>JAUCEB010000011.1:20147500-25147500 GCA_033557925.1 Phytophthora x cambivora
AACGCCATCATCGGCAAGAACCAAATGGAGGGCGTCCACTGCGACCAACAGGACTGCATCATCGAGAACGTGTGGTGGGACGACGTGTGTGAGGACGCCCTCAGCATCAAGGGCGGCTCGGCGTCGAGTGTGTCGAAGGTCATCCCAGGACCTCACGAGTCGGGTAGCTGCTCTCCTCGGCGACAAGGTGAACTTAGACTGGGTCCACCCCCACCCAAGGGTATCACGGCTGGTGTGTCTATGGGCGGGCAAGAGGCGTTGGTCCCGTGGTAAGAGAGATTATAAGCGGCTGATTGCTGAAAGGATGCACAAGAAGGCAGTTCTGCGACTAGCCAACCCTAACGCACGATGGACGACTAGCAGCCCAGCGGCGGCGACGGGTCTCGAACAGGTGAGCTGGGCGAGCATCCGGCGCATTGTGGGGCTGAACCCATGGGGGGCTCAGCTCCTTTTCAGGATAAAACACCATGCCATATCTGTCTACAATCCGGTGTCAGCGGGGATGGGATGCCCTCATCCGGAATGCATTAGGGCGCGACGTGTCGATTTGCGGCATGTATTTTGGCTCTGCCCCGCGGCGGCCCACCTCCGCCGGGTATTTGTGAACAAATGGCAGGCAGCGGGCCTTAAGCTCGTGGAGGCGGAGACAGCAATCTTTTCGCTGACACTACCAGGATTCCCCCGGGCACTGATGGCGACTATAGGAAGGGAGCTATCCACTCAGACTGACGCAACTATTGCCGCCGTGGGGGGGGGTCAGTTGACAAAATGTTAGAAGGCTGCTGGAGGTTGGGCGCAGCCCTGTATTTCCTCTGTGTTTGGCGGTGGCGGATCGCGTTTTTCCACGAACTAAATGACACGGGGATAAAACACCACACTGAGGGACTTAAGGCGAGACTGCGGGAAGGATACGCGACGATGCGGGGGACATTCCCGCCCACGGTGGACGCATCACTACGGGCTCGGCTGACCCAAATAATTAGCAGGGCACTCACTACAGAAGCGGCTGTCTCGACGTGGCCTAATGAGCAACACTCCAGAATTATTGTGCTTTTCTATGCAAGCGACGTTCACGGGGCCACCAAGACCGGTGGAGGTGGAACCGTGATAGTTGAGGCCAATTTGGTCACAGGACATGCTTCAGTCAAGTACATGAGTAGCGTCTATCTGGAGGGCAGTCACGTATCGACGGCACTGGCAGCACACATCGGGCTCCTTCGGGGCCTCCGGATTTGCCAACAGAAGGGATGGAAATTTGCTCACGTCGCTGGTGACAATGACGTGACTATACGACAATACTCATTACGGAGGGCCCCAAGGGCCACTCAGATGCACGGGCCATATTGGCAGGCTCGCAGACTGGCTGATGCGATGCAGGTCACGGATTGGACGACAATCGAGCGTGAATATAACACTACGGCGCGGGCACTAGCCCGACTGGCGCGCACAACCCAGGTTCCTATGGAATGGAAGGCGTTTGGACTATCGGAGGCCCAGCGGAAATGGGAGGTCATCAAGAGTAAGGCTGCCGCTGACGTGGCCAACTTTCTATCGGACAGGCAACCTGCTGGCCCTACTCAGCAGGATGGCGACCCGGTGTAACCCCACAGGTTTCCAGTCTCACCTTGTGCATGGCACTAGAGAGACTGACTTACAGGGGTTGCTGAGATAAGGGCAGTAACCACTTACGGGCATTAGATGGCGTTAGGGCAGCTTAAATGACATTAATGTACCTCAGTTCGAAACCATGTGTCGAAGGTCATCGGTGGTGGCGCCCGCTACGCGGACGACAAGGTCATTCAGCAGAACGGCCTTGGCAAGGTGATCATTGAAGGCTTCTACGCCGAGGACGTCAGCAAGCTCTACCGTTCGTGCGGCACTTGTGGCCCCAAGGCGCGCGAGGTGTCCGTGTCCAACGTGCTCGTCGTGAACCCGACCAACGCGGTGGTGACCGTCAACAAGAACTGGGGCGACAAGGCCACGCTCAGCAACATTTGGGTCAAGTCGAGCAAGGCCAGCGTGAAGGTGTGCCAGTGGTCGCAGGGCAACGCCAATGGCGAGCCCAGCATCATTGGACAGGGTCCTTCCGGAGACCTGTGCAAGTACTCGACCAGCGACGTGCACATCAACCAGGACATCAAGCAGGCGAAGCACACGTCGCCGCAAGACCCGAAGCAGACTTCTAACCCTGACGACGAGTACACCTCTCAGACTGACATCACGCCGGCCCCGAAGACAAAGGCCTCTAAGACGACGGCTCCCAAGGCGACGACCCCTACGGTGACGAAGGCGTCGAAGACGAAGACCCCCAAGACGAAGACGCCTGCTACTACTCCCCCGAAGAAGACGAAGGCCCCGAAAACGAAGGCCCCGAAGACAAAGGCGCCTGCTACTAACCCTCCGAAGAAGACGAAGGCCCCCAAGACGAAGGCTCCCAGCCAGGAGCAGCAGGACGTCGAGCAGCAAGACTGATTGAAGCGGTTGCGCTTTACACGGACCGGTTAGCTCCTTGATGGTTTACACTCGAGCATGGGTGTATAGTCCGCTATTAGCTGGTAGATATATTTTGTCGGAGCGTGCAAGTAGAGTTTTAAAGAGATTACATAGTATGGTTTGTCTGCTAGAGTATTGCATTTGTCGTTTTCACATTTGCCGGCCGGTACTTTTGTGCTTTGCACGAAATTTGGCGTTGAGATAAGGGCAAACGAGCAAGTCTTCAGCTAAAAATACTACTGGAGTAAGTTGCTCATCAATTTGAGCGATTGGAATCACCTTTCCACGGCACGGAAGATATAGTTTCAGCATCTCTCTTGTGCTTTACGATTGACTTGCGCTGGAGATCTATCGTACTAACATAGCTCGGCGTCATTGACTCGACGGTTGCGGCACAGTGCCAACGAGGTCAATTTCACGCTGAAACTTGCTCGTTTGCTTAACCCCAACAAGCCGTCGTTTAGGACCAATTTAAGGACAAAATCAATTTCACTTGCTTTGAGTATGGGGTGAGTCGATTTTGGTCCTAGCGGGACCGGTTAGGATAAAAGTACCGTAAACCATACTAAACTCAAGTGAAAATGGTTTTTGTCCTTAATTTTGTCCTTAAAATCTGACTGTTGGGGTTAAAGCCCTTATCTCAACGCCAAATTTCGTGCAAAGCACAAAAGTACCGGCCGGCAAATGTGAAAACGACAAATGCAATACTCTAGCAGACAAACCATTGGGGTACCCGGACGAAACGTCCGGGGGAGTTCGCAGTTCGCGAGCCGAAAATCTTTCTTGGCTACCATGTAAGTGAACTCAATAATTCTCATCTACAAGTCAAACCTGTCAGTCCCAGCTACTACATGTAGTCGTTGGCAAATAGTAATACTATCGAAATGTCTGCTTCGACCTTGGCATGACGCGATTCCGCGTGGGCCTTAGCACAATTAGCCTAGCTGTTCTTTAGACGGGGTCTAAAGATCAGTTTGATCTTGTGCAAATTATTTCTCTTTCCACAGTGAGGGTCCTAGGTGAAATCGCTGCCAAACCATAGATTAAAGCGACAAACTGCGCATAGTTTCACTGACAGTCTACGGTCGCGCAAGCTTTCACAACCATCAGCACAACGACAGAAGCTGCTGTCTTTCTGAAATTGGAGCACGATAAATACGTTGTGATATTCTAGGGCTTTGCGGGGCGACTGAGAGGAGCATCTGGTGCGCCTGCTTCGCAGCCGCTATTGTGATTGCCGATTGAGATCTCCGGGCAATCAATAATTGTGATTGACAATCTTGGCAATCTGACAATCGCAATCCATTTTTCCACAGCCCTGGACAACAACACTCTTCAGAGGATGACTCGGGTCACGCGCAGTGCACATCGTCAATGTTTCTCTCTCTCGGAAACAACAGTTTGGTCGGAAAGAACATTGGCATTACTAGGATCTGTAGGCTGGTCTCGACTGTTGATCAAGGGGCTTATGTCAAGCCTCGACCTCGCTTGATTATTGCGTTAACAAGTAAGCACCAATTATAATGCATATTGCAGTATGCACTATAATTGGTGCTTATTTGTTACTGCAATAATCAATACATATTATGTTGTTCTACACCGGTACGAGCTTACAGAAGCTGAGTTCCGAGACATCGTGCTTCCGGCGCCAGTTGCTGCTAACCAGCCACCGGTAAATCGCACCTGTTCCCAAATGCCGTGTGCTCGATACTGCTGCAATTCGCAAACAGCTCGTTTTTGACTCCCATCTACCGGTATCTATACTGCCGGCTATTAGCAGCTTGTCGATACGGTCTCGACGAATCGCCTGGCGCACGACTGTCTGAAAAAGTGGTCGCTAGCGCCTCACAACCCCTGCGGCTACGACTCGTGGCCTACGAGTACAGTAGCAGAAAGCGTCAACTTGTCAACGTGTACAGTATGCATGATCCGCCATCACGGATTTGAGACGCGCTCGAGACCAGCGAGCGGGTCAAGTTCATGGGGCCCTCCCTACAGTACCCGCTTGCAGCGTACAGCATGGCTGCGAGAAAACAGCTGGTATTAGCGTATCACGTGCGGCACATTGCGGCCCTACTGAGCTCGACTAATTCGCGACCCCAACATTAATCGCCCTGGCCACTCCTCATTAATCAATTCGCCCGCAAGTGGTCAAGCAAGCACCCGACCAGCTCCCTTTTGTTGCTTCCAACACGATGTTCAAGTTCTTCGCTGCGTCTGCTGCTCTCGTCATTGCGACCGCTTCCGCCGGGGCGTCCCTGGGATGTTTATCCAAATGGTCGGTGTTTGCATCACTATTTTGCAAAAGAGTCGGTGTTTGGTATCTTCGTCTCTCATTGGACGAAACCCTGCCGACAGAGTCAAGGGCAAGTAGACTGCGCGCGCCGCGACGCTCTTCGAGTCGGTCTTGTAGCTGGGTCATGCGCAAGCGGAGTAGGGCATGGAGCTCGGCGACGCTCCTCGAGTCGGCCTTGAAACTGGACCGTGCGCAAGTCAAGTAGGGCGTGAAGCGCTGCGACGCTCCTCGATAAGTCCTGGAGCTGGACCATGCGCAAGTCAAGTAGGGCATGGAGCTGATCGACGTCGAGGAGTTATGCTCTCAATCACTACTGTACTGACGGAGTTCATGTTAAAACTGCGTACAGGACATCATTGGCATGGGCGGTGGCGGCAACAACCCCGTGCAAGCTCGACGCACTGAGGCTCGACGTTGTAAGTTCAACGCGTCAGTGCTGCTTTCACTAACCCCATAAAAAACTGATACGAGTGTTTGTGTCGTACTATGTGGACAGGGTGACGCTCATTAAGCTACATTACAAGAGCATCGAGACATAACGTACAAGCAGGATAAACTAGACGAGGTGGGTGTCGTTTTGCTGACTCCGGAGATATGTTGATGGTTAATTGGTTCTGTCAAGCGTATTCTTTCTCCATGTAGTGCAAAAAAAAGATCGCACCCGATACCAGTTGGTACGCATACTAAAATGCTTGATATATTATGTTGAGTATGTTGTTATTCTGTTACGAGTTGTACAGTTGCTCGACGTGGCATGCCACAAAGGGGCTTTCTCCTACTACATACTTACCTGGAGTTATGTATTCATCCGAGCCTTCAATGTCTGTGGCTGACTGTGTGCAACGAGCTGCGTTGTGCTCAGTGCTTTTACAGATGCTGCAATGATATTCGCCGCGGGCTGACGGAACTTCACCTCTTATATCGTCATCATAGAACGATCGCAGTGAGGTTGCATCAACGACTAACTTGTTTGGTCCTGTTGCCATCGTCCAGTTTCGGTTACCACAGGATTCGCCGTTGCTGCGGATTCGCTTTTGCCGCTTTGTTGTATCCGAACGGGGGCGCAGCACGGATGGCTTTCTCCCAGCTTGGCGATACTGAGGTGAGGGTTGTACACTTTGGTCTCGAATCAGATCCCCTTCTCGTGGCACGCTAATATTTATCCGTTCGAATGTAGATTCATAAGTGTTCAGTGTGTAAGCTGGCCAAAAGAAAGTCTCGGTGCTGGGTTTTATCACCCCGTATTGTGTCACCATGTGCTGATTCGCCGCAAGAAGGTGGCGACAGGGGATCCCTAAATGTTCACGAGCTCGACAGCGCGAGCATGTTTTAGAAGCCAAATTAACTTCGAACACGCGAGAGACAGTAGCTGCAGCTTTACCGGTATGGTGTGGGTAATCCTCCGTAATATCTCAACGCCAAATTTCGTGCAAAGCACAAAAGTACCGGCCGGCAAATGTGAAAACGACAAATGCAATACTCTAGCAGACAAACCATACCATGTAATCTCTTTAAAACTCTACTTGCACGCTCCTACAAAATATATCTACCAGCTAATAGCGGACTATACACCCATGCTCGAGTGTAAACCATCAAGGTGCTAACCGGTCCGTGTAAAGCGCAACCGCTTCAATCAGTCTTGCTGCTCGACATCCTGCTGCTCCTGGCTGGGAGCCTTCGTCTTGGGGGCCTTCGTCTTCTTCGGAGGGTTAGTGACAGGCGCCTTTGTCTTGGGGGCCTTCGTCTTCGGGGCCTTCGTCTTCTTCGGGGGAGTAGTAGCAGGCGTCTTCGTCTTGGGGGTCTTCGTCTTCGACGCCTTCGTCACCGTAGGGGTCGTCGCCTTGGGAGCCGTCGTCTTAGAGACCTTTGTCTTCGGGGCCGGCGTGATGTCAGTCTGAGAGGTGTACTCGTCGTCAGGGTTAGAAGTCTGCTTCGGGTCTTGCGGCGACGTTTGCTTCGCCTGCTTGATGTCCTGGTTGATGTGCACGTCGCTGGCCGAGTACTTGCACAGGTCTCCGGAAGGACCCTGTCCAATGATGCTGGGCTCGCCATTGGCGTTGCCCTGCGACCACTGGCACACCTTCACGCTGGCCTTGCTCGACTTGACCCAAATGTTGCTGAGCGTGGCCTTGTCGCCCCAGTTCTTGTTGACGGTCACCACCGCGTTGGTCGGGTTCACGACGAGCACGTTGGACACGGACACCTCGCGCGCCTTGGGGCCACAAGTGCCGCACGAACGGTAGAGCTTGCTGACGTCCTCGGCGTAGAAGCCTTCAATGATCACCTTGCCAAGGCCGTTCTGCTGAATGACCTTGTCGTCCGCGTAGCGGGCGCCACCACCGATGACCTTGGACACACTCGACGCCGAGCCGCCCTTGATACTGAGGGCGTCCTCACACACGTCGTCCCACCACACGTTCTCGATGATGCAGTCCTGTTGGTCGCAGTGGACGCCCTCCATTTGGTTCTTGCCGATGATGGCGTTCTTGAGGTGACCGCCGGCCTCCACGAAGAACACACCCGTCTGCCAGCCGCTCTCCGACTGCCCGTTGCACTTGACGTTGGAGCGCTCGAACGTCTGCATCTTGCCGTCGAAAACTTCACCAGCCTTGATGACGCGCACCTCCGAGAACTGCACGAGACCCTTACTGGAAGGCCACGTACCGTCCGGCAGGGACGCCCCGGCGGAAGCGGTCGCAATGACGAGAGCAGCAGACGCAGCGAAGAACTTGAACATCGTGTTGGAAGCAACAAAAGGGAGCTGGTCGGGTGCTTGCTTGACCACTTGCGGGCGAATTGATTAATGAGGAGTGGCCAGGGCGATTAATGTTGGGGTCGCGAATTAGTCGAGCTCAGTAGGGCCGCAATGTGCCGCACGTGATACGCTAATACCAGCTGTTTTCTCGCAGCCATGCTGTACGCTGCAAGCGGGTACTGTAGGGAGGGCCCCATGAACTTGACCCGCTCGCTGGTCTCGAGCGCGTCTCAAATCCGTGATGGCGGATCATGCATACTGTACACGTTGACAAGTTGACGCTTTCTGCTACTGTACTCGTAGGCCACGAGTCGTAGCCGCAGGGGTTGTGAGGCGCTAGCGACCACTTTTTCAGACAGTCGTGCGCCAGGCGATTCGTCGAGACCGTATCGACAAGCTGCTAATAGCCGGCAGTATAGATACCGGTAGATGGGAGTCAAAAACGAGCTGTTTGCGAATTGCAGCAGTATCGAGCACACGGCATTCGGGAACAGGTGCGATTTACCGGTGGCTGGTTAGCAGCAACTGGCGCCGGAAGCACGATGTCCCCTCGGAACTCAGCTTCTGTAAGCTCGTATAGAACAACATAATATGTATTGATTATTGCAATAACAAATAAGCACCAATTATAGTGCATACTGCAATATGCACTATAATTGGTGCTTACTTGTTAGCGCAATAATCAAGCGAGGTCGAGGCTTGACATAAACCCCTTGATCAACAGCCGAGACCAGCCTACAGATCCTAGTAATGCCAATGTTCTTTCCGACCAAACTGTTGTTTCCGAGGGAGAGAAACATTGACGATGTGCACTGTGCGTGACCCGAGTCATCCTCTGAAGAGTGTTGTTGTCTGCTGTAAGACAACGACGGTGAAATCCGCCATACCTTAAAAACCCGCCCACCCAAACTTGAAGTCCCGAAAGCTAGTACCGTCGAGTGACATAAGACTTGGATAGCGGTGACAAAACTGATGGATATCCGGGACAAAACTCATCCATCTTCGCAATCTGTCAGATGCATGCTCCTGTCACTTTTGTCAAGCCTACCGAACAGCCTTCTATTTTGCGTATGAATATGGATAGGTAGCGTCCAAGGCACATCCTGCCCTCAAGCAGCGGCAAGTGCTGGAGCAACACTTGACACTGCGCAGCGCTGCAGACCTGCCGTTTAGCGACTTTAGCGTCGCGTGGAGCAAGAGCGACCCGTACGTGAGCTTGAAGCTCAACGGCATCAAGCCCTGCAGGTCGTGCATCAAGAATACATTCAGCACAGTGCGGGATCCACCCGAGCACTACATGTACATCTTCCCCGTGCGGGACGCCACCGGCACCGCGCTCAACGTAGAGGTTTATAAGCTAGACGTACTGAACCCGGGACGACCTGGTATATGTATATCTATATATGTATGCTCGTGGCGCCCGTGGCCAAGTTGGCGGACGAGAGGGGCATGTCGACTCTCGATTTCGGGGACCATAAGTGGGCGGCTGCAAATGAGCTTTCTGAGGTTGTGGGCTGAGAATGAACTTTGTGAGGTTGTGAAGCGAGGAAGGTGCTATTTCGCATGTTTCTACAACATATTCACAGTTTTGTCAACTCCAACATGGATGAGTTTTGTCCCGGATATCCATCAGTTTTGTCACCGCTATCCAAGTCTTATGTCACTCGACGGTAGTAATATTTTAGCTTACAATTTACCATTAAGTGACCTGGCAGGTTTTCCTGTCGCGCTAAGCGTCAGTCGTTTCATATGAAGGATAGTGTTCAGATAGCGGGCGGATTTCACCGTCGTTGTCTGTATTCTAGAGCACGCACAGCATTCAGTCGCCTGACCACGAAAAAAAAACAGACCGACAACCCGAGACTCTTGGGCCACGCCGAGATAGGTCCACGGTCCACGCTGCATGGCAGGTCCGTTTGGCCACGACGTTGCGCGGCGAAAAGTGTCAGCGAACCTCGTTGATTAAGCGTCGACTACCGCAAAAAGACGCTCTCTAACGAGATTGCGGCGAAGTGACAACAACAGAGCGGGCTATACAAGTCATGCGGCCCAGGCCCAATACATGTACTTCGAAGTACACAATACATGCACAGCCAGCATGGCGCCCTCAACAGTAAATGAAATGCTTGCTTAGCAGTTCATGTACTGTACGCCGTGGGACTTTACATGTAGATAAGCAGCCTAAGAAATTGAAGGAATATTGTTGTCGCTACGTCAATCATTCCCTTGACGATCTGATGCAGCTGGCTCCGTTAGTCGCGCTAATCACCCTCTACGTTGCTTCTCGAACACCACAAGGTCACGAGGGCGTGGCCGACAGTAGCCCTCAGTGTGAAAGCTGGACCAACACAGCCTCGTTTATTTAGTGCTACCGGTACTGTACATGCAATACACTGTGTACCAGTGCATGTTTGAACTCATTTCTTCCTGCTGTAACCCTTGTCTGGAGAAGAGAGCTCGGCTCAAAGAATTACTTTCCCGTTTACGTGTATGTACGCGAGGTGCTCGATTCCAGCTGACATATCGGCTCGAGGTGTTTTCTTGACCCCTTGTTAAAATGGGAAAATGACCAAAGAGGTATGAATTCGGTCAATTCGGGCCAAACGTGTATGAGCCGGCTAGCCCTAGCCTGTACCGAGATGATCGGTTATTCTACACATACCTTCATACAGGTGTAGTCAAACGTTTGACCCTCGTCATGCGTTTGCTTTTATTATTTAGCTCTCATGCCAGCACTGCAGCGTCCTCTTCTGTGGAAATGACTATGCCCCTGCAAATGTGCCTCCGGCCTTTGTACGAACGGCGTTTCATTGCGTTCTACTTTACCAACTCCGTGCGCTTCTAGAACACGAACGTTCACTCTATCTTCAGGTTCTGCTTGATCTCCACGAACAGAAGCTCATTGCCGTCCTCCCGCCCATCACGAACGCTGTGTTCGTCGCGTTCATGACGAGCGTCATGACGGTGTCGAGCGTGATGCCCTTGGCCAATACCACGATCGGTACCATATCTGGTGTCTTCATCAGATGAAGGCACCAGATATCTTCAGGTAGCAGCATCGACCGAGAGCACGGTGGTGAGTCGGCTACCGCGAGGGTCACCAGCTACAAACGTGTACAAGCAGTATTCCACCGTATCACCGTGGTCGGGATTCATACACACTCAGACACTCTTTGCATTACCAAGCATACCTCTTTATAATAGACATTGTATTTCCAGCTGGGTACCGAACACACATACCGTCACAGCTTTACACCTTTATACCCATACCGACCAAATTCATACCTCTTTTGGTCATTTTCCCTTGATAAAATTGACGATGAGGGTCAAATAAGCCAAAAGTTTTAAACCACAATCAGCAACTGCACTGTACAATTATTGACGGTTAAATATGTATTATAATTGTACAATTATTGACGGTTAAATATGTATTATAATTATTGACGGAATTTACAATCAGTTACTATCTGACGGAATTCGTACAAGAAACCAGTTCCTGGGGCAGAGTAAGCGAGACTGTTTCGCTGTGCAGTACTTGCGCTCATGTCCGTATGGCTCGTCCGTCCTCTTCACATACATGTAAACACAAAATAGGCTGCACTGACTGGCAGCAGAGGATTCGACCCCCCCCCCCCCCCCCAGCCTGATCAGTCCTCGATGTAATTTTCCGTCGGCGTCCGCTACCAGGTCTATCTACTTACTGTACCTACGAATTTAAACACATATACAGTGTGGCAAGGCTCTTTGGTCATCAATGGTCCCTCCGTTAGTAGCGTTATAACACCAAAGGCAGTCTCAGCCTGGAACAGAGGGCACTTCAAGCTTAGTTAACTAGCCGCTAGCAAACAATACGCACACAAGCACATGGGGGAATTCTCTTTTATGGTTCAGATCTCATAGGAGCTAGAAGTAAATCACCACTGTACCGGTACCTGTATTATACTTTGTGCCACATTGTCGAGTGACTCGTCCAGCTGGCTGACAGCTAGCAATGCAAATAGCCCTGCGACTGGACGCCAACTTTTTCGTGGGCGGTTCACCCGGAAGCCCAAAGAGATGGGCGTCATGCGAGAGCAGCTCGCCCTCTTTCATCCCTGCTGCGCGCTGTAGAAATGTATGTACTGTAGTACAGTCTGTACAACATATTATCCCCATTTATATAAGTTTTTGTTTTCAGCTGCTGCATATCAGACGCAATGCTGGTGAGCAGCTTGCTCTTTCCTTCCCGAAGCAATCTGCTAATCATACTTCGGTAGTACCTACAGCTGTAGAGGTTTGCTAGGAGTAAATTGGGTATTGTAGCTTGGTCCACAGTGCACTACACCAAGTATGTACAACCGGTAGTACATTACACTGCATTGTTCCAACTTGCAACTTGCGAAGCTCAGTTTGTCCAGTTGAGAGTTGTCAAGTTGGTAGACGTACTCCATCCTCACAGATTTGACGCGAGGGCGAGAAAGCGGCAAGACTATGAATGTTGCTGCAACATTGTTGCATGAATCCTGCGTAGCAGCACGGCAGTCGGAAACCAGCTGCTTCTCGAGATCTTCATGCACACCGAAACCTCGAAAACCTACTGCCGACGCACGGTCTCAGGCTTTTGGGACCAAATGTGTTAATCGATCTCCATGAGATCATCACCTCACTCATTAATCAATTCGCCGTCTAAGCAACAAGTGACTAAGCACACCACCAACTAAGTGTTGCAGCTCAAGATGTTCCAATCCTTCGCGCCGTTCGCTGCGGCCGCCGCCTTCGTCATTGCGACCGCTTCCGCCGGGGCGTCCCTCCCGGACGGCTCGTGGCCATCCAGTAAGGGTCTCGTGCAGTTCTCGGAGGTGCGCAGGATCAAGGCTGGCGAGGTCTTCGACGGCAAGATGCAGACGTTCGAGCGCTCCAACGTCAAGTGCAACGGGCAGTCGGAGAGCGGCTGGCAGACGGGCGTCTTCTTCGTGGAGGCCGGCGGTCACCTCAAGAACGCCATCATCGGCAAGAACCAAATGGAGGGCGTCCACTGCGACCAGCACGACTGCATCATCGAGAACGTGTGGTGGGACGACGTGTGCGAGGACGCCCTCAGCATCAAGGGCGGCTCGGCGTCGAGTGTGTCGAAGGTCATCGGTGGTGGCGCCCGCTACGCGGACGACAAGGTCATTCAGCAGAACGGCCTTGGCAAGGTGATCATTGACGGCTTCTACGCCGAGGACGTGAGCAAGCTCTACCGCTCGTGTGGCACTTGTGGCCCCAAGGCGCGCGAGGTGTCCGTGTCCAACGTGCTTGTCGTGAACCCGACCAACGCGGTGGTGACCGTCAACAAGAACTGGGGCGACAAGGCCACGCTCAGCAACATTTGGGTCAAGTCGAGCAAGGCCAGCGTGAAGGTGTGCCAGTGGTCGCAGGGCAACGCCAATGGCGAGCCCAGCATCATTGGACAGGGCCCTTCCGGAGACCTGTGCAAGTACTCGGCCAGCGACGTGCACATCAACCAGGACATCAAGCAGGCGAAGCAAACGTCGCCGCAAGACCCGAAGCAGACTTCTAACCCTGACGACGAGTACACCTCTCAGACTGACATCACGCCGGCCCCGAAGACAAAGGCCTCTAAGACGACGGCTCCCAAGGCGACGACCCCTACGGTGACGAAGGCGTCGAAGACGAAGACCCCCAAGACGAAGACGCCTGCTACTACTCCGCCGAAGAAGACGAAGGCCCCGAAAACGAAGGCCCCCAAGACAAAGACGCCTGCTACTAACCCTCCGAAAAAGACGAAGGCCCCGAAGACGAAGGCTCCCAGCCAGGAGCAGCAGGACGTCGAGCAGCAAGACTGATCTGCTCCACAGCAACGAAGATCGAACTCGTTCACGACTTACACTACAATACAGAGTGCATCGGATAGGTGCACCTATTTGTGGCAGCGTATACTGTAAGTAGCGTTAAAATAATTGATGGTGCGTTGATAGATCGCAGCTTTCTCATGTTGGCAAGACGCCGTCGAACCTCGTGGATGGTCGGTTGGGAAGGCTATGCAAGTACACGCAGAGCGACATCCACATCACCCAGGACTGAATTCGTTGACGACTGACATTTAGAGCAGACTACAAGCATTATGTGGTTTCTGTAAGAAATGAGGAGTGTGAATACAATTGATGATAGATGCGTTCTACGGAATCCGGCAATATTATTTTTACCTATTTTGAGGGTTTGTAAAATTCATATCTGTGTCAGTATCGCTAAAAAAGAAAATGAGCTATTGTGCCTTTCGGCCATTTTGCCCTCAGATTTAAGGTCCTACGTAGGAGTAGCGGTCCTACGTAAGACCTCCTAAAGGGTAGTCTGATGGTAATTAAATTTAGCGTGTCCTATGTTGCAAGAGACGATAATGGAAGATGACTGAGCAGCAGCACTTTCGTAGGAGTAAATGGCCGGCGAAAAATGGCCATTCGGACCTTAATTGGTTAAAGGTACCCTTTGGACCAAAGGTAAGCCCTTACGTAGGACCTCAGACACAAAGGTAAATCCCAGCCATCTGCATCGCAAATCCTACCAAGAGCCCTAGCCCCTCCTGCTTAGAACCAGTCCGATTGGCCATTTGATCAGAAAGGCACAATACATGTATTTCCGGTAAGATAGCGTAAAAATTGATCAGCCTACAAAAATGAAGACAAAAGCATCGTACCAGACAAAAAAAACGTGATGGCTGTCAATTCGACGATAAATAAATAATTAGTATCAGGTACGATAAATATATAATACATTTACAGTATTCCCATAAATATATTGTTCGGCTTCCGTATGCAATACTACTTCCTTTCAATAGTACTTGCAGTCGATGGTGATTCGTCCATTTTTAGAGCAATTCTGCAGCTCATATTGACGTGGCGTGCACGCGTCTGAGATGTCTAACACCCGGGTAGCCCCCACTCACAGTCGCCGCGACCGCGGAAGCCACAGGGACTGCAACCGCTCACTTGTGGCTTTAGCCAAGTGGGCTTCGCGTCATGCCAAGAGAAACCCTGTAAATTCACAAAAAGTACCCATCACTGCTCTGATTGAACATACACACACCCGGCAGCTTGCTGTCCGTGGCAAAGTGTTCGAGCGAAATCTTTCGTTCTCCTGGTTACGAGGTTTACTCGGATTCATATCTCTCGCCTTAGTTTTTTCGGATGTGCCTCGTTCAGGTACGAGGATTTCCAGTCTGGGTGATATATACCCCTTGCTTCAGCCAAACGAAATGATGTCCTTTGGTACATCGTGGAACTATTCCGTGTTCGCATCGACTAAAGCGGACGCTTTCAGTGGGAAAACTTCAGCGCGTGTGTGGAGCTACAAGTTCGACTCGACTTCCGTTATGTTGCGTGCTTTGGGGGATTTTTTGTCTGTTGCACATTTTCCGGAATGTTTTTACTACGAGAGTCAATGCGCCAACAAGACTTTCGGCAGCGACGTGGCTTTTAAGATGATCGATTCTCTGGTAAATGCCGTGGCGAACACAAGAAAACCCAACGTAGCTGCTGGCTCTGGGCCTGTGGGACTGACATTACGCACCGAGAGCGAATTCATTGATCGGTTTCACCAGTACATTCTACCAAGACTGTTCACCACAATGAACTGGCGCACGAACCAAGCGCTGTACTATTCGCCAGAGCTTCTCGCGGGAATGGGTGCAAGTAGTATTTGTTTCCCTGCTAACGGGAAATTTGAACGAGCTCCTCGGTTTTGCCAGGAATTATGGATTAACTTTCAACGATCATGCGCCGCGACTGATTTTAAAGGAAGGAGTGTTGGACTGTTATATGTTCATGCAATGCGACGTCTTCGGGAGGTAAAAGCGCGTTTTCCGAACTTGCTGGTAGACTTGACTTTTCTAGAGAGTCTGGAAGACTTACAGACATGCCGAGGTGGGCTAGGATCAGTTGGATATCGACGATCGGATGTGACCACGATTATCCGTGCTCAAAATTGCAGCAACAGAGACGCTTCCGCCGCGTGCGAAACCTTGTACGTAGACGATTATCGATACGAGACCAGTTTCCTGTTGTCGGATGTGGTTGAATGGCATCGATTGGTCGTAGCGCTACGCGTAATTGGTCAGGGCTACTTCTGGATTCGCGGAATGGGTTTGATGTTGAGTTGCTATTTTGTCTTTGGAGTCGCCAAATCCGAAACTCAAGAGCTGACATGGGCTCGGCTCAAAAACGCGTGTCGTCTATTCATGAAAGTACCGAAGCAATGCGTCGTGTATGGGAGTCCATTCCCTGTGGTGCTACGCGCTTGCTCACTTGTTGGATGCTTCGTTCATGTACGAGGTGTTCAAAAGTCGGTACTCCACACAAGCTGGCATCTTGCAAGTCAACCTTCGCTCCTTCGTTTCGTACGCAGTGGTGCAGATGCGAAACGTGTGGGTTTATGCCTTGATATGGCAAATCGTCGTGACGATGACAACATCGCGGTGGCTCACTCGAAGCAACCAACTGCACAATGGAATTATCGGCGTGCCGGCATTTTGTCTGAGCGCGATGTCAAGTACGACATTGTTTGCACAGTACCGATCAACGTCCTTCCGCTCCACGAAGATCCTACATACGATGATTCTACCTGGTAACGTTGGGCGTGGCTGGGTCGCCAGTAATTGCCAGTACAGCTCTGCGCATCGGGGACAAGGTTCTACATTGCTGGGAGGCGTGGCTATCGATATAAAGTTCCTCCTTTGTTGCGTCCTCGTCCTCGTGGTCGCATGGATATTTCGGCTGCTGTGGTTTCGTGTTAAACGAAAGGAGCTTCGAGGCTCGTGCTGGTATTTCCTTGCACCAACGCCTGTACCGTATTCTGCTGGAGTGTTGTGGCCTACTGCGAGCATGTGTGTACGCTGGATGAGCGGCTTCTTCTGCATTCAGGACGAGCACAAACGACTCCCGCGACAACAGCAGAAAGAAGCCAAGTCAGAACATTTCTCGCGGAGGTTCCGACTGCTACGATGGAGCAGATTCGATGGAGCAGTCGTCCAGCTTGCTCCCCATCTTCCTTCACGCCAATTATGGGTCGAAAGACTGCAAACGAACTATAAATCAATACTTCGGTCTTCGCAGCAGAGTCGGAATACCTACCGCCTCATTCAACATCGAATTCAATGTGTTCACAGACGTTCTGATGACGTCGAGGCAAACGTAGCATTGATGAATGCCGTGGTCATGAGCGATCCACTCGTGTACTTCCGCATGACACTCGGCGAAAGCCATTCAACCCAGCTTGCTTATTATCGCTCGATATGGCCTCCATATCGAGTTATACTACTGCCGGTAAGAGCTGTCGGTGATCACAACGAGTATAGCGCCGGACTGAAGTTGCTTCGCCAAGTAAACGCGTCCGAGCTGACATGGGCGGAACTCGTACAGTGTGGGTAGTGTGCCGGTGTTCATGTTAGGTTGACTGCAAATATTCACGCAGCATCGCATTTCATAAGTTCTGGCTGGCTACGAAAGATCCGATGCATTAGTCTCCGAACCCCAGCATACAAGGCTGACACCATTGTTTACCCTTTTTTTCCTGAACAAAGCGCCCACAGCCGCGGGCCGTCCAGGGTGAGCAAAGCGCAAGCGAGGAACATGAATTCGATTACCACTCCACCTGAGTATATTAAATTGTACCCCAGGAAGAGGAAAATTTCCATTTGATGTTCCTCATCTTCGAGGGATAAATGGCTGTTTCCAAAGCGTGGCTTTGGACCTGCACCATACGTAGGACCTCAGACGATCGAAAGAATGTTCTGGCAAACAGCGCGATAGGAAATTGTGGTAATCCCCCAGTAATTCATTTCTTCCCTGTGCTATTTTACGTGGTCGGCTCATTTGCTTAATGCTTCATTCACGTACCCGGTGCTCGAAGGTCTCTCGTTCCGTTCACACAGATGCGGAATATTTGGGTTAGCTCACCTCACGCTAGCTAGCTCGAATCAAGCGACTGAATCGTCTGCGTTGGTGCCTTCATAAACAAGCGTCGTGCTTTATTTATTCACTTGCACCCAATAGTTGACATTTTCTCTCTAGACTTCGGCGTATCCATTAAGCGATTCCCTAATACTTCGGAACGCTGCCAGTCGTCAGCACCACTGGACAATGTCGGAGATTAACGAGGGGTACACGGTCTTCCAGGAGCTAGGTGCGTCGATATTGATGCATTTGCGAGCCCATATTATAATAGTGACGTCGGATCGGCGATATCTTGTCCACGATAATCCGCCTCGAGAAACTTGCATGTGTTCCTGGCTTTCCAGAAACATTAATCTGCTGCCAAGTGTACTGCGAAATGTCATCGTGTATGCATGTAGCCGTCCGATCGTTATGCCTTCTACATCACGATCTGTCGATGCACAACTGAGTAATCTGTGCCGGGTTGAGACTTCGGTCGAGACGCTCATTCGTGAGCTCGGAAGTCTTGACTTTCTCTCCGATTACTCCAGTAATCTCGTTATACAAAAGTGAATCAAGGTCGCTTCACTGAAAGAGACTGTGCGGCTACGCTTGGACCAAGTCTTTCCACAGGACCCTAAGAACAAGTTAGTCCGGAACTCAGCCGCATTGTACAAGTTCCGGCCAAGTCAGCTCTGAAGCATTCACCCGTCGAAGCAGTTTGAGCCTACCCGTGTACTCATTGTGCTCGCCAACCACCACCACAGGCAGGAGCACAACCTGGTGTGGCCGCAAGAGCGATTGATAATAGGCCAACTCAGTCGACCGGTCTCTTCCGAGCAGCGTACGCAAATACACGATAGGATCACTCATGACCACAGCGTTCATGAAGGCCACATTCGCTTCAACGTCGTCCGAGCGCCCATGCAAGCACTTCATCTGATGTTGGATATACCGGAACGTGTTGACGTTCATCAGTGCGGACGGAGTGCTGTATTTGTACTTGCGAATCTGCAGTCGTAACTCGGCGACCGCTAGCTGCTTCGCGCGAAGACTGGCGGTCAAAGGAACTACTCGACCTTTCCCACCCTTTAGCTTCAGTAGCCGCAGTTTGCTTGACTGACGCTGTTGTGACTGTAGCTGCTGCTGTTGGAGCAGTTTGCGCTGATTCTGCTCGTCTCGGATGCAGAAAAAATCGCTCGTCCAATGTACGCACATGCTCACAGTTGGCCACAAGACTCCAGCCGAGTAAGGCACAGGAGTTGGGGCGAGGATAAACCAGTGCGAGAATCGGTACTTGTCCCCACCAATGATATAGTTGACCCAGATGACGCGCGCGAACCACGCCCCGGCGATGACAAACACTAGGCAAATGAGGAACTTGAGGTCTATGATCACCCCACCCAGCAACACACTGCCGCTTCCTCGGAGCGAGAAGCCGTACTGGTACTTGGTCGCTACCCACGCCCGCGCTAAATTGTCGGGCATCACCACCATATTGACAATTTTTGACGAGCGGAACGATGTCGACCGATACTGAGCAACCAGCGTCAAGCTTGACAAGGCACTCAACAAGAATTCGGGAACGCCGACGATGCCGCTGCTGAGCTGGTTATTGCGCGCTAGCCAGCGAGAAGTCGTGACACTCACGACCATGTGCCACACCAAGGCGTAAATCCACACGTTTCTCATTTGCACTACTGCGTACGAAACAAACGCCTCCGGGCGGATATCCAGGACCCCTCCCTGCGAGAAAAAGTGGCTCTCGAGTACGTCGTACGTGAACGGAGCATCCAGCAAATGGGCAAAAACGTAGCAACTCACGGGAAATGGGCTGCCAAACACAACGCACTGCGTCGGCACTTTCATGAACAAATGACGCGCCTTCCCTACTCGCGTCCAGGTCGATAATTTTGAGTTTGGAGTGCCGTGAACAAAGTAGCAGCTCAGCATCAGTCCGATCCCACGCAGTAAGAAGTACGTCTGGCCGATAATTCGGAGAGCCGCCACCACTCGGTACCACTGAACAATGTCGGAGATCAATAGTCCAGTTTCGTATCGGTAGTCTTCCACGAACACAGTCTCACACGAGCTCGGCAGTTTGGCGTCACTGCAATTGCGTGCGCGGATTACTGCACTAGCATCTGCTCGTCTAAATCCAAGCGATGTGAGCCCCCCTCGGCAAACTTGCATGTCCTCTTGGCTTTCAAGAAACGCCAGATCAACTGTCAAGTTCGGAAAGCGGGTCTGAATGGCTTGGAGACGCTCCATCGTGTGCACGTACAAGAGCCCAACACTTCTCCCTTCATGATCACTCGGCGCGCACGATCGATCCAAATTCGCCCAAAGATCAGTACAAAATCGCGGTGTGCGGGCTCTACTACCGGTGACAGGAAAGCAAAGAGTACGGGCATTTGTCTGCGCCAGAAGCTCCGGCGAGTAGTACAGTACTTGGTTTGTACGCCAGTTAACGTTGATGAACCAGGACGGAAGTATGAATTGGTGGAGCCGGTCGATGTACTCGTTTTCGGTGCGTAGCGTGAGCCCAACAGGCCCGGATCGTGTCCCTTGTGAGTCTTTTCGATCGTCGCTCAATCTGGCGACCGCGCTCACGAGCGAGTCAATCATTGTGAATGCCACGTTGCCACTGAAAGTCTGTTCGGGGCAGACGCTCTTGTAGAAAAAGCATTCCGGGAAATTCGGTGCCTTTAAAAACCTTGCCACTGCACGCCAAGTGATCGATGTTGAGTCGAATTTGTAGCTCCACACGCGCGCGGTCGTGTTTCCGCTCACCGCTTCGTCTTTGGTGGACGCAAACACGGAATAGTTCCATGATGTGCCAAAACTTACCATTTCGTCGGGCTGGAGAGAGGGATAGACTCCTTGAAGATTTGATACGCCAACTCCGGACCGGAGGACATCTGAAAAAACTAATGCGAGCGATACAAGCCCGATGAAGAAGCGCAGCCATGAGAACGGGAGATGTCGCTCGAATACTTTTTCACGAGCAACAAGTTGCCGGCTGTGTGTCCGCTCAATAAGCGCAGCTGGAGAAATTTTCTTCTTGGAGTTCAGCGTGTTTTTCTCCGCATGACGCGACGCCCACCTGGACAACGCCACAAGTGCTCGAGTGCCATCGCCTCGACTTGGGGTGACTCGACTGTGAGGCATGCTGAAGCTAAAACGTGAAGCGAAACCCAGTGATTGCTGCTCCCCATACAAAAACTGCAAAGAGGAACAGCGTCAATTGCTCCGTTGCATCGGTTCAGTCCTACCTGGGCAACTATAAATATGAATCACCAGCAGTAGTTGTGATGAATTGGTGTTCGCTTCGTCCGTTTTAGTCGGGAGTTGCAACGAGGGCTTGATATTTTAATGGCCTACGTGGGCCCGTGCTTTCCACAGCATCCAGTCGTATCTACCGCCATGGTCCACCTGCGTTTATCGTTTAAGCGTGCGCTGTTTCTCCGCGTGAACGACGATTTTCTCATCCCGAGAGAGCCCCTTCCGCTTGCGCACCGCCTCGATGTAGCGCCTCACGTAGTTGTGTTCGTACACGCGCTCGCCGTAGTCTTCACGCTCCTCCTCCGTTTGCGGCTGGAAGAAAGGGTCCATGTCGATGGTGCTCCAGTGCGAAAAGATGAGCTGCGGGTTGCTAGCAGCGCCTGACGTTTGGATGAGTAGGTCCGTGGCAAACCCGAAGCTCTCCACGACCGGCAAGTGGGCCTTCACTGTGAAGAGAGCGGTTCCATCTGACAGCTCTTCCGAGTAGATATCGCCTCGTCGCTTTGAGATCACGCTGTAAAGCTTGCCCAGCTGCTCGGCCTGGCACTGCACCGTGCATTCGTACACCGCCTCCACCAAGCGCACGGGCTGCTTCACGAACGCCATGAGGCATGTGGTGCGCATAATGGAGATCACCTGTCCACTCAGCGGTCCGTACTTGCCCGCCTCAGCCTTTTCCTCCTCGGACTTGTCCTCGTCGCTTGTCTTTTCGTGGAAAGCGACATCTTCGATGATGAAAGCCACGCCCCACACCGGCTCGTCGCACAAGGGTCCAGCGGATGAAGCCATTTGAAAGCCCGTCACGATACTGTTCTCCAGCTTCCTCATCTGCTCAGCTTTCTCCGAGTCTTGCACTTCAGACGCTGAGTCAGCTGCTGGGAACAAGCACCCACTCGCATGGTAGCCCTGGATGTTGTTGATCAACATGTTCGGACCAACTCGTCGAGGACCGCAACTCCAAATCTGATCCAGCGGAAGCGACTTCAAGAAGGTGTTTTCGCTCGATTGAAGCGACTTTTCCAACTTCTTCTTGAAATCGGAGACGTCTTCAGCAGCAGCTTCTACCTCGACAGACGACTCAGTGCCGTTCGTCTCTTCAGCCGTCTTCCTACTGTGCGTCACCCGCTGCAAAAGCGCCGCGCTTTCTTCCAAGAGCTTTGCAGTCTCAAGAGGCAGCGGCAGCGCTCGCAGCTTCAACGTTAAGGTGCCGTCTGGAGTAGTTCCCAGTGCGACCTTCGGATCGACATCTTCAACAGCTTCCGCGGTGCTCTTGTCCGGTTGTTCATCTTTTGGTCCGTCCGGATTGAGAAGTTCTTTAAACACAATATTCTCCTGGAAGGAGGAAACCGTGCCATCGACAACGCTTTCTCGGAACCCAACCAATGGTTCGGAGACCTGCACCGCCACCTTAGCAAACCGTTCCTTCAGATCCTTGATGCATCGCTCCAAGTGAAGCTCACCGAGTGCCACAATAACGTGCTCTCCGGTCTCCTGCACATGCACTTCAACAGTCGGATCAGACCGATACAATCGCTGCAGACCAGCCTCTAAGGCGCTGAAGTTGCGAGGGTCTTCCGGCTCCACCGCAACGCGGACAATTGGCTTCGCTTGATAGGGCATCTTGGTTAGTGAAGGACACGCTAGCGTCGACGACAGTGTCGCCGTCTTCAACACGTTCTCCTGCAGACCCACGATGCCTACAATATTTCCCGCAGGGACACGATCCAGCTTGTGTAAATCGCGGCCCATCATCATGTACGTCTTGATTAAGCCGCTGTCAATGCGCGCGACGTGTTTCACGGATGCGGGGTCGATGGTTTCAACGTCAACGTCCCCAGGAACACCCTGGAACTTGGGATCCATCACATACACAGGTTGACCCTCCCGAAGCACTCCAGAATAGACGCGACCAACGCCAACGTAAACTTCGTCAGTGGCAGCAAGACCCGACTGGTGATAATCGGACAGAACGTTGGCTTCCACAGAAATGACCTTGCAAATGTAGATAACCAGCGGTGCGTCTTCCGAAGTCTGGCACGATTGCAGCGAGTTGAACACCTTGGCGTGTTGCGGAGACTTGTCCAACTGCTCCGACGAAATCGTGCAGAGCTTCTCCGCTCGCTTCACTTGGGCAGTCACAGGGCTGGGCAGCACGCGCGTGACCATCTTCAGAACCGCGGAGGACAACGGCAGCCACCTCCGCATCACAGCTTGAGTCGCATTCTTCCGATCCGTCTGCTTCAGGTCCCTGTCCGTGACCAGCTTGGCAACGCGCAGTTGACGCGTGAGCTTGCGCAGTGTCTCCAGGTCCGCATCTGTCTCGACGGGCTTTATCATGCTCGTGTACGTCGCCCAGATGAGGTCGAGAATGAATGAACAGAACATGGTCTGGCTGTTGGAGGTCGGGGGCTTGGTCACGATCTTCTTGGTCTTGCCGTTGTAGTAGAACTCTCCCCACAGCGCTTGACGCATGACCCGAGCAGGTATATCCAGTTTCTTGGCGTAGAACGCCGCAAAGTATCCGATACCGAAGGCCCAGCCGTCCGTCGCACTGGCAAAGATGACGTTGCCGTTCGACGGCGAGAAGAGCATCTCGTTCTCACGTTGCTCCGTCTCGTTCGAAATGGCTTCATCATCCATCGTGAGCTCAATTTTGTCAGCACTGATGCCGTCATCTCCCTCCTCCTTGTCTCCGTCTTTCTGCTCCTCTTGGTCGTATTTCTCCAGCACGTCCATCCGGATCATGGAGCTCAGCACGGCGTTGGCCTGTTCCAGAATCCGGTTGAGTCTCTGATACGCCTCCATGGGCGAGAACTGCAGCTCGAAGATGAGACGGTCCATTTTATTGATCACGAGGCACGGTCGGATGCCTTCTTTCCAGGCCTGGCGGATGACTGCATGGGTCTGGGCACAAACTCCCTCTACAGCATCAATGAGCACCAATGCCCCGTCACAGAGCCGGACTGCAGTGGATACATCGAACGAGAAGTCGACGTGACCGGGAGAGTCCACGAGGTTGATGAGATACGGAGCTTCCGGTGCTTTGTCGGCCACAGACTCGGGCTGATAAACGAGCGAGATGGCGCTGGACTTCATGGTGATGCCGCGCATTTGCTCCTCCTCCGTGTTGTCCAGGTAGCGCACCTGCAAGCAACATGGGTACATTTATTTATTTGGTTAGTGAGAAAGATGGCTACATGGGGTGAGAAACATGGCTACATCTATGGACCTTGCCGGCGAGCCGCTCCGAGATGATGCCGTTGGCCGACACGAGGCTGTCGCTGAGCGTCGTCTTGCCGTGGTCCACGTGCGCCAGGATGCAGATGTTGCGGATGCGCTCGGGCGCGTGCTGAAGCGCGCCCAGCAGCTCCGGTGTCACCCGCGTCGTCATCTGCGCTCGAGGGTTGAATACAGAACCTGGTGAATGGCTTTGAACCAGCAACGTCGAGTTTTGGGTCTAGAAAGGGAATGGGTACAGTTGGTACACGTGTAAATGCCTTATTATTAGTATGTGTCAAATTTCGTTTTAGTTTGCAAATTTAGGAAACACATTTGCATATGATTGGATTAATGTTCTGATACCGTTACAGAAGCTCACTGCCAGGGTATCAATGTTTGAAGATGATAAAGGTCGCTTGATTACCATACACAAATATATTCATGGAATAGTGCACGTAGTTGTGAGCAAGTATCACGCAGTGAAGGCTTACGAAAAGCAGAGTATCCATACATCTGCCAGCAACTCACTCGGGTCGCGATGGCGGTGATTGTTGGCAGTGTTCCGGGCCTAGGCACAGCGCATGTCCGTTCCCAATGGCTGACAAGTCTGTCCGACTGGGCACATGGGGTAGTCCCACTCGTTGGTGCCGTCATGCTGGCCGCATAGCTCGCCATTGCCCAGCGTGGCAGGCTTGCACTGCCAGTAGCTGTCCGAGTGCTGCACGCACCAATTGGTCGAGTCCGCACAGACAGCATCGGACGCGCTGCAATCGCCCCACACGTCGACGTACGACTTGGTCGGTGCCTCCTTCTTGTCGTTGTCGGCCTCCACGGCATACTCGCCATCGTACCAGTCAATGCTCTGGCAACGCTTGACGTTCTGGCCGTCGTCCGACCAGCGGCACTCGTAGTTGGGGTCGGCACAGCACGTGCTGTCCGACCAGTTCTGGCCGTCGCACTGCGACTCGTTCGTGATGGTGCAATAGTCCCAATCCCTTTGGGAAATCACCTTCCTGCGGTGCTTCTTGTTGGTGCAGCGGAAGTCCGTGCCCTTGGCGGTGCACTTCTGGTTGCTCGGACACTTGTCGTACTTCCAGTCGTTGGCGGCATCTTTCTGGCCGCAGAGCTCTCCGCTCGGCAGAGTAGCCGGCTTGCATTGCGAGTAGTAGTTGGAGTACTTGACGCAGACGCTCGACGCCGTCTTGCACTTCTTCCCGCCGGAGCAGTTGCCCCAGTCGCCAACGGTGCCGCCACCGCCTGTGGCTCCAGTGCCGCCAGTGGTCCCCGTGCCTCCGGTGGTGCCCGATCCTTTCTTCTTCTGGCAGCGCTGCACGTTTTGGCCGTCGTCCGACCAACGACACTCGTAGGTGGAGTCGGCGCAGCACGTGCTGCCCGTCCAGTTCTGCCCGTTGCATTGAGACTCGTTCGTGATGGTGCACGAGCCGCCCTTGTCATGGATGCGTAGGTGGATGGATGCTTGTTCACTGGCCTCCACGGCGGAGACGGTGGCGACCGCCGCGACGGCGAGGGCAAAGATCTTCATGTTGGTGTTGGAGCTTGAGGACTTGAGGTCGACGGCGTAAATTGCAGACTGAGAGGCGATGAACGTGAGGGCTTGCCCACGAGTTTGGGTTGGATTCGAGGAGAGAATCCAAAGGAATAAGATCGGGCCCGGGGAATTCGTCGGAGCAGCCGCACAGGCGTGGGGTATCATGTTGGAGCCGTCCGATTGGTCTCCGTAAGGTTTCCGGTGGGTGTGGCCAAATCTTTGGTAAGCTTAGCGAACCGGCGGAAAATATCCGCAGAGAACATATTATGTTCTCTGCGAGCATTGGGCGAAGATATGATTCTTTTCGCGGTGATAAACATGCCAGTGAGACCTCTGATTCAGAGGCTCTGAAGCAGTGGTCATTTGGATGACCGTCAAATGGAGCAGCTACACCTTGATTCATTGGACGAGATCTGTACACGACTTTTTAGACACGAAATCTGTACAAAAATAGAACGTCGGAATCGGTCATCTAGGGCAATTTTACGAAACTGTTATAATATTTACATGTAAGAGTTTCGTAAAATTGCCCTGCTTGAGATTTAGGAGTGTGTTTCGCATAATATGCGAAACACACTCCTAAATCTCAACCCAACGTCGAAATCAATGTTTTAACGTGTCAAAATGTCCACGCATTGCTGCAGTTTTGGTGTGAAGGTGGCAGCCATACGAGCGAAATCCGATCCGGACCCCGAAGAATCGGCGAAGATCGGAGACCTTGGGTGCGAGAGTAACGCCTGCAGCGTCCCTTCAGACACTTTGTTGTTAAGACGGACAAGGATAAGTGGTACGTTCTTCACCTCACACTTTCCACCTCGCCTTCAAACCAGCCTCTCCAGTCGTGTTCCTGCACTGGCATGAGGATACTCGCCCTCGCTATCTCGGCAGCTGTAGCTCTCTCTACTGTAGAGACCGCCATGCAAGCATCCGTCCGCCTCCGCGTCCACAAGAAGAAATCCTCATGCACCATCACGAACGAATCCCAATGTGACGGCCAGAACTGGACGGGCAGCACTTGCTGTGCCGACTCTAACTACGAATGCCGCTGGTCGGACGACGAACAGATCGTCAAGCGCTGCCAAGCCATCGACACAGCCAAGGACTACATCAGCGGAGAGCACGCGCACATCGCCGACTGGGGCAATTGCACCAGCTCTGACGCTGTTTGCTCCGAGCCGGCGAGTGTGTGTCTCAAACAGTCGGGCGCCTTCTGGCGGTGCATGCCCGAGACGCTGCCTCCGGGCGGCGCAATCTGTGGCATGAAGTACGACGAGTACGATTGGTACTATCCGCACTGCCCAAGCGGGGAATACTGTAAGACCTTCGCTACACTCTCGTTCTGCAAGGAGGAGTCCAAGATCAGAGGAACGTAGCATATGAGCAAGTACAGTACATGTAGACCGGTCTGAGTTGAATGCACATTGATTGTTTTCATAGTGACGCATTGGTCATATAGAGATATCGACGATCGCCAGGATCCGGACAGCCAGCCCGACAGCTACAGCACGACGCTTACGCGCGGTGGTGGTGGTGGTGGTGGTGGTGGTGCTTGGCCTTGGCCTTGGTGCAACGGAAGTCCGATCCGTTGGCCTCGCAGCTCTCTCCGCTCGTGCAGAACGGGTAGTACCACTCGTTGGTACCGTCGCTCTGGCCGCAGAGCTCGCCCGAAGGCAGCGGGTAAGGCTTGCACTGCGCGTAGCTGGAGGAGTGGTAGACGCAGAAGCTGCTCGGGCTGGTGCAGCCCACGTCGTCCTTGGTGCAGTCAGCCCAGTCGTCCACGTAGCTCGAGTACTCGATGTCGTCGTAATCCGAGTAGTCCGAGTAGTCGTACGAATCCGAGTAGTCGTCCGAGTCCGTGTACTCCGACGAGTCCGAATAGTCGGAGTAATCGTCCGAGATCTTCTGGCAGCGCTTGACGTTCTGGCCGTCGTCCGACCAGCGGCACTCGTAGCTGGAGTCGGCGCAGCACGTGCTGCCCGTCCAGTTCTGGCCGTCGCACTGGGACTCGTTCGTGATGGTACACGAGTCGTCCTTGCGTGGACTCGTCTTCTTCTTCTGCTTCTTGTTGGTGCAGCGGAAGTCCGTGCCCATCGCCGAGCACTTCTGGTTGCTCGGACACTTGTCGTACATCCAGTCGTTGGCGGCATCTTTCTGGCCGCAGAGCTCTCCGGTCGGCAGCGTGGCCGGCTTGCACTGCGAGTAGTAGTTGGAGTACTTGACGCAGACACTGGTCGGGTTTGAGCACTTGAGGCCGCCCGTACAGGCGCCCCAGTCGCCAACGGTGCCGCCGCCGCCCGTGGTTCCAGTGCCGCCAGTGGTCCCCGTGCCGCCGGTGGTGCCCGATCCTTTCTTCTTCTGGCAGCGCTGCACGTTCTGGCCGTCGTCCGACCAACGACACTCGTAGGTGGAGTCGGCGCAGCACGTGCTGCCCGTCCAGTTCTGCCCATTGCATTGAGACTCGTTCGTGATGGTGCACGAGCCGCCCTTGCCATGGATGCGCAGGTGGATGGATGCTTGTTCACTGGCCTCCACGGCGGAGACGGTGGCGACCGCCGCGATGGTGAGGGCGAAGATCTTCATGTTGGTGTTGGAGCTTGAGGACTTGAGGTCGACGGAGCAGATTGCAGAGTGAGTGGTGGAAGAACGCAATAGGAGACTCGAGCGCCTCGCTGGCAGCGAGTCGCTGTCCGAAGGGGTGCAAATCATGATTTTAATTTGGGGATTACATTGGGTCAAGTTGAAGCTGGTTGGATCTTTAAGTACCGCGTACCACATAAAAGAGTGGTTGGATGTGTTGAATATGTACGAAAATAATCTTTTGCAGGACACGGTACTGTCCGCTCATCCCTACTTTACTTTTGGTTTCTTAATTTGGGTTCTGCTCGGCGATTCGATGGGTTCACGTGATTTTCGTGCAACTCAGTTGAACTCAACTGAGTTGCAGCCGTTTGGGTTCAATAGTTCGATTTTGACCTGGGTGCGGTGTAGTTTCTGTGAAGATGTGGCGAGGGAATGGTGTCGGTGACACCGTGTCGGCGCATCCAGTGAGCGCGGAGTGTGAAAAAAGCACGTTTTGAACTTGGTTGTCAGGTGAATTGGGATATGCAGTGGTCGGCAGGCTGTGCGGCATGAAATGGGGCCTACAGAGGAAGCCGACTATAATAGCGCGTGGTGAAGCTGCGCCTTGCACCGGTAGTCTGTCCCTCGGTCGAGCACGTCTCGTTGCTGGGGCAGTGGTCGTACTTTCACACATTCGTGCCGTCGTCCTGGGCCAGGACGGCGAGCTGTGCAGCTAGGTCCTGGCTGCACAGCTCGCCGGAAGAGCGTCTCGGGCTTGCACTGTGCGGCATCTTGTCCGGCGGTTGGTTGGCCGGCGCGATGTGAAGCAATTTACAAAGTGCGCTGTGGAAAACCGAGTCTCCAACGCGACACCAGTACTGTTTCCAGGATACTAAATGTGCATGTATGCGCACGGGGATATTCGACCATGGCGCACTTCCAGCGGCGGTAAACCTCTGGGATGTGCCCAAATTAACTTCGTTGGGACTCCTTAGTTTGGGCTTAATACGTCGAGTAGCGAAAACGCATGGCTATGCACTCCAGGATGGCTTACAAAAATCAAGTGCAGAGCAGTGTTGCGTGTTTCACACAACTAAAGTTCTTGAAGCGAGAGCCCAAAATAAGGGCATGCAGTGCATGCCCTTATTTTGGGCATGATGCACGTCATGTGGCGGTGATCCGGGAACTCATCTCATCGCATTCCGGCCAATGGCAAGCATGGCGGCGAGAGATGGCCAGGCCATCATGGCCTGCTGCAGGGCCGTGGCTAGCGTATCGTTATTATAGTAGCGATACAAGTCAGACTGCGGAGCAGTTCCTAGCGCGATGGCTAGGTGTGTCCAAAGCAAAGCGGGATTTGTGTCTGTATCCGTTAGCTTGGCTGTTCTCGGGCCATCGCGTCGTGTGGCCACAGCACTCTCAGCCTTCACACTGTTCGGTTCGGACTTTCATCCGCGCTCGCTTTGCAGTGGTCATCAATATTGTAGAAATGAACGCGTGATAGTATACCAGCGTTGAGGAGGTGTGATAGGCTTGCTTGCCATGCTGCGAGTTGCAAACTGCAGTGGGAGTCGGCATCGGTAGTTGCCCCGCATCGCATACTGTATCAAGGTGTCTGGACGTGCTCCGCAGGCAGCCCAGTCGGAAATCCATCGCGGGTCAGAAGAAGAATCCAGCGGGGATTCACCAATACACCTACGCGGCGACACGGTCCCAGGTAGGACGTCCGAGCGCGCTTGGCACTTGTCTGGCCCTGCAGGTAGTGTGTTGGTGCAATGCATTACGTTCACGAAATCAAGGGCTAGTTCCGTTGTAAGTTTTCCTCCCAAGAAATCCAAGAAAGCCTCGCGCACACCAGTCTCCGAGACATGGGTCATGCCAGTAACGTGTGAACCCAAGCAACAGCGCTTCATCGCAGGGGAAACGCACAGCAAAATTTCTTTTGAAGTGTTAGAATAGCAGGACACTGCCCGGGCCGCAGAAATACTGACTTTGCACAATCCCAACCATTTCGGTATCAACACTTGTCCGTTGAAGTCGAAACGAACTTCACATGTCAGTTGTCCGTTATGCATTTTCAACCCTGTAGCACCGGACAACCCCCGGTCCGTTGTGAAGTTGCCATTACTGTCACCTGCGTTGATCAAAGGCACCGAGAGCTTGTGCGTTGCCCCTCTTCCTCACTTTTCAATTCGCTTCACAGCTTCGACAGCAACCCCACAACTGCCAACGTCTCCCAGTCCAACTTCTCACCAACAATGCAGATCTACGTGCTCGCCTCAATCGCTCTCGCAGCCGCCGCCGCTGTTCAAGCTAAGGATGTGAATGGGTCATCGGTTAACAGCACTTCGTCAGGGTCCGGTACGTACGAGGATGCTGAAGCTGGTGTCGGCTCGGTTGTAACGTACACCACGCTCGTGGGCGACTGGGAGGCCTGTACCGAGGACGTGGGCTGCGAGTCGTCGACCAGCGTCTGCGTTCAGCACTCGAAGTACTACTCGCAGTGCAAGCCTGCTGTGCTGCCCTCGGGAGACTTGTGCGGTCAGTCTGATGGTACCAACGACTGGCTGTACGACCACTGCCCCGCCGAGGAGAAGTGCGACACGAAGGGGACGGACTTCCGCTGTGTGAAGCCGGGAACGCGTCGCCACCACCACCACAAGCGCTCTGTTCGGAAGGAGAGGTCTTCGACGGCGACGACGGCGACGCCGACACTGCAGGTTGGTGACTGGGAAGACTGCTCGAAGGCAGGCTCGGTGTGCAAGATTTCGACCAGCACGTGCGTGAAGCACTCCAACTACTTCTCACAGTGCATGCCTGCAGTGCTCCCCACTGGCGGTTTGTGCGGACAGAACGACGGCACGAGCGTGTGGAAATACGATACTCACTGTGTTACGGGCGAGACCTGCCAGGCTGTCGGCACCAATTTCCACTGCAGAGCCACTGCGACAACTGCCCCAACGACGCCTCCCCCCTCAACACCGGTGACGCTCGTAAATGACTGGGAAGACTGCAGCAAGGCCAACACTCGATGCAAGACCACGACCAGCACCTGCGTCAAGCACTCCAACTATTTTTCGCAGTGCATGCCCGCAACGCTCCCCACTGGCGGTTTGTGCGGCCAGGCGGACGGCACCAGCGATTGGAAGTACGATCACTGCACCACCGGTGAGACGTGCAAGGCCAATGGCAAGGATTTCCACTGCACCAAATGAGCTCCCAGTAAACCATCGACGTCGAGTACTCTGCTTCTCTATCAGAGGCAAAGCCACCTTCAACACTCTGCATCCTATTCATTCTGCATGTTCAGAGTACGCATTCCGTGCTTTTAGGTTCTTTTAACACGAAGCATTTCAATTTAACTCTGGATTTCTGACTCAACCAGACCGATTTTCGGGGAGTACCCTGGACCAAAATATTGAGTATTGGCTTACGCCGTTAGCAAGTGGTGCATATGCATTGGTATCTGCACTAAAATCATAATGGACGAGGCCGCGTCTAAATACCATTACCAGACGAAAAAATATTCCTCTAACTCTAGGTCGAGATCCACCTTGGCCTTGATAATTTGATCATTTTGGCTTCGACCTTTAATTTGCTTGTATGCATCATGAGCTAATGCAGGTTTAACAAGTGTAAAACTTATAGCTTGAACCGACATCACTCTCGGGGGAAAATGCCAATACGCACGTACATGCCCAAGATGCCCCGACGAAAACAACTCCTGGGGAAGCATTGCACTCAGCAGCAACTAGACCCTCCCGTTATCGTCACATTGCAGTCCCAAGTACCACGGTAGGGTTACTTTTGACCAATCAAAAAGGTTTCAACCCTTCTAATAGAAGGGTATGGAAGTTTGTCGTTTGATTGATTGATGCATAGGTTTGCCGCAACGCAAAATGCTGGAGACACTGCAGCAATCATTGCCGCACACGCCAGTCTTGGATCGCGGATAATTTTTCTTCCACAACGAAGTAGAACGTACGACCACCACCATTGTTAACGTCTCGATTAGAGCTTCATTATATGTCTAACTCTTTTCGTATTCAGCCTATTTTCATAAATATCATTGTCGACCTTGCCCCGAAAAACGGTCATTTCCGGTTCGCTTGAGTCAGAAATTCAGTGTTAAAATGGTTGCGATTGATCAGGGTTAAAAAGCTCTAGATTTTCATTCTACACATAGGCTTCAGAGTTGGATTATCTTGTAAACATCATTTCAATCGCGGGAATACTGGGGACAAGCGGCAAGGTCAGTGCAAGGATGACTTATGTTTCTCTACACCTTGAGAGCCACTACAGCCTTTCAGAGAGATTCCCATTACCGGTACGTCAACTTCGTCTCTCCTTGCCGCCAAAATACACTAAAAATGAACTACTTACTGGTTGTTGAGAATCAGATAGGAGCGAAAGACTTTGATGGAATGTTATCAACAGTAGCCGTGGGGGCTGTTCAGTTGAACTATGCATTATTGAATCATCACCTCCTCAACAACCAAACACACACACACTTACAATAAATATCTCAATCGGCAAGCTCAGTTGGAAGGCAGCAGAAAGTGATTTTGTTTTCAGCGGCAACACGATGATCGCCTCAAACAAACACAGATATCCTTTCTTTCATCCTCGCTCACACACACCGCCAATACAGTACAGCCACATAATTTGATGCACGGACTCAGGCAGTATGAATACAATAGCAGTCCACACGAGCTAAAAGCTTCTCGGAAGGTGTCCTAAGTTTGAGTGTCATCCATCCGTATGCGCAACTCGCCCGTACAAATATATAGCCATACAGATAATATCGTATACACAAGTACATACAGACATACAATTGGAATTGGATCGATCAAACTAGCTCCAACGTCCTGGCAAAAGGACGTCAGGTCTTTCGGTTGTGCTCAGCGTCGGTCGTATGGGGAAAGAAGTTTGTCCTATCATCTCGATCCTGGGGGGAAGGGGCCTCGAAGATAGAAAAATTGTCGGTCCTGGAGAAGTTGTGGCGGTGGCTCTGGAAATTGGCAATGAGCAATGTATCAGAGCACCGGGAACAGTCGCGACCGGAGGAGGCGCCACCAACGGATACGGGCAGAAGCACAGCCAGTCGTTGACGAGCTGTCGTCTAAGTACGAGTGTGAAGCACGGTACCGTACATGTCACGTTACGCTCTTAACTAACACGAAGCAATTCATTTTATCGACCGCCCAACATGTACTGATATGGTTGCATCTCTCATTTCGACCATTTGTAGACGGCACAGTGAGTTTTTGATTCATAGAAGACAAGCCTGAAGTCACGGAACACCAGCATGATACACAGATTATCTCTACATTCCGATGAACTTGAAGAATATCAAGCACGCCGCCATTAAGAAAGTCCCGAAGAGCGCCCCCGCTGACACGAGATGCATCCGTCCGTTGGCGTACAAGAACGCGGTAGGGATCAATTCCTTCACCGCAATACCAACAATCATCCCCGACGACATCCCGTACAAAATTGCTTGAGTGAGATCATCAGCGTCCATCCCCATGCTCATGTATGCGATGACTCCACCAATAAACTGCGCGATGGCCGACCAGAAGCACCACATCAGCGCCTTACAACGACTACCAGTAGCGAAGTAGATCGGTGCCGCGACCGCTATCCCTTCTGCGATGTTGTGCATACCGACACCAATCGCCAACGATACACCGATGTACAGCTGCTCGGAGGAAGCAACGAAGGTTGCCATGCCCTCAGGAATATTGTGGATACCCACTGCGATAGCACTTAAAATGCCCATAGCCTGGAGCTTTTGCTTGGCCAACTCGTCCATGCGAATGAAAATGTCCAGCCCAGGGTCCTCGATAAACTCCACCGTGTGTCTACTCTCCACCTTGCCGCTTGATGAGTTCATGGAATCACGTGTCACTTCTTGAGGGCGAGTAGCTCCGTTGAGGCGCTGACCGGGGGTAAGCTGTTGCACGATGAAGTCGATGAGGTAGCTGATGAGAATCCCTGCACCGAAGGAGGCGGTTGCCGCCAACCAGGCGTCACCCTCGATGGTATCGCTCTCGTCTGATCCAGATTCACTATTCGACGTGAAGGCATCACTGAACTCCGACCTCGAGTTCGTGAAAAGCGGCACGAGGGCAATGAACAACGTGACTCCTCCGGATGTACCGAGCGCCAATGCCAGCACCAGCGGATTGGCCGCCCGCAGCAATTTACTGCTGAAAACCACCATACCACCCACCATCATCATCGACGCGGCGGCCCCGTTCACCCCGAACGCTACTACCAGGTTCAGACGACCGTCCTTCTCGAAGGTCATGGCTGTTTGGTCCTGCTCTGCTTGCTAACGTTACTTGAACTTGCAAGTTGGGGAATGGCGACTAACAAATGCTGGACTTGGCCATTGTCAGGTCAGTGGCCAGTTCGCCATCAACGAATCGACGAAGTAATTCTTAGGCGGATGGACCCGGCCTTTGCTACATTGCCGAAGCACTCTGCAGCGCTCATTAGGCGTGGAGAACGCATGGCGGACGACGCAGTCCAGTTGACACGCGCGAGCTGAACTCCTCGAAAGGAGCCAGCACTATTTTGGGCGCTCTCACTTCAACTAGCCTGTTTTGGCGGATTTTGGGCACCAAAATATTAATTTTGGGCTGTAGTTGCACCTGTACATGTACCTGGAAAACTTACGACTGTATTCACTACCTACGAGCTCGCTGACACAAAACTATCGGGTTTACTAAAAACTGTTCTCGTCCTTCTTACGCTCAGACGCCAATGTATTTGAAGAAGATGAGACCAACAGCCATGAGGAACATGCCGCCCAGCGTCCCGGCCGACACGAGGTGCATCCGGCCGTTGGCGTACATGTACGCGGTCGGGATGATCTCCTTCATGGCGATGCCCGCCATCATGCCAGCACACAAACCGTAGAGAACTCCCTGGGTCTCGTTGTCGGCGTTCATGCCGAGCGCCGCGAACGCGATGAGACCTCCAATGTGTTGTGCGACGGCAGACAGGAAGCACCACAACAAACCGCGGCACGTGCTGCCCGTCGCGAAGTAGATCGGCGCCGCAACAGCAATACCCTCTGCGACGTTGTGCAATGCAACGCCAATAGCGAGGGACAGCCCAATCCACGCGTGCTCAGAGGACGCCACGAACGTGGCCATGCCCTCGGGGATGTTGTGGATGCCCACCGCGATGGCGCTGAGGACGCCCATGCGCTGGAGCTTCTCCTTGGCCGCTTCGTCCATCTTGATGAACACGTCGCTGCCTTGGTTCGGAACGAGCTCCACGGGCGGCTTCACCTCAACGGGGCCGTCCTCGAACGACAAGCGTTCGGGTTGCATCCGTGCCGTGCCGTTCATGTTCTGGCCGGGGGTGAGCTTGTGGATGATGAAGTCGATCAAGTAGCTGACGAGGATCCCCCCTCCGAAACACCCTGTCGCGGCCAGCCACGCAGTCCCCTTGTCTTCGTCGTCTGTGGTGGAGCCGCTTCCACTGTCGTTGGCGGTGAAAGCGTCGTCGAACTCGTTGAACGAGCTGGCGAACAGCACCACGAGCGCCTGGAAGAGTGTGATGCCACCGGAGACGCTGAGCAGCACAGCCATGAACATGGGGCTGGCGAGCTGCAGCAGCTTGTTGCTGAAGATCACGCACCCGCCGAGCACGGTGGCCAATGCAGCCAGTGCATTTAGCCCGAATGTCGGGGTGAGGTCGAGTTGGCTCTCCTCGTGGATGGCCATGTCTGCTGCCGGATGCAAATTGGATAGTGGTCGGCGACGGCAAAGTCGCCGCTGTCGCCTGGCTACCGGCGCCGCAGTTCAGATGGCGTCGATTTTTGGGGACAGCCCAACGCGCACAGGTGCATCCGACCAAGCGCGAAGTCTGACATGGCGGAGGCTTGAAGCCAGGATCTCTCTCAAAAACCAGCGCAACTAGCGCTACTTCGAGGCACAACTTGCCTCATTCTCCCTCCTTAGGCCGGGCGAAGGCAGCCTCAACAACCTCATCTGGAAGCTCAATTTTCGAGTTCGGTAAAATTCTAAGTGCGACGTGACGTGCTGTCAACAGCTAAACTTACCAGATCTCGCCACAGGTGATCGTCACTGCTCTCCCTCTGCTGCCTTCGGAGTGACCGTGTCCACCGCACTCGGTCTCCGTTGCGAAGTTGTGGCGACTTTTGTCGCTAAAGGCGATCAAGGTGATCACTGTTATCCATGCAGAGCTTCTACTCGGCTTGGCCCGAACAATAGGAACTTGGTCGTCGCCATGGCCCTGCAGCTACATGTACAATCGTCTCTGCCCTGAATGACGACGAAATGAAGCCTCGGCGGTACGCAGTGGTAGCTGAGGACGCTCGCCACGATTTTGCTGCTGGGCACTGGCCACTCTAGAAATGTGGGCAGCGCTGTCGAGACAAAGTTATCGTTGGACGTCTATTAGATAAGAGTGCGCTTGAACAAAATGAGGCTGGAGGCCATGAAGACCATCCCGAAGAGGCTTCCAGCGGAGACGAGATGCACGCATCCGTTGGCGTACATACTCGCAGTAGGGAAAACCTCCTTCATGCTGATGCACGCGAGCATACCCGACACGAGGCCGTAGAGCATTCCTTGCGAGAAGTTGTCGGCGTCCTTGCCCAAAATGCCAAAGGCGAGGAAGCCCCCGAGATGCTGCGCGATGGATGCCACTACGCACCACATGACCCCCTTCCACTTGCTACCCGTGGCGAAATACACGGGCGTCGCCAACGCGATGCCCTCTGCGATGTTATGCAGTCCGACACCAATCGCTAGTGCGAGTCCGATAAACGTGTGCTCGGACGACGCCACCATGGTCGCTACCCCTCCTGGCATGTTGTGGATGGAGATCGCGATGACGTTTAGAACCCCCAGGCGCTGCAGTTTCTCCTTCGTGGACTCGTCCACTCTCAGGAAGTGGCGACTTTGCATGAGGTCAACCGGGGACTTGAGCTCCGGGATCCCCTCTTCGAGGGAGACTGGGAAGGTATCACCTGCGTGCATCCGCGCGAAGAGGCTCTGACGCTGACCCGGGGTCAGCTGCTTGACCAGCAGATCCAGGCAGTAGTTGAGCACGATACCGACTCCAAAGCAACCGGTTGTCGTGAGCCAAGCCTGCCCCATGATGGTGTCGTCCTCCCTGCCTTTAGATTCGTCGCTGCTGAAAGCGTCCGCGAACTCGAGCAACGAATTCGGGAAAAGCACCACGAGGGACTGGAAGAGGGTGAGGCCACCGGCGAAACTGAGCCACACGGCCATCGCGCGCGGGTTGACAACTCGCAGTAAAAACGGACTGAAGACGATGAATCCACCAAGCAAAGTACCTAGCGACGCCCCCAAGTTGATCTGGAACGCCGCTGCGACGTCCATTGTCTCCTCGATCGCCATCTCGATCGTCTCTGAAGCAAATTCAGATGTAGTTGCGCTTTAAGAGGGACATTCCGTTGTCAACGCCAGCGACGGAGGGGCCAGCACAATTTCCACCTTGTTTGGCCTGCAATCGTCGACCACGACTTGCCAGTCGCGCGAGTGGTTCAGGAAACTGCAAACCAGACGCCACTGGACTCAAGTCTTCCTAGTCAGCACACTATTGCTAATCCTACGGCTAGTGATATCAATGCACGACTTCAAATCAACAACCTCCAGAGTCAAAACATTTTTTTTTTTCATATCCGCAGTCGAGCTCTAAAATACTGCAGACTGGACGTGTTTGCCCTTCTTCGGGAGACTGGCTCCGGGTGCAGCGTCATACGGAGAGAAGTACGGCTGTGCGCCGCTGCCATTCCCTGTTTGAACCTCCTGAGCCTCTTTTGTAAACTTGAATGCAGTTTTGGTCGGAGGAGGCGACGGTGGGCGGAATACCTTCGACTGCTGGTGGTCTTGGTTCGAGTTACCAGCTCCAATCGGTGTAGTCGGTCGACTAATTGTCGGCAAAGATGTTTGTCGGCTGACGGCACTGGAGCTTGATTTCGGGCGCTCCTTCCCGCTGGACTTGGCCGGTGAGTGTGAAGGCGAGCGAGAGCCTATTGAGCGGTTCGTGGAGCCTCCGTTCAGCACTTTTTCAATTGTCTTGGAGGCTTGATGCCACTTTTTCGTGATTTTGACGTTCTCCATCGTGCGCATGATCAGATCACGCTGAATCTTGGTCTTGATCGCGAGCTGCTTTCGTCGATTCACGAGCGATTCCTTTTCGTTCAGCATGTGCTGGGTACGGGCTTCTGTGTCTTGCATTTTGCGCAGCATCTCCAACCGCTGATACTCTTGAATCCGCTTCATCCTCTCCACCTTGTCCAGTTTCAACTGCGCCTGCAGCTTTCGATACTCAGTGCGTAGAGCGCGTTGATTCTGCTGGGTTTTCTGCACCTGTTGTACATTCAGGTCAATCTCTCGTTGCCTTTGAAGCAGCTCTTCTTTCTTCCGAGCTTCTTCCCGTCGGGCCTCCTCCAACACTAATTGGCGCTTCCGCTCCAGCGCTAACTGCTGCTGCGCCTGCAACTCCTTCGATCGACGCTCTTCTTCCTCGTGAGATTGACGCAGAGCTTCACTAGCGACTTGCTTTCGTTGAATTTCACGCTTGCGTTGTGCTTCCAGCTTCTTCGAAGCTCGAAGGTTTTTCCGGATCCGTAATGTGACTTCGCGACGACGAGCATCCATCGCTACAGCGCGCTCAGCTCGCTGTTGCTCCACCATTTCCTCACGCGCCTTCTCTGCCAAGTCCAGCTCGCGAAGCCGAGCTTGAATCTCCATCTGCTGCGCCTGAAGCAGAGCTTCTGTTTGTGCTCGGTGCTCTTCTGCCTTAATTTTGCGTTCTTCTTCCCGCTCCCGCGCCTCGATCCGCCGTAGCTTGTCGTGCCGAGCCTTTTCTTCTGCTAGTGCACGATCTCGAGCAGCTAAATGCGCTGCTAATTCCTTTCGACGTTCCTCTTCAGCGTCAAGTTGGGCCTTCTTCTTGATCTCCCGAGCTCGCTTTTCAGCCGCCAGCTCTTGCTCAAAGCGCATTCGCGAGCGCTCCATAGCCTCATGCTGCCTCTTTTCGCGCTCCATCTTCTCAGCAGCTTCCTGCTGTAGTCGATTCATCTTCATCTCGAATTCCAGCATTTGCTCAAGCTCGCGTTCCTGTCGTTGTCGGACCTTTTCCAGTCTTTGTCGCTCAATTTCCAACAATGCTGAGGAGCCCTTCTTAGGCGAGCTCGATGCCCCCGATGACATTGACGGGGGTCCATTAGCGTTGTCACTTGTGCGCGCGGGTGCTTTCGCAGCTCGCTTCGACCCAGAAACAGCAACAAGCCGAGCTGGCATTGCATTCCCAGCTCCGCGATCCTCAGCCTCGATCAATTTTCGCTTCTCCGTTCTCAACGCCTGCATCTCCTCATGTCGCCGCAGTGAATACGCCTCGTGACGCATCCGTTGGACGGCTGCAGTGACATCCGGATCGTAAAACGAGTCTAAGTCTCGAATCTTCAGCGTTTCAGGATTTACGCCACAGCGCAGACACGCTTCAGCTGAGCGTGGTGTGAGTACAATACGCTCTGGCGGAGGATTCAACCCCGAAGACCGGGCATTACTGAGCGTCGCGAAGACCTCCTCAATAGTTTGGGCCCGAGGCCCACGTCGTTTGCGGATTTTGGCCTTCTTCTTGGGCTCTTCTTCATCTTGCTTGAAACGATCTGCACCCGAGATATTCTCCAGGTCTAAGTGCATTCCGCTCGCTGAAGTGTCTGGTTGTTTGGAGTCATGGCCATCTTCAGGACTCGGTGATGCCATGGGAAAACCCCCACACACTCGCGAAATCACGCTGCGACTACCCGTCCGACGTTTTCACACACTCAACGCTGCAGCTCCTGAGCACTGCTCGCTAAAACGTTCTCGAAGCCTCGGGCAGCTCGGAGCGTTTGAGGACTTAGCGCGTTTGCTGCCTCGCTCCTCTTTTTTTAGGCCCTGACCATGAAGGGTGCACGTGGATGAACACGTACTCACAGGTGGAAATAGCTATCTTCCCTCTGGATTGCATTCTTCTCTGCATTGGCTCGCAAATATAGCTAGCTCACACCTTCGGGGTCGTGTTGATACCTGGTCCTGAATTGGTGGGCAGCATCAGCGTCAGCAAGATGGGACGCGAGTTGCTCGCTGTTCCTTGTGGAAATAAGGCACGGCGCGCACAACTCGACCAACTGCTTGGGTGCTGCCTTCGCGTAGAACTAGCGGCAAGTCCGGGCGGATGTACTCCGGCCAGTACATGAACTCGAAGCGGCACATCGTCGTTGCAGGCAGAAGCGTCGACGGTGACGAGGCTGAGCTCGTGGGGGCTCCTAGTCGCACGATCTTCGCCATCTGCCGAACTTGACCCGCGTGGATGACCGCCTGGAAGTTCTCTCGAAACGTGCGAGCGTCGGGCAAGAAGTGCAGCTCTGCATCGAACTGACGCGTAGCCGTCGGTCGAACACTCGGGTGCACGAGCATGGTGCCCTTCCTGATGCGGTGAGCCGGCTGAGCAGCAGACAAAAAGCGGATGAGCACAGCGCCAGTCTCACCGGCGCTTAAGCTTTGCGCCGCCTTGTGCTGCACTTCGATGCTTTCCACCGCAACATCGCAAAATTTGCCATGGGCGTCTGGTCCGAGCAGCATTCGCTCGCCCACACAGAATGTCCCCGCCTGGACAAGTCCTGTTACAATGGTGTCTTCGTCTTCGATGTCGTAGGCTTGGCTGACCTGAAACTCAGCGGGTGTCTTCGCCGTGCCAGCCCACACGCGCTTAGGCTCTAGAGCGGCAAGATATCCTTGCAGTACGTCCAAACCTCTACCGTCCACGCTCGATACTCGGAACACTGGTATCGTGGACGCCTTGGTGAGTCTCAGCAGATTTTCATTATCGTCCAGGTTCGTGTCGGTGCTCTCCGGGGCCAGAACTACCCTCTGACAGGGGCAAAAAACCTTCAGCAGATCGGCAATCTCAACGAGCGACTGCTGTATTCGCTCTTCGGTCGCGCGATCCGTCTTCGTTATCACCACAAAAATGGCGACCTCCAGCGCAGTGGCGATCTTAACGTGCTCCCGTGTCATGTCCCGAACACCTCGAGCAGCATCCACCACCAGCATGGCGTAGTCGGGGAATTGGCCAGCCAGCCCCGACGCCGTGCTCTTGAGATACTTCTTGTGCCCCGCGAGATCACTGAGCGTGATGAAGCTTTCCTGCCTCCTCGGCTCCTGCACCTCCTCGGCCTCTTCATCGCTGTCACCAAAGTCGCATGTGGCCAGCTCGTCCGTGCAACGGAAGTGACCGTCGGCAGCCACTGCGATCGTGTGCTCACTCACACTCGACGTGCAGCCATTCTCGAGCTCGTGGCGGTGGCGACACACCTGCATCCTGGCGAGTCCGGCGCCGTCGTCCAAGCAGCCGCGTGTCAGCACCCCCACGAGCGTCGACTTGCCGCTCTCAAAGTCCCCAATCACCGACACTACAGTAGTAGACATCAAAAGTGTCAGCAGCCAAGTCAAAGCAGCAATCAGCTTGGAAAACTCACCACGGAGTCGCTTGGTCGAGCTGTGCTCCAGCACCCGCGAGACTTGGACCCTCACTGCGCGGTGATCAGCGTCGCGTCCAGCCCTGAACTTGGACAGCGTCATCTCGCCGTGCACCACACGGCACATCCTGCATCCATCACTCATTCGATTAAGATGGCTACACTTTTCAAGCCAACTTCAACTTCAGATAGTACTTTGGTAATAGTACTTTCAACTACATAAAATAGTATAGTACTATAGAAACAATTACTACATACCGAGCCAGCGTGCCCAGCGAGCGCAGTAGCGCGTCCTCCGAGAGCCCCAGCAGCTCCCCGTTGTCCCGCACGCCCAGCTCGTAGAAGGCGGTGCCGCCCCCTTCGTTCAGGCGCCAGTGCATCTGTGTCGTCAACTGCCGCAGCCGCTCGGGCGCCGGCTCTAGCAGCTGCTGCTTGTACTCGACGTTGCCCTCCTCCACCTCCTCGGGGAGGCGCTCTATATGCACAGCGGCCACATGCTGCGGCTCAGCGAACTCGCTGCGCACTTGGCGCAGCAGCGCCGACAACCCAACGTCGTCCGCTGGTGAAGCCATTTTGGCGACTGACTGAGAGCCGCGAATCTTGCGAAACTGAAAATGACCATCACTCAGACAAGATGGGTACATAAAGGCAAGGACGCCATCTTGTCCTCCCCACAAGAAGTTTCACCTAAAAAGTTAGCTTTGATCCCGCCAACACGGGCAGGAGCGAGTCACCAGCCCCCCCCCTCCCCTCTGCGAGGCGAGATATTGCACGGCTTGAACCACACCAGTGGCGGACGCAGCCCGAAAAGTATTGGGGGTAAAAAATAGGGCATGGGGGGACCGATTCGCCTATAATCGGGTATAATCCCCACTTTTTGCCCAATTCCAGGAAATCCGAAATATTTTTGACTGTGTACTGTAGAATGTACACGGTCTCGAGAGAGCCTCCCGCGGCGGGAGGCTGTCAGTAATACATGAACACTGCAATGTACAGCGAGTCGGCGACGGCGCACGAAAATCAGATGTCGGTCCATACTGCAGAGCTCCCCAGCTCGAAAGCCGATCTTGGGCGTCCAGATGGTTCGTGCTTGGTCTATTTTCGTACAGATTTCGTGCCGTGTAAACTTACAACACTTGTAAATGTCTAGATTCGATACAGATCCGAGTTCGGAACCACTTTGAAGTTGAAGTGAATCTCACTCGCGCACTCCATGGCCAGCCCCACTATTCAGCAGCAACCCTAGCAAACACAGCGCGCTACATCCAATAGCAGGCGAACGAAGGCCACGACCACAACTTGGGAGGAGAGCGACACATATTTTTATTGAAGCGAGAGTTCTGCCGTAGGAAATGAAGCAAAAAATGCCCCCCCCCCCCCCCCCCCCCCCCCGCTGCAGAGAAATCGCTGCGGCGATTGACTTGCAGCCTCGGCACGAGATCCCAGACATCCGTGAACACTGCAAGCAGAAGTGAATGGATGCCAGATCAAACCCCGTCGTCGCGTTGGACATAGCATCAATTCCTGCGTCGTATCCATTCCCACGATGTATCGTGGCGTGGGTTCCGTGGCAAATCCGCCCACATTAGCTTGCTTCTACCTCGTTCACGCCAGGCGGTGACGGCAGCGCAGGTAGACTCGTCGACGAACTCGGCTTCGTCGTATCACCCGCACTATGATGAGGGGGTGGGAGTCGTTTTAGCCATTCGATCTGCGTTGTCTATAAGTGGCCGTTTTACGGCGATCTGTATGAATCTGTATTGGTTTTTCTAGATAAAATTTCCATTTTGGCCAAAATTTACAAATGGCCGCTGGGAATCATCATTGTGCAAAGATGCGACTCGCATCCCCCGTTATGAAAATGGTCATACAGCCGCAGTGGCAACAAGTTGCCATGACGCGGGGCTTGATTACTGCTGAATCCGATAATATCGTCTTCAATACGGATCTAGGAGTAATCAAGACGATAATAATACGGATCCAGCAGTAATCAGGCCGTGGCTGCTTGACGTTGTGGCATGGCACAAGTGTAAAGGGTTATGGCACAAGTATGTCGCCAGATGATAAACCGCTCCAGAAAAGCGCGACTCGGAACATGAACTATTTTAATATTATTATTATTATTAAAATAGATGCCCTAGTGCCTTGGCTCGGTTTCTCAGTTTTGCTGCTTCAAGTGGACCACGAGAACACTGAAAAGCCACGATAAATAGGATAGCCTGATATCTGTAGAGGTTCCGGTAGCGCTTGAAGTCCTCATAGAGTACATGTACCGAATAGTATTAGGCGAATACACACCTGTATTGGTGTTGTTGACGGTGCTAAGCTAAAAAGCAATTTAAGTATATCACCTGTTTTATTAAAAAAAATCGAAGTCTTTCATTAAGTAAATCAGCTTTTAAACTAATACATACCACGATGTGTACCCCGAGAGATACATGTACATGTATTGGCGTTTTCGCCCAAATTTGTTGAACCTGGAGGGATCTGAAACGATTGCAACCGTTTTTGACCAATCAGAGGTGGCGTACGCTTTGTGGTGTGTCTGCGTCTCAGACACACCACGAGACGTGCGCCACCTGTGGTCGATTGGTGACTTCTGATTGGCTGAATATCGGGCGAATCGATTTGAAATTGATTCACGAAATCGATTCGATTCAGGCAATTCTCACAAATTAGAATGAAACTCACAATACATGTATCAAGAACACAATCCTAAGCTTAAAAAACATCATCAAAACTGACAGCAGATGATTTTGGGGGAAATTCCAGCAGGACATCCTGGTCGGGTTGGGGTGACTCCCTCCCGGGGGGCGGCGCAGCGGCGTCGTTCTCGGGGGGCGCTAAAGCGGAAGACGCGGGTGCCCCCCTGTTCTTAAGCGGTTAAGGACGTAGAGGCCAATGGTCTCCGGGCTGAGAACCTGGCAGGGCACAGCTCGGCTACAGACGCGGACGAACCAAGGGAGCTCAGTGCTCAGCCGACGACCCCCAGCGGTCTGATGACTGCGGCATCGCGCCGGGGGACACCTCGAAGGCAAGGCGCGGGCATTCGAGGGGGGAACGACGCGGAAGACTCTTCGCCAAGGAAAGGAAGTCAAGGGGATCGGAGCAAGGCGCAGCAGCATTAAGAAGAACGCAGACACCAGGCGTACTGGCCGGAACTGCCGTGGCTCCGGACCACGGCAGCTGCTCGGAGAAGGGGTTAGTGGCCTGACAAAGAGCTAACCAAGACTACCAGACTAGCGAAGAAGCAGAAGCAGCGGGCGTGCCGTCACCAAGGCCGACATGTCGCCCATGCAGGGGGAGCCATTCATTTCCGACGGATGCGAACGCACGAGGGAGCCTGTAGGGTAGCTCAAATAGTGGACCGTCCGCTTCTGGGGTGGATACGGTACACTTTGAGTGTCGATACACAGATAACCACGTGAAAACGCGCACAAACGTTTACAGGCACCCCCGCCTAATTTGACCCTCTATCTCTCCATGTACCTCGCACAGGAAGTGCAGGCCGTGCTCAAGATTTGCACAGCGTAATCTACGGTTTTACTGATTTAGATTAGGATTTATGGGAAAAGTGTTACACTGCAGATCGCAACGTCGATGCGCGGCATCTCCAATACCTAGTAAGTCAGTAGATTTGCATCTATGTAAAACCTGTGCGAACTTTGTAACTCTGCACTGTTTATTAGTACCACTCCCTCAAATTAGGCGGGGATGCCTGTACTATTCAGTGCTGCGGCAGGGCCGGTGAATACAGGAATGAGCTCTCGAGCCGAGACTGTAAAGAGTGCAGCGTCGAGTCAGCAGGAGGATGGGCCCGGCGGTGCAGAGCCGCGGCGCCTGCAGTTGCGGCGGCTTCTGCGCCAACTGGTTGCAGAGGTCACGCGCCTCGGTTCGGTGGTGCCTCAGTCGAGTCGGTGGCGCGACCGCCGCAGCGCATGTGAATGCTTCCAGCAGCCGTTCCAACGCTCGCTCGATGGCTCTGCATGTACTGTACTGTTCAGTATCGCCCCCGAGGCTGAAGGAGATTCAAATACATGTACCATGGTATTCGATATCCCCCATGATAATATGGTTGTTGTTACTGCAGGTGGCGAATCACCATCAAGCGCGCGCACGCTGATTTGTCTGGCGTAAGCAGCCTGCTGCCCGAAGAAATGACGTTGCTGGCGTCCAGCAGCGCTCTTCTGGGCGGAGGAGTTATATATGTATACCGGTAAATGACACTGTCGTTGGGAGCCGTCAGTGCGCTCAGTCTCTGTTGGAGATCGGACCGGAGACTCTCGGTCGTTGCCAGTGGCAACTTGCCACTCTCGTTGTGTGGTGCTACAGTAGTGATCGCGGAGTGGGCCACGGTGCGTGTCAATGCCAACCGCGTGTGGCAGCAGCCTCGTCAGGATGCCAATCAGCTGACCCAAACTCGAGGACGCAGAGCAGCAAGCTGGGCTTGCCGGGGGGGCTTGCATTTGAGGACCTGCTGAGCCATGTATACGTATAGTATGTCAGTGACAGGAGCATACATGTAGTCGCCGGCGATAAACTAGCACCAGACTGGTAGCCGGCATCGCACGTCGTGCAGTGCACAGAGCGCAGTGGCGCAGCTGGAGGGTGGAGTGGAGAATCCAGGTCGACCAGCTATCCATGTGTGCTTCAGACTTGCAGCTTGTTGACGTCCTGGATCCAAGATTGGTACCAGTATCTGTAGTGCAGCAGGACCGAGGAGCGAGCACCAAATTGGTGCCACCAAGTCTTGGTCGCTGTGTTGGCAGATATGCGACGCGCATCTAAACACCAGGAGCGCAAACGACCGCTTGGTGTCAAGAAACTACATGTAAATTATGCTGCCTTGCAGCTTCAAGGGAATCCAGATCGCGGTGGGGATCGCGCTGCCGATCTTGGGCCATCTCCGTCGACCAGGTCGAGTTGAATCAACTGTTGACCGCGCACTGCGCGGCGCGCAGGCTGCGAATAGTATATCGAACGTTTGCGGGGCGGGAAGCACGTGCCGCGCCAAACACAAGTCTCGCGACTCCGTCTCGTTTCGAGGCTGAAGACAAAGGATCTTGGACTCCATGAATCATGGACTATGATGGAGAGCAGCAAGTTGCTGCCAGCAACACATATCCGGATCAAGCAACAACAACTGCCCCTCTCCCCTATTCGAGCGCACCGCGCCAACCTCTGTCGCCAAGCAGCACTGCTGTCCCCAAATGACCACGACATGCGCCGCGCCGCCGCCGCCGCGTCTGCCGGGCTAACGAGCGCCATGCCGCGTGTTTATTCTCGGCCGTTTGACAAGTGCGAGCCATCGGGACGCTGTAGCGTGCGTGCTCGATGCCTACGAATCTTCCATTTGCCTCAGCTCCGGCATCCCGCGCCCAGACCAGAGCTCCGGCGCAGTGCAGCGTCTTGAGCAGCTTTCACGCAAAGTGCACGCACACGTTCGGCTGGCCAAGATCTTCTGTTGAAGCTAGATGTGCATGTATCTTTGGCGGCAGCCCGGCCCAACACGCCACCGACTGCACAGGATTCCAGCCGAGCAGGCTGGGCTGACCGACCAGCTGACTCGGGCGAAGACGCGTTTGCATGACGTGCGTGCGCGTGGACATCGGCGGGCCATCGCTGGTCCCACCTGCTGCGTGCTGCTGCTGCCACAAGCCAACTGCTTCAAGGCAATTGGGGCAATTGGCCTTTTGACTCGTGCATACGGTACTTCGAAGAAGTATTGTGCCACGCACTTGAGACCTGTACGTTATGCTTACCGTCACAGGTATTGTGAGTTCTACACCAAACTGGCCGGGGCGATTGGTTGAATCGCCCGAGCCCAATCGCCCCGCCAATCGCCCCGCGTGCACTCTGGCGTATACAATTTCTCCTAAGTACGAGTGTAGCCATGACATGTGGATGCTGGACTGCTCGGGCGATTGAGCTAATAACTTGGGAATTGTATTGGGGCGATTCAGCGAACCGCTCGAGGTGTCCAAATTTAGCCGGAATTCACAATATTTCCCTCGAATACCTCTACAGTGATCTGCTTCCTTAGCGAACAGGTAAAACCTTATAGTTTCCAAGAAAGCATGGCGTTGAAGAAGTCCCACTCTTCGAGTTACATTCTACAGTAGCTGAAGTCATGGACTTCATTATCCTTTGGCAATAGATATCCTCGAATGTTTTGTATATATCAGGTGTTCGCTGAGGAAGCAGATTACTGTATTAGCTTAATGGAGGGATGAAAACACCTTTTAATATAGGTACTGCGAGGTATGAATTTCTGTATAGTGAACCTAAGATAAAATCACTCCCATTGTCGAACTTAGTGCGGATACTTGACCGAATCGCCTTGGGGGCTACCCTGAACACTTCCCACGGCGAGCAAGAATGCAGAATAGCGGTGTGAATCCATGATAATAAACGCCCCCGCCACCACACTAAGCTTACCACATCGCCCCGAGTATAATACGTAATGCAATTTCAGCCGACTGTTGCTTTATTAATTGAGCAGCATCGCTGCTATCCACCTACCTACTACACGCTTGCCCTATCAGCGACGGCACTGCTGCGGCTCCATGCTCTGCACCACTGCGTCTCGCTCCTGTCCTTCTTTTTGTAGTCGACAGCTCTGCTTCATTCGTAAAACGAAGTATTCACGCAATGGAAGTCGCAAGGCAGAACCGCGGAAGAAGTCAAGGCATTGCTGGGCGCCAACACATGGGTCGAGCAGAGGTACAAACCGGTGGCTGTAATGTACGAAGGGTTCCTCCGCAGTCTCAGTCGAAACGCGTAATTCAGTGTTGCTAGCTTGCTGCCGTCTCAACACGCTCGTTTCGAAGTTGCTTCTCGCTGGATTTCCCTACGCCATGAGCTTTGGAGCCTGGACCAGGACTCCTGGGCGCTTCCAAAGTACATCAAGAGTATTCGGGACATTGTGACAGCACAACACAAACCTCCAGCAGTGAAATGGACAGTTGGAGAGCCAATCGCGTCATCCAGTTTGGTCCGTAAATGGCTATCTCGCTCTAGTTTTAACCGACAAAACAAGTTTCGTTCGCTACGCTTCTTGGCTGAGCTGTTTCTGCTTCGGGTTCAGCTCGTGCGATATGTGTGTGGGGGGGGGGATTTTTTTAGGCGCCGGGCAGCCTAGTGCAACTCCCATATATCATGTCGCTCGGCGCTAAGTAAGTCTTATTAATACACATCGCTACAGTCGCTCACCACCGCAGCCAAACAGGCTTGCATCTCGCCCAAGGCCAGCACTGAAATAGCCGTTTCAGCGGCACCACCACTGAGAAAAAAGAACCCACAGAGGGTAAAGGCCGCGTGGCTTGACTGGCAATGAAGAGGCACAGCGACCCAGTGCTTCAGGATCGCGGTCTCCATACAGTAGCCATCCATACATGATCATGGCCTAGGAGCATTGGTATACTGTACCGTACAGTACAGTACAGTACATGTGCATTCGACTGATGTGACAAACTCGATGTCGCGATTCGACCACGCAAAACCAGCATGTGATGATTCGACGCATACAAAGCTGTAGTCATTGTACCCGATTTTGTCACATATTTTTCCCCGACCGCTGATCTCATTTAGCGTTTTGCCTCGTGGATAGCGAAGGTTGAATGCGGCCGCCCCTGCGAGACCCGCGCGCCTCCTGGGGCCACCGGCACCCCGCCGCCGGTGCCACCAGCTGGGCAACGCATCGACGAGCATCTCTACTGAGCCTGGCTACTGTGGTGGCGCTGGTTCTGCTGCAGTTGGCAGTGCCAGTGGCTGCCAAGGATGTCGTCACGCCACGCACGAAAGGTACTTCTCCACGTGTTATTATTCTGTTTAACACATGTAGAAAACGTTTTAACACTATTTATAACGTTTCAGATAGCAACGAGATCATGGAGATGGCGGTGACAACGGCCGGCAGCGCCATTGATACCGATGAAACACGCAAGAAACCCAACAAGCGCAACAAAACCTTCCAGGAGCCCGAAGTCGGTACGTTAAGAACGGACGTAAAAACGTTTTTACCCTACACGTAGAAATGGTTTTATTGTTTTACTGCCTTTACGCTGCGTGGCTTGGTTGGCAACTCCATACTAAAGGCTACGGCCTTCCCTCGCTTGCTCTGTGTGCTCTGAAGTGCTTACATTTATGCTTGCGACGGGAACTGCAGAGAGCTTGTTGGCGGACTTCGACCAGGACGGACACGTGGGGCGTCGCGAGATCCAGCAGATCAAGGACAAGCTGCACCACCTCTTGGATACGGACGACAGCGGCGGCCTGGACCTGTCGGAGCTCAAGACCCGAGCGCAGAACGACCAGGACGTGGACGCTGCACTCAAGAAACTGGACAGCGACCATGACGCCGTGATCTCGTGGAAGGAGCTGGACGAGCGATGGGAGAGCGTGGGCGCCGAGATGACTGTGGCCGAGGTGGCCGACTGGGTGGCCTATGCAGTGCAGCTCCCGCAGTACAGCGAAGTCTTCCGAGCCAATTCCATCTCTGGGTACACGTTCCCGTTGCTGATGGCGAACGACGGAGCTAGGCTGCAGGAGATCGGCGTGCACAGTGAACTGCATCGCCACCAGTTGGCTATGTTTTTGCAGATGAAGTACCTGGGTATGGGACGCAAACCCGAAGCTGTTGTGTCGAGTGTCTGCACGGCGGAAGGCTCAACTGCACAGGATAAGGTGCTCCTTCAGATTGCATGGGTGTCAGCGGAGAATGCACCACAACGCTATCAATTGCAGCGTCGCAGTCCTGGCCAGTCGACGTGGGTTCCGGTGTTTACAGGGGCTGACACGGAATTTTTGGACATTGTGGAGCCTGACCAGCACGTGGTGTACCGCCTTACGACCTGGAACTCGTACGGACGCAGCCCGCACACGTTCGTACGCTGCGACGACGCCTTTACGAGTGCTGCGACTTCCTCTGCTTCGTCAGGTGCAGGCTCCTCACCGCCTCTGCTGCCCAGCTCGGGAAAGTCGCGGTCCTCACGCTCGCCGTCTTCTCAGAGTAGGCACAAGCGAAGCTCAGAGGTGGAGACGGGTGAGCATTCTCAAAATGCAGAGTACGCGGACTCGGATGATGATGATTTCGACCACAGATTGAGCTTGTGGGGCTTGCTGAAGATATACTTCTGGTGGTTAGACGATGCTATCGTGATCCTGTTGGTGGTAATGCTGCCGATTCGAGGAATTATCTATGGCGATGCGGATTCTCTGCTTCGATTGCTTCGTCGATTACCGCCCAACATGCCTACCCGCGTGACAGTGGAAGTTGAAACGAACAAGACAGCCGTGGAAAGTGCTGCTGCTCGGGTGTCGTGGGAGAAGCCAGTGGACAATGGCGTTCCTATCGTGTGCTACACTGTGCGTTGGACTCGTACCAAGACTGAAGAAGTGAAGTGGATCAAGCTGCTAGCTCTTCCGCTACCGACGACCGCGATCGTGGACAAGCTTCATCACGGGGAGACGTACAAGTTTGTTGTGCAGGCCACGAACCAGTTTGGATTGGTAACGAGCTCCAGCCGGTCCACGTACATGGTGCCAGTTCCGGAGCTCAAGGGCAAGCTACGTCCACGTCACCTCCCAGCGGAGACCCGAGCACTGCGCAACCAATGTCATGTGTGCCACGACCCGCGATACAAGAAGAAGGTGCCGTTCACTGCGACGCTGGACCGACGCATCTTGCACTATTGCTGTCTATGCGATCGCGAGTTTTGCCACTACCACAAGGGAGAAGTGTATCACACGAAAGCCCTGAGCTGTCCGATCGTCGACGGCCGGTGCATCTGTATCACCTGTAAAGAGAGCCGTCTGCATCGCACTGTCACCTACTGAGACGGGCTGAAGTCGTAGTAAGTTCTCAGTATTATACGCGAATACACATACAAATTCTTCTCAATCGTGTTTTTCTTGTGATTGATCATTACTCATACTTATCGCTACGTACATCACGCCATTACTCGCTGCTCTGCTTCACTCCATGAACAAAAGAGAACGGCACCGGTTGCTTATCGCTTGCCGATAGAATGGGTTCCCATTGACGCCCAAAATGCGTTCCAGGTCTCACCAAATCCGCTTGTAGTGTAAGTTCCCAGGGAAGTTCACTAAAAACGCCGTGCATCGCGTCATCTTCGCCGAGCCGGAAGAGGTGCGTGCCCAATTCCGCTTGACTGAGTTCGTCCACTTGTTTGAAAGGTGCGACCCCGCCCTCCCCCAACGCACGACCACCAACGTCTCCCCAGATCTCGCTACCAGGAGCTGACAAGATGTCGATAGTTTTCAACAGCGCGACGTTGCTGTCGCGTTCCAAGTACATCGTCAGTCCCTCAAGCGCCCAGAACGTCGGAGCGCTGGAGTCGAATCCCGCAGACAGCAGCTTCTCCTCCCAGTTGAAGTCGTTCACATCTGCCACGACCATTTCATGACGATCGGGGATCAACGAGGCGTTCGACGTATCCAGCACCGCCACTTTGTGTTCGAAGAGCACGAAGTTCTGGTCCACTTCGAATACGTTACAGTCGTGGAGCGCTTCTAACCGGTAGACTCGGGTGTCAAGTCCCGCTCGAAAGAGCACGACCTGATGGATACACGCATTGCGTCGTGTGATGGAGTCGTCCAGGTAGCATGTTCGAAGCGAGAAGTAGTTCTCCGGCTGCGGGAGGGTCTCCGTCCATTTCTTCACTCGAGGGGCGAGCTGCGGGGCGATTTGACGCGTGAGAGGCTCAGCAAACGGATCTGTGACAATGCGGTCATCTCGGTCGTGCTCCGTCGCGCGCATGAGCACCCCCGCGAAGCTCATGAACTGCACGAAATCCTCCGACTGCACCTTGTCGCCCGTGGCGGCAGCGTCGTTCGTCATCTTTTACCTTTAGATCTCCTCTGGTTCGCCTGCGATTTGCAGATTGAAGACGCGCTCGTAAAACCCGGAGTCTTTCGTGGCGTTGAATCAGCGAGATCTTGCGTTGTGCTGATGGTACAGTACCTATACCTATGTATACCGAGAGATGCTGACGAGCACAGAAAAGCTCTGACGAGCACAGAAATCGCGGGATATCACAGAACCTATACAATTGGCAAGTATAAGAAATGTCGCATGGGGATGGATGTCATGGTGACCAGCCGCGCTACGCTTGGCTGGGCGCCCCTCCGGCGCCCCCGCGCCTCGCTTCGCTCGGGCTATAAAGATAGTATGTACTGGCCAGCGCAGTGCTCGGCTCGCTGGAATGCTCGGCGCTGGGCCCGCCTACGCAAATACCGCGCGGCCCAGCTTCGCGGGCACCCCGCGCGGGTTTGCTTTGGCTACGCGCGCTCGCAACCGCTCGCCTCAGTCACCCCTCCCGTTCTGTGCTCAGCCGCATTTTGCTGTGCTGATCAGGGATTATACGGTGATTAGGATATTTTCTCATGTATACCTCCCTTCTGTCCGGACTCCGGACACATTCGTAGCTCGTCCCTCGAGTCTCGAGCCTCGAGGGAGTCGTCACGAAGCGGTCCACATGCGCCTTCCCCAACTTCAAGGTCGGGTTATCATGCCACGATAATCGTGGTCAGAGGAGATTCAAGGTCGGGTTATCGTGGTCAGAGGAGACACTGAGCGATCAGGGAGATCAGGTAAGCTGTTCATCTTGCCGGCTTCGAGACGCGGTTCGAGTCGTCTAACGCGAATGCGCCTTGTCCGAGGTCAAGTCTCCAGCTTTTAGCCAAACCCGATCTCCACGAAAACGCCAATGGTAAAGTACTGCAAGGTTTGTCTGCACCGAAGCTCTTTTGGTTTCGCTCGTCTTCTTCGAGATATTTTGCAGGTGGCATGTGCTCACACTACTGTAGTCAATCAACGCATTTCTTCTTCACCGTGTATGGCCTGCATTATCTGTAGACGAGGACAGAAGAAGTAAAAGCTGCGTCACAACATGGTACATTTTTGCCGTTAATTTGCAACGTTGAGCTAGCAAAATCGAGTTATGCGCTTCGTGGGGGCATCTGTAGGAAGAATTTATACATCGTGGACACACCCGCATACTCCTTCTTCACAAACGAGTTACCGTTCAGCAAGTCGGTGAGATTCTCCAGAGATTTCCCTTGACTCTTCCATTCTGTGAACACCTCCCTCTTGTGAGTCATAGTCGAACCGAGCAGGCCATCGAGCGTGCTCTTGCGAAGCCACCCACCGAGGATCCCGTTGCTCCCCGCAAAGTACGAGGTAATTTGCTGGAGTTCGTGTTCTCGGGTAAGTCTCCGCAAAACCTCGTCGGCATTGAATGTTTGGGATTGGATTTGCACTTGCAACATTTGTTTGAGCTTCTTGAGGTCGGCCTTGGTAAGTTTGATCTGGAACCTCTCCTCGTCCTCAGCCTCCAAATCGTTCTTGTTGTAGCTTCTCAGGTGCCGTCGGCTAGTGGGGTGCAGCCGGTTCACGGCGTTGGTTGTCGTGCTTGAAACTCTTGAGTGGCCGGTGGTCGAGGCAGCATCGCTGCTCACGAGGAACGTGGCGACTGCCACAAGCAGCGCGTAGCTCAGACGCATGGCACAGTCACTTGGGGCTTGGAAAAGCAAATTGCAAAGTGAGCCTGCTATGGGGAATGCCAATCTCAGGCAAATCACCAGAAATGCCGTCTGCATTTCCGTCTGCTGTACCGTAACGGTCCGTAAGGTACACTTGCAAGTTGTTGTTGTACATAATAGTTGTTGTTGTATTTACATGTATTAAGTCTTCGCGTCAATCTGTCTTACCGGGAGGCTAGATGTAAACTAGCTGTAGTCTCCGGCATAGGGTAGTATCCGCATACGTCAAGTCGTCCTCACATGACACTTGCAAGTTGACACCCAATATTGGTACTGTACAGAATTTTGCCTCAATAGAGCAGCCATAAAACCTAATAACATTGCAGAATATATACAAATCGATTCGATATCATAGCCTAAAACAACACCTGTCACGCTATTTACTTGAGCAATTGAATATGAAGTACGACTGAGCTATTGAGGCAAATTACTGTACTGTAGTGGAGTCATCGAGCGTTCGGTGATGATGACGATGACGAGATTACGCGTCGACCGAGCGTTCGGTTGAGTGTCGGTCGCATTTTGACTCCGCACACCATAAATGTACCGTATTCATAATAGACATGTATGATGCTTCTCGTTGAAGGCCAAGCTGCGATGCTCACAGTAGCATCTCCAGTTTCTCTAGCAGCTACCGGTGTCCAAGATAGTCATAGTCACCCCCCCCCCCCCAATTGTGATATTGTTCCTTTCCAAACAAATGGCCAATCGGACTACAAAAAGTAGGTCCTAAGCAGGAGGGGTTAGGGCTCTTGGTAGGATTTGCGATGCAGATGGCTGGGATTTACCTTTGTGTCTGAGGTCCTAGCAATTAAGGCCCGAATGGCCGTTTTTCGCCGGCCATTTGCTCCTACGAACGAGCTGCTGCTCAGGCATCTGACATTTCGACTCTTGTAACAAGGGACATGCTCAGCATTGCTGACCATCAGGCTGTCTTTTAGGAGGTCTTACGTAGGACCGCTACTCCTACGTAGGACCTTAAATCTGAGGGCCGAAAGGCACAATAAATGGAGACGACAACGACGGAAAGGGTTGTCTACAACCCGTCACCGATTAGTTAAAACTCCAACTACTATTATCCAATCACACAAGACACCTAAAACGGAGCGCCCTTGTGCGCTCACAATAAACCCCGCGGCAGTCGCTCCGGCCGAGAAAAACCTCTGGGCGCCTTGCTGCTTGAGGCGCGTCGCCAATCACATCCCGGCGCACTTCAACTTGCCTTGCGCATGAGCTCGCCACCCGCACTGGGCAGCATGCTGCCATTGGCGGCGGACGTAGGCGCGGCGCCACCCGCGCCTCTGACCAAGAAGAAGAAGCCCGGACGCACGCCCAGCCTCATCTGGCAGCTGCTGACCGACGAGCCGGACCCGCAGCGCCGCAACGCGTCGTCCTGCAAGCACTGCAAGCAGCAGGTGCTGTACTACAAGAAGTCGGAGCAGGCCATCCGCCACCTGAAGAAGTGCGCGCCCTTCCAGGAGCTGCAGCACCAGTTCGCCTTCGTGCACCAGTTCTCGGACGTGCTGCCGCTCTACAACCAGAAGATCAACGCCAAGGGCCCCGCCAAGAAGCGCGTCAAGACGGACCAGGCCCATGCACAACGTGCTCAAGCTCAAGCTCAAGCCCAAGCTCAAGCGGAGGCCCAGCTGCAGGCTCAGATGCAGCAGCTACAGGCGCAGCAGGCCACGATCACCAGCAGCGCGCTGGACCAGGCCGCCGTGCAGCACGCGCAGGTCATGAACCAGATGGCCATGCAGCAGAGCATGCCCGAGAGCTTGATGGACCCCACCGGTGGTGCCATGAGCTTGACGCTCAAGGACGACGGCAAGGAGAGACTGGCCAAGGACAGGAAGAAGAACGGGACGCTGTCCAAGACCCAGACGGAGCGGTTTGAAGAGGCTGTCGCCATGCACGCGTACGTGACTGGCACGGCGTTTGATGCGGTGGAGGAGTCGCACTTGGCCAGGGCGATGGCCATCTTGAAGCCGAATGTGAAGCTCCCGGACAAGAAGAGACTCGAGACGGAGCTGCTGACTCGCTGCTTTGACAGGATGAACAAGCAGGTGTGGGGATGCCTCACGACGAGTCCCGGACGCGTGTGTTTGAAGCGCGACGCGTGGTCGAATTTGAACTTGTATAACACCAACAATCCCGAGGAACTGTATGTGACGTACATGGCGGTGAACAACGAGAAGCGCTTCTTCTTGGAGTCGGAGAAAGCTCCTGGAGACGAATCGCAGTACAATTCGATCATGATCGCACAAGACATTAAACGCATGATGCAGCCGATGGTGAGCAACGTGAGCGGCGTCGTGACGGGGAGCACAGAGTACCACTCGCGAGCGTGGGATATGCTCAAGGCAGAATACCCGACCAAGTTTTTCTACGGCTGCATCTGTCACGCTTTGCACTTGGCCATCATGGACATCTTTGGCCCCGAGAAGTCGGTCGAAAATGACCCCAGGCGACTGACACCCCAAGTCCCGATGGATTTCCCGTTTCAGGACCTCGTGGAACTCACTGACAACTGCAATGAGCTACTATCGTTTTTCAGCAGCTATCAGTACGCGCAGAAGTTCAAGATGTTCGACGCCCAGCTGCTCCACACGATGAAGGGGTTTGCGAATGCAACATCTACCATGTCGTGGGGCACATTGGCCGCTCGTTTTCGTGTATTGATGCAGTCTGAAGACGTGCTGCAGTCTATCGTGAGTGATCCCGAATTCGTAGGACCGAACTCCCCCGAGCACCAGCGCGCAACTCGACAAAGCATCAAGGAGTTTGTATTAAACCTGAACTGGAAGTTGACGTTGGAGAAGGCAATTACCATCTTGACTCCAATTGAGCTCATACTGTACAAGTTCCAGGACGACCGAGCCCCGATTTCTGAAGTTTACTTTGAGTCCAAGCACCTGCTAACAGATTTTGATGCAGTTTTCGGGCTTACTACAGTTGAACTCGAGTATATCAAGAAGGTGGTGACAGAGCGGTGGCAGTATGTGCTGAGTGAAGCACACGGGTTGGCTTTCTTGTTAGACCCACGATACATCGGCAAATCCATGACGCGGGATTATCGTGAGCAGATCGAGGAACTGATTTTCAATTTTCCAGAAACGGATCAAGATGTGGGAATCAGCGAAGACCGCAAGCGAGCCATGTCAGCGGAATACATGGACTATGTTATCTATGCGAAGAACCAGCGCAATAACCGGACGTACAAGTGGGAAATGCTCGAGAAGGGCAATCGGTCGCCACTGCAATTCTGGCAGATGGATGCGGATGATTGGCCGCACCTCAAGTCACTGGCGCTCACCCTCTTCTCTTTAGCACCAAGCAGCATCGCGTCAGAGAAGGCGCTGTGCAAGACCACATTGACCCAGTCCAGCAGGCGAAATAAGCTCAGCTTTGACGATATGCGACGACTGGCGTTCATCTGTATTAACGACTCGCAGTTTTCGGGTAATCGCTTGAGTGGTGAAGTGCAGAACAACACACTACCAGATTTTACAGTGGGGGACACACTATGCCCAGACGGAATGATGATGTGGATGATTTGAGCCGAGTTCATCAGCATGTAAGTGCTGTGTGTCTCGGTCTTAACTGTGCTGCTCTGGTCAACGTGAATTTTGGGGTTTAATACCATTGTCATCTTCACTGACGCTACGTGTCCATCTGAGTAAAAGCTTTCCGCTATCTCTCACGTGTCCCTTTAATCAGGATGCAATTACGACGAAGCGGCTTCTCCCTCCTGCAGTGCAGATTCGACCCGCATCATGAGTGGATTCTTCATGCCTATGGTGAGGTCCAAGATGGGTCGGACATCTTGACCAGGCTCCTCGATCAATCTGAATCGCCCGACAACCGTTGCGATTACAGTCTTTAGTTCCAGCATCGCCAAGCTCCGGCCAAGGCATACGCGAGGTCCGTCACTGAATGCCGAGTACTTCGCCGGCGGACCCTCTAGCAACTCGCCCGTTCTCTCATCGAGGAATCTCTCGGGAGAAAACTTCGCGGCATCTTCACCCCAGACGCTCGTAAGTCTTCCCGCACTGTAGAGAGTTAGGACGATGTCCGTGTTAGCAGGGACGAAGGTGTTGTCTGCGAAGATCGTGTCTCGAATGCAGTGATATGGAATGCTGGGAACGGCAGGATAGACGCGGAGGAGCTCGAGAATCGTAGCTTCGAGGTACGGCAGCTTCTGAATCTCCTCGTACGAAGGTACGTAGCTCTCTGATTCTACAAATTTCGGCAACTTGGCAACGATTTCAGCGTGAAGCCTTGTCTGTACGCTCGGATTGTGACTCAACGCATGGAATAGCCATCTCATTGCGTCTGCAGTCGTGTTTCTTCCTGCCTCAAGACCAGCCAGAGAAATATCGCGCACTTCGGTGGCTGTAATCTGCTGGTCGCTTGTCTTCATCCGATTCACAATGAGCGACAAAATGTCATTCTTTGCTGCTTCACCACTTGAGACCCGTTCCATGGCACTGGAGATTAGAGTCAAGAGCAGGTTGTTCATCTCGTTGATAGCCTCGCGGAGACGCCGCTCACTCCCGACATTCAGCCAGCGCTTGAGCCTCCAGACCCAATGGGGCGTGGTAAACCGCAGGCTCGAGATGCGGTTCGCGTCGTCAAACGCGGCCTCGAACGGATGCACCTCGTCCGAGGTCAAAGTTTCGAGCTTATAGCCAAACCCGATCTCTGCGAACGTGTCGATGGTGAAGTGTTGCAAGAGTTTGCCCGCATCGAAGCTCTCGTTAGATTCGCTCGCCTTCTTCAAGATATTTTGCAGCCGCAGCACATTCTCGTGAACAATCGGCGTCATGTATTCACGCAACGCTCGCGTGGTAAATAAACCGGCGAGAATCTTGCGGTGGAACTGCCAGCGCTTGCCACTGATGAGGACGATGTCTTCACCCAGGAAATCGTCATAGATTTCTCGCACCGTGGTGCCCTTGTCAAAGTTTTTGCTCTGGGTCTTGAGAACCTCTTCAAAATGCTCCGGTCTTGAGAGGAACATCATGTCGTTCTTTCCCAGCAGCCGAATGGCGAACGGTTTGCCATCGCGTTGCAGACTCCTCTCGGCAACCCACTCGTGATACCGACCAACGTTTCGTGCTAACTCGACGGCGTTTCCGAGCAATGGAAGCCACGACGGCAAGTACGACACTCGATCGCTCTTGGAGCTCCACGTACCTGTGCAGTTGACTGCAGCGAAGGCAGTCACGGCCACCAACCCACACGTGAGCAACCCCATCGTAATGGAGCTGTCGTCGGACAGTTGAAGAGGGGACAGCATAGCATACACACTAGTTGAGATATCAGCCGAAACGCACTCTCTCACTGAGAGTCTCAGTGTCTCCTCGACGTCGAGTTGAGATATGCGGCCACCATTCCAGTGGCGGCGAGAGCTGCTTGGCCCGCTAGTACCGCAGGCGTCGCCAGTTCTTCCTGGAGCGTGCTGGTCCGATCACCGGGTCGGTTCCGCGGAATCGAGGGCAGTTGAAGTGCGACTATCCTAACTTACCACGAATTCCGCAGTGTAGCCATCTCTGCTGACAAGTCCCGTCATGGCGGAATGCTCACCCTGGTGGAGGAGAAGAGCGCGGGAAGAGATCGGATATGATATCTGGACGTTACCTATCGACACCTGGTGGTGGCTCCATGCGCTGGCCACCACCGACTCGAACTCGGCTTGGTCTCAGTTGGCAACTTGCAAGGTCCGCGACAAGACCAAGATGCTGATGTTTTCGTCGACAACGTCAGAGATTGCGGCGCGCTACCAGTGCGACGGCAAGGAGGTGCCCAAGGTCTTGTGGCGGGTTCGGTACACTGGTCAGTCCCTCAAGGCCCGGGCCAAGCCGTCGTTCAAGACCAAGCAGCAGTTCAAGCAGGCCGTGGGGCTGCACCTGAACTGGTCCAACCGCATCCCGACGCCCTTCGTGTCGTTGTTCGACACCCGGGAGCACGCGGTCCAGTGGGCGCGACGCCACTTCGAGCTCGGGTACGACGACGTCTTCCTCTTGAAGATCGACGCGGCCAAGCTGGGCCCCGTGTTCCGCGTCCGGTACTTGGTACAGGACAGTGACATCCACACGTTGCTGCCCGAGAGCATGTACAACGACGAGTTCTTGGCGCTGCGGAAGATCAGTCGACGGAGTATCATCCGAGAGACGTTCGTGTCGTGCAGTGATGAATACTCGAGTGAAGACAGTGCAGGTCGAACCAGTGAAGAGTCCAATGAGGACGACGACGTCTTTGCTGGATAGGTCGAATGCTTTAAAGTAGGAAGTAACCTTAGTTTTATTGATGGGAGTATTATCAGCTAAAAAGTTTATCAAGTCTTGCGCTTCACTTTTCACATTCAGCTCATTACTGAACTTTGCATGTAGCTATTCAACTTATGTAGCTTTCACTGGATACAATGCGCGATAGTATTGCACGGTCGTTTGCTTCTGTTGCGACTTACTACAGTATCATTCACCGCGTCCTTCTCCAGTAGACGGTGAAGATTCTCTGATGTATCAGTGGCTTCATACGAGTGCGTGCACGTCCGTCATTCTCTACGGTCACTTGCCAACTCGCTCAGACTATAAGCGATGCCGTCGAAATCCTCCAAGATCGTGGCTCAGTATGAGTGTGGCGAGGGTCAAGTGCCTGCGAGGCTGTTCCGAGTGCGGTACAGTGGCAACCAGTCGCTGAAAGCTCGAGCCAAGCCTTCGTTCAAGAGTCCGAGCGACTTCAAGGTGATGGTCGAGTCCCACCTCAAGTGGTGCAGCTGCGAGCCAACTCCGTTCGTGTCGCTGTTCGCAAGCAAAGATCACGCTGTCACGTGGGCCCGACAACTCCTTGACCACGGCTACCGTGACGTCGTTCTGTTGGAAATCGATGCTGGTCGGCTCTCTCCCCTCTTCCGCGTCCGGGACTTGGTACAACATCGAGGGGTTCACACCACACTGCCTGTATACCTGTATGAGGACGAGTACTTGGTGCTACGCAAGATCCCGAGAAAAAGTGTCGTCGGCGGGGCAGGTGTACTGCAAGTCGACACGATCGAGCAGGAAGAGCCTGACTATGAATCAAGCGAAAACTCGGACGGTGAATGACCCCACGTGGACTTTAGCGGCACTGAGCTGGAAAGTGATTGCATTTAGATACTGTACATGTAGTAGGGAACACGACACGCCATTGACAGCAAGTGTGCCACCGAAAAACATATTTTGCTGCATGTGGCGAGTTCGTCGCAGCAATGTTAAGCTCTCCGGGCGAGTCAACCGCCAGAAATCTGAGGAACGATCAAGACCACAGTTTTTTTGCCAGGAATAGCAAATGGCCTTGTCGAAGTTGAGTCAACTTCGTTGACCCGCTCAGAGTGCAAGTCCACGTCTTGTTTTAGCGTTCGCGCGTCCTGAGTTTGGTGGCAATTTTACCGCTGGTATTGTGCGTGCATTCTTCATCATTGACTCGTCTTACTCCTTCGAGGTGTCCCAGTGGCAGGATGGAGGACGCATCACCCCAAGAGATCGTGATGGTTTCGTCGTGGGTATTTGCTCTGTGGTGGTTTGTCTTCCTCGCGCTGCACATGCTAATGTTTGGCTATTATGCGGCGTTTGCCTACATTTACTTCAATCTGCGCGACACCATGCTCAACGGTTCCCTGGAGTTTTTTGGGATCGGAATGCCGTCGACATACCACCCCACCATTGCCGTCGTTCATGCGTCGATGGCGATACTGCATGGATTTAGTGTCGTATTGATGTTGGCAGGCTCCATTTGGTGGAGGACGCTGACGTTCACGCCGTGGGGAGGTCCCAGCGTCAACGCTCAGCCCCGACGATCTTCAATCGACAACGGGAGCAGCCCCGATGGGCCTACCCTCCGACCGTCAAGCAGTCTGACCAACCTAACAAACCGCCTGACCGACCGCTACGGATTGCTAGGCATCAATGGGAAGCACTTCCACACACTCACAACGTGCCGCGAGATCGTCGAGACAATCCTACAGACTGTCCAAGGATATCGCATGAGTTGGTTCTTGCCGAGCACGCTACTGAACAGGTTTTTTGTCGTCACGCTGGCCCTCAACTGCTGGTCCTCCGCGATCATCTACGCGCTGCGTTTCCGCAATAACGAAGCGCGTCGACGCTTTGCAATGATCGCTTGTGACTGTGCTCTTGATCTCATCTCGTGCGTGGGCGTGACTCTCATTATCGTTTTAAGATATGTGGGGCAGTACGACACGAGCATCGCCGGGTTTGATCAGTTAAAATGGTACAATGACGAATGGACAGCTCGGGCTTTAAACGAGTTCCAAATGGTCCTTGTCGTATCGTGGTCAGACCTGGTGAGTCGGGCAATCTTTTCTCTCGGTCTGCTTATGACGACAACCAGCATGAAGGAGTTCCTGTATCGTCGAACAAACCAAATCGGACCTTCGGTGACAGTGATCTCACAAGAAGTGACGGTCAAGAAATGCACGCAGGTCATGCCATCCGATCGTCCGACATCGCAAGGAAGCAAAACGAGCTCGGTTTTCACTGTACGATCCCAACGAGTTATGAATCGGGTAGTACATGCGCTGTTTTTGGGGTGGGGCTGCCTAGTTCTAGCTCTACATCTTCAAGCTTCAGGGCAACCCTCACTACCGCAGTGCTTGCTGCAAGTGCGACCCTGGGAAGCTCCCGGTACATCGTGCTACCTCGTGGGGCTTGACTGTCACCACCTCAACATTTCTGGACAGCGGGACGAAGTTGATTCTCTTTGGCGTGCCTTCGATGGGTCTAGCGTTGTGATGATGCTGATCCGGCACTGTCCCTCGCTCGACGTGCCCGATGTCTTCAATGAGTTCCACCAACTTCACGGTGTCAAAGTCTACAACTCGACAATTGTACACTGGGGAGAATCAGCAGCTATCACCAACACGAACCACCCACATCTATCAGGAGTGCTGCTGCTTCGAGTCAATATGAGCGACGGTTTGCTGCCAGCGGGCTTGCAGTCGAGTGATTCCCCTCGTTTCCTGTACGATTTTGAGCTGTGTGTCACCAATCTGCGCGAGTTGCCCGACGATCTCCACACCAAGTGGAACCCTGGCTCGCAGATCTTTATTGAGTATAGTCAACTTCCCAGCGTGCCCACAGCGCTCCTGCATCTAGCAGCAGGATACCTCTCTTTAACGGGTAACCCGATCAGTGATCTCCCGCCAGAGCTTTTCGAGCTGGAAGGAGTGACCCATTTGATGGTCGGCGACACCAACATCCGTCATCTTCCCCGCAATGTCACCAAACTCTCCTCGACACTCGTTTCGGTGGCTGTCCCAGACACTGCCGTTTCCTACTTTTGGTCATGGACCGACCAACTCTTGGAGCACACGAGCGCGATCCCGTACCCCCCACCAATTCTGGCTAGTGGCTCCGCGTACTGTGAAGATTGGAAGCGAATTTTAGACGGCAACGCTACTTCCTTCAGCGTGTCTGAAGGCGACGATGCCTACTCCACACAGCTTATGGACCCCGCCAATGCTGTGAATGGCAGGCTCCTTTCGTTTGTCGACTGCTCCCCAGTATTTCGCGGTCCAGTGTACCCGCTAGCAGTTGAGGACTTGAATAATGCCATCACAAGTTAGGATCGAGTACTCATACCTTATTATTCGAAGTAAACTACGAGTAGCTCAATTCAAGATGGTTGTTCCTCCGCATGGTTCGGCTTTTGTGACTGTTAGATCAGATATAGTGCGCGCCGAGATTGTAGCCGCACCTGAAAACTTGTTTTCGAGAGCGCTTTTGCAACTAAGTGAACGTCTTGGGAACGGCTTAATGCAATTTTAGCGTTTGCGCGTCCTAAGTTTGGTGGCAATTTGACCGCAGGCATTGTGCGTGCATTCGTCATCATTGACTTGTCTTGCTACTTTGAACTGCCCCAGTAGCAGAATGGAGGACGCGTCACCCCAAGAGATCATGATGGTGTCTTCGTGGGTGTTTGTTCTGTGGTGGTTCGTATTCCTTGTACTTCACATCCTAACGTTTGGCTATTATGCGGCGTTTGCCTACATTTACTTCAATCTGCGCGACACCATGCTCAACGGTTCCCTGGAGTTTTTTGGGATCGGAATGCCGTCGACATACCACCCAACCATTGCCATCGTTCATGCAGCAATGGCCATACTGCATGGATTGAGCGTGGGCCTCATGTTGGCAGGCTCCTTTTGGTGGGGGACACTCACGTTTACGCCATGGGGAGGCCCCAGCATCAACGCTCAGCCCCAACAATCTGCCATCGACAACGCAGATGGACGTACGGCTAGCAGGCTATCCAGCATAACAAACTTCTTCACCGACCGCTACGGCTTGTTAGGCATCAATGGGAAGCACTTCCACACGCTCACAACGTGCCGGGAGATCGTCGAGACAATCCTGCAGACTGTCCAAGGCTATCGCATGAGTTGGTTCTTGCCGAGCACGCTACTGAACAGGTTTTTTGTCGTCACGCTGGCCCTCAACTGCTGGTCGTCTGCGATCATCTACGCTCTGCGTTTCCGCAATAACGAAGCTCGTCGACGCTTTGCAATGATCGCTTGTGACTGTGCTCTAGACTTCATTTCGTGCATGGGCGTGACTCTCATTGTCGTTTTAAAATATGTGGGTCAGTACGACACGAACATCACTGGGTTTGACCCGGTAAAATGGTGCAACGACGAATGGACAGCTCGGGCGTTAAACGAGCTCCAAATGGTCCTTGTCGTGTCGTGGTCCGACTTGGCGAGTCGGGCAATCTTTTCTCTGGGTCTGCTTATGACGACTACCAGTATGAAGGAGTTCCTGTATCGTCGATCAAATCAAATTGGGCCCAAGATGTCGGTGATAGCGATATCACAAAAAGTGACAGTCAGGACATGCACGCAGGTCATGCCATCCGATCGTCCGACATTGCCAAGAATCAAAACAAGCTCGTGTTTCGTTGTACGCTTCCAACGAGTTGTGAATCGTGCAGTACACGCGCTGTTTTTGGCGTGGGGCTGCCTAGTTCTAGCTCTACATATTCAAGCTTCGGGACAACCCACACTACCGCAGTGCTTGCTGCAAGTGCGACCCTGGGCTGCTCCCGGTACATCGTGCTACCTCGTGGGGCTTGACTGTCACCGACTCAACATTTCTGGGCAGCGGGATGAAGTCGACTCACTATGGCGTGCCTTCGATGGGTCTAGCGTTGTGATGATGCTGATCCGGCACTGTCCCTCGCTCGACGTACCCGACGTCTTCACTGAGTTCCACCAACTTCATGGCGTCAAAGTCTACAACTCGACAATTGTACACTGGGGAGAATCAGCAGCTATCACCAACACGAACCACCCACATCTATCAGGAGTGCTGCTGCTTCGAGTCAATATGAGCGACGGTTTGCTGCCAGCGGGCTTGCAGTCGAGTGATTCCCCTCGTGTCCTGTCCCTTTTTGAACTGTGTGTCACCAATCTGCGCGAGTTGCCCGACGATCTCCACACCAAGTGGAACGCTGTCTCGGAGATCCACATAGAGTATAGTCAGCTTTCCAGTGTGCCCACAGCGCTGCTGCATCTAGCAGCAGAGTACCTCTCTGTAAAGGGTAACCCGATCAGTGATCTCCCGCCGGAGCTTTTCGAGATTGAAGGAGTGATCAGTCTTATGGTTGACGACACCAACATTCGTCAACTTCCCCAAAATGTCACCAAACTTTCCTCGACACTCGTCTCGGTCTCTCTCACGGACACTAACATTTCCTACTTTTGGTCATGGACCGACCAACTCTTGGAGCACACGAGCGCGACTGTGTACCCTCCTCCGATTCTTGCTGGTGGCTCCGTGTATTGCGAAGATTGGAAACGAATTTTAGATGGCAGCGCTACTTCCTTCAGCGTACCGCCTTCCGATACCTACTCCACAAAGCTTATGGACCCCGCCAATGCTGTGAATGGCAGGATCCTTTCGTTTGTGGATTGCTCCCCAAACTTTCGTGGTCCAACGTACCCGTTAGCGGTTGAGGACTTGAATAATGCCATCACAAGTTAGACGACGCGAACAAAACTCCATATTTTGATTTTACTTTCAACTAGGAGCAAGTAGCAAATACTACACGTCACCACATAATTGCAACTATAGGGAGTCATCAGTGGACAAGCACGAATCCTAGAAAGACATGATCAAGTACCTATACCTTATTACTTCGTACTACATAGTGCTTGGTAAACTGCAAGAAATTCAGTTCAAGATCAATAGATCAGATACCAGAATACTTTAGTATGGTACTTAAGTACTTCGGATGGAAAATATACATTTAATGAATTCAGCGTCCAATCCACTCGAAACGAAATGAAAAATCTGCCCCTGCATTCGAACCACACCACAGTGTCAGCAAGATAAGAACACGTACAGTAGTCAGAGGTGTTCCATGAAGCGTACCAAAGTGCGTGACCCGGTAGGTCAAAGTCATCAGTAGATACAGTATAAGTTTGCATTGTACAAAAGCTGCCTGCGTTTCCAAGACGAAAGCCAGTTGATACAATGCTCGGATGCCACAACTTCGCCACGTGATAAGCACCAGAGCCACCAACGACACCAGCTCCAGGATTGCGTAAATGAAAAAGTTCTGAACCACTTCGATGACGTTTTCTGCGGTCACGCCTACCATCTGTGTGTGATACTGGGCGCTGGGTAGGGAGCCATGGTGAGAAGGAAGGTAGCGTGAAGCAAGGGGATGACAGCCTCAAGATACTCGGCAAGGATGAGACACTCAGCAGTGAAGAGCACCTTGAGGGCCTCGCTGACGATAGCGGAATGTGGAATTCTGGAGTGAGTCATCGCACCGTGGGTTCCGCTAGCGCTAAGCAGGTTGGGTCGCGATAACACATGCACCAAGCTTTGCTTGCGTCCAATGAGGGAGCTTAAGGATCTCTGGACCAGGAATTTGCTCTCGAGTGTTTGCAAGATGTTTTCGGCGTCCTTCGATAGTTTGTGCGTCACGGTCGAGCGTACTTGTACATCAAATTGACCTCCTGTTGGGTTCAACGTCGTGCACAGCGACCGAACCACTGCCAGCACACCAACTTCGCTTACATCGGTACTTGCTGCTCTCCCAAGACGCTGCAAGATGCCACGAGTGCGCTGATGGAGTTCGTGCAACTCAACCAGCGTCTGTGCGACGTCAAACACCATGACCACAAACACCGTTCTCGGCGACACCGTCTGCATGAATGTCGCCAGGTACAGCGCGTCGAAGAAGTCAATAGTGAACGTGGTCTCCTCCGGAATCGTGTCTTCCATGTCGAGTATGGTGGACGCAAACACGCTCTTCAGTACGATCTTGAGCAAGGGCAGCACCAACAGAACCGGCAGCTCGTACTGTGTGTGGTTGGCGACGTCGAAAAGTACCTGGTACACGGGGTAGATGCAGACCATGACTATCTGGACCGTGGAGAAACGTCGTCGTCCCCCTGGCTCTTGGAGTCTCCATCCCCGATTCCTCCCGTCAGCGTGCCCGTCATCCTCATCCCATTCGCGTCCGTGATTAATTTTATGTTATTGTTTTTTTTAGGTGTGTGCGGAACTTGTTAAAGGTGCGCAGTCGCTGTCGTTGAGTAAGGATCTTCCTGACAACTTCAGCACCCGCGACCGCATAAAACGCGACTGCAAAGGCCAGAATCCAGAGTACAGCTAGCGTGTTATTGATGAAGGGGATTGGGAAGACCCAGAAGGCCGCGACCACCATCGCTCCTGACGTGTAACAAGCCCCCACGTAGACACAAAACAGCGTCGTCTGGCGCCACGAGAGCGTCACTCCGTCGAGAAAGTGCTGGACGTGGATCGTGACGCCGTAGCCCAGCACAATTGCTAAAAGACCCACGCGAGCCCAGAAGCCGAAGTTCGCCTTCCACCCTTCCGTCGGACTCTGCAGTGGAATGGGTATGTATTAATAACCCTTTCGCGAGCCTCTTGTCTTAATTATACTATACAAGCCTAAGTAATTTGCTTCTAAAAGGGCACAGAATGCGCCCATAAGGATAATCACGGTACTCGCTTTGCATGACTCTTGTAACAAAGTACCTGCAGTGATTTGCTGATGCACCACGATCACATGCATACTACTTAATATTTGTATGGTTTATGATTACTGATTGTACTGTTTATGATTTGTCATAAAAGATGGTACATCCACCGTTGAACTTGTGTAAAAGGGCACAGGATGCGCCCTTGTAGGCGGTGCTTTTACACCGTGTTTTGAAAACACCCTTAAAGGGCGAAAAATGTGCCCTTCTACCGCGAAAGGGATAACATACTATGTTCGTCTACATGTACATGTTCGTCTTGTCTATGGTCTCAGATGCACTGTACCATCACCTTAGGATTTGGATGGCGGAGGCTCTGTATCACCTCGGGGACTCGTTGACTTGGACGCCAACTTCGGCACCTCGAGGGCAGTTGGTGGTGCTTGAGGACTGCGTGGAGGCCGGTGGGGGGTTTCTGGTGCACCACTTCACGTCGCTCTTCCTCCAGGCTGGGCACCGCCTGTGTCTCGTGGCGAGTGCCAACACCCCGGAGCATCATGCGGCAGTGGGACGAAAATTGGTGCGGTCCGTTCAGTCCATCAAATGGGGACAATAGACGAAAGATGTCTAATGCATTTTGGTGCAGGGTGTGAACTTCGCAGCTTGTCAGAGCAAACAGCAGCTCCAGGTGCTTGATTGGACCCAATTGGAGGCGGACGAGAGACCGTGGACCGAGTTGTTCGACACGTTGAGGGCTTTTGCCACCGAAGAGGGTGACAAAGGGGTGACCATTGTGCTGGACGACGTCAGTGCTCTCAAGTGGAAGTTCGGAGACGCTGCGGTGCTCGACTTTGTGCGCTGCTGCAAGACGCTGACTCAGGAGAAGAATGTGGGGGCGACGTTGGTTGCTGCTGATTCAGTTATGTTGGATAGGGTGCTGATGGCTTTGCTTGTGTTGGTTTAGGGAGCTGCGAATGTGGTGCTGCTGAGCCATGCGGACACGGATCTACCAGGGTCGAGACCGCTGGTACGATGGGGTTGGGTGGGAGCTCACGGCTCGAGACAAACTGTTGACGATTGAATTGTTGCTGCTGATTTTACAGAGTTGTGCGCTCGCTGACATGGCGACCGTCGTCTTGACCACGAAGCCGCTAGCTACGGGCTACTCCAACGACATCCACGGAACGGTGAGCTTGCGGTTTATGAGTTGGTTATTCATTAGCACAAGTGTCTCTCTCTAACGACTTCTCTTAGCTGTCTGTGTGCCGTCAGAGTCAAGGTTTGGGAGGGAGCTGGCTACACGAAGAACCGACAGCGATTCCGTACAAAATTCTGGAGAGCACCATCAAGTGTTTCCACTCGGGCGGAGAAGCTCTGCGCTGGAATTGAGGTCTCGTCTTGGCAGCGGATTCCACAAATATAGCGGAGATAAGACCCATTTCTTCTTTGTCTCTCTCAACCAGCTACTCTGCCAGCACCATGGACCTTCCAGTGAGGTCGCTTGATGAATACACGCGGCTGGCACACATCGGCCGAGGCACTTACGGAGACGTGAGCTTTCATAGATCGTTGTATTCTAACGAGTTTACTTTTAAGCTTTTGTTGTTGGTTGTAGGTGTTCCTATGCGAGCGTGTTGCAACTGGAGAACGTGTGTGTCTGAAAGAGATCGATCTGACGTTCCGCTCTCCTGACGAGCGGTAGGATGGAAGACTTGACTGCTGCATGGTACACAACTGATCGTAGTGTTGACCGGTAGAACGAGGTGTCTGAATGAAGTCGCTCTGCTCCAAGAGCTCCCAGCACACCCAAATATCGTCAAGTTCTGCGAGGCTTTTTGGGCCCATCCTGCTGAACCAAGCGACCTAGTTCTTGTCCTTATCCTCGAGCATGCGGACGGAGGAGACCTCGAGCAACATTTGCAAACTCTCGAAGGGCCAATGCCAGAGCATGAAGCGCGCCGAATATTCGCCCAGCTTGTTCACGGAGTTCACCATCTGCACGCCCATCGCGTGGTACATCGCGATGTGAAGTGCGCTAACGTGTTTCTCTTCCAGTCCGGGCGAGTTGTGCTGGGCGATTTCGGCACTTCCAAGCTGCTCGTACCAAGCAGCGGGTCCGATCAAGTGCTTGAAGCGCAGGGTTTGAGTTCGACGGTGGTTGGATCCCCGCTTTACATGAGCCCCGAGCTGTTGGAGGCCGAACCTCACGGACTTGCTACGGACATTTGGTCGCTTGGCTGCGTGCTGTACGAGCTGCTCTCAGGAGGAAAACCCGCGTTTGCAGCAGCGTCATATCCCGCTGTCGTTTTGAGAATCACTCAAGGTGAATACGATCCACTGGACACCGCCGCGATCTCTTCACAAGCTCGCGATTTGGTCAGCAGGATGCTACGAAAGACGCCCCAAGAGCGACCGAGCATCGCAGAAATACTTCAGTCATCCTGGTTACAGATAGATGTACACGGCACCACAGAATACAGAGCTGCGATCAATTATCCACCAAGTAATCTCCCACCTCCAGCCCCAAGCCGTCGGAACGAGGCCAGGCAAAAATCTGCGATCAAGAAAACTTTTCTCTCGCCACCTCGTGCCTCGGAGCTTCGATCTCCGTATCGCCAAGCACACCCGCCTCAGCGTCATAAGACGTTCGTGCTCGGCAGAATGAAGCAGCCTCTCCGTTGATACGAGTAAGTCAAGTCGCAAAACAATTGATCAGATGTGGAAAACATGGTCCTAATTCTTCGTGCAATCAGCTTGACGTGCAGCCTCCACCCCCGCCAGTGCTTCCATCAAGGATGCGGCCCATGGTCCCATTCAAGCACTATCACCAGCACCAGGTCAACAATTCTTCACTCATAGAACCACTAACGCTGGAAGTACGAGGTGTCCAAATAGCTCGAAAGCCCCCAGTCGACATCAACCTCCAAGCATAAACCGTAAGACGACTGTCAATCGACCAGCGCACTGCAATGAACGTCATTCGATTCAAACCTCTTCACTTAGCGCGCCTTGATTGCATCCCTGTCTTCGCCGCGGTTGTCTTGAATGCCGAAGCGACTAGAGCCGCGTACCTGATCGAGTCCAGAGCCTTGCGCAGGTGCGTTGCAGCCGACGATACATTCGTGATCATGATAGCGGAGGACGCGTTGTCAGTCTCCAGGTAGCACTTGAGCAGCATCGTGAGCTTCGAGTTCCGGTACGGGATGTGTCCCGTTCCCTGGTGAGCTTGGACGCGAATGCATTCCTTGAGCGCGAGCAAACTCGAGTTGATCTCTCGCGCCTCCTTCTGCTCTTGCGAATTGCGAGCTAAACCTTCGCCCGTGTACTCAGCTCCAGCGAGGTCAACGAGCACGAACATCCCTCCAGGGCATTTCGCCCTCTCTGCATCGACGTCCGCTTTCAGAGCCGCCACTTCCGCCTCCGCAGCGTCAACTTGTCCATTCAGCACCTCAAGTCGGTCTTGATCCTCTTGAGGTGGCTGAACGCCGGACTGCGTGTACTTCCCATCTACGACCGTGTACATTCGCGACTGAATCGCGATGAACAAGTCGTCACGAGCTTTTCCGAGCGGAACGACACGTGACTGCGCCAAAGCGACTTGTGTGCGTGCCTCAGCAAGGGCAGAAGTCACGATCTCCAGCTCGAGAACTGCGTGTGAACGACTGCTCTGGTGATGCAGCTCCGACGTCCCCTCTGCACGAAGACTCCGTCCTTTACGTATGATGTCGATAACTTGAGCAGCAGAATCCCCGTACGCAGCTTGCAGAGACTGCGTCAACACCTCCCCGTTAGGCCCCAGCGTCGTGGCACTTCGCACGTGAATCGTTCCATCGGCATCTTCGCGGACAAACCCGGGCTGGCGGTCGTTGAGCAAGTCGAACACTTTGCCATTGTACAGCTCGTAGAAGCGAACTTGCACTAGCAATTGGCCGTCACTCTGAGCGAACAAGTCTTGAACCAGACGCTGGCACAGACCCAGCTCAGCACCATACCCGAATATGGTGTGCGTCTTGCCGCTGTTCGTGTGACCGTAAGCGAAGCAGCACGAAGTGGTTCCGCTCAGCATTCCACTCACCATTGGACGGATGGCTTGAGCGTAAGCCTCGCTGTTCTCCGTCGAAAGAACTCGAGCAAAGTCTTGAAACTTCTTGTCGGTGACGAGCACGTTCCCGTTTTCATCGATCTTGTACTCGACAACTTCGTCTTCTAGTTCAGAGGTGGCTAACGGACGAGGACGGAGGTAAACCTTGGTCATGGGATGTAGTAGGACTGCCAGATGAGAGGAATAAAGCCAAGTGAGCTGGTGTTGAACGGGATACGAACACGAATGCATGTTCTTACCTTGATGAATGCTGGTACGTGGCTGATCCCATAAAACTCCTCCTCCTCCTGCAGCACGAAACGATCCTCAAACGCGATGATTGAGCTTCACCCCCTGTATTGCATTGCATCACTTATCCAGCTTCTAGAGCGTCGAGTCGATCGCTCCGGACATGATTTGTTGCTGCGTGTACTCCCAGAGCATGAGAGCTCCGCTCACGTGCACGTTCAGCGACCTCACGAGCCCAAACTGCGGGATTTCAACGCAGACGTCCACCAGCTGCAGGACATCCACCGGGATGCCTTCCTTCTCGCGACCCAAGACCAGCACCATCTTGCGCGGCAGCGTGTAGTTCGCGAGGCTCACGCTGTTCGCTGTCTGCTCCACAGCCACGATGGTGTATCCCTCGCTCTTCCAGCGCAGCAACGCCCGACGAAGTTCGTCGCCCTGTGGTCGAACCTCTTCCAGCGGCATCCACTTGTGCGCCGTAGCACTCACCGTGGCGAACGTGACGTCCTGCTCGGCCAGACGCACGTTCGGCACAATGAGCTTCTGCGCGTTGAAGATCTCACACGTCCGAGCGAGTCCAGCCAAGTTGGGGATCTTGTCGACCAAGCTCGCACACATGATGAGAGGCTGTCGAGGTCGCTGACGAGCGTTGAGTGTGGCCCCACGACGAGCAGCGTCAAAGTCGGCTCGCATCGCGGAAGGCAGCGCGCTGTCTTCGAGTAGCAACGCCGTGGTGTCGATCTTGCGCTGGACAGTGAGCGTCGCACTAGCACTTGGAGTCTCTGACGAGGTAGAACCGGACTCGATAGCCGAAGATGGCGCTGGGGTGAAGTTCTCGAGCTGGTACTGCGCGTAGAGCTCGTTCATCGCAGTCTTGAGCTGCTCGCTGAACCGCAGCGCCTCGTCACGCGGCAAGAGCTCTCCGAACTCGCTGATGAAGCCCGAAGAAAGCATGCCGAGCAATGAGCTCTCGTAGTCAGGGCGGAACTCCTCCAGCTGACGCGCTTGACGGCGCAACATGCGTTTGCACTCTTTGTTGGTGCTCAGATAGCGGGCAGTGCCCTTCAGAAAGCGAAGACCAGGCGAATCGCTTGTTGAGTTGAGCTGGAGCTGGTGCACGTGGCGAGGGAGCACCTTGGCCAGCAGGAACTGCGCCAGCACTCGAGTGTATCCGTGAGATGTGTTCAACCACGGCAGCATCGTCTCCAGCAGCTCTCCACAGTCGATATCGAGACTGCTGTCGTCCAGCTTGTAGTTGGCGAGATATGCCGCTACAAGCAGCAGCGAGGCGCCCACTTGCGGCATCAAGTTCGCATCACGGAGCATTGGCAGCAACAGACCCGAGCAGATCTCGTTAGGGAACTGCGTAGCCATCCGCATCCCGAACAACTCCATGTAGTAGCGCACGCTTGGCAATTGAGGGACTGCGAAGGCAGTTCGCAGCGTGGGGAGCAGCTCTGTAAGCTGCGGTTTGGTCGTGTGAGCGCCGACAATGCAAAGCGCTTGCCACGACCGCAACTTCTTGCCAAAGCCATCGCTGTTGAGCATGTGCTGCTTCTGCCAGTCGGGCGTCGCGTTGAGTGCAAGGAGCCGAGCGAGAAGACCATCCATGAGTTGCTGAGTGTCGGAAGTTGAAGCGCTGCTATCGACTGCTACATCATCCAGGAAGCTCAGCACCACCAGTCGAACGAACCTGTCCTTAGCGTGGCTCTGGACGGCTGCAACTTGTCCGTCGCTAGCTGGTGAGAAGCCTTGAAACCCTTGGAACGGAGCGCTCGCATCCGTTGCTAGCTGCTCCTTTTCGTCGATAAGTGGTTCCTTGTAGAGCAGGAGTTCAACGAGTTCATCAGCGAAGCGAAGCGCTGAAGCTGGGTGAGCACGCCACGTCTGGCAGAGCCGACAAGTCAAGTGGAAGATCACATTGGGTCGATGTCTGGAGCCGAAGCGGATGAACTCTGCGATCCAGTGCTTCATCGTAGCGGTCAACGCAGGACGGAGCAGGAACACAGGCTGGAACATGCACACGACAACAGCTCGAGTAAGTGCATCGGGTTTCGCCTTGCTGTCGCTGTAAGCGCTCCAGATCTCCTCGAGCAAGTTGTCAATATGTTCGACGCCCGCAGCGTTTGCAAGCGGACTGGCCATTTGCGACAGCGTGAGCGACAGCACGTTCACCATTTGGATCAAAGCCGACGGGTCCATGCCTGCAGTGGGCAACGCCTCGACACAGGTGTCGTATGTAGCTCGTAAGAGCTTCGTGTCAATGAATGACACGGCCTCAACGACGTGATGGAGCAGCACCCACTTGTCAGCAGCCAGGCTGATAGCACACCTTGCATCCAGTCTCCCGCTATAGCGCCGGCCCGTGTCAAGTGCGAGAAGAAGCGGGAGGATACGCTCGCTTTCAAACGCCCGCAAGGAGTCAAGTGCAGCGCCATCGGCTCCGATAATGGACAAGCACTTAGCAGCCAAAGCCAAGTCGAAGACCGTTCGGTCTGCTGCCTCTGCTAGAACGCTCTTCAGTTGCTCACAGAGAGCGTCAAGCTCCTTAATTTCGCTGAGCTCGCCTGTGGAATTCATCTTGTGCGTGCTCATTTGTGACAGCACAAACACGGCGGACGTCACGGATTCCATGGTGCTTTCCTTTTCGTGGTCGTCCGCTTCATCCCCAGGTCCAGAGGAGACCTTATCCAGCCATCGTCGGACTAGATTCATAGCGGAAGAGAAGAGGTACGAGCAGTTGACTTGACCGTCGTAGAAGCTCTTGCGTTCAAACGAAAACTTGAAACTTGAATTCGAGGGCAGCGAAGAGCAAAAGCTCACGAGTTCCTGGACTTGCTCCTCAAGCTTCGCAATCACGAGCACAAGACGCGAGCTATCCAGGTCTTGTACTGAAGCATTGGACAGCAGAGCGTTAATCGGAGCACGTAGCTGCACCTTTGACGCAGCCCGACGTTCGGATGGTTCTTCTGAACAATGCAGCTCCGAATCGCTCGATGCTTCTGCTGTAAACAGCAGCAATCTCGCTAGCTGAGCAGGACCGAGCACATCCTCGTAGCTTCCTTCCTTCAGATATGCTTGAAGTGCAGACGCTAGAGCTGAGGAGAAGTAGGGTGAGCTATCAGCAGCAGTTGAGGTCTTGATCCACGCTAGAATATGCAGTAGCGCCTCGCCATTGTCGCTCATTAAGCTGCTAGTAGGGAAGACACCGAGAACACGAGCCAACGCAGACAGCGAAAGTGTCGACGCGTCGACGTATCCCCCAGTGAGTGCGTGAGTGAGAGCCCGAAGCATCTTCGTCCGCATCCCCTGCGAGAAGGACTGCATTGCATGCACATCCAGCACAAATCGAAGGCGGTCGACCGCTGCTGCGCTCAACAGCATCTTCGTTGGGGCGGAGGAAGCTGCACGCTTCAGATGCGCAGACTGGAACACTTGCAGCATACTGAGAAGAGCCTCCGGCGAGTGGCTGTCCGAGCCTTCACCGAAGATTGCTGCTTCAATCGCCGCCACAAACTCATCGAGCACACAGGCCTCGTCACTTCCTGCGATCTGGAAAGCGAGAAACGACGCGAGGAAGTTGGCAACCAGAGTCTGGAAGCGAGCGCGGTGTGCGTGCTTGTAAAGCACCGGGTCATTGCACGCGCGCAGCAAATGCTGGAGCACAAACTGCTGGAACGCGGGTGCACAGGCAAACGAAGCTGTGCGATCAACGTCAACGCTGCACTGTGTCTGCCAAGTCTGCCACGACTGCACGCAGGTCTCCATGAAGTTAGAGATGAACAGTCTCTTCACGACGGGGTTGTCGTGGGCGAATAGCCGAACCAGCAGACTCTGCATCCAGTCGAAAGTGAGCTGCACCGGCCACTGCTCGCTGCTCTGCTGCTGCTTTGAACCAGCATCGACGATCAGGTACTTCGTCAAAAGGTCCGCCACCTGGGGCCAAACTTGCTCGATCAGGTGCTGCTCGTGGTGCATCTGGATCACCTCGGACGCCGTCAGGAAGTTCTGCCACGTATCCACCCAAGACGCTGTCACCTTCGTCTTGTTCTTGTGAGTCTCGGAACTCAACGCGCAGTGCGAGAACGCGACCTTCAGAATGTGCAGCCCCTGCTTTCTCAACAACGCGTCGTTGTGTCTCAACGCAACGCACACGAGTTTCTGCAGTCTCGTGTCGGTGATGAACTCACGTGGAGCTTTGGGCATCACGATACACACCAAGTAGAGCAGCTCTTGTGGGAAAACCTTCGCACTTGAGTCCACATCCACCACGTCACATGCAGTGACCACCATGTCCAGCAACTCCAGATACAACTCCCCAGCGTTCTGACAGTCGCTTTCAAGCACCACCGGCACGATATGAAGCACCACCGCTCTCAGGAACTGCGGGTGCTGTCTCCATTGCGTTGTCGCGAGTCTGCAAACCGATGTAGCCATCTTGATCAAGTCTCTCTTCTGACGCAGCAACACCTCCAGCAGTCCACACAGCGAGTCATAACCGACGTCGTCTTCGTGTGTGTCGGTCAAAAGTGTCTGCACCTGGTGGAAAATGACCATCAGCGTCTCCTTGTTCCCCTCACATTGCAACAATGTCTGCACCATCCCCAGCGCCGCGTGATGTAGCCATGAGTGACGTTGAGACTGCAGCACCGGCAGCAGCACTTGGGTCATCAATGGACCGGCCAATAGCTGCGTCGACTGCTGATCTTTTGACTGAAGATACTGACGCAGCAGCAGAGCCACCGACACGAGTGTGAAGTGGAACTGCTGGTCGTGCTCTTGGGTCGCAGGCAGAGGCGTCAACATGGCTACACACTGCTCTGCGTCATCTTGGAAGAGGTTCTGGAGCTCTATAGGGAGCAGGGAGAGGCCCGTGGCGACCAGTTCAAACTGCGCTTCAGCCTCTGCTACGTCCAGCTCTACGCGGCCTCTGTGCAGCTCGTGGAAGCGCTGCCAGCGCGCCCAGGACGCCGAGATCGCTGCTGTAGCCATGACGACGGTATCGCCCAATGACCAGCTGTAGCCATCTTGTGATTGGCTGGGACGGATGTAGCCATTTCGAACTCCATTCCAGACCAGTCCCTCATAGCGGCAGGAAGAGAGATACCCTGTACCATGCACTTCTGTCCGTCATGCGGTAACATCCTCCTCGTGGAGCCCGATGTGCGTGCTCTAGTAAATGCAAGTGTAGCCATCTTTCTCTATGCAGCTGACGTGTTGCGTTGCTTTGGTGTATTTGCAGTCCGACGGCATGCGCTTCTTCTGCCAGACGTGTCCGTACCTGTTCCAGATCAACGACAAGGTGGAGAAGAAGGTGCCGCTGCAGCGCAAGCAGGTGGACGACGTGCTGGGCGGCGACGAGGCCTGGGAGAACGTGGACCAGACCGAAACGCGCTGCCCGCACTGCGAGTTCACCAAGGCCTACTTCATGCAGATCCAGATCCGGTCGGCCGACGAGCCGTCCACGACCTTCTACAAGTGCGTGCAGTGCAAGAAGCAGTGGAACGACTAAGCAGGGCTCGAGGCCTGCAATCAATTGGACACACATACCCACCCACCCACAACCAACCAACCTTCGTATCGCTCTGCTTGTTTGCTTCGGACGGACCTACAGATGACATGGATGCTATTAGTTAGTTAGTTTTTACTCAGCGGTGCATGCGGGCGGCGCGCTGCGTGCGGCGGCAGTTGTCGCACGTTCGGTTGCAGTCCGAGCGCTGGAACTTCTGGCCGAAGTACGAGATGAGCTGCTGCCGCCGACACGTCGTGTCGTCCTCGCAGTACTCGGCCATCGCCCGCAGCTTCTCCATGTGCACGGCGCGCGTCTGCTTGGTCATGCCCTTCTGCGGCATGAAGAGGATGCTGCGCATCTTGGAGATGTCCCGCGCGCTGTAGAAGATGACGCACTGCGACGGCTTGCCGTCTCGCCCGGCGCGCCCAGCCTCCTGGTAGTAGCCTTCGATGGACTTGGCTACCGAGAAGTGGATCACGTAGCGCACGTCGGGCTTGTTGATGCCCATGCCATACGCGATCGTGGCGCACACGATGCTGAGCTGGCCGTTTTGCCACGCTTCTTGCACCATGTGCCGGTCCGTCGCCGACTGTCCAGCGTGGTAGAAGTCTGCGCTCAGCCCGCGGTCGAACAGGTAGTTGGCCACGTCTTCGCTGTCCTGCTTGGTCATGCAGTAGACGATGCCCACGGCGTCGCGCGGATACGTCTTGGAGATGAGCTCGTAGAGCGCCTCCAAGGCCTTCACGTCGCTGCCCAGCGGCTTGTCCCGCACCTCGAACGTCAGGTTCTGGCGGTTGAAGCTCATGGAAAACACGGGTCCGTTCGAGATGCGCAGCGAGCGCTGCACGCCTTGAATGACCTTAGGGGGTGCGGTGGCCGTCAGCGCCATGAGCGGCACGTCCGGGTACGTCTTCTTGAGCATCCCGAGCTGACTGTACTCGGGTCGGAAGTCGTGTCCCCACTGGCTGACGCAGTGCGCCTCGTCGATGACGAACCTGGCCAGCATCTTGTTGCGGTGCAGAGTCAGCAGCAGGTCCGCCATCTCCTCGGACTTGACGATCTTCTCGGGCGTGAGGTACAGCAGCTTGAGACTCGGCACGGGGCGTCTCAGCTCGGCCGTGATGGCTCTCTTGAGCGTCAAGGCCGTCTGGCTGGTCAGGAAGGCCGCGGGGATGCCGCAGCGCGGGTTCTGGATGAGCGCCGTGACCTGGTCCTGGATCAGCGACAGCAGCGGCGACACGACGATGGTCACGCCGGCGCTCAGCACGGCCGGCAGCTGGTAGCACAGACTCTTGCCGCCGCCCGTGGGCATGAGCACGAAGCAGTCCTGGCCGCGCATCGTGGCCTCCATGACCTGGCGCTGGTTCTGTCTGAAGCTCTCGTTGCCGAAGACCTTGCGGTTGGCTCTGGCCAGCAGGTCCTGCGGCTCCGTCATGTCCACGAGCTGGAGTGACGTATTGGCGCGTGCAGGGGCGTCCAGAGCGCGTTTCTTGGCGTGCGGGGGCGCGTTCGACGCCGCCGGACGCCGCCGACTCTGCCGGATCAAGTCCAGCGCCGTGTTCGGCTCCCTGTTCTCCGCTTCGTCGTCTGAGTCCTCGTAGAACGCGCGCGGTCGCTTGTGCTTGGGCTTGTGCTTCTGCCGCGAGAGGCTGCGCGCCAGCGGCTCCGTGTCCAGGTCCGCGTCCAGCGTGAGGTCGATGGCCTTGGTTGGAGCTGCTTCTTCTTCCTGCAGAGGGCGGAAGTGCGCGTCGATGGGCACAAACGCCGCCGCAGACTTCGCCTTACGACTCGGCCGCGACATGATGGCCTTCATGCTTGCAGGGGCAAAGTGATATGTTGGCGCCAAAACAATAACAATTACTACAGTATTTTTGTTTGATACATTGAAAATAGTTGTCGAGGCTCTAATTTTAATCCCAATTAATTTAATTGTTTAAAATTAATTAGGTTCGATAGACAATACCGGTATTAGACTAAAACCTGTCAAGCATGAGCGACGCCACGTACGACAGCTGGGGCAGCGCGGCGGAGCGCTTCGCGGATGGCTCCATCTGCCTGGGCGTGGACCTGGGCACGACCAACTCGTGTGCGTGCTCCTCCTCTCCGCGTCTGCTTCGTTTCGCTGTCTAACTCTCTCTCTGGGCCCTTCCCCAGGCGTCGGCATGTGGCATGTGGAGCGCAACCACGTCAAGATCCTCAAGAACCGCTCGGATCGGGGCCGTACGACGCCCTCCGTGGTGCGATTCGACCCGTCGACGCAGCGCGTGGACGTGGGCAATGCGGCGCTGCAGCTGGAGACGCAGCCGCCCGTGGGCAACACCATCCGCTCGGTCAAGCGCCTCATGGGGCAGAAATTCAATAGCAAGGCGGCGGACGTGGCCAGGATCTACGCCGCCTACCAGGTGGCGCCCACTGCGCAGGGCAACGTGGCGCTGCAGGTGGCTCGAGGCGGCCAGAAGAAGACGCAGGTGCAGCCCGAGGAGGTCTCGGCCTGCGTGCTGGCGGAGCTCAAGGCCTCGGCCGAAGCGTATTTCGAGGGCGGCGTCAAGCTCAACAACGTGGTGATCACAGTGCCGGCGTACTTTAGTGACTCGCAGAGGAAGGCGACCATCACCAGTGCCTCGATGGCGGGTTTTAAGGCCGTGAGGCTGTTGAACGAGCCGACGGCGGCGGCCATGGCGTACGGACTGTTCTTGTCGGGCACGAAGCTGGTGACGGTGTTCGACTTTGGAGGGGGCACGCTGGATGTGTCGCTGCTGAGTATCCAGGATGGGAGGTTTGAGGTGCTGGGGATTGGAGGAGACACGAATCTGGGCGGAGAGGACATCAATAACATCCTCGTGGACCATTTGTTGGAGGTGCTGTACAAGCATCACGATGTGACACGAGCGCAGGTCGGGGAGGAGGACATGGTGAGGCTGAAGAGGGAGGTGGAGAAGGCCAAGATCGAACTGTCGGAAGAGGACTACGCGGAGATTGAGCTGGAGGGAATTGGTGGCGTCAAGAAGTTCAACTACACGCTGATGCGACGCAAGTTTGAGCAGCTCTGCGACCCGATCTGGAAGAAGTACGTTGAGCTGTTCGTGAGAATGTCGGTATTGTTCATATTCTCACTAACAATGTGGCGTGTTGCGATCGATGCAGATGCATCCGGATTGTGTCGAGTGTTTTGAAGGAAGCAGCAGTGGAGGCTGCCGACATCGACGAAGTGATCCTTGTGGGGGGTTCTACGCGCATTCCCATCCTGCGCTCGAAGATCTCAGAGGCTTTCGACGGCAAGGTATGCTACTGCACGTTTGCTCTTGACACTGTGTGCATTATGTTAACGTATACCTCTCGGTTGTTGTGCGATCCAGGAGCTCTGCATGTCTGTCAATGCCGACGAGGTGGTGTGTGAGGGAGCTGCTATTCAGGCAGCCATCTTGAGCGGTATGGATCAACGCGTCTTCCGTGACGTGCTCATGATGGATGTCCTCCCGCTACCCATCGGACTTGAGACAGCAGACGGCAGCATGGAGGTGATCTTGCCTAGAAATGCACGCATCCCGACGACTGTGACCAAGTACTTCCAGACGTTTGAGGACGATCAGCGCGGACTAACTGTTGAGGTCTACGAAGGCGAGAAGGAAATCGCCAAGGAAAACGACCACATCTGCTACTTCAACTTCGCTCTTCCACGGGACAAAATCGGCAAGGCGGGCGAGTTCGCCCACCCCGTCACTTTCACTATGAACGCCAGTGGCATTCTGCAAGTGCAGGCCGGTGTGCACCACGACTCTGAGGAAACGCCGATGTCAAAGACCGCGATATTCCTCATGGCAGGCTACATCTTCGCGCTCTTTGCCTTCTATGTGTTTTTCCGTCTTTACTTCGCTGAAGAACGGGACGTCACCGCATGATGGATATGCTCTGCCCCTTAGATAGACTTCTTAGCCGATAAAAGTTTTTACTTGTTGATTTGCTATCGTCATGATGCTCGGAAGCGTTCAAGACGCCAAGTACGGGTCAATCAGCTCCCAGCGTTTGGTGCTGTCTCCACCATTTCTCCACGAAATGTCCAGCAACTCTTGCAACACCGATCCATACACCAGCGCCAACAAAGGGTATTTTGGACAATCGCCCTGAAAAATACATTGCCGTTCTGGCCAAAAGGAGTGAAGTGTCGGTTTGATGGTGGTTCCGTCAATCAATAGGCCAAAAACGGCAAATTTGGATGGGACGCACAATACGATACAGTGTAGCGAATTCCCTTTCCATTCCAGAATCTGCCGCCTCGAGGAAAGATGGTGTTGCTGTCGTTAGAGTGCGCGATCGTGGGTCAAGTTGAAAGCTCATTCGATGTGGAGATCGATGGGGGCCAGTCGGTTGGAGAATTGAAAAAGGAGATCAAGGACATGAACCCTACGACGATCATGTGCGATTTCAAGGACCAGCAGCTCTTCCTGGCGAAGAAGAAGGACGGCACGTGGTTGGATGGAGCTGGTGCGGCATCTGTGGCGCTCGATGAACGTGGATACCCGCTAGGCTTCGCGCTGATGGATCCCACACTGTGGATCAAGAACCCCCAGTACTTTGGGGATAATTTTCAACCGGGTGAGGACCAAATTCACGTGCTGGTGGTGGTTCCTGTCGATCGTCCTGCGAAGCGCCAGAAAACTGAGCCCAGCGCGTTGACAGGGGTGTGGAGTACAGTCGCTGTTCAGATGGTTGAGTTATCGAAGGATCTCAAACCGAATGACTTGGAGGAAGGCAATATGCTGGCTGTTCCTACACAAGTTTTCGGCACGGTTTTCCTAAACGGCTTGTACATCCGTCCGGAATATTGGGAGCTCTATCGAATCATCCAGCATGAATTGGCGTCAGATAAATCGTGCAGACGAGTTCTCGTGATGGGAAGTCCGGGGATTGGCAAGTCGGCGTTTGGCGTGTTCTTGCTGCTTCTGTTCATGACGGAGAAGAAGAATGTCACCTTTCGCGCTCGTCTCGATCGAGTGATCTATTACTTCACTTGGAGTGACACGAACGGTTATGAGATATCTAACTCGCCGCGTGCTGATACATCATACGAGGGCTTCTTCGATGGCAGCGAACGTGAAGGTGGATGTGATGATCCTTATTTTCTCCACGTGTATCTGTTCGCTAGTCCACGAAGTGAGAATTACAACAATTTTGTCAAGGACGACTGCTTCCAGGTTACCATGAATCCATGGACTAAAGCGGAGTGCCAGAGCCTCGCTGACATAAAGCACATTGGAGACCAAGACGATTGGTATCAAAAATTCAATCTCGTTGGGGGCAGACCAAGATTTGTCTTCTCATCGAGTGCATCCAAAACGTTTGATGCGCTGCTGAAACGCGTAAACTCTGACATACCACCGACTAAATTGGCGCTGGAGGAAACGGTTCAGCTTTTCGAGCAGGAAACGTTCCGTGATGATATGAAGCACATTCCCTTCCTTTTCCGTCGCGACCCGGTCACGCCCAGTCTGTATTTCTTGTCGTATGCGTCTTTTGCGGTGGAAGCTATCATCAGCTCTCGTTATAACATCCAGTCAGCAGAGCACATACGCTCGTTGCTCAAGACCCCAGCTCGAACTTTACAGTCGTGGCGAGGAAAAGAAATGGAGACGTTTCTGCTGCAAGATTTTGTTACGTGCAAGTTTTGCATGAAATCACTCGAAGGAAGTGATGTTGGAACCACTACGAATTTTGCTTCGCTCAATGCAATGACTGAAGTTATTCAAGCGTCATCCGACATCAAGGATGACTTGAGGCTTCACATCCCCCTCTCGAAGACCTTTCCGGCAATTGATGGCGTGCTTGTTGTACCCGAGGCTCGTCATATCATCTACGTTCAGTCAACCGTGAGTAAAGCTCACCCCATCAAGTACCAGCAATTGAAGGATGTCTATCAAGATTTGGTGGAGCGCGGTGGAAATTTTCAAGACTATACTCATGTCCTTCTCTTCCTCGTCTCGAACGACATTTACGACCGGTTTACGGCGCAGCCGTACCAGAATGCAGACGGGAAGGAACGGCAAACAAACCCCGATATCAAGGTGAAGCAGTGTGTCGGAAAGATCGTTGGGCGATCGTGAGTGGGCTCGGACAGTGACAGATTTTAGTGCGTAATGGAAGTGTCTGCTTCGTCTGCGCGGTGTGATGTCGGTGGATCTGGTGGTGGGTTGCTCCGACCAGCAGTGTGTCTGTGCGTGACGAGAATCTGCCGTACAGTACGCTGGTATGCGTCGTCGGTTGCTGCAGGACGATCTCATTGAGGAACTCGAGGGATGAAGGAGATCAAGCGCGTAGTATTTCAGTTGGGAGGTAATGGCATTGTGTTGGGGTGCACCAGTAGGGAGATGTCATTATTGCATTGGTCATTTTTGGGATCTCAACTTTTTGCCGTCAATCTTTCACAACTCGGAGCTTACAGCTCTTGCTTTCCTCGATCTCCATGGACTTTATGAGGAGACGCATTTTATCTGGAGTTGCAGAAAGCAGCGATGATACTAAAATACAAGCAAGGCGATGCGGGGTGCACTTGACGGCAAACCAAACAAGTCCAGTTGTCTTACGATTTCAGCGCCAGTAGTTCGCCGGTACATTACGCTGCCAGTTTTTTTTCTCTAACCGTAATTTACCGACAACCAAGCCCCTACTCCTTCCTGAGCTCCCGCTGCTGTAAACGACGACACCGCCGCTAAGTAGCTCCTCGTGCGAATGAGGTCTCCTCCACACCTACGAGCACCGCACACGGCAACAATGGGATAGCGTACAAACGAAGATTTTCATGAAAGAAAAAAAATCGTACACTTCTTCAGCACCACCGAAAAGAAAAAAAACTAAATCTTAACACATCTTTAGTTCCGTTTAAGTATACTAGAGAATTCCCTCTTCCTCATTCCAGAATCTGCCGCCTCGAGGAAGGATGGTGTTGCTGTCGTTAAAGTGCGCGATCGTGGGTCAAGTTGAAAGCTCATTCGATGTGGAGATCGATGGGGGCCAGTCGGTTGGAGAATTGAAAAGGGCGATCAAGGACATGAACCCTACGACGATCATGTGCGATTTCAAGGACCTGCAGCTCTTCGTGGCGAAGACGAAGGACGGCACGTGGCTGGATGGAGCTGGTGCGGCATCTGTGGCGCTCGATGAACGTGGACGCCCGCAAGGCTTCGCTCCGATGGATCCCACACTGTGGATCAAGAACCCCCAGCACTTTGCGGATAATTTTCAACCGGGTGAGGGCCAAATTCACGTGCTGGTGGTGGTTCCGGAGTGTGTTTTGGCGAGCGAGACTTCCAAGATGGATCAAGTGGCCCAAGAGGTGCACGAAATGTATGAACAAACTGTACTGACCAAGCGAAAGCGGTATATCCACTCAGAGGTGACCTCAACCCAGGGCAGACATCTGCTCCGTGACTTAAAAATTAAGGTGGACCCCGCGCGCACAGTCCCATTTCCTGTTGGAGTGGGGGATCCGGTTGACGGATTTGGCTGGGAGAGCGTTATGGATGGAAACGGTGAAAAAATTGAGCTTACAGAGGCCCAGCAAAGGGAACGGTATCGTCATTACGTGGAGCACAATATTGGCGCCGTGCTGGAGGAGAAGCGACTTTGCGTAGTCGGCGTGGAAGACGACCAAGATGTTCTCACCGTTAAAGTTCCTGGTCATGACATCGAGTTTTCTGGACGTACGGATCTTCTTGTACTCAGCGATGTCATTCGAGACATTCCAAACGATCTGCAGTACTTGCCTGACGTGAAGATGCTGATTGAAGTGAAGAAGGAAGTTCTACCGAGCTGCGACTTCCAGGCGTTATCGGAGCTGATCGCTCTAGATCTACTCGCGGATGATCCCGTGGTTGCACTGCTTACTGACTTGAATGGGTCTTGGATGTTCTTCTGGGTTTCCGAGAACAAAAATGACTTGGTCCGGATCCAAAAAGCAACGATCACGAACCCAGGCGAGGCTTTTGAGGTGATAAAAGCGCTACTGGCGCAGCCACCGCCGCCTGCTGATACTGATACTGTCGAGCTCCCGTGTTTTCAACGTCCCGTGAAGAGAATGAAGCTGAGAAAGGCGTTACCGGTACCATCTATTGGAGAAGGTGGTGAAAGTGGCGGGATTCGTGAGAGCATTGAACGATACTACGACATCGCCAGTATGCTAGGTCCCGACATTGAGATGGCGCGTGCTGTAGCTCGGGAGGTCACTCGATCTATTCCCACGTTCAGTTCTATCAGCTGATTCTTGCTTCATGCAGCATTAAGGAGCTCTTCCGAATAATTTACCGGTTTAATAGCAATAGTGCACCAACACTGACAACGGATATTCTACTCGGACACAGACCAACTAGCAGTGGAACCGAGGAAGCGCCGATGTCAATGACCGCGATATTCATCGTGGCGGGTTACATTCTCGCGCTCTTTGCCTTTTATGTGTTTTTCCGCATTTACTTCGCTGAAGGACGGGACGCCACCGCATGATAGAGATAGGATAGGCTCTGCGCGCGAGTGAACACCGAACTTCAGACACCTAGCAGTTTTAGATGAGACTTTTCAGCCGAAAAAATGTTTTTACTTGTTGATTTGCTATTGTCATGATACTCGGAAGCGTTCAAGGTGTGAGTTGGAAGACGCCAAGTACGCGTCAATCAGCTCCCAGCGTTTGTAGCTCGACTCCGCCGTTTCTCCTTCGCATGACCCCGCAGCATCAAGTGATGGAGCTGCCGTGGGGTGATACTCATAGTAGAGTTCCACTGCGGTCAAAGCCGTCTCCATTCGCTTATCCTCGAGTCTACAAATGAAGGCAACGCATTCACCAGTTAGTCAAGACACAAGTCTAACAGCATGAAGAAGAAAGAAGACAAAACTTACAGTTGAGACAGCAGGTAGTCAATGTTGCCAGTAGCGGCAAGATATTCCACGAAGCCTTTCTCGAAAGGGGTACCCAAGATGGCTGAGTAGTCCTCTCGTTTCGCTGCTTCGGAAAAACTTTCCTGAACCAGGCGAAAGTTATCCGCGAACTCTCCGTCGCTATCCTCCATGGCGTGTTCGTCTTCAAGAAAGCATGAAATGTCCAGCAACTCATGCAACACTGATCCATACGCACCAGCGTGGATAATCCTCACCAAAGCTTCAAAGCGAGCAACCGGCTTCGGAATGATCATAGCGCACTTCACCGCGAAACCAAACAAATCGAGTTGTCTTACGATCTCAGCTCCGTTGGTCCCCTCCTCACACATTTCAGCCAGATCTCGCAGATGGATCACAAACACAGGCACATCGATTTGGTCGAGGAAGGGGCATCTTTGCAGCAGAGAGACGACACGATCTAGCGCAGAGCGTATGCTAGGCACCGCGATCCCAGCAAAGCACAATGTACCTTCGCAGCTGCTCCTTTCTTGAGCCTCCGAAGAAAAATTCGCCTGGTTATTGTGTCTAAGCTTTAGTTGGGTCATCGGCAAGGTCAACACGTCTTCCCACACTCGCCGGCCACATTCTAGAGATCTCACGAACGATTTCCGACTCAGCGGTCCCATGATGTTAGCCAACGATCGAACCATACCCAGTCGCAGCATCCGTGACAGAATATCCTCCCACAAATCGGACGCTTCGACTGCAAAGTCTAGCATCATCTGGCTCGCGCATCGAAGTACCCATGGCTCATTCGTCGGGAATCGACGAAGAAAACTGCGCGTCAATACTTCCTTGTCGCTCTTCAATACAAAAGGTATTTCGTATGGTACCCGATGCTCTTCAAAGGTCATCATGTGCGTACAATGCTTCGTGTAGCTCAATAGCTCCTTGAAGAATGCATTCGAGCTCGCGATGCCATATTTGGTGATCACGAATCTTTCGACGGCTGCATGGTACAGCTGACCAAGTTTCAAAATTACACGAAGCGCTCGCATTTTAGCTCGGAACGTAACACCGACACGAGGCTGCGTATCCTTTGCAAACTCAATGAGGTAGCTCAAAAGCTGTTCACCGAATGAATCACCACGCTTCACATGAGCCGTCGCCAAGTACAATATCCTTTTCCCGTAATCTTCATCTGCCAACAGCAGTTTCTCCGAGTCAAGAAGTTCGAACGGGTCCTCCTTGGTTTCTTGGCTTGATATTTCTTTGCCGATATGGACAGCATCTTTGACAAGCCATTCGCGAATCAAGTCGAGACGAAGTTGCGTCTGCGGTAGCTGAAGCAGCTCGGCGATGCTATCAACAACCTTGTGGAGCATGCTATTGCTATGCGTGTAAAACCACAAAGCATATCGTCGGTACAACTCCAGAAAGAGCTTACTGGGCTCCGACACCAGTGCAAGCAGTTCGTTTGTCTGCTCCTTGTCGTCAATGACATCAACCAGGCTCGATGTCTGCGAACCTGCGTTTCGAAGCAGCAGCTCAACCTTGACTCGAAGAATTTTGGTTTCCAGTCTTGTAAGTGCTTCATGTCCAGTAAAGGAGGTGCTAGAGGGGTCTTTGGACCCATTTCCCCCGGAAATCGCAGCCTTGAGTGCAAACTCCAGCGCCTTCAATTTGTCTTCTCCCAGTGGAAAGTTCTCGGCCAACCACTCAGCAGCAGTCACTCGGCTTTCAGTATCGCTCAAGCACCCTAGGATACTCTCAAAAGCACTGAACTGGACCGAGCTGGTGTCTTTGGCATTCTCCCCAGACTTGTTGCGCCGGAGGTTTGTTGTAATCATATTTTTCAGTAGCAGCATCTGCAATTCATCGGGCTCCAATCGAAGAGGCTCAGCGAGGCCAATCAAAGCACTAAAATTTTCTTTCGTCACTAGCTGTGCCAGCACCTCGCTGGGGTCTGCGATCAGATCATGAAATGATATCCTCGTCCCGGATGCCATGCCACCTTGCATCGGTATTGTGGATTCATAACTCGCCTCACTGTCCACTGCCCCCTCTTGGTCGTGGTTTTCGGTGGGATTTCCCTTGCCCTTTCCTTGGACCGCAGCAAAAGCTTTCAAGTTGCGCAACACTTCAATGCGACGCTCTACCTCATCTCGCCCGCGGTAGGATGTGTTTTCAAGCAGCAGCCGAAAAATAAATAGGAGTCGGTCATAATCCTGGCCGGAAACCTTGGGAATACTCTTGAGCAGCAGCTTTACCAAGTGTTGTTCATGGATATCTTCTAGCACGCCGACAATCTTGTCTTGGTACTCCAGATTAGTTGTTGCGGACGCTTCCAACAACAGGGTTTCCGCGTAAACTAGTGAGGGGAAGTTATCGTCGATTTGGTAGTGGCGAGTAAACTCCAGAACGGTATAAAAGTCGTAATTACTCCGAGTGATCAGAGTTGGCACGAGGCTGCGAATGTACTGCAAGTCGCGCCGCTTGCTTTGGAACGCTTTGTGGTCGCATTCGATACCAAGCAAATTGAGATAATGCCACCATCGCGCATTCCCTTCCAACTCCACACACTGGTGCAAAAAAGCGATCTGTTGCCAAGCCCGGGCGGCATCTGCACCAATATGTGCCAATTGTTGAAAACGGTAGAAGTCCTTTGCAATATTCTCACGAGAAATTTGTGTTCGAAACGCTTGGAAGGCATCCTCTAGCTTCATAGACAGCATTAACCTGGGTAACACACATAAATGTAAGACTCGTATTCCAAACAACACTGTTGAGACGCGATGACGCTACGTACCCCAGGGCCAAGTGGTTGTCGATCTCCTGTGACTGGAAGACAGTAGATAAGAGTTTTCCCATTTGTGTGTTAACCACGCTTGCTGCGTTTTCAGGCAGCTCTTGCATAGACAACAAAGCCTGTAGACTGAGTAAATCTGCTCTTTGCTCAACGAGAAACGACACATATCGCTTTGATGCAATCGTGTCCCTGCTGTCAGCATCCCGTCGAAGGTTCTTGTGCTCGGCGATTGCAAATCGCGTTGCAAGCTTCATCGACTCGTAACTTGGTAAAACACATGCATCGCCTCGGTACCAGCGAGGATACAACTCCATGTGTGTTTCGTCCACCTTTCCTTCTAAGATATTGTACTGGGTGAACTGGAGAACCTCGTTAACGAGCATCGTGTTTTTGAGAAGAATCAGCGTTTCATCAAATGACTCCTTGTCGCAAATACAGAGCGAGTACTTCAAAAGCTCCAAGGTATAGATCGGTGCTTGAATTCGCGCAACTTGAGCAGCGGGAAGCTGTTGGTTTCGAGTGATTGAAATATCGTAAATATCTTTCACGTGTGTAGACGTATATAGTGAAAGTGATATCGCGATCTTTTTGAGTGTTTCAGCAGGTTGAAAAGTGTTTTTCGGTTCATGCTGCGATGGCACATTGACTGAGCTCGAGTTGCCGACGCCCGTGTTTCCTCTTCGAGAAAATAAATCTCTGGAGAAGCGAGCAGCTTGTAAAACAAAGCCACTACTTGCTGCGCTCTGGGCGATAAGGGCCTGGCATACGTTGGACTCCAAACCCACTGCTGACGCAAATCGATTTAAGTCGAAGATCAATCGAGTTCTATCGTCATCCTGTTGAAGCCCGCGATTTGCACCGTTCAACGACCGAGGGTCATCTTCCTTGTTTGTACGCTGTCTTTTTGCAACTACTGACGCACTGTGCTCATTAGACGCTACTGCACGCTTTTTACCTTTGCCTTTTCCAACGTAGGTAACTCGGGCAGCTGATAAGTCTCCACTTGTCGTACCCTCATTATCGCCGCATTCGGCAAATAGCAGCTCAGGTTTTATCATCTGCTTTAACTTCAATTCACACCTTCCAGGGTCACGCAACAAAGACAGAGATAGCAAAACCCCGTGCTGGGCCTCAACACGGCAGATTCGCTGTAGATCTGCCACTAAAGCATCGGACAGCAGGTAAGTCGGGTTGTCGATATATGCGGTCAGATCCTCGCTGCGTGTAGAATCCGCTAACTCCATAATCGACTTCAGCTCAGGAAGGTACGCTGCTGCAAGCCTCACTAGCATACGCAGAACAAAGGAATGCGGTTTGTTTTCTGAATGACGTTCCAAATGATCACTAGACTCCTCCACAGCCAACTCTTCGGCTTCCATCTCCAGCAGCATGACGCCAAATTCAATTATTTCTTCCATCAGCGAGACAAACAGCATTGTGTGCGACTTGGGCTCGTTCCGACTTTTCACCTCTGCTAGTGCAGTCATTGCCTTCGTCACGCTGATCTCAACTTCATCCGAATTCTCATCCGTCGAAAGCGTTGCAGCAGAATTTGACAACAGGTTTTCCGTGAACTGGACAGCTGCACGATCACAGTGTAAATCACCGTAGGCATCAACCAAAAGCATCGCATCTGCAAAAGCTGACGGCCTTGAAACTTGATTTAGAATGTGAAAAACCATTCGCGAAGCGCTTTTCGCATCTGCAATATCAAACTCCGTGATATCATACTGAGTCAACATATCTTGGATCTCCATCAAACGCAAGTGTTCTTCGATCTCTTCAAGGCGCTCTGTCTTCCATGATTTGGTACGGTTTGCGTAGCTCTTCAATGCTTGGGAGTACGGAGGGAGGGCGGACCGCAGTAATGCTAACGTTGCATCTGCGCGGACGTTAGCATCATCGATTTCATCCAGCAACACGAGAGCCCGAGTTTCTTCAGCTGACTGAGAAGTTTGAATGGATTCAGCCAGCTCCGTGACGTAGTCGTGAAGGACGGGGTCAACACGAACATCACAGTATCGAAGGTACTTTTTCACATGATCTTCGACTTCTTTTTTCAAATCATCAGGGGTGAATACGCGATCAAGCATACTCATTGCGATTGTTGCGGGCGTTTCCCCTTCAAATACCGAAAGTGCAACCACGAAGTGATGCTCCACAGCCAGGAGCTTGACGTGCTGTAGCTTCTGGCTCAGTGCTTCAATGCGCTCAAATGCATCCGACACCGGCGATGGCTCTTTGTTGTGCACCCCGGGCTCTAAGGACGCGGAGAAACTTGTCGCACTCGAGCTTTGTAATTTGAACTCGTAAAACGATATAGCCCCACCTCCGATTCCGTCGTCATTGACGTCAATTTTCAGCAAGTTACAAATCCGAATAGCGGTGTCTAAGTCACCTTTAGCCGCTGCAGCTTCAGATCTCTCCAGAATCCAAAATGCAAGTTCTACTAACAATGGTTGATTGTCGGGCTCTGTCACGGTATCGGAGCCAGACGGTCGCTCGGCTAGTTGTTCAACATGGCGAATCAAGGTTGGTATTACTTCGTGCTGGATCCATTCTGCATATGCAGGTACTGGCAGCGACGCTGGAAGACACCGCAACAACTTGCCAATATTTCGCACAGCTTCATCATCCAAGTGCCGGCTCCACAGTATCATGACGGACCTCGTGGATCCAAGTTTCACGTATTTTTCGAGCATATCAAGCACCGGTATCGTTCGAAAAAGGTCCCACTTCTCGCGCAGAGTTTTTCCGTCAGCTCCACCATCACTTGATGATGAGCTACGCAGTAGCTGAAATGTTGTCCATTTGTACGATAGATCGCTGATCTCGTTACACCATCGCAATAAAATAGACAGAAAAGATGATGACCTGGGTGACGAGCTCGTAAATTCGCGAATGCCTGCCGCTACTTGAAGCAAATACTTCAAAACAGTGCGAGAAACATCTTCATCTTCCCCAATGCTCTCAGCACACATGTTAAGTTTCACTTGATACTTTCTCATAGCTCGCTTGCGCAGGAGCGAAGAAACTGGGACACTGGCCAAAGATTGGGCAATCGTGACAGCGTCGTCATCACAGCTCACTTCACCGCCTTCGCTATCACATCTTTCATCTTCACTGTTCCCAGCATCATCGTGACTTGTTAAGAGCCGCATTGAGACCCCTTGCTCGGTTCGATAAGCCACAAGACCTCGGTGTTCGTTTGTGCCTTTAAATCTTCCGAAAAGTGCAATATTCACACACTTCGACGGAGGCTGAAAATCGTCAGTTGCATCCACTCCAGATAATGCGCATACACTGCTATTATCTCCTGATTGAGAGTGCGCTATTTGAACCAGCTCCAACGTCGCTGCTGAATTGTTGTCATCCGAGATGCGTGACACAACAAGCAAGGAAACATCTTCTTGATCTTTTCCCTCACTAATCAGGGTACCAACAACCGCGAAGCTTCCAATTCCGGTAATATCCGCCTCAAACAATTTCCCAGCACTCCGCCATTTCCACCTATCGTGCATCTTGATAGTCAGTTACAACGCGCAACCGAAAAGGAAGAAATCGAATGCATATACCATGATAGTTTTCCCTCGGAAAGTAAGACCAGTCTTTTATAATCGCTGTCAAACATCATGGAGTCGATATGGGCCAAAGTAGAATCATCGCATATTGAAACTTTCTGTACAAAATCGCAGCAATTCGTTAACGATAGCAATGCCAAGCAAACGAGTCAAACCAACACACTTACCTCGATCGGATTACGACCTTCGCTGTCCTTTAACGAGGCTTTCCAGACGCTCAAATGCGCTCCATGATTCCCCAGAATGATAAAAACTTCTTCGTTAAAGCGATGGACCTGCAGCGACAAAATCATCAGCATCCCAACAAGAAATAAACAACACCACCAAGCGATAAAAATCCTCCAGCTCACATACCAGCATGCACGACCTCGCACCCTCATTCAACCTGCCAGCATTTGTCCTCTCGAAGCGAATGTTCCTCATAATCACCCGCAGCGCCTCCTTCGGCTTGTCCTTCAGCAGCTGCTCAAACTCTGCCAGCCTCAAGTCCCCAAGTCTCAACAACGTCCCCGACGCCGTCACCAGCACCAAATCCTGCGCGTCACTGGACGTCAATTCCCCCTCCACCGTCGCAAACTCAATTGCAACGACACTGCGCCAATTCAGCACTAATTAGCCAGCGTTTTCCCTCTCAAAGACACAAAATGGCAGCATTTCTACCTGTCGGCTCCACCTGCTCGAGCCACCCGATGACCGAACAGCAATTCCCCGTTGCTCTTGTACAGAGACAACGTCCCTGAGTCGTCTGCGATGGCGATGAACTCTCCGCAGGCACTAAACGCCATGGCCGTCACCTGATTCTGCATCAAAATGGTCTTCTGGTCCACTTTTCTCCCGTCCTCAGCCTCAACCACATCCACAACCTCCACCAGCCTGCGGTCGTTCACTATTACTGCAGTTTTGGAGCCGCGGACGGCGATCCACGGCGCGTTTGGGTCTGGAATCGAGAGTTTTGGGGATCCGGCGTCGGAATTTGGGCAAGTTTTTAGAGGGAGTTTGCACAGCAAAGACGTCGTCATTTTCCGTGTTCTTTTCAGGAGATCATGTTCGGGGCCTTCGTCTTCATCCTGATGTAAAGTGAAAGTGGTTAGCATTGCGTCAAGACAGTCAGCACCGCGTGGAGATTAGGGACTCGTACCGCCATGATGGCCAAGTTTTGGCGCACTTTTTCCGGAATTGAGTAAAGTGGTGTAGCGAACACAGAATAAGACCTACAAAAAAGAATAAGATGATTAGATAGCATAACGGACACTTCACCTTGGACAGCAGGGTTATTACTGTATACTGTTCCGTAATGGCAGCGTCGAAGTCATGAAATGCATAATAATACATCGGCGCTACTGTACTGTTGGAGCATCCTCAATAAGCAGCATCATCACTGTATCAAAAAAACATATACCTACCGGTAGCTGAAAACTGAAGAGCTTCACCACATTTTTGCCTGCAACATAATGACAGGGGCGGCTAGGTAGCAGTTTTTACGAATGTTCATGGTATTTTGGGCTTGTCTTTTTCTGCTAGGATTCCTTCAGTTAGGAACTCCGTTTAGCGGCAGCCAGGGCGATGTCCGTGGCATGATCGAGATAGCCGCCAGCGATCTTCTCCCACTTGAGAGCAGTGTACTTGCCAGGCTCGGCGATGGTATTATACACGGTCTGCGGTTCAATCCCCATTTTGTGCCATCCGTTGTACACATCGGATCTGTAGGCAGCATTTTTCGCCATTTTCTTGACAATCTCCGCATCGTCCAAAAACTTGGACACAGCCTCCATTTTCTGGGCTTTCGTTGCTGCTTGAGCCGCGGCCTCAGCTGCTAATTTCACTTGCGTTTTCGCGATCGACAGTGCCTCCTCCAGCTCCTTCAGACGCGGACCCATGCGGAGTTTCTTCCACTTGAGCGCCGCACTGGAAATGCCATTGCCACCGCGTTCTTCGGCCACGTCTTCACTGTCGTCACTTTCTTCGACGCGAGCCTTGAGGTCACGTAGCTCTTGCGGGCTACTCGCAGATCTCAAGAGCCGATGAGAAACGCTGTCTGCGGACTCGACAGTGCCGCTTGCGAGCAGTGTGGTTGCTGCAGCCACGAAGAACAGGAGCTGTAGACGCATACTTGACCTTGAGCGAGAATAAACTAGAATGAGTAGTTGGTAGGGAGGCTGAATGGCCGACATGCCCTCGCTTCGAGGAGATGCAGCCATTCAGCAGTTGCGTGATATTGTTGTAGTACAGTACAAGCGCCAGCACATTCCCCTTACCTTAATGGCTGCCAACAACAATACAATGAAAACTGTCGCAAAGGCTCGCGAGTGTGGCGGATTTTGGCGTATGGTCCATTACGAGGAAACGAAAAGAACATATTTGCTTTTTGACAGTTAATCCACAGCTAAGGATGCGGACTTCACCGTGATCGACCCGCGAAGCAGGGCCGCGCGATATTAATGCCGAGCATTCCAGCGAGTCGATCACTGCACTCGCCAGGACATGCTATCTTTATAGCCCGAGAGAATCGAGGCGCGTGCGTGGCTGACCCTGTGGATTGACTCAGCAAAGCTGCGGGCTATAGTATCTCACGATCCTGTGGATTATCTCTCGATGCTGGGTGGACTCTGCAATTGGTAAGCTTACTTCGAAGTACAGTAACATGTAAATAGATCTCTGTGGATTGACTTAGCATTTCTACCGAAGGGGGCATTTCTACCGATAGGGAGAGTCAATTCATGCTCAGCCTCAGTACCGGCACATGTACAGGTACTGTACGCAGTAGACAAGCTGATCACAAAATGAATCCTGTACAGTAATTTCAGCTTCGCTTTGGCTGAGAGACCACGTTTGATATATCGTACCTCACACATGAAATGTTATAGTGAAATCACGAAATAATTTAGCGGGTTTTATCGTCGCTCACTAATTACCTTAGAGCATCCCGCTATTTTCTGAACATATTTGACTGGTGGGGAAAATCGTTGAAATATGGTTTTCGGGACCGTCCAGATCGTCAAAATGTGAATAGCGTCTTCAGAAAATAGCGCGACCGTTGGGGATGCTCTAAGGTAATTAGTGAACGACGATAAAACCCGCTAAATTATTTCAGTATGGAAAGGGACCACGTACAATGCAGAGTTATGTTTTGTACTGCACCAAATGTGTGGTATGGAAAGGGACCACGTACAATGCAGAGTTATGTTCATGAGAAAACCAAACCATGCCACAGCGACTGACTGTTGCCAACGTTGCATAACGCAGCGTTTCTGTTTCCACCATGATCCACACGTTGGGGGGGATTTCAAGGCGTTCTCCTGAAGGAAGCGTCGGCGGCGTTTTGTACTGCACCAAATGTGCGCTGTTTGATCACACTCAACATAAAGTGTGTATATGTGCATAAGCGAAACATGACGCGGATTTTTTCGCTACGGGGCTTTTTCCATCGTTGCGACTGGTCCTGCTGGAGTAGTAGTAGTAAACGTTTGTGCGCGTTTTCACGTGGTTATCTGTGTATCGACACTCAAAGTGTACCGTATCCACCCCAGAAGCGGACGGTCCACTATTTGAGCTACCCTACAGGCTCCCTCGTGCGTTCGCATCCGTCGGAAATGAATGGCTCCCCCTGCATGGGCGACATGTCGGCCTTGGTGACGGCACGCCCGCTGCTTCTGCTTCTTCGCTAGTCTGGTAGTCTTGGTTAGCTCTTTGTCAGGCCACTAACCCCTTCTCCGAGCAGCTGCCGTGGTCCGGAGCCACGGCAGTTCCGGCCAGTACGCCTGGTGTCTGCGTTCTTCTTAATGCTGCTGCGCCTTGCTCCGATCCCCTTGACTTCCTTTCCTTGGCGAAGAGTCTTCCGCGTCGTTCCCCCCTCGAATGCCCGCGCCTTGCCTTCGAGGTGTCCCCCGGCGCGATGCCGCAGTCATCAGACCGCTGGGGGTCGTCGGCTGAGCACTGAGCTCCCTTGGTTCGTCCGCGTCTGTAGCCGAGCTGTGCCCTGCCAGGTTCTCAGCCCGGAGACCATTGGCCTCTACGTCCTTAACCGCTTAAGAACAGGGGGGCACCCGCGTCTTCCGCTTTAGCGCCCCCCGAGAACGACGCCGCTGCGCCGCCCCCCGGGAGGGAGTCACCCCAACCCGACCAGGATGTCCTGCTGGAATTTCCCCCAAAATCATCTGCTGTCAGTTTTGATGATGTTTTTTAAGCTTAGGATTGTGTTCTTGATACATGTATTGTGAGTTTCATTCTAATTTGTGAGAATTGCCTGAATCGAATCGATTTCGTGAATCAATTTCAAATCGATTCGCCCGATATTCAGCCAATCAGAAGTCACCAATCGACCACAGGTGGCGCACGTCTCGTGGTGTGTCTGAGACGCAGACACACCACAAAGCGTACGCCACCTCTGATTGGTCAAAAACGGTTGCAATCGTTTCAGATCCCTCCAGGTTCAACAAATTTGGGCGAAAACGCCAATACATGTACATGTATCTCTCGGGGTACACATCGTGGTATGTATTAGTTTAAAAGCTGATTTACTTAATGAAAGACTTCGATTTTTTTTAATAAAACAGGTGATATACTTAAATTGCTTTTTAGCTTAGCACCGTCAACAACACCAATACAGGTGTGTATTCGCCTAATACTATTCGGTACATGTACTCTATGAGGACTTCAAGCGCTACCGGAACCTCTACAGATATCAGGCTATCCTATTTATCGTGGCTTTTCAGTGTTCTCGTGGTCCACTTGAAGCAGCAAAACTGAGAAACCGAGCCAAGGCACTAGGGCATCTATTTTAATAATAATAATAATATTAAAATAGTTCATGTTCCGAGTCGCGCTTTTCTGGAGCGGTTTATCATCTGGCGACATACTTGTGCCATAACCCTTTACACTTGTGCCATGCCACAACGTCAAGCAGCCACGGCCTGATTACTGCTGGATCCGTATTATTATCGTCTTGATTACTCCTAGATCCGTATTGAAGACGATATTATCGGATTCAGCAGTAATCAAGCCCCGCGTCATGGCAACTTGTTGCCACTGCGGCTTCATGCCCGGCTGTGCCCGATAGAATATTTTAATACTAAAATACTTGTAGTAAATAATATCTAATATTATACTCCATGTACTAATAGTAGATAATGGACCGATTCCCGTTAGACCTGTCGCGGCCATTTTGTACAAGTACAAACACCAGTGCTCCTGCTGCAGAGAGATTGCTGCGACGGTCGACTTCATCCCGATGACTAGGCACATTTACTTCTTGCTTGGATTGTCAACGGATGTCTGGAAGTGCGTGCCCGTTCCTCGGGATGATCTGAATTAGGAGGGTGCAAGGCGACCGTCGCAGCGATCTCTCTGCAGCAGGAGCACTGATGTTTGTGCTTCATTTCCTGAATTCTACGATGTCAGACCCCCCACTTCAATAAGAAGAGGTTTAGCTCTCCTTCCGAGTTGTGATGAGTTGTGGTAGTTGTCTTCCACCTGCCCTTTGATGTAGTGCCTCTGTTGCCGCCGTGTTTGCTAGCAGGCACCTTGCAGGGGAGTCACTTCAACTGCAAAGTGGCTCCTCAGATCTGTACCGAATCTAGACATCTATACCGCAAGAGGGCTCGTCTAGATTTTCAGCGATGCATGTTGCAGCATTTCCATTTTTTAATTGTATTTGATACGTTTTGTCTGGTAGTGAAAGGGTTAACCCTTTTAATATTTCATTTACTCTACCAAAATTATAATATAAACTATTCTAAAACAATATTAACCCCCGCTCTCAACAATAATAATAATAATTGAGTTTTGTAAGTCAAATTTCGCCAACCTATAAACTGAGACCGCACAGTTTTGTACATGTACCAAAACGTTTTTTTTACAGCGACCTCTAGCCGCACAGTTTTGTACCAAACCTAAATTTTAAGCGTTGCCACGTCAGACTGCCATGAGCTCCGCTGGTGGCGTCCATGTACTGTCCCGCGCAGTGCGTGGCGGCTCGTACCGCTTCCTGCAGCGCCTATTAACATTCGCAGCCAACTCGCTGGTGCTGCGCAAGTTGCACCTGAGCGTGACGGGCGCCGTGACTGTGCGTCTGGAGCTGGCGCTGGCCTCCATCTTCCTCCTGCGCGATGGCTTCCGCTTGGCATTTCTGCGCATGCCGTCGCTCGACTCCAAGGCGTCGGGCAATGGACAAACCCAATTGCAGCAATTGGTGAACGTCGCGTGGCTTTCCACCGCCATCAGTTGGGCGGTCGCAGCTTTTGTGCTGCTGTGCTCGGGGCTCTGGGCCTCGAAGGACGAGGCAGAAGTGGTGGCGGGCTATTCGGCGGTGCTGGTCATGTACTGCGGCGCTGCAATGCTCGAGGCCCTGGCAGAGCCCATGTTCGTGCTGGCACATGCGAGCGTGCTGGTCGGTTGGCAGGTTGCGGCTCAAAGTGCCGCGTTTCTGGTCCGCGCGGCGGTGCAGTATGTCGGTGTCGTGGTGCTGGAGCTGAGCTTGACAGCCTACGGACTCGCCGAGCTCTCGTACGCTTTGACGCTGCTGGTGACGTTCGCCGTGTTGTTCTGGAGGAGAATCCACGGACGGTCGTCGGGAGGAGGCCCGTTCGCCTTGACCCGAATGAGTCAGTTGCTGCCTGGCAAGCCTGAAGATGGTGCGGACTGGTGTCACGCGGAACTCATGACACTGCTGGTGCCGCTGGGCGTGCAGAGTGGAGTCAAGTACTTGCTGGCGGAGGGGGATAAGTGGGTGCTCACGGGCTTTGCGTCGCTGCAGCACATGGGTGTGTACGGACTGGTGTCGAATCTGGGATCGCTCGTGCCGAGAATCGTGTTCCTGCCTATTGAGGAGGCTACGAAGACCATCTTCAGCAAACTCGCGCTTGAGCAGAAGCAGAAGATTGACGACAAGGATGATAAGGAGAACAAGAAGAAGATTTTGTCGGATGGACAGACGTTGCTGCTTGTGCTACTCAAGCTCATGAACCTGGTGGGGCTGCTGTTCGTCTGCTTCGGTACTAGCTACGCGTACACGTTGGTGCTGTTGCTGTATGGAGTGGAGAAGGCTCGACAGGGTGTGGGCGCGGCGTTGGCTGTCTACTGTGCGTACATTCCGTTCCTGGGTGTGAATGGAGTTTGCGAGGCGGTGGTGCACGCTATCGGAGACGATCACGAGCTCATGCGGCTGAACAAGTTGCTCGGCGTGTTCTTCGCCATCTACGCGATGAGTGCGCTCGTGTTCATGCAGGTGCTCGACTGGGGAACTCTTGGACTCATCCTGGCCAACTGCGTGAACATGTTCTGCCGCATCCTCTACTGTTTAACGTTCCTGGCTTGGTATTTCCGCCAGGTAGCCCCAGCAGCCCAGAGCAGCAGTCGATTTCTCGACGGACTTGCGTTTTGGCGCCAGTCACTGCCCGACCGACTAGTTGTGGCCGCTTTCTTGGTGTCTTTAACGGTGACGGCCATTTCGCAGCGTGTATTGCTCCGTTCTGAGACGGACGACTCAATCTCGCTGGCGCGGCACGCTCTACACATTGCTGTGGGGGCGATTTGCTTCGGTGGAACGGTGCTTACGCTCTACATCAAGGAGCGACACCGTTTAGGTGCTCAGTTGGCAGCACTTCGGGGACAGAGCAAGTCTCACGAAGATTAGATAGCTATCAAATAAACTGAGATAACATTAAGCTTAGCATACTTTCACGACTCTCCTGGTTTGGATGCGGCTCCGAAAATATGGCTCTCGATCTTCTTGTGGTGAGCATCTCCTTTTTACGCAGGTAGGCCTCCATAGCCACCTGCGTCTGCTCCAGCTCTTGGCCGATTTGATAACGCTGGTTCAGAATTGTTTGGTTCAGCTCATCGCGCTCCTTGACATGAGCGTCAGTAATCACTTCTTTCACCACTATCCTCTTCGACGTGTCTAGCGCTTTTTCGTTGGGCAGCCTCTTTCATCATCTCTTCCGCCTTTACCATCATAGGTTTGGCTTGAGCATCGATCTGCGTAGCCTCCTGCATGGCCTGCTTAACAGCACCATCGTCCTCTTTGATCACAGACACACTTGCCATTTCACCTCCATTTGAAGTCATCACACCGCTATTACCGGCGCTCCGTGGTCTTCCCGGTGTCATTTGTTGATCTTGTTGCCGAACAAGCCTAACAGAGGTGGTAAATTCCCAAGTACTCCAGAAGTTTTCCGTTTTGCCGCTTGTACCTGAGCTTCAGTAGACGCGTCACTTCCTGGATCCATTTGCTGTCCTTGATGCTGTGCTTGCAAAGCATTCGCTTCATCCATCATACGCTTGGCACGCTCGAGCATTTCTGCAGCTTCCTGTTGGTATTTGGCAATTCTCCCCTCTCCTTTGCCAGATCTTCATTCAATGCGTACGTGAACCGCTACCGCTAACTGCTCGGGTCGAGATGGAGTCACCCATGCCGCTGGAACTTCCCGATTCACCGCCTCGTGACTGGGACTGCGACTCTTAACATTTTGCGTAGTCGCTCGATTTCTTCTTTGTACTCGCGCAATTTGGCATCTTTCGGGTCCTCGTTCACGACAGGTTTGTTCTTGATGTTCTTGGCACGGTTTGCGTAGCGTAATGTGGATAGCGTCTCGTCGTAGTTGCCACCCGGGGAGTCTTGCAATAGTCTGGTAAGCTTTGAGTCTCGATACGGAATGTTCTTGCCCTTACCATCAACAAGCGCTGAAATGACGTAGCCCAACGTCGAGAGACTCAAATTGATCTTGCAGCCGTCCTGGAGGACACAAAAGCACACACACCACAGTATTTGGGTAAATATTTGAATGTGCAAGATGAAAGGTTAAACCCGAATCGTTCCTTCAGACGATTGCCCGTCGCACCAGTTTTACTTTGACGTTCGCTACCTGCTAGGTCCACCAAGTTGAGCTTCCCAGCTTTGAAGTGGTCTTGGCCACCAATGGTTTCGTTCGTTTCAACGACTACCGTGAAGATTGAGTGCGATCTTGATGAGCTTTCGTTCTGGTAAATCATTTCAAGAAAATTAGAGCCTATCCAATATTTCGAGTTCTGAACTACATGTACCAACTCACCATTAGAGTCGCATCGACAGTTCGGTTCTTGAATCCTCGATTCATGACACTATTCATCGACTCGAAGTCTCTCACCACCACTTCGGTGAGGTCTTTCACGTACACCGTTCCATCCGCCGAAGTCTCTTTTTCGCATCATCGCCGAGGAGATCACGAATGTCCTCGTTGTAGATTTCCAGGTACGACGCTCGTACCATGTACATGTACTCTCGCGTCATGTCGGCATTCATTGTATCGAAAATATGATCGAACGAGAGTGGAATGACACCACGTAGCTCTGGAGTAACCCTGCATGGTATGTGTTTTGCCACATCCAGTCTGTCCTTACGCGAAAATGGTCGTTGTAGCCGTCGAAGATGGATTCCATGAGTGGGTAGCCAGATTCATCGTAGAAATGCTGCTGCGACGTAGCTTCATCATAAACCGAGTCGAACGTGAAAAAAGACTTGATCTGGCCGTTGTCGGGGCACTTGAGGGGGATCAACGCTGCTGCACTGTCACCACCATGGATTCTCGAAGACACCGTTCACCCCGACATTTAGACAGCGTTTCAGTTTCCACAGTCACGTGGGCGTCGTCAGCCTGTACCCACAAATGTGTTGTGCTTTGTCGAACGGGAACGGGTGGTGTTCCGGAGAAATGAGGTTTCCTAGTTTCTGGCCGAAGCCGATGTCCGCGAACATCTCGAACATGAACTTGCTCATGAGCTTGTGGATATCAAGGGTCTCGTTACTATCACGAGCCCGCGATAGAATGTCCATCAACACGTGGATATAATTTTTGCTTATTGGCATCATGCAGTCAGCGCTCGAGCACTGAAGAGGTTCACGAGGACTCTCCGATGGTACTTCCACCGTTCCCCGTTGAACGGCAGGATACTCTCCCCCATGGTGTCGGAGTATACGTCGTGGATAGTGAGTGACCCCTTGTTGAAGCTGCTCGAGTGCAGCGTGAGCGCCTGCTCGGGAGTGCTCCGGTCTGGTCATGTAGATGACGTTGCTTTTCCCAAGTAGCTGCACCACGAATGACTGTCCGTCGTGTTGCCCAGCAATAGGACTGGCGGGAGGACGGACACAGGCGTCACTTGAGGAGAAACTCGAGGTCTCTTTGAAAGCCCAATCTGAACATTGACTCGGTTCTTGAGAAGTCGTGAAGCGTAGGTGACGATTGTCGATCTACCACTTATGGAGGTGTGACTGTAGCATACTTTCGCGAGTCTCCTAGTTTGGATGCGGCCTTGAAGCGTCGTGCATGTTGCAAAACCTGGCAACCCTGAGGCATGAGCAGGCAACCAACACTCTGCGTGTCAAGCAGGAGCAGAAAGAAACAGAGCTGCGCCTGATGCGCTCAACCCTCACAGGCCCTCGAAGACACGCCACCGCCAGCACGTCAAGTCGGCGACTTCATTACGTACCAATGCAACTTTTCCTTGGCCAGGATGGAGCGTGACGCGACCGAGATCCGACGACCAACTGAAGAGAAGGGGTCCAACATCCCACACCAGCCAAATAAAACCTCCATGCCAGGACAAAAATTCACCGAGCTGTATCCAAACGTATAAATTCATTAAATCCACATCAGTCAACAGTCATTCGCGCACGAATCATGCCGAGTCACTGTCGTCCTTCCTCTCTTTCTTCTCCTTCTTGTCCTTCTTCTTCGATTTCCTAGCCTCCTTCTTCTTTTTCTTCTTCATCTTCTCCTTGTCCTCCTCTTCTTCCGTCGAGTCGCTTCCCGTGGTCACAGGTGTCTCCTCCTCGCTGTCCTTCTCCTCCTTCTTCGCCTTCTTCAACTGCATCTCGTCCCTCTTCAACTTGCCATTGCACGAGCCGTAGGCTCGACGGCCGAACAGTTTGCCGCCAGTCGCCGCAAATAGCTCTTCATCTGTAGGGATCCGGAACTTCTGATTGGCCGACTCATTTTCGTCCAATCGCTTCCTCTTTTTGTCAGCCTTTTTCTTTTTGTCTTTCTTCTTTTTCTTCTTCTTCTTCTCGTCGTCTCCTCCTTCCTCGTCCGACGACGCGTCGACCACGATCTTACTGGCCATGCGGTCGTACACGTTGTACCACCACTGGTTGGCCTGCTCCTTGACCTCCTTCTTCTCGGCGCCCACGCCCTGCAGCTCCTCGCGTCTTTTCACCTTGACGTGGGACTTGACGCCCTGCTCGTTCTTGCCCAGCCCCTTGCCAGCCGACCAGCCCATCTTCTCCATCTGCCGCCGGGCAAAGTCCGACACCTCGGCGGCCGCGCTCTCGTTGGCCATGCCGCCCAGCTTGCTCATGAGCTTCTTGCCCACGAGGGGCAGCGCCGCCGTCGAGCCTGTGTCCCCTGCCATACTGCTGACTGGGTCGGGCGAAAAGCAAGAGTGAGTTGATTGGCGGCGAAGAGATCGACATGCGGAGCGGTGATTGGTTGAAAACTAACGAACCTGTCTCTATTTATACTCGGTCATATTTAATGGTTATGGGATACAAAGTCGCTCGTGTGTGGAGACTGGGAACTCTCCAGCGTCTCGTGTTCGCCTGCACCGTGGTGCCGCTCTCGTGCTCCGACCTAACGGAGCAGATGTCCGTCCAGCGGTCGTACGCTATGTTGCGTCGTTGATCATGATTTTTAGCGCTGCCTACGCCGTCCTGGAGCCCACCCCGGAGTCGGCGCCCTATTTCAGTGCTTCTCGCTCGTGGATCTCTATAGGTTCGGCGTCATGCTCAGCACGGGCGTGTTCTCGCAGTTGATCCAGCACTCGGTGCCGGGTTTGTTGGCGCCATTGGGTGCGAAGAACCAGGAGAAGGCACCGGCGACCTTCGGTGGTACACTCCTTACCACCATGATGTCTTGCATTGCGTTGGGCTCGCTGTGCTTTGGGCCGAAACTCGCGACGAGTGTGAATTTGAACTGGGCCGATTTTACTTGGGGGGTCAACGAGTCCATGACGCTTGTCCCGCTATGGGCAAAGCTGCTGTCGATGATCGTTGTGGTTTTCGATACGTTGAGCGTGTTCTCGCTCATGTCGGTCGCACTTTGGAGATAATATGCCCGCTGTGTTACCGAAGAGACTGTACGTGGCTTTCTTCGCACCGGCGCTGTTGCAGTTGCAAGCGAGCTATGAAGTCTTGACAATTAACATCTACAGTGGCAAATTTAGTGGAGTGGGCTATGAGTACGGCGTCCTCGTATTTGGGATGACGGCGCTGCTCGTACTGCTCTATCAGCTAATGATTCAGATCGCTGGGTGATTATGGTGGGCGAGCCGATGGATTGAGTGCTGACGATATTTTGACCACCGCACGTGATTACACTAACTTACTTGTCCTGCGTCGACAATGGCGAGGGAAAATGCTTAGGCGGACGCTATTCCTGAGTATTGCCCTCCCCCCCCCCCCCCTGCTCGATTCACGGTGAAAACATGGCAATGTATTGCCACGAATCGCAGATTATCTTTTATTTTGTTGTAACACCTACGATTGATTCTGAACCAGCACGTGGAGCACCGAAATCGAGGACAACATCATGACGCTTTTCCAAGTACTTCAAGTATTTCGAAGTATTGTTTTGTGAAGTTATTCGAGTGGAGAACAACTTGGAGAATCTCCACTTCCTAATTGTGCGCAAATGGTGAAATATTCCGAGGGCGACCTCCGTGTATACTAAGGGGGTAGTATTACCAAAGCCGACATGACAAATGTGAACGGCAAGATGAAGGGGTCGTGCTCATAACATCCAATTGAGCAAACATGACCTCAGGTCATGCACAGGTACACTATCTGTATTTCTTATTTTTCGTGTCACCTATACTCGCACCCTACAGAACTCCACCCTAAGTTTGTCTAACGCTTAAGGTGGCTGAGGTAGCGAAGAGAAATCAGCGCCAACACGCGGAAGACGACGATCAGGATGATCAAGATCATGATGTTCCTCCAGATGTCGCCGTGCTTCATGTCGAAAGTCTCCTCCACGTACTCCTTCAGCGTCATGTCAGCGATCGTGGGCGGCGCGTCCTGCAACAGGTTGCACCCCACCTTGTCACCCGAGCAATCGCCCAGGACCAGCGAGACCAGGATGGCGATGCTGTATGTCGGCGGCGAGATCCAGTGCACCCACATATACCCGGTCGGGATGGTGCGAGCGGGCGGGTTGAAGCCGGCGAACAGCATGAAGATGGAACTCAGAAGCGCGCCTAGCGTCGTCGCCACGGCCACACTGGGCAGCGCGTACACCAGCAGCTGACCCAGGTACACGAACACCAGCGCGTTCATCGAGACCACGACCCAGTAGTAGAAGAAGGTGATGTAGCCCGTGAAGCCGACGCTCGGGAAGAAGATGACGCAGAACAGCAGACTCGAGAAGAAGATGTACGGGATCTCCACCAGCGTGCTGGCGATGAAGTACCACAGCGCGTTGTAAGTCTGCGAGGCGCGCTCCCGGTAAAAGGCGGTGCGCTCGCCGGCAGCCACGGGCATGACGCTGTTGAAGCTGATGATGCCCAAGAAGACCGTGCTCACAAAGATCAAACCGATGCCAGCGTTCGCGCCGCTGTACGTGTTGTAGTTGGTCCCCTGGTAGATGATGGCGAAGACACATGCCAACACCACGCTGATCATCAAACGGGTGAGGTTGTACGTCGGCGTGCGCCAGTACATGCGGAAGAAGCGGCAGCACAGCAGGTTGAACTGGATGCACCCGCTTGAGGCGCGCTTATTGATGAACTTGAGCTCGGGGAGTTGCGGCGACGGATGCAGTACACCCTCCTGGTCCAAGTCCTCCTCCATCAGCACCTTCTGGTCGCTCACCAAGAAGCGATCCGCGAAGTCCGTCGGCTGCGACGGGTCCGCGCCAGCAGCAGCCTTGCCACCTCCAACACCAGCACCAATGCACTCGAGCATCCACGTAGCAGGGTTGTATCCGGGCTTGATCGGGTTCACCCCAGGGAATGCCTCAAAGTAGTTGATCAGGTTCTTCGAGTCCTCGCCCAGCTCGCCGAAGAAGACCATGCGTCCACCACGACGGAGCAGCAACAGCGAGTCGAACAGGTTGAACACCTCCGTGCTCGGCTGGTGGATCGTGCACACGATGGTGCGGCCCGAGTCGGCGATCTTGCGCACGCCGTTCATGATGAGCTTGGCCGAGCGCGCGTCCAGGCCACTCGTCGGTTCGTCCATGAAGATGATGCTGGGCTGCGCCGCCAGCTCCACGCCGATGGTCACGCGCTTCATCTGTTCTGTGGACGATCCGCGGATGATCTTGTCGGCAATGGGTCCGAGCTCCAGCAGCTCGATGCACTCCTCGACGGACTCCATCTTCTGCGCCGTGGAGATGTTGGCGTCCTGGCGGAGCATGGCCGAGAAGATGAGCGCCTCGCGCACTGTGGCTGAGTCTGAGTGGATGTCCATCTGCTCACAGTAGCCTGTGCATCGGCGGATGGCGAGATCGTTGGCCGGATATCCGTTAAGCAGAATCCTCCCTTGAATTTTGCCGCCAGTCTTGCGTCCCGCGATGACATCCATTAGCGTGGTCTTGCCTGCGCCGGAGGATCCCATGAGTGCGGTCATTGTTCCGGGCAGGGCGAATCCGGAGACGCCCTGGAGCAGGTCGATATGTTCGTCGCTGACACCGCCGGGCAGCGGAACCGAGTACCATAGGTCGTGGAAGGCCAACGTCACGGGTACCGCGATGCCGCGGCCAGTGGGCTGAATGGGAATGCTGATGGTGGGGGCGCCGTCAATGACGTCGACGTTGTGGATCTCAATCGCGTTTTCGTGCTCTTTCGGGGTCGTTGGCATCCTGTTGTAGACCAATTGGTCACGGGCAGACTGCTCGTCCTGTCCGACAATGGCGACATTCTCGGGGCTCTCGTAGCGCTTGTACTCGAGCATGAAGTACGAGGCGAAGGCAAACGCAAAGTACCCTGCGATGAAGTAGATCCAGCCGTACCAGATCCACACGGAGTCGGTCTGCAAGTCGAACACGCCGAGGCTGTACTTGCCCATGGTCAAATTGTGCTGCGAACAGTAGTCGATACCGTGGTAGACGCAGACGTCGAACTTGGACGCCAGGTACTGGTTGATGCTCAGCGACCGGATGCACCACGCGAGCGGATCGATCCAGTAAATCCAGATCAAGTAGTCGGGGATGTCGCCCTTCGAGATGAGGAAGCCGCCGAACAGCATGAAGAACAGCACGGCCACCATCATGAGAGGTTGAGCAATGGTCAGGTTGGGCGACGCGGACGATAGGAAGAAGAAGAAGCTCGTGAACCACATCTGGCACATGAACAGCGTGACCAGGAACTGGATGAAGCGGCCCACGTCTTCCACGTAACCACCGAACCAGTACGTGATGGCCCCGAAGATAATCGTCTCCAGAACACTCAGCGGGATCTGCGAGATGGACGTAGCCAGCACGTACGCGCTCGAGCGGAAGAAGTTGGCGCCGCGCTGTTTGTAGAAGACCGTGCGGGCGTCGATGTACGTCGACACTTGCGATGCTTGACTCATGGACAGGAACATGGCGCAGGAGAAGAGCAGACCCAGAATGAGCTGGCTGTTGGAGTCGTCCATTTGCCAGAACGTCGATCCGTACAGCAGACCCATGACTATGACCATGACTGCACGGCCCACGAGGTAGGTCGTGTCACGCAGTTTGAGCTTCACCTGGCGAGCAAACAGCGTCGACAGGTCCTCGGCGAACGTCTGTCGGAACGGCTTGAGATCAGCGAACACTATCGAGTCCTGCACGGGTGCGTCGAGGAGCTTGAGCGTGGTGTGGAAAATGCTCGAGTCCTTGAAACGGGCGGCGAACTCGTCCGACTGGTACGGCACGCTGTTGGACCCTCCTCCGATGATGTACGCGTCCTGCTTGTCCGTGCCGAGGTCGAGCAGGAAGTCGGCCACGTCCTTGCGAGGCGGGCAGTGGAAGCCCATGTGCTCAAAGTAGGGCACGACGTCCTCGCGCTTGCCGTGGAACATGATGCTGCCGTCGTTCATCAGCAGCACGTCGTCGAACAGCTCGAACACTTCCGGGGACGGCTGCAGCAGGGAGATCACGGCGGTCGAGTTGAAGTTGCGCGCGGCGCTCTTCATGGACTTGCAGATGTCGTAGGTGGCGGCGCTGTCGAGGCCCGTACTGATCTCGTCGAGGAGCTGCAGACGCTTCATGCCGAACATCATCTCGCCCGTCGTGACACGCTTGCGCTCGCCGCCGGAGACTCCTCGGAGCATGGCGTTGCCCACGACCGTGTCCTTGCAGTTGTCCAGGCCGAGCTTCTTCACCGTCAGGTTCGGGGCGAACTTGTGGTGCGCGTTCAACACCTCGACTGCGAGCGCGTGGTGCTCGGGCGAGCAGTTCTTGATCGCCTCCATAGCCCAGGGCTCCATCTCCGTGCCGGCGCAGCACCTGTGGGCGAACTCGAACGTCTCCTGCACCGTCAGACGCGGGTAGTGATCGTCGATCTGGTTGGCGTAAGCCACGTAGCGCGGCAGCACGTCCAGGAGCTCGCTGCGGTTCTTACCGTTGTAGTTGATGTCGCCGCTCAGCGAGATGTTCGTGTCCATGTGGAACCGGTTGCCGAGCACCTTCATGAGCGAGGACTTACCCGACCCGGGCTGGCCCAGAACCAGCGTGATGCGGCCAGGGCGGAACACGCCGCTGACGCCGCGGAGGATCTGCTTGTCCACCGTCATGTTGTTGGAGCCGCAGTAGAGGCTGCTGAGACCTAGCTGGATCTCGTTGATGAGCGTCGGCACTTCCGGCTCGCCGCCCTTGATCTGCGGCACCTCGGCCGACAGCTCGAGGTTTCGGAAGCGGACTTCGAGGCCCGGGATCGGGTGGCCCAGTGCGTTCTCGATGACGGTGGACAGCGTGGAGTTCATGGTGAAGACGCCGTCGGCCATCAGCGCGTCGGCACTCGTGAGGTCGTCCTTGGTGAGCTGCTGCGGCTCCGGGAACATGCTCTTTGTGCGTGGCAGTCGGTCGGAGTCGCCCATGGAGCTGCTGGAGCTGAGGCGACGGGAGCTGAAGCGAGGCAGTCGGTAGGCGGCGACCATTTCGGGCACGACATCGTGATTGTCGTCGGCGTCGCTGCTGGGTGGTTTGTTGGCGAGTGCCAGTGTGGGGCTGTGTTGGTTCTCCTCCATAGCAATCGAGGCTGTCGCTCGGCTGGAAGAGAATTGGGAATGAGGATTGCCTGCCACGACGGTGACCCAACATGCATGATAGCTCGTGGCTATTTGAAGAGAGGGTGAATTCTGCAGGAAGAAAATGACAATCTGCAGAAATGACGGGTACTGTATTCTTGCGCTGGTGCTTGGAGCCGTTCAGCTCACTATGCTCACTTCACTATATGTACAAAAAGCAGGCTGCCTTGGATCCACAACGGCAGTGGTGCTCACAGTCCCGCTCGCCAACGGCTTCACTGCACTATTAAAATACCCTCCGCGCCCACCACGCACGATGGTTCTACGCAGGGATGCCGAGTACGGCATTTTTATATTAGGGGGTGTCAAAAGTGCCGCGGTTATCGCATGCGATTTCGTCCGTGTGATTTCTGGGGCAAATAGGGGGGGGGGGGGGGGGCGGCTCGGTGGATTTATATCCTGGGATGGAGAAGAGTTTATTTTGCTGGTGTGGGGGGCTGTACCTGGTTGGACTTGGAATCGCCGTTCTCTTCCATTAGTCGTCGGATCTCGGTCGCGTCACGCTCCATCCTGGCCAAGTAAAAGTTGCCTTGGTACGTAATGAAGTCGCCGACTTGGACGTATGTGAGCAGAAGAATTTCGCGGACCTGAACTGCACTGGCGATCAGTGCCTGGAGCATGGCTGTATCTTCCGAGAGGCTGGCGGTGGCGTGTCTTCGAGGGCCTGAGAGGGTTGAGCGCATCAGGCGCAGCAAGTCTTCGTGTTCCGTGACGAGCGCTCCTGCCGTCTCCCAGAGTGTTACGGCATCCGGGAGTCGAGTTGAATACCCCAGCGACGAGTACTTGATGACCAGATCCAGACGCTCAGTCGTTGACAGCGCCAACTGCTTCCACGCGAGCTCGAAGCGCGTGCTCCAGTACGGACTCATGGGCACCGGATCCAATCGCACGACTCCGCCTTCCCCATCGTCAGTGTCAGCAGTGGCGATAGCTTCGGCTTCGGCATCGGGACTGTAACCATACCACAACGTGAGAAACTCGACGTCTTGCGGCGTGAGTGTGCACAGCTGAGCGAGGAGATCACTGCGTTGTGCTCGCATCGTGGCTTCGCTCTTGGCAACGACAGAAATCGCCCCACGCCGGTTTGCCATTCGGTGCACACCGTTCAGCAAGAATTTCCACTTGGCTGACGCTCCAGCTGCGTTGCTATCGGCAGTACTGACAATGCGTTGCCGGCGTAAGTGAGACGGAATCTGCACGCTCGGTTGGACATTCCCTCCTCCTGGTTCCTCGCTGTCGTCTTCGTCGTCGACGAAGTAACTTGCCGAGGTGAGTGAGCTACGAAATGATAAATCCACGAGATACTGGAGATCGAGGTGACGATGGAGCTCTGCTCGAAAGTCTTGGTGTGCATCGTGGGTGCTGTCATAGAGTTGACGCACTTCGTTCAGCAGAATCGTCTCATCAGACGCTGCAGCGACGAGTTTCTGCTGGTGGAAAAGGTCACTGGGTGCCGGAAGAGGTTTCTCGGGGGCCACTGCCAGTGATGCTAACACGAAAGAGACTGGGGAGCGCTCTAGCGGAACTGATCGCCTGTAGAAGCACTCCCATTCGGCATTGGCGGCAGCATTGCGTGGTGGTTGTGAGCTGTCGTTCAGCTCTGCTGGAGCGGGAGGAGGAAGTCGAATGAGCTCGAACGCAGTCAAAGGAGAAGACTCGTCAACGTGAAAGTGTCGATGTCGCTCCAGTGCGTCCAGCACTTCTTTCGGAATTTGATACTCATCCAAGATGCCCTTCGTGGGTGGAAGTGCCCCGAGTCGAGTGGACATGATGTAGCGCACGCGTGGCTCGTGCGGCTCGCGCTTTGTGGCAACAATGGCGGCGTCTTCTACTGCTGACGGGGCAACTGGGCGTGAACGAAAACGTGTGGCCTGCTGTTCTTCATCATATTCCAAGTTGGACTTGTTGCTGTCCATTGCCGCTGCGACCTCGCTATACTTTGGAAATTGGACGCACAACAGAGTTTGTGATGAGTCGTCATCGCCTTCTTGATCGTTATCGCCATCGATACAATAATCAGCTGCTGAGCTTGAACGGTGTCGCCGGGATATGTCGATGTCGTCGGCAACAGCACGGGTTCGAGGTGAGATCACGCTGCTGGGTTTGACCCGCGAGTTTCTGGGGATGCTGTTGCTTGTACTTGGCGCAAACACAGAGTTCGAGCGATGCTCGCGGCGCTTGCTCACTGCCGTGGCAGTCGAATAGGGCGTCTCCTTTTGCGGAGTCACGTGCAAACTGGCGGCCCTCATTGCTGCAATGGTCTGTTCAGTTGAAGAAGATGAACGAGTCAGACAAAGATGAAGAGCAGACAAGTGCGAGGGCTCTCACATTTTCGGCGATTTGTGCTGGGACCACTTTGCGTTTGGCCTCAACGATCAGGCGGTTCTGCAGTAAAGTGTCAAGCGTGGAGATCGGCAGGACCCCCGAGTTCTCACGTTGCGCTTGGAGTTTTTCTAGCCGTTCTTGGAGAGCTGCTAGTTTATCCAACACGATGTCCTGAACGCGTTGTGCCAGCTCTCTGGGATGGAAAACACACATCATGACCAAGACACACCGAGAAGTATTCATGATGTGGCCATCCGTACCGGTTGAGCTCATCAGTAAACGAAGGTTCGAATGCCTTGTAACTTGTCCATGGCGATAGCAGAGGCATCTGTATGTGCGAGTTGGTCGTCATGATAAAAATCAACCTGAACCTACAAATTCCTCACCTGTTTAAGCTCTCCTCGTGTTTGCTGACGCTCCTGCTCTGCAGACAGCGTCGTCAATAGCCCCACTGAAGGTCTCTCCGTCTGAACATTGCTAGTTGATTTCTCTGCTTCTTTCTGTTCCTGCTTGGCACGCAGTGTGCCTCCAAACACTGGTTGCCTGCTCATGCCTCAACGTTGCCTAGTTTTGCAACTCGCACGATATACGACGCTTCAAGGCCACATCCAAACTAGGATGGTAGATCGGACAATCGTCACCTACGCTTCACGACTTCTCAAGCACCGAGGCGGTATTCAGATTGGGCTTTCAAACAGACCTGGAGTTTCTCCTCAAGTGACGCCTGTGTCCGTCCTCCCCGCCAGTCCTATTGCTGGGCAACACGCTGCAGATGGCTGCCAACTCAGCAAAACTGGGTTGCTGTCTACAGTCGGGAAGGCATTTGTGGTGAAGCTGCTCGGGAAGAGCAACGTCATCTGCATGGCCAGACCGGAGAACTTTCGAGCAGGTGCTCACGCTGCACTCGAGCAACTTCAACAAGGGGTCGCTCGCTATCCAAGCCGTGTACTCCGACATCACGGGGGAGAGTAAGTATCCTGCCGTTCAACGGGGACTGGTGGAAGTACCATCGGAGAGTCCTCGTGAACCTCTTCAGTGCTCGAGCGCTGCGAGACTGCATGACGCCAATAAGCAAGAAGAATATCCACGTGTTGATGGACATTCTATCGCGGGCTCGTGATAGTAACAAGACCCTTGACATCCACAAGCTCATGAACAAGTTCACGCTCGAGACGTTCGCGGAAACCGACTTTGGCCAAAAGCTAGGAAACTTCATTTCTCCGGTACACCACCCGTTCGAGCAAAGCACACATTTGTGGGCACAGACGTAGTCAGCCTGGTTGTGGAAGCTGAAACGCTGACTTAATGTCTGGAGTGAACGGCATCTTCGAGAATCCATGGTGGTGGTGATCAACGAGTTCCCGTTGAACACAATCTCCGGTATGATGGACCAACATCGTCTGCAAAAAGATGACCCGCTCCTCAATATAGGGGTCATGGCAATTCTACTCGAGCCGATGGAGAATAGCGGGCAGACTGTTACACCGTCGGATATTCGCGTCATCGTCTTTGCAGCTATGATCGCAGGACGAGGTTGATGCACATGCTTCACCACAATCCACGCGTAGTCAAGAAGATGCGCGAGGAAGTTACTAAACTTCCAAAGTTTGCAGATGCCGAGAACTACGTGCCGTCGATGGAGGAGGTGCAAGGATTACCGTACCTGGAGGCGACCACCCGCGAGCTTTTGCGCTTGTTTGCGGTCGCACTGACGATTGGATATCACTGCATGCGAGGCACAGTGTTTCCGGACGGCACCTTCATTCCAGCAGGATCGGGTGTCATGATGTCTCTACTCAGCCGCTCGATTGGAGCGTGTTGAGACCAAATTTGTATCCGAGAGATTTCTCGATAACTCAGTTGCCTTCAGTGCTGAGCCACGAGTGCGCGTCGGTCGCAATTCGGCGGTGCTGGAGCTGAAGCTCGTGCTTGGCGAGTCACTTTTGCCAGGTGGAAGTGAGCGGACAGAACGTCACGTACAGCAGGGGCGCAACTATCGGCATGAAGAATTCGCTTATGATGAACATTGAGCCGCTCAATTTGAGCGAGTTACTGCAATGCAATTGAGAGTTACTGATCTTCGAGGGACCAGGAGCTTCATCTCCATTGTTGCTATAATAGACGGTGACCGACACAGATACGTGACCCAGCGCCAAATGCGCGTGGGGTGGCAGCTGGAAGATTGTTTACCAAGAAGCGTTCAGGAACGAACTCTGCAGCATCTTCGCTCCAAGCAGTTGTCAGTGGAAGCCGAGCATTTCCCAAGCACGGTCGTCAGGGAATAATGTGTTTCGAACGCATTGGCGACTCGTGTACGGAAAGATGGTGAGCAGACGGATGTTCTCACGAATCAAGCACTGCTTCCAGGTACAGAGGGCCCTGCAGTTCTCTAGCGACGACATTGCCAGATTTGGCAGCTTCTCCAGCAGCTCAGCTCGCAGCTTGGTTCGCAGCTTGTCTTGAACGCGTGGGTGCTCGTGCAGCATTTAAAAAACCCAGCTCATTGTGTTCACGGTCAGCAGTTAACGACATCAGGCAATAGTGCGAACCTCACTAGGCTTCACAGGTTACCCATCAGCATGCATACGCTCAAGAATAATAGGCACAATGTCTTTCTCGCGCCCACATTACTGGTGCTTGCCCCCCCCCCCCTCTCCACGCTAACAAACCTGATCTCAGCGAACAAGTCCAACGCGAATTGATGTATAAGCTTGCTCCTCGAAAATTTCGTGTGCGTGTTTCTTGGCAATGGGGACATTTCAGCGGCTTGCGCTGGTACTTACAGCTTTCACCTTGAGAGCGACGTTTAGGTGGGTGGAATCTGAAGTCATTGAGACCCGAGGTTTACTCGGGTTTACTCGGGTCTCGCTTGTTAAAAATATAGTTAACGCGATTATGAAAAAAAAATGTCGAGGAATCTGTTGAAATGGATGAGGAAGGTTGAGTGAAAGTCCGTCGAAACGTTCGATGGACATGCAATTGGCTGCGGACTGTAGTGATTTTGGCTGAACGACTATATCACTCACGACCGACGGAAACGCTCTCGTCAAGTAGCTGGTGCGCATTCACTCGGCATGTCCATTCTCGCGATATTGCTGCATAGCTTGCTCGATCTCTGGCCACAGGAACGAGCGCGCAGTCATCAACATGAACTCAGCCCCACCACGTTCCGGGCAGTTCCAGAGAACACCAGCAAAGTAGCCCGAGCGCAAACTGAGCACCGGTTCACCACGCACTCCACTGGCAGCCGTATACAGCTGTGCAGCCCAGTTCAACGCCCCCCACGCCTGCCTAAGGTGGTTGGGTCGAGAATACACACCGATTGGATTGCGTAGTCTCCATGGAGACTTATGATCTTGTCCTTCTTCAGGAGACATACAGTAACCAGTATCGGGCAGTGGACGTAAGAACGGAGTTCGAGCCACCCCCTTCACCTTCAACAGCGATATGTACAGACTCGGGACATTCAGTACATGCTCGAAATCGAGAGGCGTGTCGAACATGCCCGTGACTTCAACCCGCACGAAAGGCTTAAGGTATAACGCTGTCATGAAGAATCCATCCTCGGAAATGAAGAAGCCCACTTGGTCCCCATCGCAGCCACGTACCCCCGATACTTTGACCTTCAGAAGCGTCGGCCACGCACGTTCACGGGCCTCAGATAGTTTCTCGTCGAGGGATTCACAGGGAGGAAAAAACGTCTGGGTAGTTTCGGTCTTGGTGTCATTCGGATGTGGAACCCGCTCCGGCCAACCACGCGATTGAGCCCACCACGGTTTGCCCTCTTGCTTCTGGGCCATATCCTCCGCCTTCCTGGTTACTGCGTCTTTGCCCTCTTGCTTCTGGGCCATATCCTCCGCCTTCCTGGTTACTGCGTCTTGGGTTTGCGTCTTGGCACTTGGTTTCTGGGTATTTTTTCGGTTTGCTTGCCCCATTTTTAGTGACCGACTTGCGAGTAGAGCAGGCAACTGACTGAGAAACGAAAAGTGATCGCCTGGAAGCATTTGCTAGGGCAGTGGGGAAAATCATTTGCAGTTTCTAATAAATCTCCCGACGACATCAAACCTCAAGAAAAGCGCTAGAGAAAACAAACCCGAGAGGTTCAGTAAACGGGATATAGAGCCCATGTTCTCTGACCCGGGATTGGAATGGAATGAGGTTGGAAATCTCTGAAACAAAGCCGTGCTATGCCCGGAACAGCTCTGGATTTTATGCAAGAGTGATGCCTCAACTAACGAAGAGCACGTGAAGTGCACACATCCATCGAGGACAAAGTGAACGAAACCTGGCATTATCTTCGTGATGCCAGGTTTCGATCTCTTTATCCTCGATGGATGTGTGCACTTCACGTGCTCTTCGTTACTTGGAGTATCACTCTCGCATTACGAAGATAATGCCAGGTTCCGTTCACTTAATCCTCGATGGATTTATGCACTTCGTCGCTCAAACTCACAGTTTCTTGCATGCGATACAGTTCGTCCATTCCGGCCTGGATACGACGATGTAAACTACTAACGTTACATGTATAATACATGTAGCTGTAATAGTAGCACTTTTCAAGAAATCTGAGCTACTATAGTAATAGTACCATAGTACTATCGAACTACTACAGTAACTACCGACCATCTAAACAGCTTGTGTGGTCCACATCGGGACGCGTTCGTCCCATTCCACGTTCTGGTTGTGCTTCATCAGCACCTGCATGTCCGCTCTTGATAAAAATGGCTACAAGCTTGCAGCAAGTCGTGAATCCAGTTCGCGATCCACTGGTAACTCGCTAGTAACTCGCCAGTACTATTATATCGCTTGTGAGTGACTAGTTACTATAGTAGTAGTAGAATCTGAATCGGTTGGATTAGTAGCTGCTATAATAATATTGAACTATCTCTTACTAGCGCCATGAGTTTCTACCAAGCCCTGGGAGTAAGACCTGCTGCCAACAGTGCCCGGCGTGCGATCTGCTTGCGCAGCCTCATCTGCTCGATCTCGTCCTCGTTGAAGAAGTGTCGCTCCTTGATATCGAGCTTCATAGAGGCAGAGTATACCAGTACCGGCACTTTTGGCACTTTACTTATGAGCAAGTACAATTGCCGATTTTAAAAGTACTTAGTACTAAGTAAAAGTAAAATCTTGTTATGTAATTTGTACTAAGTACTTAGTAGAAGTACTAAAGTACTTTCGACGGGCTGTATCTTGCTGGCAGGGTCAGCCTTAATCGACACAAACGGCGACTGTGCTCTTCATTCGTTCAATCTCATTAGCGTTGTGCTTCAGTAGAACTTATTTTTCAGCACGATTGTTTTCCGTTCTTGTGCGCCGACCGCTCATGACAATTCCGCCCGTAGAGAACACCCTTTCTTGAAATGCATTGGAGTACGTCCAAGTCACTAAGTAAGTATGGAAGGCTAGCACTCGTATACAGGTGCCCATGAAGTAGACAACCGTCTTATCCACAGTAACCGTTCTTTCCACCCAACTGTGGAGATTTGTGGCGAGTTCATACCAAATAACTACATACTACTAGGGAAGAGGAAGATGACCAAACTTGCACTGATCTCGGTAAACAGTGTTATGTAAGTAAATACAAGTTGACTCCCCTTCCACAGAACCAAAGTAGAAATAGAAGTTAAGATTACTCTAAAGCTGAATGGAATGGGTTACCAGTTAACAAGGGCAACGAGTTTCACGCATGCAATTGCCGGTACGTTGTCTCTGCAGGGACCACGCTGATAACTATCGCGTGTCCAGCAGTTCACTAAAGCTGGTGCATGGAGCTATGAATAGCGATGTCCCTTGGTTGCTGACATGGCTCCTACTCCGCTGTGTCCAAGACTTGCTCCTGTAACAGGTTGGCGACGAGCGGTGACGGGCGCAGGCTGGATTGGCGCCAGCAGGGCGAGCAGCCGCTCGAAGGCGAAGAGAAGACGTCGGCAGCGGCGAGCGGTCGTTCGAATATGGGACGGTTGAAGTACGACAGTAGGCCGAATGAGGTCTCAGGAGCCAGAGAGTGGGACGATCGTCGGCACGGCGAAGTGCGGCCGGATGAGTGGGCGGTTCGGACGGCGGTGCGAGCAGCCAGAAGCAGCTCAGTCGCGAATTTGCCAAGAACGGCACGGAGCGAAGCAGACGAGGAGTCCGCTAAGTACGCCCAGTACTTGCCGGCCCAACAGACAACGGACGGCGAGTCCGTAAGTACGCCGAGTACTTACCGACGCAGCACGGAGCGGACGAAGAGCCTGGCGAGTGCGTAGAGCACTCGTTGGCGACTCACGGAGCGGACGAGGAGCCGGCGAGTGCGTAGAGCACTCGTTGGTGACTCACGGAGCGGACGGAGAGCCCGGCGAGTGCGTAGAGCACTCATTGGCGATTCACGGAGCGGACGAAGAGCCCGGCGAGTGCGTAGAGCACTCGTTGGCGACTCACGGAGCGGACGAAGAGTCCGGCGAGTACGTCGAGTGCTCGTTGGCGACTCACGGAGCGGACGACCTGGTGATCTGGACGAGCGGACGAGCGGTGTTTCGAGGGGAGTTCGAGGCAGAGGACGGCAGTGACCGTCCAAGTCGGCTGAGCGGCCGCGTTGAAGTAGGACAGGCGCCCGAGGCGTACGTCCGAGTGGCCAAGTTCGGCGTCGGCCAGGAAAACTTCATTAGGAGCCCGAGCGGCAGCTACGTTTGGCGAACTAGAAACGAACAGTAAATAAAGTAGGTCGTGCTGCCAGACGGGCACACACCGGCGCGGAGGACAGCGGTTCTGCCTCCGACGGCCAACAGGACTTTGAACGCTATCAGCACTGGGCATTCGACCAAGCCCGGCGTGCAGGGTTAAGAAGACACGTTATATGGTGGTCATACAGGGGCAAAGTGACGCTCACGACGGCGATAATACAATGGCGAGAACGAAGACAGTCGTCAGGAGCTCACTGGGCGAAGTTGCGGCTGGTGACACTCCAAGAGCGAGCTCGAAAACCCACGAAGACGAAGCGAAGACGGAAGAACAACCACCGATGGCGGAGGAAAACGCCGCAGCACCCATCACCTCGCACGACGCAGGGCGATCCGACCAAGAACAAGCGTCTGGAACGACTCGGCCGGCTGACAGAAGCAGTGCGAGCAACTCATCGAACGTCGGAACTGAACCGGTCGCTGCATTGACTGCGGTGATTCAACAGCTACTGACTACGGTGAACCGATTGGAAACAAGGATGGGACTGTTGGAACCCGAAGGTTCCGTAGCGCACTATGGTGGTAAAAGGCAAAAGGAAAAGTGAGATTGAGAATCTGTGGCCCTACGCTAGTTCTGCAAAGTAGATACACACTGCTGATCGCAGCTGCTCGGTGCCTGCAGATCTCTGGTCGGAGATCACCTTCCAACACGCCTCCTCATCGACAGCGTCAAACAGCAACAGCAAATGATACTCTGCCCTTCTCGTTTCCGGTAGGTGCACCTCAGTGCAATCCGACCATTCCCCGCAGGACGACCAATCTTGGGGCCTCGAGCGCCTTGGTCATCAAGTCCGCAGGCATGTTTTCGCCTTCGCGATACTCCGGTTTCAGGACTCCTCTCTTCGTGCAGTCTCCTACGAACTTAATACGCACATCAATGTGCTTCGCCTTCGCAGACGCACCCTCACCTTCCAGCTGCTTGAGCGCGGCCTGGTTGTCAACGCGCAGCGTCATGGGCACCACGTGCTCCACTCCCAACTCCCCGAGTAGTTCACGCACACCCAAAAGCTCCGTGGTCATCACGGACGCGGCCGTATACTCCGCCTCCATCGTCGACAAAGACACGCCTCCTTGCTTCTTGCAAGTCCAGCTTACAGGCATTCCGTCCATCGTGACCAGCCCGCCCGTGACGGACTTCCGGTCCTCCTTGTCCGCCGCGAAGTCCGCGTCGCTGTACGCGACCACTTCCAGCAGCTCGTCCGTTCCTCGCTCTCCTCGCATTTGGAGCCGCAGCTCCTTCGTCCCGCCCAGGTACCTCAGTACCCTCTTTGCCAGCTTCCAATCCGCCACAGTGGGGTCGTGCGTGCGCCGCGTCGCCTTATGCACCGCGAACGCGATGTCGGGCCGCGTGCAGCGCGCGACCCACATCAAACTCCCTACCAGCGATTGGAACTGCTTCACCGTGACCACATCTTCCCCGCCTGAGATAGGCAGCTTCTCCTCCCCTGCATCTTGACGTTCGTTACACTCCACTCCAATTGGGGTACGGACACCGTGCGCGAACTCCATTCCGTGCTCCTTCAGCATGTCCAGTGTGACGAGGTACGCTCGAATCTCAGGCCCAGCAGACCTTTCGCTCGGTCGCCGTACCCCCTCCGCACCCATCAAAATGGGTAGTGATTGGTGGAAATGTGACCAGCTGTCGTGTGACATCTGTAACTGCCGGCTTGTCCCCACTGTGACTGGTAGCTCAGCGGTTCGCTGAGCCATCAGACTCTCAGCAGAACCCTGTTGACTCTCAGAGGAGGATAGTAAAGGACACTCTGAGTCGTTTTGAGGTTCAGCGGAGTCTCTCGCAGCCCATGCGGGACTCAGCATGACGATGGTGGACGTTTGGAGACACTTCAGGTGGTGATTCAGCGGAGGCTCAGAGGCTCAGAGGGGATCTGGGCGATGAGGCTCTGGGAACAGTCGCTGCGAAGAGGCGGTCATCAAATGATGACTGACCATAAATCAGGCTCAACCCATGTTCGAACCCAGGTGACGCACTGTCTCATCCCCGTGACGCGCACCCCTCAGCCAATCAGAGGCACGGAGTGTGGGATAATTACGGGTCTGCCGACATGTAATCACGGGTCTACCGACATGTGATCAGAAGTTTGCTGACAGGTGATCACTGGATTGCTGACGCCACGAGTGACTTTAACGGAGTCCAGCCAATCGCTGAGCTCAGATCCAAGCGGGGACTCAGAGCACCGCAGGTTCCTGAGAGTCAAGGCAACGCTGAAGAGCCGCATGCCGAAGGGACTGCAGGCCGCTCGCCATAATATCTTTCTGTCTTTGTTTGGGTGCGCTCCGAAGGAAGTCGAGCGCCCCCCCTTGATAGGTCTTTGTTTGCACATGTAAAGTACTAATCAGAATCGAATTTGCCCCGAAGGCCGCAGTGCTAAGTGTTTTGCTGTGGAAGAGGGTGTCTAAGAAGAGACTCAACCAAAACTCAAGCCCCATATAGTCCTTGTGAGTGTACCTCGGTGTGAAGGGGCACTCATTTGGCTATTTCATTTCATTACACGTCGACAGGTCGAACTAGGCGACTGCACTCAGCGTGTATTTCATTTTCGGGTAGAAGGCGATCTACTCTGAGGTTTCAGGCAGAGCAGCATCTGAGATAGTGGTTCTCAGTGTTGTTGGAGGGATATTGTGCGGCGCTGAGCCTGGGATAGTGGTTCCCCGCTCGGCCGTTTCGTCTACGTCAAGACGTGGTGCGCGGAAGTCCCAGGGCGCAGAGGCGAGAACCCTGGACCAAGACAGGCTCATCCCGAGCCGATTCTCGGAGCCACCCTAGGTCGGGGGGGGGGGGGGGGGGCGAGTGCAGATCTGTGTACGCGGCGCTCAGTCTGAGTGCCGCGCGGAAGTCCCAGGGCGCAGAGGCGAGAACCCTGGATCAAGACCGGCTCGGCCGAGCCAACTCTCGGAGCCACCCTAGGTCGGGGGGGGGGCGAGTGAAGACCTGTGTACGCGGCTCTCAGCTGGAGCCGCCTGGAGGAAGAGGAGAAGCAAGGGAGACTGGGCCTGCAGTCTCGGAAGAAGCAGACAAGTGTGTGTGGAGTCGTGTCTATATAAAGAAAACCCCGGGGCAAATCGGGTCAAGACACGTGCGAGCGAAGGCCTGTTAAGCGGGGAGCAGGCTTCGTTTGGAGGACATCCAAGGACGACTGGACAAGGAACAAGTGGACGTGGTTGGCTGACGTCTGGGCTCAAAGCGTAGCCCCAGCAAGAACCGTCAAGGGGATCGCAAGGGAGGCGCACACGCCGCGTCAAGCCAAGAGTCCGAGTTCGGAGGTGTCGACTGAGTCTTGGTCGAGTCCAGCTGAGGTTATTCAGCTGAGACTCTGAGACTCTGAGACCCCCTAGGCTCAGACCCAAGGTTTGCTGATTCAAGTTTAGCTCAAGGTATATTCTGGACGCTGGGAAGTTGCCTGCACCTCACCACAACTGGTGCGCGTGCCCGGATCAGGATACGACTTTGGACGGACGAGAGTCAACTATGTCGACTAAGCCAAGTCCAAGTGCGTCAAAGAGAAAAGGTGAGAAGACCGAGTCTTCGCTTCGGCGGAGCCTGCGCGTCGCTGGATTGCCGGCTGAGGTGGAGCCGAAGGAGGCTGAGAAACCCGGACCAAGTCATTCGACTTCGAGAGTCTCAGCTCCCAGTGCTGAAGTGGAAGCGTCACGCCCGAGTGAGGCAGAGCCAAGCGCTGAACCTGAAGCCCCCCCCCCAATGCCGGAAGAAGTTGTGCCATCACTAAGTTCGCCCGAGATGAAGCCATCTGGAGTCGGCCGAGGTGATGAAGCGAGTACTCAATCAAGTACCCGAAACGATGAGAGTCGAAGCCAAGTTGTGCCCATCGGACACCAGGATATTACGCAGCAAGATGAGTTGAAGGCTTCGACGGCGACTCCCAGACTCTCAAGTGCTAACCCGGAGCCAACTGCTGCGAATCCTCGCAGTAGCCAAGTCGAGGGTGGTGCACTGAGTCTGCTAGGGAGTCGAGAAATGCAAACGAGAGAGCCAAGTCATACTTGGTCTGGGACGGACCCTGTTCGACTCAATTACGTCCCAGGAGCAGGCTATTTCGGTTCGGCAAGTGGTGGAGCTTGGTCAAGCTCACTCTGGCCGGACCAACGACCATTCCAACGACTGAGAGGTGTCCCGGAAGGTGTTGAGGCTCAGAATGTGAGTCTAGCTCATCCTCCAGAGATGACTGAAGCCGAGATGATCGCATATGGCCGATCCCAGCTCGAGTTGTGGATGTCTCTCCCTCCTGGGATTGTGCATCCCGTGTATATGGCATACGCGCCACGTCACGAAGGTTACGATCTTTGGGGTTTCATCCTAGCGGCCGGGGCCACTGCTAGACATTTGATGTCAGTAACTCGATCCCCTGCAGCTCGATGGCTGAACGTGTTCAATGCTGAGCGACGCCGAATCCCCATAGTGTCCGACCTCAGAGTAGTCCGAGTTTCGCTAGGCTTGATGCCGCCCATCGCGTGCGTCGCCCTGCTTCAAACTATGCTGCATGAGGCTGGATATGAATTCCGGAACCAAGTCCCGACATGGCATACCCTGGTTGAGGTATCAGGAGTACCTGAATCCCAAATCAGGTTGGAAGTTGAACGCATCGGACGTTTCATCCGAGCTGAACTGACGGCTTGGAAGTTCGCGGTGGGAGCAACTCCATGTTATGTTCGGTCCCCCTCAGACCCACAGCTAACAACCTCAGCTCAGACGAACGACCCCAAGACGGGTTTTGTGTTAGACAAGGATGCCGATGCTATCATGGATGAAGACACTCAACTATTTTTGGGCCATGAGGTAGTTATGCGACTCCAGCTGACTGGTCTCCGAGCTAGGAGCCCCGCATCGAGCCTGGAGGAGGAACCTGCGCGTAAACGCCCGCTGCTGATGAGATCATCGGCCAGTGTTTCCATCCCGAGCTGGTATGATTCCAGTGACGCCGCTTCTGAAGCTCTACCTGAAGCTATGAGCGATTCAGTGCCCAGCATGGTGGGTGTTGGTCCCAACTCCGATCTGTCCCTGATGGCGACCGATGAGAGTGGGAATATGTCGTACAGTTCGTCTGGCTCCTCGCTAATCTCTGTTACCGACTACATGCTTGGGTCAGGGACGCATCTCCCCATGTCGACTGCTACAGTGATGCGAGGATCAACTACAAGTGTTATGCGGAGCTCAGCTCCAGGAATGATGATTTCCATCACGCCAGACCCGCCTCAATCTCACCTGACTCAGACAAGAGCTGAAACGGGAGTGTCATTAGCTGAGCACCCAGCTCAGATTCCATTACCTAGTAGTCCGGAGTCTAAGCGAACATCTGAGAGCAAAGCCGAAGTCGCTGCCGCTAAGCCTGACTTGGGACCATCTCCAAGTGTCCGCGCTGGACTAGAAGGTTTCTGGTTTGGCCGCCCGAGTGCTCAGGTGAATGCTGACAACCCACCAGCTCAGCAAGATCTGACTTGGCGGGAAGCTGCTGCTTGGACTCGATTTACTGCGGAACAAGAACAACGAAAGAACACTGAAGCTCGACTGCAAGCGGCTCTGGAGGACAATCGACGTGAACAGACTAAGCTCCACGAAGAATACCAGAAACTGCAAACTGCGAACGCTCAGATGTCCGATACTCAACGTAAGACTCAGGTGGAGCAGCGCAAACAGCTGGAAGCGTTGGAGAGATTGGCTGAGCAGCGGGTTGCTGTTGAAACCGAGAAACGCAAAGAAGATGAGACTCGAGCCCAGTATCTTTTAGGAGTACAGAAGAAACTTCAGGAGGCTGAGATTAGAGCCCGGCAAGAAGAGCTGCAGAGAATTCACGACGAACGTGCCGCCAAAACTCGAGCTGAACATGATGTGGAGTTGTTGAGGCTGAAAGAAGAACATGCCCAAGCACAAGCAGCTCATGAACAGGCGGTAGCAGAACGAGAAGAAAAACTCCGTCAATTACTAGTCGATCAAGAACAGCTTCGTGCTCAAGCAGACCCTCGGAATCAACCAAGTCATTCCACTATCCCGTCGGATCCCTCTCGAACTCCCGCTGAATCATCTGTAATTCGGACGGTGATTGACCCTGTCCTGGCGAAGCTCGACAGACTGACAGACGTCATGCATCTGATGGTGCAGTCGAACCAACACCAAACTGACCCTGCCGAGTCACGTGATAAGGCGATTAAGGCTCAGAGCACATCTCAAAGTGGTCGATCCAAATCCTCTGCTCGAACGTCAAGCTCGGCGTCAAAACGAAGCAGCAAGACGCGTATGTCGAGGTCTAAGAAACCTGATGATGATGACTGGGGATCAGACAGCTCGAGCTCAAGCGACTCCTCCCAAGATGAACTTGAAAGCCAGTTCGGCACGGCAGCTCAGACCAAGAGCTCAGATACCGGGTCTGGAACTCGAGTAGTGGTCCAAGCTATGATTCCCCACGACGCACTCGAGAAGTTCGACGAACGAGGACCGCTCGATGATCGTGTCAATTGGTGGGAACGTTTCATGTACTACGCTACAATGGCCCCGTGGGATGAGAAGACTCGGATCGTCCAACTAAGAATGAGACTCTCGGGTTCATTGAAAGATTGGTGTGCCCAGCTCCCCAACTCGACTCGCTCAGATTGGAAGAAGCTGTCTCATGTGTTCAAGAAGGAGTGGTGTCGAAGTATCGGGTCCAAAGCTGAGCGGTATTATGCGATGGAGCTTCGTGATTCAGAAACCCCTCGCATGTTCCTGTATCGGCTCAACCGAGCCGCCAAGAAGGCTGATATAGCTTTCGAGAGACCAACTACGGAACGAGAGGCTCACATCCGTCGTTTCATCAAAGCACTGAGTGACACTCGTCTGAGGACGACATTGCAAGGTCAGCGGTTCGATACGCTGAGTGAATTGGAGGAGACTCTGAAACGAATTGAAGCTCTGCGGCAGGATGAACGTCACGAAGATCGAGATTATCAGCAGAAGAAACGCCCAGCGCAGAATTTACAGTTCGGCAGATTCAAACCCCAGCCACGACGAGCTGAGGGCCGAGCTTTTCTAGCTGAGGGTGGAAATGCCGATGGCGACGTTGAACGACATGCTCATTTCACGGATGAGACTCCATCTCGACACGAGGAGGAGTTTGAAGTCGAGCAAAGCCATCACGCCCTGAGAGCCGAGACTTCTGAGCCTCAGCCAAGCCCAACGGTGACATCATCGGGGACGGAGTCCAAATTCTCAGCTGCGGTTACTGAAGAGGACATATTCCGAGTCGCTGAACGTTTAGCCTGGAAACCAAAAGTGGACCCACCGCCATACGGGAGAGGAACACTCCAACGCGAAGAGTTTAAGTGTAGCGAATGCGGAAGCAAGCGTCACAATGCTGATAACTGCTGGAGCAAGCTCATCTGTGGACGTTGTCACGATGAAGGCCATCCCACTCAGTATTGCAGGCGTCAACCGTGTTCAAAGTGCGGCGAGTATCATCGTCGGGGGTTGTGTGACATGTGGGCGGCACTCAAAGCTGTACGCGAGACTATCCGTGCTGGAGGGTCCCTCGAAGGCATTGACCCTGAGATTATTCGGCAACTGCTGGATAGCTCGGAGACCGAGACGCCGTTAAACCACTAGGCTCGCTGGTTAAGGAACCAGTACGTGACGAGCCGAAGTCCCAAGCGTTGTGTGCATTTGCATATGTGGGCCCAGCCCTTCCATGTTGGCACAACGATAACCCCAAATGTATGAATTCATCTGATGAAGCTTGCGTTTTTTCTGGTACGGCTGAAGTGGATGACCTGAGCTCGGAGCTGGAGTTCGAGAACCATCTCGAATTCGCTCTGACCTACGGTGAACGCTACGGTTGGTGGAGTACGCATACTTTAGTTGGAGAAAAGCGTGATATGGCGATGGTGCATGGAGCAATTTTCAATCACCGAACTCAGATCCTGTTAGACACAGGAGCGACGACGAGCATAATAAGCTTAGACCTTGCACGTAGGTTGAAGCTCAAGCTCAGTCGTGGTCACCGACTCCGAGTCATGGGGTTCGGAGATGTCCCGACATATGCCACTGCTCAAGCGAAAATCAAGTTGACGCTCGGCACCCGAGTGGTTTATGTGATGAACGTCTAGGTAGGCAACATCGGAGCTGGTTTGGATTGTTTGTTGGGAATGGATTTCATGGTAGCTGCAGGAGTTCGGATCTGTGCTCGTGAGGGTGTAGTTCGGCTCCCAGATGAAGAATCATTGTTGTTAGTCGGAGGTCCTGAGATCGACCACGTCGGGCTGGAAGTAGATGTGGCCCTGACTGAGTCCGTATGGGAAGGTCGGTGACCCTCCCAGTCAAGTATTACCAAGCTAAGCCGGACGAAGTTCAGGAGTGGGCCAGACGAGGTGACCAGTGGGTAACACAATTTATCTACGGGCCAGGAAAGAAACCCAGAGCTGTCAAGGGGGTGAATGTTTCCAACCGAGTGGCTAGCCTGAATCAAAATACGGTAGTAGCTTGTTTGGTCGAGAAAGGGTATCTGCCTCAAGGAGAACGTTTCGCTAGACCCAAGTCTCAGAAGTATACGGAATGGGCCGCCCTGGCTTATGAAGCTGAACCTTCCGCTGGTTATCGGAAGCTGGAAGATTTGATCGCTCGACAAGCTGAGCTCAGAGGCCCGCCTGCAGTTGAGAAACCGACTTACACTTGGCCCAAGAAGTTGTTGCTGACTAAGCGAACACCCGTGAAAGAAGGTGTTAAATCTGGCAAGGCTGAACCTCAAGCCTCAGCATACTTGGTGGACGTGCTTCCCCAGGATGATCTGACAGCGAGAGCAAGTCCGACTAGTCGTTGTGAGTCAACACGGGATGAGCAACCCACTTCCCCGCCAAATTCGTTCGTAGCAAGCGAACTCCCTGAGTCTCCGTGTTTGTGTGAATCCAGAAATGGAACTACTGAGACTAGAGAAGAAGGTGAAGATGACGCGACCAATAGCGAATCTGAGTCCGAAGTCGAGTCAAGGCAGATGGTCGGAGGAGGTGTTACAGCCCAAGACGCTCAGAAGGAACTGGCCACAGTTTTCAAAACTGAGCCCGTCGATTTCGTAGCTGAACCAGTTTCTCGGCTGAGGGAGTCCCTCGCTCGATGCATGCGACTAGAAATCGATTTCTCTGATGAAGAAGAAGCGACAGTGTATCTCCATGAGGGCACTGAGTTATTGAATGATCTGAGAAATCAATTGGCCACACTCCCCGAGTTGAAGGATCTCAGTCCGAAAGCCGATCTGACCACTGCCAACATCGGAGAATCTGGGGTGACTACTAGCGAAATGGAAGCCCAAGTCCGAGCGATTTTGGAGAAACATCACGCTAGTTTCCTAGGAGATGGTAATGCGGTCCCAGCCCCAGCCAGAGGTGTGGTCTGTGATTTGGATGTGGGAGACGCTAAACCAGTGGCTCAGAGGTCTAGACCCATTAGACCTCAGCATCTCCGGAAGGTCTATGAACTACTCGAAAAGCTGGTCCAGACTAAGTTGGTCGAATACTCCGACTCTGATTGGGCCTCGCCGATCGTCATCGTGATGAAGAAGAACGGAGTGGACATTCGACTCTGTATTGATTATCGCTTGGTGAATCAGCTGATCAAGCTCATGCATTATCCCTTACCTTTGATTGACGACCTGTTGATTGGGTTTGAGAGCACAATGTGGTTTTTGAGTTTGGATATGGCCAGTGGGTTCTGGGCAGTGCCGATGACGCTGAGAGCAAAGCATATCTCAGCTTTCATCTGCCCACTCGGACATTTCCAGTGGACTAGGATGCCTTTCGGGTTGAAAAATGCCCCGTTGATTTATCAGCAGATGCTGGACAACTGCCTGTGGGGATTCGTACGCCTCCCAGCCTCTGAGGAAGCTCAAGTTGATGCGGATGTGTTGGAGTTTCTGGGAATTCAAGTTGGAGACTCAGTCGAAGAGGATTTATCCACTCTGACTGATAGCATGACGGTATTTCAGAGGAATATCCCAGCCCCGCCTCAGCTGAACCCAGTTCTGGGACGAAGCTCATACATCGATGACATCGCGTATGGAGCGGAGACGTGGGATCAACTGTGCATTGATCTGGATCGGCTTTTGTATCGTTTGAGGTACTGGGGAATTTCGGTGAGTCTACCCAAGAGCGAATTTGGCAAGAAAACGATTTCGTATCTGTCTCACGAGATTGGGGCTGAAGGGATCCGAGCTAAGCCAAAGATCGCTAAAGGCGTGAAGGACCTGCCGTTCCCGTCGACGCTAAAAGGAGTGCAGTCGTTTTTGGGGAGTTTGAACTATTATAATAAGTTCATTGAGGATCTCCCCGTGGTTGCTGCAGTTCTTTACGAGTTGACGGATGAACAGATCCGAGCAGGCCGAGATCTCAGTCGAGCTAAGGAGGCTTTCGAGGTTCTGAAACGGAAAATAGTATCGACCCCTCTGCTCAGACATCCTGACTCAGAGAAGCCGTTCGTCATCATCATTCATGCTAACCCGTGGGCGGCATGCGCAGTTTTAGGTCAAGAGTATGATGGAGTCATCTTCCCAGCTCGCTTTACAGGGAGAGTGTTGCACGATCAAGAGCTCCGATATCACCCAGCTGAAAAGGAGGTGGTAGCGCTGACTCGGGTTCTCCGAGTGTTCTATACGATGCTGGTTGGGACGAAACTGATCAAAGTCTACACTCGACACTCAGTGCTGAAATGGATATTCAAATCACGATCTCTTGAGGGACGTTGTGAACAGTGGGCAGTACGACTGGCTCCTTGGCCGCTGGAAATCCACAAGATCCAGCGAGATGAGGATGGTCTAGCGGCAATCATGGGAGCCGGTATTACTCCCCGGAATAAACTCCATCAAGTGGCTGAGAATCTCATCCCAACCAAGGGGCAAGTTGTTCGAGCCCCGCCTATCAGTCTAGAAATGCTGGAAGCAGACTATGAAGGTTGGCTGCTCAGCTTCGATGGCGCCGCTAAGATGTCAGACCGACGAGGCTCAGCTGGTTGTATCCTGTGGAAATTACCTTCGTGGGATGTAGTCGAAGCCCGGGGTTTCCATTTTGATGACGCCACGGTGAATGAAGCTGAATACCATGGTTTGATCGAAGGGACGAAGATGGCTTTGGCCAAAGGAATCTCGGAAGTAGTGATGGTCGGGGATTCTCGAATTGCTATCCAACAAGCTCAGGGGCTCATCCAATGTTTGAACCCGAGACTCCAAATTCTACTCAATGAATTTGAAGAGTTGCGCCAGAAGTTTAAATCGGTGAAGCTGGTCCATGTCAAGCGAGAATTCAACGCCACCGCTGATTACTTGACGTCGAAGACCTTGGTGGCGCGAAGTGGAATTACTCTGGATAATCCTGTGGAATTGGCTCAACTGAAGCAGTTGAACCGTATCGCAGAGAAACTGGTCCGAGAACGACCTCATGTAATCGAAGGTGGACTCAGCGGCTCAGCTGAAATGAAATCGGAAATTGTACCTGAGCCGGAATCACTGACTCAAGCAGCAGATCCATTGTCGCCAGACGCAAGAATATTTGTAGTCACCCGAAACCAAGCACGAGCTGAAGAAGAAGCTGCAAAAGAGGACAGGGACGCGTCTCAGTCTGAAGAAGTAGAGCCTGGAGAGGAGATCCCTAGGTTCTTCCCTGAAACTGCGACCCCGGCCACAGCTATTGCTGAGAGATGGCGTCGCATCTTGGCCCAGCAAGGGTCTGAGCTCTGGATTAAACGGCTCCGCGACTATTTGAGAGGGAATTTGACCGAGTTGTCCTCAGCTGAAGCAGAAGATGTGGCTAAAATCGCAAACCAATTCGTCTTAGATTCGCGCGGAGCCTTGTATTATCTGAGTCGAGCCACTCCGAGTCGCCCGCGAGATCAAGTGGACACTTTGAGATTGGTAGTACCGCGGTCACTCCAAGCCGATCTTCTGCATCTGAATCATGAAGACTTTCAGGGTGCCCACCAAGGCATTACCCGGACGTTTGAAAGGCTCCGCCGAGAATATTATTGGCCTGGAATGTACGCTGATGTGGAACATTTCGTCAAAGAATGTGTAGACTGTGTGACTGCTAAAGGAGCTCCACCCAATCCCGGTCCATCGCCTGGAAATATTCTAGCGACTCGGCCTTTCGAAGCAGTTTCTATGGATTTTGTGACTCACCTACCCAAATCGGACCGAGGGAATGTTTTTCTTCTGCTATTCCAGTGTATGTTCTCGGGTTTTGTGATCTGTAAACCGATGAGCTCGACTACGGCGCAGGAAGTCGCAGCAGCCTACATGGAAAGAGTATTTCAGCGTTTCGGTGCTAGCGAAATGATTCGCCACGATCGCGACCCTAGATTCATGAGCGAGGTGTTCGCGAAATTCAGGGAGATGTTGGGAAGCCGCCAGAGAGCTACCCTAGCATACAGACCTCAAGCCAATGGACAACAAGAGAGATCAGTCCAGACAGTAATCCGAGCCGTCCGAGCTTATGTGGCTGAGCCTGATCAGAGCGACTGGGACGACCAGGTGGAGAAATTGATGTGGGCGTTGAACACGTCTTTTGATGCCACTCGTCTCGATACCCCGTTCTACCTAGTTCATGGTTGGGATCCTCAGAGTACGGTATCAGCTATGCTTGGCCCTCGACCGACTGGTCTAGACCAGAAGACCGCTTACGAGTGGCGTCGAGGAGTTCAGCGCCAGTATGAGTACGCTCAAGCTTGGGCAAAAGATCTACAAGCTCAGGCTAAAGCTAAACGCTCCGAAGCTCAGACTAAGATCTGGCAAGAATTGTCTGAGAGACTCAAGAAGGGTTTCGCAGTTGGCGACGCAGTTTGGCTGTATCTAGCTCGAGTCCAACCTGGGTTGACTAAGAAATTCGCTCATCTGTGGCATGGTCCATTCCGCATCTTAGAGACGTCAGATGACTTCAGATGTAAGCTGAAGATCGAGGGCTCAGGGTATAAGTTGTATCCCTGGGTCCACGTGAGTAGGCTGAAACCGAGAGCTCTGTTCCCAGATCGTCCGACTGAAGAGATAGAAGTGGCCGAAGAAGACGATTTCGATGCCGCTCTTCTGGCCGAAGATATGGACAGTCCCGATGAAGCTCAGAGTGAATACGAGGTTGAGAGCATCCGAGATGTCCGTTGGGTTAAGCGGACCCGCACTTCGAAATGAGTCCGAGAGTATTTGGTGAAATGGAAAGGATACTCTGAGCTAGACTGGCTACCCATGACTCAGCTGAATTGTGGAGCATTACTGTACGACTTCAACCAAAGCGCCAAAGCACAAGCACGTTTCCGCGCTATGCAAGCTGGGGATGAGCTACCTGAGCCTGAAGCTCAGTAGCGAAACTCAAGCGGAAATAAAAAGAGAGATGTGCGAGTGTGTGTGGTGTTTTGCATGAGAAGTTATTTGTAAAAGTCTGTATTATCGGAGAGTTTAAGTGGACAGTCTGAGAGTGGAGGTTGCGCACCAGAAAAGAAGGAGATACGAACGAGTTATATGAGATGAAATTCAAGACCAAGCTGAAAGCAAAAGAAATCAAATGTATTACTATGCAGCAAGTGCAGTTACGAAAACGACTTGGAAGACGACCGGAGTTCACTTCCTCTTCTTCTTGCTGACCGCAGCCAACACAGCCGCCAATGTATCCTCATCGTACTTGGAACTGGGAAGGAGCAGGTTGTCCATCTGCTCAGTTTCACTCAGCAACTGGTTACGCAACAGAGCTGGAGCCAACTTCAGAAACGCATCTTCAGACTGACGAGTGACCCACTGAGTTCGGGCCGGTTCCAACTCATCGACAGTGGCGAGCTGATCTTGGAGAGAGATCTGGAGCTTGGGGTCCCGAGTGATCCAATAACAGGGGTTCTGAGGAACCACCCACAAGCCCGGTTCAAACCAGATCCGGTCATTGTAGCCTGGTGTCTTCTGCATTTCCGCCATCATCTTCTTCCGATTGGTATCGAAATCGGAGTGGCGGTCTTTCCGGTCGCGGTACATGTCCGAAAGCTCAGGGATGGCTCGGAGCTTGGGAGTAGCGTAATAGTCGAAATCAGGATCCATGGTCACCCAGTGGTACCGTTCCCAGTATTCACGGCGCCAACGACTCATGAAGTTCAAGACGAGCTCGATTGCCTCCACCATCTCCGGATACATCTCGCTGAATTTGAAGAAGATCTGAGTCGAAATCCGTCGCTGCCACATGTCGTCCCACGGGCACGTCTGAATCACCTCCCAATATTCGATGGGAACCCAGCGGATGTGGAGATGCTGCAAAAGTGGTTGGACGGGCATGTAACTGGGAAAACCCACAGTCTGGTGATTGAGAGCTTGTACCTTGATTCCATAGTGACACCAACTGCCTTTCTTGGGCGGCTCAATCATGCCATCGTCTGGGAGAGGAGCAGGGAGCTTGGCTTTGGGACGACTGGTAGACCCGGCTGAACTCTGAGTCGAAGTCTTGGCGACTTTGGTCGCCGAGCCTTTGCCCGCTGAGCCAGAACCCCTCAGACGTTTGCCGCTGGCACCCGATTTGGAACCAGCCGGTGCTGAGCCCGAAGACGCGTTGCCTTTGCCGTGATACGTCTGGTCGAACTTGTCGTCGTCCTCATCGTCATCGGAGGAGTGGAGCCAGCTCAGGCTGCTGTCAGGGGAACCAGGCACGGGTTTTATGGGCAATGGCTCCCATAACTCTGGGACTTCAGACATGGCTGGATCCTCCAACTTTTCCTGAGCAGCATGATAATATCCCTCCGGGACGAAGTTCATCCATGGAGTGCGATCCAGAGCTTGCCAGTAAATTGCCGAGACCAGCATGTCCACCAGTGCCCGCTTCCCAAACCGGTCATGGAGCATATGACTCTTCCGGGCTTCGGCTATAGCATCCCAGAACGACTCGCCCGCGAGCAGGAGCTCTCGGATGTCGGCCCGAATCTTGTCCCACGAGAAAGGAGCAGGCACCGCGCGTTGAGCGCAAACCAATGATACTTGATCCGGAGATCGCTTTAACGCCCGGACCTTCAGCTGCCGGAGGACACTCGGTCGAAGTTGCAGCCTTGCTCGATCCGACAATCGCATCAAACGCGTCCCCCGGGGAGTGCTAGGTGCGGATCCAGTTAGAACAATCGGAGCAGGACTAGGCTGACTTGCTCCTGCACCCCGAGAAGGACTGCCTTTTGATGGTGACCCAGTCAGAGACAGCCGCCTCGCCTGACGAACAGGTTTGTCCCGGAAGGAGATGGTAGCCTTGGAAGTTGTCGACGAGGCCGAGAGAGGCGTCGCGGGTTGAGCGGCTTTCGGAGTAGTCGGAGCCGGAGACTGCGAACCAGCAGAGCGTGAGCTGGAACGCGAAGCAGCCTGCAGCACGTATGGACCGACGTCATCGGAGTCCTCATCTCTGGCTGAGACCTGGATAGACGTTCGAAAAGCTGGCGGGATAGGAGACCCGTCACGATAGAGCCGTAACAGTTGGTGAAGTCGCTTCCAGTGGCCCCCCAACGTTGCGCCTCCAGCAATGAAGTCCATCAACTCGTCTGGCGAGAAAGCATGAGCTGACGACAGCCGGGCCTCCAAATCTCCGACGAGGCGAAGAGTGGCGTTATGCTTTCGCTGCAGCTCAGCGAAGTTGTTAGTGACAGTCAGGAGCTGATCCTGCAAGTCAGACTTCTCAGAGCTGAGCCGACCGGCCACACTCTTCAACTTGTTCACTTCAGACTTCAACGCATCCGTCTCAGCCAGTGTGGTAGCAGCTGATGTCTGCTGCTGAGATCGAGAACGCTCATCCTCCAGCGACCGAGACGTAGCAGCATGCGCGAGACGCTCTTGGGATAACGCGCTCACAAGACCGGCGCACTCAGTCCGGAGCATGGAGATCAATGTCCGAGAATCCGCCTGAGTAGTCGGCTGAGCTTCCAAGACCAAGATAAGTTGAGTAGCCAGCTGCAGGAGACGAGTGGTGTTCATGACACGAGCAGCGAAGCTTTCCACTCCATAGCAACGAACTAGCGCGAGCATCTCCCGCTCAGCAGCCAGACGGACAGATGCGTCGGAGAAGTTGACAGGCCGAAGCGGATTCGCTTGGAGAAGCTCAGCGTTGGCGCTGCCGAGAGCGTGCAGTCTAGCCAATTCCTCTTCGGAAAAGTGAGGGACCGGGACGGAGTGGGCAAGACCATCCGGCATGCCCACCAACGTCTCTCCACGCTGAATGTCGTAAATGGAGGATGGCACATGAGCGACTGAGGGCGCAGGCAACACGCCCGCACCCAGTTTAGGCACAGGTCGCGTCAAGAGGCCCAGCGCGGGTGTGTATTGCCCCGTGGAAGCCGATGGCAGCGCAGGAGTGGCAGGAGGAGTGATGGCACTTCCCCCGGCGGCTGCCGCCAGCTGCAGGAGTGCGGCAGGCATCGGAGTGAGTGACGCAGAAGTCCCTGACACCGCCAGAAGCGTACTGGTGGCCGCCGGCAGTGTGAGGGACGTTACCGTCGCTCCCGATGTGGTGCTGAAGCTGCTGGGTCCCGCGGTGGTAGCGGTCACGCCACTGGAAGCAGTTGAGGGAGCGTTGGACGTAGTGGGCACGCTGGTGGAGACACCCATGCCCGTAGACGCTGCTCCCGGGTCACTTTGCGTAGCGCCGGAGATAGTGGTTGACGAAGCTGGCGCTGCAAGAGCCGCAGGAGTGCCTTGTGGTGTCGGCGCTGGCCCACTACCGCCGGAAGTGGAAGCGGAGGTCTGCTCCGCGGCAGTGATGTTGTCGGACATGAGCCTGGGTGCGTTTCGGACGAACTGCGAGTGTGGTTGTAGTCTGGTTTGCGAGGCCGCTGAGTGTTGAGGGAGAATGACCCACAAATTCGGCAAAAGTTGACGGGGACGGGACGGGGCGATTGACGGCATCCTCGATTATGAGAGCCGAGATCAAGTCGCAGTTGAACTCGTTGACCCCGGGTCTCATAAGGGACGGTTGTGACGAGGTACGCTCGAATCTCAGGCCCAGCAGACCTTTCGCTCGGTCGCCGTACCCCCTCCGCACCCATCAAAATGGGTAGTGATTGGTGGAAATGTGACCAGCTGTCGTGTGACATCTGTAACTGCCGGCTTGTCCCCACTGTGACTGGTAGCTCAGCGGTTCGCTGAGCCATCAGACTCTCAGCAGAACCCTGTTGACTCTCAGAGGAGGATAGTAAAGGACACTCTGAGTCGTTTTGAGGTTCAGCGGAGTCTCTCGCAGCCCATGCGGGACTCAGCATGACGATGGTGGACGTTTGGAGACACTTCAGGTGGTGATTCAGCGGAGGCTCAGAGGCTCAGAGGGGATCTGGGCGATGAGGCTCTGGGAACAGTCGCTGCGAAGAGGCGGTCATCAAATGATGACTGACCATAAATCAGGCTCAACCCATGTTCGAACCCAGGTGACGCACTGTCTCATCCCCGTGACGTGCACCCCTCAGCCAATCAGAGGCACGGAGTGTGGGATAATTACGGGTCTGCCGACATGTAATCACGGGTCTACCGACATGTGATCAGAAGTTTGCTGACAGGTGATCACTGGATTGCTGACGCCACAAGTGACTTTAACGGAGTCCAGCCAATCGCTGAGCTCAGATCCAAGCGGGGACTCAGAGCACCGCAGGTTCCTGAGAGTCAAGGCAACGCTGAAGAGCCGCATGCCGAAGGGACTGCAGGCCGCTCGCCATAATATCTTTCTGTCTTTGTTTGGGTGCGCTCCAAAGGAAGTCGAGCGCCCCCCCTTGATAGGTCTTTGTTTGCACATGTAAAGTACTAATCAGAATCGAATTTGCCCCGAAGGCCGCAGTGCTAAGTGTTTTGCTGTGGAAGAGGGTGTCTAAGAAGAGACTCAACCAAAACTCAAGCCCCATATAGTCCTTGTGAGTGTACCTCGGTGTGAAGGGGCACTCATTTGGCTATTTCATTTCATTACACGTCGACAGGTCGAACTAGGCGACTGCACTCAGCGTGTATTTCATTTTCGGGTAGAAGGCGATCTACTCTGAGGTTTCAGGCAGAGCAGCATCTGAGATAGTGGTTCTCAGTGTTGTTGGAGGGATATTGTGCGGCGCTGAGCCTGGGATAGTGGTTCCCTGCTCGGCCTTTTCGTCTACGTCAAGACGTGGTGCGCGGAAGTCCCAGGGCGCAGAGGCGAGAACCCTGGACCAAGACAGGCTCATCCCGAGCCAATTCTCGGAGCCACCCTAGGTCGGGGGGCGAGTGAAGATCTGTGTACGCGGCGCTCAGTCTGAGTGCCGCGCGGAAGTCCCAGGGCGCAGAGGCGAGAACCCTGGATCAAGACCGGCTCGGCCGAGCCAACTCTCGGAGCCACCCTAGGTCGGGGGGGGGGGGCGAGTGAAGACCTGTGTACGCGGCTCTCAGCTGGAGCCGCCTGGAGGAAGAGGAGAAGCAAGGGAGACTGGGTCTGCAGTCTCGGAAGAAGCAGACAAGTGTGTGTGGAGTCGTGTCTATATAAAGAAAACCCCGGGGCAAATCGGGTCAAGACACGTGCGAGCGAAGGCCTGTTAAGCGGGGAGCAGGCTTCGTTTGGAGGACATCCAAGGACGACTGGACAAGGAACAAGTGGACGTGGTTGGCTGACGTCTGGGCCCAAAGCGTAGCCCCAGCAAGAACCGTCAAGGGGATCGCAAGGGAGACGCACACGCCGCGTCAAGCCAAGAGTCCGAGTTCGGAGGTGTCGACTGAGTCTTTGTCGAGTCCAGCTGAGGTTATTCAGCTGAGACTCTGAGACTCTGAGACCCCCTAGGCTCAGACCCAAGGTTTGCTGATTCAAGTTTAGCTCAAGGTATATTCTGGACGCTGGGAAGTTGCCCGCACCTCACCACACCAGGATCGCTACTTCCTGGTCCAGATCGTACCCGTCTTCTTCACTGTAGCTCACGCGCATCCCGAGAAACTTGCTGGCTGGTCCCAAGTCCTTAATGGACAGCGCAGTCAGCTCCGAGAAGAACGCGTCCAGTGCGTTCTGCTGCGTACCCGTGACCAACAAGTCGTCAACGTAGACGCCGACGACCAGCAAAACACCTCCTTGACGTCTGAAGTAGACACACCCATCAGTGAGACTTTGAACAAAGCCGATCTCAACTAGCGTCGTGTGCAGCAGTTGGTTCCACCGACGCCCAGCTTGCTTCAGCCCGTAGAGAGCTTTCTCAAGCTCCAGCACCTGCTCGTCGTCGCTCGTGACGCCCAGCTGCCTTAGGATCTCCTCCGGAATCTTCATGCCCTGGGGGATACGGATGAAGATAGCCAGTTCAGCCTCCTTCTTCGCCTTAACATAGGCATTGGGTACATCACCATGCTTAGCGGGCACCCGCCATTTCCGCGCCAACACTAGTATCAGCTTCACGCTGCTCATCTCAATTACGGCGGCGAATGTGACGCTATAATTCACGCCGAACTCCTGCTCATTCCCACAAGCAACGAGCCGCGCCTTCAGGCGCTCGATCGCGCCCTCCGCGTCTGTCTTCGTTTTGAAGACCCACTTTGTGTGTAGCACGCGGACCCCTCGCGGCCTCCGCACAATCGTCCACACTCCATTCTCCTCTAGCGCCCTCAGCTCCTCGTGTATGGCCTTCAGCCACTGAGCCTTGAGGCGACTACGCATAGCCTCTCGATAGTTCTTGGGATCCACCTCAGTCACGCTGTTCACTACGCTTTTGCTTGACTCCTCCAGCTGGGTGGCCTCGGCCGACTTCTCCTCGGCTTGTCGAGCTACTGAGCGCGTCACATGGGGCTCTCTCGTGTAGCCCTTCTTCTTTTTCTTTCTGGACTTCTTCTTCGAGCTGTTTGCGGCCACCGCTGCGTCTCCCACAGTCTGCACTTCAGCCTCAGCCTTGTCGTCCTGGAGATACGACTTCTGCACGCTCTCGTTCTGCGCCCTGTCGAGCGTCTCGATGTTTCTAACGTGTTGTGTGGTCACCACCACCTTGTCCTGCGACAGGTACACGCGGTACCCCTTCGTCTCTTCGCCGATCCCCACAATCATACCCCGCTGCGCTCTTTGGGCGAAGTTCTTCTTTACTGGGTTCCTGTACACCATGCAGGGTGACCTAAAAACCACGATCTCGCCCAGCGGTGGCGTCTGCTTCGTCAGGAGCTTGATCGGAGACGCACGCCCAGGATTCGAATTAGTTGGTGCCCTGTTTAGTATGTACGCGGCGTACTGCACCGCGTCTCCCCAGAAGTTGAGCGGCAGCCCACAGGCAAATATCATACACCGGGCCATGTTCATGATGGTCCGGTGCATACGCTCCGCCTTTCCGTTGCTCGACTGGTTGCGTGCCTCGCTGCGCTGCCTTGCTACGCCTGTCTTCTTGCAGAACAGGTCCACATTCTGGTACTCTCCTCCTGAGTCCGTGCGCAGGACATGGATCCGGCAATTAAACTGCTTCTCAAACGACACTAAGAAGTGCTCGAACTGCTTGGCGGCCGCGTCCTTCGTGCGCGCTAAAAACACTCTGCAGTAGTTGCTATAGTGATCCACAAAGTTGATCATGTATCTGTTGTTCAGGCGGTCGCGCGGAGTCATCGGCCCCTTCAAGTCTGAGCAGATTACTCCTCCGACACGGTCGATGGGCGAGTTGCTGCCCCTGTCCGCCTTCGGTCTGTTGTTCTTGGTTTGCTTACCCTGCGCACAGGTCAGGCAGTTCACGCGTCGACGATCCGTGAGCTCGATGCCCGAGCTCGGGTCACGTGCGAGCCTCTCAACTGCGTCGTAGTTCAAGTGCCCCAATCTCTGGTGGAATTCCACCAGCGTGCCTCTCTGGACGTCGCTCGACACGTCGGTCGGCTTCGTAACCTCCTTGTCCAAAACTGCCATGATCACCTCGGACGTGTTTCCGCGCCTCTTCACGACGCTTGCGTGCACAACGAGCACGGACCGCTGCAGGTCGACATCGAAAACCACACGCCCGCCGTCCCTGCCTGTCAGGACACGACGGCCGCCCCTCTCTGTCAGCGCGAAGCCCTTACGGTCCAGTGTGCCGTAGGAAATTAGATTGTGCACAACGTTCTCGGAGTAGTACACATCAACCAGCTTCACAGTCTGCTCCTCCCCGCACGCCGTAACCCTTAGCGTGAGCGTACCCTTCATGGTAATATTCAGCGGGTCCCCGTTCGGCTGCACACACGAGTCCACGAACGGCTCCACGTCCTCGAGCCACGACGCATTGTTGACCAGATGACGGCTGGAGCCGCTATCCAGGATCCAGATGTCCCCTGTGGCCATGTTGACCTCGTTCACAGCCAACGTGATGTCTGCCCCGCCTCCCCCTCGAGTGCCTGGGCAAGCAGCCCGCAAGTGGCCGACCTGACCGCACTCGTGACAGCGCCGCGTTTCTTTGCGACGGACCTCACCGATCGCGCCGACCATCTCCTTTCCGAGGTTCTTGTTCTTGGTCTCCAGCTCCCACGACTGCGCGAAGTGCGCGAGCTCTTTTGACTGCTGCAGGTAGTCCGTCCTGGTCCCATCCACTTTGGCCATCAACACAGTGCGCAGGTCCGCAGACGCGTACTGCACGATGTTGTTTAGGACCAAGTAGTCTGCGCCACCCCCGCATGCTTCTGAGATCGCTACAAGATACATGTAATGCTCTGGCCACGTGCGCTAGATGTCTTTTGGCGCCGTGAACAGTTTCATCGCTTGAGCAGGCGTGATGTTCGTCTTGTAAGTCTCCAGCATCCTCTCCATCACGTACTGCAACGTTGGCATCTGCGACCACCAGGCCTCGACCTGCTTGTTGTAGTATCGTTCTGCAGTACCAGACAGGTAGTTCCCAAGCAAGTCGACCTTCACGTCCTCCGGCCACAAGAACCCACAGGCGGACTGGCCAAGTGCCACCTGCCTTTCAAACCGTCTGCCTCACTCTAAGAAGCCCGACCCCAGACCGACGTACAGCTCCTTGCCATTAAACGCGCGAATGGCCAGCTTCTTCTGTCGTGCATCCGGATAGCGTACTGCCAGTTGTCCGACTCCAGGCTGCGCTGCTGCAGCCTGGTGCTGTGGTGCCGGTGGAGGTGGCTGTTGAGCCTGCGCCTGCGCTGCAGCACAGAGCCGCTGCAGTTCAGAAAGTTCTCCGCCGTAGCCTTGCTGCTGCACCCCGAAGTACTGGTGCACCGCCGGCGGCCTCACTGGCGACCTCATGATTTGCGTGCGCGGAGATCCGCTGAGTTGGTCAATGTGCATGCGTGCACCTCGACCAAGTCCGGATGCGAACAAACTCGTGTCCATGGGGGGCGTCAGAATCGGGTCCACCTTGCGCTCGCGCTTGACCCGATCTCCTTCCAGCGTCTTCTCCAGCTTGGCTTGCGACTCCTCAAGACGACCCAGCCGATCCGTGATTCCACGCATGAGTGCCAGGAGCTCCGTCTCGCCGCCAGGACTCTTGGTTTCGCCGTCGTCCTTGGGGGCAACGGCAGCGACTTTCGCTTCTGTTTCTCCGACCATGCCAATCCGTTTGTGACTGGCAACGGGCGCTGGCGCCGGCACGTCTGCCTTAGCGCGAGCAGCCTCATCAATGGTATCGCTCATTTGGGCTCAAAACCTGTTGGAACCCGAAGGTTCCGTAGCGCACTTTGGTGGTAAAAGGCAAAAGGAAAAGTGAGATTGAGAATCTGTGGCCCTACGCTAGTTCTGCAAAGTAGATACACACTGCTGATCGCAGCTGCTCGGTGCCTGCAGATCTCTGGTCGGAGATCACCTTCCAACAGGGACGACTGGAGACACCGGCGCCACCCGAACCAAGCGCGCCGATGGAACCAATGATGACGGGAACGGCTGACCCAGCCGTGACGACGACTCCGGCGGCAGCACCGAGTGGCGTTGCAGCGACGTATCAGTCCCGAACGACATCAGCCACGACACCAGCGGCAGCACGGGCAACAGCGACACCGGGACGACCATCTCAAAGCGGCCGGTATGCTGAAGCTGGCCACGGCAACGACGATCCGAGCGACAGCAGCGACTCCAGCACCGACAGCTATGGCAGTGGGTCCGGCAGCTCAAGCGACGATGGACACGCACGGCGACACCGAGGTCGGCGGCAGCAACGACGACGACGGAGTGGTCGGAGAACGCCTTCACGACGAGACCGACGCCATCGGCGACGAGAGCGGAAGAACGCTAAGGAGCTTGACCTGCAGCCCTTCAAACCCACGGCTGGCGGCGTGCGAGTCGAGACATGGATCGCGAAAGTGGATTTGGCGGTGGAGGGCGCAAGGATCTCGGGGCGTGGCGACTGGAACGACGAAGAGCTGTACTACGTGGTTGGGAACAAGTTGCAAGACGACGCAGCTAAGTCCTGGGTCCAGATCAACAAGGAACTAGTCGGACATGAACGAACCTGGTCCAAGTTGAAGGAAGCGCTGGTGCGAAGGTACGGAGAGCGACCTGACCTCGCCCAAGCAGAATGGAGAGTGATGCAAAGAACAATGCAGCCCGGCGAGACGTTCGCCGACTTCGCATCAGGTCTACGGGACGCTGCAGGGCAGAATCGCGTTCGGGAGGAGACGCTACTGGGCCAATTCTACCGCGGATCGGAGAAGACGACTCGGCAGCTGGTGAAGCTGGCACCTACACCAACGACGCTTAGTGAGGCCGTGGACAAGGCCACCAAGATTGATGATTCGAGCTACAACGTCGCAAGAGGCATGCGGAACATCGGACAGCCCTGGGCGACGTCCACAACTCAGACGGCAATCCAGATGGATGGTACGACGGGTGCGATGCGTGTGGTCCCAGGCATCGGTAGCATGCCGGCTGACATGATGGGCGATTTGACTGTCGGAGGCAACGATGTGGGCGAAGAACACGCGTACTTCACGAACCCACAGGGCGTCTTCGACAAGAACAGCAACGTATGGGTGGCACCGAGCGGCAGGACGTGGAACGGAAAGTTCTGGCGGCTGAATAAGAAGGAACGTAAGGCGGCGACGTTCGACCAGCGAGCGACGAACAAGCGGCACGCGGGTAAACCCGAACGAAAGGTGAAAGTGATGATGGTGACGGCGGACCAGACTTCGAGTAGCGAGGAGTCAGACGCTCCGCCCCCGGCGAAGAAAAAGAAGCGCGGGGCTTCTGTTCGACAGGCTAAGGCTGCGGAGCGAGCACCCGAAGCGCCACCTGCTCGTCCAGCTGGGGCACCTGACAAGCAACCCAACGAGATGAATAGGTGCTTTGCATGTGGCGGTGCGGGCCACTTTGCGCGGGAGTGTCCGGACACGGCTGCGAAGGCGAGAAACGATGCGTATCTCGCCGAGCGGAAGTCGAAGCTCGAGTCGGCGGAAAACGGAAACCGGGCGTAGTAAGGGGAGTACCACGTCCGGTGCCGACTGAGATTCCCCGACGAATGCAGGACGGTATGGCGACGAGTGAGGGCGAACAGCGGTCGATGCCAGGCACTTCGGTCGCGAGACTGGAGGAGAAGGCGACGTGTGAAGATGTCGACGATCCCATGCCGAATGGGGCAATGATCAGAGTCGCACGTGCCGTGAACAAGCGGCTGGATGATGAACGGGGCGGCAGAGATGAGGATCGTGCGCGGCGCAGTGTGGCCACGGTGCGACCGGCAATGACGGCGCTGCGTTACGTTCGCCCAGATACGGACGATGATGACGAGACTCAAGAGAGACTGGCAGGACGAGAACGTCAAACTGGGGAAGGCGGCAGCGTGACAGATGCCGCCGAGTCCACAGCGGCGACCTCGTCTGGGCCTGGAGAGACAATGACTGGCGGGACAACGGCGGATGTGACGACGGACGCGGCCAACGAGGTGATGATGACGATGGTCGCGACGGGCGTCGAGTCGACGTGCACGGTGGACGCCGTAGACACGGCGAGATCGGAGGCGAAGAAGGCGCGAAAGGACGAGAAAGCACGACGAGTGCAGCGAGCTCGAAAGAAACTGGAGGTAGTCGAAACTGGCGGCGACGATGTCGACCAGGTAGTGGCAGCCCTGAAGAAGGAGCAACAGGACCGCCGGCAGCGAGAGGCGGATGGCGCTCGACTCGACCTGGTGGCCCGACAGCAGCAACAACAGAGCACCTCTGACGTAACTGCTGGAGAACGTGCGAAAGTGAGTCTTGTGCAGCGAGTGCACCACGGTGACGGTGACGCGCGAGAGGATCATGACGGTAGTGTGTTAGACGGAGGTGGTCGGGACACGGCGGTCAGTGACGGACTACCTACAGCTCTGATGGACGTGGATGGCGAGCGAGTGCACGTGAAGCTGGACAGTGGCGCACGATACTCCGTCGCCGGAACCGACTGGATGCTGCGCGGAGAGAGATGTCGACGGGCAGCTCCGGTGGAGTGCGTCGAGGGGATTGGCGGCTTCTTGCTGGACGTTTTGGGTGTCTGGACGTTCAGCATGAGGAATGCCTACGGGCAGTTGGTGCAAGTAGACGCGTGCATCATCGACGGCTGAACCGACGAATTTCTGATCGGCGTTGACTTCATGCGTCAACACCGAGCCATGCTTGACTTTGAACGAAATGAAGTGCGTTACTTCGAACGCAACGTGCAAGTGGTGATCCCGTTTCGTACGAGTGAGGGTAACGGAGGAACCAAGGTGGCGGCGGTGAGGCTAGTGAGGCAGACGCGTCTCACGAGAAGTTCCGTGACGCCCATGGAAGTGGTGGTAGCAGCTCCGGACGGCGAGGAAGGCGTGTTTGTACCTACGCAGCGGTGCGGCACGGTGATGTTGGCGACGACATTAACGAAGGCCAAGGACGGCAAGGTGTTGGTGCCGGCCATTAATGTGCAAGGTGGACGCGTCAAACTGCCGGCAAAGAAGGAGTTGGGCACGTGGATACCAGTGGACGCCGACATGCAAGTACTGGCGTTGAACGGGCAGATCGACCAGGAACGATTGAAGGAGTGGATCGAGTCTCTGGGAGACGGCACCACGCCATTGGAGAACGAGGAGGACGTGCGAATTGGAATGGAGGAACCCGGCGCACGGGATCTGATTCTGAAGCTACTTCGGGCGTATCGTAAAGTGACTACTAGTGAGGGTGACTGCCCTCCGGTGAATGCTCTCGACGTCCAGCATCACATTGACACGGGTAGCACGGCGCCGATAATGCTCAAACGGCGTCGGCAGGCTCAGAAGGAGGATGCGGTGATTGAAGACAATGTGGTTAAGATGCTGCAGGCTGAGAGAGTAATGGAGCATTTGGATTTCCGGTCGTCTTGGTTCGGAAAAAGAATGGTGAAGTGCGCTTTTGTGTAGACTACAGGGCACTGAACAAAGTTACGAAGAAGGACGTGTACCCCCTCCCCTGCATTGACGAGACCTTAGAAGCACTTGGAGGAGCTCGGCTGTTTACGACGCTGGACTTACGGGCTGGCTACTGGCAGATTGGTGTTGCGCCCGGCGATCGTGACAAGACCGCGTTTACTACGAAACGAGGACTGTACAGATTCGTGCGCATGCCGTTCGGGCTAATGAACGCACCTTCTACTTTCCAACGCATGATGAATGGAGTATTGCGTGGTCTTACGTGGACGACCTGCCTAGTTTACTTGGATGACATCGTAGTGTACACGCGGGGCGGACTCAAACGACATGTAGTGGAGCTAGCTACAGTACTGGAGCGACTCTCAGCAGCAAGCTTGACGCTGAAGTTAAAGAAATGCGTCTTCGCCACGAAATCCATGGAGTATCTCGGGCACGAGCTCAGCAGCGAAGGAGTACGACCGGTGGAACGATTGGTGACGGCGGTGTCGGAGTTTCCCCGACCTGGCAACCCGGTGGAGGTGAAGCGCTTTGTACATCTCGCCGGATACTACAGGAAGTTCATCGAGGCGTTTGGCTCCATCATGGCCCCGCTGACTCGACTCCTGAAGAAAGACAGTGTTTGGGAATGGACGGAGGAACAGGAGTTCGCTTTTGAGAGGGTGAAGGCGGCCCTAACTACAAAACCCCTGCTCGCCTACCCGAATTTTGAGCTCCCATTCCGTCTGGTGACAGATGCCAGCAAGGTTGGATTAGGCGCCTGCTTAATGCAAGATCAAGGACGTGGCTGGCAGCCGATTGCATTTGCGAGCAAAGTGAACAGCCGCGAGGAGGCTAATTACTCAATCACGGAACTTGAATGTCTGGCAGTGGTATGGGCGGTGAAATTGTTCAGGCCATATTTGTATGGACGAGTCTTTACAATTATTACTGACCATTCGGCGCTGCGATGGCTGATGACGCGACCTAACTTGGCTGGACGACTTCACAGGTGGTCCCTGACCCTACAAGAGTATGAATTTGAGATCTTATACCGACCGGGTGCGACGAACGTCGTGGCTGACGCTCTCTCTCGGGCTCCAGCAGCAGTATTGGCGGCGACTGGGCGGCGAGCGACGCGAGGGCGGCGATCGGCTCGAGGACAGCGAACAGATCGGATGTCACGAGCGGCTGAGGAGGCCGACGGCGACTCGAAGACGGAGGACGACGATCCGGATCGCTCGCCACCGAACGAGAACACGGAGACGGTGGTGGAGACATTGATGACGGACGGTGGTGTGGAGACGGAGGCCGCGACCGCAACGGCGCCGGTAGAGATGCCGACTCTTACGCCGGACGTTAACGGCAACACGAAGATGGCGGGCGGACGGGCAGAAGTCAACCGACCCTTGACCCGTGCAGCCAAGCGACGGTTGGAGCAGAGGCAGCAGCCAGAGCCACGCGACTAGCGGCTGACGATGAGCGACGAGCAAGTCCAGTACCTGACGGGGACGAGAGCGACGCGCTGCTATCGGCAACGAGGCCGACAGTGGACGATGCGAACTCGGCGAGCGCGAGGGTGGACGACGCGGATATGACGAGGCCGGCAGTGAACGACACGGACACGGCGAGCCCGGAGGCGGACGATGTGGGCGCAGCGAATGAGAGCAGCTCGACCCACGTGCAGACGGCGGGTACCGTGACTGACGGACGAAGCGCAGTGACGGCGTCGGAGACGATCGCGACGACTGACGGCGCCGCGGAACAGGCTATGGCAACGAGCAGGACGCGCGATGAGGACACTGAGCCACCACCCCGGGCGACTAACACAACGAAGACAGTGACAACGAGTGGTACGGCACCGTCACGACGGCGTGTGACGTGGGCCAAGCCAGAACGGGAGGTTACGAGCACCGACTCGGACGTGGAGTTGGAGACGAACGGACTCTCGGGCGTGACGTCGATCGGCAAAACAAAGACCCAACGGCGGACGAAGGCCGCGACAGATGTACCGGTGGCGAAGCGACCGCCAGCGAAACGACGATCGACCTCGGGAAACTCGACAACAGCTGAGTCGGCTCTGGCGACAGACGAACCGGACACTGCACCCGAGACGGCCGATGAGGAGACGGCGTTGCCTGAAGGCACGTTGCAGCTGAGTGACGACGAGATCGCTGCAGCACAGAAGGCGAGTCGATTAGTGCAGAAGATGGTGGCGGCAGGCAACTATCACGGGTTGAAGGTGGAGCAGATCTACGGACTCGTGGTGGTGAATACGAAGAACGGACGGCGGGTAGTGCTGCCTCCAGCACTATGGGCTATCGTCTTCAAGGAAATGCACGGTTCAGTATGGGCAGGCCATTTGAGAGGACCACACACGTACGGACGAGTGGCACAGCTTTATTGGTGGCCAGGCTTACAGAGAGAAGTGAATCACTGGGTACGAGGATATCAGGAGTGCGGTAGCCGCAAGGCGCGTCCGCGTGAGGTGATCCCTCCTTTGCGAAGCATCCGTGGAGGCGATGTCGGCGACAGGTGGGCACTTGACGTCGCAGGACCCTTCCCTGTAGCTGATGGTGGAGAGCGTTACGTGATTGCAGCCTTGGAGTATGTTACTCGCTACGCAGTGGCAAAATGCGTGACGCGGCACACGGCGGAGAATGTAGCGACCTTCCTGATGGAGGACGTTGTCCTGAATTTTGGAGTGTTCCGTGAGATCTTGACGGACGGAGCCCCGGAGCTCACAGGCAAGACGATCGAGCAGCTGGTGCTCATGCTACAGTCGAAGCAGATAAATCCAGTGTCCTATCGGCCCCAGATGATAGGATTGGTAGAGCGCTTTCATCGCTCTTGGAAAGATTGTGTGGCAATGTACATGGCCAACGAGCAGCAGAACGACTGGAACTTGTGGGTGAAGTTCGCCGTGTACGCATACAACTCGGCGCGACACTCGACGGTCGCACTCTCACCGAACGAACTCATGATGGGTAGACGGCTGCGGCCACCGAATGAACTGCTGCGACGAATGGAGACTACGGAGGCCGGCGAATTGATGGCGTATCACGAGAAACTACTGGCGGTGATGAGTAAGAGCCACGAGTGCGCGGCGAAAGCCATGGAGAAAGAACAGAGGCGACAGGCACGCTATTACAATCGCAACACAAAGCAGAAGCGAGAGTTTCGGCCTGGTGATCGTGTTTGGGTGTACAATCCTCCGAGGGGACCTAACGCAACTAAGTTCGTACACAAATGGATGGGGCCCATGCGAGTGGTTGAGGCCGCAGGTTACGAGAATTTCCTGCTGCAGCGTGAGGACAAAAGTGGAGCACCGGAGACGTTAATAGCTCACATTTCATTCTTGGTTAGCTATCACCTTCCGACACTACTGCTACAACAGGCGGCAACCGACATCGAGGCGCAACTGGACTATAAAGATCAGAGCGGGGAAGCGACAGATGAACCGACGAACCGAGCGCCTGTACGAGCAGCGACGGCAGGTCGCGCTTCAAGAAAGGATGGACGGCGCCAGAAACGACGTAGAGGCACAATGGCGGACACGGGCGGAGACTCGGCGGAGGACACTCGACTGGTGGAAGGACGACGTCGACGGAGACGTAAAAGGGCTGGACAATATGTCCTCGAGTACGAACTGCTGCCTGTCAGTGACGAGCGACACGGTAATGCAGTCGGCGAACGACTATGGCTTTCGGTTGCTGACTACGAACGACTATGCCAGAGCGGGAGAGTCGTGGAAGACTCCCAGGTTGGGGAAGCCGTGTAACAGGTTGGTGACGAGCGGTGACGGGCGCAGGCTGGATTGGCGCCAGCAGGGCGAGCAGCCGCTCGAAGGCGAAGAGAAGACGTCGGCAGCGGCGAGCGGTCGTTCGAATATGGGACGGTTGAAGTACGACAGTAGGCCGAATGAGGTCTCAGGAGCCAGAGAGTGGGACGATCGTCGGCACGGCGAAGTGCGGCCGGATGAGTGGGCGGTTCGGACGGCGGTGCGAGCAGCCAGAAGCAGCTCAGTCGCGAATTTGCCAAGAATGGCACGGAGCGAAGCAGACGAGGAGTCCGCTAAGTACGCCCAGTACTTGCCGGCCCAGCAGACAACGGACGGCGAGTCCGTAAGTACGCCGAGTACTTACCGACGCAGCACGGAGCGGGGACGAAGAGCCTGGCGAGTGCGTAGAGCACTCGTTGGCGACTCACGGAGCGGACGAGGAGCCGGCGAGTGCGTAGAGCACTCGTTGGTGACTCACGGAGCGGACGGAGAGCCCGGCGAGTGCGTAGAGCACTCATTGGCGATTCACGGAGCGGACGAAGAGCCCGGCGAGTGCGTAGAGCACTCGTTGGCGACTCACGGAGCGGACGAAGAGTCCGGCGAGTACGTCGAGTGCTCGTTGGCGACTCACGGAGCGGACGACCTGGTGATCTGGACGAGCGGACGAGCGGTGTTTCGAGGGGAGTTCGAGGCAGAGGACGGCAGTGACCGTCCAAGTCGGCTGAGCGGCCGCGTTGAAGTAGGACAGGCGCCCGAGGCGTACGTCCGAGTGGCCAAGTTCGGCGTCGGCCAGGAAAACTTCATTAGGAGCCCGAGCGGCAGCTACGTTTGGCGAACTAGAAACGAACAGTAAATAAAGTAGGTCGTGCTGCCAGACGGGCACATACCGGCGCGGAGGACAGCGGTTCTGCCTCCGACGGCCAACAGGACTTTGAACGCTATCAGCACTGGGCATACGACCAAGCCCGGCGTGCAGGGTTAAGAAGACACGTTATACTCCTATCAGCTCAAAATTGTCGTAGAAGCTGCAGGGTTGGCATCGTTCTGACTAGATGACCAGGGGTTGTCCTTACTTTCGAGTACGTTTCGCCGACTTTCGAGTACGTTTCGCCGACTTTCGAGTAAGGAGCCATGCACTCAGACTTTCGAGGATATAAACTTCATTTAAACTCTTGTGTTGCGTCAACAGGCGACTACTGACTCTACTCGAAATGCGTTGCTTGGTGGGATGCCATGCACGAACGCAAATAACGTGCTGCAAACTCTTTAGAACAATTTTTATTTTATTTTCTGCTAGATGACGCCTATATTCTTTTTTTACCTGGTCATGTCCGCGTAAGTGGCTCGATGTTTTGCTGTCCTTGATACATGCATACTGTGTGCTTATCTGAGGTGATGATGCCCGACGTGGCCTCTTTTCTAAGTCACAAATAAGGTTTATGTGAAATTACGCACGAGTCAGTGAAGTATACTCGCAATTAAGTAGAACCCGGAGAGCAGAAAGGTATAGTGGTCGGTCGAAATCCTTCTGGCTGGTATAGCACGTAGGTCGACCCAAGTTACGCGTTACGGTCACGCAATTAATCCGCTGGGCTGTCCACCCCCTCATTCTTCGAGTGTTCTCAGTATGAACAAACCGATTTCAAGCTAGAATTGCAACAGCGACTGAAGTAACCATGTTGGTCAAATGTACGGTACCGGTACATGCACATTATACCGAAGGAGCCAGACATCCACCGCTCTAACCCATAGATATGCCCATCTAATGAAGCACTATGTACCGTACGATGTATCTCAGAAGCACACTTCCTAAGACCAATACTCGCATTGCCTATCACCGGCTGCTGCTGGTATACTATAGTACAATCAAAAGTACTTTGGCGCTTAAATATTGAGTACTAAGTACTAGCAAGCCCGAACCCGGGGTCCGGGGAGGAACGTAGTTCGAAGAACAACGTTCCCCCTTTCGCTTCTATTAGATTTCAAGAGAATCAATTTTGAAGTCCAAATAACCTGCACAACGATAATATACTTTCTCGCTTAAGTACGGATGTAGCCATGACATGCGGCCCTTAGGCTTCCAATCTGACTTGGGAATTGTATTGGGGCTATTGTTGAAACCGATCGGATTTGGCAAAGTTGGACAGAATTCACAATATCACCAGTGAATCTATACCGGTAAAGCATACACACCGGAATCCGGTCAGAGTACTTGAATCGAGTGCGTTGGGCTTCGGCTTGGCGCCTCTCTGCAAAATGATATCGTTGGCCTAATTCTGTGACCGTGGGGCAGTGTTGGCATTTTTGTTTTTAAATTTTTACATTTGCATGTAAAACGCATTTCTAAGATTTCTACACGCTTTCAAACATTTTTACAAAGGGTGTTTACTTTGTTGACGTAAAAAGACATGGATGCCACTTCAACCCCACTGAGCAGGTGAAATCCTCTGCAGCCTGCAGGGCAAGCTACATCGGACTCGCCAACACAGCACCGCGAGTAGTGCAGCGAGCCGACGAGGCGAGCGGAACGGGGAGCGCCACTGCCGTAGAGGACGTCTCCAACTAATAAAAACAACCACCGCGTAGCGGCGGCTCTTGGCTAGTAGAAGCAATGACAGCTGGAAACAAATAGCATGACAACTTGAAAGTATGAGCTCCATTCAATGTTTCATTACGCATGTCAGTAAAAATGTCAGCTTCGCTACTGTAGGCTACCCTCCGAGTACACAAGCTGACAGTGGAGTCCAGGTGAGCTAGGCTTCTTCAGCACTCGCAGCTTGCGCTTCAAAGCAAGGTTACAGACATGTTCAGTCTAAATCGGGAGGGCTCGTCTATTTCTTTGGAAAAGACTTCAAGTTACTCAAGTTCTGCAGCAGCGTAGGCGTCACCGGATTTTGCAGCAGCAGCGCGGTCACGGAGTCCAGGAGCAGCGACGTGGGCGTCACCAGGTTTTGGAGCAGCGACACGGGCGTCACCAGGTTTGGGAGATATGGGGTCCGGCGCGTCGGAGGGTTTTTGCATCAACCGAGCGAGCTCTGCGAGCCGCAAGCGGGGAGCGGTGCCTACCGTCGAGCGAGGAGCTTTGCGATTAGTTCTGGCCATGAGAGATTATATTGGTTTACTTTCTATGCATAGGTAGTGAAGCTGGTGAGCGTAGCGAATAAGCGGAGTGAACGAAGCTGGAGAAAGTGTATTTTCAAGCAAAGGAAGTCGCCAAGTGCAAGTTGCAGCAAGCAAGAAAACAAGTTGCAGCATCAGCAGAAACTGGGCACCATGATTGGCTCAGTTGCCAGTCGCCACGCGGTCCACAGGTTCATTTGGGTTTCGGCCTCGCAGCACGGCCGGCGACCAACGCAGTACATCCAAGTCAAGCACGATCACCAGAGGCAAGCCGCTGCTCGATCGGCGTGCTAGATTCGTTTTCAGGCTCAGCCCCGAGGCGTCTATGGTGACCGTGGCGGTATTGCCGTCCCGCGACCACGTCGCGCTGCAGCCCTTCTGTCAGGCCTTCGTGGCCTGAGAGGACAAGGAGATCCCCGAGTCGTGCTTCTACAACGCCCCGTGTACCGGATCGACCGGCGTCAACGAGATCGTGCCCGTCGTGGAGGTGCGCGAGCGCCCCATCCGGGAGGAGACGCGCGTGCAGCTCTTGAGCGTGGGCTCGGGCAAGTACCTGCGCGCTACGCACGTGGCCAAGTACCTCACGTGACCCCGCACCCGCGGCGAGCAGTCGGTGTTCGTGATCCAGATCGAAGACGGCAAGTCGCTCCCCTCGAGCTCCAAGTTTACGCTCACGACCAGCTTTTGGCCCGACCGCTCGGTCGGCTTCATGCAGAACTTCCCTCACGGTGGAGGACGGGGACTCGGGTTCTTGACCCTCGCGAAGAGGAATAACCAGGTAGGGTTGCTCTTCCCTACTCGGCTCCAAGCACTGCTGCGCACAGTGAGACGATCGCGGAGCGATGGTGGCCGGTCCAGTCGTGACCACCACGAACATGCTGTCTATTGGCGAAGAAGATGCCGAGAACGTGCGCGACATCCCGCTGGCTCGAGTGTCGTCGCCGACCGCGTCGAGCTCGGCCTTGTCGGCGGACTGGAGTCCTCTGACCGCTTTTCCGTCCCAGAGGAGGGATTCTGGGAGAACTGCACAATCTGAAGCATGCTGTTCCACGCGCGCAGCGCCCTCGCTGTTGGCCTCCGCGACAACCACAGCGAAGTGCTGCATCACGATTCCCGAAAAAGAACGCATCTACTCGCAGCGCGAGATCACGCGTAACAACTTCGCCCCGTACTCGAGTGACAACATCTCCAACTACACGGCTTTCCACACGGAGCTCGTGGGTATCGCCATGTATGTGCTCGACATCTGCGCCATCGTGGACAAGCGCAACTGCGCAGTGGGTCCCGTGTGGCCCCTTCGCTCTTCCTCATGGCATGGCTTTTGGCATGACCACGGGTTACGCCGTCAACCCGGCGTGTGACCAGCGGATGATCCAAGACCTTCAGCACATGCAGTTACTACTTCTGGTGGACAACCAAGCCTGAAAGTTCGACAACACCGAGACCAAGACTACGTTCCGTTGCGACCCACAACGGATAACGCAACATTGGTCTGCTCCCTTCCGGAAAACTCAATTCGATGGGGGGTCTCATTCTCCATCGAGAGCAGACTACCCCTCGAGTTTCCGATGAGGCGCATGCTGCTTTAGCACCCATCGGCTATACAGCCCGCTCAGTCCTACGGCTGCAGCACCCATCGGCTATACAGCCCGCTCAGTCCTACGGCTGCAGCACCCATCGGCTATACAGCCCGCTCAGTCCTACGGCTGCAGCACCTATCGGCTATACAGCCCGCTCAGGCCTACGGCTTCAGCACCCATCGGCTATACAGCCCGCTCAGTCCTACGGCTGCAGCACCCATCGGCTATACAGCCCGCTCAGTCCTACGGCTGCAGCACCCATCGGCTATACAGCCCGCTCAGTCTTACGGCTGCAGCACCACATCGGTTATACAGCCGCGCTCGGCCATACAGCCAGTACAACTAACTGGGGCGTGTGGTACATTTGACATGGGACCAATTTGGGGGGTTGCCATTCGGCACCTTGCTCTTCGAGTAAGGCCCCCTCTTGGCTTTGGTCCCTAACCAAATGAACCGCACATTATAAACCCCCACGACTGCATTATTGATTGAAAGGTTTACTTTCTATGCATAGGTAGTGAAGCTGGTGAGCGTAGCGAATAAGCGGAGTGAACGAAGCTGGAGAAAGTGTATTTTCAAGCAAAGGAAGTCGCCAAGTGCAAGTTGCAGCAAGCAAGAAAACAAGTTGCAGCATCAGCAGAAACTGGGCACCATGATTGGCTCAGTTGCCAGTCGCCACGCGGTCCACAGGTTCATTTGGGTTTCGGCCTCGCAGCACGGCCGGCGACCAACGCAGTACATCCAAGTCAAGCACGATCACCAGAGGCAAGCCGCTGCTCGATCGGCGTGCTAGATTCGTTTTACCCTCCCACCATCCCTGTATGGGGGTTGCCATTCGGCACCTTGCTCTTCGAGTAAGGCCCCCTCTTGGCTTTGGTCCCTAACCAAATGAACCGCACATTATAAACCCCCACGACTGCATTATTGATTGAAAGCGCGCAGAGCAGAAGAACGGCAGAAGACACTGTTCGCCCACTTAGCAGATTCGGGATTGCGGGAGAACTGTGCCCGAGCACAGCCTCCGTTATCAGTAGGCTAGAGTATTATACTATACTAAACTCAAGTGAACGTCCGAGACGAGGCTAAGCCCACTTCAACTGAGAAGGGAGGAAATAGCGGCACGACAACCAACCGTCGCTGCACGAAAGTTCACAGATTGATTGATTTTCCGTAAATAAAAAAGCTTGTCCTTCAGAAAACTATAGCCTGCCAATTGAATCGTATTCGATTTAGCCGTTTATCAGTTTTGAAAATCATTGAGATACGTTGCTCTACATTTTTACTGTCGGTAGGACGAGCGGCAAGAAGACTAAAACTCGACCCTAGGCAGCCAGCAAGTCCAAGCCTTCACAAGGATCTTCTGCTACTCAGCGCTGTTCTGCTGTTGCTGACATGCCCAGAGCCACCAAGAATAGCGGCAAGACGAGCGGCAAGAATACGAACGTTCGACCCCAGGCAACCAGCAAGTCCAAGCCTTCACAAGCATCTTCTGAAGGCACTCGTCGAAGCAAGCGAAAGCGCGACCAAAACGAGGACCAGATCGATGGCGAGACAACGAAGAATAAGACGCGGAAGGTGACAAGAAGTACGGCGGACAAGGTCGCTAAAGGTGTTGGGGGAGTGACGACGCGGCAGCCAAGTGTGACGGACAAGCCTACTGAGGATGTTGAGGGCGAAATGACAGGACCGACACGTGGTGAAAACAATGTGATATCGGCTGATGAGCAAGAACTATCGCTGGCCGATCTTGCCGAGGCGGTGCCGGCGCTGGAAAAAATGCATGCACGAATGAAAGGCGGCAAGCGCCAGGTGGGCAAACGCAGGTCAGGTGACAAATTCAAGTTGAGTCCATCCATGTTGGAGGTTTTCGCTGATCGATATCTTGCGGCACGAAACGCCCATAAAGGCGTGGACTATCAAAGACTTTCAACCACGGAATATTTCAAGGACTTCAAGGGCCACGCGGAGGGGTTGAGGGCCAAGGAACTCGAGTTGAAAGTGCTTCTCAAGAAGGCGTTGGCTGAGCAGCGTGAAATTGATGCAGGCAAGCCCATGAAAAACATTGAAGCTTTGGAAGAAGAGGTCGCGAGGTTGCACGTGCAGCATAAGGAAGACGTTGCGAAGTGCAAGCAGCTCGAAGTGGACATTAAGCAGCAGGAGGAGCAGCACAGTCTGGCGATTTCGAAGCTGCAGGAGTCTTACGAAGTGGAAATTGGGAAGCTACAGAACGAATTGAACGAAGTGAAGGCAAAGAACAGCACTCTCAAGGAAGTGATGACGGGGTGCGGCAAGTCTGCCGAACTTGGAGGCGAAGTGAATGAAGTCAAGGATAAAGTAGCAGAGCTGGAACAAAAAATGAAAGCAGAGATCATCAGACAAATAGAGCTAGTTGCGTTTGACAACAGACTTGCTAGAAAGAAGCGGGTGCTTGTCGCACAATCTGAGGGCCTGAAAGCGGAACTCGAGCGTATCAAGGGCGAGTGGGCGAAACTGGAAAGGGAACAATCCCGGCACGATTTCCAAGTGCTACGCTATGCTGATTGGCAGCGTGCAATAGACACGGCAAAACATGACCGCGATGTTGCGAGGAAAGATGCGGATTGCCTGCGTTACGAATGGGATCAAGAGATCAAACACGCCAATGAATTGAAGATGAAGCTGGACTCGTACGCTGCATGCTGCGACACGGACCACTGCATTCAAGCCTTTGTCGCGAAACGGTTCTGTGATTGTACGTATTTTTTGGAATGTAGTGCACTTGCTTTCTTGCTCACTTACGTTGTGTTGTTGGTTTTACAAACAGACTTGAAAATGCCAAGACTGGAACGATGCCGTGTCGTCGTCGAGCAAATGAAAAAAGTCAAACCGGAAGACACAGCCAGCCTGGAACAAGACCTCGATGAGTTTTTTCAAACGCGGAACTTGCTGTGCCACGAACCTGGTGCTGTTGATAAGACAGACCACCCCTCGTTCCACCAGCGTTGCCTCTCGATTCAACGTTTCGTGGAGAACTTGGAGAAACAGAGCGATTAGTAGCTTTGTCGGGCGAACAATTTTGGCTTGCTAAATGACAGCATCTTGATTTTCTTATCTTTTACATGAGCTTAGCATACAAGCTGTCCAGAAGATAAATACACTTCAAGTTATCAATATTCGATTTTTTGATCTTGAAATCTTGCACATAGCTCCGTTGACAAGCTGGCAGCAAGATGAACGCACTTTGATTGGTCAAATATCCATGCTTGTCAGTGATACTATTTTCGTGCAAGTATTCGGCTGCACAAGGGTTCCCTCCGCGCTTCATACCATCACCACCACTAGCTTTAGGATGCTCGATAAAATCGAAGCGCCTGTGTGTGACTTCGTCCGCCACGAAGCCGTTGCGTGCGACGACCAGCATGTTATACATAGCGGCAGGATGCACTGGGTAGATGTGCCTGCAACGGTGGGGCTTACACAACGATTTTGTAAACGAATTGAGCCAATCGAAATGAAGGATTGAAACATGAGCCGTTTTATTTGTGAGCAGTTCCTTTTTATCTTGATTTAAACCATTATTGGGCTGACGAGCTCTTTGTGAAGTGCGCAGTTGGACGAGATGCTCGCCGAGGCGAACACCACGGTGGAGGCCGTTATCAACTTCATCGTTCCGGGCGAGGTGCTGGTGGAGCGAATCTCGGGCCGCCGCGTGCACTCGACTGGCGGCCGCAGCTACCATGTCAAGTTCGCCCCGCCCAAGGTGGCCGGCAAGAACGACATACCATGTCAAGTTCGCCCCGCCCAAGGTGGCCGGCAAGAACGACATGACGGGCGAGTCTTCGTCCAAACAATTCCGACTACGGCGGGGTAGATGCGTAACCTCTACAGGGTAACACGAGTCCAGGTATTCTGTGTGTGTCAGATATCACTGTTAGAAGTTCTTGAAATAATCTATTAGATCTCAAGAGAATCAATTTTGAAATTAGCTATTATATCTCAAGAGAATCGATTTTGAAATTAGCTATTAGATCTCAAGAGGATCAATTTTGAAATTAGCTATTAGATCTCAAGTGCAAAAGAGCTTGCTCAATTACTTCAACGATCTCATTTACCAACTGTCAAGAATGGAGCGCGAAGCGTACAATCTCGTCGACGACTACAGGGCCCACCGTGATGACTATCGCGAGCGCATGAATCACCCGCCTCGACTGTTCCTGATCATGAGGGGCCTCCCAGGAAGTGGCAAGTCGACGTTTGCACTGGAGGTTGCTCGATATGCTGATCAGTTCGGCTTGTCCACGCTTATCTGCTCTGCCGACAAGTTTTCAAGCGTGGGGGGACCTACGTGTTCGATCCGAACCAACTCCATGAAGCGCATGAAACATGCTACACGCAGTGCCGCGAAGCATTAGAGTGCCGCCTGGACCGAGGCGTCGATATTGTCATCGTTGACAACACCAACCTCCGGGTGCTCGAATTGAAGCGCTATCTGGATCTCCAGATACGTTCAGACAAGCTTGCAGTTGCTTCGTTTGAATGCCCGCGTGGTCCGGTCGAAGGAAACATACTTTTGGAACGTGCTATCGCTGTTGGCCATGACATACCAGGGCCCACTTTCATGGAGTACTATGAGATCTGGCGCCGCGTCTTTCCAACCCGGCTGCATCATTCATGCAGCCATGACTACGTTGTCAAGCTGGACGAGCTCATGCGCGATCGTTAACCTCCGGCACATCCGGCAAAAATCAGTCGACACCTAGGAAGAGGTTACTTGTTTCAAGCGCTAATAAAGCCAACAATGATTTGCTCGAACTTCATCTTATGTGCACAGACCTGCTGAGCAATGGCTATAGTCGCTCGAAAGATACAACGGAGCAATGAAGAGCAACTTTGCGAGCCGAGACAATGTTGGCATGATCAAGAAGCTAATGTTTGGTAATTGATGTCAACATAGTTACTTTGTGTGATGCAAGTGAGATAACTAGTCCAATATAAAGTTGTGTTGTGCGTTGTATCTTGCACTGGCCCCGGCTTCATCTGCATCGTCCAGCAATGCTGCTGCTGCCGCTGCTGCTGGTCATGGTTGCGGCGCGGCTGCAGCTAGGCACATGAGGCAATAAAACAACACGAGCGATGCAGAACAGGATTTTCATCAAAATTGCAATTTAGTTACGAATGTGCACCTACAAACTCTCCAGCACTTCTCGTACGAGGTATGTGCAATGATAAGCTGTGATTTATTGAAAATATAGATCTCTGCAATAGTTGTTGTGGTGAAGGTCAGCTTCTGTCAATCACGATAATGCTGTGTCAGTCTCACTTTTCTTTCCTTTTCGGTTGCTTTTCTGCGTGGGTATTGCGGTGCAATTGTTCTTGAGACTATGATGTGGACGCAGTATTGATGTTTACTGTGCTGTTATAGGTGCATCCATGGATGCAAGAACTGCTGGAGAGCAAGCTCATCGGGCTCGGAGAGAAGCCAGAGCTGCTATGACTCGCGCAATCTCGGTCGAGCAAGGTGAATTCGTAAACGTTGTCCAAGCCGCCCAAAACGTCTTCCAGCTTGGTCGTTCGGGTGCAGACGCCGAAACCATAGGACAAGCTGGCGATACTTTCCAAGCGATGCACCGACGCTGGATGGCGGCACGGGAAGAAACAGCTGGAGCAGAAGCACGATATGTGCAAGAAGTGGTAGCCTGTATACTGGCCGACCACCGTGCTCGTCGAGACGCCGAAGTGCAGCATCTTGCGGATGTTCGAGCGGGGTTTCGCCAGAATTAATGTTGGCACTTTGAAGTGCCCCAAGAGGTTAAGGTACTTAATGATAGCGTTGTGCTCCAAGTACATACATGATATTGAATCGCTTAGCGGAAGCTTGAAATAACAGGTCTAGCTTGGTATAGCGTTGCCAGCAGCTCTCACGTGGAAATCGTGCCGGGATTTTTCCATTTCCAGTTTCGCCCACTCGCGCTTGATACTCTCGCGTTCCGCTCCCATTGTTGTGAATATGCACCTACAAACTCTCCAGCACTTCTCGTACGAGGTATAGTTAACTCGCGATCTCAGCTAGAAGACTCAGAATCCTCCGTCTCGGTACTGGGAACAAACTCCGACGACTCAACGCTTTCAGAACTCTCATCATTGGCATCGCTGTCAGCATCTTCACTCTTGGCTCAGATTCACGCTCCGATAGATAGCCAGCCATTTGAGTTTGAGTTAATGATGGAGCCGGCGGACTTGGCGAAACTCCAAACGCTTGGGAAGCAACTATGGCCATAGCCATGAGCGAGTCGGTCGGGGGATCTCTTGCATTACCACTGCTCGAACTGTCTTCAACGCCACCGCAGCGAACCTCGTCCTGTTCATTTGTGTGCGAAGGCGTGACCATGATGGTCGAGGCGTGCAGCTGTCGTGCACGCGACTGCTGCAACACTGCCTGAGCGCGCTGTTCGTGTTCCGCCCGACGGTGATCGCGCTCTGCCACGATAACCTCCCACTGCGCGTGATTGAATATAGCGTCGGCTTCGTCCGTTGCCTGCTGCATACATTCGTATTCAGAGCGTCGCAGGTCTAGCTCCGACTCCGCATTATCCACCGTTGGGCTGCTGGGTAGGTGGTGCTCCAAAAGTTGGTGAAGGGCCCTCTCCGCCTCAACAACCGCTGCAGAGACAGCCTCTTCGTCTTCAATCGCCTGCCGCCAGGTCTCTTCGGCTGCCTGCATGGTTCGTGGCAAAGTGAGGGCCTGAGCTTGAAGCGCTTTGCCAAGAAACCGTTTGATTTCATTCCCAGCAATCCGCTAGCCTCTAGAATGTTCCGATTAGCTAGAAGAGATCTGTGAAATGCGTTGAGGCCTGTCGACTTACATAGGATACGCCGTTTTAGCAACGCCTCCCTACAGGATGGCGCAGAACGTGGTGGAGGATCGGGGGCAAGACTGAGTGACAAGTATCTGCCTGCGCCATTGCCTGAGATGCTGGACACAGACACCGTGCTGCTCGTTGAACCGTTGCTAGCGGGTTGCCAGACGTGTGCGTTATCGGCCAATCAAATCACAGATCGTGTCCCAGATTGGTTTTTCGATGTGGGACATCTTCAATCAAAATCACAGAGTAGTAGTCTACACAATACCGGGAAAAGTTTCGTTCAATTAATTTTGATACACAATGTTGCACGATTATATCTTACGTCTTGAAGCCGTAGAGGGTCTGACCTTGGCGCTTGAGAGCATACAGGATGTCCATGTACATGATTGTCTTTCTGTTGGCGTGTTCTGCATAGGTCATGGCATCTCGAAATACGCTGCTCAGGTACACTCTGAGCACCGCCCGTGTCTCGTGATAGATAAGCCCAGAGATTCGAACCACGCCGGCGCGGCGAGCAAGACGCCGTATTGACGGATTGGTGAGGCCCTGAATAGAGTCGCGGAGGATCTTGCGGTGACGCTTAGCCCCTCCTCTTCTAGAGCCTTGGATGCCTTCGCCACGCCCGGGCATTGCGTGCGGATGTCAATGCAAAAACGAAAATGACTGTGCAGATGCGATAGGTCGAATGCTGGGATCATCTTTAAATTTATGAGCCACTACGGTATCGTGCAGATACTTGAAGTTGCGCACGGTGCGAGCTGTCGTGGATGCTGCTGGAGTTTCTGCCGATGCTGCATGAGCGTTCGGACGTAGCCCTACCGTCTAATTAGTGTCTTTGGAGAGCCATAATTTGTGTAATCTCTGCTGAAGACATATATATTGTAATGTTGGCTTCGCTACATCATTGTAGCTGCACAACAAGATAATCAAGCGTGACTTTCAGCGACGAAATTCCCTTGATGATCTCTCGATGCTTCCGATGGGCTTCCCCTCGTTCCGTGGTGAGCTGCTTCGAAACCGTTTGAAGCCACTGTGAAACAGTCACTATGCCGCTTCATTCGCAATCCAGAGGCGGCGCCGCACCTTCCTCCACCCACTCATACAGTCGCACCTCGTCACCAGCGCTTTCTTGCACTCCTGAACGACTTGGGACTGAAGACGGCGGCACGACATCGAGGGACTTCAGTGCTGCAGCATGAACGCTTGTCGGTCCTGATATAACAGCGGCGGAGATCGGGTTTGCTGCTCTGGTTTGTGGCGTTTTCTTCTTCTTCATCATGGTTTGCACCCGCCTTATGGTGCTGGCAAGCTCCGCTTCAACTTTGTTGGACACCAAGCACATATTGCGATACTTCCTCGTAAGGCTCACTGCGTTTCTCGGCTTCCATCGAGGATCTTTTCTTGTGTTGTACGCGGCCGCCACGAGGTCCCAGTCTCTCTTGGAGGACGGCAGGTGACTCTGCACGAGGGCCAGCAAGCACTTCATCTCGCTGGTAGTGTAGTTGGACGACCCCGGCCGTTTGGTCATCTGCACAAAGTCAATTAGCGTGGTAGCAGCCTCTCAAAAGCCTCAAGAAGGCGTTCTCACCTGGGGGCTGCGTCTCGAATTCACGAATGATACGGCAGCGCAAGACGGACGAAACGTGTACCCATTTTCCCTTAAATCCGATGATTTATGCACGTAATTACAACTATGCTACTACTACTATTATATGCACAGCGCACACGTAGACCCTTGCTTACAGCGCTTTCCGTTCCCAGTTGATCTGACTCAGCCGGGTCGTGAGTTGACATTGTTGTGTGTCACCATAGAGCTGAAGATTGGTGTAGTCGCTAATTTCGACAACGCAGCCCGGCGTCGGCAAAAGCTCGGAGTCACTCACCACGTTCCACACAGTAGCAGTCACCAGAAGCGAGTCGATTTCTTGGCGATTGCTTTCGTACCTGTCTCGAAACACCTATAGCACATTTGGTTAGAAGCGCGCAGCGAGCAACTTGGAATGCACACCCATACTTTCAGCATCTCCTCGAGACTTTCTGGCGCATTCGCATCAACGAGATGAAGCCGAGCGTGTCTCCAGTCCTTGTACTTATGACCAGAAATCCAAAGCAGCTTCATCCGTATGCGCGCCTTACAGTCACACTCACTGCCTTGAACGTGACGCTTCAACCCTGGCAAAAACCCATCAATGCATAGGAAACTATCGTCACCATTGAGAACCACCCTGGAGCTGCAACAACACATACCTTCGGCCGTGTCCACGACAACTGGTCCAGCAACGGGATCTCGCTGCGCCAGCAATTGGCGCATCCGTTCGTACGGTGTCAGTGATGGTTGTTGCGGTGCAGCGGTCTCATTGCTCGTTGCAGGACCATCGATGTGCTGTTCGCGGATGACAACCTTCGCGGCGCTCTTCATCGATTTCTTGGTCAGCTTCGTGGCTTCCGCGTCGTGGCGAGGCTTGCCCACCATGATTGAAAATGCGCAATGACACCAGGAGATTTCATTAGATGGCGAAGCGGTTTAGTTCCACGAGATGGCGGTACGGTACGTATTGGTCTTGTTCAAAAGATACGAGCCACTTCTCACAACAAATATTACGCTTTAGCTTCAACATGAAGCATCACCGCAGCAAAACTGGCTCGTGTGCTACTCAGGAAGCATTGTAAAACGATTTGTGAGGCGTGCATGAACGCTTATTTTGTAATCACGGGGGCTGGTGCCACCAGCGTAGTGGCAATGATACGGTATCTTATATTGAACACACATAGGCATAAAGGTCGGCAGACATCGAAACCTACTCACACCACGCTATCTTACAGGCCAAGCTAAACCTCATCTTGACAGCCCCACCCGCATCTATTCATTATCTCAATTTTAAGAACGCGCCTCGTAGCTAGTGGATCATAATTCTAACGATGGTCCATGGTTGGAGATGCTTCGGCCGTGGCATCGGGGATCACAATTTTGTGGATGGACCTTTACCGTTTACCGTGCGATGACCTAAATCCACGGCAAAATTCCTCACGACTCAGCGTTAACATGGCATCCGATAAGGAGCTCGCACAGCGCTCACAGATCGGTAACAGCAGAGACTCCGTGATGGTGGCCAGCAACAACACCAGCGACGACAGTTTCTCACATTTAAACTGACGCGAGCACAATAGTTTCATGGACTGCTCCTCGCTGAGCTCATGGACCATAATTTTATCGATGGTCCAGGCACGCACGGGAGGCAATGGGTGTCGGTTATCGCATCTCCGCATCAAGGGTCGTCTTCTTCTCACCAAACCGTGGCAGTGCTGCAAGCCTGGGGAGTTGGGCTTATGTCCTTGGCCATTGGATATGCATGTCTACATGCTTATTCTCAATTCCGCTGCGTCGCACGCACACAACCAACGTGTCACCACTGCAACCTCACCGAAGTCATGCAAGTCCGAGAGAGATTCGCTACAAAGGGCTACGTCATCTTCTACGGCGCTGTCCACGTCGACACGATCAACTCCTGGCGGTCGATCGCACGCCAAATCAATGGCTGGTTTGAAGAGGAGGTGAACGACATGACCGAGGAACAAGTTCGTGTCAAAGCTGCTGTGCCGGACCAAGACGCCCGTGAAATGTCGCGCTTGCTGCAGCGGTTCTACCGAACCTTTTTCCCTGCCGCAAGTGCGCATGACTGGCACTTCAACAAGACCCCGGCTGGCACGGAAGACCAACCACCTCGTAGATAAATTTCTCACGGTTACGCTTGGTGCCGACATCATGGACACGAGTGCTCTACCTGGATCGATTGTGGTCGCCACCAACGATGACACGTGCTTTTACGCGTACGGGTGGAACGAGAGGCTCGCACTCCGATCAAACCGGAAGTTGCTGGAGCTGAACAAGGGGGACATTGTTCTTTTCCGTGGAGACTTCATTCTCGCGCCTGTCGGGTACGATACAAACAACATTTGTCTCCACGCGTACATTGATTCATCATTCTACGACCGCCCAGACGACCACCACCCCACCGTGGTTCCTGAAATCGACGATACGCGTGGAATTGACGACCCGTTCTGCATTGTGTGGAACTGCACCTTCAAGGGAACGCCTCTGTCTCTGCGTCGTCACCTGAACCGCTACCATGGCATCCGTTTCCAACGCACGGCGCGCCACCTCGAGCCGTGAGATCTCCTGAAAAGAATGGCGCGCGCTCAAAACGCAAGGACAGGCCACAACCACCAATTGACCCATTCGTGTAGTGTAGTTATAGGTATGATCTTGTCTAGTATATTCGTGGTTAATGTGGTTTGCTGCATGAACAAATACTATCTTCGAGATTCTGTGAGGTATGACTGCGCTCATCTTATTGACAGGCTGCCGCTGATGCTGCCGCTGATGCTGCCGCCGCTGCGGTCGTGGTGGCGGTGCGGCAGCCTGTCAATAAGATGAGCACACTTTGATTGGTCAATATTCGATTTTTTGATCTTGAAATCTTGCACATAGCTCCGTTGACAAGCTGTCACTAAGATGACCGCACTTTGATTGGTCAATATTCGATTTTTTTTATAGTCAAATCTTGCTGATGAGTTGTTGCAAGCTGTCAGCAAGATGAACGCACTTTGATTGGTCAAATATCCATGCTTGTCAGTGATACTATTTTAGTGCAAGTATTCGGCTGTATTCGGCTGCACAAGGGTGCCCTCCGCGCTTCATACCATCACCACTACTACAGTAGCTATAGGATGCTCGGTAAAATCGAAGCGCCTGTGTGTGATCTCGGCCGTCACAAAGCCGTTGCGTGCGACGACCAACATGTTATGCGGGTGTTCTTATTTGCCATTCATCCCTACAGTTAGCGAGGTTTGGCGGAGATGCTCAAGTGAAAGCTCCTTTGCAGTGCTACAAAACGGCAACACAAAACCCGTGTAATGAACTTGGTTTCACTGTGCAAAAAGACGTCAAGGAATTGTACGCGTGTATCGAAATTACTGCAACAACTGAACATGTGTAATCGTCTTGATTATAGTATGCATTGTAGTCACTTCGTTTAAGTATGCTATAACAGTTATCCAGTCACTCCAGATACACCCGATTGCCTATACCCATGCTGTCGACGTTCTCGGACGATGCCGACAAGTTGTTAGTCAGATTCGCGTTTCAGTACGCGCAGCAAAACCGTCGTGTGGAGTGGTCTACTGTAGCGCGGAAGCTGCGCCGGTTTTGCATTAATAAGACCACAAAGGAGCTCGAAACGCGCCTACGAACCCTCAAGCGCGCCCATGGCAACGACTTGTCCAAATTCCCCCCCCTGCTTCTTCAGTTCTACGCGCCGTGCAGACAGTTCAAGCAATACCACCCCAAGCCGTCCGCGACCTCCCTTCCTGGACTACCAAGCTGTAGCATGCCTTCTCCGCTCCGTCTTCGGTTCGGTTACCAAGACCGATGTCCAACAGAAAGCTGGTGTGCTACATGAGAATGCTGGAGAGCTTCTTCCACAAGCGGTGGCTGTTGTTATTAACATCATTGGACCTGTCCGAGCTGACGATGTTTTTCTCGATATTGGCTGTGGTATTGGAAATATTGTTGCACAGTTTGCTCTTCAGACAGCAGCTCAGAGGTGCTTAGGAATTGAGATCCGTCCCCGATTGTGTCACCTTGGCTGCCAGCTGATCAACAGATATGCGCTCGTGCAGCCATTGCTCAAGAAAGTTGTCCTACTCGAAGACGATGCGAAGGACTGTGGAATATCGGCACACGCGCCGCTCTGCCAAGCCTTGACCGTCTATCTGAACAGCATTCTGTTCTTGGATGACGTGAAAATGCTCGTCCTACAAGAGTTATGTGCTCTCCGGCGTGCACGATTTGTGATATCGACCGAGTCGTACTGCCGGAGGCATCGGCCATCCTGTCGAAACACCTTCTGCACTAAGTGGCAACTGCAACACGTTATACGGGGACCAGCCAGTTGGACGAACAAACTAATTCAAGTTTACATCTATGAGCGAGCGAAGTAATGAATAACATGTCCAATCACAAATCCTCTTTATACTTTTCACATGTGCAACTCCAACACTACGTCGCTGCGTGTATATACTACCAAAAAAGACAAGAAAGGCAACCTTGGAATTAAACACAAACACCTGACCCGGACGTGGAGCGCGTTGCCACGCTAGCGGCCGCTGCGCGCAGCTTTTGGCACCTCATGTACATGTATAAAATCGAATACAATCGCAAAGGCATCAGTGCTACCGGCATTATCTCACATGCAACACATACACACGAAATAAGAGAGTCAAAGTCATCAGTAGTGCTGGTGCTGACGTGACATGGCTAATTTGGCATATCATCGCGGTCGGAGCACAACTTATTGTTTTGAAACCAATGTATTTAACGTTCTATTGTAGCACTTCGTAGCTTTACCATCGTGGATCGGCAGAGCTGGCACAACCGATTTTCTTCTTGTAACGCAGCCTCTGGTGGGTGTGCCCATGCGATCAATTCACTCGTTAGAGGTTGGAGCGTTGTGAACGCACGTCTCGACGTCACGCGCGACACTAGTAAATACGGCTGCTCTCTCTTGTTTGAAATACGGGACTTAGAACGCCACTCGGTAACTACCATATTTTCCAATTTCTCACCCTGAACTTTGTATACGGTCGATGCCGCTGCGCAAACAAGTGGGAACTGCTGAATCTTAACTTGAAGCATCCTTGGTACTCCACTGAACTTCCCCGGAAGCGTGATTTCACAAGCGCTATATGCTTGAGCGTCAAAAAAGAGAGGAAAAATATTTGCATCACTAACGCCTTGTAATGCAATGGCTGTTGAACCCCGATCGATCCGCACCAATAGAACATAAGGAGGTACACTGGGAACTTTAACCGTCATGTCGGCAGTGCTGTCATGCACAAAACGGAAAGTTGTACCAGGGTGATAAATAATTGCTTCAAGCGTTCCCAGAGTCCCATTTGCCACCATTTTTGCTGCGAGAACGTTCTGTGAGATCTGTATTGGCATCCCGACGATTAAGTCAAGGTACGGTGCCATCCTCCCAAACTTGGTGTCCGGTAGCGCCATGATAGTCGCTGTTTCAAAGCGATTAAGAGCTTTCAATTTTCCTCTGAAGTTCGCCACGACACGCACAGGAAATTCGCCATCAGGAAGCAGGCGTGCCGTAGTTGAAATGAACAGGTTGTTGATACACATTCTAGTCATGTTGTCAGGGGTGACAAATGTAGCCATTTTTTCTTCATCGTTGAACGAATCCCGCTTGGTTTCGAGTGTCACAACGCGCGAATTAATTATATCGACAAATTGCGGTGTCCATATTCCGAGTCGGGCTTGCTGGCACCCGTGACCCGATTCAGGATCGTTTGCAAATCGCACGGATTCTTTTAAAATGATGACGTCGGTGAACAAGTGCCACAGATGATACCCCGCGAGCTCATCAGCGGATGTTTTTGCCTTTTTTGAACGCGTCAATGGATCTTGGTACAGGGGCGAACCACCTACGGGAGGCAACTGCAAGAAATCACCCACGAGAATGACGTGGACACCGCCAAACACAACACCGGGTACACGTTTGGCAACACGCAGGCGTTTATCTAGTTAAGCAAGCTGATATTTCTTCATCATCGATACTTCATCCACAATGATTATCTCCACGTTCATAATGTCAGCCGATGACCTTCTTTTTTGAATTTGCAAAAGAAAGCTGGCTAGCGTCCGTCCACTGATGAGTGTCGCTGCCTTTCCCGTCAACGCAGTCTTTACGAAGCTATGAGGCCTCCCCTAGCTATCACACAACGCCTGCACCGCTTCGATGATCCTGCTTTTTCCGGTGCCACCTTCGCCACCTAGAAACATGAGTAGTTGACTATCGCGAAGCGTTGTCTCCAAACGGGAGCCGTCTACTTCAGAAACCTCGATTTTCTTCCATCGCAAAAATAATGAAGATCCAATAATTTGCAGAGCGTAATGCTGTCTTTCATTAAGAGTGTAAACTGCAGATATGTCGGCGACACTGGCAAAGCTCTTTTTCACATGCGGTGAGCGGTTCAAATCGGCCGATCGTGACCATGCCATGTTAGTATCACGGATGGTATCGCTTAGAAGCTCGACAATCTGTGTATCCCGCGGGGTAACGATGGGTAAACTCTGGGAAACCACATGATTGTCTGTGTTTGCATTAATAACCCATTTCTTCATTGTGTCAAGGGGGGGGGGGGGGACATTTTCCGGGGGCCAGTCTGGAGATAAACTGCTTGCTAGCGCAGACGCTGCGCCGTTTAGCAGCCCGTGGGTCTTAAAAATGGCTAAAATTGAGGCTGCATTACCGTCCGGCGAAGCGGACGTGGGGCACGCAGCAGGATGCAAAGATGAACTATCCAAAATAACATTGCGATTTTCGTCGTCTTCCCAAAGCAATGTCATATCAAAATCGTCGTCATCATGGCATCCTTCGCCATATATGTCCGCATTACCGTCTCCAGCTAAATTATCACTGTCGTCGCTGCTGGTATCGTCACCTTCGGAATCACTCTGTTGATCGTTTGAGGACACAGTTGCTGCCTTAGCCTGATCTGCAGCTCTCTTTGACCCCCTATAGAAGTCCTCCATATTCTCCATAAGCGCTTCAACAAAGCTGCTGCGGGTCATTTTCCAAGTTTCGAACGCGTTGACCCATGCATCTTCGTCACTGGCATCCACGACCCCGATTAGAGACTCCAGTGTGCGAAAAGGCTTAAACAGGACAAGCGAGAGCATGGCACGCTTCGATACAATCTCTGGGCCCCCCTCGAGATCTTCAGATGGCATGCGAAAGCCATTTATGACGGGGACAACGCATTCACGCCTCTTGCCCAGACTATGCGTTTCATGAAGTGGGTGATTTTGAAGAAATTGTAAGATGCAATTGGTTGCACTTTCGTTCTTCCTCCTGAAGTATGACATTTCAAACTCGTACATATTTAAGCTCTCCAAGCTCTTCGGACGGTAGATGTAATCATCCAGGAAAGAGACTGCATGATATTTTCACGATTGAAGATCATCGCTTTCCTTTACCAAAGTGCAGGCATATCCGTCTGCCGTCGTAAGCTGCCTGATGGCATCACCAAGAGGCAGTGAGACGCAAGTATCACTTGAGTAGCAACATGATCCTCGATACAAGTATAATGCGGTCAGTGGACCAGCCATTTCGTGGCGGTTTGTCAAATTGTACATCAGAGCGGCGACTCGCTTTCGCGCAAATATTTTTGGATCTTGTTCATCAACTTTTTTACGCTCTTCACGTCGCTTTAGCGCAGCTACGGCAACGGCAACTTGCGAATCAACTCTTTTTTAGGTTTTGTCACGTATTTGCAGCAATAAAAAATTCGATCTGTGACATCGCTACCACCGAGAAGTACTTGAATGTCATGATTGCATCTGCACGTTGCCATAATTTCGTAGTTAAAGCCATTCACAAACTCATGGCCAAGCTTTCGCCCGAGTTCCACTCCTGATGCGTCAAACGAAGTTGTTTCGACCAGATCACGAGGAAAACGGTAGCGACAATATGCATCGTGCGGGGTTGACCTGGATTGCTTGAAGCAACTATTCGTGTGATTCCATAAATGCTGATTCAACTGGATCACCAATGCTGCAACCATGTAATCTAAGGATGTCCGTGTCATTCTCCCATCAGATACGGAAGGTGGAGACACTTCAAATGTGCGTGTAAGTTCGTCGGCTCTAAACGGGTTATCGTCGCTCTTACAGAGCTCCATCTGAGCACGATTTTGCTCGCGTAAGAGCTCAAACGAAAATTCTGCGTTCTTCTGGCTACCTTTTAGGCTAGCATGATTCTTTTCTCTGTCATCAACAATATTAACAGCTTGCTTCGTCGTATCACGGCAAACGACCTCCCTGTCAGCCTGCTGCTTCACTTCGCTTGCTGTCAATGGATGTTCCCATACCGGCCACTGATCAGGACGAAAATTTAGCAAGGCGCCGCGCAATAGGTGTTGAGAGCTGAATTGATGATTGCAAACGCTGCACTGTACGAGTGCCGGTTCCGTAGGTTTGCCCTTATTGTGAGTGTTCTTTTTGCTAGTGATAGGATCTTGGCGAGCACTGTCGGGAATAGACAGCCCAACAAACTTTGAAAACGGTGCGCCACACTTACTACACTGAGAAGCCTCGACAGGAATTGGCAAGTCATTTGATACTATACTTCGGCTGTACGAAATCACCTGCTCCCGAAAATCATCACCATCAGGGCTCCGTAACAGGCGTTCACTAGCTGTTGAATTACTTGGGCAATGGTTCAGCCATATTAAAATGTGGAGATGTAGCGTACCCCTCCCTTGTGTTTCTACCATTCCAAAGTAAGCCTTCACGTCGCCAAATAGCCCACGAAATGGCAGCTTTTTTGTTGTTGCTGGATCAATTCCCAGCGCGTACTTGATAAACGCATCAACCTGACGCATGAACAGGCGTGTGGAAGCGCAATCGTTTCTTAGACTAGCCTCTCGCAACTCTGCTTTTCCTAGTACACGGGATTCGAGTACATCAAACAGCGTGCTCACGGACGATATACCCGCATAGTGAGCCAGTACAAGTGAGTTATCTGTGTTGGGAGTTAGAGTGACGAAGAGTGCTGGTTGGCCAAATCGAACTTGGTAAGCAAATGCTTTATGTCGGCACTGAGATCTCTCCGCGTTACTGCCCCAGCATGGCTTGCTTCCAATTTCCACCGTCTTCGAAAACCGCCCAGCAACATCATCGTTTCGTTTGCGCCACGGTAGGCATCCTTGGCGCCTTCGTTCATTTTCAAGTATTGCACGACCGAGCTGCTCCCCAGTCAGACTTTCGTAACCATGTAATAGACTAGGGAAGCGCTGACAACGGAAGTGATTGTGAATGTACATATTACTTAACGAAATCCGATCGAATGCCACCAGAGTGAACAACTCATCCTCCGCAAATTGACGCTCGCTTAGCATAGTGTAATACTTCACGCATTCGTAAACAGATACTGCAACCGGTCTAGCTTCACCTGGGTGGCCACGGCCAAACGGAAAAAGATGCGGGAACATGCGAGCAAACAGATCACCAGAAACATCAGTTGAGATTTTATTTGACCCGCGAACTTCAAACCGACGCTCTCCACGGTCTCTAGCTTCGGGTGCTGCCGGGTGTTCTTGTATCATAGCAGGCACAAATGCGTCCGATATTCCAAGTCGCCGCTCAATCACGTTAATCTCATTGTTCTCGTTAAAAACACGGAATTCATCATTCTCACCTCGAATGGTTTCTTGCTCTCGGTTTATCCCGTCGTTCAACTCGCCACTACTATCTTCAACACGCTCTGTGAACGTCTAGTCAGCAGCATCCACATCGTCGAAAAGTAGAGCTGGTTCATTTTGGAGCACATTGGCGTACAAATGATTGTTTTCTTTGTAGAATTCAAACACTTCCCGGACCTTTTGGTTTCGAACTCTGTGCATCTTTCGAACTTTTTCCGATTGTGCTGGTGTGAATTCCCCCACCATAACAACTCGGTAGGATTTAATGTTTTCTATTGACCGCGGCAATAGCAATATCGGAGGTCCCGGCGTACAGTCAAAAGCGATGCAATGAGAATGAATACATCGATGTCTACTTCCACGCATCACACGAGTAATGGCGGAAAGACTAACCAGCTGCGTCATAAATCGCTCCGGTAGCGTAAGACCTCGCAAATGCTCACTAATCCTCCCGACGTAAAACCCATTTGCAATTGAAAACTTCGGAAGCCTGCACAGGTCGATAGATCGATTGCATTCATTGCAAACAGAAAACCATGCTCGCTGTGAGTTAGTGTCATCATTGTAGCATGTCATTCCTCGTGGGGAGACCATTAAGCCTTCCAAATCTGGCAGATGGGGTGGTGACCGGTATTGAGAAACTAGATCACCGGGAATGTTTGATCTGTTTGACACTTTCAAGCTTCGCTTCATCTTATTCATGTATTCCCAATTGGTATCATCATTTCGGCGGGTTTTGGGGCGAAGCTCCAGCCTATCACACACGGTACACACACATTCGTCCAAGCCATCAGCTCCTAAAGCTCGACGAAGTCCATCCATGCATTCTTTCCGCTCGCTGTCACAGAGCTCGTTGTCAAACGTTCCATCCCAAGATGCGCTTGCCTCAGCTTTCAATGTTTTTTTTTCGTATGCCTCCAAGTGAAACTTGACTAATTGCACCACTGCGCTTCTTCTTTCTTCGGGCTTCAAACCGGCGCTGGCGTAACCTGTTCATCTCTCGCATTCGTTCGACAGTCAGGTGGTGTAGCAAGTCATCTTCGTCACTATCTGGTTGTGCTACGCTCGGTTGACTGGAGCGCGAAAGTGATGCTGCTGGTTGATTCTGGTTTAATGAATGGGACCCCTCTTGTCCAAGAGATGCAAACGAAGGAGACGGTAGACTACGACATGGAACGCTGGAGATAGTGCTTGTTTCATTGCTGCGACGACGCTTGGCCGCGTGGTCCTGCTCAGCTCGGTAATTCTCGTCCAAGCCCGTCAGCAGGTCATCTGCAGCTTGGTCATCAACATCTTCACGCGGGCGCACCACGCGCGTTTTGTTTGTGGGTGTATCCACCATTTGCCGCGAGTTTGCAGCCCCAGTTGATTCGCGACGGTGGGGAAATGATAGTGAATGCTGTGATAGTGATGGCCAGACCAGATCACAGATCTTCGCACGCTGTGTGTACTTCGGTACTGTAGTAGCCCTTTGAATTTAAAACCGACTTCGAGCACAATTGGCTCATAGACGCCTCCTCCCCGAGCTCATGGACCATAATTTTATCGATGGTCCAGGCACGCACGGGTGCCAATGGGTGTCGGTTATGGTTTCTCCTCACCAAGGGTCGTCTTCAAGCTCGTCGCGGCAGCGTCCCAGGCCTGTGAGTTGAGCTAATGTCCTTGGCCATTGGATATGAATGCCCACGTGCTATTCTTAATTCCGCTTCGCCTCAAGCACCCAACCAACGAGCCACCCTTGCAACCCCACCAAAGTCATGCATGTCCGAGAGAGATTCGCTACAAAGGGCTACGTCGTCTTCTACGGTGCTGTCCACGACGACACGATCAACGTCTGGCGATCGATCGCACGCCAAACCGATGGCTGGTTTTATGATGAAATGAATGATGGCTTTTTTTGCTTTTTCGATGATGAAGCGAACATGACTGAAGAACGAGTTCGTGTCAAAGTTGTTGTGCCGGACCAAGACGCCCGTGGTATGTCGCGCTTGCTGAAGCGGTTTTACCGGACGATTTTCCCGGACGCAAGTGCGCATACCTTCCGCTTCATCATGAGCCCGGCTGGCACGGAAGACCAACCACCTCGTAGAGAATTTCTCACGGTTCCGCTTGGTGCCGACATCATGGGCACGAGTGCTCTACCTGGATCGATTGTCGTTGCCACCGACGACGACACGTGCTTTTACGCGTACGGGTGGAACGAGAGGTTCGCGCTCCGATCAAACCAGAAGTTGCTGCGGCTGAGCAAGGGGGACGTTGTTCTCTTCCGTGGAGACTTCATTCTCGCGCCTGTCGGGTACGATTCAAACAACATTTGTCTCCACGCGTACCTTGATTCACCATTCTACGAGCGCCCACACGACCACCGCCCCACCGTGGTTACCGAGATCGACGATACGCGCGGAATTGACGACCCAAGCTGCATTGTGTGGAACTGCACCTTCAAGGGAACGCCTCTGTCTCTGCGTCGTCACCTGAACCGCTCCCATGGCATTCGCTTCCAACGCGCGGCGCGCCACCTCGAGCCGTGAGATCTCCTCAAAAGAATGGCGCGCGCTCAAAACGCAAGGACCGGACACAACCATCAACCGACCAATTCGTGTAGTGTAGTTATAGGTATCAACTTGTCTAGTATAATCGAGGTTAATGTGGTTGGCTGCATGAACAAATACTATCTTTGAGATTCTGTAAAGTATGCCTGCTCACCAGCGGTCCACGGTTGGTGATTCGGATAGTAGGCGCTGCAGTGCTCGCGATGACCACCAGGAAACACCAGGAATTGCTAATATCTCAAGCGAATAGGTCGAAATACGCACCAATTGAAAAGAGCTTTCATAACTACTCGTCGCGTCTTCAATTTCCATAAACTCGTTTTCTCACATCCAACACACACAGACACACACACACGAAACAAGAGAGCCAAAGTCACCAGTGCCGCCAGGGCTATCGCACATGCAACACAGACAACACAAGAGACACCGCGAGAAAGGATCAGCTTGTCTATCTACATTGCTAAGTGCAAGATATCTGGAATTTATTGAGCCAGGTGATAAGGGCCGGTAGCTTCCGCTCCGATGACTTGGCTTGGTTGGTCTCCACTCTGCGTGAATTCCTCCCCCTTGGCTCGGCACACAAAACAAGAGAGCGAAAATCGTCAGTACTACCGGCATTTTCTCACATGCAGCACACACGCGATACCAGAGATCCAGTTGCATAAAATACCTGCGACTTCTTCGTTGAGCCTTACCGCATCCGCTCATCATCCCGATTTCAATGTGTGTGTTCACGTTAGCTAACAACCCCTCGGACGACCTGGAAACATGAAATGATCAGGGTGTCATGCCTTTCAGCGAACTTTCACTGAAAGGAGTGAAAACTTTTCATTCACGGTAGTTTTCTTTTGGCCAATGGGGGGCAACCTTGGCGTGATTGAGGGGGGGGGGGGTGATCGACACTGCCCTGACCAAGCAGTACTTAGTTGACAACACAACAGAATTCGCAACGGCAAACAAGAATGGAGGCCCCGATCGACTGGCAACATGGGATCAACCAGATTCTAGCGGACACCGTGGAGAGTAACTGGGTTTATGCGAAGTATGTGGTGCTACTCTGTGGGCTTCCTGGAGCGGGAAAGAGCGTGTTTAGTGGGTTTTTGGCAGCGGAATTTCGTGAAGCTTTCGAAAGGCAGCGAAACACGGACGGCATCACTCGCCAAGTGCGGGTGTGCGGCTCGGGATTTCACGAAGAGCTCAGAGAATGGGGGCGAGAAATGGCAGAAGATGATGTTAAACTATCGTTGCAAGCAGCGGATGTTGTGATCATCGACGAGATGAATTTAACGGCAGCCGATAGGCAGCGAATTATTGCCGTGGGGACCTCTGAATGGGCCAGGGACGGGTACGAGGGAGCGGTGGTCACGGTTAAGCTATCGTGCCGTGACGAAGCCCATGCGTTAGAATTGAATGAGCGATCGCGGCGCCCGCGGCCGCCAGCTACCGTTCGAGCGCTTTTCCAACAATTCGCCGACGATACTGAGGTGCCCACAGTCACCGTTGAATCATTCGCGCAGCCAGAGTAAGGCAATTCAGAAGATGTGAACCTCGCCAAACACGCGGAAATAATTGGCCAGATTATTTCAACGTTGGCCAGGTTGCCGGAACGTCGAGGTGTTAGCCTGCTGCTTGCAGTAGCTGTTTGTGATGTAATCCGACGTTGCGAATTACACAATGGGACCACCCGTCCATCGAGCCAGCGTAACGATGATTCAATAACCTTTTTCATCGCTCTTTAGTATGCTGAGATCTAAGGCCATAGAATGTGAGCTCATACCAGTAAATCCAAGTCAACGCCGACACAGCGTGACACAACGTTGACTGAACAAGCAAGGCGGAAATACACTCGATCTGCTGCTACTAATACCAGCAGTACAATCATTATAGTAATTAGTCAATACAGCGGCTCCCAGCTTGAGAGCGCAGAATAGAAAGCCTACTACAGCGACGACAAAAAAAATCGACAACCAGAATCGAGTCACCACACGCCGACAGCGCCTATTCGCCGAAGGTGTTTTCGCCGCTGTAGGTGACGTAGAGAAAATCATCAGAGTCTTTCTGCTCTTTGTAAATGTTCGACATTAGTACCGCTAAACCAGAAAAAAACATTTAAAAAAAATGATCAATGCGTATTAGATAACACAGATAATGGCATAACATAGTCACATACCTGTGGGTGGGAGGACGTTGTTAATGAAGATGAAGATTTCCTTCTCTGGACTCAGTTTGATGCGCTTTCGGATCACGTACACGAATTGGCCGACTGTCAGATCCGCCGGCACCAAGTACTTCTTCTTTGCAATGTCCGGGATGTTGCTACGGTCCGCCTTTTCACAAATCACCTGCACCACGATAACAAAAACACGAGTTAGATATCACCAGGGAATCTATACCGGTAAAGCATACACACCGGAATCCGGTCCGAGTACTTGAATCGAATGCGTTGGGCTTCGGCTTGGCGCTTCTCTGCAAAATGGCATCGTTGGTGTAATTCTGTGACCGTGGGGAGGGAGGTCTCGACCAGCTCAAGAGCTACGCACCGAACGGGTGTTCCTTCTTGAACGAGTCCATCGTCGCGACGAAAAAGACCGATCCTGAGTCTTCCCAGTATTCGTGGGTGGCGGCCCTGTAGTCGTCAGTGTCGTTGAGCGGCTCGGCAGTACTGGTGCTGGTGGCGCTTGTGCTCACGGAGGCGCGGACGCGGTAGTTCAAGCGATTAGGAAACGTCATCGGCGACGACGGAGGAATTAAAATGGCTAACTGTAACTAGATTGCATGCACCCCGAATTGTCAAAACGAAAACTGGCTAACTAGATTGTCAAAACGTATACAAAATACAGTTAAGCTGCGCGAAGCCTAGAGAATACAGCGGCCGTGGCGATTGAAGACGCACTTGTTTGATCGTAGCGACACAGAATAGAAGCAATGACAGCTGAAAACAAATAGCATGAAAACTTTAAAATATGAGCTCCATTTAACGTTTCATCACGCATGTCAGTAAAAATGTCAACTTCGCTACTCTAGGCTACCCTCCAAGTACACAAGCTGACAGTGGGGTTCAGATGAGCTGGGCTTCGTCAGCACTCACAGCTTGCGCTTCACCAAGTTCTGCAGCAGCGTAGGTGTCACGGGATTATACAGCAGCAGCAGCGCGGTCATGGAGTCCAGGAGCAGCCACACGGGCGTCACCAGGTTTTGGAGGTATGGATTTTGGCATGTTAGCGATAACTTGAATGATCAGAGCGAGGTCTGCCATCCGCTGGGCCGTCGAGCGAGGAGCTTTGCGATTAGTTCTGGTCATGGAAGATTGATTGAGTTGTGTGCAATACTAGCATACGTGTGTATTATTGGCCAATCAAATCACAGATCGTGTCCCAGATAGATTTTTCGATATGGGACATCAAGTCCCAGATCGGTTTTTCGATGTGTGACATCTTCATCACCCGACAAATCGCAAGAGAATTTTGAATTTGAAGTGAGGTACATTAATGTCGATTTCCACTTGCTAACGCCACCTAATGCCAATTCCCTGCCGTCAAATCGCAAGAGAGCTAGCCAACGCCATGAGCGCGGTGATAGATGACGATGCGGTGGAAACTCTGCTCAAGTGCTTCTGGGAAGACGGATACATGATCATGCCGAAAGTGTTCGCGGAGGAGATGATCACGACGGTTCGCGCGAAGATCGAGGCTGACAACGAGTCCAAGACGCTCGATTTTGTATCGATCTTCAAGGAGGTTGGCAGCAATACTTTCGATGAGTTCAGGAAGATGGCGCCGCTGAAACGGAAGGCCTACAAGAAACTGAAGGACGAAGCAACCCTGCTGATCAAGAAGTTTCACATGCGCTGGCAGCCAAAGGAATGGGTGGCACTCAAGAGCTTGCCTGGTGGCGAGGAGCAAGATCCACATCGAGACATCCCAGCCGTCGAGATCGGCAAAGCGCGCAAGAAGTTCTCCGAGATTCAAGCCGGGCTTATCATTGGCCTGACGGAGAACACCAAGTTGATATTGTATCCGAAGTGCTTTGCCGTTGCGGATCCTCGTCGTAGGACAGAAGTCCTGCTTGGCGCCGGTGACTGTGTCATATCCCGTGGCGACGTTATCCATAGCGGTGCTGCCTTCACGGAACTCAACTACAGGATTCACTGCGTGCTGACGATCAAGGGCATCAAGTGGGGAGCCGATGCGACCGAGTTCGCGCCTCCTCCAGCGTATAAGTGTGAGTTCTGTCGATTCATGGCGCCAACCAAGTTATAAGTCTCGAATCACAAAAGAGGATGCTCGCGCAACCCTGCCCGTGCGGCCAATCGAGCTCGCGATCGAGAGCTCAATGAGAAAGGTAAGTTCTGCTGTGTGTGCGAGAAGCAGTTTGCCAAGCGCAACACTTACTACAAGCACTACAACCGCCGCCACAAGCCTACTTGAAGCTGTAACAACCTGAAGGAAGCGATAAGCTCCAACCCTCCCCCCCCAAAAAAAAAAATGAAACTTTGGCAAGTGAACAAGAAGGACGTTTCGTTGGATTTCATGACTGATTGTGTGGTGTACTGCTGCACTCCAAGCTCGTGCTTGTGGTGACGCTGTTGGGAGCTGGAGAACCAGCTCGGATCAAAACCTGCTTTCTTCATTTCACGCCTGGGGCGTATTTCTTCGGATTACGGATCGCACGAACCGTCCGACGTTTTGAAAATGCTGTAGGTGCCATCATAGCGCAGTTCACGGGCGGAAACAACTATTGAAGCCTTTGTCGAGAAACGTATCCGTGAGTGTACGTATCTTTTGGAATGTAGTGTGCACTTGCTTTCTTGCTGACTTACGTTGTGTTGCTGGTTTTACAAACAGACTTGAAAATGTCGAGACTGGAACAATGCCGTGTCGTCGTGGAGAAAATGAAAAAAGTCAACCCGAAAGATGCAGCCAGCCTGGAACAAGACCTCGCTGAGTTTTTTCACACGCGGAACTTCCTGTGCCACGAACCTGGTGCTGTTGATAAGACAGACCACCTCTCGTTCCACCAGCGTTGCCTCTCGATTCAACGTGACATGGAATACTTGGAGAAACAGAGCGATTAGTAGCTTTGTAGGGCGAACAATTTTGGCTTGCTAAATGACAGCATCTTGATTTTCTTATCTTTCACATGAGCTTAGCATACAAGCTGTCCAGAAGATAAATGCACTTCAAGTTATCAATATTCGATTTGTTTATCTTGAAATCTTGCACATAGCTCCGTTGACAAGCTGTCACTAAGATGACCGCACTTTGATTGGTCAATATTCAATTTTTTGATTGTCAAATCTTGCTGATGAGTTGTTGCAAGCTGTCAGCAAGATGAACGCACTTTGATTGGTCAAATATCCATGCTTGTCAGTGATAAGAGTTGAAGTGCCAGTGACACATGGTTATCTTTACAAAAAGATGCAGAAGTGGCGAGATAAGCGCCAACACAAGAGTGGATACGTCAAATTAGAGATTTACTGAAGCTACCAGTCACCACTTCGGCATTGCCGGAGCACGTTAGCGATCACGCATAAACTCTCCCAGCGTGATGATGTAGTCGCGCTGCATATTGACGGTGGTCAGATCGTTATCGATGTGCAGCTCATCGTCGGTGTCCACTTCGTTGTCGAGGCGCGGCTCCTCCGGTGCGTTGTGTCTCCAGGTGTTGAAGTACTTCACGAAAGTGCGACCAGGGATAGCGTGGCCAACACGATTAGCTCGTTCCAAGAGCTGTGTTGCTTCCGCTATGCCACGGGGGCATTCGAACGCAGCAACCGCATGCATGTCCGAGGGAATGTGCAGATCCTGATAGCGCTCAAAATCATCCATCTGAAGGTTGGAGTTGTCGACGATAACGATATCCACGCCACGGTCGGGGCTGCGACACAGGAATTCTCTGCATTGTTCGTAGCAGATTCGATGCGCCTCCTAAAGCCGACTTGCGTCGAACACATAGAATCCTCCGCGCTGGAAGAAGAAGTCAGCTGAGCAAATCGATGCGCGGAAATCAACCGTTTCTGCATAATGAGCGACCTCTAGAGCAAACGTTGTCTTGCCACTGCCCGGGAGGCCTCTCATGATCACGAAGAGCCGAGGCGGGTACTGCATATACGCGCGGCGGTCCTCCCAATACGCCCGGTAGTCGTCAACGATTTGTCGGGCTTTGAACTCCATTTCTCACACGTCGAATGTCGTCGAACCGCCAAGATTCCGCTGCTTCTGATGTTGACCACACCATATCACCGAACATAAGTTAACATTGATCTGGGATAGTCAACATCATCTTGGCCGGACCAGTTCCGCTCCTGGACGATCTCAGCGGCGTGGGCGACCGTCGGCAAGCATTCCGGTGAGCCCGGCCACAGCGGCACGGCGAGCGTAGCGGTAGCGGGGACAACGAGAGCAGCATGACGAGCATGGCGGCGGCCGGCACAGCGAGAGCAGCACGACGAGCATGGCGGCGGCCGGCATGGGCGACAGCAGCATGACGAGCATGGCGGCGGCCGGCATGGGCGAGAGCAGCACGACGAGCACAGCGGCCGGCATGAGCGACAGCAGCACGGCGGACATTCACGGCAAGCACAGCGACAGCAGCGTGGCGAGATGGTGAGCATGGCGGCGGCATGGGCGACCGTCGGCGAGTATTTCGGCGAGCCCGGCCACAGCTTTGCGGCGAGCTTAGCGGTAGCGGGGACAGCGAGAGCAGCATGGCGAGAATGGCGGCGGCCGGCAGAGCGAGAGCAGCACCTAGCTCACCTGGACTCATGCGTAGTCGGAGGGTAGCCTAGAGTAGCGAAGTTGACATTTTTGCTGACATGCATGATGGAACAGTGAATGGAGCGCGTATTTTCAAGTTGCCATGCTTTTTTTCAGCTGCCATTGCTTCTATTCTGTCTCGCTACACATCGACGTCCAGCGTTCGCATGCTTCCCAGACTTGTAGTTGCGTGCATACGCAGCGTGCGCTTCACCAAGTCCTGCAGCAGGGTAGGCGTCACCGGATCTTGCAGCAGTCGCGGTCATGGAGTCCAGGAGCAGCGACACGGGCGTCACCAGGTTTTGGAGCAGCGGCGCAATCGTTTATGGGGTTCGGTGTGTTGGAGGGTCCTAGACACATGCGAGCGATCTCAGCGAGCCGCGGACGATTGAGTCAATACTGGCTGGCGTGTGTGTTATTTCACAGATTATGTCCCAGATAGGATTTTCGATGTGGGACGTCTTCAATCGCGAAGATCGAGGCTGACGACGTCGTGCTGGTGTGCGATTAAGGATCGCACGAACCGTCCGACGTTTTGATCATGGTGTAGGTGCCAGCATAGCGCAGTCCACGGGCGGGAACAACTATGGCGGTCAATGAAGTTGATTTTGGCATCATACAAGTAACGTGAGTTTCGTTTTAGACGAGCGCAAGCTCTGTGCAAGATACATAAAAAAGCTTTGTCCTTCAGAAAACTATAGCCTACCAATTCCGCTTATCCGTTTTGAAAATCGTTGGGATACGCCCGTTGCTCTACATGTTTACTTGTCGGTAAGACGAGCGACAAGATGACTACAGCTCGACCCCAGGCTCCCAGCAAGTCCACGCCTTCACAAGCATCTTCTGAAGACACTCTGCAAAGCAAGCGAAAGCGCGACCAAGACGAGGACGAGGTCGATGGCGAGTCAGCAAAGAACAAGACGGCGAGAGTGACCAGAAATGCGACGGCCGAAGCCGCCGGAGCCGTCGAGGGTGAAACGATACGGCAGCCAAGTGACGATCAAGAACTTTCACTGGCCGATCTTGCCGAGGCGGTGCCGCCGCTGAAAAAAATGCAAAAACGAAAGAAAGGCGGCAAGCGCCAGGCGAGCAAACGCAGGTCAGGTGACAAATTCAAGTTGAGTCCATCCGTGTTGGAGGTTTTCGCTGATCGATATCTTGCGGCACGAAACGCCCATAAAGACGTGGACTATCAAACACTTTCAACCAGGTCATATTTCAAGGACTTCAAGGACCACGCAGAGGAGTTGAGGACCAAGGAGCCCGAGTTGAAAGTACTTCTCAAGAAGGCGTTGGCTGAGCAGCGTGAAATTGATGCAGGCGAACTCATGGAAAACATTGAAGCTTTGAAAGAAGAGATCGCGATGTTGGACGTGCAGCATAATGAAGACGTTGCGAAGTGCAAGCAGCTCGAAGTGGGCATTAAGCAGCAGGAGGAGCAGCATAGTCTGGCGATTTCGAAGCTGCAGGATTCTTACGAAGTGGAAATTGGGAAGCTACATAACGAATTGATTGAAGTGAAGGCAAAGAACAGCGCTCTCAAGGAAGTGGTGACGGGGCACGGCAAGTCTGCCGAACTTGGAGGCGAAGTGAATGAAGTCAAGGATAAAGTAGCAGAGCTGGATAAAAAAATGGAAGCAGAGACCACCAGACAAGGCGAGCTAGTTGCATTTAGCAACAGACTTGCTGAAGAGGAGCAGAGGCTTGCCGCAGAAGCTGATGCCCTGAAAGCGTGACGCGAGAAGCTTGTTGCAGAAGCTGAGGACCTGAAAGCGGGACGCGAGAGGCTTGTTGCAGAAGCTGAGGGCCTGAAAGCGGGACGCGAGAGTGTCAAGGACGAGTGGACGAAACTGGGAATGGAAAAATCCCGATACGATTTACGCGTGAGGACTACTAAGCAAAGCTATGCTGATTGCCAGCGTGCAATTGACACGGCAAATGATGACCGCGACGATGCGATTAAAAAAGCGGAGTACCTGCGTTACGATTTGGATCAAGTGACCAAACGCGCCGATGAATTGAAGATGAAGCTGGACTCGTACGCTGCATGCTGCGGCACGGAGCACTGCATTGAAAACTTTCTCGGGAAACGCAACCATGATTGTACGTATCTTTTGGAATGTAGTGTGCACTTGCTTTCTCGCTGACTTACGTTGTGTTGCTGGTTTTACAAACAGACTTGAAAATGTCGAGACTGGAACAATGCCGTGTCGTCGTGGAGAAAATGAAAAAAGTCAACCCGAAAGACGCAGCCAGCCTGGAACAAGACCTCGCTGAGTTTTTTCACACGCGGAACTTCCTGTGCCATGAACCTGGTGCTGTTGATAAGACACACCACCTCTCGTTTCACCAGCGTTGCCTCTCGATTCAACGTGACATGGAATACTTGGAGAAACAGAGCGATTAGTAGCTTTGTAGGGCGAACAATTTTGGCTTGCTAAATGACAGCATCTTGATTTTCTTATCTTTCACATGAGCTTAGCATACAAGCTGTCCAGAAGATAAATGCACTTCAAGTTATCAATATTCGATTTGTTTATCTTGAAATCTTGCACATAGCTCCGTTGACAAGCTGTCACTAAGATGACCGCACTTTGATTGGTCAATATTCAATTTTTTGATTGTCAAATCTTGCTGATGAGTTGTTGCAAGCTGTCAGCAAGATGAACGCACTTTGATTGGTCAAATATCCATGCTTGTCAGTGATACTATTTTAGTGCAAGTGTTCGGCTGCGCAAGGGTGCCCTCCGCGCTTCATACCATCACCACCACTAGCTAAAGGATGCTCGGTAAAATCGAAGCGCCTGTGTGTAATCTCGTCCGTCACAAAGCCGTTGCGTGCGACGACCAGCGTGTCATAGATAGCGGCAGGCTGCAACCACACCCAATGCAACTACCTGCGCCTTTGATGCCTGCCGGCGCTGCTACATGATTGATGACTTCAGTGGCCGCCAGGATGCCCCATCAATTACCCAAAAAACGCCAAGCAGCAGAGTTCTTGGCGCTCGAGGCCTAAGGGTCACGCGCTGTACAGCGCGAGAACACGCTAAAGCAATCGTTGAAGTTGAAGTTAAGTAGTATTGGCTCAGAAGGCCCAGTCAAGTAGTTTTGATCCCGCTTACTTCAACAAGAACAACACGCGATAACACGCGATACGAGAGAGCTAATTACACAAAGTACCTGCGACTTCTTGGCTTAGACTCACCCGCATCTGCTCATTGTGCCAATTTCAATGGGTTCACGAACGCACCTGCTTCCACCTCAGCGTTGGCATGGCATCTTATAAGGAGATCACATAGCTTCTCGCATTTAACCCTATTGCGATGTATTTTGACTTGATTTCAGTATGGTACCCCTCCATACAATAATCGTAAAACATGCCTAGATACACTGTTTTACCCCGCTTCCCGCAACTAAAACCATCACATTAGGGAGGTTTTGGAGGAAGACAGTTCCAGCTCAAACGTAAAACACGGCTAGATGCCATGTTTTAGAGCGCTTTCCGCAAGTTGCTTTGATTTGTAGAATCATGATTCCTTTAAGCCAGTATTCAAATCTGAGGATAGCTAGCTGAATATATTACGAAAAATAGTATGAATATTGATCTTTGCTGTGTAAAACAAGGTTGATCGTCGCTAGTCCCTGTTTATATCCTTGTAGTAATTTCGAAAAGGTACCTTGTTTTGCTAAACATGGTCATGTGGCTGGTTTTAAGCGCCATCCCTCGCAATAGGGTTAAACTCATGCAACGCAATAGTTTCGTGGGCGCCTCCTCGCCGAGCGCATGGACCATTATGTTATCGATGGTCCAGGCACGTACGGGTGCCAATGGGTGTCGGTTATCGCTGCTCCTCACCAAGGGTCGTCTCCGCCTCACCAAGCTCGCCGTGCAGGCCTAGAGGTTCGGGCTTATGGCCTTGGCCTTTGGATATGCATGCCCACGTGCTTACTCTTAATTCCGCTGCGTCTCAAGCACCCAAACAACGAGCCACCACTGCAACCTCACCGAAGTCATGCAAGTCCGAGAGAGATTCCCTACAGAGGGCTACGTCATTATCTACGGTGCTGCCCACGACGACCACCCACACGACATCCGCCCCACCGTGGTTACGGAGATCGACGATATGCGCGGAATTGACCGCCCAATCTGCATTGTGGAGAACTGCAACTTCGAGGGAACGCCTCTGTCTCTGCATCGTCACCTGATCCGCTTCCATGGCATTCGCTTCCAACGCGCGGCGCGCCACCTCGAGCCGTGAATTCTCCTCAAAAGAATGACGCGCGCTCAAAACGGAAGGACCAGCCACGACCACAAACCGACCAATTCGTGAAGTGTAGTTATAGGTATCATTTCGTCTAGTATGATCGAGGTTAATGTGGTTGGCTGCATGAACAAATACTATCTTTGAGATTCTGTAAAGTATGCCTGCTCACCAGCGGTCCACGGTTGGTGATTCGGATAGTAGGCGCTGCAGTGCTCGCGATGACCACCAGGAAACACCAGGAATTGCTTATATCTCAAGCGAATCGGTAGAAATACGCACCAATTGAAAAGAGCTTGCATAACTACTCGTCGCGTCTCCAATTTCCATACACTCGTTTTCTCACATCCAACACACACAGACACACAAACACACGAAACAAGAGAGCCAAAGTCACCAGTGCCGCCAGGGCTATCGCACATGCAACACAGACAACACACGAGACAGAGAGAGAAAGGATCAGCTTGTCTATCTACATTGCTAAGTGCAAGATACCTGGAATTTATTGAGCCAGGTGATAAGCGCCGGTAGCTTCCGCTCCGGTGACTTGTGTTGGATCGTATCCACTCTTCGTGAATTCCCCCTTGGCTCGGCACACAAAACAAGAGAGCCAAAATCGTCAGTACTGCCGGCATTTTCTCACATGCAGCACACACGCGAAACCAGAAAGCCAATTACACAAAGTATCTGCGACTTCTTGGCTGATCGGGACGCCCTAAAGCCAATCACAAACCAGAAGCAGAAATAAGTCCAAGTCACTTACGTCTAGTGGCTGCTAGCAGGGGTGGAACTTTTTCGATGTAGAAGTCTCGCCATTCATTATGTCATAGCGAAGAACACACAACAATTAATGTAAGCAAGAGGTTGATTTGGTGTTAAATATGCATCGTTGAACTGCGCTACAAGGTAGCAGGGGCGGTTCATGCTCCTAAGTCAGCCAGCATTTCTCGAATGTCATTTCCCTTCCGTTGGAATTCTTCATGCGAGACATCGCGAATGACACCGTCGTGGTAGATTCGGTTTCGAGTGTGCGTGAATGCTTTCATCTGGCAATCCAGATCACCACCACGGCCTGGATAAACTTCCTCATATTTTGCCACACAAAAATCGCGTCTTTCCCTTCCCGGGAGAAGCTGGCGCAGTGGCTGTTCAACCATGCCAGCGCGCGCCTGCAGACGCGGCTTAGCGAGCATCAGCTGCTGCTCGTGGAGCGGTCGATCGCGCTGCCCGAGGAGGACATCGTGCTTCCGCGTTACATTGATCGTTAACTAACTTAATGTATTAGTATATTTTATTCGTTAATTTAAAATGCTGGTCGCACTCGGCAGGAGCACACCATCCACTCCTCTTAGGGCTAGACCAGTGGTGGTTGGTAGCTATGGCTGCAATGTCATGTAGTAGTAGTATGTATTTGGTGTGCTGGTATTGTGATCGTCAAATAATTGGTGACTCGTTCACCAATTGTTCACCAATGTTGGTGACACGTTCACCAATTATGCTGACACTTTCACCCGTGTAGGACAAATACGACATGTAGTAGCACTAACCATAATTAGTTTAACGTATTACTACATGTACATGTGCAGTGGGGGCGTTGTCGGCACAACTCCGGAACGTAAGCGTAAAACGACTGAGTTGTGGCTGGCAACACAATCGTTTGCACGCTCATGGGCATACGTACTGGCCTAGGTACGCCACACAATTGTAGAGATCAGTCTCTAAATACTATTTTCAAACCGGTAGATACCGTTGTCATGTCGCCCAGGCTTTAACACCATAATTGGTGAACGTAGGGAGAGCCAAAAAGTATTGCCCTCAAAAACCAACCTTTTCAAAAAAATATTCTGGCTTGCCCTAGATTAGTTTTTGATTCTGAATCGATTGGGCCTATTCCCGTACGCTGATTCGGTTTCCTTCATGTTCAAATTTTGGTGTTTGTATCACGATCTCAAAAATCGAGGTGTATATTTTGACTGAAATTACAAAATTTGAAAAACTCCCCGAAGCATCATTCCGAAATATTGCTGCGCTCTGCTTCTTCTTCTTCGCGCTCATTGGCTCGGTTCGCATCAGGAAGTGCTCTAAATCTGCTCTTTTGCCGTGGGGACAGTGGACATCACACACGTCCGCTCATATATAAGCCGTGACTCTCGCTCGAAGATCATCGTCTAACAAAAAAATACTTTCGTCCGAACTTGATTCTTCACTTGGAGCGCAGTCGTTCTCCTCGGCAACCTCGTCGGCCACGACGGAGGACACGTCGGCCTCGTCTTCGGACAGTGGACCCCAAGCGCTGTCGTCATGCGCATCTTGCGGAGTGCCTAGCAGTCGTCTGGTCACGGTGCTTGCTCAGTCGCTGTTGGCCAGCGCTGAAGTTGATCCTCCTTGCCTTTTGCGAGTGGTTTCCGACGATGCAGCACGCTGTCGCTGGATTGCTGCTCTACTACTGGGTCTGCGCGAGGCGGACTACCATGAGGCGCTGTGGTGTCCGTACGGCTCTCGGCGGGGGCTGCGGTGCTCATAATCCTTTGGGGGCGAAACACTGCTGGTCGATACACCTGCTCTAAATTTAGACTTTGCGAAAAACGCCACTGGAGGGAAACGCAATTAAGTACGATTTTCGCTGGCCAATCTTTGAAGGCGTTTATCTCGATAAATCTAAATGGTGGCGTAGTCTTTTTGTTTGACGTGGTCTCATGTTCAGCGGATGGGTCAACATACTAAGGGAAATGGTCAATTAAGGGCCGTTTCAAATCACCCCTAGTGAATTGATCATGTCTTCGGATCGACTTGCTTGGAAAAACAAAATGCGGCAGTTTTGAAATGCCCGCGATCTCTGCTTTCCCCCTGTATTTTTTGTCAAGGCAGACCAATCAAAATGGTGCGATGAGCGCTCTGCAAAGTTGCCACTTCAATTTTAGTGCATTGCCAATTAAGGGCCGGATTTAAGCTTGTCGTTTGTATGCATGTCGCCACTTCGAGATGGACAAGATAATTGAGATGACTTAGGGGTAGGCTCACCATGATCATTAATATTATCAGTTTCTAATAAAATCATAAAAGGTATAAAAAGAGAGAAGTCACATCTGTTTTAACTGCACACTTTTCTGAAGCGCCGCCCCCCCAGAGCGTGTCTTTCTGGCCGCGGCTTCAGCGCTTCGCTTCCTTACCGGCGCCCACGATGGCCGCCGCAACAGCTTTGCGGACCGCCTCCGTGGTGAGCTCGCCGAGATCGAGGCCACCGGCACGTACAAGCGCGAGTGCGTGATCATGTCTCCGCAGGGCACCGAGAGCACGGTGCCAGCCCAAGCAGCACCAGCGACACATGAAGCGCCGCGCCAAGAAGGCGGTGGATCAGGAGGCGCCCGTGCCCGAGATGTCGTCGCTGGACCTGCAGGACGTGCAGCGAGCCGCCGCTGCCGTCGCCGCCCAGCAAGCAGCCGGAGACCGTGCCCGAGATGTCGTCGCTGGACCTGCTGGACGTGCAGCGAGCCGCCGCTGCCGTCGCCGCCCAGCAAGCAGCCGGAGACCGTGCCCGAGATGTCGTCGCTGGACCTGCTGGACGGCATCAACAAGCAGGGGACGGCGGCCCCGAGCGGACGCTGGCCCAGCCGGACCTCGCCGGCTTGGATGACAACGACGAGGCGTCGTTCGCCAAGAAACAGCCCAGACACCCGAGCCAAAAGCCCAAGAAGACGAAGCTCTTCTCGGGCGACAAGGACCTGCCCACGGTGCTGGCGGCGCTCGGCATCCCGTCGGACGGAGAGGGCGACCGCAACGACGGGTCTCCCATCAGTCGCAAGTCCATCAAGATGAACACGAAGGGCAAGAAAGGAGCGCGCAACCTGTTCAAGAACTTCCAGTTCGAGAACAGCATCTTCGACTCGGACGCGGACCTGTTCCGAGACATCGACTGGGACGAGCGCTGCGACTCGGAGGACCGTGAGCGTCGCCGCACCCAGAGGCAGAAGCGCAAGGGCGCCAAGCGCAAACCGGAGGAGGAGATGCCGCCGCAGGAGGTGGAGATCCCCACGTCGCTGACGGTCAAGGAACTGGCTGCCAGCATGGGGCACCACTTCACGACGCTGAAGCGGCTGTGCAGCAGCACGAGCATGAACAGTACATGAACTACTACTGGTCTGGTTCACGCAGCTCACAGATGTCGCGGGTTTGATTCCGCTTAACCCCGCACTAAATGGTAAGTCTCCTCTTCAATTGTTGACTGAATTCCTTAGTAACGTTGTTCTTTGTGTTAAACGACAACAGAATTCACAATGTCCTGCGGATCGACCTCGACACAAGCGTGTATCGCTACTCCAGAATCTGGAGACCCTATCCCAGCAGAAGCTGAAGTTGACGCCCCCGCCTTGGTACGCCTGGGCCTCTTACCTTTGGATGCAGCAGCAGCCTCCTCCAGTTTGGCGTGTGTCAATAGCTGTCCGCCCAGTGACACACGCTTACGCTTCGTAGATTTCTTCGGCCGGGGTGGCAGCGTCAGGATCTCTTTCTCGACTATCGGCTTGACGTGAAGCCACGTCGCGAGATTCACGTGGCGAGGTGCGCCATTCTTCTCGTACACTTGTAGACGATCATTCATGGTCACCAGCGAGAGCGGAAAAATACCGCAAGCTCTGAAGCCGATCTTGATGTTGCGTCCAATCTTGCTGCTTGTCCACGCCATACCTGCCAACTTGATCGCAGTGGCCTTGTCAATCGAGTAGCAGCCTTCGTCGTCCTCCTCCACCATCTCATTAATCAACTTGCACAGCTTCTCCTTCAATGTCGCAAACACAGCCACATCCAGTGGCTGAAGTAGGTGTGTAGCGTTTGGAGGGAGCAACACGAGCAGGATATCCAAATTGGCAGCGGTATCAATCACGCTCGTGGAGTAGTGCGATCCACAACCATCTAGCACAAGCAGCAAAGGACGCTTGACACTGCATGGAACCGAAGCAGCAAAAAAATGAAGCCACTTCTCAAACAGATAGGTGTTGATAAACCCACTTGGAGACGTAGTAATAGCCGCGCCGGGAACGCCACATTCTTGAAGGATGTCCCACTCCACCGTTTTGCCTGGTAGTATATACGCCGGTGGCACCACGAAGCCAGCGCCACTACCACAAGCAACAATAGAGAGGTGGAAATTGACTGAAGGTTCAGTGCTCCAAATGTTGCTTGATCCGCGGACTGCTACTACCTTCTTGCTCTTCTTTCTTGTCTGGAACGCTGTTTCGTCCATGTTAAACACCCGCGAGCTGTCGAGGTTGAGCTCAACCACTAGCTTGGCGAGGGTAGTGAACAGAATTGTCAAATCAGCGTTAGTAACGTTGTTTCGCTTCATTGATAGCGACTGGGCTGTCCGAACTGAGAGGGTTGGGTGCCGCTCGAAAAACCGACGGTACCAACCGTCCCCAACAGTTTTCCCGCTCACGAGGAGCGCCACCTCTTTTGCTTTCCGCAAAATTTGCCCTCGATCCGCAGGAAATCCTACAAGTTGACGACCAACTACCCAGTCGTAAATGTGCCTCTCGGCCTCCTCGGGAAGTAGCGGCTTTGGCCCTCGCCTAACAGGCTCCAACGAGCCCCCGTCCTTGACTGCTGCCAGCCACTTCCGGATCGTGCGCTCCAGGACTCCTGACGCAGCAGCAACATCTGCAACGGACGCCCCGCCTTGAACTTGGTGCACCGCTTCTTTCTTTAGCTCAGTAGGATACTTAGGCATAATGCCGTTGTTTCGTTAATGGCGCCAACCACCACTGTTTCCCGCCACGAATTACGTATAAACCCTGGCAGGCTTTCGGCCATTCAAATTTTAGCCAATCAACTACTCTAAACGGTGCAGCTTCAAGTGTATTGGTCATAATTGATGACGGCCCTAAATTGGCCGACGGCCCTTTATTGGCCATTTCCCTCGGCAGGAGCACACCATCCACTCCTCTTAGGGCTAGACCAGTGGTGGTTGGTAGCTATGGCTGCAATGTCATGTAGTAGTAGTATGTATTTGGTGTGCTGGTATTGTGATCGTCAAATAATTGGTGACTCGTTCACCAATTGTTCACCAATGTTGGTGACACGTTCACCAATTATGCTGACACTTTCACCCGTGTAGGACAAATACGACATGTAGTAGCACTAACCATAATTAGTTTAACGTATTACTACATGTACATGTGCAGTGGGGGCGTTGTCGGCACAACTCCGGAACGTAAGCGTAAAACGACTGAGTTGTGGCTGGCAACACAATCGTTTGCACGCTCATGGGCATACGTACTGGCCTAGGTACGCCACACAATTGTAGAGATCAGTCTCTAAATACTATTTTCAAACCGGTAGATACCGTTGTCATGTCGCCCAGGCTTTAACACCATAATTGGTGAACATAGGGAGAGCCAAAAAGTATTGCCCTCAAAAACCAACCTTTTCAAAAAAAATATTCTGACTTGCCCTAGATTAGTTTTTGATTCTGAATCGATTGGGCCTATTCCCGTACGCTGATTCGGTTTCCTTCATGTTCAAATTTTGGTGTTTGTATCACGATCTCAAAAATCGAGGTGTATATTTTGACTGAAATTACAAAATTTGAAAAACTCCCCGAAGCATCATTCCGAAATATTGCTGCGCTCTGCTTCTTCTTCTTCGCGCTCATTTGCTCGGTTCGCATCAGGAAGTGCTCTAAATCTGCTCTTTTGCCGTGGGGACAGTGGACATCACACACGTCCGCTCATATATAAGCCGTGACTCTCGCTCGAAGATCATCGTCTAACAAAAAAATACTTTCGTCCGAACTTGATTCTTCACTTGGAGCGCAGTCGTTCTCCTCGGCAACCTCGTCGGCCACGACGGAGGACACGTCGGCCTCGTCTTCGGACAGTGGACCCCAAGCGCTGTCGTCATGCGCATCTTGCGGAGTGCCTAGCAGTCGTCTGGTCACGGTGCTTGCTCAGTCGCTGTTGGCCAGCGCTGAAGTTGATCCTCCTTGCCTTTTGCGAGTGGTTTCCGACGATGCAGCACGCTGTCGCTGGATGGCTGCTCTACTACTGGGTCTGCGCGAGGCGGACTACCATGAGGCGCTGTGGTGTCCGTACGGCTCTCGGCGGGGGCTGCGGTGCTCATAATCCTTTGGGGGCGAAACACTGCTGGTCGATACACCTGCTCTAAATTTAGACTTTGCGAAAAACGCCACTGGAGGGAAACGCAATTAAGTACGATTTTCGCTGGCCAATCTTTGAAGGCGTTTATCTCGATAAATCTAAATGGTGGCGTAGTCTTTTTGTTTGACGTGGTCTCATGTTCAGCGGATGGGTCAACATACTATCATAATATTGTCACAATAGAGGTTATCAAATACCGGAGGCTGTAACGATTATAATTCACACCCAACCATTATCGGATTACGGATGGTATTTATTATGCTAGGATTAGGACCCCATTCGCTTCCTGGGATGGACTCTGGACTGGACTCCGGATATAAAATCCAGAGAACTTGTGGACTCAAGTATACTTAATCTAAGTTAAACACAAAGCCGCGACTTCGCACGGAACAGCTCTGGATTTACAAAACAAACAGTAGCGTGCTGCCAAGGGTTTGGCAGTACTATGAATTATGGCTTAGTAGTGATACTACTATTCGATTTATATCCAATATCAATACTATTATAGTAGTTCGGCTTTGGCAATACTAGTATCAGTACTAATATATAACAAAGTCGTGCTTCGCACGAAGAGAAGCTCTGAAATTTTAGCTGTGATAAGGTGGTGATCGAGTGCTCATTAGTTAAGAAAAAAAGAGAGAAAGCGTTGCTACGCTGCGTGGGCGTGGGAGGTATCTAGGATGGATATCAAGGTTTCCGGAAGGCAAGTCTGGAGTCGGAGTGATGATCTACGGGAAGGTGCATTTAGGGACAGGTAGATAGCGTTTCTCTCGAGGGTTCTCATTCGAGAATTCTCTCTCACTCGCAGCTAAGGTTCTCGCTCTCGCTCATGGCCTCCTCTACCTTCGGTGTCGGTTCGGTTGTCTTCTTGGGGCCCCTGCAGGCTCCATCTCTGACGGAGTTTCACTACGCTCGGGTTGTAAGCGTTAGTGGAACCTCCGCGCAGATTGCACTGATCGATCCGGACGGGGTCGATGAAGATCCCGTGGAGGCAGTTGACGTAGCTGTGCTGCAGCGACGTCGAGTAGACGACGCGAAAAAAGAGATGTGGCCCGGCACGTTTGTCGGGCACCCCATCGTGTTCGTTCAGCCTGACGGAATTAACATGGATCAGTGGAGCTACGGCGTTGTTACGGGATATCACATGGCTGCCACTGTGCCGTGGCTTCATCTTCGACAACTTGATGGGGCATGCAAGATTGCGCTGCAACGACCACCCAATATCGTCAAGGTTGACTGGGTTAACTACGCTCTTCAAACAGGCGCGTGTACGAACGCCGCAGTCTTGAACGCAGTTGAGCTATCGGACAAGTTAAATGAGACGTCCAACATGTGCGACAAGATTCGCCCGGGAACCTCCTTACCGGCAAAAGTGACGAAATCGCTGTCTGTGGCCTTTGACCCGTCAGCAGACGTCCCTGTCATTCGACCAGACACGTTGAGCATCGTGCAAGTTCCCCGTCAGCACGTTCTCGACTGTTCGCTCAAGAAAAAAGGAAGAAAGGGAGCAAGTATGTACGTGCCTCCCCCGCCTGCAGAATTGTCTTTGTCAAAAGCATCGAAGAGCAAGCGGAAGGCTTCGACAGTGTCGACTAGGAAATCTAAGCGGCGCAAAGTTTCGAGCAATTCGCTGAGTGATGACTCTGGGGATGACTCACCACCACCTACATTGCCTGATGATGACGATATACAAGCTGTTCTGCAAGAAAACAGACCGCTCACGGACATTGGGCTGACTCAGCAGGATCCAGAGCTGCCTGACCGTATTGTGGATGCGATGGAGAACGGACGCGGACGTTCTGCAACGACTTTCAGACCGACCGCGATCGAGCAGCGAATTAATGACTCAATATCGCACCCGGACAACCAAGGTAAGCCTGCTCAAACTATTCTTGAATATGTCCAACAGGCTCGGACAGACCGATTCCGTGGAACGCCGCCGGTGCTTCGCGGAGCTTACGACTTTGGGTTCCACGTTCGTGGACTTTCCGTTACCCATTTTGCTCGGGTTACACGCAACATGATGTTGAACAGCACGGAGGCAGTGAATATGAGTGATTTCTCTCGGAAGAATACTCTTCAACCGGCGTCTATTGCACCATCTTACTCGGAACTGCTTCAAGCCCTTCACAACCTGCTACACTTCGGCCGCTCGTTCTACAATACAGACACGGTCGACGTTCTGGACGCTGCAGTGCAGTTTATTGAGGCATTTGCTGACGGCGGAGAGCCCGATCGTGAAACGACTCGCCGTCTATTGCTCTGGGTCAACATGAAGTTTGGAAAATTTCGCGGTCTGGTCTTATCACAAAGCTTGAGTGTCGCAGTCAAAGTGAAAGACGAATTTTCGCTGCACGACTCGCTTCTTTCGGAGCTCCTCTACGATCAGCAACGAACCATAATTGCAGATCTCACCATGCAGCTAGCCGGGCGACAAACCCCGACGAAATCTGGCCAATCTACAAGTCGCGAACGCCGCTCCGAGAAACCCAGTGGAGTCCCCGCAGCTGTGCAACGCAGTCTACCAAAACAAGGTTCACTGCAATTGTGTATGAAGCACCTTTCCAAGGCTGGATGCTCCGGCAACGGCACGCCTGGTGCGTGCTTCTCGGCAAAGCGGGCGCATTTTCGACCAAAACATCTGCCGGAGGACGTGAAAGCACACATCGTCAGTCATTTTGGCGGTCTGGCTCCCGAATTCGCCGACCTCTGAAAGCCAAGGGTCTCAGTCCAACATGGACAGCCTCCATCTTCGACACCAGCAACGCGCGCAAAAATCGCGTCTTTCCCTTCCCGGGAGAAGCTGGCGCAGTGGCTGTTCAATCATGCCAGCGCGCGCCTGCAGACGCGGCTTAGCGAGCACAAGCTGCTGCTCGTGGAGCGGTCGATCGCGCTGCCCGATGAGGACATCGTGCTTCCGCGTTACATTGATCGTTAACTAACTTAATGTATTAGTATATTTTATTCGTTAATTTAAAATGCTGGTCGCACTCGGCAGGAGCACACCATCCACTCCTCTTAGGGCTAGACCAGTGGTGGTTGGTAGCTATGGCTGCAATGTCATGTAGTAGTAGTATGCATTTGGTGTGCTGGTATTGTGATCGTCAAATAATTGGTGACTCGTTCACCAATTGTTCACCAATGTTGGTGACACGTTCACCAATTATGCTGACACTTTCACCCGTGTAGGACAAATACGACATGTAGTAGCACTAACCATAATTAGTTTAACGTATTACTACATGTACATGTGCAGTGGGGGCGTTGTCGGCACAACTCCGGAACGTAAGCGTAAAACGACTGAGTTGTGGCTGGCAACACAATCGTTTGCACGCTCATGGGCATACGTACTGGCCTAGGTACGCCACACAATTGTAGAGATCAGTCTCTAAATACTATTTTCAAACCGGTAGATACCGTTGTCATGTCGCCCAGGCTTTAACACCATAATTGGTGAACGTAGGGAGAGCCAAAAAGTATTGCCCTCAAAAACCAACCTTTTCAAAAAAATATTCTGGCTTGCCCTAGATTAGTTTTTGATTCTGAATCGATTGGGCCTATTCCCGTACGCTGATTCGGTTTCCTTCATGTTCAAATTTTGGTGTTTGTATCACGATCTCAAAAATCGAGGTGTATATTTTGACTGAAATTACAAAATTTGAAAAACTCCCCGAAGCATCATTCCGAAATATTGCTGCGCTCTGCTTCTTCTTCTTCGCGCTCATTTGCTCGGTTCGCATCAGGAAGTGCTCTAAATCTGCTCTTTTGCCGTGGGGACAGTGGACATCACACACGTCCGCTCATATATAAGCCGTGACTCTCGCTCGAAGATCATCGTCTAACAAAAAAATACTTTCGTCCGAACTTGATTCTTCACTTGGAGCGCAGTCGTTCTCCTCGGCAACCTCGTCGGCCACGACGGAGGACACGTCGGCCTCGTCTTCGGACAGTGGACCCCAAGCGCTGTCGTCATGCGCATCTTGCGGAGTGCCTAGCAGTCGTCTGGTCACGGTGCTTGCTCAGTCGCTGTTGGCCAGCGCTGAAGTTGATCCTCCTTGCCTTTTGCGAGTGGTTTCCGACGATGCAGCACGCTGTCGCTGGATGGCTGCTCTACTGCTGGGTCTGCGCGAGGCGGACTACCATGAGGCGCTGTGGTGTCCGTACGGCTCTCGGCGGGGGCTGCGGTGCTCATAATCCTTTGGGGGCGAAACACTGCTGGTCGATACACCTGCTCTAAATTTAGACTTTGCGAAAAACGCCACTGGAGGGAAACGCAATTAAGTACGATTTTCGCTGGCCAATCTTTGAAGGCGTTTATCTCGATAAATCTAAATGGTGGCGTAGTCTTTTTGTTTGACGTGGTCTCATGTTCAGCGGATGGGTCAACATACTATCATAATATTGTCACAATAGAGGTTATCAAATACCGGAGGCTGTAACGATTATAATTCACACCCAACCATTATCGGATTACGGATGGTATTTATTATGCTAGGATTAGGACCCCATTCGCTTCCTGGGATGGACTCTGGACTGGACTCCGGATATAAAATCCAGAGAACTTGTGGACTCAAGTATACTTAATCTAAGTTAAACACAAAGCCGCGACTTCGCACGGAACAGCTCTGGATTTACAAAACAAACAGTAGCGTGCTGCCAAGGGTTTGGCAGTACTATGAATTATGGCTTAGTAGTGATACTACTATTCGATTTATATCCAATATCAATACTATTATAGTAGTTCGGCTTTGGCAATACTAGTATCAGTACTAATATATAACAAAGTCGTGCTTCGCACGAAGAGAAGCTCTGAAATTTTAGCTGTGATAAGGTGGTGATCGAGTGCTCATTAGTTAAGAAAAAAAGAGAGAAAGCGTTGCTACGCTGCGTGGGCGTGGGAGGTATCTAGGATGGATATCAAGGTTTCCGGAAGGCAAGTCTGGAGTCGGAGTGATGATCTACGGGAAGGTGCATTTAGGGACAGGTAGATAGCGTTTCTCTCGAGGGTTCTCATTCGAGAATTCTCTCTCACTCGCAGCTAAGGTTCTCGCTCTCGCTCATGGCCTCCTCTACCTTCGGTGTCGGTTCGGTTGTCTTCTTGGGGCCCCTGCAGGCTCCATCTCTGACGGAGTTTCACTACGCTCGGGTTGTAAGCGTTAGTGGAACCTCCGCGCAGATTGCACTGATCGATCCGGACGGGGTCGATGAAGATCCCGTGGAGGCAGTTGACGTAGCTGTGCTGCAGCGACGTCGAGTAGACGACGCGAAAAAAGAGATGTGGCCCGGCACGTTTGTCGGGCACCCCATCGTGTTCGTTCAGCCTGACGGAATTAACATGGATCAGTGGAGCTACGGCGTTGTTACGGGATATCACATGGCTGCCACTGTGCCGTGGCTTCATCTTCGACAACTTGATGGGGCATGCAAGATTGCGCTGCAACGACCACCCAATATCGTCAAGGTTGACTGGGTTAACTACGCTCTTCAAACAGGCGCGTGTACGAACGCCGCAGTCTTGAACGCAGTTGAGCTATCGGACAAGTTAAATGAGACGTCCAACATGTGCGACAAGATTCGCCCGGGAACCTCCTTACCGGCAAAAGTGACGAAATCGCTGTCTGTGGCCTTTGACCCGTCAGCAGACGTCCCTGTCATTCGACCAGACACGTTGAGCATCGTGCAAGTTCCCCGTCAGCACGTTCTCGACTGTTCGCTCAAGAAAAAAGGAAGAAAGGGAGCAAGTATGTACGTGCCTCCCCCGCCTGCAGAATTGTCTTTGTCAAAAGCATCGAAGAGCAAGCGGAAGGCTTCGACAGTGTCGACTAGGAAATCTAAGCGGCGCAAAGTTTCGAGCAATTCGCTGAGTGATGACTCTGGGGATGACTCACCACCACCTACATTGCCTGATGATGACGATATACAAGCTGTTCTGCAAGAAAACAGACCGCTCACGGACATTGGGCTGACTCAGCAGGATCCAGAGCTGCCTGACCGTATTGTGGATGCGATGGAGAACGGACGCGGACGTTCTGCAACGACTTTCAGACCGACCGCGATCGAGCAGCGAATTAATGACTCAATATCGCACCCGGACAACCAAGGTAAGCCTGCTCAAACTATTCTTGAATATGTCCAACAGGCTCGGACAGACCGATTCCGTGGAACGCCGCCGGTGCTTCGCGGAGCTTACGACTTTGGGTTCCACGTTCGTGGACTTTCCGTTACCCATTTTGCTCGGGTTACACGCAACATGATGTTGAACAGCACGGAGGCAGTGAATATGAGTGATTTCTCTCGGAAGAATACTCTTCAACCGGCGTCTATTGCACCATCTTACTCGGAACTGCTTCAAGCCCTTCACAACCTGCTACACTTCGGCCGCTCGTTCTACAATACAGACACGGTCGACGTTCTGGACGCTGCAGTGCAGTTTATTGAGGCATTTGCTGACGGCGGAGAGCCCGATCGTGAAACGACTCGCCGTCTATTGCTCTGGGTCAACATGAAGTTTGGAAAATTTCGCGGTCTGGTCTTATCACAAAGCTTGAGTGTCGCAGTCAAAGTGAAAGACGAATTTTCGCTGCACGACTCGCTTCTTTCGGAGCTCCTCTACGATCAGCAACGAACCATAATTGCAGATCTCACCATGCAGCTAGCCGGGCGACAAACCCCGACGAAATCTGGCCAATCTACAAGTCGCGAACGCCGCTCCGAGAAACCCAGTGGAGTCCCCGCAGCTGTGCAACGCAGTCTACCAAAACAAGGTTCACTGCAATTGTGTATGAAGCACCTTTCCAAGGCTGGATGCTCCGGCAACGGCACGCCTGGTGCGTGCTTCTCGGCAAAGCGGGCGCATTTTCGACCAAAACATCTGCCGGAGGACGTGAAAGCACACATCGTCAGTCATTTTGGCGGTCTGGCTCCCGAATTCGCCGACCTCTGAAAGCCAAGGGTCTCAGTCCAACATGGACAGCCTCCATCTTCGACACCAGCAACGCGCGCAAAAATCGCGTCTTTCCCTTCCCGGGAGAAGCTGACGCAGTGGCTGTTCAACCATGCCAGCGCGCGCCTGCAGACGCGGCTTAGCGAGCACCAGCTGCTGCTCGTGGAGCGGTCGATCGCGCTGCCCGATGAGGACATCGTGCTTCCGCGTTACATTGATCGTTAACTAACTTAATGTATTAGTATATTTTATTCGTTAATTTAAAATGCTGGTCGCACTCGGCAGGAGCACACCATCCACTCCTCTTAGGGCTAGACCAGTGGTGGTTGGTAGCTATGGCTGCAATGTCATGTAGTAGTAGTATGCATTTGGTGTGCTGGTATTGTGATCGTCAAATAATTGGTGACTCGTTCACCAATTGTTCACCAATGTTGGTGACACGTTCACCAATTATGCTGACACTTTCACCCGTGTAGGACAAATACGACATGTAGTAGCACTAACCATAATTAGTTTAACGTATTACTACATGTACATGTGCAGTGGGGGCGTTGTCGGCACAACTCCGGAACGTAAGCGTAAAACGACTGAGTTGTGGCTGGCAACACAATCGTTTGCACGCTCATGGGCATACGTACTGGCCTAGGTACGCCACACAATTGTAGAGATCAGTCTCTAAATACTATTTTCAAACCGGTAGATACCGTTGTCATGTCGCCCAGGCTTTAACACCATAATTGGTGAACGTAGGGAGAGCCAAAAAGTATTGCCCTCAAAAACCAACCTTTTCAAAAAAAATATTCTGGCTTGCCCTAGATTAGTTTTTGATTCTGAATCGATTGGGCCTATTCCCGTACGCTGATTCGGTTTCCTTCATGTTCAAATTTTGGTGTTTGTATCACGATCTCAAAAATCGAGGTGTATATTTTGACTGAAATTACAAAATTTGAAAAACTCCCCGAAGCATCATTCCGAAATATTGCTGCGCTCTGCTTCTTCTTCTTCGCGCTCATTTGCTCGGTTCGCATCAGGAAGTGCTCTAAATCTGCTCTTTTGCCGTGGGGACAGTGGACATCACACACGTCCGCTCATATATAAGCCGTGACTCTCGCTCGAAGATCATCGTCTAACAAAAAAATACTTTCGTCCGAACTTGATTCTTCACTTGGAGCGCAGTCGTTCTCCTCGGCAACCTCGTCGGCCACGACGGAGGACACGTCGGCCTCGTCTTCGGACAGTGGACCCCAAGCGCTGTCGTCATGCGCATCTTGCGGAGTGCCTAGCAGTCGTCTGGTCACGGTGCTTGCTCAGTCGCTGTTGGCCAGCGCTGAAGTTGATCCTCCTTGCCTTTTGCGAGTGGTTTCCGACGATGCAGCACGCTGTCGCTGGATGGCTGCTCTACTACTGGGTCTGCGCGAGGCGGACTACCATGAGGCGCTGTGGTGTCCGTACGGCTCTCGGCGGGGGCTGCGGTGCTCATAATCCTTTGGGGGCGAAACACTGCTGGTCGATACACCTGCTCTAAATTTAGACTTTGCGAAAAACGCCACTGGAGGGAAACGCAATTAAGTACGATTTTCGCTGGCCAATCTTTGAAGGCGTTTATCTCGATAAATCTAAATGGTGGCGTAGTCTTTTTGTTTGACGTGGTCTCATGTTCAGCGGATGGGTCAACATACTATCATAATATTGTCACAATAGAGGTTATCAAATACCGGAGGCTGTAACGATTATAATTCACACCCAACCATTATCGGATTACGGATGGTATTTATTATGCTAGGATTAGGACCCCATTCGCTTCCTGGGATGGACTCTGGACTGGACTCCGGATATAAAATCCAGAGAACTTGTGGACTCAAGTATACTTAATCTAAGTTAAACACAAAGCCGCGACTTCGCACGGAACAGCTCTGGATTTACAAAACAAACAGTAGCGTGCTGCCAAGGGTTTGGCAGTACTATGAATTATGGCTTAGTAGTGATACTACTATTCGATTTATATCCAATATCAATACTATTATAGTAGTTCGGCTTTGGCAATACTAGTATCAGTACTAATATATAACAAAGTCGTGCTTCGCACGAAGAGAAGCTCTGAAATTTTAGCTGTGATAAGGTGGTGATCGAGTGCTCATTAGTTAAGAAAAAAAGAGAGAAAGCGTTGCTACGCTGCGTGGGCGTGGGAGGTATCTAGGATGGATATCAAGGTTTCCGGAAGGCAAGTCTGGAGTCGGAGTGATGATCTACGGGAAGGTGCATTTAGGGACAGGTAGATAGCGTTTCTCTCGAGGGTTCTCATTCGAGAATTCTCTCTCACTCGCAGCTAAGGTTCTCGCTCTCGCTCATGGCCTCCTCTACCTTCGGTGTCGGTTCGGTTGTCTTCTTGGGGCCCCTGCAGGCTCCATCTCTGACGGAGTTTCACTACGCTCGGGTTGTAAGCGTTAGTGGAACCTCCGCGCAGATTGCACTGATCGATCCGGACGGGGTCGATGAAGATCCCGTGGAGGCAGTTGACGTAGCTGTGCTGCAGCGACGTCGAGTAGACGACGCGGAAAAAGAGATGTGGCCCGGCACGTTTGTCGGGCACCCCATCGTGTTCGTTCAGCCTGACGGAATTAACATGGATCAGTGGAGCTACGGCGTTGTTACGGGATATCACATGGCTGCCACTGTGCCGTGGCTTCATCTTCGACAACTTGATGGGGCATGCAAGATTGCGCTGCAACGACCACCCAATATCGTCAAGGTTGACTGGGTTAACTACGCTCTTCAAACAGGCGCGTGTACGAACGCCGCAGTCTTGAACGCAGTTGAGCTATCGGACAAGTTAAATGAGACGTCCAACATGTGCGACAAGATTCGCCCGGGAACCTCCTTACCGGCAAAAGTGACGAAATCGCTGTCTGTGGCCTTTGACCCGTCAGCAGACGTCCCTGTCATTCGACCAGACACGTTGAGCATCGTGCAAGTTCCCCGTCAGCACGTTCTCGACTGTTCGCTCAAGAAAAAAGGAAGAAAGGGAGCAAGTATGTACGTGCCTCCCCCGCCTGCAGAATTGTCTTTGTCAAAAGCATCGAAGAGCAAGCGGAAGGCTTCGACAGTGTCGACTAGGAAATCTAAGCGGCGCAAAGTTTCGAGCAATTCGCTGAGTGATGACTCTGGGGATGACTCACCACCACCTACATTGCCTGATGATGACGATATACAAGCTGTTCTGCAAGAAAATAGACCGCTCACGGACATTGGGCTGACTCAGCAGGATCCAGAGCTGCCTGACCGTATTGTGGATGCGATGGAGAACGGACGCGGACGTTCTGCAACGACTTTCAGACCGACCGCGATCGAGCAGCGAATTAATGACTCAATATCGCACCCGGACAACCAAGGTAAGCCTGCTCAAACTATTCTTGAATATGTCCAACAGGCTCGGACAGACCGATTCCGTGGAACGCCGCCGGTGCTTCGCGGAGCTTACGACTTTGGGTTCCACGTTCGTGGACTTTCCGTTACCCATTTTGCTCGGGTTACACGCAACATGATGTTGAACAGCACGGAGGCAGTGAATATGAGTGATTTCTCTCGGAAGAATACTCTTCAACCGGCGTCTATTGCACCATCTTACTCGGAACTGCTTCAAGCCCTTCACAACCTGCTACACTTCGGCCGCTCGTTCTACAATACAGACACGGTCGACGTTCTGGACGCTGCAGTGCAGTTTATTGAGGCATTTGCTGACGGCGGAGAGCCCGATCGTGAAACGACTCGCCGTCTATTGCTCTGGGTCAACATGAAGTTTGGAAAATTTCGCGGTCTGGTCTTATCACAAAGCTTGAGTGTCGCAGTCAAAGTGAAAGACGAATTTTCGCTGCACGACTCGCTTCTTTCGGAGCTCCTCTACGATCAGCAACGAACCATAATTGCAGATCTCACCACGCAGCTAGCCGGGCGACAAACCCCGACGAAATCTGGCCAATCTACAAGTCGCGAACGCCGCTCCGAGAAACCCAGTGGAGTCCCCGCAGCTGTGCAACGCAGTCTACCAAAACAAGGTTCACTGCAATTGTGTATGAAGCACCTTTCCAAGGCTGGATGCTCCGGCAACGGCACGCCTGGTGCGTGCTTCTCGGCAAAGCGGGCGCATTTTCGACCAAAACATCTGCCGGAGGATGTGAAAGCACACATCGTCAGTCATTTTGGCGGTCTGGCTCCCGAATTCGCCGACCTCTGAAAGCCAAGGGTCTCAGTCCAACATGGACAGCCTCCATCTTCGACACCAGCAACGCGTGTGGATCGGCGAGCTTGTAATTTGATGAACTCCGATAATGCTATCCACTCCAACTTGGTGGCCTCTCATACCAAATATATGGAGACTTTGACGAAGTTGAGTGCACATTGTTCAACTGAGACCGTGAAAAATATTGCAGTGGCTGCTGCTGAGCTAAATATCCCAATGCCAGTTGCAAATCAGTGTCAAAGTGATGACACGCTTGACCTAGACATGGTCAACTTTCTTACGCGCCTAGCGGAGGATTCCTCCCTATCGCTACCAGATTTCGTTCGTCTCGTACGAGGCGAATCTGCGAGTGATTCGCGCCCCAATAAAGATTTGTACGAACTGCCTTGTCCACCAACGGACCGACTGCGTGAGGCTTGGCAGCGCTGGAACGAGGTAGTGCAACATGGCGTGGTTCCGGAATGGCTACCGCATCTCCCCGCTCGTCAAATCAGTAGACCTCCGAACCATCGATCGCTAAATGATCACCGAGACCAGGTTTGGCGAAAGGGCAAAACGAGGGTCGCTATCTCATTGTCAAAGCTTCGTTGGCCGACGATCAATGGAAAGAAGTATTCATTTCGCCGGTCGGGGTTGTTGATAAAACAGGAGCAGATCCCCCTGACATCCGCATCATCAACGATTTTTCCTATCCTGACGGAGCTTCGGTAAACGACTACACCGACCGATCGCATTTTCCCGAGATCAGCTATAACCCACCTCGTGATATTGCTCGACGAATTTATACTCTACGTAGAGACCATCCGTACGCTCGGATCTTACTTATGCTTGGCGACGTCGCCGGAGCATTTCGACACGTACCTGTGCACGCTGAACACGTGCACATGTTCGCGTTCATTATTGATGGATACCTAGTCATTGATATGGCGTGCGGGTTCGGGTGGTGCGGCTCACCCGCATGGTACTTCCTGCCGGGGGCACTTATCAACGGGTTGTACGAGGCAGGAGTTTTACAAAGCGCGTTCAACGCAAATCTTGAACCTCCTCTCCAAGGATCATTTTGGTGTGACGACCACACCTGTGTGGAGCTGGACCAGGAATCCCGCTGTTTCATTGCTAATTTGGTTTTACGGAGAGCGATGGCCACCGTTCTGGGCCCCACAGCCATTAACGAGAGAAAGTTTACAAAATGGAAGGAGCAAGGGCGATCGCTAGGGCTCGATTGGGATACCACTAACGGAACGGTGACAATCCCTACGGCAAAGATTATCAAAGCTCAGCGACGTGTTACAGATATCCTAGAGATTGGCACGGTGACAAAAACGTCAGTGCTGAGCCTATTAGGAAGTCTTCGACATCTCGCTACTTGTTGCCCGCCGGCCCGAGCCTTTTTCCAGCGAATCCAAGATGTAGCCGTCCACACCGGGCGCTACGGTCGCCGAAAGCTCACACCTATGGCAGTCGAAGACCTACGATGGTTTCAGATTATCCTGCAACAACACGCGCGTTTCAACAGGATTCCTGTAGAGCATTTTGCTCAAGTGGCAACTCCAGCAGTGCACGTGCACATGGATGCGTCCAACGATGGGTTGTGTGCCCTGGTGCCATCATTACGACAATTTATCCGAGTGCGTTTCACGCGATCCGCGAAGGATGCCACGAACTCATCGGTGAACTCGATTAATGTTCGTGAGTTGCAAAGCGCAGTACTGTCCGCACTTATATGGGGGCCCACGTGGGCTGCTACTGACACGCGTCATCCAACCCATATATGCTTTTGGATTGATAATGTGAGCGCCGTGTCATGGTCTCAACGCCGTGCCAGCCGACAGCCACGCGCACAGTTGTACAATCGGCTGCTTTCACTGGCCGAATTCAATTATTCACTTGTTTGTACGGCGGCACACGTGCCCGGAGTTGAAAATATCATGGCGGATGCGGGATCCCGAGCCTGGACGGCATCTGATCCTTTATATACAACGTGGACTAACTTGTCGTGTGGTTGGACACAGATACCAGTGGTGGAGCCCTACGACGATCTCTTACAACTATGGGAGCGGTGCTCCGCGGATATGCCATCGCTGACACTACCGGTTCCAAATAAAGTGCATACTGGCGACAGTGGGCCCGGTTTTCTGCGTTCATGAAATGGTCACCATGGCTTGACGAAAATGCCAACGACGCAGGACTCAAGTTAGGGATGTTCGCAATTTTCAGCTGGCGCTACGGTTGGACTGGCAAGGGAAATAAGTTTGATACTATTCGCCTCAAGCTTGCCGCCATTCGCTGGCATCATCGAAGGCATCTCAATGTGGTTCTTCAGTGCTCGCCGGATTTCGACATCCTGATGCGCGGCATCCGCCGCGCTTCAGGCCCAGTCGTGAAGAAGCAGCCAGTATCCCCGGCTTTTCTCCGGCTTTTACACCGGCGTATCGACATCCCTCAACCCCGACACCGGCTTGTATGGGGCTCTGTTCTCCTAGCTTACTTCTTCCTACTAAGAAGATCGGAGTACCTGCGCGAAGGTACTCTACGACAGTCATATTGCTTGAAGACTGCGAACGCATATTTCTCGGACGTGAATGGGAAATCTACTGATTATGAAGTGGCGACTTCAGTAACTGTTGGCCTTGCTGGATCAAAAAATGACCAGTACGGACGGGGGGCCTGGCGGACGATGCACGTCACGGGAAACCCAGTTCTGTGTCCGCGAATGGCTCTTCGCCACATTTTACGGGCGAGGCAGGAATTAAATTTGCAGACGAGCCCGTATCTATGTGCCACCGTTGACGTTGCAGAAGTGAATGAAGCGCTCAAGACGCTGGCTAAAAGTATTGGCATCTCGGGTACGCGGTATTCGTCACACTCGATTCGTATCGGCGGTGCGACGGCGCTTCTAAACGGAGACGCTGATAGCCTTTCCATCAAATTGCTCGGTCGCTGGATGAGCAACTGCTTTGAAGATTATCCCGTGCAAGCTGCCAAATCCACCATCGGTCTCTCACGCAGGATGGTGTGATTCCGCTGATTACTCACTACCTATGCACTTGTGTGCGTGGCAAGCATTTCTCCTGGGGCCACTCACTCGCCCCCAAGCATGGCAGGTGAAGTCAAACGAGTTTGCCCCTAAAAAACCGGAATGTCTTGTGTCGGAAATGGGAGGTATCTAGGATGGATATCGAGGTTTCCGGAAGGCAAGTCTGGAGTCGGAGTGATGATCTACGGGAAGGTGCATTTAGGGACAGGTAGATAGCGTTTCTCTCGAGGGTTCTCATTCGAGAATTCTCTCTCACTCGCAGCTAACCCACCTCACCACGCCCCCAAGCATGGCAGGTGAAGTCAAACGAGTTTGCCCCTAAAAAACCGGAATGTCTTGTGTCGGAAACGGTAGCTATTCTAGTCGGCGGGTTTCGTCTAGCGCCAACTGGGACGGAGTGAAGCACGACTTCGTTCACAGCGCCGTTCTCCAGGCGGGAGCGGCAATGTGCAGCCATCTAACCTCTTTGCCGTTCACTCAAAATGTCCGGCCATCTGTCTGGGTAAATATTTTTCGTCATTTTGCCCCCCCCTCCCCTCCGGCTCGGGCGAGTCCCATACGAGCGCGAGGCATACTGAAGGCAAGATCGCGCGGTTTAAAGCCACTGCAAAAGTGTGAATGCGCTGAAAGAATCTCAATAAATCAAAACGTGTCGATTTAGAAATGCCCCCGGACCCTTGTGCTTTCTTCCTTCAGCTGAAAGAATACTATTATAATAGGCGATGCTCCAGGAGAGTCCATAGAAAACGATAACACCTTCAATGAAAAGTGAGCTGTATGCGCACAGATAAACCCTGAGTATAATTATGATCAAAGATCGATTGTAGTTTTCATTTTGCCTCATAAGGTGGTACTACTAATAATATTCTGACGCAGTGAGCGACTGCTCGGTAGCATCTATCGCATTGGGCAATGGTCCATTGAGCGCATCGCAACTCGCGATCGTGTCCTCAATCAAGAGGCTGCTGGAGAAAACAACACTCGGGCGTTAGTCCCAGCTCGTCAGCTATATGAGAGCAGCAGTGCGCAGCCATGCAAGGTCAGTCAAGCTGGGTTCGCCATGGTCTGATATTGCGGAATAATCCGTGAGTGCAATGTTGCCCGAGTGAAGTCCAGATCAATCATTTATCACGGTGATGCTGATTTCACGGTTAGATAATATTGGATGCAACAGTGATTATTTCTTTTTACCAAATACTATTTATCATGGGTAGTTTGTCCTAATGTTCAGCGGATGGGTCAACATACAATCATAATATTTTCACAATAGAGGTTATTCAAAAACGGAGGCTTTAACTATTATACTTTACGCCCAACTATTATCGGATTACGGATGTTATGTATTATGCTAGGATTAGGACCCCATTCGCTTCCTGGGATGGACTCTGGATATAAAATCCAGAGAACACCTACGTTTCCTCGTACACGTGCGCACCTGTGTAAGCTAAAGCATTGGGCCTAGTAAGCCCGTCCGTTACAGATAGAATTTGCGAGGTTTTGATTAGTACTCTCGCCAAGCGTGTTTTTTTTTCAGTGGTGTATTCGTTGCCGAGATAACTTCAAAAATCATGCACGCTCGTCCTTATCGCACAATTTGTTTTACTAACATCGATAGCATTACATTCTTTGTTGCGGTCGCGGTCGGTTTAGTCACATTCAACACGAATCGTGCTTTATTTTTATTTTTCTCTGAAATTTATTTTCAGAGCTAAGGAGGCGGTTCGAGCGGGCGTGCGATTTTGCGAAGTCAAATACCCTGCGAAATCAGCGAACTTTCTTGCACAGAATACCGTTATATTTTTCTTGCTGGATATAGTATCCCGCGCAAAACGATAAAGTACGTGAATGTTACCTGTGTGGGTGGGTATTTTTTTCGCGTGTAAAATCTCTGATTTTCGCGTGTCCACTGAAAGTCGCGTGGATCGGCCAGCTGAAAGCTGACTGCTGAAAACCGCGTGTGGCAGGCAATGCAGGTACTGAAAATCGCGTGTATAAATTAGCGGGTATCAAATTTTCTTTTAGGTAAAAAAATAAGGTCTTGTGTAGAAAGGTGTTTGGATAAAAATAAACCTAACAAGAGGGGCTAACCTCCAAGAACAAGTTTGGAGGTGTACACCTATTATAGGTTTGATGGTTGGCAAGCATGCAAGGATTTCGTGGACTCGAGATGGATCAACTGGGGGCAAGCGCTCTATGGACGTCTTAATCGATTGGCTCAATACGGAGAGGAACTATCGGAAATGGAAGGGTGGGAAGAAGCACTCGAAAGGAGTCTCTGTGTGGTCTAAATTGATCGAAGATGTCGGGACGTTGTAGGACACTTGTGGACTTGACAGTAAAAGTTGAAGTGAGTTGAGATTTGTTGCAGGGTACCGAACCTTGGTACGCTGTACCAATCCCAAGGTACCTGAACCGGTTAACCGAACCGGTCCAATACGACCACACGTTGATTAGACGAGTAGGTTGATTGGACGCACAGTGCTGAATGATTGTTGATTAGATGCACTAGTTGATAGGACGCAGGGCCGCATGTCTTTAGCACATGCTTAGGGTGTAACCTCCATCTATTCAATCACTTCTGAATTTCCTTTCAACCCCTCAAGTGTTCTTCTTCGCCTCGCTCCAAGCTGCGGCGGTGTCTACGGTCGAGTCTACAAGTGCAAGATCCCAGTACGACCTTCAACAAGATTTATCGTTAGCGCATGTCCTTCGTAGCTCTTGCTTCCTACGCCTCCTAGGTCTCTCCTGCGTCAGCTCCAGTCTCTCAAATGAATGTGGTGATGCAGTCGCCACAAACAAAGCGCAGATCACCTTCCACCTTCTCATGTGCTGCAACTTGCAGCTCGTCGGCAACTTGCAGCTCGCCTACAACCTGCAGCTCGACTGCGACTTGCAGTTCGACCTGCAACCCGAGTCACCATTTCTAAGACAGCATCGCCGTAGCCCCCCCCCCACTTTGTCCACAGCGGGTAGTAGCTCATAAAGTGCTGGTTTGTCGTTGCACTCTTCTCCAATCAGTTTTCGCACTCCATGCGCATTCTCCATGCCGAATTCGAGCAGCTGTTCGTCAATGACTGCCTCTTGGTCGAGTTCGTACCCATGGTGCTCATCTAGTGGACAGCATTCCAAAATATTCGGCTCACATACCCGAGATTCTTTATCGATAGAGCCGCCATTACCTCAAAGCACTTGTCCACCAGCTCCTCGCGCGTTGCGGTCACAAAAAGGTCGTCGACTTACACTCCAACAACAACCAGGTTGGAACCGTCGTGCTTGAAGTAAAGGCACATCTCCGAGATTGCTTGAGTGAAGCCTGCTGCCAGGAGCAGTTGACTCCAGAGACGGCCGGCTTGCTTGAGTCCGTAAAGTGATTTCGCAAGTCTCAGCATAAGCTTGTTCTTGCGCTTCACACCGAACAGTGCCAAAAAGCTGTCAAGAATCTCCATACCGGGTGGGATCTCGATGAAAATCTCCAGCTCGTCCTCCGTGGCAGTCTTAAAGTAAGCATTAGGAATATCCCCGTGCTTAGCAGGCACCTTCCAGCGTCGTGCGAGAACTAACACAACCTTGACGGTCCCTAGCTCCATCACCGCCTCGAAAGTAATTGTATAGTCCACATCAGGGAATTGCTCATTGCCCCAGGCAACGAGATTTGCTTTGTAGCGCTCGACTTCACCATCCGCTGTCATTTTTGTCTTGAACACCCATTTTGTGTGGAGTACATGTGCGTTCGGCGTGCGCTGCTCAATTGTCCAGACATCGTTGGCTTCCAGAGCTTTGATCACAACATGCATTGCGTCGACCCACTTCTCGCACATGCTGCTTCTCATGGCGCCATAATTCCGCGGGTTGGCCTCGCGAATGATATTGGCTACAGCGTGCTCCTCCTGGTTGGCTGTATTTCTCAAGGTTTGTCCAGCAGCGGATCCCGTCACCCGAGGTGCCGCATCGACCGAAGCCTTCTGCTTCTGCTTCAGGCTGGCCGAACGTCGTTTTTTCTCGGGCCGGGAGTCTTGGTGCTACCGGCGCTCGCTTCGACAGAGTCACTTGGCTTGTCGGCCTCCAGCATCTCACGCTGCGTGAGCTCCAATGAGACGAAGAGGAGGACTAGTATGGAGACCTCGAGGAGAAGCCGACGATCAAAACAGAACCGCCGGCCCAAGTCGAGCAAGTGGCCGAAGTCAAAGGGGGGGGGTGAAGGAAGAGACTTCCTGTCCTCATCGAGCCGGCAATGGAAACGGTTGCGTTTCTGTTTCTGACCTCCCCGCCAACCCCCTAGGAGCTATACACGTGGATCTTTGACAAGAGCGGAAGAAGATGAAGGGGAGTTTTATGATACACAGGAAGAACCTTCCTCCCCCAAGCGCAGCACTAGGGAGTTCATTCCCCACAATACGGGGCCCGAAGCCCGCCGGACTGATAGACCCGCTTTTGGTTGGAGTTGGATTGCTCAGAGAGCATAAAGACAAGCGTCCAGGGACCCTGAATGGCGCCAGCTAAGCATATTAGGTTAGGCCCTCTTCCCCCCAAGACGCTGTCTACGGAGACCCTCCCTCGAAGGCGCAGATGGCTTACGGAAGGGGTATGACTGCTGCCCTGTTTGCCAAGCAGGGTCAAGGGTAAGCAGCTACTTTTTCGTCGGTTTTTTTTTCTCGAAGCCATTCGGGTTCCTCCCCGGACAGTGAACTAACGTTGCATTCTGGGGGGGTACTACAATTTATCCACGACGGTTTCTCATGCGGTGACGGTGCTCCCGATGTTTTACTCGGACACAGCCACCGTGGAGAAGTTTTGTGACATTTGAGAATTATGTGAGGATCACATGGATGGTTTCCCCGACCGCTCGCGGATGTTGGTATTCCGTCAGAAGATCAAAGGGCGGGAAGAGAAGAGATGGTGCAACAACTCCCGGATCAAGTCCTTCTGAAAGCTCAAGGTCCGCTTCCACAACCAGTTCCTCAGCAGGACCGCCGACGAGCTATGGGAACGGTTACGAAGCGCGAGCGCGGCGAGTCCGTGGAGGAATGGGGCGACCGCGTGTTCGACCTGCGTGAGTCGCTCGACTATCCGAACCCACAGATGCGCTACCAGCTCTTTCGTCGAGGATTGAGAAATAAACGCATGCTGGTGACGCTGGACGCGAGCCCCACCTCGAGGCATGTGAGTGGTTCATGTTCAAGGACATGCACCGCCCAATAGAAGAGAACGACGAGTTCTCTTAGGGCGATTCCGCTAAGAAAAGCAAGTTGAACACGGGGTATTCATCGGTCGAGGCGCTAGCCCAACTACTTAAGTCGTTCATGGATCAACAACAGCAGTGGCAACAACAATTAGCTCAGAGGCAAGGTGTTGTTGGTAGACAGCCCAGAAACGGCCCCTTCTCTCCTTTGCACCGCATATTGAGCGACTTGGCACAGATCCTCTGTGTGGATTTCATTGCGTGGTGAAGCTTAAGAAATCAAGAGAATTGTGCCATGAGTGTCTAGGTTAGAGTAGTGCGCGTTATGACGACAGTACACGCGCATTGGTTACTTACTACATAGATTATTCGACTTGCAACAAGCACAATTGTGGTCAATTTACTGTTGTGAAACTTAGAGAGCGCAGTTTCTGTAACACGCGGAAAAAAAAACTTCATACGTCATTTTAAGCGTTCACCATCGTTTGCGTATCCATCCACGCGGTTTTCAGACACACGTGAAAAAAATTATTTTTACACGCGAAAAAAAGTTTTTCCCTACCTGTGTCGTCCACCTCAGCTAAGTGCGAAATATGTTAGCCAATAAGCTCAGAATATTGAAATCTATTAGCCAATTGCATTAGCTCAATGTTGCACGAAGGTTAGCCCATGTAGTGTTATAAGCAGGGATTGGTATTGGTAGTAGACTCCAGAATAGTAGCAACAGTAGTGATATACTATAGCACTGGCCCTTGGGTCGAATAGTACTTGAATAGTAGCGAGAAAAATGGCAGTAGTAGTACCATTTGCACTACTATAGTTCCCAATCTTCAACCCAAATCAGATCTTCAAAAGGCGCGAAAATCGGTGGTTCTCTGCCCCCCCCCCTTCACATCAACTTCGCTCATGTTCGCTCATTTCTCGATTTACGGCCCAAGCAGCAGCAGTTCCATGAAGTGCGCTAGGATTGACTACCATGGGGGGCATAGCGGGGACGCGTCCTTGCTGCGTGTGCGGCCGTCGGGTACATCACTTGTATAGTAACTAGCTTCGCACGGTGTCTACTTGCATGTTTTGTAGCCGCTCCTGTGTCAGCAGTTTCTTTTCAATACTGACAGCGGTTCCCAGGAGCTCACACCAAGCAGCACATCCGGAATCTCGCGCTTGAGCGACGCTACAGTGATTGATCTCGCGCAAACTGAGGATGAGGAAGAAAAAGCAACCCAAAGCAGTATTTCGAATCACATTGTCCACAGTCGCAAAGCTTGCACGCGTCTGGCTAGGGTGGGGCTGTTCGACTGCGCTCCAAGAACGCGTGGTCTCAATACGATCCTTCGTGATGATTTCGCTACGGGCAAAAACTGACAACGAGCGAGCATAATGACAGCAAATTCTGCGCCATAATCACCAGGAACTAAGGCGCATGGACGGAAGTTATGTCTTAGCCGATATGGGTACATTAGTAGTGCTAATAGTAGTGATATTAGGAGTGATACTACTATCGATAAATCCGATCTACTATAGTAGTAGTAGTATCGCTACTAAGCCAGAATTCTCACTACTACCAAACCCTGGTTATAAGCACAAGACTTCATGGATATTATACTGGGTATAGTGACATCGAAGTCTGCGAGAGTGAGTGGGCCGAGTGAGCGACGACTACGTTCAATCTTCCGGGCAAGCTTTTCCGGGCAAGCTCTTGCGTAGCACTGGTGGTGACAATCGACGGAACGATGCGCGCATCGTTAGCAGCGCGTATGTCGACGGCTAGCGGCACGAATCTTTCGTATTACTATTAGTTATAGGGGCTCACTACGTTTTACAAGCCCATTTGTGTCGGAAGAAAGCTGTACTGCGTAAGCGTAACCTGCGTACAACATTAGTAAATGCTGCATGAAACGCGTGCAGATGCTGCGGCTGTGGAGCAGGCGCAGGAGATGCGCAATTTCATGTGAGCGAATTGCTAAAATGCTGTACGACCCGCGCACCTAAGGGTGGAGGTGTGGCCGCGGGATCAACAGATACATGTACTTCAATGAAGACTCCATATGAAGTAACTTCATATCGGAGGACACCGGTGACACGATTAATCCGCGGGCAATTTGTTAACCTGCGGTGTACATCTACGCACCATCAAGTAACCACGCAGCGTAGCAATGTTTTCTCTCATTTTGCCTATTAACCAATTAACATTCGATCGCCACATTATCGCAGCTAAAATTTCAGAGCTTCTCTTCGTGCAAAGCACGACTTTGTATTTGCAAAGTTATGACTAAACTATTTTTTGGTGTGTCGGTTCATCTCGCCAGTACGATAGTATCATATCTCAAACGCTGGTGTGGCTGCCATCAACCGCGACTTTGGCTCCGTGTGAAATCGCCACAGAGGCTCTGGTTCCCCAATTGAATGATGATGTCAGCAATTGGCATCATTTACATGATATAATAACTACTTCAAAGTAAGTTATTATATAATACACTATAAACAGTATGTTGCGTGCGATTTCATGAAAATGTAGCATTACGATAACGTTATGCCGTGCGACCAGCACTACCAGCCCAACCCTTCAGTTAGTTTCTCAAGTAGTCCACGTCCTCGCCCTCCGCCTTTAGCACCTTGAGCACGTTTGCGACCACTGCCGCACCATCTTTATCTTTTTAAAGTTTTTAAACTTAATTTTAGGTACCGGTAACGTTTTTTTTAAAACGTTACCGGTACCTAAATTTCAAAGCTTTTTCGCGCGCTTTGCCAATAGTAAGCGCAATGGCTTAGTATACGGTAGTGTTTCTTCTCGAGTCTGTAGATATCCAATTGAAGGCAAGACGGAGAGATTATATATTTGTTGCTCAGTAGTTATCCTAAAATCATATGAAAAGAAAAGCAAAGATCCGTCTACTGCTGCTATTATACTGCTCGTGGTTGGTGGTGGTGGTGAATGAGCACCCCACTTACAGCATAGGTTTCTCTTCAGCCAAGAGTCGATGCTCTGCCATCACCTCCTCGAGCATCGCCCAAGTGTTCGTGTGGGCAGTCACCGCCGTAAAAAGAGCTTGACCTTGATCCTCCGAAGAGTTTTTGCGAAGTTTCGTGAACACACCAACCACATCATGCGTGGCCACGTCAAAGACTGGTGCACCAGAGACACCTTTGTTGACGTTGGCTGTGAAAAGCTGGTAGGGGGCATCGTCTCCTTCCACCATCCTCCCATTTGGCAGCATCATCTTCGTCTTTAGCACAGTGCTGATTTGGCCGACAGTGAGATTTGGCTCGGCGATTAATGCATCATCCTCCAAGCCAAACCCGATGACCGCCACTGTTGTATCTGCGCGAAAAGTATCGGCCACTCGTAAATAACGAATAACCTCTGCATCACGTCCTACCTTCATCAATGACAAGTCGAGCTCTGGAAAGTCCTGGACTAGCTCGCACACGACCTTGATATCACCCATAAGCGTAGCTGCACAAGGTCCATGTTCGGTTTTGTGGAGTCCATGGCTGATGTGATCAGCCGTGAGAAGGTATCCATCCGCGGATATGAAGAAACCAGTTCCAGCAGTAGTTCCCCCAGGCGACTTGATCCGCAAAAGAGCTGGTGTTGCGATGTCCCTTCCCCTGGTAACCTGCTGGTCAATCAGTCGTGTGGTAGAAGCGGTCTCTAGACGAAGAACTCGATTGGAGAGGTCTTCAATTGTCCTCATCAGCGTGGCGATGTCTGCTGCAGACGACGGAGAGTGTGGGATACTCGACGCCGACGCGGGGGGCTGGCTTTGAAGATCGGTGACAGCCTTCCAGACTCTTTCGAGCGAAACATGATCGGCTTCAGCTTGCCGACGCCGCTCTTGTGACGACTTCGACCGAAACGGGTTCTTCATGCTGCTGAATGTTGGAGAATGGCATTGATTTGGCTGTAGTAGTGCAAGCTTGACGGTGGGCGCAATCGAACAACAAAGTATGGAATCGCTTGGACGCGTGCGGAAGCTATCCACCAACTGCCAGGATCGAGTTCTCAAGATGAAGGTCGTCAATTCAGCGACACTCGTTCGCAACGAGCCCCAGACATCATCATTGATAGACAAACGTCAAATAGGGACACCTGCAGTCATTGCAAGGGGACCCGATACTTGCAGCGCAGTCCCGGGTCATGATTAAATGTGGTTGCGAAAAAATGTCGCGCAAACTCTTGAAATGGTGGGAGAAGATGCACCGGATGTTCATCAAAGCGTTCGACGGGCATCCACTTAACTGCAGTGTTGGTTACCGGTAGTCAGCTAAGACGTTCCGTGCTGATGAAACGCTCTCGTCAAGTTGCTGGTGCGCATTCACTCGGCAACGGCATTCTCGCGGTATTGTTGCACAGCTTGCTTGATCTCCAGCCCGTGGAACGAGCGCGCAGTCATCGAGATGAAACAGTTCCACAGAATACCAGCAAAGTAGCCCGAGCACAAACTGAGTACCGGTTCGCCGTGCACTCCGCTGTCAGTCCTGTTCAGCTGCGCAGCCCAGTTCCACGCCTGCATAAAGTCCATGGTTGGATCGAGTATACAACACCGATTCGATTTTGTAATCTCCACGGAAACTTGTGATACATCTATTGGCCTTCTTCAGGGGCATACGGTAGCCGGTACCGGGCAGTGGACGTAAGAATGGAGAATTCGAGCCGCTCCCCTTCACCTTCAGCAGCGATATGAACTCGAGGGGTGTGTCGAACATGCCCCCCCCCCCCGGTGTTATAATGCTGCCATAGCTCTATCAAGGGTTACCTGCCGTTGTGGTCAGATACGGAACGGACCTGATCTGTGGTCGGGTTTCTAGGCATGCTGGGGGTTGCACCCCCAGACCCCCGCATAAAGAAAACTAACTCCGAGTTGCGGCAACGTGTCCGCTCGCTGGAATGCTCGGCGCTGGGCCCGCCTCCGCAAATACCGCGCGGCCCTGCTTCGCGGGCACCCCGCGCGGGTTTGCTGCGGCTACGCGACCTCGCAACCGCTCGCTTCCGCTAGAACATGTGTTTTCATCTGACCAAAAGCATACAAAAAATCATATCAAATACCAGGTCCGTTCTGTATACGACCCATTTGAGATTCTACCCTATCAAGCAGGCTTGTACCACCAGCGAGTATCTATCACCGGATTGTCCGCCCGCTGCAGTGTCTCCACTGTTCTCGATTGCATCAAGCCCATGGATCTCAACTTTCAATCGACGGTGTCTTCGAAAAAACAGTACTGGGGCCTTGCGTCGTATAGAGAAAGCACAGACCGAGTATTGGACTCAAATCAACCCTTGAGGAGGCGAGGCAGGGTATTCATTCTCGGATCTCGGTCAGCAAGACTCAATTACAGGTATCAGGTTTTCTCAACCTCGGCAGTGTGACGAATCCGTGATGATGTCACATTCGAATGTTGCCGTGTGAAGTCTTTCACGGTGATGCAGCCTACGTGTTCGATGTCAGTGGCAATTGCAGCGTATCTTCGGTGCGATACGCATACATGTACAGCTTGTCAAGTTGAGACCTTCAAGATCTTCAACGACTTTCCCTTCGAGATTGTGCTGTTGTCTTTGTCAATCTCCCACCTGGCCGATGCATCCGCCCAACTCTGCTCGTCAACATTTCTGCGGCCAACGCAACGCCTGCACGGACACCAGCTCAATTCCAAAGTCACCCCAGCAGTTCAGCCCATAGTCGCCGCTACGTGGATCATACTGCAGTCCTTCTTCGAAGACAAGTTGAGCTACTTGAATCCGGTGGTGCCCGCCCTCGTCGCGGCTGCAGTCCACCGGCACCACTGCGCCACCGAAAGTCGAGGGCGAACACGGCAAAGTGGTGGCCAAGCGCGTCCGCTACCTGCCGTCCATGATCCCCGTGCTGGGCAATGCCATCGAGCTGCTGAGCAACGCCGAGCGCATGCACGACTGGGTCGCCGACCAGATCGTCCCCTTTGACGGCGAGCCGTTCAGTTTGAGACTGCCGGGAAAGTCCGACATGATGTTCATCGCCAAGCCGGAGCACATCGAGCAGGTGCTCAAGACGCAGTTCGAGAACTTCCCCAAGAGCCAACACATCCACGAGTCGTGGATGTGTGGACCACGACGTGTTCTTCGACCTGCTGGGCGACGGCATCGTCATCACCAACGGCGAGACGTGGAGGCGTCAGCGCCGAGTGCTCGTGAACCTCTTCAGCGCTCGAGCGCTGCATTGAACACATGACCCCCATCTCGCAGAAGTACGTGGTGCAATTTCGCAAGGCACTGGTGAAGCATCGGGGCTGTAACCATACCACAACGTGAGAAACTCAACGTCTTGCGGTGTGAGTGTACACAGCTGAGCAAGGAGGTCACTGCGTTGAGCTCGCATCGTGGCTTCGCTCTTGGCAACGACAGAAATCGCCCCACGCCGGTTTGCCATTCGGTGCACACCGTTCAGCAAGAATTTCCACTTGGCTGACGCTCCAGCTGCGTTGCTATCGGCAGTACTGACAATTCGTTGTCGGCGTAAGTGAGACGGAATCTGCACGCTCGGTTGGACATTCCCTCCTCCTGGTTCCTCGCTGTCGTCTTCGTCGTCGACGAAGTAACTTGCCGAGGTGAGTGAGCTACGAAATGATAAATCCACGAGATACTGGAGATCGAGGTGGCGATGGAGCTCTGCTCGAAAGTCTTGGTGTGCATCGTGGGTGCTGTCATAGAGTTGACGCACTTCGTTCAGCAGAATCGTCTCATCAGACGCTGCAGCGACGAGTTTCTGCTGGTGGAAAAGGTCACTGGGTGCCGGAAGAGGTTTCTCTGGAGCCACTGCCAGTGATGCTAGCACGAAAGAGACTGGGGAGCGCTCTAGCGGAACTGATCGCCTGTAGAAGCACTCCCATTCGGCATTGGCTGCAGCGTTACGTGGTGGTTGTGAGCTGTCGTTCAGCTCTGCTGGAGCGGGAGGAGGAAGTCGAATGGGCTCGAACGCAGTCAAAGGAGAAGACTCGTCAACGTGAAAGTGTCGATGTCGCTCCAGTGCGTCCAGCACTTCTTTCGGAATTGGATACTCATCCAAGATGCCCTTCGTGGGTGGAAGAGCCCCGAGTCGAGTGGACATGATGTAGCGCACGCGCGGCTCATGCGGTTCACGCTTTGTGGCAACAATGGCGGCGTCTTCTACTGCTGATGGTGCTACTGGGCGTGAACGAAAACGTGTGGCCTGCTGTTCTTCATCGTTTTCCAAGTTGGACTTGTTGCTATCCATCGCCGCTGCGATCTCGCTATACTTCGGGAATTGGACGCACAACAGAGTTTGCGATGAGTCGTCGTCGCCTTCTTGATCGTTATCGCCATCGATACAATAATCAGCTGCTGAGCTTGAGCGGTGTCGCCGGGATATGTCGATATCGTCGGCAACAGCGCGGGTTCGAGGTGAGATGACGCTGCTGGGTTTGACCCGCGAGTTTCTTGGTATGCTGTTGCTTGAACTTGGAGCAAACACAGAGTTCGAGCGATGCTCGCGGCGCTTGCTCACTGCCGTGGCAGTCGAATAGGGCGTCTCCTTTTGTGGAGTCACGTGCAAGCTGGCGGCCCTCATTGCTGCAATGGTCTGTTCAGTTGAAGAAGATGAACGAGTCAGACAAAGATGAAGAGCAGACAAGTGCGAGGGCTCTCACATTTTCGGCGATTTGTGCTGGGACCACTTTGCGTTTGGCCTCAACGATCAGGCGGTTCTGCAGTAAAGTGTCAAGCGTGGAGATCGGCAGGACCCCCGAGTTCTCACGTTGCGCTTGGAGTTTTTCTAGCCGTTCTTGGAGAGCTGCTAGTTTATCCAACACGATGTCCTGAACGCGTTGTGCCAGCTCTCTGGGATGGAAAACACACATCATGACCAAGACACACCGAGAAGTATTCATGATGTGGCCATCCGTACCGGTTGAGCTCATCAGTAAACGAAGGTTCGAATGCCTTGTAACTTGTCCATGGCGATAGCAGAGGCATCTGTATGTGCGAGTTGGTCGTCATGATAAAAATCAACCTGAACCTACAAATTCCTCACCTGTTTAAGCTCTCCTCGTGTTTGCTGACGCTCCTGCTCTGCCGACAGCGTCGCCGATAACCCCATTGAAGGTCTCTCCGTCTGAACATTGCTAGTTGATTGCTCTGTTTCTTTCTGCTCCTGCTTGACACGCAGTGTGCCTCCAAACACTGGTTGCCTTCTCATGCCTCAACGCTGCCTAGTTTTGCAACTCGCACGATAAGCACGACGCTTCACGGCCGCATCCAAACTAGGAGACTCGTGAAAGTATGCTACACTCACCCCCTCCATAAGTGGTAGATCGGACAATCGCCACCTACGCTTCACGACTTCTCAAGAACCGAGTCAATGTTCAGATTGGGCTTTCAAAAAGACCTGGAGTTTCTCCTCAAGTGACGCCTGTGTCCGTCCTCCCGCCAGTCCTATTGCTGGGTACACGACGGGAAGTCATTCGTCGTGCAGCTGCTTGGGAAGGGCAACGTCATCTACATGGCCAGACCGGAGAACTTCCGAGCAGGTGCTCACGCTGCACTCGAGCAGCTTCAACAAGGGGTCGCTATCCACGACGTGTCTCCGACTTCATGGGGTAGAGCATCCTGCTGGTCAACGGGGACCGGTAGAAATACCATCGGAGAGTCCTCGTGAATCTCTTCAGTGCTCGAGCGCTGCGAGACTGCATGACGCCAATAAGCAAGAAGAATATCCACGTGTTGATGGACATTCTATCGCGGGCTCGTGATGGTAACAAGACCCTTGACATCCACAAGCTCATGAAAAGCTCGCGTTTGAGACGTTCGCGGAAATCGGCTTCGGCCAGAAGCTAGGAAACCTCATTTCTCCGGAACACCACCCGTTCGACCTCACGTTCGACGAAGCACACCACATTTGTGGGCACAGGTGTAGTCAGCATGGCTGTGGAAGCTGAAACGCCGACTTAATGTTTGGAGTGAACGGCATCTTCGAGAATCCATGGTGGTGATCAACAGGTCCCTGTTGAACACGATCTCCGGTATGATGGACCAACATCGTCTGCAAAAAGATGACTCGCTCCTCAATATAGGGGTCATGGTGATTCTAATCGAGACGATGGAGAAAAGCAGGCAGACGATTACACCGTCGGATATTCGCGTCATCGTCTTTGCAGCTATGATCGCAGGACGAGGTTGATGCACATGCTTCACTACAATCCACGCGTAGTCAAGAAGATGCGCGAGAAAGTTACCAAACTTCCAAAGTTTGCAGATGACGAGAACTACGTGCCGTCGATGGAGGAGGTGCAAGGATTACCGTACCTGGAGGCGACCTATATAGGCGACCACCCGCGATCGCACTGACGATTGGATATCACTGCGTGCGAGGCACAGTGTTTCCGGACGGCACCTTCATTCCAGCAGGATCGGGTGTCATGATATCTCTACTCAGCCGCTCGATTGGAGCGTGCTGAGACCAAATTTGTATCCTAGAGATTTCTCGATGACTCAGTTGCCTTCAGTGCTGAGCCACGAGTGCGCGTCGGTCGCAACTCGGCGGTGCTGGAGCTGAAGCTCGTGGTGACGTGCTTGGCGAGTCACTTTTGCCAGGTGGAAGTGAGCGGACAGAACGTCACGTACAGCAGGGGCGCAACTATCGGCATGAAGAATTCGCTTATGATGAACATGGAGCCGCTCAATTTGAGCGAGTTACTGCAATGCAACTGCGAGTTACTGATCTTCGAGGGACCAGGAGCTTCATCTCCATTGTTGCTACAATAGACGGCGACCGACACAGGTACGTGGCCCAGCGCCAAATGCGCGTAGGGTGGTAGCCGGAAGATTGGTTACTCTTTGCGTCCAAGAAGCGTTCAGGGACGAACTCTGCAGCATCTTCGTTGTCAGTGGCATTTCTCCAGCACGGTCGTCAGGGAATAATCTGTTTCGAACGCATTGGCGACTCGTGTACGGAAAGATGGTGAGCAGACGGATGTTCTCACGAATTAACATGTAAGTACTGCTTCCAGGGCCCTGCAGTTCTCTAGCGACGACATTGCCAGATTTGGCAGCTTCTCCAGCAGCTCAGCTCGCAGCTTGTCTTCAACGCGTGGGTGCTCGTGCAGCATTTATAAAACCCAGCCCACTGTGTTCACAGTTGTGTCACGGTCAGCAGTTACCGACATCATCGCAATGGTGCGAACCTCACTAGGCTTCACAGGTTGACCATCAGCATGCATACGCTCAAGGATAATAGGCAGAATGCCTTTCTCCTCGTTGCTCTCTTATGTCCAAAACCTGATCTCAGCGAACAAGTCCAACGCGAATTGATGTATAAGCTTGCTCCTCGAAAATTTCGTGTGCGTGTTTCTTGGCAATGGGGACATTTCAGCGGCTTGCGCTGGTACTTACAGCTTTCACGATGAGAGCGACGTTGAGGTGGGTGGCAATCTGAAGTCATTGAGACCCGAGGTTTACTCGGGTCTTACTTGTTAAATATGGTTAACGCGATCATGAAAAAAATGTCGAGGAATCTGTTGAAATGGGTGAGGAAGGTTGATTGAACGTCCGTCGAAACGTTCGATGGACATGCAATTGGCTGCGGACTGCAGCGGGTGTTGGCTGAACGACTATATCACTCACGACTGACGGAAAGCTCTCGTCAAGTATTGTAGCTGGCGCGCATTCACTCGGCATGTCCATTCTCGCGATATTGCTGCATAGCTTCCTCGATCTCTGGCCACAGGAACGAGCGCGCAGTCATCAACATGAACTCGGCCCCACCACGTTCCGGGCAGTTCCAGAGAACACCAGCAAAGTAGCCCGAGCGCAAACTGAGCACCGGTTCGCCACGCACTCCACTGGCAGCCGTATACAGCTGCGCAGCCCAGTTCAACGCCCCCCACGCCTGCCTAAGGTGGTTGGGTCGAGAATACACACCGATTGGATTGCGTAGTCTCCATGGAGACTTATGATCTTGTCCTTCTTCAGGAGACATACAGTAGCCAGTATCGGGCAGTGGACGTAAGAACGGAGTTCGAGCCACCCCCTTCACCTTCAACAGCGATATGTACAGACTCGGGACATTCAGAACATGCTCGAAATCGAGAGGTGTGTCGAACATGCCCGTGACTTCAACCCGCGCGTACTTAAGGTACAATGCTGTCATGAAGAACCCATCCTCGGAAATGAAGAAGCCCACTTGGTCCCCTTCGCAGCCACGTACCCCCGATACTTTGACCTTCAGAAGCGTCGGCCACGCGCGTTCACGGGCCTCATATAATTTCTCGTCGAGGGATTCACAGGGAGGAAAAAACGTCTGAGTAGTTTCGGTCTTGGTGTCATTCGGATGTGGAACCCGCTCCGGCCAACCACGCGATTGAGCCCACCACGGTTTGTCCTCTTGCTTCTGGGCCACATCCTCCGCCTTCCTGGTTACTGCGTCTTTGTCCTCTTGCTTCTGGGCCACATCCTCCGCCTTCCTGGTGACTGCATCTTTGCCCTCTTGCTTCTGGGCCATATCCTCCGCCTTCCTGGTTACTGCGTCTTGGGTTTGCGTTGTGGCACTTTGTTTCTTGGTATTTTTTCGGTTTGCTTGCCCCATTTTTAGTGACCGACTTACGAGTTGAGCAGGCAACTGACTGGGAAACGAAAAGTGATCGCCTGGAAGCATTTGCTAGGGAAATCATTTGCAGTTTCTAATAAATCTCCTGACGACATCAAACCTCAAGAAAAGCGCTAGAGAAAACAAATCCGGCGCACCTGAAAATTCGTTTTCTAGAGCCGCCACTTGTGCTTTTCCAACTAAGTGAGCGTCCAGTAGACGGCTTAAAGCGATAGAAAACACATGCATCAAGCAGAATAGAGAAAGCTAGCGCGGTTCAGAAGCAATCGCAAAAAAACCAAATTTGGTTCGGGTCAAAATGCAAACTACCGGTAGGAGACTCGTGAAAGTGTGCTACAGTCACCCCCTCCATAGTGGTAGATCGGACAATCGTCCCCTACGCCGAGTCAATATTCAGATTGGGCTTTCAAAAAGACCTGGAGTTTCTCCTCAAGTGACGCCTGTGTCCGTCCTCCCGTCTGTCCTATTGCTGGGCAACATGCTGCAGTTGGCTGCCAACTCAGCGCGGCTGCAGAACTGGGTCACTGTCTACAGTCGGGAGCGCGACGGACAGTCATTCGTGGACAGGAGAAGAACCGACGGACTACTAGCAACGGAGGAAATTCCCGAGGAGAACCCAGCGGGCTTGGCCAGCTCGACCATACACCTCCCCCAATTGTAGCAGCTACGGAGAAAACAAGGTCTTCCAGTCGAGGAGATAGCGGAGGTCGACAGCCACCACCGTCATCGTGACCGAAAAGACCGTCAGCAAGACGATGAAGCTGGCGTGGGGAACGATGAGTGGGTCGCACCACCGACAGACTCGACCAACGAGCATTATTCGTCGCTGCGTAGACCATCATTTCGATCTCTCAACGATCTCCTATAGCCAAGAAATCGGTCAAACACAGTCAAAGAATTGTCGGTTTCGAGTCCTCCTTTGTATGGTTAATAGTGAGTCTAGCCCTCATAGCTTCCTCAACGTTTAGCTTTCCGCTGTGATGCTGGCACAATTGCGCCTGCCTGTTGCTGTCGCATCTTCTTCTGGGCTTGGAAAAACGCTAATGAGTCCGGGTCCTGAGCTCGGACACGGTCGACTTCCATCTGATCGAACTTCTCGCCATCATCGAGCTTGTCATCTTTGCTGAATGCTGGTCTCGCGAAGGCGTCAAACCCAGCAGCACCTGAACTTTTGCTAAGAGCGTGGGCGTGTCCCTCTTCATCGTACCAGTCTTCAAACTCACGCACAAGTCGTCGTCGTAGAAGCTCCACGCTGCGAAGAGAAAATTCCAGCTCCGACTTGGTGTCCTTGAGGTCTCCGAAAAGCGATCGATAGTCGCGCTTAGCCTCACGCTCGGCTGTCATGAGTATGAATTCTTCTTCGTCCACAACTTCATCGCGCTCTTGCGGCACCTGCTTGGCTCCAGTCTTGCGATTACCTGCAGCCTCGTGTGTCCCTCGCTGGTTCCGTTTGTCCTCTAACTGAGCGCGGACAGCATCAATCTGAGCTTTCGCCGCGTTCACACGCCGTGTGACCTGCTTGACGCACTGCTTAGCATCAAAGAGTTTGTCCTTCTCATCCTGTAGGCTCTGGTGCAGCTTCCGTCCTGGCCCAGCAGATCGGTAGAACTGGAAAGCGTCGTTCTTGGCGCGGGTTTCGGCATCCTGCGACAGCGTCGCGCCGTCTCCGTTCCTACCTCCACCTTTGTTGGTGCTGTAGAGTCCGCCTTCATCGTCACCGCGGTCGTCCTCGTTGTTGTCAGGGACACCCGGGAGCTCGGTTCCACTTGGCGACCGCGAGGCCGCTGGACTTCGCTGCCCATTACCAGTCGGACTCGCTCCACCAGGTCCATCGGCACCTCCTCCGGCCCCGCGATAGTTTTTGCTCTTGCTCGTGTCCATCGTGGAGGGTCTTGCTGCACCAGGCACGAGACCGAGAGGGAACCCAAGTGCACCAGGTTCCTCTTCACCGACCAATTCCTCGCCGTTGGGACCATGAGTTGCGTGCGTCCGAAGATCATCGCGAGATCCTGCTGAGGTTTGCGTTCGTGACGCTGACGACCCCGCCGACCCTGATCTTGTCGAAGCGTTTGCATTGCCTGCTCCCCCATGAGACCCCGAGCCGTTCATTCCAGACGCAGCTCCACCCATCGAGTCCAGTCCCGAGCTCTTGAAGAGAAGTTTGAACTGTCGGAAGAGCTCGCGAATTTCGTTCACGCTTGTCAGGCGCAGCGCTTCGTCTTCCATCTCTTGAGTTGGCGCATCGATATACCGTCGAACCATTTGCAGTAGCTGGTGCTTTTGCTCCGGCGTATGCTCGTCGTAGACCACAGCGGGTCGCTCAACCAGAGCGTCGTGCATGACCAGTTCGTGCTTGAGCTCCCGGATCTGTCGCTCGTACTTGCGTAACAACAGCGCCGGGTCTGTTTCCACGATCGTGGCCACCTCGTTCTGCACGCGCATCATCCGCTGCGCCAGCTTGAGCGTTGAGATGGTTTCCTCGAGGTGGCGGCCCTCGCCCCAGATACACGCGAACATGAGCGTGTTCGAGTTGCCTCCTAGCGAGTCTTTGAGGACGTTCGTGAGCTTCGTCTGGCGGTAGGGGATGTGTCGCTGCTCCTTGGAGCCCAAGGCCACGATGCACTGCTCCAGGAAGCTCAAGCTCTGGTTGATGTACATGGATTCCTTCTTGATGGTGGACAGCGCCGATCCCGCTTTGGAAGAAGAGGACGCGGTCTTGGTCGGGCTGCGTCCGGTTTGGTCTCCGTCCAGCGTCTTCTTGAGCCGCTCGCTGCCAGCCAAATCCACGAGGTGCAGTTTGCTCAGCGTGACGCGCTCCGTGCCCCCGGCGCGCGACTTCTGAGCGATGTGGAACGTGAGCACACAGTGCGAGCGGTTCGAGCGCTTGTTGAGCTGATGCTCCGCCACTGTGCGCTGCAGCTCGCCGTTGAAGAGCTGGTCCAACGCCTCCTGCTCACTGCGCACCTCGACCTGCGTGAGGCCGCGCACGTACGTCCCGCGCGCGTCCTCCACGACCACCAGCTCCCCGTTGCCAGTGCGGTCGCCCCCCTGCTGCCCTTCCAGCAGGTCGTAGATGCGGTCGTTGTAGATCTCCATGTACGACACGCGGATCGTGTACTGCAGCTCGATGCGGCTCTCGACCTCCTCGTACAGCTGCGCGATGGCGCGCGGAGCGATGCCGCGGTGCTGGTAGTTGCGCGTGTCGCCGATCATGGTGAAGCTCTTGCCCGCGCCGGTCTGTCCGTAGGCCAGCACGGTGCCGTTCACGCCGTCCACCACTGCGCCGTGCACGATGTCGCGCGCGATGGCCTCGTAGACGCGGTCCTGGCCGGCGTTGTGCAGCACCTGGTGGAACTTGAACTGCCAGCAGTCCTTGCGGTTGGACGGCCCGCCGTCCGTCTTGGGCGGAGACGCGCCGCCGGAAGCCGCAGCCATCGCCGCCGCGCCGCTGTAGACGGTGATCGTGCTGTCATCCGGGTCGATCTGCAGCTGGTGCGTAGCGAACGTCGCGGTCGGCCGCGTGCGGATGATCACCTTAACACCGTTGCGACCCATTGTCGCTGCAACCAGCACACACACACAGCGACAGTGACGCCTTGAGTCGTTTTGGCCGGCGTGGCAGCTTCACGCTAAACATAGTTGAAGTTGCCTTTTTTGTACCCATATCAAAAAAGGCACGTGATGCTGTTCCCGACTGGGTGCTGCAGTAGAATCTCTACTGTAACCGACTCGTACCTTTTATATAGCCGTTTATACGCGTCCGGATAAAAAGAGATTTTAGTACACCCTGACATGACCCCAAAAAACCCTGGCCTGTGTCGCATGAACCCTACCGCTCGCTTTGCGCACCGTTTATGCCCTCCGGACAGAAGTATAAAGGCGTATACTGCAGTCGGGGACAGCAGTCACTCTAAAAAAACAATAATCTTATTGATCGTGTCTACCGTACACATGCCATTACATGTATTTTGTTCGCCCTGCAACTTGGAAGTCGACTGTATTGTATGCCCGGTCGACTCGTACGTCGCGCACCAATTGCGACGGAGTGAGCCCTTGCATATGGCTGCTTGGTGTTAAACACGCACATGTTGAAGCAGAGACACGATCCTCTGCGCGTTTTTCGCTGGAGTTTTCAAAGTCAAACCCTTGGCCGGCGGCCAATTTGGCTTTGGCCGCCTCCGCTGCGCGCGAAAAGCCCGCCAAAGCGCTCGCTCCCGCCCAAACGAGTCGAAAGCGCGCCAGATTTCGGGTAGGAATCACCGGAATCGCCTGCATGTCCGACACCCCGACGTAAAGAAGTCGCGAGACAATTTGATGCCCATGACTTGGCGACCAACCGAGCCTCGCTCTCTCTCATTTCCCAATTGGCCAAGTGTCACCAACGCCCCATTCATTCACACGATTCCATTGACCAGCATGGCCCCTTCCCGTCCCGTCATCGACGACGTCTACACTGAGGTGAACCCCGCCACCGACGCCAAAGCTGCTGGTCTCCCCACTCTGAACAAGTCAACGGCCCTCGCCACTGCCGCCTCGCCGGTGATCGACGAGTACCTGGACAAGATCACGTGGAAGGCAGCGGAGAACTCGAACGTGACGTTCTCCCTGCAAGGTCTGAGTCAGCATATCGCCACCAGTATCGTCGAGGAGTACTGGCTGCACAAGCTCTACTCGGAGAAGGTCCGCGAGTACGTCAAGGAGAACCGCTTCCACATCCACGACTTGGGATACCTGAGCGCCTACTGCTCCGGTTGGAGCACGGAGGACATCCTGATCCACGGCTTCGGCGGTGTGCCCAACAAGCTGCAGTGCCGTCCGCCCAAGCACTTCAACACGGCGCTCAACCAGATCGTCAACTTCCTCTTCACGCTTCAGGGGGAGATGGCAGGGGCCCAAGCTCTCTCCAACCTCGACACCTACATCGCCCCGTTCATCCGCGTGGACGAACTCAGCTACACGGACGTGTTCAAGTTCATCCAGTCGTTCGTGTACTCGCTGAATGTGCCGACCCGTAGTGGGTTCCAGGCCCCATTCACGAACATTTCACTGGACTTGGTCTGCTCGAGCGTCCTCGCGGAGCAGCCGGTGATCATCGGCGGCAAGCAGCACCCCACGTGGGTGTACGGCGACTTCCAAGAGGAGATCGACACGTTCAACAAGGCGTTCGCCGAGGTCATGATCCAGGGCGACGGCAACGGGTCCATCTTCAGCTTCCCCATCCCGACGTACAACCTGTCCAAGGAGTTTGACTGGGAGTCGCCGCGCTTCAAGCCCATGTGGGAGATGACGGCCAAGTACGGCGTGCCCTACTTCGCCAACTTCATCAACTCGGACCTGAACCCGGCGGACTTCCGGTCCATGTGCTGTCGTCTGCGTCTGGACACCCGAAAGCTCCACACTCGGGCGGGCGGCATCTTCGGAGCGACTCCTTTGACGGGCTCGCTCGGGGTCGTGACGCTGAACCTGCCCAACTTGGCTCTGCGTGCGAAGTCGGTCCCCAAGTTCTTCGAGGTCGTCAAGGAGACGATCGCGGTGGCGAAGGAATCGCTGGAGACCAAGCGGAAGGTGATCGAGGCCAACATGGAGCTGTATCCGTACACACGCTTCTACTTGAAGAGTGTGTTCCAGCGTGCGAAGAGCTACTGGGCCAACCACTTCTCCACGATCGGAGTTATCGGCATGAACGAGGCCTGCTCGAAACTGCTGGGGCGTGGCATTTACCAGAACAAGGACTTTGCTGGGAGCGTGCTGCAGTACATCAAGGACGAGCTGCAGGCAATCCAGCTCGAGACCAAGCACCTGTACAACCTGGAGGCCACCCCTGCCGAGTCGACGTGCTACAAGCTCGCCAAGATCGACCACGAGCTGTTCCCGAGCGCCAAGCTGCCGGAGTTCTACACGAACTCAACGATGCTGCCGGTGGACTCGACGGACGATCTGTTCGAGGCCCTAAATCACCAGGAATCACTGCAGACGGAGTACACGGGCGGCACCGTGTTCCACGCGTTCCTGGGCGAGCGTCTGTCGAGTTGGACGCAAGCGCGCGACCTTGTCCGGGCGATCACCACCACGTACCGCATCCCGTACGTGACGTTGACGCCGACGTTTAGCATCTGCCGTACTCACGGCTACCTCGCCGGCGAGCACTTCGAGTGTCCTCAGTGCGGAGAGAAGGCGCTGGTCTACTCCCGTATCGTCGGCTACTTCCGCCCCGTGTCGGACTGGAACGCAGGCAAGAAGGTCGAGTTCAGCATGCGCAAGATTTACACTGCGATCGAGAACGAGCCCATTGACTTCCAGATCGGCGGCTTCACGAAGACGACGTACACGGATTTCCCTGGCAAGCCTGTGGCATCAATTCTGTTCACCAAGGGCTGCAACCTCAAGTGTGGCTGGTGCCACAACAGCGATTTGGTGAACGAGAAGCCCGAGGACTTGGACCCACACGCGATTCTGGACTACGTGGCTTCGACGGAGCACAAGAGCCTGGTGATCTGTGGCGGCGAGCCGACCATCCAGTCTGGTCTGATGCCGTTCCTGCGTCGGGCGAAGGAGCGAGGAATCTCCGTCAAGCTCGACTCGAACGGCAGCAACCCGAACGTGCTGCTGAAGGTTTTCGATGAGAAGCTCGTCGACTTTGTCGCTATGGATGTGAAGGCCGATCCCGAGCGCTACGCTGAAGTCGCCGGGAAGTCTCTTCGCCCCAAACTGCTGAAGAAGTCGATCGAGATTATCAAGAAGTCGGGTGTCAAGCACGAGTTCCGCACGACGGTGGTGCCGGGGCTGGTTGACATCGAGGACATCGCGGTGATCAAGGGCCTCATTGGCGACACGCCGAAGCTGCAGCGATTCCGCGCATCGGAGACGTGCATAGACGCAAAGTTCCGTAAGCACCAGGAACACAGCGAGGAGGAGTTCGAGGAGATCGTCAAGACCGCCAAGGAGCTGTAAGCGACCGAATGATCGCTTGCATGCATGAATTCTCTACTGTTAAGCTTAGTTAAAAATGACAGAGCTAACTATCTTATGTTTCTTCATCGACAACTTCTTCATCCTGTGTACTTCGTACTTGGCTTATGCTGACGCGTTCACCGCCTCGAGACGCATCATGAGCGGGTCCATCATGCCCAGCGAGATGCCCTGCGTGTACGCCACGTTCTGACCAGGTTCAGGCACCATGTGGAAGCGCCCAACGATGCTGGCGATCACAATCTTGGTTTCAACGAAAGCCAAGTTCTGACCCACGCAGATACGCGGACCAGCGCTGAAGGCGCAGAACTTGGTCGCAGTCATGGAGATGATCTCGCCTGACTCGCTGTCAATGAAACGCTCCGGTTTGTACTCGAGGGCGTCCTCGCCCCAGACACTCGTCAGGCGTCCGGCGGAGAAGAGGGCGATGCCGATGTCCGTCTTCGCCGGCACGAACGTGCCGTCCGGGAAGACCGTGTCCTTGATGCAGTGCGTGGTGATCAACGGTCCCGGAGGGTACAGACGCAGGAGTTCGCGGATGCAGGCCTCGAGATACGGCACCTTGTTGATGTCCTCCACCGACGGGACGTAGCACTTGTCGGTCGCGAGCTTGGGGATCTTGGCCAGCACCTCGTCGCGCAGTTTGGCCTCGACACGCGGGTTCTCACTCAGTAGGTGGAACAGCCAGCCCATGCAGTCCGCAGTGGTGTCACGGCCGGCGATGATCGACGCGACGGCGATGTTGCGCACCTCCACGGGGTTCACGGGCTGGCCGCTGGCCTCCATCGTGTCGAGCACGATCGAGACAATGTCCTTGTCGGCCAGAGCGGCCGGTCGGCCGGCCTTCATCTCCTCGACGCGGTGGCGACGACGCTCGATGGCGTCTGCGATGATGCCCATCAAGTGCTCGTCGATCACGCGCACGTTCTCCTTGAGCTTCTTCTCGTCGCCCACGTTGAGCCAGCGACGCAGCTTCCAGTACCACATGGGCTGCTTGAAGCGCTTGCCGGCCAGGAACTGCGCCTCGTCCATCGCCTCTGCGAAGGGCTGGAAGGCTCCGTCCATTGACCCCATCTTGGCGCCGAAGCCGATCTCGCCGAACACGTCGAACGTGTAGCGGTGCAGCAGGTCGAAGACGTCCACGGGGGTGTTGGTCGCCGCAGCGTCGGCCAGAATGTCGCCGAGCTGCACCGTGTACTTCTGCACGAGTGGCGTCATGTGTTCACGCAGAGCGCGCGCGCTGAAGAGCCCGACGACGACGTTGCGCTGCCGCTTCCAGGTCTCTCCGTTGGTCACGACGATGCCGTCGCCCAGCATATCGCAGAACACGTCGTGGATGTACTCGCTCTTGGGGAAGATGTCGAACTGCGTCTTGAGCACAGCCTCCAGGTGCTCGGGCTTGGCGATGAACATCATGTCGTCCTTGCCGGGCAGGCGAACGATGAACGCTTCGCCGTTCGTGGCCGCGAACTGGTCGGCCAGCCAGTCGTGCATGCGTGCGGCATTGGCCGCCAGCTCCACGGCGTTGCCCACCACAGGCAGGGTGCCCGGCAGAATGACGGCGTTCTTGACCTTGTCACCCTTGGCCTTAGAGGAGACCTTGGCCGACTTGGCACAGTAAAGCGTGACGAGCAACGCCGCTGTGACGAGGCCCGGCACCACTGGGGACTTGAGCATCGACTGCAGCATCCTGGAAACGGTGGCGACTGGCTGGAGCAGGTGGATCCGGTAATGTGAAATATGAAGATGACGGCGGGACTGCTGGTGGTCTCCGCAACGCAAGCGGGAAGCTTCCTCGCCGTCGGGTTGTAAGGACCCGCTCGCCTACGCCATGCGATTTGCCGCAGACGTGACGACGGGACACGAACGACACCAACGGAATCGTCTGCAGGTTGTTGATGTGGTCAAAGCTGCTTGGAGACTGGCAGACACAATGGACTGCTGGACTGCGAGGCGCAGATACACGCATGCGTAGTACGCATTGCGTACTCGCTGCGCGAAAGCGGATTCCTGATATGTGCGTGGGTTAAGCTTAGGATTTTATTGATCGGAGCACTTCAACTTGGCTCGGCGGTCGGGGAGGTCGACCTGCTACATCTACTTCTGTCGCTCGCTGGCTGTCTATGGGTGTTTCTAGTACTCTACGCTGCATGTTGTGCCTCGACGCGCATCGTGAGCGGTGTCTGCATGCCCAAGGTGATACCCTGGGTGTACGCGGGCTTCTGACCGGGCTCCGGCACGAGGTGGAAGCGGCTCAGGATATTGGCGATCACAATCTTCATCTCGAGGAAGGCCAGGTTGCGGCCCACGCAGATGCGCGGGCCTGCGCTGAACGCGCAGAACTTGGAGGACGACACCTTGGTGACCTCGCCGGTCTCGGCGTCCAGGAAGCGCTCGGGCTTGAACTCCAACGCGTCCTCGCCCCAGACGCTCGTAAGACGGCCAGTCGTGTAGAATGCAAGGCCGATGTCCGTGTTCTTGGGCACGAACGTGCCATCCGGGAACACAGTGTCGCGGATGCAGTGCGTGGCGATCAACGGGCCAGCAGGCAGCAGTCGCAGCAGTTCACGGATCGTGGCTTCGAGGTAGTGCACCTGGCTCAGCTCCTCGGCGGTGGGCACATACTCCGGGTCCGTCGCGAGCTTGGGCATGTACTTGAGCAGCTCAGAGCGCAGCTTGGCCTCGACACTCGGGTTCTCGCTCAACACGTGGAAGAGCCATCCCAATGCATCGGCCGTTGTGTCTCGGCCAGCGATCAGAGCGGCAGCGGCGATGTTGCGCACCTCGACGGGGTCAACGACCTGGTTGTTGGACTCCATGGAGTCCAGGATGATCGACACGATGTCCCTGTCCGCAGGTTTCACCGCCTTCCCTGCCTTAATGGCTTGGTCGCGCTCTTGGCGACGTTGAATGGCCCCCGAGATGATCCCCATCACGTGCTCGTCGATCACTTGAATCGCGTGGCGGAGCTTCTTCTCGCTGCCGATGTTGAGCCAGCGCATGAGCTTCCACAGCGCATCGGGCTGCTTGAAGCGCGCCGACACGATGTACTGGGACTCCTCGATAGCCTCGGCAAATGGTTGATACCGTCCCTCCAGCAGCTTCATCTCAGTGCCGAAGCCGATCTCGGCGAACACGTCGAGCGTGTAGCGGTGCATGAGTCCGAAGGCATCGATGGGCTCTTTGGACGTCACCGCGTCCTCGAAAATCTTGCGCAACTGCACCACGTACTTCTGCGAGATGGGGGTCATGTGTTCACGCAGCGCTCGAGCACTGAAGAGGTTCACGAGCACTCGACGCTGACGCCTCCACGTCTCGCCGTTGGTGATGACGATGCCGTCGCCTAGCAGGTCGAAGAACACGTCGTGGATGTGTTGGCTCTTGGGGAAGTTCTCGAACTGCGTCTTGAGCACCTGCTCGATGTGCTCCGGCTTGGCGATGAACATCATGTCGGACTTGCCCGGCAGTCTCAAGGTGAACGGCTCGCCGTCAAAGGGGACGATCTGGTCGGCGACCCAGTCGTGCATGCGCTCGGCGTTGCTCAGCAGCTCGATGGCATTGCCCAGCACGGGGATCTTGGACGGCAGGTAGCGGACGCGCTTGGCCACCACTTTGCCGTTTTCGCCCTCGACTGTCGGTGGTGCAGTCGTGCCGGTGGTGTAGTAGAAGGCGACGGTGACGGCGACTGCAGCCGCGATGAGGCCGGGCACCACCGGATTCAAGTAGCTCAACTTGTCTTCGAAGAAGGACTGCAGCATCATCCACGTAGCGGCGACTCGGACTGGGAATGATTTTCACTCGTCGTGTGGGCGATCCCGTTGTGATGTGAGCTGGTCCATGCAGGCCGTGGCGGCAGAAGCGTCGACGAGCAGAGTTGGGCGGATGCATCGGCCAGATGGGAGACCGAGCGCGCACCAAAGACGTGGACATGTCTCGTCAAGTTGGTTTGCATCGCGGACCCGTGACGCGGCGCATGAAGTGCGCACAAGGCCTCGTCGTGAAGGTCACAGCTTGGCGGCGGATGCGGCCCGCCTCGACATCGAAAACTTCAACCGGAAAAAAATGATGCTGACGGTGTTTAACATGTGCAAGCGGGGCAAACAAATTACTGTAGTATATGAGACTGCGCCGAACAAAAAGATGCTAGTTAACCATTTAAAGAAATATGAACTGGGCACACCATCGAAAAGAGGAGATTCTCAGCTACAAATAGAGCCCCTCCGTACAAAAAACCATTCAGCCATTTCTGAGAGAGGGGGTCTGAAAAAAAGTGTTGCCTCCCGACTGGGCAAACCCAAATTTTTTTTTTGGTTCGCCTGGGGTAAATTGGGCCTGCGAAGCGATTGCGCCTATTCCGAAGTCCTAATTGTGCTTCCTTTCAGTTTTAAATGCGTTTTTATCAGCGCCAAATTCAAAAAAACAAAAATAGGGGTGTATATTTTGGAATTTGGAAGCGATGGGTACACTGCTTAACTGCCCAAGTAAGTCATGGTGTAAACGGAGTTGTGCCCCCATACGCCGCGCCAGCCTGGTCCAGGTCGGCCTCCCAGTCGCTGTCTGCACCGCCGCCGTCATTGTTGTAACCACCGAAGCGGTTAGCGTCTTCATAGATCGCAGGGTTGGTGGTCTGCCCCCCCCCCCCCCCCCCCCCCCCCCCCACCACCCAGCGGTGGAGGATGGTGCAAGCTCTTCCGTGGCGTTGCTGCGTTGCCGATACACACCAGTCAAATTTAGGGATTTTAGAAATACCTCCCTCCCCAAAAATTCATTTAAGTGCGAAAAATGATAAGCCCTCTTCCCAGCCGTTTTTCTCGAAAAGTCCAAAATGTTAACTATCCATAGGATAGCATCGTTTTGTTCGGCGCAGTCTCATATGCAAACGATCAATAAAATTATTGGTGGATATTTATTGGAATTATTGTATTGACAATGCTATTTTTGGAACACAAAATAGCTAAGTATACGACAATATCTTACTTAAGTACACATGTGTAAACTTAGCGCGGTCCGCAAAGCCCATTCACCGAAACTTCCGTGCCGTACGGTACAGCCCGTACCAGTTCGTACCACGTCACACATTTCGCGATCCTCAACGGTTTGAGTAGCTGCTCATCGCGATGCTGCCCTCGATGCACCGCCTCGACGGCGGACGCAGCGCCGCCTCCAACACTCCATTGGACCTATCAGCGTCGCTCTCACGCAAGGAGAAGCGCAGCTTGAAGCGAACCAAAAAGTCTCAATCGTCCTCCAAGGCGAAATCCCAGTCCACCGTCGATTCCACCTCATCCGAAGTCAATCCCAATGCAGTGAAGGCGCCGGTTATCATTGCAACGTCGCAGCAGAGCCGCTTCCACACTGTCACCTTCGACGAGTTCGGCAAGAACGTTTTGCTCAACCAGTTCACACTCGCCATTGGGTCTGTGCCCCCAAATGGGTCCGGGGACCCGGTGGGGGTCGTGGAGCTGCTGCGAGACACCCAATTGAAGCTCAACTACGGCTCTCGCTATGGTCTGGTGGGACCCAATGGAATCGGCAAGTCCACGCTGCTCACGGCACTGGCGGACGGACTGGTGGAAGGCCTCCCGACGTCGCTCAAGATCCTGTACGTGAACCAGTTGGACACGTCGTCGCTGACGCCCGAGTCGGCGCAGCAGTCGGTGCTGCACACGGTGTTGAGTGCAGACACGAGGGTGAGGGAACTGCAGCATAAGATCGACATACTGCAGAGGGTATTGGTGGGGTCGGAAGAGAAGTCGAAGAAGTTCGCGTCGTACAAGGCGGAGCTGCTGCACGCTCTGCTGACGATCCAAGTGATGGAAGCGGAACAGGCTCAAGACGCAGCCAGTAAGATAGCAATTAAAAGAAGTGGCATGCTCGGTAAGGACGCGAGACTGAGGCTACTGGAAGTCGAGCATAAAGTGGCGGATCTCCGACAAAGGCTGCAGTTCACACTCTCAGACGACGGAGAGCATGAGAGCGTGGTTGTAGCGGATGAGACGGAGATTTTGCATAAGATTCATGAGAAGATGGAGGAGTTCCAGCAAACGCTCAAGGTGCTGGACGAAGCATCGATGGAAGCACGCGCACGCCGAATTCTGGCGAGTATGGGCGTCGGTCCTACCAAGCAAGACGCACCGCTATCGTCGCTGAGTGGTGGCTGGCAAGTGCGGATTCTTCTAGCGCGCGTTCTCTTCATGGGGCCAGACTTCTTACTTTTGGATGAGCCAACGAATCACTTGGACATGCCTTCGATCCTGTGGCTCAAGAACTACCTGCTGACTCTGGAAGATGTACTCGCGAGTCCAGTGACGCTGGTAGTCGTCTCTCACGATCGGTTCTTCCTGAACGCGGTGACGGAAGAGACCATCTTCTTCCGCGGGTACGACAAGACTTTGGCTTACTACGATGGCAACTATGACGCATTCGAAGAAGCGATGGCGTCCAAGAGGCAGTTCAACGCGCGTTTGCAAACCAAACTGGACAAGAAGACGGAGCAAATGAGCGCGATGGTCTCCAAAATCTCCCAGCAAGCCGCACGGTCGAGGGATGACAAGAAGATGCAGGTCGCGGCATCGAAGAAGAAGAAAATGGACCGCATCGGCAATGAGCGAAGTGCAAAGGGGACGAGATTTAAACTTAATCGTGACCGCGTTGGGTACTTCCTAACGGATCGAGATCAGGCGGAGGACCAGGCCAAGTATGACGAGACAGAAGGTGCTTTCGCCAGTGCCAGCTCCGCTTGGCGAATCCTGTCCAGCAGTCCTCCTCAGATTCGAAACCTTACAAAGTTGGACAATACGACGATGATCTCACTTGAGAACGTGTCATTTCACTACGATACAGTCGATGCAGGAGTCGAGAAGCCGAAGACGCCACTTGTTCTAGCGAACCTCAACCTTACCATTAACTATGGAGACAAGGTGGTCCTGGTGGGCCGCAACGGAGCTGGCAAGACGACATTCATGAAGCTACTAAGTCGTGGATTGGAGCCAAAGCGCGGCAAAGTCGAGTACTTTCACGGTGCGCGAGTTGCATCGTTGATGCAGCACAACGTGGAGGATCTCAAGCGCCAGAAGTGGTCTCGAGGACTTACCCCGCTGGAACTGCTGCGCACTCGGCTTCAAGCGGACGAAGCATCTTCGCAAACGGTGGCAACTGAAGTGGGAAATAGCTCGAGTGCCTCTGGCCCTGCGAACGATGGCAAGATGCGTGGACATCTGAGCAGCTTTGGCATCACGGGCGGCGCAGCCGTGGCGGTGCCTTTGCATGCCTTATCAGGAGGGCAGTTGGTGCGAGTGGGGCTGGCTTGGGCCACGTTTCCATACCCACCGCACGTTCTACTGCTCGATGAGCCTACGAACCACTTGGACATGAGCACGATTCAGGTGCTGGGCGAGGCACTGCGCAGATATAAAGGAGCGGTCGTGCTCATTTCGCACGACCTTCATTTCCTGGATATCCTCACGAACGGAAGTCAGCGCGCAGAGGATTCAGAAGATGACGAGGATGATGAAGCGTGTGGACGCGTTCGAGTTTTCGAGGTGAGCAAGAAGAAAGGAGCCGTGTCACTCTTGGCTCTCGAAGGGGTGGAAGCATACCGGGAGAAGGAGGAGAGTCGAAATGCCTCGCTTGGTCACCTATAAGAACTGGTCATGAACGAGAGAGAAGTGATGTGTTCCTCCTGGACACTTCAGTCTGTATGCGTCCTATTTCGGCTACGTTGCCATTGCCAAGTGGTTTTTGGAGAGGCCGGACGTGGTCACACCGACAAACAGTTTGTGACGATCAAATGTGTGTGGGCCAAGAATGGCTAAAGGTGACGAGCAAATTTTTCTTGCATGAATGTCCAAGCTATCTTTGTATTTTGTATCGGGCATCTTGTTGCACTGTCTTATATTTTTAGTGGACTTCCCCACCTCATGACGGGATTGCTGCTCCCATTCTGCACCAAGCTTTGACAAGACCACAAGCCAGCCCATCGGATGATTTCCTTTCCTCATGCAGAGTCAGAAAACACAGGACCTCCTCTAACATTGAACCACGACTCACAAGGTGCCCCGACCACCAGAACACACTCTACCAACAGTCCAAGGCCACTAAAGTCGAGAAGTCGACGGAATTCTGCTACGCGATGTGGACGAAGATTGTTGCGACGCTATCATGGCTGGAAGAGTGAGCACATGTACTTGGGTCGGTATTCCATCGAGAAGATGATTGCATTTGAAGAATACCAGCGTCTGGCCAGTCCACTTCGAGTGTTCGCCGTCATCACATTAACGCCATTACCAGCATTGATTGTGGTGTTGCTACTAGCAGCTATCCCGCTTCAGAGTCCTCTGTTGTCCGCGACCGAGAATCCAACGTACTTTATCCAGTCGTGGCTCTCCTTCAGCGTGATAACCTTTGGAATGCTGCTCTACATGCGATGCGCGCTCGCGCTACCGCTAACTGTCTATTCGCACCAGCAGTGTGCTCTGATCTCACTGCTGACAGCAGGCGCAAATGAACTTGTCATGCTTGTGATCTCTGTGGTGTGGCGATTCCCAATTCCGCTGCGAGATTATATCGGTGCTCCATCGTACACCGCGTTTTTCATATTCTTCCACATGCTGGTACTTCGAGGCAAGCTGCAGCATTTCTACTATCGGATACGGGAATATCTTCCGCTATACTTCGCTCAAGTGTCTACATTTTTCGTGTTTGAAGGAGTTGCGATCCTGTTCCGGAATTCCCCAGTGTGGGTCAAGACATTCATCACCATCTCATATCCTGTATTGCGAGCTGTACTGCGGCGTATAGTAAGAGCATTCTCTCACTCGCTTGAGGACATCAGCACGGAGACAACTATCTGCGTGGTTGAAATCTTCGGGTCTTTCTTCCAGAACGTGTGTCTGCAAAGTTCCTGTTCACTGCCAGTAAGCGGGTTCATCATCCTCGTCGATTTCAGTTTAGCGCTGTTGGAAGTCTGGCTGTACTTGGACCACAAATTTATAGTCGATGGGCGATCCGCTACGCGCACTGCCATTAAAATTATTGAGCACGCTTTCTTTCCTGGGGCGCTGCGTGGTCGGATGGCAAACCGATCTGGCACTGAGGGGGACCGCACGATTGGTAATATTTCAAGTCGGGGTGTTTCCGTAGCGGTCTCCGCCACCGAGTTAGCTCAAACCTCGAAAAAGATGACGACGCGCTCTTCATCTAGATCGACAAGAGCGTCAACAAGAACACTTACGAGAATCTCAACTAGGTCCACACGAAGACCTTCAAAAGTTGCATGCTCGCCTGAAAAATCGCTTGAAGTTGGCTCGATCGACCTCGGTGTGATGGAACACATAAAGAATGGTCGAGTGTCTGCAATCCTTCAGTTCCCGGCAACTTCACTGTCTTCTCTAGCAATGGGAACCCCGAGGGCGAGACAGTCGTCAATCGACGATACTGATATTGTTCATCGCCATCACGTCAAGCTTCTTTCCCAAACACTTCAACTTGTATTCGCATCCGAGGTGCTTATATTTGCGGAGTATTCTGAAGTCGCTTGTGCATTTATCTATGGTCTCTATTCCCTCATCGTCTACAACATGCACAACGCGAAGTATATTGTCCCGTTCATTGGACTGTCTGAGAACGAATTTTGGACTTCTATCACGAATTCAGCGGTCTACGCTGTCTTAGAAGGGTGTACATTACTGTTTCTTTTCATTTTGGTTCGCGCAAAGTTCGGCTTTTCGACCTTGTACCAACTTGCATTTGTTTTAGAGAAGTACTGGATGAGTGTACAAGGCAAACTTGTGGGCAGCTTCACCCTAATATTTGTACTCAACATTGTACATCAAGGTAAGCATTTCTAAGACATTTTACACGGTGTTGTCGATCCATGAGTAAAGTTGTTCATCTTGTGTGCTACCCGGCGTAGGAACTGATCTGTCGCTGCAATTCAACTGGGGCCAAATCTTGAAGAGACCTCCATGCTCGCAGTAACAAAACAAATATTTTGGGTTTCAATATTTCGGTTATCTTCATCATTAATGATGCAGCACACAAGTATGAGGAGAACTTTGAGTTCGTTCTCCGTCCGTATAAATTGTCCCTCGTCCTTAGTTGGAGATCAGCCATTAGTTGCGAGTCCATTTCTGGGGTAGGAGAACGCCACACGGTCCCATTTTAGAGTTGTGTCGTCATGATCGTGGCGATAACGATCCGTACTGGAGTTTCAAAGTGCAATGACTGACAGCTTACAATATACATCCATCCCGCTGCCATTTCTCGATGACATCGATGGCCAAAATGACACAAGAACGAGCAACGCCGTCCGAGATTTTCGATGCAGACACGACTTTCGACACCTTACCTTCCAGCGCAGCCCCCGAGACGATATGCCAAGACTTTCAAACTCACAGAAGAACGCGGACCCGACGTCCTTCAATTCGGAAGAACGTAGCACATCGGCAAGGAAGGCGCTTGATACGACAATATCACGAGTGGAAAAGCGCCCATTTGTACTTGGCGCGGTATTCGGTGGAGAAGATGCTTGCATTTAACAACTATCGGCACGCCACTACCCTCGCTCACGCGTTAGCTATCGTAGCACTAAGTCCATTTCCAGCTTTGGTCATAGTCCTGTTACTGGTCGCCATCCCACTTCAGAGCCCATTGGCTCCAGCGACCTCGAACACGGTTTATTTTTTTCAATCCTGGTTCTGCTTTAGCGTGATGACCTTCGGCATGCTGCTGTACATGCGTTGTGGTCTGGGCTTGTCAGGAAAGATTTACTCTCATGGTCAATGTGTATTGGTTTCAGTGTTGACGGCTGGCTTCAACGAGCTCGTGATGGCGCCTTTTTCACTGCTTTGGCGATTTCCAGTTCCTCTTGGAGACATTCTAAGAGTGCCTTCGTATGCGGCATTTCTTGTGTTATTTCACACTTCAGTTTTTCGCAAGCAGCTTCGCTATCATCAGACAAGGCTGCAGGGATATATGCCGCTGTACTTTGCTCAGCTGTTCACGTTTTTCGCGTTTTATGGCGTTGCTATAGTGTTCGCGAGCGCTCCGGCGTGGACGAAGACCCTCATCGCTATAGCTTTCCCCCTGTTGCGTCCAATACTTAAGGGCGTCCTCAAATTAGTCGCGTGCTCTCTCAAAGACATCTCCACGGAACTATCACTCTGTACTGTTGACGTGTTCGGCTCATTTTTCCAGAATGTCTGTCTTCAGAGTTCTTCTTCATCGACAATTAGTTGGCTCATCATTGGGTCGAGTTTTGCCCATTCAGTACTGGAGGTGGCGATGTGTCTGGATCGTAAGTTCATAGTCGACGGACGCCAGACTACAGCTACCGCCCTAAAAATTGTGGAGTGCGCTCTATTTCCTGGTGCTTTAATAAAGGTGATGGGGAAACGCGGTGAGCATGACGGAATAACTGCAACTATAGCCCATGGGGGTATTTCGGTTGGGTTACCACCCCCTGATACTGTCAGCAAGTCCAGCACTCTTTCAAGACGCTCTTCCAAAACAACGAAGGTTGCGTGTACGATGTCACTAGATATTAGCACAATCGAGCTCGGTGATATCGTTAGCAGTGACCCTGAAGTCCGATCACGAAGTGGATTGATGCATCCAAAAGGCGCTTTCACTATAGACGACATCGAGTTCACACACCGCTATCATGCCAAGCTGCTGTTACAGACTCTGGAACTCATGAGCATTTCCGAGGTGCTGATTTCGTCGCAGTACGTCGATTTAGCTTGTTCACTCATTTACGGGCTGTACGTGCTCGTGGTCTACCACTTGCCCAACGTCAAGTACATTCTCCCCTTCATCGGTCTGAGTCGTGATGCATTCTGGACATCCATCACATTTTACGGCATCTTCGCTGTCGTGTCTGCGCTCGTTCAGCTCTGCTTCTTCACGCTCGTGCGAAAGAAATTCGGCTTCTCCGCGCTGTATCAGCTCGCATTCGTGCTGGAAAAGTACTGGATGAGCATGCAGGGCAAACTCATCGGCTGTATGACGTTCATATTCATCCTCCACACTGTGCACCAAGGTACGTTGTCCATTCTCGCAATACCATCGACCCTCTCAGCTGTAACATGCACCTATCGCTGATGCAGGCATGGATCTGTCGCTCAAGTTCGACTGGGGGCAACTCTTGGCTGGTCGACCCGGATAAGGCTTACACTGTACAAGTTGCAGTCTGCTTCAACTGTGCATACCATGGTCCGACAGTGTCAAAGTTTCTAAGACTAATTGACCGTGTTGCTGGACCCGATGGACCCGTCTTCCTTGCTACTTCTAGTACTACGTATTGCCTATGGTGAAGGCTCAGCATGGACCAAGAGCGGCGGTAAATAGTGCTTTTGTCTTCGGAAGCTTTGCGGCTTTTGTGGTGGCCTTCATCCTGCACGAAAAGAGTTCGCCGGACGAAGTGCTGAAAAAAATTGCGTTCGCGGAGCTCGAGTGACAGCTAGTTAGCAAAAGGTCGATTTGATCAACAATTTCTTCTTTTCTTGACAAAGTCTTTCACTAGAAATTCCAAACAAGCGAATCGCTAAATAGTGGAAGCTTCGTCTCTATGTTTACCTTTCACCATGAATAATCCTCGATAGCCATACAGATAACATCGAAGGTATTATATAAACTCGATTCTTATCGCCACGTACTCTATCAATGCAGCTTCCCATGGAGTTTGACCTTCCTGCCGGGCCATATTGATATATATATATATCGCTCAAGCGCGTGTCATTTCCGTGTGAAACACGAAAGTACTGGTCGTGGGCTTTGGTGCCTCGGTGCGAGGGTTGACCATGACAGCAACGCACCGAAGCAAAAGTGTTCGGCCCATGAATGACTCGGGATTCATCACTGGAAGTTCCAGTTCATTACCTGGTGACAACTTCGCCTCGCCTTCTAGCCCAGCAACGAAGAATCCATCCGATTCCAACTTATCAGGCATATCGACGAGTGCTGAAGCACCACGAGCGACTCAACGACCCTCAATTCGTAAATATCCGTCTGATCTACGCGAGAGGAGCCTGCTACATCGATACCATGAATGGAAGAACGAGCACATGTACTTGGGGCGATACTCTATTGAGAAAATTCTCGCGTTCGAGGAGTACCAACGTCACGCCAGTCCCACTCGAGTCTATGCTGTCATTGCTCTGACACCTATGCCAGCTTTGGTTGTTGTTTTGGCTTTAGCTGCGATTCCACTGGAAAGTCCATTGCTTCCCGCGACCTCGAACGCTGCCTACTTTGTTCAGTCTTGGCTTTCGTTCACGGTGGTAACTTTTGGAATGCTTCTCTACATGAGATGCGCACTCGCGCTGCCACTGAGTGTTTATTCGCATCAAGAATGTCTCCTCATTTCGGTGCTGACAGCAGGTGCAAACGAGTTGGCGATGCTGGTTTTGTCAGTCAAGTGGCGATTTCCAGTTCCACTCCGAGACATTTTGGGCACTCCTTCTTACGCAATATTCTTTGTGCTGTTTCACGTGGCGATTCTACGGACAAAGCTGCGTCATTACTACCCTCGGATTCGAGAGTATTTACCTCTGTGGATTGCCCAGGTCTCGTCATTCTTTGTGTTTGAGGGAGTGGCAATTTTGTTCATGAACTCGCCGGTCTGGGCAAAAGTTGCGATTACGGTAGCGTTTCCCCTGTTGCGAACCATGTTGAAGCATGCGATTAGGAGGTTTTCGCATGCACTAGAAGACATCAGCACGGAGCTGTCGTTGTGTGTGGTGGAGGTGTTCGGGTCGTTATTCCAGAACGTTTGCTTACAAAGCTCACGGTCACTCTTAGTTAGTGGGCTTATTATCGTCTTGGACTTCGTGCAAGCAATTGTGGAGGTACGGATGCACATGGACCGCAAATATGTCGTCGATGGGCGACACTGTGTGCAGACTGCGGTGAAAATCATCAGAAGTGCTTTATTTCCTGGACAAGTTAACTCTGAGAAAAAACGATCGAATAGTGAGAAGGTTTCGTACAAGGGTGTATCGCTTTCCTCGTATCCTACCCCGTCCAAGAATCCGTTGAAAACTACTTCTCGGCTCCAAAGATCATCCAAAGTAGCCTGCCTCTCTCAAGGATCACTTGGAGTTCTCGACTTGGGCTTAATCCAGCTTGGCGTCTTGGATCGAGAGTTACTGAGCGCAGATCCCTCGATTGCCCAATCTCCGGAAAACATGCTGGTCTCAAGTACATCGAGAACAAGACGATCCTCTATCGACGACGTGGAAATCGCTCATCGTTATCACGTGAGGCTTCTGACACAAACGCTTGAGCTTCTGTACGCCTCGGAGGTGCTTGTTTTCGCAGAATACTCCGAGTTCGCCAGTGCATTTATCTACGCGTTTTACACACTGACCGCGTACCACTTGCCTAACGCCAAGTACAGTTTGTGCTTCATTGGTCTGTCCGAGGGAGAGTTCTGGAACTCTGTGGGGAATTGCGCCATGTACGCATGCTTGGAGGGATGTACACTGTACCTGTTTTTTGAGCTGGTGCGGGCGAAATTCGGTATTTCGACTCTGTATCAACTCGGTTTCGTACTGGAAAAATATTGGATGAGCATGCAAGGGAAGATAATCAGCAGCCTAGTGCTTGTTCTTATCCTTCATACAGTTCATCAAGGTGCGCGAATTATTTATCCCCAAGCATGAAATCCTCTTTAACTAACGAGTTGATGGAAATGTTGTGTAGGAACGGACCTCTCGTTCAAATTCGACTGGGAGGACGTTCTAAACCACACCCATTTGTGAAAAAAATCAGCATTTCTATCACTTTTACATGATATGACTTCAAGAGATAGCGGAATATACTTATTTTTGGTTTCTTTCTTCGACATCTTATGAAAGGAGAAGCGAGCTATCTACATGTATGATGATATCTGTTCTTATCCGTCAGGACAGCGGCGATCAAGAACACATTCCTCAATTTGCCAGCAACCGACCAAGCAATCCAATCCGACGATGTCTGACGAAGAAAACGAGTCGTGGACGTGCCCTTCCTGCACCCTGAAGAACGAGCTCATCGTCGAAGCATGCGCAGCCTGTGGAGCTACCAGTCCACTGGTTCTCCAGAGCTACGCATTGGAAGAACAAGCGTGGGCGGCAGGTGAAGCTGCTGCCGTTGAAGGAAGAAGGTCGCAACGTGCGAGTCTGGTGTCTCAAGGATCGGACAATGCCACCCCTCGCGGTGACGACGACGAAAGCGACCCATGGACTCAAGCCGAGTGCGAGTGGGCTCAACTAGAGTCCCGTCAAGACTCGCGCTCGAGAAAGTAGCGACTCTGAAGTATCGGAGCGATACATACCACAGCAGTAACTATTCAACATGAACGAACATTTGATTGACATCTTTAAAGAGATGAAACACAAGTCGCAGTAGCTTATGCTGAATTCCCTTGTTAGTCAAGAGCCAAAAGTGCTGAAACATCCACCAACTTACACCAAGTATTGGTCGTCCTCTTCTTCCTGTTCGAAGCATCCCGTAGTCGCCACGTTCGAGTACCAAGCACCCGCCGATCGCTGAATTCGCGTGAGCTGCGAGGGTAGAGCCGAGTATTCGTCGATGTCACCGGTCTCTTCCGTGAAGTTGACGAAGTAGAGTCCGCGACGTCCGGCGTAGCTGGTCCACTCGAAGTCGTCCATGAACCCCCACACCGTGTAGCCGATGATCGGGATATCCTCCTCGTAGATTGCCTTGTGCACTTGCTCGAGATGTGTGCGATGGTACCAGAGCTGATCCGGGTTGTTGATTGTTTCGTTGCCACACCAGCCATTCTCAGTCAGCAGGATGTCTGCACTCGTGTCGTGCTTGTGCACGAATTTGATGACCTGGAGGTATCCAGGAGGGTAGCCCGAGTCGCTGGAGCAGCTATTCGGGTCCATGAGACTTCCATAAGCGTGTCGACTGCCTTCGGGGTTGCGCGAGTCGTCAACTCCGAGGTCCGAAGCCCAACCCAGCGTCAGACTGGAGCAGTTGGTCTCCGAGCGCTCCGAATCGCAGTCCGTAGTCGAGTACGACGCGTAGTAGTTGAGCATCAGCAGGTCGTACGAGCCCTTGACCTGAGCTCTTTGCTCCTCCGTGAAATTCGGCAGACGATCACCGACTCGTTCACGCATGACTTGGGGGTAGTCTCCCGTCGTCAAGGGGCCCAGAAACCACCCCAAGTGGAACTGGTTCTTGCGCTCGGCAGCAGCCACGTCCTCGACGATCGAGTCGTTGAGCGGCACGCCCCAGTCGGAATTGACTACGATGCTGATACGCGCCGAGCTCTGGACGGTTCCAGCGTCTCTCAGCTCGTGGAATCTCTCAACTGCTGCTGCATGAGAGAGCAGCACCACGTGAGCCACGTCGTAAGCGTTGGTGGTCGAGTTGCCCAGCTTCGGAGGACCGTAACCATAGGCGAACCCGGTGAGGATGAACGACGCCGGCTCATTGAACGTCGTCCAGTACTCGACGTCCTGTCCGAACTCTTTGAACATGAGCGTCGCGTAGTCCACGAAATGGTCGACCATAGCGTCGTTGAGCCAACCGGGAGGGTCCAACGCCGACTGCAGCGTAGCCGGCAGGTCCCAATGGTACAGCGTCACGACGGGTTTGATGCCGCTGGCCAGCAACTCGTCCACCACCGAGTGGTAGAACGCCAGACCTTCGGGGTTCGCCTGCATGCGCTGCGTCGTCTCGTTCCACGACATTGCACGGGCCCAGGAGATGGAGAAGCGGAAGGTGCCGTAGCCGTCCTGCTTCATGAGTGCGATGTCGCTGTCGTAGCGGTGCACGAAGTCGTCGGCCACATTGGCACAGGGCACGCCGTTGGACGTGTCGCGACAGAAGTCGTCCCAGATGCTGCGCTCCTTGTTGGTGGCGTTCCAGCCGCCTTCGACTTGGTAGGCGGACGATGCAGTGCCGAAGAGGAAGTCGGGAGGGAAGCAGAACGTAGAGGTGCTGTTACTGTTGTTGTTGTTGTTGTTGTTGTTGCTAGTCGCGGAGCCGATGGAAGCGTCTCCGCAGGTCTCCGATGCGAATGCCGAAGTTGACAACGCACAACTGACCGTCACGACGCCGAGGGTGCGCAGTGATACCATGCTATACTGGTGGAGTGCGCTCTTGGTGGTGAATTGGAAAATGCATCGTTGTACCATGTACTACTACTACTGAAGTACCAGGTATAACTGCAAATCTGCAAGAACTGAAGTTGAAGTTGTTGCTGACCTCAAGCATAAGCAGTTGACCTCCATGTGCTCTCTGCAATGACAACCAATCAATCACCCACGGGTTGCGTGAATATACCACCACCGGTGCAGAAGATACGTTGTAGTATGAAAATCGATGCATGAATAGGCTTGGCTGGGACTATTTGCCCAGGAAACCCCGACTTCTTCATCCACCACACAGACAACTCAATAACGTTAGCATACAATCTTGTGATCTCCAACGACTTGAAATCAGTACATGTAGTGGAATCAAAACTTTGCTCTGAATTGCGCAGCTATCCACCTCTATCACAGCACTCGACATCGTTCAACTCTGCACGAGCCAGAACTTTTCTGTTCTACGCGCGCTTGACCTTCGGGGCCAGCGACTTGCTGTACATGCGAATGAGCGACGCCGTCATGGTGAAGCCCGACATGCCCAAAATCGCCGCCGTCTTCCACCACGCGTGGTCATTCGCCCGCTTCACGTCCTCAACCGAGCAGCCGTCAGGCAGCACGACGCCGTCTACTGGGATACCGTCACTAGCTACCGCTGCAGCCCTTCCCTTGCACTTTTGAATCACCTCCGACGAGTTCAGCGACAAGAAGCCGTAGAGCAGCAAGCAGATCGTAGCGAGCACAAAGGCGACGCGCTTGCCGAGCTGCGCCGAGTCCAAGTGTCGGTCCAAACTCGTACCGGCGTGGCGGTATACCACCACGCGCAGCTTTGAGACCGTGAAGTCGGCATGAGTTCCTTCATCAGCAATCGGCAGGCAGCACAATTCTCTCGAAGATGACACCACAATCTGCCACGTCGGACCGTAAGCGAACGTCAACGAGTGCTGCGAAGAAAAAACAAAGAGAGGAAGCTCAGTTAGCAAATCGATACCCCTCGGCACCTCATAATTAATATCTTCAGCATTGACACCCCACCTTCAACGCCTGAGCGATCTTGGTCTCGTGGTCTTGCACGCCTTCGTAGTAGTTGTAGAGCTTCTTGGCCTTGTCAATAACCACCTCCTTCATGTCGTTTTCCATGTCACTCTCAAAAACCACAACCTTCCTCTTGGTATTGAGCTCCTCACTATCTTCAGTCAGAGCCTCGTGCTCCTGCTTGAGCTTGACGCCCACGGACGGCGTTGTGCGGTACAGCAGCACCTTCATCTTGCTCGCCTTGCTGAACAGCAGCACGCACGCACCCTTGCGCTGCAGTATAAACACAGACAGTCATGAGGGATCTTATACTTTATATTCTATAAAATATGAGAGAACGACCACGTACGTAGCGCAGATCTACGGCGAAGTCCCCACCCACGAGAACGTGCCAGCCGGGGCCCATGGCCGGATCCAGACGGCGCTGCAGCTCGGCCGCGAACTCGCGCAGGCTCGACGTCTTCTTGGCCACATCGTTCACAGTCTTCTTGGCCGCGGCCTGCAGGACCACGGGGGCCACGGGGGCCTTGGACACTTGGAAGTCGGCGGCGCAGAAGACCATGAGGATCAGATACTTTCCCTTTGTGACCAGCGTCGTTGACACGCACGAGGTCGGGTCGAGGTACCACGTGACAGAACATAGGTTTATGGGCTTGTAGAGGTACTGGATGTAGCCATTTATTCAAAGATGGCTACATTGATGGATGTTGAAGAAGGGATTCACTAGATAACAGTCGCAAAAAGTATGTCTTAGCGGATGATGGCCAATATTGCAACAATCCCGCTTTAAAGTCATTTTAACGATATTTTTCTATATAAACAGTTTTCCTAAAACCGGTGGGTGTTTATTGCATTTCAAGGGTCGTTTGGAATAAATCTCAGTCTCGGAACAAATCCCAGCTCATGATCCTGTGCTGGGTTAGAAACGTTCGTGAAAATAGATGTTCCCTCCCAAATGTATATAGTTTCAAAGGATTTGCTCATTGCCAGTATTGCAACCGACCTATTTTCCAATATGTCGACGACATGGCGGTGGCAACAAACGCCTAGTTTCTTTCAATAAATGTGAGCTGTGATGCTAGAGCTTGATTGCTGGTCTATAGACTAGAGAGAAGAGTGTGGTCAATCTGACATCTAGCGCACATCGCATATCTAACCGATAAGACTGTTTGGCCTTTGGTTCAGACGCAGCAAATGCGAAAAGATTCATGTTTATTGAGTTTTTCTGAGATTTGCGGATGCACATCAGCTGCATTTAACCCTTTAAAATGACAGGGTTATCGTCGTAAATATCACTGTTTAGAACAGATATGTCGCAATATCCCAGTAACTGGATTGTACGCAGCAGAAAGAGTTGTTCCGTAAATAACAGCGATATCCAAGTTATAAAACGATAATTCGCGAATATTTCACTTTTTCACCCAATGGTCTACTGCTCGAACAGCGAGCGGCCTTCCACCAGTAAACCACGCCACAGTGTGCCCCCCCCACAGAGTACCAGGTACACTTTACATGCGTTGGTGTCAGCTCGACCCAAGGTACACGTAGTATTATGTACACGAGCTCTCTGCATGCCGCTTGACGGTCAAGTTGACCACGGCTGGCTCGACCTGAGCCCATTCATTCGCTTCGCCTCCTTGCGCCAATGCATTGCATTGCATTGTTGCCATCGCTTGCTCATGCGCATCACACATGGCTACCCTCTGCGTGTGCTCTGAAGGTCGAGCCAACGGCTTTCAAATCGGCGCATGTTGCCCGAGAGCGTGCCGGCCGCGTGCGCGCGAGTCAAATCAAGCTCTGGTTTTTGGCGCGAAACACACAGAAAAGCCGGTGGCAAAGAGGGCGGACCAATCGTCGCCGAGCACAATAACCCAGGTTCCATCCCTTTCGCAATTTTCAACTCCGCAAAACAGACGCATCAACATTCACTGAGCAGGGAAGCTCGTTGCATATAATTTTGGCGCGTCTTTTTCAAAGGCACCAAGCACGCAAAGGAGACTCCACTCGCTCACACTGCAACGCACCCCGCACTGCCCAACCATACTCTTGTCAGCCATGAAGCCTGAGTCCAAACTCGTCGTCGTCGCACTGGAAGGTTGCCACGGTGCGTTTAACACTAGCCTAACCTTCCTCCTCCAATCACCGACCTCCAACTTGTCTCACCAATTCATCTAATTCTCCAGGTTGTGGCAAAACTGCACTATGCGAGGAGTTCGAAGCCCAAGGTTACGACATCCTGGACGAGGCCTTCATGGACATGCCGTCCTACGCGCTCCACCCTCAGTCCCTTCTCATGGAAACCTCGTGGGTCTGCTCCTGGTTCGAGCGCGTGCTGCGCCTCGCCGAGCGCGTCAAGCCCGGCCGCAAGCAGGTGTTCATCGCCGACCGCTCGCCCTTCAGCGCCGTGCTCTATTCCGCCAAGGGCCACCTTCTCGAGCCTGTGATCCGGGAGCAAATGAAAGAAGTGCAACATTTTGCCGGCGTCCAGTTCTATACGGTGCACGTGCAGGTGGAGCGCGAGCTGCTCTGGCGGCGCATCTGCGCGCGACTGGAGCTCGAGCCGGAGCGGCTGCGGCTTAATGAGCACAAGAGAGAGTGGATGGAGGAGACACTTGCCTTTTACGAAGGGTTTAACTGGGACATGACAGTGACCAATGACGAGCGAAGTGTGGCAACAATTGCCGGCAATATCAGCCACTTGCTTAGAGAAAGAGACAACACCTTCGAGGAGGTTTACATGTGCACCAAGCCGCGCGCTGTATCGCCCCACTCGGCCAACAGCATGCTCAGCACGGACAGCGAGTGCGAAAGTGTCGAAGAGGACCACAACATGCACGTGGACGTCGAGTGGAACTCCAAGCCAGGCGAGCCACAGAAGAGAAGCATCATCGCGTTCAACAACACCCCGTCCCAAGACTTTTAAGTCTTTATTGTTATATGAGAAGAAGAGCGGCAACTTGCCAGACAGTTCGACTGCGTGTGTTTATAGATCGATGCGAGTTGTGGATGGATCCAGCCGTTTTGCCAGTTTAGGATAGTTTTATCGCTTACAAGTATCTAAAGAATGCCTGCATGTGAAACCTACTCGAAAGGTGTGACGTTATTTCATCAAACCGCGAATGGATGTGCTGCAATGCTATCTTTCTCATAGACGCAAGAAGCGACGCGCGTTGGCTCGGGTGATCTTGGCAACTTCTTGCGGCGACCGACCTAGAGCAGTTGCAACAGCTTGAGCCACAAGAGGCATCGCACTGGGCACGTTCGGGTACTGTTTCTTCTGGTCGCTCACCTCAGCCCGTCGACACTTGGGGAATCCCATGTACGGCGCGTCCGTCTCCAGAACCAGCCTCTCCAACGGCACATGCTTCACCATTTCTTGCAGAGCCGCTCCTTGTTTCTTGCAGATGAATCCCGTGATGCCAATGTACCAGTCGTCACCGCGTGCGACGTAAGCCTTTAGCTCTTCTTCATTGCCAGTGAAGCAGTGCACCACCGCCGGTGGGAAATATCCACCGGCTTTAGCTGTGGCTTCGTCGATCAACTGGATAAAATCTTCATGCGCCAGGCGTTCGTGCAGGAAAAGCGGCTTTTTCAGCTCACAAGCCACCGAAAGCTGCTCGGCAAACCACTTTTTCTGGAATTCCGGTTCCGGGAAACTCGGCGAGTAGTCCAACCCGCACTCCCCCACTGCTCGAACTTCTTGCAACTCCATGAGACCTTTAAGTGTAGTCAACTCCTGCTGTGTGGGCATTGCCCGTGCATTGTAAGGATGCACCCCCGCCGTGGGGAAGAGTTTGGTCGGGTGTTGCCGACTGAGTTCGATGGCTCGCTGGGACTCCTCAATTGTGGCACCGGGCACCAGCATCTCCTTCACCCCAACAGTTGCAGCTTGTTGCATCAGCGTTGCAACATTGTCACGGAGGTCTTCGTGCGTCAAGTTGCAGTCGAAGTCGAAAAGTTCCAGATCCGCGGCCTGAGAGGGTTCCGACTTGGACTTTTGCACCATTTTAGAGGATTTGGCCTTGGGCTTGTGGTGCGTTTTCGCGTGGTGTTTCTTCGTGGGGTGGGAAACAGCGTCTTGCACGTAGTACCAATGGCTGGTGGATAATTCGTCGTGCGCAAACGGCATGAGAGAGAGAGAGGGTGGAGGTGAAGAGGATCGCTTTTGGTTTGTTCACAATGCAGAGTTGTGTAAAAATGGTGTGCATGTTTAGAGAATTTCGACTAATTCCGACAGGAGCATGAACAGACGTGGTTAGAAATGTTGCAGGATGAGGACGACACGGACGATGTTCCTGGCTTCAGTGGCATGAGGTTAAAGAACTATTGGCTCTTGTTGCGCGTTATGGTGTTTGTTGGTGGCAAAATTGCTAACACTTTCATTTTTGTTGCTAGGAACTCGTTCAGTCTGGAAGCCATCGAGGCGGCAGTGGACAAACAAGTGGCAAAACTTGCCTCTTTCCCTGCGGATGCAAACAATTGGAATGTTGAAGACTATGGAGAGGACGAAGACGATACTGCAAATGATTTAGAGACTACAAGTGAGGGGTTCGTGAGTCACATGCCTCAATATCGACAGGCTCTGGTTGGTAAAAAGTTGAGGTTGTTGGAGAAACAGTTGCAACATCGAGACAAGATGGTGCAAAAGTTGCAAGTTGCTCAAACACAAGCCCAGGCAACAATTGCCAATTTGCAGAATGAGTTGCAACTTGCTCAGCAGGAACTTACATCGGCTCAAGAGGAGTGGGAGGAGGAGAAAGAGACAATTCTGAGATTTCGAGGGGCTGCAGGAGGCGGCGGAGGCAACAATGCCATGATGCAACTTCAACTTGGACTTGGGGCTGCAGGTGGTGGGCGAAATGGCTCAAGGATGACGGAAGCGGAAGCTCAGCGACAGCGTGAAATGCGGCAGCAGATGTTGAATGGGGCGGCGGATGCTCAGGAAATGTTAGAAGCAGATCTGGGTGACGGAACGGATCGGGCGGCCGTGCGAGGAATTCGCTTAAAGTGGAAAAAGTTTCGGTTGTTTCTGCGTCGCAGGTTGTACCCATTCACGACGGACATTCGGCAGATTGAAGCGCAATTTGGGTCATCAGTGTCTTCGTACTTCCGGTTTTTTGGTTGGATCATCATGACGTTTACGGTCATGTCAGTGCCGTGCTTTGTGTTTCTTGTTTTGCACATTTTGCATCTTCTTCAACAGGTTGGCTAATTTTTTTCAAGAAGTTGTATCTCTATGACAGATTTTCTAACTTGGTACTGACAATTTCAGCCGTCAAGCGTGAACTGGGTGGCGTATTCGGGCGTCATGCCTACCTTCCTCCAGCTTCCAGGGTATTTTCCTGACGAAGCGTTTGTATACTCGGTTCGAACTCCTCTGTATTGCTGCAGTGGCTACGGCGCAGAAATAACAGAATACTTTTATTTTGCCAGGCCATTCTCATCTGGATGGAGATCTTGCTGCTGCTTTTCACACTTCGCAAGTGGATAGCTGAAGATCGAATGTCCAAGGCTGTTCAAGCTGTTGAAAACGCCAGCGAGAAGGTGGGTGTAATTCACGTGCAACAAGCGTCCACTCAATACCAACATTGTTTTATTCTAGCCGAAGTACAGCAGAATTCTCCTGAATGCTTGGGATTTCTCGCTCACGACGTCAGATGTACGTAGATTGAGTGCTCACTCTATCTGCAGCTCTGCGCTTACCTATGCATTGCACAGCAAGTTAGCGACCTGAAAAAGACGATTGCAGAGCAAGTTAAAATCGCTATGGAGGAAGAGAAGCGCGCGGAAACAATAAAATCGCGGACCAAGTATGTAGATTCATGTACATAGTGCGGAGTGGCTCGGATTTACGCTAACGTACTTCTTGCTTACAGGAAGCAGAAGTACATTTTGTACGCTCGGCGTTTTGTCGCCTTCATATTCTACATGATGATTCAAGCTGCAAGTTGGTACCTCATTATTCTACTTACTACACAGTCGTCACAGCTCCAACTGCAGATTGCTGCAAGGGCTGCCATCTTCGCACCATACGCCAGCAGTATCGTGCCTGCCGTGGTGACTATAATCAACGCTATCCTTCCGAAACTCATATCGTTATTGACTACTATCGAGAAATGGGACGACGTAGGCTTCGCTATCAAAGCCATGGTGACACGATTGTATCTGGCCAAGATCTTAAACGTCTTGATTCAGCTTTTCTCGTTCGCGCTGCTCCTGGACCCAATGTTGCTAACGTCGACTCAAAACATTCTGGAACTTTTCACATTCGACGGATCGACAGTCCGTAAAAATGTAATGCTCGATTTCAAGCCTGAAAGTTTTGATTGCCGAGCAGAGCAGGCATCAGCAGGTCTGCTAACGCTGGTGGTGACCGATTTCAGTGTAAGCAAAGCCATGGCAATATCAGCGCCGTTGGTTGGTGTGGTGATCAACAAATTGAAATTTGTATGGCGACATCAGCGCGAGAAACGAGCTCTAGCCAAGAAGCAGAAGCTGAGTGCCAAGGTCGTACCCGAAGCTACTGCACTACCCGAAGAGCACGACAATGAAGTAATTTCTGTTCGCGGCGACACGAACGATCAACCTTCAAAGTTGACTTCTGTACTCGCCGAAGAAGGTTCGAAGACCTCGGAATTGATTGTGGTATCAAACGAGAGCCTGCTTACGAAGTCCGAGTTCCTTGTTCCGCAAAAAATGGTTGCATTGCTGTACTCATGTACAATTGCTTTAGTGGCTATACCTCTCGCTCCTACAACCGCGCTGTTGGTTCTCCTGCTGCATATAGTAAACTTCAAGTTCGACAAGTTCATTCTTATGGTACAGTGCTGTAAATGTTTTATATGGCGGTAAAAAAATCCTAGCTCACTGTCTTACATGTTGATTTACCTTTTGGCTGTAGTATTTGCAGAAGAAACCAGCCAACCCGTGGGGGGCCAAAGATGCTGGCAGCTTTTTCATCAAGTTTTATTTCTGCACGGTGCTCATTTTCCTTGGTTTCACGCATTTTTTTCTCCTCAATACGCGTCTACCAAAACAATGCGGACTACAAGATTCCCTTGTATCTTCCAGCGACGATGAACTTTGCGTGGCAAGCAGTTATGACGCCACTAAGAGACTGTGCACGATCGATCCTACTCGTTCATCGGTGCGATTTTGCTTTATCCGATCACTTTGGTTCGATATGGCTAATTGTTGTGTGTGTTGTGAAACATCTTAGAGCTCGTACTTCCTGACAGGACCCGAATGTTCAGTCGGTTATCCTCTGTGCATCTGCGAACACGCCTGTGGGCCGTTCGTCGATGTTGCCATGGGCTACACGCCTCTATTGACCTACATCACATCTTTCAGTGTTGCGTCTGCATTTTACTCGCTGGTGCTTGGCAACAATTTCGTGCCGTGGACGCTCCTATTCATGTTCTTACTGGCCATATTCTTCCTTCGAAACTCACTCACGGTCTACATCGTACGTCACTGTCGATCCCAAGTTTTTTCTCTCTTGTAGCGTCACGGACTGAGTGCCTATTGCTTTGTACGGTAGATGACCACGTTGCAGCGCGAGCAGGATGTAGCACTAACTTTTTCGTCATTGAAGAGGAAGATCAGACAGCTAGAAAACCGTTTGCGTCTTCAGAAAATGGGAGGAGGTCGTCCGAACGATGACGTTGAAAAAGCAGCCGATCGATAGGCAGGATCGTATGAAGTCCAGTACTGTAACGAATACGACAAGGTCTCTGCGGACAGAGGAAATTGAAGGAAAAGTAAAATCAATATTACACGTACACTGCAATTTGGTCGAGCCCCTAACAGGGTAAAGCTGCACTGCTCGTAGCAGAAGCAGACAGCCTGTCGATCCAGACTGTACTTGGTCACCGGCTAACTCGAGCTGGATGTGTCAGACCCTGATGACGACACTTCGGTCTCGAAGCATGGCATCTTGCGGAGGTTGGCCAAGCTATCCATGGCGGCCATTCCCTTCAGGAACTCGCTGTTCGCGGTAAGCCAGTCGTCCTCCAGAATACCCTCCGTGTACGTGCGGTACGTGTCGGCGGGGTTGAACTGGTAAGCACTTTCGGGGTTCAGGGACCACACGAAGCCGCCGGCCCAGCCACTTTCAATGATCACCTCGATGCTGAGGTCAGTGCAGCGTTTGGTGGTGAGCTCCGGGTGCAAATCCTTCGAGTACAACCCACCGAATTCGCCCAGCAGCAACGCGGACGAGTTGTCATCGGCCAAAAATCCAAACATATCGGCCATAGTCGCCTTGATACGTGCCTTGAGCGTAACATCATCCACCTCCACGTAGCCAGCGATTGCACCGGTCGAATCCTGGGTGCCACCGTCGTAAAAATACGCTTGAGGATACACAGCTAAAACCCAAGAAGAGATATCCCTATCGTTAGCTATAGGTGAAGTACACAATGAACAGTGAAGATTTCTCGTACCTGGTGTGTAGTAGTGTGGCGCATAGACCACCTTGTTGTCCGTACTGAACGAAAGTGGGTAGTCGGCCGCTTTCTGCAGTCCACCTCCGTACCAGTCGTAGTAGTCGTAGTCGGTACCATCGATCGTAACCGTGTGGTCGGCGTTGACACCTTCCACGAAGCCCAACCAGTTCGAGCAGCCGTCCAGCATGCGGTCGGCGATCTTCTTGGCTCCGGCGTGGAAGTCCGTGTCGGATCCGTCGCCCCACGTGGCCTTGGAAGGTTCGTTCTTGACGTCAATGCCAATGATGTTCCAGTACCTCTCACTGCAGAGGTTCTTGGTAAGTGTATCAACGGCAGTCAAAAAATTATCTTCCGAGATGTCGTTGCTGTACCAGAGACTGCCGCTGTCCGTCGACGTCAGTGTGTGCATACTCAGCAACACGCCAATGTTGCGGTACGCCAGCACCTTGACAATACTTTTAAGCAGTGACATGTAACTCGTCACGGAAATTGCTCGGTTCTCAGCCGTGTTAATGAGCGAAATCTCCGGCCCTTGGTCGGTTAGGATCCAATTGACACAAAGTGGCAGACGAACGGCATTGAAGTTATTGTCTGCCAAAAAAGTGGCGATCTGGAAGGCGGTGGTGCCATTTTCCGCGTTGTCCCAAAGACCCAATGGGATGGCGGTGCCTGTTTCCATGCCGAACCAGTTGATGCCTTTGATATCCACTGGCACTTCTGTGCCATTGGAGCTCACGGCAACAATTCGGCCGTTTTTGCTTTGGTAGTCCGGAAGTTCGCACCCCATATCCGGATAAGACTTTGGGTTGTCCACCACTCCGTCGTCAGAGACCAAGTCACTGTTGCTGCCACTGGCACCACCGGATATTTTTTCACTGTCAGCTTTACGTTGGGAATAATTTGCATCTCGAGTGTCGGCAGTGTTGCTGGCGTGCAGGGCCGAGAAGGTGATGGCAGCTGCTGCTCCACCCACGATAAGGAGGAACAGGAGAATGCCTGGCCACATCTGCAACAGAGCGAACAGCAAAAAAAATATCGGTTAGGCTAGTGTTAAAAAAGGCTGTACACTCGCTTTAGGTGACTGAAATTGAGTTCGTACCCGGTAGCGGCCTTTGTACTTTTGCTGTGTCTTCTCGAGGAAACCGGGGGTAGGTTCACTAACCGCTTCGATGTTGCGGTCGAGCAAAGAACCTCGAGTGAACACACCAGCAGTTGCCGTTGCATTGCCTGAGCCACTCATGCGTCCGGCGTTAACATCGGCCATGTTGCTAAAGCGGTTGTTGCCGTATCCGCCCTGCACCCCGTAGGTATGCGCCTCGCTCGGCTCGCGGAAAACCTCACGCGCCGGCGGCTGTGGGATGAAATCCTGCTCGGGGATGTCCCTCGAGTCCTCGCGGTTGAGCATGGCGCTGTAATTGTAAGTGGGTGAGCCGAGTATCTCGCTCGAAGCCACGAGCGAACCCGCGGGCGAGTCCACGCTGAAATTCTCTTCTTCGGGTTCACGTACTGCGACCTCGGCTTGCGGCAAATGCAAAAGTGGATGCGAGTTGCTTCCGTCGTGCACACCCGATCGTGTCCAGCATACTGAAATCAAGAGAAATCAACCGAGACTGTGCTTGAGACAGGTCCGACCTGACTTTTGTGACGCTGAGATTTGCCTGTCAAAATTGTACAGTAATAGGATCCGTTGCCAGAGTTGGAGATGTCACTAAATGAAGGATGATGTGGTATAGTGATGTCGCTATCTGCTGGGCAAGTAGGACAAGCGTCACCGCACCCCGCCGACGATAGAAGGCGAATAGGGGATTTTTCGGCATGGCCGAAAAAAATGGGTTCATACAAAATCAAGCATCGATTAATTCGCTAGGTTGGGAAGTGTTAGCTCGGACAGCGAAGGCAGATTGGTCGTGGCAAATTGGAAATAGCAATGACGGTGTTGAGGCGTGATGCTGATGCTGCGGCGGCCCAGCACGTTATGATGGCGGTGTATCCGCGTGATATCCTTTTTCCTGAAGCGGGCGCTTCAGCCTGCTGGCCGCGGCAGTGTCCAACACGACCATCGGTTCAGCGCCCTTGGCCGATCTCAGGTGGCGACGGCAATTTGCCAACATGATGTTGGTGACTACTACATGTAGTATCGTTTGCACCCTCGCCTTCGCTTGGCAAATGTGGTGGTTGTCGGTGCTTGGACGTGTCAATACTGCCACCCAAGGCCATTGTTCACATGTAGTTGTCGTCAGGCATGCCCAAAAATAAATACTCCCGAAAATAAATCTGTATTTCTTATAAAATTATTTATTTTAGGACCAGCACCCCCAAAATACTATATTTATGTGGACCACCTCCAACAATCAGTACTTTATTCAGCACCATCCATCTAAACGGGTCTGCAATTCATCTCGAGTCGGTATCTCAACTTGAGCCCACCCACTCGCTTTCAAACAAGCACCAACTTTCGCAAGCGCTCCCAGAGCGCCATCGTCTCACGCCGCTGATGCTGGAAATGATCTTATTCTTAAAGATCAACAGCACGCGTTGGGATGTTGCAACTGTCGAGAGCTGCTTGTAGATCACTCGCTGTGGATAAGGCTGCAATAATTTATTGCTTAGCCTCCGAGTGTTCTGTTATTTATTTCTGTTCCTGCACGCATACAAACAAATATGTATTTCTTTGGTGTCCTATCAGTAGTTTTATATCGAATAATGGGGATGCCTGGTTGTCGTTCGTGGCGGACAGCTCGTCTCACCGTACTTTCCAATTGGGCCATGCGTGTTTCGCTGTGCGACCTCGGCGGCTCGAACACCGGGATACGCATGGACATACATGGACTGCACCCGCCGTTGTCAACAACGGGTAGTTTGCTACTAGTACGTCGTAGTGCGTGTAGAAAAGTCCTAAACAGAAATTGCGGACATGTATTCTGCCATACATCTTACATGCATCCGCGTGCTTAACTTAACTGGTACTCAGAAACTCTTTAGTCCGAACCAGAAGAGCCCGAGTCCGAGTCCTCCGTCTCGAAGCACGGCATCATGCGCAGGTGCTCAAGGTCGTTCATTGCCTCCAAGCCCGCCAAAAACTCGCTGTTAGCCGTCAGCCAGTCGTCCTCCAGCACACCTTCGGTAAAGGTGCCGTACGTGTCGGACGGGTTGTACTGATACGCACTCTCCGGGTTCAGAGACCACACGAAGCCGCCTGCCCAACCGTTCGCCACCATGAGTTCGATCGAGTAGTCTGTGCAGCGCTTCGTCGTGAGCTCCGGGTTCAGATCGGTCGCGTACAAACCGCCGAACTCGCCCAGCAGCAGTGCGGCCGACTTGTTATCCGCGATAAAGCCGAACATCTCGTCCATCGTGGCGGAAATTCGCGTCTTTAGTGACGAATTCGACAGTTCCACGTAACCGTCCAGCTCGCCATTATCACCGCTCGTGCCACCACCGAATAAGTATGTCTGTGGATACACAGCTGAAACATTTTCACGAAATCGTTAGCATCGAGGATAATAGCGCGATATCCTAGTAGTTTCGTACCTGGTGTGTAGTAGTGAGGCGCGTACACCACCTTGTTGTCCGTGGTAAACTCCACCGGGTACTCGTTCGCCTTCTGAAGACCGCTGCCGTACCAATCGTAGAAAGTGTACTCGGTGTCGTCGATGGTGAGCGTGTGCGATGCGTAGATGCCCTCCACGAACCCCATCCAGTTCGAGCAGCCCTTTAGCATTCGGTTTCCAATGGTCTGCGCGCCTACGCGCCAGTCCGTGTCCTCACCGTCGCCCCACGTGCCCTCATACGGTTCGTTCTTCAGATCGAGACCGATGACATTCCAGTACTTGTTGCTGCATAGGTCTCCTGTAAGTGTGTCAACGGCATCCAAGAAGTCGCTCTGCGTGATATTGTCGTTGTACCAGAGACCACCGCTCACCGACGATGTGAGGGTGTGTAGACTGATCAGCACACCAATGTTGCGGTACGCCAGGGCCTTGATGAGGCTCTTGAGAAGCGACATGTAGCTCGTGATGGAGATAGCGCGGTTCTCGGCCGTGTTGATCAGCGTCGACTCGGGTACCTTGTTTGTGAGGATCCAGTTGATGCACAGCGGCAGTCGCACCGCGTTGAACTTGTTCGTCTCCAAGAAACTCGCGATCTGGTACGCCGTAGTGCCGTTCTCGGAGTTGTCCCAGAGTCCAAGCGGGATGGCTGTCCCTGTCTCCATGCCAAACCAATTGATCCCCTTGATATCCACAGCCACCTCCGTGCCGTTCGAAGCGACCGCATAGATGTGTCCGTCCTTGCTCTGATAGTCCGGGAGTTCGCATCCCATGTCCGGGTACGACTTGGGGTTGCCCACTTCCCCGTCGTCTGAAACCAGGTCGCTGCCGCTTCCACTGGCGCCTCCAGTGATGGCGGAGGCGCTAGCTTTTCGCTTTTGATAAGCCTCTTGACGGGCTGTGCTGGTTGTGTGCGTGTGCACAGCTGCAAAGGTGATAGCCAGCACACCACCAAGTACGATCGCCAGGATCAACACCACACCCGGCCACCTCCGATAGCGGCGATTGTAGTGCTTCGTCTTGGCAGTGAACTCCGCGCTCGTCGGTTCCCTCACTGCTTCGATGTTTCGCTCCATCATCGACGGACGCGCAAGCGCCACGGGGGCAGCACCCGCCAGTCCGACTCCACTGCCGCTGTTATCGTTGTTGTTGTTGGCAGTGGAGTACGAGAACGTCACTCGACCTGGCGAGTTGGCGTCCGTCTCGGTGGGACGGATGCTGTACGAGTAGCCACCTCTGTCGCTGATGGTCTGTGCATGGATTTCCGAGGGCTCCCGGAAAACCTCGCGCGCTGCTGGAACGAAGTCCTGGTCTGCAATCTCGTGGGAGTCTCCGCGACTGAGCATCGCGTTGTAGTTGTGCGAGGGCGACTCTGCCCCTGTGTCCCGTTGTGCTGACATTGAGTACGAACTTCCTTATTGATCTCCGAGCTGCGAACAGCGCGTGCTCCTTTGGGGGAATGTTCGAGAGTGAGCGAGTGCATTGTCGCCGCCAATGCCCCGCCATTGCCGCTGCCCGAGCTTTGTGCCGGGCGATGAGGAGGTCTTGGTGTCATACGCACTACAGATACCGCCCACTAAGTTGTACACACAGTCAGTCTATACACCCTCAAAATCGGTAATGAAGCCTCATCGCTTTTAGGAGGGAAAATCCAGTTTTCCCGCCCAGAGGGATCTTTCACCATTCAAACAGAGCCTCCCCCCCCCCCCGCAGCCCGCCGTGACCTGCACAACGAACCAAACGAAGGGCAAGTGGCTCACGATCGCGCAACAATGGCAAGTTAACGAGGAGCATGGACGCTCGCAGCCGTCGCCATCGCTCGCCGATCTGGCACGCTGGCCACAGGCCAAGTTCAAGCTGTCGCAGCCGCCGTCTCGAGCTACCATCGCGATTATTCTGCGCAGCGCCACTACTGTCAAGTCAAAACTGGAGGCAGCCTGCACGCCCAAAGGCCGCTCCCTCATGCTGCGCTGCCCACCTAGAGCTCGAGGAACGGCTTGCGTCGTACGTGGAGGCGTGCCTCTCGCAGCACACGTGTCGCTCGCGGCGGCTAATTACCTTCAAGGCGAGGCAGATTCTGGCGTCTACCACGACCCCCCCCTCCTCTCAAGCTGTCGGATGGGTGGCTCCGCTTTCGCGAGACGCACGGCGAGGCAGGGTCCGTGGATCTTGCAGCCGTTGAAGAAGGGCGGCTGGCGATGCAAGACATCACGAGGCACTATGCCTTGCCCGACATCTGGAACATGGATGCGTCTGGCCTCTTCTACCGTGCACCGAAGTCGCGGGGCATCTGCAAGCCCAACACCAAGGGCATCAAGAAGGACAAAACTCGGATAACTATACGTAAACTTCAACTCAACCATCTGTAATACCGTATATTCTGAACACATATAATATACTGTAGGAACTAAAAGAGTACCACTGTACAACTTAGTGGGCGGTATCTGTATCTGTCGCGGGGCATAGCCGTCGGTGGACCGGGCGACATACAAAACCTTAGCATATTTTTCGCAGACTTTTGAAAGGAATTGCACAGTGCGCACTCATCGATAGCTTTGGAGCGCCTCGGATAAGACAAGAGCGGCGCCCTCATCCGAACATCCAGGCGCCCCAATTGTTCAGCACGGCCGGAGAATCAACCGCGCGACTGGGCTTTGCCAGTGGCAAAGCCATCAGCGCGAGCACCCGAGTCGCACGGAGACTGCAGTAAATGGACTGTCGAGATTGTTGACCCCAATGGGCGCGGTAACTTACCCTTACCGGGTAAGGGCCTTACTTATCTAGCCGTTACTGCCAGTAACTGGTACAATCCTGGATAATCTTGTCATTGATCGGACGAAGCTGCTCATCATGACAAAAGAAGCTGTACAGCTGTATTTGACTCTGATCCAGTGGCGGCGTTGCTATTGAGAGTCTCAATTACCGAGATGTACCACTGCCAGTGGTCCACTTGTACTGGGTAGGATTGCTACCCTAGCAAGTCACCCGGAGTTTTTTTAATGGTTTGCACGCAAATGCGAAGCATCAACAAGTCGAGGCGCCTCGCGCAAGTACAAGTAGCGTTCTTGTCGCGGCGGAACCTTCGCCGCGAGCCCAAGGCAGCATGGGCGGGCGGTGATGGCGGGCCGGACCAGCACTGTGTGACGGAGCATACTGAGTCTGGCAGGGCGTCTGATTCTAGAGGGTGGGTTCACGCACAGCCCATGTCCACGAGCAACGCTTTGTTCCAATTTTGGGCATTTCGGCTCTCGCGTCGGCGCTTTCGCGAGCGTCGTCCATCGCGTTTGAGGCACCACACACACACACACACACGCTCCGAAGAAACAGATCCGCTGTCAGGTGGGCGGCGCCATGCCGTCTCTTACTGTACATGCACAAGGCTTGAAGCCACCGGCTTGGGGCCAAGCACCACCAGGAAAGCAGGACTCTGCAAAGCGTTGCTCTTTCCATACTGTGCGGGCTTTGCTCGCGAACAAATTCGGAGACCCAGAGACGTTGTGTGCGCGACACCAAATATAGGACTCGTACAGGACACATATTGTGAGTTCTACTCTAATTTTCCGATCGGGGCGGATTGAATCGACCCAGGCAAACCGCCGGCCAATCGACGAACCCATGATAATTCATAGGTACATATGCATTTGAGTAGGGTTTCCTTTGTATCCTTGTCATTGACTCACAGTCTCGCTTTCGACGGCAAGGAGATCAGGGACGGCACGACCCCACGCCTCGCGCACTCAGGCTGTCGACATGCGCACGCCTCATCGCGCTTCACCATACCAAGCACGCACTCCAGCAGTGAGACGATCGCCACGCCTGGCGTCTTCCCTGTCTCCGACCTCCCAAGCGCCAATAAGAACCGGAAGATCACCAGGTGTGCAGTCGACGGTGTCTGGCCCGCTGCAAACCTCCCCTTTTCAAGCTTCACCTGCACACCCGTCCCCAGCGACACCAGCTCCGGCACCGCCGACAAGAAGGCGATCTCCACGGCTGGAGGCAGCGTCGTCAAGTCAAGGATCGACCCAATCGACAGCACTGAGGACCACCGGGCGAATCCAAGTCTCGTTGAGCCCTGAGCGTACGCCACCGCAACGGCGATCGCCTCGGCTCTCTGTACCGGGCGCGGATCCTGTGGGAGAGCCGCTGGCACCATCACAAGGCAATTCGAACTTGTTCCAGCTCGTAGTTCGGCCGATCATCAAGTCCACGATCGGCCAGCGTGACACGTCAGGCGAAACCCTCGCCGATGTGGCTCTGAATGGAGCATCCTTCACGGATATCCTTCTCAAGCTTTGGACGAGCTTTAGTCCGCGCATGAAGGGCCGAGCGATCAAGACCGAGGACGTGTGGTCTGTGGCAGTACCAGTGATGGAGGATTGGACCAAGCTCATGCAGTTTAAATTGAAGCGGCACATCGTCGAAAACACAAAGTCGGAGCGCCAATGGAACACATGGCTTGCGGCGGTGAGAGGAGAAACGGTGACCCTACTTGTATACGAGTATGGTCTTGCTATTACCAAGGCCCGTGATTTTGATGCATTCAAGGCAGCTTGCATTCTGCCATCGGAAACGGATCGGGCTGGAGCCACTGCTGAGAGTTCCCTTCAAGAGGTCGTGGGAAGGCTACAGGAACGGTGGGAGCCTACGTTCCAGGCTGCAGCAGTGGTCTGGAGAATGTGGGCGAATCATCTGACCCGAAACCTGGATCGATCCACGTGGGATGCGGCAATTGCCCAGCCACCACCGGCGACCATCGCGCCGCTGCTACGACCTGCCGACACGCAGCTCGAGCAGCACATCAGCAACATATCGCGCTCTGCCCAGCTCGCACTGGATTGCGTGAATGCGGCCATGGCGGACAATGAGCAGCTACGCAGAGATGCTGGGGCTCTGGGAAATCGCATCGAAGCTCAGGGACAACTTCTCGCAACTCGCAAGGCAATCATTGAAGCGTTTATTAACGACGTGCTTCCGCCGCCTGAAGTAGTCGATCCAATGCTTCTGATCGAGAACATCACTGATATTGACCACGCGTAAGTGCAGCGTAACCTAGCCTAGCCTAGCCTAGTCTACGACTGCAATTCATTCCCCCTAATCGAAAACTCCAATTCATCTTGCCTTTGTTCAAAGCCTTCGCGTGCATCAGGAGCAGTATTGATCTCTTTTGCGAGTTGGTCGACAGGGTTGAAGTAGCCTTGTACAGACCATCCGCAATGCTCGAACACATTTGCCATCTCATAGCCCTCAAATAGCGTAAACGTCTGAACTATGAACGGCGTTAAGTCGCGCCCCGAAGCCTCATCATAATGGCGTTGAAAAGCCCTTTTCACGTAGCCAAACAGGTACTCAATAGGATTGAAGAACGGGCAGTAAGCTGGCAGGAAAATTGGCACGACTCCGATGCTTCGCAAGAAGTGAACAATCTCAGGATCCCTGTGAATTGCTGCTCCATCTAGAATCCAAACTGAGTGTGACCCAGGATATTGCCGAACGTTCCCTCTCTTTGAGTATGCGAACAAACGGCACGATTCCAAGAACTTTACCCTGTCAAACGTCCCCTCCGTGTCGAAGTAGTCAATGATCCCATGCACCCCAATGAACGCAAGCACTGAGACTCTGGGTTTTCTCTGGAAGTCACCGCGAACAGCCACAGTCTTTCCCTTCAGCGAATAACCGCGCTTCCGAATCATTCCTCTATTATCAAAGGAGACTTCATCCAAGAAAACAAGATTCTGGTGACTCCAATCAATTGTACTTAGCTCCTGCATAAACCGAAGAATGTCAAGTTCCTTGATGTGCATTGCTCTCCGTTCCAGCACCTTCCACGTCAAGCCTCCGGCGTGAATAATTCTCCACACACTGGTCTTCGAGATGTCCATATGGTGTGCACGCTTGAAGGCGGATTGAGCTTCATCGATGTATGCAAGCGGTCGGGCTTGATAGAAGTCAATTAGCCATTGGCGGTGACTGGCGTCGAATTTCTTGTCCGATTTGGTCCTGGCTCGCTCGAATGTCCCTGTCCTCTCGTATACTTTGATCCAGTTGCCAATAGTTTTATCGGTCTTGTTGTACAATTCGGCTAGTTCTTGCTTGCTGAAGCCAAGGTTGTAGTATCCGTATAAGCAGTGGAATACGGTATTTGGGTGTGCATGTTGCTTCGTCACAGCCTCTTCCATCGCGCTGCGAGGGCAGAGGATCCTGCCAGACCACAGACTAGAGCAGGTCAAGCAACTTCTGCACCAAGGTCAACACCGAAGCCCAAAACAGTAGAGTACCACAAGCGAGATCACCAGTTCTACCACCAGCAAAAGAAATTACTTTAGCGAAAGCACCAACAATGGCAAGCTCCACAACTACGTGGAGAAGAGCCACAACTGCTGCGAGAGCAGCGTCAACAGCAAGTGCCCTGTCAGCAACGAGAGTCTCCTCAGCACCGAAGGTCTTGTTGGCAACGAGAATCCCGTCAATAGCGAGAGCACCGTCTCCAGCAACAACAGTCCCGTAGTCAGCGGCGAGAGCACCGTCAACGGCGAGAGTCCCGTCAGCAGCAAAAGCACCGCCAGCAGCGAGAGCACGGTCCGCAGCGCGAAAACTGACACCAAGCTCCAAAAGCGCCCACGAGCTGCTGCAAGTGCTTCAGCCGCTGCTAAATCTTCAACAGCACGCACTACGAAGTCTTCCAGCAATACACCGCGAGAATTCCAACAACAGCACGAGGGGATCCAACAGCGGCGGCGAGAGCTCCAACAACAGCGCGAGATGATTCCAACAGCGGCGAGAGCTCCAACAACAGCGCGAGATGATTCCAACAGCGGCGAGAGCTCCAACAACAGCGCGAGATGATTCCAACAGCGGCGAGAGCAGAAGCGAAAATACTCCCTCCGAGAATCGCAGCAATAGCACCAAACCGAAGACCCCAACAGCAAGCGAGATCAGCAGAAAACTTCGCTCCACTAAGAATACAACAGCCGTGAGACGACTACCGACAGATCAGATCGCCGACTCCAGTAAGAAATCGAACACCGCTGCGTAATCCAGTACCAGAGAGCTGTCTACATCAACTCAAGCCACATCAGTGCCTGCTTGACACCAGCACGAGATGATTAGTACTGCATCTTACCGCAGCTACGCGTCCAGGTAGCCTACGCGGCCCACAGCGCCGACTCTAACAGAAGAATGCGCACTCTGTGAGGTTGCCGTTAGTTCGCTCCTCGATGATAGGATAAAAAATGAATTAATGAGCTGGTTTTGACCAATGCTATTTCTCTGGCGGTTTGCTGGCGGTTCCTTCGCTTCCGCCAAACTGACCCGATTCGGCAAATTTGGGCGGAATCCACAATAACCGCAATCGACAGGTGACCGTTGAAACCGCTGCGATCGTATTTGGAAGGATATATGGAACCCAAACGGTATCCTTTCTATGGAAAAAAGAGAGTGGGCCGTCCCGCACCAACCCATTTTCCATTTCGCGCGCCGCGAGCCACAACCTCGACGTGGGCCCAACTGCTGGTGGAAGCAGCTCCAGCCAGCCAGCCAGCTGCCCGCTGCAATAGCTCACTCGCGGATCGGCATTCTTGATCTTGACGCCATGGGCGTCGTGTGCCAGCCCATTGACCACCCCGAGGCGGGTCAGCGCAACGACTCGCCCGAGTTGTCGCCCATCGCCGCCATGCAGTCCTGGAGCTGCAAGCTGCAGCCTCCCGCTTCAACGTGCGTGCACAGAGAGAGCAGCGAGCAACTGGCCTTAAAGTTTACGCTCTCCGTCCTCACCCCTCTCTTGTCTCACAGACTCGCGCTGGCCGCGTCGTGCCCGTTGCTGGCACTTCAAGACAGCGTCGACACGGACTCCGACATGTCCTGGCTGCCGCGACAGCCCCAAGCTTCCGTGGTGCACCGCCCGCAACAGACCCACAAGCGGTGGGCGAGCTTGGTCATCGCGCCTCGACGTGGCGTCAAGCGCCAACGGGTTGCAGCGGACTCCAGCTGCCAATCAACCAGCTGCGGGAAGGATCAAGCCGCCTCCGTGGGCTCGCCTAGGTCGCTGCAGTACGCGCTGCCTGGCCTGACGAGCCACGACACTCTGCGAGTGCTGCATGCAATGCACGCCGTGCCCAGCGAGCTGCGCCACCTCAACGGCAGCGCCAGCCGCAGCCGCCTGCGGCGTCGCAGCAGAGTACGGCAAGTCTTTGGCTGGCGCCACCTGCTGTGCCACGAGGAGGAGGACGAAGATTCTTCCAGTCGCGTCGTCTGGAAGAGCGCCAAGGCGCTCGAGAGCTTGAGGATGCGGCCGCTGGCTCGCCAGATCTGGCGAGCGAGCTCCGAAGCCATCGAGAACGGAGAAGTGCTGTACACAGTCAACAGCATCGCGCGGGTCGTTCACTCCACCAAGCAGCAGTACGGCTCGCGTCGTCGCGCGCGCGACCAGGTCTGGCTCGAGTGCTACCTCGACGACGGGCGGCAGGTGTGCGTGGCGCGCAAGGAGCTGCGCCAGTTCAGCGAGTACCGCGCGCCGGAGACGTCGGCCACCGAGTGCCAGGGCTTCCTGCTGCGCCCCGTGTACACGAGGGCCATCAAGGCGCAGCTAGCAGGCTGCTCGCTGCAGTGCCTTCGGGCGGTCGACGCGCGATCCGCCCCAGCTCTGAAGCAGCAGCTGATCGACGACCTCCCGCGGCTCACTCTACAGTGGGAAGAAGACTACCTCTACGACCTGGTGCAGGCACCACAGGTATTGCTGGACAGCGTATTCTCCTGAAGTCAGGCAAGCAGGAAGCGCCAGTAACTTAACGTAACGCAAGAGTCATTCTGATAACCCTCTCAGAAATCATAGATATGTCTATGTATTTATAGAAGTGGTTTCCGTTACGACCATCATTCTGCAAACACTCATCATCGCTCTGATGGCGTCGCTCTCTGGTGCTGAGGTCCTCAGTGAGGAGTCCAAGTTGTCGGCAGAGCTGCTGCATGTGATTCGTGGCGACGCGGAGGTGCGTGTGGACATCATGGTGCAGCTCACATCGCCATCTGAGGCGGTGCAGACTAGCCGCGACCACGCTGACGCAGCAGATATGAGCCGCACCGAGCGCGTCTCGTGCGTGGCCGAGTCGCTGCAGAGTTTCGCCGCGCACGCGCAGCAGCCGGTGAAGGATCTGCTGGCTCAGCACAGCGGGCTGTTCAGCGGCTCCGAGTTCTTGTGGATCAGCAACTCGGTCGCCGTGAAAGGGGCGCATCGAGATCTAGTGCTGGCTCTGGCGCGGCTGGATGCAGTGAAGAAGATCGATGAAGAGCAGGTCTTCCCGGTTCAATCAGGGAATCTTCAGTAACGTTAGGCAAGAAGCTACATTTGGGCTCAGCTGCTTGCTAGCAGATTTCGCTTTGCTAAGATCCTATCTGAGTTGCAACTTCAACGCAAGAATCTTGCGTTGACAACGCACAATGATTGGTGATAGGATGAAAGTTTCTTATCATCTCAAAACTTACCCAACATATTGCTCAACGCATACACTCGTTCTTTCGATCAATTTGCTGCGGCCTTCTTGCGTTTGTATATCGCATAGTCCGCGTATTTCACGTACTGCGGCGTGAGCATCGGGATGTAGAACGATCGGTATGGCGACTTGGACCGTTCGGCGTCTAGGAACGGCTCGGAGTGCACGAGCTCCCAGGTGGCAGGCTCCTCCCAGAACTTGGTCTCCTGCTGGCCGGGCAGGTTCAGGTCCACGACGTAGTCGCAAGTCTCAATGGGCACATAGCGACTGGGCTCTTCGCGGTTCTGGTCGTTCATGGCGCCGGGGATGATTGACGTGCCGTTTTCGTGCTCCTCGAAAGGCTTGGGCAGCAGGCCGGAGAACGACGACTTCACAAACTGAACCTTGGTGCTATTAGACGGGATGAAGAAATTTGTCGGGAAGCGGTACCATTCCTTCAGAAGGCACAGGTTTACAGTTGGTGTGGCCGCGTTCGGGGCATTTAGTAGCATGCCAGTCTCCGGATTCGGCAGCACGTTGGCATAGAGATGTTGATACACACGAAGCGGGGCGCCAAAGTTGACGATGTTGCTCACGACGCGAGACACCGACAACAGCGAGTAGAGGCCAAGAGTGCCAACTACAATAAGCTGTGTAAGTCCATTGCCTATGGGGCGAGCATGGCTGAAGAAACGTCCAATGCGATACACCGCAGCACTCAGTGTGACCGCAGCAGCCAGACAGAAAAGCGGGTAGACCGGGGACAGAAATCGCTCCTCCTTGTGTGCTTGGGTGAACATGATCGCCACCCACATGTACATCGGCAACAGATACGCCACCAATTGCAGTTTTCCAGTCTCGTAGTGGCTGGGCAGCACGAACACAAACAGCACCGCTGGAGCTGCCAATAGAGCCACCACGTTGAAGTTTAGAGCCAAATTCAGCAGATAGTAACTCAGCGGTTCCGTCCCGTACAGCGTCGAGTCGGTCTCGTTGCTCAGCACATTGTACACCACGATATTCCACGCCGGAAGCACCCAGCGCTGGTAGTAGTGGAAGTTGACAACCAGCTCTACCGCCAGCACAACTCCGCCGATCCCTGCGCCGACTAGAATGCTCTTGATCAGTCCCCGAGTGTAGAGCGTCTCGACTGCAAACGGAATAAAGAGGACACCTACATAAGGCCAGCCGCAGAGCACCGCCACCACGCCCCAGAACAGAGCGAGGTAGTGGTTCTTGTCCATCCAGGCGCTGACGAACAGCATGAGCAGCACCATCGTGAAGGTGCTGGGCAGGAAAGCTGTGCTGGCATGGAACACGCCAGCGTTGAACAGAAGAATCCACAGCAGGTAGCGCGCTGTGCGTCGTCCGAAGCGTCTGCTCGTCGACTGGTAGAATAGTGCCTCCGCGTAGGCCGAAAGCAGCGCGAGCGCCGCGCGCAGGCCGTAGAACAGCAGCAGCTTCTGGTCGGCCAGCAGCCCGAGCGTAGAGCCGAACGCCGTGAGCTTCACCACCACGTAGTGGAGTAGCAGGTAGAAGTAGGAGCGTAGAGCGTAGACGGGGGAATACTCCCACGTCTGGAAGCCGAAGCGGTAGAGCAGGTAGTGCAGCGGCTCCCAGTAGTTGAACGTCTCGTCACAGTCCGCGATGGGGCTCAGCAGCGCCGACACGGCGCGAGGGAGGACCAGCAGGGACAGCGCTGTCTGTAGTGAGGGAAGCCACAGAAGACGCTCGTCCAGCTGCTCGTTGCGCACCTGCGCTGCGGCGGCGGCCGACGCCTTCGCCTCCGACTTGGTGACGCGTCGAGCAGGCATTGACTTGCACAGGATACTTTGGGATGTGACGGGAATATGTGTGCGGACATTATTTGGTGTGTAGTTACACAAACTGACCCTGAAGAACGCAAGAATGCAGTTGAAGTGTTCATTGTTGAAAGGGTTTTGAAGTTCATGTTGTTGTTGAAAGGGTTTAAGTTCATGTTGATGCAGATACGTACGACGACTATCAAATGCATGCCCACCAGAAGAGATGGAGCTTCAGTGCGGAATGAAAGTAAACAGGGTCAGGACTTGTGGTGGCTTACTCCTTCACGACGTAGTGCGTACCCACAGACAGCGGACTGTTCAGAGCAGCCAGAGCGATCTCCTTCGCCGCGCGCACAGCGTTGCGCAGACCAGCGGTCTCGCGCGTCACACGGCACTCACGGTGTAGCTTGTCAGCCTTGACCTCCAGCAGCGCAAGTTTGTCCACGGCGCTGTCCATGCCGGCAGCCGTGCGGATCGGGCCCACCGACTCCCACATGATGCGCTGGGTCGCCAGCATCACCTCCTCGATCTCGTTCGAGTACGGGTCGCGGAAGCCGTTCAGGTCGGCGAACGGGTCTTCCTCTTTCTGGGAGCTCATCGAGTTGAGCGTCTTGCTGCGCTCCAGGAAGTCGTCAGCCGAGCTGCAGCCCCACACGAGTCCCTCCAGCAGCGACGTTGAAGCCAGGCGGTTTGCTCCGTGGAGACCGGTGCAGCTCACCTCGCCGGCGGCGTACAGACCGGGGACAGTCGTGCGACCCTGGAGGTCAACCTCGACGCCACCGCAATGGTAGTGAGCGGCCGGTACAACGGGCATCGGCTCCTTGGTCATGTCGATGCTGCGGTCAAGACAGTGCTTGTAGATGGTCGGGAAGCGGTTCTTGATCCAGTTCGAGTCCTCGTGGGAAATGTCCAGGTACATGCACGGCTCGTCCTGCTTCTCCATCTCCGCTAGAATGAGGCGGGCCACCACGTCGCGCGGGGCCAGCTCACCGTCGGGGTGGTAGTCCTTGGCGAAAGCACGGCCGCTCTTGTTGCGTAGGATGGCGCCCTCACCACGCAGCGCCTCCGTCAGCAGGAAGCGGCGCTCATCGGGGATGTACAGCGTGGTCGGGTGGAACTGCAGGTACTGCATGTTCTTGAGCTTTGCGCCGGCCCGAGCAGCAAGGGCGATGCCCTCACCACGAGCACCCTCCGGGTTCGAGGTGTTCTTGTACACGTCACCAACACCGCCAGTCGCCAGCAGCGTGAACGGCGCACGGTAGTGCTCGACCTTGCCCTTGGTGGACACAGTTAGGGCACCAACGCAATCGCCGGCATCGTTGGTAACCAGCTCAAAGGCGCTACGACCAGTCAGCAGCACAATGTTCGGGTGATCACGCACCGCCTGCACCATGCTGGTAGAGATAGCACGGCCTGTGTGGTCGGCCTTATACAGGATGCGCGCACGGTTGTGCGACGCCTCCAGCGTGAGCGCCAGCTCGCCGTCGTCCTTGCGGGTGAACGGCACCTTGGCGACATCCAGGAGAAGCTCCTCGACTCGTCCGGGGCCTTCGACTGCAAGTTTCTGGACAGCGACATCGTCACAGACGCCGGCGCCGGCACGATGGACGTCGGAGGACAGCAAGGCGGGCGTGTCGTCCTCACTCTTGTAGATGATACCGCCCTGGGCGTAGTACGTGGCACAGTTGTTGGGGTCTTCGGCAGCGGCGAGCATTGTCACTTTGATGCCCTGATTGGCTAGGCGCAGCGCGGCAGCATTGCCCGCCACACCGCAGCCGAGGATCAGCGCCTTGCACTCGATCGTGTCGTACGTGGCGGAGGCCGACGAAGCGCGGCGAAGCAGGGAACTGCCGGCATTGAGTTGACGGCGAGGGACGGAGGAATTGGCTTTAGCGCAGGACTCGGGGGCGCTGAAGGGAGCCGTGGCGCGGGCGAGCATCTCAAGTTGAGTCATGGTAAGTTGCAGTGTTAGTGTCTTGGTTTCGGTGGTTCGGAAGGGTGGAGTGGTGGTGGGCCTAGTGGCTGGCGGTGTACACGGGGTACTTTTTGTTGAAAGTCCACGAGCTCTTCACGGACATCCAAGGCGGGCGATGGATGAGCGGAAGGGTGGAGGTGGACACTTGACGGCGGTCTCGGTGTTCGAGCGGGGCGACGAGTGTCTCTTGGCTGGAGCTTTTCGGTGCTTGACGTGCGCGCTTGGGGGCAAATTCCGTAATGAACTGATCGCGTTACCCCCACGAACAGGCCATTCGTTGGGTAACGGCAACGGTCGTGACTGGGAGTTTGTATGTGATATCAGACTGTTGCGCGAGCAGACTGGATTCTGCTACCGTCTGTGATATAGTACGTGCACCGATCAAGTGACTCGGGTTCAGTATGTAGGGGAGAGTGGCGCAAGGAGCCAGTGCGACTCTCGAATCCTGAACCGGAATCCTGAGCAAACCGCCGCTTTTCGCGCGCTTTTCGCTGCTTCATGCATTGCATTGCATGAGAATTTCACAGCATTTCACAGTGAAATGCACGTGAAGAAGTGTCGCGCTCGCAAACCTATTGTCATGTTCATGTAGATTTTTTGCTTGCTTTGCTATGGCAAAGGCGTAGAAACCGCCTCACAGTCAAACGCGCGTGTTTCTGGGGAACTGCAATGAGAACTGCAGCCGATTACGCCCTTACAGTGATGGATGCTTATGGCTGATTGCATCCAGCAAGGTGACTCTGCACTGGGCGTGAGAACCCTTCTCTAAGTTTCCTGCTTTGTCGGCTCCAGCAGGCTGGAAGTCGCAGCACGTTTAAAAGGTCATGCTTTCGTCGCGCTCGTCGGCCTCTTCCACCTGGCTGCTCACGTCTGCAGCAGGCCGTTACAGCTCGCTCACATGGCAAGCAATCAAAGTGGGTCACAAAGGCATCCATTCGATTCGTCAAAACTAAAATGGTTTTAGCCAGTCCCTATCGCGTCAGACGTATTAACTTATGTACGTACATTTTTCACGGTTTCGGATTCGTCAAAAAAACTTGTTTTGGTTTAAGCCAATGACCGCGCATTACTACGAAAGGTCGCGATCCAACGCGTATCAATTTTGACTCGGACTTGCTCGACCACATGCTGCTGCATCTACTACTTGCATCCCTTTGGGGGCGAGCATTCGCTGCTGCCACTGCAGCCACCGACTCCATTGTGCAGGACGTGATCGTGCCGCTGGACATCGATGAGACCAGCATCGCCGCCGGCATTGAGCACTCGTGCGCGATCCGGACTCAGTCGTACGAGGACGTGGGCGGCCGCGTGGTATGCTGGGGCGTCAATAACGGGGGTCAGAGCTCACCGCCGCCTGGCGACTTCATCCAGGTGAGCACCGGCCGCCTGCACTCGTGCGGGATCCGCATCGACGAGACGCTCGAGTGCTGGGGCATCGGCGCGCCCGTGACGAGGCCCGAGGGACTGTTCGAGCAGGTCAGCAGCGGAGACTTCCACTCGTGCGGCATCATGAAGGACCAGACTGTGCACTGCTGGGGTGTGTCAATGCTCTGCGTAACTGGGTTCGTAGATGATATTTAAAAGCTGAATTGACACCCACCTGCTGTGTTGCAGGCACCGCGGCGGGCGGCATCTCCAACGCCCCAAGCGGCAAGTTCGTGCAGGTGAGCTGTGGCAAGGACTTCTCGTGTGCCATCGCGACGGACGGCACCGTGAAATGCTGGGGCGAAAATGGGCATGTACGAGGCGGACGTTCTTCTTCTCTGCTGAGTTTAGTTGCAGGATAACACTCGCGTACTTGATGGGTGCAGGGCCAGCTTGATGTGGACCCTACCATCCGCTTCCGACAGATATCCGCGTCGCCGGGGGACTTTGCCTGTGGAGTGACGGAAGATAACACGCTCTCGTGCTGGGGGGATAATCACCGCAACCAAGCAAGCCCGCCGACGGATGAAAAGTTCATCCTGGTAAGCACAAGTCGGCTTGCTGCCTGTGGTGTGAAGGTGCGTGCTTGGTAATAGGAATTGAGCGAGATTCTTGCTCAGAAGTTTTCACTGTGATTGCATGCTGGAACTGCAGATGGACAAGACAGTGACGTGCTGGGGTATGCGCTCCGGCGTGACGGCGGCGCCAACTGATGTGCAATTCGACGAGCTGACCCTAGGCTGGAATCATGGTTGCGGTATCCGCTTTGAGGACGGCGGTGTGCAGTGCTGGGGTGATCGCGGCAGCAACCGCTTGGAGATCCCCGAATCACTCATGTGAGATTAATTTCACGCCGTCTTCTCCTTCAGTCTTTGAGTGTATTATGTGAGGCGTCACGAAAATGCTCGTTCCGATTCGCGACCAGCACCCGGCGACCGCGCTTGTGCACTGCAGAAATACTTTGTGCTTCTCTGCTATTGCTGCTGCTACTACTCTCGTTGTTGGATATCGTGCTCTGCATCATAGCTGGCTTCTTCAACGGTTTTAGCAATCGACCGACTCGTTCTTTGGGCACCACATCAGCAGCCATCCGTTTGGTTAGTTGCTTCCCTAAAAGCTGCTCGACCATCTCCATACACTGCCCCCCACCATCTTTCTCCAATAGTTCTCGTTGGTCGGTTAATCGCCTCGGTGGAAATGCCTCGGTCTGTGTCGGTAGTTTGATGCTATCCAAGCGTCTTTGAGTGTGCTTCTTAGCAATCTGGCTGGCCACTGCACTCAGGTTCGACGATCGCAACAGCGCGGTCTTTGAGGTGGTAGCCGATGGCAAATGCAAATTTGCCATTGAACTGGACTGGTGCAAAATGAGAAGCGAAGAATTCACCTCGTACTCCATGGGTTTCACCACTTGCAGCGACGCCCAGGACGGTGTGCCGTCCCCAACAGCTGAAGTAGACGCACTGCGCTTCATCGCTGCTGCTTTCTCACGCTTCTCAGACGAGTTCATGATGCGATCGACTAGCGATGCAGGAAAGTTCTTCTTTGGTCGGCCACCGAGCTGACCTACCTGCTGCTTGGTGCTTGCAGGAGCCGTGCTGACGCGAGGATCTCGTCGAACTCGAAATGGTAGATTTAGCGCCTCCATTAGTTTTAGCTCGTTTTCGTAGATTAACTGCTCCACCAGCTCTTGAGTAGCTGGTTTCAGCTGCCGCATCACGGACTTGAGTCGCTGACTTGGAAGGGATAGCAAAATGGACTTGAATCGTGCCGTCACTACAGCATACGGCAGTGGAGTCCCCTTTAGCACCGAGAAGGCTGCAAGGCTTCCACCAGGTTTAATCATTTTCTCGGCCAGAACTTTCGTTTTCGGCTTTTCACTTTCAAAGATGTCCGTAGTTGTCTGTGCTACCTCCTCTATAGTTTGGGCAAGAAAGCCACCGCACAAAACGAATACTAGTTCGTGTGGTTGCTCACCTAGGGACCATAGCTCGTCTCCGACAGCAAAAAACTTGAGCAGAAAGAGGTCAAACAAGTTCTTCCAGGGGATTTCTTGCGCAATAGCTGCCAGGATGGGATTCCGACATAGTATATCGTGTTGCAGCTGGAAACTCTTGAAGCGTGCGTTAGCGATGGACGTTGGTAAATTGGATGCTGAAAAAGGTCGACCAGAGCTACGAGAACTTGCACTTGCAGTCGCTGATCCTGGAACGGGGCGAACAGTGAGGCCTGGAACCTTGGTACGTGATGCCACCGGAGTGGTCACGGGCCGTGGTGTCATTTGCGATGCAAAATACAAATGTGGAGTAGTTTTCTCCGTATAAATAGATGAGTTGGTGGAGGAGGCAGCTACGGCAAACCCCATAATTTACGAGTAAGTTAGATCTGATTAATGCGGATTACTTCGGATCAATAGTTTCAATTTGAGTACTTCGAAGTAGGTATGTAGGAGGTATTAGGCAATTACTTGTACTGAATAAATACCCTCCTCATTAGCTGAGGGCATTGAAAATGTCAATGCGGCCGTAGCCATACTGGTTGTTGGGGAAGTTGCGGTCTTGCGTATTTCCACAAGTGTATCCTGTCGGGGTCGTGAGTGTGGTGGTCACGGATCTCGACTGCAACAAGTCTTTGATTTTCTCGTAGGTTGTCCCCGGGTTCGCACTCAAGTAAAGCGCAATGGCACCTGCTACATGTGGAGATGCCATGCTGGAGCCCGACTTGAAGCAGTAGGACGAGTCGTCCGTCCAGCAAGATGACAAAATCAACGCACCTGGAGCAGCCACGTCGGGCTTCCGAAGTCCACGCACCGTCGGTCCTTTGCTACTGAAGGACGCGAGGACATCATTGATGTCCGTTGCACCAACCGTAATAACGCTAGCAGAGTCGCCAGGTGACGCGATAGAGCCGCAGTTGGGACCAGTGTTTCCAGCTGCCACGACAGGAATGATCCCGGCAGCTCGCCAAGCGTTGATGACTCCATCGAACATGGTAAGACCCTGACCCCCTCCCCAACTGTTGTTTACGATGTTTGGAGCCTTCGAGCAGTCCTTTGAGCCACCACTAGATGTCGTCGGACACAACATGAACTGGAAGCATGCTAGTAAATCTGAGCCGTAGCACCCCTGTGCTCGGCAGCCCTTGCACGCGATCCATGTTGCTCCCGGTGCAACTCCAAAGCCGAATTGTCCCGCCATAATACCCATGACGTGCGTACCATGCCCCGTAGAATCGTAAGGCGTGCTCGCTTTTGTTTCTGGATCATACCAGCCGTAAGTTTGGCGATAATTGCTCGCTAGTGCCTCGTGAGTGCCACGTACGCCGGTGTCGATCGAACCGATGACAACCCCCTGGCCGGTGTTGCCTGTAGCCCAGACTTCCGGTGCGTTGATTTTACTAACACCCCACTGGGCTGCTGAAGTCGAGCTTGACATCGATTGCGTCGACAATACAGGAGTTGAAGCCGGGAAGATCATTTCGTATTCCACAGACAGCACGCCGGGTATTTTCTCTAGCTGCTTCACAAGATCTGGTGTCGCCTGCTGCACGTAGACCTGGTTTGTGATCCAAAAGCTATCCGAGCGCGCGAACGAGTCACCCACTTTCCCAAGTAGCTCGTGAATTCCGCGCTGCGACTCTTTTGCCAAACCTTCGAGGCTGTCCTTCAGCGCTGCCACGCGCTGGCCGCGCGAACTGAATTTTTGCCCCTTGATCTTGGCGAGAATATCGTTTCCGGTGGACTTCATAGTGACAATCACGTTCGCGCGTTTGTGTTGTCGCTGCTGCGTCCGAGACTTGGTCGACTGGCCGAGATCTACACCGTTCCTAACGGCTGTAGTCGTCGCCGCCATCGGAGCATCCGACGACAGACCAATGACCACTATAACCGCTGCTGCCAACCATGAAAGTACCCGGACCATGGGTCTTTGATAGCTCCAGCGAGAACCTTTTCAATCGCACTAACCACGGGGCGGTCAGAAGCGTTATCTCTCTCAGTCACATACGTCGCCATCGTAGTTGTTGCTGTTGGCAGAAGCTTTATCCGGGCCATCTCGAGGACGTTGCTCTATTCTTGGTGCCTTGGAAGCCATGCCACTGGAATGTGGGCGTCAGAATGCGCTGGGAACCTGCCATTCGACCTGGAAACGCTGCAGCCAGCGATGGGTGCAGGCGCTATAAACATATTTAGGATAACCGAAGACACCAGGAACAGCGAACAGTGACCTGCGCAGTGGGGGTCAACAATATGAGAACGAAAATACTACGTGGTATAACCGTACCGCTGGTGCCGACATCACGACACCTCCGCGGTGAAGTTTGAGCTTGATTGAAGATATCCACATCGATGCTTCATTCGCATCATCGTCCTCGAATCGAGACCATAAAGCTTGTCGTGTATCTACAAATACGTACATGTGCCCCACACTCACATCTGCCAGAACTCGTAGAAGGACTGCGCTTCATCAACTGCAGCCTCCATCGAAGCTCGGTCAATCTTATCTCTGATCGATTTGTACCTATCGCTTCTTGTTGCTGCTGGTGCGACCGTTTTGGTTTGACGCAAGTGTGTGCGCTTCACAGCAACTGCTTCGTTAAGCTCCGGGTCCCCTCGAGTCTTGACGCTCGAGAATGTCTTCGTTGCTGCCCGATGTTCCTCTTGTCGCTCGTTGTGGTAAATTTGCGAGTCGAAAAAGTCGCGCCACCCGCGTTCATCTACAGTGTGCACAAATCGTCCGATCAATAACCACACGCAACCCCCACTCTAGTGTGCAAGCTGCTCTCACCGTTAAAATCGGGTAGTTTAGCCAACATGAGCTCCGATCCTGCGTCCGACACCGCGCTTCCATTGGCTTCCGGTTGTCGACTCTTTCTCTCTCGGAGTCCATCTCGATACGCCCGAGCGGGCTCAATGCCGTCATCGTCTAGGCTGCCCCACATGCGACGACTCGCTCCGTTCGGCGTCGTCGGCGTGCTAGAAATCTCCTGCTGATCACCGCACCAGCTCAACCCCTCGTTGATCGTCTGCGAGTGTGTGCGCGAGCGACTGCGACGCCTCTTCCGGTTTCTGGACCTAACGTAGGGCAGCAGCGAGTACACCAGCAAGGCTGCGGCCAAGGTCCCGCCCAGCATCGCAGCAGCTTGGCTCGCACTTGTCGAGTCTGCGACGTTCTGCTCAGGTGACTGGCATTGGAACTGCTCAGCGACCGCGAAGGTGCCAACCTGAGGCGGACACATCTCCGCTACGTCTGCGTCGTCACGCGGACTGGAAGGCAGCGCCGGAACCTCCAAGAAGATCGGAAAAGCTGCAGTCTGCGTGGCATCCGACGCCGCTGGTCTCAGCGAGAGTCGGTAGGCTACAGCAGAGCCAATGCGCACAATTCGTTAGTTTTAACGTTGTGAGAGACCCCGAAATTGGTGCAAAACGCACCAAACTGCGCTCGGTTGAGCTGCGAGACGATGTTGACGTCCTGCAGCTTGAGAGGCTCCTCACGCACGCGCTGCCAGCTGCCGGAGGAAGTGTCTGCAGTGAGTTACAGTAAGAGTTTGACATGTTGGGGCTGTTGGGGATATTCCCAGGGAGTGCGTGGGCGTGTACAGTATAGATTGATACCTGCTGCGCGCTTGCTCTCGAGGCGGAGGCTGAGCTCGCCGCCGCTGTCATGAGCTGCCAGTGGGTCGACCGTGAACGCCACCGCAACGCTCGCCATGACTTGATGCACGCACCGAGCAGGTCTCGGAATGCCCACGACGTAACGGCAACACCGTTTCCGGCTCCAACACGATAAACTTGAAAATTACATGTAAGCTTAGAGTTAAAATTAAACTTGAAATTTGGGGTTGGGTATTTTCAACACTGCCGAAGCCCATGAGTCGATACTCGCCGCTTCATTGAGGAACGATCTCTTCGCTAGCGGGGCATTCGACGTGCTCTCAAAAGATGCCTCCTCTCAAGGCATCCCTTCAAAGGCAAGTCTGCCGTAACTTTAGGACAGCAATTGGAATGGCAGCCGTGGAAGCGTCGATGGTCCGACGTGGCTGGACGCTGCGCCCGCACGGATGGATGAGAACGATGTGCGGCGTGTTGAGGTGGTCGCCGCGAATGGAAAAGGTGGATAGCGGCGGAGCTCATGGCCACTTCCACGAAGGCGAGGCGCACGCTCGATCGGCTTCCGTGCCATCACCACCCGCCATGTCTCGAGACGTTACCAGGAATTCACCCGCAGAGCCGGGTCTCCATGCGCATTCCTGGCCACGCCGGCGCACGGCCACATGTCCAGCTGGCCATAAGTCGTAAAATACTAGGCGCGATATGGAACCAAATTTCAATTCTTTCTGCAAAGCAATCAGTTGTCGGAATCCAACAGCATCCTTAGTACTATTCCCAGGGTAAACAGAAGCATTCGTTTTAGCAAGTCATTCGGATCTCACAAGATTCACACCAGCCGTACACAAATCCACGGCATTCCCATGCGTGCGTCAGTGCTTCTTGGCTTCCAGCGAAGGGTCCTCGACCGTGGAAAGTCATGAAGCAGCTTGAAGCCGCTGACGCTTATCATTCCTCAATTCGAAGACAAAAGCGCAAGCCACTCCTAAGCCACCACCATGCACCACTCCCGTCAGCCCGTCCGCGTCGTGTCCAGCGGCGTGCGCGCCCGCGCCCGCAAGTACAATACCTCCAACAACAGCAACAGCTACTCGACCGTCCGGCTGGACGACGCGGCCGCTAGCGCTGAAGCCTCCACACCAATGACAGCGGAACCCGTGCCCGTGTACGAGCCGTCGTGGCGCCGCACGGGCCGCGGCTCCATGTCCGCCGACGTGCGCATCCCGAGCTTCCTCATCCCGTGCTCGGCCAGTCAGCTCATGGACGCGCGCTACAAGTCGCGCAAGTTCTCGCGCGCCTCGTCGGACGCCGCCAAGGCCATCAGCCCCGCGGCTTGAACCAAGCCACCCAACTTCATGTAGTGCCGTGAACTCCACCTGTCGAACCAAACTGTACACAATACCTTCCTATAACTACCAAATGCCATCTATTTTGTCTTGTGAAGCACAACACTCCGACTGGAAGTTGCGACCTTTGATGATGTTTTGCGACCGAGCGCAAAGAACGTGAGTCACTTTCCGACCCAATTTTTCGCCAGTCAACGGCGAGTTGAAGGTCAATTGGTATCAGCATCAGCATCGGTCGGTACCACCGAAGCCAGCCAGCATTGCCAACATTTTCGAACCGAAAGCACCGCCGAGCCAGCCGACTCAGGGCGCGAGGACATCGATCGGCATCCCCCCTTCTCCTCTCGTCGCTATCTCTGTCGAGGGCGATTGTCGCGCGTCCTCGCTCTTGACTCGCTATTTCCAGCCCCAAGTCCAGTCTGTGTGTTCGTGCCAGAGCGAGGGAGGGGTCTATCTAGGCTAGGGCTCCCCCCAACGCAAATACACTGAGGCCAGAGAGTGAGTGAGTGAGTGAGTGGAGAACCCCAAGTGGCATATTTTTGGTGGCGCGCTGACACCAGCATCGGACACCTGCCAACCAGTCTGAGTAAGTGCCTTTGCAAGTCAAGAAGGAGGCAGACGGAACACGAGCGAGTTGCTGTAGTTGGACGGCAACGAGAGCAGCTGCCCCCGCGACTTAATCGTCGGCAGTGACAATGGACGAGCTGCACGATGCCATTCAGGACGCGCAGTACATCGGCGCGGTGACCAATTCGCAGCGAGGCCCCAGCGCGGCGTTCTACAACCCGTCGGCCAACGAGCTCACGCAGTTCGTGGACCGCCAGGAGCGCGCGCTCGGCTCCGACTGGCTCGGACTTGAGAATGTGCTGGATATGCCACTGGGCTTCTACTTCTTCCGGCGGTTCTGCGAGGCGGAGCAGCACGGCAGCCGCAAGTTGGACTTCCTGGTCGAGGTGACCAAGTACCGCACACTGCAGACCCCAGAGCAGCGCACGATCAAGGCCAGGGAGATCTGGGACCTCTTCTTCGGCAGCGCCGCTCCAGGTGGTGACTCGAACACCTCGGCACGGGAAAGCGGTGTCACGGTTTGGTCGCCTGCAACGAGAGGCGACGCACGCCTGCATCAAAGTACGCCGATCTCTCCTGCGACGGCCCCGTCGTCTTCCCCTGGGACGGAGTATTCGTCTTCAATTGGGATGCCGGGCTCCGCAGGATCATCACCAGGAAACAATACACATGGATTAGTGAGTCCGCCGGTGGGGCGTCCCAGCCCAACACGGATGTCACTCGGATGTCTAGAGGAATTGAACGTGGCATCTATGACCACGAATGGGATCGTGTTCTGGCGGAAGAACGAGTCCTCGGTGACCAGGGCAGATGTACGCGGCATTTTCAGTAATGTATCTACGGAAGCGACCCCTCTTGGAGTCGGGGGCGAGGTGGTGCAGCGGCTGAGTGCGATTTTCAAGCGGAAAACACCTCAGTTGGCATCCGAATCCGAACGTGGGGACTCGACGAACTGCTTACGAGACGGTAGTCCAACCAACGCCGCTAGCCCCACAGCCAGCACCGTGTCTACCAGCGAGCTCAACGACCTGGGAATGGAGAGCCGATCGGACAGCTCAGTTTCCAAGACTATCAACCCGCGGAACGAGAAACGTACGAGTCTTGATGGTAAAGCTTGTGCGCTGACGCTGTTTGACGAGCTGGAGGCATGTGTGCTGTGCAGTCTGGAGCAATACCACCTGAAAGATTTTCGCTCGTCTGCATTTCACAAGCGGTTGATTGCATTCTTGCTGCTGCAAAAGCGACGCGTGAGCGAAGACGATTTTACCGTACTCCGAGTACTTGGTCGTGGAGGTTTTGGTATGGTGAATGGGTGCATCAAGCGAACGTCGGCATCTCTGTATGCTATGAAAGTCATGAACAAGAAGATGATCAAGAAAAAGCATGCTGAAAAGCTCTGCTTGGCCGAACGGAAAATTCTAGCGATGATTTCGTGTCCATTCGTTGTGTGCTTGAAGTACTCATTCCAGACAGCGGAGGAACTCTTTCTCGTTCTCGACTTGCGCACGGGTGGAGATCTTTCGTTCCACCTCAACCGAGCGAGGTTTTCAGAGACACAAGTGCGCTTTTGGGCGGCACAAATTCTACTGGGTATTCAACACTTGCACGAGAAAAACATTGTATATCGGGACCTCAAGCCCGAGAATATTTTGCTGGACGAGAAGGGCAATTGCAGTATTTCGGACCTCGGATTGGCTGTCGAGGTGACGCCTACCTTAACGGGGCGGTGCGGAACTCGAGGGTATTGGGCACCCGAAATGCTGTTGCGCGACGAAAGTGGGAATCGGCTGGTATACGATCAAACGGTAGATTGGTGGAGCTATGGGTGCTTGGTGTATGAACTCTTGTACGGGAAATGCCCGTTCCGGACATCCAAGGCGAAAGCTCTGCATGAGGACAAACAGCAAGCGTATGACAAGGCCACGCTCGAGCTGACGCCAGCGTACGACCCCAAGTATTTTTCTCCGGAAGCAGCAGAGCTCATCCAGCGTAAGTCGTCCGCAGCGTATCATTGGGTTGGGGACTTGAGAAGTGGCTCACATTACTTTTTTGTCGATATTGCGTATGTGCAGAGCTGCTAAACCGAGACCCAAGAAAACGTCTAGGAGCCAAGGGAGCAGAGGAAATCAAGCGCATGCAATTCTTTTCCACCATCGACTGGGTGCAGATGGAGCAGATGCAGATCCCGCCGCCGTTCGTGCCCGACAACGAGATTAACGCGGCATCGCAAGCAGACATCGGCTCCTTCGACATTTCGGTTGTGAAGGGAATCAAACTGTCGGAGCAGGAGCAAGCCGCGTACAGCGGCTGGGACTACGTTTGCCCGGAGACGTTCCAGCGCGAGGCTGTGGAGTACCTCGTCTGGGAGGTCAAGCATGGCCCCTGCACGATCGGGGCCAACAACAATTCGTGCTGCTCAATTTTATAAACTTTGACTAGCCTCCGCTAGAGAAGCCATCTTCGCAAGAGTAGTATGAGAGACGCACAGGTATTTGTACAACTAGAAAAAACACCACTACCAACATCTTCAACGTCAGTATAGTACCACCCAAATGGTACCTTCACACGTCGGCATTTTGCCGGTGATCAGACGTGCTGCAGGCCGATCCCGTTCGTTCTTTATTTCACTCTCTATCCTTTTAATTTAACTTCAACATTGCAGAGCACAGCCACTCCCCACCTAAACCAAGTCAAATGTCCTATCTCTATATCTTCATACAGAAATTACCTGCAAGATAGCATTAGATCACCAAACTTCAGTAGCTGCTCCCAAGGGACCCGCTGACGTTGATTCAACCTCATTCCGCACCTTTCGCCGACCCGCCACCGGACCATGTTCTCTAAGCCTCTACAGCGCGCCGTCGCCACCTCTTCCACCGTGCTCAAGCATGCGTACGTTGCTCCCAATTCTTACCTTTATTTCCCGTTCCTGCATCTTCAATAGACGTTCAATTGCCCACGCTAACGCATCTTTCGTGCTGCGACCATGCAGACGCACACAAACGCGCTCCTTCGGCTTCCTGTCCTCGCTTCCAGAGGAGCACTCGATGCTGCGCGACATGTGCGTGCAGTACGCGTCCAAGAACCTCAAGCCCATCGCCGGAGACATCGACAAGGAGCACAGGTACCCGGCCCAGCAGGTGAAGGAGCTGGGAGAGATGGGGCTCATGGGCGTCGCCATCGACGAGGAGTACGGCGGCGCTGGCCTGGACTACCTGGCCTACGCGATCGCTATGGAGGAGATCAGTCGCGGCTGCGCGACCGCGGGCGTCATCATGTCCGTGAACAACGTGAGTCATCAAAAACATTTTACTTGTTACAGAGCGGAGGGCTGATGGCTCTTTGTGTGGTGTGTGTGGTGCCTTGTGTTGTGCTGCAGTCGCTGTACTGCGCACCGCTGGAGAAGTTCGGTACGCCGGAGCAGAAGGAGAAGCACCTGACGCCCTTTGCCAGTGGAGAGAAGCTGGGCTGCTTCGGGCTCAGTGAGCCCGGCAATGGCAGTGATGCTGGGGCCGCTTCGACCACGGCTCGCAGTACGGACAAGGGCTACGTGCTGAACGGCACCAAGGCGTGGATCACCAACGCCCATGACGCTGATCAGGCTATTGTGTTTGCTACGACGGACAAGTCCCTCAAGCACAAGGGCATCAGCGCCTTCCTCGTGCCGACCGATGTTCCGGGCTTCTCACTGGGTAAGAAAGAGGACAAGCTCGGCATCCGCGGCTCAAGCACGGGCAACCTCATCTTCGAGGACGTCGAGATCCCGAAGGAGAACTTGATCGGCAAGGAGGGCGACGGGTTCAAGATCGCGATGATCACGCTGGACTCGGGGCGTATCGGTATCGCGTCCCAGGCTCTCGGCATTGCCCAGGCGTCGTATGACTGCGCTATTGCGTACGCCCAGACCCGTAAGACGTTCGGCGTGCCTCTGGTCAAGAACCCGATCATCCAGACTAAGCTGTCCACGATGGCCACGGAGATCGAAGCTGCACGTCTGCTAACGTGGAAGGCTGCCGTGGAGAAAGACGCAGGCCGACCGTTTACCAAGCTGGCGGCGATGGCGAAGCTCAAGGCCTCGGAGGCTGCGACGATGTGCTCGCACCAGGCCATCCAGGTGCTCGGCGGCATGGGCTACGTGTCGGAGATGCCTGCGGAGCGCCACTACCGCGACGCGCGTATCACTGAGATCTACGAAGGCACATCCGAGATCATGCACCTGGTCATCGGTGGTGCGCTCAACAAGGAGTTCAATGAGACCAACTAACTACTGAAAATGGTTCAGGCATCGAGTAGCTGTAGCTAGCGATTATAAAACGAATCCAATTGATGTCAACCATACTCCGTACAGTAAGTATCATGCATGACCTCCGAGCTCACGTCGGTCTTGGCCTTCCCGCCGCTATTCGACGTAAGCAAAGCTCTAGCACTTGACGTTGAAGTTGGCCGTTTACGCAACACAAAGCCTGTCAATACTGTCAAACTCAATACCTTCCATTAACGTTTTCCAACGATAGTATTGTAATACCCTACTTGTACCTACGATAGGAACTTTTTATCATGATAACCTGCAAGAACACGTCCATATGACTCATCCCATTCATTCTCCCAGGTGTATCCTCAGCAGTCGGAGTCAACTTCATTTCCAGATCATCCCGGTGTCGCTCAAGCGCATTCCTCTCCCCATCATGACGGTGCAAGACGTTCGCCAGGCTCTGGACGCGTCGGCGTTGACGGCCTACATCCACTCGCGCCTGGGCGCGTCCCACGGCACCATCGCGTCCATCCGCCAGTTCCAGCACGGCCAGTCGAACCCCACGTACCTCGTGACGATGGGCGGCTCGGGCGCCAAGTGGGTGCTGCGCAAGAAGCCGCACGGTCAGATCCTGCCGTCCGCGCACGCCGTGGAGCGCGAGTTCCGCATGCTGGAGGCGCTGGAGCACTCGGAGGTGCCGGTGCCGCGCGCCGTGCTGCTGTGCGAGGACCCCAAGGTCATCGGCACGGCCTTCTACCTCATGGAGTACGTGCACGGCCGCATCTTCCAGGACCCGTCGCTGCCCGGCGTCAAGCCCATGTACCGCTACGCCATGTACAGCTCGGCGGTGGACGCGCTGGCCAAGCTGCACGCGCTGGACTACACGAAGATGGGGCTGGCGGACTTCGGACGGCCGGAGAAGTACTGCCACCGCGTGGTGGCGCGCTGGAGTCGCCAGGTGCAAGGAGGACAGAAGGTGTTTGCAGAGGCCGGCGTGAAGGAAAACCCCAAGATGACGCAGCTGCAGCACTGGCTGGAGCAAAACGCAGATGATGCAGAGAAGGCCACGACCAACGGAGGCGCCAGCATCGTCCACGGAGACTTCCGTATCGACAACATGATCTTCCACCCCACGGAGCCTCGCGTGCTCGCCATTTTGGACTGGGAGCTGTGCACTATTGGCAACCCGTTCGCGGATGTGGCTACGCTGGCTTCGGCCTACAGACTGCCCATCGACAACTCGAACACGATCATGACGCCGGGACTCTCGGACGCTCCGTTGAAGAAACTCGGTCTTCCGTCGGAAAGTGAACTGCTGCTTGGGTACTGCCGTCGCGCCAAGCGCTTCCCGCTGACTACGCAGGCGTGGAACTTCTTCATGGGCATCGTCGTCTACCGGTTTGCGGCGATTTGCCACGGAGTGTACGCGCGTGCACTGCTGGGCAACGCGTCGTCGGCCAACGCCGCATGCGCGAAGACGACAATGGACCGACTGCTGGCGATGAGTGACGACATCATGGATGCGTCCGCGGACATCTACCCGGAGCCTGAGCTGGAACACATTCTTCCGTTCCCGATCCGTCCGCACGCTCTGCAGATTTACAAGAAGCTGCTCAAGTTCTGCCAGACGCGTGTGTACCCGGCCGAGCACGTGCACCTTGAACAGATTGCCAAGGCACGTGAAGAGGGCCGCGTTTGGAACGTTGTGCCTCCCATTATTGAGGAGCTCAAGGTAGAGGCCAAGGCGCTGGGGCTGTGGAACCTTTTCCTGCCTGAGTGCGTGGTGCCGGCGCTCGATGGCAAGGGGCCGGACGTCAACTATGGCGGAGACCTGACGAACCTCGAGTACGGACTCATGTGCGAAGTGATGGGGCGCTCGATTGTGCTGGCACCGGAGGTGTTCAACTGCTCAGCGCCGGATACGGGGAACATGGAGATCCTAACGCGCTTCTGCACGGTGGAGCAGAAGCACCAGTGGCTGGTGCCGCTGCTCAAGGGCGAGATCCGCTCATGCTTCGCTATGACCGAGAAGCGCGTGGCGTCTTCCGACGCTACCAACATTGAAACGAGCATCGTCCGTGACGAAGAGCGTCAGGAGTACGTGATCAACGGCCACAAGTTCTACATCTCCGGAGCGGGTGACCCGCGCTGCAAGATCATCGTGCTCATGGGCAAGCACCCGGAGAGGGCGAAAGAGAGCGTGTTCAAGCAGCAGTCGATGATCCTCGTGCCCATGGATGCACCGGGAGTGCAGATCGTGAAGCCCATGCACGTCTTTGGCTACGACGATGCACCTCACGGCCACATGGAGATGCTGTTCAAGGACGTCCGTGTCCCGTTCCGCAACGTTTTGCTCGGCGAGGGGCGCGGTTTCGAGATCGCCCAGGCGCGTCTCGGGCCGGGACGTATCCACCACTGCATGCGTGCGATCGGTGCGGCGGAGCGCTGCCTTGAGCTCATGGTGCAGCGCGCCAAGACGCGCACGGCTTTCAAGCAGCTACTGGCCGAGAACCCGCTCGTGTGCTCCCAGATTGCCAAGTCGCGCTGCGAGCTGGACAGCGCACGCCTGCTCACTCTGCAGGCCGCGCACCAGATGGACAAGCGAGGCAACAAGGTCGCCCAGCAAGCCATTGCCATGATCAAGATCGTGGCGCCCAACATGGCGCTGGACGTGTGCGACCGCGCCATTCAACTCCACGGCGCAGCTGGTGTGGGCCAAGACTTCATCTTGTCGTACTTGTACGCTGCTCTGCGAACCCTCCGTATCGCCGACGGACCTGACGAGGTGCACATGCGAACCATCGCCAAGCTCGAGCTGAGTCAGTCGAAGTTGTAGGCGCAGGGGTAAGTCGAGTAATGAGTGTTTTAATGTACAAGGCTAAAAACTAGTGCGGTGAACTTCATATCTTGGGTACGGCTCTCAGAGACGCTCCGTGCCTTTGTATGGGCAGGATGAGCGACCACCATCCTCCAGCGGAGCACTTTCTTTCAGTCTCAGTTGAGGTTACAGTATCCGGCGAGTGCATGGATTTCTTGTGTCACACAAGTTGTGTGTATTCACCTGGAAACAATCAATGTACTCCACGAAGAGAAGAAAATAACCAAACTTGAATAGTGTTCAGGAGTCTCTGGACAACATTGCGAGAAGTGGGCTAGCGCAAGGGTTTTCAGGTCTTTTGGCTCATGAATTCAAGATAGTTTGCGAGTTTTAAGTTAGTGGGAATTCGTCAGTTCCTACACAAAAAATTCCTGATCTCGCAGTCGAAGGACATGTAGCACTTTTTTTTTGAAGTGCTACTGAAAGAAGTGGTAGGCGGAGTAGAAAATTGGGGCAAGTTGAGTAATGAGTGACATTGTACAAGGCATATTGAGCGTCGATGGAGTTCACACTGCAGCTTGTTTACCCACTTACCACGTATACATGCACGGCTACAGCTAGCAAAGGTTGCGACGCTACACAAGTACCAGTACGTGACTTCAGACGAGCAATCACGTGCGAAGAAAATGCTACTGTGATAGATTATATAAACCCTCGAATCCCTACCAGCCGTACAAAGTCCGTCTCCTCGCCCTTCGGCCAACCAAACCATCCGAGTCCGTCTCCTGTCACAGTTGTGAAGTCGAACGTGCTCAGCTTGTCTTGCTCGACAACGAAGACAATCTCCATTGTCTTCACCTCAAAACTTTCGGGCGATTCCGACAGCATTTTTAACCATCCGTAGAAGTGTTCGATACGAAAAGAATGGTTGTGAGCACTCGTTACTTGCACTAAGCGCACGTGCTGAGTACGCTTGCACACCATAATAGCGTCATATCCGCCTTGGCTCCATTTTTCTGGCTTGATCCAAACGGGGTGAGCATAAGAAAGCGCAGGTATTGCATCAGAAACCACAATAACCGATTGATTCCACGATCCAAGCTTGTTTCCTGCCGCATCAACAAGATCGAGACTACCATTTCGAAGGCTTGCGAAGAACACCATCTCCAACATCCATCCATTCAAAGCAGGGTCTGAGCTGTCTCGATGCGTTGACATGAACTTCTTGATAGCCTCTGGACAGCATCTGACAGCAATTAGTGTAGCAGCATAGTGACTGATCACAGGCGATACAGCACCCCAGCCATGAGGTCGCTGGAACATCCCAAACAGGCGGTTGATGCTTGAAGATGAACGCTGACTACTTGTTGCAACAGTCGCAGCATCGTTGAAACAATCCACGGCATCACTCAACTTTGTCGCTACGGTTGCAGTGCGGAAGTGAAACATATAACGACAGGAACCACCTGCGTAGTAATACTTCGACTCTACCATTGCCCCGCGAGACATATATTCATCCGGCAACACTGCAGGGGCATCCAGACATTGCGACACATTCTGGAATACCTCATCATCCTTGATCGCATTGAGGTACTCATCCAGAGTCCATGACCACACGTGGAACTCCCTTGCACTAGTCAGAATCTCCATGTCCTCTTGGACCTTACCACGGGAAGCAACGGAACAAACAAACGCGAGCCGCCGCTGCTTCACCCCGTTGTTGTGACGGAACCATCGACGCACTTGCGTGTCAACTCAATAAACTCGTCTGCAGCAGTCCACCCGTCAACGAGCACGACGTGGTGCCTTTTATCTTCAACCATCAGCACTTCGTCCACGTCTGAAATATCAAGAGGTCGAGTTTTTCGTTCGTCGCCGACGAGGCGCACACATTGCCAATCCATAAACTCGTTCACATGGATCCACGTCACAATCCATTCACTTCTGTTCACAGTCGACGCGAAAGCCATGGTAGTGGCTGACTTCCCCGACCCAGGAGGCCCGAGAATCCAACCCAGATGACCTCCGTTCAACACCTTATCGCGCAAGAACTCGAATTGGCGGTGGAATGTGGGCCTGCAGTAGAGCATCAAACGAATGGGTGGAAGTCCGGACGCGTCCATGTCCTCTTTCTCCAGCAGGAAATACTGTGAGCTCGAGTTATAAGCGTGTGATCCATACCGAGTCGACTGCCACTTCAAGATTTGTTTCTTATTGGCTACCGCGTCTTTCTGGACTTTCACCAGCACGTGAATCTCTTCGTCTCCGGTCGTGAAATTTGGCCCAAGCAACTTCTTTTTGTTGAGCTTCCATGAAGAAAGCATCTTGTCATAGCTAGTGTCAACGCCATCTTGCAAAAAGCTCTCCGTGTTGTGGTCGTGCTTCATCCACGCGGTTTCCCCGTTCTTTCGCGCCAAATACAGCGTCAACATCCTCGGAGGGACCGTGTGCTGCTCGGTGCTCAAGATGTCCGCGATCTTCTTCTGCAGTGCCTCCACATCTTCATTGTGCTCGATGGCGTCAACGGAGAAGACGCCCCCTTCACCGTACACACCACAGCGCAGCTTCATGTTCGCGCGGAAAGTTCTCGACTGAGCAGCACCACACCAGCTTCTTGTTTTTGGTCAAATCCTATCACTCCAATAAAATTATTCTTATTTCGTCAAATCTATTCCTCAACATGAAATGAAATGTGGACGTGTTGCGCGAGCATGCAGCCAACAAAACCAACACATTTTTCTATTCTACTCTCGACGAAGAGCGTATCTGTTGGACGCTGAGAGCGACCCACGAAGATGCTTCGATGGAGCTCGTGTCGTGCCAGTCCGCGCACGATGGTGATAGCGCGGAGCACATCGCAAACATGACCCATGTAGATGTACAATAGCATATATGTACGGTACAGTAACTGTACCAAGTTGTCAACCACGAGTCGTGGTCCACGACTCCTGCCGCAGGAGTCCTGCGGCGGGAGTCCTGCTACATACAGTACCGCTGGCGATGGGCTCGTATCACTGATGCATGTATCTGGTGTGGCGCGAGTCTTCGCGCTCCGTAAAATCCACAGCAAGAGAGCTGCATGTACATCTACCTGTACAATGAAAGTAACTCTGTTGCTGCTTGTACCATCGCAGCAGCTCCAATGCTGCAGCCAGGAATCCTGGCCCAGGATACCATTGGAATTGGGAGCAATCCATGATGGACTCCATCCATTGGCACGTGCGGGAAGCGGGGGCTCCTCTGATCATCACTGATATGCACCGCCATACCATAGCCAGGCGGAAAGAAAAAAAGAATATGACACGTTTTTAGTATGGTCCATACTTAGTTTAAGTGTGTTTTCTTTTTCCTTAAAGCACCTTGTGATTGGTCGGTGGAAACGTACGTTTCTGGACCTGTCCCACATGCCCATCACCACCGGATTTAATTTCATAATATTTCTGGGATAGCAGTAACCCGGAGGGAGTGCTGTGGCCAGCCCAACACACATTAATTAGGCGGTCGCCCGGTAACTGGCTCCAGTAAAACTGGCTCCGGTAAAACTGAAGCCGGTAACCGGTATTGAAGTTTTATGACGACGACTAATGGGTCATTTTGCTAAGATAGCAAGTACCGTAGAGAGCCGACACAAGTTCGCGTAGCGCCCCCCCCCCCCCCCCCCCCCCCAATATATAATATATTATCTAGGCGCATCTCCTACATCTCCTGCACGCGACATATCCATACTAATATAATATATGCACTTCCAAGCAGTTATATAATGCACATGATGCCATTCAGGATTGCGGGTGTCATGAGTTGAGTTCGTTCGATCTCATGCTGCCGAGTTATAGAATTCCTCGCACCGACTAGCGCAAAACTGGCGGCCTACTGATTGGATACCTTACGCTCTAACTTCACTAAATTGAATTAACAATGGCTTTCTGTTAATATTAATACTTCCTAGTTTGCCAGTTACCTGTGCACGGGGCAGATGCCGACACAAGTTCGCGTAGCGCCCCCCCCCCCCCAATATATAATATATTATCTAGGCGCATCTCCTACATCTCCTGCACGCGACATATCCATACTAATATAATATATGCACTTCCAAGCAGTTATATAATGCACATGATGCCATTCAGGATTGCGGGTGTCATGAGTTGAGTTCGTTCGATCTCATGCTGCCGAGTTATAGAATTCCTCGCACCGACTAGCGCAAAACTGGCGGCCTACTGATTGGATACCTTACGCTCTAACTTCACTAAATTGAATTAACAATGGCTTTCTGTTAATATTAATACTTCCTAGTTTGCCAGTTACCTGTGCACGGGGCAGATGGTGCGGCTGCTTCGCAGCCGCACCAGATGCCTCTCTCGGTCGAAGGCAAGTGAACCCGACTCGCATGTACTCTGCATCTATTGTGGTGGTAAACGGCCTTCCAATTGAGCATTAAAACTTTCCTATGGAAGCCTCAGTGGGGTAAGCAGACCTACAAAGGTTCTGCCTGTCTTCCGCGAAGCTGTTCACTTCGGTCTTTTCCCTTCGGTCTTGCGTGTGGTGAGGTGATCCAGATCCGTTACAGCGGGTCCTCTCTGAGGTCCTTGTTCTGTCGATTAGGGCCCCACGCCAAGCCTAGTAATGTATTCTGACTGTCGTGTTCCACTTAGTGGAGGGGAAATCATGAGCAGCGAGGAATCCCAGCTCCTCTATGGTTGGTGCTTGAACTGAAACGCAAAGGGCTCACCAGGCCCGATGCGTCTTGGTGTGTGAGATCTTGAACACTTGGGGGGTCACCGGGCCCTCTGTGCTTTGGTGGTTGAGTTGCGGGAGCGCGATGGTTCACCATGTCCCCGCGCCGTGGTAGGTGCTTGTCTTGAGCGCTCCGAGGGTTACCAGGTCCTCGGTGCGCCTTGGCGATAAAATCTTCTTGGCGCTAGGGGCCGCCAGGTCCGGCGCGCTTGGTGTGAATCTTGGACACACGTGGATGTCAGCAGGTTCCTCGTGCTGCGGCGGTGTTGATCAGTCTTGGTGGCAGACACCAGACACGGCGCCGCGTCCGTGCCAGGCGCACAGGAACACCCCATCTCGTCTTCTCGGCCCCACGCTGGGGGGACTTCATCCGAGAAGCGAGATCTTCCGAAGAGTCGCTGGAGGTGTTCCTGGAACCACTTGTGCCAGAGGGCGCGAAAGGCGAAGTGTACTCTGCATCTATGGTAGGCCATCACAGCCTAAAAATGATTCTCATTTTTGAAAAGGATGGTTGAAAAACTTTGATTAACTAGTTAAAGGACTTTTCGTTCTGCTAGCTATAAGAGGTTATGATACCGGTACCTAGACTTTGACTTGTCTGTGGGGTCCATATTCGGCGCTCAGGGGGGGGGGGGTAACGCTTATATTCAGCGTCGTACGACCTTTAAATCCCAAGCGGTCGAGGATAGAGGCAACTGCATTTTCCAAATCTCATTTTAGAAAAGGCTACCGCTCCTTCAGTCATCACTAAATACAGTACAAATGCACCGTTCCAGTGCCCCGCATTTCGCTTCAAGCAATGTTCTTTAGCTATCCCAGCCTACGCAAAGCTCTCGTAAATTGCACAGGATGTTCAAGAAACAAAACCATAGATATTGTTGTATACGTATGGATAATAATCACCTGAGACAAAAGGTCATCGAGTATAGTAGCATAAGCATTAGCAGGGTTGAAGGCCGCGAGACTCGCGCGTGTCGCCACCACCGCTGGGCAATCTCAGTGACATGGCCTCACTTCCCAATCGGCCGCCTTCGTCTCAAGTGGCTCCGCCTCAGCTCCACGCTCCGCCATTCCATTGCCACGATGCCGTCCCGATCCCCTCTCGCCTCCGCCTCCTGCGATAGTGTGACGCCCTCACCTCTGGCCATCGACGAGCTCGAGGGCCCAGCCCGCCGCCTGCTCAAGGCGCGCCACCACGACATGGACAAGATGCAGATCGAGACCGACACGCTCACAGCCATGCTGCACTCCGAAGCCATCAAGTTCACGGTCTACAAGCTGCAGATCCGCAGCACCGCGCGCTTCGTCGACGCCGGCGAGTGGATGCTCATCAAGCGCTACTCCGAATTCTTCTACTTCCGCCAGACGCTGCTCAAGCTCCTCCAGAAGTGGGATCTGCAGTTCCGCGACGACGCCAAGAGGGTGCAATGCAAGGAGTTCACGCTCGCGACGGCGCTGCTGTTGCCGGCGCTTGAGATCCCCACGTTCCCGCGCAAGCACATGCGCTGTGACACTGCAGCTATTGTCAGCGAGCGCCGCACAAAGCTGCAGAGTTTCGTGCGAACGATGCTGGACGTGTACACGGACATCTCTGTGTTCTTGCACGATACCCAGTCGAGAAGCACACGGCCGTTTACAAACCTCAGTGAAATCCTTCAAGTGCTAGAGGAGTTCCTGGACATCCCTCAGCAACAGAAGGAGATTAACCGCCGCCAAACGGCTGCTGTATTGGCGCTGGAGGACGTTGAAGTTGACTCAACCTCTACGTCGGACTGCAAGGACCGGTCGTGCTGTATCTGCTTGAATGACTACGACTCGGAGGATGAGGAATCGGAAGTCATCGATAACAGGATGGTGAAGCTTCCGTGCTCGCACCAGTTCCACGAGGACTGTGTAATTGACTGGTTCAATACGAGCACTACGTGTCCGCTCTGCAGGAAGCCGGCATACACGGACGAACAGTGGTCCTTCGACGTGTCAATCCATTGAATATCTAATACTGCCGTGCGCTGCCAATCAATGTAAATACTAAACCCAGTTTCATTCCGAACTTCTTGTCCATTTCGTAGTACATCGCAGCCACGACTTAAAACTGCAACACTCATTTGTCCACCTCAGTTATTTAGCATATTCTTCAAGACGCGCCGACTCTGTGAAGATACAGTACGCGGTTTGAAAGTGCACTCCTCGCGCTCTTTGGCTCGCATTTCCTCGCGGACCTTCAGCCGTCGCCGAATGGAGTCTTTGTTGCTTTCGGACAACTTGAATGGCTTTGGGACTGTATAAGTGCGCGGCTCATAGGACGTGTTCGGCGAGAATACTTTTTGCTCCCGCTGCTTTTGCTCTGCTTGCTGTTGTCGGGCTAGTTCTCGAAGCTCGAGAAAGCGTCCGAGCCCACGAACAATCACCGGTTTCTGTTATTGGAAAACAAGCAAGCACGCACAACTTAGACACTGATTAAAGAGAAAGACATGAATGTACAAGCCCATACGTACATCTTCAGCGTCGGGGTCCCGTGGTGGGGAGGGTGAGCCTTTTGCCGATGTACCCCTTCGTCTTGGCTTTTGAATATTTGGGCGGAACGTACATTCTTCCAGTTCCTTTAGTTCTTGGGCATTCCGTTTTGCTTCAATCTCATCTGCTTTTTTCTGACGTTCTGCCTCAATAAGATGAAGCAAATTTTCGGATTGCCACTCTAGTTTCGTTCTCGATCTCGGCTCCCTACTGTAAAGTTTGTTGGTGCCAACACTGCTATTGCGATTCTTGGAGGCAATCAATGTGGGCTGAAATGTGCATTCAGCTTTACTGGCTTCCTCCATTTCAAGTGCCACGCGGGAGCGAAAACGCTTGTTGGCAAAATATTGGCGTAATGCAACCCTTGATGCAGACGAATTGCCTGCTTTTCTTCGATCTTGTGGCGGAGAGCGCTTAGAGGCTGGAGAATCTTGCTGAATATCACGGACAGGGTGTGAAAGCTCGTTCAATGTGGACGGCCTACCTAGCGCCTTTGATACTGGATTTATCTCGGGTTTGAATGTGTACTGTGCGTACTGCTCCTCCCTCAAGCGTTGTTTCTTCAATTCAGCTTCTCGTTGATCATTATACGTGAGTCGATAAAGCTTTTGCTGGCTGCTTTCGGTGCATCGGTCCGGTCGCAATTGCTGTAGCACCCCTTCCGCATTTCCAATGTCAGGGGTGAACGTTAGCCGCTCTCCTCGAGCATAGTCCATATCAGAAAACTCTTCAAGTGCTTCCATCTTCTCCTGGTCACGCGACTGGAAGTATTGCTGGCGCGCAACAAAATTCATCTTAAACTCGGGTTTTTGCTCCACTATTCGTTTTGATGTTTCACTGATCTTTGGCGCGAACGGTTGCTCATTCAGCATATCAAAGTACTCCTGGGTGGCCAATCTTCTGTCGGCTACAGCATCAGCATCCTCAGCCAAACGATCAGTTACTTTCTGGGATCTAGGTTTACCAACCCTATCTTGGATGATGGCGTCCGCTTCTCTTTCAGCCAACTTGTTGGTAGCGATCTCCCTACTTTTGGGGTTGATCATGGGAGTGAACGATAGAGGACCATATTCTTCCAGGTCAAGCTGCTCGCGGATGCGCTCAATGTATTCGACCTAAGTGCAGACAACCGTACAGTTGTAGTTAGCAACTTCAAAGCTTTATGCACAAAATAAATATAGTCGGCATGTACAATACCTTTGCTCGTTGAAGATCCGAGACGCGGTGATGAATTGGTTTGTAATCCACCATACTGAACATTGACTTCGATGTCGGGTTAATCTTCGGCTTGAATGTACACTCTTGCAGTTGCTGAGCCTCAAGAGCCTCTCGTGCCCGCTCTCGAGAATCATAGCGTGCTGTACCATCCAGATGCAGTCTCTGGATCACATTTTGGCTTCCATCTTCGTTACCCGCTTCATTTGAACTTGAATTTCCATCCCGCCTGAACATTTTCTGGCGTGGACTAAGAGTTAGCCACTGGAATTCGGTTGTGTCGGGACGGCCAGTCGAATTTACACCCTTCTCTTTAGATATAGACCGAGGGGGCTTCAGCACATTTGGATGGAACGTGCACTCACGAAGCTGCTCCATCTCTAGCAGAAGTCGCTGTTTCTCGCGCTCTGTGAAAGTCTGGTTTCGAGGTTGAGCCAAGTAATCTATTCGACGCGAAGGTCTCTTCATTGTAGTTTGACCCTGATTGATACTCGTAGTATTTACTTGTGGGTAACAGGAGTCGTCTTGGTGTCCGTCGGCGCTGTACCACGGTCCATCAGCGCACTGCTGCTCTCCTTCAAAAGAAATTTGAGCTCGCGTGTCGTCAAAAATGTTCTCTTCTTCCTTATCTCTTCCCAACAATTTTGCGAACAACGTAGAAGACACAGGTTCTTCTTTCTGCTCGTCACTGTTTTCCACATGCACTGATTCCTTCATCGCAGTTGGAAGAGAGGGGCCAGGGTCTGGCCTTTGATCCACTTCCTCTCCTTCGTAAATGAAATCGAGTTTTGACCTAGGCTGTATATCAGCCGCAGTCACATTGTCGAGAATATCGGATGCATAATAAATCTCGTCGTCATCATCGGATTCCGCGCTTGGTTCGTCGCTATAAGCACTCGAATTCTGTTGATATCCTCCATGTGGTTCCTCATCTTGCCCAACCTCGATAGGACGAACAGGAGAAACTTCGAGATACATGCCCTGCACTTCAGCGGGTCCTGTGGCATTTTCCGTGGCTCTGTCGTCGAGGAGCCTTTGAATGAGTTGATGACGCTCCTCCGGCGTCTTGTACTTCCTCTCATCAGGAACAGGTACAATCCAATCTTGCTGCTGCGAAGACTCGGCGACCGGCATCATGTCCGCATCAAATTCACCGACATGACGAGCCCGTAAAGCTGCCTGGCGCTCGGATGATAGTTTCGCCAATATCTCACGTCGTCGTTCTTCCTGCAGCAACGCAACCACCACACCCGACCTAAGTCACTCCCTGCCCACGAAATTTGTGCTCAACGTACCGAGAGAACAGGCCGCGTCTTGAGTTTACGGCGGAAGTTCGAATCCTCTGCAAGGAAACACTGTCAGTCAGCCTTGCACTACCCGATAAGGCATCTCGGAACAGTTCTGACCATGCTCAAGTCCCGGTTCGTTCCGTCGTGCCCACTCCCTCACGTCAGTCTCGTCCTCGTAGACGGCACCAGCAGGAGGACGTGACGGCGCCCCACACGCTGTGAGGTAGGCTTCCGCGCTACGTAGCTCCTCCTCCACCTGCGCCAAGCTCAAGGAGCCGTGTGCCCCCTCCGCTTCAGCCATTTCTATTCTGTCAACGGTCGGTTGAGCCGCCTGCCTGACTTTCTGAACCACATGTTGAAGTGGTGACCATCACTCTTCGCCCATATGTTGAAGTTAAGTTCCGCATTCCGCATTTTGCGGTCAAGAGAGGAAGCTGGTGCTGGAAAAGAGGGGAGGCCATGAGCAAGAAACCTGCGCGCTGGCCGGCGGAGGTCTACGACTACGAGAGGAGGGTCATCACTGACGCAGCTGTGGGTGGGCTCGATCTCCGCAAAGGCTGCTGGATCCACTGCAAATGGTATGAGTGCACGCTGTATAGACGGATCAAGGAGTATACTGACGGGTCTGCTGTGACTGCTAGGTGCAATACGACCCTGGCACTGAAGGTGGCGAACAGCTTTTCTCTTACCTCCTGGAGCACACATCAAAAAGGGAAAACGCACCGAGGCCACGAGCAAGAATTCCTGGGCGGGAGCTCGCAGCCGCAACTTATCAGCTGCTCGTCCCAGTCGTCAGTGCGCAGCTCGAAATCGACTTTTCAAAACGTGTGTAGGACCCCGACGGGAAGTCAGTCGCCGCAGTATAACCAGCAGTTGATGCGTGTCCGTCGTGAGCTCCACCAGAGCAAGCAGTACCAGGCTAGACACGAACGTGACGTGGCCAATGTGATCAACGCGATGACGAGCTTAATCAGTGACCAGCAAGGTGACTTGGACTCGCTGCATCGCCAAGTAAACGACATGACGAACGAGATCGAAGCGCTGAAGAAGGATGTGGAGCGACTCCGGCGCCAGGAAGGCCAACAACGACGGGTGCAAGCCCCACAGAAGAAGGTAGTCGCGACGACGTCGTACACTTGCACAACTAGACCGGAAAGCCGCATGATTTTTGCTGGAGTTGAAGGTAGCCGAAACAGCGCGGGACACTACAGAATCAAGCCAAAGACACACAACAAGAACAGTAGCTGCAACAAGAGGGACAGCGTGACGGATATGGATATATTCGAGAAGCGCTTTCGACTCGCATAGCGCGGATATCAATGGAGTCATGGAAACAACACGCGCACAGCTGCAAGTACTCACTCACGGAGCTCAAGAAGTCAAAATGGCGGACTCTAGAAGAAAAGCTTTCGAGTTTCACTTTCCGTTTGCTCAATAGGGCAGGTGGGGCACTTGAATCGTCTGCAGCATTTAATCGGGTAGCAGTCAACACGACACAGTTAGCGCCAAATTGGCAACACCATGTTTCTCTCATTTGCCAAGTCCAACAAACCGAGTCATGTTGTAGGAAAATCGCTTGACACATGAGCGGCAAATGACATGACCGCACTTCAGCAAAATCGGTGGGTTGTCTGGTGTGCTCTCTTCCTTAGACACTGGGCAGGAGAAAACGTTGTGGAAGCGAAGCTCTTTCGCAATCGGAATTTCCACCTGCGAGCATAATTGATACAAGTGAGCACTAAAATTGGTAGCCACACATTATACTAACTTAAAGGATACACTGACAGGGAGCTCCTCAATGCTGTTCCAGTCAGCCAGCTTGCTATCCATGACAGACACAAGCTTGCGCATAGCTGGTAGTGCAGATACACCTGCTGACAGACTACAAGGAATTGTTAGGATCCGAAAAGCATCTACAACTACATGCATCCCGAGCAGCACAACGTACCATGTTTCGAGATAGGACCGGTATGGAACACGGCGAAGACGGCAGCATGCCCTGATTACAGCGTCATGGATTTCGTCCCATCGATCGTCGTTGAAGAGTTTCTTGTACGGAGATTCCTCCAATTTTCCCTTATACAGCACACAACTCATCAAGACCCCCACCTCTGTTCAACGACAACATTCGAACGAAATGAGTATCTAAAACCACTAGCAAGTGTCATGAACTGCGAGCTCACCTTCGGCGTGTGTCTGGTGGAAATAGGGAAGTTCCTTGTTCGCGAAGTTGACTGCATCCATCATGTCCGGCGAAGATTCGAGGATATCCACGTATTTAAGCCGGATGAGCTCAAACTCAATGTCAATATCGAGTCTCCCTAACTCTTTGCGATGCTTTCGTGCCCAGCTGTAGGCAGCATTACAAGTGAGTAATACCAAGCTCACACACTCGCCTTCAAGTTAACGTACTCAAGTGCAGGTTGCATGTCACGCTCTTTTATTGCTTTCAAGATCTGGTGTAGCTCGATGAAGCACTCGCGATACATCGGCGGCAGCTCCAGCCCCGCTTCCTGTTGCATGGGCGAAAACACAGGCTTCCAAGTCAATCGCAATGCCAACTGAGCCTCAATGTACGATCAACGCTCCGTTTACCTTGCACATGACATCCGCCGCTTCAATTTGTCCGTCCTGGTAGAGATACTCGGCCACCAGACGGCACACAAGCTTCGGATCCAGTTCGTTCGTGCGGCACACTTTGGTCATGTCCGTGCAAAGGTTCTGCTCGCAATAACAGATCCCCACCACTTCAAGTAAGACACCCAAACCAAACTCCGCAGCATATTTCCCCCATCCAACTCCCCACCTTGTCAATTTGCTTGGAATACTTGGACAGCAGCACGTGGATGGCCTTGAGCTCAGTCGCGACGTTCTTCTCGACGTTCAGCTGCCGCACGCGTCGGATGAAGTCTCTGACGATGTACTCCGTCTCGTTATCCTGCTCCTCCACCTGCTTGGCCTCTGTGTTCTCCGCATTGCACCGAGTCCTCGACGAAGCTTTGTCCACGTCGTCGTCCGCAGTTGCAGTGGCTGAAGTTGCGACGTTGTTGCTGTCGCCCTCCTCCCCTTCCCCGGCAGAGCTGGTCGGCGCCTCCTCCAAGTGGCGGTTCTTCTTGCGGCAGAGCTCCTGCTGGCGCTCCTCGAGCTGCTGCTTGGTGGTCTCCACGTGCGTCAGCAGCTCGTCGAGGTGGCGGTCGATCTGCGCCACGCACAGCCGCTGCTTCTTCAACACGCGCTTGCTCTCCTCCTCGAACGCCTGCATTTCTGCCTTCTAAGGGAGACGCGACTGGTGAGTTGCGGGTTTGATGTGCGTTCAGTGCAGTGAGGAAGGAGGTGGAGCTACCTGCTAGCAGCGCCCGGAGGAACAGTCGGCGGAAGGGCTTTCTGAGCTTTTCTTCCGGCCTACTCAGATGCACACTTGTCGCCACAGAACGCTGCAACTTGTGCGGTATGTGCTGCCGCCACCGGAAGCGACGAGCACCGTTATCAGTCGTTTATGTACGATTTGTGTAGGTTTGCGGCTCTTGACCTGCAACTGGCCCTGATGGTATCAGGCCGACTGCAATGTGGTGTCGCAGTGCAGCAATGCTGTAGACGCGACTGGCTTGGCAAGTTGCTGCTGGGGAGCAGGAGTGCGTGGTCCACCGATCAAAATGATAGCAGCCGACAAGGCGATGAAGGATGGAGTTGGGCCACGTCGCGACAAATACAGTACAGTAGTGTACATGTACTATTTGCAATGCAAATTTTGCATCCTCCGAAGCGCTCATGGGCGAGGACGCCGACAAAGGCGAGAGCGCGTGCCAAAATCCACTCGATTGCCACAAGAAGGAATGCCAGCTGCTTGAGCTCCTCTGGTTTTCCTCGAGATGGCGAAAAATAGCACTCGACTACCCCTATATAAGCGTCCTGGCCCGTATATCAGGTCCTCGTCCCCAATTTGCACTCCCGTCAATCCGCGCTGTCTCACCAGGGGCTCATTATAGAAACGGCCCCGGCGCCACTAACCTACTTGCAGCTTGTAGGCCATGTTCCTGCTCAAGCCGCCGTCCGCGAGTCTGACCGCCGCCTCCGACGCGTCCAGCCGCCGCCTGTGCGTGGGGCTCGTGGCCTCCGAGTGGAAGTACGTGGCCGAGGGCGGCGCCAACGTGCTGTTCCGCCACCGCCCGGCGCCCGAGGCCGCGTCCAGCGCCGTGGCCCTCGAGTTCAAGGGGAAGCTGCTGCGCGTCAAGAAGTGCGACGTGGTGGACGACAAGAAGCAGCAGAAGAAGCTCAAGCGCCGTCCGTCGGGCGAGAAGCCCTACGTGCCGCACTACCCGCACCCGAGACAGGTGTTGGACTACGCCACGCACGAGATCATGCCCTACCTGGAACAGCAGCTGCACCGCAGTCGACGGGAGAACACGTACCTGCAGGTGGCGGAGCTCGTGGACGTCGAGCGCGGCTTCTTGCAGGCGCTGAACGCGCAGCTGCTGACGCTCGAAACGCGACCGTCTCATCGACGCCACAGCCAGATCGACGTCTCGCTGCAGTGTGTGATGGTGCTGCCAGACGTGACGCTGCCGCCGCCGTCTGATGACTCCTTGCCCACATTCTTCCAGTCGACTCGGAGTCTCCTGGAGGCAGAGACTGACGCTGCAGAGAAAGACGAGGAGGATGAGGACGAGGAGGAGGAGACTCCCAGCTTGAAACGGCGAGAATCCTTGACAGATCAGACGGACGAGGATGATGGAGACTGTGAGCAGGACGAAGAGGAGACGGACGGGACAGAGGCGGACGGCAAACCCTACGTTGTCTGCAGCAGCACTAGTGTGAGCAGTGCATCGGACAAGGAAGACGACGACGATGAAGAGGAGGAGACATCTATGCTGAAGGACACGCTCACGGCTTCGCTCGGTCGGTCAGCTGGTCTGCAGCGAGCCAACGTGCCACGCACACTCAAAAGTGTACACAGCAGCTCCTTCCGAGCTGGAAACGTGTTCGACTGCTGCTTCCGCAACATTTGCGTGGAGCTAAAGCCTAAGATCGGCTTCAAGCCTAAGGGTCCGCTCGTTAGCCCTACCAAAGCGAGCGTTTGCCGGTTCTGCATGCACCAACACTACAAGAAGCGGGCTGGAAAGGTGGAGGAGATCAGCCAGTATTGCCCGTTGGATTTGTTCTCACGCGACCCCGCCCGGACACGGCGAGCACTTCGAGCGTTGCAGCGAACCCCGCAAAACAATTTTAAGGTTTTCGTGCGCTCAGCGGAAGACGAAGTCGTCAATGTCATAACTGGTATGAACGCCGACGCTCTGCCGAAGGGTGCGTCCCAGTCACGTTATTCCTACTGTCGGCGCAAACGAATGGGGTTCCGTCACTCGTGCCAGTCCATAGGCGCAGCACGGGAACTACCGCTCAACGAGGAGGCAGCGGAACACGAGCGGGATCACGCACAGTTGATGCCCGAGGTAGTTGAGCTCATTACTCAAGTTTTGCAGGACCTCGACATTTTGGAGGACCTCAAGCAGATGCAGTTGCTGGACCACATTTCAGTAGATGGGGTGAGGCATCTCCAGCTGCTGCTACAGCGACTCGATGGAGAAATTAAGCGTGAGCAAGTCTCTTCATCGGCAGAAGATCCTACGGTAGGTCAGTTGGTTGCAGACATTCGACAGCGCCGCGATTCTTCGACGGATGAAGACGTGGATCAGGAAGGCAGTCTTGCTCGCGGCTTGGCATTCTTGCGCATCGCCATCAACCATCTCCCGGATCTGGACGTGCTACAAGAAGTGGAGTCGTGGGAATCCATGCGCTTGCAGCAGTTCCACGACCTGTTCAAGGAGCTGGAGAAGAGGTTCCAGGTGGCTACGACGCTCAAGGACTGCTCACTGCTGCTGTGCCTGCGCCGCTCGCCCGGTGACGACGCCAACCGAAGCGACGGTCAGCCAGACGAGAAGCCGCTGCCCCGCTTCCAGCATCTCATGGAATTCGAACACCACGTGCGCTTCCGCGACCTGGCGTTCGACTGCGTGGTGGCCATCGTGGACCTGGATGTCAAGTCGCACAAGTCAGTGGAGGACTACTATCGGCTGGACGAGAAGATAGCGACGAACTTCCACCGCGAGTTCGGCGACCGCGGCGTGGCGCAGGCGCTGTGCCATGAGGACTGAGCCGCTGGGCGTTTCTCCGGCATCAGGCCAGCGCTCGCGAGTGACTTGACTCACTGGCGTCACACACGCCACCTGCCTGCATATGGCGCGCCCGAGACTTGCGGCGGCCTTCCAAGTTGTAAGTGTATACGAATAGAGTGCGTGCTTTCTCGAGTGCCGCTTGGCCTGTGAATATCCTGACGAACTGGGCGTGCGCATGGGTTGTGCTTTGGATATTGAGGATATAGCAGAGATCTTGGTGGTATCGTACCACTTCAACGACGTTACTTACGCCACGCTACGCGGCCTTCTCCACCTTCACCTGCGCTTTGCTTGCCTTTGTCTGGAGCTGCTGCTGCTGGCTGCGCACGCGGGCCGTTTCTCGCCGGAGCACCGCCACTCGAGCCGGGTCTGCACAGAGAGCGACATACGGCCGAGTCAGCACTTTGAAAACGTACATGTACAAAACGCTCGCCACGCATCAAAGCGTATAAATCATCCTACGCCAGCTCGAAAATACAGAAGGAAGAAACACCAGAAAACGGTGGTACGACGTACCGTTGGCCTCCGCGAGCGCGCGTTGCTGGTGGCGCCGCGCTGCGAGCTCGCGCAGACGTCCGCGCCCCGCGTAGAACAGCAGCGCGGCGCCCAGCAGCTTCCAGCCGTGGGTCTCCAGCGTCCACTGCACGTACAGCCAGAGCGCGGCGGGCAGCCGCGAGACATCCATCGTTTTGCGAATTTCGCTCCGGGAAGTCAGCGCTTTTCTGAAAAGTATAGTGAGTGCCAGTCACCGGCCTTTTCGCAAAGATACTTTCTCCGAAACGACGACGCCGCTGGAGCTTGAAACGTCGCGGCCAGGAGCTCAAGTCGCCGGAGCGCGCTCCGGCCCGCTCTTCCATCAGAATTCGAGGGAAGGTATGGGCCCCGTAGCGCCACCACCGGTCGTGCCGTTGCTGCAGCTGCTTCTGCTGCTTCTGCTTGGCGCGGTCTGCCTCATGACGCTGTGCATTTCCCGATCCGGCAAGCAGCGCCCAACCCCCCGGCGCTTCGAGCACACGCGCGCGTTCCCGTACGACCGCTCGCAGGCAAAACCGCAGGCGGAAACGGCTGTGACACTTGGCCCAGTCGCCACCAGCAGATCTACCCGCCCCATGGCGACAGCGCGCCGCCCCGCCACGTCCGCCGAGGCCATTCTCCAATTTGTGCTTGACGCGCTGCACCACTTGACGGGCCTACCGCTGCTCATGGTGAACCAGCCAGACCACAACTTGCCGTGCCTGACCCGAGCCAGCGCAATCGAGACCCAGATGCGAGCCGACCAGAAGAACGCCGAGCTGCTGGACCGCTCCAGCGTGGACAAGGGCGACTTCCCCGCTGCCTCCTGGAGTGACGACGAGGCTCCGGAGGAGGAGATCAGCGACTTGTCCTCGGACGAGAAGGAGCAGCAGGATGAAGTGGACGAGGAGCAGGACAGCGACATGGAGGACGGAGCGGAGATCAAACCCATCACAAGCACAGCTCAAAGTCAGCTCTTCGACGGAATGCAGTTCTACTTGGCCGTGAGCCAGGTACGCGAGCGCACGGTCAGATCGGTGCTGGCACTCGGCATGGCCAAGACCTTGACGACGCTGAGGGAACGCAAGCAGAACGAGTCCATTGCAGTGATCGAGCAGCGGTATCCCGACTTCACGTGCCTGCCCTCGAGACACACAGCCGTACAACAGCTTCCTGGGCCACAGCAGCAGCCGCCAATGGACTTGCTGGCGGCGTTGCGACTCCCGACTGCAGCCGCCGTCGCACACAGCCAATCGCCCATGAAGGGACCCGTAAGAGCCCACATTGCAGCAGACGAAGAGGGCCGCGTACGTCGTCCGTCACTACCCTCACACGGCCCCAACATCTCCCGCGTAGCGTAGGTCAAAGTAGCTGCTGTATAAACTATCATCCAAACGCCAGAAGATATTAACCATTTTATTAAGCAATAGAAAACTTTAGAAACGGCCACCGGCCACAAGCACACCCACATACTTGACTTTCATCCACCTTTTGTCGAGCTGCCTACGAGGTGCAAAAACTTCTTGTTCCGTTGGGCGCACGACAGCAGTCAAGCACCCAGAAATCTCTTGGCCGTATCAGTCGCAACTCAGACAGCTTGTGTAAGTGAGTCAGTCAGTGGGCTCTTGCCATTACCGGTACAGGCCAGGCGCTTCAGCCTTGCGTTCGGCGCTGCCAACGCCAACGCCATCGACAGGCGAAGAAGATGTTAAACGGGGCGATGCAACTGCATTTTGGCCACAGCTCGGCCTATCGACTGGCTAAGACACTGCAACACCGTTTTCTGCCGGAATTGCTGGCTCTGCTATCACATAATTTTCGCCCGAACTTGCACAAGTATGTTGTCTTCGTGGCCTAATGGATAAGGCATCGCCCTCCGAAGGCGGGGATTGGGGGTTCGAGTCCCCTCGAGGACGCTTTTTGAGCGTCGGAGCCGCAGCGCGCAGCTCCAAAGTGAACATTTTCTGCATTACCTCCTTGTATAGTCAACAGGAGGAATCGCGAAACAATCATACAGTTTTGGGGACGTACTGCGTCTCCATTGGCTGATTACCAGTACCCGCCCCAACTGCACAACTCAAAGCACCAGTTGGCTGTCGGTCTTCACTCGACGCTCTCGATGGTGTCACTGACCCCCGACGCCGCCCTGGAGGCCTCCAGTTCGTCCTCCACTACTCCGGCGACTCTATTTTCTATTGCAGCTGATGCGGCTCCACTAACGTCCCCAGAGCCGGAGGTAGACGCGCCTCAACATCAAGTGGAAACGGCGAATACTACTGGAAATGCCAAAAGAGGAGAAGGAGAAGCAAAACGTCTACGAGATTGTTCAGCCGGAGCGCGTGACTTGGACATGCTGGCTGACACTGTGCGTTCGATCGTCACGGACGTCGTGGGGGCAGTCGGCACTCCAGTGAATGAAGAAAGGGAAAAAGAGGAAAGTGAGCACAAAACTCCGTCGATGGAGACCGAGGAAGACGCTGCTGATGTGGCCGTTGACATGGCGGCAAACGCGGGAAGTGAAGAAGCTTTGCCGTTGGCATCCGAACCAAACAATGCACTTCGTGACAATAATAAGGAGATTACCGACGTGTCCATTGAGGACATCGCTCGAGTCGCTAGTGATGAAGACGCTACTGCTGGTCTGAGTACCTCAGACGGTGTTGCAGCAGTGGGTGGGAGTTCATCGAAACGCCTGTTGGTGGATGCAGAGGAGAAGGATCGTGCGCCTAAAAAGAAGAAGCGTGCCGAGTACTCGGAGGAGACCCGTGCTCTATGTGTCCGCAGGCATCAAATTGAAGGAGCGTCGTATGCGACGATTTCGAAAGAGCTCGGTATCCCTCATGACACGGTGCGGGCTATTGTGCGGAAGGCAAAACGCACTGGTAGCGTGAGCTCGGCGCCACGCAGTGGACGCCCTCGAAAAACTAGCGGGATTGTGGACAAAGTGATACTTGAAGCTGTGAAGGCCAACAAACAGTGCAGTGCGAAGGCCATCCAACAAGAATTATTACGAGTGTTTGGCGTGAAAATATCGCCGGAGACCGTGCGGCGGCGGGTGCTGGAGCATACCAAGCTGCGGATTCAATCTGTCTCGGGTGGAGTTTCTAGTGATGTGTCTGCAGTGGAGGAAGTCAGCAATTACTCTACCGGTATGACTGGTATTGTGTTCGAAGTATCGAAACCTACCGAGGACAAGCCACAGGTTACCAACACGTCTCAATTCGATTCGGTGTCATTCCAGCGGCTGCTTCACGAAGGAGGGAGGTCTACGCCAGAGGCTACTCACATTCTCAGCTTAGCAGCAGCCACCACAAAGGGCAATCAGAATACGCAGCCCGCAATTGGTGCCTGCACCTCTCCTGCGCTAACAGTCAGCGGCGCTATTGGGAACAACGGCATATCTACCGAACCATTTCAGTCGGAGGACGAATTGGTCCCCCAGAAGCGGCAACGCAGTGAGTATAGTATTGCGACGCGTGAGCAGTGCGTGGCGCTCCGCGCACAAGGTCACGGATATCGACGAATTGGCAAGTCTTTGAATATGCCTCACACGACTGTACGAGCTATTGTCGAAAAGGCTCAGCGTACTGGAAGTGTTCTCCCTGCAAAACGCAGTGGCCGGCCAAGGAAAACAGACGACATTGTGGACAAGGTCATTCTGCAGGCGGTTAAGATGAATGAGAAGAGCTCCGCGCGCGTGGTCAAGGAGCAGCTACTAGCAGCATACGGCGTGCGTATTTCGTGTGAAACCATTCGACGCCGCGTTAAGGACCACAGTCGCCACTGCATGTTGACAGCATCGTCCAGAGGGATTTCGGAGACGCTACCAATTGACGGCACTGCATTCAGACAGCACGCATCGCAGCAGGAGGAGCTGTTAGCTGTGACAATAACAGATTCCTCGTCAATACCAGCAGCAAACATTATCGCGTTTGACGAGAATGGGGTGCATCTGTAGTCTATGGTGCTGGTCGAGATACATGTATAATAACAGAAAACTACCAAACGTGTGAGCAACTTGGATTTTAATGTTGTGTTTTACTTTTCGAGCATGATTGCTAACTGTAAGTTGTCTTCTGTATCTGCGTTTGGCTGAGCTTCTATCGCCGAGCAGTCTGTTCGTGGCCTCGTTGGCGCACTAGGCAAGCGAAGCTGCCAACGCTTTCTCCGTGGTGGAGATTTGAGTTCTCAACGCGTTCAAACCGCCGAAACTGGAGCGCAACGTCAACCTCACCACTGCTTCCACCGTGTCAGGCGTCTTGAAAGATTGGCCCGTAACACGCAGTTTGAACTCATTGCTGCTGGAACGGAATAAATCTTCCATGGACTTGCTGTTCTCGTTGTTGTGGGTTTTGCCAAATAGTTTCGTCTGCATCTTCATGCTATCGCCACCGGCGAGGACGTCGTCAACAGGAGTCATCATTGAGGCTGATGTAGTATAGTTGTGGTCGTATACTCGAGCTGCTCTTATCAAGTCAATCATGGCCTCCGAGGTTTGGTTCATGCAGATGCGAGCGGCGTTGATCTCCGATTCCGATGGTTTCTTGGTCCGGCGAATTCTAGTAGCCAGGTACCGCAGGTCTGATACATTCTTCTTCACGTCTTGAATTTCGTGCTTGATAAAGCGCTTTGACGTATTAAGGAAGTATATCCCGCGACTTCGATCGTACTTGCTGAGGCTGCTCTTCAGAATGTTGAGGAACTTGAGTGCGGCATCTGCAGTCTGGACCAGCTCCAGCTCCAACTTCGAGAACTCTCGTTTCGCTACAATGTTTTCCTCGACAAATTTGCTCATACTGAGTAGTTGTCGGCGACAACTTGTCGGGCTCTTGGCCCGTGTCGGAATGGTCTGTCGCCTCGGACTGTCCGAGTCGAACGACAAACGAAACTGATAATATGGAGTGGTGCGACAAGCGGGAAGCATGTATACATGTAGACGATTCACACTGCCCTGCACCTGTAATGTGCAACTTGTAGGTTAACCATTTCCCTCCTTCAACGACGAACGGGCAAGGTCGTACTGTATTTAATTGCTTGGCAAACGCAAGGGCGTGGTGTGGTGGGTGTTGAACCTCACGGCAGAAAGTAAAGTGAGGCCCGGGCGTTGCCGGCCTTTGTTTAGCCTAACAAATAGAGCTGTATCTCTTGACCTTTTCAAAAATACTTCATTTCGTGACAGATCGATGTTTTGTATTGCGCACAACTCATCAACTGTAATTCCTCATGCTATTAGCTCTGTTTGCGCTCTCGATGAATATTCTTAACCCTTTAAAAATACAATTCCGTCAAACTACATATATAAGATGGTTCATCCATATATGTACTGTACTGTAGCCTTCGCTCGTGCACTCATGATCGGAGGGAACCGTACAGAATCCCATCCAGTCACAAACGATCCCTTGGCGACGACGAGAATGCCGACGCCAGCTCTGGCATCTAATGGTGGATTGAGAGGCTGTCGTGACTCTGGTCAGCTTTGCATGGCTGCGAATTACCTTCATCAATTTGCAGGTATGCTACAGCAAAGTTTTTGATAGGCCTCACTTTACCTAGTGGTTTAAAATGATCAGTTCTTGATCCTTAACTAAGCTCAATCAGCGACATCTCGAGAAGTCTCCAAGTTTGAAGAAAACTGGGATCCTCTCTGGTTTGCGGGTTACATTCGTTTTTATTCCACACTTGTTGCCTCGGAAACCGATGGCAGCGCAGTCTTGTGCTGCAAGCGCAGCATACTTCCCCTGTGTTCCGAGTCGAGACAAATGTTCACCGACCTTGTCGCCATTCCGGATCAGTGTTCATGCAACGACGAAGGATGCTCATCCCCACGACTAGTACCTCTCAGCCAACGGAGACGTACGTAAACTTCACGCAGTCACCATGTTCAGTTACAATAGCCAGCCTTCTTTAACCTTGTAAATGATTGATGCTCATCACGGGTGAATTGTTGTCAATGGCTGACGGCTAGGTTCGCAAACCAAAACTTGGTAAGAAATGCTTGCTGGTCTGGGCTAACTGGTATTATGTGCTTACTGCCGAAATATCGGGGCATACTGTACGGCTCGCGAACCTCCCCGACAAAAAATATGCCAGCAATTCCTGCTCGGTTGGGTTGTGACCCTTCCCCGGCTGAAAGTGCTCATAAATGGCATTAACCGATACGCGCAACGAACCAATGTGTCCATTGCACTCGCGTACGATCACTTCCAACAACGTGGGAAATCGTAACGATGTCGGCAACCCGTTCTGCAACGTCAAGCATTCATACGCTTCGGCATCAGTGATCAAAAAGTCTTCGCTTGTCAGCTTCCATGAAATACTGCCGAACTCAACAGGGCTAAGAGGAAAGTCTTCCTCCAGCATGTGAGTTGCAGATATGATGAACCGGACATGCCTTCCTAACCAGGAAGCCGCACCCTTGATGAGTTGAGTCCAGAACGCAATATCTCGATACACTTGTTGGCAGTCATCCAGCATGAATACCGTTATCTTGTCATGAGGTAAACGACATGTCTTGTTAACAATATCGACGCCATGCATGCCAACCAGAGCCGTGGCGTCTGCCTCGGGATCATGAAACGCGATACTTATGTAGCGAAATTCAGGGTATCGACGAGCAAATAGCGTCAACAGCGACGTCTTGCCCGATCCCGCAGGTGACGAAAGTAACACGAAGTCGGTATCCAGTATGTTATTATATAACTTCTGCACCAGTGCATCACGTGAAAGATGAGGCGTCTCCAAATTAAGTCCACCAGCATTCGGCGGGAAAATCTGGGGTTGGTAGACAGACACTTCTTGCCTCGGAGCTATCACCAGCACATGGACTTCGCCTTCGCCCGGTTGAAAATTTTCGCCAAAATGTGCAGGGTTTTTCACAAAAAGCGTGGGATCCATCAGCGTGAAACAGTGCAGGTCATCGAGCGTCACAGCTGCCGCGCTAGTTCCGTTCAGCCAATTGCCACCCGCCGTCTTCGCCAGGAAGAGCTGTAGCTTGTCAGCCTCGCCCTTGAGTGTGTCAGACTTCTTCTTCTGGATCGCGACCTTCAAGTCATCCACCGACTCGGGCTCGTCGCTCTCGTCTACTCGCACCGAGAACGCGCTCCCCGCCACACTAACAATCGCACAGAAGAGCTTGACCATTTTTCCGAATTCTGGAATGAGGAAGAAGGAAGGGAGCGTATTTTTAAATACATCTAAAGTTTTTAAACTCATCTAAAGTTTTTAAACTCATCTAAAGTTTTTAAAAAACTTTAGATGGCCATCAAATAGGTTCAACCAATGATGAGATGCCCATCGATAGGCTTGAAGTTGCGAGACAGAGCTGTCGTCACCAAGGACGACGCTGCTAGAATTTCCTCGGAGGTGTCGGTTGTGGCCGGATGAATCAATTTTTTAAATGGGCAAGTCGGCAACTAGCCAGGGACAACACGCTCTCAGACAACCAATTTATTTTGGCAGTCATCTGTTTCCTTAAATGAAAAAAAAACGAGAATGCCGACCTGGCACTCTTCGAAGATGGTCCTCAGGTAACGTCGGCACATACCGGTACGGGACAAGCAGAAAGAAGTGCTGAATGACCACCGCATAGCATGCAATTGTCAATGAAAATATCGGCGTTGTGCGTTGGCTCTTGTGTACTGTAGGAAACTGCTAAATGAAGTATCAAACTGAAGGCAGTCGATTTTCTCGGCTCGTAGTCCAAGCTCACATGATCAGGCTCTTCTTGTCTTGCCGAGTGGGGCTGGTGCTGGAGTCTCCTACTAGTTTGTTCGCCACATGTGTCACTGCCTCCTTGGCCCGCTCGGCAAGCGAAGGCGAAAGTGTTTTCTTCGTCGCTGAGATTTGGTTTTCCAGTGCGTTGAAGCTGCTGAAGCTGTCGCGCAAGGTCGACCGCACCACGGCTTCCACCGTGTCAGCAGACTTGAGGATGCCACCATTAGATCGGGACTCGATGTTTTTGTCGCCGGCACCAAACAGCCCTCCCTTGGACTTGTTGGATTGCTTGGATTCCTTGCTCTTTTCATTCTTGCTAAAGAGACCGCCTTTGGTCTCCTCACCCTTGCCGCCGAGGAGGTTGTCCATGATGCCGGAGGTTCCGCCTGACATTCCGTTGTTTTGATCGTAGACGCGTCCAGCTTTTTTCAGATCGTTCATGGCCTCCGCTGTTTCGTTCATGCTGATGCGAGCAGCGTTAATCTCCGATTCGGTCGGGGTTTTGCTCTTGCGGATCCGCGTACCCACGTGGCGCAAGTCCGACGCCAAGTCCTTCGCAACACGAATATCGCTCCTCATGAAGGACCTGGAAGTGTTGAGGAAACGGAGTCTGTGACGCTTGTCGTACTCGGCGAGGTTTCTTTTCAGAATCTTGAGGCACTTAGTTGCATCGTTTGCGGTCTGGACGAGTAGCAACTCCAGCTTGGAGAACTCTTGCTTCGCGGCGATACTGCGCTCAATGGGTTTACCCATGATTTCTTGGTGGTTAGACTCGAATAGACGACTTTCTTGTGATCAATTTTCGAAATGAGCAACATCGCTATGCTAAGCTTACTACTTAGAGGCTTCTTCCACAAAATATTGGGTGAAAGCGACAACTACGCGACACCAGAAATGGAAGTGGGCGAGCAATTCTCAGTATCTCCTCGCATCTTCGACCTAAGTGGCGCCAAAAGTATACACTATGCTTCTGCATTGTCATCACCGAACTGCACTTGACGGTGGCAATTGATTCATTTTACTCACTGCAACTCGCTTCACGGTCCGCGATGTTTGGTTTGCAGCAGCCTACTGCTTTTGAAGCACCGCTTTACGAACGGCACGGAATTTGTCTCTGAAGCTGGAAGTCTCTTCAACATGGTAAGTGTCTTCAACATCGATGCAGCCATTATCAGCTCCCATTCAGCGTTTCTCAGCTAGCAAGCACCCCGCGGTCCCGCAGGTCCTTCCACAGCCCAAAGCTCGATACATTTCAAAACGTGACCTCAAACACACAAGTCGACACTCAAGCAGCAAAACCAACCTCAACAACATGGGCAAGTCCGCCGATCACAACGCAGCCGTCGAGAAGGAGTTCGCCTCGCTGGAGCAAGTGCTGATCGAGACTGCCGACGACGCGGCCGCCTGCCTCAGGCTGCTGAAGAAGACCCTCTCCGAGTATGACAGCCGTCATGGGAACCACTTCACCAACACGGCCAAGTCCTACATGCGGAGCGACATGCGCAACGTCAAGGACGTATCGGCGGACCTGAAGCACGTGGCCCACCAGATCAAGAAGAGCCACAAACCATCCAAGTCCGAGGTGAACTCCGCTCGCAACATGATGAACGCCACGTCGAAGGCCATGGACGTCCTGAAGTCCACCGCCCGCGACTACGACGAGAAGAACGGGCGAACGACTGGAGTCAAGGGCGCGATTAAACACGCCATGGGCAAGACCGACAAGGATTCAGTCGATACCCTGGACGGTGGCATTCTCGGAAGCCCCGACACGGTCGAAGCGCTGGCCAAGAAGACGATCCGCGACAACTTCAACATGAACGTGCTGAGCTGCCAGATCACTGCAGCGGAGAAATCGCTGTCGTCTCCGTCCATCGTCGATCGGGCGAAGGAAGCGGTTCACGAGGTGAAGGACAAGCTCAAGGGGGACAAGTCGAGCTCGATCCACGACGACCGCCAAGCCAATCGTGCTATGACTCCGTAAGCGGGTCAACGCGAGAGTGAACTGTGGTCGAGCGGCTCGCACTTCTTACCCATAGCTGAAACAATTAGCTAAACAGTGAACATGCATTTTTTGGTACGAACATTACTTAGGATACCGTGGACATGCCGCTCAGGTCTTGTCGACACTGTAGCTCGCGCATTATTGGTGCTCCAGCGTATCACGCAACAATACTCGCACGCTTGGGTCTCTCGTCACGTTGTGAGCTTCAACCAGAGCGTTGAGAGAATGTCGCTGGAGGTTCAGCAAGCACTTCACAATAGGGAACTGCCCTAGTCGAGCAGCGGTGATCAGCACTTGCGGTGACGCGCGCTTCTTACTGGTGAGGGTTTTCAACAAGCCGATGCGTCCAGATGAGACTGCATTCGACACAGCCTTGTCGAAAGCGTCGGTCGGGACTCGACCCGTAGTCAGCAGGAACTCGGCCACATCAGTATAATAGCAACGCGCAGCATCGACGAAAGCTTCACCGACGAGCGACGGCGAGGGGTGCACTTTATCATACAAATACTCAACCGCGTCTGTGCGGGAATCACGCGCCATTCGTACTAACAAGTTGTCGCCGTCCGCGTACAACGGATACGCCTCATACAGCATTTTTACGATCACTTCGTCCCCATTCTCCAAAGCTTTCTCGAAGGCAGCGTCTAGTTTCCAGCCGAATGTGGGCTGGTCTAGTAGAAACCGCACCACGTCTGCATGACCACCACACGCCGCACAGTAGAGGGCGTCTGACCCAAACGGCGACGATGCCACAAAGTATGACTTCACTCCGTGACCCACGCCGAGCTTGACAACATCGAGATGCCCCTCCGCCGCTGCTTCATCCATGACAACCCACGTCGCATCATCGATTCGATAATACGCATTACGCTCGTCCATGGGTTCCTGGAAACTGCGTTCGAACTCGAGGGTTAGATACTTTGCGGCGTTTAGCATCCCGTTTTTGGCAGCAGCTGCAGCTGCAGTGGCCAACACTTCCAGCTCGTCTCGATATTCGATTCCAGATCGCAACAAATGCATAGCAACTTGGTTTCCGAAGCCGGCGGCCACTACAAATGCGTCCGACGAATCGCACTCGAACTGGCGTAGTACATCGTGTTGGTCACGCGCCTGGTTTCTCGTGACTGCTTCCATGAGAGCTTCTTGGGGTGTCATCGCCAATTTGTTGATTGTCTCCATGGCATCACAGGAACTCCTAGGGTGAGCGAGAACTCGCTTTACTCTGCTTACTGCCAACACACAATTGTTCTGATGGGACAAACGTTACATGAAGTCATTTTCTTTCTTCTTTTCTTTTACTACGTAGTACTTTTCCCATAGTGGTGAAGCTTCTTATCAGCTGGAAATGGATCCTCTTGATAAGCTTTTGACTTCAAATCGAACGAAAGGCATGTTGCGTGGATAACGACATCATTTGATTCACATTTCGACAGGCACTGCTTTGTTGAGGGAGATGTTGCTGCTCTTGTCTGCCTCGCTAGCCTTCCCATCCTAACTTACACATATCGGGTCTTTCGCGCTATTTACACGGGGTTGCTGGCCGTGGACGTGCCCGACCCAGCCGCAGAGGTCTTGTCCGCTAGAGGTGGCAGCTCGCGCATCATGTGCACAGCCTCCTCCACTGAAATGGTCGGGTCGTTCGCCAGAATACGCTTGAGCAGGTTCGTGGCCGCCAACAGGTCGTACAATCGGCTCTTGGCGTTGGCAATAGCGAAGCGCACCTTGCGCACCGCCAGCTTCTCCTGCGTGTCGGACAGCACCTGGATCGTGGTGGCGTCCATGTCGTTCATGTGGAACGTGTCCAGCACGACACCGCGCGTCGTGATCCCCAGCGTCTGCAGACGGACCATCTCACGCTCGATGAATTGAGCCACTCGCTCACAGTTGGCGAAGTACAGTGAACTCTCGACGCGGACGGCGATAATGTCACCGAGGTGGTTCGCCTCCGGGAAGTTCTCGCGGTCGACGAGGCGGCCGTTGTCCAGTTCGCCGAGGATGGCAACGGGCTGCACCTTTGACTTCCACATGAGCGCCAGGATGGAGCAAATGATGGAGGCAATGAGGCCGTTGAGCACGCCGAGCCCCAGGGTGAGCACGAACGACGCCGACCACACGAAGAACTCGTCGCGCTTGACGCGGAACAGCCACTTGGCCTCGCGGAACTCGACCAGGGACCAGCCAGCCACGATAATGATCGACGACAGCGTGGCGCTCGGCAAGTAGTAGAGCGTGCCCGTCAACGTGTACAGGGCCACCACGACGATGAGGCACGTGATGATGGACGCCAACTGAGTGTGCGCGTTCTGAAGGTTGACGGCCGTGCGAGACATACCGCCCGTGGGGGGCATGGCCTGGAAGAAGCCGCACACGACGCTGGCGATGCCAATGCCCGTCAGCTCCTGCTCCGTGTTAATGTCCTCGCCGCGCTGAATAGCCAGACGTTTGGCCATGGCGATGCTCGACAGGAACACCACCACCGACACCGTGAGCGCATGGTACAGGATCGTACCGAAGCGGTCGCCGGCGATCAAGTCCGACGTGAAGCCGTACCAAGGCACCTTGGGCTCCGGGAAGCCGCCAGGGATGTCGCCCGTCAGCTTCAAATGTGACGGGCCCAGCGCGTAGCCGACGATGCCACCGAAGATGCAAACAACCAGAGGCCCCAAGTCGCACAGCGTGCGCATGAGGAAGATGGCGAGCAAAACGCCCTTCGACTTGGGCTCCACCACTGTAAGGCCGTCCTTGCCAGCGTCCGCCAGAGACTCTCGCTCCTCCTGCGGCGTGGTCTGCGCGTGGTACGCCGAGTACTGCTGGTCTGTGAGTGAAAACCCGTGGCCGGAGTTCCTCTGGGGCGGTAAGAACCGCTCCTCCTCTTCAGCCTTACCCTGCTCCTTGATGGCCGGGGTGTCGCTCTCGAACAGCTTCATGAGCACGGGCGACGGGAAGTAGCGCTTCTTGATGCTCTTGACTGCGAACAGGTAGACGATCGAGATGGCGGCCACGGCGAAGGCGTTGAGGTTGGTGTCGCCAATGTGCTTGAAGATCTGGTAGACGGTGGCGGGCGGGTAGTCCTGCGACTTGAACTTGATGCCCAGAGCGTTGGAGAACTGCGACAACATGATGAGCAGGCCGCCGGCCGAGATGAAGCCGCCCATGACCGGACGCGAGAAGAAGTCGGCGATCTGGCTCAGGTTCAGCACGCGCACCAGCAGCAGGATGCAGCCGCTGAGGAAGGCCATGAGGATGCCCGTGGCCACGCGCTCGTCCGGGTCCTCGATGTCCTCGAGCGTCGTGCCCACCAGCAGCGACACCTCGGAGCCGCTGGCCACGGACAGCACCGTGCTGGAGCCGAAGATGGCGTAGATGAGCGGCGCCGTGGCGGCCGTGTACAGACCGTGGTGGGCCGGCACGTGCATGATGGTGGACAGCGACACCTCCTGCGGGATGAGCATCATGGCGACTGTCACGCCGGCCACGATGTCGAACTTGAGGTCGCGCTGCACGCTGTAGTTGGGCAGCCAGCGGAAGATCGGCGCGTAGTGTTGCACCTTTTGACGCCACGTGGGCTTGGGCAGCGCGTAGCGGTCGCTCACGCGGCGAGGCTGCATCCCGGTCAGCGCGCTGAGCCACGACATCTCAAGGCTCTGGAGGTCGGTTGCGGGGCTCGAAGCAGAAAGCGGAATGGGCTAAGAGAGTGCACTGCCAGGCGACGGTGAAGAGCACACCGCAACGAGGGGGTCTGTCTCCGGTGGTGATTAACGGCCGGTCGGTCGGTCTCGCCTTTTAGTCGCACTCGGCTACGGTATCCGCTGCTGAACTGGCAAACTGAAGTGGGACGGCGTCTGGGCCAGTGCGCGGCTCGGACTTGCACCAGGTGGCTGGCGCGGCCCTGCGTTTGCAGTCTCCGTGCGCGTGATTGGAGATAGCGGTCGGGATTGTGACCCAGTGCGCGCGCTGGAAGTCGAGTCGTCAAGGAAGTCCGGATTGCAACGTTTCACGGCGTTAATCGGAGCGGGATGCGTTAGTCGCGCATGTGCATTGGGCATCCCTTAGTTGCAGGCAGGCTGGTCAGCAGCCAGCTTGGCATGCCACTTGCAGCTGGGTGCGTTTGAGATGGACGCTGCCATGGAGCCTGCTTTGTTCGGCCAAGTATGGATATTGGGGCCAGTGGTGGCGTCGCCAGGAGCGTTTGGAGCGCTGCGCTGCAAGCTGGCTGCGATGCTGATACAGTCGCTTGGCCGTCTCTACGAGGGGTACCATGTAGGCATTGTAGTACAATTTGTACCTTGCAAGCGAGGTGGGAATCATTGCCGATAGCTTTGGCCCATGCCAGGCCAGAGTTCGGCCATGTGACTGTACAAGGTCATCGTCGACCTTGAAGTGAAGCGATCCGCTTCAAGGCCATCTTCTTGATGTGAAGTTCAGAACGAAGTGTGAGGTGGCATATTGGGTCAGGGTGCTCACAGCTAAAGATATTGCGGCTCGTCACTACCCTCAACAGAATCTATGGGAAAAGTAAAAGAAAAGAAAAAAAGAAAATGACGCCCCAAGAAGCTCTCGTGGAAGCAGTCACGAGAAACAAGGCGCGTGACCTGCACGATGTACTTCGCCGGTTCGAGTGCGATTTGTCGGACGCCTCCGACGCTTTCGACAAGGCTGTGTTGAATGCAGTCTCATCCGGACGCATCGGCTTGTTGAAAACCCTCAGCAGTAAGAGGCGTGCGTCACCGCAAGTGCTGATCACCGCTGCTCGACTAGGGCAGTTCCCTATTGTGAAGTGCTTGTTGAACGTCCAGCGACATTCCCTCAACGCTCTAGTTGAAGCTCACAACGTGACGAGAGGGCCAAGCGTGCGAGTGTTGTTGCGTGACACGCTTGAGCATCAATAATACGCGAGCCAACAGTGCCGACATGACGTGAGCGGCATGTCCACGGTAAGCTTAGCCTAAGTAATATTCGTGTCATCAATGCATGTTCCCTGTTTTAGCTACCATTAGGCGCTGTTTCAGCTATCGGTGAGAAGTGCGAGCCGCTCGACCACAGTTCACCTCACGTTGACCGCTTACGGAGTCATAGCACGATTGGCTTTAGGGCCATCGTGGATCGAACTCGACTTGTCCCCCTTCAGCTTGTCCTTCACCTCGTGAACCGCTTCCTTCGCCCGATCGACGATGGACGGAGACGACAGCGATTTCTCCGCCGCAGTGATCTGATAGCTCAGCACGTTCATGTTGAAGTTGTCGCGGATCGTCTTCTTGACCAGCGCTTCGACCGTGTCGGGGCTTCCGAGAATGCCACCGCCCAGGGTATCGACTGAATCCTTGTCGCTCTTGCCCAGGGCGTGTTTGATCGCGCCCTTGACTCCAGTCGCTCGCCCGTTCTTCTCGTCGTAGTCGCGGGCGGTGGACTTCAGGACGTCAAAGGCCTTCGACGTGGCATTCATCATGTTGCGAGCGGAGTTCACCTCGGACTTGGATGGCTTGTGGCTCTTCTTGGTCTGGTGGGCCACGTGCTTCAGGTCCGCCGATACGTCCTTGACGGTGCGCATGTCGCTCCGCATGTAGGACTTGGCCGTGTTGGTGAAGTGGTTGCCATGGCGGCTGTCATACTCGGAGAGGTTCTTCTTCAGCAGCCTGAGGCAGGCGGCCGCGTCGTCGGCAGTCTCGACCAGCACTTGCTCCAGCGAGGCGAACTCCTTTTCGACGGCTGCGTTGTGGTCGGCGGACTTGCCCATATCTTTGATACTTGTGTGTCGACTTGTGTGTTTGAGGTCACGTTTTGAATTGTATCGAGCTTTGGGCTGTGGAAGGACTTGCGGGACCGTGGTGCTTGCTAGCTGAGAAACGCTGAATAAGAGCTGATAATGGCTGCATCAATGTTGAAGACACTTGCCATGTTGAAGAGACTTCCAGCTTCGCAGACTAGTTTCGTGATGATCGTAAAGCGGTGATTCAACAGCATAAGGCTGCTGAAATCATCTTGGAGAGCGAAGTAGTGAAGGCGAGCTGCAGACAGCGCAGGCCACTTCAGTCGAAGACTCGAAGAGACCCAGAATTCCTCGTCCATATCCTTCCTGGTGTCGCGTAGTTGTCACTTTCAGCCAATATTTCTGTGATCATGCCTCTAAAGTAGTATAATAGCATGGGCCATGCTGCCTTGCAGCGTTGTTCATTTCGAAAAGGTGATCACAAGTGCATAAGCCGACCCACCAACCAGTCATGGGAAAAACCATGGAGCGCAGTATCGCCGCGAAGCAAGAGTTCTCGAAGCTCGAGTTGCTGCTCGTCCAGACGGCAAACGATGCAACCAAGTGCCTCAAGGTTCTGAAAAGAAACCTCGCCGAGTACGACAGGCGCCACAGACTTCGGTTCCTCAACACTTCCAGGTCCTTCATGAGGAGCGACATTCGTGTTGCGAAGGACTTGGCTTCGGACTTGCATCACGTGGGTACGCGGATCCGCAAGAGCAAAAGCCCGACCGAATCGGAGATCAAAGCTGCTCGCATCAGCATGAACGAAACTGCGGAGGCCATGAACGATCTGAAAAAAGCTGGACGCGTCTACGACCAAAACAACGAAATGTCGGGCGGAACCTTGGGCATCATGGACAACGTCCTCGGCGGCAAGGATGACAAAGAGAAGGAGACCAAAGGGGGTCTCTTTGGCAAGATCAAGGAATCCACGCCGTCCAAGGGAGGACTGTTTGGTGCCGGCGACAATAAGGTCGCGGCCCGTTCCAGTGGTGGCACTCTCAAGTCTGCAGACACGGTGGAAGCCGTGGTGCGGTCGACCTTGCGCGACAGCTTCAGCGGCTTCAACGCACTGGAGAACCAAATCTCAGCGACGGAGAAAACATTGTCGCCGTCGCTTGCAGAGCGGGCCAAGGAGGCAGTGGCAGATGTGGCGAGCAAACTAGTAGGAGACCCCAGCACCAGCCCCACTCCGCAAGATAAGAAGAGCCTGAGGATGTGAGCTTAGACTCGAACCGAGAAAATCGACCATGGTTGGCTATACTTGTACATTTTTCTAGGCTAACATTGGCTCTTACGAAGTGCCAACATTGACCGCCGCGATCCTTCTGGCTGACTCGTTCTGTTGCTCTCCACAAATACGTGTCGACACATGAAGAATTTCGTGTGTCTATCCTGAGCTTTAGTACAAATCGACATTCCATTTTGACGCTGTCTGAGAAGTGTTGTCCTTCTGGCTGAGTGACAACTTGTCGATTAGAAAATGATCTATCCAGCCACAACCGACATCCCCGAGGAAATTCTAGCTGCGTCCTTGACGACGACGGAGAATACCGACGACAGCTCTGGCATCTGGTGGTGGATTGAGAAGCTTTCGCGACTTTGGTCAGCTTCACACGTGAGTTATCGCGGCGGACACTACTCTATTGAACGCCTTCTTGCTCTGGATGCGTATACTCGAGAAATATCTCTGGTGCGCGTTGTGCTCGTCTGTTTGGGGGCGCTATTGCCTGTACAATTTTTTGCGATTGCCCAGGAAGTGGTGCCACTGCAAGACCCTTCATTAGGATGGAGAACCAACTACGTCTTTTGGGCCCGTCTTGCAGTCTTAGCCGCCACTGTTACTTGGTTAATACTTGCACAGGTAAAATACCTTGTCAAGCACTTCGTGATATCTCGCCACCAATTTTATCTCTTGATAACAACCGCGGCTTTACTACAGATCGTAGTAGCGGTCGTCTTTGCAGCCTACGCGTGCTTCCCGATTCCGTTCACTATTCTAGTAATGGCTCCAGCATATAATGTGATACTGGCCTTCTCGTTGTGCGCTGTGGTTGGTCTGCCTTTCGTCCGCCAAATCCTGCAGCAAAAGTATGAATTAATGCGGTTCATGGCCTTCTTCGGCTCACAACAATTGGTTGCAGTGATATACCCCGTCTATCAGGTACTCTTTGAAGCCGTAAGCGATACCAAGTACGAACTTCCGGGGATTTTCTTGCTCCCCATCATCAAATTGGCCCTGAAAAACATAATTCTGCTGAGCTTAACACACATGGAAGACATGATGCCCAGGCTGTCATCTTTACAGTCGACTTTTTCAACTCGCTGTATCTGTCCACGAGCATGGAAAGATCAACATCATCTCAGACGGCCGTGATCATCGTCGTAATTGATATCGTGCAGTCTGCTTCTGTTCTGTTCAAGCTGCGCCGACGAACAGCCAGGCTTTTGACTAGCTTAACCGAGATGACAGATAGTGTTGCAGATGAAGATATTAATGTGGTGAATGGCGCTTGTCGTCTTTATCGTCTGGACGTATCCAAGAGTCAGAACTGCCGCAGAGTTCGAGCTCATTCCTGCCTCCCCCACTCAGCGTGGGTACACGACCGAAGATTCCTCAATCAACCTGGAAACACCCCTCGACACGGATCGTTGGATATGCTACGGCTGCAAAGGTCTTCTGCTCCAAGCAGCATCATGTTGGACAACGCTGCTGTATATCAAAATCAGCAAAAACTATCGGCGGGTCGTCGTTTACACAGCATCGTTCCGTTAGATCTACAAGGTGGCAAAACTAACATGATTGGCATGGCTCGAGATCAGACGGAGTTGGATGGGGATATCTTCCGAGAAACCTTGGAAGCTTTGTTTACGACCGAGTGCATCGTGCTCACCTCGTACCTTGACGCGGCTGTACCTATTTTCTATGGCACATTTCTACTAGTGATGGTTCGCCTCTCGAATGCAAAATACCACACGGACCTAATCGGTGTGACTACCGACAACATCGATGACGTAGTAGACACCGTTTTCCTTTTTGCGGCCGTTGAACTGATTGCGTTCGGGCTGCTAGCGATCCTGGTGTATCGTACCTTACGGCTTAATGTGCTTTATCACCTGTCATTTGTACTGGAGACCCAAACGGAATTGATTCAGAGCAAGTTATTCGTGTGGGTAATGTTGACGATGGCTTACCGAGTGGCGCACTTTGGTACGTTGTGCACTCTTGCAGCAAAAAGGTGATACTAGAAACTAGCAGGATCCCCTCTTCTCTCTAACACTTACTTATGTGTTATTTTACTATCCAGGCATGGATTTTACTTTCAAATTTAACTGGATCACCAACTCGAGTTGAGTTGGCTAAAGGGCTTTGTCTTATAATAATAAACTGAATGACGCCTATCGTGGGAATCATTGCAAACGTGTTGAAATTGTTGTCAAGAACTTACTCGTAGGATTCGCTCGATGGCTACATTTCTGTATACATGTATACACATCTTCACAAAACCTGCGAGTATTTATACGTTAGGTTTTCATCTGCAAACCATGGGGAGGGAGGAGGACAGTCAGCGCGCGTCCGAGTGGTCCTTCACGGAGACGCTGTCGCTGGACGACGTGGAGCTTCGTGAGCGGCAGGTGCTGGAGGACGGCGAGGTGTGCCACGTGAGCTACGCGCACTCGATCCAGGGGCGCGAGACGGCCAAAATCACGTACAAGGAGCTGCGTCGAGTCTGCTCGTACCTCGGGGTGCGCTACTACAAGAACAAGCCCAAGGACCTGATGGTGGAGCTCATCGCGCAGAAGAAGCTCAAGGGCCAAGTGCCCGAGAGCTACCGGTTCCTCAAGATGGCAAGAGAGAGGAAAACTGACCGAGAACGCGCCGTCGGGGACGTGGAGAACCACGACCGCTTGGAGAACCGCGACCTCTTGGAGAACCAGGACGAGGACCACGAGATGTCGGAGGCCCATCAATTGTTCTCCAGTCCCAAGCGCCAACGCACGGCGACGGACCTCATCACCATCACCAGCAGCAGCGCCACCAACGCATTTCTACAGCCGGCGAGTCCCGCAGCGTCGGAACATCGTTCCGACTTCGGGTCGGGTTCGGGCATCCCGTCGACCCCCACGTCCACCACGGATCGAAATGAGCTCGAGATGTCAATGAAAGAGCGCAGCGACACCTTCACGCTGCTGCGGCACGTCCGGCAGCAGATCCTCGACGTTGAGGAGGAGATCGCCGCGCACACCGAGAGCGGCATCGTGCAGCTGTCGAACATCAAGACGCAACGTCTTGCTGAAGACCTGGAGTTCTACCTCTCAGAGCGACAAGCTCTCATGCAGCAGCTCGCCAGCTCCAGATTCAAGTGAAGAGCTTGGTACTTCTCTCTCTTCAACCGTTGTGCAGTGCACCCGTACCTGGGCAACGTCCGAGGCCGTCAAGATGCTGGATCAGGTGGACGTGCTGCTGCGTTTTTTGCAGGCCATGAAGAACGGCGAGGCGCCGCTGGATCACAACCTGCTGCGCCACATCTCAAGCATTTGCAACCAGCTGCCGGCGATGAAGTCCGACCACTTCGACGCGGCGTTCACGCAAGAGTACAACGACGCGCTGCTGGTCTCGTACCTGGCCACGCTTACGAAGGGCGCCACGAACGCCAACACGGTGATGGACCGCTTCGCCGCCACGCAAGAGCGTCACACACCAACGTGGCTGTAATCGCAACGTTGCGCCCACGATCCTCGGCGGGGCCACCTCTGACGTCCACGATGTCCTCGGCATAAAATAAATTGGCAAAAAAAAAGTGACTCGGGTTTACGGAAATTGCTAAAATAGCCGTATCTGACACTTTTTAGGTTATTCATTATAACAGTTCCGACCTGAAATGAACACGCGAATGTACGGTACGCGAGTTGTATTTGCTTTTTGTATTGGCAAAAAAAAAGTGACTCGGGTTACGAAAATACGTCGGAAATTTCTTGCCTTCTCCGCGGCTCAAACAGCCGTTGGCTCGGATTCGGCTCGGAGAAGGCCGGAAATCCGGGTTACTCGGCAACTGGTCTTATATAGCCGTTGATATCCGGGTTACTCGTCAACTTATAGTTGTATCGGAAATCCGGGTTACTCGGCACGTTTGGTGCTCGCTAATTTTCCGTACACTGTCGACAAAACCCTTGAAGCCTCGAAATGGCGGGAACGTTGAGCCGCTTCTTCGCGTCGGCGTCGGGTGCCTCCGCGTGCATCCGCGCGGACGCCGCGTTGCTACAGAATGCTCAGAGCCTCTACGACCAGATCCTGCCGGCCGCGCCGATCGCTGGCGCGGCCGAGAGCAACGCGCGCAGCGGCGACAGCGAGCCGGACAAGATCTGGGCTCTGGTGGCCGTCGTGGCCACGCGCATGACGCAGGAGATCAAGCAGGAGCAGGCGGAGGAGGCCGCGCGCGCGGCGCACAGCTCCGAGACGCTGCAGTGGCACCTGGTGCAGCTGCTGGCCGAGGCGGGCGTGGGGCTGCAGGAGTTCCTGCTCTACCTCACGAGTCTCTTCAACCGGCTGCTACTGGCGCCGGAGCTGCTGGCCGCCACCACGCTGCTCAAGGAGGAGTTCACTATTGCGACGCTGCTGTTTGAGAAGTACCGGGGGCTGTGGGAGGCGCTCGCGCCCAAGAGCAGGAGGCACACAGACCCAGAGCCCGACCTGGAGGAAGACCAGGGGAAGACCAGGACGCGCCGCCGCAAGCTGTTCGAGGGAGGCTGGCTGCTGTTCCTGCTGGCCAAGAGGAGGCTGGGCGCGCACTACTCGGGGCTGGGACAACTGTACAATCTGCTGCTGGCCACGCTGCACCTGGTCGTCACCAATGCGCAGGCGTCGCAGGCCTCGGTGGAGGCCGAAGTGGCCGCGGCGCTGAGTGCCATGGGCGCGCTCGGAGACGGCAAAGCGTCGCCCGTCAAGGCTGCAGCGGGCGTGAAGACGCACGCGCAGATTCTGGAGGCGCTGTGTGCGGCGCCCAAAGTGGAACCGGCGGACGTGTCGCGCGCGTCCGAGCACTTGGGGCTTGTGCTGCAGCAACTTAGAGATGAAGACGTGCTGCAGAAAGAGGAGGCGGGGAATGCCGTGCTGAGTATGGCGCTGTTTGCTGATGCCGTGCTGGAATCTAATGTTGAGAGACTGTCGGAGAGATACAAGGAAGACTACCTTGATGGCTGCGGGAAACTGGACGAACGGTTCTTCTTGGACGCACGCATTCGTCGTGCGATCATGGGGGCGAGACCCGCGAGCCACGCGGATACTGACAATGGTGGAGGGAACTCAACGACGACGTCTGGTGGTTCGAGTGGCAGGTTGAGTACCAGCCGAAGCGCGGCGCATGCGATGCTGTCTCCAGTTCGTCGCAACATGATGACACGGCGACGAGAGAATGGTGCCAGTACCCCATCGTCGAGAGGAGCGATGACCCCTCCTCGTCACCACCAGCAACCGTTCCATGGTCGAGGAATCAACTCACCTTTGATGCATTCGTGGCAGTGGCAAGGCTCGCCGGGAGGTGCTCGATTTCTTCCACCTGGTATCAGTCCTCGGCCATCGCCGAGCTCCATGCGCACTCCTGTTACTGCGGCAGTGGAGACGAGCAACTGGATACGTGAGACCTTGTCAAGCACGATGATAACGCCCGTCACTCCGCGACTTCGCGAGTTCTTCTCGGATTGCGCAGTGGACCCAACGGAGCGTATCATACGCGTTCTGGATGAGCATTCTGAGCTGCTGCTTGCTGCCCGAACAACAGGTCGGGTAAGTTCGAGGAGCGTCCGCTCGACGGTTATGATGGTGGATGATGGTCCAGAAGATAACGCTGACGAAAATGGCAGCGGGAGGAACGCATCGTTTTCGTCGGGCGTGGACGATAGCCTCAAGCGCACGCAGAGTCTGAGTGTTGTGTTGTTCTACCGCGTTCTCGAGCCACTACTGGTTTCGGAACGCGAACGACTACGAAACAATGACTTTTCCAAGCTGCTGAACAACGAGGTTTTTCTAGCGGCGTTGTTCGCATGCAGCGCCGAGGTGGTGCTCAAAGCTCACTCGCTCATCACAATTTCGTATCCGTTCCTGCTCGACCACCTGCACGTGAATGTCTTTCACTTCGTCACCACAAGCGAGAGCTTTGTCAAGTACGCGCCAAAACTTCCTGCTGCGTTGAAGAAGCACATGGGAGATGTGAAGAACCGCATTCTGGACTCTCTCGTTTGGCGATCAGACTCGGCGCTTTATCAGCTCCTCGCTGGCGTTCGTCGCCCGCCCACGTCGGTTCCTGGAACACCACTTTCAGCTGCATCCCCTAGCACCCCGAGTTTGGCTGGCCGATTGAACGGAAACACTCCTGCTAGTCCAAGTGGGGCAGCTGGTCATGCCCCCGTACTGCGTCTCTTTTTCCGTATGGTGCTTTCCCGCGCGGCTTCGAGAATTTATCAACTCTGCAACCTCCTCGGTTTGGACTCAACGGACCAGAACCAGATCTGGACTGCAGTGAAGGAGTGCATCACGTCGCACCACTATCTACTGAGGGACCGTCACTTGGATCTGATTGTGTTGTGCAATATTTATGCGGTCTGCAAAGTTTCGCGTGGCCCTAACGTCTCGCAGGCGGCATCGACGATGTCATTCAAGCGCTTGCTAGCATCCTACAAGCAGCTCAACAGACAGGCACCTACTGGCACTAATGCGACGGGTGGAAGCCCATTAATTTCTTCTTCTCGCAATGGAGAAGGAGTGACACACGGTATCAAGCTTGACAGCGAGCATTCTCGTGGAGATATCATCAAGTTCTACAACCGCTGCTACATTACGCCGATGAAGGTCTTCATTCTCCAATTTCAGTGCCAAGAGTCCCAAATGGCTGCCGCTGACGCTGTTGTGGCTGAAGCTTCAGGTGTACCTAAAGCTGTCGCCCCAGGCTTTACTCCTCGACGAGAAAGCAGCAATTGTGCTATGGGGCTTGCCACATCCACCTCCGATGCGGAAAGTATCGCTCAAGCAGCGTCAGAAGCCGTCCAGAAGCTTTTCAAAGCTCAAAGCAGCTCCTCTATCGGGGCTAACGACAGAAGCAGCGTGCTCCCCAGCACGCCACCCCGCTCCGTTCGCCGTGGCGTGCGATCTTCGCCTTTTGTTTCGTCGCCGGCTGTGTCAGCGCTGCAGATGTTCACCTCGGCGGAAGTGGAAACGCTGCCAGTATCGATGCACCAGTCGTCACCGAAGCGCGTGAAATCCTCGAACGTCTTCATGTCGCCGTTGCAACAAGTGCGCCTGGATCGGCGCTCCCAACTGACACCGCGGTCCCATGCTCTTTACGCCATTGGCGAGAGCCCGGCACGGGTAAGTGATGCGTGCTGTGTTTTTATCATGGGCCAAATTCTGATGATGTTGCTTTGTTTTACGTGTATTGCAGGACTTGGCCTTGATTAACCGCGCGGTCAACGAGCCCACGCGGCACGGCCGTGCTCCGCCTCCGCTTCTTGTGGATAGTGACACCGAACAAGACGGCTCGAGCCCAAGTGTAACTCACGTCCGCAAGAAACAGAAAACCGTAATGTAGCTCGAAGGGGCCACCAACCTACGCAAGAAGAAGCTTTGTAGATTATGCGTATCCTGGATAATATGTGACCGATTGTTTTCGCTAGAGTAATGTGTCTGTGCGCGAAGACACATCGATCTTCATACATGTACCAGTGGACACCACCAGCTTGCTCCAAACAACCCGCGTCGAAGTACACGTAGTGATCCCCGTCACCCCTAAAACCGTTTACTCTTCTCGTCTTCCTCCGAATCACTCTCATCCGATGCGTCTTCTTCCGTATCACTTTCTGATGCGTCTTCTTCCGTGCTGCTCTCATCCATCAAGTCCACTATCTCTTCTTCCTCCGTGTCACTTTCATCACTACGTCGCCCACCGGTTAATTTCCGCGAGTTTCTTTCACGAAGTCGTCTTTTCGCGAATATCCGCGAGGATTGCTGCTGTACTCTACGCAACTCGCGCATTTTCATCTCCTCCGTCGCCCGTATTCTATGCGACTTTCGCAGCGGTTGCGTCTGCTGCTTGGCAAGTTGGGCAGCTCGAAGGGCTTGCCTCTCTGCTGCTTTCTGTCGTTTATCCTCGGCCGCCGACTTTTTTGCCTCTTCACTGCAGATGGCTGTACGGATCTCAAGTTTCGCACTAGAGAAGCCGAGCTGCTGCATCCTCGCTTGGTTCCGCAAAATATTTTCCCGACGCTTGCGCTCGTACTCCGTCATCTCCTCGTCCTCATCTTCATGTTCATCGGCTTCCTTTACTTGATGCTGTTGCTGCTGATGTTCCTCACTTTCGTGCCTTTTCTCTTCTGTATTTTGAGCTTGAGGCTGTTCTTTCACCTGATTTTCACTTTCTTTTTTTGTCTCGTTCTCGAGCTGCGGGTTATTTTCGCTTTCGGGTTCTTCCTCTTTCGGCTCAAGGCTCGCGCGCTGTTTCAGCCTCTGGCGCTTCTTCTTGGAAGTGCGGCATCGGCGCCTTTTACGCGGCTCGAAGTCCTCGTCCATGCCGTCAGCGTGCATTGCGCACTTCTTCGGCGGAAAATAATGGTTGGCAATAAAATACCATCACATCGGAAAGTATATTCGTACTTAGTGGATACAGCTGCTTTTTGCGTCTGCATTTTCCGGCATGAATTCGGTAAACTCTCTCAGCCGATTCTTAATAATTACCGATCCGTTAATAATATTTGAAGACTTACAGCTCGATGGTCTCACCGTTGGGGCGAATGTTTCACTCACTAGCGAGTGTACCACTCAAACTACAGTCTCTAGTTTTGTGCTGCCCTAGCCGAATGACTGTTTTTTTAAATACAAACCAAGGCGCTGACCATGTCAAAAAAATATTAGGACCTCAGAAAAAAAGGGCACGGATATTTTTTACTCGAGCGAAGCATCGTACATTCAAACATAACGTTTTCCTGGTAGTACAACGAGCACTTAATCATTTCAATAAAGTTTATTTAATAAAAAACGCTACCAGCCAAACTATCTAGTACTGAGATAGTAAGTAGCGTAAGGTAAGCTGCTATGCAGCCGACATAGGTATAATTCAATACTAGTATTCGCTCGGCTTGCCACTGACATGTTGGCCATCACCTGTGCACGGGGCAGATGATCCTCTCGGTCGAAGGCAAGTGAACCTGAATCGGTGCATTAATGCGGTACGATAAACATAATATTTTGTATCTATAGTTTTTGTATGCTCGATAAGATGTCCTAATTGCGTCAACCACCCCATACCCTAGTTTAGTTATAAGTATAACGTGATGCACAGGTTCTGCAAAATTAAATGGTTTAATTATTCAGAAAATTTATTTGGTATCATTGTACGAAAATACCATTGATATAGATAGACCTAAGGCGAAAATGGACGCGACTTCATCAATATATTTTTTAGATAACGACAGCACAACTTCTTATGAGCTATTTATCGTTTATAAACCAAAAGTACATATGCCGATTGTTGCGCCATATAAACTACTGCTTTGTATGCTATAGTGAGAAGAAGTAAGACTGAAAGGATATGTTTTATGGCATCTGATTGGATAATACAAAGGTCATTATGAGCCATTCAAAAGGAAAGAAGCCAGCGCTGCTGGCAGCAATATGAAGCCGAGGGATGTGAAGGAAGAAGGCTTTCATTGCCATCACTTCCAAAACTGACGGCAATTACCTACATCATCTACTGCACTCAACATTTCAAGTACCACAAGGCCATGGCGGCCGAGAAGAAAAGCACGGGCAGCCTGGAGTCGTTTCACGGCAAAGGGTTCGTCATGTGGAAGGATAAGCTTTTGACTCACGTCAACCACCTCGACCAACTATACAAACGCAAGCAGCTTGAGAAAGGCTTGCCGCCTGTGCACGTTTTGATGGTCGACTTCCTTCATGGAAGCCCGGAGAAGCCACCGTCAGTCCCTGAGGATAGTGGCCTCTCCGATAAGGAAAAGAACGCAATGGAGTGGAAGGTGATGGACTGGGAAAGGGGTAGAGGCGATCTGCAAAACCTTCTGAACCAGATCCTACCGAACGCCTTCTTGTCTACTTTGTTAGACCTCGTGTCGAACCTTGACCCATGTGAGGTAATTAAGGCCCTCGAAAAGGACTATGGGCAAGGTGACGCGGCGGATCTAATTGAGCTGACCCGAGCCTGGTCTAGGTTGGCTCGGAGCCAGTGGCGTGACCTACGCACGTTATTCGCGCAACTTAAGAAGGCACGCAATGAGATTAATCGAAAGACCCAATAGCTTCTGGGACAGGACATGGTCTCTGAGTCATGGCTATGTGTGGAAGTCCTGTCCCAGTTGCCAAATGAGTTTTGGGCCTCCTCGATTTCAATGAAGAAAGAGGACTTCACGATTGAGAAGGTGGAGAGCGCGTTGAGGCGCATCTTCCAGGAGAAGTCTAAAAAGGAGATTTCGCTGCATATGGATAGAAGCGCTTCGATTCCGCTCAATAATGTGAGGGCCAACCAGGGCCAAAAGCGGAAGCAAGGAGACGTAAAAGAGGGAAGGTCGTGTTTCTACTGCTTTGGGACTGGGCACTTTAAGTCCGACTAACCCATTATGGCCAGTGATAGGAGTCCGGACAGAGCTGGCGGACCCCTATATAGGACCGACACGAAGACGGCGCCTGGCGCTAAAAGGGCTAAACGAGCCAAGACGACTGCCATAAACACCATCAAGACTGTGGTGGCGGACGGCAAGAAGCGGCTCGGCAAGGGCGGAAAGACGGCCCTAGAGCAAGCTCAAGACGATGAGATGTGGAGAGCCTGAACCCGGCCCGCTACGAGGACGACGTCAGTGGCTACTCGGTCCAGACCCCCACTGAGTCACCTCCACAAAGTATGGATGGGATTGAAGAAGAGGTACGTAAATACCATTTGCCTTATTTGCGGTACCTAAAGAATTTAAGGCTAACTGAGGATATGTGGGTTGTCGATACGGGCGCAGGCCGAGCTATAACGTCGGACAGAAGCTGGTTTAAGGGCAGCCTGGAGCCTGGTCAGAGCCACATTTTCACGTACGGTAATGGCACCGTCTCGCATAGCACACTTAAAGGATCAATAAAACTGAGTGTTTTAAATCCAAAAGGATATTTGAGTGCGCTAAGTCTGTCGGACATTTCATACGACCCTAAATGTGACAGTAATTTACTGAGTGCATACTATTTGGCAAAGCAAAGTTACAGACATTTTCAGTCTAAATCAGGAGAGTTTCTCTATTTCTTAGGAAAAGACACAAAGTTACTGTTTGCAGCAGTGGCTATAGGTGAAGTTTACTACTTGCCAAATGTAAAACCGGCTAAGACGAGTATTTTTAGTGCCCAAAGCTGTAAATTTGGCAACATTCTGAAAGAATGGCATTTACGGCTTGGTCATGTTGGCAAAGAACGCCTTATTAGGATAATAAGTAACCAGAAGATAGAGGGAATGCCTAACATTTCCTATTCTGAGCTTAGAAGGTGCATTTCTTCCGTAAGACCTGCGCTCAAATGAAGGACCGCAGAATGTCCTATAGGAATATGGTGGGAAGTAAGGCCACTGATCCGCTTCATACACTGCATATGGATTCTACTGGAAGGCTTAGAGTTAATGGTTTATACGGATCATTTGGACATCACTATGTTTTGGCTGTTGCAGATGACGCTACAGCTTATAAGTGGTATTTTGTAGTAAAGTCACTGAAGGAAGTTCCCGGTAAGATACGGAACTTGTTAAAGCAGTTGTCAGTACAATTTCCGTTTAAGGAATAAGGACGGACGGAGGTACTGAATTTCTAAATACCGAAGTGTCCAAATTGTGTGCTAAACTCGGGTTAGAGTTCCAAAGTTCAAATGTGGAATCTCAAGAAGAAAATGGCAGTGCAGAGCGATCTCACCAGACAATGATGGCTGGAGTTCGCTGTGCACTTAGAGGAGCCAATATGTCGGCTAAATGGTGGCCTGAAGCCTTAAATTATATTGTAGACGTTACAAATCGTCTACCAATGGCAAGGCTGGGGATGAAGACCCCTTATGAGTTACTTTACCGTATGAAGCCTAACGGTTTAGCATTACAGATTTGGGGCTCAACATGCTACCCACATGTTCCTAATTCTAAACGAAAATACCCAAAGCTGGGTGATAGGGCAGTGGAATGCAAACTTTTAGGACTGTCACCCAAGTATAAGGGATACAGACTTCTAGATGTGAAGGCAAATAAGTACCTTATTGCTAGAGACGTTAAGTTCAGTTCAATGGGTACAGAAGCTATGATCCAGCGGTCTTTCCCTACTGAAGATAGTAGTGTAGATAAGGATGAGGAAAAGATTATAGAGAGCCTTGGAAAGCGCTCTAGAAATGAAGTTGAAGCTGAAGCGACCACCGAAGTCGAACAGAACGTGTCGAAATCAGACATTCGACCACCGACATCCCGAATAGTGGGAGTAGAAAACGGTATTAGCAGTGACATACGGAAATCTAAGAGAAAAAGAACCCGCAACGTCAGGCTGACAGATTATGTAACACATTTAAATGCAGTTTCAAAAGATAAGAAACGCATTCCTATTCCTAAATCTATAAAGGATGCGAGGGCTAGCCCATACGCCAAGCAGTGGGAGTGCGCAATAAAAACGGAGTTTGAGGCCCTAATCAAGAATGGTACATGGAAGTTAGTACCCCTTCCTGATGGACGGAGGGCGCTGGGTTGTCACTGGGTGTTCGACGTTAAATACAACGCGGACGGATCTGTAGATCGGTTTAAAGCTAGACTGGCAGTCCAAGGTAATACTCAATTGTATGGTATTGACTACCAGGAAGTATTTGCCCCTGTGGCTAGGTATGAATCCATGCGGCTTTTGCTCGCACTATCTACGGTTCTAGGTCTTCACCTACACCAAATGGACATTTCTACAGCGTTCTTGAACGGCATCTTAAAGGAAAAAATCTATATGAGACAGCCACTAGGATTTCGTAATGAATCTGGACTGGTCTGTCAACTTAAGAAAAGCCTGTATGGTCTAAAACAGGCTCCACGAATATGGTATGAAGTACTTAATGTATTTCTGAAAGGCTTAGGATTTGTTAGATGTGTGACGAGGTACGCTCGAATCTCAGGCCCAGCAGACCTTTCGCTCGGCTGCCGTACCCCCCTCGCACCCATCAAAATGGATGGTGATTGGTGGAAATATGACCAGCTGTCGTGTGACATCTGTAACTGCCGACTCGTCCCCGCTGTGATTGGTAGCTCAGCGGAAACGATCGTTCGCTGAGCCATCGGACTCTCAGCAGAACCCTGTGGATTCTCAGAGGAGGACATTGAAGGACACTCTGAGTCGTTTGGAGGTTCAGCGGAGTCTCTCGCAGTCCATGTGGGACTCAGCATGGTGGCAGTAGACGTTTGGAGACGCTTCAGATGGTGACTCAGCGAAGGCTCAGAGGCTCAGAAGGGATCTGGGCGATGAGGTTCTGGGAACAGTCGCTGCGAAGAGGCGGTCATCAAATGATGACTGACCATAAATCAGGCTCAACCCATGTTCGAACCCAGGTGACGCACTGTCTCATCCCCGTGACGCGCACCCTTCAGCCAATCAGAGGCACGGAGTGTGGGATAATCACAAGTCTGCCGACATGTGATCACGGGTCTGCCGACATGTGATCAGAAGTTTGCTGACAGGTGATCATGAGATTGCTGACGCCACAAGTGACTTTAATGAGGTTCAGCCAATCGCTGAGCTCAGATCCAAGTGGGGACTCAGAGCACCGCAGATTCCTGAGAAGCCAAGACAGCGCTGAAGAGCCGCATGCCGAAGGGACTGCAGGCCGCTCGCCATAATATCTTTCTGTCTTTGGTTGGGTGCGCTCCGAAGGAAGCCGAGCGCCCCCCCCCTTGATAGGTCTTTGTTTGCATGTGTAAAGTATTAATCAGAATCGAATTTGCCCCGAAGGCCGCAGTGTTAAGTGTGTTGCTGCGGAAAAGGGTGTCTAAGGAGAGACTCAACCGAGAATCGAATTTGCCCCGAAGGCCGCAGTGTTAAGTGTGTTGCTGCGGAAAAGGGTGTCTAAGGAGAGACTCAACCGAGAATCGAATTTGCCCCGAAGGCCGCAGTGCTAAGTGTGTTGCTGTGGAAGAGGGTGTCTGAGAAGAGACTCAACCAAAACTCAAGCCCCATATAGTCCTTGTGGGTGTACCTCGGTGTGAAGGGGTACTCATTTGGCTATTTCATTTCATTACACGTCGACAGGTCGAACTAGGCGACTGCACTCAGCGTGTATTTCATATTTTCGGGTAGAAGGTGATCTACTCTGAGGTTTCAGGCAGCGCAGCATCTGGGATAGTGGTTCTCAGTGTTGTTGGAGGGATATCGTGTGGCGCTGAGCCTGGGATAGTGATTCCCCGCTCGGCCGTTTCGTCTACGTCAAGACGTGGTGCGCGAAGTCCCAGGGCGCAGAGGCGAGAACCCTGGATCAAGACAGGCTCATCCCGAGCCAATTCTCGGAGCCACCCTAGGTCGGGGGGCGAGTGAAGACCTGTGTACGCGGCGCTCAGCCTGAGTGCCGCAAGGAAGTCCCAGGGCGCAGGCGAGAACCCTGGATCAAGACCGGCTCAGCGGAGCCAACTCTCGGAGCCACCCTGGGTCGGGGGGCGAGTGAAGACCTGTGTACGCGGCTCTCAGCTGGAGCCGCCTGGAGGAAGAAGGAGAAGCAAGGGAGACTGGGTCTGCAGTCTCGGAAGAAGCAGACAAGTGCGTGTGGAAGTTGTGTCTACATAAAGAAAACCCCGGGGCAAATCGGGTCAAAACACGTGCGAGCGAAGGCCTGTTAAGCGGGGAGCAGGCTTCGTTTGGAGGACATCCAAGGACGACTGGACAAGGAACAAGTGGACGTGGTTGGCTGACGTCTGGGCCCAAAGCGTAGCCCCAGCAAGAACCGTCAAGGGGATCGCAAGGGAGGCGCACACGCCGCGTCAAGCCAAGAGTCCGAGTTCGGAGGTGTCGACTGAGTCTTCGTCGAGTCCAGCTGAGGTTATTCAGCTGAGACTCTGAGACTCTGAGACCCCTGAGCTTAGACCCAAGGTTTGCTGATTCAAGTTTAGCTCAAGGTATATTCTGGACGCTGGGAAGTTGCCCGCACCTCACCACAACTGGTGCGCGTGCCCGGATCAGGATACGACTTTGGACGGACGAGAGTCAACTATGTCGACTAAGCCAAGTCCAAGTGCGTCAAAGAGGAAAGGTGAGAAGACCGAGTCTTCGCTTCGGCGGAGCTCGCGTGTTGTTGGATTGCCGGCTGAGGTGGAGCCGAAGGAAGCTGAGAAGTCGGAACCGAGCCGTTCGACTTTAGGAGTCTCAGCTCTCAGCGCTGAAGTGGAAGCGTCACGTCCAAGTGAAGCTGAACCAAGTGCTGAGCCCGAAGCTCCCCCGATACCGGAAGATGTTGTGCCGTCGCTGAGCTCACCCAAGATGAAACCGTCTGGGGCTGGTCAAGGCGATGAAACGGGTGCTCAGCCGAGCCCCCGAAATGATGAAGGTCGAAGCCAAGCTGTGTCCGCTGAGCCCCAGAATATTGTGCCTCAAGATGAACCCGAGGCTTCGACTGCGTTTTCCCGACTGCCAAGTGCTAACCCGGAGCCAACTGCTGCGAATCCTCGCAGTAGCCAAGTCGAGGGTGGTGCACTGAGCATATTGAGAAGTCGTGAGATGAAGCTGAGAGAGCAGAGCCCAGCTTGGACTGGGACGGACCTTGTTCGACTCAACTATACATCTGGGTCTAGTTATTTCCGTTCGACAAGTGATGGAGCCCGGTCAAGTTCACTTTCGCTAGATCAAAGACCATTTCAGCGAGTGAGAAGCGCCCCTGATGGTGTAGAAGCTCAGCACCTGAGCTTGACTCGACCTCCTGAGATGACTGAGGTTGAGATGATCACCTATAGCCGATCCCAGCTCGATCTGTGGGTGTCACTCCCTCCTGGAGTGGTCCATCCAATTGATGTAGCGTATGGGCCGCGTTATGAAGGTTATGACCTCTGGGGGTTCATCCGAGCAGCCGGAACCACTGCTAGACACCTGATGTCAGTGACGCAGACTTCTGCAGCTCGGTGGCTGAAGGTTTTCAATGCTGAGCGTCGTCGGATCCCAGTGGTATCTGATCTCAAAGCAGTCCGAGTCTCGCTGGGGCTGATGCCGCCTATTGTGTGCGTCGCCCTGCTTCAGACTATGCTGCTTGAGGCCGGATATGAATTCCAGAACCAAGTTCCGGCTTGGCATACCCTATCTGAAGTGTCAAGTGTATCCGAGTCTCAGATCAGACTGGAAGTCGAGCGAATCGGCCATTTTATTCAAGCTGAGCTGGTTGCCTGGAAGTTTGCAGTTGGGTCGACTCCGTATTACATTCGATCGCCCTCAGATTCGTTATTGATAGCTTCGGTTCAAACGAGTGAGTCTCGAGTTGGGTTTCCGCTGGATAAGAACGGTGATGCTATCATGGATGAGGACACTCAGCTGTTTCTGGGTCCTGAAGTGGTCGTGCGACTTCAGCTGACTGGTCTCAAGCCCAGAAGCCCAGCCTCAAGCGTTGACGGGGAGCCGATGCGTATGCGTCCGTCGCTGATAAGGGCTTCGACTGGAGGTTCTTTTCCGAGCTGGCGTAATTCCAGCGATGCGGCTTCTGAAACTCGGCTTGATGACATGAGCGACTCAGTGCCCAGCATGGTGGGTGCAGGTCCCAACTCTGACCCGTCCCTGATGGCTATTGGCGAACGCGGGAACATGTCGAACAGCTCTTCTGGCTCGTCCCTGATGTCCGTTACGGATTGCATGCTTGGGACGGGGACGCATTTTCCCATGCCAACCGCTACTGTTATGCATGGATCTGTGACGGGCGCTATTCGGAGCTCGGTCCCAGGGATGGTGATGTCTGTTACCCCAGACCCTCCCCGAACTGTTCCTGTGCGACCAAGAGTTGGAGCAGGAATGTATGTGGCTGATCAATCGGTCCAGATCCCGTTGCCCAGCATTCCGGAGTCCAACCGATCAGCTGAGCGATATGTTGCAGCTGCTGAGACAAGACCAGGCCTGGGACGATATCATTCCGGTGTTCGTTTGGAGACGAGACATATTTCGTTTGGCGACCCTGTCGCCCAGGTGGATATTTATGACTCATCGTCCCAGCGAGACTCGGTTCAGAGTGAGGTTACTGCTGGGGCTCATTGCAATGCCGAGCATATTCAGCGGAATGCTACTGAAGCTAGACTGCAAGCCGTTCTAGATGACCATCGAATGGAACGAGTCAAGCTTCACGAAGAATACCAGAAATTGCAGGTTATGAATGCCCAGCTGCCCGATGCCCAACGCCGGACTCAGATGGAACAACGTAAGCAGTTGGAAGGCTGGGAGAGACTAGCCGAGCAACGTGTCGCAGCTGAATCTGACAAACACAAGGAAGATGAGGTCCGAGCCCAGTGGTTTTGGGGAGTGCAGAAGAAGTTTCAGGAAGCTGAGATTAAGGCCAGGCAAGCTGAGCTACAAAGAGTTCACAATGAGCGTGCAGCCAAGATCCAAGCTGAATATGATGTGGAATTGCTAAAATTGAAGGAAGAAAATGCTCAAGCGCAGGCAGCACATGAGCAAGCCGTAGCTGAGCGAGAGGGGAAGCTTCGCCAGCTCCAATCAGCTCAAGATCAGCTTAATACTCAAGCTGATTCGCGAATCCAGATGAGTCATTCAACGAGTCTGCTAAATTCCGCTGGAATCCAGACTGAGCCGCTGAGAGTCTCGACAGTGATCGCTCCTGTCTTGGCGAAGCTCGACCAATTGGTCGATGTCATGTGTCAGATGGTACACGCGAATCCACGTCAAGCTGAACCTGTTGATTTACGCGACAAGACAACCACGGCTCAGAACTCATCCCAGAACAATCGGACCGAGTCCGCAGCTCGGATTTCAGCTTCTGTATCAAGGCGAAGGAGCAAAGCTTGCACTTCAAGATCTACGATGCCTGATGATAATGACTGGAGATTGGGCAGCTCGAGCTCGAGGAATTCGTCTCAGGACGAGCTCGAAGGACAATTTGATGCCGCAGCTCAGACTAAGAGGTCGGATGCTGGTTTGGGAACTCGTGCTGTTGTCCAAGCTATAGTTCCACGCGACGCTCTTGAGAAGTTCGATGAACAAGGCTCTCTCGATAATCGTGTCGATTGGTGGGAACGTTTCAAGTACTATGCGCCTATGATGCCATGGGATGAGAAGACTCGGATTGTTCAGCTGAGAATGAGGCTCTCAGGTTCTCTGAAAGACTGGTGTGCTCAGCTTCCCGATTCAACACGCTCAGACTGGAAGAAGTTATCGCATGTGTTCAAGAAGGATTGGTGCCGCAGTATTGATTCCAAAGCTGAGAGTTTTTATTCCATGGAGATGCACTACTATGAGACGATTCGTCGTTTGGCGGACAGCTCAGACTCTGAGAAACCGATATATCTGGTTCGGGAACCAGTCCGCGACGGATCTAAACCCCAAGCGTTGTGCGCGTTTGCATATGTGGGCCCAGCCCTTCCATGCTGGTGCAACGATAACTCCAAATGCATGAGTTCAGCTAGCCAAGCCAGTGATTATCCCAGTCTCACTGAAGTCGAAGACTCGAGCTCAGGGCTGGAGTTCAAAAACAATGTCGAATTCGCTCTGACCTATGGTGACCGATACGGTTGGTGGAGTGATCATGTCTTGGTCGGCGGGAAACGCGATACGGCGATAGTTCATGGAGCAATCTTCAACCATCGGACTCAGATTATGATGGACACTGGAGCTATGATGAGCATCATGAGTTTAGACCTTGCGCGAAAGTTGAAACTCAAGCTCAGACGTGGTTACAGACTCCGAGTTACCGGGCTTGGAGATGTTCCAAAGTATGCTACCGCTAAAGCTACGATCAAGCTGACTCTCGGAGTAGGTGTGATCTATGTCATGGATATTTGGGTTGGGAACATCGGTGCGGGGTTAGACTGTCTCCTCGGGATGGACTTTATGATTGCTGCTGGTGTCCGACTCTGTACTCGAAAAGGTGTCGTCCGACTTCCAGACGAGGAATCTCTGTTCTTGGTTGGAGGTACTGAGCTCGATCATGTTGGACTTGAGATCGATGTGTCACTGGCTGAGACTATCCGACTTCAGCCTGGACGATCTGTAATTCTCCCGGTCAAGTATCATCAAGCTGAGCCCGATAAGACTGTGGCATGGGCTGGGCGAGGTGATCAATGGGTGACACAGTTTATTTATGGATCTGGGAGAAAGCCCAAGGCTGTCAAGGTGGTGAATATCTCAGACCAAGTAGCGCGCATTACTCAGCATACTGTGGTCGCCTGCCTGGTTGAGAATGAACACTTCCCTCAAGGAAAATGTTTTGTGCGGCCGTGGTCTCGGAAGTATCGTGAGTGGAGTGTCCTGGCCTATGCAGCTGAGCCCTCAGCGGAATATCTGGGATTGGAAAAATTGGTTGCACGTCAAGCTGAGTTAAGAGGACCACCTGCCGTGGAGAGGCCGACTTCTACATGGCCGAAAAAGCTGTTGTTGGCAAAACGACCGTCGAAGGAGGATGATGTACAGTCAGACGGACCCGAACCCAAGGTCTCGGTGTACATGGTGAACACCAACCCTCCGGCTCAGCCGAAGAGTATGCTCAGTCAGGGACGCAATACTTCGATTTGGCCGCCGCTACCTCCTGGAGATCCGCTGTTCATGAGGACTCAGCCTAAGTTAACTACCGTGACTGAAGTTGATGAAGACTCACAGTCTGAGACTAATGTGGCTGAGAGCATTCCGATCAGCGATGACTCCGAGCTTGAGGTGGTTTCACACATGATGGCTGGAGGAGGTACCACGACACAAGGAGCTCAGCGTGAACTGGAGAGTGTGTTTAAAACCGAGCCCCTGGATTTCGTTCCTGACCCTGTACATCGACTGCGTGAGTCTTTTGTCCGGTGTGTGCGACTAGAGATTAATTTCTCAGACGAAGCCGCCACGACGGTGTATTTACATGAAGGCGCCGAACTGCTTAATGATCTCAGAGATCGGCTGGTCGCACTCCCTGAGCTGAACGACCTCAGTCCTGAGGCCAATTTGACCACTGCTGACGTCGGAAAACCTGGAGTAACGATTCCTGAGGTGGAAGTTCAAGTCCGAACTGTCTTCGAAAGGCATCACTCAAGTTTCCAAGGAGAAAGAAACGCTGTGCCAGGTCCAGCCAGGGCTAAACGTCCTCCAAGGAAGGATGGTGATGAACTTGGTGGGGCTGAACCCCGTGCTTCAGCATATCGGATGAATGCACTCCCTCAGGGACAATCGGAAGGAGTGCCAAGACAAGTTGGCCAGGATGATGCGGCTCAAAGCTGGTGGTCTACCTCTCGGACAAGCGTGGCTCCAGGAGACGTCTCGTCGGAGTTGACTAGGTCCGACAGAGCTGAGGGAGAAGCTAGAATTGCGAAGGCTGAGACTGAAAACGACCCAGCCAGCGATGAGTCTGAGTCGGAAGTGGTATCACGAGTGATGATCGATGAATGTACTACCACTCATGGAGCTCAGAAAGAATTGGCCAAAGTGTTCAAAGCTCAGCCGGTTGATTTTGCAGCTAAACCTGTGTCTCGGCTGAAAGAGTCTCTCGGACGATGCATGCGCTTGGAAATGGAACTCTCCCATGAAGCTGAAGCGACCGTGTACTTCTACGAAGGTACAGAGTTGCTAAATGGTGTCAGTAACGAGTTGGCTGTGCTTCTTAAGCAGAAAGATCTCGGCCCAAAAGCTGACCTGACTACGGCTGATATTGGTGAGACCGGAGTGACGACTGAAGCTATGAAAGCCCAAGCTCGCGCGATTTTGGAGAAACATCATGACAACTTCCTGAAAGATGGAAATGCTGTGCTGGCTCCAGCCAGGAGAGTAATTGGCGATTTTAATGTGGGCGACGCCAAGCCTGTGGCTCGGAGGTTCAGATCAATCAGACCCGAACACCTTCGGAAAGCGTATAATCAGCTCGAAAAGCTTTTTCAGACGGAGCTGATAGAGTATTTGCATTCAGAATGGGCATCGCCGATCGTGATCAGGATGAAGAAGAATGGAGGTGATATCAGAACCTGCATCGATTATTGTATTGTGACGAGGTACGCTCGAATCTCAGGTCCAGCAGACCTTTCGCTCGGCCGCCGTACCCCCTCCGCACCCATCAAAACGGGTGGTGATTGGTGGAAATATGACCAGCTGTCGTGTGACATCTGTAACTGCCGACTCGTCCCCGCTGTGACTGGTAGCTCAGCGGAAACGATCGTTCGCTGAGCCATCGGACTCTCAGCAGAACCCTGTTGACTCTCAGAGGAGGACATTGAAGGACACTCTGAGTCGTTTGGAGGTTCAGCGGAGTCTCTCGCAGTCCATGTGGGACTCAGCATGATGGCCGTGGACTTTCGGAGACACTTCAAGTGGTAACTTGGCGGAGACTCAGAAGCTCAGAAGGGATCTGGGCGATGAGGTTCTGGGAACGGTCGCTGCGAAGAGGCGGTCATCAAATGATGACTGACCATAAATCAGGCTCAACCCATGTTCGAACCCAGGTGACGCACTGTCTCATCCCCGTGACGCGCACCCCTCGGCCAATCAGAAGCACGGTGTGTGGGATAATCACGGGTCTGCCGACATGTAATCATGGGTCTGCCGACATGTGATCAGAAGTTTGCTGACAGATGATCATGAGATTGCTGACGCCACAGGTGACTTTAATGAGGTCCAGCCAATCGCTGAGCTCAGATCCGAGTGGAGACTCAGAGCACCGCAGATTCCTGAGAGTCAAGGCAACGCTGAAGAGACGCATACCGAAGGGACTGCAGGCCGCTCGCCATAATATGTTTCTGTCTTTGTTTGGGTGCGCTCCGAAGGAAGCCGAGCGCCCCCCCTTGATAGGTCTTTGTTTGCATGTGTAAAGTATTAATCAGAATCGAATTTGCCCCGAAGGCCGCAGTGTTAAGTGTGTTGCTGTGGAAGAGGGTGTCTGAGAAGAGACTCAACCAAAACTCAACCCCCATATAGTCCTTGTGGGTGTACCTCGGTGTGAAGGGGTACTCATTTGGCTATTTCATTTCATTACACGTCGACAGGTCGAACTAGGCGACTGCACTCAGCGTGTATTTCATATTTTCGGGTAGAAGGCGATCTACTCTGAGGTTTCAGGCAGAACAGCATCTGGGATAGTGGTTCTCAGTGTTGTTGGAGGGATATCGTGTGGCGCTGAGCCTGGGATAGTGGTTCCCCGCTCGGCCGTTTCGTCTACGTCAAGACGTGGTGCGCGGAAGTCCCAGGGCGCAGAGGCGAGAACCCTGGATCAAGACAGGCTCATCCCGAGCCAATTCTCGGAGCCACCCTAGGTCGGGGGGCGAGTGAAGACCTGTGTACGCGGCGCTCAGCCTGAGTGCCGCAAGGAAGTCCCAGGGCGCAGAGGCGAGAACCCTGGATCAAGACCGGCTCAGCGGAGCCAACTCTCGGAGCCACCCTAGGTCGGGGGGCGAGTGAAGACCTGTGTACGCGGCTCTCAGCTGGAGCCGCCTGGAGGAAGAAGGAGAAGCAAGGGAGACTGGGTCTGCAGTCTCGGAAGAAGCAGACAAGTGCGTGTGGAGTCGTGTCTACATAAAGGAAAACCCCGGGGCAAATCGGGTCAAGACACGTGCGAGCGAAGGCCTGTTAAGTGGGGAGCAGGCTTCGTTTGGAGGACATCCAAGGACGACTGGACAAGGAACAAGTGGACGTGGTTGGCTGACGTCTGGGCCCAAAGCGTAGCCCCAGCAAGAACCGTCAAGGGGATCGCAAGGGAGGCGCACACGCCGCGTCAAGCCAAGAGTCCGAGTTTGGAGGTGTCGACTGAGTCTTTGTCGGGTCCAGCTGAGGTTATTCAGCTGAGACTCTGAGACTCTGAGACCCCTGAGCTTAGACCCAAGGTTTGCTGATTCAAGTTTAGCTCAAGGTATATTCTGGACGCTGGGAAGTTGCCCGCACCTCACCACAACTGGTGCGCGTGCCCGGATCAGGATACGACTTTGGACGGACGAGAGTCAACTATGTCGACTAAGCCAAGTCCAAGTGCGTCAAAGAGAAAAGGTGAGAAGACCGAGTCTTCGCTTCGGCGGAGCCTGCGCGTCGCTGGATTGCCGGCCGAGGTGGAACCGAAGGAGACTGAGAAACCCGAACCAAGTCATTCGACTTCGAGAGTCTCAGCTCCCAGTGCTAAAGTGGAAGCGTCACACCCGAGTGAAGCTGAGCCAAGTGCCGAACCTGAAGCTCCCCCAATGCCGGAAGAAGTTGTGCCATCACTAAGTTCGCCCGAGATGAAGCCATCTGGTCTCGGCCGAGGTGATGAAGCGAGTGCTCAACCAAGCACCCGAAATGATGAGAGTCGAAGCCAAGTTGTGCCCATCGGACACCAGGATATTACGCAACAAGATGAGTTGAAGGCTTCGACGGCGACTTCCAGACTCTCGAGTGCTAACCCGGAGCCAACTGCTGCGAATCCTCGCAGTAGCCAAGTCGAGGGTGGTGCACTGAGTTTGCTAGGGAGTCGAGAAATGCAAACGAGAGAGCCAAGTCATACTTGGTCTGGGACGGATCCTGTTCGACTCAATTACGCCCCAGGAGCGGGCTATTTCGGTTCGACAAGCGGTGGAGCTTGGTCGAGCTCGCTTTGGCCAGACCAACGACCATTCCAACGGCTGAGAGGTGTCCCTGAGGGTGTTGAGGCTCAGAATGTGAGTCTAGCTCACCCTCCAGAGATGACTGAAGCCGAGATGATCGCGTACGGCCGATCCCAGTTCGAGTTGTGGATGTCTCTCCCTCCTGGGATCGTGCATCCCGTAGATATGGCATACGCGCCACGTCACGAGGGTTATGATCTTTGGGGTTTCATCCGAGCGGCCGGGGCTACTGCTAGACACTTGATGTCAGTAACTCGATCCCCCGCAGCCCGATGGCTGAACGTGTTCAATGCTGAGCGACGCCGAATTCCCATAGTGTCCGATCTCAGAGTGGTCCGAGTCTCGCTAGGCTTGATGCCGCCCATTGCGTGCGTCGCCCTGCTTCAGACTATGCTGCATGAGGCTGGATATGAATTCCGGAACCAAGTCCCGACATGGCACACACTGGGTGAAGTATCAGGAGTATCCGAATCCCAGATCAGGTTGGAAGTTGGACGCATCGGACATTTCATCCGAGCTGAGCTGACTGCTTGGAAGTTCGCGGTAGGAACAACGCCATATTACGTTCGGTCCCCCTCGGACCCACAGCTGACAACCTCAGCTCTGACGAACGACCCCAAGACGGGTTTTGTGTTGGACAAAGATGGCGATGCTATCATGGATGAAGACACTCAGCTATTTTTGGGTCAGGAAGTGGTTATGCGGCTCCAGCTGACTGGCCTCCGAGCTAGGAGTCCCGCATCGAGCCTTGAAGAGGAACCTGCGCGTAAACGCCCGCTGTTGATGAGATCGTCGGCCAGTGTTTCCATCCCGAGCTGGTATGATTCCAGTGACGCCACTTCTGAAGTTCTACCTGAAGCTATGAGCGACTCAGTGCCCAGCATGGTGGGTGTTGGTCCCAATTCCGATCTGTCCCTGATGGCGACCGATGAGAGTGGGAACATGTCGTACAGTTCGTCGGGCTCTTCGCTAATGTCTGTTACCGACTACATGCTCGGGTCAGGGACGCATCTCCCTATGTCGACTGCTACAGTGATGCGAGGATCAACCACAGGTGTTATGCGGAGCTCAACTCCTGGAATGATGATTTCTATCACGCCAGACCCGCCCCAACCTCATCCGGCTCAGATCCCATTACCTGGTAGTCAGGAATCTAAGCGGACGTCTGAGAGCAAAACTGAAGTTGCCGCTGCTAAGCCCGACTTGGGACCGTCTCCCAGTGTCCGTGCTGGACTGGAAGGATTCTGGTTTGGTCGTCCGAGTGCTCAGTTGAATGCTGACAACCCGCCGGCCCAACAAAGTCAGACTCGGGGCGAAACTATGGCGTGGGCTCGACTATCTGCAGAACAGGAGCAACGGAAGAGTACTGAAGCTCGATTACAAGCTGCGTTGGAGGATAATCAGCGCGAACAAACCAAACTCCACGAAGAATACCAGAAGCTACGAGCCACGAACGCTCAGATGTCTGATGCCCAACGCAAAACTCAAGTGGAACAGCGCAGGCAACTGGAAGCTTTGGAGAGATTGGCCGAGCGACGAGTTGCCGCCGAAACCGAGAAGCGTAAAGAAGATGAGATTCGAGCTCAATACCTGTTGGGAGTGCAGAAGAAACTTCAGGAAGCCGAGATTAGGGCCCGACAAGAAGAACTACAGAAGATTCATGATGAACGTGCCGCCAAAACTCGAGCTGAACACGACGTGGAATTATTGAGACTGAAAGAAGAACATGCCCAAGCACAAGCAGCTCATGATCAAGCAGTAGCTGAACGGGAAGAAAAACTCCGTCAATTACTGGTTGATCAAGAACGGCTCCGAGCTCAAGCCGATTCCCAGAATCAACCAAGTCAGTTAACCAGCTCATCGGATCCCTCTCGAACTTCAGCTGAGTCATCCGTAATTCGGACGGTGGTTGACCCTGTCCTAGCGAAACTCGACAGACTGATAGACGTCATGCATCTGATGGTACAAGCGAATCAGCGCCAAGCTGAGTCTGCCGAACCCCGTGATAAGACGACTAGAACTCAAAGCACATCTCAAAGTGGCCGAACCAAGTCCTCTGCTCGAACGTCGGGCTCGGCGTCAAAACGAAGCAGCAAGACGCGTACGTCGAAATCTAAGAGACCTGACGATGATGATTGGGAGTCAGACAGTTCGAGTTCGAGCGATTCTTCTCAAGATGAACTTGAAGGTCAATTTGGCACGGCAGCTCAGACCAAGAACTCAGATACGGGGTCTGGAACTCGGGTAGTAGTCCAAGCTATGATCCCGCATGACGCACTCGAGAAGTTCGATGAACGAGGACCGCTCGATGATCGTGTCAATTGGTGGGAACGTTTCATGTACTACGCTACGATGGCCCCGTGGGATGAGAAGACTCGGATCGTCCAACTGAGAATGAGACTCTCTGGTTCATTGAAAGACTGGTGTGCCCAGCTCCCCAATTCGACTCGCTCGGACTGGAAGAAGTTGTCTCATGTGTTCAAGAAAGAGTGGTGTCGAAGTATCGGGTCAAAAGCTGAGCGGTATTATGCGATGGAGCTTCGTGATTCAGAAACCCCTCGGATGTTCCTGTATCGGCTCAACCGAGCCGCCAAGAAGGCTGATATAGCCTTCGAGAGACCAACTACGGAACGAGAAGCTCACATCCGTCGCTTCATCAAAGCACTGAGTGACACTCGTCTGAAGACAACATTGCAAGGTCAGCGGTTTGATACGCTGAGTGAATTGGAAGAGACCCTGAAGCGGATTGAAGCTCTGCGGCAGGATGAACGTCACGAAGATCGAGATTATCAGCAGAAGAAACGCCCGGCACAGAATTTACAATTCGGGAGGTTCAAACCTCAGCCACGACGCACTGAAGGTCGAGCTTTTCTAGCTGAGGGTGGGAATGCCGATAGCGACGTTGAACGACATGCTCATTTCACGGATGAGACTCCATCCCGATACGAGGAGGAGTTTGAGACCGAGCAGAGCCATCACGCCCTGAGAGCCGAGACTTCTGAGCCTCAGCCAAGCCCAACGGTGACATTGTCTGGGACAGAAGCCAAATTCTCAGCCGCAGTTACTGAAGAAGACATATTCCGAGTCGCAGAACGCCTGGCCTGGAAACCAAAAGTGGATGCACCGCCATACGGGAGAGGGACGCTCCAGCGCGAAGAATTCAAATGTAGCGAATGCGGAAGCAAGCGTCACAACGCTGATAATTGCTGGAGCAAGCTCATCTGTGGACGTTGTCACGATGAAGGCCATCCCACTCAGTATTGCAGGCGTCAACCGTGTTCAAAGTGCGGCGAGTATCATCGTCGGGGGTTGTGTGACATGTGGGCGGCTCTCAAAGCTGTACGCGAGACCATCCGTGCTGGAGGGTCCCTCGAAGGCATTGATCCTGAGATTATCCGGCAACTGCTGGACAGCTCAGAGACCGAGACGCCGTTAAACCACTAGGCTCGCTGGTTAGGGAACCAGTACGTGACGAGCCGAAGTCCCAAGCGTTGTGTGCATTTGCATATGTGGGCCCAGCCCTTCCATGTTGGCACAACGATAACCCCAAATGTATGAATTCATCTGATGAAGCTTGCGTTTTTTCTGGTACGGCTGAAGCGGATGACCTGAGCTCGGAGCTGGAGTTTGAGAACCATCTCGAATTCGCTCTGACTTATGGTGAACGCTACGGTTGGTGGAGTACGCATACTTTAGTTGGAGAAAAGCGTGATATGGCAATGGTGCATGGAGCAATTTTCAATCACCGAACTCAGATCCTGTTGGACACGGGAGCCACGACGAGCATAATAAGCTTAGACCTTGCACGTAGGTTGAAGCTCAAGCTCAGTCGTGGTCACCGACTCCGAGTCATGGGATTCGGAGATGTCCCGACATATGCCACTGCTCAAGCGAAAATCAAGTTGACGCTCGGTACACGAGTGGTTTACGTGATGAACGTCTGGGTAGGCAACATTGGAGCAGGTTTGGATTGTTTGTTGGGAATGGATTTCATGGTAGCTGCTGGAGTTCGGATCTGTGCTCGTGAGGGTGTAGTTCGGCTCCCCGATGAAGAATCGTTGTTGTTGGTCGGAGGTCCTGAGATTGACCACGTCGGGTTGGAAGTGGATGTGGCCCTAACTGAGTCCGTATGGCTTCAGCCAGGAAGGTCAGTGACCCTCCCAGTCAAGTATTACCAAGCTAAGCCGGACAAAGTTCAGGAGTGGGCCGGACGAGGTGATCAGTGGGTAACACAGTTTATCTACGGGCCTGGGAAGAAACCTAAGGCTGTCAAGGTGGTGAATGTTTCCAACCGAGTGGCCAGCCTGAACCAAAACACAGTAGTAGCCTGCTTGGTCGAGAAAGGATATCTGCCTCAAGGAGAACGTTTCGCCAGACCCAAGTCTCAAAAGTACACTGAATGGGCCGCCCTGGCTTACGAAGCTGAACCTTCCGCTGGTTACCGAAAACTGGAAGATTTGATTGCTCGACAAGCTGAGCTCAGAGGCCCGCCTGCGGTCGAGAAGCCGACTTACACTTGGCCCAAGAAGTTGTTACTGACTAAGCGAACACCTGGGAAAGAAGGTGGAGAATCTGGCAAAGCTGAGCCTCAAGCCTCAGCATATTTGGCGGACGTACTTCCACGTGATGGTTTAGTAGCGAAAGCAAGCCCTGCTGGTCGATGTGAGTCAACACAGAACGAACAACCAGCTTCCCCGCTAAATTCATTCATGGCAAGTGAACTTCCTGAATCTCCGTGTTTGCATGAATCCAGAAATGGAATTACTGAGACTGGAGAAGAGAGTGAAGATGACACAACCAATGGCGAATCTGAGTCCGAAGTCGAGTCAAGGCGGATGGTTGGAGGAGGTGTTGCAGCCCAAGACGCTCAGAAGGAACTAGCCACTGTTTTCAGAACTGAACCCGTCGATTTCGTAGCTGAGCCAGTTTCCCGGCTGAGGGAGTCCCTCGCGCGATGCATGCGACTAGAAATCGATTTCTCGGATGAAGAAGAAGCGACAGTGTATCTCCATGAGGGCACTGAGTTGTTAAATGATCTGAGGAATCAATTAGCCGCACTCCCCGAGTTGAAAGATCTCAGTCCGAAAGCCGATCTGGCCACTGCCGACATCGGAGAATCTGGAGTGACTACTAGCGAAATGGAAGCTCAAGTCCGAGCGATTTTGGAGAAACATCACGCTAGCTTCCTAGGAGATGGAAATGCAGTTCCAGCCCCGGCCAGAGGCGTAGTCTGTGATTTGGATGTGGGGGGCGCTAAGCCGGTGGCTCAGAGATCTAGACCCATTAGACCTCAACATCTCCGGAAAGTCTACGAACTACTCGAAAAGCTGGTCCAGACTAAGTTAGTCGAATACTCCGACTCTGATTGGGCCTCGCCGATCGTCATTGTGATGAAGAAGAACGGAGTGGACATTCGACTCTGTATTGATTATCGCTTGGTGAATCAGCTGATCAAGCTCATGCATTATCCCTTACCTTTGATTGACGACTTGTTGATTGGGTTTGAGAGTACAATGTGGTTTTTGAGTTTGGATATGGCCAGTGGGTTCTGGGCAGTGCCGATGACGCTGAGAGCGAAGCATATCTCAGCTTTCATCTGCCCGCTCGGACATTTCCAGTGGACTAGGATGCCTTTCGGGTTGAAAAACGCCCCGCTGATTTATCAGCAGATGTTGGACAATTGCCTGTGGGGATTCGTACGCCTCCCAGCCTCTGAAGAAGCTCAAGTTGATGCAGAAGTGTTGGAATTTCTGGGAATTCAAGTTGGAGACTCAGTCGAGGAGGATTTATCCACTCTGACTGATAGCATGACGGTATTTCAGAGGAATATCCCAGCCCCGCCTCAGCTGAACCCAGTTCTAGGACGAAGCTCATATATCGATGACATCGCGTATGGAGCGGAGACGTGGGACCAACTGTGTATTGATCTGGATCGGCTTTTGTATCGTTTGAGGTATTGGGGAATTTCGGTAAGCCTACCTAAGAGCGAATTTGGCAAGAAAACGATTTCGTACCTGTCTCATGAGATTGGAGCCGAAGGGATCCGAGCTAAGCCAAAGATCGCTAAAGGCGTGAAGGACCTGCCGTTCCCGTCGACGCTGAAAGGAGTGCAGTCGTTTTTGGGGAGCCTGAACTATTATAATAAGTTCATTGAGGATCTCCCCGTGGTTGCTGCAGTTCTTTACGAGTTGACGGACGAACAGATCCGAGCAGGGCGAGATCTCAGTCGAGCTAAGGAAGCCTTCGAAGTTCTGAAACGGAAAATAGTATCGACCCCTCTGCTCAGACATCCTGACTCAGAGAAGCCGTTCGTCATCATTATTCATGCTAACCCGTGGGCTGCATGCGCGGTTTTGGGCCAAGAGTATGATGGAGTCATCTTCCCAGTTCGTTTTACAGGGAGAGTGTTGCATGATCAAGAGCTCCGATATCACCCAGCTGAAAAGGAGGTGGTAGCGTTGACTCGAGTTCTCCGAGTGTTCTATACAATGCTAGTTGGGACGAGACTGATCAAAGTCTACACTCGACACTCAGTGTTGAAATGGATATTCAAATCCCGGTCTCTCGAGGGACGTTGCGAACAGTGGGCAGTGCGACTGGCTCCTTGGCCGCTGGAAATCCATAAGATTCAGCGAGATGAAGATGGTCTAGCGGCAATCATGGGAGCCGGTATTACTCCCCGAGATAAGCTCGATCAAGTGGCTGAGAATCTCATCCCAGCCAAAGGACAAGTCGTCCGAGCTCCGCCTATCAGTCTGGAAATGTTGGAAGCAGACTACGAAGGCTGGCTGCTCAGTTTTGATGGCACCGCTAAGATGTCAGACCGACGAGGCTCAGCTGGTTGTATCCTGTGGAAATTACCTTCGTGGGATGTAGTCGAAGCCCGAGGTTTTCATTTTGATGACGCCACGGTGAATGAAGCTGAATATCACGGTTTGATCGAAGGGACGAAGATGGCCTTAACCAAAGGAATCTCGGAAGTAGTGATGGTCGGGGATTCTCGAATTGCTATCCAACAAGCTCAGGGGCTCATCCAATGTTTGAACCCGAGACTCCAAATTCTACTCAATGAATTTGAAGAATTGCGCCAGAAGTTTAAGTCGGTAAAGTTGGTTCACGTCAAGCGAGAATTCAACGCCGCCGCCGATTATTTGACGTCAAAGACTTTGGTGGCGCGGTGTGCACTTACCTTGGATAATCCCGTGGAGTTGGCCCAGCTGAAGCAGTTGAATCGCATCGCAGAGAAATTGGTCCGAGAACGACCTCTCGTAGTTGACAGTGGACTCAGCGGCTCAGCTGAGACGAGGTCGGAAATTGTACCGGAGCCGGAATCACTGACCCAAGCAGCTGACCCGCTGTCGCCGGACGCAGTAATATTTGTAGTCACCCGAAACCAAGCCCGAGCCGAGGAAGAAGCCGCAGAAGAGGACAGGGACGCATCTCAGTCTGAAGAAGTAGAGCCTGGAGAGGAGATCCCTAGGTTCTCCCCTGAAGCTGCGACCCCGGCCACAGCTATTGCTGAGAGATGGCGTCGCATCTTGGCCCAGCAAGGGTCTGAGCTCTGGATTAAACGGCTCCGAGACTATTTGAAAGGAAACTTGACTGAACTGTCCTCGGCTGAAGCCGAAGATGTGGCTAAAATCGCGAATCAGTTCGTCTTGGATTCTCGCGGAGCTCTGTATTACCTAAGCCGAGCCACTCCAAATCGTCCACGGGATCAGGCTGACATCTTAAGGCTGGTAGTGCCTCGGTCACTCCAAGCTGATCTTCTACATCTGAGTCATGAGGATTTTCAAGGTGCCCACCAAGGTATCACCCGGACGTTTGAGAGGCTACGCCGAGAATATTATTGGCCTGGAATGTACGCAGATGTGGAACGGTTCGTCAAAGAGTGTGTGGATTGTGTGACTGCTAAAGGAGCTCCGCCCAATCCCGGCCCGTCGCCCGGAAATATTCTGGCAACTCGGCCGTTTGGAGCAGTCTCTATGGATTTTGTGACCCATCTGCCCAAATCCGACCGCGGGAATGTCTTTCTTTTGCTATTCCAGTGCATGTTCTCAGGTTTTGTGATCTGTAAACCGATGAGCTCGACGACGGCTCAGGAAGTCGCGGAAGCCTATATGGAAAGGGTATTTCAGCGTTTTGGTGCTAGCGAGATGATTCGCCACGATCGCGATCCTAGATTCATGAGCGAAGTGTTCGCGAAGTTCAGAGAGATGCTGGGAAGCCGACAGAGAGCTACTCTAGCATACAGACCTCAAGCCAATGGACAACAAGAGAGATCGGTCCAGACAGTAATCCGAGCCGTCCGAGCTTATGTGGCCGAGCCTGATCAAGCGACTGGGACGACCAGGTGGAGAAATTGATGTGGGCGTTGAACACGTCCTTCGATGCCACTCGTCTCGATACCCCGTTCTACTTAGTTCATGGTTGGGACCCTCAGAGTACGGTATCAGCTATGCTTGGCCCTCGACCGACTGGTCTAGACCAGAAGACTGCTTACGAGTGGCGTCGAGGAGTTCAGCGCCAGTACGAGTACGCTCAAGCTTGGGCAAAGGATCTACAAGCTCATGCTAAAGCTAAACGCTCCGAGGCTCAGACTAAGATCTGGCAAGAATTGTCTGAGAGACTCAAGAAAGGTTTCGCGGTTGGCGACGCAGTCTGGCTATATCTAGCTCGAGTCCAACCTGGGTTGACTAAGAAGTTCGCTCATCTGTGGCATGGTCCATTCCGTATCTTGGAGACGTCAGACGATTTCAGGTGTAAGCTGAAGATCGAAGGCTCAGGGTATAAGTTGTATCCCTGGGTCCACGTGAGTAGGCTGAAACCAAGAGCTCTGTTCCCAGATCGCCCGACCGAGGAGATAGAAGTGGCCGAGGAGGATGACTTCGATGCTGCTCTTCTGGCCGAAGATGTGGATAGCCCCGATGAAGGTCAGAGTGAGTACGAAGTTGAAAGCATCCAAGATGTCCGCTGGGTTAAACGGACTCGCACTTCGAAGCGAGTCCGAGAGTACTTGGTAAAATGGAAAGGATACTCTGAGTTAGATTGGCTACCCATGACTCAGCTGAATTGTGGAGCATTACTGTACGACTTCAACCAAAGCGCCAAAGCACAAGCACGTTTCCGCGCTATGCAAGCTGGGGATGAGCTACCTGAGCCTGAAGCTCAGTAGCGAAACTCAAGTGGAAATGAAAGGGAGATGTGCGCGTGTGTGTGGTGTATTGCATGAGAAAATTATTTGTAAAAGTCTGTATTATCAGAGAGTTTAAGTGGACGGTCTGAGAGTGGAAGTTGCGCACCAGAAAAGAAGGAGAGATGAACGAGTTCTATGAGATGAAATTCAAGACCAAACTGAAAGCGAGGAAATTAAAATGTATTACCATGCAGCAAGTGCAGTTATGAAAGCGACTTGGCCAACGATTGGAGTTCACTTCCTTTTCTTTTTGCTGACCGCAGCCAGCACAGCCGCCAAAGTGTCCTCGTCGTACTTGGAGCTGGGAAGAAGCAAGTTGTCAAGCTGCTCAGCCTCGCTCAACAACTGGTTGCGCAGCAGAGCCGGGGCCAGTTTCAGGAACGCGTCCTCAGACTGACGAGTGACCCATTGAGTCCGAGCTGGTTCCAACTCATCGACAGTGGCAAGCTGATCTTGGAGGGAGATCTGGAGCTCAGGGTCCCGAGTGATCCAATAGCAGGGATTCTGGGGAACCACCCATAGACCCGGCTCGAACCAAATCCGGTCGCTATACCCAGGAGACTTCTCCATCTCGGCCATCATCTTCTTGCGGTGGGTGTCAAAATCAGAGTGTCGATCCTTCCGGTCGCGATACATGTCGGCGAGTTCAGGGATGCCCCGAAGTTCTTGAGTGCGATAATAATCAAAGTCCGGATCCATGGTTACCCAGTGATAGCGTTCCCAATATTCACGGCGCCAACGGCTCATGAAATTTAGGACGAGCTCGATCGCCTCCACCATCTCCGGATACATTTCACTGAACTTGAAGAATACCAGAGTCGAGATCCGCCGCTGCCACATGTCATCCCACGGGCAAGTCTGGATCAGCTCCCAGTACTCGATAGGAACCCAGCGAACATGGAGATGCTGCAGAAGCGGCTGAACTGGCATATAGCTTGGAAAACCCATAGTCTGGCGGTTGAGAGCTTGTACCTTGATCCCATAGTGACACCAACTGCCTTTCTTAGGCGGCTCAATCATGCCATCGTCTGGGAGAGGAGCAGGGAGCTTGGCCTTGGGACGACTGGTGGACCCCGCTGAACTTTGAGCTGAGGTCTTAGCAACCTTGGTGGCTGAGCCCTTCCCGGCTGAGCTGGATCCCCTCGAACGCTTACCACTGGTACCTGATTTGGAGCCAGCCAATGCTGAACCCGAGGACACGTTGCTCTTGCTGTGGTAGGTTTTGTCGAATTGGTCGTCATCCTCATCATCATCAGAAGAGTGAAGCCAGCTCAAGCTGCTGTCCGGAGACCCAGGTGCTGGTTTTATTGGCAATGGCTCCCAACGTTCTGGGATCTCGGTCATGGCTGGGTCCTCCAGTTTCTCCTGAGCAGCGTGATAATACACCTCTGGGACGAAATTCATCAGTTGACTCTCGTCCGTCCAAAGTCGTATCCTGACCCGGGCACGCGCACCAGTTGTGGTGAGGTGCGGGCAACTTCCCAGCGTCCAGAATATACCTTGAGCTAAACTTGAATCAGCAAACCTTGGGTCTGAGCTCAGGGGTCTCAGAGTCTCAGGGTCTCAGCTGAATGATCTCAGCTGGACTCGACAAAGACTCAGTCGACACCTCCGAACTCGGACTCTTGGCTTGACGCGGCGTGTGCGCCTCCCTTGCGATCCCCTTGACGGTTCTTTGTGGTGAGGTGCGGGCAACTTCCCAGCGTCCAGAATATACCTTGAGCTAAACTTGGATCAGCAAACCTTGGGCCTAAGCTCAGGGGGTCTCAGAGTCTCAGAGTCTCAGCTGAATAACCTCAGCTGGACTCGACGAAGACTCAGTCGACACCTCCGAACTCGGACTCTTGGCCTGACGCGGCGTGTGCGCCTCCCTTGCGATCCCCTTGACGGTTCTTGCTGGGGCTACGCTTTGGGCCCAGACGTCAGCCAACCACGTCCACTTGTTCCTTGTCCAGTCGTCCTTGGATGTCCTCCAAACGAAGCCTGCTCCCCGCTTAACAGGCCTTCGCTCGCACGTGTCTTGACCCGATTTGCTCCGGGGTTTTCTTTATGTAGACACAACTTCCACACGCACTTGTCTGCCCCTTCCGACTGCAGACCCAGTCTCCCTTGCTTCTCCTCTTCCTCCAGGCGGCTCCAGCTGAGAGCCGCGTACACAGGTCTTCACTCGCCCCCCGACCTAGGGTGGCTCCGAGAGTTGGCTCCGCTGAGCCGGTCTTGATCCAGGGTTCTCGCCTCTGCGCCCTGGGACTTCCTTGCGGCACTCAGGCTGAGCGCCGCGTACACAGGTCTTCACTCGCCCCCCGACTTAGGGTGGCTCCGAGAATTGGCTCGGGATGAGCCTGTCTTGATCCAGGGTTCTCGCCTCTGCGCCCTGGGACTTCCGCGCACCACGTCTTGACGTAGACGAAACGGCCGAGCGGGGAACCACTATCCCAGGCTCAGCGCCACACGATATCCCTCCAACAACACTGAGAACCACTATCCCAGATGCTGCTCTGCCTGAAACCTCAGAGTAGATCACCTTCTACCCGAAAATATGAAATACACGCTGAGTGCAGTCGCCTAGTTCGACCTGTCGACGTGTAATGAAATGAAATAGCCAAATGAGTACCCCTTCACACCGAGGTACACCCACAAGGACTATATGGGGCTTGAGTTTTGGTTGAGTTTCTCCTAAGACACCCTCTTCCGCAGCAACACACTTAACGCTGTGGTCTTCGGGGCAAATTCGATTCTGATTAATACTTTACATGTGCAAACAAAGACCTATCAAGGGGGGGCGCTCGGCTTCCTTCGGAGCGCACCCAAACAAATACAGAAAGATTATATGGCGAGCGGTGGAAAGATCGTCTTGCGCGCGGCCTGCAGGCTTGTGTCGAACGGAGCTTCAAAGTGATAGTGGCTCGCAAACCAGCGGCGCGCAGCACTTCCACCTGAGACCGGGCTTGGTGATTGGACGGGTCGCGTTAAAGTCGCGCGTGGTGGTCAGTAAGCTCCTGATCACATGTCGCCCAACCCCTGATTACGCCACTTTCCAGGTCTGTGATTGGCTGAGAGGTGTGCGTCACGAGGATGCGACAGTGCGTCATCTGGGTTCAGCCGTATGTCGAACCTGATTTGTGATTAGCAATCATTTGATGACCGCCTCTTCGCAGCGACTGTTCCCAACGCCCCATCACCCATGTCAATCTGAGCCTCTGAGTCTCTGAGCCTCCACTGGACCGGAACGTGAACTGTCCCCAAGTGTCCAACGCCACTACTCTGAGCCTCCTGAGATTCAGCGAATCATCTATGAGCTTTGCTTGGTCTCAGAGTGTCCTCCAAAGCTGGACCATTTTGAACCTGGGGAACTTCTGAGCCACCATGAACTCAGCAATCACTCCGCTGAGCATCCGAGCTGCTCGTTGGAACTCAAGGTGACTTGCTGAGCTCGTGTGCACACCTCTGCGACAGCTGAACTCCATCGTGATTAAGCCAGACACCTCCCCGCTGAGACTCACCATCTTCAAGACCATGACTTCTGAGCTCCATGAACCACTGCTGATGTTGCTGAAGCTCGGCCATCCTCGACCTGGGCGCCTCAAGCTGAGCGCAGATACCTTCGGCATCACCACTTCTGAGCTCAGCGAACAGGCATCGAAGCCGGGCGAGCTCAGATATACGTGACTCACAGACTTCCAGCACATCAGGATCGCTCAACTGCTTCGGGCCGAGAGTGAATAACATCGGACTCACCGCTATTGAGATCAGCAAGTATCCACTGACTCATGGTAAGCTCAGTCATACGTAGCCCACAATCGTCCAGACTCAGCGGCTTCAAGGCGTCGTTGCTCAGACTCCATTGCAATCAGCGTGATCAAGAGGGGCCCATTCAGAACAGCTGAGCTCATGCGGACTCAGCTCCAAATACCAGCACGACGTAGTCAAGACGACTCGCGTAGGCACCGTAGTAGCATTGGGCTAAGAGCTGAGACTCCACGTGCTGCCTGGCGTCTTGGGTACGTGCTCCGAGCTAATCACCGTAGAAGCAGCCACTCGTCGAGGTCAGCTGCTGCCAGATCACCTGTAAGGCTAAGAGCGGAACAATCCCAATCGATTTACGGAGTCCGCTACAGAATCTGAGCGCACTTCGTCACAACCGTCCCTTATGGGTGCTGAGGCCACCGAGTACTCTTGCGAGTTGGACTCGGCGCCCATAACCGAGCATGCCAGTTATTCACTTGTTGGATCCACCACATCAGCCTCTTTCTCAAATCGCTGCGATCGCGCGGACCTTCGCTCACCTTGCAACCGTTCTCCATATCCACTTTTCGAAATCGTAACACAAATCAAACTCGAGCATTCACAAAGAGACGCCACGCACATACACAGTTCTCAGCGGGGACATGCCTATTGAGCGTTGGGCTCAGGTAGCTCGTCCCTAACTTGCATAAGTATGAACCGTGCTTGCGCTTCAGCGGTCTCAGCAGCGTCCCTGACATTGGAGTCTGGATCGACCACTTCGACTTCAGCGGGAGTCTTCTCAGCTCGAGTGCAACTTCGGGTAATCACGGATGTGTTGGATTTCGGTGAAAAACACTCGTCTGCCTGAGCGAGCGATACATGGCCTCGAACAACGTCCACTTTAGCGTCAGGCACACTGCTAGGCTCCAGGTCAGGTTCAGCTCGCTTGGTTTTCTGAGCGCGGATCAACTTTTCGGTAATACGGCTCAGCCATCTCAGCTGAGCCAACCCCAACGAGTTATCGACAGAGACGGAGTGTCGAATCGTCCAAATCTTCGACGCCAGATAGTTAGCTGCCGCGTTGAATCCACGCTTAACATGAATCAGCTCGATCGACTTAAATTGCTGGCGCTGATCTTCGAACTCACTGAACAACATCCGAAGCCTTGGTTTCAGACACTGGATGAGACGCCGAGTCTGCTGAATAGCAATCCGAGAATCTCCGACGATCACCAATTCTGAAATTCCTCGTGTCCAAGCCGTCTTAAATCCTTCGATCATGCCACGGTACTCAGCATCACTAACCGTAACATCTGCGAAATGGAAACAACGAGCTTGGACTACGTCCCAAGACAGCAGCTCCCAGAGAATGCATCCTGCTGAACCCCATCGATCTGATTTCTTGGCGTGACCATCGAAGCTGATTAGCCAACCTTCGCAACCAGGTTTCAGCATCTCGAGGCGGACCGGAGGAGATTGGATAACGCGTCCCGTGACTGGGATGAGGTTGGTAGCATTTTGGTCTAGCTTGTCATGGGGGGTAATCTCAGCTCCCATGATTGCGGCCAGACCATCGTCATCCTGCTGAACCTTGATAATTTCTAAGGGCCAGGAGGCTAAGCACGCAGCCCATTGCCTACAACGTCCCTCAAGCGACTGCGATGTGCATATCCACTTGAGCATAGAGTATCGGGTATAGACTTTGATTAGCTTCGTCCCAGCCAACATCGTACGGAAAACCCTGAGAGCTCGGATCAGCGCCACCACTTCATTTTCAGCCGGGTGATACTTGAGCTTGTGGTCATGCAGCACCATCCCAGTAATATGAACCGGGAAAAATACTCCACCAGAGTCTTGACTCAGCACAGCATAGGCTGTCCATGGATTGGCATGGATGATGACCACGAACGACTTCTGAGAATCTGGACCTCTGAGCAGAGGTGTAGACACAATTTTGCGCTTCATGATCCCAAAAGCTTCCATGGCTCGACCAAGGTCTCGGCCGGACCGGATCTGCTCGTCAGTCAACTTGTTAAGCACAGCTGCTATAACTGGTAGACTTCCGATGAACTCATCGTAATAGCTCAGCCTTGCCAGAAATGGCTGAACATCTCTCAGTGTTGACGGGGACGGGAGATCCATCACACCCTCGGCGATCTTTGACTGAGCTTGGATCCTTTCAGCTTCAGTTTCGTGGGGAAACCTTTTCTTGCCGAACTGGTTTTTGGGCAGGCTCACTGATGTCCCCCAGTAGCTCAGCCGGTACAGACGTCGATCCAAGTTGACGCACAACTGCTCCCAGGTCTCAGCTCCATAGCCGATGTCGCAAATATACGGACGCTCCCCTCGAACTGAGTTCAGCTGAGGTGACGACGGGACGTTTCTTCCAAAAACAGTCATACCTTCGATCAGCGTAGACAAATCCGCTTCTGCTGAGTCTCCAACATCAATTCCAAGAAATGCCAAGCCATCGACATCCATCTGAGCGGCTTCAGAAGCTGGGAGGTGGACGAAACTCCACAGGCAGTTGACCAACATTTGTTGACAGATCGGCGGAGCATTCTTCAGACCTAATAGCATCTTCCTCCACTGAAAGTGTCTCAGCGGACAGATCAAGACTGAAATATGCTTTGCCCAGAGCGTCATCGGCACTGCCAAGAGTCGTCTAGCCATGGCCAAGCTCAAAACCCACAGCACACTCTCAAGCCCAATCAACAAGTCGTCAATCAAAGGTAGAGGGTAATGCGTAAGCTTGATCAACTGAATGGCGATACTGTGGTGAGGTGCGGGCAACTTCCCAGCGTCCAGAATATACCTTGAGCTAAACTTGAATCAGCAAACCTTGGGTCTAAGCTCAGGGGTCTCAGAGTCTCAGAGTCTCAGCTGAATAACCTCAGCTGGACCCGACAAAGACTCAGTCGACACCTCCAAACTCGGACTCTTGGCTTGACGCGGCGTGTGCGCCTCCCTTGCGATCCCCTTGACGGTTCTTGCTGGGGCTACGCTTTGGGCCCAGACGTCAGCCAACCACGTCCACTTGTTCCTTGTCCAGTCGTCCTTGGATGTCCTCCAAACGAAGCCTGCTCCCCACTTAGCAGGCCTTCGCTCGCACGTGTCTTGACCCGATTTGCCCCGGGGTTTTCCTTTATGTAGACACGACTCCACACGCACTTGTCTGCTTCTTCCGAGACTGCAGACCCAGTCTCCCTTGCTTCTCCTTCTTCCTCCAGGCGGCTCCAGCTGAGAGCCGCGTACACAGGTCTTCACTCGCCCCCCGACCTAGGGTGGCTCCGAGAGTTGGCTCCGCTGAGCCGGTCTTGATCCAGGGTTCTCGCCTCTGCGCCCTGGGACTTCCTTGCGGCACTCAGGCTGAGCGCCGCGTACACAGGTCTTCACTCGCCCCCCGACCTAGGGTGGCTCCGAGAATTGGCTCGGGATGAGCCTGTCTTGATCCAGGGTTCTCGCCTCTGCGCCCTGGGACTTCCGCGCACCACGTCTTGACGTAGACGAAACGGCCGAGCGGGGAACCACTATCCCAGGCTCAGCGCCACACGATATCCCTCCAACAACACTGAGAACCACTATCCCAGATGCTGTTCTGCCTGAAACCTCAGAGTAGATCGCCTTCTACCCGAAAATATGAAATACACGCTGAGTGCAGTCGCCTAGTTCGACCTGTCGACGTGTAATGAAATGAAATAGCCAAATGAGTACCCCTTCACACCGAGGTACACCCACAAGGACTATATGGGGGTTGAGTTTTGGTTGAGTCTCTTCTCAGACACCCTCTTCCACAGCAACACACTTAACACTGCGGCCTTCGGGGCAAATTCGATTCTGATTAATACTTTACACATGCAAACAAAGACCTATCAAGGGGGGGGGGGCGCTCGGCTTCCTTCGGAGCGCACCCAAACAAAGACAGAAAGATATTATGGCGAGCGGCCTGCAGTCCCTTCGGTATGCGTCTCTTCAGCGTTGCCTTGACTCTCAGGAATCTGCGGTGCTCTGAGTCTCCACTCGGATCTGAGCTCAGCGATTGGCTGGACCTCATTAAAGTCACCTGTGGCGTCAGCAATCTCATGATCATCTGTCAGCAAACTTCTGATCACATGTCGGCAGACCCATGATTACATGTCGGCAGACCCGTGATTATCCCACACACCGTGCTTCTGATTGGCCGAGGGGTGCGCGTCACGGGGATGAGACAGTGCGTCACCTGGGTTCGAACATGGGTTGAGCCTGATTTATGGTCAGTCATCATTTGATGACCGCCTCTTCGCAGCGACCATTCCCAGAACCTCATCGCCCAGATCCCTTCTGAGCTTCTGAGTCTCCGCCAAGTTACCACTTGAAGTGTCTCCAAAAGTCCACGGCCATCATGCTGAGTCCCACATGGACTGCGAGAGACTCCGCTGAACCTCCAAACGACTCAGAGTGTCCTTCAATGTCCTCCTCTGAGAGTCAACAGGGTTCTGCTGAGAGTCCGATGGCTCAGCGAACGATCGTTTCCGCTGAGCTACCAGTCACAGCGGGGACGAGTCGGCAGTTACAGATGTCACACGACAGCTGGTCATATTTCCACCAATCACCACCCGTTTTGATGGGTGCGGAGGGGGTACGGCGGCCGAGCGAAAGGTCTGCTGGACCTGAGATTCGAGCGTACCTCGTCACAACCGTCCCTTATGAGACCCGGGGTCAACGAGTTCAACTGCGACTTGATCTCGGCTCTCATAATCGAGGATGCCGTCAATCGCCCCGTCCCGTCCCCGTCAACTCTTGCCGAATCTGTGGGTCATTCTCCCTCAACACTCAGCGGCTTCACGGCCCAGACTGCAACCACATTCGCAGTTCGTCCGCCCTGTACCCAAGCCTATGTCGGACAACCTCGCCGCTGCACAGCAGCCCGCCGCCTCTACTGCTGGCGACGGTGGACCATCGTTGGCGCTGCAAGGCACTTCTGCGGCTCTCACAACATCCACTCAAGCCACTACCACTTCCGATACCGCGCAGGGCGACGTCGGCGACTTGGGAGCAACGTCTGCGGGCATGGGCAGCTTCGTCAGCGTGTCCACCACGTCCAACGTGCTCTCAACTACTTCCAGTGACATGACCACTACCACCGCGGGATCCAGCAGCCTCAGCACCTCATCGGGAGCGATGGGAACGTCCCTCACACTGCCGGCGGCCACCAGTACGCTTCTGGCGGTGTCAGGGACTTCCACACCGCCCACTCCGATGCCTGCTGCTCTCTTGCAGCTGGCGGCAGCTGCCGGGGAAAGTGCCATCACTCCTCTTGCCACTCCTGCGCTGCCATCGGCCTCCACGGGGCAATACACGCCTGCGTTGGGCATCCTGACGCGACCCGTGCCTAAACTCGGCGCGGGTGTGTTGCCTGCACCCTCAGTCGTCCAGGTACCGGCCTCCATTTACGATATTCGGCGCGGGGAGACATTGGTGGGCATGCCGGATGGCCTTGCTCACTCCGTCCCTGTCCCCCACTTCTCGGAGGAAGAGTTGACTAGGCTGCGTGGTTTGGGCAGTGCTCAAGCCGAACTTCTCCAAGCGAATCCACTTCGACCCGTCAACTTCTCCGACGCACATGTTCGTCTGGCTGCCGAGCGAGAGATGTTAGCGTTGATTCGCTGCTACGGCGTGGAGGGTTTCGCCGCTCGGGTCATGAACACTACCCGCCTGCTGCAGTTGGCTACTCAGCTCATCCTGGTTTTGGAGGCTCAGCCAACCACTCAGGCGGACTCTCGGGCGTTGATTTCCATGCTCCGGAAAGAGTGTACAGGTCTGGTGAGCGCGCTGAATAAGGAGCGCGAGGCGCATGCCTCTACCACTCAGCAGTTGACAGACGAGCGTTCTCGATCTCAGCAACCAGCGCTAGCTACTGTCACTTCGGGCGAGGTAGACGCTCTGACCTCCGAAGTGAACAAGCTGAAGAGCGTAGCTGGTCGGCTCAGCTCTGAAAAGTCTGACCTACAGGATCAACTCTTGAGTGTTCGTCAAGCTGCAACAGAAGCACGACGTTACGCTTCGGCATGTCGGAGACTTGGAAACTCAGTTGTCATCTACTAACGCCTTTTCGCCGGACCAGTTGATGGACTTCCTCGCCGGCAACACGACACTGGGAGGACATTGGAAGCGACTGCATCAGCTGCTGCGACTCTTCCGAGACGGATCTCCTACTCCACCGGCTTTCCGAACATCGATCCAGATTTCTGCGAGAGATGAAGACTCGGACGACGTGGGTCCGTACGTGTTGCAAGCTGATTCGCGGCCCAGCTCTCAGTCTGCGGGTTCGGCCACTCCGCCTGCAACCCGGCCAGCTCAGCAGACCCCGTCATCAAACGCACCGACTACTCCCAAGCCCACTATCGCGTTTCGAGATAAGCCGGTTCGTCAAGCGAGACGACTGTCCCTGACTGGGTCGCCGCTGAAAGGGAGCCCCTCGCGGAGCGCAAGCGCGAGTCAGCCTGACCCTACACCGATTGATTTGACTGGGTCGGCGCCTAGCACACCTCGGGGTACTCGCTTGATGCGACTATCCGATCGGTTGAGGCTACAACTCCGGCCCAGCACTCTCAGGCAATTGAAGGTCCGCGCGCTGAAACGGTCTCCCGACCAGGTGTCTCTGACCTGCGCTCAGCGTGCCGTCCCTGCTCCATTCTCCTGGGACAATATTCGAGCTGATCTTCGAGAGCTTTTGCTCGCGGGCGAGTCATTCTGGGATGCCGTGGCGGAAGCCCGCAAAAACCACATGCTCCATGATCGTTTCGGAAAACGAGCGCTGGTGGACATGTTGGTCTCTGCTACTTATTGGCAAGCTTTGGACCGGACTCCATGTCGACTAAGCCAAGTCCAAGTGCGTCAAAGAGAAAAGGTGAGAAGACCGAGTCTTCGCTTCGGCGGAGCCTGCGCGTCGCTGGATTGCCGGCTGAGGTGGAGCCGAAGGAGGCTGAGAAACCCGAACCAAGTCATTCGACTTCGAGAGTCTCAGCTCCCAGTGCTGAAGTGGAAGCGTCACACCCGAGTGAAGCTGAGCCAAGTGCCGAACCTGAAGCTCCCCCAATGCCGGAAGAAGTTGTGCCATCACTAAGTTCGCCCGAGATGAAGCCATCTGGTGTCGGCCGAGGTGATGAAGCGAGTGCTCAACCAAGCACCCGAAATGATGAGAGTCGAAGCCAAGTTGTGCCCATCGGACACCAGGATATTACGCAGGAAGATGAGTTGAAGGCTTCGACGGCGACTTCCAGACTCTCGAGTGCTAACCCGGAGCCAACTGCTGCGAATCCTCGCAGTAGCCAAGTCGAGGGTGGTGCACTGAGTTTGCTAGGGAGTCGAGAAATGCAAACGAGAGAGCCAAGTCATACTTGGTCTGGGACGGATCCTGTTCGACTCAATTACGCCCCAGGAGCGGGCTATTTCGGTTCGACAAGCGGTGGAGCTTGGTCGAGCTCGCTTTGGCCAGACCAACGACCATTCCAACGGCTGAGAGGTGTCCCTGAGGGTGTTGAGGCTCAGAATGTGAGTCTAGCTCACCCTCCAGAGATGACTGAAGCCGAGATGATCGCGTACGGCCGATCCCAGTTCGAGTTGTGGATGTCTCTCCCTCCTGGGATCGTGCATCCCGTAGATATGGCATACGCGCCACGTCACGAGGGTTATGATCTTTGGGGTTTCATCCGAGCGGCCGGGGCTACTGCTAGACACTTGATGTCAGTAACTCGATCCCCCGTAGCTCGATGGCTGAACGTGTTCAATGCTGAGCGACGCCGAATTCCCATAGTGTCCGACCTCAGAGTGGTCCGAGTCTCGCTGGGCTTGATGCCGCCCATTGCGTGCGTCGCCCTGCTTCAGACTATGCTGCATGAGGCTGGATATGAATTCCGGAACCAAGTCCCGACATGGCACACACTGGGTGAAGTATCAGGAGTATCCGAATCCCAGATCAGGTTGGAAGTTGGACGCATCGGACATTTCATCCGAGCTGAGCTGACTGCTTGGAAGTTCGCGGTAGGAACAACGCCATATTACGTTCGGTCCCCCTCGGACCCACAGCTGACAACCTCAGCTCTGACGAACGACCCCAAGACGGGTTTTGTGTTGGACAAAGATGGCGATGCTATCATAGATGAAGACACTCAGCTATTTTTAGGTCACGAAGTGGTTATGCGACTTCAGCTGACTGGTCTCCGAGCTAGGAGTCCCGCATCGAGCCTTGAAGAGGAACCTGCGCGTAAACGCCCGCTGTTGATGAGATCGTCGGCCAGTGTTTCCATCCCGAGCTGGTATGATTCCAGCGATGCCGCTTCTGAAGTTCTACCTGAAGCTATGAGTGACTCAGTGCCCAGTATGGTGGGTGTTGGTCCCAATTCCGATCTGTCCCTGATGGCGACCGATGAGAGTGGGAACATGTCGTACAGTTCGTCGGGCTCCTCGCTAATGTCAGTTACCGACTACATACTCGGGTCAGGGACGCATCTCCCCATGTCGACTGCTACAGTGATGCGAGGATCAACCACAGGTGTTATGCGGAGCTCAGCTCCTGGAATGATGATTTCTATCACGCCAGACCCGCCCCAACCTCATCCGGCTCCGATCCCATTACCTGGTAGTCCGGAATCTAAGCGGACGTCTGAGAGTAAAGCTGAGGTTGCCGCTGCTAAGCCCGACTTGGGACCGTCTCCAAGTGTCCGTGCTGGACTGGAAGGATTCTGGTTTGGCCGTCCGAGTGCTCAGTTGAACGCTGACAACCCGCCGGCTCAACAAAGTCAGACTCGGGGCGAAACTATGGCGTGGGCTCGACTATCTGCAGAACAGGAGCAACGGAAGAGTACTGAAGCTCGATTACAAGCTGCGTTGGAGGACAATCGGCGCGAACAAACTAAACTCCACGAAGAATACCAGAAGTTACGAGCCACAAACGCTCAGATGTCTGATGCCCAACGCAAAACTCAAGTGGAGCAGCGCAGGCAACTGGAAGCTTTGGAGAGATTAGCCGAGCGACGAGTTGCCGCCGAAACCGAGAAGCGTAAAGAAGATGAGATTCGAGCTCAATACCTGTTGGGAGTGCAGAAGAAACTTCAGGAAGCCGAGATTAGGGCCCGACAAGAAGAACTGCAGAAGATTCATGATGAACGTGCCGCCAAAACTCGAGCTGAACACGACGTGGAATTATTGAGACTGAAAGAAGAACATGCCCAAGCACAAGCAGCTCATGATCAAGCGGTAGCTGAACGGGAAGAAAAACTCTGTCAATTACTGGTTGATCAAGAACGGCTCCGAGCTCAAGCTGATCCCCAGAATTAACCAAGTCATTTAACCAGCTCGTCGGATCCCTCTCGAACTTCAGCTGAGTCATCCGTAATTCGAACGGTGGTGGACCCTGTCCTAGCGAAACTCGACAGACTGACAGACGTCATGCATCTGATGGTACAAGCGAATCAGCGCCAAGTTGAACCTGCCGAACCCCGTGATAAGACGACTAGAACTCAAAGCACATCTCAAAGTGGCCGAACCAAGTCCTCTGCTCGAACGTCAAGCTCGGCGTCAAAACGAAGCAGCAAGACGCGTACGTCGAAATCTAAGAGACCTGACGATGAGGATTGGGAGTCAGACAGTTCGAGTTCGAGCGATTCCTCTCAAGATGAACTTGAAGGCCAATTTGGCACGGCAGCTCAGACCAAGAACTCAGATACAGGGTCTGGAACTCGGGTAGTAGTCCAAGCTATGATTCCTCATGACGCACTCGAGAAGTTCGATGAACGAGGACCGCTCGATGATCGTGTCAATTGGTGGGAACGTTTCATGTACTACGCTACGATGGCCCCGTGGGATGAAAAGACTCGGATCGTCCAACTGAGAATGAGACTCTCTGGTTCATTGAAAGACTGGTGTGCCCAGCTCCCCAATGCGACTCGCTCGGATTGGAAGAAGTTGTCTCATGTGTTCAAGAAGGAGTGGTGTCGAAGTATCGGGTCAAAAGCTGAGCGTTATTATGCGATGGAGCTTCGTGATTCAGAAACCCCTCGGATGTTCCTGTATCGGCTCAACCGAGCCGCCAAGAAGGCTGATATAGCTTTCGAGAGACCAACTACGGAACGAGAAGCTCACATCCGTCGTTTCATCAAAGCACTGAGTGACACTCGTCTGAGGACAACATTGCAAGGTCAGCGGTTTGATACGCTGAGTGAATTGGAGGAGACCCTGAAACGAATTGAAGCTCTGCGGCAGGATGAACATCACGAAGATCGAGATTATCAGCAGAAGAAACGCCCAGCACAGAATTTACAGTTCGGGAGGTTCAAACCCCAGCCACGACGTGCTGAAGGTCGAACTTTTCTAGCTGAGGGTGGGAATGCTGATAGCGACGTTGAACGACATGCCCATTTCACGGATGAGACTCCATCCCGATACGAGGAGGAGTTTGAGACCGAGCAGAGCCATCACGCCCTGAGAGCCGAGACTTCTGAACCTCAGCCAAGCCCAACGGTGACATTGTCTGGGACAGAAGCCAAATTCTCAGCCGCAGTTACTGAAGAAGACATATTCCGAGTCGCAGAACGCCTGGCTTGGAAACCAAAGGTGGATTCACCGCCATACGGGAGAGGGACGCTCCAGCGCGAAGAATACAAATGTAGCGAATGCGGAAGCAAGCGTCACAACGCTGATAATTGCTGGAGCAAGCTCATCTGTGGACGTTGTCACGATGAAGGCCATCCCACTCAGTATTGCAGGCGTCAACCGTGTTCAAAGTGCGGTGAGTATCATCGTCGGGGGTTGTATGACATGTGGGCGGCTCTCAAAGCTGTACGCGAGACCATCCGTGCTGGAGGGTCCCTCGAAGGCATTGATCCTGAGATTATTCGGCAACTGCTGGACAGCTCAGAGACCGAGACGCCGTTAAACCACTAGGCTCGCTGGTTAGGGAACCAGTACGTGACGAGCCGAAGTCCCAAGCGTTGTGTGCATTTGCATATGTGGGCCCAGCCCTTCCGTGTTGGCACAACGATAACCCCAAATGTATGAATTCATCTGATGAAGCTTGCGTTTTTTCTGGTACGGCTGAAGCGGATGACCTGAGCTCGGAGCTGGAGTTTGAGAACCATCTTGAATTCGCTCTGACTTATGGTGAACGCTACGGTTGGTGGAGTACGCATACTTTAGTTGGAGAAAAGCGTGATATGGCAATGGTGCATGGAGCAATTTTCAATCACCGAACTCAGATCCTGTTGGACACGGGAGCTACGACGAGCATAATAAGCTTAGACCTTGCACGTAGGTTGAAGCTCAAGCTCAGTCGTGGTCACCGACTCCGAGTCATGGGATTCGGAGATGTCCCGACATATGCCACTGCTCAAGCGAAAATCAAGTTGACGCTCGGTACACGAGTGGTTTACGTGATGAATGTCTGGGTGGGCAACATTGGAGCTGGTTTGGATTGCTTGTTGGGAATGGATTTCATGGTAGCTGCTGGAGTTCGGATCTGTGCTCGTGAGGGTGTAGTTCGGCTCCCAGATGAAGAATCGTTGTTGCTGGTCGGAGGCCCTGAGATCGACCACGTCGGGTTGGAAGTGGATGTGGCCCTGACTGAGTCCGTATGGCTTCAGCCAGGAAGGTCAGTGACCCTCCCAGTCAAGTATTACCAAGCTAAGCCGGACAAAGTTCAGGAGTGGGCCAGACGAGGTGACCAGTGGGTAACACAGTTTATCTACGGGCCTGGGAAGAAACCCAGAGCCGTTAAGGTGGTAAATGTTTCCAACCGGGTGGCCAGCCTAAATCAAAATACGGTGGTAGCTTGCTTGGTCGAGAAAGGGTATCTGCCTCAAGGAGAACGCTTCGCCAGGCCCAAGTCTCAGAAGTACACTGAATGGGCCGCCCTGGCTTATGAAGCTGAACCTTCCGCTGGATACCGAAAGCTAGAAGATTTGATTGCCCGACAAGCTGAGCTCAGAGGCCCGCCTGCGGTCGAGAAACCGACTTACACTTGGCCCAAGAAGTTGTTACTGACTAAGCGAACACCTGGGAAAGAAGGTGGTGAATCTGGCAAAGCTGAGCCTCAAGCCTCAGCATATTTGGTAGACGTACTTCCACGTGATGATTTGGTAGCGAGAGCAAGTCCAGCTAGTCGATGTGAGTCAACACGGAACGAACAACCAGCTTCCCCGCCGAGTTCGTTCGTGGCAAGTGAACTTCCTGAATTTCCGTGTTTGTGTGAATCCAGAAATGGAAGTACCGAGACTGGAGAAGAAGGTGAAGATGACACGACCAATGACGAATCTGAATCCGAAGTCGGGTCAAGGCGGATGATCGGAGGAGGTGTTGCAGCCCAGGACGCTCAGAAGGAACTAGCTACTGTTTTCAAAACTGAACCCGTCGATTTCGTAGCTGAACCAGTTTCCCGGCTGAAGGAGTCCCTCGCGCGATGCATGCGACTAGAAATCGATTTCTCTGATGAAGAAGAAGCGACAGTGTATCTTCATGAGGGCACTGAGTTGTTAAACGATCTGAGAAATCAGTTGGCCGCACTCCCCGAGCTGAAAGATCTCAGTCCGAAAGCCGATCTGGCCACCGCTGACATCGGAGAATCTGGGGTGACTACTAGCGAAATGGAAGCTCAAGTCCGAGCAATTTTGGAGAAACATCACGCTAGTTTCTTAGGAGATGGTAACGCAGTTCCAGCCCCGGCCAGAGGCGTAGTCTGTGATTTAGATGTGGGGGGCGCTAAACCGGTAGCTCAGAGGTCTAGGCCCATTAGACCTCAGCATCTCCGGAAAGTCTACGAACTACTCGAAAAGCTGGTCCAGACTAAGTTAGTCGAATACTCCGACTCTGATTGGGCCTCGCCGATTGTCATCGTGATGAAGAAGAACGGAGTGGACATTCGACTCTGTATTGATTATCGCTTGGTGAATCAGCTGATCAAGCTCATGCATTATCCCTTACCTTTGATTGACGACCTGTTGATTGGGTTTGAGAGCACAATGTGGTTTTTGAGTTTGGATATCGCCAGTGTGTTTTGGGCAGTGCCGATGACACTGAGAGCAAAGCATATCTCAGCTTTCATCTGCCCGCTCGGACATTTCCAGTGGACTAGGATGCCTTTCGGGTTGAAAAACGCCCCGCTGATTTATCAGCAGATGTTGGACAACTGCCTGTGGGGATTCGTACGCCTCCCAGCCTCTGAAGAAGCTCAAGCCGATGCAGAAGTGTTGGAATTTCTGGGAATTCAAGTTGGAGACTCAGTCGAGGAGGATTTATCCACTCTGACTGATAGCATGACGGTATTTCAGAGGAATATCCCAGCCCCGCCTCAGCTGAACCCAGTTCTGGGACGAAGCTCATACATCGATGACATCGCGTATGGAGCGGAGACGTGGGACCAACTGTGTATTGATCTGGATCGGCTTTTGTATCGTTTGAGGTATTGGGGAATTTCGGTGAGCCTACCTAAGAGCGAATTTGGCAAGAAAACGATTTCGTACCTGTCTCACGAGATTGGAGCTGAAGGGATCCGAGCTAAGCCAAAGATCGCTAAAGGCGTGAAGGACCTGCCGTTCCCGTCGACGCTAAAAGGAGTGCAGTCGTTTTTGGGGAGCTTGAACTATTATAATAAGTTCATTGAGGATCTCCCCGTGGTTGCTACAGTTCTTTACGAGTTGACGGACGAACAGATCCGAGCAGGCCGGGATCTCAGTCGAGCTAAAGAGGCTTTCGAAGTTCTGAAACGGAAAATAGTATCGACCCCTCTGCTCAGACATCCTGACTCAGAGAAGCCGTTCGTCATCATTATTCATGCTAACCCGTGGGCTGCATGCGCGGTTTTGGGCCAAGAATATGATGGAGTCATCTTCCCAGTTCGTTTTACAGGGAGAGTGTTGCATGATCAAGAGCTCCGATATCACCCAGCTGAAAAGGAGGTGGTAGCGCTGACTCGAGTTCTCCGAGTGTTCTACACAATGCTAGTTGGGACGAAACTGATCAAAGTCTACACTCGACACTCAGTGTTGAAATGGATATTCAAATCACGGTCTCTCGAGGGACGTTGCGAACAGTGGGCAGTGCGACTGGCTCCTTGGCCGCTGGAAATCCATAAGATCCAGCGAGATGAAGATGGTATAGCGGCAATCATGGGAGCCGGTATTACTCCCCGAGATAAGCTCGATCAAGTGGCCGAGAATCTCATCCCAGCCAAAGGACAAGTCGTCCGAGCTCCGCCTATCAGTCTGGAAATGCTGGAAGCAGACTACGAAGGCTGGCTGCTCAGTTTCGATGGCGCCGCTAAGATGTCAGACCGACGAGGCTCAGCTGGTTGTATCCTGTGGAAATTACCTTCGTGGGATGTAGTCGAAGCCCGAGGTTTTCATTTTGATGACGCCACGGTGAATGAAGCTGAATACCACGGTTTGATCGAAGGGACGAAGATGGCATTGGCCAAAGGAATCTCGGAAGTAGTGATGGTCGGGGATTCTCGAATTGCTATCCAACAAGCTCAGGGGCTCATCCAATGTTTGAACCCGAGACTCCAAATTCTACTCAATGAATTTGAAGAGTTGCGCCAGAAGTTTAAGTCGGTAAAGTTGGTTCACGTCAAGCGAGAATTCAACGCTGCCGCCGATTATTTGACGTCAAAGACCTTGGTGGCGCGGTGTGCACTTACCTTGGATAATCCCGTGGAATTAGCCCAGCTGAAGCAGTTGAATCGCATCACAGAGAAATTGGTCCGAGAACAACCTCTCGTAGTTGACAGTGGACTCAACGGTTCAGCTGAAATGAGGTCGGAAATTGTACCGGAGCCGGAATCACTGACCCAAGCAGCTGACCCGCTGTCGCCGGACGCAAGAATATTTGTGGTCACCCGAAACCAAGCCCGAGCTGAGGAAGAAGCCGCAGAAGAGGACAGGGACGCGTCTCAGTCTGAAGAAGTAGAGCCTGGAGAGGAGATCTCTAGGTTCTCCCCTGAAACTACGACCCCGGCCACAGCTATTGCTGAGAGATGGCGTCGCATCTTGGCCCAGCAAGGGTCTGAGCTCTGGATTAAACGGCTCCGAGACTATTTGAAAGGAAACTTGACTGAACTGTCCTCGGCTGAAGCCGAAGATGTGGCTAAAATCGCAAATCAGTTCGTCTTGGATTCTCGAGGAGCTCTGTATTACCTAAGCCGAGCCACCCCAAATCGTCCACGGGATCAGGCTGACATCTTAAGGCTGGTAGTGCCTCGGTCGCTCCAAGCTGATCTTCTACATCTGAGTCATGAGGATTTTCAAGGTGCCCACCAAGGTATCACCCGGACGTTTGAGAGGCTACGCCGAGAATATTATTGGCCTGGAATGTACGCAGATGTGGAACGGTTCGTCAAAGAGTGTGTGGATTGTGTGACTGCTAAAGGAGCTCCGCCCAATCCCGGCCCGTCGCCCGGAAATATTCTGGCAACTCGGCCGTTTGAAGCAGTCTCTATGGATTTTGTGACCCATCTGCCCAAATCCGACCGCGGGAATGTCTTTCTTTTGCTATTCCAGTGCATGTTCTCAGGTTTTGTGATCTGTAAACCGATGAGCTCGACGACGGCTCAGGAAGTCGCGGAAGCCTATATGGAAAGGGTATTTCAGCGTTTTGGTGCTAGCGAGATGATTCGCCACGATCGCGATCCTAGATTCATGAGCGAAGTGTTCGCGAAGCTCAGAGAGATGCTGGGAAGCCGACAGAGAGCTACTCTAGCATACAGACCTCAAGCCAATGGACAACAAGAGAGATCAGTCCAGACAGTAATCCGAGCCGTCCGAGCTTATGTGGCCGAGCCTGATCAAGCGACTGGGACGACCAGGTGGAGAAATTGATGTGGGCGTTGAACACGTCCTTCGATGCCACTCGTCTCGATACCCCGTTCTACTTAGTTCATGGTTGGGACCCTCAGAGTACGGTATCAGCTATGCTTGGCCCTCGACCGACTGGTCTAGACCAGAAGACTGCTTACGAGTGGCGTCGAGGAGTTCAGCGCCAGTACGAGTACGCTCAAGCTTGGGCAAAGGATCTACAAGCTCATGCTAAAGCTAAACGCTCCGAGGCTCAGACTAAGATCTGGCAAGAATTGTCTGAGAGACTCAAGAAAGGTTTCGCGGTTGGCGACGCAGTCTGGCTATATCTAGCTCGAGTCCAACCTGGGTTGACTAAGAAGTTCGCTCATCTGTGGCATGGTCCATTCCGCATCTTGGAGACGTCAGACGATTTCAGGTGTAAGCTGAAGATCGAAGGCTCAGGGTATAAGTTGTATCCCTGGGTCCACGTGAGTAGGCTGAAACCAAGAGCTCTGTTCCCAGATCGCCCGACTGAGGAGATAGAAGTGGCCGAGGAGGATGACTTCGATGCTGCTCTTCTGGCCGAAGATGTGGACAGCCCCGATGAAGGTCAGAGTGAGTACGAAGTTGAAAGCATCCAAGATGTCCGCTGGGTTAAACGGACTCGCACTTCGAAGCGAGTCGGAGAGTACTTGGTAAAATGGAAAGGATACTCTGAGCTAGATTGGCTACCCATGACTCAGCTGAATTGTGGAGCATTACTGTACGACTTCAACCAAAGCGCCAAAGCACAAGCACGTTTCCGCGCTATGCAAGCTGGGGATGAGCTACCTGAGCCTGAAACTCAGTAGCGAAGCTCAGGCGGAAATAAAGGAGAGAAGTGCGCGTGTGTGTGGTGTTTTGTATGAGAAGTTAATTGTAAAAGTCTATGTTATCAGAGAATTTAAGTGGACGGTCTGAGAGTGGAGGTTGCGCACCAGAGAAGAAGGAGAGATGAACGAGTTCTATGAGATGAAATTCAAGACCAAACTGGAAGCAAGGAAATTAAAATGTATTACCATGCAGCAAGTGCAGTTATGAAAGCGACTTGGACAACGACTGGAGTTCACTTCCTTTTCTTCTTGCTGACCGCCGCCAGCACAGCCGCCAAAGTGTCCTCGTCGTACTTGGAACTGGGAAGAAGTAGGTTGTCGAGCTGCTCAGTTTCACTCAGCAACTGGTTACGCAGCAGAGCCGGAGCCAGTTTCAGGAACACGTCCTCAGATTGACGAGTGACCCATTGAGTCCGAGCTGGTTCCAACTCATCGACAGTGGCAAGCTGGTCTTGGAGGGAGATCTGGAGCTCAGGGTCCCGAGTGATCGAATAACAGGGATTCTGGGGAACCACCCACAGACCCGGCTCGAACCAAATTCGGTCGCTATACCCAGGAGACTTCTCCATCTCAGCCATCATCTTCTTGCGGTGGGTGTCGAAATCAGAGTGTCGGTCCTTCCGGTCGCGATACATGTCGGCGAGTTCAGGGACGGCCCGAAGTTCTTGAGTGCGATAATAATCAAAGTCCGGATCCATGGTCACCCAGTGATAGCGTTCCCAGTATTCACGACGCCAACGACTCATGAAATTTAAGACGAGCTCGATCGCCTCCACCATCTCCGGATACATTTCACTGAACTTGAAGAATATCAGAGTCGAGATCCGCCGTTGCCACATGTCATCCCACGGGCAAGTCTGGATCAACTCCCAGTACTCGATGGGAACCCAGCGAACATGGAGATGCTGCAGAAGCGGCTGAACTGGCATGTAGCTTGGAAAACCCATAGTCTGGCGGTTGAGAGCTTGTACCTTGATCCCGTAGTGACGCCAGTTGCCCTTCTTAGGTGTTTCAATCACACCATCGTCCGGAAGAGGAGCAGGGAGTTTAGCTTTGGGGCGACTGGCAGCTCCTGCCGAACTTTGAGCCGAGGTCTTAGCAACCTTAGTGGTTGACCCCTTCCCGGCTGAGCTGGATCCCCTCGAACGCTTACCACTGGTACCTGATTTGGAGCCAGCCAATGCTGAACTCGAGGACACGTTGCTCTTGCTGTGGTAGTTTTTGTCGAATTGGTCATCATCCTCATCATCATCAGAAGAGTGAAGCCAGCTCAAGCTGCTGTCCGGAGACCCAGGTGCTGGTTTTATTGGCAATGGCTCCCAACGTTCTGGGATCTCAGTCATGGCTGGGTCCTCCAGTTTCTCCTGAGCAGCGTGATAATACACCTCTGGGACGAAATTCATCCACGGAGTCCGGTCCAAAGCTTGCCAATAAGTAGCAGAGACCAACATGTCCACCAGCGCTCGTATTCCGAAACGATCATGGAGCATGTGGTTTTTGCGGGCTTCCGCCACGGCATCCCAGAATGACTCGCCCGCGAGCAAAAGCTCTCGAAGATCAGCTCGAATCTTGTCCCAGGAGAATGGAGCAGGAACTGCACGTTGAGCGCAGGTCAGAGACACCTGGTCAGGAGACCGTTTCAGCGCACGGACTTTCAACTGCCTGAGAGTGCTGGGCCGAAGTTGCAGCCTCAACCGATCGGATAGCCGCATCAAGCGAGTACCCCGAGGTGTGCTAGGCGCCGACCCAGTCAAATCAATCGGTGTAGGGTCAGGTTGACTCGCGCTTGCGCTCCGCGAGGGGCTTCCTTTCAGCGGCGACCCAGTCAGGGACAGCCGTCTCGCTTGACGAACCGGCTTATCTCGGACGGAGATAGTAGGTTTGGGAGTTGTCGATGAAGCTGAAGGAGGCGTTGCAGGCTGAGCGGGTTTTGGAGTGGGCGGAGCTGAGGACTGCGAACCCGCCGAATGTGAGCTAGAGCGCGAATCAGCCTGCAGCACGTATGGACCGACGTCATCCGAATCCTCATCTCTGGCTGAGACCTGGATAGACGTTCGAAAAGCTGGCGGGATGGGAGACCCGTCACGATAAAGCCGTAGCAGTTGGTGAAGTCGCTTCCAGTGACCCCCTAACGTCGTGCCTCCAGCAATGAAATCCATCAGTCTGTCTGGCGAGAAAGAATTGGCCGACGACAGCCGAGCTTCCAGATCCCCGACATGACGAAGGTTGGCGTCATGCTTCCGCTGCAACTCGGCGAAATTTTTTGTGACCGTCAGGAGCTGATCCTGTAGGTCGGACTTCTCCGAACTGAGCCGACCGGCCACGCTCCTCAGCTTATTCACCTCGGACTTCAGAGTATCGGCCTCGGCCAACGTGGTAGTGGCTGACGCTTGTTGCTGAGATTGGGCACGCTCGTCCGCTAGAGACTGGGACGTGGCAGCATGCGCGTCGCGCTCTTTAGACAACGCGCTCACGAGGCCAGCACACTCGGTCCGGAGCATGGAAATCAATGTCCGAGAATCCGCCTGAGTAGTTGGCTGAGCTTCCAAAACCAGGATGAGCTGAGTGGCCAGCTGCAATAAGCGAGTGGTGTTCATGACACGAGCAGCGAAGCCATCCACACCGTAGCAGCGAATCAACGCGAGCATCTCCCGCTCAGCAGCCAGACGGACATGTGCGTCAGAAAAGTTGACGGGCCGAAGCGGATTGGCTTGGAGTAGCTCAGCGTTGGCACTGCCAAGAGCATGTAATCTGGCCAACTCCTCTTCCGAAAAGTGAGGGACAGGGACGGAGTGAGCGAGGCCATCCGGCATACCCACCAACGTCTCTCCACGCTGAATATCGTAAATGGAGGCTGGCACATGGGCGACTAAAGGCGCAGGCAACACACCCGCACCAAGTCTAGGCACGGGTCGTGTCAAAGGGCCCAGCGCGGGTGTGTATTGCACCGTGGAGGCGGATTGCAGCGCTGAGGTGACGAGTGGAGTGGCAGCACCTTCCCCGGCGGCTGCTGCTAGCTGCAATAGCGCGGCAGGCATCGGGGTGGGCGGCGTGGAAGTCCCTGACACCGCCAGAAGCGTACTGGTGGCCGCCGGCAGTGTGAGGGACGTTCCCGTCGATCTCGATGTGATACTGATGCTGCTGGGGCCTGAAGTGGTGGCAGTTGCGCTGCTGGAAGTCGTTGGGAGCGCGCTGGACGTAGTGGGCACGCTGGTGGGGTCACCCATACCCGCAGACGCTACTCTCGAATCACTGACGCCACCTTGCGCGGTGTTTGAGGCGGTAGTGGAAGAAGCCGACGTCGCGAGAGCCGCTGGAGCGCCTTGTGACGTCGACGCTTGTCCGTCGTTGCCAGAAGTGGAAGCAGAAGGCTGCGTTGCAGCAGCGAGGTCGTCTGACATGAGCTTGGTTTCGTTTCGGGCGAACTGCGAGTGTGGTTGCAGTCTGAGCTGTGGAGCCACTGAGTGTTGAGGGAGAATGACCCACAAATTCGGCAAAAGTTGACGGGGCCGGGACGGGGCGATTGACGGCATCCTTAATTATGAGAGCCGAGACCAAGTCGCAGTTGAACTCGTTGGCCCCGGGTCTCATAAGGGACGATTGTGACGAGGTACGCTCGAATCTCAGGCCCAGCAGACCTTTCGCTCGGCTGCCGTACCCCCCTCGCACCCATCAAAATGGATGGTGATTGGTGGAAATATGACCAGCTGTCGTGTGACATCTGTAACTGCCGACTCGTCCCCGCTGTGATTGGTAGCTCAGCGGAAACGATCGTTCGCTGAGCCATCGGACTCTCAGCAGAACCCTGTGGATTCTCAGAGGAGGACATTGAAGGACACTCTGAGTCGTTTGGAGGTTCAGCGGAGTCTCTCGCAGTCCATGTGGGACTCAGCATGGTGGCAGTAGACGTTTGGAGACGCTTCAGATGGTGACTCAGCGAAGGCTCAGAGGCTCAGAAGGGATATGGGCGATGAGGTTCTGGGAACAGTCGCTGCGAAGAGGCGGTCATCAAATGATGACTGACCATAAATCAGGCTCAACCCATGTTCGAACCCAGGTGACGCACTGTCTCATCCCCGTGACGCGCACCCTTCAGCCAATCAGAGGCACGGAGTGTGGGATAATCACAAGTCTGCCGACATGTGATCACGGGTCTGCCGACATGTGATCAGAAGTTTGCTGACAGGTGATCATGAGATTGCTGACGCCACAAGTGACTTTAATGAGGTTCAGCCAATCGCTGAGCTCAGATCCAAGTGGGGACTCAGAGCACCGCAGATTCCTGAGAAGCCAAGACAGCGCTGAAGAGCCGCATGCCGAAGGGACTGCAGGCCGCTCGCCATAATATCTTTCTGTCTTTGGTTGGGTGCGCTCCGAAGGAAGCCGAGCGCCCCCCCCCTTGATAGGTCTTTGTTTGCATGTGTAAAGTATTAATCAGAATCGAATTTGCCCCGAAGGCCGCAGTGTTAAGTGTGTTGCTGCGGAAAAGGGTGTCTAAGGAGAGACTCAACCGAGAATCGAATTTGCCCCGAAGGCCGCAGTGTTAAGTGTGTTGCTGCGGAAAAGGGTGTCTAAGGAGAGACTCAACCGAGAATCGAATTTGCCCCGAAGGCCGCAGTGCTAAGTGTGTTGCTGTGGAAGAGGGTGTCTGAGAAGAGACTCAACCAAAACTCAAGCCCCATATAGTCCTTGTGGGTGTACCTCGGTGTGAAGGGGTACTCATTTGGCTATTTCATTCCATTACACGTCGACAGGTCGAACTAGGCGACTGCACTCAGCGTGTATTTCATATTTTCGGGTAGAAGGTGATCTACTCTGAGGTTTCAGGCAGAGCAGCATCTGGGATAGTGGTTCTCAGTGTTGTTGGAGGGATATCGTGTGGCGCTGAGCCTGGGATAGTGATTCCCCGCTCGGCCGTTTCGTCTACGTCAAGACGTGGTGCGCGGAAGTCCCAGGGCGCAGAGGCGAGAACCCTGGATCAAGACAGGCTCATCCCGAGCCAATTCTCGGAGCCACCCTAGGTCGGGGGGCGAGTGAAGACCTGTGTACGCGGCGCTCAGCCTGAGTGCCGCAAGGAAGTCCCAGGGCGCAGAGGCGAGAACCCTGGATCAAGACCGGCTCAGCGGAGCCAACTCTCGGAGCCACCCTGGGTCGGGGGGCGAGTGAAGACCTGTGTACGCGGCTCTCAGCTGGAGCCGCCTGGAGGAAGAAGGTGAAGCAAGGGAGACTGGGTCTGCAGTCTCGGAAGAAGCAGACAAGTGTGTGTGGAGTCGTGTCTACATAAAGGAAAACCCCGGGGCAAATCGGGTCAAGACACGTGCGAGCGAAGGCCTGTTAAGCGGGGAGCAGGCTTCGTTCGGAGGACATCCAAGGACGACTGGACAAGGAACAAGTGGACGTGGTTGGCTGACGTCTGGGCCCAATGCGTAGCCCCAGCAAGAACCGTCAAGGGGATCGCAAGGGAGGCGCACACGCCGCGTCAAGCCAAGAGTCCGAGTTCGGAGGTGTCGACTGAGTCTTTGTCGAGTCCAGCTGAGATCATTCAGCTGAGACCCTGAGACTCTGAGACCCCTGAGCTCAGACCCAAGGTTTGCTGATTCAAGTTTAGCTCAAGGTATATTCTGGACGCTGGGAAGTTGCCCGCACCTCACCACAGATGCAAGAAAGAACATTGCTTGTATCTAAAAAGGTGGGAGGTTAAAGGAGTGACGCATACGCTTATCATATGCGTGTATGTCGACGACCTCACGATCGCAGGCTCACATTTGAGCTCGATCAATGATCTAAAAGCTAAGTTGTCTGCTAAGTTCACAATGAAAGACTTGGGTGAACTGCACTATCTTCTAAAAATGGAGATACAAAGAGATCTGGAAAATAAAACCCTGCGCTTGTCGCAACAGAAGTACATTCAGGACCTTTTAGAAAAGTTTCAGATGCGAGACTGTAATACAGAGTCCACCCCACAGGCTAAAACTGTTGTCCTAGAAAAGGAAACAGTCCTAACACCAGAACAGATAGCGGCTCAGCCGTTCGATTATAGAGGTCTGGTTGGGTTCTTAATGTATCTGGTTAGAGGCACTAGACCTGATATTGCTAATGCTGTAAGAGATCTGAGCAAATATTTATCTTGCTATAATAAGACTCATTGGAGAGCGGCTCAGTACTAAAGTGCTTGAAAGGAACGTCGAAGTATGGCTTAGAGTACAATGGAAATAGTACTATTAATTTAGAGCTATACACAGACGCGAGCTTCGCGAATGCTACTGAACAAAGGAAATCTATTACAGGATATGTATCAATACTTGCTGGCGCATGCATTACCTGGAAGAGTGTTAAGCAGGATTGTATTAGTCTTAATACAGCGGAATCGGAGCTAGTAGCCGTAAGTGAAGGAGTAAGAGAAGCAATGTGGCTACGACTACTACTGAATGAATTGGGTTATGGCAAAGTACTACCAACACAATGTTGGTGCGATAATACTGCAGCCATTAGTATAATAAAGGACCCATGCAGTCATTCATCAACAAAGCACATTGATATCCGGCATCTGTATGCCCGTGATAAACATGAAGAGAAAAGTATTAGTATTACTTACTGTAATACCAATGATATGATAGCAGACGCTTTAACAAAGCCACTGAGTCAAGGCCAGTTTGAAAAGCTCCGCGCTATGATGGGAATTAAGGAGTTTCAGACTTAGTTATGTTTGGCATTCCACAAATAACAAATGAAAAGTGGTAAATAAAGGAGTCAATTTAGCCGTAAATAATAAATGACGAATCCCAAACGAAATCACTTGTTCAATTTATTTTGCAACATAACTTCAGGAAAGTTCAAAGTTCAGGATTAGAATAAACAACAAAGTGTGCGTTTTACAGCAAAGATTGCGGTTAAAGGTAAGTTTAAAGGCTAAAATCCAGATTTTAAGGTTCACCTAGCCCTAAATTAAGGATAATTCACGGTCTGGGCTGCAAGCCCCGCACTCGTGAGTACATTTTACTCAACTTTAAGTTTATTTTCAGTCTTTGACTCTCTCATCTGCCGCCGGCGGAAAAGTGCTGTGATCATAGACTGGATAACCGCGAGTAGCTCAAAAGAATAAGACTTTCCGTCCACAGGGTCCCCAGTTGGGCTGTTGGCTGCATGTAGACCTTCAGGGCTCTGTGGCCTAGGCCACACAACTGTAGCCAGGGGAATGTGAACGGCTTACGGAGTTTTCGTCGGATCAGCGCTTGTGCGGCACGGAGACAGAAGAGAGAGTGAGAAGCAAAAGCAAAAGGCGGAGGGAACTTTATGGGAAAGGTATTCTCCAACATATAAGATAAAGTATGAATCTTAGTTTGAGCAAATCTGATTTATATTGGGGCACTGCTTATGAGAAAAGTATCTTGGGCGACGAGAAAAGTATCTTGGGCTACCTGATAATTCTATTTTGGGTATGCGACACGAAATAATCTGAGAACGGCGTTGAAGACGAATGGTCGAGAAGCGATCTTTCGAAGGGCACGCTGGCATCTTTAGTGGGAGTGTTGCGCCATATAAACTACTGCTTTGTATGCTATAGTGAGAAGAAGTAAGACTGAAAGGATATGTTTTATGGCATCTGATTGGATAATACAAAGGTCATTATGAGCCATTCAAAAGGAAAGAAGCCAGCGCTGCTGGCAGCAATATGAAGCCGAGGGATGTGAAGGAAGAAGGCTTTCATTGCCATCACTTCCAAAACTGACGGCAATTACCTACATCATCTACTGCACTCAACACCGATTTTGCCTCAAAGAACAGCTACCGTTTTTAATGAACGCGTTTCATAAAACTAACTAGCGGCTTAACGAGTTTCTCTAGGTTTATTTCAAAATCGGTGAAGTTCTTGAAACGAAGTACCATGCTCATTGTGATATACGGTAGAGCTGCACAAAGGCAACATTCATAAATAAATAGACTTTTTTAGAATTTAGGTTTGATTACTTACCTACACCGAAGTGTTACTGTTCAGAATACGAAGATGAGTCTGCAGCCAACGCGTCAAGAAACCATGAACACGTACCAGAAAGAAAGACGTCTCCGTTGTTAACAGTGTTGGTTATTGTAATTTTGAAGGATGATATGTTTTGTCAGCTATAAATGAATGTTTTCATTATAAATTCTAGCTGCCTTCCAAAACCACATAAGCTTGAAATATTTACTCAGGCGGAGAACATAATATATTCTACAATATATTATATGATTGAACGAAAGATAATTTCACCGAACTGATCTGACTTGATCTCAGAATAGATCACACATTAAATCTGTTAATGTGTGATCTATTCTGATATTGGTTACCCGGTATACGGTCCACTATAAAAAATAAGTTTTATAGTGGACCGTATACCGGGTAACCTTTCACACAATATGTACTTCGAAGTATGTTTTACATATTTTTTGGTTTTACGAAATTCCTCAATTTAAAACCAATCGGTTGGCTGTCAGGTGATTTGGTGGTCTGATACAAATTTGCTTTGAATTCTTCGACGCTTCGCACTGAAGATCAAATTCGACTGAAGTTTGTGTTGAGATCGTGAGAACCATACAATGACCGTATGTTTGATATTGAGTGACGATGAGCCTGACACTTCCACGAGATACTTACTTGTTGCGTACAGTGCAGAATAACGGCAGAAGACACTGTTCGCCCACTCAGCAGATTCGGGATTGCGGGAGAACTGTGCCCGAGCACAGCCTCCGTTATCAGTAGGCTTGAGTATACAGTACTAAACTCAAGTGATCGTCCGCGACAAGGCTAAGCCCACTTCAACTGAGAAGGGAGGAACTAGCGGCACGACAATCAACTGTCGCTGCACTAAAGTTCACACTCCCACTTTGCGCTGCTTGAACTCCTTCAAAGCGAACAAGTTGCTCGCGGTGCACAACTACTCATTGTCCGGCACCGGCAACACGTTCAGGCGCTGGCGCAGTTTAGCGAACTGTTGCGGGCCTAGCGGCGTAGTGAAGATTTCTGCGACATTGTCCTCACTTGGGCAATACTCCACACGGAACACCTTGCGCTCCACAAAGTCTCGAATCTTGTGGAACTTGAGATCCACACTTCGAACCTTGTAGCCGCTGCTCACTTCACCGATCACCTTGATCGCAGCTTGGTTATCCTCGTAGAGAATAGTCTGCGTAGTCCACTGTAGCTTCAGCTCCTCACACACATTGTGAGTCCACATGGTCATGTTTGAACGCTCGCTTGCAGCCACAAACTCTGCACTGCTCGTGTCGTCCGTCATGATCGGCTGCTTCTTGCTTTTGTAGCAGAACGTGCACCCATTCAGTTGCAGCACGTAGCCAGTGATCGAACGACGATCATCTTTCTCGTTTCCGAGATCTGCATCAGCGTAGGCGATCAGCTGCAATCCCGGCAACGCTGGCTTGTTCCACACAAGGCCATATTCACGCATACCCTGCAGGTACCGCAAAACTCGTTTGGCCAGCACAAAGTGCTCCTTTGTGTAACAGGTGAGAAACTTGCCCAGTGTTCGCACGGCGCTGGCGATATCTGGTCGAGAGCAGCTCACCAGATATTGCTAGCGCCGTGCGAACACTGGGCAAGTTTCTCAACTTCTCTGTTTCACATGAAAATGCAGTAGAACTCGCAAAATGGCATGCATTTTATGTGATGTGGTTCACACATCACTTTTGATTGGCTAAAATTCTCTCAAATAAATCGGAGCTGGTCGATCTCTAAATCGCTGCTCACCATTCGCGCTTTCGACACTCCAGCCACAGCAGTCGGCATGGGTCGCACCCGCGGCACCCGCGACCTCGTGCCAGAGACAAAAGTGGCTGTTGCACTTTTCCTAGTCGACCTGGCGGCGTGAGGCACGGGGACAACAGCAGCGGTTGCGGCCGCTGTCGAGGTGTTTCCTCTCAAGCCGCGGACAGCGTGGCAGCTGTGGAAGGATCGCGCAAGCGTGGCCACGCTGTTGCGGCCGCCTCGAATCAGCAAGCCGCCGTAGCCGACGAAGATGACGAAGGAAGAGGTCGCTGGCAAGATAGCCGGGGTGCCGTTAGTGGAGCGGCAGACGCTGCGATCGCTGTCTGCCGCTTGTGGGATTCCACCGGCTTCGCTGTGGCGGTATTTGAAGAAGGGCTGGCTCCGACGGGCTGTTTCGCGCGTCAATCCGACGCTGATGGAGGCGCACAAGTTTCGACGCCTGCTGTATTGCTTAATGCACACCCGACCTTCGCTTGGTAATATTCGGAGCAGTTTTATTTTTTGTAATTTATTGACGTAATATATTTGTAATTTATTATGAGCAGGTGGATCTTATACAATGCATCACATGTATGACGTTGTTCACATTGATGAGAAGTGGTTCAAACTTTACAAGGGAACAGCAAGATACTATTTAACGCCAGAGGAGGGCTTACTGTATCGCTCTACTCCGAATAAGCGTTATACAGGAAAGGAAATGTTTTTGGCAGCGATGGCAAGACCACGCTACAATGCCCGAGCCAAGAAAGATTTCGATGGAAAAATTGGTATCTGGCCTATCGTCGAGCGAGTGCCTGCCGCAGAAACTTCCAAAAATTGTGTAGCGGGCACTCTCATTGTTAAAAATGTCAGTATGACTAGAAAGCTCTACAAGAAGATGCTGATCGACAAAGTTTTGCCCGCAATTCGTAAAAAGTGGCCTGGTACGTGTTTGTTTACATTAACTATGAGAGGACATCGTACCAACTAACATTTGCATAATCTTATTATATTTGTATTCCTAAAGGTCGTAAAGCAAAAATCATCCACCTTCAGCAAGATAACGCCGGACCCCACGTACAGACAACGACGGTGAAATCCGCCACACTATGAAAACACGCCACAACCAGTTGAAGTTCAGAAACCAAGATAAATAGTTTTAGCCAATGAAAAGTAAGTGTGTAGATTGGCTCGTACGACCTGCTCTAGAATCGCTCAAAGACCACAAGCCATTTTGGAAATGGCCCCGCAACGTTCGTACTAAATTAGGACGAAGCGGGAGGCTATAGCAGCGGCTGAGGCCATCGGTAACTGCAAGGCTGCATCAGAGAAGCTGGGAGTCCGCGCCGTACACTACGCGACTGGCTCGACAACAAGGAGAACATCGATGAGTTTTCCGGGGCACAAACTAGCAAGACGCTCAAGGGGCAAGGCGCTAAATCGATCATGCCTTTTGCTCACGACATGGTGACGTTCATGAAGGACGTCCGGCGGGAAGAAGAGGCATGCTTTCAATCCATCGAATACGGAATATATTTCGTGTTGCTAACTGATTTTAATGATTTTATAGTATTTGTGTACAGGTTTGATGATCCAGTACTTGAAAAGGTGCAACCCCGGTGGCTGCGACAGTATCTAACGAACAAGAAGAGCCCGGAGAGTGGACTCTCTGCCTTGATGAGGCTGCTTCAGCGCTTTGCGGCTCGGTAACTTGCTCTTTATTTATTTTCACATTATTTTTGCTCACATATACAATTTTTAGTCATGGTTTTACAGTACAAAAGCCCCAATACGCCAAAAAAACGAAGCGGACATGCGTGAAACTCACTGGCAATTTGCTGTGCAGTTCTGGAGTGAATATGGAGCGTTTCCGCCAAATGCAATTTACAACGTCGACGAGACAGCGGTGTATTACGATATGCCACCTCACAAAATTTGGGCGTTGAAAGGACGGAAAGGTTCGGCGAAAGTCAAGCGCACACAAAAACATTCTGGGAGAATGACAGCGGTTATTACTGCTCGAGCTGATGGTTGGTTATTATTTATCTTTTTACCTTGCACGTTTCTAACTATAATATATGTGTCAAGGAAAAAAACTTCCGATTCTTTTTATTTTACGTGCGATGCCAGGAGGACCTGTCGAAAAAAAAGAATTACCAACGTACCCAGAGGGGCATTTGTACACAGTACAAGAAAATGGATGGATGGATACTACTGTATGGGCATTCTACGTGCGTGAGCTGTTCCGGTACGAAGTGGACGCGCCGTCCGTTCTCCTGCTTGACAACTTCGATGCCCACGTGTCTGAGGTGGGCATCGATGTTGTCGCAGAAACAACATCTGCACTTGTCTGCCAGCTACCCGCCAATAGCACCGCAGTCTGCCAGCCCCTGGATGTTGGGGTGATGGGCCCCTTGAAAAAGAAGATCACTGCAAAGTTGCTGACAGACATCAGTGTACCAGAAGAGGATAGCCAGCCCACGGCGGTAGAAGACGAGAGCGCGTGCCGCAAGTGCGGACTTGTGGAGCTCTGTGTGTGCTGGGAAGAGTGCGTATGTTGGGAGGAGTGCGTTTGCTACGGAGACGCGTGTTTGTGCTACGAAGAATGCATTTGCCTGAAATCATGCGAGATCGACCCGAACCTGGATACTCGAAGCAAACCTCGCCCAAACTTAGCAGCAGAAGAGCAACAATCAGTGCGCTATCGACACGCGACCAATCAGACGGCCGAGAAGCGCCTCGCAACCATTATTCGAACGATTGAGGCATGGGAAGAGCTGTCGGAAGACGTCATTGTGAAGAGCTTTCAGAAAGCTATTCCAATCTACCCAACTGTTGACGTGTAATATCAGTTGCAAATAGAATTGATTTTGTGCATTTCAAATAGTTTAATGTTTTGGCTTTGTGACTGACGCAGTATTATTGGTCAATAAAAATCTGAGGCGGATTTCACTGTCGTGAAGGGCTTGTATGGGGGATGGTATTCAGATAGTGTCGGATTTCACCGTCGTTGTCTGTATCCCCATACGACGCAGATATCGTGGAGGCTGGGGAGCAAGATGGCTGGGATATCGAACTCTTGTGCCAGCCTCCACGATCACCCGACCTCAATACACTGGACCTTGGAGCGTTTCACGCTCTTCAGGCGCTCCAACTGAAGAAGGCGGCTAGGAATTTAGACGGTCTAATCTACGCTGTCTCAGAGGCGTTCCGCCAACTTTCCCCCGCCACTATCGACAAGTGCTTTGTCACGCTACAGAAGGTAATGCAATGCGTGATTGCACATGGGGGTGGAAACGATTACGCGCTACCGAGAGTGCGAAAGCACCACATCCAAGGTTCCAAGATGCCAGTCTCCCTTCCGGTAGAAGGTGATGTCGTCGAGTACGGATTGACCACATTGAATAAGTTTCTGTAGTCATAATTAAAAAATGGGTACAAAGTTGCTTAATCTTAGGATTTGGAGTCAGTTGATAATCATTGGTCGTAAATTGCGCCATAAACTGAAATTCGAAGCCACTTAAATCCGCTCTATAACGCGCCTAAAACAGTTGTTACAAGGGTCGTACCAATTTATGTGAATGCGCAACATACTGACGAATACACACATATTTTTCCCGCTCGCCAATGATAAATGAGAGTGAATCGAGTGCCCATCTGGAGACATGAATTTTGATCGGCCTTTCTTTCCACAAGCGCACCCTCGCTTTGGGGTCATCCGTACCAAGGTACAGCGTATACAACGTATACTGTACCTCCGTGTGAATCGTGCCACGTTTGAATTGAGTGGTGGCCGCCGCCCGCGTGAGGCCATTCGAGATTTTGGCGGTAATCGGGGCGAATGGACCCGCGCCCGCGATTCGCACAGAAGCGCAGGCTGCACGCGGCCGCGAGCGACGAGAGCGATGAGAGCGACGACGACTGGACTGCGCCATCCATGGACCCACCCGCCGATTCTTCTGGAGCGTCCAGCGCTGGTTCTTCCGGAACATCCAACCAGATCGACACGCTGAGTGTGCACAGCGATCCTGTCGAGCTCGTGCCGGATCCGTCCGAGCCGGTGCTTCCAGCCCCTCTCGAGTGCATGCAGTTCAGCTCGTGGGAGTCGTTCCATTCCTAGCTGGACGACTACAGCGCCCGAACGTACCAGGTATGTGTTCTGTGGTGGGTTCGTGGTGTTGGTTGTACATTAACACTGGTGATTTCAGAATTTTCGCGTCCGAACAAATAACAAAGTCGAGGAGCGGAACAAGAAGATCGAGAAGGAGAACTCGAAGGCGCCGCCGATCCCATTAGAGTGGGATATGTACAACAAAACTCTGATCTGCACGCACGGCGGCACGTTCAAGTCTCGCAGCAAGCGGGCGCGGCAGGAGTCACGCGCAACCAAGTGCGGAGCGAAAGTAAGTAACTGGATGGGCTCGGATGGGTGCTGGATGTGCTCAGATGGGTTGTCTAACAGAGTATATGTGTGTGCCAGATCAATGTCTGCGTTTGCGTGACCAACAAGAAGTCGGGCGACCCGGTCTTTGCGTTGTGCGTGACCAGGGCGAAGCTCGCGCACAACCACAGGCTCGACCCGACGACGTACCAGCATTACGGGTCTGTGTGCACGTCTCTTCCTGCTCGTGTGGTGGACACCGTCGACATCCTTCGCAAGGCTGGGGCCAAGAAGAAGAAGATCCTCGAGTACATCCTCGAGAACGCAGACAACAGCGTTGATATTCGAGACGTGCATAATCTCGTCCAAAGGCTGAAGGATCGAGAGGCTGCAGGGACTACAAGCAAGGAGCGAATGAAGACGTGGCTGAAGGAGTTCAGCGAGGAGCCCGGCAACATCGGACGCATCTTCGTCGAGAAGCGTGCAGATAGGGTTCGCGTGCATTTGTCTGTGCTTGGTATGATGAAGTAAATTAACGCACCACTCGTTCTCTTTTGTGTGCAGAAAATTGCAACATGCATTACTCTTTAAACCAAGCGCATGCGTGAGATGTTCTTTCGCTTCCCTGAGGTGATGCTGATTGACGCGACGCACGGCACCAACTCCTCCAAGTACAAGATTTTCTCCTTCATGGTGCATGACGCGTTCGGCAAAGGCCAGTTCGTGCAACACGCGGTTCTCCAGAACGAGCGTGCCGCAACTCTGATGACGGCCATCGAGGAGTTCAAGAAGAACACCCCGTCCTGGACCAAGTTGCAGTGCGTGGTTGTCGATAAGGACTTCACCGAGATGGCCGTCCTCAAAGCTGCACTGCCCGGCGTCCGCGTTCTCCTGTGCCAGTTCCACGTTCTCAAGTACCTCCGTGAGCAGCTAGCGTCCGCCGAGTATGGACTCTCCCCGTGGCAGAAAGCTCAACTGCGGAGCGTGGTTTCGCTGATGGTGTACGCGACCACTGAGCGCGAGTTCGCCAAGCACCGGGACTACATGCGCCACATCCTGTCGATTGGCACGCGGTCTGCACGTCGCGAGGCCACTGAACACAGCCATGGCAGTTCCCCACAGCTCGTGGATCGGTCGATCCCTGATGGTGATCAGCTGGGCACTGATGGTAACGTGCCCATCTTGGACCAACTGCATGGGCATGTGCCATCGACAGTTGCAGATGCCGAGCCGCACCCGTTCGAGATCTACTTCCGCGGTGACGTTGGGGAATAACACCAACAACCGGCTTGAGTCGTCATGGAAGCACTTGAAGGACACGATGAGCAGCTTCATGGGTTTGGACGAGTGCGTGGCGGCCATCATCTGTTATCAGTCTCGCACAGAGCGGGCGTTCGACGCGAAGGTGAGCAAGATCGGCGTAGTCCACGACCCAAAGTTCGACAGAGAGATGTCGCTAGTCGCGAACTTGGTCAGCAGGCACGCGTGCGACCTTATCTTCGACCAGTACGCGTACACCATGAGCGCCACAGCTCAGTACATCATAAATGAGGCAATCCCAGGCATCATCTTCATTAAGAATGAGGCTGTCGCTGACAAAGCACTGGACGAGCACTCATGATGTGATGGAGGAGAAGGACACCGTGGAGAAAGAGAACTCCCAGCAAGAGCATGACGAGGTAGAGGATGCCTACTACCAGGAATCAGAGGAAGAGGACGGCGTGAAAAATAACATGTCAATAACAGAGGAGAACGCCGAGAAGGAGACGGTGTCAACAGTGGTGGCTCCTGTCCAGATGGTCAACGAGTCCGTCCAGATGGTCAACGAGCCCATCCAGATGGGCACGGAACCCGTCCAGATGGGACCCCAGACGGAGCAGATGGATACGGACACAGTTCAGATGGACATGGAGCCGTTTCAGACGGACATTGAGCCAACTGATTCAGCCGCCCGCCCTTTTCAGACGCTACAGTTGGTGCAGATTGGCGGTGAAGACGATGACATTGACTTCGAGTCACCACCAAGGTCGAGAGGACGTCCAAAGGTGAAGCCTTCAGTTGTCAAGGCAAAGCAGAGCCGTGCCGTGGCAATGGCAGATTACGACTCCACGTTCCATAGCATGCACCTGAGCCTGGCCACTGTGGCTGAGATCGTGGCTGGGAATCCCACTTACCTATCGGACGCCTCAACACTCAAGAGGTTCAAGTTGTTCGTGTTTGAAAAGAAGACCAAGCCGCCCGTAGCCCGGGAGAGCAGCAAACTCCCCACCAGCAAGTATATCCTTGACACACACGACCTGCTCCGCGTACTCCCAAAATATATGCTCAGGAAGTGCGGAACCAAGGTCGTGGCACTCCAGAAAAAGAAGACAGGACTCGCGGAGCGAGATATTTCAGTGGAGATCCCAGGCATCGGGGTTTTCATGACGGCTACCCTTACCGTCATGAGGAGCTACCATCGTGCAATTGCTGCTGTGCGACAGGTGGAGAAGGCAATGACCTGGATCCCGACAGTAAACCTGAGTCTGCCCGTTGTTTGCCACTTCAGAGCACACGAGGATCCATCAATGACTGACAAAATGGAATCGCTCCGGCTGCTGTCATCGGAAGTAAGTGTAGCTATACGTTGCAATACTGACCATTATACACTAACAAGTGTCATACCCTACAGATGGAAGTGCTTGATCTCGCCGCGACCGGGTGTCTGAGCGACAACACCATGACCACGCTGATGGCCACACTTTTTGGCCCGGACCCCGCGAGGATTGTGGGGAGCGCTAACTTGGTAAACGTGACCCTCGGCAATAATGTTGCGGTGGATCACGCCGGCGTTGAAGCGCTCTTCTTCGGTGCGTCAGCGGAGCGCGTGATGATACCTGTCAACTGTAACGGCAACCACTGGTGCTCGATCATGATCGACTTCGCCGAGCAGAAACTCTTCTACTACGACCCGATGGAGTCAAGCTATAAGCTGGGGCTTCGGGTTGCTGCTCAGTCGATCAATTCAATCGTTCCAGGATGGCAGTCGCGCACTGCCCGTGTCCAACCGTACACCAGCACGCTAGGTGTCCAGACCGACAGCTACAGCTGCGGCATCTACGTTTTGGTCGCATTCGAGGTCTTCAGTGGCGCGGAATCGCCTGGAATCGTCGACAAGAAAACCCTCCAGCACCTGCGCTACCGATATCTTAGCATGTGCATGTAATTGAATTTCTTTGCGCAGAGTTTGATAGATGCGTAGTATAACTCTGTTCAATGCTGGATGTGCTTGTGATGCTCGGCGGTCTTGTACTCATGTACTTTTGCGCCAATCGTTAATGAGGTAGAGTCAACGTGATGAGGTTGGGCGACTGGCAGTGACGATCGCCATTTAGTTTGCATCCGGATATACACATTGCACACGTATACCTCGCCCACGTTGCTTGGTCTAGCTCGATGGCTGATGAGCTCAGATGGGCATCACTTGGTCATGGATAGAGCTGTCGCGAAAGTAACCCTTAACTTTTCTAACAACTTGTGTTTCTAACGTGAGGGTGTACCACCCTAACCAGCCTTCAACTACCTTTACTAAACCTTTACTTACCCCATACAAAATCTAAGTACAAAAGTCTGTAGCTCTTCGAGCACCCGGCACTTCGCGATGGAAGCTGAAGAGCTACGTCGCCCAAGCCCCGCCATGAGCGCCTTTCGTGCTCCAACAGGTAGCCGGGGGCTTCAAGAGCCCACAATGGAGGTTGACGTGCATGGTCCAGCTCCAAGATCTCCGAGACATGGTTAGGAGCTAGCTCCGGCTCAAGATGGCGGCTTCAACCAAGCCTCTAGTACACAGACACCTCCTGCTACCTCCGCCGCAAGTGCAGGGCGTTCTGCACAAAGCTCGAGGCGTACATCGGCTCGTATTCGAAAGACAAAGCGGACAAGCCCCTCCAGCACCCAGCAATCGAGTGTCCGTCAGCAGAAGCATCAGCGATCAGCACGTTCAAGTGCAAGACGTTCATCCAGTCGGAGACACCGTCTCATTGAGCCGACCGAGCCGCCAAGCGACCGAAACCCACGTTCCGATCTCGCCACGCTTCACAGAGAAGTCCCTGATCCTGGCACCCGTCTAAGCACTGCTCCACCACGGCTGTTCGCAACAAGACGCCAGCGCCGCCACGAATTGTGGCAATTCGTTAAACTAGCTAACTACTCATCCTGATAACTGGTATTTGTCCAACGCAGAGCTCGAAAACAAGCACGCCGCCTTTGCATTTTGCACCCGTTGTAAAATGACAATAGCGTTCAAAACTTCCCAGAAAGAGCATTTTCCACCAGTGGCAACATCATCACAGCCAAGAGGAGCTCGTTGACGCCGGATCTGGTGAGGGACCTAGTGTTTATCGCTGAAAATTCGAAACGAGCGAAGCGTGGGGGTGCCTAGCAGCGATAGTCTAAGGCAACGGGCTAGTGATGAGAGATATGACACCTCTGGATCAAACGAAAATCTATAGCGTACGGGTAGTGCATTCAAACCCAGCCAAACCAGTTTTATTTTCTTAATAAATATCACCTTTGTTTGTACATGTTGCTCAGTGTGTTAGTAGTGAAAACCTGTATTGCTCTAGTTGATCATGAAACACGCATTAGGCTGATGATGGCGAGTAGCGGCAACATCACGAACAACGAGCCGAGGGAGAAGCGCATCGATCGTGACAGAACAGACCTGCAAAGGCAGCCGACTTATCTGCTGGCGAGCCCGAGCTGCTCGTACGTCTTCTCGCTGCTGGAGGCAGACTCGCTGGCGGAGACTGACTCGCTGCTACTACCCGATGTGGAGGCGCTGCTGGAGAGCGGGCATGCTGCCCGAGTTGGCCGTGACATCCTTGATCTTGTTTCCCGTCTTGCCCTTGAGAAAGTCCGTGAACTGGTCGGCGAACATGATGGCCACGGTCGTCTCGCACTGGATGCCCGAATCGGCCTGCTTGTTGATTTGGTTGATGCTGTTGACGCTGTCGCGCGACTGCGAAATGTTCTTGGCCCGAGCTGCCGTGCGGAGCGAGCTCTGCAGAAACACGTCGATGCCCGTGGCGGCCGTACAGCTGTCGTGCCAAGTCGTGCAGTTCGGCAGTTAGCTTCCCTGGATGGAGCCCATGTTGCACGGCTCCGTGGCGCCAGCGATGATGAGGAGCGCGAACGTGGAGGTCTTCATACTGGTGGATGGAGCTGGAAGTCGAAAGGGTGGGGAGGAGGAAGTCTCGCTTGGAAGGAGGAGCTCCAGAATAAGCCCGAACGCGGAGCTAGCGAGGAAATAGAAGCGCTACGTTGCAGACACGCACATCAATTTGCTTGCGCTGCTTCAGTACGTCCAATACCGCCACCTATCCGCGCGATGGCAGTCGGTTTTGGCGACGTACATAAGGATCCGCGGCTTGAGGGTGATGAACTGGTACATGAAGAAGGAGAGCAGCGTCATGGACTTCGTCCTGCCGAGCCGAACCAGCTGATTGGACTCTAGATTTATAAAGGATTTTGTATTGGACGAGAAACAAGTGTGGTCCACATAAACAAAGTAAGGGGTGGGTAAGGGGGTGGTAAGGAGCAGGTAAGTTAAGCAAGTAAAGGTTAGAAAGTTAAGGGCAGGTTAAGCTATTGTGCCTTTCGGCCATTTTGCCCTCAGATTTAAGGTCCTACGTAGGAGTAGCGGTCCTACGTAAGACCTCCTAAAGGATAGTCTGATGGTAATTAAATTTAGCATGTCCTATGTTACAAGAGTCGATAATGGAAGATGGCTGAGCAGCAGCTCTTTCGTATGAGTGAATGGCCGGCGAAAAATGGCCATTCGGACCTTAATTGCTTAAAGGTACCCTTTAGACCAAAGGTGAGCCCTTACGTAGGACCTCAGACACAAAGGTAAATCCCAGCCATCTGCATCGCAAATCCTACCAAGAGCCCTAACCCCTCCTGCTTAGAACCTACTTTTTGCAGTCCGATTGGCCATTTGATCAGAAAGGCACAATAACTACGACAGCCCTAGTCATGGATGGATATGGATGTGCACCAGGTGGGTACAGCCTGTCCATCTGTGACCACCTGTACCGTACAGGTGGTCACAGATGGGCAACGTGGCTCGTCTCAGATTTCTCCAGATGGGCGCAGCAACACGTGCCATGATAAATACTCGATGAGCTGCGGAGGAAAACGTGACCATCAACAACACAGGACTGCATTGATCTCATCCTAATCTCATTAATATGTTCTGTAAAAAATTAGAGAACGAAGTATGCTTCGCGAGCTGTGCGACGCAACTTTCCGTTGTCCAATCCGATCGATACTTCTCAAAATATTGATCGCTAAAAATTTACTGCATTTTCATGTGAAACAGAGAAGTATGAAAAGTCGCAGAATAAAAATTAATATCGGCTGCATTGACACTTACAGGTATTTCTGGCACCAAAATGCCCCCTAGAGTATTTCCCATGCAGGTGAACGAAATGTATCTGTTTCAGATTTAGGCGCGTTCTTAAGTTCCCGGGAGCGCTCCCGGGAGCAAAATAGACAGCTTTCATTGGCTTACAGGGTGCGAACAAGGATTTGCTTGGGACGCAAAATTTCCCGCTCCCAAAATTCTTTTGCGTCGCTGGGAGCTGGGAGATCACAGATAGCTTCTTCATTTCTTCATGAACTCACGCCTAGTGAGCTTGTTATGAATCTCTCGCACAAGAGCTATCTGGATATGCATTCTTTTCATCCTAAACCACTGTAGTTCTGTAGCACCAGAGCTTCAAAAAATGCATACTGAAGCGAAGTAGATTGACAGAGGTGTATAGTTTTTTCCTCCCGGGAGATCGGGAGCGGGAACTTAAGAACGCGCCTTAACGAATACCGGGAGCAGTCAGTCCCAGTCCTCACTGAGGACTGGGACTGACTGCTCCCGGTATTGAGGACTCCTCACACACTCGTCCGGCGAACTTTGACGGTAGATAAGACTCGTGCAATGCTCAGGCGTTGTGAAACAAAAATATTTTCGTTATCTAATGTGCTGCGGCTCTGACCCGTGCCGACTTCCGTGGTGCATACATGTGTCGGGCTACTTTCGTTTTGTTCACTCAAATTCTGCTTCAAAACACAATCTTCACCTCCTCGGAGCGACTGCGCTCCACTTAGATGCTGGTGACTTCGACCTCCGGCTCATCGCTTTCGCTGCTGTCTTGGCCGTTGAGAATCGGGTGCGGGATTTCGTCCTCGCTGCCCAACTCATCTGTCACCGGGTCGTTGTCACTAGCGTTCAACCGACCACGCATTGCCGCGCCTTCCTTTAGCTGCCGCACCAACCAGCCTTCATCCGCCATCGACAGATCATCGAACGTATCGCGAGTCTTGTCGTACGCGAAACTAAACTCATCGAAGTGCGACTCATCGCTGGCGTTCGCAACGGTCGATGCCTTTTTCCCGTTGATGGCCTTGGGGTGCTCACCAATGGTTTCATCCACGTTCATGTTGCGGAAGTGCTCATGCACGTTCTGCATCAACTCTTCAGTCGGCGGGATGAAAGGCGGCTCCACCTCTTTCTGTTCAAGCTTTTCCCAATTGATCGTTGCGAAGAACGAGTGTGTACGCACACCGTCAATGTCAATGCGCTCAGCAGGATCACGGACCAACAATTTCTGCATCAAATCGATGGCATCATCGTCGATCGGCGGGTACCTCTCGTACTTGACATCCGCCGTCTGAATTTTCTTGTACATCTGCGAAATGTTCGGGTCAAAGAACGGAGTGCTTCCGGTTAGCATTTCGTAAAGCAACACGCCGTAGCTCCACCAGTCCGCTTCCATGCCATACTGCGGCTTTTGCGTCAGCAATTGCTCCGGAGCAATATACGCAGGGGAGCCAGCCAGCGTTCCGGCTTGAGAGTAGTTGTGGCTTCCCGGCTCGCCTTCAAGACGCAGCTGCTTCGAAATTCCAAAGTCCACAAGGCGGATGTTGCCAGTCTTGTCCAGCATGATGTTGTCCGGCTTGAGATCGCGGTAGATAATACCGTGCGCGTGCAGGTATGAAAGTGCAATAGCTAGTTCTGCCGCGTAGAAGCGAGCGCGCTCAACCGAGAAACGCCGGCCACTGCTCGTCGACACATTCGGGTCCATCTTCGAGGAATGCATATGCAAATACAGGTTTCCACCCTTGTAGTAATCCATACCGAGATAAAGCTTGGTCTGCGTCTGGAAGGCGAAACGCAAGCAAGTCAGGAACGGGTGGCGAACGCCAGACAAGATGCGTCGCTCCTTGAGCGCGCTCTCGGCCCCAGACTGCTTGTCAATAATTTTGATAGCGAAGTACTCATCCGGGTTCAGGTGGCGCTGCACCAGCACCACGGTACCAAAGCCACCCTGGCCGAGCACGCCCACAACGTCGAAGTCCGAGAACGACAACGCCAGCGAGCGCTTCGTGAGGCAATACTGGTGGAAGCATGCCGGGTGTTCGGCAATCACCATCGGGTTCGACGTAACACGGCGAGTTTTCGACGCCGACGCACTGCGCTGACGGAACGACAGCACAACACGCGAGATACGCCGCGCCGGGGTGAACGTGGTCTGCAGTCCGAACTTGCCCTCCGTCGTCGATCCCGAGACGGTATTGATCAGACGGTGCCCCGAGTAGCCGAAGGCGTGATGGTCGTCGTCGTCGGCCTTGTGGGCAACCTCCTCGTTCACATCCGTGGCCAGCAGGTACTTGCTCGCATACAGCGCGGCGAAGTGCACGAAGCCTTCGCGTCCGTGGTAGATGCCCTTGAACACACAGGACGGCTGCGTGGTCTCGCACGTCTCCAGGTCGAAGAGCAGCTCCACGTCCTTGCTCAGCTGGCGCAGGAAGGACGGCAAGCGCTCGATCACGTTGTCGGGCGACGTGGCCGTGAGCAGGTGCACAAGGTCCGTGAGGAACTTCTCCGCCAAGTGCGTGGTGATGGACGACTCGATGGACACGACGTCCTCCGCCGAGCGCGCCGCCGTGGGCGTGGGCGTGGCCGGGCCGTCGCGCGGCCTCCCCTGCTGCAGCAGCGAGGCCTCCCTGGCCGTGGTGTTGTGCAGACTGAGCTGCATCATGTGCATCCACATGGCCTTCTCCACGCCCGAGGCGGCGATGAAGTGGATGAGGTTGCCGTTCGTGGCCAGGAAGCTGAAGCCGAGCTCCTCGGGCTTGAGCTTGGAGCCGCCGAAGCCCGCGGAGGGCAGCGAGCTCAGGATCTGCTTGATGACCCAGCGGCCGCGGTGCTGCTCCTTGGCCAGCGCGTGGTTCTTGGACTTGTAGACCGACACGGTGCGGTTCTGCAGCGTGATGTAGCGCGGCGTCCAGCTCTTGACGATCTTGCGCTGCTTGTAGAGGTAGCCCTCCCACTCCACCTCCTCGGCCGTGATGGTCTTGAGGTCGATGAGGTTGGGCGTGGACATGGCTCCGCTCTTGGGGCGCGTCTTGCGCGGCGTGGACGCGGCCGTCGACACGTTAGACGACGCGCCGCGCGAGATGGACGGCCGCCGGCTGCGCGGCGTGCTGGAGACCGTGCTGCCGCCCGACGACGGCCCGCTGATGGACGCCTTGCGGCGGCTGCCGCCGCGCACCGCCGCCGTCAGACTCGAGGTCGACGGCTTGCGCGACATCATGCGCGCCTCCAACATGTGCGCCATGCTTCAGTCAGTCAGTCAGTTGGGCACTGTCTGTCTGAGGGCGGAGAGTGCGGAATACAGGAGTGATGGTCGCTTGGGAACAGGCACCCTTTAAAAAAAAGTGTCGCTTTTTCTCCTTTTTCAGTCAAGGCGGCAACTTGCGTCGACAAGGCAAAGCCGAAGCCTCCGTTGTTGCCCTCTGGTCGCTCGCTCTTTTTGCTTTCTGGACGCGCCCAACAAGTTGTTGGCAACAACACGGCAAGCAGCAGCTGGAGCGTTCCAGCCCCCCCCCCCCCCCCCCCCCCTCGAATCTCCGTCTTTGCCCCAGTTTGCGGTGAAAGCCTGTGGAAATGGAAATCGACTTTAGAAGGGAATGGATTGGCATTGGCGGAAAAGATGAGCTACCGAAACCGGTACAAATGTACCGGTTGCGCAGTCGTGAGGCCGTTCGGTGGTACAATCAGTGCTGCACATCGTCCGGTGCCCACAGCCGCCGCTTCGTCGACAACCGTCGCGACAAGTGCTCGACGCTCACCATTTCCTCATGGCGAGCTGCCTGCTGTTGCTGTGTTGCCCTTTGCCTTCGACGGGCAACTTGCTGACTGGATGGATGGCTGGCTCTTGCGAATCGCGTTAAAGCACCTTTATTACAACGTCACGAAAGTGGTTAAAGGCGCCTACTGCACCTTTAACCCATCAACCTTCCAGTTCTAGACAGAAGGGGTGAAATGAATGTTCTGGGGGTTGCACCCCCAGACCCCCGCGATAGAAAAACTAACTACTGGACAGGGCAACGGGTCCGCTCGCTGGAATGCTCGGCGCTGGGCCCGCCTCCGCAAATACCACGCGGCCCTGCTTCGCGGGCTCCCCGCGTGGGTTTGCTGCGTCTACGCGACCTCGCAACCGCTCACTACCGCAACCAGCGATGCCATCCATCCCCCATACAAAAACTACATGATTTCATAAAGGCGCTTTACGATAAAGCGCCATAAGGTGTGGGTCACATACAGATGATGTGGACCACATGAGGAGGGATGACATCCCCACTAGGTGTCTTTGAAATCGGGTCCGCAAGGAGGGTCGCTCCAGACTCGAGGCCATATCTCAGCAAGGAAGGAGCGTTTGGCTGCGCTGTTTGGTGCGTTAGATGGGTGTGTCACATGCTAATAGACTTAGTCGCGCGAAACCGCAGGGTATCCGTGTCATTCCCCGTGAAGCGGCGCCAACCAAACGCCGGTTTGGGACTTTGAAAATCAAAGGCGACAACCTAAGGTATTCCCATCCTGCGTAGAAGGGCCTCAGTAACGCGCAGAAATGATTCATGTGTTAAAGGTGCTTTAGGCGCCTTTAAGACCTCTGTCGTGACGTTGTATTAAAGGCGCTTGACCGACATCGGGCTCTTGCAGCTCACCAAGCTCGCATGATGGCGACCTCGTCACCTAGACCTTTAGTTCACATTTTGAGTATTAGGCGACTATCTTGGCAAATCACAGGAAGATGTTGCACGCTACGAAACAGGGCACCTTTCCCGCAAGTGATTCTAGAATGATCAAGTACTCGATCTTTAACCAAAGATTCTCGAATCGCTGAGCACCGAGTGAAGTAGGTAGGACTCGATAATTAGCGAGGATCGACCATTCTACCAAACGACTCGCTCATTTATTAATTCATCACGCACTAAACCAAGAACCATGGCACCCTCCCAAAGGAGGCGAAGCCAGGCGCTGAACCACCAGCTGGCGGAAGTCGCCCAAGGAGCCTCCCCTTCAGCTCAACCTGGTAATGACCGCCAATCACGTCGAGCAAGAGTGCATATTCCTCCCTGCTCGCAGTGACGATGAACTTAACTACATGTACCAGAACTACCTATGCGTCTCCACGTGATCGGTCACAAAACGCGCGCGAAGCGCCTTGCTGCTCAAAGGCGCACCCGCGAACAGCGCAAGTTGCGCTTGCGTCGAATGCTCGCAGCTCAAATTGGGCGTCCGTCTGCAAGTTTCTGGGATGACAGGAGAGTGGGGAACGCGAGGATTTTCTTAGCCGCGAAAAACATGTTTCTATTGACTAAAAGCGAAGACGCGGGTATGAATTAGTCGGTAAATCGGCAAAGCATCGATCTTCTAGTAGAAGACGCAGTCAAATCTCAAAGACAGACTACTTTACGGAAGTTACTGCGTATTTGGCGTTGTAACTGGACTTTATCGATAGCCTTGCAATTTTACAAAAGTGATGCACAATCGATCATGTGGCGACAATTTTTCGATTTACTCAGTAGCTGGGTTAGAGACCTAGTGGGCCGACTTGACCTTGTATCAGATACGAGGGAGATGGAGCTCCTCGTACGGTACGGTACGTGTATCCAAGTGCGTGGCAGCTTTGATGCGCATCGGCACTGCCAGTGGCAGTCTGCCACTGGTCGCGATGCTACCGGTCACTGTAACTACCGGTCCATGGTGGCAAGCACGCGGGTGATTGAGATCGTTCTCCTTCTGCCGGACCAGGCCGCACCGCGCACCCGGACGTAGGGAAAGCGGCAGTTTCCCCCAGAGCTCGGTGGCGGCGGTCCACGGTGCACTTGCAAACAGCTTCAAGCTGTCACCGAAGCAGCACGCTGGTGCTACAAATCGCAGGCTCCAGGCAACGCAAATCCCACGTGGCGGCAGGGAAACGCCCACTTGTTTTTTTTTTCAGTTGGCTTCGGCGCTGCACCTGGGCTCCAGCTCTAGCGTCCATGCCGGTGCCTTGACATGCGAACGCGAGCCTGGAGCGAGGAGAGCCGGAGGTTGCATTCGCTCTGCGCGTTGGGACACCGGCGCTGATATTTCGCGGTACGTGACGCCGCGTTCGGTCACGGGCAGCAAGATTCGCTCGCGCCAAGTTGTTCACCGAGTTGGGTCCCGCAGGTCGAAAGATAAGCCGCCGATTTCGTCTTCAACTTGCCTTTGTGGGCGCAGATAAGTTTCAAGTTGTGCGGTGTGATATCGTGCAGGTGATACATGTACTGCATCGCCTTGCTTCGACGTCGTCCGTCGGATTAATCCGTTGTTGATGTCCCATTAATCGATTCGAAGAGACGGAGCGTTGCTGTTGAAGCTGTTGATCAGCAAGCTGAACGCAACTTGAACGTGCCCATGCCACGTCATTCGTAGCGACACCGATTGCAGCAGATCGGTTCAAGCCATCGCATCGGGTGCAGCATCTATCGGCGACGATCGCTTCTGCGTGCGGCGAATTGTTTCGAAAGTTCTGCGGCCGATCGGGGCGATCGGTCGGACAGCAAGCGGCGCAATTTCGCTTGTCAACCTCTTCGTTTGAGATGGCAGAAGACAACACAAGAGCGAGGGTTTCGCTATGTCGCATTGCAACCGCGAGGTGAGAGCAGGGAGCTTCACACTCGACCCGTTGTCTTTGCTGATCGGTAGTGCGGTCGCCGTCGACGTGGTGCGAGGAGAACTCACTTTATCACCCTGTCGATATGTTGAAGGCGAATCTGCATTCGATCTGCTGTGTCTGACAAACTCAACGCCCGGCGGAGATAGCTCGTGCTCCGGATTCGGTGACGTCTCCCAAATTACTGTAGACACCAATCGACCCCAACGCGGCTTTGATCGTCGGGTAGGAGACTTGACCGCGTGCTCCTTTCCATCGGTCTTGTGATTTGCAACAAGTCTCCGAGTTGCAACAGCGACACCTTGGTTGTGAGTTGATATCTGTGACTCGTCAGAGGTATCATCGAAGGTGTCGCGAAATACTCGTCCGCGGTGGTGTTTACTCGGACGCTCAGGCATAGCGTAGACGCAGGTCTGTGATCGCAGCTTGGACGGTCGGGCATTCTCGTGGCTGTTTTGATTCGACAGACTCTCAGTTGACGTCGACGCAATTCTCAGGCAGATAATCCGTGGGCCTTTTGGTTCGAGAAGCGCTTTTTGCAGTCTCTTTCGCACTAGATTTCCGCGCACGAATGACTGCACTTTCACGGCGCTGACAGTCTCTTTAGCCAACTTTTCACCAACGATTTTTGCGGGTGTTGGAATACGAGGTGAGGGTGATACCGTTTGCCGTCGCTCTTGATGTTGGCGGAAGACTCTTTGAATCGTGATTGCGCTCGTTTTTCTTCTCTGAATTCGTGTGGGCTGCGTTGTCACTGGTTGTTCCGATGGTGGGCGTGGAGTAGTTGGCGTCGAAGGTTTGCTTGGGGGTCGAGGAGGCTTATCAGGGCGTATTCGTGAGCGAGATGAGCCTACCTTTACACGATTGATGTGGGGCTTCACTTTTGGTATGGGTTCTTCTGGAGGTCGAGCGATGCGTTGCATCACTATCATTGTTCGCATCAGCTCGCGTTGCTTCCTGAACTTTTCCAGCTCTTCCGTGAACTTATCATGTCGGCGTTGACGACGTCCTCGAAATATTGCCTGCAAACGCATAATGACGACCAGTGCACTCAGCATGTCTGTTAGAACTCCTTTCTCAGAAGGCATCCTGGTAATGGTGGCGCGACGCATGTGGAAGCTGCGTCCCGTGTGCTCCTCGACGTTTGCTGGCAAGACCATCTCGGTGCTGTTAACGCGAGCAACGATGTTGCCGTTTAGAGAGTTGAGCAGGTCAAGCGCCTTCCTCGCCTTCACTTCACGGATCTTAGCGTGGTTCCGACCATTTGCGAGCTTCTTCGTGTTGATTTCGATACTTTGCTGTGAAAAGGAGGCACATCCAAAAGGTTAGTATCTAAGAAACCGCGGCTGCACTAGTTTAAGCTCACCGCGATATGCGTGGTAAAATGCAGCAGCTTCTGTTCATCCTTCGTTGAAAACCCTGTCTTCACAATGACTTTGACCGTCTTGAGTCGCCGCAGCCTGACCTCGCTGCTCGAATCGTTATGGTGGTCTTGCGGGGTTGCAGCGCGTTCGGCTTCTTCGAATGCTCGCTCTCCTGTCGTGTCCAAGCGATTCAAAAGCTTTGCACGTGAAATATGTCTGCGTTAACTACCAGTTCTGCAGTATGAACACCGGAGTGAAAGCTGTACAGTACCTGGATGACCGCAGTGGCGCGGTGGTACAAAACGATAGGGGCGCAGAGGATTGAGTCCACCTGCATGTCTTTTGGCGCATCATACTCCCGATGAAAGGCGCGGTGCTGCAGCAACGTTTAAAGTTCAGATGTTAGACAACACAATAGTTCACATCCGTTTGTCCCTCGTACCGGGTTGGGCTCTTGCATCCGCAAACAGCGTCTCTGGAGGAAGCACGAGCTGACCATGCCCACCACTGGCGGGAAGCTGACGAGCGGTGTCTTAGCAACATCGTCGCTCTCACTCCCAATGTCGCTAGTGTTCGTATCGATCTCTGCCTTGCTCTCGACTGCGTTTTCAGTGCCAGTGGCAATAGACTCCGTGGGGTTGTCCTCTTGTGCTGCTTCACCGTCGTCAGGGTCTTTGTCGTTGCAGTCCACGACCACTTGCGGTCTCAATAGGTGGGCAGCTTTGTCGTAAATGTACACGATACAGCGCTGCGCTGGAATGGAAGCCAGAATATCCGTAGCCGCTTGAGTTAGCACGTCTAGCAGTGACAACTCGACCAAGTCCATGTCAGCGAAAGTGCCCAGGGACGAGGACGACCGTCGCTTCAGTAGCGGATCCACCGACAGCCGTCGCACTTCCGACTCGCCGTTGCACTTCGAAACTCCAGACGTGCTTGCCTGCGTTGCACCATCCTCTTTAGCCTCGATGGTGGCTGCAGCGGCCACCTCCGTGTCTTCAGCCATGTTGACAACTGCAACATGTGCAGCCAAATCGGGACATGGCTACACAATATTAAATATGACATACCGTGCCAATAACGTTTTTCTGTCATATTTTATAATTGCTGGTGGGCATGGAAGTGCGGCGCCGAGTGCACGGTACAGTACGTCGTGCAGACTGCTGCCCTCCCCTTAGCGAATATTAAAGACCTGTGTATACGCAGTGGAGGTGTGTTTGAAGCAAGAGAGCGTCGCCGACTATGAGCAAGTGAGGTCCGCTGTCGCAGAGCATCTGGGCGCGACGTGCTCGGTCTTCACCAAGGGTAAGCATAACCGCAATAATTGAATATTATTTGAAACAATAATTTAATTTAATTTATTGCAGGTCCAATAATATTGGATGAGAATTCGCCACTGGCGAGTCACGTGGAGCGCGTCGACATCACGGAATTCGATGGGGACGAGAGTGAAGAGCTCAATGGCGTGGGGGTCCCACGCTCCGAGGCGCAAATGTTCGTGCACGTGTTCAAGCTCAGTGATGTGAGTGATTTATAATTGTGCTGTCAATTAAAATTATTGGGGGATAATTAATTTATTTTTATTGAATTGTTGGTAGGAAGCTCCGGCGGAGGAGACTGCAGACGATGATGAGAACGTGACGACGTGCCAGCAGACGGTTCTTCCTGCGTCCAGCTTTGACGGACTTTGGGACTCGCTGATCTTTGACACAGCGGTGAAGAAAAATGTGCTGGACTATGCCATGACGGCCATGCTGTTCTCGGATTCCAAGGTGAACCCGCATATCATCTCGTGGAACCGCGTGGTGCTGCTGCATGGCCCACCAGGAACGGGGAAGACGAGTTTGTGCAAGGCTTTGGCCCACAAACTCAGTATTCGACTCTCGTCCAGGTTGGTGGTGAGATTTACTGAGTCTGCTTTGGTGTCTTTGGTGATAAGCGTGATGGTGTGGTGTGTACTGTAGATACCCGAACGCAGTTCTCCTGGAGATTAATGCACACAGCTTGTTTAGCAAGGTACGGCGTCGCTATTGAGTGTTGTCGTGGCGGCAAATTGGCATACTAAGATATGAATGTGGTTTGTGGATTGTAGTGGTTTTCAGAGAGCGGGAAGCTGGTGATGAAGCTCTTCCGGCAGATCCAAGAATTGGTGGAGGACGAGGAATCGCTCGTTTGCGTGCTGATAGGTGCGTTCGCATGCGGACAATTAACTGCCTTAGCTGGTGCTAACGGTTTGGTGTGAGTATGTAGACGAGGTGGAATCGCTGACGGCAGCTCGAAAATCCGCTGTGAGCGGGTCGGAACCATCCGATGCTATTCGCGTTGTCAACGCGCTATTGACGCAGCTGGACTCGCTGAAGCGATACTCGAACGTGCTGATCCTTACTACGTCGAATATTACTGAAGCTATCGACGTGGCGTTTGTCGACCGAGCCGATATCAAGCAGTACGTTGCAAAACCAACCAGTGCTGTGAGCAGTTTCCATACTATTGAGTGCTGACATTCAAGCTAATCCTAACAGGTACATTGGGCTGCCATCCTGCCACGCCCGCTATGAGATTTTGCGGAGCTGTGTTGAGGAACTTCGGCGAGTGGGGATTCTTCAAACCAGCACGCAGGCTTTGTGCACGCACCAGGAACTGATGAGGAAGACAGCGTCGAGGAAGCGAGCGGCGGGCCAGATGACAAGTCCACCAGACAGCGAAGACTTGGAGCTGTCGACGGAGTTGTCGCAAGCTGCAGAGATGGCAGAAGGGTTCAGTGGCCGTGCGCTCCGCAAGCTCCCTTTTCAAGCTCATGCCTTCTTTGTCCAGGTACAGAATCGTAGGTGAGCAAACAATTTCGTTTTGAGGGTCCTAACGCTTGTCTGCGTGTTAGACGCGAACTCCGAGCGTCTCGGAGTTCATTCACCACTTGATGCAGACTATTCAGCGCGAGGTTGAGCACAAGCAGCAGCTCACGTCTGGTTAGGCACCTGCACACAAACGCTGGATCAACTAAAGCTCCGTACATTTTTGCTTTCGTGAGGTAAATATTACGTTATTTCTCGACGCTGTCGTCGCGTGCGCCGCGCTACACTTGGGTCGGTCTGAAGTGGCCCTCTTTCCTCCCCGCTTCACTACCTCAAACGACAGCACTTAGTACTTCGGGCGTGACGTGCGACGCTGGTAGCTGCGACCGTTGTTGCTCTGGCTTGTCTTACTGGTGCTTCCTCCCTCCAGCTGCATTCGCCCAGCATCCGCAAGACGACTGCCAGTCGACGACGTGGAGTTCACCAGCTTGCCATTGCGGTACTCCTCGGTGACGGTCTCAGTACGACCATCGGCCCCAGTTGTGGTCGTCGTCTTCTGGGTGACCACGTGGCCATTGCGATCCGTAAACGTCGACGACGATGAGCTCGTACTCGTCGAGAAGAACCCACTCCCTGCCCTCTCCATTCCACCAAAGCCTTCACTAAAGAACGAGTCCATCATGGACATCCCTCCCATACTCCCAAAGCCCATTCCGCCAAAGCCCATGGCCTCAAAAGGGTCCTCCCCAAACCTCCCGCGTCTCTGATTCGACCGACGCTGTCGAGTACCGGTACCCCCAAAAAACGCTTCAAATGGGTCCTGTCCTCCGAAAAAGGCGTCGAAAATGTCTCGCGCGTGCTGCGTCGAGAAGCCGCCGCCAAAGGCGAACGGGTCCTTGGTGCCTCTCGGGTGACGAGCAGCAGCTCCAGATCCAGCGTCCAGTCCGTCCCTCCCGCGGCTCTCGTAGAGCTTCCTCTTCTCCCGGTCGCTCAGAACTTCGTACGCCTCGCTGATCTTCTTGAAAAACTCCTCGGCCCGCGGGTTCGAGCGGTTCTTGTCCGGGTGCCACTGCACCGCCAGTTTCCTGTAGGCGCGTTTGACGTCGGCGTCCGACGCCGAGCGCTGCAGGTTCAGCACCTCGAAGTAGTCGTCGGATTCCAAGTGCGCGGGGACGTCCATGGCGGAAGTCTCAACTTCAACTTTGTGCTCGTCTTTTTCTTCTTCTTCTTTTTCTTCTTCTTCTTGGTCGACTGTGAGGTCGATGACGTTTGGGATCTTCTGCTTCGTCGACCTGAGCTGCTTGCTCTGCGCTGCGACTTTCCTGGGCTTGGCGCGTCGACGCTTGCTGCTCGCGGTGGCTTCGACTCTAGGCTTGGAACGGTTGGCACACATTTTCAACACTGATTGGCCGCCCAAGCGGCGTTCTACTGTAGAAGTGTCCAATTTGGGTACATCTCGAATAAAATAAAGTACCCATTTGTAAAACTAAATACCCATTTTCAAGTCATTTTTAGTTGAAGAGCCGCAGGATCACTTGGATCCATGAAGTTGGTGCTGTTCACCTTCGTGCTGCTGCTACTGCGTGTGTGCGGAAGAGATCTTCGAGTTTAATGGGGACTCGCACTTTGAGTTCGGGAGGCAAATGGGGGAGAGATTCCGGGACAAAATCCAGGAGCGTATGCGCCTCAATTCGAAGCTGCAAACACTGTTGCTGCCATTCGCACGGACGCCAGCGGGTCGCGACCTATTGAATCGATACCTCGCAGCGCATCGTGCTACTTTCCCGGTGTGTAGATACGTTTTTGTTATGTATTTTTAAAGATGAGAATTTTACGGGGATGGCTGGTGATGCATTGTTTTGCAGAAATACATGGAGGAGTTGGAAGGTGTGGCGGAGGGCAGCGGTGTGCCGTTCGAGGTCATTTTCGTTGAGAATATCGTGGAGGAATTCTCCAATTCGATTCCTCCCAGTTTCCAGAGTGAGGTTTTCCCTACTGCAGAGCGGCACCCAGAATTGCGGTGCTCGGACATTGTGCTGACGGGCGAGGGGGTGCACGTGGTGGCGCACAATGAAGACAGTGGGGAGGTCGACGTCAATCGCACGGCGATTGTAATCGCGAAAATTGCGGACGAGCCGAAGTTTGTGGCCTACACGTACTTGGGGGATCTGCCATCGGGCGCGTTCGGGTTCAATGAGAACGGCGTCGCATTCACGCTAAATTGTAAGTGCTGAGAGTCTTCTTGTGGATCTCGGGAACTGATGCTGTGATTTTTTTCGATCTGCATGCAGTTGTCCAGCCGGCCGAAATATTTGTCGGGGGTCTAGGAAGAGGATTCATTTCACGTGACCTGCTGACAGCGAAAACCACAGAGGATGCGATTGCAATCATCACACGTGCGGGTCAAGCTGCTGGTCACAATTTTCAGCTGATGGACGTGCGGAATTCACGTGTGTGGAATATCGAGGTGGCGTCGTTTAACCGTCACGTGATCTACGAATACGTCGATGGGGAAAACGTCTCGGCTTTCTTCCACGCGAATCAGTACCAGCGCCTCCACGTAGCCCAGCCGCCGTACCAAAGCAGTCTTCACCGCCTGCGACGTTACAGTCAATTGACGCCGCCCACGACAATTGATGAGGCGCTCAAGGTGCTTGGTGATCAAGGAGATAAATCCTGGCCCGTGTTCCACGACACTTTGTCACATGAACGTGGTGATTTATCAGGCTGGACACTAACGACGGTTGTATTTGATTTGGATGAAGGCGAGGCTGTGTCATTTCCCGGTAATCCCGCTCTCCGTCACAAAAACTTGGTTTGGGATCTGCTTGACCTGTCTGTTGAAGAGTGTTGATGACTACTGCAAAGTTTGGGTTGTTCCTTTCAACAAACGCCGCATTCAGCTGTCAGTGTTCATTATGCAATCGATTTTCTACAGTAGTCCTCAAGCCACACTGAAATTCAACCGTCCACGATAGTAAGTCACGTTTTTAAGGATTGACCAAGCAATCAAAATGTTCTCAATACGGAAGATTTTTTTCTTTTTTCAAGGTTGTGTTCGGTTCCCAACATACCACGAAATACAACGAGAGCAGAGCTAGTCTGACGTTCAGACCCTTATGCTTTCCTGCTTGCTCAAACAGTATCGACGCTGATGTTACCCTCGCTGGCGTTAAAAAGCGCCGCATTGGCACTCAGCTGCTGGTACTGGTACCAGTTGTGGTGCAGAATGCAACGTTTTTCCGCTCGCTGAACAGCGTCAGAAACCCAATCAGCATCTTCCTGCTCCGTAAAGCGGAGGATCGACGCTCCAATTGCGCGAGACGGACCAGGTTGGCGGCCAAGGTACATGCGCGCCAGCAACGACGCTGCTGGGTAGGCCTGCTGACCAACGTCGCGGAACCACTTCAGGATATTCACGTGGTGGTACAGCTTCAGCAAGTTGTACTGGCCCTTGTCGAACAAATCGGCACCCTCAGTAGCATGAGTATCCCAGGCGACGTACACTTGCTGCCACTCACGCCACGCACGTTCCTCGTCTTCAGCGACGGCGCTACTTGAACGCCTACCGTTGTTTGGGGGGGAGCGAGCAGCAGGCGGCTGGTTCTTCGGCCCATCAACCATCAACAGGGCACTGATCTCGTCGTCATCTTCGTCTTCATCCTCGTCCTCCTCCTCGGCGTTTGCGGTCACATCAGGGGATCGACCAGCAATCAACTCAAACACGACGCGATGCTCCTGACGCAAAGCTTCTTGAGCACGGCGGAATGCACGGGTATCCGTCACGAGGTTTGCGGCCTTGGAGCTGATGCGCGGATCCAACAGCATTGCTTTGATTTCATCGTCCACAGCTGATGGGGTCGAAGGAGCAGGGAGTCGCTGCGTGATCAACTCACGGAGCCGCATGATACACTGCTGACCAGCTGGCGTAAATGTGTCAACGCGTTTGGTCTTGCGGCGCCCAGCACGGTTGGCACTCGATGAGCTGCCGTCCTCCAGCGAGAGGCACTTCAGGCTCGTTGCTTGAGTCGTGACGCCAAGTAGACGCCGGAACAGCAAAGCATACGACGGAGCGACCGCTCCTTGGCGTGGAGCAAGGCGTTCCTCCAGACGGAACTGCGCGAGCTGGTTCAATGCCGCTTCAATCTCCGCAGCAGTGTGCCAGTCGTCCATGGAAAGCTGCATCCAAGCCGTCTCCAGCTCCGGCTCAGCAGCTGTCGGTCTCGTAGGCGACTGGAAGTACAAGCTGTACGCATGGTACCGCGTGCAACTGACCCGCAAGAGCTCTGCTAGCGCACCAATTGACGTGCACGTGGACAGTGCTAACTCGTCAATCGACGAAGCCGAACAAAGTGGCGTCTGCAGGTTGTGCGCCGCACTGATCTCCACAAGAGCAACGGCTCGATCGGGCGCCTCAAAGTACTTTGCGAGCTCTTGTAGCAAGCGCAAAATGCGACGGACAGCAGTCTCTCCACCGAAAGAGGTATCACGCCCGACTCCCAAGGCCTCGATCACACAGCGACGCAGAGTACGTGTAAGTAGGTCCTCTTTCTCGTCAGTAAACGGCTCATACTCCCCGCTTGCTGCCAGGGTCGACGGCGTGTCTTCGTCGGCTTCCGCGTGAAACCGGGCGTAGTTCGAAATCGAGTCGATGTTGTAAGTCTCCGACACAGTCCGAGTCACCAGCTGACCGATTTGCTGGTCCCAACCTCGCGGAACTTCCTTCGCTGCAAGTACCAGATCCACTCTGCGCCACTGCGAGTCAACGAACCCCACCGCGACACTGAGGAACGCCTTCTCCACGTCCACGTCCACCCCCGCTCCATCCTCGTCAGTAGCAGCAGAGATCGGTCGGAATTCACGACGCAGCGTCAGAAACGGCAGTCCCATGGCAGCCTGCGACTCCGCCGCAAGATACGACCTCAGAAACCCGCCAAACTTGGCGAACTCGTCCTGCACTTGCACGTTCAAGTTCGACGCCGACGGCATCGCCACTTTGGCCGACGTCGACAGCTTCATCAACTGCTGGAACGTCTCGTCCTGCAGCATCGACACCGGCAACCCGGAAGACACGAGCCAGCTCTTCAGCAGCTCCACTGTCTTCCCCACCGCACGCTTCCGTGCAAAGGTCGGGGTCTTGGTCGGCACCCCAGAGCTTTGGGTCTTGACCACAAGAGCAACCGGCGTGGCATCGGCCTCGACGGTCTCCTGGGTCTCCTCAGCTTGAGCTTTGGCCGTTTTGCGCTTGGGACCGGTCGATCTCTTGGCCCGCTTCTTCTTGGGCTCATTGGCCTTGGCCGCCGCCTTCTCCTCCAGCACCTGGCGCTTGCGTTGCTTGTAGTCGGCAACGGAGACGAACTCGTCCGGATGCACACGTTGCAGGTGCGACACGGCGTTCGTCGACATCCGCTGACGCATCAAAGCGTTGCGCCACGTGAACGTTTTCTTGCCCAAGGGCCGCAGCGGCGGAGACGCCGAGCACAAGATGCAAATGTGCGTGTGGGGGCGGTCGGGGCTCTTGGAGTTGGGGAGGGGCGTCGCCAGTTGGTGGATGTACTGCCACACGGGCAGGTCGGTCTGCGGACTGTGCTGGACGGAGAGGGGCACGCCGTACTGGTCCGTGGGCTGCCCGGCGAGCGGGTCGGGCGTCTCGGTGTCAACGTCGTGGCTGCGCATCATTCCTGTAGCAGTGGAGAGGTAGCGGTAGTACTCGGGGCCTTGGGCTTCTGGGGCTTTCGCGTTCGCGCGCAAAATGCTACCAGTGGGGGGGATTTTCTTTTTGTTGACTTGGTGTTTGTATTCGGGGGAGGGGTAGGGGGATTGGATTTTTTGTAGTAACTGGGATTCATAGTAAGCTTTATTACTTAAGTATTATTATGCTGCAATATTAACTGTATATATTTTTATTGCACGATTTACTATTCACATTGATGATGGAGGAACGCTATGGATGTCAAGGTTGCTTGCAAGTTGATGTGCAAGTTGCAACGAAGCTTTGTTTTCATTAATTCCTTGCATTTTTCTTTTTTTTGCATTGGAAACGCAGTTTTTTTGGCATTGGCAATCGCGAGCTCACAGACAGTAGGTAAAAACTACTACTGAAGTAACACTTTCTCCTACAACTCTTGGCTCTCTTGTTCCTCAAACGAGGGCGATACTGTATCTTGGTACTTCTCCAATCCAGTTTTATTACACTTGAATACTAAGCAAGGTCTTCTCAGACATTGGCTTATCATTCAAGTGGGGCGAGAACTCCACCAGACTTTCGATGATCGAGTGGTAGCTGGTCATCGCTTGCCTGAAGCCCAGTCCATTCCTTCCACCCACATCAACACACACACCAATGTATGTTAGTCTCCTACTTTAGAAGTCGAAAAAATAATTTAGCGTACCTTGATGCACAGAAGTCGAAAAAACCAGCGCGATGAAGCAGCTCACCAACTTGGTTTGGAAATTCGCGTATTGCTGTTCGAGGAGAAACGCCAAAAGGTGCAGTGGCGAAATGCCGTACTTTCTGAAGACGGTGACACAAACTATCACCAGCGCTGGTAGTTCGAACAATGAAAAGCAAAGACACCACAGCATCCTCTCAACTATCTCCTCGCTAGAAATATCACGAAGGAGAATATTGTAGCGAGCACTTGGCAAAGTCCAAAGTGTAGCAAGCAGGAGACCTATCGAGGAACCAATCGGTTAGAACGTTAAACTATGCTGCACAGGATAATGGAGGCTACATGTACGTACCCAGCAAAAGAGGAACAAGAACCTTGACGAACTCGGTCACGACCAGTACTTCGCACGAAAACAGCAGCTGCAACGTCTGCTCCAAGATGCGCGCTTGATCTTTCCGCACAACCAGCATCCCGTCAATGTTCACTTGGGTGGGTCTTCGACATTCAGTCGGATTGTTCTTCTCCGAAATCTCTTCACCCGCGGTGTACGCAATTCCTCGATTGCTGCGGCCTAAGTCAAGCAAACGCTTGGAACCTGACTTCATCAGCGTTCGTGGTGTTAAAAACACAGAGGTTGGGCGGCGCAATGGTGAGCTACGACCAAACCCGTCCGTAGATTGCAAATCGCCAAGAGGCGGCAGGTCGGTTGAGCCGCGTCGAGCTGGGGAAGGTTTCGTATGTTTTGGTGAGGGCGGAGATCGCGCAACGTCCGGTCGGATATCGGTAAAGCAATACACTTTTGAAGGACCTCGAGACCAATTCTGCATACGTGCGTCGCCTCTGCTTCGTCCCGTACTGGCGTCTCTGAAAGCAGGCTTACGCATAGGTCGCTCCCGTTCAGCGTTATTTTCTGGAATTGTATCCGAGGCTGTGCGTCGAAGCAGATAAATGGACTTCGGTGATAATGATGGTTCCAGGGCTTCTAAACTTCTGGCTGAATCAAATGTCATGTCTGTCATCCGGCGATGCAGTCGGTGTGCATTTCCATAGTCTGGTTCTTTCACTTTGATAGAAGAAGCCGTACGACGAAATCTTTGAGCAAATTTTAGGCCATCGTCGAGTTCCTCACGATAAGGAATGGTATTGCTTTCGATGGAATGCCGATGCAGGTGTTGAGATCTTATGCTGACAGATTCTTTTGTTGTGCCAGATGAAGCAGCACGACGAAGTCTGTGAATGGGTTTCAGGCTTTCGTAAGCGAGCGGAATGGTGTTGCTTTCGGTGGAATGCCTACGTGGAGCCTCTCGGGGATGTGATTTGAATTTCCCAGTGAACGGGTCAGATAACGCGCGACGAACCTTGTGAATTACAGCGGGGAAACATTTAGAAGCTTGAGAGTCTTTTTCACCGATGGCTGTACCTTGTTGGCGATTTAATTGCTGTGAACGGGTGGTGATAGTGTCTGATGATGCTCGTCGCAGCCTCTGAGTAGAGCTGGGAATTTCTACTTCTTGAACGTCTGTGCTGATTATCTTCTCCACTGGCGTTGGGTGCGGTACAAAAGTCTCGTCCAAATCCAGGGTATCTTCTTTTTGCGTCTCGTCCTCCTCGATCACTAACGTCGACGATAGACTCCCTTCAACGATTTTTATGGCAGTCTGTAGCGTTCGGTTCCCGTCGACAATGAAGGTATGTGTCGAATACATACGCGCTACGGCAACACCGAGAAGGAGTTCTCCAATAACGACCAACGCTGCGATCTCCGGGTTCCGCGCGTATTGAATGCATAACGCCTGATACATTGAAGCGCTCATGTCGACAAAGTTAAGAGTAACATCTGAGCTCAAGTCACTCAGTTTGCGAGCGTGAACCCACGATTGTCGCTTCAGTAGAGATCGCAGAGGGGGTTGTATCAGCATTAGAACAAGTTGTATACCCCATGGGGCCTGGGAAAAAGCCAATGCCAGCAGCAAGAAAAACACGACGATCAAAAGGTATTCGGCCATCACGATGCTAAGAATGCGCGTTCGGTGTCGATTCATTGCTCGATCCTCCTTCGTTTGGCAGCAACGGGTCAGGTAGAAGATACAGCCAAGCGTGATAAACAATTTGGCTATCCCGCCTCCAGGCGCAGGATATCGCCAAAGCAACGTGACTGGAAGCCAGAATCCCTCAGGCAGCAAGCCACCGATTAAGGCTGAAACCACAAAAGTCCGAAGCGAACGACAATCCCTCACGGCCCCGATAGACAGCAGCATGTAGAATACCCATGCTACAGTAAGTACTGAGTGGCCAATTGCGGACCGCACGAGCGCACCAACATTACGATAGACACCGAGATCGGGAGAAGCGACAGGAATCGCGTGAAGTCCAACTAGCAGCGTAAAGATCGGTAGTATTGACATCAACCAGATCACAGCCAGACAACGTGACAGACTCGCGTGACCTTGGTATCGGTTGAACTGCTGGAGTTTATCCACCGAGTAGCGCCCGAGAAATTGATGCTCGGTTTTCCAATCGTAGAAACGCCTCCAAGCAGTTGCAATGTTCTCCTTCATATCCACTGGCTACTGCGGCGACAGTATACCCAGGTCGATCGATGCACGGTAGCACTCCACACTCCGTTCTAGCTATACCTCGTTTGCCACAGCAGCCTCGGAAAATCGACAACGATGTCTCCGCTATTAATATCAATCGCGCGCAGGTCCTAGTTTGTGTTCGTGGTTGTCGACAATGTCAGCAGTAATACACATCAGCACTAAGTATGGCTTTCTCGTGTTCTGATCTTGATAAAAACGTTTTGCTTGACACGTGCCCACACTTGAAAATACACTTTGGGACGATGCAGATACACACGTCCGAGCAATACCGTCAAGCTTGATCAACAGTTTTCCCACTTCACACGATAAAAGTTGTCACGCCAAGGAGGTGCAATACTTTGTGGTGAGAGTCTTAAGTGCAGTCTAGGCGCAGAGACACTGAAGTAACTCGCATATCTCCGCGCGACAATCCTCGGGGGATGTCTCCAACGCGCCTTCAACCTCTCGAAGTGCAGCGGCGGCAGCTTTTCGCTTGTTTATCTTGTTGCTGCGTTGCTGACTTTCTCTTTCGCGCTTGGTTCGTGACTGCTGGGCTCCTCGAGCAAGTCTTAGCTCCTCTAGGTCGTCCACCGAAAAGTCTGTCCACCGTTTGATGTCGAAAAGCTCATCATTGTCCTCAGGGACATCACCAGTCAAGGGGTTGTCGAGCGTTGCGGTAGATGAGGAAGATGGTGATCTTGGTGGAACGGGAGCTCGGCAGAACACGAAAGCCTCAAACGAATCGTAGACGGAAGCGCGAAGACCGTCGAGCTGCTCTTGCTTGACTTCGAGTTGACCCTCTAGCTTCGCTTGAAGAGCTGAAGTAAACTCAAGTTCTTGCTGCTGTCGCTGACGTTGTCCTTGCTGCAGCTCGCGATTGGTACGAGCAAGCTTCACCATGGTATCTCGCTGACGCTCCAACTGGGCTTCAAGATCCGCGACCTTAGACTTGTAGCTAACAATCACGTCTTGTTTCTGTAGTACACGTCGTTTGAGCGCCCGAGCTTCATCAGTCAGAGAAGCGATAGAGACAGCATTTACTTCGTCCTGGTTCCCACGGTGGGTATCCTTTCTACCCATAACGATATCGGCTTGTGGTGTTGCAGCATTTGTGCAGTTCTTCAGATCAGAGCATTGCGTCCGCAGTTGCGCGTTCTCCGCACGTGCAGCCTTCAGCCGAGTTACTACGGCAACATGACGCTCTTTTAACTTCTCGAGGTGAAATGACAACTGAACGTTATCATCACGGCAACGCTCGTAGCTTTGGCGAGCATACAGCAACTGCTGTGTGTGTTCCTTTGCTTTCTGCTGGAGCAGAGCTGCTTGCTTTTCGGCAGCTCCGAGCCTCTCGATCTTCTTGGCAGCTTGCTCCAGTTCTTGCTGAAGCGATGCAACCTTGGCTTTTTGTTGCGTTAAAAGATCTGTCTTTCGCTGAACAGCCATTCGAGCTCGAAGTGTTTCATCTCCTCGATTCATGACTTCGCCTTGACGTTTCTCAAGCTCGGCATTTGTCAATTGATACTTCTCTGCTAGAGAGGCGGCCTGCTCTTTCGTGGTCGCTAACTCGGACTTCAGTGCCCCTAGCTTCGCCACAAGCTGTGCCTCACGCGCGAGCCTGGACGTCAATTCCTCTTTCACGTTGCTCAAGCCTAACTCGAGCTGTCGAATCGTGTCTTCAAATGTATCGTTCTGCAACATCGCAGAGCGTACGTAAGCCTCCATCTTTGATGCACGGAGTTTCCACAGCATTGCCTCGCTCATCTCGGATTCTTCTCGATCCCTCTCTTCCCCGATAAGCATGTCACTCCATGAAGTGTCCCGCGAGGTATTTGTGACGGATTCTTGGCCTCGATTCCTTGGCTTCTGTTTTTGAGACGGGGGTCCATTTTGCTTTAGTTGTCTTTTGAGTTGAGAAGGCGATGCGATAGTTTTGCTTGCAACACGAGGAGGGGCTCTGGCAAGATCCATCACCAGGTCGTACAGCTCATCCGTAGAAACCTTCTTCCCAATTGTAGGAGCTGTAGTGTCGGCGAGACGCACGAATTCCTCAATGCAAGTCGATAAAAAGTCGATACGTCTGTCACTTTCCTGTCGAGACGCACGTTCCACTGCCTGATACTCTGCGAACTCGTGCTGAAGCTTGTTGCGCCATTCCTCCAAGGCTTTGCAACGCATTTCGTACTCTTGTTTAACTTTTTCAGCCTCCAGTTTTGCTGCGCTCTCCTGCTGTTCTTCATGCTGATTTTCTAGCTGCTGCTTCTGCTCCACCATTTCGGTCAGCTTCCGCTCGCGAGCTAGCTGCAGCTCCAAATCCACCACGCGGGCCTTTAAGCTTTCTTTTTCGTGGCTACTAGCAGCCGACTCTAACGTATTGTCATCAGTATTCGTTCCTTGAGAACTCCGTTGCGTTTGCTCCAGCTCCCGCCGTGTGGTGTCTGCTTCGAGTTGTTGTACCTTTGCACGAAGCTTAACATTTTCATCTTCTAGCCGATGTTTGTCGCTTTCAATGCGTGACAAAGTCTCGTTGACAGTTCGCATGTAGTTCTCCATCGCTTCAGCATGTTCGGCCGCCTTGACACGAAGCTCCTTCTCATGGACGGCCTCCATCTGTGCGCACTTCTCCTTAATTGTGCATAGTGACTGCACAAGGGCAAGATTTTCTTGCTCTCGGGATGCCAACTGCTCTCGTAGATCATCATATTCATGTTCACTAGAACGATTGGGTACATTGGTATCTTTGTCACCAATTCCTGCAGCACCAGTGACATTTTGAGAGCTTGATTGCAAGCTATTGTCCATGTTTCCTCCAGCAATTGAGGGATTCAGCAAGTCGGCAGTTTGGCTTTGGTACTGCTTCAGAGTATGATTTAGCTCCAAGTATGCATCCGTTCTCGCGCTGAGTTGTTTTTGCAGCTCCTGCGTTTCCGTTAGATACTGCTTGTTGGCGTCCTTTTCTTTGCGCAATCGTCGGGCAAGTTTGGTATTCTGCGAGGTCAATTCAGCGCACTTTGCTAGGCACTTTTCGAGCTCTTTCGCCGTGAAGTCAATGTGCTGTACAAAGTCCACACTCGAAGTTAGAATCCATAGCAGTGTGCATGCAGACGTATGGTACAAAACGTACCTTTTGGCTTTCCATTGCGTTTGAACTCTCCTCAGTTCGTGGAGGTTGTAAGTTTGCGAGTGCTATCTCGTTACCGGGCCCGTTACTTGACATTCTGCTGAATTGAAGCGGTGGCTCCTGGGGTTTCATCGACGCCAAAAATGGGCGTTCAGCCTCAGACAATACTTTCATGCCGCTATGTCTTGTGTCAGTCGACATTATGTCTGCCAAGTGCTTGCTGCTGAAATCGGATTTTTCGGGCTTAATGGACGGATGTTCGCTTTCAAGTTGTCGATTTGGCTCGGCATCGCAATTTTCTCCCATGCAGTCAGCAGAGAACCCACACAATCGCCTCTCCTGGGCCATCAACCTTTCCTGCAGCAACATTATTTTTTCATCTCGCCTGGAAAGCTCGAACTCTAATATTTCACGGCTCCGTTGATGCATTCCACCCGCTGGCCTTTGAAGGACATTATTCTGGCCGCCAAATCCAGACAGTACGGAGCTACATTGCGCGGTAATGACACCAGCCCCTTTCTCTAACTGGGATTCCTGCTCGTAGATGGAATACAATGAGTAAAACGCGATCCATAAATCTTCGTAATGGTTCAGCAAAACACCCCATTCGCCAAGCGAGTCGTCCACGGCTTCCTCCCCTCGTTGTGCTGCTCCATCTTGGATATTTCTTGATAGCTGAGTACTGCTTTGTCTCTCGTGAAATACTTTGAAGTCACCCACACACTTTCGGTGGTGGCTCGCGATCATATCGAATACAGTGGGTTCCAGTCTCCATGCTTTCACAGTGTCCTCCGACCCATCATCTGGCAGTTGTTGCCTCAGCATTAAAGCTACTTGTTGTTGCGATTGCCGAAGACGATCGCGAAGGTTTTTGTTCGCATCCTCAACTAGTCGGAGTCGCCGTAACATGAAAAATAAATGGTTTTGCATGTCCTTGGCATCTGTATCCACTGAGAAGCTTCGGTCGACTGGCGAAGGCCCAGATGCTGCTGCTTCACAGGTCATACGCGCCAGCATAGCCTCCGACTCCAGCTTTTCCACTTGCATCAAAAGTTCGTCTCGCTCCCGCTCACAGACTTGTAGCGCTGCTTGTAACATCGCTGCGTGCTTCTGCTCAGCGTTAAGGCGTGACTTCAACTGGAGGCACATCTTTTCCATTTGAAAGTACTGACCAAGGTTCACCAAATCCTTTTCTCGTTTCCGGAAGAACTCGAGCTTCTGCTGCAATGAACGCTGGACTTCTACCGCTAGTGAGTCCGAGCCGTTATCACTGTAAAACGTCACCGAGTGATTAACACTGTTTGGCGTTGGAGCGCATGACGAGAGAGCTCTGATGGTACCGTTTGCCGCTTTCAACTGCTCATCTTTTACTAGCAGATTCTGCTCGGCAGTAGCAAGCCTCAGCATTAGTTGTGGATACTCGATGGGCCTTTCACATTTATCTGCTCCAGACAGTTCCGCTCCACAGCTATCGGGAGGCAAGGATGATATGAAGCCTCTGGCACCATGGCCCTTCATACTTTTTCGAAGCGCGTTCAGCTCTGCTTGCAAGTCAAGTTCTCGTTGCTCCAACTGATCAATGTGCTTCAGCAGCACAATTCGGCGACTGACAGCAACAGCTCGCTCTTCCGCTGCGCCTTGACGCAGAGCTCGCACCTCCTCGAGATGACTAGCCTCCCACCCAGCCCACTTTTGGACCATCTTAGCAGCAGCTTTCACTCCACTCTTTCCTTTCGCAAGAAGTTCGGCCAAATCTCTCACGACACGTTGTTCGTCGTCGTAACCCCTCTCACTACGTTGGTTATAACGTTCACGTATCTGCTTCAAAGCGCCACGAAGAGCTACTGAGCAGTTAAGCTCACCTTCTTCTCCTTCGTCACAACGAACTGCTACATTTACAGGCTGCGATATCGACGGAACGACTGACCTAGACACCTCATCGCACACATTTTGGCGCTTCATCAATTGTACAGCTGCGTCACGCCACAGATACAAACACTCCTGCAAATGCTCCAGTCGCACCGCCTGCGCTTCGAGTCGGTGTTCAAGGCTCACACAGGTCGCCATGGCTCCAAAACTTCCCTTTCCGTCGTTATTTTCCTGCGGCACGCCAATACAAAACGCCAGCGGATTCACCACACAGCCACACGACAAGTTCATGGCTTCCACGCCCCTCTGCAGCGTCTCCAAACACGTCTCCATCTTCTCATCGTCCTCTGTCCTCCGCTCCGTCGTCTCACTCGTCGTTGCCCTCTGTTGCAGCTGCAGCTGCGTCTCCAGCGCCACGTTCCTCTGCTCCACCGCGCTCAGCTCCGTCTCCAGCTTCTGCAGCAGCAAAAGGACCCCTCTCTCCTCTTCCTCTTGTTCCGTCTGCGTCTCACCGTCCACAAGTGTCCTCTTGAGTGTCTCCGTCTGCACTGCAGCGTCCTCCGCGTCCCTGCGGGCGTCCACCTGCACCTGCTTGTCCTCCTTCGTCTCCCTCCGCTCCAATTCGTCCAGCACGACGTCCAGCTGCTCGCTCTGCTCACTCACGTACTTCTGCAGCTCCGAGATCTTCGCGTCTTTGAGCCGTAGCGTGGCCAGAACCTGCGCACTTTGACGCTCCTGCTCCAGACGCGAATCGCGCTCCAGTTGGCGCAGCGCGCGCACGAATTGAGGCTGTTCCTGGGCCAATTCGCGCGCAAGAAGCGAGTCGTAGCATTGCAAGAAGCTCGTCCAGCTGTCGGTGGTGGCAGCATCTCGTGACTCGACCTGGGGGCGGCTGGAGAGAGCGGAGGATCCGACGCGGAGACGCCCCAGCTCCATTATTGACACTTGTCAACTTCAAATAGTGGAAGAGTGCGGATTGGTCGAAAATATGTACTGAGATTGGATACAATACGTCAGTACTCTAGCGTGAAAAAACTCAATCAATACCAGCATGTTATCGTCCCACACATACTAACACCAGCACTTTGGGCGTGTACGCGGCCGTATCTGCTCTATCCTCATCGACGATGCACACCCGACCGCGTTTGTCGTCGCTCGCTTGGCCACTTACCCACAACAAATCACGAGGCCTTCGCGGCTTCCGGCTCTGCCTCGGCGGCGTCCGTAGAGTTGCTGCCGGTCTTCGTCAGCTCCGTCGCGGACGAGTCCGTGCCGGCGTTACTTGAGGGCGACACTGGCTGCGTGGTGGGGCTCGACGGCGCCTTCTTGTTGTCCGAGTCCGGCGTCTTCTTGTCCTTCACTGCCAGCAGATCGTCCTCCTGCTCGACGGGCTCAGCAGCCTCGTCGTCTGAGCCCTCCGAGCTCAGCGACGAGCAGGCAGAATTGCCAAAGTCCGTCGCCTGGTTCGGGCGCAGCAACGTGAGGTCGAAGTGGGAGCCGGTCGTGGAAAGGAACGTGTCCAGCATCTTGTCTTCCTTCACGGTCAGCGGTCGGGGCTTGGACGATCGCTCGGTCGTGCTGCCGCTTGCCGACATCGGCGACAACGGGCTCTCGCCCTCGCCTTCCTCGTCCGGCTCGGGAACGTCCCGCTGCTCCTCATCTGGTCCGTCCATGTAGTTGAAGGCAAAGTCGTTGAATAGCTCGTCGTTCGAGCTCTTGACCGATGCTGGCGTGTCGATGGGAACCTCCACAGTGTTCATGTACGTCTCGAAGATATCCTCCGTGCGGTACTCCTTCGCGTGCTTTTCCATAAGAGCATACTGTCCTTCGAAAAGGGCCTCCTTGCGCTCCACGCAGTCCCAGTCGAGACCCTTGAACCACGGGTGGTGCTTGATGTGCTCAAATCCGTGCTCGCCCGACCCCAATCGGTCGTCCTCGTTCTTAGTCAAAAGCTTCGACACGAAATCCTTCGCATCCTCCGTGAATCGGGGCGAGAACTTCAAGTCCACGTTCACGATACGCTCCTTGATGAGACGGTTAGTCTTGGCGTTGAACGGCGTGCGGCCGTCGATCATTTCATACACCATAACACCCAGTGCCCACCAATCCACAGCACGCGAGTACGACTTGCCGCTGAACACCTCGGGCGCCATCATCTGGTACGTGCCGACGAACGTGGTGGTGCGGCCTTCGTCTGGCATGTTCTCCTTAGACATGCCGAAGTCCGTAAGTGCCACGTGACCGTCCGAGTCCACCAGCACGTTTTCCAGCTTGAGGTCGCGATAAATAATATCATTCTGGTGCAGGTGACGGATAGCTAGCGCCACCTCGGCAGTGTACAGTCGGGTGCGATCCTCAGTGAACCTCCGTGCGAGACGCATCTGGTCCAGCAAGTTGCCACCGGGGTAATACTTCGACAGCAGATACAACTTCGCCTCCGTCTGGAAGGCGTAGCACAGCGTGGCCACGTACGGGTGTTTGATCCGGTCGAGAATACGTCGCTCCGCGTTGGTAGCTTCCACCAGGCCGCGCTGAATCACGAGTTTCTTGCGGATGGCCTTCATAGCGTAGAACACGCCCTCGTCGTAGCCGTGTTTCTTACGCACAAGTTTGACGCGGCCGCACGCACCGCGACCCACCAGCTTGACGATCTCGAAGTCTCCGAGACACACCGGGTCGTCATCGTCCGCCGTCGGACGGATGAAGACACTGCAGCGCTCCTGGCTGGAGGCCGTGGGGCTCGTGTGGTTCTTGGCACTGCGGTCCTTACGCCGCGGGTCGATCAGACACGGCAGCGACTGGCACAGAGAGCAAACTCTCCAGCTGCCGAACGCCGGCACGAACTTGTCCTCGCAGCACCGACTGCAGTACTTGACGTCGCACCACGAGCACGGGATGCGGCGGTTCAGCATCGTCAGCTTGCGGTGGCAGATGCCGCACGCGCTGATCTTGCTGGCGTTCACCGTGATGCCGGCGGCCTCGCCGCACCGCGCGGCGAAGGACCCGAACACGGAGCTCTTGACCATCTCCAGCGCATACGCGCCGCTGCTGCCCAGCACGTTGGACGGCACTGTACCGGCCGACACACAGACGCAGCCGTGGCGCGCGTGGCCCTGCGGGATCTTGCAGCCGACGTCGATCTCCGAGTTGAGGATCCAGGCCACGGCGCGGCGCGCGAGCATCCGGCGCGCGAAGTACGTGTCGCTATCGCTCACGTAGTGGGACGGCTCCACGAGCGCGAGCGCCTTGACGCGGTCCTGCATGACGCCGAGGCCGTTGTCGTAGTTGAGCAGGTGCAGCACCATCTGCGCGCCGCGCGAGAAGGCGACGATGAACACCTCGCTCAGCAGCGGCGCGACGAGCTGGTCCCACGCGCTCTCGACGTGCGCGCGCGGGTGGCAGCTCTGCGCCGCCGGGTTGAGGATGACCACGCCGTAGTTCTCGCTCAGCGCCTTCTTGAGGTACGACATCATGGAGCCGCTGTCGCTGTCGCTGTCGAACTGGTTCATGCAGATACTGCGGCTCCAGATGCCGGCCTCTCGGTACGGCACGATGACCAGCAGCCGCTGCTTGTTCTCGTAGCCGGCCGACACGTACACGGTGCCCTTGGCGCAGTCGCTGCATTGCGACGCGTCGCTGCCCTTGCGGTCCACGTCCTTGCCGTAGAGCAGCTGGCGCTTGCTGGCGGCCGTGGCCTCCCAGGGCTGCGGGTCCTGGCTCGCTGGCGACTCGCTGTCGTTCAGGATGGAGCCGGCCAGCAGCGTGCGCGCGCGGCCCGAGTCCGTGTCGGAGGCCACGGCCTCCTCGCCCGTGGCCACCACCACCTCGCGGAAGCCCAGCTCGGAGCGCAGCCGCTGCTGCACGCCGCGGATCAGGTTGTCCACGAACAGACACGAGTCCTCGGCGCTGGCGCCGCTGGCCAGCGCCAGGCTGCCGCGGCGGCTCGAGGCCGTGCGCGGCAGCACCTGCGGACTGCTCTGCTGCATGTCTTTGCGCTTACCGCGGCCGGCCAGCTGCAGGTTGCCGAAGCTGCCGAAGCTGCCGCTGAAGCCGCCGAGACTGGCCGAGCGCGGCTTCTTGGAGCTGCTGCTGGGGATGGCGAGAGGCTCGCTGCGGTCGCCTGCTGCGCCGTCGGCGGGCGAATCTGGTTGGTGCGTGATGGCTGCTGAGGGGGGCCCGGTCAATTGGGCGGCTACTGGGGCTCTCTTACTCACTTACTGCAGGCGGAGGCAAGTGTGCGTCAAGGAGCGAGACTTGGTCTGGCGGCCGGCTACTTTGAGCAGGAGAGAGAGAAGGGAAAGGGGTCAGGGAGAGAATCGCCTGCTTTTCGGCCTATCGTGGCGCCGAATTTTTAAGAGAACTCGTTTATTGCGATACTCGTTGAAGCTGGTACTGTATTAATTTGCGACAGATTTTGATTGCGGTGATGATGTAAACTGAAGTTACACTGGCTGCGTTTCTGATTTTGCCTGCGATATTGCATAGTATGGAGCGGAGAGGTGAGAAATCCGGCAGATCCGTAATCAGGCGAAAAAGAGCCAGCTTTGCTGCACATCGATCTCATTGGCAGTTAAGGGGGATGGGGACAGCATAGAACGCCGGCCGCGCGTTTGAGCTCCCCGCCGTGTTCCTGCGTCGCGAGCATCGGATCGTGAGGCTGCTTCATCATTTCCTGTCTCTGAGCGGCCGCTGCAACTCAGGGCTTTGCTGTGGGCTGGTCCGACGAAAATTGCCGAGCTGGAAGCACGCGCTGCGCATTGGCAGAGGTTGGCAAGCTGAACCAGCTTGTCAACTGAGCTGATGCATTCGACGGAATGTACATTATGCCGTGTTGGCTCGTCAAGGGCGGAAGGATCATCCATCCAGCTGCAGCACAGCAGCCTCGAGGATCGTCTTCCGCATCCGGCATGACGAGCGCCCCCGCCGTCGCGCACAAAGCTTGACTGCAGCCTGTCTGGGGCCGGATGGCGCAGCGCCACCTGGCGCCACGAACAGCGAGTCGCTCCTGCTCACGAACGCGCTCAGCATTCGGAATGCCATTCCTGCATACTGAAGGCTGTTACCGTATGAATGCAGTACAGTATTCTGCCCTGGGCCAGGGCCCCTGGCACTGCCGGCGGCAGTGGCTGTGCCGCAGTGCGGCACAGCTTTGGATCCGCTTGCGAATCAGGTGGATGGGCCCCGGTGGAATCACTCGTCATGGCCGGCAGGCAAGCGCGTCGGGCACGGCCGTCCTGCATCGAGTGCGAGACGGTGGCGAGCTCCTTGTCAAGGACAGAGCAGGAATCGATGACATCCTATAGAAGCGCATTGTCCGCGGTACAGTGCACTCAGTGCACTGCACTGCAGTGCAGTCTGCACTGCACGAAGCGGACCGAATACATGTCGGCTCATCCCGAGTGGGACGATCTCCGATCTCCGTTTCTCGAAAGATCGCCTCGGCGCTTTGATACGCAAGGGCGGCGCGCTCCCCTCCACTCGTTGGGGAGGTGTCCTCGATGGCTCCGCAAGCTCCGTGCCGAAGTGTGCGCCTACTGACGCCGCCTGGGCGATTCGATTAAAAAACTTCAAGCAACAAGTCCCTTCCAAACGCGATATCGGTTTTCGCAAGACCTATTAAGCTGCATACATTGCTCTTCAAGTGTATAGATTCGCACTCTTCAACTGTGTGCTGAATCCATGACCACCGACCACCACAACGTCCACGTGCTGGTGACGGGCATCTCGCTGCCGGCCTGCTGCCGCGCACAGCCTCCCCCATCAGACACCCGTTGCCTCACATCATCTCCACCATCTCGTCTACTGCTCGCCCAAGTTTTGCGTGTGAACTCACGCGCGGGGCTAAGTTACGTCGCCTGGAAGTGCACGACTGCAACTCCCCTCTCCAACGCTCCCAACGCCTCTCAGCAGCTGAATAAGCTCCATTCGCAGTGGATTCCACAGCGTCATATAGCCTTAGTCCACCCTGCATCCCCTGATGCCAACGCAGCATTGGGTCGTGGCCTCCACGACTCGAAATTCGAGGTTGACAACCCTCGCGCGGAGCTCTGGAGCTCGAAAAGCGGCTCCATGGGGCGATTTACTGTCGCAAAGCAGTGCATTCAACCAGGAGAGAAGGCGCTCCAAGCTGCTGCGTTTGCTGTAGTTGTCCGCCAGAGTTTGGCGCCTCGTCGGTGTCACTGGTGCTTTGCCGTGCTGCGCAAGAAGGCGCTTCAGTGCGGAGACTGCGAGTTCGCAAGGTACTGCTCGCGAGATTGTCTGACTGCAGACTCGGCGTTGCACGACTTCCAGTGCTCGGCACTGCGGGAGTTGAAGCGACGTGGAGAGCGTGCGGGTCTGGGAGATGCTGAGACGGTGAGGTTGACGCTGGCGGTGCTGAGCATGGAGCTGTTCGTGCAGAACCCACGCGCTTTGGAGTTGCTAGCTGTTCACCGCTGCCGTGAGGCTGATGAAGAGGCGGAGACTAGGAGAGCGGCGAGTTTTATTGTCGAGATGACGGGTCGGGTTCTGGACCCGAAGCACGTGCAACTCATGCTTGAGCGTGTTCGCTGCAATGCACACCCGCTGTACCTCGATGGAGTCACGTGTGTAGGCACGGGAGTGTTTCCGGAGGCAGCTATGGCGTTGAACCACTCGTGTCTGCCTAATGTTGCTCCTAGTTTCGATCCGCGAACAAGAACGCTGGCCTTCCACGCTATTGCTGAAATTCCGCGTGGATATGCTGTGGAGTGTGCCTACGTTGACCTGCTGCAAACAAGAAAGCGGCGTCAATCACTGCTTGCAGCTGGATTTGGCTTCGATTGTATGTGCGGACGCTGTACGAATGAAGCTGCGCTGTTCAAGGAGGAACAGACTCCAGCAGAGGACGATAAGGAAACTCGGGTGATGGAACAACTCATGCAACTCGTGAATGCCAAAGCCGGAGGCACGAAGCAGCGTATCGCTCGCCTAAAGAAGGAGCATGAAAACGTATTGAACCGCAGTGAAGAAGCTCAATTCGCTCTCTACACCGCTGAGATGCAGCTTGCGCGTACTGAAGGCGACTGGGTTCATGTTATCGAAGCTGCTGAAATGTTGTTGAAGATATGGACTCGGTGCGGACTACCCGACAGCTATCATACCACCGAGACGTTGCATTTACAGCTTTGTTTGGCTGCCAAGCAAGCTGGAATGACTGAGAAGGCTCAAGCTTCAGCCCAGCAAGTGGCAGCGATTCGACAGATGTGTGGATATCCACACCCGGAGACCCCCATCGGTTGAGGTGGGGATGCGTGTGCGAATCGGTGAAGTGTGGACTGGGCAGCGTCCAAAGTGGTATTTCGGACGCTATCGCCTGAAGTGAAACAATCGCCGTCACCTTGTCGAGATGGCAAATACAGACAGCAACGGTGACAATACCGGTGCCAATGCATCGCCCGAATGAGATCTTCTGCCCAAGTCGGTCTTACTGGGCCACCCGATGTCGGGGGATTGCTGCCCAGCATGTCAAGTGGTAGCAAGACTGACAGTGGAGCAAGTTCAAGAAGACGTATCCAAGGGGAATGGCTAATAGTGTACTGGGGATCATTACTTTCTTACAGCTTCTACTCACGTCACTAACACAACAATAACAACCACACCAACAATCTTAATCAGGGCGTGAACATCGTGGTTAGCGTTGTTGTGCTGTGCCCAGGTGTGCTGCGAAGAGAGGAAACATTGGACGGGAGCGAAGCCAGGGACGACTCGCAAATACTGGTACCGTTGATGAGCTTCCGTAGCGTGTGCTGCACTTCAATTGCAGGCGGGCGTTGGCCTGGCGAAAAGCTGAGGCAGCGCATCACGAGCTCCTGGATCTGCACGGGGCAATCCATCGACAATGCCGGACGAATGGAACCAGAGCTCACCAGCAGTGCCAGTTGACTCTGCTCGTCCATACCGCCGTCCATGTCGATACCCGATGCGAAAGGCAGCTCGCACGTGTCGAGCTCCGTAAGAAGTACACCGAAAGCATACACGTCGGACTGTTCGCTTCTAGGCTCACCACGAAGTAGCTCAGGCGCCAACCATGCGACCGAGAAGTTGCCTTTCGAGTACATGGCTTGAGTGCCCACAGCACGTCGTACACCAAAAGCGCACAGCTTGGCCTCGCACGCCTCGGACAACAATACACGCTCTGCCTTGAGCTGCGGAGGGTGCAGCGACGAGCTTACGCCCGCCGGCCGGGAGTGCAGATACACCAGTGCATCCACCACGTCCAGCGCGAGTTGAGCTTTAGTCTTCGGTACCGACATCGAATGGAACCACCCGAAGTCATGTGAATTGCGCGGTCGCATCGTCAGCAGCGCGCGCAGGTCTCCGTTGGGCATGTACTCGGTCACCGCGGACGGCTGCGATGCCTGTCTTACCATGTGAGAGGGCGACGAGGGCGAGTCGAGGTCGTACACACACTGAGTGGGGTCGAAAAAGCCCACGAACGCCACGATCCGCGGGTGCAGGAGCGAAGCACTGAGTGAAATGTCGGCCATGAACGCCTGGCGGTAGGACTGCTGCTCCGACAGCTCCGGCAGCAGTCGTCTCACGACCACTTGGCGATTAGCTTGACCCTCGATCTTGAGCGTGGCACGGAACGTCAAAGCGAAGCTGCCTTCGTGCAGCAGCTCGCCGTCGACGACGCATTGCGGTGGCAGTCGATTCTGCTCCAGAGTCAGCGCATTGCACGCGAGCTCGTCACCCGAGTCGCACTTCTCCAGCCAGCGATAGTTCGAGCCGCTGGCCACGGGCGACGACGACGCCGTGGCAGTTGTCGTGGTGGCAGCACTGTTGGAACCCCGACCGTTTCCAATGCTGAGGTGGTCGAAGATCTCCATGGACGGCACGCTCGAAATGCGCGGCAGGTGCTGGAACCACCTGCCGCCGAAGTTCGCGGTGCTAGAAGGACGTCGACTGCCGTCCGCGACGATCGCCAAGAGGTCAGGCGTCAGCACGCAGCCCACGTAGTCGGTGCTCTGGCTGTGGCTGTTTTCCGGTCTGTTGAGTCGCTTGTGTCTTCGGCGGCGATGCATGTACCAGCCTCCAAGGGCGAGCAGCAGCACCGCAGCCACTGCGAGAGCGATGATCAACGACGTCGAGTCCGATGACGAACTACCAGTAGCCTCGTCTACGATTGACGACGAACCTGAAGAGCTCATTTAGGTACTGACTGGATCGGAACGTGGGGTGGAGAGGAAGTGGGTGGGTTTGTACTGCCACGCAGTCGGGTATGGGGGAAAATGGGGTCTCTCGCTGGGGAGTGAGCGACTCCGTCCTTCCTAGAGCGAACACGCGAATGAGACGTCCGATCGGTCGGTCTCCGCTAAAGGCGATTCCAGCAGCGAGGGCAAGGGCGGACGACTGGCTTTCGCTTTTCGTCTCTGCCGGGGGGATAGCGGTTCGATTTGTATGGGGGAGACTTTTGACCCCCACACGCCGATATGTCCGCCAGATGGCTCAGCCTGACGCGTGCATTTACGGTTTCCCTCTGGTCGCGGGCGGTAAACCTGCCGTGTTGACTCAGGGACGTCAAGTTGGTGAGTAGCTGGCTAGTGCAAGTACGCGGAGCTCTTGGCCATCAAGTTAGTTCCCATTTGGCGTCGTAGAAGAAAATTCACGGGACATTTGTTGGGTTTACTTCGTAGTACCTGTTAGACCTGAACGTATGAGCAGGAGGCGCACCCTTTAACTGCGGCGGACAGGCATAGCGACGGGTTGCGGATGCCGACAAGCTAAGAAAATATACCGCACAATTCGAACGGAGGCAGGTCCTCAGGCTGTGCGGGGCTGATCACATTCGGTTATGGTTGTTAGGATGACCACACCGGTAGGCGAAGCGCCGGAACTTCCAGTCTGAACCGGACTCCGGTACTGTACGTCAGCATGGTAATCGCCCGCTGCGGGTGCAACTGTGCGCACCGTCACATGTGTTGCGTTTGTCTTGTGGCTTCATTTGCATTTGGCATGAACACCTCCGAGGAGGTGTTCATGCACGAGGATGCTGTAGCAGCGAAATGAAACCTAAGCTTATCGACTGCTGGAAAGGTCGCATCTCACGATAAGAAACACGGCGAAGCGCCAAACACGGCGATCGACTTGCTGTCGACGAATGTGCGAGTCGCCTCGTGACGGAACGAACACGCTGCAGCACGGGAACCGTTAATCCCACCGCGATTTTCCTTAACGCCACCGTAATGTACCATCAATCTGGTACCCATTTCTAAAATGAACTACAGTAGTAGAAAGGTTTCTATTCTAGTAAGTGCGGTGATTGAACAAAGTGCGGCCAGGCGGTCTGTGAGAAAGCAGGCGGTCTGTGATCAAGGTGCGGGCGGCGCAGAGGAGGAGGCCGGCGCAGAGGAGAAGGTCCGGCGCAGAGGAGGAGGCGACACAGAGGAGGAAGGCGGCGCAGAGGAGGAGGCCGGCGCAGAGGAGAAGGGCCGGCGCAGAGGAGGAGGCCGGCGCAGAGGAGAAGGGCCGGCGCAGAGGAGGAGGCCGGCGCAGAGGAGAAGGGCCGGCGCAGAGGAGAAGGCCGGCGCAGAGGAGGAGGCCGGCGCAGAGGAGAAGGGCCGGCGCAGAGGAGAAGGCCGGCGCAGAGGAGGAAGGCGGCGCAGAGGAGGAGGCGACACAGAGGAGGAGGGCCGGCGCAGAGGAGGAAGGCGGCGCAGAGGAGAAGGGCCGGCGCAGAGGAGGAGGCGTCGTGGCGTGCGTCCATGTTCGTGGTGTAGAGCGAGCTGGTGGACTACGTGCTGGTGGAGAGCGTGCTGGTGAGTTCGTGGTGAAGAGCGTGCTGGTGGTGTTCGTGGTGGAGAGCGATCTGGTGGACTACGTGCTGGTGGACTACGTGGTGGAGAGCGTGCTGGACCACTGCGTGCTGATGGACTGCGAGCTGGTGGACTACGTGCTGGTGGAGAGCGTGCTGGTGGACTACGTGCTGGTGGAGCGTGGTGGACTACTTGCTGATTGACAACGTGCTGATGCTGTTCATGGAGGACTGTGTGGAGTACGTGGTGGTGGCCTACTTGGTGGACTGTGTGCTGGTGGACTGCGTGGGGGACTGCGTGGTGGACTACGTATTGATGCTGTTCGTGGAGGACTTCGTGCGTGGTGGACTGCGTCGTGGACTACGTGGTGGTGGCCTACTTGGTGGACTGTGTGCTGGTGGACTGCGTGGGGGACTGCGTGGTGGACTACGTATTGATGCTGTTCGTGGAGGACTTCGTGCGTGGTGGACTGCGTCGTGGACTACGTGGTGGTGGACTACTTGGTGGACTGCGTGCGTGCTGGGAGACTACGTGCGTGGTGGACTGCGTCGTGGACTACGGGGTGGTGGACTACCTTGTCTAGGTGCTGGTGGACTGCGTCGTGGACTACGTACTGGTGGACTACGTGCGTGGTGGACTGCGTGGTGATGAGCTACATGCTGGTGGACTACGTGGAGGACTGCGTGGACTACGTGCTACATGCTGGACTACGTGCTCGTGGACTACATGCTGGTGGAATACGTGTACTACGTGCTGATGGACTACGTGCGTGGTGGACTACGTCGTGGACTACGTGGTGGTGGACTACGTGGACTACATGCTGGTGGACTGCGTGGTCTACGTGCTCGTGGACTACGTGTTGATGATGTTCGTGGTGGACTGTGTGGACTACGTGGTGGTGGGCTACGTGGTGGACCACGTGCTGGTGGACGGCGTGGTGGACTACGTGGAGGACTACTTGCGTGGTTGACTGCGTGGTGGACTACGTGCGTGGTGGACTGAGTGAGACGGCGTGGTGGACTACGTGGAGGACTACTTGCGTGGTTGACTGCGTGGTTGACTACGTGCGTGGTGGACTGAGTGAGACCTGGACAGTGTGCAGAGTGGAGGAAGGGGAGTCTTGTGCTGTAGAATAATATTGTTCACGTAATGTTATGAAATTTAAAGGTACGTAGTCCACCAGCACGCTCTCCACCAGCACGTAGTCCACCAGCTCGCAGTCCATCAGCACGCAGTGGTCCAGCACGCTCTCCACCACGTAGTCCACCAGCACGTAGTCCACCAGATCGCTCTCCACCACGAACACCACCAGCACGCTCTTCACCACGAACTCACCAGCACGCTCTCCACCAGCACGTAGTCCACCAGCTCGCTCTACACCACGAACATGGACGCACGCCACGACGCCTCCTCCTCTGCGCCGGCCTCCTCCTCTGCGCCGCCTTCCTCCTCTGCGCCGGCCCTCCTCCTCTGTGTCGCCTCCTCCTCTGCGCCGCCTTCCTCCTCTGTGTCGCCTCCTCCTCTGCGCCGCCTTCCTCCTCTGCGCAGGCCCTCCTCTGCGCCGCCTTCCTCCTCTGCGCCGGCCCTCCTCCTCTGCGCCGGCCTCCTCCTCTGCGCCGCCTTCCTCCTCTGTGTCGCCTTCCTCTTCTGTGTCGCATTCCTTCTCTGCGCCGGACGCACCTTGCACACTGACCGCATGCTTGCTCAGTGGACGCCTGGTTGCCCACCGACCGCCTGGCCGCACCTTGTTCAATGGCCGCACTTAGGAGAATAGAAACATTTCTACATTTTAGATGTGTGTACCACATAATGGTGGCGTTAAGGAAAATCGCGGTGGGATTAACGGTTCCCTGCAGCACGGAGTCGCTGCTAGCATGAACTTTAGAACTACTGTAGTTCTAAAGTTCATCTACATGTGTACAGGCAAGTGCAGAGCTACAGGCAGTGCGGGCACTCACCACATGGAGACACCGAGCGGATATTCTCCGCCCAGACGACCGCCAACCTCCGCCGCCTGCAAATGCCGCGTGGGCGTGCACCAACCGGATTCACGTTTGGTCCTTGCCCTTCAGCGCCGAGAAACCGCGCCAGCATGTGTCCACATGGGCTCTGGGCCTCCTGGGATCGTTTCGTTGAAGAGAGTGTCTCCCTCCTGTCTACAAGGACAGCGTCACAGCGCACGACGCCGACGCCAACGGACGAGTGCATGCACCGAACGAGCATCGCCGAGCCGGCGGCGCGCTCCCTCCCATCCAGTTGATAGACGTACGGCGCGGCGTGGCGCGCGGGGCGGCAGCGCAGCATGATGGGGTGCCATTACACCAGCACGCGACATCCTCGTTATGCTCGGAGTCGGAGGAGCTCTGCGCGCAACATGGCCACGTAGCCGGCAGCGAGACCCTTCTCCGCCACCCAACGGCCTGGGCGAGCTGAGCGCGGCCCGTTGACCATCCGATGCCGCAGCGTGAATGCGAACGCGTGCTGACCGGATCTATAGCGTCGGCACGCATTCACCCTGATGGGATGACCGGCAACACGCGCCCCTTTTGGTCGCGAGTCATCCGGTCGTTGGGCCCGATTGACGAGCCTGCGGCTCTATGGAGCTGTGCTCCACCACCACTCGATCAAAAAGGCAACTTGTTGTTGAACCTGCTAGAACTGATACTTAGATATCTCGCTCGAATACGTTTTTGCGAGTGCACAACAAACGGGAGATGTGCAGTACAGCTTCAGTATGCAAAAGCAAGACGAAAATATGAGACAACTATAAGCACAGGCGGGGAGTTCGCCAACACAGACGCCTGCGAGACTGGCGAAATGGCCGCTCACTTGCAAACGATGTCGGGCCAACGGCAACCACGGAATCTGGCGCACGATCCGCTGCGCCGGGTTCTGCAATCGCGCGTTGCGAGATTGCTCGGAATTGCACACGGGCGTGGCGACCACCTGGCCGAGACGCCAAACCGCATATCGGCGCGACGCACTTGCCTTTTGTATGGGAGATCGCATTCAGGCACCTGGTCTCGCAGACTAAACTTGCCCGGGATTCCCTGCCCGTCATACCGAGTTCCAGAGGATCTGCGCCCGAAGTGCACCCCAGCTCTGCGAGGGAAACACGGTGATTTCCCCCGGGTAGTCTCAGAGCCCCTGGCGCAGCTTTCATTACCCAAGTTGCCGCCCAAGAGCCAAGTGCCCAGCCAGTGAGCGATGGAGCACCTGATGCACCGCTCAAGCGACGAGGAGGGCGCCGCGCGCGCGCCCGAGTTCCAGCTGATCCGCCGCAAGCGGCCGCGTACGCCCGAGAGCGGCGGCGGCGAGTCGCCCTTGGCCTTCCCGGCGCGTGGCTCGCCCGGCAAGGCGCCGCGCCTGATGGTACTGCCTGGTCTGGCGGAGCTGCTGGCCGCGCAGAAGCAGCGCAACGAGGAGTCGCTGCTGGACGTGCTGTCGCGCGCGTCCTCGGCCGAACAGGAGCAGCAACAACAGCAGCAGCAGCAGAGCCCACAGCAACAGCAGGAGGAGGACGTTGAGGTGGAGGACAAGACGCCGTGGCCCTCGGCCAAGCAGTACTTCGACATCTTCTCGGCGCCCAAGAGCGAGCTCAAGATCCCGGTCTACGACCTCGGCGTGGACCCGCGCGGCGTGCCGCTGCACCCGGAGTTCATCTACAGCCAGCCCGTGTCCTGCATGTACTTCCTCAGGTGCTCGCGGCTGCTGGGCAAGGGCTCGTTCGGCTTCCCGCGCAAGAAAAAGTCGGCGGGTGAGTCCACGCCCACTACGAACACGGGCGCGGCCTCGAAGAAGCCCGCGGCCAAGGCGGGCAAGAAGGAGTCGAGCAAGGACTTCGAGTGGCGCAAGATGAGCTTCGTCACGGGCCTGCCCAAGAAGCAGCCTATCGTGCGCTACATCACGGCCACGTGCTACAGCCGCGCGACCGACGTCGCTGCCAAGAAGAAGGTCTTCCGCATGCACGCCGTCATGCTCGCTGACGAGGCGGGCACGGGAGAACAGGGCGAGTACGTTCTCGTGCACATCCGCGCGGGAGGCAGCAAGCGCGTCGGACTGCGTGCCAGCTTGGCTGATGCCGAGGCGCAACACGCCCCGGCGTCGCCCGGTGCGATCGACACGGCGGCCGCAATGCAGAACACCGACCTGCTGTGCATGCGCCGCCCCGTGTCCCCTACTAGCGTCGCCGTGTCCTCGTACTCGAGCTCGACCTCTCCTCGCCACAAGAAGCTCCTGCACGCGGAGTTCCCGTCCAGCCAGAGCCAACGCTCGGACCACTTGGCTCGAGTGCTGGCTGGATCCCCAGGTTTCCCCATGGGGATGGACTCGTCGCCGCCCTCGGTGACGCGCCACCCGCTCTTCACCTCTATCGAGGACCCGAAGGTGGACTCGGCGCGCCAGGCGCTGCGCAACATGATCCTCAAGTCGTGCACGTCGCGCGACGAGATGGCAAAGTACGTCATCGGGCTCCAGGAAGAGCTCGCGGCGCTGCAAAACCAGTAAGCTTAGGACGCAAGCGAAGAACTTGCGCTGCAGATTAGGAATTTTAGTTGTTATAGCTGTCCACCCCCGTAATTCTGGGAACAATATTATAGCAATGCACTCTCAACCGCTCGCTCACGTCTCGCCCTGTGTCACCACAATGTTGTCAAGACGAGCTTGTCAGACTTGACCATTGCCAAAATGAGTCAGCTTGAGCACAGCGCGACTAGCGAAGTGGAACTGTTTCGGCGTCGAACTACTTTAACTTGAACTTGACTGTGCTTGACAAGCTAGTTGCCTATTTTTATATATGGGCTCTGCGCTGTGTTGAGTGGAGGAAGCCCCTATCTCGAAGGTCTGTGAAGCATGGGTGGTGCTGACATCGTGAGTGCATTTTCTGTGGGTCAATGCGTCACCAAGCGCAGTCGGCAGCTCGAGCGGTTGCTGTACATGGTGGAATCCACTGCGACCAAGTTTCAGCAGGCGAAAACTCTGTCTTCGACCTTGCGAGCTCAAGTCCAGAAGCGATACGGCGGACTGCTGCTTGAATTTCTCGAGAAGCAAAAAGGTCTGGGGATTCCTGAGCTGATGACAGACGCCATACATCTCGAGGTATCTACATGTAGTGAACGATGGCAACACATTGCGTTGTGAGAGTTTATGTGTAAATGAGCTGCCGTTTTGTAGAGCTACAACGAGGAGCTCCAGCAGCTGCTTGTATTGGTTGAAGACGAAAAGCTGCTGCGCCAGCGAGTGGGTGCAACTTGGGATTTTCTAGCTGCTACCAGCATTGACCAGGATATTGTGGCGCTAGTCCGTGCCTGCGAGTGTGTGTGGAACGAATTACTTCCTCTGACGTCAAGTGCGATACCATTGATCAACAGCATTCGAGGTGAGGTGGTGTACAGTACCAGAAGAGATTTAGTCCCGCTCATAACCCTTACTGCATCGTGTTTGGTGTCCTGCGTGTAGGTGATCCTGACCTCCCCACCTGGCTGAGAAACACTGAAGTAGCACATAGTGCGATTCATCCATGGCCCTCACCAATTCAAAGAACTACTAGCAATTAGACTAATAAATGAAAGCTATTGCTACTGTTATGCTATGAAATACATCTCGCTCGCACTTCAGTCTTCTGGATTTCCATACAATGCAGGATCTCCGTATCCTAGAGTCGCTCCCTCACTAATACTGCTTCGAGTATTGCTAAACTGGTTGCTGTACGACTTCAGCTGTCCGTTGACCCATTCTTGCTGAATCTGCTGCTTCTCTTTCTCTAGTCGAGCTAGATCGTGACGGTACTCGTTCACCTGCATCTTGTACATTTGAAGCTCGTCCTCCATCTGCTTCATCTGGTTTTGCTTCCCCTTGAGGGTTTCCTTGTAAACCACCAACTGCTCTGCGACCTCAGCTCCAGGTTGACGTGCTAGAATCGTCTTCAGCTCGACATACAACTTCTCCTTCTCCAAAATGAGGAGGTCTTTGATGGTAGTTTCCTCATACTTGCGGATCAGCTTCTTCTGCATCGCTTGCAGCTTCCGAATCACCTCAAACCGCTTTGGATCACTGCCCTCCAACTTGCGCCACCGATGAACGTTCAGCGGATGATCAAGCTCTTCCGAAAGTGCCCTGATTTTGGTCTTCTCCTGCAACAGCTCCTTTTCCAGGCGGAACAGCTCTTGCTTGAGCGAACCTTCGTGTGACAGTTGGTTATTGCTCGAATCCCTTTCGTTCGTGAGAGCATGAATCCGCGACTTCAGATTGCCGACCTCCTTTTGCTTCTCCTGGAATTGGAAGTACCCCTTGGCTAGCGTCGATTTCTGAATCTTGATCTTCTCATACAGAACACTCAGCTCCTCATTACGCTGGATAAGCTGTTGTCGCAGAGTATCGCGATCATGAACAACACAGCCGTATTCCTTGACTTGTCGCTGCTTCTCTTCGTCTGCCTCCTGTATGATCTTCGCCAGCTTAGTGATCTCCAGCTCTTGGTTAAGGATGATTTGTTCCGACGACTGAATCTGTTTCTTGATGCGCAGAAGTTCGTTCTTGAGGATCTCCTTCTCTTTATCCACCTTATGATGGTCAAAGTGTTCCTTCACCAGTGCATGATCCTTCGACGTGATCTCTTCCTTCAGCTGCTCGATCTGGTGGTTCATGATCTTAAACTTGCGCTTCATATCGCCGATCTCCTCCTGACTCTCGATAAGCTGCTTGCTGTACAGATTCCGATCAGTGCGAACTGCCTCGTAGAGATTCTGTTGCTGCTTCAATCGACTTTCACTCTCGACAATTTTCTGCTGTAGCGATACGACCTGCAAGTCCTGCAGCTTCGCCTCCTCCAACGATGTCATGAACTTCTGCGTCGCGTTGGCCGCTTCCTTTTCGTACTTCTCGCGTTCTCCAACGAGTTGCTGAATTTGCGCGCGCTGCTTCTTCACGTGGGACTTAAGACCATTGATCTCGTTCTGAAGGTTCTTCATTGTGTTTTCCTTGATCTTCATCAAGTCGAATGTTGCCTGGGTTCGATCGTTCGCCTTTACCAGCATCTTGTTCAGCACCTCACGCTCTCGCAGCATTTCCTCAAGTTTTTTCGTGAGCAGTTCACTCTGCTTCTTTTCTGCTTCAAGCGAGATGTTGATCAAGTTTTCTAGCTCCAGTCTAGCCTTATCCTTTTCAGTCTCACAGTCCGAGCGCTTCGTCTCGACGTCTTGCAGTTGCTCTCTAGCAATCTCCATGAGCTTCTCGATTTTGAGCGCGTCCCGCGTTATGGCCTGTATTTGCTGCTCCTTCACGTCCAGTTCGTGCTCCACCTGCACGTTTTCCTTGTGCAACTCGACATTCTTCTGCCATTGCAGCTGCATCGCTTCCGTCAACGAGTGCGTCGTGCGGAACAGTCCGTCGTACTGCTTCAAGTACTTCTCCATCTTCTGTTTGGACTCACGCATGGTCAGCTCCTTCTTGCGCAGATTGTCTTCGTTCTCCTTTTTGAGCGTCTCCATTGCCGTATTCTCGAGCTGAAGACGTTCATGCGCCGACTTGAGCACCTTCAAATCCTTCTCCAGCCTCGTCTTGCGCCGCACTTCTTTCTCCGTCAAGCTCTGTTTCTCTTGTATCTGCAGCAGTATGTTCGCCTGAACCTCTTCCAGTCGCGCATTCTTGGCCTCCTCTTCTTGAACCAGTGCGAACAAGTTAGCACTCTCTTGTCGTAGATCCTGCAGCGATATCGTCTTGGCCTCGACATCTCGCGCGCACTCGGCCCTCTTGTTCTTGAGCGTAGCAATCTGCAGCTCCTGCTCTTCGTTGAGGATAATGTCACCGCTGTTTCCAGACGGCATGGCCATCTTGGACACTTCTTCCTGCAGCAGCTCCAGCCTCCCACGCAGCTCATTGACCTTCTCCTGCTTCTCAAGCTCCGCCTGTCTGGTCGTCGCGATCTGCTGCAGCACCGCGTCCAGCTCGACTTTGGCCTTCTTCTTCTGCGCAAGCGCCTCACTCTCCTCCTCCTGGTCGCGCAGCATGGCCTCGTGGCTCGAGTGGATCTCGGCCAGGATCTCCTTCGTGCGGTGCAGCAGCCGCTGCTCGCTCTCCTGGGACTTGACGAACGCCAGCAGCAGCTTCTCCAGCTCCGACTTGTACAGGGACACGGCGTCGGGCGTCTGCGCCAGCACGGCCTCCATCTCGGCCACGACGGCGGCGCCCGCGCCCGCCGCCGCCGTCTCCGCCTCCGTGAACCATCCGCCCTCCATGCCGGCCGACTGCGGCGTCAGCCCGCGCTCCATAGCAGCAGCCTCCGCCATGTGCAGTCGCTTTGATAATAATAGGGCGATGCTGTTATAGTTGAAGTTGCGGAGTGACGGTCATAAAGCGGAGTGATGGTCAAAACACGGCTGATGGGGAGCACTGGTACACCGTACCACTGCAACAATTAGACGAGGTAGCGTCTAGAGGCAAGAGACCTTTCGTGAAGGTGCTCGTTGAGCTGCAGACACAGCAGAGGCGTCCGAAGCGAAACACGCGTACTATATTGAGGTAAACCACCAGCAGCTCTACCAGCTGCGTCCATATCGGCTGCAAGCTTGTATCCGCGAAGCTCGATTGCCGCCGGCGTTGAAGTGCTGTCGTGGGGTTGTGTCTTATGTGGCGTACACATTGCGGGCTAGGTGTGTGTTCAAATCGTACTTTTTCACTTGGATTTTGTATGTCAACAAGGTTTTTTTACGCTGCTGCCGAGGTTTTACCCCCGAGGGCGCGTGGCTAGCGAGCATACTAAATCCAAGTGCAAAGCAGGGAGAGCGCTCTTCGGCTTTGGCTCTGCTTCTTCGGGAGCCCTCCAGTCGGAAGAAGACGCGGGCGTAGGCAGACAGCGGGAAGTCAGAGAGTGAGAGAGCGAGAGTGAGAGAGCGAGAGAGAACGAGGACCGACCGATCGGAGCGGTAGACACACAGGTAGCAGCGCCAGAGACTGCAGGCAGATTCAGGACCCGCAGACAGGGGCGGGATGAGTCGCGAGGAGCGGAAGATGGCGCAGATCATCGCCAGCATCGAGCGCATGGAGCAGGAGACGCGCGTGTCCGGGGACGACGCCGGCAGGACGCAGGAGCCGCACGACTCGGCCAGACAGGGCCGCGGCAAGAAGGGGAAGAAGGGAAAGCCCGCGGGTGTCAAGGCCAAGGTCGGCAAGAGGCTCAAGGTGACGGCCGTCGCTATGGGCCCCAAGGCGCCGTTCGAGCGCAAGCTCACGCCCAAGAAGCGCTGGATCCAGCTCTGGAGCGCCCAGCTGGACACCAGCACGGACAGGGACCCGAGAAGCTCGTCGGAGGGGACGGAGAAGGAGAGCGTGGACATGCAGTCGGCGGTCGCCACGTCGCCCGTGTCAGAGGTCAAAGTGACCCCTGCCGCGCCCCCTGCGGTGACGGTCGTTATGGAGGAGAAGGACGAGGCAAAGATCTCAGAGGAGCCAGCGGCTGAGCCAGAGGCGCCGCCGGCCCCTGTCACCCCCACAGAGAAAGCTGAGAAGACGACAGCTCCCGACACTGATCCGGTCAATGTCACTGAGAGCAAACTGCAGGTGCAGACAACAGAGAAACAGGCTGCAGAGACCCCCAAGCAGGTGACTTCACCCAAGGCTGCGACAACGCCACCCAAGGCAGCGACGACTTCACCCAAGGCAGCGACGACTTCACCCAAGGCAGCAACGACTTCGCCCAAGGCAGCGATGACTGCGCCCAAGGCGGTGACGACTTCGCCCAAGGCGGTGATGACACCTAAAACACCCAGCGCGGGTTCCGCTTCGTCATCAACGGAGCTGCGCGTGAAGACTCCGCTGAACAACGAGTCGTCGCACTTGTCTCCCCCGCTGGAGCGCAACAGTCCCACCACGACCGCATCAATCAGCCCTTCGTCGAAGGTGAAGGAATGCGACACACCGAACACTAACACAGCAGCAGCCAAGTTCTCCCCCGCCGTAACCGAGCAGGAGAAGCCTGTCGTGGCTGAAAAGAAGGAGCTTCCGAGGAAGGAAGTCTCTGCCCCCAGGCTAGAGAGGAAGAGCAGCAGCTGCAGCAGCGTGGGGAAGGGAGAGGACAGCCTCAGGAGGGAGACATCAGATCGCCATCACGACCGCAGCAGGAAGCGCAGCTTGGAGGACAGTCAACTGCCCATGTCAGAGGAGGCGAAGCGGCGAGCGGAGCGGAGGAGGAGGCGCAGGTCCAACTGGGATGTGGGCGACCCGCGCAAGGGGGGCAGTCCCATCCCAGACCCCCCAGTCAGCGCCGCCGCCGCCGCGGCCAACCAGCAGTCCTTCGCGAAGTACCCGCCCAATCGGCCGTCTTGGCGGCATAGTCAAAGCATGATGGATATGAAGCCGCACTTCCAGACTAAACATCGTTCCTCAAGCTTTTACGCCAGCGGGACCAGCTCTGGAGGCAGGCGAGGCTTCCACCATTCGACTTCGCTGCCTCAGGATCGTTCCCGGAGCGCCGGACGCTCGTCGGCGCGTTACAGCTACGGCACCACCACCAGCAGCAGCGGCGGAGGTGGTGGCAGCAGCAACTACCGGTGATCGACGGCGAGGAAAGTTTGCGAACAGGCTGGCTGGACATATCTATCTATGAGACGCGACCATATTGTGTAGAAAGCGAAGCTTAGGCGAGCCAGCCAGGAACAGGTACCCAGGCAGGAGTAAGCCAATGCGTGTTGTCGTCGTCATGTGCAAGTGCAAGTGCAAGTGCAAGTGTCAAGCACTCGTGTGTGTGTCGTACACAAAATGTAAGACACATTTCTATGTTCCATTATCGACCCGAATAGAGGGACGCATACAACATTTTTGTGTCCTGACGTTGAACCGGATTCATTTCGCGCGTGTCACTCAGTGGTAAAATGGCTGGAAGTCGGCGGGTGCTCGCTCTGCTGTGCGCTGCGCTGTACGTGGCAGCAGGCGCAATAACAGCCCAGCCAATAACGGGATCAGTCGATGACTCACTTCTGCTGGTCGTGGGGGACGTGACGTCCTCGTCGGCGCGCATCTTGTACGACCAAGTGCCTTCGTCCGCCACGAGGCTGCAAGTGCGAGTGCATCAGACCATGGCTCGCACTCAGGAGGCGCTAGCAGACTCAGCAATAAGCCAGACTCTGGATATACCGCTATTTGAGTCAATAGACCAGCCCAGAGTCGTGGGACTGGGGGGTCTGGAGCCTGGGCGGAGGTACGTCGTGCAGTTCGAGGTGGACGAACCCAAAGAGACGGCGACTGTCATGTTCCACACGGCGCGATCGGAGCAGGGAGACAAGTGGACGGACCGGGTGCTTGTTGTGTCCTGCGACCGCTTTGTGGACGACCACGACGACGTGCTGATGCAGAGACTGGCGACTGATGTTGAGGCGCACGACGACGCTTTGGACTCCTCGTCGGTGCACTTCGGAATGGCTCATTTAGGTGACCAGATATATGCGGACGCTGGGGAGTTGAGTATTAAGGTGAATCCGCTCCCTTTGATGGAAATGGCGGACAAGAAGTTGCGCCGGGCGAGATATGAGGCGATCTTGAAGGAGTTTCGAGGGATTTACAGGAAAACATTCGGGAGGAAAGCAGCGCAGCGCGTGCTGCGTGTCGGGGCGCATTGGATGATCCCCGACGACCATGAAATTATTAACAACTTCAACTTGGAGCTTGTTCAGAAGGCCTTCCAAGGCCCGAACAATTCTCTGTTGAGTGAAGAGGAGCGCGAGCGGTTTGCGGCACTTCAGCTGCATTGCCGAGCTGGTCTGCAAGCCTATTACGAGTTCCAATATCAGCTGTACCGTGATTTTCCATGGGAAAGCGTGGACTTCCTCGAAGACGCGCTTGGTGAGATTATTCGGGCTCACCCTGTGTACTTTGCAGTGGAGATGCAGCAACTTAAACTACTTTGCCTCGATGTGCGCTTCGAGCGCGCCTTTTTCAGCGAGGAAGACTTACCCAAGCTCGTGAGTGACGAACAGAGACGATTTCTCGATGGAAAACTGCGAACGTGGAGCCGAGACCATCGAAGTGCAGCGGTGGTATTTGCTGGCATGCCACTATTTTTCCAGTCCGCGTTTTCTGCGGCGATCGCTCACATTGTCGAGCACGAGACATACCCTGGCATGGCCGAGCAACGGCCTGGGCTGGAAGATCTCTTTCACATTTTTCAGGGATACAACCAACGGCAGCGACGTCAGTCAAACAACGAGCTGGTGAGGCTCCTGGTTGGGGGAGATCTGCACATGATGGCCCACTCACGTGTGTGCGGGACAGATCCTTCAAACTCTGGCTGCCTGGACCACTTGATCACAAGTGGGGTCACGAATGGCTCGACATCGATTCAGGATACAAAATTGATCCCGTACTACTATCTGATCACGCAGCTTACACCAGTATTCGAGATTGCGTACTCGTGGGCTCAGTGCATTCCCCTGCTCTCCTCGCTTCTACCTCGCAGTTCGCCGTGGTATATTGAGTATGACCGTGTGTTCCTGGGGCGGAATTACGGGTAAGTAACTTGTGGTATGGTCTCCCTTCACGAAGCATAGACACAAATTAACAATGCTTTGGTAACAGAGTCCTCGAGTTTACCTCCGACGGCAACTTCTCCTGGAATCAAACAGTCACCCAACCTTACGATGAAGCCTACCAGCGTCATGTCCAGGTAACGTTCTGTTAGACTTTGACTTGCGATGACGATTTTTAACAGGCTAACGGTCTTTTTGCTCCAGTCCGTAATTGACGCCTCAACGCCTCAAGCCCTTGGGTTTTTCGTGCTGGTGGTCACCTTGTTCAATACCACCATTGCCTACCGTGTCGTGTCAAGGTGTCGAACCCCTAGACGACCGGCGAAGACAACTAAGACGCAATAGATGGTGACACTGCAACCAAAGCCGCGTAGTTGGAGACAATACTGTATTTTGCTTTTGTTTTATTGCAGCAGTTTTTAAATTACCGTCAATGCACGGGTGTACACAAACGTAGTAAGACGCAGTAGGTTCCAGCACTAACGCGAATTGAACAACACTTCTTTTTTGCTTTTGTTAAATTACTGCGAGCTGAGGGAAGTATACGCCTCAGGGGGAGGAAAGCTGCGGCACATGCTGCATCGGCTGTCGAAGCACGTATTTGTGTAGGTACATTGCGTGCACTTCCAGGAGCTCCGCCTCCGATCCTGACGCGTCAACATCTTTGAAGGTTCCGATTCCGAGTCAACCGAGCTTGCGCGCTTCAAGCCCCTGCTCCTGGTGTGCAATGCGATCGGCGAGATCGTCGTCTCCAGCGTGAGCTGGAGGAGGTTCTTGCGTCCTTTGATGGGCTGCCGTCTTCGTTGTTTGGTCGGTGTGGGGCTGTGAGACGCGCTGCGGAGGAAGTACTTCTTGTGCGGCTCGTCAATCTTCAAGCGTGTGGGCGCACGCGGTGACGAGAGCCCAGCAGCAGTCGAGTGAGCTCGCCGTAAGCTCTGCCCTGAGTGACTGGAAGTCGGCCGCGAGGAGCCGAAAAAATGGTCCAGTTTGGGCTGTTTCTCGTCTACAGCGTTCGACGCCGAGCGAGTAACCGGTCGGTGAGCGGCACTTCGCGTCGCCATGGGCGTCGCACCAACCCTGCTCTTCTTCTTAGCGCCCAGCTGAGCGCTCCCTGACAGCTTAACGTCAGTAGAAGACGACGAGGACGACGTCGACGACGCGGGTGACGACGAAGCCGCCAGCGAGGCCGTGAACTCCGGGTCGTTCTGCAAGAACTCGATGGTCTGCTCCAGCGCGCGCTGCTCCGCCTCCTGCACGTGGGACTGGTGCTGGCGCAGCTGCCGCTCGTAGAAGGCCTTGAGCTCTCCGTCAGAGCTCTCGTGGCCCGCGGTGGGGTGGTCCTCGCCGCCGTTGTGCAGCGGCGGCGCGTCCTCGTCGAAGAACTCGACGAGCGGCTCCCTGTCGTCCGCGATGTCCCCGAGGAACGGACACTGCGTCTTGATGGCCGTCCACATGGCCTCGTCCACCTTGTACTGCTTGGTGCGTGCGAAGCCGACGACGCGGCGGCGGCAGAAGCCGCAATTGACGCTGGTGAGCTCCAACCCGCGCTCGAAGCACTCCATACTGTGCCAAAACAAGGTGGTGAGCGGCGCAATACAAGGGAGGAGCAGCTCTAGTGAACGCACCAGAGGTAGCGGTGGCAACACGGCAGCTGAATGGGGCGGCGCAGCACGTCCAGACACAGCGGACACTGGAAGCGGATGGGGATGGACACGGAGCCTGCATGGGGGGTGGGCGGGGCCAGCGCCGGTGGCGCCAGAGGCGTCGGCGCCGTCGCGGCGGTCGACGCTCGAGACCGAGTGAGCGCCATGCGAGTTGTTGCTTTGGTTGTCCAGAAGCGGGAGCCCCAACACCGAAAATTAATAGCTGACGAACGAGGTGTACTGCTGAGGTGTCTACATACGAAAGCGAAGATGATGGGAAATTATAAAGGTAGAGAGGGGTTGAACATCATGTTATGCGGGTGTCAGCGACCAATTGAATTTTGAATTCGCCAACGGACAAAAGGGGTACGTTGGGGTTACGCACATGGGGTACGCGTACGTTCCACCTCAGCTTCACGATCTCCCTCGTTTGACACTCTTATCGTCTGGCTGGGAACGGATGCACCGCGCGCTGCACCTGCGCCGCCTTTCCGTGGCCGCGGCGCGGACTACATGGCGTGCATCTCGCGCGCCTTCTCTGTCTTCGTCCCGCGCGGCTCTAACGGTGCTAACGCGGGCTTCCTCGCTGCAGAATTCGCGGTGTAACCCAGTGTACCCCGCCACTCGCTCCTTCGCTTCCATCAGCTCTAGCGACGCCTCCAACGACCTTCCAGCAGCCGCAGAGGCCTCCACAGCTGCGACGCTGACCGAGGAACAGCGCGACCATGTCGTGACGCTGCTGAAGGCGCGATGCAACGCGCTATTCGACGACAACGAGGCGTACGTGGCCCCCGACGAGGCGCTGACGCTGTGGTTGCGCGACGTGCAGACGCTGCAGAGTCAGTTCGAGCCCGCGCAGCTCCGCGACGAGGTGCAGCGCGCCTACGAGAGCGGCGTGGCCATCGCCTCCAAGCAGCGGCAGTTCGAGCTGGCCGCGAAGCTCACGCAGCAGATGCAGCAGCTCGGCTTCCACCCCACGGAGCGGACGCGGCAGTACCTCACGCGCAACGTGGCGCTGGAACTGGTCGGTGGACCCCGACAGACGTCGGTGGACGATCTGCGCGCGCTGCTGAGCGACGTGGCCGACGACATGTGGGGGCGCGAGATCATGCGCATCGTGGAGCGCGAAGAGCGGCCGCTGCAGCTCAAGACGGAGAAGGAGTTCGCGCTGTTCCACAAGCGACTGATCGCAGGCATTGAGGCGCAGCTGGACGAGTACGAGCGCACGTTGGCACTACCCGAGGCCAGCCAGGAGCTCAAGGTGAAGAGGTCAGCCGGGCCCTACAACGAAGCGCTGCGCGTGTACGCGGACAACGGCGTCACGTTCTCCCGCATGCTTCAGCTAATGGTGGCGCGCGACCTTGCGGTGGATGTGGAGACGTACGAGGCGCTGCTGCTCGGCGCGCGTTGGAACGAGATCCCGGCCACGCTCAGTCAGCTGCTGGACTCCAAGTTGGTGGACGAGTTGTCGTCCACCGCCTCTGACGAGGCCAGTGAACACGTGCGCACGCTCTGGGTTAACGCTATGAAGGCGGTGGTGCACTCGGGCACCGAACGCTTCAGCTCGCTGTCCGCGAGTGTGTACAAGAGAGACGTGGATCAGCTGCGGAAGGTCTTCGTGTTCGTGGACAAGAAGCTGTCGAGTGCTTTCCCCAAGTTCAGCTTTGCCACGACGGCGCAGTACGACGAGGTCTACACGATGCGTGCCAAGGCTGCGGCGTCGTGTGGACTCATTGCTCCCGTGAAGAGAATTCTGGACGAGTATGTTGAGTGCGCCCCTACTGGTGCTGAGGATGAGAAGCCTGTGATTTCCAAGGAGCCGTTCATGGCGGCACTGGAGATTTTCCCGTGGTCTTTGATGGACGTGTTGATGCTTTCGCGTGAGGATGCATTGGCGCGCGCTGATGATCGCGATGTGGCGTCGTCTCCGCGCGTGGTGGAGATGCGATCGATGTATGAGCGCGTTGTGCGCAAACTGACTAAGGCTGAAAATGTCATCGAGGAAATCAAGCGCAAGGTCAACTCGGAGGATGTTAAGCTGGATGAAGATGAATTGCGGGAGTTGGTGAACCAGCAGAATACGGCTAACATCATTGTGGAGCAGGAGTCCAGGAGAGCCACGGCTCTCGAGCGACGACTTAACCAGGCGCGTATTCTCAAAGCTAACCAGATTTTGATCAGGGAGCACTTGAAGCGTGGAGACCAGACGGTGGATTACGTGCTGAGCAAACTTGCGGACGCAGGCTTCGACGTGAAATACGACTTGGACGTGAGCATAAAACTCATGGAGCAGTACATGCTATCTGCTCGGCGTCTGGATAAGCGTCTCGTACAGCGACAGAAGCACGCGAGTCCTCACATGATGTCTCGCGTCTTCAAGCAGGTGAACTCGATTTCTAAGGCTGTGCGGGCTGGAACATTGGATCCGCAGGACCCAGAGACTCGCGAAAAGCTGGTCAAGTTCTTTGAGCATGCCGTGTGCGCTGCCGTTCGATTCTGGCGCCCAGAAGAAACAGACGCCCTCGTGCGCCAGCAGCAACGTCTGCTTGACACACAACAGCTAGCTCAGCGTGAGTACGACCAGCTCATCTTCCAGCGCGTGACGAACCTGGACGTACGCGGCGCTCACTCGCTCTTGCAAGAAATGCATAATGCTGGTATGAAGCCGTCGCAGGAAGCCATTCATCGCATTGCGCTTGGCCTGCTGCACCAGCGTAATGCATCGTCGAATGGCCAACCTTACATGGTAGACGACGCAGAGGCACAGACTTCAGAGGAAACAGGCGAAGAGATGGACGAGGAGGAGTCTACAGCAGCAGCGGAGGCAGCGCTCGACTCCGAGTTGTCTACATTGCTGAATGCTTCCGACCGCGATGCTATCGAGAAGGAGCTCGAGCTTAGTGGTGCTCTGAAGCTTGAAGGTGACGACGACACGCTCAGTGCTGACAGTGCAGCGGCAGCTCGCACTTTGCTGCTGGGTTCCGATGCTCCGGTGACTATCGAGGACCTCATCGGCTTCCTGCAGGACTGGTACAACCTGTATGGCGTGGTGCCGCTTGGCAAGACTGTTGTACCTGTGCTGGCACGTTTGTTGGAGGCCAACAACTTCCCGGAGTTCCGCCGTTTACTGCAGATTCTGGAGGCCATGGAGGGCGGTCTGACCCCCGCCACGCAGGTCTGGCTCGAGAAGCGACTCGACCAGATCGGCGGCAAGACGCTGGACGACTTCCGTCTGAAATAGTAGCGAGAAGACCCACGCAGCTTCTAGTTTTGTTCGGTAGATAGATCACGTCCTACCTGTTAGACTTTGAATGCATCACCACTAAGCGTAGCCAACTGCAGTTCTCAGCAAACGGTTGAACCTAAGTAAGGAATTACTTGTCGATTTACAGTTCGATCTGGTCCAGAGACGCCGTCAAGTACGCGCCCAGTGTCTCCACCTGCACACGACACACCCACCACATCATCAGCATCTCATCTGCATCAACATCATCAGGAACAGAGTCATCCATCACCTTGGCCTTGAGCAGTCCCGCGGGCGCGTCCGCGTCCGAGTACGCGCACAGCAGGAAGTTCTTCCCCGCCACAGTCATCGCCAGTCGCCCACGCTGCAGCAAAAACAACAACAACAACAACAACAGCAATAATAGTTAAAACCTCTTTGCCTATAGCTACAACGTTTGTCTAATTGCGTTGCTTGCCTCAAGCTCCACGAGCATCGTGCGCAGGTCGCCCGTGGGGTTGGCCTCTTTGCCGGCGTGCAGGTACTCGCCCCACGTGTGGGAGGCGATGGCGCCCACCACCTTGTGGTCCACAGCGTCTCCGTCGCCCACGGAGCCCACGAGCGCGCCCTCCAGCGTCACCAGCCTGCGCAGTACAAGTGCAAGAGAACGAGGGCGTCAGAGGGTGTTTGACAGCGTGTAACTTTTTTTCCAGGGGGAGGATGAAGCTGCAACTTGCAGCGTTATGATTGCAAGATAGAGGAGCAGAAGCGGGGATGCTACGCACATGCAGGCAGTGACGTTGTCGCCCACGATCTGGCCGAGAACCTCCGGCAGAACCTTCGCCCGCAGCATTTTTGTCGTAGAAATATGATAACTAAATTAGAGCGCATTTTTTAATATTTGGTTCAGATCTAAATTAAACCTACCGGTTGATACCGGTAGGCTACCCGGTATACCAGGCGGTAGCAGTGCTGGCAGCAGACTGTACAAACGTTTTTTCGAAAGAACTGTAATTACGTCTGATTGGACGTTCCATACGTTTTTTCTGCTCCCAATGAACGTTTGTTAGGGAGGTACAATGTACCAACAGCAGCCAAGAGCGTACGCCGCCAACCCGAATAGTAGCCTTCCGGCTACCGAGCTCACAGACATCCCGCTGCCGGAGCTCGGAGGCAACAAGCAGGACTCACTGCACGGGCTGAGCATGGAGGACCCGAACCGACCCATCTGGAACCTCACGTCAGAACAGCGGAGCATCGTCGAGCAGGCGCACATCGTAATGATCGACTCTTACGGCGGACACCCTTTCTTCCTCGCCACCTGCCCGATGGCACACAGTACATTTTGAGCAACGTTTTAAGTGAGTGCAAGTCACGTACACCGGTGTCGAGAAGTACCTGAACCTGCAGCCCAAGGTCGCGCTCACACGCGCCGTCGGCATGATGCCCCCGATCATGGTCCAGTTCGTGCTGGGCTACCTGATACTGATCGAGCGCAAGCTGCTGGAGGTCAAGACCCTTTAGAGCAAGTGCTACTACGTGTGGAGATGATCAGCTACCGCCATGCGCAGTCGTCTACTGGACTGGGGGACATTGGCCAGTACACGGTCACGATGCTGCGTAGCTGTGGCTACTTGGTCGTGTGCTTCAAGCGCGTACGGTCGTTCCGCTAGAGCCTGCAGCTGGGGCAGCGCGAGCGCGTGGACCTGCTGCTGGGCGACGACCTGTTCCACGAGAACAAGTCGAGTCGCCGCACGCTGTACAAGACCATGCGCCTGCTGCGCACGCACTGCATGGGCGATGGTGCCGTGCACTTCCAGGTGGGGAGCGACCAGATCCTCAACTTCCCCAACTTCGGCGCCGTGAACTTCAAGGACCCCAACTACAACGTGGAGCTGCCGGTCTTCAGCATCCACGGCAACCACGACGACCCGTCGCGCGGGGGCGGCGGCAACCACGCGCAGTCGCTAGCGGCGCTGGACCTGCTGAGCGCGGCCAACCTCATCAACTACTTCGGCAAGAGCGACAAGGTGGACGATGTCGAGGTGTTCCCCGTGCTGCTGACCAAGGGCAACACGCGCGTGACCGTCTACGGCCTGGGCAACATGCGCGACGAGCGACTCAACAGCATGTTCGCCCAGCAGAAGGTGGTGTTCAGGAGGCCGGTGGAGCACGCGGAGCAGTAGTTCAGCATCTTTGTGGTGAACCAGAACGGGAAGAACGACTATCTTCCTCCTCCCCAGCACGAGGAGCTCAATCGCGAGCGCAGTCCCGTGTTTATTAACTAACATTGGTCGTGGAGACGTGATCTCGGGGAAGGCGCTTATTGAACTGCAGAACAAGGGCATATTGTCACGTGCAGTGCTGGATGTGGTCGAGCAGGAGCCGGACCCGAAGGCGAGTCAACTCTAGGAGCACCCGTCTGTGCTGCTCACGAGTCGTGACAAGTCGTGAGTCACGACTTACGTATCAGGCAAGCGCTGCGCATTGCACAAGTTGCTCTGGATGCCCGTCATTGGCTGATCGTGGTGCCGAGCTCCTACTTATACCTCACATTCACATAAAGCGACGATCCTTCGAAATCTTTCCACGGTCAAATCATCCCCCGCCTTCCTCGCCTTCTCACTCCTCATTCTTCCTTTCAAGACAAAAGGTAAAACACTTCCTGATATAAATGGCTCAGCTATATGAGTTTACTGTGCGATATTTTACTGATGATACATCTCCGTGCTATTCGTGCAGGCTCCTGCTGCAATGGGTCGCGCAGGATGTGCTGCTCGCGGCCATTTCGTGAGGTGGGGTGGTAAGAAGGCCAACTCAGCTCACTATTTCAGCCGATGCAAACGTTGCCTTGCGGCACATTATTTACGAGCAGCAGCGCGTAAACTTCAAAACCCAGACCTTGAAGAGCCCAGATCACCGTTGTCGCCGGCGATGGTTGGGAGGCAGGAGAATTTTGAAAGGCACCTAAGAAACGCACATGGCATTTTGGACCCCGCCAATGTTCCAGCGCCTCCTACCCCAAAAGAAGACGGACCTTTCAATTTTCCCCAGCACCACACCCCTCCGCCTGCTATGCAGTTTCGACAACAGAGTCGTCCTGATCAAGGTGTCGGTAATCTACCAGCACAAGCAGCTCCATTTACCACGAGCTTTGCAGCAAGTGATTCGACCGGCGTGTACAGACGTAATTATTCTCCTGCCCAGCGACGTGAATTTGAACGATTTTTATTGGAGTTTCAAGTGGCTTTGGCTTTGCCGGATTCTTTTGTGGAACATCCAACTACCAAACGCCTGTTTTACTTCCTGAACCCGCAGTGCCTTGGATCGATACCTTCGCGTCGCGTGATGGGAGGTCGAATTTTGGACGAATACGCTGAGGAGCATGCACAGCAAAAGAACATGGAGCTTATCAAAGGTCAGGAAGAGTCTGGAGGACGCGTAAATTTTCTGAGTGACGTATGGCAAAACATCTCAAAAACCCACCTGCTTGGTGCTCACCTCGTTCTTTTCGGCATTGTGGTTGTCGAAGGTTTACACGCCGTAGGATCGGAGCATCATGGAATCGCACTTGCACGACAAATGGAAGCGGTGCTTGTCAGATTAGTGCAGCAAGGATGGAACGTAGGGGCTGTGCTAACTGACAATGCTGGCCAATGTGAGCGTGCCCGCCGTATCTTAGCAGTACGCTGGCCCAGCATCCATTTCGGTAAATGTTTTGCGCACGACATCAACAACCTGGTCAAAGCCATCCTAAAGCGAACAACCTTTCGCTTAGTAGCTGATCAAGCGTGTGCGGCAGTAAACGCTCTCAATGTATCATCGTCCAAGTGGCTTCCGCGCGCCGGAAAGGTAATCATGGAAACGTATGAACTGAACAAGCCGCTAGCGTTTCTTTCACTCTGTTACACAAGATGGAATTCAATGCAGGGGTGTTTCGCATCGCTTCTTCGGGTTAAGACGGGTTTAAAGCAGTTTGCCACCAGATTCCGATACTACAGTGACTTGCCAAGTGACGTGCTGGTATTTAATGACGAAATATTCTGGACTGCACTAGAGGACGCCGAGCAAACAATCCGACCGCTTTGTAACGCATCTTACATCCTTCAGCGCGACGAAAATACCCTCGTCGATGTTGTCCTGTGCTTTCGCGATATTTTCGATGGTTTTGTTGCTGGCCCCCACGCACGCGAGTTGATTCCGCTCGTGGAAGAGCGCTGGAACGACTGCGAGCAGCCGTTGTTCATCCTGGCGCTGTTTTTGCATCCTCGCTACCGTGAAGTGGCAAAAGCGCTACCTAACGAAGGCATCTCCTCTATTGACTCAGTGTGTAACTACGCAGTATTTTACTTCAAGCGGTTTTTCCGTCGTGACCCTGGCATGCTCCGCGATCACATGGACCGGTGGTGCTCAGATACACTGTATGTTGGTTATGAAAAACTAGGTTACGGTGAGTTTGAGACAGCTTGGCGTTTTTGGAGCGCCGCAAAGCGAAAGAAGGCTGGTCCAAATCTTCCCGACCTGGCGATTGCAGTGCTCTCGATTGCCGCTAATACGGCTACATGTGAACGATATTTCAGTCAGCTTGGGCGAATTCACACACCAGTGCGCAATTGTCTCAAGGCTGAGAAGACAAATAAGGCTGCGATTACTGGTCAAGCAATTCGAGAGCGTGATCACCAAGAGGCGAAAACGTTGGAGCGCGAAAACGACCAAGATTCGGACGAAAACGAGATTGTGGAGGAAGATAGCGACGGCAACAAGTACTTAAAGTACGCAGGTCGCATTGTCAAAGCGGAGGAGCGTCAATATCGAGGGGATAGCTCGACGTCTAATCCTGCACCAGACCAAGTCAGTATCAACGGAGTTTTGATTCGTCCCATCGTCTCGGCAAGAGAATTTCAGCGTTCCCCGGATTATCGGCCATCAACTCCAAGCCGTCCACCCGGAACTCCACGCCGTCACTCCCCAACACCAAGCCGCCCTCCTGTAACACCAAGTCGCTCACACTCCATGTCAAGACCCGCCCCGGCTACTCCAAGCAGACCATATTCGATTCAAAGTCGTTCACCGGACGTGACTCACCGCCCCCCTCGCGTTCAAGGCGATCCAACTCGCTTTCGCACATTGGAGTTTTCAAGCATGAACATGCAGAGCTCGGCGGTGGCACAGTCAGAAGGTGCCTTCCCATCGCCGCATGTGAATCCGATATTAGTATCTCGCGAGCAGGGGCCGGTTGATGTAACTGTGCCAAGTAGAAGAGCTGGTGATATCCTTTCAAACTGGAGCGCAATTTTCGAGCAGATTCCTGATCCTCCGGCACTACCTGCGGCATCTTCCAGCCACGAGACGGATGTGTCTATGGATGAAGCCGATGAAGAAGTTATTGACGAGGAGAATCTTCGTCTTCAGCCGATTCCTGACTACAACGACACATCATTCCCTCAAGAGCCAAGGAAACTACCAGGACTGAGAGGAGCGAAATCGAAACTCGTTGAGTTGTTTTCCCTTCCCACGCGCCTGTAGTCGACCCCGAACGTCGGTTGTATGGCTGTCCATATCTTCGTATGACGAAGGTACATCTACAAACACGGATCTGGATGGGTCACATGCGTTCGCGCTGCCCACACTGCTGTTTGTACTTGTGCGGCGTGCAGGCTCCAGGTTTGACGGTGTCATGCTGCATTTATCCGCCCAGTACTGTAGGTGCTGTGGTCGTTATGTGGGGTCTGGTAATTGGCGGTTGTGGTCGTGTCGGCGGGATTTCCAGTGCTGACTGCTGCTCCGAAGGATTAAACTGCGACGTCACCAGTGCTGCCGAGTATCCGCACCAGCGCTGACTCATTCGACTCCGCAGTCTGTTGGACCTGTCCGTTTCCACGCGTTGGCTGGTCGGTCGCGGTCTCCAATAGCTGGCAATTGTCAGGCGCCAGCAGCACCTCACGGGCACGTTCTCCACCACGATCTTGGTGCCGCGCGCGACGTTGACGCTGAATGGGGGAGCAGGTCGAACTCAAATCCAAGTGGTCGTCTGTGAGCCCGAGTTTGAGCGTACGAGCGGGTCCAGCAGCCGAAAACTCCGTGCGATGCTCATAGTTGGCATTGATTTTGGTCACGCCCACCACCTGCTAAGTCGCCAACCAGTCAATCCCCTTGTGAGCTGCTACACTTCAACCAACAATTCATTAATTCATCAATAAGCAGCATGCAGGCTCGTTTTACATTACGCTGTTCTTTATGTTTCCTCCCCTCTTCTCCTCTCCACGCCTGGCCAGGCCCATCGATTTGCTGGTAGCAAAGTCTCTTGGTTCCTCGCAGCATCTGAAGTTAAATCTCGATGACGCTCTTCTGCACGTTGACCTCGACAACGTGCCCGCTTCCAGCTGCATTATACGATGATACTGCATGTGCAAACGGAGTCGATTCGACCACGTTCGCGAGTCCGTCTGTCGCGAACTAGCAAAAGCAAACAAATAAACAGTTAGGGGTATTTGCCTTCAGTCAAACCATGAAAGCTTGGTCGATCCACCTCCGGCTGAGCGCGCAACGCCAGCACTTGCGGCAATTCGACACGATGGAGATTGGCGTAGCGGAACACAACAAGGCTGCTCCCGATGGATAGCAACCCAGGTACGCATCACTGCCTCCTTGCGCTTAGTTTGCGCAAGTAGCACCAGGCACGCCGCGTATGCCGCCACAAAGAGCAGCAGCAGAGGCCACGTGAGCTTGCGATAGTGTAGTTTGATCTTGTTCGCACTCAGCGACGACGGGAAGCGGCCGAAAAAATGTCAATCTTGCGGATGTAGTAGCTCGGGATCTTGAGCTTGTACTGGTCTTCCCAATCTAGCTCCATACACACAGCATCTCTGCATTAATACTCTATGCAACTGGTTGTATGCTATCTTCACTAACCTCAGTCCAGTACACCGAGCGCATATGCAGTCCTTCGGGTCATAAGACAAGGTAACAGTACTGAGCAGCATTATTGCGATACACAGCGTTAGTGTCATCCTAGCCCCCCCCCCCACCCCATGCCATGCAGCGCTGCCTCGTACCACCGCCAGCGCCAGCTCCACCAGGAATACGATCGTTTCCACGACAGAAGATGATGCAAGACGGCACCACGGACACGAGCAGCACGCGCGCCAGCTCAAGTGCGAAGTAGCGGCACTCCTGCCTCGTCAGCGCCTCGTAGCTCAAGTGTAGGGCAAAGTGGCGCACGATCTTGCGCCTGTGCGCTTGGTCTGCCTCTGTCGCCACGATCATGGGCCGCGAGCTCTTCCGCCGCTGTGTCCGACGGGAAGTCGTAGGTGAAGGCCTTGGACTTGGACATCATCTTGACTTGCTCGATGTTCTGGCAGTTCAGGAAGGACCGGACGACCGGCGTTGCTAAATTAGCAATGCTAATCACCTGCTCGACGAAGAACAGCCCGTATTCCTTACCGACGAACACGGGCGGCTAGGCAATGCCGTGCCCAGTTGGCATCCTCCCCGTGCGTCCACTCGTACTTGAAGAGGAACACGGCCTGCAGCGAACCCCGAGTTTGCGAGATTACAGTTATGATCCTATTAGTAGACGGGTTAGCGCTGCACGCCCAAAAATGTGGTATAGTGAAATAGAGTTAAGTGTTGTACGCGTAATTACGCCGGTGTGTGTGTAAAAAGTATAAATACGTCTGTTCAAAAGTGTATATACACACATACGTATGAAACGTTTGTGATGTTACTGTAATTACCAGCACTGGCGGTAGCGCTCGAATTGTCTAGAAGTGCCCGTTCTATGCACTTCTGTACGAAATCTGTCCAAAATGGCCGCGAGGGAATCCCTTCTTAGTTAGTAAATATATTTAGATTCGCTCCAGTTATTCCCAGACCCAGACACCAACGGAGAAACCAGGGGTGCTTATGGCGTTTTTGAAAGGCGTCCAGTGGTGACTCGCCCATGGGGCGTGGTTGCGCTATTCGTGTCTGGTGTCGGTGTCGGCCTTCGGGGACATAGACACGCAGCATGCCTGTTCTGATTGGCCGCTCTTGTCTTCCTCGTGTCGACCCGAGACACGAGTCGAGAAGTCGTGTCTCGGGTCGACACCTATGCATAGACGAAACTTTTTATATTTAAAATAATATTTTTCTATTTAAAATAATATTTTGCAAGAAGCAAGCATGCTCCGATTCCTCGGTTGCGGCGATATCAGCCAATCCTGACGCCTTACGACCTGCTCAACTACGGCATGCATGACAAGGTCATGGTCGGCAGTGGGTGTGGCGGCTGCTGCTGCGCTAGAGCCTGGGTCTTCGAGCTTGATGGCGCGCAGCAGCCCAGCGCCAGGTGCCTTCTGTGAGAGGTTGGTTGGAAAATGATGGCCCACCCTTGACACTGACACGGGAAGCAAAACCAGCGCGATAGGGATATGGCGGACACGAGAAGCCGACACCAACACCAGACACGGATGAATATCGTGAAGCTGCCGACAGATTGAGTTTATCTTGAATAAACTATGGTAATCATGCCCAGAAAAAACCCAGAACCGTCATTAATCACCAATCAAACTTTGGCAACAAGTCTACTAACCAATCATCGTCAATAGGGTTAGGGTTACGCGCTGCCGACTCACGTGCCGACGTATAATGTCGGCAGCCCCCCCAATATATGTGAACGAGACATACGAACCACTAGTTTGCCACGTATCACTTTCATATCTGCGACTCTGCCGACAACAGACAGCAAGAAACAATGGGCCTGCAAGACCTCGCTCCAGCAAACACACAAAGGGCGCATAAGACTGCGATCAATGCGTTTGAGCGATTCCTTACGTCAGAGGGTGTTAATATGGGCTTCATCACTGCGTGTCTTCTCAACGACCAGGACGGGTCTGCGTGTGTGAAGCTCATGGATCGCTTTGGCGTGTACTTGGCTTTTGTGGATGGCAGGGCTGGGAAACCGCTCGCGCGGAACTCGGTTATGAGCTAATACCGCCATGTCAAAAACTGGTTGCTTGACAGCTACCCCAAGCACCGCGCTGCCATCGAGAAGAAGCTTCTGAAGATGGCGCAAACACTGGAGCGCTATTGCCTGAAACGAAGCGAGGGAGGGGTGGTGAAGAAGGCGCCGGCCTGCACCAAGGAGGACCTGCGAATCCTTATGGATGGAATCTACTATGATGCTGCAAGTTCGAAGGACTACCAGGACGCTACACTGCTTGCGCTAATGTGGTACTCTTTGGGAGGGCTTCAGACCTCGGATTTGTCGCTAAGAGTAGCCTGTCCGTCAGCGCTGATGGTGTCATTTTCGTCCGGCTGATTCGTGTGAAGACCTCGGAAGAACAAGGTCTCTCCCTATTCCCCGAGAAGGACAGGTTTATTACCTGTCCATTGCACGCTGTAGCGATGGCGCTGGTGATGCAGGATTTTCCGTCGTCTCAAGTCTTGGAGCATCCTCAGTTATTTGATGGTAGCGCCGAGAATTTGGCTGCTCCCGACGATGTACCACTTGTTGAGGCTCTGGCCTGCTGCTCGCTTAGCGATGCACCTGATGACTCTCACGACGATGAGATCCGGAAACCAAAACCCATGGAAATTCACGGATACGTGAACCGCGTTGTCAAGGCTGCAACGAAAGCGCAGGCAAGAGCTAAGCCAACGCCCAACCTCTCCTCGCACTCCTTTAGGCGAGGTGGCGCTCAGCACGCCAACAGTGATCCGTCGCTTTGTGCGCAGTGGATTTTTGATCGGGGCTCGTGGAACATGACGGCCACGAATAAGGCATTCGCCTACGTCTTTAACACGACGAGCGAAGACCAAAAAGTTTCCAGGGTGTTGAGTGGCTGGGACTCATGTCAGAAGCCACCTGTCCCGATGCTGTCGTGGTTCGACTCGGCTACAAAGAGTCAAGCTTTCTCCCTCGCTGCTCTACTCTTCCAAACGAGCATGAATACCCAAGACCCTGAAAAGCACCTAAATGACAGAGTGGCTGATGTCCTTGTCTCCGCCCTGATCCAGCGGTTTCCACAAGTTTTGGATCGGTATCCAATGTGCCCCTACGCCACTAGAATGCGCGAGTGCCTGCTGGTACTTGGTATCTCTAAGGCTCAAGTTTTGGCGTGGAGCTCGGAACTTCAGCAGGCGGCTACCCTGAAATCCCAGAGTACAGCTGTGGATAATGCCCCAGAGTTCTCGAAGGAGGAGCGATTAATCAACCACCAAAATTGTGTCATTGGCGAGTTGGTTTCGATGAACCAAGAGCTGACGAAGCGGCTGAGCGCAATGGAGGAGAGGCTTGCCACTGTTGAATACGGCGACCAGCGCATCACGGATCCTTCGATTGACACAAACCCGGTCACGAAAGACGTATCCCCGGGGCAAAATGCAGCAAAACCAAGTTCGTGCGGTTCAAAGGCCCATCCAAAGACTCCGCAAGCAATTTGGTTCGAGTGGTATGTCAAGACCCCCAAACTCTGGGAAGTGTGCGAATCACGACAGAAGAAGTCCACGTACAAGCAAATCACGAACTATATGAAGCTGTTTCTCCCAAATGGGTTCGCGCTGGACCCTACCTCCGAGACCTACTCGGACGACGTGATGTGTATCGGCCAAGAAGCGGAGACGAACTTGTACAAGTTCTTTGAAGATCATGGAGTGACTCGGAAGCACGGTTCGTCTGTTTTAAAGGTCCTCCGCGAGCTTCATCATGCTGGCAAACTGGACTTGAAAATCAAAGCGTACTATGCTCATGTCAACGCCGGAACTATTTGCGACCCCACACCAAGTCAGCTAAATCAGATTCTTGCCATCCGGGGCTAATCCACCCGAAGGTGCCGGTCTCTACTTGAGTAGGAGGTGGGGATACTACGGGCGAGCTATGAAGTGAATAAATGCATATCCATGGTGCTTAACTTGTGTTTAGTTGGCTCACTAGTGCACTCTTAAGCCTGAAGCTTAACATATACCGCCAGTGTCACATTAACTCGCGCGAGTTATTATGAAACTCGGGCAGATTCACGTTAACTCGCGCGAGATAATACGAAACTGACCGAGTTTCACGTTAACTCGCGCGAGATAATACGAAACTGCCCGAGTTTCACGTTAACTCGCGCGAGTTAATGTGAATCTGCCTGCGCTTCATATTATCTCGCGCGAGTTAATGCGAATCTGCCCGAGTTTCATATTATCTCGCGCGAGTTAATGCGAATCTGCCCGAGTTTCATATTATCTCGCGCGAGTTAATGCGAATCTGCCCGAGTTTCATATTATCTCGCGCGAGTTAATGCGAATCTGCCCGAGTTTCATATTAACTCGCGCGAGTTAATGTGAATCTGCCCGAGTTTCGTATTATCTCGCGCGAGTTAATGTGAATCTGCCCGAGTTTCATATTATCTCGCGCGAGTTAATGTGAATCTGCCCGAGTTTCATATTATCTCGCGCGAGCTAATGTGATTCTGCATCTGAGTTAGATTCTGAGCCAATCTGATTCGACAAATGTGTGGCACAGCGAACGCCCCCAAAATATCTCCTTTACGATCTCAGTTTGCTTTTGGGGTAAAACGCTAACCCAGCATGAGCAAACGCAGGTGTGTTCGATACCAAGCCGCAGCAATCCAACTGCGTCGACTGTGGACTGTGTGACGAAGTGCGCTCAGATTCTGTAGCGGACTCCGTAAATCGATTGGCTTTGTTCCCCTCTTAGCCTTACAGGAGATCTGGCAGCAGCTGACCTCGACGAGTGGTTGCTTCTACGGTGATTAGCTCGGAGCACGTACCCAAGACGCCAGTCAGCACGTGGAGTCTCAGCTCTTAGCCCAATGCTACTACGGTGCCTACGCGAGTCGTCTTGACTACGTCGTGCTGGTATTTGGAGCTGAGTCCGCATTAGCTCAGCTGTTCTGAATGGGCCCCTCTGGATCACGCTGATTGCAATGGAGCCTGAGCGACGACGCCTTGAAAGCCGCTGAGTCTGGACGTTTGTGGGCTACGTATGACTGAGCTTACCATGAGTCAGTGGATACTTGCTGATCTCAACAGCGGTGAGTCCGATGTTACTCACTCTCGGACCGAAGCAGTTGAGTGATCCTGATGTGCTGGAAGTCTGTGAGTCACGTATAGCTGAGCTCGCCCGGTTTCGATGCCTGTTCGCTGAGCTCAGAAGTGGTGATGCCGAAGGTATCTGCGCTCAGCTTGAGGTGCCCAGGTCGAGGATGGCCGAGCTTCAGCAACATCAGCAGTGATTCACTGAGCTCAGAAGTCATGGTCCTGAAGATGGCGAGTCTCAGCGGGGAAGTGTCTGGCTTAATCACGATGGAGTTCAGCTGTCGCAGTGGTGCGCACACGAGCTCAGCAAGTCATCTTGAGTCTCAACGAGCAGCTCGGATGCTCAGCGGAGTGATTGCTAAGCTCATGGTGGTTCAGAAGTTCCCCAGGTTCAAAATTGTCCAGCTTTGGAGGACACTCTGAGACCAAGCAAAGCTCAGTGATGATTCGCTAAATTTCAGGAGGCTCAGTGTAGTGGAGTTGGACACTTGAGGACACTTCACGTTCCAGTACAGTGGAGGCTCAGGGGCTCAGAGGCTCAGATTGACATGGGCGATGAGGCGTTGGGAACAGTCGCTGCGAAGAGGCGGTCATCATATGATTGCTGATCACAAATCAGGTTTGACATACGGCTGAACCCAGATGACGCACTGTCGCATCCCCGTGACGCACACCTCTCAGCCAATCACAGACCTGGAAAGTGGCGTAATCAGGGGTTGGGCGACATGTGATCAGGAGATTACTGACCACCACGCGCGACTTTAACGCGACTCGTCCAATCATCAAGCCCGGTCTCAGGTGGAAGTGCTGCGCGCCGCTGGTTTGCGAGCCACTATCACTTTGAAGTTCCGTTCGACACAAGCCTGCAGGCCGCGCGCAAGACGATCTTTCCTCCGCTCGCCATATAATCTTTCTGTATTTGTTTGGGTGCACTCCGAAGGAAGCCGAGCGCCCCCCCCCCTTGATAGGTCTTTGTTTGCATGTGTAAAGTATTAATCAGAATCGAATTTGCCCCGAAGACCACAGCGTTAAGTGTGTTGCTGCGGAAGAGGGTGTCTTAGGAGAGACTCAACCAAAACTCAAGCCCCATATAGTCCTTGTGGGTGTACCTCGGTGTGAAGGGGTACTCATTTGGCTATTTCATTTCATTACACGTCGACAGGTCGAACTAGGCGACTGCACTCAGCGTGTATTTCATATTTTCGGGTAGAAGGTGATCTACTCTGAGGTTTCAGGCAGAACAGCATCTGGGATAGTGGTTCTCAGTGCTGTTGGGAGGATTTCGTGTGGCGCTGAGCCTGGGATAGTGGTTCCCCGCTCGGCCGTGTCGTCTACGTCAAGACGTGGTGCGCGGAAGTCCCAGGGCGCAGAGGCGAGAACCCTGGATCAAGACAGGCTCATCCCGAGCCAACTCTCGGAGCCACCCTAGGTCGGGGGGCGAGTGAAGACCTGTGTACGCGGCGCTCAGCCTGAGTGCCGCAAGGAAGTCCCAGGGCGCAGAGGCGAGAACCCTGGATCAAGACCGGCTCAGCGGAGCCAACTCTCGGAGCCACCCTAGGTCGGGGGGCGAGTGAAGACCTGTGTACGCGGCTCTCAGCTGGAGCCGCCTGGAGGAAGAGGAGAAGCAAGGGAGACTGGGTCTGCAGTCTCGGAAGGAGCAGACAAGTGTGTGTGGAAGTTGTGTCTACATAAAGGAAAACCCCGGGGCAAATCGGGTCAAGACACGTGCGAGCGAAGGCCTGTTGAGCGGGGAGCAGGTTTCGTTTAGAGGACATCCAAGGACGACTGGACAAGGAACAAGTGGACGTGGTTGGCTGACGTCTGGGCCCAAAGCGTAGCCCCAGCAAGAACCGTCAAGGGGATCGCAAGGGAGGCGCACACGCCGCGTCAGGCCAAGAGTCCGAGTTCGGAGGTGTCGACTGAGTCTTCGTCGAGTCCAGCTGAGGTTATTCAGCTGAGACTCTGAGACTCTGAGACCCCCTGAGCTTAGGCCCAAGGTTTGCTGATTCAAGTTTAGCTCAAGGAATATTCTGGACGCTGGGAAGTTGCCCGCACCTCACCACAACTGTACGTCCTTCACTACATGGAGAAAATAGGAAAACACATTTTGGAGCTACAGGAGACATCTACGACGAATATGCCTTCGATCCAGGAGTATTTAGCGACGTGGACATCTGGATCATTCACCGCCAGATCCGCAGCCAAGCGTCGCAATGCCATGTACCAGACGATTACGGATGCGGCTAGTGAAACGAAGACATGAAGGAAGTTAGTATAGTTTACGAAGAATATACCAAGTTTTGTTCATTGCCACTGCTTTGAGCAACCAAGCAAACAGGACAGTAGCCAGTTGACGCTGATATCTATTCGAGTCGATGTGAGACGAGGAATTGCTGCTGCCCATGGGCAGCAGGTCCTTGCCCGAGTTGATGGTCTCGTAGAGCAGGTTGGGGCTGGCGACCTCCCCCTCCCCTTGGAAGGCGACCGACTTGGCCGGATGGGAGATGGTCAAGTGAAGCTCGCCCTTGGCGTCGCAGCTCATGAGATCAGGCACCTTGACGATGCGGTGCCAGTCGCCCATGGGGCACGCCACCAGGCCCAGCGGCACCCCCACGACGCCCAGCACGTTGTCGCGCTTGAGCCCATCGAAGTCCAGCACCAGGAAGCGCAGCGACGTGGCCGCGTGCAGGTCGAAGCCCCGCGAGCTGAGCTCGAACGTCTCGTTCCACTCGGGCTCCAGCGTCTACTTGCCCATGCGCGTCTCGAAGCTGCAGCCCGCGGCTACCGGCTTCCCCTTGGCGTCTAGCACCGTGAGCTGCACGAACGGGTCGCTAGAGCTGTTCAGGTCCCCCACGAGCAGGTCGCGCCCGCCCGCGATGCCCATGAAGAGCTGCTGCAGCGGCATCTTGTTGTGGAGTCTCGACACTTTCGTGCTTTCATCGCGTTCGGCGAGGCATCGATATCCTCCAAGTTTAAGTTATGTGGACCACTTTACACGTCGGCCAAATGTCGGCGTGTCGGCAGATTCACGCTATGGAGTAATATCCACTATGTTCCAACCGCTGCTCTTTTCTGCAACCCCAAGCAGCGCAAATACAAACGATTTTGTCCAATCAAAAGTGTATGCTCAAACAATTTTAGCCAATCATAAGGATATCTGACATGTAAGCTTTTTCCAACCATTCCGACCATATCTGGTTGGAATTTTATCAGAATATTTTTAATGCCATACAAATCGCCATATGAATACATATCCCAAAAATATCCTGCAGTTTCCGACCCAATTGGTCGGTACGAGTTTTTTCATTCAGAGTGAGAAGAGCGGGCAAGCTGGCATGTCGATTGCATCACTTGCGCCTGCGAACAGCAAGAAGGCCAGGACGACGGCGATAAACTCGTTCGTGACGTTTCTGGCCGCAGAGAGCATTACACTTGACGCCGCTAACCAACTTATCGATGGGGATAAGACAGGTAAGGTATTGCGTGTAATTCTCGACAAGTATGCCTACTCGTTAGCCACATCGGCCGATAAGGTACGGGCGACAAATACATGCCTAGCATACTATGGCAACGTCAAGAATTGGCTAGTAGATAAGTACCCGCTACAAGGAGCGTTAGTTAAATCACAGCTCCAAAAAATTCTGTCTGGGCTGGGTAAGTATTGCAGCAACCGAGAGGAGGTTGGCGACGAGAAAAAAGCGCCTCCGTGCTCGAAACAAGACTTAGAAGCCATGGTGCGACTACTATATTCGACGGGCGCTACAGAGAGTGAATACCTCGACGCAGCACTGGTTGTCATGATGTGGTACCTGTATGGTCGAAGCTCGGACGCGGAGACTGTTGAAAAGCGGCAACTATCCATCTTGCCTGGTGAGTAATACTCGCGTGTGTTGATTTAATTGTTTTTTGCTAAGATCTTATGTGTTCACGTAGGTGGAGTTGTATTTCTTCGATTTAAACGGGTTAAAACAGCCTTACTACAAGGAATATCTTTGTTCAAGGACCCAACCAATTTTTTAACCTGTCCTCTGCAAGCTCTGGCCGTGGCGCTTGCTATGCAGAAGGCGCCAAGTCAGCGAATGTTTCCTCAGTTCATCACAAAAAAACATAGTTCCGATGATATTCACGACGTACAAGAGCTGACGCTAATAGAACTCCTGGAAGTTGATGACGAGCAGCCTGCCATAGAGGAAACACAACAATCTTCGTCAAAAAGAGCAGTCCCTGGTGCACAAGCATACGTGAACAGATTGCTGGTTAGACTTAAAGAGATAGCAGATTTACGAGGCATTCGCATGACGCCCGAACTTACATCGCATTCGTTCCGACGTGGGGGTGCCATGCATGCTAACGACGGTACCTTGGCGGAGAACTGGATCATTGAGCGTGGTGGCTGGCAGCTGGATCGCGTGAACAAGGCGTTTGGGTACATGCTTGGTACGACTCAAGCTGACCAGAAGGTGTCCCGCGTCTTGAGCGGATGGAAGCCAAAAGACGGTGCACGTCTACCACCGCTAGCCGCCTTAGACCCGCCAGTACTTGCCCGCGCGCGCAAAATGCAGCGGTTGCTTTTCTCTAACACCATGGGGTTTGCCGATACAGCGCTCAACCTTGACGACGACGTCGCCGACGTTCTTACCGCCACGCTTTTCATGCACTTCCCCGACATGCTGCGTCTCTGCGAAGGAAGCCCGTTTATCACAAAGGTGCGAGAAACCTTGGCGGAGCTGAACATCGGTGAGTCGGAGCTGCTTGCGTGGAGCGTGACGATTACCCGGGCCTTCGTGACTCCTCCCGCAACAACTGCATCCGCTACTGATGATGACGAAGAGAAACATGTGCCCGCTCTGGTTAAGCTCATCAAACGTCAGTCTGAGCAGATCGACGTCTTGATTCTGCAGAACAAACGGCTCGACGAAAGAATGTTAGCAGTTGAGTCGGAGCTACGTACACTTACCAAAAACCCAGCGGCCGCCTCAGCTTGCAGCGATATGTCGCTCACTGTCGCTGAGCAGCAGTCTCCACTTGCAGCTAAGGCGACACGCTCAAAGAAGAAGGGGGCTCAGTCGTTGTCTGCAATCTGGTTTGAGTGGTTCACGGCTGAACCTCGTGTGTATGCTTCTAAATCTGTGAAAAAGACAGCATTGTACGAGTACAGACACATTACGGGATACCTGATGCTCTTCTTACCCATGGGCTTCGCGTTGGACACTTCATCACCAGCATACAAAAGCGAGGTACTGGAGCTTGGAGACAAGGCGCAGCAGAATGTACTTACCTTTTTGAAGTCGCATGGGTCTTCTGCGGTTGCGGCGGGCACGGCGTTAAAGGCTCTCCGGCAGATGCAGAAGCTTGGGAAGCTGGACAACCTAATCGCGCAGTTCCACGAGCGTCTTGACCGCGGTGATGTCGTCGATCCTACACCGCTTGCTGCCTTGCCAGCATTCATTCGACTGAAGCCTGCGCAAAGTTGACCTGTACCAGAAGTGCATAACATAATAGACTGGCAAAGCTCGGCGTTAAAATGACCCCACAGCATAACATCCTTCACTCGCAAATGGGTAGCATCAGTAAATGCATCGACAATACAGCATAATAAGTTGAACCTCTTCATATATTACTCGTACTGGATTGATACTATATTACAAACAAAAACTACGACACCAAGTTAGACGACATTAAAGCAGGCAAATAGAGCAACAGTATGTACCTTGTAGCAAGCGTCAACGCTGGGATACAACGCAGCAATTGGGTTCTTCATCGGGATCTTAGCCTCTTCGTCGTGATGCGCGACGAAGTGTCGTTATCCCTGTTGTACCCATCTTCGACGGGCAGTCCTGAGCCTCTGCGCGCCCCCGCAGTAGACGCGACGCGCGTTGACACCAGTCGCGGGGCCTACAAACAGCAATCACATCAAACCTTCATCACGATTAGCAACACACTCCCTGACACGCACGCTATTCGCCCCCACACGCACCACGCTCGAGATGTACAATCGCCGCCCCATCCAGTGACAGACTCGGCGTAGGGCATCTTCGGCCCCGACGCTTGCTACCGCAGCCACGGGTAACGAAAGCCGTCGCGCCCTTGTCGTGGCCTCCGCCGTCCTCGCTAGCGCCTTCGTCTTCTTGCTCGCACCGCCGTCGTAGCCCCCCCCCCCCCCCCCCCCCCTCGCCCTGGCCGCCCTCGCCGCTGCTATCCGGTTTCTTTGTGTCCTCGCCAGCCGTCGCAACACGGTGAGTACCATTAATTTGGTACATGAAGTACCGGTACGGGTTGGACGCTGGTCAGAGGCATTGGAATTTTGACGGTATGGTTAACGCAGCCACGCCCTAAGAGGCTCTTAAAGAGCAGGCGGGACAGATCGTTGACTGACATCCCTCAACGACATTGAAGCTTGCTCGACGATCATTACATGGATCATACACAGCATCATTCCCCCTGGCGATAAGAATGCAGCACGATTCTGTCGGGGCGTCACTAAGGATACTGCAACTCGAAAGCGGAGACCTGTGAGTCACCGCGAAATGGCTTAGTCCTCGAGCACCCTCGCGACTGCTGGCGCGAACTGACATCCTGCTTCATGCTGGCCTTACCCCCGCCAAATCTACGCCGCAATCTCGGGCGGAGTCTACATGTACGTCCGGATAGGGCAATCGCCCTGCTACAGTAGCCACTGGGCCGCCACATTTGTTGCAGCAAAACGTGCGAGGATGCATCGGCGTCTTTGGCTGGAAGGGGCTTGGCGTAAAAGTCTTACCCCAAGCGTCTGGCTTTACGGTAAACTAGAAACTAACAATTTTGCTACAGTACAAGAAAATGAAACCAAAATCGCATCCAGCCTCCGCACACAATTATTATAACGTTATCGTCGCTAGCATCGCCGATGGCACTGCTGCGTCTGCCACTGCAATTCTCCCCACGGAGGAAAAGATTCTTGAAAATGCGTGCTATCCGGAAATTGTAGAAAACTCGGAGCAATTTCGAAGTGTCGCCACGGCGATCGGAAGCTTCATCAGACGGACGAGCGAGAAGAAATCAGGGTGCGGCAGGATAACTTATGGATAAGTCTCCCATTGCAACGACCGTAAGTTGAAACGGAAAGGCGTTGTTCGGAATACATGTATACAGCTCACATTTCAGTGGAAGAGGTGAAACTTCTTCTGAGCACAGTTTGTTAGGCAAGCTGGACCAATGTCTGCGGTAGCGTGCACAGCAAGCATAGTCTAAAGTGTTTGCCTTGGGTTTTTGCCAGCGTTCTCAGAGTTTGAAGGGGTTTGCAAATTGTATAATACACTGGATTTGAAGCCGTCCTCGAAATGATTGAAGCCGTGTTTGCCATGCTTGGCCTTATTATCGCAAGTTCGATAGAAAAGTTGGCGGCGAAGTGGAGGAGCCCACACATGTCCATCGTGTTGTATTACAGTATCGACACGGTACGTGCAATATAATTTCTGGCCACAACCAAGTCGCATGGCCCCGATTGCTTTCATGCGAAGGCACCTTGCGGATCAGTCATTTCGAGTTTGGAGCTCTTCGACGCACTGCGCTTCTTCCTCAGCACTTTTCAGCCAAGACAAAGGAACGTCATGTCTGCTCCGAAGACTGAAGCAATTCCAAACGCGCAGGCCCAGCCAACGGCGAAGGAGCAGGATGTACCTCAGCGAGCGGCCACTTTCACACGTGAAATGACATCCACAAGCATATGCATGGGTGTCCTTCAAACGGCAGTTGCTAGTACATGTACTACCCGCTGCTACCACCGTGGTAGCTGTGCGTACAGCCTTTCCGCTGACATCACTGCTGAAACCTGCGATGGTTCTGCATCTTCAGAGCAACGGGAGTCCCGTCAGGATTTCTTCAAAATAGTAGCCGACATCAGTGATGAAACCTGCGATCGTTCTGCATCGTCGGAGCAACGGGAGTCCCGTCAGGATTTCTTCAAAATAGTAGCTGACATCAGTGATGAAGCCTGCGATGGTTCTGCATCTTCGGAGCAACGGGAGTCCCGTCAGGGTTTCGTGGTAGGCTGCAAAATAGTAGCGATACTAGTGATAATAGCCCTACTAATAGCAGTGCTATGCTATAGCACTGGTGTTTGGGCCGATTAGTAGTGCTAAGTCGCGCTTCACACGAAGAAGCTCAGAAAGTTGCTAATATATCAATGCACATGATACGGTTGTTGGATGCATGCCTCTATTGTACAGATCGACACAATGGTAACGTTTTCAAGTTGGCAAACCGCATTCGTTGTTCTTCATTGAAGTGCAGTATAGTCAATTTGATGGCATGCAGTATGCATTGCTGCATGCCCTGAACTATTGGGAAAACCCATCGGCAGTTGCCATGGATACATCAGATTGCATTGGCCTCTCGCAATTGTGAAATGGCTGCACTAGAATCAAAACGAAGGCTGATCACGTGCTTGGATGGTTTCCTGAGTTAATTCGAGGGAAGGCTATTTTTCAGAGATAAGAAGGCGAGTACGAGCGGAATAGACCATCTCAGCCTCCACGACCAAGGCCGGCACGCCGGCGTAGCGTAGATGCAGTCATTTCCAAACTTTCAACGCGCCAGAAGCAAAACAACCCAGCCCACCACTCCCTGGGGCTTCGTCCAGCTCCAACACGGAGCTCGACTAGCTAACACGTATCCGAACATGATTTGACTGCGCCCCCATCGCTGTATTATCTCTGAAATCTATAGGCCCAGATGCTCGCTTAGGCCATTTGGAAGTCGTGCAGTGGCTCCTCTTCAATCGAACGGAAGATCGCACTGTGGAAGCGAATGACTGGTGTGCACGAAATCGCCTCGATGAGTAACATGCACTGGGTGGCTCCACAACTTCGATGGATCTTAATACCGAGGTATCAAGTACGCCCTCGAAGCACGTTTTCCACCAGTTCTTCTTTGAATTTGCTCCAGTGCGTATCACGTACGAATTGCTCGAGAAGGTTGGAGCTCCGCCTGCCTACTGGAGGTCCACTATAACGTGATATCTGCGCCAGGTCCGTTTTGTACTTACGTTTGCTGTCCGTCAACGCAATGTCTTGCAAGTTGCGGTGGAGCTGTACGCGGCTCTCCGCTGATAACCCGTGGACGAGGTCCGCTGACGAGAGGAATAGCAGCTCTGCAGTGGCAACTGATACCAAAGTTGCTTTCGCGCAGGCAATGCCACGAGAGAGTTGTTTGTCTTGTCGAGATTGGCGCGGTGGGACCCACGACGATGAGATGCAAAAACACTCACCACGCCGCAACGCTGTTGCCACTGGCTCAGACGTCGAAGCGCCTCTGCCAGTCCCCATACAGTTGATCATGACACTTGTCCGTCTAACCCGACTGGTCTTCTTTCTTGCCAAGGCGAGACGTAAAAGCTCGCGTTGTTTGCGAGCCACGTAGTTTTGCGGGAGAAACCCATGGAAAGCCTCGTTGACGCGCAAAAAGCTCAGTGGATCACCTGCCGTCTCGAGTTGGGTGAAGAACGCCCGCGCGCTTTGTGGTTCTGAGAGAGACCCACTGAGCGCGAACGATACGGACATATCCGGAGGTGAACGTAGCCCTCCAGGCGTAAATTGGCAGAGCTCACCTTCTCGGATAACAAGCAGACCGTCCACAGATTGGCCCTCACAACACACAGCTTTGGAGCCTACGACCTTGATGAACGTGGCCTATAGAGCAAGTTGCAATTGTAAGGTGACGTTTATAGTTTGTGCTCGGATTGAAAACGTTTACACGTACTCGAAGCGCAAGATTTCGGATCTCCGTTGAACTGATGCCGCTGAAGGCTGGGGTCATAGTCAGGAAACGAGCAGCTCGCTCTCGCTTAAAGTGAAAAATAAATAAAGGAAGGAAGTGAGACTGGTTGCAATAATGCTACTCGATCGCGCAACACTTCACCTCAGTGTCATGTTGCGCTCGCTCAATCCTTTGCCATTGATCACTTCGCCTTTCGCGCCCTCTGGCACAAGTGGCTCCAGGAACACCTCCAGCGACTCTTCGGAAGATCTCGCTTCTCGGACGAAGTCCCCCCAGCCGCTGGGCCAGCGTGGGGCCGAGAAGGCGAGATGGGGTGTTCCTGTGCGCCTGACACGGACGCGGCGCCGTGTCTGGTGTCTGCCACCAAGACTGATATCAACATCGCCGCAGCACGAGGAACCTGGTGACCTCCACGTGTGCCCAAGATTCACACCAAGCACGCTCTCACACACCAAGACGCATCGGGCCTGGTGAACCCTTCGCGTTTCAGTTCAAGCACCAACCACAGAGGAGATGGGACCCCTCTGTGCTCACGATTTCCCCTCCCCAGAGTGCAACACATCAGTCCATATACCAACCTCTCGACATGAAGGCCCGCTTATTGACAGCAGAAGATTTCAGCAAGTCCGAATAATGACGGAACGGCACCCCACCATGATGAAGAACTGGTCACTCTTCTATCTCGTGAAGACCCGGTAAACCGACAAAGGGACCACTGCTGAGCCCGAGTGGTAAACTCTTCCTAGCGGATACGGATGCATTACCGTGCAAGAGCCGGAAATACTCAACTTGGCGTGAAGACCCACATCGACCGAACAAGACCTCAGAGAGGATCCCCTGTAACGGGTATGAGACACCCACCACATGCAAGCCTGAAGGAAAAGATCGAAGTGAAAAATCTTCGAGGAAGACAGGGCAGATCTCTAAGACTGCCTAAACGGCTTCTATAGGAAAAATAACATCAAACAAAATAGAAGGCCGAATTTACTACTACAATCCTTTGCCATTGATGCCACGACAACGGTCCAATCACACACGCTGTCGTCGTCCCGATAGAATCTTGCTGCATTCTTATCGTCAGCAACAAACTATTCCCCCAGTTTGTTGCTGGCGATAAGGATGCAGCACGATTATATCGGGGCGTCACTAAGGAGTCCTTAGTTTGGACACTGCAACTCGAAGCGAAGACCTGTGACGCGAAATGGCTCACCCCTCGAGCACCCTCGCGGCTGCTGGCGCAAACTGACATCCTACTTCACGCTGACCGTGCCCCCGCCAAATCTACGCCGCAATCTCGTGCGGAGTGTGCATGTACGTCCGGATCGGGCAATTGCCCTTCAACAGTAGCCGTGGCTACTAGCCACTAGGCTGCCACATGTGTTTCAGCAAAACGTGCGAGGATACATCGGCGTCCTTGGCTGCAAGCGTCTGGCTTTACGGTAAACTAGAAACTGACAATTTTGCTACAGTACAAGAAAATGAAGTCACATCCAGCCTCAGCTCACAAATATTATATCGACGCTAGCATCGCCGATGGTACTTGCTGCGTCTGCCATTGCAATTCTCCTCACGGAGGAAAAGGTTGTTGAAAATGCGTGCTATCCGGAAATTGTAGAAGACCGAGCGAAGTGTCGCCACGGCGATCGGAATTTTTATCCGACGGAGCGAGTAGAAATCAGGGTGCGGCAGGATAACTTATCCGATAAGTCCATTGCAACGACCGTAAGTAGAAACGGAAAGGCGTTGTTCGGAATACATGTATACAGCTCACATTTCAGTGGAAGAGGTGAAACTTCTTCTGAGCACAGTTTGTTAGGCAAGCTGGACCAATGTCTGTGGCTGCGTGCACAGCACGCATGCAAGCATGGACTAAAGTGCTCGCCTTGGGCTCTTGCCAGCGTTGTCAGAGTTTGAAGGGATTTAGCTAAACGATGACATGCATTGAAAATTGTATAATACACTGGATTTGACGCCGTGATTGAAGGCATGTTTGCCATGCTTGGCCTTATTATCGCAAGTTCGATAGAAAAGTTGGCGGTGAAGTAGTCTACTTCAAGCAGAGGAGCCCACCCATGTCCATCGTGATGTATTACAGTATCTACACGGTACATGCAATATAATTTCTGGCCACAACCAAGTCGCATGATCTCCCGATTGCTTTCGTGCGCCCCGCAAGAAGGCACCTTGCGGATCAGTCATTTCGAGTTTGGAGTTCTTCGACGCACTGCGCTTCTTCTTCAGGACTTTTCAGCCAAGACAAAGGAACGTCATGTCTGCACCGAAGCCTGAAGCAACCCCAAACGCGCAGGCCGAGCCAACGACGAAGGAGCAGGATGTACCTCAGCGAGCGGCCACTTTCACACGTGAAATGATACCCAGCGACCTCGATATGGCCGCCCCCGTTTCGGTAGCACTACAGTACCGGCACAGCTTTTCCGTCGACATGGTGGAAGGCTGTAAAATAGTAGCGATAATAGTGCTAATAGCCCTACTAGTAGCAGTGCTATGCTATAGCACTGGTGTTTGGGCAGATTAGTAGTGCTAATAAAGTCGCGCTTGACATGAAGAAGCTCAGAAATTTGCCAATATATCGCTGCACATGATGCGGTTGTTGGATCATCCAACTTGGATGCATGCCTCTATTGTACAGATCGACACAATGGTAACGGTTTCAAGTTGGCAAACCACATTCAGTTGTTGTTCATTGAAGTGCAGTATAGACAATTTGAATGCATGTAGTGTAGTATGCATCGCAACATGCCCTGTACTTAAGCGTCAGAGGGAGGGCATTCTCTTAGTCGTTAGTACCTCTAAATGACCGAAATGTAACCTCACTGAAACACATACATGCCCTGTACTACTTAAGGTGCCAATGGATAGCAGCTATCAGATCACTTTCGCTTTTTCGAAAGGCCCGAGCAGTCTCTATCCTCAGCATCCCGACGCAAAGCGCCCAGAACAGCTCGCCCGTGGCTGTCCTCGTCGCCTGAGTGACAATTACACGTGGGAAAACCATCGGCATTTGCCATGGATACATCAGATAGCATTAGCCTCTCGCAAATTGTGAAATGGCTGTACTCGAATCAAAACGAAGGCTGATCACGTGCTTCTATGGGCCCAGATGCTCGCTTAGGCCATTTGGAAGTCGTGCAGTGGCTCCTCCTCAATTGAACGGAAGATAGCACGGTGGAAGTGAGGGACTGGTCTGCACGAAATCGCCTCGATAAGTAGCATGCACTAGGTGGCTCCACATCTTCGATTGATTGTAATACCGAGGTATCAAGTACGCCCTCGAAGCACGTTTTCCACCAGTTCTTCTTTGAATTTGCTCCAGTGCGTATCACGTACGAATTGCTCGAGAAGGTTGGAGCTCCGCCTGCCTACTGGAGGTCCACTATAACGTGATATCTGCGCCAGGTCCGTTTTGTACTTACGTTTGCTGTCCGTCAACGCAATGTCTTGCAAGTTGCGGTGGAGCTGTACGCGGCTCTCCGCTGATAACCCGTGGACGAGGTCCGCTGACGAGAGGAATAGCAGCTCTGCAGTGGCAACTGATACCAAAGTTGCTTTCGCGCAGGCAATGCCACGAGAGAGTTGTTTGTCTTGTCGAGATTGGCGCGGTGGGACCCACGACGATGAGATGCAAAAACACTCACCACGCCGCAACGCTGTTGCCACTGGCTCAGACGTCGAAGCGCCTCTGCCAGTCCCCATACAGTTGATCATGACACTTGTCCGTCTAACCCGACTGGTCTTCTTTCTTGCCAAGGCGAGACGTAAAAGCTCGCGTTGTTTGCGAGCCACGTAGTTTTGCGGGAGAAACCCATGGAAAGCCTCGTTGACGCGCAAAAAGCTCAGTGGATCACCTGCCGTCTCGAGTTGGGTGAAGAACGCCCGCGCGCTTTGTGGTTCTGAGAGAGACCCACTGAGCGCGAACGATACGGACATATCCGGAGGTGAACGTAGCCCTCCAGGCGTAAATTGGCAGAGCTCACCTTCTCGGATAACAAGCAGACCGTCCACAGATTGGCCCTCACAACACACAGCTTTGGAGCCTACGACCTTGATGAACGTGGCCTATAGAGCAAGTTGCAATTGTAAGGTGACGTTTATAGTTTGTGCTCGGATTGAAAACGTTTACACGTACTCGAAGCGCAAGATTTCGGATCTCCGTTGAACTGATGCCGCTGAAGGCTGGGGTCATAGTCAGGAAACGAGCAGCTCGCTCTCGCTTAAAGTGAAAAATAAATAAAGGAAGGAAGTGAGACTGGTTGCAATAATGCTACTCGATCGCGCAACACTTCACCTCAGTGTCATGTTGCGCTCGCTCAATCCTTTGCCATTGATCACTTCGCCTTTCGCGCCCTCTGGCACAAGTGGCTCCAGGAACACCTCCAGCGACTCTTCGGAAGATCTCGCTTCTCGGACGAAGTCCCCCCAGCCGCTGGGCCAGCGTGGGGCCGAGAAGGCGAGATGGGGTGTTCCTGTGCGCCTGACACGGACGCGGCGCCGTGTCTGGTGTCTGCCACCAAGACTGATATCAACATCGCCGCAGCACGAGGAACCTGGTGACCTCCACGTGTGCCCAAGATTCACACCAAGCACGCTCTCACACACCAAGACGCATCGGGCCTGGTGAACCCTTCGCGTTTCAGTTCAAGCACCAACCACAGAGGAGATGGGACCCCTCTGTGCTCACGATTTCCCCTCCCCAGAGTGCAACACATCAGTCCATATACCAACCTCTCGACATGAAGGCCCGCTTATTGACAGCAGAAGATTTCAGCAAGTCCGAATAATGACGGAACGGCACCCCACCATGATGAAGAACTGGTCACTCTTCTATCTCGTGAAGACCCGGTAAACCGACAAAGGGACCACTGCTGAGCCCGAGTGGTAAACTCTTCCTAGCGGATACGGATGCATTACCGTGCAAGAGCCGGAAATACTCAACTTGGCGTGAAGACCCACATCGACCGAACAAGACCTCAGAGAGGATCCCCTGTAACGGGTATGAGACACCCACCACATGCAAGCCTGAAGGAAAAGATCGAAGTGAAAAATCTTCGAGGAAGACAGGGCAGATCTCTAAGACTGCCTAAACGGCTTCTATAGGAAAAATAACATCAAACAAAATAGAAGGCCGAATTTACTACTACAATCCTTTGCCATTGATGCCACGACAACGGTCCAATCACACACGCTGTCGTCGTCCCGATAGAATCTTGCTGCATTCTTATCGTCAGCAACAAACTATTCCCCCAGTTTGTTGCTGGCGATAAGGATGCAGCACGATTATATCGGGGCGTCACTAAGGAGTCCTTAGTTTGGACACTGCAACTCGAAGCGAAGACCTGTGACGCGAAATGGCTCACCCCTCGAGCACCCTCGCGGCTGCTGGCGCAAACTGACATCCTACTTCACGCTGACCGTGCCCCCGCCAAATCTACGCCGCAATCTCGTGCGGAGTGTGCATGTACGTCCGGATCGGGCAATTGCCCTTCAACAGTAGCCGTGGCTACTAGCCACTAGGCTGCCACATGTGTTTCAGCAAAACGTGCGAGGATACATCGGCGTCCTTGGCTGCAAGCGTCTGGCTTTACGGTAAACTAGAAACTGACAATTTTGCTACAGTACAAGAAAATGAAGTCACATCCAGCCTCAGCTCACAAATATTATATCGACGCTAGCATCGCCGATGGTACTTGCTGCGTCTGCCATTGCAATTCTCCTCACGGAGGAAAAGGTTGTTGAAAATGCGTGCTATCCGGAAATTGTAGAAGACCGAGCGAAGTGTCGCCACGGCGATCGGAATTTTTATCCGACGGAGCGAGTAGAAATCAGGGTGCGGCAGGATAACTTATCCGATAAGTCCATTGCAACGACCGTAAGTAGAAACGGAAAGGCGTTGTTCGGAATACATGTATACAGCTCACATTTCAGTGGAAGAGGTGAAACTTCTTCTGAGCACAGTTTGTTAGGCAAGCTGGACCAATGTCTGTGGCTGCGTGCACAGCACGCATGCAAGCATGGACTAAAGTGCTCGCCTTGGGCTCTTGCCAGCGTTGTCAGAGTTTGAAGGGATTTAGCTAAACGATGACATGCATTGAAAATTGTATAATACACTGGATTTGACGCCGTGATTGAAGGCATGTTTGCCATGCTTGGCCTTATTATCGCAAGTTCGATAGAAAAGTTGGCGGTGAAGTAGTCTACTTCAAGCAGAGGAGCCCACCCATGTCCATCGTGATGTATTACAGTATCTACACGGTACATGCAATATAATTTCTGGCCACAACCAAGTCGCATGATCTCCCGATTGCTTTCGTGCGCCCCGCAAGAAGGCACCTTGCGGATCAGTCATTTCGAGTTTGGAGTTCTTCGACGCACTGCGCTTCTTCTTCAGGACTTTTCAGCCAAGACAAAGGAACGTCATGTCTGCACCGAAGCCTGAAGCAACCCCAAACGCGCAGGCCGAGCCAACGACGAAGGAGCAGGATGTACCTCAGCGAGCGGCCACTTTCACACGTGAAATGATACCCAGCGACCTCGATATGGCCGCCCCCGTTTCGGTAGCACTACAGTACCGGCACAGCTTTTCCGTCGACATGGTGGAAGGCTGTAAAATAGTAGCGATAATAGTGCTAATAGCCCTACTAGTAGCAGTGCTATGCTATAGCACTGGTGTTTGGGCAGATTAGTAGTGCTAATAAAGTCGCGCTTGACATGAAGAAGCTCAGAAATTTGCCAATATATCGCTGCACATGATGCGGTTGTTGGATCATCCAACTTGGATGCATGCCTCTATTGTACAGATCGACACAATGGTAACGGTTTCAAGTTGGCAAACCACATTCAGTTGTTGTTCATTGAAGTGCAGTATAGACAATTTGAATGCATGTAGTGTAGTATGCATCGCAACATGCCCTGTACTTAAGCGTCAGAGGGAGGGCATTCTCTTAGTCGTTAGTACCTCTAAATGACCGAAATGTAACCTCACTGAAACACATACATGCCCTGTACTACTTAAGGTGCCAATGGATAGCAGCTATCAGATCACTTTCGCTTTTTCGAAAGGCCCGAGCAGTCTCTATCCTCAGCATCCCGACGCAAAGCGCCCAGAACAGCTCGCCCGTGGCTGTCCTCGTCGCCTGAGTGACAATTACACGTGGGAAAACCATCGGCATTTGCCATGGATACATCAGATAGCATTAGCCTCTCGCAAATTGTGAAATGGCTGTACTCGAATCAAAACGAAGGCTGATCACGTGCTTCTATGGGCCCAGATGCTCGCTTAGGCCATTTGGAAGTCGTGCAGTGGCTCCTCCTCAATTGAACGGAAGATAGCACGGTGGAAGTGAGGGACTGGTCTGCACGAAATCGCCTCGATAAGTAGCATGCACTAGGTGGCTCCACATCTTCGATTGATTGTAATACCGAGGTATCAAGTACGCCCTCGAAGCACGTTTTCCACCAGTTCTTCTTTGAATTTGCTCCAGTGCGTATCACGTACGAATTGCTCGAGAAGGTTGGAGCTCCGCCTGCCTACTGGAGGTCCACTATAACGTGATATCTGCGCCAGGTCCGTTTTGTACTTACGTTTGCTGTCCGTCAACGCAATGTCTTGCAAGTTGCGGTGGAGCTGTACGCGGCTCTCCGCTGATAACCCGTGGACGAGGTCCGCTGACGAGAGGAATAGCAGCTCTGCAGTGGCAACTGATACCAAAGTTGCTTTCGCGCAGGCAATGCCACGAGAGAGTTGTTTGTCTTGTCGAGATTGGCGCGGTGGGACCCACGACGATGAGATGCAAAAACACTCACCACGCCGCAACGCTGTTGCCACTGGCTCAGACGTCGAAGCGCCTCTGCCAGTCCCCATACAGTTGATCATGACACTTGTCCGTCTAACCCGACTGGTCTTCTTTCTTGCCAAGGCGAGACGTAAAAGCTCGCGTTGTTTGCGAGCCACGTAGTTTTGCGGGAGAAACCCATGGAAAGCCTCGTTGACGCGCAAAAAGCTCAGTGGATCACCTGCCGTCTCGAGTTGGGTGAAGAACGCCCGCGCGCTTTGTGGTTCTGAGAGAGACCCACTGAGCGCGAACGATACGGACATATCCGGAGGTGAACGTAGCCCTCCAGGCGTAAATTGGCAGAGCTCACCTTCTCGGATAACAAGCAGACCGTCCACAGATTGGCCCTCACAACACACAGCTTTGGAGCCTACGACCTTGATGAACGTGGCCTATAGAGCAAGTTGCAATTGTAAGGTGACGTTTATAGTTTGTGCTCGGATTGAAAACGTTTACACGTACTCGAAGCGCAAGATTTCGGATCTCCGTTGAACTGATGCCGCTGAAGGCTGGGGTCATAGTCAGGAAACGAGCAGCTCGCTCTCGCTAAATGTGAAAATTGTTTTTTTATAAAGGAAGTGAGATCGACAGCAATAATGCTACTCGATCGTGCAACTCTCACCCCAATTTCATGTTGCGCTTGCTCAATTCTTTGCCATTGATGCCACGACAACGCTCCAATCACACACGTTGTCGTCGTTACCGCTGAGTAGGGTCTGAATGACAATACACTGGAGTGAGTTTACCGATAGATTTTAGCGGACAGTTCTGCCTTACCGTGGCTCGTCAGTGAACCTTCCCTGGTGACCAAATACATCCCCATGCTCAAGCTCGACGAGTTCTAGTTGCGATTTCTTCCATTCAGCACTCACAAGAGACTTGTTGGTGTTCCATGGCGACTCCCACGTTTCTTCCAACTCACATTTTTTATCGTTTTCAGCCCCGTCCTTCGTTTCAAGATTTTCCTCCCGATGTTCTGATCGTTGTGGTGATGGCTGAAACATCCTGCCGGAGGTTTTAGAGACGGAGACGCGACCTTGTAAAATAAAGTAGAGAGAGCGATCGTGTTGAGTAGCTTCAGTGTTTTCGTCCTGCTCCATGAAGATAGGGGTTCTCGCTGGCAAGCTACCTTCAGGGCTTATCACGAGCTCGCGACACAGAAGCTTGCACACGTCCGGATGCAGTGTAGCGCAAACAGAAAATCGCTTTTGCATGAAATCGATAAAATACTGAAGGTCGCTTTCACTTCTTTCGTACGGAGACAACCTTGCGATAGCTAGACATCGCTGAATTGTCCAAGCGGTTACCGCATCTGCCACTTCTTCTTCCTCCTCAGGGCCATTTGTATTTTTCTGGTTGTGACAACATTCTTCGATATCGAGTTCTTTTGGCACTTCATCCTCCTCGTCATCGATGATTTCCTGTGGAGTCAACTTCGTAGGCGAGGCGGCACGTTTAACAGTCTGGTACAAATGTTCTGCTGTGAACATGGTGTTTTCCTCCGCCAAAGCTGCCGGCGGGGTTGTGCCCGCGCACTTCTGGACTAGAACATAGTCTTGAGCTGCCTTCTCAAAGTCGCCATTTTTACGATATGCTGCTGCTCTCTGTCGATAGAAAACGATCGGCGTTGGTCCGATACCTGAACCCGAGCTCTGAATGTTTTCCGTATTGGAAGCATTACATGGGGCATCTTTATCTTTGGTGACAGCGATAGCACGGGAGAAATAGTCAATGGCTTGTTGAATTCTATCGGCGCGCATACATAAGTTGCCCATGTTGTAGTAGGCGAGCGCGTGTTGACCTCCAGAAAGCTTCTGTACTTGCTTATAGGCAGCCAAAGCTTGAGCAAATTGGCCTGTTCTCTCCAAACACACAGCTAGATGAAACTTTGCCTCAATTTCGTTGGGCCTCGCGGTGGACAAGCGTTTGTAGAAGTTAATGGCTCCGTCATATTCGCCGCTTGCGCGTGCTTGGAAGGCTCGGATTCGTAGTCGCTCTGTAGCGTTCATTGCAGCGGTTGTGACTACTCGGGCTCGAGATAACATAGCAATGGTGTTCGTTTCAAGCACCCCGCTCGTCTTTCGCTCCCTTCCAAGTTGTCCCCGCGGCTCCACACTTCGACCGATGAGGGGATCCGCATACTGTTCCTGATTGCGCTCACGTCGAATCGCTTCTTGAATCGCGACTGTGGCAGTTCTCGGGGTGAGAAGCTCCACATTGTCATGGTGGCGAAGTTCGCTCTTGATGCTTCGACTCGTGGCAGGTCGCGTAGGCAACTTTGAGCTTTCAGTGTTGGATATTTCTCGAGCAGTAGCTGGTCGTGAAGGATGGAGTGAGCGATGCTGACGACGATTGTCCATGGGGTGAGGTGTGGAGGTCAAGAACGCCCATTGCGTGGTGGTAGGGTACGACAATTCATGGCGAAGGCGACGATGCGAGTGAGCGGAGGCTCCGCGTGCAGATTTCAATGATGTATCATCGGGATACATTCGCGTTGATGGAACGCACCCCGAGCAATCGGAAGCTAAAGGAGGCCCCACATCATGTGTCATGTTCCGTGTTCTTGATGCAGCTTTTCTTGGAATACATGCACCCACGCCTTGATATGGCACTCAACTCGACTCGCTATTCTTGGTGAGGTGTTGGTCTTGCTAGCGACATTACGCAGGACAAGACAAAAAGAGATGAGATGGCCTCTTCCCTCCCAACGACAGTAGCCGATCTCGACGACGACGAGCTGGAAACTGCAGTATTTCACGAAAAACAAATAACGGGTGAGGCGCCTTCTCCGACGATTTCAGGCTTGCTCTGTTGTCTGCGGAATCGCTGTCTTCGTGGGACGTGTGTGGTTCTTCCGTGTCTGATTTTCTTGCTGGTGTTTGGGTCTCTCCCATCGAGTACAAGCACCAGCACACGACGAATTTTCCTCATTTTGGCTATCGTTCCGCCTGCCATTTACATGTTTGTTGCCATGTTCACGGTGATCCTGTCGTACTGCACGCAAGTTTGCCTGGACGCAGACAACGCTCGAGCAGCGCACCACTATTTGAACACACGCAATCAGCAGATGAAAATTGCTGTGACGACTGGTCTGAAGCAGCAAAGTGACAACTTTCCGGGTCGTTTTTCTCTCTTCCTTCACGCTACGAGGTCGGGAGATGTACGAACTGCACAGTTGTGTTTGAGAAGTGAGCAGAATGTTGATGAAGTGGACCATCTTGGGAGAACGGCGCTTCATTGGGCAGCCCTGTCGGGGTCGGACGAGGTTTTATCGCTACTGCTGAGAAATGGTGCGTCAATCGACCAGCAGGATACTCTGGACGGATTGAGTGCGCTTCATTACGCAGCTTTCTATGGCCATATCAAGACTACTCGCCTTCTGGTCGCTGCTGGAGCTTCTCTGACTATCATGGACAACCGCAAGATGAATCCACTGCAACTTACTGAGATGGCGAGTCTCAAACTCGCAAGCGTCCAGCCGACACACCAAATGGTCATCAAGTACCTTCGTGGCGCCATGAAAGATGATGTCACGCCACCACTTGAGCATATTGCGGGCTTAACTGTTCTTCATCTTGTCGAGCGGCAGGTGAATAACCTCCCGCAAGCAAAGTAGAACTCTACCGAAGTGAACAAGCTACTGAAATAAGCCGATATGTTACTTACCGTCGACGTTTCTCAATAGATAGTGGGAAAAGCTGTGAAAGACCCAGCAGAGCCATTCCTGATCATCTCCTAGTCATCACAGTAGGCGGTATCCCCAGCATAATTGACCGAGGAACTCCACAATACTTGCCCGTCCAAGAACGTCATCTATCTACGGCAAAAAAACGGGATGTTTGTGCCCACAACAAAAATGGCGGAAAGTGTAGACGAAAATTGAATCACATTTCGAGGAAGTCCCGAATGCTGGTTTCTCCGATCCATACGTCCGTTAAACCATTGATTTCATAGGTTTCAGGTGGGAGTTCACTGATAGGATTACCGCGAGAGAAAGTAGACCAGCATGATACGTACTTCGACGTACTTCCTTGGGAGTAGTGAAGCTGGGACGATGTGCAGTCGATGATCACGTACTTCCTGTTTCAAGTCAAGATCGTACTACGTAGTAGGTTGTATCAATGCGTGAATGTGAATCCCAAGCACAACAACTCCCCAAAAGATTCATCCCGTGCGAAACAAAATAGTCTGACGACTTACAGCGCACATTAAATTTAAACCTGATCTATCGATTGCGTTGCAGCAAATTCAGGTTTGGCACCGGATTTTAATGTAATCGAAGTAAGTAAGAATATATGCGAAAAGTTCACTACTCGGTTTTCTGAATATGATGAAACTTCGGAGCAACGGGACTAAATCCACTTACCGAAAGACACTATCGGCAGTTAACACTTAACAACAACGCCTCGAAATGTAACATTACCATCTTGTTGCATGCTCTAAAACCGCTGCTTATTCCTGCGTCGAAATCGTACCTGGACATCGCTGCTTTGCTGGGGTGGATCAATCATTGACGCGGGTCTTCTCTCCAAAATCAAATGTACAAGCTCAGGGTATCCGCTGAAATACGCCATCGACAGCACTGTCCATCCGCCGATATCCTCCAAATCCACATCCGCGCCATTGTCCAGGAGGATACGAAGCGGCTCGACGTGGTTGTACATGGCCGCCATGATTAAAGGTGTGCAGCCCGTTTGGGACTGTCGATTTGTGTCGGCACCTCTGTTGATCAGTAGCTGCACTATCTCGCCGTATCCTTGCTTGGCTGCGATGTATAGCGGAGTGGTGCCGTCGTCGCTAGGCTCATCCATCCATGCCCCGTCATCAAGTAGGTCCTGTACAATCCCCAAATGGCCCTTTTCAGCGGCAATTCGCAACGCTGTTGCTTGCCGAGGCCCCTTGGTGTTGATATCTGCTCCCCATGTCAATAGTAGACGAACAACATCCTGATGTCCATTGAGCGCTGCAGCCATCAATGGACTCCATCCGTCATTGTCCACTACATTCACCGTTGCACCGCTATCGAGGAGTGCGGCCACGCTGTCTAAATCCCCTCGCACGCAGGCAAAACCGAGGGCAGTAATCCCGTCCCGCGACGGCACATCAACCCGCGGTTTGTAGTCCAGAAGAAGCTTGACGATGGGTGTGTGGCCGTTTTTCGAGGCGAGATGCAGTGGTGTGTAGCCGTCATAGCCCTCAATTTCAACATTGGCCCCCGCGTCCAGCAACACTCGCACAATTGGTAGATAACCTCCGTTCGTGGCCAGTTTTAAGGGTGTCGAGCCGTTTGGCGTCCTCGCGTCGACGTTAGCTCCGTAGCGCAGCAAAACCTTCACCATGGCGTCGTGTCCGTGCTGTGCGGCTACAATTAATGAAGTCCACCCGTCAGAATTTGTTTCATCCACGCCGACACCATTCTTGATCTGCATCTCCACATTGGTAGCATCCCCACGGAGACACGCATCGTGAAGCTCCATGCCGTATTTGTGCGATCGATGTATCAATGAAAGATACCCCCCCCCCCCCCCCTCTGAAAGGGCCTCTCGCTTGTTGAAGATATTGTGAAAACCGGTCAGAAATTCTGACCGGTTTCGAGGACATTCTGACTCAGAATGTCCTCGCCTGTGAATCAGGGATTTGCACGCATCAGAATCTGACTCGTGCATCAGATGCACGAATCATGATCGCGGATGAGTCATTTCGAGTTTGGAATTCTTCGACGCACTGCGCCAGAACTTTTCAGCCAAGACAAAGGAGCGGCATGCCTGCACCGAAGACTGCATCAACCACAAACGTGCAGGCCAAGCCAACGACAAAGGAGCAGGAGGTACCTCAGCGAGCGGCCACTTTCACACATGAAATGACGTTCAAAAGCTTCACCTTTACTTCCATGGCACCTGCTGCTGCTGCTGCTGCTGCTGCTCGCAGCACCGCGGATAAAATTGAAGCGGATATCAACATGACCATAGCCCGCGATCGCTCTGGACGTTCGGAGCAAGGCCAAGCCAACGACGAATGAGCAGGAAGCTCAGTGAGCCCCCCCCCCCATTATGGCAGCCACGTAACTAACAGTAGTTGAAATAATTGAATTATTGTTGTTTCCTCTTGGCTTCAGACTGCAGTTCAGTATCGCAAGTTCGATAGAAAAACTTGATCTACCAGTTTAAAAATTGGAAGAACCACTTCAGCCTTTCTGGCCACATCACGACTGCCTTCAAGCGCCCGCAAGAAGGATCAGTCATTTCGAGTTTGGAGTTCTTGGACGCACTGCTCTTCTTGGGAAGTACTTTTCAGCCAAGGCAAATTGACGGCATGTTTGCTTTTCTATTTGGACCAACCATAAACGCGCAGGCCAAGCCAACGGCGAAGCAGGAGGAACCTCTGCGAGCGCTCACTTTCAAGCGTGAAATGGCATCCGAAAACTTGGCCATGGCTACCCCCATGGCACACATTTCTGGTGGAATCGACTCGAGTGCGTCTATCGACATGTCCAAACTTTTTGCATCTTCGGAACAAGGTCAAGCGAACAACGAATGAGCAGGAGCCAACTCAGCGAGCTCTCACTTTAAATGGCACCTGGGAAGTTGGCCATGACGGCGACTGCTGCTGGTGAATGTATGTCTTCAACAGTCATGAAGCCCGCGATCGTTCTGCGTCGGACGCCGAAGGACGATAGGGTAGTTAAAAAATATCAACAAAGCCGCGAAATCAAAGCATTGAGAATCTTGTTGTAGTATACTTAAGTAATAGTTTGTAGCAAAACCACTGGTACCGCGTAGAATTCGTATTTGGGCTTTACCGGGGGGTCAATCATTGAGACGGGTCTTCTTTCCAAAATCAAATGTATAAGCTCGGGGTATCCGCTGAAATATGCCATCGACAGCACACCGATATCCTTTAAGTCCACACCCGCGCCATTATCCAGGAGGATACTATCCTTGCTTGGATGCGAAGTACTACCGTAGTATACAGTAGTAACCCGCACTACAGTCGTTGTTGCATGCAGCAGGCACGTGGCGGCTCCTCCGTAGCCACGGGCGCTTGTCCAGTAACGTTACGTGCTCCTTCCAGCCCGCGGATGCAGCTCCTCCCCCAACTTCGAGCATTGACATGCTTCAACTCGAAGCATGTCAATTCTCAGAATCTGTGACGTGTGCTAACGGAGCTGCTGGCTGGTCATTGGCCGAAAACTAGTCCTGACAGTCCGACCGACTGATATGAGCTCCACATGTGTCGAGGACCCCCCGCTGCTCACCGCTGCACGACTGGTAGCTCGGGCCTGTTTGGGTGGCAATGATCTCCCTAATGTTGCCAGACTTTTAGACGGCTTTTTAGACGCGTTTTCGTCCAAATGGACGCTGGCGCGAAGCTACAAGCGGACGGGCAGTTTGAGGTTGATGCAGTACATCGCAGCGCGTGAACCAGTCGAGAGGTTGGACCCGTTCTACCGCCGCTGGATGCTCAACGCCACGTCCTGGTTCGTTGCGGGTAGAGGGGATCTACCGGCACTTCGGTGGTTGGTAGAGGGGTATCTCCCTCATGAGCGACTGAGTGCTGCGGTGTACGCGGCGGCGGCGAATGGGCACGTGGAGATTCTCGAGTGGCTGGACAAGTTTCATCATGAACGGACTGACTGGAACGGCATTGAGATGTGCGGGGCGCTGGACTACGGCCATAAAGAGGTGGTGCGGTGGCTGCGTGTGCATTCTCCCCCTCGTCCGGAGTGTTTGAAGCTGGTGATGCGATCGGCGGCCAAATCGGGGAATCTGGCGGATGTGCGTTGGTTGTACAGTGAGTGCCATGCACGGGCGGAGGACGCGCTGGTATCTGCTCAGAAGGAAGGACGTTGGGAAACTGCACGGTGGATCCTTGTGAATTGTGAGCTTGAAGTGCGTCGGATCAAGTGGGACGGAGCTGCTGCCAGTGGCGCTCTGTCTTTCTTGAAGTACGCGAACTCCCAAGGTCGAGGCGAGCTGCGACCGTCAACGCTCGTGGCTGCAGCTGCAAATGGACACTTAGATATCGTGAAATGGCTTCACGACGAGGTGCGTATTCCTTTGACTTATGGCGCTATGAGGCGAGCGGCCGAAAACGGACGTCTAGACATCGTGCAATGGCTCCACGACATGAATTGTGAACGAGGCGATGCTTGGACTATGGACGGCGCTGCTAAGAACGGTCATCTCGATGTGGTAAAGTGGCTTCATGCTAACCGTGATGAAGGTTGCACCTCTAAGGCGATGTCCTGGGCTGCTGGTCACGGCCATTTGGACGTTGTGCAGTGGCTCCACGTGCATCGAGGTGAGGGATGCACAGAGCTTGCGATTGATATGGCCGCCGAAAATGGATACCTCGAAATCGTTCAGTGGCTCCATGAAAATCGCAGCGAAGGTTGTACGTCCAACGCAATGGAGGGCGCTGCTCGTGAAGGCCACCTTGAAATTGTGAAATGGTTGCATTCACATCGAGATGAAGGCTGTACAACGATCGCGATGGATGCTGCTGCGAAGGCCGGCCATCTCGATATCGTAAAATGGCTGCATACGAACAGAAAAGAAGGTTGCACCACGTGGGCTATGGATTTTGCAGCCAGTCATGGTCATTTAGAAGTTGTGCAGTGGCTTGCCTCAAATCGAACGGAAGGTTGCACGGCTGAGGCAATGACTGCTGCTGCTGCTAGGGGTCACATGAAAGTGGTGAAGTGGTTGCACGGTAATCGAGACGAAGGGTGTGAACCAACTACTCTGTCTAAAGTCGCTGTGTCTGGTAACCTGGAAGCAGTGATATGGTTGTACGAGAATCGAAGTGAAGTCGATTCCCACGTTGCCATGACTAAGGCCATTCTACATGGCCGATTTGATGTCGTGAAGTTCTTGCACTCAAAAGGAGTGGAAGTTCCGGTATTTGATGCCAACACCATCTTTAAACGCACCAGTCGGGAGCTGAGTCAGTGGCTCTTTACCAACTATCCCGTCCGATTCACAGGGTGCAGCTTACAAGTCCCCACATGGGACTATCGATTTAACGATTGGTGTCGACAATTTTCAATGCAGCGCATTAGTAGCGACGAGGATGTTACAGTATGGCTCCATGATCATTAACATCGATTCGAGCGCTCTGTGGGGATATTGCTCGTGTGAAGAAATTTCTCGAAGGTAACAGCGAGGTGGAGGAGACACGAACTAAAGATGGATGGACTCCGTTAATTGTATGATGGTCTTGAACTATGATGCGAATGTTTATGCGAAGGCATGGAAATGCTTCGTGAGAAGAGTCGACAGTAATACGAATCCTACCCGATTCCTCCTTGTCTGGTACTTGAAGTAGATAGCCAAACCAGAAGCTGGAAGACCTGAAGGATATCAATTGGTACAATTCTACAAAATCATCGTTGTTGAAGTTGCAACAACTTCTCCTCAGCAGCCTCTAAATGATCCTGATCATTAGAGTTCGATGACAAAAATCTCTCCACACATATTTCCCCTCTTCCAGTTCTGACGCGAGTCGCGAAGTTATCCAACAAGGTGATCATGACGTCGCGCGCCGATAGTGCAATACGAGCGGCTCTTTCTGGTTCTGAAGCTTCCAGATTGTCCGCTGAATGAAATGTACCGAGAGTTCCGGCCCCACTGTGGCACCCATGCAAGCCATCTCCAGTTGCACTTCGTCTGGTAGTTTCAAGCGCTTGCGAATTAACTTGCGCAGCTCAAACATCTGTGGCCCGGATCATCCCGATCAAGCAAGCATATATGATCAACAACCACGCATTTTGTAGATATATCTGCAGCTAACTCACCTTAAAATTGCCGTTGACCTGCATAAAGGGGAATTTAAGTGACGGCAGCGCTCGTGCATTGCTGTAATCGCCACAACCACAAAATCATAGCAAAAAGTGTCACGTTAGAATCCATCTGTACCATCCAATAATCCAGAGCTGCGTACGTTTCCTGCGGATAGACCTCAATCGTGAACTGTCTGGTGCATGATAGGATTCCTCCACTACCGACAGGTTTGACACTGTGTGACTTTTTCGTTGGAGTGGAGGCCTTCGAGCGTCCACGTGATGATGCAACGGGGGAAGTTGAAGATCCGTTGGCTCCATCCGTCGGCTCTCCGCTCTCCTCTCTCAGCTTGAAGTTGTTCTTGGCGTAGAACTCCTTCTCCAGTATCGCCTCCTGCTCCTTGAACTCCGGGAAAATACGGTCCACCACTTCCTGCAGCTTTTGGTCCGTACTGGCAACCAGCAACACAAAATCAGTTAGTCACTCCACATTTGTACACATACGCCACAATATATACTACAATACCCACATTAGCGAGGCAATTGGTCGCGGACTCAGCGCCTTGTTGCATTTGGGACAGATGCAGCTGCCCTTCACCAGGAAATGGCGATAAATGCAGCTCTTGCAGACTAACACAAGTCACAAAATATAAGCGGAGTGACCAAATTATCGGTCTAGAGCTCAGTCCGTACACGAGTGGAGACAGTCGGGGATGGTGTGCGCGTCTCGCAGAATTCCGTGGCAGAGTGCGCAGCCCAAATGCTCCGTCAGCTCAGCGAGCTTCACCGTTACCTGCAGGTCCAACACAGCGTCAGGGTGAGCCTCAAGCAGCATCCAGCAACGCAATTATGCCGCCGTACCGTGCGCGCATCCAATGCCATCGCTCTCGCGCGCAAAAACTATCTGAGACCGTGCCTTTCAATCGAGAAATGGTCCCAAATAGTCCGGGTTCATTTTTCAAATCACATATTTGATCTGATTCTAAATTTGAGTACGACCATTTCGCAAACGAGCACGAGTGCAGGACGATGATCAAGGGACTGTTCTACAGCGAGTTCGACAACGTAGCGGGGCCCGTGATCCTCTTCCAGGCGCCCGACAAGTGCGATGTCCATCTACATAACTTCTTAAAGTATACTATGAGCAGAAGCTGACGCTGCTGTGCTGTGCTGGCCGCAGTGTGCTGAGCAACGAGGTGTTCGACAGCGTGTCCGGCTACATCATCATCGACAAGGCGCTCTGTGGGAAGATCATCACTGGTGGGGGCCCTTAATAACAGGAAAAAAGTGCTCAGAATATCGTAGAATAATTGGGACTGATAGTATTGTGCTGCTGCCAGTTCGTGCCCAGCAGATGAAGATCGTGGGGTACCCGGTGTGCATTGAGGACGACAAGTACCACCGCAATGCGCTGCTGTTCAATATTGGTGGGAGTTTGTAGTACTTTGTATTTATTGTATGAAGGGGAAGTTGATAGTTTTTGGTGCTGGGTGTGAGCAGGTTTTGTGTTTGACGAGCACGTGGAGACCGCACCGTACCGACCGATTCTGAGGAAGGTTGGTGCTTGTAGCTGCTCAAGTGAAAGTCTTTTGAGTGGAGGATAATGGTATCTGTATGTATGTTTGTGTTGTAGTTGGGTGCTCTGGTGGAGGGGATGGAGAAGGAAAGCGGCTTCTTGTACAATTCGGACAAGAAGGAGCTGCTGGGCACGATCCTGCCGCAGATTCTGCGAGACCTGACGCTGCATGGCGAATGCACCATCCCAGTGGACACAGCCAATATCATCAATTTGAAGCTGTTCCCAACGCTACAAGACCCAGCACCTGTGTTTGAGTACCAGGTTCCAGTTGCAATTCGCGACTTGCGTGCGCTGCTCGAGAACAGTGGTGCGTTATTTGACGGCTGGAATCCTTTTCGTGTTGCATCGAGGAACTGATTGGGGCGCTCGTTGTTTGCTTTTATACAGCCGAATGGGATTTAGCGTTGCAGCAGATCGTGCCGTTCATCGATGGTGTCCGATATGTGAAGCGTATCAGTCTGGAGGCAGAGGTTGAGATTGCGATCGTGAAGAAGTGCGTTCGGCAGCTTCTCTACTACGGTTGCGTTACGCTGATCGACATTTTCCTGCACTCGAACATTTACGCCAACACACCGAAGATCGCAGTACTCGCGAACGACCCGAAGCTTCAAGCGGAGTGTGCCGTGTACATTGCCAAATCCGGTCATGCGCCACCGTCGTTCGCGCGCATCTTCGCCTTGTACTGCTCCGTCCAGCCCAGTTTGCGTATGAGTGACTTCTGCGTGGTGTATTCCGAGTCTCTCGCGCTTATCGACGTGCGGCGCTTCATTACCTTCGGTTTGATCCATGGGTTCTTGAGGCGCGTGCACCGCTACCCGATCTGTATCGACCGCAATCTTCCTGGCTCCAGTCCGCAGCAGCAGCAACAGAACCAAGCACCACAGCAGACACAACAGCAACAAGGTGGCCAGCAGAAGGGTCGCCCGTATGCGATGTCGACAAATTCGCCATCGCTGTCTGGGATGAATCCCATCAATGCTGCGCCTTCGTCGACTCAACCTGGCGGAGGGGGTGGAGCGCCAGGCGGAGGAAGCGGAAACGGTGCAGGTTCCAACGGTGCTGGAGGTAACGTGTCCTCGATATCGTCCACTAAGCGCGCTATGGCCACCAAAGCGAATCAACTGGAAAAGGACGTGCTCCGAATGATGGACGGTAGTCACCACACGGATGAGATCTGCAGCAAGTTCTTGCTGCGCTTCACCGATGTGGAGTCTACAATTCAGATGACTCCAAACTGTTTTGCGGTGCACAAGTGAACGTTGCATCGCAGTAGGCAGAATCCAGCAAACACTTACATACTTGAAAAAATCGACATCATATTTAAATTTCTCCCCTCTTCGCACTGACCCACTCACGAACAGATAAGAGCCTGGCGTACTAAAGTTTACTCCATCCAGAAGCCTGAGATCTCCATGTTCATCACAAGCGTCAGATAGTTGATCATCTCTTCCTTCGTGTGGTAGAGCGGCAGGTCGATGCGGTTGAAGCACGTGTGGCCCTTCGGCATGAGGCCCGTAGGTGGTGCTCCACGCTGCACGAACTGAATAGTAAATCGACGGACACGACCGTCACTGCTCGTGAGCGCCTTGAAACCCTGAACAGGGACACGAGACGTGCCGGTCGCGAACTGCAGCAGACGAGCGCGCTCCTCGCTTGAAAACTCATTCATACCTTCCCAGAACCACCTGAGTACGCGTTGCTCACCAGGAGTTGGCTTTTCTAGCTTTATCCAGCGAACCTCGCTGTGTGTGTGCCAGTCGTTGACATCAAGCTCCGGGACTCCAGACAGCAGCAGGTCGAACTCCTGGTAATCAAACACCGTGATAAGGAACTGCGGCATTACGTCGTAGAACCCCATAAGCAACGCGCCCAACTGCTCCGAAATGCTCTCGAACATGTAGTGCTTGAGCAGCAGCTCCAGGTATTCCTTCTTGTTGTCATCCGTCACATCGCGTTCGGCACCGCCTGGTACCAGCTCCAAGGTGTGGGACTTGCCCTCAGAAGTTATCACCTGCACTGTGAAATCGATAGCTAACAACTCAGCGTGGTCGTTTTCCTTCATCCACATTGCGTTCTTGTACAGATCTTCATCCAAGAACTCCAGATCCGAAAACGAAATGGGCACACCTAGAATGTGCTTGATAAGCGGTAGTGCCAGCGACATCTTCATGTTGTAACCCTCGATCAACGCCTTGGCGAGCAGTCGACCAATGAACTCGTAGTACTCCAAGTGATTCGGCACCTTGGACGCTGATGCAGGGTTAATCCAGTAGCCCATATTCTCACCCTTTGTCGAGATGAACAGACCGAAGTCATCATTGAAAAGCGAGTCGCTCAGGATCTCATACCACTCGCGAATCAGCCCACCAGCATCAAGTCCAGGCTCGTTCTCGAAGTAAATACGTAGACGCTCCCAGAAACGACTAGGCGGACACTTGAGCATTTGCTCCAGCGAGTCACTGACCACGAACTCACGTCTTACAACGAACTGAATGTGGCCCTCTTCGTAGCTCCTCCAGCGCTTCTGCACCTGCTCAAGGAACCAGCGGTTCTTGTCGTGGAAAGTCAGCGACGCAATCTCCTCCAGATCATCCTCACAGTCCATGCGGCGACTGGTGTCCGTGTAGGCGATCACAGTTCCTGCAGGGGTCCACTCAAACCCGCCAGCGCCGTCCTCATGCCGCACGTAGCCGGTAGAAACAGTGGAGATCGCCGTGTCGTTAAGCTCGTTAAAGCGGCGGTCGTCCGCAGCTACAGGCCCGCCAATTTCCGGGATCGGGCCGCCGCCGATAGTTCCCTCCCTGTCCTCGTCAATGTGGTTCAGTCCACGCGAGCTAGTCAGCCCACGCGTACTGGCGAACGGGTTGACTGTACTACCCGCAAAGGGGTTCCTGCTGCTGCTGTTCCCATTGAACGGGTTGACGCCGCTGTTGGCCGGGTTGAAGGGGTTCTGCTGCGAGTAGAAGGCCATGGTGGGTCGCTCCTCCGCCTCTTCCAGCCGCTTGAGCGCCGTTGCGCGCAGCGGCTGGAAGGACGGACGGCCCAGGTCGTTCTCCGTGGCCAGGAAGGAGCTGTCCGGGTGTCTTCCCTCCGTCTCCGAGACGCCGAAGTCCCTGAGCGCCAGCGCGATGTGCTCGTTGTCCTCTCTGAGCGACGAGGACGAGGACGCGCGGCTGCTGGAGCGCGGGAACTCGTCTCCGCCCAGAATGGCCGTGCCGTTGGGCGGCGTGCTCAGTCCGCTGTACATGGTCTCGCTCCTGTTCTCCTTGTTCGTGTGTGTGTCGTCCTCAGGGGACGAGGCCGTGGGCGCGTCCTCACGCTCGTGCTTTGCGTCGATGCGCACCCAGCGCATGACGCCGTCCTTGCCGCGCTTGCGCTTCCAGAGGTGGCGGCGCACGGCCGCCTTCTGCCTGGACGTGAGGTCCATCTGCTTGAGTCTGCGCACGTGGAAGCTGCGCACGCGCGACTGCTGGTTGAGCATGCTCTGGCTGAAGTCGCGCTTGTGCAGCCCCGAGGCGCGCGCCAGGTTGCTCGGCGTCGTGGCCGTGACGATGCGCGGCGTGCCGCACATGACGCAGCTCGTCTTGTCCGGGTGGTTGTCGTGGAAGCAGATGGAGCAGGGCCACTCCTCCTCGCCGCGCTGCAGGAACGAGTCCACGAGGTGGTGGCGCATCATGTTGTTGTTCTGGTTGTCGCGCGCCAGGAACCGCTCGATCTTGCGCGCGTAGCTCCAGTAGTACCAGATGGAGCCGCACAGCACCAGCAGCGCCAGCACCAGGAACACGTACACCAGCGCCGCCATGCCGGGGCTCAGCTCCTGCCCGAAGATGGCCGCCATGGTGGGAATCAATTGGCGGAGTGACTGGGAACTGGGAGAAAGAGAGCGCGACCGTACTGACTCTTGGCAGCTGGAGCGGCGAAGGGGTTTCGACCAATGAGGGACGTTAGAGAGGGGGGTTAGCCAATGAAATGCCGAGATAGAGAGCCGCTGAGTGGTGATAGGCATGCCGTGTGCGAGCGGACACTCGGCTCATGGACAGCGTCTGGCGCCAAAGCACCCCATTTGAACGGTACCATGGTCCATGTTACTGTACTGACTCCGGGACAAGTGCATACGCCACTGCTGATGTGCCGGTCGTTTCGGATCAGGTGCCAAGTTTGCTGGACGGACTGGCACCAAGCAGCGTCCATGAGAGTTCTGCTGCTTTGGTGCTGCAGGACGGAAGCCAGGAGAGGCGAGGCGGAACAGCTCTGCCCGATGGGGAACCAAGCGAGCTTGTAGGGTTTCAGAGCCTGGAGTTGAGTTGCGTTTATGTCCTGTATCCGCGTGTGCAACGTGCAACAACTGAAGTGTGCGACCTCCGCAGCAGAGCCCGCTGTACGTGCTGGTTGCTTGGCGAAATTTGTCAACCACGTCTTTCAATTGCAGGAAATGATAAGAATACACGTACGCTGACAGAATTGGCTCCATGTACATGAGAGGTCGGGAACATGGCAGTGGCTTTTGACTCGCACTATGCGAGTGGTTCGATGTCTTTCGACGCTGCATGGATGAATACAAGCCTCTTCTCACGGTTATCAGGCGAACGGTGAAACGGCGACACATTTTAACTGATACTCACGTACCAGTATGCTTATGGCTTTACTACTTGTCGTGAGCACACACCATTCTCGGCGAAAACGCCTCTGCAACGCACGAAACAACGCAGGACGGTCCTGCCAGGACCTTTGTCGAGATATCGCACCGGTTCTGGCCGTCTCTTTCGCGCCGGTCCAATTTGTCAATTGACATGTGCTGCGGCAATGCTGCGGATCCACCGTAGCAAGCTGCGATTGTCTTCTAGTTTGCGACCATCCAAGCTAGAAGCATCTCCAGGACAGGCACCCTTGCACCACCACTAAACCGGAGTTCTCGCAGCATCGTTGGACGTTCCATTCCTTCTTCAGAAACCTTACAACTTCGCATCCTCGCTGGCCCTCTCAATCCTCGAAGCAGCCTGTCCTACATTATGTACACGTACAAACTCGGCTCCTTGGTGCTCGTGGTCGCCCCGAATCGCTACAGCAATTAACCCCGGACTTGATCAACTAACGAAACCACGTGCCCTTCGAGAAGTGCTCCCCGTTAAGCCCGATGTATCGAACTAGCAGACTGAGAAGCGAGGAGGAGAACGATCTAGCCATGGTAGATGACCCCAGGCGATTTCCACGTAGATATATTTGCAGCGATAAGTCCAAGTGAGCTCAATAGCCTTTCAGATCCTCTCTATCCGAACATTAGGCACCTTTCGAAGCCCGTGTTGGTTGTTGGTTGTGGGATAGATACACATAAAAAGACCATTTCGGGGGCTGATTAGTAATCGCCGGAATCGTATCCAACAGCCCTATCACAAAATCCGCCAAAACGGCCTCTGTATCCCACAGCCATGTTGGTTGTGGGAACCTGTCCTAGGCGATACACTCTAGACTTTTATTATCATGACATGCATTCGATCATAGGATATGGAGGGCTTTTTGCGAAGAATAGATATGATATAATAACAAATTGCGCACTCGCTCACTTCCCGCGCTCCCGCTCTCTCACAGGCTCAAGACAGGAGCGACGAGGGCACGGGCGGCATGAGCAAGAGGGACGAGGGTAGAAGCATCGAGGGCCAGTTACCAGCGCAGCCACTGAGCACTGGGGCTTGGGGCACGGCCGGCTCAAGATGGCGTTGTCAAGCTGTGTTGCCTCGTTGTTTTCGGCGTTGTTGTGCGCTCAATGATAAAACCTCCGTGGTATGATGTGAATATGGCGTGAACAGTCACTTCCCACAACCAACAACCAATGGAGGCCGAAACAAAAAAGCTGTTGTTTGTGGTTTGTGGGATAGCTCTTTCCCACATCCCACAAACCATATCCAACCGTCGTCTCGAAAGGTGCCTATTGTGCCTATTGAACGGTCTGACATGTCATGTATCGTGCGAGTACATCAAGTGTACACCATATTGTGTGCGTCGTCACATAGCACGTCAACCACCACAAAACTCGTCACCACCAGCAAACATGACCGTCGTGCGGCGTCTGCAGGCGCGCATGCAGCGCTGGCACCTGCTGGGGCGCTACTACGCGAACAAGTGGCACTACGACGGCTCCAAGTGGGCGGAGCGCGTGTGGTACGGCCAAGGAAGCACGGGCAACGGTCCGCAGGTGGCGTCCGTGGCCTTCATGATTACGCGCAGCATGCGCCAGCAGCTCGTGGACGCCGGTTTCCCTCCCTCCGCCATCTCGGCACTGCAACCGGCAACGGCCCAAAAGATCATCGCAGATAAGCTCACGTTCGCGCAGTTTGAGGAGCAGCAGAAGCAGCGGCAGGTGCAGGAGGCGGCGGAGCGTGCCAAACAGGCGCTGAAGCAGGAGGAAGAGCAGCAGCAAAGTGTCGCGTTGGTAGCTGCAGAGGAGACGCAGGAATCACAAGAGGAGCAGGGGCAAAAGCAGGTGCAGGCGCCGTCGGCGGCGCTGGTTGTACAGCAGGAACACGTTGCAGAGAGTGACGACCTGAAAACGACGAAGAGCTGATCCTTAAATGAAATGGAACAGCAACGTCCACAACATTAGATCTTCTACAGCTTCAAGTGTATAGATTTTGCTGCGTAGCGAATAGCTGCGTACTTTTGGAAGGTATCATGTAGTTTAGTGTACTGTGCTTGGGGTTACTGTGAAGTGTCCCCGAGTCAGGACCCCTGACTTGTTGGGATCGGAATCTCCACCGCCACCTCCATTTCTATCAACTTCTGCTTGCAGCCTCAGCCTCACCACTTGATTGCAGCCTTGATCCTGTTGAGCACTTCGTCGAGGGGCGTGAGCGCCACGATCAGCGCCAACTGGACGCCCCACCACAGCGCGCAGAAGACTGCGCCGTAGACGACCCTGGCGCCCGTCCTCTCCGTGAAGTACATCCAGAACACCGAGCTCACCACGTAGAGCAGCGTGAGCAGCCAGTAGCCGCGGTAGAAGTCGCGCCGCAGGTCATCGTAGCTGGAAGACTTGTGCCACTTGGAGCGGTGCATGGAGGCCAGGACGCCGTGCTCCAGCGCCTGCGTCGTCATGGCCGAGACCAGTACGACGGCAGTCACGGTCGTGAGGGACGCAGCAGCAGGCGCGAGCTGCAGCGACAGCGCTACCAGCCGCAGCGCGAGCCACGAGAGCCACTGCACCGCCGACCACAGCAGCGCCATCTCTATCTTGGAGCAATAATTCAAATTTGGTCCGTTTTAGTCCCTCGCACGCAGAATTATAGTCGGATCAAAAACTGTAACATGTGATTTGTGCCCATTTTTGTGTGATATCATCTTCAAGTTGTTCTCGGAGCTATGGATCCCCCACCTGCGTCGTCTTCGCTGCTCCAGGAGGATGCCCCACACGTAGATGATGCCTTTGCAGAGTCAATGGGGTTTGTGACGACGTATCTTCGAGCGGTGGAGAGCGCTCGCGACGACCGAATCGTCAACGATCCCTTCGCGGGACCACTGACCAAAAAGCACAAACTCAAGATCACAGAATTGATGAAAGGGCTGTCAAGCAAAGGCCAGTTGCATTCTCGTCCGGAGGACTTTATCGCGTTCCGGACTCGATACCTGGACGAAGCAATTAGTCAACGCAAACCTCAGATCCTTCAAATTGTGATTCTAGGGGCGGGGTTTGATGCTCGAGCCTACCGCTTTGAGTCGCTACGAGGGTGCCACGTTTTTGAAGTTGATCAAACCCAGGACATATTTGATCACAAGACTCAAGTGATGAAGGAGCTGGGAGCTCCGTTGATCGCCCAAAAAGTCGACTTTATTGTCTCGGATCTGGCTCAGTCGGGACTGGAAAATAGTCTCGTGAGTTGTGGATTCGACCCGACGGTGCCAACGTTTTGGGCTCTGGAGGGTTTGATCCCGTACATTGAACGTGCTGGGATCCTCGAGCTTCTGAAAGTCATTGACCACGTTTCAGCACCTGGGAGCGAGCTTTGGGCGGATATACCTGGCCAATTTGTTGCCAATTCAGACGAGTGGGGCAAACGCGCGATGAAACACGGAGAGGATGACCCGTTGAATGGAGTGCTGAGCGAGATTAAGTGGGCGTTGCAGGTGCAAGCGTCGTTGGGTGTCGAAGGGGATCATTTTGGACGACAGTGGATGCCGATGCTGTCTCCCAAGACGAAACAGAAGGTTCCATTCTTCTTGGTCGTTGGCAAGAAACCTGCCTCGGAGTAGTGCCACGGCGGTAAGTAAGCATTGCCAACACTGTGGTTTACATGTACATGTATTTTGACTCAAAAATACTTAGATTGGCATACATTTTGACACAAAAGTTTTGAGCATTACATCTTGGAGTATTGGTCGAGTTGATTACGCTGGCGCAACGGGCTACTTTGAAAACGCAATCATGTGGCGACTCATGTTACCGGTACTTATCACGTTTGTTGGCCATATTTCAATCCATTGCAACCATGGAAGAAGTACCGGTAGCAGAAGTCGATAACAGCGTGTTGATGGTCACCCCCGCCCCAGCCAGTCCGAACAATCAAGAGGTGTTGCCAAGCGCCTACGGATCCGCGGAATTCACTGCTAGCGTTAATGCGCGTCCTACCCCCAAGCCATGCTTCAAGCGCATTCACTCGCTTGAGATTCCTGATCTTGAGTACGAGAATCAAGGCAGCACCGAGGATCAAGAAGAATTCATTGGTGCCATCAACTCCGAGCTTAGCGAGACGGGCAACATGGACGTATGTGGACGAAATGAAGGAATTCGCTACGACTGCTTCGCCCCCGCTGAAAGCTCGCACCCCGATGAGCTGGACGAATTATTCGCGGGGCCTAGTCTCCTCGATATTACGCTTCAGACCTACCCAGCGGCGTCAAGCACACCACTGGCGAGCCGGGTTTCAGGTCCGTCTTGTATACGACAGAGTAAAGGGCGAGTTTCACGCAAGCAGCAGATTCAAGGCCTTCGAGAGACAGTGGCAGAGCTAACTCGACAACGAGATGACCTTCAGCTGATGGCTTCAACCAGCTCACTTGAGGTTAGCGATCCGTCGTCGCCTGCATCGTGCTCCGCAAGCCAACGAGTGGCATCTCTTCTTGCCAAGCCGCAGTCAATCTGGGAACACATCGCTGCTCAGCAGTTGGTTATCCGACAGAACTCGGAGGAAGAGAATGCCAGGTTGCGTGACTTAATCGACCAGCAAAAGCAACAGGCCCGAAACTTCAGACGCATGATCCGCCGAAGACGCGACGAAGAGGTGAGATGCAGCTCGTCTCTGTTTTTGTATTGCAATATTCCTATCCAACGCTTAGAGTTCATAACATTTTTTGTTCTGTATCTGGTACTGCATCATAGTTACTTGACGACCACCTTTCGAAGCGCCCAAAGATAAGACACAACGAAGAGATTTTCGACGAACTGTTGCAGGGACTTGACGATCTCTACGTTGATCTGGACAAACTGTTCACGGAGAAGAATATGGCAGGAGTTCCGTGTCCAGGTCGGGAACACCAAGTATACCCCAACGCTGCTGAAGGTGCTGAATTCGTCGAATTCTTAGACAAGAACCGAGTCCCCTTCGACTTTCATCGCGCAGAAAACGCAGTCTGGGCATTTCTGCAGAGCTCCAGAGTTTGTGAAAGGCAGAACGGGCAGCACAAAATATGTGCAACGGTAACTCGATGGGCATTTGTATCTAACGATAGTCGACCACGTGCTGAACGAAGTGATGTTTGATGTATGTTTGTCTGTGGCAGGAGTTGAAGGAGTCAAGCTGTACAAGCAAGAGTTCTGTTGCCTTCACGTACTTTGAAAAAGGTTTGGCCTCATACGTGTCGGAGCAACGTGTTGCTCGGAAATACACCGAAGAAAACCGCACTGTGTTCATCAGCCGAACACTTGCAGAGCCTACCACCTGCCAATCCTGGTCGGCGGGGGTGCGCTTTATTGAGACGATGAGCGTTGTCGTGAGGCGTGGGGACGATATGGCTTCTGGGCAGGAGACTGCGGTCATTGAGAGTCTTATTTCCGTGTCAAGGTGTGCTAAGGGCGACCAGGGTGCTAAGCAGTGTCAGTGGCCTGCTCACGTGGATACAGCAGCTAAAGGGTGGGGCCGCAAAGTTTCTTTCAACAGTCAAGAGATCGAAAATTTGTTGCTAGACATGTCCATCGGGCAAGGCAAATAGGTGGAGGCTATATCATGGGTACCGTACATTTTGAAGAAAAACTCGCAATGCATGTGTAGTGCTGAAAACTCACATGCGTGCATTGTGGGGTTTGAGGCTCGTGTATCTCATGGGCAACAAGATACCGTACTGTAAGCTTACCGGTAAAGTTGAGTGCGGGCCGCGTTGCACTGTTGATTACTTGAAATAGGAGACCGCGACGTTGTGTAATCAGTGGTAAGCATGTGTTTTTGTACGGCTTCCGTGCCCCGAATGAAACATCCACTTCCTAGCGGTGTGTGGTCACCACAGTGGTGAGGTACTGGAACCTCACTGACTGCTCAGGTCATGGTGATAAACCTCGCAGTCGTGAATCTTCTACTCTCTAGCGTCGCCGACCAGGGAAGCAAGTACAAGTGCAGGTCAAGTTACTTCTTTGGCTCAAGTCAAGGCTCGAGATTCTTCCGCTAGCAGTCTCGTCGAGGCTAATGGAGTCTCCTAGTCAATATCCGCTTGACCTCGTCGAGCTGCTGGATGGTTTGGATGCAGAGGCAGACTGGTCAGTACCGGTACCAACGGATAGTGTTGAACAACTGGGTCTTCTTGGCGCCTTGGAACCATCTCCGTCGACCCCAAACCAGAGTCCAAGCTTTTTACCGCTGATTGACACTCCCATCGTCATGGCCGGCCCAAGTTTTTACCAAGCGGACGTCGCCAGCGGACGTAGCTTAACTCGACCTTTCAAAGGCCCCACAAAGCGCAAGAACCGCAAGGAGCAAATCAACGAGCTCCGTGCATTGGTTGCAGCGCTGAAGCAGCATATTCAGCTCCTAAACTCGTCACCGGTCCACTATTCGATCGCGTCAGCCGAGAACTGCCATCCATGGGAACGTATCGCCACCCGACAGCACAAACTGCGTTTGAAAGCGGAAGAAATAAACGCGGCCCTGCTCCGAACGAAGAAAATTCAGCAGAGCGAGATCAAGAATCTCAAGCGAATGTTCAGGCGGCGGATTGACGAAGAGGTAACGAACGATACGGCATTGGACTATTGACCTCGGTTAGTTATGTGACTTTGTTTTTTTTTAATTTTGTTTCGGTGTAGCTCATGGGCAATCGGCTATTACTGAGGCGTCCAAAACACGTTCACGAACTGGTCGATAATTCACGTGCTTTCGCAGATCTACTGAGGCGCAGTGATGAGCTGTATGCCTCGGTTGATCAGATCTTTCGAGAGAAGGGCATGGATAAAGTACCGTGTCCAGGTCGAACGTGCCAAATACCCCAAGATTCAACCACCGGCAACTTAGCTGTGTTTCTGGACAAGAACCTTGTCCCGTTCAGCGCCCAGCAAGCCGCAAGAGCTGTTTGGCGGTGCTTAAGGCGTCGAAAAATCCCCAATGCCGATCACGTCTACGCCGAGGTAAAATAAAACTCAACTGCAATGTGATAGGGAACTTCATGTGCTCACTAACAATGTTTTGAATCGCCAGGACTACCAACAAAATGAAGATATTACCACAAGTTATGTCCACTTCCTTTGCAGTGTAGGAGGTACAGTGGCGTATATACAAGAGCACGGGGCAGCGCGAAAGTTTGTCGAAGAAAATCGCACAATGATAGTCAGTCAAATGACGTCGGAGCCGGCTGGGGAGGAGATTGGCTCCTTCGGAGGTTTGAAGTATCGAGAGGAAATGAGCGTCGTTGTCAGGTGTGGCGCGCCCATGGCTTCAGGACAGGAAACGGCTATAATCGAAACTTATTTGGCCGTATTCCAATCCGACCAAGGAACTCAAGCGGCGATGGCATTTCGAGCGCCAGGAATCCTGGACCTGGCCATCAAAGGATGGGACTCCAAGGTGGCTCTGAGAAAGCAAGAAATCGAGAACATGCTGTTCATTGAGGCGTAAGGAACAGCAGTCGCTCGAAGCAGCGATTTTGCGAAACTAGAATCGAAATGACGGCATGGGGAGCATAGCTCGGATAGATCATAGAAATTGCATCCTGGTCAAATGGAATTGTGCCAGCGCAAAGAGTTTTGACTGGGGAGTACATTATGATGCAATGCTTCGCGCTTCTCGAAAACCCCATTGGTACGATCTGCACTTGCAAATGTGATCGAAGAGCTATTGTTGAAGTTACCCAAACTGGAGACTGATTCTTTGTATTTATTGTCGCCATCTTCGCGGAGCTCGACGCCAACGTTTTTGAAAATGCCTTATCATCAGGAAGAAGTCCAAACGGTATGTGTTAGATCGACCAAGTTGCAAGTGCTTCTTCAGAACTAAAGTGGCCACATCTGGTGCTAACATCCATAGCCAAATGCAAGTAAAACCCTCACCATGAACTGTGGTGAAGCTCGACTAAAATCTGGTGTTAATTGCAGCGTCACGCCAATTGATTTCAGGGAAGTCAAATTACCCGAGGGCAAACTGCATGTCAACCTTATTTGGTCACCTCAACAATGGGTGAGAACATGCGCTACTTTATAAAATGAAATCCATGAATTCGTAATGTTGGGGCATTCTTATCAGAATCAGCCTTGTTCGTACTACACGTACAGTACGTAGTAGACGGCAGTCCAGATCGCGCTGTTTCGTTGATGAATATTAAACTTCGTCGCAGTGTGCGCTAGAGCCATCGAAACATTGTGAAGTGAAGTGTAAAATAAATGTACTTCGAAGTACGTAGTAGTAAAGTTATTTAAATTCTACGAAGTTTTCGATGGGATAACGAAGCCCGTTCCGTAGTTATGTGAACTATGTCGAGCTTAGCAGTACAGGTGCGTGTCCACAAGCTGCACACGAGGAATCTTCCGATTTGTTAATTAGTGTGCAGCGAGGACACGTCCACGGCTGGAAACGGTGAAACTTCAACTGCACTGGATTAGGCGACATCAGCAGCATTTCCAGCACATGCACAAGCTCTTCATTCTCAAGCATGTGGCCGTTGATGCCTAAGAGAACGTCACCCACGCGAATCGCACCACTAGCTTCAGCTGGCAGCTTCGCCCCCGCCCCGTTCACCTCGAACCCGGACACAGTGAATGTCTTCTTTGCTTCTACAGTCGACGGCGATGGCTCATCACTTGTCTTTTCCTCCAGCTGCAAACCGATGCCTCCATCCGATGCATTGAGTCGAACATCAAATACCTTCAGTGGAGCTTGGGAAGATCCTGCTGCCAGTTCTCCATCAGACTTTGGTGACACTTCAGTAGTAGTGGGGCTATGTTCCTCTTCAATTGCAGGCGCTTCGTCTTCAAAAATCTTGTCAGGATTCACATCGAGTTGCTTTTCTGCGGGGCGGTGAACAGAGTAGTCACGTAGCCGAACCGAGCGGCGCATTGACTGAGACATCGCCATGCGTAGAACTGCTCGACCATCTATGGGAGTGCTCGCGGGAGCCTTGTCCTTGGATAAAATTCCATTAAGCCGAGACAGTGTGTCTTGCGCAGTTTGATGCGCCATGTGCAAATGGACCTCTTCATCGCGCCACCCATTTCTGTGTTGCGATCCGTTCCGGGCAGGCAGTGACTGAGGTGCTCGGGGAGGCAACGAGATTGGACTTGTCGGTACCTTCTTGGGGGCAGTTGGAATCAAAGGCGGCAACAACTGCTCCTGTGTGATGCGGACACTCCGTTCCATCTTCGCCAGGAGTTCGTCCTCGAGTCCGCCACCAAGTTCGACTTCGTGCGGAGCTCCAAAACCTTTCTTAAGTCCGTTCTCCGCGGGTTTCTTCTCAACCAGCTCATCTTTATCACCATCGCCAGGTTCGTCCGCTGTCGCTTCCCACCACTTGTGAATCTCCGTGGCGATCTTCTCCAGATTTTCGTGTTCAATTCCGTTGCGCTCATAGAACAGCAGCGTCGGCTGGTAACACCCTCGCTCGATGCGTAGTCGAACATCCGTCCACGTTCCCACCAGCTTCACGCGCGTATCATCAAACAGGAACCACCTCTCACGTTCCACCCCGTCCTCGTCCAGACTGCGACTCGCAAAGAACCCCACATAGTGTCGTCCGTAGTAACACACCAGCCCCCGGAACGAATACACCGACGACACTTTAGCCGAGTTGTCGAGACGGAAGATCCGCCCCAGATCCAGCGCCTGCTGCGACTCGTTCTCGTGCTGACACTGCGACGACAGCAAGTGCATCCAGTCCTTGATGTCCGTCTTGTCGACGTGGCTGCTGGACCAGATGATGCTGATGGAGAACACCATGGGCAGCGTCAAGATCCACCTGCTCAGGGCTCGCTGCCCTCCCTTCTCGCACGAGTCGCAGGTGCCGGCCACGTCCTGCGACTGGGCCTCCAGTCTCAGCACCTCTTCCAGCGTCACACTCTTCTTCCTGGCACTGTTGAGCAGCTCCTGGGCGTACACCCGGTAGAGGAAGTCCGTGTTCATCACCGGCTCGGCCGTGTGGCCGCACGACGCGCAGACCTTGAGCTCCATGAGGTTCATCTGGAACAGGCGGTGCGCCACGCACTGCGGCTCGCAGATGATGGCGGACGCGTCCTGCCGCAGCGACTCCGACATCTCGTGGGGCTTGTGGAGGCCGGAGCTTCCTCCTCGTCGCAGCTGCAGCATCCGGTTGAACGTGTCGCAGTGCAGCGCGTCCAGAATGGCCTCGAGCGTCTCGGTGGCGTCGTTCATGGCGCCCAGCGCGAACGTGTCGCCCAGCGCCAGCCGCACGCGGTCCACGTCCAGCACCGGCTGCTCCGCGAACTGGTACAGGACGAAGATCTGCTCCAGCTCGCAGAGGAGGCACGGGGCGGCGGAGGAGGCGGAGGAGGTCGAGGGCCGCCCCCCGCAGCGGTGGTGCACGGCGTGGTCGCCCATGGAAATGAGCACGCGGCAGCTGCGCACGTGCCACAGGCTCTGGATGATCACGTTCAGGAAGCAGTTGTTGGCGCCCAGGTCGTTGCGCAGGCCCTTGCGCGCGCTCAGCGGGCGGGACGTCGAACGGGCCAGCATGCTGAGCTCGTAGTGTGGTGAGAGGATTTTCTTCAAGGTCGCCGCTTATAAGGGACCGTATGTTAACAAGGTGTCCCGTAGATAGAGTGTATACGGATTTAGGGACCTGGCCTTGGTCATCATGAACGCGGGTGGCGGTCACTGCCATTATTGTCAAGACCATGTCGGCCGCGCTGGATCGTTCTGCCCAGCATGCTCTCGTACAAATGCAGATGTAGCTGGCAGCTATTAATTGTAGTCCTGGAGAGCCAAGTGGTGCTGCCTGAAGTCCGTCCAGGAGAGCCGAGTGGTGGGTCTGTGTCTGGATATTATGGCATGACTCTTTTGTTTTAACGAATCTGCGGTTTGTCTGTTCACCACCGACGCAGCCCATGACGCTCGTGTACTTGCGTAGCCGCAGTCGGCTGGACGACTAGGGCATTGTGGTGGCACCCCGAATTGCTCGCCACCACAATGCCCTAGTCAGATTCTGGACCAGAAGATGGAGGCCAGCAACGGCAAGATTGTTGGGCCTTAGCTTGCGGCGGACAGCATCGCTATATGTTCACCGACTTTCTCGCTCCATGCGATTTGTATTGCCACCGGACTTGACGGATGCCTCAAGCCGTTGGCGGTTTCAGGTTGAAGAGCACCGACCGAAACGTTTGGAGATCCACCGCGTGCGACGAGCGCTTGTCAGCAGCAGGCAGTACGGGTTGTACTGTACAGTACCAGGAAATCCTTTGATACCGGTACATGTACCTCTCCTCTCGTCGTCTTGCGTCGCTCGCTGGCAGCGAGTCGCTGCAGTGCAGTGCGCTGGTCGGCACCGAATCGGCTGGCTGGCTGGCATCGCTGGTGTTTGCCACATACATATTCTGCCTGTAACGGATTTTCCACCAATGGGTGAGCCAGAGCACCGGTATTCGGAAACGTCTTGTCTCCAGTATGGCCCTTCCACTCCATAGAGCACGTGTTTTCGACCACTCGTACCAGCTCGCGCGCTATCCTCGTGTTCGGATTGGCCACTTCAAATGTCTAAGAAAAAAGAAACCCAGCCACTTGGCTCCAGTATGCCGTCGCCCAGCCAATCGTCAGCAATCGCGGCTGAGTACCGCGGGAAGACGTCATGGATTGGATGGGTTCGCTCCATAGAAGGAGCAGGGCTCAATAGACAGACAAGCGCCACAACAGCTCTGGACCAGCGGAGCGCAAGCCCAAGCTGAAGCTGCAGCGAGCGGAGACAAGACAAGCGGCCACAAAGCTCGCCCCGTCACAATTTCCTCCTAATCTGCGCGTCATGGCGGCGGTGCTGCCCCCCGCGTCGCTCCACGGCGCTGAGCTGACCGTGCAGACGGCCGAGCCGTTCGCCAGCACCAAGAAGCGTCCGCTGTCCCCCACTCGGCTGCTGGACGAGGTGCCTGAGGTCGTCACCGACGACTTGCAGACCCCCAAGCAGGCAACTGCCCGCCCGGCAGTCGACAGCGGCTCTGTGAGCCCCAAGAGCCAAGCGGTCGCCGTCATCGACCCACACGACCTCAAGCTGCTCAAAGTCATTGGCCGCGGCACCTTCGCGCGTCAAGTGGCGCTGGCCAGACACAGCACCACCCAGAGCCTGTACGTGGTCAAGACGCTCGACAAGAGTAAGCTGCTGCAACGCAAGCAGGTGGTGCACACGCTCACGGAGAAGAAGGTGCTGGAGAGGCTGGGCGGCCACCCGTTCATCGTCAAGCTCTACTCGGCCTTCCAGACCGACCGCGACCTCAACTTCGTGCTCGAGTACTGCCAGGGCGGCGAGCTCTTCTTCCACCTGCAGCAGCAGTTCTCCCAGAAATTCGACGAGAACACGACCAGGTTCTACGCCGCCGAGGTGCTGGCGGCGCTCAGCGAGCTGCACGCCAACGGCGTCGTGTACCGCGACCTCAAGCCGGAAAATGTCCTGCTGGACGCTCAAGGACACGTGAAACTCGCCGACTTCGGCTTTGCCAAACAGAACATGATCCCGGGACAACGCACCCACTCCTTCTGCGGCTCGCCGGAGTACCTGTCGCCTGAGATGGTCAAGAAGGCCGGTCATGGCATGGAGACAGACATGTGGTCCTTCGGCTGCTTCATCTTCGAGCTTCTTACCGGCACGCCCCCGTTCCAATGCGACGACATGCAACGGCTTTTCCGGATAATCCAGCAGGGGCGCGTTTGGTACCCGCCGTATCTTTCCGGTCACGCGCTGTCGCTGCTCAAGGGCTTGCTGTGTGTGAACCCCGCTAGCCGTCTCACGGCGGCGCAGGCCATGGAGCACCCGTTCTTCAAGTTGTCGCTGGACTGGGACGAGCTGATGCAGCGCCAGGTGACTCCACCCATCGTACCCGTTTGCCGCGGCTGCGATTGCACGGACAACTTCGACGACGACTTCACGAACGCGCCGGTAGTCTCCCTCAAGCTGCAATCGGGCGACCTGGTCAAGCGTTTGCGTCGTGACGACTGTTCCGGTCCAGTGGCCCGGGCGGACGAGTTCCAGGACTTTTAGACTCTGCCGTCGACATCCCCCCAAGCTGCTTTCAAACGCGTCGCACCTGAAGCGGATCCATCTTCCTCCGCGTCGTCGAGTTGCAGCGTGTTCAACCTAGGCTTCGTACTGTAGTGTAGTTAGTGGTGATTCCCTCGTAATATCGTGTGTACCTCATGTGTACGTATATAATTTATTTACGTGTATTTATTTATCTACGTGTGTTCATTGTGTTTTTCGTATTTGTGTTCTTAACTCAAATTTAACACTTCAAATTGAAATATACAGAAACGTACGGGAAAACACAAACTTTTATTTTACAACCGCCAAAAGCTATGGCGGACGAGCAGCCCACTGCGGACATCGCTACGGCGCCTGACCCGACGCCCACAGAGCGTGCCAACGACTCCACTTCAGTCCCCATAGAGCCAAGACGTCCAGGTACCATCACCCATGAGCTGAACCTGCGCGGCGAAGGCGTTCGACCGCTAGTGGGGCTGGAGCTTCCGTTGTACGGCTCCGACATGAAGAAAGTGCTGGAGACGGTGAACGGGCTGGAGAATCTGCAGCAGACGCACGAGACCAAGAGCCAATTTCTGCCAGTGAAGCTGCGACCCAGCGAGCCGTCGTGCAAGCCGCTGTTCGCCGACCTGACGAAGACGCAGATGCTGCTGCTGAGGGTGAAGCGCGTCAAGAGGAAGCGGGCAGCGGCAGCTGCTGAGGAGAAGAAGGAGGAGGACAATGACGACACGGAGGCGGTTGCGGCCGATGGCTCGAGGATTAAGGCGGAGGTGGTGGGGCTCATCAAGGAGAAGTACGTGTGCGAAGGCATGGCCGACTTCCAGTACTTGACGTCTCGTTCGTTCTACCCGACCTTGAAGCCCGAGAAAGATGCGCTTACGGTGGTGGCGAACGCGACGGACGCGGTGGAGACGGCGGTGATGAATAGTGCCGTGGTGGAGAACGGCCCGCTGTCGAGACCGTCAGTGAAACAGAGAGAACTGCAGGACTGCTTGCGGCCGTATCTGGCGGTGGAGAATGAGACGCAGCTGGAGCTGATCCCCGAGGTGTTCTCGAAGGTAGACCTGCCGCAGAAGTATGAGTTCCGACAGAGATCAGGGTACCAGCCGACTGCAGCAGCGAAGAAGCCGTCGAGCACCATGACGTATCTAAACTTCCACGATGATACCCCAGCCCCCGCCGGTCCCAAGCCTGACCAACCTGTAGTGCGACGAAGGTCCGTGGGAGTGGATGATAACGGCGTAGACGCTTATGTCATGGAAGTCTTGCAGAACAAACTGGAGCAGAAGCCAGTGTGGCTTCGATCGAAGTTGTTCGACGGGCTGGACGCAATTGAGCGCCGAGCTGCAAGGCGACTGCTGCGGAAGCTTTGCTATGTGTTTGTTGACGGGCCGTGGAGAGGTTCGTGGATCAAAATGGGCTACGATCCACGGTTACCTGGAGTATCGGAGACCGCTTCGCAGTACCAAGTCGTAGAACTGCGAAATAATCGTGAGCTTGTGCATTCGAAGGTGACACATGCCAGCAGAAAGCGGATCAAAAAGTTTATAGGCGCTAGCTCGGGCAATGCGAATGGGGAAGGTGGGCCTGTCAAGGGGCCGAGGATTGTCAAGGTGACACAGACGTCAGCTCTCGAGAACGCCCAAGCGAGTAAGCGTCGGCGGAAGGAGCGGTTTACTCGTGGCGAAACGCGCCGCTCGTATCTTGTGGAGCCTACTATGCCGGGTAATTCGTCAGCAACTCCGGCATCAGGCTCTCTGCCCCCTCGAGCAAGCCCCACTCCATCGACAGCAAATTCAGGGAATGAATGGGAATCTGAAGACGACCAGGAGGATAGAGAGAACGAAGATGCTCCTGCGAGTGGCGATAGCGCTGACAATGCGAATGGAGCTACCAGTGACTCGACTACAGCGCAGGCCACGGCGGGGAGCAGCGATAAGGTGTTTGAAATCTTTGGCGTGCAGTTGACGAGCGCCAACGTGCTGTTCCAGATCGATGAGATTGATGACGAGGAGGTGCGAGATTGGACGGCTCAGTTCACAAGGCAGGCTACGCCGTCGCTGCTCGGTGGGTGGTATCCGACGCAGATGTTCCTGCCGCTTCGCGAGATCATCCGGTTACGCATCGCAGCAATGGTTGGCCGCTCCAAGGCCGAGCTCGAAACAAGGCGCAAACGACTCGATGCTCTCAAGAAGCAAGCCCTAAGTGATTACGCTGAGGAACTTGCTGGCGGTGAGCGATCGTCGAGCAGTAAGCACAAGTCCAGCGGCGCTAGCAAAACGGCAGAAACTGCGGCAGCAGAAAAGGAGGCAGAGGATGAGGAGTTAGCGTTCGAGCGCTCACTGATCCAAGAGCGGAATGCCGGTCCTAACGTCGAGAAGCTCTCAGCGGGTGTAGAGGCCGAAAAGGTCGCAGAGGATGAGGATGACGAGGATCTGGACTTGCAGGAGGAAGAGGACGGCGACAACGAGAACAGCAACGCCGGCCGTTCTCGCGTCACGTACGACGAGGACGAGGACATGGATGACGACGAAGAGGAGGAAGAGCAGGAGCAGGAGCAGGCAGTGGCGGACAAGCAGCAGAATGGCCAGGCAAAAGTCACTTTCGCTGAGAGTGAGCCTACCGGGAAGGATTCAATCGAGTTCTCCTTCTAAGGGACCAACATGTGTCAATAACCTGCCAAGGTCCATTGTTGCTGTCACGTCATGCAATCCAGTCGCACAGTCGCTCAGATACATTCGTGCTTCCCTCGTTCGTCTACGACACCAAGCAGCACTCACGTACTTGCAGCTGGCTTCTGACCCGTTTCTATCCTCCTTTTCTCTTTTCGTCCAATAAATGACCGTCACTAGCTTCAAGTCCACTTCCTTTCACCCAATGAAACGTGGCCATCTTATCCAACCTCAGAAAATAGAGGGTCGTCACATCAAAGTTTAATCAGTCCCCTTCGTTCCGCCACCTCACTCACAGTCTCCGACGTTCATGGGCGATGCTCACGTGCTGCGCTACGGCCAGAAGGTGCGGCTGGCCACGCGCTCCACCTACGCGGAGGCCGCCTCCGCCTCGGAGCTGGCCATCGGCTACTACGAGAAGAACGGGCGCCACGGCATCCTGAGCTGCGTCCCGCCGCTGGGCGCCAAGCTGCAGCCGCTCTTCACCGAGGACGAGTTCCTGGTGCTGCACCCGACGGAGCAACGCGCCAATGGCGACCAGGTGCAGTACGGAGAGCCGCTGGTGCTCGTGAACCAGCACGGCATGGTCTGGAACAACAAGACGGGCGGCATCACGGGCTACGTGGGGCCGCGGCCGCGCGGCGTGCCCGGCGAGATGTTCGTGAGCTTCACCAAGCTGCCGCCGGGCGTGGGCGTGGCCAAGAGCAGCAAGAAGGACAAGGACAAGGAAAAGGACAAGCTCACGGCCTCGACGTCCGCCACGGTGCTGTCCGCATCGGGTACCGGCAGCGTGTCCATGTCGGAGAGCCTTGAGACGGAGCTCGGGCCCGTGTGCTTCGGTGACTCCAATGTAGCCATCACAGTGGTGGAGTCCAACCGCCACTCGCAGATGTTCAACAAGAGGCTCAGCAACTTCAAGAAGCCCACGAGCCACATCGCCGGAGGGTACATCTGCTGCGACGGCAAGGGCACGGAGCTGAGGTTCACGATCTGGCCGGCCAAGCCCAAGATCGAGCAGATCTCCATGCTCAACAAGCTCATCACGCCCTATAACTACGGACAGAAGATCGCTCTGCCGCTGGGGCTGCTGGAGAGCACGGCCAAGAGGACCAACGTGACGAAGAAGGCGGGGGAGACGTGCGGCATTCAACAAGCCGAGATCTTCTTCCAGCTGTCCAATGGAGCGGAGGCCGTGCTGCCTGGCACACTGCTGCAGCAGAAAATGCTGGCGCACGCCAAGCCGCCTGCACCTGACGGGGACGAACCCGAATCGGTGTTTGAGCTGCCGCTGCGAAACGGACCGGGCGTGCTGGTGGTGCGACTTATTGGTGTCGCGCCGCGCAAGATGATCGGGAAGCTTGCCGCGAAGAACGGAAAGCAGCCTCAGGTTCCGCAGGTCAAGCGCGGCATGGCCATCTTCTACCGTGTGTCGGATCTGCTACGCCTTGTGCCCGTGCCCATTTTCGCGCTATTGTACGCAGTACTTACGCACTACTTATGGGGCGTTCTCAACACGATGGAGGATGGATTGCGTCGAGAATTCGTCGTCCTGGTGCTCGTGATGCTACCAGCTTTCTACGTCGCTGTGAAGGTCGATCACCCGTTCTCGGCACTCTTCCAGCCGCCAGTGTTCGAGCCCGAGGTCGACGACACGGATTATTCCAGTATGTCAGCTAGCGGTACGTTGAAGCTCATCGTGACTGAGTACCGCTTTGACACGAGCGCACAAAGCAGCGGCAACGCCAACGGAAGCGTCAGCCGCCCAGGACCAGCACAAGCTGCCAAATCTGCGAGCGGATCCACCTCGGGACACTCGGTCACTGCCTTAGAAGCGACCGGTTCTGTTCCTATGCGTTTTATTCTAGCCGAGAAGGGTGACGAGGATAAAGCTCTGGAGCGATATAACGAGACAACAGAGTGGCGGCGTGAGGAAGGCGTGGATCGTCTTCTTGAGGAACCCAGCCCGCACTTCAAGATCATCAAGGAGAACTACCCGCACTACTACCACAAGCGTGGCAAAAATGGCGAGCCTGTCTACTACGAGAAGCCGGGTAAGATTAACCTGAAGGCGCTCAAGAACGCGGGACTTACGCTGGATGATCTGATGCACAACTATCTCATGATCACGGAGTTCCTGTGGCAAGTAATCGAGCAGGACGACAACCGCAAGGGCATTTCAGTGTTGGATGTGGATGGAATCGGCATCTCGGACTTTGCTGGCGAAGCCGTCGAGTATGTTCGCAAGGCTGCCTCCGTATCGGGTAAGCACTACCCCGAGCGCTGTGCCTACATTTTCGTGATCAACGTGCCATCCTGGTTCAGCATGATCTGGAACACGGTGAAGGGCATGGTGGACGACGTCACTCGAGAGAAGGTGATCATTGTTCGTGGTAAGAAGAAGATCTTTGAGGCGCTGTCCGAGCGCATTCCGGTCGAGAACATTCCGGTAGAGTACGGCGGCACAAGTGACGGAAAGTCTCCGGAGGAGGATCTGCTGTTCAGCCTCATGTCCTACGTGAACAACGATGAGGATGCCACGGCAACCAACCCCATCGAAGAGATCCTGAAAAAGAAACCCATCAAGCATTAGCAGGACAGGGCGGCTTGAATGCCCTGGAATCTCTGTCGCAAACAAAATAAACTGCATAGGATTGAACATGCTTATCCGGTGGATAATTTATCTTGCACGTTCTCTCTTCTTTGTTTTATTTTTTTAGAGGGAGGTCGTTTGAGGTTCAGGTTTTGTCCTTAAAGCCTCCATTCAGAGGCGGGTGGCACCATGCACCGTGTCCTCTGGACGATCCAGCACGAGAACATTCATGAGGTCGCTGTAGAACTGGGGGAAGTACTTGCAAGCACGCGTGCAGTCCGGCTGGAAGTTGGTCTCCAGGATCACCGGACGCAGACGCTCGTCGCCAGTCTCCTCGTCCTCTTCCCACGACAGCATAACGTCCACACCATATAGTGCACGGGATTTCGTGCAGCGGCCGAGGCCAAGCGGAGGAGGCTGCGCCGTGGCAAACTCGAACAGCTTCTTGATCGAGGAGCAGATGTCGGCGTACACCATAGACCAGTCCTCACTCGGGTACTCGTTGTCGAAGCGCTCAACGAATTCAGCGTTGTCCATGATACGAACGGCAAAGTCCGTGTAGTTCATGACGGTGAAGTGTTTCTCGAAGTCCTGGAAGTTGTCCATGGTGAACTCCTTGTTCGCGATGCGGAGCCAGTAAACACCGCTCAGGTAGAGCTCCAAAGGCTCCGTGGACTTGACCATCACGAGGAACCGGAAGTCGAACTTGCGCTGGTCAATCAGCAGAGGACGGTGGATGTACTTGCACGCGATCTTGGGTCCCGTTTCGGTAAGACGCGCGAGGTGGGGGGCGTTCTGCGCGATGCACGTGTCGATAGAGCGCGCCATGTTCCAAGGTTTGCAGATCCAGTGGTTGGCCTCGTCGTCATCATCGCCATTCTCGTGAGCAGCCAGGTCGAGGCGAATGAACTGGGAAATAAGCTCGGGGAGCTCGCTCGTCATGTTGTACGTCTCCGCAAGCCACTCAGGCCGCACGCCGCCGTTATGCCTGCACAAAGCATATCGCACAAACGTTAGTAGATGTTCCCAACAACACTATCCCTGACAAACTGCCACGTACAACTTGCACATTTCGTAGAGCAGGTCCTTGCAAGTGAGAACCTTCTCGTTCGGGAACTGGTTGATGATCTGGACGTTCTCCTTGTTGGCATACTTCGGGAAATCCTTGAGGTGTCGGGTGGACCAGACAACCTGCGCCTCCTCTTCGTTGTCCACGAGGGCAAAGCGCGGGTGGGTCAAGTTGTCGTGCACCAATCGAAGGTCTGTCGAACAAACATATTCGCACATGAAACCAAAGTCAGAAGATCACGAGCAAATACGTACCACACAATGAGTTGCCACTTACCGGAACACACGCGAAGCTGCTCCGCGCCTGCCACAATCGTGGAGAGCGGCGGGGACGAGACTGTAGTCGCCGGGTCCGGGATCGTCTCTGAATCGCGACTGACAATGGCATGGAACTTCGCACGAGCGCTCTCCAGCGTGAACTGGTTCTTGCGTGCATCGACAACCTCCTGGAGCTCTTCCAGGTACGGGCTGTCAGCCTTGCCAGGCTCGTAAAACAGTGCAGCCAGCAGCGCCGTGTGCATGGCCGCATCCGTCGCGTAGTCCGGGAAGTAGTCGCGAGACAGGAAGTCGCCGCCTTCAACAGCCTGCACAGTCCACACGAGGGAGAACGCGCACTGCGACTCGCCGAAGTAGAACGGTGCCATACGCACGTTGGGGTCGTCTCCGTGCTCAATGGCCGATCCGACCTCATCCATCACGTACCAGATCGTGGCCGCATCCTCGGGCTTGACGTTGCCAAGCCGGTAGGTGCTGGCGTAGCGCCAGACGCGGTCGGCCACTGCAGCCACTCGCTCCTCCTTCGAGCAATCGCCGTCGGTCTCGAGCTGCATGAGGTTCTCCATCCTCTCCAGAAGCGGCGGCACGGCCTCCAGCTGCTCGCGCGCCTTGTCCGCCGCGAAGGTCCACGCGTGGTCCACCAGGAAGAGCGCTTCGTCCGCGTCGGGCTGCACGGGCGCCAGGTCCACGTCGTCGCGCACAACGGCGTGCAAATCTCCGTCCTCGTCGCGCGCCAGGAAGAAGAAGTCGCCGGCGTCGAACACCTCGTGCCTGCGTCGTCACCAGTCTTCAGTCAGCAACTTGGGGCTGCAACTAGGTACTTTACTACGACATGAACAGTACTACTACGACTTCTACTACTGCACTAGCTACTGAGTTTCCTACTTGAGTTTGTAGTAGGCCACGGGCCACAGTCGCTCGGGCACTTGCGCCGCCACCAGCTGCGCCTGGTGCTGCTGCAGGAACGTCTCCATCTCCTTCTCCATCGCTGCTGAAATTGTCAAATGGCTACAACTGAATCAGAGCCACAGGTTTTGATTGTGTTTTAACATTCGTGTGGTGCACATCAGATACAAATTAGTTATTTCTGCTGAAATCAAAATATCATTTTCCAGGGCCAACATCACAAAAGGTTCACTACACTAACGTACGCCGGAAGGCTCGCAGTATGGACGGCGGTGGACGCGGCAGGGCGCGCGAGGAGCTCGTTGGTGGCTACGCGATGGACTTGATCTCCAGCTCCCACCGGCTGAAGCGCGCGCGGGCGGAGGACGCTCCCAGCGACGGCGAGCAGAAGGAGAACGACGTGTTCCCAGACTCTACCTTTGGTAGGGCGACCAACGCTCTCGGCGACTTAATGCGGATGACGTCAACGGCAACTGCAACTGCAACGATTGCGACATCAAGTCCGTGGCGACTACCGAGAAATCAGACGCTGGAAGATACCGAGCGGTACCTGAACGAGCAGCTGCAGCACGTGGTGGCGCTGTCCGTATCCAGTGACAACGTCAACGTCAACGCCAACGGCACGCGCCGGTTCCTGGCTCAACAGCAGCGCGCGCAGGACGACGTGGACGTCGTGTGCTCATTGGACCTGGCGAAGCTCTGCGCGCTGCTGCAGACGGACAGCAACCAGCAGTTGGAGACGCAGCACGAGGCTGAGACGGGCGTGCGCGAGCTGCTGGACCTCGTGAGCTACCTGCTGTACGTGCGCGACCGGGAGCTGGAGCACCAGAACCGGCTGAGCGAGAGCTTGGGGAGGACGGAGAAGCTGCTGGAGAGGAGGAACCAGATCGTGCAGACGCTGACGACGGACCTCGAGACGCTCAAGCAGAACAGCGCGCAGAGGGAGAACGTGTTCAAGGCCAAGGAGAAGGCGCTGCTGGGTGAGAGGAAGACGCTGCAGATAGAGAAGAAGGCGCTCGAGGTCAATTGTGCAAGGTGGGAAAAGAAGTTGAAAGTTTTTTTTTTCAAGAAATGTTGATGGTGTTTTTTTGTGGTGACTGCAGGTTGCAAGGTGTGGAGACGGCGTACAAAGCGCAGCTGAGGAGGAAAGATGTCGACTACGCGCGTCTGAAGAAGAGTCTGCAGGATGCGGTTGCACGTGCTGCAAAGGAGAAGCGGGTATGGTGACGAAGAGGTCGATTTATTGAATTCTGTCGAGCATTTATTTTTTTATCGCTCTGTGTTTTTGTTTGTGGTACTTCTGCTCAGGGAATGGCAATAGCGAAGACGTTGAATGGGCCTCGAGAGCGGAAGCAAGTGTCGACGACGAACCAGTCGAAGGAGAGCAAGTTGACGAAGCAAATTATGGACAACCTGGAGCGGAAAAAGGCTGAGTTGCTTTTTGACAACGACGCGCTCGCGAAAAGTTACGATGTGCTGCAACACCAGTTGGAATCGCTGACGTCGCAGTACAGGAAAGCCGTGCAGCTCTTCCTCGCCCAGTACGTTTGTCCACTGTGTAGCCACTTTTATTGCGACCGCTTCTGACAGCGCCTGTGATCTTCGCGATTTCGTAGGAAAAACCTGGAAGGCGACGCTGAGGAGCTGGAGAAATTGGCCAGTGCTCCGATCGACAATTTCACCCCGACGCCGTTCAATATGGCTACGAAGGAAGGAATTCCACAGTATATCTCGGAGTCCATGGCGGCTTTGGACGAGAAGTTGAAGCAGCTCGAGCATGTTATACGCAACGAACTGCCATCAGCTGAGTCTCGCAGTGACAAAGAGGTAATCAAGCGATTGCGAGAAAAGCTGGATGACGCACATGCCATTATCAACGAGCAAGACCAACTGCTTCAAGCGTCGCTGTCATCGCCTGCAGTGGATGTACGAGCTGGTGGTGGAAGTCAAAAGATTGCGAAGAAACGTGACAGATTGAAGGAGCGTGTTGCCCGCGCAGCCGAAACCAGGAGCTCTCCAGATGCAAACGCCGAGGAAGCTGTGGAGCAAGAAAAGAGTGCGCTGACTGTCCTGAGAGAGAACCTCGAAAAGGAGCGGAAACTTTTGCAGGAACAAGCTATAAAGCTCGACAAGGACCGCTTGGAGTTCGAGGTGAGCAGCAATTAATGGATGTGAATCTTTGGTCATCGCTAAGTCAACCGCTTTACGCAGATCGCCAAACGTGATCAAATGTTCGGGTCGTTAAAGGATACCGTGGCATCTTCCCGACAGAGGTCATCGCCATCCGTCTTGGATAGTGCTACCGGCAGTGGTTGTTCCACGCCAAAGCGCCAACGTCGAGCGAAGCGGTTGGATCTGAATGTCCCGGACTCGCCCTTTGACATTCCAGTATCTGGTACGCTAACTTGATGATCCTGTAGCTGATTCGCAGCTCGAGGGTTAACTGTTGATTTCTCTGTTCGTGGTTGATGGCCGTGGGACGTGACCTGTAGCCACCCCTGGAACGGCCGCGTTACTCAAGAAGATCGGGATCAACGTGCCGACCGAAAAATGACCTTCTTCATGTTGTTCACGTAGCTTTTGCATGCTGTAGACGCAACATCTCAACGCGGATACCGGTAGACTGCACCCGAGCGCATTTCCCGGTTGAAGTGGCTCTCGTAGAGTCAGTCTGCCGGATACGCGGTGGTGCTGGTCACCGCATGGCTCGGAAAAATCGACCAGGTAGCCGGCAGCGTGGCAGAACTTGCACGCGTTTGTTTGACATGCACACGTGGGGTGGGGCCTTGAGCACGTCACCCATGCCGACTTATCATCAGCTGCCGGCAGTAGCATTTCGTGTAGCCATCTTGATTCAGCCAGTCTGCTTTGGGGGACGCACGCTCTGCACTCGCTTGGTTTCGCGGAAGCCAAAGTTTCGGTGTGCAGGTGCTCGAACGCACCGAGTGAAGCAGCGCGTGACTTGTCTGTCACATTGTTTCGAGCCGCAGTCTCGTTGGTCGAGGGTTGCTCGGACGTCGCTCGCTCGCTCGACTCGACGCGTTCGACGGCGCGATGGGAAATCTTGCACGTTTTCTAGCTGACGACTCGGCGAACGCTGCGGCGGAGAAGCTGCAGGCAACAGCTCAAACTCTTGGAGGTGTCAACCGAGCAGAGGTTCGTTCGTGCGTCACAAGGTCATGGTTGCGTCAATGAGCTTTTGCATCCGCAAGTTGCGCGTGTAACTCATTGCTGCCCGTTGCTGCTGTCCACGAGCAGGTGCTGCAGGTCTCAGCTCAGATACAACACGGCAGTGGACAAGTTGCGCGTGGCACAAGTCACATGCTGGCCGAGCAAGTGGCAGGTGGCTCTCGCCAGGAACAGGCCGCGCAGTCAGGTTTGAGACATTGACGGGACGGTTTTCCCACCTGGCCCCGCCTGCCAAAGCAGGGAAGCCATTCGCCCTTCCCCCGTCCAGAGGAGATCAGCAGAGACCACAAGGGGTAGAGAGAGCAGCAGCATCATGGCGTCCTGTGCCGGAAGAGAGGAGGAGGACCGCGAGTTCTGGGGGGACGACAGCTACGGCTACGACGACGAGGACGCACTTTTCGGCAGTCCGGACGGAGACCAAGAGCACGGAAACGACGACGTGTTCTCTCTATCCACCCCCGTGCAGACCGGAGCAGGCATGCAGCTGGACCTGGTCGAGCGCCTTTCGTGGGACGCCACGAGCGACTGCTCCAGTGACGGAGAAAACGAGATGAAGCTGACGCTGCCCGTGCCGCTGTCCATCCACGTCGGTGGCACAGAACAAGGTGACGCCGGACTGCAGTGGAGCCTCATCTCGCCCTGCTCCGAGACGGGGTCGGTGACGCCCACGTTGTCTCCGTTGACGCGGTTATCGCTCTCGTCCCCCGTTCGGATGAGCTTCTTTGAGCCTGAGCTCGAGCCCTCAGACGAGCAGGTCAAGACCAAGGAGGAGAGTTACGACCGCCAGAGCATTCAGGAGGAAGACAAGGAGGAAGAGGACGACGAAGAAGTCCATCCGTTCGACCCGGAGACGTGCTGGTCCCCTGACCAGAACAACGTGTTGTCATTGTCGTCTCCGGTGGCCACCACACCATCAAATCCGTTCACGACGTACCAGCCGCCGGAACCTGCAGAGGAAGACATTGACAGGTCAGACGCAGGAGCTGCTAGCAGTGACAGCGAGAGTGATGGAGAGATCAACGCAGCATCGGCGCTCCGACCGAGTTTGCTGCCTCGAGTGCCCTCTATGGCTCGCTGGAGACGGCAAAAGGCTCGCACGTGCTCAGGGGCCGGCTCGGCAGGGATGCCGACGGCGCTGTCGCTTGCTACGTTTAGGGCACGCACACGCTCGCTGTCTCGATCGCGGAATCAGAGTGTCGTCGACGATGAGGACGACGGGGACTTCTCCAGTGATGACGAGGGCTACACACCAGAGCTTCATTGCCGCCGTGCGTCTGAGACCGAGCCATTCGGTGCCAGCCAGTGGCGGCGAGCAAGAAATTCCAGCATGAGCTTCTCGAGCCACCGTCTCAGCATGAACGTGAGTGTGAGTCCGGCGATGATGACCAAGCGACTTCAGGAGGCAAAGAACAAGCTGGGCAGTGGACTGAACTTGCTGCGGTCAGGCTCGACTTCATCCACCGTCATGAGCGACGAGAGCTTTCTGGACAGCCCAGCCTTCGACGAGATCAAGAGTGCTCCAGCTCGGATCCGTCGGGAACCAAGCATCTTCTCCGATGAAGCTACTTCTACAAGTCTCATCAGTGCTGCCAGTGCATACGACGTCGCCGGTGAGCAGCATCCAAGTCGTCAACATCAACTGCGTGCTGGGGTGTTCAAGGCTGCAGGAATTATCAATGCCGCCTCAGCAAAGCTCAAGTCACGAGCTGGGAACTTCCGACCACCTCATCTACCCAAGCAGAAGACCGCGGCGAGCGAGACTGAAGAAGAGGACCCCGAGATGATCACACCACAGCTACCTCCAGTCCCAGCACCCTAGATGACAAGCAAACTACGAATTGGCAGATATAAAATGTATGTTTATGTTTTGGTTCTTCGAGTGCGCACCTGACGTCGACTATTCTTCCTCGTCCTCCTCTTCCTCCTCTTCGTCTGTGTCTTCGCCTTGGACAACAGTGATCTTGACCTCGTTCTCGAGATCGCAGCCAGCGTAGCCGTCGCAGATCACGTAGAGCTGGAAAGTGTGCGAGCCGATCTCGTCCGGAGCGGCAAACTGCAGCGCCACGTTTGCCCGAGCACTGGCGAATGGTACGCGCTTGATGCTCAGCAGCGTGTTCTTCTTGGAGTCGCCAAGCACAACCCACCAGTTCTCGGCCTTTTTCGCAGGGTAGTGGCACGCGTTCACGAGTCCCAGCTCCTTGGACACGTCCTGCTCTTCCTCCTCATCCTCCTCGTCAGCACCCTCGCGCTCGAGCTGCACCTTGACGCTCACAGCGGAGCCCTGCGGAAGGTTCTTGCCATCCTGCTGCACCTTCGTCTGCACAGTGACGTCCGGGTAGGCGTTACAGAACTTGGCGACTGCCGACATCTTCTGCGTGTCCAGAGGCAGCAACTTGCCACGAGCATCATCCTCCATACTCAGGATATCCACGGGCGTCTCCACCTCCTCATCCAGGTCCATTTCGCCCAACTTCTTGAGCATATCCCGAGTGAAGAACGGGATCTGCAGCAACGGCGAATCGCTGCTCCATTGGGCCTGCACAACCATCTGCGCGAGGTCCATGGCCGCCAGAGCGGGCTTGAGCCATCCGTTGGAACTGATCACATCGACCATTGCGTGAAGAAGTCGCACGGCGTGGCGCAGAATGAAGTCCAGGTCCTGGCGCAGCGCTGGGCTGAGACGGTCATGCTGCTTGCTGAAGTGAACCTGCAGCAGCACATTTGTTTTCACGTGCGCCTGTCCGTAGTCCCCTCCAGCAGCCACCGAGAACTTAAGATGCTTCGCGAGCCCCTCTAGTTTCTTGTCCTCACCGAAGCGGCTCGGCAGGTCGCTGAATTCGGTAGCGGACGACAAAATCGTGAGGAGCGCGCGCACCTTCGAGTCTGCCTTCAGACTGCACGCAAACAGCTCGATCGTCGTGTACTTGATGTAGTAGTATGCAGCGATCATACCAAGGTTCAGCGGGACGAGACGTTCCTCGCCTTCATTTTCTTCGTCTTCGTCTTCCTCAACAACCTGGATACAGCGCGATTCCTCCAGTGCGTTGACGGTTGTTTCTACAAGCTCCGACAAGTGATCCGATAGGTGTACGTTGGTAGCGCCCTGCAAGTTGTAGTAGTTGGGGTTCTTCATGAATCGACGGTACATGAAGGTCCACGTGAGGTAGTCCACGGCATCCTGCTTGCTCTCAATGGTCTTGGTCACGATCTCAGCGTTAATGTGATCGCTCAGGAAATGCTCAAGCTGAGATTCCACTGGAAGAGGGTCGTACAAGAACTTAGCGTAGAATTTCTTCTTGGATGCGTGACAAAAGAGAACGCACTTCACAGCCGGAGACGCGGCGTGGTTGGCGAACTTAGTCATCTGGAACACGTCAGCAAGCTGGTAGTCCACATAGCGGTGCTCCCGGCCGTCGTAGAACTGCGTTCCCATAATCACCACCATGAACGCATTAATCTGCGCACTGCGGAGCTCCCACGCCATCGACTGAGGAACGATCAGCACCTGAATCTTGCCTGTTGCAAACCGATGCAAGACATACTCACGATTCCGGGAAGCCATGGTATCCGTGCAGTAGCCTACGCCGTTTTCCATGGTGTGTAGTAACGCAGCATCTTCCAGAGGTAGATCCACCTTGTCCTTTGCAGAATGGGAGACAAATTTCTTCGGGTCGTTCTCGGCCAGCGCGAAGGTGATTAAATCGATCGCACTCAGCTGAGCCTGTTTGGCCGATGGCACGAATACGACGACGGGTTTCTTCTCCGCTTGGTTCGCGACAGTATTATACAATGGTTTGGCCATCGCAAGCATGCGAGACGAAAAATCGTTGATCTCAAAACCCTGCACGCGAATCTCCAACGGCTGTGGACGAACATTCGGGTGGAAGTTGAAGATACCTTCCGACGCGCTTGCACCGAGCCACTCGCCGACGTCACGCGCATTCGCAATGGAGTTGCTCATTGCTAGAATTCGCATCCGACCGCCACGCTCACCAGCTGCCTTTTTCTTTTTGTCCATGTCAGCAGCAATGAACCGCATCCTCGACATGACAACTTCAATCGTGGGGCCGTATTCACCGCCACCTACGAAGTGTGTCTCGTCTAGAAGCAGCAGGCTGACGTTCTGGATACGCTTGCGCTGCTTCCATCGTCGAGAAAGCACATCCCATTGCGTTGGCGTGGCAATCAAGATGTTTGCGCTTGCAAGCAACCGCAAGTCTGCAGTGGAATCGCCAGTGAGCTCGACAACATTTTGCCGCCAAAAGCTCTCTTCACCAAACTTGGCATTCCAGTCCTCGTACTTTTCATGACAGCTAGACTCCTTCGGAGTTAGATAGACAAGCAAATGTTCGCCAAATTCGTCGCTCTTGGGATCGGGTTGGCCCAGAGAAAGCAACGTCTTCATGATGGCAAGCTCTGCCAGCACGCCCTTACCACTTCCAGGGGGTGATCCAATGAACAGGTTGCTCTCAGACTCCAGCAGACGCGGCAGAACCTGCGTCTGAATGGGGTTGAACCGTTTGAAACGCCACGGGTTTGGTACCTGGCGAGCGTTCGACAGCGACTTGAGAACAGACTCGGCGGACTTCTTCTTGCCGCCTACCAGCTTCAGCAGGATGTTGTTGACGAACAGGGGTTGAAGGTCCAGCAATTCGGTCGGCGGCGCATTCTTCTGAGGCAGGATGAGCTTGTGGAACGATATGGGCAGAGAGCTCTCGCAGTGGATCCACTTGTCCGATATAACTTTGACGTAGTACAGAGGTGCCAAAGGCTCGAACAGCGGCATCGTGAAGCTAAGATACGTTTCTTGGGAGGCAAAGCGGCGCTTAATCAAAAGCCACTCGTGGTGCAGGATAGTCTCACCGTCAACATCCTCCACAAACACCCAAAAGCCCTCAGCATTGCCGTGAACTTCCCGCGTGAATTCGAAATCGGGGGTCACAACCAAGTCCACCTTCAGCATAGAGCGAGTGATAGGCTGCACATGAGCCGAGAGCTCAAGCTTCGGGAACTGGTGGATCATCTTGTAGAGCTGCTTGCCATACTGCGGGTTGTTTATCAGTTGACCGAGGTCCGCAGGTTCCAGGTCGTTATACTTATCCCACGAAATGTCCTTCTTCTCGATGCGCTTCAGAATCGTCTCCGAAATTCCCGGTGCAAATTGACGAAGGGGTGAGTGAGAGAGCCACATCCGCTTGTCCACCATTTTGCAGAAGCTAAGCATCCGCTCAGCCAGCGAGGCCCAGCCTCGGGTCAAGCAAATTTCGAACAATGCTCGGAAAATACGGGCCGCCGACTGATGAATGTGCGCCATGTCGGCTAGAAGTGCAAAACCATCCAGCCTCAGGCGCGAAATGTAAGCTTGCAGCAATACGTTCACCTTCGCCGAACCGCTTCCAGCAGCGACACTGCCAAGAGCAGTAGACACCAACGACTCCTTCACCGGTACGGGAACACGCTCCAAAAGCTTTACAAGTTCTAGTTTCTCCTCCGAACGGACGATCACGTACTTGAACTCATTCGAGAGCGAGAACAACCGCAAAATCTCGATGTCAGACATATGCGGCTTAAGGTACTCATTGTACGTGCTGATAGAATCATGTGCGATGTAGTAGTGACTAGCCACTCGGCCGAGAGCAGTCACTTGGAACAATCCCGAGCGGCGCTCGTACTTGATCAAGTTGTGCTTGGCCAGCAACGTCGCTGCCGAGTGAACCAAGTCAGTGCGGTACTGCAGCAGCGTCGGATCGGCCTTGCGGTCAGCAATGGAGATACCGTACAACGTAGGGTTGCGCAGCATACGGATGAATAAATACGTATAGCCTAGCCACGTCGCCGCTTGAGCCACGTTCTGCACGCTACCCACCACAATTTCTGCATTCAAATTGTCAGCCAGCTTCCCCATCATTTGCGATTCCACCGGAAGCTGCTGGTTCATCAGCGACAAATAGTAAGTCAATTGCGAGTGTTGCGTAATGATGATGCCTTCACCCTGCGTGTCGAACTGCACACGACCAGCACGACCCAGCATTTGCAAGATATCGAGCGGACTCAGCTCGCACCAGTCACCCTTCTCAGCATTGTAGATCTGTGTGCCCTTGATAATCACCGTGTGAGCCGGCAGGTTGACACCCCACGCCAGCGTTGAAGTGCTGACCAACACCTTCAAGTGTCCATCAGCAAACGCATTTTCCACGAGTGTACGGTCTTGACGCTTCATGCCAGCGTGGTGAATACCAAAACCGTACGGAAGCAGGTCCTTCAAATCGTCGTTACGTTCGATTTTCTCAGCCTCTTGCAAAAGCACCTCGCTCGAGGCAGAGTTGGGTCGGATCAATCGAGCAAGAGTATCGTTTTCCACAAACAAGTCCCGCAATGCCTGGGCAGTTGACGCAGTCTCCTTTCGCGAATGCACGAAAATCAGCACTTGGTTGTCTAGCTCCGCCTGCTCCATAACCTTTTCGTAACAAATCTCGTTCATCAACGCAAAGCGCTTGACCGCCTTCTTCTCCATGATGCCAATGTACTGCTGTTGCAACGGCACTGGGCGGTAACTGGAGTCGAAGTAAAACAGTCCCTGCGCGGGATCTACGCGAAGGAATGCGGCCACGTCTTCGTAGTTTGGCAAAGTAGCCGAAAGTCCCACCAAGCGCACCATTTGCTGCGTAGCTTCAACATTTCTGATAGTACGCGCGACGAGAGCTTCCAACACCGGACCACGAGTATCGTGAAGCAAGTGAATTTCATCAATGATCACCAAACGCACGAGTTGGGTGTAAGTGCGGTCATCTCCAGACTTTCGCGTGATAATATCCCACTTCTCGGGTGTCGTGACAATGATCTGTGTGTTAAACAATTGCTCCCGGGACAAGTTCTGGTCACCTGACAGTTCACGCACTTGAATTCCGTACGCACTGGACAGTCTGGCGGAGAGGTTAAGCACCACTTCTTGTACCAGAGCCTTCATCGGAGCCACGTACACAATCTTAAACGAGTTCAGATCGATTTCACCAGTCTCCGGGTCACGAGCCTTCATCACCTCGTGCAAAATCGTCAGCATCGCGACGTTCGTTTTACCGGCACCCGTAGGGGCACACAGAAGCAGGTTCTCGCTCGTTTCGAAAGCAGCGGGATACATTTTCGACTGCACACGGTTTAGCGACTCCATGTTCTTGAACGCGCCCTGCGCCCACTTAGGCAGCGTCGAGATCTTAATCCGTGCCTTCTCTTCAGCAACAGCCATTTTCGTGCGAACGGCTGGTACATGAACCTCTTCATACCCCTTCTTCTGCGCTCGCCAGGTGCCCTCAGGTAGGCGGCACTCGCGGTTGCTCATCAGGTGCCCACCCTCCTGGAAAGCGAGCGACTCCACGTCGACGTAATGCTGCGGTTTCTTCTTGACCGCACCTTCTCCTTCTGCCTTGACAGCTTCCATGTCCACGTCCTTCATGTCGACATCATCGTCTGATTCCTCGCCACGAGCTTGAGCGCGCTGTCCTCCCGACTTTTGCTGCAACTTGCGGAGCTTATTCGCCTCCGCGCGGGACGTGGTCTCCATCGCGCCGATTCGATCCTGCATCCACGAGTCGGCGGACGCGGTCGAGCGCAACTGGTCCAAGATCGTCTTCCCTTCGCCGTCCTCCAGCGTCTCGTCCGCGACCATCTCCTCTTCGATGCTGCGTCGCTCGTCGTCGTTCTGCGCCTGCTTGAGCCTCGTGCAGTAGAGCACCTTGGCTCTGTTCTCCAGCAGCAGCTTGATGAAGTCGAACTTGTCGTAGTCCAGCAGCAGCACCAACCTGTTTTCACACGCGCTGAGGTCGCTGCCAGCCTCCTTCAGAATGGCCAGCACCTCCTCCGCCAGCTTGGCGCTGCTCTCCGCGTCCTTGTAGAACTTGGACAGCTCGCGCTGCAGCCAGAAGGCGTCGATGGCGTGCACGTCCAGTCTGTACCTGGCGTCGGCGTCGTCCTCGTCCTCGTACCCGTCCTTCATCTTCATGGCTTCACGTCCAGCAGTCGCTCTCCCTCCGTCCTCTTCTTCCTCTTCCTCCTCCTCTTCTTCCTCGTCCCTCACCTCGTCCAGATCGGACTCCTCCTCCTCGTCCTCCTCATCAAACACCACGGCCACGCCCATCTCCTTGTCCACGTCCTCGTCTCCGTCCACCGTCTTCCGCTGCTCTCCGTCCTCCTCCGCCTTATTGTCCCCATTCTCCACGTAAAAGTCCGTCACTCTCTTGCCCGCCGCCACCAACTGACTGAACGTGTGTGCGGGCAGCGTCTTGAGCAGCTTCTGCGTCTCCTTGAGCTTCTCGTCGTCCCTGTACGCGTCGCTCTTGAGAATGCCCAGCACTTCCTCCGCCGCGCCCGCCAGGATCTCGCCCGGCTGCGCGCCCAGCTGCTGCGCCACGACGCCCAGGATCGTCTCGTACGCGTCCTGGCTGGCGGCGCTCTTGGGGCGGTACGCGGCCGCCTCGAAGGCCGAACTCTCCCTCAGGATGTCGCTCCTGGTGGCGGCCGTGAAGCGCAGCGCCGCGTCGTCCTCGCGCCGCTTGTGCGTCGTCTTCTTGTGTCTCTTGGCGTTTGTATCGGCGTCTTTGCCGTCGCGGCGCTTGCGGCTGCTCTGGGGCGTGGCCTTCTGCGCGCGGTCGCCCATGCGGTAGCTGATCCGGCCCGCTAGAGACTCCACCTCGCCCGTGGGCTCGTCGGGCCGCCGCCGCGACTCGCTGTCCGCCTGCAGCACCAGGTTCGAGTTCTGCTGGTACGCATACTGCCGCGAGCGCGCCACCTCCTCCGCCATGGTCTTCTACGATCCACCCGCAACGAGTGAGGGCGGTTTTGGTGTGTGGTACACAGGACATGGGGGGACTATTATTTGGGAGTTTGTTTTTTTGGGACGGACTATAATTTTGGGTACATGTAAGAAACGATTTGGGTCCCGCTCTCAGTTGGGATTTTGATTTGACCAGCAAGAGAGAGAGACTTGAGGATGCCGAACGTGCAGGTGACGAGCAACGTGTCGGCGAGCGGCGTGGACGTGAGCAAGGCCATGGCCGCCATCTCCAAGGGCGTGGCCATGGCGCTGGGCAAGTCGGAGCAGGTGGTGATGGTGCACCTGAACCTGAACACGCCCATGATGTTCCAGGCCTCGGACGCCGTAAGTGCAGGGCCCCATCATCTCTTTATTACGTGCAATACTTACACCCAGTGTCAAATGTTGCTGTTTGTTGCTGTCTGTAGCCGTGCGCCATGATCCATCTCAAGAGCATCGGCAAGGTGGACGCCCAGCACAACCCGACGGTACGTGGGCGCTAAGTGGGAGTCCTCTTTATTGAGACATTCAGCTAATGAGAAGCTGGGTTGTTGCTGTTGTTGTTGTTGCTGCTGCAGACGGCGTCGATCCTGACGGAGACCGTGAGCCAGGAGCTGAACGTGCCCAAGGACCGCATCTTCATGAACATCGACGACGTGCAGCGCTCCAACTGGGCCAAGGGCGGCGTGCTCATCCCGGAGCCCAAGCAGTAGATAGCTCTGAAAGCAACTACCGGTACTGGCGACTATTGTGACGTGGCCGAACTCCGTTTTCAACCTCAAGCTATCGGTCTTTAACACGAGCGTTGGGGTCTGCTCTTTTGCGCCACCACCGACGAGGAATAGATAAAAAAAACATGCAGTGCTATGCTTGCTGTACATGTAGTTCACATGTATCAGTCCTCACGCAGTTTCATATCGTCGGATGCATGTATCATACGTGCGTGCGTACGAGTGCTCATGGACTCCACAATCTTTTGGCCAGGGGGTTGCAGTAATCCGCTAACTTAGCCAGTAAATGATACTACTACTGTAGTACCAGTACTAATACACAATTCATCAAACTGTAGTAGCCAGTAGTACCCTAATACTACTGCCATTTTACTGCCGGGATCCAGAAGCGCCACAGGCGGTGCGGTGGCCGCGTACTTACGTGGAGGTGGCTTCCAGACTTGTGTCCTCGCTTCGCGTCGTCTTCCTAGCACGTTGGACCCGCTGGGCCTTGCAGACCGCACCCCAGCCACTCGGCAAACTTAATTCAACTTGGACAAGCATTGCGTTATGGCTAGCTAAGCTTACCATCTTGGTGGGGAGAACGCGCGCTAACTTGGCGCCCGGATGTCGATAGCTCACTCCGCTTTTACTTTGCCGCTCCCAGATCATCTGCAAGCTCCCTGAACACGAGAACCGACCTCGCATGAAGTGCACGTTTCCCGATTGTGAGTCGGCCGCCTGTGTGCTTTATGCGAGCGCGGGGGCTCAGTTGGTTGTATTGATGTCGACGCTTGGTACAAGATAAATACAAGCTCTGTTGAAGCACAACGAAGGTGAGGTCCACCGTTTGGAGACGTACTTCAAGAACGATGCATATTAATAAACCCAGTATTTGTCAGTACTATAGTACTGCTACTCCAGTAGTTGAGCTAAATTACTAATTACTACCGTAGTTTGGGATGCTGGTTTCTGGCTCACTTCGAAATTTCGCCATTCGGACAAGATGCCGTTCGTACACGTGACCAGCAACATCCCCAAGGCCAGTGTGGACGTGCCCGCCGCTCTGCGCGCGTTGTCCAAGGCGCTCTCGGCCGCGTTGGGCAAGCCGGAGGCCTACCTCATGGTGCAGCTGGACCTGGACACGCCCATGCTCTTCCAGGCCTCGGACGCGGTGCGTATCTACAGTCGCAGTCTGCCGACTGATTATCCTTCCTGACCTTAATCTTGTCGCTGCTACAGCCGTGCGCCTTCATCCACATCCGTAGCATCGGCCGCATTGGCCCCGACCTCAACCCCAAGACGGCGGCGTCCCTGACCGCCACGGCGGCGGAGGCGCTCAAGCTCCCGGTCGACCGCATTTTCCTCAACTTGGACGACGTGGACGCCGGCAATTGGGCCATGGCCGGCAACACCTTCGGCTAAGAAACACTCGCCTACTGAGGAGGTCTGATGACAAGTCCATGGGCCATCAAACTTGCTGTGGCGCTGGGTTATCCAGCTGGAGCATGATTCGCAGCATCAATTCAACTTTGTTTACATGCAAGCGCGAATCCATGTACTGTACACTCGCTGCTCTTGATATAGCATAGGTCCCATGAGAAAATCACAATTGAAAATGTGCCTCGGCAAACTTCTCCAGTCGACGTTGTAGCGCGTAGCATCGTTGTGTTGTCTCCGTCAAAGCCACCAGACTGCTTGACGTGGCTTTCAGGTTCTTTGTGCTCTCATCCGCTTCAGCAACTAGCATGCAGAATGCTTCAAGTCCAGCGGAACTGAGGGTGTTATCTATCTGGTGGTACACTCGCTCGAGACGATCCCACAGAGACACGTACAACGATAATACCGCCAATTCAGTCTCACCGCCTTGTCGTCTTGCTAGGCGCTTTTGGGTCGTTGCGATCACTTCCAAAACACGCGTAGGATCTGTGGAATCACTCAGCGATGTCTTGATGGGGCTATTATCCTGCATGTTTGCCATCGTCGCCAGCTCATCTACCACAGTCGAGATCTTCAGCCGCTTCGTCGGCTCGAATACGCACATCCGCCGCACCAGGTCCCATTGCTCGTCCGTGCATAGCGGAGGTTTCTCTGGCAATTGTCCCTGAGTTACATGGCATCTTGCAACGAAGTTGTTGAGAGCACCCCATGGTAGGCAAGGCTTCGATTTGTCTTCACCTGCCGCTACGACCCGCAATGCCTCCACGATACACATACCAAGAGCGTAAATATCGGACTCGAAGCTGGGTCGCGCAAGCTCATTGATGAAGCATTCCGGGGCCACCCAATGCGATGCCCCCGAGATTCGTGGATCTACGCAGTCGTTAGTGATCGCGCTGAGACCAAAATCCGTCACCTTCGCCTTCTTGTCGCTCCCGATCACGATGTTGTTCCCCTTGAGGTCGCCATGTACGACATTGCGAGCGTGGAGGTACTGGACGCCCAACGCAGCCTCGTGCAATTTTGCCCAGAGTTCCTTGGGGTGCTGTCTCAGGTAGCTCACCAACGTCCCGTTCGTGGCGAATTCACACACGAAGAACGGCCGACCAACATGGCAGGCGCCGAAGAGCCGAACGACATGCGGATGGCTGAGTCTAAACCAAATGTCGACTTCGCGTCGGAACACCGCCATTGTCTCCTCCCGTTTCCTGGCGTTGGTTGTAGTGGCTGCTGACTGGCAGACCGACGAACTATACGACAAGGATGTGCAAGACACGTCAAATGCTGCACCAGATTTGATCAAGACTTTGACCACCACTTCCGAATCCAGCCACTTCGCTCGGAATACACTCCCGAAGCCGCCACTGCCGAGCTGGTCGTACTTGTCGATAATCAGCTCAAACCATGGGATGAACCAGTCTGGCGTCAACGATGAGTGATCATCCGCTTCCAGCCTGCTCGCGATATCGTTGTATGCTTCCTTCAATAAATCGAGCTGGCGGCGGGTGTATTTGGATAGTGGGTTCTCCATCTCTGCCTTTAAGGAAGCGAGAAATACCAATCGTTCTTCTGGCGATTTAAGTTCTTCTAGGAGGAGGTAGGTCTTGGATGCTTCGGAGACAAAAATCTCGATCTGCTTGCTGCTCTGTTGCTCCCAGCGCGCTTCTCGTTCTTGTACTGCACTATCCGACTCACCTAATGCCGTAAGAAGGGACTGAAGTCTCCGACGAAACGCGGTCATACTCGAATTGGTGGCACGAGTTGCTGACAGTTGCAAAACTCGAGCTCGCTCACTTGACGAAGTGATTATCGTATGAAAGTCACGGACGAGTGTGTGAAAGCGGTCAAACATTGTTAGTACATGTGGACATTTCTGCAAACACTCCCGAACCTTCTCCAGCTCCATGTAGGCGAGGCAATATAGGTCGTTGTCGCAATTTTGAATACACTCCTGCACATCCATCCATACTTCTTTTCTCGCCGAGTAGTTGCAGTCGTCATAAGTGGCTGGAGGCTCCTGCTTTGGCCGAAAAGAACGAGAGGTACCACGGAGGGCCAAACGCTCTAGCTTGTGCACAACCGAAGAGAGACTGGCGCGTTTATTCGGATCCTGGCAACACATTAGCCAGACCAAATCACGGGCATTTGTAGATAAGCTTTTGGGGGCCCACTTGCCGTCTTCGTCCGCGTTTTCTGGACTCCACCTCAACTTACAATCTCTCACCATGTAGTCGGTGCGTATATCCTTCCATGGCACCCCCTTGGTCACGGCTTCCAGTATGCACATGCCCAGAGAATAGACATCCGACGCGAAGGACAACGCCTCCCTCTTCAGAACCTCTGGAGGTTGCCAGCGTACCGAACCCACCCGAGACAAGGTCACACCATGACGAATTTGATGCATAGAATTACTCCGAGCGAAGTTGGCCAGCTTCGCCAAGCCGTCACTGCCGATCAGAATATTGCTACACCGCAGGTCTCCGTGAATTATTTCGCGTTCATGAAGGTATTCAAGACCCAGCGCTGCTTGATGCAAGAATGTCCACACCCGCTGTTCTTCAGGTTGGGTGAGCTTTGTATACTCCAGCAGCGACCCATTGTTGGCATACTCGCACACGAAAAACTGCAAAGGCAGCGGACTCGCGTCACAGGCGCCATACATCTTGATCACATTGGGGTGGCGCAATCGATGCCAAAAATGCACTTCGTGCTCGAACCCGACGTGCGATGAAGCGTCTGGAACAAACAACTTCACAGCAGCATCAGCGTCGAGCCACTTCGCCTGGTATTCACCTCCAATGTTGCCGGTCTCCACGAAGGACACGAGTGAGATTTCAGATGGCGGGATGAACCAGCTTGGGGTATTGTTTACCGTTGCATCAGAGGGCACAGAACGCGTTGTCCTCGTCCCGGGGCCATCAGCTAGATGGACGACGAGGAAGCGGGTGAGAAACCGCTGGATTTCTTCGTGACCGCGCTCAGCAGCAAAACGCATTGCAGTATATCCGTCCGCATTTGCAGCGTTTACATTAGCCCTGTACTGCGTAGCTAAATGTCGAACGGCATCCATGTTTCCGTACTGAGCTGCTATCATTAAGGCTGTTGTTCTCGTACTGTTGGTAGCGTTTGCATCAGCTCCACGATCCCCAGCTAGATAGTGAACGACGCCAATATGTCCATACTGGGCTGCTATCATCAGAGCATTTGTCCCGGAAATGTCAGCGGCATTCACATCGACCACGTGTTCTCCAGCTAGATATCGAACAATGTCAATGTGTCCATGTTGAGCGGCTAGCATTAACGGTGTCGTTCCAGTGTTGTTTGTGGTGCTTACATCAGCTCCGTATTCACGTATCAGTGCTCGAACTACATCGAAGTGCCCATTAGCAGTAGCCTTCGTCAGGGGAGTATCTCCGTACTTGTCCGCCGCATTCACATTAGCTTTGCATTCCACAACTAGATACCGAACGATGAGGATATGTCCGTGTTGAGCTGCTGTCATCAGTACCGTAGTTCCGGAAATGTCAGTAGCGCTTGTATCCACCCTGCGCTCTTCTACTAGAAATCGCACAGCATAAAAACATCCTCTCGCAGCAGCCTTCATCAACGCCGTGACGTCCAGATCCGCTTCGCAATTTACAGCTAGGAACCGGGCCGTATCGAAATGCCCTTGAAATGCGGCGCCCAGCAGCGCTGTGTCCCCATTTTTATCGGTGGCATTTACATTAGCCCTGCACTCCACTGCTAGATACCGGACGACGTGAAATTGTCCGGACTGGGCTGCTAGCATCACAGCTGAAGTACCCGAACCATTAACCACGTCCACGCTGGCCCCGCATTCTTCAGCTAAACAACGAACGACGTCAATACTTCCTTTGGAAGCAGCCTCCATTAACGCTGTGAACCCCCTGGAGTTGATGGTGTTCACGTCTGCCCCGCATTTCACAGCAAGGTACCGAACGACATCGAGATGTCTTTCACCAGCAGCCTTCAGCAGCGCTGTCTCTCCATACCAATCAATAGCATTGACTCTAGCTCCGCAGTCTTCAACTAGACACTGAACAACCGCAAGGCGTCCTTCAGCAGCTACCCTCATAAGTATTGTGGCTTCGCCGCTGTCCGTGGCATGAACATCAGCCCCACCTTCTCTAGTCAGATATCGGACAATGTCAAGATGCTCTTCGGTGACAGCTCTCATCAGTGCTGTGATTCCCCTGTAGTTAGCAATGTTCACGTCAGCCCCGCACTCCGCCACCAAGTACCGGACGACAGCAAGCTGTCCTAAGCCAGCGGCCTTCATTAGCGCGGTGTCTCCATCGTGAACAGTGGCGTTCACGTTCACCCTGTAGCTCCCAACGACACGCCGAAGCCCGTCAACGTTTCCGTCGACAGCCGCCTGCGCAAGCGCTGAGGTCCACGCATTCATATTACGGGCAGACCTTCGGCCTTGAGCAGCACGCCTAACCATGCGAGGATGCTCTCCGCCAATAGCATTAACGTTGGAAGCATTCACGCCACTAGCGCCACCTTCAGCGAGATACCGAGCAACGTCATTGCGTCTGTCGACAGCTTCCCGCAGCTTTGTGGTGTCTAGAACCGCCTGGCATTCCACAACTAGATACTGAGCGAGGTCTGTATGTCCGTATTGAGCTGCTAGTGCTGCTGCGGAGTCTCCGAACATTGTGGTGGCGTTCACGTCAATCCCGAACACTTGAGTAAGATACCGGACGATATCCGTGTGTCCTCCTGCTGCAGCCTTCATAAATGCTGTGAAACCCTCACGGTTGGTGAAGTTAACGTCGCCACCGGAATCGACCAGAAACTTAACGATAAACGTGCGACCCCAAGCAGCGGCCTCCATTAAAGCAGTGTTCCCATTTTCATCTTTGGCATTCACGTCGGCACCCGCCTCCAACATTGCGCGTGTATGGCGTATATCCCCCCGCCGCGCACCCTCAAAAAGCGATTGAAGCGTCTCCATTCCGCATTCCCCTCGTCTTGTGTGTCGAAACTTTGAATGGACGAATCTTTCGGCGGGCTCTAAAATAAATTTCAGACAACTGCTAGATAATGCGACAAAAACTCTCTATTGCTCGGGGTCTAAACCAGCTGTGTTGCAATTTATGACCACATTGCAATTTATGACCTAAAAGTAGCGCTAAAATGAAGTTTTTGCATTTGTACCCCTCAGTCCACATTCCCGATCTTTCACAATGCCGTTGGCCGCCGGCAAGTACGAGCGCTACGTCCGCGCCGCCACGTTCCTGCTGGACTGGCTGCTGCGTGCGCACGAGCACAGTCGCCCCTCCACCACCGACGTCCCGCAGCTCAAGACACTGAGCGGCGTCGTCCAGCAGGTCGCACGGGATCCGTCGTCCCTCAGCCCCCAACTTCTGCATGAACTGCCCAAAGTTCTCAAAGCTTTCCACTGCGCCGTCGAATTACGCGAAAATTACGCGTCTCGTCTTTTGGCCAATCCCAAGTCTCAATTCGCAGTTCTACTCAAAATTTGGTCCAGTTTGCTGCAAAGGGTCCCAAATAATAGACATGAACCCATGACACCCGAGTGGGAGGAAGAGGAGGACTGCTACTGTCCCGGAGAAGAGACTTTCATTGTGGACAATGATCCGCCCAAAGAAAAGCTCAAAACAGTCTGTAAAGAGGCTTTTAAGGACGATTTGGGTCTGGATGTGGTGTTTTTCGTCTCGGACTTGGAACAATTGGTGCGAGGCGTGTACCATTGTTACCATTTCGTCAAGGTGCAGACATCCACGCTGGTTGAGGCGACGGTGGCAGTGAAATTGGCCATGGACACTGCCAGTGACTTGACGACCAAGTTGCAGAGCCGCCACCCGGAGATTCGAACGACGCAGGACTTGTTTGATGTGGTGTACGACCAAGCGCCGAGTCTGATTACACTGTCACGAAAAGTGAGCAGAGACCTTCAGGACAAGTTCGAAAGGGGTGAGCCGTACAAACCTTGGCCTTTCGAGCTGCTGGGCAGTTTTCAGATGATTCTGTCCACTTTGGACACTTTTGCGTCCGCTCTTCCATCGCAGCGGAAGACGGAAGGGATATTCTTGACGAACGAGGTGGAGAGATATGGAGAGGAGCGGACGCCGCAGTACATGTTTCCGGATCCATTCAACGTCTCGGCCTTCCTGATGCAGCAATTGCCGCTGGTCTACAACTCGATTAGGGAGAAAGAGAAGAACGAGGGCTCGGGATTTGAGCGATCCAAGTTGGAAGGATCCTTTCTTGGACTGCTGGACGATTTCTTCACGTCGCGCCAAGTCACGATTCCGCTGGTTTTTGCGTGCACTTGTTGGATGAAATCGATCGTTGCGCTGCAAGGAAACGGAGCATTGGGCCGCAATGTGGCTGTGTTGTTCAAGCACGCAATGAATTTGACGGAGCGCATGGAGGAGATTATGGCGAGGCCAAGCGTTCTGACCACTACTCAAGAGCCTCTCAGTGCCAAACTGCAACAAGACAAAGCGCATATTGTTGAGCGATTCAATCCGGTGCTGGCAGGCTTGAAGGTGCTGGACCTCCATTTCGATTACCTGCACAGCGGCAGTGAGGTGTTGCCGACTGCGTCGATTTTTCGCGCCTTCGGACATCTGTACAATGCTCTCGTCTCGGAAGGATTTCTTGATAGGATTCCGTTTTTTGAAGATCTCTTGGAGATATACGACAAGATCCTTTTCACATCGTCACGTTCTGCTGCGATTCGCGGGGCCTATGATAGCTCATATCTTCTTCACCCTGCCGATAACTCTGCTTCTGGCCAAAGTGAGACTTCAATTGACATTGAACAGCCTGAAAAACAGAAGGGGCTTTATTTGCGCGATGTGTCCCAGACCTGGCGGCTCCTTGTTGAAGGCGATACATCCGATCTTGGAAATACGAGCTTGGTGAAGATGTTGTATTCGGCGGGTGCCGATTGTGTGGCAGATTTATTCGAGACGCGCGTTCTGTCGCGTGACATGCTGGCCCTCATTTACGACATTGTCGATGTGTTCTCTAAGTTGTGTGAGGAACTGGACCAGCAGCAATACTACGATGATTATATCAACAAGCAACTACTGCTACCTAGTAAATCACGAGAGGATTGTATCGCTGATGCGTTGGAGAGTGCCGTTATGCGTTCTCTGCTTCCTCTGTTGGACGCATTGCGGCCAAATGGGTCCCTGAAGTTGGACACACTCCCCGATGGTTTTTCTTCTCGTTGGGAGGGCAAGATGAATGGAGAACGGGTTCGAGATATGGGCAAGAAAGCTGGAGCTATTCTCTTAGCTAAATTTGCGTCGCCATACACCGCAAGCTGCGAGCAAAGGTATTTTACATTCCCGTTGAAACCGGACCTTGCCAACCAAGAGTATGGCACAGTGTCGTTCCGAGCGAAGACGAAACATGCAGGTCGTGAGCGAGTATTTTCTGAGCTGATGCAGTTGCTGGGGCAAAGTACCGGGCGCCTCTATGAAGATGATCTCGACCATCTCAAGACTGAGATCAAGAAGGATCCGCAGCTATTGGGGGTGATCACGCCACGCACCAAGGACAATCGGGATGACCTTTGTACGCTGTTTCACCAGGCAGCGGCTGGTCCGGCTCATGATCCTGACCTCGTCGAGTGGATGATCCATCTTGGAGCCCTCTTTCTTCAGCCGACCGTCCACTGTCGGAAAGAGCCGAAGACAAAGGATCTGGCGTGTCCTCGAGAGTGTCTACCGAATGTCATGGCAGTCCACAGTGCTGCGATGAAGGGCTACACGGATATTGTCATGATCATTCTAGCAGCGGAAAACTTGTTGGACCTCAACACGCCAACGTTTCACACGAAGGAAACGATCGCGCACCTGACTGTCAAGAATGGGCACCGTGACTTGTACAAGATGCTCTGTTCAGTTGGAGCCGACTTGACAATTCAGGACAAGGCTGGAAATCCTGTGTGGGCTGTGACAACTAATCGTGTTTGGTCGCGCAAAATTGAGGCGGAGGCTGGGAGTACGGAGAAAGTTGAAGCTACTGATCAGAGCACGGCAGCGTATAGGGATATTCGGCAGCATGCACGTCGTTCAGGTCCAGTGCAGCGCTCAGGAGAAGAGAACCCTCCTGCACTTGAGGGTAACGACACGAATTTGGGGAGTTCCACGAAGAAGAAAACGAGAAAGAAGAAAAACAAGGTCAAGCAGTAAAGTCACTGCAGCCAACTACGAACCCCAGCAATAGTCTGGCATGGAAGCAAGTGGGTTGGTACAATCGACAGACCACACGTTTCGGGCTTGCCTGGTGAGCTCCTGTTTTAGGGTTAATCAAGAATTTCGGTTGCAGGACTTTTTACTTGGTATGAACGAACTATCAAAAAAAACAGTATTCGAGCTCGACTGCAAATACTTTTTGTGCTATAAAGAGCGTGGCCATTCCAACATTGTTGTTTCGAACATGCAGCATTCTAGTCGAGACGTGAGATGTAATCGCTCAAATAGTGAGGTTGCCGGCCTGTGGAGTGCAAGGCTCTCATCTCCCAAACGTCGAGTGTGGTGGTTTGCTTTCGTGGGTCTTCATTGCATCTGCATGGGCTATTATGCGACCATAGCGCGGTGCTACTCGAATTTACCCGGAAGTATGCTGGATAATTGGCTGAGCTTCTATCGTCTTGGGCTGGGTTCTCAGCACTACCATGTTGTCGTGATTGTACACGGTTGTTTTGCCGGTATACACTTTTTCTATTTCGTTTGGATGGTTGGCTGGTCACTCAAGAAGCGAAAATTAGTTTTCAGTATTGTGGGGCGTTCTACCAAAACCGAGCGTTTGAGTCACGGCGTAATCGGTAGAATCCGTGCGTTCTACTCAAAATTCAGTGTGGGTGGCCCGCGGACTTTTGCCAAATGATGGCACTATTTCAATAATCTAGACAAACGATGATGACTTCGCCAAATGATGGCACTCCGCTTAGCTCAGTGCAAGATTACTCTTCCATCAATAGTGTACGAGCGTGCGCGTGTTGTGACTGAAGTCGCCAGAGTTTCCACGGTGCAGCCGTTGTGCTGCGCGAACAACGTACCCAGGAAGTAGCCCTCGCTCTGCTATCTTTTAGATCTTAAAACGACTGCTATGAACGAGGAATTAGTCTTGCTAGTGCAGACTACATGGTGTGATCCTTTCCGGTGCGGGTACGGCATTGGGTGACTACGCTTCCCTTGAGCCGGCACAGAGTTATTTATGCGAGCAGGTGCAGCCTTCATACATTCAAAGTTCATCATGACACGAAGTGTTAATGGCTTCCTTTGAGTATCAATCACGGATAATTCATTCATGGTGAACAGGTACTTGTGGCAGGGAGGGCGAAGATCAGAGAGCTGGTCCTCGTGATTGGGGAGAACGCTGGTCTGAGGACGGCAGCTTATGATCCTGGCACGTATAGTTAACGGACGTGCTGCAGCCTGACAACTTCGAGTGCCATCATTGCCACCAATACAGCGGAGTGCCATCATTTGGCGAAGTCATCATCGTTTGTCTAGATTATTGAAATAGTGCCATCATTTGGCAAAAGTCCGTGGCCCGCTCTTCGATGTCCTTCTGTTGGTTCGAGAAGCTGTAGAAACTGCCCTAAAGACAACTCAAGCGTACCGGATGAGTTTTCTGCTCTCTCGAAGGTGGATAAACCACGGTTACGTTGCGTTACTGGTTCTCAACTGTTGGTCGACAACGTTAGTCCATCATGTTTTCCACATCCATACAGCGAGTCGTCGGTTCTGGGCACTAACTTGTGACTGTGTGCTCGACCTTGTGACTTCTGTCGGCATAACATCGGCGCTGCTGCTCATTTACTCGTCGGAATTCAATTTTGAAAAAGGTGGTTACCCGACCTACAACTGGTATGAGGATGTTTGGGGCGTGCAAGTCATGAGCGAGTTTCAGATTTTGATGGTGGCCTCATGGGAGGACTTTGCCATGCGTGTGTTTTTCGCTTTGGGTTTAATAGCCAACATGGACAATATTAAGAAGCTTCTCAGTGCAAGGACTTTAAGCACAACAAAAACGGTGAGAACCTCCAGATCCAAAGCCAATTTCGGTATTGCAACTATCATGCCTCTCAATCCAAATCGACATGATGCAAAGTCTGCCTCTAATGACAATCGGGCAAAAGTCTGGGAATCTTGGTTCACACGAATACTATTTTTCGCGTGGGGAACTTTGATTCTAGTTGTTCATCTGTACGCTGGGTCTATGCCGACGTACCCTCAGTGCGAGATGCCTATAAAGCCCTGGTTCAGTTCCCGGCCAGCGTGCTCTCTCCTGTATCTCGACTGCTACGCGTTCGAACTCAGTGGCACTAAGAATGAGGTTATTGCCCACTGGGGCCTCTTTGACCCAGCAACTGTCGCTTCTCTGGTGATCCGCCACTGTCTAGCGCTTGAGATGCCCTCAACGCTGACCGAGTTTTCGCGTCTGAGAGCTCTAAAACTTTATAATTCAACGATCACGAGTTGGCAGGAAGACGCTGCCATCTCGCAAAGACATCACCCGAACCTCTTGATGCTGTTCCTCGCGCGTGTGAACATGACGAATGGAGATCTCCCTGCTGGTCTGTATCGAGAACTGCTGCCTCAGACGCTACGAGATATCGAGTTCTGTGTCACAAATTTGCGCAGCCTGCCTGAGGATTTGGACTTGACTTGGCCTCATTTTGCCACGATCTACCTTGAAGCCGGCAATTTAACTGAAATCCCACAGTCCTTGGTGCGGTTAACTTCGTTTGATCTCTCGCTCGCGCTCAACCCCTTAGCAACTATCTCCACGTCGATACTGGAGGGAAACGACGGCTACTTGCACCTTGGCGGGACACTCATATCCGAACTTCCAGAGTTTGTCGAGAACGTATCACCAACCTTGAAAATTCGCCTCGACAACACGAACATTTCGTTCTTCTGGAATTGGACCGACCCCATGGTGGCGAACGCCAACGGAGGGGATGGAGATGGCATCCCCACTCTTCTAGCCCCCAATACGCCGTACTGCACGGATCTTGAGCGGATTTATGGTGGAGAGCAGACCAGCTTCTCTGCGCCGCAGCATGAAGGCCAGTCGCTGTTGCTGTCTGACGCGTCGGTGGAGAACTGGCCGACATTGGAGAGGACCGTGTCGTGCGAGCTGTGGCCAGCGACGTACTTCCCGATCGAGTCTGAAGACGAACACAGCAGGATCAAGTCCGACTGACTGGAATGCTGTTGGCACAAGCACAATGTTCGTCCAGCATCATGCAACTTGAAGCCCCCGACCGGATGGCATAATACTATAACTATGCATGTGGTAGTCGAGCTGAGCGGGTGCAGTTGCCACCTAGAAAGCCACCGAGGTGTTCTCAGCGGCCGACAGTGACGACCCCATCGCGCGTGCTTACCACTTCAACTTGCCGATTTATGCGACATGAAAGTCTAAGAACGTGTTAACCGGCCAATCGCTAAACCCAAGGGATCCAAAATTCTGAAAACCCATGCCCAAGTTGAAGCTCATGTACGCGTGTCTAACCTACAGCACAGGGGTCGCTCTAGAACATTGCAGCAGTCGATCGCGCACTTCCAGCAGCCTCACTTCCACATTTACCAAGCAAAAGCAACAGACCAACGCAAAGATCAGTCAAAAGATGCCGCTCCTCCGCATGACCAGCAGCGTCATCAAGGCCACCATGGACACCCCCACGGCGCTCAATGCTCTGACCAAGTCGCTCTCGGCCAACCTTGGTGTGTTGTCACGTACTTCTCCACAAATAAAAAATGCAAAGTACCACAACTAACGAATTCCTCTATGAACTTCAGTCGCCAGCCTCCACCCGCACCAGCACCGCAGGCCCAAGGAGCAGCTCAAGGACCACCGCGTGCCAGAACCGACTCGCAGTGTTCCTACCAAAAGCACCGCGCGTCCCTAAACCTGTCCGTTAAACCTGTCAGGGACAAGATAACCATCACCCATGTATCCATACTTTCCAACCAAGTCAAGTTTAGTACAGCAGCACCCACAACACGGCTGCTATCCGTTCATTAGCAAAAAATAATAATGCAACGCAATACATGACACTACCCTTTTGAGTCCCAACTTATAGATCCACCTCGACGACACCTTTGTACTCGGACGCACCGGGTAATAGCCGGCATCGGTGCTCGAGTGACTGCAGCCGCGCGCGCGCGTCTTCATAGTCCGGATTCAACGCCACCAGCTCTCGGATGTCCTTGAGCGCCATGTGGAAGTCGCGCTGCTGTTCGTACGCGTCAGCTCGACGTAGTCGTGCCAACACGTTCTTCGGACGCCGGTCCAGCACGTACGAGCAGTCGGCGATCACGGCGGCGAACTCACCGCGGGTCTGGTGCGCTCGGGATCGGTACATGAAGCAGTGCATGACGACGTCGTCGTCGTCGGACTTGGACGCGTCGATGGCCTTGGTGTAGAACTTGATGGCGTCTTCGTACGAGCGCAGCTGGAACGCGCGATAGCCCTTCACCTTGAACCACTCGGACAGGGGCAGACCCGCCGCCTTCGCCTCCTCCGCTTCGAGCTGACTTATAAAGCGGGTGATCCCCGCGTGCTGAGGGTCCACTTCCTGTCCGCGATAGAGGGTGTTCAGCGCTTGATCATGCTGACCGGCAGCGTGCATGGCCAACGCGAGTCGGTAGTAGCCTTCCACCTGTCGATAGTTGATTCGAATGCACTTGGACGCGTCTTCGATCGCCTTGGCATGGTCACCGCGCGCGGCGTAGGCAATACTGCGGTGCAAATACACCCAATCGTTCTTGGGGTCCAGCTCGATAGCTTCCGAGTAGCACTCGACCGCAAGCGCAAAGTTCTTCTTACGGAGCGCGTCATCCCCGTCCTTCTTCTTGAGCTTCGCACACTCGGCGGCCGTCATGCGGCGCAGAATGGTGGCACCATCCCCGCCTTTCAGCTTTGCCTTGTGGAGGGCCTCGACCTCGGCCAACACGTCGCGAATCTTGCCGAACTTGGGATCGACTTCTGTCCCCTTTCGTAGCGATGCCATTGCCTCTTTGTACTTGCCCATAGCCTTCAGAGCCAAGCCGTGGCGAAGGTATCCAGTCACGTCGTATGGGTTGTAGCGCATGCACCGATAGGCGTCATCCACTGCCTTCTTGAATATCGATGCCTCCAGGTACGCCGTACTGTTTTCGATGCAAAGAGCTAAGTGAGCATAACCAAAAACAACAGGAAAACGTTAAAGGGCAGCTTACCTTCGGTCTGCATAGTACCCGGCTCGCTTGCGATCCAATGCGATCGCGTCGGTAAACTTGTCGATTGCAAGGTGATATTCGCCGGCGTCCAGGCACTTTCTGCCCTCGCTGCGCTTGAACTTGGCCATAGTGGACTTGACCTCTTGCACAAGTCGCCGATCGATGACAAGACTATCTTCCATCACGCCGACACCGCGGCACTTCCACAGTTGTCTCTTAGCCTCGTCGTTGCTGGCAATGATCTCCAGGAGGAATGACGCAGCCGAATCGACTTGCTGCGGAGTTGATCGGTGTTTGACCACTGCAAGTAGAATTTTCACGATCTTGGATTCCACCAAAGCTTTCACGAAGTCAGCACTGAGGCCGGCGATAGACTGCAACAGCTCCAATGCGTGCAACGTGCAAGCCTCGGAATAATCTCTCCAAACAAGCTCCATCAGAGTGAGGAGTCCCTCACGCTCCACGATTATCCACGCGGTCGACAACTCCAGGTCCTCCTTCATAGCTTCTAGAGTTTTGACAAAACGAGATCCATCAGGCTGCTCCGCTCTGAGGCTTTCAAGAAGATCAATCACTGGGTGGTGCGGCAATGCAGGGTCGAAATCATCCTCAAAGCTGCGCGCTGTCTGGAATTCAGCCGGCACTATCATCAACGCTTCTTCGTCCGTTAAGCTTCCACTGGCAGTTAATTCTTCAGAAACATCTTCTTCATCGCTGCTCAACAACACTGGACTGCCTTCCCCACTAGCAGCATCTTTGACACTCCCGGTGTCGTTGTCCATTTCTTGCTCGGGTTGTTCGTCGGCTGAGCGGTTGCTGTTGACCTCAGGAGCAGGTATTGTTGCCTCAGCACTGTCATCCGTGCTGGTTGAATTGTGGTCACTGTGATTATCTGCCGAGTCGCTGCCTTCGTGTTCTTCAAGGAGCACGCCGTGTGATGAGCGTACGACTTCGCGAGAGCGAGGTACCGTTGCCTTCGCCTCTTGTTCCGGAAGGTCCCAAATATTGCCGGATCCATCGGCAGCGCCCTCCTTGTGCGGATTTGAGTATCGTCGTCTGCGAGCTGAAACAGAATCTTTTACCCAGCGGCTAGTTTGCGCCACTGTCGAGGCGTCACTAGGGGCCGATTCGTCGGTCATATGCATATCGGTCTTCTTGTCGGTGGTTGCTGCAGATGAATCCTCAACAGTTTTTACGCGACCGGGTGTCGGACTGTCAAGAAGTTCTACAGCAGGCGACAACGAGTGTCCATCATCTTGCAGAGGTTTCGTCGATGGGGATTCCTCGCTTCCAGCAGTAGTCGAGCTGTTCGAACCACTACTGGATAGTCTACTTAACTTGGCGAGTGTTTCTTGTGCCATTGTAACCAAGTCCAGAGTGCTGGTATCACGCGCGTTGTCGGCGGATTTGTCCCCCAAGCCCAACCGCTTCAGCTCCAGAGATGCAATATTCAGCAGGCTTGACACACACGCCAGCTTCTGTGTAGTTTCTGCCTCGCTGCCGTTGCGCAATCGGTTGGATACCACCTTAAGCTCTGGAGATACGTCTCCAAGTGATGTCGAAACATTCTCCACCTTCGCGACTGCGCCAGCTTCTAACACCCTTACGTCGGATGCACAGCTACTTCCACGTGAGCGGTTATCGCTTGATTCGAGCTGCTTCAGTTCTTGTGACACTTCATTCATTGCGATCGATCGATGCTCCACCTTCGGTCCTGCATCGACCTCCAATTCCTCCAGGTCCTTGGTGCTGTTGTTGCGTGAGCGATTGGCTACTCGGTTGCCGTATCCAAGCCGCTTGAGCTCCTGCGATGCCTCACTCAGCGTAATTCTCTGTTCAGGGTCGGCATCGCACATTTTCTCGATCAGCGCCCACGCCTGAGCCGAAATGCTCTTGGGTCGAGGCGGCAGCAAGCTCAGGTTGCCTTTCAGCGTGCGAATCTTGACGACATCGAGCCCTGCCCAGGGTACCGTGCGCGTAAGTGCCTCCAAGATGCACATGCCAAATGCGTACACATCAGTGGCGAACGATGTTGCAGATGCACTGGCCCCACTCGCTGCCAGTATCGACGCGTCCTCCGACCGAAGCGACTCTCGGTACGCCACGTGCTCTCGTAAACACTCCGGAGCTTGCCATCGAATGAGCTCCTCTGCATCGGCATCAAAGACGTCCAATTGGAAGTACTCCGTCAGTCCCGAGTCGCGCGCGTCGCACGCCAGCGTGTACAGCCCAAAGTCCGCGATCACCGCTCGCCCCTTCTTATCTACCAAAATGTTATTGCAGCGTAGACCGCCGTGCACGATGCCGTGCTGCTCGTGCAGATGCAGCAGCCCCCGACTGGCTCCGTAGAGCAGCTGCCACGTGAGCGCCTCCATCCTGCCCACGCTCTCGGGTCCAGCACATTGCTTGGCTCTGGTCTCCAGTGCTGCGAGGTAGGACGTGAGGCCCCCGTACGTCGTGAAGTCCCGCACCAGATACGGCGGCGTGGCAGCGTGTGACGCGCCTCGGACAGTCACCACGTTGGGGTGTCGGACGCGCGTCCACTTGGCCACGCCACTGCGCGCGAAGAGCTGCTCCACGATCTGGTACTGCACGTCCGGCAGCGCCCACAGACACTTGACGGCGACTGTGGACGTGGCGCTGCTGGCCAGCGCTCCGTCGCTGGTGTAGCTGTATCTGAAGGCCTCTCCGCGCTGCAGCGTCGAGCCGAAGGACCCGCGCGCGTGGCCGATGGCGTGTTCACTGAGGGAGAAGTCGACGTCGCAGCTGGCCACGAACCAGCGCGGCACGCGGCGCAGGTGCAAGTCACAGAGGTTGGAGATGCGTCGGTGCGTCATCTTGAGCGTCTCCAGCAGCTGCGGCGAGTGGCCGCGCGGCGGCTCGAACTCGGCCACGAGCTCCAGCAGCACGAGCGCCTGGCGGCGGTCGCTGGCGAACTCGGTGGCCACGAACGTGGGCGTGGACAGCAGCGCCATGAGCGTCTCGTGCAGCGCCTTCTCGTCCTGCTGGCGGCTGGCCGCGAACTGCGGCCGCCAGTCCAGCAGGCGACTGCTGCCGCTGGCCAGTGCGTGGCCCGTCAGCAGCTCGTTGAGCTCGTGGTGCACGCGCGCGAGCTCCGCGAGCAGCCGCCGACTGGCCGCCGCCTTGGCCACGACGTCGCGCAGCCGCAGGTGCCGCTTGAGCGCGGCCTTGAGCTGCTGCAGCACGGCCACGTAGTCGGCCAGTCGGAAGCCCGCGGCCAGTGAACCGCGTTTGGCCGCGCTGGCGATGCGCAGGAACGCCTGGTGCAGACGCGCGTGCGCCTGGAGGCAGGCGCGCGGCCGGTCGCGCACCTGCTGGCAGAGCGCGTAGACGCTGTGCAGAGCGGCCACCACGAGGTGCGCGTTGGGCAGCGCCGCCGGGTCCATCGAGTTGAGCGAAGATGCAGAAGTAGGCGCCTCGGGCGACGTCGAGGAGGCCGAAACGGTGCCGAGCAGCGCCGACATGGCCGCGTCGTCCATCGCGGGCCGGTGGTTTCCTGTCCTGGCAAGGCGATGAAAACGCCAGACGCTCCGTTACGAGGCTTTTGACTAGCGAGGAACGCGCCTCTGCGTTGAGTTGGTTGCGGATGTGGTTGGGAAGTGCCGCCACATGGAGGCAGAGGGCTGCGGCCTGATTAGGACTCGGTGTGGAGTGTCTGTCTGTTTGTCAGTCTCTGCCGCGATATGGAGAGGAACATGGCTTCAGGTGAGGAGCGGAGAGGAGATCCAGATCCACACACGCCATGGAGAATGCTTGGGTCGCTGTTGCGCTAACGTTACTGTAGTAGCCACCGGCGGTTTCGGACTGAATGGCAGCCATGTTATGCTAACTACAGTGCTTACAGTAATTAGTCTGACTTCAAAATTAGTCTGCGTTCAAAATTAGTCTATGTCAGGCTAATTCATGTGAGCCAGGAAAGAACGAATTCATAATTAGTCTTGGCCAAAATGTTCAGAATTAGTCTGTATGCAATGGGCCCCCTATTTTTGAGTTTTCGCCCATAATTTTCGAGCTGGCTAAGAATAAAAAAACAATTTATTTTTTAGCACCTAAGAACAGCAAAACCACATTCAAGTAAAATCTCAAAATGCATGTAACTTGCTGAGGACTCCGCTTTTTACACAAGCCCCGACCTGACCCTGTGTGGGATGATTATTCGGCACTGTTGAGGATACCGATTGCCTTTTTCTATTGCACTATTGTCCCTTTCGGCCATTTTGCCCTCAGATTTAAGGTCCTACGTAGGAGTAGCGGTCCTACGTAAGACCTCCTAAAGGATAGTCTGATGGTAATTAAATTTAGCATGTCCTATGTTACAAGAGTCGATAATGGAAGATGGCTGAGCAGCAGCTCTTTCGTAGGAGTAAATGGCCGGCGAAAAATGGCCATTCGGACCTTAATTGCTTAAAGGTACCCTTTAGACCAAAGGTGAGCCCTTACGTAGGACCTCAGACACAAAGGTAAATCCCAGCCATCTGTATCGCAAATCCTACCAAGAGCCCTAACCCGTCCTGCTTAGGACCTACTTTTTACAGTCCGATTGGCCATTTGATCAGAAAGGCACAATACATCCTTCACTAGACTTCAATGTACTGTATAGTACACTATAGTATAAAACCTGATGGATTCTCCACAAGTAGCCTCACTTCGCATTTTGCCGGCTCCGATACACAAGCTCTCTTTCCTCACCTCCGACACCTTCGTATACCTCTTTGTCTATAGCAAGCGCCAGAAACAGAAATTGATTTATTTCAATCTTAAGATTGGGGTGGCAGTTTTGCCCAATTACTTTCCCCCATTTCTTCGTTACCTTTGCCCATTTAGAACCCATTCTCAGTTTTGAGTTCGATTAGATTAATTTTGAACATTCAGAAATAGTCTGTGTTCATAATTAGTCTATGTGAAGTTCCGCTAGACTATTTTGTGTGAGGTCGCTGAAAATATGCTTACATAAATTAGTCTCACTCAGACTAATTACTGTAACCACTGTACTGCATCTGCTTCAGTTTCTGCGCGCGTGAGGATACATACACACACGTATGTACACTAATCTAACCTGCCCCCGAATGAAACATCCCCTAAGCGACTACTTCAAGCGTTGGTTGGCAGGCGCCAACGTTACGCTTGTGGTCGGGCGGCGTGGTCGGACAAAGTGCGACGGCGCGAGTGTGAGGGTTCCGCGAACAGCACCAGCGTTATCAGTGATAACTTATCACGGCAAGTGATATATCGGTAGAGTAGAAACCAATTTGATGCACTGTTCGCGGTGTATGCGCTGGGACCGCTCTGCACGTGCTGGCTGAACACCAGCGCCCTTTTGGTCGGAAACGCTCTTCCCCGCACGTGAAGCTGACGCATTGCCCCGTGAGTTACGACGCCGTCTTGCTGAACATGTACATCAGACTGCGTTGTGCCTCTTGCTGACGTTCCCTGTCGGTGCCAGCAGTCAACGCCAAACTTCAACATGTGTCGGACAGAGTGAGTCTCCAACCACCATTCGACTCCGTGGACCCCACATCCGCATTCATAGTGATGATAAGTAAATGTATTAAAATAAAAAAATAAACAAAATGTTGTCGACCACAGTAGTTGGCCACTAACAGCTTCAGTACCAGGTACGCACTTCTCTCACCCAGTCTGAATCACGCAGAGTGAGTTAGCTTTGACTTGCATGAAAGACGCGCATCTTTTCTGTCAAAGACATTCCTTCTGCACGAAAGTCCTCAAATTTATCTTCGTCGGGCTGAATCCACTTCACTTCCACGGCCGTCTTTCGCGCTGCAACGGCTTGCAGACACAAGCAGCGCCTGTACGGACGCTGTAGAGTGGGTCCGAACGAAAGTGCTTGGCCGTCCACGTCTCCAAACGTCGTCTGAATACTGAACCCCGTTCCCGGTACGACCCAGTCACCTCCATCTTCCCAATTCTGCGGCAACTTGTTGCGTCCAAGCAGAATTTCCCGCTGCTTGGAGCTCAGCATCCCGAACAACCGTTCTCCCAGCAACGACTTGTCGAGTACTTTCAGTCGGAACTGGTCGCTGTCCTTGTAGTAGATGAAGCTGACTCTGTTCTGATCGAACACATACATCAGCGGCTTGAACAGCAGTAGACCATTCCTCACATCGTTGACGTCGTCGAACCCCATGATTTTCTTGATGATTTCCGGTTTGTTTCGAAAAAACAAGTGGAAGGCGGCAACCAACTTCGACGGGAACATCGCGTTGAGCAGCATGCATCGCAACTTTCCGCCCCCTATATCGCAGTGGTACGTCCTCGCGAGATTGGCCTTGAACTCACTGCTTGGAGCTATTGAAGTGCGCGCGCGCCAGCGGGCGCCATAGTCAACTGCAACTACTTGCCGATCGTAAATCTGGTATGTTGGCACCGTCACCAACACGTGGATCTGGGCCTCCACCGGAGCCCGCTCCCCGGTCATCCCCAGTGCGTCGAGCCATTCCTTGACGGTCTGGAACACATGCAGTTCTCGATCCTTGCGACTCGTCATCTCATTGACCTCGTCAGTGCGCTCCCCCTGTCCTAATTGCAACGCGATGTCGTCGTCGTCTGCCAGCCAGCGCCCGTCCTTGATAGCGGCGAAGAGACCCATTAGCCGCACCGGGCAGTTGATGTCTGGGTTGTCCCTCCTCATCGCATCGAGCACGTCAGCTCCCCATCGCTTCACCGACACCGACACTTGGCAAGGCGCTCCCTCAACGCCGACCAGTTTGCAAACAAGTGTTGGCATTGGTTGTGCAGCTTACAGAGTGGGGGGAGACAACAATCGGATAAAATGCCCAGGACATTCTCAACAATTACCGGTAATGTCATTGCATCCATCACAAGTGAAGTGATGGTTCCCTTTTATGTGCTCCAATTAATCTGAGAATCTCTCAAATTGAGAGTCTCAATAGGGGGTGTCAGAATTAGCAAAAGTGCCCCAAAAATCGCATTTCGACCGAAATGGCATGTGATTTCTGGGGCAAATGACACGTATTTCGAAATAAAACATGCTATTATAGGCGATTTCCCGCGCAAAATCTGACACGCCCTGCAAGAAACTTCTAAATGGCGAAATCGCATGCGATTTCTGGGGCACTTTTGCTAATTCTGACACCCCCTAATACATCAGACTGCGTTGTGCCTCTTCCCTGTTTGCGGTGCCATCTGCAGTCAACGCCAAACTTCAACATGTTGTCGGACAGAGTGAATCTCTAACCACCATTCGACTCCGTGGGGTCCACGGTGGACCCCACATCCGCATTCATAGTGATGATAAAGACTAGTAAATAAATGTATTACAAATATAAAAATAAAAATGTTGTCGACCACAGTAGTTGGCCACAAAGTTGGCCACGATCAGCTTCAGTGCCTGGCAGACACTGAAGCTGGTACGCATTTCCTTCTATCCATACCCGACTGGACCACGCAGAGTGAGTTAGCTTTGACTTGCATGAAAGACGCGCATCTTGTCTGTCAAAGACATTCCTTCTTCACGAAAGTCCTCAAATTTATCTTCGTCGGGCTGAATCCACTCCACTTGCACGGCGACCTTCCGCGCTGCAACTGCTTGCAGACACAAGCAGCGCCTGTACGGACGCTGTAGAGTGGGTCCGAACGAAAGTGCTTGGCCGTCCACGTCTCCAAACGTCGTCTGAATACTGAACCCCGTTCCCGGTACGACCCAGTCACCTCCATCTTCCCAATTCTGCGGCAACTTGTTGCGTCCAAGCAGAATTTCCCGCTGCTTGGAGCTCAGCATCCCGAACAACCGTTCTCCCAGCAACGACTTGTCGAGTACTTTCAGTCGGAACTGGTCGCTGTCCTTGTAGTAGATGAAGCTGACTCTGTTCTGATCGAACACATACATCAGCGGCTTGAACAGCAGTAGACCATTCCTCACATCGTTGACGTCGTCGAACCCCATGATTTTCTTGATGATTTCCGGTTTGTTTCGAAAAAACAAGTGGAAGGCGGCAACCAACTTCGACGGGAACATCGCGTTGAGCAGCATGCATCGCAACTTTCCGCCCCCCATATCGCAGTGGTACGTCCTCGCGAGATTGGCCTTGAACTCGTTGCTTGGAGCTATTGAAGTGCGCGCGCGCCAACGAGCGCCATAGTCAACGGCAACTACTTGACGATCGTAAATCTGATATGTCGGCACCGTGACCAACACGTGGATCTGGGCCTCCGCCGGAGCCCGCTCCCCAGTCATCCCCAGTGCGTTGAGCCAGTACTTGATGGACTGCACCGCGCTCAGTTCTCGATCCTCGCGACTCGTCATCTCATTGACCTCGTCAGTGCGCTCCCCCCGTCCTAATTGCAACGCGATGTCGTCGTCGTCTGCCAGCCAGCGTCCGTCCTTGATAGCGGCGAAGAGCCCCATTAGCCGCACCGGGCAGTTGATGTCTGGGTTGTCCCTCCTCATCGCATCGAGCACGTCGGCTCCCCATCGCTTCACCGACACCGACACTTGGCAAGGCGCTCCCTCAACGCCGACCAGTTTGCAAACAAGTGTTGGCATTGGTTGTTGCACCTACCGGTAGCCTTGCAGCTTACAGAGTGAGAGAAGTCAACAATCGGATAAAATGTCCGAACATTCTCAAATCGAGAATCTCAATGATGTCCTTTGACAACTTGTGACTCACAAGTGAAGTGACGGCACTCTTTTATGTGCTCCAATTAATCTGATAATCTCTCATTGAGAATCTCACTGAGATGGAGCCCCACCCACTGCTCCAAACCGCGCGCGTAGCTACCCGCTATTGCCTTCCCGAAGGTCACGGAGAGCTGCCACATGTGACGCAGCTACTTGACGCCTATTTGGACTCCTTCTCCGCTTCCTGGACGATCGTCACGGCCTATGAACGCACCAAAAGTCTCCGCTGCGTGCAATTCGTAGCTGCGCGCGAGTTAGCGGAGACCCGGGACCCGCTCTACAAGCGGTGGCTGCTTAATCGCACGGCGGAGGATGCTGCAAGGGATGGAGACCTACCAGCAGTTCGATGGCTCATGGAGAGCTACCTGCCAGTTGAGACCGTGGACAACGTTACGGACGTTGCTGCTGCCAATGGCCATCTGCAGATCCTGCAGTGGCTTTATGACCACCATCGACAGCGTGTGCGCTTCGGAGGCGTCGAGATGTGCGGAGCACTGGAGTACAAGAACGAGTGCGTGGTCCGTTGGCTGCGATGCCATGCAGTGCCCAAAATCGAGTGTCGGAATGACGTGCTGCGTTCTGCTGCCAAAGCTGGAAACCTGGACGTCGTCCAGTGGATGTGTGAAGAGTTTGGGTTAGATGGAGCTGCTGTTCTCAGGTGTGCAGTTCGTTGCTGTCAGTGGGAAACTGCACGCTGGATTATTGAGCGGTTCTACAGTACTGGTCCCTTGCTGGACATGTATTTTGCAGCGCGCGACGGCGTGCTGTCGTTTATGAAGTACATGGTCGCGCGAGAGCTTGGAGGGTTTTACACGGATACTCTCCTTGTTGCAGCAGCACACGGACATCTCGATGTCGTCAAGTGGCTGCATCACGATCGAGGGCTGATGCTGACCGTCGACGTGATGAAAGAAGCAGCACAGGATGGGCAACTGAACGTAGTGAAGTGGCTTTTTGAGACGAGTAGCGACTTGTGCGATTCTTCTGTACTGGTGGGCGCTGCGGAGTTCGGCCGACTTGCTGTACTTCAGTGGCTTCAACCTCGCTGGCCCGGTACTCTTGGTACTGCTGCCATGGATTGGGCTGCTCGTAATGGTCACCTTGAAGTGGTGAAGTGGTTGCACACTAATGGAACGGAAGGCTGCTCCGCAAAAGCCATGGACGAGGCTGCTGCGAACGGGCATTTGGACGTTGTGCAATGGCTACACGAACAACGAAGTGAAGGATGTACAAAGCGTGCCATGGATGGTGCTGCTGGTGCGGGCTATCTGGAAGTTGTACAATGGTTGCATGAGCACCGCACTGAAGGTTGCTCAACGGTAGCGATGAATCAAGCGGCTTGCAATGGTCATCTCAACATCGTCAAGTGGTTGCACCACAATCGCAAGGAAGGATGCACGACCCTAGCGATGGACGAAGCTGCGAAGTACGGTCATTTGAAGGTAGTCAAGTGGCTTCATGGTCATCGTGGCTTGCTGTGCTCAACGCACGCCATGTATAAGGCATCCGCATACGGTCATTTGGACGTTTTGAAGTGGATGGCTCAGAGACGCAGCGATGGCTGTTCCAGCGTCGCGATGACCCACGCTGTCATGTGCCGACACTTCGACGTGGTTCTCTTCCTACACTTGCACGGCAAGCGGTTTATTATGCAACTCAACACGACGTTGCGCCTCCCGCCCGAGATGCAGCAGTGGGTACTAGCAAACTACGCTGATGAGCTCCAGGACTGCCAATTCGAGGTGCCGAAGGTGCCTTGGCGTTTACCGGCAAGCCACAGAGGCTTTCGCCGCGTCGAGCAGCCGCCAGTGGATAGCAACAACTACAACTTCACGTGGTGAGCCGAACTTGCACTAAGTGATCTCATAGTACACGTCGATGTCGATCGGGGATCTCGTACGCCTTCCATGTTCGTGTCTATAGCAGGACAACGCCTTCCGCATACAAACGCCTAGTGATAATTCCGCCGACACCTTGAAGCAGAACCAGCTGGTCTTATCGACCAATCATACCCACCTCCATCCTATTTTCAACCAATAACCTACGCTCATAACGACCGAGCTGAAGTTGAAGCTGACCAATACCAGGGGCAGTGCAGTCCCATTTGCGGATCCTCCAAGTCGACGCAAGATGCGAAGCCTGCTCCCGACACTCACCAGCGTCCGCGTCGTGACCAACTGCTGCCTGCCACATGGGGAGCTGCCGCACGTGACGCTGCGTCTGAACGACTTTCTCGACAACTTCTCGGCGGACTGCACCATCGCCGACGCCTTCAAGCGGACAAACAGCGTCCGACTCATGCAATACGTCGCTGCACGAGAAGACCTCGACGAGATGGACCCCTTCTACCGCCGCTGGCTGTTCAACAAGACCACGGAGATGGCGGCGGCTCGAGGCGACCTGCAGTCGCTGCAGTGGCTCGTGGAGAGCTACCTACCAGACGAGTTCCTGACCAAGGCGGTGGCTGCAGCCGCTGTCAATGGACACCTGTCAGTGCTGGAATGGCTGTTCGAGATGCACTACGACAGAGGATACTGGGGCAACACGGAGATGTGTGGCGCACTGACCAATGGCCATGTGAAGGTGGTCGAGTGGCTGCGGACGCACGCAGCTCCGAGAGCGGTGTGCATGACGGAGGTGATGGATGCGGCGGCTGGAGCTGGCTTCTTGGATATCGTGAGGTGGCTGTACGACGAGCACAAGGTGAGTGTGCGCAGTGCGCTGGCGAACGCCATGAGCAACCGGCAGTGGGAGACGAGTCAGTGGATCCTGGAGCACGGCGAGCTGCTGATGCCGTGGATCAACTGGGACCAGCCAGCGAAGGACGGCGCGCTGTCGTTTCTCAAGTTTCTGCATGCTCAGTCGATCGGCAGTCCGGGGTATTTCACGCTTCAGGCTGCTGCGTGGAATGGGCATTTGGATATTGTGAAGTGGCTGCATTGCGAGCTGGGCGCGAATTTGACTGCAGACGCGATGCGGAAGGCCGCCCAGAATGGTCACTTGGATGTGGTGGAATGGTTTCATGAGAACGGGTGCGACGGGTGTGACGCTGCGACGATGATCACAGCGGCGGATCATGGCCACTTGGAGCTAGTGAAGTGGCTGTTCGAACACGGGGTCGAGGTGACGGAAACAATTGCGATGGATTGCGCTGCACGTAGCGGACACTTGGATGTTGTCAAGTGGCTGCATGATAATTGCGAGGCTGGGCGCTTGTGTCAGGCGCTGGATGATGTTGCCACGACGGGGAGACTTGATGTCGTCCAGTACCTGCACGAAAACGTAGATGTGATCTGCACGACGTCTGCGATGGACGGCGCCGCTCGTGAAGGCCACCTCGACGTTGTGCAATGGCTCCATGAGAACCGCAGCGAGGGCTGCACAACGTCTGCGATGGATTGGGCGGCTCGCAATGGCCACCTGGATGTCGTGAAATGGCTCCATGCAAACCGATCCGAAGGCTGTACAACTTGGGCGATGGATTGGGCCGCTCTAGAGGGCCATCTTGACACGGTGAAGTGGTTGCATGAGAACCGAAGCGAGGGCTGCATCGACAAAGCGATGGACAACGCGGCCAAGAACGGCCATCTCGACGTCGTCAAGTGGCTCCATGCCAACCGATCCGAAGGCTGCACTGTCGGCGCGATGAACGAGGCTGCGGCCAGTGGTCACCTCCACGTCGTGCGTTGGCTCCAGAAGAACCGGCGTGAAGGCTGCACGGCTATTGCAATGACCCGGGCTCTGATGCGAGCCCACTTCGACGTGGTGTTGTTCCTGCACGCCAACCGCCTTGAGGACTTCTCGTTCCTGGGCACCACATTCGTACGGCACTCGTGCATCGAGTTGGCGCAGTGGCTGCTGTGCCACTACGCTGACAAGCTCGACGGCTGCGAGTTCGAGGTGCCGACCTCCGACTGGCGATTCAATGAGTGGTGCGCGAAGGTCAATCTGCATCGCGCGCGCGAGTACGATGCCAGCACGTGGTGGGTCTGCGAGTCTGCCGTGCTCCAGCTCGAGTAAATAGCAGCCGTGACTGTGTGTACGGACCCACGGAGTCACGACAGGATAGCCGCGGGATATGTCGCTGTCTTCTGCTGTCTTCTGCTGTACTGTATTGTGATATGGAAACTGTGCGTTGTGCGTGCAGTGAAACTGCGCCTAGTAATTAATACACGCTCCATGCCCATGCAAGTCGAGTGTCCTGGTGAAGTCTCGCTAAGTATCTTGTCTTGCCCAGTATTTTTCGATGCTGTATTTTTTTTCGAGGAGCCCTTCTATTTCGAACAAGGAAGTACCGTTCTCGTCAAAATCTCCAGCTGCTTTGCCCAACCGATGGAACTAACACCTCCCGCGGTACATCGTACAATATCTTTTGTGGAGGTGTCACGCACGCCTCGAGAGCCCAAGGCTGTCGACGCATCGCCGCCTTTACCATTGCCAAACCTGCCAGCTTGTGCACGCTGAGCAGAGCCGAGCAGAGCAGAGCAGACAGGCCGCCCCCGGCGTTGACTCTGATCTCAGAATCCACGTCGGACTAGCAAAAGGCCCGACACCTTCAGCAATGGCAGCACCGCCGCCGCTCTCATCGGCCCACGTCGTGTGCCGCGCGCAGCCTCGTCTCGCGCCGCTCAAGCACGTGACCGCCGCGGTGAGCAGCTTCCTCGACTACTCGGCGCGCTGGAGCATCGAGTCTGCCTGCGCGCGCGCCGGCGGAGCTGACAAAGGGGTCTCACTCCGTCTGCTGGAGCGCATCGCTGCGCATCAGGCCGCCGCCGACTCGCAGTCGTTCCGCGCCAAGCGCCAGCGCGACGCCTTCCACCGCCAATGGGAATTCACCCGCGCGGCTGCGGCAGCAGCCACCAGAGGCGACTTGGCGGCCTTCAAGTGGCTCGTCGCCATGTTCCCGGAGTGCCGCGTCACGGTCGCAGTCGAGGAAGCGGCCAAGGCCGGTCAGCTGCACGTGCTGCAGTGGCTGCTGGACAAGAGCCGGCGACGGGAGCTCACGGTGTTCTGGGGCGCCAGAGAGCTCTTCTTCGCAGGCAAGCACGGCCACCTGCACGTCGCGCAATGGCTGCATGAGCACACGTCTCCTCCGCCCACGCACATGTTCTTTGTGACGCTGGAGGAGGCGGCGAGGAACGGGGACCTAGACATGGTCACGTGGCTGTGCGACGTGCGCGGAGAATGGTCCCCGTACGCGGCGGTGCTGGCAGCTGGAGGTGGACACTTGCAGGTGCTGCAGTGGCTGCGGACGAACTTGTTCAGCTCGAGCTCCTCCTCCATCTCGATGGACGACGCGGCGGCTGGAGGACATCTGGACGTGCTGCGCTGGCTGCAGGACCACTCGGGGTACGCTACCCACGGCGCGATGAACAAGGCGGCGGCAAGAGGACACTTGGAGGTGGTGCAGTGGCTGCATGGACATCGCAGTGAAGGCTGCACGAGTGACGCGATGAACTTCGCGGCGTCTTCCGGCCACTTGCAGGTCGTGCAGTGGCTCCATGACCACCGGGACGAAGGCTGCACAACCGATGCGATGGACGGCGCGGCGAAGCACGGCCACCTGGATGTCGTTCAGTGGCTCCACGCAAATCGGACGGAGGGATGTACAGAGCGCGCGATGGATGGCGCCGCCGCGAACGGACACCTCGCGGTGGTGCGGTGGCTGCATGACCACAGGACTGAAGGCTGCACGACGGCTGCGATGGACGGAGCGGCGCGGTCGAACCACTTGGAGACTGTGCGGTGGCTGCACGACAATCGACCGGAAGGCTGCTCGTCTGCGGCGATGAGCTTGGCAGCGAGGAACGGGCACCTCGCAGTCGTCAAGTGGCTTCATGAACATCGCAGCGAGGGCTGCACGACGGATGCCATCGACCTCGCTGCTGCAAAAGGGCACTTGGAAGTCGTCCAGTGGCTGAACACACACAGAACGGAAGGATGCACTTCGGGTGCGATGGATAACGCTGCTGCGGGTGGGCACCTTGACGTCGTGCGGTGGCTTCATGAACACCGGAAGGAAGGCTGCACCACTGCAGCTATGGACAATGCTGCCGCAGGGGGCCATCTAGACGTGGTGCAGTGGCTCCACACAAATCGGAAGGAGGGCTGCACCATCGCCGCGATGGATCGAGCGGCCAGTGGCGGCCATTTCGATGTGGTGTTTTTCCTTCAGTGTGAGCGCGCGGAGGGCTGCTCCGCCAAAGCGTTCGTCAACGCCACAGCATCGGGGGAACTCGAAATCCTCAAGTGGCTTTTCGCCAACCACCGCGAGCGGCTCGGGCGCGACCGTCTTCGAATCTACGCTCTTGGCAAGTTTTACATCCTCCAGTGGCTTAAGATGGAGGCCGGAGCCGATGAGCGGGAGGCCTTCATGGGCGAAGTAAACGCACTTGCGCAAGGCTAGAGACTTGTGTATAGTATCAAACCCATCCGCGTAGTCGCGGATAGACCGATCACCTGTAAACAATGAGTGAGATCAACCGTCCTCGATGTGCACAGGCACAACACCCTCATGAAGGGGCACACTGCCGTGACTACGTTGAAGTTGCTGCAGTTCATTAGCCAATTGTCGTCTTGCGTATAATAAGTACGAATGTAGCCATGAGCCGACGACTTTGTTTTTCCTCAAACTTGCACACAACGCGAGCTACAAGAACCTAACGGTAAGCTTGCGGGCAGATCTGCATGTGTCGTTTCTGCTGTGCATGACGCTAGGGTGCTATTATAGTAGCCGACTCTACACCATACTCCAAAAAAAAACAAGTAACATGATCATCGGCTGGCAGGCTTCCTGGGACTCGAAGGAACCTGGCAACGTATGAGCGGTGACTGCCCAATACTCACCAGCGTCCGCGTCGTGACCAACTGTTGCCTGTCACATGGGGAGCTGCCGCACGTGATGCTGCGTCTGAACGACTTCCTCGACGACTTCTCGGCGGACTGCACCATCGCCGACGCCTACAAGCGGACAAACAGCGTCAAACTCATGCAATACGTCGCTGCACGAGAAGAACCCGACGAGATGGACCCTTTCTACCGCCGCTGGCTGTTCAACAAGACCACGGAGATGGCGGCAGCTCGAGGTGACCTGCAGTCGCTGCAGTGGCTCGTGGAGAGCTACCTACCAGACGAGTTCCTGACCAAGGCGGTGGCTGCAGCCGCTGCCAATGGACAATTGTCAGTGCTGGAATGGCTGTTCGAGACGCACTACGACAGAGGATACTGGGGCAACACGGAGATGTGTGGTGCACTGACGAACAATCATGTGGAGGTGGTCGAGTGGCTGCGGACGCATGCAGCTCCGAGAGCAGAGTGCATGGCGGAAGTGATGGATGCGGCGGCTGGGGCTGGGTTCTTGGATATTGTGGCATGGTTGTACGACGAGCACAATGTGAGTGTGCGCAGTGTTCTGGCGAACGCTATGAGGTGGGAGACGAGTCGGTGGATCCTGGAGCACGGCGAGCACAATGTGATGCAGTGTGTGAGCTGGGACCAGCCAGCGGAGGACGGCGCCCTGTCGTTTCTTAAGTTTCTGCACGCTCACTCGATCAGCAGCTCGAGGTGTACCGCAGTTGTAGCTGCTGCGTGGAATGGGCATTTAGATATCGTGAAGTGGCTGCACTGCGAGCTGGGCGAGAGTTTGTCTAAGGACGCGATGTGGAGTGCCGCCCAGAATGGTCACTTGGAGGTGGTAGAATGGCTTCACGAGAACGGGTGCGACGGGTGTGACGCTGCGACGATGATCACAGCGGCGGATCATGGCCATTTGGAGCTAGTGAAGTGGATGTTCGAACACGGCGTAGAGGCAAGCGGCGCTAAAGCGATAGATTTGGCAGCTCGAAGTGGTCATTTAGATGTTGTCAAGTGGCTGCATGAAAACTGTGAGGCTGGGCGCTTGTGTCAGTTGCTGGATGACGTTGCCACAAAGGGGAGACTTGACGTTGTCCAGTACCTGCACGAAAATGTAGAAGTCATCTGCACGAGGTCTGCGATGGACGGCGCTGCTCGTGAAGGCCACCTCGACGTTGTGCAATGGCTCCATGAGAACCGCAGCGAGGGCTGCACAACGTCTGCGATGGATTGGGCCGCTCGCAATGGTCACCTGGATGTTGTGAAATGGCTCCATGCGAACCGAGCCGAAGGCTGTACAACTTGGGCGATGGATTGGGCCGCTCTGGAGGGCCATCTTGACACAGTGAAGTGGTTGCATGAGAACCGAAGCGAGGGCTGCATCGACAATGCGATGGACAACGCGGCCAAGAACGGCCATCTTGACGTTGTCAAGTGGCTCCATGCCAATCGATCCGAAGGCTGCACTGTCGAAGCGATGAACAGAGCCGCAGCAAACGGCCACCTGCACGTTGTGCGGTGGCTCCACCAGAATCGTCGCGAAGGATCAGCAGCATTCGCGATGCCTTTGGCTATAAGAGGAGGTCACTTCGACGTCGTGTTGTTCCTTCACGCCCATCGCTCGGAAATTTTCTCCTTCCCAGGCACAAACTACCCGCAGCAATCGTGTTTGGAGCTAACCCAGTGGCTGCTGCACAATTACAGCGACAAAGTGGACGGCCGTGCGCTCAAGGTGCCGACTTCGGACTGGAGATTCAACGAGTGGTGCGCGAAGGTCAATCTACAACGAGCGCGCGGTTACACAACGAACACGAACACGTGGTGGATCTGCGATTCGGCCTCATTGCGCCTGGAGCAGATGTAGTTCCAACGACACCTTCCAGAACATTTTGCTGGGTGCTGCGACTTGGAGACAAACCACTGGTGTCCCAACCACAAAACTTCCACACGGCCACAATACCCCAACGCTGTACTCGAGTCTTTGACTTCCTTAGGTCTGCTAGACTGCCGGGCGTTTACAGCTTGAGCAGCGTAGGCGAAGATGACGTCAAAAATGCGGAGAGGAAGTGAGTATTTTTTATTTTTCACTACTGCATCATAAGTGAGTAGAACATGGCTACACTCACTTCAACTTGTCTAGTCGCGACCCGTCAAGAGGCCGTTTCAACGGATGAGTTAAACTTTACAGGGTGAGGCTGAGATGCTCCGTTCGCTCTCTTCTCTGGCTGAAGACGCAGTAGCGATCGACCACAACGCAAAAGACCAGCTCGAGCTCAAGTCTAATGGTCTCCGAAAGCCACGCTACGTGCGACTTGCCACTGCTCGAGAAAGTTCGAGTGGTGGGTCGCCACTGTCTCAGCAGCGAGATGCTGCACGTCTTGCTCGCTATCGACACAATGCTGGACGACTTCTCGGCTGGCAAGAAAGCCCACGAGGTCTACAAACGCACGGGTAATCTCCGCTTGATGCAGTACGTCGCAGCGCGAGAACCGTTCGAGGAGATGGATCCGTTCTATCGACGGTCTCAGTTCAACCGAACGGTGGAGATCGCGGCCGCTGCTGGAGATTTGGAGGCGGTCAAGTGGCTTGTGAAGAGCTACAAACCCGAACAATACCTCACCAAGACGGTGGCTGCGGCTGCGGCCAATGGACATTTACACCTTCTGCAGTGGTTGTTCGAGAACCACTACGAGATCGGCTACTGGGGCTGCACGGAGATGTGTGGAGCTCTGCTGAACAACCACCCGGAGGTTGTCGAGTGGCTACGACAACATGCCAGACCACATAAAGACAGTCTCAAGAAGGTGATGGAAGCTGCAGCGGCGGCGGGCAATGTGAAGGTCGTGGAGTGGCTGTTCAACGAGTGTCAAGCGAGTGCGGAGGACGCTCTGTGGAGCGCACAAACCAACAAACAGTGGGGGATGGCGAAGTGGATCCTCGAGAACTGCGGGATTGTTGGTCCCTGGATCGACTGGGACTTGCCTGCCAAGCACGGAGCGTTGTCCTTCTTACAGTACTTGCGTTCACGCTCGATCGGTGGTCCGGGCTTCTACACGTTGCAAGTTGCAGCGTGGAATGGGCATCTTGAAATCGTCGAGTGGCTCCACAGTGAACTGCGCGTGCCATTTTCGCCGACCGTGTGGCATGCTGCTGATAATGGGCACTTGGATGTGGTCAAGTGGCTGCACGAGAACGGATACAAGCACGGTCGTGCTGCAGTGATGGACAGTGCCGCGATGCACGGGCGACTTGATATCGTCAAGTGGCTGCACGAGCATCGCGCGGAGGGCTGTTCCGAGCAAGCGATGGATGGAGCGGCCCTCGATGGACACCTTGAGGTTGTGCAATGGCTGCACGAGCACAGGACTGAGGGGTGCACAAACGCAGCGATGAATGCTGCAGCTAGTCGAGGGCACTTGGAAGTCGTCAAGTGGCTGCACACTCACAGACGCGAGGGATGCACGCATGTTGCCATGGATTCGGCTGCTGAAAACGGTCATTTACATGTCGTTCAGTGGCTCCAGGAGAACAGAAGCGAAGGCTGCACGTCTGCAGCGATGGACTCAGCAGCAAGCAACGGACATCTCGAGGTGATCAAGTGGCTCCACGAGAACAGACGTGAAGGATGCACGACTAAGGCCCTGGACATGGCAGCTGAGAATGGGCACTTCGAGGTGGTCAAGTGGCTCCACGCCAACCGAAACGAAGGCTGCACCACCGATGCCATGGATATGGCCGCTGCGAATGGCCACTTTGCAGTCGTGAAGTGGCTCCATGAGAACTGTGAGGGGGGCTGCACGGTTGCCGCCATGACCCAAGCGGTACTGGGGGCTCACTTTGAAGTGGTGCTGTTCCTCGAGTCCAACCGCACTGAGGGCTGCGTCTTGCACCGGAACTCGATCATTCGACTTCCGCTGGAGCTCATGCAGTGGCTGATCGCGAAATACGCCACCAACTTGAACGGCTGCGAGTTCGAGGTCGAGCGTTGTGACTGGCGCTTCAATGAATGGTGCCGTGAAATCAACTTGCGGATGGCGCATCAAAACGAGGAATCCGTGTGGTGGGAGTGCCACCCCAAGACAATTCAACTCGATGCGCCGTGATAATCTTCTCTGCGGTAGTAGAATGCCTTCAAACATTTGTAGGATGCCCATAAATCCATAAATCCAGTTTATTTAGCCTTTGTCTTCTTTTTAGGGAAATTCATCACAAGCTTATGAGAGTTGCTCAAAACTTCTCTGATTCGAATACTCAACGTCAACACTTAAGGTGAGTGGTCTTCGTGTCGCCAGCTGAACGAATCTGCGCATTTTTTCTACAGGAAGGAAATGCAGTTTGATTGCTTCGTTAGAGGCCGTTCATATCGATTTCGGCCCCGGCGAAGGGCCTCATCAGTGAGCTTCCAGTTCCGCAACGAGCGCTACGACAACATACTCTAGGACCAGGCTCTGCCAGCCAGTCATTCTACGCGACTCCTCCGTAAGATCTCGCCTCGAAGTACCATCATGACACCACGCACGTGGCTGCCACTGGTGTCGAGCATGACAAAAGGAAGTTGATGCCGCTGGGCAGGCACAGTATTCTACGAGGAATGAAGATATTTCCAAGGAAAATTGAACTGTAGCTGAAGTTCTTGCAGAACAACTTGAACGGTACTTGTTCAAGTTGGTCTATTTTCAGCAATGACCGCATTGGTTTCAAATGACCGCATTGGTTTCAATATGTAGTATATCGCGTCTCCATGCACCTGTAATAGAAATAAATAGGGGTTTCAAAATTGCCATCAACCTGAAAATATAGTGGCTGTCCCCCCCTTCCCTCACTTCTTCATCAGCCAGCACACCGACAGTCTCTCATGGGGAACACCAACTCGGCCGACCTTGAAAGTCCTCTGCAGGCCCCATCAGGCTCGATGCAGGCTTTCGACGGCAGCATCATCGCGCAATGCGAGACAAATCTCCAAGCCAACTCGTCGACGTTTCAAACTAGCGCAACAGTGAAGGACCTAGCGACCAACAACCCCATCATCCTCTTCAAGGGCAAGATGTTGAGCTCCCGCGTCATGCTGGAGACGCCAGAAGGACAAATCATCGCCTGCATCAAGAACAATTCAATTTCCAGCAAGTACCACATCTTCCAAGGGGACCAGACTGACGAGGAGAGTTTCATTATCGACACCATCAGTGGCTTCTTCAGCACGATGGTGCTGGTGGCTGAGTTTACCGACCGACAGACTGGAACTCCGTGCCGTATTGTGGCCAAAGGGAATCCCAGTGACAAAGCGGTGCTGTGCTACCTGGAGCGTGGGAGCCCCACGCTCTCGCAGCTTAAACGCAGTGACGACTTCACTCAGAACCAAGACCGATACGAACGCGTTGGGCGCATTTGCAGGAAAAGCCATTTCACAAAAGAGGACTACTTCATCGAAGCCCCTGCTGGCGTCGACTTGACTTTGTTACTGCTGATCTGGCACGTACGTCACGCGTGGCTACTGGATGAACGTACGAGTGCTCCCTCTTAGGGGGTGCATCTGGAAGCTGAAATGCGGAAGCTAGATACTTAGTTCAGACAGCAACGGTCTACCGGTAAAGTAGTCAACATGAATAACTCTTTAAGCCTTTTAACACTGAAGTATTCACGGCATTGCAAGTCAATACATGTACTGCACAACGTGTGCCAGTAGATTTTGTTTGATGCTGAAGGTCGCATGCTGCAACAAACCGTGGGGATAACGGCAGATGTGCTAACTAACAATCGCCGGCTAGATCAGATTGCGTCTGCTGCACAAGACTGGATAGACCCCGGGATCTGTAGGGTACAATCCACCTGCGGCGATTACAGTATCTACATAGTCCACAGTGTGTGGACTCCACATCGCGTTCACGGCACACTTCCCATCTCGAGCGGATCAGTACGTACATCAGGGCACCCGAGAATGCAATACTTAGATTAATACATCACGTAGCACGGTACAAATTAATCATTGCATTATTGCCATTAATTGCTACAATTCGCGCACGTACCTGCTCGACCGTGTTCACGTCCCACAACTCGCGGTTGTACTGGAGACACATCAGCATATCGAGCTTGGCTGAGGAGAGGCTCTTGCGCACGTCCGAAAGCACCAGCTTCGCCGCCGAAATAAAGCGCTCGCACTCGTTGGATGTTGGCGGGACATACGCCACATCCACATAGTGCGAGCGCTTCGGGGCATTCTTCTTCTTGAACGCCGCCTTGACAATGGATCTATTGCCGTCCTCCTGTGCTGTCGCCCTTTCGAGAGCGGTCGACCTAAAACCGGCACAGGCTGACCTTTCAGCGGCAGTCAGCGCCTCTCCGCGCTGAAGCTTGACCAGGCCCCTAAATGCGGGTTGTTGACGATCTGGGCCGTTGCGCCAAGTCGTGGCTTGAGCGCCGGGTACTCCTTCACGACCTGGTCAAACAGGCGGCACACAGCGGACATAGTTAGCGTTGACTTCTGTAGCGCTTGAGTAACGCCCTCGAACTTGACGAGGTCCTTCTCCAATGCCTTGACTCGCTCGTGCTCGGCACGCCTCAGCAGCAGAGGATGAACCTCGTGGTCGACCAGAAGGTCGTGGCCCAGCTGGGTTATGGCGGGCTGGAGCTTCACAGAGCGCACCACCATCTAGTACGTACTCGACCACCTGGTGTCGTTCCTCAACAGAGGCGACAGGTGGGAGACGCGGCGAAGCAGAGCACGTCCCTTGATCGTTCGGAGCTTGGACATCAGCGCGTGTACCTTGGAAATGAGCTCGTCTTCTGTCTTCATGAAGTCCTTCACCGCCAGATTAAATCTGTGGCTAGCACATCCAATGAAGGGGGTGGCTCCTTCCTTGCGGCCAATGTACTGATTCACAGAGCAGTTGTCGCCCGCCAAGAACTTGACCGCGCTCCAGGGCTTGTTGTAGCGCGACAACGTGTCCGCGATCAGATCATACTGACTCTGCGCGCCCAGATCTTCCTCTACCTCTAGCGGAGTGAAGGCTAGCAGCAGAAATCGGCGCGACGAACACTCCTGGTCATCGAAATAGTCGGTACCGCCCCCACCGGTAATACCGGTACTGTCACTATCGAAAACCGCGAATACAGCGACATAGTGACGGTTACTGCTTGTCCAGCCGTCGATGACAAGGCCGAACGCAGCTGGAAGCTCGCGGGCGACGCGAAGCTCTAGCAGCTCGAAGATCAGCCCGATGTACTTCGACAGCGTGTCCTCGAACACTAGAGAGAGGGCGGTGTTCAGGCGCGTAAACCGGCGCTCAACGAACGCGAACGGGAGTCGGTCGCAGACGACCCACTCGATCCATCGGTACAGGTCTCTCGTGCGCGTGCTGACTAGGTGTAGGCGTAGCGGGTTCTGGCGACGTGACACTTCCTCAGCCTCTTGCTCGTAGTCGTCGTGGTTGCGACGCAGGTGGTTTAGCAGGTTCGTGTAGCCGTTGCCCTTCTTGTACTGCTTGTCGCAGGTGGTGCACTTGTAGAAGCCGTTGCCGACTTCGCGAAAGAGCATGGAGCAGATCTGGCTGCCCGTGAGGACCATGGTGAACAGGTGCGGCGTTGGGGGTTGGGCGGTGTGGGGGGGAAGCAGGTAAAAATGATTCTGATGTGGTTGCTGCTGGGTTTTGAGGGTAAGTGAAGTCCAATAGGTAAATGGTTGGTAGTGTGCGCCCTGGTGGACACTGGTGGTTGCTGTGGACTCCAGGTCGGCAATTCCAATAAGAATTGTGTGGAATTCCAAAATAAATTGACCCCCTCCAAATTAATAATTGAATCATAATATTCGAATGCATTTTAACGAGTATTATTTTTTCGGGTGCCCTGACGTACATGTACCGGTACATGCACAGCAGTCTCTGAAGACCATGCGCACAAGCCTCATCGTGGTGGTAGCTGCGACCACACTACTCGCAATCGGTTCATGCACAAGCGACCTGCAGTTGACTCCATCCACGGTCGGAAACCGATCACAGGTTCTTAAGAAGCACCAAGGCAACTGAGACTGAGGAAAACGGCGCGGGCCATGAGGGTCGCGGCATCAAAATCACCGACCCGGCGATCCTCGAAAACCTTGCCAAGTTTGATGACTGGGTTGGTCAAGGCAAGACCGCCGAGAAAATCTACCAGGAGCTGGGACTCAAACTCTCATGGAAAATTGCGTATCAGACGAGCAGGTGGAAACAGTTCCTCTTCGATGAACCAGAGTATCTCTTGTTCCGCAAATACGTCAAGTATCTGAAGCTGATAGGCCGTGAAGACCCATAAATGAACGCGTTCTCACTGTTGAAAGTGATTTTTCACTGCTATTTTTCCTCATCTCAACCCATGGAGGACACACCACTTCAAAGGAAGAAACGTTTATTCTTCTTCGTCTTCCCGAGCAAAATTTGGATATTTTTCGTTGATCCACTCTTGAATGTCCGTTATCCCGAGTGCCAACTCTTCAGTAAGTTCCACCTTTATCGTCTTGTGTAGCAGCAGCACCACTTCGAACTCTCCAGCTGAAGCTGCATTGGCAATTGCTGCCGCTGTGCATCCCTCGGATCGGTGCTCGTGTAGCCATCGAATGACTCGGATGTGGCCCTTTCGTGCAGCTTCGTCCATCGCTGAGGTCGTGCAGCCTTCAGGTCGGTTCTGGTTCAGCCACTTGACAACATCCAGCGCGCCACAAGCAGCCGCGCCATCCATTGCTCCAGTCGTGCATCCTTCCGACCGATTGTCATGCAACCACTTGACAATGTCGAGGTGACCACCAGACGCCGCACCATCCATCGCCTTCGTCGTGCAACCTTCATTTCTGTGCTCATGCAGCCATTGCAAAACGTCAAGATGACCACCACTTGCCGCGCCATCCATTGCTTCGGTTGTGCATCTTTCGGAACGGTTGTGGTGCAGCCATTGAACCACTTCCAAGTGCCCATTACGCGATGCAAGATCCATTGCAGCGGTGCTGCAGCCTTCGGTTCGGTTCTCATGGAGCCAACGAACAATCTCGAGATGTCCGCGAGCCGCTGCACCATCCATCGCTTCTGTTGTGCACTTTGGAGCGGTCGTCGTTGGCAATTTCTTGGGTTTATCATCAGCTGCAAAGAATTCGTACAAGGAATCGAAGGAGCGTTTGCGCGTTCGCTTGATAGTCACTTTGAAGGACTTCCCGAGCTCGTGGAGATACCGCAAAACTTCCAAGTGTCCGTTAGTCGCTGCTAGATCCATAGCAGTGTACACCTTGCCCTTCTCACTCTCGTTGCCCCGAAAGAGGTCAATGGACGGATCCACACTGAATTCCTCAACAAGCCACTGCACGATATCAAGATGGCCCCGTTTCGCAGCGAGCCGCATCGTATCCCCCGACACCTTTGAAGCGTTGTGGTTCTGCCCCAACCGAATCTTCAGCGCCTTCAAATTATTCCCCAGCCGGTTGTCTTCTTTCTTTTCGTCCTCCTTGTTCAAAGGTGCGTCGACACGAGCACGGATGTACTTGGCAACTTCAAGATGGCCATTGATAGCCGCCGCGTGGATAGCCAAACACGCTTCGCCTCCCACATTGGTAGTATGGGTAGGACGTGTTCTCTCTCGACGGCGACCTCCCCACCCGTAGCCACCCCCGAAGCCGTCCCAGTCGTCACTGTCACTGTCACTGCTGTCAAGGTCCTCGTCGTTCCAGTCGCGCTCAATGAGCCAGCGCACGGTGTCCAAATCCCCCTTTTCAGCCGCTCTCACAAGCGATCCAAGGATTTGGCTCGCGCTAACGACAAAGCGCTCGGTCATCCATTCCAAGAGCTCAATGTGTCCGTGAGATGCCGCCGTGAAAAACTCGCGAGTCGACGGAATTTCCGTTATCCGCTCCACTAACTCCACCAACTCAACGTTCCCATTGATGACAGCCGCTCTCATGACCGCGTCGTAGTCTCTCAAGTCTTGCACCTCCGTGCTCTGCAGCCACAGCAGCACCCCTCTGTTCCCCGCTTCAGTGAAATTTTCAGCTGCCTTCGCCATGTCCTGACCACCCCAACACACCACACGGAACGGTTCAAGCTCCTCATCAGAAAAATCACTACTAGTAGCATTGATGTCGTTCTCTTGGAAGTAGCGCAAGATGGCCATGTCCCCCGTCGCCACCGCCTCCTCCACGACGGCCTCCACGACCCAAAACTTGGGAAAATGGTCGAAAAGCCAGCGGATCGTGACCAAATCTCGACGTTTAACCGCCTCCACGAGAGCATAAGTGAACTGAAATTGTTTGTAGTGACGCTCGGAGCGTAGAAGACTGCGGATGGACCAGGAGGCATTGGATTCAGCCTCGAGGTCCAGAGTGCAGTCCCAGATGCGGTTCAAGAGCGTCAAAGACCCAAATTTACTCGCTCTTGCGAGTGGCAACTGCACCGACGAGTCCAGGAACGTTGAGACGGATTGGATCACGTGGGAAAGGGAGCTTAAGGAGGACTTGGAGCGGAACAGCAGCACCACGACTAACAGCGGAGGTGTTGCCATTGGGAGCTGAACACCTCTCTCCCCGGATCGCGACCCTCTGGTATTGAGTTTGACAGGGTTTTGCCCATGGGTTTGTGCGTAAACCCACGGGTTTAGATGAATCGATTGGCTTAAAATAATATACCATGTGTCATTGGCTGAAAAGGGGAGGGCCTTCCTCCGCCAGTAAAACCTTTGTCGATCGCACCGCTGTTTTGCAGCGCTCGCTCATTCTCCGGAAGACTCCCTCAAGCAGAACCATGCCGGTAGGTGGAGTGTCTAACCATGGCATGGCAACGTTTAACTGAGACATGCACGTCGATGTATTTACTTATTGTATGGTGTTAAACCCTGGCACACTCAACAGATCCGTCAGTTCCAAGTCGTTGGCCGCAAGGCCCCCACCGAGAAGGAGCCGAACCCGCCGGCCTACCGCATGAAGCTGTTCGCCCCCAACCAGGTGCTGGCTCAGTCGCGCTTCTGGTACTTCCTGCACCAGATGAAGAAGATGAAGAAGACCACGGGCGAGATCCTGGACATTAACGAGGTGCGTCTGCAGCCTCTTCGGTCAGGAGCGTGAAGGGTGTCATCTCTCTCAAGAGTGATACCATTCCCCCTCGTCCTCCAAACCACCTCTCTAACCGTCTCTAAACTTTAGAGACGGTTACGGGTGTGTTTATCCTCCTAGCGAACCTGCCACAAGCGCTTGCCTGCCACGAGAGTGGAGAGTTGCGGTGCCTCCCCTCATACCCATCTCCACTCCAGCTTGCAAACCGCTTTTCGCTCAGTGAGATCGCGGTGTGATCCGTTGTTTAGCTCTCTTGGATTGGACCAAAATGAGGGGCCTCTATTGTAAGGCCCAACCTGAACAACTGACACAACTGCAACAAGGACGTTGGAGACCTCCTGACCAGGAATATCCCCTCTCAAAAGTCATAACACTAACATAACCTCTGTGTTGCCATTCACAGCTGACGGAGAAGAACCGTCGCGTCATCAACAACTACGGCATCTGGATCCGCTACAACTCGCGCAGCGGCACCCACAACATGTACAAGGAGTACCGTGACGTGACCCTGTGCAAGGCCGTGGAGCAGATGTACTCGGAGCTGGCTGGCCGCCACCGCGCCCGCCCTCGCTCGATCCAGATCATGCGCACCGCCATCGTGGCCGCCAAGGACACGCAGAAGACGAACGTGCAGCAGTTCCACGACTCCAAGATCTCGTTCCCGCTGTCGCACCGTCTCCCGCGTGCCGCCGAGAAGCACCACAAGACGGTCTTCAAGGCCTCGCGCCCTTGCACCTTCCGCGGTTAAGCAGTTGCTTGTTGCAATTGCTTGGCGGCTGTTGCCTCACTGTCTGTCGTGCAACTCGTTGCTTGCTTTAGCCAGTGAGAAGCAGTAGTTTCGAAGGGTTTTTAATGCAAATCGAAAGATGGGAGTTTTTCGACATTGACTTTTACAACTTTTTGTTGCCTTTTGCTTTGGTGCATTCCTCCTGTTAGTCATATTGAAGTGATTCTTGTTTTTCATCTTTCACTTCTAAAGTTTGGTGCGTAAAGTTGCTAAAAGTTGCAGTTGTTGCTGTCGGAATTGTCGGATTGACAGCGTTCTGAAGTCGGATGTTGCGGTTTCCAGGTCTGAGGTTTGCAATTGGGTCAGTCGGTCGTCCACGAGTGTCAAGGCGGAAGAAATCGCCTGTGGGGATGCAAATTCGGTCGATGTTGCTGCGGTGCTGAGCAATTTCAAAGCCTCGTTCGGATCTGAGACTACGAGCGCGATATTGGTCAACTTGGCGAGACTTTCGTCGTCCGATGGCGACACGCAGACGTCGGAGCTCCACGAGTAGATCTCAAGGCTGTGAAGCAGTGGTGCAAATTGGCGCTGACGAGCTGAAGGAGGGATCTCGAGGTGGAAGTGCGCGCAGTCGTGGCTGTTGACGCCCAGCACGAAGCCGTGGTAGAGCAGGTAGATGTAGTTGGGCTGTGCGTAGTTCTCGACGACCTCCTGGCCAGCTGCAAAGTCCCACGACGCCTTCGTCACTGCGTGTCGGCCGGTTGAGTCGAGCTTCGTGTGGTGTGGCTTGTGGTCCGAGCGAAGTTCCTGGCAGTTGACCATGTCGAGCAGCGGCACAAGGTGGCGCTGGCTGTTCCACCAGATACTGCGCGAGTCGAGCATGGCATTGGCCCAACGGAAGCGTCTTTCAGTCAGCCACGCTAAAGTTTCATCTTGCTTCGAGCGCTGGAGGGTGTCGGACAGAGCAGCGTAAGCCTGGCGGACTCGAGAGCGGTAATTCATCACGAGGGACATCAGGTCAGTGCCTTGGAGCGTCTCGAGCTGCTCTCCATCTTCTTCGTAGAATAAAGGCGAGCCAAGGGAGTTGTTTGGGTCATCCAGAACTGGTAGCATGTCCAGATACGGCTTCCAGCGCGACTGCAAGTGGTTGGGACCGAATTTTTCCTCCAAAAGGTGAAGGAGTAGCAGCATTTCATCTCTAGCAACACTCGCGCGCTGGCTTTGAAGTTCGTGCATGGTCTGCCGCACCCACGGAGACTTGAGAGCAGAGTGCACATTCATAACAACTTGCACAGGTACCTCCAAATACGTATCTCCAGCAGAGAGGGGCTTGGTGGCAAAAGTGCCGTAACCCACAGCTTCGTTGACGTAACGCAACTCCAGATGATTCACCACAAAGTGTTGACGAGTTATCCACTGCTGGAACCTCTCGAGTTTGCTGCTTTCGTCGCCAATCTCGTTAAGTTCAAGCTCCAACGGATGTTTGCTGTCGGCTTCCTCAGCTTCTTTCTCCATAAGCTGCAATTGCCGCCCCAAAACTGCCTGAGCTTCACGTAGAATCTCCTTTCGACTCAAGCGAAAAGCCACAGCATGCTTAATGTCACTGGATTCAGCAGCATCGTCGTCCTGGGCTAATACCCGACGGTCATCCTCAATAGTAGTCGGGTAGTGTTTGAGCTGGCGGCGGATAGCGCTAGCCATTAGTGTTATTTCTTGTCTTCCAGGTTCGGCATCCAAGTTTGACATTAGTTCAGGAGGAAAACACTCGGAAAACGTTTCGGCATCGTTGCACGCTGCTGCTTGTGCAGCATCCATATTATACAAGGCCGTATAAATGCCCACCAAGCCCGAGTCTTCCAGCTTTCCTGAACGAGAAATGCAAGCGAAAGGTGCGTCGTCGACTCTGATACGCGATAGCACCCGAGCTTTGGCTGCTAAAGTTTTTGCCTGCTCCATGTCTTCTTCATTTTTCTCGTACGCCTCAGCAAGCGGAGGGAGATGAAACGCCGCGCAGTCGAAGCCTCTGTCGCTCATGAGGAACCCGTGATGTAAGAAATACACGTAGTTGCTGTTGTCTCCATAGTCTTCGAATAGTTGCTTCCCACCAGGGGTGCCTCGATCAGCTCGGACGGTCATGCCCATGGGCTGAAGATCATGAAACTGCAGGAAGCGCTGTCCGTTGTCGTGCTTCCGGACTTCATCGTCCGGCTCCCCATTGAAAATATCGCCAAACGGCACCAGCACGCGTTGGCCTTGGATCGAAAATGCTCGTGAATTAACGAGGAAGCGCGCCCAGAGATACCGTGACAGCTCCAAGGAATTGTCACCCAGCATGTGCCGAAAAAGACGCTTGAATCGACCGTGAGCCTTCTTCGCTCGTTGCCGCTCGACTTTTGCCGCCTCGATCATGCGCTCGTCCTGCAAGGCTTCAACGGCATCGTCACTGGAGAACAGCAGCGGCGACGCAACATCAGTCCTCGATGAGAACGGTGGCAACAAATTCAAATACGGAGCCCATCGCGATTCGTGGCCTTTAGCTTGCTCCAAAAGAAAAAATGCCGTCAGCAGCTCTTCTTGATCTTGCTGCAACCTCTCCAAATTCCTTTTTAGTTTCGGTTGCGAGCCCCAATTCTGCGTAATGGTATCGTAGCAACTGCACGTTCGACAGCAACACAATGAGTAAAACAAAACTCTTAGCCTGCAAGGTACAGGGCTCGAGCTCGTACATGATGATGCTCTTCGGTACGAACAGCAACTCGTCGTTCTCCTCCACAGACTGCAACGTCACAACACCTGTACGATGCACACACACACCCTCAGTCCAATGATAGGTCTCTTACAGTACTGCACTCATTTGCCAACTCACCTCTCCCCATTCCGGGGAATGTTTGAATTGCAATTTTGCTGCTGACGTTACCCCCAGCAGCACGGAACCAGTCCATAAAGACCGCGACCTTTTGCTCCTCAGTCAGCGGGGGATTGAACACGGGAAAACATCGCAGCAGAACACCAACCAACAGCACCAAGAGCCCCCAAAAGGCCGCGTTGGTCCGCGAGAAGCTCCTGACTGAGCGCTTTCTCTTACCGAAGAATGCGTTTTTCTTGAGGAGCGTTGCATCTTCGTGGTCGATAGAGGAGACGGCGGCGCCTGCAATTCTCGGATGCCGGCGCATGGCTCAAGTGGGCGAAAGACTTGGAATGACAAGCGAAAGATCCGAAGTGCGACGTTTCGTGGAAGATTTGAGCTTTTGATTGGCATCACTACGCGTTTGTAGAGGTTTTTGCCGGGCAAATGCTAAAGCAGAACTTCAAAAAAAAGTTTAGCGAAAAGATCGAGTGGAATACCTTTTTTCATCGCGTCGACTGTCGTTCGTCGCACTACAATGTTAGCCTTGCAATGGGTTAGTGGTGCTTGTCTCCGTTCTTAGGTTCCGGTTTGCCCTTGGGGTGGTGATCGTGGGGCTGTTGCTGCTGCTGCTTGGCGTCGTCCATGGTCCGCAGGGCACGGAGCGGTGCCCACGATGCTTTTTCGTCCGCCACAGGCTGCGACGTCGAGATCTGGTCACCGTCCATCGCCTTGAGAGCGCGGAGTGGTGCCCAGGACGCCTTCTCATCCACCACCGGCTGTGACGTTGAGATAGAGTCATCGTCGCCAGTGGCCCACAGAGCGCGGAACATCGGCGCCCAGGTGCCTTTCTCCTCCACCTCCGGCTGCGAAGTGGCGGCGTCCTGGTCGGCGTGCACTCCGAGAGCTGCGACAGCGAGCAGAGCCATGATGGCGAGGATCGAGGACGAAGACTTCATGGTTTGGGGGGAGGTAGTTGAAGTGGAGTGAGTTAGTGGTCGACGTGTAAATCGAAAGTGAGCAGGCAGGAGAGCGCCGCTCCAAGAAATAGAGAGATAGTTGTAGGTGTATGCACTGGCAGCAGAGTCGATCAGGACCGTAGAACGTCATCCGAGGGCGCTTCGAAGGCTTTGGATTCTTCAATCTGTTATCGATGGCACCAGAGCCACCACTGGTAGAGCTCAAAAGGATCTATCAGAATTCTTTTGAGCTGTTAAGCTGCTGAGCTGGTTTGCCGTCACAGAGCCAGTCGGAGTAGGTGGTGCAGTCTGAGGTCCTGCATCCGAAGCGAGAGGTGGTGCGGGTCTGAGATATCAAAAAACGCTGAAGGCACTTGCAGGTGTAACAAAGCAATTTGGCAAAGTGAAGAGTTCTTGCAATTTGTAAGCCAGGTGTGACTTAAATCGCTACGAAGTATGAGCATCTCAAATGAAGGCATTTACCTAGCTGATGCGTGTAATGGGGAACTAGACGATGTTGTTCGTGGCGGCGCGGCTATCGTAGAACAACTTGAACCGCTTGTAGCCCGTGTAAACGTCTTCGAAGTTGTGAGCCAAATTGGGGTTGTACTTCATCATGTTGCCAAAGTTCTCCACAGAGACGCCGCCTCGGTACATTCTCTTGAACAGTGTTTGCTTGGGGTCTTTCTGCGCGTATTTAAGGACGTTGACAGGCAGAAGGCCCTCCACCGACGCACCCTTCGATTGGGCTCGTTTGACTTTTCTCAACACCTTAGCGACCGCCATCTTGTTTGCCGACTTGGAAAGCACATCATCAACCATGCCCAAATTCACCGTGCGGTCTTCATTCTCCGGGTCTTCGTCCAAATCCTCCTCCTTCTCGTCTCTGTTGATCCTCAGGAACCTTTTGGCAGGGGCGTTCACCTGGGCAGCATCGAGCGGCCCAACCGCGTCGTACGAGGTCACCTGCGAGAGCTTGGTCTTGTCGTTGTCCGTAGCCGCCGAGACGATGTCGCTGCTGGCGAGGAGGGCGGTTGCCGCCAGAAGAACGAAGCTTACACGCATGGTGGAGGGTCTACACTGCGGGTTGCGGTCGGGGTTGAGGGCGAGAACTCGAAAGTTGGAGTGAGAGACTTGCTCTACCGGATACGAGGAGTGATTATTCAGCAGGCTGCAGTTCAGCGTGCGTGATGGACATACAGATACATGCAATGCATCTGTTGCCTACATGTACAGGTGCCGTCGGGGAAGCTAACAAATTGTATGTGTCCGTGAAGCACATCGTCCCCGTGCTTGCCTCTCCATAGTATTTTCAAGTAAAGAAGCATTTTTGAGCGGAGAGCGTGCTGAGATCTGCCTGCGGATCTGTAGCTGTGCTGGTGTCTTAGAGAGCCACCTTATACTTTATGACCTGCTATATATTATTAGTATTTATTATTTGAAGAAAAATGATTCAATCAATTTATTGTCTATTCGTGCCCATTTTAAGCCCCGTCAAACTCGGATATGTCAGGTGCTCTCTATGCTGTACCATTAGTACAATGTCTCGCGTTATAACTTGCACGTACCTACATTGCGCCTTCGCAAATACCGCGCGGGCTTGCTTCGGATACGCGAGCTCGTAACCGCTCGCCATAGCCCTCGACTACAATTAACGACGTCGTGGACGGCTGGAAATCCCGGTGGGATTGGCATGTGGAATTTGCCCTGCCGTTTTTGCACTGCTTTCAACTGTACATGTATTGCTATTAGCACTTGTCGCAACGTTCGAAACCAAAATCACTATACGATGTTAAAGCTTCGACAAAACCCACAATTGTCGAGAAAACTAGAAAGCTACATCGCAGGGGTTGCATTAGAAACCAACGTACATACATATACGTCACGCGTGGCAAATGAAAACAGTTGTCAATGGCAATAATTGATTGACTCAATGCAGACAAGCTCAAGCTATTTTAATAGCTACAGCAAATTGCAACATGGTCAAAAATGCTGTCAACTTTGTACAAGTAGTAATAATTTTTACAAGGTATTGCACTGGATCCGTGTGAGTGACACTGTGATAGTCACCAACGAGATTGCATAAAACGTCGTTAATGCAACATTCCTACAACATTCCTGCGACTTTACAGCAATATTATGTACTATATCACCCTGCCCTAGTCCTAAAAGAACCATGTGGTTTGCGCGAAGACTTCGCTTCGCACGTCGATGCTAAACCTCTCTGGCCGAGCTCTGTAGGCTCACCCTAATCTAGCAGCGCTCCGCGCTGCGCTTGATCTCACCGGCCGAACGGCGACTTTGTTGGTTAGGGCAACTGCGTTGAATTTATACAATCTCGTTGGTAACTCCAGTCACTTCCATAATATGAAACTAATAATATAATATAATACCGGTATTATTATACATGTACAGTACAAAGGTTGTAAATACTGGATACCGTATACAGTATACGTAATGTAGAGCCAGAGATGATGTACCGGTGCTGGTGCCATTTGTTTACTAAGAAATGGGTTGGGCCCAACTTGGGGGGTCCACCTTGGACTTGACCGTCATTCGTCAACTTGACGAGTCAATCATCACGACTCTGGCTCACCAGTGGTGAGCCAGAGTCACCACATTCCATGTGGTCGATATCCAGATTGTTATCCCTTTCGGCCAGGGCAACTTCAAAACCTAAACACCCACATGTGGGTTTAACGGAGCGTACAGTATCATGAACAATAAAAAAACCACTGGGTTTATGTTGCTTGCTTACTTCTCTTTGGGAAACTTATACTGTACTGTAATCTTCCTGTTCTGGTATACGTTGTACGGACAGCCCAATAGGGATTAATACTGGGAATACCGAAGAATGAGGGATTTTTGCCAAATGATGGCACTATTTCAATAATCTAGACAAACGATGATGACCTTCGCCAAATGATGGCACTCCGCTGCATTGGTGGCAATGATGGCACTCAAAAGTATTTATGATTGTCAGGCTGCAACACGTCCGTTAACTATACGTGCCAGGACAAGCTACCGTCCTCAGACCAGCGTTCTCCCCGTCACGAGGACCATCTTTCTGATCTTCGCCCTCCCTGCCACAAGTACCAGGGGTTTCACTATGAATGAACCCGTGATTGGGGAAGTCATTTTAGCACTTTGAACCTCGAGTCTATGAAGGCTGCAACTGCTCACGTAAAGAACTCTGTGCTGGCTCAAGGGAAGCGTGCCATCCAATGTCGTACCCGCACCGGAAGGATAGTCTGCATGCACAATACCTACCCATTTTAGTTACCCATTTTAGATTTTGGGTACCTCGAGCTCGAGCTCCATAGATTTTCCCACTTCGAACTAGTGAGCTCTTAAAAGATCACACCTGGCTTACAAAATGCAAAAACTCTTGACTTTGGCCAGCTTGCTTTGTTCACCTGCAAGTGCCTTCAGCGTTTCTTGATATCTCAGACCCGCGCCACCTCTCGCTTCGGATGCAGGACCTCAGACTGCACCACCTACTCCGACTGGCTCTGTGACGGCAAACCAGCTCAGCAGCGCAACAGCTCAAAAAAATTCTGATAGATCCTTTTGAGCTCTCCAAGTGGTGGTTCTGGTACCATCGATAACAGATTGAAGAATCCAAAGCCTTCGAAGCGCCCTCGGATGACGTTCTACGGTCCTGATCGACTCTGCTGCCAGTGCATACACCTACAACTATCTCTCTATTTCTTGGAGCGGCGCTCTCCTGCCTGCTCACTTTCGATTTACACGTCGACCACTAACTCACTCCACTTCAACTACCTCCCCCCAAACCATGAAGTCTTCGTCCTCGATCCTCGCCATCATGGCTCTGCTCGCTGTCGCAGCTCTCGGAGTGCACGCCGACCAGGACGCCGCCACTTCGCAGCCGGAGGTGGAGGAGAAAGGCACCTGGGCGCCGATGTTCCGCGCTCTGTGGGCCACTGGCGACGATGACTCTATCTCAACGTCACAGCCGGTGGTGGATGAGAAGGCGTCCTGGGCACCACTCCGCGCTCTCAAGGCGATGGACGGTGACCAGATCTCGACGTCGCAGCCTGTGGCGGACGAAAAAGCATCGTGGGCTCCTCTTCGTGCCCTGCGGACCATGGACGACGCCAAGCAGCAGCAACAGCAGCCCCACGATCACCACCCCAAGGCACCTAAGGAAGGAGGCAAGCACCACTAAGATCAAACTACGGACGACTGTCGACACGTTGGGTTGACGACAACTGAATTGAACAGTAGCTGCTTATGAGTTGCTAGCGCTGCCTTAGCTGTCACGTCGTAAGAAGTTGAGTTCAATTCACTATTTCCCTAACACTTCCGTGACGTGATCCTTAGTTTTACCGTCCTCAACCATTTTGTTCACATTCCTATATCAGAATAAAGAAAGATTACGCGTAAGTTGAAGCGGTCAAAACAAAAATGCCACGATGCGTTTCACTCACCCCACGAGCGGCGTCGGAATACTACCTGGCAACCTCGCGTCGATCCGCAGGAGTATTGTCAAAATTCTGCGTGAATTATTCAGCAATTGTCCAGCTCCCATGGTGCACTCGAGCCACTTATTTAGCACTGTCGCCATCTCGAACAACTTCAACTGGAGCTCCTGGATACGCGCGTATGCTGTCTTGGGGTTTAGCTCTTGCAAACAGACATCACAGGTATCGAGGAATTGCACAAACAACTGCCGCAGTGGCGTTTGTAGCTGTCTAGGATCCAAATCTGTGATTTCTCTCTCTGTCTCATGAATGTGGTTGCGCATCGCCTGGAATTGATCGGCGTGGAATTCGTTCCAGTAAGCCTGTACTCGCCTGTAGCTTGCTGCTAGATTCAAGTGTGTGTCGCTTTTAGTCGCGATTTTGGTGATACCAGGCAGCTGCTTCGCTAGCCCTTTTAGTTGCGCGTGACCCAAAGTCCCACACGGACAGAGCCAAATTAACTCCACTAGTATCCCCATAATTTCACAAAATGCCACTACGGATTCTTCATCTTGTGCAATGTATCTCGAGAAGTGTTTGCCGAGTTTTGTTACTCGGTGAACCAGGCACCTAATTTCCTTTGCGGCCTGGGAGAATGGAAGTACCAGTTCACCAACCTCAAGATCGCCTTTCAGCTGAGTTGCCATGTCCAGGCACCCCTTTATCTCAGCATGGACGCGTCTAGCGGCAGCATCATGATCATCGTGCAAATTTGTGGTTTGAGGACTTGTAGCGAGACGCTTTGCCTCTGGAAGACCATCTTCTGTGTCTTCCCGGGCTCTTTTGGCACCGACTACATCAGCGTGAATGTTACCAGCAGCGGGGATTGGCCCAGATGGCTTCACTTCGCTGCCAGACTCTTTGAAGTTAAGAGCGTTCGGGCTTGAGTCCACCACTTGACCATCCCTTTCAGTTTTAGTATCTCTGACACCACACAACCTAGAAAAAAGAAAACATTTTAACGCCCACACACGATTAAACGTTAGCTCTATCAGCAAATTTGGGGTGCTGGAAGCGAGCATCTTACCCAAGAAGAAGCTTCGGAGACCTCCCGGGATACACTGCGTCGAATTTCTCAAGTGTTTCGCTCAGTTTGCTTACCCACCCTGGCAGCTTTTGCGTTTTATACGCGTATTTTGTGAGATTCGACAGGTGCTGTCCAAATTTCAGGAACAATTCCCACTGCTCCGGTGTCCACGGTTTCATATCACCCACGTCATACCTTATTATGCAGTACTGACATATACTGTGAAACTTTTCGCCATACTTGAGCAAACTATTTCTTAGCTGTCTTAGCTTCTTCGAGGTCTCTGTCAGTTTACTCAAGTTTGAAGATGTTGTACCCAGAAATGTGGAAAAGCGTTCATCCAGAAATCTCACCAAGGTGTTCCGACATTCGAGCACAGGCAACATCGATTGAGTAAGTGGTGTCGCCCCCGTAAGGGCATGGACTGCGTCAAAAGATACAATGGCAGACATAACCCAGGCCATGTTAAACCTTGTCTTGCCAAAAGTGATAAGTGACACTGCAAATTCCGAGGCTTCACAAAAAGATGCTACTAGCTTTCGGCTGGTACTTTGTCTCGACAGACGCTTGAGAAAGAGTCTGCTTGCCTCTTTAAAGTCCTGCTTCACAGCAGTGGCCCATCTATCCACAGCAAGGGCGTCTACATTTTCGAAAACGTTGCTTGTCGATCCAAGATCTCGTTGTGGCAAGCTCGTGGTCGAGTTCTTCATAGAACGCGCAGCTGCGAGGTAACGTTGGAGTGCGTTCTTCAGGGTAGATGCTGATAAATGCCCCTCTCCATCGGGTTTAAAGCCCGCGGTTGTGGCGATGATAGAAGCCTCATCGATTGTGGAGTTTGTGGGGTTGGCAGTAAGTTGCTGACTGCTCTCCGAATCTCTGCCCACGGCAGCAGATATAGTTGCTACATTGTCAGAATTGGTCTCTTCATCAGACTCTCCATTACCAATAGATGTTGAGCTTGCACTCAAAGAGGATGTCGACGACGATTTTTTATCTTGTTCCAATCCGATATCCTCCGGTATGAAGTCATTCAGTCTATTATCTCCATCTCCGCACTGAGTTTGATCGTCCTTATCGACTTGTGGAACTTCTTCCAGCTCATCGTCTGTCTCCGTTTCATCACCGTCAATGCTGTGCTGTTCTAGTGCTGGGGTCAATGCATGAAGGCGGCGCTTGATGGTCTCCACAAGGCGTTGCGTTACCATCACCAACTGTGTTTGGGCACGCTCGACACTCCCCACCAAGGCCAAAACTTCAGAAATCGGAGTGATATCACCATGCTCACATTTGAGCGAGCGTTCAGTTAGCTCGAGATGCAGCTCGACAACTTTCGACACTCGTAAAAGCTGCTGCTCCACGTCACGCAGCTTTGCAGTAAGCGCCATTGGGATTGAAGAATGAACGCCTGCTCACAAGGAGCCCCTCGCAATTTTTTTCTATACGTCGATGTGCATGTATATATATCGGGTGACTTCGCTACTCATTATAGATTTTGTAGCTGATTACAAATTACCATTTTTGACAAATTGAAGAGCTATATCTATACGTATTCCATGATCGGTTTCACAACTTCTTGTGCCCCCCCCCATACACAAACCCCAATCATAACAGGTTCATCCAAATGATGGTTTTGAGCTTGTAAGTGTTGCATTGACAATCTGCATCCTAGGGGCGAGAATCTCCTATATTTTGACGGCCGCTATGCAAACACCACTTTAGGTGATCACGTTGACTGCACCATCCGAGGTCCCAGGCCGGCAGCCACAAATTACCGCGGCAAGATCAACGACCCAAAAACGAAAATCAAGGCGCCAAATCGAGGGTAAATCCCTTGTGCTCTGCAAGTGGTGACTCGGTTCCGGTGCAAACAATACCATGACTTTTGAGCTGTTCACTTTCGAATTAGCCTTCGATCCCTCTCTCCACTCAACCGGAACAACCCAAAGACCAACTCATCAGTCATGAAGACCTCGTCCTCAATCCTCGCAGCAATCGCAATGCTCGCTGTTGCTGCACTCAGTGCGACTGGAGTGTACGCCGACGAAATCCCCGTCTCGGATGACGCTCACACCTCCAATCATTTGGTCACTTCGGAGCCCGCTGTCAGTGAGAAAACGTGGATGCCGTTCCGCGCACTACGCGCGATGGACTACCCGCAACTGGGACATCTCGACTACACCCACAAACCCATAAAGCCCACCAGCCTGGACAACCTGACTATCATCAAGAACGCTCACCGTGCACTGGGCCAGGCTCAGGTGGCACCAGCTCCAAGCACTTCAACCACCAGGGCCACGCCCGCTCCGACCAGGATGAACACGCCCAAGGTCACTCCAGCAGCGACGACTACGAAGGCGACACCTTCCAGTCACAAGGGGGCTTCACCTCCTGCCAACAAGTATCCGAAGGCGGCTGTTGCTCCACCCACGAAGCAGGGAAAGACTGGAAAGACTGGTGTGAGCACGACTTCTAACGCCGTTCAGCAGAAGTCTCGCAATTTGGGCGGGGACGAAGCCAAGCAGCAGCTTCCTCACGACCACCACCACGACGCCAAGCAGAACTCGAAGAATGGACTGAAGCATGAATAAGTTCTGCCGATGTTACCAATTTATCACCAACACAACGGAATGGCGGCGATAGAAACTAAACTCGGAGAGCATCGATATTGCAGCACTTGATCCTTTTCAACATCAATTTCTACTGTTATTTTTGTAGAACAGTTAGTACACACGGATCCAGTGCAATATCCTGTAGAAATGCAAAAATTATTAAGTACAGCACCAAAATGATAAAGGTGACACTTTTAAGTTTAAAAACTTTTACCGGTGTGAAAACTAGTGTACAGTTTTTTTATTCACGTTGTCTACTTTTGTCTTACAGCACCTCTCTCCACCAAGCATTTCCATTAATGTCGCTCACAGGCAGGCTTAGCGGTGCGGGGCAGCGCCTGCACGATGCGAAGGAGTACATCCAAGACATCATGCAAGCCTCGCTAGAGATCGAAGATGACTCAGATCAACTTGATCTTGTGCAGTATTTGGACGATTTGGAGCAGTTGCAGAGAAAGTTGAACGCGACGACGAAGCGGTTGGTGTCAACTGTTCGAAGCTTGATCCTTGAGAAAGTAAGCAAAGAGCTGCAATGGGTGGAACTAACTTAGGCTTCTGTGCAATTGACAATCTCTCGGTCGCTATTCGCAGGCTAGCGGTGGTAGCCACATGAAAACGGAAGAGCAGTCAAAACTGACAATTGAAGTGGTGAAAAGTGAGAGTGATAGCGACACAGAGACTGGCGCAGAAATGGAATTGAAGCCATATGTAGCATTTGTTGAGTACACCGACGCTGCTCAGAAAGCGATGGATGCGGTCCACATTAACACGGATACGGACGACAAAGATGCCAGGAATGTGATCTCTCACATGAACGACGGACAACTTACGGAGTGGAGCGAGACTGTCGAAGAAAAGGCGCTTTTTGCGAACAGAGTTTTTCTTAAACGCCTGAAAGCTAAAGGTATTAAGAAGGACGTGGCTGTAGCTTTCGTGATGGCTACGACGCTCGCGACTTCGCTGGTTGTCTCTCGTCGAGTGAAGCTTCCGAAGCGCGTTTGGCTAGTCCAGTTCCACATCAGTCTTACTGAAATTGCTAGAGCCGCAGAGAGCTCAAGGCTCAAAGATGTATTACTTGCTCCAGTGGAGAAATGTCAGATTGACGTGGAAGATTTCAGACAGCTTACAGCTTTGGATTCCATGTCGAGCATTGTGGCTTCGACCGAGGGTAAAGGGCGCATCGAAGCTCTGGAATTGCTTCGTGTCACTCGATCACTTTTGCGCGAACTCATGTTTAACTGCGAGACGTATTTCGAAGACCCCCCGCGCACTGAATCGCAGTGGGTACAATTTGGTGAGATCATAAAGTCACTGGCGAATTGGATGCGAGTACTATCCGACGCAGACGTCCCGTATGATGGTCCCCCCTACAATATTGACCCCTTGCTAAAGTTCGGTTTCGGGTTTCCCGGCCGAGTTTCACCTGATCTGTTCAGGTACGTCTGTGAGAAGAAACCCTCGATTTTGAAGCATTTCAGTGTCCATTGTGAACGTTTGCTGATTACTGCGTCGTTTTCCAGGAACTGGATGCTTATGACAAGCGAACAAGTGACGGCAGCTCCTTCCAAGCGGGCGAGAACAGAGTAGCTCCGATGATTTTCAAAGGGAGTTAGGGGCAATCTGTTTTGCTAAGAAGCATACATAATCTGCTTCCGATAAGCCAAAGTCTTCCGAGATATCAGGACTGTAGTAAGTCGTGTATTGGAGGTTACTGTAGGAACCAATGAAAAGTGTTAAGCCAAGGTACTTGGTCACGATGTTCAGATTCAACGCCGACATTCCCATGTGCCGACAGTCGATTTGATATCGTCAGCATCTACTGGGGAATGCAGAGTCTACTGATGCTTCAGTCCGTTCTTCGACTTTTGCTTGGCGTCCTGGTGGTGGTCATGAGGAAGCTGCTGCTTGGCTTCGTCCCCGCCCAAATTGCGGGACTTCTGCTGAGCGGCGTTGGACGTCGTGCTCACACCAGTCTTTCCAGTCTTTACCTGCTTCGTGGGTGGGGCAACAGCCGCCTTCGGCTTCTTGTTGGCAGGAGGTGAAGCCCCCTTGTGAGCGGCAGGTGTCGCCTTCGTAGTCGTCGCTGCTGGGGTGGCCTTGGGTGTGCTCGTCTTGGTCGGAGCGGGCGTGGCCCTGAAGTTGGCGCCTCCAGTCTTGGTCGGAGCAGGGGTGGCCTCGGTGCTAGTAGTGCTGGGAGCCTGGCCCAGAGCTCGAGGCGCCTGCTTGTCATCCTTCTTGGAGTCGTGGTGGGGGCCGTGGGGTGGGTGCTTGCCATCGTCGTGGGGTCCCTGCTTGGGGGAGTCCATCGACCGAAGAGCGCGGAAGGGCACCCAGGTCCTCTCATCACTGACAGGCTCCGAAGTGACCAAGTGGTTGGCATCGTCGGAGGGATGCGAGATGGGGTTTTCGTCGACGCGTACTCCAGTCGCTCCGAGAGCTGCAACAGCAAGAAGGGCCATGGCTGCGAGCATTGAGGACGAAATCTTCATACTTGAGGAGTGGAGGTTGGTTGTTCCGGTTGAGTGGAGAGTGGTCGAAGGCTAATTCGAAAGTGAACAGACCGGGGATATGCATCGGTAGGAAGGAAGAAACACTTGACGGCACCATGGTGTTCCAGTGGCAAACGGGTTAATCAATCTGTTATCGTTGGAGAGATGAGTTTCGTGGGGCTGTGGAGCTAACACCAGTGGCTTACGGTGCCGTAGTCAAGTTCACCACCTAAAATGAGCAGTGGGCCTACCGACAGCTGCTGACAGAACATCGAACTAGGAAATGTGGCTGTTCGAAGTGACGATAGCAGAGCACTGTGCGTTCGTGCAAACAAATTTCCCTTGTTTGTAGTTGATACACATTCCGGCTCAAACCTGTTCACGCCCGTCTCACTGCATAGCAATGTCGCTGTCCTGGAAATATGTTGCTCCTTGAAGTGCCTCCTCCCTAAGATCGGTTTTGTCTGGCAAGCTCCGACAATAATATGCTGCTTTCTCATGGGGTTAAACACTGCGTGACCCCCACCAAAGACTTGTACCTACCATACATTCAGCTGTACGAACCGCTAAATTGCAGCATATTTGTGAGCGTGAAGTGCATCCTCCCCCTCTTTTTTTAAAAGCATTAAAATGCTCACCGACACTGTACCACTTTCGAGGCATATGGAACGCGATTTCTCTCAATCCAACTCTCGAGATAAGCATCGTCGTTCGTTCCAATTCGCAAGCTGCCTCAGCACATTCGCCTCGGCGGTGACGAACAAGTATCAAAGCACCTGACCTCGTACGTTGCGATTAAGCCGATCGAAGCCGCCCAGGTGGGGGAAACTTGTTTGCACGAACCCACAGTGCTCTGCTATCGTCACTTCGAACAGCCACATTTCCTAGTTTGTCAGCAGCTGTCGGTAGGCCCACTGCTCATTTTAGGTGGTGAACTTGACTACGGCACCGTAAGCCACTGATGTTAGCTCCACAGCCCCACGAAAATCGTCTCTCCAACGATAACAGATTGACTAATCCGTTTGCCACTGCAGCCCCCTCCGATATGGAATTGGCGCCGTCAAGTGTTTCTTCCTACCGACGCATGTCCCCGGTCTGTTCACTTTCGAATAAGCCTTCAACCACTCCCTCCACTCAACCGGAACAACCAACCCCCACTCCTCAAGTATGAAGATTTCGTCCTCGATGCTCGCAGCCATGGCCCTGCTTGCTGTTGCAGCTCTCGGAGCGACTGGAGTACGCATCGACGAAAACCCCATCTCGCATCCCTCCGTCGATGCCAACCACTTGGTCACTTCGGAGCCTGTGAGTGATGAGAGGACCTGGGTGCCCTTCCGCGCTCTTCGGTCGATGGACTCCCCCAAGCAGGGACCCCACGACGACGGCAAGCACCCGCCCCACGACCCCCACCACGACTCCAAGAAGGATGACAAGCAGGCGCCTCGAGCTCTGGGCCAGGCTCCCAGCACTACTAGCACCGAGGCCACCCCTGCTCCGACCAAGACTGGAGGCGCCAACTTCAGGGCCACACCCGCTCCGACCAGGACGAACACACCCAAGGCCACCCCAGCAGCGACGACTACGAAGGCGACACCTTGCCCCACCACCTCCGCTCACAAGGGAGCTTCTCATCCCGCCAACAAGAAGCCGAAGGCGGCTGGTGCTCCACCCACGAAGCAGGGAAAGACTGGAAAGACTGGAAAGACTGGTGTGAGCACGACGTCCAACGCCGCTCAGCAGAAGTCTCGCAATTTGGGCGGGGACGAAGCCAAGCAGCAGCTTCCTCACGACCACCACCAGGACACCAAGCAGAACTCGAAGAACGGACTGAAGCACCAGTAAACTCTGCATTCCCCAGTAGATGCTGGCGGAACCAAATCGACCGTCGGCACATGGGAATGTCGGCGTTGAATCTGAGCATCGTGAGCAAGTAGCTGGTTTAATACTTTTCTTCGGTTCCTACAGTAACCTCCAATACACGATTTACTACAGTCACTGTGTAGAGTGCTGATATATCGGAGGACTTTGCCTTATCGGAAGCTGATCATGTATGCTTCTTTGCCCCTGACTTCCTTTGGAACTCATCGTATCTACTCTGTTCTCGCCCGCTTGAAAGGAGCTGCGGGCACTGAAATGCTTCAAAATCGAGCGTTTCTTCTCGCAGACGTACCTGAACAGATCAGGTGAAACTCGGCCGGGAAACCCGAAGCTGAACTTTTCGGCTCCTCAGTACGCACTATCACCGTGCGAAATAAGACGAATGTTTGTCGAAATTCTTTAACTCTATCCGATACGGGTCAACATGAACAGAGTCGTTATCATACTCTCATACGAAAAAAAATGTATGGTTAGTTTGCTGAAATCTCTTTTATATTACGTCCTCGTTCGAGCTATTTCGAGGACTATTGACGTTACGGCCTCTCAACTTGACAAAAACTTGCACGATCAAGTCGTATGGACGCGAAAAACGCATATCGAACCGTCAACTTACGGGAAACTCACTTCACGCATCGAGATCTGACACGAATCGCAGCGATGTGAAAATCATTGTGACAGCCACATCTTACCCATAGTGTGAACAGCAAGTGCACTTACTTCTCGGTTTAATTTCCGTCCTCGTGGCGTCGGAGGAGGCGGCACCCATTCCTCCTCATCTTCTTCTTCTGTCGCTTCTTCCGCTGCTAGCCATGCGTACTCTTCATCCGTCTCCGTTATATCGCCGTCTTCCCTCTGCTGAAAGCATCATTGGATGTCAACTTCAAGTTTAGTTTCTGCAATTCCAGCGAAAAATACGGGATACGTACCACCGGTGCCTTCAACTCGTGCAAGCCCTTGTATGAAGGACGCACAGTCAACCGCTTAAAGTTAGCCAATTCATTGGCTTCATAGAGCAGATCGTCCTGCAACTGAGCAATGCTTTGGACTCGCGCGTTCCAATCTTCTAGCAACTGTGGTGCACCACACTGACTTTGGCCGGTTCCACCAAGAGTAAATGGACGTCGACGTCGTCGCACGGTGGCTACAAATTGCATCACGTGCAGGTTGACCTCACGTAGGAATCCCAGCTTCTCGTGGCTGCTGGGATGAAAACGCTGGGCACCCAATCGCTGCCTTTCGTCTGCGCCAAATACTGCTGTAGGGGCCATTAAATACCCGACCAATTGGTCGACTTCGTAGGCAAGATCCTGTTGCGAGGCCTGAATGTCCGCCACAAGCTCAGCAGCGTCATCCATCGATCCTCCTGATAACTTTGCTTGAACTTCCACACCACACAAAACTCGACGATGGCGGCTAACAGTCGCCACGAGCTGAAGCATATGCAGCTCAATGTCATGTAGCAGCTGCGCTCCATATTCAACGCACTCCAAGTAATTGGCGCCTTGCTCCGAGGACGTCGTGACACCATTTCCATCTGCGCTCTCCACTGCCTGCACTGGAACCACAGCTTGTTGCGTAGACTTTGACCGAGCTTTCTCATCCTTCGCTCCACGAGGCTTCTTCTTGCCTGTCTTCTGGCGTGTCTCCACAGCGTCCGTCCTATAGTCCGCCATCTCTTGTTTCAGTTGATTGAATGGCACAGCCTTCCGTTTCCTCTTCATCTTCTTTGGAGTCTTGGGCGTCTTCTTGGGCGTGGCAGCTCTGCCCTTCTTCTTCACCGGAGGACCTCCAACGGCTGGTGCAATTGCAGCTCCAATTGCAGCCACCGGAACGTCGACTGGAGGCTCTGTATGCTCTTGCACTTGAGTCTCATTAATACTCGGCATCCAGATGTCTTCAGCCGACACCAGTCCTGCCACAAGAACAGCAACACCACCAATACATTGATTGCTGTTAGCTTTATTTACTATGGGCACTGTCCTTGCAGTTGTTTTGTGCTGGCCGACCGTTCTCCAGCACGTAGTCGAGGAGTCTGTGGTCGTAGTCGTTGTAGACGAAAAAGTCCTCTCCGGGCTGCGCAGTCTTGCGGCAGGCCTTCATGCCTGGCTTGTAGATGCGGCAGCCCACCTCCAAGTCCCTCGCCAGGCCGCTCTCCCAGCCCGCGGCCTCCAGTTTCGGCCAGATGAGGCGCCAGAAGACGCGGCCCGAGACCAAAGGACGATCGTTCTGCGTCATAGCAGGAAGGAGAAAGGCAACTTCACTTCACTTGCGCTTCAACGATACCTTTTCCGAAGTGACAAGCGCAATCTGGCGTTTCATACAGCCAACGTTGTATTGATTCTCACAGGATTTCAGTATTCTAGATGAGAGGTTTAGATTTACTAACATGGTAACCAATCAGATTCGTTAGAATAATTCTTGGAGTATGACGCTCGCTGCCAAGCTGCAGGACGTGGAGCTGCAGCTCCAACGCGTGACGCAAGTCGTTCAGCTGCATGTGAAGCTCACGGAGGCCTCAATCAATGCGAAAGGTCCACCAGAGCTCGACGCCAGTGTTCTGGCGCTCGTAGACGGCGTGGAGAGGGCGCAGAGCGACCTGCACGAGGCCACGACGCAGTTGTTGATGCTGGCCAAAGGGGGCGGTGCAGGGAAAACTGTAGAAGAAGAGGTAGAGGAACATATTTTCTTATTATTATTTTCTTAACTTTAATGTTATTTTTCTGGGGGTTTTGTTATTTTTATCGTAGGGTGACGGTGGAGATTCAGAGACAGAATATGAAATTGAAGACCAAGTGTGTGTTAGAGCTGAAGATTTGGAGGTGGAAGAGAACGCTGGGCAGTTTTTAGTGAAAATGGACGCGGATCGACGCTCGAGTTTGGAGAAATACACGTTTCTGGCCAAGAACGCGGTCAAGATGGTCATCGACCCTGAGGACGCGGAGACGGTTGAAGCGTGGAGGCGAATTGTGGAAGTGAACGGACTGGATGCCAATAAGGAGTTTCTCGACCAATTGAGTGGCGGTAAAGTGGAGGAGGAAGTGGCCGTGGCGTATTCAAAAGCCACGACGTTCGCGGTGTCGGTGCTGACGTCGTATGAAGCGATGTCGCAGAAACCGTCTTGGTTGATGCAACTTGTGGAGGACTTGACTGACGTTCAGAACGCGGCAAAGGACACGGATCTGGCCCGCGTGCTTGCGCCTGTGGAAAAGTGTCGCGATGATTTGATTACTTACTGCAGTCGCAACGACCGCGACGCATTGGATGACATGTCGAATTACGTGATTTTGATCGAGCGGCATCGTGGAGTGCAGGCAAACAGATTGCTCCCGTACCTCCTTACATTGCTACGGAAATTTATCTGTGACTGCACCGACTACAGTCTCAGGCAGGATGTTGTAGGCGAAGCACCACGCACCGCATCCCAGTGGACCCAATTTTGTGAGATTGGCGTCACATTGGCAAACTGGATGCAACTTTTCCGGTCATCTCGGGTCCTGTGCAAGAAGCTAGATGCCCAGTTGGTTGACAGGTACTTCCAGGAGTTTGAGACTCGGTTTCCCGGCCGATTGCCAGCAGCACTGATCGAGTACGTACTTGTTCATAGACACAGTATTGGAACAAAGACTCACTCACGAACTATCGTTGTGTAGGAATTGGTCTCGGATGGTTGGTAATGACAAAGTTGCAAGCGCCAAAACGGGGTCAGAGCAGCAGGCGGGGCTTCTTCGGTATGTACAGTGTATGCATGAACTATCTTCTCTTGAAGCTACATACTTATATATTGTCGTCTGGCTGTTATGCGAACACAATATCTACAAGCCAAAGCCGTGATAAGGTTCAACTCGATGGGAATGGCGTAGGCGGAGACGAAAATACGTCTAGCTGCAACCGCGTTGCTGGTAAGAAGAGGTCCCGAGCCAATCTCATCATGAACCATCTATCGAAGCGCATTGCGACGAAGATGAAACCTTGTGAAAACCTTGCTTCATGCACTCTGGAGGTTAAGCTTAAAGAATATTTCAAAACGGTGAACAAGGCGCTATCCATCCTGAACAAATGTGGAGGAATGGACCCACTCTCCAAGGCAGCGAAAGTGGTTCAAACCGTGTTGACACAAGCGCGGAAAACCAACGAACACTTCTTGATGCATCTACCACAAGGCAACATCCACCCTAGCACCAGAAAAACGTTCGACGCTGCCACAAGACTTTTAGTTCGCGTTATTTGGCAATCCCCGTTCGAATGCATTACTGTCGATGTTACGAAAGGATTGATGGAGCAATACGCAGGTATGCTGCAAGCGCCCGTAACCACAAATAATCGAGCCAAACTCGACCAATCGCTGGCAGAAAGTTACGATAGTCTGCAACAATGCTGGAGCTCACGTTTTGGAGATGTTTTCGGGTTAATGCGGCAACACGTGGATAAAACAAATCGGGTTCTTTCTGGCTTGAACTCAAAGCAGCTTGGAGCTTGTGCAATGGAGTTGCTTATCCAATATCGTAACGCGTGCGATGCCTGTTTCAACGAGATCTACGAGTGTGCGTCGTTCGCTCGGACAAATGAGATTCGAGAGGAATTGATAAAGTTCGGAGGGGTGCTGAACAACTGGATCGAACGTGTTCTAGCAAACCAATTGCGTCTACAATGTCTGGTGAGCCGTACCGAGTTCGCCATCAAGATTGACCGGCTGAGTCAAGTATTACCTGGCAGCATTCCTGCGTCACTAGCAGCGTAGGTGGCGACGCTGTACTTTTATCCCAGGAAGCCTAACAAACAGGTGTTTTTTTTTGTGTAGGAACGTTAGGCGTGTGTTCGGACTGAAGGGAGCAAAATGACACTACTTGAAGTATATAACGTTGCTACATTAAATTCATTCTTGTTTGTGGATATCCTCGCGGAGTGACTGGGCGTTAAGAGCTTCGCTGCGAAAAGATGCAAGCGCCATATCTGTGCGTGACTGCATTCTACTAGACACTTTTTCGTTCTTGAGCCAGTTGGTCTCAAGTGCCTCGCGCATAGTGAAGCGATCTCTCGGGTTTAACTGAAGGAGACCTTCAGCAAATTCCAAGAGCTCGTCCGATAGTTTGCAAATCGCCGATTGCTCGAGATACATGACTTTCAGGTACGAGCGCAGCCCCACACGTGAGAACATAGCAAACCCGTTGTCGTCCGGTCTGGCAGCGTCGAAGAGCGGCTTTTTCGTGAGTAGCAAGATAAAGATGATCCCCATAGACCACACATCGGTTTTCTCGAGGTCGATCCACTCCCCAGGCTTGAAGGCTAAGACCTCTGGTGCCATGTACGTCTTGAGCGGTGGAGATGGTAGTTTCGACAAGTGCTGGTTCTGGTTGTCGGATCCCACGAAGACTGCGTGCTCAAAATCGCCGATTTTTAAGATGTTCTCACTGGTGACGAAGATATTTTCGAGTCCAAGATTGCAGTGCGCTACACCGTGTTCGTGAAGGAACTGCAGACCCGAACAAATTTGAAACATGGCATCGCACACCTCGCCTTCCGTGGGTGAGAACGTGAGACGGAGCCCTTGTTGAGGGCTTTCGATGTATGCGTCCATCAAAGTGCCCAGTTCACAAAACTCGATAATCTGGTGAAGTCTGTCGCTGGCCGAGTAGTAACCAAGTAGATGGACCACGTTCCGGTGGATTGGCATCCTGAACGTCTCACAAAAGTTGGCAATGTAGCACATGATCTCCAGCTCGTTCTGTGCCAGTGTCCTCGTGTCACAATGCACGTGCAGTCGGGTGTTTTTGTCAACAAAGAGACCTGCCTGGCGCTTGCGAAGGAGTTTATGGTCACTGACGACATCTACGCGTCGAGCAGGATCCACTTTATCGCACAGATTCCATTCCACGTTCAGAGCTCGAGGACTTGTGAATATTTGCGGCACTTCGTCGGGACCTGGAATCACCAAACTCGTTCGAATGAACGACTTGTGCCGAACTGATGCAGCCACTTGGGGCTGGAGCTTCTCTTCAAAAAGCTGCTTCTTGGACTTCGAGCGCTTCATGGGTATTGAACGCTTCTGCGGGACATACAGGAAGTCCATGAAGAAGTCGACTATCAGTCCGATCCTGTTGCCCATGGCCACCGATTCCTTCACAATGGTAAAGACTGGGAAGTTTTGGACTCGTCGGTTGTCTCTATGCGTCAAGAATAGCGAGGAGCAACGTATGATCAAAACGCAACCACCAATGTACTTACATTGTCTCCATTACACTACGCTACGACATGCGTAAAGTATCTTGAACGACCCCACTGTCTTGCGAGCTATCGCGACTCTACACGTTCGACGTGTCCTTCTCGTCGCTGTCACTGCTGGCTTCGTCAAAATCGATTTTCTTGGCCACATGCTCGAGCACCATGTCAATGTCGACAGCAGGAATAGGAGTCGTCTGCTCTTCAACCTCGGACGCCTCAACGAACACCGCCGGCACATCTGTGGCAACGAGTTCTTCAACCGATGCCTCGACGGCAGCAGCCGGCTCTTCAGCTGGCAGCGCCTCCATCTCTACAATGGTCTCTTCGGCTGAAGCGGCTACTTCGACCTCTGTGTCTGTATCTGGTGCAGATGATTCCACTGCAAGCACTGTGGCAATCTTCTCTTCTACAGACGACACCGATGATTTCTTGGACGGGCGCGAAGGAACTCCATTCGATGATGACGCACCCACACTGGAGGTAGTTGAAGATCCTCGGGTGTGGGTACGCGCAGAACGCTCTCGCTGTTTTTCCTTCCGCAGTGTTTTCTGCACTTCCACCTCACTTTCCTTTGCTAGCCTTGAAAATTCATGAGCTTCCAAGCCCCGGCGGACTTCCTCAGCACTAAGCTTGAGTGCCTTCTGTTGTCGTTCAGAGAAAAACACGCGCAGTTCCTTCTGCCGTCTCTCTGACTTAGCGGCATTTTCCTCTTCCAAGCGTTTGCGGCGTTCGTACTGCTTTTGGGCTCGCTCAGCGTAACCAGGTGCGTTTTCGTAGTTCAAGTATCTAGGAACCGTCGAGTTCAGCTTCTTTCGAGAAAGGGCTGACCGCACAAATGGCTCTGGAGGGTGATCAATTGTCACCCGAGCTGTGAGGGAAGCACGCCGATCAAACGAATCCAGCACGCTTCTCACTCCAGCGGAACCGAGGCTCTTTCGCCGCTCCGCCGCGATAAACTCTTCCTTTGTGATCGTCTTGTGCGTAGCAACGTGCATCGACCCAGACTGAATGCCTTGCATGACTTTGCTCTTGACGTTAGAGTACCGCTTGTTTCGAGACGGAATCGAGGACTCCGCTACGTTGACATCGTCGCCTTGCTCAGCCGCCTTCTTTGCGGTGTAAGAGGCTGTCGGCGCCATGATCGAGGCTCGCTTCGGTGCCATGGGAACCGTAGGGCCAAACGCACCCTTGGACTTGGTGGACTGGATTTTAGCAGTAGAATGAGACTCGCTTGCCTCAGGGACGTTCCTCGCCTGCCACGAAGCCGTCGGCGCTGTGATGGACGCTCTCTTCATTGGGACAGGGGTAGTAGTCGCCGCTGCTGGAGGCGTGAATCCAGTTGACCCAGCTGTGGCTTTTTGTTTCGAAGCCGTGCGGGTCTGCTTTGGTGTAGGAGACGCTCGGTGAGTTTTCTCCGCTTCAGCAGCCTTTCTCGCCATGTAAGATGCAGTCGGTGCTGTGATTGAGGCTCTCTTCATGGGAACAGGGACAGTTGGAGCAGCAGGTGGGGGCTTGATAAACCCAGTTTCACTCACCGTCCCATTGAGCTTAGACGCTGAGCCTTGCTTCTTCAGACGTTGCGACGCCTTGTGGAGCTCTTCCGCTTCGGCTGCTTTTTTGGCCATGTATGATGCGGTCGGTGCTGTGATCGAGGCACGCTTCATTGGGACAGGCACTGTAGTTCTAGCCGACGAAGACTTCGATGATCCCACAGATCCAGCAGACACCTTGCGTGTCAGCTTCGGGGATGTTTTCGAAGCATTAGCCACACTTTTGCTTGTAGAACTCACTCCTAGCTTCGTTTCCGAAGTGGTAACACCAGTTATGAGCTCAGGTGCTGGACTTGCCTTCGTCAATGGCTGAGGCTCAAACTCATCTTCACCGTCCGTCATTGGACGCTCGCCAACCACGACGGTATCCTCAGTCTCGATCGTGTCATCCTCCACAACAAATGATTGCTCTGTCGTCAGCATTGGACGGGACTTGGAATTGGGTTTCTGTTCGGACTCATCTAGTTCATTTTCGGCACCCAAAGTGTCCTTCGCAATTTCTGGTTGAGGCTCTTGGACTATTTCTTGGGTCTTCGCGGAGTATTGGATGTCAAGTTGTTCATTATCAACGCCGGCATCAACGGTTGCGACAGGAGCGACTGTTTGGTCAACTTGTTGACTCAATTCAGGCTCGTTGAGGTCTAACTCAACCAAACCGTCACTTGGATCGACTTGTTCAACTACTTCACCCGATTTTTGGTTCGTATCAGCTTCAATAGCAGGACTAGCGGGCTTTTCATTAGTACGAGTAGCGCTTGCCTCGGCTTCCACAGCCCCAGCGTGCTCAACAACGTCTAACTCGACCTGGGCATTATCAACCGATTTGACGGGTTCCGACGGATCGGTTGTACCATCAACTGCATAAGCGTTATCTTTGCCAGCAAATTGAGATTCATCAACCACAGACTCCTCATGATTAGGGGGTTCATTACCGGCCCTTGGCATCTCATTCTCGATCTCCTGCACAACGGCTGTTTCATTCCACTCATTTTCGCTAATGTCCAACGCCACAGGTCCATTGTCAGCGCTTGGGGCGTCATTCTCGACTTCGTGCTCAACAACAGTCTCATCGACTAATATTTGGCCCTCCTCAGGTTGGACAGACCCGCCAGTGCTTGGCCCTTCCTTCACAATCTCGTTCTCGGAATTATTCTCATCAGCTAGTGCATGCTTCACCTCTGGTTGAGCAAGGTCACCAACATGCAGCTCAGCAAATGCATCGACTTCATTCTCGCCCTCCTGTTCAATGGTAGCCTCGTCAGCTAGAGCTTGGTTGTCCTCGGATTTAACTGACCCTCTGACATCCAGCTCAACAGATTCATTGTCAGTGGTTGGAATGTTCTTCTCGATCTCCTGCACAAGCGTCGAATCATTAATTGGTGTTTGGTTCTCCTCAGATCGGACAGGCTCGACGAGATCCAGCTCTACAGGTCCGTGTTCAGCATTTGAGATTTCATCCTTGACTTCCTGCTCAATGATAGCTTCATCGACTGATGTTTGATTCTCATCAGGCTGATCAATTTCTACATCAGTAGTCTCCATATTCGCGTCGTTCTCCTTCTCTGCATTTCCAGTATTTGTGATAGCATCCCATTGATCCTGAACATCAGTAACGGAAGAAATGTCTGCTTGGTAGTCCTTCTGGTCGACAGTAAGACTGTCACTACCCGGCTCAGATAGATAGTCGCGTTTATCTTCAGTTTTCGCCAAGGAAGCATCTAAAGAATCCAACGGTTGGTTAGCTGCTATCGCATGCAGGCTGCTGTCCAATTCGACGTCAGGGCCAGCGTTTTCTTCTGTCGGTTCGACAGTAGCACTATCATTTGGCACCAATGAACCCACACCAGCATCAGCCTGATTGTCTTCGAGTACCGGAGAAGATCCATCGTCATTGTGCACACTCGGTGATTCTTCAGAGCTCTTCAAATCAGTTGAAGTGGGATTTGGTGACGGCGCAGCATGCTTAAGCTTGACATGCTCTGCGGCCTTTGCTGCTTCCTCCTGCTGTTTCGTAAGGGCCTCAAACTTTGCCTTCTCAGCACCGACGTGGATGCTGCGTTTTCCTTCATCGGGGAAAAACTCGCGAACGGTACGAAATTTCAAGTTGTCAAGAGATTTGTCCTGTTTTGCCTGCGCCTCGAACTTCTGCTTTTCAGAGCCAACGCGGACGCTGCGCTCCTCGGGGAAGAATTCACGTACAGTGCGGAACTTGAGATTGTCGAGGGATTGTTCGCGTTTTCCCTCGAAACGACTGGCGATGCTCTTCACGGGTGTCAGGGCCTCTGGAGCGCCTTCACTGGACTTGCCAGGGGAATCGCTAGCAGCATGTCCCTCATCAAAGCTGAACTTTTTCCGACTGACAGCAGCATCAGGGGTGATGATATTGAAGTGATCAACAGCAACTCCAGACTCTTTCGCAGTAGTAGCCCTGAGTTCGGGCGAAGCAGCTGGCGACACACCATCCTTGCCGGGAGATTTAAAGCTGGATCCAATCTTGTACTTCGACTTTGCTTCTTCTTCTGCCTTCGCTTTCATCTTCTGCTGTTGTGCTTGAGCCTCGTACTTTTGTTTTTCAGCACCCACGCGAATACTGCGCTCCTCGGAGAAAAATTCACGCACAGTGCGGAACTTTAGATTGTCGAGAGATTGTTCGCGCTTGCCTTCAAAACGACTGGCGAGACTCTTAACAGGCGACATCCTTTCAGGCTTTGCTGCCTCAGTAGTCTCCGATTGGAGTTCTGATGTCGGTGGGGCAACCTTGACCTGTAGTAGTTCATTTTCTTCGTTCTGAATATTTTTTGCCACTTCAGAAGTTGAATTCTGCGAATCCGTCGACGGAGGGGCCACCGCTTCCTCTTGATCTACCTTGGCTTCGACTGTTTGCCCAGCAGGCTCAAGATCGAGCTCGAGCTCGAGTGAAACGGGCTGGGGCTCTTCTGCAGCAGTAACTTCAGCATCTTCCTCTAGTTTTGCCACTGCAGCAGGCTTTTCCGTAGCATCCGTAACATCCACCTCCGATTTTGCTGCTTCAGCAATTGTCACCTCAGTTGACGCTTGGTCTTGAGCAAACACTTCTTCAGTAGATTCTTCCTCTGCTTTGTCCACCTTGTCCAACGACACCGGCATTTCTTCACTCGGCGTCAGAGAATTCACAGCAGGAGTCTCGAGCTCCTTCACTCCCGCAGCCAGCGGTTCTTCGCTCTCCACAGCGTCCAAAGACTGCGATGTCGGAGTTTCCGAGGACACGTCACCCTGCTGCTTGTTCCCTACCGCAGCTTCTACCTCCGCAGGTTCGCCCTGAACCTGAACCTGTTCGCTCGCCCTCGTACTGGAGGGGGGCGAGAGTCTGGCCGCCTCCTTCTCAGCCGTCCTCTGCCTCTCCAGCGCGTCGTACTTGTCCCTCTCAGCGCTCACATGGACGCTCTGCTCTCCGTCCACGAAAAAGTCCCTCTTGGTGCGCATTGGCAGGTCGTCCAGACTCGTCTCCTCCTGCACCTCCAGCCGCTTGACCGCCGTCTTGACGGGCGACGGACTCACGAGCTCCAGCTTAGCCGCCGACTCGGTGCGGCTCGGCAGCGGCTTCTTGCGCCCCACCTTGAACCGCGAGAAGAGCGACCCGACCGCGCGCGTGCCCGTGGCCTTCATCGAGTCCAGCGACGACGTGCGCTCGAGCTCAGGCGGCGCCAGCTCATGGCCCTCCTCCTGGTTGTCCTCCTCCTCCACCGTCTTCTCCTCAACAGAGGGCTCTGCCTCCTCAATAGAGGGATCCTTCTCCTCCTTCTTCTCGTTCTTCTCCTCCTTCTCGTCCTGCTCCGGCTCTTGCGGCGCGTCCTCCTCCAGCTCGGACTGCGTCCTCTCGAGGCTCTTGCGGCGGCTTTTGCTCTTCTTCTTCTTCTTCTTCTTCTTCTTGCTCTTGGCGGCGTCGGCGTCCGTGGGGCTGGTGACGGCCTCGAGCTGCGGCTCTGGCTCGGCCTCCGCCTTCACGTCCACGGTGGGCGGCGCGTCGGCCAGCGGCTGCGTCTCCTCCATGGGGCGAGAGTGAATGTGTGTGCGTCGTGGCGCGCAATTTGGCGTCTCGCGGATATGTTTTGAAACTGCGTGTTGCAGGGCCGTGAAATACCTGTGGAAGGTTATAAATATCGGTTTGTAGGTTTATGCTGGTGGGGAGGCTGAATCAGAAGGAAACTTGCGAATTAGTGGTATGGTGGAGGAGAGGTGCATGATGCAAGATGGGATGACGTGCGCCAGCGAAAAACTGGTCGGCATAGAGCGCTCTTGTGATTTTTTCTCGTTCTTGAGATGAGGTGGCCGTCTTCTATCCCGGAGAACGCGGCTTGCCGCATTTCCCGCCAACTGAGCTATGGAATTGGCAATGATGACAGTGACATCTACCGTAGGTGAGCACGAAAGAATGCAACACAACTTCACCTTCAAGCTTGAAGCACACGTATCTACTGTACAAATGTAAATGATTCTTTTCACTCAATTGTTCTGAGCTGAAAACTGAAAATTGGTTTATCAAGTCGGGGGTTGCTTCGCTATGGACGCCAACCTGGTCAAGGCCACGATCGGTGAACCATACAGTATTGGTAAGTATAAGACGAAATACTTTGGCTCGCTCACGACGATCCTGAATGTGGGTGAACTTGAAGAAGCGGCAGCATTCATACTTTTACAAGTACATGTACGTTAGTCAGATGAACGGCGCGCGCTGAACGTCCAGGAATCAAGAATCTGTCTCCAGAGGAAAGAGAAAAATTACGGGCTCACCAATTCCTACCTGCACCTGTACAAACTACCTGAATCGACAAAGAGAATTCGCCAACGGAATATGATCAATGCCCCTATCGAAGTTGCAAGGCTTGGAATGATATTGAAGCAATCTCGGGTATCCGCCCGCTATTTGCTACATATGTAGGTCCCTGCGGCCAATATGGGTGATACAATCGAAGTTGTTACCAAATGGGGCTTCTTGGGGAGCTCCAAAAGCTACTGGTACTACTACATCGCCGTTGTTCCTGACGGTGAAACGAGTCTTAGCGGGACTTGGCCCCTGTGCAGTTCACGAAACCAAAATCGTGAAACATACTACTGCTACCACCCCTCAAGATGTTGCTCATTGATGGCAACAAGTATTGGACATCAGAATCTTCGGCAAAAACATCAATGGGAACATTGAGATGCACTACATCGATAACTTACGTGAATTACAATTGCTACAAACCTCTGCAAGCACCACCAACTCACAAATCCAAGACCATATCGGCGAATCCGTCGGCATCGTCCGCCATGAAGTCGTTGATAAAGAGACTTTCCCAGCGGAGGACTACCGACGAAAACGCCTTGGCCAATTCCTCCAACAGCACGCTGCATTCCAAGCCGCCGCTCTCGAACTGACCCACACCTTGAGCCAGGCATCCCTCGATGCACGTGCCATCCGACAACTCCTCCACCGTGTCCTCAAACACGTAGCCGTTGCACTCGTTCTCCAGCGCGTACTCGCCGTCCGTCGGCTCATCGATCGTGCGGTCGGCGTACACCCAGCGGCTGGTAGAACCAGTGGGTGGTGCAGCAGCCGCGAGGAACCGAGCATTGACAGCTTGGGTGAAGGTTTTCCCAGGCAGGGCCTTCACTAACCTCATCACCAGGACGTTGTCGTCGAATACCTGAAGAATCTCCATCTTCTTGACCTCGGGGAAGGTGTCCATGTACCGCTGCGGATCCACAGTTTGCATGCGCTTGCCCAGCTCCAGCGCAGTGACGCCGGGGAAGAACTTGCGGTTGCGTCCGTAGTATTTATCGCCTTGGCTCCAGAAGTCGAACTGCCAGCCAAAGATGACGGGGGACTTGACGGGCTCCACATCCGACTCCAGCATGGTCACCAGTTGCCGTGTCGTGTCTTCCACTGCGTGATACACAAACTCCTGGCTCCACGGCATGGGAGCATCATTGGCGATGCAGTGCACGAGGTCATCGGGCAGCGTGTTGTCTTCAAGTTTGACGGGCGTGCCCAGAGGCACAGGCTCAATGTCTTCAACACGGACCGTGGCCGCACTCGCCGCCGCTGCGAGTTGCTGAGCCAGCAGTTGGTTCTCGTGCTGCAGCACCTGGACGCGCTCCTGCTGCTGGCGCATCTCCCACTCGTGGGACTGCATCGTGTGCGCAATGAACTCTTCCAGCTGGAAGACCTTGGTGCGCAGGTCCTCCGTTTCCTTCCGCTGGCGGTCGCGACATCGCCGAGACGCCGCGCGCACCTGATCCCTCCGGCGCTGGGCCTTGTGCTGCTTGATGGCTTCGGCGCTCATGCCGTCGGTCGAGAGCGCGCGCTGCTTGGACGCAGATTTGGATGCTGGAGCCTTGCTCTTCTCCTGCTCGACGCTGTCGATGCGCTTGAGATCCAGCAGCAGCTCGTTGGGCTCCTCGTCGGACGGCCAGCTGGCGTCCGTGCGCGGCGAGGCCGAGTCCAGGTCGTTCTCGACGGACGGCGGGGGCGTGAGCATGCGCTTCTTGTTGGCTGGTGCGCGGTCACAGTCTCCGCCGCTGCGCTTGGATGCGGAGCTGCGGCTTGCGCGGATGGCTGCGAGAGGGACACTGAAGCCCAGCGACCCGCTGGCCGAGTCTCCGCTCCCCATGGCTGCGTCTGCGAGGTGGCGGTCGATTTGCGGAATGACGAGAGGATGAGGTGGGCGGCTCCGCTTGAAGCGCGCCATACGTTCGACAAGAGCTCCGATATGCGGCGGACCGGCTCTGTCTGGGCAGACATCAGTCTGGTTGTGACGCGCCCATCACCCCCGGGATGTCGACGAACACTTGGCTATTGTATGCGGACGAGTACTGTGCGGACGCGTACTGTGCTCTAGACTCAGAAGTTCCGCTATGTCAGTACATTCATGTGCGTCTAGCTGCAGACTCGAGTTGAGGTGAAGCATCGGAGCATCGGAGAATGATGGGCCTGAGGGCCGTTCTTAACGGCGGTAGAATTGTAGAATATTCTACCGCACTCGAAATGTGCGAGAGACAAGTCTATTCAACGCTACTACGATTCTACCTCCCCGTTGAGAACAAAAGTGAACCGTTCACCTCAAATTCTGCCCAGTTCTCGGGTCGCCAGCTTGGCTGTATTGCGACGCGTCCAGCCCGCTTTCCACTGAATGCTATGGCTAGACCCCTATCTCCACCTTCGTTCGAGAAGTCAGGGATGTCTTCGCCAGTGGACGGTGGGGGGGGGGGCAAGGTGTTGTAACGTTAGGGCATACCGAGCGGAGCTTGTCTTTTAATAATAGATCTTATTTTCACTGCAAATTTCAGTCTGACGCTCGTTCTCTCAAATTCTCCCGTTCACCTCATTCACCGGCGTGCGGTGTACGGTTCTACAGGAGACAGCTTTTATGCACGAGCCTATTACGCAAACATGCTAGAAATGGAGAACCCGGTACTACAATTCTACAAATTCTACGTTGTTAAGAACGACCCTGAGGCCCTGGTTTCTCCGTCGGTGTCTGGGTCTGGGGATTACCTGAAACGATTTTGATTGGCCAGCAGTTTATTCTCCGACGGCCATTAATTCCCACCCCCAAGGGGGTGAGAATAAAAAAAAGATTTTATTCTCAGATAGGCATCGAGAGCGAGAGGTAGGCGCTTTGCGATCGCGATCACACGATCGAAGACAAATATGAAGATACATGATAAGTACTATGGTGCTGCCTCAGTAGTACCTGTGGCTGCGGCTCCATGGGAGCACTTGGGCAAGGGAGAACTCCAGTGACTGGAGCTCTCCCATGGAAGGTGCCCAGACCGAGTTCCTCGTAGCATCGAAGACCTCCCCCATGAGCTTGAATGAGTATTAGAGGCGCGTGGCGCGAGCGCCTGGTTCGCGCTAGATTATGAAATGGTTGGAGCTCTGGGCGCGGAGCTCTGGTTGGTGCAGCACAAGCTAGCGAGTTTACGAGTGTATGTAAATTAACAGGTAAAACCCCAGACCCCACTTGTCGAGGGTCGTCTCTGGGAATTACTGTGAGCGTTAATCCCCAGACCCAGACACCGACGGAGAAACCAGGGCCTCATGATACTGTACGATTTTTTGAACAACCGATTCATTTCGAATATTTGTGAGTGGCAAACTATGGTCAAGCTCCTAATCTACTCATCTAGTTTAGCTCCACCCATCGGTTCCCACTCTTGCAGGGTGCCACGTCAGTACATGGGAGGCACCAAGCTCGACACAGCGTGTCACCGACATTTGATTGGGGCTCCCTGGCCCGTGACGAGCGCCGTGGACCTGCTCGACCTCGAAGCGAGGTCACGAGGCTCGATAGGGACTGCAGTCTGCAGCGATCAAGGCCGCGGTGCGATGCAATTGTGCGCGAAGGCAAAGTTGGAACCGAGTCCGATGCCAGTGATCTTGCGGCTGCAGCCCCCTCCTCGTTGATCTTGCAGCACCACCCGTCGAGCTTGGCACGCAGCGCAGGTTCAATGTAAAACGGCGGCTGCGGCTGATGCCGACTTAACGGAATCAGGGCCACGAAGCAAATGATGCCGGACACGCCGCCCGTAGTCGAAACACGGGTTCAACTCTCTTTCTTGTCGCCCCGCACGGCCTTACCGACGGTAAGGCGCAGCCCAGCCCAGCCAATGCGCTGTCTGCCTGGGTGAGGCGATGGCTTCTACAGTACACACTGTATCCATACCAAGGTGAGGAACCCGAGGCTGCATGCGCATTTTCGAGCAAGAGCCGGTTCGGACAGCGTGGTATGATCTGATTCAAGTGAGATGGGTCTGTCGACGAATGGATCACTTGACGCCGAAGGCATCGACGGCGGATTATCTGCCGAATTTGTGGTTGTTGTGATGCCAGTGAGAGACTATAGTGTTTCTTGCCGGGCTGCTCCCTCCAGGTGTCCGCGCACCAACTTGGCGCCACCAACTCTCACAATTTGCTTGCAAGTTGACTGCCAGCCACTGCAAGAAGGCACTTCGTCGATTTTTTGTCGATGACGGGACTTAACACCCCGCGTGGAATTTAATTTTCACGCGGTACTGTGGTTAGACGAACACGGCTTCCTTTGCGCTGCTCGGACGTAATATGTCGACACCCTCCGTTCTCATAATGAGACTCTCATTGATTCGCACTTCCTAGCCCGTCCATTGCATCGAACTTGTCGAGGGAAAAGTGGGTTGCCCCGACCTCGACAAAAAAAAATGGGGAACAATTATCAGCCAGACTTTACAATCGCATTTTCGGGTTGGGTAATCTCCTGGGGAAGGTATCCCGGAGCAACCAGCGGCATGCGGTGTCAAACGAGGCTACTAAGCGTGTGCACAATCGCACATATCAACCCCGTTCCTATAATCCGCTGTATGCATCTTCAAATTCGATGGGATACCAAGTACTTGGCCATGGCTCACACGACACAGTAGTTTTCAATACTGGCCAGTTTTCTACAGACGCATTTAGTAGAATGACAGAGTCCGTTTTGTGCCTTGGAGCCGAAAAGCTGGTTTGCTGGCCATCATAGATCCGCTCAAGGTCGGTGCAGTACGGAGAGTTGGCAGCTAGTACGGGATACGCGTCTATAACCAACGTGCGAGCATTTTCAAGTGAAGGGTCAATCCAATCCCAAAAGAATGCTATGTTCGTGTTATCCACGCGAAGAACAAGCGAGGGTGACATTTCAGGCACACTTTCGGGTAATTCAGTGAAAAGAGTCCCACCAATGTGAAGAAACCCGACCTGACCTTCAAACACCGAGGCAGGAATAATCGAAATCGGGTTCATTGCAAGCGAAAGATCAAACGGAGCAAGCCGCGCTAACGGAGCCGGGACCTCGGTAAAATCACTTGCCTCAAAGTAGATGCTAGCTACCCGCGGCCATTTCAAGTCAAAATCGTCGGGCAAGGTGCGCAAGTTCGTAGTGCAGAACTCAATGTCCAGTAGCTTCTGCGGGAAATCATCACTCAGAAGGCCTGCAGGGAGTTCACCATTCGTCATATTAACACGAACGAGGTACAGCATCATAAGGTTGGGGTGGTATTTCTGCGAGAGAGCAGCGCTTTCACTCCAGTGCATCACCGTAGAGTTGTAGATCTTCAAAAATTTGACACGTGAGAACTTGGTCAGCATATCTGGTACCTCAAGACGGGGGCAGTGCCGTACCACCATTCGAATAGTAGTCGTTGGATTGAAGGCGCTCCACTGAGAAATAACTTCGTTCACTTCGCCGCTGAGATTCAACTCATAACAGTCAAGTATAAGCAGAGAACATGATGGTTCGGATGTAACCCAGGGTTTCACCTGCATTTTGCACTGTGGCAGTCCCGAAACAGATTCGGCATACAAATGCAGAACGAGAATTGTCATACCCCACACGAAGAAAAGGATCTGCGCGAAGCGAGACTCCGATGCCACAACTACATCCAATTTGCTCTGCGTTCGCGTCTCACTTGCGTCATTCATGCTTGGATAAAGGGGAATTACTGACGTCACTTGACGGGTAGACTTAGACTGCCTCCTCTTCGGCAACTTTGCGGTCAAAATCTTCTTCATGTTGTTCATGTTGCTCACCATGCTTAGGGCAAATAATACTCGTAATGTCAAATCCCACCATGAGCTGACCAACAGAAGTTGAAACTCGCTCAAGACGTGCACAACCCAGACATCTTCATACCACTTGTTCGATGGGAATCCACTAAGATGAAAGTCAAAATCTGGGTAGTAAATGGCTAGCAGCACTGAAGTGATCCCAACTGAAGTCACCAGATCCAGAATACAGTCGCACACGACAGCTAAAAGGCGTCGCTTAGCTGCATCTGTACGGAAAGATGAATGCACGAGTGCTGTGCTCCAACAATTGAGAACCAATAGCGCAGAATAACCCCTATTGAACTGGCTACGCGGTAGTAGCACACTCATTCGGTAGGCTTGTTGTGTTTGAAGTGCGGTCTCAATTACTTCTCGGCACAATAAGACCAAGTCGAAGTATGGTCCATCCACTCCGAGAAGCCCGCCTTTTGAAAGAGCTCCGTGGTAGGCACTACGAATGCTGGAAGCCCACCGAGTTTCGCTCGTTGGATCTTCTGTAGTTCGCCGAGTAGACACATTGTAGATAGCGAAAACAAGGCGTCCCTTCTTGAGTGACCAACTCATCATCCACAGTAGGTAGCCCACATGTACTACAGCCAAACACCCGTGGACAACGGCGATGGTACGATCGTACGTGCTGCCGATTCCGAGGTTGTAAAAGAACAACCATGTATCCAAGAGAGTCCCCGGCAAGTTCCAGTAGCACCAAGCAAATGCTGCGAAGTAAACAAAACAGAAGGCATGGATAGCTACGAAGCCTATCCAGCACCCACGGAATGTGACTGGTGAAAATGACCCATCAGGACGTCTGATGATTCCTCCTTCCGCCGGACCTACACCACGGTAACTACCAGTAACAAATCCACCAAGGCGGTCCATCCTCGAAGTCTCCAAAAGTATTGTTGGTTTTTGTTACCCTCGAGCTCATTTATAGCCACATCACCATAGTAAGTACTTGATAAAATTAGAGGACAAGAAGCACAAACCAGCAATATTGTGCAAGATGGTCACATGGACATTCACTTTCGAACGATGAGAACCGCGTTATGCCTTAGAACTCTGATTCAGCCAGAACCAACGCGAAGCGTACCGTGCTTTTCTTGAAAGCAGCATACATGCGGCATACAACGAGCGGGCTTTCCTCCAACTCTTCATCTGGTTGCATGTAAGCCGCCTCGCCATCCTCCCCGTCAAATGCTGAATCACCGTAATATTCTCGCAGAAACGGACGTGGACAGATGCATCGAAGCACGTACTCACGCTGGACGGGGACCGTCATCGGCCCCGCTTCTGCGAGCGTTGGATTCGTGAGCAAAATGGCAGCAACTTGCTGACGTAAGCACGCTTGCTTCAAGAGTTCCGAGATTTCTAACTGCTTGCGATGTGAAAGTGAAGGTAAGAGTAACAAATTCACAAGTTCCAACGCTCCATGGTCCTCCTTTGGTGCAGGAAAATAGCGGAGCAAGGCCAGAGCCTTTGTAATGAGAGCTTCCACAGATTCCAGTGAGCGCACAAGCTTCCAGCAAGCGTCCAATGCCATCTCAAATGCAACTTGAAGCTGCTGTCCTTGATGTGCAGCTGCAATCGACTGCTCGTGGCTAGCACCGCACTGCTTGCTCCTGCCAGCAGCTGGAAAAGCCACTTGTGACTCTGCTAGAGCCTCGTCCAACAGCGCAATTGCACGGTTCCCACGTGAACGAAGGTTCTGCATAGCACGATGGACCACCGGTAGCGTCTGGGTTGACACGCGTACCGGTAATGCTGTCTCCACCACGAAAACACTGTTAGAGATAGCCCCCGCTAGCATTTGGTGAAACAGTTCGTGCGGGGATAGTGTCTCCATATAATGATACACTTTTTCTGACTCTTGGACTGGATCAAACAATCGTTTTTGGCGACTTGCGGGCACTGGAGCACTAGACTCCCACATTTGCTGCCACAAATGTTCGTGCCCTGGCCCAAAACGCATCCGCTCCGAGAGCATGCCGTGCTGTTCGAACCACCATACCCCTTGACCCTCGGGCGGCAGCTCGGTTTGCGATGGGTCAAGTGGTGTTTCGAATGGAATCCAATCCTTTGGTGAATACCAACGAATGAAATCCGCGAGACAGGTTCGTGGGTTGGCAGCTTTAAATGACTGCATATCCGAAATCAATGCCGTACTCTGGATCTGTTGCCGCAATTTATCCGACTCCACACTCACGCCCAGACGAGTAAGAAGATCCTGTTGTTGTTTTGCGACATCTTCCGTCATGGGTACCGCTGTTTGGGTCACAGGTTCTAGTAGAGGTTCGTTTGTTTGCAGGCAAACAATACCAGTTGCCTCACGAAGAACGCCTTCCGAGCGCCTCGCCGCCCGAGGAGGCGACGGCAAACCAGTGTCTTGCTCGACAGAGTCGAAGAATTCGTCTTCACTTGGACTGTCGTCTTCGTCGTCACCACCCAAGGATGTTGTGTTCTGAATATCGGCCTCTTTCACATTCTTAGGTTGTTGCCCGTTGTTTGCCTTGATTCTATCGCCACTATTTGAAGCTGGCCTTGACTCCTGGGCTTCCCTGAACATTAGAATGTAATAAAAACGGATTCCAGTTTAATAATGAAATAGTATGGAGCGGTATTGCAATTCGAGAGCTTTTAGAAAATACCTTAGAATGCAGCGATTGAGCAGTTGAAGCTTTTGATGCAGAAGACAATGGCGGAAGTCTGGTTGAGGTAACTGTATCGCATCTGAGTCCAGTAAAAACAGCGCGTCCAAAGAGTGTGAGCTGGTGTTATGGTCAACACCGTTCTCTTTTATGCTGGTACTCTGTAAAATACAAAACGGTTGGCAACGCATGTGCGGTGCCAATGCAAAAGGTGCGTCAGCTAACTAAATTCAACACGTTAGAGAATTCCTTTTACGTACCATGAACGGAAGTAGTTGCTGCTGAAACCACCGCTCCCTCAATGCTTTCACAAACTCGACCCAAAGCAGCGACATGGAGTTGATCCCATCTAGATATCAATATGCCACGAACAAGTTAGCGACCCGATAATTATTTGCCATGCGTGAGTTGCATCACTGTGAACGTACGTAATTGACCCATCCTCGTAGCGAGAATGGACACAAGCTCCCCTAAAGGCGCACCATGCTCCACAGAACTTGGCACACTCACCAAAGGCAGCCTTGGACTGCCTTTTAGCCCTGCGTTTTCTTGGCTTTCATTTCCTTCTTCTTCGTCGAATAGCTCCGAAACGATACGTCTGATTTCTTCTGCATCAGACCCTTTCCATGTGGCAGCCGACACTAAACTTGAGATGGCATTCCCCAACACACCTACTGCTCGTGCAGCGGGTATTGTGGACTCCGGGATACTTTGTGATATATGTGATACAGACGCTTCATCGGAACCACTTGAGCTCGTAGCAACATGAGCTGACGATGACTTCGCTGACGATGGTGCCACGGGCATGGGCGGTGCAAGCTCCGACACCAAAATATCCTTGCTGAGCTCCCTGGAATTCGAATAGACCTGAACGAGGTTCGCGATCTGCTTGCTTAGTGGGAGCTGAGGTTTGCGCTGGTTTTCCGAAATAAGATCTTGAAAGCGCGTGGTGAGCATCCACTGAGGCGCCGAGCTAGGATCCAGAGTTGAGTGCACAACGTTGTCTACATACGTTCCTTCGCGCAACTGGGGCCAGCTAACTGTGAGATCCATTCCGCACAAAGGAGAAGTAGATGCACCCAGCAACGGAGTGGGGTGATTTTCACCGAAAAGCTTAGCTGTAATCTGGCGTATTCGATGTTGATCCTTTGTTGGCAGCTGGGATTCCAATGTTCGCCAAGCCAGAGGATCCTCTGGTGTCGCCGCTTCCCGAGGATCATCGGAGCGATTCCATGAATACCCGAACGAGGCTGACACCATCATACCAATCGCGAGCTCACCCGATTCGTCCGCCTCGACACGACACTTTTCTTCGATATGCGGAGGCAACTGCAGCTTCACCTTGAAAAAGTCTAGCAGACCGCTAATGCAACTCTGGTTCGGGTTCAGCTCCGGAACTGAGTCCGTATCAAACGACATGGAGACATTTCCCGTCGCACCAGGCACCGCCGATCCAATCCACGTCCCTCTCGAAGGTTCAAACACTGGAACGAACGCAGGAATGGTGCAGTTGCAGTTATTCAGCGCCATCGTGAGCGCCGACAGCAGCATGGCGGCTTCGTTCTGGTCCACGTGGATATCTGCCATAGCATCCTCATCTTCCTCACCCGCTCCGCTCTCCTTGCCACCGTCTGGCCCCTGCTCCACCACCGCCTGCTGCTCTGCAGAGTCTCCTGTACTCGGCTTCTCCTCCCCGTCCTCCCTGCTTCTACCACTCTCGACCTGCTTCTTCTTCTCGTGAGGCGACGATCTGCTCAGTAGCAGGAACTCGTCCACCCCGAACCACTTCTGCACGTTCTTGAAGGCCGCTCTCCGACTGAACACGGGCTCGCCGTCGTCCTCGAACACCGACGTGTAGTAGGACGGCCTGTTCTCCGCTCTGCCCTGCTCTGAGTCCTCAGTCTCCTCACTGTCCTCGATCTTGTCGCCCTCCACGCCCCACTGGAAGTCCCTGCTGGCGTCCGCCACCGACAGCATCGTGGGCGTGAAGTGCTCGAGTCCCTCCTGCCATCGCTTGCCCTTGAGCGACTTGCTCTGCGTCTCGGCCGGCGGCTTAACGTTCGACTCGGCGTGCGCTGCTACGAAGAGTGTCAGAGTGTAGGTCTTTGCGTCTTTTTGACCAATAGGAGCGAGGAACTGCAGCTCCTTCGTCCAGATCGCGGCGTCCGAGTGTTTCGGGGTGGGGCCCTGTCGCTGCGAAGAGGCACTGAGCGCTGCTAGCGACGCGTGGCCCTTGTTGGCCAGCTGCCAGCCGATCAGCGCCTGCTCCACGTCCGACACGAACTGCTCCGAGGCCGTGGCGTTCGTGAAGTCGACGAATTGGCTGCTCGGGTCCTCTTCCACCTGCATCGTCATGGGTTCTTCCAGGCTTGAAGTGCGAGTGAAGGCCAGAAGAGGCTGCGATTGGTTCAAAATCAGCTTTTGATGTGGTGAACGTAGCACTAGTGTGGTTTACACCAATGTAGCCACATTTTGACATGCATTCTGCACACACTTGCACTTCGGTGGTCTCGACGAAATGCGCACTCTGGCGAGGCTGCAGGACGTGGAGCGGCAGCTCTGCACAGCGGCTACAGCAGTGCAGCTGCATCTGCGCGGTCTGGAGGGTAGGCGCGAGCACATCGGCTGGGCGCAGATCGTGGCGCTAGCGCTCGTGTGTGGACGCATCGAGCAGGTACAGAGCGAACTGAGCCAGTCGACGGTCGAGATTCTGGCATTGGCTAGGAAGAGCGTGGCTGGAGGAGGCTCAGCGGACACGGGAGAAGAGACGGAGACGGAGGACGAGGACGAAAATGTGGAGCTGCATGACGGGCAGAGGCTGAAGGACGAGCTCAGAAGACAAGCAGAGGAGGCTGAGGCTTTGGTGGAGCACAGTGGAGAGCAGGATGGGGCCTCTAAAAGGGAGGAGGAAATGCAGGATGAGGTGATTATAAAGGTGGAACAGGGGACGATGGCAGAAAGTGCTGCTTGGGTTGGAGCTGTGGAGGAGGAGACTAAGGAGAACGACGATAGGAGTTCGACGCACGTTGGCACCGCAGTGGACGAGGTGGAGAGCAGCGAAGCAAAGAGAATTTGCGAGTCTGATATCGAGGTGAAGCGTGAGATGATCGCCGGAAATGGATTCGTGGAAGTACTTGAGCAGTCTGGTATGAATGAGGAGGGACAACTTTGTGACGCTGCTGTGGAAACGGAGAAGGCGGAACTGAATGTGGAGGAAATTAGTAGGAGGAACGAGAACGAAATACTGGATGCTGGCGTGGAGATAACGGAGACTGGGTGTACGCTGGATGGCTTGGAAAACGTTGAGGAGTCGAAGCAAAGTGAGACAACACAAGTAAACCATGAAACCATGGAAGCTGAAGGCGGCCCTGTGGAAGTTGCACGTGATTCGAGGATGGCGCCAAACGAGGCAAAATGCGAAGAAGAGCAGGTTGAGATCGAAGTGCGCAATGCTGACGTGATAGATTCTGAACTACCTGCTGCACCAGAACCAAAGACAACAACGGAGTCCGAGAGCGTTAAAGAAATACCTGTGGAGTTACTTGTGTAAGTAATCACATGCGACAATGGTATGTACAGTACTATACAATCTCCTATTCGACTAACGAAGCTGTTGTAACCGTAGGAATACGATGTTTATGGTGCAGACTACGAAAACAATTGGTTCGAGAACAGTCGTGAACGAGACTAGCACTTTATCTGTTGAAGCGGATCATCATGGAAATCCCGTGAACGGATTTCTCGAGATAGAGAAGAAGCGAACAACTGTAGCAGTGATACGCGGAGAATGTGAGGAAACTCAACAGGCTCCTGTGACGATAGTGAAACCTGTCCAAGGTAAAGAATTGATTACGCAAAATACCGAGTTCAGAAACGGCGAAACTTCTGAGTCACCAGAGGCTAACGTGCGCGAAAAGGAGCTGGAACAACATGTAAAAGCTGCTCGGCAAAGGGCGGTGGACGCCATCCATAATTTTCAGCGCTCTTTGAACAGTGGAAATTGCACTGTCGACGCAGCCGTAAACTTCACTGGCATTGTCAGAGACACGACGTCTATTGTTACGAGCCACGATAGCAAATATAGTCGACGTATCTGGATTGAAAAAGTGGTGGTCATATGCAACTCGATTCTTCAAGACGTCCAGGAGACAGAGCTAGCTCAGGTCCTTTCACCACTGACAGAGAGTTGTAGTCATCTGCAGCGGTATATCAGCTCTCATTTCCCGGACTACCTGCAGGACATATTAAACGATATTGACACGCTACAAAACTCGGGAGGACTGAACGCACGTCAGCTGGCATTTTGGCTTCCACGGCTTCTCAAACAACTTCGAAAGGACTGTGGCGTTTACTACAAGCAGATCAAAGGCAACTCTGGCGAGCTTCGAAGCGATGAAAAATGGGACAAACTAACGCTAATTTGCGAGCGACTAACCAAGTGGATAAAACAGCTTTCACCAGGTGATACGGACAAATTGGGAAACGATCAACAGCTGACCATGGAGACTTTAACCGCGTTTAACGAATATTTTCCAAACAGAATCCCTACGGAACTACTAAAGTAAGTTGGGTGCACTGGTCAAGTTTATGGTGGTGGTTAACAAGCATTCCACTCATTATCTGTGTAGGGCCATGCGTTGTGCAGCGGAGCCGTTTGATGTCTCCATAAACGTGAACGATTCGACAAGCAAGAAGCGTCTGCGAGATGATTCAGAATGTGCTGGTCCAGAACTAAAGAGGGCTGCCCACCAATCATCGAATGATAAAGTCAATCCTATCGCTAGGCGATACCTACAAATTGCGACCGATGCCAAAAGTGGCGGGTCATCATGCACCACTGAAACCATTTCTGACTTGAAGACGATAGCAACCATGGCGATTACCGAGCTATTCAAGATATTTAAAGATGATGACATTCCGAGCGTGAAGACAACAGAATGCTTCCGCGTCGCCACACAATTGATGACCCATACAATATCCGTCCTTCCTGGAAATGCTGTCGAGTATGGTTGGCTCAGGAAAACAATAGTCGCTCTTCGGCAACTATTCCATTTGGGGGCTTCAACAATCTTAAGGAACGAGCGTGACTCACTGTCAGAGAGTATATCCGTGCTAGACATGTATCTGGGAGGAACGTATGTAGTGGAAGGTGATGTCGTGCCCACCATCGAGGAGATTGAAAAGCGTGTTCGTCGTTTCCAGACCCTGAAGTGGAACTGCAATACAGTGATGCGCCCCATTGAGTCGATTTCAAGCGGCCTTCTTACCGATCTGAGAAAAAACAACACGACATGTCTACATGTAGTGCGGAGTGAGCAAAACTGGTTTCGCTTTACATCAGTGGTAAACGCGCTCTTGGACTGGATAACGCGTGCCCTGAAGTTAGCAGTGCCGCGATCTGGGATGCTACTTAAATTGCTCGGGGAGCTGCAGGAATTCGACGTTAGATATCCCGGCAGATTACCACCTTCCTTGATAAGGTACATGTGTTAATACGTGCTCGTCTCTAATCGGAAAATGCTGATAAATTCTGTTCTCGTGTTCCATCTGCAGCAAATGTGAAGCGCTAGCTCGGTTCGACTCCAAAATAAGCCGAATAAAAATAAATGCTGGATCGTCGCGCCCAGCGCGACGGCGAAAGCCAAAGAAGCAACCAAGGCCGCCCAAAGGTATCAGGATATACCAACACAATGGCCAAGTGGTCATACTTCCTGCAGAAGAAGAACCATAGCTCATATGATAATGCATGCCACTGTGCTGTACTTGCTAATTCACGAACAGTGCGTGCTGTACTTCTGCTGAGTGTTGGCAAAGCCGATGAATCAATGGTTTACCAGCAACCAATACAATGCTTTTCATGCGTCGTTCATACAGACTAATTCATTATGTACAGTACCTATACTTCGAAGTACTTCGAAGTATACATTTACTACTTCAAAGTACTTCATAGAATGTCGTGGTGTGGCAACAATTGCGTCTTGTTTCATGCGTTTTTTTATCTGTTATCACCATCGGCCGCAGCTATCAAGCATTTACATCGAAGTATGCGAGTTCACCGAAGCCCCCCCCCCCCCCGTCGTTGGCGAGACCAGCTCCGTATGATCGCTGGCGATAAATCTGATCACGGGTAAATTTTTTTCCTCAAGTAGTGACTCTGCCCTGAAATTCCGAGTCATCGCAGCCGTGGATGGGTGAACAAAATGGGAGGGAGGATTGCCCAGGGAGCGACAGAAATTCGCGCTGAAGGGGTTAATGTTGTGTAAGCCTACAGTGATGTTGGTATTTGTCGTAGGCGCTTCAAACGTTCTTCACAAAGTCCCCCACGCCAGTGGTGAGGGTGAAACAGCATTTCTAAACTATCCAGATTGATTATGGCGTTTATGTGAAGTAAACAACAATTTCAGGAGAAATGTCGATGAAGAGCTTACTTTGGCGTTGCCATACTGCTGTGTGAACGTTTGTTTTGCAGTCATATGAATTAGAGCTTGCTGTCACTGAGATTTAAAAATGTTGCGCTAATTATTGGTTTGGACGCAGTAAAGAAACTTCAAATGACGATTTTTCTGGCATCACGATTCACCACACAATGGTCTTCTTCATCAACTCCAACTTCTTCGCCTCCTACGCCATTTCCCACACATACTGCGGAATTTTCTGCAACATCGTTCCAATCGTCTTCTGGCGCCGATCGAACTTGCTGAGAATGGTTTTGTACGGCTTCAACTTGTGCGTAGTGAAAGATTCCCATTGCTTTGGCGTCTGGGGATGGACAACCTTGCGTAGATCCCCCACGGTCCTAATCTCGATAGTTTCCAGCTTACGCTTTTGCACGTCTCCAACACCTGGGACTGTATCGACGCTTTCGGCATTCGCCTCTGTGTCCCATGGGATATTCTGCGTACGCTCGAGCCTGCCCGCTTCTTCGTGTGGCGTGACAAAAATCAACACCACGCTTGATGGGTGTCTGACTGCCTTCTCCAACAATTCAAGACTTTTAAGCACAGCCACGATACCTTTCCCGCTCACTGGGTGCCTGGAAGCCACAGTCATCTGGAACAGCAGGAGGCGCTTCCGTTTAAACCAGAATACCCCCCCTCCCCTGTAGGGATAATAAAACGAATCGACCGACTCGAAGTTGGACACACCAGGGATATGGTATGGCCCTGATGACAGCGTAGCCTTCGACAGCGTCTTCGGGTCAAAGAAGTAGAAGTCGTTACTCTTCTCGCAACGGAATGTTTTCTGCCGTCTTGGTTGCATATCATCCCTGCCGTCCCCAAGAAGAAAAGTGTCGATAGAAATGCCGCGTACGAGCAACTCATGCACCTTCATCTCAAATAAGTAACCACGAAATGTTGCTCCTTCCGAAATACCACGAAGACTCCGGATCAGTTTGCTGCGCTCTTCGAAATCTGCGGTGCTAATTTTTTCCAGCAGTTTCAGGGAAATTCCGTCTGATGCGATTTGAACTTCGAAGTGCCATGGATCATCACGAACTGGCACAAGATGGCATAGGCTGTGGTGGTGAGCGCCCGCCGAATCTCCTGTCAGCATTGTCGTAGCCACTTCGGGGGACATTATCTTAATGGCAGTCTTGATCAATTTCAATCGATATTGGATGACCACTTCATTTGGTTCAAGACACTCCCGAGCCACTCTACCAAAGTTCGTGATGCGATCGTCAATCACTGCTCGCGTTAACGGTGGGCTCAGTGAGTTGTAACCGAGACGCGTGGCTGCTCTCCACAGCTCATCTGGAGTCCACACCGGCATGTACAGCATCTTCCCAGTCGTATACATGACAAACCTGTAGAGCCAGTTTTCCTTCGGGTTTGTAAAACAAACCATCTTCAGCGGGTATGGCGGTTCAACAGCGGGAGGTCCGTCGTACAGGCGAATGGTGTTGGCTCCGTCAACTTGCCAAACCGACTCGTTAAACTTGGATAAAAGTGGCCACCAGCTGGTCCCGATCGGCTCGTTTTGTTTCCCTTTAAACGCGACGGCTTTAATAAGCTTTGATTCAGAGTTGAATGCCGCCGTCACAATGGTGAATTTTTGTCTATCCTCTTCTTGGCGAAAGCGTTCGAAGAAGTATGCGTAGAATAGAGATTTACCCGTCCCTGTGGATCCAAGTGACAAGAGTTTACCACAATTCCCTCGTAAAGGAGGTATATCTGGATAAATGCACATGTAGCAGTACCTGGAGCGCCAGCAATTGTGACGCAGCGCTTGTTTTTCGTGTATAGCTCGTCCATGATCCAATTGTAGTAGATTGGGTAGCACTCGCGGACGAAGAACTCTTCTCTGTCATACGGATACTGCATTGGCAAGAAGGCAGGAAACCTTTGCGTCTCCCCGGGGGCTGCCAGCTTGATACCACCAGATGGAACTGGAAGCTCAGTAGCGAGTGGGACTGCTGGCTTCTCTTCGAGTTCTTTCATCTCCATCACGACAATGACGTTAAGCTGCAAATTGTCAACTGCCACGAAAAACCATTTTTTAGACGTTCAAAAACTAAAATTTCAGATCATTCTTTTTTGTATTTTGGGCACATTCCTTCAACTGAAACGGACGGCGGGGTCCCACTCGGACCCCGGTGCTCTCATCACATACCGGTATCCGAGCACCAACTATACCGTAAAATGTATGCGCTGGTTGCAGCACTCTATTGCCTAGACGTCAGCGAGTTCAATAACTCCTCTAAGGAACAGTTACTGTTGTTTCTCTTATTAGCGATATACCGAAGTGCGTGGGATGGTGGATGGAAAGCTGGTGACGAGTCTGCGAGATGTGGAGCTTCAGCTCCAGCGGGCGACTCTGGCCATCAAACTTCACTTGAAGATGCTGCAGAAGGACTCCCAGCAGACCGTCGTGCAGTCGAGAGAGTCCAAGGATCAAATCATAGCGCTGGGCACCAGCATCGACGCGATGCTGTGCGAACTGAACAGTGGCACAACTGAAATCCTCGCGCTAATCGCCAACTCACTGGCTGTGGGTGCAACTGAGATGGACCCTTCAGGAGAAGAGACGGAGACTGAGGACGAAATGGAGTTGGAGGAGAAAGCGGAGGTTCCAGTTAAGAATGAAGAAACTTTATTCCTGGAGGGGGGATCCATGGGTCCCCAGCAGGTTCAAAATCGTGAATGCGTCGTGAAGGTGGAGACAAAAAATGCTGCAAATGAAGATGCGAACGAGCAATTGACTAGCCACGGGTCGAGCTCGCATGCAGACACAGACAGTAAAAAGAGACTCCGACTAGGCCTCAAATGTGATGACCGTGATGTGAAACGGCCTGCTAGAGGTGACGTGACTAGTATCGTAGAGCGATACGCCAACCTCGCATCATTTGTTGTGCAGAAACACAAAACCAATCCCTCCGTTGTCCCACCGGAGTTTTCTCTCTTGAAACAGACTGGGACGGAAACGAACGTGACTGTGTTGGAGGTTTTGGAGGCGGGGGGATCGTTTGATGAAGCCACGAGTTCGAATCTCTGTGCGGCCACGAAACATCTAACTCACGTTATTTGTAGTATATCAAAAGATTTAGTGGAGTCTTCATGGGTCGAAGAAACAATCGGCCGGATCACAGATATCGCACGACTTTTAATTGGTGACGCAATGTTGGAGCACCACGACGAATTGCTGAAAAGTGCATCACGGCTGAGAAGACATCTGATTAAGAATTATGGGTATGCAAGTTATGAAGACGACGATGCGAGCCTTGACGCAATTGAAGAACGTGTTGCATGGTACACACGAGACGCACGACAACTGAAACCAAAAGTGATTGCGCGTCCGATTTGCTCCATCACAACCCGACTCGTTAATGATCTGGAAAAGTTAGATTCGAAGAGTTTTTTTCGGACCGAAGAAAACTGGGGACGTTTTACAGCTCTAGGAAATGTTGTTGCTGGGTGGATGGTGGTCGCAGAAGGGTCTAACAAGGCGAAGACACACAGGAAGTACTTCCGTGGCTTATCAACGAAGCTGATCAAGCTTGACAAGAAGTATCCTGGAAGATTGCCGCCTGCGCTGCTGAGGTACGAACATGTAGTCAAGGCGTCCAGTGAATTTTGTACTAACCTCCGTTTTGCGTTGTTTTGTTATCTTGAAGCTATAGCAAGCGTCTAAGTTAAGCGAACTCATGTCATAAAGCTGCGCACATGATACTTTGCCCGATAGCCTTAGCTGGTGGTTGACTTTTGAGACTACTACGGGATCATTAGCGCTCAAGTTGGTATGACGACCTGAACACCATACAGCTGTTAGAATAACGGAAGAAGGCCGCACGACACGACAGTATGAGCAGTCATAGATTGTTCGCGCGCCAATGGTTTTTTAAACTGAAAGATTTCCACCCTTGGTTCACAAAGAATTTGCTTCCAGTATTGAGATGTTTAGCATGTTGTGGGCTAAATTCCTGGATTAAGTCTAAAAAAAAATGCTGGTAAATTTATTCGTTCGCGTTGTTTAAGTACTGCGCTATTAATGAACTCAACCTGCAAATTGCAGGTTACCCCATCTCACAGACTCCAGCAGGGAAGCATGCGCAAGTGCATTCAAGCCGTCAAATGCAGTGCTCAAGTTCACCCCGATAATCAGACTCTCCAAATTTCTACCAGCACCTTTTCACCCAACACGACACGCTTATGCTGGGCCGTTTTCATTGTGCTCCACGCTTACTGCTGGGTCTACTTCACAGCGATGGCGTGCTTCTATTGGAGTTTGCCGGGTACAACTTTCGATGTTTGGTTGTATTTCTACGAACTGAGTCTAGGAACTGCTTACGATCGAGTCATCGCCGTCGTTTTGGGCTCCGTGGCTGCAATTCACTTCAGCTATTTATTGTGGATTATCTTCTGGTCACTAAAAACACGGGGGATGGTCTTCGCTGTTTACGACGTTTTCGAATCTTCAGGACTATGCTCGCCATTCTCAGAAGAATCAATACTGAAGCACTATGTCTGCCGCGCTTACCGTGCCGTTCTCGTAGCTGGTGGACTCATTGGTATTGATGGACCGTACTTCGACCTATTGCTGTTATGCCGAGAAATTGTAGAGACCGCGCTTCAGACCAACCAAGCATACCGAATGAGCTTGTTGCTCCCGCGCACTCAGTTGAACCGATTCTATATCGTACTTTTAGTACTCAATTGCTGGTCCACCGCCCTGGTTCACTCCGCTTTCCACAAAAGCTCCGTTGAGAGGAGGTTTTACGTGATCGTTTGCGATTGTGTACTCGATTTGGTGACATCTGTGGGTATATCTACAGTTCTACTAGCTATATACTCTAGAGACTTCGATTTCGAGACGAACCAGTTTCCGGTGTACAAGTGGTATGAAGATGTATGGTTGGTACACATCCTCAGTGAATTCCGAATCATACTCGTGACTTCATGGGGCGATTTGGTCATGCGAGTCGTGTTTGCGCTAAGCATGATTGGAAATATGGACAACATGAAAAAACTCTTGAGCACTACCATCGAGCGTCCAACAAGTACCGGGGAAAAGCGGTACCCCAGTGCGAACCGCCGCATGACATCCGTGCAGTTTTTTCAACGTCAACCCCAAAGGAAAGATGTAAAAAACGCGTACAGACAACACAGACTACAACAGTTCCTAGCTATGGAATCTCGAGTGACGCAGCTTCTCTTCTTCCTGTGGGGTATTCTTCTTATCATCTGTCACTTGTATGCTGAGTCGATCCCCGGTTTACCTCAGTGTGCGATGCAGGTGAAGCCTTGGTTCATCTCGACACCGTCATGTTCTCTGCTTGTTCTAGACTGTTATCAATCCGATATCGCTGGGAAAACAAACGAAATTATTCCCGAGTGGCAGGCATTCGACCCGTCAACTCCAGCTGGAGTAGTGATCAAACACTGCCCGAGCCTTGAAGTTCCAGGTATGATAACCAAATTTTCGCGATTGAGAGTGCTCAAGTTTTACAACACCACTATTGCCAGCTGGACCGAAAGTGCTGCTATCTCCCAGACGCACCACCCAAGTTTAATCATGCTGTTCCTCGTGAGAGTGAACATGACTGATGGAAAACTTCCAGCAGGTCTCCAGTCAAACGACTTCCCACAAGCGCTAATGGATATCGAGTTCTGTATTACTAACCTACGAACTTTACCGGACGACTTTGATTTAAAATGGCCCAAGTTTGCTACAATCTACTTCGAGGCCTGTAACATGACGGAAGTACCAGACTCTCTGGCTCGATTGGCTCCGTTCGCACTATCGCTTGCGCTGAATCCGATTCGACGTATCCCGCCCGCAGTGTTAGAAGGAAATGTTGGCTTCCTCCATGTAGGGGGTACGCTCATATCTGAATTACCTAAAGACCCAGTGAACGTGTCTCCCTTCATGAAACTTCGTGTTGATAACACCAACGTATCGTTCTTCTGGAACTGGGTGGACCCCATCGTGCTGCACGCAGGAGCTGTGTACAGCAATCTCCCGACCATTTTAGCCACAAATTCTCCGTATTGTCGTGATCTCGAGCGCATCTACAATGGAGAGCAGACTGGATTTTCAGCACCAAACCACACGCAGCAATCGGAAATTCTGTCCGACGCATCTACGAAGAACTGGCCGACTCTGAGAAATACCGTCGTTTGTGAGCCTTGGACGGAAACATTGTATCCGATTGAGCATGAAGATATACGGAACATGATCGTAAGGAAATAAGCTGACTGAGCCTAGTGTCAAACTCGCCAAATAACGATATTCTGTGACTAGCTTTCTCAATTTTTGATCAATAAGTTAATTACGTGTGCAGTCTGCAATAGTAGGTCTCTGTTTCTTGATATCTTCCACTACAAAAGTGTCCTGTCGTGAACAAAAAGTGTGATGGTGGGTTCATTGCTTTTTTGCTTGTGATCCTCTCTCTGCTTAGATGACGCGGCAGGATTTCTAGTAGGCAGGCGCGGCGGGGTTTAATGGGGTGTCTGGCATTTGGCGTCGTGGTCTTGTCACCGCCAGAGCGAACAGCACAACGAAAACCATTTTCCAACTTGTGAAAGCTCGTTGCTGAGTACCGCAGAATGGCGCGAAATACCCGATAACCACTGCTTTCCGTTGGATGCGGTCTAGAATAATACGGTGGGCCCCGATGGCATGAGCCGAGAGAAGCGGAGACAGCGACGATATCACCGACAGTATTGACAGAGCCAAGAGAGCACGGGACATCGGTCACAATTTCTGATCGGGTAGATAGTGAAGCACGTTGAAAAAAGACGCCGAGGAGTTGTAGTTGAAGCCACACCTCGAGTCGTTTCGTCAAGTGCGCCAGCTCGATTCGAATCTATCCACATTTAATATTGCGTTTTCAAAGGGATTAACTACATTTCATTTTTCCAGCAATGTAGTTCTGCTAAAAAAACACTGCAAGTTCATTATCTTCACTATATATGCTTGATCCCGCTGTTTAGGTCTTCCGACGCGATAGGATACAAAATGGTAGGCCACTCGGCGCATGAGACGGCCTGCCTTAATGTGGGCCAGTTCGCTACCGAGGCGTCGGACAGATATCGCGATTGATCGGTGTGCAGTGGAGCTGAAAATGAATTCTGTTCTCCGTCAAATATCCGCTGCAGGTCTGCGCAATACGGCGTGTTTGATGCTACAACGGTAGTTGGCACATCCGAGAGCACAGCACCCGCACTTTCAACCACCGGATCAATCCAATCCCAGAAGAATGAAACTTGTGTGTTGTCAACGCGTATTTGCTCTAACGATGAAGCATCGGTCACGTTTTCAGGTAGTTCGGCGATAGGGGTAGCGCCGATGTGAAGAAACACAAGCCCGCCCTCCAGCAATTGAGCCGGAATACTTGTGATCGGATTCATAGCCAGTGATAGATCATACGGAGCCAGTCTTGCCAACGACGGGGGGACTTCGGTGAACTCACATGCTTCGATGTAAATGCTTGAAAGCTGCGGCCACTTAGTGTCTAAATCTTCCGGCAACGAGCGTAAATTGGTGTGACATATTTCAATATCGGCCAGTCCATGGGGGAAGTCGTCAGCCAGCATCCCAGCAGGTAGTTGGCCATCGGGTAATGTTACCCGCACGAGGAACAACATGATCAGATGAGGATGGTGGGCCTGAGTCACAGCGGCACTTTCGGTCCACCGTGCAATAGTGGAGTTGTAGAACTTTAACAGTTTTAGGTTTGAAAACTCGTGTAAGATGTCGGGCATCTCGAAGTTTGTGCAGTGGTGGATAACAACCCCAGACGTACTGGTTGGGTCAAACGAGCTCCACTGAGCAGTAACTTCGCTTTCAATGCCAGTTAGCTTGGATTCATAGCAATCGAGAACCATAAGAGAACACGCCGGCTCGGAGATGAACCAAGGCTTGACTTGCATTCTGCATTGATGAGGGCCTGAAATGGACTCGGCATACAAGTGAAGGCACAGAATGACTATCCCCCAGGCGAGAAACACGGTCTGCGTCAGTCGCGACTCCAATCGCAGCACTGTTCGTAATTTGCTAGGCTGGCTTGAACCATGTAAATCCCTCACGCTTGGGTGAAGGGGATGCACAGCTGACATCCGACGGTTTGCACTCGCACGTCTCGATTCAGATGACACGGACGATGTCTGTATTGTTGTCGTACTCAGCAGCTTCTTCATGTTGTTCATGTTCAAGATCATGCTTAGCGCAAATACCACCCGCATCGCTAAATCGCCCCACGAGGTCACCAGAAGTATTTGGAATTCACTGATCACGTGCATCACCCAAGCGTCTTCATACCACTTGTGCACAGGAAAATCGCGGATGGTCATGTCAAATTCTGGTGCGTATAAGGCAAGAAGGGCTAGTGAGATGCCCACAGACGTCACTAAGTCCAGAATGCAATCGCTCGCTATGGCATAAAATCGTTTTTTAGTGTAGCTCCCGTGGAAAACTGTGTGCACGACAGTCGTAGACCAGCAGTTAAGAACCAGCAAGCCAATATAGCCCCTATTGAGCTCGCTGCGTGGAATTAGTAGACTCATTCGATATGCTTGACTAGTTTGAAGCGAGGTCTCCAGCACCTCTCGACAAAACAAAACCAGATCGTAGTATGGTCCGTCAACTCCATACAGCCCCAGCTTGAAGAGAAAGGAGCGATAGGAATCCCAAAGTCTGTGAGTGATTCGCTCTTCAGTTCCGATTTTGGTCGGTGGAGGGGTGCCAAAGAGGTTGTAGACAGCAAAGACGAGGCTTCTCCTTTGAATCGACCAACCCAGCATCCACACCAAATACCCGCCGTGAATTGCAGCGATACAGCCATGCACGATGGAGATGGTTCCGTCGTTCTCTGGGTCTAGGCCAAGGTTGTAAAAGTAAAGCCATCGGCCGAAGGTAGTTCCTGGCAGCACCCAGTACATAAATGACATGGAAGCGAAGTACAAGCCGCAAAATCCGTGTAGAGTGACGAAAACAAACCAGCATAAACGCAAGGCAAAAGGTGAAAACTCCCCGGTGTCAGGATCTTCTACTGCCGCTGACGAGACACGATTCAGGGACGGTCCTGGCTGACCGCGTTGCTTCTGGCGGACAAAGCGCGACATGGTAGGAGGTCGGAGCAGCAGGAAATGGCTGTCTAAACTATGAAAAACTTGACTACCGTTTTACAGATATAGCCGAAATTCGCTGGTGATGTAAATAGGCTAAGTTTTCGTTGTGGCGCTGTGCGGTTAAGTCACGTTACGTATCTGCAGTAGTGTCAATTAATTTTACTGTATTCATCCTCGAAGTTTAATGGGTAGTACGTGCTGTCCTCTACTTCACACGATACAGCATTTCTTAGAGTCGCCCAATTGTTGACGGAACTATCTAACAGCACCGATGCGGTATCTGTCCCGTTATCTAAAACTGAGGCAGGTATGTAGAAATTCGGCTGCTGTTTCTCTAAAATTCGCTGGACTTCATCGCAGTAGGGCGTGTTTCCAGCAGTTATTGGAGGTTTGGCCGCTGGGATTACGGCCAGTGAGTCAATCCACGGCCAAAAGAAGGAAATGTTGGTGTCACTCAGATTCACATCGTACACAGTCGAAGCAATCTCAGAGACATTCTCTGGTAGCTCCGAGATTAACGTCCCGCCAAAGCTAAGATATGCCACTGATTCACTCTCGAACAGTTCTTTTGGGATGGCTGAAATTGGATTCAACGATAGAGATAGGTCGTAAGGCGCTAGACGCACCAATGCCGGCGGAACTTCATCGAACTCGCCGGCCTCAAGATAAATACTTGCGTATTGCGGCCACTTCAAGTCGATGTCGTCTGGCAGAGTGCGCAAATTGGTGACACAAAACTCGATATCCTGCAAGGCCTCCGGAAAAACATCCGCATGCAGACCGATTGGAAGCTCCCCGTTGGTCAAATTGACGCGCACAAGGAACAACGTTGTGAGTTTGGGGTGGACAATGTGAGAGATGGCTGCACTTTCATCCCATTTCTCAATAGTCGAATTGTAAATCTTAAGCTCCTGCAACTGAGTGAAGTCGGTTAATATTGCGGGTACTTCCAGGCCAGAGCAGTGTCGAACAACAACGCGAACCACAGTTATCGGGTCAAACGCACTCCATTGTGGAATAATTTCAATTTCTCGGCCGATAATTCCGGATTCGTAGCAGTCGAGCTCGAGCAAGGAGCAGGATGGTTGGGACGTGCACCACGGCATGACTTGCATCTTACACTGTTTCAGCTCTGGAATCGACTCTGCATACAAGTGGAGGATCAATACTACGAGTCCCCACACGAAAAACCCAATCTCCGTCGTTTTCCCCACCCAGTAGTGCATAGTCGCAGGGTCCATTCCGTCAAAGTGAGGCATAGCTTTTCTCAGATTCGCCAAGCTTGTGTGAAACGGAGCCACGACTGTGGCACGCCGTGGATGAATGTTGTCACGCATAGGCTTTAATGGTCTTGCCCGCATGAGTTTTTTCATGTTGTTCAGGTTGCCCAGCATGCTCATGGCGAATATGAATCGCATGGCTAAGTCGCCCCAAGAGCTCACCAGTATCATTTGAAACTCACTCATAGCATAAACTCGCCAGACGTCCTCATACCATTTCAGAAATGGAAACCCATACGTATCGAAGTCGAAATCGGGAAGATAAATCCCCACGAGCACTGTCGTAATCCCCACAGACGACACTAGGTCCAATACGCAGTCACAAACAAGCGCTAACAAGCGCCTCCTTGTAGCGTGATAATGGAAAACCGAGTGTACCAGAGCAGTGCTCCAGCAGTTCAACACAAGCAACGCTACATATCCTCGATTGAGGCCCCTGCGTGGTAATAGAAGGCTCATACGGTAGGCTTGCTGTGTCTGAAGCGCGGTCTCCACAATCTCTCGACATAGCAACACGATATCGAAGTTTGGTCCGTCGACTCCTAGAAGTCCGTCACGAGTGAACAAAGCTCGATAAACACAGTAAACGCCGGATTTTAGAGGAGAAACTAGGGGCCAATCATCCCCACGACCTTCAAGATTGATGGGGAGCTTGAAGACGTTGTAGATAGCGAAGACCAAGTCCTTTTTCCGATAAGACCACCCGATCATCCAAACAATGTACGCAGCATGGACCACAGCTACAGAAGCATGGAGTACGCCAATCATCCGATGGTACTCCGTGCCCATTCCGATGTACAACATGGAGAGCCAAACATCCAGGTGAGTTTTGGGCAAGTTCCAGTAGCACCAACCAGCCATAGCGAAATAGAGGAAGCACACGAAATGCAGCAACACGAAGGTCGTCCAAGCAAGTTTCATCACTGTCGGAGAGAATTTGTCGGTCCGTAAGCGGGCGATGCGCTCGTGGGTTCGGATTTGAGCCAGGCCTGGGGCCCTCATCGGCCCAACACGACGCGGCATGAGAAGGTTTATAGGTGCTCTAGAACTCCTCGCCCATGACTTTGCATTTATAGCTGTATCGCCGTTCGGGGCAGTTATTTTCGCGAGCTTCGGTAACATTTACTTTAGTTTTTGGTACCGGTACATGTAGTTTGAATGCCCCCATCAGAACGATGAATGGGCTGACACTGTGCAAATGATTTTTTTATAATTGCATCCTACATCCTGCTACATGTACATGAACTTGTAGATATTTGTCGGAACGAAAGTGGTGTTTCGATAAAAAACGGGTTTCGTGAGTATTGTCGGCATATTTTTCGAGTAAGGCCGCAGAGTAGTTACTTAGTGTGAAAGGTTCATGATATATATATATATATATACAGTATATATCATGAACCTTTTACACTAAGTATATATATATAGAAAGAGCCTCGCTTACATGTCATTATTTGTGCAGCCTAGCTAAAAACAACACTGAACTCAGGTTGTTGTTGGTTATCGCTGCGATTCGCACTTCGACGATGGACAAGCTGCTCGACATCCAGCTGCAGCTCTCCCGAATTGCAGCCAATGTTGCCGATCCATCGCATCTTAAAAGTGCTTCCCTTTCCCCGGTAGCCGTGATGACCCCCGTTCTCATCGTCATTGAGCAACTTCTAGACGAGATTCGTGTCTCCACTCGCGCCATCGTCGCGAAAGCCTCAGAGCACCGACAACTGGAGCCGAGACCAACAAAACGCTTGAGAACTGATGACTTCCTCGTCGAATTGCAATCGGAAGACGTGGTTGACGAATCCGAAACGGAGACGGAGGATGAAGCAACTGGTTATCAAGTGGCAGAGGCAGAAGAAATGAAACAAGAAGAGAATGAAGATGATGCCAATGAGGCCGACACCGTCACTGGTGAAGCTCACAGCAAGCCTCGAGAATCGACGCTGGACCCGAATGCAGCTGCTGAGCTCGAGAAGCAGATCAAGAAATGTGTGAAAAGTTACACCAACATCACAAGAAAAGCTGCAGAATTAAACGACAAGGCAGATGCAAATCAAGTTGGTCGAGCGATGTCTACAATTGATCGCTGGAGCAGTGTTTCAATGACCAAACTATTGAAGCTGATAGAGGGTGGAGGTGTCCCCAGTGTGGAAGTTGCCAACGATTTCTGTGACGCTACAGTGATGCTACCGGCAATTGCCGATCGTCATCGTTCGGAGCGAAGTATGAATCATAAATGGTATTCAACTGTGATACAGATGATTGAACAGATTACCGCCATTGCGAAGATGAATACTCAGCTTCCCAGGTGTTTGTCGGATTTAAAGTTGGATACTACACTACAGCAGCTAAAAGAGCAGTGGGCTACCATTGAACCGGATTTGCTGCACAAAATGGAAGGGTACATTTCACGGGTGAAGTCTCAACCGGGTGCTTTGGAGTCGGACCGGATTGGCAAGACCGTGGGGAAACTTGCCAGTTTATTTCGCCACGACTGTAGACTGAGTTCTCGGGGTCGCAAGCCTAGTACGATACCTCCTCGAACTGAGGAGTGCTGGACACGTTTTACTCAGATCGGTGAAGTACTAGCGGAGTGGATCCTCCTGTGCGATCAAGCGACATCAAAGCCCAAACTACCGGCACAATTGGCATGCTTCGAGAGAAAACTGCGGGGCTTTGCGAAAAGCAACCCTGGTCGGGTTCCCGCCTCACTACTCCAGTAAGTACATGTACTTAAGTATGGTACAAGTGTAAGGGTGTTTTTTGTCGCCTAAACCACAGTGTCACGCCGTGTACTACGTGTGGTGTTTTGTTCAGGGCTTCTGCGGTCCTGACAAAGTTTGTTCAAGTTAATAATCGACACAAGCATGGAGTAGGTGGGTCGAGTGAAAAAGACGCTGTGTAATAAATAAGTACTATCTTCCGTTCCTAGTTAGCGTGCTGAAGTTCAAAAATATTTTAGCAATGTCTGCTTCGTACAACCATGTCTTTGAATTCGAGCTCATCCAAGGGGTCAGACCGCTTTTTACGAACCATTCTCAGGTTGTCCACAAAAATAGCGTTCGACGTTGTGCTGGAAATAAGGGCCCATCCAGTTCGAAGTATTCATGTGTATTTGTGTCGACTTCTGGATTCGGCAAGAGCTGTTCACGAGATGACATGGTTCGCCCAGAGGGCATCGATGCTTCGCTTCATACTGAGTATGTGAATCTTTCCTTTTGGAGTTTTACCTTCTGGTGGGTAGTTATCTTGGCTGTCCATTTGTTGACTAGTGCGTACAACGCGAGCTTCGCCAAGTTCTACTGGGACTTTGATGCCACTTTCTTGAGCTACATCCTGGAGCCATATTCAATTGGGATGGCTCGAGAAAACTTTCGCACCATTGCGTATGTGCATATTTTGCTGGCTTCCGTACACGGACTGTGCGTTCTGCATCAACTCGTTTGCTCGTTCTGGACGCGCACGATATCGTTCACCGTGAAGGCTCAGGACTTCAGTAGAAGCAGCAAGGGAGTCGCGAAGGTCTTCCGACAGCCTTCCAGTTATCAGCTTGAATTGAAACAGGACCGAACCGCAAGCCTTGCAACTCGAAGCTTCACACTGGCATATACGAAGATCGCTGATCGCCGAGGGCTTTTCGGTGTAAATGGCAGGTACTTCCACGGCATTCTAATCTGCCGGGAATTTCTAGAAACTACGCTTCAAACTATCCAAGCTGTACGAATGAGCAAGTATCTACCACGTCCTGAGCTGAACCACTTCTACGTTGGGCTACTGGTGGTGAATTGTTGGTCCGCTGTCATTATCTACTCAAGCTGGTTCTGGCGCGATGAAGCACGCCGTCGATTTGCGTTAGTCGTTTGTGACTGCGTGCTGGACATGATGACGACTGTGGGTGTTTCAGCAATGGTTGTGATGCCCTACGTCAGCCAATATAACGTGAAGTTGGATGGCTTCAACATTGATTCCCTTTCTGACGAAAATTGGATGGCCCAAATGCTAAATGAGGCCCAAATGGTTTTGGTAGTGTCATGGTCAGACTTGGCCATGCGTATCGTTTTCTCGCTTGGACTTATTCTCACTACAGCAAACATGAAAGATTTACTACGTCGGTCGCCGATACAAAAGCGTCAGATAGGACACACTCTCGAACCGCATTTCAACGTACGAATGACTTCAGCGGGAATCCGTCACATCAATTGGAGTACACAGCTGCTAAAGAAAAGATTTACGGTCAAGAACACGAAAGGTTACGTCAAAGCAAAACCAAGGTGGGCTCACACGGTACATTTGGTATTTTTGCTGTGGGGTGCTGTTGTTATTGCCCTGCATGTCCACGCTAACATGAAAACGCCATTAGTGGGATGTATACCGAGAGTTCACCCCATGGCTGGAGCACTGCCAACTTGCTTTGCTGTGGATTTCAATTGCCATACGGTTGGTATATCGGGTAGAAAAGATGAGGTGCTTCTCGAATGGGGAAAGTTTGAGCGCAAGAAGGTCGTGAAACTTCGAATTTTGCACTGCCCAACGTTCGAGATGCCGACCACGTTACAAGACTTTCATCTGCTGCAAGAATTTCGAGTATACAACTCCACAATTGGTGATTGGTCGGAGGATGCTGCTATTACGAACACCCACCATCCAAGCCTGACTACACTGTCTGTAGTCCGTACGAACATGAACGCTGGGGTGCTTCCTTTGGGCCTGCAATCATTGGATTTCCCGTCCGGTCTGTTCGAGATATACTTCTGCGAGACAAACCTTCAAGAGATTCCGGACGATATTGACTCAAAATGGCATATCGGTTCCAGTGTTTACCTCGAGAATGGCCAGTTGCGCTCGGTGCCACCCGCGCTCATTCGATTGCAGTTGTACTACCTCGTCTTGGCGGGTAACCCTATTTCGGAGGTCCCTCCCGAGCTCTTCGAGAGCACCGGTATGCTGTACCTCTTGTTAGGACGGACCAACATTAGTTCGCTGCCTCGAACTATTCCTTTCCCGACCCCGAGTCCACCTTATGTCGATATCAGCAATACTGCGGTCTCGTTTTATTGGTCTTGGATTGATCCGTTCGTGGAATCCGTGCTAGTCTTTGGTTCGCCGATGATACTCGCTAGCGGTTCCACGTACTGCTCTGACCTCGAGAAAATTATGGATGGAGTTTCGGATGCTTTCAGCGCCCCATTCGAAGCTGATTTGTCACCACTTCTCATGGATCCTTCCCCACAAAATTGGGATTTCCTCCGCCTGGCAGTTGACTGCTCACCGCCTCCATTTTCTACAGCGTTCCCTCTCGGTGGCTGGGATAAAATGTACAGCCTCGAATGATCACAGTGATCCTGAGCGCAGACGCAACGTAATTGTTTGACAAGTTGGACCTTGACACACTCCGTGTACTTTTCTACATTTTGTGTAGTTCTCGCTCGTACACGCACGAGCATAACTTCATTTACCTCGATTTACATTAACACCAGGATGGTGTTTGCTTTACCAGTGCTTCACAATTTTCTCAGTAAGTTTGCGAGTTGCGGATGGTGTTGCTTGACCAGTGCTTCACAATTTTCTCAGTAAGTTTGTGAGTTGTTATGAGAGCAAATTGAGTGTGTGAAAAAGCACAGTTTTGAGCTCGTAAGATGATACATGTATGAGAACAAATTTTGCTCTCATACTTATTCATATAAGTACATGTATCATTTTACGAGTTCCAAACTGTTTTTTTTTTCTCACACTCAATTCCAAGCTTGCGACTCAATTTAACCGCCACGTACTTTGCACGACCCCAAATTCTTCACAACGGCCAATTTTGCGAATCCGAGCAAAGTTTCACTTCAGTGAGGTCGTGCATGTAGCCACTTCCAAAACGCAAGACATCTCCTTGGGGCAAACAGCTTTGTCCTATTCCACCGTGCTTGTGGGCGTGGTGAGGTGGGTTAGCCTTGAGAGAGCGAGAAAATTCGCGAGTGAGAGGCTTCTGGCCTACGGCGCTCGCAACTACCGTACCTATCATAGTCTGCCTACATCTAGTCTTGACGCATACATCCTGGTCCGCCTGTTTCCGAGACTTGCTCCTTGGAAACGCTGATATCCACCTGGATATCTTGCACTTCCAAAACGCAAGACATCTCCTTGGGGCAAACAGCTTTGTCCTATTCCACCGTGCTTGTGGGCGTGGTGAGTGGGCCCCATGAAGAAATTGCTCACGACGTCGGCAAGCCGGATTCTGATGTTGTCATATCATCCGACGCGATAGACCCACTGTTGCGTTAGCCGCGAGAACAGGATAGCCTTCGAAGGAGTTGCTCGCCCATCTTCCTAGCAGTTTGATAGCAAGGCTATCAGCGTTGCCATTTAGCAGGGCGGTGGCCCCACCTGCGCGCAGCGAGTGGGTTGTGTACCCATCTGGAGATACCCCGACGCTAGCGGCCACCATTTTCAGAGTTTGATTAACTTCAGCACAGTCGAGATCCACGCACAGATGCTTGGCCTGTTGAGATCCTAGTTCTTGCCGAGCCAGTAGTATGTGCCGCAGCGCCTCCTTTGGGCACAGCAGTGCGTCTCCTGACGCGTGCATCGTCCTCCATGCTCCCCGGCCGTGCTGATCGCTCTTCGATCCGGCCAAACCGATTGTGACTGATGTCGCCGCCTTGAATGACACCGGTGCTCCGCTGGCGTCCGAGAAAAACACGTTGGCCCTTTTCAGGCAGAAGGCGTGGCGAATCGAGCCTTCACGCAGGTACTCCGAGCGCCGTAATAAGAAGAAGTAAGCTAGTAAGACGGCCCCCCACAAAAGACGACGACGGGGCTGAGAGATGTCGAGACGCCGAAAAAGTAGTCGGAGAAATGACGGCGTAACAGGCATCTTCTTGCGCACGGGACTCGAGAGTCGGCGAATACCACGTAGCAGAATGTCGAATTGGGGGGTTGTAGCGAGAGTGACCCCGCGGTAGGCATGATGATACCACCGGATGCTGGACACCTTGAGGCGAATGGTATCGTACTGGTTCCCCTTGCCGTTCCAGCCGCGTCGCCAGCAGAATACAGCAAACGAACTTAACTTGGCGTCACATTCCGCGCTGGTGCCATCAAGCCACGGCGACCACTTCATGACGCAGGAGAACTGGACCCATTGCCGCCAGTGAGCTCGATATTTGAGCATGGTAGTTGAGCGGACTGGCGCAGCACGCTGCCCAAAGCCGCGAGAGATTGGTAAAGTGGGCGGGGATCGGAACCTGTGTCCACCCACGCGAGAGGTTAGTCCAAGTTGGATACAGAGGGTCAGTAATAGCCCAGGCACGAGAACCAGCGTCCGCCATGACGTTGTCAACCCCAGGAACATGCCGAGCCGTGAATACCAACGAGTACGTGAATTCCACCAACGAAAGTAACCCATTGTAAAGTTGCGCTGTTGGATGGCGGCTAGCCCGGCGCCGCGCCCACGCGACTGCACTGGCATTGTCAATCCAGCAACAAACGTGCACAGGAAGAGCGGTCGCAGAACCGGTCGTAGAAGCGTGCCAAACTGGACCCCACACTAACGCTGCAAGAACCGCACTCTGCAGTTCTCGAATGTTAATCGAATTAATCGCCGGGTTCGTGACAAACGAGTCCTGCTCGGTTTGGGCAGGCCGCCTAAAATCCGGCGTTTTGCCCTGACGACACCACGAACGCCGGTTTAAAAAAATCGAAAACGCCGGAATAAAATATATCGCTTTTTGGTAGCAACCAGTGAAACCCCGGCCGAGTGCTCAACCCCAATCGGACCCTCCATACTGTGTATGTGCATTTTCGCAGTCTTTTCGCAGTCTGAACGTTCAACCTCTCGCTCAAGGCGGCTTCCGCTTCACTATATTGACACTGTTATCCTATTGGTCAAAATCGAACGTTCTATGATTGGTCAATATTGTATTACAGATGATAGGTTTAGTCTATTAGAAGTGTAGCTCTAGGCTATCAAGTGAATGAAGAACGAGCCTAACGAAGCTTTCGCTAGGCATAACCTTCATGGTAAAGCAGTACGACTATCTCTGAGGCATAACCAATGAACAAAACGTGGTGTAGCAGCTTGGAAGGGCGTGTGTGAAGACGCCGGTTTAAAGAATTTGAAATCGCCGGAATAAGCTTTAATCCGGCCAAGCCGGCGAATGCCGGTTTTTAGGCGGCCTGGGTTTGGGTGAAGCGGACTCGGATGAACTGCTTCATAGATGGAACGAGCGCACAGAGACCTTGATTGGATGCGTCCATGTGCACATGCACCGACGGCTCCGTGAGATGGGCGAAATGCTCTACCGGAATGCCATTAAATCTGTCAGCGTTGGCCAAGATCAAGGCGAACCACCGCAAATTGTCGAGCGCCGTATCGGGAAGGCGGCGACGGCCGTATCGGCCAAGTGAACAGGCAACATCCTGCAGCCGCTGAAAAAAGGCTCGAGCTGGTGGACAGCACGTCGTGATGTGGCGAAGACTGCCCAACAGACTCAAGATCGATGTTTTTGTCACTGAACCAGCTGTGATCAGTCCGGCCACGCGCTGCCGAGCCTTGACGATCTTGTCATGGGGTATAGTGACAGTACCTTGCTGAGTGTTCCAGTCCAAGCCGAGCGCTCGGCCAGTGACGCTCCATGTCGTGAATTTGCGTTCATTGATCGCCGATGGTCCTAGGATAGTCGCCATCGCCCTGCGAAGCGCGAGATTCGCCACAAAGCACCGTGATCCGATGTCCAGTTCAATACATGAGTGATCATCGCACCAGAAGGAGCCGTGGCGTGGAATCGGTACGGACACAGGAACGGGCAGAGGCGGATGGGACCACTGATAAAGCCCGTTGATGAGGGCGCCAGGCAGATAATACCAAGCTGGCGACCCGCACCAGCCGAAGCCACATGCTAAGTCGATGACGAGCAGGTCGTCAATGAGAAACGTGAACATGTGAACGTGGTCAGCATGCACGTAGACGTGCCGGAAGGCACCAGCGACGTCGCCGAGCATCAGGAGAATCCTCTCGAGCGGATGTTCGCTGCGGAGAGTGGCGATTCTCCGTGCAATGTCGGCTGGGGGGTTGTACGAGATCTCGGGGAAGTGTGACCGATCGGTGTAGTCGTTTACACTTGCCCCTTCCGGGTAGGAGTAATCGTTGATTAGCCGGATGTCAGGCGGGTCTGTACCCGCTTTCTCAACAACGCCGATGGGCGAAATGAAAACCTCCGGCCATTCGTCGGCTAGAGATGCTTGAACTACGAGGTAGCGCCCACCACGTTGGCCTTTCCTGATGTGGCGGCGAACTTGATCCAAGTGCTCGTTGATGGATCCGTGGTTGCGGGGGCGCTGCCGCTGCCGTGGGGGGCGTTCGGGCAGCCACTCTGGCACAACACCGTCACGAACGACCTCGTTCCAGCGGCTCCACACCTCGGCCAGCTCTGGCGACGGGGGCTTCGGCAACTCGTACAAGTCTTTGTTTGGGCGCGGGTCATCCGTCGTCTGTCCCCGGACAAGACGAATGAAGTCTGGGAGTGTCGCGCCCGAGACCGTCGCTAGATGAGACAAGAACTTCACGGCCGAAATATCCACACTGTCCTCATTTGTGGGGTTGTCAGGGATGGGAACGCCATGTGCCTTGGCGGCAGACGTGATTGATGTCTCGACCTCAACCCGGCAATGTGCACTTAATTGTTCCAAAGTCGCCATGTATTTGACGTGATCAGCGAAGATCTTTTGGTGAAACCCACTGACTAAGTCTGCGCTCGTGTCCAATGGAGCGGAAACAGACACACAGTCATCAGAGTCGACATGGTTTGAAAGGTGCACAACCGGAATTGGGGCCCGAGAGCGTCACAGGTCCGCAAACTCGGCCGAGAGACCGCCGAAGCGCTTGTCGATATACGCCTTCACGGCGGCTGGGAGCTTGGCTGGCCGGAAGTGAGCGCGCTTGGACGAGAGGCACTGGCCGTCGGTTCCATTGCCGGGACAGCCCGCCTTGGAGAGAAACTTTAGGCACATGTCCAGCCCTCCTTGTTTCAGAATGTTCTTGGGGAGGGCGACTTGGGTCTCCGACCGAGGATCCCTGGATTTATTGCCGTTTTTTGCCGGCCTGGAAGCGGATTCGAGAAGAGCCCGCAAGTCGGCGATTTGAGCCTGCTGCTGGTCCCGGAGAAGTTTTGACAGGGAAGGGTCATGAAGATCGAACTCCAACTTGATCTTGACGGCGTCAGCTAACCCTTTTGAGAGGACCAGACCACGAAACTTGCCTAGCTTCATATCGATCCAGAGTATCAAGCGGCGTGTTGTATCACGATCGGGAACACCGGCCTCCCTGAATTTCTCAATAAACCGAGCGGCAGCATCCAGGACGTCAGCCGTAGCCGTGTTGTAGAATGTTCGTCCAAAGTCTTTGAGATTGTACAGAGCCTCAATGAACTCGGTGTAGGATGGACTGCTGGGGCACGGAGGCAGACAATTCTTGCGCGAAAAGTCCGTCATGTTGACGGTTGAGGATGACGGTTCCAGCATCATTGTAGGCGTGAACTGAGCGAAGTGCATCACTGACAGACCTCGATCATGAAATCCAAAGTCGTAAGCGCCACGCAGCACGGGGGGTGTCCGGCGGAAGCTGGTTTCGTGAACCTGTTGGGCATATTCAAGCACAGTCTGCGGTTCCGTACCTGGTAGATGAGGCTGGCCAATGACCTGGTAAATCTGCTGTTCCAAAACGGAGGGTCGGAATGTGGATGCCGATCGTCCCCGGGATTCGTTCCCATCATCGTATCGCGCGATGCTGTCATCGACCAGGCCAGAAGCGGTGCCCCCTAATTGGCGATGCTGGTGCAACAGGGCTAGCACGTCGTCGTCATCTGTAATCAAGGGTGGATCGGTGAGATCCAAAGCGGTCACAGCATCTAATCCATCAGCACGTTCAGCATCTTGGGAGCCCGCAGCCACTGCCGTCTTCTGACGCGTCACAGGTCTTGCGGACGACGCCGGTGATGGTGCCTGCCGCTTCTTGCCCACACCGACTTGGTCTGGGCATGTCGTGGTCGGTGGCGCGAACATGGCGGCGCCTCTCTGCGTTTTTGGCTTGAGCGCGCAATCAAACACGTGGGATCTTGGAACGGAGACCCGCGCCAGCGTGACCGGGCGAATGACAGTGACCATTGCAGAAGGATCGTACGGAATAGTCAGCGTCTTCTTCACTTTCGCAGTAAGTCCGTGACTTTTAGTGCACGCCGCAACGACTTCATCCATTTGCGCAAGGAGCTCCAGCGCGTTGACAACAGCCACATTCGTGCCGGCGGCAGTCTGGAGGACGTAATTGATCCAATCAACCTTAATTACACCGAGTGGCAGCCTTAGTTCCACCTTGGCCGCACCACCCTCGTGCTGGACGTGCAGCCACGGCACAGTGCCAGCCATACGATACCCCGTGACCACCCCAAAGGCCCATTGATCGACCATTGAGCCGTCAGCGTGAACAAATGCAATGGGATGACCCACGTAGGATCCTGGCCAGAACTCGCTTTCACCATCATCAACCTTGCGCCGTTTCAATACGGCCACATCAATCTCGTCGGAAAAATCCTCGTCAGCCCCGGACCCGGACGGGTCGATGAGCTTTACCGTCGCCGCGGAGCCGGTCACACCGGTGACTCGAGCATAGTGGAACTCTGACAGCGCTGGGACTTGTGCAGGACCCACAAACGCTAGTGATCCCACAGCGATTGAAGCAGAGGGCTTCGAGACCTGGGCCATGTTACAGTAGTAGTCGCGAGCGAAAGAAGGAAGTTGTTAGCCTTGAGAGAGCGAGAAAATTCGCGAGTGAGAGGCTTCTGGCCTACGGCGCTCGCAACTACCGTACCTATCATAGTCTGCCTACATCTAGTCTTGACGCATACATCCTGGTCCGCCTGTTTCCGAGACTTGCTCCTTGGAAACGCTGATATCCACCTGGATATCTTGCAATTTTGAACACCAGCCACACTATAAAGTACTTAATTTTAATTAAGTACTTTTTTAAAAAAAGTGTATTCACAATTCAATTTGCACCACAATGGACACTTTGCACCAAGTCGAGCAGGAGCTTTCGCGAGTTGCAGCCACAGTTGAGCACGAGCTGCAATCTCCTCGTGTCGCTGATCGTTCTCAGGGTTACGCAGCGTCGTTGATGCGCATTGAGCACTTGCTGGATCAAATCAGGTCTGCCACACGAGCTCTCGCTGCCAAGACTCCTCCACAGCCATCCGACTCTGAAACTGAGACAGAAGATGAAGCGCTACCGGTATACGCAGATGAATGGGGAGACGAAGCCATGCCATCGAATATCACTGGCAAAAAACGCGCTCGAGGCGAAGAGGAGACGCAACAACCGCAGCCCATGACACTTCGAGTGGACTGCAGAGTCGACAAGGAGCACGAAATCGAGCTTCAGTACACGGTGCAACTGTATTCGGAGTGTGCAAACGCGGTCGACAGGTTGGACGAGGGGGAGGAGCGCAAGGTCGTCCGAAATGAGATCAGCAAATTGCTCAACTTGGGCAGTAGAACGATGGGGGAGATGCTACGGTTTCTGGTCGGAGGTGGGGTCCCTACGCATGAAGTCGCAGCATCTTTCTGTGAGTCTACAGCCAAAGTTCCTTTGATTCTGGAGCGTCATATGACCCACAAGACCGCCAGTCAGCAGTGGCTGACGACGGCAGTCGACACTATCGGGCAGATTGTAGCGATCGCACAAAGTAACTCCAGTATGCCAGAGGCTCTGATGGATCCCCGACTGATATCGGCTCGAGTTGCGTTGCTGAAGGAGCGGGACCGCGATGGTACAGAGTACCTTTCCAAGATGAAAGAGCTGGTAACCCAAGTCAAGTCACAGGAGGGCCCACACGACGTCGGCGAGGCACTTGTGCAACTAGCTGGTTACTTCATGCGCGACTTTCGATTGTGTACGCGACTCGAAGAGATTGGCGCTAACCCGCCAAGGAGTGAGGAGCAGTGGGAAATTTTCTCGGAATGCGGCAAAGTCCTAGACGAGTGGACGCGGAAGGCGTTTAAAACCTTTCCACAACCCGAGATACCCACGCATTTGTCAAAGTTCCAGAGACAGCTTTTGGTGTTTTCGAAACAGAACCGTGGCCGAGTATCAAAAGCATTGAAAAGGTACGTTGGCTGCTCTCTTTTGTTTCTGTTGTGGAGGGTTCTGATGGGAATGAAATCTATGGCAGAGCCTCCGCCAGAATAACCACATTGGTTGCAAAAGCTAGCGCTAAAAAGCAGAGGTGCTTGAAGTCAAGGACAAGCATTAAATGATCTCTTTGATCGATGAACCATAGTGGAAAGGTGGCATGCTGCTGATTGCCCACGTCGTTGTAAGAAACTTTGCTGAATATCGATAGGCCTCTTGCGATCCGAACGTTACGAATCTGCTCGACGTGGCGGAAGCATCCATTGAACCGGTGGCGTGATGACATTTTGTTCATTCGGTACTGCGAAGCTCACAGTGAACACGGTCAAACTCTAAGTAGGATATTGCGTCGAACGACAGCTCTCGGCCTTTTGACGACGGTATATTATCCACTCTCTGTAGTTGCACTCTGCTGTCCCGCTCTGTCGTTGTCGATGGTGTGATTCGTCGCACACTCAACAAGCTAAGCATCATCAGACCTCTTACATGTGAATGCCATTTAAAAACCTACAATTGGCAAGAGCTCTGGCGAGTTGATCTTCAGGATAGTATTCACGCCGTTATTGATTGTCTGAAGGTGTCAATAGCAACAACTAACCCACGGATTCACCTCAGCGTCAGTAACTAATATAATCAGCGCACGACGTTTTCATTGCCAGCAACGGCCGTTCACAGTCAATACGAGTTGTATCCACGGAAAGCCCAGAATGAAGCCGCCCTCTACTAACGTTACAGTACCAGACTTCAACTTCACCATCCGGGTTCACAGGAGGAGTTCAGAAACGCGAACCATGTTTTCCTGTTCGTGGCCACAGAAAGGAAGGGCGCAACGACAGACAAACTATGGATTTTCACATGGGTTTGCGATCTGCAACGGCCTGTAATACAGGCGCGAGCAGGCAGCCGTGCCCACCTCTACCATCCATGTGACGAGTCGTCGACCGCATTGCGCTGGTCTCCGATGGTGATGATCACTTCAGTTCTGAAATCTCCACCTCGAGCCAAGAGGTCCTCTCTCTCTCCGCAGCCTCATGCGTGTCCCGTCGTGGACCGTTGCGTTGCTGGCCTTCAGTGCTGCCAACTTTGGAGTCAACGCCCAACTCTACGATGCCATCGTAGTCGGTAGTGGTCCTGGCGGTCTCGTGGCTGCCGAGTACCTGTCACGTGACTCGAGTGTGTCCGTGCTCATCCTCGAAGCCGGCCCCAAGTCGCTCGCGGCTACGGGGGGAACCGACGCCCCCAACTACGCTCAAGGTCGCGGACTCACGAAATTCGACATCCCTGGTGAGTATGACGGCACGACTTACAATTCGGCGAACGAGCAGTACCGAGTTGACTGGATCAGCGACGCCTACATGTGGCTCGGCAAACTCGTCGGCGGGTGTTCGTCCATCAACGCCGCGCTCTACTTCCGTCCGCCGGACTCGTACGTGACCACCATGCAGTGGCCGTTTTCAGCGGCTCAGATGGTCGCCAAGATGGACGAGAACGAGAAGCTCCACGGCCACACGGACAAGCCGTCCCCGAACGGGGTCTGGTACACGCAGGAGGGCTACTCGATCGTGTCCAAGGCGCTGCTAGCGAGAGGATACGCCGAGCGCACCATCAATGACGCTGCAGCACGAAACAGTAAGACGAAGACGTTCGGCCACGCCCCGTTCACCTTCAAGAACGGCAAGCGTGACACGCCTGCCAATGCCTTCTGGGGCTCCATGAGCACACGCAGCAACGTGAAGCTCCTTACGGGTGCCAAAGTTGACTTCATTTTACGAGCTGCCGGTGGAAAAGCTACCGGTGTCGTCTACAATGGGGGAACTCAAGCAACTCTTTCGGCTCGAGGAGCGGTGATCATGGCCGCCGGGGCACTAAGTACGCCCAAAGTGCTGATTCAGAGCGGCATCGGTCCTTCGTCCCAGTTGAATCTGCTCAACGGACGCAATGGCTTCGCGGGTGTGTCCCAAGCTGCAGGTTGGGTCGTGAACGCGAACGTGGGGCGGAATCTCTTCGACACGAACGTGGTCTTCGCCTCCTTCTCGCACCCTCAGATGAGCTCGTTCCAATACAAAACCAAACCGAGCTGGGCCATCGACCAGTACATGAACCAAGGCTTCACGGGCCCCTTCGCAAGTTCCGGGCCGACCCTCATCAGCTACGAAAACTACGACGTCCAAGGACGCACGTACGAGTTCCAGTCCACCGCCCTCACCAACGGGTTCGGCGAGTTCAACACCCGCACCAACGCGTTCACGCTGGCGCTGTACGTGAACAACCCCGAGTCGAGGACGGCTTCCGGGTTCGACGGCAATGGCAACTGGAAGGCCTTCAACGAAGGCACACCCTACTTCAGAACGAACCGTGACTTGGCCGCCATGCAGTCGTACGCACAACGCACTGTCAGCGCTATGGTGGCTCAAGGCGCCACATTCCTTTCGGCCGGATCCGACGACACGTCCGTCGCCAACTGGGTGTCAGCAAACCGCGGGTACATCACGCACCACTTTGGCGGCAGTTGCTTCGCATCGAAGAACTCGGCCGACAGTGCTCGTTGTGCTGATGAGAAGCTGCGAGTCATTGGCATGAGCAACGTGTTCGTCGCTGACGGTAGCGCCATGCGCGATGGTACGGTCAACCCTTACGGTTTTATCATGTACATCGGTCGTGAAGCCGCTGACCAGGTCAAGAGCTACATCGCTGCGAACAATGGCGGGTCGAGTGCCACCTGCTCCAGTCCAGAGAACAATGTGAACTATCAAGGCAACGATGTCGGCAGCCAGCAAAGCGCCTCAGCGAGTAGTTGCTGCTCCATCTGCGCTGCCAACTCGAACTGCAAAGTGTACACGTGGACAAACTACAACAGCGGCACCTGCTGGCTCAAGAGCGCAAAAGGAAGCGCGGTGACCCAAAGCGGGGCCGTATCGGCCGCACTTGGGGGAAGCTCCACCTCGTCCTGCTCTACTATCGAAGAGAACACCAACTACGGGGGAGCTGACGTCGGCAACGCTCTCAGCAGTTCAGCCGAGGGTTGCTGTGCGATTTGCAAGGGCCGGGCTGGATGCAACGCGTACACTTGGACGAACTACAACTCGGGAACGTGCTGGCTGAAGAGCGCCAAGGGATCTGCTACGACGCAGACTGGATCACGATCGGCTCAGATCAGTTCATCATCATCCGCATGTACACTCGTGAACAACGTCGACTACGCCAGCAACGATGTTGGCAGCGCACCTAGCTCGACGGCCTCGGGTTGCTGCGCTATTTGTCGGGCGAAGACGGGATGCAAGGTCTTCACGTGGACCAACTACAACGGAGGCACGTGCTGGCTCAAGTCGGCTCAAGGCACTGCTTCTACGAGTTCCGGCGCTGTGTCTGGATCCATTTGAGCTATCCTTACTGTGCATATAAGTACAATACTTTGCAAATAAAGACTTGACTCACTTCGGATAACAAGTAGCAAGGCACATACCGGTTTATTCTTCGTTGTCCACGAAGTACCAACATCTTGTCACTCCGTGTTAGAGCATATATTATTTTAGTGCGCTTTTGGAATCCTCAAATTCTATCGGGTAAAATGGCGCTCCGTATTGAAGCTCGCAGTTGACGGTGTGCAGAATGACACCACGGTTGGCTTCAGATGGATCCATCAGCGTTGCGGAGTAGTTGGGCGAAGGTAAAACACCGAAGCTGTTGGCTTTACCACTTGTGACCTTTTCAAGATCGGCACAGTAGGATGATCCGCCTAGAAACAAAGAATACGACGAGTCCAGCTTTCTCTCGACGAGAGGGTCGATCCACGACCAGAAGAACGAGATGTTGGTGTTGGTGATGTAAATGAATGAAAGCAACGGCGACAGATTCGCGACATTCTGTGGCAGCTCGGTGATCAATGTGCTGCCAATACCCAGGTACAGCATATCGGTGACCTCGAAGATCTCTGATGGGAGCTCGGTGATGGGGTTCCCCGTCAGTGCCAGGTAGTACGGATCCAATCGTGTCAGCGCTGATGGCACGCTCGTAAGCCTGCTGTACTCGATGTAAATCATCGTCCCGATCATCCATGTTGAGTCCAGATCATCCGGTAGTTCCCGTAAATTGGTATAACAAAGCTCGATATCGTACAGCTTAGAAGGGAAATCGTCGGAGTGGAGTCCAGCCGGGAGAAGACCATCCGTCATATTGACGCGAGCCAAGAAAAGGAACTTAAAGTCTGGGTGGTTGCTGTTGGTGATTGCTGCAGAGCCCTCCCAACTGGCGATGGTTGAATTGTACACCTTGATGCCAGTTAGCCGGTGAAACTCGCCTATGGTATCGGGCACTTCAATTGCAGGGCAGTGACGCATAACCAACGTGACTACGCTGGAGCTGTCAAATTCACTCCACTTGGCCTTCACTTCATCCATTCTGCCGGTGATATCGAGTCGATTGCAGTCAAGCACCGCCAGGTAACACGCTGGTTGTGTCACAGCCCACGGGTGCACTTGTAGAGTACATTGCGGCAGCTCAGGCTGCAGAGATGCTTCGATATGAAGACCGAGGACTACTACACCCCATACTCCAAAAAGAAAATGAGCTAAGTGCAGCATGATGCGACCGCCACGCGACTGCACTCCTGTTTCGGCGTATCTGCCAGCGCCAACCTTGACGGGTTTGTCCTGTTGATGCGCTCCCATGATTCCATCGAGCGTAGGTCCATTTGCTTCAGAGCGCCTGGGTTTGTCCGGTATTCGAACACTATCAGCAGCACAGGCAATACGCCTTTTACTCCCGCTAGGTGCTCGGCGCAGAAGCTCCTTCAAGCTTGAAGTCGTAGATATCAACCCAAACGAAAACACTGTTCGGCTGATCAAATCCGCCCATGAAGTTACCAACACGATCTGGAACTCGTTCAAGACGCGTGCGGACCATTGCTCATCGTACCATCTCTCCATATCGAAACCAGTGGTGTTAGGATTGTACTCGCCCACGTAGCTCAAGACAACAATCAGAGGTACCCCCATGCAGGACACCAGATCAAGAATGCAGTCGCATAGCAGACACGCGAACCGTCTGCGGGCCTCGTTCTTCTTGAATAGCAGTGAATAGATGATCAGCGACGACCAGCAGTTGAGCACTAGCAATACCAGGTAAAAGCGGTTTAGTAGCCAACGGGGAAGGTACCAACTCATCCGGTACGCTTGCTGTGTCTGAAACCCTGTCTCAATGAGCTCTCGGATGACGAGGATTGCATGGAAGTTGCCTCCGTTCACGCCTAAAACACCCTGGCGACCCCATATCTTGGAGTACATTCGCACTGTGCGAAGCTTGGCAGACATCAGTCGAGACCCGTTTTTATCTTCCGTGTTCATCTCGCTCGCCTTCTTGGACGAACCTCTTCTGCTTGCAATCGAGGCGTATGAACCATTTTCCAGACGCCAAGGCAAGAACGCCAGCTCGCGCTGCCAAATAGATCCACCGACCATCAGTAAGATGCACAGACCATGTAGAGCGGCCATCAAAGCGTTCACGCTGGCAATGACGTGGTGGTCTTTCGCCACCATGCCAATTCCAAAGTACTCGAACGTTTGGTACATGTAGGTCTCCTGCAACGCAACGTAGAACATCGCATAGACCGTGTTGTACCCGAAAGTAATCAAATGCACCACGAGGATGATGAACCACCACAGTGCAAAGCTCCATGGTCCCAAGTCGACGAACTGCGACGGACTTTTCAACGGCTTAACTTTTCCTGGCATCGTCCAAGCTGTTCGACTTCTGGCAAGGTCGCTCGAGTCGAAGGACTGCAGGACGAGGCTACGCCTAAAAGTAGCGTAGTTGAACAACTCCAAACATAGTTAATCAATACCGAGCTCACATTTAGATTTGCCTCACTTCTTATAACGATCGGCAAGCCTGGTTTAAAAATGGTCAAGCTCCATCGGGATTCAGCTTTCGTGTCTTTCATTGATCCACACGACTGGATGGACGAACCAACACCAAAAATACGTTCATGATTTAAGGCCACGCTCTTTTGGATGCCAGCGCACCAGATCAACGAAAAAAATAGATGCTGGTGAGGTGATTTTGTTTTGATTTTTTTTAGATAGGTGGAAAAAATGAATGCTCTTGAATTCGTTGGCGTCCGACTTCCTTTTTGTATGAAAACTTTTGCGTTTCCTGTGCGCGTGTACGCACACGAATTTAGCTCGAAGAAATGCTAGCGGACCGAGAACTGCTGGTATCACGCGCTACCAACATATTGGTCGTAGAGTGAGTAGGGTGTTGGTATTTTAATTTAAGTTCAGCTCCACTATTTGGTGGTCAATCCTGCTTGCCGTGCATGTTGTAACGCGGATTCAACGCATCCTTGGCGCAGTTTATTGAGAACTCCACAATACGTATTTGTATTTGTACCATGACAACTCAAGAATTGGCAAGCCAGCGAAAGATCATCACGAGCCAATCCAGATGAGTGCAGAGCTTCATAGTGCCAGATCAACATGTACTACGATGATGTTTTCAATAGCGTGAATTCTCCTGGCATCGTCCGGAGCTCTCACACTTTTTGTTTGACCGAGAGCCGAGGCAGTGTGGCTAGGCCTAATCCTCACCCAGAAGTTCATGTACATGTGCCTATCTATAGCTAACACCACCAAGTTCATGATGGCTAGGTTGATTGGCGAACTCACAAAAAGTAACTCCGGAGCACTGCATCACATGACGAAAATTGGAGGTCTGCCCTTGTCGTCTCTCCAAGGAGAGACCACTAGTTCATAATTCCAAATTGATCCACCAACCATGAGCAGCAGCCATGATGGTATCGACAAGTATCGATTAAAATGTCGAAAAGTTCCAGCTCGTCACGTTTCATGTTTCATTGATAAATGAGTGGGCGAAATCGGTACGCGGGACACTCAGCACGCAAAGGCCACGTGCAAATGACACCTTGTCGCCAACCTTTCCCGAAACTAACTAGCTAGGAAGATCTTTGCTTGTGCTCTTTTTGCGTTTCTTTCCTCTTAGTTTTCTTGGTTTGCGCGGGAACGCTCGAAGCTTCGCGTTTCTACAATAATAACAGCATATAGTGCAAACACACGTTAGCTGGCTGGTTGCTCGTAACAACACTACATGTAGTTTTGGCAATCACCCACTCGAGCAGGGTGAACGGGACTCTATCAGGAAACTTGTCCCCAAATATCTTGGCGGCTAGATACAACGGCTTCAGTTCTTTTGAAGGCGTCGCCGGCACGGCGGTGTGCTCAATCCAGTCCCCCAGAACCCCTGCCACCACTTTGAAAATTTGCCACCGCTCTTCGGAGCGTTCGGGAAGTCCCATTTCTTGACATATTCTGTACGTGGTAATTTCCTTTCGAAGGTCATAGGCAAGCCGCTTAATGGCGCTCCTACTGCATGTAAGAGCATGATCTCCCGCGAGACGCTCCTTCTGCTGCTGCACATTCTCCACGAACGTGTGCATTCTCATCAGCATATCATCCATATGCTCTTCCGAGTACTTCATCAGCTTGAGCCTGCTCGAGCGCAACTCAGCACTCGCGAGCGCAGCGGAGGTCCCCGATACTGCGCTCGCCAGCTCCAAGATTCTCCCCAGATCAGCGGCCACCAGAACCACAAGTTTGATCGAAATCTTCTCGCTCGGTTGCAATCCATCAACAGCCTCCGCCAGTCTCCCCAGTGTGTCCCGGAACAAACAGGCCGATGCGTCGTCGAGGCAGTTTCCACTCTCCATGAGCGTCACCAATCGCCTGGTCACAGCACGGTAATGGACCACAGCGTTGGTGCTCGGCCCGCTCTTCGCTCTGCACGGCACTATGATCCGACCTGTGCTCTGCACGAAGCTCTGCAGTACTGTGGGCAGGTCCGTCTTCGGTTTAGCAGTCCGTCCAGCTGCTGATTTGTGCTCGTGCGGCTCAATATCTGGTGCATCCTCTGCGGACTCTGTCTCTGCTTGAAGATCGATGGCCTCGCCGGTCTGTTGAGCTACTGACGTTGTAGCAGATGCTTCAGCAGAGACGATCTTGTGTCTCGACTGGGCCAGCACGCTACCAAGAACCGCCTGCAGCTGTGTCTGTAGGCCCTCGATTTCACTGCTGAGGGCCGCAAACTCATCTGCGTCGTCTTGCGAGCATGTCGTGGGGCTGTCGTGACCCGCCGCGACCTGGAGGTGGAACTGCGCAGCGTCCACCGTGAGCGCCAACTGCTGCCCCACGGCTCGCAGTGTTGCCAGCGTGGGCAACGACATCCTTTACCGGTATTTGGTTGGGTCCATTTTAGTCCGACAAATTGGGATCACTCAATTTTTGTGTTTATGGGGGGGTCCATTAGTATCATCTACAGATATAGGTCATGATAGGTGGCACTCTAAATTTCCTAGTTCCCACTTTCTCAACGTGTGACATTCATGAGATTGCAAATGACCCTAGCCATCATGAACTCAGTTTGGTGGTACCGGAAGTACTTGTATGTAGTAAACTTGCTACATACACGTAGAATGAGCCTCGACTCTCGATCTACGAGAAGTAAGAGATTTGGACGATGCCGGGAAAATTTAAGTTGCTGCAAACGCCATCGCACAACATGAGAATCTGGTTGCAAGCAGCTAACCAAGCTTCTTATCGGCATTGGCAAGTATGGATTCAAAAGCCAGCTCGTCAGTTCTCGCATACTTCGAAGTAATACTTAAGTTTGATACTACGTACTTCGAAGTAGTATTTATTATTATCTATTTATCTATCGAGAATGAGCAGTAAGCGGTGTGCTTAGCACTAAACTGTCACGTTCGATACTTTGTGACCAACCCTTCCCGAAACCAAATCCAGCTAGGGGGAGCTATTTCTTCGTGCTCTTTTTACTTTGCTTTTTTCGTGGTTTTCTTGGTTTGCGGGGGTACACTCGAAGCTTCGCGTTCCTACAATAATAATAACAAAATATAACACGGACACGTTAGATTGGTGGTTGCTCGTTACAACACTACATACAGTTTTGGCAATCACCCACTCGAGCAGGGTGGACGGAACCCTATCTGGAAACTTCTCCCGAAGTCTCTTGGCGGCGACATACATCGACTTCAGTTCTTTTGAAGGCGTCGCTAGCACGGCGGTGCGCTCAATCCAGTCCCCCAAAAAACCCGCCACCTCTGTGAAATATGTCCATCGCTCTTCTGATCGTTCAGGGAGGCCCAATTCTTGACAGCGATTGTACGTGGTAATATCCTGCTGTAGCTTGCTTGTGAGCGTCTTCACAGCACGATCCAAGTTATCTCCTCTCGGAGGTTTCTTCTGCTTCTGCGCATTCTGCACCAATGTGTGCATGGTTATCAGCATGTCGTCCATATGCTCTCCCGCGTACCTCTTCAGCTTGAGCCTACTCGAGCGCAACTCAGCACTCGCGAGCGCAGCGGATGTCCCCGACACCGCGTCCGCCAGCTCCACGATTCTCCCCAGAAAAGTGACCACCTGAACCACATTCCTCACTGAAATCGTCTCGCTCGGTGGCAGCCCCTCAACAGCCTCCGTGAGTCTCTCCAGTGTGTCCCGGAACAAACAGGCCGATGCGTCGTCAAGGCAGTTGTCACTCTCCATGAGCGCCACCATTCGCCTGGCCACAGCGCGACACATGGCCATAGCGTTCGAGATCAGGCCTCTCTTCTTGTTGGGCAGGTCCGACAACGTGATCCGACCTGTGGTCTGCACGAAGCTCTGCAGTACTTTGGGCAGGTCCGTCTTCGGTTTAGCAGTCCGTCCAGCTGTGGACTTGTGCTCTTGTGGCTCTATTTCTGGTGCATCCTCTGCGGACTCTGTCTCTGCTTGAAGGTCGATGGCCTCGCCGATCTGTTGAGTTACTGACGTTGTAGCAGCAGCAGCAGCTTCAGCAGAGACAATCTTGTGTCTCGACTGGGCCAGTACGCTACCTAGAACCGCCTGCAACTGCGTCTGTAGGCTCTCGATTTCACTGCTAAGGGTTGCAAACCGATCTGCGTCGTCTTGCGAGCATGACGTGGAGCTGTCGTGGTCCGCCGCGACCTGGAGGTGGAACTGCGCAGCGTCCACCGTAAGCGCCAACTGCTGCCCCACAGCTTGCAGCGTGGCCAGCGTGGGCAACGACATCCTTTTCGATTGGGTCCGGCAAAATTGGTGGCAATTTGTGATCACTCAAGTTTTGGGTATTGCTTCATGCTACCCAACAATTGAGTGATCACAAATTGGTATTGCTTCATACTACCCAAAAATTGAGTGATCACAAATTGTATTTTCGTGCAGCGTGCGTGATGAAACCCTGAAACAATTGATTTTACCGCCTGCTGCGCACCGAGAGATGTAGGACGCAAGAAGTGAACGATTTAGTATTATGGTATCTGCATGTAGTCGGGATTCAGTTCTCATTCACTTTTGCTTCATCACGATGTGCTTTTATCACGTGCTCAGTATTCGCAAAAGTAGTCGAAAAAAGCATCCGGACTGTTTTTTTTTAGAAAGTGTTTATTCCTTGCTTTCATCATTTTATGTTGTGCTTATACACTACTGCAGCGCGTTGATGGTGTCCTCTAAATCGATCGGGTACACAATTCCAAATTGTGCCTCACAATTGACTGTGTGTTGGATCAATACTCCCGATGGGTCCATCAACGCTTTTGAATAATCAGAAGCTGGCAATGTGCTGAAGGCTGTGGCGTCTCCACTCCGGATTTCCTTGACGTCACTACAGTAAGGCGATCCACTTAGAAACAGCGGGGATGACAAATCCGATGTTCGATTCAGAATTGGGTCAATCCACGACCAGAAGAAGGAGACATTCGTGCCTGTGATGTAGATCGACGACAGCGACGGAGAGAAGGTTGTGACATTGCATGGAAGCTCGTTAATTTGTATGCTACCAATCCCCAGGTAAAGCATGTCTTCAATCTCGAATAGCTCTGGTGGGACAGTAGTGATAGGATTTCCAGTAAGAACCAAACTGTACGGCTTTAATCGAATAAGTGATGACGGCACACCTCTCAGCTGCCCGTATTCAATGTAAATCATCATTCCAGACCGCCATTTCGAGTCCAGATTGTCAGGTAACTCGCGAAGGTTTGTATAACATATTTTGATGTCGTACAAGTTCCGCGGGAAGTCTATGGACTGAAGACCCATCGGTAGCTCACCGTTTTTCATATTCACGCGAAGGAGGTGCACCCATACAAGGTTCGGGTGGAAGGAGCTTATAGCTGCCGCTGTTCCCCAGTCGTTGATGGTTGAATTGTAGATCTTGAAGCCAGTGATCAAGTGAAAATCGGTGATTGAACTTGGGATTTCTAGTGCAGGGCAATGACGTATCACCAACGTGGTGACTGTGGATCTGTCGATCTCTCCCCACGTCGCCTCAACCTCGTCTTTATTGCCAGAAATGCCGAGCTCGTGGCAGTCAATCATGGCCAAAGTGCAAGATGGCTTCGACGCTTTCCATGAGTGAGCCTGTGACACACACTGCGGCAGTTCATGTTGGGACAACGCTTGGACTTGCAGGGCGAGTATCACCACGCCCCAAACGCCGAACAAGAGGTGGATCAGACGTAGCGCAAGTCGCTGTCCATGAGTACAGAGGCCCGTGTCGCTGTAGCTATTAGCGACCTTGACAAGAGTTGAAGTTTCTTGGACTGCTGCAGTTGCCGAGGGGACATGTGCTGTCGTGTCGAGATTGCCTTCGTTTTCCTGTATTCTGACGCTATCCGTATCACAGGCGATTCGTTTTGTCTTGGTGTGAGCTCTGCGTAGCAAATCCTTCAAGTTTGAGGCCGTGAAAAGCACACTAAGCGAAAAAATAATTCGGCAAGCGAAGTCGGTCCGGGAGACGACGACGACCATTTGGAATTCGTTGAGAGCATGAACAGACCACTCATCATTGTACCATTTTTCTAAGGCAAAACCCGCGATATCTGGGTCATACTCGTTTGCATATTTCAAAGCAACAACTGACGGGGCAGCTATGCAGGACAGGACGTTCAGGATGCAGTCGCACGTGATGCAAATAAACCGTCTACGCGCCTCGTTCACTCTGCGTAGTGCCGAGTATGTGACCACGGACGTCAAGCAGTTTAGCGTAAGCATGAGCACGTAGAACCAGCTTAGTGGAGTGCTAGACAAAAACCAACTCATGCGCTTCACCAGGATCATTTGAAGTGCCTTCTCCACGATTTCTCGAGTGATAAGAACTGGGTAGAAGTTGTTTCCGTTCACGCCTAACAAACCGCGACGACCCCAGACGTTCCAGTACAAACGGCTTAAACCCCTAAAGCACGATGTCTTCTCTGTTGTCGAATCCTTTTTTGCTATCCCATAGGCGTCACCTTTTTCTTCTTTCGACAGTGAAAACACCAAGTCTTCACGCCAAATCGATCCCACAGTCATCTGGAATATCGATGCGCAATGCAATGCTGCCATGATAGCATTCATGCCTGCAATAACGCGATGGTCCTTCCTTGGCATACCAACTCCAGCGCTATCAAGACTTTCATACAGGTAAGTACTCTTCAACTTGGAGTAGAATAGCGTGTAGAGCACGTGGTGACTGCCCGTCACCAAGTGCACCACAAGTAGAAAGATCCACCACAACCTGTAGCTCCAGTTTGACACATCGACATACTGCGTAGTTGGCGCCGGCATTCGCTCCTTGTGTGCTTGCAGTTAAGCTCGTTTTCTAGCAAGTGAGATGGTGGCGGAATGGGAGTTGTTGCATGTCTTGATGGCCTAAATTTGTCCTCATGTTTAGGACTCGGGGCGTTATTAATACCAGTTTACGAGTAAATGTGGCTTATCAGGATTATCATCTTAAGGCACTAAGGACGAAGGCCGGCGAGTTCATGTGGGATGATCATAAAACAGGAAATTGGTCATCAAAACTATTCGATCCATGCCAGAGCACTGACGCTGTCCTCGAAATCGATAGGATAGACGGTTGCCAAGGGTTGATCATCGCAGTCAATGGCTTGAGATATGAGATCCAGGTTTGCTTCAGAGGGATCCATCAAAATTGTGGAATAATCTGGTAATGTCGGTGCGCTAAATCTCACAGCTTCTCCGCTCCTAATCGTTTCGAGCTCAGCGCAGTAGGTAGACCCACTAATGATAATTGGAACTGCTTTCTCCACGAGCGGATCAGCCCATGACCAGAAGAAAGAGATGTTCGTGTCCACCATGTAGATAAACCCCAGTTGTGGCGAGAGATTTACGACGCTGCGAGGTAGCTCTTGGATTGGAATTCCCCCCATGTACATGTACACCATATCTGCGACCTCAAATATCTCTGGGGGGAGTTCAGTAATAGGGCTACCGATAAACGAAATGCTGTATGGCTCCAATCGTATGAGAGAAGGTGGGATACTTTTCAGTTCGCTGTACTCGAAGTAAACCGTCGTTCCGATCAGCCACCTCGAGTCCAGGTCGTCCGGCAGCTCACGAATATTCGTGTAGGTAAATTCGAGGTCGTACAATTTTCCCGGAAAGTCGGTGGACAACGCACCCTCCGGCAAGACGCCACCAGTCAAGTTGACTCGAACCAAGTAAAACCATATAAGCTCTGGGTGGTTCGTGTCGGTGAGTGCTGCAGAGACTCCCCAGTCACTAATAGTTGAGTTGTACACTTTTATTCCGGTAGTGATGTGGAAATCGCCAATCGAGTCGGGCACCTCCAGCGCTGGACAGTGGCGAATAACCAAGGTGACGACTGTGGATCGGTCAAATTCGTTCCACTTGGCCTCAACTTCGTCTTTCTTGCCTGCAATTGCAAGGTGATGGCAATCCAGAACGGCCAGGTAACAAGCAGGGTTTGATACAGCCCAGGGACGCACCTGCAAGACGCATTGTGGCTGTTCGGGTTGCACGGAAGCTTGTACGTGCAGCGCAATTATTACCAATCCCCACAACGCGAAAATTGCGTACACAAATCTCAATATACCTCGTTCAGCCCGGGCATTCCGGTTTGTAGCCTCGTGGAGCTGGTGAACATGCACCATTCCCGATAATGATTTGGGAACAACTCCAAGATTCTTGTCATTAAATAGTTCGACTTCGTTTGTATCAGATCTAATGATTGGACCAATACGTCTTCGGCTGGCACCAGGAGCTTTGCGCAAGAGATCCTTAAGATTACTCGTAGTAAAGAACACGCCAACCGAGAAGATCGTTCGACTAGCAAGGTCCTTCCACGAAACCACCACCACCATTTGGAACTCGTTCAGCACACGAGCAGACCACTCATCATCATACCATTTCTCCAACGGAAACCCGGCGATTTCAGGGTCATATTCACCCACGTAGCTAAGTACCACAATCAGAGGCACGCCGATGCAGGATACAAGATTCAGCATGCAGTCACACATTAGATAAGCAAAACGTTTGTAGGCCTCGTTTCGTTTGAACAGCAGTGAATAAACCAATACAGACGACCAGCAATTCAGAACAATCAGTGTCAAATAGAAGCGATTGAGCAGCATACGGGGTAGTAAGCAGCTCATGCGGTAGGCTTGAATAGTTTGGAGAGTCGTCTCTACTAGCTCACGGAAAACCAAAATCTTGTGAAAGTTTCTTCCATTCACACCGATCAGACCTCGTCGGCCTAACACCTGCGAATAGAGTCGGGTCAACCTTGGCTTTGGTGACTTGGTCCTCAGTCTTGAGGCCTTATCGGTCGAGTGGAGCTTGCTTAACTTGAAGTTTTGGCCCTTGTCGTTTTTCCAAGGAGAAAAAACTAGTTCACGACGCCAAATGGACCCGCCAACCATCAGCGATACACACCCGCCGTGCACCACAGCCATAGCAGCATTCATGAGGGAGATGGCTTGATGATCTTTCGCTGGCATTCCAATCCCCGAGTAGTCAAGGCACAAGTACAAGTAGGTATTTTGGAGCTCTCGATAAAACAGCGCGAAGGACGTGTTGTATCCGCAGGTCACCAAATGTACCACAAGCACTATTGACCACCACATTGCGAAGTTCCACTGCGACAAGTCCACATACTGAGAAGTAGTTGCAGATACCTTGAGCTTTCCAGACATATTGTCCACTGGTCGAAACTCTTGGGCTTCAATGCGAGAAGTCCATTATATTTATCATCAGATCGAACCGTTTCGCCACCTAATGATAGTACATACCTTTTCTTATCGCCGCCATTTGACTGTGTTGGGTTGGCTTGCTAGCGCTGCACCTTTTGAGGGGATTGTTCTTGCACGTGCCTATTGGAAGATGCCAGACCTGAGTGTGACGACTCTTTTGGATTTCTATAAGCTCGGAATGAACTCAAAGCCTGATGGCGTGATCGCTGCGTGTCAGTGCTGGCGATGGTGGCCAGATCGATTCGAAACAGGAGGCCCTCCTTCCGTGGTAAATTCTAGCACGCCGCGAATCCAAAGCAACAAATCGGCATCGAGCTCATGCAATCGCTGACGAATGCTCTCGTCGGTATAAATATTGGGGTACCAACATATCTTGGAACGACCCATGGCTCCAGCGAATGGCAAAGCCATGTGGCCCGCTTATGGCGTCTTCTCGAACGCCGTATTGCCTAGAACTCGAGCAGATTCTTAGTGGTAACCAGATAGATTTCACTGGTGTGAGATCAAGTGTGACCACCCCGGTCATGTCGGAATTGATGGATCCATCACGCTCAAGCAAAGAATTTCTCGCTAGCGCTGTAAATTGTCAGCCTTCGTTCCTGTACCGCTACGCGTTGGCATTCGAGGATCAAAATCAAGTGTTTCAGGTTGCATGGGAGCAACAAAAACGTCATTTGAATACCAAGTACTGTAGTTAGTAGGAGTCCTAGCTGTCATCGCAGCTAAAAACAAAACGTGCACCCAAGTGTATAAATGGAAATTATTATCAAACATACTGCGTGTTGAGTAACACGCAGCGATGGATGATGCTCTTGCTGGAGTTCTGGAGGAACGGTTCTCTCCGATAGTAATTCGATTTTACTGGGTTTGTTTCGTGGTCCTTCATGTTGCTGGGCTTGTCTACTACGGATTCACCGCGTGGTGTTATTGGAATTTGCCTGGCACCCGCTTGGATGTGTGGCTGAGTTTGTACCGTCTTGGCATGGAGACGCACCATGACCGCGTGATTGCGGTTTTCATGGGCGTGGTCGCGGTGATTCACGGTCTCTACGTCTTGTGGATGATTTTCTGGTCGTTGAAGAAGCGACAACTGGTGTTTGCTATCTACAATGTGGTGCAGCTGCCAAAATGTATACTTCGATTCCTTCCAGTCACGAGAAGAGGCTCTCGTTCAGTTCACCCGAAGGGTATTTCTCACTATATGTATCGAGCGTTCTTCGCTCGGGATGGTTTGCTGGGTGTGGATGGGCAGTATTTCGACAGCATTTTATTTTGCAGAGAAGTTGTGGGGACAGCGCTTCAAACGCACCAAGCGTATCGTATGAGCATGCTGCTTCCTCGCGTGCAGATCAACCGAGGGTATGTTGCTCTTCTTGTCGCCAATTGCTGGACAACCGCTCTAGTTCACTCGGTGTTTCATGCGAATTCAGTGAAAAGACGTGTGTGGTCTCTAGTAAGTGACTGCATTCTTGATACGGTGACCGCAATGGGCATCTCGACAGTGTTGTTGGCGATGTACATTAATGACTTCGACTTCACAATATCAGGTTTTCCCTTTTACAAGTGGTACGAAGACATTTGGGTTGTCCACGCTATGAGTGAGTTCCAAATAATACTGGTGACATCTTGGAGAGACCTGTGTACTCGACTGATTTTTGCGATAAGTCTGCTGAGCGACTTGGATAGCATGAAAATGGCAATGCGGGTGAGGCGAAGAAAGAGAACCAGCTCAGTCACTAGAAGTAACAAGCATCGAGGTAACAGAGCAACACTGGTTGCGCCCTACTTTGCGAGTGTGAAATTCAAGAGTGGCCCTGGCGTCAACATTTTTCGAAGAAAGCGAACGAATGATATGCTGTCGAGGATTTCTCAGGTTGTTTTCTGTCTGTGGGGGCTCGCAATTTTGATATTGCATTTATACGCTGAGGCCTCGCCAGAGCTTTCTCAATGTTGGATGCAAGTGCGACCGTGGATCACTACGCAGTCTTCGTGTTCCTTACTGGTGCTTAATTGCCACGACGACCAGCTTCAAGGGGGAACAAGTGAAGTGACGCAACAGTGGAGCGCGTTTGATCCAGCAAGCGTAACCCGCGTTGTGGTGAGGCACTGTCCAGCGCTTGAAATGCCTGTCACATTGACATCGTTCTCGAATTTGAATGCGATCAAAGTATATAACTCGACGATTGTAACATGGGACGAGAGTGCAGCACTGACGCAGTCAAGGCATCCAAAGGTCATGACTCTCTTTCTCGTCCGCGTCAATTTACCGGGTGGTAGTCTTCCGGCTGGGCTTCATTCCAGTGACTTTCCTCAATCGGTAGGAGATATCGAATTCTGCAGCACGAATCTGCGCTCGTTGCCTGACGATATCGATTTGAAGTGGCCCCAAGCCGGAAGTATCTATATCGAAGCAAGTCAGCTCACAGAAGTTCCGCCATCTCTCGCACGCCTGGCTCCATTCGATCTGTCCTTGTCAATGAATCCAATATCGGTACTGCCTGTTGAGCTGTTTGAACAAGAATCGGTGGGGTACTTAAGTTTTGGCAGCACTCTTATCTCGCAGCTTCCTGAGAGCGTCACAAAGTTGTCTTCCCAACTACACGAGATCAACCTCAGCTACAACAATTTATCGTTCTTTTGGCCTTGGATTGATCCAATCGTCGATCAATCCGAAGCGTCCCCCCTAAAGCTCGCAGGCACCCCTTACTGCCGCGATCTTGATCAGATATTTGCTGGAGAACAATCAACTTTTACGACTGCTCCGCCAGCATCTGCTGATAATGGGGCGGTGTCGGTGTTAGCCGATGCCTCTGTGGGCAATTGGGTCACATTGAAGAAGAGTGTGTCCTGCGACGAGCAAGACATGACCTGGTACCCAATTGACTTGGAAGACGAATACAGCAGCGTATCCTACCCGTGGCAGTACTAAGAGCGTTTTCTCAATCTCAAAGTCGGGTTGAGCTCATCCACTGTTCCCTGCACCGTCGTACAGTCAAAGTACCAGCAACGACATATACCGTTGATTCACGCAATGGCGAGTTATGTGTGCAAGCGACACTACTACACTACAGACGAAAAGAATGTGTCCGAGTCTTGTGCGTCTCCTTTCGTGCTCTTCAGATAGCAAACCCCGCCTCCCACATCTGACCACGAAAAGGCTCCGCAGCCCACCGTCTTCATGCATGCGGAGCAGCAGCCGTAAGGGCTATCGCTGGACACGTTGACAATATCCTTGCCCGTGTACTCAACATAGAACTCCAACGCACAGCTCGGTGCTGCCGGATTGGAGAAAACCTGACCAGACTGGACGCCAAGCTCCCAGCTCACTGCGTCTTTGCGGTTCTTGAACCAGCACGTGCCTCCTTGGTAGTCGTTCCACGTGAACGCTCGACAGCCGCCGAAGGCCTCGCACAGGGAGCAGCACTGCTTCGCTTCCGCCGCTCGAGCGCTTCCGATGTTGTTGCCCACATAGTCAATGTCGAATTCCAGGCCACACGTGGGCTGCTCGATGTAGGGCGACGATGAGATAACGGTGGGGTCCACCACCATGTTCCCCTTGCCGCTTTTGAGCCAGCAAGTGCCTCCGTTGTACGCAGTGAAGGTGAATGCTCGACACCCCGGGAACTGCTCGCAGATGCTGCAGCAGTCGCCAGCGTCGCTGGCTTTCACGTCGGCGAGGTCCCTCCCTTCGTAGTCGATTCCGTGCTCGAGGACGCACGTGTTCGTGAAGCGGAAGGAGGAGATAGTGCCGGACTTTACGTTGACGTCGACTGCGACGGAGCCGCGTCCTCTCTTGAGCCAGCAGGTGCCGCCTTGATAGTCCGTCCAGGAGTACGCTCTGCAACCAACGTCCGCGTGCTTCTGGCATTGGTGACAGCAGTCGGAGGCGTCGACGGACGCGACCCCGAACAGGTCGTTGCCCACGTAGTCGAACCCGTCCTCGATCACGCATTCCTCGAGAGCTCCGAGTGCAGACGTTGCAATGATCGATAGACTCAGCACCAACGCAGTGAAAATCTGCATGAGGATTTGATACTCAAGCGACGCTGGAAGATTTCGGAATGGAGACCGTGGAACGCTATGTGAGACTTTTGTCAAGAAGTATAGATGGATACATTAATTTTTGATATACTCAAGGCGTGATAAGTGTACCGAAATGATAGCAGAGTCGAGTGTGCATACAACTCTCTATGGGCTTAGACGATGGCCGACTTGACCCCAGTGTTGGCCGTGGTGGCGCCCTTGGCGCTCTTGAACCAGCAAGTTCCGCCCAAGTGATTCGACCATGAGAAGGCGTGACAGCCACTCTTGGCCATGCACTTGGAGCAACAGGCGTACGGGTCGGTGCTCGGCGCATTTCCGATATCGTTTCCGACGTAGTCCACGTTCAGCTCCAGCGCACAGCTGGGAGACGCCGGATTGGCCTTCACTTGGGCGGACGTGACGCCCTCCTTGACGATGACGCCGTCCTTGCGGTTCTTGAGCCAGCAAGTGCCGCCGTTCTGCTTGGTCCACGAGAACGCGCGGCAGCCTGCCGTGGTCGAGCACACGTCGCAGCAGTCCCCCGGTTTGCTGGCAGGAGCACTGCCGATGTCGTTGCCGACATAGTCGACGCCCTGTTCGAGGCCGCACGAAGGCGCCTCCAGATACGGCTGAGCCGACCGTGCCGCCGGGTTCACGACGGTGGGGCCCTTGGCGCTCTTGAGCCAACAAGTTCCGCCGTTGTGAGTGGTAAAAGTGAAGGCGCGACACCCAGGGAAATAGTAGCAAGCGCTGCAGCAGCTCAGAGGCTTGAGCATATGCACGCTGCCGATGTCGTTCCCCACGTAGTCGATGCCCTCGTCCAGTTGGCAGCCTCCGAAGTTCCCGCTGTCGTCGAGAGGCTGCATGGTGGCCGACTGGACGGTGGCGTTCACGACGATGGTGCCACGGCCGCTCTTGAGCCAGCAGGTGCCCCCGTTCATGTCGGTCCAGGAATAAGCTTTGCACCCGGTGGTCGCCTCGCATTTGGCACAGCAGCCGTCGGCCGTGGACGAGGCCGCATAGCCAATGTCGTTGTCGATGTAGTCGAAGCCAGGCTCCACGTAGCACTGGTGCGTGCTGGTGACCGCAGCTTGAGTAGCGAATGAGCCCAATGCTGCAGCCAACGCGACGAGAGCGGACACTTGCATGGTTGGTAATGGAAGCTTGGGGGCGAGGAAGGACGCTTGGTCTCTTGGACAGTGAATTGGAAAATGAGAAGCGCTTGTGGGGCATCCAGGTAACCAGCAGCTAGAACTGTGGAAAGACAAACGGACACCATAACCGATTCGCCATAACGCGAATCGGTTTCGTCTACAGACGTGGCTAAGTCTTTGCACCCAACGCTTTGAACATTCTTGGTGCCGGTGTTGCGTTCACCAAGTAGCACTTCTTTCGCATGATTTCCTACCCTATAATCTTCATTGTTGGGTTTCCATACTTTAGCCAAGGGCGTTTGAGGATTTTAACTGCCAAACTAGGATGTGCGCATCGAACGTGGACTGCATCGGCAATGGCATCGGCGAGGAGTGGGGTGGGGCGGCGCTAACTTCAAGGTACGAACAGCAAAAATTAATTCCTGTAGACAGGAATGCAGACTGGATCCGACCGTCCTTTCCTCGCAGTTTTAATTTTTTTAAATAATCCCTGGTCTTTGACTGACCAAGCTCTCTCGCCCATTCTCTTCAGCCGCTGCACAAACATTGTCCGTGTACGTGAAGGTGAAGTGATTCCTGTGGAAAGTCACAGGAGTTTTGTTCGTTACAGTCGAAGCGGTTTTGTTGTTCTGTTGAAGTCGCGTTTTCATTGGGTTTTGTGCTTTATGGTATCCATAGAAGCTTCACCACGTCGCTCATGGCAATGCGCTCCTCTGGGTCGTGACAGCACATGCGCTGGATGAGATTCCACTCAGAGTCGGAGTAGCCGTTAGTAGGACGGGGAGGCAGCAATCCCTTACGAACTTCAGCGCGAATCGCAGCGTCGGTCATCTCACAACCCCATGGTATCTCACCACTTATGATTTCGATAGCACACATCGCAAAAGAGAACACGTTGGATGCAGTCGTAGCGGCTTCTCCGGATAAGCATTCGGGGGCCAGCCAGCGTAGCCCACCTCCGACGACGTTGTCATTGTCCATAGTAGTTGCATCCTGCTGCCTTCTGTTCTTGAGGGCGCTGAGTACGAAGTCTGTATGCTTGACGGTACCGCTAGCGTCCACAAGTATGTTGCTGCATTTCAGGTCCGCATGCACGACATTGTGCTCGTGCAAATAGAGCAATCCAAGTGCTGCCTCACGCAGCACACGTCGAGCGCAAACGCTACGTTCTTCGGTCGGTTGTGAAGAAACATAGCTATCGATAGAGCCATGAGCTGCGTATTCGCACAGGAAAAACTGGCGCGGCCCCACGTGGCAAGCGCCAAACAGCTTAAGCACATGTGTGTGCTCGAGTGTAGACCAGGTTGACATGTCGTTCAGGAACTGCCTGTACGTTTCTTCTGTCGGCTCCATGGCGTTGGATTTGGCACCGCGTTGACTACGCAGAGGTATCACCACCCCATGTCTTCCCGGTGTGGGTATTTTCTTGACCACCACGTCCACGCTCCTCCATTGTCCACAGTGCACGGAGCCAAACGCTCCGCGACTGAACGCATCCAACTCATTGAATATCACCTCGTACGGCGGAACGAACCAAGGTGGTAAAGCCAGCATCGTTTTTGACTCGGTTGTTCGAAAGCCAAGCGTTGCTCCTGGTGTCATAACTTGGTACGTTTCTTCCAGTTTTATCAGCGTCGTTTGCAACAGCTCTAAGTCGCGGGTAGAGTAACTCGCATTTCGTTTCTTGACTTCAAATGCAAGCAACGCTCCCAACAAGGCAAGTTCTTGCTCGCCGTCCAATTCACTGGACAGCGTTTGAGAATCCTTAGCCAATGACAGACGCACACACTTCCAAAGCTGTTCACGATACGATGCTTGTTGGGAACTCCACGAGTGAATAGAAGCACCAGAACGCTTAATCCTGAGACGATCCATTAAGACATCGAGTTCCCCATGAAGCGCGAGATTTGTTTCAATGACCTGACGCGTCGCAGCCAGTCGTAGCAGCGGATTCTCGTTCACATGCCTTTGAAGCATGTCACGGAAGCGAAGGATCAACGATGCCAGTGTGGGGAGGTGTCTAGCAATACGGTTTGCACCCATCACTTCTAACCGGGCCGCTAGGTCGTCCATACGCTCGTAGAGTTGGTAATTGAGGGCTGAGCTCTCAGAAGCTTCGTCGCACCACGCTTGAACCTCACTAAGCGCACACGCTATTGAAGCTGATGTTGCGCGCGGCTGTATTTGACGCAGTGAGGGGTTTCGAGATTTCTTCCTCCGCTTGGTCGAGGAAAAGTCTATGTTGTCCTTCTGTTCGTCCTCGGCAAATATTTGGAAGCTAGCCAGCACTTCTGTGAGTGATGGCCGATTCTTGGGGTCCCGAGAGCACATGCGCTCGACTACAGCCCACTGCTCTGCATTGGATAGTGCAGACGGCCTTTGTGGCATTCGACCATTCATGTCCATGTCTTCAGGGTCTGCATTGTTGTCCCAAATACCCCCACCTGAAAATGCCTCGACAACGCACATTCCTAACGCATAAATGTCGGAAGCTTCAGTTGGACCTGATGAGCTTCCGCTCAAAAGTTCTGGAGCCTTCCAGTACTTCTTCCTGCCAGCCGCGCAGGAATCTGCTCGCGACGTCTTCCCTTGGCGAATCACGTCAACGTCATCGTAGCCAGCGTCGCTCTCATCATCTTCGAGAAGAGGGTCGTCCTGTTCTTCCTTACGTGTCTTCTTGCTTTCGAAGACTGCAGAAGATTCTAATGAGGATTTCATCTGCCTGAGATTAAATCCGGCCACCATCACGGTATCACGATCGCCGCTTCGGAATAAAACTAGATCGGTACATGACAGCGAATCCAGCCCGACTCGCCGGTCATGAAGATATCGTAGCGCTAACGCGGCCTCGTGCAGTGCTCTCCAAAGGGGAAACCCATCGTCTCCCAAGCACCGGGTTAGTGGTGTTCCTTCAGCGACCACGAAAAATCGCTTTCGACTCACGTGACACGCACCAAACAGCTTCATAATATGCGGGTGCTGCATGCGCGACCACGTACTTGCCAGTGCAAGGCACTCATGTGAGGTCATACCTCTAGGTGCCTTATGTACGGTGACCGCTGCACGCTGCCATTTGAACTGCTGCTTTGTTCTTTCATACGGAGCAACAAACCACTCGGGTACCGACATCAAGCTCATCTGCGCATCGACGCTCGTGTTGGTGCCGCAACAACTTACCACAAACGCAAATGTGCGCTCCAGCAGCTCCGACTCGTCCGCAGTCAGCAATGTGTCGAACTTTTGCGCGTCATGCTTGAGTAACGTAAGCAACTCGATCTGGTCTGCATATTCACGGACTCGCGAGTTGGAGACCGCAACAACCTCCTGCTCCTCCAAATACGTTCGAAAGAATACGAGACGCTCCGATCGCATTCGGCGCCAACGAGATTGCCAGCGAGGTAGCGAGGGACCAGCTCCACCGGGTGCGACTACTGCTAAGCCGCACCTCGCCGTGATAGCGTCCAGTTTTCGGTGAAAGCTCTCAACTTGCTGCACCACTCGACCCGTCTGCGCGAGACGCCATAGGGGGCGTTTCTCGGCCTCATAAATAATGAAAAAGCTGTGAATGTTGTCGAGCAGATCGTCGATGGCTTGCTGCGTCTGGAGATATAGTGCGTCCTGTTTGTCGAACTTGGAGGTCCTCTGCAAGTACCGAGCCAAGAGGTCCAACCGGTCCGAAATGTGGTGATCCAGGTGCGGCTCTCGTCGGCGCCGCCGGTGCAATCGGCGACGTGGTGGCTGTACGGATCGGGGCGCGGACGTCTTGGACGACATTTCGCGATATCCTGTCGACGACGTTGGGGACTCGAGTATCACGGGCGCTTCTGAATGTGGCGAGGACATCGACGGTGAACAAGGTGTCGCCTCCTCGACTTTGTCTAGTCGTGACGATGAGCGGCGAGCGCTGCTGCTCGTGCAGCCCATTGCCACTCGCAGAGCGACGCAAAAACAGTCGGCTGCGATGAATACTCGTCGTCGAGCACGCAGAAAATCTTCAGTGCGCTCGCCGCGGTTGAGTGAAGGACCAATTAACTCGGTCTGGACTCAGTCGTTGCGGTAAGAACTGCGCGCTTGTATCTGAACGCATGAGCTATTCCACCTCGCCTGTGGAAGAACCCTGCTCGCTCTTGAGCAGCAGCACCGGCCACGAGATTAGCGTTAGAGTTTGCACATGTCGTCAGCATGCGGCATGGTGTCCGTCGAGTTGAACCGTCAACATCTCCATACGGGCTGCTGTGCTCTATGTTACGTGTTACTTCGAAGTACTCATCGTGTGATTGAACGGGCGTCCTGGAAGTATGTGGCCCTCGGAGCCATCATCTGACATCGCGGCAAGCTACGAGACCGCATGCTGCATAATGTACTCGAGTACGTCCTGGTACAAGGGCTCTTCGCGGCTTTTGGCCTTGCAGATCGTCATGTGGTCCGAGTCCGGTAGAACGTAGAAGCGACCGACGCCTGGATCGGCCGACTCGGGCTTCACTACGACCGCGGAGAGCCCTAGCGCCACTGGCGCAGCACGCTCCTCGCCTACGCTGAAGCAGTCGATACCCAGCTGTTTGAAGCTGTCATTGAGGTCCTTGAGACGGCCGTTTGGGTCCGCTCCGAGGTCTTCGATGGCCGGGTGTGTCTGGATCAGTTTCCTAATGGACTCCGACTGCACGCCCTTGGCTAGATCGGAACCAAAGTGAGGCACCGCGAGAAACACGACACCTGTCGTGCTATCTGCAATACCAGACCGATCACGTTGCTCGTGTTCGACTAGCAGCATCTTCTTGGTTAGCAGCCCGCCCATCGAATGGGTGACGAACACAACCGGGCGAGCAGGTGAGTTCGGATGGCGTCGGTCGCGACCAATATTCGCAGCGTACAGAGCCGAAAGCATGACACGCGCACGCTCCTGCAAAGAGAGCGAGGGCCAAGGACTTGACCAACTCACCATACCAGCCTCGTAGCCCAATGTCACCAAACGCGCAGGCACGCCGTTGCGCCGCAAGTCCTTCGCAAGCAACACGTCCGGCCAAATATCGTTGTTTCCTTCCAGCTTGTTGCTCATATCGGTACGCCACGTACCAAATGGATGGCCGCGTAGACCATGCACGAACACCACATCGACTACTGGTGTAGCACTTTCATCACCCGTAACTTCCTCCACCTCGCCAACATCACTTCGAGAAACAATTGAATGCACGCCTTCACAGTATACGTCCTTGATGAGATGGCCAGTGGCCACCACTTCATCATACGCACGAAGGTTTTGAACGACACGAAAGTAATTCGAGCGCTGCATCGGGTCCTCAATCTCGCGCCAGCCACGGATATCGCCAAGAAATTGCTTCCCCGACACCGTCTGCCCAAGCAGCTTAGCAATGTCGACGCGATCGCTGGAAACTATAGCCTCATCAGGATCCGAGGAGAGAGCTGAGCTTCGTGGGTCGATATCTAGACAATAGGTAGCGACTAAGTTCGCTAATACCCGGGCGCACTGTGTATGCTGCGCAGGCGTGGCTGCACTAGTTGCCGACAGCAAAGCCACCAATGGCACAACACCCTGTTGCACTAGCTCTGTATGATGATGCTGTGCTAGCACGGCTAAAGCTGAAGTGCCGGCATCAACCACGGCAGGGTTGAATAGAATGCGCTCATTTCCCGGAGTCAATTCTTTCGAGATGTGGGCAATATCTTCCATTTGCTTCACAGCAAGCAATTCTCCGCCCGAAAGTAGACGCATTTGCTGGAGCATGTTCGTAAGCCAAGCCTGAAGGATATGCTCTTGCTTGTTGCGAATTTCCTTCTTTTCCTCCGCCATCAATTCTACGGGGGGCGGTTGCTTCTGCTCAGCAAGAAAAACGAGGCTCGCAACAGCGTTCTCACGCACTTGGTGGTCTGTACTAGCACTCCAAGCTGTCAAAATGTCGACCCAACCGAACTCGATACTGGCCTCATATTCTTCCGCGCCTATGATGGGCAAGTCGGTGAGGTCGTTCACTCCCCTGAAGAAGCTAGACATGGGCAGATCTCGACGAGACTGCAAGAGCGAGGCTGTCCAGGACGCGTCAAACAAGCAATTGAGAGCAATCGCACCGCTCTGGAATCCTGTGCAGATGTTGCGAAAGGTCCATGATAAATGGCGCTGAATGTCCATCATGTTTCTTGCGGCGTCCTCATCAACTGTATCTCCGATATCTTGCTTCCTTTCATGAATTTGGCGTGATAAACCGAAAAGCGCCGCTCTTGTCCTCGAAGACTCACAAACGTAACGCCGACTCTGCGGAGACGCCGTGAGCGTACGTAGGCATCGTGAACTAAATACTTGGAGCTCGAGGCGAAGTCTTTGGCTGCATATCTTCGTCTCTTCATCCTCAATTCGGCCAACTTGACCAGATCCCCGCCTAAACCAGACTGCTTTCTTATGTTTTATCTTGACTTCAGGTTGTTCCATCCCAGTCCAATAGCGAATTTGCTCCATCCAAAGTTCGTATGTATCACGTGACACGGCCGCCGGGTTCTGCCGGGCAACGTACAGTAACCTGTCCAACACTGTAGCAGCCTGCAACTGTAAGTTCTCGTCGTCGCCAGATCGCGGCAGCTCCAGCAAGTTCGTTGCAAACTTTGGTCCTAATGCCGCTTCCAGTTGTTGTGCATGGAGAGCGCTCGAATCCTCTTGGTCCACAGCCTGCACCAACGCGTTCAGTGCCCACAGTCCGAACTTCTTCATTGAGTCAGGCATTTCCGGTGCGCACAGCTCCACCAGCGCAACACAGCTCTCAGCTACACGCGAGTAGTCTGTATCCGCCAGCTCCGAGCGATACACCGCAAAGGCTCGAGTTGCGTCTACCCCCTCCTCCAGTCTTTGGTGAGCCAATTGCTGCACCTTCGTCAGCGCGTCCCCCAGCTGCAGCATATCGACGTAGCTCACAGTATCGCCCTGTTGTTGCTTGAGGTGGGCGAGTGTCTGTGCTAGCGTCACCAGCGACAGTTGTAACTCAGTCTGGCCATTGCGAGCAGCTGCCTCCAGTAACTTAATCAGGCTCTGCACCAGTTCTGCGGATAGCAAAACAGACAGTGGTGTCAGTTTGTCGTCTACGACTTCAAAGTGCAGCGAAAGGATACTCTAAGCTCACGTTGCAGCCTTCTCGGGTCCGTAGGCTTGTTCCGGGCTGTGTACTGCACCAGCAGAGGCAGAACGCCTCGCTCGACCAGGAAGCGCAGCGTTTCTTGGCTCTGCTCGTCGTCCTCGAGACGCAGGACGCAGGACAGCAGACGCTGCACCAGCTCGTCCTGCGCCGCCTGCAGTCCCCCACGGCGCAGGATCTCGCCCCACTGAGTCACGAGCGCCATCGCGTCTTCAAGTGACGCCACCGTCTCGCTCTCGTGGAGGACCAACACTCCCATGCGCGCTGCGCTGCGCAGTCGTCGCGCGCTGTCAGGGGACGAAGTCAGTGCTAGCGCCGCCGCACCGGCCCCCACCGCCACGGACAGAGGGGGCAGTGAGCGTGAGCGCTTAGCCGCAGAGAGGTATGAGCCTCCTGTCCGGCGAGAAGATGCCAGGCGTCGACTGGAATGCGCAGCCGTGGCTCGAGGGAGGAAGCGCTGGGTCCATTCTGCGCGCGGAGGCATGATGCGTTGAAAGGCCAGAGTGATGGTCTTGGTGCTCGGAATACAACATGTACACAACCGTATCTTCACATATCCTCTTCAACTCGATCAGCACATATCCAATCGTTTCAAAAGTACCGGTAAAGTTTGGCTGTACCGGTACTTCGCCCTATCAATTAGACCTACCGTTGGAGATGTTCTAAGTACGAGTGTAGCGTGGCATGAGGCATTTTCTGAAGTTTGTTGACTGTCAAATCCCGAAGGCGTCGTGAACGCCCGCGCGCGGCGGTGCGGAGGCATTCGCTATGAACGCAGTGAGTATTTCGCTTGCCAGCGCGCTGGAGTGATGCTGGTGTCACTTGAAGGCTGCCGATGCTTACAACTAGAAAGCATCGGCAGTAAGTTACTAGCCGTCGTTTGGGCCGCTAATTTGCTGGTTTGGGTTCCGCACTTCAGTTCTCTCAGCCTAAGCTGAGAGTATACCACTGCAATTCCGTTTCTAAACGCGCTGTTCTTCAACTTGAATGATTTATATGAATGTTTTAAAACATTTTTGTGAAATCCGGACTGTTTTTTACGTAAGTGTTGCAAACTGTTTTTTTCATCACTTGGCGTTTGTATGTCCTGCCCGTTTACAAGACTCGCATGGGACGCCCCTTCATATTTGTGAATGTGCTCAAACGTAGACTACATTGTCTCAAAGAATTCTCCGTTTGAAGCCATTTACTTCTGCATACTATTTCAGCAAGGCACGGTACTACCCCGTTTTAAGTTAATGTTTATACGGTGCTATTGTAGTTTGCGTTATAGAAATACACTTTTCCGGAAACCAACGGTGGAGTTCAGGAATCGAAGGGTCGCCCACCTCACTCGTTAAAGTGTTCAAAATCACTTTGTAAAATATACATTTGACTCGTTTCAGCCAATGAAAGCAAGTCCCTAAATATGGGCTGGGACCTCACTCGCTTTCACTATGGTCTCCCCAGCATCAACCGGTACAGCTCAGACCTTTAGAAACGGTACACCTGAGCTGAAGGACATCCTCAACGAAAAGACTTTAGAATAAAACCGCTGTGTCACACAGCCTGTGTGGTACAGTGTGTGCAGGTGGTCACTGTGCGGAGGGCGACGCGTTGGGGTCGTTTGAATGAAAGCTATTGTGTGCAGGTGGTAGTCGTTCGCTGTGCGGTGACGGCTGCAGGGCAACGCGTTGGGGTAGTAGCTATTGTGTGCAGATTAACGAAAGAGCTAAGGAAGTATTGTGTGCAGAAGGCTGAGAGACCTCGCGCGCGAAGAGCGCTACTGTTTTCCGCCGGGTTGAACTTGTTGATTGAAGTTGGAGGCATAGTGAAACCAAGACTGGGCATTATTTTGGGGATGCAGGTGAACTGCAGTTTTTTTTATTTTGGGTTTCCAACCGCTCGTTTTCTGGACTTGCAGCACCGCAAGTCGCCCGGCTCTGTTTTGTAGGTAACTTCAACGCCTATTTTACTTCAAGTACCGTCGATTTGTTCATACCAAATATTGAAGAAAAAAAATGTATACACGCAAATATGATTCCACTGACTGCATCGACAACGCTGTCACCTACTACATACATACAGGTGCCGCCCGTTTCATCAGCAATGCGTTTGTGCTTGTTGGGAGCTCTGCTGCGCGGCATGGCCTTCATTCGGTCCGTTGTTAAATACTGTCGCCTCCTCGCTGGCAGTCGCCGTCTGGCTAGTCGTCCCTGCGGAGTCCGGTGGACCACTCACTGTTCTGCTGCAGCGACGTCCAGAAGATACGCTCGAGGTGGCTCAGCTGGTACAGCGCCTGGCGTTTGGCTTCCGGATCACACTTGCCGGCAGCGATGCGGTACCAATGATACTTCCGCACGTAGCCCACGAACTTTTTGCTGATGCGCATCGGGTGGCACACGAGCACTTCGGACAGGAACTTACGCAGAGAGACGTTGCCGTGTAGTGGCAGATAACCCGCTTTGAACGCCTCGATCATGGCCTTGGCGTAGTTTTCTTCCTCCACCGACCACCGACCACTGCGTACTCTTCCGTGCTGTGAGTAGTCAGACCGTTTGAGTACACGTTGGGTGGACTTCTTGCCACTTTTATCGCTTGAGCTGTGTCTGATCAGGTTCGTGTTGGCGATTGTTTCCGCCACATTAAGCGCTTCGGAAGACAACACTGAGGCGCTAGACTCATTGTTCATGATCGACCTGAGACTGAGCGGGTTGAACGACTCGTCGCGTGGGGTCACGGGTTCCTCTTCCTGGTCAGAAGCGCCTCGAGGGCTTGATCCGAGGCTTCGGAACTTCTTGCTTACACGCATGGTCTTGCACTGCAAGTTGTCTGCAACAAATTTCCGCACCGAGACGTTTGGCGGCAACACAAGCTCGCCATTATTCACCGCCTGAATGAGGGAGCAAGCGTACTGCTCTTCATCTGCTGTCCACCGACCATGCTTTACTTCAGCGCTTGCCTTCCCGGCACACTCAGCAGCGTCTTCGCTGCTTGAGCGGCTCTTGTTGAGGCTGAAGGGAGCGGTCGGTGATGCCGCGCCGGGACCATGCTCGCTTAAGCAAACATCCGTCGGGAACTTGCCTGAAGACAGCACTGTGTCCCAGACCGAGATACCTGTATAGGCAGGCAGTCCACGTGTAGGCGAACTTGATCCTGCACTGCTGGGGCTCTGAACTTCGATAGCAGGAGCGTAAGCCGTAGCTTGCTGATGGTAGTGCTGCTGTTGCGGAATGGATGGGTAGATCATGGCCTTGCGGGGCATGTGGCCCAGCAAATTGTACGAGGCCTGCACGTCCAGACCGACGTCTGAGCCGATGCGTGCTCTCTTGGGCATCGCCGACGTCTCCAGCGGGTAGCCGCCCATGGCGTGCATGATGGATGGGAGCGCCTGGGGCTGCAGAAGCTCACGCTTGAGTGGGCTGGAACGACCGAAGAGCGGGGATGTCTCGGCCGTCGACGGACGCACTTGCTCAGCGGCTTCGAGGAGCGGGGACAAGCCAAGCTGCAAATATCACAATACGTAGCAGCCATCGGATTAGACTTCAAGGGAACGGATGCAACTACATGTACCATCTTTTGGTTGACTGCACATGGACATGTTGCCCTTCGTCAACACACAGCGATCCAAGCATGGGAGGCCTACCTTGGCGATCTCGGGCCGCGTGAAGAAGGAGGAAGGTGATGACGGTGAGCGCGTGCTGGGCCCGTGTTGCATTGTGGCGCTGGTCGGGGCCTCGGTCTTGACGGGGACTGGCGGCACGGCGTGATACCCACCGGTGGCGACCCGCGTGTCGTCGCGGCCGCGCCCAGTTTCTTGACGTCCCGCTTCGATTGGGATCCTTAATTTGGGTAACTCCACTGCGGGCGGACCCGAGGCGAACGGCCGCACGGCTGTCGACGGGAATGTCGACGAGGAGGAAAGCATGGAGATCAGTCACGAGCGGGCGAGCTGCTGGTTGTTGGAGCTGGTGTCGACTGACAAGGCGGACCGAGCTCCGCGGCGCTGAATCGAAAATGAAAGCGCCGGGACGCCCAGACGACGCGCGCAGACGGGTCCAGCCCAAAGCAACTTCAATTACCTGCAAGCTCGTATATAACGTATCGGAGACCGAGTCTTGGTTTTACTATACCTCCAACTTCAATCAACAAGTTCAACACAGAGCCCCGGCCATGCACCCAGAAAACTGAAGCGCAGAACCCAAACCAGCAAATTAGCGGCGCCCAAACGACTGCAAGTAAGCATCGGCACGAGGCACGAGCCTCCGAGTGACACCAGCATCACTCCAGCGCGCTGGCAAGCGAGACACTCACTGCGTTCATAGCGAAAGTCTCCACGCCACCGCCCGACAGGGCTCGTCGGTCGGCGGGCGTTCACGCCTTTCGGCTCCTCGGGATTTGTTAAACGCAAGTGACAGTCAGCAAACTTCAGAAAATGCCTCAGCGGCGTTAAATCGCGGCATTGCTTGGCTGGGGTGGCGCCAGCGGAGAAAACGCATCTGCATCGCCTGCAAAGGGAAGTAAAGCGGCAGTGGCGGCCATCGCTCAGGCGGCAGTGGGGCCGTGCCAGCAGTGCAGCCGCTGTCTGCAGTGCACTCGGCTTCGGCCTGGGAAAAAGTGGCATCATCGGCAAGGTGTCGTGGTTGAGCCTCAACCAGACCTCAACTTGAGGTGCTGCCGACCGACTGCTTGCAGTTTGGCACGCCCCTCCCGTCGCCATCGGGGCGGCAAGTTCAACGATGGGGGGCACCATGCTCTTCAGGCTGAAGACGCTCGCGGCTCGGCATGTGCTCCGGCAGATGGCCACGACGTCGACGAGGGCTTGTCCAGTTTGGCAAACGTGCTTCACGCAGGCGCTGTTCCTCGTCAACGGTCTCGAGTGCCGTTCAACGGGCGTTCTGCAGATGGTTTCGGTGCTGACCCCGCTGTTTACCCAACGCGGAGCTGCCACCGTTATCATCAGCATACACGCTGCGCGTGTCATGGGCCATGAGTCATGACTCATGGCTGGCAAAGCTTTCTCGAGCGGAGCTTTGTTGAGCGAAGCTGTGTTGAGCAGTGCTGTGCTGAGCCGAGAACGAGAATCTCGCCTTGAATTGCCTTGCCCTGTGCACTACAGTGTGCTCTCTGGTTCAACGCTGAATGTGCCCGATTGAAGCTGCCGTTGAAGCTGCGGTAACCCTCCCGGTGGTGGGCAGCATCCCGCTGGCTACTTCGAATAACGACGAGCGAGCTGCTCGTCGGGTTTTGCGGTGCTCCGATTCTGAAGTGCGTGTACCTACCGGTATGGCATCTGTCCGTGACTTCTGAATCGCATCCCGGCTGTCATCCAACCTGCCTTCACGCCAATGCACTACGGTAGGCAAGAAAAGAAGAAGAAGAAACTGCTAAAAGTGTAAGGTCGGAATGATCCCGACGGAGAAGAATCCTTGGAGCAAACAGTTTTTTCTTCATTGTCGCCATGAGCGCCGTCGGTGCCAGCACAGCGTCCCGATGGACAGGCTGGTGCACGGCAGCCTCGCTATCGCATTGAGATACATTGAGGTCGCTTAACGTGGTGAGACCGATACAAGGTTCAGCGCACTTTCGAATATCAACAAACTGCGAAGCATACATGTACTTCATGAAGTACTAACTACTGTGTGGTAGTATCAGCGAGCTTGTGCAGAACGAACGTGGTAAGAACGTGGAAGACGGGGGTGAATCGTGCGGATCGTCGAGCAGCAACACTGCTAACGAGTGAAGAGCCTGAGACTCAAGCTACTCAAGTTGAGTGCTCAAATGTGCCCACTAACACAGTAGCATCTCCGTGAATCGTGCGGATCGTCGAGCAGCAACACTGCTAACGAGTGAAGAGCTTGAGTGCTCAAATGTGCCCACTAACACAGTAGCATCTCCGAGATTGTGCTTGTGCGATAGCCTTGGAGTTCATCGCTGCTTACCGGTAATCGCTGCAAACAGTCTGTTTGAAACAGAGCTAGGCATGGCCCGACGCATGGCCCAGCTGATCAAAACTATGTCGTGCATCTGGACAAGAAAAAAGTGGTTGCCGCCAAGCTAGAGTTTTGTATCCTAGTGTCGTTATGCGTGATCCTCCATCAATGGGAGCTGCGGCGGCAAAGTGGGCACGTCATGCTGGTACTAAACCAATCAATCACGCAGTCTTCGTGGAAATGGTGGTCACATGGTAGGCTGACCACTGGTCTTGCTTCGTCGGTTGCTGGGTCCTCGTTTAGGCATATGGAGCATAGCTCTCCGTGTGCATCTTCGTCTAACTCGTGGAAGTCTTTCAACGCCAGCACAGCGGACTGCCGTTGAATCTCTGCATCTTTCTGAGGCTGCGGGACTTCGAGGAACGTCTCAAGCTCAGAGAAGATCGTGCACAGCTGGGCCCACGACGAGGCAAAGCCACCAGCTTGTAGTCGGATATTGGTCTTGTAAACTGCCAGATCCGTGTACACCCCAAGCAGCTTCCGCACAAAGTTCGGTAACCCCACGGCTCGCTCTTGGACAACCTCCGGTTTGTTGGGTCTAATGTGCTTGTTGGGGAAAGAAGGCGAAATGGCGCGTCGCATCGCATTGGAAACAACGGCAAACGCTTTGCGGCAATCGATGGTCGTCTTGCGAGTGAACTCCCTGCGAACAGTGTATTCCCAGTCTGCGATGCGCTTGAGCAGCAGTCTCCTGAAAGCTTCGAGCTCCGAGTACCTCTTCTTCAGGACCCACTGGTCGCCAGCATCTACTCGGGTATCGGCAACTCGACGGATATGCATGCAGTAGACAGTGAACCAAACACCGGCAGCGGCCTCGGGGGGTAAGACGTGGGTCACGGTGGTGCGAATGTCCAATTCGGTGCCGACTAGCGCCTCTCTCCGTCGCGTCTGGAACTTGATCAGTCGGCGAAAGTGTGGTTCGTCCAGAAGACCGCTAGAGGCCAGCAGCTTGTTCTCGATGGCGGACGTCGTCATGAGCTTCGGTCGTTTGGGTGGGTGGTTTTCTTTAGCGTTGTGAAATGGAGTTGTGGGGTTGCTTGGGTTCTCTGAAGTTCGTCACGAATTCGTGTTGACGCCCAATCGGCCTATCCTATGGGAACCAAATCGCCGCCAATGCGCTGCCTGGATACTCTCCAGTCTGGGGTCCAGTGCACGGGCAGTGCACAAGCTACTTAGTATTGGATCGGGAGTACCTGTAGTCTACAGTGTACAGTGTAGACGGTCAAGATGGGAGGTGTGTTGCCTGTGATGCATTGTGGTTTTATAGATGTCGGCGACGGTAAGAGCACTTCAATATGCTTACATGTACACTTGATGCTTGAAGTGTAGGTTGGTGCGCGATTACGCGGTAGGGCTGGCTGTGGAACGGCGGCAAAGCGGGCATGTCGTGCTGGCACTGAACCAGTCGATCACGCAGTCTTCGTGAAAGTGGTGGCGGCAGGGTAGCTGCACGAGTGGTGCGTTTTCGCTGGCGGTGGGGTCTTCCTCGTTCAAGCAGATGCAGCACATAGGCTCCGCTTCGTCGGAATTCGGGTCGTGGTGATATAAACCGGGAAGCTCCTCGAGGCTCTCGAGGGCCAACACAGCAGATTGCCGGCGCGTCTCCGCATCCTTTTGCAGCTGGGGCACCTCCAAGAACGTCTCGATATTTGTCTGCATCTCGTGAAGTAGCTCGTACGACGAGGCGAAGGCGTTGGAATGTAGCTGCCTATTGTTTAGGTAGAGTCCGAGGTCGGTGTACACACCCATGAGCTTGCGGACGAACTCCGTTAAACCGTGGACCCGCTCGGCGATGATCTTGGGGGTGTCCACACGGATGCGCTTCTTGGGGAACTGCGGGGAAATGGCGCGACGCAGAGAGTTTGAGACGACGGCAAAGGTGTTGCGCGTGTCACTGTGGTCCTTTATGGTCTTCTGGTGCGCGAACTCGTGGGTGACAACGCTCTCCCAGTGCTCGATTTGTTTTAGGAGCTGCTTGCGGAACCTGTCAAACTCTGAGTAGCGCTTCTCCAGTACCCACCGCCCACCTGCGTTGGGGTCACGATCTCGCGCGACTGCTGTGTGGTGCAATACGTCGTCGGCGCTGCGGAGGCGCATGCGGTAGGCAGTGAAGGACAGACGTGGCTCGTCACACATGAGTACACGCACGGTCTCGGTGACGACCTCCAGCTCGCTGCCACCAAGCCCTTCTCGGCGGCGCGCCTGAAACTTGATTAGCCTGCGGAAGCGGGGTTCGTCCAGCATGCCGCTGCTGGCAAGCAGTTTGGCCTCCATCGCCGCGGTGATTCTGAAAGTTGGTGAAACGGAAAATGGCTTCGTGGAAGTCGGTGACGGCTCGCGCACGGCTACCAGCGCGATGCTCCATCCTCCGCCACTTTAATCAACAGATTCACCGATGCTGGTGGCCCGAATCTCGTCCGGCAACTTCAAGCAGGTAGGTTTAATCTCCTATGGTTCCTGGCGGCACTGCGAAATACTACGTAGTAGATCGTCACAAGGAAGTGAGCACAAGCCTCTCTACTCGAATCTACCCCATCTCCTTACCCTCCGCAAAGAGCGCAGCGATTCGCTGGAAAGGATGCTCGCCTTCGGATACACAGTGATCCGAGTTTCCAGACCTGTGTTCGTTGGGCGAAGGACGAGCAACAAGACCCAAAACGCAAATGTACCACATGTGCGCTTACGAGTTTCAAGTCTCTCTACCCTCGAATCTACTATCGCCATACACGCGCAGCTATAATACACGTGGTGCTTGAAGGTAGCGTGTTCGCTTTCACTATCCAAGTTGGCCTTTCATCTTCAAACAGTCAAGTCACTTTCTCAACCATTTCGTTTTTCAAGCAGTCGGGGTTGTTCCACGTATGTAGTGTTAGCTGGTGTTTGGACAAGCCGAGACCTGGCTTACCATCCTGCCGTAGCGCCGTCGCGAGCGCCACTGCCGCAGAATCTGATAGCTTCTTCCTTCTTCCTCTCTTTCGATTGTGCTGAGCCACTCGCTGATTTTTTTCGACTACCGGTAGGTCCCTCATGGCTATTGAGGCTCTCCTCACTTCCAGCCCTGTATTAGCATAGCTATAAGCACTAAATAAGCATGCGTTCGGGTAAGCAAGTCAGTTTGATGGAGCACTGTCCGATAGTTTGCCCCATTGCTCTTACATGTCATTCTTTTGATCGCAAGATGTCGAGCTGGTACTACATGTATGTTGTTACAGCATTGCTGTATATACCTCCACGTTCCCAAAGCGTTAGATACAGGCTGTATAATACATGTACATGTACAGCACCTCGTGCACGCCAGCGGGATATCCTGGCTTACAGATGTAGAGTCTACGGTAGATTCAGTCTACCATAGACTCTTACTACTAGACTCTACTAAAGCAATACCGTAGAGTCTGAGTACATGTAAAGCGGGAAAGTGTGGCAAGTATCGCGCCGCTCGTCTTTCCCCGCGCCGCGGTGCGTTCACTACTGTCAGTGAATCACTGAGCGGGTCTTCAACCTGGCCGCGCTCAGAGGATGACTCAGACGATGACACGGTAGGTAAGGACAATTCTCGCTTTTGATTGGTTAATTCCGCTGTTAATCCGGGCCGCTGAATATCCAAAAGATAATCACTCTCAAATATCATTTTAAGCCTGGTTTTTGTATGCATTTTCTGGATACTGTACTTGTTGATTGTTGTGATCGTGGTGCTACAGACTGTAGCCTACAGTACCACGTTGCCGACACGCTAAATGCCGCCGCTATGAACATGTTTCAGCGTGTCCCAACGTCCAGCTCGCTGACCCTCCGCCATATTCAACTGACGTACGCCCATGATACGGGCGCTCCCTGTTCGTGAGTCTGCAACTCGCCGAATATCCGCCGAATCAACTCGTGTTGTGCCCCCATGATGGCAGATTCAGCTCCGCCTCAAGTCAAACGTCGTTCGGCACGAGCTTAACGCTCTGCACCATTTCGATACAGCGTACTTGTAGCCTGCTCGGAGCTCACGGCCAGTGTATTATCAGGCCGTAATGCAATTTGCATTTCCAACTGTCGCAGGAGTCTTCTACAGCGAGTACCGAGGTGTACTACCTAGTCACGGTCAAATCCACCCAGTCGCAGTGGCGCTATCGGTGTCCATCTCGGGCGAGTTAGCGAAGGGATTCGATGAGGCCAATCTCGTAAGCGTCTCGATTTGATTTTTGATTACCATTCGTTATACAAGGATTGACAGGCGTACCGTGAACAATACTGTGTCTGGAACCAACCATTCTCATTTGTGCAATTGCTTGGTGTGCCACAGGTGACAATACGAATCGATTTGTCGCGCGTGCAATGGCTCCGTACCGAATGAACTTGTGTCAAAGGTGCCTTGACTTCTGGAGAACCTGCTCAAAAATCTCTCACTAGTCGAAGATCCTGCTAGCAATAATATCCAATCAGGCCGCCGAACCTGGATTTTCAGCTGGAAACTTGCTTTTGTCCTGCCTTTGAAAATGGGCCCACGCCCGCTCTATGATGAGAATTGTCCCAAGCAATCAGCAACAATTGTGTGAACGGTCCATCGACCAGCCCAGCCGAGACCCGTCGTCCACAGCAGATATATCATTATTGCATTTGTCACCTCCGAGTGAAATCACCGCACTGTACCAACTCGGTCCACCCCACGAATCGCCTCCTACCCCACCGACATGACCATCACGCCGCGCGTCCAGAGTCAGTACTTTCAAAGAGACCAAGAGCTCATTCGCTTGGCGCCCAACCAGGACCAGGCCCGCTCCCTGCCCACGAAACGTGCCGGTACACCTTGGACCCTCGAGGAGCACGAACTTTTCTTGGAGGCCCTCGAGTGCTATCCGTCAGGTCCGTGGAAAACAATTGCCGCGCATATCGGGACGCGAACCACCCGCCAGACCATGACGCATGCGCAAAAGTATCGCGAAAAGATTGCACGGAGGCGGAAAGCGGAAGCCGCTGCGAGTCCTACGAACAAATCAGAGAACGAAGTCCTCGTCACAAGTGATCATCCGCGCGCCCCATACGAAGCACCGCAGGCGTACGCACTATCAATGAGCGCCCAGAACCAGTTGCCTCCCAAACCCAACCAAGCCATGCAGCACGAGGGGGAGTATCTCGATAGTCATGGCCAATTTGTCACGCAAGAAGGTGAACTGGAGCTGGACGACAGCGTTATCGCGCTTTTGGAGACGTTTGAGCCGCTTGAAATGATGTCTGCGCTGGGACCGTGAGATCCGCGCTTGTGTTTGTTGTCCAAGAACCCTGAAGTAACAACAGGATGCTGTGGTTAGTCTAGTTTTGATAGTCCGTTCCAGCAAATGCATACCTCCCATAGGTACGTACAATGAGATACGTCCTCGTAAGAATGAAAAAAGTATCAGCGATATCTCCATCCTCCTTTTTGATGATTGTGGTCGCTCTTGATCTGCAATTCGGGTATCTGCTCTGCTTCAATGCATACTTTTTCATCAGCCCTGGTCAACCTCCTTTCAATACGGAGGATCGAACTTACCATAAAATACCACCTGCCACAACAACAGCCATGGGTCAGAATGCAATTCACAGAGAAGCGTAGTTCTGCGTGATTTGGTCAATTCGGAGAAAAGCTTCTTGAAAGAACGCGCGATCGATGCCAAAGCGTTCATACTGGTGTAAATATGCGCCGTGCGAAAACATGTCGTAAGCTTTGTCCATCGTTACCGCCAATGTCTGCATCATTGCCTTGGAATTGCTGCAGGAAGTTGAAGGTTAGGATGTTTTTATCGAACAGCAAAGCGCATTTATAGTTGGCAGGTACCTGATCAGAGTCCCTGTTTTGTCGTAGGAGTTGAAGTTCGAGGCGGATGAATAACGTTGAAACGAGTCCATACTCCATGGGGTGTACATCCTTGGGTCAGAAAATGCAGCTGCATCAGCTTGCTCGGAGTTTTTTCCTCGTAAAATAAGTAAGTTACCGACGGAGCGGTTTAGCACTCTTCCTTGTTCAGACGACAAAGAAATATCCCAGTCGACACCTTCCTCAAAAGCCGCATTGGCAACTTGCATCTGGCCAGGGCAAAAATCGCGTTAGACTCAAACGAATTCACTTTGGCAGAAAAAAAGTCCGAACCTGGTGCAAATGCTTCACAACTCCTGTCCATGTGTGCGTGCTAAACTTCTTGGATCTATGGGGCATCAGTGGTACCATCTTGATATCAAGAAGCTTAAATCCCTGCAACCACCGCAGCCAAACCACAAAGCTTACACGTGAGTTCCTTGCAGTAGCTACACTCCATATCAAAGCGACCAAATATCCAATAAAGCGTACGGGATGCTGGCACAACCGGTCGCGAATTTCTCCTAGCAGATCAAAACTCCTGCCAGAATTGGAGACCACCGGTAGAAACGAAGAAGCCAGGTGAGCTGCGAGAACTTCATTCATCGCGTCAAACGAGGGGTGCGGGATGCGCAGCAGCTTCTGGCAGATGAGGCTTGCGGCGTCGTTCTGCAGCATGAAAATGCCGTGTGCCGCGTCCGCGAGACTTGCCATCGTGAGCATCGCGTTGTAGTTTTGAACAATGACCTCCCCAGATTGGTATGGCCACACCACAGCATTCAGCAAGGACGTCGAGGGGTAGAAATCCGCCAGCGCCTCGGTAAGGAACGAGCCCAGCCCAGACCCTGTGCCCCCTGCTGCGCTTTGAAGCGTAAGAAACCCCCTCAGCAAGTCGCAGCGCTCAGCTTCCTTGTACCACAGACCGACACAAACCACAGTAAGTCTCTATAGCCACAGCAGGGCGTACACCAACGGAGAGGAATTAAAACTCCAGCGCAACAGCGCAATCCACGCACCGACTGCAGCAAGTCCAGCAGCTCGGTCTCCACCTGCGTGCCCTGCGTCCTGTACCCACTCGCCCAGTTGTTGCCCGAGCCGCTCTGCCTCGTGAACGCGCTCTTGGGTCCGTACTCCCACGTCGCAGCCGCGCTCTCCATCTTGTAGCACTGCTGGATCACTTTCGGCTCCATATCGACCAGCACCGCGCGAGCTCTTCGTCTGCTGCGCGCGTGCACCACCGAGCGGTCGCTGCGGAAGGCGTCGGCCGAGTGGAAGAAGGACGAGTCGCCCGTGTCCGCCTCCTGCTCTGCCGCCAGCTTCTCGAACAGCGCGCGCCCCAACTGGTTCCCGCACTGCCCGACCTGCAGCGTCAGCATCTTGTTGCCGAATACCGGTACTGACTGCAACGTCGTGAGCTCGATTTTTTATTTCCCCTTAAGTACGATTGCGTTAGGGAGAATCCACTGGAGCGCCAAAAAGGGAGAAACAGTGGCCGCATCATGTATAACGGCATCGGGCTGCGCACGGTGCGCGGCTCCGGCACCAATGGCTACGTGCAGCGCAACCTCAGCTACGTGAACGCGTCGCGCACGCGGCAGACGCTGGCGCGCAACCAGCGCGGGGGCTCGTCGGGTGACTTCGGCGCGCACAGAGGCGGCAAGAGCCGCCCGCCGCCGAACGCGGACATTCTGCTGCACGAGCAGAAGCGCAAGGTGGAGCTGCAGCTGCTGGAGATGTCGCTGGAGATGGAGGAGCGCGGCTGCGACCCCGACGAGATCCAGGACAAGGTCAAGCGCGAGCGCGAGCGGCTTCTGGCGCGACTGGACGCGGCAGGCGACCGAGGGCGCGAGAAGGCGAAGGACGCGGAGAGCTCGCACGCTCGCCAGAAGAGGAAGGAGGAAGAGAACAGGAGGATCAAGGACGCGTTCGGCATCGCCACGGACTACGTGGCCGGCGAGAGCTTCGACCCGGAGGCGCAAGAGCGGCGGCGTCAGGAGCGGAAGGAACGGAGGGAGCACGAGTGGAAGGAGAGAGAGGAGGGTCGGCAGCAGAGGCTGAAGGAGAGAGAGGAGCGCGAGGAGAAGATGAAGGCGAGGCGCGAGCGCTTCCGCTCCCCGCACTCCCGATCGAGGTCGCGCCCCCGTCGATCGCGATCTCCTGCTGAGCGTCACAGCCGCGACCGACGCCGTGATGACCCCAAGACACGTCGTGAGTCCAAGTCCAAGTCGCGCTCGCCGGTGGCTGAGCGACGCTCGCGTCGCATGTCTTCAGCCACGGAGAGAAAACGCCGCTCGGTATCTTCGTCCGGTTCGGAGTCGTCGCGCAGCAGAAGCTCTCGTGCGTCCAGCCCTTCTCGCTCTCGCTCTCGCAGCAGGAAGGCGCGAAAGGAAAAGCGCAGTGAGAAGGCGTCGGCGAAAACGAAGAGGGCGAAGCGCTCTCGCTCGCGGTCGTCCAGCAGGTCGGCGTCGAGCTCCGAGTCCAGCTCCGGATCAGACTCCGACCGCAGTCGCAGCCCCCGCCGCGGTCGTAATGGATCTCGTCGTAAGACGGATCAAGGGAAGGTGAAAGAGGAGAAATTGCCTGTCAATGCGTCTCCTGCACGTTCCGCTGTTCTCAAGGGCGAGCACAAGGTGCTGAATCTGTCGGGCCGCTCGGCATCTGTCAGTGCAGTGGCGGATGAGTCGCCACGCCGTGAACCGGGCAATAAGAAGGAGGCCAGAGGCAGTGAAGCTTCTGTGAAAAGGGAACAGGACAGCAAGGAGTCGATCGTGGTGGTGAAGAAAGAGGAGGTGAAGCAGGAGGCATCCCCGAAACTGAAAGCCGAGAAGGTGAAGGCGCCGCTCCCAGCTGCACTACCCGTTCAAGTGCGGACAGAGAAGAAGGCCGAGCCCCCACGTTCTCCTCGCCGCTCTCGATCTCCAGCAGCAGACTCACGGATGCAGTCGCGCAAGCGCAAGTTGCGTAGTCCGTCTCCAGAAGACCGCCATGGTGGAAGAAGCACGAGCGCCGCATCCCCGAGGACCCGTCGCCGGCGTGTGCACTCGCGTTCGCGTTCGGCGTCCTCGGGCATGTCCCGCTCACGTTCGCGGTCGGCGTCGTCGGCTTCTCGCTCGCGCTCGCGCTCCCGTTCGGAATCTCGTCCGTGTCGACGTAGCAGCCCTCGGAGACGCCACCGCAGCCCGAGTCGTAGTCGCGACCGCAGCAGTCCACGCAGCCGTCGCCGCTAAGATGCGCGCAGCTGCATGACCTGCATTTCTCCGCTGCAGGATATGGTGGTCGTGGTCAGCTAACGACATAGCAGTACCGGTAACGAACAGCAAATGCGTCGCGGCCAGCATACGCCATCCAGCTGGTGGCCTAAGGGGTGTAATCAAGTCCCGTTTTCTATACTTGCATTTTGTATTGGTCTTTGTGGCAGCGTTTCTTATCACTTGGGGACTCGCGAGAACGCGCTGCCACCATACCATGTCTTCTTCGGCCAGCGCCTCCATCGCAGCCGCCACCGCCCAGCCCAGCACGAGCATCAACATCGCAGATGACGGTCGCCCGTTCCTGTCCGAGTCCAGCGGCAGCTCCAGCTCTGGTGGGAACCCGTCGGGCTCTTCGGCCACGTCCGGCGGCTGCTTTCGCGCGCTGCAGCGGCGCTTCCCACGAGTCCGTCGCTGCCTCACGCGCGTATCCCTGGGGCTTCCTACCAGCAGAGCAGCCAGAGGCCTGACGGTGATCGTGGCGCTGCTGATGGTGGGGATCGTGGGCACCTTCGCGCTGCACCAGATGATGAGCCCGGAGATCGAGGCGCTCACGCAGCAGCGCGAGAGACTGAAGGACGACGTGATGGTGCTGCGACTGCAGGTAAGAACAGTAGGTACTAGGTGTCGAGTATCATTGTGTGTGACTGACGATCTACCCTCACTGCTGCCTATTATATCAGGTTGAGAACATGACGCGCATCGCCGAGAGCCGCCTAGAGACCATCCACCTGCTGGAGACGGAGCTCGAGCGGCAACACGTACAAGCGGCGGAGGCCGCGGCCACTGCCACGACAGACACAGACCACGAAGCCATCCCCAATGAAGCCAACGAGGAGCTGAAGAGGGGCGAGCTGCGACCGAGCGTGGTGCTGCCCACGATCTTCTACACTCTACTGCTGGGCTCCGTTCTGCTCGCGTCTGTGCTCTACCGCATCTTCCTCATCATCCGCAGCGAGATCGTCGCGCAGCACAAGCTGGGGAAGAAGCAGTACACTGGCACTGGCGGACTGATGTTGCCGTCACTCTCGGAGTCGTCCATGAGCAGCAGGCGGAGTGGAAGGGGAACGCCGCCGCTGTCTCCGACACGAGGCCCCATCGTTGATGACTCGGCGTCGAGTGGCGGGCGAACTGCTGCGTCAGGCGGTGCCAACTCATCACTCAGTCCTAAAGCGAATGGCGAGCCTTCACCGCAGTGCTACAAGCGCGCACCGGGATCCTCGCCCACGATCGTCTAAGGCATTCGGTGGGCATAGGAACTAACGCTTCAACACGCTTTTTAAATTTATTCTTGGTGTGGACTCGGAGGGTCGGCGGAACCCCAAGATCATAATCTAATCAGTCGACTGGAAGAAGCAAGATCGCTTCAAAGCTTAAGGGCTCGCTCTCATGGACGTTGCAAGCGGAAACCCCACGTTTTTCGTATCTCGTCATCACGAGCACCCGCCTGCCACCCTTGAGGAGTTGCTAAAGGCATCAGCTAAGCGCAACGCCGCCGCGAAAACTGCAAACACGGGACAAGAGGAGCGGAGACTCACAGACGACGACACCGATAGCGACTATCGTGCCGAAGAGAGCGATGAAGATCTCGACGACGGTGAACCAGAAGTGGACGAGTGGCGGCTCCACGCGATAGAGCCCCGAGAGGATCTGTACCTGCAAGAAATGCGGCGCCAGCGTGGCCGCATGGGCGAGAAGGAGGCCCAATGGGTATGTAAGTACATTAAAGCCCAGCGCGCGTGGAAGGACCGGACGGGACACAGTATCGACGAGTTTCACATTCCAAAGCGTTTCACTCGCCGCAAGAAGAAAGCCAGCATGCTCCAGAAGGGTCGACCAGGCGAGACACCAGCAAAAGACGAGGAGGACGAGGAGAATGTATCGCTGCTCACCGGAGTCACACGTCTCGAGACACTGTTACTATTGGCTGCGATCGTGTTTGTTTGCCTCTCACTTAGGCGCGTTCTTAAGTTCCCGGGACGAGTCCCGGCGGGATTTCGTCCCAACGTCCCAACATAAGAACCAAAACTTGGGATATTTATGTCAGCCACACAACCTCTAAAATATTATATAGCCTCCCATTATTAATAATAATTACCAGTCATGTATTTGGCGCCGCGCCACCGCAAGTGCTTTGCCGCCAAGTGCTCCATTCACGAGTTGCTACGTCCCCCAGAGTAGCAACCCCCGCGCAGAAGACATCAGAGAAGAGGACATTTAGCAGCCTAAAGTCGCATGCCACTGTCTTCCCCACAACATCGGCTCCGAGGAAGGGGTCCTGCACGACGCCCGTAGCCTCGATCGTGCCTGCCACGACGAGGCTGGCACGTAAAGCAGCCAGGTAGCTGGCCTTATTTTGGGCCGTGGGCGTAGCTTTCAGTCGCCTACACTCGCTCCGTAGCGCTTTGGCGCCCCACCCCATGTACTCTTCCATGCCCGCTCAATGCGGTCGAGCTCCTCCATCTCCGTCACCTTGCTCGCTAGAGTGCGCTGTGCACAGCACACCAACCGTCCCAGCTCCCGGCGGCGCGAAAAAAACTTGGGAGCGGGACGGTTTTGGGACGGTGTCCACTCCTATGCACTAACCCATCAGCCAATAGAAATACAGAATGACGTCCCGGGACGTGGGACTGGGAAAATAAGAACGGGCCTTAGTGTTCAGCTGTACAGTACGTATCTATCATGAACAAACAAGATGCGCTCGCCGAATAGATCAAACCAGCTCCACAACACACACGTGATCGATAGCTCACTCTAGAGCTGTTTTAGTGCCTTCCAAAACCCCCATAAAACGGTTTTATTGAGATGTGAAAAAAATCTAGGCCGCCGTTTAGGCTCCCTACTCGCCCAATTAAAACAGAGGAAATCAGAGCTGATAAAAAGCCCTGCCAAAGCTTAGCTTGAAAGCTGGACCTGTGTCTAGAGTTGTAAAATAGTAAAATACTTAAATACCGTTAAATACGTTCCTAGTCCTAAAAACGTTAAATACGGGCTAAATATTTCCGCCCGATCATATACTTTTGTAATTATTCTATAAGTTGTGGTATTCTTCTGTAATTGCGCTACAAGTTGTAGTTCAGACCAGCGACGAGCCGGCGCCCAGCAGTCTCGCACCACTGATAGCCAGTTGGCTGCCACCGTGATGACGACGCTCTGAAGGCTTCATCATAAAGCATTCGCTTCCTCGCGCATCTTAATCGGCATAAAGGCGATATCCCCTCTGATTGAAACGCATTCGTAGCACTGTTTATTATCCCGGCCACCAAACCTCGGACGGACTTTGACCAATTGTAGGGGTTAGTTCCCGTTACAAAACCTATGGCGATAGTTAGATATAAGGGGTAAAATCGCGCGTAGATTCTGAATTTGTGGTCTGTTTTAGCGTATCTCTAACCCTTCATCTTCATTTCGGCTGTTGAAAAAGACCGCTATTTCTTGCATTATTGTTTGCAATTGCGACATGGCCACGTATGAGCTTTTCAGCTTCATCATTGGCTTAGAGTACACAACAGCTGCAAATTTCAAATCCTTCCCAGTACATTACCCCCATCACGTTTTTTATCCAGAAAGTTACAATTCTGCAGCTGGTGTTATAATACCTGTCAAAACATATTTAAATGTCATAGTCAGATCATCTCTATATTATCCTTAAGTTAAATTATACCCTGAGACACAATATATCATGCGTCGACTAGTAAAACGTTAATATCGATATGTAACAGCAACAGCACCAGAAAGCATTGGATGCCTCCGACCAAGAGGCATGGTGCTGCAACCACGACTCCGTTTTGACTCAAACCGGTTTCAACCTGTTGCCAAAGGCACATTTAATTATATCTGCAATTTTGGGGGGCTGGCGTCGAATGAAAGAAAAGAAATGACGAAGTGAATTTGATCTGTCTCGGCACAAATCATTTTCCTGGCGAAGAAAATAAATTACCGTCCTAATTTAGAAATCCCTGTTGCCGTTGTGGAAGCGTAGTTTATCTTATCCGATTAAGTTAATGTAGATCTATCGAATGGCACAAACCGCGTTTCAATTACCCCAATAGTTGTCTAGTTATGATCGGCTAAAGACAACTGATCAAATTCATGATTATCCGTCCGAGGTTTAATGGCCGGGATAATAGTGCATGGCGTGCACGAAAGTCCATCATGGCCATGCAATGTAATTTTCAAAACTCGTGTAAGTACGATTAAAGGAAACACATGGCAACTTTTCATTCGCTGCGTTTGCATTCAGGCTATACTCATAATAAACTGTTTTTTGGTAATCTGCACTAAAGTACTTTAGTGCACGTTCGCGGACTTTCGTGCAATACACTAAACAACTCTACGCATTCGCCTTAACTCGAACTGCACCGTGACCTGCGGCTAGGCACTGTGGTGTGAGACCAAAATATCAGTCCTTTGCGTCGGTCCGCACGAGAACTTGCGGCAAGACGCAGCGAGTAGCATTGTAAATTCGCAAAAGTCCGAAGATGCGCTCGCCGAATAGATCAAACCAGCTCCACAACACACACGTGATCGATAGCTCACTCTAGAGCTGTTTTAGTGCCTTCCAAAACCCCCATAAAACGGTTTTATTGAGATGTGAAAAAAATCTAGGCCGCCGTTTAGGCTCCCTACTCGCCCAATTAAAACAGAGGAAATCAGAGCTGATAAAAAGCCCTGCCAAAGCTTAGCTTGAAAGCTGGACCTGTGTCTAGAGTTGTAAAATAGTAAAATACTTAAATACCGTTAAATACGTTCCTAGTCCTAAAAACGTTAAATACGGGCTAAATATTTCCGCCCGATCATATACTTTTGTAATTATTCTATAAGTTGTGGTATTCTTCTGTAATTGCGCTACAAGTTGTAGTTCAGACCAGCGACGAGCCGGCGCCCAGCAGTCTCGCACCACTGATAGCCAGTTGGCTGCCACCGTGATGACGACGCTCTGAAGGCTTCATCATAAAGCATTCGCTTCCTCGCGCATCTTAATCGGCATAAAGGCGATATCCCCTCTGATTGAAACGCATTCGTAGCACTGTTTATTATCCCGGCCACCAAACCTCGGACGGACTTTGACCAATTGTAGGGGTTAGTTCCCGTTACAAAACCTATGGCGATAGTTAGATATAAGGGGTAAAATCGCGCGTAGATTCTGAATTTGTGGTCTGTTTTAGCGTATCTCTAACCCTTCATCTTCATTTCGGCTGTTGAAAAAGACCGCTATTTCTTGCATTATTGTTTGCAATTGCGACATGGCCACGTATGAGCTTTTCAGCTTCATCATTGGCTTAGAGTACACAACAGCTGCAAATTTCAAATCCTTCCCAGTACATTACCCCCATCACGTTTTTTATCCAGAAAGTTACAATTCTGCAGCTGGTGTTATAATACCTGTCAAAACATATTTAAATGTCATAGTCAGATCATCTCTATATTATCCTTAAGTTAAATTATACCCTGAGACACAATATATCATGCGTCGACTAGTAAAACGTTAATATCGATATGTAACAGCAACAGCACCAGAAAGCATTGGATGCCTCCGACCAAGAGGCATGGTGCTGCAACCACGACTCCGTTTTGACTCAAACCGGTTTCAACCTGTTGCCAAAGGCACATTTAATTATATCTGCAATTTTGGGGGGCTGGCGTCGAATGAAAGAAAAGAAATGACGAAGTGAATTTGATCTGTCTCGGCACAAATCATTTTCCTGGCGAAGAAAATAAATTACCGTCCTAATTTAGAAATCCCTGTTGCCGTTGTGGAAGCGTAGTTTATCTTATCCGATTAAGTTAATGTAGATCTATCGAATGGCACAAACCGCGTTTCAATTACCCCAATAGTTGTCTAGTTATGATCGGCTAAAGACAACTGATCAAATTCATGATTATCCGTCCGAGGTTTAATGGCCGGGATAATAGTGCATGGCGTGCACGAAAGTCCATCATGGCCATGCAATGTAATTTTCAAAACTCGTGTAAGTACGATTAAAGGAAACACATGGCAACTTTTCATTCGCTGCGTTTGCATTCAGGCTATACTCATAATAAACTGTTTTTTGGTAATCTGCACTAAAGTACTTTAGTGCACGTTCGCGGACTTTCGTGCAATACACTAAACAACTCTACGCATTCGCCTTAACTCGAACTGCACCGTGACCTGCGGCTAGGCACTGTGGTGTGAGACCAAAATATCAGTCCTTTGCGTCGGTCCGCACGAGAACTTGCGGCAAGACGCAGCGAGTAGCATTGTAAATTCGCAAAAGTCCGATTTTATTGATTGCACCATTTCGACTCATTTGCCCGAATATTTAACGATATTTAACAGCTATTAATCTGCATTTAACTGTGAGAAACGCTTTTTTTTGTATTTAACCAGGTATTTTACAACTCTACCTGTGTCCCACCTTTTTCACCACATTCTGGTATTCTAACTTGGTTTCACTATGCTTGCGACTACGAGGCACTTATGCTTACAAAATGAATGAAAAAATCTCTATTAATAAAAATCTTGGAGGGCTTCAAAGGTCGCCTCCCCCTCTCTGTGCAACACGACAGTGTTGACGCAAGCGCTTCTTCTAGCAGGGGTCATTCTGTCGCGTGCTGCGGGGTTCTTAGTGACGCTGTATGCGGCCGAGCAGCAGCGTCGACGTGCTGAGAAGACCCTGGCGGAGCTACACCGAAAACTGCATTTGGAGAGGAGGCGCTGGGAGTGGCAGCGACTAGTGCGCATGCGGCACTACATCACGCTCGATTGCCTCAAGAGCCCGTCGTGTTCATCATGGATGGACACTTGGACTGGGGGCACGGACGAGAACCTGATAACCATTACCAGTCTATCTCGGTGAGTGTTATGGCTGTGCTGTGTGTTGTTATATACTGTCTAACTCATACTCGCGCATGTATTACCATGCAGCGCTTCTTTCAATTTGCTACTGTCCAGGTTCACGGACCACTACGAGATCCCGGTTTTCAATTCAAAGGGCCGTCGACCACGAAAGCTCCAGCACCACCACCAGGTGCTGGGCCTTCTACTCGCCTTTTACGTGGGTTGTGAATTCAGAGGAAGTCTGTGCTTGACGTTCGGAATTCCCCCCACTACGCTTACTCGAGTGCTGAATGCTGCCGAAGATGCCCTCGCCGCTGCTCTCGCTGGATTCGCGCCGGCACGTATTGTTTGGCCTTCTCTCGCGAGGCAGAAAGCTCTCGCCCGGCTTGTAGCAGCCAAAGAACCCATGCTGAACTTCACTTGGAGGGTTTTAGATGGTAAAAATTACAAGGTACTGCCAAGCTGTAGAGTTCTCCAATTGTTTTTACTCAAACTGTTATTATCTATCCTAATCTTTATTATTGTAGGTGCAACAGCCCCCGGAGCGAGATGTTCAAAACGCCCACTACAACGGGTGGCTCCATGCAGTTTGCGTGACTGGCACTCTTTGTTGCTCTGCGAACGGTCTTATAGTCTGGGCAAAGCACAATTGCCCAGGATCCTGGAACGACGGTGACACTAGTCTGGATTTCAGGCACAGGCTAACATCGCCGACCTGAATCCAGACAATCGCTTCGGCGTGGTCGCCGACAGCGCGTTCCCGTGCAGTGGGGACGTGACTGGTAGAATCTTAACGCCGTTGAAGGATGGCGATCTCGGGAGATTGCTGCCGTCCGTTCGCCCGGCTGCCAAGGCCTTATCGGGGGCCATTACTTCAATCCGCCGAAGTGCTGAATGGGGCATGGGCTCTATAGAGAAAGTGTACCACAGACTACTTATTCCTCTGCCTTACGATAAGAAAAGACGCAGACAGCGTCTACACAACATTTTTAGGCTAGCAAACTACAGAGTCCGGACGGTTGGTATTAGTGAGATTCGTACAACGTTTGTGCATGGGTTAGAGGATAAGATATACGCTAACATGAATTGAATTTGTTGTATGCTACTTCACTGAATAGCAACATCGACTCGCTAAGGCTACGAGGACCTACGTTTCAGTTGATACACTATTTACTCTTCTGCATGCTTGAAATTAGCAGCAGCATCTGCTCGTGCCGTTGCCTGGCCTCAGCACGATTGAGTTCGAGCCTCGCCTCGAACTGTCGGCGCCGTTCAGCTTCTTCGTCGCGTCGTTCGGCCCGCTCCAGTTCTTCCTTTCGCTCAGCAGTCTCGCGCTTTTAATTTCGTCCTTGCGCTCTTGGAGACGTCTCGCCTCGTTGGCAGCTGCCTCTGCACGTCGAATGAGCTCTCGTTCCTCTCGTTCACGCTTCTCGTCTGCACGCCGCTCCTCTCGTTCCTCTCGGCGTAGTTTAGCTTCAGCCTCGGCGCGCCGATCTCCGTCCTCACGAAATATCAGCATGAGCTCCTTCATGTCAGAGCCCGTCGAGGCCGAAGCTAGCTCAGCCTCATGGATCTTTTTTTCCAACGCCTCTATGCGTTTCTTCGCACGCACGCGCTTCAAGGCCGTGTAAGTCGGCGGCGCGGTTGTTTCGGTCGCGGGGCGCTTCGATTTGGCTGCAGGAGTTCGCCCACCCATATCTTCGAAGTTGTCTCTAAGAACACGTATATCTCGCCCTCCGAGCCGATCACTGGTTGCATTCATACGGCGAAAGCGTTCTGCTTCCGCCGCATCAGTCGCGACACGCTCTGGGTTTTGCGTGAGCGTCGAGCCGCACTGAAGCGATGGGCGTGCTGGTCTGACACACGGGCGACCTACGGCGCGCGGGGTGGATGCCGGAGGTGGTGTAGGTGAGAGGGGGGTGCCACTTGAAGCCCCCGGAGGGGTCAAACTGGTCGTAGTTGTTGAATTCGACGGGCAGTCGGGGCCGTCTACTGATACGGCGACGGTGACCACGTCGGGGCTTTCGATCGACTGGCTGTCTTGCTCATCGGCCTCTTCGTCCGACGACGCTGCCTCGAAGTCCGCTGCAAACTCCGCGGGAACAAGTCCTTGCGATATAACCACTGTTCCCGTGGAGTCCGCACGCCCTCCTCGAGGTGACACCTGATGAGTGTCTGCAGAAGATCTGAATGAGTTAGTAGCAGAGGGCACCCCTACGTAGCTCGAGATGCTGATGTCGAAGGTCTCGTCGGGCGAGGGCGAGGTGCCGGACACCTCGCCGTCGTCCTGCGCTCCGAGATTTGGATCACCACTTCGAATGGGGTCTACGCCAGCCTGTGCGAGCTGGGTTAGACCACCCTCTCCGTTCAACGCGCTGTTCACCTCTTCCAGCAGCTGAGTGTCATCTACTCCGTTATCTCGTCCGTCGTGAGACGTATGGGCACCGCCCTTGCATTCTATAGCGTACTGGGTTTCGTGGGTCAGCAGTATGACCCGCTGTCTACGAGAATGAATGTTGCCCATATTACCCGTGGGCTTGGGCTTCGCATAGAGCTTGCGAAACTTCCTCCGGGGCGAATCAAAATCACGCGCAGCCCATGATCTCTCCTTCGAGGAGTTATACTCGACGGCCACAGACTCCCATATATTACTACCGATAGGCACAAACTTGGCAGCCACATCACAAAGTAGCAACTCCTCCTTGTCACTGTAGTTGTGATACCCCGCCTGCAGCCATCGCTACTAATAATCAACGCGTATACATGTATCAGACGGTTTAACGACAGACGCAGTACTGATCCGGGGGTCAAACACATCGTATGCACTGCGAGCGAGCTACGCACCACCATGATGTCGTCTACGACTCGAGCCGCGGCTTAGCGAATGAACCCATGCAACCGAGTGGAGGTAGTGTAGGAGTCAGGGGGTGGGCAAATGTATTAGTCTTTGTATGTGGAACTGCAACTAAAAGCTTCGAATTTGAAATGGATACATAATTTTTACACAATTCGTAGGCACTACGGGTTGGGTGGGGCGCGTCTCTCATGTCCTATGCGGCCTGCGTCGACGCGTGAAGGTGCTGGAGGTCATGGTGTTGGCAACCAGCCCAACCACAGCGACAGAGGAACCAGAGCTTGTCGCCGTAGGACACCGTGACCTCCTCGACGGGGTAGATGTCCCTCACCGTAACTGCGACGACGGTGCGGCGTTGGCCAGTCTGGACCTCGTGGAATCTTGCAAGCGTGATTCATGAAGCGCAGCTTTCCACCGGCGTTCTGGGCGTCGAGGCCCACGTACTTGTTACCCGTAGTCCCCAGCTCATTGCGAGACTAACAGGGGGTTCACACACCCAAACAAGCTCTGATTTTCATCATCGATACACATCGTAGGTAAAACTGAAATAACTCGCCTTATAGCTGCTCGCGGTTTTGCTCTGGGGCATCCGCTTTTGACCTTCAAAAATCCCCGCCATACGACTATTTTGCTCAAGCGTTTTTCGTTGCAGTCCGTATTTTTCGATTTCACCAAGTACCCCATTTCAAATGACTAGTACAATCGATGTACTCAAGCATACGCTAGAGCTTTCTAAGTTAGAATTGAAGCTTTTGAAAATGTAGCTATTTACGAATTTTGGTCTCATGGTCTCAGAAAACCAGTGTTAATTAATTGTTTGGTGAGACCGCTTTTTGGTCCCACGAAACAATTCCGTTTAGTCACAGCGTTTAATCATCGGTTTAATACGCCCTACCCCTAGTGATAAACCATTTTATGGAGGTTTTGGAAGCACCCATTGCGCACGAAAGTCCGAGCATGGTCATCTAATGTAATTTTCAAAACCTCTGAAAGTTCGATTTTAAATCCACACATGCACTTCCGCACTCTGTGAACTGGTTCTATCGACCCCATAATATCGACTACATACGATAACTAAGCATCATATAACTTTCTAAATTGATGCAAATCAAATCACAATATGAGGGCACTAAAAATGCCGTTGAGGGTAATGCAAGGGTGAGGACAACTCCGAAATATCTCTACTAAACAGCTCTAGCTCACTCTATATATTTGAAATTTTGCGTCGAGTTATTTTTTAGGAACTTTTCCTAACTTTTGAGGAACACGTTCCAAAGCCTACCGGTAACTTCTGAGATTTCTGCGTACCGAACTAACTACTACTGGCATTATGTTACTACCTTCTATATAGCCTACAACTAGTACGGTAGCATCTCGGTAAACGGTTGCTTGGGGGGCGACATAAACTGGTATTATTACCAGTTTCAACGATGGCCCCTCTTCACTGGCAGTTGCCCTTACTGCAGCCTCGGGACAGTGATCCCGAGCGGAAAGCGTACTTCGTAGAATTAGTGCGTGTATGCTATTTCGTAAGTCGTCCACCCTCCAACGCATACAAATACTTTTCACAGATCACTTCTAGTCAATCTGAACATTCTCGAGGTTAGCTGATTGACGGGAATGATTTCAAGGTTTGATAGCAAAGCGCTTCAGCTCAGGTCCTCACTTTGCCGTGAACCATGCAGCAAGACGAACAGACCTGGCAGCAGGCGATTGAGGACGAAGAAGCTGCCTCTGCAGCGGTTGTTGAAGCCGAGCGTGCCCTTCACCGACAATTGCAGCATCACCTAGCGAGCAGCCCAACGGTGGACGCTGCGGTGTCGGAGCTAGACCTTCGACGCACAGAGTATGCAGTTGCAGCGCGTGCAACCGACGAAGCCACCGCCGTGTGCCACCGCCGTGTACCACAGCGTACAGGGGGATGATATTGCCGCAGAGCGCGATCACCGTCGGGTGGACCACGTACAGCGCATTCAGGCAGTGTTGCAACAGGCACGAGCAGAACAGCAGCACGCCGCTACCACCAGGTCATCGGTGGCCAGACTTTCGCACTCAAGCTCCAGCGAAAATGGGCCGTCGCCCAGGCCGACCAAGCGCTTGAATCTAGGACCACCGTCGAATGGTCCAGCTATCCAGACTACCGGAAGTGAAGAAGACACGGGTCGCAGTGAAGACTCGACCAGTGGCAATGCTAGCGACCCCCCCCCCCCCCCCTCCACACCACCACCACTTCCGCTCAACACACCCAAGCGTCTGGAGTTCCGCTAAGTATGCCAGCTCCAGCACCAACTCAAGCTTAAATGGCTGGCTATCTATCGGATTCTGAATCCGAGTTAAAAAGTCAACATGCTGAAAGCGATGTCCACGATGAGAATTCTGAGAGCATTGCGTCGTCGGAGTTTCCCAGTACTGAGTCTGGTGATTCTGAGACTTCTGGCTGAGATCGCGATTTAACTCTGCCTCGTACGAGAAGAGCTGGAGAGTTTGTTGGGGCAGATTCATAACAAAAATTGCATTTTTAATGAAAACCGTGTTCTGCATCGCTCGTGTTTTTTATGGCGTCACGTGCCTCACTATTACTACTATTAAACTCGAGTCTTGGCCGCGATGGCACTTGTATTCGGGGTTTTCGTCCGACAAAAGTACGGTATTAGATATAATATAGTTTGGTTGTAAACGTCACAGCAACCTACCTCTTCACAAACTTGTTTGGTCTACAGAGAATTTTGTTCTGGTTGATAATTTCGTGTTCGATAAGAGCCTGTAGAACGCTTCACTCTTCTACCAGTTTCGCTAATTAATTAGCGAGATATCAGTCTACCGGAGATACACAAAAATCGACGTACAGGCTTAGCACTGCATCTGTCGATGGTCAACCCCACTTCTGTGGATCCTGCATGGTTTCCCTTCGGATCTTCAACAAACCATCGACGTTCATTTTTATCAATCCAATCGGCGACAATAAACTTGACTACTGTGGCTCGCCATGTTAACGCATTTGTGAATTCCTACAACTACTTGTGTATCTGCGAGTATCGTTATTCACTTAATTTTCCTAACGCTACATGTTGTGATATAATTTTTTCATAAATGACGCTTGAATCACACGACATATCTCTGCCCTGTTACTTCTATGCTCATACCTCCGCACATACTCGGATGCTAGCAGCATCAGTTGTTGCTGTCAACAGCACATGCACATTATTGCACAAATCGGCGGCAATCTCTTCGCGCTCAATCTCTCGGTTTTGTAGAAGCCCATCTTGGCGGTGATGTTACGCCAGCGACGCCAGCAACAGGTTCGCACGCAGAGATGAACTCTTGCATGTCGCTCATTTTGGAAAAAATGTTGGTGATGTTGTCCTCGTGTTACTACACAACATCACTGCGCAAATTGTTGAAGGGCTCCATGGCGGTGTGGCGGGAGGAATTCGGTGTACAGAAGCACGTACAGCTATAGTCCTTGGCGGCAGGACTTCCGCAATAATTATTATATTGGAGTTTCAATACAATATATTTCATTAGATAACCTATTTTCAGCCGGCAACGAATTTATCTCAATTATTTATATTGTGCAAGAATAGTTTTAACTGTTCTTGTAAGTTTAAAAAATAAAAATCCCAAGTAGAGATATCGAAACTTGAACCAAAAAATATATCAGTATTTTTTTTCTAGCAAAGTGAGTATGTTACTGGTAGATGTAATACGGTTACGTGCCCAATAGAGATTAATTCGGGCCTTAATTGATGTAGATTACTCCATTAGTAGGTATGCGACTCATACAAACTTGACGTTAAGCTTCTTATAAATCTGTCATTTCTCATTAACCATCCCAAGCTTATATATATATAAGTTGTTTCGCCCAAACTGACAAATTCTAACAGGTGAAGGCTTAATTTTTTTAAATAAGTAAATCATTACTTATTTTAATTAACATGATAACTTACGTTAAACATGCATGCTATGCATTATTTATATATGTATCAGCTAACAACATGAAAGAACCAAAAGTTTGGAGTCCATCGAAGCAACGCCGGAACTGTTGCACAAGCGCGGTCGAGGCGTTGGGGAAGATGATCTCGTGGGCCTTCTGCGCCGTTGCGTTGTTGCAGTAATAGTAGCCCTTAGCATAGTAGTACACCTCGTTGAAGGTCTTGACCAGCTTGCTGGCGGCGGACTCGTTATCGGTGCCCGTGAGCGCGTCCGCCCAGCCGCTGCTCTCGAGCGACGAGGTGAAGCGCATAAGCATGGCGCCGGCCACCAGGAAGCCTATGTTCACCAGCACCATGAGCTCAAGCCTATGTTCAAATCGCCAGTAGCATCACTGAGCCCAGCCAGCAACCACTTCAACATGCCCTTATTAACTTAAAGCAAGCACACTTTGAATAACTTGCTCTCAGTTTTTACGAGCCCCGTCGACTTTTTCGCTGTAAACTCTTGCAACGATTTAGCCCTATATAGACCCATTTAGTATGGGTACATCCATAAAATCAAGTAGTTCGGACAACAGATCTGTGGTCACCGCTTGATGGGTACAAAAAGCTCGCTCTATTTCTTCCAGAAAATGTAGAGCTTTAGCCCAAATCCTGCTCTCTCTATTTTAAGACACGCGAAGGGTCGGAATAAAAATAACCCTCGTTTTAGAGTCTGTTAGATCACTCGCGGACGGAGATTCACCTGCTCTCTTCAAGCTTTCAGCTTATAGCTTATAGCCCACAGTCTCGTCCGTAAACAGAGGTAAAATTCGTAAGTTTCGGCCCCTGGGTGCACGATAATAGATTGAAACCCTAACCGATTTTCAAAAATAATACCGTCAAAATGGTAATAAGAGACGTAATATTGGTGGCAAGATTATAGAGGGGGCTTCGCCCCAATTAATAATGGGAAAAATCTACGAGCTCAGTGGGGCTCGAGGTACCCAAAAACAAACTGAAATAGGATTTTTCGGATACGTGTTGTGTAGACCTAAAATTAATCCAGCAAGTTGAAGCTGTTGTATCGTAGACCTAAAAATAGTCCTTCAAGTTGAGCTGTTGTTGTCTGTGCTTAACATTTTGTCTCCAGCTCAATCGCGTACGGGTAGCATGGGTTCAATCCTGCCCGTCCGCGCAGCCAGCGATAATTTAATACATGTATGAAGATTTGTATTAGGAAGCATGTACACCTTTTCCCACCCAGAATGGCACATTTACCGACCAAAGTGGTACAAAGTGTTTTTACATAAAACCTCAAGTCAATTGTCTCAGGTTTTTCAAGCAAAGTGGTTTTGTCGCAAATCGTTACCAAGCAAACTCCGATTGGAAAATGAAGTCTCTGATGAGAGTTTAACGGTCTTTAAGGGTCTGTTATGCTTCAATTTCATTCTAGATTAATATTAGACAGGTTTTAGAAGCGAAAAGCCACCTTGTTCATCCACCACACATCGTTCCGTGATGTCAGCTGTGATGTCTGATATAATCTCGGGATCTTCATCTTGCTGTAGCTCACGTTGTACACCGGCCACCCTTATTAGTCGTGCCACTTAATTAGTCGTGCATCGTACTTATTTGAGTATGTACAGTACAACAACCCCAAATAGTCGTGCACCAGAATTAGACATGCACCACTGATGGGTGGCAGAGAACTACACCACACTTCATTGGTATCTTTCAGTTCATTTTCACAAACGATGGCAGACACCAAGCGCTCCCTCCAGCACGTTGTCCCTCTCAGCAGTCGTATACAATGTGTCGAGTGGGTGGAGATCGACGTCACAATGAACGGCGAGAAAGGCCTGTGTGGTCGAGCTGTCTCTCACTTCCCAGCTCTCATTCGCTCCGATAACCGACGTGTAAACCTCAACAAAGCGCGTGATTGGTGGAGCAAGCGTGCTGCGACCAATGCCAAGATCGACGAGAAGAAACAACTGAAGTATGCAAGTAGCGTACGCGGCACACGGCAGCAATTCGTTGTCAAAGCTGTCCGGGGTCGTGGGAGAAAACTCGAAACTCAGTGGGACTGGCTTTATCCACTGTTGTTGAGTGAGTTTGAGCGGTTGCGTCGAGCTGGTGTGAAGTTTTCAGCTCGGCTTGTGAGGGACATGGCTACAGTTTTAATTGAAGACAGCACTCACCCGATTTACAACAAGGGACTGATCATAAAAGGAGTTCCCTTTCGAGAGAAGGTGACTGAACGACGCATACAGGACTTCCTGGAACGCTTCGACATCATCTACCGTCGACTAAAGGGCAACAAGCAGGTAAGCGAGGAAAAATAGCAACAGATTGACCTCGCTATTGCAGCTCACCTTGGACGGCTGAAGCGTCAATTCGATGACAAGACAATCGACCCGAACCAGATCTACAATATGGACGAGAGTCATTTTGTAATTGACCTCGATGATGGCAAGACCCTTGACTTTCAGGGTGCTGAAGAGGTAAAGTATCGCAAAATAGTGTCAGGTACGTTTTATTACTTGCACGCTGTCGATTTGTAATGCTGACCCATTGATCTTTATTATTACAGGAAGAGAAGGGATCACAATGTGTGTCTTGTTGAAGGGGGGGTTCAAATTCTAAGATCCTCTGTCCAATGTTGATATTTAAGAACGTCAACTCAAGCCATCCTATTCAAGGACTACCCGATGCTGTGGACGGCGTGTGCTATCGGTCAACGCCCAGCGCGTTTATCAACAACGTCACGATGACACAATGGCTACATGACGTGCGTTGCTGGGGTCCAAGAGGGTCATTTGCTGGAGAGCGTATTCTCTGGATGGATAACGCGAGTGGTCATTCTGGCTAAGACGTCCAAGTGGAAGCGAAGCAGCTTCGGACCAGAGTCAAGTTTTTCCCCGCGAATGCAACAGATCGAGTTCAGCCCGCAGATCGTTTTCCTATCCAACGTATTAAAGCTCACTGGCGGAGTATATGCGAGGCGCGCAATATGAAAGCGATTCGAGATGGGGATTGGGCGACAAAATCCGGTGCGCTTGCAAACCCAGGCAAACAATTCTTCTTAGAGACAGCAGCAGAGTGTGTCCGCTGCGTGAACATGGAGAAGGACAAATCAGGGCTGAACTGGGCTAAGAAGTCAATGCTACAATGTGGGCTGGGCGTCACCGAGGATGGCATTTGGAAGGTTAGTCAACAGAGTCAGAAATTACGTGAAATTGTAGCCGCACATCCGATAGAATTTGAAAAGGGCTACCAGGAGGGCGATGCACTCGAGAGCGATAGAGATTCCACGTAATTTAGTCGTGCACGCAAATTAGTCGTGCACACAATATAGTCGGTCTGTATTTCGATCATCAGAGCTTTCCACGGCAATTAGTGAGGGTCCGACTAATAAGGGTGGCCGGTGTAACGCACGTATACGGCCAGCAATTCTTGTCTATTCTTGAAAACGAAGCAGCGATATTTCTTGACCAGCTTTCATCTGATCGCGTTTTTCTTTGACCTCTTCGCGTTCATCACGCTTTTTTGCATAAGGAGAATTTTTGCACTGTGTTGCCAGATTGTGTGATACTGTTACCGACGGACAACCAAAATTTTGTTTTGCTCTCAAGCTTTTGACGGGTCGGATTTCGACTCGCTGGCATGAAATGCACCGCCAGGAAGATCGACCCGGATGTGTCCCGTAAGCGAGGACCGGTAAGCAAGGTGCAAATGGAAGTAAAGTACACCCAGCTGACCGCCACAAAGTGATACAATTCAGGTTGGTGATTACACTGCAAGTTGCCAAAGTGGCAAGCGCGTGCAGCAACAGTGTGGCATTCGCAAAAAATCGTCTTACTACTCTAGAGCATGCTCGGGTCTCGCGATGCAAGCCTACTTCGGCGTCTGCGGACCAAGATCTCAACGAAGTTGTTACCTCACCCACCTCTCAACTGCAGATTGATCGCATCGATTCGGTCCAAGTTGACCACTTCATGCTGCTCTACACCATTTCCCACCCAAAATGGCACCTTTCCCGACAAAAGTGGCGCTGTGATCAGTCGCGCAACTTTATTCAGGGCGGAAAAGGTGCGTTTTTCAAGCAAAGTGGTTTGCCGGTAAAACTTTCCCAAGCAAATTGGTTTACCTATCCCTGTGCACCTAAAACGGGCTTGAGTGGTAGGAGGCAAGGCGAGCGGTTGAAACATAAGAAGGATGCTGTCAATTTCATTTAGGTACAGACGATGAGATCTATGATCATGCATCTCACCCTCATTTAATTGTTTCTAGTTACCCATTTTCGCTTGTTCCTTGAAGGATTGTAGTGATGTCTAGCTAATGAACGTGCTTTGATTTGATGCTCTATAACTCGAATGACAAAAACTCCCGGGCTCTGAATGACCACTGTATTGCTTGGTAGATATACTAGATCAAGAGCTCTTCCAGCAGAAAGAGGGTCCACCGAATCCGTCGCAGCTATATCCAGCCTCACATAAATCGCAAAATTGTGATGTCCATCGATTGTCATTATCACTTGCTCGGAATTGACAAGTTTTTTACCTGAAGAGGGCGACGCAAAATTCGCCACTTCGTTGTCATTAAGCCAATCGCCTGCTCGATCTTGATCCGCAGTTGACTCACGTAGAAGTTGTAGGCATTGTTGTGTGGATTGTCACGATGGGATCCAGAAAGAGAGTGATCAGGTGCTCACTGGGTATGTATGCGTTGTCGCCTCCTGGTGCCATGAGAGACATGAATTTGATCAGGCTTAGGTGATCACACACCGCTTGCACGTTCTCCCCCATAGCTTGATAGTGACCAGAAAAATAGGAGACGACGTTTCCGGTTGCTGTTGATGCGGGGGTCCTGATGCGTACCAACATCCGATTAACGCATTTGACGCAGCCTTTGATAAGACTACATACTGTGAAGTCGGCTGCAGCTCTCATAAGCTCAGATTTCGTCTTGGGGAAGTGCATCTCTAATGCCTTACATGGTAAGCTGCTTTCATAACCACGTGGAGAGCACGGTAAAATGACATCACATTGATCCCCGCGATATCGCGTATACCTAAGTAGCTTCCCCCAGCAAGCCAACGCAACAGACAGTGCAACACGATCTCGCGAGCAATAGGCTCGACACCTGAAGAAACGACAGGATGGGACTGGTCAACGCAGATGTCATACGCAGAAGAGAGAGCAACTTGTTGAATAATGGCACAATCATTCGGTATGTGCGATCGAACTTGCCCTCGGATTCCAAGTTCTCAACTCGTTGCCCCCCCCCCCCCCCCACTGCAATCTCTTCCGAAAAACGCGATCTCCGCGGCTGCGAAGTCCTTTATTCATTATGACTAAAAAAGAGAAGCAATCGTCCCTGGGTGTCATCACCATTGAGACCGATATCGGCGTCAATATTGTCGAAATCCTAATCTGTATTCATGTAGCTTGAAGTGATGTGTGTGCGTGCGTTTGTGAAATGACATTATCCCCCATTTCGTTGTCTATGATGATATCACCAGACTATCAGCCACTATTACCCTGAGTTGCCAGCGTCTAGATTTAATTGTCGATTGGCACTGATTTACTCGTGCATAATAGAATCCATTTGATTTCCCCTAACAATCAATCGTATGCTTCGCCAGCCGTCCACCGGAGACACCGTACGGAGTCCGTTCGACCAATGCGTCCAGGTGATCGACCATATTGCTGTCGGTCTCAGTCAATGAATGGCCAAATGTACCAACGTTTTCAGGCTCAGCTGCACGCCTATCAGCAACAGCTGCAGCAACATGTGTCCACTCCACAACCGGCTCGCGCGTATCGGCTGGAAGGCGTTAGCATGGCGACCTTCTACGGGAAACCGACTGAGTCGATCGATGAGTTTATTATCCGAGCGAAGCTGTTCATGGAGGGCAAGTGTATCGCCTACACGACCGCCTCCAGCCATCAGCGCGTGATCACCATCCTTACTGCCAATCTTAGGGAGGGAGCTGCGTCGTGGTACTATGTCCAAGTCGTGATCGACCACATCCTCTTTTTGCAAACGCTCTACACCACGAGTTCGCCCCTCCCCCCCCCCCCCCCCCACCACCACCACCACCAGCAATTCCGTATGCGCTCAGAGTTGAAAGCTTGTCGCCAGCGCAGTTGTGTTCGTAATTTTCGTCGAATCATGGCTCAAATACGGCACATGAGCACAACGGACGGGTATGTGACATACTAAAGTCGGAGACGCGCGAGGAGGTGACGTACCTGGAGTGCAGCACGCTACCTTATGCCATCTCGGGCTGTTCAGGCGTTTGAATGCTCTCATATTGATTCATCGGACCGCAATGGAGCCTCCAACAACTCGGCAGAGCTTACGTCACAGTCTAAAACGCAGACTGTGTAGGCCGTGCACCGTCATGAACAGTCATACACAGTTTTTTTGCATACATTGGTCGAAAAATTGGATAGACGACCTTAGCAACGCCATCTGATGGTCAGGTTTCCTCTTAGCAACGCCATCTGATGGTCACGTTTCCTCTCAGTTTCCATGCATAACCAAGTCGGTGGCGCCGAGAAACGAGGCACATGGTAGTGCAGCCGTGCTTTTCTAAGAGTGAATGTCACCTTCACGTCATGTATCTTTGAGTCCAAGTGCGAGCGAGTCTAAGGGCGATTCATCTTTAATGTGTTTCACTCGTATGCTGGTATGACAAGAGGAACGCAACTTAAAGCCCAAAATGAAAATTACATTGACGTTAGAACATGACTGAGGAATCTGTAGCGAAAAAACTGCATTGCAGGCCTAATGTGGCCTTCAATACGGTTGATCTCTTGCTCTCGTCCGTAGATGCACATCTCGAAAAACAAAAGGATGAAGACGCCGCAGTTGTAGTTGTCCAGCTGGGTTAGCCATTCAATCTGAGTGAATCGGAACCGTTTTGGCGATTCTGGTTGCGGTAACTTTGGCAGCAATTCACTTTTCAAGTAGGTGCGCAGGTGCTCAAACCGCTGGCCATTTGGCTGTGGGTCGTACACTTTGACGTCATTGCTGTTGAAGTCAACAGCCACCGCACACCAGTGGTTGAGGTCGTAATTGACAACTGCAAAGAACAAAAGCCGTTGCGTCTTTAGGTCCATGTTAGCTGCCGCATCCTCGAGATTGCCCCACGCTGCCTGCTCCTTTATCATATCCGCATCAAATCGAGGAAAGCGCAGCACGTCGCAAGGAATCGTGAAAATAGTGACTTCTTCGGCGTTTTGCTTCACAATATCATGTACCATCAAATCCAAGCAAGGTCCTTCGATCATCGTCCTTCCACACAGTGATGTAGCCCAGTAGTAGTCACCAAGCACGTCAATCTCCTTCAGTCGCTGAGCCAATGTACCTTTATCAAGTATTCCTCCGCTCCAAACTGATTCATGCGGTTGCCATGCAGTCTCGTCGAAACTTTCAACCCATTTGATAGCTGCGTCAATGCCATCAAAGTGCACTATTGCGGTGTGCCACGACCGCATTGCTTTGAGAGTCGATACACCGTACACTGCTCTTCCTGTCTGCACAGTCACTCCGTGGTGGGGCATGCGGGTCTCGTGGTCGCTGAACCATCGATTTTGAAAGTGGGCTATCTGCGTGTCACATGAATCCAGTCGCTTCAACGGTAGAACACTGCGAAGTTTATCCGTGGGCGTTGGGGGTTTGTTTCGCCGCTCTGCGACTATAATCTTGGCTCCTTTGGACTGGATAATGGATAGAGCTCGTAGAGCGGTAGCATACCTGTAGGTGACTCCATTTGTGACAGCTTCCTCCAGCACAGCGACCGATGGGTCCGCTCCAGCTGCAACTGCAGCAACGAATCGCTCTGATTCCTTTAATCCCGCACTTTTAGCCTTTTTCCGCTCGGTCTGTGAGATCCTTGCCCGCCCAGCCTTGTTAGTCACCTTGGACAGCATCCAGCGAGGGTGCATAGGCGTTTGCTCGTCAGAATCGTTGTCACTTGTCGATGAGGCAGCGCTATTTGTGGAGGGTTTCTCGTTTGACGGCTGCACAGTCTCAGATTGTTCCACAATTTCAGCAGACCCCACAACCTCGGGCACGTTCACTCCCGTGTTATCGTGGTTGCCGCTGGTATCGTTGGTTACCAACTCAGTCTGATGCAAGCTAGAAGGATCCAGATCATTAATGAACTCGTACAGCGCTCGCGTTTCCGGGGATAGTTGGATCTCACCACTCTTGGAGCTTGGACCGTCGGCTCCTGGTAATACCGTCTCAGACTGTGAATCCGTTACAGGCGGGTGTCCATCGTTAGAGTGTGACACCACCTCACTTTGGTCACCAGAACTAGACGGCTGCCTCATCGGAGAGTTGGCGTCACTACTAGCCTCGGCGCCAGTCGAACTTGGGCGATCTTCAATCGTTACAGTCGGGCATTGGCCAGCTTTGACGCCCTCCAGAAACTTGGTCAGCGACTTCGCTAGCGTTGTGTGTACATTAGTACCCCAGTTACTTCCCACGTCAGCAATCTGTCTACCCAATGCAAACAGTTCCTTGAATTTTTCGTTTTGGTTCTTGATCCGAGGAGTAGATTGGCGCGGGATGCATCGATCTTCGTAGGCCACAGCTACATCGTCGTCAGCGACAGTAGCATTTTTCAGCTTTCGATAATTCTTGACGAGCCATCGAGGATGTAAGATGCTTTCTGGTACAAGTCTGCTGCAACCCGTATCCTTCCGGTAGTAGATGATATGCCGACATGGCAGCAATCGCGTCACTCGAAACATGCATGAACACGTCCAGGCGTCCGGATTCATCATATACTCATCAGGTAAATCATCATCCTTGGCTGATGTATACTGCATCATCACGTACGGTCCTACTGGGTAGTAGTGGTACTTTGTAGTTGAAAGCAGCGCAAAGTCATACTGCTGTTTGATGAGATCCACAGCGTGACGCGACACATCATTCAGTAGCTGGTTCATCTCATTGTCGTACTCCACATTCATATACACTCCAATCCGTTTAATGTTTCGCGCCCATATCCTCTCGTTCACAGTTTGCCAAAACAAAATTGAGACAACACAATCGTCTAGCGTAGTGGATCGATTGACGAGTGTCTTAAGCTTTTGCCAGCTAGACTCTAGTCTACAATACATACAGTAAACAGATTAATAGCTACCACAACAGTAAAATCAAAGTAACGTTGCACATACCTGTTATTGGTGTGGTTTCCCATGTGTGGCACGTTGCCACGGTAGGCCGAGCTCCAGCGTTCCTTGCAACTGGTCCAATTTTTATCAAAGTACGAAAACCACAGCTTCTTCTTTTCGTCCGTTCGCAATACCACTTTCATGGTGGTGATGATGTTGGCGTATGCCACTTCGGTCGGATCTCCCACCAATAGCTGTATCAACCGCTTCATCTCCTTTTTAGTCCAGGCATCCAGATTGTATTTCTCCTTCGCCACCTCCTCCTGTAGATATTTCACGACGTGGAAGTGGCAGAGCAGTGTGCGCGCACCGGGGAACTCTTCCTGAAGCACTGCCAGTTCGTTGAAGTCCTTATCAATCATAATAACTGCAATCGAATCATAGTTTCGGCAACCCTCCTTGAACTGACGGCAGGCAATACGCAGGGTCTCCTTGCGCTCATTCTCGATCAAGCAATGCTATGAAAACATTTAACACAGTCCACACATTGCAAACAGTTTCAGTATCACAACGCATCTGAGATATAGTCACAGTCTAAGACTCACAGTCTAAGACTGTGACTAGGTCTAAAACTGCACAACAGTCTGAGTACTAACCTGGACATGTTGACCTTTACCCATCACGTCGTGGATCATGAAGCTGAACAGCTTATAGTTTGATGCATTGGTGTCGTGAGTTGCATCAATCAGCACCACCTCCGGAAAGAGCTCGAACGTAGCTCGCATGTGCGCAGACTGGATGGTGATGCACTCGACAACATTCTAAAATCACAGTCAATATGGCAATACTCAATGTTATCAAATACACACACCAGCAAATATTGCACCGCACCTCTCCGTTGGCGTACACACGCGTCAAGTTCCCTTTCTGTGAAGCGAAGTCCTCCAAGATAGCATGGATACGTTCTTCGATCGTAGGAAACGCGTAGCTTTCCCGTTGAAGGCGAGCAACCAGATTGTGGACGTCCTGCATCGCCGGTTCAACCTCGGTATTTTCTGTGATGTACTCCAAAATCCGCTTCCGACTCGCTCCAGCTCTGCACAGGGTATGAACGGTCGCCAACACTTCATCGTCCGACACCTGGCGTGCTTCGGGGTAGGTCTGAAAGATCTCTCGGCTGACTTCGTGGTTGTGCCCAGTAACTTGACGAGTGACGAAAACCTCCCAACTTCCCGATCCTGTTTCTCGAACGCACGCGTTTATCTAGATGAAACAAGATAGTTAATAATTTGATCGCATTGACCAAAAATATGTACATTCCTCATATCTGCGCCGGACAGCCAATTTTTCTGGAGTGCTGGATTGGTCGTGTACCTTGACCCCTGCTTCGTCTGGGCTCTCCGCTATGGGTGCAGGTGTAGGTCTTGTTATAGAAGACAAAGGAGTCAGGAACCATATTTGCGTCTTGTTTCATGCTTGCCTTAATCCGCGAATTACGCACGCGAACCGGTGTGTTTGTCCGTTTTGCAAAAATCTGTTGGAATAACACAAAAATACAGTAGAATGTCATAACCAGTCTCAGAATGTGCCCCAAACCTAGATCGTGTACACCAACATGGTACGTGCGACTGCCGTAGCTCTTTAGATACGACTCCAATGCACCCCAGCTGTCGAATAGCTTCTTGTCGAGCTCTTTCGCGTGCACCAGCTCATCCTGGGGGGCGATGTCGCAGCCGTCCATGCCGTCGCTGATAGCGCGGGTGTCATCCGACTCAGAATGACCTGAATCGGATGGAGCGGATGAAGCGGATGGAGCGGGCGACGATACTGCGTGGCTGCGCGAGCTGACAGACCCCCCTTTGCTGCCACGCTTCCGTCGTTTGGAGGCTTTACGTCTGCTGGGACTTCTCCGGCGGGTCTTCCGCTTTCTTGGTCTCTTCGATTTAACTCTTCGCGTCTTTGCAGGCAAAGGGCTCTCAGAATCAGCTTCGCTTCCGCTCCCATCACCGCTGCTGCAGCGCGAAGCGGAGCTAGAACTAGAGCAGGCTTCATCCGCGCTCTCCTCCTCGCTCTGCTCCGGCACAGGAACGCTTCGACGCGGCATCGCGACGCGTTCGTAGCTGCTTTCTGCTGTTTCTCCAAAATGGAATGGGGGGGGATTTCTCGCCACCCAAAATTCTGTTGGAGTGATGGTCCGTGGTGGTCACGAGAAAGGGTCAGTCCAGCTGGCGTGGATAGGGGATACATCTCCCACTGTATCGGTCCTTTCTGCCGTAAAAATAGACTGTGTACGTAAGCACTCTCCCAACAACTCAAGGCAGTACGAGAATTCGCATCGCGCAGCCACAGATGGTCCAACCCCGATGGACGTCTCCGCGGAGGACACTCGCTCGATATCCAAGGAGCAATACCGGTTTCAAAACCTGTGTTAGTACTGCAAGGGAAGTGAGCATCGCGTCGGTCGGTGTTCTCATCGCAAACCAACCCGTGGCCAACAGCAGCAGGGAAATGACCCATATCGGCGGAAATAAGTGGTGATGCCTCGGAGTTGATCAGCGTAGAGAATTCTCGGTCCTTGGTCATCACCTTCACTAGGAAAGAACTTGTTGACGCCACTGCTCGGGGAGTGACCGACATTTCGGCCGTCGACGTTTCCGCCATCTCAATGACGGCAGTGTCATATAGGGACAGAAGGACATTCGGGACTGACTACAGGCTCGACGGATACTTATTGTGTTTTGTTGGGTCGTGGCTTTGACAACTCCAGAATGGAGACCCTAAATCTCGTGGCACGCGGTTTGATGGCTGCGCGCAGCAGCCACGGTATCGTTGGCTGGCCTAGAGGTGCGGTGCAGTAGTTCAATTGCTACTATGCCCATCGTGTTCTGACGGCTGAACCACGACTACGACGGGATCCTCGTTCGCTTTTGACTCGATGCCAGCAACACGAAGATTGACTGGTTAACTCGCACATTAACTTGGCCTGCGAACAGCCAAAACCTCATTCGCCTCTAGACGATGACGCGGGCGAAGACAAGAAATGACCGGAGTGGTCGAACGAGCTGATGCATCCTGTACCCTGTCATAGCAAAAAGTCACTAGTGCCAGTCAAAGTTTCACTGCAGTATTTCCGAGAGCGTATCATTTATCACGAGTACCTCGAGGTTTGTCGGTTGGTGCTGGTGTCAGGCGTGTTGCCGGAACCAACACCACGTGGCGTCGTCGTTCTTTTAAACGAGTTCGATGACGTGTTTTTATCTTCTTTTCCCAATGATCTTCCGCCCGAACGAGAAATTCAGCATCATACGGTGCTGAAGCCTGGCGCAACACACTCGGCTCGATCTCAATTCCGCCATGCTTGCATTGAAGAGGGAGGATTAACTAAGTTCGTTAATGGGTTGCTCAACAAGAACAACATTGAGGAGTCCAACTCGGCCTGGGCGTATAATATCTTCGCGGTCCCAAAGAAAGTGGCGGCGGTCGGTGAAGCCGCTATATGCTGACAACAAGTTCTGCTTGACGCAGCTTGAGCAGCTTCGCGTGAGGGAGAGAAGTGTAACAGACAAGTAGGATGGCTTGAATATTCTGCGCGAAGACAACAGAGTCGTGCTGTCTCGAGATGACCGTCTGCTGCTGGCGTGTGCATCCTTGCTCCGGTTAAACGGGGATGTGGTGGCCGGAATTTGGCGTTCAACCGAGTTTCTAATTGGTTGGCTCAGATGTACATTGATCTGGGTATAGTTATAATTTATCGGTACAGGTTTTTAGGTCAAATTCTCGAAAACGGTTGCAATTTGGTGCAATAGTTTAGAGCAGTTTTGAGCAAAATTAGGTTTTTGTTTTCCTGCAACGGTCCTTCAACATCGACATTCACTAGAATGTCCACCTCAGTTCATATGACGCCTAATTCGCTGTACGGCACCTGTGCTCTTTGGTGACAACGGGGACCGGATTTACGTGGCCGCAGTATTGCTGCGAAAACGCCGAAGCCATGGTCGGGTACAGTATCCTATCCAGTGGGCGAACCTTCCGACTAGTGAAAACTCTTGGGAGTTCGCCACCGATATTAAGACCTGGGTGGGCGTCATGCTGCTGCGAATATATGCTGAGGCCGTCTGGGATTCCATCATCTTCTCGGTTGAGAAACAAAGTGGAACCTTGACGACCCGGCGGAATCCAATACTACTAAAGGGATCTGCAGAAACAAACCAAGAGGCGGCAAGCGGGGGGGGGGGCTCCGTCAGGGCTTGGGCGGCATTCAGCTCGCGCGGGGGGGGGGGGGGGGGGCTCCGTCAGGGCTTGGGCGGCATTCAGCTCCGTGACGCCGTCACTCGCCATGGAGGGTCCTTTCACGACGGCGCTTGTGGCAACGCTGGCTTCAGCCTCTCCAATGGCGTCCTATTGTGCTGAGTCGGACGTGTACGTTAGCTTCGTCTCCCATATGTGTCAAATGGGTCCCGTCGAAGGAACCGCTACCAGGAACATCCGCATCGAGATGGAGGAGCGAGTCGACGTCCTCGCGGTGGCACAGCTAGAAAACAGCGAACTCAATCTGGCGCACCGTTACCACCGAGTTTTACCTCGGGCAAGAAAATGCTGTTCTGGTTGGTCTGACACGCGACCAAGTGATGTCGCGCGTGTGTCGTGCTCGGCGACTTCGCTTTGGAGGAGGCATCCACGCGAACATTGAGGCTCAGCCTCTAGCAATTGTAGTGTAGCAGGATCGGCCAAAATCTGGTTAAGGCCTGATCAAGCTTCCCCCAACTCCCAGACACCGACTCACGGAGGGGTCTCCCTATGATCCGTGATCAGTTGAGCTATTTTTTACCTTGCGGGCTGGATCTGCTCTCTCGGGGCTTCGAAGATGTAGCACTTGGCGAAGATTGATGGTTTTGGCGAGACCCGAGGATGGGATTGGAGCAGCGCAAAATCTTCGCCCTGTGTCATGTTATTAGCCTCGATCGAGTGGGTTGTGGAGTCTGGATGCAGTCCGAGACCTGTACTTGCCTTTTGTTTTGGTCTGTTGGTTCCTTTCCGAGTAGTTTGTCGCCTCCTACGAGATATTGATTGTTGCGAGAAGACACAATCGTCAGCCAAACTGGTAAAACTGGTCGATCGGACACTTGTACTTGAGGGAAAGGTCACTAGAGTGGGCAAATTTGGCCTATAAACATTCCAGAGTTAACCTCACTACCGGACCCGCTATTCCCTGACACTTGTCAACGCCGCCGAGGACAATGTAGTTCCCGAGGTTGGTGAGTGGAAGACACGTGTGATGCTTAGCGCAAATCCAACTCGGGTTTAGCATCTACATCCCTACGGCTACCATCCCATCCAGCATTCTACAACCCGGCAACCACTTAATTATTTTCCCGGTTTCGCCCATTGTTTTTTTTTCATCCTGGCTGGTCGATATTCTGCTATCCCGATCAGCCATCCTGATCTGTGTTCTCGATCCGCAGTCTCCACCAGTGGCCTCGCCCTCCGCTCTGGCTTCCCGATCATGATTGGCACCATCTCCATCGCTGCTTCGCGGTCCACACGTTTTTGTGCTGGCGACAAGATAGCGGTCTAGTGCAGCTGGTCCAAGATCAATGCGTGGCGCCATCTTCCGGATGTGTGACTGGCTTCGATCTTTAAACCGCCGCAAGTTTCCATATGTAACGGGCCTAGTGCGTACCCGTCACTAGCTTAAATGTAGCGGTGAAGAATCGTCCACTTCTCAGAAATACTAAGCCCAAGGGTTTAGTCCGAGGTAAAATCAACTCTGTTTTGTTGTTACGGGGCCCGTGATCTAATGTGAACCACTCAAATGCAGGTCAACAGCTGATTGGTTGGAATGGCTCCCCCGCTTTCAGCCAATCAGAAGATGACATGTCAGCACAAGCTAGTCGTGTGCTGTCGTGTCTACTTATGTAATAGCTGTAAGAGATCTACCTCCCTATGTAAATGGAGGACCCATTACATTCATGGTCCAGCCTGGTAATTACACGTTGTTCCGGAAGGCGATCAGGTACGATCTGTGTTGGTCATCCTGACTCTTGGGAGAACCCCACGTCCACATCCCGGCGACTCTGCAGTGGTGTGGTGGTAGATGAGGAGGATACCAAGCCAACATCAGCTGATGTCAATATGTGCGTGCCATGTAACATAGTGATTATCACGCAACCCGACATGGTCTCGACTGAGCGGGTATTGTTCGCCGGTGTCCGCATCATCACGCCGTAAACCCGATCGTGGTCCACCTCACAGCACTAAACCCAATGCAGCTTCGCCACCTTTTTTATTTCAAATTACCGGGTGTGAGCACTGTTAACGGCTGTAGGGCATGATCGTCGCGAGGCGCGAGCTGCAGCCCGAGGTCAAGTCGCTTCAGTACTTCATCATCCTATCGGCGGTGTTGCATCAGTACCGCGTCCATATGCACCACACCGCTGCTCGACGCCGACGAGCGTCTGGATGTGCACCACCAGATCCGCGCGGACTTCGACGCCTGTCGCCACGGGCAAGGCGAGCACCGCACGAGCCTCTTGCTGCGCGAACAGCTTAAGATTGATCAAGAAAATCCGATCTAGTGAACTGAATCGGCCTCACCTCTTTTTTGCATCTATATATGCACTGCTGACCATGGCCGTTTTACCCCCGTACAGCACACCTACTATAATTAGATTAAGATGAAGTAGAGACCTCTTATTCAGGAATAGTAGAAAAGGGCCTATTCTGGAATGAAGTGGTATATGTCCATAAGCATCCCAGCCTGGCGAAAGTAAAATATATGGTCGGGTACCGACTATTGCTCGAGATTGGAGAGTGGGGCCAAATCCTATTACAATGCATAAACTTGCGAACGGATAGAGCATTACATCGACGAGTTACAGAATAACTGCATACAATGCAAACCTGTCGGTTGGATAGAAGAACCGTGAATCGGCCTCTTGAGTGCATATGCACTCAAGACAAGAGATTACGGTAAGCGGAGCCCGTAGTTGAGGTGACCTCTTTGATTACATGTACTGCTTTGAATGCATACATGGTGTGACGTGTAATCATAGCAAAACAGGGAGATATTACCTTACCTTCATGAACACATATTTGGAACACCTCCAACTTAACAACGTTACATGCTTCGAACTGTCAGGTGCATACAAGCAGGCAGTCAAGCTAGCACAAACTTTGAGCAATACAAAGTACAATATATGTTCCTCCATACATAAACCAAGACATTAGCACGCCCACAAAACAAAGGAGAGCGGCCTGACGCTACCGTCTCGCTTGCTTATTCGCCGGGTCGGCGCCTTGCTGCAGCAGCAGCGCCATAACATCCGCCGCAGAGGTCGCGCTGTAGGTGTTCGGCGCGGGCTAGCTTCATGAGCACGCTCCCCGAGTACTCGGTCGACCGCGTCGAGTTCTACCGCGACCGTACGGCTCAGACGTTCAGCTCACTGTGCTTTTTCGTGGCAACGATGGTGGCGGAGATCCCGTACGTGTTCGTCCAGTCGCTGCTCTTTATAGAGATCTTCTACCCGATGGTGGGCTTCCAAAGCAGTGCTTGCTGAAATAGTATACCTCGGTAATACTACTACCGTATAGTGCGGTCTTCAATATGGGTTATACTATGCTACATGTACAGCAGCTCAGTACTATAGTACCCAACAACTAATACTTTTGAAGGACCCAAACAGGGCTTTTTGCAAAAAGCGAAGCCCTCAGTAAGCTGCTTGCATTTTGAATTTTTACATGCAAAAAGCGGAGCTGCTCCAATTTGGTTTTGCTGTTCTTGCATGTCGAGCCATCTCATTCATCAAAGAGCATGACATCGTCGCTTTTTTCATTTTCAGGTATTCGTTCGCACATCAACAAGTTAATACGACAAGCGCTGTGATTATTTAACGTGTAAGATTATTTTTCTACTGAGATTAAGTACGGTGGGTGAAAACGGCTACACCACTGTCAGCGGTGTGTTGCTATTGCGATCTGGCAGGTAGACGATCTCTCGGAACCCCGAGGGGCACAGCCTCGGCTCGAGGACCTCGTGGTTGGCGTACTTGGCGGCGACGTGTAGCGCGATCTGCTGCTGTTTGAAGGACTTCATGGAGGCCAGATCGATTACCTTGCCGTCGTACATGGCGAGCAGCAAGGTCACGACGGCCTCGTCGCGGCGCTTGGCGAATCAGTGCAGCACCGTGTAGCCTGATGCGTCGGGTTTGTACGGGTGGTAGGTCACTGTTGGCCATGATCATTTAGTACCCCAGGAAGGTTTATTTGAGCGCTGGATAAACGTCAACTTCAAACGGGTCAGTACCGTGCATTCCTGAAATTGTATGTTAATAGTAGTAATACTACTACTACAGTAGTGGTAGTGCTATTGATTCAGAGTCGGAAAATAGTAGAATCATCACAGAAATCTCACTACTATTACATACCAAATTCTGGATGCAGTGCTCGCCGAGCACACCAAAAGTAGAGAACCTATCAATACAAATTACAACTACCAGCGGAACAACGACACAAAAACCCTCGGCTAGAGTTGTTTATTAAACGAAAGAAAATCCTAAACTTTTGAATATTGAAGTACTGGTGACGTTGCTAACCAGCTTCCTATTAATTTTAAAAGGTTTGCAGAGTTAATTATTTAAATTAAAGGGGTTATTAAATGCGGTGTCAATCAACCCAGGCTCTTGTTGACCAACACATTGCTCGCCCGTGACTTGTAGCGCAACAAGCGCTGGCGAGCAAATCGTGCACATGTTTAGGGTCCTTCAAAGTATTACTTGTAGAGTACTATAGTTGTGAGCTGATGATACATGTAGCATAGCTTAACTCATACCATTGGTATTGAATACCGCACAGTACGCTAGTAGTATTACCGATGTATACTATTTCAGCAAGCACTACTTACTGTACCCCTCGGGGATCACTACATGTATTAACCCCTTGCACTGCAGGTCGGTGCTCAACTGGATACATGTGCCGCTGCTCGTGATGGGGCAAATGTACTGTCAGGTTGCGCTTGGTAGCGATGACAGAGGCTCGGATGGGTCGGGTGCGTGAGCAAGACGCGTGCGGTGGCGGGCCAGTGGTCGGCGGTCGCGTTGGATGCGTGGTTTGGTGGTGAGGGCGTTTGCAAGTTTGCGACGCGGTGTGGGCTGGTGTCGAGGATGCTAGGACAGCTTGGCCGAGCGGTTAAGGCGATAGACTCGAAATCTATTGGGGTAACCCGCGTGAGTTCAAGTCTCACAGCTGTCGATGTCTTTATGTCTCGCTGCTCGTTTGCATCGCTTTTACGCCGTGTGGAGGCCGGCGCGGTGTCCGAGCGGCTGGTGCGGACCCCGGCCAGTCGTCTGGGCGCGTCGTTGGCCGGAATCAGGCGCAGAAATTCGAGGTCTTTCCTACGAGTCCAGGTAGCGATGACAGATGCTCGGATGGGTCGGGTGCGTGAGCAAGACGCGTGCGGTGGCGGGCCAGTGGTCGGCGGTCGCGTTGGATGCGTGGTTTGGTGGTGAGGGCGTTTGCAAGTTTGCGACGCGGTGTGGGCTGGTGTCGAGGATGCTAGGACAGCTTGGCCGAGCGGTTAAGGCGATAGACTCGAAATCTATTGGGGTAACCCGCGTGAGTTCAAGTCTCACAGCTGTCGATGTCTTTATGTCTCGCTGCTCGTTTGCATCGCTTTTACGCCGTGTGGAGGCCGGCGCGGTGTCCGAGCGGCTGGTGCGGACCCCGGCCAGTCGTCTGGGCGCGTCGTTGGCCGGAATCAGGCGCAGAAATTCGAGGTCTTTCCTACGAGTCCAGGTAGCGATGACAGATGCTCGGATGGGTCGGGTGCGTGAGCAAGACGCGTGCGGTGGCGGGCCAGTGGTCGGCGGTCGCGTTGGATGCGTGGTTTGGTGGTGAGGGCGTTTGCAAGTTTGCGACGCGGTGTGGGCTGGTGTCGAGGATGCTAGGACAGCTTGGCCGAGCGGTTAAGGCGATAGACTCGAAATCTATTGGGGTAACCCGCGTGAGTTCAAGTCTCACAGCTGTCGATGTCTTTATGTCTCGCTGCTCGTTTGCATCGCTTTTACGCCGTGTGGAGGCCGGCGCGGTGTCCGAGCGGCTGGTGCGGACCCCGGCCAGTCGTCTGGGCGCGTCGTTGGCCGGAATCAGGCGCAGAAATTCGAGGTCTTTCCTACGAGTCCAGGTAGCGATGACAGATGCTCGGATGGGTCGGGTGCGTGAGCAAGACGCGTGCGGTGGCGGGCCAGTGGTCGGCGGTCGCGTTGGATGCGTGGTTTGGTGGTGAGGGCGTTTGCAAGTTTGCGACGCGGTGTGGGCTGGTGTCGAGGATGCTAGGACAGCTTGGCCGAGCGGTTAAGGCGATAGACTCGAAATCTATTGGGGTAACCCGCGTGAGTTCAAGTCTCACAGCTGTCGATGTCTTTATGTCTCGCTGCTCGTTTGCATCGCTTTTACGCCGTGTGGAGGCCGGCGCGGTGTCCGAGCGGCTGGTGCGGACCCCGGCCAGTCGTCTGGGCGCGTCGTTGGCCGGAATCAGGCGCAGAAATTCGAGGTCTTTCCTACGAGTCCAGGTAGCGATGACAGATGCTCGGATGGGTCGGGTGCGTGAGCAAGACGCGTGCGGTGGCGGGCCAGTGGTCGGCGGTCGCGTTGGATGCGTGGTTTGGTGGTGAGGGCGTTTGCAAGTTTGCGACGCGGTGTGGGCTGGTGTCGAGGATGCTAGGACAGCTTGGCCGAGCGGTTAAGGCGATAGACTCGAAATCTATTGGGGTAACCCGCGTGAGTTCAAGTCTCACAGCTGTCGATGTCTTTATGTCTCGCTGCTCGTTTGCATCGCTTTTACGCCGTGTGGAGGCCGGCGCGGTGTCCGGGTGGCTGGTGCGGACCCCGGCCAGTCGTCTGGGCGCGTCGTTGGCCGGAACCAGGCGCAGAAATTCGAGGTCTTTCCTACGTGTCCAGGTAGCGATGACAGATGCTCGGATGGGTCGGGTGCGTGAGCAAGACGCGTGCGGTGGCGGGCCAGTGGTCGGCGGTCGCGTTGGATGCGTGGTTTGGTGGTGAGGGCGTTTGCAAGTTTGCGACGCGGTGTGGGCTGGTGTCGAGGATGCTAGGACAGCTTGGCCGAGCGGTTAAGGCGATAGACTCGAAATCTATTGGGGTAACCCGCGTGAGTTCAAGTCTCACAGCTGTCGATGTCTTTATGTCTCGCTGCTCGTTTGCATCGCTTTTACGCCGTGTGGAGGCCGGCGCGGTGTCCGAGCGGCTGGTGCGGACCCCGGCCAGTCGTCTGGGCGCGTCGTTGGCCGGAATCAGGCGCAGAAATTCGAGGTCTTTCCTACGAGTCCAGGTAGCGATGACAGATGCTCGGATGGGTCGGGTGCGTGAGCAAGACGCGTGCGGTGGCGGGCCAGTGGTCGGCGGTCGCGTTGGATGCGTGGTTTGGTGGTGAGGGCGTTTGCAAGTTTGCGACGCGGTGTGGGCTGGTGTCGAGGATGCTAGGACAGCTTGGCCGAGCGGTTAAGGCGATAGACTCGAAATCTATTGGGGTAACCCGCGTGAGTTCAAGTCTCACAGCTGTCGATGTCTTTATGTCTCGCTGCTCGTTTGCATCGCTTTTACGCCGTGTGGAGGCCGGCGCGGTGTCCGAGCGGCTGGTGCGGACCCCGGCCAGTCGTCTGGGCGCGTCGTTGGCCGGAATCAGGCGCAGAAATTCGAGGTCTTTCCTACGAGTCCAGGTAGCGATGACAGATGCTCGGATGGGTCGGGTGCGTGAGCAAGACGCGTGCGGTGGCGGGCCAGTGGTCGGCGGTCGCGTTGGATGCGTGGTTTGGTGGTGAGGGCGTTTGCAAGTTTGCGACGCGGTGTGGGCTGGTGTCGAGGATGCTAGGACAGCTTGGCCGAGCGGTTAAGGCGATAGACTCGAAATCTATTGGGGTAACCCGCGTGAGTTCAAGTCTCACAGCTGTCGATGTCTTTATGTCTCGCTGCTCGTTTGCATCGCTTTTACGCCGTGTGGAGGCCGGCGCGGTGTCCGGGTGGCTGGTGCGGACCCCGGCCAGTCGTCTGGGCGCGTCGTTGGCCGGAACCAGGCGCAGAAATTCGAGGTCTTTCCTACGTGTCCAGGTAGCGATGACAGATGCTCGGATGGGTCGGGTGCGTGAGCAAGACGCGTGCGGTGGCGGGCCAGTGGTCGGCGGTCGCGTTGGATGCGTGGTTTGGTGGTGAGGGCGTTTGCAAGTTTGCGACGCGGTGTGGGCTGGTGTCGAGGATGCTAGGACAGCTTGGCCGAGCGGTTAAGGCGATAGACTCGAAATCTATTGGGGTAACCCGCGTGAGTTCAAGTCTCACAGCTGTCGATGTCTTTATGTCTCGCTGCTCGTTTGCATCGCTTTTACGCCGTGTGGAGGCCGGCGCGGTGTCCGAGCGGCTGGTGCGGACCCCGGCCAGTCGTCTGGGCGCGTCGTTGGCCGGAATCAGGCGCAGAAATTCGAGGTCTTTCCTACGAGTCCAGGTAGCGATGACAGATGCTCGGATGGGTCGGGTGCGTGAGCAAGACGCGTGCGGTGGCGGGCCAGTGGTCGGCGGTCGCGTTGGATGCGTGGTTTGGTGGTGAGGGCGTTTGCAAGTTTGCGACGCGGTGTGGGCTGGTGTCGAGGATGCTAGGACAGCTTGGCCGAGCGGTTAAGGCGATAGACTCGAAATCTATTGGGGTAACCCGCGTGAGTTCAAGTCTCACAGCTGTCGATGTCTTTATGTCTCGCTGCTCGTTTGCATCGCTTTTACGCCGTGTGGAGGCCGGCGCGGTGTCCGAGCGGCTGGTGCGGACCCCGGCCAGTCGTCTGGGCGCGTCGTTGGCCGGAATCAGGCGCAGAAATTCGAGGTCTTTCCTACGAGTCCAGGTAGCGATGACAGATGCTCGGATGGGTCGGGTGCGTGAGCAAGACGCGTGCGGTGGCGGGCCAGTGGTCGGCGGTCGCGTTGGATGCGTGGTTTGGTGGTGAGGGCGTTTGCAAGTTTGCGACGCGGTGTGGGCTGGTGTCGAGGATGCTAGGACAGCTTGGCCGAGCGGTTAAGGCGATAGACTCGAAATCTATTGGGGTAACCCGCGTGAGTTCAAGTCTCACAGCTGTCGATGTCTTTATGTCTCGCTGCTCGTTTGCATCGCTTTTACGCCGTGTGGAGGCCGGCGCGGTGTCCGAGCGGCTGGTGCGGACCCCGGCCAGTCGTCTGGGCGCGTCGTTGGCCGGAATCAGGCGCAGAAATTCGAGGTCTTTCCTACGAGTCCAGGTAGCGATGACAGATGCTCGGATGGGTCGGGTGCGTGAGCAAGACGCGTGCGGTGGCGGGCCAGTGGTCGGCGGTCGCGTTGGATGCGTGGTTTGGTGGTGAGGGCGTTTGCAAGTTTGCGACGCGGTGTGGGCTGGTGTCGAGGATGCTAGGACAGCTTGGCCGAGCGGTTAAGGCGATAGACTCGAAATCTATTGGGGTAACCCGCGTGAGTTCAAGTCTCACAGCTGTCGATGTCTTTATGTCTCGCTGCTCGTTTGCATCGCTTTTACGCCGTGTGGAGGCCGGCGCGGTGTCCGAGCGGCTGGTGCGGACCCCGGCCAGTCGTCTGGGCGCGTCGTTGGCCGGAATCAGGCGCAGAAATTCGAGGTCTTTCCTACGAGTCCAGGTAGCGATGACAGATGCTCGGATGGGTCGGGTGCGTGAGCAAGACGCGTGCGGTGGCGGGCCAGTGGTCGGCGGTCGCGTTGGATGCGTGGTTTGGTGGTGAGGGCGTTTGCAAGTTTGCGACGCGGTGTGGGCTGGTGTCGAGGATGCTAGGACAGCTTGGCCGAGCGGTTAAGGCGATAGACTCGAAATCTATTGGGGTAACCCGCGTGAGTTCAAGTCTCACAGCTGTCGATGTCTTTATGTCTCGCTGCTCGTTTGCATCGCTTTTACGCCGTGTGGAGGCCGGCGCGGTGTCCGGGTGGCTGGTGCGGACCCCGGCCAGTCGTCTGGGCGCGTCGTTGGCCGGAACCAGGCGCAGACATTTGAGGTCTTTCCTACGTGTCCAGGTAGCGATGACAGATGCTCGGATGGGTCGGGTGCGTGAGCAAGATGCGTGCGGTGGCGGGCCAGTGGTCGGCGGTCGCGTTGGATGCGTGGTTTGGTGGTGAGGGCGTTTGCAAGTTTGCGACGCGGTGTGGGCTGGTGTCGAGGATGCTAGGACAGCTTGGCCGAGCGGTTAAGGCGATAGACTCGAAATCTATTGGGGTAACCCGCGTGAGTTCAAGTCTCACAGCTGTCGATGTCTTTATGTCTCGCTGCTCGTTTGCATCGCTTTTACGCCGTGTGGAGGCCGGCGCGGTGTCCGGGTGGCTGGTGCGGACCCCGGCCAGTCGTCTGGGCGCGTCGTTGGCCGGAACCAGGCGCAGACATTTGAGGTATTTCCTACGTGTCCAGGTAGCGATGACAGATGCTCGGATGGATCGGGTGCGTGAGCAAGACGCGTGCGGTGGCGGGCCAGTGGTCGGCGGTCGCGTTGGATGCGTGGTTTGGTGGTGAGGGCGTTTGCAAGTTTGCGACGCGGTGTGGGCTGGTGTCGAGGATGCTAGGACAGCTTGGCCGAGCGGTTAAGGCGATAGACTCGAAATCTATTGGGGTAACCCGCGTGAGTTCAAGTCTCACAGCTGTCGATGTCTTTATGTCTCGCTGCTCGTTTGCATCGCTTTTACGCCGTGTGGAGGCCGGCGCGGTGTCCGGGTGGCTGGTGCGGACCCCGGCCAGTCGTCTGGGCGCGTCGTTGGCCGGAACCAGGCGCAGACATTTGAGGTATTTCCTACGTGTCCAGGTAGCGATGACAGATGCTCGGATGGATCGGGTGCGTGAGCAAGACGCGTGCGGTGGCGGGCCAGTGGTCGGCGGTCGCGTTGGATGCGTGGTTTGGTGGTGAGGGCGTTTGCAAGTTTGCGACGCGGTGTGGGCTGGTGTCGAGGATGCTAGGACAGCTTGGCCGAGCGGTTAAGGCGATAGACTCGAAATCTATTGGGGTAACCCGCGTGAGTTCAAGTCTCACAGCTGTCGATGTCTTTATGTCTCGCTGCTCGTTTGCATCGCTTTTACGCCGTGTGGAGGCCGGCGCGGTGTCCGGGTGGCTGGTGCGGACCCCGGCCAGTCGTCTGGGCGCGTCGTTGGCCGGAACCAGGCGCAGACATTTGAGGTATTTCCTACGTGTCCAGGTAGCGATGACAGATGCTCGGATGGATCGGGTGCGTGAGCAAGACGCGTGCGGTGGCGGGCCAGTGGTCGGCGGTCGCGTTGGATGCGTGGTTTGGTGGTGAGGGCGTTTGCAAGTTTGCGACGCGGTGTGGGCTGGTGTCGAGGATGCTAGGACAGCTTGGCCGAGCGGTTAAGGCGATAGACTCGAAATCTATTGGGGTAACCCGCGTGAGTTCAAGTCTCACAGCTGTCGATGTCTTTATGTCTCGCTGCTCGTTTGCATCGCTTTTACGCCGTGTGGAGGCCGGCGCGGTGTCCGGGTGGCTGGTGCGGACCCCGGCCAGTCGTCTGGGCGCGTCGTTGGCCGGAACCAGGCGCAGAAATTCGAGGTCTTTCCTACGTGTCCAGGTAGCGATGACAGATGCTCGGATGGGTCGGGTGCGTGAGCAAGACGCGTGCGGTGGCGGGCCAGTGGTCGGCGGTCGCGTTGGATGCGTGGTTTGGTGGTGAGGGCGTTTGCAAGTTTGCGACGCGGTGTGGGCTGGTGTCGAGGATGCTAGGACAGCTTGGCCGAGCGGTTAAGGCGATAGACTCGAAATCTATTGGGGTAACCCGCGTGAGTTCAAGTCTCACAGCTGTCGATGTCTTTATGTCTCGCTGCTCGTTTGCATCGCTTTTACGCCGTGTGGAGGCCGGCGCGGTGTCCGAGCGGCTGGTGCGGACCCCGGCCAGTCGTCTGGGCGCGTCGTTGGCCGGAATCAGGCGCAGAAATTCGAGGTCTTTCCTACGTGTCAAGGTAGCGATGACAGATGCTCGGATGGGTCGGGTGCGTGAGCAAGACGCGTGCGGTGGCGGGCCAGTGGTCGGCGGTCGCGTTGGATGCGTGGTTTGGTGGTGAGGGCGTTTGCAAGTTTGCGACGCGGTGTGGGCTGGTGTCGAGGATGCTAGGACAGCTTGGCCGAGCGGTTAAGGCGATAGACTCGAAATCTATTGGGGTAACCCGCGTGAGTTCAAGTCTCACAGCTGTCGATGTCTTTATGTCTCGCTGCTCGTTTGCATCGCTTTTACGCCGTGTGGAGGCCGGCGCGGTGTCCGGGTGGCTGGTGCGGACCCCGGCCAGTCGTCTGGGCGCGTCGTTGGCCGGAACCAGGCGCATACATTTGAGGTCTTTCCTACGTGTCCAGATAGCGATGACAGATGCTCGGATGGATCGGGTGCGTGAGCAAGACGCGTGCGGTGGCGGGCCAGTGGTCGGCGGTCGCGTTGGATGCGTGGTTTGGTGGTGAGGGCGTTTGCAAGTTTGCGACGCGGTGTGGGCTGGTGTCGAGGATGCTAGGACAGCTTGGCCGAGCGGTTAAGGCGATAGACTCGAAATCTATTGGGGTAACCCGCGTGAGTTCAAGTCTCACAGCTGTCGATGTCTTTATGTCTCGCTGCTCGTTTGCATCGCTTTTACGCCGTGTGGAGGCCGGCGCGGTGTCCGAGCGGCTGGTGCGGACCCCGGCCAGTCGTCTGGGCGCGTCGTTGGCCGGAATCAGGCGCAGAAATTCGAGGTCTTTCCTACGTGTCAAGGTAGCGATGACAGATGCTCGGATGGGTCGGGTGCGTGAGCAAGACGCGTGCGGTGGCGGGCCAGTGGTCGGCGGTCGCGTTGGATGCGTGGTTTGGTGGTGAGGGCGTTTGCAAGTTTGCGACGCGGTGTGGGCTGGTGTCGAGGATGCTAGGACAGCTTGGCCGAGCGGTTAAGGCGATAGACTCGAAATCTATTGGGGTAACCCGCGTGAGTTCAAGTCTCACAGCTGTCGATGTCTTTATGTCTCGCTGCTCGTTTGCATCGCTTTTACGCCGTGTGGAGGCCGGCGCGGTGTCCGGGTGGCTGGTGCGGACCCCGGCCAGTCGTCTGGGCGCGTCGTTGGCCGGAACCAGGCGCATACATTTGAGGTCTTTCCTACGTGTCCAGATAGCGATGACAGATGCTCGGATGGATCGGGTGCGTGAGCAAGACGCGTGCGGTGGCGGGCCAGTGGTCGGCGGTCGCGTTGGATGCGTGGTTTGGTGGTGAGGGCGTTTGCAAGTTTGCGACGCGGTGTGGGCTGGTGTAGAGGATGCTAGGACAGCTTGGCCGAGCGGTTAAGGCGATAGACTCGAAATCTATTGGGGTAACCCGCGTGAGTTCAAGTCTCACAGCTGTCGATGTCTTTATGTCTCGCTGCTCGTTTGCATCGCTTTTACGCCGTGTGGAGGCCGGCGCGGTGTCCGGGTGGCTGGTGCGGACCCCGGCCAGTCGTCTGGGCGCGTCGTTGGCCGGAACCAGGCGCAGACATTTGAGGTCTTTCCTACGTGTCCAGGTAGCGATGACAGATGCTCGGATGGATCGGGTGCGTGAGCAAGACGCGTGCGGTGGCGGGCCAGTGGTCGGCGGTCGCGTTGGATGCGTGGTTTGGTGGTGAGGGCGTTTGCAAGTTTGCGACGCGGTGTGGGCTGGTGTCGAGGATGCTAGGACAGCTTGGCCGAGCGGTTAAGGCGATAGACTCGAAATCTATTGGGGTAACCCGCGTGAGTTCAAGTCTCACAGCTGTCGATGTCTTTATGTCTCGCTGCTCGTTTGCATCGCTTTTACGCCGTGTGGAGGCCGGCGCGGTGTCCGAGCGGCTGGTGCGGACCCCGGCCAGTCGTCTGGGCGCGTCGTTGGCCGGAATCAGGCGCAGAAATTCGAGGTCTTTCCTACGTGTCAAGGTAGCGATGACAGATGCTCGGATGGGTCGGGTGCGTGAGCAAGACGCGTGCGGTGGCGGGCCAGTGGTCGGCGGTCGCGTTGGATGCGTGGTTTGGTGGTGAGGGCGTTTGCAAGTTTGCGACGCGGTGTGGGCTGGTGTCGAGGATGCTAGGACAGCTTGGCCGAGCGGTTAAGGCGATAGACTCGAAATCTATTGGGACGGCGTTACTACAACATATGAACAACGTCACGACAGCTCTTGTGGCAACACAGTAGCTCTTCAGCAACACAGTATGCACCACAAGAAGCAACACGAAAGGGAGGCGGTCGTAATATATCCTTCATATATTACGGTAAATGTAAAAATTACCGAGGGCATTCGCGAAATATTATAGTAGAGTAGAGGTAGGAGGTGGACAAAAGATTTGAATAGCCCGCGAAACCGTCCGCTTCTTTATTAAGTTCTCATCGTTGCTAGGAGCTCCATATCGGTTGTCTAAATAGCTTTTGCTAACTTGTTGGACCTTGTACTGCATGAGAATGATCCACATGATATGTAAGCGCATGACCGCAACATCTCCTCGTGTAATGACGCACTGAGCCAAACGAAAACTATATTTCAACACGGAATACGCCTGAACAATACACAGCACACTGCACGAGGTGCCGTCGGGCTGTCAAGGTGCTTCGAGCCATACGCCACTCTCCTCAACAGGAAATTCAACCAAAGGCATTGTGGCTGTATGCCACTCGCGGATAAACTTGGCCACCGTCTCCGCGTAAGCATCATCCATGGTAGCGCGATACGCCGAACAACATAAGAAACAATACCCGGAACAAAATAAGAAACTGCACAAACAACATCATGGCTTACATGATATATAAGCTTTTTACGATAGCAACATTAATAACATTAAACCATTTACACAACAACACACACAACAACATAAGAAACAACACACGGAACAACATAAGAAACCACACACGCTACTACATAAGAAACAACACACGCAACAACATAAGAAACAACTCAGATAACAGCATTACTTACGTGGTCTACAAGCGTTTGTTTGCTTGTCGACCACAGCTTCCTTGTCCACCTGGTCGAAATCATTCATCTCGCCATCCAACGTGTCGCCGCCCGACTTGTTCTCGACGGGCGTGTCGCCGTCCGGCATGTCGCCCTCCAACGTCTCACCGTTCAACGCGTCGCCCCCCCCCCGGCTGGTCTTCCACCGGTTTTTGGCACATGTGGGTCGTCGTCAAGCACGTCGTCAACACCGTCATCTGGGTCGTCTTCGGGGCGATAGTCGTCCTCGCTTTCATGATCCATGACGAAGCCTTGCACAAAACGGAGGTAGCCGACAGACTTTCGTGTTCAAAGCTAAGCACGCCGCGCGATTAAAATTAGCAGCCGCACAGAAAGCATAACAAGGCATTAGTCCAACCGTGCACACACACTTCGCATTTCGCCACTTACCCGTGACCGTCTCCGCAGATGGCACCGTCATTTTCGTCGCCGTCTTCTTGCCCGTCTTAGGCGCCTTTGCTCCCTCCTTGGCACCCGTGCCTTGCTTCGTGGCCACGCTTGCGCGTGCCCCCCCCCCCCCCCCCTTTCTTGTCGTTTGCGGTTCTTCTCCCAAAATGAGAGGCGGGGATGGAGTGGGGGGACGTACTTAAGAGAAAATAAAAGATTTCATGAATATTCAAGTTCAAGTTGATTTTTGTTGTAAGATAATATGTGAATAAATTACCCAGCAACACAAAATACCCTTGTGTTGTTTTCAACACGATTTCGTGACGTTGTAGTTATGTTGTAGTAACGACTCCGAATCTATTGGGGTAACCCGCGTGAGTTCAAGTCTCACAGCTGTCGATGTCTTTATGTCTCGCTGCTTGTTTGCATCGCTTTTACGCGGTGTGGAGGCCGGCGCGGTGTCCGGGTGGCTGGTGCGGACCCCGGCCAGTCGTCTGGGCGCGTCGTTGGCCGGAACCAGGCGCATACATTTGAGGTCTTTCCTACGTGTCCAGATAGCGATGACAGATGCTCGGATGGATCGGGTGCGTGAGCAAGACGCGTGCGGTGGCGGGCCAGTGGTCGGCGGTCGCGTTGGATGCGTGGTTTGGTGGTGAGGGCGTTTGCAAGTTTGCGACGCGGTGTGGGCTGGTGTCGAGGATGCTAGGACAGCTTGGCCGAGCGGTTAAGGCGATAGACTCGAAATCTATTGGGGTAACCCGCGTGAGTTCAAGTCTCACAGCTGTCGATGTCTTTATGTCTCGCTGCTCGTTTGCATCGCTTTTACGCCGTGTGGAGGCCGGCGCGGTGTCCGGGTGGCTGGTGCGGACCCCGGCCAGTCGTCTGGGCGCGTCGTTGGCCGGAACCAGGCGCAGACATTTGAGGTCTTTCCTACGTGTCCAGGTAGCGATGACAGATGCTCGGATGGATCGGGTGCGTGAGCAAGACGCGTGCGGTGGCGGGCCAGTGGTCGGCGGTCGCGTTGGATGCGTGGTTTGGTGGTGAGGGCGTTTGCAAGTTTGCGACGCGGTGTGGGCTGGTGTCGAGGATGCTAGGACAGCTTGGCCGAGCGGTTAAGGCGATAGACTCGAAATCTATTGGGGTAACCCGCGTGAGTTCAAGTCTCACAGCTGTCGATGTCTTTATGTCTCGCTGCTCGTTTGCATCGCTTTTACGCCGTGTGGAGGCCGGCGCGGTGTCCGGGTGGCTGGTGCGGACCCCGGCCAGTCGTCTGGGCGCGTCGTTGGCCGGAACCAGGCGCAGAAATTCGAGGTCTTTCCTACGTGTCCAGGTAGCGATGACAGATGCTCGGATGGGTCGGGTGCGTGAGCAAGACGCGTGCGGTGGCGGGCCAGTGGTCGGCGGTCGCGTTGGATGCGTGGTTTGGTGGTGAGGGCGTTTGCAAGTTTGCGACGCGGTGTGGGCTGGTGTCGAGGATGCTAGGACAGCTTGGCCGAGCGGTTAAGGCGATAGACTCGAAATCTATTGGGGTAACCCGCGTGAGTTCAAGTCTCACAGCTGTCGATCTCTTTATGTCTCGCTGCTCGTTCGCATCGCTTTTACGTCTTGTGAAGACCGGTGCGTGTCCGAGTGGCTGTTGCGGACCCCGGCCAGTCGTCTGGGCGCGTCGTTGGCCGGAACCAGGCGCAGAAATTCGAGTTCTTTCCTACGAGTCCAGGTAGCGATGACAGAGGCTCGGATGGGTCGGGTGCGTGAGCAAGACGCGTGCGGTGGCGGGCCAGTGGTCGGCGGTCGTGTTGGATGCGTGGTTTGGTGGTGAGGGCGTTTGCAAGTTTGCGACGCGGTGTGGGCTGGTGTCGAGGATGCTAGGACAGCTTGGCCGAGCGGTTAAGGCGATAGACTCGAAATCTATTGGGGTAACCCGCGTGAGTTCAAGTCTCACAGCTGTCGATCTCTTTATGTCTCGCTGCTCGTTCGCATCGCTTTTACGTCTTGTGAAAGCCGGCGCGTGTCCGAGCGGCTGTTGCGGATCCCGGCCAGTCGTCTGAGCGCGTCGTTGGCCGGAACCAGGCGCAGAAATTCGAGTTCTTTCCTACGAGTCCAGGTAGCGATGACAGAGGCTCGGATGGGTCGGGTGCGTGAGCAAGACGCGTGCGGTGGCGGGCCAGTGGTCGGCGGTCGCGTTGGATGCGTGGTTTGGTGGTGAGGGCGTTTGCAAGTTTGCGACGCGGTGTGGGCTGGTGTCGAGGATGCTAGGACAGCTTGGCCGAGCGGTTAAGGCGATAGACTCGAAATCTATTGGGGTAACCCGCGTGAGTTCAAGTCTCACAGCTGTCGATCTCTTTATGTCTCGCTGCTCGTTCGCATCGCTTTTACGTCTTGTGAAGACCGGTGCGTGTCCGAGTGGCTGTTGCGGACCCCGGCCAGTCGTCTGGGCGCGTCGTTGGCCGGAACCAGGCGCAGAAATTCGAGTTCTTTCCTACGAGTCCAGGTAGCGATGACAGAGGCTCGGATGGGTCGGGTGCGTGAGCAAGACGCGTGCGGTGACGGGCCAGTGGTCGGCGGTCGCGTTGGATGCGTGGTTTGGTGGTGAGGGCGTTTGCAAGTTTGCGACGCGGTGTGGGCTGGTGTCGAGGATGCTAGGACAGCTTGGCCGAGCGGTTAAGGCGATAGACTCGAAATCTATTGGGGTAACCCGCGTGAGTTCAAGTCTCACAGCTGTCGATCTCTTTATGTCTCGCTGCTCGTTCGCATCGCTTTTACGTCTTGTGAAAGCCGGCGCGTGTCCGAGCGGCTGTTGCGGATCCCGGCCAGTCGTCTGAGCGCGTCGTTGGCCGGAACCAGGCGCAGAAATTCGAGTTCTTTCCTACGAGTCCAGGTAGCGATGACAGAGGCTCGGATGGTCGGGTGCGTGAGCAAGACGCGTGCGGTGGCGGGCCAGTGGTCGGCGGTCGCGTTGGATGCGTGGTTTGGTGGTGAGGGCGTTTGCAAGTTTGCGACGCGGTGTGGGCTGGTGTCGAGGATGCTAGGACAGCTTGGCCGAGCGGTTAAGGCGATAGACTCGAAATCTATTGGGGTAACCCGCGTGAGTTCAAGTCTCACAGCTGTCGATGTCTTTATGTCTCGCTGCTCGTTCGCATCGCTTTTACGTCTTGTGAAAGCCGGCGCGTGTCCGAGCGGCTGTTGCGGATCCCGGCCAGTCGTCTGAGCGCGTCGTTGGCCGGAACCAGGCCCAGAAATTGGAGGTCTTTCCTACGAGCCCAGGCAGCGTAGGCGGAGGCTCGGATGGGTCGGGTGCGTGAGCAAGACGCGTGCGGTGGCGGGCCAGTGGTCGGCGGTCGCGTTGGATGCGTGGTTTGGTGGTGAGGGCGTTTGCAAGTTTGCGACGCGGTGTGGGCTGGTTTCGAGGATGCTAGGACAGCTTGGCCGAGCGGTTAAGGCGATAGACTCGAAATCTATTGGGGTAACCCGCGTGAGTTCAAGTCTCACAGCTGTCGATCTCTTTATGTCTCGCTGCTCGTTCGCATCGCTTTTACATCTTGTGAAAGCCGGCGCGGTGTCCGGGTGGCTGTTGCGGATCCCGGCCAGTCGTCTGAGCGCGTCGTTGGCCGGAACCAGGCGCAGAAATTCGAGTTCTTTCCTACGGGTCCAGGTAGCGATGGCAGAGGCTCGGATGGGTCGGGTGCGTGAGCAAGACGCGTGCGGTGGCGGGCCAGTGGTCGGCGGTCGCGTTGGATGCGTGGTTTGGTGGTGAGGGCGTTTGCAAGTTTGCGACGCGGTGTGGGCTGGTGTCGAGGATGCTAGGACAGCTTGGCCGAGCGGTTAAGGCGATAGACTCGAAATCTATTGGGGTAACCCGCGTGAGTTCAAGTCTCACAGCTGTCGATGTCTTTATGTCTCGCTGCTCGTTCGCATCGCTTTTACGTCTTGTGAAGACCGGTGCGTGTCCGAGTGGCTGTTGCGGACCCCGGCCAGTCGTCTGGGCGCGTCGTTGGCCGGAACCAGGCGCAGAAATTCGAGTTCTTTCCTACGAGTCCAGGTAGCGATGACAGAGGCTCGGATGGGTCGGGTGCGTGAGCAAGACGCGTGCGGTGGCGGGCCAGTGGTCGGCGGTCGCGTTGGATGCGTGGTTTGGTGGTGAGGGCGTTTGCAAGTTTGCGACGCGGTGTGGGCTGGTGTCGAGGATGCTAGGACAGCTTGGCCGAGCGGTTAAGGCGATAGACTCGAAATCTATTGGGGTAACCCGCGTGAGTTCAAGTCTCACAGCTGTCGATCTCTTTATGTCTCGCTGCTCGTTCGCATCGCTTTTACGTCTTGTGAAAGCCGGCGCGTGTCCGAGCGGCTGTTGCGGATCCCGGCCAGTCGTCTGAGCGCGTCGTTGGCCGGAACCAGGCGCAGAAATTCGAGTTCTTTCCTACGAGTCCAGGTAGCGATGACAGAGGCTCGGATGGTCGGGTGCGTGAGCAAGACGCGTGCGGTGGCGGGCCAGTGGTCGGCGGTCGCGTTGGATGCGTGGTTTGGTGGTGAGGGCGTTTGCAAGTTTGCGACGCGGTGTGGGCTGGTGTCGAGGATGCTAGGACAGCTTGGCCGAGCGGTTAAGGCGATAGACTCGAAATCTATTGGGGTAACCCGCGTGAGTTCAAGTCTCACAGCTGTCGATGTCTTTATGTCTCGCTGCTCGTTCGCATCGCTTTTACGTCTTGTGAAAGCCGGCGCGTGTCCGAGCGGCTGTTGCGGATCCCGGCCAGTCGTCTGAGCGCGTCGTTGGCCGGAACCAGGCCCAGAAATTGGAGGTCTTTCCTACGAGCCCAGGCAGCGTAGGCGGAGGCTCGGATGGGTCGGGTGCGTGAGCAAGACGCGTGCGGTGGCGGGCCAGTGGTCGGCGGTCGCGTTGGATGCGTGGTTTGGTGGTGAGGGCGTTTGCAAGTTTGCGACGCGGTGTGGGCTGGTTTCGAGGATGCTAGGACAGCTTGGCCGAGCGGTTAAGGCGATAGACTCGAAATCTATTGGGGTAACCCGCGTGAGTTCAAGTCTCACAGCTGTCGATCTCTTTATGTCTCGCTGCTCGTTCGCATCGCTTTTACATCTTGTGAAAGCCGGCGCGGTGTCCGGGTGGCTGTTGCGGATCCCGGCCAGTCGTCTGAGCGCGTCGTTGGCCGGAACCAGGCGCAGAAATTCGAGTTCTTTCCTACGGGTCCAGGTAGCGATGGCAGAGGCTCGGATGGGTCGGGTGCGTGAGCAAGACGCGTGCGGTGGCGGGCCAGTGGTCGGCGGTCGCGTTGGATGCGTGGTTTGGTGGTGAGGGCGTTTGCAAGTTTGCGACGCGGTGTGGGCTGGTGTCGAGGATGCTAGGACAGCTTGGCCGAGCGGTTAAGGCGATAGACTCGAAATCTATTGGGGTAACCCGCGTGAGTTCAAGTCTCACAGCTGTCGATGTCTTTATGTCTCGCTGCTCGTTCGCATCGCTTTTACGTCTTGTGAAGACCGGTGCGTGTCCGAGTGGCTGTTGCGGACCCCGGCCAGTCGTCTGGGCGCGTCGTTGGCCGGAACCAGGCGCAGAAATTCGAGTTCTTTCCTACGAGTCCAGGTAGCGATGACAGAGGCTCGGATGGGTCGGGTGCGTGAGCAAGACGCGTGCGGTGGCGGGCCAGTGGTCGGCGGTCGCGTTGGATGCGTGGTTTGGTGGTGAGGGCGTTTGCAAGTTTGCGACGCGGTGTGGGCTGGTGTCGAGGATGCTAGGACAGCTTGGCCGAGCGGTTAAGGCGATAGACTCGAAATCTATTGGGGTAACCCGCGTGAGTTCAAGTCTCACAGCTGTCGATGTCTTTATGTCTCGCTGCTCGTTCGCATCGCTTTTACGTCTTGTGAAAGCCGGCGCGTGTCCGAGCGGCTGTTGCGGATCCCGGCCAGTCGTCTGAGCGCGTCGTTGGCCGGAACCAGGCCCAGAAATTGGAGGTCTTTCCTACGAGCCCAGGCAGCGTAGGCGGAGGCTCGGATGGGTCGGGTGCGTGAGCAAGACGCGTGCGGTGGCGGGCCAGTGGTCGGCGGTCGCGTTGGATGCGTGGTTTGGTGGTGAGGGCGTTTGCAAGTTTGCGACGCGGTGTGGGCTGGTGTCGAGGATGCTAGGACAGCTTGGCCGAGCGGTTAAGGCGATAGACTCGAAATCTATTGGGGTAACCCGCGTGAGTTCAAGTCTCACAGCTGTCGATCTCTTTATGTCTCGCTGCTCGTTCGCATCGCTTTTACATCTTGTGAAAGCCGGCGCGGTGTCCGGGTGGCTGTTGCGGATCCCGGCCAGTCGTCTGAGCGCGTCGTTGGCCGGAACCAGGCGCAGAAATTCGAGTTCTTTCCTACGGGTCCAGGTAGCGATGGCAGAGGCTCGGATGGGTCGGGTGCGTGAGCAAGACGCGTGCGGTGGCGGGCCAGTGGTCGGCGGTCGCGTTGGATGCGTGGTTTGGTGGTGAGGGCGTTTGCAAGTTTGCGACGCGGTGTGGGCTGGTGTCGAGGATGCTAGGACAGCTTGGCCGAGCGGTTAAGGCGATAGACTCGAAATCTATTGGGGTAACCCGCGTGAGTTCAAGTCTCACAGCTGTCGATGTCTTTATGTCTCGCTGCTCGTTCGCATCGCTTTTACGTCTTGTGAAGACCGGTGCGTGTCCGAGTGGCTGTTGCGGACCCCGGCCAGTCGTCTGGGCGCGTCGTTGGCCGGAACCAGGCGCAGAAATTCGAGTTCTTTCCTACGAGTCCAGGTAGCGATGACAGAGGCTCGGATGGGTCGGGTGCGTGAGCAAGACGCGTGCGGTGGCGGGCCAGTGGTCGGCGGTCGCGTTGGATGCGTGGTTTGGTGGTGAGGGCGTTTGCAAGTTTGCGACGCGGTGTGGGCTGGTGTCGAGGATGCTAGGACAGCTTGGCCGAGCGGTTAAGGCGATAGACTCGAAATCTATTGGGGTAACCCGCGTGAGTTCAAGTCTCACAGCTGTCGATCTCTTTATGTCTCACTGCTCGTTCGCATCGCTTTTACGTCTTGTGAAAGCCGGCGCGTGTCCGAGCGGCTGTTGCGGACCCCGGCCAGTCGTCTGGGCGCGTCGTTGGCCGGAATCAGGCGCAGAAATTCGAGGTCTTTCCTACGAGTCCAGGTAGCGATGACAGATGCTCGGATGGGTCGGGTGCGTGAGCAAGACGCGTGCGGTGGCGGGCCAGTGGTCGGCGGTCGCGTTGGATGCGTGGTTTGGTGGTGAGGGCGTTTGCAAGTTTGCGACGCGGTGTGGGCTGGTGTCGAGGATGCTAGGACAGCTTGGCCGAGCGGTTAAGGCGATAGACTCGAAATCTATTGGGGTAACCCGCGTGAGTTCAAGTCTCACAGCTGTCGATGTCTTTATGTCTCGCTGCTCGTTCGCATCGCTTTTACGTCTTGTGAAAGCCGGCGCGTGTCCGAGCGGCTGTTGCGGACCCCGGCCAGTCGTCTGAGCGCGTCGTTGGCCGGAACCAGGCGCAGAAATTCGAGTTCTTTCCTACGAGTCCAGGTAGCGATGACAGAGGCTCGGATGGGTCGGGTGCGTGAGCAAGACGCGTGCGGTGGCGGGCCAGTGGTCGGCGGTCGCGTTGGATGCGTGGTTTGGTGGTGAGGGCGTTTGCAAGTTTGCGACGCGGTGTGGGCTGGTGTCGAGGATGCTAGGACAGCTTGGCCGAGCGGTTAAGGCGATAGACTCGAAATCTATTGGGGTAACCCGCGTGAGTTCAAGTCTCACAGCTGTCGATGTCTTTATGTCTCGCTGCTCGTTCGCATCGCTTTTACGTCTTGTGAAGGCCGGCGCGTGTCCGAGCGGCTGTTGCGGACCCCGGCCAGTCGTCTGAGCGCGTCGTTGGCCGGAACCAGGCGCAGAAATTCGAGTTCTTTCCTACGAGTCCAGGTAGCGATGACAGAGGCTCGGATGGGTCGGGTGCGTGAGCAAGACGCGTGCGGTGGCGGGCCAGTGGTCGGCGGTCGCGTTGGATGCGTGGTTTGGTGGTGAGGGCGTTTGCAAGTTTGCGACGCGGTGTGGGCTGGTGTCGAGGATGCTAGGACAGCTTGGCCGAGCGGTTAAGGCGATAGACTCGAAATCTATTGGGGTAACCCGCGTGAGTTCAAGTCTCACAGCTGTCGATCTCTTTATGTCTCGCTGCTCGTTCGCATCGCTTTTACGCCGTGTGGAGGCCGGCGCGGTGTCCGGGTGGCTGGTGCGGACCCCGGCCAGTCGTCTGAGCGCGTCGTTGGCCGGAACCAGGTGCAGAAATTCGAGGTCTTTCCTACGTGTCCAGGCAGCGATGACAGAGGCTCGGATGGGTCGGGTGCGTGAGCAAGACGCGTGCGGTGGCGGGCCAGTGGTCGGCGGTCGCGTTGGCTGCGTGGTTTGGTGGTGAGGCGTTTGCAAGTTTGCGACGCGGTGTGGGCTGGTGTCGAGGATGCTAGGACAGCTTGGCCGAGCGGTTAAGGCGATAGACTCGAAATCTATTGGGGTAACCCGCGTGAGTTCAAGTCTCACAGCTGTCGATCTCTTTATGTCCCGCTGCTCGTTCGCATCGCTTTTACGTCTTGTGGAGGCCGGCGCGGTGTCCGGGCGGCTGTGGCGGTCCCCGGCCAGTCGTCTGGGCGCGTCGTTGACCGGAACCAGGCCCAGAAATTGCAGGTCTTTCCTACGAGTCCAGGTAGCGATGACAGAGGCTCGGATGGGTCGGGTGCGTGAGCAAGACGCGTGCGGTGGCGGGCCAGTGGTCGGCGGTCGCGTTGGATGCGTGGTTTGGTGGTGAGGGCGTTTGCAAGTTTGCGACGCGGTGTGGGCTGGTGTCGAGGATGCTAGGACAGCTTGGCCGAGCGGTTAAGGCGATAGACTCGAAATCTATTGGGGTAACCCGCGTGAGTTCAAGTCTCACAGCTGTCGATCTCTTTATGTCTCGCTGCTCGTTCGCATCGCTTTTACGCCGTGTGGAGGCCGGCGCGGTGTCCGGGTGGCTGGTGCGGACCCCGGCCAGTCGTCTGAGCGCGTCGTTGGCCGGAACCAGGTGCAGAAATTCGAGGTCTTTCCTACGTGTCCAGGCAGCGATGACAGAGGCTCGGATGGGTCGGGTGCGTGAGCAAGACGCGTGCGGTGGCGGGCCAGTGGTCGGCGGTCGCGTTGGCTGCGTGGTTTGGTGGTGAGGCGTTTGCAAGTTTGCGACGCGGTGTGGGCTGGTGTCGAGGATGCTAGGACAGCTTGGCCGAGCGGTTAAGGCGATAGACTCGAAATCTATTGGGGTAACCCGCGTGAGTTCAAGTCTCACAGTTGTCGATCTCTTTATGTCTCGCTGCTCGTTCGCATCGCTTTTACGCCGTGTGGAGGCCGGCGCGGTGTCCGGGTGGCTGGTGCGGACCCCGGCCAGTCGTCTGAGCGCGTCGTTGGCCGGAACCAGGTGCAGAAATTCGAGGTCTTTCCTACGTGTCCAGGCAGCGATGACAGAGGCTCGGATGGGTCGGGTGCGTGAGCAAGACGCGTGCGGTGGCGGGCCAGTGGTCGGCGGTCGCGTTGGCTGCGTGGTTTGGTGGTGAGGCGTTTGCAAGTTTGCGACGCGGTGTGGGCTGGTGTCGAGGATGCTAGGACAGCTTGGCCGAGCGGTTAAGGCGATAGACTCGAAATCTATTGGGGTAACCCGCGTGAGTTCAAGTCTCACAGTTGTCGATCTCTTTATGTCTCGCTGCTCGTTCGCATCGCTTTTACGTCTTGTGAAGGCCGGCGCGTGTCCGAGCGGCTGTTGCGGACCCCGGCCAGTCGTCTGGGCGCGTCGTTGGCCGGAACCAGGTGCAGAAATTCGAGTTCATTCCTACGTGTCCAGGCAGCGATGACAGAGGCTCGGATGGGTCGGGCCCGTGGGAAAGACGCGTGCGGTGGCGGGCCAGTGGTCGGCGGTCGCGTTGGATGCGTGGTTTGGTGGTGAGGGCGTTTGCAAGTTTGCGACGCGGTGTGGGCTGGTGTCGAGGATGCTAGGACAGCTTGGCCGAGCGGTTAAGGCGATAGACTCGAAATCTATTGGGGTAACCCGCGTGAGTTCAAGTCTCACAGCTGTCGATCTCTTTATGTCTCGCTGCTCGTTCGCATCGCTTTTACGCCGTGTGGAGGCCGGCGCGGTGTCCGGGTGGCTGGTGCGGACCCCGGCCAGTCGTCTGAGCGCGTCGTTGGCCGGAACCAGGTGCAGAAATTCGAGGTCTTTCCTACGTGTCCAGGCAGCGTGGGCGGAGGCTCGGATGGGTCGGGCCCGTGGGAAAGACGCGTGCGGTGGCGGGCCAGTGGTCGGCGGTCGCGTTGGATGCGTGGTTTGGTGGTGAGGCGTTTGCAAGTTTGCGACGCGGTGTGGGCTGGTGTCGAGGATGCTAGGACAGCTTGGCCGAGCGGTTAAGGCGATAGACTCGAAATCTATTGGGGTAACCCGCGTGAGTTCAAGTCTCACAGCTGTCGATCTCTTTATGTCTCGCTGCTCGTTCGCATCGCTTTTACGCCGTGTGGAGGCCGGCGCGGTGTCCGGGTGGCTGGTGCGGACCCCGGCCAGTCGTCTGAGCGCGTCGTTGGCCGGAACCAGGTGCAGAAATTCGAGGTCTTTCCTACGTGTCCAGGCAGCGTGGGCGGAGGCTCGGATGGGTCGGGCCCGTGGGAAAGACGCGTGCGGTGGCGGGCCAGTGGTCGGCGGTCGCGTTGGATGCGTGGTTTGGTGGTGAGGCGTTTGCAAGTTTGCGACGCGGTGTGGGCTGGTGTCGAGGATGCTAGGACAGCTTGGCCGAGCGGTTAAGGCGATAGACTCGAAATCTATTGGGGTAACCCGCGTGAGTTCAAGTCTCACAGCTGTCGATCTCTTTATGTCTCGCTGCTCGTTCGCATCGCTTTTACGCCGTGTGGAGGCCGGCGCGGTGTCCGGGTGGCTGGTGCGGACCCCGGCCAGTCGTCTGAGCGCGTCGTTGGCCGGAACCAGGTGCAGAAATTCGAGGTCTTTCCTACGTGTCCAGGCAGCGTGGGCGGAGGCTCGGATGGGTCGGGCCCGTGGGAAAGACGCGTGCGGTGGCGGGCCAGTGGTCGGCGGTCGCGTTGGATGCGTGGTTTGGTGGTGAGGGCGTTTGCAAGTTTGCGACGCGGTGTGGGCTGGTGTCGAGGATGCTAGGACAGCTTGGCCGAGCGGTTAAGGCGATAGACTCGAAATCTATTGGGGTAACCCGCGTGAGTTCAAGTCTCACAGCTGTCGATCTCTTTATGTCTCGCTGCTCGTTCGCATCGCTTTTACGTCTTGTGAAGACCGGTGCGTGTCCGAGTGGCTGTTGCGGACCCCGGCCAGTCGTCTGGGCGCGTCGTTGGCCGGAACCAGGTGCAGAAATTCGAGGTCTTTCCTACGTGTCCAGGCAGCGTGGGCGGAGGCTCGGATGGGTCGGGCCCGTGGGAAAGACGCGTGCGGTGGCGGGCCAGTGGTCGGCGGTCGCGTTGGATGCGTGGTTTGGTGGTGAGGCGTTTGCAAGTTTGCGACGCGGTGTGGGCTGGTGTCGAGGATGCTAGGACAGCTTGGCCGAGCGGTTAAGGCGATAGACTCGAAATCTATTGGGGTAACCCGCGTGAGTTCAAGTCTCACAGCTGTCGATCTCTTTATGCCTCGCTGCTCGTTCGCATCGCTTTTACGCCGTGTGGAGGCCGGCGCGGTGTCCGGGTGGCTGGTGCGGACCCCGGCCAGTCGTCTGAGCGCGTCGTTGGCCGGAACCAGGTGCAGAAATTCGAGGTCTTTCCTACGTGTCCAGGCAGCGTGGGCGGAGGCTCGGATGGGTCGGGCCCGTGGGAAAGACGCGTGCGGTGGCGGGCCAGTGGTCGGCGGTCGCGTTGGATGCGTGGTTTGGTGGTGAGGGCGTTTGCAAGTTTGCGACGCGGTGTGGGCTGGTGTCGAGGATGCTAGGACAGCTTGGCCGAGCGGTTAAGGCGATAGACTCGAAATCTATTGGGGTAACCCGCGTGAGTTCAAGTCTCACAGCTGTCGATCTCTTTATGTCTCGCTGCTCGTTCGCATCGCTTTTACGTCTTGTGAAGACCGGTGCGTGTCCGAGTGGCTGTTGCGGACCCCGGCCAGTCGTCTGGGCGCGTCGTTGGCCGGAACCAGGCGCAGAAATTCGAGTTCTTTCCTACGAGTCCAGGTAGCGATGACAGAGGCTCGGATGGGTCGGGTGCGTGAGCAAGACGCGTGCGGTGGCGGGCCAGTGGTCGGCGGTCGCGTTGGATGCGTGGTTTGGTGGTGAGGGCGTTTGCAAGTTTGCGACGCGGTGTGGGCTGGTGTCGAGGATGCTAGGACAGCTTGGCCGAGCGGTTAAGGCGATAGACTCGAAATCTATTGGGGTAACCCGCGTGAGTTCAAGTCTCACAGCTGTCGATCTCTTTATGTCTCGCTGCTCGTTCGCATCGCTTTTACGTCTTGTGAAAGCCGGCGCGTGTCCGAGCGGCTGTTGCGGATCCCGGCCAGTCGTCTGAGCGCGTCGTTGGCCGGAACCAGGCGCAGAAATTCGAGTTCTTTCCTACGAGTCCAGGTAGCGATGACAGAGGCTCGGATGGGTCGGGTGCGTGAGCAAGACGCGTGCGGTGGCGGGCCAGTGGTCGGCGGTCGCGTTGGATGCGTGGTTTGGTGGTGAGGGCGTTTGCAAGTTTGCGACGCGGTGTGGGCTGGTGTCGAGGATGCTAGGACAGCTTGGCCGAGCGGTTAAGGCGATAGACTCGAAATCTATTGGGGCAACCCGCGTGAGTTCAAGTCTCACAGCTGTCGATCTCTTTATGTCTCGCTGCTCGTTCGCATCGCTTTTACGTCTTGTGAAGACCGGTGCGTGTCCGAGTGGCTGTTGCGGACCCCGGCCAGTCGTCTGGGCGCGTCGTTGGCCGGAACCAGGCGCAGAAATTCGAGTTCTTTCCTACGAGTCCAGGTAGCGATGACAGAGGCTCGGATGGGTCGGGTGCGTGAGCAAGACGCGTGCGGTGGCGGGCCAGTGGTCGGCGGTCGCGTTGGATGCGTGGTTTGGTGGTGAGGGCGTTTGCAAGTTTGCGACGCGGTGTGGGCTGGTGTCGAGGATGCTAGGACAGCTTGGCCGAGCGGTTAAGGCGATAGACTCGAAATCTATTGGGGCAACCCGCGTGAGTTCAAGTCTCACAGCTGTCGATCTCTTTATGTCTCGCTGCTCGTTCGCATCGCTTTTACGTCTTGTGAAGACCGGTGCGTGTCCGAGTGGCTGTTGCGGACCCCGGCCAGTCGTCTGGGCGCGTCGTTGGCCGGAACCAGGCGCAGAAATTCGAGTTCTTTCCTACGTGTCCAGGTAGCGATGACAGAGGCTCGGATGGGTCGGGTGCGTGAGCAAGACGCGTGCGGTGGCGGGCCAGTGGTCGGCGGTCGCGTTGGATGCGTGGTTTGGTGGTGAGGGCGTTTGCAAGTTTGCGACGCGGTGTGGGCTGGTGTCGAGGATGCTAGGACAGCTTGGCCGAGCGGTTAAGGCGATAGACTCGAAATCTATTGGGGTAACCCGCGTGAGTTCAAGTCTCACAGCTGTCGATCTCTTTATGTCTCGCTGCTCGTTCGCATCGCTTTTACGTCTTGTGAAGGCCGGCGCGTGTCCGAGCGGCTGTTGCGGACCCCGGCCAGTCGTCTGAGCGCGTCGTTGGCCGGAACCAGGTGCAGAAATTCGAGGTCTTTCCTACGTGTCCAGGCAGCGTGGGCGGAGGCTCGGATGGGTCGGGCCCGTGGGAAAGACGCGTGCGGTGGCGGGCCAGTGGTCGGCGGTCGCGTTGGATGCGTGGTTTGGTGGTGAGGGCGTTTGCAAGTTTGCGACGCGGTGTGGGCTGGTGTCGAGGATGCTAGGACAGCTTGGCCGAGCGGTTAAGGCGATAGACTCGAAATCTATTGGGGTAACCCGCGTGAGTTCAAGTCTCACAGCTGTCGATCTCTTTATGTCTCGCTGCTCGTTCGCATCGCTTTTACGCCGTGTGGAGGCCGGCGCGGTGTCCGGGTGGCTGGTGCGGACCCCGGCCAGTCGTCTGAGCGCGTCGTTGGCCGGAACCAGGTGCAGAAATTCGAGGTCTTTCCTACGTGTCCAGGCAGCGTGGGCGGAGGCTCGGATGGGTCGGGCCCGTGGGAAAGACGCGTGCGGTGGCGGGCCAGTGGTCGGCGGTCGCGTTGGATGCGTGGTTTGGTGGTGAGGCGTTTGCAAGTTTGCGACGCGGTGTGGGCTGGTGTCGAGGATGCTAGGACAGCTTGGCCGAGCGGTTAAGGCGATAGACTCGAAATCTATTGGGGTAACCCGCGTGAGTTCAAGTCTCACAGCTGTCGATCTCTTTATGTCTCGCTGCTCGTTCGCATCGCTTTTACGCCGTGTGGAGGCCGGCGCGGTGTCCGGGTGGCTGGTGCGGACCCCGGCCAGTCGTCTGAGCGCGTCGTTGGCCGGAACCAGGTGCAGAAATTCGAGGTCTTTCCTACGTGTCCAGGCAGCGTGGGCGGAGGCTCGGATGGGTCGGGTGCGTGAGCAAGACGCGTGCGGTGGCGGGCCAGTGGTCGGCGGTCGCGTTGGATGCGTGGTTTGGTGGTGAGGTCGTTTGCAAGTTTGCGACGCGGTGTGGGCTGGTGTCGAGGATGCTAGGACAGCTTGGCCGAGCGGTTAAGGCGATAGACTCGAAATCTATTGGGGTAACCCGCGTGAGTTCAAGTCTCACAGCTGTCGATCTCTTTATGTCTCGCTGCTCGTTCGCATCGCTTTTACGTCTTGTGAAGGCCGGCGCGTGTCCGAGCGGCTGTTGCGGACCCCGGCCAGTCGTCTGGGCGCGTCGTTGGCCGGAACCAGGCGCAGAAATTCGAGTTCTTTCCTACGTGTCCAGGTAGCGATGACAGAGGCTCGGATGGGTCGGGTGCGTGAGCAAGACGCGTGCGGTGGCGGGCCAGTGGTCGGCGGTCGCGTTGGATGCGTGGTTTGGTGGTGAGGTCGTTTGCAAGTTTGCGACGCGGTGTGGGCTGGTGTCGAGGATGCTAGGACAGCTTGGCCGAGCGGTTAAGGCGATAGACTCGAAATCTATTGGGGTAACCCGCGTGAGTTCAAGTCTCACAGCTGTCGATGTCTTTATGTCTCGCTGCTCGTTCGCATCGCTTTTACGTCTTGTGAAGGCCGGCGCGTGTCCGAGCGGCTGTTGCGGACCCCGGCCAGTCGTCTGGGCGCGTCGTTGGCCGGAACCAGGCGCAGAAATTCGAGTTCTTTCCTACGTGTCCAGGTAGCGATGACAGAGGCTCGGATGGGTCGGGTGCGTGAGCAAGACGCGTGCGGTGGCGGGCCAGTGGTCGGCGGTCGCGTTGGATGCGTGGTTTGGTGGTGAGGTCGTTTGCAAGTTTGCGACGCGGTGTGGGCTGGTGTCGAGGATGCTAGGACAGCTTGGCCGAGCGGTTAAGGCGATAGACTCGAAATCTATTGGGGTAACCCGCGTGAGTTCAAGTCTCACAGCTGTCGATGTCTTTATGTCTCGCTGCTCGTTCGCATCGCTTTTACGTCTTGTGAAGGCCGGCGCGTGTCCGAGCGGCTGTTGCGGACCCCGGCCAGTCGTCTGGGCGCGTCGTTGGCCGGAACCAGGCGCAGAAATTCGAGTTCTTTCCTACGTGTCCAGGTAGCGATGACAGAGGCTCGGATGGGTCGGGTGCGTGAGCAAGACGCGTGCGGTGGCGGGCCAGTGGTCGGCGGTCGCGTTGGATGCGTGGTTTGGTGGTGAGGGCGTTTGCAAGTTTGCGACGCGGTGTGGGCTGGTGTCGAGGATGCTAGGACAGCTTGGCCGAGCGGTTAAGGCGATAGACTCGAAATCTATTGGGGTAACCCGCGTGAGTTCAAGTCTCACAGCTGTCGATGTCTTTATGTCTCGCTGCTCGTTCGTATCGCTTTTACATCTTGTGAAAGCCGGCGCGTGTCCGAGCGGCTGTTGCGGATCCCGGCCAGTCGTCTGAGCGCGTCGTTGGCCGGAACCAGGCGCAGAAATTCGAGTTCTTTCCTACGGGTCCAGGTAGCGATGGCAGAGGCTCGGATGGGTCGGGTGCGTGAGCAAGACGCGTGCGGTGGCGGGCCAGTGGTCGGCGGTCGCGTTGGATGCGTGGTTTGGTGGTGAGGGCGTTTGCAAGTTTGCGACGCGGTGTGAGCTGGTGTCGAGGATGCTAGGACAGCTTGGCCGAGCGGTTAAGGCGATAGACTCGAAATCTATTGGGGTAACCCGCGTGAGTTCAAGTCTCACAGCTGTCGATGTCTTTATGTCTCGCTGCTCGTTCGCATCGCTTTTACGTCTTGTGAAGACCGGTGCGTGTCCGAGTGGCTGTTGCGGACCCCGGCCAGTCGTCTGGGCGCGTCGTTGGCCGGAACCAGGCGCAGAAATTCGAGTTCTTTCCTACGAGTCCAGGTAGCGATGACAGAGGCTCGGATGGGTCGGGTGCGTGAGCAAGACGCGTGCGGTGGCGGGCCAGTGGTCGGCGGTCGCGTTGGATGCGTGGTTTGGTGGTGAGGGCGTTTGCAAGTTTGCGACGCGGTGTGGGCTGGTGTCGAGGATGCTAGGACAGCTTGGCCGAGCGGTTAAGGCGATAGACTCGAAATCTATTGGGGTAACCCGCGTGAGTTCAAGTCTCACAGCTGTCGATGTCTTTATGTCTCGCTGCTCGTTCGCATCGCTTTTACGTCTTGTGAAGGCCGGCGCGTGTCCGAGCGGCTGTTGCGGACCCCGGCCAGTCGTCTGGGCGCGTCGTTGGCCGGAACCAGGCGCAGAAATTCGAGTTCTTTCCTACGTGTCCAGGTAGCGATGACAGAGGCTCGGATGGGTCGGGTGCGTGAGCAAGACGCGTGCGGTGGCGGGCCAGTGGTCGGCGGTCGCGTTGGATGCGTGGTTTGGTGGTGAGGGCGTTTGCAAGTTTGCGACGCGGTGTGGGCTGGTGTCGAGGATGCTAGGACAGCTTGGCCGAGCGGTTAAGGCGATAGACTCGAAATCTATTGGGGTAACCCGCGTGAGTTCAAGTCTCACAGCTGTCGATGTCTTTATGTCTCGCTGCTCGTTCGTATCGCTTTTACATCTTGTGAAAGCCGGCGCGTGTCCGAGCGGCTGTTGCGGATCCCGGCCAGTCGTCTGAGCGCGTCGTTGGCCGGAACCAGGCGCAGAAATTCGAGTTCTTTCCTACGGGTCCAGGTAGCGATGGCAGAGGCTCGGATGGGTCGGGTGCGTGAGCAAGACGCGTGCGGTGGCGGGCCAGTGGTCGGCGGTCGCGTTGGATGCGTGGTTTGGTGGTGAGGGCGTTTGCAAGTTTGCGACGCGGTGTGAGCTGGTTTCGAGGATGCTAGGACAGCTTGGCCGAGCGGTTAAGGCGATAGACTCGAAATCTATTGGGGTAACCCGCGTGAGTTCAAGTCTCACAGCTGTCGATGTCTTTATGTCTCGCTGCTCGTTCGCATCGCTTTTACGTCTTGTGAAGACCGGTGCGTGTCCGAGTGGCTGTTGCGGACCCCGGCCAGTCGTCTGGGCGCGTCGTTGGCCGGAACCAGGCGCAGAAATTCGAGTTCTTTCCTACGAGTCCAGGTAGCGATGACAGAGGCTCGGATGGGTCGGGTGCGTGAGCAAGACGCGTGCGGTGGCGGGCCAGTGGTCGGCGGTCGCGTTGGCTGCGTGGATTGGTGGTGAGGCGTTTGCAAGTTTGCGACGCGGTGTGGGCTGGTGTCGAGGATGCTAGGACAGCTTGGCCGAGCGGTTAAGGCGATAGACTCGAAATCTATTGGGGTAACCCGCGTGAGTTCAAGTCTCACAGTTGTCGATGTCTTTATGTCTCGCTGCTCGTTCGCATCGCTTTTACGTCTTGTGAAGGCCGGCGCGTGTCCGAGCGGCTGGTGCGGACCCCGGCCAGTCGTCTGGGCGCGTCGTTGGCCGGAACCAGGCGCAGAAATTCGAGTTCATTCCTACGTGTCCAGGTAGCGATGACAGAGGCTCGGATGGGTCGGGTGCGTGAGCAAGACGCGTGCGGTGGCGGGCCAGTGGTCGGCGGTCGCGTTGGCTGCGTGGATTGGTGGTGAGGGCGTTTGCAAGTTTGCGACGCGGTGTGGGCTGGTGTCGAGGATGCTAGGACAGCTTGGCCGAGCGGTTAAGGCGATAGACTCGAAATCTATTGGGGTAACCCGCGTGAGTTCAAGTCTCACAGCTGTCGATGTCTTTATGTCTCGCTGCTCGTTCGTATCGCTTTTACATCTTGTGAAAGCCGGCGCGTGTCCGAGCGGCTGTTGCGGATCCCGGCCAGTCGTCTGAGCGCGTCGTTGGCCGGAACCAGGCGCAGAAATTCGAGTTCTTTCCTACGGGTCCAGGTAGCGATGACAGAGGCTCGGATGGGTCGGGTGCGTGAGCAAGACGCGTGCGGTGGCGGGCCAGTGGTCGGCGGTCGCGTTGGATGCGTGGTTTGGTGGTGAGGGCGTTTGCAAGTTTACGACGCGGTGTGGGCTGGTGTCGAGGATGCTAGGACAGCTTGGCCGAGCGGTTAAGGCGATAGACTCGAAATCTATTGGGGTAACCCGCGTGAGTTCAAGTCTCACAGCTGTCGATGTCTTTATGTCTCGCTGCTCGTTCGCATCGCTTTTACGTCTTGTGAAGACCGGTGCGTGTCCGAGTGGCTGTTGCGGACCCCGGCCAGTCGTCTGGGCGCGTCGTTGGCCGGAACCAGGCGCAGAAATTCGAGTTCTTTCCTACGAGTCCAGGTAGCGATGACAGAGGCTCGGATGGGTCGGGTGCGTGAGCAAGACGCGTGCGGTGGCGGGCCAGTGGTCGGCGGTCGCGTTGGCTGCGTGGATTGGTGGTGAGGCGTTTGCAAGTTTGCGACGCGGTGTGGGCTGGTGTCGAGGATGCTAGGACAGCTTGGCCGAGCGGTTAAGGCGATAGACTCGAAATCTATTGGGGTAACCCGCGTGAGTTCAAGTCTCACAGTTGTCGATGTCTTTATGTCTCGCTGCTCGTTCGCATCGCTTTTACGTCTTGTGAAGGCCGGCGCGTGTCCGAGCGGCTGGTGCGGACCCCGGCCAGTCGTCTGGGCGCGTCGTTGGCCGGAACCAGGCGCAGAAATTCGAGTTCATTCCTACGTGTCCAGGTAGCGATGACAGAGGCTCGGATGGGTCGGGTGCGTGAGCAAGACGCGTGCGGTGGCGGGCCAGTGGTCGGCGGTCGCGTTGGCTGCGTGGATTGGTGGTGAGGGCGTTTGCAAGTTTGCGACGCGGTGTGGGCTGGTGTCGAGGATGCTAGGACAGCTTGGCCGAGCGGTTAAGGCGATAGACTCGAAATCTATTGGGGTATCCCGCGTGAGTTCAAGTCGCACTAACGTAAGGTTAGCCGAATGCGTAGCCCCGCTATATGTATGAAACGCATGTGGCGTTCAATGAGGGTGTACAGAGCCAGAGATGTCCGTTTAGGAAAGGGGTTGAGATTTTACATTGAAACAATTATATATATACTTTATCTGACGATATTTTCTCCATGAAATCCCTGCTCGGCGGCCGGAGGTGATGTTCATTTCGCAATCGCCATGCGAGCCCTTAGCCACATCCGCCCGTCGTCAACAATACTTACAAAGACATCCGGTGTCTTCGCCAACAACTACGCGACGCAGAAAAAGAATCCGTCGCCAAGCGCGCGAGATCGACATGCTGACCACGTTGCTGCGCCGGCTTAGACAGGGACGCGGCTGGTCTCCGAATCCGATTCGGACACGGAGGACGGATAAATGGTGGTATTTTTATCTCTGCGCTGACCAAAGACACCGTAATTCGTCGACAGCTACAATGGAACGTAAAAGCTCCATTTCGGAGGCAGGTCTCTCGTCTCCGTCGGAACATATGAAGTTCGATATTCTGCAACACACCAGTACCAGCAAAAGTTTTACCCGACTCTGTTCATGTTCGTTCGGACTGAGTCACATACATGTACGCCCGACTTTTTGCAGGCGTAAAAATCGTACCATGACATTTTTCGGAGGAATCGTGGACGTTCAGTTCGGATCATTCTTAGGAGATTGCAAATGCATTCCGCCTGGTGTGGCCCGACATTAAGTTGTCAAATTGTCGGCCACATTTGGATCGAAATGCTCGCCGAACGAAGAATTCCAACAAGTCTTTTTTGGAGAGGTGGTCCTTTTTTTCTAGTATTTCCAGTTTATTCCCCCCCTGGGTTTCTTGTTTTATGTCTTGGTTGATTCGGGGATCTGTGGCTCTACACATACAGCGACGAGCCATTCCGATTCATTTTGTAAAAAAATGTATTTGCAGTGTCGTGGAATTTCGCCAATTTGCTAAGGACGGTTCTGAACTTGTCAAAATACGCCCTTGGATTTGCAATTTTCCCAGCCGCTGAGAGACACTGGAGCCAGTCCCAGAACGCTTTCAGGCACACTTCTACCCTCACAATTTCAAGGATATCCGCAGCGCGCTCATGCGAATCTTCCGCTCTATATTCAGATTTTTGCATCTGAAAGCTGTGACACATTTACCATGACAGCTTGTACATTTCAGTGAGATCCGAAACAATTTTAGTGTAATTGATAACAAACTTCGACCATCACGTAGCGAAACATCCATTTTAAACTCAGGGCGGGTAATTCACTGAAAGAGACATGTCAAATACTTGTCGGGGACTCCTTTCGCCGAAATAAAAAGTGATCCGTGCTCAAAACTTCGTGAACCCACCAAATAGCGATGAATAACAGAAAATCGTCGTAGTAACCAGGAGGCAGAAGCACTGGTACTGACGTTGAGTCTTGTGTTTTTCTACCTTACTCACAGTAAATTTCTGCTTGAGTTTCGATATTCTCCAAAAAATCTTCACCAAAAATTGCTTCCGCTGATGCGGCACGCCAAATATGAGAACCATGAGAAAATAATCTCGGCACGTTTCATAAGCTTTCCACGAACAGTCACAATTTTCCCGCACTTCATCTACCTTTGTCTTTAGCTTGCGTGTCATTATCGTTTGTGAACCGGTGACTAGTTTCCATGACTGCGAGTTATATTGTATTTTGCTATTGTTAGTACTGATTTCGTAGCTGTATGAAATGCATGTATCGTTAAATGAGGATGCACAGAGCCAGAGATGTCCGTTTAGGAAAGTGGTTGAGATTTTACATAGAAACAATTATATATATACTTTATCTGACGATATTTTCTCCATGAAATCCCTGCTCGGCGGCCGGAGGTGATGTTCATTTCGCATTCGCCATGCGAGCCCTTAGGCACATCCGCCCGTCGTCAACAATACTTACAAAGACATCCGGTGTCTTCGCCAACAACTACGCGACGCAGAAAAAGAATCCGTCGCCAAGCGCGCGAGATCGACATGCTGACCACGTTGCTGCGCCGGCTAAGACAGGGACGCGGCTGATCTCCGAATCCGATTCGGACACGGAGGACGGATAAATGGTGGTATTTTTATCTCTGCGCTGACCAAAGACACCGTAATTCGTCGACAGCTACAATGGAACGTAAAAGCTCCATTTCGGAGGCAGGTCTCTCGTCTCCGTCGGAACATATGAAGTTCGATATTCTGCAACACACCAGTACCAGCAAAAGTTTTACCCGACTCTGTTCATGTTCATTCGGACTGAGTCACGTACATGTACGCCCGACTTTTTGCAGGCGTAAAAATCGTACCATGACATTTTTCGGAGGAATCGTGGACGTTCAGTTCGGATCATTCTTAGGAGATTGCAAATGCATTCCGCCTGGTGTGGCCCGACATTAAGTTGTCAAATTGTCGGCCACATTTGGATCGAAATGCTCGCCGAACGAAGAATTCCAACAAGTCTTTTTTGGAGAGGTGGTCCTTTTTTTCTAGTATTTCCAGTTTATTCCCCCCCTGAGTTTCTTGTTTTATGTCTTGGTTGATTCGGGGATCTGTGGCTCTACACATACAGCGACGAGCCATTCCGATTCATTTTGTAAAAAAATGTATTTTCAGTGTCGTGGAATTTCGCCAATTTGCTAAGGACGGTTCTGAACTTGTCAAAATACGCCCTTGGATTTGCAATTTTCCCAGCCGCTGAGAGACACTGGAGCCAGTCCCAGAACGCATTCAGGCACACTTCTACCCTCACAATTTCAAGGATATCCGCAGCGCGCTCATGCGAATCTTCCGCTCTATATTCAGATTTTTGCATCTGAAAGCTGTGGCACATTTACCATGACAGCTTGTACATTTCAGTGAGATCCGAAACAATTTTAGTGTAATTGATAACAAACTTCGACCATCACGTAGCGAAACATCCATTTTAACTCAGGGCGGGTAATTCACTGAAAGAGACATGTCAAATACTTGTCGGGGACTCCTTTCGCCGAAATAAAAAGTGATCCGTGCTCAAAACTTCGTGAACCCACCAAATAGCGATGAATAACAGAAAATCGTCGTAGTAACCAGGAGGCAGAAGCACTGGTACTGACGTTGAGTCTTGTGTTTTTCTACCTTACTCACAGTAAATTTCTGCTTGAGTTTCGATATTCTCCAAGAAAATCTTCACCAAAAATTGCTTCCGCTGATGCGGCACGCCAAATATGAGAACCATGAGAAAATAATCTCGGCACGTTTCATAAGCTTTCCACGAACAGTCACAATTTTCCCGCACTTCATCTACCTTTGTCTTTAGCTTGCGTGTCATTATTGTTTGTGAACCGGTGACTAGTTTCCATGAGTGCGAGTTATATTGTATTTTGCTATTGTTAGTACTGATTTCGTAGCTGTATGAAATGCATGTATCGTTAAATGAGGATGCACAGAGCCAGATATGTCCGTTTAGGAAAGTGGTTGAGATTTTACATAGAAACAATTATATATATACTTTATCTGACGATATTTTCTCCATGAAATCCCTGCTCGGCGGCCGGAGGTGATGTTCATTTCGCATTCGCCATGCGAGCCCTTAGGCACATCCGCCCGTCGTCAACAATACTTACAAAGACATCCGGTGTCTTCGCCAACAACTACGCGACGCAGAAAAAGAATCCGTCGCCAAGCGCGCGAGATCGACATGCTGACCACGTTGCTGCGCCGGCTAAGACAGGGACGCGGCTGATCTCCGAATCCGATTCGGACACGGAGGACGGATAAATGGTGGTATTTTTATCTCTGCGCTGACCAAAGACACCGTAATTCGTCGACAGCTACAATGGAACGTAAAAGCTCCATTTCGGAGGCAGGTCTCTCGTCTCCGTCGGAACATATGAAGTTCGATATTCTGCAACACACCAGTACCAGCAAAAGTTTTACCCGACTCTGTTCATGTTCGTTCGGACTGAGTCACATACATGTACGCCCGACTTTTTGCAGGCGTAAAAATCGTACCATGACATTTTTCGGAGGAATCGTGGACGTTCAGTTCGGATCATTCTTAGGAGATTGCAAATGCATTCCGCCTGGTGTGGCCCGACAATAAGTCGTCAAATTGTCGGCCACATTTGGATCGAAATGCTCGCCGAACGAAGAATTCCAACTAGTCTTTTTTGGAGAGGTGGTCCTTTTTTTCTAGTATTTCCAGTTTATATCCCCCTGAGTTTCTTGTTAAACATCCATTTTAAACTCAGGGCGGGTAATTCACTGAAAGAGACATGTCAAATACTTGTCGGGGACTCCTATCGCCGAAATAAAAAGTGATCCGTGCTCAAAACTTCGTGAACCCACCAAATAGCGATGAATAACAGAAAATCGTCGTAGTAACCAGGAGGCAGAAGCACTGGTACTGACGTTGAGTCTTGTGTTTTTCTACCTTACTCACAGTAAATTTCTGCTTGAGTTTCGATATTCTCCAAGAAAATCTTCACCAAAAATTGCTTCCGCTGATGCGGCACGCCAAATATGAGAACCATGAGAAAATAATCTCGGCACGTTTCATAAGCTTTCCACGAACAGTCACAATTTTCCCGCACTTCATCTACCTTTGTCTTTAGCTTGCGTGTCATTATTGTTTGTGAATCAGGCATTTTAGGCAAATGCGCGAGTCTTGTGGCCTTTTTTGAAATGACCTGACCACTCAAATCTTCTTGAAGGCTCACGTTCGGGAAAAGCTTCTTTTTATTTCGTCACCGGCTACTTTCTATTACCGGTGACTAGTTTCCATGAGTGCGAGTTATATTGTATTTTGCTATTGTTAGTACTGATTTCGTAGCTGTATGAAATGCATGTATCGTTAAATGAGGATGCACAGAGCCAGATATGTCCGTTTAGGAAAGTGGTTGAGATTTTACATAGAAACAACTTTATCTGACGATATTTTCTCCATGAAATCCCTGCTCGGCGGAACGGAGGTGATGTTCATTTCGCATTCGCCATGCGAGCCCTTAGCCACATCTGCCCGTCGTCAACAATACTTACAAAGACATCCGGTGTCTTCGCCAACAACTACGCGACGCAGAAAAAGAATCCGTCGCCAAGCGCGCGAGATCGACATGCTGACCACGTTGCTGCGCCGGCTTAGACAGGGACGCGGCTGGTCTCCGAATCCGATTCGGACACGGAGGACGGATAAATGGTGGTATTTTTATCTCTGCGCTGACCAAAGACACCGTAATTCGTCGACAGCTACAATGGAACGTAAAAGCTCCATTTCGGAGGCAGGTCTCTCGTCTCCGTCGGAACATATGAAGTTCGATATTCTGCAACACACCAGTACCAGCAAAAGTTTTACCCGACTCTGTTCATGTTCGTTCGGACTGAGTCACGTACATGTACGTGTGGAGAAGCAGGATCCGAGAATTCTGAGATCGAAGCTGACCAGCAAAGTGAGAGACTGGGACCTGGCCTGTCACTGATGCGGAACAATGACCGGGTGGATCTGGAATCAGGAATCAGGACCGGGATCAGATCTGATGCCCCGGATCCGGATTCAGCATTGCGGATCCGGCGATGACGACGCGCCAGAGGCCCGGATGACACCATAACAGGGGTAAAGGGAAGCTGCAGAGCCAGTAAGTATCGATGGGATGATAGCTGGATAGAAGGATAGGTAGGTAGGCTGGGATCGGACTTAAGCATAAATCAGTATCGAATTTGCCTTGGACATCGCAACCGCCTTCGCCTTCGCCTGGAAACGGGAACTACATTGGCCCTAGAAGAAGAAGAAGAGGTAGCGGTAAGAGATCTAGCGTTGGTTAAGACTGGAATATATATTGGCCAGATCTAGACCCTCCTAGTAATCTACCCTCAAGTGCGGATCCCAGATCCACCGGAGTTCACAGCTTGGCCGGTCGGGTCTTCGACGCTCAACAACCACAGATCCCGCTATAGGAAGCGGCAAGCATCGCAAGGAAAGGAACCCGAAAGGGAACGTAAAGGACAAGACCCCGCAAAGGCAACCCCACGGCCCGGATCCAGATCCAGGCCGCCAGATCCAAGTCTCAGACCACTTGATCTGGAAGTGCAACCGCGAGCTGCGTGAAGATTTCCGCGCCGCTCCACCCCATCCCCGCGTCTCGCCAAGACTGTCTCGACTTCAAGGCGTTGACACTTCGGAAGACACCAAAAGAGCAAGATCCAGCCCTACCGACGGGTACACAAGGTGACCCAGTTCAGCACACGTCACGGCAGATCGGAGTACCCCCTCCGTTAGTCGGTGTTCGGGCGCATTTGGTAAGCCGGACTAGCGATCTCGCAGATTTTGCTGATAATGGTGCGCGTGCCCGGATCTTCTGGTGACTCGGGATTTCACCGTGAGTCCCAAGAAGAAGTCAAAGTGAAGATAGAGCAAGGGGACCAGGCGTCATCGGACCTCGGATCGACGACGACGCCGCTGAATGAAGCAAGAACCGCAGATCGACAGAGTGCTGGGAGGAACTCTATCGACGGAAAGGAGGCAGATCCAGATCCGGATCTGGAAGATAAACCTCAACCTCCTCCCCAGGTCCCTTCGGGGACCCCCGTGAGTCTCGATTCACATGGAGACTCACTAACAAAACAAACTAAAGCCGGACAGAACCGGTATGCGTTCGCGGACTCGCCAGTCAAGCTGCCGACAGGGGATCCCATATTGAAGCCCAGCTGGGAGTGGGAAGGCAAGGTGCCTGCCAAACGGACGGTGCTCAAGGCCCCAGATCTGGTGGACGAGCCCAAGGACAGACTAGCTCCAGCCAGGATCAAGACGGAGACGTCAGACCCAACATGGAACGAGGCAGATCTGGAGTCCAGATACCACAGGAAGGAACTCCAGGACACAACCCGATTATGCAGATCTTACGACCGACACAGATCGGAGATCATACCGGACCAGTGACGGCACCAGCTTCGACAGACAATAAGCTGGAGGCGATCAAGATCCTCATGAACCTACTATGGGAAGCGGGCCTGGTAGCTGGAACGTACGACGCAGACGACTTGTTCCGTCCAGGTCTACGGATGTACCAGACGTCGGCGAAGGAACTCTTCGACAAGCTGAAAGTGATAGTCGGAGAGAAGGCTGCGAACCCCAGCACGACCTCAAGCCCGGACTCACCGACCCAGATCGGCTCCACAGGTGACCGAACTTCCTCACCTTTCGTGTCGACAGCTGAGGCGGATTCGGACGCGTCGTCGGAGCCACGACGGATGTCGCTAGGCCCCACTGGTGCCGCGATGTTGCAGGCCAAATCCAAGGCGTCACGACCGAAACCTACCCGAACCAAGGCGAAGAAGACCTCCGGGACGGTGAACAAGCCGACGGCTTCCCCTCCCCATATCGTGGTCGTGGGCGAAGACGCTACAACCTCGACGGATAAGATGGAGTCCTACTTCCAAGCAGCCATGAGTCGTTTCCTTCGAGAGCAACAGGTCGCCATGCCAAACTTGGCCGCCAGGACCCTCCCGAATCCAGGAACCAGGGACGTGGAAATGGAATCCGCCGGATCGGAAGATTTGGAGAGATTACAGTGGGAATATGACCCAGACGACTTAGATCTCCCCACAGCAACACCGGCAGCAGTAGCAACGGCAGCGGTCGGATCCTCGGACTCGACACTGATTCAGCGAGTCCGGGTCTCCGCCATCTCAGACTTGAAGGAGTTTACGGGAAAGGACCAAGACGAAGTTCGAGCGAGGGCCTGGATCAGCAAGGTGAAGTCTTCCTTCATGCGCGACCAAGCCTCCGACGAAGAGAAGTGCCTGACCCTCGCAGACCTGCTGTCAGGGCCGGCGAAGAACTGGTACCGGCAGCTGCCGAGGTCCACCCGCAACAAGTGGACCGAACTAATCAGGAGCTTTCAGATCCAATATTGCGGATTCGGAATCTCAGTCGCCCGCCAATACTACCAAGCTCGGAAACGCTCAGATGAGTCTGCGCTAGAATACCTGCACAGGCTCAATGTGGCGGGCTTACGAGCGCGACTGAAGGTCAAGGACGGCGGCACCAAGGAACGGAAGGAACATGTGGACCATTTCATCGAGACACTGGGAGATCCTGAACTGGCCGACAAATTAACGATGCTACGACTGTCGGACGCGGATGATTTGGAGGAAGTGTTGCGGGCCCTAGACAGGGCGAAGAGTCGCCAGAAGAGGACGACCGCTGGATCCAGTCGGTACCGGCAGAAAGCAGCTCCATCGCCAGCGCCGGCCGCCTCAGCCAAACAAGTGCGTGCGATACAGATCCAGACGCCAAACTCGGAGTCAGACTCCAACTCGGATGGATCGGACTCGGACCGAGATGAACATCGCCGGACTTACCTTGCCGCAAGCGACGAAACCCCGCCGCCCGGAGAAGAGCAGAAGAGTTTGGACCGCGAGCCATCGGATCGCCACATTCCGGACCCTCAACCCGGGGATCCGAGACCGCGATATCAAGCGGACAACACGGACCGGGGGCGATGCTCTCACTGTGGCTCCAAGAAGCACACCGACCTGGGTTGTTGGAGACGTCTGACGTGCAAGAAGTGCGGGAAGAGAGGCCACCCGGCGGATCATTGCCTGTTCGTATGTCGAGGATGTGGAGAACTGCACGACATGGGGAAATGCCCGATGGAGGAGTTCTACAACCAGATCCGTCAGTGGTTTGATCCGGTTAAACATGCTGGGATGCTGCCAGAGATGGCGGAGAAGATGTTAAACTAGGACGCTCGCCGGGATGGAATCCGGTACGAGCCGAGCGCTCTAGGTATTGCATTTATGCATACGTGAACAAGCCATCAATAGATCAAGCTAGCAGAAGGCCAGATCTATGTGATAATACATTTGATCTACATGGGAAACGCACTGCCGCCATATCCAGTCTTTGCCCAGCGGGTGACTTTGACCGAGCGGAGGCCGCCGAAGTGATCGATCTCAACCCTGGTACCTCGCGTGGGTACTGGAAGCAACAAGATCCAGATCTCTGGTTCTCGCCAACGGAAGGGGAATATATTTCCCTGAACCATCAGCCTAGTCTCGTGGCTGAATGTAAGCGAACCGGGGATCCGAATCCAGATCTGTTGCCCGGAGAATCGAGAGGGTACTGGAAGCATCATGCACCCGGGAAATGGTTCCGGCAGGCTAAGATCACGGGGAAGATAAACAATGAGAAAGCGGTCCTGCTCCTCGATACTGGCGCCGAGGTGTCTATCGTGGACACTACGTTCGCCCAGCGGATGGGGTGCTATGTAGATAGGAGCCAGAGTCAAGACTGTGTAGGCATCGGAGATACGGTGTACTCGACTGCCGGAAGGACGCGGATCACGATCACGCTGGCAGGGTATCTGGTGTACTTGTTCGGCATCTGGGTTGGTGATCTATCAGGCCAGGAAGCTATCTTGGGGATGGACTTCATGGTGCCTGCAGGGATCCGCTTGGATTTAGCCGATGGGTCACTGTGTCTCCCGGACGAGGTGCGGATCCAGCTCAGCGGCAGACGTCAGCTGTATAACGACAAAGCAAGAGTCGTCCGGCTGGATCAGCATTTGCAGATCGACGTAGGGGATTCAATGGAAGTGCCCATGCGGAGGCAAACCTCGGATCAAGATACGTTGTGGGTGACCAGGGGAAGTCGATGGGTACCGACAGTAAGTCGAGGACCGGGCAAAGCGTTATATTTGACGATTACGAACATCGGAGAAAAGAAGCTGATCCTACAAGGGGATGAACGGATAGCGATGTGGCTGGCCGGAGATCGGGTGCCTCGACTGCAGGGTTTCGTGACAGCCAGATCTCGCCGCTACTTAGAGTGGCAGAATCTAGCTCTACAGGCAACTACGGACGCTAAAGTATCGGAGAAGTACCAACGTCCAGAACAGCCAGATCTACCTGCAGTAAACGGCCAACCTATCCAACCCCGCGGGCGATATTGCGCAAGCCCAACCCAGGCAGCGATCAACAACTAAGATCGGGAGGGCAGAGATTTGTCCTACCCGTCCAAGTCGCGGGGGACCTTCCCGATCCGGAAGCAGAGGCACCCGTCCAAGTAGCGGTGGATTTGCCAGATCCGGACGCGGAAGCAGACGACTTGACACCAACCCCCCAGGATGGAGATCTCGAGTCAACAGCCGATCCAAGTTTGGATGTAGACGAAGCAGTGAACGAATCAGAGAGCCAGAGTACGATGGAGACGGCGAGCGTCTCGAAGGAAGGTCGGAAGGACTTGGAAGAGCCGACTCCAGAGGCAGCGCTGTCGGATCCGACCTCTGGAGGAATAACTGCTGAAGTCGATGTCCCGGTGGAAGATGAACAGGTGTGCTATCATGAAGGAGGTAATCTCAGAGCCGAAGAAGTGGAGTCAGAGATGGCTGTGCTGCCTGAAGTTACGCAATCGACCGAGGATGTGACGATAGAGGACATCCAAGTGGGAGATCCGACTGTCAACTCAGCTGAGGAGATAGATCGACTGCGACGGCTGATCTGGAGGCGCCGACACCTGCTCATCGGAAAAGGCAATGCGCTTCCCCCCGCAGCAAGAGGAATTGTCTGTGACATCGATATGGGAGTCGCTAAGCCCATCGCGCAGCGGGTGCGCAAAGTAGCTCCTCAGTTTCGGGAGAAGCTCTCGGATCTGATCAAGGGGTTACTTGGGGCTCGGATCATAAACATGTCGACTTCACCCTGTGCCTCGCCGATTGTGGTGATCATCAAGAAGAATGGAGTGGATATCAGACTCTGTATTGACTACCGGTTGGTCAACAGCCTAACGAGGCTTATGATCTACCCGATGCCTCTGATCAATGACTTACTGGAAGATCTGGACAAGGTGCTGTGGTACTGCTCGCTGGACATGGCAAGCGGATTTTGGGTTGTGACTATGACGGACCGCGCACGCGCGATCTCGGCGTTCATCACCCCCTTCGGACTGTTTGAGTGGAACAGAATGCCCTTTGGCCTGAAGAATGCCCCGCAGATCTATCAGCGAATGCTCGATAACGCGCTGTATGGCTTCACGCGGATCCCACGATTGGAAGAGGGTCCCGCGGCGGGACGGCTGGATCCAAAGACAAGCCCGGATCTGATCCCCTCCGAACCTAAGGACGACGGCAAGAAGTCGGTGCTGGGGCGCAGATCCTACATTGATGACATTCTGATCACGGCCGAGTCCTGGGATCATGTTTGTAACAGGGTGGAATGCTTGCTCGACGTGTGCGACGAGTGGAACTTGTCGATTAGTGTGGTAAAGAGCTTCTGGGGTAAGGATCGAGTGGAGTATCTCGGGCATAAGGTGTCGAGCCATGGACTGGAGGCGAACCCGAAAGATCTGTCGGCATTGACGGAACTACCGTTCCCCGGTTCGCTCCGGGTCATGCAATCCTTTTTGGGGAGCCTCAACTACTACAGTAAGTTTATTGAGGATTACGCGATCTACGCTGCAGTGCTATACGAACTACGGGAAGTTGACTTTGCAGCCATGGGTAAGCCGGAGAACCGATCTCGGATCCAAGATCTGGCAGCATCCACAGACGACAGTATAGGAGGAGTCGGCAGGCCGTTTGAGGCCGATCTACGTTGGATCCGGGCTCACAAGTCGTTCGCCAAGCTGAAAGAGAAGGTGGCGGCCACGCCAATCCTGCGCCACTTCCAACCAGAGCTACATCCAGTGGTGGTCGTCTATGCCAACGATTGGGCGATCTCTGCGGCCCTGATGCAAGAGCATGACGATGTGTTCCACCCGGTTATGTTCGCGAGCCGTACGTTGAAGTCAAACGAGCTGAACTACGGGATCGTGGAGAAGGAGGTGTTAGCCTTGCTCCGTGTCTTGGATTTGGGACACAATCTGTTGGTGGGACGGGAGATCAAGGTGCTGGCCCGCTACTCGACCCTGGCCTGGTTGTTCAGAGCCTCTGGGCTACAAGGTCGGCTCGGACAGTGGGCAGCTCTGCTATCCCCTTGGACCCTCGAAATCGTGAAGTGCACGAAAGGAGAGGACGAGATCCTGGGGGCGATTGCCGCTACCATCACGCCCCGGGCCGAAGTGGATCAAGCCTTGATTGCCATCGCGCCGCGAAAAGAACCTAGACGCAAGATACAGGCCCCGATCCCGACGGTGTACCCCGGGGAAAGCCTGTGGGTGGTAAGTTTTGACGGATCTGCCCGCGTCAAGCGCGGTGGAGGCGCTTATAGCGCGATCCTGTGGAAATTGCCCGAACGGGCAGTAGTGGGCAGTAGTGAAGGCCCGATCGGAGTATGTGGATGGCCTGACAGCCAACGAGGCTGAATACCGAGGCCTATTGCTATGCATGGACTTACTGGAGGGGGAAATCCAGCAGCGTCTGGTGGTGTGTGGCGACTCTAATATGGTGATTCGACAAGTTCGAGGAGAGATCGACTGCAGGGCCCCCGGCTTGACGCTACTGAGGTAGAGGGCACTGGACCGTTTACTGGCGTGGCCAGATCACGAGCTGCTCCATGTCAAACGAGATTGGAACGGGAGTGCCGAAAGCCTGGCGGGTGCTGCCCTACAGCGCCAAGCTGGAGTCGACGTGGAGGAAGAGTCCGACTATGAGAATCTGGTGACGCTGAACCGCCTTGAGGAGATCCTGGCGGCGAAGGAAGCAGAAGAGCATCCCACAGCCAAGATCTGCCCAGTGGCTACGAGGGCGACCGGCGACGCCAGATCCCGCCCCGCAGTACTCCAGGAGGAAGTAGTAAGGGATCTGCGGATCGGACGGATCAAGCAAGCTCAAGACGAGGAAGTGTGGATCGCCGGGTTAAAGAAATACCTGGTGGGAGCCGTACACGACTTGTCCCCCGAAGATCTCAAGTCCTACAAGGCCGTCGGATCCGATTACGACGTGGATTTGGACGGACTGCTGTTCTACTGCCCGCCCGCCAAACGGACGACGGAAGAACGTGATGGGTTGATGCGGTTGGTGGTCCCTGAAATGCTACAGCAGGATGTGCTGCATCACTACCACTCTAGTCTCGAAGGGGGACACCAAGGGACCGGACGAACATATCAGCGGATCCGAGATCACTTCCATTGGAGAGGGCTTTACCGCAGCGTGCAGCGCTATGTGGGAGAGTGTGTAGACTGCGAGACGAGGAAGGGGCGACCCACACTCCAAGGGGAGTCGCCAGGCAACATCCAAGCGACCTACCCTTTCCAAATCATCGCGATGGATCATATCCCCTCGCTGCCCAAGTCACACAAAGGTAATACTGAATTGTTGATTTGGGTGGATCTGTTCACGGGATATGTGGTTGCGAAGGCGAGCGCGTCGAGGACCGCACAAACGATAGCTGAGTCCTACGAAGAATGCGTGTTCAGAAGATTTGGGGCCAGCGAGGTGATCTGACACGATCGGGAGCCTGGGTTTATGGCTGACTTCTTCAGATCCTTCAACAAGATCCTGGGTCAGCGACAGCGGGCTACGATGGCTTACCGGCCCCAGGCGAACGGGACGGCTGAACGAATGGTGCAGACTACCACTCGCGCGCTCAAGATGTATGTGCAGGAGCTAGACCAACGAGACTGGGTCGAGTATGCAGAAAGACTTACATTCGCTATTAACACGGCCCAAGACCGGATCCGAGGGGAGACACCTTTCTATCTGGTGCATGGATGGGATGGCCGATCTACACTGGAGGCGACTTTGCCGGTAGGCAGCACCGCACGTCGGGATCGGGAGCCTCGGAGATGGAGATATCAGATCCAACGATACTACCAACAGGCGAGATCTCAAATCGGTGAGCGGATCAGAGAGGCAATCTCAGATCGGGCAACTCGCCACAATGAGGAAGTCCGACCACATGAGATCGAAATCGGGTCTCAGGTGTGGCTATACCTGGATCGAGTGAAGGAAGGCTACGCTAGGAAGCTGACACACTTGTGGCATGGTCCTTTCCGGGTGATGGAAAAGATCGGAGAACATGCCGTCAAGATCGAGACCGCTGGAACAGAATACCGGCTATTTCCTGTAGTGCATATCTCCAAACTCAAGTTGGTGAGAACGTTCCCTGACAGACCCACGGCTCGTTTGCTCGGCGAGGGATCCGGGCGTGTAGATCTGGATGAAGCCCTCCTCCCCGAAGATAGCTGGATCAGCGATTTGGACGAAGATGAATATGAAGTGGAAAGGATAGTAGATATGAAGACGGGGAAACGGACCCGGTACGGCCGGATCTATCGCGAGTTCCTAGTGTATTGGCGAGGATACGAAGATCCAACATGGGTCGACGAGGCAGACCTCAATTGTGGGGCGCTGCTACATGAGTTCCTCCGGAATCACACCAGCCGAAACCGGTTCGGAGTGATGCAATCTCACGAGGAGTAGTGAGGAGGGAACCTCGGAGACGAGTTGGTCGTGTCCGAGTGAGAAGAAGAAGATGGATCTGCAGGAAGGGTGCAGATTGGTGGAAGGTGGAGTGAGTGTTTACATGTAGAAGAAGGAGGAGGCACGACGATTAGAGCGGAAGGTCTGGATCGTGACCCAGTTCGACGAGATGCAAGCCAAGACTACGAGTCGCAGAAGAATGAATGAAGAACACACAGATGGGATTAAAAGATTACGAGAACTGGCGAACGAAAAGAAGAAAGAAGTGCAGACGGAAGGCCAAGGATGCGGATCCGGAGATTACTCTGCGTCTTGAGCCTGAACTCCGAAGAACTTGTCGGTCAGCCGCGAGAGCGAATTGGCGGGATGTTGCTGCGGAAGATCCCGATAGTGGTTGCGACAAGGATCCACGGAATTGTCCTCGTCCAGTGCCGCGAGGAGGTCCACTGGCTCGCGTCGATGCAGATCCGGATCGGCGAGGTTAGCTTGGCGAGCAGTCAGACCAGGAAACCAGGTGACGGTCTCGGATCGCTTCGGGAAGTGAAGGAAGAATGGGTCCAGCAGCAGATCCAGATCGCACCAACCCTCACGCATGGCCAGGATGAGAAGCTCGAGGAAGGCCTTCCAACGATTCCCCGCGTGAGAACGTCGATTGTTACGCTCCTTGCGGTAGACAGCCAGCCATGGGTATTTCTTCACCTTTGCATGAGTAATTGGGAACGAGTGCGTGGACTCCCAGTAGGACTGCAGACTCTCGGCCTCATGGGAGCTGTAACGTTGGATCGCCACTCCGAGTCGCCCTCCAACATCCGTCTCAAAGGAGATGGCATTTCCCGATCCCTCGAGGACTTTCCACGGCGCCGCCTCCAACAATGCCCGCACGTTAGCCTCAGTAATCAGGTCGGCGCAGTAGTCCGAAGCTGTATACTGTTGCCGTCTACCAGAGTCCACCCGAGGAAACAACCAACCGGGCTTGGTAGGCAGGACGGGGAAGAGATGGTTGATCAACATCGTGACCATGGCCAAATCCGAGATCTGGCTAGCCAACCACGGATCCACGTCCTTGTCGATCAGCTTACGGGCTTGCGCCCGGCCCGGAATACATAGCTTCTCTGATCCAAAGGGAGCCACCGGAGACATCGGGCCAGACGGCTCGGAAGTCCGACGACGAGAAGTAGCCGGTGTCTTGCCTGACGAGACGGTACGCGACGCAGTGCCGGAAGTTGAATCATGATTGGCGTCCGAATCATCAGAGCCATCCGGGGACGCCCCAGATCCAGATACCTTGGGACCTTGACGAGGGGAAGCCTGCTGTCGCCGACGCTCTGCAGATCGAGATTGGGCGAGAGCTTGTAGCGTCTGAGCTTCCAGGAGCTCGTCAGCAACCTCAGCGTTTTCCTCATCGTCGTTGTCACTTTCGTCATCTCCGTCATCCGCGTTGTCGTCGCTGCCAGAGTCGGTAGCCGCGTTTTTCTTCGCAGATGACTGATGAGACGCGTCCGATCCAGAGTCGCCAGCGTGGCCCCCGTCGTCCGAAATTGCCCCACCGTCGGCGTGAGGCTCGTCATCCTGAGTCAGATCCATCGGGTTGGAAGGATCACCTTCAGCGGATCCAGACTCACCGCTAGCGTCGGGAGACAGAGGGGTCACCCGACGTTTGGCTGGGGGCGCCGGACATGATTCAGGCGAAGCGGGAGAGCCGCGAGGCCGCTTGGAAGGTGTGGGATGGGCAGCATTTTGTGGGACTGCCGTCGGATCCGACCCTCCAGTACTCATGGCCGGCTGAATTCCAACAGTAGACGCGACGGTAGCCAGTTTCTGGCGAGCAACCTCGAACTCCCGCTGCAAGGCGTCGTGCGAGCGTCGGATCTGGTCCCGTGCTTCGCGAGCGGCGTCCCTCTCCCGTAGCAGTACCCGGTTAGAATGCTGGAGATCGCCCAGTTGACGATTCGCATCCGCGAGTTGTTTGGTGGGATCAGCACGGGCTTGGACGGCCGCAGCCAGTTGTTGCTCTGGTAATACAACGAGACAAGAAAAGGAGGTTAGCAGGGGTAAACAAGGAGATCACGCGAGGCGGGAAACGCATACTTACGAAGATCGGAGGCATCTCCACGATAGCGGGCAGCGTCAGCTCTCGCAGCATCGCGATCTTTCACCGTCTGGATCAGATCCGAATTGAGGGCCGCGTGAACAGACCGGAGATTATTGAGCTCGGTTTGAGCGCTCCGGTGCATGTCTTGAAAGGCCCTTAGCTCGCTGCGCAAAGGGGCGATTTGGCCCTCCACGTTGGTGGCGGCAGTCCGTGCCTCATCTCGTTCTCGAGTGAGCCGATCCACGTCAGTACCCACGGCATCAGCCGGAGGAATTGCAGGGGGCGGGATCTGGGTCTCCGCTTGCGCCAGGGAGGCTTGAACGCGCGCCAAGCTGGCCTCGGACAGCTGCAGCTCGTGCTCTGCGTCCGCACGAGCGCGGTCCAGATCGTTGTGATCTTCCTGGAGCTGTTCGATCTCCGCGCCAGCCAAGCGTACCTCCTCCGCTAAGTGGTTATTCTGATCTTGGAGGGTGGTACGCTCCGAGATGGCTTGATCCAGCCGGAGTTCCAAGTCACAGATCTCGTCGGCCGGCTGACGGAGTTGAGACTCCAAGTTGACGACAGTCGGGCTCGGTGGGAGGTCGGAGTCTTCGGCAGTCTGGAACGCCGCGATTTCGCGACGTAAGCGAACCACCTCCGCTTGCCGGGCGTCGTATAATTTCTCCATGGCCCGAAGTTCGCGGGTCTACCTCAACGACGTGAGCGAGAATTGGTGCTGGTGGTCGACTGCCGCATCTCGGGAGACGATCGCCGCTTGGAGATCTGCCACCGAGCGCGCCAGTCGGCTGTGCAGGGTGGAGTTGAGTCGTTGGAGCTCTTCGACCGTCGCCGTAGCGAGAGGAGACCGGCTGGGGGAGCGGGAAGTAATTGATTCGGCCACCATCGGAGATCCGCGCAATGTGGCGTAGTTTTGAGGCGAGAAGCGCAATGAGCGCATCGTACGAGTGGGCGGAGTCACGGTTGACAAGTGATGGAATGTGCCCGCAGTGATGTCAGTTGGGAGACAACAACTACGAACAGGAGGCGATTGTGGAGAAGCAGGATCCGAGAATTCTGAGATCGAAGCTGACCAGCAAAGTGAGAGACTGGGACCTGGCCTGTCACTGATGCGGAACAATGACCAGGTGGATCTGGAATCAGGAATCAGGATCGGGATCAGATCTGATGCCCCGGATCCGGATTCAGCATTGCGGATCCGGCGATGACGACGCGCGAGAGGCCCGGATGACACCATAACAGGGGTAAAGGGAAGCTGCAGATCCAGTAAGTATCGATGGGATGATAGCTGGATAGAAGGATAGGTAGGTAGGCTGGGATCGGACTTAAGCATAAATCAGTATCGAATTTGCCTTGGACATCGCAACCGCCTTCGCCTTCGCCTGGAAACGGGAACTACATTGGCCCTAGAAGAAGAAGAAGAGGTAGCGGTAAGAGATCTAGCGTTGGTTAAGACTGGAATATATATTGGCCAGATCTAGACCCTCCTAGTAATCTACCCTCAAGTGCGGATCCCAGATCCACCGGAGTTCACAGCTTGGCCGGTCGGGTCTTCGACGCTCAACAACCACAGATCCCGCTATAGGAAGCGGCAAGCATCGCAAGGAAAGGAACCCGAAAGGGAACGTAAAGGACAAGACCCCGCAAAGGCAACCCCACGGCCCGGATCCAGATCCAGGCCGCCAGATCCAAGTCTCAGACCACTTGATCTGGAAGTGCAACCGCGAGCTGCGTGAAGATTTCCGCGCCGCTCCACCCCATCCCCGCGTCTCGCCAAGACTGTCTCGACTTCAAGGCGTTGACACTTCGGAAGACACCAAATGAGCAAGATCCAGCCCTACCGACGGGTACACAAGGTGACCCAGTTCAGCAGCACACGTCACGGCAGATCGGAGTACCCCCTCCGTTAGTCGGTGTTCGGGCGCAGTTGGTAAGCCGGACTAGCGATCTCGCAGATTTTGCTGATCCCGCAACACCACATACGCCCGACTTTTTGCAGGCGTAAAAATCGTACCATGACATTTTTCGGAGGAATCGTGGACGTTCAGTTCGGATCATTCTTAGGAGATTGCAAATGCATTCCGCCTGGTGTGGCCCGACATTAAGTTGTCAAATTGTCGGCCACATTTGGATCGAAATGCTCGCCGAACGAAGAATTCCAACAAGTCTTTTTTGGAGAGGTGGTCCTTTTTTCTAGTATTTCCAGTTTATTCCCCCCCCTGAGTTTCTTGTTTTATGTCTTGGTTGATTCGGGGATCTGTGGCTCTACACATACAGCGACGAGCCATTCCGATTCATTTTGTAAAAAAATGTATTTTCAGTGTCGTGGAATTTCGCCAATTTGCTAAGGACGGTTCTGAACTTGTCAAAATACGCCCTTGGATTTGCAATTTTCCCAGCCGCTGAGAGACACTGGAGCCAGTCCCAGAACGCATTCAGGCACACTTCTACCCTCACAATTTCAAGGATATCCGCAGCGCGCTCATGCGAATCTTCCGCTCTATATTCAGATTTTTGCATCTGAAAGCTGTGACACATTTACCATGGCAGCTTGTACATTTCAGTGAGATCCGAAACAATTTTAGTGTAATTGATAACAAACTTCGACCATCACGTAGCGAAACATCCATTTTAACTCAGGGCGGGTAATTCACTGAAAGAGACATGTCAAATACTTGTCGGGGACTCCTTTCGCCGAAATAAAAAGTGATCCGTGCTCAAAACTTCGTGAACCCACAAATAGCGATGAATAACAGAAAATCGTCGTAGTAACCAGGAGGCAGAAGAACTGGTACTGACGTTGAGTCTTGTGTTTTTCTACCTTAATCACAATAAATTTCTGCTTGAGTTTCGATATTCTCCGAGAAAATCTTCACCAAAAATTGCTTCCGCTGATGCGGCACGCCAAATATGAGAACCATGAGAAAATAATCTCGGCACATTTCATAAGCTTTCCACGAACAGTCACAATTTTCCCGCACTTCATCTACCTTTGTCTTTAGCTTGCGTGTCATTATTGTTTGTGAATCAGGCATTTTAGGCAAATGCGCGAGTCTTGTGGCCTTTTTTGAAATGACCTGACCGCTCAAATCTTCTTGAAGGCTCAAGTTCGGGAAAAGCTTCTTTTTATTTCGTCACCGGCTACTTTCTATTACCGGTGACTAGTTTCCATGAGTGCGAGTTATATTGTATTTTGCTATTGTTAGTACTGATTTCGTAGCTGTATGAAATGCATGTATCGTTAAATGAGGATGCACAAAGCCAGAGATGTCCGTTTAGGAAAGTGGTTGAGATTTTACATAGAAACAATTATATATATACTTTATCTGACGATATTTTCTCCATGAAATCCCTGCTCGGCGGAACGGAGGTGATGTTCATTTCGCATTCGCCATGCGAGCCCTTAGCCACATCCGCCCGTCGTCAACAATACTTACAAAGACATCCGGTGTCTTCGCCAACAACTACGCGACGCAGAAAAAGAATCCGTCGCCAAGCGCGCGAGATCGACATGCTGACCACGTTGCTGCGCCGGCTTAGACAGGGACGCGGCTGGTCTCCGAATCCGATTCGGACACGGAGGACGGATAAATGGTGGTATTTTTATCTCTGCGCTGACCAAAGACACCGTAATTCGTCGACAGCTACAATGGAACGTAAAAGCTCCATTTCGGAGGCAGGTCTCTCGTCTCCGTCGGAACATATGAAGTTCGATATTCTGCAACACACCAGTACCAGCAAAAGTTTTACCCGACTCTGTTCATGTTCGTTCGGACCGAGTCACATACATGTACGCCCGACTTTTTGCAGGCGTAAAAATCGTACCATGACATTTTTCGGAGGAATCGTGGACGTTCAGTTCGGATCATTCTTAGGAGATTGCAAATGCATTCCGCCTGGTGTGGCCCGACATTAAGTTGTCAAATTGTCGGCCACATTTGGATCGAAATGCTCGCCGAACGAAGAATTCCAACAAGTCATTTTTGGAGAGGTGGTCCTTTTTTTCTAGTATTTCCAGTTTATTCCCCCCCTGAGTTTCTTGTTTTATGTCTTGGTTGATTCGGGGATCTGTGGCTCTACACATACAGCGACGAGCCATTCCGATTCATTTTGTAAAAAAATGTATTTTCAGTGTCGTGGAATTTCGCCAATTTGCTAAGGACGGTTCTGAACTTGTCAAAATACGCCCTTGGATTTGCAATTTTCCCAGCCGCTGAGAGACACTGGAGCCAGTCCCAGAACGCATTCAGGCACACTTCTACCCTCACAATTTCAAGGATATCCGCAGCGCGCTCATGCGAATCTTCCGCTCTATATTCAGATTTTTGCATCTGAAAGCTGTGGCACATTTACCATGACAGCTTGTACATTTCAGTGAGATCCGAAACAATTTTAGTGTAATTGATAACAAACTTCGACCATCACGTAGCGAAACATCCATTTTAACTCAGGGCGGGTAATTCACTGAAAGAGACATGTCAAATACTTGTCGGGGACTCCTTTCGCCGAAATAAAAAGTGATCCGTGCTCAAAACTTCGTGAACCCACCAAATAGCGATGAATAACAGAAAATCGTCGTAGTAACCAGGAGGCAGAAGAACTGGTACTGACGTTGAGTCTTGTGTTTTTCTACCTTAATCACAATAAATTTCTGCTTGAGTTTCGATATTCTCCGAGAAAATCTTCACCAAAAATTGCTTCCGCTGATGCGGCACGCCAAATATGAGAACCATGAGAAAATAATCTCGGCACATTTCATAAGCTTTCCACGAACAGTCACAATTTTCCCGCACTTCATCTACCTTTGTCTTTAGCTTGCGTGTCATTATTGTTTGTGAATCAGGCATTTTAGGCAAATGCGCGAGTCTTGTGGCCTTTTTTGAAATGACCTGACCGCTCAAATCTTCTTGAAGGCTCAAGTTCGGGAAAAGATTCTTTTTATTTCGTCACCGGCTACTTTCTATTACCGGTGACTAGTTTCCATGAGTGCGAGTTATATTGTATTTTGCTATTGTTAGTACTGATTTCGTAGCTGTATGAAATGCATGTATCGTTAAATGAGGATGCACAAAGCCAGAGATGTCCGTTTAGGAAAGTGGTTGAGATTTTACATAGAAACAATTATATATATACTTTATCTGACGATATTTTCTCCATGAAATCCCTGCTCGGCGGAACGGAGGTGATGTTCATTTCGCATTCGCCATGCGAGCCCTTAGCCACATCCGCCCGTCGTCAACAATACTTACAAAGACATCCGGTGTCTTCGCCAACAACTACGCGACGCAGAAAAAGAATCCGTCGCCAAGCGCGCGAGATCGACATGCTGACCACGTTGCTGCGCCGGCTTAGACAGGGACGCGGCTGGTCTCCGAATCCGATTCGGACACGGAGGACGGATAAATGGTGGTATTTTTATCTCTGCGCTGACCAAAGACACCGTAATTCGTCGACAGCTACAATGGAACGTAAAAGCTCCATTTCGGAGGCAGGTCTCTCGTCTCCGTCGGAACATATGAAGTTCGATATTCTGCAACACACCAGTACCAGCAAAAGTTTTACCCGACTCTGTTCATGTTCGTTCGGACCGAGTCACATACATGTACGCCCGACTTTTTGCAGGCGTAAAAATCGTACCATGACATTTTTCGGAGGAATCGTGGACGTTCAGTTCGGATCATTCTTAGGAGATTGCAAATGCATTCCGCCTGGTGTGGCCCGACATTAAGTTGTCAAATTGTCGGCCACATTTGGATCGAAATGCTCGCCGAACGAAGAATTCCAACAAGTCTTTTTTGGAGAGGTGGTCCTTTTTTTCTAGTATTTCCAGTTTATTCCCCCCCTGAGTTTCTTGTTTTATGTCTTGGTTGATTCGGGGATCTGTGGCTCTACACATACAGCGACGAGCCATTCCGATTCATTTTGTAAAAAAATGTATTTTCAGTGTCGTGGAATTTCGCCAATTTGCTAAGGACGGTTCTGAACTTGTCAAAATACGCCCTTGGATTTGCAATTTTCCCAGCCGCTGAGAGACACTGGAGCCAGTCCCAGAACGCATTCAGGCACACTTCTACCCTCACAATTTCAAGGATATCCGCAGCGCGCTCATGCGAATCTTCCGCTCTATATTCAGATTTTTGCATCTGAAAGCTGTGGCACATTTACCATGACAGCTTGTACATTTCAGTGAGATCCGAAACAATTTTAGTGTAATTGATAACAAACTTCGACCATCACGTAGCGAAACATCCATTTTAACTCAGGGCGGGTAATTCACTGAAAGAGACATGTCAAATACTTGTCGGGGACTCCTTTCGCCGAAATAAAAAGTGATCCGTGCTCAAAACTTCGTGAACCCACCAAATAGCGATGAATAACAGAAAATCGTCGTAGTAACCAGGAGGCAGAAGAACTGGTACTGACGTTGAGTCTTGTGTTTTTCTACCTTAATCACAATAAATTTCTGCTTGAGTTTCGATATTCTCCGAGAAAATCTTCACCAAAAATTGCTTCCGCTGATGCGGCACGCCAAATATGAGAACCATGAGAAAATAATCTCGGCACATTTCATAAGCTTTCCACGAACAGTCACAATTTTCCCGCACTTCATCTACCTTTGTCTTTAGCTTGCGTGTCATTATTGTTTGTGAATCAGGCATTTTAGGCAAATGCGCGAGTCTTGTGGCCTTTTTTGAAATGACCTGACCGCTCAAATCTTCTTGAAGGCTCAAGTTCGGGAAAAGATTCTTTTTATTTCGTCACCGGCTACTTTCTATTACCGGTGACTAGTTTCCATGAGTGCGAGTTATATTGTATTTTGCTATTGTTAGTACTGATTTCGTAGCTGTATGAAATGCATGTATCGTTAAATGAGGATGCACAAAGCCAGAGATGTCCGTTTAGGAAAGTGGTTGAGATTTTACATAGAAACAATTATATATATACTTTATCTGACGATATTTTCTCCATGAAATCCCTGCTCGGCGGAACGGAGGTGATGTTCATTTCGCATTCGCCATGCGAGCCCTTAGCCACATCCGCCCGTCGTCAACAATACTTACAAAGACATCCGGTGTCTTCGCCAACAACTACGCGACGCAGAAAAAGAATCCGTCGCCAAGCGCGCGAGATCGACATGCTGACCACGTTGCTGCGCCGGCTTAGACAGGGACGCGGCTGGTCTCCGAATCCGATTCGGACACGGAGGACGGATAAATGGTGGTATTTTTATCTCTGCGCTGACCAAAGACACCGTAATTCGTCGACAGCTACAATGGAACGTAAAAGCTCCATTTCGGAGGCAGGTCTCTCGTCTCCGTCGGAACATATGAAGTTCGATATTCTGCAACACACCAGTACCAGCAAAAGTTTTACCCGACTCTGTTCATGTTCGTTCGGACCGAGTCACATACATGTACGCCCGACTTTTTGCAGGCGTAAAAATCGTACCATGACATTTTTCGGAGGAATCGTGGACGTTCAGTTCGGATCATTCTTAGGAGATTGCAAATGCATTCCGCCTGGTGTGGCCCGACATTAAGTTGTCAAATTGTCGGCCACATTTGGATCGAAATGCTCGCCGAACGAAGAATTCCAACAAGTCTTTTTTGGAGAGGTGGTCCTTTTTTTCTAGTATTTCCAGTTTATTCCCCCCTGAGTTTCTTGTTTTATGTCTTGGTTGATTCGGGGATCTGTGGCTCTACACATACAGCGACGAGCCATTCCGATTCATTTTGTAAAGAAATGTATTTTCAGTGTCGTGGAATTTCGCCAATTTGCTAAGGACGGTTCTGAACTTGTCAAAATACGCCCTTGGATTTGCAATTTTCCCAGCCGCTGAGAGACACTGGAGCCAGTCCCAGAACGCATCCAGGCACACCTCTTTCGAAAGCCGTTCGCGATTGTTTCAGCTGGCAGCTGGTCCCAGGCTTGACGTACCCATTCGCAGATCTTGGTACGGTTCGGCCGCTTTAGCTTGAACTTCTTCCCGGAGCCTCTCAGTGCCTTGATTTGAGCCTGCATGTCCTTGTGCCAGCGCTGGCGTAGCTGGACCTCTAGCGGGAAGTTCCATGCCACGTCCGCCGGCTGCGAGACCGGCGTGGCATGGGGTGGGACCTTCAACAGCACTACGTTGATCGATGCTGCATACAGCAGAACGCTTGCCTTCCAATGTCCACTGAAATCGTCCCACAAGCGGAGGATGGGTTCTCGGGAGACTCGTGCAGCGAAATGGTGCTTTAGAAACGCGATGGACAGCTCTGCATTCCACTACCCTGTCACATAATTATTCATTTAGTAAGCGATGAGTAACAACGTAGGCTAAACAGGTGACGGCGCTTGAACCCAGCGACCCACTTGTCGGACGCCTTGAGGTCCTTGACCTCTGCCTCCTCCGCGACGACCAGCGCCTTGTCTGTTAGCATTTGCGTGGAGACAGGGATACCGTCTCCACGCAGCTCATCGACCCACTGGGCAATCTCTGCCTCATTTTCCGCGGACAGGATCGTAGCCACCCCCCTGTTGCGTACCCTCTTGTGCTCTCCTTTTCCTGCAGCGGCCGCGGCTTCCAGCTTGTTGCGATTGCGCGCCCAGCGCAGAATTGTCGTGCGTTTAGAGTTGTAGGTAGTAGCGGTGAGGTTGGGGTAGAAATGCTCGATGGTAGCGCGCATTTTGCGCACGACAGCTAGGTAGTTTATGACGGCGAGCTTCTTGACCACGGGCTCCGAGTTGACCTTGTACTGCTGTACATGTCTGCCGACGCCTCCGCGGCTTGATCTTCCTTTTGGGCGCGCGCGCGCCATATCGAAACTGCGGCTAGCTTTCCGTTTGGCGCGCGCGCCATATCAAAAGTGCAGCTAGCCTTTCGTTTGGCGCGCGCGCCAAAACGGGTGGCAGCAACGAAATTTTGGGTCGCAATTATCGGTATACCGGTATTGTGGGGTGTGTCCGTCAACATGCGATTTCGAGTCCTATCATGTGATTGGTTCAAATCCAAGTGTATCCCTTAAGCTGCTGCAGCCCTCTACATGCGAAATGCGGTAGGCAAATGCGCGAGTCTTGTGGCCTTTTTTGAAATGACCTGACCGCTCAAATCTTCTTGAAGGCTCAAGTTCGGGAAAAGCTTCTTTTTATTTCGTCACCGGCTACTTTCTATTACCGGTGACTAGTTTCCATGAGTGCGAGTTATATTGTATTTTGCTATTGTTAGTACTGATTTCGTAGCTGTATGAAATGCATGTATCGTTAAATGAGGATGCACAGAGCCAGAGATGTCCGTTTAGGAAAGTGGTTGAGATTTTACATAGAAACAATTATATATATACTTTATCTGACGATATTTTCTCCATGAAATCCCTGCTCGGCGGAACGGAGGTGATGTTCATTTCGCATTCGCCATGCGAGCCCTTAGGTACATCCGCCCGTCGTCAACAATACTTACAAAGACATCCGGTGTCTTCGCCAACAACTACGCGACGCAGAAAAAGAATCCGTCGCCAAGCGCGCGAGATCGACATGCTGACCACGTTGCTGCGCCGTCTTAGACAGGGACGCGGCTGGTCTCCGAATCCGATTCGGACACGGAGGACGGATAAATGGTGGTATTTTTATCTCTGCGCTGACCAAAGACACCGTAATTCGTCGACAGCTACAATGGAACGTAAAAGCTCCATTTCGGAGGCAGGTCTCTCGTCTCCGTCGGAACATATGAAGTTCGATATTCTGCAACACACCAGTACCAGCAAAAGTTTTACCCGACTCTGTTCATGTTCGTTCGGACTAAGTCACATACATGTACGCCCGACTTTTTGCAGGCGTAAAAATCGTACCAAGACATTTTTCGGAGGAATCGTGGACGTTCAGTTTGGACCAACGGATCATTCTTAGGAGATTGCAAATGCATTCCGCCTGGTGTGGCCCGACATTAAGTTGTCAAATTGTCGGCCACATTTGGATCGAAATGCTCGCCGAACGAAGAATTCCAACAAGTCTTTTTTGGAGAGGTGGTCCTTTTTTCTAGTATTTGCAGTTATCCCCCCCCTGAGTTTCTTGTTTTATGTCTTTGTTGATCCGGTGGGTCTGTGGCTCTACACATACAGCGACGAGCCATTCCGATTCATTTTGTAAAGAAATGTATTTTCAGTGTCGTGGAATTTCGCCAATTTGCTAAGGACGGTTCTGAACTTGTCAAAATACGCCCTTGGATTTGCAATTTTCCCAGCCGCTGAGAGACACTTGAGCCAGTCCCAGAACGCATTCAGGCACACTTCTACCCTCACAATTTCAAGGATATCCGCAGCGCGCTCATGCGAATCTTCGGCTCTATATTCAGATTTTTGCATCTGAAAGCTGTGGCACATTTACCATGACAGCTTGTACATTTCAGTGAGATCCATTTTTTTTTAGTGTAATTAATAACAAACCTCGACCATCACGTAGCGAAACATCCATTTTAACTCTACACATACAGCGACGAGCCATTCCGATTCATTTTGTAAAAAAATGTATTTTCAGTATCGTGGAATTTCGCCAATTTGCTAAGGACGGTTCTGAACTTGTCAAAATACGCCCTTGGATTTGCAATTTTCCCATCCACTGATTTTTTCTTCCGAGGACGACGAACTTTGGTGCTCTAATTTTCAACATGTTCATCAGAGGGCGAATACGCGCAGCGGGGTCACGGCTCAGAGCTTCACTCGAAACAGCGTGACGGAATGAGAGGCTCTATCGGATGAACTTAAAACGAGCCAATGTCATTATCGGGTCTAGACGAACACTTTCCGAGTCGACTATATTGTCTTTCACTTAACCAAATAGTTGGTGTACTCGCCCTTGTCAACGAGAGCTATAATGAACAACACCCCCAAGAACTTCATCATCTCGTCCAAAGTCACCTGGGGTCGCTTCTGGTTCGCTGCCTACGCGTTTGTATTATACACTCGTTTCTTCCAAAAGGCTAGTGGTAGATACGCAAGAACGCTCGATGATGCCGAGTGCTTAAATATGGCTTCAACCTCGGGTTTGACGTGCGGCGACGTGCTCCCTCCTCCGTGCTGAAACAATCCGTCAGGCGCATTCATCGTGGCGCGAGGCTCAAACTCCATAGCCGATACGCGCTCAACTCCTACACATCCTCTGGAATCGTGTCACAGTAGTCATACCGAGCCAGATCGTCACCAACCTTCTCAAATTCATCCCACAAATTACCACTCGCAACTTCCTCATGGTGGGCAAATCATTACTGCCCTGGTTCATGGCACGACGGGGAGATGAGAGTCGCCCTGCAAGGTAAATTCGCTGAACCCAGCATAACTGTTCCGGGGACTGGTATTGCGGCTCATATAGCATTCCCAGTGTAGAAGGGGATGCGAGGGCGTATTGTTACGCCCCTCAAGGGCGGTGGTGACCTGGAGCGCGCCCCCGCGAAGTGCCAACTGGGCATGCTTGCTATGAGCAATGCGATAACATCGCTGCGACAGGCACCAGAGTGGGGCATGGACAGCGCCCCTCAATGGTACAGACAACTGCAATTACCGATACATGTTAATCCTGTCAAGCGTGGCAGGGGCATCAATAACATATATCACCTCTACAATTTTCGGGTTCGTCAAACGGGGATGTCAGATCAGGTCAGTCTTTATGTAAAACAACTATCCTTCACTTGTGCATGGTGCTAGTCTTGGTTCTCAGCTATCTCTGCAATGAGAGCCAAATCACGTTCCTCACGACTTCTCTTGCGCTCTTCGCGCTGTTCCTCGAGGCGCTGCTCGCGCTCCTCACGCCTCTCCTCGTCTAGTATCGCGGTCTTGGAGATACTTTATCTCACGCTTAGCGTGCTCGGAGAAGGCGCAGCGCTAATGCTTGTGCTGTTACTTGGACTTAGCGGGGAAGGCGAGGCTGCAGACGCGATCACTGACCGCGATACGGCGACTTCAGAAGCTTGTGCAGCCTGGGGTGCAGCGACCGCACCGTCAGACGAGACTGGCAATAATGGCAGACTGGGCGCACCAGTATCGTCCAGTACCAACACGCCGCAGTGCCCCTCAATCAGGTGATAGACGCGCTTAGCTTGAGCGACATCGACAGGGGCAGTTAGGATCTCCTGTAGGCTTGCGCGAGTTCTTGAGCGCGTAGAACTTCCTCTTGATCGCGTACGCATCGCGCGCAGCAAAACCGTTAGGTAAACCAGTGTTGTAATGTAACTGGACGCCGTTCCACTGGTTTGTTCCGAAGGGCAGAATTTGCTCGACAAGACCCAGCATGCACAGTGTTCCTGGGAGCGGACCACCCTCATCCACTTGCCATGATGTAGAACCCGATAATGAAGCTACAGCTAGAAGGCAAAACATGAAGCACGCAGTCCAGTCAACTTTGGTTGCTTGTCGCTATTTGAGGTTCAGTCGTCATATTTTGCAGAGACTGCAAAATAGCTCCAGCAAAAAAACGAGAAGCTTTGCGCCTCCTACTCCTCAGTTTGCTACATAAATTGCGTTTGTCGCGTTTGCGATTCGCGTGATTTTCTGAAGCCCCCCATTATTAAATAAACCTCCTACTCCACACTCGAGATCACCTAAGCACATTCCGACCATAGATCTCCGCTCCTCTCCTGTAATAAGTTTACTTAGCCCAATACTTTAGCTTACACGTGTGCACACGTGTATGATGAAGCCTAGGTGTATTTAAATGAGATTGAGGATACTTGTGTCCAAAAGTATAGTTTAACCCAAATAAAGGTATAATTAGTAGCTTATGCGGTAAAATGAGAACTGAATTGAATGTTAACTGTGGTTTTCCCCCTGAAACTGATATGCCAACGAATGGTTGGCAGAAACCCTGAGCTAATGCATGATTCTTATTCGTAGAAAGGTACTGCTTTCTCGCCAATAGGAATGGTTCCTAATATGAATGGTGACCACACTGCAATGTGGTCCACCGGAATGTATCCATTACTGCATGTTGCACTAACGTAGAGGTTGGCCGAATGTGTAGCCCCGCTACACCTTCAGCGCGCACATGATACGAAGACGTCTCCAAATGGCTGATGCGATTTGTACGGCTACCGCTGCGTGCGGTGTACTTGGGCTTTATGTCTAATGCGTCACGTTTCGTGGTTGTAGGTATGGCTCGACCTAAACGCACGAGGACTCGCGTGGAGATTGAGCAAGCGTGGGAGGATTATCAGCTCGCAAATAGCGCCCCAGATGGACCGGAAGAACCAGCAGCCAAAGTACGGTGGATCAATCACATTAGGGATTTTTATCAAAACTTCCCTCACAATAACGGCTAATTTCCAAAACTGCCCTCACAATAATATTAACCAATCATCGCACTGACGGTGGGCCCATTAAGCATCGGCCACACACGCACCTCGACACACAGCACGCAGTCTCGACCAAGTGTACTGCGAAGCGGCCACTACTACGCCGCGAGGCTTGGCTCAGTCGCGTTACCATGCGCGTTCACAGAGCCTTTTTCGTGTGGGTATCGCGGCTGCCGCGGCCTGGTGTTTCCATACAAGCCAAGATGTTCGCGCAAGAAGAGCTGGCTGGCGAGCACGATGCGGTCACAACTGAGTCATGGCTGATGGCACGTGCGGGTAAAGCTTGCGCCGATGCTGGGAAGCGCTAGAGGAGACGAACCATGGGGAACTCATTCGCATCAACCCTGACGAGAAATTCCCAGTTGGCGGAGCTCCTAGCGGCGTGCTAGACGGCAGAAAGGACCCGAGGAACAACACTAAGTGCGGATGTGGTGTAGAAACGCCTGCCGAGTTGAGTGAAGAGTCAGCGCCAGCGGATAACACGACCTATTTACCGGTAGCTGCATCGAATAGGATTGCACCGGGAGGTGAATGCGACAAAATTGCAGGGGAGTTGTTGTCGAAGCGTGCTACCTTGTGTAAGGATGTAATCAGCGCAGCATTATTTGCAGAGGTTACATCAATGGCTGAAGCCGTTCGGGACGGCGATTCGGAGAGGGTGGCACTACGAGCTGCCGCTGTTGTGGATTGTATGGCAGCTCGTGTATTTAATGGAAAGTGGTGCACCCGGGGATGATGTTGAAATTATTCGCGATATCGGTGGATACATGGCAGCATCTCGTTCTCAACTCAAAGTGCATTCGGATGAAGAAGCTAGAGATGCAGTCAGACCCGCGCGTGCTGCTGTTGGGGACAGCAATGCCGCTCTTCAAGCTTCCACCGACAATGTGTTGGACAAAAATGAAAAGTTCCAAGAGATATTTGACACCATACGTACCTATCGAGCAACAACTTCAAAATTCTTGGGGAATATTGGACACATTATGTGTACCAGTACTTTTGTAAGGGTGGATTCGGGCCCTGGCAAAACACTAGCAGTACCGATGCTGATCCTGAATATGACCATGTGAGCGTGTCGGAGCCTATTGCAAGCGGTGATGTTGAAACAGCATGTAATGTTTCTATTGGTGGACATTCACAAGAAGATACTTCGTCGGCGGCGAACGAGATTTCGGAGTTTGCTGATCAAGGTAGAGAACGCTCTCCAGCGACGTCTTTTCCTACCGTTCAAAATCCTCACACAGGAAATGAAAAGCGAAAACGGTCTGAACGGAGATTATCTTCGTGTAAAAGGCGATGCGACGTGCCAGATGGTGATGGAATTTCTGAAGCGGCCGGGGTGAGAGACTCAAACGTTATCGCCACTAAGAAAACGCTTCGCTCCTGTGTGCGGAAGTTGAAGGACCAACACTACTACTTCGGATGAGGCAAGGTAATGTGTCTTACTTGTTTTTAGGTTATCTGAGGCATAACGACAAAAAGTCTGCATATACATTGAATACTTTTCTAGGACAGGTATAACGTGGCTACGCGAGCACAATAACAACTATTTAAACGCCGCTTTGACAAACAAACAACGGGGTTCGTGCATTTGCGTTTCTAGGCTTATGAATATTTATCAAATGCTCCTTTGTCGTATATCTATATCGACGGAACTTACTACCTAACACATTTATGTTGAGGATTGTAAAATATGCCGGTTTCGTCCAGTTCAGGCTGCATTAGAGCATTTCCACCGGTCAAAGCTAAAAAAAAAGGTTAAAAGTGGACATAGTCAATCCACGCTGATTTCCGATCAATTTATACAGTTCGACAAAAGCCCGACCAAATCAAATTTGATCGCCATACAAAGATCAAGTGATGCTGACTATCCACCAGCTATATTTCACTGGCGGATAGCCCAAATTTGACCTTTCGCTAGCACCGATAATCAGCCTCCTGCACGATTTTATCGAGTCCTGGACTTTGTCCGGTTTAGCCCAAATTTAGTCGGACCGGTGGAAATGCTCTTAGTAGATGACACCAGTAACTAAAGACGCAAGCATTGTTTTTGTTTAATTGTTGGCGTCACTATGTCCAGTTTGCATGACGTGCTCATCGTCGCCTTATTCGGCCGAGGAAGTATCGCGCGCTCTAGCGCGGTGAAATAAAGTGCGTAAAGTTCTGCAATTTATATGGGACCATGGCTATTAAATTGTTTAGTGGTTTTGTTAGATGCAATGATCAATGTCGTCAGAGTGGAAGTAGCTTGAGCTGAGCTCTGGACCCGTAGCATCACCAAGTTGGCTTACGAAGTATCTTCTTGGATGAACAGCATTATCCACCCAGAGGGAACTCCACATGCACTGTACATGCAAGGACACCCATTCACCACGTAGCACCCGGGTTTATCGACTCCTCTGCACGCTTGGCCTCACCTGTTTCGTTTACACACCGACGTTTATTGTGACCTGTTTCCTGACACGTACTGCATTTGTACTTGCTGCGTTTCTTCTTTATCGCCCCAGATATGGCATCGCTCATGACTGCAATTAAATTGATCGTTGCAGATTCGTACATAGTGGTGGAGGAAATGCTACCCAGACCTGTAGGTAGCCCACCTCGACTTTTGATCCTTTTTTCGACTCTCAAGCGATCCTTGCTAAGACGTGCCACTGAGCCTAAAGTGCCTCCGGCTTGTCGATAGCGTGGAGGGGGGCGAATGAGAGATTCACAGGTGGCTCAGCGTCAGTTGGAATGCTCATGCCAACATCACTAAACGCGGCATTGTAGCTCGGGGTAGTATACGCCTGATGAAAAGCATCCTTCAGTGCGGAATGAATGCTAAAGTTGCTATCTTGCTTGTTTCGAGTGTAAACTGCAGAAATCAGGTGCGAGCACGGAATAAGTTTCTGGTCGCGGGTACTGCACCTCTCGCACTCCAGTAAATCGGTGTTAACTCTAAATCTTTTCGAGATTCGCGATGCTGGCGAAGGTTCAATACCACACTAAATAAAACTCTGAGACACAGAATATTTTGCGGGGGTCGATTCGCATACTTCATGCGTCGCAGCAAGGTGTAGTTGTTCTCGGAACGCACAGACCGCCCTTGTGGTCACGTCATGGTTAGCGGATAGCATTCGCGGCGTTAGATGCGACAACAGACATGACTCTCAAGCAAAACCGGTAGAATCCTTCAGGGACCAGACTGTTGCGAAGATTGTTCCACAACAACGCGTTGTTTTCTCCCTCAATAGAACTAGTAGTCCGAACTACTAATAACGGCTTTGGAGATCCGTACGCTGGAATCTCACCCCATCCGCGCTCGATGTACGCCTTGTCATTGTCGTCAAGCGTTCCATTTCCAAATATCGACCAGCTAGTCGGGTGAACCAGCCGCAAATAATCAGCGACGCGTGTTCAGCTTTAGTTCCCGCGTTGATTGGTGTGGGAAATGCTTCGTTGATTTTAGCCAAAACGGCATCGTAGCCAGTCCTAGATTTACATGCCTGCAGTTTGTAAATGTAGGGCTTTACGCGCTTAATGTCCGGATCCACGGACTTAAAGCGGTGGCATACGTTGTACTCGATGTGCAGGGTGCAAAATTTCACGTGGATGTGAATATCTAGCCTTGCCAATATCTGCTGAGCGCCGAGTTGTTTTCCGCGATCTGAAAACAACGGAACCTCTGTTAAATGTACACCCGCCGCGACACAATTGGCGAAAAACCAGGCGAAGTTCCACTTTGTCTCCTTATGAACAAATGTAATTGCTAAAGGAATGTTGCAATTGTCGCCATCTCGGCCTAGCAAAGTTAAACAAATCGCATTGTAGAGCCGGCATTTCATGTGGGTACCATCAACTTCACATACGGGGAGAAGATGAATTTGGTTTTTAACCAGGTTGCCCATAGAAAGAAACGCCCGATAAAATCTACCCTCACTGTCCAACTGGCAACACGCTCGAGACCCAGGGTTTAATGACTCAAAAATTTCTAAGAAAGCTCGCCAGCTGATCATAGTTGTGCTACGTCGTAGCTTGAGGGTCTCGATCGGCTACTTCAGCTGCGATGGCTCGGTACAGTGTGGCGGATTGGTGGCCAAGATTCACCGAGTGTATCTCTTTTATCGAGGATACTACGCGCGTCAACGACACCTCCTTTCCTTTGACGAAAGCTGCCTTAAATCCACTTAAACTCCGGATTTGTTCGACATTGAACGATATCATTGTGGTACACAAGTCTCCATGCCCCAACTCCGTAGTGCAAATATACCAAGCCCCAGTTGGGATAGCTTTGAGCCTAGAAACCTTGACATTTTTCTCACGGCGCTGAGCTAGCGACACAAACCGTGGGCAGTTTTCTCCCATACAGTGCCATGTCCGATAGAATCCAGAGGGATCGATTTTGATTGTTTTGCCATGGTTTGCTGCGAAATCCTTCAAAAACTTAGTGGACTGCTTTAAATTAATAAAGCAGTCGTCTTGCAAAATCTCGCTTCGGCCATACCGGCCTTGGAGATCTAGGAGAGGCATGCACTACATAAATAACGTCAGATTGGAACGATAGGCACTGGACGTGCGGGAGGGAATTTTGCAACACATTACTGTCCTCGTTACACATTAACTAGGGCTTATGCCAACTACCCACCTGTGATTCTCCACTGCCAAACAGGGGAGCGCGCAGATGGTGTTGCTTGAGTTCAGGTGCACGCACAAACAGTCTCGCAAGCTTAGAGGCTTTCCGGCCTTTGTTCGCGTTCAGAAGAAACTTATGAATCTTCCTTAGTCAGAAATAGTCTCAAGAGACGGGAAAGCTGTCTTACTTTTTTTATACACCCGACCTAGATGTAGCAACACCCACATAACCGTAGATAAATCCACTAACCGCCGGCGATACATTATCCAAACCATCTATATTTCTGTAATGATACAGCTCCTGCTCCATGTATATATGATCTTACAATATACCTATGTAATCTGCATATATATCAGTATCTAGATAAGGTACAAATCTGATTGTATATTACACGTCTGCAATATGCCGATTTGTACACCTCCGCACTATGGAGATTTGTTACACCTATGCAGATATGCCATACTTCTGCAATGTGCCGTTATGTTACACGTCTGCACTATGCTAATTTGTTAGATTTCTATAAGGCCCGGATAAATAATGGGGAAGTACTCGTGCCGTTGCTGAGTGCGTCGGCCCACAAAACCGCGATCGCAATCGCAGCATGGGTAGTGTGTTCTATACGTTAGTTACTGAACGATGATTCGTTAATACTATTCTGAGGGTAGTTTTGGAAATTGGCCGTGATTATGAGGGAAGTTCTGATAAATATCCCCACATTAGGGCTTACAAAAGCGATTAAACAAAAATCTGAAAGCTGTAGAGAAATAATGGAGGTCGCCTGGGAGATCTTTTGGTTGATACTACGCCTCCGCAGAGTGTGCCAATCAACAATAGGGAACAACAGCGCACACGGTGCGCAGGGCTTTCACAAGAAGAGCAAGACACTGAGCGCGAACAGAACACAGAGCGGTACAGTGGTTAGAGCGCTGTCCGTTTAGAAAAATGATCGATTTCCCCCCGCCAATTTATTTCCGCTCAGAAAAGCTGAGGGTCCAAAAAATTATCTCCATGTCCAAGTAGAAAAAGCGGCCCGCCAATTTATTCCGCTAAAACCTATCTTCTTTAATATTAGTCTTTTATGTAGGTTGTATCTGTTGCACTTCAACTCAGAGCGCGCATGCGCAATATGCGGAAGAAGGCCACCGACGCGACAGTTCCGGCACGAACGGAACCAGAGCGTCGATCTCCGCCTTCACCTCCGGCGTTATCTTCTCCACAGCCTCCAACGCCTTTAAGTTCTGCTCGAGCTGCACCGGCGTCTTGGCGCCGATCATGACGGTCGACACGTTTTCGTTGCTGACACACCAGGCAAGAGCCAGCTCCGCCAGCGATATCCCCAGCTTCTGAGCCACCGGCTTGAGCTTGTCCGCCTTCTCGACGCGCGCCGCGAACTCCGGGGAGATCGCCTTGAAGATCGGGTTCTCCATGCGCGAGCCCTCGGGAGTGCCGCCACTGTACGCGAACACGAGGCGCGGGTCCTCGCCCTCCAGGATGCGCAGGGTGTCCTTGACGCGCTCGTTCTCGTCGATCACGCCCTCGTTCACGACCTTCTCCAGGAACCGCCGCTGAGATGGGCGACGGACGTGTGCTTCATGGTCCACTTCATGAGCGTCAGCAGCTCGTCCAGCAGCGCGTCCTTGTACTGCGCCAGCACCTCGGGCGAGACGCCGTCGCCCTCGTCGGCGATGGCGCCGTCCTCCGACGCGATGTTGTTAATTTGCGCGTGAGAGCACTGGTGCTGTAGCGAGCAGATCGACCGATTGCCGCGCTCGACGCCGTGCGACTCGGAGAAGCTCGGAAGCTGCACCATGTGCGACAGGTGGAAGCCCAAGCGCATCCGCGTGGACGCCTGGGGAGGCCGGCGCGCTGGCCTCCATGTTGGTGTCTTCCTCCATCTTTGCGCGCGATTTCTCCTTCCGCAAAATAATCCGGTGCTGCTCAAAAGAAAGAGGTGCCGCACCAGTTTCTTTTTACCGTATTATAATGAGGTGTTCTCGACACCTCTTTTTTCTTAGTACTACTTCAGAGAAAAAAATAAGCGAAAAAAATCGATCAATTTTCTAAACGGACAACGCTCTTACAGTAATGAGTCTGGCTTCAAAATTAGTAAGTGCCAGACTAATTCATCTTCGTCTGAATTCAAGACATTCGAAATTAGTCTGAAGGAAAATATTCATAATTAGTCTGGACTGGGCACGACTTGGTGAAGTGGTCTGGTTTCCGCCCATCCATTCCCACGGCCTGAGTTTGAGGCCCCACGTGTGATGATTAGTTGGCACATATGTCGAGGGGCAAAGCGCCGAGGACTGAGGTTCATTCTTTGTGGAGGGGGTGGATAGGTACCGCTAAATGAACAGATGGTTTTGCATATTTGTCAATTGTGCACCTTTTTCTTTATCTCCCAATTGAGTTACCCATTTATTTATTTGGAGCCTTTTGATTTCTTTTTTACCCAATATGAATTACCCATTTCTTTATTTCGGCTGTGATTCTGCTCCACAGATAAATATCTCCGGTTTTAAGAAGCACAGGATATCGAGAATGGAGACAACAGCGAATACTTCACAGTGTGGGGGTTGTTGGAAAACGTTGGCAGCGTTCATCCATGTCCAGACTGCAATAGTTCAGCATTATCCTTATCATCATAGCGGTGGTATGGCTAGTAACACGATGCATAAGCACATGAAGATAGATGAATAAGCTAACAGAACACTGAGTGTTAAAGCGGTAGGAATCATCTACAGTATGCAAGCGCAGTGAAGAGGAATTGGAACTAACACACAATAACTAAATAGTAGAAAAAATTAAGTCACATCGTGTGTTGTCTGCCTTTGACTTTGTCCACGAATACGAGTGAGCATCGGCCTTTTATTCGACCTTCGACACGGACTAGGGCACAGCAACTGGCGCAGACTTGGTCTTAACCTTCGACGAAGCCTTGGGCTTGAGCAGTGGTGCAGAGTTGGGCTTGACGACCGGCGCGGACTTGGGCACGGCTTTCGAAACAGACGCCGGCGTGGTCTTGAGCACGGCCTAGGACGAAACAGGTCTGTTCACAGCCGTCAACGCGGTCATTTGGCCATGTGAGTTTTCTCTGACATGGTATCTGTAAGGCAACATGGACAGAACAACGTTAGTGATGCGACATTAATTATGCAATGTTACTGTTGTAACGTTAGTAGGGCCACGTAATTAAAAATCATGCAGCTTACCTGTCGATTGCGCTGGAGGCGTCATCCCCGTGCGTGCCTTCATACGCGCGGGGGGGGGGGGGGGGCTTGCCCTCGTAGTCGTCGTCGCATGGTCTCGTCCTAACTCCCGGTGCGTCGGAGCGCGCTTGGACGCGCGGCTTCGCAAACCCATCGGCTTATTTGAAAGAAGGGAAATTCAGGAATTTTCTGAATTTATTTCAGAGCGGTGCGATTTTGATAAAAGAAGTACCCCTGCTAAATACGGTGTGATCGTTTTAAAAAGGGACATAGATATCATGACAACAATGTCAGCTGAATAGAATACCCCGCCGAAAATGATAAATTACCTGCGTGCCGTGTCCACCTCAGCTAAGTCCGAAATTGTTCAGCCAATTAGCTCTGATCGATGAAATGTATAAGCCAATTAGAGCACATGGATGTTGCGCAAAGGTTCGCCCATTGCGTGAAGGTTCTGGGATGCGGGCGATCGACGAGCCTGAAGTCCACAGCTATTCCGATGAATATGACAGGAGTCTATTCTTCCGTGGTAGGAATTGAGAATGAACGGAAAACTATTGTCGACGGTGAGCTGTCGTGCGAAAGTGTCGTCCAGACACATTCCCACGACAGCTTACTGGGCCGTGGGTATCGTATTGCGGGGCAACAAAATGGCAAAGTATTCGACCATCCAGGCGAAAGTAATGTTTGGCCGGGAGGACGCGCTGCAGGAGGTTCTAGGGCACGTGCAGACGTGCTAGTGTCGAGACTCGTTTCAGTGGCTCGCGACGTCCAATTGCGGTTGAGATGGCGTGGCAGTGAGCGGAGCTTGCTTTGAGGGGGGGCTAGTAATTGTGTGTAACGGATATTGTGCAGCGTTGATGTTGGTGTTCAATTGCGTGGGGTTTTCCGACGTTATTGACATTTTGCTGTGATGCAGTAGGGGGGGGGGGCTTGTAGATTACTTAGTATAACGCTAATAGAACTGTGTCGTTGAGTTTGTTCGGGGACCGCAGCAAAAACACATACATCAAACATCAATACTCATAAAGCACACGTAAAATTGTATAAACTAGTTATGTTCTCTGAAATTTATTTTCAGAAACGATGGTAGAGATATCGAGGACAGCAAACAATACAACTTTCTCAATTTCCCGGCAAGCTCTCTCGTAGCACTGCTGGTGACAATCTGAATCATGAACCGCTAGCACGGGATGGGCATTCTGTGGACTCCAGCGGAAAGGAAATACCCATGAAATTTAATTTTAGAGACTGGCGATGGTAGAGAGAAAATGTAGTATCATGGTCAGCAAACAATACAGCTTTCTAAATGCCAGAGCTTCTTCGTGCGGCGACTTTGTGATAGGCTGGGAAGATCCGATTAATTACAAAATGAGTTCTATGGATTTTATATCCAGAGTCCATCCCAGGAAGCGAATGGGGTCCTAATCCTAGCATAATACATACCATCCGTAATCCGATAATGGTTGGGCGTGAAATATAATAGTTACAGCCTCCGTTATTTGTATAACCTTTATCGTGAAAATACTGTGATTGTATGTTGACCCATCCGCTGAAGATTAGGACAAACTACCCATGATAAATAGTATTTGGTAAAAAGAAATAATCACTGTCGCATTCAATATTATCTAACTATGAAACCAGCATCACCGTGATAAATGATTGATCTGGACTCCACTCGGGCAACATTGCTCTCACGGATTATTCCGCAATATCAGGAGCACGAACCATGGCGAACCCAGCTCGACTGACCTTGCATGTCTTCGCACTGCTGCTCTCATCTAGCTGGCGCGCTGGGACTAAAGCCCGAGTGTTGCTTTCACCTGCAACCTCTTGATTGAGGACGTGATCGCGAATTGCGATGCGCTAAATGGACCCAATGCGATGGATGCTACCGAGCAATCGCTCACTGCGTCAGAACAGATCACCCAGTCGTTCTGGGAGACTAAAGCGCTGTCTTTGCGGGGGCGTTTTAGCGCGTGGGTGCTGCACCGACAGGTAAACAAACACTCTCCAAAGTAGTGGAAACAGTAGAACAGTATTACTATATTAGTGAATAATTAGCAGATACTATCGACAATGAGATCGGCGGGGGTTAATAGTAGCCCGAAAAACTGGGTAGTAGTTACCGGAACTACCGGGGCTTCGAAATTGGAGACATACTACTACTCGGAGAGATACCAACAATTGGGTAGTAGTAGTAGTAATATTAGTAGTAGTACTCCACTACTACTCGAGCTACAATGGTCACTGTCATGTACTGTAAAGCTCCCACCGTACTTAAACTCTGTGGGAAAAGAACCTTACTGTACACGTTAAAAGATCTCAGCGCGTGTCGTATACTACGTAAGAAATTAGTTGATGTTCGAACGAACTCCAGAAATTGAAAAGTAATTTAACTAGAAATGAGCTTCATTATCGGGATTACTACGTAGTATTCACATCCGGAGAATATACTGGTGTCCCGTACACTCTATAAGAATCCCTATTGGCTTCTTGACAATCCTTCATGGCACAACCCAGGCTTCGTTTGTTATGCTTTAAAGCGGTTTTGAAAACGGTGGTCTTCCCCGAGGCCAAAGTACAGGCCTAATTGAGAGCCACTCAATCTAGAGTTGCAAAATGAGAACCGAGTTTGCTCGTTCAAAAGTATTACTTGCAGAGTACTATAGTAGTGGAGCTGATGATAGCATAGTAGCACTCATATTGAATACCGCACTATACGGTAGTAGTAGCACTACTACCCCAAAATATCGGGTAGTAGTATTACCGGGGTGTACTATTTCAGCAAGTACTACTAACCCCTGGAGATCGGTATCAAACAATATATACAGTGCTGCTAGAAACTATAGCCGCACTCAGATTTTTGGTCTAGTGATCTGAATATTTGGTTTTGAAACGTGTTGTTCTGGTCAATACTAGCTATAACAACACCAAATAGGACGCAGCACCTCATTTTTTTCAAGTCCGTGAATTGAACCGAGGAGAAAAAAATTGACAAAATCGGGGGTGATCTAAACTATAGACGCACTTTTACCAAAACTGTAATTTTTCAAAGTAAAGAGGCCATTTTTGCTATTGATGGGCATATCCCCTATTGTAGGGCCAAATACAGCTTATACGCGAAATCTGTGCGTCCAATTATTTTTCGGAGCTGCTCTAGACCACATACACTTGGTCAAAAATTATGAACCCATTTTGTATGGAGACACCACGTTGGACAGCTCTAGCGATGCAGGGTGGGGTATATTATCGAAACAGGGCGGTTTAATCTCTTCAATAACGTCCTAACGAATGGATGTGTTGTTAGGACGTTATTGAAGAGATTAAACCGCCCTGTTTCGATAATATACCCCACCCTGCATTGCTAGAGCTGTCCAACGTGGTGTCTCCATACAAAATGGGTTCATAATTTTTGACCAAGTGTATGTGGTCTAGAGCAGCTCCGAAAAATAATTGGACGCGCAGATTTCGCGTATAAGCTGTATTTGGCCCTACAATAGGGGATATGCCCATCAATAGCAAAAATGGCCTCTTTACTTTGAAAAATTACAGTTTTGGTAAAAGTGCGTCTATAGTTTAGATCACCCCCGATTTTGTCAATTTTTTCTCCTCGGTTCAATTCACGGACTTGAAAAAAATGAGGTGCTGCGTCCTATTTGGTGTTGTTATAGCTAGTATTGACCAGAACAACACGTTTCAAAACCAAATATTCAGATCACTAGACGAAAAATCTGAGTGCGGCTATAGTTTCTAGCAGCACTGTAGCTGTGGCGCACCTCACCCCCTCGTCGTTACTGTAGGTTCTTTGATCGTCAAAGTTGCTTGTGCGATTTTCCACCGACGCGGGCGGAATGAATAGTAAAAGTGTCCACTACCGAATTCGGAATATCGTGCTCGGGCGACGCTACTGGGATTGATCTCGCGCAAACTGAGGGTGAGGAAGAATAAGGGACCCCAAGCGGTATTCCAAATCAAATTGTCCATAGTCGCGAAGCATGCACACGCCGGGCTAGGCTGGGGCTGTGGGTCTGTTCGACTGCGTTCCAAGAGCGCGTGTTCTCGATAGGATCCTTCGTGATGAGTCCGCTACAATGACAAGGGCCGAGCTCATGCTGCGCCATAATCGCCAGTTACTAAGACGCATGGATGAAACAAGCGGATGTTATGTTAGAATCAGACATGGGTACATTAGTAGTAGTATTAATAGTAGTAGTTATATTAGTAGTGATACTACTATCGCCAAAGACGAACTACTACAGTAGTATTGATATTGGTTAAGAATCCAATAGTAGGCCTGTCAACGCTTTGTTCCTGAACCGACATAAACCTACACAACCCACAACTTTGTGATAAAGCTAGCACAACTGGCACAACTCCCTAAACTGAACAAAAACTATCTGCATGGGTAAGTCATAGTGTAGCCCATATGAGACGGCGGCGAACATAATGATACTTATCCACCATTTAGAGTTATCGAGATAATCGCGTTTGAAGTTGACCAATCAAATTTCGGAAGTAAGCGGACATCCAAAAATTCAAACGCAAAATTACTCGTATAAAGCCGAAAACACTATGATTCGATTGCTTTACACACAAGGTTTCCGACAATATACAACTCGATAAAATCGAGAAAATATTGCAGCCTCAGCGGTCGAAAATATCTCGAAATTTTGGTCCCATGAAAATGGAGATATTTTTTTCAGATGAGGACAACTTCTCAAGAACTTAACATTTATTCGCAACCAATAGCTCAAAATGAAAGCGCAAGACACACGTCTTTCGCGTGGTGTGCCTAAATCGCGATTCGTACTTTGGTTGATTAGTATACTTATGTTTGACGCCGTCTCATATACTTTCTTGCCCAGCACGAAGTTCCGATCGCAGAATTCCGCTCCAATTTAATTGTACCTTCCCAATCAATTTTTGATACTGGCCGATAAACTCAATTAAAGTGGAACACTGACAACTTGGCGCCACCAATGAAGAGCGCCTCGTACGAGCGCACCCAGCGAGTATGGAGTGTATGGAGGCTATCATGACGGCAACCTCCAGTGACGATGAACATGCTCCGGTGCCTCGGAACAAAGCTGCAGCTTTGGAGAACCAGCAGCCGATCGGATCGGTACCGCAATGCCGACAGCAAGCTACCTGCCACGAAACTCATTTGTCGGCATCACAAGTTCAGGAGCATCAACAACAGCACACACATCGCTTCGAGGGCTTGCAATCAGTAAATGTACCGAGGCGGCATCCGTCGACGCCGCACTTCCAGCAACGGCAGCAGCAGCACCCTTCAACACCGCACTTCCAGCGGCAGCAGCAGCATCCGCCAACGCCGCACTTCCAGCAGCAGCAGCACCCTTCAACGCCGCACTTCCAGCAGCAGCAGCAGCAGCATTTAACGATGCCCCACTACCACCAGCAGCAGCAACTACTGGTGCATCAGTCGACGCGGGTGCGGATTGTATTCGCGTGCACGAAGGTGTGTTCCCGAGTGCAGTCAAATCTTGCGGATAACGGATGATGGATCGGGTGCAGTGCATAGTCGCTGCGACGATAATAAATGTACTGGGGGTTGCACCCCCAGACCCCCGCTTAAGAAAAACTAACTACTGGACAGGGCAACAGGTCCGTTCGCTGGTGAGCTCGTCGCTGGGCCCGCCTTCGCAAATACCGAGCGGCCCTGCTTCGCGGGCACCCCGCTCGAGTTTGCCTAGGCTACGCTCCGCACACTCGCTCACTACCGAATACATGTTCATAAACGGAATGCACTCGATCCATCATCCGATTTTGGCCAAAAGCACGTTGAGTTCCACCCTTTTCGCATGTTTATGAATTGCACTCGAAGGCCTGAGATTTGCACGCGAAAAGGTGTATTTCTGAGCGTAGCGGGGAAATTGTGTTTTCCTTTTGAAGGATAAAGACACGTTCAAGATGGACGCATCCGCCAAGGACTTCCAGGCCGTGTACTACCTGTACATGTAGAGCAGAGCAGATCAGCATTCAAGCCGGCGGTTTTCCTGGACCGGACAACCGGTACAGTTTTTGCCCCCAGCCGAATGTGGCAGTAGTGTAGTTGACAGCAGTTCGTTCTGGACCAGTCAGTCAAGAGTCTGCGCCGTCGGGTACGGATCCCTCCAGCAGCCACAGCAGCCAGCACGAGGCTCTCCACCGCAACGCCCGTGGCTCCAACGGACTCTTCGACACCCACCACAACCACTTCCTAAGTTAAGGGGCAGCCCCGTCTCAAATCACTTGATGGGGCTCGCCTTCAATAATCCAGAACGACTGCAACCCCCAACGTGCTTTAGTATGATCAAGGAAACAATCTCGTTCCTCAGTCGACGCCGCAATTCCAGCAGCATCCACCGCCGCTATGATCTCCACAGCAGCAGCAACCACCACCACCGTTGACTGCACCCATCCGTCACTTCCAAGACGTGTCGATGCCTAACTACACGCAACTGCAGCATCACCAGCAGCGCGCGCAGTATCAGCATTTTGGATTCGAAGGCTGGGCTTCGCAACTTCAACTCCTAAGTTCTGCGCTATCGCAACTACAGCATCAACTGCAGAGTGCTACATTACCCCTGCAGCCGACTGCTGCAGGCCCGTTCGTCGGTGACGTGTCTGCACACGGTCAGCACCAATACACGGCCAGTGTACCTGCTCAAGGGCAGCAGTGGTGAGCTGGGACGCCACCTCAGGGTCCGACGCACAGTTCCAGCACCAGCGCTAGTCTGCGAACGGTCGACGCAGCATCGCAGGATACGCGTCCACCGCAGCAGGTTGATGAATATGTCAGCCGCGAGTCCGGCGAACCTGATACGCCTCCTACCCCGCCAAACATGTACAAAATCAAGAAGCAGCATCGCAAGGAAATGTGAGGATTTATTCCGCTGGTTCGTGACGATCGCTTTGCGGAAATACCAAAGAAGAAGCTTCACTCAGATCATGCGAGGTGCGCCTATTGCATGGTTTGCGAGGAGGAAATCACCTACAAGACAGGGAATCCGACAAGGCACAAGAACAAGTTTCACGAAAAGGTGCTTGTGAACTTTCAAAAGCGGTTGGCTGCCAAACGGAGCAGTAATGGAGTTGCCTTATCGAGTGGTTGTGCGTGCAGTACGACGGGGACTTCGACAGAGCTAGTTGTCGACATAACGCCAGAGCAACAGGGCCATGTCGATAAACTACTGGCGGTTTGGGTAGCGAAGAGCTTACGGTCTTTTAACATTGTGGAAGCCGCTGGCTTGGTGGCAAAACAGTATTCTATATTCGACTATAGCCCCGGAATCCGGGGCTATGTACTCCACTAACATGTTAGTTGGATTTACTAGACACTAACTAACAGTTAGTCCAACACTATAAATGTTAGTTCTGTATAGTAGAAGAATGTATGGATTAAACTACTATATACTCAGTTTTGAGCCTCTACGTCAATTGCCACGCCATTGAGTCCATCCCAATACTTCCATGATTCGAGCTAAGGGCCGTTCTTAGCCATGGACGAATAAGTGGACGCCTCCTTGGTGGATAACACATGTTTTGGTGTGGTCAAGAACAAAACAAAAATATGGTGGACGGCTTCGTGGATCAGTGGCAGGGCAGGATGGGCGACATATATGCGTCTAATTTCACGATGAGCGCCAGTACAGGCGCCGTCGCCGTGCTGCGGAGTAGTCGCGATAGAAAAAGCGTTAGAGCAACACTAGCGCTGCTGCTGCTTGGTCTTCGTCGCCATTTTTAGCGAGTGTGTGGGTTACGGCGGAGCTCAAAGAGTGTCAAAGGTCTTTGGCTGCGAAGCCTACTATGCCGGCGTGTTTCTCGTAGAAGGAATGCTTTCCGGGCGGTCTTCCCACGTCCACCTCCCGTCCGCGTCCACTACCCCTAATTTCCGTCGGCGGACGCGGATCTGATTCCTTTAAGTGGCCACAGATGGTGTCCACTAGCATAGGCATTCTTGCTCTGTGATTGGGCCACTTGAGCAAAATCCGCTACTTTCGTTCGGCTAAGACCGGCCCTAAGTGTGTTTGTGAAGACTCTATTCGTTTCATCGGAGCCGACGAGAAATTCACTGGAATGCATTCTCGAAAATAACGGGTTGATTGCTAAAAAACAACTTTGTACAGGTGATTTCTAGCAGGTTATGGCTGTTACAAGTCCAACACACTGGAATTGATTGGTATCAGAACCGAGCATTAAAAAGGTTTCGGTGCCTTTACAAATTTTACTCTATGAGCTACTGACATGTTAGCTCGAAAAAGTAGGCACTAACTAACAGTTAGCTAACATTTATAGTAACTAACATGTTAGTGTTAGGGAGTACTCTACCCCGGATACTCACATATTGCCCCCACAGCTGCATCAACCTGCTCTGGGCCCATAACGGCGGCAGCCCGCCAATCCCGTACCAGGGCTATGATATGTACAAAATATCGCCAGCAGCCTGGGACTGCGTGTGCGCAGGAGGAAGAACAGCCCCAACCTGTGCCGTGGACGCTTGCGAGAGAAACGTGAGGCACACGGAAAATAAACTTGACGGTACACCGTGCCCCCTTCGACCGTACTGCAGCGCTGCAGCAAGACGCAGTACATGTATCTTCAAGTACACCGGTCAAAACTTGCTAATAGCGATAGCCCATCTTGTTTTGTTTTAAAGGGATATGAGCGCACAACTCGAGTAAATGGATTCGCAACATTGATCTACCGGTACATAAAGAGGGAACTGGAAACAGATGCCAAATCCCTAAAAGTTTGCAGTCAGTTGACCGGAGGTTTGGACAGTTTTGTCCACTTTATGTGAACGTTTTGGTGATTTGTGGGTATAGGCAAAACGTTGGCAGGTCTATCCAATAGTGATAGTAGAATCACTACACCTTTTCCCACCCAAAATGGTACATTTCCCGACCAAAGTGGTGCTGTGATCAGTCGCGCAACTTTATTCCGCGCGGAAAAGGTGCGTTTTTCAAGCAAAGTGGTTTGCCGGTGAAACTTTCCCAAACCAAATCGGTTTACCTATCCCTGTGCACCTAAAACGGGCTTGAGCGGCAGGAGGCAAGGCACGGAACGATGTGGGGTGGATGAAAAAGGTTGCTTGACGCTTCTAAAACCTGTCTAATACTAATGTAGAATAAAATTGAAGCATAACAGACCCCTTAAGGACCGTTAAATTCACATCAGAGGCTTCATTTTCCTTTAGGAAAGGTTGTCCTAAATCGTCAAGATTAGGGGCACCACTTTGCTTGGTAACGATTTGCGACAAAACCACTTTGCTTGAAAAACCTGAGACAATTGATTTGAGGTTTTATGTAAAAAAAACACTTTGCGCCACTTTGGTCGGGAAATGTGCCAGTCTGGGTGGGAAAAGGTGTACTTAGCCAAACCCTTGAAAGACTCGTGCGCGCAGCGCGCTACTGTTTGTTTTGTAAATCCAAAGCTGTTCCGTGCGAAGTCGCGGCTTTGTTCGTGTAGGTACGATATTTAAAATGAGTTTGTTTTGTTTGAGGTGACATTTTCTAGTAGATTGAGGATCGGTATTTTATTTTATTCTCTCAGCCTAAGCTGAGAGTATACCACTGCAATTCCGTTTCTAAACATGCCGTTCTTCAACTTGAAAGATTTATAGAGATGTTTTAAAACATTTTTGTGAAATCCGGACTGTTTTTAACGTAAGTGGTGCAAACTGATTTTTTCATCACTTGGCGTTTGTATGTCCTGCCCGTCTACAAGACTCGCATGGGACGCCCCTTCATATTTGTGAATGTGCTCAAACGTAGACTACTTTGTCTCAAAAGAATTCTCCCTTTGAAGCCATTTACTTCTGCATACTATTTCAGCAAGGCACGGTACTGTACTATCCCGTTTTAAGTTAATGCTGTTTTAGTGCTATTTGTGAATTCCGTATAGAAATACACTTTTCCGGGATCTTACGGTAGAGGATCCGCGGCGAAGAGTCGCCAGCTCGCTCGCTAAAATAAATTCTCTTGAATTCGTTGGCGTCCGACCTTCTGTTTGTATGAAAACTTTTGCGTTTCCTGTGCGTGTGTGCGCACACGATTTCGTTTAACCCTCGGCGATCTTTCCATACAATCTGGTGTTATTTTGGGGGCCAACGAGACCGCCGACGAATTTGTTGGCGCCAGACGCACAGAAAACCTACCGTGACACACGAAACTCAATACCCCACGCTGATAGACGCTGCCAGTCAAACAGAGTCAAACGCGAAGGATGCGCGTGCTGGAGAAGGCAGGGCAAGCCGGAGGGTAAGTACTACATTATCTCAGAGTTCAACGACCAAGAGCTGACCCACAAGCTCCCGTCCTTTTACCACCCCAATTTCCGCTGTAGTATGTGTGCGGATTTGATTGCGGGAGGACTAACGGAGCCCGGTACTGCAGAGCTGCCGGAGTTGGATCCGTTCTTCATGAAAGTACAGTTTATCGTTAACTCGGAGATGTTGGTAGTCCACCCGTGCGCCAAGCTGGTGGAGAGCAAGTGCCCGGGGTACGGGAAGGTAAGCTGCGAGCACGGGCAAATACTCCAAGGTCAGGTACGTCAGTGGTGTGTGCGCGTGCTATACAAGTTCTGGTAGGGGTGGGCACGAGCTCATGCTGACTGGTGTGCTTGTCAGGCTGCTGCACTACTTCGCGCTCTCGGAGGAGCAGATCGCGGCGAAGAATGAGGCGACGTCGCTCGAGGACTGGTCGCCCGCTGTAGGTGACAGCGCGCTTACCGGACTGGTACATGCCATGCTCACGGACAGCACGGACGCGACGGTGCCCACAGGCGGGGCTGCTAATGTATGAGCAAAAGCAAACTCTTCTGTTTAAGACACGTAGTGCAAAGAGATCGTAGCACGGAAAATGATAGAGGCTCCTTCCCCTCCGTCAGCTTCACACTAGCATCGTGATTCCGTCGCGCGACGCTGCGCTTTAGGCCGTCAAATCAGCAGCAAACTCGAGTGGCATCGTCCGCCCGTATACTCTAGCGACATATTCCACGGACGTACATCAATACAGTCTTCCGTCCGATGAAATTGCCTTTGACTGCTTTCACCTGACCAGCAGCGTCAGCGGGAAAAAAGTTGCTCACAAGTTGATGTTCCCCGGATCCATCGTGCATGTACCAAAAGTCACACACCACTTCGTTTAAGTGCGATCACAGGATAGTCACACAAATTCTTGCTACATATAAATATACATCTGACCCCGTTTCGGCCAATGAAAGCGAGGCCCTAAATATGAGACGGTTTCAAACGAAAAGATGCTTCCGAACCTAAGTACGAATCGCGATTTAGGCACACCGTTGCAAAGAGCAGCGTCTCCTCTTTCTGTTGATGTATTCAGGTTCCCAGAAAGATCAACTCAAGCAAAGTTGTGGTCGCTTGAACAAGATGCCTCCCTCAAGGTTGACTTTTTTTCAAAAATTATTATGGTGTAGATAGAAGTGAAATTGGCAGCGGAATCGATTGCGACCACTCTCAGCTTCTAATTCAGCGTCCTTCATTGTTAAATTTGAGCTTAAAATAGCGATGCCGATAATCGCTAGGGTATATTTTGAAAAAATTGGGTACTCAGTACCAAAATTTTGGGTTTATGGGGGAGATGGTTGGAAGGATCATTTTGATTTGTTTCGAACAAATCTAATGAACAGCACCCCTACTGGGCTTTCCTGGCTCGTTTCCTAAGCTGCGTATCGCCCTTAGCCTCAGCAGCGCTAGTGCTGAGCCCACCCTCGTTTGTCTGCACTTCTTCTACGTCTGGTTCTCCCATTGACTCTGCTCTTTTAGCGTCGCCAGCAGCTTTTTTCTTCTTTGCTGCAGCCTTCCGGCGTTCTTGTCCTGCTGTCTTTGCAATCTTCTCTTCTTCATCATTAGGAGCATCGTAGATCGGGTCGTTGAGGTATTCTTTAGGCACGTACGGCCGGACTTTCCTGTACATTTGCCGCTTCTTCTCAAAGTTTGGCGTAGGAGGGTCCAGCTTGTCAAGGTGAACCTGGAACAACTCGTGGAGCTTAGCTGCATCTGTGCAAATGTCATCATAGGTCTGCCGCAAGTCTTGGACAACGACCGTGTCTGAGGGCGTCGCACGACAGCTTACAACACCAGGCTTCGACTCTTCCATCGTAAATATCTGGTAGCTCTGTAGACTCTTTAAATCTTTGTAGGCTTCCTTGACAACTGAACGAAACACCTTCATGATTCCGTTGTCGTGTGGAATATGAACCAGGGCTGAGCTTACCGAAGCAGAGTTAACGACTTCTAGCAATTGCGCTGTCGTCCACACATCCTCCTTGGCAAATTTCTTTCGAACATGACCAAAGCCACGGTCCACAGCATTTTTCGTGTGGCCTTTTACGAAAAATTTCAGCTCGACGTGCTCCAAATCACCCGTCTGAGCCACTGCGAGCAGCATCTTCAAAACGTAGTTATTCTTATTCTGCCCTCCGCAGTTGTCCGCGTAAATGGTGAGCTGACGGTGCCCGTTTGGGAGCACAATCTTCTTGATGAAGTGGTGAAGCATACTGTTGACCTCGTCCGACCCCTTCCCGGCGGTCGACTCGTCGTATACGTAGTTGTATTGGATCTCCTTGTTTGCATAGTATATACCGAACATGTGCACGTTTACCAACGACAGGAAGTACCACTGTGAAGGGGTAGAGGTCACACTGGGCAGCGTCAGGTTTTGGCTAAAGTCCATGACAATGACTGCGTGCTCATCCGACGCCGCAGCCAAGTCCTTCTTGTACTCCAATCTATACAAATGTTTGTAACAATTCAAAATGATCTTAGCATCCACAGTCAAATCAAAATGATGCTTACATCCAGCCCTGCTCACCTCATCTCTTTGGCGGCAGCAGTGTGTACGCCAAGGTCCTCAGTCAGCTGCGAGGTTACACCAGACCTCATCTTGGAGAACATGATGGAGCACAAGTCGCAGACGTTGCTCCTAGGCGAGCGCACGCGAACAGTCGGACAACACTCCAATAAAATCCGCCGAAATGTAGACGGCCGTGGCTCCCGCACGTCCATCTCATTCTCCAACACGTAATTGTGCATTTCGGTATAGAGCTGGTCCCAGGTGAAATACGCAGGAAGCAGCGTGTAGTTTTCGTTCGTGTATTGTTTGCGAACGACTCCATCAATAGTCTTTTGTGTCCGAACCCGCACGGGAACCACGTCGCCTAGGGTAGTAGCGAATGATCGAAACCACTTCACTAGCCACCGAATATCAATCTTGCTTGCATTGAGGTTCATGGCTCCACCGTGGGGCTTCACAGAGAAAGACCCACTTTGAATTTGACGCCTGTAGCGGGTGATCGTCGCAGTCGACACACTGTAGACAGAAGTCCAGGTATCCCGGCACACACGGCCTACCAGAGGCAGATAATAGGCAAAGGTCATTCTCACACCAGTACCACGACGACGCGCAGCAGTGTTCATCTTCATCATCATTGCCAGCGACGTCAAGACGCTCTGCTTTTTTTCTTGAGAGGTCATGTACGAGATTGAACACAGGAAATTCTGTAGCTCAGCTGCCTTGCCTTGGAGACATTTATCGTCGCATCCGTCTTCAGAAATCAGTTGAACGACGCGATCATGTAGATCCTTATCATTCAAAATGATCCTTCCATCCATGGGTACCCCGTCACTGGAGTCCGTGTCGGACAGCTCCTCCGCCTGCGCATCCGCTGCAGAATCGTTGTCGGCGTCTTCAGAGTCCGGGTCCCATGAGCTGTCCTCTGACACGTCACTAGCAGGTTCTTCAGGGTCCTCCATCAGTGAACCCAGAAGCCTGCGCTGTCTGTCGGGGGCTTGGCCGCTGCTGGGAGCTTGGTCGCTGCTTGGGGCTCGGTCACTGCGGGGTGGCTGGGCGCTGGTTGGGGCTTTACCGCTGCGGGGAACTTGGCCGCTGGTTGGGGCTTGGTCACTGCGGGTGGCTGGGCGCTGGTTGGGGCTTTACCGCTGCGGGGAACTTGGCCGCTGGTTGGGGCTTGGTCGCTGATGGGTGGCTGGGCGCTGGCTGGGGCTTGACCGCTGCGGGGGGCTTCACCGCTGCTTGGGGTTTGAACGCTGCAGGGGGCTTCGCCGCTGCTTGGGGCTTGGTCGCAGCTGAGTGCTTGACCGCTGCTTGGAGCTTGAACGCTGCAGGGGGCTTCGCCGCTGCGGGGAGCTTCGCCGCGACTGGGGGCTTGGCCGCTGCTGGTGGTTGAGCTGGTTGCGTCAGGATTCATCGCTTTCTTCAGTTTTTGGGTAATGAAAGATCCACCGTCGATACACCTTCAAAAAATAGGTACAGCTGGGAAAGGGCTCGCCCTGAAAAAATTCGTTTAAGTTCGAATTTTAGTAGCCAATCTTTGAGGCCGCTTTTCTCGAAAAAACCAAATGGTGCCGAAGCATCATTTCGTTTGAAACCGTCTCATGTGGGCTGGGGCCTCGCTCGCTTTCACTATGGCTTCCCCAGCGTCAACTGGTACAGCTCAGAACTTTAGAAACGGTACACCTGAGCGTGTGCAGGACTGTACAACGTTCGGTGACCTGAGCGCGTGCAGGTACACCGTAGGTGAACGTGCACACCACGTCTAGAGTGACGGCTGTAGGGCGGCGCGTTGGGGAAGTTTGGATGGAAGCAGAGTTACGAAATTGTTAAGGAAGTATTGCGTGCAGGAGGCTGAGAGACCTCGCGCGCGAAGAGCGCTACAGTGTTCACGGTAATTAGTCTGACTGAGACTATTTTATGTGTATGGTATTTGGGTGTGCTTACAATAAATAGTCTAACTCAGACTATTTATTGCCTAAGACTATTTAAGTAGCATGGAAATAGTATCACCTCACTGCTTGCACTGCTCTTTTGTTTACGCTACGGTCGAGACCAAACGATTGGCCTCCCTCCCAAGCCAAGGAGAACATATAGTTTAGTTTTAGTTTTGAGATGGCGTTCTCGAGTGCCACTACATATGATGCGGTCTTCTTGGCTTTTCGTCACCCACCACACCAGACCCGGGCTGCTTCGCTTTGATGCTCTTCGAGCCCACTGCGAGGCATGCCTTGATAAGCAACAACAACCGCCTTTGCCCCAACGTTTTCACGGATTGATGGTTTGGAAAATCATCATTTTTAGCCTTTTTAACCCTTTCGTGGTCAAAGGGTGCAATTTGCCCCCTTTGATGCATGTTTCGAAACCTTGAAGCAAAATGGCTGTGAAAGGGGTCATTTTGACCCCTTTCACAGAAGTTCAACTAGCCCATCACCGTCTCCTATTACAGCCAATGCGATCGCGTTTCTGCAGATGATTTGCCGCGATATTTTACTTGATGTGGCACACATCCTGTAATATATGCGCTTAGGTGCGAAATATATCGCGATTGCGTCAGCAGAATGCATACTTAACGATAATTTTGCTGACGCGCCTGCGTAATGCGATGCTTTCAGAGCAAGAGTCCTGTCTCCTCACATTACTTCATACAATTTTCGATCGAATTACTATATAAAACCTAAGTCAAATGCCTACTTCCATAATTGATTTGCAAAAACTAAGTCAACTGCCTGCTTGCCACAGCAACCATGCGCACCACGTGCAGCTAGCGTCCGCCCACGTAGATGCAGGGACTCGAATCTCATGGGCAGGCGTTGCTCAGCGGATGCGGCGCGCGGACCACAGTACCAGGGAGCTACATCAGCGCCTTAGGACTCTAATGAAGACGTGGGGGCGGACATCCGGCGGTTCCCTCTCAGCTTCTTCACGCAGGTACAACGACCCCGGGGTCGACCACCAGAGCTGACACGCCAGTTGCGCCAAGGTGCTACGCAGCGACAACGGCGCGCGGCCGCACGTCGCCCGACTCCAGCGCCGCCAGCACCTCCAGTGGCTCCTGCGTCTTCCACGCCGCCAGCACCCCCAGCGCTGCTAGAAACGCCTGTGCCACCAGCACTTCCAGCGGCTCCTGTGTCTCTCGCGCCTCCAGCACCTCCAGCGCAGCCAGCACTCCCAGCGACTTCCGCGTCGCCAGTACCTTTAGCGCCATCAGCACCTCCAGCATCGTCTGCACACCTGTCAGAGCTTCAAGCACGCTTGTGGTACGACCAGACCAGCAGCAGCAACACCGGGGGCTCTGATTGCGGCCTCTCCTTCCTCTCTAGGTTCAGCTCCTTCCTCTTTTGCCTCGGCTCCTTCTCCTCTTGGCTCGACTCTTGGCTCGGCTCCTTGTTGAGGGGTAGCCATAGCTAGCGGCGCCTCCGGCTTCCACGCGTTTTCGGAAAATGGAAATGATTGCATCCGTCGATCAAGTATAACGTATGACAAGATCAAATCCGGTAGAATAGTACAATAACATAATACTTTATAGCATTGATATATCAAGGTAATAGTGTTTAAAGAGACAACATTTCAATAATGAAATCAAGTTATTTGCCACATGACTTCCAATAATGAAACCAAGACACATGCACAACTGCCTGTTCCGCCAAGACTTCCAATAATGAAACCAAGACAGTTGCACAACTGCGTGTTCCGCCAAGACTTCCAATAATGAAACCAAGACACTTGCACAACTGCCGGTTCCACCAAGACTTCCAATAATGAAACCAAGACACTTGCACAACTGCCTGTTCCGCCAAGTTCTGAGCGGAAGAGGTGTCCTTTTGGCAGTGATGGTCATTGTGCCGCGATACTCCACATGAATCGTATAGTTGTAATGCAGCCCAGACATCAATTGGGCCGTTATGATTCCTCTTGGCTCACGTTGTGGAGGCTGCGAGGCGGTGCGTGTGGCATACACGCCAGCACACGATATTGAAGTTAGCGCCGTAAGATATGAAGTGGGACTCGTAAGTTATGATGTATCCGCACGTATCTGTCTCAGCTTTTCGTGCATTACGTGAACAAGTTTGACCAATGAGAAAATAATCGCCGTCAATTTTGTTCGCGACAGCTGAAATATCAGCCTATGAAATTATTGCTCGAGGGAGTAAAGTGAGTTATGAAAGGGCCCAATTACCATATGTGCATCACGTGTCTGATTTGGGCGAGTACCGTGATTTATGAAAGGGTTCAAATTGCCCCACTTGATACGGTATTATGCTAACTTTGTATACCATACAAATCAAAGATAATAAGCTCTGTTCACGAAAGGGTTAATAGCAGCTTGCACCCTTGCTGGGTGAGATTAATTTGGAACTTGAAGTGGTCAGACTATTTAAGAATTCTAAAATTGAGCTAGCACAATAAATAGTCTGACTTAGACTATTTACGAACTCAGACTATTTTTGCACTCAGACTAATTACCGTGAACACTGTACTGTTTTACGTGCCTACTTGAAGTTTCTAGATTGAGGATCGGTATTGAGGATCGGTATTTTATTTTATTTTACGTGCCTACTTGAAAGCAACGTTGCAATAAAACGTTTAAACGTATGACACACTATGTTTTATGTTTTATTCTTGCGAAAAACCAATCGAGTTTTTATTTGGACATCGCTCTGAGTGCCGTTTTAGGTGTGGAAACCGTACAACGCTCCTTAGTGCCGCTTTCGACGATCACCGCTGAAAAAGTCCCGCTCCCTCTTCTCGTAGGCCGCCTGCTTGGCGAGGCGCTGTTGCAGCATACGCAGGCGGAAGTCGTCGTACCGTGCAGAGAGTGGCGGGGGGCCGCCGGCCTCGGTGCTCCACATAGACGATGTTACCACCACGAGCACCATAAGCAGCATCACACGCTGGGAGAAGTTCATCTCGGAGGATCGGTCGATGCTTGAAAGGCGGGCTTCTGTGTAAGGCTGGGACTTGAATGCTTCGGAGCTTGTTGCGATGTGGTCGGCAAAAGGGCCGTGTCTCCATCAAGTCTCCCACTCAAGCCCCTCGTCCTCGAAGCCGCACACCAAAGCGTCTGATAAGAACGTGTGCTCAATTTGTACTATCCATAGCAGTTAAATTTATCCGGCATCTACGAGCCCAGAGAGCTGCTGCTGCTACCCTGGCTACCACGGTTCCGGTTGCGGCGGTTGTTGTTGCCACCAACGGATGGCAGGCTTGGCGTGTCGGTCGCCTCCGGTGGCACGTACGCCATCATGCGGATCCAACGACGGCGGCGCACAGAAGCACCGAGGCGTTTCATGCTCGACTTGCCGCGAGCCAAGTGAAATTTGAAACGTGGGAAGTCGGTAGCATAACTCCACCCTTCGTCGTCGCAATCCGTGTAGTTCTTGTCAATTCGCCAAGGCGTCGTCCAGCTCCAATGAGGAGGCAGGGAAACCTGCTCGAAACTCATTGCTTTGTCACCCTCTCGATTCGAAAAGCGAGGTCGGTCTGTCGGTAACAAGTGGTTTGGCGCCCACTTTCCAAACATGCTCACACGTTGGTTCTCAAAGATCTCTTCCAGTGCCACGCTTCCATCCAAAGTGCTGTTGTAACGAGTGACACTCGGCCGGCGACGAGAGACGACTCCAGTCGATGAACTTCTTCGCGGGCGGACCGTAGCTCCACCAGCACTGCCAAAGGGACGAGCGGCATCGGATGCACTGGAAGTCCCCTCTGCATCCAACGCCTTTTTGAGCCCCTCAAAAACCATTTTCGTACTCTTCACGACTCCCTCTTTGGTTGCAGACATAATCTTCGACTTGAACATCGTGCTCTTCGAAAATGGGATCCCGATATAAACCTTCGCAACAAGTGGCGATCCGATGGCATCTGTGCGCGGCTCGATAACATACACTGTCTCGACGTGGAAGCAGTCGCCGTAGGGAATATCGAGCAACGTCAGCTTATGCTCGATAACAAGACGATCAGCATCCATGCTGTCGCGGTCCTGCGACGAGAATGACACGTGCACGAGCTGCTCTGCCATCGTCGAAGACGGCCCAAGAGCCGATGTGCTTTTAGCGCGGTATTTCATCTCGCGCACCTGCCCACCATACTCCGACGAATCCTCCCACTTTCCAACGACATGCTCCGTGTCCCCCGCCTCGTTATGGATACTCTGCCACCGCGTTAGTGTATTGTCAGCGTAGAACAAATCGAAGAAGTGAAGTCCGTCCTTGATGGCAGGGTGCAAGTCGTACTCGCCAACAACCTGTCGCTCCTCCTCAGAAGATATTAAAAACGGTTTAGCAGGAGCTGCAGACGTGGACGCACTTGGATTTTCCATCGATCGGTTCACCATGTGGAAATACAACCGCGAAGAGCTAACCATTGCCTCACGCGTAGCCGAAATGATCTTCGACTTGAACATGCAACCCTTGGAGAATGGCACACCCAGGTAAACCTTAGCGACTAGCTGACCAGGACTGCCATCGTTGGAGGGGACGCGCTCCAAAACAGTCACCTTTTCAACTGAAAAGCAGTCGCCATAGGGGATGTCGTGCATAACTACCTTCGACTGCATCACAAGCTTGCCATTGCCATCAATACCGCCTTCGTCGAAAGGCACGTGGTCGGTCGTGGTTGTCATAGTGTGCGACGGCCCAATTGAAGCGTTTGTAGGTGAGCGGCAGCTCATCGTTCGCACCTGACCGCCGAACTCCTTCGACGGAGTCCATTCTCCGACCTCAATCTCCGAGTCACCACGCTCCTTGTAGTATTCACTCAGGCGGTCCGAAGTGCCGTTCGCCAAAAAGTTCTGGAAAAAGTCGAAGGCGCTCGCTAAGGACGCGTGAAGCGGATATTCGCCAACAAGTTCGCGCTCGTCGGCAGATGTCACGAGGAACTGCATTAGCTCTGCACCACCAGCATTGTCCACCGAGTATTTCAGCGAGAGCATCAATTGTCCAAGGATAGCGTCACGGGTTGACGTGACAGGCCATGCACACGTGAACTGCGCCGTGCGCATACCCGTAAAGCCCAGCAGCTCGCGCAGAGAGAGGGACACCTCGCCGATTTTCGTGGTGAGATAGCGCAAATGAATTTCGTACACGTGCAGCACCATAATGTCGGGCAGGCCACAAAAGGCGCCGGACGTCGCACCAAGCGAGCGACACTCCTGGCACTCCGAGCACAAGTGGTCCTGGAAATGCCACGCCAGCTTCTCGTTCCATTTCACCACAGCTCCTTTCTCGCCCTTCTCGCCTCGCGGCTTGGGGGACGTCTGCCCCACGGGCACGCTCGAGTAGTCGTGCAGCTCGGACTTGAACTTGGCGACCACGTAGAACTGCCGCAGCGATGCATCCTTGTCGTAACTCATGTCCTGCACCAGCAGCTCCAGCGCGTGAGATTTCAGTCGCACCGGGGGAACTTCAACGTCTTCGCCCGAGCTGGCCAGTAGGTTGAGTGCACTCGCTGTGACGCCGCTCAACGCATTGAAACCATTTTCGTTCGAGTCGTGCAACTTCAGCGCCGACGCCGACGACAAGAGCGGGGGAACGCTGCTGTTCGACGCCAGCGCTGCCTGCGACGGCACGGGCGCTACGGCGGCACTGAGCACGCTGTCGATCCGGCCCGGCACGTGGCCCTGGATAGCGCGCATCGTCAGCACACACAGCCACGAGCGCGCGGCCATGTCGTCCTCTGCTCTGAAAAAGTACGTGCCGCCCAGCGTGCCTCGGATCTCGAGTGTGTTGGCTCCGAACTCGAAGGGGTCGGCAGGTTTCACGGCGTGCACGGCCAGCGACCCCTTGACGTTCGTGTTGCGCCTCGCCGCGTCTGCGTTCGGGTAGTACTTGATCCGCGCATGGGCGTCCAGCACCACGAAGCGCTTCTTCCAGTGCTTGCCGCGCTGCAGCCCCTTCTTGACCAGCAGCCAGCCGTCCAGCGGCGCGTCGCCCAGTTCCACGATGCCCTCCACGAACTCCTGCTTGTTGGCTACGGTATCAGCAAAGAAGGGCATCGAGTAGTACGTGGAGCGACGCGGCAGGCGCGCGCGGGTCTCGCGCTCCAGTCGGTCACGCACGCTGGCCGCGCGCTTCACGGGGTGTTTGTCCGCGGCCTTGAGGCTGCGCGGAGCCTCGGGGCTCGCGCTGTTGTTGCTGCCGCTGCCGCTGGAGCCCTGCGCCGGCACAGGGAACACGGTGAACAGCACGCGCAAGAGCACGACGCAGAGCGCGAGCCCCACGGTCACCACCATGAACAGATCCAGGAACGCGTGCGCATTGCCGCCCAGCGGGTCGCTCGGGGGGACGCACGTCTCCATGCGCTGCAGGGGTCAGGTGGGTTTCTCCTTCGTCGTCACGAGCGAGCGAGTGCCTTCTTGGCGACGGATTCGGCAGTGCGCCTAGGCTTATGCTCCGTGGGGCGCGCAGAGATTCCCGTGCTGACGCCGCTCAACGACGCCAACGACACGTACGTTATTCACTTGAAGTTTGTATGCCAACGGGATTCTGGGCGAGATCAGGCAGTGTATCTGGACGGGTTCATGGCCCTTTTGTGCGGAGACCATCAAATAGCATGCCAAGCAATTAGGGAGGGATGTAATCGGGTTAATCCCGAGGACTAAACTCTGCAGCTTCGACTGTAGCTGCATCGATACTATCGATTCGGTAGCCTCGTCGCATCCGCCGGCCCTGACGTCCTGCCTACCTATCCTATGTATATAGGTAGGTGGAGGCGAGTGGGAGAGCAAAATAGAGGTTGTGTTGCTGAGACCATAGCGTCGCCATGTTGCCATGAAAACACTGTTGACGACCACTACGAACAGGTGTTGGGTCGTCCACAGTGGGGAGTCCACTGCCGTGTTGACTCCACCAAAATGGAGTCATCACATCAAAACACAGCAGCAGTGGCTGCAACTGTAGACAGAAGAGTGCTGGCGGTGAACCAAAACGAATCAGCCTCGATCTTCTCAAATGCTGAGCTTTTTCGCCATGTGAGTTTTACAGTAAAGTTGGAAGGCCCCAGGATCATCAACTTGACCTCAAAGATAGCACCAGCCCGATTGAAGGGATCCTCGGCGGTTTCCCTGCGGCACTGAAACTGGCCGGCACCGTCACTGCTGCGCTGTGCAGCCTGCGGTGCGTGGTGTGGCGGATTGAGCCGCGGTTGAAGGCCGAGAATTTGAAAACTGGTCGACCCGTACAAAAGCCACAGCGAGAGCCGGCGTCGAAGCAGCAGCGGGCTATGCCAAACCTTTCCGGCAGCTGCAGTCTGTGTACATGTAGTCGGCAGATGGACGCCTTTGGACATCGCCTTTAGCTTGCATTGCATTGACGTTGCAGATAGAGGTTTTGGGACTTGACTGGGCGCGCGCAAAGCAGTCCTCGGTATACAAACTCCAAGTGGTTTCCGCCCTCTGGGGAAGAGACGAGGGGTCGTTCCGTCCCCATTCTAAGACTTCCTTTGAGAACCAGAATGCGGCGCGATTTGTCCCGAGAGCGCGTGTTCTTCCTGCTGGTGCTGGCCGCCGGACTGCTGGTGCTATCAGGCCTCATGCTTCGCCACGAGAGCGCCGTGCTGCCCGCTCGCACCTTCCGCGATGGCTTCACGGTGGCCGAGGGCGTCGTGCGACGCGCGGAGATCGTCACAGCTGCCAGCGCGTCGGACGGGAATGCGACGAAGGCGCCGCCCGATGCGGAGGGCCACACGACGACCATCAAGACGGAGGACGGCGACGAGATCACCATCAAGCGGTCGGCCACGTCCAAGGGCAACAAGATCACGACCATCTCGCGTGACGACAAGGGAAAACTCACGATCGAGGACGCGACGGCTGAGGAGCGGCGAACTGAGGCAGAGACCAAGTCCGAGGAGGCTCCGAGGGCAGAGAAGCAGGATACATTCGAAGATATCCCCACTGGGTCCCCCAGTGCCATCCTCAAGCAGGATACAGGTACAGCCAGGCGCGACACGGAGGAAGTGGCGGCTGCTGCTGCTGCGGACGAAGCCACAGGAGCGGAAGCGGTGGTCGTGAGCGGCGGCAAGAAAGTGACCGTAGTGCAGGTGAACCGATCGCTGACCAAAGTGAGTCTGTCAGACGTAGAGGAAGAGGATCATGAGGACGCCACGAGGTAGCGCAACGGGGGACTCGTCATCGTCGCCCAGCGCCGATATTTATGTGGGAGTGTTTCATCTTGCTAGGATTTTCTAATGCACACACACGGTAATTATGTTTTTTCAGTGTTCGAACGTTCCACAGGGATCCCAACGGTGGGTTCACTGCGTTGCATCTATCGAGTATGCGCGACGTCATCTGCAATACGTGAGTGCATAAGGGTGCATAAGGGCTATGTAAGGTGGGCAACCCCTCCGTTCGAAGGTGGTGGTGACGGCAAAGACGCTTATTGTGGTTAACAGGCTTTCGGATGCCATAACGCACCTGAAGACGGAACAGTTTGGCGGCTATCGGTACCTAGCATTCGTGCCAACGAGCGTGATGGAAACTCATTGGTTGCCACAATAAGTGACACTCTGTCATTGCCACAGGCACACTGCGCTATGCATTTGCTCACCTCGTCCAGCGATATCAAGCTGGTCGCCTCTGGTAACCCACTTTCTTGGTCAGGCTCTGTGGTGAAGACCCGATGCCGTCTACCGGTATCATGTCTCCTTTGTTTTGGACAACGCTCCTGTCACTCCACAGGGCAAGTTTATGGCTCTCGAACACCAACCGAAGCTTCAAACTTGACCATCGTTACTTAAGTTACTTAGTTAAGTAGGTGTCTACGAACTGCTACAGTCAATTGATTTCTTTGTTTTTTTGTTATCACACAACCAGGCACACGCGGTTCTTTTGTGTGTGCAACAATGAATCGTGCGGTGGCCTGCCTTACACAACATTAGTGTTTGTCGTCTTCCTTTAGGCAGTGCCACAGCTTCTGCACCCGCGACCCAGTTATCGGCTCCTATGGCATGCAATGCTGTGAAGTTAGCAAAACACAGTTTACGCGAGTAGATGGCGTATAACAACCGACCTGTTTGAGCTGCACCGTGTTACGCATCTCCAGCACCTTGAACAGCTCTGACTGGTCCAAAGTTCCATTGGCTGCTCCATAGTCAGTAGCACATTAACCAGCAAAACGTCTACCCATATATTTGCTGTTGCTCACCGTCGTCGTCAAAGATGCGAAACGCGAGCTGCACTACCGGAGACGATAGCTCCACACCGCTCACAACTTGTGCCGCGCGAATAAAATCGGCTGCAAGGAAGTACAGCCCACAAGATCTGTGAAACACACCGAAGACGGTAGTTTCTCTTTGCATAGGAGTCTTACCTTCGGTGATTTCGTCAGCTCCAGTAAGCTCAAACGCCAGCTTAATATCTGGCAAGTGGCTCTGCACGTTGAAGTGAAACGCAAAGAATTCTTCCCATGTTACCATTCCCTGCGACGACATCAGACACAATACGTTCTATCGTAAAATACCGACGCTTTGCCCAATCAGTTCAAATAACTACGTACATCGCTGGCATTCAATGCCTGCACGCGATCCAGATACGGAGGCAACTTATCCGGGTCAAAGCACGAGACGAGCGTAAGAGCAAAGTCGTGAATCGACATGGTCGGCTCCTTCGTCAGCGGGTTCACGGTGGCATACAAATCAAACTCGGCCCTCAAGATTTGTTTGCGGAGTTCATCCAAGGCCGCTCCAAGGTCTTTGGCCGTGATGGTTTTGCTGAAGTGGCCAAAGAGAAATTTGGTCAGGCGGGGCAGTGTGTCCTCCGCTGATATGGGCACTTCTTCCCCGCCCTCTCGAGTTGTGATAGCTCGCAGCAGGTTTTCAATCACTGCGCAGAACTCGGCCTTGTCCACAGACCCGTCCCCATCCAGATCAAGCATGCAGAACGCCACGTCGAAGTGCTCCTTCGGGACTGCGGTGCAACCAGCGATTAGTTCAAATCCATCAGCAGCTTCAAGTGTTGTTCAATTACAGCAACACTCACTCTGCAGCAGGTGAATAAGCAGGTAGCACTCCTCGTACGTGATGAGCCCATTGGCGTCCCCCACGAAGTCGCAACTGTACGTCACGTCCGGCCGCTATGAAGTCACATCCACCCAATGAGTTAGCCACACAACCAATCCCATGTCAACATTAAGCTGCCTGTAAGATCTTACGGGCGAGTGGAGATGGAACTGTGGGAGCACGAACGAGTGCAAGAAGTCGGTGAACGTCATGGCCTTGACGCGTCTGCCGTCCGCCACTTCCACGCTCTTGCTCGCGTACATGTCGAACCTTTTCCGGAGCGAGTCGATGGCCACTCGGCGCTGCTTGTACTGGTCCAGGTGGGTCTTCATCTGATCCACCTCCTGCAGCTTGGCCTGGTGCTTGCTGCGCTGCTTGAGCAGCAGTCGGCGGCCCCTGAGTCTCGCGCTCGTCTCCTCGCCCTCTGCGCCGGCCACCACGGCGCCAATCCCCCCGGCCAGCTGTTTGGCCTCTGCGTGAGTCGCAGCGTCTTCGGCGTTCGCAGCGGCCGCCACAGCGAGCGCCACCGCCGCCATCCCCAGCGTCGCACCAACGCTCGTCGTCTGGCGTCCGTACTGCCGCTTCCCCAGCCTCTGCACCGCGTCGGCGCCCGCCGCACGAGAGGTGGTCGAATCTGTGACTGCGGAGAGGCCTGGGCGGCTCGCACAGCGCGCCCCCACCGCCCGCAACACCCGCAACACCTGCACCATCCTCGTCAGGGTTCAGCGATTCCTCGGATCGCAAATCGCAAATATTCGTACTTAGTAAAAGTCAACTTTACTTCGCACCTGCACAAGATCACTCAGGGCCCAAAGTCCGCAGCTTCTTATGACGCGCATTTGACGGCGCAACGACAAGATGACGGCGAGTGCATCGACGCTGCTAACCGACCGTGGAAGGCTGGCAATATGGATGCATGTATCATTGGCGTCTTCGTCAAAGCTGCGTTGTTGGGGGCGATGCGGCGGGAGAAGAGCTGCTAGAGCTGCTTGATATTGCTGTAGCAGTTGGCCTGCCGATGGTCGGGCGGTTCGTGTCGAGCTGCTGCATAGGTTTCAGCTGTTCAGTTCAACGTTACTATCTTGTAGGGGCGGACTGATTATTGGTTCCGCCACCCGGCTGCTGGATGTCTCCGGACGCTACTGGCGGCTATTATCGTCCAGCGTCATGCCCCGGAGCTCCATTTCCCAACTCGTTGACTGCGCGTGACTGGCTGACTGACCGATGCTGCAGACATCTCGTCGGTCGCTGTCGCTATCGTCCGCGTCGATGCCGACGCCCGTATGCTCGGCCCGCCGCGCCTCATGGCGATCGAGCGCTCGCAGTGCTGTCAGCAGCGAGAGCACCAGCTCTATCAATGCAGGGGCTGCACCAGTCAGCAATTCGAGCACGTTCACACTCGCCAGCAGCTCCAGTGGCGGCTTCGACCATGTAAAGGGCGATGAAGCAGAGACGACACCTCTGCGAAGGGCCGGCAGCACGCGCAACTCGGCAGTCAAGCCCGCTTCTCCTGTCAAGTCGGTAGACCTTGCAGCGTACTACACATTTTCCAGGAGGAACAGCAAAATTGTGCACGACGACACCCAGGGGCTGTCGGGCTTCCTCGAGTACAGGAAGCTCAACGGCACGTGGCGACCATTCCTGTTTCAGACCATGGGCCACCAACTGGTACTCTACCGAGTTCATGTGCGTGCTACACTCCTACGTACTTTAAAAGATCTTTTCGGGTACCTCGTGCTGACTGCTCGCACTTCTCGCCGATTTAACAGTCTACGCATCAAGTGCTGGTCATGTCCACAGACATTCGCAGTGCTTCCGAGATCGCACTCGACTATGAGGGGACCAAAGGTTCGTCTTCTTCCTGCTAAACGGTTGACAGTGTGCTTACATGATTTGCTCTGCTTGTAAAGATCAAGAGGATACTCGACTGCTGCGACTTGGAATCAACGGCACGACGATTACCTTACGTGCAGTGACACATAGGGCAGCAGTGTACTGGGTTGAGGTGCATTCAAGCATTCCGCTCCTGCATTTTTCAGCATGTGTCTAATCATCTTATTTGCTAACAGGGTCTTCAACGCCTCAAAGAGGGCAAACCATTGCAAATTATTCGTGATCCCCCTTGCTCAGGTATCGATATGTTTTGCCGCCATGTATTATAATTCATGCAGGGCTAACCACTTTTCTTGATTGTCAGAATCTGAAGATGAGATCTTTGATGAGATCGACAAGCTGCTATCGCAGCGTGAATGGACACCTCCCCCGCCTACCACCCCGCTGTGCGGGCTGTGCATCTCGGTCCGGAAGCCCGAGCAACCTACAACTGGGATGTTGCTGAACGCTAAGGTACGAAGGATTCGTGTTCTGTGACTTTCTCCCGCCCATACAGAGACTCATTGCAACTGCCAATCTCAGAAAAAATCACTGGACGAAGGAGCTTCTTCTGGCTGCAGAATCTGTTGATCGGTGCTCAATACTCGGGAAGTATCGGTCTACGACCACCGTTTATAATGAATTGCTCCGGTAATAACGGAGACCTTGTGTTTGGAACCCACCGGCACATTGGGATTAGTTTGGTGCACTTCATCAATTGCCCTTATAATATAAGGGCATATTATGCTTGTGCACGCCAGCGCTTGCAGCGAGCTACTGTGCAGAATAACACTGGTTCGCAGAATCATGGGCGACGATGAGCAGAAGCAGCAGAGCCTCGGAAAGACGGGCGTTCAAACGGAGGTACGGCTCAGCAAAGTGGCCACCGTCTCCATACTCAGAACTTAGTGGCTGTGGCAAGATGCTTGCCGTCACGGCGTATATATAGCACGTCGCCGGTAGCCAAGAACGCAGTCACGCAGAACGGGTCGCTTAGATACTCCCACGCAAACAGCGCCACACCGTGGTGTGCGGGCATCCCGCAATTCAGGCAGGAACGCCTGGGTGCTAAGTAAGTCCTTATACTATTCCACCAGCGCACCCTGCCTCGACCTCGCTACCAGTGGTAGCCTACCATGAATCCAGGCATTGTTTGAATAACTGCAGCAATATTGTACTTCAAAGTCCACTTATATAGTGCAATTGTGCAATTCTGCTGGCAGAATTGCATAAGCCTTGTCGAATATTGTGAAAACCGACGATTATGTCCTATTTTTTTGCAAATCGATCGCTTTAAGCGCTTATTAAGCGGATGAACCCTTGTTTTGATATATATAAACAGGATGCCACTCCGATTTGGCGTCCCCCATCCCTGTTCATATATCGCGGATTGGCGTCGATATATACGCAAATCGCTCCGAATGCCCAGTATCAGGTGGGCATTCTGAGGGCAGCTTGTATATATAAACGGCGTCCCAAATCAACGTGGGCTGCGAACTCGAAGCTGTAGCATATATAAACCCTAATGAGCACATATAATACTTATATCATTGTATATTATGCGCGGAGCTACTTTTGCACGAGTAGTAGCTGCTTGTACTCGAACTTCTGGCTGCTGCACCTCTGCGGCTATTTAATAAGCCCAGGGAGCAGAGCGTTCATTAGCATTTGGCCGAGATTTGCATATGGACGCTCTATCGCCAATCCTACTTGTATATGTTTTCTATCCCTCCTAATCAGCTTAACTGGACTGGACATCTTTGTCGGTTTTCACAATACAGTACATGTTGGACCTTGTTAGAGTCACCAACGAGATTTCATAAAACGTCGTTGCTGCAACCTTCCTGTAACTTTCCTGCGACTTTCCAGCAACATCGTGTACCTTATCACCCTGCCCTAACCCCAAAAACCATGCGGGACCCTGCTGGAAAACGGGTTAATGTCGAGGTTTAGCACGCCGCGCGAAGACTTCGCTTCGCACGTCGATGCTAAACCTCTCTGGCCGAGTCCGGTAGGCTCACCCTAATCTTGCAGCGCTACGCGCTGCGCTTGATCTCGCCGGCCTTCGGCCGGCGACTTTGGTGGTTAGGGCAAATGCGTTGGTTTTATGCAATCTCGTTGGTGACTCTAACCACTTCCATACATGTTATCGTCTTTGAGAGACGAGCAGGTGGGTGAGCTTCAAATGGCCTCCAGTCGAAAAGACCCATCCAGCGCGGGGGGAAATGGGGCGGGGACCCATTTTTTGTGCTCTCCGTGTTCACCAAAGTGTATTATTATTTCCGGTAGCTTGTTCGATGAGATAACCATAAGCTGTTGTGAGAAATGTAATGTATTTTTCAGTTCACTGAAAATGCAACGCTCTCTATCTGCACGACAAGAAGAGACCATTGAATAGGTCCTTAGAGGGCCCTATGTAAGTGGATGGGCATCTTGCCACAGCCACTTAGTTCTGAGCGCGAAGACGGCGGCCACTCTGCTGAGCCGCTTCGTTTGAGGTCTGCGCGGCCGACTGCTGAGTCGTCTGGTCCTCGGGGGTCTCCGTCTGAACGCCCGTCTTGCCGGGGTTCTGCTGCTGCTGCTCATCGCTACCCTGTGTGTGCGAACCGTTGTTGCTGTCAACGGGAGCGGGGGTCTCGCCCTGGTTCTGCGAGCCATTCTGCGAGCCGTTGTTGCTGCAAGGAGTCGGAGCTGGCGTCTCGTCACCACTCTGGTTCTGCGAGCCGCTGTTCTGCGAGTCGTTGTTGCTGTCAACAGGAGCGGGGGTCTCGCCCTGGTTCTGCGAGCCGCTGCCGCTGTTGTTGCTGTCAACGGGAGCGGGGGTCTCGCCCTGGTTCTGCGAGCCATTGTTGTTCTGCGAGCCGTTGTTCTGCGAGCCGCTGTTGCTGTCAACGGGAGCGGGAGTCTCGACTTCGGTCTGCGAGCCATTCTGCGAGCCGTTGTTGCTGCAAGGAGTCGGAGCTGGCGTCTCGTCACCATCCTGGTTCTGCGAGCCGTTGCTGATCTGCGACCCGTTGTCAGGAGCCGGGGTCTCCTCCTGATACTGCGAGCCACTCTGCGAGTTTGAGCACGGAGTCTCCACGTTCTGGTCGCCGCCGCCAAGGCCGACACCGACACCAGCTCCGACGCTCACGCCGGCACCGACACCGACGCCACCGTTGCCGTTACCGCCGATACCAACACCAGCTCCGACGCCCACACCAGCTCCGACACCGACGCCACCGTTGCCGTGGCCGCCGATACCAACACCAGCTCCGACGCCCACACCAGCTCCGACACCGACGCCACCGTTGCCGTGACCGCCGATACCAACACCAGCTCCGACGCCCACACCAGCTCCGACACCGACGCCACCGTTGCCGTGACCGCCGATACCAACACCAGCTCCGACGCCTACGCCGGCACCGACACCGACGCCACCGTTGCCGTGACCGCCGATACCAACACCAGCTCCGACGCCTACGCCGGCACCGACACCGACGGCACCGTTGCCGTGACCGCCGATACCAACACCAGCTCCGACGCCCACACCTGCTCCGACACCGATGCCACCGTTGCCGTGACCACCGATACCAACACCAGCTCCAACGCCTACGCCGGCACCGACACCGACGCCACCGTTGCCGTGGCCGCCGATACCAACACCAGCTCCGACGCCCACACCAGCTCCGACACCGACGCCACCGTTGCCGTGACCACCGATACCAACACCAGCTCCAACGCCTACGCCGGCACCGACACCGACGCCACCGTTGCCGTGACCGCCGATACCAACACCAGCTCCGACGCCTACGCCGGCACCGACACCGACGCCACCGTTGCCGTTGCCGTGACCGCCGATACCAACACCAGCTCCGACGCCCACACCTGCTCCGACACCGACGCCACCGTTGCCGTGACCGCCGATACCAACACCAGCTCCGACGCCTACGCCGGCACCGACACCGACACCGACGCCACCGTTGCCGTTGCCGTGGCCGCCGATACCAACACCAGCTCCGACGACCACACCAGCTCCGACACCGACGCCACCGTTGCCGTGACCGCCGATACCAACACCAGCTCCGACGCCCACACCAGCTCCGACACCGACGCCACCGTTGCCGTGACCGCCGATACCAACACCAGCTCCGACGCCTACGCCGGCACCGACACCGACGCCACCGTTGCCGTGGCCGCCGATACCAACACCAGCTCCGACGCCCACACCAGCTCCGACACCGACGCCACCGTTGCCGTGACCGCCGATACCAACACCAGCTCCGACGCCTACGCCGGCACCGACACCGACACCGACGCCACCGTTGCCGTTGCCGTGGCCGCCGATACCAACACCAGCTCCGACGACCACACCAGCTCCGACACCGACGCCACCGTTGCCGTGACCGCCGATACCAACACCAGCTCCGACGCCTACGCCGGCACCGACACCGACACCGACGCCACCGTTGCCGTTGCCGTGGCCGCCGATACCAACACCAGCTCCGACGACCACACCAGCTCCGACACCGACGCCACCGTTGCCGTGACCGCCGATACCAACACCAGCTCCGACGCCCACACCAGCTCCGACACCGACGCCACCGTTGCCGTGACCGCCGATACCAACACCAGCTCCGACGCCCACACCAGCTCCGACACCGACGCCACCGTTGCCGTGACCGCCGATACCAACACCAGCTCCGACGCCTACGCCGGCACCGACACCGACGCCACCGTTGCCGTGGCCGCCGATACCAACACCAGCTCCGACGCCCACACCAGCTCCGACACCGACGCCACCGTTGCCGTGACCGCCGATACCAACACCAGCTCCGACACCTACGCCGGCAGCGCCACCGACGCCACCGTTGCCGTTGCCGTGGCCGCCGATACCAACACCAGCTCCGACGCCCACACCAGCTCCGACACCGACGCCACCGTTGCCGTGACCGCCGATACCAACACCAGCTCCGACGCCTACGCCGGCACCGACACCGACGCCACCGTTGCCGTGACCGCCGATACCAACACCTGCTCCGACGCCTACGCCGGCACCGACACCGACGCCACCGTTGCCGTGGCCGCCGATACCAACATCGGCTCCGGCACCGACGTTCTTTTGGGAAGTTGTCTGAGAGTTGTCATCAGACTGAGGGCAGGGAGTCTCCACGCTCTGGTGACCGCCGCCGATGCCGATGCCAAGACCCAGGTTTCCACCAGCGTCCACACCAATACCTCCAAGGCCGACGCCGACGCCGACGCCCGCACCCAATTGCACGCCGTGTTTGTAGTCCGGGACCTGGTCGCCGGTCGTCTGGGGGGCCGCCTCCGCGAGACTGGAGACGATCAGAGCTGCAGTTGCGCACATGGCGAGCATTTTCTTGCAGGAAAGCATGGTGAAATTGAAGAGGGGGTGCTTGAGGGTTTCCGACGGAACAGCTCGAACTGTTGAGAGAGGACTTGGGCCGAAGCGGGCAAGTTGTAGAATGAAGAGATGGAAGCGGGTTGAGAAGATCGATAGCCGCGCTACGCTGCCCTTAGGGCCCTAGTCCTGTCCTGCCAGGACAATCCTGGTGCCATCCGACAGGCAGCCCAACTTGCAATGCAATTAGCACCGCCCCATCCAAAGCTTTGGATCCCAGATATCGAAGGCACGGATCGCGCATGGGGCGCGCTATTCAATACACCGGTATAATACATGTATTAATACATGTAAAGCTCAGCCTGCCGACATGTCGGCCCCATCTGAGGCTGCTGAAGTATCCAGCTTACCTTTCTTCAGAGATAGCGGAGCCTGCCTACGTGTACTGTACCGGTACAGTCGTCCCTCCCAAATCTGAACCCCTCTCAATTGATATGACATGATAAGTGATCGGATTTTTCAATTTCGAAATCTCCCGATTTCTGTAATAGCAGTTTCCCATACTAAGGCAATACACCTGATATTCCCTCCCAGTAATGATAACTGATGAGTTTTAGGACCAGATATGAGCTATATTGGGCATTATCAATTTTGAGGAAGAGCCTGCGGGCTCGGATTTGAATGGAAATGGGAGCCCTGATGTGCGAACACCCAGAGCTTCAATGCCTCGTCGAGACCAGTATAGGTGGTAGTGTGGCTGGTTTTGTGGTCATCGCTCACCACGACACTAAAGATCTCGACGGAGCACTTGAGATCCGAAAATTGTGCCTGCGCGCGGGTTGGAAGGATAATATACGTATATTATACAGCACCACTCTCTCAGCTCGTTTTACGTGACTTTGGCTCGCGCATGTGCTTCTTTTCTTACTAGTTCCCGCTTTTCCTTCCGAGTGGGATTGCCTGTGCGAAGCATGGGTGCTTCGGAGGGAATGTTCACGGCGATGAATGAATTAGGGATTCTTGAGTGATAGCCAATATCGCTCCCTTCTGAATGTGATAATTTGGCAAATATGATAACCGATTGAGTTGGCCAGTTCTCCCGTGATAATCATTTGTGGGAGGGGAGACTGTACAAACCCCACAACCGGAACGCTGTGCAACGTGGATACGTGCCGTTTCGGTGATCGATTTCTGACGTGACGACAGCCCTAATCCATGAATACGGACCACTTTTCACGACAGTTCAACAGCATGAAATCTTTTACAATGCTCAAAAGTGGTCCTGCTTGATAATATAGCTTGCTAACTGTGATCGGGACGTGCTGTAGGTGGGACGGTTGCTTGTTGAGCTGCGATCGCTCGTGAGCTAATCAGTGAATTGTGATACATGTATAACGTTACAGTGAGACCCCCCGTTTTCGCGGCCGCTGACATCTAATAGCCTGTCAAATATGGTTCACCCAAAATTCAAGTCATAGGCGTAATGTCACAACATAACTTATTAACCTCTTAGCCTTTTTATGGTCCACCCTCCGCGAAAACGGGGGGTCTCACTGTATGTACCTTTCGGTGTGGATAGCCTCGCTGGCGTCAGGTCGAAAGGCTCCTTTTCGGTGATTGCGCCGCAGCGAAGACTTCTGCGCTGGCCCACCGAATACTGTACAGTACAATGTACGTTTGGCAGTGGTCACCGTTCGTTACACATGGTGTTTGCCCACGAGCGCATATAAGATACCCATGAGGTTATGTGGGGCCCGCACAGTGGGGGCGTGGTTGAAACGGTATCGACATTGTTGCTGTCCGAGCGCTTCAATTTACACTGTGCAACCCCTTCCGGTGGGAAAATGCTTGCTGATTGACTTCACTGTGGTCCTTTTCTGGCAGAAAGTTGCCTCTGCATTGATATCTTCATGTGCGCGTCCGTCACTCTGAACTTGGCGCCACACGCATGGCCGCCTCGCCGCGCCTTTGCCGTGGCTTGCCCGCCTGTGGCCTACCTCGCCGTTTGTCGCGCAAGCGTGCGGTCAGAAAAAGCTTTGCGATGCTGTCCGAAATGCGTGTCTATGCGAAACAGTCATTTTGCAGGGTTACCTTTACGGGCCGCGGAAAATGCTTGCATCGTTGGAACCCAGCCGTGTTGGTGCCAAGGTTCAAGCACTCCCCGTTCACCTATTTTCATAATATTACAATACATGCATGGACCAACTCGCAGCACATAACTTCGTTCGCTCGTAGAGCTTGACCACCTGCGTTTCTCGTCACGCGGGTGACTGTAAAAAGACAATCGAACCACTGGTGGCCACACCAAGGCAGTCTCGCCTACATACATACAGTTGAAAGACGTTCAGGCATTGCTCCCACACGAACAGTGAATTTGGATTCCCGACCGACACACGGTTGCCGTCGAATAATCGGCAAATACTCTCTCATATGGACGGGTCGATGTGGCGAGTTGGACACACGGGAGACAAACATCCGTGCGGCTCGGAAGAAATCTGCATCAGGTCAGTCCATGTCTGGCGCAGACTTCTTGCAGCTTCGTCGGAGGTCGTTGTCAATACATGTACTGGGGATGGCGGTGGTGCATCTGGAGATGAAGCCTGACCCCCAGTGCCGTGTCTGCCACACCGCCACCTTGATTGAGCGCCATGACATGCGCCACCAGCGATGTAGGCTTTCCACTTCAGTTTCTGACCAGCTCGAGCCCGCCGTCAGAATGTGCTGTACTGTTGATGGATATCGGGTGCAGGGCCTTTCCAACTCGACGGTCAAAGCGTCCAAAGCTATCCGTCCTCCGACGCTGGAAAGTTTCCAGTGGAAACCGACTTCATCTACTATTCGAATACATAAAAAATCGAATGGACACTTCCGGAAAAGACGACATTCGTCAGATACATGTAGACGACGCGTCTCGAGATACTCGAGAAACGCAAGGACCTACATGTACGCTAAACTGCAAAAATAGCGTTAGCCGTACCAAAGTACAGGCCAAATTTCCGACACTCTGTTGGTGTGCTGCAATCAGTAGTTGTCGTGTACGAACGAGGCAAAACGTTAGCAGAATAATATTCTGCTTGGCATATTATGTCGTGCCCAGGTCAATAACCCCAACAAACGGTCGTTTAGGACAAATTAAAGGACGAAACCCGACTTCACTTGCCTTGAGTACGTCCTGTCAAGACAAACTACCGTGAAGATTCGAAACTCAAGTGAACTTGGTTTGTGTCCTGATATTTGCTCGAGGTTTTGGTCTAGTTATTCTCTGAATTTTAATCCATAGTCCCTTGCAACGAGGGTAAGATCGTTTGTACCCTTCCGAATTCGGTTCCATCGCTTTCTGGAAACTACATGTGCCACAGGAACTCTCAATACAACATTGCCTTACAGAGATGAATTCTGCACCAGGATGTTGACCCATCCACAAAAGAAAAATATCAAAAACCTGTATATTATGATACCGGCTGACATCCTATGTTTCCTGCGAGAAACGATTCGGTCGCGCAACAATTTGGGGATTATCCGCGTTCGCGCAACATTTTAGATTTTATTCGCATTCGACCAACATCCAACGCCTTCCACTTTTTTTTTTTGTATTCCTTCTTCCATTTTCCTTAGACAATAGATCATCCGATTTTCACAGATTTATACTGGGAATACCGAAGAATGAGGGATGGACAGCCCTCAAGGGATTAATTCCACGGTACTGCGTGCGCGTAAGCGTAACCTCAGTCAACTTTCAAGCAACTTTCATTAACATTCGTGCAACCTGGTAATCGGCAGTAGCACGGTAGCAGAGCAGCATGATACAGTAGCAATGGACGCCATCGGTGCAGTAGCACTGCTACCACCGCTAGCAGAGTAGCATGATAGCAATGGACGCATCGGTACAGTAGCACTGCTACTAGCACAGCAGCATGATAGCAATTGACGCCATCGGTACAGTAATACTGCTACTAGCAGAGCAGCATGATAGCAATTTACGCCATCGGTGCAGTAGCACTGCTACTAGCAGAGCAGCATCATAGCAATGGACGCATCGCTGCAGTAACACTGCTACTGGCATGTAGCAGAGCAGCATGATAGAAATGGACGCATCCAGACTAGCAGAGCCCGACACCATAACGCAGGTCGCATGCAAAAGCGCTGCTTATACTAGGCAAATTGGTATTCCCAGTCTAAGTCGCAGACGCCCTAGTTGCTCACAACTACGATGTTGTGTGCCATTATCTCATTTTTAAATAACCCATTTGTTTTTAAAAACAAATGGGTTATTTAAAGAAATTGAATGGGTTATTTGGTAGAACCCGTTAATCGCAAATGTACCAAACTATGGGTACTGCATGGGCTCTCTTATAGTTCACGATCTTCGCCATGATGCGCGAGGTGTTCGAGGCCTTTTTGACGGACCCGATCCGAGTGAATGAGGACGTCTTCGCGCTCTGGCTGGAGGGCCACAATGCAGGAGACGCGTTGGCAGCTCGCCTGCGCCTCCCGTCGGCTGTGCCCATGCCGTTCCTGGGCGGGGACGCAGCCGCCAAGCTGCGCGAGTTGCTCTGGCGCGACACCGTGGACCAGTATCGCCTCTACGACAAGCTGGAGCACTACCTGTCGCAGCCGAGTCTGTTCCGCTCCCAGCTACTGTTCCAGATCCCTCCCGCGCAGCAGTACTACATGGTGGAGCGCTACTACTCGCGGGACGCCGACGTGGACCGCTGGCTGCTGGGCAAGAAGCTCTCCGGGCGACTGGAGAAGGACCTGGACGACGTCGCCGAGCGCTCTGGACGCACGCTCAAGAGCTGCCGCCGACAGCTGGAGAACCTCCGACGCGTGTACGCTGCGGTGGAGGACCGCAACTTCCACGGACTGCCGTGCAGAGCCGTCAGCGAGCTGTTTCTGCTGTCGGAGCCGCTCGCCAGCAAGTATGCGTGTCTGCTCTTCATCCTGCACACGAGGTTCCAGGTGCACCCGCAGCACCCAGTCACAGGCTTCCTCACGTGGCCGGATCTGCGCTTCTTCGCTGCGTTGCTCATGACGCACTGGCTGCCGCAGCGGAAGACACTGACGAAGCTCGTGTTCCCCAAAGGAGCTCCCAACAAAGAACCCGTGGAAGACGTCGTTGAGAATGGAGCTCAGATCGCTCTACGATCACCGAGCACTGGGGATTGGCCAGCGATTGGCTTTTTGCAGGAAAAGTTGCAGGCGACGAGCGTGCGGGAAACGGTGGGGCTGGATCTGAGTCATCCGTTGACAAACTGCCTGCGCGACCTGAAAGCGCACCTTATCAATGACAACGATGTTCTCCGAGTGTATCGTGAGAAAATCATGGCTCGTTTGAGGTCATCGGCCGCTGCTGAGGGGACACTCAGTGATAGCGCTCGCAGCCTGGGCGAGCTCGAGAGCAAGCTGTATTTAGTGGTACATGGCTTCTTGACCATCGGAGCTGGATTATCCCAACCAAAGGAGCTGCAGCACCTGCTGGAGTACTTGCTGACTCGAGTTGTGCGCGTATTGCACGATTGTGAGATAAGCAAGCTGCAGCTTAATGGCCTCTTCAGCGCGCTAGTTGACGCGTTAGCCGAGCTGGACGTGTGGTACCTGAACGGCCAGGAAACCCGCGGACTATTACTTGTTAGTTGGGACAGGTTCATTAGCGTCTTTCGAGCTGTAGTGCTTACTGTCTACGATCGCTGCCACCCTTCGGCGATCATGGCGTACCAGCAAGCGATGACGGGTGATACAGCGAACGAGTTAGCCTCTTTATCGGCGCATGTCGCCAATCGCGTGGCAATCGCATTCGAGTCGCAAGGTGATTGAAATGATAGCTATAAATCAAATGTATTCCCTTTTCAAGAGTCTTGATAAGACGTCACAAACGTAAGCCATGGTACTGTGGTGATGTTACCAAATGATCCATGCATCATAGACAGGAGGTAGCACGAACGACATGGTCGTCGATCCAAACGCCTTCAACTCGCTCTGCATCAGCATCTTCAATACTCCATCACCGTGCTGGCCAGCGTGTCATTTTCATTCGTGATCTCCGTATTGTTCGGGTGACGGCAGAGCACAAACCTATATTATGCGTTGCCCCACGTTCAACGCGTTATTGCACAAATTGCACGAGATGACGACTTCGGTACGTGATCGGCTCGAGTTCACGTTCAAAGATATTTTCATGATGATGATAAGCTAAACGTTAACGATTTCCGAATGGCGTGGTGGAGCTTGGATGCGGAATCTGGATGCCTTTCCGTGCTGGCGAAAGAGCAAACCTCGGTTGCTGCTCCTCGATGCGTTGGTGATATCGCTCCTGATGACGTTGCAGGGTCCGTACTCGCCGTTCCTGGGCCGTAGTGTAGATATCCTGAAGCGGTCTAGCTTGAACTTCATAATGCTCCATTTGGACGCGCAAACGCTGCAGCCGTTTGGTGTTCGCAGCATCTCGTTGTTGTTTCTCTTCTTGACCAAGTGTCAAAGTCGCTGTAGCTGTTGCAGCCGACCGAGAGGAGGACCCACTCCCATACACTTGTGCCTCCGTCGTGAGCCTGGTCAGGTCTGATTTTCCATCTTGGTTACCGCTACAGGAAACGATATGTGGTTAGCACTATGCATTGAAAAACACAAACAGCCACAGGCCTCCTACCTGATGATTCCCTTAGTACTAGCGAATGGTGTCCGCCCACACCGTGTCGGAATTTTCGTGCGTCTATAATGATAAAGCAGATCATAAGTCTGCATGTAGTAGCAAATATAAAATGATAAGCGAGTACCTTGTCAAGTGGGAGAAGTTAAAAGTCCCTGCTGCGCGTCGTCGCTGGCAATTGTCCTTCACTTGTGGCTTCGACTCGCGCATTTGTTTCACTTCGATACGCTCGTCTACTTGACCGCCATCAGGGGTTGTACGGCGGCTTCGTCTTCGGTTGGAAGCATCACCACCTCCGAAGACGTCACAAAATTCCTTGAAACTAATCTCACCATTTCCATCCGTGTCCACACGCGTGGCTAGGTGGAGAAACTCTCGTTCTGTCAGATTTATCCCCAATTGTTGCAACTGCAAAGCGTAAAATACAATCGTTTGGTGAGTCGTGCATTTTCGATGAATATCCGGCACGATAGCGTCGCACCCCGTGGCAAAGCTCTCTGTATGATAAGTTTCCGCTGTGATCGTTGTCGAAGGCTGCGTACGCATCATTTAGTCGCGAGGAAAATGTCTCGAGCTTTCGCTGGAGCGTAGCTCGGAAGCCTGGATCCTATTTGTGAGCAGAGCGTCAGTAGACCCATTTCGATAACGATATCCCATGGATGCTTACATCTGTGCTGTGAATAGCTGGCTGAGACGCTGCTGCTAAGCTGCGGAGGAAGTCTAACGGATCCCCTTCATCAATTTGCCGCTCTTGCTGTTTCTTCCGCCGCTGTGCCGCTAGATAGCTATAACGTTGTTCGTGCACAGGACCGTATACGAGCCGCATGAACTCGTCATACATCAGCCGGCCATCATGGTTAAGGTCGTATGCATCGAAGAGCTTCGTCAACTGAGGCTTTGCGATTCGCAAGCCTTGTCTACGCAAATTACTCTCAATTTCCGCCAGCGTGACACCGCCACTTTTATCGATATCCCAGTTGCGGAAGACTTGGTGGACCCTACGCGTCTCGTACTTGGCACGCAACAAGGAAAGCACACAGTTCGGATCAGACGCTGGTACTCCGTCTTCTTCGACCTGTTGATTGTCCGGTCCTCGTCTCTTAGACGTAGAGGTACAAGACTCGCTTGACTCTTGAGACCCGTAAACGAACCCACAAAAGTCATCGTAGTTCAGGGACCTGAAGGGCACACAACCAAGATACAGTTAGTTCGGTGCTAATACGCTGTAGTTGCAGGTATCGCTCGCGACTAACGCTGCGGGCATCTTCAACACGTGCTTGAGAATGGCGTCTACTTTCTCTCCACCAAGAGATTGAGCGAAGCCCAGTCGTGCCAGCATATCTCGCAGTTCGTCAACACACAAGCGACCATCCTTGTTCGTATCCCACGTTAAAAATGCTTGACGAACGCTGCGTTTTTCACCATATCGATCTCGTAACAAGCACCGCAAATCTTTCAGTTCAGGAGGCTCTGGGGTCTTAACAGCATGACTAGCTGGGGCTGCTGACGCCACCTTGACTGCCCATTGAACCTGGGAAGCCGCATCTGTCCCTGACGATGATGGGGGAGGCGTGGGCTTCCGATATGAACCAGTACCGGTAGCTCTGCCTTTGTCTTTACTAACAGCAGGGGCAACAATTCCAACACCTTGAGGCTGAAGCTTCGGGAGGCTACACAAACCAAAATGTGAAGCAGGTGTCAGAATTCAAAAAGGTAGCAAGCAGGCCATACCCGTTAAGATCTTCACCTGTTGTGACTGTGCGACTGCGTATCCGACTCGTGTGCCGCTTTGCCTTTAACCTCAGTGAGCTGAATGGAGCTCTCACCTGCACCTCGTGCACTCTTTTCCAGCAACAGAAAGCTGTGAGTTCAACGCAGCGGACACAGATACCCGGTCTTGGTCTCTTTTACCTGAACGCGTCGCTTGGTCCGACACCCTGCGAGCGGGTCTCGGAGGCTGCTGGATTGCGGGCGCCTGGCCGTAACAGCTCCGCTCCTCTTTTCATGCTTGACTGCTGGGTTCAATGCAATTGGTTCGGACGAAACACTGTCAATTGCACTCCCGGGTGACGAACGCTTCGACGTTGAAGTGATGGTGGCGGGGACGCTACGGCCGGAGCCCCATCCCGATGCATCCACTGCGGTAGCTGGAGCCCCCGCGTTGCTATTGCCATTCACATGCCGTCGCTGCCTCATCGCGCCATGCACCAGTCAGTCAGTCAGTCGGCACTTGATATCGATCGATCTATCGCTGCAAGATGCAACGCATACAATTATAAACCACACGAACAGCGCTCCCATGGGCAAATATAGAGATTTCTCCTCCTCTCCTCTTCTCCTCTTCTATTACGTGGCAACCGACTGACTGACTACCTGGTCTCCGTGACTCCCTCGCTCTCGCTTTCCTCGGCCGGGATGAGGTAGTGCAGCCCCATGGCCACCGTGCCGCACATTAGCGCCGACAACAGCAGCGTGCGAGGCTTGCGCGTCTCCTTCGGCACAAGGACCAGCCCAGCCGTGAAGCCGCCCACGAAGGGGTTCAGCAGGTCGTCCACGCCCCGCAGATGCTCCAGACTGCAGCTCACGCCGCCGAAGAGGCCCATGAAGCCCGCGAATCCGGCCATGTTGAGCACGCTGAGGCGTCCGAGGTATCTCGCTGTCTCCCACGCGCCTCTGGAGCCTGGACGCGCCGCCAGGAGCTGCCGCCACTCGGCATCTGGCAGACTGGCCAGGAAGTAGCCGTCCGCGGCGATGGTCCAGGCGAGTCCGGTACCAATGCCTCGGTACACCATCTGAGCGGTGGTGGACAAGCAGTCGGAGGGCGTCTTGGAGCTCTTGGACGGGGCGTTGAGCGCCTGTCGCCGGTCGGCAAGGCAGGACGCGCCCGCTGCAGTCAGCAAGGGCAGCAGGCCGCCCACGGAGCCTATGCGCAGCGCTCGGGATGCGCTCCTTCGCGTCGACATGTCCGATACTGTATTGAAATGGCTGCATATTGTACCACTAAAAGGGTACGTTACGTTTAGTATTGTACCATTAAAATGGTACGTTTCGTTAAGTGCGCACAGAGTGATGGTTCTTTAGCATTTCAATTTCAATTCCTTGCGGCGACGCGAGGAAGCGTGGCGGCGCTTGACGCGGCGGTAGCGCAGGAAATATCAGAGCTATGTCGGAGAAAGTTGCAGGAGGAGAAGCGGTAGATCATCTGCTTTCTACTGATGTGTTAATGGAGGCTGAAGACCGAGTGGAAGGCGCAGAATCTGCTGCTCAAGTGCAGGAAGAAGGAGTCGGGTCGACGTCTCTGGGCGACGACGTGCAGCTAGAGCGCACTATTAAGAGCGCAGATGATGCAAACGCAGCTACCGATGACGCTGAAGACGACGAGTTCGCTCTGCGGTTCTCGGCGGCGCAGCTGAAGGCGAAGATCGCGCAGACCAAGTACGAGGCCAAGCTGGCGGCGAACGCGGAGCTGCTGGCAGCAAAGAAGGAGCTGGTGGAGCGTCGCTACGAGGTGGCAGACCGCGAGCGCGAGCGGGACAAGGTGCAGGCCCAGTGTGAAGCTCTGCAGATGCGGCTGGATGCGGTGCTGCAGATGCACAAGCAGACGCTGAGCGGCACGCGCGAGGACCTGGAGCTGGAGAAGCTGCTGGCGACGCTGGACATGGAGAAAGCCACGCGCCAGAAGCTGCAGCAAGTCTTGGAGAAGCAGCAGCAGGCGCTCTCCCTGGCGCAGGAGCGAGTGGAGAAGCTGGACGGGCAAGTGGCCAACTACCAGAAGACCGAGACGGTGCTGGCCCAGTCCGTCGCGCACTTGCAGCACCGCTTCGCCAGCAAGGACCAACAACGAGCAGCGTCGGTGGAAAACGTTCAACGCGAACTGGTAGAGCAACATGAACAGGAAGTGGCAGCATTACGTGGAGAACTGACTATTGCGCGGGGTACGGAGAAGATGGCACAAGAACAGCTCCAAGCTCTGCAGAAGGAAATGGAGGCTATGCGAGACAGCCAACAGCAAGCGCTGGCTTCGAAAGAATCGGTAGCGACCCATGAACATGAACTACAGGCTAAGGTTGCTCAATTGGAGACGGAGAAGGCTGTACTTCAGAGCAAGGCCGAGCAGGTGCAGAAGGCGGATGCACAGCTTCGTAGCCAACTCCGCTCTCAGAGCGAAGAGATCGCGACATTGCGGCAAGAGAAGGAAGCGCTGCAGCGAGACAATAAAGAGCTTGGTGAGATTGCCAGCGACCTTATGCAGATGGCGGAGAAGCAGCACGCAGAGAACGTGAGGCACGGTATCAGTCCAGCACGATCGACAGGTGACGCCGCCATTGGCACACCTGGCAGTACCCACGAAGAAGACGGCATCTTCCTGCAGAAGCGCAAGAAGCGCCTACGCATGTCTCTCGGCTAAATGTGCTCTTTGTTTCGTTAGCAAGAGCAGCTGGACAGAGGAGCGAGACCCCCAGCTTTCGTCTCGCTCGACCCTCAAGCTTTGGACAACCAAACTACTGCCTCCCTGGGTCTGCGTCGCGACTAAAGAGCGTCGCAAACCCGGCTGGCTGATAACTGAAGTAGCGATGGCGTCTACTTCCTTCCTTTCTGCAATACCGAGCACAATCAATGTCGTGAGATGGAGTTCACACTTCGGCAACAACAACTAACGTCGTACCTTTCGTTTCTTCTTGGACTTCTTCGTGGGGGTCGTCTTCTTCGCTGGTTTGGGCTCCTTGGGCTTGTCCTCGCCGTCGTTGTCTGCATTGTCGTTGTCGTCCCCATCGTTGTCGTTATCGTTATCGTCGTCGTTGTCGTTGTCGTCGTTGTCGGCATCTTCTGCCTTGACTGACACGGAAGTGAACGCAGACGCCATCACGCTGTTGTCCTCGGTATCGGACGGCTTCTTGGGCGACGTCTTGGGCGACTTCTTGGGTGGTGACGTCTCTGCTGGTTTGGGCGGCGACGTCTGCGCCGGCTTCGGGGGCGACTCAGGCTTCACGACCGGAACTTCTGGCTTAGGCGGTGACGGTGACGGCGCTGGCTTGGCTGGCGAGGGGGCCTTGACCACAGGTGCGGCCAGGGGCGTCGGTGGCTTCTCGTTCAGCCCCAACAGGTCACCGGTCTCCACCGGCTTCTTCTTGGGCGGCTGTGGCTTGGCCGGCACCTTCGAGTTGGCGTCTCCGGCGGCGACGACGGCCGACGGCGACTTGTAGCTGCCGTTGGCGCCGTCTTTCTTGGCTAGATCCACCTCCACCGACTTCTCTCTGTATGAGGCACACAAAGGGCATCATCCAGTCAGTCGGAGCGGACTAAGGCCTGTGTAAACTAATTAACTGTGTGTTGAAGCACGCACACGCGCTTGTTGGCGCCGTTCCTGCCCTTGGGCAGCAGCGCCTCGCTGCCGTCGAAGCGGTCGTCCTCTTTGGAATAGCAGCAGCCCATGGCCCTGTAGGCGGCGGTCTCCTAGGCGATGTGTTTACTGCAGCTGGGCTCAGTCCTACGCGCTCTTGGTCCTGAGCCTCGCGCGTCTGTTCCGCTTGTGCGTCGTTGGATCCGGTTTTGGCCTTCACTGGACTAGCAAGCGACTGCCCAGGATTCTTTTCTTCGTATCTTTCCTCTCGGTCTGATTCGCGACCCGGAATCAGGTCGGTGGTTGAAGTTGTCGCTCGCCCACATTGCAAGTGCTATGCATCGCCTGCAGCATTACTGCCGTGTCGGAACGGAATAGCTGTAGTGATAGCGCTCATGTTTATCTAGGGCCAGCTTGCCTTTGTGTTTCCTCAGTATCCCAGGCTCGCTAGCCAGGACTGACTGTCCACTGGACAGTGTCCAGTATGGTCATGGCATGACTCATGCTGGACGATCGCAAATGGACGGCTGTCGATCAACTTTAACTACCTAGAGGTGTCATGCCGCATGACTCATGCGTGCTTCAGTTTGAACAAAAACTACGAGAGGGCGACGTTGCTCAGCCAAGTGGGTTACGTAGTGTACGAGACTATGACCACCGACCGGTTCGAGTTGACTTCGCAACACCAGTCTGGACGGACAAACGTGTATCGGTCGACGACATTTGCGCTAGCAAACTGGTTTGAAGCAGAACGAGCGTGGTCCTCATCTCGCGGCGACTCACAGTGAGTGCAGTGCGATACAACAATTTATCATGCATGAACAGAACCAGTAGGCTGCATTTTGTGGAATGGCTTCGTAAAGATCGCAGTGAATTCAACGGATGCAGTCGAGATCTTGCTGGTGCATCGACGGTGTCGGTTGTTAACGTGCTGAACGCGCTAGAGATTTTAGCGCCATGAACCAAGGTCCGTTACTACTTTGATAAACCAAAATCTGTCCGTTTTTACTTTACGTTTGAGCGTCCCCTTCGAATAGCCACTCGCACATGTTCATGGCACGGTGAAACTTCAGCAGGGAAGACAACAGTGAAAACATCACTTCTCGATTCTCGCGGTGAACGGCAAGCAACTCCCAGATCACCCCTTCCCAGTGGTGCAACCTACTGCGCCATGCGGCATGCACCAAGCTCTCGCAGCCTGGTCGGCTATCTCCTCACCTTGCTCGCATTCGTCAACTGCACGTCACCTGTGATGGGCATCGATGGATCCTGTTACGACGACTACAAGATCAGCTTCTCAAACTGCTCCGACGCACAAACACAATTCAATAGCGCCGGATGCACATGCTACACCTGCAACGAAGTCAACAGCCACGTCGAGGCAAGTTGCACTTCTCCATTTTCATGCTCCTTGACGTCGAGTCCAGACACACAAGACGCGGCAGCTCCTAAAATGGGCAACAAAGAATACTTGTACGCCATCATATGTGCGGTGTATGTCGCTACCGCAGCCGTTCTTGCCGGTGCCGCAACGCTCATTGCGAAACTTTGCTTCCCTCAAATATCAAAGGAGCCGTCCGTAGCGGATCTTGTCAAGAAAAGGATGCCGACCATCACACGCTATGCTTTCCAGGGGTCTCTTGAGTCGTTTGTGCGAGACGATGGATCGCCGACGGGTTTCGTCGATTACTTTTGCGACAAGAAGGAGCTTTTCGGCGTTCTCGACTGCCGCAAGAAGACGGCGGCTGTGCGACCGCGATGGATGCGGATCTGTGCGATTGTTACAACGCTGATGGTCACGATTTCACTCGCGTTATTGCTTGGCACGGTTGTCTACAACAATGAAAGCTGCACTTCCACAACAACAGTGGCGTATTGCCACGTCTGTAGCTGCGAAACCTTATGCGGCGGAATTGATATTGGCTGCACGGCCGGTTGCCAGTGCAAGCAGGCAAGTGAATGTCCAGCGAGCACCTCGAGCAGCTACGCATGCAATGGTGCGAGCTCTGTGGTCTCGTCCAGCGGTGTAACGCAAACGTCAACAATTAACTGCGAATCTGCTAGCGTCGCAACCTCGGATAAGGCCAACTGGGTAACGATGATACTCACTTTGCTCATGGGGAAAGCTGGTTCAACGGCGATCAGTACGGCTGAAGCTGGCTCATCGCGACAAAAGCTTCTTCACGTGGCAACAGCGAGCGCGTCCATCGCCCTTATCATCTTCGGCGTTCTCTACTCCCAGCAATTAACCAAGGCGAGCGTCGATGGTGATACAGGCGCCAACGAACGCCGGATGAAAGCCGTCGGGACAACACTGGTAACGGGGTTCTTGTACGATCAGGCCGTTGGCTTTGGAACGGTGTTCAGCCAATTCGTGCTGTACTCGGGCTGCTACTATTGGTGGTACCGTCCCCAACTCGAGACGGTGAAGAGTGCGGGAGCGGCCGCTGTTCACCCTCATGGCTTGGACGACAGCATCATGAAGACCGATGGCGTTAAAGCTGCCATGAGCAAGCCTGTGGCTGTCGATGAAGTCACGTTGCAGCCACCAACGCAACAACAGTAGGTCTCTCTCTACTCATCAGGCTGCTCCCTACATAGCTCATCAATTTCATTAACTAAACTCTGCATACTCGACTGCTTTATACACATGATGTGCAACTTCTCAAGTGCGCGAACAAAATACCCGTCCCAGAACAGTGAAAAATCGTGAAGAGAAAAAAAAACACCACAAAGTTCTCTCCAAAAGGAGGAATACGACCGAGCAATGGCCGCAACCTGTGCACTAGTGCTGCTTGCACTGTTTTCGCTGCCGGCGAGAGTGTACGTTAATGTGAGTTCGTGCGGACGCCAGGTGACCCAGCTGCCGAACCATTTGCAGAATGCCGATGCAGTCGTTGTGCTCCGTCCACTTGTCGGAGAGGAATGGAGCCTTTTCCCGAGCGATAAGCGGCTTCCACAAGCGCTCCAGATCGTTCAGCCTGGTGCAGATTTCATGGCTGTAAACTTTAAGCAGCTCAACTTGCTGTCCGGAGACAAGGTCGTGGTGCGCGATCCCAACGGCTCCATGTCTATCACTATCACCCCCGCAAACGCCAGCACTCTCGTCAAGAACACTACGGACAGCCGAAGCTCGCCGCATTTACTGTTGCTACGCACTCACCCGTTCTTGCTGAAAGGTGACACCATCGTGGTTGAGTACGTTCCAAGTATTATGACGCTTATGCTTCCAACGGTCCGAAGTCTGCACGACAAACCCGTCGTAGTGATGGACTCGTACGCGTATATCAAGTACAGTCCTAGGATTGCCTCTACTGCTGGAGTCGATACGGAAAGCACGATCGGAGCTACTGATGAAGCCAAGGAAGCCATTTGTTATCGAAAAACTAAGCCGCAAATGTACGCGAAGGCCCGTGCCGTAGCGCGGTTGATGATCCGCACTGAGCCAGAACAGACTTCGGTCACCTCCGGGCAAGTAACCAGTTGGGGGTTTTGCACGGGCTGGCTTATAGGACGAGGAAACCACTTGATCACGAACCACCACTGCGTGAAAAACGCTGCTGCTGTCGAACGCAGTGTCCAGCCTTCACTCTACAGGAAGGAGATCAGCACAGATCTCCTGCCTCGTGTCATCAGCCGAATTTGGCCCCAAGCTACTTCTCCACCGAACAAAACTGGTCGTGTCGTGGAGGCAGTGGTCAGCTTCATGGCCGAAACCAAGACGTGTCGGGAGACGGGGTACATGGGCGAACAAGTTGGCGTTGTGGAGACCACCCGAGTCGAAGTGGTGACGGAAAATCCGGATCTGGACTATGCTCTACTGCGTGTGCTTTCGAACAACTCTGGTGCAGACTTGGGGCGACGTTATGGATACTTGCGCCTACGTGCTGCAGGTCCCGTCGACGGGGAGACCATTTACATTCCACAACATCCGCGTGGTGAGCCCAAGGAGATTGCAGCAACGAAAGATGGGAAGCCCGCGATAATAGAGGTGTCGACCGCGACTTCGGGAGACTCCTCTCAGTATCTTCGTCGTGATAGCGACATAAGCAGCGTTCAATCAACGGTGTGGTACAATGCCGACACGGAGCCCGGATCGTCAGGTTCGCCCGTGCTGAGTCGTAAGGACAACACCGTCGTGGCGCTGCACCGCGCTGGAAATTCCGAGACCGCACAGTCAGCGTCCACAGAGCTTTTCAACATGGGAGTGCGTATCGACTTGATTGCACGCGACCTCCAGCAACGCAATGTGCTGCCCCGAAATGCGCTGGTGCGTCGTGAATCTAAGTGAGAATCTCGACTACAGCAACGACACGAAAGCGAGTCAGCTGAAAGCATTTTAATGAAGTTCCCTTTTTGGCACTAAACCTCATTTTTGCAGTAGTGACGGGATGAAGGCAACCCCCACAGCTGCGTCTGCTGTGCTCTGGATCGATAGTTGAGACGGATGTGCTAATTTCTGCCTAAGAAAGTGCTGCAGAAGACCATTGCGCACTAACGCTTGTCCTGTTCCGATCATTCTAGGCATGAACTCAACGTCAGATATGGGAAGAACTACATGCACGATAAATAATCCGAGAACTGGAACGTACGGTTGCTGAAGAAGGTCAGCACGCAGGTCCTCCGGCACCATCGAGAAAATATTGTCCACTAGACCGCGACAAATGGCAGCGCTGATATCGCCCAACGACCAGTTGCTGATTCGGAGTTGGTCAATGCTGCCTCGCACGTCAGGAGATGCCCACTCACCGTAGAGCGTTGGGGAAAACTTGAGATCGGTGTCTAGCTTGGTGCCGCCCAGAGAAATCAAACGTGCATATAATGCATCATCGGACAAGTGCTCGGCTGTCGGGTCAACTGCCAGTTGCTGGCTCCACGCCTGACATTGCTTCACAAACCACGCAAATATGTTGCCACTAGACCCTTTCGTTAGTGATGCGACGAAAGGAACTTACAACACGGATGCATAACATACCCAGACAAGGAGCCTGCGACTCCAAGGAACCAGTTCTCCGACAGAAAAGGTCTAACTTCGAAGCTGAGCGAGCAGCTACCACTCAGTTGCGCTGCGTCCTCCTCTGTCAGAACCATAGCCAGTTGTGAAGCTGAACCAATGCTCAAGACTACCGACAAGTATGACGTCACGGGCATGTTAGAGTTCAGGAAGTCTTCATTCATTTCTTGAGCCTGTACGTACCAGAAGTTCGCGAGAGGTTGAGATCAGCAGGGCTCCGAGTTTGTGCCATGGTGGTCATGACTGCACATGGGTGATCACCCATAGCAAGATATACTGGCTTTCCCTGCGGGACCCCCAGCACTGCCGCGACGTCAGAACTCTGGCCGATAATCGCACCTGGAGCTTTCACTGTTGGTAGCATGTGAGCCGGAAGACCGAGTGCGTGCACACTGGGGCATACCAACCAAGACACAGGTTCAGATCATATCCATACAGACAAATACATACTTGAGAGCAGCAACGTACGTGCGAGGATTCCATGTCTTGGTGTTCATGTCAAAGCCACCCCAACTGAAGGCATCGGTGACGTCCATACAATTCTGGCTGGGAGCAGAATGTCCGCAGAGCGCGAACGCAATGAAATCTTGAATCGTCCCGCACGTGTCGAATCCCTCGATATCGCACGGTTGTCTCTCCATCATATACGCGAAGGTGGCGAGCCCGTAGCCAGATGCAATCGGTGATGACGATGCACAGCCGCCAGCAGCCTCCAATGTAAACGACGTCACATCGGGTGCTGCGTTGGCAAGTTGAATCTTTGCTCTCCACTCGGCCAATAGCGACGGCGTGCAGCGCTGATCCAAGAACGTGATGTACGTACTCCATGGCCAGTTCTTCGCTGATGCAGCGCCAGAGTCTCCTCTTGCAGACAGGAACTCACACATCGCCTGACGCACCGACTTGCAGCGCCACCACACGATCCCATGCATCTACCCACAGAATACCATGCATGTCAGTACAGTACAGGTACTAATAGCTTCAAGCTCACTCACCACGCCACATATTCCGATCGAGCGGATGCTCTGTCTCAACGGCGTGGGCAGAGCTTGCACGGCCGCTAGCACCGCCAGCAGAATGTTCGGCACGCTCTGCTCGCTCTCCAGCAAGCTCGCGTCGTGCTGGATGGGCACACTGGACGTGGCCAATATGCTGCCAGTGGTGCCGCACACCAGCGCGCACTTGACGTTCTTGAGGCCGATGTCGATGCCGAACATGCAGTCTCTCCTGGCCTCCTGACTCACTTGCACCGTGACCGTCTCCGTCCCCGCCTTGTGTCTCTTGCCACCAGCACTAGACGGCGGCGCAGTTAGCAGCTTGTTGCGGCCCTTGAAGCTGTAGATGTAGCCGTTCGACGCGTGAAAGTCCGTCAGTCCCTGCTCCTGCGCGATAGCCCGCGCCTGCTCCTTCATGAGGCGGTCGGTGACGCTCAGGCCGCTCTCCCGCCGCGCGTGCACCCACTGCAGCAGCGCCGCGTCCACCGCCACGTTGGGTCTGCGGCCGCTGCCGAGTTTCCGCTGGAGACCCGAGCGATGCGCGTCCAGCGCCACCGCCGCCTCCAGCTCCGCCCTGCTGCCCAGCCACTTGCGCACCATGGACGGCGTCACGCCATGTCGCTGCGCCAGCGAACGCACCGAGGGCGGGGACGGGCCTTCGGTTAACTCGCGCACCACCGACAGCTTAAACGCCGCCGGGTAGCTCTTCCGCGTCGCCATCGAGAGGACAGTCAGGAGGACACCCGAGGAGGACAATAAGTTATTATCATGTCTTGCCCTCGATTATTAGACTCCGATTACGATGATAGGTCGAAAATCGACTCCCATATTTCCACCAATCAGATAAGCGGTACTTGCCCCATCGCAGGCACTCCCACTTGAAGCGAGCATGGAGGCGGCGTCTGCGGCGGCCACTAGCGCGGGCATCTCTGCGTCTCCGGAGCCGAGCTCAAGCGCACGAGACAGCGGGAGTACCGCTCTTTCTGTTGGCGCAGACACGACGCCAATCGCCGCGCCAGAAGCCGCAGGATCCGCGTCCGAAGCCAGCGCTGACTCGGCGGGACGCCGCCATCAGCAGCGCGCCAACTACTCGGTCCGCAAGAAGCGCGAGCTCATCGCGTTGGCGCAGGTCGCGGGCGTGCGCGAGGTCTGCAGGATGGAGGGCGTGCCGCGCCGCACGCTGCGCCACTGGCTGGACGACGCCGACAAGATCAACAGCTTCGACGGGCCCGACTCGCGCAAGTCCATCGGCCGCTCGGGCCGCCGCGAGATCCTCCCGTTCGCGCGGGAGCTGACCGCGTTCCTGGAGGAGGGACGTCAGGAGGGGCGGGAGATGACGTCATCGCACATGATCGACTACATCCGACAGAACCACGCGCAGTGGCTCGAGAGCTACTTGGCAGACAAGAAGAGCGCCGAGAGCGGACAAGCGGCACTGGTCAGACTCTGCCAGCGGTTCGTGGAGCGACGCGGCTTCGTGCAGACCATTGCAGGCGCAGCACGCCCTACACCTTTGGCTACGACTGCGGCCATGACGAACCCCCCCACGGGTGTAGTTGGCTCCAGTGAGTCCGTGACGCACTCCAGTACGCCGGCACTGCAGGCGGACGCACCCATGACACACACTACTACCGATAGCGTGCCTGAGACCCACCCCACTGCAACCGAAACGCAATCCGATGCGTACGAATTTGAACCGGAAATCGAAGAAGACACCCCTCTGCTGTTTGGACTGGACATTGGGACCACAGCAATCAAGGCTGTCGTCGTGAAAGCCGAGGGCGGGCAGACCGTTGCCATGGCTAATGTGTCCCTCAGCGACGTGGCTGTCCCAAGAAGACCTCACCAGGACTTTGTAGAGAATAAAATCGGAGTGCAGAATGTGGACCAAGTGCTGTTGGCTGTACAGCGCGCAGTGCATTTGCTGCCGGAGACGGCAAGGCGGCGCGTTACGTCGGTTGGTATCTGCGGGCAAATGCACGGAATCGTGTGGTGGTGCAGTCGAGCTGTACACGAGGCAGCGGAGTGTTTACTGGCAACGGGTGGAGACTGGATCCGTGAAGATGACGACGACTCGTACGAGCCGGCATGGAGCGAGCTTATTACGTGGCAGGACCAGCGCTGCACGCCTGCGTTCCTGGACAACTGCCGACAAAAGATTGCGCGTACCAAATCTACGTCTAATGGTTCGCCACCCAACCGTATTGCTGCTGGGTATGGTCTAGCTTCCTTCGCTCACACACTGGAAAACTCTCCGCGGACGCTGGTGGGCATGGACGCTTGTGGAACGATTCATGATTTCGTGGCTTTTGTGCTGTGTGGCCACACGCTTCCTAGCGAGTCCTCTATGGACACAACGGACGCTCACAGTTGGGGCGGCCTGAATTTACAAACGCAGACCTGGGATCCGAGGGTGTTGCGCGCCCTTCGGATCCCGTCTTCGATGCTTCCTGCTGTGAAGAAGCCGGGCTCGTGCATCGGCCACAGCTCTACTGGGTATTCTGGTTTCGGACTACCCGAAAACACGCCCGTGTACGTGCCGATGGGTGATCATCCGTGCTCCGTACTGGCCGCTTTGGCGCAGCGCCAAACGAACCCGAGCAGCGACTCCAACTTAACGTGTACGTTGCGAAGAGATTTGGTGTTGGAGATGGAGGTTATATTGACATCATGATATCTGTTTGTAGTGGTGAACATAGGCACATCGGCGCAGATGGCCATGGTGCTGACGGGAGGAGACATCGAAAAACTATCCAGCTCGGAGGACATCGACGGCAAGGACAACTCAAGCTTTGAAGTGCGGCCATTCCTGTTCGAAAACCGATTCTTAGGCGTTGCAGCGTCGCTCTCCGGGTTCGTTTTCGCAAGAATTGCTGCGATTTGACTTCTCGGGTAGCTAACCGTATTCGTTTGGTGTGGTAGCGGTAACACGTTCGCATGGTTAGTGCATCAGTGGCAGCAATGGGCCGACGAAATGGGACTCACTCCCGCTTGCACCGATACCAACGAAGAGCAGGCGGCGCAGCGTGAAGCTGAAGTCTACGCGCGGTTAATCGCGTTGGGTTTGCAGCGCCAAGACACCGAGCTGACGTTTGTGCCGACACTGAACGGCGAGCGCGCGGACCCCAATGCTAGTGGCAGTATTTTAAACTTGCGGATGAACAACTGGAGCATGGGCGACATCAGCGCTGCGCTGTCCCGCGGCCTCGTGGATAATCTCTTCGCCATGATCCCCGCAGAGCTGCAGCCGCTGGTATCCGTCCAACCGTACGTCTCACCCCACACACTCCACTTGGTTCAGGAAAGCACACTCACAGTTTCTTGCTGTACTGCTTCAGGTTGATCGGCACAGGCAACGCGCTGGTCCGCAATGAGCTACTGCAGCACTTCCTCTTACGGCGCCTGGCTCAGCCCTCGCAGCTGCAGCTGCAGACCGCCGCAGACGCCGCCGTTGGCGCAGCGCTCACCCCGTCGATGCTAGGCGGACGACCCGTCGTCCTTAACGTGTAGTGCGTTAGCTTTCTGGTGAGGTCTGCAGGCCGCCACGGCAACTTGACCATGTTGAAGCGGTTTCATGTTGAAGTGAGCCGTTTGTCCTTCACGCGACCTTCGAGCTACATTGTCGATATGACGACGCGATCATCCAATCAACCTCTGACACGTGCCCGGAAAATTCCCGTGGACCCGGCCGGCTCTATGCGCGCTGAACCCTACTCGCGAAGGGTAGGTTAAAATGAATCGCACATTGAATTGGGACCAAAACGAGATATTTGGTCACTTCAACATGCCGTTGCTTGGAGATCGCTGCAAAAGTGGCTCGATGAGATGAAGTGACATAGGACGTTATCACCGATAAAAGAGAGCATTCAACTTTTTTGCATTGACCATCGACCGCACCTCAGCCTGCCGCGCATAGCGGATCTCGCCGTTTTTTCAGCTAGTCGTGGCGAAGATATGGGGTGCGCTGGACAATTGGCTCTGATGCCGACCGTGCTTCAGCTTTGCTGCCCCCTTGTTCGTCAAAATGGTGCATGCAAATGCGCTGCTACCACTCTTGGCGCAACCATGGTGAGCCTGGTATCTGTAGACGTGCGGCCAGCCGACCTATTTTACTAGTCGTGTGAATGGGTTCGTGGTCCGCCCTCGGATTGTATCTGTTTTGGCTTTGATACATGTAGATGCAGCCGAACCGGCTAACGGACCACGATACCGGACCTTATCATAACTTAGACTCGTTTACCATGAGCACGCGGTGCCCATCGCCGTAAAAGCGTGTCATGGTAAAGCTCCTGCCATGAGCTTGATGCAGATGCATGATCTTTTGGAGGAGGGGAAGCTTCCACAACGGAGCCAAACCTCGATTCACTAACAAGCTGATTTTCTATCAACGTTAAATTACAACTGCACCAATTTCTTCTCAGCTCACAGAGCTGCTGCTGCTGCACTGCGAGCGATGGCACTCGTTTCGCTTTTTGCTCCAGAGCAATTCAAGTTGGACCTTTTGTTTTGGTCTGGTCCAATTTGAGCGCTTTGAATTGCACGTTGGAGCCAGAAAATAGCCTGGCGTGCGTTTCCCGCGCACAGAAATCTAGAACGTTCTCTGCCACGCGGGGCGGGTGAAACATGGAGTTTGTATACAGAGAACCATGCCGACCCATCGCAGACCTCCCCGACCTCCGTCCTGAAAGCCGTTAAAATCGTCGCATACAAACACCAAGACGCCGGCCTGGGAAGGCGTTCTGGCCACTCGTTTTGCAATTCATTTGCAATTCTTTTGCAATTCTTTCCGGCAAGACGCGAAGAAAAGCCGCGTGGCGGAAGCGAGGGAGAACTCAAGAATCGCGCGCTACGAGAAGAGCGTGCACGCCGTCGAGCAGGAGAGCGACTTGAGGGACCAGCAGCCTCACAAGCAGCACCCGCAGAGGCACTCGAGGCACAGGAGGGAAGTCAGGACAGGACAGGTCAGAGCAGAGCACTCGGCTGCCCCACGGAACCACTCGCAGCGCCCTCGTCGCCACCGGACGAGCGCTTTCCAGGCCCATTCCCAGCGGCTGCTCGCTCCTGGTGGAGATCAATTCTAGCAGGTAACGAAAGCCACAGGCCCTTCGACTGTGTCAGTGCAAGCGGAGGCGGTGTCTGACGTTGTGAAAGTGTGTTGTGCGCCTTCAGTTTCACTGCCTGAACACCCAACAACCCACACCCACCCACTGCATATACATCCACCCACCCACCCACCCCAGTCCCCACTACACACAGCCATGGCCATGACGGGTGATTGGACCTTCACGGAACAGGAGCTGCGGTCCACTCCGTCCCAGCGGGACGGCATGAAGTACGCGGACGAGCTGGTGCTCCGTCGCCAGGCGTGCGACTTCATTGAGAAGATGGCCAAGGCCCTGGACCTGCCCAAGCTCGCTCAGATCAGCGCAGACAACTACCTCCACCGCTTCTACATGCGCCAGTCCATTGTACGATACGACAAGTTCTTGGTCGCTGCGGCGTGCGTGTTGCTCGGCTCGAAGGCCGAAGAGAGCCCCAAGAAGACTGGCTACGTTGCCAGGGAGTACATTGCCGTCCGCAAAGTCGTGGAGAAGGAGCAGGTGTTCGCCATTCAGAAGCACGACCCGCAGGTCATTGCAGGCAAAATCATCTCGATGGAGGGCGTGGTACTGCACAATTTGGCCTACGAGCTGACGCTCTCGCACCCGTACAAGTACATCAATGAGAAGGTGGACAAGGTGGTGCGTCTGCAGCATCTGACAGAGCAGCAGGCCAAGACCCAGAGCAGTAAAATCAAGCAGGTGGCGTGGTCGTTCTTGAACGACAGCGCGTACACGGTGGCGTGTTTGCGACTGGAGTCGGTGGACCTGGCGGCTGGTGCGGTGTATCTGGCGGGACTCTACGAGAGCTACGTGCCGGAGGACCTGTGCACAGCCAGCGGACTGCCGTGGTGGAGTGCGTTGGCGACGCCCCTCCATACCTTGCAAGGTATTGCCATGCTTGTGAACTCTGTTCTCTTGTCGTGGGTGCTGGCAATGTTTAAAGAAAGCTGTGTTCTCCCCCCATTTGTCTAGATGCGGCTCGCTACTTGCTCAAAGCTTACACGGCGCCGTACATCGAAACGAACGTGCTCGCTGCGGGACTGTCGAAGTTAGTTTACATGTTTCACCCGCCCAAGTCGGTCGAGAGCCCCGCGTCGTTCGTAGAGCAAGACGTTGTGGAGCAAGAGCACTCGTCACCCATGACGGTGTCGTCGCCGATGGACTCCGCCGCGTGCGTGACGTCTCCGGAATGCGGCAGCAGTCAAGGCCGGTCACCGTACGACCACGACTTCGACCACGATGTCAAGTCGCATGCCAAGGACAGTGAGGAGAGCCCCCGCGAGACGGCGCAGGTTCCGGCGACGCCCGCGTCGCTGCTGGACAGCTTCCCTATTGCCAACGATAGTTCAAGTGCTGACAAGTTGTTGGGGAGCACTGCAGCGACGCGAGCGGCGAACACTGGAAGACTGTCGCGCAAACGCGGTAAGGACGCCGAAAACACGTTTTGTTCTGCAAAGAAGTTTAAGTACTGCTTGTAAGAGGCTGCGACGCGAGCGAGTGAGCGAGAGCGCTCCCCTCGACGGGCGCGCCACAAGCAGTCAAGCACCAACGAGCGAAGAGCCTGACACGGCGAGTTCACCGGGCGACATGGGCTTGCAGCGGCGCGCGCGTCCTCGTCGACTTCCAGCAGCACTCTGCTCTCCGCCGGCAGCACCTCGCTCATCCGTTTAGAAAAAGTAGAAAAGCGCTAAAAACTCCAACAATAAAAACATATTTATACAAGCAACCACGCAGAGCAAACCTCAATACTTATCACTGACAGGTTTCTCCATCTCCGCGCCAATGTCGAGAACCCGCAGCTTGCTGCGTGCCACCCTCCACCCGCAGCCATTCGACCGCTGGGGACTCGACTGGATCTGCTCGAACGCGAATGAACCTCCAGCGACAAGCAGAGCAAGTGATCAACCGCACGCTCTGAGGCCAGGGAGGCTGAAGCTCTTCCCATTGCCCCATCAACGCAGCTCTCATTCGCTCGCTCGCGCGCTCTCACAGGGACATCACGCCGACCAGAGACCCGATCCCCCAACCGACCAGCTCTTCCGCCTCATGGACCAAAGCGGAAGGCACTAGTCAGGCCAGCAACGAGTGCACCACGTCGTCAAGCCGAACGCAGAAGACTTCGCTTCATGCTCGGCAGTAGCGCAGTAGCGGGCGCGGATGAAGACGGCGGCAATCTGCAGCAGAATCCAGCAGAGAGACACATGGACAAGCAGGTGAGAAATCCAAGCGGGAGAACAGTTTCCAGTCGACTGCAATGCAATGCACTGCGCGGCAACATCATCTCTCAACATACCTTAGTGGTCGCTGCCTATCACTGCTCGGAGCGACATCGGGATCTGCCCCGCAACCCCCAAGACACTCACTTGCCCCCCTCGAGGCAAACTGGAAACTGCGCCCTTCGTTCTGCACATATTTTTGGCGAAGTGCTTTTGCCGGATAATCCGCGCTTATCCGGCGGGTCCCCCGTTTAACGCGATGGAAACCCAGTGTATCGACTTTACGGGCGCTTGAAGCGACGGTGATTGGCCGAAACGCGGCTCGGAGGAACAGCGTCGTGCGACAAACGCGCAGTTTTGCGCAGCGCGAGAACCCAGGGCCGGAACTGGCCTCATCCCCGCAAAAGTCCTAGCACACTGCTACTATCTATACTGAAACTAGGTGTATCCACGACCGAGCAATACTTTCGCGGCGGTTCCAAGCGAAGCGGCACACTGTACCGCTTGCCGCATTGCGAGTGCAATCCCAATCGATCAAGCCGATTGAGGTCGTGGCGTCGAGCTCCGGACCTGTCCGTTGCCGTCGTCTGACTGCTGTGGACGGACGGACTCCATGGCGCTCCTTTGAAGGCCGCGCACCGACGACGGGCTGATCCCAGTCACCAGTCCACACCCAGTTGAAGCGAATGTCGAGGCGCGTCGAGGATTGTGAACGCATCGATTGCAGTTGGCGATCCGGCGGCAGAGCTCGGAATGTCAAATATTCCAGGCTTGCTGCCACATTGGGACGTTTTCTATAGCTGCGCGCTGCAGGCTGAGAACGCCGTTACGGCCGGCAAACTTTTGCTTCGTGCGATACTCGCCCGGAAGAGGGCGCGCTGGGTGCCGTCGCTCGCCTTTATGGTCATCTAGCTACTGTACAACTACAACTGTAATGTACATTTAGCCTACCTGGTAGAAGTTGTAGTATATCATCTGGCCGTTAGTTCCCATCAAGTTCAAACCACCTGCACTCTCTTGCATTCTGCACTTACGCCAAAGCGTTGAATGTATTGCTCTGCACAGTTAAAATCTACTATGCTTTGATCTTTTCCCATGGCTTGGCGGCGGCCGCCTCGCCAGCTTCCGTCTGCTGGATCAGCAGCGCGCTTGAGTCTACGGACAGCTTGTCTTCGATGTCGCGAATGCCAGGCACCGTCTCGCCCTTCTGAATGAGATCCATAACGTCCTTGAATGACTCCGGGTATGACGGTCCTTCCGCCGTTGTCGTCGGAGAGATCGACTTTGTCACCGGCACGGGCATTTTCTCCTCCTCTTCGTCCGCTACCACGTCATTCGAAAGTGCCTTTGCCACGCTGCTACCACCGTTGGAGATATTGGTGACACTGGTCTGCTGCTCCAGGCGTGCCATGAACGCATCGAGGCTTGTGGAGGCAGGCCCTGAAGGCGCACTGTTTGCCACTGTCGAACGCGTCTCCTCTGTGGTGGTGGTCGTGGTAGTCACAGTGGCAGTCGTTGACGATACACACTCTTGCTTCTTGTCCTGCTGTGCAGAGAATTCCTCGAGGCTAGCATGCGCAATCTCCTCAAGCGACAGGTTCGAGGACGACTTCGGGTTGGTGAGAGACTGAAGCGCCTTCAGGAGCGCGCGTAGGATGGCGATGTTTTCATCGAATGCACCAGTCGCTTTGCTCGCAGTGTACCACTTCCACTCCATGTTAAGACCCATCGTCTCGAATCCAATTGACTTGAGCAGTTCTTCGTGGTGCTGCAAACACACAACATGTTAATTCTTTCCACCATTCAGTGTGCGATGAGTAGGGGGAATGTTACCTTGAGCGGCTCGATCTTTTGCTTGAAGTTCGCATTCCCCGGGGAAATGCGACGGTAGCGAGGGACTTCCGGGTTCTGCAGTGATCATTTGGGGATCTCAGGTGAGATACTATCAATGACAAGAAATCCACATTAGCATGGAATCGCCTTACCTCGACAAGATTCTTGACATACATACTGAGAATTCCCGCTGCGAGTTTGAGTTGCTCCAGCGAGTTCTACAGGCACATGTCAGACAACACTTATTCACTGCAGCACAAATGCATGAGATAGCAGCGTGCCTACCTCAGTTCGGAGCTTTTTCAATGCTTTCTCCATGCGCTCAGCCTTAGACACCACCTTCGCAACGGCCGCAGGTGGCTGCTGCGGGTTAACTGTCGCTGAAGACGACACCGTCGTCTTGCTTTCAGAGACACTCTCTTTCTTCACTTTATCACCACTCTCCTTTACTGACTCATTCGCGTCAGAATCACCAGCACTTTCCGACTTCTTTGACAGCAAGAGCGCCTTTAGTGTGGAGATTTCAGCCTTCAACTCCGCGATAGACTGCGCGTTGCTCTGTTCAGCGAGCGAGCTGGTGATCTGCGCAGTCAGCAACGTCTTGCTGCGCATGTCGCGCTCTTTTTCGTCCAACGAGGTGCTCAACTTGGCCAGCTCCTCCGTCTGCTTCTGGATAGCGGACGACACACTTGTAAGCTCGGCAAACAACACCTCGTCCTTCTTGGCTTCCTGCTCCTTCTCCTCCTGCATCTTCGCGGCCTCCAGCAGAGGCGGCATCGGTCGCTACACGCACATTCACGCAACACCACAACAGTCAGCACTCCCTCCAGCATATCATACCCCTTTCATCCCCCAGCAAACATCATACCAGCCACGGGATGTAACCCGATTGCACCGCGTAGTTCCACAGGAACGTGAGGATGGAGGCCGCGCCCACCAGCGACGACAACGTCCACAACACTCGGACGTAGGGCGGGTACATCGTCCGACGCTGCATCATCTGCATGGGCGCAGCTGCCGTCATCATCATCGGGGCCGCAGTCGCGAGCTGCTGCTGCATCGATGGAGTCGCAGCCGCAGAGGTGGCCACTCCACCGTTCTGGTGGCGCTCGATGGCTTCCTGGATCTCCTCCTTGGTCATGCCTTTTCCCTCCAGGAATGACACGCGTTCCGACAGCGGCGTCGACTGCAACGAGGTGGAGGAATAGAACCGAGTGAGCAATCGTGAAGCGACCGCAGCGAATAAAGACGCGCTGGAAAACGCGATCTAAGCGCAAGACGGAGGAGACGGTGGTGACGCACCTGGACGCTCGGGTGCTGCAGGAACTTGAGCCCATTCTCCACCATTTCCTCACGCATGGCCATCGCTGTTACTCCGAGCCAACTTGAATCTGCTGACGTTGACGCAATGCACGATGCGGCTGTGCAGCTTGTGTACGCCACACCATCTTTTCACATCTGATTCGTCAGGTCAGTGTCAGTATCAGAATTGTAGTTCTGTGTTTCGTACACAAGTTGACTTGGCTGGCTGACAGTCTCCATTTCAATTGCTGAAGTCAAAGCACTCGGTTGACTGTGCTGCAACCGCTCTCCGAGGACAGTTGCAGGCAACATGGCGCCCCCCAACAAGCGAGCTAAGAAGGATGACGGCGCAGCCAATGCGGACAGCGGTGAGCCCGCGTTCGAGAGACGCAACCCGTCGCACATCAAGAACAAGATGAAGCGCCAGCTCGTGATGCAGAAGTTCCGCAAGGAGAAGAAGGAGGCCAAGAAGGCGGCGCAGCTCAAGCGCCGACGCGAGGCGGAGGAGATGGGCGAGGAGGCGCCGCCCAAGATGGAGCCGCGTACTATTGACAACACGCGTGAGAAGGAGGTCACGATGGTCAGCAGCGAAGGCGACGAGGAGATCGAGGCCGACGAGCGCGACGACGAGTTCGCCAGCATCTTCGCCAATGAGGAGGCGCCCAAGCTCATGATCACCACGCGCCCGTTCCCGTCGGGCGAGCTGTACCACTTCATCAAGGACCTCATGGACTTGCTGCCCAACTCGTTCTACTACAAGCGCGGCACGTTCGACATCAAGGAGATCGTGCAGTTCGCCACCAACAAGAAGTTCACGCACCTCGTCGTGCTCTCGGAAAAGAGCAAGATCTGCAATGGGTACGTTGTGGATTGTTCATGCTCATTGTGTATGACAAGTTGATTGACCTTTGCAATTGTTGCAATTTGCAGCATGCTTGTGAGCCGCCTGCCTGAGGGTCCGACGGCGTTCTTCAAGGTGTCAAATGTGAAGCTTACAGCCAGCATCAAGGAGCGCGGCCGACGCACGAACCACCAGCCGGAGCTGATTCTCAACAACTTTTCAACGCGTCTAGGCCACCGCGTGGGCCGTTTCCTTGGCTCGCTGTTCGAGCACCAGCCGGAGTTCGAGGGCCACCAGGTCGTGACGTTCCACAACCAGCGTGACTTTATCTTCGTACGACACCACCGCTACACGTTCGAGAACGAGAAGAAGGCGCGTCTGCAGGAGATTGGCCCCCGCTTCACAATGAAGCTGCGCTGGCTGCAGCAGGGCACGTTCGACACCAAGTTTGGCGAGTACGAGTGGGTCCACAAGCAGCACCAGCTTGACACGTCCCGCCGGAAATTCCACCTTTAAGCAGCATGCGCCATCCATTTACTCAATAGACAAAACATACACCGCCACCGTTAGGGTCCCCCTTACGCTTCACTCCACGTTGCATTGAAGCGATTCGGTGGTGCAGACAACTGTTTAAAACACCAGCGATTTGCAACATCGACGCGCGATTCCCGACCGTCCGTTTCGAGCAGAAGGGAGCTCGTGCTTGACTTCCTTGCCTTTAGCTGTGCTTCCTGCGAGCAAACACGTCAGCCTGGCCGCTGTTCTTCTTGCAAAGTGACACAGCATTGTTGTTACTGGGACTGCGACGGCAGCATGTCCTACCAAGACTGAGATGGCCGCGCGTCTACGCTGCATATCGCATGTTGCTTCTCAGGCCTGTGGAAGCTAACTTGTCAGCATATCTAAGTGAACGCATCAGGCCGATACTCTCTCAATGAAGACGCCACGCAAGAAGCCGGGATTAAAGTGCAAAGAAGGTTTTTCTTTTCATCTGTTTAAAATATAATCTAGGGTGCCACATGCCTTAAGAGCCCGTCATCAGTCTCACTCGCGCGCCCGTGCTGAGCAGTCAGACACGACAGAGCGTGTTCTTGCTCGGTGCACACGGTGATCATCGCGGCGCTGCCCTTGGCGAAGTGGTCCACGCATCGACTTGACACGCTTACTCGTTGGTAGACTCCATCAGGTAAGCGATCAGGTCGCGACGCTCCTGCGGCTTCTTCAGGCCGGCGAACACCATCTTGGTGCCCTTGATGTACTTCTTGGGGGCAAGGAGGTACTCGAACAGGGTCGCGTCAGTCCAGACGACGCCCGAGTTCTTGTTGGCAGCCGAGTACGAGTAGCCGTCGGCCTGGCCCGACTGGCGGTTGATCATGCCCGAGAGGTTGGGGCCCTGCTTGTGGGCGCCGCCCGCGTTGGTGGTGTGGCACTGCGCGCACTTGGTCTTGAAGATCTTGGCGCCCTTGGCAGCGTCTCCCTTTCCGCCGGCAACGTCAACCATGTTTCTTGAGTGGGGTGGGGGTTCTGGTGGTGCTTGTGAAGCGGATGCGGCCTTTTTCAAAGTGCGTTGGCCGAAGCTGCGGTCACGGCGCGCCGCCCATAAAACCTCGGAATCGAGGTTATAAGCCAACGTGAGGACGCGAAACGACCGTAACCGCCTGAAGCGCAGTAGCCAATCAGCGCTTGCAAATATGTTTTAAACACTGCCACTTCGGCTCTGCGACGGCGCGCAGGCAGGCCGCCTTGAAGCGCTCTCGCCCTCGTCTTCAGTGCCAGACGCGCGCCGACCGGGTATTCCGAGACGGATGCGCTTGTATCGCCCTTGCATATAGCTTGACAGTCGACCCCATTGGTATTTTGGTCGCCGCGCCGCCGCTGAGGTGAGTTTAAGGTGAGCCGCCGGCCCGAGAATGATCCGGTCGATGACGCACGACGCACCGTTTTTAATGGGTCAGTCGCACGGCTCTGCACTTCAGAACGCCAAGCTTCAGGTGTTTTATTCAATTTTGGTGGTGAGGGCCAACCCGGGCCAAAGACGTGCAGCACCTTCAAGCGCTCCATGCTGTGGTGCGCAATGCCCGCCACGCGGGCGGCGGCATTAATTCGCTGAGGCCGAGTTAAACCACCACACAGGGTAGCGGTATTAATATCGCGCTGGATTAACGTGCAAACTCGGGATCATGGCTGCAGGATATGTGTCTGGCGACCGCAAACGCGTGTCTTCGGGCTGGATCCGTCGCGTTCTCCGCTCTGTTCGTGCAGTGCACGACGTGCACCTATAGATAACGATCCAGAACGCATTGCAGAAAATACCGACGACGTCACCAGCGGTGCTGACAGAGACGAAGAATCTATTGTGAAAATGGCACCGCGAGCGGTTTTAATAGCTATCCGAACTGTTGGTGCGATGCGGACGTCTCGCAGAAGATTGGATTGCGTTTGGCCCCACGTCTGCTAGAGGGCATGCAAGGCGGCGGAGTGCGATAGTATTATGTTGCATTCGCATCGCTTTGCGTGATTGCTACAGTAGCGCACAATGCATGTGCCCCACTTTGCAATGTCTTTCGCGCTGCGGAGTGTGAGTATGTACCTGATAGAAAGCTCTGCAATTAGCTAGGAGGGGTGTGCTTGCCTATTGCCACCTCGATTCCTAAAGCCACCGATTGCTTGTGCCGCGTTGCCCGTCAGTGGCATACCCTCCTTCGCATACCGTACTCCCGTTCGATTTTGACGGCTCACCAACACGTAACAATGCCAAAGCAAAGATACCGACGTTTAAGTCGTTGCAGTCTGCAACGATGGTGGATAGAGCTTTATTGAAACCACAGGTACTCTTTGACTCCTTCAGCAGAACCGAGTCAATGAAACTTTTTTGAAGTACCTACATGTACTTCAGGTAGTACAGTGTGAATGAAGCACACACCAACCCACGGAACAAGTTCTCAGCACTTGTCTTAGCTATCTACCATCAGTTGCCACGGATGACTATCGCAATGGACCATTACTAGTCTCACGTGTAGATAGCGGTATTGCGATGTCGTAATTCCACGAGTAACTAACATTATTGCCAACTTGACTGCTCCATTCGCGAGCATCAACAGATTTTGAACGTCGAAGTAGTCGGATCGGATCCACAAAATAAATAAGGTCAGATGTACTCGACCAAAGTGGCTACGACACCGCGGCAGGCAGCGTCCTCGACTTAAGTCTTGCATTAAAGCAGCCAACATTGTGTCATCCTCGCCACTCATCGTCGTCAGTGCAACGCCGATTGCTCAAGCTACAATATGCATGTGTCCTGTGAATATATTTTTTAAAGAACACGGCAGCAAACCTAAAATCAAAGCACTCGATGAAGTATATTTTTAGGTTAGCAGATTTCGCTATCCTCGTAATGACTTTAGTTTTGGCGTACACTTGCGGAATTATAACGCCGGTTCCATGAGTAGGTCGCACCGTTGTTTGAATAGGTCCGCTGCCGTTCATCAAACTTGGCTGCAGTGCTCGCGAGAATTTGTTGTCGCTGAATCTCCGCGGCACGCCGGTCCGCATCCTGCCTTGCTTTCACGACTCGGAATGACTGCTGTGAGCTAGACACCATTTTGCTTGTAACTAGGGCGGGGCCGTCTGCTAGTCCCCACAGCACTAGAATTGCCATCGCTATCACCTTCCAGATACGCGGGAGCTTCAGGTTGACCATCTTGAAGCTGGCAGCGCAGATAGCTGGATCCCTTGGACACTATCGTAACGTCAGTTCAGTCAGATTCTTCCAATTCTGCTGTGTCTTCACGGGCTGAATCGAAAGCGACTCTTGCCAGGTCACGAGGTCGCTCTCTCTCTCTCTCACCGACGGTGAGTGTGGAAGCAGTTCGCATCTTCAGAGCACACGGTACAGCCACTCAATACTAGAAGTATGCAGCAATACTTGACCATCACGGCAGATAAGACCGTAGAGCCCAGCACTTGTCAACCAAGGATAGCGTGGCCGATGGCAGGGACGGACAAGGAAAATTCTTGCACCCATTTCTACTTGCACACGGGTGCCATGCATGCGTCAAAGCCTGCATTGTGGCCGACTGCAACTGTAACGTCCTCGACTCCAAATACTTTCTTCGTTCTGCTCACCTCCACGTTTTATTTTAATCCAGCGCGTGGCGATGCACTTCACGTTACATGAATTGCCGCCCACAACAACGGCGTGAGGTGTCGCCAAGCAAACTCCTGCATTATTCTCTAATTTCCACCGCTGGCACAACAGAGTAAAAAACACAAATAAAAAACACAGCAACGTGCTCATTCAATTAGATCATTAGACGCAGCAGTTCGTACCCGTTGGGGGAGCGTGAGCCAGTCAGTCAGTCAACCAGACATACAGCTACGTTAGTGATGTTCTGCTATAGTGTAGGTAGATACGGTAGGCTGAGTACCCTCTCTTTAGCTCGACTTGGGGGCGGCCTCCACGGCCTCCACGTTCTTGGACGGGTCGTACGTGAACTTGCGGTAGAACTGCACGAGGCCCGTGCCGGCCATGAAGACGTTGACGGCGAAGAGGTTCCAGTTCTTGGGCGTGATGATGAGGCTGTAGCGCGACCAGATGAGGCCCGTGGCCGTCACGGCCGTCTGCTGGGCCACCGAGATGGTCTCAGGCGAGCGCCGCATGTCGGCCACGTTGGCCAGGGAGATGGCCCACTTGATGGTGGGCGCCCAGAAGTGCACGGTGAAGGGGCCGGCCGGGTGCGCGAGCATGGCCGTGAGCTTGGGGCTGCTGGCCACGATCTGGTGCTCGAGCACCTTCTGCTGGATACGGGGCACGATGGACGGCAGCATGGCGGCGGCTTTGGGCTGCTTGGCTTCTGTTTTGGTCGACGTGGAGCGCTCGGAAGTGTGATGGATAATGCGGCGATTTGCGTCGACCAGAGCCGGCGGTCCGGAATTCGCTTTTTAGAACTGGGCTACGGATTTATTCGACGAATGGGAAGGCTGGAAAGGGGATTCGACCAATGGTAAGCAGTTATGCGACACGTTGGGTATTGGATATTTACAAGCTGAAGTTGTCGAAAGCCGCACACCAAGCACCAGAGTCGTCAAATCACGCTGATTCGGTCATTGCAGTCGCGACTGCAAATTGCAGTCTGCAATGTGGACTGCCCTCTCCTGCCCGTAGAGCTCGGGACTTTTCGACTTGCGTTGGCTGGCGGAAGACTGGCGATGGATGGAGTGTCGGCTGGTGGGGATGCAACTCGATGGTGTACAATTCGCTGAGCGGCGGCGAGTTCAGGCGATGACCGTGTCATCGCCGCGAGGTTGGCTGCCAGCAGCAGCAAGGTCCTTACTGGCACTCATCAAAGCGCTGGGTGTCGGCGATCCTGGGCACACTCGTGTCTTTAACGGGACCTCCAAGCAATGCATATCTACCCACCTTCAAGGACGCCAGCACGACGATGCATGACATGATACGCCACCGCCAGGATCCTTCTCAGTGGGCCGACTCAGCCGCCGCTCGGCATCCGCACAGGTCTCCATCGCACGCACCAGCCGAGATGAATTGCAAAGGGGGGGGGGGGGACGAAGAAACATCACTGCATTCACGTTAGAGCTGCCGGCTCGCTAGACAGCAATAGCGACCGTCTACAGCGTAGCAGCCTGCGTCTTGTGCGACTGGTCGTACGAGAACTTGCGGTAGAACTGCACGAGGCCTGTGCCGGCCATGAAGACGTTCACGGCGAAGAGGTTCCAGTTCTTGGGCGTGATGACCAAGCTGTAGCGCGACCAGATGAGGCCTGTGGCCGTCACGGCCGTCTGCTGGGCGACGGAGATGGTCTCAGGCGAGCGCCTCATATCCGCCACGTTCGCGATCGAGATGGCCCACTTGAAGGTCGGCGCCCAGAAGTGCACTGCCAATATGTACAGGGGTTAGAGCAGGTATGCGGCTCCCGATGCTGGGGGTTGAGCGCACCTGTGAAGGGGCCGGCCGGGTGGTTGAGCAGCGCCATGAGCTTGGGGCTGTTGGCCACGATCTGCTGCTCCATGACCTTCTGCTGGATGCGCGGGACGATAGACGGCAGCATGGCGAGGCGAAATCCTGCAAAGGGGCTGGACTCGGTTCAAATAAGGGGGTCAACTTGAGCCCGAGGCGGCGAAAGGGATTGTGATCGAAGCAGGACGGAGAAACGTGGACTTCAAGTTTGAAGTGTGCGACCATTGCAGATCCGTTGTAGCTTCCAAGCTATACTTGAGGTTCTGCTGGGTTGTTGAGCTCCGACGGTCGGGCTGCTTTTCGTTTGTGCTTGGTCTGGGATGACCGTGGATACGGCTGGTGAAGCGTGCAAGTGAGTTGAAGTTGCCCTGTCACAAAGCTAACCGCATGTGTGGACGAAAACTCACCAGCGATTTGCAACGGAAAACCCAAGTTCGGATGATACATCGATCGTCGATGGCGATTGGAGCTGCTGTTGTTATCGATAGCAAAATGTCGATGAAACTCGACTATCGGGCGCCTCGCTATTGACGGCGAGGTGTCCAGTTCATTTTTGCACCAGTTCATCATTGCTCAGTGGTTCTGCGCACTGGTCCTTGCCTCGCCGAATCGGCGGCCAATGGCACTCAACAGCTCGTGTCGGCGATGTACTTTTACGTGTCTATACGGCCCCGCTCAGAGCACTCAACGACGCACGACGCCGTCCGCGCCAAGCAAAAGCAAATTGTTCTAGCAAGCACCTGCGTGTCTATCACCTACTGGAGTAGAATTCACCCGCAAACGCTTGGCTTGCGAAGACTAGGCCGGACGAGCGTAGTGAGCGCGTTCAATTACGTCGTCATTAATCGTGCCATTGTGGTGCTAGGTCTCTATGGGGAAGACCACCGGGCAGCTAAGTTAGCTATGCAGATATGTGAAAGTGTGAGAAGCCGACTAACCGGCGGCAAAACTACGAAGTCTGGATTCTCCTACAGCGTGGTCGACTCGGTAGCTGCCTTGATCGTCCCGTACTGTGTCTTCGCGGCCTTGGTGGCGTGTGCCCCCGACTGGTTGTGCTCAAACTTGCGGTACAGCTGCACGATGCCCGTGCCGGCCATGAAGAAGTTCACAGCGAGGAGATTCCAGTTCACGGGCGTGATCACCGTGCTGTAGCGCGACCAGATAAGACCTCCACCCGCCACGGCTGCTCAAAAGCAATAGAGCACAACAGTCAGTGTCACCGTACTAAAAACAATTTGAGTGTCGATGCAGAGCCTGCGCACCAAGCTGCTGCAGCACCGAGATATTCTCGGGATCGCTGCGCATGTCTGCGATGTTGGCGATGGAGATGGCCCACTTGAAAGTTGGCGCCCAGAAGTGAACTACAGGCCCATGAAGGAACACACAGAGCTCGTAAGTTGATTCAGTTGCTTGTAACCATTGCAAGTACTGTACGTACTTGTGAAGGGGCCGGCTGGGTGTGCGAGAATTCGTGCGAGCTTGGGGCTATTGGCCACGATCTGGTGCTCGAGCACCTTCTGCTGGATCCGGGGTACGATGGTTGGCAGCATAGCAAAAGATGTGTGAGAGTTTTGTTGGGTCAGCTTGCGCACTGGGCGGATATTGACGAAATGGCAGTTCTGTTTTTCTGCTTGGTGTGCACACTGTGCAGCAATGTCCTCGCTGCAAGAAGATGCGATGATGGTGAGATAACTTCATCCTATCTCGAAGTTTACTAGGGCTAGGCATTTCAGGAACCTATGAGAACTAATTTTCGCCAAATCCGACCTTGCACTTCAACTCAAGAAGTCTGGGATGATGCCTGTGATACATGAACTACTTTCATAAGTGATTCATGTCCTTTCATAATTTGTTCCTGAAAACAACAATGAGCCAAGCCAAACTTGAAGCTGCTGCACGCAGTGAGCAACAGAGATGGCCAATGTGGCAGTCAAATCTTGATTCCGGCGATGGACAACACTTTGATGCTCAAGATCTAGACCAGGAACGAGCTGACGAGAGAAGAGGTCGGCTGACAAACATGGTGGCGTGACGGCATGGATGTTGACAGTTCAACGCAAAAAAGATAGCGACAATGATTCAACGTGAAGTTGCGATCTCACGGTCGTCCCCAGCGTGGCACATGACCCTAACAGAATACGTAAGTATACGCGAGAAGCTCTTCGAACAGTGCACACGGTAGTTCACCAATTATCCTCCAACTTGCATCCTAACCCGGTGACATTTCTGCATATTCGCAGATAGCATCCGAGTCCCTTAGGAACGCGCCGCCGTACTTTACGTTAGTCGTGCTCTAGCTGTCCTGTGCGACTATCTAGTCCACTCGCGTCTACTCCACAATTGCATCTGTGCATCACCGCTTCCTGCTGCAAAATGACCATCGTGTCACCAGTTAAATAGATAGCTCAGAAGTCGCGAGCAGATGTCCTGTCGGCGGCGCGGGGGGAGCATAATGTCAGCGTCCGTGGGGTCCACCTCCAGGTCACGAGAGCCCAAGCTCTGACGCGCCTGCGCGCCAAAGTAGCTTGACACCGGCGTCTCATCGAGCGCGTTCGCGTCCCTGTCGGACGGGTAGCACTTCTTGACGCCGATCATGATGTTGTTCGCGAGCGTGCGTCCGTCGTAGCTGAGCGCCTTTTCGGCCTGTAGTCTCGTGTGGTAGCGCAGGTGCAGCCAGTTGCCGCCGCTGCTGCTCGAGTAGTTGACGACCTCTCCGACCGACTGGAACTGGTGCAGGATGAAGGACTTGGCGCTCGACTGGAAGCCGAACACGGTGACCCAGTACTGTTTGTCCTGGCCCCACTCGTCGCTATGCACGTTCGGGTAGTACGAGGCTCTGGCAGCGGCCGCACTGCGTCGTGCAGCGGCAGCGGCAGCCGCCTCGTCGTCGTCCACGCTGTGCGATGCGGCCGCCAAGCCCACGGGGTCCAGCAGCGACATCGTTGGAGGGGGTGGCACGTCATCGTCCTGAGCGTCTCCGCCATTGGCTCCGTCCTGCATGGAGCCATTTTTGCGCCTGCGAGCGCCCAGAGTGTCCTCGTAGCTGCCGCCGAAGCTGAAGGGCGAGTCCTCGGGCACCTCCACGCCCTGCCGCTTGCTGCGGTTCATGGACAGACTCTCGGAGAAGCTGAGACGCGGCTTGGCCTTGGAGGACAACACGTCCGCCTCGGAGCGGGCGCGGGGGGCGCTCTCCTTGGACTTGTCGGCCTTGGGCGTGGACTGCAGCGCCGTCAGCAGCGACGGGAAGTACTCGTCGTCTTGCGCGGTGGCCAGGGGGCGACTGAGGGGAGGCAGAGACAACATGGGAAACAACAGTCAGCACGTGGGAGCATTGGCACGGGCAGCTTATCAGATGCATGTACCTTGTAGACGCCATCGTGGAGCGGGAGGCTTCGCGCTCGTCCAAACGTTTTGAGTTTTGCGCCTGGTAGCGATGTTTGCTACACCAATTTTACATAGATTCGATACAGTCATTGCAATACGTGAGGTACTTCAACACCATCAACCATGAGTCGATGATGAGAATCGTGCGTTTAATTTTTAACTCCACTGTATATTCTTGGGACGCTTTAGAGGGAAGACCCTTAGCCTCGAAAGTTGTTGAGGAGTTGATCTTGAAGAGACTTGGAGTTGAGTTGATAGCTGGAGGATACCGGCATATTCAAACCTTGCTGTCCCCCCATGGGCATTTGCTGCTGCATTTGCATTGGTTGCTGTTGTCCCATCACTGTCGATTGAGGCTGCATGTTCATTGACATCGTCCGCTGTTGCTGCATGGCCATGACCATTGGCTGCTGCTGTTGCATTCCAAACGCCATCGGCTGCATACCCATCGACATTGCACTCTGCATATTCATTGCGGCAGCTTGCTGCACGCCAAATGCCGTCGACTGAATTCCAGGCATCGCCATGGACATCGGTTGCTGCATTTGCATAGATTGGGGTTGCATCCCCATCGACATTGGTGGCTGCATCTGCATGAATGGTTGCGTCGGAGACTGTGACTGCTGGAAAATAAAGTTGGCCGTGGACGCTCCGTTCTGCATCTGAGGTTGCATCATCCCCATCACGTTAGGAATCTTGGTTGCGTTCATTGACATTGGGGCAGGTATTGTCATTCCTGCCATTTCAACAGGCTGAGGGGGCCGCACCTGTTGTTGTTGCTGCGGCTGCATTTGAGATCCAAAGCCAGCAGTTTCTGTAGCCACCTTCGGAGGTACGGAAGCGGGTAGCTCGACATCGAAGTTTATCATGTCCAGCGCGTCGAAATCACGGTGCATTTTAGCGCGGCGTTCTTCTCGCTCTTCTCGCCGCTCGAGCTTCTCTTTGTTGTGGTCGATAGCCCACTGCAGTTCCTGGAGCCAATTTCCACGTTCCTGTTCACTGGTGGCGACCAGCTCATGCCCCCCGACAACACCAGGCACTTCAATCCGAAAGCCACAACCTTTGGGTCTGTCAGGATACGTCGCAGTAACCACGCGAACCTCGTAGTTGACGGGGATGATGATAATCGGCCGTACACCCGTCGCATTCTCGTACACCAGCACCGCCTCAGGCCGCAGTAACGCGAAGTGTTTGGCCCACACGCCGTCCATCTTTTTGCGCATCAGTGGACCCCGTAGCACGCTGTTGGGCATCTCGGCCGCATCCACAGCTCTCACATTGGCGTACTGCATGCCATTCAGACTCTCGTTGGGGTCCACTTCACGTTCATCCAGGCCGTATCCCTTGTCTTCCTCCTCTTCGTCGTCCTGCGTAGCGTACGCAGCATCCAAGTCAACGTCTTCCAGCTCCGCCTGCTTGTTCAGCCACGCGTTCGGATGCATCATCTGGTACCCGCCTCCGTAGTGCTGAGGAATAGCTGCGTGTGGCAGTATCATGCTCAGCTCCCTCGGCTCGCCGACCACACGGATCCGCGGCTGAGTGCGCGCGCCCAGCAGCTTGGACAGCAACAGCGTCAACACCCGAGCGAAGGCCGAGCTGTTCACCACCACGATGCGCTTCACCACCTCCGGGTACCATTTCTTGCACACCTGCAGGATGTCCGTGACCATCTTGGCCTCCAGGTTGGCCAGCGAGCAGTTGGCCACGTCCACGATGAACACGACGCCGGGCGCGTGCCGCTCCTCCATGGCCTCCACGGCCAGGTCCATGAGGTAGACGCAGAGTCGTCTGGCGTCTTCCAGCGAGCTGGCCGCAGACCCGTCGGCCGCTCCTCGGCCTTGACGCTGCAGCTTCTGGCCGTCACCGAAGCCCGGCTTGAAGTACTGCAGCTGCAGCAGCAGCACGGGGCAGCCCTCAGGGTCGGCCGCGCCCTCCAGAAGGTGCGCGTAGCCTTTGCGGACCTCCTCCTGCAGCGTGGGCAGCCCCACGTTGAGCTCCAGGTAGTGCATCTCGGAGCGGAACGCGTGCTTGTCCTTGAGCTGCAGAGCGGCCTTCATGACGTCCCCGTTGTTGCGACGCAGAGTGCGGACCATCTCGGCGTCAGTGAACACGTCGGGCAGGGCCACAGCACTGGTCAACGCCTGTAGGGGCGAAGGTTGGCCGGGGAACCGCTGGCCGCCGGGCAATTGGGCGGCGTAGGCCCCCACATCCCCCGAGAAGTTGGCCGGCCCTCCCCCGTAGCCCCCACCGCCGTACGAGTAGCTCATGTCTAGTGACTGTTCGAGAGTGAGATATCCCAGTAGTGTGGTGGATGGACGGTCGGTCTGGTTCGAGGACGAACGTTACTATTAAAATAGCTAACAGGGACGGATGAAGACCTTCCTCCTCTCCTGATATACACAAACACTACAGTAATGCAGCGGAGAGATGGCTACATCGCAGATGGCTACACTATGGTCAAGTTGAAGCGGAGACAGCTACCGCGACGCGAGTTTGCGGCTGTCTGGGTGTTGCTGATGACGCTGCATGCTCTGTGCGCGGCGTACTTACTGGCGATGGCGAGGTTGTACTTCTTCATGGAGCACCCGCAGATGGTCTACTTTTCGGACCTGTTGGCGCCTGCAGATCAACGGCGTTTTCGCTCCTTCGGTGTTGTTGTGGGGATTCTCGGAGGGTTCCATGCCGTTCATCTCGTACTCCACATCGTGTCGTCCATTCGAGCGAGAGCTTTGGCTGTTTGGCCACGGACTGCAATGGTGAAGAGAGGCATTGAGTTTCTTAGAAGACTTTCAAAGGGGAGGAAGGTGACGACACCGACGCAGCAAACAAAAGGAAGGGGAGCTATGCGTGCATTTGTCGGATGGAAGAATGAGGTGGACATCGAAGGACGATACTTTGAGCTAGGCTTTGTGCTGCAAAAAGTTGTGGAGATCGTCGCGCAGATCGAGCAGTGTCGGCGTTACAGCAACCTGATCTCGCGGGTGTGGATCAACCAAGCGTTTGTGGGCATCGTCGTAGCTAATTGCATTCTGACAGCGTTGCTGAACCATCTAATGCTCGCTGCTACTTCGCGCGCAAAGGCCCAAGTGGCACCCACCGGCCTGACTTTAGGAAGCTCAAGTATTCGCGAGCGAACGCTGTGTGTGGCCATGGATGCACTGCTATCAACAATTTCGTGCCTTGTTTTGCCACTTACGATTTTTGTGGATTGGGCGCTGCAGTTTGACACCGACCTGTGGACATTCCCAACAGAAATTCTCTACGGCGACACGGCGTTCACAAGACTTGTGTATGAGAACCAAGCCATCTTTGCTCTCTCAGCTATCGACGGGATTGCGAAGCTTGTACCCCATGCAAGCGTTTTGCTGAGCCTGACAAGTATCAGCTTCATTCTCGAGAGATCTTCTTCAAACGCGACGTGTAGTATGACTGCCTCAAGTGCAAGACAGCAGTCAGAGCTAAAGTCACGTCCTACTAATCGGTTGACACTTTTGCAGCACGTCGTAACTTCAGTGGGTTTCTTCACGGCCGCTGCGGTTGTGCTAGCCTTGCACTTTGAGGCAGAGCACCTTGTATCTAACGCTGATCCCTCCATCGCACAAATGTGTCTGGAGAGTGTGCGTCCGTGGTTTGCCCAGAACGTCAGTTGCTCCGTGGTCAAGTACAATTGCTATCGTCACGGCGTGGCGAGCCCCACACGCGACGTTCTCGAGAACCTGCAGCGTGAAACGCTAACGTCGATCATCTTCGCGCACTGTTCAGCCTTCCGGATGCCAGCTTCCATTCGAGACTTCCCCAATCTGCTAGGAATCGAAGTCTGGAACGTGACACTTGAACGCTGGGGCTCCGAAGCAGCTCTAAGCGCCGATCTGCATCCGAAAATGGTGTTTCTCATTATGGCGCACGCTAACATGACAACATTGCCCCAAGGAATATTGTCCCCACCATTACCCAACCTTCTCTCGGATATCGAGATTGTATCTACAAATCTGACAATCATACCCGAAGAAGTGGGGGAGGTTTGGATTAATTTACAGGTATTGTACGTAGAGAATTCGCCGCTGAAAGAGTTCCCGACAGCACTATTCCGACTTCCTTTGAGTGACGTCTCACTCGTCAACACTGGTTTGAAGGAACTACCAGACGACCTCTTCACGTCGGAGAGCTATCCGAGCAGCTACGAAGAACTGGCATTATCGTACAACCCAATACAAAACCTACCTGAATTCGCAAGAAAAGATATGGTCATTGGGGAACTGTCACTATCTCACTCAAGTCTTGCGACGCTGCCTTCCTGGATTGAAGCAGACATCAGTGAGGTGATGACCCTCGGCGGCTCACCGGTTTGCGAAGACGAATCAACACAATCGACCGCAGTAGTGGATTGTACAGATACTGGATGGGATCCCTTGAATAGCGGGAGTTATCCTCTGGCCTACGTGACATCTTTGCGCCAGCTATGACTTGGGACTCGCATGTCGCTACGACTGCAACGATCTGGATGGCTCGATGAATTGCGTTGGGTAGCGTTCTTCACCAAGTGGGTCCCACGCGTCGTCATTCTCCCCACAAAGTACAACAGCGGGGACTTCAGAAGTACCAGCTTCACAGAACGGTGATCCACCCAATGCCACATTATACCAGACGTTGGTGTCTATCCAGGCAGGGATCTCTGTGAGCTGTGTGAACTCCAGTGCTAAGTAGGAAACGTAAAAGTCTTCACTAGCTTCTGGTAACTTTCGCAACGGGTTTTTCGAGAAGGCCAGATCATAGAAATAGGAAGAAGCCCCAGTGAGCAGCACGTCGTCAGGAATTGTCTCGAATCTATTGTCGATCAACGAGAGCTCGCCTAGAGCAGGAAGCTTCATTAAAACACTCGGAAATTGATCCAATTGCGAGTGCTCCATGTACACAAGCTGAACGTTAATCCAAGCCTCTTCAACTTCATCAGGTAGCGTCGTGAGGTTCGTGTGAATAAACTCCAAGTCGATCAGTTGCTCTGGAAGTGGTGGGCTCAGAATTCCAACGGGCAGGCTGGTCAAGTTTACGAAAGCGAACATCATGTAGATCATTCTGGGGTGTAATTCCGCTGACAGAGCAGCCTCCTCCCCCCAGCGCACGAGTGTCGTGTTCCAGAGCTCGATGCCCATTACATACGAAAATTCGTGAAGAATCGGAGGCATAACAAACTCTGAGCAATGCAAGAACATGAGACTGCGTACTGATTCACGTTCCAGCAAGTCGAGCGCTTTAAACGGAGGACTTGATACCCCCTCTCGATAGCAGTTGTACTTGACCACAGCACAGCTAACATTTGGAGCGAGCCACGGATGCATACGTTGGAGGCAGAAACTGTTGATGATCTCGATGCCGCTGGTAACAGAGGCAAACTGCGCCACAAGATGGAGAGTTAGCACAGTAACCCCGGTACCCAGGAAGACTAATGGAGCTGCTACACGGTGCACAGATCGCACAATTCTCGCTCTTTGAACACTCCTACTAGCCTTCATTAACGCATGGTAGGATGCAACTGCGATGCTGGTTCTCTTCCCATTCTGTGCAAGTTTTGGAATTGAAGGTGGCCGGGGGTTGGTTGGCACAGACTTTGTAGCAACATCAAGCATGGATGCTAATGCAAGCAAACACAGGAATGCACTGATGTGAGGCACCCCCTTCATCACTGCGTTCCCCCACGAAATGGCGAAGAAAGCGCGATTTTCGAGGATAAGGTTGGCGAAAGACGTGTCTCCGTACAGAAGCGAATCCGGGAAGTCGAGGTTCTTGAAGTCGAACACCAACAGATAAGGGATGATAATCGCTCCTGGTAGCAGAATACCCGTTGCAACTGACAGTAGCGTATCCACAACTACAGCCAAAAATCGTACCGGCCGAGAAGATGGTGACGATATCGCCGGAGCAACTTGCCTATCGACTGGTATCAGCATCCGGTGAATAATGAAGGCAGACCAGCAATTCGTCACCAAAAGCGCCACTTTGACATGGTTAATCCACGGTCGTGCTATCAGTGTGCTGTACAAATACGCGTTCGGGATCTGTGTGGCGATTTCGACGGTCTTGCGAGCGGCAAACACGCGACCGTAAGTTTCATCGTTGCTGGATAGAGATTTACTGGTAGAGCTGCGTCGATAAGGTGGCCGTCCATGTCGTGATGATCTCCAACAACGTACTACCCAATGGGCAAGTCGATTAAATGCATACACCCCCAAAGACACCAAGGACAGACTGTCGGAGCCGAAGTTCACCGGTCGGACTGTTAGTCTTCCAGCAAAGACAGAGGCTCCGAGGTGATTCACGAGTTGGAGAGCGTGAGCTGCTCCGAGAATCCCAAGCAAAGTGCCTACGACACGAAAGTGACGGTCACGAGCAGGCGCAAGAAGTGTGGCGAAATAGTCGAGGTACTGGTTCTCCATGATCCAGTAGAGCTTCGCGCAGGATAACAGGAAAGCTGCACACAGTGCATGAAGCACCATCATGAACACCCAGAGCACAACGTACTGGCGACGTGAGATTTTGTTCCGGGCCGCCAGCGGTGATGCATGGCGGACGTCCTGGACACGAGGGCTTGATACGCTGCCTAAAGTCATCACAAGAAAAACTAGTGCAAACAATATTTCGGTGCTGAAGCTGTGCTTCGGTTTCTAGTAATAATAGTGCTCTAGTACTCCCCTAGATAGCTCGATCGAGTACGATGCTGTTTCCGTCACACCACGACTTGAGGTGAACGAGCCTGTGAAGGTTTGGCTTCCAGTATATCTATGAGACCTTGCTCCGCGGTTTTGTTGATCGCTGCAAGCCTGGGTGAGAGCTCCGTCAGGTCGATCTCAGGAGCATTTGGCGCGAGGAAGAAATGCTCGAGTCGACAGCAGAACGTAGTAACCAGCAACAATCCTCCGACGACCAGGAGCTGAGCGATGCTCCACTGCGCAGCGCTAACTGCGCTTCGATCGCTCCAACACCCCGTGGCGTAGATCGCACCAAGATCTGCGTTGTCGTGGTGCTTTGGAAGGCCCAGCAAGCCAACAACAGCCCATCCGATCGACGTGAGCGCAAAGACTGCGAGTCCGAGAGCCACCAACAGCTTCCCGACTCGTCTGGACGTCACACGATGTCTGCATGAGACCAACGAGCAGCCTAAAGCCACGAGTATTGCAAGCAGCATGGCGAGGAACACGGACGCCGTCCCGGCAAAGAAGACGGAGGGTGAAAGGAGCTCCGACGCGTTGCATGCCTCTCCGTCTCGACTTTCAAGCCAGGACGCGACGTTGAGTGCGACCACCAAAGCCAGCGGAGGGAGTAGCAGCGCGCGCTTGGTCAGACGCGAGCAGCACGAGCAGCGTAGACACCAGAGTAACGTCAGGGGCTGTTAGCGACAGAAGAAGCAGCACAACAACGATGAGTCAGCCAAAAAGGATCGTGACCAATGTTGAAGTTGTTGAAGTTGAAGTGGTCGTGTAGACGTACATCACAGTCGATGGTGAGCAGCGCTTCCCTCACACTGAGCCCCGCGCCCACAAACATGCACCCAATGGACAGCGTAATGCAGAGCACCACGAGCCAGTGTGAGGCCGGGCAATCTCTCTCCAGAGCCAGCACGAGTCCCAGGATTCCCCACACTTGGAGACCCAGCACCATGAGAGCCACGCTGCGTCGAAACGTGCGGTTCAGGTGGTCGTAGTAGAGATCGTCGGGTTTCGGTGGAGGTTCGGAAGATACGACGCGGCGACGCAACGCGAGCGCCGTAAGCACCAGCGCCGCCAGCAGCGAAGCGTCCAGGAACACACGAAGCCGAGGCAGACACGATTCGGTCGTTGCCATTGCTGTAGGTAGCCCTAGCTGTTCACGTTCCAGCGCGGAGACCAATCCCACGGATGCAGTTGCAGGCAATACCGGAGCCGTATGTATGCTCCGAATGTACGTGGTTATCGCGGACGAAGCGGAGTGTTGACAGTCCGACAGGACTCGCTAGCTTTAGATCGAGAGCAACGTCCGGGTCCAAAATAGAGGCAGTATGGAGCTTGGAAACATTTGCATGTACAGTCCTAGCACTCGCAATGATCTAGGTGATCCTGCGATCAAGTGCGCCGTGAGGCCGCGGGTGATGGCCACTTTAAGGCTGCTCAATCGGTGACGCAGCCACACTGCAATCCGCTGCGAGCCGGATTTGTAAACCAAACTTCCCGAGGTTTTGCTGGCTCCAGCTTGAGGCGTGGCTGAGGGAAGTTTTGCTGGACTGCGCCATTGTTGGTGGAGATGACCAAAACACTTCAACGTCAGCGCCGATCAAGCATCGAACCATGCGGAGACGCGATGTAGCCATCTGCTGCACAGCGATACAACGGCCTGCTAGATTGCCGGAGTCCACCCAGCTGTCTCAGGTAGGTAAAGCGCATCAATAGCCTATTGTCAATACCTTACCGGTAGGGCCTTGTGAAGGAGACGCCAAGGCGATCTCATCTCGCCATGCAATCGGCCGCATGATGGACGGACATTCGGAGCTGGTGGCGCAGCCACTCATTGTTCGTGGCCGGCAAGTCCTCTTCTCGGTGCAGCTTCGTCATCGCCGCTGCTCGGAGTGGGAGCTGTACGGACTGCTTATCACGAGCGTGGCACCTTCGGCGACAATTGCCCGCCGGTGCTGTAGCCAGCGATGGACTGACAAGTAGCCAGGCCCGCGCCGGCCGTGCAGGCTGCAGCATGCAGCGGTCGATGGCCATGGACGCGCTCCTTCTTCTTGCCATCATCAACGTGGCTGCTTTCGCATCGCACCTGCATGCGCGACTGGCCGGCTCGCTTCATCGAAACCGCATGCTCGTCCATCTTGGCTGGTCGGTCATGCGAACATCATGCTGTTAGCCTCTAGACCCCCAAGGTCAGGCAGAATTCCGCGTCAAGCAGCTAACGCGCCGCCGAACCAGGCCGCGAGCTCGCTGGCAAGGTGAGTAACTCGGCGACCATGTGCGTGTGGACACCAGTCGAGAGTGTCCGCAGTCGTCGCCATATGCCGCGTGGCATGTTTTGAGCGCCGCAGATTGCGCGCACCGACCTGCTGCACGCTGCAGTGCAGCGGTGCGGTCAGCCACCTCGCCGGCAAGGAGCTGTGATGGCGGCCAATATGGCGAACCGGATCGCGGGCGGTGGTCACGACACCCCAGGAAGAGAGGTCCGCCCATCGTTTTCTTTCTCGGCGCTAGACATGCGCGGGGACTGAAGCAAGTGCCCGAAGCCATTTCAGGCAGCACCTTTCCGGTAGCGTGACTTGAAGCGCGTCGCGTGGAGCCGGGTCGGTTGCGGCGAGAGCGAGCTAATGGCGTTGGGCAAACTCTCTCGTCGGTCGGGGCAGCTCTACAGTAGCTGCTGGTGGCCGTGTCGCCAGCTGCTCGTGGTCAGAACTCGCTACACAGGACGACGACGACAGGTAGCTTGACGCCGGTGCCGGACTGCAGTGTGCACTTGCCGGCGGCAGATGGTTAAACCGGCCAGCCAGCGGGAGACACCCTTTCCAAAGGAAGGTCCACCGTGGCACGGCTGTCATCGATCGATTCGTGCCACCGATCACCCGTGTCTTTAGTGCCGGTGACTACTGCAGCCCGCACTTCGACGTCCTGCTCACTTTTGAATTCGACACTGCGCGTGCAAGCCTCGCGTCATGAACGTCCTTGCCACTGCTGCTGCTACCATCACTACCACCACCATGATGGCAGCTACCGTCAGCAAGAAGCGCGCGCTGTCCGAGTCGGACGCCTGCGCTCTCTCTGCTGCTTCCGTCTCCAACTACAGCCTTGTAGAGTCCGCGGGCCACGACGACGACGGCGAGGAGATCCTGGTGGAGGCTGAGCCGCTGCCGCACGAAATCGCCACGGACCCCGCGCTGCGCTGCCGGTATCCGAGCAAGCACTGCCTGCGCACGCGCACGGTCAAGAAGACGGGCGCGCTGCACAGCACGTGCGCGTTCCACCGCGCCAAGGCGAACCGCAACCAGCGGCGGCTGGAGAAGCGCAAGCGTCTGCGGCTCAACTGCACCAGCAACGTCGCGGAGAGCGTGTCAATGGACGTTGGCCGGCCGCACCTCGTGAAGCAGGAGCCGCTCGCGGTGGAGGCCACGACGCTGCTGCATCCAATCTTCCCGTCGCCGAGCTTCAAGAGTTTGCAGCCGGGGCAGTCAACGCCGGTATCCATGTCGCTGCAGCCGCAGTTCCAATCGCCGCGCGAGGTGGCGGCCGAGTTCGAGCCGTTCCGGACGCCCGCGGCGCTGTTCCCCGAGGACCTCGAGGAGCTGTGCGAGCTGGTGGAAGTGAACGCGCGGCAGGCATGCGCACCCGCACTCGATGACGCGGAGTTTTTCAGCTTGTTGGGGCAGTGTCTGCTGTAGATGTCTAGCAGGTGGGCAGAGTATTTAGTTAAGAGGGGGTGTAATGGAAGTTGCGTTGATGCAGAGAAATAGTGTGAAGTGTAACTCGAAGACCACAACAGTGCATGCAGCACCGCAGCCGATTTCAGCCACAGCATCTCATCTCAGAAAACGATCTCAACCGATGAGCGCTTTGAGTTCCACTACCGTACTGTAGTGATTGTGGACACCCTTGTGATTGAGCACACCATCGCAGCGGCTTATCCCCAAAGTTGACTAAAGCGATTTGGTACACCATTTCAAGGTCAAATTGAGAGAAGTCGTGGTTCAAATTGAGAGCCGCCAAAGTCAAGTTGAGAGAACCTGCAATACCATATATGATTATCATCTAATCCCCTTCTACACTTAATATTATGTACAGAGCCACTGACTTGTCTACTCTATCGCGCCCGGAAAAATCCCTTCGGAAAGCTTTAGCCGGGACAGTGCGCCTTTTCTTGGATGATCTCAATTCGATTTTGGCTGCTCTCAAATTGAACCACGACTTCTCTCAATTTGACCTTGAAATGGTGTAAGAAAATTCAGATCTGTCATCAAGCACGTGTTTAACTGGTGACGAGATGGGAAAGCTCTCATGAGCTGCATCGTCAGAGTGAGATGCCACAACATGCGACTTCTGCGTTCACGTTTGCACCTCAAACCCGAGTGGTGATACGGATCGCCTCCTTCCTGTCCCTGACCTTTTCGCTCATGAACCAACGCAACTTCCATTATATCCCCTCTTAACTAAATACTCTGCCCACCTGCTAGATATCTACAGCAGACACTGCCCCAACAAGCTGAAAAACTCCGCGTCATCGAGCGGGGACGTGCGCGCCTGCCGCGCGTTCACTTCCACCAGCTCGCACAGCTCCTCGAGGTCCTCGGGGAACAGCGCTGCGGGCGTCCGGAACGGCTCGAACTCGGCCGCCACCTCGCGCGGCGATTGGAACTGCGGCTGCAGCGACATGGATACCGGCGTTGACTGCCCCGGCTGCAAACTCTTGAAGCTCGGCGACGAGAAGGTTGGATGCAGCAGCGTCGTGGCCTCCACCGCGAGCGGCTCCTGCTTCACGAGGTGTGGGCGCCCGGTGACCATTGGTACGCTCTCCGCGATGTTGCTGGTGCAGTTGAGCCGCAGACGCTTACGCTTCTCCAGCCGCCGCTGGTTGCGGTTCGCCTTGGCGCGGTGGAACGCGCACATGCTGTGCAGCGCGCCCGTCTTCTTGACCGTGCGCGTGCGCAGGCAGTGCTTGCTCGGATACCGGCAGCGCAGCGGGGGGTCCGTGGCGATCTCGTGCGGCAGTGGCTCGGCCTCCACCAGGATCTCCTCGCCGTCGTCGTCGTGGCCCGCGGACTTTACTACCGGTAGACTGTAGCTGGCGACGGAAGCAGCAGAGAGAGCGCAGGCATCCGACTCGGACAGCGCGCGCTTCTTGCCGATGGTAGCTGCCATCATGGTGGTGGGGATAGTGATGGTAGCAGCAGCTGTGGCAAGGACGTTCATGACGCGAGGCTTGCACGCGCAGTGTCGAATTCAAAAGTGAGCAGGACGTCGAACTTCGACTCGAAGACCCGCAGTAGTCACCGGCACTAAAGACACGGGTGATCGGTGGCACGAATCGATCTATGACAGCCGTGCCACGGTGGACCTTCCTTTGGAAAGGGTGTCTCCCGCTGGCTGGCCGGTTTAACCATCTGCCGCCGGCAGTGCACACTGCAGTCCAGCACCGGCGTCAAGCTGCCTGTATTATAGTCGTCATCCTGTGTGGCGAGTTCTGTCCACGAGCAGCTGGCGACACGGCCACCAGCAGCTATTGTAGAGCTACGAGAGAGCCGACGTAGAGAGCTCGCCCAGCGCCATTAGCTCGCTCTCGCCGCAACCGACCCGGCTCCACGCGACGCGCTTCAAGTCACCGCTGCCGGAAAAGTGCTGCCTGAAATGGCTTCGGTCACGCCTTGTTGCAGTCCCCGCGCATGTCTAGCGCCGAGAGAGAAAACGATGGGCGGACCTCTCTTCCTGGGGTGTCGTGACTCACGACTCGTGAGTCACGACTCGTGACCACCGCCGACCGGTCGGAAGCGATCCGGTTCGCCATATTGGCCGCCATCACAGGCTTTGACACAGCTACTTGCCGGCGAGGTGGCTGACTGCGCCGCTGCAGCAGGTCGGTGCACGCAATCTTCGGCGCTCTGACCGTGTCACGCGGCACATGGCGACGGCCGCGGACACTCTCGACTGGTGTCCACGCGCACATGGTTTCCGAGTTACTCACCTTGCCAGCGAGCTCGCGGCCTGGTTCGGCGGCGCGTTAGCTGCTTGACGCGGAATTCTGCCTGACGTCGTGAATCAGCTCTCTAGTCTAGAGTCTAACAGTGGAGGGTATCCCGCAGCACCAGATCAATTATTTGAACATTCAGGTGGACATAAAACGCACGCACGTCCTTGCAGACCCCTCTCCAGATTTATAATCTGAAGGGGCCCCCCGACCCCCCTTCGAGCAGCCTGATGGTCAAAAGCGGTTCTTTTGATTTCCGGTAAGTTCGACTGCGACAAACAGCAACATGGCGGCGGCGCTGTCGATGGAGAAGCTCTCAGCGACACCGCTGTCCGAGCAGAAGTTCCCGTTCGTGGTGAGCTCGCGCATCTGCCTGCGGCGCTGTCGATGCAGAAGTTTATGGCGACGCCGCTGTCCGCGCAGTGGAAGTTCTCGTTCGTGGTGAGCCGCGCTTCTACCGGCGGTGCGTGACGACGCTCGAGCTGACCGACAACTTCTGGGCGCACACCATGGACACCAGCGGCTACGCGGTGCGCGAGGTGGACTCGGGCCGCGTGCTGTTCACACGTGCGGTAGCAGATTGAGCAGCACATGCTGGCTCATTGTCAGCAGTCGACGCGCGTCGAACGTATCGGCGTCATCCCCGCCCGCCCGCAGCGAGTCGATACCCAACCGCAGGAGGAGCTCCACGAGCTGCAGTTCGCACCGACTGGCCAAGACGGTGAGCCCAAGCAACCTCGCGCCTACGTACAAGTCCATCATGTCACTGGCGCGTGCTATCGACGAGGCGGCGGACGACTGCACCAAGTGGCTCGTGGACGAGTACGGCATCCCCACAGCACTCAGAGACGACTCCGACGCCGGCAGCTACGACGTGTGCCACTGCCAAGGTGCTCACTACGCTACAGGTCAAGTTCGTGAAGCCAGGAAGAGCCGAACCGCTGCTGGGCGAGGTCGATGACCCGCACAAAGGAGGCAAAAGCGGCGTCGGTTGCCACGGAAGGTGGTGGCAGAGGGCATCTGTGCTGTATCTCGGAATGCAAGCAAGCTTTCACTTCTAATACTTCTTGATGAAAAATAAAAATTATTATGGCGCGAAAATGGAGTGTTGGTCACAAGTGTTGTGACATGGCGCCACTAGAACTTTGAACAATTGAGTGTCTTGTGCTCGAAAGCACTGCGGGTTGAATGACGGCATTCAAATGGTTTGGGTGTTTAAGAATTAATTGATTTGGTGCTACGGGATACCCTCCAGTAGGCGACGGTGATGTTCGCATGACCGACCAGCCAAGGTGGACGAGCATGCGGTTTCGATGAAGATAGCCAGCCAGTCGCGCATGCAGGTGCGATGCGAAAGCAGCCACGTTGATGATGGCAAGAAGAAGGAGCGCGTTCTTCATGACCATCGACCGCTGCATGCTGCACGGCCGGCGCGGGCCTGGCTACTTGTCAGTCCTTCGCTGGCTACAGCACCGGCGGGCAATTGTCGCCGAAGGTGCCACGCTTGTGATAAGCAGTCCGTACACATCCCACACCGAGCCGTGGCGATGACGAAGCTGCACCGAGAAGCGGACTGCCGACCACGAACGATGAGTGGCTGCGCCGCCAGCCGCCGCCTCCGAATGTCCGTCCATCATGCGACCGATTGCATGAGGTCGCCTTTGAAACTATCAGAGTCTCTCTCACAAGACCCGATTGACAACAGCGCTTTGTCTGTCTTACTCAGGCCGGGGGCGGAGTCCACCCAGCTATCTCCATTATCGCTGTGCGGCAGATAGCTACAACGCGTCTCCGCATGGTTGGACGTCAGCTCTCGTGGCGCTGATGTTGAAGTGTTTTGGTCATCTCCACTACCTAGGTCAACAAGGGCGCAGTCCAGCAAATCTGCCCTCAGCAAAACCTCGGGAGTTTTTGTTTATCAATCCGGCTCGCAGCGGATTGCAGCGTGGCTCCTCGCTGTGATGGGGCCAACGATCAAGCAGCCTTAAAGTGGCCGTCACCCGCGGCCTCACACTTGCTTGAACGCAGAATCACCTTGGGTCATTGCGAGTGCGGACTGTACGCAAATACTTCCTCATACGCAATGCTCCACGCTGCCTCTATTTCCAGACTCCAACGTTGCTCCGACCTATTGCTAGCGAGCGTCAACACCTCACTTCGGCCACGATAACCACGCGTGCATTCCGAGCATACATACGGCTCCGGCATTGTCTGCAACTTGCATCCGTGGGATTGGTCTCTGTGCTGGAACGTGAACTGCTGCAGGGCTACAGCAATGTCAGCGACCGGTACGTGTCTGCCTCGGTTTCGTGTGTTCCTGGACGCATCGCTGCTGGCGGCGCTAGTGCCCACGGCGCTCGCGTTGCGTCGCCGCGTCGTATCTTCCGAGCCTCCACCGAAACCAACGATCTCTACTACGACCACCTGAGCCGCACCTTTCGACGCAGCGGGGCTCTCACGGTGCTGGGTCTCCAAGTGCTCGGGATCCTGGGGCTCGTGCTGGCTCTGGAGACCGATTGCCCGGCCTCACAATGGACCGTGGTGCTCTGCCTCGCTCTATCAATTGGATGCATGCTCGTGGGCGCGGGGCTCAGTGCGAGGGAGGCGCTGCTCACCATCTACTGCGATGTACGTCTACACTACCACTTCAACTTCAACAACTTCAACGTTAGTCACGATCCTTTTGTGGCTGACTCATCGTTGTTGTGCTGCTTCTTCTGGCGCTGACAAATCTTGACGTTACCGTGGTGCCTGCGCTGCTCGCGTCTGACCAAGCGCGCGCTGCTACAGTACTCCCTCCACTGGCTTTGATGATCACGGTTAATGTCGCGTCCTGGTTCAAAGTCATAGATGTCATGAGTGAGGCAGCACCGACAGGGTTAGCCGCAGCATTGTGTGACTCGAGTTGCAATAACGAAACAGATACCCTGTTTCAATGCATGTATGTTGGGCGTTGTCACGGAGCCAGCACCAGGGCTCATTTGTTGTTGTTTATTATGCCGTTCAGGCGGATAGCGTCGCGCACAGTCGCTTGGTCAAGCACGAGCTGTGCAGAACTATAGGCCCGCGCGTCCGGATGGGCCTGCTGAGAACTCTGAGCAAGTCGCATGCAGCGGAAGTGTATAAAAGCAAACATGCAAAATATGCATTGTATGTAATGAATGGGAATTCCCTACTCTTGCGTAGATGTCGGCATAGCTCTGTCGTCGCATGAAGAAATGAACGCGATAGCTTCTTGGCTTAAGCCACCTGCTTGATTGCGGTGGCAAGCTGCACGAACACGCCCTGGTGGTGCTCCCACTGCTGCTTGACACTGTTCGCATGCTCGACGTTAGCCCCTTCAGCTTCAGTCAGCTGCTGGACAGCAGATCCACAACGTTGCAGCAGGGCCTGAAGCGATTCAGCCCGCGCGCGGTTGTGCAGAACGATGGACAGCGACTGCACGTCGTGGCCGCTCAGTGCCCGCTGCAGACATTCGGTCAGCAGCTCGGCAGGCGGAGCAGGCGGCACATACAGCAGCATGAGCACCAGCGTCTGGCACAGGCGGTCATCGCCCGCATCGTTGACGTCATTTTGGCGTCCACCGTCATTCCGTCCGGACAAGAGGTTGTCGACCAGGTGAGGCAGCAAAACAAACCGAGCCGACGGGTGAGTAACGGTAGCGCACGACTCACCAGCATCTTCCCCTTGGTCGCCGTCAGCATCCTTTGCAGCTGCTGGACATCGCAACTCATGACGCCACGAGACGCACCTTCACTGCCAGCATCGGCTGGCTGTGTAACAGTCACACCCAGCAGACCCGCCAGCTCGATCAGCAGCGAAGTTGTGCGCGAGCGCAGCTCAGCAAGTGCAGGATCCATCTCGTCCTCGTTCATCGAATGGAACTGCTGGACATTGATACCACGCGCATCAAGCAAGTGGCGGGCATCCTGCAGCGACAGCAGGCACTGCATACCGCGATCAAGTTGAAGACGCAGCTTCCAGGTATCGTTCGCGAACACAGAGTTCTGACCCGCATCATCGCTCATGCGAAGAACCTTAGCAGCTTGAGCTTCAGCAGCGACAACTTGGGCACCAGGGCTCGAGCCGCGAACGTGCTTGGAGCTGGCAGCTTCGCTGCTCGATTCAGCTGTTGCGGACGCTGGGGACGTAGCATCTCCCTCGCCGGCACTGGGAGGCGTGCGTTCCGGATCGGCAGCATTTGTCGGTGACGAAGCGGGTGGTGAGACCGTCTCATCAGTGCCTGCCAGATTCAGCAACTGCTTCGGCCGGTACAGACTGCTCTTGGCATTGCGTCCGAGTACATGGTACTCTGATTCCCAGTTGCGAGACTTGACTTCACGCTGCACGTCGCGCGGGTCCACAGACTTCACGTGCTGGAGCTTCCACGACGGAAGCGGTACCGACGGGCGGCCTGACACGCGCGCGCGCTTCTGCATGTAGTTGTGGAAGTAGTAGTCGTCACTAAACGGGTCGCTCGAGCGGAGCCACTTCATCTGCTGCTGCATCACGAAGTTTACGTCACGCGGTGTCATCATCTTGAACGCAGGCGAGTTTTCCGCTTCCGAGTCCAAGCAACTCACAGTTGGGGTCGCTCTGCTGTTGTCTGAGGGGCCACCTGAGTACGGAGTGCTTGAGGAGTGGGCGACGCCGTCGATAACGTGTAGTTGGATAGTGTCGTTCCTTCAATGAACGTCGCGAAGACGTCGTAGAGGACCTTGTCTTGATTGCCCGACACGATGGGGTTGGCGTACATGTCGAATTCGAACTGGCCATAGGCTTTCATGGAGCTGCGCTTGAACCGCAGAGACGGCCATTCCGTAGCAGCACAAGTCTCAACTGCACTTGAAATTAATGCCACGAGGACAATCTCCATGCAAAAAGGGACCATCTTCAGCAGCAAGAGCTTGGCGAAGAGCATGAGCACCTTCGTCTCGAGATCATCGGGAGTCGTCGAATACCTCGGAACGCGATCGACCATCGCGCAGCAGCGATTAGGAAACCTTCAAACTCGGGGTCGGCAACGACAAATACGCGTACGGGTGCGTCTTTACCTCGACTCTGTCGGCGATAGGTCCGAGATCGCGCTTATGAAACTCATCAGCTCGCGTCTTGCAGCGACTTTGAGCCGTCAAATTCTACGAGACTGTCGACGATAATTCTGGGATCGCGCTGACGCGCTTTGGAAATCATCAAACTCGGATTGTTCACCGACGAGTGGGGCCTTCGATGTAGTCTTGTTCGTCTTGAGCCGCTGAAACCTGGAACCACTCGGCGATTCCTCCGAGATCGCGCTGCCGCGCTTAAGAAATCATCAGCCTCGGGTCTTGCAGCGACGACGTGGTCTTGGTCTCTGACTTGTGCATTTGGAGCCGTCAAAATTCTCGAGCCTGTCGGCGATTCGTCCGAGATCGCGCTACCGCGCTTAGAAAATCAGCAGAACGGGTCCGTGACGACTAACTTGGTCTTCGACGTCGACTTGTGCACTTGAGCCGTCAAAAGCTAGTATGACTTGGCGAGAGTACAGGGATCGCCCTTACGGGTAAAATCAACTGCAGCAGATGGCGATGGTAATCCGCGAGCATTTTACTCCAACTTTGTCGGCTGGAACTCCATATTGCCGATACATCTGACAAAAGAGAACTCCCGAACTTTCACTTCGGGCCCGCATCACAGCGGAGATTTCTTCTTCCGGGTAGCCAATCTCACGTTGAAGCAGAGTGCCGATCTAAAGATCGGCAAGTGAGCGGAAGTCACTCGTTCCGACGAATGCACCAGCGACGAAAGATTCGCCTCGTTGCTTAAAGCACAGATTACGGGGAGACACGCGATAGCTCCGCCTCGTTGAAGCTCGGCGAATGTGCAGCACCGTCGGTTATAGCTCCGCCTAGTTGATCTGCAGAATTTGCGGTGGCACCAACGATAACTTTGCCTAGTTAGAACTTCTTAGAAATCACAAAACCGTCAACAGCAGATTTGTCTTTTGCCTTACCAGAAATTGACGGTGCTTTCAAAGACTCCGCATCCGCCAAAGTTGTCGCGCGCAGCGCAGCCCCACTTGTTTCACGATGCTGTTGCGGAGCCACCGCCATTACCCCGCCTCGTTGTGGCTCACCGTAAGTCATGGCACCGTCAACGGCAGCTTTGACTTGACTCAGCAGAATTTATAGCACCTTCAGTGCCACGCAGCCCCCAACTTTTCCTGATGATGTACTAGTTATACGTATTTGGCCCTCTCTCAGCAATTTTACTGAGATCACCACGACTTGATCAGACTGTCTTCGTCCTCGGGGTGTACGGCAATTGTCGTGAAGGCCTTGCCATGACGCCTGTGCTGAATAAGTATTCAGCGCTCGCACGGGGCCGTCTGCAATGACGGCGTACAGATTGATGGGAATCCTCGGCCTCGCTGGTGTGAGGTCGTCGAAGTTGTCTGCATGGTCCCATGAAGCGGAAGTAAGATACTGCATTTCAGGTTGAAGACTAGAACAGTATCAACAGATCGCACCTGCAGCTTCAGCCACAACGGTTGAACCGGTTCAACTAGATGTACGTCTGCAGATATCTGCAGAAGCAGTTTGCTAGTTAGATCACAGTCGTTAGAACCGATAGTATATTTGCGAAGGTCATCACAGCAGCTTTACCTTGTCGACCCACTTACCGTGCATCTTCACGCCAGTGTTACATTCTCGGCTGTATGCAACCACAAGTAAAGTAGCCTGGGCTCTGCTTGGAGGTAGCGGTGGAGCTGAAACTCTGCAGAGCTGTCACGGGATTGCCCCGGTAGATGCTGGTCGAGATCTTGTGGCATTGCTGCCTCCGATGATGTGGGCCTTGACCATTGTCCACTTGACACTTCAAATGCACCACCTTGTCGAGTGGTCTTGCTGTAGTGTTCGGTGTTCATGTTCTTGCAAGTGGGTCGTCATCGTGACGCAGTGAGCAATTCCTCCACCACTTGACTAGTGGCGATGTTGGAGAAGGCAGCATCGACCAAAGAGCAGTGATTCTTGTCAAGGTTGGGCAATTCTCGATCTTTGATCCTTGTTTCCTTGATTTCATGATATCTGTTTGACATGAGTCAGAAGTTACAAGAGTTTTTAGTCCAGGTTTGTGAGCATCAAATGTCAAAACCTGCAACCTCGGTGCATACCGGTACTTGATTACGATGGTTCGGTGTGCTTGTCGTGTTTCAGTCTTCGGGCCTTTACATTTCCATCAGCAGGTATTGGCAGGTTGAACATGCGGTAGTCTGAATGAATAACAGGCAACACAACAAGAAAACTTGTTAGTTAGAGAATAGGTGACAATGATAACGGATGTAGGTGCAAACGAAGTAAAAGAGACTTGCTTCTTACAGTCAAACTCCGAACGTCAACAAGTTCAAAGCGAACAAAAGTCCGCCGAAAGTGACAGTCAGAGCTTCCAGCTTCGTGTGAGTTTGGGCTGAATGAAAAGTGGAACTGACGAGAAACGAAAGCTGGCGCAGCGCAGCGGGATGGAGTCCCACGAACTCTCCGCTCTGGTTGGACAGCGCGGGAAAGCTATTGCCAGCTCGGGGGGATGGATGGCAGCAGCAACTTGTCCTAGCCAACTTCAGGATAATATGAAGCACCCCTCCCGAACTCGCAGCAGATACTTGGAAGTAGTATGCAGCATAATCTGCGCCAGTGCTCACATTCCGCTCAAAAGTTGCTTGAACAGTCTTATCGGCGACATCTATCTCACCAAACACCGCATGCCCGAGGCAGATACCGGTATCGTTAGCCGCTAGCGTCACATGAAAGCACCGAGACGACCTAAAACTTGCGAGTCTCGAGTCGAGACTGACCAAACCACTCGCAGGCGGCGGAATCTTATCACACACGTGTCGTTCTCGCTCGATCAGGTATGTGTTTGTGCAGGTCTCAGAAGTCTCTCCATTCCGAGGCATTCACAGCAGTGGCGAGGTATTCGGGGACCCCAGTTTTCAATGTCGTCACCACCACGCATTAACTTTTGCGTTTCCAACATGGAGCGACAACGAGGGCACGAACCGAGCTGTGTGTGGCTCTGCTGAAGAGCGAACGAAGCACTAAATGCCCCCACTTGCCAGCACCAACGCTCCGTTCATGGCGCCGAAATGCCCAAGGGTCGATGCCACACAGTAAAATTGAAGGCCTAATTTCGGCGCTGAGACGGCGTCGAGGGAGCTCAAAGTCTCCATACCAACACAATTTGGCATGCTGAACGCTTCCAAGTTGACATGTGAGCCCGTCGCCGTCCTGGTCCTGTCCGTCCTAACCTGGAAAAACACGAAAAACGCCTGTTTACGGGTCTTTACAATGTGTGCATACCATAGGTTTAGCGAAACCAAACAACAGTATGTACCACTTCCATGGTACACTCACCATCTTGCCCTTCGACGTCGCCCCTCCCGAATTTCCCTTACACAGCGCTCCCTGCCCTTAAGGGAGGAATGACCTCCGAGCTACACCGCCTGCTCGTACATGTAGCCACCGCCCGCCGCTTCCTGCGCAACGTCGTGCGGAGGCTGCTGTGTATGAAGCGGAACGGCTGGGCGTCGCTGGAGAACGTGCTTGTTGTACAGCCTTCAAAGTGCCGTTATTAAAATCATAACGTGTTTGGATGTCATGGACGCAGCACCGACAGGTCAGCCGCAGCATTTTGTGACTCGAGTTGCAGTACGCGAACTTTGCCATACGATTCTGGCTCGCAGCAGATACCCCACTTCAATGCATGTACCGGTATGTTAGGCGTCGCCAGCACGGCCACGGAGCCAGCAACTGCGCTCGATTTGTTGTTGTTTTATTGTGCCTTTCGGCCATTTTGCCCTCAGATTTAAGGTCCTACGTAGGAGTAGCGGTCCTACGTAAGACCTCCTAAAGGACAGTCTGATGGTAATTAAATTTAGCATGTCCTATGTTACAAGAGTTGATAATGGAAGATGGCTGAGCAGCAGCTCTTTCGCAGGAGTAAATGGCCGGCGAAAAATGGCCATTCGGACCTTAATTGCTTAAAGGTACCCTTTAGACCAAGGTGAGCCCTTACGTAGGACCTCAGATACAAAGGTAAATCCCAGCCATCGGCATCGCAAATCCTACCAAGAGCCCTAACCCCTCCTGCTTAGAACCTACTTTTTGCAGTCCGATTGGCCATTTGATCAGAAAGGCACAATACTACATGTTGAGCAAGTCACATGTGCATACAGTGAAAATGTATGAAAGCAAACATGAAAAATATGCATTGTATGTAATGAATGGGAATTCCCTACTCTTGCGTAGATGTCGGCATAGCTCTGTCGTCGCATGAAGAAATGAACGCGATAGCTTCTTGGCTTAAGCCACCTGCTTGATTGCGGTGGCAAGCTGCACGAACACACCCTGGTGGTGCTCCCACTGCTGCTTGACACCATTAGCATGCTCGACGTTAGCCCCTTCAGCTTCAGCCAGCTGCTGGACAGCAGATCCACCACGCTGCAGCAGAGCCTGAAGCGATTCAGCCCGCGCGCGGTTGTGCAGAACGATGGACAGCGATTGCACGTCGTGGCCGCTCAGTGCCCGCTGCAGACATTCGGTCAGCAGCTCGGCAGGCGGGGCAGGCGGCACATACAGCAGCATGAGCACCAGCGTCTGGCACAGGCGGTCATCGCCCGCATCGTTGACGTCATTTTGGCGTCCACCGTCAGTCCGTCCGGACAAGAGGTTGTCGACCAGGTGAGGCAGCAAAACAAACCGAGCCGACGGGTGCAGTAGCGGTAGCGCACGACTCACCAGCATATTCCCCTTGGTCGCCGTCAGCATCCTTTGCAGCTGCTGGACATCGCAACTCATGACGCCACGAGACGCACCTTCACTGCCAGCATCGGCTGGCTGTGTAACAGTCACACCCAGCAGACCCGCCAGCTCGATCAGCAGCGAAGTTGTGCGCGAGCGCAGCTCAGCAAGTGCAGGATCCATCTCGTCCTCGTTCATCGAATGGAACTGCTGGACATTGATACCACGCGCATCAAGCAAGTGGCGGGCATCCTGCAGCGACAACAGGCACTGCATACCGCGATCAAGTTGAAGACGCAGCTTCCAGGTATCGTTCGCGAACACAGAGTTCTGACCCGCATCATCGCTCATGCGAAGAACCTTAGCAGCTTGAGCTTCAGCAGCGACAGCTTGGGCACCAGGGCTCGAGCCGCGAACGTGCTTGGAGCTGGCAGCTTCGCTGCTCGATTCAGCCGTTGCAGACGCTGGGGACGTAGCCTCTTCCTCGCTGGCACTGGGAGGCGTGCGTTCCGGATCGGCAGCATTTGTCGGTGACGAAGCGGGTGGTGAGACCGTCTCATCAGTGCCTGCCAGATTCAGCAACTGCTTCGGCCGGTACAGACTGCTCTTGGCATTGCGTCCGAGTACATGGTACTCTGATTCCCAGTTGCGAGACTTGACTTCACGCTGCACGTCGCGCGGATCCACAGACTTCACGTGCTGGAGCTTCCACGACGGGAGCGGTACCGACGGACGGCCTGACACGCGCGCGCGCTTCTGCATGTAGTTGTGGAAGTAGTAGTCGTCACTAAACGGGTCGCTCGAGCGGAGCCACTTCATCTGCTGCTGCATCACGAAGTTTACGTCACGCGGTGTCATCATCTTGAACGCAGGCAAGTTTTCCCGCTTCCGAGTCCAAGCAACTCACAGTTGGGGTCGCTCTGCTGTTGTCTGAGGGGCCACCTGAGTACGGAGTGCTTGAGGAGTGGGCGACGCCGTCGATAAGCGTGTAGTTGGATAGTGTCGTTCCTTCAATGAACGTCGCGAAGACGTCGTAGAGGACCTTGTCTTGATTGCCCGACACGATGGGGTTGGCGTACATGTCGAATTCCGACTGGCCATCGGCTTTCATGGAGCTGCGCTTGAGCGTGAAGTGGAACCGCAGAGACGGCCATTCCGTAGCAGCACAAGTCTGAACTGCACTTGAAATTAATGCCACGAGGACAATCTCCATGCAAAAAGGGGCCATCTTCAGCAGCAAGAGCTTGGCGAAGAGCATGAGCACCTTCGTCTCGAGATCATCGGGAGTCGTCGAATACCTCGGAACGCGATCGAACATCGCGCAGCAGCGATTAGGAAACCTTCAAACTCGGGGTCGGCAACGACAAATACGCGTACGTGTGCGTCTTAACCTCGACTCTGTCGGCGATAGGTCCGAGATCGCGCTTATGAAACTCATCAGCTCGCGTCTTGCAGCGACTTTGAGCCGTCAAATTCTACGAGACTGTCGACGATAATTCTGGGATCGCGCTGACGCGCTTTGGAAATCATCAAACTCGGATTGTTCACCGACGAGTGGGGCCTTCGATGTAGTCTTGTTCGTCTTGAGCCGCTGAAACCTGGAACCACTCGGCGATTCCTCCGAGATCGCGCTGCCGCGCTTAAGAAATCATCAGCCTCGGGTCTTGCAGCGACGACGTGGTCTTGGTCTCTGACTTGTGCATTTGGAGCCGTCAAAATTCTCGAGCCTGTCGGCGATTCGTCCGAGATCGCGCTACCGCGCTTAGAAAATCAGCAGAACGGGTCCGTGACGACTAACTTGGTCTTCGACGTCGACTTGTGCACTTGAGCCGTCAAAAGCTAGTATGACTTGGCGAGAGTACAGGGATCGCCCTTACGGGTAAAATCAACTGCAGCAGATGGCGATGGTAATCCGCGAGCATTTTACTCCAACTTTGTCGGCTGGAACTCCATATTGCCGATACATCTGACAAAAGAGAACTCCCGAACTTTCACTTCGGGCCCGCATCACAGCGGAGATTTCTTCTTCCGGGTAGCCAATCTCACGTTGAAGCAGAGTGCCGATCTAAAGATCGGCAAGTGAGCGGAAGTCACTCGTTCCGACGAATGCACCAGCGACGAAAGATTCGCCTCGTTGCTTAAAGCACAGATTACGGGGAGACACGCGATAGCTCCGCCTCGTTGAAGCTCGGCGAATGTGCAGCACCGTCGGTTATAGCTCCGCCTAGTTGATCTGCAGAATTTGCGGTGGCACCAACGATAACTTTGCCTAGTTAGAACTTCTTAGAAATCACAGAACCGTCAACGGCAGATTTGTCTTTTGCCTTACCAGAAATTGACGGTGCTTTCAAAGACTCCGCATCCGCCAAAGTTGTCGCGCAGCGCAGCCCCACTTGTTTCACGATGCTGTTGCGGTGCCACCGCCATTACCCCGCCTCGTTGTGGCTTACCGTAAGCCATGGCACCGTCAACGGCAGCTTTGACTTGACTCAGCAGAATTTACAGCACCTTCAGTGCCACGCAGCCCCCAACTTTTCCTGATGATGTACTAGTTATACGTATTTGGCCCTCTCTCAGCAATTTTACTGAGATCACCACGACTTGATCAGACTGTCTTCGTCCTCGGGGTGTACGGCAATTGTCGTGAAGGCCTTGCCATGACGCCTGTGCTGAATAAGTATTCAGCGCTCGCACAGCGTAGGGGGCCGTCTGCAATGACGGCGTACAGATTGATGGGAATCCTCGGCCTCGCTGGTGTGAGGTCGTCGAAGTTGTCTGCATGGTCCCATGAAGCGGAAGTAAGATACTGCATTTCAGGTTGAAGACTAGAACAGTATCAACAGATCGCACCTGCAGCTTCAGCCACAACGGTTGAACCGGTTCAACTAGATGTACGTCTGCAGATATCTGCAGAAGCAGTTTGCTAGTTAGATCACAGTCGTTAGAGCCGATAGTATATTTGCGAAGGTCATCACAGCAGCTTTACCTTGTTGACCCACTTACCGTGCATCTTCACGCCAGTGTTACATTCTCGGCTGTATGCAACCACAAGTAAAGTAGCCTGGGCTCTGCTTGGAGGTAGTGGTGGAGCTGAAACTCTGCAGAGCTGTCACGGGATTGCCCCGGTAGATGCTGGTCGAGATCTTGTGGCATTGCTGCCTCCGATGATGTGGGCCTTGACCATTGTCCACTAGACACTTCAAATGCACCACCTTGTCGAGTGGTCTTGCTGTAGTGTTCGGTGTTCATGTTCTTGCAAGTGGGTCTTCATCGTGACGCAGTGAGCAATTCCTCCACCACTTGACTAGTGGCGATGTTGGAGAAGGCAGCATCGACCAAAGAGCAGTGATTCTTGTCAAGGTTGGGCAATTCTCGATCTTTGATCCTTGTTTCCTTGATTTCATGATATCTGTTTGACATGAGTCAGAAGTTACAAGAGTTTTTAGTCCAGGTTTGTGAGCATCAAATGTCAAAACCTGCAACCTCGGTGCATACCGGTACTTGATTACGATGGTTCGGTGTGCTTGTCGTGTTTCAGTCTTCGGGCCTTTACATTTCCATCAGCAGGTATTGGCAGGTTGAACATGCGGTAGTCTGAATGAATAACAGGCAACACAGCAAGAAAACTTGTTAGTTAGAGAATAGGTGACAATGATAACGGATGTAGGTGCAAACGAAGTAAAAGAGAATTGCTTCTTACAGTCAAACTCCGAACGTCAACAAGTTCAAAGCGAACAAAAGTCCGCCGAAAGTGACAGTCAGAGCTTCCAGCTTCGTGTGAGTTTGGGCTGAATGAAAAGTGGAACTGACGAGAAACGAAAGCTGGCGCAGCGCAGCGGGATGGAGTCCCACGAACTCTCCGCTCTGGTTGGACAGCGCGGGAAAGCTATTGCCAGCTCGGGGGGATGGATGGCAGCAGCAACTTGTCCTAGCCAACTTCAGGATAATATGAAGCACCCCTCCCGAACTCGCAGCAAATACTTGGAAGTAGTATGCAGCATAATCTGCGCCGGTGTTCACATTCCGCTCAAAAGTTGCTTGAACAGTCTTATCGGCGACATCTATCTCACCAAACACCGCATGCCCGAGGCAGATACCGGTATCGTTAGCCGCTAGCGTCACATGAAAGCACCGAGACGACCTAAAACTTGCGAGTCTCGAGTCGAGACTGACCAAACCACTCGCAGGCGGCGGAATCTTATCACACACGTGTCGTTCTCGCTCGATCAGGTATGTGTTTGTGCAGGTCTCAGAAGTCTCTCCATTCCGAGGCATTCACAGCAGTGGCGAGGTATTCGGGGACCCCAGTTTTCAATGTCGTCATCACCACGCATTAACTTTTGCGTTTCCAACATGGAGCGACAACGAGGGCACGAACCGAGCTGTGTGTGGCTCTGCTGAAGAGCGAACGAAGCACTAAATGCCCCCACTTGCCAGCACCAACGCTCCGTTCATGGCGCCGAAATGCCCAAGGGTCGATGCCACACAGTAAAATTGAAGGCCTAATTTTGGCGCTGAGGCGGCATCGAGGGAGCTCAAAGTCTCCATACCAACACAATTTGGCATGCTGAACGCTTCCAAGTTGACATGTGAGCCCGTCGCCGTCCTGGTCCTGTCCGTCCTAACCTGGAAAAACACGAAAAACGCCTGTTTACGGGTCTTTACAATGTGTGCATACCATAGGTTTAGCGACAACAGTATGTACCACTTCCATGGTACACTCACCATCTTGCCCTTCGACGTCGCCCCTCCCGAATTTCCCTTACACAGCGCTCCCTGCCCTTAAGGGAGGAATGACCTCCGAGCTACACCCTGCACAGCCGCCTGCTCGTACATGTAGCCACCGCCCGCCGCTTCCTGCGCAACGTCGTGCGGAGGCTGCTGTGTATGAAGCGGAACGGCTGGGCGTCGCTGGAGAACGTGCTTGTTGTACAGCCTTCAAAGTGCCGTTATTAAAATCATAACGTGTTTGGATGTCATGGACGCAGCACCGACAGGTCAGCCGCAGCATTTTGTGACTCGAGTTGCAATACGCGAACTTTGCCATACGATTCTGGCTCGCAACAGATACCCCACTTCAATGCATGTACCGGTATGTTAGGCGTCGCCAGCACGGCCACGGAGCCAGCAACTGCGCTCGATTTGTTGTTGTTTTACTACATGTAAGTTAGTCTGGATGGGTCTGTAGCAAGTCACATGTGCATACAGTGAAAGTGTATGAAAGCAAACATGCAAAATATGCATTGTATGTAATGAATGGGAATTCCCTACTCTTGCGTAGATGTCGGCATAGCTCTGTCGTCGCATGAAGAAATGAACGCGATAGCTTCTTGGCTTAAGCCACCTGCTTGATTGCGGTGGCAAGCTGCACGAACACACCCTGGTGGTGCTCCCACTGCTGCTTGACACTGTTCGCATGCTCGACGTTAGCCCCTTCAGCTTCAGTCAGCTGCTGGACAGCAGATCCACCACGCTGCAGCAGAGCCTGAAGCGATTCAGCCCGCGCGCGGTTGTGCAGAACGATGGACAGCGATTGCACGTCGTGGCCGCTCAGTGCCCGCTGCAGACATTCGGTCAGCAGCTCGGCAGGCGGGGCAGGCGGCACATACAGCAGCATGAGCACCAGCGTCTGGCACAGGCGGTCATCGCCCGCATCGTTGACGTCATTTTGGCGTCCACCGTCAGTCCGTCCGGACAAGAGGTTGTCGACCAGGTGAGGCAGCAAAACAAACCGAGCCGACGGGTGCAGTAGCGGTAGCGCACGACTCACCAGCATATTCCCCTTGGTCGCCGTCAGCATCCTTTGCAGCTGCTGGACATCGCAACTCATGACGCCACGAGACGCACCTTCACTGCCAGCATCGGCTGGCTGTGTAACAGTCACACCCAGCAGACCCGCCAGCTCGATCAGCAGCGAAGTTGTGCGCGAGCGCAGCTCAGCAAGTGCAGGATCCATCTCGTCCTCGTTCATCGAATGGAACTGCTGGACATTGATACCACGCGCATCAAGCAAGTGGCGGGCATCCTGCAGCGACAACAGGCACTGCATACCGCGATCAAGTTGAAGACGCAGCTTCCAGGTATCGTTCGCGAACACAGAGTTCTGACCCGCATCATCGCTCATGCGAAGAACCTTAGCAGCTTGAGCTTCAGCAGCGACAGCTTGGGCACCAGGGCTCGAGCCGCGAACGTGCTTGGAGCTGGCAGCTTCGCTGCTCGATTCAGCCGTTGCAGACGCTGGGGACGTAGCCTCTTCCTCGCTGGCACTGGGAGGCGTGCGTTCCGGATCGGCAGCATTTGTCGGTGACGAAGCGGGTGGTGAGACCGTCTCATCAGTGCCTGCCAGATTCAGCAACTGCTTCGGCCGGTACAGACTGCTCTTGGCATTGCGTCCGAGTACATGGTACTCTGATTCCCAGTTGCGAGACTTGACTTCACGCTGCACGTCGCGCGGATCCACAGACTTCACGTGCTGGAGCTTCCACGACGGGAGCGGTACCGACGGACGGCCTGACACGCGCGCGCGCTTCTGCATGTAGTTGTGGAAGTAGTAGTCGTCACTAAACGGGTCGCTCGAGCGGAGCCACTTCATCTGCTGCTGCATCACGAAGTTTACGTCACGCGGTGTCATCATCTTGAACGCAGGCAAGTTTTCCCGCTTCCGAGTCCAAGCAACTCACAGTTGGGGTCGCTCTGCTGTTGTCTGAGGGGCCACCTGAGTACGGAGTGCTTGAGGAGTGGGCGACGCCGTCGATAAGCGTGTAGTTGGATAGTGTCGTTCCTTCAATGAACGTCGCGAAGACGTCGTAGAGGACCTTGTCTTGATTGCCCGACACGATGGGGTTGGCGTACATGTCGAATTCCGACTGGCCATCGGCTTTCATGGAGCTGCGCTTGAGCGTGAAGTGGAACCGCAGAGACGGCCATTCCGTAGCAGCACAAGTCTGAACTGCACTTGAAATTAATGCCACGAGGACAATCTCCATGCAAAAAGGGGCCATCTTCAGCAGCAAGAGCTTGGCGAAGAGCATGAGCACCTTCGTCTCGAGATCATCGGGAGTCGTCGAATACCTCGGAACGCGATCGAACATCGCGCAGCAGCGATTAGGAAACCTTCAAACTCGGGGTCGGCAACGACAAATACGCGTACGTGTGCGTCTTAACCTCGACTCTGTCGGCGATAGGTCCGAGATCGCGCTTATGAAACTCATCAGCTCGCGTCTTGCAGCGACTTTGAGCCGTCAAATTCTACGAGACTGTCGACGATAATTCTGGGATCGCGCTGACGCGCTTTGGAAATCATCAAACTCGGATTGTTCACCGACGAGTGGGGCCTTCGATGTAGTCTTGTTCGTCTTGAGCCGCTGAAACCTGGAACCACTCGGCGATTCCTCCGAGATCGCGCTGCCGCGCTTAAGAAATCATCAGCCTCGGGTCTTGCAGCGACGACGTGGTCTTGGTCTCTGACTTGTGCATTTGGAGCCGTCAAAATTCTCGAGCCTGTCGGCGATTCGTCCGAGATCGCGCTACCGCGCTTAGAAAATCAGCAGAACGGGTCCGTGACGACTAACTTGGTCTTCGACGTCGACTTGTGCACTTGAGCCGTCAAAAGCTAGTATGACTTGGCGAGAGTACAGGGATCGCCCTTACGGGTAAAATCAACTGCAGCAGATGGCGATGGTAATCCGCGAGCATTTTACTCCAACTTTGTCGGCTGGAACTCCATATTGCCGATACATCTGACAAAAGAGAACTCCCGAACTTTCACTTCGGGCCCGCATCACAGCGGAGATTTCTTCTTCCGGGTAGCCAATCTCACGTTGAAGCAGAGTGCCGATCTAAAGATCGGCAAGTGAGCGGAAGTCACTCGTTCCGACGAATGCACCAGCGACGAAAGATTCGCCTCGTTGCTTAAAGCACAGATTACGGGGAGACACGCGATAGCTCCGCCTCGTTGAAGCTCGGCGAATGTGCAGCACCGTCGGTTATAGCTCCGCCTAGTTGATCTGCAGAATTTGCGGTGGCACCAACGATAACTTTGCCTAGTTAGAACTTCTTAGAAATCACAGAACCGTCAACGGCAGATTTGTCTTTTGCCTTACCAGAAATTGACGGTGCTTTCAAAGACTCCGCATCCGCCAAAGTTGTCGCGCAGCGCAGCCCCACTTGTTTCACGATGCTGTTGCGGTGCCACCGCCATTACCCCGCCTCGTTGTGGCTTACCGTAAGCCATGGCACCGTCAACGGCAGCTTTGACTTGACTCAGCAGAATTTACAGCACCTTCAGTGCCACGCAGCCCCCAACTTTTCCTGATGATGTACTAGTTATACGTATTTGGCCCTCTCTCAGCAATTTTACTGAGATCACCACGACTTGATCAGACTGTCTTCGTCCTCGGGGTGTACGGCAATTGTCGTGAAGGCCTTGCCATGACGCCTGTGCTGAATAAGTATTCAGCGCTCGCACAGCGTAGGGGGCCGTCTGCAATGACGGCGTACAGATTGATGGGAATCCTCGGCCTCGCTGGTGTGAGGTCGTCGAAGTTGTCTGCATGGTCCCATGAAGCGGAAGTAAGATACTGCATTTCAGGTTGAAGACTAGAACAGTATCAACAGATCGCACCTGCAGCTTCAGCCACAACGGTTGAACCGGTTCAACTAGATGTACGTCTGCAGATATCTGCAGAAGCAGTTTGCTAGTTAGATCACAGTCGTTAGAGCCGATAGTATATTTGCGAAGGTCATCACAGCAGCTTTACCTTGTTGACCCACTTACCGTGCATCTTCACGCCAGTGTTACATTCTCGGCTGTATGCAACCACAAGTAAAGTAGCCTGGGCTCTGCTTGGAGGTAGTGGTGGAGCTGAAACTCTGCAGAGCTGTCACGGGATTGCCCCGGTAGATGCTGGTCGAGATCTTGTGGCATTGCTGCCTCCGATGATGTGGGCCTTGACCATTGTCCACTAGACACTTCAAATGCACCACCTTGTCGAGTGGTCTTGCTGTAGTGTTCGGTGTTCATGTTCTTGCAAGTGGGTCTTCATCGTGACGCAGTGAGCAATTCCTCCACCACTTGACTAGTGGCGATGTTGGAGAAGGCAGCATCGACCAAAGAGCAGTGATTCTTGTCAAGGTTGGGCAATTCTCGATCTTTGATCCTTGTTTCCTTGATTTCATGATATCTGTTTGACATGAGTCAGAAGTTACAAGAGTTTTTAGTCCAGGTTTGTGAGCATCAAATGTCAAAACCTGCAACCTCGGTGCATACCGGTACTTGATTACGATGGTTCGGTGTGCTTGTCGTGTTTCAGTCTTCGGGCCTTTACATTTCCATCAGCAGGTATTGGCAGGTTGAACATGCGGTAGTCTGAATGAATAACAGGCAACACAGCAAGAAAACTTGTTAGTTAGAGAATAGGTGACAATGATAACGGATGTAGGTGCAAACGAAGTAAAAGAGAATTGCTTCTTACAGTCAAACTCCGAACGTCAACAAGTTCAAAGCGAACAAAAGTCCGCCGAAAGTGACAGTCAGAGCTTCCAGCTTCGTGTGAGTTTGGGCTGAATGAAAAGTGGAACTGACGAGAAACGAAAGCTGGCGCAGCGCAGCGGGATGGAGTCCCACGAACTCTCCGCTCTGGTTGGACAGCGCGGGAAAGCTATTGCCAGCTCGGGGGGATGGATGGCAGCAGCAACTTGTCCTAGCCAACTTCAGGATAATATGAAGCACCCCTCCCGAACTCGCAGCAAATACTTGGAAGTAGTATGCAGCATAATCTGCGCCGGTGTTCACATTCCGCTCAAAAGTTGCTTGAACAGTCTTATCGGCGACATCTATCTCACCAAACACCGCATGCCCGAGGCAGATACCGGTATCGTTAGCCGCTAGCGTCACATGAAAGCACCGAGACGACCTAAAACTTGCGAGTCTCGAGTCGAGACTGACCAAACCACTCGCAGGCGGCGGAATCTTATCACACACGTGTCGTTCTCGCTCGATCAGGTATGTGTTTGTGCAGGTCTCAGAAGTCTCTCCATTCCGAGGCATTCACAGCAGTGGCGAGGTATTCGGGGACCCCAGTTTTCAATGTCGTCATCACCACGCATTAACTTTTGCGTTTCCAACATGGAGCGACAACGAGGGCACGAACCGAGCTGTGTGTGGCTCTGCTGAAGAGCGAACGAAGCACTAAATGCCCCCACTTGCCAGCACCAACGCTCCGTTCATGGCGCCGAAATGCCCAAGGGTCGATGCCACACAGTAAAATTGAAGGCCTAATTTTGGCGCTGAGGCGGCATCGAGGGAGCTCAAAGTCTCCATACCAACACAATTTGGCATGCTGAACGCTTCCAAGTTGACATGTGAGCCCGTCGCCGTCCTGGTCCTGTCCGTCCTAACCTGGAAAAACACGAAAAACGCCTGTTTACGGGTCTTTACAATGTGTGCATACCATAGGTTTAGCGACAACAGTATGTACCACTTCCATGGTACACTCACCATCTTGCCCTTCGACGTCGCCCCTCCCGAATTTCCCTTACACAGCGCTCCCTGCCCTTAAGGGAGGAATGACCTCCGAGCTACACCCTGCACAGCCGCCTGCTCGTACATGTAGCCACCGCCCGCCGCTTCCTGCGCAACGTCGTGCGGAGGCTGCTGTGTATGAAGCGGAACGGCTGGGCGTCGCTGGAGAACGTGCTTGTTGTACAGCCTTCAAAGTGCCGTTATTAAAATCATAACGTGTTTGGATGTCATGGACGCAGCACCGACAGGTCAGCCGCAGCATTTTGTGACTCGAGTTGCAATACGCGAACTTTGCCATACGATTCTGGCTCGCAACAGATACCCCACTTCAATGCATGTACCGGTATGTTAGGCGTCGCCAGCACGGCCACGGAGCCAGCAACTGCGCTCGATTTGTTGTTGTTTTACTACATGTAAGTTAGTCTGGATGGGTCTGTAGCAAGTCACATGTGCATACAGTGAAAGTGTATGAAAGCAAACATGCAAAATATGCATTGTATGTAATGAATGGGAATTCCCTACTCTTGCGTAGATGTCGGCATAGCTCTGTCGTCGCATGAAGAAATGAACGCGATAGCTTCTTGGCTTAAGCCACCTGCTTGATTGCGGTGGCAAGCTGCACGAACACACCCTGGTGGTGCTCCCACTGCTGCTTGACACTGTTCGCATGCTCGACGTTAGCCCCTTCAGCTTCAGTCAGCTGCTGGACAGCAGATCCACCACGTTGCAGCAGAGCCTGAAGCGATTCAGCCCGCGCGCGGTTGTGCAGAACGATGGACAGCGACTGCACGTCGTGGCCGCTCAGTGCCCGCTGCAGACATTCGGTCAGCAGCTCGGCAGGCGGAGCAGGCGGCACATACAGCAGCATGAGCACCAGCGTCTGGCACAGGCGGTCATCGCCCGCATCGTTGACTTCATTTTGGCGTCCACCGTCAGTCCGTCCGGACAAGAGGTTGTCGACCAGGTGAGGCAGCAAAACAAACCGAGCCGACGGGTGCAGTAGCGGTAGCGCACGACTCACCAGCATCTTCCCCTTGGTCGCCGTCAGCATCCTTTGCAGCTGCTGGACATCGCAACTCATGACGCCACGAGACGCACCTTCACTGCCAGCATCGGCTGGCTGTGTAACAGTCACACCCAGCAGACCCGCCAGCTCGATCAGCAGCGAAGTTGTGCGCGAGCGCAGCTCAGCAAGTGCAGGATCCATCTCATCCTCGTTCATCGAATGGAACTGCTGGACATTGATACCACGCGCATCAAGCAAGTGGCGGGCATCCTGCAGCGACAGCAGGCACTGCATACCGCGATCAAGTTGAAGACGCAGCTTCCAGGTATCGTTCGCGAACACAGAGTTCTGACCCGCATCATCGCTCATGCGAAGAACCTTAGCAGCTTGAGCTTCAGCAGCGACAACTTGGGCACCAGGGCTCGAGCCGCGAACGTGCTTGGAGCTGGCAGCTTCGCTGCTCGATTCAGCCGTTGCGGACGCTGGAGACGTAGCATCTCCCTCGCCGGCACTGGGAGGCGTGCGTTCCGGATCGGCAGCATTTGTCGGTGACGAAGCGGGTGGTGAGACCGTCTCATCAGTGCCTGCCAGATTCAGCAACTGCTTCGGCCGGTACAGACTGCTCTTGGCATTGCGTCCGAGTACATGGTACTCTGATTCCCAGTTGCGAGACTTGACTTCACGCTGCACGTCGCGCGGGTCCACAGACTTCACGTGCTGGAGCTTCCACGACGGGAGCGGTACCGACGGGCGGCCTGACACGCGCGCGCGCTTCTGCATGTAGTTGTGGAAGTAGTAGTCGTCACTAAACGGGTCGCTCGAGCGGAGCCACTTCATCTGCTGCTGCATCACGAAGTTCACGTCACGCGGTGTCATCATCTTGAACGCAGGCAAGTTTTCCCGCTTCCGAGTCCAAGCAACTCACAGTTGGGGTCGCTCTGCTGTTGTCTGAGGGGCCACCTGAGTACGGAGTGCTTGAGGAGTGGGCGACGCCGTCGATAAGCGTGTAGTTGGATAGTGTCGTTCCTTCAATGAACGTCGCGAAGACGTCGTAGAGGACCTTGTCTTGATTGCCCGACACGATGGGGTTGGCGTACATGTCGAATTCCGACTGGCCATCGGCTTTCATGGAGCTGCGCTTGAGCGTGAAGTGGAACCGCAGAGACGGCCATTCCGTAGCAGCACAAGTCTCAACTGCACTTGAAATTAATGCCACGAGGATAATCTCCATGCAAAAAGGGACCATCTTCAGCAGCAAGAGCTTGGCGAAGAGCATGAGCACCTTCGTCTCGAGATCATCGGGAGTCGTCGAATACCTCGGAACGCGATCGAACATCGCGCAGCAGCGATTAGGAAACCTTCAAACTCGGGGTCGGCAACGACAAATACGCGTACGTGTGCGTCTTAACCTCGACTCTGTCGGCGATAGGTCCGAGATCGCGCTTATGAAACTCATCAGCTCGCGTCTTGCAGCGACTTTGAGCCGTCAAATTCTACGAGACTGTCGACGATAATTCTGGGATCGCGCTGACGCGCTTTGGAAATCATCAAACTCGGATTGTTCACCGACGAGTGGGGCCTTCGATGTAGTCTTGTTCGTCTTGAGCCGCTGAAACCTGGAACCACTCGGCGATTCCTCCGAGATCGCGCTGCCGCGCTTAAGAAATCATCAGCCTCGGGTCTTGCAGCGACGACGTGGTCTTGGTCTCTGACTTGTGCATTTGGAGCCGTCAAAATTCTCGAGCCTGTCGGCGATTCGTCCGAGATCGCGCTACCGCGCTTAGAAAATCAGCAGAACGGGTCCGTGACGACTAACTTGGTCTTCGACGTCGACTTGTGCACTTGAGCCGTCAAAAGCTAGTATGACTTGGCGAGAGTACAGGGATCGCCCTTACGGGTAAAATCAACTGCAGCAGATGGCGATGGTAATCCGCGAGCATTTTACTCCAACTTTGTCGGCTGGAACTCCATATTGCCGATACATCTGACAAAAGAGAACTCCCGAACTTTCACTTCGGGCCCGCATCACAGCGGAGATTTCTTCTTCCGGGTAGCCAATCTCACGTTGAAGCAGAGTGCCGATCTAAAGATCGGCAAGTGAGCGGAAGTCACTCGTTCCGACGAATGCACCAGCGACGAAAGATTCGCCTCGTTGCTTAAAGCACAGATTACGGGGAGACACGCGATAGCTCCGCCTCGTTGAAGCTCGGCGAATGTGCAGCACCGTCGGTTATAGCTCCGCCTAGTTGATCTGCAGAATTTGCGGTGGCACCAACGATAACTTTGCCTAGTTAGAACTTCTTAGAAATCACAGAACCGTCAACGGCAGATTTGTCTTTTGCCTTACCAGAAATTGACGGTGCTTTCAAAGACTCCGCATCCGCCAAAGTTGTCGCGCAGCGCAGCGTGGGGCTAGTTTCACGATGCTGTTGCGGTGCCACCGCCATTACCCCGCCTCGTTGTGGCTTACCGTAAGTCATGGCACCGTCAACGGCAGCTTTGACTTGACTCAGCAGAATTTACAGCACCTTCAGTGCCACGCAGCCCCCAACTTTTCCTGATGATGTACTAGTTATACGTACTTGGCCCTCTCTCAGCAATTTTACTGAGATCACCACGACTTGATCAGACTGTCTTCGTCCTCGGGGTGTACGGCAATTGTCGTGAAGGCCTTGCCATGACGCCTGTGCTGAATAAGTATTCAGCGCTCGCACAGCGTAGGGGGCCGTCTGCAATGACGGCGTACAGATTGATGGGAATCCTCGGCCTCGCTGGTGTGAGGTCGTCGAAGTTGTCTGCATGGTCCCATGAAGCGGAAGTAAGATACTGCATTTCAGGTTGAAGACTAGAACAGTATCAACAGATCGCACCTGCAGCTTCAGCCACAACGGTTGAGCCGGTTCAACTAGATGTACGTCTGCAGATATCTGCAGAAGCAGTTTGCTAGTTAGATCACAGTCGTTAGAGCCGATAGTATATTTGCGAAGGTCATCACAGCAGCTTTACCTTGTTGACCCACTTACCGTGCATCTTCACGCCAGTGTTACATTCTCGGCTGTATGCAACCACAAGTAAAGTAGCCTGGGCTCTGCTTGGAGGTAGCGGTGGAGCTGAAACTCTGCAGAGCTGTCACGGGATTGCCCCGGTAGATGCTGGTCGAGATATTGTGGCATTGCTGCCTCCGATGATGTGGGCCTTGATCATTGTCCACTTGACACTTCAAATGCACCACCTTGTCGAGTGGTCTTGCTGTAGTATTTGGTGTTCATGTTCTTGCAAGTGGGTCTTCATCGTGACGCAGTGAGCAATTCCTCCACCACTTGACTAGTGGCGATGTTGGAGAAGGCAGCATCGACCAAGGAGCAGTGATTCTTGTCAAGGTTGGGCAATTCTCGATCTTTGATCCTTGTTTCCTTGATTTCATGATATCTGTTTGACATGAGTCAAAAGTTACAAGAGTTTTTAGTCCAGGTTTGTGAGCATCAAATGTCAAAACCTGCAACCTCAGTGCATACCGGTACTTGATTACGATGGTTCGGTGTGCTTGAGTCTTCGGGCCTTTACATTTCCATCAGCAGGTATTGGCAGGTTGAACATGCGGTAGTCTGAATGAATAACAGGCAACACAACAAGAAAACTTGTTAGTTAGAGAATAGGTGACAATGATAACGGATGTAGGTGCAAACGAAGTAAAAGAGACTTGCTTCTTACAGTCAAACTCCGAACGTCAACAAGTTCAAAGCGAACAAAAGTCCGCCGAAAGTGACAGTCAGAGCTTCCAGCTTCGTGTGAGTTTGGGCTGAATGAAAAGTGGAACTGACGAGAAACGAAAGCTGGCGCAGCGCAGCGGGATGGAGTCCCACAAACTCTCCGCTCTGGTTGGACAGCGCGGGAAAGCTATTGCCAGCTCGGGGGGATGGATGGCAGCAGCAACTTGTCCTAGCCAACTTCAGGATAATATGAAGCACCCCTCCCGAACTCGCAGCAGATACTTGGAAGTAGTATGCAGCATAATCTGCGCCAGTGTTCACATTCCGCTCAAAAGTTGCTTGAACAGTCTTATCGGCGACATCTATCTCACCAAACACCGCATGCCCGAGGCAGATACCGGTATCGTTAGCCGCTAGCGTCACATGAAAGCACCGAGACGACCTAAAACTTGCGAGTAGACTGACCAAACCACTCGCAGGCGGCGGAATCTTATCACACACGTGTCGTTCTCGCTCGATCAGGTATGTGTTTGTGCAGGTCTCAGAAGTCTCTCCATTCCGAGGCATTCACAGCAGTGGCGAGGTATTCGGGGACCCCAGTTTTCAATGTTGTCACCACCACGCATTAACTTTTGCGTTTCCAACACGGAGCGACAACGAGGGCACGAACCGAGCTGTGTGTGGCTCTGCTGAAGAGCGAACGAAGCACTAAATGCCCCCACTTGCCAGCACCAACGCTCCGTTCATGGCGCCGAAATGCCCAAGGGTCGATGCCACACAGTAAAATTGAAGGCCTAATTTCGGCGCTGAGACGGCGTCGAGGGAGCTCAAAGTCTCCATACCAACACAATTTGGCATGCTGAACGCTTCCAAGTTGACATGTGAGCCCGTCGCCGTCCTGGTCCTGTCCGTCCTAACCTGGAAAAACACGAAAAACGCCTGTTTACGGGTCTTTACAATGTGTGCATACCATAGGTTTAGCGAAACCAAACAACAGTATGTACCACTTCCATGGTACACTCACCATCTTGCCCTTCGACGTCGCCCCTCCCGAATTTCCCTTACACAGCGCTCCCTGCCCTTAAGGGAGGAATGACCTCCGAGCTACACCCTGCACAGCCGCCTGCTCGTACATGTAGCCACCGCCCGCCGCTTCCTGCGCAACGTCGTGCGGAGGCTGCTGTGTATGAAGCGGAACGGCTGGGCGTCGCTGGAGAACGTGCTTGTTGTACAGCCTTCAAAGTGCCGTTATTAAAATCATAACGTGTTTGGATGTCATGGACGCAGCACCGACAGGTCAGCCGCAGCATTTTGTGACTCGAGTTGCAATACGCGAACTTTGCCATACGATTCTGGCTCGCAACAGATACCCCACTTCAATGCATGTACCGGTATGTTAGGCGTCGCCAGCACGGCCACGGAGCCAGCAACTGCGCTCGATTTGTTGTTGTTTTACTACATGTAAGTTAGTCTGGATGGGTCTGTTGGGAACTCTGAGCAAGTCACATGTGCATACAGTGAAAATGTACGAAAGCAAACATGCAAAATATGCATTGTATGTAATGAATGGGAATTCCCTACTCTTGCGTAGATGTCGGCACAGCTCTGTCGTCGCATGAAGAAATGAACGCGATAGCTTCTTGGCTTAAGCCACCTGCTTGATTGCGGTGGCAAGCTGCACGAACACACCCTGGTGGTGCTCCCACTGCTGCTTGACACTGTTCGCATGCTCGGCGTTAACCCCTTCAGCTTCAGTCAGCTGCTGAACGGCAGATCCACCACGTTGCAGCAGGGCCTGAAGCGATTCAGCCCGCGCGCGGTTGTGTAGAACGACGGACAGCGACTGCACGTCGTGGCCGCTCAGTGCCCGCTGCAGACATTCGGTCAGCAGCTCGGCAGGCGGAGCAGGCGGCACATACAGCAGCATGAGCACCAACGTCTGGCACAGGCGATCATCGCCCGCATCGTTGACGTCATTTTGGCGTCCACCGTCAGTCCGTCCGGACAAGAGGTTGTCGACCAGGTGAGGCAGCAAAACAAACCGAGCCGACGGGTGCAGTAACGGTAGTGCACGACTCACCAGCATCTTCCCCTTGGTCGCCGTCAGCATCCTTTGAAGCTGCTGGACATCGCAGCTCATGACGCCACGAGACGCACCTTCACTGCCAGCATCGGCTGGCTGTGTAACAGTCACACCCAGCAGACCCGCCAGCTCGATCAGCAGCGAAGTTGTGCGCGAGCGCAGCTCAGCAAGTGCAGGATCCATCTCGTCCTCGTTCAACGAATGGAACTGCTGGACATTGATACCACGCGCATCAAGCAAGTGGCGGGCATCCTGCAGCGACAACAGGCACTGCATACCGCGATCAAGTTGAAGACGCAGCTTCCAGGTATCGTTCGCGAACACAGAGTTCTGACCCGCATCATCGCTCATGCGAAGAACCTTGGCAGCTTGAGCTTCAGCAGCGACAGCTTGGGCACCAGGGCTCGAGCCGCGAACGTGCTTGGAGCTGGCAGCTTCGCTGCTCGATTCAGCCGTTGCGGACGCTGGGGACGTAGCCTCTTCCTCGCCGGCACTGGGAGGCGTGCGTTCCGGATCGGCAGCATTTGTCGGTGACGAAGCGGGTGGTGAGACCGTCTCGTCAGTGCCTGCCAGATTCAGCAACTGCTTCGGCCGGTACAGACTGCTCTTGGCATTGCGTCCGAGTACATGGTACTCCGATTCCCAGTTGCGAGACTTGACTTCACGCTGCACGTCGCGCGGGTCCACAGACTTCACGTGCTGGAGCTTCCACGACGGGAGCGGTACCGACGGGCGGCCTGACACAGAAGTTTTCGCGCTTCCGAGTCCAAGCAACTCACAGTTGGGGTCGCTCTGCTGTTGTCTGAGGGGCCACCTGAGTACGGAGTGCTTGAGGAGTGGGCGACGCCGTCGATAAGCGTGTAGTTGGATAGTGTCGTTCCTTCAGTGAACGTCGCGAAGACGTCGTAGAGGACCTTGTCTTGATTGCCCGACACGATGGGGTTGGCGTACATGTCGAATTCCGACTGGCCATAGGCTTTCATGGAGCTGCGCTTGAGCGTGAAGTGGAACCGCAGAGACGGCCATTCCGTAGCAGCACAAGTCTGAACTGCACTTGAAATTAATGCCACGAGGACAATCTCCATGCAAAAAGGGACCATCTTCAGCAGCAAGAGCTTGGCGAAGAGCATGAGCACCTTCGTCTCGAGATCATCGGGAGTCGTCGAATACCTCGGAACGCGATCGAACATCGCGCAGCAGCGATTAGGAAACCTTCAAACTCGGGGTCGGCAACGACAAATACGCGTACGTGTGCGTCTTAACCTCGACTCTGTCGGCGATAGGTCCGAGATCGCGCTTATGAAACTCATCAGCTCGCGTCTTGCAGCGACTTTGAGCCGTCAAATTCTACGAGACTGTCGACGATAATTCTGGGATCGCGCTGACGCGCTTTGGAAATCATCAAACTCGGATTGTTCACCGACGAGTGGGGCCTTCGATGTAGTCTTGTTCGTCTTGAGCCGCTGAAACCTGGAACCACTCGGCGATTCCTCCGAGATCGCGCTGCCGCGCTTAAGAAATCATCAGCCTCGGGTCTTGCAGCGACGACGTGGTCTTGGTCTCTGACTTGTGCATTTGGAGCCGTCAAAATTCTCGAGCCTGTCGGCGATTCGTCCGAGATCGCGCTACCGCGCTTAGAAAATCAGCAGAACGGGTCCGTGACGACGAACTTGGTCTTCGACGTCGACTTGTGCACTTGAGCCGTCAAAAGCTAGAATGACTTGGCGAGAGTCCAGGGATCGCCCTTACGGGTAAAATCAACTGCAGCAGATGGCGATGGTAATCCGCGAGCATTTTACTCCAACTTTGTCAGATGGAACTCCATATTGCCGATACATCTGACAAAAGAGAACTCCCGAACTCTCACTTCGGGCCCGCATCACAGCGGAGATTTCTTCTTCCGGGTAGCCAATCTCACGTTGAAGCAGAGTGCCGATCTAAAGATCGGCAAGTGAGCGAAAGTCACTCGTTCCGTCGAATGCACCAGCGACGAAAGATTCGCCTCGTTGCTTAAAGCACAGATTACGGGGAGACACGCGATAGCTCCACCTCGTTGAAGCTCGCCGAATGTGCAGCACCGTCGGTTATAGCTCCGCCTAGTTGATCTGCAGAATTTGCGGTGGCACCAACGATAACTTTGCCTAGTTAGAACTTCTTAGAAATCACAGAACCGTCAACGGCAGATTTGTCTTTTGCCTTACCAGAAATTGACGGTGCTTTCAAAGACTCCGCATCCGCCAATGTTGTCGCGCAGCGCAGCCCCACTTGTTTCACGATGCTGTTGCGGTGCCACCGCCATTACCCCGCCTCGTTGTGGCTTACCGTAAGTCATGGCACCGTCAACGGCAGCTTTGACTTGACTCAGCAGAATTTACAGCACCTTCAGTGCCACGCAGCCCCCAACTGTTCCTGATGATGTACTAGTTATACGTATTTGGCCCTCTCTCAGCAATTTTACTGAGATCACCACGACTTGATCAGACTGTCTTCGTCCTCGGGGTGTACGGCAATTGTCGTGAAGGCCTTGCCATGACGCCTGTGCTGAATAAGTATTCAGCGCTCGCACAGCGTAGGGGGTTGTCTGCAATGACGGCGTACAGATTGATGGGAATCCTCGGCCTCGCTGGTGTGAGGTCGTCGAAGTTGTCTGCATGGTCCCATGAAGCGGAAGTAAGATACTGCATTTCAGGTTGAAGACTAGAACAGTATCAACAGATCGCACCTGCAGCTTCAGCCACAACGGTTGAACCGGTTCAACGAGATGTACGTCTGCAGATATCTGCAGAAGCAGTTTGCTAGTTAGATCACAGTCGTTAGAGCCGATAGTATATTTGCGAAGGTCATCACAGCAGCTTTACCTTGTTGACCCACTTACCGTGCATCTTCACGCCAGTGTAACAGTCTCGGCTGTATGCAACCACAAGTAAAGTAGCCTGGGCTCTGCTTGGAGGTAGCGGTGGAGCTGAAACTCTGCAGAGCTGTCACGGGATTGCCCCGGTAGATGCTGGTCGAGATCTTGTGGCATTGCTGCCTCCGATGATGTGGGCCTTGATCATTGTCCACTTGACACTTCAAATGCACCACCTTGTCGAGTGGTCTTGCTGTAGTGTTCGGTGTTCATGTTCTTGCAAGTGGGTCTTCATCGTGACGCAGTGAGCAATTCCTCCACCACTTGACTAGTGGCGATGTTGGAGAAGGCAGCATCGACCAAGGAGCAGTGATTCTTGTCAAGGTTGGGCAATTCTCGATCTTTGATCCTTGTTTCCTTGATTTCATGATATCTGTTTGACATGAGTCAAAAGTTACAAGAGTTTTTAGTCCAGGTTTGTGAGCATCAAATGTCAAAACCTGCAGCCTCAGTGCATACCGGTACTTGATTACGATGGTTCGGTGTGCTTGTCGTGTTTCAGTCTTCGGGCCTTTACATTTCCATCAGCAGGTATTGGCAGGTTGAACATGCGGTAGTCTGAATGAATAACAGGCAACACAACAAGAAAACTTGTTAGTTAGAGAATAGGTGACAATGATAACGGATGTAGGTGCAAACGAAGTAAAAGAGACTTGCTTCTTACAGTCAAACTCCGAACGTCAACAAGTTCAAAGCGAACAAAAGTCCGCCGAAAGTGACAGTCAGAGCTTCCAGCTTCGTGTGAGTTTGGGCTGAATGAAAAGTGGAACTGACGAGAAACGAAAGCTGGCGCAGCGCAGCGGGATGGAGTCCCACGAACTCTCCGCTCTGGTTGGACAGCGCGGGAAAGCTATTGCCAGCTCGGGGGGATGGATGGCAGCAGCAACTTGTCCTAGCCAACTTCAGGATAATATGAAGCACCCCTCCCGAACTCGCAGCAGATACTTGGAAGTAGTATGCAGCATAGTCTGCGCCAGTGTTCACATTCCGCTCAAAAGTTGCTTGAACAGTCTTATCGGCGACATCTATCTCACCAAACACCGCATGCCCGAGGCAGATACCGGTATCGTTAGCCGCTAGCGTCACATGAAAGCACCGAGACGACCTAAAACTTGCGAGTCTCGAGTCGAGACTGACCAAACCACTCGCAGGCGGCGGAATCTTATCACACACGTGTCGTTCTCGCTCGATCAGGTATGTGTTTGTGCAGGTCTCAGAAGTCTCTCCATTCCGAGGCATTCACAGCAGTGGCGAGGTATTCGGGGACCCCAGTTTTCAATGTCGTCATCACCACGCATTAACTTTTGCGTTTCCAACATGGAGCGACAACGAGGGCACGAACCGAGCTGTGTGTGGCTCTGCTGAAGAGCGAACGAAGCACTAAATGCCCCCACTTGCCAGCACCAACGCTCCGTTCATGGCGCCGAAATGCCCAAGGGTCGATGCCACACAGTAAAATTGAAGGCCTAATTTTGGCGCTGAGACGGCGTCGAGGGAGCTCAAAGTCTCCATACCAACACAATTTGGCATGCTGAACGCTTCCAAGTTGACATGTGAGCCCGTCGCCGTCCTGGTCCTGTCCGTCCTAACCTGGAAAAACACGAAAAACGCCTGTTTACGGGTCTTTACAATGTGTGCATACCATAGGTTAAGCGAAACCAAACAACAGTATGTACCACTTCCATGGTACACTCACCATCTTGCCCTTCGACGTCGCCCCTCCCGAATTTCCCTTACACAGCGCTCCCTGCCCTTAAGGGAGGAATGACCTCCGAGCTACACCCTGCACAGCCGCCTGCTCGTACATGTAGCCACCGCCCGCCGCTTCCTGCGCAACGTCGTGCGGAGGCTGCTGTGTATGAAGCGGAACGGCTGGGCGTCGCTGGAGAACGTGCTTGTTGTACAGCCTTCAAAGTGCCGTTATTAAAATCATAACGTGTTTGGATGTCATGGACGCAGCACCGACAGGTCAGCCGCAGCATTTTGTGACTCGAGTTGCAATACGCGAACTTTGCCATACGATTCTGGTTCGCAACAGATACCCCACTTCAATGCATGTACCGGTATGTTAGGCGTCGCCAGCACGGCCACGGAGCCAGCAACCGCGCTCGATTTGTTGTTGTTTTACTACATGTAGTCTGGATGGGTCTGTTGGGAACTCGGAGCAAGTCACATGTGCATACAGTGAAAATGTATGAAAGCAAACATGCAAAATATGCATTGTATGTAATGAATGGGAATTCCCTACTCTTGCGTAGATGTCGGCATAGCTCTGTCGTCGCATGAAGAAATGAACGCGATAGCTTCTTGGCTTAAGCCACCTGCTTGATTGCGGTGGCAAGCTGCACGAACACACCCTGGTGGTGCTCCCACTGCTGCTTGACACCATTCGCATGCTCGACGTTAGCCCCTTCAGCTTCAGCCAGCTGCTGGACAGCAGATCCACCACGCTGCAGCAGAGCCTGAAGCGATTCAGCCCGCGCGCGGTTGTGCAGAACGATGGACAGCGACTGCACGTCGTGGCCGCTCAGTGCCCGCTGCAGACATTCGGTCAGCAGCTCGGCAGGCGGGGCAGGCGGCACATACAGCAGCATGAGCACCAGCGTCTGGCACAGACGGTCATCGCCCGCATCGTTGACGTCATTTTGGCGTCCACCGTCAGTCCGTCCGGACAAGAGGTTGTCGACCAGGTGAGGCAGCAAAACAAACCGAGCCGACGGGTGCAGTAACGGTAGCGCACGACTCACCAGCATCTTCCCCTTGGTCGCCGTCAGCATCCTTTGAAGCTGCTGGACATCGCAACTCATGACGCCACGAGACGCACCTTCACTGCCAGCATCGGCTGGCTGTGTAACAGTCACACCCAGCAGACCCGCCAGCTCGATCAACAGCGAAGTTGTGCGCGAGCGCAGCTCAGCAAGTGCAGGATCCATCTCGTCCTCGTTCATCGAATGGAACTGCTGGACATTGATACCACGCGCATCAAGCAAGTGGCGGGCATCCTGCAGCGACAGCAGGCACTGCATACCGCGATCAAGTTGAAGACGCAGCTTCCAGGTATCGTTCGCGAACACAGAGTTCTGACCCGCATCATCGCTCATGCGAAGAACCTTGGCAGCTTGAGCTTCAGCAGCGACAGCTTGGGCACCAGGGCTCGAGCCGCGAACGTGCTTGGAGCTGGCAGCTTCGCTGCTCGATTCAGCCGTTGCGGACGCTGGGGACGTAGCCTCTTCCTCGCCGGCACTGGGAGGCGTGCGTTCCGGATCGGCAGCATTTGTCGGTGACGAAGCGGGTGGTGAGACCGTCTCGTCAGTGCCTGCCAGATTCAGCAACTGCTTCGGCCGGTACAGACTGCTCTTGGCATTGCGTCCGAGTACATGGTACTCTGATTCCCAGTTGCGAGACTTGACTTCACGCTGCACGTCGCGCGGATCCACAGACTTCACGTGCTGGAGCTTCCACGACGGGAGCGGTACTGACGGACGGCCTGACACGCGCGCGCGCTTCTGCATGTAGTTATGGAAGTAGTAGTCGTCACTAAACGGGTCGCTCGAGCGGAGCCACTTCATCTGCTGCTGCATCACGAAGTTCACGTCACGTGGAGTCATCATCTTGAAAGCAGGCGGCTGCATCTGCGGGGGCGGGCGAGGCATTCCATTGCGTCCAAAGGCACCCGGTGGGCCGGGGAAGGGCGGGCGCATAGGAGGCGGCGGGCCACGTCCGAAAAACTGCGGGGGCGGCGGGCCAGGGTACATTCCCTGCGGCGGAGGGGGCATCGGAGGACCCTGCATGTACATGGGGTGCGGAGGCCGTCCTTGCATTTGCGGCGGAGGAGGCGTCATGTACTGCATCTGCTGGTGGTGGTTGGGAGACGGCATCGGAGGAGCCATCGGTGGCGCACCCCACGCGTTCGGCGGCTGGGCGTTCTGCGTGGGCGGCATCGGCGGCGCCGGGACTGGAGGAGCCTGCGGGAGTGGAGGCGGCGTCGGCGCCTGCTTTGACGGCGTACCCACGACCGAGTCGTCGTCATCCAGCCCCAGGCCGCTAAGGCCAGGCACTTGGCTCTCATCGAGCTCGGAGTCCTGTTCCAGGCTCAGTCCTGGCGGCGGGCCGGAAGCTGAAGGCGCCGTCTTGTCGGCCGTCGACCCGTGGAACTTCTCCTCGAGTCTGGAGAACTCCCGCTGGCCTCTGGCCCACTTGAGGTCTTCCGAGGGCGCCGCCAGACCGGGCGGAGCGCTCAGTCCGGGCGGCGCGCGGCCGGCCGCGCCTCCACTGGGCTTGGTGTCTGCTCCGGCCTGGAAGCTGCCCATGAACACGGCCGAGAACGCGTCGTTGAAGAAGAGCGACGAGCCACCGGCGTCGCTGGCCTGGGCGCCGCTCTCCACGGGCCCCAGCAGGTCGTGCGCGCGCAGATCGGCCAGCAGCGACTCGTACTTGGTGTCGTCCACGCTGCCGTTGGTGAAGAAGGCCGGCAGCCCGTCCATGGACGAGCCGAACAGCGAGTCTTCCGAGGCCATGGCGGGTGGGCGTCTGGAGCTGCGTCAAAGGCGGGGGGTCGAGGGGGTCGAAGGCTGCGGAGCGGACAGATACAAACGGAGATCAGCACTTTGTGCAGGATGCAGAGCGCGCCCGGAGATGCAATTTGCATGGCCGGAGAGAGCAGACAGCGGCGGACGTGATGGTGCCACGGCCCCGCAGAGGCGACAGTCGTGGACAGCAGGAGAGAGCGGCGTACCTGGGCTACTGCAGCGAGGCTACGTGGATGTTGTGGCCCTCCACTTTGGCAATGGGGAGACGATAATAAAGATATAGATTTCGAGAGGAACAAAATATCAGTTTTGAGAGACGCCTGCCGGAAATAGGATTCGAGTGTCCACCTACTGTAGCCATTTTTGTCGATATGGACACTACTGCAACTTGACCTTCTTAGCCGCGCGCTTCGCCTTGAAGCGCTTGAGCTCGCGGACGAGGCCCAGCAGAAATGGCAGGATGAGCGGCGCGAGCAGCGGCGCGTACACGCCGAGCATCTGCTCCTGCGGGAAGTAGAGCTGGCGGATCATGGTGTGGTCGTAGTACGCGGCGTCCGTGAGCTCCGAGGCCTGACGCGCCATGGCCAGCAAACTGCGCAGATCCGACGCCTCCACGCACTCTCGCTGCTGCTCCACGTTGCTGTCGCAGAGGATGGCCTCGAGTCGGGTGACGGCCGTCTCCACTCGCGTCTGCACGCGCTCCAGCACGCTGAGCTCCGGCAGCGTCTCCACAAGCTCGACAGTCGACTGCAGCGTCTCAATCGCCGTCTGCATGAGTTTAGTGAACCGGTCGCGCATGACGACGTCCAGTTCCCAGTCCGCGATGCCGTCTACCGGCGAAGGCAGGAACTGGAGGCGCCGCCTCGAGCCATTGTTGCTACTAGCCGCATCCTCCTCTCGCTGCCGGCGAGTGAAGGACGGAACGCCGAGCAACGTGCGGAACTCCGATACGAAAAGTCCCATGACGCGCTGCAGCTCGCGCCCTTTTGTCGTAGCAGCCAATGCAGCTACCTCCGTTTCACCAGAAGGCTCGCCATTGAGCGCGTGAGGGTTCAAGATGACGGCAACGCCCCATCCAGGCAACTCGAAAGACGTCGCCGAACTCTCCTCTTGACCGTCAGGACGAATGAAAAGTGGAGCGTGCTCAGGATCAGGTAGCGCAGCCATGAAGTGCAGCACTTGCTCTCCATCACCCAGCACCGAGGCGTCCAGGAAGTCGTTCGTACTCTTAAACTAAACATCATTAACCACAAACAACACTTCAGCCGCATACCCACAAGTTCATGATCAAGTCAATCAACAAACAAACTCTTACCTGTTTGAGGTCTTCAGCGTTGAGATAGAACTCCGTCCCATCGGCACTGGGCGTGACTTCCTTCGCCAGCCTCGCATACTGCACGACTTGGGTCTCCACTGTAAAGTTGGCAACCGCTCCAACCTTCTGCACGAATCTCCCCAAATACCGATCTACCAGCGTCTGCAGATTCTCATTCCACACAGTCGTGGGGTTTTCTTTAAGCAGCGAGAACTGCAGTCGGTAGTGCAGCGCCCTCCGTGCCGTCCTCGTATCGATATCCCGCTTCTCGCTCTTCTGGGGGTACACATGACGATCCACCAGAGCGTCGATAGCGGAGTGCACCGCGTCCCCCTTCGTCACTTGGCACTGCGAAGACCAAGCATGACGACGCTTCCCGACCGTCAGAACTGGAGCAGACGCCGCCGCTTTCTCGTCGCAGAGCAGGAAGACACTGAATCGCTTGTGCTGCGTGTCCACGAGCGTCTGCAGCGCGTCGTCCGTGGCCTGCAGACCTGATCGCATCGCCTGTTCCAGCGTCTGTCTCTGCTCTGCATTTAACCCCAACGTGTGCGTCTTGTACTCGACGTTGGGGGCGCTGGAAGGCAGCGCGGAGGACCCTGAACGCAGGCTGTAGATATCGACCTGGAAGGTGCCCGGCCCGCCGAAGCGCGACGCGGCCCACGAGAGCTGCTGGATGCGAGACACGGGCAGATCCACGCGCTCCACCTGCGTGAGGTGCCAGGCCACAGGCGCCGCCAGCAGCGCGAACAGCACGAAGGCGCCGACGATCTGCAGCCGCGTGCCGGCCATCGCGAAAGTATCAATTGAACTGTAGCACGATCGTAACCAGGGTTACGCTGTGAGGGTACGTTGCATTACCACCGCAGTTAACGTTAATGTTGGGACTGCTCTACGTCTACACTGTACCTGCACCTGTAGACCGCAGTCTTGAGTGATCTCGACTGCTATTTGAACTTGAAGCCCTTGTGCTTGTGCTTGTACTTGTAGTGCTTGTACTTCTTGTGCTTGTAGTGGCCGCCGTAGACGACACCGGGGTACGCGACGTAGGCAGGCTGAGGAGGGGCCACGGGAGTCAGTGTCGCCTGCACGAAGAGCTGTCGACCTTGGGCCGCGTAGTAGGCCTGTGCTTGCTGCGGCGGGGGTGGGTACGCGGGCGGGTATCCTGCGGCCGGCGGATAGCCTGGTTGGGGCGGATACCCCGGCTGCGGCGGATAAGCGTAACCCTGCGGGTACGGCTGGCCGGGAGGGTAACCTGGCTGCGGCGGATAGCCTCCAGGCGGAGGAGGATAGCCCGGCTGTGGAGGGTAGCCTCCAGGAGGAGGAGGGTAGTTGCCGCCGTACATGCCGTCGCGCGATCGATGCCTGGAAGCGCTTGGATTTGTATTGTGGCTTCAACAATCTGTGCAGAAAGGGTACCCGGGGTATTATACGACTCGACACAAAAAATAAGTCGGCGACACAAAACAGTAACCTGGTTACGCTCGATACAAAACGCCAGCTCCACATTTTCGGCCAAAAGCCAGACGAAAGATGGCGAGGCAGAACGATTCGGTGACGGACACGCCGGTGCTGGAGGAGGCGCCGCGCACGGAGCCGCCCACCGAGGACACCAACAACCGCGGCAACTTCACGCGTAACCTGAACAAGGAGGCTGACGAGAGCGTGGCGAAGAAGATGTTCCTGGGCGGCCTGGCGTTTCTGCCGTGGCTGCACCTCGTGAACGTCATTTTCTACCGCAAGCAGTTCATGGACCCGACCATCGACGCCAGCGTCACTTTGTGTGCGTGATTAACCTGCAGTCGTGCTGTGCTGGCTTTGAGATCTCACGTTGTTGCTGCTGCTATTGCTATCAGGGGTGCGTCGATCGTTCATGGGCTTCTGCTTCTGGACGGTGCTGTTCGTGGCGTGGGTCCTGCTCTTCCAGCTCAACTGGAAGGAGTTCGGCTGGCAGAGTCTCGTCATGGTCGTGCCCGACGAGGACGCGAACCCGGGCTGGTGAGCGGAGCTCTACCTCGGCCTTCGCGACTTCAGCTGTCTATCGACATTGTACTATGCATCCTCCCGTCGCAATCTAAAGCACAAACTTCTATACTGAAACGTTTTAAACTTTGATTTGTCGCATTTTCATTGGCTAGATTATCAGTGTGTGGTGCACATAACGTGAAATTTCCGGCCGGATCTCGCTCCCCTCCAAAATTCACGAAAAGCTCGAGCTGCCACCGAAGCATCAAGCGCCAGCCCAGACTCGACCTCCGCCCGGCCACCATGAGCGCCCCCATCCTCTCCATCGACACGCAGCATGAGGACATGATCGTACGTCGTGTGTACTCCCTCCTTCCTCTTTCCGCGCGCTTTTGCGACGCCTCTAACGCCCATAAACTCACGATTTACGCTGCCAATCGCACCATTCCCACCACTTGTCGGGGTATAACAGCACGACGCGCAGCTGGACTACTACGGCAAGCGTCTGGCCACGTGCTCCTCGGACCGCACCATCAAGGTGTACGACGTCACGGGCGACGTGCAGAACAACGAGCAGATCTTGACGGGGTGCGTAGCTCTAGCGGTTGGATCTACTGCTGCTGGCAATTCAATTGATTAATTGTGTGGTGCTGGCCAATTAGACACGAAGGTCCCGTGTGGCAGGTGGCGTGGGCGCACCCCAAGTTCGGCGTGCTGCTGGCCGCTTGCTCGTACGACGGCAAGGTGATCATCTACCGCGAGCAGAGCCTGAACCAGTGGACGCAGGCCTACGTGCACGCCTTCCACGAGTCCTCGGTCAACAGCATCGCCTGGGCGCCGCAGGAGTATGGACTTGCGCTCGCCTGCGCCTCGGCGGACGGCACCGTCTCCGTGCTCAGCTACTCGCGTACGTTGACTCTGGATACCTTTAGTTTGAGTGCAGTGATGTGATGTACTGAGAGATGGTGCTTATATTGTGGTTATTTCAGCGGAAGGCTGGAGCGTGAGCCACTTCAAGGACAGCGCGCTGGGTTGCAATGCTGTGAGCTGGGCGCCGTTCAACTCGGTGGGCTCGCAGGGCCCCACGGGCCCGATCCGCCGCGTGGTGACGGCCTCGTGCGACAAGACGATCAAGATCTGGAGCCTCGCCGAGGGTGAGACCGAGTGGACGAAGCAGGAGTTGAGCTCCGTTCCTGCGCACAGCGACTGGGTCCGTGACGTGGCGTGGGCCCCCAGCACGGGTCTGCCCGTGAACCTCATTGCCAGTTGCTCGGAGGACAAGCACGTGTACATCTGGTCGCAGACTACGGAGGACACTACCTGGAAGCGCGAGTTGCTGCACACGTTCGACGCTCCTGTGTGGCGTGTGAGCTGGTCTGTCACCGGCAATGTGCTGGCCGTGTCATCCGGCGACCACAAGGTCACGCTGTGGAAGGAGACGCTCGACAAGAAGTGGATGTACGTATTCCTCCGTCTACATTGTTGCAGTGGGGCTTGCCGAGGCTAATATCGCGCTTTGTGTGTTGTTTACAGTCAAATTTCGTCCGTGGACGAGGCTGGTGCCATCCACAACGGCAACGAGTAGATGCGTCTTGCACTGTTAGGAGACTGAAGCCCCGGTGTAAAAGGCGTTGAGTCACTCCAGACTTCCCGCTTTTGTGTTTCCGATTATCCGCAAATTGAATTAGACGGCAGGTGATTGATTCGTGGTGGGGGTTCCTCCTCGGTTGGAATGAGGAGAGGCGAAGGACTGCGCCTGCCCGTGATACGGTGAGCGTCGCGACGCACAGCACTATCGACACGAACTCGAGTAATACACATGCGTACATACCTATCCAGTGTTAAATGTTGTTGTCTATGGTTTACAGACGCCGACGAAGCCGACAAACTCTTCGTTACTGCCTGTTCATCTATCAAGCTATGCTATCTGCTCCTATGCGCCCGTTTACTCTTCAAAGTTGCGGGTCCACCGCCGCTGGAACTTCTCCTCGAGAGCCTGCACACACTTATAATGCACCTGGTGCTCGTGGTTAAAGCTCGACAGCGTCATCTGTCGCTCCGAGGATCGCGCCTCCTCCTTCTTCCACTCCGGGTCGGACGGATCCAGTCTCTTGCTAATCAAAGCGCTGTGACGTTTCTCCACCGTCCGCAAGTACCCAGCAATCCACACATCATCAACCGTCACACAGACCGGCGGGATGTCGGCCAGAGCCTCCACGTCCGAGAAGAATCCGCGTCGATAGGCGTTGCCACAGCACGCCTGAAGGATGTCCACGTAGCGACCGCGAGGGCGCATGAAGTACGGCACGTAGGCGGGCACCACGCCCACTTCGTGCCACATGGGGAGCATGCCCCATCCACAGACACCCAGAGCGTCGTCAGGCTTGGCGACTGCCTCCCAGGCCAGCGACGCCACCAGCTCCGCGGGGTACTCGAAGTCGTCGTCCAGCGTGATGATCAGCGTGGTCGGGTCGTCCTCGAGCCTCAAGGTGCCCAGCAGCTTGGTGGCCGGGCCGTCGTCCACGCAGCGGTTGACCTTGACCAGCGGCGCGAGTCCCTCAAGCTCCGACGGGATCTCCGTGTCGTCGTACGAGCGCTCCGGGTGCCGCTTCATGGGCCCCTCGGGGATGTTGACGTAGATCTGGTCCGGCTGCAGCGACTGCCGCGTGAGCGAGCGCACGCTGTCCATGACCTTGTCGAGGCGGCCGGGCGTCGTGGTGAGCGACACCACGACGCGGAACGGCGGGCGCCAGGGTGGCGACGCGGGCGGCAGGTCGTCGGCGAGGCGGCCGTCGTAGGCCGTGGTGAAGAGCGCCGTGGCGGCGGGCGAGATGCTGCCGTAGCGCACCAGGAGCTGCGTGTAGCCCCAGCAGACCAAGAGCGCCGCGCCCACCAGCAGCGCGCGCAGTAGCGTCACATGGCGCAGCCACGAGTGCGAGTGCTTGCTGTGGCGAGGCAGCACCGGCTGCCGCATGAACACGCCCCACTCGCGAGCCATGCGCAACAGCATAAGAGAGGTCGAAGAGCTCCGAAACCGAAATGGGTAACTTTGTGTCACACGGACCATGCAACCGTCGCGAATCGCATCTTGGTGTGAGTCCCACATAAGTCTGCAGCACAGGTGTACACTATATTCAGGTTCCTTTGTGTGCCTTGTAACTCTCTGTTTTGGTGAAGGCTTGTAATGATGTAGAGCAGGTTCATTCTAGATACAGATTATGCGGTACGGTGACCTTAATGTTCACCGAAACAAGTAACTCGTAAGTAGCTTCAGTGTCACACCATCCGCACACCATTCTTGAGTAACGCTACGAAGTAGCGCCTGGATTCTCACACACAACTACAAGCGCCGAGCATCAGGCGGCAGGCAGTACCAGGATGAACCTGTTCGGGCGCAAGTCGGCGGCGCCCGCGCGCACGGGGCCCGTGGCGACGGCCGATACGATCCGCAAGCTGCGCGAGCAGCTGGATTCGCTGGAGAAGCGCGAGCTGCACATCGTGAAGAAGATCGCGCTGCAGCTGCAGGAGGCCAAGCACAAGAGCGCCGCCAAGGACAAGCGCGGCGCCATCTTCGCGCTCAAGCGCAAGAAGATGTACGAGGCCGAGGTGGAGAAGCTCCAGGGCGCGCGCATGACGCTGGAGACGCAGGTCATGACGCTCGAGAGCGCGCACGTCAACATGGAGACGTTCACGGCGCTGCGCTCGGGCGCGGAGCAGATGAAGGCCATCCACGGCCAGATGAACGTCGACAAGGTGGACAACATCATGGACGACATCCAGGAGGAGATGGCCACGGCGGACGAGATCGGCCGCGCCATCTCGCAGCCGCTCGGCTCGCAGCTCTACGACGACGACGAGCTCGAGGACGAGCTGCGCGAGATGGAGGAGCTCGAGCTCGAGGAGAAGACGCTGGAGCCGGTCGCCGTCACGCCCGCAGAAGCGGCCAGAGCTCCGCCCGCGCCTGTTTCAGCAGCAGCGGCGGCGGCTGCTGCGCCGTCGGCCCCGCCCGCTCCTCTAGCGCAGTACAATTTGCCGGACGTGCCGACACACGCCGTGGAATCCAACATTAACGTCGTGGGCAACGCGGACGAAGACGAGCTGGAGGCGCTGCGGAAGCTCGAGGCGTCCATGGCGCTGTAGCGTAACAGACAACGGAGCAGGCTGAAGAAGAACGGACTCGCAAATGGTGACGAACTGCGCAAAGTACTACGAGTGAGCCGAGCTTCTTCAGATATGTATGGCAATAAACGGAAACTCGGACACACGACTGACAGACGGGTAATGCTTTGAGTTGGGCAGATACATGGCTGCACTGCACTGCACGCGCAGCCTGCTGTCTCTCCTCTCGTCGCCTCGCTGCCTGCCTCTTTTGAGGCTCCTGTCTGACAGCAGCCTCCTCTCCTGCCTGCGCTGCTGCATCTATCTCTTGACCCACTGGAATTTCTTACGGGCCTTGGCCTGGCCAGGCTTCTTTCTCTCGACCATACGCGGGTCACGCGTGAGCAGTCCCGCCTTCTTGAGGGCCGGACGCAACGCCGGGTCGAAGTTCTGCAGCGCGCGGGCGATGCCGTGGCGCACGGCGCCCGCCTGTCCCGTCATGCCTCCTCCCTTGACCGTGCAGACCACGTCGAAGCCGCCGATCTGCTCAATCACGGAGAAGGGCTTGAGCACATCCTCGCGGTGCGTGTCGCGCACGAAGTAGTCCACCAGGTCCTTCTTGTTCACCTTGATGCGGCCCGTGAAGGGCTGCGGGGCGGCCTTGACCCACACGCGGGCCGTGCTGGTTTTGCGGCGGCCCGTGCCGTACGCGCGATCCTTCTCGTCCAGCTTGCGCACGCGCACGATCTTGTTCCTGGCCTCGTGGAAGGCGATGCGCGCCGACTTGGCGCGGATCGCGCGCTCCTCCTCCACGCTCATCATGTTGCGCACGGACTGCAGCCACGTGGGCACGCCCTCCTCCGTGACAGCGTCGATGTTGCCGTCGAAGCCGAACCACTTCTCGCCGTCCTCGGCGCCCCAGCGCTCCTCGTCGAAAAACTCGGCGTTGTGCTCCAGGAACGCGTCGAGGCGGCGCCGCCGTTCGGACGTGGAGATGCCTTCCTCGTCGATGGGCAGCAGCTCCTCCACCTCGACTTGCTGCTCTTCGTCTTCAGAGTCTGAGTCGCTGTCTGAGTCTGAGTCCGAGTCTGAGTCCGAGTCGCTGTCGTCGTCGTCCTTAGAGGCGAAGAGCTTGGCGGCGTCCGCGTTCTTCTTCTTGCCGGGCTTGTCACTCATGAAGCGCGCGCCGGACACGGACACGGCGTTGAACGCAGGACGCGCGGATGAGCGCAGCGCACTGACTGCCGCGGGGGCCGCCGCGCGCGCCACGCGACGCGCCGTCAGCAGCAGCAGCTTCATCGCGAGTTAGTGCGGGGGAATGAGAGGCGTGAAATGGCTCGGCGGCTATGGCGGTGTGTGGAGGAGAGGAATAACGATATGCCATTGGTGGAAAAAGAAGAGTATGATATTGGAGAGGTGAGATATATGCAATAGGAGAGGGTTTTGAAAGTAGCCATTTTGCATCTGCTGTACATGGCTACAAGTGCAACACCTTCTGCTTCCTTTTTACTTTAAAACGATGATGTCGATTTTTTTTAGTGTTTCTGACTCGGTGCCTCACTTCTCTACATAGTACATGTCTACAACGCCACTTACTCGGCGATGGTCTGAGGCTGCTGTTGAGGAGGTTGCTGCGCCTTCATGACCTCTTGGTAGAGCAGGTCCTTGAGCGTTTGCGGGTCGTACGACACCTGCGCGTAGTCGAACTGCGTGAGTTTCGTGGCTACGTCGGCATGGCATGGGATCTCCATCTGCGGGTCGCGCCACTGGCTCACGTACGGGTGCTCCAAAGCCTCGGCGGCCGTGATTCGCTTGGCCGGGTCAAACTGCAGCAACTTATCCAGCAGGTCCAGTCCGTCCGGGTTGGCTTCCGGGAAAATTTGTGTCCAATCCACCTTTGGCACCTTCTGACTCTGGATCAGGAACTGCCGTCCAGCGTAGCGACGTGCCACGGGGTTATCGCAGAAGCTGAAGGTTGTGGGAGTGCCCACAATGTCCACAATCACCTTGAGCTGGTCCACATAAGACGTCCCCGGGAACATGATACGCCGACCCAGCAGCTCGGCGAAAATGCACCCGATCGACCACATGTCGATAGCCTTCGTGTACGCGTTGGCAAGCAGAAGCTCTGGCGCTCGGTACCATCGTGTGACCACGTACTCTGAAAGTCCTTCAGCCAGGTCCCGGTCGTTTGCGTGCCGAGCAAGACCGAAATCGCAGATCTTGATCCGACAGTCCGAATTCACGAGGATATTACTTGGCTTGATGTCACGGTGCAAGACATCCGCCGAGTGCAGGTAGTGAATGCCGCAAAGCATTTGGTACAAGAAGTACTGCACTTGGTCGTCGCTCAAACTCTCCTTGGAGTGGATAATGCGGCACAGATCCGTTTCCATGAGTGGCTGAATGATGTAGAGATCTTCAAAGTGTTCGTAATCCAGTGGCCGCTGCAGTTCGTGGAGACCCATGAGGCATGGATGTGTGCCGATTTCACTCATGAGCTTGATCTCGCGTAGAGCCAACAGAGCCACCTTCGGATGCCGCAGGAACTGACCGAGCTTTTTGATCGCGAATGTGCCGCCGTGAACAAAATCACTCGCTGCGATGACCTCACCATAGGTACCCTTTCCTACGATCTTCACCATGCGGTACTTTTCAGCCAGTTGATACCGTACGCCGTTGATAACGAACTGGTGCATGACATCCTCTCCGGGAGGGGAAAACTGTTTGGTGAACGAGCGGAAACTATTGCGCGTCGATGTGCCTTCAAACGACGCCATCGATGCGAACGAAGCAGGACCCATGCTGCCATCATCCGAGCCCACGCTGTCCCGGTAACTATCCCGGAAGCTCGATGTCGACGACCGCTGTGATACCGATCGATGCGACATGGCGGAGATAGTGATGCCCAGCAGCAATTTACCGAAAAAGCTCTGATGATCGTTGGACAGCACGTAGGTGTGAGTCTCTCCGACTCTCGACGCATTGCTGCCGGTTTTCCGGCGACTTCGTCGACCCATCAACCGACTGGAGATTGTTCCGCCAGTACTGCCGATACTACCGACTCCACTGCTTCCGTTCAAGAAACTTGCAAGATTCACGTGCGTGCGGGCTACAACCTCGTGGTTCGAGTTCCGGCAGCATTCAATGAGCAACACTGTGTTGTCGTCACGCGATAGCCGGTCAAATTGCAAAAACAATTCCTGCTGATAATTGTAGGACCAAGACGCCAGCTCGCTTCCAGATGAATCAGCGGGAATCTCCACAGGGGCGGCAGCTCGAGACTGTGCCTCCGTGTGCCATACGCCTTCAAATTCGTTGGTATCAAGCGAGCAGCGTACAAAGAATTCATCTCCTTGCAGCTCCCGCGACCGAACGTCCGTAATTTGGTACAGATTAATCGAAACCACATACCCACCAACCACTGACTCGCGGATACGTTCCGCCAGCGACGGTAACGTGAGATTCGTCGTGCAGCCAGGCGCTTTGAACACCACACTGGAGGCCACGACGTCGCCGAAAATCTCCCAGCGGCTCACACGACCGTTATCATTCGGCTTAAAGTGGAGTTTGTGGGTCCACTGCTGCATGAACGTAGTTTGGTTGTATCGCACCTGCATGGTTTCCCTTCCAGAAATGACGACCACCCTATTGCGGTTCCGGCGGGGTCGCGACTCGAAATCCGGGGCCTCGTCCTGCTCTTCGACTTCTTCCATCTGGATGCTCTCGACAATGAACTGCTCCATCTGCACGGACTGGGACAACCTGGAAAAGTACTCGAGCACACCTGCGAATCCACGATACTTGCCTTCAAACGGCACCATGGGCAGGTAGTTGCTGCGAAGGATGACGTCCGACTTCAGCAGGGAGAAAAAGCGCAGCAGCGCGTGGTCCATCGGCGCGATGACGTTCGTCTTGGCCATGGGTTGGTTGGGCGTGACTGGCACGAATGACGCGGTGGGCTTCTTGCCGCTCGGCAGCGTCAGCGTGAGACTTGACCTGTCCGTGTCGTCGGCCGACCCGACTCCGGGGGTGCCCGGCCCGGATTGGGACGGCGAGGGCGGCACATCCATCCTCACTCCCCCTTCATCGGCCGCCACGCGCGCGCACAGGGCCGCGTAGAAGTACTCGTAGCCCGTGTAAAAGTCGGCCACATTGGTCCGGAGGCGCTGCACGGCCGGCCGCATGTGGCCTGCGAGGTCGTAGTCTGCTATGGCGTTGGCCACGAACTGAAGCCACACGTGCTTGCTGGCCTCCGAGTTGGTGCGGAAGTGCAGCTGGTGGCCCTTGTGCGTAGCCATGGTGAACCTAAAGGCGGACTCGGAGTCGGACGCGGCCGACGACGGGCTCGTAGCGGCCGCCGCCGTGTCGGCCCCGGCCTCCAACTGCGGGCCAGCGCCGGCCACGGGCGTGGACGTCACGGAGCCTGTCTGGCCAGTGCCGGCCGCGCCGGGGGTCTCCTCAACGTCCCAGGCCTTGACGAGCGAGACGCGGTCCGAGAAGCCGAATTTGCCCTTCTTGATCTTGGACTTGGCGTTCTGGCGGCGAGCGTCCTCCTCCGACAGGTAGCAGTACAGTGCGCGGCCACGCAGCACGAAGTAGTAGGTCTCCCAGTGCTTGAGCCAGTCGCTGCGCTTCTGCAGGTAGCCCTCCCAGTGGAAGCGCAGCGGCACGTCGTGCGGCGCGTCACGCACGCCAGGCGTGGCCAGGCCGCGCGCATGGCTGGCCGACGCTGGCGAGATGGACACCGATGAGGCGGAGGAGGCGCGTGACTTGGAGGTTGAAAGGCACAGCTCTTCTGCGGCCGCAGCCGACCCGGACAGCGACGACATGTTCGGGCTCTGCGTCATCTCGAGCGCTCAACACTGTCTTACCGACGAAACAGTTGCTGAACCCACACTGAATAGACCAATGAGAGCGCGACTTTCTTAGCTAATTTATTTATGGGCATACCTTGACCAAATAGCAACTCCAAAATGGGCCAAAACCCAAAATGGGCCAAATACTAAAGTGGACAAAGATAGACTATTTTTTGTGATAGGACTAAATACCAAACAGGACTAGAACAACGACTATTTTAGTGTACATGTATTTATTTGACCCAATTCTTCAGAAAGTCTTCCTGCATCTCGAATCGAGATTCTCGATGAGCCGCAAGCGCGAGTGGAGCGAGGCCCCGCGCCTGAATGCATACGAGAGCGACACGTCCACATCCACGGATCCGCATGATAGCAGCTCTGAGGGAGGCGAGGCCATTGAGAACGACATGAAGCGGCTGCGCGTCGCCTACAATTACGACGGTAAAATAGCTCCCAGCTGCACGTAGAGGCACCAACTTGAACTAAAATTTGTGAAAATGTGTGCAGGAGCTCACGGCGTGCGGTGGGCGGGCGAGGCCACCGCTATGGACACGGAGATGGAGGTACCGCGAGCTCGAGCGGTGCGCAACGACTACGCGGAGGCCAACACCATGCTACGCGAGTTCCACTACCTGCGGCAGCTGCGCAAGTTCCAGGCGGAGCGCGGCCGCGTGCGGGCCAGCTACTTGGAGCGGCACACGTACGAGTCCGCTGTAGTGCTCAAGGAGTCGCAGGATCTAGAACTTTAGACTTGAGACGCAAGGGTGGATGGGATGCACTAAATATTATTTTAATGAGGAAGCAGTGACGATACATGTACCATTACTCAGCGCCGGCGATCAAAAGGTGAGTCACACGTGACCGCTACTGTACGGTGTCTGCTTAGATGTCACAGACTTGCACGACTGTAGCAACCGCAACGCAAAGCTGTAGTTCGAGTGGAATACTAGGTATATTGGTGGTGCGGGCGGCACTAACTGCCGACACAAAGTCTCCCTCCCTGCTAGAGATCTACAGCAGATCGATAACTACTTACGCTAGGAACACGAAGCTGTTGAGCAGCACAACAAGCGGCTTAGGGTAGCTCCGACGTCGGCAGGTTGGCGGCAAACTCGCGCTCCTTCTCAAACAGAGCAGACGACAGGTAGCGCTCACCGAAGCTGGGCAGGATGGTCACGATGAGCTTGTCCTTGTTCTCCGGGCGCTTGGCCAACTCCAGACTGGCCACGACCGCGGCACCTGACGACGGGCCGACGAGGATGCCCTCCTCCAGAGCCAGGCGCTTGGCCATGGCGAAGGAGTCCGGGCTGCTGGCCGTAATGACCTCGTCGATCAGATCGCGCTCGAGCACGCGCGGCACGAAGCCGGCACCGATGCCCTGGATCTTGTGGGGCGCGGGGTTGCCGCCCGACAGCACGGGGCTCTCCTCGGGCTCCACAGCGACGATCTTGACGCTGGGCTTCTTGGGCTTCAGGTAGCGGGCCGTGCCCGTCAGGGTGCCGCCCGTGCCCACGCCGGCCACGAAGAAGTCTACCTGTCCGTCAGTGTCGCGCCAGACCTCGGGGCCCGTGGTCTCGAAGTGGATCTTGGGGTTGGCCGGGTTGTCGAACTGGCCGAGGGTCAGAGCCTTGCCGGCCTCCTTCTTGACCATGTCCTCGGCCTTAGCCACGGCGCCCGTCATGCCCTTAGCACCAGGGGTCAGCACCACATCGCAGCCGAACGACTTGAGCAGGATGCGGCGCTCCATCGACATGGTGTCGGGCATCACCAGCGTCAGCTTGTAGCCGCGCACGGCCGACGCGAAGGCCAGGCCGATGCCCGTGTTGCCACTGGTGGGCTCGATGATGTGCGTGTCCTTGGTGAGGCGGCCGCTCTCCTCGGCGTCCAGGATCATGCTCAGACCGATGCGGTCCTTCACCGAGGCGCAGGGCTCCATGAACTCGCACTTGACGGCGATCTTGGCGTAGCAGCCCTCGGTCACGCGGTTCAGGTACACGAGCGGCGTGTTGCCGATGAGCCCCGTCATGTCCTTGGCGATGTGGAGCGAGCGGGCGTTGCGCAGCATGGCGCGGCGGCCGGAGATCAGCGAGCGGGCCAACATGACGGAGCTGGAGGAGGTGTGTCTGGGACGTCGCGGGTTCAAGAATGAGGCCGGTGATGGATCCGCTACGTGAGGCGTGCCACGGAGTACCCGTTCCGGAAATGTATTGGGCTGATTGGACCAATGGGCGCGCGGTAAAACTTCAACTTTTGTGAATTTACCTCATGGTAGCTCGCGATTGGATAATATTGACGTCGAGGATAGGGTGCGGGCAATCCGACAGTTGGATTGCGGTGAGACCGAATCAAAGTGAAGAGACCACCACGCCCTGCAGCGATCCGCTGTCCACCGAGAGGCCTTCAACATGATCATTCGAGTGTTTGAAGGCGGCAAGGGCGTCCTCAGCAGCCGTACGGGGCGGACGCAGCCTTATCGCGAATTGCCCCGAATTTTGCAGCCAATCAAACGTTCAGATCTTAGCAACTTCAACTTGTGATTTGCACGTCAAGCACCTATACTTGGATCAAGATGCCTTGAGCGATTCACAGTCGCGCTCCACTGCATTGCTGCCTCTACATGGGTGCAAAGTATACGTACATTAGATGCACCCGACATTGGCGGATACTGTAGTATTTTACTGTGAAGTCCGGCTAAATTTCGCAAGTTCGAGCGGTTCGCTGAATCGACAACATACGATTCCCAAGTCAAGCGCTCGAACAGCATACAGGTCCAATCTTCCGTGTGGCCTGACAAAGTCGAGCCCATGGGATCACGTACTGTAGCTTGGTTCATATCATAAGAGACGCAAGCTCACGTGTATTTAGGAAAGCTCCTACACCTGTACGCTCTACTCCTCTAGATCTGTCACTACTTACAATAACACAAAGCATTTGGATACCAAGGGTATCGTCATATCGGCACCTGCACGCTGCCTTCAAGCCTTCGTGATCTTTCGACTTAAGCCGCCAGCTCCGACGTCTGCAGGTTGGCAGCGTACTCGCGCTCCTTCTCGAATAGAGCCGAGGAGAGGTAACGCTCGCCGAAGCTGGGCAGAATGGCCACAATCAGCTTGCCAGCGTTCTCGGGGCGCTGGGCCACCTTGATGCTCGCAGCCACGGCGGCACCCGACGAGGGACCCACCAGGATGCCCTCCTCCAGAGCAAGGCGCTTGGACATGGCGAAGGCCTCGGCACTGTTGGCAGTCACGACCTCGTCAATCAGGTCGGTCTCAAGGACCTTGGGCACGAAGCCAGCGCCAATGCCCTGGATCTTGTGCGGACCCGACTTGCCACCAGACAGGACGGGGCTCTCCTCGGGCTCCACGGCGATGATCTTCAGAGTGTCCTTCTTCGGCTTGAGGTAGCGACCCGTACCCGTCAGGGTACCACCCGTACCCACACCAGCAATGAAGATGTCGATCTCGCCGTCAGTGTCACGCCAGATCTCCGGACCGGTGGTCTCGAAGTGGATCTGCGGGTTGGCCGGGTTGTCGAACTGGCCGAGGGTCAGTGCCTTGCCGGGCTCGTTGGCCACCAGCTCGTTGGCTTTGGCCACAGCTCCCGTCATGCCCTTCGCGCCAGGGGTCAGCACAACATCGCAGCCGAAAGACTTGAGCAGGATGCGACGCTCCATCGACATGGTGTCGGGCATCACCAGCGTCAGCTTGTAGCCGCGCACGGCCGATGCGAAGGCCAGGCCGATGCCCGTGTTGCCACTGGTGGGCTCGATGATGTGCGAGTCCTTGGTGAGACGACCGGACTTCTCGGCGTCCAGGATCATGCTCAGACCGATGCGGTCCTTCACCGAGGCGCAGGGCTCCATGAACTCGCACTTGACGGCGATCTTGGCGTGGCAGCCCTCGGCCACGCGGTTCAGGTACACGAGCGGCGTGTTGCCGATGAGGGCGGTCATGTCCTTGGCGATCTTGGGGGCCATCTTGAGCGGTGGAGGGGTGTCGGACACGGAGCGGATTGCAGAATGAGCTCGGTGGGTGTACATGTATTTGCGCAGTTGGGTGCAAGTGTGACGTAGAATGGCTCGGCTATGTCAAGATTTACACGAAGTGAGTCCAAATGCTAGCATTGGCTAAAAATAGGTGAATTATTGACGAATCCTGGCTACGAGTGACCCCACAAAGTTGAAGTGGCCCGCTTCGCGCCGGTGATTGGCTGCTGGCCGAAGGTCTCCGCTAGTCGACCATCCCCGCTGATTTGACAAGCAATCGCCCTTGAAGCTGCACTGCTGGCAACAAGCGCAACGGCACTGTAGCAAGACACTACGCAGCACCTAGGTCAGCTCCGGCGTGAGCAGATTGGCCGCGAATGTGCGCTCCTCGTCGAGCTGATGCTGCGGACAGGTACCGTTCACCGAAGCGCTTGGATGGCAGCCCCCGACAATAGTGCCCTCATCGAGCGCCAGCCGCTTGGCCGTTGCGACTGCGTCCTCCGTGGAGATGTCGGCGATGAGCTCTCGCCCGGCATCGGACCTGGCTCTCCGCTGGATAGCACAGCGCTCTCGTCGGACTCCACGACCGCGGCGGCTTCAAGCAGCGGCTCGTGCACGTTATGGTCCTGCAGTCCCGTCGTGTCGTAGTGGATCTGGGTTGAAGAGCTACCCTAGCATGATCAGTGCGTGTCCGGTTCCGTGCAGCCCCTCTCCTCGAGGACTAGGTTATTGCGGCGAGTGCCTTGAGGAGATCAAGCGATATGGACTCGGGCATCGTCAGCAGAAAGCGCCATTGGTAGACTCGATGATAGCGATCCCATTTCAGATGTCCGCTCTTCTCGTCATTACTAAAGATCATGGTGATCACGCACAGGGCTCCATGAATTCGCACATGGCATCAATTTTTTTTTTTTGGCGTAGCATTCCTCTGCAATGTTGCCGACCAGCTCAGAGATCGTTGGCAATGTGGAGCGAGCGAACGCCACGGCAGTGACTGGAGAAACATACTGGAAAAGAACCGATGGGGTTGAACTGAAGACTGCAAGTTGACGTCCGATTGCTGTCAGAGCGCGTTGTGGGTCGATCATACACCGACGCTGTCCAGAGAAACTAGCCCGAACTGAGCGTTCATCTCCAGCAACGACTGTGGCGGTGGGCGCACGCAGGGGGGAGGGGGGGGGGGGCTATAGCGCGCTGCAAGTGGTACCGCACTTTGACCAACGCTGAGCATCGGTGCTCGACATGCATATACAACCGTGCACCCTGCGTAGACATTAGACTCGGTAACGCACCACCATATTTTCTCATACAATCTCCATTACTGCATTCTGCATCAATACTTCCTCCTCTTTCACCAAACCAGGGAGCTGGACTGCACAACAGGTCGCCTACACGAACAGCACTACTCCAAATACCGGCGCTTCACTGTAAGACGACCGCTTTCTGAGTTAAGATATCCTCGGATGAGGAATCGTCCGAAGCGGTTCTTACCCTTGCCAAGCACAGTGTAGCGGCTAACCGCCGGTTCTTCGCCATCGTCACTGTCGCTCCCGTAGCCCTCCATATCTTCGTCTTCTGCCTCTTCATCTGACGGCGGCATGGGCAAAAAATTTAATTCCACTTGTTCTTCTCGGATCTTGACCAGGCTCCCGTTGAACTGCCGCAGCTTGAAGAAACCTCCGTATTTGCCAGATACTGGGCGCTTATCGTCCTTGCGACGTGATTGAGGGACGCGAATGCGCGAGGTGTACTCAAACGGGCTAACGCTCTCAATGTTGTGAAACGCCTCATCGCTAAAGCCCCAGTGTCCAACAAAGCACGCACGTCGGTTGTTGCGTACAGCGTACGAACCTCTGAGAATCGGATCTGCCGCTTCAGTCTCGAAAACTTTGAACGCCTCTGGAATGTCTGGTTGCGGAATTTTGCGCTTGCGCTTCTGACGTCTTCGTGAAGGCTCGGGATCTGCATGACGCGACCGCTTTTGCTTCTTGTACTTGAGAAGCTTGCGAGGACCGCTACTTACTGGCGCATGCCGCTTCTTCGGTACATGACGCACATTCTCATCTTCCGACGCTGAGCTTGCACTGCTGCTAGAAGACGACGACGACGAAGACGACCTGGATGACGCTGAGCTCGAGCTGCTACCACTGCTGCTGCTCTTGCTAGAATGAATGACGACTGTGTCTCCACTTCCATCACTTCGTATATCAGCGTTATTCCTAGGAGTTTGTGTGTCACCTGTCAAATCGATGGCACCACCAAATCCGAACACATCGTCGGTAGTTTCTGATACGTCTAGCACGGAGGGCGCTTCAATTGCGACTCCCTCATCGTCGTCTGCATCCCCGTCAAACCATTGGTATTCAAGATTCTTCATCGGTTCAGCCTCCACGTCACCGTCTGCGCCATCGTCATGCCCCGGAAGCAGTTCATTGTCGTCACCTTGGTGCACCTCGAGAAGTTCCATAGCCTCGTCAGCACTAAGATGCGGCATGTTCGGGCTGCTAAGCATCTTCGGGCTGCTGAGCAACCTCACAGACTCTGCATCCACAGTCATAGTATCATCCATGCAGTCCACCACGTTCTCCACAAGTGAATTGACAATCTGCCCCACCACCTCTGTCACCTCCACCTCCTTCGGTCGAAGCCCCGCAGCCGCCGCCGCCTGCTGTTCGTTGCCAGATTGAGTTTCTTTTTGCGTCGGCGTCGAGCCCGCCGGAGCCATGTCGACGTCCTCACTCACACAAGAAGCTGTGGAACACTTGTGTCCCTCACTTGATGCGCGGCTATTCTCCGCCGTCTGCGGCACAGCCGATCCTTCAACCTTCTCACCCCCTTCCACAATATCTTCCATCGAAGCACTCGTCACCTCCTTCTCCTCACTGTCGACCTCCATGGCGACCGTCGTCTCCTCCGTTCTCTTTTCATCCCCATCCCCATCCACCACAACTGCAGCAATATCTGAACCGGTCTTATCGCTCTGCAGTGTCGTAGCTGCAGTAGTCTCGCCTGCATCCACTGCAGCACCCTCATGCTTCTTGCTCTCATCCACCTCCACAGCCACCGTCTCCTTCAGAGTCGCAGCGTCATCACCAACACTCTCCTTCACTGGTCCATCAATTCCACCGTCTAGCGACTGCTTCGTAGAATGCTGGGGCTCGTCCACCTTCTCCCCGCCTGCTTCGACGTCCACCGGCTGCACAACCACCTCTGCATCCTCCTGCAGGTGATCACCGCCTGTGTCCACCTCCATCGGCACGGGTGCGTCCTCCATAACCACTTGATCCGCCGTCTTCCCGTCGGTATCTTTATCGGCGTCTGCTGCCGCCGGATCTGCCCCCACGGAGTCCACCAATACCTCATCACGTAGCTGCATCGGCGGCGCATCTTCTGCGCCCGACGCGAGCTCCGTACCAGCCTCCTTCATCGACTTATGACTGTTTTTCTCCGTATCCAAATCACTCGGAGCCTGTTCTTGACCCTTCTCGACGCCATTTCCAAGCGGTTTCTGCGCCGATTTGGACAAAACTTGGTTGGCTGCGTGCGATGCGTTCTCGCCCTTCGGTGGGGCCTCCTGTGGTGGCTGTTCGTGCTCTTCCGCCGCCGCCATACTCACATTCCCCGAGGCCACCGTCTTCCCTTGTGTTGGATCCGCCGCTTCTTTTTTCTTTCTGTAGCCACTCGCCTCTCAAACCTTCAGAACGTACCTAAGCGAATCTCAACCCCTGTGATTCGTCGAAAAAAACATCACCATCCCTATTGGCTGAAATAAATTCCACGGGGGTGACCACTGGCTGGCCGGTGTCACTCGGTAATTCGCCTCCGGAGCAGCTACTTAGCCATGATCGTCCCTGTGCGCTGCTTCACGTGCGGCAAGGTGCTGGCCAACAAGTGGGAGACGTACCTGGGTCTGCTGCGCGCCGACTACACGGAGCGCGACGCGCTGGACGAGCTGTCGCTCAAGCGCTACTGCTGCCGCCGCATGATGCTCACGCACGTGGACCTGATCGAGAAGCTGCTGCACTACAACACGGGCGGTACGAGCCGCTGCTCCTTGTACATAGTAAAACTACAGCTGACTGACTGTTCACTGCTCTTTTGCTATTGCTGCAGCCATCGAGAGAGGCGACGACTGAGTGCTGAGCAGACCAGACGTCGACGCGTTGAGAGCATGGAGACCGAAGAGCTACGGCCGCTCTTGTGACAGTATTATAGTCTTCCTTCCCTACTTTAAATCGCACCCAGCACCATTCATCTTTAACCTCTGCATCTCTCTCTCTTTCTCCTGAGACCCTGCCCAGCTAACCCTTTGTGCAGTCTACTGTGTGAGTTAGATGAAGACGAGTTTCTCGATGATGTCCTGCTCGGCGTCGCGAGGGGCGTCGTGCTTGATGAAGCCCCAATGCCGCAGCGTGCAGACGGCACGAACGAAGCGTGCCTTGATGGCTGCGTCCTCGCTGGTGTCCCACGCCTTCCTCTTTTTGCTCTTGCTCTTGGATGCAGACTTGGACTCCTCCTGCAGCTCTGCCGAGAAACTCTCGTACCACTCCCGCAGACTCAAGCTTGCGCTCGCGCTCTCCTGGTAGAACAGGAAGGCGAGCCCCACGTCGTGCACCCACGAAGCCTTGACGTCTTTGTTGTTGCTGGTGTCGACATCTTCGCCGATTCCAGCGTCTTGCAGCACATTCCGGAGGTTGTCATGGTACTCGAGCCGCAGTCGCTCCTCCAGTACGTTGGCGTCAGTCAGCACCGACCAACTTTCTACCAGTGCATCGGCAGCAGATCTTGTACTGGGCGTCGGTGGATGCAATAACGCAGTGATGAGGCGAGTGGTAAACACAGTCACAAGCTCTTCTCGCAATGCTTCCAACATCTTCGCAGGGGGTTTCTCAGTTCTCGCGTAAGCACACAGCATCGCTAGCTCGCCCAGCGTCGTTTCCAGATCATCCTCGTTCAGTCCGGATGCGCGAAATGACGAACGCCAGTCCTCGATCATCACTGAAAGCGCTGCCCACCGAGTGCAATTCTGGAGCCGCCGAAGTACTTCCATGAAGCGTGGTGCTTCGCCAAGTCGACCCTCGAGCGCTAACGCCAAGTGTAACACTGCCATTTGCTCCTGTTTCCCGGTATAGTGGGCACCTTCCATGCTGCCCTCTACGCGCACGTCCAACCACGTACAAGCAGACCGAAAGCACTGCCAACCCATGCGCCAGCGAGCGTGTCGATGGCGTTCATGGAGTAAAGCTTCCCCCAGCACTGTTATCCAGCTCGCCTCACCATCCACAGACGTCGTCGAGGGCAGCACTCGTGCAGCTAAGTCCTTCAATTCCAAAGCACTGCATGGAGCAAGCCATGATGCCAGATAAGACTCGGACTCAACAGGCTTGCGTTGTGCTTCACGGGACACACGCCGGCGTTCATGACTTACCCAGCGGTAGACACGATGTGGTAATGAAGTCTCATTAGCTGCTACTAAGATGGGGGGCACACCAGGAGCGGATAGGCCATCCACAGCAAGCGCTAGAAAACTCCACGGGCAACGCCGAAAATGCGTGAAGAGCAAAAAGCGCAGTGCTAAGAGGAGGCGTGGCACGCTTGGTAGGCGATGGTGGCGGCTCGCAATAGCTCGAAGCACATCTCCGCTAAGTGCAAGTGGCAACCTTGCTTTCACGACTAACGCCTCCAGTACATCGTCAAAGCACTTCCGCGAGTCAACCAGCGAGAAGAACTGCAGCTCGAGACGGTTAGTCACCGTTAGATCTAGACGTCGAAGCGCCGGTGACGTTGCAGAGGCCACTCCAATGACGAGCCCCAAAGTGCAGCCCTCCTCTTTCGTCTCACGACTTTCCTGCTGCTGTCGCATGAAGTTTGTCCAAATCTCCAGAAATTCGCCTAGTACCTGCTGCGAGAACGCTTCAAGTTGCTCGATATATAGCAGCAGAAATGACCGTGGAGACGGCGCTGGAGCTTGAAATTCCGCTTGTGGGTCATATCGCTTGAGTGTGTAGTCGCTCTCGTGGTTAAATATGCGCTGTCTTACAGCTTTCCGTCGTTCCCGGACCACCTCCCGATCAAGCGCGCAGTCCTCCAAAAATTCCGCGTACTGGTACAGCACACGCTGCAACATCCGTGCCAACGCCATCTCCGTACAGCCGATGTGAGCAGTGGTGGGACTATTTGATCCCGACTCGGGTGCTACATTCAACAGTTTGGCTGCTGTTGTTCGGCATTTAGATATCGTACGCTTCAACCACATAACCGCTTCGTGGTAGCACGCTATCGTTTGAATAATCACGCCGTCTTCCTTCTCTTGAACATCCTTCACTACGGCCAACGCCTCCTGAATCCGGGCTTGCACCAGCTCGTCAAGCATAGAGACCAATTCACGAGCACTATCTCCACTGTTAGGCGAGACCAGCTCGTCAATATCACGTTGAATTGTCGTCAGCAGCTTCGACATCGTCCAGCGTCCATACGCCACGGACGCCAGCCGTCGCTTTCGCTTCCCTCTCCTCGCTACCTCTTCGTCGCTTTCGCTGTCATCTGAACTCGACTCCGACGAGAGGATTGCATCACTCTGTTCACCCTTGTCCACATGATCCTGCAGTATCCAACTCACGGCACTTGCATTCCCCCTCGCCTGTTGTAGCCTCGTCACTCTTTGATCGACACTACCCGCCCCCACCGGCGGCCGATCCAATGGCAGTAGATCAAAATTGTCCACCAGACCCTCCAGCCACATCTCCTCTCGTTTCTTGGCCTCACACAACTTGGCCATCCTAGCAGCCAGCCACTCCACAAACCGCCGAGCAGTGGACACGTCGCGCTGCACCGGCACACACAGCGGGAACGTCCGCCTCAGCTTGTGCGTCAGCGGCTCCACCCACAAATCACTCGACGTGGCGTCAGTGCCAGCGATGACCGCAGCGGTGGGGAACGCGTGGAACTGAGGCAGCAGCACTGGGGCGTTGGGGTCGCGCGGCCGTCGCCCAGACGGTGACTGTGACACAGGAACGGAACTCGAGCCATTGGCCGCCGAGTCGCAGTACTTCTCGAAGAACCGCAGCACTTGGCTGTAGCTGGTGTCGTTGTTCTTGCGCAGAAGCTCCTGTACAGCTCGGCGTGTCTTCTCGCAGGCGAAGTGGTAGGCGATCTCTTGGCACATGCTGTACGCCTCGGTGTCGGCCTTGTCCTGGCGCTTGGAGGCTGCGCGCGACTCCGCGGGGAACGGGAATGGGTACTCCACGGAGCTGCCTCGATGGGTGACCGAGCGACCCGCAGTCGGGCGGCCGTGCGGGTACTGGATCGACACGCCCGTGGAGAAGGCCGCCGCCTCCATTGCGATAATTAATTACTGAAGAGACTGAAGGAAGAGGTCCCCGTCCAATCCGCAGTTGAAGCGTCACTTTCCACCAATCAGCGGCGTTCCTAACGGCCGAGAGCGATTCTCTTCGCCTCAGTATTGCGAAGAGGCACACCCAAGCACCAGCACCAGACTATGAGCTCTACGAGGGTGCAGCGCAGCCACCAGGAGCGCGGAGACGGCGCCGTGCCGCTGTATCCGCTGAGTCGCACGTCTAGAGCTGCAGGCAGCGCGCGCACGTCGCGCACAGGACGCAGAGCCAAGCAGGAGCTGCCGGACGAGCAGAAGAAGGAGCTGCGCGAGGCGTTCGAGCTCTTCGACACGGACAAAGTGGGCTCTATCGACTACCACGAGCTCAAGGTGCTGATGCGCGCGCTGGGCTTCCAGGTGACGAAGCGCGAGGTGCTGGACCTCGTGGAGGACGTGGACGTGCAGCGCAGCGGCCGCGTGGACTTCAACGACTATATGGAGATCAGTAAGGCCCTAGAAAGAGAGAGAGAAGGTGTCGGTGGGGATGCTATTGCTGACGAGTGTGTGTGTGGCTGTGTGGGTGGTTGTTGAAGTGCGGCGGAAAGTGCTGGCGCGGGATCCGGACGAGGAGATTGCGCGGGTAGGACGCGTGGGCCGCTCGCCGCACGATCCCGCCAACTCGGACACAGACACGGACTTGGAGTCGGACTGACTGTGCCGCTTGCCTCTAGGCTTTCGAGCTGTTTGATGAAGACGGGTCGGGCACCATCACACTGCGGGTGTGTGGCAATTGATGCTGTCTCGCTGTTGATAAACTAGGTATGTGAAGCTGAATGGAGTCGCTCTCTTGGCGTTGGCTCGCGTGCTTTGTCTCTTGAGCAGAAAATGCGTAGGGTGGCGAAGGAACTGGGTGAGAACCTCGGCGACGACGAGCTGCAGGTGTGTGTGTACACAACGCTGCCGTAGGGTAGGCACATGTAGACAGAAGCAGCCATTCTTTCTGACTGTTGCTACCGCCCGCAGGCTATGATCGACGAGTTCGATCAGAACCAAGATGGCGAAATCGACATGGACGAGTTCTTTATGATCATGAAGCAGTCCACAGAGTTCTAAACTACTGTCAGCCCAGCTTTCAGCATCAGCACCAGTGTGAAATGATTGAACGAGAAGATATGAACGCCTTTAGAAAGAATTGTCCATGGGATTATCGAGATAGCAAAACTGTGTTCATCTCACGACTAAAGCAAAAGCATTTTAGCCACGAGACTACACAGTCCTCCTACAGCAACCTGCACATAGCAACCTAGGCTTTCAGAAGAAAGACGCTTAGTTGCGGTGGTGGTGGTGCTGCTCACGGCCCTTAGGCTGCAATAAAAACAAGGTCAAGTTTAGTTAGCAAAGCGCTCAACCTCTGCATCGTCCAGCGAATGAAGCGACGCTGAGGGAGCCGATGACATGGGGTGGCGACCAATTGCAATGCAGTGCTGCTCACTGCAACTATCAGGTGATAGTATCCGCTTCACAATTTCGCTTTGCACTAGCGCCAGACACAGTCAACACGACGTATTGACTGCCGGCTGCAATGGGTCCACCGCTCCGACCACAAGGGTGGGGTCATCATCGGCTCCAGCATTGTCTCTCTCCGTATATATACAAACAAGAGCTCATCGTACCTGGGGCACGTGCACGCCGGCCAGCTTGAGGTCCAGGTGGGCCAGCAGGTCCTTGGTGTCGTTGTCGATCTCGATGTTCTCCGTGTCGATGGCCGAGACCTCCGGCACGAAGTCCATGCGGCGCTCGCGCTCCTCCTCCTGTAGCTTGAGCGAGATGCCGCGCACCTGGCCGTGCTGGATGCGCTTCATGAGGTGCGTGATGTAACCGGCGATCTTGTTGCGCATGCGCTTGGACGGGATGATGGCAACCTCATCGCACACACGCTTGTTCGTGTCGAAGTCAAGGGTGAGGCGCGAGTAGTACTTCTCGATGATCTTGACGGCAGAGCCCTTCACGGTCTTGGTACGGACACCCATGGCTGCAGACTAGGAATTCTCTCTTGGGCAATTGCTTTCAGAAATGACCGACATGTGGAGTCCACACACACAGGAAAGAGAGGCGCGCGAGCCAACCAACCGTTGGCTCGGAGAATTATTGGTCAAGAGCCCCGCAACGCAGGCGGGGTATACAGTTTGCGTACATGCGAGTAGTTTAAGTGCACCACATAACATTGGGAAAAGCGGTGTCAAATGCCAAAACAAGGTGAGATGAAGTGAAGTTCTCTGCTGTATGGAGCAGCTCTGTGTGTCCGAGCTTTTAACGTCGATGTACGCAACTACACTGACCCTATTCCTGCGAGGTGCCGCGCCAGACTCGGCAAGCGAGCACGCACGCTGACATGCACGCACGTCATTTTACTCCTCGGCATCGTCTACCGTGACGAGCTCATATTCAACGGCGGAGATGTTGTTGTCCGTGTTGACACTGGGCGGCGGCGACGGCGTGGACGCCACACCATCCGGGTGGAGCGACAGCTTGCCCCACTGCGTCACGTTGAGTCGCATGAAGCCATTGAAGATGTCGGCGTTGCTATTGCGCACCACCACAACAAGTCCGTCCTTCAGCATGTCAATCTGGTCTGCAATCCACAGTAAAAAGCAACACAACTATCAGCCTCCGCACTTCAATACACAGCAGTAAATCGAGGTTCTACCATTCCGCGCAGTAAACGTGATGCAGCCCGTCTCGTCGGCCATCACCGCCTCGGCAATGCGAGAGATGGTGCCGTCATAGCGCTTCTTCTCCACCGTCGGCGCGATGGAAACCACCTGCAGCACCAGATTGTGGCCTTGTGAACCCGGTGTCAGGTCCTCAACCTTCACGTCTGTACTCCAGACACACAAACGCACAGCGGGTCAGCACAACTTCAAGGAAACAGCAATGCAGCGCCGGTCTAGTACATGTACAAGCGTACAGGTGGCGCGTCGGAGCTTTCGGGGCGCTTCGCTTGCAGCAGCCATTGCGTCTCTGTGTGGATACTGAGAGCAGTCGTCTGCGGCGCTAGAGATGGCGCGAGTCTTGGCTGGAGCGGCGATGCAGGCGGCGGAGCTCTGCCAACGTCAATGAGCTTGTGACATCTTGGCAACCAACGAGGAAAGATCGGCCAGCGACTGCCTCATTGGGCAAAACTGCGAGCCAATCAAGCGTTGGGTCAATTTGCCTGGCGGATACTACCGGTAGTACGTGAAAAGGTATCCGCTTCAACACACACGTTGCAAATTGCTGCAACTTGCAATCATGAAAGGCAACAAGAGCGGAAGACAATGATGGCGTCTGTATATGTGGGATACCGAGACTGCGGCTAGTCGAAGCGACAGCCAATAAAAAGGAATACAAATGAACAAAACCCAACCAACTAGGGACGACGACGACGAGCGAATATGTACACGCGCGCAGTAGGAGTAGGAGTTTCAAGCGCAGATTCGGGCACGAGCTGGTGAACGGCCTTCGTTCGGCCTGCCGTCGCAGACGTGGCCGTGCGCTCTCTAAATCGATGCGGCCTCCGCCTCGTCGTCGCTGCATGGATGTACCGAAGTCTCTGGAGACGGATCCTTGTCCTCTTGCTCAACCGAGTCCTCGTCGGTCGTCGACGGCGGCGCGGCCTCCTCCTCGGCACTGACCTCCTGCTGGTCGCCGTCCTCTTCCATTTCTTCTGCCTCGACGCCATCCTGCTCGAATGCCATTGCGTTGGACTCCTCCACTTCCTCTTCCTCCTCTTCGACTTCCTCCTCGTCGTCCTCCATCTCGGCGGCGCCGTACATGAAGTCAAAGTCGATCTCATTCGACTCGCGTCTGTTCTGGATGATAGAGTTCACTTCAGCCTCCACCGAGGCGATCACGGGCTCCTCGCAGCCTGCGTTGTTGAGGATAACTTCCCGCTCCTGCGGGTCCAGGTAGCCCTCCTCCATGTAGTTTTGTCGCCCCACCCGCCTGGAAAACATCAACAAACGTCAGCACGCGCCTCTAAGACGTCCGTACAGCGCTGCTCTGCCTCTCTATCAACCCTGCATTGCTACCGGTACGTACTCGCTCTCTCGCTCCATCTCGTACGAGTCCAATCGCCGGCGAGAGCGCGATCGCTCGTTCAGCGACAAGCCCACGGGCACGCCACCCGACGTCACGCTGGTCGTGTAGACCGTGGGCTCGAACTCCACGATGTCTGCGCACTCGAAGGACACGCGCCTCCGCTTCTTGTTGGGCCGCTCCTGCATCTCGTCCGAGACGCCATTGGCCCTGCGCTCGACGTTCTCGTCGTCGTTGGAGTCCCCCTCCTCCTGATCCTCGTCGTCATCCTCCACCTGAGTTAGACCCAGATCGATGGCGGTGCTCGTGGGGCTGTCGGAGTCGGAGGGGGACGCGTCCGCGGCCTCCTTCGCTGCCTTGGATGGGGGCGAGTCTACCGCCACGCTCATCCGCACGCTCTTACTGCTGCTGGGCACTGCGGCGGGCGAGCTGGAAGGACCGGAAGGCGGGGAGAGAATGACGGTGGTCATCGTGGGTGGGTCGATGCGAGCGGGGGTGAGCTGGCTGTCGCGGAGCGAGGGGAGGCTCGATGGTCTCCTCTCTTCAGAGCGAAGCGGACGGTTGAGATACCGAGTTTGAAAAATAAGGAACGTCGTGGGCTAGGGGTACCAAAAACACGGTACCGAACGCGTTTCGCCCTGTCGCTTGTCCCGGGGAGGCACCCTCTCGCAAGTCAGTCGGCCAATCAGCGGCGTCCTGCGGGTAGGTGGCGGAGCCTTTCAAACAGACTGCACATGCCGTTGGAAAGACCCACTTCAAGACACGGCAAGGATGCAACACGCCAAGAAGGACTTGCACGCGCGCTGCGTGCGTGCAAGTCGCCGCCGCTCGAGCAAAGCGCTCGCGGTCTTCACGAAACTCAATTGCGGATGTCGCGTACCACTTGTACCGCGGGCCAGACGGGCACGGTCATGCTGTTGTTGTTGACAGCGCCCTGTTGCAAGCCATGTTGTTTCCTTCGTCCCGCCGCGGTCTCTGCAATCAATCGCCTGCGAACGTTCTCAGCCAGCCAAGCCAAGGGGGATGGTGGCTTTACAGTAAAGTGGAGGGCCACGTCACTCGATTCGACGCCCGACAGAGTCCGGCCTCGACACGCCGCACAGACAACTGCACATGCAGTTGCATGCACGCCGCGAGCATTGACGAGCGCGTGAGCGTCGGGAGGCTCTCGACTCGAGTGGATGTCGGCTGGTTGAAGACCATGAGCAAGCGGCATGTTTCGACGGACAACTCCGCTTCGTCTCGCTTCTCTTGTCTCTCGTCGAAGGGACCGCACGCGATGTCCTGATGGTTGGTGCAGGAGCGATTTGAGCGCGTCAAAGTGGATCGCGCCGATGCATGCGCCGCAAAACGCGATGCAAACCTCTCGCGTGATGGCCAGCGCCGGCTGTCGAGCTCGACAAGTGTACATACACTATCGTACTTGTACGTCACTGTCAGATTCAGCCGCAGCGGCTCTGCTTCCTGCTGCAGCAGTTCGCGTGAAGCTGACTGAGCGCCTGCAGCAGCAGGCGGTGCCGCCGCCGCTGATCCACGTACACCTGTACTGTACATGCACACCAGATCCGAAGCACCATGAAAGAGACCGGGCCGAGCGCGAGATGTTCAAGCAGGCTTAAACTTTAAGTTAAAGAGGGGGCTCTGTCAGTGCAGAGCCAAGTCCGCCATAACAGACTGCGGGTGTACGATCGGCGCGCGTTCCCGCTTTGCTCTGCAAATTGCAGTGCAATGCCCCGATAGCCGTCGGCAATTTGCGCGTGCTGCGCGAGATGCTCAAACTCCTGACAGGTTGGTGCGGTCTTGAGCGGCGCGCCTCCGTTTCGAGGCGAAACGGAGTTCTTGGTTCAGTCTGCTGGATGCCACTGTGAACCGTATGTACTTTGTGGATACTGCGCCACAAAGACCAGCCAACAAGGCACACGAACCCCCTCGAAACCCGTTGGTCGGACCAAGCAATCGGATTATACGGGCAAATGTTATAATTAAAGTCGCCTGAAACAAATCGCGAAGCTGGGATTTGATCGACGTTAGGATCCAGTGGGCGGCACGCATCGATGAGATTACGGCGCCGAGAGTGAGCCGTGTATTACTGTACACAGTGTAATTTACACTGCACCTGCCGTCATGTGCTGTGTACAGTATGCTAGCTTGACTGCTGCGGCGCGAGTGTGTCGGCCGAAGTGCCGAGTACTTCACGCAACAACTCCAAGGCACCCACCACTGGATCGTCTGAATAGGTAAGCTCACGCTGTAACGACCTGGAACCTTCCGGGTCGGCGCGCCCGGTCCTAAATTTCTCACTCCCCGCCGCATGCTGGTGGGACAGTTGAAGCCGCGCGATACCCTTTGGGACACATCTGAGGTGACGCCGAGCCGTGTGGTGCGGCCCCAGCCGCCATCTCCGGTAATCAATCGCCTCAGAAACCGCGCAATATGCACGGCTAAAGTGAAGTATCCAGCACAAGCTGTTACCGGCGCCGCTAGCGCACCAACCTTAGGCGTCCGTTTCGAGGCGAGCAAAATGCAATTTGTGCACACGCCGTAGACGTGGCGGCTCTTTTATAACTGGACATGAGGGTTCCCCTAATCGAGGCTCGAAAACACACATACACTTGCGAGGTGTATGCTGGCAGCGGCGGAGACTTCAACGCGCTCTCTGCTGGCCGGCCGAGCTGCAACAAGCAGAAATCACACGCCACGCGTGGCCCCGCACAGCGAAGCGCTGCACTTGCGCCCGCGCCGACCAGCAGCTTCAGACTTGGCCTCAAGACATACAAAACCGGCTGACGCTCCGTACTGTAAAGCCTTATACTAGGGCTAGGGGCGCGAGCGAGAGGGGCCGCTGGCCCCCGTTCGCGCAACTCGCCCACCCTCTGCGCGCAACCCGATGGACAACGATTCTCCCTCTGGCTCGCTATTCTGCAATTCGCCGCAAAGATCGCAAGCGTCGGCGCGTGCGTGTGTTGTGTGTTATCATCAATCAGTTGAACCCCGTGAATCAGACCTCGTAGCCCCATGTCGGAGTACTCGGAGATGGCGCACAAGCACATGGCCAATGCGCCCGGCAGCGCCGTGAACGAGAGCTACCCCGTGTACCAGTCGCAGCCCGTGCCGATGCCGCAGCACCCCGTGCGCTTCCAGGAGCTGCCGCGCCTTCAGGTGCCACCCTTCGCGCTCACGCCGCAGTCCACGCCCGCCTGGAAGCTGCCGCAGGAGCAGCCCGCGCCGCGCATGAGCGTGTCCAACCTGCTGTCCGGCAGCTTCCGGAGTCGCAACGCGCAGCCGCAGCAGCTGCTGACGCCTCCGTCGCCCCCCGCCCCCGTGCAAGCCCCCGCCCCGCGCCGTCTGCCCAGTTTCGCTGACATCCTGGCGCGAACAAACCTCCTGCACCTCGTGGGCAGGTCGAGCGAGCCCACGGAGGCCCCCGCTCCCGCCATGGAGGCGCCAATGGAGGAGGAGATGCACATGCAGCAGCAGCCGGAGCAGATGATGGCGCCCGTGTACCACCAGCAGCCGCAGCCGATGATGCAGCCCATGGAAGGCAGCTACACGGTGTACGCGCCGCCCCGCGTGGACACGACCATGAGCATGGACACGTCGTCGACCATGGGCGACGAGCTGCAGAGCCCCATGGGCGCGGCCTCCCCCGTGAGCCAGACGAGCGAGACCAACAAGCGGCGCGAGCGCTGGACGGAGGACGAGCACGCCCGCTTCATGGAGGGTCTGAACCGTTACGGGCGCAAGTGGAAGAAGATCCAGACGTTCGTAAAGACCAAGACGGCCGTGCAGGTGCGCACCCACGCGTACGGCTACTTTGCCAAGCTGCTGCGCAACATGCCCGAGGACGACGCGATCTGGGAGCTCGCGGAGGAAATGAGCTCCCTGCCTGGTGCGGTGCTCAAGGGCCCGGGCAACGGCAAGCGGCGCAACGAGCCCAAGACGGACGAGGCCGGCATGGAAGTGCTCCGCCGCTTCGTGTTCTCCAAGAAGAAGTCGGAGGACAAGAAGCAACTGCCGGCGCCCAGCGAGGACCGCGAGAACGTGGAGATGGCCGAGTCAACGCCCTCCAACGCCAACTCGCAGGCGCCCACGGGCTCGTGGAGCTCCACACAGCAGTGGAAGGCCGACGACTCGGACGCGCTGCTGGAGATCAAGCGCCAGCGCCTGAATTAAGTAGTATATTTTTGCGGCCCCCATGAGTAAATTGTAGGCATCAGGATAATAGGACATCGGCAGTGTATAAAAAACGATATACACTCGGCAAACGCTATTTATTGGCAGTCTGGGGTGGTGGTGCAGTGTGCAGTGCAGTGCGGGCTTCATGCGCGTGAGTCCGCAGCGTTTCACGCGTGGCGTGCGGCCGTTTCCTTGGCCAAATATTGGTGCGCGCGGCACCGGCACACGGTCCGCCCAGGCGGCAGCGAGCGGAGCCGCTGCGTTGGACAGAGAGCGAATCAGGCAGAGAGAGCCCGCGTCGATTACTCCCCCGGTGAGGGAAGTTGTGGCATCATTGGTTGTGGTTGTATCTGCGCCGCAAGTGTACCTACACCTTTGGGACGGAGATCGATACGCGTCCGGGGCGATATACGCTGTAATTCCATAGTAAAGTGCAGTGCATACACATGTACAGCGGCCGCATGCGTGCGTGCACAGGCTTCGAGCCGGCCTGACGCTGCTTGCAGGCGAACAAGCGCTTGTCTACGTTTGTTAATTCGTCTCTTAGAAATGGGGATTTAGAAACTACATGTACCCAAACCTTTTTGTTCACAGAGCACGTTAGAAACACGTTACATGTAGAAATAGTCGGCGCTCAGGCAGGAATCAAGCGCGCAGCTGCGTTCATTTGTGGCCCGCAGCACCTCAACCGCGCAGAGCGGGGGCGGGCAAATTCTTTCGCGCCGGCTGCAGCATCAATGCTTTCATGTCATGCTGGTTGAGAGTCTCAACCTGAGACTCAGCTCGAGAGCCTCACGAAGCGTATTTGCGCTCGCTTGGCACTCCCGTTTGGCAACGATTGGCGATGTCTCGAATGTGCGATTAGTACGAGACAGCGCAGTAATTTAAGCCGGACGTTGTCCCGCGTGAGCGATTCACCAACCTAATGCGCACGGTTGCCGAGACACTGCACTCGGCTGGCGAACGTATGGGGGCCACCCACGCAGGCCGTCTAAAGAAATCATGTGTCTGAGGTCTGCTTGGCGCAAGCTACCCCCGACCCCGTTGCAAGAACACGAAGCAGAAGCCTCCACGCATTGGCGTACCGGTACCGGTAAGCTGCTTGGTACCCTGAAGTTCACGCTGAACAACTTGCCAAGCAAAAGGGATATTAATACCATACTTAGTACGTTACAGAACAATCACCCCAATGCTTTGCTTAATTTACAGACAATCCCGCTAAGAAGAGGGAGAAAACGGCCCAAAAAGGGGAAAACTGGAAAAATAACTAATTGCGGTAATTGTCTTTGTAGGAAGATACATGTAATGCTACCACTAGATAGCCGTTTATCTTAAATTAAATGCTGCGGCATTCGTTGCGAAGCAAACGCTCCTCACCGCCCATTGCATCGACGTCAACGAGGCAACTTGATAGGCTGTGAAACTTTCTGGTACTTCAAGTACATAAATGTAGACCTCGTGCACATCCTGTGCACCGCCGCCTTGGCCTTCACGGGCCCCGGTTGGAGCTCCAGCGTCTCGAATAAGCGATGAAGCTGTTCAGGCACAGCGCAAACGCTTAAAGTACGTTATCGTAAGGAGCCCCCCTTCACACCCGGCAAAAGCCGCTTGATCTCACATGATTCTCGAAGTGATTCCACTGGAATGGACCTCGGATTTGAACCTAGCTCATGGTATCACTGTCAAATGTCTAAAATTGAAGATTTCATTTCTCTACGAATGCGATTCTATCTGCCAATATTCATCACAGTGCTTCATGCACCACAACCTGCTGCAATGTAACAGGCGTACTGTTAAATATGACACAAAACCCTCATTGTATGAAAATCCCAAGTCCATACGACTGTTTCCGCATTGTGTGTTTTTCTGGGTTTCCCTCGATCGCTCCCTCCTCTTAGCGGGAATGCGTGTACAGTACTTAAAAGTGCCGCGCTGTGTCTGATCGCAAGCAAATTCCATAGGCCAGCCTAAGCTTGTGGAATTTTGTACTAAGCTTAGCACAGTACCGGTACATATCTAACGCAGGTTTCGTGTGCTAGACCTTCACTGTCAGCACCATTTTGTCTTAGCACGTCGAAAACCCGATCGACAAACAGCTTGGAAGTGATCATCTACGTGATGTATAACTATTTTAACGTTATTAGTGGAAAAGCTAAGTTAAGGTAAATGGCCAATTTAAGGCCGACATATCGATGTGAAACTTCAGCTGCACATTTCTCAACAACCAGATGACTATCCGAGCTATTGCGGGCATATCCTAAATCCTCGCGATTCGGACGATTTTTAGAGGGTACCAACAGTTGCCAGGGCCTGGGTTCCATGCTTTGCGGGGCATTCAAACTCAGGGTCCATTTGTAGGCTGTGTGCCAATTTAAGGCCGCGTTTTGACTCACTTTTAGTATGGCGAAGACTGTCGTGATTGGACTCAAAAGTCTACAGTTCAATTTCATTTAAGTACGAAAACCCTGTGCAACCACATAATCAGAATTCTTACTCACTTTCTCCCAATCGAGTATCGGTGTACATGTAGCAATAACTTGTAATCGCAAGCATGATGGCGGGCGTCTTGCGCGGGGCGCTGACACCAATAATCCATGTTGGCGAATTGCGCATTGTCGCCGCAATGATTCACTTACTAAAAGTGAGTGCGTCGACATTCAACCAGTTTGTCTCGTGTTACTAAAAAGAAAGGGGATTCCCACGTGATCACATTATGAGAAAATCACGATTATTATACCGGTACATGTATTAATACAAACGTATACACAAATAACAGCTTAGCCGCTAACTACATGTTGTTTCGCCTCAAATTACTTGAACGGCCAGGCCTTCTCAACCTTTCCTTGGAAGTTCCAATCATTCATCGGGGTGTTCGCTTTGCCAAACCTCGTGTCGTTCAAGGCCCTGCGTGCGAAGTCCGTCATCTGGTTCCACATGATGAGGTCCTGGGTCGTGCCAGCTTTCGAAGTAATATCCAGCGCGTGGTTAAGCGGCCACGAGTGCTCGTATTTGACTTTGACACTGGTTCCGTCAATCACGTTAGCTGGACACGGAGCGTACTTGTTGTAGCCGCTGTGCCAAGACGGCGAGCAGCCCAAGATTTTGGGCTCCGGTACGTCCGGGTTGTCAATAAACACCACGAGGTGCTCCCAGTCGTGGCGGTGGCCCATTCGGGACGACGGCGCGTCTTTCGGGAAGTACCACGAGTACATTATGGCCCAAACACCGTTGAACCACGTGGAGCGTCCGTAGATTTGCGAGCCGTGGCCAGAGCCTCGGCAACCGCCCCTGGGGCTGCCCGAAGTTTGAAGACCGCCGCTGGTCTCGCCGATATCGTTCACAGCCGGGTAAGGGACGCATCCAGTGACGATGTCGATCTGCGGCTTGAACTTGACAGCAGCTTTCTCGGAGATCGTCACAGGTTCAGGCTGAGGGAATGGTTTCACGTCGTCGTGCCCAATTGTCTTCGGGTGCCACTCAGGTTGCTGTTGCTGTTGCTGTTGCTGGTCCTGCTGCTGAGTGGCATCTTGAGCCTGGATGGCGGCGACAGCGAGAGCAATGGTGGTGAAGAAAGCAGCGAGCTTCATTTTGGTCGTCAAAAATATCGGTCGGTACGGACTGAAGATTGGGATTGTTGTGAGCGCGACTTGGAGAATTGGAAAGTGTGCGGTAAAGCGGCTACCGAATGCTTTGCCTACAGCTGGAACTCCACAATTGCCGGCTTATTATATCTTATAATATTAATATTAATACATGTATACCAGTAAAATACAGTGTCTCAATAGAGAATCTCATCACGTTTTCTATCCTCACCAATGCATCGTGGCGCGTAGAGGAACAGTGCAAGCTTTCCACATGGAGGACCATAATGCCATGAAAGCAGAGCTCTCTGGCGGCTATCCAGACGCGCTTGGCAAATGGGATGGTGTGAAGAATTCGGAGGGCTTCGTGAGTCGATCACTTGAGCGGCTTGGCGCCATATGCACATTTGAATCGGTGTGGCACGCGACGTCGTTCTCGACACATGCGTTATTACATAATAACTAGGTCTCTAACCCAGCTACTGAGTAAATCGAAAAATTGTCGCCACATGATCGATTGTGCATCACTTTTGTAAATTTGCAAGGCTATCAATAAAGTCCAGTTACAACGCCAAATACGCAGTACTTTCCGTAAAGTAGTCTGTCATTGAGATTTGACTGCGTCTTCTACTAGAAGATCGATGCTTTGCCGATTTACCGACTAATTCATACCCGCGTCTTCGCTTTTAGTCAATAGAAACATGTTTTTCGCGGCTAAGAAAATCCTCGCGTTCCCCACTCTCCTGTCATCCCGGAAACTTGCAGACGGACACCCAATTTGAGCTGCGAGCATTCGACGCAAGCGCAACTTGCGCTGTTCGCGGGTGCGCCTTTGAGCAGCAAGGCGCTTCGCGCGCGTTTTGTGGTCGATCACGTGGAGTCGCACAGGTAGTTATGGTACATGCAGTTACGTTCATCGTCACTGCGAGCAGGGAGGAATGTGCACTCTTGCTCGACGTGCTTGGCGGTCATTACCAGGTTGAGCTGAAGGGGAGGCTCGTTGGGCGACTTCCGCCGGTGGCAGCTGGTGGCTCAGCGCCTGGCTTCGCCTCCTTTGGGAGGGTGCCATGGTTCTTGGTTTAGTGCGTGATGAATTAATAAATGAGTGAGTCGTTTGGTAGAATGGTCGATCCTCGCTAATTATCGAGTCCTACCTACTTCACTCGGTGCTCAGCGATTCGAGAATCTTTGGTTAAAGATCGAGTACTTGATCATTCTAGAATCACTTGCGGGAAAGGTGCCCTGTTTCGTAGCGTGCAACATCTTCCTGTGATTTGCCTAGATAGTCGCCTAATACTCAAAATGTGAACTAAAGGTCTACTGTAAGTGTCGAGCCCTCCCGTGCCGGTAAAGTGAATGCACATGACATGTCTACGTCTTTGTGGTTACAGGCTGTAACTTACAGCATGACATCTCAATTGCTGTTATTACATGTATAGTGGACCGATTCCCGTAGGATCTGTCGCGGCCATTTTGTACAGATTTCGTACAGAATTCCATAAACGGCCACTTCTAGACAACTCGAGTCCACTGTCGACCCGACAGATTTCTAGATCAGTTAGAATGGGGAAGATCTCCCACTTGCTCACAGAATGACGCTGCGTAATGCGGATGATAGATCACACGGACGGCGAAGACGAGTTCGTCGATGATTCTACGAGCGCTGCCGCTGCGATGTCGGCGCAGGGCGAGGCCATCCGCAAGCGGTGGCAGCGAGACAGAAGCAGTCTGATGTGGGCGAATTTGTCACGGAGCTCGAGCTCCCTGTTAATACGCTGTCGTCAGCCTGCTTCTGTCTCCTGCAAGGAAATGACGCCGCGTTTAAGCCTCCACGGTCATGTCATGAGCTTTTTGAAGAACTATTTGACCAATTTCAACCGCTAGAACATGGGTGGCGGGGCAGCGAGTCTTCCCACTCGGTGTACCGGCATGAGAACGCGGCGATACCGACTCTTGAGCGAGTCTGTGGTAACCCTCGACTGCTGCAACACACTCATTGTTCAAATGGCGGGCCCGATCCCATTCGTTCGAGCCACTGGGTTCATTGATAGTTAGCAGCGCTATATTTTCGGAATATATGTAGCCTTCCGGCCCCTGTGGGCCCGCCGCGCTTGCTTCAAGATGCCATGATCGCTGCTGAGTGGTTGGGCTTGTCAGGGAGTGCAATTGACGTGCGTTGGTGAGGGTCACTTCAACTTTAAAGTGGGTCCGCGGATCTGTACCCAATCTATACATTTAGACAGCAAGTGGCCTGCGGGCTGTACGAGATCTGTACACGATTTTTTAGACACGAAATCTGTACGGAAAAAACCACGGACATGAACATGTAGAATCTTCAAGCAGCCGACAGCATAGCAGCACGATGTGCCACCGGTATCTCACGTTCGGGAGTCAACTTGAAGCCCGTGGTTACTGCCGCGCAAACTTGTGTGCATGCTCGATCAACGTACTTACAGAACTTAGTGGTGACCGTAGCTATCAACGGGTTACTACATGTACAGTACTAGTCGGTCCACACAAACCAGATTACCGTGCGCAACCTCGCATGCCAATGCGTTAGGAACGGCATGGACTACCCTCAGTGGCGCATGATCACGACGGATAATTCATCCGCTGCTAGATACCAGCTTATTATGTACAGTATGCTGGAAGCTCTCAAGAGTTTTCCTGACTAGGCGTGGCTATCGTCCTGTACTCGGTGTGTTGGTACATGTACCGGTAGCAACAACGCTAGTGGCACCAGGCCCTGGAGGTCGCGGTCGCGGTGCACAAATGACTACGGTGGTCACCACCCCCACCTGGAAGAAGTAACGGACGTCCTCGCCGCATCGTTCGATACGAGAAGGAGTTGGCGACAGGTACACTCGATGCTTTTCAGTCGGTTGTGGCGTCAACTACCAGTACCTGAACCTTGGGGCAGCACATAAAGTCACTGGGAAAAAAAAGAAAACCTTTATTTTTCCATGATACTACACAAACATTTACATCGACATGAACACGGAGTTGGACGGGTGCGCTTGTAGGTGAGTAGTCAGCCAACTCACGCTAAAAACAAAACGGAGAACTGAACTCGAGACTTCAAATGCTTCACTCCGAGCGAAGCATGCGGTAGCTCTTCTGGGTCGTCGCATCCGTGCTGGAGGTGCCAGCAGCACCGACACCCGTTTTGGTGCCGCCGTTGCCAGTTGCAGTAGTCGTAGTTCCACCAGCACCAGTGTCAGCGGCTCCTCCCACACTGGTGCCCGCACCCGCCTTCACGCTAGCGCCAGCATTTCCGCTGGCACCAGCGCCGACACCCGCACCGCCAGCTCCTCCCACACTGGCACCGGCATTAGCGCCTCCATCTCCACCAGCGCCCGCAGTTCCGCCAACGCCGGTGGTTCCGCCAACGCCCGCAGTCCCGCTAGTAGTGCTGCCCAGATTGGCACCTGCATTAGCGCCGCCGTTCCCACCGATACTCGCAGTTCCTCCGACACCAGTGGATCCGCTGACACCGCCGCCGAGACCAGCGCCGCCAGCTCCTCCCACGCTAGCACCAGCATTAGCACCACCGTTCCCACCGACACCTGCAGTTCCACCCACGCCACCAGTCCCGCTCACGCCGGCACTTGCGCTGGCGCCTGCATTTCCGCCGACACCGGCCGTTCCGCTCACGCCACCTCCCACACCGGCACTACCCCCTACGCCGGCATTTCCTCCAGCACCGACTCCAGCAGTTGCTCCGGCACTTGCTCCAGCGCCAGCTCCGGCAGCGCCTCCGACTCCAGCGCCACCGTAGGCGTTGCCGACACCTAGACCGTACAGACCGGCGTTAGCGCCGCCATAGCCGGCGACTACACCGTTTCCGTACAGGCCAACAACACCAGCTCCGTAGAGACCCACGCCGCCATGCAGACCAGCGGCCAGTAGTCCGAACGTCTGGGCGGCCTCTTGCTCGGCGTGTGCACCGCTCGAGAGGGCCACAGCGGCGAGGCACAAAGCCGCGATCTTGCTGCTGCTGCTGAACATTGTCGAGTCTCTTGTTCTTGAAAGTCTTCGAATGCGCACGAGCTGCTTGTTGATGTGAGCTCGAGAGAGGGAGTTCGGAAATGAGTCCGAGGCAGCGCGACTCGGCCCCAGCCTGAAATCTGAAGTCCGAAGCATTCAGGGCTTCGCTCGAGGCTTGGCAGGTTAGCGTGGCTGGGCTCAGCTGATTGACGGTGGTGAAGTTGCAAGATACGTGACGTCAAGGCAGCAGGTGTGCCAGTGCCTCCTGCTCGATCTACACGATGACCAGCTTCCCCAGCGGGTATGCTGGCACCCAGCAGAGTGACTACATTAACCGTTCGCACAACCGTGCGAGACTCGCCATCCGACATCTGGACTGGTTCGCTTCCGATAGCTGTTCGCGGACGCCCAGACCAAAATTCAGCCTGGACGAGTACTACATGTAGTGAATTGACCGATTCGAACATGACCGAGCATTAAACGCTACTCCATTCAACCGGGTACAGCGAGGCGTAAGTTCATCGATTCGTCGAGGTGAAAGCCTCGCCCGTGTCTAGTTGGCGTGCTCAAACGGCCCGACATGAGTTTTGATATCCTTCAAAATGGATCGTAACTTCAACTTAGTCAATACAAACACTGGTACAGTATATAGTGTGCAAGCCGGACGCCAACAAGCCCAGATGCCAAAAAGGCGGTGGTAAACATCGTAGTAGGGCTCACAACCGGTATCGATTTGATTTGATTGCGGTTTAGACGGCTGGCTGTACCCAAAGCCGCGCATGCGCAGCCCGCCTACGGGTATACCCGCGACAGCAGCCCCTATACATGTTCCTACGTTCCTACGTTATATAGATATAAAAAGCACTATGCATCCACCTGTGGCTCATTGTCCTGCACGACCGCGTGACGGTGACGATGCCATCGAGACGCACGTCGCTGGAGGTCCTGATTTCGTTCGACCAACATCCGTGACGTACTGGCTAATGTCGCTCTGGCGTGGTGGCAACGCCTCTCTTTGATGCCCGCATTGACATCTTGTAATAGTTCTTCAGTGTTATGTTCATCCCGCGATTGAGTACAGATCCCATTCCAGTAGTCACACAAGATCTCCCACGTTCGGTTAAAGTACGCGGTGTGAAGACGGTTGGCTCTGCGTTGTGTGAACGAGATTGCCTCTACCCACGTCACGCTGTCCTTCGTCATCGTTGGGTATCGTTTCCATCCTATCGGGGCCGAGTACAGCACCAAGTCCAGCTTATTGAGCTGATGGCGGATTGCATTCCACCATTCCGGGTCATGGGGGTCTGGCTGGTCCCTCAAGGATACTAACTCGAACACCGGGTGGCGCAGGACTGGATATGTATCGGATTCATCATGTCCTTCCTCCAGGTTCTCCACTAGCCATGAGTCGGAATAATATTGGGCTAGGATGCATCGCCAGAGTGGCCAAGCTCTGAATGCTTGGGCCAGGCCATCCTCTGCGATAATGCCGATGCATATTGTGCGCCCATTCTTCGAGTATACGCATTTTTCGTGCTGTTGCGTGCGTGGTTGCACTATTGAGTAATCCGTTCTCATTCTCAGCTGCCCGGCTGGGATTCGAAGCATCCACTTGACACCGAGCATATGCGCGGCCGAGTATCCTGGTGTATTAGTATATGTTCCGACCCAGTATGTGTTATCCATATGATGATTTGATCGAAAATCTTCCCACCACCCCTCCGTGTGCGGGGTGTAAATGTCGTCGACCCACCAGACTCGAACTCGGTCAGGATTACGAAGGTGGCGTAGCCCGTCAAATATTCTTGCATCTGGAACGTGGGCTAATGTTACTGCGTCCCAGCCCGGCGTGATCTGACTTATCAGTGCGTCACGAAAACCGACGACCGGGTACAGCATCCTGAGCGGGGCTGTTAGATAATGGGGTAGTAGACGACCAGCTGGTGCCAGTTTTGGCTGATGTGTTTCAGCTTGGAGGGCCCGTATCAGTACAGCTCGCTGCGTACCTCCTACGAGAGGGACCATTCCCAGCCACGCTAACAACGTGGCATGTACCCAAATTACATCAGTCAGTTGAACCATAACTGACCAGAGCGAGTGCTCGCCAGCTCGGTCTTTCCACAGCGCCCGAGAGGGCAGACCCAGCTGCTGTGCCATTGCATGACCGAATGCCGGAATGAACAGCCCTTGGTCCGGTAACCACTCTTCTTTCTCGAGCTCCGTGTACATGCTACGCAGGGCTTCTTCCAGGTCCGTGAATGTGACACAGACTGGCTCTTCTAATCCAAATCTATGATCCTGCGTATCGGCGATACTAATCTCACAGTCTGATGAAGTGTCCTCACATTGTCGGCATGTAGCAGACCAACGGTCATCCATGCGGTTCTTGATCGCATTAGTGTGAAGCGTGGATGTACGAGCCCGTACGTAAAATCTCTGCAACGACTGACTCCACTCGCCGATCATTGGGATTTCTACTTCCGTCATAACGTGTCTTTTGTCACTACGCATGGTTTGCTTTTCGATCCACGTTCGTCTGTGGTGCTCGTATGCTCGCCGGGCTAGATACGCGAGTGTGTTTCCAAATACCAGTCGGTCTGCTGTGTCCATGATCATCCACTTATCTAGTGCTAACCAGTCGGCATACGACGTGGTCATCCTGGCGGAATGACTCGCCCTAGCTGCCTCGTCAATTAACGCGAGAGCCTCGCGGTTTTGCTGCAGGTGGACATCATCGGTGATGACGTGTTCCTGGTGAGAGCGTACCCAATGCGCCTCCATTGTACCATTCGCTTGCATCAGTTGCACAAGGGACCGAACTTCAATTCGGTGTGGGTCGCGGTACGAACATGGTTTTCCATCCCGCGCACAACGTCGTGCTTTCTGAAGTATGGCGATTGCACTTTTGTTATCGCAAATCTGCGTGCCAGCGTCCCCACTATTAATCATTCCAGCTAGTAGAGCGTGAACCTCACATCTGGTGGAAGTGATGTCGGTGGCGTGGATATTCATCTTTCCCATCACAATCGGCCCATCCTCGACACACATCGCCCAGCCGCCGCTTGCATTGGCCCGGGTTGCGTTGAGAACGCTGCCGTCTCCAACTTGACGGGATATATGACTGGTAGTCTGTGATCCGATTGTATACTCTGCACACGTTATCCTGGCCAATTCCTGACTCCCACGAGTCGAAATGTCAACCCCACAGGCGGGACTAATGCACTGCCAATGGTGGTAGTTTAGACAGCGCTCACACCAGTCCACTCCCTTGTTTCGCTGGCATACTGTACACCTGGACGGTAGCGGAAGCGTGTGTCCATGAAATAAGGCCGTATCATGCCGAAATCTAGATCGTGCTATCGCCTCTTTAAGCGCTCTTCGGTTGGTTGCACCGTATACTCCGTCTACTTCAGTCGTGGTCCATACTATCACTCGTTCCCGTCGTCCTCGACGAGTTGGTAATGTTGTCGTCACGATTGGCACACATACATCCTCAAATTCTTCCTCTTGTCGACGGGATGTACGAGCATACCAAATATCACTCCCTGGGGAGCGTTCTTGCCACCATCGTATCGTAATCAGGGTTCCCAATGGGTGGTTCCGAGGTTCCCCCACACGATACCCGATTTCGTAGGATACTAGCATAGGATCCGGTCCGTTCAGGTTCAATTGGCTCACCAGTACCCATTGGCCGAGTCCTATCCGCAGCTGGTACGGGGTCAACCCTGGTGACACGGGTGCACAGCCAACCGGCTCGTTCAGTAGCCCGGTTGTTGGGTCCGTTAATGCGTTTTGCCAGACGGCCAATAAGGACTCCACTATGCGCCACTGAGATTCATTCCACCTTCCACGTTGCCGGATATCACGCGGTATTCTTACTTTCGTCCCAATGTCGGTACAGATATCACCTACGTATCGTATCTTGACCTTCGAGTACCAATTGAATGCTACCAATACTTCTTTATGGCTGTCCGGTGTTATATCCATTATCGGCCGATCGTTTGATCGTTTGGACTGAGCCTCCGGTGGTGTTACCCATTCCGCGTTGCATTGTAATGGTGGTTTGAGCCCCGACGCGAATCGAATCACTTGAACAATCCAAGTCCGTATCCGTGATGGTGGACGCAGCGGATGAGACAGCGGATTTTCAGCGAGGCCAGCCCGAATCTGGTACTGCTCCACTCCTTCTACGAGCAGGTGATAGACTGGGAGTGCCGGTGTGTTCAATATTCGTAGGGCAGCGTGGTATCGGTGAACATTGGCGTCAAGTTCACAATTGGTAAGCCCGAGCCCATTCTCACGATCGTAGAACACATGCTGGGGGAGCGAATACGGAAGACGTAGTACGTCTTTTGCGACTTGGCGAATAAATTTGTCAACTTTCTCAGCGAATTTAATGGCACCCCCGAGTATCATCCTGTATCGAACTCGTGGAATCCAAATGTGATTTACAATGTAACGTAACTGACGGGGGGATAGTTCCATGGCGCGAACACGCTGAGCATCTTCGACCATTCGACTCCAGGTAGCTGCAATCGACATTTCCCATTGATCATCACCACCTTGCTGTATACCCAGATGCTTAAAACCCTCCGCTGGTGAAACCACCATCACCGGTCTCGGAACCCCCATTCCATCGTTTAGGGCAATAGCAGGAAAGTGCCGAGGGCCAGTTCCGAGATACATCATAAAGGACTTTGCAGCACCAAACACCCCCCCTGTACCTTGTTTCCCACTGAATTTGTTGGTAACTACTGCTCGTTCTTGCAGCCCGGCGTATGTGGTGGAGATATCTGTTTGATCATCCACAAACAGCGTACTGCCAATTTCAATCCCGCTGCCCTGGTGGTGCACTATTCGGACTCCATCACGACACTTTTCGAGCCTTTGCTGAAGCAGATCCATGTAGCAGCCGATGTGAAGAATTGCAAGAATGGACCCTTGGCCGATCCCGAATTCTCTCATCCCTGTTGACAGCCATCCGAAAGCAGTTCTTACCTCGATTTCTCCTGCACCTAGAAGGTCGATCATCAACTTCCGGGGAAGATCCGGTACTCCTGCCCCTAGGTATATAAGCTCCATGACCCATGATGGGATTCGGTCGTAACATTTAAGGCAGTCTTTCGTCAACAGGAACAGATCTTCCTTCAGTTCGATCGCTCGTTCAATTAGTAACGTAAGTAGCAGGGCTGCATCTTGGACGGTGCGGTCGGACTGGAAGCCGTGCTGCATGATGCTACATGGTATGCCTCCGTCCACGTACTGCTTCACAACGAGGCACAGTCGGTTGGCTAGCGCCGCAAGCACGGTAATTGGCCGCCAAGGCGGAAGCCCTTTCGAATTATCAAGAGTCGGGTCGACATGCGCTTGTTTTGGGAGAAAAATCATTTGCTTCCTCTTCAGTATCTGGGGCGCTGCGCCTGTCCGCAGGATGAGCTCAATGATTTTGCGTTCTCGCTCACGAATGCGAGATGGTGCATTGATCCACATCTCTTGCGAAACACCGCCGTACCCAGGAGCTACATGTTGTTTCAATAGTTTGTCGATTTCCGCCTGTCGTTCTGCTGTGTAAGAGTAGTGTTCCCATGCATGAGCACCTTCCCAGTAGTTTTTAAAGCGGCCGCCCTCTTCAATATCCGGTAGAATCCATTCTTTTGCGAATTGTGGTAGGTCCTCAGCATCTTCGGGTCGTAGTGAATCAAGATATCGCGGACGGACAGTACATTCGGCAGGTGGTATCCAGGTGTCTAGCAGGGTCTTAAGCTCCTGTTGGACATCACTTTTTTCCTCAGAGTAGTACGAGTCTTGTTCGCCGTGTACGATTGCGCTACGTATTGTCACCGGGGGCGCTACTGGACCCAGCGCACTCTGTAGAAATTTACGAATGTTACCACCGGTAAAATGCTGCAGGCGACGCTCTCGAGCCAGCACCCTACGACGGGTCTTTCGCCAATTTCGTCGGACTTTGATGACCTTCATCCAGTGCTTGCTCACATCCACAATTGCGTCGATGAACTGATCGGCTGTGATTGTGGTCGAACGCTGCATCACACTTTGAATCCTGCCCCACAGTTCCGTCGTGGGGGCTTCGTGCGCACACCCTGCCGGGAGGCGACTTGGTTGCTCGACCCATCGGGGCCACTGTATTGCCTCAAAGCCTTGTCTTAACTCCTCAATTTCTACGTCGCTTGCATCCGCCAGTACACACAACTGCCGAATCTGTGCTGTACACCGATTGCTACGTCGCACACAAACAGACCGTGCTAATTGACGTCGTGTTTGACTGGACTCGCCCCATAATATTTTCCCGCTAGTGTATAGGCACTCATTCAAATTTTGAATAGCGTCTTCGAGCCACTGTAGTATGGCCGCCGGATCCACTGTATCCTCATCGATGTCCGGAATCAACTCCAAATACTTCTCCTGAAGCAGAATGTTCGTGTGCTCACGAAATTCCACCATATCAAGCTGTGTCTTCAAACGAGTATTTACAACTCGGATCTCTTGCACATTTGCCAGGGTTCTCGCAATATTATTACCTCGCTCACACTGCAGAGTGCAGAAGGGTGTCCCGACGTGGTCGCTGGACGTGATACTCCTTAACCAGACCCCACTTGCATTCACTGCGGCGGCATGCTCGTTGGAGATAAATATATCGTCGAGTGTTGTACGGGTTTGGTGGCGCTCATAGGTAAACCGCACCACAGACGAATGCCTCCGCCGAAACGTAGAACTCATTCCGAACGCTTCTAACCACTCGCGGAACCGTGCACTCATTTCCCGCGCCGCTGGTGACCTTTCTCCAGTGCTTTGCCTATCCAAAGTTTCATCAGTGTATGTATTGAAGTCGCCCGCCATAATTATCAGTCCTCCTTGCGCCCGGCCATCCGCGATTATCTGTTGCAGCCATTCCCATTCCTGATAGACGTCGTCCTGGTGTAGTTCTGGTGAGTGGGGGACGTATGTTCCGAGTACCCACAATGTTCGACCTTTTCCCGTGCGAATCTGAAGACACATCGACCGTCGCGAGTCGGAGTAGCGGATGCTGTCCTTGATAATGCGATTTTCCCATCGGTCCCTTTGAACAATCATGGCGATACGTTCAGTCCCAATGAGTAATAGCCCCGGTACTCGCGAATGCTCGTTGTCATTAATCCACACTTGTTCCATACGCCTTTGGCGGAGCCCTGCGTCACTCACCACTACTAGATCAATATGATTGGCGACTATCCATACCGCTAGTTCGTCGCACAGTTTCGATTGAAGATTTTTGTTTATATTCGTCGTGCACAGCCGAATAGTCTGCCCGGCTGTATCCGCGTAAGCTCCGTCATCCCCGATAAAATCGCCAGCGTAATGCTCACGCTGTAGTATGGATTGAAGCACTGTACTCCTCGTGGGTGACCCTGGCGCTGGGAGTACACACCGTACCGGTTTCCACGGTCTGTGGCGTCTACCACCCCGTCGATGATGTTGTCCTTCGTCCTCAGCACACTCTCGGTCCTCCCACACTGAACAATCCGACCCACTTGAAGATCTGTTACGGTGCGCCTGCACCAGTTGAGTGTTGCTGCTGCCTTGATTAATGTCTGGTCCCGGAGTCGAAGATGGCAGCGCTACACTTTGGCCGTACGACTCAGATGCAGCTTCTGTTGCCTGGGCGAAAGTAAGGACCAACATTACCATAATCATGAGCTTGTGTAGCCATTTGCCATTTTTACTACCAGCGGAGGTCAAGCTTGGCAGTCTTGACCTCCTTATTAAAAATGCTGGTTAGCATCGGTGGACTGTCTTTCATCCATCCGCTCGTCGTCATCCTGAGCGCGGTATCCCTGTGATGTCCTGTCACGGGCGGTTTGGTCGTCATTGAACTCCTTTATCGCCGCCCGAATTACCAGAAACATCTTGTTCTCCCAGTTCTCCTCCTGGGTACTGATTTTCTGCTCGATTACACGGCGCTCACTCTCAGCAACTTGCGTTTGTCGGGCCAGTTCGTCAATCGATGCACGGATACCCGACAACTTCACGTCCAACATCTTGCTTACCATGGTTTCCATCTTCGCTAGGGTTCCGGTGCTAGTCTCTGCAAGGTCCATTGATTGTGGCCCTGGTTGTTGTCCCTGGTCATGATATCGGGTGAGCGGTTGGCCGCGGTTAATCGCTGTGGACTTGACGAAATTTGGACACTCCCTGATGAAATGGTTTAGTTCTCCACATTTAAAACATCCTCGCGACGAGCTGGGCACTTTCTTTTTGAGATAAAGAGGGATGTGGCCAACTTTAAGTCGGTCTGACCCCTCCCGGCCGAATCTGGTGACTGCAGCCTCCGCGGTCGAAGCGTCCGCAAATTCTACTTCCGCATACGTGCCATTCTCCAATTGTATCGAGATGCTGGTTGTAAGTAGTCCGTATCTCTCGAGGACTTCGCCCAGCTCCTCTTGGGATACCTCGTTTCGAAGTCCAAACACCATCACTTTGCAGTTACCGCTGTCCGCTTCGTTTTCGTTTGCGGGCCTGTAACAACGGCAACGTTGGCCGTCCCACTCCACATTGGACAACATCCTCAGCTCTACAGTGTCCGTGGGGTTTCCGAAGCGACACACACGAGGGTTGGTAGCCTTGAGGTAGTTGGAGTATACGTTGTTCACGTCGTCCGAGCACGGAAAGAAGAGTCGAAATGAGTACGTGATCTCGTTGGTGTTAGCTGCATGTTGCATACACCAGATCGGGGGCCAAAGTTGCTCAATGCCTTGATAACGAGTGTGCGACACCACAATCACATCTGTTCCTCCCCACTGCTGAATCATCTCCACTAGTTGTTTGGGACCGACTTCGTTGGAGTTGCGATACTCAACTTCGTTGAGCGACAGGTTTGTGCTCGCCTTCCCCGTGTATTCCGGTCGTACGAAGATTCTGACCTCTCCACTCAGAGCCCCCACGTCGAATGACAAGTAGCCGCGTTTTAACAACAGCCATAAATCACGGGTCATGGTGCTCGGTCTACCGATTAGCATGCCTCCTCCCTTTTGCCGATGCAACCGGTCTCTCTCAAACTTCACCTTGATATCAGCACATCGTGCGATGATTGTGGCTGCGAAATGGCCAATGGACCACCAGCATCCTTTCACATCCACTGCCTGCTCATTCATCGCGAACGTGACTTGCATATTCGAGCTCTGAAGTCCCTGCTCCAGTCGAGCCCACTGGTCCGACGAGAGTTCGGCCTGTAACCACAAATGTTCTGCTTCGCTGTCGATCTCCCCTGCTGAAACCTCCTTGTGTTGTTCGTCTTGGTCCGTGTGAGTTCGCATTCTCTTTCCCCGGCCGTCCATTGCCGCATGCACCCTAGTTGTCGCAGCACGGTCTTGCATGTTCTCCAACTTGTCGGCGCTGCCGCGATACAGTTTCCAAGTTTAAAATCTTTCTCTGGGAAGGGTCGCCCACTCCGAGGCGTCCGCCGGGCTTCTGCCGCTTGGTGCACTTCGGCGCCGAATCAGAAGTCTCACAACCGGTATCGAACTATTTTCTCATGTGCTCGGTATACACGCTGGAACAATACACACATACAAAATCACTTGGTAAATGCTCAGAACGGCGATACCATCCGCACTTGCTGCCCCAACTCGGAATTCACTGCCACCATTTCTAATGTAGCTTCATCGCGCCAAATGACTGTGAAACCTCGTTAATACCCAGCGTTACGCACTAGGCTGCGAGCAACTGCCGCATCCTGGTGCAAACGTATGGTTCTTAGCATCATAATTACTCAAACCATCGCCGTGGTTGCGGCAACTTGCAGTAAAACGTGCGTGGCGGCTCTTCCGATGAGCCCTGCATTCGCGGCTTAACGCTCCGTGAAGGCTAAGCCAATTTCACGGCGTCCCGCCTCGAAAACTCTACCACGATCGGCTTCCGAGAGGTCCGATTGGTCCGATTTGGCGCGAGGGCATGTTACTGCCTTAGTCAGGCGGTCTTTTCGGAAATTAGGTGTGTGAGTTTGCAGCACAAGCCCTTTGGAAATTTGTACACGCCTCGGCGTATAGTGGTCAGATGCTAGTTGAAGGGTAAAATCCTGCGCAATACAACTCTGTATGCGTAAATGAGGTATGTATGCGAGAGTGGACCTCGGTTTACGAAACCATACCTCTGATAACGAATTGAAGTTACTATCCTCGAGAATACCGAGATAGTCGTTGTAAGCTCTAGTGGACAGTGAAATCATTGATGTTGGACGATCACCCTTGAACGATTGTGCCTTTTCCAACAGCATCGTACTTGGGGCAAATGAATGTAGTTCATTCTGCCACACTTGATGGGCGTGGCGTGGCGGGTTAGCTGTGGCGATGAAAATCCGAGAATGAGGTGCCCTCTGGCCCTGCATCTCCAGACTACCCGTCCTAACTATAGAATTACGTGCGCTACTGGGAAACTACGCCTTCGTCAGCAACTGCTATAACCTTGGTCGTTTCTGTTGCTTCCGCAACCTGCATTTTCCAACAGCATCGTACTTGGGGCAAATGAATGTAGTTCATTCTGCCACACTTGATGGGCGTGGCGTGGCGGTTCCCCCACAGTATATGCCGGCTCGGCAAGCCCTCAGCACATCTGTTTGGACAGGCCTTGCGTGCCTTTTGCGGATAACACCGGGTAGTCTTCGAAGGCATTTGAGAGCCACCTTCCAAGGAGCTTGATGACAAGTCGATCCGCTCCCGCATTTAGTAGAGCAGTAGCACCACCGATACGAACTGAGTGCGTGGAAAATCTTGCGGGGTCCAGACCGCTTTTCGATGCCGCTCGCTTAATTGTCTTCGATATGTCTTCAGCTGAAATGCCTCCTTTCCTCATAGAGAGTGCTGGGTCCCCCGGACTTGTTCCGAATGCGATTGCGGCCTTGAGCACCCAACGCGCTGCCCTAACTGGGCAGATGACCTTGTCTCCTGACTTGCCGTGATACCTAATTTCCTCGCGCCCGAACTGGTTGTTCTTTGCACCATTTAAGGTGATCCCCACGACACGAGCTTGTTTGGGCTCCACACTTTGTTCATTGTCGCCGAAAAATCTAATAGCTGAGAGCCGCAAAATTTAGCTATGCACCTTCCTTCCGATGTACAGATATTCCGACCTTCTGAGCAGGAAGAAATACCCCAGCAGCAAACCACCCCACAAAAGTTGGTCGCGCGGCTGCGTGAGATCGATAGCACCAAAAATCATGCGAAGCAGCCGCGCGGTCAAAGGTTGCTGCTTGACGACCGGGTCCGAAAAGCGTCGGATCCCGCGAAGCAAAATAGCGTGGCTAGCGTTGACGCCAGGATCGTAGCCAGCGGTATTCTTGTGAAACCAGCGGACTGCACAGAGTTTAGAACATATCGTCGAATAGGTGTTGCCGGTCTGCTTACGATTCATACCGAACTTCCACAGGTAGACTGCGAAGGCCCCGAGTTGCTCTGCGTTTTTGTTGACGTCGGTTGCAGATAACCAGGAGCTACAGCGCATCATTTCACACCACGCAACCCATTGCTTCCACGCGCGCGTGTAATGCTTCCTGGAAGATTGGGCGAGGGCACCTGCGCGTAATAATGCTCCCAGAGCCGCGAGAGATCGCGCCAATCGTGTCGGATCTTCACCTGTGTCCATCCAACACATAAGTTAGAAAATAATTGTGCTAGAGATGGCGATTTCCACACCCTGCTGCCTGCGTCGGCCATTTCGTTATTCACTCCGGCGATATGAGATGCTGTTGAGTAAAACCCATGTTCGACTTCACAAATCCCCAGTATTCGAAGCAGCAACTGAGCAAATCTGTTTCGACTTGCCTTGTGATTACTCCACGCGACAGCTGACGTGTTATCGATCCAGAAGCGAACATGCGTGTCAACCTCGCCACACGAACGCCGCCAAGTGGACCCCCACACCAAGGACGCGAACACTGCGCTCATTAATTCCCGAACATTGATGCAGAACTGGTTATCGCCAGTCTCGCTGCAGAGCCGAATAAGTGTGGTCTCTTCACTCGTGAATTGCACTTGTAAATATTGCTTTTGCGCCGGGAACAACGCGCACAATCCCTGGTCACTTGCATCCATATGAATATTGACGTCAGGTTCGTGTCGATGAGTGAACCGTAGCAATGGAATCGAGTTCAGTCTGCCAATGCGTAGAATCACTAGAAACCAGCGCAAGTCTTCTTTGGCTTCCCCCGAGACCGCAATAGTTCCATACCTCGGGGCACTGCGAGTAAGTGTCGCGACGCGCTGGAAGAAAGGTGCTGCAGACCTTATGCATGTCACTACGTGACGTAAACTGCCCATTAGCTTCTGAAGATCCGTTTTGGTGGTTTTACCGCGAGATAACATAGCTTGAAGCCGATTCACAGCTTTGGATACTTTCTCCGGTGGCATAGAAAGTGTTTTGGCCTGTAGATTCCAGTCCAACCCGAGGGCCCGACCTGTGGTAAACCAGGCTGTAAACTTCTTCTCATTGCACGCCGCCGGGCCAAGGATTGTCACCATCGCTGTCCGAAGTGCCAGCTCAGCTTCAGCTAGCCGTGATCCGATATCAGGCTCGATTGCAGAGTGATCGTCGCACCAGGTCTTTGCGTCAAATGGCCCTCGCGCCGTCTTTGGTTGTAATGGCCATTTTGGGGCAGATGAAGCATAGAGGTGGCCAATTGCTGCACCGGCAATCCAATAAGACGATGGGGAATTCCTCCAGCCGAAAGGGCAGCACAAATCCACAACAAGGACGCCCAACTCTGGTATTGTGCCCGCAAATCGCCCGACGTGATCGGCTGACATCGGAATGTTCCGAAACGCTCCGTTCACGTCGCCGGTCATCATGCGCTGTAAAGTGGGGAACTCTTCAGCTACGTCGAGGACCCTATTAGCCAATGCATCCGGACCATCGTAGCTGACCTCTACCCCTTCTTCTGGCACAGTATTGTCGTTGACAGAATCTCCTTGTGGGAAAGAGAGGTCGTGAATAATGCGCGCGTCGATTGTCAAGTCGGCATCTCCTTTCTGAACGGCCCCGAATGGGCTGCATGTGACGCCTTTTAGGGACGTTAAGAGGCCAATATCCAGTACAAGGTAGCGGTTCGAATCTTGGCCACTCCGTAGGTTCTTGACGATGATATTGAGTGCTCTCGTGGCGGACCCATGATTTGGCGGGGCAGTAACTTGTTGTTTAAACGATGTTTTCCATGCTGGGACTACGCCGTGCCGGATAATTTGCTGCCATTGGGATCGATAGCAATAATGCTGCCACGCCGGTAGACTCGTGGGTTCTTCAAGAGATTTGTTGGGGCGTAAGTCATTCTCACATTCGCCCCTCAAAACTCGAACAAATTCTGGTAGCTGCAGTCTGGCTCGCCGAATCAGCTCACTGTATACGGCTTGCTTGTTCCGATCCAGTAGGTACACCACCTTGTCACCTTGGGTGACTGAAGCAGGAACTGGAGCTGGTGGTTTTAGACCGTGCCGTTGCAGAACATGATTAAACTGCGAGGAAGCGGTATCCAAGTGGACTTGGATCAGACGCTGGCGCACAAGCACGGACATCTCAAAACGATGTTTCTGTGTCGATACAAATGAACTCGGAGAAAATGCACTCGGCGGTGAGGCCCCCTCAGATGCGCCTTGTGTGGACAACCCCGGCGGCATGGGCCGACCGGGAGGCCCGATGACGGACCGGCGAGTCGACATGGGTCGACCAGGGGGTCTGAAGGCGGACGAGCTCGGCAGCATGGGCTGCCCTAGCGGCCCGACATTTGGTACACACGACGGCTGGAACCGTTCGGGTGGTCTGATGCTGGGTGCTGTCGATGACATGAGTCGATCGAGCTCCCTACTGGTGGGCGAATGCGATAGCTGGAGCTGACTGGTGGGGTTGTCTTGCACCTTGGTTCGGCTCACAAATGGTGACGAGGTGTCTGGCCTCTCAGCTAGTCGGGCGGAGTCGTCCGTCGGTGGTGATATACTGTACTGTAACTGGCCTGTGATCCATGGAGGGAGTGGACCGGAGCTCACCTCCTGGCGACTTCATTCCATATCCGAGGCAAGCCCACCGTAGTTTTTAACAACGAAATCTCGGGCAATCTCAGGCAACGTGGCCGGTTTAAAATGACAGAGATTCTTGATAACACAGTTCCCGTTTTTGCCCCGACATCCTTGTGCAGATAGATAGCGCAAACAGATCGGTCTGTTTCCCTGCTTTGGAAGCACTTGTCGGACTTCAATCGGGATAGCTATACGCTTCTCTGAAGTTGGGTTGCGCTCACCGCGCGTTTGATGATTGCGGCTGTTAGATGAATTGCTGGCCAGTTTCACTGCTGCAATCACATCTTGCCGCAGAATACGCTGATGCACGCGAATGAAGGACTCGTGTGACACGCTGAAGTGCTCTTTGATCTGCTGAATCCCGTGGAGCTTCTCTTCAGTGACAAATACACGAAACAACTCGAGCTGGTCGTCGATCCATGCCGCGATTTCAGCTAAGGACTCCGATGATACTGGTAGGTCACTCACCCGCAATTCGCCCAGGAAGTTGGCCGCCGCCACGAGTGTGTCGTGTACAACTGGTTTATAGAGCTGTTGCGTGATGGCACACATGACCTCCACGGCTCCAATGATAGTCGAAAATGTTTCAGGGGCTGGAGGCGTTTGAAGAGCGTTCTTCCTGGAAAAATTGCTCATATCTGTTCCGCGGACCCGTGTCCGCTTCTCCTGCTCCGTCACTCGACCGAAATGTAAGATGGAGAGTCCTCTCGTACCAAAGTCCCAGCCAAATAAGGCTCGCAAAACAGCAGGGTGTGGAAAGAAGCCAAACTTTCTCCAATATATCTGAACAAATTCCACAAAGCGCTGCGCCGTCATCGACGCGTACTTACCGTTTATGAGTGCCAAGTGCATTGAAGACTGCATTCCAGTTGGATGAAATTGCTGTTTATCGGCGCAACCATCGGCCATACCATGTTGCGATGGTCGTGAAGTTGCCAAGGAGACACCATCGCGCTGGAGTGATATCAATTGGTCGACCTCGCGATCCAATTGCGATTGACTTGTACTTGCGATGTTACAATCGACAAGGGGAGTAGTTGTGTGTTCAATCCGTCGGCGCTTTGATGTTTGCCGAGCCCGTTGGCTATCAGGCAGCTCTGTCGTCAATGCGCTAGGGTGTTCGTCATCAGAATCACTCAACCCGTCACTCAGCACCAGTTCAGACTCCTGCACGGCTGGCGGGGCCTCTATGACTGCCTCAGGGTCCATTTTGTCGAATATGGTATCGCCAAATGACATTCCCGCTGGCAGCGTCCGCCCCCCTTCCTTGTAGTACACGAAGTCGAGGATGTGACGTATAGTGACTTCGGTCACTTCGAAGCTGGTGATGTCCAGGAGAGGGATGATCTTGGACTCGTCGACTGCTTTTCCTCCCACCGCATTTAGCAGCACCTTAGAGTCCCTCGTAGCGGTTTCACTAATTCCGTTGAACTTGTTGTATAGCTTCTCGTGCTTCGCTTTCACCTCCGCCGCCATGAGGTGACTGGTGCTCTGTCCCAGACACGGCCGCAGCGCGTACACCTCGACGGCGACGTCTTGGGTTGATGCCGAGTTGTACATGATCGAGACGGCAGCGCCGTCGAAGTTCACGTCGAGCCAACCCTGACTTTGTCCTGCCTTCCAGTGGTAACCGACCACCAGACCGTAGTCCCATACTCGACCCCCGCCCGGGCGTACCGTAGACGTGCAGATAGCGCTTCCCACGAAGGTACCAGCACCATCTTCCGCCTCTTCACCAGAAACCGCCCGAGGTGTCAGCTCGTCTTGATCCCATTCTGCTGTCTGCGCTTCCTCATCGACCCAGCGTCCACTGTGAACCAGCTTGACTTTCACTCTCCCCCCGCGTGTTGATCCTCCCTCTGTCTTACCATACGCGAAACCAACCAGGTTAAAGGCTCCGGGCCGCAGATAAAAATAACTGGGAGGCATAGTCGACGGTTGAGCTTGTCCGAGAAGGCGCGCTTGGAGGCTTTAGCTGTGGCGATGAAAATCCGAGAATGAGGTGCCCTCTGGCCCTGCATCTCCAGACTACCCGTCCTAACTATAGAATTACGTGCGCTACTGGGAAACTACGCCTTCGTCAGCAACTGCTACAACCTTGGTCGTTTCTGTTGCTTCCGCAACCTGCATGTTGGACCCGCACAATGCTTAAGCCGTGCAGCGAATACATGGAAATGGAGGCGCTAATGCCGGTGCCAGTGTGGGAGGAGCTGGCGGTGCGGGTGTCGGCGCTGGTGCCAGCGGAAATGCTGGCGCTAGCGTGAAGGCGGGTGCGGGCACCAGTGTGGGAGGAGCCGCTGACACTGGTGCTGGTGGAACTACGACTACTGCAACTGGCAACGGCGGCACCAAAACGGGTGTCGGTGCTGCTGGCACCTCCAGCACGGATGCGACGACCCAGAAGAGCTACCGCATGCTTCGCTCGGAGTGAAGCATTTGAAGTCTCGAGTTCAGATCTCCGTTCTGTTTTGAGCGTGCGCTGGCTGTCTACTCGCCTACAAGCGCACCCGTCCAACTCCGTGTTCATGTCGATGTAAATGTTTGCGTAGCATCACGGGAAATATAAGGTTTTGTTTTGTTTTTTCAGCGACGTTAGTAGAGATTTGTGCGGCATTGTGCTACTAATGCCAGCGAATGCCAATCACACAGGTCATGCATGACCACTGCGGGGGAGACATTTGCGATGTACTGGGATGCGACTAAAGTTATGATGATTTTCAGCAAGAATCTTGGGCTCAGTAGCCATCTTCGATACGGTAGAAGGGTAAGATCGAAGTCTTGTTCTTTTAGGCAGTTGGACGGTGCTCAGCATGCAGTGCTACAGCTGAGCGCGGGGGTGTTCATAACCGCTTACAGTGCAAAATCGAAACCGTGCCTCCAGTATTCGACCGGTTCGCGCTGGGACCCGCAGCAGGTTTATTGGAATCGCACGTTTTGGCCACTTTCGCTTTTGTACCGAGGTGTGCAGATCCAGCAGGCAAAATGGCAGCAGCTCGTTCAATCGTCCAACATCAATGATTTCACTTTCCACTACGATGTTTACCACCGCCTTTTTTGCATCTGGGCTTGTTGGCGTCCAGCTTGCACACTATATACCAGCATTTGTATTGACTAAGTTGAAGTTGCGATCCATTTTGAAGGATATTATAGCAAAACTCATGTCGGACCGTTTGGGCACGCCAACTGGACACGGGCGAGGCCTTCACCTCGACGAATCGATGAACTTACGCCTCGCTGTACCCGGTTGAATGGAGTAGCGTTTAATGCTCGGTCATGCTCGAATAGGTCAATTCACAACACGTAGCCTTCACCCAGGTTGCATTTTGGTTCGGGCGTCCGCGAACAGCTATCGGAAGCGAACCAGTCCAGATGTCGCGCACATTGGATCAGTCGTGTCGGATGGCGAGTCTCGCACGGTTGTGCGAACGGTTAATTTAAGGCAGTCACTCTGCTGGGTGCCAGCATACCCGCTGGGGAAGCTGGTCATCGTGTAGGTCGAGGCAGGAAGCACTTGCACACCTGCTGCCTTGACGTCACGTATCTTGCAACTTCACTGCCAATCGGCTGAGCCCAGCCACGCTAACCTGCCACGCCTCGAGCGAGACCCTGAAGGCTTCGGACTTCAGACTTCAGGCTGGGGCCGAGTCGCGCTGCCTCGGACTCATTTCCGAACTCCCTCTCTCGAGCTCACATCAACAAGCAGCTCGTGCGCATTCGAAGACTTTCAAGAACAAGAGACTCGACGATGTTCAGCAGCAGCAGCAAGATAGCCGCTTTGTGCCTCGCCGCTGTGGCCCTCTCGAGCGGTGCACACGCAGAGCAAGAGGCCGCCCAGACGTTCGGACTACTGGCCGCTGGTCTGAATGGCGGTGTTGGTCTGTACGGAGCTGGCGGTGTTGGTCTGTACGGAAACGGTGTCGCCACTGGCTACGGCGGCGCTAGCGCTAGTGCCGGTCTGTACGGTCAAGGTGTCGGCAACGCCTACGGTGGCGCTGGAGTCGGAGGTGCGGCCGGAGCTGGCGCTGGAGCAAGTGCCGGAGCAACTGCTGGAGTCGGCGCTGGAGGACACGCGGGCGTAGGGGGTAGTGTCGGTGTGGGAGGTGGCGTGAGCGGAACCGCCGGTGTCGGCGGAAATGCAGGCGCCAGCGCAAGTGCCGGCGTGAGCGGGACTGGTGGCGTGGGTCGAACTGCAGGTGTCGGCGGGAATGGCGGCGCTAACGCTGGTGCTAGTGTGGGAGGAGCTGGCGGCGCTGGTATCGGCGGCGGTGTCAGCGGATCCACTGGTATCGGAGGAACAGCGAGTGTCGGCAGGAACGGCGGCGCTAATGCAGGCGCCAATGTGGGTGGCACTGCTGGCGTTGGTGGAACTGCGGGCGTTGGTGGAAATGGAGGCGCTAATGCCGGTGCCAGTGTGGGAGGAGCTGGCGGTGCGGGCGTCGGCGCTGGTGTCAGCGGAAATGCTGGCGCTAGCGTGAAGGCGGGCACGGGCACCAGTGTGGGAGGAGCCGCTGACACTGGTGCTGGTGGAGCTACGACGACTGCAACTGGCAACGGCGGCACCAAAACGGGTGTCAGTGCTGCTGGCACCTCCAACAATGCGTCGACCCAGAAGGGCTACCGCATGCTTCGCTCGGAGTGAAGCATGTGAAGTCTCGAGTTCAGATTTTCGTTTTGTTTTGAGCGTGCGCTGGCTGTCTACTCGCCTACAAGCGCACCCGTCCAACTCCGTGTTCATGTCGATGTTCTGTAGTATCACGGGAAAATAAAAGGTTTTGTTTTTGTTTTTTTCAGTGACGTTAGTGGAGATTTGTGCGACATTGTGCTGCCCCAAGGTTCAGCAATCGAATTCGATATATCTGTCTCCAATTTCTTCTCGTATCGAATGTTGCGGTGGGTTACTTCTTCCGCGCGGGGATTAAAACGCTGGACAAAGAAAGCGATGCCCATCGACACTCCAGTCGTGCGTCTGGCATCGCTTACTGCAGTACAGCGCTGTGTGACACTTCGCGCACCTTTTGAGGGCTTCGCTGGGCTGTTGTTCGACTGCGCATACCCAGCAGATCGTGTAAAGTGTCTGCACCTTGATTGTTGAGAACGGGTCATCGACACGCAGCATGATGGATCCGTCATTCGCGAGCCGTACGTAAGGATGCAGCAATCGAAACGCTCGCCCTGGTACGAGTTGTGCGATCAACAATTGCGGGGCGTTGTAAACGGCGATCTTCGCGGGTTCCCGCTGCGAGTCTTCGACAACGAATTGGTGCGACGACCCGTTGAAGCTCGGTACTGAGACCACGATGCAATCGATCATCCGTCCAGTATGCACTTCGTCCTTCAACGCGCTAAACAATTCATCGATTGTCGCGTTAGCACACTTGGTGCTTGTGATTGCATGCGTCGCAGATTGCCGGGTCGGTGTTGACCACGAGAAGCCCTTCCGCCCTTTGGCGTTGTAAATTTCTGCCATAGCGGCAATGCTTTTCCGCCACATCAATTTCAGCGTGGAAGTCTCCGAACGGAGGTCGGAGTGCCTTCTTGGACCGAGAACGAGTTCACCGCCCCACTTCTTTTTTATAGTCGGCAGCGTCGCGGTCGTGTCCAAGATCGGCGTTCCAGCCAGACTCGTTATTCGCTCCAGAAGTTTTCGATTCGGCGAGCCTCGTGCGCTGCCACGAAGAAACGGTGGAACACGTTCGAGCAGCGCATCGCCATTTCTCAAGTGGCCAGCCGCAGCGCTCAGAGCTGTCTCTATTTCTGCTCTTGCGTTTTTGCGTTTCGTCTTCAATGCAGTGCCTCCCCGCGACCCGCGTGAAGTTTTCCTTATTGTGATCAGACCGAGTATAAAGTGCGCTTCTGCTGCCTTGCGATGACCGAACGCCGGCGCGTGGTTGAGGAATCGCGCGAAAAGTGTTTCTGCGCGTTCAAGTTTCTGCGTTTGGTAGTAGGCGACCGCTGCTTCATACAGCACTCCAAGTGTTTGCGGGTCACTGTCATCTTCTGCGTGCGGCAACAGACTCAATGCGCGCTGGAACAACAGAACACCGTGTTCGATATCGGCACCAGCATACGCCGTAAACATATGCGCACTCGCAGCACGTCTTGTGATTGCCAAATCATCGGGGAACTGGAGCTGCATCGACTTCCAGAACGTCACAAACGCGGATCGATCTGGTGGTTGAAGTAGCAGCACCATATTCGGAGTCAGCGGCGCGCCCATGTCTTGCAAATACGTTGCGGTAGCGAATGCATAGCAATTTTCATCTTCGGAAAACACGAGCATTCCATCTTCCATACGATGGGCTTCGCCTGCGAGCTCAACCGCACGCAACATTCCAGCTGGGTCAATCGATGTCAATTGCTGCATTGCCTTCAGCATCATTTCCTTCGCCATGAGTAATTGCTTACCATAAGGCGTTCCAATCGCACGCAACTCGTCGAGCGTTGGCGTCGAATTCTGCCGTTGAGGAGTTGGTTGTTCAATGCGATCGGGAATCATCCCAACGACACGATCCAGAATTCTCACCGTTTCTTTCGGCACCGACGCTCGTTGGGCAGCTAACAATCGATATCGATCCGCTGTATCTGCAGCGGGAACGAAGCCAAATCTAAACGCGGCATCGGCCCACCGTGCTGCTGTTTCGTATTCGTGCAGCAACCCGTGCAACGCGGCAAGATTCGACATGGCTTCATTGTGCAACATCTCAGCGCTTCGCCGAAACATCTCGCGTGCACGTGGAAGGTCTTTTTGTACGTTGTGAGTGCCGTTCATCAAGCATAAACCGAATTGATTCATCCCAGTGGCCGCGCCCAACTCAGCTGCGCGTTCCCAATATTCACGTGCGCGCGTCTTATCTTGACGAAAGTGGATACCCGCGTCATAAAAACTGCCGAGCGTTGTCAGCGCTTCTCTAACGCCAACATTGTTGAGCGTTGCTATCGGTGTTCGTGTTGGCGGACACGCAGCGGCTTTCTCCAACCACCGAATGGCTGCCGGGATGTCCTTGCGCGTTCCTTGCCCTTTTAGCTGACAAATGGCGTAATTGTACATGCCTTCCGCATCACCTCCCACTGCAGCCGCCATAAATTCACGTGCAGCGTCATCGAGTCGTCCATCTTGACGCGCACGCTGGCCAAGAATCACGTGCTTTTTCGCGCCCATGCCGACACGATTCCAGTCAAACTGCAACATTTTGTCCGTCATCGCCATCGGGTCCTCTGTTTCGTCGAGCCCCGCTCTCGCTTGGTTTGCAGCTCGGAACGCACCTTCATTGGAGCTCATCGGCCCATACGCCAGGTTCTCACTCTCGCACCGAGCTTCCTCGTCTCGTCGGAGTCGATACTCGGACATCTTGTTCGTAATCTCCTCGACCATGGCCTTGTCGTGCTCTGCGGAGGCCAACCCGAGTGCCATCTCCAGCCGCGCCACGGCTTTCGCGTGCTTGGTCTTCGCGGCGTAGATCGCCGCGAGACGCACGTGTGGTTTCGACCAATGCGGCGCGAGTTCCGCCGCGCGTTTCGCGTCCTGCTTGGCATTGGCGAAGTCTTGCATGTGCCATCTCGCGGTCGAGCGATTGTTGAAGAGCTGCGCGAGCATCATCGCATCCACCGCCCCAACCACTTGCAAGCCGTTCGTGTAGCACTTCTCCGCGGCGCGGAAATCGTTGGCGCGGAACAACCGATTGCCCTCCGTCTTGGCCTTCTCGGCCGCGTCCGTGGCGTCGCGGTTGGACGGCAGCACCTGCACGTCGCTAGCATCGACCTCACTCGCACGCACGCGCTGCAGCGCCACAGCATCGCCTCCCAGCGCTTCGAACGCGCGTACACAGAACGCCTCATGCTTGGCCAACGCCGCCGCCGTCACGCGGCCGCCGGCCGCGTGGGCCCAATGGTTTCTCGCGGCGACGATAGCGGAGACCGCGGCCGCTTGACTTTCGTTCTCGGCGTGGCCAAAGTGCCTGAGTACGGCGGCGCAGAGCGTCACATCCCACGTCTCGACGTCGCCTCGTTGAACAGATTGGCGGAGATGCGGCGCAACTGAGCGCGCAAGCGCGGCAGCAGAAACGCTTGGGCGCGTGGTCCACGCCTCCCGCGTCAGCTCCTGCAGGCGCTGCTCGCACACGCGCACAATCTCCTCTAGGCGCCAGCGATTCTTGCGTTCGCGCGTTTCCATAACGGCCGCCTTCGCGTTCTTCGCCTTTGATTTGCCCTTCTTCGCCATCGTGCCGCACGGAGGGCAGTGAACGTGTAACGGGGCAAATATATCACAGCAAAGGAAGCGGGCTTGCAGTCCAAGACCCCAGTCTGCGGCAGACTCTGCCTCCCCTCCCCAGTCTGGGGCGGTGGGGAGGGGGAAGAGACGCCCTATCCTACTGTTCTATTAATAGAGCTTCTTCGGATCACAGGTTTCCGCTCAAATAATGACATGGATTTGGCCAAATCACCACCTTTGTGTGATTTGAAGATCGGGAAATAACATGGTGTTTCCCGGAAAATGGCGTGTTCTTTCACGCGAAAATCACATGCGCGACTTTCTGTCAATTCTGACACGGTGTCACCCCTACATGTAATAGCGAAACCTTTTATACTGGGAATACCGAAGAATGAGGGATGGACAGCCCTCAAGGGATTAATTCCACGGTACTGCGTAAGCGTAACCTGGGTTAACATTCGTACAACATTAGAAATGTTGCATGATAGCAACGGCGCTGCTACTATTAATACCGGTAGCAGAGCAGCATCATAGCGACGGACGCCATCGGTACAGTAGCACTGCTACTAGCAGAGCAGCACAGCATGATAGCATTGGACGCAATCGGTACAGTAGCACTGCTACTAGCAGAGCAGTGAAGCATCATAGCAATGGACGCCATCGGCGCAGTAGCACTGCTACTAGCAAAGCAGCACAGCATGATAGCAATGGACGCCATCGGTGCAGTAGCACTGCTACTAGCAAAGCAGCACAGCATGATAGCAATGGATGCAGTAGCACTACTACTAGCACAGCCGCACAGCATGATAGCAATGGATGCAGTAGCACTACTACTAGCAGAGCAGCACAGCACGATAGCAATGGACGCCATCGGTGCAGTAGCACTGCTACTAACGTTAGCAGAGCCCGATCGGTCGCATAGTGTTCCCAGTCTAAGTCGCAGACACCCTAGTTAATATTTTCCGTGATACTACACAAACATTTACATCGACATGAACACGGAGTTGGCGCTTGACGCGAGTAGACAGCCAGCGCACTCTTAAAGCAAAACGGAGAACTGAACACGAGACTTCAAATGCTTCACTCCGAGCGAAGCATGCGGTAGCCCTTCTGTAGAAATGCGCGTTTTAGGGTAGAATGGAAAGTGAGATTCAGTCTTATCGGTAGCCTATCCTTAGCTCCTTACCTACCTGTCGTCTGACGACTCGTCATGCAGGTCACAGCTGCGCGGCGGATCCTGACGCCAGAGGGCCCCATCCCTCACGATCCTGACGCCAGATCGGAGGGAATTCAACACTCCTCCACGCCGGCAGCGGCGACTTCCCTCTCGTCTCAGTGGAGACCCACGATGACCCGCAGGTCAGCCAGCCTCGGCGCCTCCAAGGCCTTGGTGAGGACGTCTGCTGGCATCTTCGCGCTCTCCAGGTACTCGGCCTTGAGCACCCCGCGCTTCGCAAGCGCGCCCACGAACTTGATGCGCACATCAATGTGCTTCGCCTTGCTCGATGAGCCTTCACCGTCGAGCTGCTTGAGCGCCGCTTGATTGTCGACGCACAGCTTCATCGGGCTGGCATGCGTGATGCCCAGCTCACCGAGCAACTCGCGCACGCCCAGCAACTCCGTAGCCATAACCGAGGCTGCAGTGTACTCAGCCTCCATGGTGGAGAGGCTGACACCGGTCTGCTTCTTGCAGACCCACGACACGGGCATCCCGTCAACCGTGAGCATGCCGCCGGTCACGGACTTCCTGTCCGCCTTGTCGGCAGCGAAGTCCGCGTCGCTGTACGCGACGACCTTCAGCGGCTCCTCCAAAGCCCCCTGGCCCTTCATACTTAGCCGCAGGCTCTTGGTCCCCGCCAAGTAGCGCGTGATGCGCTTGCCGAGCTTCCAGTCGGACATCGTGGGGCTGTGGGTGCGTCGCGACGCTTTGTGCACCGCGTACGCGATGTCCGGGCGCGTGCAGCGCGCCACCCACATTAGGCTCCCCACGAGCGACTGGAACTTGCGCACAGTCACCACGCCGTCTCCTCCAGACGTGGGCAGAAGTTCATCTGACCCTTCGTCGATCTCGTTCGACTCGGCGCCGATCGGGGTGCGCACGCCGTGCACAGACTCCATCCCGTGCTCGCGCAGCATCTCCTCTATGGCCAGCTCCTGGTCGAGGTCGTAGCCCTCGTCGTCGTTGTACGACACCCTCATGCCGAGGAACTTGCTGGCGGGACCGAGGTCCTTGATGGAGAGCTCGGTCGGCTCACCGAAGAACGCGTCGACGGCTTGCTGCTCCATTCCCGTGACCAGCAGGTCGTCGACGTACACGCCGACAACCACCAGGACGCCTTCTCGGCGCCTGTAGTACACGCACATGTCTGTCAGACTCTGGGCGAAGCCCAACTTGATGAGAGTCTTGTGCAAGAGCTGGTTCCAGAGCCGGCCGGCCTGCTTGAGGCCGTACAGGGCCTTCAACAACTCCAGCACCAACTCAGAGTCGTTCGCGACACCCAGACGTTTGCGCACGTCCTCCGGAATCACCATTCCGCGCGGCAGGCGCAGGAAGATGTCCAGCTCGGCCTCCTTGTCGGCCTTGACGTACGCGTTGGGCACGTCGCCGTGCTTCGCGGGCACACGCCACTTCCTGGCGAGCACGAAGATCAGCTTCACGCTGCTCATCTCGATCACAGCGGAGAACGTCACGCTGTAGTCGACCCCGAACTCTTGTTCGTTGCCGCAGGCGACGAGTCGCGCCTTCAGTCGCTCGATGGCGCCCTCGGCATCCATCTTGGTCTTGTAGACCCACTTCGTGTGGAGCGCGTGGGCGCCCTTGGGCTTGCGCACGACTCACCAGACCCCGTTGTCTTCTAGAGCTCGCAGCTCCTCGGCCATCGCGGCGAGCCACTTGTCCTTGAGCTTGCTGCGCATGGCCTCCTGGTACGACTTGGGGTCGTGCTCGGTGACGCTGTTCACGACGTCGCGTCCCGGCTCCTGCGACTGCGCGGCCTCGTTCGTCGCGCTCTCAGCGCTCTTAGCCACGGAGCGCGTCACGTGGCGCTCGCGAGTCCACGGCTTCTTCTTCTTGGTCGACGCACGCTTCTTCTTGCTGCGCGCACTCGTGGCCTCGGCCACCGACGCTTGAGCCTCGCTCACCGGCGACTCGTCGCCCTCGAGCGTCTCGTCGCCTTGCAGGTAGAGCCTCTGAACCTGCAGGTTCTGCTCTTTATCGAGCGTCTCGATATTCTTGACGTGCTGCGTGGTCACCACCACCCTGTCCTTGGGCAAGTACACTCGGTACCCCTTGGTCTCCTCGCCCACGCCCACGATCATGGCCGTCTGCGCGCGCTGCGCAAAGTTCTTCTTGCGCGGGTCGCGGTACACGGTGCACGGCGACCCGAACACCACGATCTCGCCAAGCGGCGGAGACTTGCCCGTCAGCAACTTCAACGGCGACGCACGCCCTGGGTTGGAGTTGGTCGGGGCGCGGTTCAGGATGTACGCAGCATACTGAACCGCGTCACCCCAGAACCTCAGCGGGAGCCCGCACGCGAAGATCATGCACCGCGCCATGTTCATGATGGTGCGGTGCATGCGCTCGGCCTTGCCATTGCTGGACTGGTTCCGCGCCTCACTGCGCTGCCTGGCCACGCCCGTGCGCTTGCAGAACAAGTCCACGTTCTCGTACTCTCCTCCGGAGTCGGTGCGCAGAACGTGGATCTTGCAGTCGAACTCCTTCTCGAAGTAGACTAGGAAGTGCTCAAAGAGCTTTGCCGCCGCGTCCTTGGTGCGCGCCAGGAACACGCGGCAGTAGTTGGACTTGAAGTCCACAAAGTTGACCATATACCTGTTGCCCAGGCGGTCCTTGGGGGTCATCGGCCCCTTCAAGTCCGAACAGATCACCCCACCCACCCTGTCGATGGGTGAGTGGGCGCCGGTGTCCTTCTTGGACCGACGGTTCTTCGTCTGTTTGCCCTCGGCGCACGTCAAGCAGTTGACACGCTTGTGATCCGTTAGGTGGATCCCGGAGCTCGGCTCCTTAGCCAGTCGCTCCACCGAGTCATAGTTCAAGTGCGCCAAGCGCTTGTGAAACTCCAGCAACGTGCCCTTCTGCACGTCTCCCGATACTTCCGCAGACTCCGTGAGCTCCTGGCTCAGCGCGGACATGATCACGTCCGAGGGCAACTCATGCCTCGGCGCCACAGCGGCACGCACAACCAACACGTTGCGCAGCATATCGACGTCGAACGCCACGCGTCCACCGTCCTTGGCCGCAACGACGCGTCGTCCGGCTTGCTGTCTCAGCTCGAAGCCACGCTTGTCAAGCTGCCCGTAGGAGATGAGGTTATGAACCACGTCCGGAGCGTAGTACACGCTAGTGAGCTCCACCACCTGCTCCTTGCCACACGCCGTGACGCTCAGCAGCAGCTTGCCGCGCTTGGTGATGCTCAGCGACTCGCCGTTGGGCTGCACGCACTCGTCATTGCACTCCTCGACGTCCTCGAGGAGCGACTCGTCGTGCACGAGATGGCGGCTGGATCCACTGTCCAGGATCCAGAGTCCGTCGAACTCACCGGACTTCTCGCCGACAGCCAGCGTGATGTCCGCGCGCTGCTTGCGCTCCGGGCATGTAGCCCTCAGGTGACCCACACGGCCGCACTCATGGCAGCTCCGCGTCTCCTTGCGCTGGTAGCTGCCCTCTCGCACTGCATTGACCGTCTCACGGCCTAGCGACTTCTGCTTGGTCGACTCGGTCTCCCAAGACTGCGCGAAGTGCGCGAGCTCCTCGGCGTGCTGCAGGTAGTCAGTCCGCGACTGATCCACCTTGGCCATCAGCACCGTGCGGAGCTGCGGGGAGGCGTACTGAACAATGTTGTTCAGCACCAAGTAGTCCGCGCTGCTCCCCGTGGCCTCGGAGATGGCCACGAGTTACATGTAGTGCTCCGGCCATGACCTCTTGGCGTCCTTCGGCGCCGTGAACAACTTCATGGCTTGGGCGGGCGTGATGTTGGTCTTGAACGCGTCCAGCATCCGCTCCATGACGTACTACAAGGTGGGCAACTGGTTCCACCAGGTGTCCACCTGCTTGTTGTAGTACCGCTCGGCCGTACCCGACAGGTAGTGGCCGAGCAGGTCCACCTTCACGTCCTCGGACCATGGGAAGCCGCACGCCGACTGCCCGAGCGCCACTTGCCGCTCGAACCTCCTGCCCCAGTCCAGGAAGCCGGAGCCCAGCCCGACGTACAGCTCCTTGCCGTCGAACGGGCGGATCGCCAGCTTCTTCTGGCGGGCGTCCGGGTATCGGAGCGCCCCACCCTGGTTCTGCTGCGGGTACTGGTACTGGGCGGGGGCGGCTGGCGGCTGGGCTTCAGGCTGCCGAGGTGCTGGTGTCGGCACCGCCGGTGACGGCTGCAGTCCTTGTCCAGCTTGGGCGGCGTGCTCCGCCGCGTAGAGCCTCTGCAGCTCCGACATGCCGTAGCCCGGCTCATGGGACCCGACGTCCGCATGGCGCAGCCCGAAGTACTGCGGGGGCGCTGTCGGCCTGCGAGGGGTCTGCGTGTGCGGCGTGCCGCTCAAGCTGTCGATGTGCATCCTGGACCCGCGGCCCAGGGCCGACGCGAACAGGCTCGTGTCCATCAGGGCCTTCGCGTCCTTCTTCGGCAGCTCCAGGCGCTGCTCGAGCTTGGTCTGGGACTCCTCCAGCTTGTCCAGCCGACCAGTGACGCCGCGAAGCAGCGCCAGCAGCTCCGACGCTTCGCCCCCCTCCGTGGTCGCCGATGCGACGTTCCCGGGGTTGCCGTCACCCCTTGCGCGGGCGACGGCGGTGCTCTCCACTCCTTCGTCGGAGCCGGTCCTTGCGCGACCTGGCTCCGCTTGCATTTGGGCTCATAACCTGTAGAAATGCGCGTTTTAGGGTAGAATGGAAAGTGAGATTCAGTCTTATCGGTAGCCTATCCTTAGCTCCTTACCTACCTGTCGTCTGACGACTCGTCATGCAGGTCACAGCTGCGCGGCGGATCCTGACGCCAGAGGGCCCCATCCCTCACGATCCTGACGCCAGATCGGAGGGAATTCAACACCTTCTGGGTCGTCGCATCCGTGCTGGAGGTGCCAGCAGCACCGACACCCGTTTTGGTGCCGCCGTTGCCAGTTGCAGTAGTCGTAGCTCCACCAGCACCAGTGTCAGCGGCTCCTCCCACACTGGTGCCCGTGCCCGCCTTCACGCTAGCGCCAGCATTTCCGCTGGCACCAGCGCCGACACCCGCACCGCCAGCTCCTCCCACACTGGCACCGGCATTAGCGCCTCCATCTCCACCAACGCCCGCAGTTCCGCCAACGCCCGCAGTTCCGCCAGCACCTCCCACGCTAGCACCAGCATTAGCGCCGCCATTCCCGCCGACACTCGCAGTTCCACCCACGCCACCAGTCCCGCTCACGCCGGCACTTGCGCTGGCGCCTGCATTTCCGCCGACACCGGCGGTTCCGCTCACGCCACCTCCCACACCGACACTACCGGCATTTCCTCCAACACCGACTCCAGCATTTGCTCCGGCACTTGCTCCAGCGCCAGCTCCGGCGGCGCCTCCGAGTCCAGCGCCACCGTAGACGTTGCCGACACCTAGACCGTACAGACCGGCGTTAGCGCCCCCATAGCCGGTGGCGACACCGTTTCCGTACAGGCCAACAACACCAGCTCCGTAGAGACCCACGCCGCCATGCAGACCAGCGGCCAGTAGTCCGAACGTCTGGGCGGCCTCTTGCTCGGCGTGTGCACCGCTCGAGAGGGCCACAGCGGCGAGGCACAAAGCGGCTATCTTGCTGCTGCTGCTGAACATTGTCGAGTCTCTTGTTCTTGAAAGTCTTCGAATGCGCACGAGCTGCTTGTTGATGTGAGCTCGAGAGAGGGAGTTCGGAAATGAGTCCGAGGCAGCGCGACTCGGCCTCAGCCTGAAGTCTGAAGCCCGAAGCCTTCAGGGTGTCGATCGAGGCGTGGCAAGTTAGTGTGGCTGGGCTCAGCCGATTGGCAGTGTAGTTGCAAGATACGTGACGTCAAGGCAGCAGGTGTGCAAGTGCTTCCTGCCTCGATTTGCACAATGACCAGCTTCCCCAGCAGGTATGCTGGCACCCAGCAGAATGACTGCCTTAACTGTTCGCACAACCGTGCGAGACTCGCCATCCGACACGATTGATCCAATGTGCGCGACATCTGGACTGGTTCGCTTCCGATAGCGCCCAAACCAAAATTCAGCCTGGACGAGTGCTACATGTAGTGAATTGACCGATTCGAACATGACCGAGCATTAAACGCTACTCCATTCAACCGGGTACAGCGAGGCGTAAGTTCATCAATTCGTCGAGGTGAAAGCCTCGCCCGTGTCTAGTTGGCGTGCTCAAACGGCCCGACATGAGTTTTGATATCCTTCAAAATGGATCGCTACTTCAACTTAGTCAATACAAACGCTGGTATATAGTGTGCAAGCCGGACGCCAACAAGCCCAGATGCCAAAAAGGCGGTGGTAAACATCGTAGTGGACAGTGACATCAATGATGTCGGACGATCACCCTTGAACGAGCTGCTGCCATTTTGTACCGGTATGCTGGATTCGCACACCTCGGTACAAAAGCAAAAGTGCCCAAAACGTGCGATTCCAATAAACCTGCTGCGGGCCCCAGCGCGAACCGGTCGAATAGTGGAGGCACGGTTTCGATTTTGCACTGTAAGCGGTTATGACGGTCACTAATACCCCCGCGCTCAGCTGTAGCACTGCATGCTGAGCACCGTCCAACTGCCTAAAAGAACAAGACTTCGATTCTACCCTTCTACCGTATCGAAGATGGCTACTGAGCCCAAGATTCTTGCTGTAAATCATCATAACTTTAGTCGCATCCCAGTACATCGCAAATGTCTCCCCCGCAGTGGTCATGCATGACCTGTGTGATTGGCATTCGCCGGCATTAGTAGCACAATGCCGCACAAATCTCTACTAACGTCGCTGGAAAAAACAAAACAAAACCTTATATTCCCGTGATACTACGCAAACATTTACATCGACATGAACACGGAGTTGGACGGGTGCGCTTGTAGGCGAGTAGACAGCCAGCGCACGCTCAAAACAGAACGGAGATCTGAACACGAGACTTCAAATGCTTCACTCCGAGCGAAGCATGCGGTAGCCCTTCTGGGTCGTCGCATCCGTGCTGGAGGTGCCAGCAGCACCGACACCCGTTTTGGTGCCGCCGTTGCCAGTTGCAGTAGTCGTAGCTCCACCAGCACCAGTGTCAGCGGCTCCTCCCACACTGGTGCCCACACCCGCCTTCACGCTAGCGCCAGCATTTCCGCTGGCACCAGCGCCGACACCCGCACCGCCAGCTCCTCCCACACTGGCACCGGCATTAGCGCCTCCATTTCCACCAACGCCCGCAGTTCCGCCAACGCCGGTGGTTCCGCCAACGCCCGCAGTCCCGCTAGCAGTGCCGCCCACATTGGCACCTGCATTAGCACCGCCGTTCCCACCGACACTCGCAGTGCCTCCGACACCAGTGGATCCGCTGACACCGCCGCTGAGACCGGCGCCGCCAGCACCTCCCACGCTAGCACCAGCATTAGCGCCGCCATTCCCGCCGACACTCGCAGTTCCACCCACGCCACCAGTCCCGCTCACGCCGGCACTTGCGCTGGCGCCTGCATTTCCGCCGACACCGGCGGTTCCGCTCACGCCACCTCCCACACCGACACTACCCCCTACGCCGGCATTTCCTCCAGCACCGACTCCAGCAACGACTCCAGCAGTTGCTCCGGCACTTGCTCCAGCGCCAGCTCCGGCAGCGCCTCCGAGTCCAGCGCCACCGTAGACGTTGCCGACACCTAGACCGTACAGACCGGCGTTAGCGCCCCCATAGCCGGTGGCGACACCGTTTCCGTACAGGCCAACAACACCAGCTCCGTAGAGACCCACGCCGCCATGCAGACCAGCGGCCAGTAGTCCGAACGTCTGGGCGGCCTCTTGCTCGGCGTGTGCACCGCTCGAGAGGGCCACAGCGGCGAGGCACAAAGCGGCTATCTTGCTGCTGCTGCTGAACATTGTCGAGTCTCTTGTTCTTGAAAGTCTTCGAATGCGCACGAGCTGCTTGTTGATGTGAGCTCGAGAGAGGGAGTTCAGAAATGAGTCCGAGGCAGCGCGACTCGGCCTCAGCCTGAAGTCTGAAGCCCGAAGCCTTCAGGGTGTCGATCGAGGCGTGGCAAGTTAGTGTGGCTGGGCTCAGCCGATCGACAGTGTAGTTGCAAGATACGTGACGTCAAGGCAGCAGGTGTGCAAGTGCTTCCTGCCTCGATTTGCACAATGACCAGCTTCCCCAGCAGGTATGCTGGCACCCAGCAGAATGACTGCCTTAACTGTTCGCACAACCGTGCGAGACTCGCCATCCGACACGATTGATCCAATGTGCGCGACATCTGGACTGGTTCGCTTCCGATAGCGCCCAAACCAAAATTCAGCCTGGACGAGTGCTACATGTAGTGAATTGACCGATTCGAACATGACCGAGCATTAAACGCTACTCCATTCAACCGGGTACAGCGAGGCGTAAGTTCATCAATTCGTCGAGGTGAAAGCCTCGCCCGTGTCTAGTTGGCGTGCTCAAACGGCCCGACATGAGTTTTGATATCCTTCAAAATGGATCGCTACTTCAACTTAGTCAATACAAACGCTGGTATATAGTGTGCAAGCCGGACGCCAACAAGCCCAGATGCCAAAAAGGCGGTGGTAAACATCGTAGTGGACAGTGACATCAATGATGTCGGACGATCACCCTTGAACGAGCTGCTGCCATTTTGTACCGGTATGCTGGATTCGCACACCTCGGTACAAAAGCAAAAGTGCCCAAAACGTGCGATTCCAATAAACCTGCTGCGGGCCCCAGCGCGAACCGGTCGAATAGTGGAGGCACGGTTTCGATTTTGCACTGTAAGCGGTTATGACGGTCACTAACACCCCCGCGCTCAGCTGTAGCACTGCATGCTGAGCACCGTCCAACTGCCTAAAAGAACAAGACTTCGATTCTACCCTTCTACCGTATCGAAGATGGCTACTGAGCCCAAGATTCTTGCTGTAAATCATCATAACTTTAGTCGCATCCCAGTACATCGCAAATGTCTCCCCCGCAGTGGGCATGCATGACCTGTGTGATTGGCATTCGCCGGCATTAGTAGCACAATGCCGCACAAATCTCTACTAACGTCGCTGGAAAAAACAAAACAAAACCTTATATTCCCGTGATACTACGCAAACATTTACATCGACATGAACACGGAGTTGGACGGGTGCGCTTGTAGGCGAGTAGACAGCCAGCGCACGCTCAAAACAGAACGGAGATCTGAACACGAGACTTCAAATGCTTCACTCCGAGCGAAGCATGCGGTAGCCCTTCTGGGTCGTCGCATCCGTGCTGGAGGTGCCAGCAGCACCGACACCCGTTTTGGTGCCGCCGTTGCCAGTTGCAGTAGTCGTAGCTCCACCAGCACCAGTGTCAGCGGCTCCTCCCACACTGGTGCCCACACCCGCCTTCACGCTAGCGCCAGCATTTCCGCTGGCACCAGCGCCGACACCCGCACCGCCAGCTCCTCCCACACTGGCACCGGCATTAGCGCCTCCATTTCCACCAACGCCCGCAGTTCCGCCAACGCCGGTGGTTCCGCCAACGCCCGCAGTCCCGCTAGCAGTGCCGCCCACATTGGCACCTGCATTAGCACCGCCGTTCCCACCGACACTCGCAGTGCCTCCGACACCAGTGGATCCGCTGACACCGCCGCTGAGACCGGCGCCGCCAGCACCTCCCACGCTAGCACCAGCATTAGCGCCGCCATTCCCGCCGACACTCGCAGTTCCACCCACGCCACCAGTCCCGCTCACGCCGGCACTTGCGCTGGCGCCTGCATTTCCGCCGACACCGGCGGTTCCGCTCACGCCACCTCCCACACCGACACTACCCCCTACGCCGGCATTTCCTCCAGCACCGACTCCAGCAACGACTCCAGCAGTTGCTCCGGCACTTGCTCCAGTGCCAGCTCCGGCAGCGCCTCCGAGTCCAGCGCCACCGTAGACGTTGCCGACACCTAGACCGTACAGACCGGCGTTAGCGCCCCCATAGCCGGTGGCGACACCGTTTCCGTACAGGCCAACAACACCAGCTCCGTAGAGACCCACGCCGCCATGCAGACCAGCGGCCAGTAGTCCGAACGTCTGGGCGGCCTCTTGCTCGGCGTGTGCACCGCTCGAGAGGGCCACAGCGGCGAGGCACAAAGCGGCTATCTTGCTGCTGCTGCTGAACATTGTCGAGTCTCTTGTTCTTGAAAGTCTTCGAATGCGCACGAGCTGCTTGTTGATGTGAGCTCGAGAGAGGGAGTTCAGAAATGAGTCCGAGGCAGCGCGACTCGGCCTCAGCCTGAAGTCGGAAGCCCGAAGCCTTCAGGGTGTCGATCGAGGCGTGGCAAGTTAGTGTGGCTGGGCTCAGCCGATTGGCAGTGTAGTTGCAAGATACGTGACGTCAAGGCAGCAGGTGTGCAAGTGCTTCCTGCCTCGATTTGCACAATGACCAGCTTCCCCAGCAGGTATGCTGGCACCCAGCAGAATGACTGCCTTAACTGTTCGCACAACCGTGCGAGACTCGCCATCCGACACGATTGATCCAATGTGCGCGACATCTGGACTGGTTCGCTTCCGATAGCGCCCAAACCAAAATTCAGTCTGGACGAGTGCTACATGTAGTGAATTGACCGATTCGAACATGACCGAGCATTAAACGCTACTCCATTCAACCGGGTACAGCGAGGCGTAAGTTCATCAATTCGTCGAGGTGAAAGCCTCGCCCGTGTCTAGTTGGCGTGCTCAAACGGCCCGACATGAGTTTTGATATCCTTCAAAATGGATCGCTACTTCAACTTAGTCAATACAAACGCTGGTATATAGTGTGCAAGCCGGACGCCAACAAGCCCAGATGCCAAAAAGGCGGTGGTAAACATCGTAGTGGACAGTGACATCAATGATGTCGGACGATCACCCTTGAACGAGCTGCTGCCATTTTGTACCGGTATGCTGGATTCGCACACCTCGGTACAAAAGCAAAAGTGCCCAAAACGTGCGATTCCAATAAACCTGCTGCGGGCCCCAGCGCGAACCGGTCGAATAGTGGAGGCACGGTTTCGATTTTGCACTGTAAGCGGTTATGACGGTCACTAACACCCCCGCGCTCAGCTGTAGCACTGCATGCTGAGCACCGTCCAACTGCCTAAAAGAACAAGACTTCGATTCTACCCTTCTACCGTATCGAAGATGGCTACTGAGCCCAAGATTCTTGCTGTAAATCATCATAACTTTAGTCGCATCCCAGTACATCGCAAATGTCTCCCCCGCAGTGGTCATGCATGACCTGTGTGATTGGCATTCGCCGGCATTAGTAGCACAATGCCGCACAAATCTCTACTAACGTCGCTGGAAAAAACAAAACAAAACCTTATATTCCCGTGATACTACGCAAACATTTACATCGGCATGAACACGGAGTTGGACGGGTGCGCTTGTAGGCGAGTAGACAGCCAGCGCACGCTCAAAACAGAACGGAGATCTGAACACGAGACTTCAAATGCTTCACTCCGAGCGAAGCATGCGGTAGCCCTTCTGGGTCGTCGCATCCGTGCTGGAGGTGCCAGCAGCACCGACACCCGTTTTGGTGCCGCCGTTGCCAGTTGCAGTAGTCGTAGCTCCACCAGCACCAGTGTCAGCGGCTCCTCCCACACTGGTGCCCACACCCGCCTTCACGCTAGCGCCAGCATTTCCGCTGGCACCAGCGCCGACACCCGCACCGCCAGCTCCTCCCACACTGGCACCGGCATTAGCGCCTCCATTTCCACCAACGCCCGCAGTTCCGCCAACGCCGGTGGTTCCGCCAACGCCCGCAGTCCCGCTAGCAGTGCCGCCCACATTGGCACCTGCATTAGCACCGCCGTTCCCACCGACACTCGCAGTGCCTCCGACACTCGCAGTGCCTCCGACACCAGTGGATCCGCTGACACCGCCGCTGAGACCGGCGCCGCCAGCACCTCCCACGCTAGCACCAGCATTAGCGCCGCCATTCCCGCCGACACTCGCAGTTCCACCCACGCCACCAGTCCCGCTCACGCCGGCACTTGCGCTGGCGCCTGCATTTCCGCCGACACCGGCGGTTCCGCTCACGCCACCTCCCACACCGACACTACCCTCTACGCCGGCATTTCCTCCAGCACCGACTCCAGCACCGACTCCAGCAGTTGCTCCGGCACTTGCTCCAGCGCCAGCTCCGGCGGCGCCTCCGAGTCCAGCGCCACCGTAGACGTTGCCGACACCTAGACCGTACAGACCGGCATTAGCGCCCCCATAGCCGGTGGCGACACCGTTTCCGTACAGGCCAACACCGCCAGCTCCGTAGAGACCCACGCCGCCATGCAGACCAGCGGCCAGTAGTCCGAACGTCTGGGCGGCCTCTTGCTCGGCGTGTGCACCGCTCGAGAGGGCCACAGCGGCGAGGCACAAAGCGGCTATCTTGCTGCTGCTGCTGAACATTGTCGAGTCTCTTGTTCTTGAAAGTCTTCGAATGCGCACGAGCTGCTTGTTGATGTGAGCTCGAGAGAGGGAGTTCAGAAATGAGTCCGAGGCAGCGCGACTCGGCCTCAGCCTGAAGTCTGAAGCCCGAAGCCTTCAAGGTGTCGATCGAGGCGTGGCAAGTTAGTGTGGCTGGGCTCAGCCGATTGGCAGTGTAGTTGCAAGATACGTGACGTCAAGGCAGCAGGTGTGCAAGTGCTTCCTGCCTCGATTTGCACAATGACCAGCTTCCCCAGCAGGTATGCTGGCACCCAGCAGAATGACTGCCTTAACTGTTCGCACAACCGTGCGAGACTCGCCATCCGACACGATTGATCCAATGTGCGCGACATCTGGACTGGTTCGCTTCCGATAGCGCCCAAACCAAAATTCAGCCTGGACGAGTGCTACATGTAGTGAATTGACCGATTCGAACATGACCGAGCATTAAACGCTACTCCATTCAACCGGGTACAGCGAGGCGTAAGTTCATCAATTCGTCGAGGTGAAAGCCTCGCCCGTGTCTAGTTGGCGTGCTCAAACGGCCCGACATGAGTTTTGATATCCTTCAAAATGGATCGCTACTTCAACTTAGTCAATACAAACGCTGGTATATAGTGTGCAAGCCGGACGCCAACAAGCCCAGATGCCAAAAAGGCGGTGGTAAACATCGTAGTGGACAGTGACATCAATGATGTCGGACGATCACCCTTGAACGAGCTGCTGCCATTTTGTACCGGTATGCTGGATTCGCACACCTCGGTACAAAAGCAAAAGTGCCCAAAACGTGCGATTCCAATAAACCTGCTGCGGGCCCCAGCGCGAACCGGTCGAATAGTGGAGGCACGGTTTCGATTTTGCACTGTAAGCGGTTATGACGGTCACTAACACCCCCGCGCTCAGCTGTAGCACTGCATGCTGAGCACCGTCCAACTGCCTAAAAGAACAAGACTTCGATTCTACCCTTCTACCGTATCGAAGATGGCTACTGAGCCCAAGATTCTTGCTGTAAATCATCATAACTTTAGTCGCATCCCAGTACATCGCAAATGTCTCCCCCGCAGTGGTCATGCATGACCTGTGTGATTGGCATTCGCCGGCATTAGTAGCACAATGCCGCACAAATCTCTACTAACGTCGCTGGAAAAAACAAAACAAAACCTTATATTCCCGTGATACTACGCAAACATTTACATCGACATGAACACGGAGTTGGACGGGTGCGCTTGTAGGCGAGTAGACAGCCAGCGCACGCTCAAAACAGAACGGAGATCTGAACACGAGACTTCAAATGCTTCACTCCGAGCGAAGCATGCGGTAGCCCTTCTGGGTCGTCGCATCCGTGCTGGAGGTGCCAGCAGCACCGACACCCGTTTTGGTGCCGCCGTTGCCAGTTGCAGTAGTCGTAGCTCCACCAGCACCAGTGTCAGCGGCTCCTCCCACACTGGTGCCCACACCCGCCTTCACGCTAGCGCCAGCATTTCCGCTGGTACCAGCGCCGACACCCGCACCGCCAGCTCCTCCCACACTGGCACCGGCATTAGCGCCTCCATTTCCACCAACGCCCGCAGTTCCGCCAACGCCGGTGGTTCCGCCAACGCCCGCAGTCCCGCTAGCAGTGCCGCCCACATTGGCACCTGCATTAGCACCGCCGTTCCCACCGACACTCGCAGTGCCTCCGACACCAGTGGATCCGCTGACACCGCCGCTGAGACCGGCGCCGCCAGCACCTCCCACGCTAGCACCAGCATTAGCGCCGCCATTCCCGCCGACACTCGCAGTTCCACCCACGCCACCAGTCCCGCTCACGCCGGCACTTGCGCTGGCGCCTGCATTTCCGCCGACACCGGCGGTTCCGCTCACGCCACCTCCCACACCGACACTACCCCCTACGCCGGCATTTCCTCCAGCACCGACTCCAGCAACGACTCCAGCAGTTGCTCCGGCACTTGCTCCAGTGCCAGCTCCGGCAGCGCCTCCGAGTCCAGCGCCACCGTAGACGTTGCCGACACCTAGACCGTACAGACCGGCGTTAGCGCCCCCATAGCCGGTGGCGACACCGTTTCCGTACAGGCCAACAACACCAGCTCCGTAGAGACCCACGCCGCCATGCAGACCAGCGGCCAGTAGTCCGAACGTCTGGGCGGCCTCTTGCTCGGCGTGTGCACCGCTCGAGAGGGCCACAGCGGCGAGGCACAAAGCGGCTATCTTGCTGCTGCTGCTGAACATTGTCGAGTCTCTTGTTCTTGAAAGTCTTCGAATGCGCACGAGCTGCTTGTTGATGTGAGCTCGAGAGAGGGAGTTCAGAAATGAGTCCGAGGCAGCGCGACTCGGCCTCAGCCTGAAGTCTGAAGCCCGAAGCCTTCAGGGTGTCGATCGAGGCGTGGCAAGTTAGTGTGGCTGGGCTCAGCCGATTGGCAGTGTAGTTGCAAGATACGTGACGTCAAGGCAGCAGGTGTGCAAGTGCTTCCTGCCTCGATTTGCACAATGACCAGCTTCCCCAGCAGGTATGCTGGCACCCAGCAGAATGACTGCCTTAACTGTTCGCACAACCGTGCGAGACTCGCCATCCGACACGATTGATCCAATGTGCGCGACATCTGGACTGGTTCGCTTCCGATAGCGCCCAAACCAAAATTCAGCCTGGACGAGTGCTACATGTAGTGAATTGACCGATTCGAACATGACCGAGCATTAAACGCTACTCCATTCAACCGGGTACAGCGAGGCGTAAGTTCATCAATTCGTCGAGGTGAAAGCCTCGCCCGTGTCTAGTTGGCGTGCTCAAACGGCCCGACATGAGTTTTGATATCCTTCAAAATGGATCGCTACTTCAACTTAGTCAATACAAACGCTGGTATATAGTGTGCAAGCCGGACGCCAACAAGCCCAGATGCCAAAAAGGCGGTGGTAAACATCGTAGTGGACAGTGACATCAATGATGTCGGACGATCACCCTTGAACGAGCTGCTGCCATTTTGTACCGGTATGCTGGATTCGCACACCTCGGTACAAAAGCAAAAGTGCCCAAAACGTGCGATTCCAATAAACCTGCTGCGGGCCCCAGCGCGAACCGGTCGAATAGTGGAGGCACGGTTTCGATTTTGCACTGTAAGCGGTTATGACGGTCACTAACACCCCCGCGCTCAGCTGTAGCACTGCATGCTGAGCACCGTCCAACTGCCTAAAAGAACAAGACTTCGATTCTACCCTTCTACCGTATCGAAGATGGCTACTGAGCCCAAGATTCTTGCTGTAAATCATCATAACTTTAGTCGCATCCCAGTACATCGCAAATGTCTCCCCCGCAGTGGTCATGCATGACCTGTGTGATTGGCATTCGCCGGCATTAGTAGCACAATGCCGCACAAATCTCTACTAACGTCGCTGGAAAAAACAAAACAAAACCTTATATTCCCGTGATACTACGCAAACATTTACATCGACATGAACACGGAGTTGGACGGGTGCGCTTGTAGGCGAGTAGACAGCCAGCGCACGCTCAAAACAGAACGGAGATCTGAACACGAGACTTCAAATGCTTCACTCCGAGCGAAGCATGCGGTAGCCCTTCTGGGTCGTCGCATCCGTGCTGGAGGTGCCAGCAGCACCGACACCCGTTTTGGTGCCGCCGTTGCCAGTTGCAGTAGTCGTAGCTCCACCAGCACCAGTGTCAGCGGCTCCTCCCACACTGGTGCCCACACCCGCCTTCACGCTAGCGCCAGCATTTCCGCTGGCACCAGCGCCGACACCCGCACCGCCAGCTCCTCCCACACTGGCACCGGCATTAGCGCCTCCATTTCCACCAACGCCCGCAGTTCCGCCAACGCCGGTGGTTCCGCCAACGCCCGCAGTCCCGCTAGCAGTGCCGCCCACATTGGCACCTGCATTAGCACCGCCGTTCCCACCGACACTCGCAGTGCCTCCGACACCAGTGGATCCGCTGACACCGCCGCTGAGACCGGCGCCGCCAGCACCTCCCACGCTAGCACCAGCATTAGCGCCGCCATTCCCGCCGACACTCGCAGTTCCACCCACGCCACCAGTCCCGCTCACGCCGGCACTTGCGCTGGCGCCTGCATTTCCGCCGACACCGGCGGTTCCGCTCACGCCACCTCCCACACCGACACTACCCTCTACGCCGGCATTTCCTCCAGCACCGACTCCAGCACCGACTCCAGCAGTTGCTCCGGCACTTGCTCCAGCGCCAGCTCCGGCGGCGCCTCCGAGTCCAGCGCCACCGTAGACGTTGCCGACACCTAGACCGTACAGACCGGCATTAGCGCCGCCGTAGCCGGTGGCGACACCGTTTCCGTACAGGCCAACACCGCCAGCTCCGTAGAGACCCACGCCGCCATGCAGACCAGCGGCCAGTAGTCCGAACGTCTGGGCGGCCTCTTGCTCGGCGTGTGCATCGCTCGAGAGGGCCACAGCGGCGAGGCACAAAGCGGCTATCTTGCTGCTGCTGCTGAACATTGTCGAGTCTCTTGTTCTTGAAAGTCTTCGAATGCGCACGAGCTGCTTGTTGATGTGAGCTCGAGAGAGGGAGTTCAGAAATGAGTCCGAGGCAGCGCGACTCGGCCTCAGCCTGAAGTCTGAAGCCCGAAGCCTTCAAGGTGTCGATCGAGGCGTGGCAAGTTAGTGTGGCTGGGCTCAGCCGATTGGCAGTGTAGTTGCAAGATACGTGACGTCAAGGCAGCAGGTGTGCAAGTGCTTCCTGCCTCGATTTGCACAATGACCAGCTTCCCCAGCAGGTATGCTGGCACCCAGCAGAATGACTGCCTTAACTGTTCGCACAACCGTGCGAGACTCGCCATCCGACACGATTGATCCAATGTGCGCGACATCTGGACTGGTTCGCTTCCGATAGCGCCCAAACCAAAATTCAGCCTGGACGAGTGCTACATGTAGTGAATTGACCGATTCGAACATGACCGAGCATTAAACGCTACTCCATTCAACCGGGTACATCGAGGCGTAAGTTCATCAATTCGTCGAGGTGAAAGCCTCGCCCGTGTCTAGTTGGCGTGCTCAAACGGCCCGACATGAGTTTTGATATCCTTCAAAATGGATCGCTACTTCAACTTAGTCAATACAAACGCTGGTATATAGTGTGCAAGCCGGACGCCAACAAGCCCAGATGCCAAAAAGGCGGTGGTAAACATCGTAGTGGACAGTGACATCAATGATGTCGGACGATCACCCTTGAACGAGCTGCTGCCATTTTGTACCGGTATGCTGGATTCGCACACCTCGGTACAAAAGCAAAAGTGCCCAAAACGTGCGATTCCAATAAACCTGCTGCGGGCCCCAGCGCGAACCGGTCGAATAGTGGAGGCACGGTTTCGATTTTGCACTGTAAGCGGTTATGACGGTCACTAACACCCCCGCGCTCAGCTGTAGCACTGCATGCTGAGCACCGTCCAACTGCCTAAAAGAACAAGACTTCGATTCTACCCTTCTACCGTATCGAAGATGGCTACTGAGCCCAAGATTCTTGCTGTAAATCATCATAACTTTAGTCGCATCCCAGTACATCGCAAATGTCTCCCCCGCAGTGGTCATGCATGACCTGTGTGATTGGCATTCGCCGGCATTAGTAGCACAATGCCGCACAAATCTCTACTAACGTCGCTGGAAAAAACAAAACAAAACCTTATATTCCCGTGATACTACGCAAACATTTACATCGACATGAACACGGAGTTGGACGGGTGCGCTTGTAGGCGAGTAGACAGCCAGCGCACGCTCAAAACAGAACGGAGATCTGAACACGAGACTTCAAATGCTTCACTCCGAGCGAAGCATGCGGTAGCCCTTCTGGGTCGTCGCATCCGTGCTGGAGGTGCCAGCAGCACCGACACCCGTTTTGGTGCCGCCGTTGCCAGTTGCAGTAGTCGTAGCTCCACCAGCACCAGTGTCAGCGGCTCCTCCCACACTGGTGCCCACACCCGCCTTCACGCTAGCGCCAGCATTTCCGCTGGCACCAGCGCCGACACCCGCACCGCCAGCTCCTCCCACACTGGCACCGGCATTAGCGCCTCCATTTCCACCAACGCCCGCAGTTCCGCCAACGCCGGTGGTTCCGCCAACGCCCGCAGTCCCGCTAGCAGTGCCGCCCACATTGGCACCTGCATTAGCACCGCCGTTCCCACCGACACTCGCAGTGCCTCCGACACCAGTGGATCCGCTGACACCGCCGCTGAGACCGGCGCCGCCAGCACCTCCCACGCTAGCACCAGCATTAGCGCCGCCATTCCCGCCGACACTCGCAGTTCCACCCACGCCACCAGTCCCGCTCACGCCGGCACTTGCGCTGGCGCCTGCATTTCCGCCGACACCGGCGGTTCCGCTCACGCCACCTCCCACACCGACACTACCCCCTACGCCGGCATTTCCTCCAGCACCGACTCCAGCAGTTGCTCCGGCACTTGCTCCAGCGCCAGCTCCGGCAGCGCCTCCGAGTCCAGCGCCACCGTAGACGTTGCCGACACCTAGACCGTACAGACCGGCGTTAGCGCCCCCATAGCCGGTGGCGACACCGTTTCCGTACAGGCCAACAACACCAGCTCCGTAGAGACCCACGCCGCCATGCAGACCAGCGGCCAGTAGTCCGAACGTCTGGGCGGCCTCTTGCTCGGCGTGTGCACCGCTCGAGAGGGCCACAGCGGCGAGGCACAAAGCGGCTATCTTGCTGCTGCTGCTGAACATTGTCGAGTCTCTTGTTCTTGAAAGTCTTCGAATGCGCACGAGCTGCTTGTTGATGTGAGCTCGAGAGAGGGAGTTCAGAAATGAGTCCGAGGCAGCGCGACTCGGCCTCAGCCTGAAGTCTGAAGCCCGAAGCCTTCAGGGTGTCGATCGAGGCGTGGCAAGTTAGTGTGGCTGGGCTCAGCCGATTGGCAGTGTAGTTGCAAGATACGTGACGTCAAGGCAGCAGGTGTGCAAGTGCTTCCTGCCTCGATTTGCACAATGACCAGCTTCCCCAGCAGGTATGCTGGCACCCAGCAGAATGACTGCCTTAACTGTTCGCACAACCGTGCGAGACTCGCCATCCGACACGATTGATCCAATGTGCGCGACATCTGGACTGGTTCGCTTCCGATAGCGCCCAAACCAAAATTCAGCCTGGACGAGTGCTACATGTAGTGAATTGACCGATTCGAACATGACCGAGCATTAAACGCTACTCCATTCAACCGGGTACAGCGAGGCGTAAGTTCATCAATTCGTCGAGGTGAAAGCCTCGCCCGTGTCTAGTTGGCGTGCTCAAACGGCCCGACATGAGTTTTGATATCCTTCAAAATGGATCGCTACTTCAACTTAGTCAATACAAACGCTGGTATATAGTGTGCAAGCCGGACGCCAACAAGCCCAGATGCCAAAAAGGCGGTGGTAAACATCGTAGTGGACAGTGACATCAATGATGTCGGACGATCACCCTTGAACGAGCTGCTGCCATTTTGTACCGGTATGCTGGATTCGCACACCTCGGTACAAAAGCAAAAGTGCCCAAAACGTGCGATTCCAATAAACCTGCTGCGGGCCCCAGCGCGAACCGGTCGAATAGTGGAGGCACGGTTTCGATTTTGCACTGTAAGCGGTTATGACGGTCACTAACACCCCCGCGCTCAGCTGTAGCACTGCATGCTGAGCACCGTCCAACTGCCTAAAAGAACAAGACTTCGATTCTACCCTTCTACCGTATCGAAGATGGCTACTGAGCCCAAGATTCTTGCTGTAAATCATCATAACTTTAGTCGCATCCCAGTACATCGCAAATGTCTCCCCCGCAGTGGTCATGCATGACCTGTGTGATTGGCATTCGCCGGCATTAGTAGCACAATGCCGCACAAATCTCTACTAACGTCGCTGGAAAAAACAAAACAAAACCTTATATTCCCGTGATACTACGCAAACATTTACATCGACATGAACACGGAGTTGGACGGGTGCGCTTGTAGGCGAGTAGACAGCCAGCGCACGCTCAAAACAGAACGGAGATCTGAACACGAGACTTCAAATGCTTCACTCCGAGCGAAGCATGCGGTAGCCCTTCTGGGTCGTCGCATCCGTGCTGGAGGTGCCAGCAGCACCGACACCCGTTTTGGTGCCGCCGTTGCCAGTTGCAGTAGTCGTAGCTCCACCAGCACCAGTGTCAGCGGCTCCTCCCACACTGGTGCCCACACCCGCCTTCACGCTAGCGCCAGCATTTCCGCTGGCACCAGCGCCGACACCCGCACCGCCAGCTCCTCCCACACTGGCACCGGCATTAGCGCCTCCATTTCCACCAACGCCCGCAGTTCCGCCAACGCCGGTTGTTCCGCCAACGCCCGCAGTCCCGCTAGCAGTGCCGCCCACATTGGCACCTGCATTAGCACCGCCGTTCCCACCGACACTCGCAGTGCCTCCGACACCAGTGGATCCGCTGACACCGCCGCTGAGACCGGCGCCGCCAGCACCTCCCACACTAGCACCAGCATTAGCGCCGCCATTCCCGCCGACACTCGCAGTTCCACCCACGCCACCAGTCCCGCTCACGCCGGCACTTGCGCTGGCGCCTGCATTTCCGCCGACACCGGCGGTTCCGCTCACGCCACCTCCCACACCGACACTACCCCCTACGCCGGCATTTCCTCCAACACCGACTCCAGCATTTGCTCCGGCACTTGCTCCGGCACTTGCTCCAGCGCCAGCTCCGGCGGCGCCTCCGAGTCCAGCGCCACCGTAGACGTTGCCGACACCTAGACCGTACAGACCGGCATTAGCGCCGCCGTAGCCGGTGGCGACACCGTTTCCGTACAGGCCAACACCGCCAGCTCCGTAGAGACCCACGCCGCCATGCAGACCAGCGGCCAGTAGTCCGAACGTCTGGGCGGCCTCTTGCTCGGCGTGTGCACCGCTCGAGAGGGCCACAGCGGCGAGGCACAAAGCGGCTATCTTGCTGCTGCTGCTGAACATTGTCGAGTCTCTTGTTCTTGAAAGTCTTCGAATGCGCACGAGCTGCTTGTTGATGTAAGCTCGAGAGAGGGAGTTCGGAAATGAGTCCGAGGCAGCGCGACTCGGCCCCAGCCTGAAGTCTGAAGTCCGAAGCCTTCAGGGTCTCGATCGAGGCGTAGCAAGTTAGCGTGGCTGGGCTCAGCCGATTGGCAGTGAAGTTGCAAGATACGTGACGTCAAGGCAGCAGGTGTGCAAGTGCTTCCTGCCTCGACCTACACGATGACCAGCTTCCCCAGCGGGTATGCTGGCACCCAGCAGAGTGACTGCCTTAAATTAACCGTTCGCACAACCGTGCGAGACTCGCCATCCGACACGACTGATCCAATGTGCGCGACATCTGGACTGGTTCGCTTCCGATAGCTGTTCGCGGGCGCCCAAACCAAAATTCAGCCTGGACGAGTGCTACATGTAGTGAATTGACCGATTCGAACATGACCGAGCATTAAACGCTACTCCATTCAACCGGGTACAGCGAGGCGTAAGTTCATCAATTCGTCGAGGTGAAAGCCTCGCCCGTGTCTAGTTGGCGTGCTCAAACGGCCCGACATGAGTTTCGCTACTTCAACTTAGTCAATACAAACGCTGGTATATAGCGTGCAAGCCGGACGCCAACAAGCCCAGATGCCAAAAAGGCGGTGGTAAACAGTAGACAGTGACATCAATGATGTCGGACGATCACCCTTGAACGAGCTGCTGCCATTGTGCCTGCTGGATTCGCACACCTCGGTACAAAAGCAAAAGTGGCCAAAACCTGCGATTCCAATAAACCTGCTGCGGGTCTCAGCGCGAACCGGTCGAATAGTGGAGGCACGGTTTCGATTTTGAACTGTAAGCGGTTATAACGGTCACCAACACCCCCGCGCTCAGCTGTAGCACTGCATACTGAGCACCGTCCCACGGCCAAAAACATCAAAACTTCGATCCTATCGTCCTTCCGTATCGAAGATGGATACTGAGCCCAAGATGCTTGCTGTAAGTCATCGTAACGTTAGTCGCATACACCCCCAGTGGTCATGACCTTCTTGCACTTTCTCTATGTGATTGGCTTTCAGCTTGAGCTTCAGTTCGGACACCACGCACACGTGTATTCCACTACCGGTACATGTATTCACTGCACGGTTTGGGCATTTTTGCTTTGTTTTTGCATGGCCTAAGTTGAAGTTGCGATCCATTTTGAAGGATATCAAAACTCATGTCGGGCCGTTTGAGCACGCCAACTAGACACGGGCGAGGCTTTCACCTCGACGAATTGATGAACTTACGCCTCGTTGTACCCGGTTGAATGGAGTAGCGTTTAATGCTCGGTCATGTTCGAATCGGTCAATTCACTACGTGTAGCACTCGTCCAGGCTGAATTTTGGTTTGGGCGCTATCGGAAGCGAACCAGTCCAGATGTCGCGCACATTGGATCAATCGTGTCGGATGGCGAGTCTCGCACGGTTGTGCGAACAGTTAAGGCAGTCATTCTGCTGGGTGCCAGCATACCTGCTGGGGAAGCTGGTCATTGTGCAAATCGAGGCAGGAAGCACTTGCACACCTGCTGCCTTGACGTCACGTATCTTGCAACTTCACTGCCAATCGGCTGAGCCCAGCCACGCTAACTTGCTACGCCTCGAGCGAGACCCTGAAGGCTTCGGACTTCAGACATCAGGCTGGGGCCGAGTCGCGCTGCCTCGGACTCATTTCTGAACTCCCTCACTCGAGCTCACATCAACAAGCAGCTCGTGCGCATTCGAAGACTTTCAAGAACAAGAGACTCGACAATGTTCAGCAGCAGCAGCAAGATAGCCGCTTTGTGCCTCGCCGCTGTGGCCCTCTCGAGCGGTGCACACGCCGAGCAAGAGGCCGCCCAGACGTTCGGACTACTGGCCGCTGGTCTGCATGGCGGCGTGGGTCTCTACGGAGCTGGCGGTGTTGGCCTGTACGGAAACGGTGTCGCCACCGGCTACGGCGGCGCTAATGCCGGTCTGTACGGTCTAGGTGTCGGCAACGTCTACGGTGGCGCTGGACTCGGAGGCGCCGCCGGAGCTGGCGCTGGAGCAAGTGCCGGAGCAACTGCTGGAGTCGGTGCTGGAGGAAATGCCGGCGTAGAGGGTAGTGTCGGTGTGGGAGGTGGCGTGAGCGGAACCGCCGGTGTCGGCGGAAATGCAGGCGCCAGCGCAAGTGCCGGCGTGAGCGGGACTGGTGGCGTGGGTGGAACTGCGAGTGTCGGCGGGAATGGCGGCGCTAATGCTGGTGCTAGTGTGGGAGGTGCTGGCGGCGCCGGTCTCAGCGGCGGTGTCAGCGGATCCACTGGTGTCGGAGGCACTGCGAGTGTCGGTGGGAACGGCGGTGCTAATGCAGGTGCCAATGTGGGTGGCACTGCTAGCGGGACTGCGGGCGTTGGCGGAACTGCGGGCGCTGGTGGAAATGGAGGTGCTAGTGCCGGTGCCAGTGTGGGAGGAGCTGGCGGTGCGGGTGTCGGCGCTGGTGCCAGCGGAAATGCTGGCGCTAGCGTGAAGGCGGGTGCGGGCACCAGTGTGGGAGGAGCCGCTGACACTGGTGCTGGTGGAGCTACGACTACTGCTACTGGCAACGGCGGCACCAAAACGGGTGTCGGTGCTGCTGGCACCTCCAGCACGGATGCGACGACCCAGAAGGGCTACCGCATGCTTCGCTCGGAGTGAAGCATTTGAAGTCTCGTGTTCAGATCTCCGTTCTGTTTTGAGCGTGAGTTGGCTGTCTACTCGCCTACAAGCGCACCAGTCCGACTCCGTGTGCATGTCGATGTAAATGTTTGTGTTGCAAGACGTGAAAATAAAAGGTTTTGCTATTGCGTGGCCGTTAGTAGAGATTTGTGAGACATTGTGCTGCCCCAAGGTTCAGGTACTGGCGTTGATCCGCCACAACCGAGTGAAAGGTATCAGCACCACCTGTCGCCAATTTCTTCTCGTATCGAACGATGCGGTGGGGACGTCTGTTACTTCTTCCACGCGGGGGTGGTCATGTGCGCACCGCGACCTCGACCTCCAGGACCTGGGGCCACTTGTTGCGGACCAGAGTTATTGGCACCGAACGACAACTGCATAGGTTCTTCAGACGAGAAACCGAATCCAGCGGGGACCCCAGCAGCGTTAGGCGGCGAGTTAATGCCGTAGTTCTCTCCGTAGAACTCGTTGACCAGCGCAGCAGCCCACTTCGACAAGTGCTCTTCGCTGCACTCGAACTGCACGGTCTCCAGCGCATCGATGCCCTCGTTCACTTCAACGAGCGAAACTCCACGAGGGGCCACACGCAACACGTTCTCGATGAACCGCAGCGAGTTGCCGACAATAGCCACGTCTGCCGCAGTGAGGAGGTGCAAGAAACCCTTGAGGACGTCCAGCGCTAGCACCTTCTCCACGTGCGCCGCACTGGTAAGTGCGATATTAGTCAGCGCAAACGCCACCTCGCGACGCACCTCGTAGCTACCGTCCTTGAACTGCTGTCCCAGAAGAGGGAGCAACTGCGCCTGCATCAGCAGCTCCACAACCGGAGCTTCAGTTGCAGCCAAATTCGAGATCACCCACGCTGCCTCAGCAGCCAGAGTTTTCTGCTGCGCTCCAGCCGCAGCGGGTTGAAGGAACTCGTGCAGCTTCGGCAACACCACCGAGTCTGCGCTGAGCAAGCGTCGAACGTACGGCATCTGCCACTCGTCCGTGTGGTGGTCCGGCGAGCCGCAGCAAATGTTGCCGAACACACGCAGGATCGGGGTCAGCAGCAGCTCGTTGTTTGTGGAAAAGTAGGGCAGCAGCAGATCCACGAGTCCGTTCTCCAGCATGAGCTTCAGATACTCCTCCTCGCGTGCGGTCAAGAAGCTCAGCAGCCAGGCGACTTCGACCACGATATCCTCAGAGAAAGAACCAGGCGAGCTACGCTGAGACAGTCCCCTGATCACCACCGGAATGATACCGGCGTCGACGAACGGCTTGGCTGGGGTCTCGAATCCTCGAGCCAGATTGGACAACGCCCAAGCGCTGGTCTTGGCCAGCTCCTTCTCGCTTGGGTTGCTCAGCAGCTTGACCAGCGGCACCACTGCTCCGTTGGCAATGAGCTGCTGGCGGAACTCCTCACAGTCTGCCGCGATGTTGCCCAGCACCCAGGCGGCGTGTTCCGCCAGCGAGTGGTTGGATCCTTCCAGGAATTGCAGCAGGCGCGGCACCGCCGGCAGTACCAGCTTCGTGTGTTCGTACTGGCCGCTTGCAATGTTGGTGAGACACCACAGGATCTCGCGGTACACTTCTCCGCCCGTGCGGGTGGCACTGGCCAGCGGAGAGGCCGAGTTGAGCAACGACACCATAACGGGCACAATCTGCCACAAATAACAATCACAATTCACCACAAATAATAGCACAAAAACCGCATTTTAGTCCCAACTGTGGCCCGATCCAAGTGTCCCATTGACACAAAATTTGGTCGACAAGACACTTCAACAGGACGCTACAGTCCGGACACGCACCCCGGACTCGATGATCTGCTCCACGGCCTCGTAGTCGTTCTCGTGCGTGGCCAGCAGCACGCGAATCTCCTTGAGCGTCTCGAAGCGCGCCTGGCTCTGGGCCGCCGACGCGTTGGTCGTGTCCCCCAGCACCTGCACCAGCTCCGCGATGCTGCGGCCCGTGAGCGGCGGCTGGTCGGCCGACATGAGGCGGCGCCGCTTGGTCTGCAGGGCGGCGCGGCGCTTGTCCTTACGCACCTGCGTGGTGGTGCGCTGCCGCCGCGCCTTCAGCGCGCGTGACTCGGCGGCTGTGTCGTGCTTCTTGAGCGAGCTGCGCGGCGTGCGGGGCGCCATTTTGGATCGGCAAAAAAATACTGCGAAATGGTCGGCGACTGGTGCGACTCTAATTTTGGTACGACCAAAAATAGTAGATGGATATAATTAGAGCGGACTAAAAAAGGTCGATAGAGTGCGGGTGATATTTAAACGTGTTTGTAGGCGCTAACCGGTGAGGGCGTTAGTTGCTGGCGTCGTTGTTGTCCAGCTCGGCACCTGGGTTCGGGTTCTGGATCACGATGAGCGCGTACTCCTTGTCTGCAGCAACAACAAAGAAAGCAGCAGAGACAGTTAGATCTGGTAGCACAGGTGATCCCAGAATTATGCGGCACCTGGTGCGATCATGATCTCGTGCTTCTTGGAGCGGATGCGCAGGAACGTCATGTCGTTCGTCGGGTCCAGTGTGCGGATGGTGGACTTGGCCTTGGCCGCCAGCTGCGAGATGAGCGCCGCGTGGTCCATGGCGAACTCCTCGTCGCTCGTGCTCGAGTAGATGGGCACGCCCTCCTGGTTCACGATGAGCACGGCCTGCACGCCCTTGTGGCTCTTGATGCGCTTGATGGTCTCCTCGGCTTCGTATCCTGGCTGCAAACGGGCGAGACACAGTAGCAGCAGGTGAGAGAGGGGGTTAGTAGGCTGGTGGGGACGCAGACGCTAGAGCAGCAGCGCTGACCATGACGGCGGTGTTCGATGAATGTATCCGCCGCTTTGCTGGAAGGTCGCACCAATTGAAATGTTGCACCAAGGTGGTTGTTGCGTCATGTGTGGACCACATCGATATAGGGAGTACGATACGGGACTGGGATGAATGTCTGTCCCATGCAACATGTTTTTCACAAGAGTTTTTGCTATGTTCTGTCATCGTTTCGTTTTCGTTTTTCAGTGAGGTACATTGAAGTCACTTGGCTACCCTAACGAGCTCCGTGGGGGAATTCGGGAAGGCTGCACTCTTTAGGCCGTCGGGTTTTACGGTTTCGTAGTCGTCGAAGGACTAGTCACTGCTTGCGCTTCTGTCCATGTTGTAGAATGCCAGCAGGTTGGACGAACTCCTATAGAGTGGGCGTTGCTCAATCCGTTTGCTCAAGAACTGGACGGATGCTGGTTGTCAAAGGCCCTTCGGACTACTGTCCATGCAATAATACATGTACGATACGTATCACCATCGGCAGCTACAACAAGTACACATGTATTTTAATCAAATACATGTAAGCTTACATGAAACATGAGAGCGAAAACAACGAACTGCCCTTCCTTGTCTTTCTTCATGTACCCCGTATAATATATTTTTCCCATATCTTCAGTCGCCGTCGTCAGCAGTGCCAGAGAGAATCCTAGATCGCGCAAATTTTGCAGCTGTTTCAGTGTCAAGGCGGCAGTATACTGCAGCAGAGTCCTCGTTTTTGACATCACTGTTCGGCGTGACTAAACACTGACTAATGTTACTTCTCGGCGTGACTAAACACTGTGCATGCAGACATTCAAATATTTTAATTTAATCGATTACATTCGTCGTTGTCATCTAAATTGCTCGCATTGGTTTGAAGAAACGAGCTCGTTGTCTACAGCACCACATTTAGGTCACGGTGTCGCTGTACTTTAGCCAGGTATCGTAATAAAACACCCCAAACTCGCACGTGTACTCTACGTGATGTACACACCTCTATGTGCCTTTGTGCAACATGCGAAAACAAGGCTCGGTGTAAGTACCGGCTGGGATGGGGTCGCACAACTCCGTGCAATTGATAACGATCCGGTTTTGCAGTTCGAGGGACAACGACTTCTCAATTTTACCACAAGCCGGACACCGAAACCGGAGACATCTCGATGAAGTTCTACGCCTTCCTGGCTGCAGCGCTGATCGCTGCTGCTCAAGCTCAAAATGTTCTTCAAAGCCAAGACGCCTCCCAAGCCGAGGACATCGTCCAGAAGAAAGGCATTTCCACGCCGAAGCCGACTGTAAAGTACCTGGACATCTCGGAGGCACTTGCCACCAAGTACCCGACGCCTATGCGCAATGTGACCATTAAGCCAACGAGACCAGACCCACGGGAAACGGAACCCCCAACACCAGCACCCACCCTGCCACCAACCCCTGCACCGACTCCGGCTCCAACTCCGCCGCCAGCTCCGTGGGTCACGGTGACTATCAACCACGACGAAGTTAAGCCATTCCCGCAACTGGAGCCCGTCACGATCACGGAAAAAGCCGCTGTCAAGTTTAAACCGCAGATCCGAATCGGCTCCGGTTGCGTCCCGTACCCCGTCGTGAACGACAAAGGCGAGACCAGCGGTGGCCTTCAAACTTCAGGCAACCCCAAGGGCGGATGCAGAGGTTCTGGTCACGGCTCGCAAGTCTACGGACGCGCGGGCTGGCACAACGACGTGTGGGCTATCATGTACTCCTGGTACTTCCCCAAGGACTCGCCGTCGTCGAGAATGGGCCACCGCCACGACTGGGAGCACGTCGTTGTGTGGATCAACAACCCGGACGTAACGGAGCCCAAAATCCTGGGTATTTCGGCTTCGGCCCACAGCGGGTACAAGAAATATGCCCCACCTCCCCCCGAAAACTTGGACGGCAACAGTGTGAAGCTCAACTATGAAGACGGCTGGCCGATCAACCACGCGCTGGCCACCACCGATAAGGCTGGTACTTTCCAAGACCTCATCATGTGGGAGCAGATGACGGAAGACGCCCGTAGAGCTTTGAACTCGGTGAGTTTTGGTAAGGCCAACACGCCGATGAACGACGGAAACTTCCGCTCGAAGCTCGACAAGGCATGGCCATTCTGAGTGCTGTAAGAGGATCAGAAGTGTACGTTTGTCGATAAGGCGTTGGAGTGAAATATATACTTTCGTTATGCGCGACATCGCACTGGTTACATGAAACTTTGTGGAATTTAACCGGATAATGAAGTGGCTATCCACTTGGTAAAAAGTAATGATTATGGCTTCGCAAGAAATGTGGGACGGGGTTTCTCGTGCGCTTGAAGCACTTTATTCAAGTAAATTCTTGAAAAAATGGCTGCAGTGTGGGACAGGTTTCTCGTGTGGTTCAAGTAAATTCTTGAAGCACAATTCTTGAAACACCCCGAACAGCGAAATGGTGCACGAAAATAAACGGCTGAAGGTGTCAACTCCTGCACTTGCAAAGAGTCCGCAGATCTCCCACGTCGACACAAGTGAGTGGCCTGCGCTCCCACTGCTCACAGCCGCGCGTCTGGTTTGTCGCGAGCGTGTTCACGTAAATGGAGACAACAGCGTGCTTCGAGTGGTCGATTCCTTTCTGGATGAACTCTCCGAGTCGTTGACTTTGACCGCTGCGTACAAGATGTCGGGTGGCAGTCTGCGCTTGCTCCAGTATATAGCTGCCCACGAATCCGCGACGAAGGATTTGTTTCTCCGGCGGTGGGACGTTAACGCCGTGACAGGCCAAGCAGCAGCACGTGGAGATTTACGAACGTTGAAGTGGGTCGCCGATAGCTATTTACCTGGAGAATTCCTCACGGAAGTCGTCGCTGAAGCTGCGTCTAACGGCCACTTGCACGTTTTGACATGGTTGTGGGAGAATAATCGCGATGGAGGCTACTGGGGAGGAGTTGAGGTGGCCGGGGCTATCCTTAACCATCAGCAGGAAGTTGTGGACTGGTTACGAGGAAATGTTGCGCTGAGACCTGAGTGTGCCCAGTACTTGGTCAAGCCAGCAGCAGAGTGTGGGATCTTGGGAGTCGTGAAATGGATCTATGATACTTTTGAGCTCCAAATGGTGGATGCTCTTAACGCAGCGGCGTTGAAAGGCCAGTGGGAAGTCATGCGATGGTGTCTGAATAATGCTAACCAAGAGGCATTGGATGATGCTCTCCAGTATGGATTCATTTATTTGTGTCCCGCGGAGTTTGGCGACCTAAATATGCTCAAGCGTCTATTTGGTCGAGGGCTCGTGCCAGAGCCTGTTGCAGTTCTCGAGGCGGCTGCCGAACACGGTCATTTGGACATCATCAAATACCTAGTTGAAGGACAAGAGATTGGAGATACAGGTAGCGCATTTTATCGCGCTACGAACAACGGACACCTGGACGTGCTGAAGTACTTGCACGAAAAGATGCCAGACGACTGCAGTACCTCGCTTTTGGATGGTGCTGCCCACGCAGGGTTGATGGAGATTGTTCAGTGGCTTCACGAGAATACCCGAGCTCGCTGCACCTTGTACGCCATGGAGGGAGCTGCTGGAAATGGACATCTTGAAATGGTGCAATGGCTTCATGCTAATTACACGGAAGGATGTACCGCGTTAGCGATGGACTGGGCAGCTATACACGACCATCTTGATGTCGTCAAATGGCTTCACGAAAATCGAAATGAAGGTTGCAGACAAGAAACCATGAAATTCTGCGCTGCACGTGGCAACTTAGATATGGTCAAGTGGCTGCATGCTAACAGAAGTGAAGCGTTTAATCTTGATGGAGCGATGGACGCAGCCGCAGCGAATGGCCATCTGAATGCGGTGCAGTGGCTCCAGGAAAATCGCAACGAAGGATGCACTACTGAAGCTATGGATGGAGCTGCTGGGAACGGACATCTTGATGTAGTGAAGTGGCTGCACGAACACCGTCAAGAGGGATGCACGGCTAAAGCAATGGATGTTGCAGCTGCGAACGGGCACCTGGAAATGGTGAAATGGTTGCACGCCAATCGAGACGAGGGCTGTACTACGAATGCAATGGATGGAGCTGCTGCAAATAACCATTTGAAGGTGGTCAAGTGGCTGAGCCGGAATCGCCCCGAGCGGTGCACAGTGTTGGCTCTTGAATGGCTTTTTAACAAATCGACACGCCTCGACACGGCGGTGTATATGTTCTCCGAATTTCCAGAATGCCGTACGTTTCATCTGGGAGAGAAGTTTGAAGTTGCATGGCTCGAAGTGGTGGAGTGGCTGGTTGAAAATGCTCCTACTGCGCTGGTCGGATGCACACTCGAAGTGAAGTCGTGGAACTGGCATGTTTGTGACTGGCTTCGGAAAAACAACTGGAAACAGGTAGACCAAGACAAAGTTTTCTCGCGCTTTGTTCTGCCTAGCGAGTTAGGCGAGGGAGCTCAGCAGAATTCGATGGACTAGACACGAGGGAGTTACGAGAATCTGCTACGGTTTAACAGACTGGAAATGCATTCAGACCAGCCGTGCTGCACGAACATTGGGTTGTGTTGTTATAGAAGGCTAGAATGTCGTGCACGAGTGTAGGAGGCTAGTTAGTAGAATTGAGAATGAAAGAAGTTGGAGCGTGGCTCTACATGCACAACCCTTGCGTTATGTTTGAAGTAAGCTTATGAAATGGGTACCAATTTCGCTGTGCTGGGTGCCTGCAACATACAAACTTCTCATTCTGCTAGGGAAAGTTTGAGAGAACGACTTAATTTTTCATTTCCTCCTGAAATGGACAAACTCCTCTGATTGGTCATTCCATTCTTGCTCACCCCTTTCCCTATTTTAAACCAAAAACAACGACTCGACCGCTCGTCCACCAGCCAGCCGCAGACCACCAACCAGAGGAGACCTCCTCAACTTGGTCTCAATTCCATCCAGTCTTCGCCATGCTGGTCATGGCCCCACGTGCCGCGGCACTGCCGTCAGGGGTGTCGTCCGCCGCGTCTTCGGCCTTCAAACCCTCCGCCCAAGTGGTTAACACTAGCCTAACCGACACGACGAAACCAGCCAATGACACGCTTCCGTTCAAGGCACAATGCAAATCTGCCGTTGCCCTGGTGAATGAACGCCGCATCGACTTCGTGCGCGCCCGCAACGTGCGCGTGATTGGCCGGCTGGAGGATACGCACAAGCAAAAGAAAGAGAAGAAAGAGACCAAGCAACTCACGAGCGTAGAGGCGGTAGAACGAGTGCTCACGTGGCAACATTCCAAGAAAATCGGTCCGGGCTTCGCCAATTTGGGCAACACTTGCTACCTCAACTCGGTGTTGCAATGTCTCACGTACACGCCGAGCTTCACCCAGTTCCTGCTGGATAAAGAGGTGTTTGCGTCGTTCAACGGGGGAATGTTGCCGTCAAGTGGCAAAAACGGCAACAAGTTTGGCAAAAATGGGTTCGGCAAAAACGGGTTTAACACCTCCGGCGGAAACGGGTTTTGCAGCGTGCGTGCCATGTCGCGCCTGTTGCAGTCCGTGCACGGCAACAACGCGGCTAAAGTCTTGCAGCCCAAGGAACTGGTCATGAACGTGCGCCACATCTCCAAGAGCTTCCGCATCGGGCGACAAGAGGATTCGCACGAGTTTTTCCGTCTGTTGCTGGACTCGATGCAACGCTCTTGCCTGCGCAAGGCCAACATCAAAAGTGAAACCCACTCAGCTGCCTCCACCACGTTCGTGCACCGTATCTTCGGCGGCAAGTTGAAGAATTACCTGAAATGTGCCAAGTGCGGCTACGTTTCGGAAAGATTCGACGACTTTTTGGACCTCTCGCTCGAAATTGCCAATGGTGTTAACACTGTCAAAGGTGCACTTAAACACTTTACGGCAATTGAGACGCTGGACGACCGCAACGCGTGGAAATGTTCCAGTTGCGGCAAACCCAGTCGCGCTGAGAAAGGGCTGACTATTGCCGAGTGCCCCAATGTGCTCATGATCCAGTTAAAGAGGTTCGACCTCATGTTCGGCAAAATTAAGAGGCACATCGAGTTTCCTCGCGCTCTGGACATTGCCTCGGGGATGAGCAAAAACTGCGAAGACCGTCGTCGCGGCCGCACCAAGTACGAATTACACGCAGTTTTAGTGCACGCCGGGTTCTCCACGGACTGTGGTCACTACTACGCGTTCGTTAAGGGTTCGTCTGGCCAATGGTACGAGATGAACGACGACAGCGTGAGGTGGGTGAGTGTCGACACGGTCTTGCAGCAGAAGGCGTACATGCTCTTTTACTCGCGGGTGTTGCCCATTTCCGAGCGTCCGAAGCCCAAAACCACTGAGGAACAAGAAGTGAAGGCAAAAGCTAAAGAGATGGTGGCAAATGCCAAAAAGGAGGAGGTGCCCGAAAAGGTTGCAACTATCTCTGCAACTGCAAAGCCGTTGCTGGCGAAGACGAACGAGTTGGACATGAACGGGTTCCTTGCCAGTCTCAAGACGACGGTCACCACTGGGGAGAATGGGGATAAACCGTTGGTAGTGGTGCCGGCGAAAACCAATAAGCGGAACAAGACAGTGGTGACCTTCAAGGTCACGACCAAGTCGTCACCGAACACGGAGCCTCTTGTCGCGGCCCACCGGATGAAGCGCGCATTAACGCCTAGTTTCGGTGGTCGTGTGGGTCGGCTGCACAGGTTCGGTCCGGCGTCCTGGAAGACTTGTCCGCGTCTCGTGATGACGCGATCGGTGACGGAGTTGCCGGTGGAGTCTGCGCCGGTGGCTGCCACTACGCCCGCGCCGGTGAAACCCAACGCGGGTACAAAAGTTCCGTTCGACCCGCGGCAGCTCAAGAGAATCGGCGTGCGCAACGCGGCGTTGTTCGGCCGCGAGGTGGACAAGTGGGCGGGTGAGACGGACGTCGAGTCCGCGGAGACCACGAGCGGCAGCGACGCGGCTTCGACGGCAGACAACGCGCTGGCCGCCAAGCACGACCGCGTGCTCAACGCGCTCAAGCAGGAGGACTGGAAGCACCGCAACGCCGGTCGCCAGGACTACTGGGACGAGACCCTGGACACGGGCAAAGTGAAGAAGGTGAAAAAGCGCAAGGAGTTCCTCGCGAACGAAGGCCGGAAAAACGTCTTCCAGACGACGCTCATGCGCAAGAAGACCGAGGCCAAGCGCCAGCGCACGGCCTGAGCTAAAACGCTAGCAGTAGAGACAAAAGTGACGGGGGCGACCTCCGATTCATGCACATTACCAAAACCTTGTTCAAAACGTCAAAGTTGAAGTGGCCAAAATTCAGTAACGAACGACTCGACGAGTCCAGCGTGGCAGTGAGTGAATCTATTGAAGGGGTGCCTGCCTGGTGCTGTGTAGTCTCCTGGTGCTGGAAAACTTTTTGATCATGGACAGTGACGAGCAACAGTCTGTAGCTGACGATGAGAAGCAGCAGGAACGAGAAGAAGAAGCTCCTGAAGTGTCTTCTGATGGGCCAGCTACGTCCGACGAGGCGGAAGAGCCTGCAACACCCGTTAAAACACTGGGAGAGCCAAATTCCGTGTCGGAGATGGCGATGGCCGAGTTCCTTCGCGCGTCGTCGGAGCAGCTCGAAGGCAGCGAGTTCTCGTTGCTCATAGTGCTGCAGCCCGACAACGTGAGGCATCGCGTGACTGTCACAGCTGAGACCACGATCGGAGTGCTGCGTAAAATGCTGTGCTCCGACCTGCAGCTCAACGCGGAGCTCGTGAGCTTCCCAGACCTTCGAGACCCTCGTGACGCGGACCAGAAGGAGGACGAATTGCCACTCTCAGCGTACGGGCTGTTTAATGGCAGCGCGGAGTGCACACTCGAAGCGTACGTCGCGAGACCGCCGACCACGAGTGACTACGTCATGCCAGACCGTATTCAAGTTCAGGTCTACAACGGTGAGTGAGCTGGCTGAGAGCGACTGCGTCTTGAAGCTGACACTGAATCGCTGTGTGTGATGCAGAGGAGACCGATAGCACCAGTATAATTACTGTCGAGATCGACAAGTTTACAGGCCAGAAGCCGTACCTCGGAGGCTTCAGACACCGCAAAACGCAACAGCATTTCCATCACGCATCCACACAGGTAAGCGAAGACAGTTCGTGTGATCCCAATTGAGTTAAGGTGACTAAGCGTTTAGTGTTGGTGCTGTGTTTGGTAGACGATTTTATCGCGAGCACGACGCAACATGGGGCCGGTGCGATTCCATCGCGAGACTCAGACACAAGAGCTTGTCACTAGATCTCTGCAGACGCACCGCGAGTCGGGTACGCAGATGTCTCGACGTGACCTGAAGCTGGACGAATCGTTCGACCGTCACGTCAGCGCGCGGCCGTACTTCGACTCGTACCAGCTCGATAGTTTGCGTGAAGACTCGGTGCTGCTCATGCAGCGTCTGTGGCGCGGATTTCGGGCTCGGTTGTATGTTTTCAACATCCGCGAGCAGCGCCGCCGCGTGAGTAAACTCGCCGAGATCGAGGCCCAAGAAAACGAAACCGAGGACGTCAACCGCCAGCGCCGCGAGGTGAATCGGCGGATGCATCCAAACACCGTCAGCGACTTCGAGGTGCTGTACAACGAACTGGACAAGTGGCGGCAAGTCGAGTGCCGCAAGGTCCGAGAGCAGAGAGAACTGGACCCGAGCGAGAGGCAGCACGCGCTCGATGCGATTCTGGCGAAGGAGACCAAGCTGTTGCAAACTATCGACCGCCTCAAGCTCACGGCCACAGACGCCAACCGCAAGCAGCGCATCGAAGCTATGCTGCAGTTCATGGCGCGTCCCAAGCAATGGCAGATGAGTGACGGCGGCATCAAGGAGGTGCACACACCCTTCACAGTGCGGGCCAAAGAGCTCTTGGATTTGTATCACGGGCTACGGACGCCCTTGAGCTCAGTCGACGAGCGCTTGGACATGCTGCTGCACATCAAGTGGACCGTGCAGGAGTTCGACTGCGCACTCACTCGCGAGCTCGTGGAGCTCATCGATCGCGAGGCAGATATGCTGAGTCGTGGACGGAAGGAGAAGAGCCTCGAGGGACTGCGCAAGCGGCTGACGAATCTGTTCCTGCAGTTCATCGAGACGCCAGAGTTCAACCCGGAGGCTGCCGCGCTCAAGCACGCGCGCGCTTAATCTACCAAACTTTTCTTCCTACATTGTTTACCATTCCATCACTACTAACGTTTTGGGACTTCTTTGATTGAAAGGATCAGCACCGCGAGTTCAAGCCACCAACCAGCACTTAAGAAAAAGCGACAAGAGCCACACGATGCTAGACACGACGGAGTGGCCATCGTTCCCAGTGCTAACCGTTGTGCGTCTTGTGTGCCTCAAGTGCCTTCCTTCCAGTGGTCTGCAACGAATTATCGACGGATTTCTGGACCAAGTGTCGGGGTCGCTGTCATTATCCGAAGCCTACCAGGAATTGAACGGCAGTCTTCGGCTGCTGCAGTACCTGGCAGTTCGCGAACCTGCGACCATGAACCCAATTCTCCATCGGTGGATCTTTAACAACGTTGCTGGTTTTGCAGCAAAACGCGGCGATCTTGAGTCTGTGCGATGGCTGGCTGAAGTTTATATGCCGAGGGAATTTCTCGTGGTGGCGGTGAAAGACGCAGCTTCGGGTGGTCATTTGCACATTTTGCAGTGGTTGTGGGGGAACCATCGCGACAGGTGTTGCTGGGGCTGGATGGAGTTGAGTGGTGCCATTGAAGAGGAACACCACGAGGTAGCAGAATGGCTCCGGTCTCACATTTCTCCTCGACGAGAGGGCGCTCATATGATACTCAACGCGGCTGCAACATTTGGTGATCTCGTGACTCTGAGGTGGGTGTACGAAATGTTCAAACTCGACATGGCCGAACCACTTCAATTGTCCTTGCAGCATCATCAATGGGACTTGGCGTCTTGGGTTCTTGAAAACTGTGAAGACGAGCTGCCAGAGGAAAACCATGTACTTGGCTTCTACCCGGCGGTGAAAGGACAACTGGAGATTTTGAAGCCACTGTTTGCTAGTCGAATTGGAACTTCCTTCCGAGGGATTTTCAACCCTTTCGAATCGGCTGCAGGATGTGGACATTTGGACGTTGTTAAATGGTTCGTCGAAGAAAAGGGGGTCACGGATGTTGGGACTGAATTCCGTCGAGCTGCGGGCAGTGGACACCTGGAAGTGGTGAAATACTTGCACGAAAAGAAACCGGATTATTGCCGCGTTTCGAGCTTGGATGATGCCGTTCGGGCGGGATCTCTCGAGGTGGTTCAGTGGCTTCAAAAGAATACCTATGCGTATTGCTCAGCGAGTGCTTTGAACGGAGCTGCTGAACTTGGGCATCTCGAGATAGTGAAATGGCTTCTTGCGACTCGAACCCAAACGAGTCACACGTCAGCAATGCACATGGCGGCTGTACACGGTCACCTGGAGGTCGTGGAGTGGCTTCACGAGAACTACAAGGAGACTTGCTGGCGAAGTACCATGAGGACCTGTGCCAGAGGTGGTTACCTTGATGTGGTGAAATGGTTGCACGCTAATAGACACGAGCGCTTTGCTCTAGATGGAGTGATGGATGAAGCTGCTGCAAATGGCCATTTGGGAGTCTTGCAATGGTTTCACGACAACAGCAACGAAGAATGCACAACGGATGCTATGGATGGCGCTGCTGGAGAAGGACATCTTGATGTGGTCAAGTGGTTGCATGAGTATCTTAAAGCAAAGTGTACCACGCTAGCAATGGATAATGCAGCTGGCAATGGACACTTGGAGGTGGTGAAATGGTTGCATGCCAATCGAGACGAAGGCTGCACTACAAATGCTATGGATATGGCAGCGGCTGGGAAGCACCTTAACGTTGTGAGGTGGCTGTGCCACAACCGTTCGGAGGGATGTACGGCGTATGCGATCGAAGTGTCATTTACTCTTGCTCGACAGGAACCGTGCCTGGAGATAGTAGAGCTGCTGTTCTCGAATTTCCTAATATGTCGGAGATTTCGATTTCCGTATCGGTTCCTTCCTTCACGAGTCGAAATTGTGGAACGGCTGCTTGACCGTGTTCCTAGTGTGCTAATCGGATGCGCACTTGAGATCAGTCCCTGGAATTGGTACCTATCTGACTGGCTTCGGCGGCGCGGCCGTAAGTGATGGTAGGCGTCGTTGACACACTATTGTTATGGCACGAGCACAAGTAACAGGATAAACACTTGACTGGAAATACAAGCAATACACTAGCAACGATTTTCAAGGATTACGCACGACGCAGACACTAACTTTGAACACTCGACACGACTTCACACCAAAATGCAACGTACTTCCCCCCAAGTACCAGGCTCACGGGGTGAGCTCAGTTCTGGCTGACGTTTTCATCCCTCGAGGGAACTGGAGTTGTCGAGTTAGACGAACCACCAGCAACTTCGGCAACTGACGGGGCAGTTGCAGGCGCTCCCTCCTTACGTCTAATGCCTTGCCCGCCACTGGTGTTTGGCATTGCTCCATTGGAGTTGGGGACACCCGAAGCTGTGGAGGTATCGACCGCACTCGGCGCTCCGTTCGCTCCGGCCCCAACACCAGCGGGTCCCGTAGGCGTCGACGTTCCAGCACCAGTCGTTGCGGCCACCGACGTGGACTTGTCAGCACTCTCGCCAACGTTCACAGCGATAGGTTGTCCGTCGCTGGTTTTCGACACGGAGTGAGTCTTTCCGTTCGAGTCGGTGACAGTTGCGCTCACGGACGCTCCACCGCTCGATGGGAGCGGCCCTGAGGCTGTCGGTGTCGCTGGGTTAACTCCCGTCGAGGCGCCGAAGTTTGTGCTAGTGCTGTCGCCAACGTTGACATTGAGGGGCTGGCCGTCGCTGGTCTTGGACACAGTGCGAGTCACCCCGTTGGAATCGGTGACACTAGCGCTCACGGATGCGCCACCTCCTGTGGAAAGGAGCGGGGCCGAGGCTGTCGTTGTAGTGGCGTCGACTCCCGTTGGGGCGCCAACACTGCTGTCAATATTGGTCTGGCCGTTGATGGTCTTGGACACGGTGCGAGTTTGCCCGTTGGAGTCGGTGACACTGGCGCTCACGTCGCCCGTCGATGGGAACGATCCTGGGGATGTCACCGTCGTTGCGTCAACCCCCGTTGAGGCGCCAACATTCTTGCCAGCGTTCTCTCCAACGTTAACATTGATGGGTTGGCCATCGCTGGTTCTCGACACCGAGCGAGTCACTCCGTTGGAATCGGTGACGCTAGCACTCACGGATGCACCACCTCCCGTCGATGGGAGGGGTCCCGAGGCTGCCGTCGTAGTGGCTCCGGTGGGTGCGACTTCAGTCGACGCGGTTCTACCAGTATTAGCATTGGTCGTCGCACCACCCGCCTGGTTACCGATGTCTCCGTTGCCATTGGTAGTGGCGCCTCCGACTCCAGGTCCACCAGAGATGGCAGTATTCGCGCCCGTCCCAGCCGCACCGGTGTTGCCGACGCCAGCTCCGGCAGTGATCGCACCTCCTTTCGTATAACCGGCAGCAGTGTTCGCGCCGGCACCCAATGGTGCAGTAGCCCCGAGTGTGCCGAAGGTTTGGGCGGTTTCGATGCGCGCGCTCACTTCCCCGGAGAGCACGAGTCCGACGACGCACAGAGCGGCAAGAGTTTTGCAGGACAACATGGCGTGGATCGTGTGGGTTATTGCCTCGTTGTCGTAGCTTGAGGAGGCTCTTGCGAATTGGAAAATGGTGATCGTCGAAGTGCTCAAAGTTCGTTGAGCGAGGAGGTGATGAGCTCACACAGACCAGCAATGGCATTGAAGAACTCAAGGCATCGGTGTGCGCAGTCTTCAGGCCAAGATACGGTGGTGGTTCGCACATGTTGCCACCACGTCAGAGACTTGATGGATTCCAGTCTACCATCGTGAAGTCATGCATACCGTATCGATCTTGCTTGGCTTGATAAACCGCGCTTCTACTATTCGACTGAGACCATTTAGGGGCAGTTTGCTATTTTATTTTGCGATGCGGTGAAACGGGCTGCTGATGAACACCAAACAGCTTCAAGAGTGATAGCCCGAGAGCGACAACAGCGGGGTTGGCACTGTGGTGTTTACCACCAGTTTTGCCAACATCTGCTTGTTAATGCTTACAATTGTATTGGCAAAGTTGAAGTTATGTTGGGGCTGCTAGCACTGAAGCAAGCTGCCAGGTTCTCACCAACTCATGGATGAATGTACCATCGACATAGACCATCGAGAGGAGCGTCAATTATCCTAACGCTTGCGCAATATTTTGGTGAGTATCTTGGTGTGCAAACGGTTGAAGCAGCCGTTCACCAGTGGTCCGCATATCTGTTGCGAAAGCTGGTCAACACGTGGACCGCGGTGGACGGTCTTCCAGCTTCAGCGTCGTCCTGCGATTAGAGATCTACGTTCATTTATAATACACCGACAGATTACGCGGCGGGCAGATATGTGTTTTCATTTATTATACTTTGTGAAGCTATTCGATCTGCCACAGCTTCGAAGGTTGTCGCCGTTCAGTGGAAGAACTAGCCACTGTCTTCAGGTGTCGCTTCCGCAATCATCTTCGCTAGGCCAGCCACGCCGTCCTCAGAGGACTCCTCTAGGGTGGTCTGGCCCGTTTCACACAGACAGACAGTAAGCAAAGAAGAGGGCCCCCAATTTGATGCTGTCCTTGCTTGAAGTTCAATCTGAGCTCGCACGCAGAACTCAAGTTCGTAGTACTGTACATGACCTTCAATACTTGGTACATTCATGAATTGCCAAGTCAGGTCGTAGACACATGCACGTGCAGGAACCCGACAACAACCAACCATAATAGCATGCAGTTTAGTAAACGGAGTTTACTCACTCGAACTTCAGATGACGAAAGAAATTCTCATACCGGTACCGACACAACTCAAAGAGTCTTACCATGGCAGCTCCGACACAGGGATCTGAGGGTCCAAGTTGAAGAACTTGCTCGTGCTGTCGAGCGTCAGCTGGGCGATGAGGCTCGTCATAGCGGCCACGCTGTCCGAGGGCTTCAGCGTCGCCTTGCCCTGGGTCATGTCGGTGTCCACGTAGCCAGGATGCAGCGACACGACCGCGATGTTGCTGTCGCGCAGCTCAACCGCCAGCGAGCGGGTGATCATGTTGAGCGCGGCCTTCGAGGAGCCATACCCGTAGATGGCATCCTTATACACAGCTGCAGCCTCGGGCGTGCAGTTGCTGATGCTTCCCAGCAGCGACGATAGCTGGACAACGATGGCGACCCCATGGACCTTCGCAGCGAGCTGCAGGTTGGGCAGCAGCGTGCGCGTGACGAGGAACGGTCCGACGGTATTGACCTCGAACTGGCGCATGAGCGACTCCTTGGTAGAGGAAGTGAGTCCGCCAGGGAGACCGATCCCCGCGTTGTTGATGAGCAGGTCGATGGCGACGCCCTCCAGTTGACGAGCCGCCTCGATGATAGAGGCCTCATCCGCCGTGTCCACAGTGATGATCTTGAACGGTGACAGCGCTGCCAACTAGGATGCGGAACAATCAAGGTGGGTTAGCACGCTGGATGTGAAGTCCCGGGTTGCATCGTATTCGGATACCTTGTCCCTGTTGCTGTTCGCGCGAGCTGTGGCGATGACGTTCCAGCCAGCTTTGACGTAGTGCTCGACGAAGGCCAGACCGATGCCGCGCGTGCTTCCCGTGATGAGAACCGTCTTCTTGGTGGATGCCATGGGGAGGAGGAAGGTCTTGAGCGCTTGAAGCTTTTTCGAAAGTGAGACCGTCCCTAGTGACTGCGGTTTGATCATCAAAGCCCCCGCTGTCTTCATTGACTCAGACCGAGTGCCACTGCAGACTGTAGTGGTTTACAGGATACATGAAATAGATTCCTGGGATGGAGCTCAGCAACGGAAATGCGTGCGGCTTGCTTACGTCCCATTTTCAAGTGTCAAAATGTATTGACGGCATCTTGACATCACCTTTTCCGGACACACCACCAGCATCAAAATGCAAAAATACGTTGGCAAAGTTGCAGTCGTGCAATGTATCCATGTCGGGCACAGTGTACCACTGCCCCCATTTCCACCAATCCAGCCGGCGTCGCGCCGCTTTTCAGCCAACCGCGGTCCCTTTCAACGAGCGCCATCTGTCCTCGCTGCATTCTTGACGTTGACTCGCGCCCCTCGGACAGCAACGACAAGCAGCTCAGCCATGCGCTATGGATACGACCAGCAGCAGCACCACCAACAGCAGGGCGACGACCGCCCCAAGCTCTTCATGCCGCCCATGCACAACATGAGCATGCACGCGCCCCCGCAGCACGACTACAACCACCTCATGCACCAGCACGCGCCGCCGCCGCAGCAGCAACACGCCGTCAAGTACGAGACAGGCGCGCACTACTACCACCCCCACCACCCCGCGCCGCCCCCTGCGCCGCTGCTGCACGTGTCGTCCTCCGCCTACCAACCGCAGCCGCAGCCTCCGCTCACGCCCAGCGCCGGCTCCAGCCCCGCCGCCAAGAAGCGCTCGCGCGAGGACCTGAACCTCAAGGAGAAGCAGCGCATGTTCAAGCTCAACGAGAGCATCGCGCAGCTCAAGACGCTGCTGGACGACGCCGGCGTGCAGACCAAGAAGAGCAAGCAGAGCATCCTGGACAACACGGTGCACCTCGTGGAGAAGATGCAGAGCGACCTGCTCATCGCCAACCAGAAGGCCGAGCGCGCCGAGCGGCAGGCCGACAGCTTCCGTGCCAAGGGGCTCAAGGCCGGCTCCGCCAAGGCGGACCGACTGCTGCGCAGCTGCTTCGAGAAGACCTCGACGCCGCGCGTCGTGCTGGACTTGGGCTTCAAGACGGTGGCGTTCAACGGCGCCTTCGCCAAGTTCGCGGGCGTCTCGGAGCCCGCGCTCAAGAAGAAGAAGACGCTGCGGCCCTATCTGTGCGCGGACAAGGAGACGTTGGATCGGGTTGTGGACAAGACGCGCGACTCGAAGCAGTCGAGGAGCGTGCTGGTGAAGGCAGGCGGGAAGACGGTGACTCTGGTGGCAGCCGCGCTGACCGATGACAGCGGCGAGGTCGTCAACATCGAGTTCAGTATCATCCCGATGGACGCGCTGCAGCAGCCGACGACCAAGAGGCAGACAACTGGGGCCGCTAAGGATCTGACGGGCGGTGATGGTAAAAAGAAGAAGAAGGGACCGACTGGCTTTGACGTGCAGCTGTAAAGCTGCAGAGCTTGGATATCCCCCCCCGGCCCCCGTTGGATAACTAACTACGACGTTTTTGATCGAGTCGAGTTCGCGCGCCAGTGAGCGCCAAATGTGAGCGTATGTATGAGAGTAAGAGTAGTAATCTTCAACAAAGGTCAAGTATTGATCGAACGCAGCTGTGGGTTGATTCGTCTCTCAATTGGTGAAGGCAAAGTCAATCTTTGTTTTCTACTTACTGACAATGAGTGGCCGGACTGTTTTGAGTGATCGGCTCCTTTCTGACTCGTAACAAGTCGACGCGCCGAGAAGTTGCCGAAAAAGTGGTAGGCCATGCATGACAAGGCTTTCCGGCACTTTGTTACGGACTAACGAGTGAGCGACTCATTTCACTGATTCTGTCCAGGTGTCCACTGTTGCGAACGCGGTCTCCATTGCTACTATGGATAGGATCTGATCTTTAGGCGAAGGAACGGATTGGTGTCGTTATCACAAACATGTTGTTATTATGATGCTGCAGCTACAGCACGAAGCGTCAAGTCTAGTTGCTGAGTTCTTCCTTCGGCTGGTAGGACGGGAAGTCGATGTAGCCCTTGCCGCCGAGCGACGAGTTATAGAACACCTCGTGGCCAGCCTCCGGGGTGATCGGCCAGTCGTTCTGGAAGCGCTCGGCCAGGTCGGGGTTGGTGATGTACAGACGTCCGAAGCCCACGAGGTCGGCCGCTCCAGTGCGAATGGCTCCCTCGGCACGGTCGCGCGTGTAGTTGTTGTTGGCCATGACGATGCCCTTGAACGCCGTCTTGGCGTCGAAGGCGGTGGTGAGACGGCACTTGTCCGTGTAGCCGAATCCGAAGCCGTCCAGGATGGCCAAGTAGCCGAGTCCGTACGTACTCAGACGCTCCATAGTGTACTTGAACATCTCGTAGTTGTCCTCGCTGCCCATGCCAGCAAAGCCGCCGTTGGGGGCGAGACGAACTCCGATGCGGTGCGACGGCACCACCGTCTTGATTGCCTCCACGACCTCAATCAGAAGACGCGCGCGGTTCTCGAACGAGCCGCCGTACTTGTCCGTACGCTTGTTGGAGCAGGACTGCAGGAACTGGTCGATCAGGTAGCCGTTGGCGCCGTGAATCTCGACACCGTCGAAGCCAGCCTTCAGCGCCAGCTCAGCTGAGTGGCGGTAGGACTCCACGACGCCGGGGATCTCGTCCGTCTCCAGAGCACGCGGCGTCTCGTAGTCGGACGCAATGTAGTCGGCGTTGCGCGTGTGGCCGCTCTCGAGACGCAGCGCGGACGCCGACACGATCTCTCCCTTGGAGTTGAAGCTCGAGTGGCTCTGGCGACCCATGTGCCACAGCTGCATGAAGATCTTGCCGCCCTTCTTGTGCACGCGCTCAGTGACGCGCTTCCAGCCTTCCACGTGGGCGTCCGTGTAGCAGGCAGCGGCGTGGTGCCAGCCGTAGCCCTGCTCGGAGATGCCGGTGGCCTCGGAGATGATGAGACCAGCACCCGCGCGCTGCTCGTAGTAGATCTCATTGTTTTCGGACGGCACGCGGTCGGCGTTGGAGCGGCCGCGGGTGAGCGGGCCGAACACGATGCGGTTCTTGAGCTCGAGGTCGTCGCCCAGCTTCAGCGGCGTGAAGAGCTTGTAGTCTGCGGTGACGGCGGCCATGGCTGTGGAGTGGTGACTTGATTGAGCAATGGGCTGGAAATTCAGGAATGAGCTCTTGCAGGTGGACTGTCAGCGGATACGTGCTCGGATGACATCTTTGAGCTTGTCCTCATCGGCACTAGCGGCGGGGATTGGACGAGGTACGTATGCGGAGATGTCGACAAATCTGTGACGTGTGAGAAATCATGAGCTGATTACGTAGCAATATGAGACTGCGCTAAAACCAAATGCTATTGGCTGATTTGCTTAAACTCTGGTAATTATTGACGCCGAAACACTACTGTACTGTAGTATCAAGTTGATAGTAGTTGATATTATCAACTACTATTATCAACTACTACCGTAGAGTAGTACTACTGCTACCTGTGGCCCGGAATCTGGCTCATGGGGGGGAAACCTCGACACGGGCTTCAGCTCACGGCACACATATCCGATACAAGTTATATCCTATCCACAGTGTGCCCTTGACTTTTCGTTGAGTGCTCTATTTGTTTGACAATCCGCATTGATGAGATTTAATTTTGATTCATGTATTTGATTCGTGTTCCATCATTGAACAAAATACACATACAGCAGCTCAACTGGTTGCGTCGGCCAAATCAAACGCGTTCTCACTAAACCTGACGATCATCGCGATGCATGTCCAGGTCATGATCACGCCAGCTCAATGTGCCTTACCATGGCAGCTCCGACACAGGGATCTGAGGGTCCAAGTTGAAGAACTTGCCCGTGCTGTCGAGCGTCAGCTGGGCGATGAGGCTCGTCATTGCGGACACGCTGTCCGAGGGCTTCACCGTCCCCTTGCCCTCGGTCAGGTCGGTATCCACGTAGCCAGGATGCAGCGACACGACCGCGATGTTGCTGTCGCGCAGCTCAACGGCCAGCATGCGGGTGATCATGTTGAGCGCAGCCTTGGAGGGGCTGTACCCGTACCCAGACATCCTGAAGAAGACCGCGGTGTCGTTCGTGCAGCTGCCGATACTTCCCATAAATGACGATATCTGGATGACGTTGGCGGTCCCATGGACCTTCGCAGCGAGCTGCAGGTTGGGCAACAGCGTGCGCGTGACGAGGAACGGTCCGGCGGCGTTGACCTCGAACTGGCGCATGAGTGAGTCCTTGGTAGAGGAAGTGAGTCCGCCAGGGAGACCGATCCTGTCACGAGTACAGCTCGTGTGAGTCCAAACATGCACTCGATTCAGCTCAACGGAACCGTTCTCGCCATCTCATGTCAAGATCGCATCAGAACCTGAAGCACCTTCGCATTGTGCAAGTTCCCTATAGTTAGCTACTGCATTCCTACGAGGTAGCTAGAGCTTCTTTCAGTCTTAAATTCGCCTCTTCAATACGAAGTACAGCAATTTCCAGCTTAGCCAGCAAGACTCAAGCCGTGTACAACGGAGTGTTCTGTTAAGAACGTGACAATTTCGAAATTAGAGTTACTCAAGGAGTCACTCTGTCTACCGACTTCGGCTACAAGTTCAAGATCTCGCGGAGATGCCTCGCTCAGCAATCCAGTTTCCCTGTGTGAAAACGGCACGGCTAGACGACGGCTGCGATGGTCAAGAACCTACTATGCGCCCTGGTGAAGGCCCGAGTGTCTCGAGGCTGTGTGACGCGTCGTCGGCAATACCTGCTGCGGCCAACGTCTCCTCACCAACTGCCTCCCCATCGACCATGGTGACCGACCAAGTCCTGGCACATTGTATCCATATGATAGCGGTCCACCAAGCCATGATGCAGGAGACAACATGCAATATGCAGGCGCTCATGATCCAACAAGCATCATTCCAGTCGGAATTGATAGCTCAGGCGACCTTCCAGTGTTCAACGTTTGCACACGAGTTTCGGGCGGATTACCCGACGAAGAACGCCAACTCCATCGAGAGCTGCGGTGCTATGGCCAACGCAGTTTCTCTACTTACTGCCGCTCCAGTTGGATTGCCTGGTTTTGAGCCAACGCATTCATTAGAAATGCTGCTTGATGACGGGTATGATCTCGTCAGGCATCAGCGAGTCGGCAACATTTCATTAGCATTGTCAGGTTTCCCGACTACTTCCCAGTTTGAGCTGGAAGAATCAAAGTCGCGTGATGTCCTGCTCGCCACTGGATTTTACAACGAAAATCACGAAATTTCATTGCCGAACAAACGCAATTGTGGCGTTGACGGCTCTGAAAGCTATTCTTCTTGCCGGGTCACAAGTTGTGTGCCGGCAACCTCGTGCCTGCCAGACCGCCTAAACCTACGAGGTATTGGTGATACTGAGATTGTTTCATATTCTCCCCGACACAACGACGAGAGTGTGGACACTAAGGTCTGCGTTGGCATCGAGCGCTCTTCGGGGATATCTGTTGGCGACAATTCTATCCCGTCTAACATGGAGTCGTCGTTCAGCGCTACCCGTATTGAAGCGAATTGTGTCAGATCAGTCAGCACAAGTTCGCTACAATCTACGACTAATTGCCATTTGCCCGTCACGAAACCCAAGCAGCCAATGGAGGTGCTGCAGTGTGGCGATATCGCTCCAGTTGGGCCACCTCGAGCTCGCGATAATTCCCCTACGACATTTGGACCAGGCTCGGTGCCTCTGACGAATTACCAGCTTCTCAGCGTGGAATACTCAGAGTCGTGTGAGCTCCTGATGGAGACCCCACTAGTTCATTGTGGGACCCTCGACATTTTGCAGTCAGTCAGACCCTCAGCTACGCGTAGCGTCGACTGTTTGGTGACATTGGCTTCTCGGTCACGTTCAAGTGATCAACGTGTACCGTCACTCTCGAGTTCATCGCATATCGACGACTCAGAGACTACTCACTACCTCAACCAGCCTTACTATGGACCGAATCGTCCAGGCAATTGTGGTGATTTCAGAAAGCTCTCTTGTGCCTATGGCCACGAGCCTTTCCCCCTTTTGGCCCCCGATATTGATATTTGTGTGGCGCCATTCAATTCTCCGGTGCTTTCTAGCGACATCTTTTCGAAGCCTCATTTCAAGTCGATTGCTTCCGCCATTGCACCCCCGTGGAGATCATATTCTACTTTACGCCGTATTGCGGCGCTTCTGCATCAAGTTTTGGATGCATTCCCTGCTCACTACACTACAGCGTTTCTAAGGGAGGGAATGTCACGAGTACAGCTCGTGTGAGTCCAAACATGCACTCGATTCAGCTCAACGGAACCGTTCTCGCCATCTCATGTCAAGATCGCATCAGAACCTGAAGCACCTTCGCATTGTGCAAGTTCCCTATAGTTAGCTACTGCATTCCTACGAGGTAGCTAGAGCTTCTTTCAGTCTTAAATTCGCCTCTTCAATACGAAGTACAGCAATTTCCAGCTTAGCCAGCAAGACTCAAGCCGTGTACAACGGAGTGTTCTGTTAAGAACGTGACAGATCCCCGCGTTGTTGATGAGCAGGTCGATGACGACGCCCTCCAGTTGACGAGCCGCCTCGATGATAGAAGCCTCATCTGTCGTGTCCATCGAGACGATCTTAAACGGTGACAGCGCTGTCAACTGGGAGGAGAGTCAAGCTGTGTTAGACGGAATGATGCGACAGGTAGTAGAGTGTGCGTACCCTCTCCGTGTTGCTGTTCGCGCGTGCCGTGGCGATGACGTTCCAGCCAGCCTTGACGTAGTGCCCAACGAAGGCCAGGCCGATGCCGCGTGTGCTTCCCGTGATGAGAACCGTCTTCTTGGTGGAAGTCATTGTTGCGACGAGAAGGATGGGTGTTGGTGTGTGGGGGTTCGGAGTTGGAAGCGTTTTGGTAAGTAAGACGGCGACGTGGACAGCAGCAAGCGGCGGCCTCCTGGGGGTTGCGCATGTTGTCAATGAGGAAGTTTTCGCGTTGCTCTAGAATGCAGGCCTACGAAGTTAACACAGCAGAGATGACGCCCAGAACAATCTGAGCTCTTGAACAGTGCGCTAACACAACGGAGATGACGCCCAGAACAATTTCAGCCGGATTCCCTGTCAAGAGCACTCGATGACAACGCTAATCATCGATGGCAACGCTAATCATCGAGCAGAGATGACTCCCTGAACAATTTCAGCTTTTGAAGCCGGATACGGATACCCTGTCAACCCCCCCCCCCCTGTCAAATGACAACGCTAATCTTTGTGTGCTCGATTGTCATCGATGATTAGCGTTGTCATCAAGTGCTCGTTAGCGTTATTAGTCGGCAGGGTACATGTATTCAAAAGCTGAAATTGTTCAGGGAGTCATCTCTGCTCGATGATTAGCGTTGCCATCGATGATTAGCGTTGTCATCGAGTGCTCTTGACAGGGAATCCGGCTGAAATTGTTCTGGGCGTCATCTCCGTTGTGTTAGCGCACTGTTCAAGAGCTCAGATTGTTCTGGGTGTCATCTCTGCTGTGTTAACTTCGTAGGCCTGCATTCTAGAGCAACACGAAAACTTCCTCATTGACAACATGCGCAACCCCCAGGAGGCCGCCGCTTGCTGCTATCCACGTCGCCGTCTTACTTACCAAAACGCTTCCAACTCCGAACCCCCACACACCAACACCCATCCTTCTCGTCGCAACAATGACTTCCACCAAGAAGACGGTTCTCATCACGGGAAGCACACGCGGCATCGGCCTGGCCTTCGTTGAGCACTACGTCAAGGCTGGCTGGAACGTCATCGCCACGGCACGCGCGAACAGCAACACGGAGAGGGTACGCACACTCTACTACCTGTCGCATCATTCCGTCTAACACAGCTTGACTCTCCTCCCAGTTGACAGCGCTGTCACCGTTCAAGATCGTCTCGATGGACACGACAGATGAGGCTTCTATCATCGAGGCGGCTCGTCAACTGGAGGGCGTCGTCATCGACCTGCTCATCAACAACGCGGGGATCGGTCTCCCTGGCGGACTCACTTCCTCTACCAAGGACTCACTCATGCGCCAGTTCGAGGTCAACGCCGCCGGACCGTTCCTCGTCACGCGCACGCTGTTGCCCAACCTGCAGCTCGCTGCGAAGGTCCATGGGACCGCCAACGTCATCCAGATATCGTCATTTATGGGAAGTATCGGCAGCTGCACGAACGACACCGCGGTCTTCTTCAGGATGTCTGGGTACGGGTACAGCCCCTCCAAGGCTGCGCTCAACATGATCACCCGCATGCTGGCCGTTGAGCTGCGCGACAGCAACATCGCGGTCGTGTCGCTGCATCCTGGCTACGTGGATACCGACCTGACCGAGGGCAAGGGGACGGTGAAGCCCTCGGACAGCGTGTCCGCAATGACGAGCCTCATCGCCCAGCTGACGCTCGACAGCACGGGCAAGTTCTTCAACTTGGACCCTCAGATCCCTGTGTCGGAGCTGCCGTGGTAAGGCGTGTTGAGCTGGTCTGATCGTGACCTGTACATGCATCGCGCTGATCGTCAGGTTTAGTGAGAACGCGTTCGATTTGACCGACGCAACCAGTTGAGCTGCTGTATGTGTATTTTGTTGAGATCAACTTCAAGAAAACAACAATACATTTACTTTCTTACAGCAGCATGGTAAACTGGGAAGATAGTCATGCTGTGTGACGGCTTGACCAGCATCGAGCGGCCGCATCCTTGGAATTTCAAACGTTGCCAAGCACCGACAAGTATTGCTATAGACATCAAAGGTACGTATCAATCGTATCAATCCAGCTTCGTTGTTGGAGACTAGCCTCTCTGGTTAAGCGATTCCCGGTGGTGCCGGCAGGGCGTGGTCAGAGTCGTAAGCAACAGCAGAGATTGTTGGGCGTCATTTCTGTTGCGCCAATTGTACAGCTCAAGGAGTAACTTAGTGCTACAGGCAGTAAGTGGGTAGTATCTCTTTCTCCTCACACTGTCAGCTTTACAGCAATCTTTGCCCTCTCGGACGGTAATAAAGCAAAGAAATGGGAAAGATGCAGGAACGTGTATTCACTCATTCGCAGTGAGCAGCACGAAATCAAAAACACCCAAACCCGTACGAGTGGCTGAATAGTGTAGCGCGCCTCTGCCCTTAGCTGCGACTGCGGCTTCGGCTGCTACTGAGGCTGCGGCGTCGACTCCGTCCACGACTGGAGCTTCGGCTGCGGCTTCTGCTGAAGCTTCTTCCCCGGCTTCTGCTGCGGCTGGCACTGCGACTGCGGCTCCGCCCACGCGAGCGACTGAAGCTGCGACTGCGGCTCCTGCTGAAGCTCCTGCTCCTGCTTCTACTGGGGCTGCGGCGGCGTCGAGCCGGGATCGGTGAGCGTCGACGACCTCCACGGAAGGGCGGGGGCGGGCTGCGTCGTCCGCCTCTGAACGGCGACGCCGCGCGTCGTCTAAACGCCGGAGAGCGCGAGCGCGAGCGACCTCCGCGTCGATTGTTGCCGAAGCTTCGGCTGCGGCTGCGACTCCTACCGCGGAACGGAGACGCGCCACGACGCGCGCGTCCGCCTCGAAGCGGCGAGCGTTGGCGGTTGCGCGACGCCGGGGACGGCGAGCGTCCGCGTCCGTCCCGACGGCTGCGGCCCCTGGGAGACAGCGAGACCCTGCGCCGACTGTTGGGCTCGGGTTTGGGGGCGTCCGGCAGCACGCGCAGCTTGTTCCCGTCCAGCCAGCCGTCGTGCATGTGGTCCTTGGCGCTGTCGGCGTCGTGCTGCGAGGCGAAGGCCACGACGGCGCTGGCCTTGCCCCTGGGCACGGCCAGCTCCACGCGCAACACGAGCCCGAACTTGCCGAAGATCTCGCGCAGGTGGTCGGCGTTCACGTTGCGCGTGAGGTTCTCCACGCGCAGCGTCACGGGCTTGGACTCGGACTTGCTGCTGCTGACGCGCTTGGCATCGGCGGGCGAGCGCGTGTCTGATAGAGGGAGGGGTTAGATACCGGTAGACGAGGAGAGGACTAGAGAGGAGAGAGGAGCCACGTACTGGACGCGGAGCGAGAACGGGAACGGGACGCAGAGCGCGAGCGGGATGCGGAGCCTTTGCGCGGGTTGTTGCGGCTGGACGAGCGGCGGGCTGGCGACTGCGCCGCCGAGCGCGAGCGGGAGCGCGAGTTACGCGGCGAAGCCATGGCGAATGACTAGGAAAATGGATCGCGAGGCGGATTCCCTACGTTCCATCATTGAACATGATGTAGGATGGGTTTATGGAGAACTTACTGTTAAATAAGTGGACGAAGAGGGTACTGACGAAATTGACCTTTTCTTGAGTGTTTTTGTAAAGGATATTGTCGAAATCTGAGTTAATTACAACCCAAAGTTCCAGTGATGCAACTCGACGTCGAGATGCTACTGAATCTCCCCAAACAACTACTAACTTAGTAGTACTAAGCATCGTACTACTTACCACGGAAGGTTGCTGCCGTTGAAGTGGAAGAACTTGCCGCTGTCTGCAGGAGTCGCCTCCGCAATGATCTTGGTCAGTCCAGCCACGCTTTCCTCGGGGGTCGTCTGCCCGGTGTGATCGGTCATGCGTGTCACTACGTAACCGGGGTGCAGTGCCAGAGCGATAATCTTCTCGTCCTTCAAGTCAGCGGCCAGACTCGAGTTCACCATGTTCAGCGCCGTCTTGGACGCGCGGTAGCCGTACATGCCCCCTGAGCCGTTGTCCGCGATGCTCCCCATGCGCGAGCTGACCTGGCCAACGGTAGCCGAGCCGTTCTTGGCGACCGCCAGCTTCAAGTTCGGCCGGAACGCGCGTGTCATGAGGAAGGGGCCCACCGCGTTAACCTCGAACTGCTTCATCATCTCGGCCTTGGAGGTCTTGTCGATGCCGCCTCCACCGCCAATGCCAGCATTGTTGATCAGCAGGTCGATGGGCTGGTTCTTGAGCAGCTCCGCCGCAGCCGTGATTGACGCCTCATCGCTCGTGTCGACCTGGACGAGCTTCTCTGTCTTCAGTTCCTTGAGCTGATCACATCATAATCGGGGGTGGACGGTAAGTCAGATATCGGTTGAATAGCTGGATGAAGCAATGAAAGCACTCGTACTTCGGTGGCGCTCTGCGGGTCCCGGACGGCAGCGATGACTTTCCAGCCATTGGCTACGTAGTGCTTAGTGAAGGCGAGGCCGATTCCGCGGTTGCTGCCGGTGATCAAAACAGTTTTGGCCTGTCGCGGAGAGTTTGCAGGTCGAGGTGTGGTCGCTCGGATGCGTTTTGGGTAATGAAGTTTTGGCTACGTTCATGCACGTTGTGGTTCGTCAACACGTTGCCTTGACGTCATCAAACTTGGATGATCCAAGTTTACAGAGACAAAAGCGATTCACGCAATCAGACAGGTGTGAACCATACAAGTATCTGCCACCACTATCAACCGGGGATCATCTTTGTTCGGTTCTATCCTAAATTAGATGACTTCGAAGCAGAAGCGTGCTGCTCCAGGAAAGTGGAGAGAGTATTGTCAATACCCGTAGCGTAACCCTATTGTTTTTTTATTCTCGAAGCTTGAAAAGCGTAGAGTATAAGGGTGCGGGAACACGTTAAGTACGACACATATTGATCACCACTTTTTCCATGGTTTGTATGCGCGACCCCTACAGAGATACCGTTCAGCATGGCACCATCAATACCGCACGCGCTCAGTGTTTTGCTTTTTACGGGTCAGTAAGTATACATGCGCCGAACATCTTGAAATCTGTATGTAAAAGTCAGTGGTTTTATACAGTTTCAATCAAAATTCATTATGGCCAATGGCGGCACTGTCAACTTATGGCGAACCCAAACAGTATTGAAACGCCTCCATGCAGCCATCTTGAGTATTTCACAGCCGTCATTCTCTCCGCGTATTTTAAACCGAGCATTCACTCCTAACGTTCCAAATGACCTGTCGCAGCGTGAGTAGCGCGACCCATGGTGCACTTCAACAACCGGTCGTGGAGCTCCTGCAAATGCGCGCTGCCGCTACAGCCATCACCACCACTACAGCTACGCGCATGGCCACTACCACCGCCATTGCCGCCCCTACACACCAGCGCCAAAAACGCGTTGGTCTCCTACAACTATGAGCACGTATTCGCGAACGAAAGTAGCGTGTCAACACAATGCCCGCCTGAATGCGCACATCACGTTTGCTGTGGCGTGTCGACACGAAATGCGCGCGTCCGTTACCTTAGTTAGCAATTACACTTCAACCTCGGTCACTGAGCATGCGCTGCTCACCTGAACTACCGTAAACGCAGGACCCCCGTGGTAGCGATGACAACTCATGCTTCTCTGCAAAGAACACAAGTGAGTACAGTACTCATTCCTCCTCTCACGACAAAATACTGGAAACTCATGCTACTTTGTGTATCATACACGTTGTTTGCCAACAATCATTTATCAGTCGAAAATAAAATATTGAATTTGAAAAAAACAAGTAGCACATAGGTTCGCTGTTGCACACGGGCGTAATATTTCAGTATCTAATACCAAGGGTTAAGTCTATAGTCAAATGGGTATTACAACGTAATACTGCAGCATGATAGCACCGATTGCCTCCATTGCTATCATGCTGCTCTGCTAGTCACAGTGTTACAGCAGTGCTACTGCATCGATGCCGTCCATTTGTGCAATGCTGCTCTGCTATTACCGGTAATACATGTACATGTAGTAGCAGTGCTAGTTCTACTACCGCTCCGATACCGTCCATTTCTATCGGGCTGCTCTGCACAGTAGCAGTGCGGTTCATGCAACTTTTCTAATGTTGTACGAATGTTAGCTCAGGTTACGCTTACGCAGTAGTACAAGCGTAGTACAAGTACCGTGGAATCCATCCCTCATTCTTCGGTATTCCGGGAATATTTTTACTAAATAAAAAGCCAGGGGAGTATGAAATTGTAGTTATACCGGGAATAGTATTCCCGGTATAACGGGGAATAGTATTCCCGGTATAACTACAATTTCATACTCCCGAATAGTATTCCCGGTATAACTACAATTTCATACTCCCCTGGCTTTTTATTTAGTAAAAATGTTGCGGTTGGTGATAATAATTCCAGATGATACTTCAGAAATACGTTGTTTCTATTTTATATTTATATTTGTTGCGGTTATAACGACTACGATCCTCGCTTACGGAGCCCAAGTCGAAGCTTGAGTCCCATGGTAGCTACCACTGTTTCTTATCTAAGAAAGCTCAGAAACCATTCGGTTTTAGTATTTGTGATCGACAATTGTGTAAACATTTCCATGGATACCACATATCTCCAAACATACTCGTAGCACTTCAGAACTTTCAACACAGTTCAAGCTTCGAGATCCCGTGCGCAAGCAAAGCGAGCGCGCCCAAGTTCTCTCAGCCTAAGCTGAGAGTATACCACTGCAATTCCGTTTCTAAACGTGCTGTTCTTCAACTTGAATGATTTATATGAATGGTTTAAAACAGTTTTGTGAAATCCGGACTGTTTTTTACGTATGTGTTGCAAACTGTTTTTTTCATCACTTGGTATTTGTATGTTCTGCCCGTTTACGAGACTCGCATGGGACGCCCCTTCATATTCATATTTGTGAATGTGCTCAAACGTAGACTACTCTGTCTCAAAGAATTCTCCCTTTGAAGCCATTTACTTCTGCATACTATTTCAGCAAGGCACGGTACTACCCCGTTTTAAGTTAATGCTGTTCTAGTGCTGTTGTGAATACCGTTATAGAAATACATTTTTCCGGGAGCTTACGGTAGTCGCCAGGTCGCTCGCTAAAGTGTACATGATCACTTATTAAAATATACATCTGACCCCGTTTCGGCCAATGAAAGCGAGTCCCTAAATATGGGCTGGGACCACACTCGCTTTCACTATGGCTTCCCTAGCGTCAACTGGTACAGCTCAGAACTTTAGAAACGGTACACCTGAGCGTGTGCAGGTACACTGTACAACGTTCGGTGACCTGAGCGTGTGCAGCCTGCAATGCAAAGTGCAGGTACACCGTCGGTGAACGTGCACACCACGTCTACAGTGAGTCAGTGACGGCTGCAGGACGGCGCGTTGGGGAAGTTTGAATGGAAGCAGAGTAACGAAAGGGTTAAGGAAGTAGTGCGTGCAGAAGGCTGAGAGACCTCGCGCGCGAAGAGCGCTACTGTCAGGCTTTGACAAATGAACATACGTGTATTTTGTTTTAGCATCACACTGTTGGTACACTGTGCCATAATTCCAGTTAAGTACGATAGTTAGCAACTTCAACTTTTGGACACGACATTGTCGAGGATCCTCGTGCCGCACCAATGGCGCCACCACCTCGAGATCCGCCTGCTCGCAGGTTTTTACATGAAACGCTGGTTCATTTCCATCGCAGCCTGCGAAATGTGCACGAAAGCAGTTGTCACGGAGCTTGGTTAGGCCACAACGGCGGCGCATGAGAGCGCTCTCATCTTCGTGACTTCCTGCACGTGTTGCATTTCTATCGCTGCTGTACTGTCTTGGTCTCCGTCGGGAGACTCGCTCGGAGTCACACGAACTTCTGCGAGGACCGGGCGCGTGCTTCCGCCTCAGAGAAATCGCGGTCTTGGTGGAGACCAATGACACTCGGCAACCAAGCTGGTTACCAACCTCCACTGTCGTGACGACAGTGTCGTCAGGAGAACATAGCGGTCGACACAAATGCAGTTCGTACTATATGGCATGCTGGCAGATACTGTATCCAAATTACGAGTCGGAACTTCCGACTCGGAAGTCGCCGCTGCTCCCTCTGAGGTCTTTCAATGCTACGACCTTGCCCAAGGATCACCATAATCAACGCCTGTAATGCTCGGCAATGATGAACCATGCAGGACTTGAAAGGAGCTGGTAGAGACGGGCTCAGCTAGAGAGCTCGAGTTCTGCCGTCAGTTGACCTGCGTGAAGGTCGGTCGGGATCCCATGCGCTGACAGTCCGAGCTGATTTCATAATTTTCCTTGGCAGTCCAAGCTCCATCGAGTTTGCTCTGCCATTGACAAGCTCCGGTCCGTGCAACATGGTCTCCGTTACCCAAGCTACCAAGGTCGCACTCGCGCTGCTCGCACTCCCAGCGCTCGCCGCCCAAGCCGCATCAAGCACCTGCCAAGTCACTGACTCCAACGCCTGCGCCATCGACTCGCTCACGGCCTCCAGCGACGACGGGAGCGTACTCATCTACCCGGGAGGCGACACGCGCTGCGCCTTCGACGACTACACGGACAGCGTGACGACATTCGAGTCCAACTCGACGTATTTCTTCCAGGTGTTCCCTGCGGTCAACCAGGACAAGAAGAAGCTGCTTCTCTTCTTCCAGGGCGGCGGCGCCTGCGTCGACAAGTACACGTGCGACTTCGCGCTGCAGTGTCAGCTTGGCGCGAGCTCGCTCATCACCACCAAGGCCTCCGTCACGGACACGGGCATCATGAACCGCACGCTGGACGGCAGCGTCTTCAACGACTACAACATCGTGTACCTGCCGTACTGCACGGGCGACCTGTTCGTGGGCAACAAGTACCTGGAGCCCTACGAGAGCGTGTACAACCAGGCTCTGGGCAACAAGCAGTGTCTGGGCCAGAACCAAGGCATGTACATGAATGGGTACAACAACACGATGGCGGTGTTGAAGTGGGCTCTGGCCAACTACCCGGAGCCGGAGCAGCTCGTTATCGGCGGCTACAGCGCCGGCTCGCTGGCTGCTCAGATGTGGTCCGCGTACGTGGCGAACACGTGGGGTGTGGAGGCCGGTTACCTTTTTTTCGGATCGTCTGCGGGTCCGGTCTAATTTCGGGTCTAGGGTTTTACAAAAATTACGTGCAGATGATTTGAAAAATACGACCCCGATCCTAGACCCTGACCATAAGAAAACGACAAAACGCGCCGGGAAGGACTCTACTTTTACTGGAACGTCCATTAGGTTTTAGGACTAGGTTTTAGCGTTGGGGATGTGTAGGACACTCGCGCGTTGGCTCTTGCCTGCGGACTTAGCGACGGCACTTCGGGGGGCCCGCCCCTCTCTCGCTTCGCTCGGGGGGCGCCGCTCCGCGGCCTGCCCCACCCCCTTGTGCCTTACGCTAAGTCCTCGGCTTCGGCCAGGCGCGGTGTCTAGGAAAAAAAATATCGGGTTGCAGCGCTCACTACGCTCGCTCGCGCAGACCAGCCCCGCCTAATCGGCGGGCGTTGGCATCTGGTGAACGTTATGCGCGAGTCTCGCGCTCGCATCCGCTCGCCCTCGCCCTAAGCCAAGTGAGTAGGTGCGCATGGCTTGCGGAACATTGATCATCGAATACCGACATCGTTATCGCTACGATTTATTTAAATTATACGCCTAATAAGCAATCGATATGATGTGTAATTAGGTGTATGTAGTAGTTAATAAGGGTGTGTATAGTATGCGAGTATTTTACGGAACTGAATGCTGGTCCGAATCTATCGGTAATTTACGATGATAAACCCCAGACCCGGAAACCCGACCCGACCCGCAGACGAACCGAAAAATAATCTACCGTGGAGGCCAAATCTACGAAGTTCCAGGTGCTGGCGGACAGCTATGTCGGTGTGTTTCCCGAGTACAAGGCTCCTGCCAGCCAGTTGATCAACTACTACGGCGGTTGCGGACTCGTGGACTTCCCAGAGAGCATGGCCTCTGAATGTGAGGCCGAAACGGCGACGGTGACCGAGATGGTGAGCTCGCTCATGAATGAGGCTCCGAACACCGAGTGGCTCTTCATCGACAGCATTGCCGACAAGACCCAGCGCAAGTTTTACGAGTTGGTGCTTCTGGGCATCGCCGGATACCCGTTCACGAATCTGTTGCCGGCGGACGAATTTTACGGCAACATGACAGATATCCTGGATACGTACTCTGCGTTTATGAATGTGACGCGTTTCAACATCGATAGCGACCAGCACGTGTGGTTGACTGGTAACGACTACGAGAGTGCGGCGGATCTGCAAGGCAAATTGCTTGGTGATATTCTTTCTGCGTGGCTTTCGTACTCAACGGGTAGCTCGTCGAGTGATTCGTCTTCGAGCTCTTCAAGCAGCTCTTTAGCGTCTTCGTTAAACCGCTCTTCTGTGAGCTCTTCCAGTGGATCATCGGTGAACTCTGCGAGCAGTAGCAACTCTACTCCATCATCGAGCAGTTCATCGAGCGGTACCAGCCGAACCACTGCTCCTTCATCACCCAGCACGAGCAGCTCGAAGACTTCTCCATCGAGCACCGCCAGCACAACGTCTGCTCCTATCGAGTCCCCTGCGAGCACGACGACCACGCGATCTGAGACCAATACAACGTCTTCTCCAACTGAAATCCCCGCCAGTCCGACGTCATCACCACCCGTGAACACGACGGTTGGTCCTACTCAGACTCCGGTATCGACCACAACTGCGCCCATGTTGACCCCGGCAACTACTGAGCCCACGGTCGACATTCCTACTTACTGCTAAACGGTGAGTTGCACAAATCAGTCACTTTGAGTAACTGACAGTAAGAGATAAACAAAGCAAGCTGAAGAGGGGCCCTGATACACATATCGACGGAAGGTATTAATATGTGGTCTTTATTCGTCTTGGATTCTAGATTTTGGAAGGCGTCCATTAATGCTCGAAGGTGCTATTAAGCAGGTTATCCTGCATCAACTGATGGAAGCCCCGCATTTTGTCGCTGATAAACTTGAAAAAAAATCGCTCTGTTTGTGCTGCGTGCGTGGGTGCATTGGGTGCCCTCTCCAACTTGTAAAAGTTTTTCAACACGCACGAATGCAGCGGGTCTTCAGGCGACCTCGATATGACGGTCCAGTTGGAGTCTTGTAGCACGAGCTCTCCTGTAGATAAAAACCACTTTGTTGTGCCAACCAGGATGACCCGGTCGCCCTCATCGTAACGACGGAAAGTCGAAATAGAGTTGACACACAGCAAACCCTCGAGTAGTGAGGTCACAAGGTTCACATCGAGCGGACTGGGACACTTCCGCTGGAGCTGTGAGTTCAATTCAAGCATTAGCGAAGGGAGACCTACGGGAAGTTTCTTCATGCTGCGCACGTACATAACGAAATGACTTGTCCGTCTCTCTCCGTGTATTCGAAGCGTGCTGCCACAACATGTTTCCAAGTTCTTGAACAGAGCAGGCCACAGGTGTGATGGAACTTTCCTGAATGCTGTTCGTATCGGGCACCGATTGCCAGCGATAGGAAACTTTCGTGTCGTTTTCCACCTGAGGAAACACCGTGTCGGTGTCGAGACGAAGCCAGTCCAAGTTGTTGCACATTTCTTCAAGAACTACGTCGCTGAAGCGACGTTGACTTGGCGGACGCTCGATTTTGGGCTCCAATTGGGCCACAAAATCCAAGTCCTGTGGCAAATTAGAAAATACAAAATACTGGTAAGTGTTCTTAGCACTGTAGAGCAAACAGGCAACTTGACGCACACGGACCTTCAGTGTCTGGGGTTTGTTCAAAGCTCTAAGAAACGAGGCACGAAGCTTCGTCAGCTCTTCGAACGTGGCCTTCAATTTCCGGTTTGTTTCCTCTGCACACTGCCGTTTTATCCTTTCAACGACTGCTGCACTGCGCCACTGAGTCGGACTCGTGGTGGATTGACACTGATACGCTGGAGCAGCATCTCCATTGTGAAAATGTGGCGCTTGCAACTCAGAGAGCTGAGCTGTCAAGATTTCGGCCTCCAATTGCAGCGTCTGGACCTCTAGTCGTCTCCGGCGTGAGAACTCCGTGGAGTAGGGCACCCCATCCAGCGTTGAGCGCTTGCACTCGCTCTTCAGTTTCGTGGGTTTGGCCGCCTTCATGTTGTTGTCAACTAGCCAAGCGCCGCCGCTACGCGGCGGTGGGTTTGGTTTTGGTCCCAGTTGAGTGGGCCGCCCGCCTCCGCTGCGCTCCGGCGGGCTTAGGTCACATAAAAAAACAATTGATAAAATTTGTTGTCTGTGAGAATCGAACCCTCAATCACCGAATCGGACATGTGGGGCCAGACGACAAACCCACAGGATAATCATCTACCCTTATGTAACAACACATATTCGTTAGTAAGTAGTTAGTCGAAGATTTAGTAAGTAATTAGTCTCACACTAACGTAGTGTTTATCACTTACTTACTCACGCACTCACTCACGCCCGCACTCACACTCACTCACTCACTCACTCACTCACTCACGCACTCACTCACGCACGCACGCACTCAATCACGCACCCACTCACGCACTCACTCACGCACGCACTCACTCACGCACGCACTCAATCACGCACCCACTCACGCACGCACGCACTCACTCACGCACTCACTCACGCACTCACTCACGCATTCACTCACGCACTCACTCACGCACGCACGCACTCACTCACGCACTCACTCACTCACGCACCCACTCACTCACTCACTCACGTACCAACTCTCTCGCTTACTTAGTCTCTCACTTACTTAGTTTCTCACCTACTTAGTCTCTCACTTACTTAGTCTCTCACGTACTTATTTTTTTCTCACTTACCCACTCTCTCACGTACTTTACCTCCCACTCTGTCCAACCTTTGCCCGAATCAACTCACTCTGTACCCGATAGACCGCCTTCGCTTCGCCATGGCGGGCTTGTTATGTTGGTATTGGTGTGTGTGTGGCCTGCACGTACTGCGGGTAAAAACTCAAAAAGTTCATAGGAGGGGATTGAACCCGTGACATCCAGCATAAACATTTGGTGTCGATCCCGCTGCACCAAACGGAGATCAATTCAGTCTCAAAATGCACACTGTTATCAGTGAACTTACACGCAACTGAACTTACACGCAAACAATCCACACGGACCCACACAAAGGCACCCAACGCGCGCACAGGAGTTATGAACGAAAGACAATGTATTTAAGAAGCTGTTTAGGCATCGAATATTTGTCTATAGACGATGTTGGAGGTGTAGGCGCCGTCATCTTCTTCTAATTCAGTAGACGAAGTCTTGAAGACGGTTGAAGCCAGGAGAGCAGCGACGGAGATCGAGTTGATTACCGGGGATATTCAAGGAGGGCCTTGAAGTTTAAGCGCGCTGTGACTCGAGACAGAGCCACATAAAGCTGACCGTGAGAAAAGCATGGTGAGGCAAGGTACAGCCCCAGATTCATCACCGTTTGTCCCTGAGCCTTGTTGATTGTCATCGCAAACGCCGGTTGCACTGGAAATTGCTTACGGCGTAAGCGAAACGGAAAATCGCGAGTGTCATCGTCGCTCACAAATATAATCTGTGGAATGAGCACGTGTTGACCCTTCCGCTCCCCCTCCATTATGGTCGCGTGGATAACACGGGGCTTGAGCTCGACAATCCGTAGGCGCGTCCCATTACACAGTCCAAGATCAGGATTCAAGTTCCGCATCATCATGATAGGAATACCCTTCTTGAGAATGAGCCTGTGCGGTGGGATTCCGTTGATGTTGATTGTGTGAAGCACCTCTGGCTCGAAAAAGTTCCCGCTGGCATCGTCCTCCATCGAGTCAAACGACAGATACTCGTGAGCCGTGTCAGGTAGTCGATCCGCGACCGCTGCGTTGATGCGGTGTACCATGGCGTTAGTAGTTGTTAAGATGGTACGCTCGGCAAAATACTCGTCGGTCGCAACGTCCGGGTTGTTCACGTCGGCGTACATGAAATCGATCAGTCGTTCCATGCCTTTTGGAATCGCATCCGGGTGAATATCCGCGTCCTCACTTGGTTCGTCGGGTGGGTTATCGATGAGCATATCACTTGGGATCTTCATGTACTCTCTACCAAGAGTAGGATTGAACTCGTGCCTACCCTCTCCAACTTTCAGCAAAAACTCCGAAAACGCACGCATGTCTTCGGCGCTCGTGGCGTTGCCCATAGAGCCTATGCGCATATTTTCAGTAAGGTGGACCTGCTGAAAATGGCGCCACAGCGTCGACGACTTTAGGCATGCATCGATGGTTTCAGCGGGTGTTCCTCTTTTTACGACCGGAAGAATCTGTCTGAAGTCTCCCGACAGCACAAATACCTTTCCTCCAAATGGCTCCTGGTCGTTGTTCATTACGTCTCGAAGTGTGCGATCAACTGCTTCGTACGCGTGGCGATGTGTCATGGGCGCTTCGTCCCAAACCACCAAGCTGGCCTTCTCAAGGAATTTCCTCAAGTGCGACTGTTTGTAGATAGAGCATGTTGAATGGTCGTTTAATTTCAACGGGATCTTGAATGTCGAGTGCGCCGTCCGTCCCCCCATAAGAAGAAGAGACGCTATACCACTGGACGCGACCGCGATTGCGATTTTTCCATCAAGTCGCACTTTAGCAAGGATATTCCGAAGTAAAGTAGACTTCCCAGTTCCCCCAGGACCATCAATGAAGAACAATTTTTTGCCGACCTCAGGCTGATTGACAGCCCCGATAACTTGGTCGTAAATGTCCTTCTGACCGGGGTTGAGCTGATCTTCCGTGCTAACGATGTCTTCCAATGCCGACTGGTTGTAAGATGTTAGCTCCCGACGAATGAGGCTATTTTCTAATAGCGATTGGAGCACCAGCATCTTAAAATTGTGTAGTTGGGGTAGCTTGAAGTCGGACACACTATACCCATTAACCATGAGAAGTTCTTGAAGATTTTTCAGTGTCTCGAACATAACCACGTGGGACCTTATGGGTTCAAGCACGTCGCGATACGTGTATGCGAAATCGTAAGACAGGTCACCATAGAACTGATCCCACAACGCACGAACATCACTTGGCATCGAATACACCAAAAGAGTAGCGAACAATTGACGCAGTTGTATCGGCTTCTTGAAGCTCGCGGCCTCGGTCATACAGGCAGCCCATTCCACGTCATTCTCAAGATACCCGGCACGATCCGCCGCCTCCTGAAAGGTAGAACACAATTCACCATGAACCGTTTTCAAGTTGTCGTAAGAAGTTGGACCCCGCCGGTGGCTCAGCATGATACGTAGATGAAACCGCTCGATGTCTCTTGGGGATACGTGGATCATTCTCCCAAGAGCTGCCTGGTACTTCGTTCGACGAACCCAACGCTTGTTTTTCCAGCTAAACTTCCTGGGTATGTCTTGATACAACATAGTCTTCGCTATTTGATTTTCAGGTGCATCACTGGCACAGAGCTCAAAGAACCGCGTCAGCATAGTGTCTTCACCACGGCGGATAACATTGCGTGGATTCTCATCCGACCGAAACACGACCACTTGCTTTCCTTCCAAATGGACAGTGAGCTGCTCCACGGAGTGGCTCTTTCCTTGAATAACCATGTTCAGAAGTCGCATGCAAGCTTCAACGGGAGATATGTACCGCCCGTTGAGATAGCGAATCACCTCATTTGGCTCCTCACGTGGGTTCGGGTTCGAGCCCCGCACGCAACCATTTCGTACTACTTCAATAGTGAGTACCGCTTTGTCGGAGCCCTTGTACACGTACTTGTACAGATATTTCACTGCGGTGATACCCGTACACACTTCGACGTTGATGTGGCAGTTGTATTTCTGCGACAAATACGGGTTGTAGGGTACAACCCATTGGTTGACAGTTGCATTGTCGTACTCGCGATTGCGAAATTTTAGAACACCCGCAGGACGCCGACGCCGTCTGTACTCAGCGTATCCATTAACGTTTGCGCGAGTAACCTCCACCAAAGGCTTAGGGAACCCCTTTGAGCAGCGTCCATCCTTCATGCAGGGACAGTCTGGGTTCTGAGTGCCGCACGGTCCGTGCATCATACACGTCAACACCGTCTTGTACAACTCAGGGTTTTTCGCCTCGTCCGGTACTTCAGCAGACACCAACTTGTCGATAATCTCTCTTCTACGCGGTTTGTCTTCATCAGAGAGTATGATCAATATATGCGCGTGCGGGAGACCCCGCTTTTGGAATTCTACCACAAAAATTCGAGCCACAACGCGTCCCAACACCCCTTCGTCTAAATCAATCAGGAGTGACTTAAGACTCTGGTCCCAAACGGGAGACCCCGCTTTTGGAATTCTACCACAAAAATTCGAGCCACAACGCGTCCCAACACCCCTTCGTCTAAATCAATCAGGAGTGACTTAAGACTCTGGTCCCAAACGCGCGCAACGATATCCGGACGATCTTGAGCCGTTTGTCCTGGTAGAAGCTGATCCACTATCGCTTCCCACTCCGGGTTGCAAGTCTTTGTAAGGAAAATATCTGGTTTGCCGAATTCACGCACGATAGCCATTGAGTCTTGGTACGATTTGTACATTTGACGTGGCCCCCCGGTAAACGTGGCAGGAAGAATGATACGCCGGCCTTGGCGATTCAAAAAGTGGGGATCACGCTCTCCACCCGCTTCCAGAGGTTGTAGCGTTTGGTTTTCTCGATTATACTCAGAAAACGTTCCATCCACATCGTCCAAGGCAGTCGGGTCTTCGTTGAGATAAGCGTCCTTAACTCCTGAGTAAAGATCCGCTCGCAGAGTTTTTTGGTTATTCGAAATCCACCGCAATGTGTCTTGCTCCACTTTCGCTCGCTGATCCACGCACCACTGCTGAAATAAGCGCCCGCCTTGGTGCAATACAGAACCGTCGTCCTTAGGGAACAACCTGTAAGCTACGCGTTCCCGAAGGGACAGCTTTGTCTTCCCCTTATATTCTTTACCATCGGCGTACTGGTCAGTATATGTCCACCCGAGCTCCCCTCTTGGAAACAGTAGGGGGTACTGAAGTGGATCGTACATTGGGTTTGTCTCGAAGATGCGGAGGAGACCGTTTCGTGTAGTGTACAACAGAAGATCACGTTCCTTGTTGAAGTTCCCGTCGTCAACGATAACAGCTCCGATCTCGTTCACAGTGGGCAAGTTTGTAGTTCCCGACCTACGCTTGTCAGCGTGCAGTTGGTACTTCACATCAACAACATCCTTGCCTTCTTCGATATCTCTCCGGATCTTTTCACCGTGGGACAGGAATTGCTGAGCGAAAGGATTGTGAACTTCCATCATTCGTTCAAGCGTAGTCAACTTTTCCCTATCCAGACCCGCAAAAATCCCATTTCGACGCTCTGCCCGTTTTTTCATGTCTTCGTCCATGATGTAAATCTGCGCAAACTTGGCTGGGGTGAATTCACCCCCATCGTAGTCCATCCGCGGAAGCAGAGACCCCAAGTAATGCCCCATAGCGCCTTGGACCCGATATGTGTACACCCCACGTTGGCCTTGGACCGAAGTATCCTCCCGCACACCTCGAACCCCAACACCATCGGTGCGCGCAACTCCAATTGAGGTAAAAGCAAAAACCTGGTTGTACGCGCGAATGCACCGCTTGAATTCCGGTTCTTTGTAGTACTCGTGTAGATATTCCGGGGCCCGCAACAACGGAGACAGTTGCACCCTACCTTGAAGGCAGCAAGACACTCCCGATTCACCCGGCCACTTCCAAGCCCCACAATAACCACAGGGATACATCGCCGGGAGCACGTGGTGTCCATTCGAGATGTTTTTACCCGACACCATGGACTTGTCGAAATCTTCATGGTTCGCAAGCGCATGCCCTCGTCGCACGCACTTACGACGAACCCGAGCAGTTTCTTTTCTCGCTTCATCCTCCTCAGCTTCACGCCGAGCACGCTCTCTCTGGTTTATTTCCTCCCGTTCCTCTGGAGTGAGTTCTGCACGTAATTCTCGCCGCCGCTCTGTGTTTCGTTCACGCTCAGCGTCTTGCGCTTCTTGAGTAAGACTTGCACGCAGTGTTTGGCGCTGACCTGTACTCTGCTGGCGCTCAGCTTCTCGCTCCTCTTGGGTAAGACTTGCGCGCAATATCTGTCGCCGACTCGTGTTCCGTTCGCGTGCAATAGCTTGCTCTTCTTGCGAGAGACCCGCACGGCGTGCGCGTTGCCGTTCCGCAACCCCAACTGAAGTATCTCCCAGAATGCTCCCGCTATCCTCCAGAGCTTCCAATTCTTTGTTTAATCTGCTTTTGTGTTTTCTAACGCGATTAACCCGCCGTTTCTTAGCTGCTTCATCTTCCGGTCCGTCTGGGGCGCCATTTGCGACCTGATAGTCCTCCCACGCTTGTTCAATCTCCGCGCGAGTCCGCTTGCGTTTAGCTCGAGCCATACCTGCGACCACGAAACGTGACGCGTTAGACATAAAGCCTAAGTACACCGCACGCAGCAGTAGCCGTACAAATCGCAGCAGCAGTTTGGTGACGTCTTCGTACCACCCGGGTGCGCACCTCCCATCGAACATCAACACCGACACTGTCCCCACCCGCAGGCCTAGGGCCCGGAGTGGTTAAGCTGCAACCGCAGTCGGCTAGTGAGGGTTAGGGCGGCCGGGCAGTACTGAGGGTCTTCGTGCGATATCCTTTGCCCCGCACAGGTAAACCGACCCTGATTGGTTTAAATAGCTCGGCTCAACTGGCTGGTACTGTTGACGGATACGTATTTTGGCCAATGGGCAGACGCTATTTGTGCTCTCGCTCAGAGTGGGCGGTGGACCGAAGCCCCTTGCACAACGTCTCCCAGCTTGCGCTGGGCGATACGCACCACAACCAGCACCGGGCCCGTGAGGGCCCTTGCCAGGAGCCTCGGATTATCTGTGTGCAGTGGTGGTGGCTCATATGCAGTACTACATGCATACACGCAGCGTACCTGGTCTGACGTCTTCCTGCCGCGCGCGCGCTTCGAAAACTGGCGCCAAAATGTAATTACTAAAGTGGACCACTTAGTTGGTGTGGTCAACACTGTTGAATAAAAGTGAGGGGTGCGGGGATCGAACCCACACTCATGACTGTACAATCCAAGCGGTCAGACCGTTACACCATACAAACAGCAGGTTTACGGAAGGTTCTAATGAAGGGGGGCCGCCTTCGCTGCGCTCGGCAGCAATTTCGGCCAATCGGAATTCAGGTCACATTTCGCTTCGGACCGACGGACAGCACGCTGCTCTGATTGATGCTTAGGATTGTCTTTCTATTGCTGTCTTGTCAATCATGATTATGGCTCGGGAGAGAGGACAACATTATGTGGACCACATATTAATACCTAAGGAACATAGTTTCACCCATAATATTGTGAGTTTCATTCGAATTTGTGAGAATGGCCTGAATCGAATCGCTTTCGCGAATCGATTTCAAATCGATTCGCGCGATATTCAGCCAATCAGAAGTCACCAATCGACCATTCTGAGTCTGAGGTGGCGCACGTCTCGTGGTGTGTCTGAGTCTCTGACACACCACGAGACGTACGCCACCTCTGGTTGGTCAAAAACGGTTGGAATCGATTCAAAGGACTCCCAATTTCCTCCAGGTTCTACAAATTTGGGTGAAAACGACAGTAACGCCATTGTAAACAAATGGTTTATGCATTTATACAGCTTACGTCGAAAAACCGCGCTTCGAGTAGTATGCCTAGATTGCGATTCGTTGATAAATGGCAATACACAAACGTTGAATCCATTGCAAGGATACAATGACTATACTGTAGCTACTCGCCTAGTTCTTGAGCTCGTTCGTGGGTTGGTACGCCGGGTAGTCGTTGTAGAACTTCCCACCCAGAGCCGAGTTGTAGTACACCTCGTGACCAGCCATCGGCTCCACCGGCCAGTCGTTCTGGAATCGCTCCGCCAGGTCGGGGTTGGTGATGTACAGGCGGCCAAACCCAACAAGGTCGGCAGCGCCGCTGCGCACAACACCTTCGGCGGTATCGCGCGTGTAGTTGTTGTTGGCAATGACAACACCCTTGAACGCAGTCTTTGCGTCGAAGGCCGTCAATGTGCGGCTCTTGTTGGAGTAGCGGAGGTGGGCACAGTCGCCATCGAGCACCGCTAGGTATCCAATCTTGTGCTTGCCCAGTTGCTCCATGGCGTACGTGAACATCTCGAAGTTGTCCTCGCTGCCCATGCCGCCAAAACCGCCGTTAGGCGAGAGGCGGACGCCGATGCGATACGGTGGGAAAACGGTCTTGATCGCCTCGACAAGCTCCAGAAGGAATCGCGCGCGGTTCTCGAGCGAGCCACCGTAATTGTCCGTGCGCTTGTTAGTGACGGATTGGAGGAACTGGTCGATGAGGTAGCCATTGGCACCGTGGAGTTCGACTCCGTCAAACCCGGCCTTCTTCGCTAGCACGGCTGACTTTCGGTAGTCTTCGACTATGGCAGCGATCTCCTCCGTCTCTAGCGCACGGGGTGTCTCGTAGGCGGAGACAACGTAGTCGGCATTGCGTGTGTGGCCGCTCTCAAGCCGAAGAGCCGATGCAGACACGATCTCGCCCTTCTTGTTGAAACTCGAGTGGCTCTGGCGACCCATGTGCCACATCTGCATAAAGATCTTGCCGCCCTTCTTGTGGACACGGTCGATCACACGCTTCCAGCCCTCGACATGGGCGTCGGTGTAGCACGCCGCAGCGTGGTACCAGCCGTAGCCCTGCTCCGACACGGCGGTGCCTTCAGAAATGATGAGACCAGCTCCCGCGCGCTGTTCGTAGTAGATTTCATTGTTTTCCGACGGCACGCGATCCGCATCCGCACGACCACGACTGAGTGGGCCGAACACGATGCGGTTCTTGAGCTCAAGGTTGTCGCCCAGCTTCAGCGGCGTGAAGAGCTTGTAGTCAGTGGTGGAAACCATTGTCTTTTCGGTGGTGCGTGGGAGCTTTTGCTGCTTGGGTTGATGGAAGGAAGAAAGCAAAACGCAGAATGAGCAAGGAATCTTAGAGCTAAGAAGCTGAAGACGCTTATTGCAAGAAGTTCACGACATCGTCTCAGTTGATTCGACAAGTGTTGTTAGGATTCTCGACTGCGATTGGTGCAAGGTGCTTCTACAGCCATAGACAGGTCGATGTTGTTAGTGTCAACATGCATGTCGAGTAATCTTGGATGCGTTCTAAAATTGAACTTTCAAGCATACCGTTTTATTTTACTCCAGCCAATCAGATTTGATCAGTAAACTTCGTTGGTGTATAGCACTATGATTTTGAGTACTTTATATTTATTTTGTGTGTTTTACGAGCAATAATGTGTATTTTATGTCATTTTAAAGTGTTTGTTTCTGTCGTTCCCAGGATTTCTCCTTATTTCACTTTGTGGGACGGTATTCAGATGTCTACGTGTTGTCTGTAGTTTCAGTGGCTTCATTTTACCTCAGTGTAAAAACAATTTTATTCGTCTCGAAGTCACCTCCATTCTCCTCGTTCGATACGCTATAGGGACCTTCATCGTGTAGCTCGACAATGGTTACCGGTACTGCTAAATATTTGGCCACTGATTTCCTCGACAGGAGATCGTGCAGACGGTGTGTCGATCAGCATGCCCTTCGGCAGATTCGATCGATGTACACCTGCTGCTTCTCCATACCAGGAATGAATGCGACTTCGACGCCCAGCGGATTGATGGAGCCACCGTACGAACCAATCGATACCCGATTAGCTAAAGGCCTTCGCCAATCGATCCGTGCGACGTTGAAGTTTACGCGCGATCACTGATTGGCTGAAGTGAATCGGACCGGTTCAAGATCGCTCAAAAGTCTGCCTGGCGCGCCGCTGACAGTGAAGTGCTATACCTGTTCCACCTCACTCCCCAACAATCCACCTACCTGCCACTCAGTCACGCACTCGCGACCGTCATGTCCACCACCGCCAACAGCAACAAGACCGTGCTCATCACAGGTGCCACACGTGGCATCGGTCTCACCTTCGCCCAGCACTACACCAAGGCTGGATGGAAGGTCATCGGCACGGCGCGCGACGTCGACAAGGCCACCAACGTGAGTCTGCCTCGAGACACCGCTGTACTCCAACCCTCTAACTTCCCATCGTTTCGTAGCTCAAGGCGCTCTCGCCCTTCAAAGTTGTGCAGCTGGACACGAGCGACGAGGCCTCGATCCTCAGCATGGCCGAGCTGCTGGACGGCGTCCCCATCGACCTGCTCATCAACAACGCCGGCATCCTGGAGCAAGGCTCGTACACGAGCGTTACCAAGGACTCGTTCATGCGCCACTTCGAGACCAACTCGGTGGGGCCGTTCCTCACCACGCGCGCGCTGCACCAGAACCTCAAGCTAGGCGCCGACGCCAATGGTCTGGCCATCGTCGCGTCCATCACGAGCCTCCTGGGCAGCATCCAAGCGAACCTGGACGGCGCCTTCGGGCCGCTGCAGAAAGTCTACTACGACAACCACAAGATGCCGAACGGCGAGATCTACAGCTACCGCGCGTCCAAGGCGGCTCTCAACATGATCAACGCCAACCTGGCCATGAACCTGCACGAGGACAAGATCGCTGCTGTCGTGCTGCAGCCGGGCTACGTTAAGACGGATCTGACCCACCACAACGGCGTCGTGCTGCCCGAAGACTCCGTCGCTGGTATGGCCAGGGTGATCTCGGGCCTGACGCTGGACGACACGTCTAAGTTCTACGATTTCCAGGGCCCCGAACTGCCCTGGTAGAAGGAGACACCTCGTTTTAGCCGCATTTTAACGAAGGAAGTTGGTTAATACACGAAGTCTGCGTCGTCCGATGTGAGATTTATTCCACTCGAGTGATCCACACCGCTCACCAGGGCATCTCGTGGCCTTGGAAGTGGTAGAATTTGCCAGTGTCTTTCATCGAAACCTTCTCGATCACACTTGTCATCCCTCGCACGCTCTCGTCCGTGTGGACGTCTCCCAGTCCACCCGTCAGGTCTGTCACCACGTATCCAGGGTGAACGACGATCGCAGCGATGTTGTCCGTCTTCAAGTCGATCGCCAGGCTCGAGTTCACCATGTTCACTGCCGCCTTCGACGCGCCGTAGCTGTAGTTGCCGCCGTATGTGTTGCCCGCGATACTGCCCATCTGCGACGACACCGTCACCACGAGAGCTCCGTCCTTGCCGTTCTTGTCTGCGCCGAGCTTGAGGTTCGGCAGCAGTGCACGCGTCACCAAGAAGGGGCCCACCGTGTTCACCTCGAACTGACGCATGAGCATGTCCTTGGTCGTCGTCTCCAGGTCGCCGGGTATGAAGATGCCTGCGTTGTTGATGAGGAGGTCGATGGGGACTCCTCGGAGCTCCTCAGCCGCCTGGGTGATCGACGCCTCGTCGGTGCAGTCGAGCGACACGATCTTGAGCGGAGACAGCGCCTTCAGCTGCGGAGCAAGAGTTAGAGCGGATTTCTTGTCCGGCGTGGCGGGAAATGACGCGCACACGCACCTTGTCAGCTGTACTGGCGCTGCGAGCGACGCCAATGACGTTCCATCCGGTGGTAGTGAAGTGCTTGGCGAACTCGAGGCCGATGCCTCGAGTGCTGCCAGTGATGAGGACGGTCTTGGGGGCCATGGGATTCAGATGCGGAATTTTGTCAAGTGAAGACAATTGCGACCTGCGGGCAAGTGATTGCCAGCCAGTGACGATTCGTAATCATTCGTCGGGTAATCTTCGGAAGATAAATTACCGGTATCTTAGATAATCTCCCATGGATAAAATGAGGCAATCGAGCAACGTGGTGAACATGGATAACCGGTCTGGCTGGCACAACCTGCCTGCGAGAAACCGTAGACCATGACTCATCCATCTGCAAGACGACACTGAGAGTCTGCAGGACCCACAATGCAGACTTGATAAGGAAAAGACCATGAATATGAACAGTCAGTCGTTCATCGTAGCAGCTTGGAAGCTCTGCTGGGCTGCGGTAGACGCACGAAGGGCATCGCACCAAGCACCAAGTCGAGGCGCAACTCTTTTCCAGCGCACGAATGGAAAAGAAACCGCTGCGTTGTGTCTATAGCGCCGCGGGATTCTCATGGAGCTTCACTGGCCACTGGCCACTTGCTGCCAGCGTTCAGCATCCGGCGTGCACTGGGCGTCTATATAGCGGTCTTGTTGGCGCTGCCCCTTCAATTTGCTTTCTGCCGGGCGAGCAGCGAACGTCTCTCTGCGGCCACACCACCAACAGTCCACACCGCCCCGTCAGTTTCGATTCACCCCCAGCCACCCCATGCTCGTGTGCGCCGGACGAGCAGCGCAGCGCCGAGCGCAGCTAAGAGCCGATACCTGGAACAGCAGCGATGAGGAGGACGGGGTGCCGCATGGCGCCATCGCGCGGCCTCGGAGCCGCTTCGACCCGCGCGTCGTGCGCTCTCGCAACTGCGCCAATGCCAGGAAGGCGCAGCGTGTGGCTCTCCGCCGACGGTCGGAGCGGGCTCGGGACGAGGAGAGGCGACGGCGCGCCGAGGAGTGGGAACGCACACTGATGCTGGCACGCGCGTCGCGGGTCGTGGCTCGCCACAACGCTGAATCCGGAGCCTTGAGGCTTGTATCGACGTACCACACGATGCTGCAGCACGGATACTTGGCGATGGACATCGGACGGCCGCGCACGATGGAAATCCACGACTTCATGCTCTCAACCATGGCCGGAGACATCATCACCCCAGAGTTCTTCGGCCTGAAAACGTTCATGCAGCAGTGGGACTTGCTGTCGCGATTCCACTCCGAAGTTGACTTTCACGCTGAACGACTGCAGCTCTTCCCCATGGACGGAGCCGCCAAGACGTATCCGTCTTTGGCTGCACGAGATCGAGACGAAGCTGTCTACGTGGTCAAAAGCACAGGCACAACGACACTTAGAATCTCCCGCTTGACCGTCGAGAACATTTTCCCGCACATACTCAACGACGAGCAGCTCGTGCAGCTCCTCATCGGCAAGACGTACCGCTTCAACTTCACCGTCTTCTCGCACGTTAGAGCGGACGGGGTGATATTCCAGATGGAGTCACGAGTGGATCTCTCGTCGGCGCTCATGACACTGCTACATGACCGCGAGGCGGCTGCCAGTATAATCCGCAAAGCTGCATTCATGCCCAGTGGGAACCTGTCACTGCAAGACGAAGTGCGTGAATCGCAGAACACGCTCGCGAACAGCTACCTGTAAAGAAGTACTTCTGAAAAACAATGTCTAAAATGCTGCAAAATAGGTCAACAGGTTAGCAAACGCAATGTCAAGAGCACCATCAAACGCACCAATGCACGGCTGGGGTCGTGTTTCTTGTTAGGAAGATTCGCGACTCTCGACTCTCACGACAGGTACATGTTGGTGTTTGAAAGCAGGTAGTCGAGCAGCTCTGCGATCGCCTGAAGAGAATACGTGGCAAGCGGCATCTGCATCACTAGTCGAAAACCTCTGGAAGATGTGTCGTCCGTGTGAACGGTGCACTTGTCCAGATACACCAGGGTCCCGTCGCATTTCAGCTTCAACGGGTTATGCGGCGGGATCTGGAAGAAGTAGTGCAGCTCTTGCTGCTGTAGAAGCGTAGGCGATGAGGTCAAATAGCCAACAGCGAACTCGGCGACGAACTCTTTCGCGCCATTGACAGAACGTCGGAACATTCGAACGCTGCCTGAAATGGCGCCTGGCCGCGAGAGATCACGGGGAGGCAGCATGCAATACTCGATGACGTCTTCACCGTTCCAGGCATCTCCCTTGGACTTGGTATTCTTCAGAATGTCCTCCAAGATTTCCAGTGTATTGTCAACGTACACAGTATCCTCGTGTCTGACGTTTGCTGGGGTAGCCTTTTCCTGCTGGCGTCCGGCTGCCTGCTTTCTGGGGACAGCTCTCTCATCTGGAGTGACGTCTTCACTCATGGTGATGCAATTGTTCAACAGCGTGGCGTTCTGGCACATGTGGCGATGGATACGCTTCCAGTGCGTTCGCTGGCAATCTCGTGAGCAATATTTAACTGTTTTGCAGGCACTGCACGTTGACAGCTTCTCGCCAGGATACGCTGGATTATCGCAGCCAGCGCACAATGACCCATTCTCCATGTATTTGTTGTGCCTCAGCTGACACAACTCGAAGCCAAGTGTTTGGGATGAGCATTTCAGGATATAAATGATCACGTCCTGTCCGTAAACTTCACCTTCCATGGGGACAGCGAGCGCACGTCGGTCAATTGCTTCCAGCGGGGGAGGACGACGCCAAAACACCAGCATTGAGTTGTCCACGGCGGCTCCGTCGATGGCTTTCGAAACATCAAACAGAGGACTTGATCCTGCTGGGGGTAAGTTATCATTCACTCGCAGCGTCCAGCGCTGGCCAAGGACTGTCTGGAGACTGAACACCGTCTGGTTGGAGGTGCTCTTCCCTTTCGTGATCTCAAGGATGGCTCCAGCGAAATGAAACTTGGGCGTAGTCAGTTCTTGCAGATTTCCACTTCGCGTCGGAGCGGGGTTTGTGACGCTGGTCTCAGTTTTATCCTCGGGTTGCGAGGCCGGAGCATTGGGAGCAGTCGCCTGTGCGCGCTTTTTTCCTTTGCTCTTCTTTTTCTTGCTCTTACCCGCGACAGCATGGCGAGATTGACTGTGGGCCTGCAGAGCATCGAAGACCATACGGTCATTGCAGAGTTCGCAGACGACAGTACGGCGTGGGCACTTTGATAACTTGTGGCTGAGCAACTGGGTAGGCTTGATGATTGACTTGCAGAATCCGCATTCGACCATGTTCTGGGCCATGACGCTCGCAACGACAGAAGACTCCATATACCCGTTCTTTTTCATGCCTGAACGAAGAGTTTCCTTGGCGGTGTCAAAAAGAACCTTGGGATAAAAGGCAGGAAAGCGAATGGCAACTGACTCCGCCATCTGCCCTAGCTCATGATACACAGTAGCCATGGCATTGTCGTACTTCTTGAAGTACAGTGCACCGATAGAATAGTACGCGTCTGGTATGAATCTCTCATCGGGGGGATTGCTATCGACGTATTCCTTGTAGACTCCCATTGCCGGATCAATCATACCCAGCCCGATCATCGGTGCAGCAAACCAGAAAAGCCAATCCGGTTTCTTTTCAATTGCCAATGCAGCTTCGATTGAGTCCATGGAGTCATTATAGCGTTCAAGTGTCAAATAGGCAGTGCCTAGATAAAAGTGAAAGGAGGCTTCGTTCGGATGCATCTTCACACAGCGTTTCCAGTGAAGAATGGAGTCTTGATCGCTCATCATCTCCCACCTGCCAATTACGTAAGCTGCATCGATATCCCTCGGATTTATCTGGAAACTCACAGCAGCTTCCTTGAGAGCCTTTGCCAGCAATGCCTTCTGACTTGCTGCACTTGTAAATACACTTTTCGATCGTTCCCACACTAAGTCGGCCTTCTTCAGATCCCGCAAGGCGCCTTTAATGTCACCAGTGGCGAGAAGCTTTTCCGCACTTTCAACAAGCTTTTCCGATGCAAGGTATTTGCAAGCAGTGATCCCTCCGGCTTTTGCGCGACCTTGAATCTCAGCGCTGATAACTGCAGAATGTGGTCGGTAAATTCCCGCTCTGCCGAAGTGGTCTGATGAGGATGTAGCGCTGGGTGTGTAGGAGCTAACCTTCGTGATTTGTATCTCATCGTCGTCACTGTCAACGCCGACGCTAAAGTCCGGGCCACTTTCATTGTTTGTTTCGTCCAAATAAGCACCATAGAATTCCTGAAACACTTCCTTTCCGCGCTGTGAGACGGCGGAATTATTCGAAAATTTGTCGGCAATATCACCCCCACCGAAAACGGCGACACCCACGTCTGCAAAATCATGTTTCATCAATAGATCTGTGAGTCGGTTCTGAGTAGCCGTCAGTGTCCACTCTCGAGCCTGGCTTTCATCCCGTCTCCCACCATAACCCTTTTCGAACAGCTGAGCAAGGTACTGCTGTGCTTCAGGTAGGCCATGCTGTGCTGCACGAGATGTCCACATCCGTGCTGCAAACGCATCAACCGGCGTCCCCCTGCCAGTCGAATACGCAATAGCGACATTGTACTGACCTACGGGGTAGTCATGTTCTGCTGACTTCAGGAAAAAAAGGAACGCCCTTTTCAGGTCAGCTTTCACGACATGAGCGGGTATTCCGTCACGATAGCAAACACCCAGCTCATTCTCGGCTTCGGCCACACCTTGATGGGGAAACACACGATTTCCCGGTGGTTTGATAAACGGACGCAACGCTGCTGCTTTGTGAAAGCACTCCATCATTTTGTAAGGATCAGCTGTAAGCGGCATACCTTTGCGCACACTGCTGCTGTAAAGCACACCGAGTCGGAACCACGCCTCTGCCACGCCTGCTTCTCCAGCTATGCGGAGATTCGCCATGCCCTCTTTCACCAGGTCGTCAAGCGGCAACCTTGCTCTACCCGGGGTCCCTATGCTGTCAGTGACTTGAAGAAGCGCCTTCGCAGCGATAACGAGGTTCTCCGTGCCTGCCTGGTAAATTTCAAGTCGGCGAGAGCCGCGCGTGTGTACCTCGATCCATTTCGCTGGCACTTCCTGGTAGTTAATCATCGGCACCAACTCAATTTCTGGCTGTGTACTCTTGACCTTGTGTTTCTTCTTGTTCGCCTTGCTTTTGCCAGATTTCGCTTGTTCTCGGACAGCATTGGCAGCCGCCTCCGCAGCTGCTGCTGCATTTGCAGCCTCAACCTTGGCTCTCTCCTCCAGCTCCAATCTCTTCTTCTCTTTCTCGTACTCTGCTTTTTCTTTCTGAATCATCGCCTCAGCAGTGCGTCGTCTGCTCAGCAACGTCGCATCTTTCTGGTCCAGCTCGAGTCCCTCGACACAAATCTCCTTGGCCTCGTCGTAGTCCTTCATCCCCATCATCGCTTCAGACAGCAGCCTGTAATACTTGACATTCTCATAGTTGTCCGCATCCAGCGCGTCCTCCGCGTCTTCGCGCGCGCACTCAAACTCCTTCAGCCTCAAGTAGCACATGGCTCTATTGCCCAGCAGCACCGCCTGGTTCGGTGCCACGTCCAGCGCTTGCGAGTAGGCCTCAATTGCCTCTGTGTAGTTCCCCTCCTTAAAGTAATCATTGCCAATGAGCTTCAGATCCACCCACAGCGGGTCTTCGTTCTCGTCTCCGTCGTAGAGAAAGTTGTGCTGCAAGATCTGCTCCAGACTCGCAGGAGGGGGCGTAGGCTCCAGCGACACCGGGTCCAGCACGCCGGCCTTGCTCTCCTTCACCTTGGGTTTATCTTCCACCTGGTTCGTGGCCTCTGGCGTCTTGCCGAGCGACGAGAAGGACAGCAACTTGGCCACGAGCTCCCGGATCTGCTGGCGGATGAGCGCGTTGCACTCGATGATGTCCGCCAGCCGCTCGAACGTGGCGATGGCGTGCTCGTACTGCGCCAGCGTGAGCTGGCTCTGGTGCGCCACCTTGTTGCGGTACAGCAGCGCGCGCTGCACCACGGCGGGCAGCTCCGGGTCCAGGCCGAAGAAGCGCAGGTGGCTGTGCCAGTGGCGCCGCAGGTACTTGAGCTGGAAGGACACGTCCGTCTGCTGCTCGGGGCTCAGGCCCTCGGCGTCCGCGTCGTCGGTGTCGGCTGCGCGCCGTCGGAAGTGACGCGACGTGCCGTTGCGCTCCTGCTCCGCGTCTCTGCGCGCCACGCGCTGCTTCTGGAAGGCCACGAACTTGACCAGCTCCGGGTGCACCATGCTCATGACGGCCTGCAGGCAGCCGGCGGCGATGGCGCCGCTCGCCAGCGTCTCGATGGACGCGCCTCCAGCCTCCGCCATCGAGTGCGCACTTTTGGATGGCGAGATCCGATACTGACGGAAATTGTGGGTGCACCACATTATAGTTACTTCACAACTGTTGAAGTAACATGAAAGTAACATTGAAGTTGGCGGACTGATTGGGTCACAAGGAGAGCCATCAGCGGCACCACCACACTTGATCACTCACTCACTACATGGTCACGCGAACTACTCGACGCTTTGGCGTAGCTGCGAACTCGAAAATGAAGCCCATCATGCTTTCGTTGAGGCGGTGGACAGCTCTTGCCTTGTCACATGCTTCTTCAACGACGCTGATTAGCGCAGCCTTTGATCTCGAAGGGAACCGCTCCTTCGCAGCGGCCAAGTAGTCGCCGTTGCGCGATGTGAATGCGTCAGCATACGCAGCTCGGCGTTCTACCGATCGAGGGACCGAGATCTCCAACACTTCGAGTTGGAACGACATTCGACAGGCTGGATCTCTCAATCGATCGGCCAGGCCGGTGACCGTGTCGGAGCCATGGATAGTCAGCTTTCGGAGCCCCCAGTTGTCGAGTTCTCGGTGCGATGAAAGAACCACGTCAAAGTCCTTGAGGTAAAGTTCTTCAAGACGAGGGTAAGCGACTGCCACCGTGTCGAGAGCGATGCAGCGACGTCTGCCTCTCCAGAACATCCCCATCCTGAGCGAGCGTAGACTCCCACCGATCGATTTTAACAGATCGGGTACCAAGCGCGGGTCTTCAATCTGAAAGAATTCCAGGGACAGAGACTGCAAAGCGTGCGATGGGTGGCCCTGCCTGTCACTTAGAATGAACCTGTGGGTTGCATCACCGAGGTCAAGGTCGCACACTCCGTAGCCAGGCACTATGACTTCAGCTTGGTCAGCCATTTCGGTAGGGTCATAACGAGCACGGCAGCGGAAATCACGGGACAGTACGATGTTGTTGTCCCCATCCCCTTCATCTAATCCACGAAGCCGGAGTTTGGTTCCTTCCTTGACGTCGATAAAGCCATAAGTGGAGTGGCCTGGGGTGCTCTGCTGCAGAGTTGATGGAGGATAACAGTTCGCTATCGCTGTAGCAACGGAGGCAACGGTACTAGCTGACAAGTGAATATTGGTAAGCCTCGCTGATTGAACCGAAGCGCTCGAGGCGTTACTCCACAGTGCATACGCTAACCATCCCCAGCGCACTTGGTTCAGCCACCATATACGGTCGCCGAGGGTTCCCATGTTCAAGGTCAACTTCTGGATCGACACGGACTCGGTCATCGCAGAAAGAAATCCAGCAGGTCCTGCTGCAGAATCACCCGCAAAAGTCACTTGCAAGTCCGAAAGCTGCCCCTGTCGGATGCGAGTTGAGCCACCACGGAGATAGTTCTCTGGCGCCTCGCACACTGGACGACTACACACCAAGGTACTCAAAAGAAACCCAGCACTGGATGCAGCATCGCTACTTGCCACAGAATCCACAATTTCGTCAAGATTGAGCCGGAAAGTTGTCAAATTCATACGAGAGAGTGCAGTGGCCACATTCGCTCCTCCAGGCGCTGAAAAGTTGGGCTTCATCGTCTCTATCGACAATATCTCCGAGCTCGGGGCCAAGTCTTCCCACGTTTTCAGCATCTTCGTGCAATCTGTCACAGCGCAAAGCTGGACAACCGCCGGCACATCCACATTAAGGAGCGATCCCAGTTTTCGTGAGAACGAATCCACCAACAACTTCTTCACTTTGCTCGCCGCAGCATCTTGAACACCTTTCGTCGGAATGGCCACGTGCTCAGCTGTCCACTCGATCTCACTGCACCCTTCACCCCACTCCGCCGTCGCTTGTCGCCCCATGAAGTCACACAGCGCCCCAGTCACCTGACGTCGCATCTCCTTCAACGTCTCCATCGCCGCACAGAACTCGGTCGAATACTCTCTCGGATCGTCCGGGCACCCGAAAAGAGCCCCCCACGACACCGTCGACCCCTCGGCGACAACGTCCTCCGACCCCACCGTCCCCACCAAATAGCACTCCCAGACCGGGAACACGAACATAAAGTCGGGCGTCAGCAGGTCGTCGAAGTTGTCGGCGACCACCACGCAGTCCGCCAGCAATTGGACGAACGCCGGTCTGCTCACCGTCGCCAACACGTTGAAGAGTTCCATGGCCTCTCGAATCCGCTGCAACTTTTCACCATCGTGTCGACTGGCAGGGAACGGTATCGGGAGCACGCACCTGCCCGCCAACTGCTCGTAGCCTTTGGGCAGCGACGGCCAGCAGCGAAGCGACGCGCGCACCGGCGAGTGGGAAGCCCGAAACTCGCGCGAATCCACGACGTCGAGACTGTCGTGCAGAGTTTTGCACTCGTGGAGAATTTCTTGCCACGGTTGCAGGAACGACCACTTGAGCTCCATTGCGCCTGTTGACAAATGTGCGGCGGAGAAGGAGTCGCTCGTCCTCGAGTGGGGCACCGATGCGCCGACGTGCCACTTGCATTTCACCCTATGGAACGCTCGTCCTCAAGTTGACATCGACAGTGCTGACGAACGGTGCACTAGGGAAACATTCGCGTAACATACATAGAAGGTTTTGGGCAAAAATGGCTACATTTGCATCAGCATCCAATGCAAATGTAGCCATTCTCCCCGTTTCCTATGATGCTGGTTTCTTCAGCTTCTCCAGGTCGAGGTTTGCACGGGAATTTATACAATGTATTTCTTAATGTTTTTCTCGTAGTAAACTATTGTACATCGCGGATACTGGTAGGAACTCTTCTTTTTTAAAAAGCAGCACAAGGAAAATCGATCGTGTATCGGGATTTCGGGTCGACCGTGTACTTCCGCACATTCTTGTGCATCTCGTCGCGATGGTGGCCTGAGAGGCGCTGCATGATCCGGTAGGTGAATTCGCGATCAGCCAAAAGCTGCGTATCTGTCATTTTGCCTATTTGTGCCACCATCCACACGGCGTCCAACGCACTGAGGAACCCCCGACAGGTGCCCACTCCCTCATGCCACACGGGCTCGAGCAGAGAATCGCCAATCAATCCGACGTAAAGCTTCTTCCCATGTGACGTGAGAATACTCGCAGCCTTGTCAGCGCGGGCGAGCGAGCTGAAGTCGAAGATACTGAGGCGTGCGAAGTCCGTCTTCCTGGGGATCCCCACGAAATTCACGATCTCGTTCACGAACAAGTGGAAGGCGTCCTGGTTGATGTTTTCCGCTCGGACCAAATCCGCCGGGTTCGGGAGATTCTTCTTCACCACTCTGCGGACTATCAAGTTGTGTCGCTTCGGTGTCATCACGAGGTAGTGCATCTCCCCGCGGAAATACACGATGTTCTCCAGGTCGAGGCCGACTTCGCGCATCTTGTGGAGCATCTTGTGCTTGAGTTGAGTTGTCCACGAGAATTCCTTCGCCTTGGTCTCCTCAGACGTCTCTAGATTGGGAAAGTAGCAAACAATCCCCAGCGACTCCTTTTGGCAGAAGACGAAGCGCTCGATACCCGCAGGCTCGGCCAACGCATTGTTGGTACCTGACGCCCCCAATACCGCTGTGAATTCCGTTTTGGAAATTTGAGGCTTTGTTTTGATCGTGTAAGGCGAGATACCGCTGGCTGGGCTCAATTGAGGGGGGACGATTGCCTCGAAGTCCGTAGCTGTGTGCACCTCCACACCGACCAGAAGCGCCAATTTGAGCAGGACAAGCTGCAACTGCCGTGTACTCACGTGGAAGTACGTCCTGGACTTGCAAAACTTTGGGAACAAAACCTTCGCGCCCAGTGACGCCATATCCTGAACGACCCACGGCCACAAGTGCAGCATGTTCTCGCGACTGAACTTGGTTCGCTTCTCCAGCACCGACACGTGACTGCCAAGTAAGGCCAGCTCCACCGCCGCACGCAAACCCACTGGGCCTGCGCCTACGATACAAACGCGCTTCTTGGCAGCGGGTTTCTGCCTGTACACGTCCACGTTGAATCGCGCGTCCAACAACTTGAAGAGCTGTTTCTTGCGGAAGCCCAATTTGCTGTACACGGCCGCCTTGATTTGGTAGTATAGGTGCCAGGGTTCCTCCATCTTGACGTCATTGAGTCTGCAATCCCTCAACAAATTCTCGAAAGCTGCCAATGCGTCGCCCAAATCTTGAGCTGAGACGAAAGCCTTGAAGGTGCTGCGCACAGTGGCGGCCACATTTGTCCGAGGGTAAGTGGGTATGGGGGTGTTGATTTTGTTGGTCATCCTCTCTCGGCAATGGAAATCGTAGTCGCTCGATTCACTCGTGCACTGCGTGCTCGATAGCCGACGAGATCGCCCCTTCATCTGGAGGCTACCAGTACTCGTATCCTCCCGCATGATGTCAAGCATCGAGATCAAATGCGACGTAAGCCGCGCGAGGCACAGCTCAGACAGCTCCGTCCGTTGACACGCTAAAGTGATCTGCCCCAGCATGGCCAGCAGCGACAATTGATTCCCGGAGACAGAGCAGAACTGCAGAGCTGTCTTGGTTTGACGAAACTGAGATTCGTTGCTCCCCACCCCATTAACGAATGCCCGCGACGGGAACTTCACGTCGGGGGTTGGTATCTCCTCCCTTCCTACTCGTCCTAAGGAGCCCAGCAGCCGGATATTGTCGTAGCCGTCTACGCGCACACGACGAGTTGGATGATTGTCCGTGGGTCTTGGACATGGGTTCTTGAGCGGTGTCGCCTTGGCTTCTTCTTCGATCAGGAGTTGTCGCACCTTCAGCCAAGCCTCCTCTTTGCCTCGCTGCCTCCAGTTGTCCGCCTCCTCCTCCGCAATTAGGCTTAACCTACTCGAGTCAGCCTCGTTAACTGGTATGGGCGCCACCTTTTGGTGCCAGGTAGACTGCGTTAAATGTTCAGGCCTCAGTTCCTCGCTGCTGTAGCTATCATTGTCGCTGTCAGCGCTTCCGTCGTCACTGTAAATGTCATCGAGATACTTCTCACCGACGTCAATTGCCAGGCAGTCGAGTAGTTGACGACGTGAGTTGTGATCATCTTCGGTACCGTCGAGGTGGTCAAGGGTACTAGGGTCGATCAGAGCTTCTCCGACGTACGCCGTCTGATGCTCCATACTGAAGAATTCCACGACAATTGGGGACGGAAGCTTTGCGTTCGACCAGGCAAGAGTGAGAATGAGGTCGTTGATGGACTAGCTGTGGTCATGGAGTATTAGCTGTACCGGAACCCATGCCTAAGTTTGATCACTGACATCATGGAGTCTGGAATGTGGTAGTCACTTCTAATGTTAAGCATACAGCCTTGCAGTGAGCTCAGAGCTGGTCTTATGGAGGACAGCCCCCTGTTAAGAATTGCTGGCCTTACTGTACCGCTTCGGTTGTTAGACGATGTGCAAATGGGTGGGTTTGACATCGAATTAGTTGAAGAGCGAAAGACGCAGAGGATCAACTCTTGGTGCAAAACTCTTCCGGCCTTGCGGTCACTTAGGCACGCAGAAGGGTTATTATTTCTATCTAGATGAGCTGAACTTCTCTTAGAGGCCAGATTTTCCAGTCACCTTGGGGACTTCCAGCAGTTATCCAAATCCCTTGACAAAAAGCCTTGAGCAACCAGAGCAAAAGAAATCCGCAGTGAAAGACAAACACAGCTTTACAATGTAACGTTGGTTCTTCGACTCGTTTGCAACATTGGTGATCTTTACGCGATCAAGGTATCGTACTTGGCCGGGCTTCAGTCCAGCAGAGCGTGTTGAGGAAGGCTACGATATTCGTGTTAAACTTCTTCTTGTTCTCATAGCCACGTAGAGCACCTCCATTTTCTTGTTGAACTTCTTCTCGGTAAGATCGCGGATCTGCATCGGCGGCAGGCGGTCGACCTCGAATCGGAGGCGAGCACCTGCCAGCTCGTTTTTGGGCGTCGTCGACAGTACGTGCGACGAAATGAACGTATCACCCTTGCCGACCAAGGCCATGTAGCCCTCATCGTAGTGGTAGTCAAAGTCGTTGTTGAAGATGGTGAAAGGGAGATTGTGTTGCTTGAGCATGTCTTGCACCTCTTTCTTGACAGCGTTCGGGCTCTCCGTCACGGAAACGCCACATCCTATAGTAGATTCGGCACTCAACTGTAAATCCGGAGTCCGACCTGCGATCTCCGAGCAACCTCGAAAGACATTCCGTAAATGCAGTAGTTTTGGTACAGTAAACTACAAAACCCTGATCATACGCAGTAGCCCACTTTGTTGCCCCAGTGGCGCATCAACAAGGCCACAACAAAAGATCAGTGATGCTTATTCGTCCACGAGATCTGATCTCCGTCGACCACGTAGCTCCACAACTCGAACAACGGGCCAACACTGACGCAGGAGTCTTTACATGTGGAACACAATGGCTTCGACTTAGAAGAGCGACATGATGAAGGAGTTTGAAGTCCATGCGGTCGGGTCTCTTTTAGCCACGCACGCATTGCTGCCGAGCCTGACACTTGCGTCAAAAGCTAGCAACAAATGTGCCTCCGTAGTGCGAATACCCACGAGTTACGTTAAGCATCGAAAGCGGCGGCAATCCGTACACTCGTGATCGACGGGGCTGACGATTAAAGACATCGGCAGGACGAGAAACCTCACGGAATGGTGCTATCTTGGAAAGTCGAGGCATGTTCAAGTTGATCTTAGCAGATGCACCTCAATCCGTTCGCTCACTGCATTAAAAATACCCATCGAGTTCGTCGATGTCTCAATTCACTTAAAAGTAGGTGTCCAAGTGCACTGACGCCAAGATGCAAACTTTTCCAATTGAGCAAGACGAGTTACCGAAGGCAGGGCCAACTCATCCTTCGCAAACAGAGATTTTTCATGAGAATAGCGCGTGTCAAACTGCGATCAAGTGGCTGAAGCACTCATGGAGTCGACTGCAAATTGGACATCGCAGTATGTACTCGGTGGAGAGGATTTATGCTCTCGATGACTACTGTCAAAACACGTCTCGAGCTCGGATGGTTGCGGTGTGTGTGTTGACTCCTCTGCCGGCGCTCTTACTGGTTGTGGCGCTCGAGCTCATTCCCCTTCAAAACCCGGTGTTCTGCGTCCTCGGCGTTCGCGGTCGAGGAGTGCCTTGTTCAAGGTAAATTGCAAAGTGAATTGAAAGTAAGATAGAGCTCGTCGCTCTCTACGGCTCCCTACTGCTCGCCTAGCTACCTAGCTTGCACAGCGTCCTTGGTCGCGTCCTTGGCTACAGTGAAGTGAGAGCGGCGGCTGATGCATCACATCTGACATCTGGAATCTCACGCAGATGCTCATCATCTGGGGGGGGTAAGCTTTTGGTCTGCGACCCAGAACACTTCCCCCTCCGCTTGGAAATCCCCATCAACGCGTAATCAACGTCGTCGACGGGTGTTCCGGCGTCGGCGGTGAGATTGCGCCGAGACCATCGCGTTTACATCTGGTTCGTCGGCGTGAGCAGCACAGTATCGGTCGAGTAGTACTGGGACGTCCGCTTGTAGCGCTGAGTAAGGCTCCCACGTGTTTTCGATAGCCTCGAGTCCGAGCCACTTGACTTCAACTTCCCAGCGTCGTGCAGCATCGTTAAAGCGGACGCCTCGAAAGGCTTCAACTAGATGCCCTCCCTGCGAGTGAAGCGCGTATTGTAGCAAATCTTCGGTGACTCCACGGCTGGCTTCAGCATAAAAGCGGAGTCGGGACACATGGTGAGTCGTCGTCACTTGGGGCGGGTTCAGGCTCTCCACTTCAAACACCCAGTCCGAGACCGCACGAACAATGCGCTTAGGCCCCTGCCAATTGATGGCCAACTTGTTAGCGTGTTGCGTCACCATGGCGACTAGAACGAAATCGCCTACAGAGAAATTCGGCGGCTTGGACTTGCTGGCGCGTCGAGCTCTTGCTTGCATGCGTCTACGATCGCTGGTCTCTGCAACGTCACGGTGCATAGCTTCTAGCGCTTCGGCCATCCGAGTCAAATGCTGTTCTTGACTGTGTTGCAGCACTTCGGCGCTCATTTCCACCACGTGATCGTCCGAAAACGCCACTGCGAGTGGGGTGGTTGGAGGTAGTCCGGTGAAAGCCGTAAGGGGAGCCCGGCCACCAAGTCTGTCTGATGGCTGCTGGTTTAGTGCTGATTGTACCAATCCTAGCACTTGTTCCCACTTGGACGGGGGGAGTCTGCGTTCACTCAGCACTGCACGGAGGCACTTTAGAAGCAACCGATTCACAACTTCAACAGTGCCGTTCGCCCATGGGCAATAGGCTGTTGTGAAATGATGCTGCGAGCCGAGCGTGCGTGCCAGAATCTTCATGACTTCATTGCGAAAATGGGGGCCCTGGTCTGAGACCCACTGCTTTACCACGCCAAATCGCTTGAACCATCCGAGCAAAGCAGACGCGCAAGCTGGAGCATCTGCGGTCAGTGTCGGGTGCAGTTCAACGAAGCCACTGAAATCGTCTTTGACCACCAAGACGTACTTCTTCTGAGTATCCTCGTCAGCAGGTAATGACAGGAAGTCAAAATGGATGACTTCATTCGGTTTCGTAGCGTGGAGAGCGGGTCCGTACGGACGCGGTTCCCTACCGTTCTTCGTAGCAATACAGTGGATGCAGTTGTCGACGAACGCACCAACATCTTCGGGGAGTGACGCCCACCAACACCATCCACTGAGAGCTGATGTTGTGGTTTTCTTGCCACGATGTCCACTACCGCCAGCATGTCCGACAACGCAGAGACGTTGGATCAGGTCACTCGCAGTGCTCGGTATCCAAACTAATCCGCCTTCTGTCTCGTAGCATTCTCGTTCGCGATTCCAAACAACCCCACTGGGTCTACTTGGTTCTTCTTCTTGCACGCCACGGATCTCGTCCATATCGGGCCACTGAAAGGCATCGTCTTCGAGAGGTGATATTGGGCGAACAACTGCGAGCTGCTGTATGCTCGGGCCACGACTGTCCGGTGGTTGTGATGCACATCCCCAGCGACTTAGCATATCCGCCCACGTGTTGTCTTCGCCGCGAATATGTTCGATCACATACTTGTAGGACGTCATTGTCATGGCCCATCTCTGCAGCTTGTCAGCTCGGTAACGCTGCATTGCCGTGTCCGTGGCAAAAGGGTCAAACATGTAGACGAGGTTGCGGTGATCAGTGAAGAGATGAAATCCACCCGGTCGTAGAAGCAGATACTCGAGTCGCTTGACAGACTCCACAATAGCGAAAGCTTCCTTCTCGATCGTTGGCCACCGGGATTGCGCCGGGGTGAACTTCCCACTCAAAAAGGCCAGCGGAGTGTGCTTTTGCTGACTCAGAGGTTTCGACAGGTCGCTCTGGTCAACCCCCGTGCAGATCGCGCCCCAAAAATCTTGTGACGCATCACAGTAGAGACACACCTCCTTGCTCGCGTCGGGATGAGCGAGCGGGACCATATCACACAGAGCCTGTCGAATGGCTCTCAAAGCATCGACGTGCTCTTGGTTCCACCCAACTGCGGCGAGATGTACGCGAGATAGCTGCTTGGTCTTGCGTCCCCCCGCTATCTTAGCTGCCGCGTCGATCACCGCTAGCAACGGCGACACCATCTGCGTGTACTGCGGAATATTCTGGCGCATCCAGTTTACAGCGCACGTGAATTGTTGAAGCTGGCCTGCATTAATCGGGTCGGGCATTGCCACCAGACCCTGAATTCGTGACGGGCAATGGCGGATGCCTTCCTTGCTGACGATCTTGCCGCACCACCGAGCTTCCTGTTGGTAGAAATGGCATTTCCCTGGGTGAAGCTTCAGTCCAAAGCTCTTGCAGGCCGCGAGAACTCTCTCCAGGACCTCCAACATGTTCACCGGGTCCAGTGCGTACCCTAAAATGTCATCAAGCCAGGCTAGGACACCTTGGTACAGAAGGGGTCGGAAGACTTCCTCCACCACGTGCTGGCAGTACGCCACGGCGTCCGTGCCTCCCATTAGGACTCGGGTGGGCGTGATAATTCCACGGTGGGTCATGATGGAGAACATCTCCTGAGAGTCGCGGTGCAGGGGCAACTGCCAGTAACCACGGAACCAGTCGAGTGTGAAGTAGCAGGTCGACTTCTCCAGCAGTCCCAACGCCGACTCCAGCACCGGCATTGGCCACTGGATTGGATCGGTTCTCTCGTTCACCGCCCGGGTATCCACAGTCATTCGATAGGTCCCAGGCTCTTGTTTGGCCACAATTCGAGGAGGAGATGCCCATCTGCTGCTCGGATTCGTGTACGCTAGTCCACTCGCTAACAGCTCGTCCACATGCTGGTCCAAGTACTGCATGTGAGCCGGCGGGTAACGTCGGGCGCTGATCCGTACAGGCGTCGCTCCTTCTCGCACCCGAACACGGAGAGGTTCGACTCGGATGGGTGGATCCTGTCCGAAGCTCACTCGAAAGACGTCTCGGTACTCGACGAGCAGTTCTCGCAGTTGGGTCACAAGAGGCTCGGCAAGTCCCGCATCAGCTGCCTCTTGGACTCGTTCCTCCAACAATCTTGTCACCATTTCATCAGCTTCTAGAGGGCCGGCTTCTGGAGTGGCCGTCCGCAAACGTTCATCAATCCCCTGCTGACCACGACTGTCATCTTGAAGAGCCTTCACTGCACCCTCCTCGGTTGCGAGGTCCTGCAGATCCCATTCAGGCCTGGTACCGTAAGCTTTAGCGAGAATCGCATCAACTGAGTAGCCAAGCCGCTCCATTACGGGGCGGGACAGCATCATGGTCAGCGGCTCGGCGTCGTCCCCAAAGATCCAAGCTGGGGTACGTCGTAGCAGCAGCGGTCCAGCACTGGTGTAAATCTTGATCGTGTCGAACCAGGCCTTCTGCGTTACCGTGAGCGTCTTGCCGTCGAACATGGACAATGATCTCGGAGTACACGTCTCCACTCGTACCGACACACCATTTCTCTCCAGATGCGCGACCAATGAGCGGCTAGCAATGTTCACATCAGCTCCAGAGTCCAACAGCACTCTGTCCAGCTCCAGGACACCTTCGATCATCACCTGACATGTACTACCAGTGTCCTTCGACCCATCCGGCAGCTGAAGAGCTTTAACACCTTGGGCTGGCGGAGCTGTGCGAGTGGCCGTCTGGGCGACAGTGCGTTTCTCACGCCATTCGCGAAGAAGGGTCTCAGCTTCTCCGGGTTTCGCTTGGGGGCAGTCCTTCACACGATGGGCAGTGCTGTGACATTTCAAGCATGTCCGCTTCCCGCTTGCGCCAGGCAGTCCGTTGGCGTTCGATCTCGCTGAAGCCCCTTTTACAGCTGGTTTCTTACTCTCACCGCGTTTTCCTCCCAACGGCGCAGGCTGCGGTTTCTTGGCAGTCGCCGGCTCCCATCGCAGGTACTCCTTACAGCTGGCCCGAAGCCACTTGATGAAGGCAACCACGTCCTTGTAGAGGGGCTTGTTCGCCTCGCGCGCCATCTCATTCTTGATTGTTCGTCGAAACTCCTCCGGAGAGAGAGTGTCGATGAGGTAGTTCACAATCTTCTTCGGCTCGCCCTTGACCATCCACTCCATGTTCGCTTGCTCCAATACTTGGTACATTTCGTGTGCCAGCTTGGACACACGAGAGTCAGCATCGGTTAGGCTCACGTCCATGCGGAGCTTCTCCTTCATCAGAGCCTTCACCTTGTCGAAATCCAGCTCGCCCACGATCCGACCTTCCCAAAAGTAATCGATCCAGTCCTTCTCTGTGATGTCGTCGAGCGATTTGCAGATGTCAAACATCGCAATCAGACGCCGACGCTCATCTTCAACACAGGCTCCGACGGGCATTCGGAAGGGACGGAAGAACGCCGTTTCCAAGGCCGATAGTTGACGGCAGTAGGCCTCATAGTCCTTCATGAAGCGCTGCTTTTCCAACGCCGTAGACCCTCGGAAGGTTGGCGGCTTTGGCAGAGTCGGCATCGTTTGCACACGCTTGCCCAGCTCCGATGAGATCGCCCGGTCTTGTTCCGACCTCGAGCGCGTGGTATCACCACTGACATCTTCCATGTCTACATCATCCTCACCGCCATATTCGCGGCGCGGCATGGCGAAAGGGCCACCGGATGCAGCATGTAGAACCCGTAGGCTGGTCCGTCGAGCATTTGAGCCGCGTTCGGTGTTAGCGTCGGGTTCTTCCAAGTTGGCGGGCACAGCCGCCGGCGGAAGGGCCCCGGGGGCAGCAGTGTCAGCGTTTTGGTCGTTCGGGTCAAAGTCCCCAGCAGGTGGCGCTACTTGTTCTTCCATCGTGAAGCCCGCCATCCGTGACGAGCTGGCGGATCGGCGAACAGTTGAAGCGCCTAGCGCTCACTTACACAGCGAGGCGTTGGCTTGCACAGCGAGGTGTGGGCTTGCACAGCGAGGTGTCGGCTTGCACAGCGAGGTGTTGGCTTGCACAGCGAGGTTTCCGCTTGCACGGCGGGAGATCGGCTTGCACAGCGAAGAGTCGGCTTGCACAGCGAAGAGTCGGCTTGCACAGCGCGACCCAGCAATTAGTACACAGTACTAAAGCTAGCTTTGTTCTGCGTCCTCGGCGTTCGCGGTCGAGGAGTGCCTTGTTCAAGGTAAATTGCAAAGTGAATTGAAAGTAAGATAGAGCTCGTCGCTCTCTACGGCTCCCTACTGCTCGCCTAGCTACCTAGCTTGCACAGCGTCCTTGGTCGCGTCCTTGGCTACAGTGAAGTGAGAGCGGCGGCTGATGCATCACATCTGACATCTGGAATCTCACGCAGATGCTCATCATCTGGGGGGGGTAAGCTTTTGGTCTGCGACCCAGAACACCCGGGAGACGGATGGGCGAATAACTACGGGGCTTGGCTGCGTTTTGGGTTCATCAGCTTCACGGTTGGCCTTGGTCTTACCGTCCAGATGAAGGGGATGTCAGTGGGCATTGCTATCTCGAGACGCAAACTAGTTGCAGTCTCCTTGGTTACTTCAGTTTGCCACGTGTGCGTCACAGTGGCCATTGCAAACTTTTGGGCTTACCCTGTGCCGTTCTCCTTTGTGTTGACGATGCCTCCTTTCTTGTGCTGCTTGACACTCTTCTCGTTCGTAGCGGTGGGTCAGGAGGCGATTGCCAATGCGCCAGACATAAAGAGCCAACTTCAGGGCTTGATCCAAGTCGTCGTCTCGCAGGGTAACATCGCGATTTTCTACACTGGACTAAGCGCTGTATTCTCCACGCTACGCGACCACGAGCAAATAGTCTTCGTGGCTCTCTTACCGCTCATCAAACTGGTGTTCAAGAATGTAGTTGCCCGTGTCTCGTCATTTCTCGAAGAATATGTGTCGGGGGTCGTCGTGTTCTCAGCCGAGTTAGCCCACGCGTTGTTCGCTGCCACTTGCATGCAGACAGCAAGGTCACCGCTGCGTCCGTCGTAATTATCAGCTTTGACGCGCTCTCGTCGATACTTTCGCTGCGTAGCATTTATCAGAGCACGCGAACGGTGCAGAAGCTGCTCCTGAATCAAGACCAGCCTCAACTCATCGCCGAGGTGAAATTGGCCTGCCAAAACCCGAAAGTGTCGTTTGCAACTTCAGGACTGCGCGTTCGCTCTCCGCTACGACTGCGGCTGTCCATCGACAGTCAACGAGCTCTGGCCAAAGTCACTGCATTCGGCAAGACCGATAATTCAACTAGAAAGAGCTCGAGAGTAACGCACGACAAGGAAAATGTCGTCGATCATGGCAAATGGCGGCTTCCGTTTTGCCAGCGTCGAATCGCTCCGACCAGACTGCAGAGATCGATCGCGATTATCCCCGTCGTCTACGTGTGGCTGGAGATGGCGTCGCTGCTGGTGCTGCACCTCGTGATCCAGCGCCGCTTTGGGTTCTCGATCGTTCATCAGCTGGCGTTCGTGCTGGAGACGCACGCGATGCAGGTGCAGGGGCGGATGTTCGTCTGGACGGCGTTCATCCTCACGTTCACTCTACAACACTTTGGTAGGTACTGCATTCTACGATGAAGGTGTCGTAAGCCGCTGCATCTAACGCTGGTGTTGGTTGTTGCATGCACAGGGTCGGACTTCACCTTTGACTTCGAGTGGATGCGGGGCAAAACCTCCTAAGACATCCGTAGTTTTGACACTATTCAACTCAATCTGTATTATGAAACACGCATAACTATCTAGGCCGTGCTGTTCCGGACGTAGTAGGGCTCCTCCTGGAAGTCCGCCGAGCAGTAGGGGAACGTGGCGTCGTCGCCGTCCGGGTTGAAGAGGTTCTTGCCGGCGTAGATCATGACGTAGAAGCCGGCGACGGTGCAGATGGCGGCGATGGCGACGCAGAGCAGCTTCTCCCAGGCCGGGAGCTTGGTCCAGAAGACCTTGAGGTAGAAGACGAGCGGCAGGATGATGCTGGACATGGTGATGGCCGTGGCGCCCGTGAAGTCGACGAGGTCCAGGAAGTGGTCGCGCAGCAGGATGGACAGCACCACGAGCACGACGATCATGCAGATGCGCAGGCCGATGTAGCGCAGCACGTTGGCGCCGCCCGTGTACTCGGACAGGTCGTCGTCGTCGCTGCTGGTGGACAAGTGGGCGTTGCGGTGGCTGCTCTCGAGGTCGGGGGCGGACAACGCCGGTGTGGACGACCGCAGGTAGGACATCTTGTCCTCGATCTCCATGTCACCGGTGGCGATCGGGCCCGACGTGTGCATGCCGAGGATGACCCGCTCGAACAGGTAGAAGGCCGGGTGCAGGAACGTCGAGAAGGCCATGGACAGGTGCAGCTGCATGAACAGGTAGGCCATGACGACGGCGCCGCGGTCGGCCACGAAGCCCAGCGTCGTGGTGCTGAAGGGGTCCGACGTGTTGGCCACCGAGAAGAGCAAGTTGCCGGACATTTGGCAGCCGCCCACCGCGTAGCCCGCGATGGCGATGGCGAAGAAGAAGGCGGAGGCGAGGCCCAGACTCACGACGATGACGCGCGGCATGCGCTCGGGCTGCGAGTGCTGGCGCTGCAGGTCGGGGATCACCGTCGCCGCCGCGTACGCGAGCGAGAGGTTCCCGAACGTGGTGATGACCTGGTGCAGCGTCACGTCGGCGGTGGGCGGCGACGGGTGGCCGCGCTCTTGGTAGATGAGGATGGAGATGCCGATGATGTCGGCCACGATCGTGCCCAGGCACCCGGCCACGGCCATGCCGGTGCTCTCCTTCATGGTCGGGATCAACGCGACCGGCACGACCATGAGCGCCATGAAGACGATCCACACCGACTGGCTGAAGCAGTCCGGGAACAGCACGTCCAGCAACGTGCCGCCCAGGACGAGGAACGCGCAAGGCAGCAGCAAGCACACGCCCATCTGCGAGATCACCACCAGCGGCCGTCCCCACTTGCCGGCGACCCACTCACCGAGGTCTCCGTACGTCTTGACCGAAGCGGGGGCCGCCAGAAGCACCTTGGACAGCACCACCGACGCGTAGATGTTGGCGAACGCCATGAAGAGCAGCGCGATGGTCGCGAACGTCCACCCGGCACGAGCGTAGTTTGACGGCATGCCTAGCGAGCCGATACCGCAGACGCAGCAGAAAATGTTGAAGGCGGCCTTGGCATCTTCACCCGTGAAGAGCGCATTGGAAGGTTGCGGAGCCATGATGAATCCTAGGACTGTTCACCCACAAGGCAAATTGGCTAATGAGCTTCGGTCTGCCGGTGCCTTGCCGTCGTGCACTTAGACAAGAAGGCTACGCGTTCTGCGCACGCATCGTTGGCTGATGAGGACCGCGTTGTGCCTGAAATCGAGACTTTTGCGTAATATTTTTCCGGTTGTGTGCTTCGAAGTGCACAAATGTCCCCAAGAAGAGCTCACAATCGTTCACAATCCCATCCTTTAATTTCGGCGAGGAGATCCGGTTCTGATTCTGCCTGCAGCTACAACGTCGAAGTTACAGGTACGAGTAACAAACTGCAGCTTGAAGAGGCCCAGCGTCACAAGTATTGTGGATACAGGTTGGTGTGCATTTCCAGACTCGTCGCGGCGTGCATGAGACTCCAGCTCTTTGTTGTAAAGTACATGTACAGTATTCCTGCCTCACATGTTCAGATGCAGGATTGTGGGTTTTTGGGCAAGTTTTGTGGTGAATGGAGGATCCTGGTCTGTAACACTGCATAAACAGTCTGATGAGAAGCGCGAACTGTATAGTTCTACATGTAGTGCTTGCTGTTCTTCACCTGCGAGGGCCTTGAAGTGGCCGAAAAGTTACTGCAGCCTCAATGCCAACTGAGATCTCGATGACTCAATTCACTTCCATCTCCATAAGACTTCGAGATGCTTCGGTCGGCCTCCACATGTGCCTCATCACATGCAACGGGATGCTTTTGTCTGAAACAGGGTTAGTCGAGACTGAAGGATGGGCCGCCAACTGGGATCAAGTGCTCGGATCCATGGCAATGGGGTCTGATTTTGAGCATTCATCCAGGCCGTCCGCAATCGAAACATTCGGAGCGTAACTGTGCACACTATAACCCTATGAAATCCTGTTAAAGGCCCAGGTTTTCCCATAACCCGGCCAAACAGAGTGTCCCCAAAGTCTGGGGACACTTGAGGCGCAATGCCACGAGAAAATTGAGGAAATATAACAAACACATGTAGGAATCTGACAAGCACAATAGCCCATCTCCCACAATAAACACGGACAGTGCAGCCGGAGCCGCCCTTCCGGCGCTGTGCACTGCTGTGCACGGCAGTGCAAATGACGCGACGGCGTCACTATCTGACGGCCTGGATGGCGCGCCACACTACGCCACACTACATTGAAATCTTCCCTCAGCTGCCAGCAGCAACTAGCAGCGCCAGTCACCGCTGGCAGAGCGTCCTGCGCACGCACGTCGAAGATGCCAGGTCTGAGCGCGTCTGAGCTGTCCCCACAGACGCTGTATCCTGGGGATACAATAGAGTATTATTGCCGCGCTTTCGTCTGGGGCGACGCAAGAGGCCGCCGCATAGCGGTAGTAACTGGCGTCGACGCCAGCGCCGCCGATTTCCCGATTGCAGTCAACAGCCAGGAGGTTATCCCGCCCGACATGATGATGAGGAGGGTGGCGGACCGCTTCGGCGAGCCGCTCCCGCCCGACGCCGCCAAGTGGCGAAAATTAAGAACCTACAAGTTGATTAGTGGGTCGTTTGCGTCGCCTACGAGGGCCAGCGCTCTCAAAAAGCTGCTCGAGGGCGTTGTGGAGGCGTCAATGGCAGCCGTTCGCGAGGCTCTTGGCAAAGTGCCAGAGGAGATCGTCCCCGAGAGTCCTCAGTCCGACTGCTCCAGCCCGATGCAGCCAGACTCAGAACGCGAGGAGCCGCCCAGCGCACGCGTTGTAGACCTGACATGGCTTCCGAGCCAAGAAAGCGAGATCTACACCCCTCCGGCCCATGACACAAACGAGGAAACCACTAAAAAGTCGTTTATTAACGAAATTATAAACCTGGTGTCGTCCCAGGAGGAGGACGCCACGTCCACGGGCCCTGTGGCGAGCTCCCCGCTTGATGCTAGCGACGCCATGGTCGTGGCGGCGGGTACCTACATGAAGTCGATACCGAGTCGCCACGACCGTGGCAAGATCAGGAACCAGCCGAAGAAGCGGCGTGTGGAGTGGCTGGTGCCCAGATCGCGGAAGCGTAAGGACTTGGCGAAGTCCGCCATTACTAGAAGCGGGCAAGTGATCTACCACGCCAAAACAGTGAAGGCGGCTCAAATAAAGAGCGTCCTCCGCTCTCCAGAGGTCAAGTGGAGACTTCGCAACCTGCACGCGAGACGACCGTCGTTTCCCGAGGATCCTGTGCAGCAGACTACACTACCTATCGAAGAAGTTGCGTGGCCCGGCCACATTCTGCGCATTGAAACATGCGCAGCTAGCGGCGTGACTTTTCGTGACATCGGGGCGTTCGACCCGTGCGAGTGCGCCGGGGACTGCTTTCTAGACTCGTGCAAGAACGTCGCGAGTGCGACGTTCTGCACTCCTAGCTGCTGCCAGCTCGGGGCGCGCTGCAGCAACGCGCCGCGCACGCTAAAGACCCTAAAACTATTTGATACTGGGCGAGTAGGCCTGGGCGTGTACACCACGACGAATTTGGACGTCGGAGACGTTCTCGGGGAGTACTGCGGAGAGCTGAGCGAGTTTCCGGCCATCGTTGAAGGCCAACCTGACCAGGCCGTCAAGCAAAACAGTGGTTTCACGTTGCTGTACAACACGAAATCCACGAAAAGAAACTACGTCTACGTAGATGCCCTAAAGAGCGGCTCCATTACTCGCTTCATTTGCCACGCGTGTGACCCGAACGCTACGTTCGTGGAGCAACAGAACCGCTCCAGCGTCAAGGTCATCGTGAAGATGATCAAGGACGTTAAGGCCGGCGCGCAGATCACCGTCAATTACGGAAAGGAACGTTGGTTCACGTGCGCGTGTGACGACTGTTGGCAAGTAAAAGACGAGGAAGTCAACGACGAGCAACAGGCTCAAGCTAGTGCAAAGTAGGAGTAGCACCGGTTGCATTACGTAGATATCTCTTACTTCTACAATATCATGTATTCATTTGTTTTTCAAAAGGAATGTATTAGAAAAAATGAAACTTACTCGCTCTTGAGCCTACCGAACTGGTAATACGTGTCGAACTACACACTCGGATCACCCTCCACCTGTGTTTCCTGCGCGCTGGGTCACTCGAAGCTGAGCGCCGGCCCATTTGAGCGCGGACGACCGGTGTTGTCGATCACAGACACGGTCGTCCGTTTACGCTTGCGCCGAGACACGAGGATGTCTCTACCACTACTGTCCACGTTAGCAGTACAACGTAGAGCGAATAGTACATGTATGCACGACCCAAACACGAACCAGTAGTTGCACGGGCACCATTGCCGCTCAACATCGACCGGCCAACCACCCCACGGCTGCATTTCAACCTCCATCCGGGCATAATTTGCCCCCATTTGTGCCGAGACGGCAATTCCTTCTTCACTGCGTTTATTAGGGGCCACTATGACCCGAGGAGCGCGCAGCGACACGACCAGTAGGATAGTTTGATCTCCAGTAAGCGAGCCGTCGACAGTCTGGCCTTCGGCCAGGCCTAGTAGGTTAGCCCGCTTCAGCTCCGAGACACGGCGCGCGAGGGTTGCCGTCGGCACCACGCCGAACTCAAAAGCACGCACGCTACTAGATTGGTCCTGACAGCACGCACTGAGCTCTCTCAGAAGAGAGCCCATCTTCAACCGCCTACGTAGTGTGTAGTCACGCTTTAATAAAGCGTTAAAAGTCTCAGCGGGGTTGTTAGTCGTAGCAAACCCGGGCGGCGTCATGTACGCCTGCCAGCTAGTAAAATTTCCAGTCAACCACTGGCCGCACATGTACTTAGCGAAGGGTAGAGCTCCAAGCTCTCGAACCCAACGCTTTAAAATAGCGTTCCGCATGCGCAAAAAGTCGGGATGCGTTCTAGCAAAGTGTAGGTCATAGATATCGCGTAGGATGCTAGCTTGTGTGCCCGAGGAAAATAACTTTACGTGCTCTTGAACCTTCTTCATGACGTGGAAGAAACACATCAAAAATCTGTAGCCGGGGTTGTCTCCAAATACGGCTGCAAGAGCATTGCACTGCGCTCTGTCTCCATCAGCCATTGCATATTGCACCACTAAGTTTTTCTGCGTGACCCAGTAGTAGAGTCGACGCAGTGACAGTAGAGCAGCCTCGAATACAGGTTGCGTCTCTTGAGAGATAATAAACAGCGCTACCAAATGAAATCGGCGCGAACGGTCCGACAAACCTATCACTAGGACAGGGTAATCGCACTGGTTCATTTTGTAGGTTGCATCCAAGTGAAAAATGAAGCTGTCCGTAGGAACTAGCAACCGTAGCATCAATGCCTTCGTCGAGAGGCCGATAATGAAGGGCCTCTCGTCGGAGCCATTGCCTACGACTGGCTTGCCAGCGTTGTCCATCAGCCAGCCGAACGTGAAGGGTTGAGTCATCAGCTCAGACCCGTTGAATGCATGTTCGTGAATCCATGCCCTTAGTTCATCAACGCGGTCGTGGTTCTCCATCTTTGTCCGCCCGTAATGATTCACAAAGTTCTGTACAGACTTCAGCGGCGGCAGCTCCTCGAGAGGGGTGCCGAACTTGCGAGACAGGGCGTGGCGGATCCGCATCGGGCGCAAGTGATTCTCAGCGAGCTCACGGCAGAACGCCTTCTGCGTCGTCGTGAGCTTCTTGCGCCTGGGGGACGACGCAAGCGTGTTGTGCTCGCCGAAATCGAAGATCGACACGTGCTCTGTCTCCAAGCACGTGACGATCTTCCCGCGCCACGCGCACTTGACGCCACTTGCTTCGACGCACGCTTCGGAGCTGCACACAAGAAGGCGGTAGCGCATCTTGTGTGCAGCTTCCGGACACAGCGTGCACGCCATCGTCTGGCTCTTGTCGATGTCAAACGACTTGAGAGACGACACCAACGCTTCTCCTTCGGCGGCGTCCACGCGGACAGCCTTCTCGCGCCAGCTCACACGCCTCGGCATGATCGCCAGACGTGCGCTCAGTGAACTCGGGGAATGGTGTGGCTCCCACAAACAGTGCTGTGGACCACTTGTCTTACAAACGAGCGCTGGTTGGCCAGCTTCCACCTAACCGCGCCCCGCTTGCGCGCTTCGTGCAAACGCGTATAAACTAAACAATCTATTGTGCTGGCACAGCACTCTGTGGTGCTGACCAGTTTTTATGGTGCTGCGACAGACCCACTGTGCCATGGCTGCACTGTTGTGTGCCAGTAATGCGTTCTCGAGAAAATTCGGTCCCCACACCTGTCCCCACGCGGGTTTCTGCGCTCAATCGAGTCGTCCGGCTCGATGGACGATACAACCGTACCGGTACAGTCGTACCCCTCAATATGCGCACCCATACCTTCCAATACCCTGTCGTATCCGATCGTCGATATTGGGTTCGGCAGTCAATCATCACAAAGAACAGTTGATTCCCTGTCAAATCGCTTTGTACTTCCCCTGCGCATATTGAGGGGTACGACTGTAGTGGCTTCGGCTGCGGAGCTCCGCCGTGTTCAAGCACAAAACGAATGCGTGAGCGCGAATGAAGACGAACGCCCACCGAAACGCTACACGTACGTGACAAAGACTTCTTGGAAGTTCATCGCTCTATATGTAAGCTGCATGTGCACATGTCGAACGTAGGATCTCGATCCAAAGCTTGGATTCAAAGTTTTGACGCCTAAAGGTGATGGACGCTTGATTACAGAGGGTTTCTTCGACTCACGCAAATCGACGCGGGAACGCTGAGTTTTAGAGCCGTTTGTCAACAAGGTCGAGTAGCTGCGCATCACCAACAATACTGGCGCATCCCCAAAAGCTGCAGCAAACAAACACCAAACAAACTTGTCTTCCTGAATGCATTGTACTGTACTGTAGCCTGGCTGGCAGACCTCGGCAGAACTGCACGATCGCGATGCATGTCTGGAACGAATCGTCGATACAGGTCGATGCGGCGACTGCGAGGTCGATGATCTACAAGAGCTTGTAGTCTACCAAAATGATGATCCCAACACTGGCAGTGTTACACTGCACAGTGAACTACCGCGGTAACCGGGGGCACGTTGTACAATTATAGGCTATAATTGTACAACGTGCCATATAATTTATAGCAGACCATGTCCGTTCCAACCTGTGCCTCTAATCTCGAGCGGGCCTTTTGTATCCAGCGAGAGCAGGACATTGGGTGTACATGTACTGTACAGTGTACAGTGCTTACGTGCTTCAGAGCAAACACGGCGAAATGGCGTACAGTTGCTCTATGTACAGTACCGGCAACCACGGACATGTGAAGCTGCATTGCAAATTGCAATTTGCAATGCAGTTCGACAAGCTGAAGCGCGCAATTCTTTTTTGCTGTAGCGACGAACTTAGCGGAAATACAACGATGCGTTGTCTAGCTGTCGAAAGTTACCTGTGTTATCGTAAGAATTCCAACCTAAGAGCATTCAGAGGGTCGATATTTGAGATCACATAACCAAATAAATACACGTAGGAATCCTACATCGATCCTACTAGGATCGATGAAATAGTATAGATTCAATGTTTTAAGTGACAAGATTAGTATAGTAATCGGATCGTGAACACAGTTCACCGACAGCGAAAATAATATGTCAGTACCAGTATGGGGCGACCTACTATTTTTGGCGAACAAATTCCACTTCGACCCCCACTTTCGTCACAAGATAGAAACATGAATAGAAACGTGTGCAATACAAACGAGATGCGCACCCGTCGAAGACAGTAAGGCAGCCGTGAGGGTGCCATCCCTTGCATTGACAATTATACAGTGATCTGCTTCCTTAGCGAACAGGTAAAACCTTATAGTTTCCAAGAAAGCATGGCGTTGAAGAAGTCCCACTCTTCGATGTACATTCTACAGTAGCTGAAGTCATGGACTTCATTATCCTTTGGCAATAGATATCCTCGAATTTTTAATATATATCAGGTGTTCGCTGAGGAAGCAGATTACTGTATCTCGTTTATCCACACCTTTTTTTAGAGATAGAGCGAGTAGTTTATGAAGAGCTTGACGATCACCAGCTTGCCTTGTTCAAGTTATTATAATAGCGAAACGCTGACCGAGGCCAGACACTTGTTGCTACCGTCCGTCATGAACGTCATGTCAGAGCGTGCTGTCGGAATACGTAAGAGATATTTCTTGGCGTCACGAGATCGCTGGTCCTGTTGAGCCGCGGTGGAGCGTGACGTTCTGCTTGACCGCGTGTACAGGAAGAGCGCGTCGTCGGGTAGGTGGATACGGTGTTGCCGAGCCACTGCAGACCCACGAGGGCGGCTGGCGACTTGGGCGCCGCGAAGCCGTCCAACATGGTCTCGTAGTAAAGGAGGCTGAAAGTGAACGATGTTCACTGAAATCCTGTATGCCCTGTAGACGCCGCGCTGATCGTTGCGAGAAGTAGGCGAGCTCGTACTCGAGCAGCATCCACATATCATGGCTATACTCGTACTTAGTAGAATACGATCTCGCCGTTCGCAGCCCGGGCCGCTCTCCTGAAGAACAGACCCCGCTATCTAAATCTGAAATACCAAAACTAAATCTGGAACACATCCAAAGTGTGACACGCGCAAATTGAAATATGTACACCACACAAGGCCGTGCAGTTGCCCGGAACAGCTCTGGATTTTCAAATTGTTTTGCGGCTTAGTTCGACGTATACTACGACAGTCGCGAGGACGATAAAGGCAATAAAAAACTGTCCATCAGCCCCGATTCCGAATATTTATAACCCCTCTTATTACTATTAGGGGACCCGGGTGATGGACCCGGGGGGAGGCGCAGTTCGAAGGATAAACACGATTGAGGACAGACATGTTGGACTGAAAAGATTATCAACCGTGAGATTGTATTGATGTAGCTAGTCACGAAGGAATGAGTCTGCATCTAGGGACCGTAATGTATCAGCAGATAGAGCGCAAAGACGAGTTTCTTCTTGTAACGCAGCTAATGGCGGTTTGGACCATTCTGCTAAAGCAGGAGTAAATGCAGATAGCGTAGAGAAGGCGTGACGAGACACCACACATGATGTTGGCGCATGCATGTATTGCAGTAGAAAACTAACTACAGGCTCCTCAATGCCAAGGTGCACAAGAGGGGGTATGGCGGTTATTTAAGCAGGGCAAGGAGATCGGCGAGAACGCTAAGAGGAACGAGCTGTGTAACCACACGCTCGAACTCTTCGTGGACGTGTACGGCCGTGACACCGGCAACGCGATGCTGAAGTAAGTACCTGCCGAGATTGCACGACAGTTCATGTGTAGAATTACACGTAGGTATGCGTTCAATTCGATTTATTAGATCTGGCTTTGCTGCCCTAATAAGAGTGACACTGAGCAGAGCCCCCTCTTGCTTTTCTGTTTGCCAATACACTCGCTTACGCAATGAAGGACTCGTACTTGGCCGGGTTCCAATCCAGGAAGAACTTGGCGGCCGTGTCCGCCACCCCCTGCTACGTGCCGGTCACGCCGCGACCCTCCTCGAAGATGGTCGTGCGGAAGGCCACGAAGTCCGTGTTGAAGTTCTTCTTTTTCTCCTCCAAGTCCACGCAGCGCAGCTCGATCTTCTTTTTCATCTTTTTCTCCAGAGGTCGCGGATCTGCAGCGGCGACAGGCGCTCGGCCTCGAACGCCAGCTTGGCGCCCTCCAGTGCGCTCTTGGGCGCCGTCGACAGCATGTGCGCCACGAAGCGACCCACGCCCGTGCGCGACGTGATGATGAAGGCCGTCTCGCCCTTGCCCAGATAGCCCAGAAAGTGGGGCAGGAACTCGGCGAACAGGCCCGTGTAGAAGACGACGAAGAACAACTCGTGCTGCGAGAGCAGGTCCTGCACCTCCTTCTTGTGCTCCACAGCCGAGTTCAGCGACCGGTAGCCGTTGGACAGCACGTCCACGACCGCGTTGGCGGTCTGCTGGCACTCCCCGCTGAGTCGGGTGACCAGCTCGCCCACCTTGCGATTGTTGTAGAAGGAGAGCTCCTGCGACAGCAGCACCTTGTACAGTCTGCACCGCAGCTTGGCGGCAATGCGCTCAGCCACCACGCCCAGCGAGTACGTGCGCAGAAAGGAGCCCACCGAGCCCGTGAAGAAGGCGGTGAGCACCACCACCACGAAGCCCTTGCGGCTGAGCCCGGTTTGCCCGAGGTCACGTCGATAGCCTTGCCCATGATGCGCGGGAAGACGACGTTCATGGCCGAGGCGATGGTCATGCCCGTGACGCCCACGGTCAGCGGCAGCTTCTCCTCCTTGGTGAGGCTCAGGATCCACCCGATGTTGGACGTCTGCTTCTTCTTCTTGTTGTTATCATCGGCCTGTGAGTAAGATCAGATCCAAATGCAGCCGTACGCCCACGAGAGCGTAGTTCTTGGTGCCGTACGCACAGCCGTGCACACCACCGACACGGCGCCCAGGTGATGCGGTCCTATCCAAATTCATTGGACAATATCCCCACATCAAGGCATACGATAGGCTATTAATTGCCGATCGTAACAACAACCGGGGTGTTGCATGAATGTTACATGATGAGAAAATGTTGCACCAAAGTCGTTCGATGACATCCGGAATCCAGCGCCTAACGACAGTTCTTCGAACTGCGAATACGTTCACGGAACGCTTGCACGTCGTTGATGGGGCTGCTGCACAGCTCAATACCACGGTGACGTGTGCTGTCCAGATGTCGAGATCAATTATTCCCCCTCGTTTTCGATACGCATAAATTCCATTTTGACTTCAAATTGAAGGATAAACATTTATGGAAAACTTGAACCAATCAGCATCCGCAAGACTTCAAATTGAAGGATAAACATTTATGGAAAACTTAAACCAATCAACATCAGCAACTTATCAAATATAATCTTACCTTGACGAGAAATCTATTCTGAACAAAGTTGTAGGCTTTAACTCCCCTCGCAATGCTTCAATGCGGCATGTAACCTGGACTTGGGTAGCTCATTACGCAATTTCCCAGCACCCAACTTGGCATCTTGGCTGCCTCCAGTTAGCATCGTACTTAAGCGCACCCTCCGCGCCAACAACTTCCGGTGCAATTCGTAGTTCGACCTACCGGCTTCCAAGAGGCCGTACTACCACTGAAACTGATTTGCTAAACAATATATTTCTATACTGGGTTGTGTATGAGCAGCAAGTCGTTATCTACCAGCAAGATCAGTATCTGGTTTTAAGCACTAATCGGCCGGCCAAATTTTGAGTAGAACCCACCATAATGCCTGAGCTTCTAATCGGCATTAAAGAAAATCTGATGCATGTTGCTCCAGCGCTATGAACACATAATATGTCACAGGTATTATAGCCAAATGCAAGCTACCAAATACAACAGGTATTTTATCTTAATCTCAACTGGATGGGTCAACATACCAGCATTATGTGGATATCAAACAGGTTATCTAAAGATACAGGTATTCGCGGTTACGAGTATTGATATTGACATATCGTAAAATACAGGTATTAAATCAGAGAAGAATCGTACCTCAGTGCGATCCCGCCTAGGACTCTGGATAAATCCAGAGAATAAACCACTACAGGTGGGAGTCGCCAGACAAAACAAGCCCGCTTTCGCGCGCAAAACACCTGCGGGCGAAAAAACAAACATCTTGGTTTGAGTATGAAACGTACATTTTGAGCCCGCTTTTACGAGGCAGCCAATCAAGCGCCGCCCTACACACAACACTACACTGCGCGACATAATGTTTCGGACACCTACATTTTTGCGCATATCTCAGCTTCTAGAAAGAGTTACGGCTCGCTGTTTAGATATGTTCCGCCTATCAGATTGTTTTATAGGTGGCATGTGACGCGGATCTAGATTTCCAAGCGCGTCGATAGGCTGGTATACAACTAACAGGTTTTCGGTCCGCGACACGGTTTTCGGACAATTTTTATCTTAGTTTTAGTATGGGTAAGAGTGATTGTCCTATCGTGGCGTCGTTCAGTAGTGGGTTATGTCGCCGTTCTTGCGGGCGACTTCGAAGCAGCGCGCAGGCATCGAGTCCAGCAGTTTGTGCAGCTCCTGCATGGTAACAAACTTCCAGGCATCCTGCACAGCGACTGTCAGCTCCGCAACTGACACGTACTGCTTACCGTTGCCGTACACCTTTCGCGCCAGAATCGCCCACACATTTTCTATAGGGTTCAAATCAGGGGACCTAGCAGGCCAGTCGATGACGGTGACGCCCTCCTCTTTGAAGAAGTCCATGGTCTCGTACGATGCATGGATAGAGGCGTTATCCTGCATGAATACGTAGTCCGTTCCGTACTTCGCGTGGGCGAACGGCAACATCTTCTCCGAGATAGTGTAGATGTAGTCCGACGACTTCTGACGCCCCTCCAGCACGACCAGCTCAGACTTCCCTTTCACCCCGAACGCGCCCCACACCATGAGAGAGCCGCCGCCATTCTGACGCGAGAGATACCGACGGGGAGGGCGGCGGATGTCTCGCCAGTAGTGTTTGTAGCCATCAGGACCATCTAGATTAAATTTCTTCTCGTCAGAAAAAATAATCAGAGGCAGACAACTTGCTTTTGAGCAGCAGAAGAGAGCCTCTCCGCAAACTCTAAGCGTGCAACCTTGTGCTCTTTTGTAAGTGGAAGCGTTCTGTCCATTTTAGAATAGACTAGGAAGTCAACCTTAGCAAGCAGCCTCTGAATTGTACGTACAGAGCACGCCACCCCGTACTTCGCCTTCAATGCCGATGCCGAGTAGTCCCCAGTTGCTGCCCCGCGCACAATCTGCTGGATCTGACGGTCCGTGAGGCTCTTGGGCCTGCCTGCCTTCGCCGGAGGTTTCTTGGTGGCGCGCAGCACGTAGCTGACCCCGTCCAGGGACCGCTTTACGCTGCGCGCGATCTCTCTCACCCCCCAGCCAGCCTCATGGAAGCCCCTGATCCTCCCCTTCTCCTCGTCAGTGATCGATGGTCCACGGCCCATACTAAAATGAGGTCAGTGCGACCACCACTACAACGCCACGATAGGACAATCACTCTTACCCATACTAAAAATAAGATAAAAATTGTCCGAAAACCGTGTCGCGGACCGAAAACCTGTTAGTTGTATACCAGCCTATCGACGCGCTTGGAAATCTAGGTCCGCGTCACATGCCAGCTATAAACCAATCTGATATGCACAACATATCTAAACAGCGAGCCGTAACTCTTTCTAGAAGCTGAAATATGCGCAAAAATGTAGGTGTCCGAAACATTATGTCGCACAGTGTATCATTCACGAATTCGCGCGCAAGTTCCCACCCGACCTCCCCCTACCACCATGTTTCCCCCTCTCCGTACATGCCCCCTCCCACCCACGCGCAAGCGCTGACAGTGCTGTGGCCGTTCGATTGGGTCCTGTGACTCGTACTCACGCTATCGAGGGCTTATGGGAGGCCAGGATCAAGTGGCGCTCCTGGGTTTCGATGCGAAAGCAAGCATAGGTAGATAGATACCGACCGGTGCATGAGTGGTCTGGTAGCTGCCATAATGTGTAATGAATAAAAATAATATGTTTCAGACCTAAATTTAGAGGTCGTTTCTAGAAAGCGGGCCTGTTCTTCAGGAGAGCCGCTAGGTCAGGCCATCAACCGCCACCCGCAGCTACAAGGCATCGAAATACCAGGTAGCAATGGTAAACGCCACAAATTCTCAGCATTTGTGGACGATAGTACAGTCTATCTACAATCAGCAAAAGAGTTAGAGATCGTGGACACTATTTTACAGCGATTTGGATGATTGTCGGGCTACGGGTACAATCAAACAAAAGCGATCTTATTGGACTCAATACGGCAGGACGACCTACAAGATGTCAATTCAAGAAAATTGGAAAATCAGAATTGAAAACCCCAACGCAGACTACGGATAACTACGACAATTGGGAACTCACTAGCTCAACGAATTATGATCTTCAATGTAGTGGCACTAGGGACAGAAACAATTTGTATGGCATGCTCAGACTGGAACAGGGGCCTGCCAGCACAAGATTAACTCGGCACTAGTCTACACGCCACTTAATGCTGGAGGACTAGGACTGCACGACATCGAACGGGCCTTGAAGGCTACACGAGCTAATCTAGCAGAGCGGTGATTACAAGAACCGAGCGACACGTATAAGGTAGCATGGCATGCAACAGCGCACCCAGGACAAGAAGTAAACGACGACTGCTGTGTATTCCGCCCTACCTCGGAGGAGATGGTACACGCAGTACTCCGAGAAAAGGAAGGACTACCACAGGTCTCGGCGCAGGGGCTCGGTAAGCTAGAGATGTGGCAAGCCCAATCTCAATACATCATCACGACTGACATGGGGGACAAAGGAAAACGATTAACAGAAGCTCGAGAGATCAACAAGAACGACTGTAACTGGATAGACGACGATACTATGCACTTCACGACGACAGCAAACCCATGGCGAGCTCAACTGCAACCACAAACAGCGTTTCTGCTTCATGCACCCTGGGACAATAATGCCTGCGTGCTCGACGAGCAAGGCAAACCGCTGCGTGTAACAGACTACACGACGGTACAACAGTATCGCCTACAAGAGGTGATAGTATACGGCATCCACGAAATTCCCGAGAACAGAGAGCACAGTATCCTTATTCGGCCACCCAGGACATCAGCTAACAGGAAAACAAAAACCAAGAGCAACGTACAACAATGGTGCAAAATCATGCTGACAAACATACCCTGGAATCTATGGGGGAAATCAACAGAGCCATTAGAAACATCAGCACTTCCCACTGCAGTCGCGGCTGCAATGGGAAATTCAAAATGTCGGTGGCAACCCTACCATTGCAGCCAGCAGGACCAGAGAGGAGAAAATGACAATCCTTCACTTCAAACGAAATCTCGACGGCTTTACGTGGAGAATTACATGGGTCGACGCAGACTATCAGCAGACTGAGGACTTCCAAGAAATGAAAGCGTGGGAACGAGTGATGGGATTCGCGTTACACCGACTCCGGACACAGCGATTTACCCTTGGACGGCGCCTCCAGGAATCATGGCGAGAAATTTGACCAAAACGCTGTGGAAACAACGATACAACACATTTAAAATTAAAGGGCACTTACGGGTGAAGCTGCAACCAGCACTGAAAAAAATACAGTATAGAAAAACGGCATCATCATGGGGGCGAGCAGCGCAAAAACAAAGCCCACAACAGATCTGGGATCACCAAGGTCTTTTCACGGACTTTTAAAACTGGACAATCTATTAATACCGCATCGCCATAGGAGCACTGAATTTACGCCACGATGGATGGCCAAGTGACAGAACTTGTCCTGACGAAGAGTGTGCAATCCAAATCAAATCAATTCATCACATACTTTGGGGCTGTAGTGAGGCAAAGAAGGCCTGGATGGCATGGATCAACAAGTGGATGGGGAAACAACAGCTTCGGAGCAGAAATAAGAACATGAGACTCCTATGGAAAATTTGGGCGACAGTCACCCCAGTATTACTGTGGAGACTTCGCAATGAAGCCATTTTCGAAGGGAAAGTCACAGCAGAGAGGGAGACGCAGGCGGCGATTATGACAGCAGTAGCGTACCAGACGAGAGCAATTGCCAGTGTGTCGAGAAAACAACCAGCCAAAAGAATCCAAGGAGAATGCCTGATCATGTGCCATAGCATTATGATGACAATCCACGCAGAAGCAGACATTCCAGACCTCAAGGCATGTAATATACACTTCTGCACTCACAGAGCAAAAGTCAAGCAGACAACTGGAGGGTGGGTAATGTACCATGACCCAACAGGACACAAATGGAAACCCACAGCAGCAGGAAGTCTCAGACTCGGGGCAACTACCAATGGGATTGATAAAGCAGCAAATACTTTGCAACAAGCAGTAACCCAGCTTTTGACAATGACAACCCCAGATTCCATATATCTCCGGGTTGACAGCCTCGACAAAAAGCTACAAGCGCATCTACATCAGCTCAAGCTATTCCCGCAAGACAACAGCCCAGCAATCGCACTAGCACAGATGGTGGACTCGTTCTTCTCAGTGCAGTGGGGGAAACCAGCTGGCTCAGCTTACCGAGCAGCACGACTCCTGGCAAAAAAACAAGCAAAACAACTATCTACAACACCCAGAGCACAGGAGGAGAGACAAGTCCCAGCCACCATGTCAGAAGCAGTATAGCAGCTTCATCGCCGCAGGCACAAAGCCAACATTACCCAAAGACGAATGACATCTTGTCACGTCTCACTACATATCAGGCTTCTATAGGACAGTACATTGCTTACAGTAATTAGTCCGACTTCAAAATTAGTCTGCGTTCAAAATTAGTCTATGCCAGGCTAATTCATGTGAGTCAGGAAATATCGAATTCATAATTAGTCTGAGTGAAAATGTTCAGAATTAGTCTGCGTAAAATGGGCTCGTCTTGGCGAAGTGGTTTGGTGTCGCCCGCTCCATTCCCACGACCTGAGTTTGAGTCCCTGCGTGTGATGATTATTCGGCACAAGCTAGAGACGCAAGCGCCAGAGACGGAAATGGATTTCTTTTTTTTTAACCCTTTCGTGGTCAAAGGGTGCAATTTGACCTCTTTGATGTATGTTTCGAAACCTTGAAGCAAAATGGCTGTGAATTTCACAGAAGTTCAACTAGCCCATCACCGTCTCCTATTACAGCTAATGCGATCGCGTTTCTGCAGATGATTTGCCACGATATCTTACTTGATGTTGCAAACATCCCGTAATATATGCGCTTAGGTGCGAACTATGTCGCGATTGCGTCAGCAGAATGCATACTTTATGATAATTTTGCTAACGCGCCTGCGTAATGCGATGCTTTCAGAGCAAGAGGCCTATCTCCTCACATTACTTCATACAATTTTCGACCGAATTGCTGTACAAAACCTAAGTCAAATGCCTACTTCCATAATTGGTAACAAAAACTAGGTCAATTGCCTGCTTGCCATGCGCACCACGTTCACTTTCGAAGATGACAAAGAGCTGGTGTTGCTAGCGTCCGCCCACGTAGATGCATTGACTCGAATCTCATGAGCAGGTGTTGCTCAGCGGATGCGGCGCGCGGACCACAGTGACAGGGAGCTACAGCAGCGCCTTATGACTCAGATGAAGACGTGGGGGACGGACATCCGGTGGTTCCCTCTCAGCTTCTTCACGCAGGTGCAACGATCCCGGGGTCGACCACCAGAGGTGACACGCCAGTTGCGCCAAGGTGCTACGCAGCGACAACGGCGCGCGGCCGCACGTCGCCCGGCTCCAACGCCCCCAGCACCTCCAGCGGCTCATGCGTCTTCCACGCCGCCAGCACCTCCAGCGCAGCCAGCACTTCTAGCGACTTCCGCGTCGCCAGTACATTTAGCGTTACCAGCACCTCCAGCGGCTCCTGCGTCTTCCACGCTACCAGCACCTCCAGCGCTGCTGCTTGGTTGGACGGCACTGTGTACGTTGAGGTCGTGCAGAGTGTCGTCTGTACACCTGTCAGAGCTTCAAGCCCAGACCAGCAGCAGCAACACCGGAGGCTCTGATTGCGGTATCTCCTTCCTCTCTTGGTTCAGCTCCTTCTCCTCTTGGCTCGACTCCTTCCTCTCTTAGCTCGGCTCCTTGTGGAGGGGTAGCCATAGTTAGTGGCGCCTCCGGCTTCCACGCGTTTTCGGAAAATGGAAATGATTGCATCCGTCGATCAAGTATAACGTATGACAAGATCAAATCCGGTAGAATAGCACCATAACATAATACTTTATAACATTGGCATATCAAGGTGATAGTGTTTGAAGAGACAATATTTCAATAATGAAATCAAGTTATTTGCCACATGACTTCCAATAGTGAAACCAAGACATGCCTGTTCCGCCAAGTTCTGAGCGGAAGAGCGAAGTCGTGTGCCTTTTTGACAGCGATGGTCATTGTGCCGCGATAATCAGACAATCGCACATGTATCTTATAGTTGTAATGTAGCCCAGACATCAATTGGGCCGTTATGATTCCTCTTGGCTCACGTTGAGAAGGCTGCAAGGCGGTGCGTGTGGCATACACGCCAGCACACGATATTGAAGTTAGCGCCGTAAGATATGAAGTGGGACTCGTAAGTTATGATGTATCCGCACGTATCTGTCTCAGCTTTTCGTGCATTACGTGAACAAGCTTGACCAATGAGAGTAATCGCCGTCGATTTTGCTCGCGACAGCTGAAATATCAGCCTATGAAATTATTGCTCGAAAATATTGAAGGGAGTACAGTGAGTTATGAAAGGGGTGAAATTGCCCCACTTGACTACCCTATCCCTCCCAACTACCATATGTGCATCACGTGTCTGATCTGGGCGAGTACCGTGATTTATGAAAGGGGGCACATTGCCCCACTTGATTCGGTATTATGCTAACTTTGTATACAATACAAATCGAAGATAATAAGCTCTGTTCACGAAAGGGTTAATAGGATTAGGGTGATTTGTGTCGTCAAATGAACAGGCAGTTTTGCCCAATTGCTATATTTCCCCCCATTTATTTCTTTATTTACCTATTTTTAGTACCCATTCTCTATTTTGGGTTCGATTTCTTTCTTTTCCAGCTTGGCTGGCGCTCCCGACAGGCCGCAGCCATTCATACTGAGAAGCAAGACCTCTTTTCGCTGCACTTCACTGTTCACTCGAAGAAACACCAAACCAAGGTCCCACGAGCGCCAGCTATGACGACCACAGAGGCATCTCCATGCGGTGGCTGCGGCGAACGTGTCGGACGGGTTCACCGATGCCCAGATTGTGAGCGTTCAATGCATCCATTTTGTGGGACGCCTACTGGGCCGAAGGGCTACGGCCAACTGGTTAGATGCCCAGACTGTTCTGGAGCACAACCCAACCCAAACAGTGCAACAAGTGCGAGGCCTGCACCGGTTCCAGACCCTTCGCAAGCTCAGACACTCCGTTTACCCTCGAGCTCTCCGATTGTCGCTGCGTTCGCTCGTACACACCGCTTCTCCAAGCCATCAGCCACAAGCAACGCTCGTACAGACACAACTCGCCGCACGTCATCGGATACTGATGTGAACACGTCACCTTCAACGTCAAGAAGTCCGTCGAGCGCGGTACGCGTGGTTAGCTCGTCGGCGCATAGCGCGAGCAAGGTGACTTGAGTTCACATTCATCGGCTCAAATTGTCACGACCATATTCCAGAGGAGGAAGGTGCTGCGCTGGATGGTCAAGACCGAGGAAACGAGCGAAGACGAGCTACTTTTTTTCAAGGCAGTTGACATGTCTCCCTCGATCTTTAAATCAAGGACTCGACAAGCCAATCTTGCCAAGGTAATGGATTGGTGGCGTAAACGGTCAAGATATCTTGATGCCGATCGTGGCTCAAGTGTGCTATCAGGTCGACGATACCAGGGAAAAGTTCGTGTTGATCGGAAGTGTGTGTCTGGACGAGGGCGACGGCCAAGCGCATGGGTTTCATGTTTATATCCGGTGCTTCGCGCTGAATTTGACCGTCTTCGATCACTTGGATTGAAGTTCGATGCACCGCTGCTTCGTCAAGTTGCGCTTCGTCAACTGCATGAGCCTGGTGCAAAGTATAACGCACAGTCGGTCGACGCGAACGGATCGACTCTCTTGGCTAAGATAATCACGCGATGGGTGCAGGTGTTCATGGAAAAGAACCGAATTGTGCTGCGAGCACATACCGGAAAACGGCAAGTGAGCCCAGAGAAGCAAGCCCAAATTGAACGTGAAGTGGCGTCTCACTTCGGTCAGCTGAAGAGAGACTTCGAGCGTGGCAGGCTCGATGAGAACGCGGTCGAAAACATTGATGAGACGCACTTCATGATTGATTTTGATAATGGCAAGACACTCGGATTCGTCGGAGAGAAGAATGTGAAGTATGCAGACGTCGTGTCTGGAGGAGAGGGTATGACCATGGTTGTGCGTATTTCAGGTGGCGCTAGCGGCTACATTCACCCGCCCATGATGATATTCACGAATGGAAATCGGAGCTATCCCATTCGAGGTGTTGCCGACCAGGTGCCTGCTATCGTACCGGACCAAGAGGCTGGATGGACCAGCGACTCTTTCGCGAGTATCTGAAGGAGCGAAGGGCGATGGCGCCAGACCCACATGGGAGGAAGAATACAATATTCTTGGACAATTGTTCTGGTCACCTCGAGGAATCCGAGTGCAAGGAAGAGCTGAATCGTCTCAACGCTCGTCTGCAGTATCTGCCAGCCAATGCAACGGATCTCTGTCAGCCTGCAGACTCATTCGTCATAGCGAAGATCAAGGATGTCTGGTCTCGCATGTGGGACGAAAAGAAGATCAAACTCATTAAGGCGAAGAGTGGCAAAACAAGATGAGAAAGGATGGCAGCTATTCTGGAAAGCTAAAGACTCCAGGAAAAAAGTTTTTTCGGGAGCTGGCAGCAGCTGCAGTTCGTGAGGTCAATCAAAAGCGGGACGAGAATGGGATCAGCTACGCCCGAAAAGCAATGATGCGGTGTGGTCTATCTCTGGGGATCGATGGAATATGGTCTACGCATCAACTTTTTCCTCATCTACAAGAGATCATCAAAAAGTATCCGAGTGAATTTGAACCAGTTCCATTCGCGGCTGGAGCAGACGACAGCTTGCAGGAATCAGGGGACAGCGAAGATGCGAGTGAGCAGGTGAGCACCGTCGTGATGAATCGCTTGGGTACCGAAGCACTTGTCTAGATGCAGAGTACCAGCAAATGTAGCCAATTTGCTAATCGTGCCTAGATTAAATTTGAACATTCAAAAATAGGCTATGTTCAAAATTAGTCTATGTGAAGTTCCACTAGACTATTTTGTGTGAGGTCGCTGAAAATGTGCTTACATAAATTAGTCTCACTCAGACTATAGATAATTGCTGTAACCACTGTAATTAAACTCAAGTAGAAGGCCACTTAAAACTCAACATGCTTAACGTAATTCGTGTGTATCTGCACTTACGAAGAAATATTTGATGCCAGTTTTTGCCGCAAGTGTCAGGTTTGACAGCACATACGCGCGTGGGCATTGCCCACGACGTGGGCGTTTGAGGTCCACGCGGTCGGGCCTCAAACTCATTCATCATGTCGCTCTCCTTTTGTCGAAGCCATTGTGTGTAAAGATTTCCTGCGTCATTTTCGGCCGGTTGTTTGAGTGGTGGAGCTACGTGGTCGACGGAGATCAGATCTCATGGACGAAAATGCAAAAGTTAACTGATCTTATGTTGTCGCCGTGTTGATGCGCCGCTGGAGCAACGAAGTGGACGACTGCGTATGATCAGGGTTTGTAGTTTCTGAAACTATGGCATCCTGTTTTTACTGAATGTTTCCTGGTTGCTCGCAGACCGAATTCAGGATTTACAGTTGAGTGCCGAATCTACTATAGGTTGTGGCGTGTCCGTGACGGAGGTCCCGAACGCTGTCAAGAAAGTGGTGCAGGGCATGCTCAAGCAGCACGATCTCCCTTCCATCGGGCATCTTCGCCGAGTTCTGTCGCTCTACATTGACTACCATTACGACGAGGGCTCCATGGTCTTGGTTGAGACGCTCATTTCATCACACGTGCTGTCGACGACGCTCAAGAACGAGCTGGCACGCGCTCGCCTCCGATTTGAGGCCGAACGCCTGTCGCTGATGCAGATCCGCGATCTTGCCGAGAAGAAGTTCGACAGGTGCTCTACGTAGCTATGAGTAGAACAAGAAGAAGTTTGACACGAACATCAGCCTTCCTCAATACGCTCTGCTGGACTGAAACCCCACCAAGCACGATACCTTGATCGCGTAAAGATCACCAATAATAATGTTGCAAACAAGTCGAAGTACCAACATTGCAAAGTAAAGCTATGTTGTCTGACAGTCTGTCTTTGCGGATTTCTTCTGCTCTGGTTGCTCAAGTTTTCGTTTTGTTTCAAAGTGAGGTTGCATTACGGTCATTTAGTTTCACTAACGACTAACTGGTTGCTCAAGGCTTTTTGTCAAGGGATTTTGATAACTCCGCTGGAAGTCCCAATACTGCAAGCTAACTGGAAAATCTTGCCTCTATGAGAAGTTCAGCTCGTCTAGATAGAAATAATAACCAAGTGGCTGCAAGGCCGGAAGATTTTTGCACCAAGAGTTGATCCTCTGCGTATGTCGCTCTTCAGCTAATGATGTCAAACTCACCCATGTGTACTTTCGAAGGTCTACCCCATCGTCTAACATATATGTGGATGCTTCGATACCACATCAGTAAACAACAAGGAATGAAATGTGGTGGTTGGCTTGCTTAGGCCCATTCTCAACCGGGCGCATGCGGCCACAACGCATCGCACCGTTATGTTCCATGCGGCCGCATCGGTTGGGAACGAAATGTCGCCGAATCTGGTGCGTGCCCCACCCTCAGCCTGCTGTTTCGCGTGGATATCTTTTTAAAGCTCACTTTCTGAAACACCTACAGCCGAGAGAAGCCTGCCATGGTGCAAGACACGAGGACACTTAATGTGCAGGGAACTTCAACGGTAAGCGATGTGTATTGAGGCGACGAGCTTGTTGGTACTAATGCATGTGATTGCTACGCTTTCGTATCTGGATAGCCATCAATACCGAACAATCAAAGAACGCAGATCCTCGTCATGCCGCAACAAAGCCCATCGGGGAGGTTCATGGGGGTGATTCCTACTCCGGGTGTTTTGACTCAAGCAACGCTAGCTTCTCCAGCGAGATGGGATATTCACTCCATCGGTCCAGCTAGCAGCCCCCTTCTCCCTCGAAACTTGCAGGCAGAACTTGCTCGTCTTCAAACAGCTCGGCGCGGCGACGATGAAGACCGCTACAGCTCTGACGACAGCGACATTGATCTCGAGGCCACGACAGTGACTGACTATACAAGCTGGTCTGCAGATGAGATTAGGAAGGAGTGCACCCGCAGGAAGCTGAAGGTCAAGTCAAAAATGAAGAAGGGCGAGCGTATAGAAATTTTGAAGCAACACGACGCTGCTCAAGCTGCTATGGATGGCATCATGCTAGGTGATGCCGGTCTCATTACAGGCGCCAACGCTGTGTCCAAAAGAACAAAGCACTGTCCATACAGATTGATTAATTTTCTTTTCTCGGACGAGTTCGCTACGCGCTACAGCCAAACAGGTGATTGTTTTACTATGAGCTGGGTATTGTTGTATGTGGTGATTTATACTAAGTCATGGAGTTGCTTTAGGTGATACTGCTTCACGTGCTGCTCTGGATAGCAAGCAGACCAACGCAAAGAGTAATTTCTGGAAGGAGATCCGTGAGTCCTATGTTCACAACTCCCCGAAGTCACACGAGAGGAACCTCGTGATGTTTGAAGACGAGCTTTTTAGAGGGATTGATCCTTCCGTGACTAAACCACACCCACCTGAGAAGCTGTTTGCAATGGCAAAGGAGCTTACCCAAAAGTACTTTGCGGCTGAGCAACGGTTTACAAAGTCCGGTCAGCACGAGAACGAATTTCGAAACTTCGTTGAGAAGCAAGGTGCTGTGCTCTACCTACGAAAGTGGCTCAAGGTATGGCGCAACGTATGCTTCGCATGCAAGTGTAAATTTCTAACTCATGTTTGCGAGATGGCGTATACAGCTGAAACCAGAGCTCATAAATTTTGTTAAAGGAGGCCTTTTTGAAGACGATGAGTTCGACACGTTGGATTCTGAGTCGCATGCAGTGAACGGGAAACCGGAAACCAGCAACAAAAGAAAAGGAGCTGAAGCATTAGAGAAAGTTGCAGCTGCGTTGATGACCTACGTCACAGACAGGAAGACGGAGGCAGAGCTCACCCGCGCGTCTGAGAGCAGCGCCCTGACTCAAAGGTCCCAAGTGCTGAGCATACTGGGTGATATCCGCCGACAGTTAGGTGATATTGACAAGGCGATAGTCACATCTGCGGATGACGATGAAGCAAAGGATCGTTTGCTAGAAGACCGCGCTGTATTGCTTGAGGAACGGAAATCGGGCATCGAAAGGCTCCGTACCAACACAATCTAAGGTATATTACCGCAGATAACATGGCAAATTGAATGCATATTCAGCTATGTTTGTCTTTCTGCTTCCTTTCAAGGTTGTAAGACGGCCGGTGCAGATCTCTAGAGGCAGTGTTCTGCAATATGATGTTCCGGGTGGTTTCATCGAGAAGCTGGATAACTTCACCTCCATCTACCTCAAATTCGGTTTGGGCATAAGACAGATCTCGACTGGCGTTCCACGTGCGCAGTTCCTTTCGTAAAGCTTTGATAGTTGAACGCACACTTGCTGGGGACTCCATAGCACGCTGATCAATACAAAAATTGTGCAAACACATACAAGCGTGGATGATATGAGGTGCCATTCGTAGTAAAACGCATAGTGGGCGCTTCAAAATCCTCCACTTGTTGACGAGTAGCCCAAAGGCCATTTCGATGCGGATCCTGCATTGGCTGAGAAAAAAATTGTAGTCATCTCGATTTGGTCTATTTAGCACTTGCGCTTGATTAAACGGGGTCAAAACCGTTCTGCTCTGTGTGTAAGCGTTATCTGCAACAACGAAATACGGGCCTCGTATTCTAGCAAGGACTTTGCTGAGAGACCACTGTTGAAAAGCTACCGAATCATTTCTTCCACCTGGAGAAGGACACGCCATCGCGGTAAACTGAAAATCAGCACAAGCTTGCACGTTCAAACCGTAACGATGGTAGTGCCCAGAAAAAAGAAACAACACGCCCGCACTCAGACGATCGAGGCACACGAATCGGGCACAGCCATCCATCAATTGCTCCAATACAACCGGGAATAGCCCAGTCCGTACTAATCGAACGAAAGCCCGCTGCTACTAACTCCATAGCATTATTGCTTTGAGGTAAAACAATTGCCAATGCGGTACTTTTATTGAGCGCGGCCAAGACAGCATGCACGATACGATAAAATCCGGCGCGACTAGTTCCGGTAATGACTCGAATGTGGTGATAGCTACCACCAGCAAGCCAGCTAATACAAGTCTGCAGCATTCCAGCAGGAGAGACAGGAGGCTCACCTAGCGCTCGCCGAGCCGATTGAATAGGGTCTACAGCCAGATCCGCGCCTATTAACAAAATCAGCCTCTCAAATCCTGCGTAGCTCATGCGGTAATACTGCTTAAACTCTCCTTCCAACAAAAGCCTCTGGGCATGCGAGTTCCAATCCATACACCGACGAACGACCTTAATAGTGCTGGGTTCCGTTTGTGCAGCAACAGCGAGGACTGTAGTCACCGCAGGCAAAATAACTGCACAGAACTCCTCCTCTTCGTTGATAGCTGTCGATACACTGTAGTTCATGGGAGCGGATGTCCGAAGATGATCAAAAATACGAGTGTGCTTGGAATGAAGCAAAACGAGTGAATCAGACGTTGAAGCTGTAGCAGCTGCTACAGTGTGATTGGCTGGTCTCCGTGCGTCGCCCACCCTAGCTGTGCGGCAACTTCGACGCATGCGTCGAAGCGGACGCATGGCCGTCTTTTTTTGCTCCTCGACGCATGCGGCCAAGCACCAAGTAAGCCAATCAGACGATAGTATTTGGCTTTATGCGGCCGCATGCGCCGGTTGAGAATGGGCCTTACCGTCTTGGGAAGAGAATGTCTGGGAGCTGTGTGCAGCCGGCAGCCTTCTTCTCGAATCACACGAAAAGCGAAGGAATACTACGACATAATTTCTGAACCAAGTACTCGCAATTATCGTCAAGACGACAGACCCGACCAAGATACTTCTCCATATTGACAGCCTTGAATCCGTTCAACACCAGAACACTGATACGCCACCGACGGATAACGCACTCGACAAATTCTTTGCGGTTCAATGGGTCAAAACACTACGGTCGTCACTTACTGCAGCGAAATTCCTGGCCAAGATGAAAACCTCAACAGTATACTATTTTCCAACTTCACATCTAGCACGACCCAGATCTATCTCGACAAATCTTTCGGCCGCCTTCCAAGAGGTGAAGCCACAGTAACAACCCGACAGACGGACTCTTTGTTAGAACGTCTTACTACATATCAGGCTTCTATAGGAAAACAATTTTTGTTACTAGTATGGCAGCAAGCTGCCAGCATCTTCACGGCGACTGGTCGCCTCAGTTGCTAAGGAGGCAATGCCGCAAAAGCTATTTTTTCAACAACAAAAACATTTTCCGCACCGCCCCCCTGTACAGCATATTGCATATGCAATATATTAGTTTAAAGTTCTGCGAGTTTCAAATCTAACAACGGAAACAAACAACGAGCACGTCAACGCCGTTCACCGGCATCTGCAGCAACTGCCGAGGAGGTGAGCGTCTCCTGCGACCCAGGACGGCTGCGATAGCTGCCTAACATCGTAATGCACGTGGTCCGCGCTGTTGTCGATGTTCCCCAGCCTTACCTGATGCCCAAGGACGTCAGAACGCGAGCAACCCAACGCCTACAACAACTCGGCCCCCACCAGATGTCCAATGATATCACGGCACCAGCAATCCGCCACCGAGAAGAACGCGATTCGTTGCAATGCCAATACCCTGGTCAGTGTAGCAACGAGAGGACTCTAAAACGTAATGGAGAGCGACACTGGCTCTGTGCGGAGCACCGCGATCACTAGAACGCTTTGCAGCGTGATCGCTACCGCCGAGTCACCAAGAAAAAGAAGGAGAAGGCTTCCAAGCGTGCACCCTCGTCGAATTCAAGAGAGACAAAGAGAGAGAAGAGACCAATACCTGGAGAAGGACCGAAGCCCGTTGCGGCGTCGACTTCGAGGGAGAAGAAAAGAGGAAAGAAATAAAGTCGTGGGGAGAAATCGAAGCCAATTGCAGCGTTGACAACTCGGCCGGTCCATCTCGCCTGCACCAGCGCAAGCGACCCAAGCACAGACCAAGGGGAGTCACTTCGGATGAGCAACCATCCTCGTACTGTCGGCGAGGATTTGACACGCGCAGCGGCACCTGATAGCGCAAGCCACTCGACCACCATCCAAGCAGAGCAACCTACGACAAGCAACCATGTTCGTGATGCCAGCGAAGATGCGCCTCATACAGCGGCACTTCATGGAGTGGGGGGATTGGGTACAGCTCAGGACGCTGACGTTGCGGTACGGGCGCAACCTTTGCCGTGTGTTCAGCATGGTGCCGCTGCCATTCAATCCCCCCAGGTGATCTACATCGTCGTGCAAGCCATTCCCATGACACTGAGCGCAGCACACCAGCTGCCTGCGGCACAGCAACTACCGTCAAGCTCCTGTAGTTGTACGTCGGAATCCACGGCGGTTGGTGTACCGGGCGACCTCGGCAGTGCTGGCTCTATCGTAGCAGGCCAACAATTCCTGATACCAGTTTCGCGTGCGCAACAAGCTCCTCTTTCTGTGCCGTTGGCATTTGCTGTACCACCTGCAAGCGTGTCAAGTATCCACGGCGACGCCGAAGCTGAGGCGTTAGCGCCCGGCGGAGGTTGCAGAGGACCCGCGGCCACATATGCCAATTCGATGGGTACCGCTTCGACTGCATCCCCGGCTACCGAGGCTGGCGGCTGCAGCTGTGTGCAAACGATTTGATCCGGCAAGTATAGCATGTAGCTGCGGGCTTCTTTACGATTTCTCCATCCTGTTGGAGCATCAATATCACCTGATCGAAGGCGCAGTAGGTAAACACACAAATATATTTGTTCTAGTTTGACTACATGGTATGCGCACGCTAACGTAGATTGGACGTCTATCGTAAAGGCCATATTCTCCCGCATAAATTAGGCGAAGCTCGACGAGCTGCCGGGGCGCAACTGTAGCCGCCGATGTACTTGCCGTCCCTGACGATCTGTGGTGCGGTTTTGACGGGCTGGCCAGCGACCCGCTCTAGAAACAGGATGGCCACTTTCCTTGGCACGCTTACCCCGTCGAGCACCCAGAGAGTTCGCGCATGACATCCTTGGACGCCAAACTATACTTGCACATGCGCTTGGTGAACGCCGTGATGCTTCTTGGTGAGTGCAACGAGTCGTTGAACGGAATGTTCTCGAGCTTCTTTTCGTGCATGATCAGGTGCAGACCGCACTCCCGTTGAAGCAGCCTGCGCCGGTCATTGACCTTGTATCCGTACCAGCGTCCGTGGTTCACCGCCTGTTGATAGATATCTTGCCCTTGCGTGGAAAGATCACCGCGGTCCGATTGCGGCGTTGTGTTCCAGCGCTTCCAACTTCATCTGCTGGATTACTGCTATAGCTGCTTGTGCTGTCCGAGAAACGACTTCCGAGACTCGCGTTTCCTCGCGCTGGAACTCAGCTAGCTTCTCTGGGGTTGCTGTGAATTTCTCAAGAGTAAGTTTATGCGTAATGACAATTGAGTTCCGATGCTGAATGCGCGAGAGAGCAACGTAGGCAAATGCAATGTTAGGAACTGAATTCGAGTGAAATACGACATACGAGCAAGTCAGACCCTGAACTTTATGAACAATCATAGCATACGCCAGTCTTAGTGGGATTCCTCTTCGCACTACACGAAGGTCGCTAGATTCTTTCCCCCAAGAAATTTCCTTTGCCGCTATAGGCACGATATTTGGTATCCCGTCCAAAAGTGATGGTCCCAAGTACGGATCTGTTATCTGAACGAGAACAATCGCCAGGTCGCTACCAGAAATGAACATGAAATCGTAAACGATGGCATTGGTGCCATTACACAATCCAGCAGACTGGGCGATGTTGAATGTTAGCGTGACAGGAGCCCTGATGCATAGTTTTAGTTTGTTGGTGACTACGCGGTCATGATCAGAGTTGACCGTTTGAGCATCATTTACGAGGGCTTACACAGTACCAGTTGGAATATCCTGCTTTGTCGCCAAACGCTTTTGTTGAACAAAGTGCTGTGCCTTAATGTTTACAATTCGTTTATTCGCCATACCGATACTTTTGTTTTTTGCGGTAGCCACATCTACGTTCTTGTAGGCAATATGCTTTGCTTTGCTAGACCATTCTGGGTCATCGATTGAAGATAGGCAACGTGTGTTGAAGAGATCAATATCAGCTTGAGTAGGCGACTTTTGACGCAGTCGTCGAAGAGCACTAAACCATTCTGGATCTCTCTTCCCTCTATTTTGCCTAGTTAGCATGCACATGGTATCAATGCTGGCCCAAATTTCTCTTCCATGTCTCTGAACGTCGTTGGCGATTTTAGCGAGAGGGGTAGACCGTGAGCTCGGCACGACAGGATCCAACTGAGCAGCATCTCCTGTGAAGTTAATATCTCTACCTCCGAATAGCTGGTCCGACTGACTAGGCCAGATCTCTCGCATTCGTCTATCTATCCAATAGAGCATTCCACACGAAATCATGCTGAATTCATCTATTATAACCAAATGTACGTCTTTGAAACGTTGCTGCATCCGTTTTAGCTTTGCTGGTCCAGCTTTGGTCTCAGTTAATTATTTATACGGAACCGAAAAAGCTGATTTTGAAAAAGATGAAAACCCAAATGCAGAACAAAGAGTCATGCCTTTGATATTGAACGCCGCAGTTCCTTGGTGAGCAAGTAGCAAAACACGCGTTGAAGTTCGACGTGTTGCAGAATGCTCACCAAACACATTGTGCAAGTCTTTGACGATATGCCGTATCAACCAGCTCTTACCAGAGCCACCTTCGCCGTTTATAATCATCTGAAGCGGTTTACACGAGGACATCTCGAGCATACATGCAAACCTTCTTCTAGACTGTTGCATTGCAAGTGCAAACGGAATCAATTGAGATTCATCCATTGTTTCCCCAATGTTTAACGTTTGCTCACTATTTGAAAGAGGGTATGCATAGTGCGAATATTTTTTTCATCCCCGTGAAACAGGCCTCCTAGTTTGCGCAAGTCTTTTTTTTTCTTTCATCCAAGGCTTCAGACACGCACCAATAAAATCACGAGCCTTTGCTACCGTTGCTGAGGTATACTCATGCCTCGGTTTTCACTCCACTTCAGTATTCTGGGTGCTTTTTGGGTTCGGTACGTCCGGATTCACCCGTTCTTGCTGCTCATCGCCGGCGTTGCTCACGAAAACATATTCAGATCCCGCAAACGACGATACGCTGTTCGTGTCACGGGCAGACTTTAGCAGATCTAGTTTATGTTGACGAGCTAGATTTGCATTTGACTCTTGTAGCAACTCTCCGTCTAGATCTTGCTCTTGAACTTCAAGAAAGCGGGATATGCATTCTTCATCAGTGGCAGGCAAATCGTCCACTGCTCGCCATGGCACATATAAACATATTTCTGAGAAGCAAAAGTTTGGATTCGACGAACTACAGCGCATCCAAGGCGACTTTTGTACGACAATAGGTTTACCTCGAAGTTTAATATACCCTTCCGCATCGTTGTGCTTCCACAAATCTTCCACTCCGTGTGCTTCTACTCGGTAGAATCGATGTGTATGACGCAGCACTTTAACCTTGATAACGGTTCGCGATTTACTATGTATTGACAAACTTCTTAGCAAAATATAAATGGCCTCCGGTGCTCCAACTTCACGAACCGAAAGTGTTGCATTGGCTACACGTTTGAGAATTGAATGATAAGGAAGATTGGGATCACATCTCTGCATTGCTAATATATGCTCCTGCATACTCGGCAGCACCGTATGGATTCCCAATTAGTTGCAAGTCCATGTTAGCGCGCCAACAGGACAACAAGTGCGGCGAGTAATTGTTTATAGTCGACACGTCACGTTTTAAGTGAACTTTGAGCGAAGGTGTTCCGTCGGAGCCTATATTCGCCTCAATATTTGTTTTCTCTTGCAACTGCTTTGGAAAGCCAAATCGGCATTCACTTCTTTTCCTTCTAAACGACGAGTTAGCATAGCACATGCTGCTGTACACGCTGCACGAGTCTCGACAAATCGCACTCCCATTGTGCATCGGCTACGGGAGGAGGTCTTAATGCTAGTATGTCGACTTCATCGGCTCGATGTCCACTGCAAGTTGATCAAACACACTCATCTAGTTCTTCAAGTGTCTTTGCAAGAACAGAAATGTGTTTGTCGATGTAAGCAGCAAGTTCCACCCGACCTTCGTCTGTTTCGGACAGCTTAAGAACATCGGGGGCATCGTTAATCCAAAGTAAGCAACGGATATGGGGTGAACCTCGTTGTTGAAACTCTACTCTCCAGAAATGGTCAATGATCTCGCCTAGCGGCTGTGATTCTCCACACTAAATCGTATCAAAAAATGCCTGAAAGCGCCTGTTAAAGTGCCGAGCACTAATGTCCGGGTTTTCGTTCAGTAGCTTCCTTCGCTCACTGTAGGTTAGATTTCTGCACTCATCTAGCGTCAGTGATGGGTTACATGCACGGGCAAAATCTGGCCAAACAGTATCAGCGGCGCTCAGAGTGAGAAAAAATGTAGGCCATCTCGTCGGCATGACACGGTTCCCGATCATGGCCATTAAATTATCACGGGCGTTTGACCAGTACAGACCGCTGCCACGAACTACCCGAAAATACGGGTTTAATGAATCTAATACTTGAATTGCAGCACCGAGTTCTTCTTTCTCGTTGATAGACGGTTGGCCCTCGGGCGCAGGCTGCTGGGCCCTTCCACATCCAGCTGCAGTTATTGCCGCGGTACGACTGTCAGTGACACACACCCTTCGGACGAGGCCATCAATTTGCCAGCGTTGTATTATGTTCATACAGTAAAATTTAAAGTTCCGTGAATTATGAAGCGCCGATCATGCCATTTCATTAAATGAGCGCAGAACTATGATAGTGTGTACTCATGCATTCGATCCTCTTTGTCATCAAGAGGGTGATATCCACCGAGCCCACGTGGAAACAGCGTTAAGAAACAGCACTGCATGAGTTGTTTGGTTTGGTACTCGTCAATAGGGTCCTGTTGACATCGTAGTTCTCCTACAGGAATGTCTGAGCATGCAGAATTTACGTTAACGGCATTTAACATGTGCTCTAACTCACTCTTCTTACTGTTGTGATTGCCTTCTAACTCAAATGATTCGGTCAAGTTGTCCATAACGTCGTTGCTGTGAATGGTTCCGTTTCGGACGTTATCTGATGGTGTTCTACTGGAAGAGCTAGTGTCGTGAGTCCTGATGTTACTACAATCCGTTGACGATAAACCAGTCGTTGCAACGTTAAATTTTCGAGGTTAGGGCTTTTTAACGTTGCATGACCCACTTCGGAATTGTTGGTACCTGACGGCGTCAGGTACCAACAATTCCGAAGTTTCAGGCTGACGCCCCCAAAACCGCAGGAAAATTCCGTTTCGGAGATTTGAGGCTTTGTCTTGATCGTGAAAGGCGAGATGCCGCTGACTGAGCTCAATCGAGGGGGACGATTTCCTCGAAGTCCGTAGCTGTATGCACCTCCACACCAACCAGAAGCGCCACTATGAGCAGGACAAGCTGCAACTGCCGTGTACTCACGTGGAAGTACGCCCTGGACTTGCAGAACTTCGGAAACAAGACCTTCGCTCCAAGTGACGCCATATCCTGAACGACCCACGGCCACAAATGCAGCATGTTCTCGCGACTGAACTTGGTTCGCTTCTCCAGCACCGACACGTGACTGCCAAGTAATGCCAGCTCCACCGCTGCACGCAAACCCACTGGGCCAGCGCCTACGATGCTAACGCGCTTCTTGGCAGCGGGTTTCCGCTTGTACACGTCCACGTTGAGTCGCGCATCCAACAACTTGAAGAGCTGTTTCTTGCGGAAGCCCAATTTGCTGTACACGGCTGCCTTGATGTGGTAGTATAGGTGCCAGGGTTCCTCCATCTTGACGTCATTGAGTCTGCAATCTCTCAACAAATCCCTGAAAGCTGTCAATGTGCCGCCTAAATCTTGAGCAGAGGTGAAAGCCTTGAAGGTGCTGCGCACAGTGGCGGCCACATTCGTCCGAGGGTACGTGGGTATGGGGGAGTTGATTTTGTTGGTCATCCTGTCTCGACAATGGAAATCATCGTCGCTCGATTCACTCGTGCACTGCGTGCTCGATAGCCGACGAGATCGCCCCTTCATCTGGACGCTACCGGTACTTGTATCCTCCCGCATGATGTCAAGCATCGAAATCACATGCGACGCAAGCCGCGCGAGGCATAGCTCCGACAGCTCCGTCCGTTGACACGCTAAAGTGATCTGCCCCAGCATGACCAGCAGCAACAATTTATTCCCGGAGACAGAGCAGATCTGGTTTGGGGACTCTGTGGTCGTCTTGGTTTGACGAAACTGAGATTTGTTGCTCCCCAACCCATTAACGAATGCCCGCGACGGGAACTTCACGTCGGGTGTTGGTATCTCCTCCCTTCCGGCTCGTGCTAAGGAGTCCAGCAGCCGGATTTTGTCGTAGCCATCTACGCGCACACGACGAGTTGGATGATTGTCTGTGGGGCTTGGACACGTATTCTTGAGCGGTGTTGCCTTAGCTTCTTCTTCGATCAGGAGTTGTCGCACCTTCAGCCAAGCCTTCTCTTTGCCTCGCTGCCTCCAGTTGTCCGCCTCCTCCTCCGCAATCAGGCTTAACCGACTTGAGCCGGCCTCGTTGAGCTGCATCGGCGCCACCTTTTCACTTGCGTGCTGCCAGGGAGACTGCGTTAAGTGTTCAGGCCTCAGTTCCTCGCTGCTGTAGCTATCATTGTCGCTGTCTGCGCTTCCGTCGTCACTGTAAATGTCATCGAGATACTTTTCACCGACATCAATGGCCGGGCAGTCGAGTAGTTGGCGACGAGAGTTGCGGTCGACTTTGGTACCGTCGAGGTGGTCAAGGGTACTAGGGTCGATCAGAGCTTCTGCAACGTACGCTGTCTGATGCTCCATACTGAGGAACTCCACGACAATCGGGGACGGGAAGGTTTGCGTTCGACCAGGCCAGAGTAAGAATGAGTTCGTTGATTGACTAGCTGTGGTCATGGAGTATTAGCTGTACCGGAACCCATGCCTAAGTTTGATCACTGACATCATGGAGTCTGGAATGTGGCACTCTCTTCTAATGTTAAGCATACAGCCTTGCAGTGAGTTCAGAGCTGAGCTTATGGAGGACAGTCCCCTGTTAAAACATTCTGGTCTTACTGTACCGCTTCGGTTGTTAGACGATGAGGTGTGGGGGGGGGGGTAAAGTGGCGATCTATTTTTGGGCCAAAGCCCCCCTATAATGAAACGAACGCCATTACTGTACCCTTATTTACGACATCACTTACCCTTTTTACAGGGCTTCTTACGCATAGTTACTATTCGGGTTAGGGGTTATCATTATAATCACACACACTAGGGCTTTTTTTCTCGAAATTTACCTCTCTATAACAACTTCTATAATCGGAGGACCGACCTTTCAAATAAGGATCCTTGAATGACCTCCTCTAGAAGGAGCTAACAGTCACTAATACCAGGTCGTTCTTTTATGGAACCCGGGAAGGGTCGCTATGTATTGTGTAACGGGCTGGTTACGGTTACGTAAGTAGGTAGACAGAGTTACATAAGTAGGTAGGAGCCTCATGGCTACATACACAAAAGTAGGTACAGGCACACGGCTAGCGTGTGCACTGTTGTCATTACCTGATTGGATGGAAGTGGGGAGCCAGACCCATTTCAGCCAATCAGGCATCGACTTAGATTTGAGTGGTTCACAAAGAGAACGGGAGCCCCCGCTCCCGTTCCATAAATAAACAGAGTTAAATTTGCCCCAAACCTGACACTTGGTTCTACTATTGCGAGCTTCCTCTTGCATCTATAGTGTACGCTAGTGACGGTACTTCTTACCCCGTTACACCTGGTAGCACTTAGTAGTCCTTCCAATGACCAAGTTCGAGATGAGTGAAGGCACGCCGTCGGTGGCTCCAGCGATGACCCTGGAGCACACGGCGTTTCCCCACCTCACCACTATTGAGTGGCAAGCGCTACACCGCCTCGCGGCGGTGTCCGGAGAGTTCGTCGTCACGTCGCTGCTGAGCTCAGCGACCCCCGACCAACAGCGCCAAGCCATCCAAGAATTCATGGAGCGCGAGCTCGCCGAAGCGAAGCGGCGAGTACCAACTCCCTCGCACTCCTCACGGCACGACGCCGTGAAGATGGAGACGTCGTCCTACTCCGGCGCCGGACAAGACCGTCTCCCACTGAACCGCTGGTTCCGCGAGATCGACATCGCGATCGCTTCGAGGTTGATCGAAGCGCCGACGGCGAGAGTCAACTTCCTGTTGTCTCGCCTCTCCGGAAAGGCCAAGGAATGGGCCCTTGGCAAGCTCGTCGTCGACCGAGATGCGTTTCCGACTCTGGAGAGTCTCCAGAGTGACCTCCGACTCGCGTTCGAGCCTCCGCAAGACGAGTCGCGCACGCGTGCGACGTTCTTCGCCCTTCGGCAGGGCAAGATGTCCATGCGCGACTACGTGCAGAAGACCCGACACCTGGTTTCGTGCATCGTCACGAACCCGATCGACGTTGCCTCCCAAGTGCACGTCTTCATCTTCGGGATGCGTGAGGGCATGACACGGTACTGCCTCACGCGAGCGGAGCCGTCGACACTCGAAGCTGCGTTCGCACTCGCGCTGCGCGAGGACTACACGGTCGCGTCCTCCTACGCGCGAGCGCTGACGCCGGACGCTCGAGCCTCCGCGCCCGAGCCCATGGAGATCGACGCCATCGAAGCTGAGTCGAGGTCGCGGTCGACCTCGACTGCACGTGGTCCAAGGTTCAACAACGACAACCGCCCGCGCGACGGTCGTCCACTGGTCTGCTACCGCTGTCGCAAGTCCGGTCATCGCGCAGCGGTGTGTCGCGCGCCAGCTCCAGTCCTGGCAAGCGCTGAAGTCGTCGGCGAGGCCGACGACACGTTCCCGACCGCTCTTCCAAAAAACGGTCGGGACCAGTAGGTGCGGGGCGCCCTACTGGCTGGAACGGAGGTCCGGGTCCCCCGGTGGCAACTCGACCTCCTAGCCCCCCCCGTGCTTTACGCACACTTCAATGCCACCACCACGAACGGCGACTCGAGACTGATCCTCATCAGTCTCCACGTCGCCGGCGCGGAGCGTCCGCTCCGCGCGTTGCTTGACTCCGGAGCCACGAACAACTTCATTCGTGACGATTGCCTCGCTCTCCTCCCGCCGCATGTGCGTGTGCGGGAGGGACCGGGCGAGATCGTCGTGAAGTTGGCCGACGGCAAGCCCCACCGCGCTCCGCGGCGGGCTGTGTCGTTGGCGTACGCCTTCGACGGCTTCTCCACCAACGACGACTTCTTGGTGATCGAGCTGAACTACGCCTTCGACTGCATCTTGGGGATGCCGTGGCTCGCTCGCTACCAGCCGGAGATCGACTGGTTAGCCCGTTCAGTTCGCCGACGTGTCGGCTACGACGTCAGTGAGGTGTTCACTCACCTACTCGTCGCCCCGTCGCGTCACGTCGCAGTCGTGGACCGGACATCCACGACACAGCCCCCACCACGAGAGAGCGATGGCCCTCGCTGTGTGGAGTGCGCGGCCTCCGTCATTGGTCCAGTCAGCAACCCGCCCTCGCGAGCGCGCGAGGGCCTGAAGAGAAACACGGTCGAGCAGTGGCTCCCGTACGAGAACAACGCGGTCGAGCAGGGGCTCCCGCACGTGAAGAACGCGGTCGAGCAGGGGCTCCCGCACGTGAAGAACGCGGTCGAGCAGAGGCTCCCGCCTGTGCTGAACGCGGTCGAGCAGAGGTTCCCGCACGTGAAGAACGCGGTCGAGCAGCGGCTCCCGCTCGAGGATGCGACGGTCGAGCAGCGGCTCCCGTTCGCTGATGATTCCGTCGCGCAGCAGAACCTGCGCGACACCGGCATGGTCGAGACCGAGCTCCCATGCCTAGAGGAGGGTGATGTGTCATCCAGCGAATCCTCATCCAGCGAGACTTCGGCCTCGAGCAGTGGCTCGAGGCGACTGAGGAAGTCCAAGCGCAACCGATCCGGACGCCGCCGTCTGCGCCGGAGGTCTACCGCGGTCGACCAGGCTCCGTCGAGCGAGATCCTCAACGTCGTCGAGTATTCGGAGGGCTCTCCGAATCAGGTTCGCGCGATCGAGGTGGCGAATCCTCCCACCGACGCGGCGACCATCACGCGGCTTCCAGGCCTCTCCTGGAAGCATTTCCTGCGCGACCTGAAGGCCGGTGAGATCGAGCAAGTCTGTCTCCTCACCGGCTCCGACCAATCCGACGTACTTGCCCACGCAGTCAGCGACGACACCTCGTCGTCGCGACCGAAGGCGGCAGAGCCGAAGTCTGTTCGCGAGGCACGCTTCGCTGCGCAGTCTTGGCAGGCTCTCCAAGACTCGAACAACCCCGTCTACTCGCTTGCACGCGAGTTCGAAGACATCTTCCCCGAGAAGATTCCGGCGGAGCTTCCTGCTGAGCGAGGCGTTCGACACGAGATCGACCTCGTGCCCGGGTCGAAGTACTGCGTGACGCGGCAGTGGCCACTGCCGCGGGATCAGGTCCAGGCCATCGACGACTTCTTCGAAGGCCGCCGCAAGGCTGGCCATGTGCGAGAGAGTATCTCTCCGCACTCGAGTCCGACGTTCTGCGTGAAGAAGGCGACTGGCGGGTGGCGCATTGTCCACGCGTTCAACAAGTTGAACGACGCCACCATTCCCGCGCAGACGCCCATTCCTCGGAAGGACATGGTCCTCGACACCATGTCTGGCAGCGTCATCTACAGTGCGATCGATCTGACAGACGGCTTCTATCAGATCCTGATGAGAGAGAGCGACATTCCTCTCACGGCCGTCAGCACTCCCAGCGGCATGCTCTGGGAGTGGCTCGTGATGCCACAGGGTTTGAAGAATGCGCCGGCCACCTTCAACAGGATGGTGTCGCATGTGCTGCGTCCGCTCCGTGCTTTTGCACCGAGCTACTTCGACGACATCTTTGTGCACAGCCGCGCTGAGGACGGCCTCAGCGCCGTCGACGTACATCTCCGACATCTGCGCAAGGTTTTCGAGAAGATGCGCGAGAACAAGTTGTATGCAAACCTCAAGAAATGTGTATTCTGTGCGCCGGAGATTCCGGTGTTAGGCTGCTACGTCAGCAAGAGCGGCGTGCGCGCCGATCCTGAGAAGATCTCGTCGATCTGTTCTTGGCCGACGCCCAAGAACCAGACGGAGCTGCGTCAATGGCTGGGCCTCGCGAATTACCTTCACAAGTACACGAAGGATTACGCCGGCCTGATCCAGCCGATGTCTTCGCTGCTGAAGAAGGATGTGGCATGGAACTGGCGTCCTGAACACCAGGACGCATTCGACGCCGTGAAGAAGAGCCTCGCTTCTGCGCCTGTCTTGATGCTGCCCGACACGTCAAGACCCTTCCACGTGGTGTGCGACGCGAGCGACTTCGCCATCGGATGCGCCCTCATGCAGTTTGATGCTGAGGGCCGTGAGCGCGTCGTGAGTTATCAGTCACGACAGATGAAGCCGGCGGAGAAGAACTACCCTGTCCACGACAAGGAGCTCCTCGCGATGCGCTACGCTCTGATCAAATTCAGAGTGTACCTCCTCGGCGAGCAGACGTTCGCAGTCTACACGGACCACGCCTCGCTACGGACGGCGATGAAGAGCCCGCATCTCTCTCAGCGCATGGCGCGATGGCTCTCGTTCTTTGCCGAGTACAACTTCGTCGTGCACTACAAGCCGGGCAAGAATAACATTCTTGCCGACGCGCTGTCCAGACGGCCCGATTACGATCCTCGGCGCTTGACGCGTCATCAGGATATTCCTGACGACGATGACGACGATGATGACTGCGCGACCTGCGTGACGCTGGGCATCAACGCCACAGTGTCGAGCCCCGTTCTGCCGCTGCGTCAGCAAATTGCTGACGCGTACGAAGAAGACGCCTTCTACGCTGCAATCATCAGGTATCTGCGTAATCCAACAGCAGACACGCTCGCCAAGTTGACGCGCCCAACGCGTGACGCGATCACGCGTTATGACCTCGACGGTGATCTTCTGACGTACGCCATCGACACATTCGACACGCCGCGTGTCGTCATCCCCGCGGATGACGACCTTCGTGCTCGTCTGGTGCACGAGTACCATGATGCACCCGCCGGTGGTCATCTCGGGCGCGAGAAGACGTTCGCGGCGCTCTCACGTGACTTCTTCTGGCCTCGCATGTACAAGTGGATACGGAAATGGGTCCGTTCCTGCGAGATCTGCCAGCGTGTGAAGCCTGCAGCGTCCAAGCAGGCTCCGCTTCGTCCGCTTCCCATCGCCACGAGCGCGTGGCGATCTGTCAGCATGGATTTCATCTTCGGCCTTCCACGCGACGCCGAAGGCCGCACCGGTGTCCTCGTCTTTGTGGATCGCTTTAGCAAGATGGTCCATCTTGCTCCAGTCGCGGCAGAAGTGACAGCCGACGAGTCGGCCGAGTTGTTCCTCGACCTGGTGTTCCGCCACCATGGCCTGCCGGAGTCCATCGTCTCGGATCGTGACCCCCGCTTCACATCCGCGTTCTGGACGCGGCTGTTTGCGCTGCTGGGCACCCGCTTGCTTATGTCCACGGCGGCCCATCCAGAGACGGATGGGCAAACGGAGCGCGTCAATCGCGTCCTCGAGGACGTATTGCGTAGCTACGCAACGTCTTTCGCCTCTTGGAGTTCCTTCCTGCCGATGGCCGAGTTTGCATTGAACAACTCGACCCACGCGTCGACAGGCCTGACGCCGTTCTTCGTGAACAACGCGCGGCACCCGCGCGTTCCAGCCCTCCTGGCCGTCCGAAGCTCCAATGCAGCAGCAGTCTCCACTCTTGGTGGGGGAGGAATGGCACCGACATCGAAGTCGGCGCAGGTATCGAGCGAACCCCTGCTGCCTCAGTCGGCCATGTCCAACACAGGCGACGCGCCACTCGAGGGCCACGCCCTTCACGGCGTGGCATACGAGGACCTCTTCGCAGTTGACGTGGCTTCACCCACCACGTCCGCCGTCGCCAACTTCGCCCCGGCAGCAACTCCGACGCCCATCGACTCTGCAGCAGTGTCCGAGTTCCTACTGCATCGTCAAGCCGTCACGCGGTTTGTGCGTGACGCGCTCCAAGCTGCTGTGGATCGACAGAAGGTGAATGCAGATCGACGGGGCCGGAAGAACATGTCGTCCTTCCGGCGAGGCGAGCGAGTACTCCTATCTACGGATGGCATCCAAGGCACGGCTGTGACGAACTTGGGTGCGAACAAACTCGCGCCACGCTTTATTGGACCGTTCAAGATTTTGAAGGTTATCGGTGATGCCTATACACTGGATATTCCTACTGCGATGCGACTGCACCCGACGTTTTACGTCGGGCGCCTCAAGCCCTACAATCCTGCGACGATCCCTGCACCGGAGGCCGAGCGTTCGCGGCCGGCGCGTAATCCGAACCGCCCTGCTGTCAACGCTGACGCCGAGCCGGCAAGGGCCCTCGCTACTCACGCGAGGGCGTCGCCGAGCGTGACACGAGGGACTCCAAGTGACGAAGCCACTTCGACATCACGCGCCGGTCCTGCTCCGATCGAGTCGCAGCAGTCTTCGCAGCCGCAGTACGCTCGCGTACAGGCTCAGAGAGGTTCTGAGCCTCCATCGCGCCGCCCCTCGCCTGATCGCCCCCCTGCTCGTTCGTCAGGCGCTCCGAGTGACGTGTCGATTCGGAGCAGCGTGACCTCTCGACAGTCGCCGAAACCGCCGAAACTGCCGAAACCGGCGACCCTTCAGAGTCGTGGCTCTGAAGCGACGCCTCGCCCCTACGAGACGACCTTTCGTCGAGATGGTCCGCCCCCGCTTGTCGATGCGTCAGGCGCTCGGCGCTGGATTGCCGAGCGCATCGTGGATCATGAGACGCGCAGGACACGCGCAACGGGCACTGCGCCGACGTCCCGTCGATCGCGTGCGACCGAAATGTACTATCGGGTCCGCTGGCTTGGATTCCCGCCAGCGGAGGACACGTGGGAGCTTCGCGAACGTCTGATGGAAGACATTCCAGACGTTGTGAAGGAGTACGAGGCCACCCTCGCACTGATATCCGACGACAGCGACTCGGAAGATGATCACGACCTCGTGAGCGCCATTGCTCACGAGTATCCGCGATACGAGTCCATCAGCACCTGCGACGCCATTGGGACCGGCATAGCTGACGAGCATCCAGCGAACAGTCGCGACGTGAACAGTCGCGACGCGAACAGTCGCGGCGCGAGCAGCCGTGACCTCAGCGATGACGACCACGCCGCCAGGAGTGTTGACATGGACGTCTCAACAACCACGTCGTCCGCTACGAGATCCGCCGCTCGTAGCGCCATGCTCCCTTCGGCCTGCACTTGCATCGAGCGCGCGTAAAGACCTTGATGCCCATTGCGAAGCGCCACACTCGGCTGCACGTTGCCGAGCGGTTCCCGACGACGCCATGGATTGAAGTTTGAGCGCGCAGCGCCTCCGCTGCGCGCGCCCGTCGGCCAGTTCGCCTCTTCGATCACTTCCCGCTGCGCCAGCACTCACCGTGGGTGAGTGCAACTTTGAGAGGGGGGTGATGTAACGGGCTGGTTACGGTTACGTAAGTAGGTAGACAGAGTTACATAAGTAGGTAGGAGCCTCATGGCTACATACACAAAAGTAGGTACAGGCACACGGCTAGCGTGTGCACTGTTGTCATTACCTGATTGGATGGAAGTGGGGAGCCAGACCCATTTCAGCCAATCAGGCATCGACTTAGATTTGAGTGGTTCACAAAGAGAACGGGAGCCCCCGCTCCCGTTCCATAAATAAACAGAGTTAAATTTGCCCCAAACCTGACACTTGGTTCTACTATTGCGAGCTTCCTCTTGCATCTATAGTGTACGCTAGTGACGGTACTTCTTACCCCGTTACATATTGAGTACCGTGGGACAATGGTGGATTGTCTGACTTTGCGACGTTTTGTGTTTTTTTTTTTTATGGATGGCTACAGGGTGCAGTCACTCGTTCTTTCGGCGCAAGCGACTCTGATTACTCTGCAGTCTTTGTCTGATTTAGCGAGAAAGTGAGCAAATCAGGATCGTAAAAAGTCGCTAAGTACGAAGCGACGCTTGTAAGAAGTCGAAAGGGTGTACTGACGAGTGTTGCTCTACTTGTATTGCTTCAAGTTAGACATGCTCAGTAACCACTAGGAAAACACCCACGCCTGACAAGGCGTTTTGTGCCACGGCGCCACCGTCCTCCATCGCACATCTTGTGGGGCGCATACACCGCCACGGGGACGTGCACACGGGCCAGGTGCGTCACTGCCTGTCCGGCTGTGTTGTTACCTACTGTTGTTCACCCGGTTTGTTGTGGTGCTGCTGTAGGAGGTGCGAAACGAAGAGCGCCGGCGCCGCAGCGCTGGTGCGTCGCTGCCTATCCTACTGAGTTGTGCCTACGTGTGTTAATCCTGTTTGTTTTACAGTGCTGTACGACGCATACCCGGACAAGGTGTGTCTCTGGAGTGAGTGACGTTGAAGAGCGCTGCGTAGCGCGCTCAGCGCACTGGTTGAGAACTACACGCGACCAGGTGGGATGTGGTCTATTGGAATGTGTTATGGCGTAAGCTTGCTCATGCTGTTTGTGGTACTGTGATGTGATGTTGCAGCCGCTGTGCTCCACGCAGCCCACCGGCATGCGGACGGTCCCACGAGTAAGGTGCGCTGTTTAAAAAAAGCAACGCTCATTTGTATCTTGGTTTCATGCTAAAGAATTACCATGGTTTTACAATGCTTGAATTTCAAAGTAGATTTGTTATCAATGAAGCCTCCTTACCAAATTAGTACTTATGGAATGCCTTCAGAATGCGTCTTGCATTGGCTAACTTCATTGTCACCTTTGCCAGCTCGCCAACGCTTCTCCAATGGATCTCCAGTTTGCTATCCAGGACGACGTGCTCAAGCAGAAAGAACAAGATGCCGTCAATTACTTCTCGCACGTGCGCAAATTTTTATTATGACGACTCGTCCTGCTCGGGATGTGGTTGCCACGCTGAAGGTGCGCTGTATTTCAGCAGAGCGACTAAACGGTTGCCGAGGAAATCGTGTCACCGGTATTGATTCGATGGGCTGAGTCGACTGGGTGCGGAGGGTGCGCGAACTGCGTGATATAGTGGTGATAACGGTGTGGGATGACTCCACAGCGTTCGGACAGCGCAATTTTGACTTTCGTCCTGGCGCAGTGTACGTGCTCCACCAAGTTGAGTACCTCGGATTCCATGACGGAATCGCAAACGGAACTGTCCACTACGAAGTCAACAATGTCTACAAGATTCGAGAGGTAAGTCCCCCGTTGTCGAAGCTGAAGTGACCACGAACTTGAAGTCTACCGTGCCATGTTCAACAGCGGCCACGCCTTCCTCGGTAGCAACCTGCTGATCGTACAAGCAGATGTCAGGCTATAGGATAGCTATCGTGCACTACCAACAACAAATTGAACACAAACACTTCATGGAACTCGCTGTAGTTTTACCACAGTTAATTGGCTCCGCCGAAACAACATTTGTCGGTCGTTTCTGTGCTCTGTTCGCGTTGATCTGCCGAGCAGTTGCTCAGCGTTCTACTAGGGTCGGCAGTGCGATGCAGAAGATGGTTGCACCCACCCATCTGCAAGGCTTGGTCTTCCATGAGGCAGCCAGCTCGCCCATGAAGCGAGCATATGAGCGGCACGGCCGGAGCTTGAAGTCGGGAGAAGAATCCTGCGTATAAAATCTAGAAATATTGCTCACAGCCGTTAAAGCAGGACGCTGGTCCTGAGCCGCTCAGTGAGCGTGCTGTAAACTTTGATCGTGCAGTTGCTTTTATCGTACAAGAACGGAATGGCTGTATTGCTGACTAGACTGTTATTTACGAAGCGCATTTTGATCGATGGTCGACATCGCTGCTACCCAGACAATGCCCGTGCTCGAGCATACCTGGTACGTTTGATCTGCGGATCAGTGCATATCAACATCGTCGCTGGAAGGTTTCCTCACCGGTAGGCCTTCGTTGAAGTTCGTTAGGTGCCAATTTCGGTACGACATGCCGAGGAGATGAGAGACCACCAGATCCTGGTACGTACGCTGGAAGGATATCGTATTGGTTGGCTTTCGTTGAAGTTCGTTGGGTTCCAGTTGTGGTACGACATGCTGGCAGAGTTTCCGCAGATATTGCGGAGCGTGAGAGAGTCGTAGATGTTTGTAGTGTACTGTGTGCGGTCACGAGGTCAGGTTAATGTTATGTGTTTGCGGTTTTATACAGTGGCGTGCTCAGACCAAACGCTAGGGATGAGCAGAGCTGGGGCCTGTTATTTGGCAAGATATCGAGCAACAACTTTGGATTCGTGGCAAATCCGTGACGACAGTTGTCGCAAAGTTTATACGACCAACGCGTACATGCAGTACTTAATTAAGTACTTCAACGAATATGCGGTAGTGGTGCATCCATCCAGAAATTGAGAAAGGCCAGCTAAAGGTGAAAATGACGAGGCTTCATTGAGAAATTAACACTAAATGATACAAAAAGATGTGAGGATTTCTCTGATTGTGCCGCTCTGCTGACTTTCTTGGAATATGTGAAGTAAGTCTGTGTATGTTGGTTAGATCCGCGAGGCGTACAGCGGCTGATTCCAAATCGCTGCAAGCGGGTCAGAGTGCTTGCAGTGAAGCAGGCTCATTCTGCTATTTGCCAACTTGGCAACACCTGCCTGCTCACTTCTCCTAACTGCACCAAACACGATGGAACTCCTCAACTCCCTACAAGAAGAAGTGCTGAAGCAGAAGGAAGAAGAGGCTGTCATCACGTTCTCAAGTGTCTCCGGCTTCCGACAGTTCATCATCACAGCCCGACCCGCTCCCGATGTGACCGTCACGCTCAAGATCTGCTGTCTGTCAGCTGAGCGCATCAATGGAGGACGTGGCGTTCGTGTGACCGGCGTGGATGCGATCCAACGGAGTGTGTTCGAACCGACTGCGGACGCACTCGCTGACTTGACGCCCTTGAAGAGAAAGCCGTACATTGTCAATGTCACTGTGTGGGACGCCAAGACAAAGAAGGGCAGGTATGGCAAGAACAACCTTGAATTTCGTCCTGGCGCAGTTTACACGTTTCACAACGTTGATTGCGTTGGATTCTACGCGGACATAGCTACGGGCGTCGAGCACTTTGACCGTGACAACACCGAGAAGATCGTCGAGGACGCACCGCCCCTGAAAAAGCGCAAGGTTACACGAGAGGCGCCGAAGAAAGGAGGCAAGTCCAAGATGACTGCTGCTGCGGCTGAGAAGTTGTGGGAGGACGAGCCTGATGTGGAGATGGAGAGCAAGACAGATGGAGCGTACGTTGCTGCCACGACTCGTAGCAACAGCAGCGAGCAGCTATGAAGGGTGTGACAATACTCATGCTGGCTCGTTGCATATTGCTGTCCTGTGAGCCTGCGTTTATGTAGGACTAGCTATTTGACCACGTCTATATAGCCCGTGTCCGTAGGTATTCTGAATAAAAACTTTGAAAATACACTGGGATTTCAAATTTGCTAACGGAGGCGTTGGGATTCGGCTTCAAATGGAAATCATTCAGGTTTTTACATTAACCCACCGGCGACCGTTATCCCGATTTTGCTGGGATAAGAAAAACCTCGGGGGAAAGTGCCGGTTCAAGCCATACAGGTGGTTAGGGTAACTGCGACTCTTCAAGGTCCCGCCGAGAGCGTTTTGGCCAATGCGATCTGTTTGCGGATTTGTCACCTTGAAAGGTAGATGGGCATGGGTGCCGGGCTTCCGCGCCACCATTGGCCGCCGCACCAGCATTTACACCCGCAGATTGCCAGGTGCCCGCGAAGGATTAGCACTTCTCCGCTATGGTAAAATTCTGAGTTGGTAGGATGCACCGCTCACTAATGTTAACTTTCGTTTCCCTTGTATCATTGCCTTCTATAGATGCCTTCACACGCGCGAGGCACGCTGGTCGTGGAGCTACGAGTACGGCTCTGCCGGTGCCACTGCGAAGACCGAGTTGTTTCGATCGAGACCTGGACGCTCCTGTTCGTGGAGGAGCCCGACCGCGACTTCGGCAATGTACGTGAGGCGTCAGGGCTACTGGAGCTTTAGCAGAAGGGAGGCTGACGCTGAGAGATGTTGTGCACTTGGTAGGTGTGCGAGCTGGACACCATCTTCAACCCCCACAAGGTAAGGCGGCGTCTTGGCAGCTTTGGTGTTCCTATCTAGGGGCTCATGCTGGTGGTGTTGTTGTCGACAGGCGTATTATATTCAGAACGAGTTGTTCACCGGCTACACCCGGCAGGAGTTGAGCAAGGAGGCGATCTTGCGCATCTGTGCCCACCTAAGCTACGTGCCCCCACCGCTGAAACCGTGCGGGTGCTGACACCTCACCTCGACTCCACAGCGAATGTCCGAGCGCGATGCCGAAGGCACGACGGTGGAAACAAGCGGCAGGGAGGACGACAAGAGCACGACAGGGACAGCGGGGTGTGGCAAGACTCCAAGAACGACAGATACAGCGGCGGCTTGAAGCATGGATACTTCATGGTCAGCTACGGAGCCCACGATGCCGTACGTCGACTCGAGTAAGCTCGTCCGCTTCGAACACTTCATCTTGTATTGGGTACTCTAGACCTCGTATGACAGCTCATGGGCGACAGCGGCATCATTACGCTGTAAAACTCAACTGCAGGTCGAAGTTGATTAGAGTTGTGATTGATTTTCATGCAATTAATACATAGTTGTTGGTTTGACCCTCGGCGGCAATGTTAGAGTAGTGATCGTAGTTACTGCATCGACCATCTTGGTTCAGCTGCGTACAGGTGTAAATCCCGAAGGGAGCTGCTTAACTCTTCGGAACCTGAATTGTTTTCAGTAACTTCCACCGCTTGCAAAACGAATTTCGGCACGTATTACGATGCCGCGGACACACTCGTGTTGCCAGCGCCACCAGACGTAGATGAGGTAGCTTCATGCACAAAGCACGCATTGCCAAAACCACATCTCCTTCGAACACAGTGTCGTGGCAAAATAAAAAGGTGGCGGAGCTGATAAGGGAGCAGGGTTGGCCAACTTCGAGTCTGGATCAGCACTGATAACAGTATCGCTGCCTTCAGCAATATTGCGGATGTCTGCGGTGACAACGCTGATCTTGAGCAAGTGTGGAAAGCGCGATGCCCTAGACGCAATCAGCTCCATACCTCTAGCGGCCAGGTCACGTTGGATCTCAATACCAATCACACGAAATGCTTGCGTTTGCAGAGCGATTTGAGCGAGAACATTTCCCACGCCAGATCCAGCATCCAGAAACACGTCATTCACTTGAATATTCGCTTCTTCGATCAGCATGGACACCCCAGCCATTGTAATCTCCCCGGTATTTAGCTGACGTTCACTCGCGCGCACATCACGCCTGGTGAGTAGGCAGAATAGTCCTTCAGTGGCGTTGTAGGTTTCTTGCGGTGGTAGGATCGAAATGGTACGTGGTGAAGGCGAAACCGTAGAGTAGACGCGGCTTTGGCTTCTAAATGCAGCCCTGCTCGGTGTGGTGGCGGGCGGAAATAGCGTGGGGGAAATTCAGCACGTTATTGCCATATCGTCTCTTGAGCGTCTTGATTCGCTGTTGCAGTTTGGTTGCGCTCCATGTTGACGGCCTCATGTCTTTCTCCACTGACACCCAGTCGATTCGTCTTCCCGCTTGCTCGTACACCGCCGCGAGCTGAACGAGTTGGCGATCCTCTTCATCTGAAAAGTCGGCCATTTTTCGCTTCGGATACTATCTATACAAACTCAAGTAAAACGACCCTTTGGGTGTTCATATTGAAACCGGTTTTTTTTGTTTTGGATTTGTAAGTCAACGTTGGGTCGCTGTCGACCGAGTCAATGTAGACTCGTTCAGAGTCGACGTTGACTTCACTATTACTGAAACTAGTACGTTTGAGTCAATGTCGACTTGGTTTAAGTCCATGTTGACTTCGCGATCAATAAAACAAGCGTATTCGAGTCAAAGTTGACTCGCTCTAAGTCATCGGTGACTTGGAAATGTGTATTCATTCATCGTTACGCAGCAGTACACACAACTACAGCCGGATGGCACTCTCAAACGCAGCCAATGCTTCCATAATCTTCGCGCATACACGCACGTATCTGCGTGGTCCATCGAGCGAACGACGGTACCTGTCTTGTCGTGAACCAACTTATTTCTTTTATCCCAGAACTCGACCGTAAGCGCCTTGAACGCTTCAGCATCCGCCTTGTTCGATCCAAACGCCTCCTTCATTTTGCCCAGAATGAAGTCGCGCTTCTTGTCCATTGTGCTCATGTTACCTACATTTTTTTCAGTTCAGAGACAATGAAAGTCAATACAATGTAAAACCATACTGAAGCAGAAACTCAAGCGGCTTACCATCTCGAATGACGGCGTTCCATTTCGTGAACTCTTCGATAGCTTTCTCGGTCTCCGCGCTATGCTTGAACATACTCAAGTACAGCTCTAGCCTCGCGAAGGTGTCTTGTAATCCGCTGTTCTCCGTTGTCACCGCCTCTAGCGCAGTCTTCATCGATTCCAACTGCGTTCTCACTCCATCCCGTTCTGCTTGCATCGCCGCCCTCTCTTCCTCCTTTCGGATGCGGTTGGCTTCGAGCTCTTCAAACGCAGCTGGGCACCCGTTGTTCCTGAACTGCTCCTCCAGGAGCCGGGTCTGGCGCTTCATTTCATTCAAAAGCATCGCCTGCCTCAGCGATATTCGGCCTTCTTGTTGCTTCTCTCGACTCGGCTCCTCTCGTTTCTTTTTATCCGCGTCAAACTGCTTCCGCTCCCGTTGCAGGCGATGCGTTACGTTCTGGAGACGCCGCTCCTCCTCTTTGAGCTTGGCCTCTTGGGATTGCAGCTCCTCGGCTTTGACTTGTAGTTCTTCCTCCTTGTTCTCCATATTCTCCTCTCGCGAAGCCACATCGTTCTCCCGGTCCTCCAGATTTTTCTTGCGCTCGTCCACCTCTCTCGTGAGGTTGTTCATGTCTTCGTGCACATCCTGGAGTTTCTTAGCATGGCTATCCTGCACCTTAAGTAGATTGTCTGCCTGCGAGGTGACGGATTGCTTCGACAAATTCAACTCAGTTTCCACCTGGGCAAGTTTGTTGCGCAAGCCACTTGAAATCGCCTTCTCATCGGATAGTTTTGCAGCCGTCTTCTTCCACTCATGCGCTATCACGGTACATTTGTCGTCACCACTGCCATCACCACTGCCATCATTCCTGAGTTCGGTCAGCTCCTTCGCAGCGGCTGCTAACTGCTCCTCTAATTTCCTTGAGCGTGCTTGTTCCTCCTCCAGCTGTCGAGACCCTTTCTGCTTCTCTTCATCCAGCTTCTCTCGGAACTGCTGCAGTGCTTGCGAAATGGTTTTTTCAAGATGCGCATACCCCCCTCGCAAAGGGTGGGTTTGCGGGCTCCGAGCTGGGGCACCTTCCTCCTGCACGGCCACGGGTGTCTGCGAGATTGGAGGACCTGGAGCTTGGTCTGACGCTAGCGATGCTTGGTTTCTGGCTGCGATAAGCTGCTGAGCCGCGTGGATGTCGCATTGCTCGATCGCCAGGTGCTCGGCTCCACCACGTTGCGATAGCTTCGACGAACCCGATCCAGCGGTCTGCGCGTGTGCGTTTGCTTTCAGGGCTTGGTCCGCTAAGTAAACCTCGTAGAACTCTTTCAGCAGCGCAGGCTCGTGACGCCTCAGCTCTTCTGGGTTGTCATTGAACTGCTTGAATTGTTTCAACGTGCTCAAAGCCTCGTAGTCCAAGTCGTTCCCGCTGTTCCTAGCAGCTGTGTATTTCTCCGCCCACAGACGCTTCTGGTAGTCTGCCATCTTGTAGTAATCACCTGCGTTGCGCCGTGGGTCTTGCCGGTGCTCGCCCTTTTCGTCTGCCATCTTCTTTTGTAGAGCCAAGCACGTGGACCGGAGCGCGTGCTTGGGTACCAGGGGAGTCGTCTCTTCATCGCGAGTCGTCGCCTCGTCCTCCGATGCACTCGCGGCGCCCAACTCGCGCGTCGTCCCGAGGGATCCTTCGCCAGTCTTTTTGGCAGTCTTCCTCTGCTTACGGGGGCTTGGCGAAGTGTCTCGCCCCTCCCCCTTCTTCCGCTTCTTCTTGCCATTGCCGGTGGCAGGCGTGGTCTCGGCAGCGTTTGCTGACTTGTGAGTGGGCGCGCTCGTCCGCTTTGTCGCTGGCTTGTCTGTCGCCTTTGCAGCTTTCTTGCTCCTCGTCATGGGCGCCTGGCGAGCAGCACCGCCAGCAGTTCCCTCGCGCTCTGCAGCCTGAGATCGCTTCGCCATCAGCACTTTGCTGCAGTCAAGGTTCTTTGAGAAAGTGATCCTACAGTTGAAATAAATTGATGTGGACCAATTCGATTTAGAATCAAGAGGACTCTAAGTCAACGTTGACTTGGTATAAGTCATTGTTGAGATGGCTTCAGTAACAAGTGTCTAAGCCAGCGTAGACACGTTCCAAGTCGTAGTCGACTTGGTGACTCAATGAGAGATGTACGAGTAGATGCGCATGGTTATCTTTACAAAAAGATGCAGAAGTGGCGCCAACACAAGAGTGGATACGTCAAATTAGAGATTTACTGAAGCTACCAGTCACCACTTCGGCATTGCCGGAGCACGTTAGCGATCACGCATAAACTCTTCCAGCGTGATGATGTATTCGCGCGGCATATCGACGGTGGTCAGCTCGTTATCGATGTGCAGCTCATCGACGGCGTCCACCTCGTTGTCGAGGCGCGGCTCCTCTGGTGCGTTGCGTCTCCAGGTGTTATAGTACTCCATGAAAGTGCGACCAAGGATAGCGTGGCCAACACGATTAGCTCGTTCCAAGAGCTGTGTTGCTTCCACTATGCCACGGGGGCATTCGAACGCAGCAAGCGCAAGCATGTCCGAGGGAATGTGCAGATCCAGATAGCGCTCAAAATCATCCATCCGAAGGTTGCAGTTGTCGACGATAACGACATCCACGCCACGGTCGGGGCTGCAACACAGGAGTTCTCTGCATTGTTCGTAGCAGCGTCGAGGCGCCTCCAAAAGCCGACTTGCGTCGAACACATAGGATCCTCCGCGCTGGAAGAAGAGGTCAGCTGAGCAAACCGATGCGCGTAAATCAACCGTTTCTGCATAATGAGCGACCTCTAGAGCAAACGTTTTCTTGCCACTGCCCGGGAGGCCTCTCATGATCACGAAGAGCCGAGGCGGGTACTGCATATACGCGCGCCGGTCCATCCGATACGCCCGGTAGTCGTCAACGATTCGACGGGCTTTGAACTCCATTTCTCACACGTCGAATGTAGTCGAACCTGAAAATTGACGACTGGGTCTGCTACGGTTCTAACGGGCAAGTCCGGGAAAGGAAGACGACATTTCTTAGAACTTTCACGTCCAAGATTCCGCTTCTGATGTTGACCACACCATATCACCGAATATAAGTCAACATTGACCTGGGATAGTCAACATCGACATCTTGGCCGGACCAGTTCCGCTCCTGGACGATCTCAGCGGCGTGGGCGACCGTCGCCAAGCATTCCGGTGAGCCCGGCCGCAGCGGCACGGCGAGCGTAGCGGTAGTGGGGACAACGAGAGCAGCATGACGAGCATGGCGGCGGCCGGCACAGCGAGAGCAGCACAACGAGCACAGCGGCCGGCATGGGCGACAGCAGCACGGCGAGCATAGCGGCGGCATGGGCGACCGTCGGCAAGCATTCCGGCGAGCCCGTCCACAGCGGCACGGCGAGCGTAGCGGTAGTGGGGACAACGAGAGCATTATGACGAGAATGGCGGCGGCCGGCACAGCGAGAGCAGCACGACGAGCACAGCGGCCGGCATGGGCGACAGCAGCACGGCGAGCATAGCGGCGGCATGGGCGACCGTCGGCAAGCATTCCGGCGAGCCCGTCCACAGCGGCACGGCGAGCGTAGCGGTAGTGGGGACAACGAGAGCATTATGACGAGAATGGCGGCGGCCGGCACAGCGAGAGCAGCACGACGAGCATGGCGGCGGCCGGCATGGGCGACAGCAGCATGACGAGCATGGCGGCGGCCGGCACAGCGAGAGCAGAACGACGAGCACAGCGGCCGGTATGGGCGACAGCAGCACGGCGAGCATAGCGGCGGCATGGCGACCGTCGGCATGGGCGACCGTCGGCAAGCATTTCGGCGAGCCCGGCCACAGCTTTGCGGCGAGCTTAGCGGTAGCGGGGATGGCGAGAGCAGCATGGCGAGCATGGCGGCGGCCGGCACAGCGAGAGCAGCACGACGAGCATGGCGGCGGCCGGCATGGGCGAGAGCAGCACGGCGAGCATAGCGGCGGCCGGCATGGGCGAGAGCAGCACGGCGAGCATAGCGGCGGCCAGAGTAAGGATCAGCAGCTTGGTGGCGGCCTTGGCGGCGACGGTCGATGCGAGCCGGGCGACGGCATAGTTGGGGAAGCGCGCTGGAGCAGTAGCTGGCGTTTTCGGAAATGAGGTTTAGGATTGAGCGCGCGGAAACGATCTTCTGGCACGGATCGCAGCGCGAGCCTGATTGGCCGCGAAATGGCTGGCCAATTACACGTCGCAAATTCAAACGACGGGGGCGCTGATTGGCGTAGATACCGGAGCGAACCCACGGGCGAAAATCTGCGTGTTGCGCGAACTCAAAGCGCATGTTGGAAAAGCGCGCGAAAAGCTGTGTGTTGCGCGAAGCTTGATGGCTGAAGCCAGGCTGATATATGGATACCACTTCGTGTGACCTTTGGATTGAGCCAACAATGCTGATTGGCTTATTAGCTTCAACTTCAACCCTCGATAAGCACTCCGAATTATAGTAGTTCTTGATTTAGTGACTACCTAGTACGAGGGCATTTCTTTTGCAGTTCTATAGTAACTTACTTTTGCAAGTTCTTCTGCAACAGAAATGATGGCAAACAGTGCCTGAACGTCGCTCGCCTCGCTATCTAGGCCAGTGTGGTGTCCTCACAAAACGCGGTACCCGTAGATATGAAATACCAACCAATGCGTGCACACGGTTTCTATAGGTGAGCGCTGATCTTGTCCGTCGCAAAAGCTCTGCTTCTGGGTGGTCAAAAGCTCACGAGACAGCACACTAATTCCCTCCTGTTCCTCGACAACACTGATACGAATAGACGCCAGTGACTTCAGCGAGGAATACGCCGCGCTAGCTAAGGTTGGTGACCCCCCCCCTCCTTTATTTTACTGCAATTTACTACATATAGGAGCCCACACACCGGTTGACCTCCCGTGCCGCGCCACCGCGGCTCCCGGCTGGGAGCAGCGATGCACGGTGGAGCGGCACTGGTGGTTGGGCCGGCCAAGTCACCACTGGCATCTCCATGCAGCCCCCAAAGCTCCCTGGAGCGCCATTGCCAACGGACGCGAATTACCCTCGACTTTCACCATACCACCGATACGGAGATGCCAGTGGTGACTTGGCCGGCCCAACCACCAGTGCCGCTCCACCGTGCATCGCTGCTCCCAGCCGGGAGCCGCGGTGGCGCGGCACGGGAGGTCAAGCGGTGTGTGGGCTCCTATATGTAGTAAATTGCAGTAAAATAAAGGAGAGGGGGGTCATCAACCTTAGCTAGCGCGGCGTATTCCTCGCTGAAGTCAGTGGCGTCTATTCGTATCAGTGTTGTCGAGGAACAGGAGGGAATTAGTGTGCTGTCTCGTGAGCTTTTGACCACCCAGAAGCAGAGCTTTTGCGACGGACAAGATCAGCGCTCACCTATAGAAACCGTGTGCACGCATTGGTTGGTATTTCATATCTACGGGTACCGCGTTTTGTGAGGACACCACACTGGCCTAGATAGCGAGGCGAGCGACGTTCAGGCACTGTTTGCCATCATTTCTGTTGCAGAAGAACTTGCAAAAGTAAGTTACTATAGAACTGCAAAAGAAATGCCCTCGTACTAGGTAGTCACTAAATCAAGAACTACTATAATTCGGAGTGCTTATCGAGGGTTGAAGTTGAAGCTAATAAGCCAATCAGCATTGTTGGCTCAATCCAAAGGTCACACGAAGTGGTATCCATATATCAGCCTGGCTTCAGCCATCAAGCTTCGCGCAACACACAGCTTTTCGCGCGCTTTTCCAACATGCGCTTTGAGTTCGCGCAACACGCAGATTTTCGCCCGTGGGTTCGCTCCGGTATCTACGCCAATCAGCGCCCCCGTCGTTTGAATTTGCGACGTGTAATTGGCCAGCCATTTCGCGGCCAATCAGGCTCGCGCTGCGATCCGTGCCAGAAGATCGTTTCCGCGCGCTCAATCCTAAACCTCATTTCCGAAAACGCCAGCTACTGCTCCAGCGCGCTTCCCCAACTATGCCGTCGCCCGGCTCGCATCGACCGTCGCCGCCAAGGCCGCCACCAAGCTGCTGATCCTTACTCTGGCCGCCGCTATGCTCGCCGTGCTGCTCTCGCCCATGCCGGCCGCCGCTATGCTCGCCGTGCTGCTCTCGCCCATGCCGGCCGCCGCCATGCTCGTCGTGCTGCTCTCGCTGTGCCGGCCGCCGCCATGCTCGCCATGCTGCTCTCGCCATCCCCGCTACCGCTAAGCTCGCCGCAAAGCTGTGGCCGGGCTCGCCGAAATGCTTGCCGACGGTCGCCCATGCCGACGGTCGCCATGCCGCCGCTATGCTCGCCGTGCTGCTGTCGCCCATACCGGCCGCTGTGCTCGTCGTTCTGCTCTCGCTGTGCCGGCCGCCGCCATGCTCGTCATGCTGCTGTCGCCCATGCCGGCCGCCGCCATGCTCGTCGTGCTGCTCTCGCTGTGCCGGCCGCCGCCATTCTCGTCATAATGCTCTCGTTGTCCCCACTACCGCTACGCTCGCCGTGCCGCTGTGGACGGGCTCGCCGGAATGCTTGCCGACGGTCGCCCATGCCGCCGCTATGCTCGCCGTGCTGCTGTCGCCCATGCCGGCCGCTGTGCTCGTCGTGCTGCTCTCGCTGTGCCGGCCGCCGCCATTCTCGTCATAATGCTCTCGTTGTCCCCACTACCGCTACGCTCGCCGTGCCGCTGTGGACGGGCTCGCCGGAATGCTTGCCGACGGTCGCCCATGCCGCCGCTATGCTCGCCGTGCTGTTGTCGCCCATGCCGGCCGCTGTGCTCGTTGTGCTGCTCTCGCTGTGCCGGCCGCCGCCATGCTCGTCATGCTGCTCTCGTTGTCCCCACTACCGCTACGCTCGCCGTGCCGCTGCGGCCGGGCTCACCGGAATGCTTGGCGACGGTCGCCCACGCCGCTGAGATCGTCCAGGAGCGGAACTGGTCCGGCCAAGATGTCGATGTTGACTATCCCAGGTCAATGTTGACTTATATTCGGTGATATGGTGTGGTCAACATCAGAAGCGGAATCTTGGACGTGAAAGTTCTAAGAAATGTCGTCTTCCTTTCCCGGACTTGCCCGTTAGAACCGTAGCAGACCCAGTCGTCAATTTTCAGGTTCGACTACATTCGACGTGTGAGAAATGGAGTTCAAAGCCCGTCGAATCGTTGACGACTACCGGGCGTATCGGATGGACCGGCGCGCGTATATGCAGTACCCGCCTCGGCTCTTCGTGATCATGAGAGGCCTCCCGGGCAGTGGCAAGAAAACGTTTGCTCTAGAGGTCGCTCATTATGCAGAAACGGTTGATTTACGCGCATCGGTTTGCTCAGCTGACCTCTTCTTCCAGCGCGGAGGATCCTATGTGTTCGACGCAAGTCGGCTTTTGGAGGCGCCTCGACGCTGCTACGAACAATGCAGAGAACTCCTGTGTTGCAGCCCCGACCGTGGCGTGGATGTCGTTATCGTCGACAACTGCAACCTTCGGATGGATGATTTTGAGCGCTATCTGGATCTGCACATTCCCTCGGACATGCTTGCGCTTGCTGCGTTCGAATGCCCCCGTGGCATAGTGGAAGCAACACAGCTCTTGGAACGAGCTAATCGTGTTGGCCACGCTATCCTTGGTCGCACTTTCATGGAGTACTATAACACCTGGAGACGCAACGCACCGGAGGAGCCGCGCCTCGACAACGAGGTGGACGCCGTCGATGAGCTGCACATCGATAACGAGCTGACCACCGTCGATATGCCGCGCGAATACATCATCACGCTGGAAGAGTTTATGCGTGATCGCTAACGTGCTCCGGCAATGCCGAAGTGGTGACTGGTAGCTTCAGTAAATCTCTAATTTGACGTATCCACTCTTGTGTTGGCGCCACTTCTGCATCTTTTTGTAAAGATATCCATGTGCATCTACTCGTACATCTCTCATTGAGTCACCAAGTCGACTACGACTTGGAACGTGTCTACGCTGGCTTAGACACTTGTTACTGAAGCCATCTCAACAATGGCTTATACCAAGTCAACGTTGACTTAGAGTCCTCTTGATTCTAAATCGAATTGGTCCACATCATTTTTTTTCAACTGTAGGATCACTTTCTCAAAGAACCTTGACTGCAGCAAAGTGCTGATGGCGAAGCGGTCTCAGGCTGCAGAGAGCGAGGGAACTGCTGGTGGTGCTGCTCGCCAGGGGCCCATGACGAGGAGCAAGAAAACTGCAATGGCGACGGACAAGCCAGCGACAAAGCGGACGAGCGCGCCCACTGACATGTCAACATTTGCACTTGCAACTCAACATCGAGATATTACAAGTATACTTGCAACTCAACATCGAGATATTACAAGTATACGATCTGCTCTGTCGTGCTTCGTATCCGGATGTGTGTAGATTCGAATTTTAATATCGGTATAGTTGTATGATCAAGGTCATAAATGCCCACGTATCCGGATGCAAGAAGTGCGCCTTTTGCCCCCCCCCCCCCCTGTCATGATAGGCGCCCCTCCCCCGTCACTCGTCGAGATGTCACAGAAGCGCCGAGTAGGCAGCGGGCCCGACGCCCAGCCGCCCCGGAAGGCGCGAAGACAAGCAGCGAGGACAGTGAACTCCGAGGCATCTGGTAAGCAAATCGCATCTTTCACTAGCAAAGCGTCGTAGCGATCTTATAGTAGACGTTCATAATGCCGCAGACGACGAGTTTGAAGTCGAGAAGATCATCGAGATGAAGTTCGTGCGTGGAGAGCCCAAGTACCATGTGAAGTGGAAGGGTTACGACGAAACGTCGTGGGAGCCGGAATCGAATCTGCATTGTCCTGAGCTCCTCAACAAGTTCAAGGCAGCACAACTTCATGAGGCACGCGCGTTGAAGAAAAAAGCAACCCGAAAAGCGGACTTGCCTGACCGAGGTAGCCACGTGACGACTAAAATCCCTGCAAAACACCAAGAGGGTTCTGAAGGTAACAAACAGCACGTGTTTGCCACATGCTCTTATGTTAGTTTAGGGGAAAATGTACTAACTGTAATAATGGTGCCCAGGTTTGGAGGAAGTGTATGAAGTGGAAAAAATTCTTCGTGAAACTTTTCGTTTTGGCTTGTCTTACTTTGAGGTGAAATGGAAGGGATATTCCCAAACGAGCTGGGAGCCTGCCTCCAATCTGAACTGCCCTGACAAATTGGAGAAGTTTAGGCGTCGCCAGAAAGCAGCACGTCAAGCTATGCTCGAAAACTCAGCTCCAGCTGAAGTCACCGATGCTACCGGGACGGTAGGCCATGACAGCCCTCGGAAAGATACCGATGAGAACGAGAAACCCAGCGGTGGATCTACAGCTCGCCAAGCAAGCAGAGCATCGATTCCAGAAAATAATAGAGTGGTAACCAATGATGCTGACAATGCGGCTACCGAGAGCCGGCAAACCGATGATCGAACCGAAAATGACTACGAGTACGATTACCCGGATTACTTTCCCGAGACTACCGAGGAAGAGGCGATCTCAAATGCAGGTGGTGGTGTTGAGCCTTGGGGTGACGGGATCTCAAACAATGCGGATGCAGACGCTACCCCAGTACCGCGAGCAGATTCCAGAGAGTCAGGCAAGGCTCCGAGAAAAAGAAAATCGCCCCGACAGACAGCAGAAACAACCGCAACGCCCTCGCAAAATCGACGTACTCTTTCGTCTTCCGGGAGTCGAGTATCTGGGAAGAAGTCGAAAAGACGTGCGGACATGCTTGCTGATGAAGTGAACGTGGGTATTGATGACGATCACGAGGTGCTGGAATCGGATGGCTGTTCTGGCGAGAGTGCCGACGACGATTCTGAAGATGAGTTTGCAGATGAGCTTTATATTGCGGGTGATACCGGAAACGAAAGTTTTAGTGTCGAAACAGCAGAGGGAAATTGTGCGGTTGCCGGCCCCCAGGACTACATAACAGATGAAATGCTTCGAGGCATGTCTGACAATGGTTGGGAGTTGCTACCGGTAACCGACGAACGGGATGACTCGGACCTGTCCGGCGCTACGGATGTGTTTACGGACCCTCCTCAACTTACTGCCTCGGCTATAGAGGCAGCGAAAACGATGAAACCTTCTGATCTTCTTTTTTACTACATGCCGAAGACTCTCTGGACGGAGATTGCCAAGGAAACTAATCGTTACGAGCGTCAGACACGACCGGAAAGACTTCGACAGGCGAAGTTGTCCATTGAAAAGAAGACGGCCGACATCCACAAACGCAAGGAAATGTTTCAAGCAAAGAAGAAGGAGCTGGACGCGTTCAAAGACGTACTTGCCGCGGAGATCATGCAATTTCTGGCCCTAGTAATATCCAGGGCTATTTGCCCGATAAAGTCTCGACTGGAAGATCATTGGAAGACGCGAGCCCGTGGAGCGATCCCAGCTGGAACTTGGTCGCGATTTATGGTTCGCAAGCGTTTCAAGGAGATTAACAGGTACTGTGACTTCCACGTTATTTTAATAAAGGGCCCACTAACACGTCCTTCGCTAGATTTCTCCACTTTACGAGCAACCAGGCTCCGCAGGCTAAGACGGACCGGGCATGGAAGATTCGCAACGTGATAAACAAGTTACAGACTACTTACAAGGGTGGATGGAACTAGGGCGCTGGGTTGCATTCGACGAGATGGTTATCCCTTCAAGAAGTTCGCGGAACAGAATACGAGTTTTCCTGAAGAATAAGCCGCACAAGTACGGCACCAAGCTGTTCGCTGTGTGTTGCGGGAAAACCCACTACTGCTCCAGGTATGCTCATTTGCGCTATTTTATATAGTCGGTATCTGAACGCTGTGGATTAATGCTCAGGTTCGAGGTTTATTGCGGTAAGAAACAAAACAGTCAATTTGTTGACACCAGAAGTGGACCAGCTGCTGTGGTTCGAAACCTTAAAGCTTGTGGGAACAGCGTCGGGTGGATCGATCCAAGAAGCGAATCATCATCACTGATCGCGAGTATTCTTCGGTGACGTTGGGGTTTCGTTTGATGGACATGGGGTACTACAATATCGGGACGGTTGCTACGACGCGTCTTGGCTTCCCCGAAGACTTGAAGACCGACAAAAAATCAGCTTCGAGAGGGATGCCGCGCGGCTCATACATTCTTGCTCGGAACAATACGAATCGTCAAATGTACTCGACGCGGTGGGTTGACTCGAAAATGTGCTACTTTGTGGCGACTGGGTCCTCCGCTAGACGTGCGATTGTGCGGAGGAAGCAAAAGGACGGCAAACATTCCGTGTCCGGAGTTTGTGGTATTGTACAACAAGTACATGGGGGGGGGGGGGGTGTTGACAGTCACGACCAGTTACGTCTGCAAAGGTACGTGTTGCTCTGTTGCGGTTCTGCTGCCCATCACTTACGCCGAAAATGCTTTTGACTAGGTACTCCATTCAAATGGTCATAGGACCGAAGAAATACTACAAGACTCTTTTCTACGGGCTTCTCGACATAGCTGTTATTAACGCTTTTATCACCCATCGTGAGTACGCGAAGTCGGTGGGGGAAAAACCTCTTTCACACACGGATTTTCTCATTCAGCTACGCGAGGAGCTACTCGCTCTCGGAGATGATGACTTCCTGGAAACGGTGCCAGTCGCCGAAGCCGCTGTTACCGAGGTGGAGCCAAGAACTAACCAGACACCAGTTTCGACGGCGTACTCGCTAGCAAACTCGAAGCATCAATTGATGGTGTCGACGGACAAGACAGCGAAGGGCAAGTTCAAGTTTCGCGTGTGCAAAGTTTGTTCGGTACTGCGTGGTGCTGGCAGTCCTGGATCGAATCGACCTCCCGGCACAACGCGTCATTACTGCAAGCAGTGCTCCACTGATCGAGGAAGACTGTTTTTGTGTTCCAAGGCGCGACACGTATCCGATGGTAATTCTGTATCGTGCCTTAACATTTGGCACTCGAAATGGAAGAACGGAGATCAACTTCCGCACTCTGAAAAGGTCGGACGGATCCGAATGCGTCGGTCGAAGGAGGAGTTACGCGCGGAAACGATGGACACAGCTTCCTCGGATGCTGTACCGCCAAGGCAACACGAGACCGATGTTCAGAATGCCGATGGGGCTGCTTCGGTGTCATCTTCGCAGTTACCGGTTCCAAGTGTCACGCGAAACGTAGAGGTACAGGTGCATCAGCCAGAGCGGCCAGCCGCAGATGCAGCAGGACAGGATGAAGAAGGAGTAACTGCGACTGAGAGGCCCCCGGATGAGAGCGAGCGAGAGGCCGTGGCGGAAGTGCTGGCGGAGCTGCTCGGCGCGGTGGAATGTACGCTCAGCGGGGCCGAGCAGCAGAATGAGTCGGATAATTAGGTGTCACTGCGAAGTCGATCTTGACAAAATACGCCTGTAAGTGAGAGCGAAGCCAGCTTTGACTCGACGGCGGTCAAGCTGGTTGTCAACGTTGGCGAAGTCAATCTTGACATCTGCCGTACAAATTTTAATACACATACGCCTGTTAGCGAGAGCGAATCCAACCTTGGCACCAAGCTGGTTGTCAACGTTGAGATCTATGTTTCACTGCGAAGTCAATCTTGACATCTGCCATACAAACTTTAATACAAATACGCCTGTGAGGGAGAGCGAAGCCAACCTTGACACCAAGCTGGTTGTCAACGTTGAGATCTATGTTTCACTGCGAAGTCAATCTTGACATCTGCCATACAAACTTTAATACAAATACGCCTGTGAGGGAGAGCGAATCCAACCTTGGCACCAAGCTGGTTGTCAACGTTGAGATCTATGTTTCACTGCGAAGTCAATCTTGACATCTGCCATACAAACTTTAATACAAATACGCCTGTGAGGGAGAGCGAAGCCAACCTTGGCATCGACAGCGGCCAAGCTGAGATCCATGCTACAATAAGAAAGCGATGACGGAATATATGTAGTCATGGGCTTCTTCGTTGCATCTCAACATCGCTAACAAAATATGTATGCTTCTGTGAAGCTGGGCTAAGCACTTTCCGACGTACTAGCGTCTCAACGATACCCCAAGACGAGGAAACATCACCTCGGTTTGATACGTCCAGACAGCAAGCCACTCAAGCGCAGCGGCTTCCTGGACTCGGGCTTTATACTCGAGCTCTTCAAAAAAAAACCTCCTTGGTATGATCCCGGATAGCATTCTCGTCGTACGATTCATCTGCCTCCATGGCGATATGGTGTTCAACATGGGAATCGAGAAAAGCGTCTAAGCGTTCAATATCCCACTCGCACAGGCGCTGTCGACGCTTTACCATAGTCAGCGGTATCTACACAGAGGTCAATGGCACGTTAGTGTTGGGAGTACACCTGGCACTACAGAACGCGCGTGAAATACCTTCGAGGCTTTCAGGGACGCTTGCAACCACGCGTAGATGTGACTCGAGTCTTCGTCATTCTGAAACTGCGCATACATCTCGTAGAGCGGAAGGGCGGCTAGAAATGCGTCTACATGGGTGGTAGACCTGAATCTAGGCTCGTAAACCTGTTGCATAATACCATTCGTTAGACTACGCCACAGTACTCAAGTAATTCGTATACCCACCCGGTCGCGTGAAGGTTTGCGTACTGGCTGGAGGGTGTGAAAGTCAAGGAACCCCTGGTGCCATTGAAATCTCTCCAACGTCTAGGCATTCATCGGAATTGAGCCATCGTGACGCCCACTGAAACACCAACGATACGTGCACGTACCTCACCTACAGACTTCGGCTTGCCATAAATTTTCTTGTTGTTTGACGCTGTTCGGTTGACATCCGGCGTGAAAGCCTGTTGTATGCAAGCAGGACGGTTAGATATCAAACAGCCACCACAAGTAGAACATTCATGCGCACCGGGACAGCCTCGTAGGTGTACTTAGGGTCCGAGAGAACAAAGTAGGAGGATTTGTCTAAGTCGGTATCTTGATCGCTGTGCTGCCCTTGGCTCTCGGAGCGCCCTCGCACTGTGAGCTCCTGTTGGCTCGAGCGTTTGTCGTCATCGCTGCTGCTGCCGCCCACAGTGCTGCTGCTGTCGGCCGCCGTGTCGTCGGTGTACATACTTGTGTCGGCCATGATCTTCTCGGAGAAGATCTCCCCCCACAGGATGTGTACTGTACCACTGAGGAGCGACCGCGACTTTTGACAGGTTGATTTTGACTGTCGCTCGATTCTATGGAATGCCTTCATTTTATTTTATACTACTGTAGATCCTTACACTAAAACACATACTCACTGCATCCGTCTGCAAAGGCTGCTGTCGCAGTGAGAGTTCTGGCAGCACCATTGGGTAATATAGCCCTCATCGCTGACGTCACCGCCTTAGCCACCACCATTTTGATCCTCGGAGATCCGCCTGCTTTTAGGCGCGCTCCGCAATCTGATTCGAGATCACACGATGGACTGCTTGATCGTCCGGCCTCGTTCTGCAGGGTCTTGTGATGGTTGATGCCATCGTTTAGCTTGAACACGCGCTTCTTCTCCTTCTTGTAGGGCGCCTCACGCGAACGTTTGTCTGTGTGGGCTGACGTATGACCGCAGCCCAACTGGGGCGGCTCTCGGAGCCGCCCAAGTTGTATCGATAGGCCTTGGGCGTCAGCGCGTAGTATTTGCCTAGGCGCTGATGGGATCGTAGTCGAAGCCCCCCCCCCCTGTTGCGGCGTCGGGCCTGGTGCTGGGCCAGCATGCTGATCGGGTTCACGTGCTGCTGGAGTTCATGCGCGCCGGGCCTTTGAAGCCGCCGCCATTGGTGCCGTGGTCCAGGGATTTGTAGTAGAGCTTGGGAAGTTCGCCGCTGCGCTGGTGGTGCGGCGAGTGCCTTGTACTGCGAGTAGCCGTAGCCCTGCATGGCGAAGAAGTCAGGCGGGTGTACTGCCGATGGAATGGGGGGGCTTGTGCTGCCAGCGCTCGCCTCGCCTGCAGTCGAGAAACACGTCAGCAACAGGCTGGCTAGAGTGAGCAGCGTACCGAGATTGAGTTGTTCTGCTTTCGGTTGTGCCTCGTGCGTCTCGTTGTAGCAGTAGAAGGCGTCCCTCATGTGCCGTGCCGTGCTTGCCCTGGGATAGCGTCACAGCGATTGCCGAGCACGTCCATCAACCGCGGTATTCAGCTCAGAACAATTCTCTCACTTAGCGAATGTTCGCATTATCCTGCGAATTACGCCAAGGTTTTTTCGATCGAAATCTCGACAGAGCTTAATATTACGGCCGTATCCAAGCTTTGATTGGATAACTCTGACCAATGAGATTGGCAGCCGGTGGAACCCGAAGAGTCGGGGCAGGCCGCTGGGGACCTCGCTTACCCTATCCCACCAGTATACAAATTTCTATATTAATCTTATCCCTGCAAAATCGGGATAAGAGCTGTCGCCGGTGGGTTAAGTGTACACTAAAATTCGTGGTGAGGTATGGAGTTTGAACTTTGAAAGTAAGCTTTTGACGCATCCATGATTTTCCATGATCAAGTTTCAGTTTGGTTTTCGCTAAATAGGGAGGAGGGTGGTATCCTTGAAGGATTACCTGACGAGATATTCAATGAAGCAGTTCATGTTAGATGCATTCTTTACTAGTGGCGGCACTGCGAGTGAAGGTGGCAGTGCATACCGGCGCGAACAAGATGGCGTACGTGTTTGTTTGAGGTTTGAGATATAACATTGTCTACCTCACCATTTGTAGATGAAACCCGAGCGTTCCGTGCTACAGGCGTTTGCGGAGTATGAAGATGTTCCTCAAAATGTGTTCGTTTGTAGATCGCGCACAAGACTTACGGTACCATTTGTCCAATCGGCTCCAAATCGATTGCGACGGTGTCTTCTTATTAACGGAATTGTCTTTGGAAGGACGAGTCCCCCTCCTGCAGGTGTTCGCCTCGTGCAGATTGGAATCTGAGTTGTGTATCCCGCTGCGAGAATCGAGCGGTACGCACAAACTCCTTTTGGAATTCCTGGTTTTGTTTTCCAACTAATATCGCTGTATAGACTCAAACCGAATGCGTCAGTGGTCACTGCTCTACCAAGTATAAGTGTGGGAACCAACGCATGCAAGAAGGGTCCCAAGCTGCTCTGGCGCTTGCCAGAGCTCCAGGAAAAGGGATCGCTTTGTTGGCGGACGCACGTATCGAAAAAGAGGAGTTTGTAGCTCAGTACGTCGGCGAGGTGGTGAGCCGTAAGCTGTACGCTGCGCGAGAACAAAAGGTTCTGTGTGACTAGGGTGGTGTAGTCATCAGTTTTACTAACTGTGGCGTGTAAATTCGATGCGTTTGTTGGGGAGCAGGTCAATTCCGAGCACTCGAATGGTATGCCGTGACAAGCAACGAAGTCATTGATGCTCGCTATATTGGTGGCATGGCTCGCTTCGCCAACCATAGTTGCCCTCCCAATTGTAACATCGAGCGTTGGGAAGTAGCTGGTGAAATCTGCTGTGGCCTGTTTGCAAACCAAACAATTGCAGCCGGGGAAGAAATCACCATCAATTATGGGTCCGAATTTGTTCGGGCGAAGGTAAGCCGAATAGATGCACAAACTTTAGTTGCCCGCGCTAATATTTATTTTTGCAACGCAGGAAACGAAAGTTCGATGTCTCTGTAATTCCAAAAGCTGCAAAGGCTTTTTGCAGTAGCGGAAGTCTCCGCTAAACAACTCGAAGCCACGTCGCAATCGGAAATGCCGACCAAAACTAGGAAGAAGCCTACCGCGCCATGTTCAACAGCGGCCATGCCTTCCTCGGTAGCAACCTGCTGATCGTATATACAGACGTCAGGCTATAGTGTAGCTATCATGCACTACCAACACAAAATCGAACCCAAACACTTCATGAAACTTACCATGGTTAATTGACTCCGCCGAAACAACGTTTGTCGGTTGTTTCTGTGCCGTGTTTGCGTTGATCTGCCGAGCAGTTGCTCAGCGTCCTACTAGGGGCGGCAGCGCAAAGCAGAAGATGGTTGCACCCACCCATCCGCAAGGAGTGGTATTCCAAGAGGCAGCCGGCTCGCCCATGAAGCGATAAGATGAGCGGCACGGCCGGTGCAGTTCCCAAAGACAATAATTCTGGAGAAGCAGCCGTACTGCGCAACATGAATGCGCTAGTGCCTCCATCATCGACGTCTCCGTGGCGTCTAGTCGCCACAGATCGATTTCACACCTCCGTGAAGCTGGCTTTGGAACTTCTACATCGCCGTCTCTACCTTACAGGAACGATCCAGACGGACCGATACGGGTACGCCAAGGACGTTGTCACGGCGAAAAAGACGAAGACTGTGAACAAGCGGAAGGTGGTGGTGCCGCCGCAGGGTACGACCAAGCTTGCCCAGAACAAACTGTTCCCACAGATAACTGCAGCCATGTGGATGGATCGAAATCCAGTTCACATGCTGTCTAGCGGAGGCAGCCGAGAGAGCTGCACAGTCAGTAAGTTGTCGCTGCACGATGTCTAAATGAAGTTGTCGTGCTATCTTTATGTATTATTTTACAGTGCGGCGTATCAATGGGGAACTCAAGCCTGTTCCTGCACCGGTTGTATGACTCGACCCTCCGCCCAAACGCTATGTTGGCTCCAATCCAACATAAGCACTTGGACCAAAACAAAACGTGGAAAGCCGAAGCTTGCCACGTCAGTCATTCTGGCTCACCTCATGCAATACGCCGTCTTGGCGTATGCAGCAACAAAAACATTTGCCCCCCAACGAAGCGGTTTGTCCTTGTTGAATTGGCGCATGGGGTTGTACCGCGAACGGGAGGGCAGCGTGGCTTCGTCGAAACTAATGACGCGGGGGCATCTTGTAGCCGCGTGCAAACGTGCGCTGTAGAACGTCGATCATGGGTCTAATCTTCCATGCCCGGTCGCGGCGTGCTTGAGGCGACTTGTTGTTGGACAGGTGTAGATAACCCATAATATGGAAGAACCGGTTCTTCGGCATGAAAGTGCCGAACCGATTAGCGGGTAGCGCGCCAACCTTCTTCAGCGGCCAGTGCGCAGCAATGCCCTTTCGGATCGGCACCAGCATTCTTGCGACCAGCAGCGCCACAACTCCCAAGCTTCTATATCTTCCACAGCTGCGAGACGTCGTCGAATTTCGCCAAGGTCTTCCACATCTCCACCGTTTCGTCGCTGCTGTGAGCGAAGGGTCCGTGCTCGCAAGGCGATGGTCTGCCGGTGGTATAGATTACTCTCGACTGCAATCTGATCCCATAGCTTCGGCGGTAAAAAGTAGAAGAGCAAAGCCAATGGGTCATCAGCCACACTGAGAACACTGTCGCTAGGCCCGTATGGACCGTCGTACAAGTCTTCGTACTTCGGATCGGGGCCAAACTTGGAGGTGTCTGTTCAAATAAATACAGTATGAATGTTATGTTAGCTGTTATGATGACTCTGAGCACCGTCAATACAGCTTATGTTGGAGCTTTGCAGCTAAACGCACCGTACTCCCACCCGTTGTCGCGCATCCGAGTAATTGTGGATTTGTCCTTTACTGCCGACGACCACACCGAGTCAGAAAGCTCCTCGTGCTCCTCATCCGACTCTTCATCCATAAGACTTCCAATATCCCAATTTCCGTCCCAGTCGTCATCCCTAGCATATTCATCTTCTTCTTCTGGTTCCTCTTCGAGTTCGGAATCCTCATCCGAATTCAGACAAGTGCACTGATCAGCTCCGTCGTTCATCATGTTTGGGTCTGAATCAACAACACACGCGGGAACAGTGAATGTAGCACTTGGGCCGTCACGGGTCTCATCGTCACTTGGTTCAATCTAAAGAAATGACACCAACACACAGTGTTATGTTACTCGTTATGTTGACACCGCTTGCAACAAAATACCTTATGTTGTATATGATCAACATAACTATCCTCGTCATCTTCGTCGTCTTGCAGAACGCTGCGCCGGCGCTTCCGTGACGAGGATTGTGGAGCTCGTCTCTGCTTTGCTGTGCCCGTCGTCGGTACCGTCTCCGCTGCAGGTCGGGGCGCACGATCAGGAGTAGTAAGATGCTCACTGATTTCTACCGAGGTCACCATGTCAGCTACCACTTCACCAACAGCAGCATCGGGCGATGGGACTGCGCTTGACGCAGCTCGTAGCGAAACCAAAGCAGTGGCAGCGCTCTCCGCTGCCTTCTTCGCAGGCGGCCCCATCATGTCCCTCGCCGTAACCTCCTTCGTAGCTGCAACATCCGCCACCTCCCCCACCTCCGATACCTCCTTAGCGGCGTTCTTCTTCTTGCCCGCCGACTCCTTCGCCTCCGCTGACTCTTGGACAACCGTCTCTGCCTTCGCCTCCACCGTCTCCGTTACTGGAGCACACCCCTTGGACTCTGCAATCTCCATCTCTGCAGTTGTTCGCTTGGCTGCTTGTCTCTTCCCCCCCGTGCCCACATCATCAGGACCCTTCTGCTGCGCGCGTCGGACACGGCGAGCATGGCGCTCACTCAGCAGTGCTTCTCTGCACAGACGCCGCTCCTCCTCCGTTAGCTGGTGTCGCGGGGACTTACCAACTGGTGCAACCATGTCGGCTTTGCGTCGTCTTTTGGAGAATGAGCGTTTGACGGCTGCTGTGCCATTCGTTTGTGGTGGGTGCGGTGTTCCCTCTCTATCACATTCAACTGATCCCCCTTCCGCAAAACCCTAAATCTGTGCATTTGATTTTTTATGAAAGCCAAACGTCTTGACTTGAGTATACGATCTACTGTGATTTGTGCAATACAAAGATCAAGTATATTCCTCTCTTATGTTGTACCTCCAACATACCAGATATGCTGCGAACAAAGTGAATTAGGGTATACACCACTTATGTAGTAGCGTACAACATACGGGAACTAAGGGGTTAAACAAGCCGATTGAGTTGCGAAGCCGCGCGTCCAAGCGCGCTCCGACGCACCAGGAATTAGGACAAGACCATGCGACGACGACTACGAGCCCCCCCCCCCCGCGTAAGAAGGTACGCACGGGGACGACGCCTCCAGCGCATTCGACAGGTAAGCTGCATGAGATTCAATTACGTGGCCCTACAAACGTTACAACAGTAACATTGCATAATTAATGTTGCATCATTAACGTTGCTCTGTCCATGTTGCCCTACAGAATCCATGTCGATGAAAACTCGCATGGCCAAATGACCGCGTTGACGGCTGTGAACAGACCTGTTTCGTCCGAGACCGTGCTCACGACCACGCAGGCGCCTGTTCTGTGCACAGTCCTGTTTCGTCCGAGGCCGTGCTCAAGACCACGCAGGCGCCTGTTCTGAAAGCCGTACCCAAGTCCGCGCCTGTAGGCAAGCCCAACGCTGCACCAGCGCTCAAGCCCAAAGCTTCGTCGAAGGTTAAGACCAAGTCTGCGCCGGTGGTCGTGCCCTAGTCTGCGTCGAAGGTCGAGTAGAAGGCCGATCCCCACTCGTATTTGTGGACAATGTCAAGGGCAGACACCACACGATGTGATTTATTTTTTTCTACTGAGTAATGAGTTATTGTTTGTTAGTTCCAGTTCCTCTTCACTGCGCTTGCATACTGTAGATGATTCCTACCTCTTTAACACTGTGTTCTGGTTACCTTATTCATCTATCTTCATGTGCTTATGCATCGTGTTACTAGCAATACCACCGTTATGACGATAAGGATAATGCTGAACTACATCATTAACGTCGTCCTGGCAATAACGTTGCTTACGAGCTAACGTTGCACTAAATGTTAGCGTTGCCCTCGCAATACAGTTGAAGTAATTTTAGGTCACTCTACATATACACTGTGAACAACCATTCTAATATTCGCTAGATATCCCTCACGAATCGTTGCAGCGTCGCCGTGTTGATAACGTTGTATTAAACGTTGCTCTACTGTATGTATCAATAACGTTGCCTTATCAATAACGTTGCAGTATCAATAACGTTGCCTTATCAATAATGTTGCCGTATCAATACCGTTGCCGTATCAATAACGTTGTTATATCAAGAACGTTGCTATATCATAACGTTGATATATCAATAACGTTGCTATATCAATAGCGTTGCACTATCCATAACGTCGCTATTTTAATAGCGTTGCTTTGTTAATAAAAGCGCCAGCGTGGGGTTGGGCATGTACCACCGGTGAAGCTTGATGCACGGCCACCGACAACGTCTTCTTAATCGTACTTCTTTTCTCCATGAACGCCTCGAAGGATGTGCGTTCCTCACGAACCATTCCTGTACTCATTCGACCCGACCAATACCTCAGGAATAAATACCTGTGCACGCCACACCAGTAATTTATATAAATAAATTACGTGTCCGACCTTGTCCTACCATGTACCCATATCATGTTTAACGTTGCAACAAGTGGTTAACGTTGAGTCAACAGACTGTTGCCCTCCTAAGGCCCTGGTTTCTCCGTCGGTGTCTGGGTCTGGGGATTAACGCTCGCAGTAATTCCCAGAGACGATTTCAGCGCGAACCAGGCGCTCGCGCCGCGCGCCTCTAACACCCATTCAAGCTCATGGAGGGGCTCTTCAATGCTACGAGGAACTCGCTCTGGACACCTTCCATGGGTTAATGGCCCGTCGGAGAATAAACTGCTGGCCAATCAAAATCGTTTCAGAAAATCCCCAGACCCAGACACCGACGGAGAAACCAGGCCCTGGTCCATGTAGCAGAACGCATTCTTGTTCCCGTCGAGGGTTAGGTGTTTCAAACAAGAATCAACGTGATCCATGCATTTGATAATCTGTGCCGGCCATGGTCCAAGTGCGCGCTGGGCTGGGAGGCCCGGAGGGGGGGATTTTACGTGTGAGGCTCATATTCACTTCGCAGCCAGACCGCTCAAGCTAAGATGGAGGCGGGGTCCGCGCACGATGACGCTGCGGTGCCCACAGCTGAGCATCGGACTGGGAGAGATGCCGGCGCTACCCCTGAGAGTCCTGCGCCGCCTACGCAGGTTCACCACGCCCCCAGACAGGCGAAGGGCAAGCGCAAGTCAACGTCCAAGCCGAAACAGCCTCGCATGAAGTGGACCAACGACATGGTCTCCAAGCTGCTAAAGCTTCGCTTTATGCGTGATGGTGAGGTGAGGCGCAAGATTGAAACGGCGGACAGCAACGTGAAGAAAGCTCTGGCGTGGCAATATTTTGCCACGGTGTTGTCGCAGGAGCTGAATACCGTCGTGACCAGCTACCAGGTAACCCTCTTATAAATTTTGGTCGCATCATTACCACCTATTTGCTAACGCTATGTGGCTACGTGTATTCGTTGCTAGTTAACCTCAAAATATAGGAAAATGAAGTGTGAATACAGAAAACGCAAGAGGGACATGCAAGCTACAGACAACAACCCCCTCGAACCCATGGACGATAGTTACTGGGCCATCCTTAACGACGGTTTCGCTTCCCATACAGGGATTAGTGGCGACATTATGTTCGACTCAAATCTCGATGACGTCCCGGACGAGGACGACACTGGTGATGCCGAGGAGCTGACTACATTGAAGGAAGAGAAGAAGCCCCCGATTGTGCAGCTAGCAACGGCGATGCAGACAGGAATGGAAGCTATAGCCGCGTCCATGTCTTCCGGGTCGGAGAGAGGCGACAAGATCGACTCGCTGATTGATACGTTGAATGCGCAGCATGTTGAAAGTCTTCGTGCCCAACAGCAGCAAATTGAGCTGCTTAAGTTGCTAGCAGAGAAGTTGCAGAAGTAGGTGAGCTACATATATTTCATAAACAACGCCGCAATATCATCGCGTTTTGCTTCGCCTATTGCATGTGACGTAACGGATTCTGAGTTGACTTCGTCCTCTGAGGTGTCAGCTTGTGCATATCCGAGCAGCGGGTCAACGCCATGGACACTGTGCTTATCAGCCAGAATTGTTAGAAAATTATGAAGCACAGCGCACGAAACGATCACCTTAACGATATGATCATTAGTCTTCTGCTCAATCTTGCCAAGTAGAATCCGGAAACGGTTTTTCATGCTCCCAAAGGCGCACTCGACCACAATTCGTGTTCGTGAGTGCCTGTAGTTGTACCTCCGCATTCGCTTGCTGGCGGCAGCTGCCGCTTCTGGATATGGCGCAATTAAATGCTGCCACACCTTGTATCCGGCATCGCCAAGTAAGTGCTTCCCCTGAGGCACATAAGAAGAAATTCTAACAAATAGTTTTAGTATCCAACTGCGTACAAATGCGTAAAATATACCAATTTTTTCTTGACACCCGAGCCATTCCAAAGAGACTGGTCATCGGTTGAGCCTGCTCGAACCGAAAGTAATCCGAAGACGCCGCGTTGGTCGACAACGGCCTGGACGTTAACGGCAGGAAACCCTTTTCGACAATACCAGCCCTCAAAGTCGGATGGGCGCGATATGCGAATAAGGGCTCCGTCGATTGCCCCTACGACGCCTGGAAATCCTGCCAGAGCGAAAAACCCGTCCCTCAACCGCCGCAACTTCATCCCCAGTAGGCATAGAGACCGCAGAGCTTGCCATACTTGTTAGAACATCTAGTGTTTCATTGATGTACACCACAGCGCGCGTGTGCGAGATACCCAAAATCGCAGCTGCAGAATCCATGCTGCTTCCTTGGGCCAGGTAGATCATAGTAAGAGCTAGACGTCTGATGATGGGGTTTTTAGTGTTCGGTCGGGGCTTTCGAGTCCATGCCTCGTACACTGCCTTATAGAGAAGAAGGAAATACGCTTTTGTGCAGCGTAAATGTGTCTGGAACCAGCGCGTTCTTGTAGCTTGCAGTGCCTTCTCGAAGGTCTGGGACGAGAAGGTGGATATGTTGACTCTTGCAGAGCCGAGGGAGCGCCCATCCGCTGTGGCCACTGCGATGGCACCAGCGCACGCACAGATGACTGCAATGACTGCTGCCTGGTGATTCTTCTCCATCGGTGAAGGGGGGGGGGGGGGGTTGTGAGAGGAGGGAAGTGGGTAGAACAAAATTCTGAGTTCAGAACACCTCTGCGCGATGTATTGAAAATTAAGATTCCCAGAATATGGAGTCACAAAATGGCACATTTTACCATAATCCGCTGACCAATCAGATGTACGGAAGGTGGTAGCTCAGAATGCATTCCAGCACTTGGACCAGGGCCTAACGGTTAACGCAACCACGCCCAGGCGTGGTTGCGTTAACCGTGTCTGGTGTTGGTGTCGGCTTCTCGTGTCCGCCCTATCCCTATCGCGCTGGTTTTGCTTCCCGTGTCAGTGTCAAGGGTGGGCCATCATTTTCCAACCAACCTCTCACAGAAGGCACCTGGCGCTGGGCTGCTGCGCGCCATCAAGCTCGAAGACCCAGGCTCTAGCGCAGCAGCAGCCGCCACACCCACTGCCGACCATGACCTTGTCAATGACAATGACAAGTTGTCATGCATGCCGTAGTTGAGCAGGTCGTAAGGCGTCAGGATTGGCTGATATCGCCGCAACCGAGGAATCGGAGCATGCTTGCTTCTTGCAAAATATTATTTAAAATAGAAAAATATTATTTTAAATATAAAAAGTTTCGTCTATGCATAGGTGTCGACCCGAGACACGACTTCTCGACTCGTGTCTCGGGTGGACACGAGGAAGACAAGAGCGGCCAATCACAACAGGGCATGCTGCGTGTCTATGTCCCCGAAGGCCGACACCGACACCAGACACGAATAGCGCAACCACGCCCTAAGGCCCTGGTTTCTCCGTCGGTGTCAACGTCGTTGACCTAAGGATGTTGTGACGTTGTAAATCAGGTCGGGTTAGCGTTGCAGGAACGCCATTCAACAATTCGTTGGCCGATCCTGCGGGTATCGAGCGCTTCGTCTTCTGCCAAAAGGAGTCGCTGGGGATTGTGTGCTACTTTCCCAATCTAGAGACGTCAGAGGAGACCAAGGTGAGGGAATTCTTGTGGACAACTCAACTCAAGCACAAGATGGTCCACAAGATGCGCCAAGTCGGCCTCGACCTGGAGAACATCGTGTATTTCCGCGGGGAGATGCACTACCTTGTGATGACTCCGAAGCGACACAACTTGGTAGTCCGCAGAGTCGTGAAGAAGAATCACCCGAACCCGGCGGATTTGGTCCGAGCGGATAACATCAACCAGGACGCCTTCCACTTGTTCGTGAACGAGATCGTGAATTTCGTGGGGATCCCCAGGAAGACGGACTTCACACGCCTCAGTGTTTTCGACTTCAGCTCGCTCGCCCGTGCTGACAAGGCTGCGAGTATTCTCACATCACATGGGAAGAAGCTTTACGTCGGATTGATTGGCGATTCTCTGCTCGAGCCCGTGTGGCATGAGGGAGTGGGCACCTGTCGGGGATTCCTCAGTGCGTTGGACGCCGTGTGGATGGTGGCACAAATAGGCAAAATGAAAGATGTGCAGCTTGTGGCTGATCGCGAATTCACCTACCGGATCATGCAGCGCCTCTCAGGCCACCACCGCGACGAGATGCACAAGAATGTGCGGAAGTACACGGTCGACCCGAAATCCCGATACACGATCGATTTTCCGTGTGGGATACTGGGGAGATAGTACTAATCAAGGAGCTATGTTATCATAAATTACAATTCTTCATCCACTACATTTCACTGCCGTCAACCTCCGCGGTGACCAAAGGTTCGATCGGCTCTGCAGTGGCCAACAATTTCAGCCGCTCGACACGCGACGTCAAGAGCGGGTGGGTCGTGTCGCCCAGATAGTTGCCCCGCTCGTCGATCATCCACGTGTTGAGTGCCGACCGCATTTGACAATTGCGGGACAATTTCCGCTGGAAGCAGTGGATTCCTCCTCGAGCAAAGCCACTTCTGGCAGCCACTTGGTCGGCTTCGTGCTCCAAGGTCCAGGACAGATACAAGTTCCCTCCGACGACACCGAGCACGCCGACAACGGCGGCGACGACTTTGTTCGGGATCTTGTGGATAGCGAAGCAGCTCCCAACCACCGACGCTGGTAGGAAGGCCCCCGTGTACACCGAGTGGTTCTTGGCGATGTGCGCGCTCTCGTGGGCCAGCACGAAGTCGATCTCATCTCGCTTCGGGAGGTCGTACTTGTCCTGCACGTGCGACGGCGCGTAGAACGCGTCGTAGAGTTCCATGGGTAGAACGATGCACGCTCCTCGACGACCGACAGTGAGGTTGGCCCCCATGGAAGCTCCTGTGGACTCCTCCCCGACGCGGATGGAGATCCGCTCCGGGTTCTTGACGCCCACGCGGGCCGCGATTCTCCGCACGTTGACTGCGAACGGATCTTTGCGCTCGAGTTCGTGTGCGTCCAGACCTTGAGCTAAGCGCAACGAGTGCGTGCTGGTGGGCTCTGCGATGGGGTACGCCGCGTATCCGTAGAGCAGCAGTGAGGCCGCGCCGATGAACCGCTTCGAGTACGCAGCCGTCGACATGGTTGAAGTGTGGTGACGTGTGTTGTGGTGGTCTAATTCCCAAATGGTTAAGAGAGACTCTGTGGTGGTGGTGCGAGCTTAATGCACTGCGTGTCTCTCGTGGCACGGGAATATGGCGATTTTGTATGGTGCTTGCCTATGCTGCCGTCGCCTGCCTTTGCTGCCGGTTCCCGTCGATTTGAGTTTTTGAGCCAATGTCGGCGGGTGTGTGGGGCTAATAGACTTCTGGATCAACAAGAAAGTGTTGGAACGGTGCAGGTGTCGAAGGTTGGCTACTGTAGTGCACTGGTCAGCTACCAAGGGCCTGTCATACGAAGTGCATGTATTAATAATGAAGCACAAAAGCGTCATCAAACTGATGACGCTCGACGCGCGATCGGATTGGCTAAAAAGACGAGTGTCGCAAATGCAGCCATTCCGGTGGTCGTTATGCTACAAATTGTTGTCAACTTCAACTTATGACTGGGGTTTGTATCCAGGCCGCACTAGGGTCTGGACCCTGGTCTTCGTGCTTTGGAGACACTTCATAGGGCAAACTGCGACGCGATCGCATCTGTCGTCTCAATCTGGCCGCGTTTCGCTCCACTTCCGTGTGTTTGAGCATGTCGCCGCTAGTGTTGCTTCTTTTCCATAACAAATCCGCCAGAGTTTGGTGCTGTGCAGCTCTGGAGCGACCGGAAAGGTTCACAGGGTACCGATCGATCTCCATTTGTGGTCTAGGATCAGCTGTCGTCGACATTGGAACCACCTCCGTCCGTGGGGACTTGACAGACCTGACGGACGCTTTCTCGCGCCTTGAATGAGTCGAATGGTTCATTCCGTCCTGGTCTTGAGTATTGCTGCGATTTCGGCGTAGAATTGTGATCGGAGCTTTATTGTCGCGGGTGCTTCTAGTTTATGAGGATGCCAGTGAAATTGATCCGCGACGGTGAGCAACGAACGAGGGTTTCCGAGGTGCCTGGGCTTGATGATCTTCTTTCGTGATGGGGGCGTGCATTGATGCAACTCGGGAGTTTTCGGACACATTAACGAGTCGCTGGTCGAGCATCGATGCCGGTGCTACGCGTTGAATAGTGCGAACTTTCGGACGTCCGCTGCCACAATTGGAGCATCGGCCGCAGTCGCGATCTCTCAAAACTTCTACGTCGTGCTGGAGCTTCTCGATATTCTTCGCCATAGTTTGCAAAAGCAGCAGGACGGAGTGACTCGACTGGCCGTCGTTCGGTGCGCTCGACGAAGGTTCAGACCCCAGGTCACTTGTTGAAGCTGCATCGTTGTTGCTTTCAGTCCTTGACGTGTGACTAGAGTACCCTCCTCCAGTCTGAAGGCTACCTTCGCGTAAATGGGTATCGCTAGTCTCGCCGTCCATCGAGTCGGCGTAGCCAAAAGATGAATCTTCAACAAACACTTGGTCAAAGTTCTGGAAGCCGTATTTGATGGACTCGTCCGGAACGTTGATGTCGATAGCGTCCACCAATATGCGGGCGACGTCTGATGCAGGCATAGTTGCAATTGCATTGGCGCGAAAACTGTTTTTCTTGCCAATTTGGCGGCGTTTTTCCGACACGACCTGCAAAATACTTTCCCACGGGAGCGGGATTACGTTCTTCTCGATGCAGCTCTCCAACATCGCGGTGAGAACACGACGGCGATCTTCAGGGTATCGCGAAATGATATTCTGGAAATCCTCGCGACTCAAGACGCACATCTCGACAAAAGTTACGGCTCGAATGTTGGCAGTTCGCTTGTAGTTCATCAGCAAACTCATCTCACCAAATGCTTGGCCAGGGTGCAAATACTGCCGATATTTCCTCGATTTCCGTGCCTCAGCGCCCTCCGGATAACTGGGTCGTCGCCCGTGAGCAGTCCTAAAGCGACGAACATCGGTAAAATCACTGGCTTGACCGTTTGCGTCCCCCGTGAACCGACTTATCGAGGCACCAAACATACCGCCTCTGAATATCTCAAGACTATCGTCGTCCGAGTTGATCTCATCGCTGCTACCGTCTTCATCTTCGCTGAGTTCATTTATTTCCCTCCAACCCGCTTGATCATCGTCTTCTTCATAGGAATCTGCAGATGGCTTGGTTAGCTTGCAATAGCCGCGATTGATCATCATCATCTCGCTGCTGGTCTCGCGTCGACGAACCACATAGTCATCTGGCATGTACACCCGAACGTCGAGGTTGAGAACGATCTGCGTGAGGAAATCGGGCGTACAGTCCTTCCAGAACGGAACCATCACCACAAGATTCATGTGCTTGTAGAGCCCGATTTCGATGCCAAGCGTATGAGTCAATTCCTGCTGAAACTTGTTGATGTTACCGTCCAGCGCCTCGTATTCCACCCACGCGTGCTTGTAGTACTCATTCACGCGTTCACGGAGCCTGAGAGGGAGATCCATCTTCTCCATCGTCTCGTACACGGCTTCCATCTTGCGGTGGTAATTGGTTTCGTTAGCGTTGAAGTTCGACACGAGCATTGCGACGTTGCCGAACACAATCGCGAGGATGACGGAGCCTACAATGATGGCCACGCTTGAGAATAAATTCTCTTCATACGTGCCACCGGGGTTGCCTTGACCCTGGATGAGACTTACAGCGTAGTAGTAATCTGCCGCGTACTGCTCGCCCACACTTTTGCCTTCTATGCATGAAACAACGTGCCAGAAGCATGCCATGTAGTGTGCAATAAGTAGCACAAGCCACATGAGCTTTGCGATGCCAAGTAGATGCGAGTAGCGTGAGTACCGCAGCCATTCAGTGAAATGGTTGGCGACTCTCATGACGCGATTCAGCAAAACTCCCCTCTCGATAGTCATTCGAAAAAGTCGCAACACCATGAGCGCGATCTGAACTCCGCGGACTGCGTCGTGCGTGAAATGTCCATTGGCAATGTAGAAACAGATTTGAATCGGCATAGCAAGCACCAAGTCAAGCGCGAACCACGACCGAATATACCTAAGCGCAATTTGGCGTCGTGACGTGATGAGATTGCCTTGATCGACGTAAGCAGTGTTGAAATTGAGCAGCAGGTCCGTCAGGAAACATGTTTCCAGTATCATCGCAATTGTTGCAGTGCCTTGCGAACCAGTCGGATAGTAACTAGCGAAAAATGGCAGGTACAGCCATTGAAGGTGGTAGGCGATAAGCATCAGAATTCCGTGAGCAGTGGAGGGCCAGCTTCTCGGCGTGATTGGGGACGTTAGTGCTCGAAACAGGCTCCTCCTTGCCTTCACGCTTGTCATCGACCGTATCGAGCGATGGAGAGAGAATCGACGATTCCGTTGGTACGGAGTCCCGATGGCCTTGTCGATGACGACTTCACTCGCGCGACCGAACTTGGAAGGGAGGCCTAAGCTGTCGGACATCTTCCGGAGATTGAACTTCTTCATCATAGCGTCATGGTTCGCAGCTTTCTCCGCCGTTTTGTACAGGTTCCTGGTTGAACTCTGTCGCTTGAGCATCTTCGGTCGTTTGGTTATTGCATTGGGGTGTTTGGCCACTGGAGGTCGGCTTGCAGATACTGGAGACGCAAGAATCGGGCTCATCGTTCGACTAGAATTTCGAGATTAATCAACTGCAAGAAATGGATCCCTTCGTTATTCCACATCCAGATTTTCCTTGTCCCAAGTCCAAGAGATGTTCCAGCATCTAAAGTCCACTACATACATGTACGTGTATATGATATCGTGTATACTTCGAAGTACATGCAACCAGTCCGTTTGTTACTAGGTACCGTCCCGGGCCAGTGGGAAATTCCCGTGGGAATTACTGGCGTTTGCTTCCAAGGCATATGGCCACGCAGAGTCACGGTAATTTTGTGGCGACACCGACAATTATCGTCAATATTCAAGTGCGTATGCTGCTTCGGCAAGCGAGCACAAACGTTTCCGGCGCAGACACCGTGCATTCTCTACTTGTGCCATAACCAGAGATGAAAAAACTGGTACGAAGTAATTCAGAGAACACGACCGCCTCACGACAGCGGCAGATGATGTTTATGAGCGGTCCCCAACTGGGTGTTGAGGAATTCTTGGATAACCTGGCATGTGTCTTTTAGCTGCTGATGTCGATTAGAACGACCCGTTGCTGGGTTTTTTTTCTGACACTTTGGCATTCGCTAACGTCGCCATTTCTGCTGGGTATACATTATGTAGCGCTAAAGAATTACGCAGCAGATTGGTTTACAAACTTCCAACCTTGAACATCATATCAGCCTAAACCTTCGCATGTTCAATACACCGTAGAACGGGTTTAACAATGGTAGAACAATATCTACAAGCATACTGTATGTCCGCATATCGATCACGCTTCACCGATTGTAAGATCACTGCGGGGAACTCAGACTTGAGTTGAAGGCCCCATCGTACACATCATCGGTACTAAAGAAATTGGCCTGGTAATCAGCTGAGACCGTCAGGTCGAACGCAGGCATTTCGCCCACGCATGACTTGTCCAGACCCTTGAGCTTGCCTTCGCTAGTGACGTATGACACCAGTATCTTCATGCCACAAGTAGTACCAGAATCCATCATTGTCGACATGAGCGCACCGTGAACGGAAGTGTTGAATGTCACCATCTCCTTTTCGTCTCCATCCAGCGTCTCCAGCAAAGTTTCTGCATACTTGTGCGGCGTCTGAGCGTCCAATTTACTACTCAGGAGCAGTACGCTGGCCTGAGTGGGGATCTTTGCGGTCTTGTTCCAGTACACGTCGCGTTCGTAGGTGATGGCTTTTGCAGCATACTTGCCATAGTTGAATTCCTCACACGCTTTCGACTTTTCTTTGGAAAAGGCGCAATACTGCGGAGGCTCTGCAAATGCTCCAACAGATATAAGAGCGCTCTTAAACCGCCTTTGCATTTCAGTCTTCGTGGGCAGCGGACGCTCGTACATCTCGGAGTAAGTGATGAGAGAGAAGAGAAGTGGGGAGTAAAACGCATTGTCTTGGGTTGATGCACTGCCGTACGCGTTGAAGTAGTAGATGAATTGGCTCAGAACGTCGGCGTCTTTGGCGTCACAGCGATTGAAGCGGTAAACGACCGGAGGAATGAGCTTCCGTAGCTCCGCGTCAATCAGCATTCGGCCAAGAGTGAGTGATAACGCAGCCGAAGGTGAAAACTGGCCGAAAAATTTCATGTCCTTCAAAAGCGTCGCACATGTCGAGTTTGGGTCTTTGTCGAAGTCTGCGAGCAAGCCTCGGAGCGTTTTCGGCAGAGTGTTGGGCTTCTTGAAGCGGCTACTACAGATAACGTCCTGCGAGCACAGCTCCAAGAAGCGATCTCCCACTATACGAAAGTCAATATCCCGTTTTGACAGGTAGGGGGATTTGTCTGCTGATGAACCTGAAGTTGTAGCAATGCCGTCCAAAACGTACCCCGTCACTTCTGGGGGGTTTAAATGCATCACGCGCTCCACAAAAAACGTGCCATAGCTGACGCCGTACACAATGCTATTGGCGCCGTTCGTGTACTTCGAGATGAAAGTCACCAAGTCAGTGGCCGCACTTGTAACGGAGAATGAAGCAAGGTCGCCGTACTCGTTTTCTAGCTCCTGAGCACACGCGGGAACTTCGGATGGATCGAACTCTTTGCCCTCCGGTGAGCCGGTGGCAGTAGCTTGCGCTGCGACGCACTCCAGAAGAGTGCTGCGACCAGTGCCGCGGTAGTCCATGGTATAGACATTCGCTGACCCATTTAGTTGTGTGAACAAGCTAATCATCCACGATTCCACTGGACAACGAGAGCCAACAAACACGTTAGTAAATGACACACAGTATAGTATGGTCCGTGGGATAACCTCAGAATACACTTACTCGCAGTGGAGGAATAACCCGGACCACCTTGTAGGAGCCAGACGTTAGTGGCGGTCTTAGGGTCGCCGGTGGTTGCCGGCATGCGCTTCACGAAGACATCAATCGTCGGGTCGGCAAACTGTGGGGCCTTGCAAATTCCGGGGTAGCACAGCGGCGCGTTGAAGGTAGCACATTCCGAGGTCTGTCCGCTCGAGCTGCCTTGGTCGGAGAAGGTGTAGTCGGAGCACTTGTACCACCCATTCAGCCGTGTCGTGAGGGTAGACTTGGATCCTGCCGATGTTTGTGCGACGACGGCCGCTAGCGCCAGGAGGTGGTAGAGACGCATTTGCGACTTGCTAGCAAATTCGGAACTGTGGCAAAAGTTTGAAGCTGACAAAGAGCTTCATGCATTTGTTACCTGATTATTTATGAGTCTGTTGGACGTTTGTTGATGGTTGGGCTTTAGTACGTGATACAGCCTTGCACTGTGCCTGCCGACTGAGCGTCGCATTGTATGAAACAATACGGGCCGAGCACCATGCGCATTGCGATGGGAATACTTGCCGCTTTGATAATCTTTTATCATTATGGATTTCCATAACTTCAACGGTATAGAGAAACTGTACATGTACGGTTCGCTAAATTTATTTCTATGTTCTTTCTCCAACGAACAGGCGGATAGAGATTATCCCCTGAATCATTACAAGCTTTTGCTGACTAAGAGCTCGGATTACCACAAAAACAAAGATGGAGACTCTGAATCATATGGATAGAAGTGAAAAATGTCGGGTCGACAGCGGACTCGAGTTGTCTAGAAGTGGTCGTTTTATGGATATCTGTTCGAAATCTGTTCAAAATGGCCGCGAGCCCATAATAATCCATCTACGTATTATCGGTAGATGGAGGGGGGGGGGGGGGGCATAAGCTTAGCACGTACTTAAAGTGTGTGTCTGCTGAACTGTGTGACCATCGCAATGCACTTGGAGTTTGTACGCAGCGAGAGTGTTGGTCCTTGCTGCGCTGTGTAGTATTAGAGAAGTGCAGGTCCAGTTACAGCTTGTAGTATGCGGCTTCCAGGCTGCGTTTCCATACCAGGGGCAAGAAGATACCGGATGACAGTAAAAGAAAGAGCTAAGATAACACTAAGCTGGGCTCTGGGACAATGCACAACGATAACATGCCAACGGTGTAATACATGTAACACATGACACCCAGTTTGTTGTTGTTGCAAAAAGCGGAGCCCTCAGCAAGTTTCTTGCATTTGGAACTTTTACTTGCAAAAAACGGAGCTGACCCAATTTGGCTTTGCTATTCTTAGCTGTCGCCATGTCGAGCCGTTGCATTCGTTGATAAAGACGTGGAGGACCAAGAATCGAGCCTGCATAGCAGATTGCGAGTTCAATACAGAAGGTTAGTTTTCTCGATATTATTTCGCACCCTTACGCCGCATTGAACAGCATTGTGGTAATCCGAGCTCTAAGTCAGCAAAAGCTTGTACAATGATTCAGGGGATAATCTCTATCCGCCTGTTCGTTGGAGAAAGAACATAGAAATAATTTTAGCGAACCGTACATGCACAGTTTCTCTATACCGTTGAAGTTATGGAAATCCATAACGATAAAAGATTATCAAAGCGGCAAGTAATCCCATCGCAATGCGCATGGTGCTCGGCCCGTATTGTTTCATACAATGCGACGCTCAGTCGGCAGGCACAGTGCAAGGCTGTATCACGTACTAAAGCCCAACCATCAACAAACGTCCAACAGACTCATAAATAATCAGGTAACAAATGCATGAAGCTCTTTGTCAGCTTCAAACTTTTGCCACAGTTCCGAATTTGCTAGCAAGTCGCAAATGCGTCTCTACCACCTCCTGGCGCTAGCGGCCGTCGTCGCACAAACATCGGCAGGATCCAAGTCTACCCTCACGACACGGCTGAATGGGTGGTACAAGTGCTCCGACTACACCTTCTCCGACCAAGGCAGCTCGAGCGGACAGACCTCGGAATGTGCTACCTTCAACGCGCCGCTGTGCTACCCCGGAATCTGCAAGACCCCACAGTTTGCCGACCCGACGATTGATGTCTTCGTGAAGCGCATGCCGGCAACCACCGGCGACCCTAAGACCGCCACTAACGTCTGGCTCCTACAAGGTGGTCCGGGTTATTCCTCCACTGCGAGTAAGTGTATTCTGAGGTTATCCCACGGACCATACTATACTGTGTGTCCTTCACTAACTTGTTTGTTGGCTCTCGTTGTCCAGTGGAATCGTGGATGATTAGCTTGTCCGCACAACTAAATGGGTCAGCGAATGTCTATACCATGGACTACCGCGGCACTGGTCGCAGCACTCTTCTGGAGTGCGTCGCAGCGCAAGCTACTGCCACCGGCTCACCGGAGGGCAAAGAGTTCGATCCATCCGAAGTTGCCGCGTGTGCTCAAGAGCTAGAAAACGAGTACGGCGACCTTGCTTCATTCTCCGTTACAAGTGCGGCCACTGACTTGGTGACTTTCATCTCGAAGTACACGAACGGCGCCAATACTATTGTGTACGGCGCCAGCTATGGCACATTTTTTGTGGAGCGCGTGATGCATTTGAACCCCCCACAAGTGACGGGGTACGTTTTGGATGGTGTTTCTGCAACGTCGGGAGCAGCCGAGGACAAATTTTTCTACATGTCAAAAAGGGATGTTGACTTGGGCGTCGTGGGTGATCGCTTCTTGGAGCTCTGCTCGCAGGACGCTATCTGCAGTAGCCACTTCAAGAAGCCCAACACTCTGCCGAAAACACTCCGAGGCTTGCTCGCAGACTTCGACAAAGACCCAAACTCGACATGTGCGACGCTTTTGAAGGATGTGAAAGGTTTCGGCAAGTATCTACCGTCGGCTGCGTTAACGCTCACGCTTGGTCAAATGTTGATTGGCGCGGAGCTGCGGAAGCTCATTCCTCCGGTCATTTACCGCTTCAATCGCTGTGACGCCAAAGACGCCGACGTTCTGAGCCAATTCATCTACTACATCAACGCGTACATCGGTGCATCAACCCAAGACGATGCGTTTTTCTCTGTACTTCTCTTCTATCTCATCACTTACTCCGAGATATACGAGCGCCCGCTGCCCTCGAAGACTGAAATGGAAAGGCGGTTTAAGAGCGCTCTTATATCTGCTGGAGCATTTGCGGAGCCTCCGCAGTATTGCGCCTTTTCCAAAGAAAAGTCGAACGTGTGTGGGGAATTCAACTATGGCAAATATGCTGCAAAAGCCATCACCTACGAACGCGACGAGTACTGGAACAAGACCGCAAAGATCCCCACTCAGGCCAGCGTACTACTCCTGAGTAGCAAATTGGACGCTCAGACGCCGCACAAGTATGCCGAAACTTTGCTGGAGACGCTGGATGGAGACGAAAAGGAGATGGTGACATTCAACACTTCCATTCACGGTGCGCTCATGTCGACAATGATGGATTCTGGTACTACTTGTGGCATGAAGATACTGGTTTCATACGTCACTAGCGAAGGCAAGCTCAAGGGTCTGGACAAGTCATGCGTGGGCGAAATGCCTGTGTTCAACCTGACGGTCTCAACTGATTACCAGACCAATTTCTTTAGTACCGATGATGTGTACGATGGGGCCTTCAACGCAAGTCTGAGTTCCCCGCAGTGATCTTACAATCGATAAAGCGTGATCGATACGCGGGCATACAGTATGCTTGTAGATATTGCTCTACCATTGATAAAGCCGTTCTAAGGTGTATTGAGCATGCGACGCTTTATGCGGAAATGCATTTGATATGATGTTCAAGGTTGGAAGTTTGTAAATCAATCTGCTGCGTAATTTTTTAGCGCTACATAATGTATACCCAGCAGAAATGGCGACGTTAGCGAATGCCAAAGTGTCAGAAAAAAAAACCAGCAACGGGTCGTTCTAATCGACATCAGCAGCTAAAAGACACATGCCAGGTTATCCAAGAATTCCTCAACACCCAGTTGGGGACCGCTCATAAACATCATCTGCCGCTGTCGTGAGGCGGTCGTGTTCTCTGAATTACTTCGTACCAGTTTTTTCATCTCTGGTTATGGCACAAGTAGAGAATGCACGGTGTCTGCGCCGGAAACGTTTGTGCTCGCTTGCCGAAGCAGCATACGCACTTGAATATTGACGATAATTGTCGGTGTCGCCACAAAATTACCGTGACTCTGCGTGGCCATATGCCTTGGAAGCAAACGCCAGTAATTCCCACGGGAATTTCCCACTGGCCCGGGACGGTACCTAGTAACAAACGGACTGGTTGCATGTACTTCGAAGTATACACGATATCATATACACGTACATGTATGTAGTGGACTTTAGATGCTGGAACATCTCTTGGACTTGGGACAAGGAAAATCTGGATGTGGAATAACGAAGGGATCCATTTCTTGCAGTTGATTAATCTCGAAATTCTAGTCGAACGATGAGCCCGATTCTTGCGTCTCCAGTATCTGCAAGCCGACCTCCAGTGGCCAAACACCCCAATGCAATAACCAAACGACCGAAGATGCTCAAGCGACAGAGTTCAACCAGGAACCTGTACAAAACGGCGGAGAAAGCTGCGAACCATGACGCTATGATGAAGAAGTTCAATCTCCGGAAGATGTCCGACAGCTTAGGCCTCCCTTCCAAGTTCGGTCGCGCGAGTGAAGTCATCATCGACAAGGCCATCGGGACTCCGTACCAACGGAATCGTCGATTCTCTCTCCATCGGTCGATACGGTCGATGACAAGTGTGAAGGCAAGGAGAAGCCTGTTTCGAGCACTAATGTCCCCAATCACGCCGAGAAGCTGGCCCTCCACTGCTCACGGAATTATGATGCTCGCCTACCACCTTCAATGGCTGTGCCTGCCATTTTTCGCTAGTTACTATCCGACGGGCTCGCAAGGCACTGCAACAATTGAGATGATACTAGAAACATGTTTCCTGACGGACCTGCTGCTCAATTTCAACACGGCTTTCGTCGATCAAGGCAACCTCATCACGTCACGACGCCAAATTGCGCATAGGTATATTCAGTCGTGGTTCGCGCTTGACTTGGTGCTTGCTATGCCGATTCAAATCTGTTTCTACATTGTCACTGGGCATTTCACGCACGACGCAGTCCGCGGAGTCCAGATCGCGCTCATGGTGCTGCGACTATTTCGAATGACTCTCGAGAGGGGGGTTTTGCTGAATCGCGAGAAGCACAATGAAGGCGAACGCAACGAAACTGGGAAAAGCCTCAACCATCACGTCGCGCTGTTTTTTGTTTTTAGATGGCTTCATGATGATAGTGATGCACTGCCGGCCAACAATTACAAAGGTCCAAAAGACTAACAAGAAAACGAAATGGGGAAGAGTGAGAAGAAAACTGAAAGAAATCGGAAAAGACCACACGCTCCCGATTAGCAGTTCGACCGCCACAAAGCACGCTGAAGTGAGCGAGGAGATCGTGATACATTCATCGCCACAGATCAATCGAAATGCTCACACCCTTTACGTGGGCATTTTCTCCGTTCATGAAAAAGCTTATTCTTCTCCATTGGCGTCTCAATTCTTGATCACAATTATCGGAGAACATTTCACGACCTCATATTTATAGGTGGCACACAGCTCGAAAACTATCGACTTTGCTTGGCCGCTCCCCATTGCAAGAAAAGCCTCAGAGAAAGCCATTCTCAATGACGTTCTGACCCTCTTGCACATTAGTTGTCAGCAGCAAGTTTCCGTGCTTGGACATCTTCGTGGCTTCCACCATTTTGATCGTCACGAACGGGTCCTGCAACAAGTCCAACAAGGCCGAGGTAAGGTCGACCTTGGACTCGATCTGGAATACGCGGCCGGTCGTCGCATCCACGTACGCGACCAAAGTGAAGGAGAAGCTGTACGTCTTGCCAATGAGCCACTGCACGAGCTCCTCGTCGTTCAAAATGTGCGGGAAAACGCGCTCAATCGTCGCCCGAGAAATATACAGCGTCGTGGTGCCGTACGTCTTGGCTACATTCACGTATTGCTCCACTTCTCCGTCTCCAAGGCCCAGATTTGCATCCACAAAGGGGTTAACCTCAATTCTCGACAGCTGACACTCGATATCTGAGTGGTACTCGGACAAGAGCTGCCACTGCTCGACGAATTGGTCGCGTCCCGTGTAGTCCGGACTTTTCAGATCACTGGCAAAAGTTGCCAACAAAAAATTCTTGGTAGCGTGAGCTTCACTGGGGTGTTTGGCAGGGTTGATTCCCCTCCTGATGTGCTTGAAATACTCGTTCATTGTATGGAACGCCGCGTCTTGGGTCCTCGGTCTCACTTGCACCGTTTGCTCGTTCATGAGCGTCAATTGGCGATCCAATTGGCGAATTTGCTCCTGGAGTTTGACTGCCACTTGTTTTTCCTCTTTCTGCCGTTGGCGGCGTTGGCTCTTGGCGTTGGCACAATTTTTCGACTTACGGCGGAGATTCCGAGGGCGTTTGGGGCCAATTGTACGAGTTTTTAGCGGGAAACTTGGAGGGTTGCCAGGAGATGGTGGCTGCATGTTAAGCCGAGTGTGGGGGTTCGTGAGCAGGAAGAAGTTCATGGCTCGTGGACGTGGGAGCTTGAGAACTTCAGCGCGCGGGGGGGGGGGGGGGGGTGCGATTCAGCAGTGCACTTCTCTATTGCGAATTTTAGGGTAGCGATGATTGGCTACCGGTGATTGGCTAATATCTGTGCTGGGGTGTTGTGATTGGTGTAGGAGGTTGAAGTGGTTTCGCTGATTTGAAGGACGGGCATGAACTCGAGCGACACGTTAACGGCTACGATGGCCGAAGGGAGCCAAATGTAGTATATGAAGCGGTGGCTCAAGTCGAACGAGTCACTCGATGCATATAAACTCTCGTGTAAGTGGCATGCAACACGGCACGATACGCTGCTCAACCACCAGAAACAATGGACGGAAGATGCACTACCGGTACATGTAGTTCTCCAGCCTATCAGAGAAATCCATGCTCGATGATGTTCTGGTCCTCTCGGACATCTTCACGCAGCAGCAAGTTCCCGCGCTTGTTCATCGTGGTCGAGGTGACCGTCTGCAGCGTCGCGAAGGGGTCTTGAAGCAGATCCATGAGCGCCGACGTCAGATCGATCTTGGACTCAAGCTGGAAGACGCGTCCGGTCGTGGCGCTCACGTACGCGACCAGCGTGAAGCTGAAGCTGTAGCTCTTGCCCACCAGCGACTGCGCCAAGGCCTCGTCGGCCAGAATGTGAGGGAAAACGCTCTCGATGGTCGCGCGGGAGATCTCGAGCATCGTGACGCCGTGAGTCCTCACCACGTGGACGTCCCTCTCCTCCAGCTGCAACTGCTGCTCGTAGTGATCCACGAGCTCCACGCCGTCGAGTTGACACACGACGCTCTGATGGTACACTGAGAGCAGTTCCCACTGCTTCGTGAGGTGTCCCAGGCCCGTAAAGTCCGGCGTCTTAAGCCCTTCCTCGAACGTCGAGAGCAGAAACTCTCGGGTCTCTGCAGCTTGTCGAGGAGCTCCGAGAGGGTCATATCCTCGCGCCATGCAGTGATAATACGTCTCCATGATCTGCAACGCCGCCATTTGGGCGTTTTGATGGTCTAGCAGCCCCCGCGCATTGAAGAGCGTGAGACGTCGGTCCAATTCGCGGATCTGCTCCTGAAGACGTCGAGTCGTGTCAAGTTCCTCTTTGATTTTGCGGCGCTGGACGCTGAGCTGCAGCTTCTTCGTGTTCGCACAGTTCTTGGACTGCACTCGGCGTTGAGTCACCTTGGCGCCTGCTGGCACGCCTAGAGCAAGCTTCGACTTCCTGCGAGGAGAGCTCGAGAGTAGCCACTTGTTGAACATGACGAACGTCGCACTGTAACGAGACCGAGCGAGCGAGGGCGACCGTCTGTCCGTCTATGAACCGTCTCATGAGATGAAACCACTTCAACGTGCAGGGATTCCCTGAGGGAAGTCCATTGATGATCAACGTCTCTCTACGTGGACATGCAATGGTCTCTCTTTCTGAAGCTGGATCGTAAGAGGTATCGACTGGGAGCTCTCGCTCGTTGCGAGGCATTCGCCTTCGATTCACACCCACTGGTTCTTGAGGAGGTATACGCGGCCATGGATCATGGTCTTCCGGTACGGGAGGTGGCGCGTTGTCGAAGAATTTTCTTCATCGTCGCTGTCGTTGAGAGGCAGCGCGTTGACAAGCAGCAGTCGCTCGTGGCTGCCGCAGGTCGTCTCGGCAAATTCACGCTGGCTCGGCTTCACGCGGGCTCGACGCTCATCGAGCGAAAACTCCGAGCGGTTGAACTCCTTGCGTCGTTCTTCCTCCAAGTCGGTGGCGGAAGACAGCGAGCTCGCTATGCTGGAGCTGGAGATAGCTGAAGTGCGGGAGGAGGAGCGCGGACTGAGATTTTTGAGGCTCTTCCGCGGGCTCGAGGTTCGGTGGCTCGTGTCACTCGATGGTTTATCTGTCGCAGCAGATGCCACCTTTGAGCGGTTCCTCCAGGCCGTCAGCTCTTGTTGGGCAAGCGTGTAGCATCCTCGAAGTGTCTTCGCTGCACTACCTGCGGCTTGGCCTTTCCACTGCGTGAACTGGTGACGACGGACAGCAAACACTCGCCGGCCTCCATCGAAGTGCAGCCGTACACGCTTCCTGCCAAGTGTTGTCGGACGATCAGCACCAGCTTCTTCCTGTTGTTGTTCTGCAAAGCTGTTGTCTAGCACGCGTATCTCGCTGTTGACACGAGTTGACTCCGGTACTTCTGGCGCTTCTTCGTTGGTTGCTAAACTTGACGCGCGGTTCCTTCGTCGCTTCGACTGTGCTAGCTGCACCATTGCTCGTAAGGCTACCATGGGGCCGGACATCCGCATCATACACACAGACGGAGGTTGATATGCTTAAGCCTTGAGTTGACGACTTCGGCAACGATAGCCGGGCGCAAATAAGTACTTCGAAGTACTTCGAAGAAAGGACGCAATGCTGAGGACTTGGGGCTTTCGAGAGTCACTACACAACGTGGTCGGCACGCTCTGCAGACATGATCCAGAAGTGGAGGAGGGATTCCATGAAAAGACAACTACGTAGCAGCGACCACATGCGCGCACTGATCCAAATTGCTCAATGAGTTGTCGTTACCTGAGTCGCAGTAGATATCTACGCGAGCGTTGCTAGGCGCTTGGCACGGATTTCGAGCACAGTCGGTAGACGCAACGATTCATCTCCGTTGTCCTCTTTGCTGGTGCTGTGATGCAGAGCCGTTTGCTGTCGACGTTCAGTTTGGAGAGCCCTAGCGGAGCCATTCAGAGTTTCTCCGTTCGCACTGCTACTGCTGGCGTTACTCGCCACTTCGTGGTCCAGGTCGCGAAGGACGCCACGTTGTCGGAGACTTTCCTTGCTCCGACGGAGCCCTTCATCAAATTCTTCAACCGATATCGTGAGTAGAGACTCGTTCACTTCCTCGAGAAACGCCACGCTTGACACCAAATGCGTGAAAAAGTAACCAGGCTCTGACACCAACTTGCTCGGACTCCGATACTCCAGGATGTTCGCGACGCTGCGCTTGAGCTCCGACGGGTTGGCGCGTAACACGACGTAGATCAGCGCCGGCAAAAATTCGTCCGCAGACGGGAACCTGCCTCCATTCTGCGACTTGAGGAATATCGTCAGGTCCTGGCACACGCGCAACACGGCGTCCATCTTACGCCGAGGACTGGGGCACAGCGTCACCAGTTCCAGCTGCTCCGCCAAGTGAAGCCACGTTTGCTCCTGCTCTTCCGTCTTCGGCACAGGCAGGTCAAGATGCTTGAAAGTGACGAAGCCCAACAAACTGAGCCGTTCATGCAGTGCTTCGTCTTGCCGCGCCACCTCATCGGACGGAGTCAGCGTCTTGGCGTACAGCTTTTCCATCACGAACGCCTCCAAAACCTCATGCAGCAGGTCCCCTCCGTACTCGTCTCGCACATGCAAGAACCTGCTCTGCGTCTGAAGCTGCAACTCCTCATCTCCGTGCATCAGTTTTCTGAGCTTGTTGCTGTGCTTGATCTGCTCCACGAGCTTCTTGACAAAATCCTGCACCTTTCCTCCGGGTCGGTCTCTGGTGGCGATAGCCCTCAACATCTGCGGCAGGTCCCAGAGCTCCGCGCGCTTGACGAACGACTGGATGCGGTACACCAGCTCAGCCGCCTGCGGGTTCTTCATCAGCGCCACGAGCTCCCTAAAGCCCACCAGAAAGGCCATCTCCCGGTCATGGCCCGTCAGCTTCCTCGTCCTGGGGCTGTGCGAGCGCTGCCACTGGTCCAGCAGCGCCTCCTGCTCGCGCAGCTCCTGGAACAGTGTGTAGTAGCGTCTGGAAGAGCTCTGGACGTCTGCAGCGGCCTCCGTTGCCTCCTCCGTGAGCTGCATGTCGTTGGCCAAGATCTTGTGCTTGAGCTCATCCAGACTGGCGAAAAACCTGCTCAACTCGTCGTTGACGCCTTCCAGAGCGTCGCGGCAATGACTGGGGATGGCTGAAGCTGCTAAGGACCCGGGAAACTCGCTGGAAGCTGCTGGAAGTGCCTGGTTCCGCCGTTCTTCCGCTCCGTCGATCCAGGACACGCGATTCGTGCGCGCAGCGAGTAACAACTCGCTGCGCCGCTGCTCCGACAGAACGTAGGACGGCGCGGCTGGTACGGTTGGAAGCGCCGCGATCTCAGCATTTTGGGACGACCGGTGGGACGTATCCGCGTGCCGTGTAGCGGACGACATCGACGCCTTCCCACCGCCACCAAGACCCCAGAACATCATGATGCTGACCGCGACGGTGGATACTTTTTGAAGAGCATCAAGTTTCAGAATGTGCGTTAAGTTCGCATTAGCTGTAAGAGGTTTTGCAGAAGTAGCGTGATGAAGTAATCATTAAGTAGCCATACACCAAGCTGTCATCCGTGTGGTCGCCAAAGAACACGCCATGCCAGGCTTGTCCGCCGAGCAGCTTTCCGCCTTCAAGCGCGACGGCTTCCTCGTCATCCCGCAGGCTCTGTCCCACTCGGTGTGCGATGAGCTGCGCGCCAAGGCGGGCGAGTACGTGGCGCAGTGCGACGTGAGCGAGCACCGCTCCATCTTCACCACGAACGAGCAGACGCGCCGCATGAACGACGAGTACTTCCTCGAGTCGGGCGACAAGATCCGCTACTTCTTCGAGGAGCACGCGTTCCAGGCGGACGGCAAGACGCTGGTCGTGCCGCTGGACGTGGCCGTCAACAAGATCGGCCACAACCTGCACAACCTGGACCCGGTCTTCCACAGGGTCAGCTACGCGCCGGAGGTCACGGACGTCCTCAAGTCTCTGGGCTACGTGCGCCCCATGGCGGTGCAGTCCATGTACATCTTCAAGCAGCCGAGCATCGGCGGAGAGGTCAAGCCCCACCAGGACGGCAGCTACCTGTACACGGAGCCGCAGTCCGTCGTGGGCTTCTGGTGGGCGCTGGAGGACTGCACACTCGAGAACGGCTGTCTGCATGGCGTCCCAGGCTCGCACTTGACTGTGCCTGTCCGTCAGAGACTGAGACGCACAACCAAGGAGCAGCAGGAGCAGAACGGGGGCTTGTTGCTGGAGAACGTACCGGAGACAGTGGAGCCCTTCGACGTGAGCAAGAGCCAGCCGCTCATCACGAACAAGGGGGACTTGGTGCTGCTGCACAGCTCCTTCGTGCACTTCAGCGAGGCCAACAGGTCGCCCCACTCGCGCCACGCGTACTCGATCCACGTCGTTGAGAGCCGCGATGTGGCGTACCCCGCTGACAACTGGCTGCAAACCACGGGCAACGTACCGTTCAAGCCCATGTATGAGAGTTGAATTGGCTCCTATGCAGAACAACCGGCGTGAAGTGATAAATGAAAGAGCAAGTCTTATGGATTCTAGCCTCCTAGCAAAAATGTAGCGGCATTGTCGACGATGCGAGCCACGTCGTCAACGTGCTCCTGGATCGTAGTCGAGTTGTCTTTGAACGCGACGCAGTCCGAGATGCCGGGGAATGCTGCGCCAGCGTAGCCTTCGTAGAATCCGGGACCGAAGATAACGTGTCTGTACCAGGGTCGGTGAGGGAGCCCAGCTTCGGAGATCAAATGGCGCTCCAACAGCACAAGTTTCTCATTCCACACGCGGAGAGCATTCACATCGAATTCAGCGGCCTCGTTTGACTTGAATGAGTCGAGTTTTGAATGGAATACGGTGGCACTGGCACTGAAGTGGTCGATGGCTTCGTGGAGTGCAGCAAAATTGACTCCCGTTACTTTATCTTCAAGCCGAGACAGGTCTTCCTTCATAACGACAGCGTACGTCGTGTAGTCAAAAGGCAGAACGGGATCATCTGCCAAGCGAAGACCAAGAAGACCCCACCAACGAGCGGTTGAGACGTGAGTGGAGTAGTTTGGATCTCCGTACAGCTCGGCGTACATCAGGCTGTCCATGGAGCTGTGGTACACGCCGTACTGCGCGTGGCTGGAAATCGCGAAGCCCATATCGACCGAAATGATACCGAGGTGCTGGTAAAACGCCGAATAGTCCGAACCCGAGCCCAGCAGCTTGATGAGATGGTCCGGGCCCAGGGTTCCATCGTCGGCGCCGTTGAGTTGTGCTCGCTTAGCTTCAGTCTGGGCAACCCACTGCTCATAAAGGGTCGACTCCGTCTCGTTGCCGTGAAACCGGTTAGCTGGTATAGCTTTTGCCGTGTTGAAGAGGAACTCGGCTATGGACGGACTCGACGCCGCATACACCAACGGTCCAATCGTAGAGTCAACGTTCAGATACGCAACAGCCTGCTTCGTCAGCACGTCCGCGTTGTCTTCTGCATACTCGGTGCTTCCCAGGAGACCAGGCTCCTCGCCATCCCACGAGCCAAGAACGAGTGTACGGCGAGGTCTCCATCTTTGCTGAAGGAGCTCACCCAAACCTCGTGCAATTTCTAACAGAACCGACGATCCACTGCTGGGATCAATAGCCCCACAGACCCAGGCGTCACGGTGGTTGCCCAGAATCACTTGTTGGTCCGGTTCCTCGGAGCCTTCAATCGTACCGATGACATCCCAGATTGGACGGACCTTGTTATCCATCTCAATGTCGAGATTGACGACAGTAGTTGCGTCGTCACCAATGCGATAGCCCTGAGGGAATGAAAGTCCTCCTTGCCAAGACGACGGGGCTTTTCGTCCACCCAGCGATGCCAGAATGTGCTTCGCCTGACCATACGAAAGCGGCAGCGCTGGAATGTGCGGAATGGTCTTGGCATCTTCATAGTCGAGGTACGGCGCACCAGGCACAGACGCGAACCCAGGGGTGAGAGGGTCTCCAGCAGCTAGAGACAAAAAGATGGTCGCTCCACGTTGGAAAGAGTCTTCCGGTCGCCATGGGCCGTCGGGGTACACTGGTCCCTGGACAAAACCATCTTCGTTTGGGTCCGAATAAATGAGCACTCCGGCCATTCCGTGAGCTTCTGCCGCCATAACTTTTAGCCCGCGATAGTTCCCGCCGTAGCGAGCCAACGCAATTTTCCCCTTTAGTGGCACGTTGTTGGCCACCAGCCACTCGAAGTCTTCAGGCTTGCCGAAGTTCACGTACACCACGGAGGCTGTGACATTCCCCGTGGCAGCGTAGGCGAGGAACGGTGGCAAGGCTTCTTCGTCACTAGTGCACGCGTCTCCACGCACGGAAGGCTCCGTCAAGTTCAGCTCTCTTGTGGCTCCTGCCGGTGCTACGATGGCTAGATGACGACGCACGGGGGCCGAAAGCAAGGTGTAGTACGTCTTGATCTCGGTCTTCAAGCCGTAGGACTCGAACTGCTCTGCTGTGTACAGTGCCGTCTTGTAGTCTTGCTGACTGCCTGCAACATGGGGGACGCTAAAACCATGAAAATGTCAATACAAAGGCTCAACTTTTTCACGGACTCCTACGGACACATACCTGGAAAACTTGTGCTGGAATTCGCGCAGGTGTTCGACATCCACGCCGTCCACGAACGCCTTCTCAACACCCCGAAGCACCGATGCAGTAGCGATAGTTGCAGGTTCGACATTTTCCTGCATGGAGCTGGACACGTCCACGGCTTGGTTGGATGAATAGATGACACCCGAATACCCCGCCATTGCGAAGAAGAGCAGAGTGGCGACACCGGCCGCTCGTCTCAAGACTCCCGATTCATTGAGACTCGAACTCGACCGGGTGGAGTGAGCGGGGACGACCGAGTCAAAGGTGCTGTAGCCGCTGCCGCGAGCAGTTTCAAACGGCGTTCGAGTCGGCTTGTCAATCATTTTCGGTCGTTGTCGCTCTAGTCGAAGGCCCTGCAACCGGTTGGCGTTGTCCAAGCCGTCCCAGTAGTAGAATGGCAGGTAGAAGACGAGCACTAACGAGGGCAAGCCAGAGGAAGTAAGAGACCGAGACCGGCACTCCATCACCCTTGGTATTGGAGACGCAGCTGTGCTCCCGAACTTACGCTCCAACACTCTCAACGCATTCGACACCACGACACAACTTCAGGCCAGTTGCTAATTGTGACACGCACGTCCCGTAAGATTAGCACGGCAATGTGTGACGTGTGAGAATAGAAAAGGCCTTCAACTAGAATGTAGCCATGTTGAGCAATCTGATGGATGAGTGTATCTATGAATCATAGGCTATGATGTCGCCTGCGTCAACGCCGTATCCTTTGGTGATCAAGATACGCCCTGTATCATTCCCGGATTTGCGCGCGTCCAGCAGAGTCTCCGCCTGTATCCGCAGCCCATGGACAGCGACTCCAGCGACATCTACGGCACGTTCGACGGCCGCCAAGTCAATGGAGATGCATTGCTGAGCTCTCCAGCCGCTTCGTCTCTCAAGTCCTCAGTGTTTCGAGTCGCAGGTCTGGCTGGTGTGCTGCTGGTGACTGTATACGCCACGTCCAGCGGCTTCCAGACGCTGCAAAACGTAAATTCCGTCGTGACACTCAATGAACAAGACGGAGCCGCCGCCGGGGACAGTCCGTTGTACCATAACGTGGAACTCGAGACGGAGCTGAATGACGTCGAGCAGCAACTTGTCGATGGTGTGGACGCTGCCCACATCCGCGAGTTCCTCCACGTGTACTCGAGCAAGCCGCACATTGCCGGCTCCAAGGCGGACTACGAGACGGCGAGATACACCGTGGAGAAGTTCGAGTCTTTCGGACTCAAGACGGAGATCAAGGAGTACTACACGCTGCTGTCCACTCCAGTGCGCCGTCGTCTCGCCATTCTCGAGCCGAAAGCAGCGGCACAGGAGCTGAACCTGACCGAGGCGTCGGTGGCTGGAGACGCCTGCACGACGGACGCTACTGCCGAGCCGCCGTTCTTGGCGTACTCGCCGTCCGGGAACGTGACGGCGTCGGTGGTGTATGCGAACTACGGCTCGCAGCAGGACTTCCAGTGGCTGGTGGACCAGGGAATTGACCTCAAGGGGAAGATCGCGCTGGTTCGATACGGAGCCAACTACCGAGGCCTCAAGGTGCTGGCAGCACTGGAGCACGGCATGGCGGGGGTGCTCATCTACTCGGATCCGGTAGATGACGGGTACGGCAAGGGCCCCGTGTACCCGGAAGGTCCGTGGCGACCGGAGAACTCGTTCCAACGCGGGTCGATCTACAACGAGTGTGGCGATCCGTTGACTCCTGGGTGGGCGTCGGTTCTCGGGGCAAAGTACCTCAAGTATGAAGATGTCAAGACGATCCCGCACTTGCCGTCGCTGCCGCTCTCGTACGGCCAGGCGAAGCACATTTTGAAGGCTTTGAGGGGTCAGCAAGCGCCTGCAAGCTGGCAGGGAGGACTGCCATTCCCTGACGGCTACCACATTGGAGACGATGACTCGACGGTGGTGAACTTGGATCTGGAAATGGACAACTCGATTGGCCCCATTTGGGATGTCATCGGCACTATTGAGGGCGCGGAGGAGCCGGAGAAGCAGGTCATCCTGGGCAATCATCGCGATGCTTGGGTTTGTGGTGCGATCGACCCCAACAGCGGCACTTCGGTGCTGGTGGAGCTGGGACGAGTGTTTGGAGAGATGCTGAAGACTGGATGGAAGCCCAAGCGCACGATCGTCCTTGCGTCTTGGGATGCAGAGGAGCAGGGACTCATCGGCAGCACCGAGTTTGTCGAGGAGAACGCAGAGCGACTGAAAGAGGAGGCCATTGCGTACCTCAACGTCGACACGACTCTAGGTCCTCTTGCAGGGGCCGGTGGGTCACCATCGATTGCCAAGCTGCTCTTCCAGACAGCGAACGCCATCCCGGCCAATGGTTTCAGCGGCGTTGCAGCGGCCCAGAAGACGCTGTACGAGCAGTGGCTTGCTCAGACTGAGTCCTATCGTCTCAGCAATGCCACCAGCGGTACCATCGGTCCCGACCATCTCCTGACAGTGCTTGGAACTGCGAGCGACTTCGGAGCTTTCTGCCACCACTTGGGCGTTGTGTCTGCCAACATCGGCTTTAACCTGCCTGGGGCGTACGGCACCTACCACAGCACCATGGACAGTATCATGTACTCGGAGTTGTTCGCGGACCCAGACTACATCTCTCACGTAACAACGGGGCGCTGGTGGGGGCTCTTGGCTCTGCGTCTCGCAGACAACGCCGTGCTCCCGTTCGAGTTTTCCACGTACGCGCTAGTGATGAACGAGGCTGTCGCGTCGTTCGAGGCGGCGTTGGAGGTCGAAGCGGAGCGCTACCCTGAAGTGGACGCGGTCGACTTCACCGCACTACGTCGAGCTATCGGGAACTTCGACGCAAACGTCCAGGACTTCCACGAAAAGCTGGGAGACCTTCAGCCTGGATCCGACCTCAGCTACTGGAACGACAAGCTCATGTACTTGGAGCGCCACCTGACTCTGGACTCCGGTCTGCCGCACCGCGACTGGTACAAGCACGTGGTGTTTGGCCCGGGCTTCTACGACGGCTACGGAGGCACGGCTTTCCCGGGTCTGGCGGACGGCATCGCCTTCCACGACAGCGCCCAGACCATCCAAGCACACGTCGACGACGTCGTGAAGGTGCTGGACGGCGCTGCAGAGTTCCTATTGTCCAAGTAGAGCGAAGAGAACTGCAGGTAGTTCACTTTTAGTCCATTGTTCCTGCTAATCGATACACGGGAGTAACTATGCAACGTGTGACTCGTAGTCGCTGCTTTACAGTCTCAGAGGAATCCGTTCTCGATCACGTTCTGGTCCTCGAGCACGTCGTCCATGAGCAGCAGGTTCCCGCGCTTGGTCATGGCCGCTGCGTCCAGCATCTTGATGGTCGCGAACGGGTCCTGCAGCATGTCCAGCAGAGCCGACGTGAGGTCGACGGTCGACTCGGTCTGGAAGATGCGGCCGTCGCGCGCGTCCACGTACGCGATGAGCGTGAAGGCGAAGCTGTACGTCCTGCCGATGAGCGACTGCACCAGCGGCTCGTCGTTCAACAGGTGCGGGAACACGCGCTCGATGGTCGTGCGCGAGATCTGCAGCGTCGTGGCGCCGCACGACTTGACCACGCTCACGTGTCGGTCACACCCCTCGTCTCCGTCGGCGAGACGCCCGTCCGTGAGCGGGTACACGTCAATGCTTGCCGCCTCGCAGCCGACGGAGGCGTGACACTCGTTCACTAGCTGCCACTGCTCCAGGTACTTGCTCCGACCGGTGAAGTCGTTGGTCTTGAGGTCTCGGACGAACGCCGCGTTGAAGAACTGCAGCGTCGCCTCCGCCTGCTCCGGGTACCGCACGGGGTCGAACCCGCGCGCGATGCGCTCGAAGTAGACGCGCATGACGTTGAACGCGGCCATCTGCGCGTTCTGGCGAGCCACGACGTCTCGGCCGTTGATGAGCGTGAGCTGTTCATCCAGCCGGCGGATCTGCTCCATGGAATCCTGGACGGACGCGAGTTCGTGTCTGCGTCTGCGTTTGCGGTCGTTGGCCTCGTCCTTCTTGGCGTTTGCGCAGCTCTTCGAGTGCAGACGGCGGCGACGGAGCCCTGGGGGTCGTCTCGGCCCAACTAGACGAGTAAGCGACCCATGGGCAGGTGGAGCGTCACGCAGGGAGCGCAGGCTCGTGAGCGAGAAGAAATACATGACGACGGTCTCAGTTGGTGGCGACTTCCTGAATGGGCGAGAACGGCGCAGTGGGACGGCAAACACGCGCCCAGGGGACAGCAGGCCACTGACCAGTCCACCGCCATCCTTTTGCTGCCTTCAACTAACTGGTCGCGGGTCGCGCGACTCTCAGTGGTTTGAAATCGTTGTCGGCCGTTTAAGCGGAGGCGACTGGCGAGAAATCGTGGAACGGATCCCCATGGGTTTTGTCAGCTCCGAGAGACGGCTGTGCATGCATTGGCTTTACACGGCGACTTGACAAGGTTGGTGTCGACCAACGGTGGATGCAAAGCCACAAGGGGCCTTGTGAGACTGATCAGAGCGGAGAAGCGTCAAGCAACAATGGAATGGGCAGCTCTCACCTGAAATGCTTCCCGCGACTGACACGAAGGCGCCGCTCAGTCTGCATGAACGTGTAGATATGCGCAGCGCGTAGCAGTCAACCTGTTGTCATTGCTCTTCGGCTCTAGCCACGCCAACGCACCGTGTGATCGGCCATGTAGACGGCGCGAGCAGTTGAGCTAGAACCACTCTTCTCATACCAAGTACTTCTGAAGTTACTACTTAACAACGTATATCGCCAAACTTCTTCGCTCACCGCCAGCCACAACTCATAATATGACTTGTGGCTGGCGGTGAGCGAAGAAGTTCATCGTGCTGTGCAGCCGCTTGAAATGTGCAATCTACCAGTGAAACCACTTCAACCTCCTCTGCCAATCACAACACCCCAACACAGATATTAGCCAATCATCGTAGCCAATCATCGCTACCCTATTAATAAAATTCACAATAGAGAAGTGCATCGCATTCCCCCCGCGCTGAAGTCCACGTCCACGAGCCATGAACTTCTTCCTGCTCACGAACCCTCACGCTCGGCTCAGCATGCAGCCCCCCCCTCCTTACAACTATGCGCCATTGAACCCTCGAAGGTTCCCGCTAAAAACTCGTACAATTGGCCCAAAACGCCCTCGGAATCTCCGCCGCAAGTCGAAAAATTGTGCCAACGCCAAGAGCCAGTGGCAAAAAGAGTCAAAACAAACGGCAGCCAAACTCCAGGAGCAAATTCGCCAATTGGATCGCCAGTTGACGCTCATGAACGAGCAAACGGTGCAAATGAGACCGAGGACCCAAGACGCGGCGTTCCATACAATGAACGAGTATTTCCAGCACATCAAGAGGGGGATCAACAGGCATCTACAGATAGGGCATTTGCCGATTTGGGCATTCAGGTGAAGTAGGATAAGGCATCCGCAGGGCACCATACTAAAGCCAAGATAAAACGAAATCAAAGTATATTCAAGAAGCATCTAATGTTAATGCATGCATTTAAAAGGCCTGCAAACACCAGCGCTGTGTCCCTCTCGGGGTTTGTTTCTTGAAGGTTGACCTATTAGAGCTGGTTAAACTGCTGCATTCCTTCAAGTGACAAATTTAGATTATGCGAAAACTCAGTGGGAGGTCGTGGAAATGTTGTTGCGATGTAAATTCTCTCAGGTCATGAGAGCTGTCAGGCAGCTCGTCGTTTCCTAGTTGGTCACTCATGAGGTAGTTGCAGGAAGTAGACACGTTGAAGTGCCGAGGCAGAATGCCACGACAGGCAGCAGCAAGTGGCAGGCAGCAGGCGAGGTCTCTCAAGCAGGTCTTGCTGAGACTGCTGAATGCGAAGTGTGAGACCTCGTGCCGCCACAAGCTGAGCCAGCAGTTTGTGTATTTGCACGCAGTACAATACAACAGCACCTATCTAATGTCTATCCTACACAGCTTACATGATCCTGTCCATCCAGCATACAACTCCAAGTAGTTAGCCCTGAGCAGCATGATCTGACTTGGGCTGGTGAGCGTGCAGCAGCAGGTCCAGCTTCACATCTCCCACTCCCACTTGAACACGGCGTCCTTGTTGGCTTGGCCGTCGTGATCACTTGAAGTAACTCCTTGTTTGTTGACTCACACCTTGAAGTCGTAATGTAGATCTTGATCTGGTTCGCGACGCTACTGCAGGACGCTGGTGCAACCAGCTTGATTTTGAGTCAGGCTCTCAGATTAGTTTAGACTGCCAGCGCTGCTGTCGAGTCTTGCAATAGAGTCAGCTTACGCTTCCTCTTCATTAGTTTCAGCGGTCTCCACACTCGTATCACGAGTCAGTGGCAGCACTTTCATTGCTTCGCGGAAGCGGGCAAATTTCACGGCGCCGAGAGCTTTGGTCATGATATCTGCGACCATGTTTTCAGTTCCAATGTGACGTGTCGTGAGTCGATTGAGCTCCACGTTCCTGCGTGTCATGTGGTACTTGTTTTCAATGTGTTTGCTCTTGCTGTGTTTGCCGGGTTTTGCAGTTAGGGCAATGGCGCCCATGTTGTCCCCGAGCAGCTCTGGTGTGGAGTGTTCCCAAGCTAGTTCGCCACAAAGATCAGCGACCCACAGTAAATCCTTCGTAGCATCTGCCATCGCGACATACTCAGCTTCACACGTGCTAAGAGCATTGATCTCCTGCTTCCGAGAAGCGTACGAGAGCACATTTCCATCTAGCATGGTCACATACCCACTAATACTCCGCCGGTCTACAGGGTCGTTTGCGTAGTCGGCATCAGAGTAGCAGGTGACGCTCACATCAGTCCCATGTGCTACATCCATCACCAATCCGTAGTCTTTCGTCGACTGGAGGTAACGCAGTACCCGCTTTGCTTGAGCGTAATGGGTGTAGTCATAGTCCGCAAGGAATTTGCCGAGGTGCCGTGTAGCGTGTGCAATGTCAGGCCTCGAGGCGCCGACTAGATATTGAAGTGCTCCCACTAGCTCGCGGTACGGTAGATACTCAGTAGTTGCAGGCACAACAGCAGTAGAAGCAGCAGTTGCTTCTGGCGTCGCACATCCATTGCAGTTGGACATGTGGAAGCGCTTCAACACTTCAATGATGTACTGTTGCTGAGAGTACGCGATCTGTCGGCGCGGCCGATCAATTGTAATTTCCACTCCTAGAAGATACTTCACCGTTCCCATAGTTGTCATCTCGAAGGTCTCCATCAGTGAAGCAGCAATCTTTGCACAGAGTTCCGTAGGACCCATCAGCAGCAAGTCATCAACGTAGACCGTCAAGAGCATCTTGACTTCTCCATCCTCCTTCAGTGCGTAAAGACCAAAGTCGGAGTCCAACCTTTCGAACCCCAGCTCAACTAGTCTGGTGTGCAGCGTACGATTCCAGATGTTGGGGGCTTGCTTCAACCCATACAAACTCTTTAGAAGTTGGCAAACAGCGTCATTGTCGTCGTCTTCGAATCCAGGCGGCTGCTCCATAAAGATCAACTCCGCCAAATCTCCGTACAGAAATGCTGTTTTCACATCGAACTGGAGCACCTCCCAATCCCGCTGTACTGCGAAGTAGATGGCAGCCCGGATGGTCTCAAACCGAATCACAGGCGCGTAAGTTTCACTGTAGTTGATGCCAAGTTGCTGTTTGAAGCCGTGAATGACGAGTCTGGCTTTGAACCGCTTGATTCGTCCTCGTTCATCTCGTTTCACAGCGAAAACCCATCGGCAGGTAATCACTTTCGACTTCTTTGCTGCAGCTCGTGGAACCAGTTTCCAAGTTTTATGCTTCTTCAGCGATGCTAGCTCTGCCAACATCGCGGCCCTCCACTGAGGCCAATATTTGCTTGCTCGTGCTTGTTTGTACGAAGTCGGAATCTCAATGTCTGCGTTGGCCATCATAGCCATTACCATCACACTTCCAACCCAGTAGTCGCTTAGGCAACCATTTGGTTTTTGCACGCGGCGCGGCCGCTTTGTGCACGGCTCCACAGGAGGTGGCTGAATTTCAAACCCAGTTGTCTGCTTCTCAGGTAATCTCCGGTCTTTACGTTTACGCCTCCTCCGCTTCGTCGGCGTAGGTGACGCTTCCTTCGCTCCCACGTGATCTGCAGGCACTTCGTGTAATTCTCCCACTTGCTCTGCAGGCACGTTGTCTACGAGCTCCAATGGCCGTTCAGAGATAGATGAGGAAGATACATAAGTATCCATGCTGATGCAGATTCGATCCACTGGCACGGTTGCTGGTAACTCATGTATGCTACCGAGGAAGTGATTCTCCAGGAGCTGCTTGACGTACGTTCCGTCTGCAGTAAACTCCTCGTGAAAACGAGCATTCCCAGCTTGAGCAGTAGCAATTTGGCATGTCAGCAGATCCAAGAACTTGTAGCCCTTCGTGTTCACACTGTAACCCAGCAATAGGTACATCTGGGCGCGAGGTGCCAGCTTCTCCTTCTTCTGCCGCGACTCAGGCGGCACCCGTACATGGGCCACACATCCCCACGTCCGAAAAGTGCTCAGATCGGGTGCCTTCCCATACAGCTTTTCGTGAGGTGACACCACACCAAAAATCTTAGTCGGCAGCATGTTCAATGTGTCAACCACATGTAGCAGTGCCTCGCCCCACAGCATGTTTGGCATGCGGGTGGAAGTCAGCATGGCCCGGATGCGCGGCAACACGACGCCATTGGCACGTTCTGCTATTCCATTCTCCTCAGGAGAATACGAGTTCGTGTTCTGAAGAATGATGCCACGGGTCTCGCAAAACACTGCTAGTTCATCACTCATAAATTCACCACCCTGATCGGAATGCATGCGCCGAACTGTAAGCTTGGGGAATTGTGTGCGAAGCTCATTTAGCAGAGCGGTAATGTAGCCGGTTGCTTCGCTTTTCGCCTTCAGTAGGTAGACCCACTTGTGTCTAGTCGCTTCATCAATCACGAAGAGAAACATAGAGGCTCCGCTGACTGTCAGCTCATTGACTGTGCAAACGTCCATCACAAGCTTCTCAAGTGGCTTCCACTTTCGGGTGCGCAGTCGCGGGTGGCTCATCTTCTTTGCTTTGCTGGCAATGCAGGCGACGCACTCGTAAACAGTAAGATCTTTGCCGCTGACATCGATTCCCACGTTACATTGAGTGCTCAATGTTTTCACACAATCCATGCCCATATGACCAAAACGCTGATGCAGGAGTTCCATGCTCTTCTTGTTGTTCATGTTCTGCTTACTCACTGCACTAACCATGACGCCAGGTACACGTGCAACATGTAGTCGATAGATGTTTTCCTCCATCTCAAACCGTATCACAGTCCCAGGTTTAGAAAGCCACGCAATCTTCTGATCGTCCGAGCAGGTCAGCTTGTACTGTCCCGTGGTCTGCATGTAGCCAAGACTAATGATGTTGACCCGTGCAGTCGGGCTGTAAACCACTTTGTCAAGCAGGCGGTCCTCCGTAGCGCCAGTTGCCTGGTTGAACACACGGAGCAACACAGTTCCACAGATAGAGGCATGTTCACATGTACCGTTAGCAAAGTCCAATCGGCTCGTCTTGTCATTGTGCAGTGCCGTGAATAACTCGAGATCGTTGCAGACATTAGCCTGCGATCCCGAATCTAAAATCCACTCAATGCAATCGGACTTCTCAAGTATCATACCTGAGCCGCGGTTAACAGCGTTCACTTGACGCGGTTCATGCCAGTTGCCAGCACCAGAGTTCCGCTGTCCAAATTGCGGGTTCCTCCCATCATCAAAACGGCGTTGCCACGATTCAGCCGGACGGTGGTCATTTCCCCATCTCGGTGATCGTGGTGGCGCCCAGGGTTGCGGAGGACCGAATGACCCACGGGGCGGCGACTCAAATCGCCTCGGCGCAGCTCTTTCGCGTGGCGGCGACTCAAATCGCATTGGGTGATCAACACGTCCACGCGGCGGCAACTCAAATCGCCTTGGACCGTACCCAATGTAGCCCGGTCCAAAGTTCAGACGCGGTGGGGAGCGGCGGTCAAACCCACGCGGTGGAGATCGGCGCCACTCATCAGCACTCCGTCCTTGGCGAGCAGGAGAGCGTCCACGCTCACGCTTAAAGTTTCCATCGTTACTGCCACGTGGCCCGTAATAACAATCTCCAAGTGCAGGTGGACCCACCCGTGATCCACCCTCGTTGCACCTTCTTTCATGTATAGGTCCACGAAATTCAGCACTAGGTTCTTGCTGTTCAACCCTTGAGTATAGTCCAAGCTGCTGAACTCCCACTGGTTGGCGTTGCTGAACATGCAGTACTTCGTAGCGCTGTCGAGTGCCTTGTCCATCACCATTGAGCCTTGGTTCTGGTTGCTGAGACGGAAGTTGCTGCGTCACCAGCGGCTCAGCAGGTTTGGCTTCATCCGGACTAGCCGGTGTAGTGGGAGAGTAGACTGGCGACATGCCAGTCAACCGAGGTGTCGTTGCCTCCGACGACTGCGCCGCAGGCGACTGCGTCGCAGTTGACACCACTTCCACACGACGAACAGCATTCACCAGAGACATCGCACCACGCTTGTTTTTCTTTTCCTTCAAACGTTTTTCCAGTTCAGGCTTGAGCGGAGTGCCCGTTGTAGCCGTGCACTCTGCATACCAATGCCCTTGCTTGCCGCAGTTGGCACAGCTCGTCTTGGCTTTCTTGCGTTTCGTATCAGCAGCTGCATCACGCTTGCGAGCTTTATTCTTTTGACCACTGTTAACATGGTTGACCTGAGCTGCTTGGCGTTTCGGTGCTACAGCAGATGTCTGCAGACGCTTGACTTGATCGCGTGCCTGCTCAGCGGTACGCAGACGCTGCATGGCTTCAGAAAGCGTGAGGGTCGAGCGGTCGTTCTTGCTACACCAGACGGTGTGCTGCTGCGCCATCTCCCCGAACACATTCAGCGTGTTGGAGAGGAGCAAGCTCGCATGGTCATACTCGGCCATCTCGCCATTCGCTTGGCGCAGGCGGCGCACAAGCTGTTCCACGTCGTCGACGTACTTGGCGACGGTCTCGTCCGGCTTGAGCAGCCGGTTCATGAGCTCCCTGCGTATGTAGTCGGGGTTCACGCCGTCACCTGCCTCGAAATGCGCCGTGATCCGACCCCACAGCAGTGAGGGCGCCTCCACTTGGTCATGCAGCTCTTCGACCTTGAAGGTCACTCTGAGCTCGAGCGACAGCGACAGTGCGAGCGCTGAGAACGCCACTCCCTTCCGCATGCTGTACCAGTCGGCGTACTTGGGCTGCATGTAGCCCATGCGCGAGTCGTACCGCTCGCCGCCGTACGTAATGGCGTCGAGCATCAGCGGCTGGAAGCGCAGCATGACCTCGCTGCGCCACGCCAGATAGTCATCCTTGGTCTTCAGTGGCGGCAGCGAGATCCTCGTGCCCATCAGCACAGACGTAAACTTCGAGAGCTCCGCGTCGTCGTAGCGACGGGTGAGCTGTCCGATCTGCATCTGGCCTTGGTCTGCAACAGGTCCGCCAGCGTCGTCTCCTGCACCAAGTCCAGCGTCTCCAACAGCACGTCCAGCGTCTTCTCCAGCAGCACGTCCAGCGTCTTCTCCAGCAGCACGTCCAGCGGAGTCTCCAACAGCACGTCGAGCAGGTTCACCAGCAGCACGTCCAGCGGGTTCACCAGCAGCACGTCCAGAAGCGTCGGAGTTGCTGAGTCGGGCTGAGGGAGGGAGGTCTTGGACCGGCGTTCTTCCCGGAGAGGCCTCTTGCGATGTGACGAGATCCGGCCCTCCGTTGCGGAGCCTATCCAATAGCATGTTCAGGAGTGGAAGACTCCCAGATAGACTGGCCAATTGCCGTCCGAGTTGTTCAGCTTGTTCAGCTATAGTCCTTGCTCACGTTCGTCAGGTACGTCAGGTTGCTGCACTTGGTCTGCATCGTCAGTCGAGGCGTCCTGCCTTCCGTTTGGGCTCATAACCTGAGAGCTGTCAGGCAGCTCGTCGTTTCCTAGTTGGTCACTCATGAGGTAGTTGCAGGAAGTAGACACGTTGAAGTGCCGAGGCAGAATGCCACGACAGGCAGCAGCAAGTGGCAGGCAGCAGGCGAGGTCTCTCAAGCAGGTCTTGCTGAGACTGCTGAATGCGAAGTGTGAGACCTCGTGCCGCCACAAGCTGAGCCAGCAGTTTGTGTATTTGCACGCAGTACAATACAACAGCACCTATCTAATGTCTATCCTACACAGCTTACATGATCCTGTCCATCCAGCATACAACTCCAAGTAGTTAGCCCTGAGCAGCATGATCTGACTTGGGCTGGTGAGCGTGCAGCAGCAGGTCCAGCTTCACATCTCACAGGTCATTTTCAACTGGTTTCAGATTTTCTAATTCATCCTTTCATCGACGCGTTGCCTTCATCTAAGTAAACGTCGCCTTCGAGAAACTCATCAACTATGCGATCCACAATGCAGAATATCGCTGAGGAGGGGGTCAGAATAGTGGCTTAATATTGGGTAAACACGTACTTAAGTACAGCAAAATACTTCAAGAAGTAGTTATTTGGCTCGCGATCCCAAAGCACTGTATCGTGAGGACCTTTTGTCCTTGCAGAAGTGGGAAAGTTATGTTTATTTGGTGAGTGGCCGCGTGACTTTTTTGTAGAAATACAATCCGCCGTTCAACACTGCTTCAAAGTCTTGGCGATAGTCAGTTGATGCAAACCACATTCACTTCATCGATTTCTATCACAGCACGGTCTTATAGCTGCTTAGAACAAGAACCTCTTTCGATAATGGAGGGTATCCCGCAGCACCAGATCAATTATTTGAACATTCAGGTGGACATAAAACACACGCAGACCCCCCTTCAGATTTATAATCTGAAGGGGCCCCCCGACCCCCCTTCAAGCAGCCTAATGGCCAAAAGCGGCTCTAAATGACAGATTTTTCTCTTTCCATTCGGATTCCGACTACGACAGACAGCAACATGGGGGCGGCGTCGATGGAGAAGCTCTCAGCGACGCCGCTGTCCGAGAGCCCGCGCATCTGCCTGCGGCGCTGCCGATGCAGAAGTTTATGGCGACGCCGCTGCCCGCGCAGTGGAAGGCTCGTTCGTGGTGAGACCGTGCTTCTACCGGTGGTGCGTGACGACGCTCGAGCTGACCGATAACTTCTGGATGCACACCATGTACACCAGCGGCTACGCGGTGCGCGAGGTGGACTCGGGCCGCGTGCTGTCACACGTGCGGTAGCAGTTTGAGCAGCACCTGCCGGCTCATCATCAGCAGTCGGCGCGCGTCGTACCTATCGGCGACATCCTCGACGGCCGCAGAGTCGACATCCAACCGCGGGGGAGCTGCAGTTCGCACCGACTGGCCAAGACTGTGAGCTCTAGCAAGCTCGCGCCTACGTGCGAGCCCATCATGCCACTGGCGCGTGCTGCCCGCCATCGACGGCGAGGCGGGGGACGGCCGCACCAAGTGGCTCGTGGACGAGTACCGCATCCCTGTGGCCCACTTGGCGCTCAGAGACGACCCCAACGCCGCCTGCTACGACGTGTTTCTGGACAAGCACCACCAGCCCACGACCAAGGTGCTCTCTACGCTACGGGTCAAGTTCGTGCCAGGAAGAGGCGAACCACTGCTGGCCGAGGTCGACGACCTGCACAAAGGAGGCAAAAGCGGTGTCGTTTACAGGTCAGCTGTGCTGTAACTCGGCCTTGTGCTGAATGCAAGCAAGCTTTCACTTCCATTGCGGGTCATTGTCTTGTTGCTCTTTGGTTTGCCCGTGTGCCTGCGCTGCTCCTTGGTGCATCCGTCGTGAGAGATTGCACGCAGCGCCATTCACACGCTCAATCCTAATTTCTCTTTTAACTACTTAAACATCAAGCGAGCAAGCCTAAGCGATCAAGGCGCGGTGAACGTGCTCCTGATGCCGAATGATACACGACCTCCGCCAGGAACGCACTGCTAGAGTGCATCGAATCTGTACTGCCCTTTGGTGCGAACGAGTGTGGAGCACGTGCTCACAGTATCGTGAAACCCAAACGGGGGTGTTGGTCACGCGTGTTGTGCCATCGTCACTACATGTAGAACTTTGGTCACTTGAGTGCCAAGCTCTGCGGGTTGACCACCGACATTCAAATGGTCTGGGTGCTTGAGAATTAATTGATTTGGTGCTACGGGATACCCTCCAATTGTTAGGGAATGTACAAATATGCTAAGTCGAAAGTCAAACAGCGCGATATCTATGCTATCAAAAATCGGACTGTATAGGGCATCACTCAAAAATAGAATAGGGCGTCTTTCCCTTATTGAGCGCAAAATACCCTATTTGTAAATGCCTGGGGATCAACCCTGCCAAACACCCCAGTGAGGCTCACGCTACCAAGAATTTTCTGTTGGCAACTTTTACCAGTGATCTCAAAAGTCCGGACTACACGGGACTCGGCCAATTCGTCGAGCAGTGGCAGCTCTTGTCCAAGTACCACGCAGATCTTCAGTGTCAGCTGTCGAGAATTGAGGTTAACCCCTTTGTGGATGGAAATCTGGACCTTGGAGACGGAGAAGTGGAGCAGTATGTGAATGTAGCCAAGACGTACGGCACCACGACGCTGCAGATTTTTCGGTCGACGATTGAGCGCGTTTTCCCGCACATTTTGAACGACGAGGAGCTCGTGCAGTGGCTCATTTTGGCAAGACGTACAGCTTCTCCTTCACTTTGGTCGCGTACGTGGATGCGACGACCGGCCGCGTATTCCAGATCGAGTCCAAGGTCGACCTCACCTCGGCTTTGTTGGACTTGCTGCAGGAGCCGTTCGTGACGATCAAAATGGTGGAAGCCACGAAGATGTCCAAGCACGGAAACTTGCTTCTGACAACTCATGTGCAAGAGGGTCAGAACGCCATCGAGAACGGATTCCTATGAGGCTTTTCTCGCAATGGGGAGCGGCTAAGCAAAGCTGATAGTTTTCGAGCTGCGTTGAGGCAACGAAATGTTTTTCTCGTATAATAGTGGTCAAGAATCGAGACGCCAGAGGAGAAGAATAAGCTTTTTCATGAACTGATAAAATGTCCACGTAAAAATTGTGAGCGCGGGGATCTCTGCGGCAATGTATCACGATCTCCTCGCTCACTTCAGCGTGCTTTGTGGCGGTCGAGCTGCTATCATTCTCGGGAGTGTGTGGACTTTTCCGATTCCTTTCAGTATCCTTCTCACTCTTCCCCCATTCGTTTTCTTCTTAGTATTTTGGACTTTTGTCGTTGTGGATCACTATCACCATAGAGCCATATTTTCAAACGTGATGGTCGTCCTGCTTTCTAGGTCCTATATACGCAGATGTTGTATCGCTTCGGAGGCGCACACACTACCCTCAAACATGAGACTCGACTCTGGAAAAGGAGCTCGACGGTCGGAAACCTGGTCGTGTACGTGTGGTTGGTTGTAAGTATTGTCGCTTGTGCTATTGCATCTCGTGCTTCGCCGTTGCTTTGGCTTCTCAATATTACGACAATTGGCGTTTGTGCTAGAGACAAATGCGCACCAAGGACAGGGAAGGCTGCTTGTATGGATTTCGTACACGGTCCCGTTCATTTTGGAACGTCGAATATTGTTTGGTTCCCCAAAACTCCCCTGAGGACTACGAGCACATTGAATTTATGCTGCAAACAAGAACCGATTTCAGTTTTTAATTCCAGTGGGCGCAATGGAGAAAACATTCTGCTATTGCACTTGGGTACCTTCCAAACCCTAATGAACTCACGATGACCTATGAAATGCAAAATTGAATTCTCACAAATAATGACTGCAGCTGTGATTGATATTTTGGGGGCACGATTTTTGAGAGGTGTGGTGCATTTTCCAATTTGCCACAAGCGATCAAGCTCCAAGTCCACTACGGAAATGTATACCGTAATAAAGTTTTTATGCTCATTCTGTCTCTTGTAGTATTCCTGGATAGACTGTATTACCAAACCCAGAGCGTCTCCAAGCACAGTACGACATTAGTATCTAAACGTGTTCGCGCAACACGCTGGCATGTCGTCCCTCTAGGGCTTTTTCTTCATTGCTTCCACCACGAGCTTGTACTCTTCGTAGAACCGGTAGTTCGTGTGCTGCGTAAGTGCGATTCCTGGCACAGCTTCTATCCCCAGCGCCAATTTGGCGTACTCGTCTTCTCTTTTGTGTATGGCTAACGCGATAGCTCTAGCCGTCAGCTCGGCGGCCGTCGGCTCAGGATTAACCAGCGGAGGTGTGCCAAGACGCAACGAATGGTCGTCAAATTTCTTGACGTACGTCAAGTAGGCTGCAAATTTATCGGTCGCCATGGTAGTCTCGAGATCTCTTGGAAGAACTTTACCCAGCCCCAATTTCTTCCAAGCATCGAATGTAGTCACGCGGTCATTGAGTTTACTGATGTCAACCCCAGTCTTGACATTGAGAGCCTTGGGATACAGCTCCAAAGCTCTCTGCTGGGCGCGCAAAAGTTCTCTCTGGGCTTTGTCGGGTATCTCTTTCAGAACCGAAAGTTGCACTTTGTCGGGTACACCTTTCGGAAGTTGCACTTTGCCTTCTTTTTGCGAAAAAATCTTGCGCACTTTCGATTTAAAGGACGAGATATCACGCCAAGCTCGCTCCTCTTCGTTGTCGGCATCAACTCCGTCGTCGAACCGCAGTGATCTTCCAGCCCTAAGTACATACGCCGAGAGTGGAGATGGGGGTAAGGCCGTCTTGGTCTCGCGTGCGGTGTTTGCGCTGACCAGTCCAATTGCGCTGACGAGAACAGCGGCTATCGCCACCAGTACCGCTTGACGGAAGCGCATTGACATGTCAAGCGCGAACAGTGCGTGCTTCGCCGTGAATCCTGAAATGCGAACAGCACTGGATTGAAGCCGCTCCAGTGATAAATACACCCCTTCCCCAACACAGCCGCTCATCAGAGCGGATTATTCGATGGGGTGGACAGGTACACTCGATGTGCGCAATCGTCATGGCCTACCAAGTCCACATTTCACTGACACGGACAAACTTACAGACTTTCTTCGCATCCTTCGGAAGCAGCTCAAAGAACAGTGTCTCGAGCAAACAAGTTTCGCTCTTCATAGGTATCTTTAATTACAGTGCTTACATCTACAATAATAGCTTACATGTATAATTTTCATCAAAACAAAACCTCATCAATGAGTTTTTCGGTAATCTTAAAATCGTACCAAAAGATGAGTCACGCAAGACATCTTGCGGCAAGATACGTGACTAATCTTTTCTTGCCAGGCAGACGGCGGAGCAGAGGCGCCCTCGCTCCAGAGTCTGGAGTCCAGCCCCCCCCCCCCCCCCCCCGTGCAAAAACGCCATGGGGTGACGGTCCATCAATTGTAGGACTGTAGCATCAACCAGTCCAGTAACGCTACAATCTGAACGGGAATTTCGCAGAACTCAAATTAAGATGACACAGAATCAACATTACATGTACTGCATGGATGCCAACACTTTCTATCTTCTCAATGTGTACAGGTATATGCCCCAGAGCGATTCGGCATTGTCGGCGTGTGGGATACTGTCGTTTAGTGTATCTAAGTGACAACTCCAACGACCGGTACCGTATCAATATATATTCTTTGCCACCCCGGCCTGGAATGTACTACATTTTCCAGAAAGCGCGCTAACTGTAAATCGTCTAGGTGGTAAGCCTTTTCAGGGTCCAATTGAGAGAAGTCAACATCAAAGCCAGTACCGTCGTCATGGTAGGTAACTTACCTATGGTAAGGCATTCGATAAGCCCTAGCATAATCACATCGGAATGGAGTGATTCGTTGATTCAAGTCAAGAATGGTATTGCGCGAGTCGAAATTCGCGTTGTACAGTAGGTACAGTGTAGTGTAGTTCGTGTCGGCGAATAGTTCGAAGTATATAAGTGATGCTGTCCAGGCTGCTGTAGTACTGGTGATCCCGCGAACATTTGAAGCGCAAAATGGCCGAAGTCACGACCAAAGATACTACATGTATAAACGCCGCGGGATCACTACTTGAGTCCAGCACACCCAAATCGCCTCCAGACTGGAAGACCCATTGGTCGAACGACGTCACTGACTCGTTACCGAGGAAAAATATTTATTGTTCAACTTTCGCTGCGTCTGCTATCCGCGGATATCACCTCTCCAATCGCTGTGTCCCCGTTGATGTAGACAGCGGCATTTCCCCCCACCAAACTCAGTGCTGCCAAGAAACTACACTGCTCGCTGTCCAAGATGACCGTGCGGTAAGGTCCCCAACCCTCTTCAAAGACCACGATCGAGCTCCGGCGATCCACTTCTTGGATCCACTGCACCGCACACCCACGCATTGCGATGGGTACCGAGTATCATCAGCCTCAGAACCTTTAACCATGTCTGCAATATCCAAATGCGGTAGCCATTTACCAGTCAAGTCACCATGCCAATCTACAGGCGCTTGTCGACCTCACATCCTGTCGAAGATTCGCTTTGCATGCCCGGCAGTGTGGGATTTGTGGAATGGTTTGAACGTTCTCGTATTCGAGATACTAGACGTCTAGAACCGATGCCCCAACTGATGTCAGCAGTTCCTGAACTTGACATACACGAATTCACGAGTTTTCTGGCCGGGGTAAACCGACCTTGCGCAAACCCACCGCCCAATTGGAGTAGATCATCATGTGAGCCAGCTGAAATGCAACGGCAGTCGTGAGAGTACCACGGAGAAGCGAAATGGGAGCAATTTTACCTCCCAGAGTCATTTTCTTTGTATGTTGACCAAGCCACTCGAAGTTCTCCTCGTACCGTGGTGGTTTACACGAAGAAGCAGTCACCGTTGCTGGTAGAGAGTGAGCCAAAAACACAGGAAACGTTTGTCCTGTTGAGTCCGTCGGACGGCACAAGTGTCACCAGGAACTCTGCCTTCCGTGACGTCGAGCTCTCGAAAGTCAAGAGTGCATGATGCCGGCTTATCGGATACTTCCCAAATTGGGTAACCCAATAACGTCGTGATCTCACAATCAGTGTGAAGGACTTGAACTGCTTCGTCGTGTACAGTACTGTTCAAGGCTGTCTCAAGGTCTTGTTGAGTCCCGCAAGGCTGATGTTTACATTCGAAAATCCCCTCCGTTTCTCGGTTTTTCCCCAATAGCGCTCATCTGCTTATGTTAAAGCCTTCGATTGCCTTGAGTGGAGTATTAATGCTCGCATTGTCAGTAAATTGCGAGATATCAACGCCGAAGACACGACGACAACTTGAAAGAACGGGTCATTGTAGACATCACAGCCAAGAGTTCCATTGACGCTGCCATAATTCTTGTCTTGAAGAGACTGCCACCACGTAGCATTCCTGGAGCTTGAAGCGACTTCTTCTCCAACTTCGAACTTGTACATGTACTACATAGTAGTAAATTAGGAAGTTGACGATGGACAAAACCTACATGGCCACTGGCATATAGGCCATTGGCCAGGAACACCTGGAGCCCGGGGATCTCCTCCGAGCTTGGATGTAGTCGAACCTCCGCCTTTGACGAATCACAAGTTCGTGCTGACAAAGTACTCAGCTGCAGAGTTGACGATGTGCGTGACTTCGTCGACGTGGGCCTGAATCGTGGCCGAGTCGTCGTAGAAGGCGAGGCAATCCGTGATGCCGGGGAACGCTGCGCCGGCGTAGCCCTCGTAGAACCCCGGTCCGAAGATCACGTGCTTGTACCACGGACGATGGGGCAGTCCGTCGCTCGACAGCAATTGTCGCTCGAGCTGGATGGCCTTGTGGTTCCATGCACTCAGCGCCAACGGGTCTGCGCCGGTTTGCAGCTCGAGCGCCGCGGCTTGGAAAGCGTCCGCGTTGACGCCGAACTTCTCGATGGCAACGTACAGCTGCGCCAGCTCCACGCTCCTGTCGGCGTCCGCCAACCGCTGCTGGAGCTGCTGCAGTCCGTCGTGCATGACGAGCGCGTACGAGGAGAAGTCGAAGGGGATGACGGCGTCGTTGGCGAGACGCATGGCCAGCAGGCCCCACCACTTGGCCATGCTGGCGTGCGATGCGTAGTGCGGGTCGCCCTGCGTCTCCATGTAGTGCAGGCTGTCCATGGAGCTGTGGTAGGTCCCGTAGGACGCGTACGTGAGGCCGAACGCCAGGTTGACGGAGATGACGCCGAGGTGCTGGTAGAACGGCGTGAAGTCGGAGCCCGAGCCCATGAAGTTGATGAGGTGCTCGGGCGCGAGCGTTCGGTCGGCCGCGTCACCGGGAGCGGGTAATCCACCTGGAGTAGCGCGCGCCTCCGTCATCTGAGTCGCCCACTGGTCCAGCAGACTGGAGGCGACGTCGCTGCTGCCGTTGCCGTGGAACGCGTTGGCCGGCAGCAGACTGGCCGTGTCCTGCACGAACTTGGCGATGGATGGAGCTGCGCTGGCGCTCACGAGAGGACCCACCAGCAGGTCGACGTTGAGGTAGGCCACCGCCTCCTCCGTCAGCAGCTTGGCGTTGTCCTCGACCCACTCGGTGCTTCCGAGCAGCGCGTACTCCTCGCCGTCCCACGAGCCCAGCACAATGGAGCGGCGCGGCTTCCAGCCCTGCTTTAGCAGCTCACCCAGGCCACGCGCAATCTCCATGAGCGTCGCTGAGCCGCTGCTGGGGTCGACCGCCCCGCACACCCACGCGTCGCGGTGGTTGCCCAGCACCACGCGCTTGTCCGGCTGCTCCGAGCCTTCGATCGTCCCGATGACGTCCCAGATCGCGCCCACGTGGTTGTCCATGACCACGTCCAGGTTGAGCACCACCGACGCGTCGTCTCCGAGCTTGTACTCGAGCGGGAGCCCTCCCTGCCACGCGTCCGGAGCCTTCTGTCCCCCCAACACCGACAGAATGCGCCGCGCCTGGCCGTACGAAAGCGGCAGCACCGGCACGCGAGGGACGTTCGTCACCTCCTCGTACGTGAGACGCGCAGCCCCTTCCACCGACGCCCAACCGGGCGTCATGGGGTCTCCAGAGTAGAGGGGGATGTAGTTGACGGATCCGCGCTGGAACGAGTCCTCAGGGCGGTAGAACCCCTCCGGGTACACGGGGCCGCGCGTGAAGCCGTCCTCGTTCGGGTCCGAGTAGATGAGCACCCCAGTCATGCCGTACTTCTCGGCTGCCATGACCTTGAGGCCGCGCATGTTGGCGCCGTAGCGCACCAGCGCGATCTTCCCGTCAAGGGTGACGTTGCGGCTCGCGAGCCATTCAAAGTCCTGCTGCGTGCCGAAGTTGGCGTACACGACCGATGCTGTAACGTTGCCCGTCGCTGAGTACGCGAGGAACGGCGGCAACGCCGTCGGGTCCGTCGTGCATGCATCATCGGCGACGGATCCCTCCGTCAGGTTGAGCTCCTGCGCGCTCTGTTCCGGTGACACGATCGCTAGGCGACGGTGCACGGGGTAACTCAGCAGCGTGTAGTACTCGACCACCTCCGCTCGGATGCCGTAGGATTCCCACTGCCGCGCAGTGTACAGCGCCGTCTCGTAGTCCTGCTTCGTGCCACAAGTGTGCGGCACGCCGTCCACGACCAATGCAGGTCATCGACATGGGTACACAACACAACACAGTGCAAGTGCATGTTGTAGTGGCGACAGTTGAGCAAGTTGCCCTGCGTTGATTGGCTGGTTGAATTATAAATCGTACTTAAGAAGGAAAAAGGCGAAATCCTGAAAAGACAGACGTACGCACCTTGGTGAAGACATCCGCCTCGCAGCTCTACCGCTCGCCAGCCCGACCTGCTTGGGGGCTCTGCAGTGGCCTCCGTTCGATAGCTGCCTCGGTGTGGACCCCCGAGCGGAGGCAGAGGACGCACTGGTCTCATCAGACCGACCCGACCCGACCCGCCTCGCCCCAGCAGCGAGCGCGGCCTCGTCCAGTCAGTCAGTCGCCAATCTCGCGAAGCTCGAGGCAAGTCGAACTGCCGCCTCCTTCAGCTCCAAGCGAGGCGCGCAGGTCAATGCAACGACCTCTTCTGGTCTCTGTGGCGCAATGAGCAATGGACCGGTACAGGTGAGAGCTCTGCACACTCACTACCCTACTCCCCTCTCTCTCTATCACACAGCGAGTCATGAACACCACCACTAAGCTGCTACATACTCACCCCTACAACCTCTTCGCTAACCACGGCTGGTATCTCCTATGATGTTTACTGCTGCAGGTTCGGCCCTCTCCGACATTGTCCCCGCTCGTCCGTGTGGACGCATCGGACGGCAGCTGGCGGCCTCCAAGTCGGCCATGGCCGACTCTGTAACGCCGTCAGCGTGCTGCAATCGAGACACGGCGGCTGTATAAGAAGCCACAGGTCAAGTGGCAAGCTCAAATCCGAAGACCTGAAGATGCATCAGGCTACCTGCCACTGCCGGCGGGCGACACCCACGGACCAAGCCTGCGGTCACCGCCACTACATACGGCGTCGCCCGGCCACTACGGACTCGCCCCCAAGCATCATGACAGCCTCAGACGGCAGTTGCAAGCAGAGTGAAACCACAACGTGAAGACATCGCTGCCATGCTAACGCATGCAGCATCCAGCTCCAGCACCACCTAGCGAGCAGTACTGACTGAAGTCACACCGCTCCTGTGCATCTCCAATGCAGACGTGTACCTGTGCTGCTGCAGCACGGATTCAGCAACATGCAGTGACTCCAGTGCCCTGGGGGTGGCATCTCCAACCCCCATCGACAACCAGTGACAGCTACTGTGTCTAGGCAGTGGGTACTGACACGGGTGACGCACCGCTGCTGTTCGTGGTGATGCAAGTGTACGTAGCATCTAGCAGTTTGATGAAGCGTGGCAAGACTGTGGGCTGGGGTGGAGCTGACGAAATGTATCTACGGTGTCCTGTGATCGGCGGATATGTAGAGATACGCCGGGGTGCGAGCAAGTAGAACGTCAAGGCAGCAGCGTGCTAAGGCTGTAAGAACAGGTCGGTGGGGTCGTACGACAACACTGACACAAGCCTACGTATCTACGATGCTGGTGGAGCAACATGGTCAACGTGCGAGGCGCCACTGGGCTCAAGGTTTGAGCGCGAGGTGTTGTGAGTACGTGCTGCACAGTACGGAGAAAGTTTAAGGCGGCCTATTGAATCTGACTGTAGATGTCTGTTGCCGTAGGAGAGTAGATCTGAAGAGGACAAACTAGGATCTCCGAGGTTCATGCCGAAGCCTTGCGCCCGCGAGAATCCACGGAGCTGCAATGGAGGGGACTCGTCAACAACTGCGGGGTCTTAGTTTTGACCCCGGACGCCACATCCATGCTCTATGTGAAGTTCTACGCTCATTGTGTCGATCCGGTGGATTCTCAAATCCATGAAGTCTTCAACGTCAAATTTCGCGGTGCGAAAGCAGATATTTGCATTGAAATGCCTGTGCGGGCATGAGTACTTTTACGAGATCCAGCTGGATGACCACACCCAGATGCTGGAATTGGTCTTACTCAAATAGGAGACGATCAAGGCGAAGAAGGACCCAAAGCGAGCTATTCAAATGCTATTGGTGTCAATCGCGCGACAGCGTTTGTGAAATGCTGGCCGATTCGGACAAGAACTCGACCACCACCTTCACGACGACCAAGGCTACGATCTCCGACGCAGGACGCACGAAGGGAGCTGAGCTGATGATGTGAACCACGCGGCAGCGCTGGCGAAATGCTGCCCGACTCGGTCCAGGATTTGACGCCACCTCCACGACGACATAGGAGACCCCGATCACCGACGCAGAGCTTAGCTGGTCTGCTACAAGAAGCACGCGACGAGTGCTGTGAGAGCTCTGTCAAGAGATTTCACCGAGGACAAGAGGCACACAATGTTTTATGACGGCGACGGGGCTAAGATAGCGGATAATGACGAGCTGAATACAACTTGACAGTCTTTGTAGAAAATAAATGCTATTGAAGTATTGTTGTTGCCGACGATAGAGATCTACAATACTTACTGCCGAACATTTTCCCTCATTAACACGAAGGGCACCAACAACATCTCGGTTCGACCTCATCGGCAGGAGCTGCAACGTCTGCCAACTACTTTTTATGATTCGACTAGCACCACATCGGCGGCATCTTCGGGCTCAGAATTCATGTCAACGACACGTTCAAGCTCTGGAATCTGCAATCCGCGTCGGTACCACGGATGTTGAATCGTGAGAATGAAGACGAAGCTGGACACCGCTGTGGTCGCCACCACGTCGCTACCCCCAGTTCGAGTAGGCACCGAGCGTCAATGTTGTTGGTCTCGCAGCGAAGATCACATCGCGTCGGCGACCGGCAGCGATAGCGTAGTTTGTTGGAAGCATCCCCGTCGGATGCTTGGAAGTCGTGAGATCAAAGAAGACCAGGCTGGTCTCGCTGTCGTCACCATCACGTCGCTGCCCGAGTTCGTGTAGGTGCCGAGCGTCGATGTTGTCGGTCTTGCAGTGACCTTCACCTCGCATCGGCAAATGTGTCCTTGAGCAGCGCTAGCGTAGCTTGTAGAGAAACATCCCTGATGAATACCCCGTCGGATGCTTGGGGTCCGGACTTGAGACCTCAAGAGTAGAATGAAGAATGATCTCGATCCGTACTCGAAAAGGTTAGAGCGGGGCAGTGTACCTCAACAGATCTCTGGGACCATCTTCCGACACCTGGCGGCTGCACTTCTCTCCGTCCGGCAATGTGTTGCCGTCTCTTCCAAGTGGAAGCGCTCTCTAGGCTGGCACATGGGTGTGCTGCAACGGGATTCCATGAGCAAACTCCACTACATGTAGATACTTTCAGCTCCGAGGTCCGTAAACCAGCTCTTTCAATCCACAAAAAGACACTGCTGGCATGCCACATGCCCACCACAGCGCCGTCTCACTGCAACTCCATCCCACTCGGCTGCTTGCCGTACAGGTATGGTAAACACGGTGTCGATCACCCCTGCCGCTACCTCCAACAAAAATCAAAAGCAGATGTAGAACGGTGGCACGTTCGACGGCCGCCAAGTCAATCTCAATGCATTCCTGAATTCTCCAGCTCCTTCGTCGTTCAAGTCCTCGGTGCTTCGAGTCACAGGCTTGACTACATGCTGCTGGTGGCTGGCCGCATACACCACGTCCATCGGCTTCCAGACGCTGCAAAGCGTGATGAACAAGACGGAGTCGACTCCGGGTACTGTCAGTTCTGCCGTAACGTGACACTCGGGGCGAGTTGGAAATTGGCGATGCTCGTCATTAACATTAACATCTCGGTCGTGACTGTCGCCACGTAGCATATCTGGAGCAGGTAAGCGACTTGTTCTTCTGTACTGTGAACGTAGATAATAAACAAGTAAGGTAGAAGAGATCAGTAACATTGAAAGTGAAACAACTATCAACGTTGAGCAAAATCTGCATGACAAGACATACCTGAAGCCTCGAGATCCCCTCCGAGCTTGGATGAAGTCGAGCCTTCGCCTTCGACGAATCACAAGCTCGTGCTGACGAAGTACTCAGCTGCAGAGTTGACGATGTGCGTGACTTCGTCGATGTGGCCCTGAATCGTGGCCGGGTCGTCGTAGAAGGCGAGGCAATCCGTGATGCCGGGGAACGCGGCGCCGGCGTAGCCCTCGTAGAACCCCGGTCCAAAGATCACATGCTTGTACCACGGCCGGTGGGGCAGTCCGTCGCTCGACAGCAATTGTCGCTCGAGCTGGATGGCCTTGTGGTTCCATGCGCTCAGCGCCGAAGGCTCTGTGGCGGTTTGCAGCTCGAGCACCGCAGCTTGGAACGCGTCCGCGTTGACGCCGAACTTGTCGATAGCAGCGTACAGTTGAGCCAGCTCCACGGTCTTGTCGGCGTCCGCCAACCGCTGCTGGAGCTGCTGCAGTCCGTCGTGCATGACGAGCGCGTACGAGGAGAAGTCGAAGGGGATGACGGCGTCGTTGGCGAGACGCATGGCCAGCAGGCCCCACCACTTGGTCATGCTGGCGTGCGACGCGTAGTGCGGGTCGCCCTGCGTCTCCATGTAGTGCAGGCTGTCCATGGTGCTGTGGTAGGTCCCGTAGGACGCGTACGTGAGGCCGAACGCCAGGTTGACGGAGATGACGCCGAGGTGCTGGTAGAACGGCGTGAAGTCGGAGCCCGAGCCCATGAAGTTGATGAGGTGCTCGGGCGCGAGCGTTCTGTCGGCCGCGTCACCGGGAGCGGGCAATCCTCCCGGAGCAGCGCGCGCCTCCGTCATCTGCGTCGCCCACTGGTCCAGCAGACTGGAGGCGACGTCGCTGCTGCTGTTGCCGTGGAACGGGTTGGCCGGCAGCAGACTGGCCGTGTCCTGCACGAACTTGGCGATGGATGGAGCTGCGCTGGCGCTCACGAGAGGACCCACCAGCAGGTCGACGTTGAGGTAGGCCACCGCCTCCTCCGTCAGCAGCTTGGCGTTGTCCTCGACCCACTCGGTGCTTCCGAGCAGCGCGTACTCCTCGCCGTCCCACGAGCCCAGCACAATGGAGCGGCGCGGCTTCCAGCCCTGCTTTAGCAGCTCACCCAGGCCACGAGCGATCTCCATGAGCGTCGCCGAGCCGCTGCTGGGGTCGACCGCCCCGCACACCCACGCGTCGCGGTGGTTGCCCAGCACCACGCGCTTGTCCGGCTGCTCCGAGCCTTCGATCGTCCCGATGACGTCCCAGATCGCGCCCACGTGGTTGTCCATGACCACGTCCAGGTTGAGCACCACCGACGCGTCGTCTCCGAGCTTGTACTCGAGCGGGAGTCCCCCCTGCCACGCGTCCGGAGCCTTCTGTCCTCCCAACCCTGACAGAATGCGCCGCGCCTGGCCGTACGAAAGCGGCAGCACCGGCACGCGAGGGACGTTCGTCACCTCCTCGTACGTGAGACGCGAAGCCCCTTCCACCGACGCCCAACCGGGCGTCATGGGGTCACCAGAGTAGAGGGGGATGTAGTTGACGGAGCCGCGCTGGAACGAGTCCTCGGGGCGGTAGAACCCCTCCGGGTACACGGGGCCGCGCGTGAAGCCGTCCTCGTTCGGGTCCGAGTAGATGAGCACCCCAGCCATGCCGTACTTCTCGGCTGCCATGACCTTGAGGCCGCGCATGTTGGCGCCGTAGCGCACCAGCGCGATCTTGCCCCCTAGACTGACGTTGCGGCTCGCGAGCCACTCGAAGTCCTGCTGCGTGCCGAAGTTGGCGTACACGACCGATGCCGTCACGTTGCCCGTCGCCGAGTACGCGAGGAACGGCGGCACCGCCGTCGGGTCCGTCGTGCATGCATCATCGGCAACGGATCCCTCCGTCAGGTTGAGCTCCTGCGCGCTCTGTTCCGGTGACACGATCGCTAGGCGACGGTGCACGGGGTAACTCAGCAGCGTATAGTACTCGACCACCTCCGCTTGGATGCCGTAGGATTCCCACTGCCGCGCAGTGTACAGCGCCGTCTCGTAGTCCTGCTTCGTGCCACAAGTGTGCGGCACGTCGTCCACGACCAATGCAGGTCATCGACATGGGTACACAACACAACACAGTGCAAGTGCATGTTGTAGTGGGGCGATCTGTCTCGACAGTTGAGCAAGTTGCCCTGCGTTGATTGGCTGGTTGAATTATAAATCGTACTTAAGAAGGAAACACGCGAATTCCTGAAAAGACAGACGAACGCACCTTGGTGAAGCCATCCGCCTCGCAGCTCTACCGCTCGCCGGCCCGACCTGCTTGGGGCTCTGCAGTGGATCCGTCCGATAGCTGCCTCGGTGTGGACCCCCGAGCGGAGGCAGAGGACGCACGGGTCTCACTCAGACGACCCGACCCGACCCGCCTCGCCCCAGCAGCGAGCGCGGCCTCGTCCAGTCAGTCAGTCGCCAATCTCGCGAAGCTCGAGGCAAGTCGAACTGCCGCCTCCTTCAGCTCGAAGCGAGGCGCGCAGGTCAATGCAACGACCTCTTCCGGTCTCTGCGACGCAATGAGCAATGCACCGGTACAGGTGAGAGCTCTGCACACTCACTACCCTACTCCCCTCTCTCTCTATCACACAGCGAGTCATGAACACCACCACTAAGCTGCTACATACTCACCCCTACAACCTCTTTGCTAACCACGGCTGGTATCTCCTATGATGTTTACTGCTGCAGGTTCGGCCCTCTCCGACATTGTCCCCGCTCGTCCGTGTGGACGCATCGGACGGCAGCTGGCGGCCTCCAAGTCGGCCATGGCCGACTCTGTAACGCCGTCAGCGTGCTGCAATCGAGACACGGCGGCTGTATAAGAAGCCACAGGTCAAGTGGCAAGCTCAAATCCGAAGACCTGAAGATGCATCAGGCTACCTGCCACTGCCGGCGGGCGACACCCACGGACCAAGCCTGCGGTCACCGCCACTACATACGGCGTCGCCCGGCCACTACGGACTCGCCCCCAAGCATCATGACAGCCTCAGACGGCAGTTGCAAGCAGAGTGAAACCACAACGTGAAGACATCGCTGCCATGCTAACGCATGCAGCATCCAGCTCCAGCACCACCTAGCGAGCAGTACTGACTGAAGTCACACCGCTCCTGTGCATCTCCAATGCAGACGTGTACCTGTGCTGCTGCAGCACGGATTCAGCAACATGCAGTGACTCCAGTGCCCTGGGGGTGGCATCTCCAACCCCCATCGACAACCAGTGACAGCTACTGTGTCTAGGCAGTGGGTACTGACACGGGTGACGCACCGCTGCTGTTCGTGGTGATGCAAGTGTACGTAGCATCTAGCAGTTTGATGAAGCGTGGCAAGACTGTGGGCTGGGGTGGAGCTGACGAAATGTATCTACGGTGTCCTGTGATCGGCGGATATGTAGAGATACGCCGGGGTGCGAGCAAGTAGAACGTCAAGGCAGCAGCGTGCTAAGGCTGTAAGAACAGGTCGGTGGGGTCGTACGACAACACTGACACAAGCCTACGTATCTACGATGCTGGTGGAGCAACATGGTCAACGTGCGAGGCGCCACTGGGCTCAAGGTTTGAGCGCGAGGTGTTGTGAGTGCGTGCTGCACAGTACGGAGAAAGTTTAAGGCGGCCTATTGAATCTGACTGTAGATGTCTGTTGCCGTAGGAGAGTAGATCTGAAGAGGACAAACTAGGATCTCCGAGGTTCATGCCGAAGCCTTGCGCCCGCGAGAATCCACGGAGCTGCAATGGAGGGGACTCGTCAACAACTGCGGGGTCTTAGTTTTGACCCCGGACGCCACATCCATGCTCTATGTGAAGTTCTACGCTCATTGTGTCGATCCGGTGGATTCTCAAATCCATGAAGTCTTCAACGTCAAATTTCGCGGTGCGAAAGCAGATATTTGCATTGAAATGCCTGTGCGGGCATGAGTACTTTTACGAGATCCAGCTGGATGACCACACCCAGATGCTGGAATTGGTCTTACTCAAATAGGAGACGATCAAGGCGAAGAAGGACCCAAAGCGAGCTATTCAAATGCTATTGGTGTCAATCGCGCGACAGCGTTTGTGAAATGCTGGCCGATTCGGACAAGAACTCGACCACCACCTTCACGACGACCAAGGCTACGATCTCCGACGCAGGACGCACGAAGGGAGCTGAGCTGATGATGTGAACCACGCGGCAGCGCTGGCGAAATGCTGCCCGACTCGGTCCAGGATTTGACGCCACCTCCACGACGACATAGGAGACCCCGATCACCGACGCAGAGCTTAGCTGGTCTGCTACAAGAAGCACGCGACGAGTGCTGTGAGAGCTCTGTCAAGAGATTTCACCGAGGACAAGAGGCACACAATGTTTTATGACGGCGACGGGGCTAAGATAGCGGATAATGACGAGCTGAATACAACTTGACAGTCTTTGTAGAAAATAAATGCTATTGAAGTATTGTTGTTGCCGACGATAGAGATCTACAATACTTACTGCCGAACATTTTCCCTCATTAACACGAAGGGCACCAACAACATCTCGGTTCGACCTCATCGGCAGGAGCTGCAACGTCTGCCAACTACTTTTTATGATTCGACTAGCACCACATCGGCGGCATCTTCGGGCTCAGAATTCATGTCAACGACACGTTCAAGCTCTGGAATCTGCAATCCGCGTCGGTACCACGGATGTTGAATCGTGAGAATGAAGACGAAGCTGGACACCGCTGTGGTCGCCACCACGTCGCTACCCCCAGTTCGAGTAGGCACCGAGCGTCAATGTTGTTGGTCTCGCAGCGAAGATCACATCGCGTCGGCGACCGGCAGCGATAGCGTAGTTTGTTGGAAGCATCCCCGTCGGATGCTTGGAAGTCGTGAGATCAAAGAAGACCAGGCTGGTCTCGCTGTCGTCACCATCACGTCGCTGCCCGAGTTCGTGTAGGTGCCGAGCGTCGATGTTGTCGGTCTTGCAGTGACCTTCACCTCGCATCGGCAAATGTGTCCTTGAGCAGCGCTAGCGTAGCTTGTAGAGAAACATCCCTGATGAATACCCCGTCGGATGCTTGGGGTCCGGACTTGAGACCTCAAGAGTAGAATGAAGAATGATCTCGATCCGTACTCGAAAAGGTTAGAGCGGGGCAGTGTACCTCAACAGATCTCTGGGACCATCTTCCGACACCTGGCGGCTGCACTTCTCTCCGTCCGGCAATGTGTTGCCGTCTCTTCCAAGTGGAAGCGCTCTCTAGGCTGGCACATGGGTGTGCTGCAACGGGATTCCATGAGCAAACTCCACTACATGTAGATACTTTCAGCTCCGAGGTCCGTAAACCAGCTCTTTCAATCCACAAAAAGACACTGCTGGCATGCCACATGCCCACCACAGCGCCGTCTCACTGCAACTCCATCCCACTCGGCTGCTTGCCGTACAGGTATGGTAAACACGGTGTCGATCACCCCTGCCGCTACCTCCAACAAAAATCAAAAGCAGATGTAGAACGGTGGCACGTTCGACGGCCGCCAAGTCAATCTCAATGCATTCCTGAATTCTCCAGCTCCTTCGTCGTTCAAGTCCTCGGTGCTTCGAGTCACAGGCTTGACTACATGCTGCTGGTGGCTGGCCGCATACACCACGTCCATCGGCTTCCAGACGCTGCAAAGCGTGATGAACAAGACGGAGTCGACTCCGGGTACTGTCAGTTCTGCCGTAACGTGACACTCGGGGCGAGTTGGAAATTGGCGATGCTCGTCATTAACATTAACATCTCGGTCGTGACTGTCGCCACGTAGCATATCTGGAGCAGGTAAGCGACTTGTTCTTCTGTACTGTGAACGTAGATAATAAACAAGTAAGGTAGAAGAGATCAGTAACATTGAAAGTGAAACAACTATCAACGTTGAGCAAAATCTGCATGACAAGACATACCTGAAGCCTCGAGATCCCCTCCGAGCTTGGATGAAGTCGAGCCTTCGCCTTCGACGAATCACAAGCTCGTGCTGACGAAGTACTCAGCTGCAGAGTTGACGATGTGCGTGACTTCGTCGATGTGGCCCTGAATCGTGGCCGGGTCGTCGTAGAAGGCGAGGCAATCCGTGATGCCGGGGAACGCGGCGCCGGCGTAGCCCTCGTAGAACCCCGGTCCAAAGATCACATGCTTGTACCACGGCCGGTGGGGCAGTCCGTCGCTCGACAGCAATTGTCGCTCGAGCTGGATGGCCTTGTGGTTCCATGCGCTCAGCGCCGAAGGCTCTGCGCCGGTTTGCAGCTCGAGCGCTGTGGCTTGGAACGCGTCCGCGTTGACGCCGAACTTGTCGATGGCAACGTACAGCTGCGCCAGCTCCACGCTCCTGTCGGCGTCCGCCAACCGCTGCTGGAGCTGCTGCAGTCCGTCGTGCATGACGAGCGCGTACGAGGAGAAGTCGAAGGGGATGACGGCGTCGTTGGCGAGACGCATGGCCAGCACGCCCCACCACTTGGCCATGCTGGTGTGCGACGCGTAGTGCGGGTCGCCCTGCGTCTCCATGTAGTGCAGGCTGTCCATGGAGCTGTGGTAGGTCCCGTAGGACGCGTACGTGAGGCCGAACGCCAGGTTGACGGAGATGACGCCGAGGTGCTGGTAGAACGGCGTGAAGTCGGAGCCCGAGCCCATGAAGTTGATGAGGTGCTCGGGCGCGAGCATTCGGTCGGCCGCGTCACCGGGAGCAGGCAATCCTCCCGGAGCAGCGCGCGCCTCCGTCATCTGCATCGCCCACTGGTCCAGCAGACTGGAGGCGACGTCGCTGCTGCTGATGCCGTGGAACGGGTTGGCCGGCAGCAGACTGGCCGTGTCCTGCACGAACTTGGCGATGGATGGAGCTGCGCTGGCGCTCACGAGAGGACCCACCAGCAGGTCGACGTTGAGGTAGGCCACCGCCTCCTCCGTCAGCAGCTTGGCGTTGTCCTCGACCCACTCGGTGCTTCCGAGCAGCGCGTACTCCTCGCCGTCCCACGAGCCCAGCACAATGGAGCGGCGCGGCTTCCAGCCCTGCTTTAGCAGCTCACCCAGGCCACGCGCAATCTCCATGAGCGTCGCCGAGCCGCTGCTGGGGTCGACCGCCCCGCACACCCACGCGTCGCGGTGGTTGCCCAGCACCACGCGCTTGTCCGGCTGCTCCGAGCCTTCGATCGTCCCGATGACGTCCCAGATCGCGCCCACGTGGTTGTCCATGACCACGTCCAGGTTGAGCACCACCGACGCGTCGTCTCCGAGCTTGAACTCGAGCGGGAGCCCTCCCTGCCACGCGTCTGGAGCCTTCTGTCCCCCCAACACCGACAGAATGCGCCGCGCCTGGCCGTACGAAAGCGGCAGCACCGGCACGCGAGGGACGTTCGTCACCTCCTCGTACGTGAGACGCGAAGCCCCTTCCACCGACGCCCAACCGGGCGTCATGGGGTCACCAGAGTAGAGGGGGATGTAGTTGACGGAGCCGCGCTGGAACGAGTCCTCGGGGCGGTAGAACCCCTCCGGGTACACGGGGCCGCGCGTGAAGCCGTCCTCGTTCGGGTCCGAGTAGATGAGCACCCCAGCCATGCCGTACTTCTCGGCTGCCATGACCTTGAGGCCGCGCATGTTGGCGCCGTAGCGCACCAGCGCGATCTTCCCGTCAAGGGTGACGTTGCGGCTCGCGAGCCATTCAAAGTCCTGCTGCGTGCCGAAGTTGGCGTACACGACCGATGCCGTCACGTTGCCCGTCGCCGAGTACGCGAGGAACGGCGGCACCGCCGTCGGGTCCGTCGTGCATGCATCATCGGCAACGGATCCCTCCGTCAGGTTGAGCTCCTGCGCGCTCTGTTCCGGTGACACGATCGCTAGGCGACGGTGCACGGGGTAACTCAGCAGCGTATAGTACTCGACCACCTCCGCTTGGATGCCGTAGGATTCCCACTGCCGCGCAGTGTACAGCGCCGTCTCGTAGTCCTGCTTCGTGCCACAAGTGTGCGGCACGTCGTCCACGACCAATGCAGGTCATCGACATGGGTACACAACACAACACAGTGCAAGTGCATGTTGTACAGTGCTGGCCATAAATACGTACGGACCGGTTTTTCACCGCAAATTACGTCAATTCTTCGCGAATTAGCCTAAAACCGCGTATTTAAGCTAGTTAGACCAAGAGCTATCCGGTGATACCATTTTTTCTTGCAGGCGATTCCTAGTTGTCGAGATCCAGCAGTGACCATCACTCTTGCCCTGGCCAAAAGTACGTAGGGATGCAAACTTCGCGCGCTTGCGCGCGCTCTAACGTAGCTAGCGGCCTCCAAATAGTTAGATATACTCCCCTAGACTTAGTTTAAAAGTCTGTGAAAGTTAGAAGTGCATGGAGAAAAAATTGAGGCGGCAAACAAGTTTGATCGTTCATATAGGAAATGGCTCGGAAATGCCTTGTGCCTACCTTCAAAGACCTTTGTTGACAACGGCGGACACACGAGATGTGGATAAACGCCCTGATAGTGATTATAAATGATATAGTAAGGCATCCACGCGAGCAAGATCGATAAAAGAATGAACTTGGAGTGATGAAGTCTCGATAAGTCTACGAGTCCCCACTACACACTATAATATCTTAAGTTTAGTATTATAAGAGAATATGAGAGACCACCACATCAATCCTTTAGTGGCGAGCGCAAGCAAGGCAGTCGCACACCCAAATGACATTTCAGTAGCATTCTATATCGATCCAAATGTATTGTCAGCAGTAAATTTCACGTTAAAAGTCAAATTGAATTCTGAAATCGCAGTTCGCAGTGCAGCCCCCGGCATTTCCGAGCCATTTCCTATATGAACGATCAAACTTGTTTGCCGCCTCAATTTTTTCTCCATGCACTTCTAACTTTCACAGACTTTTAAACTAAGTCTAGGGGAGTATATCTAACTATTTGGAGGCCGCTAGCTACGTTAGAGCGCGCGCAAGCGCGCGAAGTTTGCATCCCTACGTACTTTTGGCCAGGGCAAGAGTGATGGTCACTGCTGGATCTCGACAACTAGGAATCGCCTGCAAGAAAAAATGGTATCACCGGATAGCTCTTGGTCTAACTAGCTTAAATACGCGGTTTTAGGCTAATTCGCGAAGAATTGACGTAATTTGCGGTGAAAAACCGGTCCGTACGTATTTATGGCCAGCACTGTAGTGGGGCGATCTGTCTCGACAGTTGAGCAAGTTGCCCTGCGTTGATTGGCTGGTTGAATTATAAATCGTACTTAAGAAGGAAACACGCGAATTCCTGAAAAGACAGACGAACGCACCTTGGTGAAGCCATCCGCCTCGCAGCTCTACCGCTCGCCGGCCCGACCTGCTTGGGGCTCTGCAGTGGATCCGTCCGATAGCTGCCTCGGTGTGGACCCCCGAGCGGAGGCAGAGGACGCACGGGTCTCACTCAGACGACCCGACCCGACCCGCCTCGCCCCAGCAGCGAGCGCGGCCTCGTCCAGTCAGTCAGTCGCCAATCTCGCGAAGCTCGAGGCAAGTCGAACTGCCGCCTCCTTCAGCTCGAAGCGAGGCGCGCAGGTCAATGCAACGACCTCTTCCGGTCTCTGCGACGCAATGAGCAATGCACCGGTACAGGTGAGAGCTCTGCACACTCACTACCCTACTCCCCTCTCTCTCTATCACACAGCGAGTCATGAACACCACCACTAAGCTGCTACATACTCACCCCTACAACCTCTTTGCTAACCACGGCTGGTATCTCCTATGATGTTTACTGCTGCAGGTTCGGCCCTCTCCGACATTGTCCCCGCTCGTCCGTGTGGACGCATCGGACGGCAGCTGGCGGCCTCCAAGTCGGCCATGGCCGACTCTGTAACGCCGTCAGCGTGCTGCAATCGAGACACGGCGGCTGTATAAGAAGCCACAGGTCAAGTGGCAAGCTCAAATCCGAAGACCTGAAGATGCATCAGGCTACCTGCCACTGCCGGCGGGCGACACCCACGGACCAAGCCTGCGGTCACCGCCACTACATACGGCGTCGCCCGGCCACTACGGACTCGCCCCCAAGCATCATGACAGCCTCAGACGGCAGTTGCAAGCAGAGTGAAACCACAACGTGAAGACATCGCTGCCATGCTAACGCATGCAGCATCCAGCTCCAGCACCACCTAGCGAGCAGTACTGACTGAAGTCACACCGCTCCTGTGCATCTCCAATGCAGACGTGTACCTGTGCTGCTGCAGCACGGATTCAGCAACATGCAGTGACTCCAGTGCCCTGGGGGTGGCATCTCCAACCCCCATCGACAACCAGTGACAGCTACTGTGTCTAGGCAGTGGGTACTGACACGGGTGACGCACCGCTGCTGTTCGTGGTGATGCAAGTGTACGTAGCATCTAGCAGTTTGATGAAGCGTGGCAAGACTGTGGGCTGGGGTGGAGCTGACGAAATGTATCTACGGTGTCCTGTGATCGGCGGATATGTAGAGATACGCCGGGGTGCGAGCAAGTAGAACGTCAAGGCAGCAGCGTGCTAAGGCTGTAAGAACAGGTCGGTGGGGTCGTACGACAACACTGACACAAGCCTACGTATCTACGATGCTGGTGGAGCAACATGGTCAACGTGCGAGGCGCCACTGGGCTCAAGGTTTGAGCGCGAGGTGTTGTGAGTACGTGCTGCACAGTACGGAGAAAGTTTAAGGCGGCCTATTGAATCTGACTGTAGATGTCTGTTGCCGTAGGAGAGTAGATCTGAAGAGGACAAACTAGGATCTCCGAGGTTCATGCCGAAGCCTTGCGCCCGCGAGAATCCACGGAGCTGCAATGGAGGGGACTCGTCAACAACTGCGGGGTCTTAGTTTTGACCCCGGACGCCACATCCATGCTCTATGTGAAGTTCTACGCTCATTGTGTCGATCCGGTGGATTCTCAAATCCATGAAGTCTTCAACGTCAAATTTCGCGGTGCGAAAGCAGATATTTGCATTGAAATGCCTGTGCGGGCATGAGTACTTTTACGAGATCCAGCTGGATGACCACACCCAGATGCTGGAATTGGTCTTACTCAAATAGGAGACGATCAAGGCGAAGAAGGACCCAAAGCGAGCTATTCAAATGCTATTGGTGTCAATCGCGCGACAGCGTTTGTGAAATGCTGGCCGATTCGGACAAGAACTCGACCACCACCTTCACGACGACCAAGGCTACGATCTCCGACGCAGGACGCACGAAGGGAGCTGAGCTGATGATGTGAACCACGCGGCAGCGCTGGCGAAATGCTGCCCGACTCGGTCCAGGATTTGACGCCACCTCCACGACGACATAGGAGACCCCGATCACCGACGCAGAGCTTAGCTGGTCTGCTACAAGAAGCACGCGACGAGTGCTGTGAGAGCTCTGTCAAGAGATTTCACCGAGGACAAGAGGCACACAATGTTTTATGACGGCGACGGGGCTAAGATAGCGGATAATGACGAGCTGAATACAACTTGACAGTCTTTGTAGAAAATAAATGCTATTGAAGTATTGTTGTTGCCGACGATAGAGATCTACAATACTTACTGCCGAACATTTTCCCTCATTAACACGAAGGGCACCAACAACATCTCGGTTCGACCTCATCGGCAGGAGCTGCAACGTCTGCCAACTACTTTTTATGATTCGACTAGCACCACATCGGCGGCATCTTCGGGCTCAGAATTCATGTCAACGACACGTTCAAGCTCTGGAATCTGCAATCCGCGTTGGTACCACGGATGTTGAATCGTGAGAATGAAGACGAAGCTGGACACCGCTGTGGTCGCCACCACGTCGCTACCCCCAGTTCGAGTAGGCACCGAGCGTCAATGTTGTTGGTCTCGCAGCAAAGATCACATCGCGTCGGCGACCGGCAGCGATAGCGTAGTTTGTTGGAAGCATCCCCGTCGGATGCTTGGAAGTCGTGAGATCAAAGAAGACCAGGCTGGTCTCGCTGTCGTCACCATCACGTCGCTGCCCGAGTTCGTGTAGGTGCCGAGCGTCGATGTTGTCGGTCTTGCAGTGACCTTCACCTCGCATCGGCAAATGTGTCCTTGAGCAGCGCTAGCGTAGCTTGTAGAGAAACATCCCTGATGAATACCCCGTCGGATGCTTGGGGTCCGGACTTGAGACCTCAAGAGTAGAATGAAGAATGATCTCGATCCGTACTCGAAAAGGTTAGAGCGGGGCAGTGTACCTCAACAGATCTCTGGGACCATCTTCCGACACCTGGCGGCTGCACTTCTCTCCGTCCGGCAATGTGTTGCCGTCTCTTCCAAGTGGAAGCGCTCTCTAGGCTGGCACATGGGTGTGCTGCAACGGGATTCCATGAGCAAACTCCACTACATGTAGATACTTTCAGCTCCGAGGTCCGTAAACCAGCTCTTTCAATCCACAAAAAGACACTGCTGGCATGCCACATGCCCACCACAGCGCCGTCTCACTGCAACTCCATCCCACTCGGCTGCTTGCCGTACAGGTATGGTAAACACGGTGTCGATCACCCCTGCCGCTACCTCCAACAAAAATCAAAAGCAGATGTAGAACGGTGGCACGTTCGACGGCCGCCAAGTCAATCTCAATGCATTCCTGAATTCTCCAGCTCCTTCGTCGTTCAAGTCCTCGGTGCTTCGAGTCACAGGCTTGACTACATGCTGCTGGTGGCTGGCCGCATACACCACGTCCATCGGCTTCCAGACGCTGCAAAGCGTGATGAACAAGACGGAGTCGACTCCGGGTACTGTCAGTTCTGCCGTAACGTGACACTCGGGGCGAGTTGGAAATTGGCGATGCTCGTCATTAACATTAACATCTCGGTCGTGACTGTCGCCACGTAGCATATCTGGAGCAGGTAAGCGACTTGTTCTTCTGTACTGTGAACGTAGATAATAAACAAGTAAGGTAGAAGAGATCAGTAACATTGAAAGTGAAACAACTATCAACGTTGAGCAAAATCTGCATGACAAGACATACCTGAAGCCTCGAGATCCCCTCCGAGCTTGGATGAAGTCGAGCCTTCGCCTTCGACGAATCACAAGCTCGTGCTGACGAAGTACTCAGCTGCAGAGTTGACGATGTGCGTGACTTCGTCGATGTGGCCCTGAATCGTGGCCGGGTCGTCGTAGAAGGCGAGGCAATCCGTGATGCCGGGGAACGCGGCGCCGGCGTAGCCCTCGTAGAACCCCGGTCCAAAGATCACATGCTTGTACCACGGCCGGTGGGGCAGTCCGTCGCTCGACAGCAATTGTCGCTCGAGCTGGATGGCCTTGTGGTTCCATGCGCTCAGCGCCGAAGGCTCTGCGCCGGTTTGCAGCTCGAGCGCCGCGGCTTGGAAAGCGTCCGCGTTGACGCCGAACTTCTCGATGGCAACGTACAGCTGCGCCAGCTCCACGCTCCTGTCGGCGTCCGCCAACCGCTGCTGGAGCTGCTGCAGTCCGTCGTGCATGACGAGCGCGTACGAGGAGAAGTCGAAGGGGATGACGGCGTCGTTGGCGAGACGCATGGCCAGCAGGCCCCACCACTTGGCCATGCTGGCGTGCGATGCGTAGTGCGGGTCGCCCTGCGTCTCCATGTAGTGCAGGCTGTCCATGGAGCTGTGGTAGGTCCCGTAGGACGCGTACGTGAGGCCGAACGCCAGGTTGACGGAGATGACGCCGAGGTGCTGGTAGAACGGCGTGAAGTCGGAGCCCGAGCCCATGAAGTTGATGAGGTGCTCGGGCGCGAGCGTTCGGTCGGCCGCGTCACCGGGAGCGGGCAATCCTCCCGGAGCAGCGCGCGCCTCTGTCATCTGCGTCGCCCACTGGTCCAGCAGACTGGAGGCGACGTCGCTGCTGCCGTTGCCGTGGAACGCGTTGGCCGGCAGCAGACTGGCCGTGTCCTGCACGAACTTGGCGATGGATGGAGCTGCGCTGGCGCTCACGAGAGGACCCACCAGCAGGTCGACGTTGAGGTAGGCCACCGCCTCCTCCGTCAGCAGCTTGGCGTTGTCCTCGACCCACTCGGTGCTTCCGAGCAGCGCGTACTCCTCGCCGTCCCACGAGCCCAGCACAATGGAGCGGCGCGGCTTCCAGCCCTGCTTTAGCAGCTCACCCAGGCCACGAGCGATCTCCATGAGCGTCGCCGAGCCGCTGCTGGGGTCGACCGCCCCGCACACCCACGCGTCGCGGTGGTTGCCCAGCACCACGCGCTTGTCCGGCTGCTCCGAGCCTTCGATCGTCCCGATGACGTCCCAGATCGCGCCCACATGGTTGTCCATGACCACGTCCAGGTTGAGCACCAGCGCCGCGTCGTCTCCGAGCTTGTACTCGAGCGGGAGTCCCCCCTGCCACGCGTCCGGAGCCTTCTGTCCTCCCAACCCTGACAGAATGCGCCGCGCCTGGCCGTACGAAAGCGGCAGCACCGGCACGCGAGGGACGTTCGTCACCTCCTCGTACGTGAGACGCGAAGCCCCTTCCACCGACGCCCAACCGGGCGTCATGGGGTCTCCAGAGTAGAGAGGGATGTAGTTGACGGAGCCGCGCTGGAACGAGTCCTCGGGGCGGTAGAACCCCTCCGGGTACACGGGGCCGCGCGTGAAGCCGTCCTCGTTCGGGTCCGAGTAGATGAGCACCCCAGCCATGCCGTACTTCTCGGCTGCCATGACCTTGAGGCCGCGCATGTTGGCGCCGTAGCGCACCAGCGCGATCTTGCCCCCTAGACTGACGTTGCGGCTCGCGAGCCACTCGAAGTCCTGCTGCGTGCCGAAGTTGGCGTACACGACCGATGCCGTCACGTTGCCCGTCGCCGAGTACGCGAGGAACGGCGGCACCGCCGTCGGGTCCGTCGTGCATGCATCATCGGCAACGGATCCCTCCGTCAGGTTGAGCTCCTGCGCGCTCTGTTCCGGTGACACGATCGCTAGGCGACGGTGCACGGGGTAACTCAGCAGCGTATAGTACTCGACCACCTCCGCTTGGATGCCGTAGGATTCCCACTGCCGCGCAGTGTACAGCGCCGTCTCGTAGTCCTGCTTCGTGCCACAAGTGTGCGGCACGTCGTCCACGACCAATGCAGGTCATCGACATGGGTACACAACACAACACAGTGCAAGTGCATGTTGTAGTGGGGCGATCTGTCTCGACAGTTGAGCAAGTTGCCCTGCGTTGATTGGCTGGTTGAATTATAAATCGTACTTAAGAAGGAAACACGCGAATTCCTGAAAAGACAGACGAACGCACCTTGGTGAAGCCATCCGCCTCGCAGCTCTACCGCTCGCCGGCCCGACCTGCTTGGGGCTCTGCAGTGGATCCGTCCGATAGCTGCCTCGGTGTGGACCCCCGAGCGGAGGCAGAGGACGCACGGGTCTCACTCAGACGACCCGACCCGACCCGCCTCGCCCCAGCAGCGAGCGCGGCCTCGTCCAGTCAGTCAGTCGCCAATCTCGCGAAGCTCGAGGCAAGTCGAACTGCCGCCTCCTTCAGCTCGAAGCGAGGCGCGCAGGTCAATGCAACGACCTCTTCCGGTCTCTGCGACGCAATGAGCAATGCACCGGTACAGGTGAGAGCTCTGCACACTCACTACCCTACTCCCCTCTCTCTCTATCACACAGCGAGTCATGAACACCACCACTAAGCTGCTACATACTCACCCCTACAACCTCTTTGCTAACCACGGCTGGTATCTCCTATGATGTTTACTGCTGCAGGTTCGGCCCTCTCCGACATTGTCCCCGCTCGTCCGTGTGGACGCATCGGACGGCAGCTGGCGGCCTCCAAGTCGGCCATGGCCGACTCTGTAACGCCGTCAGCGTGCTGCAATCGAGACACGGCGGCTGTATAAGAAGCCACAGGTCAAGTGGCAAGCTCAAATCCGAAGACCTGAAGATGCATCAGGCTACCTGCCACTGCCGGCGGGCGACACCCACGGACCAAGCCTGCGGTCACCGCCACTACATACGGCGTCGCCCGGCCACTACGGACTCGCCCCCAAGCATCATGACAGCCTCAGACGGCAGTTGCAAGCAGAGTGAAACCACAACGTGAAGACATCGCTGCCATGCTAACGCATGCAGCATCCAGCTCCAGCACCACCTAGCGAGCAGTACTGACTGAAGTCACACCGCTCCTGTGCATCTCCAATGCAGACGTGTACCTGTGCTGCTGCAGCACGGATTCAGCAACATGCAGTGACTCCAGTGCCCTGGGGGTGGCATCTCCAACCCCCATCGACAACCAGTGACAGCTACTGTGTCTAGGCAGTGGGTACTGACACGGGTGACGCACCGCTGCTGTTCGTGGTGATGCAAGTGTACGTAGCATCTAGCAGTTTGATGAAGCGTGGCAAGACTGTGGGCTGGGGTGGAGCTGACGAAATGTATCTACGGTGTCCTGTGATCGGCGGATATGTAGAGATACGCCGGGGTGCGAGCAAGTAGAACGTCAAGGCAGCAGCGTGCTAAGGCTGTAAGAACAGGTCGGTGGGGTCGTACGACAACACTGACACAAGCCTACGTATCTACGATGCTGGTGGAGCAACATGGTCAACGTGCGAGGCGCCACTGGGCTCAAGGTTTGAGCGCGAGGTGTTGTGAGTACGTGCTGCACAGTACGGAGAAAGTTTAAGGCGGCCTATTGAATCTGACTGTAGATGTCTGTTGCCGTAGGAGAGTAGATCTGAAGAGGACAAACTAGGATCTCCGAGGTTCATGCCGAAGCCTTGCGCCCGCGAGAATCCACGGAGCTGCAATGGAGGGGACTCGTCAACAACTGCGGGGTCTTAGTTTTGACCCCGGACGCCACATCCATGCTCTATGTGAAGTTCTACGCTCATTGTGTCGATCCGGTGGATTCTCAAATCCATGAAGTCTTCAACGTCAAATTTCGCGGTGCGAAAGCAGATATTTGCATTGAAATGCCTGTGCGGGCATGAGTACTTTTACGAGATCCAGCTGGATGACCACACCCAGATGCTGGAATTGGTCTTACTCAAATAGGAGACGATCAAGGCGAAGAAGGACCCAAAGCGAGCTATTCAAATGCTATTGGTGTCAATCGCGCGACAGCGTTTGTGAAATGCTGGCCGATTCGGACAAGAACTCGACCACCACCTTCACGACGACCAAGGCTACGATCTCCGACGCAGGACGCACGAAGGGAGCTGAGCTGATGATGTGAACCACGCGGCAGCGCTGGCGAAATGCTGCCCGACTCGGTCCAGGATTTGACGCCACCTCCACGACGACATAGGAGACCCCGATCACCGACGCAGAGCTTAGCTGGTCTGCTACAAGAAGCACGCGACGAGTGCTGTGAGAGCTCTGTCAAGAGATTTCACCGAGGACAAGAGGCACACAATGTTTTATGACGGCGACGGGGCTAAGATAGCGGATAATGACGAGCTGAATACAACTTGACAGTCTTTGTAGAAAATAAATGCTATTGAAGTATTGTTGTTGCCGACGATAGAGATCTACAATACTTACTGCCGAACATTTTCCCTCATTAACACGAAGGGCACCAACAACATCTCGGTTCGACCTCATCGGCAGGAGCTGCAACGTCTGCCAACTACTTTTTATGATTCGACTAGCACCACATCGGCGGCATCTTCGGGCTCAGAATTCATGTCAACGACACGTTCAAGCTCTGGAATCTGCAATCCGCGTTGGTACCACGGATGTTGAATCGTGAGAATGAAGACGAAGCTGGACACCGCTGTGGTCGCCACCACGTCGCTACCCCCAGTTCGAGTAGGCACCGAGCGTCAATGTTGTTGGTCTCGCAGCAAAGATCACATCGCGTCGGCGACCGGCAGCGATAGCGTAGTTTGTTGGAAGCATCCCCGTCGGATGCTTGGAAGTCGTGAGATCAAAGAAGACCAGGCTGGTCTCGCTGTCGTCACCATCACGTCGCTGCCCGAGTTCGTGTAGGTGCCGAGCGTCGATGTTGTCGGTCTTGCAGTGACCTTCACCTCGCATCGGCAAATGTGTCCTTGAGCAGCGCTAGCGTAGCTTGTAGAGAAACATCCCTGATGAATACCCCGTCGGATGCTTGGGGTCCGGACTTGAGACCTCAAGAGTAGAATGAAGAATGATCTCGATCCGTACTCGAAAAGGTTAGAGCGGGGCAGTGTACCTCAACAGATCTCTGGGACCATCTTCCGACACCTGGCGGCTGCACTTCTCTCCGTCCGGCAATGTGTTGCCGTCTCTTCCAAGTGGAAGCGCTCTCTAGGCTGGCACATGGGTGTGCTGCAACGGGATTCCATGAGCAAACTCCACTACATGTAGATACTTTCAGCTCCGAGGTCCGTAAACCAGCTCTTTCAATCCACAAAAAGACACTGCTGGCATGCCACATGCCCACCACAGCGCCGTCTCACTGCAACTCCATCCCACTCGGCTGCTTGCCGTACAGGTATGGTAAACACGGTGTCGATCACCCCTGCCGCTACCTCCAACAAAAATCAAAAGCAGATGTAGAACGGTGGCACGTTCGACGGCCGCCAAGTCAATCTCAATGCATTCCTGAATTCTCCAGCTCCTTCGTCGTTCAAGTCCTCGGTGCTTCGAGTCACAGGCTTGACTACATGCTGCTGGTGGCTGGCCGCATACACCACGTCCATCGGCTTCCAGACGCTGCAAAGCGTGATGAACAAGACGGAGTCGACTCCGGGTACTGTCAGTTCTGCCGTAACGTGACACTCGGGGCGAGTTGGAAATTGGCGATGCTCGTCATTAACATTAACATCTCGGTCGTGACTGTCGCCACGTAGCATATCTGGAGCAGGTAAGCGACTTGTTCTTCTGTACTGTGAACGTAGATAATAAACAAGTAAGGTAGAAGAGATCAGTAACATTGAAAGTGAAACAACTATCAACGTTGAGCAAAATCTGCATGACAAGACATACCTGAAGCCTCGAGATCCCCTCCGAGCTTGGATGAAGTCGAGCCTTCGCCTTCGACGAATCACAAGCTCGTGCTGACGAAGTACTCAGCTGCAGAGTTGACGATGTGCGTGACTTCGTCGATGTGGCCCTGAATCGTGGCCGGGTCGTCGTAGAAGGCGAGGCAATCCGTGATGCCGGGGAACGCGGCGCCGGCGTAGCCCTCGTAGAACCCCGGTCCAAAGATCACATGCTTGTACCACGGCCGGTGGGGCAGTCCGTCGCTCGACAGCAATTGTCGCTCGAGCTGGATGGCCTTGTGGTTCCATGCGCTCAGCGCCGAAGGCTCTGCGCCGGTTTGCAGCTCGAGCGCCGCGGCTTGGAAAGCGTCCGCGTTGACGCCGAACTTCTCGATGGCAACGTACAGCTGCGCCAGCTCCACGCTCCTGTCGGCGTCCGCCAACCGCTGCTGGAGCTGCTGCAGTCCGTCGTGCATGACGAGCGCGTACGAGGAGAAGTCGAAGGGGATGACGGCGTCGTTGGCGAGACGCATGGCCAGCAGGCCCCACCACTTGGCCATGCTGGCGTGCGATGCGTAGTGCGGGTCGCCCTGCGTCTCCATGTAGTGCAGGCTGTCCATGGAGCTGTGGTAGGTCCCGTAGGACGCGTACGTGAGGCCGAACGCCAGGTTGACGGAGATGACGCCGAGGTGCTGGTAGAACGGCGTGAAGTCGGAGCCCGAGCCCATGAAGTTGATGAGGTGCTCGGGCGCGAGCGTTCGGTCGGCCGCGTCACCGGGAGCGGGCAATCCTCCCGGAGCAGCGCGCGCCTCTGTCATCTGCGTCGCCCACTGGTCCAGCAGACTGGAGGCGACGTCGCTGCTGCCGTTGCCGTGGAACGCGTTGGCCGGCAGCAGACTGGCCGTGTCCTGCACGAACTTGGCGATGGATGGAGCTGCGCTGGCGCTCACGAGAGGACCCACCAGCAGGTCGACGTTGAGGTAGGCCACCGCCTCCTCCGTCAGCAGCTTGGCGTTGTCCTCGACCCACTCGGTGCTTCCGAGCAGCGCGTACTCCTCGCCGTCCCACGAGCCCAGCACAATGGAGCGGCGCGGCTTCCAGCCCTGCTTTAGCAGCTCACCCAGGCCACGAGCGATCTCCATGAGCGTCGCCGAGCCGCTGCTGGGGTCGACCGCCCCGCACACCCACGCGTCGCGGTGGTTGCCCAGCACCACGCGCTTGTCCGGCTGCTCCGAGCCTTCGATCGTCCCGATGACGTCCCAGATCGCGCCCACATGGTTGTCCATGACCACGTCCAGGTTGAGCACCAGCGCCGCGTCGTCTCCGAGCTTGTACTCGAGCGGGAGTCCCCCCTGCCACGCGTCCGGAGCCTTCTGTCCTCCCAACCCTGACAGAATGCGCCGCGCCTGGCCGTACGAAAGCGGCAGCACCGGCACGCGAGGGACGTTCGTCACCTCCTCGTACGTGAGACGCGAAGCCCCTTCCACCGACGCCCAACCGGGCGTCATGGGGTCTCCAGAGTAGAGAGGGATGTAGTTGACGGAGCCGCGCTGGAACGAGTCCTCGGGGCGGTAGAACCCCTCCGGGTACACGGGGCCGCGCGTGAAGCCGTCCTCGTTCGGGTCCGAGTAGATGAGCACCCCAGCCATGCCGTACTTCTCGGCTGCCATGACCTTGAGGCCGCGCATGTTGGCGCCGTAGCGCACCAGCGCGATCTTGCCCCCTAGACTGACGTTGCGGCTCGCGAGCCACTCGAAGTCCTGCTGCGTGCCGAAGTTGGCGTACACGACCGATGCCGTCACGTTGCCCGTCGCCGAGTACGCGAGGAACGGCGGCACCGCCGTCGGGTCCGTCGTGCATGCATCATCGGCAACGGATCCCTCCGTCAGGTTGAGCTCCTGCGCGCTCTGTTCCGGTGACACGATCGCTAGGCGACGGTGCACGGGGTAACTCAGCAGCGTATAGTACTCGACCACCTCCGCTTGGATGCCGTAGGATTCCCACTGCCGCGCAGTGTACAGCGCCGTCTCGTAGTCCTGCTTCGTGCCACAAGTGTGCGGCACGTCGTCCACGACCAATGCAGGTCATCGACATGGGTACACAACACAACACAGTGCAAGTGCATGTTGTAGTGGGGCGATCTGTCTCGACAGTTGAGCAAGTTGCCCTGCGTTGATTGGCTGGTTGAATTATAAATCGTACTTAAGAAGGAAACACGCGAATTCCTGAAAAGACAGACGAACGCACCTTGGTGAAGCCATCCGCCTCGCAGCTCTACCGCTCGCCGGCCCGACCTGCTTGGGGCTCTGCAGTGGATCCGTCCGATAGCTGCCTCGGTGTGGACCCCCGAGCGGAGGCAGAGGACGCACGGGTCTCACTCAGACGACCCGACCCGACCCGCCTCGCCCCAGCAGCGAGCGCGGCCTCGTCCAGTCAGTCAGTCGCCAATCTCGCGAAGCTCGAGGCAAGTCGAACTGCCGCCTCCTTCAGCTCGAAGCGAGGCGCGCAGGTCAATGCAACGACCTCTTCCGGTCTCTGCGACGCAATGAGCAATGCACCGGTACAGGTGAGAGCTCTGCACACTCACTACCCTACTCCCCTCTCTCTCTATCACACAGCGAGTCATGAACACCACCACTAAGCTGCTACATACTCACCCCTACAACCTCTTTGCTAACCACGGCTGGTATCTCCTATGATGTTTACTGCTGCAGGTTCGGCCCTCTCCGACATTGTCCCCGCTCGTCCGTGTGGACGCATCGGACGGCAGCTGGCGGCCTCCAAGTCGGCCATGGCCGACTCTGTAACGCCGTCAGCGTGCTGCAATCGAGACACGGCGGCTGTATAAGAAGCCACAGGTCAAGTGGCAAGCTCAAATCCGAAGACCTGAAGATGCATCAGGCTACCTGCCACTGCCGGCGGGCGACACCCACGGACCAAGCCTGCGGTCACCGCCACTACATACGGCGTCGCCCGGCCACTACGGACTCGCCCCCAAGCATCATGACAGCCTCAGACGGCAGTTGCAAGCAGAGTGAAACCACAACGTGAAGACATCGCTGCCATGCTAACGCATGCAGCATCCAGCTCCAGCACCACCTAGCGAGCAGTACTGACTGAAGTCACACCGCTCCTGTGCATCTCCAATGCAGACGTGTACCTGTGCTGCTGCAGCACGGATTCAGCAACATGCAGTGACTCCAGTGCCCTGGGGGTGGCATCTCCAACCCCCATCGACAACCAGTGACAGCTACTGTGTCTAGGCAGTGGGTACTGACACGGGTGACGCACCGCTGCTGTTCGTGGTGATGCAAGTGTACGTAGCATCTAGCAGTTTGATGAAGCGTGGCAAGACTGTGGGCTGGGGTGGAGCTGACGAAATGTATCTACGGTGTCCTGTGATCGGCGGATATGTAGAGATACGCCGGGGTGCGAGCAAGTAGAACGTCAAGGCAGCAGCGTGCTAAGGCTGTAAGAACAGGTCGGTGGGGTCGTACGACAACACTGACACAAGCCTACGTATCTACGATGCTGGTGGAGCAACATGGTCAACGTGCGAGGCGCCACTGGGCTCAAGGTTTGAGCGCGAGGTGTTGTGAGTACGTGCTGCACAGTACGGAGAAAGTTTAAGGCGGCCTATTGAATCTGACTGTAGATGTCTGTTGCCGTAGGAGAGTAGATCTGAAGAGGACAAACTAGGATCTCCGAGGTTCATGCCGAAGCCTTGCGCCCGCGAGAATCCACGGAGCTGCAATGGAGGGGACTCGTCAACAACTGCGGGGTCTTAGTTTTGACCCCGGACGCCACATCCATGCTCTATGTGAAGTTCTACGCTCATTGTGTCGATCCGGTGGATTCTCAAATCCATGAAGTCTTCAACGTCAAATTTCGCGGTGCGAAAGCAGATATTTGCATTGAAATGCCTGTGCGGGCATGAGTACTTTTACGAGATCCAGCTGGATGACCACACCCAGATGCTGGAATTGGTCTTACTCAAATAGGAGACGATCAAGGCGAAGAAGGACCCAAAGCGAGCTATTCAAATGCTATTGGTGTCAATCGCGCGACAGCGTTTGTGAAATGCTGGCCGATTCGGACAAGAACTCGACCACCACCTTCACGACGACCAAGGCTACGATCTCCGACGCAGGACGCACGAAGGGAGCTGAGCTGATGATGTGAACCACGCGGCAGCGCTGGCGAAATGCTGCCCGACTCGGTCCAGGATTTGACGCCACCTCCACGACGACATAGGAGACCCCGATCACCGACGCAGAGCTTAGCTGGTCTGCTACAAGAAGCACGCGACGAGTGCTGTGAGAGCTCTGTCAAGAGATTTCACCGAGGACAAGAGGCACACAATGTTTTATGACGGCGACGGGGCTAAGATAGCGGATAATGACGAGCTGAATACAACTTGACAGTCTTTGTAGAAAATAAATGCTATTGAAGTATTGTTGTTGCCGACGATAGAGATCTACAATACTTACTGCCGAACATTTTCCCTCATTAACACGAAGGGCACCAACAACATCTCGGTTCGACCTCATCGGCAGGAGCTGCAACGTCTGCCAACTACTTTTTATGATTCGACTAGCACCACATCGGCGGCATCTTCGGGCTCAGAATTCATGTCAACGACACGTTCAAGCTCTGGAATCTGCAATCCGCGTCGGTACCACGGATGTTGAATCGTGAGAATGAAGACGAAGCTGGACACCGCTGTGGTCGCCACCACGTCGCTACCCCCAGTTCGAGTAGGCACCGAGCGTCAATGTTGTTGGTCTCGCAGCGAAGATCACATCGCGTCGGCGACCGGCAGCGATAGCGTAGTTTGTTGGAAGCATCCCCGTCGGATGCTTGGAAGTCGTGAGATCAAAGAAGACCAGGCTGGTCTCGCTGTCGTCACCATCACGTCGCTGCCCGAGTTCGTGTAGGTGCCGAGCGTCGATGTTGTCGGTCTTGCAGTGACCTTCACCTCGCATCGGCAAATGTGTCCTTGAGCAGCGCTAGCGTAGCTTGTAGAGAAACATCCCTGATGAATACCCCGTCGGATGCTTGGGGTCCGGACTTGAGACCTCAAGAGTAGAATGAAGAATGATCTCGATCCGTACTCGAAAAGGTTAGAGCGGGGCAGTGTACCTCAACAGATCTCTGGGACCATCTTCCGACACCTGGCGGCTGCACTTCTCTCCGTCCGGCAATGTGTTGCCGTCTCTTCCAAGTGGAAGCGCTCTCTAGGCTGGCACATGGGTGTGCTGCAACGGGATTCCATGAGCAAACTCCACTACATGTAGATACTTTCAGCTCCGAGGTCCGTAAACCAGCTCTTTCAATCCACAAAAAGACACTGCTGGCATGCCACATGCCCACCACAGCGCCGTCTCACTGCAACTCCATCCCACTCGGCTGCTTGCCGTACAGGTATGGTAAACACGGTGTCGATCACCCCTGCCGCTACCTTCAACAAAAATCAAAAGCAGATGTAGAACGGTGGCACGTTCGACGGCCGCCAAGTCAATCTCAATGCATTCCTGAATTCTCCAGCTCCTTCGTCGTTCAAGTCCTCGGTGCTTCGAGTCACAGGCTTGACTACATGCTGCTGGTGGCTGGCCGCATACACCACGTCCATCGGCTTCCAGACGCTGCAAAGCGTGATGAACAAGACGGAGTCGACTCCGGGTACTGTCAGTTCTGCCGTAACGTGACACTCGGGGCGAGTTGGAAATTGGCGATGCTCGTCATTAACATTAACATCTCGGTCGTGACTGTCGCCACGTAGCATATCTGGAGCAGGTAAGCGACTTGTTCTTCTGTACTGTGAACGTAGATAATAAACAAGTAAGGTAGAAGAGATCAGTAACATTGAAAGTGAAACAACTATCAACGTTGAGCAAAATCTGCATGACAAGACATACCTGAAGCCTCGAGATCCCCTCCGAGCTTGGATGAAGTCGAGCCTTCGCCTTCGACGAATCACAAGCTCGTGCTGACGAAGTACTCAGCTGCAGAGTTGACGATGTGCGTGACTTCGTCGATGTGGCCCTGAATCGTGGCCGGGTCGTCGTAGAAGGCGAGGCAATCCGTGATGCCGGGGAACGCGGCGCCGGCGTAGCCCTCGTAGAACCCCGGTCCAAAGATCACATGCTTGTACCACGGCCGGTGGGGCAGTCCGTCGCTCGACAGCAATTGTCGCTCGAGCTGGATGGCCTTGTGGTTCCATGCGCTCAGCGCCGAAGGCTCTGCGCCGGTTTGCAGCTCGAGCGCCGCGGCTTGGAAAGCGTCCGCGTTGACGCCGAACTTCTCGATGGCAACGTACAGCTGCGCCAGCTCCACGCTCCTGTCGGCGTCCGCCAACCGCTGCTGGAGCTGCTGCAGTCCGTCGTGCATGACGAGCGCGTACGAGGAGAAGTCGAAGGGGATGACGGCGTCGTTGGCGAGACGCATGGCCAGCACGCCCCACCACTTGGCCATGCTGGTGTGCGACGCGTAGTGCGGGTCGCCCTGCGTCTCCATGTAGTGCAGGCTGTCCATGGTGCTGTGGTAGGTCCCGTAGGACGCGTACGTGAGGCCGAACGCCAGGTTGACGGAGATGACGCCGAGGTGCTGGTAGAACGGCGTGAAGTCGGAGCCCGAACCCATGAAGTTGATGAGGTGCTCGGGCGCGAGCGTTCTGTCGGCCGCGTCACCGGGAGCGGGCAATCCTCCCGGAGCAGCTCGCGCCTCCCTCATCTGCGTCGCCCACTGGTCCAGCAGACTGGAGGCGACGTCGCTGCTGCTGTTGCCGTGGAACGGGTTGGCCGGCAGCAGACTGGCCGTGTCCTGCACGAACTTGGCGATGGATGGAGCTGCGCTGGCGCTCACGAGAGGACCCACCAGCAGGTCGACGTTGAGGTAGGCCACCGCCTCCTCCGTCAGCAGCTTGGCGTTGTCCTCGACCCACTCGGTGCTTCCGAGCAGCGCGTACTCCTCGCCGTCCCACGAGCCCAGCACAATGGAGCGGCGCGGCTTCCAGCCCTGCTTTAGCAGCTCACCCAGGCCACGAGCGATCTCCATGAGCGTCGCCGAGCCGCTGCTGGGGTCGACCGCCCCGCACACCCACGCGTCGCGGTGGTTGCCCAGCACCACGCGCTTGTCCGGCTGCTCCGAGCCTTCGATCGTCCCGATGACGTCCCAGATCGCGCCCACATGGTTGTCCATGACCACGTCCAGGTTGAGCACCAGCGCCGCGTCGTCTCCGAGCTTGTACTCGAGCGGGAGTCCCCCCTGCCACGCGTCCGGAGCCTTCTGTCCTCCCAACCCTGACAGAATGCGCCGCGCCTGGCCGTACGAAAGCGGCAGCACCGGCACGCGAGGGACGTTCGTCACCTCCTCGTACGTGAGACGCGAAGCCCCTTCCACCGACGCCCAACCGGGCGTCATGGGGTCACCAGAGTAGAGGGGGATGTAGTTGACGGAGCCGCGCTGGAATGAGTCCTCAGGGCGGTAGAACCCCTCCGGGTACACGGGGCCGCGCGTGAAGCCGTCCTCGTTCGGGTCCGAGTAGATGAGCACCCCAGCCATGCCGTACTTCTCGGCTGCCATGACCTTGAGGCCGCGCATGTTGGCGCCGTAGCGCACCAGCGCGATCTTCCCGTCAAGGGTGACGTTGCGGCTCGCGAGCCATTCAAAGTCCTGCTGCGTGCCGAAGTTGGCGTACACGACCGATGCCGTCACGTTGCCCGTCGCCGAGTACGCGAGGAACGGCGGCACCGCCGTCGGGTCCGTCGTGCATGAATCATCGGCAACGGATCCCTCCGTCAGGTTGAGCTCCTGCGCGCTCTGTTCCGGTGACACGATCGCTAGGCGACGGTGCACGGGGTAACTCAGCAGCGTATAGTACTCGACCACCTCCGCTTGGATGCCGTAGGATTCCCACTGCCGCGCAGTGTACAGCGCCGTCTCGTAGTCCTGCTTCGTGCCACAAGTGTGCGGCACGCTGGCGTACGCGTGCAGGAACTCGCGGAGCTTTTCCGGCTGCACACCGTCCACGAACGCTTGCTCGGCGCTGCTCAACGGCTGCACTTCCGTCTTCGACAGCGTTGTGGTGGTGGGGGTGGTCACGATTTCAGTCGCAGAAGTAGGGGCCCACGTCTGCAGGGTGAAGAGGTAGCTGCCGAGGAAGACGAGCGTGCCAACGAGTCCAGCGACGCGCACGGCATCACCAAATCGTCTTCGAGGGGCGTCGGCGACTGTGACAACGGGGTTCGGAGCTTGGCCATCGGGTGAAGTGCCGTACGACTTCAAGGGAGCGAACGACATTGCTCGATTGAGGAAGTACGAGACGTGTCGACTCGACACTGTCGAGCTCTGGGTGGAGGATACTGTACCTCTCTCCTGTCGAGCAGATTGAAGAGTGAGCGCCACGAGTGAAGATATTGATTGGCAAACGTCTAAGCTTAGCACTGAGATGATACGCATTCGTACACACATCACACAAAGTGAGGGGTTCTGGTTCAGGGAATGCAGAGGCAGGACTTCATACCTGATCATGACTCATGATTCATGAGATGAGGGTTGTTTGCTAGCATGTTGAAGTGAAGCGCGCACTCTTCAATTTAAACATCTAACGTTACTGATTGATGTACACTACTACGAAGTTTACTTGGAGTCAATAGCACGTGCCATTACCTTAGTAGCCGCGCAGTTTGGTTGAGCCTCCTCTTACCAAGGCTGCTGCTTGTTGAGCGGCTTTTGTGACGCTCCCGTCCGTCGGGTACGTGAGATGCGCGAGCGCGTTGATCCCATTGGCACAGACCGGGTCGCCCAGGTTGCAGAATTCCACTGCCTTGGATCCGTACGTGGCACTGGAGCTCGAAATCGTCTGACCGAAGAGCATCAGAGGGTTGCCGAAGGTCACGATGGCCTTGATACGCGGCGACAAGTACTTTGGGATCGTTTCACCGATGCCGAGGACTGTCCGGATGCCAATGGAGATGTCGGTGACTGTGGCGCCCTGGGAATATCCACCTAGCACGAACACCGTGTTGGGGCACTGCTGCGCCACCGCCACCACGTGTCGGGTCATGTCCGTTGCACCAGGGCCTGCGCTCAGTTGAGTCGCGTCCGCAAAGTAGTTGACAGCATACGAGGACACACTCAAGTCGGCGAGGTTGGCAGCGATACTAGTCACCAAGGGCCCTCCGCAGATCCCGAGACCTGGCACCTCGGTACTGCCGCGAGCAAAGACGACGTGGACATCGGGACAGTTGGCACGGACGCGGGTCGGGATGGCGAGCAGCAGCAATAGTAACCCGAAGATCATTGAGCGGAACGCGGGGGCCGTCATCGCTGTAGTGTAGGGAGTGTTTTTGATGTGGTAGCTGGACGGGGAAAACCGGAATGAGGGAGATGGTGCCGCAGGATTGAGTGCGTATACTATAATGTCCACAGGCCTTGGTAGGTACATGTCAACTGCTACAGGTGACCGCTGCCATGACGGTGTTGACTCTCCATACCGGTGTATGCCTCTGCTGCCCCTTGGTGTTATCTGCCGCGGCTTAGGTGCCGACGACGACAAGGTGTCATTGAGAACTGCACTGCATAATAGAGCGAACTCGTTGTTGTTTCATGCTACGATCTTATCAAACTGCGGGCAGGTGCATGCGGACAAAAAGCTTGGAGTCCTCGTGATCTGAGTGAGTCGAGATTACCTTTTCTCTCTATGCACGTGATGGTCACCACATGTGGGGGCCTATGAATTGAAGCTGGATTGGTGCTGAAAAGTCGTGGGGTACTTCTTAATTTCTTCATAAGGTGGGAAACTCGTTGTTTCCTCAGACGAGAATAGCTCTACTGTAACGGGGTTACACGTAGGTTACCCTTTTGGTGTATGGAACACCATCGTAACCTCCGACATGAAGAAGGGCCGCAGGCCAACCATTAGGAATGCACTAGAGTTTGTTATAGCATAGTGAGATGCATAGATTTACATTGTAGGCGGCGCAGCCGCAGATAAGGATGAATACAGTTTACCTTTTACTCGAAGTCTTTGACTTGTTTCGTGGGTCCTCGTATAGGACCCTGCTAGACTCGTAAGAGTCGACAACCTTCCTCTGTGCCAGAGACTACGGCAGCCCCGCTGCACTTGGTAGCACTTGTAGTCAATCCCTCACCTGAGTCTGTTAGACTGTACCTCTGTGAGGATGGAGCAAACTGCGTTCGCGAATTTGTCCCCGGGACAACAGGAGGCGCTTAAGAAGCTGATGTCCCTGTTGGGCCCGGAGGGCGTAGCGCACCTTGCTTCGCAAGGCCCTGACGCGATCAATGCGCGTCTCGAGGCGTTCTCGAGCTATGAGAATGCTCTGCTGGAGCATATCCAGCAACGAATGAGCGCGGTTGCGCCCTCACGGGCGTCGACCGAGCTGCAAGGCGGGTCTCGACCCAAACCACTCATTCTGAGTGTCAAGACGTTTGAAGGTCGCGAAGAAGAGAATCTCCTTCTCTGGATTCGTGAGGTCGAGATGGCCATGGGCTCTGCCCTGCTCCAAACTGAGCATCAACGCGTCGCGTTTGCGACTTCCAAGCTCAGTGGACGAGCACGTGAGTGGGCACTCACGAGTGGACCCTCGGTGAACGGTGCCTTCCCAACGTGGGATGAGCTGAAGCGACAGCTCTCGCGAGTCTTCTCGCCACCGAACCACGCGTACCGCGTCCGCTCCAAGTTCCTTGCGACCCGGCAAGGGAAGAAGGAGCTGGTGGACTACGTCCAGGAGTTGCGCACACTCATCGCCGGCATGTTTGCCGACCCTTTGCCTGAGGCAGTCACCGTGACGGTGTTTATGGACGGTCTTCGGGCCGGGGTGGCTCGCACGGAGGTCTTCCGTAACCGCCCCACCTCATTTGAGGAGGCCGTGTCTGTGGCATTGAATGCCGAACACAACTTCAAGTCTGCCCGATTGGGCTGGAGTGCGCCTCCCGCAAGCTCATCGAGCGGTCCGGAACCTATGGACCTCAGCTACGCTGAAGATGAAGAAGCCGAGCTTCGGGCGGCTGAGGCACGCCGTGGCATCCGCCGATGCTTCACCTGCGGCAGTACCGACCACTTGCGGCCGGGCTGTCCGCTGCGCAAGCAGCGTCAAGCTCAGTCGAGCGGCAACACCGCCTCGAACCGCCCATCTGGTTCGTCGCGGGGAAACGGCGACTCCCAGTAGGCGCGGGGCGGCCTACTGGGGCAGAACTAGGTTCTGTTGTGCCTCTGGGAGACGGGAGACAGCAGAGCCTAGCCCCGAAGAGAGCCGTACTCTCTAACACGGACAGGAAATGCAAGCCGGGCTTGCTGGTCGTCCACGCGACCGTGAAAGGCTTTGAGAAGCCGTGGACGATCTTAATCGATTCGGGGGCGTCGGGCAACTACGTTCGACGCTCTACTGTCGATGGTAGTCAGCAGTATGCTGTGGCGCTCCAAGAGCGCTCGCGTGACGTAGTCACTGTTCGTCTGGCGACGGGCACTCGCGTTACGGTACCCAGAGTCCCATTGGATTTGGGTGTGAAGTTCCTCGACTTCGACAGCACGGAACGCTGTCTAGTCTTGGACTTGGATTCGAGGTACGACCTCATCCTGGGCATGGCGTGGTTGGAACGTCACGAGCCCTGGATTGACTGGAGGTCGAAGACCTTAGGTGCTACGCACTTCTCTCCTGGTGGGGCTTTGGCGAGTCATGAACCCACCTCCGCCAGGACACAGAAGCGCTATTGGCGCGAGCACTGGACCGAGTCGGTCTCTGTGCTGGACGTCGGTGTGTCTGAGATGATGGACATCACCGATGTTGGGGCAGTTTTGCCCGAAGTGGGTTCGACGTCGCATACGTCGGCCGGTCCCGAGCGGCGCTCGCTGGACGTTTGTGGGGCGGCACGTACTCCGCTGAATACTGGGCGTGTGACGCCGGGCGACGGTTCGTCGCGGCACTCGGAGCTTGGCTCTGCTCGTGCGAGTGGGATGGCACGTACTCCATCGGATTTTGGGCGTGTATCGCCGGGCGACTTCACGTCGCGGCCCATCGGGCGTACTCCTGATGTGGCGAGCAAGGCGGAGCGCACCTCCCCTTGTGTTTTATGGAGCCGAGATGGCCGTGTCGGCGATTCTCCGCTGGTGCCGTCTCTGACGGCCGATGGTGCATCGGCACCTGGACGTGGGGATGGTGATATCGCCATGTCGTCCCCTTCCACCCGGTCTCGGGCGCGGAGGAGGAGGCGGATGAGACGCAGAGCGTCTGCGGCGTCCTCAACGCCTGACGAGGTGTCTAGCGTGTTGAGCGGAGAGGCTCCACGCGACTGCGGTGAGCAGTTATACACACTCGTGAATGGAATGACGGGAGACGTCGATGGCGACATCAGCCTCGACCCTCTTCCTTCCTTGGACGCTCTTCTCGAGCTGGAAGAGATGTCTGTCGCCGACTTCGGCGAGGCCTTAAAGGCGGGCGATTTCGCCGAAGTGGTCATGATACGACCAGAAGACGAGCTCAACTCGTCATCGCTTCTGGATGAAGCCGTACTGGAGGATACCAAGCAAGCGCTGAACGCGCGTAGTGGCTCGGCCATCCTGAAGGATCCATCGGATCCATTGTATCCCCTGGTTGTCGAGTTCGGAGACGTCGTCTCCAAAGACCCACCCATGGGTCTTCCTCCAGACCGAGGAGTTCGTCACGAGATTGACCTGGTTCCAGGGACCAAATACTGTGTGACGCGGCAGTGGCCGCTTCCGAAGGAACAGTGTGACGTCATTGACGCCTTCTTCCGTGCTAAGTACGCAGCAGGACTTGTGCGTGAGAGCAAGTCTCCGCACTCGACACCGACATTTTGTGTCAGGAAGTCGAATGGCAAGTGGCGCATTGTGCATGCTTTTAATAAGCTTAATGCAGCCACCATTCCGGCGCAAACGCCAATCCCTCGCAAGGATGTTCTTCAGAACAACATGGTTGGGTGCACGCTATACAGCGCTCTTGACTTGGTCGATGGTTATTACCAGCTGCTCATGCGAGCGAGTGACGTTCCACTCACAGCGGTGAGCACTCCGAGCGGTATGCTCTGGGATTGGTTGGTGATGCCCCAAGGGCTGTCCAACGCGCCGGCAACCTTCAATCGTCTGGTGACGCAGTTGTTCCGGCCCCACCGGGCGTACGCACAGACGTACTTCGATGACATATTTGTCCACAGTCGTGCGGAGCACGGGAAGTCGGACATGGAGAACCATATCGACCACTTGCGATCTGTGCTCGAGTGCATGCGCACGAACAAGCTCTACGCCAATGCGGATAAATGCATATTTGGCGCGGAAGAGATCCCGTTCTTGGGATGCTTCATCGGGAAGCGTGGCCTTCGGGCCGACCCTGCTAAGGTCAAGGCCATTGTGGATTGGCCGGTTCCTGCGAACCAGAAGGACCTGCGCAAGTGGTTGGGTCTGGCCAACTATTTGCACAAGTACAGCGAGAACTACGCTGAATTGGCTCGGCCACTGTCTACCCTTCTCAAGAAGGATGCTGAGTGGTGTTGGGACACCGGGCAGGAGGCTTTCGAAGCAATCAAGGAGAGCCTGCTCCAGGCACCAATACTGACCCTGCCAGACCCTGATCGTCCGTTTAGCGTCGTGTGTGACGCGTCGGACTTCGCCATCGGCTGTGCATTGCTGCAAGCCGACGACGAGGGGCATGAACGCGTGATCGCGTTTGAATCCCGGCAGCTCAAAGCAGCTGAGATGAACTATCCCGTTCATGATAAAGAGCTACTTGCGATGAAGTATGCTCTTGTCAAATTCAGAGTGCATCTGCTTGGCTCTAAGCCCTTTGTGATTTACACTGATCACGCGTCGCTACGCACGGCGACCCAGTCGCCTCACCTCTCACAGAGGATGGCCCGTTGGCTTTCCTTCTTTGCGGAATATAACTTCGAGGTGAAGTACAAGCCGGGCCGGCAGAATGTTCTGGCCGATGCGCTGTCGCGCAGGCCCGATTACGAGCTCGCTCATATCACGAGCGTGACTTCGTCGATCTCCGAGATGATCCGGGAGGCATACGCCCGTGATGATGTTTGTGTAGCTTTGCTACGTGCTCTTGGGAGCGAGGAGTTTCAAAACTCGGATATCAAACTATCGGCGCGCCTTCGCGCGAGATTACATCGCTACTCCCTTGAAGGGCAGATGCTGTATTACAGCACGGGATCCGATGACACGCCCCGCGTGGTTGTTCCTCACGATGAGGACCTCAAGTATCGTATCCTCTATGAGGCGCACGATGTGCCGGCGAGCGGTCACCTTGGTCGGGAGAAGACCTATAGCTCTGTGAGCCGCCACTACTGGTGGCCGAAGCTGTACAAATGGGTCAAGACGTACGTTAGTACGTGCGAGACGTGTCAGCGGGTTAAACCCTCGCCGCACTCGGCGGCGCCGTTGGCGAGTTTGCCTGTCCCTTCCGGGTGCTGGCAGTCCATGAGTCTGGACTTCGTGTTTGGCCTGCCGAAAGATTCGGCAGGTAACACCGGCGTCGTGGTCTTTGTGGACCGTTTGAGCAAGATGGTTCATATAGCGGCCATGCCGGATACCATCGATGCTGCGGGTACAGCAACGCTGTTTATCGACCACGTGTTTCGGCAGCATGGGCTGCCTGAGTCGATTGTCTCGGATCGGGACCCCCGCTTCACTGGGAAGTTCTGGACGTCCGTCTTCAAGGTGCTTGGCACTCGACTGGACATGTCCACAGCGGATCACCCGCAGACCGATGGTCAAACCGAGCGCGCAAACCGCGTCGTCGAAGACGTTCTTCGCAGTATTTGCGCGGAAACGCCGAAGCGCTGGAGCATCATGCTTCCCCTTGTTGAGTTCGCTATGAACAATGCCGTGCATGCCTCGACAGGCTTCACGCCGTTCTACATGAACGGGCTCACTCACCCCCGCGTCCCTTTGACGCCGTCACGTAGTGACTCTGGGCTTGATGGGGGAGGGTTAGCTGCTCGGCTTGCTGATGTCAGCCCTCGTGCTGTTCGCACAGAATTGGACGACTTCTTGTCGGTCCGACTTAATGTCTTACGACATGTACGTGACGCTATGGCTGAAAGCCAAGATGTTCAAAAGGAACAAGCGGATGCTCGAGGCAGAGGCAATGTGGGGAATTTTGAGGTCGGAGACCTGGTTTTATTGAATGCGAAAAACCTACCTACACATGCAGTTTCTGCGGTCTTCAAGACGAAGTTGCGTCCTCGCTTCATCGGACCTTTCAAGGTCGTGGCCAAAAAGGGCCTTGCGTACACGCTCAATCTTCCCAAGAAGATGCGCACACACCCCGTGTTTTACGTGGGCTTGCTCAAGCCGTATCGAGACCCGAGCATGGTGAGCGCGGAAGCGCTAGCGCCGACGAGGGCCAGTGTGACGCCTAGGGCGGTGGAAGAGCAGCGCCCCGCTGCATCATCGCCAACAGCTCCAGCTGGCCACGAAGAGTCGCGACCTGGGAGCGGAGCTCTATCGCGGTCTGGCTATGACTCTGAGAATTCTGAGTCGCCTGATCGGAGAGATCCTGGAGTCCGCGCTCAACAACATCCAAGTCACCCGCAAAGCGGTCAAACTTCTCCGCCGCCCAATGACGGAACTCACGGTTCACATCACGGTTCTCACGAACCTGCTCTTGGAGCTCGCGCAGCTGACGGCGCACGTCGCGCGGGTCCAGCGGCGGCTCGTCGTCCTCCGGCGTTGCTCGATGAGCATGGCGAGCTCCACTATCACGTGGAGCGACTTCTGAAGAGGCGCCGGCACCGGGGTCATACCCAATATCTGGTGCAATGGCGTGGCGAGCCTCCGTCCTGGGAGTACGAGGTACCCCTACGGCAGGACTGCCCTCAAGCCGTCGACGCTTTTGATCGGGAACACCCGAGGCGCTCGACGAGCTCGCAGCCAGAGCGTCGGTCGACGCGCGCTTCCCGACGCTAGATCGCGTCGAGGATACGTCCGATAGCGCCTCCGCATACGGAGTAGACGCTGACGCCGCTGGCGTGGACGAAGAGGCCCCATGGGGGAGAGGCCCTTGGCCTGGATTGTGATGCTGGCGAGCCTTCCGCTTTGCGAACATGAAGCGGAGGCGTCGCTCCAGATAAACATCACGAGCGCGATGACTAGCTCGAAGAGCATCCAAAGATGATAACTTGCGGGCCTTCTCGGCCCAGTTCTGGAATTGAACATCATCCTCAACTTCATCCTCGCCCCGAAGGAGGACCACAGGGATCCGATTAATCGGGGGAACAGAGCTTTTAACAAGCTGGGCGTCGAGTCGAGCACAGTACTCCGCCGGACTCGTCGTCTGCGGCGTCAACAGACGCTTGCGCCATGAGTCCCGCTTGGCAAGCTCCGCGTCGGACCTCGCGGCAGGTCCTATGACGTACTCGACCAACGAGCCCTTTGCCAACTCGTTCGCTTCCTTCGCAGGGTCCTTCGACCCACTAAAGTGATAATCCTTTCGGGATTTCATAACGAGCGGCAGGGCCGCGGGGATGTTGGACTGTGACGCCTCGCGGCGCACCTCCACCTGACGGCTTTGAGCCCCATCCAGGTCGTTCGTAACGACATTGCTGCCTTCATCATCATCCCTTGATGGGAGCGGCGGCGCGTTGCGCAGTGCGGTTGCACCAGTGCCACGTTCTACGAACGGATTGGGCGTTCGAAGCGGAGAACGCGGCGGCGGCCTCTCCGGTGAGCGCGCACGGGAACGCGCAGGTGAACGTGGACTGTGTCCAGCTCCGGGCGAGCCCTCTTGGTCCTCGGTTTCGGAAACCATCCCCTCCTCGAAGTCCTCAAAGAGGTCATCACGCGCGCGCTTGGGCTTGGGCGACGGCTGCACACCGGCCTTACTTGAGCTCCGCTCAGACATCACTGTCGGTCCGTGCTTACGGGCGTGCTCGGCACGATATTGGGCTATGGACAGCCTCGTCGAGGTGCTGGTCTCAGCGCTCGCTTGGGCACTGAGTGCCGATGCTTGGTGTGTTGGGCTTGGCCCAGACGACGATGCACAACCGTGCGCAGGCTGGCGTTGAAGGTCGGCTGACCCGGGGGCTGCAGGCATGCAGATGCGCGTGGCGCAGTGGTTTCGACAATGAAGCTCGGGGAGCTTGTCGGCACGCGCGCGCTGCAACCTCAACCGGAGGAGCGGAATTTCTGCGTTCGCAGTTTTGATGGGGGAGAGTGTAACGGGGTTACACGTAGGTTACCCTTTTGGTGTATGGAACACCATCGTAACCTCCGACATGAAGAAGGGCCGCAGGCCAACCATTAGGAATGCACTAGAGTTTGTTATAGCATAGTGAGATGCATAGATTTACATTGTAGGCGGCGCAGCCGCAGATAAGGATGAATACAGTTTACCTTTTACTCGAAGTCTTTGACTTGTTTCGTGGGTCCTCGTATAGGACCCTGCTAGACTCGTCAGAGTCGTCAACCTTCCTCTGTGCCAGAGACTACGGCAGCCCCGCTGCATCTACTGTGTACATACATGTACGAGAGAGGCATTCCAATCGCTGCTGCCAAACACAAAGTCCGGAAGGTAAAATCGCTTTGGTGGCATTTTCCGTTGACTCGAAGTCATGGCTGCAGTGAAATTTCATCTGGCTGGTGTATTGTCTAATGCTTTGAGGCTCTAGACCCCTAGGGTCTGGTTGCGCTGGCTGGTGCTGATGGTCGGACAATAAAATATAATATTGTGTTGCAGATTTCACTCACCCGGAACAATAATTGACACGATATGAGTGTTTCCATTTTAATGGAAACACTGATTAAAATCAATAATTACTGGGGCATAATAATTGTACTGATCACCTTTTTAACTTGATATTTGTATATTCAAACTCTTTCATAATTTTATCAAATTGTATTGAATCTTTTGCACGAATCCGCGAAATTGAAGCCCAATTATAAAAATCATTGTAGTGGATTTTCGAGTCTAAAAACATGTGTACAGATCGCGTACCCGGACCGATTCCCGTAGGATCTGTCGCGGTCATTTTGTACAGATTTCGTACAGAATTCCATAAAACAGCCATTTCTAGACAACTCGAGTCCACCATCTACGGGCTTGGATTTGAATGGAAATAGGAGCCCTGATATGCGAAAACTCAGAGCTTCAATGCCTCGTCGAGATCAGTATAGGTGGTAGTGTGGCTGGTTTTGTGGTCATCGCTCACCACGACACTGAAGTTCTCGGCGGAGCACTTGAGATCCGAAATTTGCCTGCGCGGGGGTTGAAAGTATAATATACGTATATAATACGGTGCCACTCTCTCAGCTCGTTTTGCGTGAGTTTGGCTCGCGCATGTGCTTCTTGTTTTACTAGTTACCGCTTTTCCTTCCGAGTGGGATTGCCTGTGCGAAGCATGGGTGCTTCGGAGGGCATGTTCATGGCGATGAATAAATTTGGGATTCTTGAGTGATAGCCAATATCACTCCCTTCTGAATGTGATAATCTGACAAATATGATAACCGATTGAGTTGGTCAGTTCTCCCGTGATAATCATTTGAGACAGCGGCGAACATAATGATACTTATCCACCATTTAGAGTTATCGAGATAATCGCGTTTGAAGTTGACCAATCAAATTTCGGAAGTAAGCGGACATCCAAAAATTCAAACGCAAAAAATACTCGTATAAAGCGGAAAACACTCTTATTCGATTGCTTTACACACGAGGTTTCCGACAATATACAACTCGATAAAATCGAGAATATATTGCAGCCTCAGCGGTCGAAAATATCTCGAAGTTTTGGGCCCATGAAAATGGAGATATTTTTTTCAGATGAACACAACTTCTCGAGAACTTAACATTTCCTCGCAAACAATAGCTCAAAATGAGCGCAAGACACACGTCTTTCGAGTGGTGTGCCTAAATCGCGATTCGTACTTTGGTTGATTAGTATACTTATGTTTGACGCTGTCTCATTTGAGGGAGACTGCACTTTGAAGTTGAAGTGACCCGTCCGTCGGTCGATGGTTCTGGATGGAATCTCGGTGACCAAATGCTCTGAGTTGACGCAAGGTGCCCCGCCAGATTTCAGTTGTTCCTTGTTGCACCGGGATCTGCTTTTGCCGATGAACTATTCGGTTGGTATCAGCCAGATTGAAGCGGTTGCATACTACAGAAAGCCCAGCAGATGAAGCGCGCCGCTTCGGTATGTTCTGTCGTCAATCTCCGCACTGGTTGATGATCAGTTGCTTGAACCACCATGTGAGGGCTGGTGGTGATCGCGAAGCCATAAAATACTTGTACTTCAGCAGCTCCATTCTTGTTACTTTTGTTCCTGTCCAATTTTCGGTTAGAAGTACCCATATTGCCACCGCGTGGGGAAGAGGTGCTCCAGTACTGTACAGAAGTACCCATATTGCCACCATATTGCCACCGCGTGGGGAAGAGGTGCTCCAGTACTGTACGGTAGCATTCTTCGCATTGCTGTAGCGCGACATGCACAACATGAGCTGAATGACCAGGCCTCTCTAATAGAGGGAAATTGACCCGTTTTCCCTCGCTATACCTATATTAAGACCTCGGGTCATCCCTCGCATAAGAAGGTTTTTCATGCAGATTTTGCATCGATTTGGTCGTAAAGTAAGCAAAAAAATGAAAGCGAAAGCGAACTGCACAGACGCAGTGAACTTCAAGTACTCTATTCACGCGGATAATACGCGCCAGCTCAGTTTGTGCACCCTAGTGCTTGGAATCGGTACTCTGCAACTAGCGACGAAGAGAATAAAACGTTATTATCGGCCAAACCTCTACAACACAACATTGGCTGATGTCGATCGCGACCTGCCATTAAATACTTTGAAAGCAAGCGATCTATCGTCGAAGATCTTGTTCTATTTGAAACGATGTGGGAGGCTTCCACTGGAAGCGCATGGTAATAGCTTGGCAAATGCGTTATCTATTTTCAAGCCTGTCAATGTTTTTTTTTGTATATCCGCGCGGTATGTGCTGCAAGCTTCGTTCACACCCATATTCTGCATTCTTTCTCGCCGTGGGAATTGGTCAGGGTATCCCACAAGGCGATTCAGTCAAGTATCCGCACTAAGTTCGACGATGGGAGTGATTTTATCTTAGGTTCACTATACAGGAATTCATACCTCGCCATACCTATATTAAAAGGTGTTTTCATCCCTCCATTAAGCTAATAGAGGTATTCGAGGGAAATACCTCTATTAGAGAGGCCTGTGAATGACTCCTTGGGCTGCCGTGTTTCGCATGGCGTAAACTGACCATGTAGTACAGTCCTGCACAGCGTTTTTGATACTACTATAAATTAATACCCCGAGATAATTCGTTGGAATTTGAACGTGGTTTAGGAAAAATGCACCTGTAAAGACCCAATGTGACGTATATTTGATATTTATCCAACCTACCGAAAATGCAGGCTAGAACTGTACTGTAGCAACATGAAGTGCATACCCACTTTGAACACCCCACCCCATCCTACGATGAGCGGCTGTGTTGGGGGCAGGGGTTATTCATCGCTGGAGCCTCCAGACTGGAGTCCAGTGGAGCAGCTTCGATCCGGCGATGTTCGCAGTTCAGGATTCGCCGACAAGCACGCACAGTGAACGGTATTCGCTTGACATGATAATGCGCTTCCGTCAAGCGACACTGGTCGCGATAGCCGCTTTCCTCGTCAGCGCAAATACCCTGGTGGCAGCAGAGACGAAGCCAAACTTTCACCAATCTCTACACTCGGCGTATGCACTTAAATCTGGTATCCGATCACTGCGACTCGAAGGTGGGGTTGATACCGATAACGACGAAGAGCGAGCTTGGGGTGATTTTTCGTCCCTGAAATCGAATGTGCGCAAGATTTTTTCGCGAAATGGAGGCAAAGCGCAGCTTCCGGCTCCGAAACACATACCCGAAGAAGCTTTGAAGAAAGATTTGGAGTTGTCTGGTAGGGCTATCAGGTCGCATGGGGGTATGAAGGGCCCCAAGACACGGGATGACGTCGGTAATCTCGATCGCTGGGTTAGAAAGGAAGTCACTTCATTCGATGCTTGGAAGAGGTTGGGGCTGGGCAAAGTCCGTGAAGAAAAGCTCGAAAAAACCATGGATACCGAGAAATTTGCGGAGTATTTGACTTACGTCAAGATGTTTGATGACGCTGCGATTGCGAAGTGGCGTCGTACTGGCAAACCTCCACTGGCTCATCCTGAGCCCACGGCGGCAGAGCTGACGGCTAGAGCTATCGCGTTGGCCATAAACAAAAGAGAAGACGAGTACGCCAAATTGGCGCTGGGGTTGGACACGCTATCAGGAAATGCACTTAAGGAGCACACGAACTACCGGTTCTACGAATACTTCAAGGAGGCACTGTAGGGAAAAGAGAAAAATCTTCCCGATGAGCTCTCAACAATGAAGACGCAGTAATGTTGCAGACCACGAATTTTTTCTATATTGTCATTTACCGTATGCGTGATCGTGTCGACTACAGTAAACGAATTGCCAAAATAAGGACAATTTCAAAACATCGCACGTCAACCTTTTTCTTGGCCTTGAAGCACGTCATTCGGCTATTGAGCTCCTCACATCCACGTCCGGCGTATCAACCACCGCCAACTGAAGTGATATGTCTGTGCGCGACGAGCTGGTGCAGCAGGGCGTGCGCTTCCTGCAGCACGCGAAGGTGCAGGACACGCCGCTGTCGGAGCGTCTGCTGTTCCTGGAGAAGAAGGGACTGACGCCCAAGGAGATCGCGGCGGCTCTCAAGCTCAACGACGAGAAGAACGCGGCGAGAGCGGCACAGGCCGTTGCCTCCGTGGTGCGTTAATAGTCAGCTGATTATCCCTCTTCACCTGCGTTTTACGTGCTAATTGCCGTTGCTTTATGGCCTTGCAGACTAGCGGCAAGAGCGGCGAGCGACTGCAGGGCCGCGTGGGCGTCGTGGTGGGCGGCAACGTGGGGCTGGGACAGCTCATCGCAGTCAAATTGGCTAAAGAGGGCGCAAAGCTCGCCATTGTTGGAGCTAAGGGAGCTGACGCATTGAACTCGACCCAGACGAAGAACGTGGAGGCTCAGATTCGGGCTCTGGAGGGCGCGACGCCCGTCAAGGTGTTCGAGGGGGAGCTGCAGAGCTGGAGCTTCATGGACAAGACGTACTCCGCCATTGCGAAGGAGCTCGGACGCATCGACTTTGTCGTGAATTGCGTCCCGGCCCCGAAGGACAGCGCCGTGAAGCCTACCGCTCTGGTGGATGTGGACGCTGCTGCGTGGGACGAAGCTATGGGCGTCTCGGCCAAGGCGGTGTTCCTGAGCTGCAAACGCGCGGTTCAGCAGATGCTCACGCAGGACAACGGAGCTGTGCGAGGTCGGATTGTAAACATCTCGTCGCTGTATGGGATGGTGGCACGTAAGGGCCACTTCACGTTTGGTGTGGGCAAGGCTGCGATCGTGCAGCTCACCCGTCAGGTCGCTGCGGAGTACGCGGCTAGCGGTATCGTCTGCAATGCAGTTGCTCCTGGCTTCATCGATGACTCGATCAGTCGTGACGACTGCCTCGCACCGGCATCGAATAACCGGATTCCGGCTGAAGAGCCTGGTAAAGCGATGGACGTGGCTAATGCAGTCACGTTCCTCGTGTCGGACGACGCCCGCTATGTGCACGGAATTAACCTGCTTGTTGACGGCGGCTACATGGCTTCGTAAGGTCCGTATAAACTCTCAGCTAGCGTGTTAAAAAGCTGCAGAATAACCGATACTCGTACGTTTCCTGTTTGTCGCTGTCTGTATTATAAGTGTGCACGATTGAACAGTTGTTGTCTATCAACACGGAAGCTGCTCCAGTTAGAACTTGCCACCCGTAAAAACGTTGATCGCGTATGAGAACGCAGCGAAACCCGCGCAACCGAGACATTGCGCCTGGAACCCCTGCCCTGCTGCCAGCGCCGCACCCGTCGCGCAACCCGCCACCAGCTCGTTGCCCACGTCGTGCCGCCCGCGGATCTTCTCTGACGCACACTCGAGCCCCGAAAACATGGCTGCACCGTAACAAAACAATCACCACGTTAGCAAAACAATCTACATATCTCTTCTAAACTTGCAGCAGCTCACCGGAAATGACGAGGAAGTTGTTGCCCCAGTAGCGACACTTGCCAGCCGTGACTCGCCAAGAACCCGCCATCTGCAGCAGCAAACAGCAGCAAATGAGCCACACAATCTACACAACAGCACCACGAATGCATTGCATCCACGCACCGACTCGCGCCACGGCACTTTGGGCAGCTCTCGCTGTCCGGGGAGCGGCACGGGCGGCGTGATGCCTTCGTAGCTGCCCAGCACGAGTCCGAACACGTTGCCCATGACGTAGCCTGCATCCCAAACGCAATAGTCAGCGATATCTTATGCCAATGGATATATTCACTGTTGCAGGCGCGTGTATTACCCATGGCGGCCGAGAGGAAGAACTTGCCGGCGCACGATTCGGTGATGGGGTTGGGCTGCTGCCACTGCAGGATCTGCGGCGGGTACGCGGGCAGGAACGGGTGGAGGCCCACCTTGTCGTGCAGCAGGTGCGAGTTCAGGAAGCTGCGCGGGAACAGGAACGGGTTGGGTGGCGTCTCGCGGCTCAGGTCCTCCACGTGCACGCCCAGCCGCGCGTTCGTCGCATCCTCCGCTCCATTGACACCGGCCATCGCAGCAATAGTCGGAAGCGACACGCAAGTCGTACATCAAATAGAGAAAGTACAGAGATCGCAATATCAATCGTTAAACCTGTATTAACCAATAATTGGTGTAGATACATATCAATATGGGCTCTTGGAAGTCAAAATTACCTCTAGCAATATATTTGTCGGTCATATCCAATCTTTCATTTGTTATCGCATACACTTCAACATCTGTACATTTACGCGGTAATCTGTATGTGGAGCACATGAACCAATCAGAGCTCGATGTGAGCTGATTCTAGTATGTGTTCTCTGAAATTTATTTCAGAGTATATCAGTGATCACATTTTCCGCTCATAAGCTATACTTGTCTAAGATCTAAAAAAAGCACAATCAGCTCTCGCTCAAAAACTCACCTCCAAATCTAATAAGCCTCCAAGATCTAGCAAAAATACACGTAAATTTTCGCTTTTGGTCATACTCCTCTCATAAACCAACTTCAATTTGTAGACTCTAGAGATTTCGACACTAAAATGATCACTTCTCCCTTCAATAACTACTATATATATATAACTAATAAATAATCTGGATGTTGCCTGTGGCGTGCTAGTTCAACATTCAGGCGACATCTCACAATTTCACTTTCAATTATGACAATAGGTCAGCCCGTTGCGAGCTGCTAAAAAAAACTTTCCAAACGATCCAAAGGCGCGTCAAGATGGCGGGCGAGACAGCAACGTGAAGACTCTTCACTGAAGAGCACGCTTGTTTGCGTCGGTGCCTCCCCGTCGCTCCCCTGTCCGCGCCAAGTTGGCGGCAACGCACAGGTGAAGCCGCCGGCGCCGTGGCCACGGCTGCTGCAGCGCAGGCACCGAAGGCTGCGGCCACCATCGCAGCAGCTCCAACGCGTGGGGTGGTGTCGGCCGGCAAGAAGCCCACCACTACAACGGCGGCAATAATGCGAGCGCCAGCAATGCAAGCGCCAGCATGAATGCTACCGCCAAGGTCACCAAGCCCAACGCGGTCATGAACGCCAAGAGCACCGCGCTGAACGATGTGACTGCGGCAAATTATTCGTCGCCGATGACGATGTCACGGCTGGCATCATCAAAAACAAGGGACCTTACGCAGCTGGCCCGACCCTCACTGTCGCCGATCATGCAATCTACGGCGTGTTGCTCGGCTTCAACAAGGGTACGCCCGGAATCCCAGCCACCATCGCAGACTCGTACACGAACATGCAGCGTGTCTTCGAGCAGGTGAAGGATCGCCCGAAGGTGATCGAGTGGGACACCACGCACAACCAGTAATCACTCTACGTAGTGCATCAAGCACTTCGAGTCTGAATTGTGATGAAAGGGGGTCGTGTATACTTTGATTCCGTGGACAGCAGCGACAGCGACACCTACCTTATCGACGTGCTACTACATGTAGACGAAGCAGTCAACTATATTCGCTACGTAACGCGCAAGGCCACGTAAACGACCAAGAATGCGACGAGCGTCACCAACTCACTCATTTTTCAATTTTAAATTTCAGAGCTCGCCCGGGCGCTTGCGCACGGCCTTGTGTACCTGATTCCAAGATGTGTGTATTGGTATACACTTCGTTGAAGCTCTCACTCATTCCTCAAAAGGCCGCAAAGGACGCACATCAGATGATGCCGTTGTCGACGCCGCTGGCAAGTGCCACGGCCGGTCGCGAGGACCACGAGACGCCTGACAGCAGCTCAGACGCCTACGGCACCTTCCACGGGCGCGTGGTGGCCGACGTGGGGGGGCGGCCGCGCGTGTCCGCCAAGCTCTGGCGTTCGGTAGGCGTTGCGGCGGTTCTGCTGCTTTTAGCGAGTTACATGCTGCTGCAGGGCCACAACGAGCCAGTCACCAGCCAAGTAGAACGCGTAGGAGATGATGAGAACCCAGTGGAGCCGGTAGAGCGCGTGAAGGAGAGTAGCACCACGCTCAGTCACAAGAAGAAGAAGCAGAGCGATGGACTGTCCAAGCTCGAGAGCAAGTTCCTCAAGCGCGTGGACACTACGGAGATCCGCAAGTACCACGGAGCCTACGCCAGCGTCCCCCACCCGGCGGGCAGCCAGCAAGACTACAAGACGGCGCTGTTCACGGCCGAGCAGTTCGAGTCCTTCGGCATCAAGGCCGAGATCCTCGAGTACTACCCGCTGCTGTCGCTGCCGATCCATCGCCACTTGAGCATCCTGTCGCCGCCCGAAGCGGCCCGTGAGCTGAACCTGACGGAGGAATCGGTGCCTGGGGACTCGTGCACCAGCAACGAGGACGCCCTGCCCCCGTTCCTGGGGTACTCAGACTCGGGCAACGTCACGGCCTCGGTCGTGTACGTCAACTACGCCCGACCCGTGGACTTCCAGTGGCTCAAGGATAACAACGTCACGTTGGAGGGCAAGATCGCACTCGTGCGATATGGTGGCAACTTCCGCGGACTGAAGGTGATGCTAGCTGAGCAGCACGGCATGACGGGCGTGCTCATCTACTCGGACCCGCTGGATGATGGCTACGCGCAAGGTCCGGTGTACCCGGAGGGTCCGTGGCGCCCGGAAGGGTCGTTCCAGCGCGGATCGGTGCAGTACAACTCGATCTCGGGCGGTGACCCGCTCACGCCTGGCTTCCCGTCGCTACCTGGTGAGCCGTACCTGAGCAAGGAAGAGTGCAAGACCATCCCGCATATCCCGACGATGCCGCTTTCGTACGGCCAGGCTCGCTACATTCTCGAGGCGCTGGGTGGTAAGCAGGCTCCAGAGGCGTGGCAGGGCGCGCTCGACCTTGACAACGGCGCCTACTTTGTAGGTGACGACGAGGCCACGGTGTTGAATCTGGATGTTGCCATGGACAACAGCATCGGACCCATTTGGGACGTGATCGGTACCATTGAAGGCACTGAAGAACCTGAACAGATGGTGCTGATCGGCAACCACCGCGATGCTTGGGTGTGCGGTGCTGTCGACCCCTCAAGTGGCTCTGCAGTTATGCTGGAGATTGCTCGCGGACTGGGTGACTTGCTCAAGGATGGCTGGAAGCCTCGCCGTACTCTCGTCATTGCCTCGTGGGATGGCGAAGAGCTGGGATTGCTGGGTAGCACAGAGTTTGCGGAGGACCATGCCGAGTTGCTCAAGAAGCAGGCGGTGGCATACGTCAACGTGGACAACGTCGTTGGGCCCTTCATGAATACTGGTGGCACACCATCCATCGCAAAGTTCCTGCAAGAAACTGCCCAGCTCATCCCAGGCAACTCCTTCTACGGTGTGGATGTTTCGGAAAGTCTGTACGAGCAGTGGGTGAGTCAGACCGCTATCCGGCGATCAAGCTTAGCGGTTGGTGCTGACGATGGTACTCTGGCTCCAGACCACCTGATCCAGTTTTTGGGCTCTGGCACTGACTTCACGGCCTTCTACCAGCACTTGGGCATCATCTCAGCTAATCTCGGCTACACCGTTGGCAGTGCAATGTACGGCACATATCACAGCACAATGGACAGCATCCCATACGTGGAATCCGTGGGCGACCCGCACTACTCTACGCACACCACAATGGCGAAGTGGTGGGGCCTGATCACGCTGCGTTTGGTGGACAATGCAATTGTGCCTTTCGACTTCTCTACGTATGGTCTGGTGATGAAGGAAGACTTGGCAGGTTACGAAAAGATCACGGTGGAAATGGGACGGAACGTCGACTACTCTGCTCTCCACGAATCAATTGAAACGTTCACGACCAATGCTGAGGTTTTCCATGCTCAAGTGGCTGAATTTTCTGAAAAGGCTGCCAAAAAGAAAGAGAACCACAAGAGCGAGGCGGAGCGTCATTTCTGGAACGAGAAGCTCGTGAGTCTCGAAAGGTTCCTGATCTCGGATGCGGGACTACCCCACCGGCCGTGGTTTAGGCATATGATCTTCGGACCAGGATTCTATGAGGGGTACAAGGGGGCTGCTTTCCCGGGTATCTCGGACTGCATCGTTTTCGAGGATGACGCTGCTACAATTCAAGCGCACGTAAGCGATGTCGCTGCTGTCATCAACACTGCAGCAGCGTATCTAGCGTCCGCTTGATTACATGTAAGGGAGCAGGAGTGGGGATAAGGGTGCACCAATATAGTTGCATGCTTTGTCTAATGAGAGGGAGAAAAAGGAATTGAAACAAACAGTTTCTTCTTTTTATAGTGAGCAAGTTTAGAATGATGCAAGCAATTTACTGCCAATTGTATGTATTCATAGTACTTCCGATGACAACCTGACTGAAAACGTCTGACGGGATATTCCTACTGTACCATATTTTTAGTTGTGAGGTTTTGTCGCCGTCGCTCAATTTCAAAGGAGCTGAGGTAGTACTCACACGTATCGACAATGTGGACGTCAGTCACGCAGGAACAGATCGACCGATTAGACCTCGAAGCCTTCTTGCCGGTGGTGCTGCTGCTGAACTACTCGCTTCTGATCTACCTAGCAGCTTTCTACTGGACGCGGCGACGAGAGCGGAGAGTTGCGTTGCTGTTGTTTGTCGGGACTCTGGGTACCGTCGTACTTATCCCTTTCGCACGACCGGATGGAGGTTTCGTGGAGAATGTCAACGACGTCTCCGAGGCGTGCTCCGTGTTGACGTTCTTGCTGCAGATCACCATCGTCGGCTACGACCTCAACAAAAAGTTTAAGATGCGCTCTGTCATGTTTCTCACATATGCGGCGGAAGTGTTGATTCTGGCCGACCTTGCGTCAATCCTGCTCTCGTTCGTATCGCTGTTCAGCCCTGGTGTGGTGTCCGACAGCAAAGGACAACTAATCTCCAATATCGCCGAAAATGCGAACCTGGCTTTCATCTTCGTTTTCCGCTTCTACTACATCGGGATTTCGCGCGGGTGGCGGAGCATTGTGAAGACGCGGAAGTTCGAGGTTGGCTGCTACCTGTTGTTTGCTACGCACGAAATTCCTTTCGACGTGATATCTGGTGCTAGTGGGCTCAACTGGGAGTTCGCGCAGGCAATTTGGCATCGCACTACCCTCACTGCCTGCTTACTTATCACGGCTCGAACTAAGATCAAACAGTTTTCAGTGGCAGCGACTACTTACCACACCAACGCCAGCTCCACCAACAGTGTCAGGGAGAAATGGAAAACGAGAAGCGCAAGCGGACGCAAGTTTGATCAGAAGGTCTCGAGCTTGGTTCGGAAATCGGGCGGACGATCAGGACGATCGGGTGGTCGACGCAGTTCGGGGCCTCAAATACATGCATCTGTGGCCGTCGCTAAGCAACTTGGTATATCATAGCGAATCTGTTCTAACAGTCTAACAATGAGCCTTGCCAAACTAAATTCAGGCTTTCTTGGTTGGAAAACCAGGATGCCTATCCAGATCTTGTCTGCGTTCTTCGAGTGATTAACGGTCTACTTAGCATCACAAGCCATAGGTTACCATAAGTTGTTTGTAGGGCGAGCGAGAGAGGACGATGGATATTCCGTACCTCGATGCATAATGTGGTCTCTCTGTCTTGAAGCCAAGCTTTCACTGTCACATGACAAAGTCTCGACTGACTCCCCCACCCATGAAGTTCGTTCAGGTCCTCGTGCTCGCTGCCACCATGAGTGTTGTGGCGACGACCGTCGTGACTGTGGGTGCGGACAAAGAGGAAAATTCTATTCAGGAAGTACAGGAAGTGTGACGATGTTTGTTCAGATGAAACTTTGTGAAGTAAGCTTAAGCCTTACATGTAGCGGTGCGTTTAATGTAGGTTTTCCATTCCGAACCTTGTACATGTGTCGATACCTGACTGAAGTCGTGTGTGCAAACGCATTCGTCTATCGATGTTATTCGGAGCCCCTTCGGGTTTTCTGCGACCCTTGCTTTAGTGGGTTGTGCACTTTTAGTGCCGTTAATCTAGGATAGGAAGTACAATAACCAGATTTGGTTCATACCAAATCTATATTGGTTCGTGTACAATACAGACTTTTCATTGGTCCAGACGTTTAATCCTTCCCTTTTATGCATGTTTATTCCTGGGTCTGGATTTTATTCTGGCTCAGACTGCTGCGATGAGCCGGATCTGGTACTGTACATGATGTTCCTCATTGGTCGCATCGCATTGTGCGACCTCAGCTTGCACCGCCACGCGAAGTGTCTCCGCCAGGATTCGAGACCTGTTGCGGTGATGCAGTCACCGCAACAGGTCTCGACACTGCCGAGCCCACTCGACAGTGGAGACCGCAGTGGCCAACGTCCACGACCCGTCTGTAGGAGGACACATCATGTGGGCACCGTTCCAGCTGGCACACTCGCAAAGTGAGTGGGGGAGTTGAGTCCTCCCTCCCTCCTTCCTTGCTTGGCTGTGGCATCTGCTGCTTCACTTCGCATTTCGCCGTGACCATCCAGCAGCATGTCTGACGCCTACGGCACGTTTGGGGCCTCGGCTCCGGCGCCGCAGCAGCGTCAACCCCGCTGGAAGAAGACCCTTTCGTCCACCAGCGTCCGCATCGGCGGTGCGGTGGCTCTGCTGCTTGTGGTTGTGGGCGGCTTCCTGTTGTTCCAGAGTCCGTCGACTCCGGTGGCCAAGAAGGTCTCCGTTGAGCGTGATGCCGCTGTGTTGACCCCTTCGGAGCGCACCTTTGTGGACGGCGTCCAGCCGAAGAAGCTGCGCGAGTTCCTGCACTCGTACGCCAGCGTCCCGCACGTGTGCGGCACCGAGCCAGACTACAAGACCGCGCTGTACACGGCCGAGCAGTTCGCCTCGTTCGGACTGCAGGCCGAGATCAAGGAGTACTACACGCTGCTGTCGTACCCGATCCACCGTCGTCTGGCCATCGTGTCGCCCGAGCAGAGCGTGCACGAACTCAACCTGACCGAGGCGTCGGTGCCCGGTGACGCCTGCACCAACAACTCGGATGCGTTGCCTCCGTTCCTGGCGTACTCGGACTCGGGCAACGTCACGGCCTCGGTCGTGTACGTCAACTACGGCACCCAAGCAGACTTCGACTGGCTGGTGAGCAACAACGTGACTCTGGAGGGCAAGATCGCTCTGGTGCGCTACGGCCGCAACTTCCGCGGACTCAAGGTCGCGCTCGCCGAGCAGCACGGAATGGCTGCGGTCATCATCTACTCGGACCCGAACGAGGACGGATTCGTTCAGGGACCGGTGTACCCCGAGGGGATCTATCGCCCCAAGGGCTCCTTCCAGCGTGGCTCGCTGCAGTACCTGTCATTGGCGTCGGGCGATCCGCTGACGCCTGGTTGGGCGTCGGTGCTTGGAGCTCCGCAGCTCAAGTACGAGGACGTCGACAGCATTCCCCACATTCCGGCACTTCCGCTGTCCTACGAGCAGGCGGACATTATCCTTCGCTCCATTGGCGGACGTAAGGCGCCTGAGGCGTGGCAGGGTGGACTCACCTACCCGGAGGGCTACCGTCTCGGTGACGACGAATCGCTCGTGCTCAACCTGGACGTGCTCATGGACAACAAGGTCGGTCCGATCTGGGACGTCATCGGTACGATCCAGGGCTCGGTTGAGCCTGACCAGCAGGTTCTGATCGGCAACCACCGCGATGCGTGGGTGTGCGGCGCTGTGGACCCGAGCAGTGGCTCTGCTGTCATGATGGAGATTGCGCGCGGTCTGGGCGAGCTGCTGAAGCAGGGCTGGAAGCCGCGCCGTACCATTGTGCTGGGCTCTTGGGATGGCGAGGAGTTCGGTCTGCTGGGCAGCACGGAGTTCGCAGAAGAGCGCGCCGAGGAGTTGAAGCAGAAGGCGGTCGCGTACATCAACGTCGACAACGTCGTGGGTCCGCTGGCACTGGCCATGGGCACTCCGTCGATTGCCAAGTTCATTGAGGACACTGCCAAGGCCGTGCCTCCTAACGAGTTCTTCGGCAAGGGTGACAACCGCAACGAGCCTGGCAACAGTCTGTACGACCAGTGGGTAGCTCAGACTGCTCGCCACCGCTCGCAGATTTACGGCGTGTACGACGGCACGCTGGCGCCGGACCACTTGATCCAGTTCATGGGCTCAGGCTCGGACTTCACCCCGTTCTATCAGCACCTCGGCGTGATCTCGGCTAACCTGGGCTTCACCCTCAACGGCGCGGTCTACGGCACCTACCACAGCAACATGGACAGCCTCATGTACATGGAGACGCTGGGCGACCCGCACTACGCGACGCACGCCAACATGGCGCAGTGGTGGGGACTCATGACCATGCGTCTGGCCACCGACGTGGTGGTGCCCTTCGACTTCACTACGTACGGCCTCGTGATGAAGGAGGACCTGGCTGGCTTGGAGGACAAGATCGCGGCGATGAACCGCAGCGTCGACTTCACGGAGCTGCACGCGGCCATTGCGAGCTTGACGGAGAACGCGAACACGTTCCACGCTCACATCCAGCCGTTCGTTGCTGAGAGCAACAGCAGCGACGACGAGTTGCTGCGTGGCTGGAACCAGAAGCTGGTGCTGCTGGAGCGCCACCTCATTGACGAGACCGGCCTGCCCCACCGTCCCTGGTACAAGCACGTCATCTTCGGCCCGGGGTTCTACGAGGGCTACCTCGGCACGGCCTTCCCAGGAATCTCCGACAGCGTGGCTTTCAACGACAACAGCACCACCATGCAGGCTCATGTGAATGACGTCGCGCGCATCGTCAATGATGCTGCCAACTTCCTCGTCATTGCGTAGTTAGACACAAACAGCGATAGTTGAAGTGCTTATTCCTCAATTCAAGCGTGAAGTCGGAAATTTACCACCAAGTTATCTTACGGAAAGTAAAGTTCCTGGTGGTAGTGAGACTTTCGAAGTTGTCCTTACCCCTTGCCGTACCCTTGTCGTCGGCATTAAACTTTACGCGTCCGTATCCTTGAGCTCCATCTAAGCTGAGACTAGGCCTCTTCATTGACGTCTTTCTCCTGAATGCGCTTCAGCCTCTTGACGAAGTACGCGAGTTCACAGGTGAGCGTCCGCTTCAACCCCGGCACGTGCTCCTTCTTGGTCTCGGCGTTGGTCAACGCGTCGTCCACGATGTTGATGCACTGAACGAGGTACGCCCGCTCCGCGTCCTGGCTGGACATGGGCGTGCCGGCCACGAGGAAGCCGCCCACGCGGTCCACCGCACTGCGCTTGGGTGGCATCTGCTGCGGTGGCGGCACCTGCAGTTGCTGCTGCTGTTGCGGCGGCTGCTCCTCGCTGGGTTCAAGGCCGTCGTCCTCGTCGATGCTTCTCTTGACTGGGGTCACTTCCCTCGGGACAAGCGGCGCGTCCACGCCCGCCGCCTTCCGCTGCAGCACCTCGGCCAGCAGCTGCACGTGGTCGTCCTTGCTGCGGTAGGCCGCGTACTCCTTGGTGCGCACCTTGACACCCAGCGCGCCCAGCAACGCGCGCAGGTCCTCGAAGCGGCTCTGCTTCAGGGCGAGCAGCAGCTCGTCGTCCCTCCCGTCGGCGCAGAGTCGCTCCAGCTGCTGCAGCGTCACCTTCTTCGCCATCTTCTATCGGATACGTGTCACTTGTGCCCTCCGAGGTTAATTGCACTCTGACAAAAAGTTGCCGATCACCCAACGATGACCCCAGATCGAAGAGCAAGTTGAAGTGCAGGTTGTGTGCGCCACACCACATATCAACCCATGTACCATGTATACGGTACACTGCCACCCCACCGCATCATTCTACATTGACCGACGTCATGGGCAACGAGGTGAGCCGCCCCGCCGAGGACCTGAGTCCGCCGAGCTCGGGCGTCGTGCCGCCGCGCTCGCCCTACACGCCCACGGGGGGCGCCTCTCGCCGCGCGCAGAGCTTCAACTCTCCGTCCCCCGGCGCGTCACAGCCCGGGCCGCGGCGCGTCAGCAGCAGCGCGAGCCTCAACCTCTCGAACCCCCGCAAGGAGCGCACGATCCAGCGCATGGACAAGGCCATCAGGCGGCGCGTGCGCGGCGGCATCACGTACAACATGAAGCTGCTGATCCGCGGCGCCAGGGGCACGGGCAAGACGTCGCTCTTCCAGCGGCTGCAGGGCCAACCCATCCCGGAGACGCACCAGCCCACGCCGCAGCTGCAGGCGGCCACCATCAGCTGGAGCTTCCGCCAGCACCTGGAGGAGAACGTCAAGTGCGAGGTCTGGGACGTCGTGGACCGCGGCTTCGTGCCCGCAGACGACGACGCAGAAGGCGGCGGCCTGTCGGCTGAAGCTCCAGCTCCAGCTGCGGCTGCAGTGCAGAACGGGACGCACGCGGTGGCTGTTGTGGACGCGTCGACGGTGGACGTGTATCAGGAGGCGCACGGCGTCATCTTCCTGCTGGACGTGACCAAGTGGGACACGCTGGAGTACGTCAAGCAGCAGCTGGACAGCGTCCCCGTGCACATTCCGACGCTGGTTCTGGGCAACTTCCGGGATCTCGGCGCGCAGCGGAAGATCTTCAAGGAGGACGTGGAGGAGCTGCTCTATGGCTCGAGTGACAGGCCGCAGCAGCAGTGGAGACGACCCACCGAGTTGCTGTACTTCGAGTGCTCGCTGCTGGACTGCTACGGACTCAAGTCGCTGCACCAGTACTTCGGCATCCCGTTCTTGCAGCTCAAGTTGGCGACGATCAGACAGCAGATGCGCATCGTGGAGGGCGAGTTTGCGCACCTCAAACACGACGTGCAAGCCACCATCAGCGAGCAGCGCTACGCGGAGTACGTCGAGCATATCAAGGCTACGGGCTCAGATATACGCACGGGAAGGCGGGGCTCGGGTAACGGGAACACACCTCCCGCGGTATCACGAACTGACTCGGTTAGGATATCCCCCAGATCAAGTAGCCAATCGACCCCCACGACGCAGCAAGAAGGAGGGGATGACGATGTCAGCGTCGTTAGTAAGAGGGATGCCGCCGGAACGCCTCCAAAACCTACGTCAGAAGTCGCAGCGGCCATTGCAGCGACTACGTCGGTTCATCAAGTACAGGAACCCCCGCAGGTTATCGACACGGAGGATCTGCCTGCAAGAAACAGTAGTGCGGTTATTCAGGCAGCTCCACCGTTGAAGTTCGAGCACAGGGAAAGCGCGGCAGCTATACCAGACAATGCAGCGGAAGCAACTTCTGTGAGTATCGAAGAGAAGCCGGTGTCGCCTGTAGGACGAAGTGGTGATACCCCTGCAGCTACAAAGAGTAGCCCAAGCCGTCCTCAGAAAGCATCGATTGAGGAAGTGATTCACCTTGAAGATTTCCAAGTACCAAAGGCGCGTATGAGTGACTTGGATCACTTTTATTCCGAGGATGAAAGTGATGAAGAGACTGGAGACTATGACGAGGATGTAGTGGTGGCTCCGGTGGATGGAGCCAAGAAGGCAAGTATCGCTGGCGTTTACCACAAGCAGCGCTTTCTCGACTCCGATTCGTCAGATTCGGATGAGAGCGAAACACCCAGAACTCAGAGCCGACGAAAGACGAACGCACCACACAGAAGATCTCCTCGCAATGCAGCCGTTAAGCAGTCCAGCACCACCGGTCAACAAATGCCAAGGCCGCCTGCATCGTCGTCGTCGTCGCCGTCTCCACCATCTCCACACCCTCCGAAGACATTATCTCGACCGACCCAGAGAAGCAGGCCAGGGTCTCCAGTGCGAGTGCAGCCGAGCAGCCCAGCCAAGGAGTGTCAAGACGTGCTATCGCAGCAGCAGTCGTCTATCCCAATAAGTGGTACCGCGGTTTCTGTTACACCGACACCTCCTGCGTCGCCGCCTACTTCACCTTCGACTTCTTCGATTCGCCATTCGAGTCCACGAAACAAAAGTGAGAGCACCACGACAACCCCGCAGTCGGAAACGCGTCAATTTGTGTCGCCTACTCAGAGAGATGAGAATGAAGTGAAGAGTGGTGCGTCCACGGGTGAAGAACCTGAATTGACGGGCACAGAAGATGGTGCGGTACCAGTGGAGCAGGATGAACAAGAGCTCACAGATGAAATTTCCACACAGCAGAGTCCGAAGTACTTCGACAATAACACGCTTGCCACCAGTAAGCAAGTGGGTGATAAGCATGCGTCAGCAGTGGTGGGCGACGCCGAGGAAGCTAGCAATGGTGCACCGACCGAGACAGAGGAGAGCGAACTGCCTGGGTCGCTTGACATAACCACTCCGACAGCAACTAGCACAGAAGATGGTGTCAAGCGTGAGCCGAAGGATGTTTCCACATACAATGAGGAAGATACTTCCATCAAGGAGGCTGATAGAGGCTCAGTGGATGGTGATGATGATGAGGAAGAAGCTGGCATGGATGATAATTCTAACGAGTTAAGCTCGTTCCTCGCGGACGAAAACGACAGTGATGAAGAAGATGGCACACCCGAAGCACTTCAAGCGGAGAGAACTGTCACTGACGACCCGGTACCACTGGTTGGCAGTTCCGTAGCTCGACGTCCAGATGTACTCATGAGCGATGACGAGAGTGAAAGCAACGACGACAAAAGGAGTGGGTCGTCATCTTTATTGCTGTCGTCTGAACCATCACTGCCGTCTGCTTCGGTTCTGCCGCCACCAATGGATGCCCTCAACCAGGGAGCCCCGCACCAAGATCAAAGCATGGGGAACTTCCACAGGAGAAACCTGGAGGGAGCTGGTGACCTCCTCTCGTTGTCTGTCCTTCAGGCATCTCTGCCGATGCCGGGACCGGGTGCAGTACCCGTGCCGTCCACCTCGCATGAAAGTGCAGGCGTTGCGAGCAACGCAGACATCAACGAGGCGGCTCTGCATGTATCGGATCTTCAGGTGCCCTCTACAGCACCGATGTCTGACTTCTCAACTGTCGTGCCCAGGAACGACCTGGAAGCGTTTTTGAACGAAAGTGGCAGCGATTCCGAGGACGCAGCACCGCCAAGTTATGCCGAGCCATCGTCAAAGCGAACCAAAAGCGACCGAAGAGCGGTGGTGGAGTCGAGCGACGATGACGAAGACGACCAGGACCGGTTTGCCAGCTACAGTATCAACAAAAAAAGCAGATCTGAACGTAGACGCCAGCAGAAGGAAGACCTCCGCCAGCTCAATGCCGTGCTGGACAACTCATCGGGCCAGGGTGGAGTGAGAAGCGAGCCTTTCACTCCGTCGGCGACTGGCGTAGCAGCCCTCGGGACCTCCTCGGACGTGATGGAGGCCATTCGAAAGGCGCAAGAAGAGGCGATGCGCATGCTCCCGACGGCGGACGACGATGCCGACTCCAGTTCATCGAAGAAACGGCACAAGCACAAACACAAGAAGGAGCACAAGCACAAGAAGCGGGAGGGCGAGGACGGTCCCAAGGAGAAATCGGCAAAGAAGAGCAGCAGGAAGTCCGGATCGAGCTCGCGCTCGAAAAAACGGCGTCCTCACGTTGAGGACGATGTCGAGTGATCAGTGAGTGAGTGAGTTAGTGCATCTGTCAGCACGCACTTGATGTCAACAGTTGAGTCCCGCGCGTGCTCAGCACGGTGCTGAGCTTGCGTGCAGCTGCGAGAATATAGAGAAAGAGTCTTGTAGAGGGTTCGTGTGTCTGTGTGTCAGGTCAGCGTGGTGGAAATTAGCCCCACACAAGGCCGTTAGTTTAATCAACGGAGCTGACCCCATGCAAGTAAGCGGATCGGTCCGAATTGGGCTTTTGCGTTCGACGTTCAGCTCGAAACAGAATTGCGCGTCGCCCTGTGTTGCTGTAAACAACATTAGCAGCCCCGTTTCTCGCGTCTAGCGTGGCGTAGCGACTCGGCCGCAACCTAAAGGAGTGATTGCAGAGACTTCCTCCCTCCTCAGGATGTCCATGTCCATGTATCCCGGATAAGTTCTGCGCGGCTCTAGAAGATCCGATCACTGGCAGTGACTCACTGGGCGGTGCATGTAGTGTCGCGCGCAGAGCGCCTTCTGGAAGCCGCTTTTGACGTCGGAAGACTGCTGACAACTGTCGACAATTCATTCATCCCGTCCGATAACCGCCCGCCTGCCAGCCGCACGCCATTTTCAGTTTAGCCGTCAACGTCCCACCCAGCGAGATGCACATGCTGTTCCAGAGCGAGGCGGCCTACCGTCGGCGCCGCTCCTGGATGCCGCGCGACGGGGACGACGCAAATGGGCCGAAGCTGATCGGCCCGCGACGCCCGCGCGACCGCGGCAAGTCGCGGAGCTGCAGAACCTTCAGACGAGAGGCCAAGCGCCGGACGCAGCAACACGCGGACAACGAGCCGGCGCTCGCGCTCGAAGAAGACGGAGAGGATAATCAAGAGGAGGAGGTCAGAGACGCACTGCGCGGTGAAGTGCACGCCATGCAGATGGAGATCGAGACGCTGCAGCAGCGCCGACTGCTGCTGGACTCGGCCGTGGTCAGTGCGCGCACCAACGCGGTGGCACACGCCATCGACCTCACCAAGGGCTTCTACGTGCACTTCTCGAACGGCTTCGACCCGTTGGTGCATCCCGAAGCTGAGACCTTCCTTCGAGGTATCATGCAGAGGGACGTCGTGTGCTCGGAGTTCCAGGGCGTCGACCTGTTCCTGAGCCAGTACAAAGTGTGCACCGAGGGTCACGCGTCCATGCGCGTGTTCGTCCACGACGTCGTCGTCATCAACGAGAACTTGTCGAGGGATGGAGCCATCCAAGTGCTGGCCAAGGCCACCGCGCGCTTCCGCGTGAGTCGCGCGACGCTCGAGAAGTTCTTCCCGCGCATCATCGACGACGAGGAGCTGGCGCAGCAGCTCATCGGAAAGGAGTACGCGATTCAGTACGACAAGGTCTTCCACTTCAAGCACGGCCGCGTGTTCCAGCACGAGTCGCAGGTGGATTTCTGCAACAGCATGCTGCAGATGGCGCAGAACCCGTTCGTAGCCATGAAGTTGCTGGAGGCGTCGCTCATGACCAAGCACGGCCACCTCAAGCTCGATAATCGGATCGAGGAGGACATGAACCAGCTCGAGAATACAGTTCTCTAAGGCGCAGACTCAATCAAGTACGAAGTGAACGTGTAATTCAAGTACATTTTGACGGTGCGTCTGCGTGCAGTAGCTACGTGCGTGACCTAGATGAGGAACGAGATGAAGCCGTTGAGGCCACTGGCGAGCACGCAGAGCTGACCAATTGTCCAGAGCAGCGCACGGTGCGGTTGTTTCTGGCTCACATACGCAAAGGTGTGCGCGATGCGAGCAGCCGTGAAGACACCCATGAGCACGCAGTTGGTCTCCTCTTGTCCTCCGACGATCACCGAGCCGATGAACACTAGCAGACCCAGCGGAATAGTCTCCAGGTCGTTCTGCATCACCCGCTTCCAGCGGAAGTCCTCGGCACGAGCCGCGCGTAACTGCTCCGAGATCGGCTTGTCGTCCTCAAGCAGCCCGTAGGTTTGAGCCGGAAGCCCGTCCTGGCCCAGGAGGCCGTTGTCTTCAGGCGGACGCGCACCAGCAGCGAAGGACTTGCCGCCCTGTATCGACACCGTGATGAAGAACTTGACGAACAGGATCAGCGAGCACGTCGAGTACGTCTTGACCGCCGCATTCAGCGCCACCAACGCAGGCATGCTCGTGTTGTGTTCGGTTCTGCTTTGAGCTCTTGGCAGCGTTTTAGGCTGACGAGGCGCGTCTCCACGCCCCCAAGGAGGATCCTGCTCCACTCCAAGAGCATAGGATAGATGTGCTGTTTTTGAGCGTACCGGTACATCAAACACGACACCTCCTCATGGAATTCACAACGGAGCGTGTAACACGCTGCGTGTTCACATTGTTATCAGCTCCCATACAGGCCGCTACAGTAACTTGCTCTCCCTCTCACGCTCACCAGCACGAAACTCACAGGATTGCGCTCACGGCATTGCCCAAACCAACCAGCGTGGACACCACACCCACGCCGTGACACAGCGTGTAAGGACCGAGACGTGACGAGCACGTCAAGGCCCGCGCATCTAAACTACAACTTCCACTACGCAAAGACAAGTGGGTAAGTAAGGAACATGCACTAGGGTGCATGACCTCTGTCGTGTACATTTACTTTTGTATAGCGCATGTCAACCCACTTCAACTTGAAGTGGATTGACCAATCAGATTCATTCATTTTATCACCGCCATGGGCACTGCCCAGACGGCCGGCCACAAGGCCTTAACCAACTAATATCACTTTGCAATTTACGTCCAACTACCTACACGTTTCCACATCGCGGTACATCTTCACTCGCGGCCTTCTACGTGTCAAGCCTTACATCTGGTAGCACTTACGGTCATTTTCGCCGGGCAAGTGGTCAGAAGATCTACAATCGACCGACTCGACTCGCTACTTTCAACTCGACTACTGCTACAGTACCTGGGTTAGGGTTTCGCCTTTCGCACTTACTGCTACTCTACGTGTTCATTGACTTAGCGGCATTAACGCTTTTCGCTAGCCGTAAAGTCTTGCATAATCGACATTAACGCTTTTCGCTAGTCGATTACGCTAACTAGCCTCACGCTTTTTGCTAACGGTTAGTTCTTCGAAGGATTTGTACTAGTTTAACGCTTTTCGCTTCACTAGTCACCTTCCCACACGTAAGCCTAGTATATTGCGGAAACCTTTGGCCTTGTATGACCAAGGTGAAAAACCAAAAAAGTAAAAACCTCAACTCAAACCCAGATCCTAATCTACAAGCAGTAGATCGACTTCGTATTAAGGGATTAAACTCAGTTAATCGCCTTGCAAGCTTAACTCACCACTTACAGGACCAGGAGAAGAGTTTTCACTCTAAGTCCGAGCGTATACTTTTTCGAGAAGCTTGCCGTATCCTAAGTTTACAAGTGGTGCGTATTCATAACACACTCACTACTGTATTCGACCGTGAACTTAAGGAGAGCTCGCGTAAAAGAGCACTTGAAGAGGCTCAACAGGAAGAGCTACTTGTTCAGGGTTTCGGTCAGAAGAAATCCAATTACAAGGCAAAGCGCCAACGCTTGAATTAGTGCTAAGTAGCATTGTTTAAGTGTTGTTTTAAACTTTTTTCGCATTGTTTTAGTGTAATTGCACTTTGGCCCAGCCAATCAGTAGTTACCTAAACCCCAGCATCCGTATAATTCCGAATTTGAGAATCCGCGTAATTTTCAGTCGTTTCCTGAATTTTCGCGTAATTTTCGGGTAAGCTTTGGCGTAAGCTTCGGGTATTTTTCCAGTATATGCCTAAGCGTACTGCTCGTGAGTGGGACGAAGATCAGCAAAATCGTCGCATTCTCACCATTGAACAAGCCGTTCAACGCGCTTTCACAGTTCGTGCTGCTACCCATTTGCAGTACGAGATTACTTGCTTGACGGAGCATCTCCGTGAAGTTTTCTTTCCGTTTTTTGAAACTCACCTCGACCGTGTTATCGAGCCTGGGTTTGGACTGTTTCTCTTCGAAACCGTCGACATCTTGAACACCTGTGCCAACCGCATCGACACCGAAGTTCGTGCTTTCGTTGATCGCGTTATCAGCATCAAGCGCGCCTGTTTCGAGTAGCTGTTGACAGTGTTGTTGTAGCTCTAGTTCTAGTAGCTAGCAGCTGTACATTCGTAGCGTAACTTTAATCAGCTTTTAGCTCAAGTTACACTATCATGACTTCGTTAAATCCTGGTGGATGGTCTGCGGACCGTCTGACACAGTCTGTGGTCGAAATGGTGCAGAAGCAACAAGCACTAATCGACGTTTTGACTTCGCAACGCAAAGAAGTCAAAGTTGAAGGTATAAGCCTACCTCGCTTCTATGGAAACATGGGTGACTCGGTTGAATTGTACTTCGACCAAGTTATTCATTACTTTGAGGCGAAGAACATTGATTGGCAAGATGAGAACCAGAGTAAGCGCATCATTGCCATGATGACTGCCAATTTCAGGGGAAATGCTGCTGCATGGTACATGCTTTGCAGGGATTCTATCAGTGATGTCCAAGATTTGATCCAGAAGCTCACGAAGGAATTCGTTCCTCCGGATCTTCAGGAGCGCCTTCGAGATCGTTTGTACAGTCTCAAGCAGAAACGTTGTTCTAGCTTGGAGGACTACATCTCTCGATTCCGCGTTGCTATCATGCAAGTTAAGGACATGAGTGAGCTTGACAAGATCACGTACTTCATTCGAGGTCTTGTTAGTCCCACAAAAGAAGAAGTTCAGTATCGTCGTTGCACGACGGTATCTGAGGCTCTCTCAGTTGCACTTGAGTATGACAGATCGCACTTTCGTGCTGGTCCGTTTCAGAAGAGTCGTTGGACACCTCCAAGATCTTTTGGACGTTCCAACTCTACGTCATTCGCTCGTTCCAACACGGCTCCACAGCGTCCTGCTGAGAATGAACCTGAGCCTATGGAAATCGACACTGGTCATGTGCATAACCCACGTCGTGACAATTATCATCGCCCTGTTCAGAACAACAACCGTAACAGTGGCAACTCGAAGAAGTGTCGGTATTGTAAGAAGCCTGGTCACACGATTGAACAGTGCTTCAAGCTTCAAAATCGACAGAAGCATGGAACGAACAACAGCTATCAGTCTGACACTAAGCGTGGTCAGTTCGCTGTTCACACTTTGGCAGCAGAAAAGCCAGAGTCTGTTGAAGTTGTTGAGATAAATGATCTCAACGCTGCTACCATCCAGTCACTACCAGCTCCGAATGAGTTGATTCGGAAGCCAGGTCTGTGTGATGGCAAACGTGTCACCATTATGCTAGACACGGGAGCCACATGCAATGTCATTCGTCCTGGATTGGTGGATACTATTCCTGACACCATGATCTCTCAAGTCACCTTGTTTGACGGAAGCACAACGAAGAAACGTGCCGTTCACAAGGGCAAGGTCACTATTGAGATGGATGGTTATCGATTCAGAGACTTAGAGGTCCTGGAATGGTCTATGAGTCCTGAACACGATGTCATTCTCGGAAAACCTTGGTTTACCAAGTACCAACCAATTATTGATTGGCGTACTCATCACCTGCAGTTCAAACCGCAAGGAATGAAGCCAGTGTTGCGCAAGGTAGAAGTATCTGGTGCTGAGTTCAAAGCTAAAGCCAAGCGCCATGACTACGATGAGATTTACCGCGTCAAGATTACTCCAGCTCAACCCGTCACGGAGGAACCACAAGAAATTGTGCCTCTCCTTGATGAGTTTGCTGACGTGTTTCCAGACGTTTTACCCGATGGGTTACCTCCTCATCGACGCGTGGAATTCGAACTCAACATGAAGTCAGATGCTATGCCAAGCACACGCGCACCTTTTCGGCTCTCGAAGACAGAACAAGATGCCCTTGATCTGTTTGTCGAAGAAAAGTTGAAGAAAGGTTGGATCGAACTATCCGATTCGCCTTGGGTCTCCAACATCTTTGGTATCCCGAAGAAAGACCCGAAATCAGGGAAACAACTTTCTCGAGCTGAGTGGCTACGGTCGGGCAACGCCACGTTACCGATTCGTTGGGTGATTGATTATCGTTGGCTCAACTCGCAAACAATCATCGCCAGAATTCCACTCCCGAGAATTGACGAAACATTTGACAAAATGTATGGATGCATCATCTTCTCAGTCTTGGATCTCGCGCAAGGTTACCATCAGATGAGGGTTGCCTTGAAAAGTCGTCAGTACACAGCGTTCCGCACTCATTCTGAGACCTACCAGTGGTGTGTTGCGCCAATGGGTCTTGCTGGAATGCCAGGTGTCTGGTCACGTCTTATGCGTGTCCTACTAGGCAAATATCCGTTTATCGTGGTGTATCTGGATGACATTTGTGTATTTTCCAAGAACATGAAGGAGCATCTGCAGCATCTCCGCACACTCTTCGAAGTGTTACGCAGAGAGAAGCTGTACTGTCATCGTTCGAAATGTCATTTTGGGCAGAATCAAGTTCAGTTCCTAGGTCACACCGTGTCAAGTCAAGGCATTGCGGTGGATTCCAAGAAAACTGAAGTGATCGCCAATTGGCCAATTCCCATGAACCAAAAGCAATTGCAAAGCCTTTTGGGTCTCGCAGGCTACTACCGTCGCTTCATTTACAACTACGCGACAATCGCCTTACCGTTTGGACCTCTAGTCAAGAAGGACCATACTTGGAATTGGAATGAAGAGCATGATATCGCCTTCAGCAAACTGAAATCAGCATTGCAATCCGCCCCAGTCCTGACTTTACCGGATTTCTCTCTTCCGTTCATCGTGACAACCGATGCTTCAGGATATTGTGTGGGTGGAGTACTTTCGCAAAAGCACAACGGACATGATCATCCGTTAGCTTTCCTCTCCAAGAAGTTGGGTGTGCATGAACAAAATTGGCCTACCCATGAGAAGGAACTCTATGCAATTAAGCTGTCGCTGGAAAAATGGCGTCATTACCTCTATGGTCGTCATTTCGACATCTACACGGACAACAGTGCATGTCAGTGGTTGTTACACCACCCGAAGGTTTCCTCGAAGCTTGCACGCTTCTTAACCTTCTTTGCTCAGTTCGACTTCACCTTGCATCATCTGAAAGGATCGATGAATGTCGTAGCTGATGCACTGTCCCGTCCTCCAATGGATTCAACTCCGACTGCGTTGATATCACCACAATTGGCTCCGCCAATTGTCTGCTCAATCAGTTTTCAGCATTGTGAGTCTGAAAGTGATAAATCGACATCAAGTTTTCGCGTAATTAGCGATCTACGCACAGTCAATGCTTCGCTGTCGATTCCAGCCTCACAGAGTGTTGCGCGTCCCGCTATCAATACGATCAGCTATCATACGTGTACACCGCAGTGTGACAGTTTTGGATCACGCTACCGTGCACAGCAACATGATGGGGATTCCCAGAAGGTGAATATGACCATGGTATCTGCAGCTCTCTCGCCTGTTGAATTTTCGGGGGAGGAGATGGCGGAGGTTTCTGCTGGTCACATCGCCTTACATGATCTTTCCGATGGTTATCTCTACACTCCTGTTCAAGATGCAGAGATTGCCACATCGGTTGTGCAAATGCAACACGCAAGTTCGCTAGGATGGACTTCGAATCTCAAAGAAGAGTTCATCAAAGCCTACCGCACTGATCCCGGATTTCGTGACAAGTATCGTACTCCGCATGATCCATACGTACTCAAGGATCAATTGCTTTATGTGCAATTCACGGACGACAAGGAGTCCAAAGTGATGAGACTTTGTGTCCCGAGATCGCAGCGCAATCGTCTAAGGACGAAGATTATTGAGCAATTTCATGATTCCAGTATTGCCGCGCACCCAGGAATTCGTCGTACGTACCTCCGTATCAAGCAATGGTACTACTGGGCGTCGCTTCATGAAGACGTTTCCGATTACGTGCAAAGTTGTGAAACATGCACACGTTGGAAGCACAGCAACGCCAAGAAGAATGGCAAGCTGATTCCAATTCCGATTCCAAAAGAATGTTGGGAAGTCGTCTCCATGGATTTCGTTACTGGATTGCCAGAATCAGATGGCTATGATGCTATCATGACCGTCGTGGACAAGTTGTCCAAGCGTCCAATCTACTGTCCCGTTCACACTACCGATGATGCCGAAGAAATCGCTCATTATTTCTTCGACAATGTCGTTCGGCATCATGGAGTGCCTGCAGTGATCATCAGTGATCGTGATCCCAAATTCACATCGCGTTTTTGGAAATCTCTCGCGCAGGTCATGGGTGTACAATTGAATATGACAACGTCATATCGCGCTCAAGCTGACGGCCAAACCGAACGTCAAAACCTGGTACTAGAAGACGCACTTCGTTGCATGGTCTCGTATCATGGTGATGACTGGGCTGCCAAATTGGGAACGATTGAGTATGCTCATGCCACGCTAGTCAGTGCCTCTACAGGACTCTCGCCATTTGAAGTAGACACAGGGCGTAAGGAACGCAATCCCTTCGGAACTTTTCCTACGCTGTCTACCACAGTTCAAGTACAACAAGGACTGTCTGAGTATGCAAACCGCTTCAAGGACGAACGCGACAAGATTATTGGCAAAGCCAAGGAGCACTTACTCAAGGCTCAAGCATCGCAAAAGAAGTACTACGATCAACACCGTAGCAATGTGCAATTCAAGGAAGGAGATTTGGTTATGCTGGATACACGCCGTATTCCACTCAAGCATGCTGCGAAAGACATTGACGTCAAACGTGCAAAGTTAGCCGCTCGTAAAGTTGGTCCGTTTGTTATCAAGCGCATGATCAACGACAACGCTGCTCGTCTGATTTTGCCACGCAGCATGAAGTCGCTGAACCCTACTTTCAACGTAGACGTTCTCAGCCATTATGTCTCCAACCCGGACAAGTTTGAGACTCGTGTTCTTCCGAAAGCATCTCGCATCATCACGAATGAAGACACTGGAGAAGACCTCCACATTGTCGAGAAACTCCTACGCAAGCGTCAGTTCAATCGCAAGACTGAGTGGCTTGTCAAGTGGCATGGTCTCCCAGATCACGAATCTTCGTGGGAACTCGAGAAAGACATCAAGCACGTCTCTCACTGGAAGGTTCTCGTCGACGACTTCAAGCGCCGTCAACGTGAAGTCAAACCCGGGAGGATGTAAGGACCGAGACGTGACGAGCACGTCAAGGCCCGCGCATCTAAACTACAACTTCCACTACGCAAAGACAAGTGGGTAAGTAAGGAACATGCACTAGGGTGCATGACCTCTGTCGTGTACATTTACTTTTGTATAGCGCATGTCAACCCACTTCAACTTGAAGTGGATTGACCAATCAGATTCATTCATTTTATCACCGCCATGGGCACTGCCCAGACGGCCGGCCACAAGGCCTTAACCAACTAATATCACTTTGCAATTTACGTCCAACTACCTACACGTTTCCACATCGCGGTACATCTTCACTCGCGGCCTTCTACGTGTCAAGCCTTACACAGCGAGCGCATCGGCTGCATGCCAGTCGCGTACGCGTACGTGTGCAAGCAGCGCGCCGCCGTGAACGCGATCATCGCCCGGTAGTGCACGTTGGGGTCAGCTCCGGCCATGATGCCGGCACCGAAGATGAGGAGCGCGAACGGAATGGACTCCAGGTCGTTCATGACAATGTTCCCCCAGCGCTGAGCAGCATCCAGCGTTTCAGTATCGCTGGTCTTGTCCATGCCGAATGTCTGTTTGCGCTTGGCTGCGGTTAGCTTCGTATCCTCCGGCGGGCGTCCACCCGTGGCGAACTTCTTGGAACCTTGGATCAGCGTTGCGGTCAGGAACTTGAGGTACAGCACCGACGTGCACGCGACGTATACCTTCACGCTTCCTGTCACCATTGCGTCGACTCGATTTAGGAGATTGCTTGGTCGCCGAGTCTTCGAAGAATGAACTGTGACAACAGCAACCGGAGCCTAGATGCTGGGACGTGAAGACTCGACAGTTAGTCGGGACGAGGAACTTGCTATTGAAGAAGATATTGTCTCAATTTCTGGTTTCCACAGCAAACTCAACGATGACATGCCTGAAGAAAGAGAGCTATCGGGTATAACATCTAGGTTCTCTATTTCAAATTAAATCTCTACTAGACTGGCGATGGGAGCATTCCAACGTTGCTGCGCGTATCTACTACTGTGTCGTAGTGTCTGTAGTACCGGCAGCAGAAAATTACCACACTTACACATACGTGATGGTGCTGGGCGAGTAGTTGCAGAGCTTGCCCGAGGGACCCGCACCAGCCTCATCCGGCTCGCCGCCCGACGTCGTGCCGTCCGACCACGAGCACACGTTGATCTTCTTGCCCTTGATCTTGACGTTTTCGATGGTGGCCTCGTCGCCCCAGTTCTGGTTCACCGTCACCAAACTCACGCGGCCGTTGACGGCGTACACGTTCTTGACGTTGACCTTGAGGTTCTTGTAGCCGCACGTGCCGCACGAGCGGTAGAGCTTGCCGAAGTCCTCGACGTAGAAGCCGTCGATGGAGACGGTGCCGTAGCCGTTGTGCTGGATGACCTTGTCGGTGGCCGAGCGCGCGCCGCCACCGATCACCTTGACCACGCTGCTGGCCGAGCCGCCCTTGATGCTCAGCGCGTCCTCGCACACGTCGTCCCACCACACGTTCTGGATCGTGCAACCGCTCTGCTCGCAGTGGACGCCCTCCATTTGGTCCTGTCCGATGATGACGTTCTTGAGCGTGCCACCGGGCTCGACGCGGAACACGGCGGTCTCCCAGCCGCTCTCCGTCTGGCCCGCGCACTTGACGTTGGAACGCTGGTACGTCTTCATTTTGCCGTCGAACACCTCGCCGCGCTTGACGAGGCGTGGCTCGTCGAAGAATTCGTCGCCCTGACTGGTAGGCCAGGCGCCCGTAGGCATACCGCCACCGCCGCCGCCCTCCGAGCGCATCGAGGCACCCGAAGCGATGGCAGCCGTGGCGGCGAGCGCGACAGTAATGAAAGAGCTGGCGCTGACCATTGTTATCGACGAGTGAGGTTAAGTCTCTTTGCTTGCTGTGGCGCTTGATACGAAGAGCGCAAACCGGATAATGGGAAACAAACGAGTGCGTCGACTGCGGTGCAGTGTGGCTGCAACGACCCGCGACTCAGGTTAGGACTCCTAACTGGAGTAAACTCCTAACCAGCCGAGCTCCTGCCATGCTGTCCATCGCAAAGCCGGTCGTCGCGAGCTGTGTCGTCAACCAAAAGCTCCGGGATGCCAGATGCTGGCCAACATAGGATCCCTGGCAAACATATTGATAGCCAAGTGAATTGGTAGTAGCACTGTACAGTACTGTACATGATTATTCATGCTGCAGCAATGTGCCAGGATCGCAGATGTTGGTTGTACATGAAACGACGAGGCGCCCCACACTCAACGAGTCACGAAGCGTAGTTCAAGGCTTTTGCGTTCCCGGCCTAAGGAACGTAGCACTGCACCGGAAGTGCATTCGTCGTGCAGCACGAGCCGTACTCCGCGCTTCACGAGAGTACAGTACATGAACACGTAATGCGAGTTCATGCTGCACTTCGCCAGTGGTGTCTTCGGGTTGTGCTTCGTTCCAAGATACCGCCTGACCTGGCGAACGTGCCGCGCCGATGTGAGCTAAATGCCAGGTGGCGACTACACCAACAGCACAAGGGTACTTACAGTATGCAGTGCCAAACAGCGAATAGAACGAAGCCCTCGTCGGGCGGTCTGAAGGAATCTCGACGATGCATGTGCTGCAAAAGTGTCGTGCTTTGGGTTCTCTCTTGGTCAAGGTACAGTGCTGTTGAAGACTCTTCTAAAGAAGAAATTGAGAGATCTGCAGGCCTCTCTATTTGAGGGAAATCGGACCATTTCCCTCACAATCCCTCAATTAGGAAGCCCGATCATACCTCGGTTAAGATGGCCAGAAGACACCAAAACATTAACTAGGGCTATGATTTAGGCTGGGATAGCAAACTCACTGGAACAGCAGCCGATTTTAGTTTAAGATTAAAGTGCGCAGTTCATAGCCTACACTATGCGGCATCCACTGCAAGCCTCACGGTCACTGCTATCCTCAGTAGACTACTGAGGATAGCAGTACTGACAGTAGAAGACAACAGTTTTAATTATTTTTCTGCAGCTTCTACATGTAATGCCGACACAATTACGTAAACAACTTGTACAAAATCTTTGGGACTTACTGCTCGCGGCGCGAGTCGTATTCAGCTAGGATTTACTCAGCCGACTTGCCCGACGTCTCCGAAACCACCTTCAGAGCAGGTAGAACATCGCCACCAGGATTACGAGTGGGACGCGTAGTTGCCAAAAGCGTCCGAAATGTACGGGCACGCCGTGCCAACGATGAAGTTGCACCGATGTTAATGTACGCTCGACCGCGGAGTTGTTCGCCGGTTTGGTTGGAGGAATCGCGACCATTGTTGGTCTGAGACCAACCAACCAAGCTCCGACAAAGAACTTCCTCCCGTGCTACCACATCAACTCATTGAAGGGCGGACAAGCACCGTTTGTGGTCTCATTAGACAACACAAAAGTCGACTGAAAGAAGCGGGGTGGGCCGCTGATGAAGTTGCACAAGTCGAGACTGACCACCAGCAGTTGCTGTTAGACACCAGCTTGGATACTGTGCTTAAAACTAAGCTCGAGGCATGCACTGACAGCACAACACCGTTTAAAGAAGGCTGGCAAGAGTGTGAAGGCCGATATCGAGTGCTTCAGCGGTTTTTTTGAGCGTTGGCAACAACTTTCCCCAACACGGCGTCAGCGGAGTCGGATTTCTCTGTCATTGGTTGGGAACGCGACGAGTACCGGCAGTCGCTCACCGATTTCTCGCTTGAAGGCATTCTGCACTCGAAGCAGCTCACGCAATTGAATGCTCTAGCCATAGCGGATACCGGTTGCTAGATTCTTCTTAATTTCACTATAGTTGCACCTGGACCTCACCGGACCTCACTTAACTTGCCGTGGCATACACGTACCTCCATTAAGCTAATCGAGGGAATGAGGTATGATACCTCAAATAAAGATCTGGTGCTGGTTCTTCCCGTTCAGGGTGGCTCTGTACCGATTTCATTACTAACATCTAAACGATTAATTAATCTGGAGACAAACTGAGCGACTAACAGCGCGATGGAACGACAACGATATGTGGCTCTGCTGTCAAGTACCTACCCGAATAGGTTCACCGATATAGGAACCACTCTGAAAGAAAATAACCACTCAATTCCGTCTTCAGAAGAACATGTAGTGTACCTTGACCAAGAGAGAACCCAAAGCACGACACTTTTGCAGCACATGCATCGTCGAGATTCCTTCAGACCGCCCGACGAGGGCTTCGTTCTATTCGCTGTTTGGCACTGCATACTGTAAGTACCCTTGTGCTGTTGGTGTAGTCGCCACCTGGCATTTAGCTCACATCGGCGCGGCACGTTCGCCAGGTCAGGCGGTATCTTGGAACGAAGCACAACCCGAAGACACCACTGGCGAAGTGCAGCATGAACTCGCATTACGTGTTCATGTACTGTACTCTCGTGAAGCGCGGAGTACGGCTCGTGCTGCACGACGAATGCACTTCCGGTGCAGTGCTACGTTCCTTAGGCCGGGAACGCAAAAGCCTTGAACTACGCTTCGTGACTCGTTGAGTGTGGGGCGCCTCGTCGTCTGCGATCCTGGCACATTGCTGCAGCATGAATAATCATGTACAGTACAGTATTAATACTGTACAGTGCTACTACCAATTCACTTGGCTATCAATATGTTTGCCAGGGATCCTATGTTGGCCAGCATCTGCAGGCATCAACAAATTAGGATATTGTGCCTATATCCTTGTTAGGCTACAACTGGGCAGTTTGGAAATCTCTAATTAGGCACTATGGAAAGTATATAGAATAAAGTATGGTGCCGAAGATTCATATGTTCAAAACGAGGAATCACTACATGTACCAGTGATTCACCAGCACTGGCAGCCTTAGACGTTTGCAGTCGATAGAGACGACTCGGCCAGCGACACCAGATCGAAAACTGCGTCACGTGCATTTGTCTTCCATAGAGAAGTTGGTGAGTCTCGTGTGATGCTTGTTCCGCATGTGTCGGAGGATGCTGAAGTCGCACTGCACCGAAGGCTTTCCTCACCAAGTCCACGGCCTCACTGCCCACACCCCAGGCGGGCTCTTCTTATACAATAAACCGTACTATTACGATAAGTAAGTTAAGAAAACGACTTCGTGTAGTGTATCCATCACACTGGCTAGCGAATCGGCAGCAGCGCGGTCTTGGCACGGTTATTCACGCCGAGATATGCGTAGCTGGGCTTGCTGGACGCGACGTTGGCGCTATTAGGGGTGGACAGGCTGGACAGCACCACCCTTGAGGCTGAAACACCTCAGCGCGTTCAGCTCCATGTCGTGCATGTGGTGCGTGATCTCGCTTGACGACGGGAAGTCACCGTCACTCTAGGATTGATTTCAGGACATGAAGTGCTACATGTAAGACTCGATCAACCATAGTCTTAATTAACGAGACGACAAGTGTCTTATAAACCTTCGCGCTTGTGGTCATTCTACGTTTTTAATGCCTGAATCTCGTTCTATTCGTGACCAAAACGAGCACAAAACTTGTAAATAGCTTCGACTACCGGTCTGGCTTCCAGGTTGAATCCTTAGCTCCATTTCATAGCGGCGTATAAGGTATTGTCATTGAGTACACTGCTTTTTCTCTGGGTTATTGTCCAGGTGAGTATCGCTGACATTGCGGATGTTTAGCGTGCCGCGGGGACATCCGCAATGTCAGCGACACGAGTTGGTCGACTGCAGGCCATATTGCAGTCGTCGGGGGAGACGAAGAGCTGGGGGTGATTGGGAAGGGGCTTTGGGGTGACTTATAGAGGTTAGAGTGGCGCAATGCATGTTTAAAAGTGAAAATAGCGATGCAACCACTGCATTGGTGCCGAAGAAAATCATAAAAACACTGTCACTTAGTTTGAAGCCATCGCTTTCAACAAGGTCTCCGCAAAATCTCTATTTAGGCAGTATGGATGATTTATGTAACGAACGCCTAGTTTGTTGATGCCTGAGCATCTGGCATCCCGGAGCTTTTGGTTGACGACACAGCTCGCGACGACCGGCTTTGCGATGGACAGCATGGCAGGAGCTCGGCTGGTTAGGAGTTTACTCCAGTTAGGAGTCCTAACCTGAGTCGCGGGTCGTTGCAGCCACACTGCACCGCAGTCGACGCACTCGTTTGTTTCCCATTATCCGGTTTGCGCTCTTCGTATCAAGCGCCACAGCAAGCAAAGAGACTTAACCTCACTCGTCGATAACAATGGTCAGCGCCAGCTCTTTCATTACTGTCGCGCTCGCCGCCACGGCTGCCATCGCTTCGGGTGCCTCGATGCGCTCGGAGGGCGGCGGCGGTGGCGGTATGCCTACGGGCGCCTGGCCTACCAGTCAGGGCGACGAATTCTTCGACGAGCCACGCCTCGTCAAGCGCGGCGAGGTGTTCGACGGCAAAATGAAGACGTACCAGCGTTCCAACGTCAAGTGCGCGGGCCAGACGGAGAGCGGCTGGGAGACCGCCGTGTTCCGCGTCGAGCCCGGTGGCACGCTCAAGAACGTCATCATCGGACAGGACCAAATGGAGGGCGTCCACTGCGAGCAGAGCGGCTGCACGATCCAGAACGTGTGGTGGGACGACGTGTGCGAGGACGCGCTGAGCATCAAGGGCGGCTCGGCCAGCAGCGTGGTCAAGGTGATCGGTGGCGGCGCGCGCTCGGCCACCGACAAGGTCATCCAGCACAACGGCTACGGCACCGTCTCCATCGACGGCTTCTACGTCGAGGACTTCGGCAAGCTCTACCGCTCGTGCGGCACGTGCGGCTACAAGAACCTCAAGGTCAACGTCAAGAACGTGTACGCCGTCAACGGCCGCGTGAGTTTGGTGACGGTGAACCAGAACTGGGGCGACGAGGCCACCATCGAAAACGTCAAGATCAAGGGCAAGAAGATCAACGTGTGCTCGTGGTCGGATGGTACGACGTCGGGTGGCGAGCCGGACGAGGCTGGTGCGGGTCCCTCGGGCAAGCTCTGTAACTACTCGCCCAGTACCATCACGTATGTGTAAGTGCGGTATTTACTACGATACACACGCGCAGCAACGTTGAAATGCTCTCATCGCCAGTCTAGTAGAGATTTAATTTGAAATAGAGAACCTAGATGTTATACCCGACGTGGAAACCAAAAATTGAGACGATGCCTTGTTCAATAGCAAGTTCCTCGTCCCGACTAACTGTCGAGTCTTCACCTTCACCACGTCCCAGTATCTAGGCTCCATTTGTATTCGTCATAGTTCATTCTTTGAAGAATCAGCGACCAAGCAAGAGTCGACGCAATGGTGACAGGAAGCGTGAAGATATACGTGGGTGCACGTCGGTGCTGTACCTCAAGTTCCTGACCGCTACGCTGATCCAAGGCTCGAAGAAGTTTGCCACGGGTGGACGCCCACCGGAGGATACAAAGGTCACCGCAGCCAAGCGCAAACAGACCTTCGCTGTTGGCGCTCAGACATTCGCCGTTTGCGCTTGGCTGCGGTGACCTTCGTATCCTCCGGTGGGCATATTAAAAAAAAAAACCTCTACAGCTATCATAACGGTACAGGTACTATACCTACTCACCCGTGTCGCTGAGCCAACAGAAATCGCCTAATTATATCGACGCTTTCGGGAAGAACTATGTTTTTCGAGATCATGTCGACGAGAGAACATGGACACTGGACCAATTCCCGTGGTCTACTTTTCATGTCTAAAAGACATCTACGGCCGTGGCCAAACTCGAGCTGTCTGGAAGCGGCCGTTTGATGTCGATCTGTATGATATCTGTACAAAATGGCCGTGACAGATCCTACGGGAATCGGTTCAGTAGTCACTCGACCATCGCAAGTGTTTGCCGACTATTATAATTCACTTGTTAGTAGTGAGCTCGATTCAACTAAATTGCATGCAGTAATCGACTATCTAGCTAAACTTTTCGTCGAAACGGGCTGTCGATGATCACATTCCGCTGTCAATCCAGGCTCAAATATACTGGTATCGATTGCCCGATGAAGTTGCTGCAGTGATCACGGCTACATAATACAACAACATTTTCCATCTTTGCCTGTTCCGTTGAGTATTAATACATCCAATCGACTCTTTTGCCATGAGAGTACCCGCATTATTACATACTAGCTTGGTAGATGAACGCAGCAGCAAGCCCATCCATCGCTATTTCACGTGGGCACATACATAATACGTTACTCCGATCCGGTTTGAGTACCGTTGCATTGATTCTAGCAAGATACAGTATGTATAATACTATTAATTTAGTAATAATAGTAGAATATGTATTAAAGATAGCACATTTGTGTAGTACTATTTATGATATTAAAAGTACGATTATATTCTAATACTATTCAGGGGGGGGGGGGGGGGGCAACGGAGGCGAGGTCACGCAGCTGTAGCAAAACCGCACCGTAATTGCGTAGGTGAGACCAGCGCTGAGCCTTCCAGCGAGTCGAGCACTGCCTCGCGAGGTGAGAGATTTTTTCTCGCAGGGTGCAGCGGAGGAAAACTGACATCCGTCCTCGAGGGAATTCAAATCTCATGATGTACAAGTATTATCTAATGATACCTATGCGCGCTCCTTTTTTGTTTTGCCATTTGCGTCTCCATCTTTTGCTCCCACGCCAAGTTGGACACTGCTCCACCGGGACTCCAAGACCTGTCAGCGACCATGGTGTTCGTTGTGCACGTCTCGAGCTGCCGTTTCCTGCGTCTCGGCTGTCGAAATGATGCGCACGAGCTCTTCTCGTCGTCCTCGGTAATTGTAGTGTGAGTTCTACTTTGAAATTTCTTCGAATCAATCGACGGGCAATCGACAGTGTCGATTCAACACGATCGTATACATGGCAAAGCTGGACGGAGCTCATACATACTCAATTTCAGTATTGACCCTCCGATCTCTAAATAAATTACTGTGCATATTCCTGAGGGCCTGAACGTGCCATGCCGATGTGCACCAACACCACGAGCTCGTGGCACCAGGCGCACGAAAACAGTGTGGGGTCACGTAGCGTCGAACAACAAAAAGAACGGACGGCGGAATGTTGCGGTCGGGATGTATTTTAATATTAAAATACATACTCTCGACTCGTATATTTTAATAAATTTTAATTTAAAAAAATTAATGTTAAAGCGTTATTAAAAATAACGTTAGCAGACCGTGGCCGTTCGTGTATCCCAAGGGCCCGCGTAGGGTGTCAGATACTCGACTACAGGTTACTCCAGCATCCGCTCACTCTTTAGCTAGTCACGATAGACTCGTAGCAACTTCTGCGATCATTGTGATGACCTTATTAATACATGTGCAGTACGCATGTACATGTAGTAACATCTCACTCGCCTATCGAACATGCACGGTAGTTACCACGATCTTATGTGCGTCAGCATCTGGCATCCGGGAGTCTTTGCCGAACGACACAGATCTCAACGACGGGATTTGCGTGGGAGACCTGGCACAACATTATGTGTCCGAGGAGGTCCTTCGAGGGGGCAGGCGGGCGTTGCAGTTTGTACCACTACGCCACGAAAGCCTACCAACTACATGTTCTTGCTGCTCACTTTCCAATTTGCGCTCCTCGCACCAAACGACAGTCCAAGTACGCCAAGAACCGATCTCACGCTTCAATAACCATGGTCAACGCCTTCTCGCTCGCTACCGTTGCGCTCGCCGCCACGACTGCCGTCACTTCGGGTGCCTCGATGCGCTCTGAGGCTGCCCCAATGCCCACTGGTGCCTGGCCGAAAAGTCAGGGCGACGAATTCTTCGACGAGCCATACGTCGTCAAGCGCGGCGAGGTGTTCGACGGCAAAATGAAGACGTACCAGCGCTCGAACATTAAGTGCGCTGGCCAGCGCGAGAGCGGCTGGGAGACCGCCGTGTTCCGCGTCGAACCCGGTGGCACGCTCAAGAACGTCATCATCGGACAGGATCAAATGGAGGGCGTCCACTGCGAGCAGAGCGGCTGCACGATCCAGAACGTGTGGTGGGACGACGTGTGCGAAGACGCGCTGAGTATCAAGGGTGGATCGGCCGGCAGCGTGACCAAGGTGATTGGTGGCGGCGCACGCTCGGCCACCGACAAGGTCGTCCAGCACAACGGCTACGGCACCGTCTCCATCGAGGGGTTCTACGTCGAGGACTTCGGCAAGCTTTACCGCTCGTGTGGCACGTGCGGCATCAAGGGTCTCAAGGTCAACGTCAAGAACGTGTATGCTGTCAATGGCCGCGTGAGTTTGGTGACGGTGAACCAGAACTGGGGCGACGAGGCCACCATCGAAAACGTCAAGATCAAGGGCAAGAAGATCAACGTGTGCTCGTGGTCGGATGGCACGACGTCGGGCGGCGAGCCGGGAGAGGCTGGTGCTGGTCCCTCGGGCAAGCTCTGCAACTACTCGCCCAGCACCATCACGTATGCGTAGTGTGAGAGAGTCTTGGTGTCTTCATTTTCTAGAACAGTTGTAAGTGTCATTCAATGCATACAGATTGATGGTCTAGATCTGTCGCACGATTCACACAAGTTTCGTATAGACAGCCAGATTTACCAGAAAAGGTAGATTTAGGTGTAGTGATCAAGTTGGGTACATATTTCTGGATGCTCTAGATTGATGCTGTCACAGGACTTGTCGTCTGTCTTAATTCGGTACAGATCCGAAGAGCCACATTGTAGATTCACGCACATTATGGGATCGTAACAATGAATGCAGCGTTATTTGCTGCGGGTGTTATCCGTTCCCACGACGTGCCATGACGCGAGTTCCGTGGCAAATCTGCCCTCGTCAGAACCGCTTCTGCCTCACTGCAGATAGCCTTACTATTACGTCGGTAGCGCTGGTAGACTGGTCAACGAACTCGTCTTCGCCGTCCGCGTAGATCATCCGCACTATGCTTGCCAGCGTCAGCTACAAGTGACCAGTGAGGGAATAGGAGATTGATGTTCACCGGTCTAGCCATTCGATTCTGTCGAGTCGACAGCCGCTGCGGCATTGGAAGCGATGGCAAAACATGTTGTCCATGAACTTGATGTTTCGTGGCTCTGTGAATTGCACAGCAAGCCACACCTCACCCTAATTGTAAACGCCCAGTGGTTAACCCCCGTTTGTCAAAATAGAACGTGTGAAGGCCGGGTACCATAAGGGAGCTCCACAATTTTAGAGGCCCGCAATCACTATCCAGGATAGACCGCGGTTGTAGTTCGTGGCTCGATTCAAGGACACCAGAAAACTTCAGAACCACGTTTTTCTCGCGTATCGAAGCAACATATAGTCTAACATCGATCGGGTCAGCACCGCTGAACGGACAAACCTACACGCTATTGATACCAAGATGACACAATTGAGACAACTTACGCGACCAGCGCGATGACTGCCGCCACGACCTCGCTCTCGGTCGTTTGCAGCTCTGCCCCCTGCTTGCAGGCGAAGCATTCGCTGTCAGCGCCGCCAGCCGCAGTCGCTGCTCCGCAGGGTCGCGCTGAGCGCTTCAGCTTGACCGGTACATCCATGGGGCAGAACCACGAGCGCGGGATAGATGCCGTCACGGCATTGTCATATTCACCCTGAGTACCCACACTGTACCAAGAAGCAGCGAACTATACCTGCACGCTTCATGCAGGTGGTCTCGATTGTATCACTACTTTTGGGTGTGTCATTAGTCGGGGATCATTACTCGCCATTGTTGATACTGCACGAGGGAGCTTGCCATGGACACAGTGCATTACATGTATACAGTATCATCGATTTAAGCAGCGATCCCCCTCAGCAAAATTCCCAGCTGAAAGGTAATAGCTGGCATGAGCTGTCACGCTGTCGGGCAACAGCTTCTTCTGAGGTGGCCATCTTGGCTCGCATCAGCCATACTACAGGTAGAATGCTTGAACATGCAGCAGCTGGATAAGATCGTGAAAAATGGTTATCGACGTTATAAGCAACTGAGATCAACAACACATCTATTATACCAGGCTGTTAATCCGGATAAGAAAGGATTGCGGCCAAACATCATGGCGTACATGACAGCACAAACAAGAGGCATGACTCTGTGAGCCGACATCTGGTGATATGATATTACCAATTTGACTTCATCGACGCTCTCTTGAAGGGGTGGCAAACCATTTCCCTCCACATTTTGCCGCTCCTTGCAGGGTGATCGGTCACTCTGTCATTCGCCATTTACTCTCGTCTTGAGCAAGTCCCAGCAACCGCAAAGCACCGCCGTCTCTAGCTACGATGAAGTTTTCTCTTTCCTGCACGACACTCGTGGGTGCATTCGTGTTGCTCTTCAGCACAACCAGCGTCAACGCCGAGTGCTCCGATGTCCACATCGTCTTCGCTCGTGGCAGCGGAGAAATGCCGGGCCTGGGGATCTGCGGTGGGCCGCTTGTGAGCGGTATTACCTCGAACCTGGCCGGCATGAGCGTATCATCGTACGCTGTCAACTACCTCGCCTCCGTGACGCAAACAAGTGCCGGCCCGGGTGCGACTGATATGACGAACCACGTTGTGGCGGTGGCGCAGCAGTGCCCCAAAACAGTCTTCATTCTTGGTGGCTACTCTCAGGGCGCCAGCGTCACCGACATCTCGATCGGCATCAAGACGATGCTTGGTATGGGCCAAACCATTCCCGAGGATTTGGCACCGCGTATCAAGGCCATCGTGACTTTCGGCAACCCCCTGAAACTAATGGGGCAGACCATCGAGCGCTCGAGCCAACTGTACGGGTCCAAGGCGATTGAGTTCTGCAACTTCGGCGACCCAGTGTGTGCGAACGGGTTTAACGCCATGGCCCACATGATGTACCCGATGGACGGCAGCGTGACGAAAGCGGCTCAGCAAGCGGCCGCGTTGGTGAAAAGTGGCATGAATTCGTTCCGTGGATAAACGCATGGCTCAGAGACGTAGCCTCGGGTATGTGACGATCTTCTTTATCTCCACCTTCAGCAATTTCTGTAGTCGCGTAGTCATCGGGTTCTACGTCGAGTCCAAGTGTATATTTGTTGGACGTCCAAATATCAAGTTTTTATATTTACCTTCTATTGTAACCTGTTCAATATATTTTGTGCGTTGTAATCAAGGGGTTAATTACGTTAGATAAAAGTCATACTTCGAAGTACTACATAAGGTAAACGGTCAATTAGGGGCCGGCCAGGCAAGGCCTCCAAGTTTGCTTTGTGGATTTTGCTCTACTAAAGTCTACTTAAAAGTACGAGATTCTAAGGATACCGATGAAGAGCTGACGTATTTGCCGATTTGCTGGACTGTTCTATAGTTTGTGCTTACAGTAATTAGTCTGACTCAAAATTAGTCTGCGTACAAAATTAGTCTGTGTCAGGCTAATTCATGTGAGCCAGGAAAAAACGAATTCATAATTAGTCTTGGCCAAAATGTTCAGAATTAGTCTGTATGAAATGGGCCCCCTATTTTTGAGCTGTCCCCCATAATTTTCGTAAGAATAGAAAAACAATTTGCTTTGTAGCAGCTATCTATAATAAGAATGGGAAACCACATTCAAGTAAAAGCTCAAGATGCATGTAAATTGCTGAGGACTCCGCTTTTTGCAACCTGACCCTGCGTGCGGTGGATATTCGGCTGTTGAGGATACCGATTGCCTTTTTCTATTGCACTACACCCTTCACTAGACTTCACTATACTGTAGCATACAAACCTGGTGGATTCTCCACAAGTATCATCACTTCCGGCTCCGATACACAAGCTCTCTTTCCTCACCTCACCTAGGCATCTAGTATAGCTAAGTAGCTTCCTCCTTGCTCACAGATGACACCTTCATACAGTCCCTCTCTGTCGTCAGAGACGGAAATGGGTTTATTTCAATCTTAAGATCGGGGTGGCAGTTTTGCCCAATTATTATCCCCATTTCTTTTTTTCTTTACCCATTTAGTACCCATTCTCAGTTTTGAGTTCGATTAGATTAATTTTGAACATTCAGAAATAGTCTGTGTTCATAATTAGTCTATGTGAAGTTCCGCTAGACTATTTTGTGTGAGGTCGCTGAAAATATGCTTACATAAAATAGTCTCACTCAGACTAATTGCTGTAACCACTGTAGTAAAGGCAAACACATCAGCCTGACAAAAGTCATAAAGTGAATGAGGGTCCGGCCAATTAGGGGCCGAATCATTTGACTGAGTTTCACTATGGAATCTTAGCTGTCAGTAATATTGTACACTATAAACGACCAATCAAAAGAGATGACGGATAAATGCGAGTATTTCATTGGCTGGATGAGCGGCCCCTAATTGACCAAACGGCCTCTAATTGACCGTTTCCCTTATTGGTAGGAGCACAAAGAAAAATGTCCTGTACAACAAATTGCTGTAACTCAACTGTACATGCATACAGGTATTGGAGAAAACAAATATTTCGAGAATATGCCTTCGAGGTCATTCTTCAGGATGAGGTCGGGTCAAAGTCCAAATACTCACGTTAAAACCAGTCAGTTATCCCTATGCTCCTGGAATATAGACAAAATACACTACAATTAGCTAAGCAAGTCGATTCCAGCTGAGTCTTATCAAAGTGGGGAGCTAGAAGTCTCCAAAAGGCCGCCATCCACACAACGAGCTGCGATTGAATCACAGCTGCGTGCGTTTCAAGCACAAACGCAAGGTACTGCATATCGACATTTACGCTTCACCACCTTCACCAACAACACCAGAGACATCATTTCCAGAAGAAACAAATACGAAAACAGCATTTGCTTCTGAGGTGCGTCCTGCAGGGTTTCGACAAGATCGTAAAAAAGAAAAAGCACTCGTCGCATGAGTATTTCTTCTGCTGTTTGCAGAGGTTTGACAGCAAATATCGGTCTAATCTACACCGCCGTGTTCCGAGCAGCTGCTCACTGAGCTTACCCATTCTGTTTGCGCGGCCAGTGATCAAGCTTGTCATGAAAAATATTCTAGCTTATCCTATGTTTTGTGTCGTGATAGTTAACGCTTTTACACCGCGATGTCCTACAAAAATAAATAACCGCATCTCTGGCACAATGGCTATCATCTCACTTTTTTACGCTATGATCAATTGAATGGATGTAAATATCATTGTTCACCCTTCTATTTTGGATGTTGCTCGTGGAGCGTGCAATAGCAAGTCTCACGAAAATGTCCACCAGACAAAACCTGTCACCACTCAATATTTTTCGCGTCAAGCAATTGGAAAGACTTTCCGCTCAAGGTGTTCAAATCCAGGATATAACGACCAATTCCTTGCTCCCACCGTCCCGCATGGTACGGTTGGCGATACCCCAAACATCACCGCCTATTTTGCGGAGCCAAACAGAACAAGGTAACAATTCAAATGGAAACGAATCTCCTGTCACGATGTTGGAAGGAGTGAAGTACATCGTGCAATATTTGCTGAGTATTCCTACGGTCCATGGCATGTACATGCATACGCACCATGGGTGTTTCACCTTACTGGACGGAATCACCTTGCACAACGTCCGAGCAACTACTTCGAAGTAACTATAACACGAGGAGTTCTTAGCTTATCGTCGATAAGTTATCGACAAAGTGCATTATATCATCGATTCAAGGAGCCTCCCCCCTCAACAGATTTTCCAGCTGTAAGGTAATAGCTGACGCGAGTTGTCACGCTGTCAGGCAACAGCTACTTCTGAGGTAGCCATCTTGGTTCGCTTCAGCCATACTACAGATAGGATGTTTGAACATGCACCAGCTGGATAGAATGGTTATCGACGCTATTGAGGAATTATTGAAGAATTCAAGATCAACAATAGGTATCCCAGCCCGGGGATTGCGGCCAAACACCCTGGCGTTCGTGGCAGCACAAACAAAAAGCATGACTATGTGTACCGACAAATGGTGATACCGATTCGACTTTAAAACGACGCTGTCTTCAGGGGGTGGCAAACCATTTTCCTCCACGGCGTCCTCTGCAAGGCGATCGGTCACTGTCATTCGACATTTCCTCTCGTCTTGAGCAAGTCCCAACCACCGCAAAGCACCGCCGTCGACACCTACCATGAAGTTTTCTCTATCCTGCACGACACTCGTGAGTGCATTCGTGTTGCTTTTCAGCACAGCTAGCGTCAACGCCGAGTGCTCCGATGTCCACATCGTCTTCGCCCGTGGCAGCGGAGAAATGCCGGGCCTGGGGATCTGCGGTGGGCCGCTTGTGAGAGCGATTACCTCGAACCTGGCCGGCATGAGCGTATCATCGTACGCTGTCAACTACCTCGCTTCCGTGACGCAAACAAGTGCCGGCCCGGGTGCGACTGACATGACCAAGCACGTCTTGGCGGTGGCGCAGCAGTGCCCCAAAACAGTCTTCGTTCTTGGTGGCTACTCTCAGGGCGCCAGCGTCACCGACATCTCGATCGGCATCAAGACGATGCTCGGTATGGGCCAAAGCATTCCCGAGGATTTGGCACCGCGTATCAAGGCCATCGTGACTTTCGGCAACCCCCTGAAACTCATGGGACAGACCATCGCGCGCTCGAGCCAACTGTACGCGTCCAAGGCGATCGAGTTCTGTAACTTCGGCGACCCAGTGTGTGCGAACGGGTTTAACACCATGGCTCACATGATGTACCCGATGGACGGCAGCGTGACGAAAGCGGCTCAACAAGCGGCCGCGTTGGTGAAAAGTGGCTCGAAGTCGTTCCGTGGATAAACGTCTGGCAATGTGGCTCAAAGACGTAGTCTTGGGTATGTGACGACCTTCTTTGCCTCCATCCTCAGCAAAAACTGTGATCGCGTAGTCATCGGGCTCTACATCCAGTCCAAGTGTGGTTTTGTTTGATGTCAATAACAAACTTTTATGTGTACCTTTTACTTCGTTCGTATGTGTCCAATATTTTTGTGCAAGTTGTGTAGTTAGAATTGATAGAGCAAAGTCATAGAAGTACTACATATCAGTACGAGCACAAACAAAAAGTTAGCGAGCGTCCTGTACACAATAAGTAGCTGTATCACTACATGCGTAGAGATATTGGAGAAAATGTATATTTCAAGAATAAGTTTCCGAGACCATTCCTTGCCCTCAGGATGGGGTCGGCGTCAAAGTCCAGATATTCATGTTGAAACCGGTCAGTAATCCCTATTCGTAGTTGCTGTTGGAATATGGACAATATAAACAACAATTACCTGACAGAACTCGAAGCAAGTCGACGCCAGCAGAATCTGATGAAAGTGAGGAGCTCGAAATCTCCATAAGGCCACAATCCACACAACGAGCTGTGATTGAATCATACCTGCGTGCGTTGCAAGCCCGAATGCAAGGTGATGAACTGTACTGTGAGTCGACAGTTGCGCTGCATCACCATCACCAACAACACCAGCGGCATCATTTCAAGAAATGAAAACACAATTTGCTTCTGCGGTTGTGCAAGGCGTCCTGTAGGGTCTCGATATGATTGTAAGAAAGAAAAAACTCGTCGCGTGAGTATTTCTTCTGCTGTTTGCAGAGGTTTGACAGCAAGCATCTATCTAATTTACGGCACCGAATTCAGAGCAACTGCTCACACCATGCTTGAGTTACCCATTCGTTCGCTCTGCCGGTGATCAAGCTTGTCACGAAAAGTATCTTTGTTTTCGTGTCGAGAGTTTTAACGCTTTTACGCCGCGATGGGGTTCACAAATAAATTACCGCGTCCCTGGCATAATGGCTATAGACTATAGTCATTATGCCAGGGAGCACTATAGCCTAAGTGCTCTCGATTGACATGCTCCATATGAGCCACACATCTCACTTTTTACGCTATTCTCAATTGAATGGATAAAGAAATCCTAGTTCACCCTACAATCTTGGATGCTACTCGCGCAGCGTGCAGTTTGGTGACTAGCAAGTCTCCCAAAAATGTCCACCAGACAAAACCTGTCACCACTAAATATTTTTCGTGTCTAGCAATTGGGAACACTTTCCGCTCACGACATTCAAATCCAAGGTGCCAGGTAGTGAGAAGAAGAAGTGAATTGTGAATCTCGAAGTTTCTAGAAGAACGTGTCAGCATAAACGTTCTAGAATATAGGAAATACTGATTACTACATGTAGAAGGACAAATGAGACCGCGCAAAACAAAATCGGAATTTCCAATATTATTACAGTGGAGATATGGATGAATATACACGTCTTTCCGACAGATAGGTGAGCAGGATTGTTTCATGACGGTCTCTATGAGAATAATAGCCTATCAGATGCATTTCATAAAGTATTTCATCCAATGAGCTTGATTAGGGGTAGGTGAACTGGTTCCGACACTTTCCGACAAATATTTGTCGGAAGAACGGCCTAAATATGTATATGTCAATACAAAAACCAAGTATACAAAATATTTTTCACATACTTGTTGCATTCTGACAACTAGGACAGTATCCTAGATTAGGACGAGTCTTTCACTGGCGTTCACATGTCATTTCAAGATTCCAAATCCAAGTGCTGACACGGCGGCGTTTGGCGAGGGCATCCTGGCCTCTCGCGCCAGCAAGACGGCGCACGCAGCCGTGGTGTCCCGCAGCGGGGGCAAGCTGATGCACGTGCTGACGGCGAGCGGCGCCGAGGTGGTACTGCGCGAGGGCGACTACAACGGCTTCATCAGCGTGAGCGGCACGACGTGCGAGGCGGTCAAGGCAAGAAGGATCTGTACAAAGCTGCCATGAGCGGCGACCTGGCGCAGTTCGTGAAGCTGCTCATGAAGTGGCAGACGCACGAATGCGTGGAGGTGTCCTCGACCGCGCACACGCCCGAGGACGCCCGCGACGCTCGAGCCCACGGCGCGCGGAACCCTGTGCATGCTCAAGCAGAGCGACTTCGAAGGCATCCTCCGGGCTATGGATGGCCTCACCGTGACCATCCATACGCTGGACCCTCCGCTGCAACCCTCCGCTGCACAAGTTCCTGGTGCACGAGGGTAGCGCGCTGGACGAGCTGTGCAAGATGCTGTCGAAGGGGATCGCGCCTGGCCGGCTTGAAGGCGGCGGCGAACCCGATGATGGGTCTGCGTGCGAGCTGGAGCAGCAGGTGCAGCTGGTGAAGTCGGTGGTGCAGGTCGGGATCGGCAAGCGTGGCAAGTGGTCGACTACAAGGTGGGCAGGTTGGTCAAGGTGCCGCCTGGTGCGCTGAAGGCCGGCAAGCTGGCCGAAGTAGCGAAGTTCTCGTTCGGCACGAACGACCTGACGCAGATGATGTTCGGCCTGTTGCGCGACTACGCGTACACCAAGTTCCTGTCATACCCACGTGAAGCACGGCGTGCTGGAGAAGGACCCGTTTGAAACGCTGGACCAGGAGCGCGAGCTGGTGCGCTTGGCCGCGCCTCGCGCCCCAACATCTAGCTGGGAATCTGCGATGAGTACGGCGCAGCTACCCCGGACACGGAAGATGCAGACCACGGTCACCGCGGTCGTGACGGTCGCTGACGAGGGCGTCGCGATGTACCCGTCATGATCTCGAGGAGATGGAGCAAGCGATGCTGAAGGTGGTCGCGCAGGACGTAATTGACAAGACCTGCAGGTCGTGCAACTACGAGGTGGGGTGGTGATCAGTATGAAGCGTGCTGTACATGTAGATCGACAAGTTAGCCGAGTGTTTATAACGTAACAAGGTGTGTCCATATAGCTTTCATTATTATCTGCTCAGTCACAAGCTATTCTACAGCATCACCTGCTTCGCTTGGCTTATGCCTACAGCTAGTTGTCTACTGTCACCTGCTTCGCTTGCGCCTGCAGTTATAATAGTTCTCTTCCCTGTTCTCTTCCCTAATACAAAAAAGCTTATTAACCTAGATTTGCCCAATATCCTATTTGTCGGAAAATGTAGGGATGTCGGAACCGTTGCGATATGGCCGTTTGTATGGGACGAGGGGAAGAATCGAACTTAAATGAAGTTTCGAGAAAACGCGTTTAGAACATTTGGTGTGTGATTTTTTTCCCAGCTCCAAATCACGGGGGAAGACGACGGCGGAGGGGAACGCTGGTGGTGGGAGCGTCGGCGCCTACGACTCGTCCTCGTCGTCGCGTGAGAGCGATGGTGATACCGACAAGGTTGTGAAGCTAGACGAGGTCGTGCAAGAGCACATCAACACCGCGCTCGGCGTATCCTGCTAGAACCACCGCCGCTGAACAAGACGGCGTCTGTAATAACCTTTTGGGTGGATTCCACGCACAGAACATTATCAGTTTTAACGCCACCAAAATAACATTATGTGGTGCACACAATGGTATTTTTGCAAATGTTTTTTATAAATTGATTTCACTTTTTCACAAGGTTCTAGGCCGATTTCGGCTAAACGGATTGCAGATTCGGAATCTACGCGTTAACCCTTTCGCGGTAGAAGGGCACATTTTTCGCCCTTTAAGGGCTTTTTCAAAACACGGTGTAAAAGCACCGCGTACAAGGGCGCATCCTGTGCCCTTTTACACAAGTTCAACTGTGGATGTACCATCTTTTATGACAAATCATAAACAGTACAATCAGTAATCATCAAACCATACAAATATTAAGTAGGATGCGTATGATCGTGGTGCATCAGCAAATCACTGCAGGTACTTTGTTACAAGAGTCATGCAAAACGAGTACCGTGATTTTCCTTATGGGCGCATTCTGTGCCCTTTTAGAAGCTAATTACTTAGGCTTGTATAGTATAATTAAGACAAGAGGCTCGCGAAAGGGTTAAATTACCCCTATATCGACATTAAAGCAAAAAAACATTTTTTGAAATTTGAACTGGGTCGCTTCGCGCCAAACGGCACCCCGGCCGACACACTGCTCATCTGAGGTTGTTTGATAGCTCAAAATGAAGCTAAGACACAGGGCTACGTGGCTAGCTAATAAAAAGGAATCCGTACTTAGGCATTAAGACCGAACATGTTTTGCGCGGTCTCAAATATAATATATCAGTAATGTATGATTCCGAACTGTGGTTTCTACTTTATAGTTTGGAGTGAAGAATGGCCTCGCTGAAAAAATAATATCGTAAATTATTTCAATGGGATTTTTCTTTAAAATAAATGCAGTCCGGCACCCGCAATTTTTTGTGTGCACTCGTACCAATATGTAGAAGCCCTTGGAAAATCGACTTTATTCTATTCATTCTAATTACACGACTCACAGAAACATATAAAACGGTATACAATAGATCGTCTACATAAAACTTGTGACATTCAACAAATACACTCTTGGACTCGACATAGAACCCGATGACTACGCGACTACAGTTACTGCTGAGGGGTGAAACAAGGTTGGTCATCACATACCCGAGGCTACGTCTTTGAGCCACATTGCCAGACGTTTATCCACGGAACGACTTGATGCCACTTTTCACCAACGCGGCCGCTTGTTGAGCCGCTTTCGTCACGCTGCCGTCCATCGGGTACATCATGTGAGCCATGGTGTTAAACCCGTTTGCACACACTGGATCGCCGAAGTTGCAGAACTCGATCGCCTTGGACGCGTACAGTTGGCTCGAGCGCGCGATGGTCTGCCCCATGAGTTTCAGGGGGTTGCCGAAAGTCACAATGGCCTTGATACGCGGTGCCAAATCCTCGGGAATGCTTTTGCCCATACCGAGCATCGTCCTGATGCCGATCGAGATGTCGGTGACGCTGGCGCCCTGAGAGTAGCCACCAAGAACGAAGACTGTTTTGGGGCACTCCTGCGCCACCGCCACAACGTGGTTGGTCATATCAGTCGCTCCCGGACCGGCACTTGTTTGCGCCACGTCAGCGAGGAAGTTGACGGCGTACGATGATACGCTCATGCCTTCAAGGTTCGAGGTGATACCTTTCACAAGTGGTCCGCCGCAGATCCCCAGGCCCGGCAGTTCTCCGCTGCCACGGGCGAAGACGATGTGGACATCGGAGCACTCCGCGTTGACGCGGGTTGTGCTGAAAAGCAACACGAATGCACTCACGAGTGTCGTACAGGATAGAGAAAACTTCATCGTGGCTGTCGACAGCGGTGTTTTGCGGTGAATGGGACTTGCTCAAGACGAGAGCAAATGCCAAATGGTAGAGGAAGCGACGAACGGCAAAACGTCGCGGGGGGAAATTGCGATAAAGTCGGATTCGTATCACCAGATGTCGAGAAGCAGAGTCATCGCTTCTGTTCGTGCTGTCATGTGCGCCAGGATGTGTGGCTGCAATCCCTGGGTTGAGATTCTTATCCGGATTGAGTGCATGTGTTGTTGATCTCGAAATGCCTCAATAACGTTGATAACTATCGTCCACGACCTTATCCAGCTGCTGCATGTTCAAAGTAGTATGGCTGAAGCGAACCAAGATGGCCACCTCAGAAGAAGCTGTTGCCCGACAGCGTGACAGCTCGTGTCAGCCATTATCTTACAGCTGGAAAATCTGCTGAGGCGGTCGCTCCTTGAATTGATGATATAATGCACTTTGTCCATATTAACCTCCTCGTGAAATTCACAATTGATGATATAATGCACTTTGTCCATATTAACCTCCTCGTGAAATTCACGGTGAATGGTGCATTATGAACATGGCGAGTCATGGCTCATGACGACTAACGCACACACTGTGCCAAGCAGCAGCGAACTATACCTGCACACTTCAGTCAGGTGGTCTCAATTGTATCTCTACTCTTAGTACATGTAGTTCTCAGGGTGAGCAATAGGCTATTTCTCGCTTGAAGGCATTCTGCACTCGAAGCAGTTCACACAATTGAATGCACTAGCCATAGTGGATAGCTAGATTCTTCTTAATTTCACTTTCGTTGCACCTGGACCTCACTTAACTTCCGTGGCATACCTCCATTAAGCTAATCGAGGGAATGAGGTATGATACCTCAAATAAAGAGGCCTGGCATGGATTTGTTCAACGGTGCTGGCCCGATAGATATCATAAGGTGTTTACACTTGTTTATAAAAACGTGGTTCTGATGTTTTCTTGTGTCCTTGAATAGAGCCACGAACTACTTTGAAGGACAACTGCAACCTAGTGATTGCGGGATTCTAAAATTGTGGCGCTTCCTTATGGTACCCGTACAAACAGGTTGCTCTGCAATCTAGGATTCCAGACTTCGACCTTATCACGTTCTATTTTGATAAAACTTAACGCTATAATGAACTTTTAAGTTAAAAAAAAACGAAATCTGCGTTTTTTTAGATCCTGTTCGACAACGCATGTTTCTATACCTTTAGAAATATTTCTATATTATGTAAATACAAACTTCAGGTGTTTTTTATAGGGAGGATCGTCATTCTGCTCTGTAAACATGAGCTCGACCGCCGCCGCCGCCAAGAGCAGGCCCTACGGGGACCTGAAGGAGGTCATCAGCACCAAGGACTGCTACTGCCTGAACGAGGACCCCAACAAGCCCTTCGGCAACCTTTTCATCGGCGACGAGACACTGCAGCTCAAGTCGGACGCTGATGGTAGCTGGCCCCGTATCTTTCGCTAAAAATCCATATTTATCTCTAACTGCACGTATTTCCCCCTAACAGAACAATTGATGCTCTACATCGAGTTCCAGGACGCGGTGAAGGTCTTCTCACTCAACATTGTGGCCCCTCAGGGGGAGGAGGCCCCCCGCGTGATCAAACTCTTCGTGAACCGCCCCAACCTCGGCTTCTCGGACGCAGGCGACGTGGAGCCCACTCAGACAATCGAACTTAAGGAGGAGGACCTGCTGCCCGAGAACGACGTGGAGCTTCGCTTCGTCAAGTTCCAGCGCGTCAAGAACATCACCGTCTTCGTGGAGGAGAACAATGGGGCCGAGGAGACGGCCATCTCCAGCCTCAAATTCTTTGGTGAGTGGGCAAAATTTGTTTTTTGCTAAAAGTTTAGGTGGGTGCTAATTTTTTTTGCTGATAAAATCTAGGTGAACGTCTGGCGGGTACCAACATGAATGAGCTGAAGAAGATCGCCGATGAATAAGAAATCAATCGGACATGTTTGAAGCCACTCGAGCAGTCGTGTGTGTCTTTGAGCAACAGTACGGAATGCAGTTTTTTGTGTACTATTTGATGTGCTTATTCTTTAGAGTTACTTTTACACGTCGAAGCGGTCGTTAGCTAGCACTTTGCTCTTGTTGCCGCCGTAGAGCAAGTAGAACGGGGTCTCGGGTGCGTGGCCTAACGTGGAGATATGGGGTAGCAGGTCTCGCTTGTTGCGTGGCACGCCGCGCTTCTTGTACGGATTTCTCCAGTCGTCCAGATATTCGATGCCGGCGTTGATACCAGGTGCGTTAAGCTTTCGTGCGACGTCCTGTTCTGGGTTGTACACGGCGGCGAAGTCTGTCGTGCCGATACGTCTTAACTTGTGATACTTGGTTTGCTTCCGTGTCTCGCGTTGTACAGCGTCATAGGGGGCAGTGGCTTGCAGAGTGGCTTTGTTAGAAGGCGGGTATGGCATCAGTCTTGACGGCGGTCTGGCTGTGGTCAGTCGTGTGGATACAATTCGACGAGCATTTTCCCGGATATGGGTCTCTACGGGCACGCCGAAACTCGTGGCGCTGGCTGGCTGCATGGGAGAGTTATAAATCCCGGCAACAGCCTTTGTGCTGACAAGGTGGTGGAGGTCTTGCGTGACCTTGACAAGTTCCTCTCTCGCAGCCTCTTCGCTCGCTAACTGCTCCCGCTCTTGCTGTTTACGCAGGTTCTCTTCAAGCATCCGGCGCATGTTGTCTCCCTTGGCTGCTAGCTCGCTGATGTAGGCCTTGCGTTTTCGGAAGTCCAGACGCTTGGCTCGACTTTGAATGCCGCGTGCGAGCTTCTGGATGGCGACAGCATAGTAATCTAAGACCGCTCGTCGATGAGCTCGATGCAGTTCTGCGCGCAGCCTCTTGCAGCGTCGACGCCCCAAGTGACCGCGATATACGCGAGAGAGCATCAGTTCGGCATTCCTGCATCAAGCACCAAAGGTTAAAGGATCCAGCTGGTGAGTTAGTTGACGAGTGAATCAAGAGCCGGCAGCGCGTACGTCTGTCGTGTGACTTCAGCTCGGACTCGCTGTCCTCGGAAGAGTCGCTGGATGTGGGTGGCAGCCTTGCGCTCGGTCTCGGCTTGGTCTTCGGCGTCACTGCATGCATGGGGAAGCGCCAGCGTGGGTGGTCAGAGAGACAACTATGGACAAGAACGCAGTCTGGTGTCAGGATGGATGGGTGCACGTACTCGAGAAGCTGCTGCAATCGCTCGAGCGTGAGGCCTCGGCTCTCCCAGCAGTCGTAGAACAGCGCCATGTGCAGCTGCGTGTTCTCCGGCGACTACCAGCATACACTGAGAGGTTTGACGGCCAGATATAGAGCTAAGCCTACCAGCAATTGGAACAGCCATGCACGACAAGATCAGACCGCGCCTTTACGACACCTCGACGCAAGAAAAATAGAAAAGGGTCTAAATTTGGAAAACGGACTCAATTAGGTCCGAGGTTCGGCCCATGCAGTGCAGCAGTTGAAGTGATAAGGTCGACAGCGCTCGCTCGCAGCCATGAGCTCTATTCCCCTCAGCTGCAGAATGGCCACGTGGTTATCTGGACCAGTATGGACTGGAGCTCGTCTCTGATTGGCTGGACCACTTCAACTTGACCAGCCGAGGGTGCCGTTACCGGCCTCGTCCCACCTGGAGTAACGGATGGGATCGTCCAAAGAGACGAGAAGCCGGCGAAAGACTCGAGGGCATTCTGCATAGCCGTGTGCGTCGCAGGCTTTCCATCTGCGGCGACGTCCGAGCTGGGCTGCGATGGAGCTATTCGCGACCTTGAACGTCCACCGCGTCGAAGACCAGCGAGCTATTGAACGTGTGATGGCGTCCCGAGACAAGCGGTGGCTGGTCAGCCTCGGGCTCAAGGGCTCTCGCACCTCGCAGACCTGCAGCACGGAGAGTGGCGTAGACGAAGCGGAAGTGGAGCAGGCGGACCCGGACGCCGAGATGGCTGCGCTGGATGCGGAGATGGAAGTCATCGCCGTCAACACGCAGCTGGAGAACGAGCGGCCTGTTCCGCTCACCATGAAGCTCATCCGCGAGTGCTTCGCGATGGCTAAAAACCCAACACGACGGGCGCGGACGCCTGAGGAGGAAGAGAGAGAGATCGAAGTGATGCTGAACAAGAAGCTGCTGCGTCTCGACTGGCTGGACATTGGCAAGATCGAGAACCTCGACGCGTTTACACACGTGGAGGAGCTGTACCTCCAGTACAATCTGATCGAGATGGTTGAAGGACTGGAGGACCATGACCAGCTCACGTTCCTTGCACTCGCGGGCAATCGAATCCGTGAAGTCAAGAACCTCCGGCACCTGCGCAATGTGCGTATTTTGTTGAGTTCGTGGCATAATGGAGGTGGTCTGATAGTTTTTTTTTGCATGTTGCTTGCAGCTGAAGTTCCTGGATCTGTCCAGGAACTACATCGAGGATTTCGACGTGAGCGAGTTCCCCCAGTCCCTTCGTATCCTGCGTCTCGCTGGCAATCCGTTCGTGCGGCATATGCCGGCGTACGCGCACCTCTTCTTCGAGAGGTTGCCGAATCTGGTGCAGGTTGATAACGTTCGTCGACCGTCGTCGATGCCTTCAGCAGAAACTCCTCCTTTGTCATCATCGTCGTCGATTGGAAGCAGCAGCACAGCATCGGAGAGCCACGCAGCGGTAGTGCCTCTTCCTGCTCTTCACTCGCCGATGGATCAGTACCGCGCGTTGCAAGTAGAAGTGGAGCTGCCTCAACACGAACAGGACCTTCTCGAGAAGCAGGAGGTGTTCGAAGCTGAAAATAAGGCGGAGTTCAGTCTTGCAGACTACGAGAATCAGCGAAGCGAGCGCATGTCCAAGTGGAAGCTCCAGCTGACAGCTCTGACGTCGCGGACTCGGGAGCAACTCGCGGATACTGGAGACTCAACTCAGACGGACACAGCAAGTCGATTTTATGAGAAACGCAAGACGGCCCTGACACGGGCACGTCGAGCCACAGACGCAGCGCTGGTGGATGCTGCGAGTCACTTCAAGCAGGTGCGAACCCGCCTTCGTCGACGGAAAACCATGGCACGTTCGGCGTCGAGCTAACGCCTTAACCTGTTGCCTTCGTAGATGGAGCTGGCGCACCAAGACTGGCAGCAAAGCCAGCAGAGACGACCGACCCCCTCACCCGCGAGCTAAACACACGTCTCTAAACAATAAGTCGGACATTTTCACGGTCAGCAATACCAAAACCTTTTCACTATCCTCGAAGGTCTACCGTGCGTTTAATGTACAGTACTCTAGAGCTGAATGGCGAAGCTCGTGTCGCAGGGCGCAGCCTGCGGGACGTACTCTGCCAGAGTCTTCAGATGCAGCGTGAACTCTCCGAGCGTCAGATTCCGTGCGTTTTGCACGTGGACACTCTTGGCAACAACGAACGGTGCAGCTTTGTACACGTCTCCGCACGCCGCGATGTCCGGTTGGTGTGGACTAACCACCACGAGTCCGAACCTGCCTGCACGAGGGTCCAGCAGCCTCTGCGGCGCTCCGCCGAAGAGTCTGTCACGACACAAACTCTGCAGCAGCGTGACACGCCACGCCGCCTTCTCCGCGGCGGACTGGAACCTGCTGGGGGCTCCGATAACATGCACACTGGTCATCGTGGTGGTGCTGGCGAGACAGAAGGCCAGTCTCGGGAAGAAGCTCCTGCACGTGGCCTCCACGAACTGCGCGCTCTCCTCGCTCACAATGAAGAGCGGTCCGTAGCTGGACACGGAGGTGAGCAGTTGGATGAGGTCCTGCTCGACTGAGGCGAGCGCTGCGGACACGTTGGGCGTGCGGAGGGCGCGCTGCTTGGCAGCTTGGAGGGCTGCAAGGGACGGCTTGAGCCCCAGTTGCTGGCGCATCCACTTGGTCGGTATGAGGACGTTCTCCCAGCACAGGACAAAGGCATTGGACAGACCCCCGACGGGGCGGTTGGTGGCTGGATACTCGTACAAGTCACTGGAGTAGGCCGACACGTCCATGGAGAAGGACGACACCATGGCCTGGGACATTACATTGGTATTGGGTAGACTGCCGGCGTGCACGCAGCCATTCTCCATGAGGAAACTCAATACATCGGGATTCATTCTTGGGGTCTCAGGCTGAAGGAAAGTTGAAGAATGGTGTTAAAGATCAGAGATTGGGTGCTGAAACGGACGCTGATTGGTCGTTTTTATTTGTGACCCTTCAAGAACGTGAGTGATGGTCGTTGAAGTGGTCGAAGTGTAGCCATATTGGATCTACTTCAGTTGCTGCTAGTCCTAAGTATCATTCGTTCTTGTGTATCCAGGCGAATTGGAAGGTGAAGTCCACGCCGTAATGCTGCAGCGTGAATTGGAGGATGAATACGATCCAGACGAACATTCTGCTCTGTAACTGGACTACATGAGTCTCGAGTACAAATGCTAATTGGTAGAGAGCCGAGAGCATGAACCTCCGTTTGAGTACAATGTGCATCACCACAAACGACAGCATTTCCAAAGCAACATACACTAACAGATTTCCCACCATCGATTCCAGTTGACCAGGCTCCATGTCTCGTGTGTGCGGGTAGTATTTGTGAGCCGGTAGCTGGCACAGAATCGTCAAGTAAACTCCAAAAAGAATAGGAACCGCACATTCGACGTACTCAACGAGAGCATGGTACTCACAGTGGAAAAGCAGTTCGAGCGTGCTTTCGACAAATTCCAACTGCAGATCTTCATGCGAGTGTACTGTACTGGCAGATTCCTTTCGGCGCACGGTAGGTTGTACTGGTTCCTTAGTAGGTCTTACACTCACAGAACCTCGAGTCTCACCAATAAATCTGGTAACAAAACGAGATGCCTTTCGAGCCGCGCGAGTCACGAATGCGTTGTGGTGGCCGACAAGCGAATCCAAATCACGTTGGGCATCAGCTCCTAGACCAAGCTTCATGGGGGAGCGGATACGAATCATTCTGCCTTTCTTCGTCTTGAACGATCGAAGCTGCTGGGACGCAGTCATTACAGCCGGGATGAGCTCGTCGGTAATCTTCCTGTTGCCCATGGAATCAAATCCCTGAGACCTCTGATGCTGCTCTTGCAGTACTCGCGTTCGGTTGAGTAGAGAGTGAAATGCAAAAATGCCGCTCACAACATCGACGGAAATTATGACAACGGTGGCGAGTGTCGATTTCGTGGCCTGCATACATGTCGCCACATAAAGCGCGTTAAATACTTCGATTGAGAACACGGCGATCATTGGGATGCAATCTTCCACGTGTGAAGAAGCCCATGCCACGATATTTTTCATGACGAGCTTTATCACAGGAAGTAACAGGACGAGCCCTGCGCGGTTGTTGGAGCTTGTTCGAAGGTAAACGCCGCTGAAAGCTGGATAAATCACAGCAATGATGGCCTCCGTGGCTAATACGTAAAACTGCAGCTTGAGTTCGTGGACTAAACCAGGGTTTGTCTTAAAAGTATTGAGGCCAATGGTCAATATCAACACCACGAAGAAGACAGCGAAGCAGGGCCCGATACCGAGAACAATCCCGAATGGCACTGGAAAAACCCACAGATAGGCAATCACTACAACGGTTGCGATGTATATTGCCGTCCCCACAACACTCATGCAAAATGTCTGCATCAGCGAAAGTTTCACACGGTCCACCATGTCCGTAACTTGATACGTGCTTCCCATGAGAACAATGACCCCGCTGATGAAGAACCGAATCCAAAACATGTAGTTGGCTTTCCACCCCAGTGCCGGATCGCATAATGGAATGCACTCGATGAGAACTATCGCAAGCAACGACGGCACCGGAGTCAGCACGCACACTGCTAGAGCACGAGCTACCGACGTTTTCTTGCAATACGCTTGGAAAGCTTGCAATCTCTCGATCGAGTACATCCCGCGATGACTCACCTGCAGTTTACTGTAACCAGCAGCAATTTGTCGACAGAACGTGAGGACCTGCCTGGTCCACAGAGTAGACTGCGCATGCCTGTGCTGCTCCGTGATGCTGGTTCTTTTACTCTGTGTCTTTAAGTCGGTTGGTGGTCCAGAAACCTTCGACGCAGGCGACACCTGCACCCAATTCTTAGTATTCATTGCAGCAGTGAGTGAGCTTGTGGCGAAGTCGAACTTCTTCTACTTGCTAAGAATGAGCAGCAAGCTCAAATTAGTCTCTCACGAGCACTGGTATTTATTACTTCGATCACTATCGCTGCACCACAATAGCGTCATGGACCCACAACATCGGAAAAAAAAGTTAAACTCGAACATGTTCACTATTAACACAAGAATGAACAGCGCCAATCACTGAACGGTACAGCAACACAATAATGCAAAGTGTCGACCACGGAACGGTTCAAGGCTTCAATTTTAAGATTGAAAACAATTATCAGGTTCTTGACGCGGCCTAATGCAGCCACGCGAATTGGAAGGTGAAGTCCACGCCATAATGCGCCAATGTAAACTGTAGAATGAACACGATCCAGACAAGCATCCGACTCTGAAGCTGAACGACGTGGGTTTCCAGTACAAATGCTAGCTGGTACAGTGCTGACAAATTAAACTTCCGCTTGAGTGCAACGTGCATCACCACGAACGACAAAACTTCCAAAGCGACATACACTGACAAATTTCCCGCCATTGACTCAAGTTGGCCAGGTTCCATGTCTCGTGTGTGTGGATAGTATTTGTGTGCCGGTAGCTGGCACAGAATCGTCAAGTAAACTCCGAAAAGAATAGGAACCGCACATTCGACGTACTCAACGAGAGCGTGATACTCGCAGTGGAAAAGCAGTTCGAGCGTGCTTTCGACCAATTCCAATTGCAGATCTTCATGCGAGTGTGTTGGACTGGCAGATTCATTTTGGCCCACAGTATGCTGCACTGATTCCATGGTAGGACTAACACTCGCAGAAGCTCGAGACTCAGTAATGAATCTGGAAACAAGAGATGCATTTCGGACGCCGCCAGTCACGAATGCATTGTGGTGGCCCACAAGCAAATCCAGATCACGTTGAGCATCAGCCCCTAGACCAAGCTTCATGGGGGAGCGGATACGAATGATTCTGCCTTTCTTGGTCTTGAATGATCGCAGTTGCTGGGACGCACTCATTACAGCCGGAATGAGCTCGTTTGTAGTTGTCCTGCTACCCGTTGAGTCAAATCCTTGAGACTGCTGGCGCTGCTCTTGCAGTACTCGCGTACGTTTGAGTAAAGAATGAAATGCGAAGATGCCGCTCACGACATCGACGGAAATGATGACAACGGTGGCGAGCGTCGATTTCGTCGACTGCATGCACGTCGCCACGTACAGAGCATTGAACACTTCAATCGAGAACACTGTAACCACTGGGATGCAGTCTTCGACATGGGAAGAGGACCACGCCACGATGTTTTTCGTTAGAATCTTGATGATAGGCAGTAAAAGCACAAGTCCCGCGCGGCCGGTGGGGCTCGCTCTGAGGTACACACTGCTAAACGCTGGATAAATTACCGAGATTGCGCCCTCAGTGGCTAACACGTAAAGTTGTAATTTGAGCTCGTCGCCCAGACCGGGATTCATTTTGAAGGTTTTAGGACCAATGGTGACTATCAAGGCGATCGAAAAGACTGCGAAACATGGCCCGATACCGAGAACAATCCCGAAAGGCACAGGGAAAACCCACAGGTACGACACAAGCATGACCGTTCCAACGTAAATGCTCATCGCCACCATACTCATAATCAGCATTTGCAGCGGCGAAATCTTGACACGATCTACCATGTCTGTGGCTTGATACGTGAGCCCGATGCATGTTATCACCCCACTAATGTAGAACCGAATCCAGAACATGTAGTTGGCTTCCCACCCAAGTAGTGGGTCGCGTAATGGTAAACACTCGATAAGAACCACCACCAGCAACGGTGGTACCGGAGTCAGCACGCAAACTGCCAGAGCACGTGCTACCGACGTTTTCTTGCAGTACGCTTGGAAAGCTTGCAATCTTTCGATCGAGTACATCCCGCGATGGCTCACCTGCAATTTATTGTAACTCGCGATGAGTTTTTCCCAGAAGTTGAAAACCTGCTTGGTCCACAGACCAGACTGCGCATTCCTGTGCTGCTCCGTCACGCTGGTTCTTGTGCTTTGTGTCTTCATGTCGGATGTTGGCCCAGAAACCTTCGGCGCAGGTGACACCTGCACCCAATTCTTAGCATTCATTGCAGCAGTGAGTGGGCTTGTGGCGAAGTCGAACTTCTTCTACCTGCTAAGAATGAGCAGCAAGCTCAAATTAGTCTCTCACGAGCAATGGTATTTATTTCTTCGATTACTATCGCTGCACCACAATAGCATCATGGACCACAACATCGTTAAGAACAGTCAAACTCGAACCGTGTTCACTATCAATACAAGAAGGCTAAGTGCCAACCAGTGAACGGTTCAGCAACAGAAAATTTCAATCCTTAGATTGAGAAAAAAAATAGTAGATCCTTGTACGGTTCTAATGTAGCCACGCGAATTGGAAGGTGAAGTCCACGCCGTAATGTTCCAGTGTGAACTGCAGAATGAACACGATCCAGACAAGCATCCGGCTCTGAAGCTGGACGACGTGGGTTTCCAGTACAAATGCTAGCTGGTACAGAGCGGACAAGTGAAACTTTCGCTTGAGTGCAATGTGCATCACCACGAACGACAGCACTTCCAAAGCAACATACACTGTCAAATTTCCCGCCATTGACTCCAGTTGACCAGGTTCCATGTCTCGTGTATGCGGGTAATATTTGTGTGCCGGTAGCTGGCACAGAATCGTCAAGTAAACTCCAAAAAGAATAGGAACCGCACATTCGACGTACTCAACGAGAGCATGATACTCGCAGTGGAAAAGCAGTTCGAGCGTGCTTTCGACCAATTCCAATTGCAGATCTTCATGCGAGTGTGTTGGACTGGCAGATTCATTTTGGCCCACAGTATGCTGCACTGATTCCATGGTAGGACTAACACTCGCAGAAGCTCGAGACTCAGTAATGAATCTGGAAACAAGAGATGCATTTTGGACCCCGCCAGTGACGAATGCATTGTGGTGGCCCACAAGCAAATCAAGATCACGTTGGGCGTCAGCTCCTAGACCAAGCTTCATGGGGGACCGGATACGAATCATTCTGCCTTTCTTGGTCTTGAATGATCGAAGTTGCTGGGACGCACTCATTACAGCAGGAATGAGCTCGTTTGTAGTTGTCCTGCTACCCGTTGAGTCAAATCCTTGAGACTGCTGGCGCTGCTCTTGAAGTACTCGCGTACGTTTGAGTAAAGAATAAAATGCAAAAATGCCGCTCACGACATCGACGGAAATGATGACAACGGTGGCGAGTGTCGATTTCGTTGACTGCATGCACGTCGCCACGTACAGAGCATTGAACACTTCGATCGAGAACACTGTAACCACTGGGATGCAGTCTTCGACATGGGAAGAGGACCACGCCACGATGTTTTTCGTCAGAATCTTGATGATAGGCAGTAAGAGCACAAGTCCCGCGCGGCCGGTGGAGCTCGCTCTGAGGTAGACACTGCTAAAAGCTGGATAAATTACCGAGATGGCGCCTTCTGTGGCTAACACGTAAAGTTGTAATTTGAGCTCGTTCACCAGACCGGGATTTTCTTTGAAGGTTTTAGGGCCGATGGTGACTACCAAGGCGGTCAAAAAGACAGTGAAGCATGGCCCGATACTGAGGAGAATCCCGAACGGCACAGGGAAAACCCACAGGTAAGACACAAACATGACCGTTGCAACGTATGTGCCCATGGCCAATATACTCATACCCAGCCGTTGCAGCAGTGTAAGCTTGACACGATCTACCATGTCTGTGGTTTGATACGAGCATCCAATGTATATAACCACCCCGCTGATGTAGAATCGGATCCAAAACATGTAGTTGGCTTCCCACCCCAGTGCCGGGTCACGTAATGGTAAGCACTCGATAAGAACCACCACCAGCAACGGTGGTACCGGAGTCAGCACGCAAACTGCAAGAGCTCGAGCTACCGACGTGTTCTTGCAATACGCTTGGAAAGCTTGCAATCTTTCGATCGAGTACATCCCGCGTTGGCTCACCTGCAATTTATTGTAACCAGCAACAAGTTTTTCCCAGAAGTTGGAGACCTGCCTGGCCCACAGACTACCGGTAGACTGGGTATGCCTGTGCTGCCCCGTCACGCTGGTTCTTGTACTTTGTGTCTTCATGTCGGTTGTTGGGCCAGAAACCTTCGGCGCAGGCGACACCTGCACCCGATTCTTACCATTCATTACAGCAGTGAGTAAGTAAACTTGTGGTGAAGTCGAACTTCTTCCACTTGCTAACAAGCAGCCTCAAATTAGTCTCTTACGAGCAATGGTTTGGTATTTACCACTTCGGTCACTATCGCTGCACCACAATGGCATCATGGACCCACAACACCGTTAAAAAAAACAGTCAAACTCGATCATGTTCACTAAAAATACAAGAGTGCAAAGTGCCAACCACTGAACGGTTCTCAGCAGCCGAAGATTTCAATCCTAAGATTGAGAAAAAATATCAGATTCGTGGTACGCGGCCTAATGCAGCCACGCGAATTGGAAGGTGAAGTCCACACCGTAATGCGCCAATGTGAACTGCAGAATGAACACGATCCAGACAAACATCCGACTTTGAAGCTGGACGACGTGGGTTTCCAATACAAATGCTAACTGGTACAGAGCGGACAAGTGAAACTTCCGCTTGAGCGCCATGTGCATCCCCACGAACGACAAAACTTCCAGCGTCACGTACACTGAGAGGCTCGTCAGCATTCCCTCGAGTTGGCCAGCCTCCAAGTCTCGTGTATGCGGGTAATATTCATGCACCGGCAATTGGTACAGGATCGACAGGTAGACGCCGAACAGAATGGGGACGGCACACTCGACGTACTCGACAAGAGCGTGATACTCGCAATGGAACAGCAGCTGAAGTGTGCCTTCTATCAGCTCCAAGTTCTCCTCTTGTGCACCTTGTGGGGTGTCTAAATGTTTCACCAATACGCGATGCGGTTCGGGAGGCCCTAGAGGAGCTTGAGCTGGGGCGACTTCTTTGACAAAAATTTTAGAGGCTCCACTCGCCTTAGCGCTCGTACTTCCACGACTGACGGTGCTGCTACCAAGTCTTTTTGAAGCTGCGCGTAAAAACTTCCTAGTCACGAATAGCTGTTTATGTTCAGCCAACGAGTCTAGAACGCGTTCAGCATCAGCTGCGGTTCCAATCTTCACGGGGGAGCGAACTCGAATCTCCTTGCCTTTCCGCGTCCTGAACGTCCGAAGGTGCTGGAATGAGGTCATGACTGTTGTCATGAGCTCTACAGGTTCGTGTTTGTTGCCTTCGGAGGCTGTCGCTTGGGATCGACGATGCTGATCTTCAAGAGCTCGCGAGCGATGAAGCAGTGATCGGAAAGCCAGAACAACGTTCAGGACATCCGAAGTGATGATAATGATAGTGGCCAGCGTCGATTTCGTTGACTGCATGCACGTCGCCACGTACAGAGCATTAAACACTTCAATCGAGAACACTGTAACCACTGGGATGCAGTCTTCAACATGGGAAGAGGACCACGCCACGATGTTTTTCGTCAGAATCTTGATGACAGGCAGTAAGAGCACAAGTCCCGCGCGGCCGGTGGAGCTCGCTCTCAGGTACACACTGCTGAAAGCTGGATAAATTACCGAGATGGCGCCTTCTGTGGCTAACACGTAAAGTTGTAATTTGAGCTCGTTCACCAGACCGGGATTTTCTTTGAAGGTTTTAGGGCCGATGGTGACTACCAAGGCGGTCAAAAAGACAGTGAAGCATGGCCCGATACTGAGGAGAATCCCGAACGGCACAGGGAAAACCCACAGGTAAGACACAAACATGACCGTTGCAACGTATGTGCCCATGGCCAATATACTCATACCCAGCCGTTGCAGCAGTGTAAGCTTGACACGATCTACCATGTCTGTGGTTTGATACGAGCATCCAATGTATATAACCACCCCGCTGATGTAGAATCGGATCCAAAACATGTAGTTGGCTTCCCACCCCAGTGCCGGGTCACGTAATGGTAAGCACTCGATAAGAACCACCACCAGCAACGGTGGTACCGGAGTCAGCACGCAAACTGCAAGAGCTCGAGCTACCGACGTGTTCTTGCAATACGCTTGGAAAGCTTGCAATCTTTCGATCGAGTACATCCCGCGTTGGCTCACCTGCAATTTATTGTAACCAGCAACAAGTTTTTCCCAGAAGTTGGAGACCTGCCTGGCCCACAGACTACCGGTAGACTGGGTATGCCTGTGCTGCCCCGTCACGCTGGTTCTTGTACTTTGTGTCTTCATGTCGGTTGTTGGGCCAGAAACCTTCGGCGCAGGCGACACCTGCACCCGATTCTTACCATTCATTACAGCAGTGAGTAAGTAAACTTGTGGTGAAGTCGAACTTCTTCCACTTGCTAACAAGCAGCCTCAAATTAGTCTCTTACGAGCAATGGTTTGGTATTTACCACTTCGGTCACTATCGCTGCACCACAATGGCATCATGGACCCACAACACCGTTAAAAAAAACAGTCAAACTCGATCATGTTCACTAAAAATACAAGAGTGCAAAGTGCCAACCACTGAACGGTTCTCAGCAGCCGAAGATTTCAATCCTAAGATTGAGAAAAAATATCAGATTCGTGGTACGCGGCCTAATGCAGCCACGCGAATTGGAAGGTGAAGTCCACACCGTAATGCGCCAATGTGAACTGCAGAATGAACACGATCCAGACAAACATCCGACTTTGAAGCTGGACGACGTGGGTTTCCAATACAAATGCTAACTGGTACAGAGCGGACAAGTGAAACTTCCGCTTGAGCGCCATGTGCATCCCCACGAACGACAAAACTTCCAGCGTCACGTACACTGAGAGGCTCGTCAGCATTCCCTCGAGTTGGCCAGCCTCCAAGTCTCGTGTATGCGGGTAATATTCATGCACCGGCAATTGGTACAGGATCGACAGGTAGACGCCGAACAGAATGGGGACGGCACACTCGACGTACTCGACAAGAGCGTGATACTCGCAATGGAACAGCAGCTGAAGTGTGCCTTCTATCAGCTCCAAGTTCTCCTCTTGTGCACCTTGTGGGGTGTCTAAATGTTTCACCAATACGCGATGCGGTTCGGGAGGCCCTAGAGGAGCTTGAGCTGGGGCGACTTCTTTGACAAAAATTTTAGAGGCTCCACTCGCCTTAGCGCTCGTACTTCCACGACTGACGGTGCTGCTACCAAGTCTTTTTGAAGCTGCGCGTAAAAACTTCCTAGTCACGAATAGCTGTTTATGTTCAGCCAACGAGTCTAGAACGCGTTCAGCATCAGCTGCGGTTCCAATCTTCACGGGGGAGCGAACTCGAATCTCCTTGCCTTTCCGCGTCCTGAACGTCCGAAGGTGCTGGAATGAGGTCATGACTGTTGTCATGAGCTCTACAGGTTCGTGTTTGTTGCCTTCGGAGGCTGTCGCTTGGGATCGACGATGCTGATCTTCAAGAGCTCGCGAGCGATGAAGCAGTGATCGGAAAGCCAGAACAACGTTCAGGACATCCGAAGTGATGATAATGATAGTGGCCAGCGTCGATTTCGTTGACTGCATGCACGTCGCCACGTACAGAGCATTAAACACTTCAATCGAGAACACTGTAACCACTGGGATGCAGTCTTCAACATGGGAAGAGGACCACGCCACGATGTTTTTCGTCAGAATCTTGATGACAGGCAGTAAGAGCACAAGTCCCGCGCGGCCGGTGGAGCTCGCTCTCAGGTACACACTGCTGAAAGCTGGATAAATTACCGAGATGGCACCCTCAGTGGCTAACACGTAAAGTTGTAATTTGAGCTCGTCGCCCAGACCGGGATTCATTTTGAAGGTTTTAGGGCCAATGGTGACTATCAAGGCGGTCAAAAAGACTGCGAAGCATGGCCCGATACCGAGAACAATCCCGAAAGGCACAGGGAAAACCCACAGGTACGACACAAGCATGACCGTTCCAACGTAAATGCTCATCGCCACCATACTCATAATCAACCTTTGCAGCGGCGAAATCTTGACACGATCTACCATGTCTGTGGCTTGATACGTGAGCCCGATGCATATTAGCACCCCGCTGATGTAAAACCGAATCCAAAACATGTAGTTGGCTTCCCACCCGAGTAGTGGGTCGCGTAATGGGAAACACTCGATAAGGATAATTGCAAGAAGCGATGGTACTGGAGTCAGCACGCACACTGCTATCGCTCGGCCTGTCGATGTTTTGTCGCAATATGCCTGATACGCATGAAGCCGCTCGATCGAGTACATGCCTCGGTGACTTATCTGCAGTTTGTTGTACCCAGCAGCAAGTTTTCGGCCAAAGTTGACAAGTTTTCTGATCGCCAGAGTAGATTGTGCTTGCTGATGCTGTTCAGGCTGATTCCTGTTATTCTGGTTGCTGTGGTCGGGATAGTTGGGGCCTGACTCTTCGACTTCGAGGCCAGCAGCCACCTTGACCTGCTTCTTGCCACTCATTTTGAGTCTTCTTCGCTGTGTTCACAGCAACTTGTTGTCATCAAGTGAGAAGCTGAAATTAGGACCTTCGCAATATGATCGATTTAGTCCTCCCGAAAAACTATCACGCCTTCCCACGCGGTGCTTGTGTCGAGATCGTCATCACTCCACGTTAAAATAGCCGTCATGACTGCAATATCGCGTTAATTCAAAGTTCGTTCGGTCCTGTCAGATATTCCCCAGATTGAATGAACTTCAAATATTGCATCAAAGCAGCTCCAACCCCAGCAGTTGGCCAACTCTATCACATGTCAAGCATTTCAGCTCATGGGCGAGACGCATTTTTTGATCTAGGCCGAAAGCTTGATGAATTATTTCTTTTAATTGAAAATACAAAGGGCCTACCAGATAACCAACGTTGATAAGTAGAAGAGGTATAAGACCGAAATCGCTCTGGTAGTTGGCTCACTCAAAAGGCTAATTTCAGCAACATCCGCTCCGTGTATTCACTTCGTCAGGGTTTTAACGAACACGAAGCACGTCATGAAGGTGGCTCCGACACCCGCCGTGGGTGAAACACGAGACGAGTTCATGTTCAAGAAACAACCCAAGTTCGATGACAACACTGGAGCAATTTCGTCTTACACTTGTTTAGACCGAGTTCTTGAACTAGGCCGAAAACTATTCGCAGGTTACAACAAACTCCAGGTCAGCCACCGCGGAATGTACTCGCTGGAGAGACTGAACGCCTTTCAGGCGTATTGTGAGAAAACCTCGACAGCTCATGCCGTCGCTGTCTGCCTGCTGACTCCTGTCCCCCCATTACTTGGGCTCGTGCTGCTCGAGTGCATTCCTGTGGTTGACCCGGGCCTGGGCTGGCAAGCCAACTATGGATTTTGGGTCCGCTTTTTTCTGAGTGGAATGATCATCGCCCTGTGCACTACCTACCAGATAACTGGTTTGATTGAGCGTCTCCATCTCTCGCTGTTAAAGAGCGTTAGAATCGCGGTCATGGTCATGACGCTGTACGCCGGAACTTTGGTGGTGATCGCAGCCGTTTGGGTCTTTCCCGTTCCGTTTGGCGTCGTTGTCGGCATTGGCCCCTGCTTCCTCGTCTTCAGCTTCATCTTAGTGTTTACGATAGGTCTGAAGACATTCAAGGCGAATCCGGGCCTCACACACGAAATGCAGCTTCAATTTTGCGTATTGGGGGTGCAAGGCCTCATCGCGATCCTTTATCCTGCTTTTAGCGGCATTTACGCCAAGGCGAGCTCGAATGAACGCGCGGGGCTCGTCCTGCTTCTTCCTTTAACCAAGTTGATCATGAAAAACATTGTGGCTTGGGCTTTATCTCACTTGGAGGACCAAGTTCCCCTCATTGCTGTATTTTCGATCGAAGTATTCAACGCTCTGTACGTCGCAACTTGTATGCAATCGACAAAGTCTACGCTAGCTACGGTCATTATCATCTCTTTCGACGTCGTCAGTGGCATATTCACCTTCTACTCGTTGATTCATCGCACGCGAGCGATACAACGGCAGATGCAGCGACTGGAGGCCGACCTGGCGACTGAAAAGCACGAAAGTGGAGAGCTTGTTCCCAAAGTGATGGCTGCGTCACAGCACCTGAGATCATTTCGGACGCGTCGAGGCCCAGTGATCCGAGTACGCGCTCCCCTCAAACTGCTACTTGATATCGAAAACGAACGTGTGTTAGAGTCACTCACTCGTCACTTGGTCTCATTTGAGAAGCGAGAAGCCGTACGAGTCGCGAAAGTGGGCACTACTCAAGGCGAGGATCAGAAGCTGGAGCTGGTGGAGAGCGCGCTTCAACTTCTCTTCAACTGCGAGTACCATGTTCTCGTAGAATACGTCGAGTGTGCCGTACCCCTCATTTTCGGCATCTACTTGAGCATTTTGTGTCAACTTCCCTCGAGGAAGTACTACCCCATGACACGGGACATGGCGGAAGGCCAGCTCGAAAGTATGTTGACAAGCCTCTCGGTGTATGTGGCGTTGGAGATTTTATCATTCGTGGTCATGCACGTGGCGCTCACGTGGAAGTTCAAACTCTCAGCGCTCTATCTGCTGGCGTTTGTGCTTGAGACTCAAGTCGTGCAGATCCAAGCTCGACTGTTCTTCTGGATCGTATTCATTCTTCAATTCACACTGCAGCACTACGGAGTTGACTTCAGCTTCCACTTTGCGTGGATACGCCAGCATTAGAACTTTCATGCAGTACCTGCAGGGCAAAAAATAGTGAAAGCTTAGCACTCGTGCGTTGGTTTCGCTCGATACATTTAGGGCATTTTCAGCAACCATGGGATGCTGCAGCGATATCCGAATCGGGGTTGTTCCGATGGAACTCACACCGCAATTCTCTCTCTTCAGCTCAAGTTCATCGACAATCTCTTGCATCGGTCTCAAGTATGCGCGTGAAGTCCCTTTTGGCGGTGCAATTGGCCATGGCGATGCTTCTGTTGGTTCTGCAGTTCCCAGCAATGACCGGCGCTAATTCGCTCCGTCGGGGCGCAGTCTTCCCCGAACGCATCGTGACTCCGTCGAGCCCAGTGCTGCTGTCGACACTCAAGGACGAAGCTCCAGTCCAACGACAACGCACAGTTCAAGACGAGCTCTCTCAAGTATTCGCTGCTGCTCCCACGTCCAAAGGCAGGAAAGGCACCGGAGACGCGTGCATCGGACCCATCTGCGGTCTCGGTCTCTTCTTCGCGTCCATCGGCCTCACCTTCGTCGCCTGCTTCGTGGTCATCTACGTCGCCGACAAACGCTACGACCGAGTGCACAACACTCGTCGCCGTCATGAAAAACACTACGACATCAGCTACAAGCGACGCCCAAGCCACGGACACGTCGACTTCCGTCGCAATTGCACGGGTACAGCACTACGCTCCCCCATTGCAATGCGACATCGTGCAGCGCAGTAGCAACCACGAGAAAGAACCAAAGAAATAGACTTGTGAGCAATTCACGACTCGGTTGATAGCTAGCTACCTGTATCTGATCTCCTCATAACAACTACCCCCCCCTTAAGCCGTGACGATATCTCGGTTGTCGATCGGTGACAAGGTCCCGCTTACGGGTGTGGCCGCCACCATTCGGTAGCTGCCCGCTCGGTCTCGACACTCGTCCGTCTCGAGGTCCTCGGACTTGACGAGAGTCACGAGCACGGAGCCGACGAGTGGCACTGCACTCAGAATGACGAAGACGTACGAGGTCTTGAGGTTCCTGCAACGAACCAACACTGCGTAGTCGTCGCAGTCTCGACCGTAGTCGCTGGTGGCGAGGACAATGCCGGCGACAAGAGCCACCACCGCCAGGAGACTGTCCGTTGCTCGGGTGAAAGTTGCGCGGGGACGAAGCATCATGGGGAACAGCTCGACGAGAACCAGCAACGCACCAGAATACTGCAGGACCGTGTACGCCACGACCAAGACGAAGGCGTTTTCGGCGCTGCCGAGGCGGAAGGCCAGACCGTTGGAGGCGTTGGTCATTGGGAACGTCATCGCGGCTGTGATGATCGACACCAGAGCGAAAACCAGTTGAAAACCTCGGAGTATGATGCAGACGAGAGTGACCGCGTACGGAGACATGGCCACAGACATCGGAAGGTGAAGGAACTGGGCGACTAAGGCGCGACCGAGAGAATTCGAGAGTGAGGTGGCGTTCCTCCTCAAAGAATCGGGACATCCGGTCCTCCAAGACGTGGACGACCCGCGTTCGAACCACCTCGAGTGCCACTTCAGTACACATACAGATTGATGGACCGTGTCACCAACCGTAGCGGGTTGTTTGCTATCTGGCCATGCAGGGTCAATCTGACCTTCAGTTCTATTAAGTGAGACTCAAGCTAATGTCGCTGCGTTGACACGGGCGGCACGTCTCCACCGTTCAAGAGGTTGATGGTCTTTGCCTTCTTGGTCTTGCGCTTCTCGTTGCGGCTGACGGAGAGTACTAGGGTGGAGAACTTCCAGGACGTGCCGGGGGTGGCCATGACGCCCGTCGCCTCGTCCTCTGTGTTGTCGGCGGTCTTCTCGTCGGGGTTCTCCTTCTTGAAGGCCTTGACGATGAGCGTGCCGTTGCCCTTCGGTCCGCTGCACGCGATCGTGTAGTTGGCCGCCTCGTTGTTGAGCACGCCGACGTACTTGGACCGGTCGCTCTTGATCGGGTGGCCCAGCAGTTGACGCGCCATGTCGTGGTTGTTCACGTGGTCCAGCACCAACTTGTGCACGTAGAACGGTCGGTTGCGCAGGATGCGGATCGCGAAGAAGGACGCCACGCCGCCGAGCAGCACGCCGCCGATCACGGGGAAGAACATCTTGTTGCCCAGCGTCTCGGACTTCTGGTGCGTGACGACGTCCTTGTTGGCCAGGAACGCCTCGAGCGCCGAGAACTGCGAGCCGTCCGCCATCTCCACGCTCAGCTCGTCGAACGTCACGATGCTGCTGTCCTCGTCCTCTTCCTCGCCCACGTGCAGGTTCTGGCGGTAGTGCACCACGACACTGCCACTGTCGCCCTTGACTCGGAAGCTGCCCTCGCTGCTCTTGGGCTCGACGGAGGAGCCATCAGCGTCCAGCTCCTTGATGCGCTCGAACTCCTTCGGGTACCCGACGGTCTCGAACACGCGCCGATCCTTGACCACTGCCCGCTTGGCCATGTTGAAGATGCGCACGTTCTTATTCGATGACGACAACAAGGCAACGGCAAGAGTGACGTTAGCGGAACTTCAGTTTGTGGCTTGTCGCATGGAAATCTGGGGCAATCAACTGCACCTCATCCTCCTCGGCATCCCGGCTCTTGAAGCGAGCCACCACGCCCATGGCTGACATGGCCACGACCACGTACGCCGCCAGCATCTGCATGGTGGGCGTCAGGCCCGACGCCGTCTTTGCGCCGTCCTTGAGCCCCAGCGGTGTGTTCGACTGGCTACTGCTGAAGCGCGCGGGAGACAAGCGGCGTCGAGAAGACGTAGCCAGCGGCTGCACGTCGTGCGCTAAGACCTTCCCGGCGGCAGGCGCCGCGCTGGCGCGACGCAGGAGTTGCAGCAGCATGACGTCGGGTCAATTGTGGGGCGACGGATGGCAGGCTTCTATTCGGGTGTTAAAACCCTTGCAAAGATGACATTGAATTAGAGAGGGATTGTATGTGACTTAATGCTTACTTTTCATATCGGTACTTCATAACACAACTTCAAGGTGTTTGGCTGCACGCCAGTCATTTATTTGGACTTGGCGGGGGCTTTGACGGAAGCTCAGTCCGGAAAAAGCCATTGAAGTGAATGGTCTCGTTTTTAGTATGGCGCCGTCATCGCCACCACGTTCTATGTCAGGAGTTTACTTGCTCTCCTCCGTAGCGCTAGCTCTGTTACAGGCGTGGAATAGGAATGCTTGGTGGTGGCCAGGCTCGTTCTGAGCTTGGCCTTCTCACTGTCTAGGCGTTGATGAGAGTGGAACGAGGGGGCTCCACCCCCACGGGCCTAGATCAGCTCCTTACATGCCCAATCGTTGTTTATTGTTGTGTGCGAGCACTGATACTGAATTGCAGCGGAAGAGCAGCTCGCTGCTCGCACCGTGCGTTGCAGTTTTATCGATTTGCTCATAGGAACGCGAGCACTAAAAGCACACGTTTAATCCCCTCCGTGATCGAATGTGCCGTCAACTGTGCTCACATCTTGCAATTGAAGTCGACCGATACATGTAGCAATAGCAGTCATCGTATAGACCTTCCTTTTGAACCACTATAAACCAACCGTAGCTGCAAATGTAGCCATCAAGTAGTAGGATGTCCTGCAAGTGTCTAACGACTTGTGTGGGATACTGCGATGCCCTGCAGATGCGGCGTCAGGCCCTGCCGCCACAGGCTGCCTGATTCACGACCTTGAGAGACAATTGCTAGGCAATTATTGCCTGCAGATCAGCTTGAGACACAAGGCCGGCGGGGCTCGTGCTGTCGATCACTTCAAATGATAGACGTAATGAAGGACTGCAGCGTCGTCATGCGGCAATATCTTGCCGGTGCTCCATGGCCAGATAAGTCTCTTGTTGCAGTGCCAGCTGGCTCGTTCGCACTAGCAGGCTGGATTTTCCAGCCGCGGCGCGCGTGGCTCTCGGTCGCGATCCTCCGCACAGCAAGAGTTAGGCAACTTTGGGTGCGCTCGGTGCCAACGGTAAACTGCACAATCGCAGATTCCATCCAGCAGCAAGGGACCGGCGGGCCCTTGAGCAGTCCAGCATCGCTTAACGCCGCTGGAAGGCAGCGAGCGAGTCAATCCAGCTTCAACTTCGCACTTCACCCCAGGCCCTTTACCGTCACTCGTCGGGGAGAGGCGCCGCCATAAGTCGCTTTTTGACGCATTTTTTCTTGGGTACACACCCGCGTGTCGCATATTCTGACCATCACTCTTGCAACCTGGAAGAACGGCAACAAGCTCCCGAGCCATTCTCGAATCTGCGCAGTCCAAGACACACCACCCAACACACAGCTCCCAGTTCAGAACAATGCCGATCGGCGCCGCGACTCCAACGAACATGGCGTACCTGCGCCTGGGCCTGCGCGGCCTGCAGTTCTTCTGCAGCCTGCTGGCCTTGGCCTTCGCGGCCGCGGGCTTCTACGGCGGCGGCGCGACCCACTCCAGCACCTTCGTGCTGCTCATGGGCTACACGGGCATGCTCTACACGCTGTGGTACGTCGTGGCCGTCGAGGTGTTCCACGTGGCCAGCCGCCCGGCGCTGCGCCTGGAGCAGGCCACGGACGCCGTGCTGGCTGTGGCGCTGCTGGTGGCCGGCATCTGCCTGGCCGCCTCGGACTACACGAGCAACTGCGGCTACGGCTGGCACTGCCACAACCTCAAGGCCGCCACGGCCTTCGACTTCATCGCCATGTTCCTGTTCCTCGTGTCGCTCGGCCTCACGTTCGTGGCTGCCACGGGCGCGTCCAGCCAGGGCTTCACCACCGACGTGCAGATCGAGGAGCCCGTGCCGTACCACCAGAACGTCACGCCCACGTCGGGCGCGCTCTCCCCCATCGGCAACATGGCCGACGGACCTGCTGCCAAGGTGTAAGCTGGGACCAAAGTGACGTTAAAATTCATCTGGGGAAGGAGCGAGTCGGACGTCGACGCTCAGCCGCGTGTACCTTGTTGGAGACGCAGCCTCACTGTATCCAAGTTTCTAGTGAATGCAATTCCAAGTTAAGTCTATTATTCTATGACTCTCTCTAACGTCGTTTGTGGGTCTACTACTGTTCGCTGCAGGTCGAGCTTTAACATCTTGACCTCCACACTGCATGGAGGCTTTGTCGACACTGCATAGAAGTGATGAGGACGCGAGCTTCACGTCATTGGGGGCACAATTTGTTTGTGGCAAGAGAGTGCGTCGATATCCGTGCACGTTGAAGTCAGCACTTTACACAATATGTACACAAATGTGATTAGCCAATCAGCGTCGAGGCAACTTCAACTTGCACTTGACGTTAGTCCACATAGCAACGCTCCACTGTCCGCAGTTCACCAAACTGTCTGCAGAAATAGCTGCGCTCTCTGTTCCCTGGCTGTGCGCCCCACATTTGGTCAAACTGCTGCAAAACATGCTGGTGACAGTGTCGCCCTCCACGTTACGGACGCTGCGGGTCTCGCTGCGCGCGCTGCAGTTCGTGAGCTGCCTGAGTGCAATGATTCTGGTGCCGCTCTCGTACGGCTACCAGGGGGTCTACTACGGCCTCTACACGAGCGTCTCCATCTTCGTCTACACCATGAGCTACACGGCCATGCTGTACGCGCTGTGGTGCGTCCTGGTCGTCGAGACGCTGCACGTCGCGAACCGCTTGACAGCGCGGATGGAGCAGGCGGTGGACGCCACGCTGGCGCTGCTGATGCTCGCAGCTGGCGTCGTGCTCGCCGACTCGGCCGATGTCTCCAAGTGCACGATATACGGCCACTTCAACGTGCACTGCGGCACCGTCAAGGCCGCCTCGGCCTTCACGTTCGTCGGGATGGCCTTCTTCCTCGCCTCACTGGCGTTGACGTGCCTCACCACAGTCCAAAACGCCGCCCACGCAGCCACAGAAGCACCGGAGGCCTACCGCGTCGAAACCACGCCCGCCGTACCGCCATCATCGCCTCTAGGCGATCATGACGAACCAAGTTTCAAAGTCTAGCGATACAGCGGAGCGTGAACCTAACTCTTGTCAAATCTCATCCGATTGTCGCGCGGAGGCAGCGAAACGAGCTTCAGGCTCTCACGTAACGGAGAGTTCAGCAGCGAGCGCTCTACCCGCCATTACCCTCTTCCATACATTTTCACGCACCAGTACCAGCTGCAACCAGAACATGCACGTGACTTGACTTGGCTTGATGCTGGTGCTATGATAGCTGCCTTCTAGAAATTCCCGGACGGTGGCCAGACGAGCTTGCTAGTTTTCTGAAGTTGCAGCGCCGCCAAGTCGCATGACATGGCACCCACTTGGCGTTGCGAGATCATTCGCGCTTTTCGACTCAAGACCTCAAGAGATCAAGACAATTCGCCCACGATGATCGCGCTGCTGACCCCAGCAACGCTGGCAAGGACCAACCTCGCACTTCGATGTGCGCAGTTCGTCTGCTGTCTGCTGGGCTTGGCCTTCGTCGCCGCGGGGGGCATCACCTTCCACTCGTCCAACTTCGTGCTGCTCATGAACTACACCGGCATGCTCTACACGCTGTGGTTCGTCGTGGCCGTGGAGATTTTCAGCTTCTCGACTCGACTGCCGACGCGCGTCGAGCAAGGAATCGACGCCGTGCTCGCCTTCGTGCTGCTCATTGGCGGCATCTGCCTCGCTGCGTCGGACTATCTCGAGTACTGCGAGCTCATCTGGCACTGCCACAACCTCAAGGCCTCCGTCGCCTTCACATTCATCGGAATGTTCTGCTTCCTCGCGACGCTGACGCTGTCGATCCTCACGACGAGCAAAGAAGCTTCCGGTCCAACAGAAGTGCCGGGCCAGTATCACCTCGAAATGACTCCCACTGGCGGCCTGTCACCGATCGAAGGGCCCAACTCGCCAGGCATCAAGGTGTAACTCAGACTGCAGTAGTTGAAATCGAGTCAAGGGACAGTCAGGACATTAGTTAGTGCTCGCAATACATGTCAACCTCTTCCTCACCTCCACACGTCTGAAGCTGGTGCTGGCTTCATAGACCACTTGAGCTCAACGTCACTAACCACAGACAACATCGAAACGTCAGAAGTCCAGCGTAGCATCCTCGTTGTATGGAGCGACACCACTGGACGCGGATGTGTGCAGTGCCGCTGGGTTCACCAAACGGTGGTAAAATGAGACATCGGTGGCGTGGAGCTGTTGGCGATTTCTAGGGAGCAGCGGCCTCCCCGCAACCGCCAGTCGACTCATTCATTCCGACTTCCGTGCTCTCGGGGTCAATCGACTCAGCGTCATGTCCGTCGCAATGGTCGTCGCAATCGTCATCCCGGTCGTGGTGAGCGTCTTGGTGGTCGCTCTCCTGTTCAAGTTCGTGCCGGTTCTTCATGAGGGCTTCAGCTCTCTTCGCACTCGCCGCGAGCACCAGAAGACAAGAGAACGCATCGATCTCGAAGTAGGCGGCGTCCTCATGTCGCCCGAGCCGTACCACATGACATGGCCGACGCCAGGTTCCAAACCGCATTCACCTTTCGCTGAGACTCCGAAAGCTGCAACGCACCCGGGACTTCGCGTGATCGAGAGGCCGCCCCGATCTCCTCGAGTCATGACCAGCCTGGTGTCCCCCATTCGAACGGGCTGCAGTCCGCCGAAGCGCGCAATACGAGGCGAGGAACGACTGCCGCGTTCTCCTGTCGTGACTCCGCCCCCAGTCACAGCCATAAGGCCCTTTGGCCGCTTAGTGTAAATAGCTCTTGCATGAATTGACATTCGCTTCAACACGATCGCTCTCGATACTTGACTCACATTTGCCAAACTACTGCCCGCACATTTTAGCACATTGAATGTGTCCACGTAGACCTCTACGAGTCTGCAGGCGATCTCGATCTGCTCTATCCCAGGCGGTGGAATAGTTTCTGTCTTCACGTCCAGCACCTCGCAACCCATCTTCCCCATCGGAGCTCCTCGGGCGTCTTTTATCTGTGCCTTTCGAGTCTCTCATCGAAGTTCCGTCGCTCCGACCCACGTCACTTCCATTCTAGCAGCGCTGAGAGCAAAACATGCTGCAACTTGAGGTCATCATCTCATGTGCCGTGGTAATGCTGCTGCTCTTGCTAGCGTTGAAGTGCTATCCAGCAATATTCTCCAAGCCGCGCAATGAACTGTCCGCCGCTGAGATAGCCAACCTCACATCCTTCAGCGTCACGGCATCGTACCACCTCACCAGACCGACACCAGCCTCCACGACGCCGGCACTGCCGCCGATACGTGAAGAATCAAGACGACGGATCGGTGACACGAATGCGAGCTCGCCACACTCGCCTATAGTGCTGACCAGCCTCGTGTCCCCTTTCGACAGTGTGTGTTCGCCTTCCCCAACAACGCTAACGCCGCTCCCATCCATTGCCATAGTATAAGGCAAACTACAGACCAAACCGTTAACGAATTCCCGGCAGCATTTCAGCTGCCCGTTAGACTCTCTCCTCAATTCGACCATTCCAACGACATAGGCGCCATGTCGCGAGTGACCTCGTCCCCGATTCAAGGATCTCCCTCTATTTCGCTGCCACTCACTCCGGCCATTCCCAAACAAACGTCCAAGAAGAAGAAGAAGGAGAAGCGTGAGAATACTCAGATCGACTTGACAATGGCGCGTGGAGACATGATGCGCTGTTCGCGGTCGCTGCTTCGGTTCTTCGATTTCGCGTTGTCACTCGTGGCGCTGGCCACGCTGTCGCGCGCCTTCGTGGGGGCCTCGTTCTACGGGTACTCGAGCATGTTGGGTAGCCGAGCGGCCACGTACACGACGCTGGTCGCCTACACGGGTATGTTGGTGGGGCTGTTCTTCCTGCTGGCTGTCGAGTTGATGCGATTCTACCCGCGTCCGACGCCGAGCTTCGTCGAGCCGCTCCTGGATCTCACCCTAGCAGCCATGCTGGTTGTCGCTGGAATCGTGATGGTCGTGTCGGACTACGTGGCCAACTGCTCCGTGTACGGCTACATGTTGCGCTGCAACGAGTTGAAGACGGCGGTGGTTTTCACGTTCCTGGCGGCGTTTTCGTACTTTGTAACCTTCTTGTTCGACTGCTGCGAGAGTGCCGTGGGATCGCGTGGTCAGGGAAGAGACCAAAGCGATTCCGACGGTGATGCGGGAGGCCACCACCACGGAGGTGCAGGCGGAGACTATCACGCTGAAGCGACACCAACGGGGGCTGCAACTCCGAAAGATGCGTCCACACGTGTGTAAGTTGATGCCGTTGAAGTTGAAAAGATCAACATGGAGACGAGTAATTGGGGCAGACAGCATAATTTTTGACGAGGAATATGAAGACTTTTGCTACTTTACCTCAGGAATTTGTTCACGTCATTTTTCTTGTATTCATACGCTTATGTACAGTATTTTGTATTGGGTTCTGCAGTCTTAAATTGGGTTTTCAATTCTCAGAATTATAGTCTGTGCGCAATGGGGAACACGGCAGCCAAGGCGCGCGAGGCCCACGCGCAGGCCAAGAGCAAACCCAAGACCGGCCGCAGCGTGCAGCAGCAGAAGATCAAGTCGGCCAAGGCCACGGGCGTGCTGGCGCTGCCCACCAGCAAGCTGAAAAAACTGCCCGAAGAGCTACTGGAACTGTCGGCGCTGCGCACGCTGGACCTCTCGGCCAATAAGCTGAGCGAGCTGCCGCCGCAACTCAACGCGCTCAAGACGCTCAAGACGCTGAAGGTCCCGTCCAATGTATTGACGTCGCTGCCGGACTTGTCGGGGCTCGAAGCGCTCACCACGGTACGCGATGCTCAATATTGTCCATTCAAGGGTCTAACCACATATATTTCATCGGTTTTATTTTGACTAAAATATTGCCGTAATGTGTATGCAAATTGTAAATTGAAGTTGGTGCTGGACAGCAACTTGCTGGAGGACATCCCCAACGCACTACCCCCGAACCTGACCAAGCTTTCAATCAAGGGCAATAAACTGCGTGCAGTGCCTCGCAGTGTCCTGGAGCTCGCGCAGTTACAGGAACTTGATCTGTCGGACAACGTGCTGGAGACTTTGCCGTCGAATTTGGGCGAGATGCAGGAGCTGCAGGAGCTCAACGTGGACGGCAACAAGCTGGAAGAGCTGCCAGCCGCTCTCGCGAGGTGCACCAAGCTGAAAGTTTTGTCGGCGCGGCGGAATACTTTGGTCGGACGGTCGGCGGGTGCCAAAGTGCAGAGTATCGCTGCTGAGCTGTTAGGAGAAGACTCGGCTGTCCAGGTGATGAATTTGGAGGGCAACCCCATGACCAAAGAGGATCTGCAGGGGATGGACGGCTTCGACGCGTTCCTCACTCGACGCACGAAGCTCAAGAACAAGGAGATCTACGGTGGCCTGAACTCGGACTTGAGTCTCTGTGGGCTGGAGTAGACGTGCTGCCGCTGGTGCAAATAATGTGCAATGTGCTGTCTTATGTACTTGATCTGTGTGTGTTACGGTTCTTGACTTTGTAGTGGTTCTTCAGCAGAGCTGTAATTGTTGATTCGGATGGAAACGTGTCGAGAGAGAGCAGCTGGTGACTTGGGAGGGGACGTAAGGCGGGGCTCTTCAATTTGTGTAGGTGTCTCGGCCTGTGTACCATTTGAAAGAGCAGCAATTGCAACCTCCAAGTCCACTCCAGCAGTTCTCCACTCGTCCTCCAATGCAGACGAGATGGAGTCGTCCTCGTTGTTCTCAAACGTGTTCCCAGGAGTAGGTTGTGCTGACAATCCACGCACGATTTCGGCAAGATTTTGCGATACGAGGTCCACGAGCGCTGGGTCAATGTCCGAGGAAGGTTGGAAGCAGATATTCCCGACGCTGGTGCCTTGGTGGGTTGCGATGTCGTTCAAATAGGCGTTTTGGTCAGCATCTCGAGCCTCTTTTTCGTGTTTAACTTGCAGATCACGTCGATGGAGCTTCGCGTATACAATCGACAAGTTCCGATGAGCTCGAGCACGACCCAGACGGCAGTCAAGCACCTTAGACGAGCACAAGTGGAGGTCCCTATGGTGGCTGCTTAGTGCATGACCAAAATTCACCTGAGCAAGCGCCAGATTGCCCAGATTGGCGTAGACTCGCGCTTCAAGTTCACGGTCGTTCTCTTCGAGCGCAATTTGCAGCGCTTCTTGCTGATGCGTTAAAGCGGAAGCGTACGCGTGTGCATCCAGGAGCAGCAGACCCATCGTTTTTGCTGCTCGTGCTTGCAGTCGAAGGTCTTGGGCTCTCTGAGCTAGCTCAAGCGCATAGCGTTGAGCTTCGAAGGCGTGTTTGGTGCATGCTACGGCCGCTTCGCTGGTCGTTGAAGCTGAGGCGACTACAAGCTCTCGCAGTGCTACACCTCGGTGATGATGTAGCAACGATGCCAATGCCAAGCTTGCAGGTGATTCGGAGTTGGTGGGAAGCTCTGGATCTGGAGAGGGTTCAACAGCTTTCAATGCTTTGGTGAAGTGCTGGATGGCTGCTACGAAGACTGGTGGGTTCCCGTACAGCAAGAACGATCCCAGTGCAATATGCCGTGCCAAAACGCGAAGTTTCGCCGCTGTGGCGGCGCTTGCGGCCCGTGCTGCAGCCTCCAACTCAGTCAAGAAGAAGTTTGTTTCGTCTTCTTCTTCGTCATCGGGGCCGTCGTCGAGACCTGTTCCAGGCAGAACTGCTTCAACGACACTGGCTTGGATAGCTTGGCGACTGGGTGGACGTCGATTTAAGCCAGCGGAAGAACTGTGACTATGGAGAGCACTCGCAGACCGACTACTGCCTAACGATGCTGCACCCACCGAAGTGCCGTCGAGGGTTTGTGGCCGCAGTGTCGTGGGTGCTGTTGAGATTCGAGCTAAAGCACGAGCGGAACCTTGGCGGTGCAGTTCTCGCCTCGCGTATCGTGTTCGCGGGCGTGCATTCAACACGAGATTCTCGAGAGATTGACCATCCTTCGAGTTGGTTAATCTAGCTGTCGTGGCCTCCAGCAAGGAACGTGCACTCCCTGCCAAGGCGGTTGGAAAGGGCAAAGGTCGAAGTCGAGGAGATATCCCAGTGTTGTCAGGCGAGTTCCCGTCTTCCCAAGCTGGCGAGGAGAGACTGAGTTCCCCGCGAAGAGCAACGTGTCGAGATGGGGGTCGTAGAGAAGAAATCGTCGTTCCTGCTAACTCTTCATTGTTGCTGAGTGTGGACACTCCTTCGTGTTGATTGGAGCTCCTACTGGCCGATATCGGAGGAATCGCCCGCTTACTGCATCGCGGACGCTGTGCCGAAGATGATTCATTTTGTCGAGCGGAGATATCGTCCCCGTAGTTGTGCGGATCAAGTCGCGGTTGGAGCTGCAAGAGTCCGTTTCGTGATGGAGGTCGAGCGGCAGTCCCGTGTCTGGTGATTTCTCCAGAACCCTCTTGTCGTTTGCGAGTCACTGTCATGCTGCTGTTCTCCTGCACGTGGTGTTTGTGCTGCTCGGCATAGAAATTCGGATACATTGTTTGAACATCCATGCGGGATGCTCTCCTTCCACCGGCAGCCATGACCACCGGGTTTGTTTAGTGTGCGAGCGCTGACAAACAACTGCAAACTTTGGTGCCAGAATGGTCGATGGTGCCAACGACGCTCCATTTATAGGAATCGGAAGGAAGAGTAGTTATTCATTACATGTACATGAATTGAATCACTGAAGGCGTATTAGTTAGAGCTCTGTGGGGAGGAATGTGCCCGAATATGGTAGTTCCAGGCGATATTCTTCATTTTTTTCTTGGTTCATATGCCACACATCAACTGTAGCGCTGGACCGGGTCGCAGACAAGGACATTCCCAGGAAATGAACGCGAATTGCATCTGAGTTCACCTCATTTTCGAGAAAGCAGCGTGGCCAAGAAGCAGTTGAAGTTGTTCATCCAAAATGGCAGCGAGAAAATCGGTCGGAAGTCGCATTTGCTTGTTCTGGACGCGGGTGCTCCTCCGCTTCATCCAGTTCGCCAGCTCGCTGGTGGCTTACATCGCGTTGCAAACCGCCGGTATCACGTACCAATCCACTGCTGGAGGTCGGGTCATCGCGGTGGTCGTGACGAGTGGCGCCATGAATTTCGCGAGGGTCATCAACTTGCTGGCCTTCTTGTACGCGTTCGCCTTCCTGGTCTTCGTCGAGTGGCTTCGACTTTGCGTTCATCCGGTAATCTACTGCGAGAAGATAATGGACTTCGTGCTGCTGGTGTGTCTCGTAGTGGCGAACCTCGTGCTGCTGTTGTCGAACATGACTCTGCACTGCCGGCGGGGCTACGAGCGCTTCGTGCACTGCGGAGAAGTGTATCTCGCAGTAGCGATGACATTCCTGTCCGCTCTGGCGTTCCTGTTGACCGTGTTGATCGGTCAAAGCGATGAAGACCGCGAGCGACGTCAGTCACGAGACCGTGAGGCGACGGATCGAGCTGGCCTCGATGAACGCGAGTCTGGAGCTTACTCGCAGCAAGGCGGGGCCACCCCCGTGCCTGTTGTCACCGCGCAACCGGCATAGCTAATATGCTTCTCTGGTCCCAGCTTCATCCTTCCCTGCGAGCAACCAACACTGGCCAAGAAAACACAAGACAAAGCAAGCCCAACCCCATGGCAGACAGGAGAACAAGGCAGAGATAACGGACGAATAGCACTCACTATTGCGATGAATATGGGCTGTGCGGCCTGTCGAAGTTTTGCTCGCTTCCCTTGCATCCTGTCAGCCATGTCAAGCTTACCAAGCCAGGCGCGTTAGATCTACCGCATCAGTTTGTTTAGATCTTCTCCGTGAGCTCGGGCACCGCGTTGAAGAGGTCGTCGACGAGGCCGTAGTCGGCCACCTGGAAGATGGGGGCCTCCTCGTCCTTGTTGATGGCCACGATGGTCTTGCTGTCCTTCATGCCGGCCAAGTGCTGGATGGCGCCGGAGATGCCGGCGGCCACGTACAGCTCGGGGGCCACCACCTTGCCGGTCTGGCCGACCTGCAGCTCGTTGGGCACGAAGCCCGCGTCCACCGCCGCGCGCGAGGCGCCCACCGCGCCGCCGAGCTTGTCGGCCAGCTTGTAGAGCATCTCGAAGTTTTCGCCGCTCTTGAGGCCGCGGCCACCGGAGATGACCACGCGGGCCGAGGCCAGGTCCGGCCGCTCCGACTTGCTCACCTCCTCCGAGACGAAGCTGGTCTTGCCCACGGTCGGGGCCTCCGGGGCCGGGCCAACAGAGGCGTTGCCACCCTCGGCCGCGGCCTTCTCGAAGCCCGTGGGCCGCACCGTGATGAGCTTCACGGCGTCCTTGGACGTGACCTGGGCGATGGCGTTGCCCGCGTACGTGGGGCGGAAGAACGTGTCCTTGTCGGCCACGGCCAGGATGTCCGAGATGGGGGCCACGTCCAGCTTGGCGCCGGCCCGCGGCAGGTAGTTCTTGGACGCGTTGGAGCTCGGGGCCAGCACGTGCGAGTAGTTCTCGGCCTTCTGGGCCGCCACCAGCAGCTCGGCCACCTCCTCGGCCACCAGGTGGTCGTACTTGGGGTCGGCGGCGTGCAGCACGTTCTTGACGCCGGCCACCTTGGCCGCGGCCTCGGCGGCCGGGCCGGCCTGGCTGCCCATCACCAGCAGCGTGATGTCCCCGCCGATCTGCGACGCGGCCGTCACGGTGGCCAGCGTGGCCCCCGAGATCTGGGTCTGGTTGTGCTCGGCCACCACCAGCGTGGACATGGCCGCGCTGCGCGGGGTCTGCGTGGCGACGCGGCGGATGATCTGCATACAGGATCGCAATACCAGTTAGATCAGGATGGATCTCTGGGGAAATAGGCCGGCCTGCGCGCTGCAGAGCTCGTATCTTGCGGCCCGACGGCTCAACAGATAGAGGAGACGATGGCGCGCCCGGGCCTGTATCGGGATCGAGAGAGGTACCTGTCTGGCGAGCATGATGAACGAGGGGAGCTGCTGGATTTGCGCTAGTGGGCGGATCTTGCAATGACGAGGGGCTCAAAAGCGCGCCGCACGTTGGACCCACCCCGACGTGAGCTTTAAAGTTTGTTGGGTAAAACTGCTTAAAGGTTGTTGGGTAAAAACCATGTAAAGCTGCTTAAAGTATGTTTGGGTCAAAAACACTTGTAAAACCATTGCTTTTTAATGCTTTGTTTTTGTACACTAAAGTTGCACTTTGCTTCACTAAAGTTGCACTTTGCAACTTTGTTAAAACAAAACATAAGCAACTTTACCCAAAGTTGCTCCAAATAAATTGTGATTTGTGTATTGAATATGTGATTTGAATGTATACATTTAGGATTTGTGTGCCTCATATTGGACACAAAATTCACTTGATCTGAGTATGTCCAATCCGCGACGCGCGTCAGTTGTCCGCCGCTATCTTAGAACCAGCGTTGTAAAGAAACCAGATTTTACTGGGATAAACGTTGTGCTGATAAGCCCAGCCCTCACAGGATTATTGCGTGGAGTGAGCGCGCTGTCCGATCCGGTATACCGGTACTATCGGTTTGGTATCGTCAAATGGTCTGTCTGAATGATGGGGTCGCATCAGGGGGGAAGAATGGCGGGCAGATGCTGCGCCTGCTTCGGAGGCGCAACATATGCCCACCATTCTTCCTCCAAATAACTGCTAGTATCTCGATTGTCGTAATTCAATGCTCCTATCCCAGCCTTCGCAGAGCCCTAGTATTTATGAGGCAAACTCCATCGGCGACTCGGCGCTCGTCAATATGCTCAAGTACGCGCACAAGATACGCAAGGACATGAAGGACAGGCACCTCGGCGGAGGAGAACTACGACGCGCTCACAAAGTACGGGAAGGAGTACGCGCTGGAGAATATATCGTGGGGCGAGATCGACAAGATGAAGCACTGGGTGCTGGGCCCCGCCACGTCCGCCTTTGGCTCGCGGCCTACAAGTACCACTGCCGCCTCATGTTCATGGCCACACTTGGCTTCTTCCTCGTGGGGCTCGCGCGCTGCGCCACCAGCTGGACGTGACCTCCATCACGTGCGCGCATCACGGTGCTCAGCTTTGCTGACATGCAGCTTCTTAGGGTGGCGCACTAGTGCAGCGACGCAAAGGGGTACGTCATAGTTAGTTGTGCAACTCGCTGCTGTATTAATTAACTAAAAGGTAAACATGAATGCGTTGTCGTTGGTGTAGCGTGGTAAAGCTAGTTGGATGAATTGATCTGGTTGCTCGGCTGGAAGTTGACCAGCAGCTGAGCGAGGTGTTCATTCGTCATCGGCTGCGTCGGCGCCGTACTGGGATGACGGAGCTGCCACGGAGCTTGAAGCTGCTGGTACTGCCAGGGCGAAAGAAGTACCGGCTGCTGCTGGGGCAAGTATCCCATCGGAGACGGCTGGATCTGGAATCCCGAATCAACTTGCCCGTCAAAAGCTGCGCGCCGAGATCGGCTTCTGCGAGTGTCGGGGCTGCGGCTTCGGCTTCGTTTGTTGTCGTTACCTTGCCTCAGGAGACACACTTCTACTTGAACTTCCTTGATCGTGGTCGCCTGCTGCTTGATCGTCACGTTCTGGACCCTGATGAAGTCGGCCTGCGATTTCACCTGATCATCCAGCGAGCGCAGCTTCCCATTAATGGCAACAACATGAGCTGCTTAAGTCCGGCGGTGGTAGCTGCCTGCTGCTGATGTTGCAACAACATGAGCTGCTTGAGTCCGTCGGTGTTCGCTGCCTGGTGCTGATGTCCTGGCCCAACCCGCTCTCCTCTCAGCCCGCTGTACTTTTCCGCAGTCAGCAGTACAGCGGGGTTGTCGTCGTCGGAGTCCGAGAAGCCATCCTGGGATGACAACCCTGTGGAACTCACCACAGTTGTGGAGACAACTCCCACTTGCCCGTGTGTAGACAACGAGCCTGTCGGAGTCGAAAGCCTCTGCGAAGCCATGTGGCGCCGGGCACGTTGAACGAACGCCCCTTTCCAAATACGATCATTGTACTCTATAGTTTCGCGCACGATAATCTTGGCTAACGGGCTGTCATCGTCAATTGGGCATTCGTTGAAGAACAGCTCCTTGAGCTCAGACTTGCCGAAGGAAGCTCCTAAGTAGTAGTCCGTCATTGCCTTGTCGATACACCCCTCCAACTTGAAGGTGGTGTGATGCTCAGGACACCCCTCCGCGATAAATTCCACCTAGATCGGCGGCGACCCGCGCGTGTGTGCCTTGGCGGCGACCGGGGCGTATGCGCCTTGGCCTTGAATCAGCGTGAAAAAGCGACCGGGTGGCTCCGTCGCCGATGTGGTGCCGACCTTGGCGATCGTCGTCTTGCCCGTGTACTTTGGCTTGCCGCGCGGATCCGGAATTGCGACGACTCGGCGTGCCTCGCTGATCATAGTGCTGTACGAGATCATGTAAACCAGTCGACCCAGTCGAACCACTTCGTTTGTTTGAGTATACCTTTATTTGGGAAACATCTTGGTCGGCATGGTGTATCGCGGTCAGCACCACGTTGTCGTCGTCAAACTCCCTCAACGAGCTGGATCTGAGCAGCTTGGAGTGGTGAATAAATCACGCACGCTTGCCAATGTAGTCGGCCTTCTTGCGGATCTTCTTCAGCTTGCGGCTCTGGGAGGCTTGAAACTTTTACTCTGCCCTGCTATTTAATGCACGAACGTTAAGTAAAGTAAAATAAGCCTTGATCAATCAATATACGTTACCTTACGAGAAAGAAGATGCGTCCGCGTGCGCAAGATGTGGCGATTTGGCTTGTGGCGGCAACGGATCAGCTGTGTTTTGGCGGCAAAGGATCAGCTGTTGGCGCCACGAGGGCGCCGAAAGTTGCTGGGCAAGTTGAGTGGGGCGGCAACTTGCCGGAGCGAGCACGAAGAGGGCGAGCACCATGTGTTGGAGATCGAAGTGGGTGCCCGACGAAGATACGCTTGACTCGTCTTAGTGGCTCATGTTTTTATTGAATCCAAAACATTCCGACTATTAATAGCCGTGGTGCAGCTCTACGGCTCGTCCAGCACGGGGCTCGACACCTTTCCGCAGTGATCTGGTACACGCAGACCGCAGAAAATTAAATGCCGGTCTGAGCGCTTCGTGGCTGGTATGCAGATACCATGGCCGATAAATGTGATTTGTATACAGAAAATGTGATTTGCATGTATACATTTTGGATTTGTGTATCTCGCATCGGACACAAATTGCACTTGATCTGAGTATGTCCAATCCGCGACGCGCGTCAGTTGTCCGCCGCTATCTTAGAACTGAAGTCCACCAGGGTACGTAGAACAGAGATATCTCACCTGGTACTGTGCTGCCATGCCGCTAACGTTGTCGCCTTCGCAGCGTGGTCCTCTCTCGAGCGTAGACACAGTACAGAACCAGACAAGACACAGCCATGGCCAAGAAGACGACGACGACGACCGACGCGGGCGTGGGCTCCATCCTGGGCGACTTCTGCGCCAAGTACGACAAGACCACGCCCAAGAAGATCAAGCTCATCGACGGGTTCCTGGCCTACGTGCTGGCCACGGGCGTGCTCCAATTTATCTATTGCCTGCTGGTGGGCAACTTCCCCTTCAACTCGTTCCTCGCGGGCTTCGTGTGCACCGTCGGCGTCTTCGTACTGGCCGGTGCGTGGCTCTGTCTGCCATTATCGGGAGTAGAGCTCGCTCTACCTGCCTGTGAGTATGGAGCTAACTTGTTATGTTGTGGCCGCGTGCAGTGTCGCTGCGGATGCAGATCAACCCCGAGAACAGCTTCGGCGACCGCACGGAGCAGCGCGCCTTCGCGGACTACCTCTTCTGCAACATCATCCTCTTCCTCGTGGTCTTCAACTTCATGGGCTAATGCGTGGGACGGCGCTCTGCAGCTTTTTGCTGTTGGTTCGGGAAGTTGCTGCGAGTTGCTGTGCCGATGCAGAAGACAGCAGAGCGAGTCTTGGAATTTCTTTGGCCGTGAGAAGAGAGAGATAACATAATTGCATGGAGAAGGCTGTGTGGTTGCGTACATGTATTGCCATCAATTCCTTCTGCTGTGTATGCTCGTATCCTCTATCGAATATTGTATGCAAATGCTTGCCCTAGTGATCAAGTTGAAGTGAACTTCAACCGACACTGTTCCTCTCCAGAAGTGTAGTGTAGCAATCCTCAAGTGTACATTTTTAATCAAACAGCTAGCTCACAATGGAGTGAACCACGTCTCGCTACAGAAGGCGAAGATGTGTGTCCAGAGCGCAACGGGAAGCTTGTGCGTTCTAGCAGAGGCCATTAGAATGGTCCTCACAGCGCGACGGAATCGTGGCGGGTAGTGCGCGTGGCTGGAGGTGCTCCACTGCCGTGTCGAATGCACCAGAATCAGCGCGAAGGTGCCGTGCTCGCTTGGAGCTAACGCTGACTCGTCATCAGCGTTCTCCCAGGTGCCCTGGACAACAGCACCATCGCGACTCATTACACCAGTGTACGTGTACACGCCCACCTCGTGCTTGACGATGTACTGCTGACAGTACTTGATATTCCGAGGGTCCCATTTCCCGAAAATCGGACTAGTTTGCTGGAAAATGCGCTCTTTGCTCTGACCGAAGAGCTTCCCACCAGGTCGCAACTGCAGCTTCAGGTCAAACGCGTACTCGTAGCCTTCAGCGTCAGTAGCACACCCAGACAGTTCGTACTCGCCTGTTGTAAACGCGTGGAGGGCATCGTCATCATCGTCGACCTCGATAGCGTTTACAACACTAGTGCCTGCTCCGTGGTCAGTATTAGGCGCTAGTTGCTGTTCTTGTTGCAGTTTTTGAGTAGGGTCTGAAAGACTGCCACCGTCTACCAAAGCGCGTTCAATCTTTTCTTGCTTGATCGTGATCGGCGTGAAATCTACTCGTACAAGCTCCAGCTCGAACTCGCCTCGACCGCCTTCATACCCGTCTGCATGGCCTTGGTCCACATTGTGCCATTTACCGCTGAGTGTCTCGCGTCTCTTTCCAGTACAAGTAGCCTTAGCTTTGTGCTGGACCTTGGTTTTCTTGCCGTTCGTAGCACTGGAGCCACCTTCTTCAATTACTACCGCTCCTGAGTAGCGGAAGTGCCCCACGGCTTCACGCACACGATATTCCAGAACATACGCCACACGGTTGGCCTGCCAGCGTCCGTTCAACTGACAAACCTGAGGCTGCACCACCTCGCGAGACGTGCCGCGCAGTGAACCATCCGGCAGCAAGCGCAATGTGACAAGACATTCATCTCTCACCGTAGAAATCGCAGGACGACCTCTCCGTGCATTCCTCTGTCTCGGCACAACTGCAGCCGCTACCGACGGCGTGTCATACGTCGTAAACCCTCTAAACTCGTACTTCCCAGGTCGCAACGGATACAGCAACGACGGAGGTCTCGACTGCAGCATCGCCGCCTCTCTCTCTGCCTCCTCCGCTTCTTGCTGGCGCTGATACCACTGCACCGGTTGCAACTGGAACACCTTTTGCTCCGTCGACTCTCCACCCGATACCGAACTCGCATCACTAGTTGATGCAGTCGAAGTCGACGACGAGAGATCCAACTGGCGTCTGTCTTGGTCTTGAGCACTGAAGAACCGCCAATTGCCCACTGCTGGAGCGTCAGGAGCTAATGGAACGTGCAAATGACACGTCAACGTGTGTCGATCCATGTGGTTCAGGCGTTTAGTCACTTCAAATGCACAGCAATACTCTGCCGCAGTCGACATCACCGCCTCCTCCACCGGAACGACCTGTGCATTGCCCATAACGTGGGCAATTACAATGCCGTCTGGGTGGTCGGCAATCACCCGCAGCTTCCGCTTCTTCCTATTGGTCACAGTGTCGGAATTGGCGTCTTGCTGCTGCTTCCGACGCACTTCTCCGTGCAAAACGCCGTCAGGCGCAATGCGCAGATGAATGCGGCTCTTCTCGGCTAGAAATCCGCCCACACAGCCATCGTACACGCGCTCAAGAGGGGTCAATGGGAGCTTAGATGTCTTAGCTACTTGGTCGCGAGAGGAGAAGCTCTCATTCTTCATGGGGAAGGAGCCAGCCGCCTCCGCGCTGCACCACGTCGCGTCCATTATTGTCGTGTTAGTGGATAGGACGGCGTGTTGGCGACTAGGGCTGAATGGACGAGTCTGATTCGCTGAAATGAGGTAAGAAATTCATCAATTGGTTGAAATTGCGATCGGTTATGCTGAGACCTTGCAGTCTTATCAACATGGCTACATTTATAGTACGTGATCTTATCAACATGGCTACATTTTATTGGCATCAGGGCACTGCAACTGCCTCGTTATCGCTCTCTTTGGTTTCGCTTGGTGCCAGAGACTTCTGCAACTCGCTGTGGAACCAGTCGTAGCCACAGTAAGACACAATTGAGCTCCATAAGTGGTTGGGCAAGATCCCATCGCGATGTGATGCGAGCAGCATGAGCTTGACGCACTCCCGGAACGCAGCGGGGTAGTCCTTGTGATACGCCTCGCACCAGACGCGAACAGCCTTCACTAGCTGAAACTCTAAGATGCCACGTTCGGCTTGATTTGTGCGCGCGTCGAGGTTGCTGCCCAGCGCTCGCAGCTCCGAGTTCTGCCACGAGCCTTGCAACCCGGAGCGAAACGGACTGCCGAAGTAGATGTACGTGTGCTTGTTGCCGTGCATCTCGTACTGCAGCAAGTAGTTCAGACCGCTTCGCGTCCACATGCCTGCCAACGGACATTCCTGTGTGAATGGCAGCTCTCGAGACGTGCCGGACATCATGCCATTCTCTTGCAGCGTCATATTCACCGCGCATTCGTAGACGAACGCGTTCTCGGCGATGGTGATGCCTCGCAGTTCATACCGCCCAGGCGTCAACGGGTGCAGCGGGCTGTACAATGGCTCTAGTCTGTGTGATATTGGTGCCAACACGAAGTCCTGTGCCTGATTCGGGTCCTCTCCGACCTCTGAAAACCTTCCTGACATTCCAAAGTCACTCGAGAGGTGCGCGATGCACTTGACTATATGCGACCACATTCCCTGCGCTCCACGTCCCCATTGCACGATCTTGAAGTGCACCACATAGCACACGGGATGTATATCGTCCACCTCTCCGTCAAGTGGCATCTCCACCAGCGCTCGTCCATCATAAGCGAGCAGCTTGGCCTCAGTCTCCTCTTCTCCCTCTTCTGCTTCAGGTTCTTCACCCTCTTGCGTTGCATTTTCTTCATCAATAACTTCACTAACTCTCTGATCTTCTTCTTCTTCTATATCGTCGATGTCCTCAATGGTCCCTCGAACGACGCGTTCTTGATCGATTGCAACCGCTTCTGCGTCACTGGCCGCGCATACAGGCTTAACGTCAACGCGGAGACTGCTGTCGCTGTGGATTCTGAAGGTGAAGTGGTGGTCTTCGCGCAGGAACGAGAAGCTTCCTTTGCACTCGAAGACCTCCACGACGTCCGGATTGCTCGCTATCGTTCTAGCCGTCGTCATCGCCACGCACACCGAGCTTCTTCACTGCGTTCTTGGGTGACAGGCATCACTGCCTCGTCCCACTTGTCCCATTGGTTGAAATTTGGGGGTGGGGCTCATTGGTTGGAATGGAGGAGAAATGACGCCGTGGGATTGGTGTAAAATATGTCTCCCAAAATGGCTACATGCTGCACCACGTCGCAGGTTTCGCCGCGGGAAGATTTCAATGCGCACGAAGGGACGCAATAGCGGCGACTCGCGGCGACCGTTGATGGAGAGCCACATGGGATCTTTCGCGTAGCGTCGAACGTCGAGCGCCGCTCGGTCGGTTCACTTCCGCACACCGCACCGGGTCCACAGCTCTCCGATCGCTGCAGTAACTCCAGGAAGACCGGCTCTGCTCCTTCGACCATGTTGGGCGCGTCCAAGGTGGCGTTCTTCTGCTTGAGCGCGATGGCGCTGCTGGCTGGAAACGTGGATGCCTACTGCCCGAACGGATGCAACGCGCAGGGCACGTGCGGCAAGAACGACAAGTGCACGTGCTACGAGCGACAAGATCAGGCCGACAACACGCTCAAATACCCAGCGTACAAGGGCGCCGACTGCTCGTTGCGGACGTGCCCCTACGGGGACGCGTGGGTCCAAGTACCCTCCGCACCGAACACGGCTCATAACTTGGTCGAGTGCTCGAACCGTGGCTTGTGTGACTACGGCACAGGACACTGCACGTGCTTCCCAGGCTACGAGGGCAAGGCGTGCGAGCGAACGGAGTGCCCCAACAACTGCAACAACCACGGAATCTGCCTCACTCTAGCAGCTATCATCGCCGGAGCTCCGAGCCCTCCGGCAGCATACGGAGCATGGGATGCCATCAAGCACATGGGCTGCTACTGCGACCAAGGCTACCGCGGCCCCGACTGCTCTCTGAAAGAGTGTCCCAGCGGCGACGACGTGCTGCTGGCTTATGGCAGAACTCAGGGACGCGATTGCGGCGGCCGTGGCAAGTGCAACTACGAGTCGGGCGAGTGCGAGTGCTTCCCAGGCTACTACGGCACCTCGTGCTCTTACCAGACCACCGTCAACTAAGACCAGGAAGCGCCGGCAGCAGACTGGGACTTCAGTCGACAGCAACCAGAACCAGCTAGCCGACTCAACTGTAGCAACGCCGCAGCACACCATCGTCTCTACAGCACTAATCCCTCGTCAAATACTACCCTTCCAGCTTCTATCCCTCCTTCCCCACCCCATCAACACAAAGCCTCGAGAAACACAGCGGGTCGGTATAAAAGATGTTGTCTTGTGTGTTGTGTGTATGTACGTACGGTGATCTCCTCTGCTCTGCTCTATCCTTCGTCTACTCAATGATGAGCTCGTCGATGCTCCAGTCCTCGAACGAGTTGTCCGGCAGGTACCGGCGGATGATGATGGGGATCTTGCGCTCGCGCAGCTCCTTCATGGCGATCTTGAGCGGGTCCGTCTCGCCCTCGATGTCCACCATGACCGGCGCGTTCATGGAGATCTGCAGCGCGCGCGTGCCCAGCACCCGCGCGCGCTCGTACTTGGTCATGTAGCGCGTGGTGATGCGGTGCGCGTTGGGCTGTTTGTGCGACTCGTCCAGCACCTGCAGCTTCTCCTCGTTGCCGGTGTCGTCGCCCTCGTACACGTCGTCGGCCTGGACCTCCTCCTCCAGCTCCTCCTCGGGGACCTCCTCGTCCTCCATGCCGCCGTGGCCCGCGTCGTCGTACTCCATGTCGTCCATCTTGGCTGTTTCAGTCTATTTCGCCTAATGAACAATGACGCCGCTTCCACCCAAGTCTCGGGAACCAATTACAGCCAATGACAGCAGTGCTCGTTTTAAGCGAATCACCAGCCCTCATCATTCTACAAATTTTGCAATAGACAAAATGGCCGACTTGGACGACGAGTTCGCACGCTTCGAGGCGGAGATCCAGTCTCTAGAGGCCTCGGAAGATGTAGCCAAGACGGACAGCAACCTGCAGGACGATGCTCAGCCCCCAGCGAAGAAACCCAAGCCTTCTATCGTCGGATTAGCGGCCCCGCCTAAGCCTGTAGTGGTCCAAGCCAAGCCCAAGGTTTACATGGCGCCTCCACGCCCGGCACCCGTGAAGAAGCCGCAGCCAATGGAATCGACGGATGACGCCACAATTACAGCCAATGACGGGCGTCCAAGAATGCTCAATACGCTGGAGGATGTGGCTGCGCATCGAGGAGCTCTCAGCGGCTTCCCAGAGGGCACCACGGGGGAACTTGCAGCTGCTACCGCTAGGAGCACAGGGACAGCAGCGTACAGGTCCATGCAGCCGCGGGTGGACATGGAGACGGGCCGCGTGCTGCCCATGGAGGAGCAGGAGATGATGAACAGGCAGCAGAGCGTGTACGAGTACGACCCCAAAAGGACGGCGGCCAGCATTGCTGCGGGTCCTCAAGGACGCGATGGACTGGGGAAGAAGGAGAAGAGGCACTTGAGACTTGCAGGTGGACAGGTGTGGGAGGACCCCACGCTCGAGGACTGGCCGGACAACGACTTCCGACTGTTCTGCGGAGACCTGGGCAACGAGGTGAGCGACGAGCTGCTCGCGCACAGCTTCTCCAAGTACGCGTCGTTCCAGCGCGCGCGCGTGGTGCGGGACAAGCTCACGCACAAGTCGCGCGGATATGGGTTCGTGAGTTTTACGGACCCGTTCGACTGCGCCAAGGCGCTGCGCGAAATGAACGGGAAATACATCGGCAACAGACCAGTGAAGCTCAGTAAGAGCAAGTGGCAGGAGCGCAACATTGACGTCGCCAAGAAGAAAATGCGCAAACGCAAGCGTGACAAGCACCACTTGTTCAATTGATGCAGCGTACGTACAGATCACCGACCTTGAAAATCTACGACACACAAAAGGATGCCAAACAATCCGTGAGAAGGTGCAAATAAGTTGTAGGGGTCTTAATTCTTAGTTTTTGTCTATTGTAATTGTAGGTGCAGTGGTTCCAGGGGAGACTGCATCGCCTTGTACTCCGGACTCGGCATGTTGGACGCCTTGTTGCCAGTGCCAGCCTTTGGTGAGAGCTCTACAGACACTTCGATTGGCGCGTCGTCGTTGCCAGCGAAAAAGCTTTCGTGGAGTGGGTGCGTCTTCGGGTTGAACACTATGCAGAGCACGAGCGTGAACGAGTTGAGCGCGATGAAGAGGATGTTGGGCCCGACAATGATCCAGTTGGTTGTCAGCATGCCGTACGTGAACCACATGACATTGTTGGTCAGGCTTGCTGCCACCATGTGCGCGTTGATGAAGACGGCGGACTTGTGCTTGAGCACTTGGAGCAACTTCTCCATCGGCGCCGCGTACAGGCAGATGGAGGTAGCGTCACCAATGTAGCCCATAGTCTTGGCCACCTCTGCACGCGTTTGGCCGGTGCCACCAAGACCGCCGACAATAGCGTAGGTTGACAGAATGATATACACCGTCGCTGTCACGGCAAGTACCCGAGCCACGAAGTGGCGTTCACTAGTGTACCGCCAGTAGACTGCAATGTAGGCGAGTGCTGCAACGTCGCCGAAGATGAAGCAGCTGAACACTGGGAAGTAGTTTTCGGCCAAGTAGCCGTACATCATCCAAACGTGCGAGTTGATGAGGAGCATGACGAGAGGAATGACCGACGCGACGCCCACGTGCTTCTGCTTGTGAATCTGCCTCATGAGGATGGAGGGGCTGCAGGCCAAGGCCAATGCACCGAATGCCGCGAGAATCCGGACGAAGAGGAGAACTGTGCTGTCAACCATGGTGGAAGTGGAAGTACTTGAGAAATGTAGTTGTCTTGAGTGAGATGAAGGTTTGGTGCTTGGAGGCAAATTGCGAACTGGGGTTTTCTAGAAGACAAGGGCAGTTCAATCCTCCAGTCGATTGACGTCCAGCAGTCAAGTTCACTGCAGTTTGAGTGCTTCACAAAAGGCATTGCGTGGTCTGTCTCATCCTCGGCGTTGAGCTTCATCACAACGGAATGTTTAGATGCAGTGCGCGCTGGACGCGAAAACCGGGCCAACGCGAGAGCGTTGTCTCCTCCCTGTACACCTCAAATCGAGCAAAAGCAGCAAATGTTCGCCCTTGGCGCGGTGACAACAACGCCGTCATGAAGGTCGAACTCCGAAGGCCTTCGGTCCCAGCATCGCGAACATGCGTAAAATACTTCATTCCGGCGCGAGTTATGCAGACAACGATCCTTGGATTAACCGGTACCGGTAGCTCGGCGACCACTTCCAATATATTCGGTTGGGTCGGCCCAGTGCAAGACATCGGTGGTACGCCTGCTTCAGGCACAAGTCGATTCTAGGCCTTATAGTGAGCTTACTCCTTCAGACACGCACTGATGTTTCTCATGATTAGCCCACATAACTTTTTGTGTTGGTACATTTCAATATAAGGATTCATTCGAAAGCATCAGTGCAATGTCCTCCTCCTTGACCGCGATTTCTTCTCGTAGCGCAAGGCGCTTGGCTCGGAGCTCCTCCAATTTGTCACGAACATCTCGGATCTTTGCATTGTTCAGCTCGATGTTGTCCTCAAGTCTTGCTAGAACCTCAGGCAGGATCGTCGTGACCATCTCCTTGGTCCGCTTCCACCTGACGCGCTCTCCTTCCTTCAGAATCCTCTCAACTGCACCGGCGGACTCGGCAGAAGCACCACCCTCCAGACTCCGCAGCATTTCTTCGCAGTCTTCGAGTCGACGCACGATTTCGTCGTGCTGCTGGTTGCACTTTTGCCTCGTATAGTCCAGCAACTCGAGCGCCGATCCCAGCTCAGCCTCCTGCAACACAACCGCCTCCATCTCATGCATCAAGTTGTCGCGCGTCACTCGCGACGACGCCAGACGTTCGCCACGCTGACTGTCGCGATTCAATGAACTTGCAATACCCAGTGGCTGCAGTGGCTGCTGCATCGCCACCCAATCTTCATCCTGAGGAACTACTAGGCATCCCTTCACCTTCTTCATCCTCGGAAGCTCGCACTCTTCGTTATTTATACAAGTGTAGCCATCCTGCATGGTAAAATGTGGCCATTTTAATGTTGAAGTTACGTACACCACACAGTATATAATTTGACTACCAGCTCATATCACGCTGACTACCCGGTCGTCAAGGCTCACTTCCACCCGTCCTTCAGCGATGTCCATAGCCAACAGACTCTAACCTCCAGCCAAACCGAGCCATCATGACGGACTCGCAGCCGACGGAGCTGGAGCTGCTGACGCCGCCGCCGGCCGCGCCCATTGCCGCCGGCCGCGTGGGTCTGGCCGCCGCCTCGCTGCTGTACTCGGCGGACGGGCGCTACGTGTTCCAGCGCCAAGCGCACGTGGTGCGCGTGCTGCACGCGCAGAGCGGCCGCGTGTTGCACGAATGTGTGCGCGCGCTCAGCAAGAGCCCGGTGACGGCCTTGGCGCTGCAGCCGCACAACGCGCTGCAGCTGCTGGCCGCGTACGAAGATGGCTACATTGTAGTCTGGGATTTCGTGGAGCACAAGCCGCTGCTCGAGGTGGACGCCAAGGCGCCCGTGCTCTGGATGGGCTCCAGCCGCACGAGTCCGTCGCAGCTGCTGCTCGTGCTGCAGGGCGAGGGCCGCAGCTGGAGCGTCGTGAGCTTCAGCCTCAAGAAGAAGAAGCGCGGCAGCGTCCTGTTCACCAATTCCACGCTCAAGTTCCAGGCCGCAGCCATGCAGAGCTACGTGAACCCTCAAGGAGAAGGCAACGTCACGGCCGGAGACTTCCTCGTGGTGGTGGCTGGGGCCAAGATCATCTCCATCTGGCTGCACCAGAAGCCAGGCAGCGACGACTCGAGCGCGCGCGTGTGGACCGTCCAGAAGCTCACGCACCTAAGAGACGTGACGTGCGTGGCCGTGAGCCCCACGCAGCGCGAGTTCTCGGTCGGAGACAGTCTCGGACAGATCTACCGCTACCACGAGCTGCAGATGAAGGACGAAGACTCGGTGCCCTCCGCGGCCAAGATGCACTGGCACTCGCACGCCGTGCACTGCGTCCAGTACTCGAGCAACGGCCAGTTCCTGCTCTCCGGAGGTGAAGAGTGTGTGCTCGTGTCCTGGCACTTGGAGTCGGGTCGACGTGCCTACCTGCCGCGTCTTCCGGCCGCTGTGGAGGTCATTGCGCCGCGTCGGGACGGCGGCGTGTACGCTGTGGGTCTGGCCGACGACGTTCTGTTCCAGTACAACCCGGTGACGCGCGAGCAAGAGTGGGAAGCGCGTGGACTGGACCGAGCTGGTGGCTCCGCTGCTGCGTCGCTGCCGACGCGTCAGCTGGTGGTGGACCCTGTTACCAAGGCGCTCGTGCTCAATGGTTCTTCAGGTGCTGGCGTACTGCAGTTCTACGAGCCCTTTGCTGACCGTGTACTGCAGACGCTGCTGTTGTCGGAGCGCAACCAGGTCACGCGCACCGAAGACGAGAAGTTGCCCATGCTGCAGGCCTCGAAGTCGTGCTTCAGTGTCCGTGGCAACGCTCTTGCTACGCTGCACGCGCCGTCCACGACGACGAGCGGTGAGGAACAGGCCTTGCGATTCTGGACTCGCCGAGTGGACGGATCTTTCTTCGTGAATACGGCGGTGGACGCGCCTCACGGCCGCGCGCTCGTGACCAACGTCGCGTTCTCGCCAACGTATCACGGAGACTGCGTGGTGACCGCGGACGAACAGGGTGATTTCAAGGTCTGGAAGAAGACGCAGAATGAGGGCGGAGGTGTTTCGTGGCACTGCCAGTCGGTTGTGCGCTTCCGTGACGAGCCGGTCACGGCCGTGAGTTTTGCGCGCGATGGTTCTCTGCTTGCGGTGGCCTACGGCAACAAGCTCACGCTGTGGGACGTGGCAACGCACTCCCTTCGCCGTGTGATTGGATCTGCCGATGGTAAGGAGATCCGACAGATTGTCTTCCCGGGCGAGAACTCTCCATTCGTTGTCATTGTGACCGTGGACCAGGTACAGGTTTGGAATTTGCTTTCACTGTCGCTGTGGTGGCGCTACTCCGTGCCAACGGAGGCTGTTGTTGCCGAAGACGCGCTGTACGAACGATTCCTCGTGTGGATGCCTGTGAAGAATAACGAAAAGGAGAAGACGCTGCTGTTGGTGTTCGACCCTCAGACGCCTGTGCCCACTTGCGTGCGTGTTGTGGAGCTTGGTTGCAAGACGTGGAGTGCCGGCTTCCACCCCAGCACCGGAGACATTATGCTGCTTGATTTGAAGTCGGGTGTATGGAGGCTGGATGGACCGAACTCCCGATCTCAGGAGGCCCTCCGTCGCAAGCAAGCTCACGTGGCCGCTCTGGCCGAGCGCCACGCCGCCAAGGACGGCGAGCAGGAGGCCAAGGCACTCAGCGCAATTTACACTGCTGCTCGTGGCGGCCGTGCTTCAGGGAAGAAGAGCAAACACGTTGCGCCTAGCGCCGTGCCTTCCAACGCATCAGCGTCTAGCAGTCTGTTCGACGCGCCCGCCCACGTACTGCCGTCCATGACTGCGCTCTACAGGTCTTTCATGGACACGATGCTGCCCAAGCCGCACCAAGCTGTTCAGAGCGATGAGCCTGCCAAGCAGGACTCGACTAGCTCCCAGAAGAAGAAAAACAAGAAGCGCAAAATGCGGCAGCAGCAGCAGCAACAGCAGAACGCGGTGGACGCCAACGACAACGGCGAGCAGCGCAAGCGCATGAAGCTCCAGGTAGAGAAGGAGCTGGCCAACCCGGAGTTGCAGAAGCAGACATATTCCAAACTGCTGGAGACGTTCCGGAAGACGCGCAGGACCTAAAGCCCGTGCAGGAGGTGATGAAATAGATTTACATGTTTAGCTGCCTGCTGTGAGGTTTTCCCCTTTGCTTCTGCTTCGATCGCTTGTCTCTCTCTACCTAGAGCTGTCGTGTTCATCCCATTCAAGTATTGGCTTAGTCCAGCTCGTAGAGAAGTTGATTCTGGAATCGAGCGGCTGCAAGTGGAGGCGCTGGAGATTCAGCATCGAGCTGCTCGGTCTTCTTCGAGGTCGGTGTTGTCTTCTTCTCCAGGATGACCACCATGTTCTCACTGGCCACGTCGAACTCCACTGTGGACGGATCAATATCAACTGGAAGCACTGCAACCTGCATTTCGTACGCGCGTTGTTTATTGTCTGAGAATCGGAGGCTCAACGAAGAAGGCGACGGGAACGTGAGCTTCACACTGGCCGAGTCGATATCTGCCACGTTCACAACGTACGATAAGCACGCCTCGGTATCGTGTGTTTCGAACGGTGGCTTGATCGGCTCTGCGACTTTGTTGGTCTCTGCTGCTGGCTCAGTAGTTGTTGCCGAGCTCTCTGTATCTGCAACGTTATCTCTCATGTCGACATCATCTTCTTCATCGCTGCAGCTCTCAAGTGGTGGCAAGTCGTCGTAAATGTCGTCCGTGATAGCTGCTGGTTCAGTCACTACAGGAGACGAGCGCGTGACTGATGCCGACTTTTGAGCTTGGGCTTGACGCTGAGCAAGCACTTGCGGGTCGTTTGCCACCATCAGTGCGGTCTCTCTGAGCATTCGGAATTCATCCTCTCCCTCCTTCTGCTGCTTTGGCGCGATAACCTCTGGGCTTTCTCCCGTCGTTGGCTTACTTGGTTGAGCTTCGACTTCATTGTCCCCCCCTTCATCTTCTTCATCTTCATCTTGAACAATCAGGGACACAGACTGCGGCTTCGGCTTGGGTGGAGGCTGCACTGGCAAAGTGACTACCAACTTGTGATTCTTGCGGTCGAACTTGGCACTTCCCTTCTCCTCAACCACGGGGAACGGCAGTGCTAGCTCCAGGGGTTCATAATGTCCAGGAACATTCGGGCCAGCCGACAGTCGCAGCATCCGCTCGCTCACGTCCAGGTCCAATCCCTTCGCACTCGTGGAAAGCGGAAAGCTCACCTCAACGACGAGCTCTTTCGGGCGATAGCGATCCTCTGGAACCTTGTTCCCTGGATCCGCTTGCATGTGGTGGAGGAGCTCAAAGTTCCCACGGTAAATCAGTTGATGCTCCATCTTCTTCTTCTGCTTGGGCTTGTCAATCCTCTGCTTTGTCTCCAGCTTCATGCTTGACACCTCCTTCATCAGCGGAGTGTTCTTCTCAGTTTCCTCCACATGCGTCAATTGATTCAGCACCGAATCGTCGGCTTTCCCACCGACCCGCGTTGTCGTTTGAGCTGGTGGTGCATTCTCCTTGTCGTTGGCTGCATCCTTCACCTTAGTCTTAGCTTTCGTCGTCTTTGACTTGGTTGGTTCCGGCTCGTCACGCTCCCTCCTCAAGCACATCGTCACTGGGTCGCCCGACTTGTAGAGCACGCCCTTGAGAATGTGGTAGTTCCTGGCCAGCACCGCCTTCTGCTGACGTCTCGAGTCCCTCAGCACCGGCTCGACGGCATCCAAGCACGTACTGATGACCATGTGTCTGTACTCTGCCTGGGCCATTGCAAACTCAATGACTCTCGGGTGGAAGCACACGTCGAAGGTCGGGACTCCGGAGCCGCCTTTGTCGGGCTCGAGTCTCTCCGGCCCCAGCGAGTAGGGCAAGTTCCACGACGTGCCCTGCTGGCCAGAGGTCACCCGGGTGCTGGACGGCGGCTGCATCTTGTCGCTACTGCAGACATTGACGAACACCTTGTGCGTGGCGTCCCACTTGGTCTTGACCACGAAACCCGGATTGGGTTTCACGAGCTGCTTGTCCGTCGGCACCTTGTGCTCGTTCTCCAGTTGTGCCAGATATTTCTCCGTCTCCGCGCGGTTCTTCGGGTCCGATATCTCCTGCATGTACTCGTTGAGCAGCGAGCGGAACTCTGGGTCCTTCATGGCGGACAGGAACTTGTGTTGCTCCTCGGGCGTCACTTTGGGCTCCGCTCCGGCCTTTTGGGTCTGTTTTTGCTGTCTCACGGCTGCTTCGAAGAGCGCGCCCATTTCCGCTTCACTTGGGACGTCTTTCTCCATTGCGTTGTTGTTCACGGAGCTGGTGGTAGCGGCTTTAACGTCCTGGACACCTGCCACCATGGTACAGTGACGACTGGATAGGATATCTCTATCTGCGGGATCCTTTGCGCGTCAAGGGACACGACGGTTTGACTTTTGTGGATGCACTAAAAATAGTCCCCAAGCAAAAATAGAAAACGAGTGTAGCCATGTTGGACGGACGGACACATTGAAGCTGTAGCAACAGCAAGAAGCTCACGATGCCGGCGCAGCAGGAGGAACTCGGTGCGTTTCTTGGTTGGTTGGTGGTTGTATATGAAGGTGTAGACTGACTGAGGCGGTTGCATTGGAATGACAGAAGAACGCTTCGTGCAGGCGCTGAAATTCGACGAAGACGAGGACGAGGACGACCAGCAGAGGGACGAGAGCTATGGCAACGACGAGGGCAGCGGCCAAGACGACGATGAATGCGCACAACAGGAGGGGGAGGACTATCGACGTCCTCTCAGTCGAACGGCGTCGTCTGCAGCCTCTCGCTCCACCGCGTCCTTCGACGAGTTTGACGACGGCCCCATGCCGTACTCGGACTCCGCCGCCATCCAGTCCAAGAAGTACATGGAGCGCGACCAGGTGCGACTAGCGCTGGAGCAGGAGGAGCGTGCGCGCCGCTTGAACAAGATCCGCGCGCGTCGACACCATTTGGACAAGTGGACGCAGAAGACGGCGCGCTCCCCGTTCCACGTGAACCTCGTGGCCGACAACGAGCGCCTCGATGAGGAGCACCGCCTTCGTATGATGGAGCGCGCACGCCGCACGCGAGAGCTCGAGAAACGAGCCAAAGCCGCTAAGAGCGAGGTGATCCTGAAAGCACTTACCGAGACGCCGGATCTCGAGCTGCTGCGTCGTGAGAAGCGCGCCATCATCGACGAGGAGAAGCGACTGAAGGCGCTGCTGGACCTCGAGAAGACCAACTCGCACCGCAAGATGGACCTCCTCGCCGCTCGCAACGCCGAGAAGCGTCGTCGGCAGGAGAAAGAAGAATACCGTCGTCGCCAACGTCAAGACGAACTCCAGGAGCGCGAGGCTCGATACAAACAGCTACTCAAGGAGAAGCTGGCGCTGGACGACGACTAGCCTCATCCCCTCCCCTCCTTCCAGCAAACTCGCCTCGCGTTTATCCACTTGACCATCCATCAACCAGCTAATAAAGAGGAAAAATACCCCCACGCGTGAATGAGGTTCCATTTTCCAAAGTTGACAATTCCTCCCCTTTCTCCTTATTCCTGCACAGTGCTGCGCTTGACCACGTAGACCTGCTCAGTGTCCAGCGTCACCACGTAGTCGTACGTCGGAAAGGTGACTGCAGTACGCAAATACACGCAGATACACACAAATAACGTTAATGTCCCCACTATTTGTCCCTCAAGAGTCTGTGCCCCTTACTGGTCATGCGCTGCAGCTCCTCCTTCTGGCTGGCGTCCAGCACGCTGCTTGAGTCCTGCAGCATGGAGTAGATGGTTTCGGCCGCGATCTCGCCGGAGGTGCCGCGCAGCTCGCCCGTGGCCGACAGCACTTGGCCCTGGATGTCCAGCACCAACGTGCCAGTCTGGCCGCTCACAGCTCGCAGTGCGCCGGCGTCCTGCGGGTCACAGAGACGAAAAGTTGGGTCAGATATACGAGCGATTGTAGCAGAGATGGAGGGGGTGTTTGGGAGGCGAGAGGGGCCCTGCATGTGGAGATACAGGGCAGATAGAGAGATACCACGCACCATTTTGACCGGTGCTTCGAGGAATAGCTCTTCGCCTGAGCGATATCTACCGGTTTTATTTTGAAAAGGGTTTTGGTCAATACTATTTACTGAATTGTACCGGTTTCTATGTCGGGTTTTGTGCTCAGTATGTAGCCATGTGTCGTATTTGCTACCGGTTTTGTATCGGGTTTTGTGCACAGTATGTAGCCATGTGTCGTTTCGGGTTCCAGGTGAGCAAGATGGATACGCTGTCACATTGAGACTTGAAGGGCAGGGCAGAGCTGCTATGACGCGTGAGAATGGCAAGCAGATGGAAACGGACAGTAAGCCGGCGGCAATGAGATGAAGAGGATGGATGACGCTGGTTAGTTGGGCTGATTGAGTTGTGGCTGCCTAGTGGACGAGCATGGCGACATGAAGAACGACGCGCTGGCGCAGGCAAGCGTCGCGCTCGAGCAGTTCACGCAGGAGAAGGAGATCGCCAAGCACATCAAGACGTGGATGGAGGAGAAGTACGGCCCCACGTGGCACTGCATCGTTGGCTCCGAGTACAAAACGGCCTTCACCTACGAGAGCAAGAACTTCGTGCGCTTCAACGTCGGCAAGAAGTGCATCACGCTCTTCCGCCACCCTTAGGACAATAGCAATCTCTAACTTCGAAGCACACCACCACTAAACACATGAGCAAATCTTGCAATCGTTTAGATTTGTTTACCCGGGACAGGAATACTGGGGCCTTACGCTGACAGCAACTGAAGCCACGCCATAAGCAGCGTATCGGGCAATGAACGCGCCTCTCTAGACCGTGACAAGGGCCTACCTCCCAGCGACTGCTTAGAAGGAGGCGTTGCCCGGCCACCGCGGGAACGGAATCACGTCACGGATGTTCTCAATGCCAGTCACGTAACGAATGAGACGCTCGAAGCCGAGACCGAAGCCAGCGTGCGGCACCGTGCCGTACTTGCGCAGCTCCACGTACCACTTGTAGTCCTCCGGGTTGGCTCCAGACTCCCTGATGCGAGCCTCCAGCACGTCCAGACGCTCCTCACGCGCAGATCCGCCGATGATCTCACCGACGTTGGGCACCAGCACGTCAGCGGCAGCCACGGTCTTGCCGTCGTCGTTCAGACGCATGTAGAAGCTCTTGAACTCCTTCGGGTAGTTGTAGATCACCACCGGCTTCTTGTAGACCGTCTCGGTCAGGTAGCGCTCGTGCTCCGAGCCGAAGTCCGTGCCCCAGACGGGCTTGACCGAGAACTTGCCCTTCTTCAGGTGCTCGGGCTTGAGCAGCAGCTCCACAGCGTCAGTGTACGTGATGCGCATGAAGGGCGACTCCACGGTGGCGGCCAGACGCTCGAGTAGCCCCTTCTCCACGTTCTTGTTGAAGAACTCGAGGTCCTCGGTGCAGTGGTCCAGGGCGTACTGCACGCAGAACTTGAGGTAGTCCTCGGCCAGGTCGATGTCGTCCTTGAGGTCGGCGAAGGCGATCTCCGGCTCAATCATCCAGAACTCGGCCAGGTGGCGCGACGTGTTGGAGTTCTCCGCGCGGAAGGTGGGGCCGAACGTGTAGACGTCCGAGAGGGCGCAGCAGTGGGTCTCGACGTTGAGCTGGCCCGAGACGCTGAGGTAGGACGGGCGGTCGAAGAAGTCCTTGCTGAAGTCCACCTTGTTGTCCTTGGTGAGCGGCAGCTTGCCGTCCGCGTGCTGGCTCAGCAGCGTCGTGACGCCGAACATCTCGCCGGCGCCCTCGCAGTCCGACTCGGTGATGATGGGCGTGTGGATGTACAGGAAGCCGCGCTGGTTGAAGAACTCGTGCGTGGCGAAGGCCATGGCGTTGCGCACGCGCATGGCGGCGCCATGGATGTTGGAGCGCGGGCGCAGATGCGCGTGCGCGCGCAGGTGCTCGAGCGTGTGGCGCTTCTTGCTCATGGGGTACGTGGCGCTGTCGGGGATGCCGCCGTAGACCGTGACCTTGGCGGCCTTGACCTCGACCTCCTGGCCCTTGGCGGGCGACTTGACCACGACGCCCTCCACGCTGAAGCTGGCGCCCACGCCGCCGGACGCGACAGCGTCAGCGAAGCCCTCGGTCTCCTCCTTGTTGATTACGCACTGCACGCCGGCGAAGCACGAGCCGTCGTTGAGCTCCAGGAAGGCGAAGGCGCCGGCGCCGGCCTCGCGCAGCGTCTTGGCCCAGCCCTTGACGGTCACCGTCTGGCCCTCGAGCTCCAGGCCGCTGCCCAGAAGCTCCTTCACGCGCATGCGGTTGCGGCGGAACAGCGTCGGCGCCGTCGTCGGCTTGGCGGAGGGCACCACGGCGTCCATTTTCTCTGATATACTGGGGGCTGCTACTGTCTGTAGCTTGCGGTGCAGGTCGCTTGTTGCGAAATGGTTGCTTGGATCGGACGTGGCAGGCGTCGGCGACGCATAAGCACGTGTGATTGGACGAATCGCGTCGTACTTATCTGGGATAATAAGTACCGTGTAAACTACTGTAGTCATGAAACCTCTATATTCGAATAACTATGCGTTTGTGGATTGGAGATATATAGTAAACGTATGGCAACGGACCTGTTAAAAGATTTGGTTTGTATCTTTCGATATGTAAATGTATTACTGTAAGTATTGATAGGGAACGGTACGCCCTGCATGAATGGGAAGTCGGGAATCAAGTTCTTGTGGCGCGAGGGATGCAGAGATAGATGAGCTCGCTGCGTCGGACGCTGCAGGTTGTGGGCGTGCGTGTGGATGCCGCCAAGGCCGGCAAGGTGGTCAAGAGGCTGCGTGGCCATTTGCTGGACCTGCCGCGTCTGCGCAATGTGGTGCCCGACCCAGCACGCACCGGCATGAAGCTGGTGCTGCTCAAAGCCGAGGTGGAGGACGCAGAGGCGCTGCAGCCGCTGCGCGAGCGGTTGGCGGGGTTCCTGCGCACTGAGAGCTTCAGCTTTGTACCCCACGAAGTGCAAATAGAGTGTAGCCAAGATGCAGCGGCGGTGGATCGGAGTGGCAAAGCCGACAGCGCTGTGGTGAAGACGCTGGCGGTTGGCGACGTGTCCTTCCGCCCCGTTGGCAGTGATAACGTGCAGCAGCTGCACAGCATGAACGAGAAGTTGTTCCCCGTAAAGTACGGCGATGCGTTCTATGAGTACGTGACGGACGCACCGGAGGGATACTGCAAACTCGGTACGCTGGGAACTTATTGACGATTGAAGACAGAAAGCGGTTGCCTAACAATGTCGCGTGGGGTGTAGCTTACACAGATGACGGTACTGCTATTGGGTCGGTGTGCTGTGAGGTGGAGAAGGCCGGCAAGCGCCGCTATCGCTTGTGCATCCTCACGATCGGCGTGTTGGAGGAGTACCGACGCTCGAAGCTAGGTGTGTGCAACGTGCAACGTCTTGATCAGGTGCTGATGCATCGGTTGAGGAGCAGGGGGTAATTTGACGACGTTGATGTGCATTATGCAGGCAGTTTGCTGCTCGAGAGCGTGATCGCGCAGGCCCGCAAGGACGGACTCGCGTACGTGTACCTCCACGTGCAAAGCAGCAACACGGCGGCGCAGCGCTTCTACTTGGCGCACGACTTCGAGATCACCAAGCTCATGCGCGATTACTATTCGCAGCTCACGCCGCCGCACTGCTTCGTACTGCGTCGGCAGCTCTGACCCAGGCGCAAATGTAGCCATGTATCTACCCTTACTAACAGAGTACGAGGTTGGTTTGTTGGTCAGTTGGTCCGTTCCCGCCCTTGCGGCATCAGCCTGCCCTGTCGCATAACGTGCCTACCTGTCTGGCCACATATTACTCACCCACGCTACCGCATTACACCATCCTCCGGACTGGCTTCTATTATGCAAATATTACAAAAATAGCTGCGTGACAAGAATGCAGACTAGCCTTGATGTAGTGTGCAAAACCGGAACGCTGCCGAGCGAAGCGACGGCGGCCCCCATTGGCCAAAAAGCTGCCGAGCGCAGCGAAGGCGGCCCCGCCGCCGAAGGCGGCCTACCGTGTCGATATAGCGGGACCGATAGGGCCCGCCCTCCCTTAATTAATTATCATAACACGGCGAGTAGTGCAGCGACGCCGTAAGGCGAGCGGAACGGGGGCGTTATATCACCCCGCCGCGCAGCGGTGGCGCTCGGCTTAATATTAACACTAAATTAAATAATAATACCTCCGCCCGCGGAGCGGGCGGCGCTCGGCTAGTCCACAACAACTAACAGAGTACGAGCTTTGTTTGTTGGTCAGGGTGTCGGTAGGGGTCCCTGTCTTACAGACTTGGCCTTTCCTGTCGCATATCATAGTTAGAGCCCGGCCACACATTACGCACCCACCCTACTGCATCACACCATCCTCCTGACTTACTTCTTATATGAAAATATTACAAAAGTAGCAGTGCGTGACAAGAATGCATACTAGCCTTGATGTAGTGTGCAAAACCGGAACGCTGCCGAGCGAAGCGACGGCGGCCCCCATTGGCCAAAAAGCTGCCGAGCGCAGCGAAGGCGGCCCCGTCGCCGAAGGCGACCTACCCTGTCGATATAGCGGGACCGATAGGGCCCGCCCTACTCTAATTAATTATTATAACACGGCGAGTAGTGCAGCGATGCCGTAAGGCGAGCGGAACGGGGGCGTAATATTACTCCACCGCGCAGCGGTGGCGCTTGGCCTAATAAAAACACTAAATTAAATATTAAAACTACCGCCCGCGGAGCGGGCGGCGCTCGGCTAGTCTACCCTTACTAACAGAGTACGAGGTTGGTTTGTTGGTCAGTTGGTCCGTTCCCGCCCTTGCGGCATCAGCCTGCCCTGTGGCATATCGTGCGTACCTGTCTGGCCACACATTACTCACCCACCCTGCTGCATCACACCATCTTCCGGACTGGCTTCTATTATGCAAATATTACAAAAATAGCTGCGTGACAAGAATGCAGACTACCGTCTTACCGCGCACAGTGCGCCTAGGCGTTCAATTTGAGGAGTTTTAAAAAAATTTCATGCAAGTCTCCCTCAATTTGAACGCATGGCCAAATAGAACGAACCCCTACAGCTGCTTGGCTTATCAGCCCATGGCCAAGCATACTACTCCCACACCAACCAATTCCAGCGCATCCGTCCTCAAGAGCCCTCAGTGCATCCTTCCTTTGACAGCTTGATTCCTCTACCGCTACCATTCTTCAAACCGCTTCCACCAGCTACAATCCACGATGTCTGCTAAGAAAAAGCGGGCCAACTACAGTCTCCAGTTTAAACTGAATGTCGCCCGCGAGTACAAGGCCAACACCACGGGCTGCGGCTACCACGCTATTGCTCAAAAACACAAAGTTACATCGTCGATGGTCCGCGACTGGGTCAAGAACCTGGAAAAGCTGCAGCAACTATCAAAAGACCGCCAAGTCGGTACACGTGTGGCATGTCGAATGCCTGGTGCGGGGCGTAAGGCTGAGCACCACGACCTCGAGAAGCTGCTGTTTAGCTGGATCGAAAGCCGCAACGCCAAGGGCTTAAGAGTCAAAGACAAATACATCCGACTCCACGCACTGAACATTTACCGCTCCATGTATGATGCTGATGATGAATCACGTCAGCCGTTTGCTGCTTCTGCTGGTTGGCTGGATCGCTTCAAGACCCGGTACAACCTGGTTTCTAGGCGCCAAACGACGACACGGACACTACCGAATGACGCGAAAGAAACCTGCCTTGAGTTTATTGAAAAGGCACAGAAACTCATTCAAGAGCACAACATCCTCCCCAAAAATATTATCAACATGGACCAAGTGCCAAGGTATTTTGAGACTGAACCAAAACACACAATCACGACTCGCGGAAGTAGGGAGGTCCTTCTCAGAAAGGGTGGCACCAGCCACAAAAGATTTACTGCCACCTTTTCAATTACGGGCGATGGAATTTTTTTGACGCCGCATGTACTCTTCTCAAAGCTGAAGAAGAAGCCGACTGTCCCAAAGGGGATTCTCGTGGATGTTAACCCCACGGGTATGTGGAACGACTCAATTCTCCTTGAACACGCCAAAGCTGTCGTTTGCAGCAGGAAGGAAACCCAATTCTATAGACAGCCAGTTCTATACATAATTGACTCATACGGGTGCCATGTTACGATGTTCGATGAGAAGCGGCTACAGAACTACAACATTTTCGTCTTGCTGGTACCACCGAACCTTACCAACCTACTTCAGCCCCTTGATGTCGCGGTCAACCGAAGCTTTCAAGCCCACTACAACGAAACATTTGACGAGTACATTGGTCGCGCTCTCGACGACAAGAGTCTCCAAACGAAGGCAGGTAACCCAAAAGTACCGCGCTACTCACTTGTGGCGCAGTGGGTATTGGATTGGATAGCTACGAAGAACGCTGAAGACATTACAAAGGCTTTTCGTGTATGTGGCATCGTGCGTAGCTCTGAGTTCGACTCGTCTAAGTTGCATCCTCCTCTTCGGGACCTGCTCGAATCAAGTATTGACTTGGTAGAATGGCATCAGCGCTACCAGGACTGGGTCGGCGACGAGGACGACGACAGGGAGGAGATTTGCCTCCACCGCCCCGATTGGTACCTGCCAGAAGACATGCATTCAAGCTTGTTCTGTTGCCTAAGGTACTCACTGGGCAGCACAACACCGGAATACGTCAGGGTCCTGACGGACTACATGGAAGAGCTCGAGGACCTGAAAGGATTGTATGACAAGGACTACATCGCCTCAATTCAGGACGGAGAAAAAGACGGAAGTGAGCTCGAACTGTTTGCTGCATCTCAGCTTCACCACTGCAATATTCAGGTAAAGACTCTCAGCGAAAATTGTAAGGTCATATCTACCTACACGTACACCGTCGAGGACGCTTCGCAAACAGTGTGCCTTGCTAGACTTGGACCCTATTACGCTTTGAAGGTAGATGGCGTGCACATTTAATATAAAAATGTTCTCTGGTATCTGTTTCTTCTGGTTTTGAGTCTGGCACTGCAATAGAACGCCTAGGCGTTCTACAAGAATACAACGCCCAGTAGGCGGTGTATTGCAATTGACCGCCTAGGCGCACTGTGCGCGGTAAGACGGTAGCCTTGATGTAGTGTGCAAAACCGGAACGCTGCCGTGCGAAGCGACGGCGGCCCCCATTGGCCATAAAGCTGCCGAGCGCAGCGAAGGCGGCCTACCGTGTCGATATAGCGGGACCGATAGGGCCCGCCCTCCTTTAATTAATTATCATAATCCGGCGAGTAGTGCAGCGAGCCCGTAAGGCGAGCGGAACGGGGGCGGTATATTACCCCGCCGCGCAGCGGTGGCGCTTGGCTTAATAAAAACACTAAATTAAATATTAATACCTCCGCCCGCGGAGCGGGCGGCGCTCGGCTAGTCTACCCTTACTAACAGAGTACGAGGTTGGTTTGTTGGTCAGTTGGTCCGTTCCCGCCCTTGCGGCATCAGCCTGCCCTGTCGCATAACGTGCCTACCTGTCTGGCCACATATTACTCACCCACGCTACCGCATTACACCATCCTCCGGACTGGCTTCTATTATGCAAATATTACAAAAATAGCTGCGTGACAAGAATGCAGACTAGCCTTGATGTAGTGTGCAAAACCGGAACGCTGCCGAGCGAAGCGACGGCGGCCCCCATTGGCCAAAAAGCTGCCGAGCGCAGCGAAGGCGGCCCCGCCGCCGAAGGCGGCCTACCGTGTCGATATAGCGGGACCGATAGGGCCCGCCCTCCCTTAATTAATTATCATAACACGGCGAGTAGTGCAGCGACGCCGTAAGGCGAGCGGAACGGGGGCGTTATATCACCCCGCCGCGCAGCGGTGGCGCTCGGCTTAATATTAACACTAAATTAAATAATAATACCTCCGCCCGCGGAGCGGGCGGCGCTCGGCTAGTCTAAAGCATCAATCAGAGCAACGTTGTCCGTAACGGAGCGTGACACGAATTCGATTGGCCGAAATTCGCGAGCTACGACATACATTGGGCATTAATGAAGAACGTCCTTAATTAGGTACAAATACTGCTGCCGAGCGCAGCGAAGGCGGCCTTCATTGGATAATAATTATTGGCTGCTGCCGAGCGGAGCGAAGGCGGCCTAAAAGAACCATTGGGTGAGTAGTGCAGCGAGGCCGCAGGCGAGCGGGACGGGGGGCGTCACTGCCGTAGCGTAGCGAGGCAGCCTACCTATAATAGCGAAGTGAGCGTAGTGAGCTGAGCGGCTCCAACTAATAAGATAACCACCACCGCGTAGCGGTGGCGCTTGGCTAGTACTTCAACAACAGTACAGTCCAGTATTCTAGTCATGTCATGTGCACCACACCAACTTCATGTGGCCATCAATCCGTGAAGCCATTTCGATAAGCGTGTCAACATGTCCAAGCCGCTGCTGGACAAGACCCTGTTCAAGAAGACGCTGGAGGTCGTGGGCGTGCGCGTGGAGGCCAAGAAGATCGGCCGCGTGGTCAAGAAGCTCCATGGCCATCTGCTGAACCTGCCGCGACTGCGCAACGTGGTGCCGGACCCGACCAACCCGGACCCGTACAAGAGCTCGAGCAGCAAGCTCATCCTGCTGAACGCCAACGTGAAGGACGCGGAGACGCTGCAGCCGCTCAACGAGGAGCTCGTGAGCTTCCTGAAGGAGGAGAGTCTGGCCTTCGTGAGCCACGCCATCGAGCTGGACTACGACTACTTCGCCGTGGACCAGGTGCTGGGCGACTTGCTGCCCAAGGGCATGGACATCCCCAGCTCGTTCGAGACGGTGGGCCACATCGCCCACTTGAACCTGAGGGACAACCAGTTGCCCTTCAAGAACGTCATCGGACAGGTCATTCTGGACAAGAACGCGCAGATCCGCACGGTCGTCAACAAGACGGACAACATTGAAACCAAGTTCCGCACGTTCCCGATGGAGGTGCTCGCTGGAGATGACGACATGGAGGTGGAGGTGCACGAGAGCAAGGCCAAGTTTAGGTTCAACTATGCCGAGGTCTACTGGAACTCGAGACTGCAGCAGGAGCACCTGCGCATCATCCGAGGCATCAAGCCGAAGGACGTCGTGTGCGATATGATGTGCGGCATCGGCCCGTTCGCCATCCCCGTGGCGCTCAACGGCAGCAAAGTCTACGCGAATGACCTGAACCCGCGCAGCTTCCACTACCTGAAGGAGAACATCGCGATCAACAAGGTGGAGAAGCTCGTGACGCCCTACAATCTCGATGGTCGTGAGTTCCTGGTCAAGCTGCTGAGCGAGAAGAAGCAGTTCACTCAGGTGCTGATGAACCTGCCGGCGATCGCGCTCGAGTTCCTGGATGCCTTCCCCGGACAGTTCGACCACTGGGAAGGAGAGCTGCCCTACATCCACTGCTACTGCTTCTCCAACGCTGACGACGTCAAGAAGGACGTGAAGGAGGTACGTAAACGCATATTTGGGCTCATTGGTGTTAGTTAGTTGTGATTCTTACGCGCGTTTGGCGCTGCTTTGTAGCGGGCCGAGAAGATCATGGGCGGCGAGCTGGGCCCGGAGAGGACGTCGTTCCACCTCGTGCGCGATGTGGCGCCCAAGAAGGTCATGGTCTGCATTTCGTTCCAGCTGCCGGAGTCGATCGCCTTCAGCCCGGAGCGTCAAGCCTCGAAGCAGGACGACCCCAAGCGGCGGAAGGTCGAGCCCGATGCTGTGGCCTAATCGGGCGTCGTGGTCTGTAGATGCATGTTAGACAAGGACACCACGCAGACGACTCAAAATTAATCGCTGCTGTTGTTTTCAAAGCTTGGAAGATTGCGTCGGAGTGCAGCTACGGAGTTAGCTGCCTGCGCAGCACGTAGCAGTCTGGCGGTTCGATGCGTTTGTAGTAGTTGCGCAGGATCTGCGTAGCCTCGAATCCATGCGCAAGGTAGAAACGCAGCGCCGCCGTGTTGCTGGTCTGGACATGGAGATACACCTGCGCCACTCCGTCCTGAATGGACTGGGCGACGACCCCTTCAAGAAGACGACTGCCTGCATCGTCACACACGAAAACTCAATGAGCTCCTCAGCCTCGCTCCATCTCTGACATCAGTACATACCAACTCTAACTCGCCGATAGCCTTCCAGCACGCCGAGCGTCATGATGTACGTCCGCTCAAGACCTTCGGGTCCTCCTTCCACAGGTTCTCGTCGACAGCAAATAGCTCCGACCGCGAAACCTCCACGCACGCATGCTGGCCACACACAAGACACAGCACGTTGTCAATGAACGAATGAGCCATCCACCCAGTACTTCTACCCGCCTACCGATCTGGGCGTATCCCGGTGGAGAGCCCACGACCTCCTTGTAGAAGGCCAGGTTGTATCGCACGGGGAAGAGCTGCAGGTTGAGCTCGCGTAGTCGCTGCACGTTGTTCTTGTCCACAGGAGCGAAGACGACGTCCACCGCTGGCATCACGGCCGCAACTGGTCTGGTCCCATCGTCCGCTGCTTCTTCAACAATCAACTGCTTGGACGCAGAACCTTGTCGAGCCATCATCGACGAAATTCACCTGTGCCAACGTACGTCGGTCGAAACGATTGGGCCGAGCTCCTCGTAACGGCGCAAGTTGAAGTGGGTCCTGACCGCTCGGACGCGATCTTCCACTGATTTGGTGGTGCGGATCTCGCGTCATTTCACCGTAGTGATGAAGCTGTTGACCGTCTCCGCTCTCGTCATCTCCGTGTCCGCGTCGGAGGATATTGCTGCAATGCAGCACCACGTGAGCCCCGTGCTAGCGGCGTCGAACCTGCTGGACAGCGACGACTTCTTCGTGTGCGACTCGAAGGTCCCAGGGATGAACGGCCACTACGTGCTGCAGTCCTCGAACGTGGTGCAGTCGGACCCGGACACTCCCGTGTTCTTCCGGGAGGACAGCGATGACGACGGAGAGCAGTTCTCCGCGGTGGCTCTAGCTGCAGACACAGCGACGGACTTTCGACTCTTCCGACACAACGGCTTCTGGATGCTCGCTGACGTGGAGCCCTGGCCGCCCGTGACGCACTTCCGCTGCGACCCGACCAAGACGCAGATCATCGGCGTGGACGTCACGGACGTGTGCGGACTGGGGCAGTCGACACCGCCGCGGATCGGCTACTCGCCTGCGGACCCCAAGCTCGGAGACTTTTCACTCACTTTGCATCGCCACGACTGTCAAAAGCTACTGCAGACTGAAGACCAAGACGCTGAAAGCTCACGGAACAACTTCTCTACTCGCAAGGAAGAGCTTTAACTCTAACTGCTTGTTTCAATCGGAATCTGGTCTGCTGTCTTTGGTTCTTGTTGTGTTGGTTGCTGCTTCTAGTTCCACATGACGGCGAGGTTCTGCTTCCTGACAGCGAAGACGCAAGCCAGAGGCAGGTGATCGGACGGACAGTGCGCGTTGGGCAGCCACGATGACGTTCGGCCGAAGATGTTCGGAAGCATCGGGGCACACCAAGTCCCCATGTAGCGCGTGGTCGCGTATCGGTCCGTCTCCTTGGCGTCTTCTGCCACGCTGTCGTGCCAGTCTTGGGGTCTGTGCTTCATCCACTCGACATCCTCGACGCCTACGGGCTCGCGATCATCTTGACCGACTGCCTCGAGCTCTTCCAACGTCGGTAACTGGAGCAGTTGGAACGGCGTGAGCTGACCCGTGGAGTGGAAGATGTAGTCGATCGTCCCCTGGAAGCTTTTGCTGGAGAAGGTGAGCTCGGGCTCGCTCGTGTACTCTGCGTACGCGCCGTAGGCACTCTCCATCATCTCGCTGTGGACAATTAAGCTGTCACGGTCGGCTTGAGGCTGCAGCGTCGCGTACCGCTTCGCCTCGGCACGCTGCTCACTTCCCCCAACATTCCTCTCAATTGCAGACAGAAGCGGTCGAGGACACACGTCGACGTTGACTATCGGTTTGGTCTGCTTGGTGTCGCTGGCGTAGCGTGGGGTGCGACCCGACCCGAACGAGATGTCGTAGGCCTTGACGTCTGGAGGCACATCAGGAGCAAGAAACAATGGTTTCTCGTCCGAGTCGGCAGTGCTCGGAGCTCTCCTCTTGTAAGCGGCATGCTCCAAAGTGCTTTCAGGGGCCGACGGTTGACTCCAATGACCCCAGCCATGCTCGTTGCGCGCCATCACTCGGAACTGGTACGTCATGTTGGCGCTCAACGATGTCACCACGAACGACTTCGCCGCGCCATCCGGGACTGACAGCTCGTACAAGAACCCCGACGTTTTGCTTGCACAGTTCTTGACCGAGACTTTGTACTCCAGTATCGGAATCGATGGCGATAGTGACGATGCGGTCGGCGGAGGTGGCTGCCAGTGGATCGTCAACGATGAAGCTGTGGGCTCGTCGACCACCGGACGGCGTGGAGCTGCTGGAGCTTCTGCAACAGGTCGCCGACGGCCAGTGAGGATAGTGTGGTAGACGTCGCTGCATGGGGTGGCGTTGAAAGTGCCGGTCAGCACAATGGGGAGCTGAAAGTCTGCATTAAACACTGCGGTCTGTCGGCACAAGTACTCGGTCTGTAACACCCGTACGCGCTCCATCTCGGGCGTCGCCCCCGCTGCCAGCTGCGTGTTCACTACACAGAGCGCACAAGGCAGCGCCGAGGTCTCCCACGGCTGCAGACAAACCAGCAACGCGAGTTTGTCCTGCTTCGCCCTCACCGCAAGGTTCGGGTCGTTGATGTTGGCGAACAGATCGTTCAGATGCACCTCGCTCGACCGGAAGAGCTGGAAGGTGCTTTTCCGGAACGCTGTGACGAGTCCCTCATCGATCTCTTTGGCCACCGCAGCCGAGTTCGGCGCTGCAGACGTCGCGTAGATGCTATCGTACCCCGCCGTGGCCAACTCCACCGCCCACCAGTCATCATACTCGTCTACCTCCTGCAGTGGCAGTGATTAGCATTGCATGTACAGATAGAGATATCTTGTTGCTGTACCTGAAGACACATAATGTCGGCATCGTACGACAAGATCTCTCTGTTGCAATTGCAACACAATGCACAGAAATTGTGATAAATTGCAAGGAAATAAGCAACAGACAGAGCCAAGCATCACTACCGTAGCAGCCGATCTCGTCGCTGTCGGATGTTCAGAAGTGCTGCACTGACGTGGCATTTGCCCCCACGCTGCATCCGCCGCGCGCCCATTTGCGACAGCACATTGTACGTGAGCACCGACACCTTCTCTAGATCCGCCAGCTCTCCCAGCTCTGCTAGATCCTGCTTGGCAGGCACGAACGCTCGGAACGGTGACTCCTCCTCCATGTCCTGGATGGCTACACTCGACATATATCTGCGTCTCTTGAAGATCAGCTTCGCATAAGTACGAATTATATTATACTAAGTACGATCTGCTTCAGCCAGCAGCGGGAAGAGCGCCAATTGACCGACAAGCGAGGGCGAAGGAGCCGCCGCGCTGTAGCCATGACGCCCGACCTGTCGTCGCGCATCGAGTACTCGGAGAAGTACGTGGACGACACCCACGAGTATAGGTACGTCACTCACCCGCGTCTGCCGCGCAGTTCGCCCGCAAACGCGACCGAATTCTCCATTATTGCGCATTGATGACTAAACAATATTTTTAAATTAAATTATTGTTGCTATTCAGACACGTGATCCTGCCCAAGGAGATGCAGCGCAGTCTGCCCGACCGCCTGCTGACGGAGACGGAGTGGCGCCAACTTGGCGTCCAGCAGAGCCGCGGCTGGGTGCACTACGCCATTCACAAGTACGTGCATTATTGTGAGCTGAGACTTATGATGAGGCCGTTAGACTCACGCTGTTGCTGCTGCGTTGCAGGCCGGAGCCGCACATTTTATTATTCCGACGCCCGCTGGGCACGGACCCCACGACGGGCCGGGTGAACGCGGAAATGGAGAAACAGGCCAAGGACAAGTACGCCAAGGACTTCAATTGAGGACGGTAGCGGGTGAGCCGGACAGGGATTTCGGTGGGCAGCGAACGAGGAGGTGCATAGTGGTTCGCGTGGTTTAACGGCGGCGGGTGTCCACACTGAACTACCTGAGTAAAATGAAAGCGACCCTCTTGGATTGAGCTGTTGTTTCTTGTTGCTATGGAGCTCCGGAGAAAATCGTCGTCATATCACGTGCTTGGACGCTTGTCCTCGCTTCAAGCGAGTCGTTTGCTCGCGTTGAAGCTCGTCTTGCGCGTCAGCGGTGTTAAACGTCTGGAAGTCGCTGTCCAACTGGAACTTGGGGCGCTAGGGCTTAGGGTCGACGCCGTGCTGTCACGTCCCTGGACTAGAACTGAAACTTCCTTGAAGTTGTCAGCCTTTGCCAGCAGAGCTGCAACAACTGCTTGGCACCGCAGTTGGTCGGCCAAGATTTTCCAAAGCCCTGCACCCCAGGAGAAAATATTGGTGGCGCCATACGCTTGTCACGTCGAAACGGACGAGAAACTGCCGCTTCAGGATCCGCGCTATTCGGAGCACTGCCGACTGTCGCAATGGTCGCAGTCGAGTTCGTCCATCGCCGTCGCCGAGCAATCCAACTCGGTGGCGAATTCCGCCGCGCTCTTCGCTCTCAATCTCGATCATATCGGCCAACATCCGCCGCGATTGTGAGGTTGCTGCACCAGTCCGGAATCGCAACGCTTGCGAATCTTACACGGCCGCAGCACGTCACACGTCAACAAGCGCCTCGCAAACAACGTGTTGAAGTGCGGAGCCGGGGCAGGCTCCTCGCAAAAGAACGTTCGTTTGATTACCCCCACCCGTTCAGTCCTCTGACTTGCGTTCAGTATTCATTTACACACACGCAATCGACAAAAACGTTTGTTTGATTGAAGCCCCACCCCTTCAGTCCTCTCACTTGCGCTCACTATACCTCTACACCGGTTCTAGTCCTGGACGAGCAAGCGTCATGCTCGACTCGACTCGTCCTCCGCCAGCTCAGTCGCTTACCCCACACCATTCTCCTTTTGCCTCGCTGCCACGCACCGCCCCGTTCCACCGTAGAAGCCGACAGACAATGCAGACGCCCACGCAGACGCCGCTCGTGAACATGCAGACGCAGAGCAAGGACCAGCTGCTGGCCACCAGCGCGCTCAAGGACGCCATGGGCGCCGACCTCAAGAAGCGGCACGTGCCCGTGTACGTCAAGATGCTGGCCGGCATGGCCGGCGGCGTGGCCGAGGCCTGCATCCTGCAGCCGCTGGACGTGACCAAGACGCGGCTGCAGCTGGACCGCACGGGCCAGTACAAGGGCATGATCAACTGCGGCCAGACCATCTACAAGCAGGAGGGCGGCCTCGCGCTCTACAAGGGGCTCTCGCCCTTCGTGACCAACATGGTGCTCAAGTACGCGCTGCGCTTCGGGAGCTTCGCGTGGTTCAAGGAGCAGATCGCCGGCGGCAAGGACAAGCCCATCACCCCCACCATCAACTTCACGGCCGGCTTGCTGGCCGGCTGCATCGAGTCGGTGATCATCGTGACGCCCTTTGAGGTCATCAAGACCCGCATGCAGAAGGAGGTGGGCGTCGGCCGCTTCAGCGGACCCATCGACTGCACGCGCCACATTGTGCGCAACGAGGGCGTGCGCGCGCTCTGGAAGGGCAACATCCCCACCATGGCGCGGCAGGGCAGCAACCAGGCCTTCAACTTCATGGCCTTCGCGTGGCTCAACCACCACGTGTGGGACAAGCAGGACGGCGACGGCAAGACGCTGCCCACGTACGCCACGTTCATCAACGGGCTGATCGCCGGCTCGCTCGGCCCCATGTTCAACACGCCAATGGACGTGCTCAAGACGCGGCTCATGGCCCAGGAGACCGTGGCCGGCCAGGAGCTCAAGTACAAGGGCTTCTTCGACGCCTTGAAGGTCATCTCGAGGGAAGAAGGCTTCGGTGCTCTGTGGAAGGGGCTTCTGCCGCGGCTCACGAGGATGGCACCCGGCCAGGCCATCACCTGGTCCGTCGTCATGCGCGTGACCTCCATCTTTGAGAACCAGGAGCTGGACATCGCCGAGAACAAGATCAAAATGTAGACGCAGAGTGCAGACAAGTTGAGAGCTCGGCGCGGCACGAGCCCTTGACCAGCAAGGACGAGGAGAGACTGAGTTATTGAGATTCATTTACAGTAATTGTACTTCATTTTGTGTTCAACCTGGTGGCATCCTCTTTACTTATCCTAGTTTTTCTTATCGGTGGCTGTCACCGCCCGCATTTCCCAGTGCAGCAGACAAGTACAGCCGAGCACTGGAAATATACCTGCACAAGGCCACGCACGGGAAACACCGCAGCCGAGCAAACCACTGGTCTGGGCAGACCCGATCCATGTTGAGCGACACCCATGGACATTGGGCCATGGACCATGGTGCAAGAAGAAAACGTTTCGATAAGCTTATCGAGTCCGCACGACTGAGTCTGCACGCTCGGACATGGTTGTCTGGCAACACACGCTTGGTGCAGGAAGAAAGCGTTTCGTCAAACATATGCCCGTGTACTTGCTGCTGTTGAGTCATCCTGGGCAAGCGTGTCACTTCAAGAGTATCTTATCCTGTCGACGAGCAAGTGTACACAACTTGTGAGAAGTACAGTACATCTACACACGAATCTTGCCTACCAAAACTGAGGGTTTTCTATTGCGTTTTGCGTTCGACTTGCCAGGCTATCTACAGTCATTTACAATGTTGCCTACGTTCACACAGTCTCTGGCCTCCGTCACCGACTCGCGCGAGTTCGTCGAGGCGAGTGGCCGCCTCCATACGACAGCCGCTCGGTCGGCGGGAACTCCTCGCGGAGTTTGCTCTCGATCTCGTCCTCGGACAAGCCCATGGCTCGGTACTTGGCGATCGCGCCAAGCAGCTTGTCCAGGTGGTGGCTGGTGCTCGACAGTCGCGGGGGCAGCCCGAAGCTGTCGCCGTTCGAGAAGAGCGAGCTGCGGTCCAGCGCGTCGCCTTCACTTCGGGCGAGACTGTGCACGAGCGGGGGTGTAGGGTCGTCCATCATACCGTAGGGTCTGGCCACCTCATTGGCAATATCTTCGTCATCTTCATCGTCGTCATCGTCATCACTGTCGTATTCATCGTCATAGTCGTCATAGTAGTCACTGCCCAATGAGTACGCGGAGCTGTCAATTGGCGTATGCTGGGGCGCGCTGCCACTGCGGCTATTGCGACTGCTGGCGCGGCTCCGCGTCCGCGCCGACGACCGCGTCATGCTCACGAGGCCGCTTCCGACGGCGGCCGTGGTGCCTCCGGTCAAACGGTGCCACGGAGCTCCGTGCCGGCAGCACTCGCAGACACCGCCGGTGTTTTCCCGGCCGTCCGGCAGCAGCTTCATCTTCTTGTAGCTGGAGCAGCCGCATGGGCCGTCGTCCGAGTCCCGGCCGAACAGGCAGGTGCCTCGCCGGCCGATGCCGGCCCGGACGCGCTGAGCCCGGCGCTCCATCTCCTCCCATAGTAAAGTCCGTGCCGGCACCGGCTTGGTCGGCACGAGGCCGGCAGCTCTTTTGGCCGCGTACTCTTTTGCCACTTCCAGTAAAATTTTCTCGGCCTCGCGGATGCGACGCGCTTGGTCGGCACCGTGTTCCGTCATTTGTGAGGCGGAGCTCTTGGAGAGCTTCGAGGCTTCTTCCTCCTCCGTGGGGTCCAAGGGGGCCATGCCCCCTGCTTTGTCACTGGAGCCTGAACCGCGAGGCAGCTGCGAGTCCGTGGTGGACACTGCCGTGCCGCAGTCGCTGGTCACCCCTTCGCTCTGCGAGCGGGAGCGGCGCTTGTGTTTGGGTTGTTGCAGAGACGGCGAGGAGGGCGACACCAAGTGACGGAACGTGCCGGCGGTGGACGGCGACCGGCGCTTGGGATGGAGAAATCTGCTGCTGGATGGAGCCACTCGCTGCTCCCCTGACGCGGCGAGCTTATTCCCCATGGACGATTTTTTGGTTCGGATTTTTCGTTTTATGCCGATATACGGGGTGCGTAAAATCCGCGGCCGTCGTCGAGCGTTGTGCGCGGCGAGGTGAACTCGAAAGTGGAGTACCTCTCTCGCTCTCTCGACTCGAGAGTCTCGAGTGTACCGACCGGCAGGCTGGGCTAGTGTCGGTGACGGCGTGTGTCGGAGACTGTCGGTCTCCGCCGGTTTGCGAGGTGAAACGGTTGATCGGTGGCAGCAGCTGGGGGCGCCGCCTGTCAACGCCATCTTGGCGTTTGTATGGAAATGCCTCGCGCCACGGAGTGCACGCTTCTAGGCACAGAAAATGCCACACAACTCGGCAGACGGGCAGCGGTGGGAAAATCAACGGCAAAAATGACCCCTGGGTTTAGCGACATGCAAAATGGAGAAAGTATATTTAACACCAAATGTTAATCTTTGCGTTTGACTGCCCCCTGACTTCAACGCCGGCGCTGTTCCTTCGAAATTGGAGCCCGCGCGATCGACGACCGGCACTCGAGGCGGAGGAGATTTTTGTGGCGACACCGCATCGCCTGCGCATGGTCTCGCTCAAGAACGCCACGCCTGCCACGGTGCCTCGCGCTGGTATCCTCTTCATCAACGAGATCGACATCGGCTGGCGACCATTCATGGTCTCTTTGACAAGTACGGGGACCCCACCTACGATCTCATGCGCAAAGGCTACAAGCAGGTCGCGGTCGCACCCGTGCGTCTGGTCAACCAGGTCTCAATGAACTGATACTTGCTCAAAGGCCTGCTGGGCAACATCCCGATCGAGAAGAAGAACCCGGGGGTGTTCGAGTCCATCTTCGTCTTCTGAGCCACGTGGGCCTTCGGCGGCCCGCGGATCGTGGACAAGGGCATCGACCTCGCTCTGGTGCTCGACGTTCACGAACGTCAAGTACCCGAAGGAGTGCTTCGACTACTTCTACAACCTCGACAGTGGTGAGTTCGAGAGCTGGAGCGCAAAAGATTGTTTGTTTTTTTCTTTTGACGAATTTCGTTCGTGTTGCTGGAAAATAAACTTAAACATTGCTGATGCAAGCAAAGGGAAAGTTGAAGTTGCCTCGGTCCTATATTTCGGATATTGGATACGCAGTTGTTGCCTCTCAATGCTATTGGCCTCATTGCAAGAATTGGCATGGCACACACAAGCGCCGTCCTCGACGACGATGAACTCAGCCGGAGCTGGCTCCGACTTTACGAGGAGATGGACCGCGTGTACGTCGGGGCGGAAAATGTTGAGATGGAGTCTGTAGATGCGGACGATGCAGAGGAGTTCGGCGACATGGAGAGTGTGGGCAATGACGACGCGTTGGAAGTTGGCGCCATGGAGTTCGTGGGTGGTCAAGACGGCGAGCCGACGCAGTTCGGTGACAGCGAACGATTTTCGTCCGGGTTCCTAAGGTCCTGGTCTGAGCTGAGCGTGGAGCTCGCCAGGGCTCCGGCAATGTCGCCCTCTTTCCTGCGTGCGTGGGATTCCCTCACAGCACATATCAACATGGAGACGCAGAGCGATGAGCGCACCGCTACTGTCATGGACCGGGAGGAGAGCATTGAAAGCGAGCTTGATGACCCCCCAGACGATCAAGACGAGGCCGCCGACGATGGTGACCGGCAGTGGAAGGTCCTCGCAATCACATTAAATGCTGTCGTCTTGGAGCATATAGGTGCTGCTGTTGTTCGAATGACGGTGCTTTCTTGCTGGTTTCTCGATTTTGGCCTCTACGCTTTGTGCTTCGGGCCACTTACCACATACAACGAGCGCGGACAGCTCACGTTCAGTGCTGTCGGACGTTGGGTGGGTAACTTGGGTGTTGACCCGAGGCCCTACAGGGGGCGATGCTTATGGAAATTGGGCTACACGACAAGGACTTTTTATATTAGAATTCGCGAGCTGGTTTCGGAGATGCTGAGCTGTGGTTACCCCGATGAAGAGATCGCTAATCTGCAGTTGAAGGGGGTTGTGGTGGGGTTACCTCGCGAGATGAAAAAACTACATTCAGCTGAGAAACTACTACGGAACCACTTTTCGACTCGTGAGCTTCGCCTGCGCCATAACGTCGACCTTGACGCCGTGGAGGTCCCAGCTGGATACCGAACACGTTATTCGGAAAAAGTCGAGTTTCTTCAAGGTGACGATGAAGGACATGCGTGGGAGACGTATCAATACATCGAGAATCGCCTTACTCAAGGCCAACCGCTACTTGGTGACGCCCGTGTTGAAGAAATAACACTGCGCAGACAGCACCTCGAGACGAGATTCGACACTCACCGCGTAGAGGCTCAAGAACGAAACCAGAAACGGCGGGAGAACTCGCGTTCGGCGTGGAGGTGCCGAATGGAGGCTTTGATGCCGTATTTGACGGAGGAACAAAGACGGTTGGTGAGGTCTCGGATTCGAAGTCGCGAACTAATTTTTGCTAGTGACGATGACGATAGTGATGGAGATAGTGATGCGGATGAACCCGGCGGCAATAATGAAGACGCTGCCACCGGTGGATCCAACAACGACAATACGGATGGCGACCCAGGTGACGCTGGGCACCATGCCGACGACAACGACACGCATGATCAAGACAGCGACATGGAGAATGGAGACTTTGACGGTGGCGGCGAAGATGACGATGACCAAGGAGACCAGGATGACCGCGGTGGTGGCACCAATCGCAGCTTGATGAATCAAGTCGAGCTTCATGTCAACTGCGAGATGGACATTGAATGTAGCCCATATCCAGTTAAAACAACTTGGTCAGACTGCAGGCCATCGCTACCAAACTGGACCAACATGGTAGGGCTGAACAAGTCTGCATATACAGATGAATACAAGGCGAGGAAGGCCGCCGAGAAGAAGGCGCGCAACACGATCTACATGAAGCTGTGGAGATCGAGGCGCACGCCTGAACAGATCGCCGAGCAGAAGGCGAAGGATGCGATCAACTCCAAGCTGCGGATGTCAAGGCGCACGCCGGAGCAGATCGCCGAGCAGAAGGCGAAGGAAGCGATCAGCTCCAAGCTGTGGATGTCAAGGCGCACGCCGGAGCAGATTGCCGAGCAGAATGCGAGGAAGGCGATCAATTCCAAGCTGCGGATGTCAAGGCGCACGCCGGAGCAGATCGCCGAGCAGAAGGCGAGAAAGGCGATCAACGGAAAACTGTGGATGTCAAGGCGCACGCCGGAGCAGATCGCCGAGCAGAATGCGAGGAAGGCGATCAATTCCAAGCTGCGGATGTCAAGGCGCACGCCGGAGCAGATCGCCGAGCAGAAGGCGAGAAAGGCGATCAACTCCAAACTGAGGAGATCGAGGCGCACGCCGGAGCAGATTGCCGAGCAGAAGGCGAAGAGGAATCGAAAGCGAGCCCAGACCATGTTGGCGACGCCGCAGCCTTTTAAAAAGAAAAGGTATGAGGAATAGAAAATTTGCGTAGCCATACGAACCAGTGCAAGTTGCTGATATTGACTTTCAGCTTAACGAATTAAGGGTTTTCTCCATCTTTTCTGGACTTGAACTCAAGAAGTCCAGGAGCAGTCGGTGCTGTGAATGTCTTGGCCGGCGCAGACTCAGGCTTCTTTGACTTGTTGCTTGCCTTCTTTGACTGAATCAGAGCATTCACCACATCGCGAATCCCCAGTAGTATCTTGTCCTTCTTCTTCAGCTCATCTCTTACAGCTTCGATCGCGCTCTCTGTTTCAGACAGCGCGGAATTGGCCATCTTGTTCTGCTCCTTTATCGTCTTCATCTCCTGCGCCTGTAACACATACGATTTCCTGAATGCCGCGATATCCTGAGACTGCAACACGTACGAATTCTTGAAAGTCGCGATATCCTGCGCATGCTGCTGCTGCAGCACTGCAATGTCCTGCTTGAGCGCCTTAGTCTCCTGCGCATGGTGCTGCTGCAGAGCTGCGATATCCTGCTTGAACGTCGAAGTCTCCTGCGCATGTTGCTGCTGCAGAGCTGCGATTTCCTGCTGCAGCACCATAGACGCCTGCGCATACTGCTGCTGCAGAGCTGCGATATCCTGCTGCAGCACTGCGACATTGTGCTTGAGCGCCATAGTGTGCTGCGCGTGCTGGTTTTGAAAAGCTTCGACGGCGCGCATGCTGTGCTTGTGCTGGGCGTCCAGAGAGGTAGTATCTCGCGCCTGTTGCTCGAACTGCATCTTCAAGACACACAAGTCCTGGTGATATCCCTCGATCTTCAAATTCAGAGCCGCAGTTTCCTGTTGATGCTGAGCGCTCTTCATCTCCACGGCATCTTTGTCCAGCCCCTGCTCCTCAATCTTCAACTCGAAAGCAGCCATGTCCAGCTGATGCTCCTCAATCGTCATATTCAGAACGGACGTATGCTGCTGTATCGTACTCTGAAACTCCAGCTGCTGAGCCTTTAACTTCTCCGTTTCTTGCCCAAGTTGCTGCAGCTCCACAACGAATCCGATACCCTGCTCCACTGGTGTGGCTTCGACTTCACCGCGTTCACCTTGACCATGAACCACCCCGTCCGAGATACCCTGCTCCACTGGTGTGGCTTCGACTTCACCTTGACCATGAACGACCCCGTCCGAGATCGCGGGTTCCTGCTCTGGGTCAATGCCGTCCGTCACCGACATCGTTGACTGCGAAGAGAGCAAGTTGAAGCGCTTCTTGAAGCGAGGCACCCACGCAGCCGTGACCTTGTCATCCTCTCGCTTGCGCTTTAGAATACGGTTGGCGCGGGCCACCAGCTCCTCGACGGCGAGAGTCCCGTCGACCATCAGCGCCTCGAGATCGACACCCTGGCCCACCGCCTGCGCTGCGATCTCGGCAAACAGCTCAGCCTCCATCTCCGGGTGCGCACCCCGGCGCAGACGCATGGTGTCGGGGCTGACGCAGTCTTGTAGCGGGGTGCGCAGGATTTGGCTGATGGTGCTGCGCGCTGGCCTGCCCCGACCGAACTCGCGCGCGCACCAGTCCGCCATCATCTCGTGGGTTAGCTTGGGGTTGGCGTAGTAGTGGCTGCGTGCCTGGTTCCGCATCTGTGTTGTTAGTAGAACCCGTTGGGGTTGCTGCTGCTGCTGCTCCTGCTGCTGCATGTTGATGTTGCCTTGCCTATCACCAAGTTACTCAGTACGGTTAGGTTTGGGTTTTTTAAACTGGAATAACGTGCACTTAATTTAAAATCCACGTACGTGACCCTTGGCGGTCGGATTTAATTAAAAGACCCCAAGTGGTAACCCATTTTTGGGTTTTTATCCCTCACACCACCAACAGTCAGAATGCATGTCAACTTCAACGTATAACTTGAAATATGTATTAAAGATTATACTGAAAAACTGTATGGTGTTGCCTTTACCACCTCGACCTCGAGCCGACGGAAGCTGGCCTCGCATGCCACTTCCTATTCCGTCCCATCCATGGCTCTTCCAAGACGCTTCATCCTCGACATCCTCGACGAGGAAATAGATCGGCACAACGCAGCGCTGATCGAGGCCGACCCGGATGGAGGCGTCGTCAACATCGCCAACTCCGGGAAGCGTCGGTTTTCTGCCTTCGCCCGGGATTGGGAATTCTCAGAGTTCGACGTTCACGTACAGGCGATACGAGTGCTACGGGAGTGCGACCGTGGCGACTCTCTTTCGAGAGATGACGTCGAACTCATTTTCATGAGCGAGCCCGAGGACGAAGACCAGCCACCTCGCCGTGCGGTGGTCAGAGGCCCCGATGATCGGGCATTCGCATTCCGCGACATCATCGGGGAGCGATGGACGCCCGATGGCCCAGTCCTCAGGCTGGACTGGGAGCCGAGCGAGGTTCCCGTGAACTTCGTCCCGCCGGAGCACGTGCGAGCCTTCCGCGACAACAAGCGCAATACTCGCGCTGCGGGTCGGCCGTAGGGAAACCAAGAACAAATAGGAAGAAGCAATACACATTGTTGTTGGTTGAATTTGTTTTGTTATATTAATATTATGCAAAGTGTTGTGTATGTATGTGCGTATTTGTTGAGTTGCATGGGGTGGAACCTGGTGGCTTTCGCTCTCCATGCACCAATGCAGAGAAGTGTCTCCGCAAACCCTGGGCACTAGGTGGCTTTCGCGCTTCTAGTGCCCCCACTGCTTGGTGGCTTTCGCGCTTCAAGCAGTGGTGAGTCCCCATTACATGCAACAACCCCCGCACATCAATACATATAGTACATGCACACATACATACATCATATAAACAATGCACTCTATACGAACCGTAGACAAACTCAAACAAGAGATAGAGGTGGAAAAACGATGTGTATTTAAAAGGGTTATCTACATAATACAGAACAAGACCACATCACAAAAGTTAGTATCTGAACAGCACGTAGCAAGCGATGACTCTCAAATATAGGACGTACCATTGGTATTGCAGCGGGGGGGGGGGCAGCGTCGTCCGGCGTGGTCCTCCTGGAGCTCGCTGGCGGGAGTCCCTGGCCTTCGTCAAGTCCCCGCGGCCTGCCGTTCGCGGGGCTGGGAGTGCTGCACGCCGTCGTGCAGCTCTGCGACCTGCTGGGGCCCTACGCGCTGTTCCAGGGCGCGCTGCTGCTGCAGGAGCAAGACGAGGAGGGCCAAGACGACGCGGAGACCAGACGCGGCCTGCTGTTCTGGCTGGGGGCGCTGCTGCTCTCCAGGCTGCTGCGCGCGCTGCTGTCGGCCTTCGTGCGCGCGTTGTCCGGCGTGGTGCTCTCGATGGAAAAAGGCAACTGCCGTTTGGTTGGCGGCAGTTGCCTTTTCATCTTTTTAAGCGCTTAAAAATAAGCGCCAGATGGCATCTGGCGTCATGCCACTGGCACAGAGACGTCTGGCGCCGAGAAGCAGCACCTGGGTAGCATCTCGCTGCCTACCCGAGAAGCAGCACCTGGGTAACATCTCGCTGCCTAACCGAGAAGCAGCACCTGGGTAGCATCTCGCTGCCTAACCGGGAAGCAGCAACTGGGTAGCATCCGTCGCTCACGCGGGTAGCATCTCGCTGCCTACCCGAGAAGCAGCAACTGGGTAGCATCCGTCGCTCACGCGGGTAACATCTCGCTGCCTAACCGAGAAGCAGCACCTGGGTAGCATCTCGCTGCCTAACCGGGAAGCAGCACCTGGGTAGCATCTCGCTGCCTAACCGGGAAGCAGCAACTGGGTAGCATCCGTCGCTCACGCGGGTAGCATCTCGCTGTTTCGTGCGAAATGCCGTAGATGTAGTCGAGGTAGTACGACTGGCACCTCCCCGTGCGACGTCCCGAATTGCATGGCGTATGTATACCCAGCCGCATTATAAAGAGATACATGCATGTATGCACGCGTCGTACCCACTCAGCATGGTCTCACGCTGGCCGTGCTTCCCGGGTGTGTATGATGCGTAATGGTTGCCTTGCTCGTGGCTGCGAGCGAGAGATTTAAATCACCGGCGCTGATTTCTTTCGCGTGTGGCGTTGCGGGCGGAGAACGCAACAGTGGGAATAAGACGACACGCACGGGTGTTCAGACTCGTGCTCAGTTGCACGGCATGAAATAGTCCGCCCTTGAAAGGCAAAAGACTAAGAAATGTGCCACCATCCAACGGCTAACGGCCAACTCGATGGCATTGTTCGAACCAGATCACTGAATCTCCTCCTTGCTACTTGCGGTGTTCAGACCATCAACATTTGCCTCCTTGGTCTCATTTGCCACTACCGTGGCGACACTTCCACCCGCTGCAATAGCTGAAGACTGCTCAGCTTGCTGGTCTTTTGCCAGCTCGGTCTGCTGCACCAACTTCTGCGCGGCGCGAAGCACAGCGTCCTCTTCACTCTCCTGCTCCTCCAGCTCTGCTTGCTCAGCGCTCGCGCTCTTGGGCAGAAACGGCTCGCCGGGGCACAACGCTTCGAAGATGGCGCGGGCGTTGGCACTCGCGCTCTCAAGGTGGATCTCCAGCGGGCTAGCGGCGTTGCCGGACGGTTTCTGCGGCTCAACGGGATCCGCGACACCGTCGAATTCGGCCATGGACGTTTCGCACACCCAGGCGTTGGCAGGCAAGTCCTTCGCCTTTGAGCTGGCGTCGATGAGTTTGGCGTCACTAGAAGCGAGGTGGTCCATAGTAAAGATGGCCCGCCACGCGATCCGGTCGCTCCAGCTTGAGTCAGTAGTAGCCGCTTCTACAGCATTGTCATCGGTAGTCTGCTTTGGTGTAGGCTCAACTTTTGCGGTGCCCTGCTTCTGTTGCAACTCCGCCTCCGAACTCAGAGTAAGGCGGTGGATCACGGCCTGTACGAGGGTCTTCTGCTTGTCTGCTTGGTCGAACCACTCAGTCGGCAGCGGCATCGAAATCTGCACGAGGAAGTAGCCCTTCGGACACGCGTACGCCCCGGCATCAAGCTGGATGACCTGGATCGCGAACGGGTTCTGGAACTCGCTGTCTTCAGGCGGGATGACGAGCATAAGGCGACTCATGCCCTCACGCAGTGACGACTTCAGCACAAATACGCCGCGCAAAATCTGGCCGTGGGCGTGTCTTGGCTTGTCATTGCTGGTGAGCCGAAGGTTGTCCACGTAGCTGCCGTTGGTCACCACGTGCTTCGTACGCAACACGTCGCCATCACTGCAGCGAACACCAAGGAGCTCATTCGTCTCGGTATCCAACACGAAGCCATCAATTGGAGCTCGGAGCACGTAGATACCACCGTACACAGCACTAAGTCGACAGAAGCTCTGCGCGAGCTCGCTGATGCCATACAATGGTGCCAAGAAGGCCGTGCCTGTGAATCGACCGATAGATGCTACATAGCGATAGACGGCATCCAGACCTTCCCGGGCTGAAATCTGGTTCTTCGTGGCTGGGAAGCTAGCGAGACCAACGCAGTACACGACCACCTGCTGCAACTTGGAGGAGAGCTTGAAGTGCTTCTCCAGCAGCTCCTGGAATGGACGGTCGAGGTACTTTTCCAGTTCAGCATCTCCATCCGCCTGACTCGCCTTGTTTTGAGGCCGCTTCAGTGCACGCCCAAGAGCAAGTGTGCGTTCGTTCTTGGTCTTGACATCCTCGTGCAAAATGTGAGTCTCGCCGTAGTCCGCGACAAACTGCAAGAACTTCATCAGCTGCCGCTTCTCCACCATACCCAGCAGCTTGCTCTGGAACACGTCTTTCTTCGAGCACGGCACCTCCCACACCGTGTCAGGCTCCGCTGCCTCCCCCGTCTTAGCTCCAGACACAGCCGGCTGGAAGTGCACGTACGTGCGCTCAATTGCCGCGAATTCGAGGTACCTCCCCACACCCGACGTGATTAAAATCTCCACCAGCTGCTCCGACGACAACATGAGTCGCGGGTTCACGTCGATGCTGAACGACGACGACTGCCGCAGGAGCTCTTCCTTCGTGGCTTCGTCGGCGAAACTTTCCTCCAGCAGGCGGCACTCGAATGAACTCTTCATAGGCAACACCCGCTGCTTGTTTCCATCAACTGCTGGAGTTTCTCCAACCTTCTTTTCCACTTGTCCACTCTCCTCGTCACCGAAGTTGCGAGGAGCAATGTTCTCGTTCTTCGTCCACCTCAGGAATTGTGCTAAAGGGAACGACGCGTAGTTGCTGCCGTAGTAGTCATTCTACAACATCAACAACAACAAGAATAATATTCATATCGTTTTTACCTTTAACAAATAATACATTGTTGCAAACAAGTTGCCTAACCTGGTCCAGATGCAACACCTTCTTGCCGATGCGAGCCAGTGCCCTTTTGCCAATCAACGCAACAAAAAATCAGTGTTTAACACCATGATGGCATTGTTGCAGGAAGGTTAGAGATGTTTAAGCACTGTTTAACCATTGTTTCACTTACCCTGCAAGAATCCCCTCCACCATGCCAGTGCCCACCAGCAGCACGTCGTACTCCGTCTCCTTCAGACTCGCGTCCATAGTCCCTCTCTCTCTTATCTCTAACCGTTTAGTCCACGTAGGCGTCCACCGATGCGCGCACGAAGAACTCGAAGAGCGGCGTCACCTCCAGCAGAACTTTGGCGACCCACGAGCGCAGGAACGAGATGTACAGGGACACGGCCGTGAGCGCGACGCAGACGGCGAGAGAGGGAATTGTGGCGAGCTCTTTTAGAATACGTTATTCCGATTGGGGGTGATATGATAACCTCTCGTAATTTATACTGAGAACTAACATGAAATACAGTAGTTTTATGGTTGCATTGAAGTTGAAGTGTATCCACGATAAAAGCATGAAAAGCTCAGTGCAGTGCTCTGGTTTGGCAGCCAGGGTGCACAATATGCAAGTCACTGCGCTATAAACTGATCGAAGCGTACATTGTTGCCGTTCAGATCTTTGTTTACACTTTCTGGAAGCCTTTTACAGATCGTCGTCTTGACGGCCTCTTCCTCCACCACGAGCGTTCTTGTAGATGTTTGCCCAAGTTTCAGCTTTGTCGCGGTCTCCAGGCGTCACGCAGCTGAAGTTGAGCTGCTTGAGATTTGGGAAGGACGCGATGACGTAGTTGCGATAGTGTTTCCTCTCCTCCAGAGGGTTCCCGTGTAGAGTGATGGAGTGCAAGCGCGGTAACCACTTGGCGAGCGCGTCCACGTCCGAGTATTTGCTCAGCCGATTCCCGTGCAGATGCAGCGTAAACAGCTCCGGGTACGCCGAGAAGACCTCAGGTGGAATACTTTCGAGCTCATTGCCTGACAGATCCAGCCACTGCAACATCCCGGGGTAGTCGAACACAGCGCGCAGCGCCTCATGCATGTCATCCAGATTCGAGAGCTTGTTGTTGTTCACACGCAACGACACCGGCACCTGTCGCTTCTTGGACGTTCGGACAGAACCCGTTGACACGGCTGAAGTATCCACGCTGGTGGGCGAGCTGATCTCGTCACTGCCGCCTGAATTTGCTCCGAAGTTGCCAACGGGCTGAGCCTTCTTCGCGCCGCCCACCGGGTCATGTTGTTGCATCTCTATCAGCCCAGTCACACGAGCAAACATGAGCCCACTCCCTCATTCCAGCCCGTTTTGATTCCGAAGTACAGACCTGAGAGCGTTGTCAGCCCCATGAAGGAATAATCCAGAGGCACTGCCGTAGCCTGACGTCGAGGCATACCCGTTTTTTTCGGGGAAGCTGCACCTGTTGATGCCGCCGGTGTAGAAGCCATTATCACGACTATCAGATCGATTTCCTGCTGGTTATCACTAGAATGAAAATGCTGAGAGCAGCATCAAACCATTACTGGATGTTGCCTGAAAATAGTGCTTCCCTGCCTTATTACGCTCCTCGGCTTCGAGAAGTGTCTGAAATAGACGACTTTCTCTAGTTGACTCGGTGCTGATCGATGTTCAGCAGAAGCTGAAGCACTCGAAAAGCTCCTCGAATGGCGGAACCCATCGACTTGTGCTCGTCAAAGTGGAAAACTCGGCCGTCTTCGCTCTCTGGCTCCGTCTTTTTCGGTGAAAGTATGGCGTACTCAGCACTTCGGAAGTCGTAGCGCGAAAAGAACTTGCTGGCGCCGACGTCTTGCACGCCGCGTGTAAATTTCTTCTGCACTGTTTGAACTTTTGCCAGTCGTGAGAAGAATGACTCAGTTTCGACGGTATTTGGGTCACAACCAACCGAATTCTCGAGTAGTTTAACACTCAGTTCAGTCAAGGGATCTGCCAAACGCATAGTCGCAAAACTCAACAGCTCTTGGTTGGATTTTGCCAGAGCTTCAGCCTCTTGTACGACAGCTGCAGCACACGTACACCAAAATCCTCCGTTACCAGGGAGAACGTATCCCGATTGCAACACGTTCCGCAGTCGAAAAATCATTTTGCGTGTGTCATTTCGTAGCTCAATTGCTAGAGATCGAGTTGGACCTTGGACAATGACAGAAGCATGTAGTTGGTGTCTGGTGTTGGGTAGCACAACCTGCAAGAAGAACGACGCCACCTCGTCGTCATCATCTTCTTGGACTCTAGCCGCGACTAGATCAAGCGCTTTGACCTCAAGACACTCGAGACCGATCGTACTGGGTAGGAGTTCGTCCCATGAATCAATGATTTCAGCTCCACTCATCTCAGCGAGGTGCCGCAGTGACTTGTACGATGACACAGGAACGCACAGAGGAACACCTGGTGTTGAGGCAGATGCATCTAACGCCTGCCCGCTGATCTCGCCGTGGACGAAAATGACTTGGATACCGGTAGAAGAGTTTTCAACAACGTCAGCCAACTCGATATCCCCAGCAAGGACCACCACACCTCCATTGATCATCATCGCGGCTGGAAAACATCGGCTCTGCAAGCTCCGACGGAGTGAAGAATTTGCGATTGGTAGCAACACTCCTTCCAGTACACGAGAGCTCGTTGCTGACGTGACGCCTCCAAGCAGTACGTGCGTTGTTATGAGACTTTCAAGTGCGAGATCCTCCTCGCCACCGCAGAATTCAATGGGGTCTAGCGTGGAGGCCGCTCGCACCGCCAAAGACGTCGGAATTGAGCGCTCGCCGCTTTTCCACGGGAAACAATGCCCGTCAGCAGAGATACACAACTGGGTCCCCTCGCAACTACAGCACAAGAAACTCACTTTGTGGACAGCAGCCGACCCAAAGCTGCAAGCTGGCGAGACCACTTCATCTTTTGAAAGAATGGAATCGCTTCATCTGTCGATACCCGCATGAGCTTGGCCGTCTACAGCAACCAACACAGTTCACACCGGCTTAATGCTCGCACCTTACAGAAAAACGTCGTCAGCAACGTCACCGACGTCAAGACAAGTCTTCTCGACTGAAGACAAGGCCTGCTGGATGGCGTCACTATCCAAGCAGCAAAACAATTTAGAGACTGTGACAACCGGCATGCAACATAAACCCCTTACGCCTGCAGTCCTTGACGTCGAAGCTCCAGAACAGCTTCCGCTAGAACACCACACAGGTTCAGCATCGTCGTACAGCCCTGCGCCACCGTCGAAGATTAACGAACCGAAGCCTATCACATCAAAATCGACAAAGCCTCGTACCGTGCCGAATGTTCTTCGCTGCTCGTCCAACGCTTGTTGCAAGATGGCAGTACCCGCGTTTTGGCTCTGCAACGCGCTCGCGACTGTGTACGCGTCATCCGAAAACAGCGTGTGCTCGAGTTCGTCTACATGGAACGGCAATTGAGTGGCGTGTTCTTCGGCAAAGACCTGCAGACTGCCTGATTACCTGTTACTTGCTTGCGCAGTTTATTGGGACCATAAAGTGATTGCACGGCGCGCGCCACGCCCGCCACGGCCTGCAGCAGCACCATGCCATCCTCCATCGCGTCTAGCGTGTCAACAGTCGCAGACAACTTCAACTTGGTATCTTTTGCAAATCTGAAGTTTGTGCCAGACACAAACTGTGTAACCTACACGTAACGCCCGGCTGAAGTGGACAGCACTGCATAACGACTAAGTACTATATTTACTAGCTCACTTGATGCTTGTCCTTCCTACTCACTCGCCGTTGTACCGCGCCACAAAGTCGCCCATGCCCGGGATTATCGCCTGTGTCTCTGGGTCGACGTCGCTGTCGATAGCACTCGTGACGATCCGCACGTCTGCATCACGCAACCCAAACAATGTGAGGTTAGTGGCCTACAATGCCCCTCCAAGACCGTACTACCTACCAGGGAAGCGGTTGCATATAGCGACGAGGCTGTCCGCGGAGCACAGGATGATCACGAGAGTGATGCGGCTCTCTTCAACGCCCAGACTGCACAGCGCCTCGATGGCCTTGCACTCGCCGCCACCAGTATTAACCGTCGAGCTGAACAGCAGTACCCTGTACCGCGTGATGTCGCTCGGCAAGTCCATGTGCTCCAAGCGCCAGCCATTGTGTCCATCCGGCCCGACGTCTATGGAGCCTTGCGGCGCGTCTGGCTCCATCTGGTGGAAAAGCACCAGGAACGGGAACCCTTCGGCGCCGACAGCTACGCCGCAGACATCGTCCGTGCGCTCCAAACCATACGTCGGGTAGCCTGTCGTGGTGGTCATTTCAATTGTGCGCGCGCTTATGGTGGCGAGCGCTTCCTCCAGCAGCAGCCTGCGCAAGAGGGACACAATGTCATTAGCTAGAATTGGCAATGCCGAGCTGACTGCCATCCGTACATGATCAGCCTGCCCGCGGCGCGACGGAAGGCAACGGGGCTCGTCCTATAGTCCCTCAACGTCGTCATCAGCAGCAGCGCGGAGCTCGAGCTAATCTCCCGCACTGCCCCCTCCTCGCCCGGTTGATCGGAGACGTTCTCGGCGCGGTCGATCTCTTGCGCCTGCTTGACCAGCAGGTCGTAGCGCGTGACGATCTCGTCACGATTCTTCTTGATGTGACAGATAGCGGCGCGCGTGACACCGTACTCGCGTGCCAGAGCGGCCTGCTTCTCGCCGTTCTCAATGCGCTTGATGATGTTGTGGCGCTCCGTGTCGCGCAGGTACCGCACGCGCTTCTTGGGCTTCTTGTGTGGCGCGTTACCGGTATTGCCTTCGTTCTCCTTGGTCTTGGACGCCTCCTCCTGCTCGGCTGCATTGGGCATCTGCTGGCCGCGCGTGGTGCTGGTTGCGTTGGCCTCGGCGTGCAGCGCCATGAACTCACCCATAGGCTGCAGTTGCATGTTGCAGTCAAGTGGAGCTTCAACTTGAGGCGCGGTGTGACGCTCGTCATCGTTCCGGGTGTCTCGTTCGGATGTAGACATGAGGGCCCGACCTTGGTTGTCGACTAGCGAGACGGTGGACCAATATTGCCAAGCGGGACTTGCCTAGTGTTTTGAGATGTGAGCTCCATGTGCCGCACCGAGCAAGCGAGCACTGGCAAGGACGCTCTCTCACCAAGCGGCAAAGGCTCGCGCTGGTGCTTGGCGACAGAAATACGCGTGTTGCGCTCGATGGGGGATGGGGAACGGCACGCTACAGCTTGTGCACTGTACCGTAGCATCCTACAGCCTGTAGTACAGGACCCTTTTCGGGTGACCACTCGTGGACGCTGCTGCTCTCACCAGCACCGCCTGTTGCAGCGACAGCGTTGTCGACGCAACACTTTGCAACACTTGCTGTGCGGTGCCACCGGAAGCAGGCCTGCTTGAAAAAAAGAGCTCGTACCCAGGGCTGTGGAAAAATGGATTGCGATTGTCAGATTGCCAAGATTGTCAATCACAATTATTGATTGCCCGGAAATCTCAATCGGCAATCACAATATCGAAATTGTCTCCCAGTCGATGTTGGGCCTACCACAGCTAGTTCATTAGCATTCCGCCAATCACGCAACTCAAAGCGAGCCCTCAGACGAATCGTACTGGTGCTGCTGGGGTATTTGGCGCCATGTTCGTTGGCTCTCGCACAGCAGGCGCCATTTTCTTCGGTGTTAGACATACTGGTGCCTACTGGTGCCTCTCAAGCATTCCATTTCCCAATTGGAGTCGTATCCCTTAAGAAAACCCGCCCCCAGTGATGTTCCAACAGCTGAAATGGGACCTGGTGACGCTTGCAGATGTGTCAAAGGCCATCGAGCAGTCGAAGAGTGCCGAGTCAGCCCAAGTGTAAGTTGTACCCATGGTTGCAATAATCAGCGATCTAGATTGTCATGATTGCAATAATTGATTGTTCTCGTCTAGGCCCTTGCAATCAATAAACAATCTATATTTCCACAGCTCTGGCTCGTACCCATTCAAGCCCGTTAGTCATACGCTTCAGGGACAAATAGAGCCCATTGCGTTGGCGACTTGTCTCGCCATTCCATTGAATGGCGAGCGGTGCCAATAAACACGCGCTGGGCGAAGTCAAAAGAAGGTTTTCGCTGCGGCGGATTGCTAGCTCCGAAAACTCAACGAGTTTGAACAAGATTTGTGTGTTAGGAATGGCGGCCCAACGGCTATCAGAGGTATTTATAGAAGTTGTTAATGAAACTCTACTTGCTGAACCAAGAAATCTTTTCCTCTGCCGAGTTAAAGTGAGTGTTGCCGGATTCACCACCTAACACCTCGAGGATCTACATGTACATGCCGCACGACCAAGGCACTTGTGAATCACAAGTACGCTTATCGCAAGTTGTGATGAGGATGACTCGCGCTGACGACGGGTGGTATCTCCACGATTTTTCAACGAAGCGCGAGTATTTGAGCTAGTTAGCCACGCTACGGGAAAACGATACCCACAGTGGTGTAGACTGTGCCTGCCGAAAAAAGCCCTTGATAATTCACGGATGGCAGAGCTCCGACTGATCGCGATTGACGGGTTTCTATTATCACTTATGGAGGGATTGAAGTCCCACTACCCCATCTCTGCATAGCTCAGTCGCAGTAAGCGCAACAGTAGGCGCCTGTTCCATACTGAATGTCTAGTACTCCCATTTCAATCAATCTATCTATCATCAAAAGCTGCAATCATTATTTCTCATTTTGCTTTTAAGATGAAGATGCTATACAGATGATTAAATATTTATCAGGTTTAGCAAGTGTATAAAAGACATGGACCATAACCCAACCGGTTCATTCCCTCTTTCCAGAGAGAAGCGGCCCGCCCCACCTGCCACATCCCCAGTCAAGATTTCCGCTTTAAGGGCAACAGCGGAAGTGCCCCCACCACCGTTCGACACTAAGCCGCGCAGTGATGGCGCCGCCCCCGCGGTCCAATGGTGCGCCGGTCCCCACACGCAGCAGCGGCACGTCCGTGGCCCGCAGTTTAGCGCAGGCGGCTGCGGCGCTTCGCGCGCAGGAGTGGCGTGCTATCAACAGCGTGCACTCTAACGCTAACTCTAACTCTAACGGGAGCTTTAGCTTCAGCGTTAGCGCACATCCGACCGTAAGAGACGCCGATGACGCTAACGACACAAGACGCGGCGCGTACGGCCCCCGGTCGGATGGCGCCGCAGCGAGACGTCAAGCGCCTCGATACACGCACTACGCGCCGGAGCAACAGCCCCCACTCTACCAGCACGAGGAGAACGATGGAGAACAGACCGCGGCGGCCATGTACGACCGCGAGGCCTTCTACGCGGAGCTGCGCGAGCGCCACCGCAACCTCACGCACAGACAGCGACTGGCCCGAGAGTTCTACGAGCAGCTGCAGTGGAGACAGCAGCAACAACAGCAGCAACAGCAACAACAGCAACATTATCAGGTGCAGAGGAGACCTGAGCCGATGTACAGGCAGCAAGACGACGGCTACGAGGTGCAGGACGCGGCCAAGAGACGGAGGGTCCTCATGGACACTCGTGCCCAGCAGTTCAGACGGCAGCAGCAACAACAGGACGAGGCTGCAGCTGCGGCCAGACACTCGTCGTACCCCCCGCAGTTGGGGGTGTCAATGGACAGGAGGGTACGAGAGCCCAGGCCCCTTGCTGAGGTGGGTGGTGGCAGGATTGGGTTGATGGAACAGCAGAGGGGGCAGATGCAGGTGCAGATGAGAGCTGCGTCGTCTGGTGCGAGGCCGCTGTCGGCAGGATTAGGGCCGAGGGTGACGTCACCGCTACGAGCTTCTCGGCCGACCCCCGTGCAGGTTCCGGATGTGAGGGCGATGGGGCCTTCGACTGTTACGAGTGGCAAATCGCCGTCTGGTGCTGGAACACCGACGTCGAACGGACCTGTGGAGAACGAGGACAACAACGCGCTGTCCGTGATTGAAGATCCTGATGATGACGACGATGATGATGAAGACACTGCAGTTGTGGAGGACGATACGCCAGGAGAAGAGAAGAAACCCAAGAAGCGGGTGAGATACCTACGTGACACGGACCGCCGCAACATTATTAAACGCATTGAGAACGGAGAGAAGCAGGCGGCACTGGCGCGGGAGTTTGGTGTCACGAGAGCCGCTATCTGCCACATCAAAAAGAATCGCTTCGAGATCCTCTCGCGCTACGATATGCTGGTCAAATCTGCCCAGGAAATGTATGCCCGCTCTTTGTTTGCGTCGCGGTGTGTACGTAGTGCTGCTGGGAGCTGACATATTTTTCATGTGTACTCAGGGATCGCGCTGAAATCTTCGTTGGGCCTCCAGGCGTGGACATGATGGTGCATGAGGTGCGCGCCAACTCAGTCCTGCTGCTCATGACAATGCTGCGTGACAACCGCTCAAATGGAGCCACCTTCCGGCGCGTGGCAGGCCGCCTCATTATGTAAGTACCGGTATTTTATTCCTCCCAACTCTGCTCTTGCAAATTTTCTGATGACGCGTTGATGGGCGTAGGATTCTACTTGAAGAAGCTCTCGCAGTTCTCGGGACGGAGAGTGTGGAGGTGAGAACTGGCACCGGCCACTTGTACCGAGGCCTGGAACGCAAGCATCAGTATTGCGGCGTAGCCATCGGGGCCGAGGGATTCCCGTTCCTGGTGCTTTTCCACCAAATGGAGCCGGATGCCCCGCAAGGGTCAATTCATGTGACGAAGGCGGTTGATAGGCGAGGGCAGCGAGCTTGGCTTCTGGACCACATGGATCTGCCCGCGAATATCGTTCACCACCGAGTTCTACTCTTTTCAGCGACTTGCAGCACAGGTGACGCCGAATGCAAGGCCATCGAGGTAAGCTCCTCTCCTCCTTCTCTCTGACATTGTGTCGTTCTGAGACGCTCACCATGTGCGGTTCTGTAGGCGCTCTGCAGTGTGGGCTGCGATGAAAGGACAATTTCGCTGGTCGTGATCCTCATAGCAGGCGACGGAATCGTCAAAATCAGCAACCGTTTCCCACGTAAGTGACTTGCCATCGTAGACCATGCATGCCCGCGCCAAGCTGACGGATTCTCTACATTCATACAGACGTGAAGATCATCACAAGTGGGGTCGATGACAAAGTGGACCCGCACACGGACGGCATCATCCCGGGCTTGGGCGACTTCGTCTCGCGCTACAACGACTCGTAAGCCGTCGACCGACCCAGCGTACTCAGCCACCATCTCCACCGTTCTACTCTCCTCGTACCAGTCAACAGTTATCGTAGATGCACGCCACTCGACTACTACAGTATTATTTTATTGGACATTCGCTCAAGAAACTTCAACTTTCACTGTGCACGTACATGTTGCCATCTCTCATACACCCTTCCAATTGGTCAAAACCAGCCCCACATTTTCCTCCAATCGAAGACACGCATCACTCCAATAGCTCTCCATCCATTCCTGGCCTCACAGACGCATCACCAAGCCAAGGCCTCGGACGGACGTAGCCATGTTCGCGCTCTCCCGCCTCGCCCGCGCCTCCGCCGCCGTGGCGCGCGTGACTCCCTCGCTGCCGGTGCAGGCCGCGTCCGCGCGCTTCGTGTCGTACGTGGCGCCCCCGCGCGTGTCGGCGGACAAGAGCTACCGCTTCGGGCTCAAGCTGGACGACGTGCAGCCGCAGGACGAGGAGGAGGAGAAAACGCTGGCGCAGCTCAAGGCCGTGCTGAGTCTGCGCAACGCATCGCAGCACGAGCTGAACAAGGCGCAGGTGGCCACGGCCATCGAGACGTTCCAGCGCTTCCCGGGCGACACGGGCTCGAGCGAGGTGCAGATCGCCGTGCTCACGCAGAAGATTCTGCACTGCACGGCGCACGCGCAGCAGCACAAGAAGGACCATCACTCGCGACGAGGCCTGATCGCCATGGTGGAGAAGCGGCGGAAGCTGCTCAAGTACCTGCGCCGCAAGGACCTGCACAAGTACCGCGCGGTGGTGGCGGCGCTGGGCCTCCGCTTCAGCTAAGGACGGAGCCGAGAGACAAGAGATACAGGACGCACTAGAGGAGACGAGATGGAAACAGGAGGACGACGCTCTCTTTATGCTGTTTGGTGGTTGTTATTGGTGCTAGTAGTTGCTGACGTCGTCGTCGTCGTCGTCGTACTCGTCTTCGTCTTGTTCGAGCAGCGGCGCTTCTTGGCTCTCCATGAGCAGGGACAGGATGTCGACGCACTCGGCGAAGGACACGAGCGTGTCGGGCGTGGCGCCGATCTCCTGCAGCAGCTCGGCGAGTTGGTCCTCGCTCACGTCGAGTTGCAGCACGTCGAGGAGCCCAGACAAACGCGAGCACGGGATGCAGCCGCTGCGCGTCTTGACCGACTGCGTGTCCGCGCGTTCGGCCATTGCCGCGCTTTGCTCCGCGAGCAGAGCAGCGAACTCGCTCTGGATCGCACGCAGCATCTGCTCGTCGAACACGACGGCGCCCGGCTCGAGCTCTGTAGCTGTCATGGAGCTGCGGCGAGGCTCCTCATCCACTGCGTCCTCGTTCTCGTCGTCGTCGTGGAACGCCCGCTCGCGCACGCGGTCCTGGCGGATGCCGGCCACACCCTCACTCAGCACTTGCTCCGGGTGGGCAAGCTCCAGCTATCCACAGCAACAACGTAGCACACAGTCAGAGCGGATGGAGCTTGTCACGAGGCAACGCATTCGACTCACCTCGGGCAGCTGGAACGCGTTGTGGCTCTCATTATCATCGTGATCGTCGTCGTGCATGCGGAACTCGCGGTCATCGTGGTAGGTTCCGCACTTGGGGGCGTCGTCGACCCATTCGCCTGCGTACATCTTGCGTGTAGCCTTGTAGAAGTACCGACCCGGGCCTTCCTTCTTGCCGTTGAGCCAGTGACCTTCGTACCGATCGCCATTTGCTGTTGCAGTTCACCCCCACAAAGCACGTTAGTGACTTTCATTGTACCGCACGCATCTTGACTCTACTTACCCAGCACTAGCGTGCCGCGCCCGGAACGCTCGTTTCGCAGCCACTCTCCGTCGTAGACGGACTGGTCTTCACCGTAGATCATGCGGCCATGCCCATGACGTTTGTTGTTGAGCCATTGACCCTCATACTTGCCGCCATCTTCGTGGAAGGACGTGCCGCGTCCGTGGCGGTGGTCGTTGTACCATTCGCCTGCGTACTGCTTGCGCAGCTTCTTCTTTTCCTCGACCCAGTACACGCCACGACCCTGCCGCTTGTTGTCCACCCACTCGCCTTCGTACTTGTTGCCGGTCGCGTACATCAGCGCGCCGTAGCCATGCTTCTGGCCGTCCTTCCAGTCGCCCGTGTACTTGCCCAGCAACGTATACTCGATCTTCTTGGCAGCCGCAGCCATGTTGGTGGCCTCCATCACGTTGGCGTAGCTTGGTAACTGCGTGTGGCCCTTCTTGGGCTGCACCCAGTACACCGAGTGCCTTGGACCATTGCGAGCTGCCAGTTTTTCGCGGAGCCGGCTGGCCGACAATGCATTGCCTCGACGGCCAATGCCAGGCGTGGTGGTGACTTTGGCGCTCATGGCTTGGTGTGCGTTGGAATCGGATGGCAGGAGAACGCCAACTGACCTGCAGATGGGATCACTTCAACATCGCGTAAAAATACACAAGGCGAACAGGGTCAATTTTGGCACAGAGCTACATTGAGAGGGCTACCTTTGTCGTCTTGGATGTTGCTGTGTGCCGGACGATACGTCGACGACATGACAGGTCAGTTCACGCATTCTACGCTTCTGTGGGCCTTGTCCGCTGAGTTGCAACCTTCGAAGCTCAACTCACCATACTGCTTCTGAACGCGTGGTATTGCAGAGTTTTACTGCGGCCCGTCACGCGTCATGAGGGCTCCGTACAAGTTGGGTCGGCGGTCGCGGATAAGGCCCCAGCTGGCTCGTCGGACGTGGAATTTCTCGAGGTCAAAGCTCTCCACTAGCACACCCTCGGACTCGCGATCAGCGATCTTGAGCTGGTGGACAAGCAAGCAAGGCGATACGTTGACAGCGTCAGTATGACCTAGCGTATCCCAATACAATAAAAGACTCGACGCACCATTTCGCCGGTCTGGCCTGTGATGAACGAGGAACCGACAAATGTGACCTGAATACCATCCACGACCTCAGAGCCCACGCGGTTGGAGCAAATAACGGGCACCATGCTGGCCGCCGCATGGCCCTGCATCACGCGCTGCCACTGGTCACGCGGGTCGAAGTTCGGGTCGTACTGGTTACTGCCCATAGCACTCGGGTACAACAGCAGCTCCGCGCCCTGCACCACCAAACTGCGCGCCACCTCCGGGTACCACTGGTCCGAGCCGATAGCCACACCAATCTTGCCGTAGCGCTGCAAGAAATCATGGTCAATAATAAATCCTCAGCACCACCGCACAACAAAAAAACTATTTTCTCGATCTGCTCACCGTGTTCCACACTTTGAAGGAGTCGTCCGACGGTGTGAAATAGTACTTCTCATTGTATCCAAGGCGATCTAACCAACACCGAGCGTGAGTTAATTGCACACTGGCAGCCAATGAATTGCACGGCAAACGCACCTCCGATGTGCATCTTGCGGGCCACGCCCAGCACAGTCCCGTCGGCGTCGATGACGGCGCACGAGTTGTAGTACGAGTTGTTGCGCCGCTCGAAGAAGCTGATGGGGATCACCACGTGCAGCTCCTTGGCCAGCAGCGCCATGCCCTGCACGAGCGCCGACTCCTCGAGCGTCGTGGCCAGCTGGAAGTTGCCGGCGTTGAGCTCGATGGGGAAGTACGAGAACTGGAACAGCTCCTGCAGCAGGATGACCTGCGCGCCGCGGGAGCTGGCGATGCGCACGAGGCTCTCGGCCTTCTTGATGTTCTCCTCGGGGTTGCCGCAGCTCATCTGCGTGGCCGCCACGGTCATCACCTGCGTCGGAATAATGATACAATGATACACAAGCATCAGCGCACCGAGCAGCTCCGATGACGGTATTTCTATTGGGTTTACCCGCTCGACGGCGGTGGACGGCGCCTTGAAGCCGACGTTGGCCGAGCTGGAGCCCAGCGAGCCTGAGGACGAGCCGACGCGGCCCACGGACGCGTGCATGACGACGGAGAGAGGGGGCAGCTCGGATACCGGTACTGTAGCGCTTTGGACAGACGCCGAGCGGTGCTGTACTACAGTTTGTATGCAGGCGTCCCTTACGATCCCACGACGTGTGTGTCAACGAAGATGACAAATCTTCAGTGCCATACGAGCCTGAATGACTTGGTTTTTGTATGGATAGAAGTTCACAACATTTGTAATGGCGACCTAAAGTAGGTAAGCTGTAGATACGGGTACCGACGAAGTTAAGCTTATCCGACCAAGTTGCCTTGCCAAGCCGTACTGGCGCTCGCTGATGTGTGCCGATATCTATAGTGACGACGTATTTTATTTAGCTGGCAGGCCGCTGGTGACAGCCCATCCTGACTCATTTTCGTCGCTGCTGCTGCTCTAGCAAATGACGCCGAGGTGCTTCGTGCGCGGGTACTTGGCCTGCAACTGGGGCCACTGCACGACGAACTCGTCGGCCACGTAGTAGAGCAGCTTCCCCGTGAGCGACAAGTGCTGCACGCGCGCGAAGCTCTCGCAAAAGACGATCTTCGAGTCGCTCTGAATGCCCAACACACGGAACAGCAGCACCGCCGCACAGATCGGAATGCATGTGCCTAGCAAATACCACGCCACCATGAGCTCCAACCTCTCCAAAATACCCCCTAACACTCTACAACGTACCGGGCCCATTGCACAGCACCAACTGCGGGCGCCGATTGTAGACCAGCCCGAGACATGACTGGAACGACCGCAGCGTAGTCCACACCGTCGACGACCACGACTGGCCAACCTGTTGCAGCACAACCACATACACCACATCAGTCAATTTGCAGCTATTACAGCCACCTCCACGCATCGCATTGCAGCTCGCACCTCTCGACTGCGCGGGATGACGGTGAACGAGTCGGTCTCCGTCGGGTTCCAGTCCAGTTCGGTCTTGGCCTGGCTGGTCTTGTCGGTCTCGGCCACCACGAACGTGATAGGCGTATACACCTCCCTCTTGAGCCTCTTCATGAGCTTCAGCAGCTCCGTCGTGTGGCCCCCGGAGCCCAGCACCGCCATGACGCGGATCTGACGTCCAGCAGCCTTGAAATTCCTGCTTTTGGACGCGTTCTGGCGGTGGAACAGCGGCTTCGAGTAGCTGGCCACACTCGCCTTCACTCTCTGAGGCACGACCACCTGCCAGACTCGAAGCGCGAGCAGCACAGCCACCAGGAGAAGCGCTGCCGCGAGACGTAGCACCAGGCCGAGCAGCTCCATACTTTGTGCCACGTTTTAATGGGGTTATTGGGTTATGATTGGGGTACACAAGCAGGTTACACGGTGTACGAAAGGCAACTTTATGTGCATCACTTTCGAATTGTCCTCGTCCAGCACAAGCCGCTTCAACTGACACACAACATCAGTCATGGGCTCCTCGGTGCTGCAGACGTACGTGGTGTGCACGGCCGTGCTGTACCTCAAATTCCTGCGCGTGACCATGATCCAAGCCAAGAAGACGTTCGATGCCGGCGGCCGCGCGCCGGAGGACAAGAACCTGCCGCTGGCCAGAGGCCGACCCAAGCAGACCTACGGCATGGACCCAGAGGCCGAGAAGGACGAGAAGATCCTCAAGGCCCGCGAGGTGGAGCACCGCTGGCGTTGCATCGTGCAGAACGATCTGGAGTCCATCCCATTGGCACTTGTGGTGTTCGGCGTTGGCGTGGCCATCGAGGACCGCATCCACCCGGCCGTGCAGATCGGAGCCATGGTCACGTACACGGCGCTGCGCTGCTTCCACACCGTCGCGTACGCCAAGAAGCTGCAGCCGCACCGAGCTTGGTGCTGGCGTCTGGGTGTCGTGGCCATCGTGGTGGGCGCACTCAACGCCGTGGTCGGCGTGTACGCGTAGGAGCTGTAGGTTTACGTACGACTTCGAGCAAAATCGAGCCTATTCATCTCGCTTTCAAGTGATGTTTTCGGGCCTTGATATGCTTTGCTGACGGATGCATGTACACGTACAGCAACAGCCCTGTGGTGGTGGTGGCCCACCACCACCACCACTGGTGGGACTGCAGTACCGGTACACGTCAGTCTTGCGCCCAGCGGCAACCAGCCATTTGGTGGAATCATCGGGCCCTGGACCCCAGGGCCCGATGATTCCCAGGCTGGGCACGTTGAGCTTGTACATGTACCCCTGTACCCATCAACTTTAACGGGAGTCTCATTGCTGACGCAATTCGCTCTTCGATTGGCTAAAATAGAGGTTCCAACGTAAACACTTCAGGATGGCTACATTGTCTGACGTACATGTAGCGAAATGGATTGGACACAACACGTTTAACGGAGCGCAGCGCAAGCACCAGTCCAGCATGAGCGGATCTACAGAATTGAAGGCCTACGTGGTGTGCTCCCTTGTCCTCTACCTCAAGTTCGTCATTGCAACTGGTATCCAGGCCACCAAGACTTTCGACGCTGGCTGCCGTCCGCCCGAGGACAAGAACTTGGCTCTTGCGCAGGGTCGCCGTGAGCAGAACTACGGACTGCTCAGTGACACGAACGACGCCGAACTCATGAAGGCGCGTGAGGTCGAGCACCGCTGGAAGCGCATCATCCAGAACGACCTCGAGTCGATTCCGCTGGCGTTGCTGGTTTTCCTCGGAGGCGTCTTCGCCGGCGGCAACAAGGAACTGTTCGTCATTTGCCTGGGGGTCTACACGTTTGTGCGCTGCTTCCACACGTACGCGTACGCCAACTCGCTGCAGCCCCATCGCGCCTGGTGCTGGCGCATCGGCGTGCTAATGATCATCGTCAGCGCCGTCAACTCCACAGTCGGCGTCTTCAGTTAGACAACAGATAGCAACTCTACTCAGGCTGTACATGTACCTGTAGTTACTCTACTCAATATACTGGGCCGCTGCGTCATCATCTATAACCTTGAAGTGATTGATTGATCCGGCTACATATCTCCCGATTAAGTTTACCCAGGTGCAGTGAGTCAAGGAGTGGGACTATCTGTCAACGGCCAATGGCGGACAAGTCCTTCACGCCATCAGGTCCTTGGTCTCTGCAGCGCCCGAGATGGTGAAGAGATTCGTCCTTCAGCTCAGCTCCACGCACGCGTGATCTCCGCCTCATTGCGCTTTTCACCTTCCGTCACCACCAGCACATTTCAACTCAACTCGAAACATGTCAGCGACCGCCGAGCTCAAGACCTACGTGACCTGCGTGGCCGTGCTGTACGTCAAGTTCGTGCGCGTGACCATGATCCAAGCCCGCAAGACGTTCGAGGCCGGCGGCCGCGCCCCGGAGGACAAGAACCTGCCGCTGGCCAAGGGCAACCCCGTGCAGAACTACGGCCTGGTCGCGTCGCCCAACGCCACCGCGGAGGAGAGCGAGAAGCTCCAGAAGGCCAAACTCGCCGAGCTGCGCTGGAGACGCATCGTGCAGAACGACCTCGAGTCCATCCCGCTGGCGCTCGTCGTCTTCGGCGCCGGCGTGCTGGCCAAGGGCAACTCCACGGTGCAGATCGTGGCCATGGTCGGCTACACGGCGGTGCGCTGCTTCCACACGGTGGCCTACGCCAACGCCATGCACCCGCACCGCGCGCTGTGCTGGCTGTTTGGCGTCATCTTCATCACCACGGGAGCCGGCAACGCGCTCTACGGCGCCTTCTCGTCCTAGACAGCAGACGTAGCTAGGTAGCAGTACTATGTACCATCAATCCAGTCCCCCCGCTTGTCCTACTGTGCTCATGACGACGGTCTGGACCGCCCGCCTCGCTCTCATTGTCCATCTCGCCGGCTCCTGAATCGATCTCCAGCGCAAGACTTAAGACTCCAATGGTGGACGGCAACGTGAAGGTGTACGTGGCGTGCAGCTCCGTGCTGTACCTCAAGTTCCTGGCCTGCACGTGGATCCAAGGTGGCAAGACGTTCGTGTCGGGCGGCCGCCCGCCTGAGGACATGAAGCTCGGCATGACCAAGATCAAGCAGGACTACGGTCTCACCAAGACGGACGACGACAAGATCCTCAAGGCGCGCGAGGTCGAGCACCGCTGGCGCCGCGTGATCGCCAACGACCTCGAGTCGATTCCGTTCGCGCTCTTCATCTTCGGCGGAGGCATCCTGGCCGGCAGCAACCCGGTGGTGCACGCCGGTGCCATGACCGTCTACACGACGGCGCGCTGCCTGCACACCTACGTGTACCTCAACGCCATGCAGCCGCACCGCGCGATCTGCTGGGCCGTCGGCGTGCTCGCCACGCTGGTCGGCGTCGGCAACGCCGCCGTCGCCATCCTCAACTAAACCTTGAGCCGTAGCGGTAGCTTCAACCATCAATACATGTGCACTTGTCCATGCAGAGCCTGCTGACCCCACGTTGACGTCAGGAACGCTGTGACAGGCTTTGCCGATCAGTCTTTGTAAACGCGGCGGGCTTCGTCAACAATCCCCCGCCTTGTCGTGCGTGGCAGCAGAGCGAGCACATCCGAAATCGCCGAGAGATCACCAAGCGAGCGCCATGGTCGAGAGCAACGTCAAGGTCTACATCGCCTGCACGTCCGTGCTGTACCTCAAGTTCCTGCTGGCCACGGGCGTGCAGGGCGGCAAGAAGTTCCGCTCGGGCGGCCGCCCGCCTGAGGACGCCGGCCTCAGTCTGGCCAAGACCATGGGCCAGGGCCGCAAGCAGACCTACGGCCTGGACAAGACCGACGACGAGAAGGTGCTCAAGGCCCGCGAGGCCGAGCACCGCTGGACGCGCATCGTGAGCAACGACCTCGAGTCGATCCCCTTCGCGCTCTTCATCTTCGGCGGTGGCATCCTGGCCGGCAGCAACCCCACGGTGCACGCCGGCGCCATGACCGTCTACACGGTGGCCCGCTGCCTGCACACGTACGTGTACGCGCACGCCATGCAGCCGCACCGCGCGCTCTGCTGGGGCGTGGGCGTGGTCGCCACCCTGGTCGGTGTTGGCAACGCTGTCGCCGCCATTCTGTGAGCTCAGTAGACGAGAAGAGCTGGTAGGTATGTTGCTAAATACAAGAAAGACACCATGAGGTCTGCATTGTGATGCTGGCCATTTGATTAAGCTGGTCAAGGCGTTGCTGTTGGGGTAGTGTCGAGTCTGTGAGAGTCTGTAGCATTTACAGGATGGTAGGAATGGAGTTGACTAGGCCCACTAGGGTGGCAGCGACACCGACGAACCAGCAGCTCGATCGATGATCAGCCCGCTTGAATGTACGACGTCATTACTGTTGGTCATAACCAAGATGACGGAATCGACTCGAGGTCGTTCACGATGATGCGCTGCCAGCGATGATCTTCCTCGCGCGTTTTGGGCACCGTCTAATAGTCGTTGGTCTGGAGTTTTGTTCTCCACCTTTGACCATCGGCAGCTGGATGTTTTCGGCGGACAACTTGAACGCCTTGGGAGCTTGGATGAACGTGGCTACGGGTAGCAAGAACTTTAAGTACAACACGGAGCTGCATAACTTCACATTCGTCTCCACCATCAAGTCTGCCTTGTCAATCGATCGAGTGGGTCTGATCAAAACAAAATTTGAGCATCCAAAACATCACAGTTTTGCTCCACAATCTTCCTGCGAAACTCGGTCAACCCAATACAATACTTGGTACACGAGCCATCAGCTGCTCTTGCAGACAAGAAACTACGGCCTTTATTGGACTGGTGAAACTCAACACAGCTAGACTTCTAATGCGCAGACATGAAAGTAGAGGGGGCTAGCAATCTGCGAATTCATTTTTCGTGTCGAGGGGGTTGAAAGCACTAAAGAAATTCATCCATTTTCGTTCGTTCCCCCAAAGCCCGAGTAATGCTGAATGCAGGAGATTCCTGCATGCAGCCAAGAGGCTCGTCGAGAACGACACTAAGCTTAGCATCTTTTTTCGTGATGCCAACAAAACTGACCACCACGTACACAGACAACTGCAATATGAGAGATCTTGAAGGTCAACACTTGTTTCAACGCTACCGGTAATGTACATGTACTTAAGTACTACCTCCGTTCGGAAAATAAGGGCAGTTTTAAAAAAAATTTGCGCATAGCTCCGCCTCGTTTTTTTAGGATTATAAAATTTGCAGAGGGTTACTGTTGTTGGAAGTCGAAAGGGAGTGATCGGCATCATGATGGTAACCAAGGCTACGAGCTAGGCGTGCTTGTTCCGCCACTAGGGAAATGAAAGACATTTACTAGTAGTAAAGAAATACATCGAGATCAGAGTCATCTTGGTTGTTGGGCGCCAGGAAAGGTCCCATGATGGCAGAGCGAGCGCTTCAGTTGGCTTGGACATCACGTCCAGATGCACAGCATCGTACATCGGGTCGAAGAAGTGGCGTCCATCCGTGGTACGCTGCACCCGGTCCACACAGTACTTGAGTCTGTCGGACATGTGCTTAGGTGACAGTAGGGGGCGGGTCCTTCTCAGAGTGCGTCGCAGATAGCCTTCCTTGTATAGCCGGTTGATGAGGTAGGCGCTAGTGTTCGTGGCGCCTGCGTTGATTCTCGCGATCCGCAACGGGGACTTGGGCCACGCGTTTGCATAGTTCCGCGCGATCAACCTTCTTCCGGCCTCGCCGGCTCCAGCCAGCTTTCACCACTGCAGCGACACGATCCCCCATCGAGCGTCCAGACGCGCGTGACGGCCTTCGTGGTGAGCCCGAACTCGCATGCAATCGCAGTGATGTCCCCATAGCGGAGCCTGCCCTTAGTGCTGTGGAGTAGTAGTGTCTCCCACAGCGCTTGCGCCAGATCGTCGGTTATCTGCTGTCGTCATGAGCGGAAGCGCTCAAGTTCGGGAATGAGGGGGATTTCAGATCTTTGCCGAAAATGGGCGGGAGATTCAAACGGCGGTGGTGGTATCGGATATGAAGGGGTATACGCTATCATAAATCAGGTTGAACTTCAAACTGCCTTTTATTTCCGAACGGAGGTAGTATGTGCTAACTCGCTCACGCAATTTCACATAGAGGGGCCCTTTCACGCACGGACACATTGAGGGGCCCTTTCACCGGCAGCGTGAAGGCGATATCGTACGTGATCTCGAACGGGTCCTCCACGGTCTTCAAATCGAAGCGACTGAAGAGCACTGCGATGGCAATCCGCATTTGCAACAAGGCAAATCGCATTCCGATGCACTGCCGTGGTCCCGCGATGAAGCTGATGAATTTGAATGAAGACACGTGATTGACTTTTCCCGTCTCGGAATCGATCCATCGCTCGGGTTTGTATTCGTCTGCATCTTCACCCCACACGTCCTTCATTCGAGCGGCAGCGTACAATGGAACCATCACACCACAGCCAAGTGGCACGAAGGTGCCATCGCTAAGCGTCGTCGATTGGTTAGCAACGCGGTTTATCGCTGTCACGTACAGTCGAAGACTCTCTTTCACCACTGCCTCAAGATAAGGTAGACCCTGCAAGTCCTCGTACGTTGGGGCGTCGATCTCACCGATCATGAGCCCAGGCAACTTGTCTCTGAATTCCGCGCGGAGTTTGGCCAGCACGTCAGGATAGCGATTCAGGTTGACGATGACCCACGCCAAGCTGAAGCTAGTCGTCTCACTCCCGGCCAGGAGGAAGTTCATGACAGAATCACGGACAACCTGCACGTCCGTGGTATCGTTCGCCTCCATGAAAAGGTTCAGCAGGTCTTTTCTACCATTACCATTGTCATTGACCTTCTTCTCCATGGACTTGCGCATCACTTCGTGTGTGAAGTCGTGGACAATTTTGTTGGCGTGTTTCAGCGCGCGTTCGTCTCCGACGTTCAGCATTCGTTTAAGCTTCCACATCCACGTGGGCGACAGCAACCGAGCGCCAAGCACCTCTGTATACACCTCCACTGCCTTCATGAAGGGGTGGTCCATCTCGGAGTCCACATCTCCAGCAAGATTGTTGAGATCTACTCCGAACCCGATCTTGGTGAATACGTCACCCGACAACTTGGTCAGCAGCGATTTCATGCTCACGACGCGCCCTTGCTTAGCGCACTCGGTGAGTACGCCCCGCAACTGGAGCGTCTTTTCCTTGGAGACTGCGTCCACGACCTCACGCAGCGTCCGAGCCGTGAACATGACGCTGGCGGTGCGTCGATGCTTGACCCACTTGTCTCCGTCCGCTCCGACGATCCCGTCACCGACAAATGCATAGAAGAGCTCGCGCATGTCAGCGCCTCGCTCGAAAGTCTCGAATTGCGTCTTGAAAATATCTTCAAGCGCTTCGGGTGACGTGACGACGAGGGAGGTGGGACGCCCGACAATACGCAGCACCCAGGGCTTGCCTCCGCTGAGGTGACTTTGCTCAGTCACCCAGTCCCAGAGTCGATCTCTCTCAAAGAAGAGAAGGTCTAGCGTGTTGCCTAGTACCGGGAGTGTCGACTTAGGCGAGTGGAGCTTTTGTTTCTCGATCGCCATTTCAAGAACGCGCTGGGAGTAGAAAGAGACTGCGATTTTCCATCCTGCGTAGAGGGCAGCAGCCGTCAGGAGAATAGCGCCACTCATTACCGTGGGATTCTGTGGCGTCCACATCACCGAAGGCTAGGGGGTCCTTTGGCGCAGATTTCGAACTGAGCAGCAGGATGAGGTTTGAACCGTTCGTTTAGGTAGGTTGAATAGATACCTGATATCTTTTCACGTTCTATTATGCATGCGCTTCCAACGTTAGGTTTACGAGGTTCGAAAGTATCAGATCCGCGGAATCGCCAATAACTACATTTTTTTTAATGTTGCGATCTTGAAGAGGGTTTGCATCCTAACTATCATTAGACCCGAGGCTACGATACACCATACACCATATATTTTATGTTTGGACAACCAGCTTGACTGTGTGACCTGACCGAGACGAACGACTACAAGTGGCTTGCCTACAGTATCTAACGTTATTCGCCGGCGTTTAAAAGGAATACTTCGTAGTATGTAAGATTTTATGGAGCATATGCCTTCTTGGCTCTCAGAATAAATTTTAGAGAACTCGCAACTTGGTCCCGGACAACGTACCCGATGCACTACCAGGAAAAATACATTTATTGATGTCCACTATTGTACTGTATATCTAAGTGCAAAGCACACTATGCAATGACATCAGACTTCGCGTTTTTTTGGTAGGATTGCGCCATGAGACAGGACCTCCACCACTTCAACTTGGTTCGCACGCTGAAATGAATCAAAGTTTCTGACCTTTGGGCACGGTGCTGCTATAGGTGAAAGGGATAATACCAAACGCGAGCTCCATGGCGGACTTTACTACTTGTGATGAAGATGCAGCAACAATCCACAGTAGAATACTTTTCGATTTTGGAAATAGGATTAACTCGTCCGCAAACCTTGAAAACCCGGCGTCTAGTACAAATATAATAACACTACCGGTACAGATATTGTAGAAGACTTTAGGAGGGAGGATACGTGTTGGGGGGCTTAAGTAGAAAAAAAATCCAACCAAAGCATTTCACTGTATAAAGTGATGGCGTCTGTTTATGCGGTTTTTGGTGGTCAGTGATACGCGCTGGTTGAAGTGGAACGAAATGAAGAGTAAGGCCGACGACCAGTTTCGTGTTTTTTCTGAACCCATTTCGATTTGTGTCGACAACTCGATATCTACCAGGCATTGGGATTAAATAGGCACCACTCGAAATGCCCATTAAACGGACCTATTTGTGTGCATGTCGGCAGCATTTCATCCACTATGAGGCCACCATTAGGCTCCAACCACTAAACCGACTAAAAACGCGTGGCAACCAGTTTCGTGTCGCGTTATTTACTTGCATTTAGTATGTAGTCTCCCTCGCCGAACAAGTCTCGCATGAGATTTGCTAGCTTCTAGATCGTTTTAGCGAATAGGAATGCGACAAAATTATATTAACGCAGTTTAATTGGTTAAAAGGGAAAACACGAAACTGGTTGGAAACACGAAACTGGTTGTAGGCCTTAGCAAAAACTGCAGGCAGTCTCGGTAGTGCCGGGTGAAGGGTATTATAATATAATTATTAGAGGCTTTCAGAAGCACCGCAAAATAAAAACACGTAGCCAAATACACGTATCGACGATACCGACTTTTGGTAATGTATGTGTTTTTCTAATAAAGTTTTGAGTTGAATGATACCGTCGATCAAAATCATGTTGCAAAAGCACGTATCGAGGGTGTCGGAGCACATTTGGGTAAGAAATATCGAACATGACGCGCACTCTGATTTTCGTATCGTCTTCATCATCGCTTTCCCAGGTATTTGTGACCTCGCACTTGCCTAGAATCGCTTAGCTCGCAACGCTTCTTGTGCCTTGATGCTACGTGTTTTTGGATTAAGAAAAGCAGCAAGAAGGCTCAACGTTACCGCTCGACGGAAGCAAAAAACACGTATGTTCGTTCCAGAAAAGGTTTGTGGACAACACTACGAATATTTCACTAAGGTATTTCGAACTACATCAAGCTCAAATGGAGGAAGTGACACGGCTTCCTTCATGTGTGAACTGCTTCTCAGAGTTTAGTCGCGTGCGTTACATCCCGTAGACGATCGCTTGACCTCGAATAAAAAAGAACCGACACCCGACCTTCGTTTAGTATCAGCCGTCGATTAGTACCCGTGAGCGCGCAATCGAAATCTCCCGATTGCTCGCACACGCGAGGATGCCGGGTGCCGCCGCATAGAAAACCTTGCCTTCGCTCTTGCCTCTGCTTCGGACTAGGAAAAAACTTCTTTTCATTCTTTCGCCGGCTACTTTCCATTCAGTGCGGATACATTGCATTCTGGTCAGATCAATTACATTCTCGATGGATTAATTTCATTTTCGGTATTTATACGAGTGAGGCCTCAGAGAGACCGTTTGCAACCGAAGCGAAGCGAAGGTCTGCAATGGTCGGCGCGTGGGCCGGAGTAGGTGCCCTAACAAGGAGTTAATATCTTTTTCCCGACGCCTTGCCCGCCATGAGCGAAGCGAAATTGGCGGTGCAAACGAGGAGCTCACGAGGCAGCGACATAAATGCAATTACACCTTACTAAATGAAACTTAGCCAATAAAAAATGAAAAGCAATCATTTTGACCATGAATGGAAAGTAGCCGCGAAAAGAATGAAAAAAAACCGCGCCCTTCGGACTACCCGCTTGCCAATGTTCATTCTGAAATCAGTTCGCTCTGGATCAAGTCTTACAAGTACATCAGTCTGCATTGGCTTGACAGACAGTCATGCCGGCAACGCCCGCCATCAACCTCGAGTCGGGCGAGAGCATGCTCGCAAAGGGCCCCGAGGAGCTCAACCACTTCATGGCTTCGACGCTTGAGCCAGCAATCGGCAGCGAAATGCCGCAGCTGGAGGTGCGCTACAAGAACCTGTCGGTGACGGCCGACATCACAATCACGGAGGACGTCACCGCGAAATCCGAGTTGCCGACGCTCTTCAACACCGTCGCCAAAGCCTTTGCACGGGTATCGCCTATGCGGCGCGTAGTCCGCAAGGAGATCATTAAGAATGCCAGCGGCGTGTTCAAGCCGGGCACAATCACGCTGGTGCTCGGACAGCCTGGATCTGGCAAGTCGGCTTTGATGAAGATGCTGTCGGGTCAATTCCCGCTGGAGAGCAATATCACGGTGGAGGGCGAGATCACCTACAACGGCGTGCCTCAGAAGGAGATCATCAAGCGCGTGCCCCAATTCGTGGAGTACGTTCCGCAGACGGACCGACACTTTGCCACATTGACAACACGAGAGACCCTGGAGTACGCACACAAGTTCGTTGGTGGTGGTCTCGTCGAGAAGGGTGCGGAGACGTTCGCGAAGGGCTCGGTCGGGGAGAACATGGCAGCGTTGGAGGCTGCTAAGGCTTACTATAATAACTACCCGGATATCGTCATTGGTCAGCTCGGACTCCAGGACTGCGAGAACACCGTCATCGGCAACGCACTAGTTCGAGGTGTGTCTGGTGGCGAGCGCAAGCGTGTGACGACAGGCGAGATGGAGTTTGGCATGAAGTACGTGAGTCTGATGGACGAGATCAGCACTGGTCTTGACAGCGCTGCGACGTACGATATCATCTGCACGCAGCGCAACATCGCCAAGACGCTGCACAAGGCGGTGGCGATCTCGTTGCTTCAGCCGGCTCCGGAGGTATTCGCTCTGTTCGACTACGTTTTGATCATGAACGAGGGTGAAGTGATGTACCACGGCCCGCGTGACCAAGTGCTCCCATACTTCGACAGCCTGGGGTTCAAATGCCCTCCGGACCGCGATATCGCCGACTACCTGCTGGATCTGGGCACGCGTTTGCAGCACCAATACGAGGTGGCTCTCCCTGTCGGCCTGATAAAGCACCCCCGTGCTGCAAGTGAATTCGCCGAGCACTTTGTACAATCTCGCGTGTACGCTGGCCTCATTGATATGATCGAGGCTCCGATGGAGCCTGAACTGGAGAAGCACATGAGTGAGTACATGGACCCCGTGCCGGAGTTCCGGGAAGGATTCTGGCAGAACACGGCAGCTCTGAGCATTCGCCACATGACCATTTTGTGGCGAAACAAGGCCTACGTCTCTAGCCGCGTGGCGATGACTTGTGTCATGGGTCTCATCTACGGCAGCACATTCTACCAGGTCGACCCGACGAATGTGCAGGTCATGTTGGGTGTCATCTTCCAGGCAGTGATGTTCATGTCGTTGAGCCAAGGCTCGCAGATCCCCGTGTTCATGGAGGCTCGCGAGATCTTCTACAAGCAGCGCGGCGCGAACTTCTACCAGACGGCATCGTACGTCATCGGCTACTCGATCGCACTGATGCCGCCGTCCGTATTCGAGATCCTGATCTTCGGCTCGCTGGTGTACTGGATGTGCGGCTTTGTCGCGAACGTCGGCGCGTACTTCATTTACCTGATACTGCTGGTGCTGGCGAACTTGGTCTTGTCGACGTGGTTCTTCGCTTTGACTGCAATGTGCCCGAACCTCGACATTGCAAAGCCCATGTCGTCGTTCTCGATCGTGTTCATCATCATCTTTGCCGGCTTCGTGCAGCCCAAGAGCCAAATCCCAGACTACCTCGTGTGGATTTACTGGATCAACCCCATCGGGTGGTGCATGCGCGCGCTGTCGGTGAATGAGTACCATGCGTCCAAGTACAATGTGTGCGAGTACGGAGGTGTCAACTACTGCTCCGAGTTCAACATGAACATGGGCGAGTACTATTTGGACCAGTTCGGCGTGCCTTCGAGCAAGACGTGGCTGTGGACTGGCGCCATCTTCTTGATCCTCTTTTACGTGTTGCTGTTGGCTCTCAGCGCGTACCTCCTCGAATACCGACGATACCTGGCGCCAACGAACATTCAGCTGCTGCCGAAGGAGATCGAGGATGAAGCACAAGAAGGGTACGCACTGGCCTCGACGCCCAAGCACTCGGACGATACCAACTCTGATACGTCTCACGATGATGTAATGGTGGATGTTCCTCGACGCGAGAAGAACTTCGTCCCCGTTACCATCGCGTTCACGGACTTGTGGTACACAGTCCCCGACCCGACAAACCCGAAGGAGGGTCTCGACTTGCTCAAGGGCATTAACGGCTACGCCACACCTGGTACATTGACGGCTTTGATGGGATCCACGGGTGCAGGCAAGACGACATTGATGGACGTAATCGCTGGGCGTAAGACGGAAGGCACGATCAAAGGCAAGATCTACCTCAATGGCCACGAAGCAAATGACTTGGCCATTCGTCGTGCGACCGGGTACTGCGAGCAGATGGACATTCATTCGGAAGCGTCGACGATGCGTGAGGCGTTGACGTTCAGCGCGTTCCTGCGCCAAGACAGCAGTGTTCCTGACAGCAAGAAGTACGATACCGTGGAAGAATGTCTCGACTTGCTGGATATGCACGACGTCGCGGACCAAATTGTTCGTGGCAGCTCTCAGGAGCAGATGAAGCGGTTGACGATAGGCGTGGAGCTGGCTGCGCAGCCGAGTATTCTGTTCCTGGATGAGCCTACAAGTGGCCTGGATGCTCACTCGGCGAAGGTGATCATGGACGGTGTACGCAAGGTGGCAGACAGCGGGCGAACGATTGTGTGTACGATCCACCAGCCATCGTCGGATGTCTTCTTCCTATTTGACCACTTGATCCTGCTCAAGCGCGGAGGCCAATCGGTATTCGTTGGTGAGTTGGGCGACCGATGCCAAACGTTGGTCAATTATCTGGAGGCGATCCCCGGTGTTAAGCCGTGTCCATCGAAGCAGAACCCTGCGACGTGGATGCTTGAAGTGATTGGCGCCGGGGTGAGCAGCGGGCGTGCTAGAGACCTAGACTTTGTCGACATTTTCGCCAAGAGCGAGCACAAACGCATGATGGACGACATGCTGCTGCAGCCTGGTATCACAACAACGTCTCCCGACTGGCCTGAGGTGACATTCATGAAGAAGCGCGCGTCAAAGGGCTCGACCCAGTTGTACTTCCTGATGAAGCGGTTTTTCGCACTGTATTGGCGCACACCGGCGTTCAACTTGACCCGTTTTGCCATCGTGCTGGGCGTCGCTATTATCTGCGGGTTGGCCTTCCTAAGCGTGGACTACACGACCTACAGCGGTCTGATGGGCGGTGTGGGTCTGGTCTTCATGTCGACTCTGTTCATGGCTATGGCCGGATTTATGGGAACTCTTCCCGTGTATTCCAACGACCGCGCCGCATTCTACCGCGAGCGCGCAGCTCAGACGTACAACTCGTTGTGGTACTTCATAGCGACGACGGTGGTGGAGATCCCCTACGTGCTCGGCCAATGTCTGCTTTTCACAGTGATTTTCTACCCGATGGTGGGCTTTCAAGGTTTCGCCACGGCAGTGCTGTACTGGGTGCACGTCTCGCTGTTCGTATTGGGTCAAATGTACTTCGCTCAGCTGCTGATCCACGCGTTCCCGAGCATTGAAGTGGCTGCTGTTATGGGCGCGCTTATCAACTCGATCTTCCTGTTGTTCGCTGGATTCAACCCGCCGTCGTCGTCGGTGCCCGAGGGCTACAGGTGGTTGTACACGATTGTACCTCAACGATTCAGTGTCGCCATCTTGACGGCGATTGTCTTTTGCGATTGCCCCGAAGAGCCGACGTGGAACGAGTCGCTGAGCCAATACGAGAACATCGGCTCAAACCTCGGGTGCCAGCCGTTGACTGAGGCCCCGATCACCGTATCGCACACGACAGTGAAGGGCTTCATCGAGGGGACGTTCAGCTACAACTACGATGATCGCTGGTCGAACTTCGGCTACGTGTTCGCAGCCATCTTCATCTTCCGCGTGTTGTCAATGGTGTCGCTGCGCTATATCAACCACACGAAGAGATAGAGGGCGGAAATATGTATTTGTGGTACAGTAGCTGCTACTACGAAGTATTTTAGTTTGTATTATTATTAATAATACATATTGCAAACATAGGCTTATCTAAACCAAGTGTACAGACAACGACGATAAAACCCGCGCCACTTGCTAAATTATTACAGTGGTATGGAAAGGGACCGTGTACAATGCGCACTTATGATTGGCTAAACTGCGCCAAATGTACTCTGTTTGATTACATGTAGACTCAGGGCCGTTCTGTCCCGAGCTGGAATGCTAGGGCACGGTTGACTACCCCGGCACCTTTGCCAAGTTGATGGGTGCCGAGTGGGAAGGGGGCCGGTTGGGACGGAGTGTCGTTGTACGAAGGATAACTAGGTTTTAGTATGCTGCCGGACACGTCGGACAGAGGCTCAGAGTCCTCGCATCATCATTCGCAAATAGGACCGCTAAGGCGCAGGCCGAACCAAGAGGCGAGGACGGATGGCACGGGCAGTGCTACTGCAGGCGTCGGGTGCAAGTGCGTGAATAATCTGGAGGGGGTGAACAAGGTGCTGCTGCTTCGGAGGCCAGGCTGGCGTGCGCGGGAACAAGGTCGCGGAGGGCAGGTAGGAGGTGCTTGTAGGATTTGTAGCGACGGTGAAGGGCAAGGTCCCGTCGTAGCAGAGCGCTCAGTCGTGAATCTACCTAAACGGACCACACAGGTCCGGAAGAAAGGAACTCTATTTTGTATTAAGTATTGTTTTCTAGCTTCTAGTCCTGTGCGTTATACCCAGTGCCTTCAGGCAGCGCCGAGAACGCTCCCATACAGCGACGGCCGGCCCCCAAAACCGGTCCAATCAGAACGACTCGCGACACGTGGTGGAGAAGCAGGGTAGTGTCGTCGCTGTGGAGTGAAGTGTGCTGAGAGCCTGAAGATTGAGATTCTGAAGTTGAGTGCCCAAGGTGAAGCGTCTGTACCTGGTGCCTGAAGGTCTTGCCCCCTGCCCGAGAATTTGGTTTATTGTGTGTTTGGAGGGTCCCGGACCCGCACACGTGTTTGTATCGCGCTGGAGAAGTGTCGAGAACGGTCAAGAGGGAGCAAGCTTCAGTACCAGTAGGACAAGGAACGGTTTGGAGTAGACGCAGGAGTCAAGAGTGCAAGGTAATATCGAGAAAGGAGTTGAGTGAGCAAGAACGGAAACTGGAAGTGATTTGAATTGGTGATTTGGGAGAGATGAAGGCGGCGAAGAGAGGAGAACAAGATGGAGCAGTGTGCGGTGCTGGGAGCAAGCGTCGCGTGGGTGAACGTGAGGTCGGTCGTGGAGGAGAGCAAGCCCGGACGGAATGGTCTGCTGTGGGTTGGAGTTGGAGTGCTCGACGCAGTTCTGGTCAAGCTGCAGAGTGTCTGGGTAGGAGTGAGGATGCGTGTGGAGGGGAGAGCGTGAGAAACCGCTACGGCGAGGAGTATGCGAACCGTTCCTGGACGGAGTCCGATGAGTGTGACAGGGACGACGGTGGAATATGGTGGTTTGATGATGGAGTCGTTGGCGATGGTTTGGTTGAGTACGGTGACTACAGGGGTGACACGATGAAGGCGGAGAATAACATGCGCGAGCTGATTCCGTACTTTGACTCGGACAACGCTAGTGTAGAGAGTGCTGAGGACTTCTGGTGGTGCTTTGAGACGGCGACGGAACGGTTTGACGATGCAACTCGGTTGCGGATGTTTGCAGCACGGATCCGCGGAACGGTTGGAGAACGATGGCGCCTGAACTCACGGTTGACCGACTTCGAGACTCTAAAGCGGCGGTTCTACAATCGATTCATCCGTCTTACGAAAGAGCAATTGTTGCAGAGGCTGTTTGATGCGACGCAGGAGCCTGATGAACTGGTGGACGACTGGGGGAGACGAATTGCTCGATACTGTGATGAGGCTCGGTTGTTTAAGGAGGCAATGAGGTACACAGCGTTCAAGAACGGTTTGCGGAGCGATCGAGTGCGGAAATTCTTGGAGTGTCTCCCGGAACACTCGATTGAAGTGGCTTGCGAGTGGGTTGTGGCTAAGGGGTTGCATCTGCCGGAACGTGAGGATCGCGGTGCCGAGCGGAGAGCTTGGAGTGGCACGCAGCAAGCCAACCAGAACGGTGCAAGGAATTGTGGTAGCGGTGTTCACGGTGAGTCGGAAGAAGCCGGTTTGGAGGCTCGGATCTACGGTTTGGTGAGAATGGTGAAGGATATGCAGACAGAGACTCAACGACGGACAGAAGAATGGGTCAAGTACGAGGAAGTAGCACGCGGCGGGACGGTCAGAGAGGATGAAGCGGCGCGGAGCAAGAAGACGGTAGTCGGAACGATTACGTTAGACGTTAAGAGGAGGCGTCCGTCAGCCCGAGAGTGGATCATGGACAGCAAACGAAGTGAAGAGAAGGAGGTGTCGGTCATTGCGAGGCGTGAGTTTGAAGCGGATATTGAGACGAAGAGTGAGCTGACACACCAGGGGGTAATAGGTAGGTTTGATACGGAAGAAGTTGACGGAGAAGATCAGGACGAAGTGGGTCCGGTCAAGCAGGCGGTGCTCGTGGTGCGTGCGGAGTATGATGTGGCCACTGTGCGCGGGGGCGAGGCTGTCGCTTGCACGGATGCGAGCAAATTCGTAGTCACCGAGAGTTTGATGAAGAAGGTCGTGGAGGCGGACTCGGTCGAGAACGAGGTGGCCGCCGCCGCACATGATTCGGATGCGAGAACGGTTGCCGTAGTGGACCTTGAAGTTATGGTTCCGGTCGGACCGTTCCCAGAAGAAAACATGAGTCGGCTTGGGGGCTTTGCGCAAGCAGACAACGTTTCGGGGGAAGTCATCGAGAACGAGGGGTGTGAGTCTGTTGGCCGTGATGCGACGGAGACCGTCTTCGAGAGCTTTGACCTGTTCCAATTTGGCGACTCGCGCGATGATAAGGCCGTCTCTGGCGAGAGTAATTCGGACGGTTCAGTAGCCAAACCCGTCGATTGTGTGAATATTGATGTTCCCCTCGAAGAACGTGACGGGGTGGGCGCTGCTGATGGAGATGCTCTTGTTGCTGGTTCTGCGGAGTCGGCAGTAATCAGCCCCTCGGAGATGAAGGGCAGGGTGTGTAAGACGGTGTATCGATTGCCAAAGGAAGAGAAATGTGAGCTACAAGACGGTCCGGAGGAGGAAGAAGCACTGCTTGGAGATGCTGGAACGGTTGATGTCCTGCATTGGCGTGATAAGGCTCCGGTATTGAATTGGGAGCTGGTTCGATGGCTCGGATATTGTGTCGCTAAGGTGCTTAGTGTCGTGAACGACTACTGGAAGCTGATCATGGAATGGGTTGACAATTGTTTCGAGGAGAGTGCAGCTCGGATTTGGTATACATTGTGGGAACGGTTCAAAGAGACACACTCTCAGAGCTTGCAGTATCGCCCTCGGCGTCGCGACTGGCGATTCGTGTGCTTCGACTGTATTTCGCTGGGCCCCGACTATGCCGCTGTTGTATTCGTTCGATCCGAGGGTGCGAGTGGTGCATCGAGCTACGGGCAGGTAGTCTACCCTGAGCGTCCACCGCCTGAGCGAGACCGTTCGCAAGTGATAGCGGACACTGAGGCTACGTTCAGTCACGTTGGGCCTCGTTTGTTGGAGCGGTCAGAACGGTCGGGTAAGCCTTTGAAGCCGTGTGATCGTCAAGGTACTGCGGCTACTGGAGGCTTCGAGTGTGAATACCGAAGGAACGGTGTGTCAGTTGATGTAGACACAGCGGAAGTCAAGTGGGAGGCGAAAACCACTGAGAGGAACGGTCAACCCGTCGATGAATTGCCGGTCGCGTCGAGCTGGATCGGTCAGGTACAAGGGTTACACGGTTGTGGTGGACAGGAAGACACTTCGGAGGAAGAATTGTGCACGGCCATGAGGAATCACGCAGGGACTGCGTGCTGTTCGGAAGTATCGTTTGGCGCACTAGTAGGAGGAACGCTGGTTGATGATGGCGCGGTCTGTGAGGGACTAGGGGAAGAATCAGATGAAAAAGAACGGTTTGGTGCGGCGGCTACGGACTTCAGGGATCATGCTGCTTGTATTGCCGAAGAGGTCGTCGGTGCTTTTGATGGCGAGTGCTTTGACACGGTCGTAACCGTGATCTCATGTGACGCGTTCCCGGAATCGAGTGAAGACCAAGCCAAATGGGCTACGGTTAGTAATGTGCCTCTGGCGAAGAGGGTGGTCAACTGTAAAGACTGTAGCGCTGTGGCTGGACGGCGATCTGAGCTGGTCAGTCGCTGTGAGTTGGAGAACCGGTCGAGCAAGGGCGGGTGGGCTGTCGTTGTAGCAGTCCCGGTGATTGAAAGTTGGAGTGGAGTGGCCCCGGAGAGAGACAAATTGGCTCGACAGTTGTAGTCCAAGGTCTACGAACTTGTAAGGCAGGCTGGTGGAGAATGTGAATTCGGCTAGGGAACGGTTTGCCTAAGCGCTAGTCGGTGATGTGGAAGAGGGCGTGGTTCAGTCCCGGTCGGGGAGCAATGAATGCGGTCTCCGGATGAAGTTGGAGCGGTTGGAGGGATGTAATCGATCCGGTCGATGGAATAGATTTGTGTAGTTATGTAGCTGCCTTTGAGGGTTGTGTTGGAACGCGGTGCTCGAGGTGCGCAATGGTACTGTCGAAGAGCAAGGGCCAGCGGAACGGTTGACCGGGATCGAGAGAGCTACGATGCCTCGTGTAAGCACTCGAAGAACAAGGGTCAGCGGAACGGTTGACCGAACCGTTCTGGTGCACTGATGACTGTGAAGATCTACCGAGAATACATGTACACACGCGGACGAGACTGCAAGTGGAGTGTCGAACCCTGAGTGCGCCAACGGAGCAGAATCACGATGCAGACCCTCGACGAGGACGTCGAGTTTCAGTCGGGGAGGATGTCCCGAGCTGGAATGCTAGGGCACGGTTGACTACCCCGGCACCTTTGCCAAGTTGATGGGTGCCGAGTGGGAAGGGGGCCGGTTGGGACGGAGTGTCGTTGTACGAAGGATAACTAGGTTTTAGTATGCTGCCGGACACGTCGGACAGAGGCTCAGAGTCCTCGCATCATCATTCGCAAAGAGGACCGCTAAGGCGCAGGCCGAACCAAGAGGCGAGGACGGATGGCACGGGCAGTGCTACTGCAGGCGTCGGGTGCAAGTGCGTGAATAATCTGGAGGGGGTGAACAAGGTGCTGCTGCTTCGGAGGCCAGGCTGGCGTGCGCGGGAACAAGGTCGCGGAGGGCAGGTAGGAGGTGCTTGTAGGATTTGTAGCGACGGTGAAGGGCAAGGTCCCGTCGTAGCAGAGCGCTCAGTCGTGAATCTACCTAAACGGACCACACAGGTCCGGAAGAAAGGAACTCTATTTTGTATTAAGTATTGTTTTCTAGCTTCTAGTCCTGTGCGTTATACCCAGTGCCTTCAGGCAGCGCCGAGAACGCTCCCATACAGCGACGGCCGGCCCCCAAAACCGGTCCAATCAGAACGACTCGCGACAGTTCCTAACCGGGATCGCGATCCGAAGGGGTAAGGTGTCGCAGCGAACGGCTTCAGGCTGCGATCCCTGTCGTTCCTAACGGGATCGCGATCCGGAACCTATGAATTGGTATATCTCCATTAAGTTGCCGTTTTAAAAGCCCCAAAAGCAACTCACTTTTAGCATGCGATCCGACAATCCCGCTCGACTCGCGATCCGAGACTCGGATCGCGTTGATAGAGCAATCATCGCATTTACCCTACCCCGCGTATGAGATCGACCAATCACAGCATTAGTTTGGGATCGCGATCCCGGTTAGGAACGGCCCTCAGTACATAAAGTGGGTAAAAATGTGCATAAGCGAAACGTGACGCGGATTGTTTCGTTATGGGGCTTTTTCCGTCGTTGTCTGTATATGGATCGAGCACATTCCATTATACCTGCAAAGCCAACAATTCTAGGATATTCGTGCTGGATACGAATGCAGTCTTCCCACCATACTATTATACCATACGCGCTTGGGATTTATCTAGCTGCTGACAAACTGCAGATATTATATGGATTTTTGCAGCTGCAGATCTGCATTTTTGTGAGCTGAACATCCTCGTCGCTTTTCACTCCAAGTTGATAGTGCTACGTAGTAGTAGCAGCTAATAAGAAGTAAAGTACTTGAGTACAAATTAAACACACGACGATATTATTATACCGGTATTATAAATTATAATGGAGCGATTCCCGCAGCCAAAATCCTAGTCGTAGATCCCAGACCCAATAAGAAACGTGCATAAAAGGGGCTGGAACAGACGTCTGAGCCAATCAAAAGTCTGTGCGAGGGGGGTACCCCCTCCGCCAGATCTTATTTGGCGGAACAGACTTGTAACAGACTGCTGCGGGAATCGCTCCAATAGAGTCGTGTTCATTTTTGATGATATCGCCGGCGTTTCATGGATTGAGAAGTAGATTAACCGATCGAGTCTTCTCTGCTTCTAACGAGTCGTTAGTTTCATACTGTAGTAAGTAACTACGATACACCTCGAATTCATACTGAAAAAAATGATGCTTCTTTCGAAATATCAGTCGAACTATCAAAGTACGATCCGGGTATTGCCTAGCCACACCTGCACGTAGCCCAAATAAATGGAGTACTTTGGGTCGAACGTCTTCATCGAGTCAGTAATCCCCAACAATTTCTCGACATTTTTCGGCTCCAAGCCCGTCCTCCACCACGCGTAATACTGTGTCTTCTGGAGAGTCTCGCCCAGTGTCTTCAGATCTGACACACCTTTCAACGACTGGATAAATGTTGCTACGTCTGCTTCCGGCACCCTCTTTATCAACATCAGGTATATTTCGCCGTCTTTGAACAAATGATCACGGGGTCGTCTCGCCTTGTATGCAGCAGTGTATCGGAGCCACTCGAGCAGCGTTGGATTATCGTCGAGCTTCAATCCCGAGCTTATGAGTTGCTTCAGATTTAACAGCTTGAAAACGTCCTTTGGGCTCGTGCCGGCCTCCAGCCACAGTCTCAACGCCAGCTTCTGTGCACTTGGATTCACCTTTGACGCCAAGTGAGCGATCTTCGCCGCTCCATTTGCCAGCTCGGGTATGTTAATCTTCTCTTCGTCCTCTGGATTCGCATCTGCGATTGAATACGGAGTACTGATCTCAGTTGTCTTCGAGGGTATGGCTGGTTCAAATTGCTCGAATGAAGAGACGGGAATTGCGCCTGCCAAGATGATAATCGCAAGTAGAAATACGAAGAAGTGTATACGCATTGTTCTCCGTCTTCCTGGTGTGACTTGAGAGCTTCTGCCCGAATTGGAAAGTGCGGAGAAGAGACACGAAAACACGATGCCTCTATCATTTCATGTACGGTTTTGTGGTGAACAAAGTACATGAATTGGAGCAATCATCTAATCGTGTGATGAGAAAATGGCATAATCAACCAAAGCTGTACATGTATTACTTTTTTAAAAGTCCTCGATACTGTACTTACTTAAAAGTAAGTACAGTATCGAGAGTCCATCCCAGGAGTCAAAACGGGGGGGGCTTTGTTATTTCAACACACTTGAAGTAATACTGATCATACCTTTCGTAATCCGTAATCAGACAGAGCCGCGACAGCTCTGGATTTTTCTTTAACCATGATGAGATGCAATGGCACGCAAAATCGTACTGTAGTTGTGAGCAAATTAATTCATTCCAACGTGTGAATCGTGTGATCCATTGTCTAAGGAACACGTAAGAAGGCAGACCGCAGAATGGCGCCGGTCCACCCGTGGAAGGCGATGCATTTTGGTGGAATGCGGATAAAATCTTAAATGTTGCGCGAACGCGGATAATCCCCAAATTGTTGCGCGACCGAATCGTTTCTCAAACATAGGATATCAGCCGATATCTTAATCTACAGGGTTTTTGTCGTTTTCTTTTGTGGATGGGCCAACATCCCAGTACAGAACTCATATCTGTAAGGAAATGTTGTATTGAGAGTTCATGTGCCAGAAGCCGATGACACCGAATTTGACGGGGTGCGCACTATGTGCTCGTTCCGACCCTCGTTGCAACCGTGGGATGCACTCTGGATTAAAATTCAGAGGATATGAGTTGTGAAATGCATGTTACTTACGTTTTAACCTCCTTGCAATTATGTAATAACGTTTATCGTAAAAGTATTATAATAGTATGTTGACCATCCGCTGAATATTAGGACAAACTACCCATGACTAGGGCTCCGCTAAGGCTGGGATAGGATTTTTGAATTACGACGTCAGCTAAGTAAGTGGTACCTTATACCAGTACAGTAAAAGTTAAATATCAGAGCATAGACCTACATGTACTTTTGGTGCAGTTCAGCCGATCATAACTGCGCATTGTATTTCCATACCACTGTAAAAATTTAGCAAGTGGCGCGGCTTTTATCGTCGTTGTCTGTAGATTACAACAACACGGGTTGCCGCACACACACACACACACACACACACACACACACAACACACACACACACACACACACACACACACAACACACACACACACACACACACACACACACACACACACACACACACACACACACACACACACACACACACACACACACACACACACACACACACACACACACACACACACACACACACACACACACACACACACACACACACACACACACACACACACACACACACACACACACACACACACACACACACACACACACACACACACACACACACACACACACACACACACACACACACACACACACACACACACACACACACACACACACACACACACACACACACACACACACACACACACTTCCGTTTTCCCATACGGAGTACTTTTATTTTTAATAGAGGCTTTCAGAAGGACCGTTTGTTAGGGTGCGTTCGGTAGCACGCAATTTGCAATGTTTTGCAATTTTTCGCCTATTTTTTACACACAATTTCGATTCGCGATATCAAGCCAAATCGAGTCTTGTTCGATCAACCAATATCGTGTTTGATATTCTATTTCGTACATCGCCGAATTTGGCGATGTTTCCTGATGGATTTGCAGTATTGGGCCTGTGTCCTCGCAAACCTTATCCAATTGACAGGGGCAACATCCTTCCTGTCCTATGAATTTGCATAAGCCGTTGAGGACTCAAGGGACTCAGAGTCTTCGGGAGCTCCAGTGCTTCATGTACTCCGGGTCTCCAGACCACCGGGCTATCTAGATTCTCCTCCTTGAATTCACCAGATTCCCCAAACCAAATCACGACGCTAGCTCGCCGCCGTCGAACAAGTGGAGAGCTCATTTCGTACGCTCGCTAGAAACTCGTCGAACATCAGGGTCGCCGTGTTCACCAACGAGCTCCATCACAAGTTTAGATAGCGATCACGTTTTGTTTTGAGAATAATAATAACTATCATCAGCTTCTCACCGCTGCATACATTCGCTGTCGACGTAACAAGACCGGTGTTCTCTAGAGACACGTAGTAAAAGAATGAAGGTAGGATGATGCAACGTTTCCATGTCGTAGAATCTCGCATCACTTTCCGACTTAAGCAGCTCGCGTAGATATAGCGACCCTTGACGAATGAAGGTGTTGCGCAACACTTTAGCGTAAGTGTGAGCGCAAGTATGGCGCTAGTGCGATGGTCGCGTCCATTGTTGTGTCCTCCGAAGTCGATATGCTGCCGTCGCTTTAGGCTCCGTCGTCTCCTGTGCTCTGCATCGCCGACACCAACAATCTATGCCCTGACCTAGATGATATCAATTACTTATATCTACTAAGATAGGGATTTGCTGAGTCGATGCCTCCGATGCACTCAGCGACGAGCAAGAAATAGAATCGGTATGGTGTATCATAACACGTATTGTAGTAATCATCAATCGAGAAATGGCATAATCAATCATAACTGTACATGTATTTTTTCAAAGTAAAGAGATCATTTTAAATGATCAACAGCAAAAACAATTTGCTGTTGACGGGTATATCCTTTAAAGTTCCCGCTTTTTCCGTAAAGTAACATATCATAGGAGATTTTTGGATGTCGATATGGGAATTGTGGGACACATACAAACCTCATGCCAAACGGTTCACTCACTGTAGTGGAATCCGGATATCAACCCGGATCCACCGCAGTAGACGAAACCACAGAGCCAAGTCTGGGGAGTGTCCTGGTGCGATCACCGGCTCTCTAGGATTGGTGGTGCCTGATCTGGTACATCCAGGTTCAGCTGACCTCAAGGCGGTGGTCGATCCACAACAAGTGGATTCGACTACAGTTTCATTTTACCTGTTATGGTGCCTCCAGAGATCCAAGTGTAATCTCTGGCAGCCGTGCATGCTTCCTTCAAGATGACGCCAGCTAGAAGGACTGCATATTACATTGAGCTAGGAGGGCAGCAACCCTGCTGCCAATTCTACCTACTCTTCATTCTGCCTGCTACCCAGCATGCAACCTAATAAACTAGGCTACATTTTTTGATAGCAGGCTCGCCACCTGCCCCGACCGTCTTTCAAAATCCTGAAAACACTACAAAAAATGCTTTAGTAGAATTTACCACGGGCCGCACTATCCTACTTCCTGACGGTGCGACTGTGGGCGACTACAAGCTCGACAGGACCACTCGACTCGTCTTCGAATACCAACTACTGTCGCTGAGTCACCTCGAGGACCCATGCCCAAGAGGCGCGCCAGCGATCTGGCTGATTCCAGTGATGATGAGGGGTCCTACGAACACCCAATACCCGTGCCCATCTTCACGCCTATTCTCCCTCCGAAGCTGCGATCAATCTCACACCAGGATCTCGTGAAGTGGGACAAGCGTCGCAGGGAGTATGAAGCTAAGATGAGGACACGGTGCCGAAGCTCTGGCGAGGACTACAACCTCGTCACGCAGAACGTCAAGGCGTCGTTCGACGTCGAGCTCCTCGAGTCGTTCTGCTCCCTGCGGCTTCGCAAGGACGTCGCTGACGTCACCGAAAGGCAGATTATTGCCGAGATCAAGGCTCTGTTGGCCAAGGTCAAGAACGACGACCTGCCCGACAACAAAGCTCTGTTCGACAAGGTTTTGGTCATGGAGACGGACGTTGATGCCCATATTCTAGCCTACTTCCAGAAGTTCAAGCAGGTCGTGCTCGAGCACGGCCTGGAGGACATTTTCTCCGGTTTCGACGGAGAGAAGGATAAGTGCAAACGACTCGTGTCGTGCCTTGCACCTCCTGTTCTGAAGGCAGACGTGAAGGCTGCCGTGCAGTGGACCAACAAGACCGCCAAGAATATGCAGAGGCTGTATACCCTCGTGTACGACAAGGCTGTCGAACACGAGCGGCATTTCCAGCAGAACAAGCGCCAGTGGATGATGGCGAAGGCCAAGGACAAGTCAAAAGACAGTTCCGCTCCAGCCAAGTCCGGATGAGCTGGGAAGGCTGCTGCACAGCCAATGAAACAGGGGCGAGGTGACTTCAGCAAGAAGTTCACCGCCCCCAAGGATGACAGGAAGGTTGAGAACCTGGCGGCCGAGGAAAGACCGCCAGGAAGCCTTTCACGAACAAGGAGCCGCCGTTGCCCTGCCCGAAGTGCCAGGAGATACACTGGCTGAGCGACTGCCCGAAGGCCTCCGACGCAGAGAAGGTTGCGCCCCGGCTGAAGCTTCGCGAAGCCTCTAAGACGCGCGGGTCTCGAGTCAAGAGACTCAAGAGGCTGATGCCCGCCGCTTTACGCACCGTGACGATCAACGGTGTGCTGGAGCTGCCGTGTTGCCCGGATTCAGGATCCGACCACACGGTGATCAGCAGAGCCTGCTAATCGCTGCAGACCCCAATGTGCAGCAGCCCCTGCTCGACACACCGGTACAGTGCCTGACGTTCGGGTCGCACCCGGTCGTGGCCAGGACGCAGGCTCTACTGCACGTCCTCATTCACACCGCTGCTGGACCCGTCGAGTCCGCGGAGGCGGTGCCGTGTCTCGTGGTGGACATGGTTGACGACGAGTTCATCGTCGGTCGAGACCTACTGGCCACCCTCGGGACCGACGTAGACCGGCAGCTGGAACAGCTCGCCACCCACCGTGACGATGAAACAAGTGGTGATCCGTTGAGTCTGGAGGCTGACGAGCCCCCAGCTGAACGGCGCGCTGCTACTGATGATGAAGTCCGTGCTGCAGTCGGGGTCCTAATTGAGAGGGCCCTGCAGCACGGATTTCCGCCTGACAAGGTGGACAAACTGCGGCTCATCGTATTCGCATACGATGTCTGGCACCTGGAGTTGCGTGACGATCCCCCAGCGCGCGTGCCGCCGCTCGAAGTGCGTTTGAAGGAGGGGGTCCAACCATCGAACTGTAAGCCTCGCAAATACCCTCCGCACATTCGACAATTTTTGCGTGAACTTAACCAACGACTTAACCAACGACTTGTTGACTTAGGATTGGTTTACGAAATCCTACAAGTCGATGGGCAAGCCCGGTGCTACCCGTCAAAACGTCACAAGAGTTTATGGATCTACGGCAAACTACTGACTATCGCAAAATCAACTCGGTGACCGAAGTCATGGCCGCCGTTATGCCGATTCTCTCTTTGGTAATGGAAAATGCACGTGGAAAACAACATTTTGGGCTATTTGATTTTCTGAAAGGCTTCTGGCAGCTGCCCCTCGCCGAGCTCTGCCAGGATTGGATGTCTTACATGACCGACTAGAAGATTTTCATTCATCGCCGCGTCCCTCAAGGCTGCAGTCACGCCGCAACCCACTTCCAGAAGACGATGGAGAAGTGTTTTGCGACGCTTTTCTACAAGAATATTCTGGTGTGGATTGACGACCTCTTGCTCTACGCCGACGACATCGACACCTACCTAGACAAGCTCGCAAATCTTTTCTCGCTGCTGAACGACTTCGGTCTAAAGCTAAGCGTGAAAAGTCTAGCCTTTACCAGAAAGAGGTAAAGTGGTGCGGAAAAATCATCGATGCGAACGGAGTTCGTCATGACCCCGCTCGCATTGAGTCGCTCCGTGGAATGCCGTACCCAAGTACGACAGGGGAGCTACAACAGTCCATTTGTGCAATTAACTGGATGAGGGAGAGCCTGGTCGACTACGCCAGACAAGTCTCCCCCCTCCAGCGCAAACTAGACACTGATCTGGCCAGCACCCGACGCACGAAGCGTGCGGCTGCTGGCATCTCGATTACACTCAATGACGACGAGCGGGCGGCGTTCGACAAAGTCACAGACATGCTTGCCTCCGCCGCTACGCTCGCATTCCCTGACGACACGGCCACGACGTTCCTGTTCACGGACGTCACGGACGTGGGGTGGGCCGTGATCGTGACCCAGGTGAAGAACTACGATATCAAGGTGCCGGTCCAAGACCAGCAGCACCAACTCATTGAGTTCCAGAGCGGCACGTTCGCAGGCAGCCAGTTGAACCGGACGGAGATCGAGAAGGAGACTTTCCCGATCACCTTGCCTGCGACAAGCTCGACTACCTGCTACTCCAACCACAGGGGTTCAAGATCTTTTGCGATCATCGCAATTTGATTCACGTGTTCGCCCCCGACAAACACATGAAGAAGTACGTCAAAGGAAAGTTATTGAGATGGGCTATAAGGCTCGTGAGCTACACCTACGTGATAGAGCACATCGCAGGCCCCCAGAATGTCTGAGCGGACATGATCAGCAGGTGGACTGGCAATCACGACCCGGTCGCCACCACTATCAAGCGCGTCCGTGCCGAGACATCTGGGGCGCTGAACCAGCATGGGGAGACGACAGAGAAGGCGAACCCGGAGGTGACGGAGTCGATCATCTTGACGCTCCGCCCCCTCGACGACACCAACTTCGTCTGGCCGACGTTTGACGCCATCACTGCGGCACAGTCGGCGTGTCACCCGCCGTCTGGAGCCGACCGCACCCCGGATTGGGTACTTTGCCTCCACGGCCGAATTTGGATTCCATGCGCAGCCACTGGGCTACTCCAGTGACTTTACATTATTGCTCATTGTGGGGCCCAAGGCCACCCTGGCGGGGCCGCCATTGCGGAGCACCTCCGCCAAATGCTCGCGATCGAAAACCTTGACACCAAGATCGCTGCCTTTGTTCGCCAGTGCCGGCTGTACCTGCATTCGAAGGGGGGGCTTCATCACCAGGCCTTGTGGGGAGACGTTGGAGTGCTCAGAACGCAATGGCGTTCTACATTTCGACTACCTATCTGTGGGGATGCGTTTTGGCGACTCCAGGTACATCTTAGAGCTGAAGGATCACGCTTCGCATTACTGTGAACTTTACGTGGCAGACACAGCCGACAGTTCGGTAACGGTGGAGGCACTACTCGCCTGGCACGCCCGCTTCGAGGTACCACCTACATGGATTTCAGATCAGGGCACCCACTTCAAGAATGAAGTGGTGGCCGAGCTCTCACGGAGGCTGCACACGCAGCAGGAGTTCACGCCCGCCTACTTCCCCCTGGATCAACGGCTCGGTGGAGCGCGTGAAGCAGGACATACTCCAGGCCATCCGCACGATGATCCTGGAGTATAAGATCAACCACAACGACTGGCCGTACCTCATGCCGATGGTACAGGCCAGTCCCAACCACACCTCCATGCCCTCGCTGGAGAACAAGGCACCGGTCGAGTTGTTCACGGGACAGCCGTGTCCAACCCCCCTCCGTGAGTTCTTCCCGTCCGATGCGGGGGAGCTGCAGGAGGTGCCGGAAGTCGGCAAGGTCGACGAGTTTCTCGCCGACCTGAGGGCCATCATCCAAGGCATGCACAGGGCCGTCTAGGACAAGCGGCTGAAGAAGAGGCTGGTGAACAAGAAACGAGAGCGTGGTGAGAACGTGATTAATTTCACAGAAGGCGACTACGTGCTACGATCCAGGGTGGACGAGAAGAGCGGCAACAAGCTGCTCGTCACCTGGGTTGGGCCTTACCGAGTCTTGCGCGCCGACGCGCAATCCTTCCTCATCCAGCACCTCATCACGGGGGCCGAGCTGGACGTCCACGCAAGTAGATTGAAGTTCTTCGCGGACGCCAGCTTGGACGTGACCGAGGAGCTCGTTGAGCACATCCCGTCCCAGGGGGTCGTCCTGGCGATCGAGATGCTCAAGGAATACCGCTGGAACAACCAGATCCGTGATTATGAAGTACTGGTGCAGTGAAAGGACCTCGAAGAGATTGAGGACTCCTACGAACCGCTGACCAGCCTGGCACGCGATGTTTCTACTCTAGTGACGAAGTACGTTTCTACTGCTAACCAGGGCCTCCAAGAGCACTGGAAGCAGCCAGTCAATGGCGGCGAAAGACAGCGACAGACTGCTGACACCCCCGCCACGACGTCGGCTAAGCCTGCAAAGTCGCAGACAAGGTCGACAGCAACAACGCCGACCGGCAGCCGTCGGGGACATACCCCACGACTTGCCGGCCGATGTTCGGGCGTCCGCTACGGGTGCACCAGCTGCCTCTGCGCTGCAAGCAGTGGAGCGACCTGGACCTGAACTGCAATCAGACGCGACTGCCTCTGAGGTGCCACCTCATGCAGCTCGTCACCGGAGACGCCGTACACCAAGGCGTCTCCCGCGTTCAAGACATGTGGAGGTTCAAGTCGAGGGTGCGAGTCGGAGGACCCGCTCGCGAACTACTGGCGCCACCAGGGCACAAGACCACCGTGGAGAGAGCATCAACACACACAGGCGCTGATGCAATGTGCTCTGCAAGCAGGGCAGGGACCAGGCCAAGATCTGACTGCCCCTGTCCGGAAGCTTGTAGCGGTACTACTAGGCGGTGGACCAAGATTTGGGGGCTGTGTAGTGGAATCCGGATATCAAGCCGGATCCACCGCAGTAAACGAAACCACAGAGCCAAGTCTGGGGAGTGTCCTGGTGCGATCACCGGCTCTCTAGGATTGGTGGTGCCTGATCTGGTACATCCAGGTTCAGCTGACCTCAAGGCGGTGGTCGATCCACAACAAGTGGATTCGACTACAGTTTCATTTTACCTGTTATGCTGCCGCCAGAGATCCAAGTGGAATCTCTGGTAGCCGTGCATGTTTCCTTCAAGCTGACGCCAGCTAGAAGGACTGTATATTACATTGAGCTAGGAGGGCAGCAACCCTGCTGCCAATTCTACTCGCTCTTCATTCTGCCAGCTACCCAGCAGGCAACCTAATAAACTAGGCTACATATTTCATAGCAGGCTCGCCACCTGCCCCGACCGTCTTTCAACTTCAATCAAAATCCGGAAAACACTACACTCACTTATGTCCGATACCTAGATTGTTGCTCTAGATTCGTTAGATAAGCTTATCCTATCACTTTTTCGAGTAGTGTAAGGAATAGTAGTTCATGCACGTACGCTGGCGACATACTATGACAAAGCGTGAACCCCTTTTCACAATCGGAGAAAGGGCGGGGGTACCTGCGGTCCGTAATTGCTGAGCGTAGAGGCAGCATGCCTGCCTAATATGTTGAGAAAAACTGAATAAGAGAATCCTTTTATTGATGATGTGTATCTATTATTCTCAACTAGGAGAGGACATTCAGAACAGATCACAGATGGAGATGGTGATCTGGCTACATAGTGCGATGACGACAGCAGGCAAAGGCATCGATGCCGCCCGGACGCAGTCCGAGGCGTGCTCTCTTCCTCTTTTGCCTCAGACTGAGCACATCGTCTAGAGTACGGCAATTTAGGAATAAGAGCTTAATACACATAGTTAACTATCTACTGTGTTGTGCCACTTAACATTTCAAGTATAAAATGAGCGAAAGCAAGCTGAGCGACAGTGTTGCTGACAAGCTGTCCTTTTACGGGAACAAAAACATGTTTGCCGCGTACAAGGAAAAGCTTACGGCCCATCTGAAGGGGAAAATGACAGAACCCGTGATTGGCGAGGTGCCAAATGGCAAACCCCGCTTTGCGTGCCAAAATGTGTGGCACATTGATTTCAGTTGACAAAACCAGAGTACCTTTACTAAACACGTGGCTTGCAGATAAGTCCTGCCCTTTTACGGTGCCCCAGATCGCTGCTGTCCAACTGCGCGTGGGTTTTAACCCGTGTAAATCAAACCCGTTCATTAGCGGCCCATGCGTAGTGAAAACCGCTACCCACCGGCCTGCATATGTCAATTTCACAGAAATATTTGTCTCAGTCCGAAAATTGTGTCTGAAGGAAAGCATGGAGTACGCCTCGTCACCTGACGACGACGGACCTCCTGGAGAAGGGCTACATGAGTCCAACCTTGCTTTGGGACTGAATTTGACACGAGCATCGACACTGTCTACGCTGTTCAAGATCATGCACTACGAGAGGGGAAGTCGGTCAAGGTCGAGAGCAGCAGCGGCAAAGGTCGAAAGGTGGTGTGTGTGGCCGATGGCTGCAGCGTTTTGGTGAATTTGTACCGTTGTAAGCGTGCTGATAAGACCTATGGCAAGTGGCGCCTGTCGAGCATGGAGCTGGGTCATCTTAACTGCTCAGCAACAGCAAAGCCTACGAAGCGTCAAATGATCGAGCTGGCAACATTTACCAGTGTTGTGCGAGCCTCTGGATCGGTGTCTGCGTCGGCTCTCGTATCTCAAGTTCAAGAGCGTGACGGCATATCCCTTGGAAAGCACAAACGGACGGTATATCGTGCGCGTGAAGCGGTAAATGAAGTAGCAGGTAAGATCGTCCAGCGGTCCGTAGCGAAAATCCCATCACTTCTCGCCGAGTTAGCGCGTCTCAACCCTGGATATACCGCGGTCGCTGAGAGGGATGGAGATGGACGCTTCAAGAGAGCGACTGGGATCGTCGACACGTTTGCCGCAGCGGTGGAAGCCCGACAGAACATTCTGGGTATCGACTGCGCTCACAGTAAGTGTCCCTGGTACTCAGGCGTTCAAATGATGTTAATTGGGCGCGATGGCAACTTGAAGAGCACCACGATTGCTTTTGCCCTGGTTCCAACTCAAAGATGGGGACAACTACGGGTGGTTCTTCACCAAGCTATTTCAAGGCTGTAAGTAGAATCCCAATGTTCTGCGACCGGGGCAGCGGGCTGTTGTCGGTTGCAGCTGATTTCGGCTTAAGTATCAATTTTTGTACGCTGCACATTATCCGCAACATTGCACACCAGTTTGGGAAACTATTGCAGTCTCAGAAGAATCTGGCGTGGCGCTTACAGGCTGCGACGACGTGCGAGAGTACAACAGCATAATTGGCCTCATCGAAATGGATATGGGACCAGCCGTGAAAAGTTACGTGTCTTCCATTGACCCTGTACTGTGGTGCGTGCAGGCGGACATTGGGGTCCTACCACTCTACGGATGGCGTACGTCAAACTTCGTGGAAAGTGGCTTCGGATCTCGGCTTGTCGTGGGCCTGAGGTAGATGTATCCATTTTGCGTTCCTTCAGGCGATGTGCGCTTGGATGACGGAGGAGTGCTATACGCGCTGTTCTAGTGCTAACCGTTGGGAGGACCAAGGACTTGATGTTACCCCCGGAACCCGGAAGGTCTACAACAAACAGATCGTCCATCTTGGATTGTACATCGTCCAATACGCTTCCAAATATGTCACTTATGGCACAACGCTTCGGTGTTCCCTCGGGTTCGCCGTCGAGTCACCTTGTCTACGCGGCACTGTACCTGTTGATCTTCTGATCAGCACGGAATTCCTTGTCGGCACATCGCAGCAACACTTAGCGACCGGGACAATCTCGCCGATGTCTTTGCGCTCTTCGACAAGTGCTACTCAGTCAAGCAATTTACTTCAGCGCTCAAGGACAAGGGCGTTTTGATCCCCATCGACGAAGAAATTGCATCCGACTCCACGTGGCTTCCTGCGCTTTTGGTTCATCGGTTGGGTAGCCGAAAGCAGCGCCGTATTCGGATCAACGGTATGGAACGCATGTAAGGCTCGTCATGCCCGTATCACTGCAGTCGGTGTGGTAAAGAAGGCCACAATTGGCGCAGCTGTTCGCAAATATGAGTCCCTCAGACACAATCGATTCGATACGGCCCGGCCCCAGTCTTGGTATCCGAGGTTAGTGTAGACGTCATTGCATCCAGTCCAGATACGCGTGCTCCAAGAACTAACGTCAGCGTCAATAAATAACTCTCTCAGTCACCATTCAAACGCTACATAATTTTAGATTCGAGCTGACAATACTTTCAGCTTCAAGTCTCTGCTACGCGCGATCGTTTTGGAGAAGTCAATCTCGAAAGAGTGAAATACTTAAATCGAATCCCTCAGACACAGTTTTGACCTTATCATCTTTGTCCTTATACCATTGATCTTAGTTTAATCTCATTGATCCAGCATCACTACGTAAGTTCCATAAATTTTATAAAGCCAATCATTTTTATGGTTTTATTTAGCTGATTATGTCACTCCACTTCGATCAAACCTCCGCGACACAAGTCAGTTTCGCACGATCACGGAAACCACAGATCTCCATAATCCACTGTGACCTCCTAATCTGGCAAAACCTCGATGATTGTCGCCACCACCACCGCAACATTCTTTCGGTTGTACACCTAAAAAAACGCTGTTAGCGTCGCAATAATGTAGCGCGGTATTGCTCCGCACTGCAGGACCTCAATGTAGACGTTTGAGCCTTCTGCAATCTCAAAACGTTGTCGCTAATTCGCTCAGTGCCTCCGTCACAGTCGTGTGTCGGGAATTCCCCAGAATACACACCGAGAATCGTTTTTTTGTGCGAAGTATCTAGTTGCAAAGACGCCGATGCCTTTATCTGTCTTCTTCAGCACCAGGCCGTCCTCGAGTTCACGAAGTCGATTTGCACACAACGGGCCAGCGAGGCAGTTATTCGCGGCACAAAATATGTCTGAGGTTGCATTAGGGCGTATATCCGGGTGGCAAGTCCCCACACACCCGCACCAGTCAACAACACCTTCATCCCGAAATTTGATGTTCTTACCACCAATAACAAGGGGTTCCATTTCACGTCACTGGGCCACTGAAGAATTTCATCAGACATTTCTTCCTCCGAGAACTCTGCATCCGAATTATTTTTACTGGCGGACAAGCTGGCCGAATCATCGTCACTGGACGCCTTCCATAAATAGCTTAAAAGCGGCTTAAAATGTTTTTCTAAATTCATATCTACATATAAATTGTGTAGTGGTCGCTTTATGTGAAAGGTCGGCCTGATATGGTGGGGTCCAATTGCCCAACGAAGGGTCTGACCGAGCTGCATAAGGTGAGCATGTGGTCTCTGCTCACGCCAGTCTGAACCTCTAGGAGCGCGTCTTGGTAAATACGAGCTGGTGACTACCAGACTCACGATCTCTTCACGCCTCTCACATTTCATTTAATCAAGTGACCTACACATCAATTCACTTGATTCTGTCTACGTGCGGGTTGGTCCCCGAATCGACTAGCTTAGAATTTTTGTGGACTAGAGACCCGGGAACACTTCAAATATTCATTTAGTATAATTACCCACTGCTGCGACACTGTCAACTTTCGACCGCGTCGTACAGTGGAACTGAAGGCATTTCAGGTTCGACGACCAAGCTAGACCTGATTTGCGTAATCGTCGGTGGACGCTAAAGGATCCAGCTAGCTGTGCAAGATACGTACGGACCGACTGAAACCGCCCCTCTGTTCACTCTGTTTCTGCTCCCATGATGGAGTCTGTCTTGTATGAGACACTAGTGAAGTGGAAGCGGTATTGGCGCGACTACGAGTTGAGATGCAAGCACGCTGCTGTGTGGCTGATGAGGACTACGACGCGGTGGTGCAGTCGATTCGCTCGTTCAACCCTCGTCGTCTCGAGGTGTTTGCCAGCTGTAGCTCAACGAGGAACATGCCGACGCTTCTGAAGGCATATTGACTGCCGAGATCGAGCGCGTCGTGAGCATCATCAAGAACACAACATCAAGGAGTCGTTCAAGAAGTAGCTGTGCATGAAGATGATGTGAACGGGCAACTCATGGACTACTTCAACGTCATCGTCGAGGACAACGGCTTGGTGGAGAGCTTCGGTGGCGTCACTGGCTCGAATAAGTACAAGCGATTAGTTTCGGGCCTTTGGTCGAAGTCGCGGAATGGACGAAGTGAAGCAACGTGTTCGCATCACTTACATACGAGCTGCGAAAGACCCGGGGGCGCTGTTCAGGCTCATTCTGGAGAAAGCGACGTAGTTCGACCGTAAAATTCATAGCCTGCGTCTATAGAGGCGTGGTGCAACTGTTCAAGCCAAGGAGAAGCCCAGATGTTCAAGCCAAGGAGAAGCCCAAGCCCCACCATTCGGAAAAAGCCAATTAGGCGATGGGAAGAGAGGGCGCCCGCGGTCTCAATGACGGCGAGTTCGATGGCGTCAGCGAGCGGGGTCAAGGCCTACAATACCCAGCTCATCAAAACATCCACCAGGACCTTGTCCTAAAAATGCCAAGAGTTGTATTAGTTGCGTGAGTGCAGGGTTTTCTATACTGAAATCTAGTCAAAGTTTATGCAGTTGCCCAATGACAGGGTGAAGCGACCCCTCGTTTGCTCTGACGAATTTTTCGACGGAGCAAATATAAGTTGTCTTAAATATTTTATGCGGGTGCTTACGATATTTTTGGAAGGCGTCCACTGTCTTTACAATCGCAAACAGCGCAGCAGAATGCACCATGGCTTGTTTGGGACTGAAGACGTTAGGTGCTTTGGTCACGTCCGGCTTGCTGCCCACATTCAGCTGTGTTTCACTTTCTTCAGTTCGATCTAGTTGGGCCTCCTCCGAATCCGACGTAGTCGACTGCAGGTTTATCACACTAGGCTCGTAGCTAGGAGCGCTGCACGGCAGTCCCTCAGCGTCCACCATCTCGAAGCCAGCTGAGCTTTCGCGCTCCGAGTCGGCTCACGATGACTCGACCGAAAGTGAGCCAATAGAAAGTGACACGGCTTTCTTATTGCACGCGTTCTTTATCTTCATCCAGAACTCCCCCTTGGTCTTCTGAGAGGCAGTCGGATTATGTGCTGGGTCAGATCAAATGAAGCGCTTGCTGTGCAAATTGAAGGAGGGGGGGGGGGGACAGGCGCTGCAGTACTACATGTGGTTGAAAACTGATTAATGTCATAAAATGCGTAATGATAATCGCGGCCACGACCAAGGTCGCCTGCAGAACGAAGATCACCGCTGGCGTAACCAGCACAGCTAAAATGAAGGTCGCCTCCGACAATCAAGCGACAGATAAGCTCATGCCGCCACTAGGTGTGGTGAAATTTGCTGTCATGTATGAAACCAACCTGACCCAAAAATGTTCAGGAGCCAAAAAAAACAAAGAAGAGTGCATCAAATGGAAGTGCCAACGTCGTAGCCACTAATGCTAGTGGTGGTGAATGTTCAGGCGACTCAGGCGATGAAGCCTACATCTGAATGGCAGCTTCTGAAGCTGAAACAAGTCAACCTTACGCGGCATCAGGTACCGGGCGGTAGATTCTGGAGCCTCACATCATCTTGGCAACGACTGAGACCAACTTTGCGCTGCTGAACTTGCCTTAACCTCCGTTAAAGTTGCCAATGGAAATCGTATCACCGCTCTGGAGAAAGGAAGTATGATCATCGACACTTCAGTAATGATTTGCGATGTGCGGTGCTGCTGAGAGGTGTATACTATGCTAAGGGGGTTGACCGCAACCTGATCTCCGTCGCACAGCTCACTATGCACGGATACTCGTGGGATTTCAAATAAGTGCAATGTCTGGCACGGTGATAGCAGAAGGGGCGGCGCTCGCCAGTGGACGGATTATGGCCAGCGGATATTAAAGAAGGTGCTGCACCCTTTATTTCAATGCTCATATCCAAACTTTTGAAGTGATAAGAGCGCCTAGGACACATAAACTTCCAGCTCCTAATGCAAATCATCGACAAGAAACTCGTGCATGTCCATGGAATTTTGCATGAGCTGCGTCGAAGCGAGGCAAACTGAGTGATCCAAGAGCAAAAACGACACTCAGCATCATGCACGAATCGGTAAACCCGGTGCAACCCTGTGCGTCGACTTAAAGACCGATACGGACCCCGACCGCGTAGGCCATAAGCACATGCTGGCGATCGTGGGCCACGCTGCCAACTTCGACAGGGTCTACTTGCTTAGGAAGAAAGTGCATCTGATGGAAACTTATATGATTCTATCATCGAATTTGAATGGCATTACGTTACGAACATGAACGTAGCTCACTCTGTTGGAGGCATTAAATTTGACAATACTCGGTACGGGCCCTGTACGGATATCTTCACAATCGCGACATCCGTCATCTGCAACGTCCCGGGTGGAAACAATCCAATACCCATGATAATTCCTTTTTAGCAACAATAATATGCATATGCATTGCGGAATTTTACGATAATTGTAAGATCGATCGCTACAAACCAAGTCACATGTTGGCAGTACTTAATTCACCGACCTTAATCTTATACCGGAAATACCCGACGAATTAGGGGGTGGACAGCTGCAACGGATGAATTTCACGGTGCTGCATGCGTGAACCACACGTCGGACAACCTATTTGCAGCTGCAGGCGTTCTGGGCGTGATGACATCCTGGTTGGTACGTGCGGCACGCAGACTGACGTCACGCATAGCGATGTGGTGCTGGAGTGCGACTCCAACACTTCAGCAGACTTCTCAGTCGTATAGCGTTTCATCACCAGTTTTTCAGTAGCGCTACGGACCCCTCGCAGCCTGCGCCATGATTGCAGCCGACTCTACAATCCGAGGTAATGTGCGTAAGTGCGTACGCACTTATAAACTATCTCGTGTGGGTAAGTCCATGCGAACTTAAAATAATAGTACGTTGCCAAAGTGAGACTCGAAGAGTACAGTACAGTAGAACAGCAAGTTGCCGTACCCGGTGACAGTCAGTAGAGAGAGGGTGGCGCATTTGGGACGCGGCGGCAGCGATCGCGTGACACTATCGGTGCACGTGGACCTGGCACTGACATACCTGCTCTATTGCGACACGAGGCGAAGCACGTCGGCCAGGTGAGTCACAGCAAGAGCAACAGCAAGAGAAACCAGCTCCTGCGATCTTTCAACTTTTAACTAAGACATCGTGGCTTCGGGCAAGAAATAATGCGCTTATTGCTGCATGTACTGCACGGGGGAATACGGTATAATTTGTGGTGTTTTCGGTGTAACTTTGCTTGGTACGATTGCTAACGCTGATGTGTCGCTGTAGACTTCCGTTTCGTGACCGCTCGTCTCTCGTCGAAAATCAGCGTACATTTTAGCAGGCCTGGATAGAGAAGTCCGGAATCCTTTACAGCTTATATAGTGTGATGGCACGTATTGTTTTTTTTTTCTCTCACGAAAGCGGCATTGACACGCTCTTGACGTCGCATCGAAAATCCAGCCGATCTCAGGCATGTTTGAAGACATGAAAATGGGATGCCACATATTGTTTTGTTTTATTCACGAAAGCGGCATTGACACACTCTTGACGTCGTACCGACAATCCAGCCGTTCTCACGCATGTCTGCAAACTGTGCAGATACAGTCTTCAGACTGCATTCGCACAGTGTCTGACGTCTTGATGGGTTAGTTAATGTTCTCGACATGCAAATTTTCATTTTTTTGAAGTTTGCCTGCTCGCTCGGATGTTGGGGTCGGCGTGTATTGACGGTCACTTGATGCACTCCGTCGTGCCGCAGGCGCATCGGTTCGGCATGCATCGAAGTCGGTATTTCTACATTGTGTTCAAACTGGTGATATAATTCGGCAGGTAAGCAGCGGACTTCGGCCTTCACTTGCACATACCGTTGTCGCAGGTCTTCAACGGGCTGTAGTAAGGTCGACATAAGCTCGCCGCGCCTTTTAATTCGAATTTTTGGGCTACTTGAGCCGCTTCGAGACCATCATTTTGCTGTTAAACTGAGTTTCCATGGCAAGAAACCGATAACTGACTGGTTTAGATGCTCAACCATTTCGATAGGAGTAGATCCCCCGGGACGTGCTGTTGTCTAACTTCACAGTCCTTCGATTTTGTTCTATAGGGTTGTTGGCGGTGGCATAGTCTTGTGGTGTATGAAAACCTTGCTAGTTCGGGAAGCATGAATTTTTAAGCCACTGCTTCACAATTGTTTTCGTGGTCGAACGAAACCGGTCATTTGTACCTGCGGCAGCCGGCCAGTTTGATTTGACAGCAAATAGTTCATTACACATTATTCTTGTGCGCGGCTTGCAGTGAATGCCATTTTGGTCACAGAAAAAATATTTCCCTCTCGAGCTTCTTCCACATTCTTTATTTCACACATCCCGGCAAACATGGAGCCAACACATCAATACTTTCGTGGTCGAATCCTAAATGCAGGCGTTATATTGAGCATCGTCTTCATCGGTACTCATAAACTGTGGAGAAAAGCGCACTGTACACGTCTACAGTATGGCACGTTTTAAGTAAGACAGACTCCATGCAACGTCTTCGGCCCGACGTTAAAATGCACAGTAGTACACCAGAAGAAATCTTAAACACAGCTGTATGTAAATCCCTAAGATAAAAACGCCGAATAGTTGGTGCGCCATGTTGTGCGTGCTGACTAAATGTAAGATCTTGACTCAGTGCGGATCTGTTGAACGTTAACGTACTATTCCAATAGGGAGTAGAAAGTGAGATCAATGTGGAACGATAACTCGACGGACGCTTGGCCAATGTCAAGAAACAGATACCTATTCTAGTCATGTGAGTCGCAAAAGACGATTAAATTATCCCCCGTCCAAGCAAGGTCTCGCAAGAATTCAAACATTGATGTAGCATAAATGTCGAGCACAGGCTGCATTGAATAATCACGATGTTTTCTGCGCCACCGCTTCACGTATCCTTGCACTTGCTTCCCCAAGGGAATTGGGATCTGACTATCTATCATAGATTCTATCATAAGGACGCCACTACAGACACAATCCTTTACGGAATGCCGCTTTGCGGTATATATTCACGAGTTCGAACGCAACTTTTCCATTAAAACTGGAGGTGTCTGCTGAAAAGGAAGACTTTGTGAACAACAGGCGACACATTTCGGGTCGCTTGCTTAAATATGGAGCACCATAAACTCCTAATTTTAGAGCCATACTGGCATGCAGTTCTCGTCTACCTGGTAGTTCTCCGCGACGCACAGCTTGGTTCAACGCTTTAACACACACTTCAAATTGTTGTAATAGTTCATGATAGCATCGGGGGTTGATGCAGCAGTTTCGCATCAACTAATTGAACATGCCGTATCGAAACAGTAGGGTGAGCCGCCACCCACCGCTAGAGATATCTATCGTTGGGAGGTCATCGGTGAGGGGGCGTTTTTTTCTTAAATAATAAGGTTAGGGTGTATTGTGACACTTATGCTACGGATGGGACTCTAATCACCATTTTCACCAAGCGATTACCGCTTGATGAGTTTTGTCTCCTCTGCTTCCTTCCAACCCCTGTCCCCGACCGTTTCTCTATGTCGGTTGATGGTCTTCGATCCACCGACGCACATCACCGCTTATCCGTTCTTCTACTCCTTGGACTACTGGATGTTGCGATGTGACTTCTGACGCCACTACCATGTGGCTGGACATCGTGTCCATCGCCAGATTCGCCGGCCAATCCGCAGATTTGTTATCCTCAATCAGGCAATGTGACGAACTCGCAACCTGACACTCATCCGCCAATTTCCTCGTTAGTCTGTACCAATGCAGCATTTTCTGGTTCTTGGGAAGCTTCCGATCCTTGAGCAATGTTATGATAATCGAACTGTCTCCTACAACATGGATTTTATGCCACTTCGCCTTCACTCCTCGATTCATCAATCTGTGGAGCCCCACAAACTCCGCCACACGGTTGGTAGTGAACGCTGCCCGAGTTGAGCGGGCGAGTTCCTGTAGTCGCTGCAGCTTCGCGTATAATCCCGCGCAGTTCTACAAACCGGCACACATGCATGCCGTGAAGCGCTCGATAGCGTATAATCTCCTCAACATCTATAGAACCACCTTCTGAGAGATACACAAGTTGAGGTCCAGTCCTTGTATCGCGCGGCACGATCCCTTTAACCCGCAGCCGGAGAGGCTCCCGCGAAACGCGATAGGTTCTGCTGCCACCGTAATGATCATTCCGGCACTGACCGCGGCCACCGCTGCGTCCAAGTCTCGAGCGAGGGCGTCATCCTTGCCTCCTTCTTACCAGGCTTTCCAGATTTGCTAGAACTTTGTTGGCTCATCATGCGTGCCCTAGTGATCGCGATGGGGTGGTCACAAGCTTGTTTGAAAGCCAGATTTCGCGCCGGAGCCGTTCACATCCTGACCGAGTCACCATTTAGGGCAATGGTGGGTCACGCAAAAAGGTTCCCTTTCATCCATATTGTCTTGAATTTGTATGTGAGGCCAGCTGCCCGAAATATGCCCAGACCCGAAATAATATTTCGTGCCAGACATATTATGTCTGACACGGATAGATAGTCCGTAGACGCATTGTCCCACTGCGGGTCAAAGATGATGATGACCGCTCGCTTATTAGCTGATTTCTTCGTTGCGTGAGCAATGTGGCTTCGTCAGTCGCCAGAACCGGAAGCAGCTGCTATAGCTGCGACAACCAAACGGAATACCTTGTGCCACTACACAACCCCCCCCTCCACGCTTGGTTCGCTGCTCCTTCGCCCGGCTCCACCCCATTATCCCGCTCCACCACATCACTAACGACGATGGTCCTCGTCCTTGTAATGATGAGAGGAACGGATCAAATGACCAGGAGAAATCTTCGCGTCCCCTGGGGCTTAAATTCGTGATCGTGGTTGCCGTCCTACAAGTCCAGCTGACCCAGTCATGGACTGCTCCAAACTTGCTGGCTGACCTTCACTGGTCACGACTCTCTACTGTCCTTCTGACTCACGCGTATATCTGCGTTGGCGTTTTCCGACACTCCGCTGTCCATCAGGCATCTCGCAGATTTGCGTCTTCGTTTCCTAGACTGCCAGCGTCTTACCGGTCCCGAGGAGTCCATCGACTCTCTTCTCGATCTAGTCGTAGTCATAACAGTGGTCGGATCAGCAGGTCGCTTACTCTGTCCCCCACCTTATTGCAGCATCTTCGACAACTCTTGGTTTCCAACTAGCTGGGCGTAGTTGCCCACCAGAATGTGAATATCCTTCGCGAGATCTGTCAGGGACTCGTATGAATCCTCAATGGATTGTGGGCCCTTGTATCCACTTAAAGTCTCCAATCTCGGTACTCCACCACCGAGACTCTTCAACTTGCCGACAACTAGCACGATGCCCTGAGCCGATACATGCTCGAGCAGCTCGTCGGTTACCTCCAAGCTGTACATGCTCACCCGAGGTTTGTCCACCTGATCTCTTGTAACACCGTGAAACGTTAGGCGGTGACTCCGGCCACGCAAATGACCTGTGGTGTAAAAACCCTATAACAGTGGATATTTGAATCGGTCCATCGAGGTTGCCATGCTGTCGGTCGGAGCGACTCACTCCATCGTGTATTGGTGCAAGTTGGTGGGTTGGTGACCACTGCCAGTGTGATAATAACAAACGCTATGGATGCCCTGGCTGTAGACTTTAAGACCGTGGAGGTGAGTGGTTACGTGTGTTTAGGCTTAAAAAAAACGAAAAGATCGATGGATGTACGGGTGTCAGTTGTTTCTTGAGCCGCTCGACTTGCTTATTTGCTGGATTTACACAACCTCGTCTCTTGCGCGCCCAACCTGTCGCCGTGCATCGGGTTGCTACTCACTCCTCGTTCTCCCAACTACTATCCACCGCTGACCTCTTAAGAGCATCATCGGTTGGTCTTAAAGGCAGTTTATCTTAAAAAGTAAAGCCGTTGAGAGTCGACAAAGAATTATGGCTCCAACCAGTAGGTCCTATTGCAGGTTTGAACTTAACCAGGACCTATAGGATGACACTTGAGACTTAAAATAAGCCTCTGATCTCAAGCGATTTGAATTACTTTCAGTATAGTCAGTATAGCGCAAATAAAACGACGAACTCTTGTCCTCTTCAACCACGGGAATTTAAACTCGGCGTGAGTTCCTTCCGGTGGGAGCACACACCCTTCATACAGGCTTATCTTAAGTTTTCAGGTCTTAACCCTTTCGCGATCCTCTTGTCTTAATTATACTATACAAGCCTAAGTATTTTGCTTCTAAAAGGGCGCAGGATGCGCCCATGAGGAAAATCACGGTACTCGCTTCGCATGCATCTTGTAACATAGTACCTGCAGTGATGTACAGATGCACCACGATCATATGCATTCTACTTAATTTTTGTATGGTTTGATGATTACTGATTGTACGGTTTATTGTTTGTCATAAAATATGGTGTATTCACGGTTGAACTCATCGCTTGATCCGCAATACCAGATCTGGGCTCTGGTATCAGATCTGATCCCGATCTGGGACCCAGATCCAAATCTCTCCAGCCCTCCCAGGACCCTCGATCTGGGCCGCGGCTGCTTGACCGTCGCCCGTTCTGATCGTGTAACGATCATAGGCCTTCTCTCTGTGGTGCGTCGCTCCTTCCTTCGCGCAGATCCCGTTAGGTCAGTGTCTCGTATTAGTGACTGGCCGGGTCCCAATCTCTCATTTGCCAGTCAACTTCGATCTCCAAATTCTTCGATCTTGCTTCTCCACATAGGGAGCTGTCATATCTGCTGCAGATATGACAGGACTTATGCCGGCATATCCGCTCGTGAACCTAGAATGTGGTCTCACGAGACCTACCTACCCCTAGTTTTTTTGCAGTGAACCCATCTTAAAGGTTAGCCTTGGAATTTGTAGACTTTATGATGAGCATCATTCTGCTGTCTTAAACACTGGCATATCTTCCGACGCCCCGCCATGTCGCTCACGCTTTAATCTGCTGAGAAAAAGTGATAATCATTGAGTGGTGACTGTGGGTTCCAACGGTTTTATTTAATGTTACTTGTTCCGTGATTCCAACAACTGTTGCTGCAGCCACCATGGTGCACCTGACGCACTCGGTGGTCCCTGGAATCGTCGGGCGAAGAGGACGAGAACACCCCGCCCAATCTGTCGCGAGGCCATACGACCAAGCACGCCGACTTGCTCCGCAGCAGTCGTGGAGTGAAGATCCAGGACGACGCCTCGTTGATGGGAACCACGACGCCCCCATGGCTCCGTCAAGATCGCCGACAGTCGCGTCGCGAGGGGGGCGCCGCCTTACCCCCCCCCCCCCCCCTGTGCAGACTCAACGAGCAGTCTTCGTCTCCAGATGACGTGTTCGTCCTCGCAAAGGGGCCCTGCGGGGTAGCATATCTCCGGGAGCAATATAAACCGCTTGCTACCGTGTTCCCAAGTGTGGCTCATTTCGGCTGGTGTACCATTTCGTCGCCGGGCCGGAACGCAAAGATGAACGTGTTCTGTAACACGAACTGCTTTCGTACGACGGATAGTGCGGCAACGGGCTCCAAGAGTCCGAGAGGATATGTATCATGCGCAACAAGCACACATCGTCGCTGATCTTCATCGCGGCCGAAGCGATTGGCGCAGGACAAGTCCTCGGCCAATACCTTGGCGAAATAAAACACGTGCGTCCTTCACGTTGTGATTGGCCTCGCAATAGCGGGTATCGGTTGGTCATGAAGACGCGCCCGAGGAAGCCCGCGTACTCGGAACGTGTGGCTATCAACGCGGAGGGGATGGGTGGCATGATGCGGGTTTTGAACTCGTGCGGCCATGTTGCCGAGTTTCGGGAGTTCACTAACGGGCGACGCACGACATCATTCGACCTGGCCAAAAGATCACGGTAGATTATGGAGATGATCTATGATTTGTTTGCCGTTGCGGCGCTGACACGTGCCACCACGACATCCAAGACCAACGCAATCCGTAGGAGGTGGAAGCAAGCCAGAAGGATGAAGACAGTGAGGGCGAGGTACAGGAATTGGTGAGTTGTATCGGGTAGGCGAGGGTTTGCCTTTATGCATGCTCACGTAATGAAGATTCGTTTATGGTAGCTCCGTGTGCCTTTTCATCGTAGCGAAGGCTGCCGCCTCCTGCCACGATGACCGTCCGTTTTGGCGCGAACACGTACAGCGCATCCCGCCTCGGTGGAAAATTTGGACACGGTGGCGTTTTGGCGCGAGGGGTTTGCGCCTTGAAGCTGGGATCCATCGACTTCCAGCGGCGCAGTCGAGAACACGACAGTTACACGGTTGCTGGCAAAGGTCATTGGTGCCGCCTGCGGATTCGTTTGCCTCTCACTTCCCGATTCACCGGGTAGCCTACAAGCTCCATAACTAGCTGCCCCCACAATCTCCAAGTTCACGCGCAAGCCTCTTCTACCGACCCCAGCGGACTATGCGAGCTGGTACAACCCGTTCCTAACACCTATTTTGATGTCCTGTAAACGATTAAACTCACCAGCAGCCAAGAAGCTCGTGTCAGTGACAGATCTGGAGACGCCGATGCGAACGCGAGACTGACCTTCAGCACCACCTTCTTTTGGGACTTTGGCCGCCTTCAACTTGCATCTAGGCGAGGAGGGCCTTGGCGTGTTCGCGTCAACGCCGAAACCCACTCCTCTTTTTGCTGCTCCGACAAACCGTCAGCTTCGTTCTTCTGGTCTAAAAAGCCTCGGAAAGTCGCCACTTCACGCACCAACATATCGGAGGCAGCACCAACTACGAATACCGCCAAACCGTTGGCCGCGCGTGGATATCCACCCGGCAGCCGTGATGAAGAAGAAGCGAACAGCCACAAAGTGCTGCTAAGTTCGTCCAACTGCCTTGAGGCAGCAACCTTCAGAGACGGCGTTGGATCGAAGCGTGCGAGAGATACCGAGGGCGCGGACCAAGCCGACGCGAGCTTCGCCAAGCCCAAGCGCATCCGTGCGATCAAGACGACTACCGCGCTGAAACATAATCTGGCAGATCTGGATAGTGCGTGTAGCAACCCAGGCAATAGTGTGTTTGAGATGATGTTCCTCCTCAGAGAGGAGAACAAGCTAAAGGCGGAAACCCGCCACATCGAAGAGGAACTCCGTCGCCATGACGATGCTGCTGCAAAAGAGGCGTAGGGCCAACAAAGCTGAGGCGGGGGAGTGTCGCCGCCAAGATAAACTGGAGATGGATGGACGCCACCGTCGGGACAAGGAGGGCGCTCGCGCGCGGATCCAAAAGGTTTTGCTGCTGATTGGGGCAATCGTGAAGAAGGACTGACTCATGGCCGAGCCCTTGAGTCGTGTACTTGACGCACAAAACGTCGGACACGCTCAACACGAGCGAGCTGGCCAAGATCACCCGGTATTCAATATCTGTCAACCAAAAGCTGCAAGTATTGGAGTGCGACTGATGGCGAAGCACACACGACAACAAGTTGCTTTCATGTTGCACCGTTCTATTAGCAAGTAACCTTAGATACCATCGATGCTTCTAAATACAAAGCGATTCATACTGCATGCGGTCGTCCACCATGAGTAGCAGCTTCAATATTATGTTGTGGTCAAGGCATGCGAGGACACATAGAACCAACGTCTCCGTGTAGCCACAGTTCAGCGACATCACTTCCACCACAGCAAGATTCAAGAGCGGAGCAAAATGTATTCAATAAATGTAGACTACGTGGACGTCGCACATGGACTGATGAAGAAACCTGCGTAGCCTTCACACCATCGCTCCTAGGTCCATAGCGCCGCTGAATATGGTGCGGATCTGCGAGATGCCGACAGTCCGCACCCGAACGTTCGCCAGCCTGAAGATGTTGCTCAGGCGCAGACCGCGGAGCTCGGGGTCGTATGGCAGTGGCAAGTTTAGTCGGTTATACTATTCCTGCATGCTTCCCATGCCCCACTCCGCGGCCTGTCGGACGGAGGTTATGGCGTTATGGAGAGTCCGCGCAGAACTACGTAGAGAATGACAGGATACACTCGAGATCACCGTCTTTGGGCGGTGTCAGGATCCGCCCTGTCATTGCGGTAGAACACGGGAACGCCGAGTCAGCGTCGTTATACTTTACTACTAGTACCCAATGGTTTGGCAAAGCTATTCGTCCAGATGACAGAGGTACAAGCCTCCATGTTCCATTTTCTATCAAGGAGTCGTACTCTAATTCTAGAGCCTGTTTCCATTGCTCACTATGAGGTCAACTCAAGGCTTATTTAAGTATTCGTGGCGTTCGCACTTTGTGCTCGAGTATATCAACTGCAATGTTCTTATCTAGCATTGTTTGGAAACACTGATAGTCTTGATATCTCTTTGGTTTCTTCGTTTCACGACGTGGGCGTGATTCAGAGCGAGGTTGCTTCTCCCCAATTCCCGCACGTCTTCGTTTACGACTATCTCCCGCTTTGTTAGAAGACGTGCTTTAGCTCCCACTGCTTCGGTCTGTCAAGCAGGCGATTCAACTCCAGTCTGACTAGCAGGTGATTCAACTCCCACTGCTTCGATAATCTCGTCAGGAGTTGATTCAGCTCTTTTTGCTGCAGGTGTTCCTCCTGCGGCCAATTCGGTTGTGGGATCAGGCTCATTCTTTCCGAAATCCCACTGGACCAGATTGGTTATTTTGGGGGTGTCAAACAGCACATCTCTTGATATAATGTGCCTGTTATTATAGGCATCCAGTAGTCTGTACCCTCTCGTTTGCTCTGATATTCTGAGAAACCGGCATTTAATGGCTCTCGCAGATAACTTCTCGTCCTTTCGAAGAGCTGCTGGAACATGTGCAAAGACCACAGATCCACCAAACCGATATATTCACGTTTGGTGGCACCCCATACACCTTTTCGTATGGTGTCTTGTTTCTCAAACGGCTCATGGGTGTACGATTCTGTGCGTAGCTCATGTTCATGAGAGCTTCAGGTCTGCTATATCAGCGTCTTTTAATGCACAACGAACTATGTCAAGTTTACTCTGATGGTCTCGCTCTGCAGCTCCATTTTCTTCAGGACTGTAGCGATTAGATGTCTGATAGACAATACCTTTTCCCTTACATAAATTTTAAATGCTCCATTTACAAACTCAATGCCTCCGTCGAACCGAATTCTTCGGATCGTGAACTTTTCATCACGTTCCAGCTGTAGGAGCAGCTCTTTGACCTTCTCAAATACCCTTTTTTTTACTGCGTAGGACATATGTCCAACGCCACGACGTTTTGTCAGAAAGTACTGAATTGTACCTATAGTCCCATACGCTCCCATGGTTTTCATGGGTCCATTTGTGTCCATGTGTATAGTACTTATGGGCTGTGTGTCTCTTGACCCTTTAGTATTGTGATAAGACATCTTCCGCTTTTTTATTACTGCACGAGTAGTGCAAATGAACGGTATCTTTCGTATCTCTGATGCTGGTAGCGTAGGCATTCCAGCTCGTATGTTTTGGCTCAACATTGCTATTATTTTGTCTTTATTATGATGACCAAGTTTTACGTGCCACTCCTGCAATGTGCTTCTAGTTTCACAACTCTTCGCGCTACTAACGGCTTACATGGCTGTGCTTTAATCGCATTGCACAACACTTGTCGATCTTTGACAGTTTTGTGTTGCACATAGTATGCACCATTTAATGCTCGAGCCACAAATGCTAACAAAAAGACGAATTTGAATTCACCTGTTGGTGATCCAATTATTTCGTACCCACTTCTCTGTAGCCAATATTCACTAAGAATATTTGACTTTGAGTTTGGAACGAGTGCAATATTTTTAAAAAGAAACGGTCTAATTCATTGCAGACTATGCACATATAAATCACTGTGCCAATGTAGCGGAGCTGCGGGGCGTGCTCGCAGCGAAGGGGACCAATGATGATGTGCAAGGTTGGGGTATCACTGGGCCTGATCCATTTGCTGCTGACAAACAACTGAAGCGATACAACTCAAGTCCTCGCAGACTGATACACTATTGTTACGCAAATGGAGAACTTAGTCATCCATGCAGATTGAGCTGCACCTTGATAAGTATTGTGACAATGCTAGCCACGATGTTCATTTCAATAATCATCCCTGGTGTTTAATTATCTGCTTGCCATCGAGTCAACGTCGCTTTGCACCTGAAAAATTGAAGTCCTCAACTTTCGATCATATTCGCTGCCTACAAGAGCGGAGAAGTTCTCTGTTATTCTATGAAATACAGTACTCAACGTGTTTCCTGCTTACAAATGATAAATTCTACGCCATAGCGACAGCAATACATACACACATTAACAGAACTTTCGCTCAGATATCCAGAAGTACAATGGTTGGATGTCATCCAATGGATGAGCACAGGCTGCAGTGTCAAGCGAATCGTCGACAATACAGTCTCCTTTCAGCAGTCGACCAGAAAGAAAAGTACTTTCTCTCAGAAATATACAACCTGTCCTGGCATGCGGCCAGGCTCAAGAAATCGGAACGACAAATGGAAAGACCTAGGAGCCACTGGGAACACTCTGCACTGTCGACGACATATACGCGGGAGGATACAAAATAACGTAGAGGCAATTGACTCATAAGTATACTTCAAAGTAGGATTTTAATTACGGTGGCGTGTTTCGATCCCGTAGCAAGAGGCACAAAAGGATGATACATGATCGGTATTACGCGGCCTCGGACAGAGACTTCCACTGCGCGGGTGGCCGAAGGCGAGCACTGCGTGGATGAACAGCGTGTGGTACAAGTTGAGCCCTAGCGCGAACCTCTCCTCGCTCGACATCTCGGACGCCACCTTGTCTAGATCAACCCCGTTTAGCTGTTCCACCTTATCAAGAAAGCCGAGGACGGTGGCTCGGTTGATGCGCAGCCTTGCCGCCGACTCACCGAGCGCAAACACCTTCAGTCCAGCCTCCAACCCTCCCGGACTATGGTGAACGTCGCCAGCGCTTTTGACGATGTGGTTTCCACGAACCGGGAGCTGCGTTGGTTGAGGCACACGGTTGACTCTGCGAGTTCAGCGTCATCGGCGAGAAGAGAGGCGACGCAGCAACAGCGTCGGTCCATGCTCCTATCGCTACCAAAGACTGCACGTTGAAGTCGCAGTCGTCGATGGTGAGAGGTTGCAGCGATGCAACTAGCCGATCACGCTCCTCGGATGTTTCCACGAACAGTGTGATGATCTTCAGCACCAGGTGAATCTCAACGCAGAACCACAGCGACACTGCTCCATCTTCGCCGATCATGTTCTCCACCGCATACAGCTCGACTCCCACGCGTACACCCCCATTTTCATTCCGAGACCATCGTGCCCGCGCTTAGTTAGCTCCATTGACCACCATCCTTGACAGCATAATGTCCTTCGGGGATTCGTCGCCTGCCACATCCTCCATTTTCACGGTAGACCCCACCCCTGCTTCGCTCCCTTTACTCCAGCGTCTGAGTCCTACATGCTACATGCTCAAACACATCAGCAACTCGCTATCACCAGCGCGCAATAAGCCTGTTAGACACCTAGTTATCGGTGGCGGCTTGGTGTCCGCTCTAACGATAAGGTTGATTGATACCTTGTCGAGTGCCACTAGCCACGGACGGGAAACAGACTCTTGCCACAATGTGTGCAGGCGCCTGCCACGATTAATCGCAACTTTGCCACGCGAGCCTCGGTAGAGTGACGAAATAGTGACAAGATTGCTGGTGTTAGCGAGTGCTACCGACGTTCGTTGACGACCCTTGACGTTAGGGTGATAAACCTCCGTAACATCATACGTCGACAGCACTAGTGTCGAACGGAGCTTCAAAGTGATAGTTGTTCGCAAACCAGCGGCGCGCAGCACTTCCACCTGAGACCGGGCTTAATGATTGGACGGGTCGCGTTAAAGTCGCGCGTGGTGGTCAGTAATCTCCTGATCACATGTCGCCCAGCCCCTGATTACGCCACTTTCCAGGTCTGTGATTGGCTGAGAGGTGTGCGTCACGGGGATGCGACAGTGCGGCATCTGGGTTCAGCCGTATGTCGAACCTGATTTGTGATCAGCAATCATTTGATGACCGCCTCTTCACAGCGACTGTTCGCAACGCCTCATCGCCCATGTCAATCTGAGCCTCTGAGCCTCCACTGGACCGGAACGTGAAGTGTCCCCAAGTGTCCAACTCCACTACACTGAGCCTCCTGAGATTCAGCGAATCATCTCTGAGGCATGCTTGGTCTCAGAGTGTCCTCCAAAGCTGGACCATTTTGAACCTGGGGAACTTCTGAACCACCATGAACTTAGCAATCACTCCGCTGAGCATCCGAGCTGCTCGTTGAAACTCAAGGTGACTTGCTGAGCTCGTGTGTACACCTCTGCGACAGCTGAACTCCATCGTGATTAAGCCAGACACTTCTCCACTGACTCACCATCTTCAACACCATGACTTCTGAGCTCCGTAAACCACTGGTGATGTTGCTGAAGCTCGGCCATCCTCGACCTGGGCACCTCCAGCTAAGCGCAGATACCATCGGCATCACCACTTCTGAGCTCAGCGAACAGGCATCGAATCCGGGCGAGCTCAGCTATACGTGACTCACAGACTCCCAGCACATCAGGAACGCTCAACTGCTTCGGGCCAAGAGTGAGTAAGATCGGACTCACCGCTATTGAGATCAGCAAGTATCCACTGACTCATGGTAAGCTCAGTCATACGTAGCCCACAGACGTCCAGACTCAGCGGGTTCAAGGCAGACTCCATTGCAGTCAGCGTGATCCAGAGGGGCCCATTCAGAACAGCTGAGCTAATGCGTACTCAGCTCCAAATACCAGGACGACGTAGTCAAGACGACTCGCGTGGGCACCGTTATAGCCTTGGGCTAAAAGCTGAGACTCCACGTGCTGACTGGCGTCTTGGGTACGTGCTCCGAGCTAATCACCGTAGAACCAACCACTCATCGAGGTCAGCTGCTGCCAGATCTCCTGTAAGGCTAAGAGGGGAACAAAGCCAATCGAGTCCGCTACAGAATCTGAGCGCACTTCGTCACACTAGCCCCGAAGATACACTTTTTCAGGTTCGCGTAGAGCTTGTATTTGTGCACGAACGCAAACAGCTTGCGGAGAGGTTCCTTTTGCATCTCCACTTCCAACTTCCCGTTCACAGCCCGGCTGTGAATGAACACATCGTCGAAAAAGCTCGGTGCGAAGTCGCGCACCGAGCGTAACAAGTGCGTGACGCACCTGTTGAACATCGCAGGGGCATTCTTCAGTCCCTTCGCCATCACAAGCCACTCCCAGAGGAATGCTCAGGTATATTACTCTCACGCATGAGAATCTGATAGAATCCGTCTCTCAGATCCAGAGCACTGAAGATAGTGCTCAAAGCCATCGAATCGATAATCACATCTTGTCGCGGTATCGGCATCTGCGCCGGTACCGTTGCGTCGTTCAGCTTGTTATAAGCATGAACGATGCGCAACCCGCCCAGTGCCTTCTTGACACAGAACGTAGGCGCGCTGTGCGGGGACTTTGATTCCCGCACTTGCCCAGCCTTGCGACGATTCTCAAAGAAGTCGTCGATCGCCTTGACTCGCTCTCGCGGCAGTGGCCACTGCCGCGTCACGCAATACTTCGTTCCCGACACGAGAAAAATCTCATGCTGAACACCCTTGTCCTGCGGCAACTCCGCAGGGATATCGTCCGGGAGTACGTCTCTGTACTCGCGCAAGACCTCGTAGAAGAAGCTCGACTTCAGTGAGTCCCAGCTCTGCTGGTCGAAGCGTTCCTGCTTCGACTTGGCGCTGAGATCGTCGACGCCCTCAGTGACGAGCTGCTTCAACTCTTCCCCTTCACACTCCATCCTCTCGACATCCGAGAGGATGCAAATCTGCTCGATGCGTCCATCGTGCAGGTCGCGGGCGAAGCGCCTCCAGCTCGTGACTGGAAGCGAAGTCAACTCTGACGCCAACGTCGGAGGGTTCTCCAACTTCATCTTCATATACTGGAGACCAGTAAAAGTACGCGTCAAGCCACCCAGTGTCTCGACGGTCGCCTCCAGTTCATGTGTCTGCCCGGCAAACACTGCTTGCAGCATCTCGGTCCCTGACCGAGACTTGCGCAGCTTTGCTCCCTTGCGCTATTCGCTTGCGCTGTTTGCTACGAGTGCTGAACCCGGTTCCACGCTTCTTGTTTTGTCCAGGCCCGGCCGTGGACAGACCTTCCTTTTGGTCGCCGGCAAGATCAACCCGCGGGCGCACGCAATCAAGCCCTACTTGATCGCGTGCCGCTTCGTCGTGCAGCCCGGCTGCACGCGAGCACGCAAGCATTTCTGGTGCGGGTCGTTTGAAACCGTCCGCTCTGCCTGCAGCGTGGGCTCCCAGAGCCGACGCGCCTTTTTTACCTCGACGCTTGGCGGCGGTGCGTCTTTCGACATTTGTAACAATCACATCAGCTCCCTGGGCTGACGCGTCCAAGTCACACTCCTTTTTAGTAACTGGCTCCTTATGGGTCGATATTAACAAGCGACACAACCGCGTCACTCTTGACGCCTCGAGAACCTCTCGAATCCGATCAAATCTGGGTCTTCTGATTCGGCTCACATTTTTCCCGACGACTCCCAGTCGTCGATGTCTGAACAGGGTGACCGGAGACAGCCGCGCGTCACGCTGCCTGTGCTAAAGGGTCGCATGTATCGCGAGGTGCACGTGCTGCACCGACAGGACCATCGGTCACTGTCGCGCCGCTACTCCCGAAGTGCACGATCGTGCGCTTCGCCCAGCCGATCATCGGATCATGTCGTGCAAGCCACGGCATGTTCAGCACCATGTCGAAGTTGGCATCCAAATCGAGGACGATAAGTTCGTCCACGAACTGCTTTTCCCGATACGAGAAAAGTACGCGTACGACACGCTTATCGGTTCTAACAACGACACCCGTTGCTAGTCTCACTTCCGATTGACTTCGAGGCATTACTACCTCCACGAAGTCATGCCTCGCTAGGCTCTTCTATCGAACAAAGTTGTTCGACGCACCACAATCCACCAATGCACGAAGAGACCTCTCTCTCTTCGAGTTAACCTTCAGGATGACAAGGTTTGGCCTGTCATCTTGTTTCTTACAGTGCGAGTGGCTCTCACTCGCGGCTGCAGTCTTTAATACGGCGTGTCCGATGTCGACACGCTTAGCTGCAAGTGCTGTGCCCTCACGGGCGTAGTGACCATTGTTTCCGCAACCAAAACAACGGACATTCGTTGATCCACGACACTCCTGAGATTCAGCGACTGTCGCACTCGAGAGGTCCATTGGTTCGGGGCCTCCCGACGGTTTCACCATCGATCGCGGCATCGGCCGCGGGATGTTCACATGCAGTTTACCCGTCGCAGGCTAAACTCTTCTTGCATGGCGAGCGTGATCGCAGCTCCTAGAGTACTTAGGTACTCTCGGAAGTGATAGGTCTTCACGGGCCCATCTTTCAGGCCCTTGATTACACCGGCCACCTTTATTAGTCGTGCGACTTATTTAGTCGTACTTCGTACTTATTGGGGTATATCCAGTAATACAACCATAACGAGTATGGCAGCAAGCTGCCGAGCATCCGCACAGCGATAAATCGCCACGGTTGCTGAGGGGGGCAATGCTGAATACTATTCAATATTGTAGGTTTTCAGCACCGCCCCCCCAGCCCCAAATGCTGCGCATTCAAATTGCAATCGCTTTAAAAAAAAGAAGAGAAACGTCTCGCAGACTAAGGCTCTATCTGCTGTCTCTCGGCTGTGTTCCTACCCCCTCACCGCGCTCACCATGGTAACCTGTACTGCGGTATGTAGTATAGGTCAATCTGCGACGGGAAATATGAGGAAGGAGACCATACCAACGCTAAAAACAGCTATCATTTTATCGCAATTCTTTCTCTTAGCAAAACTTAAGAACAAATCGAGCACTATATGATACTGTTACCTAGTTCAGTGTCCTGGCACTCGGTTGGTAATGCTAGTATGGCACTATCCTCACGAAAGTTCTGGCACCATGCCCAATAACAAACAACAAACGACCAACGATCACTTCTCATCAAGCAGCTAACCACGAAATGGGCCCAACGGGTTGAGCACATTTCTCGTGGTTAGCTGATTGATGGAAATCAAATCAAACGGTTTGTTGGCTAAAAAACTTCAGCCAAAGTCCTCACTTCGCCACAAACCATGCAGACAGAGGAAGATACCTGGCAGCAGGCGATCCAGGACGAAGAAGCTGCCTCTGTAGCGGTTGTTGAGGCCGAGAGGGCCCTTCACCGACAACTGCAGCATCACCGGGCCGGCAGCCCAACGGTGGACGATGCGGTGTCGGAGGTAGACCTGCGACGCACCGAATATGCAGTTGCGATGCGTGCAACCGACCAAGCCGCCACCATGTACCAACGCGCGCAGGGGGGGTCATTGCCGCAGAGCGAGATCGCCGTAGGGCAGACCATCAAGAGCGCGTTCAAGCCGTGTTGCAGCAGGCACGTGTCGGGCAGGTGCAGACCTCGACCACCAGACCAACGGTGGCCACGCGTACGCACTCATGCTCGAGCGAAAATGGCTCTTCGCCCAGGCCGACCAAGCGCCTGAATCTTGGACCACCGTCGAGTGGTCCAGCTATCCAGACTACCGGAAGTGATGAGGACACGGACCGCAGCGGTGGCTCTGAAGGCTCGAGCAGTGGCAATGCTAGCGAACCCCCGCCACTTCCGCTCAACAGGCTCATGCCTATGGCCCTACTTTCTCCCCAAGCGTATGGTGTTCCGCCGAGCACGCCGGCTCCAACTCCAGCAGAAGCTGAAGCTCAAACGCCTAAGTATCAACCTGCTGAGAGCGACGGCAACGAAGAGAATGCGGAGAGCGTCGAGTCGTCTGAGTTTGTTCCCAGCAGTGACGCTGAGGATTCGGAAACTGAAAGCTGAGATTGCGGATAAGGATACCTCGTAGCAGAAGAGTTGGAGATTTTGTAGGGGTACATCCAGAACATGCAATACAATGTGGTCCTCTAGTATGCCTTCTTCTCGTTGCTTTATGTACTTTGCTACAACTATTCTTGCTGCGATTGCTTTCTGGGTTGCCCGATGCATAAAGTATTCTATATCGTAAGTTTTCAAGACCACCCTCTTAAAGCATACCGGGAGACCTTTCGAAAGATCAAGCCCCCATTCAATTCTCCACCCGCATTTTGAGTGCTAAGACTGGTAGACGAAGCGCGGCGAGTCTGCATAGAGGAGGGTACGTAGATCAACAGCCTCTTGTAGGGTGCTAGGTCGTTGTGTTTTGCTGACACATGAGTACTGACTAAGCGTCTGAATTGGTGCATGGCGTGTATGCGCTCATTGATGCTTGTGTAATACAGAAGCTTCCGCCCAGCCTCACCAAGAATTGCTTGTCTCGCCGGCCTCTGCTGGGACCTCAACATCTGATAATGCTGACACGGTACGTGTATACAATGAGGAGGCTGGGCATCTTGGAGAAACTAAGTATGTAGATGCAGGACACTTGGCAATGCCACTACGTTGGTGGCTGCACTCTGGAGAGATATTTCAAGCGTGGTGGCGAGCGACATACGCTTTGCGATATGCATCGTAAGCGCCAGAATACCCTCGCTCGTGGGCGCTATCAGAGGATTGTTGCAGAGAAGAAGGCGAAGCAAGATGGACGTGCCTTGCTGGACGAAAGTGCTACACCGGAGCGCGTGCATGCAAGCAGAGAGCAAGCGTCATGCAAGTCAACGAAGAGCAAAAGAAAACCGGAGATGCGAGAGAAGGCGAACAGGAAAAGAAAACCAAGAGAGCATGACGAAGCTAGCTTGACGTCAGAAAAACGCCCTCGGCCGTTTCAACAGGACGGACCACGCCAGGCACCTCGCAGACCCAAGGCACCAACGCCGGGGGATCGTCCGTCAAAAAAGCTTTCACCTGTGCGCAAGAAACGCAGAGACCGACATGGAGCGGAAGCATTACACGGGTACGAGAAAGAGAACGCGTGCTGTACGTCTGGTTCACGAGCTGGCACGGACGCCGGTGGTGATACGAATACACCGATGCAAGAACAACGCTCTATTCACGAGGTGGCGCTGCTAGACAGCGATCCTCAGACATACTACATGTATGTGCCAGTTACGCTTCGCCAACCATGCTCGGTGAATGCGATTTCTCCTATGGACGCCGCTTTAGTCGCCGTTCCGATGATGCCAACCACAGCGGCGCCGAGAGACCAAGTGCGAACACAATCGCAGACCCTGCACGCCAACGACTCTTCCCACCTCGTTGATGTTGTTGGCGTGGCGTCACGCAAAGCTGTAAGTGGAACATCTCAACTATCAATGTCATCTACAGCAGAGAGCAGTCGAACGCTCCAGTCGTGACCAAAGATTGCCAGAGTCACAAGGCCAGATCACTGACGCAGAGCGCTACCTCATTCTTCAGCGGATTCTGAAAGACGACTGCTTCATGAGGAAGTGCGTCGCAATGTGGAGGGATCAATTTTGCGAGATCTAGTAGGGGGATGTTGCGTGTTAGTTTTCTATATTGTGCTTATTTGATTAGGTTGGGACTCATTCGTAAAAACAATACATGTCTGCAATTGTCCAAGTTCTAACTGTTTGACGGGCGCTTAATATCGTAAATCTTTAAATTACCAAAACTTAAAACAACGCGAGCCCTATCTAATCTAACCTAGTTCAGTGTCCTGTAAGTCTTCAGCCCGTTTGGTATATTTGTCCAACATCTCGAACCTATCCGGTTGAACCGCCCGAACATTTTTTTTTGCAGCAGTAAACTTTCATTTTGTTAATACTTAAGATTAAATATATTTCTCTTCCTACTGTTGCCTTTGCTGCTTCCATTTCGGAGTACGATAACCCACGAAAAGCGAGTATCCGAATTATGTGGATGCCAGGAGCCCTACCACCTTGAGCAATACCTTGCGGAGATTTACCAGTCTCAAATCTCGGCTGAGTCGACGCTTAGCGCAGCCCCTTCGTGCGCGCACTCCTTCTACTTCCCGAGCTGCGCGACCTGCAGCAGCTTGAGGTCCGACTGCGACTGCTCGTCGTCTGGGGGAATGTAGCCCGTGTACTCCTCGAGACACAACTCCGTCTGCATGCTTCCTGATAAAGTCCAGCAAATTTGTTAACGAAGTGTAATGCACGCACCCCAGCACTGCTACTTACCGCGTTGATAGTTGCCGAGGAGCCGCAATCCCGGTCAGCATGACCAAGCAGCAGGCTTGGGCTGGTTGGGGTTGTTGCTGACGATATCTAACCGCAGCTAAAAGCACACACTCTGTTAATCATACGCGATGCACATATCCTATCCCTGTTAATTACCACCTCGTTAGTTGGCGAGTTGCTGACCATTTTGGTCAGCCAACTAAGCACGGGCATGATTTGGGCTGGTAAGAACAGGCCTAGCTACTGTTCACGATGTCGAACAGCGCCAACTCAAGCAGTGCTTTCATATAAAATGGAACACGGCGCTAGGCGCTGAAGTGACCAATACTTTAGTCACTTCGTTGTATCGAGCCTCCGATTTTAACGTGGCGCAATACCCATGTTGTGAGCTAGGGCGATTTCTTTCATAGAGGCAACAATCGGTGCTGCTACCTCTGTAGTCATTTGAACCGCCAGTAAGACCCGGTTGCTTTCTCGCTCAAAGGCAAGAATCTGATCAGGTTTCGCTGTCAGTTTATCAATACTTAGCTCGTGAGTTATGACAATGGAGTTTCTGTGCTGTATGCGCGACAACGCTACGTATGTGAATGCCACGTTGGGAATAGAGTTTGAATGGAAAACAATGCACATACAGGTTAAACCTTGTACTTGTGGACTGTCATTGCGTAGGCTAACCTTAGCGGAATCCCTCTGCGGACAACACGCAAGTCGCTTGACGCTTTGCCCCATGATATTTCCTTTGGGGCAATAGGAACAATGTTTGGTACGTCCGGAAGTAGAGAAGGCCCCAGATACGTATCTGTAATCTTTACAAGTACGATAGGTAGTTCGCTTTCCGGCACAAATAAAAAATCGTACACCTCGGCATTAGTACCATTGCACAAACCTGCTGTCTGAGCCATGTTAAATGTTAGAGTCACAGGCGCTCCTACACACAGTTTTAATCTGCTTGCTATAACTCGATCGTGATCTGAATTCGGCAATTTAGCATCTTTTATGAGTGCATTTACAGTTCCTACAGGGATGTCCCTCTTGGCGGTTAGTCGTTTTTGCTGTACAAAATGCTGCGCTGTGATGTTTACGATGGCTGTATTCGAAGCTAGAATTCTCTCGTCATTGGCAGCGTTGACATCAATATTTTTGTAGGCTATGTGTTTCGCTTGGGAAATCCAGCTAGGTTTTTGAATTGTTTGCAAGCAACGGGAGTTAAAGAGATCTACATCAGCAGAGGTAGGGGGTTGCTTTCTTAGACGCCGTAGCGCTGCAAACCATTCAGGGTCTCGTTTCCCCCTGTTTTGGCTAGTAAGCATACACACATTAGCAATACTTTCCCAAATTTCTCTTCCTCTACGCTGTACATCGTTCATGATTTTTGACTGAGGCGTAGAAAGCGCGTAAGGAATTACAGGCTCTAACTGAGCAGTGTCACCAGTAAAATATACATCTCTTCCTCCGAACAACTCGTCACAACGGTCAGGCCAAATTCCTCTCATTCTTTTGTCTATCCAGTATAGCATACCGCATGATATCATGCTAAATTCATCTATAATTACTAGATGTACATCTTTGTAGCGCTGTTGCAACTTCTTCAGTATTGTCGGCCCACTCTTGGTTTCCGACAGCGATGTATAGTTTACAGAAAAAGCTGCTCGTGTAAAATAAGCAAATGATAGTGCAGAGCACAGGGTCATCATTTTGATGTTAAAAGCAGCAGTGCCCTGGTGAGCAAGCAGCAATACTCTTTTGGAGGTCCTTCTAGTAGTAGCGTGCTCGCCAAACACATTGTGTAAGTCCTTAACAATGTGCTTTATTAACCAGCTCTTACCCGACCCACCCTCACCATTAATAATCATTTGCATTGGTTTACAGTATGAATTATCCAGCGAAGATTGAAACCTCTTCCTAGACTGGTCCATTGCTTGCGCAAAAGGTATCCACTGTGACTCTGCCATTGCTTCTAGCTCATCGGATACGTCATCGCTATCATTAATAGGGTATCGGTAGTGTGAAGTACGGTTTTCAATTTGCCGAACAGCACTGCCAAGTCTGCGTGTTTCACTTTTCTCTTTTAGCCAGGGTTTCAAACAACTTTTCATGAAATCCCGGGCGTTGTTGACTACTTCCGCTGAGTAGTCATGCCTACTTTTCCATTCATTTATAGTCTGCGAATCCTCAGGTTCGTGGTTATCCCGTTCCAGTTGTTGTTCGAAGCCCTCTGTGCCTGTATTACTAATAAAAACGTACTCTGAAGGCGGTAGTGCTGTTACTCCACACGCACCCTGCGTATGTTGCTTGAGCAAATCGAGCTTTTGTTGTCTAGCAAGTTTTGCATTTGACTCTTCTAGAAGTTCACTATGAAGGCGAGAGTTCTGCTCTTTAAAGAACCGATCAATGCACGCGTCATCGGTTAGAGGAAGATCCTCCAAGCTGCGCCATGGTACATATAGGAAAATCTCAGAAAAGCAAAAATTAGGATCAGTACTGTTTGGCCGCATCCACGGCGACTTTTGCACCACGATCGCCTTTGCTCTCCGTACAATATACCCTTCTCCATCAGTACGAGTCCAAAACCCAGCTAACTCTTGCTTCTTTGTGATGCTATCGAGCACATCATAGTTTTCTATGAAAGTAGCAAAGCTCGTAGCCTCGAATGTTTCATCAGTGGGTCTGTTCATGTATGCCTTCTCGATTTTTTCAATTCGAATAGCGTTCGGATCGGAAGTTTCTGCCAGGGCGGCTAGATCTTCTAATCCTCACGGCTCTACGCGATAGTAACGTCGATCATGACGCAACGCTTTGACCTTCACAATTGTCCGCGATTTGCTGTGCATTGGCAAGTTTCGAAGAAGCGTATAGATGGCTTCTGGTGCCCCCACTTCACGCACAGATAGAGTAGCATTTGCAATCTTTTTTAATATCGAGTGGTAAGGTAGGTTCGGGTCACAACGCTGTACTGCTTTGGCGATAACGCGCCGAAACCGAAGCGTGTCAGGTTCAGCCTTGCTCACATAGGCACCAGCGTATTCAGCTGCGCCGTAAGCATTGCCGATTAATTGCAGGTCCATATTTGCTCTCCAACATGACAAAATGCAGGGTGAATAGTTGTTTGTTGTGGACACTTCTCTCTTTAGATGGACTTGCATCGAAGGCGTACCGTCCGATGCCAAACTCGTCTCGATTTTCGTAGAGTCTTGCAATGGTTTTGGAAAACCAAAACGGCACTGTGAGCTTTTTTTCCTGCAGGAGGAGTTGGCGTGGCATTCGTGTTGCTGCACCCGCTGAACTAAACGTGATAAGTCACAGTTCCATTCGTCAGTTTCAACGGATGGGGGTCTCATTGCTATAATGTCGAATTCGTCTATCCGCTGAGCGGTGCACGTTGAGCATGAGCACGTTTCTAGTTCAGAAATGGTTTTTGATAGAACCGATATGTGTATATCTACAAATGCTGCGAGCTTAGCTCGTCCTTCCTCTGTCTCCGATAAGCTCACAACGTCCGGTGCATCCTCTATCCATAGCAAGCAATGTATGTGGGGCGATCCGCGCTGCTGAAATTCAACGCGCCAAAAGTGGTCTGAAATCTTGCCAAGTGGCTTCGCTCTTCCGCATAATATAGTCTTAAAAAATTCATGGAATCGCCTGTTGAAATGCCTTGCGCTATTGTCCGGGTTCTCGTTGAGGTATCGTCTTCTCTCCGCACACGACAAACGTCTGCAATCGTCTAATGTCAACGAAGGGTTGCAGGCTCTTGCGAAGTCTGGCCAAACAGTGTCGGCCGCGCTTAGTGTAAGAAAAAACGTAGGCCACCGTGTAGGAAGCGATCGATTTCCGATCATCGACATAAGGTCATCTCGAGCATTAGCCCAGTACAATCCGCTTCCTCGCACAACCCGAAAAAAAGGCTTTAAAGAATCCAAAACCTGCATTGCTGCGTTCAACTCTACAGTTTCGTTCTCTTTGTTCTGTTCATCATTGCGACTGCGATCACGATCGATGCCAGCAGATTGAATAGCATCATATCTACGCTCAGTAGCGCCAACTCGCCGAACTAAGCTATCAATTTGACGGCGCTGTATTAAATTCATGCGAAAAAATTTGAAATTGCCATGAATAATAAAACGTCACTTCATCAGGTGTGCGCAATACTCGGATAAGCTGTACTCGTGCTTCCTAGTTTCTTCTTCATCTATAGGATTCAATCCTCCATGGCCATCTGGAAAAAGTGTCGGAAAACAATTTTGCATTAGAAGTTTAGTTTCATATTCGTTGATCGGATCCTTACAACAACGCAGCTCTCCAATAGGGTACTTAGACGTCGTTGCGTCTACACCAACCGCAGTCATAATTTTTTCAAGCTCACTCTGCTTACCATTGTGGTTCCCCTCTAGCTCAAATGATTATGTTAAGTGCTCCAGAACGTCTTCCTCTTCAGCATTAGAATTCGGACGGCATGTTTGACTATTGGTTTTACTATCTAGGTTAATCGACGTCGAACAAGTGCAGCATAAATCTTTGCATATCAAACAGTTTGAGGTTGTATTCATCTCGCGGCTTGCATTCATGGAACTGCTGTCGCATGTGCGTTGGTCATCGTCACCGTCGACCGGAGACATGTCATCGCCGTCTCCAATCCTTTCACAAACGACGTCCTGACGACGATCTTCATTGACTTGGTAGGGTTGGCCACGTATTTCCTGCACTTCTTCTTCTGTTACATCAATGGTGGGCACTTCGGCATCATACTGCTCTAGAGAACGCATATTTTCTTCTGATACGACTACATTCTTGTAGAGCACGTTGTTCCCAATCAACCAGTTCAGTGCCCGTCTCACCAGGTCAGGACGCACACGGAAATACTTGGTTGACTTCTCTGATTTCGATGCAAGAAAAACAATGCCACACTCCTTCAGCGGGCGTGGTAGCTCTCGTGCAACCTGTCCGGGTTCATTCCAGTAATTGATAGCGTTACCTCTGGTGAATTCTTGGCCATCCCGATACAGATTTACGCACGTAGTAAACGATACCCCCAAGCCAATCAATCTCGCTTCCATTCTGTTCAATGCAGCAAGCTCGTCTGGAACAGCGGCGATACGGAAACCACTGCAGCGTGAAAACTTTGGAGTGCTCCGCGCCCGCAGAGATTTGTAGCACCTGTTGCAGATCCACATAGACACTTGCTCACCCGATTTACCATGCACGAATCCTTCTGCGATGATCTCCACCTCACCAACCTCATTTTTCAGTGGAGAAAAAAAAATCATCTTTTGGGTCGAACAGCTTAAGTGTAGCTTGCGCTGAGTTGGATATTTCCCCACAGCTGCCGCATACACGAAATAAAGGGTTGTCGATAGCGGAAAAGAAATCTGTAATCGTTAAAATGGGGGTCAGTTGTGGTAGTATATTTCATTGCTTACGAATGATCTTACCAATCTTGTCCTGCTCGAGCTTGTGGGAATCAGTTGAGCCCACCCGGATATTCCGCTTTCTTTGCCTTTTAGCTTGAGGGAGCTGTTGGACTGCCGCATTCCGCTTCTTCGTTTCGTCGCAGCGTGCCTGTCTTGCACTCTGTTTTAAGAGCTCTATATCCTCAACGGATTGTTGCTTTCGCTTGTTTGCAGGAGTTGCTGCTGGCCTGGTTGAGCTCGTCTTCGAAACTGCTTTAATCTTCCTCCGGGCTGCCTTTGCCCGGCGGGTCATCGGGGATGTAGTCCCCATTGTAGCTCAAATCCGCAAATGCTAAGGCAAGGTCGGCTCACGCACCACGAAAAACTGTAGAAAAGGCAGAAGCCCATTTTTCACTAGCACTGGGTATGGAACACATAATGGCTGATGATCCCTTAGCTCTGATTCACTGAGTGCATCTTTCCACGTGCTCACACATTACGTACAGTGCTAGCAAATTGAATCAAACGCCGACTACCGCACATAACTGACTCACTTTGCAGAAATCACGAGCAGCAATGTCACGAGCTGCCCCCCACTGTCACAAGCTGGCACCCACAGCGCATACAATTGAACTGTATTTTGCACCACAACATTTTAAATAGTTTAAATACTAATTGCTCGCTTAAATTACTACATGTAGTGTCCAGACTTCAATCTTCGTTGAAACGAAGAGGATCTCTGTAAATCGAGACACTGCGTGAATGAGTAGGTTACCAAGCACTTGCTCGTCGAATACTCCAGCTTCTATCAAAACTACTGTGGTGTAAGCCCAACAAACCCATCGTAGATCTCTTGTAGTGCGTACTTGCTGCTGTGACTATGGCTGCACACGATGTGGCTGCGTACATGCTGCTGTAGCTACGACTGCACACGCTGTGGCTGATTCGGGCGCGATTCTGCCGCACATGCCGCTCTATCGCGAAATAAGGCGTAGCAAGTATCGTAGCACCAAAACTTCACAGCATGTAACGTCAAAAGCTGTCGCCACGTATGCTTCAGCTCTCATAGCTACCATTGAATAGTATTTTTTCCTCACACTGTGTGCTCAGTCAATTCGCACGTGTTCAATTGTTTCTGCCAAGCACTCATACCTACCCTGCCAGTATCCACAGTTCCATCTTCGTTGCGACGAAGTGGATCTCTTGGATTCGAGCCACTACACGCATGTATGGGATACCGAGCACCTGTTCGTGGATGCTCGAGCTTCTATCGAAGCTACTGTAGAGTGCATCTGCGTTGAAGGCTCCTCATAGATCTCTCTACAGCACGTGCTTGCGGATTGGGCTACCGCCACGAGCTGTGGCGGAAATACGCTATCTAAAACGACAGGCAGCATGCGCTTAGACTGCAAACGCTGCTCCGCCTAGAGTACAGAAGCTACCAAGGCGCAGAAGAGTAGCGTAGCTCCAACTATATTATCATACAATGTCACAAGCTGCCGCCACGCATGCTTTAAATTCTACCATCGACCAGAACGTTTGCCTGTGAAGGCGTCCTGGCTCCTTTCGACTGTGTCAAATTTCTTCTTCAAGCACTCATCCCTAACCTACCCGTATCCAGAGTTCCATCTTCGTTGAAACGAAGTGGATCTCTGGGAGTCGAGCCACTACATGTATGTGTGCGATACCGAGCACCTGTTCGTGGAATGCCCGATCTTTTGTCGAAGCTACTGGAGAGTTCATCCGGGTTGAAGGCCCATCATAGATCTATCTACAGTACGTGCTTGTGGATGGGGCTACCGCCACGAGCTGTGGCGGAAATACGCTATCTAAAACGACAGGCAGCATGCGCTTAGACTGCAAACGCTGCTCCGCCTAGAGTACAGAAGCTACCAAGGCGCAGAAGAGTAGCGTAGCTCCAACTATATTATCATACAATGTCACAAGCTGCCGCCACGCATGCTTTAAATTCTACCATCGACCAGAACGTTTGCCTGTGAAGGCGTCCTGGCTCCTTTCGACTGTGTCAAATTTCTTCTTCAAGCACTCATCCCTAACCTACCCGTATCCAGAGTTCCATCTTCGTTGAAACGAAGTGGATCTCTGGGAGTCGAGCCACTACATGTATGTGTGCGATACCGAGCACCTGTTCGTGGAATGCCCGATCTTTTGTCGAAGCTACTGGAGAGTTCATCCGGGTTGAAGGCCCATCATAGATCTATCTACAGTACGTGCTTGTGGATGGGGCTACCGCCACGAGCTGTGGCGGAAATACGCTATCTAAAACGACAGGCAGCATGCGCTTAGACTGCAAACGCTGCTCCGCCTAGAGTACAGAAGCTACCAAGGCGCAGAAGAGTAGCGTAGCTCCAACTATATTATCATACAATGTCACAAGCTGCCGCCACGCATGCTTTAAATTCTACCATCGACCAGAACGTTTGCCTGTGAAGGCGTCCTGGCTCCTTTCGACTGTGTCAAATTTCTTCTTCAAGCACTCATCCCTAACCTACCCGTATCCAGAGTTCCATCTTCGTTGAAACGAAGTGGATCTCTGGGAGTCGAGCCACTACATGTATGTGTGCGATACCGAGCACCTGTTCGTGGAATGCCCGATCTTTTGTCGAAGCTACTGGAGAGTTCATCCGGGTTGAAGGCCCATCATAGATCTATCTACAGTACGTGCTTGTGGATGGGGCTACCGCCACGAGCTGTGGCGGAAATACGCTATCTAAAACGACAGGCAGCATGCGCTTAGACTGCAAACGCTGCTCCGCCTAGAGTACAGAAGCTACCAAGGCGCAGAAGAGTAGCGTAGCTCCAACTATATTATCATACAATGTCACAAGCTGCCGCCACGCATGCTTTAAATTCTACCATCGACCAGAACGTTTGCCTGTGAAGGCGTCCTGGCTCCTTTCGACTGTGTCAAATTTCTTCTTCAAGCACTCATCCCTAACCTACCCGTATCCAGAGTTCCATCTTCGTTGAAACGAAGTGGATCTCTGGGAGTCGAGCCACTACATGTATGTGTGCGATACCGAGCACCTGTTCGTGGAATGCCCGATCTTTTGTCGAAGCTACTGGAGAGTTCATCCGGGTTGAAGGCCCATCATAGATCTATCTACAGTACGTGCTTGTGGATGGGGCTACCGCCACGAGCTGTGGCGGAAATACGCTATCTAAAACGACAGGCAGCATGCGCTTAGACTGCAAACGCTGCTCCGCCTAGAGTACAGAAGCTACCAAGGCGCAGAAGAGTAGCGTAGCTCCAACTATATTATCATACAATGTCACAAGCTGCCGCCACGCATGCTTTAAATTCTACCATCGACCAGAACGTTTGCCTGTGAAGGCGTCCTGGCTCCTTTCGACTGTGTCAAATTTCTTCTTCAAGCACTCATCCCTAACCTACCCGTATCCAGAGTTCCATCTTCGTTGAAACGAAGTGGATCTCTGGGAGTCGAGCCACTACATGTATGTGTGCGATACCGAGCACCTGTTCGTGGAATGCCCGATCTTTTGTCGAAGCTACTGGAGAGTTCATCCGGGTTGAAGGCCCATCATAGATCTATCTACAGTACGTGCTTGTGGATGGGGCTACCGCCACGAGCTGTGGCGGAAATACGCTATCTAAAACGACAGGCAGCATGCGCTTAGACTGCAAACGCTGCTCCGCCTAGAGTACAGAAGCTACCAAGGCGCAGAAGAGTAGCGTAGCTCCAACTATATTATCATACAATGTCACAAGCTGCCGCCACGCATGCTTTAAATTCTACCATCGACCAGAACGTTTGCCTGTGAAGGCGTCCTGGCTCCTTTCGACTGTGTCAAATTTCTTCTTCAAGCACTCATCCCTAACCTACCCGTATCCAGAGTTCCATCTTCGTTGAAACGAAGTGGATCTCTGGGAGTCGAGCCACTACATGTATGTGTGCGATACCGAGCACCTGTTCGTGGAATGCCCGATCTTTTGTCGAAGCTACTGGAGAGTTCATCCGGGTTGAAGGCCCATCATAGATCTATCTACAGTACGTGCTTGTGGATGGGGCTACCGCCACGAGCTGTGGCGGAAATACGCTATCTAAAACGACAGGCAGCATGCGCTTAGACTGCAAACGCTGCTCCGCCTAGAGTACAGAAGCTACCAAGGCGCAGAAGAGTAGCGTAGCTCCAACTATATTATCATACAATGTCACAAGCTGCCGCCACGCATGCTTTAAATTCTACCATCGACCAGAACGTTTGCCTGTGAAGGCGTCCTGGCTCCTTTCGACTGTGTCAAATTTCTTCTTCAAGCACTCATCCCTAACCTACCCGTATCCAGAGTTCCATCTTCGTTGAAACGAAGTGGATCTCTGGGAGTCGAGCCACTACATGTATGTGTGCGATACCGAGCACCTGTTCGTGGAATGCCCGATCTTTTGTCGAAGCTACTGGAGAGTTCATCCGGGTTGAAGGCCCATCATAGATCTATCTACAGTACGTGCTTGTGGATGGGGCTACCGCCACGAGCTGTGGCGGAAATACGCTATCTAAAACGACAGGCAGCATGCGCTTAGACTGCAAACGCTGCTCCGCCTAGAGTACAGAAGCTACCAAGGCGCAGAAGAGTAGCGTAGCTCCAACTATATTATCATACAATGTCACAAGCTGCCGCCACGCATGCTTTAAATTCTACCATCGACCAGAACGTTTGCCTGTGAAGGCGTCCTGGCTCCTTTCGACTGTGTCAAATTTCTTCTTCAAGCACTCATCCCTAACCTACCCGTATCCAGAGTTCCATCTTCGTTGAAACGAAGTGGATCTCTGGGAGTCGAGCCACTACATGTATGTGTGCGATACCGAGCACCTGTTCGTGGAATGCCCGATCTTTTGTCGAAGCTACTGGAGAGTTCATCCGGGTTGAAGGCCCATCATAGATCTATCTACAGTACGTGCTTGTGGATGGGGCTACCGCCACGAGCTGTGGCGGAAATACGCTATCTAAAACGACAGGCAGCATGCGCTTAGACTGCAAACGCTGCTCCGCCTAGAGTACAGAAGCTACCAAGGCGCAGAAGAGTAGCGTAGCTCCAACTATATTATCATACAATGTCACACACTGTAGGGTTAACATCGACTCCATACTGAAGTTGTCCTTGCTTCACATTGTCGGCACGTCGGTCGGTGTCGCGTATGCGCCTTCATCCTCAACTTCACTAAGCCCTTCTCCTCATCCGTCGCGTTCACCAAGTCCTCTTCCTTCGTCGATTTCTTCATCACGTCCTGCTCACAGGTCCGTCCTTCACCGCGTCCTCCTGTTCAACATCTCGCATTAGCACTATCAATGTTACAGCAGAAGCAAACCCAGCTTCCACGCACTTACCGTCCTCCAATTCACAACCTCCTGCTTCTCGGGCTCGCCCGACGTCCTGCTCACGGGTCCCTCCTTCACCGCGTCCTCCTGTTCAGCATCTCGCATTAGCACTATCAATATTATATCAGGAGCAAGCACAGCTTCCACGCACTTACCGTCCTCCAAGTCCACGCCCTTCTGCTACTCAGGCTCGCCGTACACAAGTCCCTTCGTCGATCACAGTTACCCGGGCGCTGAGCCACGCAGACATTAGCACCCCCGCTCGTCGCGTCGACGAACTCTCGGAAGTCGTACACCCTTGAGAAGACGTCCTGATGAATGGCGTCACGGACGTCCATTTTAATGGGGCGGTGCGCGGTGAGGTGGGTGCGAGGTCGGCGGAGCAAATTGCTCAATGACCTGATAGAAGTGCGAGGGCGTGGCTCCATATGTATAAATAACATATATCAACTTTACAGTCAGTACACTTTCCGTACTTACTCGCAGACTTCTTACGAGCAGCGCGACCTCTCACACATTATTTACGAATGCCCTCGACGCTGATTTAACCCCCATCCTGTGACTAATCTGAGTAAGCCGAACACTTACAAAGGGATGGATCGGCCAGAGCACATAAACCATCCGTCACAAATCGTCGAGTAAAAAGTGGCACTTTACGTAATCTGTCGGATTCTGATACAAACGCGACTGTTCAAGGTTCTATTAAAAGTTGACCTCAGTTTAGTGGCTGTTAGAACCTTCGCGTTAGGTACGTTTCGTGACTTTTTGTTTGAGAGCTTTAACAGACGCGATTGGACGTTCTTATAAGGGGGTAAATTTCGATCGAAATCGCCCCCGGGAGCGCTATGATAACTCATCGACCCTAACCCATTCTGAAAACGTATACAAGAGTTCTGTAAAAAAGGGTAAAAAGTAGTGGTAAAAAGGGTAGTGGCATTTGATTATAGGGGGGGGGGGGGCTTTGCCCCCAATTAGGCGTGCACCACTATTAGTCGTGCACCATTATTAGTCGTGCACCACATTTAGTAGTAAACAGAAGGTTAGTAGTGGTAGAGAGCTGTAAGAGAGAACATGTTTACCCCTGCAGTTCATTTTCGAAATGGCAACGGACAGCAAGCGCAGCCTCCAGCACGTTGTTTCACTGAGCAACCGAGTGAAATGTGTGGAGTGGATGGAGATCGACGAAGGGCTTAATGGCGATAAAGGTCTTTTCGGTCAAGCCGTAGCTCAATTTTCAGCTCTTTTTCGCTCAGACACACGGCGGGTTAACCTAAACAAAGCTCGCGATTGGTGGAAGAAGCGGGACCCTATTTGAGCCAAGCTCAGCGATAAGCACCAACTTAAGTACGCCAGTACCAACCGAAGCACGCATCGACAATTCATTGTCAAGGCTCTCCCGGGTCGTGGTCGCAAGCTGGAGGCTCAGTGGGAACGGCTTTATCCCCGGCTATTAAGTGAATTCGAGCGGCTACGACGCGCAGGCGTAAAGGTTTCGATTCGCTTGGTTATGGACATGTCTACAGTTCTTGTAGAGGACGGCACTGATCCCGTGTACAGCATAGCTCTCAGGATTAGAGGAGTCGCCATCCGGGGAAAATTACGGAGCGTCGTATACAAAATTTCATGTGTATCGTCGCTTAAAGGGCAACAAGCAGGTCAGCGAACAAAAGCAGTGGCAGATTGACGTTTCTATTATGACCCATCTCGGAAAGTCGAACAGGCAATTCGATGACAAAATGATTGACCCGGATCAGAAATACAACATGGACGAGGGTCATTTTTGTAATTGACCTCGATGATGGCAAGACCCTGGACTTCCAGGGCTCTGAAGAGGTTAAGTATCGATTTGAAGCTGAGGTACATTAGTGTCATTTAGGGGTCCTAACGGCACCTAATGGGCCAAACCGGATAATGCCTTTCCACATTGATCCAGGGTGCGATCTGCGTTGCAGCCTGCAGCAACTTGCAGGACGTGCAAGGAGAAGATCGCTACTCCTGTGGTCACTCTGTGACCATTCCCGATCTCGAAAGATCGTCATCATGGATAGCTGCGGACCATGCGTCCATGTATGCCGTGCCCAGGGTGGCGAAAGCTGCTCATTTCTTGCCACCCTGTGAGTTGGCCTAAGTGTCCCATTCCATGGGCTGTCCAGACGTCCTCGCTAATTGAGCGAGGGCATGCGTAGCTTGGTTGTAGTCTCGTGGCTGAGCTCATTACAGTCATCGCGTCCGCGAGTCACCTCGCTCTCCAATAAGGTGCTTGAAGTGGATTCCGCTTGGGTGGGATCCGGTTTGCGTACTGCCGCATATGGCCACTCCAGTGCCGACCACATGTGTCGGCTGCCAACCCTTTTGTAACCCTTTCAGTAAACCCATGTGTGCAGTTAAAGCCGCGTCTACGCGAATCCCTGTATACGCTCTTCCACACAGATATTCAATCTGGGTTTGACCCGAGGATACGTGACCATGGTGCCACTTCCACTTTGTAATTTTGCGCCCGTGCCCCCCCCCCCCCCAAAAAAATATCACATAACTGGTAGGCCTCTGGGCAGTCCTGTTTCCCTTCCCATCCCCGTGTGAGTTGAGTGTTGTGCATATGATTCTCCCTAGCTGCAGCCGGACACTCTCAGGCAGCATGCTCCGGGTAAGGGATACGTGTCCGAGACGTAATCGGTTGACGAAACGGGTCGTGTGATACTCGCCAGTCGTGTCATTGAGTGGGTCGAAAAAGGCCACCCGCCAGCGCCACACGCTTAAGAGATAAAGGGCCGCGTCGAGACTCCAGCAATTCTCTACGACCCGCTCCATCGTATCGCTTAGAGCGGCAATGTCGTCAGCCGGGTAATCAGTAGACCATAGGGTAAAAAAGTGGGGTATTCGTAAATTATGAGAGTGTACTGTGGATACCGATGTTATTTACGAGACAATGCTGCAGAGTGCAAACAGCTTCTGTACATAAATATAGCTCTATAATTATTATAAGATGCGGTATTAACGTATCTAACTCAGGCATTTTGTATGCAGCGGACTTGCATCAGCAAAGCTTGGAAAAACATAATAAGATAGTGATATATTCGTATTTTTTTGTAGTGACCTATTACGAGACTGCATTATCTAAAAAACACACCCATTTCGCAAAATACCAGCCAGTTACTTGAGAGCCGCTCGCAGCACAGAGTTCATCCAAACAAGCGGCACTTCTGAACATCCCAGTAAGCAAGATGCCAAGCACCCCCACTCAAGTCATTGACCGTCTCACTCGCCAGTGGGATGACGAGGCCGCCAACCTCGCCACAAGCCACGAGAACTTTGGAAAGGTCGCCCGTCACGTGGAAGAGGAAGCGTCGGACGCTGAGTCCCCTATCCTCGCTGAATACAGATACCGCTCACGTTCTCGAACAGCACCCTTTCTGCAAGTTCATGGAGGTTATAGACTGTACAAAGGAAATGTGCTGCTGCAGTGAATGATTTGCTGCTATCGATTAAAATATGATTCAAGTCAAGACATGGGTCTGTTGTCCAGCAAACGCGACACCAAGCATCCTGAAACAATGCACTTGGTATCGTTTTCCTTGTTTACCAACACCTCTCGTATAGCGTTGCTCTTTGCTCTCGTAGTTGCCGACGGCAGCGGGTTTGAGTTTGGGCGGGAGTTTTAAAAGCGATTTGAGGGAGATGTGCATGAGCGGTACCCTTGTGAAACGGATATAATAAATGAAGCATGTTTGCGAGGATATTATTTAAGCGTGTGTTCGAGAACGTGAGCGGTATCTGTACACCGCTGCGGGGGGTGACGAAACACTCAAGGGGATGACCAACTTCTCCGCCCTGGAGCTGGATGCTCTTTGGGCTCTAGTCGAGCCTGCTGTTACGATCGCGTGGACGCAAGGCCGCGGACGTAAACCGTCAATCTCTGGAAAGGACGCGCTTTTCGTCACGCTGACCGTGTTGAAACACTTCGACACATGGCAGAAGCATGCGATTGACTTCAACATTGGGATGTCGACGCTGGAAAAGATGGTTCATCGCGTCATCCGGACGATTGAGCCCGTGCTGTATCCCCAGCTGGTCAAGCGTGTCACGATGGCGGATCAGGTGGAGTCCGGTAACACCTTCAGAAACTACCCCCACGCTCTTTACGCCACTGACGTCAAGTTCCAACCAGCTTACCGTCCCAGTGGTCGTTTCACGGAGCAGAAAGTTTATTTTTCGGCGAAGCACAAGCTCTACGGCTTCAAGATCGAGTGCTCGGTCGCGCCCCCTGGACTTGCGGTGGACGTTTCGGACCACTCACCTGGATCGTGCTCCGATGTGACGATGATGCTCGACCGGTTGACCGTCCATCGACAGATGCTACGCAAGAAAGACACGTCGGGCCCTGAAATGGGAGGGGAACCGACGCAGTTCTCTGACATGTGGACCGTCCTTGTTGACAAGGGATACCAAGGGGCAGGCCGAGTGCTCCGCACTATCCAGCCGAAGAAAAAGCCGCGGGGAGGGACACTGGACAGGGACGATCTCGCGCGGTACAGAGCCGTTTCTTCTGACCGAGTGCTCGTCGAGAACTTCTTCGGTCGAATGTGCATGCTTTGGAAGGCTACCTACGCGACGTTCAAGTGGAACGAGAACCGATTTGACAGCGTCGCTAGACTGTGTACGGCCCTAACCAACTTTCACGTTGGCCTCATGCCGCTTCGTGCCCGGGACAGCGATCATTACGACATGGTGCTGGCTAAGTACCAGTCTATGGGTGACCGCGTTCGGACGCAACGGGCTAGGGCCCAGCGCCATTACCGCATGCGCCAACAGCTTCGTTCACGCCCAGCGCCGTACGCCACTCGGCTTTCTGCCTCTCAGCGTGAAACGCAGTGTGATTCGGACGAGTCATTCTCTTTTTCTTTGTAAGGACTGTTGCTTTGAGTTGTCCTTGGTATGCTTTAAGTTGCTAAGCGATGATAAATAAAGAACAATTTGAGCTTGATGTTTGGTCTACTTTAATTTCTACATTCTAATATGCGGACTAACCAACTTGCCATCGACATGGATGTAATCAGACTCCGTGCAGCTAGAAAGGATTAGGCTGCAACTTCAGAGCGGTAAAAACCACGGAAGTCACATAAGCCAGTTGCCCACTAATACCACACCACGCGCCCTCTTAAACTCCACAATGCACTACAGAGGTTTGAATGTGACGTTCACAGTTCTTCGGCCCGTCACCCCCTTGGCGTTCGATGTCAAATTGGAAAGTGAGAAGGAGAATGCTCGCGTCGGGAGCACTTGCACTACTTGCAACTGGATTTACCGGTATAGTATCTGAGTCATTTGTTATTCACAGTTGATATTGAAGCACACCCTGCGACGTTTCATGGATAACCCGACAGATACCCCTAAAAACTAATTTTAGAGCCACACATGTAGCCAACTGTTTTTCATAGGATCGGACTTATACTGGCGAGTAATGTACTGGACCGATATTTGTAGCGAGATTCAAATCTATTGGAAATAACACATGTAATGCGACATAGGTTCATCTGCTTTCTGAACAACTCTTATCCTGCTAAATAACTCATGGTTTTGCACTTACATTAGTTTTATGCGATACTGGCCATCATACGCTAGGACTGACTTTTTGAGAGTGTTGTCTAGTAATCGCCTGTCCGAGCATCTGGGGGGCATAGTCGGGAGCTAGGGGGAGAAAATAGCGGCTTCAACATTGATCCCGTTGAGCCCTGCTGACCGCCAGCCCATTACCATGATTGTCCTAAGGCGTGTCGCCGCAGGGCATGACCAAAACACATGATGTAGGTCTGCCCGACCAATGCGTAGGCAATCTGCGTGCGGACAGTGGAGGCCTGCTGATACCGGGTTATATGTCGACAGTGCGTGATGCTTGACCCGTAGCAATAATTGCTCCCCCATGGGTTGAGGCCGACGATCCGTCGGATGCGGTGCTACTGGAGGCCATCCAGCCCTTCCGCCGCGCTCAATGCTGACCAGCGGCTGTGTGCCTTGGTGGACGTCTTCTCTGCCCTCCGTTGGGCAGGGGCAGCGATGAGGCGCATGTAGTCGCGCTTGCCCGTAGACCATCGTCTTTTTCCGGTCCATATGCAGACCATGCGAGAGATCCGTGGATGGGGCTGCACCCATCGGAGTTTCCGGGTAGGGCCCACCACATTTTGGACGAGACCGGCAAGGGCTCGATGTGAGTCCACCTGCGGACTGACCTGACTGTCGCCTTCAACAAGCAAGCGTGCATCACTCGTGAGCCGACAAAGAGGCTGCGTTGGATTCTCCCCCATCAGTTGATAGCGGATATCGCCACTGTGATCCCCTTGATAGCGAAGGGACGGGAAATTCATCACCAGCATTGTCATTAATTCGCCAATTTGGCGTCGAACACCCGTAGTAAGCCTGGAGCAGATGGCGGTGACAAGGAGACGATCGGACGTAGACCGTCGCCAGTGCACGATGTTTTTGTGTTGCGAGCCTCGCGTGCACAGCGCCCGAAAGCGGGGCAAAGGTTCACCAACGTTCCATTAGTTGAGTACAGCCGTAGCCCAGCAAAAGTCGTGTAAGGGAGCCACTCTCCGCAAAACACTCCATTCGGTTTACTTTCCGCTGCAGCGTATGCGGCGCTCGCCGATCCTTGGAGCGGGGAAACATCCATGATCAAACGCCTGCCCTGCCATTCAATGCCGTCATCTCCGAAAAAGTAAGTCAAGCCGTGAAGTGCACTGACCATGGCCGTAGGGCAACGGATGGGCAGACGTCGCCCTACAAATCACTCAAACATCTCACACCATTCTAGGACATAATTCGTGCGACATGATGAATGAGTTACCGCTAAGCCTGTTGTTCACAAAGTCTTCCTTTTCAGCAGACACCTCCGGCTTTAATGGGAAAGTTGCGTTCGAACTCGTGAATATATACCGTATTGAATGCCAGCGTCGAGCCGAGTGTAAACCTCGTTTCCTTTGAAATTTGTGCACGGTTTTGAGCTTTGACGTTTTGGTCACGAAAGGACAGTCTTCATGCTGGTATCGGGAATTGATGGTGTCGTCTGCACTCGAGTCGTTAGCTGCCGCTTCAGCTTGGTGGGTCATCCTTGCAACTGAAGTCGATTTTCGCACACACCGCTTTTTTCCACGTTGCTGCTAGCACTTCGTGCTCCAGCTACAGCGTCTTAAAATGCGTTACCTCGCGAGTCGTCGGAGTCGGAACTAATCACTACTAGAGGTTGACTAGTTGAGTTCATAACCAGAAGAGAGTCATCTTGCCACGAGATTGGATTCCTCGCACCGGGTGTGGTGGTGTAGCGCCTCACACTGAGTAGTTTTGGGAATGAATATGCAGTTGACGCGGCTAGCTAACCTTCTAGACTAGTCCTACATGTACGGGCGATGAGCCCTTTCAATTGATGGCTCGGTCCTAAGACCGTGTGGGCTGTTACTGTCGTCATGCAGTTTCGGGTAGTTGTTAGCGTCACTGCCTCAATCACAGGCGACGCAAGCTGTGATCGTCAACACAGCAAGTGGGGCAAGATTCTGTTTACCAGATCCAATCCTTGGACTACAGTATATAAACTCAGGATTTGTTCAGGGGTGTTTTTCTGGACTGTGCTGCAATCGGTCATTCTTCTAACAGCATGCTCACATTGATATAGCTGCTCATAGGTAAGATTGCAGATCTTCGAGCGTCAAAATTTAGTCATAACAGAGCTTAGTTCAGACATCATCAGCACAAAGCCTTCGCAATGGAACAAGTCTCGACTGAAATGATTGCCCCTAACACAACAACGATTTATTCTATTCGTCTAGAATGATAGATATTGTGTAACGGGGTTACACCGGAGGTTACTTTTGGTTTATGTTGCACCATCATAAACTCTGACACAAAGAAGGGTCACAGAGCAACCATTACGAATCAACTAGCGTTATTTATAGTCGAGGGTTGAGTTCGTTGATCTGTAATAGGGCGAGCATGACGTGCATCGTTACGCCCAAAGGGCGCGGTACTTGGTCTCGACTTGAGGCCAATCCGATAGACGAGGCGGCAAAGGCCGTCACGTTACACCAGCCACCCTTATTAGTCAGGCCCTCACTAAATGTGGTGGAATCTTGTGAGGGGGGAAATGAAGACTGTGCACGACTATATTATGTGCACTACTAAATCACGTGGAATCGCTAGGGCTTTCAAGTCCTGGTACATCTACATCTTGATAGCCTCTTTGCTGCCACAAGCTCGCGCAATTTGTTACTAAGCTGGTTAACTTTCCAAACACCATAAGCGGGAATATCCAGCCCACATTCCAGCATCGACTTTTTAGCCCAGTTTACCCCAGTTTTGTCAACTTCAAGATTGACTCGTCGAATGCACTCCGCTGCAGTCTCCAAGAAAAACTTTTTTCCAGGATTTGCTAAATCTCCTGACTTTGTCGCCCATTCCCCGTTGCGTATCGCTTGCATGTTGCGTGCCTCGCATATGCTGCGCCAATGTGTCTTTATCCGCTGAATTGGGAACCGATCTGCAGGCTGAACACAATCAGTCGCGTTCGGAGAAAAAAATAGATTGTTGTCCGTAACGCTTTGCCTGCTTGCTGCATGTCGGGACTAGAGTGTCCGCTCGCGTTGTCCATCCAAAGTATGCTCTCTCCTGCGAAAGGACCCCTAGGCCCCCAACAACGCACATCACGTAGCCATTGCATCATCATGACGTTATTGATGAATGCACTAGGCGTTGACACCGTCCACATTGTCAGGAAGGCCTTGAATTGGATGGCTCGAGTTGGCATTCTTGAAGATGATCATCGGGCAAAGTAGCTTGGCATTGGTACCCCCCCCCCCCCCCGTTAACAGCACACACATCGTGATACCTTCCCGTCCTGTAATAATATAAGTAATGCGAAATTAGTCATAATTATGACATAAGCATATTATAGCTTCAAATAAATTACGTGCAGCTCAAAGTTGCCGGCTACGCCGACGATACGGCGTGTTATGTACGTGCGGTCGGAGATGTTTCTGCTATTATGGCCATCACCCGGCAGGTTGCAAAGGCCTCGGGGCTGAGCCTCAACGAGACCAAAACCATGATCATTGCCTTGAACCCGTGCTCTGTGGAACGAGCCACCGTACTCCCTCCGCTGTTGCGCATACAAGCTCCCGACACGCTAGCGAGATAACTCGGTATTCAAATTGGAAGCAGATCAGGGGCTGACTACACCTGGCAGTTAGCCACAACCCAGATGAATGCCCGCTTTGCGCTTGCTATGCAAAATACGACTACGGTGGATCAGCGGAGCACGCTAGCGGTGGCAATTATTCTACCAAAACTACTGTTCATTGGTCGCCACGCCTGGCCCACGCCGGCACTAGTAATCCAGTTTTAACGGATGCTTCACATTTTGTGTGGTATGGACGCTTTACCCCGGATCGCATTCCAGGGCGCACGTGGCTTAGCACTGGAGTCGCTCAATATCCACGATCCAAGGGCGGCCTCGCCATTCCGGACCTTCACCGGGAACTGCTGGCACTGGCTGCTGCTATGGTCAACAAATGGGCGGTGGAAGCCACCTCGGCAGAACTACTGGCCGATGAGCGAGGAGACCCATCAAACAGCTTACTTTACCTCTCTCCCGTTCAAATGCAAGAGTCAAAGCGGGGCCCCGCACTCTGCGCTTCGATGTGGACCACTGGAATTCAAGTTTGCAATGTCTATGGAGGGCTGACCATGATTCGCGCAAAGCAGCCATCACGAAATATGTCTTGTACGGATAGGGGGCTTGACCGATATTCGTGGGATTGTCCTGCAACCGTCGGGCACCGTTGCGCACCGTTTGGCACCGGCGTCCGCCCGAGCCCCCCCCCCCCCCCCCCCCCCCGAGTATAATTGGCCAATAGGAGCTCATGTAGCCATTTCGCGGAGCTTACAGTGTAAGCCTTACACCTGCAGTCACGAAGATCAAGATCTGCCGCGACGCCAAGCCACTGGCGCAGCCACCTGAAGGACGGTGACGCGGGCAGCAACGAACCCGTGATGTTCCATTCGTGAGCGCTCCTGCCAGCGCGCAGAGGAGTGCGGAGCTCCAGCCGCATACTTACGCAGAGGTCGCGGAGGAGAAGGACTCGCCCAGGCTTAGCAGCAGCAGCAACGAGGCCACGCAGACTCGGAGATTCGACGCGCACTGACGCCGGAGGCGTCGCAGTCGCTGATGCTGTTCGTCCAGACGCCTGCCATGACTCAGCAGCAGCACAACCTGTACAGGCAGAGTGCCCTAATGAAGCAGCAGGCCATGTGCTGCAGCAGATCCAGTACCTGCAGTTCATGCTCGTGCAGCAGCGTCAACGTCAAGTGACGCACGCCCAGCCGAATGCGTTACATGCCGGCGGCAGGCACCTCGTCGACATGGGATCGAGAAGTAAATGCGGCTCATCGTCGTGACGATACCCTCGTCGCTGTGAGATATCGGTGGTGAAAATTAAGGTAGAGGTTCCTGTATGCGGTTTTACCTGCTAGTTGTTGTAACATGCTGCGTAAATGCACTAATACTTGTGTTTGTTGTGTTAGCTGTGAAGAACGTATATGCTGGTTGCCAACCAGCATACATGTTCTTCACAGATAACACAACCAGTGGTTGGGATGCTAGGTTTCAGAGCTACAGTCTGTTGAGATATTGAAGAACGATGACATCGTGCGCTGTGGTTGTTGTTTATACTGGCACTTCAAGTTTCTGCTGTCCACTCTGCACTTGCGTTTTGCATCACGGTAGCTTTGACAGGCTGGGCGATTCTTCGTCTATGAAGCCTCACGAGCGTCCAAACTGGTTTCAGGGAGTTTGTTAATCTGACTGTTTGAATATGCTGGTGTGTTGAGTAGCGGGTCTGTTTTACGAACTTTGCGTGTTTCTTTCAGGCGGCAGCGAAGGTTTTTCGGCACTCAGCTTGGTGGCTGGATAAACGATGGCGTACTCTTCCAAAACTTTGGTCCACTTGCATTTGGGCCTGGGTATCGCTGCTGCAAACTGCCTCAAATGCTCACGCGTGACTTCGTCAATCACCTCGAATTCGCCGTCAGCCAGTTCATCCGTCGCTGGTCGCTTGGCTAGCGCTGACGACAAACCATCTAATTCGTCAGATGCGTGCAGCAGACCTTCAGTAGCGGACACAACCAAAATGGCTGTCGACGGGTAAGTCGAACGCAGAACTGGAAGTGGTTTGGCTGCTCGTTGCTGGCTCTGTGTCCGAGATTGGTGATACAGATGAGCAGTTTGCCTCGTCAGAGATCTGCTAACTAACTGAAAGTGTGCTTTGTTGTGAGGTAGTCGTTGCGCAATGGTCTGCTCTAGTTCTCTGCAGCATTTCGGGCGGGACACGCAGAACTATCTTCATTCGTTCGATACAATTTTCAGCAGTGCGCAGCGCCGTCCATCGGCGCCTTAACCATGGCTTAGTATTTCGTGATATTGAAGCACAAAGACATCCAGCTAAATCAAACACGTTGCAAAAACCTTGCGTTCGCCTTCTGATAGCACTTTTCACTCGGAGCAAGTTGAACAGTTTCTTCTACAGACACTCGTCATCCTCGGAGTTGACATCGTCGTTTGGTTTGATGTGTTCGTCCTATGTCAAACGCCGAATACTCGAGGCGGATAACTGCGTAGGACCGGACTTCAACTTGGCGTCGATAGTTGATAGGTATTTGTCAATCGTGCGTAAGCAACGTTTCCTCAGCTTTAGACTTGAGTTATCCAGCTGACGCACTGATGCATTATACAGGACTGTCGTGGCAACCACGCATTCCCGCCATCAGTACGTTCGCTCGTCCAAGGCTAGCTGTACTTTGCGGATCTGCTCTAACAATGAAAAGTCGTTGGAGGAGAACTCAGCCGTTGATTCGTATTCCACTTCCAAACCCAGTTGCTGCACGAATACCTCCTGAGAGGCGAGCTTCCGGTTGACGTGAACTGAAGTCAGCAATTGCCTGATTTCTGACGACGCAGCTCGTTTTCGTAGCATTGCAGGGCTCGCAATCGCGTACCCGTGTACCCGTACCCGCCCTACCCGCGTCGGGTATACCCGGTTTCGGGTCGGGTACGGGTACCCGAAACCAATCTCGGGTAGTCCACCGGGTACCCGAAACCAACAATAGATTGTGGTGTCTACCTGCAATTAGGCTCGTATTATTATCCCAGTTTCCGCTGTCCCTCGCATTCCTAGATCAGCCCCTACTCGCATTGACCCCAGCAGCGCTATCACGAGTGCTACGCATGGCGGAAGAGAGTTCAGATTCGAGCCATACTCCGCCCGACGAAGACCACAAGGCACGCATTTCAAACATTCGTTCGCTACCTCTTGAAGATCTCAAGGAGAAACTATTTAGTTGCCTCGAAACTAAGTCTGACGACCCGCTTTTCACGCTGCTAGATGCATGCCTCCAATCCAAGTGCGAGTCAATTCCAACATGTCTACGAAAAGAAAAAAGTATCTAGGGTTAGGGTAAATTTTGCTTTCTGTAAGTACCAGTAGGGTCGGCTCGGGTACCCGAGGCTTGGGGCCGGGCGGGTACGGGTACCCGACTCCGGCTGGGGACCCTGGATGGGCGGGTACGGGTACCCGCCTTTCGCCGTTTGCGAGCCCTGTAGCATTGATGCCTCCACTGAGGCGGTCGACACAGTACCGTATTACTCCTGTCCTAAGCAAACTCTATTTGCGGTAGGTTTATCAAATGTGTCTCACAACGCGGCATCAAACCTAACAACTAGGGCTCCGCGAAGGCTGGGATAGGAGCATTGAATTGAGATACTAGCAGTTATTTGGAGGAAGAATGGCGAGCATCTACTGCCCGCCATTCTTCCTCCCGTCTGCGATCCTTCTCAATTGGGATCCCATCATTCAGTCCAAACGCATCGGTTTGACAGACCATGACAGACCATTCGACACTACCGAACCGATAGTACCAGTATACCGGATCGGACAGCGCGCTCACTCCACGCAATAATCCTGCGAGGGCTGGGCTTATAACAATAAGCTCATTATCATTACATTTTATAGTAAAATGTACTAATCATTTCGACCAATAAAAGTAATGGACACGACGAGAATCGACCCCTGTCCATCCGCTAACTGAGCTACGTGTCCAAACTTTCTTCGTCGCCTTCGAAAACACTACTTGAATGCATGTTGTATGTATTGAATAAACTGTTATTCACCCGCACTGTCACTGCTGACAAATTCATCTCCTGTGCCGAATGCTTCGTCTGCAGTGCCGCCGAGTATGGTTGTAGTCCACAGCTACGTGAGTGCGTATCCTCTGTCTATTGCTGTCTCCAGTGATACGAGGTCGAGTCATATCTAAAGGTATTTGAAAAAGAGAAGCTATACCATCCAAAACTTTTTTGCCTATAATTAATTGATGGAGGCTTCAGTTTAGGAGCCGGTCTATCGTGAACATATGTTAAAAATACTACATCGGCATTGGCTATACAGACAACGACGGTGAAATCCGCCCGCTATCTGAACACTATCCTCCATATGAAACGACTTACGCTTAGCGCGACAGGAAAACCCGCCAGGTCACTTAATGGTAAATTATTAGCAAAAATATTACTACTAGTTTTCGGGACTTAAAGTTTGGGTGGGCGGGTTTTTAAGGTATGGCGGATTTCACCGTCGTTGTCTGTAAGTGAAAGTTCGCTTAGGAAACGAGTTCGCTTAGGACAGGAGTAATACGGTAAGCACGCCATATACTCGCTCCCAGGGGCGATTAACTGCTGACTCTCCAGCAAGACGAAGCCACTGCTGCACAGATGAGGTGGTACTTTGAAACACTAATAGCTCGTGAATAAATTCGAGCTGGGGGGAATCTGGAATAACACCACGACAAATCACAGCAGTCTGACACAGAGTAACAAAGTCAAACTCAGCAAACGACGGGTTACGTTTGAACTTCGCTCCTGTCTTGAGATTGTGCTGTGCATACAAAATCAGTTAGAGACAACTACAAGTCGAGCTCTTGGCTGCAGCAGCTTGCCTGCAGGAGAAAAATGTCGAGAATGCGCATGCCTACCTCGATGGAAACAATCCGATCGAGCAGTTTCCGTAGCTTAGAGTGCACAGCTTCTAGTCGACTGGTGGTTACGACACGAATCTTCTTGCCTCTCTCTAAGTACTCATTTTCTTCCACAAACAAATCTCCAGCGCGATGTTTTTCGGCATTCACAGTAATGCAGTTTTCCCATACATGAATACTAACACAAATACTTGACCGCTGTACTTCGCTTAACAAGGATAAGAACCTCTCCGCCATAGCATCAGGAGCGCGGATTTTATTTTCCACGTCATACATCGCGCGAGAAAGCTGCTTCGACAGCGCTTTCCGCTGGCTTTGCTCTGAGAGCTTTTCGGTCAATCTCTGAATGACATGAAATGGATCCTGCTTCGTAAGGACTTTGCCGCCAAACACTTTATCCACCATTCCACGCGTTTGATTTGCATTATCGCAGACACAAACAAGAGGTGGATTGGAAGAGAGGTCTAGCTTCGTGATCACTAACTGAAGTATTGCTGCAGACTCCTCGTGATTTTCAGACCGGGTTAGACCTCTCGATACTATCTGGCCCACCTCATTTTGAACCAGAAAAAGCATACGCACGCTGGACGACTGCTCCTTCTCACCTCCCGACCCAAATACCTTGAGCTTGCTGCAGAATTTTTGAGAGTGGTCGATACGAACTACTCGTGGGCACTTCGCGTGAGCCATTTGGGCTTCCAGGAGCCTAGAACATATTTCACTTTGAGCGAGCCACACTCGTTGTAGCGATTCATCATCAATGCACCCGTTGCTTGTCATGAATTGCTCGATTGTTGGGAGGAGTGGGGGTGAGAAGCTGGGGTTTTCAATTCGCCGTGGCTCCGTACTAGTTGCAACTAGCGCTAACAGGTGGTAAAACCGTTTTTGGCGTCGCCGGGTGACATTGTGTGTTGCCCCAGCAATGCCTTTCGTGGTCAGCATGCTGTCATCAACTAGATCAATCATTTTCACGGAAACTCCAGATTTGTAAGTCAGTAAACAAGGAAACGCAAGGAGGGTTACCTTCGACGAAAATATATACTCGTCGTCTATTGTAGAGAACGATCTGCCCTTAAACACATCCGTGCACGTATACCGTGCATAATACAAAACCGTTTTGTGCTCGATATCATAAACCATGCGGCCTGTGTACTCCTTCACCGCAGGTGTTCACGAACATCCCTCGACGACACAAGAATGCTTTCGCGTGTCTGTTAAACACTCCGGAGCCCACGTAAACGTAGGATAGGACAGCCACGTCGACAGGAGCGCCTGCTTGTGTTGTTCTAGGTAGGATAACGTAGGGGGGGAACGTCCTCAGCGCAATCGCTTCCAGCACTGCGTCGCGGGCACCCGTCCTCTCTCATTTTGACGAGAACTCTAAACTAGAAAACGGTGAAGAGCCTTGCGGCAAAAGGCCCTTGCCACCCTTCGGGTGGCGGCAACCGCCGGTCAAGCCACGGATAGAGCGAGAAAAATATACGAGTTAGAAGGGTTCTAGCCAATCACAGGTCTGCTCAAATCATTCTGCAATAACCTGTGACATCTAGTAGGGATAAATGTATGGGGGTATCGAGTTCTCTGGTCTGTACTTCACACATTGATGTTGGCGACTAGGTCAATAAAAAGTAACGTTAGCGCTGGCTGACGTTTTTGAACTTACATCGACTCTAGCAGGTCAGCTGCTTCTCCAATACAAATTCCAACATGTCACTGTTCAGCAAAGTCCAATCTATCTAATTACACAGGTAAACGTCGTGTCACTTCACCGTCACTTCAGTTCTTGAAGTCTGAATGCAAACCTGACACATCCACTTTGCGACGTTGCACCTTTGCCGCCGCCACGTCAGCCAAGAGCCTCATTCTGCAATTTGCTGCCTCGGACGCAAGCCAAGCCGCCGGACGAAGAGGAAGCAGATGCCGCGCATCGAGACCGAGGTCCGCCTGGACTTCAAGGACGTGCTCATCCGGCCCAAGCGCAGCACGCTCAAGAGCCGCTCCCAGGTGGACGTGCAGCGCGAGTTCCGCTTCCGCAACTCGAAGCGCACGTGGGCCGGCGTGGTGCGTGCATCCATCGCTCTACCCTCACTCTACCCCGCTCTACTTCGATCTAACCGGTCCCTTGTTGCGTGCGTGAGCAGCCCGTGATCGCCGCCAACATGGACACCGTCGGCACCTTCGAGATGGCCGTGGAGCTGGCCAAGTTCCAGTTCATCACGTGCGTGCACAAGCACTACTCGCCCGCGGACTGGGCGGCCTTCGCGGCCAAGCACCCGGACGTGCTCCCCACTGTGGCCGTGAGCGCCGGCTCGAGCGCCGCCGACCTGGAGCGCATCACGGCCGTGCTCAAGAGCCACCCGGACATCCGTTTCATCTGCCTGGACGTGGCCAACGGCTACTCGGAGTTCTTCGTGCAGGCCGTGCGCAACGTGCGCTCCGCCTTCCCGGAGCACACGATCATCGCCGGCAACGTCGTGACCGGCGAGATGGTGGAGGAGCTGCTGCTGTCCGGAGCCGACATCATCAAGGTCGGTATTGGCCCGGGCTCCGTGTGCACCACCCGCAAGCAGACGGGAGTGGGCTACCCGCAGCTTTCGGCGGTGCTCGAGTGCGCTGATGCCGCGCACGGACTCAACGGTCACGTGATCTCCGACGGAGGCTGCACGTGTCCTGGCGACGTGGCCAAGGCTTTCGGTGCTGGAGCCGACTTTGTCATGCTCGGAGGCATGCTCGCCGGCCACGACGAGAGCGGCGGCGACAAGATCGAGATCAACGGCAAACTGTTCAAGAAGTTCTACGGCATGAGCTCCTCCGAGGCCATGAAGAAGCACAATGGCGGCGTGGCGGAGTACCGTGCTTCTGAAGGCAAGAGTGTCACGGTGTCGTACCGTGGCGCTGTTGCCGCGACATGCAAGGAGATCCTCGGTGGAGTTCGCTCTACCTGCACCTACGTGGGGGCCAGCAAGCTCAAGGAAATCAGCAAGGTACGACGAGTGACATCGTGTTAAGCGATGCCCCGTACGTCAGTATTTTCTTTTCGTTTGTCTAACGCTGTCGTGACTATTTGTTTCGCATTGGACAGCGTACGACCTTCATTCGAGTCTCGCAGCAGCTGAACGAGGTCTTTGGTCGAGCTCCTAACGAGCAAGAGGAGCAGGTGTCGAAGAAGCAGAAAACGGGATGAGTAAGAACACACAGCCTAAGGTTACGTGCAAATACAGCTAACATGACGCATTGAATGACGTTCTTGGAAATCTCACCGAGCTTTTTTTCTACAGCAGTTGCAGGGTTTCAAAATCTGATAATGACAACATGTTACTTCAGAAGGTTTCTAAAATTTTGTCAAGATGTTACTTCATAAATTGTATCTTTCTGCTACATTCTCTTCGGGGGCGTCATGGAGTGGGAGTTCCTCCGGCCATGGGGCCGAGTGCTCTCCGACAGCGTGGATATGCAATACACCCCCTGTATGCGGCCCACGGACCCCAAGGTTCTGGTGAAGGTTGAGTGGACCTGCTGGCTGTCCAGCGAGAGTAAAGATCTCAGTCGATGGGAGTGCAGGAACCTCCTCACACTGTTCGAAGTAAGGATCCCAGCACGTGAAAGAGACCAGCAACTCGTTCGAGAGGCCATGGAACTCTTTACGCTGCTGGCGGCTGTCAACAATACAGTTTTCAAGAAGTTGGTGGCTCAGTACATGGGCCAGAGTCGTTTCGCAGACGACCCACACGTGGTTTTTCCGAGATGGCTCTGCAAGTTGGTGGGTGGAGTGCCGTCGAACGACCCAGTGACGACGCAAGGGTCAGTGACTTGGGGAGAGATTTTTGGATTCTCGCGGGGTCCACGGGAATTTTCACTGGGGTTTCAAAGCGCCATGGAGAAGCTGAAGGCTATGGGCCTGGAAGGAAGTCGATATCTGTGCGCTTCAGCTCAGTGGGAAGTGGAAAGTGACGCGTTTTTGAGAACGATCGAAACGAGTGGGAGACAGCATGTTGCTTTTCCCACAGAGCGAAGTAAGGTTGTGCCTACTGCGGAAGAGTTTTCGCGTCATTTCGGAAAATTCTTCAGTTTCACGGCAGCACCTGCAGCTCAGTTGTGTGCTGTGGGTGACGCTGATAAACTGACTGAAGCTTGGAAACGACAACCTCAACAACTACCTGATGAATCGGTCGTCAACACTGTCGACAGAATGAGCTCATCGTTCATGGATCTCGAACTACGAGGGCGTTTAAATATACACCAAGTAATTGCAGCCCTTGTTCGCTCGGGTTTGACGCACCAGACACTACACCTGGCATCTGCCGGTCGCCAGATTGGATTCGAAGCCATGCAGAATTTTGGATTCTTTATTGCGGCTCTACTGCGTCAGAATCCACTGTGCACACCGTCAAGAGGTGATCACAGCTTTTCGTCCCAAGAAAATGATTACTGTCGTGATCTGAAAGTGCTATTTGATTGCTCGCTCGATATAAGGATGACTGGAATCTGTAGCGCAGTGGCTGGGTCGCCACAACTCGAAAAATTGTCGATCGGAAGGTGGTGGATCAATCGAAATTACCCCGGCGTCGAGCGTATGCGTCACTGCTATTGGGGCTGGCTGGGATTTGCATTGTCAAATGATTCGATTCAGCAATTAAAGATTACGGGGGTGGATCTGGGGCAGCGTGGTGTGGCATTATTTGAGGCAGCCTTAAAGCACAAGTACCCGGAGCCAGTGCTGAGTACGCTGAGCTCACCACAATACGGCTACATCAAGGTTCGAGCAGGAACTATGCTGAATTCCCGCGGCTGGGGCGATGCCGACCGCACTTCGTTCGCTCTGCTCCATGATTGCCGCTGTCGAGCTCTTTTCGACCCCTTCACAACGAAGAGCGAAGTAAATGTCGTTGTCCCAGGCCATGGAATTTGCAGTTTGAAACTCACCGACCAGGCAAGTGGATTCGTTCCTGATCGTGTGGCTAAGTCGAGCACAGTTTCTGGGAGTTCAAGTCGCCTTCAGTCGCTGAAACTGAATATTGCAACTTGCCAAAGTGGTGCGGCCCTGACAAATCTACTGGGGCTAATCGGGGGTAATCTTCGCTCCTTATCGATTGCTGTTCTGGAACCTAATCAAGTGGTTAGCGTTGATATGGCCGCATTGGCAGGTGCTTGCACAAAACTGGAAGATCTCTGCCTCGAACGAACCAGTGTGTCCGCATCTGTTTTCAATGAGGCAGTATGCGACTGGGGACTAAGGAAGATTGTGGTGAGGTACTCGGAACCCCCGAGTGATCTTTCATTCTGGCTGAGATGCTTGAACGGTTGTACTCGAATGTCACGAGAGCTAGTTCAGCTCACGATATCATTGACTACGCCCGGTGGATTGACGTCAAGTGTACAAGCTACTGTGAATGAGCTCGAAGCGCATGATGGCAAGTTCTTGCCTGTTGTTAAGAACAAGTTTCCTATCCACTTGAAAGCTGCAATGATTAGCGTCGTATACGGAAATGACAAGAAGCGTTCATGTGGGTATATGAGGCCGATCCGCCGGCTGAAAGAGGACAATATGGCGTTAGTCTTTCAATTTGCATCGACACCCGAGCAACGATCCGTCCGAGTACATTTGCCCCAGTAAGGCATTTACTTGAGTACAAGCGCGCTTCGACTCGTTAAGTTAATTGAAAGTATCCAAGTGTGGCAACAACAAGCCTGAAACGTTTCAGAAATGTCTCTCAGCTCTTCGCGGGTATTGTTCTGGACCTGAGCGGTGCAATTTAGCACCATGTCATAAACACACTCGATGTGGACTTGCAGCCATATTCCAAAGGATTGCCTAACAGAAGTTAATCAAAATTGCTGCGAACTTAATATTCCAAGGCGCTACATGACTTGGAAGTGTTCACAGACCCCCCATAATCACACATTTCCGTACCGTCGATCATCAACAGATACGCCAATAGGAAGTGTGGTCCGCAGCGCACACGACACAACCAGAACATTCATTGCAAATATGTATGTAACAGTAACTTGTTTGTTATTCATGACTCCTTACAAACATTAAGCTAAGTGTGACATGGCTACAGAATAAAAATACGAATACATTAGAGAGTTTTCGCAACTTTTCCAATCCCATTCCCACACGCATCGATAAAATCTAAGAGGTATCCTTAAGGATTTGGATTCAAATCTGTGGGAGAAGGTCTTGTTTCCCGTATTCTCGCCAAATCTACAGACAAACTTTCCATTCCCACACACGAAAACCTCCAATAGGGTATGAGTCGATTTGGAGATTTTATGTGGGAATGGGAAGGGTATTTCCCAAAACGTGGACCCCCACCACTTGCAATTTCCCAAAAGGTGGACCCTGCACTAATATAGAGTGGCACACATAGGGTCAGGGCCACATTGTGCGGTAACCGATAGCCATAGTGACTGACATGAAGGGAGGGCGTCAACGCAACGAGCACTGCGTGGTGATGCTGGCGCGCTTGGAGTACGTTGAGATCTTCTGCGTGATGTTGGTGGCGTCGAGTGCATGGAGAAGCTGCGAGGAACTGCTGCGCATATAGGAGCTCCAGGCACGAATCCTCCACAGCACCTTCATGCACAGCTCCGCGTACAGAGCCTCCACAAACAGCGTAATGCACAGCTCCTCTACAATCAGCTTAGCGCAGAGCTCGTCCACAAGTAGTTCCTCAATGTGCTCGATGCCACAGCACTCGTGTATGATGCACGCAGTGCATGAGTCGGCCGTGAGTCGCAGTCTACCGCTACTGGTACCACACAGAGCAGCACCAATCCAACGTGTGCCACTCTATTTTAGTGCAGGGTCCAGGAAATATCCCTGCAGCCGCGAGACGAGTGAATCGTGTCCGAATACTAGGCCGCACTGCGAAAACTCTCTATTGTTTTACACTCTGGTACAGTACTTGCATCTCCCGGATAGTGTGCGCCACTCTACTTTGATGGGTCCATCATTTGGGAAACTCCCGGATAGGCGGACATATGTCCAGCTAGAACGAAATTCATACACACCTGTCTGAATGTACAGTACATGTACACAATGACTTGTCACGATGTTTTGCCCCTGATGACATCATGGTTTACTCAGACTATCTTCATAAGCTATGACGCGACTGATAAGGTGCTTCATGGCTGTGGTAAGGATCCTAGCCTTGCACGTACCGTAAAACTCGACTTCTATCCGACAGACACTTATATCCGACAGATTATTTCAGCCAATAGCATCACGTGATTACAGATGTAGCGATTAGCAACTTATTTCCGACAAGCGCAGCTATTATTTAGCCTAGCGTCGGTATTTGACCAGCTCACCAACCAACCATCACAGCCGACTCTACGAGTTTGCCAACCAGTCAGCTTGCTTCGCTGCTGATCGTGCCCGCTTATCTTCTCTTCATTTTAGTTCTACTTCTGCAATGGCACGCGGCAAGCGTCCCAAGCTCAACCCATCAGGTGGCGCGAAGCCCAAGCAGTTCACGCGAGATACAGCCACGTACGAGTTCCGCCAAAGAGTACTAAAGTACTTCGCTACGCATTCTATCAAGGAAACCCTAGCCAAGATGTACCCTGGGCTTGACCCTGCAGCACGCAAGACGAAACGAAAGAGCATCTACTACTGGCGGAAGATGAGCGCCAAGGTCGAGCGGGCATGCATCAGTAGCAAGACCAGTAGCATGAAGAAGCTGAGGCCGATGGGCACCGCGACCGTCCTCTCCCGAGACACAGAGCTGCAGCTAGTTGAGTGGGTCAACGAGTATCGTAGTCTGGGGGCTCCTGTTTCGGCGCTCATGCTGCACTTCAAGGCACTGGACTTCGCAGAACAGGCTGGCCTTAGCCGGCAAATGTTTACCGCGTCGTGGGCGTGGAGGAAAGGCTTCATCAAGCGGCATCGCCTCAGTTTTCGTGCTAGGACAAGACAAGGGCAGAAATCACCCGAGGACAGTGCTAAGGCCGTAGAAGAACTCAACAAGACAATGAAAGAAACTATGCTTAAGCTCGACATCCAGGAGGCCTATAACGCCGACCAGACTCCAATATTCTTTGAATATGTCCCCAAGCAAACGCTTAATGCTCGAGGAGCACGCACGGTCTGGGTTCGATCGGGTGGCAAGGACAAGGAGAGAATGACTTGCATGCTTCTTGGCTCGTCCTACGGAAGAAAATTCACGCCTTTTTTCGTCATTAAAACAAGGAAGTCAACGGTGAAGAAGAGGGCAGAGGAGAACCTGCGGCTGCGACACGGATTTGGTAAGACACTCTGGAAGGAGATCAAGGTGCTTCAAGAACTGCATGGCGTTCAGATCTATGGGAACAGCACGGGGTGGTGGACGTCAGGCCTCTCGATAATGTGGCTAGATTACAACTTCAGGCATCGTCCAGAGCCTACGCGCCCGGTCTTACTTCTCTGGGACGAATTTTCAGCTCACTGGACCCCGGAGGTCAAAGCTCATGCTGCTAAGCTCCGTGTCCATCTTCTCGAGGTGCCTGGCGGCCACACAAGTGTCTGTCAGCCGGCAGATGTGGCCTGGAACGCGCCCTTAAAGCAACGACTCCGTCTACGATGGCTGCAACGACTACAAGAGCAGGTAGCGAGGCAGGAAATCCAACGCGACGGCATCAAGGCTCCAAAACGAGGTGACGTTGTGCGGTGGGTAACTGACTCGTGGAGTGAGTTATCAGCCGCTACTGTGGCAAATGGATTCAACGGTATTCTCGAGCCAAGTCCTCTTAGCGAAGATGACGAACAGGCCTTCACGGAGTTAGCAAACAAGCTAGAGGCAATGGACCTGCTTGATATTGCTGTCGGAGAAGTTTCTGATAGGGACGACGTAGTTGACATTAACTTGGCTAGAGCTGAATAGGAATAGACAGTTAGCTCTACGCGTGCGTGTGCGCACATGCGCATTGTGGTTATTCTTACAAATGGGACTTCGCTAAATTCCTCATGCGCGCTGGGAGGGTTCTCGAGGTAAACCCCCCTCCCGAGTTCAACGCCGCTGTCTGTTTTGGCTAATTCGGAGATTTTTACTGCTAAAAGTGAGCAACATCTGCTTCACCATCAAATGATAGGCATATCATATTTAGGAGGGTTTTGTGGTAAGGGCATTTAGCTGTCGGATACAAGTCGAGTTTTACGGTAGTCCCGCGTGCTCGTACAGTATGGAATTTATACGTTATTTTAGACCAAAAATGTGGTTACGGCACTAAGACAAATCCTCGTGAGGGCGCGCAATCCAAGTTGGCAGGCAAACAATTGCCGAATCGGCAGTCGATACATGTATACCGTACGTGAATCTGTTCTCAACCTCGTTGCCTCCTTTTCGGAGTCTGGGCAGGATCGGCATTTCCAATCCTGAAGGACTCTGTGTGTGTTCACAAGGCGACTTCGTCTGTACCAGTGGTGGATAAGTTACCCAGGATAAAGAACCATGGGAGGCGTGCGCCCTCGTCCATTGAGTGCCTGTATCAACGACAGAAACCTGCTGGTTTCGCTAAGCCCACGCTGAAGCCGATTGAGGTGGGCAAGCCCACAAGAGCTCTCACTTTCAATTCTGCTCGCTTGAGTTCAAGTACTTTCATCTACGTGGACTCCAATACCCATGCTCGTCTCAAGAACCGTCGGACTTGCTGCAGCCGTGGCCGTTGCGTGTGGGCATTTCACCACTGCGCAACAACCTGGAACCCAGATCCCGGAGAAGCATCCTCCACTGGCATCACAAGTTTGCACCAGAGTGACCGACGTACTCGCCCAGGTCGACCAAGTCGACTCGAAGGTTGTCAAGTGCGTGACCGAGAAGTCGTCGGTGGTGATCGATGCCAACTGGCGCCAGATGAACGCGGTCGACACCAATAACAGCTGCAACGCCAACAGCGAGTGGAACTCGACGACGTGCTCAACTCCAGAAGAATGCGCCAAAATTTGCGGACTCGAAGGTGCGGACTACGCAGGCAAGCACAGCATCACAACTGCCGGCCAAACCCTCAAAATGAAGTTGGAAACCCCCGGTGGTGTGGGCACCCGCGTCTACATGTTGGACGCGTCGGGGAAAAAGTACAAGCAGTTCCAGCTGCTGAACCAGGAGTTCACCTTTGACGTCGACATGTCTTTATTGCCGTGTGGCTCCAACGGCGCCCTTTACTTCTCCAAGATGGATGCAGACGGAGGATCCGCACGCTTCCCGACCAACACCGCTGGCGCTGCGTATGGCACGGGATACTGTGACGCTCAGTGCATGAAAGACGTCAAGTTCATCAATGGTGAAGCCAATTTGAAAAACACGTATGGATCCTGTTGTGCTGAAATGGACATTTGGGAGGCCAACAGCATGGCCACGGCTTACACGACCCATCCGTGCTCGGTCGATGGCCAGGAAAGGTGTTCTGCGGACGAAGACTGCGGTGCAACTGATGCAACTCGCTACACGGGGTGGTGTGATAAGCCTGGATGTGGTCTCAACCCCTTCCGTATGGGCAACAAGAAGCTATACGGCCGTGGAAAGGGGTTCGATATTGACACCACTCGCCCATTTACGGTGGTCACGCAATTTGTTACGGATGACAACACGGAGACTGGTGAGCTGGTGGAGATTCGTCGTCTCTACAAGCAAGACGACCGCGTGGTGGCCAACCCGGGAAGCACCTGGCCTGCGCTGAACGGGACCAACTCCATCACTGAGACCATGTGCAATGCAACGAATTCGTTCTTCGGTGATCATCCGTACGCCAAGGGTGGACTAGCTCAAATGGGCAAGCAAATGGTTGGTGGCATGACGCTCGCAATGAGCATCTGGGTAGACTACGGCTCCAACATGACGTGGCTCGACAGCTACAAGACCGGGGAGGACCCGACGGTTCCGGGGGCAATGCGCGGTGGCTGTCCAAACCCTGGTGGTGACCCCGAGAGCGTTTTCGCGGAGAGCCCCGACGCGGCAGTGAAGTTCACGAACATTCGTTCGGGGGACTTCGGGTCGACATACTAGACGCCACTATATTTTTGCTCGGTAATTTACTACAGCGCCGCAGTTGAATGCTTCGGGACTTCCGAAGCATTGTGCTGGGGATCGGGACAAGAAGTGCAAACCAGGGGATAAACTCGCCGCAATCATAAGAAAACACCATAAGAAAATCAGCATTTTGCACCTAACGCTATAAAGAAAATATATTCGATAGAGTCCATGTACATTGATTTATTATCTTCAAAATGTCATGCAGCCAAGTCAACAACTCAATACTATAAACAAGTAGCGTTCAGTGCATCCGTAGTACCAACAAGTCGCCGTGCTCAAACTTACGACGTGAGCTGCATGGTCTTCTCGTAGACGAGGAATGTCACTGCACTGACAGGAAACGCTCTGACCATGGTCGCACCGAATCCTTTGAAGAAGAATCGCGGTCCTTCCTGCTTCATCCTGGTGCTGGCAATCTCGGTCATGGTCATCTGCTTGCCCTCGAGGCTCTGGCCCTGCACACAGCTCTTGACGACGTCCAGAGGCATGCACAGCGCCCACGACAGCATTCCAGCGGTGCCTCCCGCCGTCATGAGCTTCCAGTCCGTCTCGTTCTCGCTCTTCCCACCGGTCAGCGCTCTCTTGGCCGCCTCATAGCAGCAGAAGTAGGCTCCGAACGACGGCACGTCCCTCAGCAGACACACCTCCCACCCTTTGAACAATGTAGCCATCCCGTATCTCCTGAGGATCGTCCTGGTCGCTTCAATGGAGCTGTGTTCCACACCCATTGCCCCCGTCTGTAGCTGAATCTTGACGTGCTCCGACGGCGCTGCGAAGACGACCTGGACCAAACCTGCAGCGGACCCCGCCACGAAGTGCTGCGAGTTGGTCAATGGACCCCCGTTCTCCCTTGATTGGAGGGCACGAACCGTTTGGCCCTGCACGCCGAAGATGACGGCGTTGATTGGTGCATTGGACAGAATGGGGGACAGCAGCCCTCGGTAGAGTCCCGCAGCGCCCTCGGACCCCATGACCCGGCGTAGAGCGGGTAGTACGCCACAACCAGTCTCGCGACTGGTCTGCAACTGCACCTTGATGGTGTCCAGAGGGTGCCCGGCGATGATGCCCGCCACGCCGCCGATGGTGCCGGCGTTCAGGTCCTTGGCGACGTCCAGCCACGACATGGTGAGCAGATGACAACCGAGGTGGTACTGTACCATAGACTGTAACGGTTTGGGCAACGTAGCAACTTATATGCAACATAAGAAGATTGGGCAACGTAGGTAACTTCAACACTGATTTCTTCGAGCTCGGGTACTTTTAAGACTGACTCACTGCAGAACCTCTATCACAATGTAGCTAATCAGTTTTCTTTTTTCTTCAGAACGTCTGTCACAAGTTTTATCTTCTTTTCGCATCGTACTTGGTACAATGAGAACCAGCAAGTCCTGGGTGAGGGCGCTTAACAACAGTACCACCTTTTTGCTGTTAAACCTGAGCGCGCCATGCCCGGTAATTAATCTACCACAGATACAGTAGTGCAGTTGCATTTCCTTACTTCATCAGTTACTGCAAGTCCGAACGAGCGCGTGTCATACCAACCTCAGCACGGATGTCAAATGGACGGAGGTAAGCTTAGTGCGCAAACAATACCGACAGCATCGTCGTGAAGATGACGAGCTCACCACCAGCGAAGCACTCCGTCTTCGGAGGGTCAAGACGAGAGAGTGAAGGTAGTATATTTAACTATGCGTTATTAGCTTCCTGGTATTCTGGCACCGACAGGTGGTACTTGCCTTGCTGAAAGGTAGTCTTTGTAACTGGCAAGGAGGGTCAAGACGCTGGTCATTGAGAAATCCAAGGCAATACCTGGCTGGTTGTTTGAGCGAGCAAGCTGACCGCAAAATTTCGGCGCCACAGACACGCAGGTGGGTGTCTAAATTGTCCGAGGGCAGATTTTCGGGAGGCGATGAAGTGGGTTGTCAAGCTGAGGAACCCGCAGTAGTCCGAGCCCCCTAATTGATATTCCCACTATGAAAAGCCTCGCCGTGATGACGTAACGCCGACAGAGTTTTTAGGCGTTTGATGATGTTTTTTAAATCGGAGATACATGTATGATTTCATACAGTATGAGCCATCTTTGTTGAGCTGGGTACGAACATTATTACGCTTCCGTTTTGCTGTCCATAATCTCCGCTTTATTGACACTTGACACCGGGTGAGCCAGTCAAAGGCACTGACCAGCGCGAGCATTGAGTTTCAAATGCTGGTACCATGTTTCTACAACATATTCACAGTTTTGCCAACTCCAACATGGATGAGTTTTGTCCCGGATATCCATCCGTTTTGTCACCACTACCCAACTCTCATGTCACTCGGCGGTACTAATTTACTCCGGCACTCAGCAAATTGGCCCCGACAGTACCTGCCCCATAGGCCAGAATGAGTGCTGCAAGAATGAGCGGAGCTGCAGTCGCGCGGGCGCTTGTTCACCGCAGATTTAGTAATGAGCCTAACGAATTCGATTTACTCAGGAAATGTCAAATTCCCAGACTCGACTTGAAGCAGAAATTGTGATAGCGTCATAAATTAAGCGTCTTACCGATAGCAATTCACTTGACGATTGTTGCTGCAAGATCAGTTGCGACTGTATAGAATAAGCATTATAGCCCTCCACTGCACACGCAGTGCCAGGGAGGGCTACATCTACAGGGCCGGTAGTGACTCATAAGTCAGACTTGTACTCAGTTACCAGCGTGCGGCATCAACAGATAAGGCAAAAAGCAAATACAGTAGACGGCAGGAAAAACAGAATCGATAGATGAGGTATATAGTCTGGGGTGGACACAAGTTCTGGCTGAGTCACATGCATGCGGACCAAATGCCAGTATCGAATTTATACCGTACATTTTTAGCTGCCGTAAACTGGTCGGAGGGGGGGGGGATACGCTGTCTTTAGTGGGCCATCCAACCGCCTTCCACTGTCTTGTTGGGACCTGTAAAATGGATACTGTAGTCGGACTCGTCAGCTTTCGACCGGTGTCCTTCGGGGGGAGATCGCCCAAGTCCAGAACGAGTTACTTTTACACTGCGGATGGACCTGACGCACCGAACCGTAAATGTGCAGTACACTTATTCCTATATAGGCTACACCACCTGCTGAAATCGGCATTGTGAATGTAGGTGTGAATCTACCGGTATACGTACTTACGAAGTAGTGATCCCGACAAAATTCACAACTCGCCTGGTCACGCTGGCGTTGGCGCAGGGCTACAATCCCCTTGTTATTATGTAGATATACAGTAGACTACTGTACAAGTATAGTTTACACATGCATATCGGACTATGCGTTAGGTTAGATGGAGGTCAAGTGTGGATGCTAAAAGGCGAAACAGTACTACGGTAAATGAACATAATATACATTACCGGTATCTGAAAACGAACTGATAGACCAAAGGAGCATACATGTAGGTACACTATGAACCGTATTTAGTATGTGTGAAAAATTAGTGTGAGTTCGCAATTAGTATCACCTTCAAGTAGTGAGACTAATAAGTGTGAGCAAGCTACGAGCAAGTTCGAAATTAGCATGAGTTCATAATTAGTATCACAACTGCGGTTTGGTATTTTAATTGTCGGTGCGCCCAGAAACCACCAGACAACTTCTCAATTTTCTCACCCACAACAGTTCCTTTGCATGAGTGCTCAAGCGACACTTCTGGCTCCTTGTGGAGGTTGTGGCGGCGATGTCGGCCCTATCCATCTTTGCTTGACCTGCTTCGTGCATATGCATCCCTTCTGTGGTACCCCAGTCGGCGCTGAAGGCTTTGGCCAATACGTGATGTGTCCTGGTTGTGAAGTCAAGAAATACAAGCCGACGTCAGCATCTCCAATTGTTGCGGCACTTTCTCGCCAAAGCGAGACTAGTCCGGTGTCGCGTTTGCGCAGCTCAGAGTCCAAACGTGACGTGATCAGTCTCTCATCTTCATGTGATGAGAGCAAGTCGGAGGATGATGATGTACCGCCACAGACAACCACTCAAGTTGAAGTAAGTGAAATACCAACGCAACCGTCAAACCGAGCGGCGCAGCACGTCAGCACAATACAACAGCGCAAGAGGGTGATTTCGTGGATGGAAGACTACATGAAGACGAATGGAAAGAAAAACATGTTTGCTCGAGCAGTGGACGCCTTTCCGCACATATTCAATTCCGCAACGCGCAATGCCAATTTAAACAAAGCTATCAATTAGTGGAAGAAGCGCGATCAATTTATCGGGGCACCACGTGGGGCAGTTGGTCTGTCGACCCGCAGAGAGGCCGGTAGAAAGCGAGTTAATTCGAAGGCTGTTCAAGGCCGCGGGAGACGCCGAAGTGAATGGGTAAACTGGATATACCCACTTCTGTGCAGTGAATTCGATCGCCTCCGCAAACTCGGCCTCAAATTTGATTCGGGGCTTCTCCGTCAGTTAGCCCTCCGGATTATGCAGCAACGTGACGCCCCAAAAGTTGATGCCAATGGTGTATTGCTTGAGAGCAAAATCACAACACGTTGGGTTCAATCTTTTATGGAGAACAATAACATCGTCCTTCGTGCTCAAACCAGAAAGCGACAGCTAAGTCCAGAAAAACTGCGGAGATCGAAAAGAGTGTAGCCATGCATCTAGGCGAGCTGAAACGAGGATTCGACAGCGGCAAGAACGATGAAAACGCCATTGAGAATATCGACGAAACTCATTTCGTAATTGACTTTGACAATGGAAAAACACTGGGCTTTGGTGGGGAAACACAAGTCAAGTATGTAGACGTCGTTAGTGGTGGAGAGGGTATGACCATGGTGGTTCGCATATCTGGTGGTCCCAGTGGACACATCCATCCTCCCATGATGATTTTTACGAATCCAAATCGCAGCCATCCTATTGCCGGCGTTGCTGACGTGGAAGGAGTGTGCTATCGAAGTGGGCCTAAAGGGTGGATGGATAAACGTATTTTTCGCGAGTACCTGTGTGAGCGTAAGGCCCAAGCACCTGATCGGCTTGGTCAAAAGAAAACAATCTTTCTCGACAATTGCTCTGGTCACCTTAGTGAAGAGGAGTGCAAAGAAGAGCTAGAAGCACTCAACGCATCGCTACAATATCTCCCTCCCAACGCAACAGATCTTTGTCAACCAGCAGATTCGTTTGTGATTGCGAAGATTAAAGATGTGTGGCGGAGCTTGTGGAATGAAAAAAAGATCGAATTGATCTACAACAATGAGTGGCAGAATAAACCAAGAGGTAACAGCACGGGCTCCGGAAAACTCAAGAACCCGGGAAAAAGTTTCTTCTTGAAATTGACAGCCAAGGCGGTGCGTCGCGCGAACGCGATTCGAGACAAGAACAATTTGAATTACGCTCGAAAGGCAATGATCCGCTGCGGACTTTCCCTTGATGTCGATGGTGTGTGGCGAGTAGAGCAGCTGTACCCGCACCTACAGGAAATCACCAAGAAGTACCCCGGTGAGTTTGACAAGCCCTCGCAGAAGGAAGCCACACCATCGAAACCAAGTGCAGTTGTCATTTCAGCATCCGCGCCGTCCGAGTGATGATATCGAGTCATGATTGGTGAGTCGATGAGAGGAGATACCGGTAAGTTGAAGTTACAATCACGAATAAATATGCATTCATCATTTGCAGCCCAGGCCGAATTACATTGAGCTAGCGTTTGTAGTTATGTACAGCGCACCTTATAAAGGTGGAAAACATAATCTATAACACGGTTCTCCAATTTTCTAGCGAATTGCTTGAGTTATCGCGTCACTAAAATATGCCGTCATTTGTGATTATCTTGGTTATTCGTATGTATTTATTATTTGCAGCCCAGGCCGAATTAAATCGAGCTAGCGTTTGTAGTTATGTACAGCGCACCTTATAAAGGTGGAAAACATAATCTATAACACGGTTCTCCAATTTTCAAGCGAATTGCTTGAGTTATCGCGTCATTAAAATATGCCGTCATTTGTGATTATCTTAGGGTTTTCATTTGCTCCCCAGTGCTTGATCCGTACGGATGACGGTTGTGGTGCTCTATATCGTATACAAATTAACTATTCCACACAGTGTATAAGCTAGATCGAATGTTTTCAAGTGATTCGCTCTTTTGTCCAGTGTGACTATTATATGTGACGTGGTAATTAGTCTGAGTGTTTCTAATTGTTTCTCACACAAAATAGTATCACTTCGAAATTAGCTACACTCACACGAATTCATGTGAGGACGATAATTTTCACCTCACGTGAAATAGTATGAGTGATACTAAATACGGTAGTCAGTGTAGTCGCTGCTAACTACACTTAAACATATTTTTGGTTCTACACTATGACAATAAACATCGAGGCACTTGATCCTGCTCGTTATGAGTTTCAGTGGGAGCGTCCCATAAACCGCCTGGGTATACGTGTAGTTGAGCGCTCACGACCGGTTACATGTAACGTGTGAACATCACTATCGTCACTACGTCACTCAACACGCCGTTTGCCGCAACACTGTAACACAGACGGTGGCACGGTGAGGCAAAGCTGTCTTGAGAGTGAGGACGTCGAGTCGTGTCTGTACACTACCTGTATGTACACTGTACTTCAACGCGACGCTTTATGATACATGTACATGTACAGATCGAGCCGACGCAGTCGTTGATACAGTACGTGAAGTATAGCTTAGTGGTGAAACGACGCAGGGTAAGCTCAAACTCTTAGAAACAAAAAAGATGAGCGCTAATTGCAAGCAACAGGACGGATGGCCTAGCCTGGTTTGCGATCCACAATACCTAGCATCCTCAGGTCAGGAGGATAGGGAGGGAAAGCTGCAGTAATTGATACGAAGCCAGGTTCTTGCAGCAATACAAGCGATCCCGTACCGGTATCTGTAAGATGCTGTGCAGCACACAGCGAGCCCGCAACAGCAGCTGATGTAGGGACTGTGGACCAACGTGTATCTACCGCAGGGATCTACCAACGGTCCAAGATGTTCTCGACAATCCTAGCACTTGAGGGATTGTGGAACTTCAAACTAGTCGTAGCTACGTGAATAAACTTCAACCAAGTGCCGCGAACACGGATCGGAGCATTGAAGCACGACTGCAACACACCGGGAGACTTGGTGGAAATGCAAACACGAAGTACACGCAGGTTCGACTAATTTTGAGCTGCAATAAGAACCACAACTACATGTGGACGACGCCTACATGCTAGAGTCTTATGAATCGCACGCTCGGTGAGTTATGGCACCGGTTGCAGTGGGCATTGAGTGAGAGTCAAACAACAATCGAAGGATATTCCTGCGTAAAACGGGCAGGTGTCCACACAGTCGAACCGTACGTATGCGTACAGTACATGTGTGTAATCGCGCTGGCCGGGATGGACGTCGTTTACCGGTGTAACGTGAGCCAATTGATCCAGTCGAACGCAGCCATTTTTTCGAGTGTCTGCAGGCTGCGGTGACCCATCTCAGCCTCCGATTCGTAGCATTTTAATGCGGAGCGCCAACTTTTCAAGAAGAAGCAGTAGAGCAATTGCAGCTCCGCTGTGGGAACTGCGCGTGGATCTCATTTTCCTGCCGCGTGGCGGGCTTGAACCTCGCGGCCGTAGGGAGGAAGGATCCGCTGCACCACTGCCCGGCTCTAGACAACCAGAGCCCGTTTTTCGCGCGTTTGATTAACTTTAGTAAAATATCACGTAAAGCTGTGCAGCAGCCGGTGCTGTATATCCGCGCGGAGCCACTGCGAACGGTATGTACGCGCTGCTCGTCACGGGGTTCACCGTGTACACCGCCGGTAGTTTTCACCCTTTCTGACACATTTAGGGCGCAGCAAACTGGATACGGGGATGCGTCCAATTTGCAGTTGTGAAAACGCCATGACACCGGAAGTTCCGGTGCATGGTCCGCAACTGAGGCGAATTGCTGCAGAGAGGAGATGGGGAGGAGAGGAGCAGCGCTCCGTCTCGGTTGACGGGTGGCTGGGCGCTCATATTAGTGCCGCGCATCCTTCCTTCAGTATTAACATGCGAGGCGGCAAGCCCATCCGGAATAACGGCAGCGCCCATCGCATACGGACACGGCCTTAATCCCCAACTTTAATACAATGAGGACTTGTAATTCGCTGTAATGGAGATTTTCTTCAGCTGCAGAGACTTTCGTGTTGTGCCCCGCGCTTTGACCTCATGTGGTTCTCCGTATCTTGGTAACTCGCTGCTATTACAACGCGCAGATGGAAAGCAGGTACATGAGCTAACAAAGCCACGAATTAATCTAATCTCTGGCACTGATGCAGCCAAGTTGGCTCGAACTTCGAGCGCTTGCACGACGAGTGTAGCTGCTCTGCACGAACACATGCGCCAGAGCCGCTGAAGTGGCCCCCGCGCTTGGACACCAACTTGGAGTTCGTTCAGACGCAGGAGAAAGGCCGCAGAGCAGAGCGGACCGGACGACGCAGTCTTTCGCGAGCCGCTCCACTTCGCTCACTTTTGAATTCACCTTCTCCCGGAGCAGTCCAGCCAGCCTCGCAAGCCGTTCTTCCTCCGCTTCAAGATGACCTCCGGTAGCGGCAAGGCCGCCTTCTTCACCTTCGAGGATGCCAAGGCGTCCTTCAACCTCTTCTGCTGCGTGTGCGGCATCGGTTCGCTGGCCATGCCTTCCAACTACGCCCGCGCCGGCCCGTTCTTCGCCTCCATCGCGCTGGCCTTTATGATCTTCGCCAACACGTACGCGACGCTCAAGCTGTCCAAGATCATGCTCGTGGCGCCGTCGTCCGTCAAGACCTACGGTGACCTGGGCGAGTGGGCTCTCGGCAAGTACGGCCGCTTCCTCACCGTCGTCTCGCAGATGGGCGTGTGTCTGCTGGTGCCGTGCGCCTTCCTGGTGCTCGGCAGCACCCTGCTCGACGTGCTGTTCCCGGACTGTTTCAGCCAGACGGTCTGGATCATCTTCATGGCCATCATGGTCGTCCCCGTGTGCCTGATCCCGACCCTGAAGGAGAGCGCCGGCATGGCCTTCGCCGGCTGCATGGGCACGGTCGTCGCCGACATCATCGCCGTCGTTGTGCTCCAGTGGAACATGCGCGGCCACGACTCGATCCCGTCGCCCGATGTGACTGCGCACCAGGTGCTGACGTGCTTCGGTAACCTCGCTCTCGCCTACGGTGCCGCCATTGTGGTGCCCGACCTGCAGCGCGAGCACTCGCAGCCTCAGCGCATGCCCCGCGTCGTGGTGATCACCATCCTCTTCATCTCGGGCTTCTTCCTGGCCATCGCTCTCGCTGGTTACACCGCTGCTGGCTGTCAGCTGTCGGGCAACATCCTGTACTCGATCGTGAGCACGTCGAACCCGCTTGGCCTGGCCCCGCTGGGCTTCACCGCTGACCGTGGCGCCGTCGTGATGGCCTACCTGTTCATGCAGATGCACATTTCGATCGCCTTCTCGACTCTGATGATGCCTCCGTTCTACATGGCTGAGCGTCTCATCCTCGGCATGCACAAGGGCCCCGAGATCGAGCGCTTCAACCCCGACCGTGACCAGGTCAACGTCGACCACGACATGGAGCTCCACGAGAAGCAGTCGTACATCCAGAGCTCGACGCCTCTGGACGGCCGCCAGGTCTCTGCTGCGAGCATGATCGAGAAGTCCGAGGGCCGGATGTCGCACCTGCGCGTCGCGCTTGAGTTCGGCGAGGAGATCACCGAGGAGGAGCTGCACGCGCCCTACAAGAGCAACACGCTCCGCTACATCGCTCTGCGTATCGCTATCATCGCCATCCTCGTGGTCATCGCCGTGCTCGCTCGCAAGCGCTTCCTCGACCTGCAGGACTTTACGGGCGCCACTGCCCACACGACGAGCTGCCTGCTCATGCCGCTGATCATCTACATGCGCGTGTCGTGGAGGACCATGTCCGTCTACGACAAGGGCGCGTCCATGATTGTGATCGTGGCCTGCGCCTTCGCCGGCTTCTACGTCATGATCCACGCCGGCAAGCACCTCTTCGCGCCCACGGACGACGACACGCTCTTCCCGTACTGCGAGGAGGCGTTCATGGACGCCCCGTACTACGTCCGCAACAACAGCACCAACTAAGACCCAAGTGAAGCAGCTGCGAACGAAAGCAGCGTGGTCTCGTGGAGGCTTTATACCATAGAGTGGTTATCCGTTCCCAACAACAAAATACATTTTGCCCCACTTTATCTCATGTTCATCACATGTACTTCCAGCTCCGGACAACATTGTAACTTCAACTTGGTACAGCAACATAAGTCGAAAGAACGTGCAACGTCGGACTCTGCAGGCGGCAACTAGTGGCATACCCGCACTCTGCAGTGTGGCTGTTTAAAAAAAATGTATTTCAAATGACATCCCGATTGCAAACTTGGTAGACTGAATCCACCATTAGCTCCACGTGCTGGTGCGCAGAAGTTTCCCATGCCATTAGTCTTTGAATCCATCTTCTTCCATCTGAGCTTTCGTGCTGTTTACAAGAATGCTTCTCCGCTCGGGCGTCGCAGCAAACGCAAAAATCATGCCTAGAAGAACGGAATCAAAATAGCGAGTCGCTGACCATCGAGTCTGCGTTATGTCATCACATCGTGTCACAACGCTGATCATCGCTATCTTCGACGCGATGGGGAATTTTTCCTTTACGACCGGCAAGAACTCTCCATCGTGCTCCTTGAGCTCCTCAACATAACCTGGCGAGAAGCGATAGTAGTATCTCTCATCACGCGGGTAAGCTCGGCCACAAAATACTTTCAACTCGACAAGTTGTCGTGCCATTAGACTTGCAGGGTGGCTTAGAAATGAGGCCAGTCTCGGTTCAAAGTTGGATCCTGTGATGACCAAACGCTTGATAGGCCACTTGAGAAGAGATTTCCTCTGAAATGCGACAAGCACGTTAAACTCATGAATATAAAGCTCCTCCAGCATCGGACATGCGACCGCCAGTGCATCTAACTCCACAATATTCTCGTTTTCTTCGCCCTTGCGAACTCTCAACGAACGGAGATTTCCGCCGATCAAGGAAAACAACCTTTCCATCACTTCTCCGCTCTCAAGGTCAACGCAATCAAAATTAAGCCCCCGAAAAGTGGCTGTTGCCGTTCTCAAAAGTCCCGGGGGTAGAGGAGGTTCCACCATGAACAAACTTTGGTCATCCTTTAGTTTCACTTTGCATATCCCATATCCTGGAATGACTGCATTGAAATGATTATCCATCGTAGATGGATCAAAAAGCGCTCTGCAGCGGTAGTCGTTAGTCATAACGAGAACTGTGCTCTCACTATCCACTGAGACCACTTCAGTACCCGCTGGAAGAGTTACGTATCCGTATTGCGGAAGCTCGGATTCGTTTGATCCGCTGCGTTGGCTTACAGGGTCGGGATAGCAACTTTGTAGCACAGCTTCGATGGCAGATACATCTTCATCCGTCAAGGTAATAGCCCCTAGATTTAACTTTCGAATAGACAGCTTTGACGCTTTGCTCCATAATGCATACGCCAGCCAGCACCAATGCGCTTGACTCATCGGGCCTTCATACATCTCGGGATGATTTTCAGCCAGCAAATCGCATTCCGGGTCGACCTTTAACTTTTCGATAGTCTGTGCCTCAGCAATCGCAGAGTAAATCGCGCCAATACCAGTGTCAGAAGCCCACTCATAGCCACTTAGGTCCAGTCTCTTAATACGACATTTGTGCTTCAGTTCGTGATAGTTCAAGTCAGCACATGTAATCTGCAAATGGGAAACCCGCAAAGTAGAGTGCTGTACAGAAACCCTTTGTTCTCAATAGCGCGTCCCAGCGTGCTGTGGTTGATCCTACGATCATCAAGTATAAGTTCGAGCCTTGCCATAGCCGTCCGAGCGATTGAATCTGTAATCCTTCCAGTGCTTGTGTCCACTACCCGCACGTTGTGAATTGTACCTCTAGTCTCGAAATTCGACGACATAATGTCTTCGAGTAATGGAGGAGTCCACGCTTTTACCGGTATCGGCAGAGATTTACTGCTAAATGCGTTCATGAGAACAACTGCGGGTACTTCAACATCGAAAAGTTCCCCCAGGTCTGGCACATAAGCCTCTGTCGTCTCCGTCGAGGCTTTACTCTTCTTTTTCTGCTCCCCCACCATCCTCAGCACTTCGTGAATAACTTGCCATTGGATAGAAGGACGCACAAAGCCTAGTTCGCGTCTGATCTCCCCTCCTGCCAGCAGTATTCTCTCCTTGGCAGCACGAAACCCAACTGAGTACGTCTCTGGATCCTCCGGACAGCCATAAAGGTCCCCCCACGTTATCGACGACTGACTTGCAACTGGGTCGGATTCCGACAGTCGACCATGCAGCCAGCACTTCCAGTTTGGAAGAACCAAGTGCGGCTTACTTCCGGCCACATCATCAACTACGAGCTTGACTTTGTTCACAAACTCCGACAAAACTTGAACAAACGCCGAATTATCGGCGGCAGCCAGAATAGTAAAAAGCTCCAGAGCTTCTCGGACTTTTTGCAGCAATTTTCGATCTCGTTTGCGACTCGCTTCGTTGGCGGGGAAGCTCAGGCAGAGGGAGAAAGTGTCGATGGCGACCAGGAATTCGACTTGTGGATATGACCAGTAATCCAAATCGCCCAATACAAAAGCGGGGGGAGATGACGGTCCATGTAGAGTCACTCTGCTCCGAAGAGCATCAACCCAAGGCTGCAAGAACTCCCACTTGGTCTCGGTCGCCTCCATGGATGTGTTTGTGTAGTTGTGTTCGGAGCACAGTGCGGCTATAAAATAAATAATACAAAGTATTTACAAGTATTAAAATACTAAATACTACTGTAGTACATGTATTATAATACGTTTCTTGTGTTTACAGTACTTAGATACCTTTCTCTCTGGGGCAACTCAAGGAGATGGAAAACGTTTCTACGTTCTTCGGAAAGCTTGATTAGGCAACAACTGAACCATCGGAGGATCGCGAAAGGGTTAACCCTTGAGGTGAAGAATATATACTGGTAGTATCCAGTTGCAAATTACTTGAAGGACGTCGAAGTACGAATTTTAATGAACATGAGCCACCTCGCACTGCGGCGAACCGCTTTACTCATATTTTTAGTATCGTCCTCCGCTGAATCTTGTCTTCGAATTGTCGTCACTTGTTTTTTTGCGACTTTCGTGACAATCAGGTTCCAATCCCCAACTCTAGAGTGGGGCCTCCGTTGACTCTGGAGAAGTCCTCCACGAAGCGAAATCCCTCACGACCTTCCTGTTTCTGGACAACCTCGTTGCACGCGACGTAGAGCTCGCGCCAAGTGATTTTGTCGCCAATGTAGACGCGCGAGGGGCGGCCAAAGCCGAATCTATCGTACTCCAGCCATTTGGCGCCTTGGTAGTCGTGCGGCTGGGAGAAATCTGTGCCAGGGATGGACCAAATCACGAACAGACCCAGCGCTCGTTGCACGCGACTGGTCCGTTCACTCCCCACCTCGTAGTCGTCGTCCTCACCGGGCAGCGGCTTGTCATCCACCAGTGGCATCGTCCCGATCTCATTCACCTGAGACGCCACGGAATTTCGGATGATCAAGTCGACGACGACGTGCACCACACCCGAGTCAAGTCTAGGGATGTTGGACGGGAAATAGTCCCGAACTCGCCTCGTAGGGACCAGGAAGGACTTGGCGCGAGGGTCACCGCGACCGATCATGGCCCCGTTCGCGCCCACGCGGGCCCACCCGAGACGGGGGTCCCACGTGTAGTAGGCGTCGAGTGTTGAGGGACTGACGCCGGTCAGATAGGGCGCGTTCTGCCGGTGGATGAGCTCCTTGAGGTGGTGGATGGAGGCGTCGGCACTGACGGTGAAGGCGCAGACTCGACCGGGGATTCCTCGGACGGCGCAGACCAACGTCCGGTGATTGCTGGGTGAAGGTGTAAGTCGCTTGGTGGGCAGCGGTTGGAGGTAGCTGCTGGCTTTGCGCTTGAGGCTGGGCGACATGGGGAATGGGAAGGTGAGGTGAGGTGGGGTCGGCAAATACTGGAATGGATGGCACTACTTCAGCGTAATGACGCATTAGATAGAACAGATAAAATTTATTGACGAATTGACGAACTTGCTGGGGTGATCGCGGCGCCAGATGAGAGCAAGACTGAATACCGGTAGATATGGCCGATGCGTTGAAGTTGTGACGATGGGCGTGGAATAACTTGCTTTTTGTATTGATGACGAACCCGTGGGATGTCGGGACCATGTTGAAGTGAGTGTTACCAGTCGGACTCGTAGTCCTCCTCGGTCCAGCACCTGACGAATCGCCGTGCCGGAGTTGAGGCGAATACAAAGATGAGGTTGAGGATGTTTGCATCAAGGTGGTGAATCGACTTTGTAGCGTTGGATGCGCTCATGACGACACTTATCACGGCAGCCTTCGACGTGACAGGGAACTTCTTCTTCACAAGAGGCAGGCATTCAAAATCATGAGTTCTTAACTCTCGCACTTGATCCATGTCAATGGAGCCACAAGGCGGTCGTACGTCCAGATCCGTAAGTTGGCGCGCCATTCGAAGCTCGGGATCTCTCAGACACCCCGTCAAGTCGGGCAACGTGCTCGTACATCCTCCGCTCCACGATAAGTACATATTTTTGACAGGCCAGTGACGTAGGGACTTGTTATGGCTAGACACCATCACAGTAAAACCACTAATAGAGAGATCTTGGAGGTCTGGACATGCAGTCGACAGCACGCAAAGGTCGATCTGAATCGCGGATGCGGTGGCATCTTCTATGACAGCATTTACTGTCAATTTTCGAAGGCCCCTCGTGATTAGCGTAAGCAGATCCATCAACACCGCAGTGGTCTCGAGCCTCACATCATATAACTTCAGCGCTCCGGACAATCGTTTCTCTCTGAAGTCTTGTGTGCCCGAGTCGGGGGTGAATCGGATGCCTCTTCCAAGCTTCGCCCTGCAAGTACCGTATCCAGGAACTACGACATTCACCCACTCGCCGTCAGCTGTGTCGTAGAGCGCTCGACAGCGACACGCCCTCGACACAACAAAACTACTGTCTTGAGAGCTGTATACCCCACAGAGCTGCAGCTCGGCTCCTTCTTGGATGTCGACAAATCCGTACTGGTGACAGCCTTTGCCCTCCGGTTCCAGTATTGGTTGAGGATAGTTGGTCTGCAGTACTGTGGCGATGGCCACTATGTCAGACTTCGTCAACTTGCAACGCGAAATGTTGAACGCCCATACACGCACATCGGGGCCTCCACAACAGAGCGCGTAAATTAGCCATAGCCAGCGTGTAGATTCCGCCAACTCCATGCCCAGACGCATCCCCACAGACGACTCCGCGACTGCCGAGCAGGTTGCTTCACATAACCAATCGCAAACGGTGTCGCAGCTCAAATCCAGTATGTCATACTCCAGATGACTCGCATCGGTTACAATGCGATTGTCACCTCCGCTCACAGCGAAGCGACCACAGACAAGCGAGTTGAGCAAAAATCCGGCATTCATCACAGCTTCTCGCGAGTTCATCCAGCCGTACTCCAGGCTCAGCATGAGCGAGGATATTGGTGTCCGAGCCAGGGCCGTTGTGACTTCTGGGACGGCTGAATGAGTCCAATCCCGTACAGTTGCAACCACGTTCTTGGATGGTTCAATTGGTATTCGCGGCGATTCCGACTCAGTAGCCAGCGAAGTGCAACCATGAGTAGCGCACACCTGAGCAATAGGAGGAGCGATGGCATCAAACAGTTCTCGAAATTGGCCTCGGAATGGAGTAGACGGATCGTCCGATGTGACTGGCGTCTGGTTACCCCTTACATCTACTGCCAAGAGTCTAGATACCCATCGGATTGAAAGCCCCTTTGACACGCGCGCTTTGACTGACTCGTCGATCCCCATTGCTTCAAGCCTCGTCACAGCTTCCCGGAATTCAGGAGAATACTCCCACGGGTCTTCTGGAAACCCTAGCAAAGCGCCCCACGTGACTTGAGTCTGGACTGCAGCGACATCGTTCGGCGACATAGTCCCAACTAGCTGGAGTGACCAGCTCGGAAGGTGAATGCGGTGTTCGCCGGTCTTCGCTGATTGGGGTTCCGTCGTTAGAGCCATTAGCTCTGTGAACGCTCTATTGTTCACGATCGAAAGCAGCGTGAACAGCTCCATGGCCTCCCGCAACTGACGTAGATGACTCGCTTCCCGCCGACTCGTCTCATCAACCGGAAGCTTCAGGTAAATAGTTTCCTTCGAAGTCGGGTAGTTTTCCGCGAAGGAAATCGACACTTGAACCGCTTCAGTAATGCCATTGTTTGTAGCCAGCGTCGCTCGTATTTGAGTGATGAACGATGAGTCTTGAGTAAAATCGGTGGTTGTCCTATCATGCAGCAGTACAACGCGCCAAGGTTCGAGGAAGTCCCAGTTGGCCATCTTGTCTTTTTGTGTTGTATTTGAAAATGACCTGTGCGGGGAGCGAGTCAGAGGGCATCAGGACGACATCGTGCTACATCAGTCATTGATTTCTGGATACTTCGCGTGATAACCGGTCACTCGCTTTATCTCGATGGACACCCAGAAAAGACCAGTGCTTGACCCAACCGCCTTGATATGTCTCCACCAAGCGGGCACAACCACTGCTGTTTTATGATTTAGACTGTCCTGGAGCAATTTGGGTCACGCTTCACTCTGACCTTGTCGGGGAGTCCAGGTACATGCAAGCTAAGCTCTGACAAGGTCTCAAATTGTAAATTAATTCACGATAGCACCGATGGTTCGCTGGTTTCATCCAGGAAACCAAACCATAGTCGAATATGCACGCACCGAGCAGTAAACGTGGCTTGCACTGCATTCCGGCACCAACTGCTTCGAGTTTATCCACACCTAGTTGATGCAATTTGTAAGCCCAAATCCAGCTCTGCGATGGCCCTTATCGATGCTTTAGCCCACGGAGGTGATCTCGACGATGTTCGGCGGCCTCTAAACACTGGCACCGACGTAGAATCGACGGGCTCACTATCCTGCATCTAGCGTTACTGCAGGGTCATCTCGACCAAGTGGAGCTGCTACTGAGTCATGAAGCTCCAGTGCACGCAAGAACGTTCGAAGGCTCGTCGGCGCTGAAAGTGGCAGCTACGAAAGATCACCTGGTAGTGGCCACATCATTACTGGGGGGACGACGCCGACCTTCCTGCCGACGATGGATACACCCCAATTGCAGTGGCAGCAACAAACGGACACACGGAGGTTGAGATGGTGCTTCTACAGCACAAAGTCTGCGTTGATACCGCTCAACGATACAATGCGCAATGGCAGGCCGTTATTTTGATTGAAGTCCATGCACAGCCGTGAATGACCTGCAAATTTACCAATCCAAAAATACAATACAGGGGTTTCCAAAGCAGCTTTTCGTTTGGTCTGGTTCACTTCCACAGAGCTCCTCGGCTGCAAAGATCTCAGACACACACATACTCGTTTGCTACTTTATGCCCCCCCCCCACTGTTTGTTCTGGACTAGAAGCTTCACTTGCATCTACGAAGAAGCATTTCTTGTGGGCGTGATGGAGTGGGCGTTCTTGTGGCCATGGCGCGACGCGATCCGCAGTCATTCTACGCGCGAGGAGCCTCCGCGACCATGCATCCGTGTGAACTTGCTGTGCTGTCCGGCTCAATGGAAAACAGATTACTACGTTAGCCAAAACTTCGTCCGTGATGGATCGATTCTCCTCCTTTTCAACACGCAGGAACACACTCACGAGCTGGCTCAACGGCTTCGGGAGGCGATGGAGTTGTTCAACATGCTAGCCACCGTGGCGAACGCAGCGTTCGTGAGCTTACTGTCTGAAGTCATGCTCGAGGATGGCTTGGCTGGTGGTAACACAGTTGGCCCACGTCACCAAGTGTGCCCTGAATGGAAATGTCGTGTTGTCACGAAGATAACCGGATGTCCAGCAGAAGTCGAGGACACCATGACATGGGCAAAACTTTTAGGATGTCTGAAAGACCCATGGGAGTATTCTCCCGGATTTCGCGATGCCATGAACCAGCTCATCGCGTTGGGGCAGTCGAAAACTGGGAGTGACGATAAATGCTGGAACTCATACTGCAAGGTCGGCTGGTATGTCCGCGACGAGTTGCTTCCAATCTTCGGACGTCAAGACGATCCTTCGCATGAAATTCAGCCAACGACGTCGCCAGAGCTTTTCGCGCGCGAGTTTGGAAAGCGCCTGGGGTTTGAGGCTCCTCAGGTTGTTCATCTGTGCGCTGTCAGCGACCGTGCAAGCCTTCTGGAGCAGTGGCGCAGGGAAGGACCTGCCCCGAGGTCGAAGCATTTGGAAAATTCCGCGTTGACGTTGGAGTGGAAGTTTGCGGCTCCGAACGTGCCTGAGATCACTTCAGCACTTGCTCGAGGTGATATAGCCTCCATCTTTCTCAGGCTTGACGATCACCGAAGTACGGAGCACCACGAAAGAGGTTTGGCCTTGCAAAATGCTGGATTTATGTTTACTACGCTAATGTCTGGGCTTCCGTATTGCCAGCCCCCTGGTGTCGATGACGGAGTGGTTATGAGAAGTGGAGGGATTTCTGACGTTACACTGGTGTATCCTGGTGCTTCAGAAATGATTCTGAGCTCATTTTATTCTGCGGCTGCTGTATCTACATTGACAAGTCTGGATCTTCGTGAAGACATATATTTACCGGATGAGTATGAAGACATATATTTACCGGATGAGTATGACCACGGTGGCAGTTACAATTACAATTTACAGTGGCTAGCATACGCACTGTGGAGCAAAGAGGCTACAACATCCATTCAACATGTTGATTTTCAAACCTACCGCTTGACTGCGAGGGATGTGGCTCTTGTACGGTATGTCCTGACGCACAACTATCCAGCTCCACTACAACCGAATTCGTCACTTTCTCAGCCACCTCAATATGGTTTTGTTGAGCTCAAACAAGGAACAGAAGTTCACCCTCGAACTATTGGAGCCGGAGACGGCACTCTTTTCACTCTTTCTCGGGGGTGTCGTTGTCGGGCGGTGTATGACTCGACCACGATGGCGAATCGAGTTGATGCTGTCATTCCAGGCTACGGCATCTGTAGTGTGGCACTGCTTGATGGCACCTGCTTCACGGCTGATATTCCAGAGGAGTCCGGGTATTATTCACGTGGCTTCGAGTGCTTCAAGGTCTCTCTCGAAGAAATCGAAAGCGACGCGGTTTTGATCAGTCTGTTCGAATTGGTAGGCGGCCAGCTTCATAAGCTCTGCTTCGAATGTAGGGAGAGCGTCACGGAGGACTTGAGTGAGATCGTCACGGTGGACTTGAGTGCGCTAGCTCAGGCCTGCCCTCAGCTCAAAGAGTTGTCGTTGCGGCGCGTACGTGTGGTTATATCGGACTACAACGATGCGCTACGCAACTGGCCCCTTACTAAAGTCAAGATTTATGGTACTCTGACGGGCTTTGGGTATTGTCTAAAGGACCCTGCGTACGCGATAGCTAATACTTTGGTGAACCTGAGCTTGCGTGTTCCTAACAACCACGATTTAAGTATCGAAGAAGCCGAATTGATGCCTCACAACGGAGAGCTTTTGCGGGTGGTGAAGGAAAACTTTCCGACCACTTCTAAAGCCGCGCTGATTAGCGTGTGGGCAAGCCGTAGACCAAGCAAGCGAAGTACGGGCGCGCTTCTGGTCGATTTAGTTGGCCGAATGGACAAGAATCTCCTGGCGCTGATCTTTTCGTTCGCGGCAACACCCGAGAAGAGGTCGGTCGAGGTGATCCGTGAAGCACAGCACGAGCCTTGGTAAGCCGGTCTAAAAGCAAGGGGGTCAAGGTTCCAGCCTGGAACTTCCAGGGGCATTAGATACTTCAAAACATAAGAAAAACTCCAAATTCAGCAGCAGATGTTACTAAAGTACGCATGACTCACATCCAGATCAGGTTCCAAAGATCAACCTCAGAGTGCTCGCCCATGCCGCTGGTGAAGAGCGCGCTGAAGAACGGGCGGCAGACGCCAGCACCACGCGGTGCGCGAACATCCCCGCCTCTTGTGTCTCCTGGCCGGGCTCGGGCTCCTGTTGCAGCACGGCGTTTGCGAATTCGTGGCTGCTGCACACGCGCATGGAGAACGCGCGGCCGCCGTTCTCCATGGGCGAGACCATCGCAGGGCCCGCTCTTCCTTTGCTCGGTGTTCTTTTGCCTCCAAGCAAAGCTTCTATGAAATCAGCGTGTCAGCGCCTCTATCAAGGTTGCATGCATGTTGGCAGAAGGTTGCCAAGCTGCACGTTGCCAGAATGTACGCTCCTGGGCCGCCTAACGACAGTTCTTTGAACTGCGAATTTTGACAATTTGTTTTTTTAATGATCTCAACTTGCCGTTGATACGAGCGTAATTGAAGCCCAGCGACAATATAGGATCAGTTTCCCACTGCGTGTTTTTTGCTGTCGCTGTCTTGCCTAAAGTGGATGTCGTGCATCTGCCACTTTTTTCATGTTAATTACTTGAAGTACTTCATAGGTGAACCGCTAAGTTGCACGAATGCCCACCCTCTGACTCGGGCAGCTTTTAGATGTCAACTTCTTCGCCTTTTTCACTTGAGCTACTCGCTAAGCCTGAGAAGGTGAAAGAGTTATCAGGTAGTGCCACATAAAGCAAATGCAGTGCCAACGGGTAAAAATTGCCGTTGGAAATTACTTCAAAGTACGAATTAATGAATAAAAGTACGCATGACACCTCCACACGACCTTCGTGGCCATCAGGTTCCAAAGACCAACATCAGCGTCGGCCCCCCGTTGACTCTGGAAAAGCCCTCCACGCAGCGAAATCGCACATTGCCCTCGTGTTTCTGGACAACCTCATCGCACGCGACGTAGAGTTCGCGCCAAGTGATTTTGTCGCCAATGTAGACACGCGAGGGGTGGCCGAAGCCGTACATGTACTCCAGCCATTTGGCGCCTTGGTAGTCGTGCGGCTGGGAGAAATCTGTGCAAGGAATGGACCAACTCACGAGCAGCCCCAGCGCATCTTGCACGCGACTGGTCCGCTCACACCCCACCTCGTAGTCGTCGTCGTCGTCCTCACCTGGCAGTGGCTTGTCATCCACCAGTGGCATCGTCCCGATCTCATTCACCTGAGACGCCACGGAATTTCGGATGATAAAGTCGACAACGACGTGTACGACGCCCGAGTCAAGTTTAGGGATGCTGGACGGGAAATAGTCCCGAACTCGCCGCGTAGGGACCAGGAAGGACTTGGACCGAGGGTCACCGCGACCGATCATGGCCCCGTTCTCGCCCACGCGGGCCCACCCGATACGGGGGTCCCACGTGTTGTAGGCGTCGAGCGTTGAAGGACTGACGCCGATCAGGTGGGGGGCGTTTTGCCGGTGGATGAGCTCCTTGAGGTGGTGGATGGAGGCGTCAGCACTGACGGTGAAGGCGCAGACTCGACCGGGAAGACCTCGGACGGCGCAGACCAACGTCCGGCTATCGTCGGATGAAGGTGCAAGTCGCTTGGTGGGCAGCGGTTGGAGGTAGCTGCTGGCTTTGCGCTTGAGGCTGGGCGACATGGGGAGTGAGCCAGAGGTTGGACGAAAGGGAGGTGAGGTGAGGTCGGCAAATACTGGAATGGATGGCACTACTTCAGCGTAATGACGCATTAGATAGAACAGATAAAATTTATTGACGAATTGACGAACTTGCTGGGGTGATCGCGGCGCCAGATGAGAGCAAGACCGAATACCGGTAAGATATGGTCGATGCGTTGAAGTTGTGCTGATGGGCGTGGAATGACTTGCTTTTTGTATGGATGACGAGCCCGCGGGATTTCGGGACCATGTTGAAGTGAGTGTTACCAGTCGGACTCGTAGTCCTCCTCGGTCCAGCACTTGACGAATCGTCGTGCCGGAGTTGAGGCGAATACAAATATGAGGTTGAGGATGTTTGCATCAAGGTGGTGAATCGACTTTGTAGCGTTGGATGCGCTCATGACGACACTTATCACGGCAGTCTTCGACGTGACAGGGAACTTCTTCTTCACAAGAGGCAGGCATTCAAAATCATGAGTTCTTAACTCTCTCACTTGATCCATGTCAATGGAGCCACAAGGTGGACGAACGTCCAGATTCGTAAGTTGGCGTGTCATTCGAAGCTCGGGGTCTCTGAGACACCCCGTCAAGTCGGGCAACGTGCTCGTACATCCTCCGCTCCACGATAAGTACATATTTTTGACAGGCCAGTGACGTAGGGACTTGTAGACACCATCACAGTGAAACCACTAATAGAGAGATCTTGGAGGTCTGGACATGCAGTCGACAGCACGCAAAGGTCGATCTGAATCGCGGATGCGGTGGCATCTTCTATGACAGCATTTACTGTCAATTTTCGAAGGCCCCTCGTGATTAGCGTCAGCAGATCCATCAACACCGCAGCGGTCTCGAGTCTCACATCGTTTAATTCTAGCCGTCCGGACAATCGCTTCTCTCTGAAGTCTTGTGTGCCCGAGTCGGGGGTGAATCGAATGCCTCCTCCAAGCTTCGCCCTGCAAGCACCGTATCCAGGAACGACGACATTCACCCACTCCCCGTCAACTATGTTGTAGAGCGCTCGACAGCGACACGCCCTCGACACAACAAACCCACTGTCTCTATAGGCATATACTCCACCAAGACGCAGCTCAGCTCCTTCTTGAATGTCGACAAACCCGTACTGGTGGCAGCCTTTGCCCTTCTGTTCCAGTATTGGTTTAGGATAGTTGGTTTGTAGTACTGCGGCGATGACTACTATGTCGGACTTCGTCAACTCACAACGCGAAATGTTGACCGCCCATACAAGCGCATCGGAACTTCCACAACAGAGCGCGTAAATTAACCAAAGCCAGCGTGTGGATTCCGCCTACTTCATGCCCAAATGCATCTCCACAGACGACTCCGCGACTGCCGAGCAGGTTGCTTCACATAACCAATTGCAACCTGTGTCGCAACTCAAATCCAGTGTGTCATAATCGAGATGAATCGCATCGGATACAATGCGATTGTCACCTCCGCTCACAGCGAAGCGACCACAGACCAACGAGTTGAGCAAAAATCCGGCATTCATCACAGCTTGTCGCGAGTTCATCCAGCCGCGCTCCAGACTCAGCATGAGCGAGGATATTGGTGTCCGAGCCAGGGCCGTTGTGACTTCTGGGACGGCTGAATGAGTCCAATCCCGTACAGTTGCAACCACGTTCTTGGATGGTTCAATTGGTATTCGCGGCGATTCCGACTCAGTAGCCAGCGAAGTGCAACCATGAGTAGCGCACACCTGAGCAATAGGAGGAGCGATGGCATCAAACAGTTCTCGAAATTGGCCTCGGAATGGAGTAGACGGATCGTCCGATGTGACTGGCGTCTGGTTACCCCTTACATCTACTGCCAAGAGTCTAGATACCCATCGGATTGAAAGCCCCTTTGACACGCGCGCTTTGACTGACTCGTCGATCCCCATTGCTTCAAGCCTCGTCACAGCTTCCCGGAATTCAGGAGAATACTCCCACGGGTCTTCTGGAAACCCTAGCAAAGCGCCCCACGTGACTTGATTCTGGACTGCAGCGACATCGTTCGGCGACATAGTCCCAACTAGCTGGAGTGACCAGCTCGGAAGGTGAATGCGGTGTTCGCCGGTCTTCACTGGTTGGGGTTCCGTCGTTGAAGCCATTAGCTCTGTGAACGCTCTATTGTTCACGATCGAAAGCAGCGTGAACAGCTCCATGGCCTCCCGCAACTGACGTAGATGACTCGCTTCCCGCCGACTCGTCTCATCAACCGGAAGCTTCAGGTAAATAGTTTCCTTCGAAGTCGGGTAGTTTTCCGCGAAGGAAATCGACACTTGAACCGCTTCAGTAATGCCATTGTTTGTAGCCAGCGTCGCTCGTATTTGAGTGATGAACGATGAGTCTTGAGTAAAATCGGTGGTTGTCCTATCATGCAGCAGTACAACGCGCCAAGGTTCGAGGAAGTCCCAGTTGGCCATCTTGTCTTTTTTGTGTTGTATTTGAAAATGATCTCCACCGGCGTGTCAGAAGGCTTCAGTACTAAATCGTGCTACATCAGTCATTGATTTCTGGATACTTCGCGTGATAGATGTACCGGTATATACAATTGAATATATTGGAATTTTACTTTGAAACATGACAAATACGTACTTTGTTCGTACTTTCCATCTACTGGAACGCGAGGAGCGCCACGAAGGTGAGTGTGACTATTTGCCCAACAATCGATCGTTTGGTGCTGGAAGACGAAGCTCCCGACACCTGCAGCGCGGTTTTGTTTCAAGGAGTGGGTGGGTGGTTGCCTCGAACCTTGTACTTGAAGTAGCTGTACGCACCAACGAGAACTTGAACAAGATACAAGTAAGCTGCAACTCATTCCAAAATCAGCCGGCGACCGCTCAAGACTCCTCGGAATCAAGGCAGGCGACGGCAGAAACAAGATCCGGGGGGGCTCTTGGAAGGCCACCGAAACCCCCGGCCATACTGACATCAAGGTTAAAAGTTGAAGAGGCGCGGAAAACGCGGAAGAAGCGAGGGACGGCGACGGAGGCGCAAGAACTGGAGCTGGCCATGCAGACGTCCACGACGGTCCCGAAGGTAGAGGCCGAGCGGGGAGCAGGGGGAGCTGAAGGGCCACAGAGGGATGGTTGGACGACGGTGTCTTCGAAAGCTAAGCGAACGGCGCAAGCAGCGCAGCAAGTAAAGGACCAGGGGGTGCGAAGAGGGACCGGAGGCAGACCAGAAACGACGACACGGGACACCTCGCCAGTCCGATACAAGCAAGCGAGCAGGCATCACGGAAGTGCAGGTCCTGCTGGAAAAGCGTCCAGTAGGGCTGATCAAGGAGACGGAAAGGAAGTCTTCCGGCAACTCTGCCAGTACCTGAACTCAGGCGCAGCACAGGCATACGTGGCGCACACGGCGGTGCGGTTGAACGAATTGGCCAAGAACAGACGATTCAAGGCTTACGTGGAAAAGATTTCGACATCAGAGAGAGCCGACAGGAGCGAAGAGGAGCTGAGGACAAACTGGAGTGACGAAGCTCCGGTGAGCAGACAAGCCAAGTATGAAGGAATTAGCAGTGTGTGGAACTTACACAAGGCGAAGCATCAAGGACGACTGTGCACGCTGTTGTCCCAATGGGTGATCAAAGGCAAGGTTGGGCAGCGGGAGCTTGAAGACAGGCTCCAGTTTTTCAAGTTCGAGCCGGAGGCGGGGGTCAATGTTCCTGAACCGGCCGTACAAGAGACTCATAAACTCTCATACAGAGAGGAAGTGGCGTCAGAGGGGGAAGCAGGAGGCGAGACAAAGCCCACTCCGGAACAGGCGAGACTGCGAGACCTATGCCTGCAACCTGCAGAGCCAACACTGCAACTGCGTGAAAGGACGGAAGACGAAGTGAAGGCGATTGTCATGATCTTGAACCATGAAATTGAGGTACCAAAGGTACCGCAGTTTCTTAAGCAATCCATGGCCCCAAGCGAGCTCGCTTGTTTTGCGGACATATTCATGGCTCTAGAGTATCCAGTGTACGCACACCTGGCCACTGGCCAACGCTTTTTCGAGAATATGTCTAAAGGAGCACTGATGGCGCAAATGTACGCGGGGGCAGAAGCTGCTCCAGCGCAAACGATGGACATAGAGGAATTCAAGCGGTGCTTATCCCGAATCTCGCTAAACATGGACACACGAGTGGTAACAGTGACTTTCAAAGGTCGCCAATCCGCAGCCCGATGGATTGGATGGCAGATGCCTTTAGCAGGCAAGCCACTTACGCTGGTAGACTACGAGAGCATCAGGGAGCGCGCAGCGGTCACGAAGGAGCTAGTAATGCTCGACTTCTATTCATTCGAAGTAGAAGTACGCAAAGGAGTTGTTACCTCGCGAGACATGTACTGGATTCTTTCAAAGAAGCTCGGACTCAAAGTGCAGGAGATGGAGCATCCGATGACAGAGAGGACGGGAGTGAAGGCGCAGCACTGGGATGTCCGGGTGCATGCGGCGTCGTGTCCACCAGCACTAAGACAGAAGGGCCACATAGGGGTGGACTCGGCGGAGATAGTCATCCACCACGCCAACACGCATGTCAACTGGCCGTGCAGGAGGTGCCAGTCGCCGGAGCACCCAGCAAAATATTGCAAGGTGCTGGATACAGAGCTGGAAGCAGAGCTGACAAAACATACTTTGGCTTTGGAAGGGAAACTACCATCCAACCTAGTTCAAAGCAGCAGAGACTACGGGGCGGGAGCACAACCAAAGACGATGGAGGATCTCGAGGCGATGCTACGACAAGAAGGAAGACTGTTCGAGAAGAAACACGGAACGCAGCGCAACGCAGGCGCGAAGACGAGCAGAAGAGAAATGTCACCGAAACGGGGAGCCAGCACCCAAGAGGGGGAAAAGCTGTCGCTTCCTCAGGAGTGGGGGCAAAACATCAAGCACGAGGCGTCCAGCCAAGTAGCAGCAGCCACGGAGGCTCAAGTTGAACCAGCAACTGGGACAACAGAAAGGAACTTGGAGCAGAACAGCGGGGTGCAGGAATCACAAGAAGGCAGAACAGCAGGAGCGGAGAAGGCGGACCACGTAAGGACGGACGCGCACGCAGGTGAGGCAACGACGATCGGCGGCCAGGGGCAGGTGTTCGACCAAGGGGTAGATGTGCATATGAGCGAGGGGCCGGAGTTTGGATTTCCAGAGCCCAACCTCGAAAGCGATGCATCGAGCGAAAGATTGGAGGATGATGACATGACGGACATGGAGGCAAAGGAACGGGCTGTGCGAGAGATTGCCACCCAGGTCGCGGTGGAGATCGGAACGAAACGACAGCAAAAGAAGGCAGCAGCAAACAAGCTGAGAGGAAGAACGCCGACTGTGAAGACCAGACCCCAGTACAAAGACAATCTCACTCTCCAGGCAGAGGCCGAGACAAGCAGGCAAGAGGTGGGCACAACCATGACCGCGGAACAAGGGCAGCAGGTAGCGGAACAGACCAGTACGAGCGAAGTACAAGGTGGCGCAAGAGAGCCAAAAGCAACACCAAGGAAGCAATCGGTCTCCCCTAAACGGAAGGCAGCAGCCAACTGGACCCCGGACCGAGCACAGGACATGCTGGAGGAATATGCAGCGGACACGATGCAAAGCAGGCCAACGGTCAAAGCTCGGTCAGTGTCACCAAAGCGGAGGACAACGGAGGCATCCCGGAAAGGGGAAAAAACAACGAGACAGCAGTTTATTCACCAGTACATGCAAGCAACACCCGGCAATGTCAATGAAGGCGAAGAGGAAAACCCAAGAGAGCGAAAAACGGAAGCAGGAACGGCGGAACAGCCAGACGCCACTCAGCCAGAAGCGGCTAAGGAAGAGGAATGCTGCATCACCAGAGTGAATCCTCCAACGGATGCGGGGGCACCGCTATCAGCATGGCTGGCAACTTTAGGGGGCAAAATGGTCAATGTAGCAGCGAACGGTCACTGTGGCTGGCTAGCCTTCTACGCAGCCCTCTTTAATGTCGAAGAGGGGCTTGACCCAGTGTCCAAAGAAGTAGCTGACAGTGCGAATCTCCTCAAGAAACAAGTCCTCAATGCAATGATCGCAAACATCATGGACGAGGTCAAGTTACACCCGCAAGAACTGCAGGCGGAGTTAAGAGCGAGCGGGTGCCACAAAGCGGCAGCCGGAACACACGAGGAACAAGTTTGCGCGATAGTAAACCACTATGTTGCCCAGCGGGACAAGTCGGTGAGATCGCACGTGCCACTGCACTTTTGGATACGACCAGCGCACATTAAAGCCATGGCGCAACATGCGAGGGAAACCATCTACGTGCTCGACGTGCAGAACGACGGCCAAGCGAGAATGCAGGCGTACGCATTCCATGAGGTTGAGGCCCCACTTGACATGAAGATTGAGACAGGAACAGTCTGCCCAGTACCGACAGAGCAGGCTCTGGGTCTACTACGTGATCTAGTAGCAGCTCGGATAACCCCACCGGTGATGGTGCTACGCTGGAACGATACAGGAAACCATTTTCAAGCGGTTAACTACCAAGCGAAGGACCACGAGCATTATGCGACCAATATAGCTGCTCTATCGCAGAAACGCAACGAGATCCTGATCTATCATGGGTGGAAGGCTCTCGATGTCATCGAATACGACGAGGACAAGACCGGCAGAGCAGCAGCCCAAACCATCAAAGCAGTGCGGAGAGCGGCAAAGGAAGTCATGAAAGCGACCGAATTGCACACTGGAGCAGAATCTGGAGCCAAGGATTGGTGCCCAGATTCAGCAATGGAGCTGGGGTCAGTCCCAAGCAACGGACACGAAAGAAGCAATGCGGGAGCACAAAGACTCTTTATGAACCAAAGTCCGCAGGAGGAAGACCAACACATGCAGACAAAGGAGGGAAGTCAGGTTGTACTACGCGAAGCAGAGGAAGTGCGAAGCACTGAGTTGAGTCAGTCTAGAACAGAGGACGAGCAACGGAATGCTACGCAGGGCATCGGGAAGGTGCAGCCAGCAGAGACTAGGCAGGGTCAGAGCAACCGGGAACCCAAGCCTCTTAAACAGCACAACATTTCCGGGAAGACCACTGACGCCCAACATGCGCAGATGACAATGACTACCTCCGAGGGTGTCGAGGCAGAGGGGCGGCCGGGCTCACTCTAAACTGAGTGGGCCAGCTATGACCCAAGCCACAGTGGGCGAAGGCCGGGAGCAAGGCAAGAAGGGGGGTGGTACCGGATCAATCCGAGACTACTTCAGCAGACAGACGAGAGAGGAGAGGAGAGAAGCGGCTAAGACAGACTTCAGGAGGCTGGACAGGCAGCTTAAGCGAAACAAGAAACGTGCACTGGGATACAACTCGCACATCCAAGCGCAAAAACACAAACAGGACCGAACGATCGGGGTGACAACAATTTATGTGCGTGGACTGGCAACGCACATCAGGAACCTTGGAAGCAAACTTCAAGGGCTTAAAGACCAACATCGAAGGGGGGTGAGGGATGTGATATTTTTACAGGAAACACATCTCCACCCGGGTGAACATGACACAGCGGCTCAACAGCATGGGGCCATGTGGGGGTTCAACTATACAACGGCGAACAAGTTTTCATTTTGGGCGTCCGGCACTGACAGGAGGGCCGGCGTAGCAATTTTAGTGAACCCGTACGGAGCGGTACGGAACGTGAAAGCGTGGAACGCAGACAAATGGTCCGAACACTTAGTCATGGTCACAGGGGAGCTGGCAGACAAGCGGATACTATTTGTCAATGTGTACGCACCCGTGCACGGAGCGTCTCGGGTACTATTTTTCAGAAGGCTACATCAGCTGACATTCCCGGAAGATGTTAGCATCATATATGGAGGGGACTTCAATTGCGTGGCAAATAACGGGCTTGATCGAGAGGGAGGCTCTCGCAAGCTGGAACTAGGTGCAAAGGAGCTGGAGGGGTTCGCAGCAAAGCATGGACTTTGGGACGCAGGCTACTACAATTTCCCGAGAACGGATGGGTTCACTGCGAAAAGGGAATATGCACAGAGGTGTCATACCCACTTTCACACAGCAGCCAGTGGAAAGAAAGGTTCCTCGAGGCTCGACCGGTTTTACGTCAGTACGACCATCAAAGGGCTAGTAAGGGGCTCAGAAGTGGAAGATGCACTCTGCAAGTCGGACCATCGAGCAGTTCTTCTCGAGCTACACTCGCCTAAGGGCATCATCAGGGTCAAGAAGAGGCCGAAGTTGTATCCAGCTCCAGCCTATGTGCAAACTGCAATGAACAGCTTGATTGCGAAGAGCATCGAAACCCTAGGCGACAAACTGAAGCAGGACACACAAGGCAAGGCAGCCAAGTCATGGGATGACTTCAAAGTGAACCTAAAAGTGGACATGAGCAAACTAAAGACAGCAGCAAAGAAGCGGACGACGGCAGGCTTTAGACAACGTATCCAACGAATCAAGGCTCAGCTCGCGAAACCAGGAACCGGGCAATTCGACCAAAACGGGGCAAGGAAAGAACTTTTGGCGGCTTTACATAGGACGCAGGAGGCGCGGCGTACATTAAATCGGCGAATTTTAGTGGCAAGCAACGCTTGGAGCTCCAAAGCGTCCACCAAGAGGTTCTTCAAGAGGGTGTGCACAAAATTTGCGGACAACACTATACCTACACTGATTTCCAGGAAGGAGGACAGTACACGGGATACCCACGATAAGGCCAATATTCTTGCAGAGAGCTGGGAGAACATTTTTCGAGGTGAAGCAGAAGACAAAAGCAACATTGACGATTTTATTAGTATTTACAGCAAGAAGTGGAAACAGATAGACCTTTCTGAGCTGGATGAGGAGATTACAGAGGAGGAAGTGGCTGCAGCAATCGCCAAATGCAAAATAGGCAAAGCTTGCGGGCCTGATCAGCTGGGGAACGAGTGGTATCGTGATCATGCGGCCGCACTAACGCCAGTGTTGACTAGATTATACAACGATTGCATGGAACAAGGGCAGGCCCCTTCCAGCTTTCTGGAGGCATACATTTTCAGCATCGGCAAGGGAGGGGACACGTCTAACCCGCTGAACTACAGGCCGATCGCGCTTCTCAATGCAGACTATAAAATCTTCACACGGATCATAGCGTGGAGAGTACGCCAGTTCATTGTGCAGCTGGTGAATCGTCGGCAGTGCGGATTTATACCAGGCAGAACCATTCACGAGGCCATTGATATACTGGAGGCAGCCAAAGAGATTTGTCGAAACAACGGAGAATTAACCGAAGCTCAGGTCCTACTACTCGACTTTGCAAAAGCTTACGATTCTTTAGACAGAGATTTTCTCATGGCAATTTTGAAGGCGAAAGGCTTCCCACCGAAGCTATGCAGAATAATTCGAGCAACACACACGAACACGACGGTGCAGTTTCTCGCTAATGGACATCTATCGTACAAAGTGCAGGCCACAAGTGGCATCCGGCAAGGGTGCCCACTTGCACCGCTGTTATTCATCATTGCGGTCGACATTTTATATGATGTCATAGAAAGTGATGACAAGTTGGAAGGAATACAGCTTGGAGGGGATTACACAACAGCACCAATTCGAGTGGCAGGATATGCGGACGACACCGCTATCTACATAGCTCATAAAAGCATGCAGGAGGCGGCGATAGCAGCAGTAACGAAATTTTCAAGGGTTTCAGGTTTGAAACTCAACGTGCAGAAGTCAGCAGCAATTAGACTTGGGCTGGAGGAAGCTCAGGATGACGACGCAATGAAGGCTACTACTGGAGGCACAAGTGCAGGGGCAGTGGAGCTGACGGCCGACTGGCCGCAACCAGTAGAAGTTACATCAACAACCAGGTATCTAGGGCATTTAACGGGGGCAGGAAGCACCGTCAAGTTGGCATGGGAGAAGGCCTTTGCAGCGCTCAGAGTTCGACTAGTGCTAGCCGAAGCGAAAACGAACAGTGTCCAACAAAGGGCAGCTATCGCTGCGGCGGTAATTATACCAAAAATGCTGTATGTGGCCAGACATGCCTGGCCCACACAAGAAATTATCAAGCAAGCCGACTGGTCCATCAGAAACTACGTGTGGAAGGCCAAATTTATGGCTCCAGAGCACCCACCGGCAGGATGGGTACAAGCAGCGGTGGCGGGGAGGAACCCCAAGCAAGGGGGACTGGGGACGCCCGACATCAGGGTGGAGCTGATGGCCCTAAGTGCCTGCACAGTTGGCGCATGGGCGCTGACGGCTGACGAGCAAAAGCAGAGGATTGGGGAGATACTGCAGCAACGGGACTGCGGAGAGATCGAGTTCTTGGTACCAAGGAAAATCACACCGAAGGCGGAGCCCCAAGATACACTGTGGGGTACAGGGAGACCATGGGTTGAAGCGCATTTTCACGAGATGCATCACCCCGCTGAGGATGACACAGCAGTATTGCAAGACAGCAGGAGTGCACTCAGATACGATAACGGACTGCTGACACGATGGACTACTCACGGTCTGAAAATACACTGCACAGGGCAGGCTCGGCTCAACTTAGCAAGGAGGAGAAATGAGAGGCACGAGTCGCGCGGGGAATGCTACACGGAGACCATAGGGGAAGTGATGCTGACGGCACTTTGGCTTGGCAACACACAAGGGGGCGAAGGTAAATGGGGAGACTACAAAAAGCTACTCACCACCACAAGAGGAAGAAAGGTGAAGGATGTGGTGCAAATTACGAAGCTTGAAGATGACGGGGTGCTCTTCACACCGCAAGCACACCAGATACCAATGGAGAGCGGCGTGGCGCACCTCTTTAGGGAATTGAGCCTTAATTTACTGGTCAATTACCCGGAAATACTATTCAGCAATACGCAGAGGAACGTGTTGAAGGTCTCGCATCAATTGGAGGACCCACATCACGTCTTCCTTGTGACGGACAGCAAGGTTAAGCAGATCGAACACTCATGGGGCCCAATACCAGCGAGGATAGCCTGGGATCGACAACAAGATTCCGTCGACAAAGCGATTGCGAGATTCATGGGGGTTGGAGAGCGATCGGTCTGGGCGGTGCCGCACCCGTGGTTGACGAGGTGTCGGCCGCTATGGGCGGGGAAAAGAAGGTGGACGCAGACGAGAAGAAAATACAAACAACTGATGAACAAGACCAGGAATAAGGAGGCGGAGAAGGCATGCAAAAGGGCGGACCGGAAATTGGCAGCAGCAAACGAGAAACTTGCGGGAGCTTTGAGAAAGGTGTCGTGGAAGCAGATCCAACGCATGGAAGGAGTCTCAGCGTACCACACGCAGAATATTGTGAAACTGAAGCATAACAGGTTGCGGATCTGGGCAGGAGCAGAGCACAAATTCAAATGCACGGCCATGAGATGTACAAACGCAACAACCACTGGAACCACACATCTCGTGTGGCAATGTCCGGAGGCGGCGCAACTTTGGAGCATGATGCTGCAAGGATGGGGGCTTGTTCAAAGTGGACAGAAGTGCACGAAACAGGAACGAGAAGCGGCACTACCGGACATCTTCAGCTTCACGCTGCGCACGCTGCCCAGCTGGCTGGTGGAATGGGGGCGAACAGGGAATTTTGAGCCCTGGAGTGATATACGAGAGGTGGCCTCGGACTTATGGCAACAAGGGGTGGCAGTACTCATCACACATATTTGGAGGCGGAACGTAGATCGGGTACACCACGACGGACGGAAGGAACGGAACATGGTAGAAGTGATCAGTGGGGCGAGAAGCAGCATAGTGGAGGCCTTTGAGAGATACAGACTCGGGCTGTTCCCGCTAAGCAACCAATCGGAGCCGCGACTGCGAATAACGGAATTCATTCTAACGAAATGGAGGACGTTTGCCCACAACGAACCGGAGCGCCAGGTGGGGGCGGTAGGGGCAGGAGTGAAGCGGGTTGGATTTTTTGACGGTGGTTCGAGGGGCAATCCAGGCCCAGGCGGCAGCGGAAGTGTCTTCGTCATCCTTCGGGAGGATGACGATACAGCGACACCGGAATGGGCGGCAGTGACGGCACTAGGGCGGCGGTCGACGACCAATAACGAGGCGGAATTTGTAGGGCTGCACCGATTACTGCTGAGGGCAGTGAACATGGATTGGACACGCATTCACATCGTGGGGGACAGCGCTATGATTCTCCGGATGATGAGAACGCGGACGATGCCTAAAGCGGCAAAAATGAGATACTGGTACAAGACTTGCAGCAGGCTAGCGGATATCTGCAGGGTGGCAAGCTGGTCGCACCACTACCGCCATCACAACAAGATGGCGGATTGGCTGGCAAACGTGGCTATGGACACCAAAGCTAGTGTGATGTCACAGATGAGAGTTGAAGGCACGGCGCACGCGCTTTGTCGAGGATTAGAGGAACGACTGAAAGGAGATATTGACCAATGGAGGAAGGAGAGAGAGCGTGATAGGAACACGGAAGGCGAGGTGGAGGTCACGGGGCAACGGAAGGGTGCCAAAACACCGGTCAAGCTGTAAATACTGGACTGGCATGGTTATTAGAGTTCTTCTCTAGAAGTAGAGAAAGTAACACAATATACCTCAAACACAAAAAAAAAAAAAAAAAAAAAAAAAAGTAAGCTGCAACTACCAGTACGTACGTGGTCGACGTGCAGAAGTTTGGCTTTCAGAATTTTAAAGGAAAAAAAAACAAGTTTCAACGGTCCCCACTTCAAAACAAAGTCTTCACTAGAACTGCATCTTGGATCAGCTTGGATGTGAGATTCAACTCAACGTTATTGCAAGATGTTCCCGGTCACTTCGATAATGCGCCGCTTTGGTGTCGCGGCAAGCTCGAAAATCAATCGTAGAATACTTTCGTCCACGCGATGAATCGAGTGTTGGACTGGCGCACGATCCCTCAATGACTTTCTAGCTGTCTTCGCGTTGCTTGTATAGTGATCTCCACAGCTGACGACACTGATCATAGCGGCTTTGGCATCCAACGGCAACAGTTCATCGGCGATAGGCAAGTGTTCCCCGTTGTGAGCTTGTAGAGCGTCCACATATTCGCGACGCATGCGGCCAAAGTGTCGATTGACCGTCAGTTCCAGTAGCTCTCGTGACATTCGGTACGCTGAATCGTTCAAGCAATCCGCTAGCCCAGCCACTTCATTCGATTCCTCGATGGTTAGGCTCTGGACTCCCCAGCTCCTTAACGACTCTTCTTGGAGAGATAGGTGCACATTGAATCCAGCGATCTGGAGTTTGTCCAGCTTTGGGCATGCAGCAGCCACAGCGCACAGATCCAGATCCGCGTTGTCAGGGTCGATCACGCCAATTGTGAGCGATCGAAGGTTTCCAACAATCAAAGCTAACAGATCTGTGACAACGCGGCCGCTCTCAACGCTATGAAAGCTCAGACGAAGCGCCCCACGCGCTTTTGTGTGATCCTCTAGCATTTCTGCCGTGTCTCGCGCAAAAACATTTACCCCATCGGCCAGCTCGACCTGGCAAAGTCCATGCCCTGGAACAACAACCTCGGCGTACTTCTGCATGTCGATAGGGTCGTACAACGCTCGGAAACGACAATCTCTCTCCAGTATGAGCGTAGTGTTGTCCTCATTTACCAAGCCACAGGGACGTAGTTCAGAACCAGCTCGAACGCTTACGAATCCATACTGCGGGTTAGCCCCACGCTCTTCAACTGGTTGAGGGTAGCAGTTCTTCAGAACTTGCTGGACAATGGACACATCTTGCGCGCTCAGAGAAATAGGAGACACGCTAACGGATCTGTCGAACCCCTTTGCAGTTGGATGGCCCCAACATGCGTACGCTAACCATGCCCAATGTGAACGACCTAGCTCATCGTCCTCCACGCCAAGTCGAACGGCCAGTTCGGTGATCGAAGTCGACTCGGCTAACGCCGAATAAATGCCTCCAAAAGGGGTACCCGGTTCCAAGCTGAGACGCAGCTCGAGATCAGTAACGCCCTCTAGTTGCTGGGTCGTTGCAATGTTCGAGTGTGGATTATGCGGCTTACAGATTGATCGACCGCAAAATACGCTACTGAGCATGAATCCAGCATTTACGATCGAGAGCCCTCGCTCATGCTGAGGAATCTGCTCGTCACGTAGTGAAAGCTGCAGTGTCATCGTTTTTGTCCTCGCCAATGCTGCCGTTAGTTCAGGAACACCAGAACCAACGAAAGTCGGGTAAATTTCAATGGTATCGAGCGATACTAACGTTACATCCGTATCAAGTTGCCGCCAGGATTTCACCACGGATGCACTCTCTTGGACAGCGCATACGTGAACCATCGGAGGGACATTGTGACGTGTACAACAAAGGTTTGGGAGCTGGAACTCCCGGCAAATGTCTACTTGTATTGTGACCAAGAAAGCCAAATGCAAAGTGAGCTAAATCTAACTCGAGGACGCCTCCGCCTGCCATCTCTAGCAGTCCAGGGGAGGCCGTCCGAAGTAGCATAATCCTAGAGTAAACGGCAACCAGGGTTCGGCTTGTTCTTCCTGTAGGGCGGCTGCCGGGTGCGTGAGGAGCGTAACCGAGATCGGCTTGAGTATGGTTCTACAGCGCGCACTCCACGAGCGCAGGCTGCGGGTTGGAGGAGCTGGTACATGATGCATGCTCGCCATCATCACACTGCCCCCCAAGCTTTTCCAATCTCGCTGTAAGTGGTCCGCCGATGATATGTCGTCTCGTCCATTCGCACTTGCCTCGTCACATACGCTGCAAAACCGGTCCACCAACTTCAACGCGTTGCAGTGTTACATGTTGAACTTCTAAGATTTGCATGAAATTGTCGTCAGCCAATCAGAAGTCTCCAACTTGACTATTAACCAATCATGTGCGAATGAAAGCTTGAACTCTTCGTGTATTGCGGGTCGTTACCGGATCAGCCTGAAATTACGTATACCACTGCTTCGTACCCATGTTCGTGCTGTCCATTGGCGTCGAAGCTTGGATCAAAGATGTTCGTTCAAAATCTCCATGTCCCGTCAAATCCGATCATCAACTTTGGAGGGATATGCCGATAACTCAGCTGCGGTTGCGTTTTGCTTGTCGCGACCGCTTGCCATCGATAGCTGACGTTGTCGCACGTAGGAACCGGTCATCGTTTGAGCTGTTTGCATAAGATAGAAGAAGTTGCGGTACATCTTCGCACATCGTCTTCAAAGGTTCCCATGAGTCTTCAATAGGCTCGAGGCCCAACCATTTCACTTTGACCTCGTAGGCTCGCATGTCTGTGTTGAACCTGTGCTCCACAATCCCTTCGACGGCGAGCAGAGTCCCTTGCGAGGCGATATGGTCAAGTAGTTCTTCCGACACATTCAACGAGTCGTCTGCGTAGAATTTTAGGCGCGATGGGTGCACGTCCATGGTGTTCCCGTTAACCAGGTGCTCCACTGTGAAGTAGTAGTCCGTGCTTGCCACGATACGATATGGGCCGACCCACATGATACGTAGCTTGTTAGCGTGTAGCTTCTCGTCGACGCGTGATCTCAGCACATAGTCGCCAACTGAGAAGTTCACTTCGCGTTCGTAGTGCTGCCGAGCCCTGTATCGTAGATGCTGGCGTTCACGTTCGGCCTTGGCGGCCTTGTGCATGTCTCTGATAGATGCTCGCAGTGCAGCTAGGTGTTGTTCGGTACTTTGCTGCGGTTTGCTCAGTGTGACTACACGTCCCTTCCCCCCCCGGAAAAAATACCGAATCCAGGGTGTTTGGGCAATGTAGACCCGTGAACAGTTCAATGGGTGCATGGTTTGCGAGCGATGAAACCGGCGAGTGGTTGATACTGGACTGAACCAATGGTAGTAGGTGAGGCCAGTCCTGCAAGCTCACTCGAAATTCCAATGCTAAAGCTTTCAAAACTTGCAAAATATCGCGGTTCACCCGCTCAACAGATCCATTCTTCCATGGGGAGTACGCTAATATAAACTCCTGTCGCCCCTTCAAACGTCTGCATAATTCGGCGATCACCTTGCTCTTAAAGTGCGATCCCGAGTCGCTCACCCAGACAATCGGTGCCCCAAATCTGCTGTACCAATCTAGGATAGCAGTGGCAGCAACAGCAGACGTAGGGTCGTCACAGGCCACGAGTTCCACGTAGTGTGTAGCTTCATCCTTTAGAACCAACACGTAGCGTGACGAACCGAACGACTCACCCAGAGTCAGGAAATCCCAGTGTAGTGTTTCGTTCCGCTCAAAAGTATGGTGCGTTTCACTGAATGGTCGCGGAATGACAGTCCCACCCTTTACATGCAGGCAGAGTAAGCACTTCACACAGAAGTCGCGAACAATCCTGTTGAGACCACTGATATAGAACAACCGGCTGACGTGGTTCTCCATCACGTGTACGCCGCGGTGTCCATTCCGCCCACAGTGTGCAATAATCAATAGTCTCTGAGTGAGATCGCGAGCCTCGCGTGGAATCCAAATCGCACCGCCGAGTCGCCAAAGTCCGTCATCACCCAGCGTTGCACCTTGCGGAGTAGTGCACAAAGCTTGTTCACTACCAATCTCATCGATCGTTGGCCATACGAAACCATCCTGGTCCAGTGGGCGCAGCGAGCTGGTCTCACTCTGCTGTTGTCCACCAGACGAATCCCCACCACGACGCTTTGAACGCGTGATGCGCTTGGCCGAATGTATCCTCGCTGTAGGTTGCGGTTTTCCGCCCCATCTCGAAATCAGGTCAGCCCAGACATTGTGAACACCCTCGATGTGCTCAATTGAGTACTGATACTCCAAAAGTTTCGTTGACCACCGCAGCAGCTTTCCTCTCACATGCCTCTTCATTTCCTTGCTCGGACAGAAAAGGTAGATGATGTTGCGATGGTCGCAGTAGAGTCTAAAACCCTGTGGCCGTAGCAATAGATACTCCAACTTTTCACAGGCGTGCACAATCGGATAGGACTCCTTCTCAATCACAGACCAGTTGAGCGCAGAGCCCGTGAAACTACCCCCCATGCACACCAGTAGTTCGTGATGTTGCTCATGGATTGGCACATCAGGCTGCCAGTGTGCCACCTGCGAGACCACTAGCCCCCAGCCTTTATCCGACGCGTCCGAGAGCAGGACGAGTTGCTTATCCGGGTCCGGATACGTCAACATCGCTGAGTTACCGAGTAGGTCCTTCACTGCTTCGAAAGCCTGACGTTCATCTGGTGTCAATTCAATCTGAACTCCACTTGCAGCACGCTTTGTCTTTTTCGTGCCTGTCAATGCTTGATCGAGTCGTTCCTGCAGTGGTCGTGCAACCCGAGCATAGTCAACAAGACCAGCTCTCATCCAATTACTTGCGCATAAGAACTGTTGCAGCTCGGCTGCAGTCGTTGGCACCGGCATCTCACGTAGAGCTCGAATGCGCTCTGGGTCGTGGCCAATTCCATCCTTGTTGATGATCCGACCACACCATCGCACCTCTGTCAAAAACAGTGCGCTCTTCTTTGGGTTGAGTATCAGGCCATACTCGTCGAGCTTAGTGAGCACAGCCTCAATTGCGTCCACTAACTCCTCTTCTGTGTCGGCGAACACCAACAAATCGTCGATCCAGACGATAACACACTTGTTCACAAGATCTCCGAGCACCATTTCTACTGTAGATTGAAAGTGTAAAGCAGCGTCGGTACTGCCTTGTGGTACACGAGTAGGAGTAAACACCCCCTTGTCCGTCATGTACGAGAGGAATTCCTGACAGCTCTCATCCAATGGCAATTGCCAGAAACTCTTCACGAAGTCGAACATAGCGTAAAACATCTTCCCTTTACAGTGCTCCAGGGCAACCTCAAGGCTTGGCATGACGCCAGCGATCGGCTCAGTCACAGCGTTGAGCGGCCTGTAGTCCGTCGTTTGTCTGAACTCGTCGATGTTCGGCTTCTTTATGGGCAAAGCAGGACAGCACCAGCGGCTCTCGCGGTTTTCATATACCCAGCCAAGCTCAACCAGTTTCCGGTTGAATGACTCCAGGAAGGCCGACTTGCTGGGGCTGTATTGCCGAACTTTGCACCGATACGGAGTGGCACCAGCTTTCAACTTGATCTTGAGTGGCGGGACCCGTGCGGGTGGATCATTGCCCAACTCAAGTCGCCATCCTCCATACTTGTGTACTACGGCATACAGTCGACTAGTGATGTACTCATCCACAACACCGCGATCAAGTGCATCGCGTACGAGAGCATTCACCACATTGAGCACAACTTCTCCCACTGCCGGTTTGCCGTCGGGTATACCAGCAGGTTCATCAAAAAAGTCATCGCCGTCCTCCTCACGCGACGCAAGATACTCTAGTTGCCGTTCAATGTCGATGCCGAGCTCTGCGAGGAGCTCTTTGCCTATCAGAACTTCGTCCTCGTCCGATTCAACAATTAGGCAACGCTTGGTGTCCTGGCATCTCACTGGGCCTGCTGCTGTATTCAGAGTCAGTCGCAGATCGACCGCATGCGTTGACGTTAGCAGTGTACCACCAACGGCCCGAGATTCGACCGCCTCATTGAGTTCGACAAGATGTACGGTTGGATCTTGTGCTTGCAGCAGCTCCACATGCGCCCGTGAAATCACATTCCAATCACTGCCACTGTCGGCGCAGTACGGCAATCCAAGCTTGCCATTCAACACGACTGTCGGCCGACCGTCATTATCCACTCCGATCGGCGACTCGAGCCGCTTAGCTCGAAAGCGCTTGCCTGAGTTACCGTCCGAGCCCTTCTTTGCTTTCCGCTCCGCTAATAGGGCCTCCTTTGCAGCTTCATCCAAGTCTGGACACTGACTGAGCCAGTGATCCTTACCGCAATGAAAGCAACCCGTGCGCGGCTTGCTTTTCGCTATAGGAGCCGACTTCTGCGCAGGATTTGTCGCGACCACAACCGTACGACGGTCAGCGCCGTCGCGAACCACTTTGGTTGAGTTGCTACGGTCGACGCCTGCACGCAGCCCCTTGCTCGGCTCGCGCCGAGATTTCCCAGGCCCATCAAACTGATGCTTCTTCCGCTTCGCCAGCAGTCGGAACACCTTTTCTTGTTCGAGAGCCTTATCCTTCACGAGCTGGTACAAAGCCTGCTCGTCCATCTTACTCGAGTTGTCTACTAGACGATGGTGGGCGTCCACCGCATCGCGCAAAGCGACAGGCTCGAGGTGCTGCTTAAGCAGCTTGCACTTTTCCTTCATTCCAATTGTAGTCGAAAACATGCTGCCAAGTCCTCGTTGCAGAATAATGTCATCGCAGAGCATGAAATAGTTTATCACCCGAGCTTTGACATCAGGCTCACCCAGGTCCATTTTCAACTCCGCGTCAAAAAGGGCATCGATGTCTACGATATCGTCATTCATGACATTCCCGATGATAGTGTCCAACTCCGACAGAATCCGCTCCTCCGTGACCTCCTCAATCGTCGTGCCCCATTCTAGCTTGCACAGAGTCTTGAGTAGGTTGCGGTTAAAAGAGTTTTTGACACTCCGAAGAGCCTTCGACTTGTCTTCGCCCGTCGTAGCACACCGGGCTTCAATCGCGTCTTCGTACTCTTGACGCTCTCGCTTCCATTTCACCAAGGCGGGGTGCGAGACGTCCGTGATGTACGGCGGCATAATCGAGGCCGATGACACAGGAATTGCAGGCGTCGAATTGGCTACCGTTGCCGTCGTCGTCGTACTTCTCTGCGTCCGTCTTCCCAATGCTTCAGCCGTCGTCGAGTTTCGATTCGCAGGCGTAACTTGAGTCGCTCGCCCGCTGCGCGTCTTCATCGTTCACGCGGTTACTAAAGTATACTTTGTGACGTGTACAACAAAGGTTTGGGAGCTGGAACTCCCGGCAAATGTCTACTTGTATTGTGACCAAGAAAGCCAAATGCAAAGTGAGCTAAATCTAACTCGAGGACGCCTCCGCCTGCCATCTCTAGCAGTCCAGGGGAGGCCGTCCGAAGTAGCATAATCCTAGAGTAAACGGCAACCAGGGTTCGGCTTGTTCTTCCTGTAGGGCGGCTGCCGGGTGCGTGAGGAGCGTAACCGAGATCGGCTTGAGTATGGTTCTACAGCGCGCACTCCACGAGCGCAGGCTGCGGGTTGGAGGAGCTGGTACATGATGCGTGCTCGCCATCATCACAGACATCAAGTCCAAAAAGTTCACCCAATTTTCGAGATAGTTCCTCACAAGTAGATTTTGACGCACTGTACGATTTCGTCTCCTGGATGCCGTTCATCGGCACAGCTTCATGCTGAAGGTACCAGTTCAGACTAGAATCAATCTCTCCACCATAACTATCACCCCCCTCCTCCTCCTCACCACTTTCTTTATCCATCGCTTCCAACTTAAGCATAGCGTCACGAAATTTGGACGAATATTCCCACGGGTCATCCGGACACCCAAAGATGGCGCCCCACGTCACTTTTGTTTGCTTTGCAATGGGGTTCTCCATCGACAGCGTTCCTCCCAGCGAACACTCCCACACCGGGTGGATAATGCAAGTCGACTAGACGGCGCCAACGAAGTCGGACAGCAAGTTCTTAAAAGCATTGTTATCCACTACAGCCAACATATTGAAAAGTTCCATTGCCTCTCGAACACGCTGCAGCTTCTCCCTCTCCCGCCGACTCGCGTCATCAGCGGGGAAATCCACAAACAGTCGCCAGCATTCCACGGTAAAGTTCGGGTCGTCCACGCTGTACTCGTCCAAGGACTCGGGCCAGCAGTCGAGAAGGGCCTGGATTAATTGCACTTGGTCGTCGTCGTTGTCGTTGTTGTCGTCGTTGTGGTGTACGAGGCTGCTGCGTAGAGCTTCCAGCCACGGCTGCAGGAAAACCCACTTTGTCTCCATGACTGCTTCACGAATTTGTTACTTTACACAGTGAATGGAATTTATAGCAACGGTTTGAAGATTTTCCCGAATATTACTATTGTGTTGTACATTTTACTTGCCATTGTGACAACTAAAGATACTGGGGTGCAGGTATCGGAGAAGGAATCGCTGGGGTCATAGAGATACACTGGAGTGATAAGCACCCATGCCTGCTATTCTATTTCATGGCCCTGAGTTACTCTCAGCTAGAGGACGTGCACCTCAAAGGGTTTAATGTCGATATGGAAGAGGAGGGGTATATCTGAATGGGGAGTCAAGAAGTTGGTTCTCAAGGTCGTTGGAGAGGCGGGCAGCCTCTTGGAGACCTTAAGCGACTTGAACGTTCGAACGTCATGGGAGTCGGTTGAGCTGGTACAATTTATATATTGCCGTGACTCGATCCTTACGCCATAGTCTGGCCCTTACGCCATAGTCTAGCGTAAGGATCTACTGTAGTTTCTACTTGACCGCTCGAAAATGGCGATGATCGGTGTCCCTAAAAGCGACAGTGATGTTTATGCGAACGACAACTTAAGTACAGATGAAAGCATTTAAAGGTTGGTATTGGCCTTCGCAGCAACTCCTTAGCGGTGTTCTGTTTGTGTCTCCACGTAACTCTTAGATCTAACTGTTCACCCACAAATCACGACGCCGTATCTGCTTGAATTGCACCAGCCGTGGCAGCATTTCGGGTACCGGTAAACGCGAACTCTTTTCGTGAAACAAATTCAACTCCAATCAATATTGATGGTGTGGTGGTATGGGTATTTGACCTACAACGGTCTTCAATTGCACATCAAAGCTGGCTGTCTTTCGAGTATAAGATGAACAAGCTGCGGGTAGCCCGAGAAATACGCCATCGTCAATACTGTCCAGCCGCACGGGTCCTCCAGATCCACATCAGCGCCGGCGTCCAGCAAGATTCGAAGCGGCTCGAGACGGTTGTACATTGCCGTCATTAACAGTGCTGTGGCTCCAAAATGGGATTGAACGTCCATGTCCGCTCCTTCGTTTACGAGAAGCTGAACGACATCTCCATGTCCATTCTCCGCGGCGATTAAGAGCGCTGTCGTTCCATCGTCAATCTTTTCATCCAGCAACGCTCCCGAGTGAATCAACACACGAGTCGCGTCGAGGTGACCAAATTCGGCCGCAATTCGCAACGCAGTTGCTTGTTGGGGGCCTTTCGCGTTGATATGAGCCCCATTTCTCAACAGAAGACGAATAATATCGCTGTGACCATGCCGCGCTGCACTCATTAGTGGAGTCCACCCAGCATTGTCCGTCCGGTTCACGTTCGCCCCAGCTAGAAGAAGAATTTCTGTGATTTCCACCAGCCCCTCTTCACATGCCATATTTAACGCTGTAGCGCCGTCATTTTGAGGAATATCAATGCAGGCTTTGTGCTGTATAAGCAGCATCGCAACGTCCGTGTGTCCGTTTGCTGCTGATATTGCAATTGGGGTGTATCCATCGTCGGCAGGAAGGTCGACGTCGGCGCCAGCCTCCAGTAATGCTGAGACCACTGCTAGGTGACCCATCGTAGCCGCCACTTTCAGCGCCGATGAACCTGCGAGCGTTCTTGCGTTCACTTGAGCTCCATGACTCAGTAGCAGCTCCACTAGGTCGCGGTGGCCCTGCAGTGACGCTAGATGCAGGATAGTGAATCCGTTCGTATCCGTTGATTCTACGTCAGCGCCAGCGTTTAGAAGCCGTCGGATATCGTCAAGGTCACCTCCGTGCGCTAAAGCATCGATAAGGTCCGTCGCAGAGCTGGCCTTGGTCTTGCGAATCGCGTTAGCTAGGTAGTTCTTGGCTGTGGAAAATACTCGAAGGATCTGGTGCCAGAGTGCGGTGCAAGCGTTAGCGATCCCACGACTGATGATCGGTGCGTGCATATTCCATTATGGTTAGTTTCCTGGATGAAATCAGTGAGCCATCGGTGCTGTCGTGAATTAATCGGTAATTTGAGTCCAGAGTAGCTGTACATGCCGTCAGAGTTAACGTTGCATCTGCCTGGACTCTCTGGCAATGTACGCTACATTTTGTGGCTTGTCATTCGAAGTTCAGTGTAAACTGTGCGCGTTTAGCCATACAACCTGCTACAAAGGTTCAGCTTCGTCCCAGTCCTAACTCAGGACAGGCTAACTCATAAATCGGTTGTACCCGATTGAAGACGATTGGGTTCAAGCACTGGATGTTCATCGAGACACTGTCGACAGAGCGAGTGGGCGGGCTCCAATACTATAGCAAGGGTCATTGCTACCAGCCGTCTGTTTGAAGAGCACCACGTTCATTTATCGATTCTCCTCATTGTCCACACCCAGCTTGCCTTGCCACCCACCCCAGCCAAGGATGGTGTATTACACCGCACGGAGTACCACATTCAGCTACGCTGCAAACCGAGATCTTACGCGGGTCAACTATCAACGGATGAACACCAAGATCTACAACAACAATGCTAGATCCGAGCAACCGTACAAGACCCCAAGGAACTTGGCGTTTATCGATGCAGCATATCGGCAAAAGCGACCTATAACGAAAGCACCTCGGACGATGTCAAATATGCTTGCTGACAAAAACGACACTGCTGAGGCTTCACGAGACTTCAGCTTTACAACTGCCGGCTTCGACGATGATCCCTATCCCACGATGATTTCGTATCCTGTCGCCGAGGAAGACTACTGCGACTGTGTCACCATCCCCGACGACACTAACTTTGTCGTGGATATCTGTACGGACGACGTCAAGTGGGGGGCCATTCAAATCGAGTATTCGGATGGCACTTGCAACGAGGTGCAGTTTCCTGTCGCCACCATGTACGAGTCTTGCACCCCGGAGGAAGACATTGAAAATCCCGACTGGTACGCGTACTGCGCCCTCGAATTCGATTATTCACTGGAAGACACGTCGTCGAGCACGGAGGACGCCCCCGAAAGCAAAAGTTCGCCTGGTTCAGATGAACTAGGTGCCACGACATCTAGCATTGATCAGTTCGCGACTACTGCATCTGGACAGGGGTCGACGTCAGTTGAAGAGACGGCATCTGAACATGGCACTTCTTCCAACCAGAACACGGTCGAAGACTCGGCTGCTGCTGAGTCGACAGCTCAAACGTCTCCAGCCAGCACCAAACGATCGATTGTTGGCCAAATAGTTACACTCACTTTCGTGATGCTCCTCGCGTTCCAGTAGATGGAAAGCACGATCAAAGTACGTACTTGTAATGTTTCAATGTAAAAGTCCAATATATTCAAATATACATGTATTGTGAATTCCGGCTAAATTTAGATATTCCGATCGGTTCGCTGAATCGCCCACATACAATTTCCAAGGCATTAGCTGAATCGCCCGCATGGCGATTTCACTCGTACTTAGTTGAACTTGTATACGCCAGAGTATACGCGGGCGATTGGGGGCCGATCGATTCAATCAATCGGCCGGCCAAATTTTGAGTAGAACCCACAATATATACCGGTACATCTATCACGCGAAGTACCTAGAATCAATGACTGATGTAACATCAGTCAATTGATTCTGGGTACATCAGTGATAGCACGATTTAGTACCGGTGGAGTCGATCGCAGGTCCAGTTTCAAATACAACACAAGAACAAAAGATGGCGAACTGGGACTTCTTGGAACCTTGGCGTGTTGTACTGCTGCGTGCTAGGACAACCACCGATTTTACTCGAGAATCATCGTTCATCACTCGAATACGAGCGACGCTGGCTACAAACAATGACATTGCAGAATCGGCTCAAGTATCGATTTCCTTCGCGAAAAACTACCGGTACTTATCTCTGGAGGAAACAATTTGTCTGAGGCTTCGGGTTGATGAGACGAGTCGGCGGAAAGCGAGTCGGCTACGCCAGCTGCGGGAGGCCATAGAGCTGTTCACGCTGTTTTCGATTGTGAACAATAGAGCATTCACAAAGCTATTGGCTTCAACGACGGGAACTCGATTAGCGCACCACCGCATACACGTTCCGAGCTGGTCACTCCAGCTAGTGGGGACCCTGTCGCCGAATGATGTCGCTGCAGTCCAGACTCAAGTCACGTGGGGCGCTTTGCTAGGGTTTCCAAAAGACCCGTGGGGGTATTCTCCTGAATATCGGGAAGCTGTTACGAGGCTTGAAGCGATGGGGATCGACGAGTCGGTCAAAAAGTGCGTCTCCAAGGGGCTTTCAATCTGCTGGGTATCTAAACTCCAGGCAGTATACGTACGTGGTGAGCAGACGCCAGTCACATCGGACGATCAGTCTACTTCATTCCGATGCCAATTTCGAGAACTATTTGATGCCATCGCTCCTCCTATTGCTCAATTGTGCACTAAGCTTACTCAAGGTGTCACCTCCCTGGTTACTGCGTCGGAGTCACCACCACTGACACCCGAACCATGCAAGATCGTGGGTACAGCTGTACGGGATTGGGCTCATTTAGCCGTCCTCGAAATCACAACGGCCCTAGCTCGGACACCAATATCCTTGTTCACTCTGCGTCTGGAAGACGGCAGGATGAACTCGCGGCAAGCTGTGATGAATGCCGGCTTTTTGCTCAACTCGTTGGTCTGTGGTCGCTCTGCTGTGAGCGGAGGTGACAATCGCATTGTATCCGATGCAATCCATCAGGAGTATGGCAGACTGGATTTGAGTTGCTACACAGTCTGCGATTGGTTATGTGAAGCAACCTGCTCGGCAGTCGCGGAGTCGTCTGTGGGGATGCATTTGGGCATGAAGTTGGCGGAATCCACACGCTGGCTATGGTTAATTTACGCGCTCTGTTGTGGAAGTTCCGATGCGCTTGTATGGGCGGTCGACATTTCGCGTTGTAAGTTGACGAAGTCCGACATAGTAGCCATCGCCGCAGTACTACAAACCAACTATCCTAAACCGATACTGGAACAGAAGGGCAAAAGCTGCCACCAGTACGGGTTTGTCGACATTCAAGAAGGAGCTGAGCTGCGTCTTGGTGGAGTATATGACTATAGAGAAAGCGGTTTTGTTGTGTCGAGAGCATGTCGCTGTCGAGCGCTGTACAATACAGCTGACGGCGAGTGGGTGAATGTCGTCGTTCCTGGATACGGTGCTGGCAGGGCGAAGCTTGGAGGAGGCATTCAATTCACCCCCGACTCGGGCACACAAGACTTCAGAGAGAAACGATTGTCCGGACGGCTAGAATTAAACGAGGCGAGGCTCGAGACCGCTGCGGTGCTAACGGATCTACTTACGCTAATCACGAGGGGCCTTCGGAAATTGACAGTACATGCTGCCGCGGAAGACTTCGCCGCCTCCGTGATTCAGATCGACCTTTGCACGCTGTCGACTGCATGTCCAGATCTTCAAGATCTCTCTATCAGTGGCTTCGCTGTGGTGGTGTCTAGCCACAGCAAGTCCCTGCGTCACTGGCCTGTCAAAAAGATGTTCTTATGGTGGAGCGGACGCACGAGCACGTTGTCCGACTTGACGGGGTGTCTGAGAGACCCCGAGCTTCGAATGGCGCGCCAACTTACGAGTCTGGAAGTACGGCCACCCTATGGCGCCAGTGACATGGCCGAAGTGAGAGAGTTAAAGACTCACAATTGGGAATTCCTGCCTCTCGTGAAGGAGAAGTTCCCTGCTAAGTCGAAGGCTGCCGTGATAAGTGTCGTCACGAGCGCGCCCAACACCACGAAGCCGATTCGTCTCCTGGACGAAAACACGCTCAACCTCATCTTTGTATTCGCCTCAACTCCGGTACGACGATGGGTCCGGTGCTGGACCAAGGAGGACTAAGACGACTGTTAAGTTACCAGTGGTTAGCACTCACTTCAACATGGTCCCGCGGTCGTAAAAATCCCGCGGGTCCGTTATCAATACAACAAGCAAGTCATTCCACTTTTATTTTCATCCAATCGCAGCGTCGTATCTCGTGTCTGATTCGTTGAAATTCGACCCAATTGGACGCCAACCATCGGTTGGCTGAACGGAGCTCCTCGCCTCTCAACCTGCGCGTCAATTACAGTCCGGCCCCAACAGCACTACAGGTCAACAGCGAGATCATGTCGTTTCGGGGAGCACGCGGAGGCGCTCGCGGAGGACGCGGCGGACGTGGCGGCAGTCGTGGAGGCGGCCGCGGAGGCTTTGGCGGCCGTGGCGGCGGCTTCCGTGAGCCCGAAGGCCCTCCGGCCTTTGTCGTCGGTGCGTTGGCAAATGATTGACACAGCTACAAGACTTGGGTGGACACTTGGGTGGCTGACGTGTTTGGGTGCTTGTCTTGTGTTGTTTTGGGTTGCAGAGCTGGGCTCCTTCATGCACGCGTGCGAGAACGAGATGGTGTACAAGAGCAGCAACGACAAGGTGCCGTACTTCAACGCCGGTGCCTTCCTGGAGAACAAGACGCGCATCGGCAAGGTGGACGAGATCCTCGGCTCCATCAACGAGGTCATGTTCACGGTGAAGCCCGACTCGGGCGTGTCGGCCTCGTCCTTCCAGGCCGGCGACAAGGTCTTCATCAGCCCCGACAAGCTGCTGCCGCTCAGCCGGTTCACCGAGAAGCCCGGCAAGAAGCCTGCAGGTGCTGGCGGACGCGGCGGCCGTGGCGGTGCCCGAGGTGGACGTGGTGGCGGTCGCGGTGGTGGTCGTGGCGGATTCGCTGGACGTGGCGGATTTGGCGGACGCGGCGGATTTGGCGGACGTGGCGGAGCCCGCGGAGGCTTTGGCGGCCGTGGTGGCTCCCGTGGCGGACGCGGTGGCGGCCGTGGAGGACGCTATTAGAGACGCGGTCGCCCGCTTAGCCTCCAAAGTAGATTATGATTGTAAGTTCACTGGGAAAAAGAAAACAAACACAAACACGAATGCATGTTCCAGCGGTTCCCGTGCCAGCGTGTTCGACGTGCAGTGCAGTGCAGACACTGTGTTTCGTATCGTGGAAAGCCCGTAAGAAATCTTTATCACTGCGATGGATCTTGGCTGTGTTGTATCTTGCTCAGCCTGGCACCATCGCACCCCCACACCCTCAACAACAGTCCTCACCCACCACACTCAACTAAAAGAATGCTGTACGGAGACCAAACAGCGATATACTTAGCGTCATAGCCCACTGATCAGCTCGTTATGTCCTTTAGACTGCTCCGCAGCTCAAATCCGCTCCAGACACTCGAACTGCACGATGCTGTTGCCTCGAATCACCTGTCCACACAGCAGTAGCAATAAAAATATTAGCATGACGACGATATTAGGATGACGCCCCACCCACCCACATATTCCCAGTAGGTACAGTACACTTACCACCATGCCGATGCGGTTGGACTCGGTGGCCGAGACCTCCTCCACCGTCTCGTCCAGCGTCACGTTCATGAACTGGTCGAAGCCGCGCAGAACGCCCGACACCTTGCGGTTGCCGTTGAGCTTGAGGCTCAGCCGCTTGTCCATGTATCGCTTGAGGTCGGGGCCCGCCGTCTTCACCATGTTCGCCGTGCAGTCTCCGTCCACTCGGTCTCGGATATGAGCGGTTACACACGACGCGCACACCAACGTGGTGTGGCGCACATCACTCCCCTAACACTCGCTTTCACTATGGTGCGTCCTCGTATGCGACATGTGCCAACCTTCTCGAAGCCGCCCCCCGCGTACGTAACCCCCACCCAGCCCTCACTTCGTAAAACCTCGCGAGCCACGCAAGCAGCACAAAGCTCCAGACCCCCCACCACTAGACACAGAATCATGAGCAAGTCGAGCGGATTCACGCAGGGACAGGACTGGGAATCGGCCGGCTGGGGCAGCCGAGACGCTCCCCGCGGAGCCGCCAAGCAGCAGGCGCTCAACAGCGCTCGCCGCGCCGGCACTGTGGTTACGGAGGCCAAGTGTACGTTCTCTCATATCTTATATATCCCATTTTTGTGTGGGTGATTTCGTAATCATGAGCTGACATTTGGATGGATCTATTTATCAACTTTGACAGACAACGGAGGCACCAACAAGGGTGCGCACAGCGCCGCTAACGTCAACATGCGCAAGCTGGAGGAGGACACGGACAACTTCAAGCACGACGCTGTGGACCGCAGTCTCTCGCAGGCGCTCATGAAGGCGCGCATGGCCAAGAAGATGAACCAGAAGCAGCTGGGCACGCTCATCAACGAGAAGCCGCAAGTCATCGCCGACTACGAGTCGGGCCGCGCCATCCCCAACGGCCAGATCATCTCCAAGCTCAACCGCGCGCTGGGCGTGCAGCTGCCGCGCGGCCCCAAGAAGAAAAAAGCCCCGGTCAACTAATTGCGTGACTTGAAGAGAGTCGTGTAGTTGGTTGGCGGTGGGATTGTTAGGCAGCGAGACAGGCAGAAAGACAGACGCACTACCGGTAGTTGGATCTGCGTCGGGTCTGCTGGAGCGTCGTACTATATAGATTGATCATAAGAAAAAAAAACACTTGCCCAAGGCTGAAATTGTGCGGTGTTGCAGGATCCGAAATGTAGCCATCTCCGCCACGTGGCAGACCACGTCATCGGTGGAAATGGGTACATCAACTTCAACTTCTGCAGTGTAACTGTTCGTTGCGGTGTGCAGCACTTCAGTGGTCGATCGCTCGTATCTCGCTGGTATCTCGCTGGATCTCTCTCTTGGCGGTGCCGGCTAAAAACAGTGAAGCCGTTTGCCGTTTGCGGGTTTCCGGCGCCAATGCGCAGCTATATATTTATACCCAGCCAGAAACTACGTCGCATGCTTCTCTTGTGCTGGATGGGAATGTGCTTTTCGGTCTCAATCAATGCAGCAGCCATCCATCAACCCGCTGAGCTCAGCCGAGGTGCGGGTCTCTCTTGCACTCGGATTAGACTGGGCACAGCGTCGCATTTGAAACGAGCGCTTGCCTCGCAGCTTCAATTCTTCATTTCGCGCCTTGCTCGCCCGTCGCACTCGTTGCTACTTGTTCGGCATGGCGGGTAACAATCCCAGCACCTGCAACCTGTCTTCATCCCGCGTGGGGTATCGAAGCGGACCGACCTCCCCTCCAGCACCGGGAAAAGCTCCAGTACCAACGTACGACAGCGACGGACTCGAAAGCGACGACGAGACTCTGCTCGCATTATCTTCGCTAGCCAAGATGGAGACAAACCGCGCTCCTCGTCAAGTTGAAACCGGAAATCACCAGCAGGTGAAGACGATTATCTCTTCGAACGCCGTGTTGGACTTGTCGACGGACTGTATCGATGTCGTTCAACAGGCCATTGATGCTGTAGAAGGCGCGCTTGCTCGGTGCCCCAAGTACGAACGGCGCGAGGTGCTAACGGAGATGCTGATGCACGTAAAACTCGGACAGGCAAAGAAAGCCACGGCCCATGCTGCTGATTGTTACCAGCACGCGAATGTCTGGGCTGCTATGTTGATGCAGGTGCAGGAACTGGGACGCAATTATCCCAAAGAGTACGAAAAGCTCATCGTTATCAACATCGCCGGAAAAGCTGCACAGTCTCACATTCTGGATCCTTGTTGCCTTCTACAGCCCACAGGTTCATCAGCTCGTGTATCTGGTACAGCAATGTGTAGCAAGAGGGGAGAAGCACGAGGTCCCTGAACATGATGAGCACGAAAGTTGCGACCACCAACAGGAGAACAGCGAGAGCTTGGAGAAGGAGACGCATCAGCATGAACTTGAGGATGGTGCCGACTTGTGTGGCAGGATGGGGGAAGCTTCGGTTGATGTCGATGGCGTGTTGGATGACGATGACGGAGATATCGGCTACAGAATCACGGAGGACATTCTGGAACCAGAATCTAACCAAGCTGAGGACGAGAGTGATAATGACGAATCGAAGCACGACGATGATCGGGATACGAGCTCACATCGTGATGATACCGAGATCGAAGAGCTGGATGAGCCAGTGAAGCACTCGAAGAAATGTGCAGCACCGTCACCCACCTCTCGTTTACGAGTACTTCTCCCGATCTTGACGGCAAATATCATCGTCAAAGGGGTTCAGGTTCCTCGCCTTCCCCGTGGAAGTGACGGAGGCTATAGCAGCAGCGACTCCGAGAAGTCGAACACTGTTGCCACCAGCAAAGCTGTCTCCAAGACTGCAGGAAGGAGCTCTCGTCACAAATTTCAATTTCCCGAAAAGGAATTACTGCAGCTCTTGGAAGATGAAGAAACCAAACCAGGTTCAGCCCTGAGCCCGGCGTTGCTCAACAGCTATCGACGATTCAGCCCGAACTCAAAAATCACCGGCACAGTACCATTGAGGCGAAAGTCCTTCTCGATGAAGCGCAGCCCACTGAAAAGCACTGCATTCGCCGGTTTTGGCCCACTTCCTTCTGTTTCAAGCCCCGAGACAGGAAAGGCAGCTTCGCCAAGTGCCACAAAGTTGACAAAGCAGCTCTGGGCTGCGCGCCGAAAGTCAACAAGTGCATGCCACATTGTCCCCAGTCCGCAACAAATTCGTCGTAATAGTAAGAGCCTTTCGGCCACCAAACACCAGATCCTTGCCTTCAACAACACGAAGAAGGTGGCAGCGTCTCCCAGGAAAACCTCATCCGGATCACCCAGATCATCATCCGCAGCATCTCCAGCTTCCCCGGTACCTGCTACCCAAACACAAATGGTTTTGCGTGTTCGTGAGCGTACAAGTGACGGTGTCCCGGAGCTCGTGATTTCCAAGAAACCCGTCCGTTTTGTAGTCTGGCACTGGAACGACCGGTGCATTCGAGTTCCTTTCATGAGCACTGCGAATTTCATGGAGCTTGGGCCAGCACAACACGGCATTATGCTGAGACAGCTGCGCTACGTCAAGTCGATGATGCACGAGCTACCGTGGGCCAAAGCTCATTTGCGCTCGCTGTTGTCAAGGTACACGGACAAAGAGGTCTCCAAAGAAGAATTGTATCCGCAACTCAACGCTTTAGGTCTCGAGGTGCAACGCGATATCGGTTCCCGTGCCAAGCAGCACCGAGCACTCACTGCACGCAAGCAGCGGCTCACCGTCACATTGACATTAGCCACAAGTGTCGTGAACGACACCCTCGTGACGAAGTTCGGACGGCGCGGTCGGCCGCATGCCTCACGCTTACTGTATGACCCGACCTCACCGCTTCAGCTTCGCTGGAGACGTAAACACGGTGAGCGCAGTGTTGAGTGTCTTGCCGTCGATGAGATAGAAGTCATCGAGGTTCCCGACGCCTCGAGACTGAGCAGCAGCAGCGCAGGAACATTCGGTCGCGGAAACAAGAAAGCTGCAGCTGCTGTGGCTGTTGACCCAGAATCGTGCCTGTCCCTCGTGACGCCGTCTCGTTCGCTAGATCTGCAGGTTGCCAGCGCTCTGCACCGAGAGTGGCTGGCGAATGCTGTGCGCGACATCGTATCCTTTGCGCAGCAGTACAAGGCCGCCAAGGCGAACGCGAGCTCCAGTGACGAAGGCAGCTCCAGCGACTCCATGCCCGCTCTCACAAGACGGCCGCGACAGCTTCCTTCGTCACGCAACGTCATGCTCTACTAAGACGTTCCGCCCCACTACATGTTAGATCAGACTCCTAGCACAAATCCACCGCGGAGGCTCCTAGCAAACATCAAATATAGCAACCATCACCCTGGTCCAGCACATCCTAAAACACTCAAATATCTCCAGCCAACCTCTCTTCCTGGATCAGCAGATGACTGTATTTTGACTGAGGGCACACACGCACTAGACGCTGCAGAGTTAGCGCAGCTTTCCATGCACCCACCACTCACTTACATCCCTCTCTCTCTTCCTCTGTCTTATGCCTTCTTCTTGTACTGCGGCTTGCTGCTCTTGGTCAGCAGCCAGACGTAGAAGACCGACATGCTGGCGCTGCAGGCGGCCACGAGCCCCGCCGGGAAGAAGGCGCTCGTCGCGTTGTAGCGGTTGCCCATGACGACCGTTAGCGGGGCGGACACGGCCAGCGACACGGCGGGCCAGAGCTTGGACGTCACGGGGCTCTGCGTGTACTCGTTGTAGCTGCAGTAGCCCACGAAGCTCAGGAAGGCGCCCGACAGGCCGCCGGCCAGCAGCGACGTGGTGCTGCCGGAGCTCACGAAGCCCACGACGCCGCCCAGGGCCAGCAACATGCCGTACTGTGGGTCCCCACCACCGGAATATGCACATAACAGTTCATAGCGGGCGAGTTAGAGCGCGGACGGAGGTGCAACTTGCACGAGCGGATAGAGCAGACGCAGACGGAGAGAATGAGCGACGCCAGAGCGCGCGGACGTACCGGGATCGTGAGACAGAAGTCGTACATGGTGACGAATGCGGAGACTTGACTTCGACCTGACTTGAGCTCGACGTGTTGGTGAATGAAGCAGGAATGAATGTGGCGACACTGCCCCGGCCACGATTGGGTGAAATTTCTGCTGGCTTCAACTGGCTCCTATTGGATGATTTTTGAATTTGAGGTAGCCCTCGGTTTAGTGAAGAGTAATTTTCGGAAGAGTGACTGGTATAGTTGTTGAAGCACTTTTACTTGTGGCCCAAAACCAAGTTGTGGGCGTCAAATGCCAAAAAGTATATCGAGGGCTTTTGTCGAGCCATTCGGAGAGTGGGGTTTCGCAAACACCCCGTCAAGTCGGCCAATTTCCCCGTGCACTCTCCCAAATGTATCGTCCTGATAGGCCAGCGACGTAAGGACTTATCATGGGCAGACACCATCACATTGGACTTTTCGATAGTGAGATTTAGAAGTTCTGGGCATGCAATACACAGCGAGCTGAGGTCTAATTGAACCGGGGTTTCGGTACTTAGTAGTAACGAACGAAGCCCGCTTGTAACTAAGGTAAGTAGATCCATCAGCACCTCAGGGCTCTCAATCGTGGCATGTTGTATCCAGAACGAGCCACTCAACCGCTTCTTCGGGAACTCTAGCTGCTTAGAATCAGGAGTGAAACGAGAACCTGCACCAAGTTTTGTCTTACAAGCGCCGTATCCAGGAACGATGACGTTCACCCACGCACCGTCGGCTGGGTCGTACAGCGCTCGACAGCGACATGCACTCGACAAAACAATCACACAATCCTCTCCATAATGTGCTCCACAGAGACGCAGCTCGGTTCCTTCTTGAAAGTCAACAAATCCATACTGGTGGCGATTGTTCTGAGTTGTTCCCAAAATTGGTTGAGGATAGTGGGTTTGCAGAACCGTGGAAATGGCTAGGATGTCGGACTTCGTCAATGTGCCCCGCCAAATTTCGACTGAAGGTATAACAATGTCTGAAACTCCACAGCAGAGCGCGTAAATCAGCCAAGGCCATCGTCCAGGGCCGTCTACGTGCATATTTAAGCTAACGAGATGCGCCTCCATAGACAACTCCGCGACTGCCGAGCAGACTGCAGTAAACATCCGATTGCACATCCGAGAGCCCCACAAATTCAGTTCTCCAAAAGACACCGGAACGGTATCATGTATCGTGTTGCTCCTGTTTTCATCAATCAGACGCACCGCGTCGCCACACACCGACCTGTTTAAGAAGAATCCAGCATTCATCATCCCTTGTCGCGAAAATATTGCTGCATCGAAGAAGTCTATCGAAAAGTCTGATATTGCGGTCGTAGCGAGTGCCGTAGTCAATTCTGAGACGGCTTCATGAGACCAGTTCCGTAGCGTTGCACTCATGAACTTACACACTGATCGTTTCCAGTCGTTAACTGACGCAGTGTAACCACGAACCGCACACACCAGCACGATAGGAGGGACGACGACATCGAATAATCTTCGAAGTTGATCCCGAATAATCGGGTCCACCCGTTTGGAAGGAGCCTCCTGCTCACCTTCTATATGTAGCGCTGAATCTTGATGTCTGCACGTCCAGTAGATCGCCGACCCACCGACAACGCACGCTTTGCTAACCTTCTCTTCCACCCCCATGTCCTCTAATTTCTGAACTGCGAATACTCCCACGGATCAGCCGGGAATCCGAGAAGAACCCCCCACGTGACTTGAGGCTGCGCTACAGCGGCATCATTCGGCGACAGAGTCCCAACTAGTTGAAATTCCCATTCTGGCAAGTAAGCCTCGTGTTCATTTGTGCGAGCAGGGTGCGTCCCCGACGAATTTATTAGCGCTGCGAACGCCTCGTTGTTTACAAGCGACAGCAGTGTGAATAGCTCTATGGCCTCTCGAAGGAGTTGTAGCCTTGTCGTATCTCGCCGGCTGCACTTGTCTCCGTGAAGCCGAATGTACAAAGTTCGCTGTGTCACTGAGCATCTATCTGGATAGACAAATGCGACCGTCAGAGGAGATTTAGTAGCATGACCATTTTGCTGTATCAAGCTATCGCGCAATGCAGCCCGCCAAGGTTCCAGGAAGCCCCACTCGGTCTCCATGACAAAAGCTTCGTTCGAGGCGGAATTGAAAGTGAGGATAATATTTTTTCTTCTTCTGGGGCAAATCATTAGGTATCAACCACGTCGTCTTATTTCTATCGCTATCAAGTTAGCATTCAAAACTTCACAGCAGACATGAAAGTCACATTTTGTCTACCCAGATAAAGTTCCAATGATGGCAGCGACAAATTTGCGTGAGGCTTCCTGGAGCGATGAGATCGGCAAGTTCCAACGAAAGCTTAAAACGACTTCGAGAGGCGATGAAGCTATTCGCGCTGCTTTCGTTTGCGAACAACGAAGACGTTGCCGAACTGTTGATTGAATCGGGTGGAGTCCATTCACCAAAGGTACCAGTAGGTGAACACCTCATTTGTTTTCCGAAATGGGAACTTCGATTAGTTGGGACTCTGTCGCCGCGCGATGCCGCTGAAGGCCCGGCCCGAGTGACGTGATGAGCGCTCTTCGGTTTCCCAAAGGACGTATTCGCCTGCAAGCAGCTAAGAAATGAGTGGCAATGAGGGTGGAAGAGTCTACCGGGTTGATAGTGGGCCTGCGAGTAATTGGACGTGGGAACTTCACAAGCTCTTCGAGCTAGAAGTCAAACAGGAACTACAGTAGTTACATGGAATCGAACCAAAAAGTCCATGCAAGCCCCCCGGCCGTCTCGGAATTGGCTGGAAATACAGTTTTAGATATGTCGATACAGTAAACGCTAAGCGGGCCACCAATGAACTCAATTCAAGCCAACGAGGTATCACCACAGTGCTTTTAAGGCTCTTAGTCTTTGAAATCGAAAATCTCTCCGCGCCAAATGCCAAAAAGTATATAATATATATTGTGGAGGACTTACCTCCTTCTTTTGAACCAGCAAACTACCGACCTCTGTTCCGGAATGGACGCGAATACAAAGATGAGGCTCAAAACATTTGCATCTAGGCGGTGCATCGCCTTTGTGGCACCGGACGCACTAGTGGTGACACTGATCATGGCAGCCTTCGACTCGGCAGGAAATTTCTCTTTGGTAACAGGTAGAAATTGGCCGTCATGAGTCCTCAACTCTCTCGCTTCCTCCTCGTCATATCCTTCAATTTGTCGGTTTTTCACTTCTAATTTCACGAGTTGTCGAGCCATTCGGAGAGTCGGGTTCCGCAAACACCCCGTCAAGTCGGCCAATTTTGCCGTACACTCTCCCAAATGTATCGTCCTGATAGGCCAGCGACGTAGGTACTCTTCATGGGCAGACACCATCACCTTGGACTTTTCGATAGTGAGATTTAGAAGTTCTGGGCATGCAATACACAGCGAGCTGAGGTCTAATTGAACCGGGGTTTCGGTACTTAGTAGTAACGAACGAAGCCCGCTTGTAACTAAGGTAAGTAGATCCATCAGCACCTCAGGGCTCTCAATCGTGGCATGTTGTATCCAAAACGAGCCACTCAACCGCTTCTTCGGGAACACTAGCTGCTTGGAATCAGGAGTGAAACGAGAACCTGCACCAAGTCTTGTCTTACAAGCGCCGTATCCAGGAACGATGACGTTCACCCACGCACCGTCGGCTGGGTCGTACAGCGCTCGGCAGCGACATGCACTCGACAAAACAATCACACAATCCTCTCCATAATGTGCTCCACAGAGACGCAGCTCGGTTCCTTCTTGAAAGTCAACAAATCCATACTGGTGGCGATTGTTCTGAGTTGTTCCCAAAATTGGTTGAGGATAGTGGGTTTGCAGAACCGTGGAAATGGCTAGGATGTCGGACTTCGTCAATGTGCCCCGCCAAATTTCGACTGAAGGTATAACAATGTCTGAAACTCCACAGCAGAGCGCGTAAATCAGCCAAGGCCATCGCCCAGGGCCGTCTACGTGCATATTTAAGCTAACGAGATGCGCCTCCATAGACAACTCCGCGACTGCCGAGCAGACTGCAGTAAACATCCGATTGCACATCCGAGAGCCCCACAAATTAAGTTTTCCAAAAACCACTGGAGCGGCATCATGTATCGTGTTGCTCCTGTTTTCATCAATCAGACGCACCGCGTCGCCACACACCGACCTGTTTAAGAAGAATCCAGCATTCATCATCCCTTGTCGCGAAAATATTGCTGCATCGAAGAAGTCTATCGAAAAGTCTGATATTGCGGTCGTAGCGAGTGCCGTAGTCAATTCTGAGACGGCTTCATGAGACCAGTTCCGTAGCGTTGCACTCATGAACTTACACACTGATCGTTTCCAGTCGTTAACTGACGCAGTGTAACCACGAACCGCACACACCAGCACGATAGGAGGGACGACGACATCGAATAATCTTCGAAGTTGATCCCGAATAATCGGGTCCACCCGTTTGGAAGGAGCCTCCTGCTCACCTTCTATATGTAGCGCTGAATCTTGATGTCTGCACGTCCAGTAGATCGCCGACCCACCGACAACGCACGCTTTGCTAACCTTCTCTTCCACCCCCATGTCCTCTAATTTCTGAACTGCGAATACTCCCACGGATCAGCCGGGAATCCGAGAAGAACCCCCCACGTGACTTGAGGCTGCGCTACAGCGGCATCATTCGGCGACAGAGTCCCAACTAGTTGAAATTCCCATTCTGGCAAGTAAGCCTCGTGTTCATTTGTGCGAGCAGGGTGCGTCCCCGACGAATTTATTAGCGCTGCGAACGCCTCGTTGTTTACAAGCGACAGCAGTGTGAATAGCTCTATGGCCTCTCGAAGGAGTTGTAGCCTTGTCGTATCTCGCCGGCTGCACTTGTCTCCGTGAAGCCGAATGTACAAAGTTCGCTGTGTCACTGAGCATCTATCTGGATAGACAAATGCGACCGTCAGAGGAGATTTAGTAGCATGACCATTTTGCTGTATCAAGCTATCGCGCAATGCAGCCCGCCAAGGTTCCAGGAAGCCCCACTCGGTCTCCATGACAAAAGCTTCGTTCGAGGCGGAATTGAAAGTGAGGATAATATTTTTTCTTCTTCTGGGGCAAATCATTAGGTATCAACCACGTCGTCTTATTTCCATTGCTATCAAGTTAGCATTCAAAACTTCACAGCAGACATGAAAGTCACATTTTGTCTACCCAGATAAAGTTCCAATGATGGCAGCGACAAATTTGCGTGAGGCTTCCTGGAGCGATGAGATCGGCAAGTTCCAACGAAAGCTTAAAACGACTTCGAGAGGCGATGAAGCTATTCGCGCTGCTTTCGTTTGCGAACAACGAAGAGGTTGCCGAACTGTTGATTGAATCGGGTGGAGTCCATTCACCAAAGGTACCAGTAGGTGAACACCTCATTTGTTTTCCGAAATGGGAACTTCGATTAGTTGGGACTCTGTCGCCGCGCGATGCCGCTGAAGGCCCGGCCCGAGTGACGTGATGAGCGCTCTTCGGTTTCCCAAAGGACGTATTCGCCTGCAAGCAGCTAAGAAATGAGTGGCAATGAGGGTGGAAGAGTCTACCGGGTTGATAGTGGGCCTGCGAGTAATTGGACGTGGGAACTTCACAAGCTCTTCGAGCTAGAAGTCAAAACATGGAATCGAACCAAAAGTCCATGCAAGCGTCCCGGCCGTCTCGGAATTGGCTGGAAACGCAGTTTTAGATATGTCGATACAGTAAACGCTAAGCGGGCCACCAATGAACTCAATTCAAGCCAACGAGGTATCACCACAGTGCTTTTAAGGCTCTTAGTCTTTGAAATCGAAAATCTCTCCGCGCCAAATGCCAAAAAGTATATAATATATATTGTGGAGGACTTACCTCCTTCTTTTGAACCAGCAAACTACCGACCTCTGTTCCGGAATGGACGCGAATACAAAGATGAGGCTCAAAACATTTGCATCTAGGCGGTGCATCGCCTTTGTGGCACCGGACGCACTAGTGGTGACACTGATCATGGCAGCCTTCGACTCGGCAGGAAATTTCTCTTTGGTAACAGGTAGAAATTGGCCGTCATGAGTCCTCAACTCTCTCGCTTCCTCCTCGTCATATCCTTCAATTTGTCGGTTTTTCACTTCTAATTTCACGAGTTGTCGAGCCATTCGGAGAGTCGGGTTCCGCAAACACCCCGTCAAGTCGGCCAATTTTGCCGTACACTCTCCCAAATGTATCGTCCTGATAGGCCAGCGACGTAGGTACTCTTCATGGGCAGACACCATCACCTTGGACTTTTCGATAGTGAGATTTAGAAGTTCTGGGCATGCAATACACAGCGAGCTGAGGTCTAATTGAACCGGGGTTTCGGTACTTAGTAGTAACGAACGAAGCCCGCTTGTAACTAAGGTAAGTAGATCCATCAGCACCTCAGGGCTCTCAATCGTGGCATGTTGTATCCAAAACGAGCCACTCAACCGCTTCTTCGGGAACACTAGCTGCTTGGAATCAGGAGTGAAACGAGAACCTGCACCAAGTCTTGTCTTACAAGCGCCGTATCCAGGAACGATGACGTTCACCCACGCACCGTCGGCTGGGTCGTACAGCGCTCGGCAGCGACATGCACTCGACAAAACAATCACACAATCCTCTCCATAATGTGCTCCACAGAGACGCAGCTCGGTTCCTTCTTGAAAGTCAACAAATCCATACTGGTGGCGATTGTTCTGAGTTGTTCCCAAAATTGGTTGAGGATAGTGGGTTTGCAGAACCGTGGAAATGGCTAGGATGTCGGACTTCGTCAATGTGCCCCGCCAAATTTCGACTGAAGGTATAACAATGTCTGAAACTCCACAGCAGAGCGCGTAAATCAGCCAAGGCCATCGTCCAGGGCCGTCTACGTGCATATTTAAGCTAACGAGATGCGCCTCCATAGACAACTCCGCGACTGCCGAGCAGACTGCAGTAAACATCCGATTGCACATCCGAGAGCCCCACAAATTAAGTTTTCCAAAAACCACTGGAGCGGCATCATGTATCGTGTTGCTCCTGTTTTCATCAATCAGACGCACCGCGTCGCCACACACCGACCTGTTTAAGAAGAATCCAGCATTCATCATCCCTTGTCGCGAAAATATTGCTGCATCGAAGAAGTCTATCGAAAAGTCTGATATTGCGGTCGTAGCGAGTGCCGTAGTCAATTCTGAGACGGCTTCATGAGACCAGTTCCGTAGCGTTGCACTCATGAACTTACACACTGATCGTTTCCAGTCGATAACTGACGCAGTGTAACCACGAACCACACACACCAGCACGATAGGAGGGACGACGACATCGAATAATCTTCGAAGTTGATCCCGAATAATCGGGTCCACCCGTTTGGAAGGAGCCTCCTGCTCACCTTCTATATGTAGCGCTGAATCTTGATGTCTGCACGTCCAGTAGATCGCCGACCCACCGACAACGCACGCTTTGCTAACCTTCTCTTCCACCCCCATGTCCTCTAATTTCTGAACTGCGGCTCGAAATTCTGCCGAATACTCCCACGGATCAGCCGGGAATCCGAGAAGAGCCCCCCACGTGACTTGAGGCTGCGCTACAGCGGCATCGTTCGGCGACAGAGTCCCAACTAGTTGAAATTCCCATTCTGGCAAGTAAGCCTCGTGTTCATTTGTGCGAGCAGGGTGCGTCCCCGACGAATTTATTAGCGCTGCGAACGCCTCGTTGTTTACAAGCGACAGCAGTGTGAATAGCTCTATGGCCTCTCGAAGGAGTTGTAGCCTTGTTGTATCTCGCCGGCTGCACTTGTCTCCGTGAAGCCGAATGTACAAAGTTCGCTGTGTCACTGAGAATCTATCTGGATAGACAAATGCGACCGTCAGAGGAGATTTAGTAGCATGACCATTTTGCTGTATCAAGCTATCGCGCAATGCAGCCCGCCAAGGTTCCAGGAAGCCCCACTCGGTCTCCATGACAAAAGCTTCGTTCGAGGCGGAATTGAAAGTGAGAATCATATTTTTTCTTCTTCTGGGGCAAATCATTAGGTATCAACCACGTCGTCTTATTTCTATCGCTAGCAAGTTAGCATTCAAAACTTCACAGCAGACATGAAAGTCACATTTTGTCTACCCAGATAAAGTTCCAATGATGGCAGCGACAAATTTGCGTGAGGCTTCCTGGAGCGATGAGATCGGCAAGTTCCAACGAAAGCTTAAAACGACTTCGAGAGGCGATGAAGCTATTCGCGCTGCTTTCGTTTGCGAACAACGAAGACGTTGCCGAACTGTTGATTGAATCGGGTGGAGTCCATTCACCAAAGGTACCAGTAGGTGAACACCTCATTTGTTTTCCGAAATGGGAACTTCGATTAGTTGGGACTCTGTCGCCGCGCGATGCCGCTGAAGGCCCGGCCCGAGTGACGTGATGAGCGCTCTTCGGTTTCCCAAAGGACGTATTCGCCTGCAAGCAGCTAAGAAATGAGTGGCAATGAGGGTGGAAGAGTCTACCGGGTTGATAGTGGGTCTGCGAGTAATTGGACGTGGGAACTTCACAAGCTCTTCGAGCTAGAAGTCAAACAGGAACTGGTTACATTGAATCGAACCAAAAAGTCCATGCAAGCCCCCGGCCGTCTCGGAATTGGCTGGAAACGCAGTTTCAGATATGTCGATGAAAGCTAAGCGGGCCACCATGAACTCAATTCAAGCCAACGAGGTATCACCACAGTGCTTTTAAGGCTCTTAGTCTTTGAAATCGAAAATCTCTCCGCGCCAAATGCCAAAAAGCATATAATATATATTGAGGACTTACCTCCTTCTTTTGAACCAGCAGACTACCGACCGCTGTTCCGGAATAGACGCGAATACAAAGATGAGACTCAGAACATGTGCATCTAGGCGGTGCATCGCCTTTGTGGCACCGGACGCACTAGTGGTGACACTGATCATGGCAGCCTTCGACTCGGCAGGAAATTTCTCTTTGGTAACAGATAGAAATTCGCCGTCATGAGTCCTCAACTCTCTCGCTTCCTCCTCGTCGTATCCTTCAATTTGCCGGTTTTTCACTTCTAATTTCACGAGTTGTCGAGCCATTCGGAGAGTCGGGTTCCGCAAACACCCCGTCAAGTCGGCCAATTTTGCTGTACAGTCTCCCAAATGTATCGTCCTGATAGGCCAGCGACGTAGGTACTCTTCATGGGCAGACACCATCACCTTGAACTTTTCGATAGTGAGATTTAGAAGTTCTGGGCATGCAATACACAGCGAGCTGAGGTCTAATTGAACCGGGGTTTCGGTACTTAGTAGTAACGAACGAAGCCCGCTTGTGACTAAGGTAAGTAGATCCATCAGCACCTCAGGGCTCTCAATCGTGGCATGTTGTATCCAAAACGAGCCACTCAATCTCTTCTTCGGGAATTCTAGCTGCTTAGAATCAGGAGTGAAACGAGAACCTGCACCAAGTCTTGTCTTACAAGCGCCGTATCCAGGAACGATGACGTTCACCCACGCACCGTCGGCTGGGTCGTACAGCGCTCGGCAGCGACATGCACTCGACAAAACAATCACACAATCCTCTCCATAATGTGCTCCACAGAGACGCAGCTCGGTTCCTTCTTGAAAGTCAACAAATCCATACTGGTGGCGATTGTTCTGAGTTGTTCCCAAAATTGGTTGAGGATAGTGGGTTTGCAGAACCGTGGAAATGGCTAGGATGTCGGACTTCGTCAATGTGCCCCGCCAAATTTCGACTGAAGGTATAACAATGTCTGAAACTCCACAGCAGAGCGCGTAAATCAGCCAAGGCCATCGTCCAGGGCCGTCTACGTGCATATTTAAGCTAACGAGATGCGCCTCCATAGACAACTCCGCGACTGCCGAGCAGACTGCAGTAAACATCCGATTGCACATCCGAGAGCCCCCCAAATTAAGTTTTCCAAAAACCACTGGAGCGGCATCATGTATCGCGTTGCTCGTGTTTTCATCGATCAGATGCACCGCGTCGCCACACACGACCTTGTTCAAGAATAATCCAGCATTCACCACGGCTTGTCGCGAAATCATCGTAGAATCCGTTAGGTATATCGAAAAGTCTGATATTGCAGTCGTAGCGAGTGCCGTTGTCAATTCTGAGACGGCTGGATGAGACCAGTTATGAAGCCAAACATCCACGGGCTCACTCGGTCTGCTTAATACTTTTGGCGATTTCCAGTAGTCAACTGGCGTAGTGTAACCGCGAACAGCACACACCAGCACGATAGGAGGAACGACGACATCGAATAGGCTTCGAAGCTGATCCCGAATTGAAATCGATGGGTCTACCCGTTTCGAAGGTACCTGCTCACCTTCTATATGCAGTATTGAACCTTGATGTGTGCACGCCCAGTAGATCGCAGACCCACCGACAATGCACGTTTTGCTAGCCTTCTCTTCCAACCCCATGGCCTCTAATTTCAGAACTGCGGCTCGAAAATCTGCCGAATACCCCCACGGATCAGCCGGGAATCCGAGAAGAGTCCCCCACGTGACTTGAGGCTGCGCTACAGCGGCATCATTCGGCGACAGAGTCCCAACTAGTTGAAATTCCCATTCTGGCAAGTAAGCCTCGTGTTCATTTGTGCGAGCAGGGTGCGTCTCCAACGAATTTATTAGCGCTGCGAACGTCTCGTTGTTTACAAGCGACAGCAGTGTGAATAGCTCTATGGCCTCTCGAAGGAGTTGTAGCCTTGTTGTATCTCGCCGGCTGCACTTGTCTCCGTGAAGCCGAATGTACAAAGTTCGCTGTGTCACTGAGCATCTATCTGGATAGACGAATGCGACCGTCAGAGGAGATTTAGTAGCATGACCATTTTGCTGTATCAAGCTATCGCGCAATGCAGCCCGCCAAGGTTCCAGGAAGCCCCACTCGGTCTCCATGACAAAAAGCTTCGTTCGAGGCGGAATTGAAAGTGAGAATCATAGTTTTTCTTCTTCTGGGGCAAATCATTAGGTATCAACCACGTCGTCTTATCACGAGTGCGTCCAGTGCCACAAAGGCGATACACCGCCTAGATGCAAATGTTTTGAGCCTCATCTTCGTATTTGCGTCCATTCCGGAACAGCGGTCGGTAGTCTGCTGGTTCAAAAGAAGGAGGTAAGTCCTCAATATATATTATTTATATACTTTTTGGCATTTGGCGCGGAGAGATTTTCGATTTCAAAGACTAAGAGCCTTAAAAGCACCGTGGTGATACCTCGTTGGCTTGAATTGAGTTCATTGGTGGCCCGCTTAGCGTTTACTGTATCGACATATCTAAAACTGCGTTTCCAGCCAATTCCGAGACGGCCGGGACGCTTGCATGGACTTTTGGTTCGATTCCATGTTTTGACTTCTAGCTCGAAGAGCTTGTGAAGTTCCCACGTCCAATTACTCGCAGGCCCACTATCAACCCGGTAGACTCTTCCACCCTCATTGCCACTCATTTCTTAGCTGCTTGCAGGCGAATACGTCCTTTGGGAAACCGAAGAGCGCTCATCACGTCACTCGGGCCGGGCCTTCAGCGGCATCGCGCGGCGACAGAGTCCCAACTAATCGAAGTTCCCATTTCGGAAAACAAATGAGGTGTTCACCTACTGGTACCTTTGGTGAATGGACTCCACCCGATCCAATCAACAGTTCGGCAACCTCTTCGTTGTTCACAAACGAAAGCAGCGCGAATAGCTTCATCGCCTCTCGAAGTCGTTTTAAGCTTTCGTTGCAACTTGCCGATCTCATCGCTCCAGGAAGCCTCACGCAAATTTGTCGCTGCCATCATTGGAACTTTATCTGGGTAGACAAAATGTGACTTTCATGTCTGCTGTGAAGTTTTGAATGCTAACTTGATAGCAATGGAAGATCATGGCAGCTTTCGACTCGGCAGGAAATTTCTCTTTGGTAACAGATAGAAATTCGCCGTCATGAGTCCTCAACTCTCTCGCTTCCTCCTCGTCGTATCCTTCAATTTGCCGGTTTTTCACTTCTAATTTCACGAGTTGTCGAGCCATTCGGAGAGTCGGGTTCCGCAAACACCCCGTCAAGTCGGCCAATTTTGCCGTACACTCTCCCAAATGTATCGTCCTGATAGGCCAGCGACGTAGGTACTCTTCATGGGCAGACACCATCACCTTGGACTTTTCGATAGTGAGATTTAGAAGTTCTGGGCATGCAATACACAGCGAGCTGAGGTCTAATTGAACCGGGGTTTCGGTACTTAGTAGTAACGAACGAAGCCCGCTTGTAACTAAGGTAAGTAGACCCATCAGCACCTCAGGGCTCTCAATCGTGGCATGTTGTATCCAGAACGAGCCACTCAACCGCTTCTTCGGGAACACTAGCTGCTTGGAATCAGGAGTGAAACGAGAACCTGCACCAAGTCTTGTCTTACAAGCGCCGTATCCAGGAACGATGACGTTCACCCACGCACCGTCGGCTGGGTCGTACAGCGCTCGGCAGCGACATGCACTCGACAAAACAATCACACAATCCTCTCCATAATGTGCTCCACAGAGACGCAGCTCGGTTCCTTCTTGAAAGTCAACAAATCCATACTGGTGGCGATTGTTCTGAGTTGTTCCCAAAATTGGTTGAGGATAGTGGGTTTGCAGAACCGTGGAAATGGCTAGGATGTCGGACTTCGTCAATGTGCCCCGCCAAATTTCGACTGAAGGTATAACAATGTCTGAAACTCCACAGCAGAGCGCGTAAATCAGCCAAGGCCATCGTCCAGGGCCGTCTACGTGCATATTTAAGCTAACGAGATGCGCCTCCATAGACAACTCCGCGACTGCCGAGCAGACTGCAGTAAACATCCGATTGCACATCCGAGAGCCCCACAAATTCAGTTCTCCAAAAGACACCGGAACGGTATCATGTATCGTGTTGCTCCTGTTTTCATCAATCAGACGCACCGCGTCGCCACACACCGACCTGTTTAAGAAGAATCCAGCATTCACCACGGCTTGTCGCGAAATCATCGTAGAATCCGTTAGGTATATCGAAAAGTCTGATATTGCAGTCGTAGCGAGTGCCGTTGTCAATTCTGAGACGGCTGGATGAGACCAGTTATGAAGCCAAACATCCACGGGCTCACTCGGTCTGCTTAATACTTTTGGCGATTTCCAGTAGTCAACTGGCGTAGTGTAACCGCGAACAGCACACACCAGCACGATAGGAGGAACGACGACATCGAATAGGCTTCGAAGCTGATCCCGAATTGAAATCGATGGGTCTACCCGTTTCGAAGGTACCTGCTCACCTTCTATATGCAGTATTGAACCTTGATGTGTGCACGCCCAGTAGATCGCAGACCCACCGACAATGCACGTTTTGCTAGCCTTCTCTTCCAACCCCATGGCCTCTAATTTCAGAACTGCGGCTCGAAAATCTGCCGAATACCCCCACGGATCAGCCGGGAATCCGAGAAGAGTCCCCCACGTGACTTGAGGCTGCGCTACAGCGGCATCATTCGGCGACAGAGTCCCAACTAGTTGAAATTCCCATTCTGGCAAGTAAGCCTCGTGTTCATTTGTGCGAGCAGGGTGCGTCTCCAACGAATTTATTAGCGCTGCGAACGTCTCGTTGTTTACAAGCGACAGCAGTGTGAATAGCTCTATGGCCTCTCGAAGGAGTTGTAGCCTTGTTGTATCTCGCCGGCTGCACTTGTCTCCGTGAAGCCGAATGTACAAAGTTCGCTGTGTCACTGAGCATCTATCTGGATAGACGAATGCGACCGTCAGAGGAGATTTAGTAGCATGACCATTTTGCTGTATCAAGCTATCGCGCAATGCAGCCCGCCAAGGTTCCAGGAAGCCCCACTCGGTCTCCATGACAAAAAGCTTCGTTCGAGGCGGAATTGAAAGTGAGAATCATAGTTTTTCTTCTTCTGGGGCAAATCATTAGGTATCAACCACGTCGTCTTATCACGAGTGCGTCCAGTGCCACAAAGGCGATACACCGCCTAGATGCAAATGTTTTGAGCCTCATCTTCGTATTTGCGTCCATTCCGGAACAGCGGTCGGTAGTCTGCTGGTTCAAAAGAAGGAGGTAAGTCCTCAATATATATTATTTATATACTTTTTGGCATTTGGCGCGGAGAGATTTTCGATTTCAAAGACTAAGAGCCTTAAAAGCACCGTGGTGATACCTCGTTGGCTTGAATTGAGTTCATTGGTGGCCCGCTTAGCGTTTACTGTATCGACATATCTAAAACTGCGTTTCCAGCCAATTCCGAGACGGCCGGGACGCTTGCATGGACTTTTGGTTCGATTCCATGTTTTGACTTCTAGCTCGAAGAGCTTGTGAAGTTCCCACGTCCAATTACTCGCAGACCCACTATCAACCCGGTAGACTCTTCCACCCTCATTGCCACTCATTTCTTAGCTGCTTGCAGGCGAATACGTCCTTTGGGAAACCGAAGAGCGCTCATCACGTCACTCGGGCCGGGCCTTCAGCGGCATCGCGCGGCGACAGAGTCCCAACTAATCGAAGTTCCCATTTCGGAAAACAAATGAGGTGTTCACCTACTGGTACCTTTGGTGAATGGACTCCACCCGATCCAATCAACAGTTCGGCAACCTCTTCGTTGTTCACAAACGAAAGCAGCGCGAATAGCTTCATCGCCTCTCGAAGTCGTTTTAAGCTTTCGTTGCAACTTGCCGATCTCATCGCTCCAGGAAGCCTCACGCAAATTTGTCGCTGCCATCATTGGAACTTTATCTGGGTAGACAAAATGTGACTTTCATGTCTGCTGTGAAGTTTTGAATGCTAACTTGATAGCAATGGAAGATCATGGCAGCTTTCGACTGGGCAGGAAATTTCTCTTCGGTAACAGGTAGAAATTCGCCGTCATGAGCCCTCAACTCTCTCGCTTCCTCCTCGTCGTATCCTTCAATTTGCCGGTTTTTCACTTCTAGTTTCACGAGTTGTCGAGCCATTCGGAGAGTCGGGTTTCGCAAACACCCCGTCAAGTCGGCCAATTTCCCCGTGCACTCTCCCAAATGTATCGTCCTGATAGGCCAGCGACGTAGGGACTCTTCATGGGCAGACACCATCACCTTGGACTTTTCGATAGTGAGATTTAGAAGTTCTGGGCATGCAATACACAGCGAGCTGAGGTCTAATTGAACCGGGGTTTCGGTACTTAGTAGTAACGAACGAAGCCCGCTTGTGACTAAGGTAAGTAGATCCATCAGCACCTCAGGCCTCTCAATCGTGGCATGTTGTATCCAAAACTTGCCACTCAATCTCTTCTTCGGGAACTCTAGCTGCTTAGAATCAGGAGTGAAACGAGAGCCTGCACCAAGTTTTGCCTTACAAGCGCCGTATCCAGGAACGATGACGTTCACCCACGCGCCGTCGGCTGGGTCGTACAGCGCTCGGCAGCGACATGCACTCGACAAAACAATCACACAATCCTCTCCATAATGTGCTCCACAGAGACGCAGCTCGGTTCCTTCTTGAAAGTCAACAAATCCATACTGGTGGCGATTGTTCTGAGTTGTTCCCAAAATTGGTTGAGGATAGTGGGTTTGCAGAACCGTGGAAATGGCTAGGATGTCGGACTTCGTCAATGTGCCCCGCCAAATTTCGACTGAAGGTATAACAATGTCTGAAACTCCACAGCAGAGCGCGTAAATCAGCCAAGGCCATCGTCCAGGGCCGTCTACGTGCATATTTAAGCTAACGAGATGCGCCTCCATAGACAACTCCGCGACTGCCGAGCAGACTGCAGTAAACATCCGATTGCACATCCGAGAGCCCCACAAATTCAGTTCTCCAAAAGACACCGGAACGGTATCATGTAAGTATCGTGTTGCTCCTGTTTTCATCAATCAGACGCACCGCGTCGCCACACACCGACCTGTTTAAGAAGAATCCAGCATTCATCATCCCTTGTCGCGAAAATATTGCTGCATCGAAGAAGTCTATCGAAAAGTCTGATATTGCGGTCGTAGCGAGTGCCGTAGTCAATTCTGAGACGGCTTCATGAGACCAGTTCCGTAGCGTTGCACTCATGAACTTACACACTGATCGTTTCCAGTCGATAACTGACGCAGTGTAACCACGAACCGCACACACCAGCACGATAGGAGGGACGACGACATCGAATAATCTTCGAAGTTGATCCCGAATAATCGGGTCCACCCGTTTGGAAGGAGCCTCCTGCTCACCTTCTATATGTAGCGCTGAATCTTGATGTCTGCACGTCCAGTAGATCGCCGACCCACCGACAACGCACGCTTTGCTAACCTTCTCTTCCACCCCCATGTCCTCTAATTTCTGAACTGCGGCTCGAAATTCTGCCGAATACTCCCACGGATCAGCCGGGAATCCGAGAAGAGCCCCCCACGTGACTTGAGGCTGCGCTACAGCGGCATCATTCGGCGACAGAGTCCCAACTAGTTGAAATTCCCATTCTGGCAAGTAAGCCTCGTGTTCATTTGTGCGAGCAGGGTGCGTCCCCGACGAATTTATTAGCGCTGCGAACGCCTCGTTGTTTACAAGCGACAGCAGTGTGAATAGCTCTATGGCCTCTCGAAGGAGTTGTAGCCTTGTCGTATCTCGCCGGCTGCACTTGTCTCCGTGAAGCCGAATGTACAAAGTTCGCTGTGTCACTGAGCATCTATCTGGATAGACAAATGCGACCGTCAGAGGAGATTTAGTAGCATGACCATTTTGCTGTATCAAGCTATCGCGCAATGCAGCCCGCCAAGGTTCCAGGAAGCCCCACTCGGTCTCCATGACAAAAGCTTCGTTCGAGGCGGAATTGAAAGTGAGGATAATATTTTTTCTTCTTCTGGGGCAAATCATTAGGTATCAACCACGTCGTCTTATTTCTATCGCTAGCAAGTTAGCATTCAAAACTTCACAGCAGACATGAAAGTCACATTTTGTCTACCCAGATAAAGTTCCAATGATGGCAGCGACAAATTTGCGTGAGGCTTCCTGGGATCGGCAAGTTCCAACGAAAGCTTAAAACGACTTCGAGAGGCGATGAAGCTATTCGCGCTGCTTTCGTTTGCGAACAACGAAGAGGTTGCCGAACTGTTGATTGAATCGGGTGGAGTCCATTCACCAAAGGTACCAGTAGGTGAACACCTCATTTGTTTTCCGAAATGGGAACTTCGATTAGTTGGGACTCTGTCGCCGCGCGATGCCGCTGAAGGCCCGGCCCGAGTGACGTGATGAGCGCTCTTCGGTTTCCCAAAGGACGTATTCGCCTGCAAGCAGCTAAGAAATGAGTGGCAATGAGGGTGGAAGAGTCTACCGGGTTGATAGTGGGCCTGCGAGTAATTGGACGTGGGAACTTCACAAGCTCTTCGAGCTAGAAGTCAAACAGGAACTGGTTACATGGAATCGAACCAAAAGTCCATGCAAGCGTCCCGGCCGTCTCGGAATTGGCTGGAAACGCAGTTTTAGATATGTCGATACAGTAAACGCTAAGCGGGCCACCAATGAACTCAATTCAAGCCAACGAGGTATCACCACAGTGCTTTTAAGGCTCTTAGTCTTTGAAATCGAAAATCTCTCCGCGCCAAATGCCAAAAAGTATATAATATATATTGAGGAGGACTTACCTCCTTCTTTTGAACCAGCAAACTACCGACCTCTGTTCCGGAATGGACGCGAATACAAAGATGAGGCTCAAAACATGTGCATCTAGGCGGTGCATCGCCTTTGTGGCACCGGACGCACTAGTGGTGACACTGATCATGGCAGCCTTCGACTCGGCAGGAAATTTCTCTTTGGTAACAGGTAGAAATTGGCCGTCATGAGTCCTCAACTCTCTCGCTTCCTCCTCGTCATATCCTTCAATTTGTCGGTTTTTCACTTCTAATTTCACGAGTTGTCGAGCCATTCGGAGAGTCGGGTTCCGCAAACACCCCGTCAAGTCGGCCAATTTCCCCGTGCACTCTCCCAAATGTATCGTCCTGATAGGCCAGCGACGTAGGGACTCTTCATGGGCAGACACCATCACCTTGGACTTTTCGATAGTGAGATTTAGAAGTTCTGGGCATGCAATACACAGCGAGCTGAGGTCTAATTGAACCGGGGTTTCGGTACTTAGTAGTAACGAACGAAGCCCGCTTGTAACTAAGGTAAGTAGATCCATCAGCACCTCAGGGCTCTCAATCGTGGCATGTTGTATCCAGAACGAGCCACTCAACCGCTTCTTCGGGAACACTAGCTGCTTGGAATCAGGAGTGAAACGAGAACCTGCACCAAGTCTTGTCTTACAAGCGCCGTATCCAGGAACGATGACGTTCACCCACGCACCGTCGGCTGGGTCGTACAGCGCTCGGCAGCGACATGCACTCGACAAAACAATCACACAATCCTCTCCATAATGTGCTCCACAGAGACGCAGCTCGGTTCCTTCTTGAAAGTCAACAAATCCATACTGGTGGCGATTGTTCTGAGTTGTTCCCAAAATTGGTTGAGGATAGTGGGTTTGCAGAACCGTGGAAATGGCTAGGATGTCGGACTTCGTCAATGTGCCCCGCCAAATTTCGACTGAAGGTATAACAATGTCTGAAACTCCACAGCAGAGCGCGTAAATCAGCCAAGGCCATCGTCCAGGGCCGTCTACGTGCATATTTAAGCTAACGAGATGCGCCTCCATAGACAACTCCGCGACTGCCGAGCAGACTGCAGTAAACATCCGATTGCACATCCGAGAGCCCCACAAATTCAGTTCTCCAAAAGACACCGGAACGGTATCATGTATCGTGTTGCTCCTGTTTTCATCAATCAGACGCACCGCGTCGCCACACACCGACCTGTTTAAGAAGAATCCAGCATTCATCATCCCTTGTCGCGAAAATATTGCTGCATCGCAGAAGTCTATCGAAAAGTCTGATATTGCGGTCGTAGCGAGTGCCGTAGTCAATTCTGAGACGGCTTCATGAGACCAGTTCCGTAGCGTTGCACTCATGAACTTACACACTGATCGTTTCCAGCCGTCAACCGACGTAGTGTAACCACGAACCGCACACACCAGCACGATAGGAGGGACGACGACATCGAATAATCTTCGAAGTTGATCCCGAATAATCGGGTCCACCCGTTTGGAAGGAGCCTCCTGCTCACCTTCTATATGTAGCGCTGAAGCTTGATGTCTGCACGTCCAGTAGATCGCCGACCCACCGACAACGCACGCTTTGCTAACCTTCTCTTCCACCCCCATGTCCTCTAATTTCTGAACTGCGGCTCGAAATTCTGCCGAATACTCCCACGGATCAGCCGGGAATCCGAGAAGAGCCCCCCACGTGACTTGAGGCTGCGCTACAGCGGCATCATTCGGCGACAGAGTCCCAACTAGTTGAAATTCCCATTCTGGCAAGTAAGCCTCGTGTTCATTTGTGCGAGCAGGGTGCGCCCCCGACGAATTTATTAGCGCTGCGAACGCCTCGTTGTTTACAAGCGACAGCAGTGTGAATAGCTCTATGGCCTCTCGAAGGAGTTGTAGCCTTGTTGTATCTCGCCGGCTGCACTTGTCTCCGTGAAGCCGAATGTACAAAGTTCGCTGTGTCACTGAGCATCTATCTGGATAGACAAATGCGACCGTCAGAGGAGATTTAGTAGCATGACCATTTTGCTGTATCAAGCTATCGCGCAATGCAGCCCGCCAAGGTTCCAGGAAGCCCCACTCGGTCTCCATGACAAAAGCTTCGTTCGAGGCGGAATTGAAAGTGAGGATAATATTTTTTCTTCTTCTGGGGCAAATCATTAGGTATCAACCACGTCGTCTTATTTCTATCGCTAGCAAGTTAGCATTCAAAACTTCACAGCAGACATGAAAGTCACATTTTGTCTACCCAGATAAAGTTCCAATGATGGCAGCGACAAATTTGCGTGAGGCTTCCTGGGATCGGCAAGTTCCAACGAAAGCTTAAAACGACTTCGAGAGGCGATGAAGCTATTCGCGCTGCTTTCGTTTGCGAACAACGAAGAGGTTGCCGAACTGTTGATTGAATCGGGTGGAGTCCATTCACCAAAGGTACCAGTAGGTGAACACCTCATTTGTTTTCCGAGATGGGAACTCCGATTAGTTGGGACTCTGTCGCCGCGCGATGCCGCTGAAGGCCCGGCCCGAGTGACGTGATGAGCGCTCTTCGGTTTCCCAAAGGACGTATTCGCCTGCAAGCAGCTAAGAAATGAGTGGCAATGAGGGTGGAAGAGTCTACCGGGTTGATAGTGGGTCTGCGAGTAATTGGACGTGGGAACTTCACAAGCTCTTCGAGCTAGAAGTCAAACAGGAACTGGTTACATGGAATCGAACCAAAACGTCCATGCAAGCCCCCCGGCCGTCTCGGAATTGGCTGGAACCACAGTTTCAGATATGTCGATGAAAGCTAAGCGGGCCACCATGAACTCAATTCAAGCCAACGAGGTATCACCACAGTGCATTTAAGGCTCTTAGTCTTTGAAATCGAAAATCTCTCCGCGCCAAATGCCAAAAAGCATATAATATATATTGAGGACTTACCTCCTTCTTTTGAACCAGCCGACTACCGACCGCTGTTCCGGAATGGACGCGAATACAAAGATGAGGCTCAAAACATGTGCATCTAGGCGGTGCATCGCCTTTGTGGCACCGGACGCACTCGTGGTGACACTGATCATGGCAGCTTTCGACTCAGCAGGAAATTTCTCTTTGGTAACAGGTAGAAATTCGCCATCATGAGTCCTCAACTCTCTCGCTTCCTCCTCGTCGTATCCTTCAATTTACCGGTTTTTCACTTCTAATTTCACGAGTTGTCGAGCCATTCGGAGAGTCGGGTTTCGCAAACACCCCGTCAAGTCGGCCAATTTCCCCGTGCACTCTCCCAAATGTATCGTCCTGATAGGCCAGCGACGTAGGGACTCTTCATGGGCAGACACCATCACCTTGGACTTTTCGATAGTGAGATTTAGAAGTTCTGGGCATGCAATACACAGCGAGCTGAGGTCTAATTGAACCGGGGTTTCGGTACTTAGTAGTAACGAACGAAGCCCGCTTGTGACTAAGGTAAGTAGATCCATCAGCACCTCAGGGCTCTCAATCGTGGCATGTTGTATCCAAAACGAGCCACTCAATCTCTTCTTCGGGAACTCTAGCTGCTTAGAATCAGGAGTGAAACGAGAACCTGCACCAAGTCTTGTCTTACAAGTGCCGTATCCAGGAACGATGACGTTCACCCACGCACCGTCAGCTGGGTCATACAGCGCTCGACAGCGACATGCACTCGACAAAACAATCACACAATCCTCTCCATAATGTGCTCCAGAGAGACGCAGCTCGGTTCCTTCTTGAAAGTCAACAAACCCATACTGATGGCGATCGTTCTGAGTTGTTCCCAAAATTGGTTGAGGATAGTGGGTTTGCAGAACTGTGGAAATGGCCACGATGTCGGACCTCGTCAATGAGCCCCGCCAAACCCGGACTGAAGGTATAACAATGTCTGAAACTCCACAGCAGAGCGCGTAAAGCAGCCAAGGCCATCGTCCTGGGCCGTCTAAGTGCATGTCAAACATAACGAGATGCGACACCACCGACAGCTCCGCGACTGCCGAGCAGACTGCACTAAACGTCCGATTGCATATCATAGAGCCCCCCAAATTAAATTTTCCAAAAACCACTGGAGCGGCATCATGTATCGCGTTGTTCGTGTTTTCATCGATCAGACACACCGCGTCGCCACACACGAACTTGTTCAAGAATAATCCAGCATTCGTCACGGCTTGTCGCGAAATCATCGTAGAATCCGTTAGGTATATCGAAAAGTCTGATATTGCGGTCGTAGCGAGTGCAGTTGTCAATTCTGAGACGGCTGGATGAGACCAGTTATGTAGCCAAACATCCACGGGCTCACGCGGACTGCTTACGAATTTTGGCGATTTCCAGTAGTTTACTGGCGTAGTGTAACCACGAGCAGCACACACCAGCACGACAGGAGGGACGACGACATCAAATAGGCTTCGAAACTGATCCCGAATTGAAATCGATGGGTCCACACGTTTCAAAGGTACCTGCTCACCTTCTATATGCAGTATTGAATCTTCATGTGTGCACGCCCAGTAGATCGCAGACCCACCGTCATCGCGCGCTTTCTTAGCCTTCTCTTCCAGCCCCATGGCCTCTAATTTCTGAACTGCGGCTCGAAATTTCGCCGAATACCCCCACGGGTCATCTGGAAATCCAAGAAGAGCTCCCCACGTGACTTGAGGCTGCACTACAGCGGCATCGTTCGGCGACAGAGTCCCAACTAGTTGAAATTCCCATTGTGGGAAATAAGTCCCGTGCTCATTTGTGCGCGCAGGGTGTGTCCCCGTCGGCGGATTCATTAGCGCTATGAATGCCTTGTTGTTCACAAGCGACACCAGTGTGAATAGCTCTGTGGCCTCTCGAAGGAGTTGTAGCTTTGTCGTATCTCGCCGGCTGCACTTGTCTCCGTGAAGCCGAATGTAAAAGGCTCGCTGTGTCATTGAGTATCTATCCGGATAGGCAAATGCGACCGTCAGAGGAGATTCGGCACTTTGCTGTATCAAGTTATCGTGCAATACAGCCCGCCAAGGCTCCAGGAATTCCCACTCGGTCTTCATGGCAAACGCTTCGTTCCAGGCGGAATTGAAAGTGAGGATCATATTTTCTTCTTCTTTTGGACAAAATCATTAGGAATCAATCAAGAAGTAGCTGCCTCGTCGGTTTATTCCCATTTTCACCAAATTTGAAAATTTGAAAAGCTCTGGTCGAAAACATATAACAATTTGGATTGACAGCATGTTTTTGGTTTCTCTATCAAAACGACAGCAAGTGATAGCTCGCTTTGTGAAGTACTGATTGATTTGGGCTACTAACTTTATCACGGGATAAATCCGTCGGTACATGGAAATTTTCAAGCGGAGAGTGAAAATAGTTTTTCAGCAGAGGCAGCAAAAGATGAAACCAACGGAGGAGAAAGTAGGAGAGGTCGCCCAGTTAGTTTCAGATTTTCCTCCAAGCGCTTAACCCGCCACGCCACTCCCTGGCTGTGGAGGCACTTCAATGCAAACTTCATAATTTGTGCCATGTGATGGCACGCCCCCGAGTCTTGTAGCAACAAGTGCTGAAAATCCATCTTTTGTCATCTTCGAATCCAGAAAACTGAGCTACCAGTAGTCTCTGCAGACGTCCGCTTCGACCCATCGCGTCGATCGCTGTCTCGCAAGAATCAGATGCCCAACTAGCGTACCAGAAGTAGCGCACACACCCACAAAGAAGGAACGACTACGTCGAAAACCTTGCGAATTTGACCCCACATTGAATTCAATGGCTCCATCGATTTGACTGGTTCTTGCTTGCCTTCTAGCCATGAGCCGTCAAGGCTGCATTTCCAGCAAATCGCAAACCCGCCATCCAAACACGCTTAAAGATAGTCCTCCACCCCATCGCCTCTAATTTCTGGGCTGCAGCTCGAAACTCAACCGAATGCTCCCACGGATCCGACGGAAAACAGAGAAGAGCTCTCCACGTGACTTCAGTCTAGACAGCGGCTTCGTTTGGCGACAGAGTTCCGATTAACTGGAGCTTCCATCTCGGGAAGTAAGCGAGGTGCGTACTCACCTGTGATGGTTGAATCCCCATCACCGAAAACAATAGCGCCATGAATGCCTAGTTATAAACAAACGAAAGCAGCGTGAATAGCTCCATAGCTCCCCAGCCATCCGTGGAGTTTAATCTCGAATTTCATATCATCTACTGTAGATAGGCCCCTACGTGGCTCAAGCAACGCGCCCTACTCTTCGACAAAGCTAAATTGTCAGGGATTCAAAAATGTAAACAAGAATCTGTTCTGCAAGAATCTTGAGGGGCGGTTGATGTTTGAGCTCGAGGATCGAATGATGCCTCGCTCGTTCTTTGAGCTGGGCGGTGACTCTCTGGTTGCTATTCGTGCGTCGATCATATCAAATAGACGGAAACATCTCCCTCGAGAGATATAGTGACCGAAGTTTCAACTACGAGTTGGCGGCGACAAATGGGAATGTTATTGTTGAGAATTCGTTTATGGACATGTATTTCTTGCTCACTGGTATACTACATGTACCAACCGCTGCTGGGGAGTTGAAGCGAATGCAAAGATGAGGCTCAGGATGTCTTGGTCCAGGCGGTGAATTGGCTTCGTTGCACAGGACGCACTCGTGACGACACTCAGCATGGCAGCTTTCGACTTTGCAAGAAACTTCATGCGACGTAAGGACTCGCCATGGGCCACGTTCGACCGGGGAATACACAGATCCTGGAGCTCTGGACACGCCATAGCCAGCGCGCAAAGGTCGATACGAATCGCAGCTGCAGCGGTCGCCTCTCTGTCAATGTATATAGTTAACGAACGAAGTCCGCAAGCGACTAGCGTTAGAAACTTCATCAACACAGCAGGGGTCTCGGCCGTGACATGATATAAAGTCAGCGTCCCGCACAATCGTTTCTCCGGGAAGACTGGTCTATCAGAATCGGGGGTGAATGTGACACCTTCGCCAAGTTTCGCTTTGCAGATCCCGTATCCAGGAACAACGAAATTCACCCACGATACACTGTCGTTTGGGACGTAAAGTGCTCGGCAGCGACATCCACTAGACAAAACAATGCCACTGGCATTGTCACCATCAAGTACTGGATACAGCTCGATTCCTGCTCGAATGTCGACAAACCCATACGCGTGGGAGCCCTTCCCGTTTGAGCTCAATGTTGGTTGAGGATAGTGTGTCCGCAGTACTGCGGAAATGGCCACAATGTCAGACTTCGTCACTCTACCTCCCCAAAGGTTGACTGCCGGTACGAGAGTGTTTGAAGCTCCGCAACAAAGCGCGTAAACCAACCAAGACCAAGACCATTGTCCAGAGCCTTTGAGGAACACTTCTAAACAGTCCAGGTGCGCCTCCGCAGACACCTCCGCGACTGCCGAGCAGATAGAGGTAAATAGTCTGCCTCGCGTCCAGGAGCTCAAACACTTCACTCTGCCATATTCGAGTCGAATTGTATCGGGAAATGAGAAGTCGCTGCTTCTATCGGACACTGCATACATGGGGCGACCACAGACTAGTGTGGTCAGCAAAAGCCCGGCATTCATCACTTCTTGTAGCGAATCATCCCCGTGATCATTGCTAAGGCTCAGCTCAAGATCGGACGTCGATGTTCGAGCCAACGCCATTGTCAACTCAGGGATGGCTGGACGAGTCCACTGCCATATCTGTGCACGCACGACCTCACACGCTGCGCTCGCTGAACGGGGCGACAACCAGAAATCCGCTGGTGTCGGTCCACCCCAAGTAGCACATAGCTGCGCAATAGGAGGAACCATGGTATCGAATTGTCTGAACAATTGACCACAGAATAATCTCAATGGATCAACAAATTGGTCGGATTTCTGACTGCCACCCACATCCACGTTTGAACTGCTTGTCCAGTCAATTGCAGCAGATCTCCGTTGAACTCGCCTTTTGCCCGACTCCTCCACTCCCATCGCCTCTAGTTTCTGAGCTGCCGCTCGAAACTCAGACGAGTACTCCCATGGGTCATCCGGACAGCCTAGCAAAGTACCCCACGAGGCTGGGGTCTGAGTGACAGCGGAATTGTTTGGTGGTAAATCCCCGACTAGCTGGAATGTCCACTTTGGATAATAGACAAATCCACCTGGTCCTATTATTTGGATTCCGGAAGATTCAACCAAATCAATGAATGCGTCGTTGTTCACCAATGAGAGTAGCGTGAATAGCTCGATGGCCTCTCGTAGCTGCTGCCCACTTATTGCGCCTTGCTGGGTCGGTCTGTTTCTTGGAATCCTCAGGTAAATTCGTGCCCGCCCCGCCAAGTAACTGTCAATGTACTTGAAGGTCACGTTCAGAACCGAACCAGCGTGTGTGTTTTCACTTACCGAGCCATCGCACAATACGGAGCGCCACGGTTCCAAGAAGGCCCACTCGGTCGCCATGGCAAAATTTGGAATGAGGAGCTCTGGCCCGCGGGGCATACACCTGTCACCTATCAAGTGTGACCTGTGACCTGATAGAAGGCAGATGTAAGCTTTGGTTTGAAGGGTGTTTAATTGTGATTCAAGTACATGTAGTTGATAGATACCTTCAGTTGAAAACACGAGCAAGCTAAAGTTCTCTTTAGAGAACTGTCAGAGAACTTTAATTTAAACCTGAACTAAGTCGATTTTTTAAACTAGAATTGACAGAAAACGAATGAATTCCTACTGGTCCAAAAATAATAGAGAACTTTAGAAGCTGGAATATCTCTTGGACTTGGAACAAGGAAAATCTGGATAAAACTCGGATAGATTACGGATAAATTATGGATACCAGCGGATGTTCCAATGCTTAGGTCCAGTGGAATAACGAAAGCGAGATTTCATACGTTTTCTGTCAATTTTTGTTCCAAAAACCCGACTTAGTCCAGGATCTAAAGTTCTCTAATATTCCAATGGAACAACGCGTTAGTAGTGTGTAAGTTCTTCATCACCGAAGGTTCCCTCACCATGTCGAGCATTTTAACCCTATCACGATAACTTGTTACTGTCTGTCTATCTACAAACTTCACCCAGAAGCGCCAATCCATCTATCAGTACTGATAATGGATTTCCTCATCAATGGATTTCCTCATGGATGTTGCTTGATCCAGACAGATGTGAAATGACAAGAATCTCGAAACTGCATGTTCAAACCCGCATTTTGATATCTGCCAAGTATGGCGACCGAGTGGGGGTTTCTGGAACCTTGGTATGCTGCCCTGCGCAGATCTTTGCTTCAAAGCAATAACACGAATTCAGCTGGTTCAGCTTTGAAGGTCGGATTGTTGTGCGATCCCTGCAATCGTGATCGTGCGGCGACGCAAAGATTTTCATTACGGATTTCCATAGACAAGTCGAGCTACCAGGATGCTTCATTACTACGCCAGTTGCGAGAGGGGATCGAGCTGTTTACTATTCTTGCAGTTGTGAACAACGGAGCGTTTGTCCAGATCATCATGAAGTCTACGGGAATAAGAGAAACGGTGTCGGATGACCGCCTCTACTACCCATACTGGGACCTCCATCTCGTTGGAACTCTGTCGCCGAATGATCTCGCAGCAAGTCATACTCCATTCACCTGGGGCGCGTTGCTAGGACACCCGGACGACCCGCCGGAGCGCTCGCCTGAGTTCCGAGCTGCGGCCAACAAATTAGAGGCGATGAATGTCAAGAAGCTGCGTTTCTGGTTCTCCATGTATTGGAAGTGTTATTTTCAAGATATCCGAGTGGAAGGCCCACAGGAACTTGATGACTTTCGAAATGGGACGAGCTCAGTTCCGCATGCATTTCAGAAACTGTTGGGGCTTCGAGTTCCTGCTATTGCCCAACTGAATATTACGCGCGAGAAGGCTATTCTGGTCGATATGTGGCGGCAAACACCAGTGGCTGATGCACCGGATGCGCCAAAGTGTGAATTCGTGGAGACAAATATATCCAGTTTGACTGCACTGTCGTGTTTCCGGGAGGTGACAGAAGCATTGGCTCGAGTGCCAATGCTGATGCTTATGCTAAATCTGGATTGTAAAGATTGGATCGCTGACCCTCTTCACGACGTGATAAATGCCGGGATTATTCTGAGCACGTTAGTCTGCAGTCGTTCACTGTGTAGATCAGCGAGAGATGGCAACACATCGGCAGCATCAACTCGGGCGGAATGCGGAGAGCTCCATTTGGCATGCGACTCGGTATCTGACGATGTTTTTGCCGCCACTTGCTCGGCTGTCGCTGACGTGAATCCTGCTACTCAGTTGAAAGAGGTATTCATGGAATCGATGAATCCCGATCGATGGTCATGGTTGGTATACGCTCTCTACGCTAGATCTTCCAACGAGGGCGATTCCGAAAACCCCATACCAAGACTGAGAATTCGCGAGAAGACACTGACAAACGCGGATATTTCAGCTATTAAGCGGGTGTTGAGGACCGGCTACCCTTTAGCAACGTTAAACGAGAATCATGGGGCTGTGTACGGGTTCGTGGATATTGAGGAAGGAACGCAACTGTGGCCTCGCGAGTTTCTGGCCGAAGACAGCAACGCCCTGGTCGCGTCATGTAAATTCCGATGTCGAGCTTGTTTCGATCCAGCCAACAGCGAATTCATAGATATCGTTGTTCCTGGGTATGGGGCTTGCAAGACGAGGCTTGGCGGTTCAACTCGGTTCACGCCTGGTCCGTCGAGATTCCACGCAAACAAGAAGCGACTTTGTGACGGTTTGGAGTTGTATTTCGACTCGGTTGACAATGTTGGACTGGATGGTTTCCTGAGTTAATTCGAGGGAAGGCTATTTTTCAGAGATAAGAAGGTGAGTACGAGCGGAATAGATCATCTCAGCCTCCACGACCAAGGCCGGCACGTCGGCGTAGCGTAGATGCAGTCATTTCCAAACTTTCAACGCGCCAGAAGCAAAACAACCCAGCCCACCACTCCCTGGGGCTTCGTCCAGCTCCAACACGGAGCTCGACTAGCTAACACGTATCCGAACATGATTTGACTGCGCCCCCATCACTGTATTATCTCTGAAATGGTGGTAAATCTACTGGAATTGGTTTTCGGCGGCGTTGGCAAATTAACGCTTCATGTATACAAAGGCGACAGCAGTCAGCCCGTAGTGGACCTCAGCGTGCTAGCCACCGTGTGTCCATGGCTAGAGGACTTACGCACGACAAAATGCACCGTGGTTGCGTCAAGTCATAATGAGGCACTGCAAAAATTACCTATTCGAAAGATTGGACTTTGGCAGACAGACACAGTGACAGACGTGATTTCGTGCTTGCGGGACCCCGCGCTTCGAATGGCACGAGAGCTCGTGGAGTTCGTGTTGTCATCTTCAAACCGTCGAGATTTTGGCGAGGAACAGAAGAAGGCACTTGAAGCACTTAACGACGAGTTCTTGCCAGTCACGAAAGAGAAACTTGACACGCAGTCAAAAACTGCTCTGATCAGTGTCGTGATGAGGTGCTCTACTGGGAGTCACTCTACTGTCGAGTCGAGGGCAATTCACCACTTGGACGCCAATATCCTGAGCCTGATCTTTGCATTCGCCTCGACACCCGCGCAAAGAATCGTATGCTGTTACGGGTATTAGAATTTAATACATGGGCATATATTTTCTTCAAATACTATTAATACCGTAGTATTAATACTGTAGTCTTTGTTGACACCAGGGTTTAGTAGTACTTGCTGAAATAGTACACCTCGATAATACTACTACCCCAATACAGTAACTGTATACATGTAGTGCGGTATTCGGTATGAGTAATACTGTGGTATAATTAGCTCGGTATATAGTACTATTTAAGTAGTACTTTCAAAGGACCCTCATCTGGCAATTCTAGTTTGAGTGGCTCTCAATTGGGAGCTCTTATTCCTCTCATTCTGCTAGATGGTCCCCCCTTTGATACCCTCCGTCCACCAACAAACCACCAATGGTGACAAGACAGCGGCTCGATTCCGGGTTGAAGAGTTCGCGATCGAAACGTTTAGCGTCGAGTTGCTACGGCCACTGGGGGTAAATTACCGCAAGTTTTGTGTCATGAAGGAGACATACCAACCGTACACAACAGCTGAAGTGGAGGCAGGTTGTAGCTCTGAGCCGCCGATCTGGCTGAAAGCTGACTTGTACATGACCCAGCACTGGAATGCAGACGTTTCTCAGTACCGAGCACTGGGGATTGACATTTCAAAGGTGGCCACTCTACCAAACTGCACGCACCTCAACATGCTGCGCCACCCCACAGCTGAAGTGATAGCGCGGCGTATTCAACAACGCGTTGATCATATCAAATAGACGCAAAGTATGGCCACTACTTGCGTCTCTTGTTCCATTCAAGATCATATGAGGACGATTTTTTCAAAAGTATCATTAAGGCTTTTTTGAGGTTTTTTGCTAGAGGGGTTTAAAGTCAGACCATCCGTTTGGTGGCCGTTTTGACGAAGCCGAGAAAAAGCCAAAAGAAAAAGTTTCCCCGCCGGAGCAGCGGTGAGCAAGTCAAACGACTTCGCCAGAATACTTGCCCCGGACGACGCGTGAAAACACGCAGAACAGCAAGGGAAAGCCATTGGCGGAGCCGCTGCGGTTCCAACGTCGTGCCCGAGTGACGGGAATGACTTGGTCGAGCCAGCTATCGGGAGGCCCTAGGTCGATTTTGAGGTTGCGGGCCTAAATCTGCTGCATAAAGGTCTGCTTCTGTGGCAAGAGGAACTTAATAGGACATTCCCTAAACTACAGGGCGCTCACGAGCAAAGGGGAGGCAAAGGCGTCGCTGTTTGCTACGCTGGCCGTGTGAGTAGTGTTCAGAATACTTAATGATAATGCTTACTTTTGACTAAAATAGGTGCTGGCAGATTATGGATGTGTCGTAGAAATCTTCAGATTTACTTAAGTTCTCGCTGTCTCCTGAAGCTCCCGATAGGCGCAATCGAAAGATCAGCGTTTTTAGACCCCAGAACACTAAGAAAAAAAAATCTGAAAAAAATATTTTTTCCGAGGCATCTCACGCCGAGGGCCACAACTTTTCTCCAACTTAACTTTCTGGGGACCTGGAAGCGTCAAAATGTAGCTAAAGGACCCCTCTATAGCGTAGTATAGCTCGTTTGGTTTTGAGGTTAAATACTTAATGATACCTTTGAATAAATCGTCCTCATATCTTCTCCCAAAGATCCCTTGCAGCGCCAATCCACGAGTGCTATACATACTACATTCTCCCACTTCCGTAAGTAATATATGGAGTTTCCCGCGAAATCGTAGGCGTTTTGGCTTATATTTTCCCGGAATCGGTGCATTCCTGACCCCCCTTTGACTGGTGTTCATTATAGGGCGGTCCGGCACCAAATCCTTCCGGGAAAACGTAAGTGCTGGACGCCGACGATAAGGCGAAACGTCAATTGGCCAAAATCAACCGTAATCCAGCGTCTCGGTGCAAGTATCTCGCAGGACGCTGCCGCCGAGGCGCAAGCCATACGCGGCGTGTGCATCGCCCCAGAAACGAGGAATAATCACGCCAGCAATCTCAATGGCATTAATAAGTGGATAAGAGAGGTGTATGTACTGGCACTAGCCAAAGACAGCGATAGAAGAACTTAGTTGTCTATGTCGTGAAAGTTTCACGACATAAATCTCGGGGAGCTTACCCCTGCAATCTTTGATCATTTTTCGTGTATTGGTGTACAAACGACGAACTTACTACAGCTCTTAAATTAACTAGCGAATCCTAAGTCAAAGTAGTTGTCTATGTCGTGAAAGAAGACTTCTTTCACGACATAAATCTCGGGGAGCTCACCCCTGCAATCTTTGATCATTTTTCGTGTATTGGTGTACGAACGACGAACTTACTACAGCTCTTAAATTAACTAGCGAAGCCTAAGTCAAAGGAACAACTTCAGCTACCTCGACTTCAGATCCCACAACATGTACAGCCACAACAATTACAGTCACGACAACTAACGCTGCAGTCACAACGTCACTCTGCCACAACTCATTCAACATCGACACCACCTACAACATAAGCACCACTATAATTTCTGAGTACGGTGAGACAGAGCTCTCCGCATAGTCGTCAGCACTGAGCAATCGGCGGCGTGCTTGAGCATCTTGCTCATGTCGACATCCGCATCGCTCTGCACGACCTGTCTCGCCCTCCCGATCGGGGAAATGCAGGCATTGGAGTCGTGCACCGCCTTGTCAAGCTCCGCGTCGACCTGCGAGTTGTCCAGCAGCTCCTGGTGGTAACGCTCTTTGTCCGTGGCCGCCGGCTGCATGTATACGTCCTTCTCCTCGGGCTTGAGCTCCTTCCACTGCACGCTGGTGACCTTCCGGATGTCGCCGATGTGCGCGCCCGGGTTCTCGTCCAATACCTTCTTGCACCGCTCATTGCAGAAGAGCAGATACTAGCTCTGTGGCCTCTTGACGGGCGCCATGGCTGCGCCGCTGACTCAGCGACTCTGAGCAATGCTCAGCGCGTTTTGGTTTGCTAGTCAACAATAATCCCCTTTTTAGCCAATTACAGCGAGTCCTCAAACCGTCGGCGCCAGGGACTTACGTTTTCCCAAGTCAATTCAGTAGTAGTGCCGAGAAAAAAAAAACAATGAACAACGAGGTTGCAGCAGCATCACCCCAATTGACTATCCCAATCCCGAAGCCTTTCAAGTGCCTCGGCACAATAAATCGCACTATCAACCCGATTATAACACCTAATTTGTTGTCTGCCAAATGTCCGACAAATTCCTCCTTCCGTCCTGCAATAAGTGTCGTATCTTTTCCAAGCTCTCCCACCGTCACAACTCACTCGTATACATTTTTGACACGCTACACCCACACAGCACCACTTAAACCCGACCACAGTTCCTCCACCAATCACATCCCTCTCTCCTCTCATTATCCGCCAATCGTCTGCCCGCACTAGAAACGTCGCATGGCGCTCCTCTTCCACATTCGAACCCCGAGCAGCTCGATATCTCGCGCACACCTCAAACCTCCCGGTCCCAGCTCCCGGACCCCCCCCCCTCCTCCAGACCATGGCCAATAAAGTTTTCTGGGCGCTGACGTGCGCGCTGCTGTCGCTGAGCGGCTGCGTGTTCCTCTTCCTCGTGGGGGTCCTCGTGCACCTGCAGCCGCAGTACATGAAGCTCAGCAAGAGCGTCGAGAGCCCCGCGCCCATCTTCGAGTCCGCGTGTCTCTACGCCACGCTCTTCCTCGCGTCCTCGGCCGTGTACTACAAGGAGACGCGCAAGGACGTGCGAAGCAGCTTCGACCTGGGCAGCTCCACGGTCGACGAGCGCCAGAGTCTGCTGAACCAGTACGTAAAGGGGACAGGGTGGTTGAGTGGGTGGGCGGTGGAGGCTGACGGGGTGTTTGTGTTGCGTGACAGACCCATGGTGAGCTACAGCTAAGCTCGGTGTCGAGTTTAAGGCTTTCGGTCCGGTATTTTTTTTTGTTTTTAGCTTTTTTTTTCTTTCTTCGTCTATGGACGGGAGCTGCTAGTAAATGTGAATGCAATGATACTATAGTTTTGTAAGGGTGTGAGTGGTTATTGACTGTTGGTCGGGATGTTTTACTGATTGAGAAGAAGGCTACGGATACTTCCTGTCGAGCGGTGCGAGTGGGGCAGAAATGGCGGAGTTTGAGAACGCCTACCAGCCAGAAGCGTTGGAAGTTCCTCAGAAAGCTCTCGGCTTTCCAACGACTGCAAGCCTGTAAGCTGAACATGGTGCAAGACCTGATGGTGGCGTGAAAATGAGCAAATTCAAGGGGGTTCCTGGCGCAAGCAGCTGCAAGTTTCGAAAACTTCCTGCCGGAGAACAAGAAGCTGCACGTCACTCGTGTCACGGATGCTATTAAATACTACGTAGTAGCTTCATCTCACAAATTTTGTGAGATGAAGCCGAACACCGAGGACGCAATCTTCTTGTACTTGGATCCGAAGGCGAGATTTAAGTGCGAGTAATGGTGCTATGTCACTTTGTTCTTTTGCCTAACTTTGTTTGTTATGTGCACAATGATCAAAGCGAATGGCGACGTGCCCCAACCGCGGTCGCCTTCCCGCGAGGTAATGGTAATTATGATCGGTGGTGGCAATTACAACGAGTATTAAAACCTGTTGACGTACGCCAAGGGACAATAGCCACCACGTTCATTTGGTACGGCTGCACTGAGCTGCTGAATCCGGAGTCGTTCTTGCATCTACTCGGCTCCATCGGAGCATACTTAGTAAGCCTTTAGTCAGTATGACTACAGGGTAGATCGCCAACGTTTACGACCAGTGTCGGCTATCAAATCCTCAAAACATAACATCGAGCTCGGGTTTCAGCCAGCCTGGTGGTGTAAACGAATCCCCTTATGTCCATATCCTTCTGGCCAGCATTCTCCTCAAGCAGGTTCGAGGATTCTGCCGTAGCTGGACTGTGGAGCTCGTTGTGGAGGGCACCAGCCGGGCTTTCAGTGACGGGAGAAACAAAACTAGACTTTTCGCCTTCCTCCACGTCACCGCTCACCGGGGCGTTAGATTTCTCTCCAGCCGCCTTCTTCCTCCCGAAAGTCGAGTGCACCAAGAATCCCATCAGCAGGATGATCAGCACCCCGCCAAAGAATGCTGCCAACGTGGTCATGTATGCGTTACCATTACACGTGTTGTCACAAACACCGGTGCTGGCGGAGCCTCCCTTCTCGTAAGCTTCGGGGTCCACATTGCCCGTCGTCTACGCGGCTCGGTAGATCGTAAGTGCCTCGCTGAAGAAATCCGTCAGACCGATGAAGAACATCACTCCCGACGACAAGGCGAAAGCAACAGACAAGGCCAACGGACTCGCCAAGAAATTCAAGCGCTTCACAGAAATCACGAGCACCGACAGCGTCGTAGCGAGACCGCCCAACACACTCATGCACATACCAGTAGCGATCACGGTGTTGGTGATCTGCGTTCCGGGTGTGATGCCGTTGTCGTTCGCGTATCCGTCATCGACATCCATGATATCGAACCAGGTCATCATCGCATTCTCCTCGTGCTCCAGAATGTGGCAGTGGGCAACGTACGGGTCCGTCGTGTCGAAGTTGAACTCCTTGGCGCCGCGGGGGCTTCCCTCGAGCAGATAATCTCCAGGGGTGCAGGCCACGTAACAAACCTGCGTAATGGTATCCGACCGCACGGCCGTTGGCGTTGGGAATGACAACGACATCCTTCAGTTGGTTCGTGTTCACTGTTTCCTCCGTGTCACCGCACTGAGCGTTGATCAAGTGCCAGTGGAAAGGGTGCGGGTCATCGGTCGGGTTCTGGAAGTTCCACTTCTCGACCGTGCCCTTGGTACAGTGCAGATTGCCGGTGATTCCAGAGGTGTTCACTTGCTGCGATCGGTACAGCAGAATGTTCATGGTCGGGCACAGCACCTCAGTTTCCATCTCACCCAGAATCAGAGTGCGCTCCTTACCACCGATCTCGTACAGCTCCTTGAGCGACTTGTACGGGGTCAGTGTGGACGGGATTTCACGCACTTCCATCGTATCGGTCTTCAGGCTCTCGAGGACGCGGAACTGCATGACGCGGTTGTCATAGAGCGTCGCCTGGTCCGAAGTCTGTTTGTCCTCGAGATCGTAGGTCGTGCCGTTCGTGTCGTTGCTGAAGTCGCACACGAATCCCACGCGCTCGAAAGGGAAAATCACGAGGTCCTCAGTGAGCGCCTTGGGCTCACCAACGAGACCCGAGTCCGTCGCCACTACCTGGCACCAAGGGCATGGTCAAGTTGTAGTGGCGCGCGTTGGCGACATTCACCAAGTGGAAGCGCACCTGGGCAGGCGGCACTTCAACGTACGGCATGATGACGCCGTTGACCGGGTTCACAGAGCCGAAGGACTCGGGCACCCACACCGTCGCGCCTTCGTTACAGTTGTCGTCCGAGTACATGATCTTGCCCGAGTTGCTGATGAGTCGGTCGGTCAAAAGCAGTGGGATGTCGGTCTCGATGTCCAAGTTGAGCTTGGCCTCCAGCTCCGCGTCGGAGATGATGTAGGCACCCATGAGACCGACCCACGTGTTGAGTCGGGTCAGGTCAGGCCGTTCGAGTGGTCGTGGATACGTCTTGGTGGCCGCGGACTGGTTGTTGAGGTAGTGGAACTCCTGCGACTGGTTCTTGTAACGGGAGACCGTCGAACCTCGCGAGCGACTCCATGCCGTGGACGTGGGTCACGACGGGCACGCCGCAGTACGAGTAGTAGGCAGAGGCTTGCTGCGTGAGCGTGAGCTGGACGCTCTTTTGGAGCAGGTGCGGCGCTTCGAGCTCGTTATACCACGTGATGTTGATCGGGACGCCCCTCGCGACCTTGATGGTGGGGCCCGGGAACGTCGGGGTCGAGTTCGTGAGCGCGTAGCCGTGAGATGGTACCGTCATTGGTCCAGTTGTGCGTCGAGCGGCCGATCTGCATGTCGATGGCACCGCCGGCGGTCAAGTCGATGACCTCCGGAATGGCCAACGCGCTGACATAGGCGTCCCAGTCGGTCTTGAGGCCGGTGAGCGCGTTGGTCGGCGACAAAAGTGCAGCGGTGCCGAGCGCCAAGGCCACTGCCGAGCACCACTACAGAACGCTCATAATATGGCTAATATTAGGGGGGGGTCAGAATTAGCTTTTTTGCCGACATATTCCTGCCGAGATGGCAACCATATTTTTCATGGTCGGCGACCATTTCCATCTCCGAAATGGATCACCTCCAGAGGTAAACCATTTTCGAGATGGTCGACCCTTCGCAGCAGGGCGCGACATTCACTCTTTTTATGTTGAAGTTTGTATGGCTATTCACTACACAATTATCAATCTGCAAGAAGGCGCGGCCATTGAGCTGCAGCGTGCAGCGCTGGAGCTAGAGGCGTCCGGCGGCACTTAGATGCTTCGCGCGTGTGCTCCTAGCTGCACCCAACGTGTCTACAGGTAAGTATCCCTCAGCGCTGCTTCGAGCTGCAGCTACGGAGCCGCGCCTCGATTGGCAGCCTGCACTGCTGCTTGTCCGTCGTGAGGACAACACAGAACACCTATTAAAATGTAGGTCCTATATGCGCTGATTTGCGTGTGTACTACATCTAGATGCCTAGGCTAGCTGTAGTGCGATTTAGGGGGCTGCGTGTGCAGCAGCCTCCTTCCAGGGCGAGGACTTTCCACCCATTGCTGGGGGCTTCGGATAGTTTGCATGGTAGACGATCTCAATTCTGAACCGTGCTATATTTTGCAAATGTTCCTACCATTTCTTCGTCCGAAAGTCTACCATATTTTTCGTACCATTTGCCAATTCTGACTCCCCCTATTATCCGCACACTCCTTTTATATGGCTGATCGTTTGGCGTATTACCCGCTTTGCCTCGTTCTGTCGGTTTGATATCACCCCTCCTTTAGCCCCAATCCACTTCTTGTGTTGCAGTGCGATGGATTCCTATTACTGTAGCTACATACATTTAGTAATCTTACGATAATATTTTTTACAAAGCCGTGCTATGCCCGGAACAGCTCTGGATTTTATGTAAGATTCTAGTAACGAAGAGCACGTGAAGTGCACAAATTCATCGAGTGAACGGAACCTGGCGATAATGCCAGCGACCACAGGTTATCGACAGGTATTGAGTTTTTCGGTTCAATTGGGGTACCCGGACGAAGCGTCCGGGGGAGTTCGCAGTTCGCGAGCCGAAAATCTTTATTGGCTACCATGTAAGTGAACTCAATAATTCTCATCTACAAGTCGAACCTGTCAGTCCCAGCTACTACATGTAGTCGTTGGCAAATAGTAATACTATCGAAATGTCAGCTTCGACCTTGGCATGACGCGATTCCGCGTGGACCTGAGGACAATTAGCCTAGCTGTTCTTTAGACGGGGTCTAAAGATCAGTGACGGAAGCTGCTGTCTTTCTGACATTGGAGCACGATAAATACATTGTGATATACTAGGGCTTTGCGGGGCGACTGAGAGGAGCATCTGGTGCGCCTGCTTCGCAGCCGCACCATCGCCCCCGTGGACTGGCAAAGTATACATGTATACATATACTTGCAAGCAAGAACCTGTTCTAGTAGAAACTGGAGTTTAAAGCGGAGGGCGCACAAGTTGTGCAGCAGCTTTTCGCGCGATTACATTACATGCATGTTTCAACTTCCCGCATCACCGATTGCCAGGCTGCATGTTGCCAGAATGTTGCCAAGATGCATGTTGCCAGAATGTGCCAAATGCAAACAAACAAACCGACGCTCCTGGGCCGCCTAACGACAGTTCTTCGAACTGCGAATTCGATCAACAGCTTTTCGTCTGAACTACTATTAGTAACTCGCTAGTACGACGATATAAACTACTTAAGTACTAGCTGTAATAGTAGCACTTTTCAAGACATCTGAGCTACTATAGTAATAGCACTATAGTACTATCGAACCTTTCGACCATCTAAACAGCTTCCGTGGCCCACATCGGGACGCGTTCGTTCCATTTCCAAGTTCTGGTTGTGCTTCATCAGCACCTGCATGTCCGCTCGATGATAAAAATGGATACAAAGCTTGCAGCAAGTCGTGAATCCAGTTCGCGATCCACTGATAACTCGCTAGTAACTCCCGAAAACTATTAGATCGCTTAGAGCATCTCCAGCGGTAAGCTCTAACACCAGTTTTATCGTAAAAGTAACGCCGTTGAGACTTGAGAGGGATTTAATGCTCCCACCGGTGAGTCGTATCGCGGGTTTTAACTTCACCAGGGTCTATACTTTGACTCTTCGGTCTTAAAATAAGACTCGAATTCTAACATTTCTTACTTGTTTTCACTATGGGGGTCGGAGCTCGATAATCGAAGCTGCTCAGGACGAAAATTCGTGGCCAAGGATTTAGTTAAGATGGCGAATACATCCTCCCGGTGGGGAGCTGTCCTCTCAACACCGACTTATTTTAATTTTCGTGGTCTTAAGGGGCTCGATAGGACCGGAAAATAAGTCCTACCGCTGGAGATGCTCTTATTGAGTTACTAGTTACTAAAGTAGTAGTAGAATCAGAATCGGCTGAATTACTAGCTACTATAGTAATAGTAGTACCAGTAGTACTATTGTACTATCTCTTACTAGCGCCGTGAGTTACTACCAAGCAGCCAACAGTGGCCTTCGAGCCCGGCGTTGTTCTTCTCGATCTGCTTGCGCAGCTTCATCTGCTCGATATCGTCCTCGTTGAAGAAGTCTCGCTCCTTGAGATAGAGCTTCATATTAATAGAGGTCTCACTCCTCGTCCGTCCGCCTGCACGCGGTTATCTTGTTGATCTGCGCCTTGCAAATTTTATCCATTTAGGTTGCGCGAGTGTAACAGTTTAATCAAATGTAGCATATACAATTAAATCGAAGAATGTATCCCTTCTAACAGGATATGGATCTTAATCTTCTCCGGATGGGTCAACATTCATCAAATAATATCATTTCCTAGCAGGATATTAAATGATAAAGGTTATTTAAACGTATTTGTGGTCTAACCGTTATCGAATTTTTAAGGGTATACGATGTACTTAGAATTCATACCTCTGGTAGGACTCTGGATATAAAATCCAGAGAATTACGGTAATATTTGAAAACGATACGTGTATAGTTGAGAACGTACCCATGTTTTAAACGCTAATAACAGCACACAACTCTTTGCGCGGGTGTCGAGGCGAATACAAAGATTAGGCTCAGGATATTGGCGTCCAAGTGGTGAATTGCCCTCGACTCGACAGTAGAGTGACGTCCAGAAAAGCCCCTCATCACGACACTGATCAGTGCAACTTTCGACTGCGCGGCAAGTTTCTCTTTCGTGACTGGCAAGAACTCGTCGTCAAGTGCTTCAAGCGCCTTCGTCTCTTCCTCGCCAAACTCTCGACTGTTTGAAGATGACAATACGAACTCCACGAGCTCTCGTGTCATTCGAAGCGTGGGGTCCCGCAAGCACGAAATCACGTCTGCCGCTGTGTCTGTCTCCCAAAGTCCGATTTTTCGAATGGGTAATTTTTGCAGTGCATCATGCCTCGATGCAACCACGGTACATCTTGTCGTGTTAAAGTCCTCGAGCAATGGACACACGGTGGCTAGCACGCTGAGGTCCACTATGGGCTGACTGCTGTCGTCGTTGTATACATGAAGCGTTAATTTGCGAACGCCGCCGAAAACCAATTCCAGTAGAGTTACCACCAGTCCAACATTGTCAACCGCTTTAAAATACAACTCCAAACTGTCACAAAGTCGCTTCTTGTTTGCGTGGAATCTCGACGGACCAGGCGTGAACCGAGTTGAACCGCCAAGCCTCGTCTTGCAAGCCCCATACCCAGGAACAACGATATCTATGAATTCGCTGTTAGCTGGGTCGAAACAAGCTCGGCACCGGAATTTACTTGACGTGACCAGGGCGTTGCTGTCTTCAGCCAGAAACTCGCGAGGCCACAGTTGCGTTTCTTCGTCAATATCCACGAACCCGTACACGACCCCATGGTCCTCCTTTAACGTTGCTGAAGGGTAGGCGGTCCTCAACACTCGCTTAATAGCTGACATATCCGCGTTTGTCAGTATCGTCTCTCGAATGGTCAGCCTTGGTATGGGGTTTCCGTCGTTGGAAGACCTACAGTAGAGACCGTATACTAACCATGACCATCGATCGGGATTCATCGATTCCATGACTGCCTCTTTCAACTGAGTAGCAGGATTCACGTCAGCGACAGCCGAGCAAGTGGCGGCAAAAACATCGTCAGGTACCGAGTTGCATTTCAAAAGCAACTCTCCGCACTCCGCCCGAGTTGATGTTGCCGATGTGTTGCCATCTTTCGCTAATCTGCACAGCGAACGACTGCAGACTAACGTGCTCAGAATAATCCCGGCATTTATCACGTCGTGAAGAGGGTCAGCGATCCAATCTTTACAATCCAGATTTAACATTAGTATTAGCATTGGCACTCGAACCAATGCTTCTGTCACCTCCAGGAAACCAGACGACGTAGTCAAACTTGAGATATTTGTCTCCACGAATCCGCACTTTGGCGCATCCGGTGCATCAGCCACTGGTGTTTGCCGCCACATATCAACCAGAATAGCCTTCTCGCGCGTCATATTCAGTTGGACAATAGCAGGAACTCGAAGCCCCAACAGTTTCTGAAATGCATGCAGAACTGAGCTCGTCCCATTTCGAAAATCGTCATGTTCCTGTCGGCCTTCCACTCGGTTATCCTGAAAATAACACTTCCAATAGATGGAACACCAGAAACGCAGCTGCTTGCCATTCATCGCATTTAATTTGTTGGCTGCAGCTCGGAACTCAGGCGAGTACTCGGGCGGGTCGTCCGGGTGTCCTAGCAACGCGCCCCAGGTGAACGGTGTATGAGTTGCTGCGAGATCATTCGGCGACAGAGTTCCAACGAGACGGAGGTCCCAAAATGGGTAGTAGAGGCGGTCATCTGACACCGCTTCTCTTATTCCCGTAGACTTCATCATGAGCTGAACAAACGCTCCGTTGTTCACAATTGCAAGAATAGTAAACAGCTCGATCCCCTCTCGCAACTGGCGTAATAATGAAGCATCCTGGTACCTCGACTTGTCCATGAAAACCCGTAATAAAAATCTTTGCGTCGACGCACGATCACGATTGCGGGGGCTACACATCAATAGTACGTCCACAGTCGAACCAGCTGAATTTGCTTTATTGCTTTGAAGCAAAGTTCTGCTCAGGGCAGCATGCCAAGGTTCCAGAAACTCCCATTCGGTCGCCATACTTGGTAGATATCAAAATGCGGGTTTGAACATGCAGTTTCGATTTTCTTTGTCAATTCGCATCTGTCTGGGTCCAGCAACATCCATGAGGTAATCCATTACTAGTACTGATAGATGGATTGGCGCTTCTGGAGTCCATGACCAAAGCCCGGTGAAGTTTGTAGACAGTAACAAGTTTTGTTTCAGTAATCGCGAGAGGGTTAAAATGCTGGTGATGACGAACTTGCACGCTACCAATGCATCGGGACGGATGGCTTGACAACTCGTCGAGCTTTCAGTGAGACAAAGGTCTGTAGGAGCAAATGAGATAGTTCAAAGCCTACGACTGGGAATTCCTGCCTATGGTGAAAGAGAAGTTTCCTACCAAGTCGAAAGCTGCCATGCTGAGTGTCATCATGAGTGCGTCCTATGTGACGAGGCCAATTCACCGCCTGGGCTCATTTTTGCATTCACTTTAACTCTCCAGCAACGGTCTGGTGAACAAGACAACGGTGTCCATAAATGAATGCTCAACAGGATCTTTCAGTCTACTTTAATAGCATTTGATATAATCGGCACGTTGTCGAATATGCTAAGCTATCAGTTCAGCGGTGGGGTGGCGCAAGCATGTTGAGATGTGTGCAGTTTGGCAGAGAGGCCACCTCTGAAATGTCAATTCCCTGTGCTCAGCAGTGCTGCATTCTGGTACTGGGTCATGTACAAGTCAGCTTTCAGCCAGCCGATCAGAGCTACAACCTGCCTCCACTCCAGCTGTTGTGTGTACGGTTGATAGATCTCATCTGTGGCACAAAACTTGCGGTAATTTACCCCCAGCGGCCGTACAGCAACTCGAAATCTGCATTTGAAATTGTAGCTCTTGGTGAAATTATTTTTTCTGGATTGATTAACATGCAGGTCAACGGTTTGGAACAGTAATTGACAGAAGTCATATGAATTCCGCAGTTTCAAAAAATATTATTGTGGATTCCGCTGATTAATCCGCAATCTATTCTGGTTTTATCCAGATTTTCGTTAGTCCAATTATCCAGATTTTCGTTAGCCCAAGAGATGTTCCATCATCCAAGGTCAAGAATCCACACGCACACGGAAAAAGCTCTGTTCGAGGTCACGAAGTGTCAGAACTAATAGCTCTCAATCATTAGTGGAAAAAGACATTTCTCGTTATGAGAACGAGATATCTTCTGAACTTTTCTAATCATTGCACAGGCAAATTCGCATTTTCGACATTGATGTGGGTAAACAAACGCCTCTCGGTCAAATCTGACCTCGAAAGGTGGAGAAGATGTACTGTAAGCTGGTTGTTCCTGCTCGATATGAGGACAGAGGTTATCATTCTGAACTTTGCCAAGACATTGCCATGGCGACCGAGTGGAAATTCATGGAACCTTGGCGTACTGTATTGCGCGACAGTTTGACGCCTGGAAATACTCATGCTCCCAAATCCATCCTAGACGTGTCGTTTATCGTTCCAGGAAGACGCCCATGGACGCGAGAAAAAAATATTTACCTCGAGCTTTCTGGAAACGAGCGGAGTCGACAAGATACAGGGAGACTCCAACAGCTGCGTGAGGCCATGGAGCTGTTCACACTGCTGTCGTTTGTGAACCATGAAACATTCCATGAGCTACTTCTTTCACCGACGGTAATTCAGCCATTGTCTTCCCTAATATGGACCATCCGATTAGGTGGGAATCTGTCGGCAAGCAATGCCGTAGCCCAGACTCAAGTTGCGTGGGGAGCTTTCCTCGGGTTTCCAGATGACCCGTGGGAGTATTCGCCCGAGTATCGAGCAGCAGTCCAGAAATTAGAGGCGATGGGAGTGGAGGAATCTAGCGAAGTTTGTTCTCGTAGTGAACCTACAATTCGCTGGACCTGCAGACTTCTCGATAGTCGTGTGGAGGGCCGGCTAGAATCAGCAGACGTATCAAGACCATTTCGTGACCAACTTCGAAGATTATTCGATATCGTGGTTCCTCCTATTGTGCGGGCGTTTGCAACTCGTGGTTGTGCTACGCTGGTTAACACTTGGATTCCAGCCAATACATGGCGGCAACAAGTCGGAATTGGGACCACCCAGTCATACATGGCGGCAATAATTCGGAATTTGGCCCACCCAGCCGTCCCGGACTTGACACTTGCATTGGCAAGGACTGGATCAGCATACCTTCGACTGGATCTTGAGCGCGCTACGATTAATTCGCGACAAGCCATGATGAATGCTGGCTTTTTGCTAAGCACTTTGGTGTATGGCAAAGCGTTGCGTCTTGAGATCAGCAATGATAGTAATTCCCCACTCGATACAGTTCCAGTGAAAGTCGGAAAACTAAAGTTATGGTGCGCCAGGGTATGCAACAGAATGTTTAGTTCCATCTGTTCGGCAGTCGCTGGGTTATCTACTACGGCGGCGAGTCTGGATTACGATTCAGTACGCTCTGAACGATGGTCATGGCTGATGTACGCGCTCTGCTGTGGGTCTTTAAACGCCCTGGCAACTAAAGTCTCAATTTCGCTTGGAGAGTTGACCAAGTCCGACATGTTGGCGATTGCCGCAGTACTGCAGACCCACTATCCTCAACCAATATTGGACCCAAATGGAAAGGGCTCCCACGCGTATGGGTTTGTCGACATTCGAGCAGGAACCGAGCTGCATCCATGTGGACTAGAAGGTGACAATGACGGTCGCTTTGTTTTGTCTCGTGGATGTCGCTGCCGAGCACTTTACGACCCAAACGATAGTGTATCGTGGGTGAATCTCGTTGTTCCTGGATACGGGATCTGCAAAGCGAAACTTGGTGAAGGCGTCAAATTTATCCCCGATTCTCAGAAACCAGTCTTCCCGGAGAAACGATTGTGTGGATCACTGGAAATAAATCATGTCACGTTCGAGACGTCTACTGTGTTGATGGAGTTTCGGACGCTTGTCACCCACGGACTTCGTTCGTTAGAACTATATATCGACAAAGAGGAAGTCGCTGCAACCTCAATTCGTATCGACCTTTGCGCGCTGTCCACCGCATGTCCAGAGCTGCAGCATCTGTATATTACCGAGTTCGACGTTGTCGTATCTGCTCATAACGAGTCCCTACGTCGCTGGCCCATCAAGACAATAGCAATTCGAGATTGCACGGGCCCGTTGTCCGATTTGACGAAGTGTTTGAGAAACCCCACGCTTCGGATGGCTCGACAACTCGTCGAACTTGAAGTGTCAGCACAAAAGAATGTACTTGTCGAGGAGGAAATGCGAGAACTCAACGCCTACGACGGGGAATTCCTGCCTTTAAGGAAAGAGAAGCTGCCTGGTAGATCGAAAGCTGCCATGCTGAGTATCGTCACGAGTGCGTCCTGTGCAACGAAGCCAATTCACCACCTGGACGAAGACATCCTGAGCCTCATCTTTGCATTCGCCTCTTTTCCAGAGCAAAGATCCGTGAAGTGTTCGAGCCTCCGCCATATAAGCCGTCCTGGGCGATGTGAAGTTATGTGACAGTCGAGTAAGTAGTAGAAAATCAATCTGCTACCCCCGTGGTCTACACACAATAGCATTCCCACGTGTCGCCTCCACTTGTAGTTGAAACTTCGGTCACTATATATCTCAAGGGAGATGTTTCCGTCTATTAGATATGATCGACGCGTTGTCGAATATGCCGAGCTATGACTTCAGCTGCGGGGTGGCGCAGCATGTTGAGGTGCGTGCAGTTTGGTAGAGTGGCCACCTTTGAAATGGCAATCCCCAGTGCTCGATACTGAGAAGCGTCTGCATTCCAGTGCTGGGTCATGTACAAGTCAGCTTTCAACCAGATCGGCGGCTCAGAGCGACAACCTGCCTCCACTTCAGCTGTTGTGTACGGTTGGTAGGCCTCCTCCATGGCACAAAACTTGCGGTAATTTACCCCCAGTGGCCGTAGCAACTCGGCACTAAATGCTTCGATCGTGTACTCTTCAACTCGCAGTTGAGCCGCTGTCTTGTCACCTTTGGAGGTTTTCTGGTGGACGGATGGCATCTCAAAGGGGAGACCATCAAGCAGAATGAGAGGCGAAAGAGCGTGACCTTCGTCCACAGCAAGTCGCGCGACCTGGTGAGCCACACGACAGCCGAAGGAAAATCCCCCGAGAGCATAGGGACCATGAGACTGATGCTCGCGGATGATGTTCCAGTACATTTTGGCGAGCTCTTCAACGCTTGATGGTTGCGTGTTGGAGACTGATCGTTTCTCGTCAGAGGGTGTTGCTGCTTGAACGCCGATGACCGCGAATGGCAGTTGTCTAGCCAACTCCAGCAACTTCCACACGGTGCCGTCTGCGTCATGGAACAAGAACAGCGTCGGCATCGCACTCGATGACTTGGTTGTAGGCCAGTTGAGCGGCACCAGCGTCTGTGAGGTCCATTCACGCAAATCCACCATGGAAGCTGCCGCACTGCGGGCCATTTCTGGTAGCGACGATGTGCGGAAGAATTGCTCGAGCGTCAACGAAAGTCCTCGGGCTTGTGCTAGCGCAATGGCGCGGATAGCAGCCAGAGAGTCACCGCCCAGCTCGAAGAACGAGCGAGTCATCAGTCGATCCTCGAGCTCATCGGTATCAACGCCTTCGTCGTCGTTGAGATGGTCGAGACCGAGAGCTTGAGCCCAAACCTGCCGCAAAATGTCCACTGCGAATTGCACCGTGATCGTGGAGCAGTCGACGGTAGTTCGCTGAGGTTCTGTTGAACGTGAAGATTCACTACCGCATGACCGAGCACCTGCCCAACCTGCAAGCGCGCGGAGGTCAATCTTCCCGTTCGGAGTGCGTGGCCAGCTACTTACAACACGGATCGACTGAGGTACCATGTGAATTGGCAGATGATCACGGAGATAGACACGGAGGTTGTCAAGATATCCCTCTCCAGGTGATCGGTCATTGACGCAGTTGGCAAGCATGACGAAGGCTACCAAAGAAGTCGAGAGACCTTGTCGCTGTTGAGATTTTGGCTGAGAAATGGACAAGACCTCGGCCGCCCTGACACTCGAGTGGCGCAGCAGCACATTGCGCACTTCCTGCAGCTCGATACGCATCCCGTGGTGCTTCACTTGGGCGTCTGTGCGTCCAAGGAAGATAAGGTCACCACTCGGTAGCCACTTGACCAAGTCACCCGTCTTGTACCAAGACGTCCGTCCACGCTTTGGGACTATCGATGCGATCTCCTGAAGCTTGTCGTGCACAATAAATGCCTTTGCTGTGAGATCTGGGCGATGCCAGTAGCCCCGAGCAACCCCTGCACCGCCAATGTAGAGCTCGCCGGGGACGTTTACCGGCACTAGTCGGCGATGGGCGTCAAGTACAACCACCGGGTGATCGTCGATGGGTTTTCCGATCGGGACGCTCTGCAATCCTTCAATGGGACTCGAAGTGCCTTGCAATGCCAATTCTCGAGGCAACCGGAACGCTGAAGATGTGATGGAAGCCTCCGTCGGTCCGTACTCGTTCACTAGGCACGTCGTGCTCTCTTGGTGCTTCCGGTAGAATTGCCGCGCAAGCTCAATCGGAAAGGCCTCGCCCGCTAGCACAACGTGTTTGATGGAAGTGGGGAAGCTTTCGCCCTTGTCGCTTAAGTAGTCGACGATCAGCGCGAAGTACGAGGGCACGAACACGCAGAACGTGATGTGTGGGGCGCCAAGCAGCACATTCCGCATGTAGTGCAGCTCGTGTAAGCCCTTCGGACGTGTGATTCGAGCACTTGCTCCGACGAGCAAAGGCGAAAAGAGCTGCGACAGTGAACCGTCCAGTGTAGTTGATGTGCTCTGGAGGAATACGTCGTCTGAAGTCACCTCGTACGTCCGTACAGTCCACCAGAGAGTAGTCATGAGAGCAGCATGGGAAAGCACAACTCCCTTCGGGTTACCTGTTGACTGTAGGGTGTTAGTCATGGACTAGATGGACAATGCTCTCAACTAGTGCAAACGTACGTACCCCAGAGGTGTAGAGGATGTATGCGGCTGCTTTGTGAGGATCTCGCGAGTCACGGTACTGGAATCGAGTATCGTCTCGTGAGTGCTTGTCGCGTGAGGTCAGGGCGTCTACGTCTTCGTAGCACAGGACACACGGCGAGAGATCGTCGTCATCTTCTGAGCCAGTAGTGATGGGGCTCGACAAGTATCTAGCGATTTCGTAATGCTTTCGCTGTGTGATGATCACATGGAGGCCGCTGTCACGCGCCATGTAGCGCAGACGCTCGCGTGGGAATTCCGGGTCCAGCGGCACGAACACCCCTTTCAACCGCAACACGCCCACCATAGCTGCCACGTTTTCCAACCCTCGATCCAGGAGCAGGCCGATATGCAGCTCAGCGGCACAACCAGGCATGTCAATCATACACAGAGCACTAGCGATGCGGCCGCTGTGGCTCCACAGCTCTCGGTACGTCCATTGCGTGTCTTCAAAGTGCAGCGCGGGGTTGTGCTGAGTTTTTTGCACTTGGGCGAGCAGACACTCGTCTAGGAAGTTCGACGAGGGTTTGTCACTGGAACTCGATGATGAAGCTGCAGGCTTCGGCATCCCCCACTTGGACACGAGTTGCCTTCGCTCCGACTCGGACAGCATGCGAATAGATGGAGATCGCACAATGGCCGTTGGGGCGTGGGTGACCTGCTCTAGCAACGTCAAGTAGTAGCCCGTGAATCGCTCGACAGTGTCTCGAGTAAACCGAGCGGTGGGGAATTCCATTGATCCTTCCAGTACGGGATCCCCTACAGCTGCCCCCTTGAGATGGCGGTAGCGCATGGACAGCATGAGGTCAAACTTCGCAGACTGATGAGGCAGCGAGAGCTCGACGTACTTCTTGCTGTCACCACTGGCGTCGTCGTCGCTGTGCTCCCATGAAAACATGACCTGGAAGAGTGGGTGCTGCCAGCGTCGTTCAGAGTCTCCGCCAACATCGCGATCGCTCTGAGCTGTCGCCCGCAAGTGCTCGAGCACCTTGTGAAAGGGGATCTCCATGTGGTTGTAGGCGCCGAGCACCACGTCACGCACAGAGGCCAGGAACTCTGTGAAATCCGCATCCTCGCTGCATTTAACTCCAAGACGCAGCGGGAGTGTGTTCACGAAGTAGCCCATTACATCCTGTAGGTCGGCGAGTCCGCGACCTGAAGAGGGAGCTCCGATAACGAAATCTTGCTGTCCTGACAAGCGCTCGATCAGGAGGTAGAAGACAGCGAGGAGGCCCATGAACATGCTGGCGCCTTGAGCGTGACAAAGTGCAGAGAACGCCTTCTGCAGTGCTGGGGACGATCTGAAAACTACGACGTCGCCCTTTGTAGTGGCCGATTCAGGTGCCTTAGGCTCGACAGATGCAATAGTCGAACCCGAGTCAAACGGAAGCTCAAGTAGCGGAGGTGCACCGCTCTCCGTAAGTTGCTGCGTCCAATACTGCAGCGCTGGAGCCATTACTCCGGAGCGCATTCGTGAGCGCTGCCACACTGCAAAGTCTCGGTACGTCACACGAGAGCCACTAGAGGCTTCACATTCCAGCTCCCGAATAACTTCCGCCGTCGAAACCATAGCGTCTTCACTATTCAGGAACCGCTCGTACAGCTCGTGAAAGTCGTTCCAGAAGAGCTGGCTGGAGGCTGCGTCGGTCGCGATGTGATGCAGAACTACAGCCAGAACCCACGACGTGGAGCTCTGATCTGGACTAACAACTGCGTACACGCGAATTGGTGCCTGACGTGCCAAATCAAAGGGTTCATCCGTCACTTTCGCCACAACGGCAGCAAGTTCCGCATCACTCGAGTCCATTGGCCCTAACAACTCGCTCTGGACGACTCTGAAGATCCCCAATTCGCCTTGGAAATGGGACAAAGGGTGCACAATTTGTCTCGGTTGTGCTCCTGCGCTCGCGTCGACGTCGAAACATGTGCGTAGGGCCTCGTGCTTAGCCACCAACGCGTTGCAGGCGCTCTCCAACGCAGCCAAGTCCAACGACACGTCGCTGAACTGCAGCGCTCGCACCACATTGTACGCTGTGCTGGAGGGCTGCATCCGTTGCAACGCGAACATCTGCAGCTGCGAGTACGACAGCTCGCAGGCCGCAGTGGCCAGCCCTGGACGCAGCGTGAGACCGTCTTCCTCTCGGTCTTCATCATAGTCCCTAAGCATCTGCGCCACCGCGCTCTGGAGCGTCTTCAGCCGTCGCACTCTCGTGTGTTTGATTGTTTTCCTTCTCTTTGTCGGCGGTTGGCCCCGGTCTCCGCTCTCCATCAGCAGAAGCTGCAGCCAATGCACCGCCACGTCCACTTGACCCGCATCGAGCGCCCGCGTCAACGCAGCCACATCCACCGCATTTTCATTGCGCTCTATGGAGAAGGGGTCGTGGATAACACCGTCGTCACCCTTCGCCGCTGCTAAGTGCATTCTCCTGATAAGAGCCACACACCTCAACGTTGCACCGTCAAACGAGCAGTGCTATTGAGACTGGCAGTTCATGAACGACCGTTACGAACACGGCACTTTTTAGCCAATGGAAGGGTGCCGCTATTGTTGACACGCGACCAGCTGTTCTGAAGTTGAAGTGAATTGTAGAATTAACGCCAAGGCCTCTCGCTTTCGCTCAGTCCTTGCAGTGATAATTTGCGAGAAAACACTATTGCTGTATTGGAGAGCCGCTGCCCCCTAGCAACGCCGAAGGTGATGTATTTGTGTACAGTACGTGCTTGTGTGTATTGCGCGTTGCTGCGTTCCATCTGAATTTCCTGTCCATGGTAACAAATGGTATGCTTCATACACATTTCAATATCGTCGTAGCTACGACGCAGCTAACGCTGGATTTGTGGATATCGTTGTCCCTGGTTACAGGCAGATATGCAAGAGGAGGGGAAGATACGCGGCTAGTCCACGACCGATTCGACTGATCGAAACTCACAACATTGCGCTGAACTTCGGCTCGATTGAAGTTGGTCTGCTTCGGTTGAGATGAACTTCAGCGTTTTGGCCAGCGATGCCAATAACAATAAACTGTAGTATCGTGGCTTCAGCTCATAATGGGACATAAGTATTAATAGCTTCTCTACTTATTATAATGTATCGGGAATATCTCCTGCAATGCAAGCGCAGTATGTTGCCGTAATATTTTGTGCAAAGATTCAAAAATGTTCTTTGCTCAAGTCACTACCAAGTGCCTATTAATTTTATATCACTTAACTACAGTTTAAAGTCATACCTTGGAGCTGAAGGTTCTCCTCTTAATTTCATCAAGGCCTGCGTTTTGACAAACATGAATACACGCCTTATCATGAGCGAATCGAAGGGCTTTCTATCGGTAGCATTTTGCAGGACACCGAGGCGGACAATCGCAGAACGTCGGGTTCTTTTCTTTTAGTGCTTCTGTAACTACCGCTGATGTGATGCGGAGCCGAACATACTTTTGTGTGAGCGGCGTAAGCGTGGGGTTTGACAAATACGACGCCAGAGTATTTTTATTTGAAATTAGTACTTTTACTATCAGATTATGCAATAGTACTGATTCATATTTATTTACAGTTAGTTGGGTAATACTGTAATTACTATGGTAGTAGTTTAGCAAAATATTAAAAATTCAAATTAATATTGCAGACAATATCGTAGCATCAGCGAATTAATACTGTTCGAAAAGCATGCCACTGGCTTTCTTGTCAATCGCTTGGCCGACCAACACATGGGAACGTAGCGCCGGCGTCTGGGCTCAACGCTTTCATTCTCAAATACCCCCGCGGCTCATACAGTTGAAAAGAATCAACAATGCTGAGTGCCAAACTCCTGTTTATCTGCGTGGGCTTGCTCAGTGCCGCCATCTCGGAGGCGGCGACGTGCTCAACTCTGCAGCAGGACGTCGAGTACAGTGGCGCTGCGGTTGGCCGCGTCCCCAGTTCCTCCGCTAACGGCTGCTGCTCCATCTGCGCCAAGGTGAACGGGTGCAATGCGTTCACCTGGACCAACGAGAACCGCGGCACGTGCTGGCTTAAGAGCGGCGAGGGATCGTCCAAGAAAAACCCTGGCGCAATCTCCGGAGTTCTCAAGGCCTAGTCCTCGACATGCCGGACCAACTACTGCGACGGTATCCGATACCTGCAGACGTCGAAGTTCAACCCCAACGCTGTATCGGAGACGTGGAGAGAGAGACCCTCGCTAATCATTAGAAATGTCAACAGTAATCGTGCAACTTGGTTTCAATCTCTACGTGCAAAATGCTGCAAACGATCCGAGCTACGCTCTGTCCTTGTGTTGAGCTCCGATATTTCGCTCTTTCAACCGGGTATAGTGTCTAGTAATGGAGCGAGATTATTGCGCGTTCAACTATACTTTGAATAGTAGCAGCTCAAAACACCAGCAATCGATCGACCAGGTTGAGAACAATGCAAAATGAAGCTCATTTGCGTTGAATCGGCTGCGTGACGCTCGTGACGACACGGGTTATCCTAGCCTTGATTTGGTAGGAAGTTTCTACGGGCAGGAACCGCCGTCGTAGGCGTCGTTCCCACATTTCCACCTCGTCAAAGGGGCTGTCACTAAAGCTCAACGAGTAGTTGAACCATTCGATGTGGGGTTTCTCAAATCAAACATATACCCGTCAGCACTCTTCCGAATGTTTATCGTCTTGATGGACAAGGGCTGGTGTATTGTCAACGGTTTTTCACTTGGAAGTTTGGTTTTCCTGAATCGTGGGTAAATCGGATGCCTGCGCCACATTCTGCGAGGAACGATGATATTCATCACAACTTTGTGAAGTGGCATGCACTCGGCATCACATTCCACTGAGATGCAATTTCGACAAAACTGTAGATGGGTAGCCTACACTCAAAATTTGCCACCACTGGAGAACGGAGAAAAGTTCTACTGCTGCAAGACGCACACCGCGTTTACATACACTAACACGTTTAATAACAAAATTCAGCACTTGCCGTGAATTAATCAAAGCAGCGCCGAGGTTAGCGATGTTTTTGCGGCCCGAGTCAATGCAACTAACCCACATGGGGAATTCAGGGGCGTTGAACATCTCACTGACGCTTGAGGAATTCCAACTCCGTCGCCATCACCAACTTTCAAAGCTCGCAGTGTAAAAACAAATTCAAGAAGTGCAGATCGACAACGAAATTGAGGAGAAGCAATTTGACGATTACCATATTCCACTCCACGACTGTAAAAAAGTAGCCAAACACTACAGTCTGATGGCACCCTCTCGAGTCCTCGACTTACAACTTGGAGTCGACCACGACACGCGATTTCTTCTCCATCTTCTTGGACCAGCCCTCCAGCATTTCGCGTGGCATGACGGGCTTCTTGTAGAGGTAGTGTCCTCCGTCCACGATCAGGACATCGCCCGAGACGAAGTTACCCACGGGTGACACCAAGTACAGCACAGCAGCCGCGATGTCCGTCTTGGCGCCGACGCGCCCCACAGGGATGGTGCTGGCCATGTACTTCTTCCTCTCCTCGGGGTCCACGTCTCCTCCGAGTTTGGCGGTGCCCGTCGTATCAGCGATAGGACCGGGGGCGACGCCCGTCACGCGGATGCCAAACTGCCCCCACTCAAGCGCCAGCGAGCGCGTGACGCTGTCCACCGCCGCCTTCGCCGCCGACGCGTGCACCTGGTACCACGTGGCGGGCAGCTGCAGCGTGGCCGTGATGTTGATGATGCGGCCGTCGCCGCTGCGCTTGAGCGGCTCGAAGGCCGCACGGCTCATGTTGAAGGTGCCGATGGTGTCGATCTCCATGACCGTGCGGAACGCGTTGGTCGAGAGCTTGTCGGCCAGCGCCAGGAAGTTGCCCGCCGCCGAGTTCACCAGCACGTCGAGCTTGCCGAAGCGCGCCACCACTTGGGCCACGGCCTTGTCCGCGCTCTCGGCGGAGCGCACGTCGCCCTGCACGTACATGAACGCGTCCGAGGACACGCCGCGCTCGCGCATGAGGTCCATGGTCGACTGCAACGCCGTCTCGCGACGCCCGAAGACTGCGACCTTGGCGCCGTACTCGGCCAGCGTGAGCGCGATCTCCTGGCCGATGCCAGAGCCGCCGCCCGTCACGAGCGCCACGCGGCCGGCGCACGCGTCGCGGCGGAACGTTCGTTGGATGCTTGCGGAGTCCATGACGGGTAGGGAGAAGGACGCGAGGCAGTGGCAACTCGAGTGCAGATTGGGAAGTGGCGTTGCTGCTTCAACCTGTTGATTCGACATTTAACCTGAGAAACCGGTATGTCACCGGTTCCACCTTATGACTTTAGAATCGATTACCCTACTTAATCATCTGATAACAATCCTTCATGTGGTACCAAGTTTTACCTTCATATAATGATAGAGCTATTTGGATCAGTATTACCGGTAAGAGTATCCGGTGGCTCTGCTGACCGCTCCTTATCTATGCAGTAGCGACGTCCTTCACCGCCGGAGCACGCGTCTGGACAGTGTAGGGTCAGCGTCCAGCCTTGTGTGCACGCGCTCCCCACGTTGCCGATCTCACCTCCCACTTTGTCCTCTGTTGCGCGCGCCACTCAGTCCCCGATCAGCTCAATATGAGCGTCGTCGCCGCCTCGCAGCCGCGGAAGACCTACTCGCTGGCGGACAAGAAGCCCTACTTCAAGCACTTCTACCCCCGGGATGTGGCCATCCTGGCCGTGCGCTCCACTGCCATGCAGGGTCTGATGATCTTCAATGCGTACGTGGCGTCGCTGGACCTGGACGTGTCGGACGAGGAGGGATCCAGCGAGGACGAGTTCGAGGACGTGGACGCCGCTGCTGAGGACAAGGAGGAGTTCGTGGCCCCCTCCATGGAAGAGTTCACTCTCGCCAGCGTCAAGTCATTCGGCAAGTCGCTGAGCATCACCACGTACGTGCGCTCGCTCGAGGAGGTGGCGCTGCGCCTCGTCCGCCCGCAGATCGTCAGCAAACTCATCAAAGGTGAGACCGTCGTCGAAATTGACGGATCTGCTAGTGACGTACACAATTTTATTGATGATTTTGTATTGTGCACTGCATCGATTCGCAGACATCAGCAAGTCGGCGATGCGCAAGTACGCGCGCACATCGAGTCGTCTGGCGGCGGCGGCGTTGATGGTCAAGACTGGCATGCGTGCCAACGTGCTGAGCCATCTTGCCATTTTCCTGGTGGAGGAGGTATGTCGCTATCTTGAATTGTGTTCTTGCTGTTTATTTTGTACGTGATGATAATGTCAATTGCTAGTACTTACTGACCGGGTGATATCTTTGACTCGAAACCAAATAGACCCAGCAGATCGTGGTCATTCTGTACCGACGCTTCGTGTCAAGGAAAGGAGGCAACAAGTCCAAGAAGAATCTGCGCTCTATCGAGGAGGGCGTCCAGAGCAGCGGCAGCGACGACGAGGAGGACGCGCTGTCGACGTTCGTGTCTGCCACGGGCCGCAACGCTTCTCGCTCCGCCTTGGCCGTCATCACGGGCGGCGTAGGTGCGGCGGTGGGCACGGTGGTGCGACCAGGTATCGGCACGATAATCGGAGGGACGCTGGGCGACACCCTCGGCTACGTGCTGTTTTAGACGCGAGGCTGGGTGTCGTGGTGACAGACCCACTCGAATGAATAACCGCAACATCAATGCTATATGCCAAGGCAACCACAGCAAATTCGACATCGGATTCTTGTCTGCCGCCCTCAGATGGATTACGGATGATCGGATACTTTCCCTATGGCGCGGCATCAGCACAAGCCATTCTTTCGCGGCAGAGTTACCGGTGAGCTGCAGCTCAAAACATCCTTGTCGTCTGCTGGTCCGAAATGAAATGAAGGGACCGTTTTTTATACTTGACCAGCATAGAGCGGTCCACTTAAATAGAGACGGAACCAGCGGTTCTTTCGTAGAAGTTCCAATATGCATTTCCTCAGGTCTCCATCAGTATCCAATTCACCTGCTGCCGTCATTCGGCCAAACGTCACTTAAGTGGAGATATGCCCTAGCGCAGGCAGGCACTTGCGGAATAAAAGAATGCCAGCTCACAAAGCAAAGAGCGCGCGCGTGGTCGACGTGACTGAAGCGCCTGTGTGTCTGCCCGCCGCAGCGTAGCGGCCTCTTCGCAGCACCAGCGCTCCCCCTGCGCCTCCCAACACCACACACACGCTCCTTCGTGGCACCTGATTACGGCGCTCAAAGCCCAGACGAAGCTCATGACCACGGCGTCGACAATGTACATGGAGACAGTGTCGCTGAACGACGACGCGCCCTCGTCGTCGACCTCGGCCCCCACCTCGACGGTTCTGGACGTGGACTCACTGGAGTCGCAGTTCTCGCAGCCGGCGGTGCTGAAGGCGTCAAAGGACGCGTCGTCGTCACCCGAGATCGCGGTGCCTGTGTCTGACAGCGACAGTGACGAGGACGGCAACGGCCAGAACAAGGACGTGAACGTGCAATCCACGGGGGTCGTCAACAGCCAGAGCTTCCAGAAGCACGCGGACGACGCCGTCGTGGTGGACGTGGACCTCGGACACAGCGACAGCAACGGCTTTGCCGGCCAGAATGGCAACCAGCAGCAGCACGTGCTGCCCCCGCTGCGTGTCATGACGCAGAAGCTGCCCGTGGAGGAGCGGGACTATGTGGACACGACGCTGTTCTCCCCCGAGGTCTCGAGACATGCCATGGAGGTGGCCCATCGCCGTGCAAAAGCTATCGCCAACGAGGTAAAGGAAATGATCGAGTTGGAAGATGAAGTAGCGGGTGTTTCCAAGGCCAAGATGTCCCCGGCTGAAGCCGTGGGCATCATTGGCGGCGCCTTTGCGAGCTCCCTGCAACGCGCCAAGAAGTTGGTGAAGCCTGGAACGAAGGAATACGATCTATTGTCTGGGACATCCCCGTCGGCAGGCATGTCAAAACTGGACGATCTCGATACGGACGGAGACGGGCTGCAGCTGTCGCCGGATGCTATCCACGGCGACGGAAAGCACTTCCGCACGCCCAAATTGAAACCTGCGTTGAAGCGGATCTCGGCGTACTCGGCAGCTGCTGCACTCGAGCCAGAGAAGAAGACCTCCAGTACTCGGCAGCTGAAAAAGAAAAGCATTCTGTGGCACGAAGACGTGCTGGATGCCGACGAGGAGTTCTACGACGACGACAGTGACGAGCAGGAAACACACTCGCTCATGAATGGAGACGGGGATGGTATCGGCAACAGCAACGGGAGCCCTCGCCCCCAGATTCTCAATTACAGCAGCAAGAATGACGGACAGCTCACGCCTCGTAGCAAGAAGAAACGCAAAAAGCTGGTGAGAACCATGATGCGGCGACTAACTCCGCGTGAGAAGGAAGAGCTGTACCGACAACGACCGGACCTGATGATTGTGCCGAACTGGGCGCAGAAGTATCGCGAGGATCTGGCGGGCGAGGACTCGACTCGCTGGAATGCCTGGCTGCTTGGACTTATCTCGGTCTTGGCCGTGCTGCTGCTTGTGTTCGTTGTGCTCATTGTGCGGCAGCGCGCCGCCGCCGTATCGACGTAAGAAGCCAGGTAGCCGGACCCCATTAGAGACGAGCGGCCACGCGGGAATTGGTCTGCTCGCAGTTTTTGCTGCTTTATGTTTGGCTTGTTTGATTGAACCTTATAGCTTGACGCGCAGAGAGAGCGAGGCGAGTGGAGAACTGCGCTACCAGAACACAACTACGAACTCACATTCCATAAAATATTTACTGGGACGTCAGCGCGTTTTACTTTATCACTCTTCGACTTCATCGTCCTTCAACCACACCAAACATATCTTTTCGGCAGTTTGAACAATAAAACCAACTCTCAAGCTAGCAAGAAACGAACACGCATTTGGTATATTTCTTGAGGGGATTTGAATTAAATTCGTCGTCGCGTAGAGGACGTCAAATTGCAGCAGACGATAACCAGTACAGGACAGGATAAGCATCGAACGCGATCACAGCCTCAACGACAGCGAGAACTCGCCAATCCTCGTGCTGCGACCTTCCACGCTGCTCTCTCTCCTCTTCCCGAACGGTTTCGTCTACGCCGCGCCCTTTCCTTCAATCTACGCGCACGTCCCCGTGGCGCGCCTAGTGGTGGCTGTAGTCGAACTTGCCGTTGACGCGCTTCCAGTAGTTGCTCTTCTCCTTGTCCTCCTGGGTGGCGCCACGCGTGGGGAGGATGCCGCAGATCACCCACGCAGCACTGTCGGAATGTAGGAAGAAACGTTAGAGGAGGGGGGGGGGGACTAGGAAGGAAGAAGATTGCGGCTGGGCGCACGTACGCTCCGGCGATGAGGAAGGGCTGGAAGTAGGCGCGCTTGGACTCGTGCACCAGGAACTTGGTGTACGGCAGCTTGTGCCATCTCACGGCCTTCTTGGCAACGGCGGCAGTCATCGTGGATCGGGGGGCTCTTGGGCTTCCTGTGGCGACGGCGATGGCTGTTGTGGCGAAAGAGAGGCCCAGAACGCTCGGGAGAGCGGCGGGCCAACGGATACCCCTTGAAAAGGTGGTACATCGGGTTGGACAGGAGAACTGTCAGAACTTATACTTTCGCACTTAAGCGGATTCAAATTGACCAGCATCGCAACATGCCCAGGCAGGGAAGGAGAAGTTCTCCTGGAGAACAGTTCACATGTCAAACTCGTGAGTCATGCATCAAGTCAAGCGGTCGGTGGATAAGCTGTAGGTACTTGGAACTTCTACGTAAACTAGCAGGAGTTAATCATGCTCACCGCTCGACGCACGCCATGGAACCACTGAAGTTCGAAAAGCCAAGTTCGAAGTTGACGAGCACATGGCTGCTACCTCCATCGGCGCTAAAGCACCTTCATCACGAAAAAAAAAGTTGACAGGCAGGTATCGTACGAAAGGCTCGCAATAAACAAACAGGGCAACAAACAGACCAGCCACTCCTGTGTGGCACTCATTGGACTGTATCACAGTCCAATACGAAAGGCCCTCCGAAACAACGCACTTGCATCCTGGACGGGTAAGCATGATACCCTCTCCCTGAGACTTCGTCTGTAACGTGACTCCTATCTGACCTGTATACCTGAGCATTCCTCTTTCTGGGACCCTGTTTCCTGCTTCCTGAGTACGCTGCACATATACCCAGGCACCTGAGAAGACTCGCAATCCGAAAGACACTATCCAGATAGCACAAACGAAGACGCTTGCCGAAAGCCTTTGATTTCACCGGAAGAATAGACGCGCGAGTCCATTACGGATTAAAAGCAGTGTCAGACGGTCACAACGGCTGGCAGTGTCTAGTCGCAGCGCTTGCTAAAGCACAGCTTAGTAGTCCTCGTCGCCTCCGCCGAACATGTCCATGCCGCCGCCCATGTCGATCTCCTCCTCCTCCTCGACAGCCTTCTCCTCCACCTTCTCGGCCTCAGCGCCGGCAGCGCCAGCAGCGCCGCCCGCAGCAGCGGCACCGCCAGCGGCGGCTCCGCCCGTGGAGATGAGCTCGATGATCTTGCCCTCCTTGGACAGCAGCGACGTGAAGAGCGTGGGCCAGTAGGGCTCCACCTCGTTGCCCGAGGCGTGCATGATGTGCTGGATGGCCTCCGGGGTGATCTCGTGCTCCCCGTCGAAGAGGATCATGGAGGCGTACGCCACGCACAGTTCGTCGTGCTGCTCCTTGGTGATCGTCGACATTCTTCCTTTCGCTTTCGGCAAATAAATGTCCCGCGACTGCGACGGGAACGCGCGGTGCGAGGGGCCTATTGGTTGGCGGCGGGCTGCTGTCGCCGGCGGCCGCACTAGGTACGATTAGTGTATTGTACATTTGTTTTCGCGTGGTCCACGCAAAGTGTCGCGTGAGTAATTACACTTTTTACTCACGCGACCTTCGGATCACCTTTATCCTTACCTGATGTATCTTACATAGTGCGCAATTTCAGACAGCCCGAAGCGCGCCATCCCTTCCGCACCGAGCAGCTCGGGGCGAGAAAGAGCGTCGGCATGCGCGCCGTCAGCGACGCCAGCAGGACCTCCAGCAAGTGGGCGTCTCGAGCATCGTTCGACCCGTTCTCCGGCGCGTCCCCCGACCCCTCATCCGCCCAAAACGGCGCCGAAACGGCCGCGTTATCGCCAGATCAAGCCGACGACGCGAAAGAGAACCGCATCCCGTCCAGCGGCCGCATTTGGGGTCACCCGAACGTCTCCATGAGTCGCGGACACCGACAATCACTCCTGGAAGCGCAGCTGCTCCCTCCAGAGCTTAACTTGGAGCCCTCCGCGCCTTTGTCGCTGCTAAGGAAGCGGCCGAACCCAGACAAGCGCTCGCCCGCTGCCCACAGCGACGAAGAAGCAGATTCCGATGACGACAGAATAGCGCGAGACCCACTGGCGGTCGCTAACGCCGTGACGCACTTCGAAGCGCGCGCGCGGGACCTCCACGGCTCGTCGCTCGAGCTGGAGCTGGAGCTGGAGCAGGAGGACGCGGGCTCCGGCTCGGCCACGATGCTGGTGGACGACTTCAGCCACGTGGGGCAGCTGCGCTTCGGCGCTGTGCCGCTGGGTGAGAGGAGGATCAGGCAGCTGACGCTGGTGAACGCCAGCGAGCTGGGCAACGCTCGCGTCAAGTATGCAGGGTATGCTGTGGTGCGGGACGGAGCGGGTGTGGAGAGTGCAGCTGCTGCCAAGCCCAGATTTAAGTGTGATTTGCACGTGTGTGTGGTGGACGCGTTGAAGTCCGTGATGCTGAGAGTCACATTTGAGCCTCAGCAGACGGATGTAGGACGAGAAGTGACAGCTATGCTCAAGTTTACCGTGAACGATCGATTTAAGCTGAAGTGCAGAGCCACGGGGTCAGTCACGCCGCGTGTGCCCAAGGTGGCCAAGTTTGGTCGTTCGCGCCCCTCGAAGTCGGTGGATACAGTCGTGGTGGCGTCGAAGGAGAAGCGGATGAGACCGCCTAGTATACCGGCGGTGAGTACCGGACAGAGGACGACCTCCCAGCCGAGAAGTACTGCTATCACCAGTTCCAGAGCGTTGAGTATGGGTGATCGTGAGCCTGAACAGGAACCTGTGGTCGTGAGGCCGAGACCGAAGGTGGGCGACAAACGCCCCTCGGGGATGTCTATTGAGTTTTCGCCGCCACGGAATGGACCGAAGAGAAGGAAAAGTGAACCACGTATGAATATGGCCAATGCATTAACGCCGAGGAAAAGCCTAGGTGCCGGACAAGACCCACCTTCCGCAAAGAAGCCTTTCTCTGGGTCGTGGTGGAAACAGCGCCAGGAGGTATATGACGAGAACTGGATGGCAAAGCAGACCGACGGATTCACGAAATGGATAAATTACGTTTTATTAGACGGAACTGCACAACGTCTCAGTGGAGGTGACGCACGGGATGATGGCGAGGAACAGAGTACAGGAACAAAGCGCAGGTTTGATTTTTCGTCACTACGCGTGCTAGCTCAGAAACGCATGGAGTCGAAGTGGGCGCAAGCTGCTGACGAATTGTACCATTCTCCAAGCATGGACGACATTTTGTTCAATCTGCAGGACGAGATCGGCAATCAGGGGCTACTTTTCCGAGCGGACCGTCCTGTATACGCTGACGTTGGGTTGCAAGAGGACCTCATCAACCTGCTGAATAACTATCATCCCCTGTGGCTCTGCTTGGGTCTCTACGCTGTTCTCGGAAATCAGGTCATGAGGCAAGAGAAGTGTTCGCTGCGAACAATTTTCAGCATTACCGCAGCAAAAGCTACCACGGGAGGAAATAAAGATGCGCTGCCGCACAAAAAGATGCCTAGTGTGCTACGCCGAATCATCTTGAAGCATTTGATCAAGGATTCGCACGTTGCTCAAAATTATCGATTGGTGAAAAATCTCTTGACGCCTTTGGATGGCTCCACTGCGGATCGTAATGACGGTGGTAACGCTTTCAAGAATACGAAGAAAAATATCAACGGCCGTGAATATTTCGACTCCCTGACGCAGTCTTTTATGTTGAAGTTCTTCATGCTGGTGATCTTTTTGGATCGTGCGATCGAGCACAAGGCAGACAAGTTTGCTCATTTCCCCTGCCTGTTCAGAGTTGCGCCAACCATCAAAAAGACCCCCACCAGTTCGAGTAGCAATCAACACAACATACCCAGCAGCGCTGGTGAGGGGATATGGGTGAAAAACTCGCAGGTGTTTGTGACAGAATTCTGCAGGCTCTTTTTGGCAAGTGAGGGTCGTATCGACAAGCATTTGAAACAACTGGGTTACACGCTGAGGCACGAACAGACGGCATTAGACGAGATTGATCTAGAGATCAAGAGTTTGGAAACGGACTTGCGCGATGGTGTCCGACTAGCAAAGCTCATGGAGGCGCTTACAAACCCAGTGTCGCCACCATCTATGGGTCCTGATGGAGAGGTTGCTTCTAAGCCGAAAGGTTTGTCAGCATTCTTACGCGTGCCAGCACTGTCACGCTTGCAGAAAGTTCATAATGTCGAGATTTGCCTGCATTTCTTGCAAGATAAATGCGGTGCAAGCGTGCTGGACAACCTGAAGAGCAATAGTAGTAAGCACAAAATAAGTGGGCGTGTGCGGGTGGCTTCGTCAGGATTTGCTGGTTTGCGCGGCAAGGTGGACGAGAAAATGATCGAGAATCTCGCAAAGGACATTGTAAATGGGCACCGCGAGAAGACTCTGGCACTGTTGTGGAAGCTCATCAGTTCTTTTCAGTTGCAATCGCTCGTGGACGCCCAGACCATGAAACGAGAAACTGCAAACGTTGTCAAGCGGATGAGTTTCAGGGCGAAAGACTTTTTCGATCGCCAGCAGCAAAACTCTCCGCTCGTCCAGGTGGACGAACACGAATGTTACGGGTTGTTGCTGGAGTGGTGCCGTGCTGTTTGCGCCAGTTATGATGTTGAAGTGAACGACTTCTCTCGGTCGTTTGCTGATGGAAAGGCATTATGTTATCTTCTTCACTATTATCATCCAATGCTATTATCCAAGTCGGACATGCTGCCGACAACAACCAATTCACGCGACGATGGGCAAATCAGCGAGAAGATCCTCTTGTCGAATGAGCAGCGGCATTTTGCTATTGTCAACGATCGCATCAAGCAGCTTGGAGAGGTCCCGGTGCTAATGCCACAGCAGTACAATACGAACAACCCACCAGAAGAGAAGATGGTGGTTACTTTTGTGTGCTACTTGCAGTCACGCCTAATGGATTCGTACAGCGAAATTCATGCCGCGTCGAGGTTAAAGCGTTGGTGGAAAAGCCCGCTTATTCGCTTGCGAATGCATCGCAAGAAGAACACCAGCGCGCGCATCATCCAGCGATTATGGTACACTTCCAGCCAGAAGCGATTAGCCATCCGTCAGTGTCGGAAACTCTTGCGAGCAGCACACCTCGTTAAAAGTACTGTCCAAATGTGGATGGCCAGAAAACAGTTCCTCCGCCTTCGAAAATGTGTGGTAGCCATCCAGCGGGTATTCCGTGCTCGACAGCAACTGCGTCTTAAGGGAGATTCGGTAGGAGCCGTTCTTGTAATTCAGTATCACTGGCGGAAGAAGCTGAAGTGGAGGCACGAAAAAGAACAGCGACTTCAAAAGACCCTGCAACGGAAGGCCGCGCAACGTATTCGTGTGAGGGCGAGCTGTGCTATCATTGAACGAAGCTGGCTGCAACATTTATCCAGAGAGGGAGCTCGTCTCGTCCGACAGCAAATGATTGCTGATCGGCATTTCGCTGCTACCCGAATTCAAGTTGCATGGAGACAGGGTCACGTGCGTGCTGCAGCGCGAAAGCAACGAAAACAGGAGTGGCGACAAGTGCATCGTGCATCCCGAGTTATTCAGCGAGCTTGGAACGCTTTCCAGCACCGCCGTGAGGAGACCCAGCGAGCGCTGGCTCTTCATCGCTTTGAGCAAATGATGAAAAAAAAGAAACTCCAGGAGAGGCGAACCAAGCTCAAACAAAAAGTGGAAACACGTGCTGCAAAGTGCGTCCAGAATGGATTCCGCAAGTTTGCATTTCATAAGAGAGAGATGGCAGCCACAAAGCTGGCGAGCGCATTCCGCGGAGCCCAGCAGAAACTGCAATTCAACAAAAAGAAGCATGCTGCTGTGATGATCCAGCGAAATATCCGCGTATGGCGCCGGAAACGTCAGCTTTCAGCGCTCACACAATTCTACAGCATGCTTAAGGTTTACCAAAGAATGAAAGCGAGTGAAGCGCAAAGGCGCGCAATGCGAGCCGAGGAACTCAAGTTCAAGGTGGAGACGCGAGCAGCACTCCGCATTCAAAATCTTTACCGAAGCTACCGATTCAAGAGGAGAACGCTAGCAGCAATACGGATACAGAGCTTGCTGCGAGCTCGGATCGTGAGAACCTGGTATTCACATTTCCGTCAAAGTGCATGTCTGATTCAGAAAAATGCACGGATATGGCGTCGTCAAGGACAGCTCCGGGCATTGTTGACGTTCCAGAAGATGCTCGCGCGATATCGACGTATGCAGCAGGAGGAAAGGGAGCAACAAGAGCGTATCCGCCAGGAACGGCTTCGACGTCTCCAGGAGAGTGTGGAGCACCGTGCAGCGTACCGCATCCAGACAGTGTATCGATTCTATGCCTATCATAAGAAGATGCTGGCGGCTACGCTTATCCAGGCGGTGTTCCGCGGACTCAAGGAGCAGCAGCATTATGCAGAGGTCCGTGTAAGTGTTGCTGTAGTGCAGCGTGCGATCCGTTCGTGGTTGTCGCTGACAAGATTACGACGAGCTCTCATCGTGCACCGCGCAGCTGTAAACATCCAGAAGTGTGTACGTGGTCACATGTCGCGCCGTCATCGATTTAACTTCTACGCTCTCCAGACTCAGCTTCAAAGACTGCGGGTGCTGATGTCATGCTGGAAAATTGAGCACTGGTTTAGTAACCGCATGATGAGGTACCGTAAGAAGCGCGCGTTGGTTGTGCGTGCTCGTTGGACGCAACTTCGTGCTGGAATTGTGAACAAACGTACGTTTGATGTGGACAAGATTGCAAGATGCTGGAGGTCGTTCTGCTTAAGGAGAGCTGTTGATGCACGAATCCAACGCAAACTGCAGATGCATGCCGCCGCTCAATGTATGCAAGTGTGGTGGTTGGGTCTGTGTTGCAAGTGGGCGGAACATCAGCGGCGTGCAGAGGAGAAGTACCAGCGCAAGATGGAAGCGATGGCCATGGCTATGGCGAAGGTGCGCGCGGAGCGTGTTGTGGGCTCGTGGATCCGCCGAAAAGTAATAATACCCTACCGGGAACGTAACTTCCACTTCGTGGCAGTGCGGAAGCTCCAGGCGTGGTGGCGAGGAGCGCTAGTCCGCTTGCACCACTGTACTCCGGAGGTAACGCAGCAACGCAAGAAGCTGTCCACGATGAAGTTGGTTGGGCAGGAACAGCAAACCGGTTCGGCTACTTCATCGAGCACCAGTCTGCAACAACTACGGGTCAAGGCGCATGAGGGGAGAAGCGTTCAGGCCGAGCAGCCGCAGACGCTGGGTTCACGGTTGGATATGGCTCTGCACATGCTTTTGCACGGCAAGCGGCTACAAGATATGCTGTTCGCAAGCCATACTATCGAGGTGTGCACGCGGTATTCGCGCGAATGCTGTCGCAAGTGTGTTCGGCTTCAAATTTCGTCCACCATTTTTGCAGCTATTCGTGGCTTGAACCGCAGTCGTCCACACGTAGAGCTTCTCCACCAGCTCCTGCTCGTGCTGAAGAACCTGACAGTGTATCGCCGCTCGACAGATAAAAGCAAGCCCACACGGGCAATTGCTACGGAAGACGCCAATGACCGACTCGACGTCGATTTGCGTGCTTTGGACACGCTGGTGGACTTGCTGCATATCCATCGCGATATGCATCATGTTTTCATTCTGTCAGCGAATGTGATCACATACTACTTAGGTTTGCTGAAACCCCTCGCTGAAAGGAATCCCAACGTGAAAGAAAGTTGGATTGAAGCTGAGAAGCGTCTGGGAGGACTGCAGGAATTGTTATCGAGGAAGTTGGCGCTGTACAATGCAACGGCCTCGTTCAGGCGCGTGAACCAGATTCCTGAAAAGAGCAACGCGAACAGCCTCATGAGGAAGATGAACCCGAAGACAGCCGTGTCCATCATGGAGCAGCTCGTAAAGCTGCTGGGACGGTAAGGAGGGTACGTAGCACCGAAAACGGTCAGGCTTCGCCCGCGTTCTGATCAGTATCATCATTGACAGTCACATTTCATTATTCAACGAGATTATTATTCCAACTTCAACAGTACTTCGAACTTCGAAGTTCGAAGTATGCGTTAATGCGTCCGACCATCAACACTTTGGGCGCAGGCGTGGCTGTTTTTCCCGAGAGCGTCGTAAAGTTCTTCTCATTCTACAGATTGACGAGCGCACACAACCATCGCTCTTTGGCTTCTCCGCAATGACTTTGATTTCCAAGGCGTGAAAGCGACAAGTTTGAGTATTTGTTCCCTCCACTAACATTGCCAGCAACTCTATCACCGCTCAACCGAGCCTCTTGACAAGAGAGCACACTGTCAAGTGCACTACCGGTATATCCCTGAAGTGGGTCGCCGCCGCGAGACGTGTCTATCCGGCATTCTCGTATGCAGTGCTGCATCTGAGCGCGGCACTTGGCGCTGGCGGCCGTCATAACCGCTAAAAAATAAAAATATATCCCTGAAGTAATTTCTACAACCCCGAAAGTCATGCAGTAGTAACATACTAAGTACAATACTGTTAGTATTTCTGTAGCGCGCTCCTCATATAAAACAGTTATTAATATCATCTGTACTTTGACTCGCAGCAGGAATCAGCATTTCAATTCAAAATGCTATGCACCTGTGTTAGGAATGTGCGGTAAGGAAATGGACTCTACACTTCCGTAGAACACGGTAATAATTAAATCCAGTACATCTACACATAAACCACGGGTGTTGCAGATCAATATTCTGCTACTAACTTCCACATTAATAATCATCATCATCTTCTAACTTTACACCTGCACTTTACTGATCGTTGCTCCGGAATCGAGGCGAAAGCAAAGATGAGGCTCAAGATGCATGCGTCTAGGCGGTGAATCGGCTTCGTGCTGTTGGACGCAATCGTGACGACACTCAGCATGGCAGCCTTCGACTCGGCAGAAAACTTCTCTTTCACTTTAGGTAGATATTCCCCGTCGTGGGCCTTGAGTTCCCTCTTTTCCTCCTCGTCAAGTACATTCTTTCGTGCTGTCACTTTAAGTTCGACGAGTTGGCGAGCCATCCGTAGCGCGGGGTTTATCAAACACCTCGTCAAGTCGGACAACGGACCCGTGCAATCTCGAATTGTTATCTTCTTGATGGGCCAGTGACGTAGGGACTTGTTATGGGCAGATACGACCACGTTGAACCCGGTAATATACAGATGCTGCAGGTCTGGACATGAGGTGGACAGCGCGCAAAGGTCTATAGGAATCGCAGCTGTAGCAACCACTTCTTGGTCAATATATAGTTCTAGTGAACGAAGTCCGTGGGTGACTAGCGTCAGAAACTCCATCAACACAGCAGACGTCTCGAACGTGACATGATTTATTTCCAGGGATCCACACAATCGTTTCTCCGGGAAGACTGGTTTCTGAGAATCGGGGATAAATTTGACGCCTTCACCAAGTTTCGCTTTGCAGATCCCGTATCCAGGAACAACGAGATTCACCCACGATACACTATCGTTTGGGTCGTAAAGTGCTCGGCAGCGACATCCACTGGACAAAACAAAACTGCTGTCGTTGTCATCATCTAGTCCGCATGGATGCAGCTCCGTTCCTTCTCGAATGTCGACAAACCCATAAGCGTGGGAGCCATTTCCAGTCGAGTCCAATATTGGTTGAGGATAGTGGGTCTGCAGTACTGCAGTAATGGCCAACATGTCCGACTTCGTCAACTCACCACCCGAAACCGAGACTTCCGTTGCCAAAGCGTCTAAAGATCCACAACAGAGCGCGTATATCAGCCATGGCCATCGGTCAGAGCTTACTGAATCGTAACCCAGATCCGCCTCCGTAGACAAATCAGCGACCGCCGAGCAGATTGAACTAAACATCCTGTTGCATACCCCGAAGCACCATAACTTTAGTTTTCCGACTTTCACTGGGACTATATCGTCTGGAAAATCACTATAATTGCCGGCCACAAGACCCAACGTTTTGCCACACACCAAAGTGCTTAGCAAAAAGCCAGCATTCATCATGGCTTGTCGCGAATTAATCGTAGCGCGCTCAAGATCCAGTTGAAGGTATGCTGATCCAGTCCTTGCCAATGCAAGTGTCAAGTCCGGGACGGCTGGGTGGGCCAAATTCCGAATTATTGCCGCCATGTATGACTGGGTGGTCCCAATTCCGACTTGTTGCCGCCATGTATTGGCTGGAATGCAAGTGTTAACCAGCGTAGCACAACCACGACTAGCAAACACCCGCACAATAGGAGGAACCACGAGATCGAATAAACTTTGAAGCTGGGCACGAAATGATCTTGATTCGTCTGCTGATTCGATCACGCCCTCCCCACGAGAATCGAAAAGTCTGCACGTCCAGTCAATTTCAGTTTTACTCTGAAAAAACAGTTCGCTAAATTCATCCACCTCCTTGGCCTCTAGTTTCTGGACTGCTGCTCGATACTCAGGCGAATACTCCCACGGGTCATCCGGAAACCCGAGGAAATCTCCCCAAGTGACTTGAGTCTGGGCTACGGCGGTATTGCTTGCCGACTGATTCCCAACTAATCGGATGGTGCATCTTAGAGAACAAGGTGGCTGTATTACCGTCGGTGAAAGAAGTAGCTCTTGGAATACTGCATTGTTCACAAACGACAGCAGGGTGAACAGCTCCATGGCCTCTCGAAGCTGTTGGAGTTTCCTTGAATCTCGCCGACTCCGCTCGTTTCCAGAAAGCTCGAGGTAAATATTGTTTTCATGTGCCAATGGATGTCTTTCTGGAATGGCAAGTGACACATCTAGAACCGATTCAGGAGCATGAGTATTTTCACGCATCGAACTGCTGCGCAATACAGTACGCCAAGGCTCCAGGAATTTCCACTCGGACCGAGAAAGCGATGCCGTAAATGCGGCGAAGTCGCGTGTGCAATGTTTAGAAAAGTTCAGAAGTTATATCATGTCGAAAACTCACGACAATGAAAGCTACATGGACTTCCTTAGTTCTGACGCTTCTCCATTTCCCCATGACCTCAAACAGAACTTTCATTCTCATTCCCCTTTGTCAGCAGTGAAGTTAAAGTGATTATGTGGGGTGGTAAAATGCTTGCTTGAAACATGTCTAGCAAGTACTTATCCCTTGCCGCGCCGCAAATGTGTGATGAGTCGACAAATGTCCAATCTGTTTGGCACCCAAGGCCAAACGTGGACTATCTGGGTTCTTTATGATCGCGGATACCTGAACTGACTAGCACGAACAGCTATCCAGTGTTGGTCAGTGAAATATTCTGACAACGGCGATTTTGGCGATGAATGCTGTATCGACTGAGTGCATTCCTTTGCGAGTCCAGCAGGGCTGAGGCTAACGTAAGAAAATGGAGTTGATATCAAGATGCAAACCGTCGGACTCAACTTCAATAGAAACGAGGTGATCATCAAATCCATTAGACCACGGGTGTAGCAGATCTAACTTTACACCAGCACTTCACTGATCGTTGCTCCGGAATCGAGGCGAATGCAAAGATGAGGCTCAAGATGCATGCGTCCAGGCGGTGAATCGGCTTCATAGTACTGGACGCGATCGTGACTACACTCAGCATGGCAGCCTTCGACTCGGCAGGAAACTTCGCTTTCGTTAAAGGAAGGAATTCCCCGTCGTGGGCCTTGAGTTCCATCATTCCCTCCTCGTCAAGTACATTCTTTCGTGCTGTCACTTTAAGTTCGACGAGTTGTCGAGCCATCCGTAGCGTGGGGTTTCTCAAACACCTCGTCAAGTCGGACAACGGACCCGTGCAATCTCGAATTGTTATCGTCTTGATGGGCCAGCGACGTAGGGACTCGTCATGGGCAGATACGACCACGTTGGACTCGGTGATAGACAGACGCTGGAGATCGGGACAAGCCATAGACAATGCGCTAAGGTCGATACGAATCGAGGTTGCGGCGACCACCTTTTTGTTGATATATAGTTCTAGCGAGCGCAGTCCGTAAGTGACCAGCGTGAGCAGCTCCATCAACACAGCAGACGTCTCGAACGTGACATGATTTATTTCCAGGGATCCACACAATCGTTTCTCCGGGAAGACTGGTTTCTGAGAATCGGGGATAAATTTGACGCCTTCACCAAGTTTCGCTTTGCAGATCCCGTATCCAGGAACAACGAAACTCACCCACAATGCACCATCATTTGGATCGTAAAGTGCTCGGCAACGGCATCCACTATACAAAACAAAACTGCTGTCACTGTCACCGTCTGCATGCAGTCCGCGTGGATGCAGCTCGCTCCCTTCTCGAATGTCGACAAAACCATAAGCGTGGGAGTCATTTCCAGTCGAATCCAGTATTGGTTGGGGATAGTGGGTCTGCAGTACTGCGGTAATCGCCAACATGCCGGACTTGGTCAATTCACCACACGAAATAGTGACTTCCGTTGCCAGGGCGTCTAAAGACCCACAGCAGAGCGCGTATATCAGCCATGACCATCCTTCAGAGCGTACTGAATTGTAGACCAGATCCGACTCCGTAGACAGCTCAGCGACTGCCGAGCAGATTGAACTAAACATCCTGTTGCATTCCCTGGCGCACCGTAACCTTAGTTTCCCGAAGTTTACTGGAATGCGATCGTGGGGAGAATCATCACAATTGCTGGTCACATGACGCAACGCTTTCCCACACACCAAAGTGCTTAGCAACAAGCCAGTATTCATCATGGCTTGTCGCGAATTAATCCTAGCATGCTCAAGGTCCAACCGAAAATATGCTGTTGCGGTCCTTGCCAATGCAACTGTCAATTCTGCGGCGGCTGGGTGGGCCCAATTCCGGATCACTGCCGACATTTCCATGCAGGGTTTATTGTTAACCAGAGTAGCGACACCGCGCATAGCAAACGCCCGCACAATAGGCGGAACCACGATATCGAATAAACTTCGAAGCTGGACACGAAATGATCTTGATACGTCTGCTGAATTATCAGGCTCCTGTGTGCCACGCACTCGCGTATTGAGAAGTCTGCAGGTCCAGTGAATTGCATGCCTTCTACGAGAACACGCTTCGCGCGATTCCTCCGCTCCCATCGCCTCTAATTTCTGGACGGCTGCTCGATACTCAGGCGAATACTCCCACGGGTCATCCGGAAACCCGAGGAAATCTCGCCACGTCACTTGAGTCTGGGCTGCGGTGGCATTGCTTGGCAGATTCCCAACAAGTCGGATGGTCCATTTTACTGAACAAACTGGCTGAATTACCGTCGCCGAAAGTAGTAGCTCTTGGAATGCTGCATTGTTCACAAACGACAGCAGTGTGAACAGTTCCATGGCCTCTCGAAGCTGTTGGAGCCTCCCTGTGCCTCGTCGATCCTGCTCATTTCCTGGAAGGTCGAGGTAGATACGTTCTTCTTTTATCGTTTCTGGAACGACAAATGACACAGCTAGAACCGATTCGGGAGCATGAGTATTTTCACGCATCGAACTGCTGCGCAATACAGTACGCCAAGGCTCCAGGAATGTCCACTCAGTCACCATGGCAAGTTCTTGACAAAATTCGGAATGGTGAGCTTTGTCTTTTTAGCCTATAGTCGTTTGACATCGATCGAGTAGCTTGCTATCAAGTGTGACCTGATAGAGGCGTGAAAGGTGTTTGAATACCTTCAAAGTCACGTCGATTAGTTTCAGAAATGGAACATCTCTTGGTATAAGGCCCGGACCAAGAATATGTTTGTAGCATAGGGAATCATACGTTTTCTGTCAATCCCTGTTCCAAAAACGACTTCACTTAATTAATCCAGAAAAAAATGTTTTCACCGAGAATAATCGGGATTGCTCGAAATATGAGGAGTGTTAGAATTTTAGAATCGGTGCTTTGTGACGTTGTCAATCAACTTGTTTCGAGGCGGTTGATGCCATCTTTTCCACTTGTGTCACTCAGCCATACTATCAGCGACTGTCGCGATGACGGGGTGGCCACAGCAGCTGGAACAATTCGTCTTCACCTGTATTTATACGGATAGGAAGATGGCTATACAGGCTGTATAGCCATCTTCCTATCCGTATAAGAAATGATCGAAGCGACAAGCGCCAGCACGACGGACACAATCGTTCCAGGCATATAAGCATGTACAAGTCCAAATCGTACATGAGGTGATACGTGGCTTGCGCGAGGTAGATAACCTGCATGACACCGTTCGGGTTGCGGTAGGCCCAGCGCGCAGTTGTGTCACCACAAGACCTGGCACGATACTGAGTGAAACTCGATTGGCGTAGCGACTACTGAACGTGTTAGAATTCATTCCGACGCGGTTGTCCACGTAAGGGTCGATGTAGTGCTCCAATTCCCACGACGAGATGGAGTAGTTGTGGATGCAGACGTCCACCGTGCTGCATAGCGGGACATCGTTAGGGGAGTGCACCCTCAATACGTAGCTTAGCCAGTGCTATGAGATCTCACACTTGTCTTCAATGAAGACGCCCGTGGTATTCACTGCACGCACCCGACTGCCGCCGTAGCAAGTAAGACTGTACGACGCTGGTTGCTCCGTTTTTCGGTATAGATGCATCGGCCGGTGCTGAGCGCAAGATGTGAGGTTGACTTGGTGAAGATGTAGGGGAATAGCTTCAATTGATCAGGGACTACTTCCGGAGGTGATCGCAACGTCCTCGATCACCTTGTTCTTGAGCATGGCGATTTTGTAAACCCGGTGCACCCGCCCGCCTGCTTAAAAAACACACACACACACACACTTATCCGAGCGTAATACGCACCGGTCACACCTATCTCTAATTTTGTCAGTATGGATAAAGCTGCGTATGCGAGGTGCAGTAGTCGAATCAACTTGCAGCTCAAGAAAGTTCAAGTTTTATTGTTACCGGTATTCTACTACGGGAGTTATTGTTTTTGCGGATTGGCACATTTCAAGGCTGAAAGCACGCGCTCATGTTGACTTCATTGTTGGGAATATGCGAGCCGAGGCTGGCGAAAAAAATGGAGTTGATTTCAAGATGCAAACCGTCAAACTCAACTTCAATAGGAACGAGGTGATCATCACATCCATTAGACCACGGATGTAGCAGATCGATATCTTGCTACTATCATCAAACTTTACACCAGCACTTTACTGATCGTTGCTCCGGAATCGCGGCGAATGCAAAGATGAGGCTTAACATGCATGCGTCCAGGAGGTGAATTGGCTTCGTGGTACTGGACCCACTCGTGACGATACTCAGCATGGCAGCCTTCGACTTGGCAGGAAACTTCTCTTTCGTTATAGGCAGAAATTCCCCGTCGTAAGCCTTGAGTTCTCGCATTCCCTCCTCGTCAAGTACATTGCTTGGTGCTGTCACTTCAAGTTTGATGAGTTGGCGAGCCATCCGAAGCGTGGGGTTTCTCAAACACCCCGTTAAATCGGACAACGGGCCCGTGCAATCTCGAATGGTTATCGTCTTGATGGGCCAGCGACGTAGGGACTCGTTATGGGCAGATACGACCACGTTGAGCCCGGTAATATACAGATGCTGCAGGTCTGGACATGACGTGGACAGCGCGCAAAGGTCTATAGGAATCGCAGCTGTAGCAACCACTTCTTGGTCAATATATAGTTCTAGTGAACGAAGTCCGTGGGTGACTAGCGTCAGGAACTCCATCAACACAGCAGACGTCTCGAACGTGACATGATTTATTGTCAGCGATCCGCACAATCGTTTCTCTGGGAATACTGGTTTCTCATAATCAGGGGCGAATTTGACGCCTTCGCCAAGTTTTGCTTTGCAGATCCCATAACCAGGAACAACGAAATTCACCCACGAAACACTGTCGTTTGGGTCGTAAAGTGCTCGACAGCGACATCCTCTTGACAAAACAAAACTACTGTCATTGTCACCATGTCCTGCGCGTGGATACAGCTCAGTTCCTTCTCGAATGTCGGCAAACCCATACGCGTGGGAGCCCTTTCCAGTCGAGTTCAATATTGGCTGAGGATATTGGGTCTGCAGCACTGCGGAAATAAGCATAATGTCAGACTTCGTCACTCTACCTTGCCAAATGTCGACTGACGGTACGAGAGCGTTCGAAGGTCCGCAACAGAGCGCGTAAATCAGCCAAGACCATCGGTCAGAGCGTACTGAATCGTATCCCAGACTCGCCGCCGTAGATAACCCAGTGACGGCCGAGCAGATTGATCTAAACATTCTGTTGCATACCCCGAAGCACCATAGCCTTAGTTTTCCGAATTTCACTGGAATGGTATCGTTTAGAGAGTCACTATCATAGCTGGTCTCAAGACACAACGCTTTGCCATACACCAAAGTGCTCAGCAAAAAGCCAGCATTCATCATGTCTTGACGCGAATTAATCGTAGCGCGCTCAAGATCCAGTCGAAGGTATGCTGATCCAGTCCTTGCCAATGCAAGTGTCAAGTCCGGGACGGCTGGGTGGGCCAAATTCCGAATGATTGCCACCATGTACGACTGGGTGATCCCGATTCCGACTTGTTGCCGCCATGTATTGGCTGGAGTGCACGTGTTAACCAGCGTAGCACAACCACGAGTAGCAAACACCCGCACAATAAGAGGAACCCTGATATCGAATAATCTTCGGAGTTGGTCACGATATGACCTCGATACGTCTGCTGATTCTATCACGCCCTCCACACGAGAATCGAAAAGTCTGCACGTCCAGTCAATTTCAGCTTTACTGTGAGAACATGCTTCGCGCGAATCCTCCGCTCCCATCGCCTCCAATTTCTGGACTGCTGCTCGATACTCAGACGAATACTCCCACGGGTCATCCGGAAACCCGAGGAAATCTCGCCACGTGACTGGAGAGTGGGCTACGGCGGCATTGCTTGGCAGATTCCCAACTAATCGGATGGTCCATCTTAGAGAAGAAAATGGCTGAATTACCGTCGGTGAAAGATGTAGCTCTTGGAATGCTGCATTGTTAACGAACGGCAACAGTGTGAACAGCTCCATGGCCTCTCGAAGCTGCTGGAGTCTTCCTGTGCCTTGTCGATCCCGCTCGTTTCCTGGAAGGTCGAGGTAAATATTTTTTTCTCGTGCCAATGGATGTCTTCCTGGAATGACAAACGACACTTCCAGAACCGATTCAGGAGCATGAGAATTTTCACGCGGAGAACTGTCGCGCAATACAGTACGCCAAGACTCCAGGAATTCCCACTCAGTTGCCATGGCAAGATCTTGGCAAAATTCGGAATGGTGAGCTTTGTCTTTTTAGCCCATAGTCGTTTGATATCGACCAAGTAGCTTACATGTACACCTGTCACCCACCAAGTGTGACTTGATAGATGACTGGGCGTGAAAGGTGTTTGAGTACCTTCAGTCACGTCCAATAGTTTCAGAAAATTAGATGATGGAACATCTCTTGGATCCAACAACGAAAATCTGGTGTTATGCCACCGGATAAAGTACGGATTAATTACCAAGAACGAGAGCTTTGCGTAGGCTGGGATAGCTAAAGAACTTTGATTGAAGCGAAATGCGGGGCACTAGTACGGTGCATTTGTACTGTATTTAGTGATGACTGAAGGAGCGGTGGCCTTTTCAAAAATGAGAATCATTTTTAGGCAGTGACGGCCTACCATAGATGCAGAGTACATGTGAGTCGGGTTCACTTGCGAGAGGGGCAGATGGTGCGCCTGCTTCGCAGCCGCACCATCTGCCCCGTGCACAGGTAACCGGCAAACTAGCAAGTATACTAATAGAAAGACATCGTAAATTCAATTTAGGCGAGACAGTGAAGCTAGAGCGTAAGGTATCAAATCAGGAGTCCGCCAGTTTTGCACTAGTCGGTGCGAGGGATTCTATAACTCGGCAGCATGATACCCGCAGCATCCTGAATGGCATCATGTGCATTAGACCTTTAGTTCACATTCTGAGTATTTACTGTTAGCGATTATCTAGGCAAATCACAAGAATATGTTGCACGCTACGAAACAGGGCAAGTGGTTCTAGAATGATCAAGTACTCGATCTTTAACCAAAGATTCTCGAATCGCTGAGCACCGAGTGAAGTAGGTAGGACTGGATAATTAGCGAGGATCGACCATTCTACCAAACGACTCGCCCAATTATCAATTCACCACGCACTCAACTACTTAGGCCCATTCTCAACCGGGCTGGTCGCATCGCATCGCATCGCACAGTTTTGCACCATGCCGTCGCATGCGACCGCAGCGGTTGAGACTGCTCATGCGAAGGCAGAATGTCGTCCAAAATACACGCGCCTCGGTCCGCAACAGACCCACGAAGCTGTACTATCACAGCTACCAGCCGACCAGCCACGACGAGCAGTACAGGAAGAACATCGCGACGCCCAGCAGCAGTCACAGTCGCTACTCCTACAACAACCATTTCCTGCTTCGCTGCAACTGCATAGGTCTACGTAAGTGTGAAAGTCTATATAATTCTCAGGGTCGAAGAATTTCGCTACTCGAATATGTCTGTGTTTTGATTGGTGTTTTCTTGGTAAGTCTCGTGCGACGAGTTGAACGCATGCGACCAAATCGACGCACGAGCGTCTATTTTTGTACTACGTCGCATGCGACCACCTACCCCACAAACCAATAGGAAGACTCGATTCCGACGCATGCGACGCAAAATCCCGGTTGAGAATGAGCCTAAGAACCATGGCACCCTCCCAAAGAAGGCGAAGACAGGCGCTGAACCACCAGCTGTCACCGGCGGAAGTCGCCCAAGGAGTCCCCCCTTCAGCTCAACCTGGTAATGACCGCCAAGCATGTCGAGCAGAGTGCATATTCCTCCCTGCTCGCAGTGACGATGAACTTAGGTTCCAGAACTACATGTGCGTCTCCACGTCATCGGCCACAAAACGCGCGCGAAGCGCCGGGAGTTTCAATTTCATAACATTTGAACAGGAACTTTGCTGTTCAAAGGCGCACCCGCGAAAAGCGCAAGTTGCGCTTGCGTCGAATGCTCGCAGCTCAAATTGGGCGTCCGTCTGCAAGTTTCCGGGATGACAGGAGAGTGAGGAACGCGAGGATTTTCTTAGCCGCGAAAACATGTTTTTATTGACTAAATGCGAAGACGCCAGTACGAACTAGTCGGTAAATCGGCAAAGCATCGATCTTCTAGTAGAAGACGCAGTCAAATCTCAAAGACATACGGAAATTACTGCGTATTTGGCGTTGTAACTGGACTTTATCAATAGTCTTGCAAATTTACAAAAGTGATGCACAATCGATCATGTGGCGACAATTTTTCGATTTACTCAGTAGCTGGGTTAGAGACCTATTATATTACTATGGATATGTCGCGTGCAGATACTGCGGCTGCGAAGCAGGCGCAGGAGATGCGCAATTTCACGTAAACGTGTATTTATAAGATCGGCGCTACATGTATTAATACCAGCCTCGCCCTCTAGTAATAATTGGGCGAAGCCCCATTACGGTGAGATTGCTGGTGACTTGCTTTTGACGTTTTTGGCGTCCCTCACTTTAACTTCCTTACGGTCCGTAACATACTTTTCTTTTCCTTCTGTCCCGTCCCTAGTGGTCTTCAAATCTGACACGGGTTAGGTCGCGTCGTTAAATGGGGGTTCTGGGACCCTGCAAGTTGCCGTGGTGTCCCTCATGGGTATGACTTTAAGAACATTTACGATTATGAGATTAAGGAGGATAACAGCTAGAACTACGGTGCTCTTATCTGACGATGTCATTAAACACCCCCCAATCTGGGATGGGAAGTATATTTAGGGCTAGCTAGGATTGAAGCTGCTGGATTCGCTGATGTTAGACTGCTGGCATTGGAGCGACTTATAAACCTGCGTATTACAGCACTGCTAATATATATTACACAACAACCGGAGAATATATTGCGACTGCGCCTCCTTAATATATATTGCCGTTCATCACTTTCTCGCGTTCGTCGCTCAGGGCCACACGCATTCCGGTCTTCATGTCTGCCGCTCGTTGCGCTTCCGCCGTCAGAGCTTTGCGGACTACTTAAGCATGCTCCTTGAGCTGCTTTAGTTCCTCGTCCTTGCTCTCCACTAGCCGCTGCTCTTTCTCCTGGTATTATGCGCAATGCTTAATCGACCTACATGCGCGAAATTACACGACGACACTTTGCATGTAGGCACGGTTGCTTCCGGCGCCACTTAAATTAGCTGAGTGAACAACACGGAAACTCATTTGCAAAACCCTCACCATGAACTGTACATGTATTATATTATATTTTTTTCCGAAGCAGGGGGGCGAGTCCTAACTTTATGAAGTACAGTTCGAACAGCCCCTCTCCAACAATAATTTGGTGGATCTCTAGTATACTATAGTCCCAAACACTACATGTATCCAGGGAGGGGGGGGGGGGCTACGCGTTCTTATGTCGGCTGTTCGCAGTTCGTAAGAACTGTCGTTACTAGCCGTTTGACGTAAGATACCGGTATCGACAGATTTTTGACTTGACATTTGTATGAGTTGCATTTATCTTGGCGTTCGTAAACGTATGATTTTCGATGTAGACCACATAATCACGTCGACCCAGCCGTTTGGCGTAAGATACCGGTATCGACAGATGTTTGACTTGATATTTGTATGAGTTTCATTTATCTTAGCGTTTCTATAGGTATGATTTTCGATGTAGACCACATAAATCAAGTCGACCACACCAAGCAACCTGAAAGTGGAGGGATAGCCAACTGCACCTGAGAACAGTGTATCTCTCCGTGTTGACTCAACACGGAGGGATAGCCCAGATGCACTTAGGCAGAGGCCTCAATATGGAGAGATAACCCAGAATGTACTCGATGTGGGTACATGTAGTTCAATTCAGCAAACCACAAGGCAGTTAGTTGCACAAGCATGTTGGTCAATGACGCTGGTTTTCGTTTTCGTTTTGCAGTGAGGTACATTAATGTCATTTAGTGTAGTACTAACGCCACCTAATGCCCGTATCCGTCCGGAGCCATTACTTCTCTAGACGTCCTGTGCAGTCTGATCCGTGCTATCCACGAGGTCTGGCCACACCTCCACCGCGCTTACACAGCGCCTTCGCCGGGCTCCGAAGAGTCCTCCTGTGCGGTCACCTCATACCAGTGACCTGCATCGTGCCGTGCGATTTGCATGATGCTAGCCCGTTCCGGGCCGTTCGTCAAGCCCGCTATGGACTCCCATTCTACGGCAGCCCCCGTGTCCATAACCACCTTGGCCATGGCATGTGCGGCACGGTTGTATTCGCGCTCCGTATGCGTCCAGCTCTGTGCCCCAATTCCATCCGCCATCCTGCGGGTCTTCCAGTATAGATCGGCCAGCCGACGCACCCTGGGCGGTGTGCGAGTCGCGTATTGGCGTAGTACGAGCTCATTGTCCCCAACTACTTGAACGGGGGTCCATCCTGCTCGCCGGCAGACCTGCATCTCTTTCATGAGCCCAAGATGGGCTGCCGCCAGCGGCGTTGTCTTCGCCCCAATGTAGTGAGCCCCACTCATGTGCATGATGGTAGTATGACCAAACGTTCTAGACACCCTCGCGACCACCGTACCGCTTGCCGTGCTCTCCGGCGTACGTGTCGAGCTGCCTGTGTAGAACAGGACCCATCGAGTATCGCCGGTTCCTACGATCGGCCCGGGCCCCTGCCAGCCCGCTCCTAGCACTGCGCAGATGGTGCGCTGTAACCGTAGTCGGAGTCTGCCCTCGAAAGCAGGGATAAGATCGCGTGTGACGTCAAGGTGTCCATTTCGGATCCTGACCGCTAGTCCGCCTAGGTGATGCTCCTCTGATATGTCGTTCAGTGGGTCAAAATGAGCCACTCTCCATCTCCATGCTGCGAGCAGATATTGAGCGGCACCTAGGCTCCAGCATGCTGCTGTGCTGCGTTCAATGGCATCCCCTAGCACCACGACCTCTGCCTCCTGTGCTGACTCTAGTACCTTGCTAGTTGCAGCGATAACACCAGATGGGGTTGCCGGCAAGCAGAGCGAGAAAATAGCCTCTTCGTATGTGTCCAGTCGAAGGCCCGCAGAAGCCCACCTAGTCGTGAACACTTTCCTCAGCTTCGCCGCTGCTGGACAAGTCCAAAACACATGGTGTAGATCCACCCGTCCGATCCGGATACATGTGGCATGGGGGCAGCTGAGCCCCACCGAGACCGGATTGTAAACCGACAAGGCATGATGTTTCAGTCGTAGGAGGAGCTGTTCCCCCCAAGGGTTGAGGCCAATGACCCTCCTAATTCGTTTCCAGACGAGTTGGCTCAACCCTCTCGCGGCAAGCGGGTGACCCCCCGCCCACTTGGTATGTCGTTGCTCAGTGTTCGATCGCCCTTTAGCCGTAGACGTGACAGTCAGTCGCTGCTTGTATTTACTGCGGGTTACCGCCCACGCTTTGGAGCCGTCCCATAAGCAGACCATTCTCGCTAGTCGGGGATGTGGGTGGACTTTCAGCACCCGCACCGCATGTCCGACCGCTGCCTGCATGCCTGCGTGGAGGTCTCGATGATTGAGGATCTGCTCTCCAGCAGGACTCGCCACGGTGTCTGTGCTGGGGTCCTCGATCATGCGGGCACTGTTAAGTCGTCTAGTGATGTGAGTGTGCTCGACCACCTTGGTACTGTAGCGTACCGTGCCCCCATGATATCCTGGGAACAAAAGTTGCGGGAAATTCAAAACAAGCAAGTGCATGAGATAGGCGATCTGCCTGCGCACTCCCGCCGTGACGGCCTGTATGAGCACCGTGACTAGCAGGTTGCCCGCAGCAGTCCACTGCCAATGGACTACCTCATTCAGTCTGCTTCCGTGTAGTCGTAGCAGCCGGAAGCGAGTGTTTGGATTGACAAGCCTCCCTGTCTCCGAAAAGAGCCTCAAGTCGGCCAGCCCCAGAAAAGGTAGCCACTCACCACAAAAGGTACCGTGCTGCTTAGTCTCCTTCGCGATCACTGCCTGGCTCAGCGTGCCATGCATTGCCACAGTTTCTATCCACAAACGTCGCCCTCGCCACACGGACAACACGGGCCCTCTGAAGTAACTGAGAGCGTGCAACGCTTGTACCATCTCCGCCTTCTTCTCTACCATGCCGACGCCTCCCATGTAATTGCAGACCCGGACCCCCGTTGTCCACAGCGAATCTCCCAGCTGCGGTGTCCGCCCGGATAGCGGTGTCGAGTGAGAAACATAAGTTAACCGTTTGGCTGTGTCGGATCCTTGCGAAATGAGCACGTCCCCAATGACAAGGGCCTCTCGTGACGAATCTAGTGCCCATTTGTTGATTGTGACTGCAGCCATCGCCAAGAGCTCTGTCTTTAGGTCCGGGATCGCGATGCCACCTAGTTTCCTCGGCAGAAACGCTATGTGCCCATCCAGCCAGGCGCGCCCACTGACTCGATCCACCGTGAAGCGTGCATGCCACACGAAGTTGTGGATCCTCTTTTGAAAACTTCGTACTGTTTGGGTGGAAGGCCATTGATGTCTCCCTATGTACAAGAGCTTCGGAATGGTAATCGCCGCCGCGACCATACTGCGTTGGTCGACGGTTGCAGTTTTCCTTGTCGCTAAGGCAAGGCGTGTCACGAGTTGAGTGCTCGCGAGCTGCCACGTGTAGTCTGGATCGGGGGTGCTCCCCACCTGTAACCCCAGGTATCTGGCAAGGGAGTGTGTGGGTTGTAGGTGGAGAGGTGACGGGAGCTGGCCCATCTCGTCCACCTTCGTGGGGTTGAGGGCGATCACTAGTGTCTTGCCTTCGTTTAGGTGCAGTCCGGATGCCAATGCAAAAGCCCTTGTTAAAGCCATGACTATTAGAACCTCCGCGACTGACCTCACATAACTCGCCGTATCGTCCGCGAATCCTCCAACTTTGAGCTGCACTGCTCCTTCCTTGTTCTTCAGAGTAATGCCAAGTACTTGTGGCTCATTGTCAATTCGGCGGTAGAGCGCTTCCAGGACCAGGATGAAGAGGATAGGCGCTAATGGACATCCTTGTCGGATTCCACAGTGCACTTGGATCCGACGGGACTTATATCCGTTGGCCAAGAAGCGGGCCGTGGTCCCATCATGCATCCTACGGATTGCCGTCACGTACTCAGGGGGAAACCCCAGCCATTGGAGGACATCGTAGAGAAATGCGCGATCCACGGAGTCGTAAGCTTTACAGAAGTCCAGCAGAATTGCGAGCGCCTCCGCATAGGTAGGGTCCGCCATGGCAACAGCCTGTGCCGCGTGAAAAAGGTCCACGGTGGCGTGAATCGTCCGATGCGGCACGAAACCATTCTGGTGCGGGTGGATAATTCGCCCGAGCTTCTGGCTTGTTCTTGTAGCTATCATCCGCGTGAGAATTTTATAATCTGTATCGAGGAGTGATAGCGGCCTGAAATTGAGCGGATTCCTGGAGTCGCCGCTTTTTTTTAAGCAGAAAATTTCAGCTTCCATGAAAGACGGGGGGAAATGTCCCGCCGCATACCAGCAATTGAAAAGGCGCGTAAGAATGGGAATGAGTGGCGTCGAAAAATCGCGATACCAATCATTGCCCAGTCGATCGGGGCCACACGCCTTGCCAGGTTTCGACGCTCCGATCGCGGCTGCGACCTCTGCCTCCGTAAATGGCTCCGTGGGGTCCGACAGCAGCTCCTTGTATTGGTCACTGGCCCCCAGCCAACTGAGCACGTCCATCCTATCCGTGTGTCTGGACGGTGCTTGTTGAAAGATCGGAGTCCATGCATCGGCCAGGGTGTCGGCTTTCTCGTGGACACCCCTCTCGGGTTGCCCCGTGGCCGCGTCCAGTCTATGGATTGCATTATCCGCAAACTTGTTGCTCACCCTCCGAAAGAAAGGCTTAGAGGTTTTGCCCATGTGGTAGCTGGCCTCCCGGAACATGCGGCGCTGTTTCGACGCCGCGCGCGCCCGCAGGCAATCAGTTATTGCGCTACGGACTCGTTGCAATGGAGTACTCCCGGCCGCCTCATCCAGGGTGAGTGCGTCCAGGCTGTCCGTGATGCTGTCCACCGAGGCAACCACCCCGATCTCCGCTTCTTGCAGGCGCCTTTCCTGACGACGGAGTCTTTTGATCCTTTGTTGGTATGTTGCCCTAGCCGATTGTCTGCACCTTTTGATCGCTAATAATGAATGCTTTCTGACAGCAGCCTTGAGGACATCCCAGTCGGCTGCCGTTTTCACGGCATCCATGTGTACATCCGCAGGCAATGCACTGGAAAATGCCGATAGCAGTCGCTCCACCTCTGTCTGTACTGCTGTTCGTGCAGCAGCGGGTGGCGGGTACACTCTTGGCGGTTTCCGGAGACGGACAGGATCCTCGGGGTTGCGTAGATGCAGCTGAACGGCTTGATGATCCGCCTTGGTGCCTGGGTGACACACCTCCACCGCCGCCGCCCATGCCAGCAGTGGCGCCGACAAGTACCATCTGTCCAGTCTAGCTGTGGCCTCTTGGCCTGATGGCAACGGGTACCGATACGTGTGGGTCCGTTCAAAGTGTTCTTGCATGTTCATCTGGCCCTTGTCGTCAGGAGCTGGAAGAGCGTCCACAAGCCCCCACTTTGCTAGCAATGCACGCAATGCCGGGGATTCATGATCCGACACTTACCGGTAGTAGCTTCGGTCGAGTCGGCTGTCCAATGTACAGTTGAAGTCACCGCCCACGATAAGGTTGTCCGTGAACGGTAAGTCAATATTGCCCAGACGCCGGTAGAAGGTTTCGCGCTGGGCCCGTTGGTGCGGAGCGTACACGCAGATGTACAGACAGGTAGTCCCCGCATACTCGCCCGCTATGGCCATGAAATGCTGCGTCCAGTAAGCTTGTAGTGCCGGTCGCGCATTCTTAATGTGTCCGTATGGGTTCACCAAGACAGCAACACCCGCCTTATTGTCTTGAGCCGCCGACCAGAAGGATAGTGCTGGATCCTGTGGTCCATTTCTGAATCCCCACGCCCTGGCGTGGATATCCCCGATATACGCTACTTCAGGAGCCTCCACATGCGTCTCTTGGAGGAACACCACATCATATCTCCCGTGGGTGTCCTCCTGTCTGAACGCCCGGAACCATTCCTCATAGCGGCCCGCCCCTCTGCCAAAGCCATTTACATTTTGCGTTACACAGCTGAATGTCCGATCGGAGTGGTGAAAGACCCCGTCGTCTCGACCCGGGTGGGGTGCTCGTGTGCGCTCCTCCATCCGTAATTGTTTCACTTGCTTGTCTCGTTCCCTTTTAAACGCCCTCTTGATGTGACGCTGTCTCTGTGCTGGCATAATCGTGGGGAAAAAATCTCCCAGCGTCCGCTGCATCGGCATCTTGACTCTACCCTGTTCAGGTCCCTTTCTTTTGGATGCGAGTCGAGTCCCGTGACCCGATTCTCGCGAGTGTGGCCCCTGTCTTTCTGGTCTGACAGAGACCACAGTGTGGGCCTGGCGGCCCTTAACATCTCGTGGTGACGGACTGACCGGCCTCCATCGAGTCCAGCCTATCTGTCCAGGTTAGCCCACTGGGGATCTCCACCGCTAACCCCCATTCCCCGTTTCTGGCCACCTGTTCGCACAATTGTTGCACCACCGGGTGTCCCCTGTAATAGTGATCGAGATGTCCTGCGGGGGCCTTGCCCATTGGTGTCGCTGCCCATACCCACACAGTGTGGGGCAGCGTGTGCAGCACGGTCCAGCAGTCCGGCGAGATGTCAGCCGGCCTCGCTCCATTACAGAAATTAGGGGCCTGCTGAATTAGCCGCTCCCAGCGTTGTCCGTCCGCCGCAATGGTCCGCTCCAGTTTGTTGCCACCGTTGGTGGTACATGCAGTCAACCATGTTCTGCAAAACTCCGCGGCCTTCTTTGGGGTGTTGGGGTCGGTGAGTATGCCTCTCAGCTGGTTAATAGTCGAGTCGTACGCCTCCAGTGCCCCCCGCATCATAAGTGTTTCCGTGGGCAGCATTTTCGCTGCGACCTCAGGGAATGGTAGGTAGCGGAAGATGCTGTGTAGTGCGTGTCGATGCTCTAACAACCACGGCATCAGGCCGAGTATAGTTGGCGCGCCACTGGACTGGGTCGGTGGCCGGACCGCACGAGGCCCATGACGACACCACTCCTCAACTGCGGCCGCATTCTCCTTTATTAATTGACGTAACTTGGACCTGTCCGCCATCAGCTCCGGGTCCAAGCGCTTTGAATTGAGGATCCGACATAGTGCTGGCTGTGCCACCCTCCCAGATGTGGTGATCGGGTGACGAGGCAAATTGGTCCCGTCACTACCCACACCGTCCGTGTCAGTGTACCTCGACTCAACGATGGTGTCGGGGCCTGCCGCCTGCTGCAGCCTATCCCCTTCCGCACTGAGGCTCGCTTCAAGGTGAGCCATGTCATAGCCATCTCCATCAAGCCTGGGTAGGTGTAGACGATCGTGCACGACGTCTAGGCGGCGTCTATGTTCCATTCCCCCAATGAGGATCGTATTCACTGCTGCAGTATCAGTCAGGGCGTCCACATGGGCGAGCCTGGACGAGCTGTAGTCGATGTGGGCAATTACCTCCGAGATCCATGGATGGGACCCACAGTTCTCCATAGCAAATTGGCGGTCCCCCTCCGCGTGCCAATGTGCTGACATGTCACCATTGTGCACGCCATAAAAATGACCTTCATGTTTCTTCAGCACCAAACACACTGGCAGCACGTGCAGCTTTTCAAAATGGGCAAACATATCCTTAGCGGTCGCATCATCTATAGCTCCACCACATCCCGATTCATGTTGCTCTCCGTTCTTGAGCTCATACTCCTGATAGTAGTATCGCTGTACGTGTGTGTCGTTGTTGGCTGCCACGTCCAGAACGAAAAGCGGTTCTCTTAAGTATTGCGCCATCGCTCGGAGGACCTCTGCTCCCGCCCAGAAAGCTGTCGGGATTTGGGTGTTCACCGACCGCGCCCTCTCCTGGGCATAATGGGCGAATAAAGTCGCCGTCGCGCCTGCTACATCGAGAGGGGTAGGATGCTGTGGGTAGAGTCGTTTCAGATCTCTGCTTGGGTCGACCACTCCGCACTCTACGTCTTTAGCCAAGTTGCTCATCATCAGAGTGTAGACGCTCCTTTTGATAACATTCACATTGCGGACCACGTCGCTCGTGAACATCAACTCGCCCCCTTCCACATACGACGTCGTAGCATGCAGGGCAGCGTACGCGCATTGACCGTTCGCCGGCACTTTGATTAAGGACCCATTAAAAGGCATCAAAAACACCGGGAGTTGTTGTGGCATACCGGGCGCCCTCTCCGTCTTCTCCAAGACAAACCCATCCTGGCTGAGTAGTCTTGTCGTGTCCTGGTCCTTGTCATCTGATGCCGATGAAGGTGAGGTCCGGACTTCGGTTACGCCTGCCGGGTGGTCATTGAAATCCGAGTCCAGTGAGTACGGGAATTCAGACCCTGGCGTTGGGGCCGGCGATGGGCTCTGTGACGGTATGGAGGACCCGACGTATCCAGAATTGTCCGAAGCTGCATCACACTCCATATCCTCTACGACAATGTTGCTTCCAGCCTCATCACCTTGGTCAGTATCCGTTCGGACTCCATTCAGCCGAGGTGAGCTGGCCCTGCCGGCCTGCCCATCGCTATCCGTCTGTTCTTCCATGGTGCATGGGTAAGCGTACGGTGCCTCGTCAGGTGCTTCATCGCTATCTCCTTCCTCGGCTCCTAAGGCTGCGAAACGCCCCTGATCTCTAGCCCGGGTGAAGCGGTTAAAAGCAGGGACTGAAGTGGAGGTAGTGGACCCTCCCCTGCCAGCCCGCGTTTTGCCTTTACCTCTGACCTTTGTCCTACTCAGTCGAGCCGTATGTGCCGCAGTGGTGACCCTAGGCAGCACTGCCTTGACAGCTACGGCCCCTTCTGAACCTGGGGCCAGTGTGGGTAGCGTCGACTCATGGTGCTGTTCCTCCTGCTTCAGTGCGGGAGTCACTTGCTTGTGGCGGTGGGCCTTTGTTCGTACCAGTATGAAACCTTCACTATCCGAGCCAGGCGAAGGAGTCGAGGGTTCCGCTTCCTGCACCCTGGGAGGGCGATCGCTGGTCTGCGCTACCGTCGCTGTGCCCACGTTTGTCTTTGGAGCAGGCGCCCGGAGATTAGCTTTACTTTCATCTCCGGTAGCCACTGCTAACTCCGTTTGAATCTCGCCTTGCAGAGTATCGAGGAAATTTTTCAGACTATCACCGTCTGAGTGCTTGTATAGCACCGCTTCTCCAACTTTGTAGCCGGGCACCGGGCCGGTGTAGACTCGTTGGTGTTTGAGTTGCATCTTCGCCAGTTGCGCTGGGGTAGCCCGGCAAAACCCAGTAGTGTGATACGGCACAAAACAGCGGGCACAAGGTAGCCGCTGCTGAGTGAGGTGGTGGTGCAAAGTCAGCACCTGTCCCGCCATCGTAAGCTTGGTTACTCCTCGCAATGCCTCGGGGCAGTCAGTCCCTAGAAACCGGATGACCACAAACCGGGTATCTATTTTGTCTGTGGCCTCTAGACGAGGGCGCTCCGCATCGACAATGTGGACGCCAGGCAGCTGGCCCATCGCCGCCAACAAGGCTACCAGTCCGATCGAGCTTGTCCCGTAGACACGGATAGCGTATTGTCTGTTGAGCTGCGCTTGGCGGAAAGTCCCCGCCGTATGCCTTCTCTCCGTATCCTCCAGCTCGAGACATACACCGTGTAGGCGAAAAGCTAGTCCCAGATAATCGTTGGCGATGCGGTGGGAGTGAAACACGAATTTGAGGGTATGAGTACCGTCAAAATAGATCAGCTTTACATCATCCATCATTTTGTCAATCATTTGTCGTCCCCTCGCCGTGTCAGCGTTTCCTTCGTAAAGTTGTGCGAACAGTGTGAAGGTGGTCATGCTCCGTCGTAGTTTAGCCCTAGGCGGAACCCCGGCTGTGAGCGTTGCCTCGATATGTGATTCATGGTACTGCTCGATCATCGCCCTCTGTAGTACCGGCATGGTGGCCTTGATGAAGTTTGGCGCGTGGGGTAGCTCTAGCTCTCCGTTTAGGTAGGCAAGTAACGCCTTCGTTTCGTCCTCCGTCCTGGTCCGTAGAGCGTCGTCTTGATGAACAGGCGATACCTCTAATGCCACTGTCCGGAGGCGGGCTGTTTCCACCGGTTCTGCCAGTTCCCCCCTTGCGCTCCAGTCCTTGCCAAGAGTGGCCAGCAACATTTGCCTCTCTCGGGGCGTCCAATTCCCGGCCACAGCGGTGGGTGTTGCCACTGCGCTGGTCTCGTTCGGGCCTGACGATCTTCCTCTGCCCTGCCGCACAGCCGCAGCGTATGAGCGCGGGGCATCGTCGATGCCGTCTTGCACGCGCCGACCTGCCTTGGCTGCGTCCGCCGGTGGCGATTGCGATGCTCTCGCGCCAACGCCTTGCCTACCCTGCGCGTCCGATGGTGTCGTCACAGGGGGGGGCATGGCTTTCGGCCGCCGCAATGTCTGGAATCGATTCCTGGTGTGGACCACTTACCTGTTTCACATCATTCTGTGGCCCTGGCGTCTTCGGTGCTTCTCCCGTCGCTGGCTCTACCAGCCCTCCCCCTTCATCATCTATGCAGCTTGGTGGTCTGCATTCGCGCCCCCCCCTTCCTCGGGTGGTGGCCCCGTGGCCATGGTGGCAAGAGGCGTCGTCGGTGGTCCGTTCGGAGCCAAAAGAGCCTGGCGTTCCAGCGTGCTACGCGCGCTGGGGTTCTCGAGGCAAATCCTTATCCCAGTTCCTGGGGAATTTGCAGAGTGTGTGACGCTGGTTTTCCCACCCTCATTTTCTGGAAAAAGGCCGCCACCCTACACAACCGACCACCACCCACCCACTTTGCCTGATCAACGTCATATGAACGAGATCAGTGACGATCAGCGCACAACTCGTCTTACCTCATACCAGCGCATGAAAGCGATAAATTCAACTCAAAATATCGCTACTGTAGATGTTACAATTATTTTCACCATTTGTTTTTACTTTCGGCACCAACGACTCTGACCCTATACAAGACCTGTGCTCTCGTCGGGGTCTAAGCTGCTTGTTTACTTCTCCTCCGAGTTATTGTAGTATGTTAAACACGCTAATAAGTGCACAAGTTCGATCACGTGCATGCTGCGGCTGCGAAGCAGGCGGAGCAGATGTCGGAGGAACATACATCGTCCTAAACACAAATTCTACGTGGATCTAGTTCGTTGATAGAATCCAGAGCTTCCTCATTTGAAGCACGGCGTTATCAAGATGTTCAAACACACCTAGGCGAGGATATCGTTCCAAAAAAATCATTTTACCTAGAACTAAAGAATACGTCGCATTTTAAGGTGGATGCCGGTACGTGTCTCCACGTACATGTAGATCAAATTTGAGCGTTATCGAAGGGAAGGCCGATCAGCTGGCAGAGAATCAGAATCGAATTTTGCTTCTGGTCTACGAGGAGACCGAGCGATGCTAAAGATATTCTGCCAAAACCTTGTTCAGCATGCCACCGTGAGCAGGGTTTGGTAGTAGTGAGAATTTCGGTGTATTAGTGGTACTAATACTAATAGCCGATGCCAAACCGATATCACTCATACTAATAGATTTAGTGAGCCGATTAAGATATCGATATCAGTGATAATTATCACTGATATTAGTACTACTCTTATGCTGACTCACTCGATCCGTCGCTCGCTTTCCTCCGTGCGTCTCAGCTCAACACGATTTTGGCGCAGTGGCGATGAACTCGCTCATTATCGGTCTTCGCTCGTAGTAAACTCATCACGAACGAGCCTGTCGAAAGTTCTCGTTCTTGGAACGCATTGGAGACAAGACCAGACGTGACCGACATTCCGACACACGTAATGCACCCGCACAGCATTACCAATTTCGTTTCCTACTCAGCTGCACCAGAACTCGTTCATATTTAAAAAAAAAATGAATGGGTATTGGGATTTCGCTACTTCGGCCAATTCAATTCGATGGCCCAACTCATCGAGTAACGCTTCAGGAGTTCGTGCTCACCAGCCGCACCACCTGTGTAGCAACAAGCTCAGTGCTCGGCTCGACATTAACCTTGCGAAGTGGTAACACTTTCATTGTTGGCGCCAAATCATCTCCCATTTTTTATTTGCTAAACATGCGTGTCCTGTAGTACTTTGAAGGCAAAGGATCCTCGGCTCGGGATGTCTCCCTAATGGCAGTCGATCTTCGCACACTTCATCAGTCGTGTTTCTGGGGCTGGTACTCTTGAAGCGTGGAGACTCAAAATACCGAGGCGAAGGAGGCCAGAGACCACCCATGATCTTCCCTATGTTGAACTTCCGCAAACTATTAGTGATATTATCACTGATCCGTCACAACTGTAGATTTCGTTAATATTGATAGTATATCACTATTTGTGGCACAGAGCCGGTAATATATTAGTATCAATATTAATATTAGTCATAATATCACTGATATTGCTAATAGTTTGACAAGTACTATTAAACCGTGACCGTGACTAAGATGGACGTGCTGATTGCCGGTACACTATTAGTGGACCAGAGTTCATTCGCCATTCTTACGGACTGCGCTCCCCCCCCCCGGGCCTGTGGCCCAGCATATTAGTCGTCACAAAACTTCAATACCGGTTACCGGCTTCAGTTTTACCGGCTTCAGTTTTACCGGCTTCAGTTACCGGGCGACCGCCTAATTAATGTGTGTTGGGCTGGCCACAGCACCCCCTCCGGGGTTACTGCTATCCCAGAATAATATTCTTGGTAACATATTATGTTTGTAGCATTGGGAATCATACGTTTTCTGTCAATTCCTGTTCCAAAAATCGACTTCATTAATCCAGAAAAAATGTAGCGCAAAACTATCAAATGCAGAATAACCGGAAAGTCGCTGATGATCGGGAATGAGAGAAAGTTCTGTTCGAGGTCACGAAGTGTCAGAACTGATACCTAAAAAAATGACGTTCACAATTTTGGAACGACATTGCTTCTGAACTTTTCTAATCCCTGCGCAAGCGACTTCTAAGCCATCGCTCGCTCGGTCCTTGAAAGGTAACAGATGTAAGGTGGATAATCGATATAAGGGCAGAGGTTGCCATTCTGAACTTTGCCAAAAATCTTGCCATGGCGACCGAGTGGAGTTTCCTGGAGCCTTGGCGTGCTGTATTGCGCGAAAGTTTGATGCCTGAAAATGCTGAAGCTCCTGAATCAGTTCTAGATGTGTCATTTGTCATTCCAGGAAAACGACCATCGGCACAAGAGAGACATATTCGCCTCGAGCTTCCAGGGCCCGAATGGAGTCGACAAGATGCAGGGAGACTCCAAATGCTTCGAGAGGCCATGGAGCTGTTCACACTGCTGTCGTTTGCGAACAAACCAGCATTCCAAGAGCTGCTTCTTTCAGCGCCGATAATCCTACTTCTTTCAGCGCGGATAATCCTGTCAGATTATCATCTAAGATGGACTTTCCGATTAGTTGGCAATCTGTCGTCAACCAATGCCGCCGTAGCCACGAATCAACTGACGTGGGGAGCTTTCCTCGGGTTTCCGGATGACCCGTGGGAGTATTCGTCTGAGTATCGAGCAGCAGTCCAGAAATTAGAGGCAATGGGGGTGGAGGAATCTTGCCAAGCATATTCTGATAGTAAACCTACAATTAACTGGACCTGCAGACTTCTCGATACCTATGTGGACGGCTTACAGGAGCCTGCTAATTCAGCAGACGTATCAAGATCATTTCGTGTCCAGTTTCGAAAATTATTTGATACAGTGGCTCCTCCAATTGTGTTGGTGTTTGCTACTCGTGGTGTCGCTACGCTGGTTAACACGCGCAACAAACCCTGTATAGCGATGGCAGCAACGATTCGGAACTGGGCTCACCCAGTCGTCCCAGAATTGACAGTTGCATTGGCAAGGACCGCAACGGCATGCTTTCAACTGGATCTTCAGCTTTCTACGATGAATTCGAGGCAAGCCATGATGAATGCTGGTTTTTTGCTGAGCGCTTTGGTGGGCGGCGGAGCGTTGCGTCTTGTGACCAGAAATAATAGTGATCTTCCAGACGATACCATTCCAGTGAAATTCGGAAAACTAACGTTATGGTGCTTCGGGGTATGCAATTGGATGTTTGACTCAATCTGCTCGGCAGTCGCTGAGCTGTCTACGGAGTCGAATCTGTCCTTCAATTCAGTAAGCACTGACCAATGGTCATGGCTGATATACGCCCTCTGCTGCGGATCGCTAGACGCCCTGGCAACGGAAGTCTCGATTTCGTCTGGTGAGTTGACAAAGTCCAATTTGTTGGCCATTTCTCTACACCATTGCCCGGCCTACTTGGGACCTTTTCCACTTCAACTTGGTCAGATTAATTTGGGGGGCTTAAGATTGGGGCCGACATCGCCCAAACTAAAATGTAGCCATCGCCTTGTTCTATTCAATGTGGTCACCTATCCAACTTTGAACGATAAGGTGACCACATTGAATAGAACAAGGCGATGGCTACACAAGGCGATGGCTACACAATGTAGCCATCGCCTTGTTCTATTCAATGTGGTCACCTTATCCAACTTTGAACGACAAGCCGAGCAGAGCCCCGCAAGCGGGGCTTTTTGCGCAGGGAAAGGCCGAGCACGCGTGAAATGCCCCCTCGCTTCGCTCGGCGGGGAGGTTGCTCAAGCTAAAACACATAGTTTAAGTGAAGCATTCCAAATGGAAATGCCATATAATAGGGGGGGTCAGAATTAGCTTTTTTGCCTACATATTCCTGCCGAGATGGCAACCATATTTTTCATGGTCGGCGAATATTTCCATCTCGGAAACGGAACACCTCCAGAGGTAAACCATTTTTGAGATGGTCGACCATTTCCCCAAATGGTTAGCCATCCGCATGCCATTTTACAGTCAATCGTGATTTTTGCGCAGCAGAGCGCCATATACACTTTTTTGTGTTGAAGTTTGTATTTAATAAGTATTGACGGCCATCGAGCTGCGGCTTGCAGTGAAGAACACCTAAAATGCAGGTCAGGTCGTATATGTACTGTACTACATCTAGATACCTGGGCTAGCTGAAGTGCGTTTTCGGGGGAGGGGGGCTTTAGCACACGCAGCGGCCTCCCTCTCGAGCGAGGACTTTCCACCCATACTGGGGACTTCGGATAGTTTGCATGAAATGGATGACCATTTCAATTCTGAACCGTGTCATATTTTGCAAGTGTTCCTACCATTTCTTCGTCCGACAGTCTACAATATATTTTGTACCGTTTGCCAATTCTGACCCCCCCTACTATGTAAAAATCTAGTTTAGCTAGAGCAACAGAAAATGATAACTCCTAGGAATGGATGTCATGGCCCTCAAATCCCCTAAACATCCACTATTAGGCGCCTCGCTGGGCCAATACGGCAACTGTGAAGACATGTTTGGCCTCATAGAATAACAATGGGCGAGACGGCCCAGCCATCAGGCGTGGAAGCGCGAGCCACGAACGCATTTACAAATATAAAGCGGGCGAATTGGCTGGATTCGGCGAGCTCACTTTCACACTCCTTCTGTAAGAATTTACCCCCTACCTTCAAACCGTATATGTCACCGAAAATACGTCAAAAGTAGCTGGTTTTCGGTGTAAAACCCAATACTGTGGATTTTCTGTTGCTGTGGCACGATCCAATCTATAACGTGGAATAGTACACAACAATTTCTCTGTATACGATATTATTCGTGGAAGATTTCGTCCTCAGAGACCATCGCAGAGTGTTGTGACTGTTCCCTCGATGAGTCCGTCTCAGGAGTCCAACTGGGGCTAATACAGTACATGTGGCTTGAAAACTACCCGGGATAAATAGTATCCGATAAAAAGAAATAATTACTTCACATTCAACATTATCTAACGGTAAAATCAAATATCACGTTGATAAATGGTTTATCTACTCCACTTGTCAGGCAACACACCCTGCGTCACAAATTTGGATTCTCTCCGTTGTATCAGATAGCATTAATGTGTTGCATGCTTGCAATTTATTTAGGATAAGCTTATGGAGGATTTGTTTGGTCCCAAGACCAAACACTCTTACCCCTTCTAGTATCTTCCCTTTTGCCAAAGCATTCAAACTGAGTACTATCATCACTCTCCGCTTCATTATGCATATTATTCATAGTACGGGAGACCCGCAGCAATTAAAGGGTTCGTGCTCAGAATCTACGTTCATTTTAGTTAGCGTTAGATTGTTTGCGTTAGGGTTCAACGTGTTCCAGAAAATTGTGACGCGAAGCAGAGTCAACTCCTTTATGATGCGCTACAAAACTCAGAGACATCAAAAACAAATGAGGCTGCATTAGCGTTTCCTGTGGCCAGACGTGGAGAACCTATCGCAACTCGCACATGTTTGTTTTGACAGCACTGTAAAGTGCAATTTACTATAAATTCCAGTTACATTGTATACCTTTTTTTTTACTTAAGTAAGCTCTTATATGCGGAGTATACTGTATAGCGGCGTGACTGTACAATGCACAGAGAATTTGATCAACGATGTGGTGCAATGTAGTCTGCGCATTCAAAGATTAGGCTGGCATAGAAACAATAGCATAAAGCGTGACAGGAAGCTTCGGGTTCACTAAGAGGCTTTCAGAAGCACCGCAAAAAAAAAACGTAGCCAAATACACGTGCCAACGATACCGACTTTTAGTACGTGTTTTTCTACTGAAGTCTTGGGCTCAATGATAGCGTCGATCAAAATCACGTAGCAAAAGCACGTAGCGAGGGTGTCGAAGCACATTTGGGTGAAAAATATCGAGCATGTGCGCACTTAGCCATCGCAACGTCTTCTTCATTCCTTCTCAGTTATTTGTGACCTCGTACTTGCCTAAAATCGCTTAGTTCGCATCGCTTCTTGTGTTTTGTTGCTACGTGTTTTTGGATTACAGAAAGCGGTAAGAAGGCCCAACCTTACCGCTCGACGAAAGTGAAAAACACGCAGGTTCGTGCCCGAAAAGTTTTGTGGACAACACTACGTGTATTTCACTACCGTTTTTCTAAAAAAACGGTCAGCCTCTAATATAGTATGCCTACGGTACAGTACCGTTACGGAACTGTACAGCCCATAAGAAATGTATAGCTGACTCTGTGAACGTTTGTGCCTCCCAAATCACACAAATCGTAATTTTTGCTACCATTTAGATTAGACTAAATACCACATGGCTGCACACCCTTTGCATGTTCGTGTGGTACACATACGGTCTACTAATAGTGTGTTTTGCGCGAAAAAAGGCCGGTGTTTGTAATTGGATGAAACGCATATTATCCAATCAATAGCCCGGAAAAGCCCTACACAATGCGTCACACCTTCTAAAAAAGTGGGTACGGTGCCCCATAGTAAAAAATCGCAAGGGGCTTCCACGATTATATATCTGATATCTGAAATGCGACGATCCGAAAAACAGAAATCTGCCACGGAACAACAACAATAAAAATTGAACCTTCTTGGGCTGCAAGTTGTGTCCTACTCCGCACCTCATAGACGCATCTTTATCCGTTATTATGACAGATTGTAGAAATTGGTGATCGGTGCGGATTCCGTCTCCCGTTCAAGAGAAGGCCGGCCCCTGTAAGTCTCACTACGAAGTATTATTAATCTAGAGGCCCGTATCCACGACAATCCTTCAGCATTATATCCTGGAACTTGGCAATATTAATACCTGTTGTCCTCCCGTTAACTGTAACCTGCACTGCACAGCTTAAACCCAAACCTGTCTACTGCCCCTCCACCTGCGAGTCGTCCCGGTTAAGGTACTGCAGCATCGAGTCTTCGTAGATCTTGACGTCCTTAAATCCCATCACCTGTTCCAGTGCAAACGCCGTGTGTGCCGCTCGGATCCCTCGTTGGCAGTACGTGATCACAGGTTTCTCCTTGTCCAAGCGGAAATGGTCCACAAAGACCTTGTCCAGCTCTTTCCGGCTCTTGAACTTGCCGTTCTGCGTGAAATCCACGCCCTCCATCCAGTTGAAGTTGAAGGCGCCAGGCACGTGTCCAGCTCGCGCGTTGCCATTGGCGTCCTCCCCCCAGAACTCGCCCACGGACCTCGCGTCCACGAACTGGGTGGACGGGTCGTCAATACCGCTCTGCACGGCGTCAAACCCCACAAGTTTCTGGGTGTCCCCCGGCTGCGTCCAGATGGACGACTCGTCCACCTGTCTGCTCTCTGCCGCGCCCATCTCCACCTGATTGTCCTCCGCCACCCACTGTTTGAGGCCTCCGTCCAGCACCTTCAGCTGCTCCACCGGGAAGCCGAAGTGGCGGAACACCCACCACATGCGCGTGGCCTTGAGGCTCATCTCGTCGTCATAGAATACAAGTGTCGCGTGCGTCGGCACCTGCAGTGACTGCAGTATATCAGCGAACAGCTGCTGGCTCACGACGCCCGTGGCCTGAGGCGTCGGGTCCTTGAGCAGCGAAGCGGCCAGCGGCAGCGGCACCGCGTCCGGAAGGTGGCCGCGCGGGTAGGACGCCGGGTGGTTGCAGTCGAACAGCAAAAGCTCCGGATCGCCCGAGTCCTGCGCCGTGCGGACCCAGTTGGCGTCCACCAAGGCGGAGAACGACCGACCGGTGGATGGAGAGCGCAGCGAGAGCGAGAACGCGCTGCGGCGCAGGGGAGCACGCAGACGTAGCAACGAGTTCATTGTCATATGACTTCGAAATAGTAAAATGAGAGCGCATATTAAACCCTTTCGTCACCGATGTATAGTATTAGTAGTGGGTTAGCTAAGCTTTAGTAGTATTTCACGATTTGCGGACTGATATTTTATTAGTTTGATATAGTAGTACTACGTATCCCGCAGCGTGAAATACGGATAACGTACAGTGCATTACTACTATTACATGTACTATTATTGTTAATAATACATGTACAGTACTATATGTAATTTATGGACATGTAGTATTTTATTAGACCTACTCTGGATAAATAACAAAATTTGTTATTTATTTAAGCGTCGAGAACATGAATTTTGCGTGGTGAGTTCGAAGATGATGTCATCACCGAGAATCTGGTTCAGGTTGGTCGATGCAACGGCAGACTACATGAACCTGTGCGCAAATGAAAGTCCGGCATCCATTCCACGCGCCGGCATAAAATCTGTTGACGATTTTCGCGAGGCGGTCCTTCGGGAGCACCTGGAACACCTCTTCGGCGTTATTTTCTCGACCCACCTGCACATTTTCAGAGACCTGAGCGAGCACCATAACAAAGTTGGACCCCCAAGAGCCGACGTTGAAGTGGCTGGTCTTGGCGAGGACGAGGACCATGCGCTCGTCGTATTGGTGCCGACCCCAAGTTACGATTCGGAGACGCTGCAATTGGACTGGACGTCGCCTGAAGTTCGTGTTCAACTTCCTATTAGCGCCGAAACTCGAGTGCTTGAGCTTCCTCTAGCATGCACGCTGGGCTCTGGAATGGGTCGTAGATGCAAACCGTTGACGCTTTTCTGTCGACCGCACCTGCTGGAGCAATGGAAGGAGATCTATCGGAGCTCTATCCGAACGTATGCATTGTTGTGGATTGCTGGCCCGCCTGGCACTGGGAAATCGTGTGCCGCGTTGGCTTTTGCCTACGCACTGAGGCCGTCGCAGTGGGACGTGATTTGGCTCCATATTTCCCGCATGAGCAGACTTGTTAGCTGCGTATGGCTGCAAGGGGACGAGAAGATAACGTGCACTTTGGATGCAGTGACGATGGAGTCTCAACTGTCGTCGTTGCTAAGAAGCACGTCGTCCGACAAGAAGACCGTCGTTTTTGTCGATGGATACGACAACAGTGTGAGTCACACTGTGACACAGGGTGAGATCGTGTGTGATATCTGCATCGAGTGGCGACTGCGAGACGTCATCAGACATCGGTTGGTTTGTGTAACTTCAATGTCTGACCTCAGCAAGGACTTCCGGCGTGAACTTACCTACAAAATTCCTGCTACTGTCGCGCTGGGTGAAGAAGGGCAGCATGACATGCAAATGGCAGCTTATGCTGCCAACTCGGGCGAGGAAGGAGTAGAATCTGGTGTTGACGACAAGAAAGAAGTTGACGACATGATGTTTGAGTTGGACGAAATGGACGTGTACAACGAAATGAAGTTTGATACGGTATCGTGGAGTTTCGAGGACTACAGACAAGCAGTTCAGGACGAATTGATTTTTTTCAAACCGTACGGAGAGTGTTTCCCCCGTATCATGAATCTGAAGATGAGAACGAAAAAGCAGCTAAGATAAATGAATTGCTGGAGAGGAAGTATTGCGTAGCCGGTGGGAATGTTAGACTGATGTTTGACGTCTCTGTAGACTTCGCGCAGGACTCATTGGATGATGTAATTAGTAGCGTGGGGATCCGTGGGGTTGCCTCCCGTTTGCTGGCAAAGTACCACAAAGTTAGTGGTTGTCGGGGTTGGTATTATAACTGTTTGGTGAGTGCCTACGTTGCGCGGAAGCTTGCAGTCAGTCGCGGCTTCGCGATGCTGAAGTAGGTGCAATGTGAATACGATGGATGAATGGTTGTTTGAAGGCTGGTTTTTGTCAAAACTGAGCAGACAAGGAATTGAGTACGTGGAGGAGGGACTAGACCAGTTACAAGGGCAATGGGGACGGTCAGACGTTCTCTTTTTCGATCCGACCAAGGCTACTATAGGTATGCGCCTTGACCGTCCAACGTGGATCACTCCGGTGCAGTGGAATCAAGGAGGTTACGACGCTGTTTTCGTGGATAAACCGAATGAGCTGGTGCGATTCGTTCAAGTCACGCGCGCGGATCACCACAGCTACGACCATCGATACTTCGTGGAGCTTTTGAACAAACTCGCAGCCCACGATGATTGGGAAGACGTGCAGCTCAAGAATGTCCAGCTTTACTTCGTTGTTCCCAGGGAGAAATTGTCGGTCTTTCAGCGACCTGTTCAAACGGCGGATTTCCAGGAGAAGGTCATTCAAGGCGTCGGCGTCAGCAGCAGCGGCTACTCGTGCACACGTTGACTTCGTGTTGGAAAACTGTGAGGCTGAGGTAAAAACGCTGGGGGTTGATTACGAGGGTTCAATCTACTAAACGACGGAAAGTGGAGGACCAAGACGAGGTTCGACCAAGACGTACTTTGATACTGCAAAACCGATTAGGCAACCGGCCGGGGATCTCGGTTAACCATTTTTAGCCTTTTCGCTGATGAAGCTTGGATCATTATCGGACTTGTCCACCAACGCCCCGCGTGGTGTTGTGAACGTCACCTTCTCTCTATTTTCAACTGTAACGTAAGGGTTCATAAGGATTGCCAGTGTGAAACATGTTTTTATCATATCCTCAATTGTTTTCTTTTGGTTTTGTTGCTTACCACCGTTGTGTCCGATTAGAGAATGCCACCAACGAAAAGAACTACCAGCTACATGTACTGATGGGTTGTAGCACGAGAGAGGATGTCAATTTGTTTTTTTACAGATACCGTACATTCTTCGCTCCTATGTGCGGTGAGTTTATATACCAGCAAATTTGACCACCAAAAACGAACTCACTCGTGAGCAAGTTGGGCTTTCTCCACCCAAGCTTACAAAACTTTCATTTCAAGCAGCATTTTTGCGAGTCTCGACCTAACTACCTCCGAGCCGTCTCCTGGCTCGATGTCTCTTGCCCGTCTTCAACTGAGCTTGGCTTTCATGCTAGGAATGTGCGAGGCTGAGGTAAAAAAAAACTAGAGATCATCAAATCCATCAGACCACGGATTTAGCAGCTCAATATTTTGCTGCTACTTTCTCATTCACACCAGCACTTCACAGACCGTTGCTCCGGAATCGAAGCGAATGTAAAGATGAGGCTCAGGATGTATGCGTCCAGGCAGTGAATCGGCTTCGTGGTACAGGACGCGTTCGTGACGACACTCAGCATGGCAGCCTTCGACTTGGCAGGAAGCTTATCTTTCGTTTTAGGCAGAAATTCCCCGTCGTGGGCGTTAAGTTCACTCATTTCCTCCTCGTTAAGTACATTCTTTCGTGCTGTCACTTCAAGTTCGACGAGTTGTCGAGCCATCCGTAGCGTGGGATTTTCCAAACATCTCGTCAAGTCGGACAACGGGCCCTTGCTGTCTCGAATTGTTATCGTCTTGATGGGCCAGGGACGTAGGGACTCGTCATGGGCAGACACGACCACGTTGAACTCGGTGATATACAGATGCTGCAGCTCTGGGCACGCGGTAGACAGCGCACAAAGGTCGATACGAGTCGCGGCTGTGGTGACCTTGTCTCCGAAACCATATAGTGTTAACGAACGAAGTCCGTGGGTGACCAGCGTGAGCAGCTCCATCAACACAGCCGACGTCTCGAATGCGGAATTGTATAATGCCAGCGATCCACACAATCGTTTCTCTGGGAATACTGTTTTCTCGGAATCGGGGGTGAATTTGACGCCTTCACCAAGTTGCGCTTTGCAGATCCCATACCCAGGAACAACGAAGTTCACAAACGACACACTATCATTTGGGTCGTAAAGGGCTCGGCAGCGACATCCACTAGACAAAACAAAGCCATTATCGTTATCACCGTATCGTACACGTGGATACAGCTCAGTTCCTTCTCGAATGTCGGCAAACCCAAACGCGTGGGAGCCATTTCCGATCGGGTACATTATTGGCTGAGGATAGTGGGTCTGCAGTACTGCAGAAATGGCCAACAAGTCGGACCTTTTCAACTCTCCAAGCGAAATAGTGACTCCCGTTGCAAGAACGTCTGAAGACCCACAACAGAGCGCGTATATCAGCCATGACCAGCGGTCAGAGCGTACTGGATTGCAGGACAGACGCACCTCTGTAGATGACTCAGCGACCGCCGAGCACATTGAACTAAACATCCTGTTGCACACCCCAACGCACGCTACACCCAGTTTTCCATCGTCTGGAGAATCATTAGAATGACCGGATATAAGACGCAACGCTTCACCACACAATAAAGTTCTTAGCAAAAGGCCAGCATTCATCATGGCCTGTCGCGAATCAATTGTAGCACGCTCGAGATTAAGTTGAAGGCACGCAGTTGCTGTCTTTGTCAATGCAGTTGTCAATTCCGGGACGGCTGGGTGGACCCAATGCCGAATTGTTGCCATCACGAATGTACAAGGTTTGTTGACTGGAATGCACGTGTTCACCAGCGTAGCACAACCACGAGTAGCAAACATTCGCACAATAGGAGGGGCCATGGTATCGAATAATCCTCGAAGCTGGGCACGAAATGATCTTGATATGTCTGCTGAATTATCGGGCTCCTGTCTGCTATCCGTACAGTTATCGAGAAGTCTGCAATTCCAGCGAATTGTAGGTTTACTCTGAGAACACCCTTCGGTAAACTCCTCCACCCGCATCGCCTCCAATTTCTGAACTGCTGCTCGATACTCAGGCGAATACTCCCACGGATCATCCGGAAACCCGAGGAAAGGTCCCCACGTAACTTGAATCTGGGCTGGGGTGGCACTGTTTGCCGTCAGATTCAGATCTAATCGGATGGTCCATTTTAGATAGTAATCTGACAGGATTATCGGTGCGGAAAGAAGTAGCTCTTGGAATGCTGGTTTGTTCACAAACGACAGCAGTGTGAACAGTTCCATGGCCTCTCGAAGCTGTTGGAGTCTCCCTCTATCTTGTCGACTCCATTCGTTTCCTGGAAGCTCGAGGCGAATATGTCTCTCTCGTGCCAATTGACGTTTTCCTGGAAGGACAAATGACACATCTAGAACGGATTCAGGAGCCTCGGAATTTTCAGGCATCAAACTGTGGCGCAATACAGCACGCCAAGGCTCCAGGAAACTCCACTCGGTCGCCATGACAAGGTCTTGGCAAAGTAGCCTCTGCCCTGTTATTTATTTGGGACCCGTGCCCGGGGGAATTCGCAGTTCTCAGGGATAGCGAGAAGGGGTTGGAGTTCCGTCGTGTTTAATCTGACCTTGAGAGGTGACAGATGTAAGCTGACTGTTAACTACTCGAGAGGCTATCATTCTGAGCTTTGCCACGATCTTGCCATGACGACCGAGTGGGAATTCCTGGAACCATGGCGTACTGTATTGCGCCGCAGCTGGATGCGCGAAAATACTCATGCTCCTGAATCAGCTCTGAAAGTGTCATTTGTAGTTCCAGTAAAACACCTAATGACACATGAAAAAAGTATTTACCTCAAGCTCCCAGGAAACGAGCGGAATCGACGAGATACAGGGAGACTCCAACAGCTTCGAGAGGCCATGGAGCTGTTCACACTGCTGTCGTTTGTGAACAACGAAGAATTCCAAGAGCAACTTTTTTCACCGACGGCAATACAGCCAGACTGTTCTCTCAGATGGACCATCCGATTAGTTGGGAATCTACCGGCAAGAAATGCCGCCGTATCCCAGACTCAAGTCACGTGGGATGATCCGTGGGAGTATTCGCCTGAGTATCGAGCAGCAGTTCAGAAATTAGAGGCGATGCGGGTGGAGGAGTCTACCGAAGCGTGTTCTTATAGTACACCTACAATTCGCTGGGCCTGCAGACTTCTCAATATGCATGTGAAGGGTGGACAGGGGGCTGAGAATTCAGCAGTCGTATCAAGATCATTTCGTGTCCAGCTTCGAAGATTATTTGATACCGTGGTTCCTCATGTTGTACGGGCGTTTGCTACTCGTGGTGGTGCTACGCTGGTGAACACGTGCATTCCAGGGAAAGAAACCTGTACGACAATGACGGCAACGATTCGGAACTGGGACCGCCCAGCCGTCCCGGAATTGACTGTTGCATTGGCAAGGACCGCAACAACAGGCTTTGAACTGGAGCTTGAGGGTGCTACTATCAATTCGCGATATGCCATGATGAAGGCTGGCTTTTTGCTAAACACTTTGGTGCGTGGCAAAGCGTTGCGTCTTGTGACCAGCAATTATAGGGAGTTTTCACACAATACTTCTCCAGTGAACTTCGGAAAACTAACGTTACGGTACCTCAAGGTATGCAACAGGATGTTTAGTTCAGTCTGCTCGGCAGTCGCTGAGTCATCTACAGAGGTGCGTCTGTCCTGTCATTCAGTGCGCTCGGACCGATGGTCATGGCTAGTATACGCGCTCTGCTGTGGGTCTTTGGACGCCCTGACAACGAAAGCCACTATTTCACTTGGAGAGTTGACAAAGTCCGACTTGTTGGCCATTTCTGCAGTACTGCAGACCCACTACCCTCAACCAATATTGGACTCGAATGGAAAGGGATCCCACGCGTATGGGTTTGTTGACATTCGAGAAGGGACGGAGCTGTGTCCACGCGTAGGATATGGTGACAACGACAATGGTTTCGTTTTGTCTAGTGGATGTCGCTGTCGAGCACTTTACGACCCAAATGACAGTGTATCGTGGGTGAATTTCGTTCTTCCTGGATATGGGATCTGCAAAGCGAAACTTAGTGAAGGCGTCAAATTCACACCCAATTCTGAGAAACCAGTATTCCCCGAGAAACGATTGTGCGGATCGCTGGCATTATACCATGTCACGTTCGAGACGTCTGCTGTGTTGATGGAGCTGCTCACGCAGGTTACCCACGGACTTCGTTCGTTAGAACTATATGTTGAAGAGGAAGTCGCCACAACCTCAATTCATATCGACCTTTCCGCGCTGTCTACCGCGTGTCCAGAGCTCCAGCATTTGTGTATCACCAAGTTCAACGTGTTCGTATCAGCCCATAACGAGTCCCTACGTCGCTGGCCTATCAAGACGATACTAATGCAAGGTTCTACTGGTCCGTTGTCCGACTTGACGAGGTGTTGGAGAAACCCCACGCTACGGATGGCCCAAGAACTCGTCGAAATTAAGGTGATAACACGAAGGAATGTATTTAACGAGGAGGAAATGCGAGACTTCAACTCTTTCAACGGAGAATTCCTGCCTATAACGAAAGAGAAGTTTCCTGCCAAATCGAAGGCTGCCATGCTGAGTGTCGTCACGAGTGCGTCCTGTACCACAAAGCCGATTCACCACCTGGACACGGGTATCCTGGGCCTCATCTTTACATTCTCCTCGATTCCAGAGCAACGATTGGTGAAGTGCTGGTGTCAATGAGTAAGTGGCGGCAGAATATCGAGCTGTTAAGCCCGTGGTCTAATGAATTTGATGGTCTCCAGGTTTTTTACCTCGAGCCTCGCACATTTCTAACATGAACGTCAAGCTGCATAGTTTGCTGCCAGATTTCCAGTTGAAGACGGGCCGCCAGGGATTGAGAGAGACAACGACCTAGGATACAGCTCGAGGGTAGTTAGGTCGAAGCTCGCAAAGATGCTGATTGAAATGAAAGTGTTGTACCAACTTGCTGAGTGAGTTTGTTTTTGGTACTGTGTACGGGTCAAATTTGCTGGCGCATAGCAGAGAACACATTTACACTGCTTTTGTTGGTGGCATTCTCTAATCAGGCCACCTATATGGTCTGGTCCCATCTTCGACTGCAACGCAACGGGTAGGCGGTGGTAAGCAACAAGACCAAAAGAAAACAATTCAGGATACGAGAAAAGCTGCTCAAGATTAAGTTGGAGGCACGCTGTTGCTGTCCTTGCCAATACAACAGTCATTCCGGGACGGCTGGGTAGGCAGTTCTGAGAAACCAGTATTCCCCGAGAAACGATTGTGTGAATCACTGGAACTAAAGTGTGTCACCTTCGAGGCGTCTGCTGTGTTGATGGAGCTGCTGATGCTAGTCACCCACGGACTTCGTTCGTTAGCACTATATGGTTACGGAGAGGAAGTCACCGCAGCCGCGACTCGAATCGACCTTTGCACTCTGACTACCGCGTGTCCAGAGCTCCGGTGTCTGTCTACCACTGAGTTCAACGGGGTCGTATCTGCCCCTGGTCAGTCCCTGCGTCGCTGGCCCATCAAGATGATAGCAATTCGATATTGCACGGGCCCGTTGTCCGATTTGACGAGGTGTTTGAGAAACCCCACGCTACGGATGGCTCGACAACTCGTCAAACTTGAGGTGACAGCACGAAAGAATGTACTTGACGAGGAGGAAATGAGAGAACTTAAAGTCTACGACGGGGAATTCCTTCCTATGGTGAAAGAGAAGTTTCCTGCAAGTCGAAGGCTGCCATGCTGAGGGTCATCACAAACGCGTCCAGTGCCACGAAGCCGATTCGCCGCCTGGACGCATACATCCTAAGCCTCATCTTTACATTCGCCTTGATTCCGGAGCAACGCAGTGTGAAATGCTGGTGTCGAAGTTGGAATTAAATTCCATTTATTTTATCTCAGTCTCGCATATTCCTAGCATAAACGCTAAACTGCATCACTTGCTGTCAGATTTCTAGTTGGCAGCCAGGGGTTGAGAGAAACAACGAACTAGGAGCCGGCTTGGGGGTAGTTAGATCGAGGCTCGTAATGATGCCGCTTGAAATGAACGTTTTGTAAGCATGGGTGGAGAAAATCTAACTTGCTCAAGAGTAAGTTTGTTTTTGGCATTGTGTACATGTTTGGGTCAACAACATTGCTGATATAGACGTATTAACCCACTTTGCAAATGGAGGGAAGTAAACGGGATTGTGTCGGTGAAAAAACCTTGATACTCTTTCGTCAGTAGCTAGTAGAAGGTTTTTGCCGTTGGTGGCATTTTCTAGTCGGGTCGGCTTGAAATCAGCATACCGTTGCGAGAAGGCTAAAAGGGTTAACCGAGATCCTGGCAGCTTACTCCATCGGTTTGGTCGATCCTCTTCTTAGTCCTCCACTTTCGATCGTTTAGTAGATTGACACCTTGTAAGCAGCTCCCTGCGTTTTTACGCCATCCTCACAGTTTTCCAACAGGAAGTCAACGTGAGTACGAGTAGCCACTGCTGCTGCCAACGAGGGAAATGGACCTTGAATAGAAATCCGCCGGTTCGACAGGTCGCTGAAATACCGATAACGTTAAAAAAATCTCCCTTGGGACTAGGAGCTGCACGTCCTTCAAACCATCGTGGGCTGCGAGTTCATACTCCGTGGAGTATCGATGGTCGACGACCATTGGTCGTAGCTGACGATCCGTTGGGTTTTCAGCGGTTAAAACCAGATTAATCTGTTTTGCAGTGTCGGCGAAATTATTTTGGCCGGGTAAAACCAACTGATGTCCACCAACGTCCGCATGGTTTTGAATGTACATTTCTTAGGATCGGTACTGAATGTGATCAACTTTTTTATTTTTTTCCTTGGCCTATGGACACGAAACTGCAGTGCCTTTCGTTACTGCTGTGATCTTGCTGCGCACACACCAATCACCGATTTCTAATTCTGTCAGAATGGATAAATCTGCGTCTAACGTCTGATGTACTTAAGTAGAAACTTCAAATCCATTGCACCACGGGTTTAGCAGATCGGCATTCTACTACTTACTCAAATCTACCAACTTCGACACAGCACTTCACACTGCGTTGCTCCCGAATCGAGGCGAATGTAAAAATGAGGCTCAGAATGTATGCGTCCAGGCGGTAAAACGGCTTCGTGATGACACTCAGCATGGCAGCCTTCGACTTGGCAGGAAACTTCTCTTTCACCATAGGAAGGAATTCCCCGTCGTAGACTTTAAGTTCTCTCATTTCCTCCTCGTCAAGTACATTCTTTCGTGCTGTCACCTCAAGTTTGACGAGTTGTCGAGCCATCCGTAGCGTGGGGTTTCTCAAACACCTCGTCAAATCGGACAACGGGCCCCTGCAATATCGAATTTTTATCGTCTTGATAGGCCAGCGACGTAGGGACTCGTCATGGGCAGATACGACCACGTTGAACTCGGTGATAGACAGACACTGGAGCTCTGGACACGAGATAGACAGCGCGCAAAGGTCGATACGAGTCGCGGCTGCGGTGACCTCCCCTCCGTAACCTTCTAGTGTTAACGAACGCAGTCCGTGGGTGACTAGCGTCAGTAACTCCATCAAAACAGCAGACGCCTCGAAGGTGACACACTTTAGTTCCAGTGATCCACACAATCGTTTCTCGGGGAATACTGGTTTCTCAGAATTGGGTGTGAATTTGACGCCTTCACTAAGTTTCGCTTTGCAGATCCCATATCCAGGAAGAACGAAATTCACCCACGATACACTGTCATTTGGGTCGTAAAGTGCTCGACAGCGACATCCACTAGACAAAACGAAGCCACTGTCTTTGTCTCTGCATCGTACGCGTGGATGCAGCTCCGACCCTTCTCGAATGTCGACAAACCCATACGCGTGGGATCCCTTTCCATTCGAGTCCAATATTGGTTGCGGATAGTGGGTCTGCAGTACTGCAGAAATGGCCAACAAGTCAGACTTCGTCAACGAACTCCACGAAATCGTGACTTCCGTTGCCAGGGCGTCTAAAGACCCGCAGCAGAGCGCGTATACCAGCCAAGGCCTATCGGTCAGAGCGTACTGAATGACAGGACAGACGCACCTCTGTAGCTGACTCAGCGACTGCCGAGCAGATTGAACTAAACATCCTGTTGCATACCCCGTAACACGATAACTGTAGTATTCCGAAGTTCACTGGAATGTTATCGTATGGAAGATCACTATTATTGCTTGTCACAAACCGCAACGCTTTGCCGTGCACCAAAGTGCTTAGCAAAACCCCAGCATCCATCATTGCTTGTCGCGAATCAATCGTTGTATGCTGGAGATTTAGTAGAAAGCACACTGTTGCGGTCCTTGCCAATGCAACTGTCAAATACGGGGTGGCTGGGTGGGCCCAGTTCCGAATCGTTGCCGTCATTGCCATACAGGATTTTTTGGCCGGAATGCACGTGTTCACCAGCGTAGTACAACCACGAGTAGCAAACACCCACACAATAGGAGGAACCATGGTATTTAATAATCTTCGAAGCTGGGCACGAAATGATCGTGATGCGTCTGGTGATTCTATCCGGCCCTCCACATGAGTATCGAGAAGTCTGCACGTCCAGTCAATTTCAGCTTTACTCTGAAAAAATAGTTCGCTAAATTCATCCACCTCCTTGGCCTCTAGTTTCTGGACTGCTGCTCGATACTCAGGCGAATACTCCCACGGGTCATCCGGAAACCCGAAGAAAGCTCCCCACGTCACTTGATTCTGGGCAACGACGGCATTACTTGACGACAGATTGCCAACTAATCGGATAGTCCATCTTACGCAACAAAGTTTCTGCTCTACCGTCGGTGGAAGAAGTACCTCTTGGAATGCTGCATTGTTCACGAACGAAAGCAGTGTGAACAACTCCATGGCCTCTCGAAGCTGTTGCAGTCTCCCTGTACCTCGTTGACCCCACTCGTTTTCTGGAAGCTTGAGGTAAATATTGGTTTTTTGTATCAATGAGGGTCGTATTTCTGTAAGTACTGGAACGACAAATGACACATCCAGAAACGATTCAGGAGCACGAGTATTTTCACGTATCAAATTGTCGCGCAATGCAGTACGCCAAGGCTCCAGGAAACTCCACTCGGTCGTCATGGCAAGATCTTGGCAAAGCTCAGAATGATAACCTCTGTCCTCATATCGAGTAGTTGCAGCCAGCTTACATCTGTCACTTTTCAAGGTCTGACAAGACTGAGAAAACGATGCCGTGAATGCGGCGAAGTCGCGCGCGCAATGATTAGAAAAGTTCAGAACCGATTTCACGACACGGCATTGTTTTCACTAAGAAAGCTATCAGTTCTGACACTTCATGTCCTAGGACAGCTTTCATTCTCATTTCGCCTGTGCTCGTCAAAACTCGCGATCTTGCCAACTTGAAATGAGCGACCTCCGACTCGTTCCGGTTAAGGTTCTCCGGAACCTCACTTCAAATATATTGTAAAGAAAGCGGTATGATTCTGTTCCAGGTCATGAAGTGTCAGATCTGATAGCTATTCATCATCAGTGAAAAAAATGGAAGAGGGGATGAGAGAACTCAACGACTACGACTGAGAATTCCTGCCTATAGCGAAAGAGAAGTTTCCTGCCAGGTCGAAGGCTGTCATTCTTCATTCTAAGTATGCGTCTAGTACCACGAAGCTGATTCACCGCATATATGCGTCATCTTTGCATTCGCCTCGATTCCAGAGCAACGATCAGTGAAGTACTGGTGTGAATAAGCAGAATATCGAGCTGAACCCGTGTTTTGATGGATTTGATGATCTCCAGTTTTTTTTTTTACCTCAGCCTCGCAAATTCCTAATAGGAACGCTAAGCTGCATCGCTTGCTGCCAGATTTCAAGTTGAAGACGGGCTGTCAGGGTTTGAGAGACACAACGAACCAAGAGACGGCTCGGAGGTAGTTAGGTCGAGGCTTGCAAAGATGCTGCTTGAAATGAAAGTTTTGTAAGCTTGGGTGGAGAAACCCCAACTTGCTCAAGAGTGAGTTTGTTTTTGGTACTGTGTACGGGTCAAATTTGCTGGCATATTAAATCACCTAGGAGAGAAGAATGTCTCGGCAAAAACAATTTGACACCCTTTCTCGTGCTGTAGCTCATGATCCCGATACTTTGAAGTAGTTTTTTCGTTGGTGGTATTCTCCGGCTTGGAATCAGCACCTATAGTCGTCTGCTCCCACCTTCGGCTGCAGCACAACGGCAGGCCGTGGTAAGCAACAAAATGAAAGCAAATAATTCAGGATACGAAAAAAATATGTTTCACACTGGCAATCCGTATGAACCCTTACGTTACAGTTGAAAATAGAGAGATGGTGATGTCCACAACACCACACTTCCCATCGTTTAGTAGATTGAAACCTCGTAATCAACCCCCAGCGTTTTCACCTCAGCCTCACAGTTTTCAAACACGAAGTCAACGTGTGTACGAGTAGACTCTACTGCTGACGCCAAGAAAGAAAATGGGCCTTGAATGACGTTCTCCTGGTAATCCGCCGTTTGAACAGGTCGCTGAAAGACCGACAATTCCTCCCTGGGAACAACGAAGTAAAGCTGAATCTTTTTGAGCTGCACATCTTTCCAATCATCATTGGCTGCGAGTTTGTCCAAAAGCTCCACGAAGTATCGATGGTCGTAGCTGTGATGATTCGCGCGTGTGACTTGAACGAATCGCACCAGCGCATTCGGTTTATCCACGAAAACAGCGTCGTAACCTCCTTGATTCCACTGCACCGGAGTGAGCCACGTCGGACGGTCAAGGCGCATACCTATAGTAGCCTTGGTCGGATCGAAAAAGAGAACGTCTGACCGTCCCCATTGCCCTTGTAACTGGTCAAGTCCCTCCTCCACGTACTCAATTCCTCGTATGCTCAATTTTGACAAAAACCAGCCTTCAAACAACCATTCATCCATCGTATTCACATTGCACCTACTTGCTATTCTTCTCAGCATCGTGAAGCCGTGACTGACAGCAAGTTTTCGCGCAACATAGGCACTCACCAAACAATAGTAGTCCCTGTACCAACCGCCATCACCTCTAAGATGAATTGCAAGCAAACCATTGGCATCGATGGCGTTCCGCACGCCGTGAATTACGTCATCTAATGAGTCGACCGCGTTGTCGGTTGAGACACTAAACATCAGCCTAGCATTCCCGCCAGCCACGCAATACTTCCTTTCCACCAATTCATTTATCTTGTCTGCTTCTCCGTTCACATCTTCTGGAAAAACACCCATGACACTTTCGTAAATCTCAGTGTGCTGGAGCGCGTTTGTGTAGTCCTCGAAACTCCACGATGCCAGATTAAACCTCATTTCGCTGTTCATTTCTAAAGTTCTTCTACTCTCGCCCCCTTCGAGCAGTTCAAACCTCATGTCGTCAATGCGAGCTTCCTCTCTTCGCATGGCACTCAGGAAACCTGGAGCTGTCATTGTGTCGCCATATTCCTCATCTTCACTGAAAACGGTCGGGATTCTGCGGGTAAGTTCAGGTCGGAAGTCTCCATCGAGACCGGTCATTGAGCATATAAACACCAACCGATGTTTAAGTGGATCGTTTAGTTGCCACTGCCTGCAGATGTCACGCACAAGTATCACCTCTCTCACACTGTTGTCATATCCATCGAGAAACACGACGGACTTTTTCCAGGACGAAGTTTTGCTTAGAAGCCACTGCAACTGGAATTCCAGCATAGGAATGTCCATAGTACACATTATCTTCTCGTCCCCTCGAAGCCAGACCCAACCAACAAACTTGTCCTTACGGGAAAGATGCAGCCAAACCACATCCCACTGCGACGGTTTTAGTGCGTACGCAAACGCCAACGCTGTACACGATTTCCCCGTGCCTGGTGCACCAGCAATCCACAATAGTGCATACGTTCGGATACAGCACCGATTAATCTCCCTCCATTGCTCCAGCAACTGCGGTCGACAGAAAAGCGTCAACGGTTTATCACCATGAGAAAGTTTCACTCCCGAGCCACGGGTGCATGCCACCGGCAGGTCAAACACTCGGGTGTTGGAGCTAATAGAAAGCTGGACACGAGCTTCCGACTTTGCACCGACGATTTGCTCCGACGGGGAAATGGCATCCGAACCTAGAATTGAGCTTGGAACAACTACAATGAGCGCACGCTCAAAGTCCTCATCTAGGCCAGAGACTGTAGCGGAGACTGCTAGAGGTTCTCGCTGATTCTCGAACGCCTGCTTGTTCTCAAAAACTTGCAATTGGCTCTCAATAAGTCTCCGGAATTAGGGACAAGCAATGAACATATAGTGGGAGACGTCCTATTTCACGGGGGAAAACCTGGCTCAGCTCCAGTAGTGTTCATCACACCAGAGTATGCGGAACCATCACCAGGGGGATTTCATCGCAGAGATTCAATGTGGAAAACAGGCAGAAGGCTGATTGCGGAAGCGGGAGCCATGCAAGGCATAGACCCAGAAGCTGTACGAATTTCCCAACGAATAGGAACGCAGGAATTACGATGGGATGGAGAGCAATTGCATATGGACTGCTCACCAATGCTAGAAGCTATCAAAAACTACAAATACAGTCAAGATCCGACAACTCTAGGGGTCCTCAGACTAGAATGGCTCCCATATGCTGCGATGAATACTCTGACGGTATACACGAAAGAGGAATGCCGCACGACACTAGCAGTTACACTTGGGTTGAACATACCCGAAGAAAAGCAGATCCGACACATAGTGCAATGGAATCGCAATGGCAAGGGATACCTGACTTTCACGTTCTCATTTCAACTAGTGACGACAGAGATACGAGATAAGGCGGAACTACTTGCAACCACATTAGTATACAATTTCCCAGAAATTGCTGCTCGGGATGAGTATGCACACGAGGTGCGCTTCACAGCGACACCGACAACGCACCCCGTCATAGTGGATTTAACACGGAGCGACACAGTAACTGCGCAGATACACACTACCATAGCAGGGCCTCCTCTCACACGCACAGTGACTAATCAACGAACACTCGGAACATGGGTAACGAGAGTATTGGCGCCTGATCTGGAGATACATGAAGTGCACCCGCACCCTGCGCTAAGTAGACTTGTCTGTCTCTGGGCACGTCGACGTAGGTGGAAACAGCCACGGAGGGTATACAAAGAGCGAGTGCAGAATGCGGTTCACCGCAGAGGAAAAAATAAGCAGAGCCAGCGTATGGACGACTGGGCAAAGCTCAGCGCAGAAGCTGCAGCCGGACTCAACCATTTGGAGTGGAAACGAATTCGCAGAATAGCAGGGGTTGGACCTTGGGGGGAGCAGACCTTACTGAGATTGAAGCTACATGCCTATTCGCTATACGATGTACGAAACAACAAGATGGGGTGCCCACACGAGCAATGCCTGCACATACCTTGCATCACGATACATCACATTTTCTGGACTTGTCCGGCAGCGGTAAAATTACGCAAGAAGCTGTTGAAGCCTTGGAATGCATTGGGCTTACGGGAGGCCGGACTTGAATTTGCCATGTTTAGTCTTACACTACCACATATACCAGACGGAATATGGGAGATCACCGATGAGGTGCGGGTAGCCTCGACGGATCCACACAACCAACTATCATTGGCTGTGACCTCACTCACGGAAGGATGTTGGAGAGTAGCTGCAGCGTTATATTTCCATTCGGTATGGCGTTGGAGGGTAAACTTCTTCGATGACCTTAATGATGTGTCGGATCACCACCATCTGTGGAGATTGGAACGAAATCTGCGCCAAGCTTACAGGACTATGCACCTTCACATGAATGTGGCCGGCGACAGGATTTGTAGAGAGGCAGCGAAGAAAATTATGCAGAGGGCTTTCACCAGTCGGGATAGTCCGACCCTGCGCGTTATCACTACGGACAGACCTATGTACCTGCTTTTCAGCGGGGGTAGAACACAAGGAAAGACGGGAGCAGCCGGAACGGGAGCGATCGTGATCAGGAAAGACCCCGGCAGCAGCACATATATAGCGGCCTGGGGCAGCTACATGTCATATGCAGACACGAAATTGACGAATGCGACGGCAGCTCACATGGCGTTATTAACCGGGTTGACGGAATGTGCGTCCAAAAGATATGGACCACTTCATGTCGTAGGCGACTATGAGCAGCTCATCAGACAGCATACTAGACGAAAGCCTCCACAAGTAGCGCACCTCAAGGCGCTATATTGGCGGTGCAGGCGACTCGCCGATACAGTGAATGTCATTAAGTGGCACCATCACCCGCGCGAAAACAACAAAATGGTGACAGAGTTAGCCGGAATGGCCATTTCAACTAGCTCCAGTAGACAAGCGACGATATTAGGGACAGAAGACATGAGTCGACAATGGACCTCAGTGACCAGGCACCTGGACACAGACCTGACACTATGGACTGAAGCAATGGCAACAGCAGAGGAGAACGCAGCACAAGAGGTGTGTGCAGCCGCCTGCCCAAGGGCGACCGGCAAGAAGCGGAGTAGCGCAAGCTAGGACCGGGCAAATAAAAAGCTAGGAGTCGGCATAGGGACGAAGCCTAGAACGGACATAGGAAGTCGTTAGAGCATCTAAGTGACATCAATGTACCTCACTGAAAAACAAACAAGTCTCCGGAATTGTTTCAGATCCTTCGCGTAGACCTCCGCACGAAACTCTTGGACATCAACAGCGCGGGTGCGTGGGATTGCAGTTGCTGTAGTATTTGCAAATGGGCTGCCCGTGCCCGCTTCCACCAGTCGGTACCAGATTCGTGACATCTTCTCGCTCTGCTCTGCTCGTTGTACTTGCTGTGTAAATTTTTGTTTGGGTTATATTGAGATAGAGAACGCTGTATTCAGGAACAGTTCTTAGCTAAGCTTACGTGCTTGGACAGAATTGTCGAGTAAGTTCTAAATATTGTCAACTTGATACAAGTACTGTGAGATGCAGGTGCATGGACTAGGCATGCGTCCAAATTGTGAATTAGATCCGATTCAACAAAACCAGTACTTATTCGTATCAAAGTGTATCTCGATCGCACGAGTCGTAGTCAACTTTCTTTCTCCATCAAAATTGATTGATGCTACTCGAACTCAAGTTTCGCGAATACTGTTCCCATTTTTGTCTTTCTGTCGATGGATGGTCCGTGGGATTTCCTGGAGCCATGGCGCTCGGCTGTTAGCGCGTGAGCCCCGTAAGGACTTCAACGTGGCGATCATAACCCCTTGTTCATCACACGCTGGTCGCGACGCTGCTGAAAGATTCACTGTAAAAGCGGAAATTCCAGTGGATGCGAATTGGAGAAACTCGGCGGAATCGCAACTATTTCGAGAGGCCATCGAGATATTTACTTTTGTTTTCAAGGTGAACTGCTCTAAGTTCAGAGAGCTTCTGACGGGCAATCTGCCTCAACCTTCATCAGAGCACCAACTTGTCTGGGAACTTTGGCCCGTTGGAGTTCTCCCCCAAGTAAACAGGCCACCTACATGGGGGGCTCTGTTGGGCGGTTTCGATAATTCGTGGGTGTACTCATCCGAGTTTCGATCGGCGATGCGTGAATTGGACACGTTGGGAAAATGTGAGATTGGTGATTTTCGCGGCTCGGAACTTCAGTGGACGTGTGCATTTCCAGCTTCACGAATTCAGGGGCGGCAGATGATTGACGAATCGGAAGACTCGAGGTCGTTCAAGTTGTCATCGCTACTGGACCTGGGTGTCCCTCCAATTGTTGAGCAATTTGTCAAGCAAGGTGAAGCTGCGATGGCACATATCTCGAATCGATCACGCGTTGAATACAACGAGTCACCCGGTGGTGATATGACCAGCTCTGCATCCGCACTGTGCCAATATGTCGCGGCAAAATAAGTTGACTTTGCTAAATCGATGGGCTTCACGGAGATGGTTGCAGCGTTGGCTATTAATAGGACTCCTATGAGCACATTTACGCTGCAAATCGCTGATGGGGACGAAGACAGTGAGAGGGACTCGCCTTCTGTCGTTGAGAATTCTGGCTTGGCGCTGAACACTCTGCTCCGTGGGCGGTTGATGTGTCAACTGCCTGAAGAATGCCAATCTACGATTACTTTCGCAAAGTACAACACGTGTGATTTATTGTGCGGGGAGTTGTCCAACGGGGTGTTCGCGGCTATCTGTTCTACAATTGCCGAGCTGCCATCAGACAAGCAGCTCAATACACTCGAAGTTTTCTCGGTTAGTGGCAACCGGTGGGAATGGCTGGTTTACATGCTTCGTTGCAGCTCTTCGGTGACCGGTCTGCGAGACTTATCTATGATCGATGCACGCTTGACTAAGGCAGACGTAGCCGCTATGCGAGTGGTGCTGGCGACTGGATATCCCAGCTCAACTTCTCCTCATGAATCTCCGGAGTACGGGTTCGTATCTATTCCAGAAGGCGCAGATTTGTGGGCCACGCGCATGGAGCACCCCGGATCCACGTGCTTCGTTTCCGCAGAAGCGCTGAGCTGTCGGGCACGTCATTGCCCTGCTATTTCGTCGGATAATGTGGAAGCCGTCGTCCCTGGATACGGGATTTGCATGACAAAAGTTGGCGATGAGGCCGCCACTTTCCAGTGCGATTCCTCGGAGTTGGCATATCAAACTGAATGTCGTCTTCGCTCGCTGGGGCTGCACATGGGCAGAATTGAGCTCGATACATTGGTGCTGGATCTGCTACGATTTATCGGCGGTGACCTGCGCACACTGTCGATTCAACTAGACGAGTCGAATCCTGATGAAGAGTATGATACCGCACACGTGGCCGATATCGATTTATGTGTGCTGGCTGCCGTTTGCCCGAAGCTAGAAGTTCTCGAGCTCATATGCTTTGACGTGGTCGTGCAATCGGCAAACGACGATGCTTTGCGCAGGTGGCCTATCAAGACGATGAATATTATCGATAGCTTCACACTACCTAGCTTGCAGCCATATCTGAGCAACCCAGCAACGCGAATGGCGCGAGGGCTGACGCTGCTGCAAATTTTTGCACCGGAGGGCGAAGAGTTTTCTGAAGCAGAGAGAAATAAGCTTGAAGCTCATGACGGAGAGTATCTTCCTATCACCAAGGAAAAGTTCCCGACAGAGGCTAAGATTGCCATGCTGAGCACTATGCCAGGGAACAGGACCACGAGTGATTCTGGAGTGAAACCATCTTCTGTGCACCAACTGGATGCAAATACGTTACGTATTATCTTTAGCTTCGCAGCAACTCCAGTTCAGCGATCGGTGCATTGTGCGATATGGCCCGGCTGCTGGTCCCTGGAGCTATAGTGAATGACTTTTCAGCCGGAGCCGCCGGGTAGGAAGAGGGGGTACCCGGTAAGCGGGGTTGATGCTGCGCTCGCCCTGAGTGCCACCGGCTTTGACCGCAAAAAATAAAAATAAAAATATAGTGAATGACTTTTCGTGGCAACTACTATTCGTTATGACGCATACAAAAATGAGCAGCGGGAAGCACAGTGAAAAGACCAAAATGACGTCAAAATGATTCGAGTAAACTTACGGAGTACACTTGCATCAATGAACAGTCTCATGATCCATTGTCCTGAACCCTCGTTATCCCTTTCCAGGCACTCGGTGTCACAACTCGTCGTGGGCGTCGCCGTCGGTAGCTCCTCCGTCATCAAACTCGTCGACGTGTTGACTGCTCTGCAGCGCTTGCACAATGTCGTTCTCCATCTCCAGTGGGGACGTTGTCGTGCCGTAGCGCTTGAAGGGCTCATGGTTGACGACCAAGAACTTGGTGAAGTTCCACTTGATGTCGTTGGTGACGAAGCCGTCCAGCTGCTGCTTCAGGAACTTGAACAGTGGGTGCGCCTTGTCCCCGTTCACGTCCACCTTGGTGAAGAGGGGGAACGTCACGTGGTACTTCTCCTGCGTGAACTTGAGGATCTCCTCGGCCGTGCCGGGCTCCTGGCCGCCGAACTGGTTGCACGGGAAGCCCAGCACCGTGAAGCCCTCGTCGTGGTATTTCTCGTACAGCTCCTGCAACCAATTCACAATAAATAATAAATAATTATTACACTAAATAATAAATAAATAAAATATCTGCCACGTTGGCGTCGTCACCTGCAGCTCGCGGTAGTTCTTATCCGTGTATCCGCAGTCACTGGCCACGTTGACCACGAGGATGACGCGGAAGGCGCTGAACTCCCTCATGGAAACCTGGCGGCCGCGCAGATCGGGCACCGAGAAGTCCAGGAACGACGTCGGCTCCACATCCGCATTCGCTGCGCCTCCCAGCAGCGCCAGCGTCAGCGTCAGCAGCAACAGCAACGTCCGCATCTTTTTCATTGAGCTTATCGGATACCTTCGTGTACGTCCACACAACCTCTCTCTCATTGGCTGAAACTATCTCTCGCCTCCCATTGGTCCACAAACAATCCAAAAATGGCGCGCGTTCAAAAAGCGCGCGGTGCGGACAAGAGTGATTGTCACTTCCGCACTCGAGCCGAGCTCCAGAGTGCACGGACCTGGTGATGGCGTCGCAGGACGGCACGGACGGCAGCGCCGCAGGCTCCGGCGTCACCCCGCGGCCCGTCCCCGGCCTGCTGCAGGCCAAGAGGCCGCGCAGCACTCAGGACGTGCGTCGCAACCGCCTCAACATGGAGAAGATGATCATGAAGAACGTGGCGGGCTCCCGCATCGGCACCAAGAACCGCGCGCAGCAGATCGTCGAGGCGCTCAAGAAGAAGCGGCAGCAACAACAACAGCAACAGGAGGACGAGGCCACGTCCGCCGCTGTAAGTGAAGACGCCGAGCGCGCGCCCAAGCGCAAGAAGGCGGAGCAGCAGCCGCCGCACAGCGACGCGGCCACCAGAACCGCCGTGGCCGCTGGCATCTTGTCGCCCACCAGACGCTCCAACGCGGGCTTCACAAGCCCCGCGAGGCGTCCCACCTACCCGCCGCACATGAAGAGCCCCACGCCGCAGCTGCTGAGCCCCGCGCGCGCCAGGGGCGTCAATCCGCTGCATCTGGCGAGCCCCGTGCGGCCGCAGAGGAGCGCGGCGGCCGCCAGCCCCGCGAGGCCCAGACGCAGCGCCAACATGGCCAGTCCCTTGCGACGCAGCGAGTTCCTGACCAGCCCGTTGAGACACAGAGCCTCGGCGTCGCCTAAGAGGCCGCTGACGTTTGATGATACTACGGCTGCTAGTGCTGCTACTATGACGGGAGAGGCTGCTGCCTCGAGGGTTAATGGGCACCCGCCGCTGCTCTCGTCAGCGTTGGACCAAGTGGAACTTGCTCCCCCTGCCAAGGCCAACAAGGTGGTGCGTTCAGCCAAGTCGCCGTTCCAGTCATTCCAAGCAAAGTTTAACAAGCCGTCGCCTGCTAAACCTGCGAGGAGGTCGAGCAGCCCAGGCGCTGGGAGCAGTTCGGCACGCGCAGGACCAGCGCTGGTTATACCACGTAGCGGACCGACGCTGATGGATCTGTCACATCCAGAGGAAGCTGTGGCACAGCATACTCTGCCTACAGATGCAGCTGCTGCAGCTCCGGGTTATACGGAGCCATCTACTTCAACACAGTACACTACGGCTGCAAACACGGTGGATGCGTCTTCAGGTTCAGGTACTCCATCTACTTCGCCCAGCACTGGTGCTACTTCTGGTGATGGAGAGGGGGCTAATGCCCCTCCAGCGCCTACGCCGTCGATGAAACCCGCCGGTGCTCCACCTCCTGCGCCGATACCAGTACCGAACACACCGACACAGCCACATAAGCCTGTGCGTAAGTTGTTCTCTTCCCGCGTTGTTGTGGCTCAGAAATCGATATGCTTTTCAGCTGAAGGTGTCGCGACAGCATTGGATGTGACCCCGGATGGCGAGATTGTGGTGGTGGGCTTTACGGACGGATCGGTGCGGCTCTATGAAATGGATAGCAGTGTTCCGAGCGATCGTCACGGCTACCTCTTGGGGCATATTGATGAACAGTCTTCCCAGGGCACTTCCAACGTTCATTTGCGACTGAAAATCTCTCCTGATGGCCGCTACGTGTTTGTGGGCTGCCGGCACACACAACCGCGTGCGATTATGAGCATTAATTTGGATCATTACCGCAGTGAGAAAGGTGCGAACCACTTGCTACATTTGCATATATAATATGCGTGTTTACTAATGCATGTGCTGATATACAACTGCAGATGGCGATGATGACGATTTCCAGCAATTCCAAAAGTACTTTCACACCAGCAGCAGACTTCGGGTTAGTTGCGTTTCGGCTTTTGTATTGCCCTACCTGCACTGATATCATATCATGCGTGGTGATTTTGTGTAGGGCTTTGCCGATGTGACCACATACGTTCCACCCGTTGATCAAGTTCAGGAAAGCAAAGACAAAAGGTACATTGGTATCAAGTTTTCTTAGTGTGTTTAACCGCTAACTTTTTACTTGCAATATTAACAGGTCTGCGTACTACATCCTGACTGGCCTTGGCGTTGGCTACTTGAATTTATGGCGCTTCGTTGAACCCAACGAGCATCAGGATCCCATTTGGGAACACTTGCAGAATTTCGTTGCTGGCGGTAACACGGCAATGGCTGGAACATTTCTTCCGTCGAGCGTGGCGCCTGGTGTGCTAGCGATTGCTGCGGTCTGTAAGGACAGAAATATGCGCGTTTGGCCGATGGAGTTTCAAAAAGCGTCACCCGGCTCGGCGTCGGAGAGCAATAATGATTCAGCCTCTGAAGCGGATGATACGGACTTCCTCGGGGGAGTGCACACTGTGATCACTCATTTCAACATTCAAAACACTGCAGACATTGCCGGATTTCATGGCCAGCATGCGTACGGTATTTCACTCATGGGTGAGGCGTACCGGATCTGTCTGCCTGATTCATCAAACATGAATGCCAAGTCCTGCGAACGACTACTTCGCCAGGAATTTGAGTTAGAGAAGATCGACGGCAGTGCTAGCGGCAAGTCTCGTCGCTCCAACATCATGCTCGAGTCTCTAGCTGCTAGCGACGACGGAAAAGCTATTGTTGCTGTGTCTACGGATGGTATATTCTACTACACAAACAGCCTCCCTGCTGTGGGCTCCGATGAGGTGGTAAACTTACGTATCATTGGCAAAAATGCATCGGAGAATACATTGTTCAAAGCACCCATGAAGGTGTACACACCAGCGATCGCTTCAAATGGCAAGAAAACCAAGTCAGAAGCAATGTTGGCTGTAGTCACAAACCCGAGTAGCGAGGATAGTGAGGATGAAGATGGATATATCAACGTCGACCCCACCGAGGTGTTCGCAGCTCGGTGGATGGTGCCAAGCCGTGGAGCAAACTGCTGGGTGTGCGGAGTGCGCAATGTGAGACACTGGATTGGGCCACCAGAATCTAAGACGAAGCCCAAGGAACCTACCCGAGCTCAACTTATGGCTGAAGAAAAAGAGAGAAAAAAGGTTCTGCTGCTTCGGCGAGAACGAGCGTTAAAGAGAGCACAGGATGCTGCCGCTCGACAGCGGGACAATAGTAACGGAGGTGCTCCGGACACGCCGTCTAGTGTGAGAACCAGGACGACGCCCCTGGCTAGCGCTAAACCTTCTGCGCCGAAGCAAAAAGATGTTCAGTCTGACGCTAGTGCGGATAGCGGCTCAGGGACACCTCGTTTGCCCCCACCTGGCAAAAGGCGCAGGACAAGCCAAACTTCAGGAGCGGGTGATGATGATGACGAGGAGGGCACGGGCAGCGACGACAATGGCCCTTCGATTGCCTCTCTAATGAACGAACTGGAGCACTTCAAAAAGCGCAATGCCGAGATCAAGACAGAATGGCAAAGGCGACTTCAGGGCGAACGTCAGCTCCGTCGCAAGTGGAAGCAACGCGAAGAAGAGTTCCTCGACCAGCTGAACGACTCGCTAACGAAGCTTGATTCCGCGGAGGGGGAGGTTGGCAGGCTCCGGGTGTTGCTGCGCGATGCTGAAAAGCGTTTTGCATTCGAGAAGGCGCGTGCGGAACAAGAAAACTCGGTGAAGGCGCGCTACGATCAACTGTGCGAGCAGATGAACGACAAAATGGCCCTCGTGACTGACCAAAAGCGCCTGCTGGAGCAGACGACACGCAGTCTACTAGCAGAGGTGGATCGTAACGTGCACGCACTGAAGAATGCCATGATACTCGAAAAGACCGAGTGTGTGGTGTGCAAGGACCAACAAGCGGTGACTGCCGTCGTGCCTTGTGGCCACCTGTGCTTCTGCGAGCAGGACGCCGCGTCGTACCGCCGCAACTGCACGTCGGAGTACCCCACGTGCCCCATTTGCCAGCAGGAGATCGTCTCGCTGCTGCGAATTTACACTTGAGATACTACGTAAATAACCAAAGTTCAAACTGCAGTCGTAGAACACTTTTAAAGGTTAGATCATCTTCGCAACATGGCGTCAGTGACTGCTGGATTGGTTCTAGGTCATCGAGTCTTACCCATAACTGCGTGTAGCGGTACTAACTTACTACTGGAAAGCTTAGCGGGATGCAGTGGAGAGCTTGAGGAACTGGAAATATTGTACCATCTCCGACACCAGTGGCTACGTTCGGGTGGCGCCGACGCCAAAAGTTAGGTCCACAGCACTACCTGCACCAGATGTGCGCGCATCGTTCAGGGCCCCCAACGCTAACTGGTTGGTGTCACTACTTCGTGGTGCACTACGCAACCGAATCTGACGACAGTGCTGGAAGATTGCTAGCAAGTTGAAGTTCCAATGTTGCGAGATAGCTTCAGTTGCGCGGCTGGTTGCAATAAGTTGCTCGGTACCTGTATAAACATATTCACCCGCCATATCGAAATCATCCGCATGACGGGCGTCCTCTTATAAACCAGCTGGTCCGCCAGAACACTGACTCGACTTTCTGACTTACGATCACTTGCATTCAGTATACGCGACTTATTTGAGCCTTTGGTCCGCCTTTCCTGCGCAGCTCCTCGCCCTGCATCATGAGCACGAGCACGAGTCCTTGCAGCCAGCAAGCGGACACAAGCGCTTCGCCCTCCGCAAAGTCCCCGACCATGAGCATGTTGGAGCTGCGCCCGCTGGGGTCGCACCCCGTCCTCGGCAACGGCGGCGGCATGTTCTCGGTCCCGAGCTTCCCGTCGGACCCCGAGCTGGGCGACGACAGCCCCGCGATCCTGCGCCCGTCGTCCGTCGCGATGCTGCGTGGCCAACGCGTCTCCGAGGACGTCGGGCAGCCGTCGTGGTACGACGAAGAGCCCACGACCAAGCGGCTGAGCTGCTGCCAAGTGATCCGCCTATGCTTCGACTCAATGCTGCTGTTGGCTGCCGCTGCGGGCGTCGTGCTGGCCGCTTACGTGCCTGTGGACATTGAGCACGGTGTGCGTCATGGCGGAGCGCTGCCCTACGTCTACGCGGTTTTCGTGGCTGTTGCTGGCTACGAGTTCGCGTGGCTGGTGTATCGTGTGCGACTTCAGCTTTTCATGCCGTTCAAGCTGTACGAGAAGCAGACGTCAAGGGAAATGTACAGGCAGATCATTGCCTACGCGGTGAACGAGGAGACGTGCGCAGTCACGGCGTTGGCCGAGAGGATGTGCTGCGGCAGTGCGGGACTTGCAGCTTTCGTTGTATCGACGTTGGCTGCTGGCGCTGCGGTGGGACTCTGCTTCGTGCCGGGCATCACCCAAATGCCCATGATTTACGTCGGAGTCAGCGCGTTCGTGGGCACCTTTTCGTCACTGCTGGCACCAAATGTCCCTACGGCAGTCTGCGTGCTGATCCGGTACGCTTACTTCTTCCTGTCGTCGCTGAACGTGATCCTACGCAGTGCTGCAAACAATTCGAGCGTCGTCAGTGCGAGTGGCAATGGAAGTGGTTCTACTGACGATTACGGTGAGGAGTTAGACGGCCGACGAGCGATGGACAAGTATTTGGCAGTGGTGGTGGAATCCTACTCGTTGCTGCTGCTGGGTCTCTGTTTGTTGCTGGTGACACGTGCTGTGACGAGCAAGGACTCTGTTGAGTCGGCTCTCATGATGGTGCTTGATGTCGCCGGGCTGCTATACCTCAGTTGTGCTGCTGCCGTTTTGGAGCTGTTCGAGCAGTCGACCCGAGTTCGTGCAAGTGGCGCACTAGCAGGTTTCTTTGTCATTGTGTGGAGCTCCGAGCTAGGGGCATTCCTCACGGAGCGCCTACTGAAGACAGTGCAGTTCCCGTGGATGCACCCGATTTCGAAGCACGTGTCGTCGCAGCAAAATATCGAGAAAATGCTCGGGGAGATCGGCTTCGCTGTCGGTGCGACGTTTGTTGCTGCCAATTTCGTGGAGTTCGACATGAACACAGACTTTGTGGCGTTAGTGAGTGCAGGCGCGGTAGTGTGCGCCCATGTGGCCAAGCTTTTCCTCGTGAGTCTCAAGAAGATTGCCAAGATCTCCAAAACTGGATCGTATCTACGTGTCGGCGGCGGCGTTCTCGACCGTCTCGACACGCTGCTCTTTATGGCCGTGGTGTTTTCCCCATTTTTTCAGCGTGCTGTCTACAACCAGCCTCAGTGGTGATCAGCTTGGTACCTACTCATGCGTGTAGAACGAAGTCAAGCGACAAACTCGAAGAATATATTTAATGATGTTGTTTCTTCATTGTTTGTTATCCTACGCTCCTTATGAATGCTTTTCATCTTAAGAATTTGATCTGAATTCTAAAAAATCATGACAAGCAGTCAAGTTGGCATTCGTGGACGCCGATCTTTATACAGCGCAGCAGGCAAGTGGACAACTTATAAAATACTTCTTCCGAGACAACCGGATCGTTTTAACGACTCGTTTCACTAGACATTGCCACGCGCGTAGTACCGACCAACTCGACAACAAACGAGAAGGGTGCGCTGCTCAAGCGCAAGCTGTGCGAAGGATTCACGGATCGCATTCATGTACGAATGCGCATACAGCGCCGATCCACGCGAAAGCCCTTCGTGATCTTCGTCTTGGCACGGTCATGCTGTCACTACTGGCCAGTAGACCTTCATCACTCGCGTCCACACGTAGCCCCACTGGGTTATAATGGCGCGGCATTCATCCATCAGCTCCGCACGATGAGTGTGAGCAGTGTTGGACAAGTTGCAGTGCCCGTTTGACGCTCATCCAATCCCGTCCGGGGATGAGGAGGTGCAGCCAATCCGGCGTGTTTGTGCACGGCTCTGCACAACTGCTCCCGTCCTACCTTAGCGACACGTGCGTCCTAGTCTAAGCGCTTTAACAGCCACGTCGTCGGAATTTAGCCTTGAAATCAGTATACCCAAGATCACGGGGGATGGGCTACATACACGTCCTAGTCTAGGCGCCTCACCGCGTAGCCACTCAGCCACGTACGTGACGTGAACGTCTCCTCATGAGCTCCTCGGTGTCACTTTCTCTTTAGCGCTCTGATCCAGACCAAGCCAAGAAGAATCAACGCAAACATGGGTGACTACGGCCAGTACGACGTGCCCAAGGCGGACGAGATGATCAACTTCAAGGTGGGCCAGCCCGCGCCTGCCATGCTGCCGCTGGACGCGATCCGCGAGGCCGCGACGCTCAAGTTCGGCGAGACGGACCCCATGTTCCTGCAGTACGGCGTGATCAAGGGCTACCCCAAGTTCCGCAAGACGCTGGCTGAGTTCCTGGCCAAGGGCTACCAGCACGAGGTGGACCCGGAGAAGCTCTTCGTGACCAACGGCGTGACCGGCGGCCTGTCGCTCATCTGCTCGCTGTTCCTGCAGTCGGGCGACCTCGTGTTCATGGAGGAGCCGTCCTACTTCCTGGCGCTCAGCATCATGAAGGACTTCAACATCAACGTGCGTCAGATCCGCATGGAGGAGGACGGCCTCGACATCGACGAGCTCGAGCGCCTGCTGCAGCGCGGCATCGTGCCCAAGATGCTGTACACCATCCCCACGTGCCACAACCCGACGGGCCGCACGCTCTCGGCCGAGAAGCGCAAGCGCCTCGTGGACCTGAGCGTCAAGTACGGCTTCATCATCATCGCCGACGAGGTGTACCAGCTGCTGTCCTTCCCGCACGTGACCCCGCCGCCGCCCATGTTCACGTTCGACGAGCACGACACGGTGCTCGCTCTGGGCAGTTTCTCCAAGATCCTGGCGCCCGCGCTGCGTCTGGGCTGGATCCAGGGCTCGCACAAGCTGCTGAGCAAGATCGAGGCCTGCGGACAGCTCGACTCGAGCGGCGGCATCAACCCCGTCATCTCGGGAATCGTCCACTCGGCCATCTCGTCGGGTCTGCAGCAGAAGCACCTCGACACCACCGTGCAGACGCTGTGGGAGCGCGCTGACGCTCTGATGACGGAGCTCAAGGCCCACCTGCCCGAGGGCGTGACCTTCGAGGTCCCGGACGGCGGCTACTTCGTGCTGGTGCGTCTGCCCGAGGGCATGAACGCGAACGACCTGCTGCCCATCGCGCAGAAGCACAAGGTCATGTTCCTGCCGGGCGCCTCGTTCAGCAGCAACATGAAGAACTTCCTGCGTCTGAGCTTCTCGTGGTACGACTTCCACGACATGCAGCTGGGTGCTCGTCGTCTCTCCGACGCCATCCGCGAGTACCAGGAGGTGTTCTCTGCTCAGCAGCAGGTCGCCGCTGCCACGGCTTCGACCACCGAGGGCAAGGGCGTCCGCGTTGCCGTGCACGGCCACGACGGTCGTCTCGGCTCGCTCATCGTCGCGGAGCTGAACAAGCTCACGGACCACAGCGCCAGCTTCGCCGGCCCCGTCATCACTCGCTTCGAGACCGGCGTCCAGGCCCCCGACCTCAACAACGTCGACGTTGTCATTGACGTGACGCTGCCCGCTGGCACCAAGAAGGTCATCTCGTACCTGCGCGAGCAGAAGGACGCTGGCAAGATCAACAAGCTGCCTGCTCTGGTTGTCGGCACCACTGGTGCTCTGCCTATGGAGGACCTGGAGGCCTACTCGAAGCTGGCTCCGGTGGCGCTGCGCTCGAACTTCTCGGTGGGTGTGCCGCTCGTCTCGGAGCTCATCAAGGCCGCTGCCTTCAAGCTGCCTGCGGAGGGCTGGAACGTCGAGGTGACGGAGATTCACCACACCAAGAAGCTGGACGCCCCTAGCGGCACGGCCAAGACCCTCGTCAAGTCACTTGCTGCTACTGGTGCTCCCTGCCTTGGCGAGACTGGCCAGGCCCCGACCCACTCGCTGCGCCTCGGTGACGAGGTCGGACAGCACACGGTGCTGTTCGCCGGCCCGGGCGAACGCATTGAGATCGTGCACCAGGCCACCCGCCGCGAGGTGTTCGCCATTGGTGCCGTGCGTGTTGCCACGCAGGCTCCTTCCCTGCCTCTCGGCCTGCACTCGGACTAAACAGCTCGAGTGAGTCGGGAGTCTACGCTTTGTAGTGTACTCTATCCTAGCCTCTGCTCCTATTCTTCTATTGCAGTGTGCGGTGACTCGCCATCGAGCTCCGCGTTGGCATCGACGAAACTTCGGGCCATTCAATAAAACTGTCTTACTGCTGTAGTTTGTGTCTTGTAGTGTTCATTCACATGAGTACATTGCTGCTTACGAGTGCACCGACAAGTAGAGAACACGAATGTTGTGCGTCTTACGGGCTGCTTACATCACAATGCATCCCTTCTCGCCATCCTGCAGGTCATTGCCGTCACCGTCTTCATCATCGTCGCTCTCCGCCTTACCCTGCTGTGCCTTGGCATCTTCACCTTCATCGCCCTCGTCTTTCGTCTGAGCCCCCGCTTGCTGCTTCTTAACCACCTTACGCAACCGCTCCACGTCATGCATGGTGAGCACGGTGCTGTTGCGGATCACCAGCTCGTCGTCGAATCCGAACGTCTTGCACTTGAGCTCCACCTTGCGCTGCTCGCCGTCGTGTTCGTCCAGGCCCAGCAGCTCGCCCATCGTGTCCTGCATGAACAGTGGCTGGTTACTGACGATCTCGATCTGCGCGTTCAGAGCTCGAGTCAGCCATGCCAGTTCCGTCACATCGGGCACGCTCGGGTCGCCCTTGCGGAACACCACAGCCGACGGGTAGAGAGCTTCGCCCTTCACCTTGGCAATAGGCAACGCGTGCTTGGCGATAACGTCCAGATCGTCGAATGGCACAGACGTCTGCGGGCCGTAGAGGATCGACATCTCCTTCGCACCCCACATGATCTTGTGCTCTCCGGCGCTGCTAGTGGCGTCTCCAGCGGGAGTGCAGCTCACCTTGTGGTCCTTCCAGTGGCCTCGCTGGCATTGCGCGTCGCAGTAGAAGGTGCACTTGCAGCGCGTGCAGCGCTTAAGCTCCTTGCCGGGGGCAGCGCGTTTGTCACACTTGGCACAACGACGCAGTTCCGGGTTCTCCATGAGTGCGAGCTGCTCGCCAGGAGGCAACACACGGCGCTCCAGGTCAGCGCGCGTGTAAAACAGCGCCAAGCCGCGAATATGGTCGCCACCTTCGCCGTTCGGCCCACTGCCCGTGTGCGTACTGATGACGGACGAGAAGACAGTGCCTCGGCCAACCTGGTGACGCGCATCCAGCCGCAGCTCTTCCTCCCCCACAGCGTCCACCTGAATGGCCTGGCGTTCGGCGAGGCGGTTCCACGGCTCCAGCTTGGCGTATGTATCGCAGGCCGAATAGAAGGCGGACAGCGCCTCGGTCGTCACACCAGCGCCCGAGATCAGTCCCGGACGCTCGCTCACTTCCGCCACGGACGCCAGGTCCTTCCGGATCAAGTGCTGCGAGAGCTCCCTAAGTAATTAAATGCACAACACACAGCGTCAGCACAAAGCTCCTCCACCAACTTGCAAAACTCGACCGAAGCCGTACTGGATGTACGAATCGATGCCGTCCGACTCAGAGAGGTACGAGCACTCGATCCCCAGCGCCGAGTAGCTCTTCCGCAGTTGACCCACAAAGTGCTTGTCCGGGAACACGACCTTGTCCGGGCGGTGCTGGGGCGTGCTCGTGGGCGGGTCCAGCATGGCCTGCAGCGTCAGCTCCAGCACTGTCTGGGGCGACGGATACACCTCCGGCGGGTCGCAGATCTTCTTGGACACCACCTGGCCCAATGGGTACAAGTTGTTCACCAGCACGCAGTACGGGCGGCAGGGCACGGCGTCGTGTCCCTCCTCCGCGCCGGTGCTCGACGCCGACCAGACTCGGAGCTGGCGAACCACCACCTGCCACACCTCCAACTGCTTCTTCTCCAGCTTGCGGTAGCGCTCCACCTGCTTGGACGTCAGCAGCATCTCCGTGCTAACCACGATGTCGGCTAGCAGCAGCAGCAGCAGCAGCAGCAGCAGATAAATAGTCAGCATTGATGAGCATTGAAACATGGCTACATTGGGAGTTATGGGTACAAACCATCGCCTTCCACCTCGAATTGGGTCGGCACGCGGGGCACATCTTCACTGTCGGAGTCGGAGTCGTCCTTTAGGTGTGGTGGTGACGGTAGGGAGGCAGTAGGAGCGTTGGAAATAAGGAAAATAGGTCAGAATTTGGGTAGTCGAGGGGGATTTTGACCTTAATCGCGATCTACAGCGCTCCAGGCGGCTGGAACGGCACGACTAGAGCCGCCAGACTGTCGAGAAGACGATAGAGAAGCTGACGCGTACCTGGAAGTTGTTCCACTTCTCGTAGTTCTTGGTCAGGAACTGCTCGGACGTCGCCATCGTCGCGGTTCGTGTTCGCTTCTAAGAAGGAATTGGGTAACTGAGACTAAAATGTATCCATATTCGACCATTTCTGAGTCGGACTCAGATTTCAGAATCAGATTTGTGTGATCACAGACAAGTCCGTCACTTTGCATCCAAGTGCACCGTATCATGGAGAACCTGGTGCTGACGCTGCAGACGCAGCGCGAGGAGCTACTGGCCGCCCACGCCGCCTCCAGCGACCGCGAAGCTTCGCAGCAGCTGTTGCAGCAACTTAAGACGCTGTCTGAGGAGCTGGAGCTCGTGGCGGCCGCTGCGGCGCCGCTCGCCTCTGCGCTGACTGCGGACTTCTACGCGAGCTACCTGCTGACTGTGCTGCTGGCGAAGAACCTGTATGTAAATGTGATATGTGCGCAACATGGCTACATAATAGTGCATACTGAAAGATGGCTACACTCGCTCTTCATGCAGGAATGACGCGCGGTTCCTGTGGAAGCGCATCGCACCCGAGATCAAACAGAGCTCCGAGGAGCTCCGCGCCGTCTGGGAGATCGGCACGGCGCTGTGGCAGCGGTGAGAGCTGCAGAAATCAAGTCAAAGGATCATTGAAGTTTATTGACCTATTTTTTGCTATAGGAACCTGGCGGCAGCCTACGCCGCAATGGACTACGACTGGTCTCCGTCGCTGCAAGGACTCATCGAGGCCCTGAAGAGTGCGTGGACATATATACATCATTTTCATTATGTTGTTGGAGGCGCTGGCTGACCTGGACGTCGGTTGTTGTGTGTAGCTGCCACTCGCGAGGGCACCGCGGAGCTGCTGAGTCTCGCGTACTCGACGATTTCGGTGAGCGATGCGGCGCTGGCGCTGGGCTTCGCTCGGCACGAAGACGCCGTGCAATGTAAGTGATTGACTGCAGGTGTGTTTGACTTGGTGGAGGGAGTGTCAGGTGCTCATGATTCTTTTTTGCCGTAGACTGCTCGTCGCTGAAGTGGGAGGTGTCTGAAGCGGACCAACTGATCCTGCCCAAGCCGCTGGGCAACGTGCGACGTGGACCCTCAACGCTGGTGGACCTGAACCAGCTCGACACGCTGTCCAAGTCGGTGCTGCATCTGGAACAGAACACGGTGTTCAAGCTGCCGTGAGGTACTGTAGCAACATGAACTAACGTCCTGGTGCCTCGCTATTCCGGTGCCGATTCGCGTCAATATAAAGCGGCGCCTGCCTGCCGATCTTTTCAGACACCTCTTCGCTCATCCGTCGCTTTAGATACGCCACCGATGGTCCGTCGCAGGACTGGGGAGCTCAAGGCGGCCAGCGACGCCGAGTCCACTGTCAGCACGCGCAGTAGCAATAGCAGCAACAGCAGCAGCACGTCGTGGAAGCTGAAGCAGCGACGGCTCAAGACGGAGCGGCTCGGTAGTCGCAGCAATGGTGCGGCAGGTACCAGAGCAGCAGAGCAGAGGCAGGTTGAAGGCGAGGCGGATGCAGACGATCGGTTGACGTCCCTTGAGGTCAGACTGGGAGCGGTTCTGGAGACGACGGAGGTGCAGATGACCATGCTCGTGCTTATCGCGCTGGACGTCGGCTGCACTGCATTGGAGATGCATCTACACGACCAGCAGCAATTGGCTCTTGCATTGCAACAGCTCAATGGAGGCGCAAGCTTCGACGTGGGCGGGTCAGTGCTGGCGAGGATTGCGACTCGACTGGTGGAGTCCTTCACGGGCTTCACGCTGTTCCTCTTCTTGATCGAACTAGCCGTCTTGCTAGCGGCCTTCCGGCGTCAATTCTTCGCGCACGCAGGGTACGTGCTGGATATGGTGGTTGTCGGTGTATCTTTGGCGATGGAGCTCTACGCGCAGTCGAAAGGTGAGTCTGCGCTGGCTTCGCTGGGAATGTTTAGGAGGTTTCTTACCTCATTTTTGCTTTGTGCTTGATGCAGCGGTGCGGTTACTGGGGATTCTGCGCGTGTGGCGAGTGCTGCGGTTGGTGAGGAGACTCGTCGACCAGGAACGTGCTGCGCACGACGGCACCCGTCTCCTCCTTGAGCAGGAACAACTGGTACGTCCTTGCAGCGTTATGCCTCTGGTGGATACGCTACGCTGGACGTGCACTGAACGTGATCGTCGTGCAGAAACTCCTCCACGTTCGGATGCAGAAGGACGCGGCCCATGAGTCGCTTAAGCGCGAGTATGAATCACGCTCGGGCCTCGAGCAGCTTCTACGCAGCTACAAGGACGAGATCGTGACTCTCAAGGAGGCACTGCAGATCGCTGCGCAGGCTGTGGCCGAAGCGACGATGGTTGAGAATGCTCTGGTCAATCCGGCTGAGGATGCACTCGCCGCTTCATATCCTGCAGCGGATCACTACGAGGACGACACGAACTTGATCTATCCGCAGGCTGAGCCGGATGCGCGCTATTGGGAGGAGGGCAGCACACATCACCAGGAGGAAGACGCTGTAGTGGATCATGTGGGGATGACAGAGCACTGGACAGGAGAGGACAACGCATATCAAGTCCAGTACGCAGCTGCTGTGCATCCAGCAGCGCTGCTCGAGTTAGAAGAAGAGCACCGGCAAGAGGGTGGGGGTCATCACGGAGAAACGGCTGCTGCCCAGGTTGCAGTACGTCCGACGGAGGTGCAGACAGAGCTTGAGCATGGTCGAGAGAGCGAGAGGGACGAGTTTGAAGATGCCGTGGATGAATAGCACGGAGAGCTCAATCAAGCATCCTATTAGCATGCCACCCAATGTAGCGCTTGAACTTGTCGGATATCACTTGACTCGCCAAACGGTATCTTCGTGTGCAGGCAGCTTCTTGCACAGCTCGAGGAAGACGACAACTGAGCGCGCGTTTTGAAACCGTGTACTTCGCATTCGCTTGACACGATGCGGCAGAGAACTTCTACTCCTCCGCGCGCTTCTTGTCCCAAGCCACAACATCTTCGTAGAGAATGTCTCCGCCGAAAATGTCCAGGGCGCTGCCGATCGAGAGGTCCACCTACACATATTGCCACAAGTTAGGACGTGTCTACTCGCTGGCTCTCGCGTTGCCAATTACCTTGCCGTTACCGATGCGCTCCACGAAGTCCAAATCGTCCTGTTAACACCATTCTGTGAGAACACAATGTAATGACCAGCACAGGTCGAGCAAACGCACCAAGGAGCTAGCACCGCCAGCGTACGTAACGGGGAGGGGGCTCCACTTGGCCAGCAGCTCCACAAGCTCTTGCTACAATACATAATAAATAGCAACTGAATCAGTCAAAGTTCACTATGCAGCACAGTTCAACCACTAGGGAGGCCTCGCACCTGGATGCCGCAGCGCTTGCCTTCAACGTCCACAGCGTGTACCAGAAATTCATCGCAGTATTCCGCAAGGCGGTGGAACAGAGCCTCACTGCAACATCGAATAGCAACAAAAGCAGCGTCAGTCGCTTACACGCGACTTCACTCTAGAGTCTTCAGCCCAAGGGCTCACTCGATGGACGTCGTGGTGAACTTCTGCCAGCGGTCCGTCATGACGTAGAACTTGTCGTCCTCCGCCTTCTTGCGGCAGCTCAGGTCCAGCACCAGGTGCTTCTTGCCGATGAGCTGCTTGAGCTTCTCCAGCCGCTCGAAGTCGATCTGGCCGTCGCGGAACACGTAGGACGTGACGATCACGTGGCTCGCGCCCTTCTCCACGAAGAACTGGCAGTTGTCGGCGTTGATGCCGCCTACAAACAGCCACAACAATGCACAGAGCAGCCCAGCATCAGGTCACTGTACTAACACTCGGAAGAGCTCCTCCTATCAACGTCTACTGTCGTCCACTGACCGCCGACTTGGAGTCCTCCTGGATAGGCCTGCAGCGCCTCCAGCGCCGCGTTCGTGTTGGCTTCCGAGGCGCCGAGCATGATGACGTGGCCACCCACCAGTGCGTCCTTCTTGTACATGCTGTGGCCATTGGAGACGCGTTAGGAATGTGTCAACACCCTGCAGAATGCCACAAAAAGTGTCCGAAGCGTTTTGTGACGCGGACGCACCGCGCGAAGTCTCCGGCGCTCTGCGAAGCCACGAAGTTGGTGACGGGCGCGGCGCCCTCGCCATCCGTGAGCGTGGAGCCCACGATCTGCTTCACCTCGCCGGCGTGGATGTCGATGCACGGCCGGAAGCGCATGGTGGTTGATGGAGCTCTACGCCAATATGACAATGGCTACATTGTGTACATCGAACACAATGTAGCCATCAGACTGGGGAACTGCAAGCACTTTGACCAGGTGGAGAGCCTCGACCACAATGTGAGAAGCACTTCACGGTGAGCTGCGCCGCGTCAGCGAGGTGGTTCATGACAATTTTGGTCGCCGCTGCGGTTGCCAGCGCTGAGCTTCAACGGGGCCTGGCATTTTTTCGCGATGCGAAACTCTCCCCGTTTTCTCGGCTTCACCGGAAGGTGAGACCAACCAAGCTTCAACGAACACTAGCAAAACGTTCGTCCTGTAACGCTGCGCAAAACTGTTGAGACAGCTACGTACTGCACGGCAGTAAAACTACGGGCTCACTTCGTTAACAGTAACGACGCTCCTCATTGAGGCCTCGACGTGCACCGAGAAACCTCGGTCGGGAGGTTTCTTGGTGCGCGACCTCCACCAGCAATGTCTGGATCCTCTACGACACGCGTTGGATGGAGGCCGAGCAGTGCAGCGGCAGGACTTCCGTACGTACCGTACGTACGTCAATTCGTCTGCGCGCCCGACTCGGAACGGCCTCCATTCGAAGCAAGCATGCACCATGATACACATTATAATTGCTTGAAGTGCCTGTCCAGCAGGCGTGCGCCAATCTTGCGCTGAACGATATCCTGGGCCAGGATTCCTGGCGAAGACAAGTCAAGTCGGACGCGAGTTGTGCATCCTCCGTATTGTTATCATCGCGCTCGGCAGTTGCAATGCCGACGATGAAAAGCCGGAGACCACCCCTAGATTCCTTGGTGGACACGGTGTCACATGGCTCGAAAATCGAGCTGAAGGTCGATCAGAGATCTCCTCCGATTCCTTGAAGCAGTGTAGACTATGAACAAAGTTGCGGCGACACTCGCTGGTGCTGTATGAGAAGAAGGCCCCAAATTTCGTCATCAAGCTCAACGCAATATTTCCCGCGAAACGTGAAATTCGCAGTAGACCAACTTTGACCTAATTATAGATGGCTTCACTGAGCTCATGGCAGTGTAGCCATCTCCAGCAAGCTCAAGCTTGCTTGACCATGGGCGGCATGGAGACTGCGACGGCTCTGCAGCTACTGCGCGCGAAGCAGAACGCGTACTACATACAATCCGTGCAGGACGCGCTGCAGGTGGAGGAGCAGCGGAAGCAAAAGCTGCGCAAAGCCACCAGCAAGCAGGAAGTCAAGCGGCTGGAAAAGCAGTTCGTCCGCGAGCGAAGCGCAGATCGCGATCGACTGCGGCACATCCAGGAGGACCACGCGTTGCTGCTGAACGCCAAGATTGCCGAGTGGAAGGCGACGGGCGGGATGCTCAAACTGGCACCCGAAGCTGCCGATGCCCCGCAGCGGACGCAACGACCAAAAGAGAAGACACAGCGAGCGACGTTCTCCAAGGACACTCTGGATCGACTCGCAGGGCCTCGCGCAGCAACGGCAAAAGCAGACGAAGCAGGTACGTACCTAGTCACGATGTGCACCACCACAGTGGACTAATCGCCCTGACACCGCTAGACGATCGTCCTTCAACGTCCACTTCTCGAGGCAGCATTGAGACGTCGCAAGAGCTCGAGTTCTACAAGAACGTGTACCGAAAACAAGACCGTGCACGACTGTCTCGCAACTCGCCGCCGCTGCCAATGCTCAGTACTGCGAATCTGCATACGGTACGTAGTTGTGTACGAGACAACTGCTCCATCATGCCCGTAACTGGCATGGCATACCTGTGTACAGATGTCGGAAACTGAGCTCCTGCGCAAGAAGGCGAGCCTCCTCTCGGAACTGCACGGTGTGGTGTCGCTGGAGGCGCGCATCATCCAAGACGACCAGTGCACGGTCCGCTCGTCCGTGTCGAGCTGGAAGTCCAGCAACTATCAACCTCCGAAATAAACGCAGCGCACAAACCTGAACAAATATACCAATAGACCTCATGCACGTCGCGCCCAGATCCATTATTTGCCATGCACCTGCCAGTTCTTCGACTCAGCCGCCTTATCACCAGTTGAACAGACCGAGACTATTCCTCTTCCTTCTGCGGCGGAGGCCCGCACGGCTGCAGCATCTTCTCCAACATGTTGTAGCGCACACGACCCATAGACTCGTTCTCGGCCACGGCGAAGTACGCGAGCATGTCCGAGTGGCCCAAGTGCGACGCCAGTGTGTCGCGGTGCTGGTTCACGGCCCACTCACTGCAGCAAAACGTAACACAAGGGTCAGCTTTGAGCGGGCCACACAAAAGCTGCCAGCCAGCCAAGCGGACGCACAATTTGGTGGTATCGGCGTGGCCCGTGCCCACGTATTTGGCCTGCAGGTGCTCCCACTGCCGGTTGATGTTGAAGCGGTCCGCCGCCTAGTACACGAGCAACACACACACGCGCACAGGACCGGTCAGCGCGTGGCAGCGAACGCGGAGTCGGCAGCAGATCCACGCACCATGATGCCCGAGATAGTTAGAAATTTTGCAGTAGAAATTGAAGTGGTGTGGTGCACACCACTGCGAACTTTGCGGAACGCCAAATTTTCCACTTGAGCTCTTCCGAATTTCACTTTAATCCATGAACATTTGGAAGATGCAGCTAAAATGCAATAGTAGCTGAACATGATGGACATGCCATTGCATGACGACTGCATCGACGCCAGCGCTTTCTCAGCCTGTCTGGCATGACAGGCGACGTCGCGAATGCCGTGCCTCGGTGTCGTGCGCGAAGCGGCCCGAGGCGTTCCTCGTCTGGTTGCCGCTGGCCTCCGCAGATGGTGCTGCCAGTGGGGCATCCTCCCTGACTAAGAGCGCGCTGCAGTGCGCTGCAGCCAAGTCAGTTCGCTCTGCAACGTTGTCACCTTCGTCGCTACATTGCCAAGCTCAATCAAACGGGCCGACTGAAGCCAAGCAGGCAGAAGCGCCGAGCTTGCTGCCGCATGGCTGGCCAGCGAGGCACGCGCGCCGCCACCGTTCCGAACGTGTAAGCGCTCACAACCGAACGGCGTTCGGTTGTGAGCGCTTACACGAGCGTCAAGCGGTGATGGCGTCGCCACAAACGAGCCCGCGTCGGCGCCGCCGCCAGTGCTCTCGCCGCAACAGAAAGTCCCCACGTCACATTTTCAATGCGACTTTTGATCAGAAATTCGACTTGGAGTTCGCGACTGCTGAATGTGCTCGACCCGTATCTACATGCAGCTCAGACGTTGGCCCATGAGCATCATGATGATGCGCGAGGCAAGTGAAAGCGGAGCCGGCGTCTCCGCCATGGCGGATGATGCGCTGAGCCCTCATTATGGCGGCAGTGCTTGCTTCTGATGATTCAGAGCCATCGCTGCGTTAGGCCGGTCGCCTTTGGAAAGTCGCTGTTCGGCTGGTGGGGCGGTCTCCGGCTCGTGCAGAATCTGCATCGATGATAACGATACGGACGCTGGATAGTAAGTGGATAGGCCGCCAGGCTGGCGCCGACTTCTGCAGCAGCAGGGATCGGCGAGGCCGACCCGCTCTTGCCAAGAGTCTTGGCTCAAAGCACTGCTTTTGCTTTGAAAGCAGCAATGCGTGGAGGAAAGAGGCACTGCAAGGTGCCGTAGACTTGGCGAAAGCGGGGGCAAATGGCCTGCCGTTGTTGCCGCGACCGAAACGAGGATTTCGCGCACCAAGAAGCCTCTTTTGGTGGACGACAGGCCCTCAAAGAGGCCTCCGCATTGCGGACCGCAACCTGCCAAATTATGCGCGGGACCAAGACTTGGCAAGACGGGCAACTGATTGCACGGTCCAGCTGAAGCGGCCAAGCAGCGTTGGGCCCAAGTTGTGTGTCCTATAATAGTTGAAGTTTGGCCTCTCCCGCTGGGTGTAGGCACCCTGCAGCTTCCCCCATGTCGATGCAGCCTTCCGTTCCGCTGGTCGCGTCCGCCGCAACGGCAACGGCAACAGGAGAATCAAGGAACAGCTTTTCTCAGCCGGCCGCGCGGCCGCCCTCCTGAAACGCGATAGCACGGGGTGGCTCACCGAGCCCTGTCGCTGAGGCTTTATCTTGTTGTTTGGATGGTATTAGGTCTCTAACCCAGCTACTGAGTAAATCGAAAAATTGTCGCCACATGATCGATTGTGCATCACTTTTGTAAATTTGCAAGGCTATCAATAAAGTCCAGTTACAACGCCAAATACGCAGTACTTTCCGTAAAGTAGTCTGTCATTGAGATTTGACTGCGTCTTCTACTAGAAGATCGATGCTTTGCCGATTTACCGACTAATTCATACCCGCGTCTTCGCTTTTAGTCAATAGAAACATGTTTTTCGCGGCTAAGAAAATCCTCGTGTTCCCCACTCTCCTGTCATCCCGGAAACTTGCAGACGGACGCCCAATTTGAGCTGCGAGCATTCGACGCAAGCGCAACTTGCGCTGTTCGCGGGTGCGCCTTTGAGCAGCAAGGCGCTTCGCGCGCGTTTTGTGGTCGATCACGTGGAGTCGCACAGGTAGTTATGGTACATGCAGTTACGTTCATCGTCACTGCGAGCAGGGAGGAATGTGCACTCTTGCTCGACGTGCTTGGCGGTCATTACCAGGTTGAGCTGAAGGGGAGCTCGTTGGGCGACTTCCGCCGGTGGCAGCTGGTGGCTCTGCGCCTGGCTTCGCCTCCTTTGGGAGGGTGCCATGGTTCTTGGTTTAGTGCGTGATGAATTAATAAATGAGTGAGTCGTTTGGTAGAATGGTCGATCCTCGCTAATTATCGAGTCCTACCTACTTCACTCGGTGCTCAGCGATTCGAGAATCTTTGGTTAAAGATCGAGTACTTGATCATTCTAGAATCACTTGCGGGAAAGGTGCCCTGTTTCGTAGCGTGCAACATCTTCCTGTGATTTGCCTAGATAGTCGCCTAATACTCAAAATGTGAACTAAAGGTCTATTGAGGTGCGAGAGCCGATGTACCTGTGATCCCGCATACTCTCATACTTGGTTTCGCAGGTTTCCAGCCGAAAAATCTCACTGGGGGAGCAATTTTTGCGCTTCGATTCGAAGGTTAATTTGTGCGGGTCTTTGCATAACTTGACTTGCGGGCGCACCATGCGTCAGCCGTCGCGCGCGCAAAGCCAGGCGCGCACTGGGCTGCATGAACATGGCGCCCACAGCTCCCGCCTACGTGTGCAATGCGCTGGGCAGGAGCGTCGAGGTTTGCCAGGATATCGCCGCCCGAGTGTTTGCCCCGTGCTCCACCGACGCCTTCAGCTGCCGCGTTCTCCACCCAAATGGCCGTCGGTGAAACTGTGAGCCAACGTGGCGGCGCGCCATGTGGCAAGTGACGGCGCTGGCCTCAGTCAGCCCGCCGGCCACGTACGCACGGCACCGCAGAAAGGATACTTTTTGGCCCCCGCGACAACAGCAGTGTGACCGGGGCAAGCATGATGAAGGGGAGGAACGAACTGTCTGAAGCTCTCTGTATTCTCGGCAGGTTATCTGCACGCGCGCGTACTCTTCTGCTGTCGTTTCCTCCTCGTCGCGCGGCGCAGAGCTCGGACGTGGGTGTATCGATACTGTAGCTAGCGGCATGCTGCGTGGCGCGACGTCGGTGCTGGTTTCCTTCCTGTCCCTGCCCCCGCCACTACCAGCTACATGTAGCTAGCACCCGAACGAATCAAACGAGCCCTTTGTTACTTATAAACTTGCTTATAAACCTGCGCACCGAGGCGGGGGGGATCATAATACCACTACCGACTGCAATGCACGCGCTTCCGGTGACGGCGAAGACGCAGTCGGAGCACTCTATTGTTCCACACACACCCACTCGCTCGCGCCAGGGCTGCCGCGACTTCCACGATCGCGGCGCCGCGCGAGCGCCTCTTCTTGTAGTAGTAGTAGTTCCACGTATTGTACTGCTCGGCAGCCTCCCCGAGGCCCGGGGACGGTCCCATCTCGCGATGCAGTCCTTCTCTTCGTTCCACACGAGATCTGCGGGCGTTCCCGGCGCGCTCGCTGCCGAGAAATGCCTAACTAGCTTGGAGTGCCTCCCTTCCCGCGTGGCACCCTAGGTGGTCAGGAAGTCCGGCATGGTGAAGACGCTGTCCTCGCCGGCGTCGTTCTCCGGGTTCTTGATCCGAGTACTCACTTGGATGTACTCGGCCGTCACGCTCTCGTAGCTGCTCAACCGCCGCGTGAGCTCGCAGAAACAGCAGTCGCAGCCGGGCTTGTGCGTCTCGGCGTCTTCGGCCGACGCGATCTCCTTCGAGTTGTCGAACACGCGCTCCATGAGCTTGGCGCGCCAGTCCTGGTAGATCTTGAGGCGCAGCTGGTGCGCCACCACGCGCGCCTCGGGGCTCATGCTCAGCGCCTGGGCGTTCACCTGCCCCGAGAAGTCCTCCATGATGTTGAGGTACTGCTCGTGCAGCGTCTGCAGGCTCGAGAGCAGCTGGTCCTCCTCGGGGGACAGCGACTCCTTCATGCCCACGAGGAAGTCGCGAACGTTCTTGGCAATCTCCATGCCTGCTGTCACTCCCTGTGCTTTATGTGCACGGCCTCGCTCGCGCTCGCTCTGCTGCTCGGCTCGATGCTCCCTGTCTGGACTAGCAGCGGCAGGTCCTCGAGATCGATCGGACCCGGCTACCAGAAGCGCTTGCTTGCTTGTCTGTCTGTGTCGTGGCCAGCAAGATGGCGAATGGTACTGGCCCGGCGCTCGTGCGAGCCGCGCCGCCGCTGCTGCGTGGAGTGCCGCACACCACTTTGTTCCCTTCCAAATTTGGGAGGGATGCGCCCGCTGTAATGCGAATATCACAACAAGAAAGATGGGCGAGCACGCCCATTGGCCAGCGCCGCCCCAAAAAGCCGAGCCAACTGGCAACTGGAGGGACCGGCCTGATACAGACAGAGCCGCCTTCGACCAGCCCGGCCGGCCGGCAGCGAGAGCATAATGCTCTCGGGGAGTTTGTTCTTGTCCGCATTTTGGTGAAAATCCGGTCAATTTTCGCCTGCGCGCTGCGAAGGTTGAGCGCGCTGCAGCCGCGCGGTGAGTAACGGGCACTCGTGACCGATAGTCACACCAGCCGGCACCGACCTTACAGCCATGGCCTGCTTTGCTGGCAGCAAGCAATGCTGCTGCTGCCGGCGGCCGAGCCGTTTGTCGGCTTTGGCGTGAATTTCGCGCTAGCCGGCAAAAAAAGGCGCTTTGCCGGTAGAAACGCCCGCTAAGCTTCATCACGCGCGCGCTTGGTGCCTTGGCCGCAGTGCATGTCTTGCGGTCGGAACTCACTCCGCAACCATTGCCGGAAGGACACTTTTGCAAGCGCTGGGCGCGCTCCGTCACAGGCGCGGCCGCAATGCGACTTGTTTTGTTCGACGCGGGCCAACTGCTAGAGTACCAGGCTCTCTCTGCCTTGCTTTTTTTGCCGGCAGCCATTTCTTGGCCAACTTGGCCACCGGCAATCGATATGCTTCGCAGGCGGTTGCCGGCGGCCGGAGGAGTTCGGGTCGGCGCGAAACCCTCACGGCAGCTTCAAGCGCTTTGGCCGCCTAAATGCTCGGCCCCGCCTTGGTCTCGTGCAGAGACCGCCGTGGGATGCTGGCGACGGCGCCGATACAGCTGCGGCGCGGACCTTCTGCCGGGCTTGCCGAGTTATACGTCTTGCGTGCGATTGCCAAAACGGGCGTGGGTTCGGATCGCCGCCGAGAAGCTTAGAGTCATCGCGCGGCTCGTGCTGCCGGCCGGCGTGCTGGCAACACAAGTCAATTCGATCTCCCTGCGCTGCCACTGCTGGCGGCGCCGACACGCCGGCAGGGCGAAACGCTGCTGCCGGCTTGCCGACGCCGACCTGAGTTGGAATATCAGGGCGCGGTTGAAGAGTAAACGAGCGGGGCTCCGCGCACGTTCGCGCGCTTTTCCAGCCCAACCGGCAGGCAGCAGCGGCCTGCTCTCAATGAGTCTCATCGATGCCGGGCTGGGCTCCCCGGCTGGGCGCGCCTCCGTGCCGGCGCCACTGGAGGGACCGAGCGCAGAGCCCGCGCGCGGCGCAGAGCGGGGCGGACCCGCTCGGGGCCCGAACTTCGGGCCGATGATGCCGAGGACACCTGCATGTACATGTACAGTCGTCCCTCCCAAATCTGAACCCCTCTCAATTGATATGACATGATAAGTGATCGGATTTTTCAATTTCGAAATCTCCCGATTTCTGTAATAGCAGTTTCCCATACTAAGGCAATACACCTGATATTCCCTCCCAGTAATGATAACTGATGAGTTTTAGGACCAGATATGAGCTATATCGGGCATTATCAATTTTGAGGAAGAGCCTGCGGCCTCGGATTTGAATGGAAATGGGAGCCCTGATGTGCGAACACCCAGAGCTTCAATGCCTTGTCGAGACCAGTATAGGTGGTAGTGTGGCTGGTTTTGTGGTCATCGCTCACCACGACACTAAAGATCTCGACGGAGCACTTGAGATCCGAAAATTGTGCCTGCGCGTGGGTTGGAAGGATAATATACGTATATTATACAGCACCACTCTCTCAGCTCGTTTTACGTGACTTTGGCTCGCGCATGTGCTTCTTTTCTTACTAGTTCCCGCTTTTCCTTCCGAGTGGGATTGCCTGTGCGAAGCATGGGTGCTTCGGAGGGCATGTTCACGGCGATGAATGAATTAGGGATTCTTGAGTGATAGCCAATATCGCTCCCTTCTGAATGTGATAATTTGGCAAATATGATAACCGATTGAGTTGGCCAGTTCTCCCGTGATAATCAGTTGTGGGAGGGGAGACTGTACCATTCGATACAGTACGGTACATGAACATGTACAGCACGCCTCACGCCGATCCAAGCTCGGCCGACGCTCCCAGATGGCGACAGACCGCAGCTGCAGACACGCCGACAACATAGGGTCTTGCCGGCCGCAGTCACTGCCGCCGCGGACGCCGAGAATGACGGATATCACCTCGGCGGTCGAGGCAGACACTGCAATGCTGTCATAGCGAGCTGCCAGGCCTCCGCCGGGCATCTGATCGCCGCCGATCAACAAGATGGACGCCCCGCTGGTGTCCGTGCCGGGCCCGCTTTTGCAGAGCACGGCATTCCCGAGAGCAGAGAAACGAGAAACGAGTGTGTCTCTGTGCCCGTGGTGTGCGCCACACCGTTCGGTGCCGCTAGCGGGGACACTTCAAGTTGCAACTGCCACTTCTCGCAGCGAGATCCGCAACGGCAAAGATCGTCAACGGCGGGTGCAGCAACCACCATGCCGCATTGCTGTCCAAAAGCGCTCAGCGGAGCGAGTGTCCATGTTCAGCAAAAAACAGCTTTTGGTTGCATTGCGTTTCCTTCCTGCGCGCGGCGGTGCCGAAAAATGGTGGGCATCATCGGATCGCTCCCGGTTTTTGCCCGAATTTCGCTAGTAGTAGAACGGCAACCTCAACCGTTGAGGTCAGCGCGCATAGAGCGTCGGAATCAGAACGCGCATTGAGCAATCCCCGCGCGCTGGATACAGCGTCGACGTCGTCGAGGCGGTCCCACCCGCCTTCGAACAAGCCCTCTGTCAGCAGCGGGTTGGTGCTGCCCGCAGGCTGCAAGCAGGGCTCGCCAAAGGGCCTTTGCCGCGCGATCACGGGCCGCCTTTGGAAATGGTGGCCGCTGATCGCGCGGCGCCTGCGAGGAGCCGCTTCATCTCGCTGCTCGCCCGAGGCCCGCAGTGGGATCTCAGCGAAAGTGAAAGCGAAACTGACGTGGCACCTCTGATCGGTAGACGGGCGCCTGTATCAAGGATAAGATCGCTGCCGGTCGGCGGCGTTCGCGCTGGCATTGCCTTTGTCATTGCCGACGCCATTGCCGTCCTCACGAGTCAAGAGCGTGGCCGCTCTAGTCGATTCGAGAGCTGAGTGGGGCGCTGAGAGGCGGCGCACAGCAGGAGAAAACTCCAAAAAGCGCATACTCCGAGTTTATTTTTTCAAAAGACGCATACCGCTTCAAAAGACGCATACCAGTTTCTGATTCTAGCCTGTAGATAAGCCTTCGTGTGGGTTTTGAGGTAGTGACAGTGGTCATGGTCTTCATGCTAAAGCCTGCCTACTACACACGAGGAAGTTTTTGTTGTTTAGCTTGAGGTTGGCCGTCTCTAGCCCCATTTGCAGTGACTCGAGCGCTGCGAAGGTGGTGCCGGCCATGACGATCTGCGCGCTACCTGATACCGTCCACAAGAGCAAGTACGCTATCCCTGGGCTGTTCCAGTTCGCGGTCTTCTGGGTGGAAGCTCGTGATGATGATTTCAGGCACTGCTCTACTTCTCGTTTAGCATTGATTGGTATTGGAAGTGTACGATGCGAAGTTTGGAATCAGAACTGGTATGCGTCTTTTGAAGCGGTATGCGTCTTTTGAAAAAATAAACTTGTAGTATGCGCTTTTTGGAGTTTTCTCGCACAGCAGTGGGTGGTTCCATGCAAGCTGGCAGGCCGGCTATCGTACTGTACAGTACAATAGCTGGTTGCTGCAGCCTGCAGCTGACCGGCCGGCCGGCTGCAACGCTCGGCATTCGTATACAGCCTCCCGTGCATGAAACGCCATTCATTCGCTCCCGCTCCTGATATGCTAGTTGACGGGGCTGCTGTATGCTTTTGGTCAGGTGGAATGGCAAATGACATGGCGATGGCATGACCGACGTCTTCGCGCGGACGACTGGGTGTCGATGTCGCCTCGACAGGTTCCTTGCAGCGGACAATGTGGAAGTCACGAAGGCGCCAGATGCTGCTGGATGCCGGAAATTCGTGGCGTGTGCGACACACTACCCATCTGGCGTTCGGGCTCCGCTGACTATCAATCACTATGGCGCGTTGAAGGAACGGGAGCTGCTGCGATGCCAGGCACGAAAGAATTGACATTCCTAATTTAGCGGCGCCAGCCTGGATCGTCACCTGTGTCCAGCTCCAATATAGTCAGCCGCAGCTACACACCATGGAGCCGCCCCCGTCTAGCACGTCGTCCCGCGGCTCGCGGCCCGCGCGGCGCGCGCAGCGTCAGCTGCCGGCGCTCACGCCGGCGCCACCCAGCTCCACCTCGGCCGCCGCTCCGCTTAAGCTCGAGCCACAGCCCACGGACGACACCGGCAGCCGGCCGGCCGCGGCTGCCGGCAAGAAGCCGTCATCCCTCGCCCACATCTTCTTCAACCGGCGGCCGCTGGACTTGATCCGCCGCACCACCAGCTCGCTGCTGGCCAGCGGCGGAGCCTCGGCGCCTGTCGGCGTGGTCGCGACGCCGCCGGCCGTGGAGGAGCGCAAGTTCTGGCAGCCGCACCGGCCGCTGGGCGACAAAGCCGGTCGGCGCCGGCTGCAGCAGCTGCAGCTCAAGGAGAAGGACAGGAACAAGGACGACCACAAGCCGCCGCAGCATCCGCAGCGGAGGCTGCGCGTCGGCGGCGACGTTGACGACGCGGAGACGGAGCGGAGGAAGAGGCACGAGGTCGAACCGCGTGCCGACAGACAGGAAGCCGAGATCAAGAGGACGCCCGCGCCGTGTCCGCCGAGCGGCAAGCAGTTCCTGCTGGACGCGGACAAGGCGGCGGAGCTCACGGCGCTGGAGCGCGCGGAGATCCTGCAGTACGACGAGATCCGCTTCGTGTCGACGCGCGCGGTCAAGCGCAGTCGCTGCAATGGCAAGATCCAGAACAACCTGCCGGTGCACGGAGACGACGCGGCGGCGCACGTCCAGGAAGCCGACGAGCTGCCGGCGGCGCTGTGCAATGACGGCTACGACGACGAGCACGGAGACTACTTGGTCTTGGTGGGGGATCACCTGGCCTTCCGCTACGAGGTGCTCAGCGCTCTGGGTCATGGATCCTTCGGCCAGGTTGTGTGCTGTCTGGACCACCGCACGCGCAAGCAGGTGGCCGTCAAGATCATCCGCAACCGACGCAAGTATCGCGACCAGGCGCTGGTCGAGGTGCAGCTTCTGGCCCAGCTCCAGCGAGCAGCTACAGCTGCAGCTACAACAGGCCACGAGAACCCGCACGTCGTGCGCATGGAAGAGTATCTTCTGTTCCGTGACCACGTGTGCATCGCCTTCGAGGTGTTGGGCACGAACCTGTACGACTTCCTCAAGCTGCGCTACTTCCATGGACTGCCCATGAGCAGCGTCCGCACAGTGGGCAAGCACCTCGCCCAAGCTCTGACGTTCCTCAAACAGCAGCACGTCGTTCATTGCGACCTGAAGCCGGAAAATGTGCTGCTCGATGCGTCAGCACTGGCGGGAGACGCGCGGAACACCGGCATCGTGGAGAATGTCACGCTGATTGATTTTGGCAGCAGTTGCCTCGAAGGAGCGCCCATGTTCACGTACATCCAGAGCCGCTTCTACCGCAGTCCGGAAGTGCTGCTTGGCCACACATACTCGGGTGCAATCGACATGTGGAGTTTTGCCTGCATCCTCGTCGAACTGCACACGGGCCACCCGATCTTTGCCGGCGAGAACGAGTGCGAGCAATTCGCCTGCATTATGGAGGTGCTGGGAGTGCCTCCAACCGAAATGGTGCTCAGAAGCAAGCGCCGTCTGAATTTCTTTGACGAAGTGGTGAACCCTGCTGACGTCCAGGCTGTGGAGTACGTGCCGAAGACGTTCGTGAACTCCCGTGGGCGGCGGCGGACTCCTGGGGCTCGAAGCTTGATCAGCGCTGTGAAGTCCGATGACGCTGAATTTTTGGAGCTTTTAGCCAAATGCTTCGTTTGGGACCCGAGCCAGCGCCTGACGCCCGAACAGGCCCTTGAGGAGCCTTGGATGCGTCACCGTCAGCAAGAACTCGCCGTCAACCCTGTAGAATATGAGCTCTAAGTAAGTTTTTAACAGTAATCCGTGTACGAATGAATAAGTGAATTGAACTACCCGACACTCAGCATGTGATAAACCTTTGTTACGCGACCGGGACCGGAACTCCGGGCGGTGCTGGCATTTTCACTCCTGCAGCGGGTGACGACGATGTTCCAGCTGCTGGGGCAGTGTAGTCTTCGACGCTCCATGTGTGCACGGTCTTGTCCCATGAGCCGGTTGCGAGCACGGTGTCGAACTTCTTGTCGGCGGAGGAAGACTCCGTCGACGCAAGCTGGAACCAGTCCAGCGCACGCACATAGTCGCGGTGAGGCGCCGCCTTCTCCTCGCCGACAAGCAGTTGGCGGGTGCCGCTACGCGCAGTTCGGTCCGACGAGAAGCTGTCGGTCGTCACGAACGCCTTGCCGTCGTCACCTCCCGTGGCCAGCAGGTCGTCGTGGAAAGGCGAGTACTTGACGACGTGCACCGCGGCTGCATGCGTCTCACGTCGAGCCAACGGCGTATGCGGCGAGCGCACGTCAAAGGTGCAGACTGTGCCATTCTCCAACCCCACGGAAAACACCGTCGTCTGCTTCGGGTGCCAATCCACCGACAGCGCAGGCAACAGCGTAGACACCGCCAGCGCCGCACTCTGAGGGCGGCGAGCGTCCCACACCTGCACCGTAGCGTCTTGCGAAGCCGAACACAGCAAATGAGCGTGCGTCGGGTTCATGGCCACTCCCCAGATCAAGTCCGTGTGCCCTGCAGATAACAAAGACGCCATCAGCCATCACCTCACAACCAACTCGTTGCTAGATATCCAACGCACCATCAAACGTAGCAAGGCACTTGTCCACCGCTGCAATATCCCACAACTTCACCCTGTGACACAGCAACACAACGCCAGTCAATTCACTACTTCAGAGCCCCAGGAGCTCAATTACAACTCACGTGAGGTCCCAGCTGCACGTCGCCAGCTGCGACTTCTCGATCTTGGAGGCGCAAACGCCCGTCACCACGTCGTCGTGTCCCCAGCCCGTCACCACCGCGTCCTCCTCCGCCGTCGAGTCGTTACTGCCGCCTGCTGCTCCAATGGGCACGAAGGCGAACGCCACGTCCGTCGACAGCTTGGCCAGCCGCACGTCGCCGTCGTCACAGCCCATCGCCAGCACGTCTCCGTCCGCGCCGCACCAGGCGAGCGCTCCTACGCCCGTCTCCAGCTGCAGCTCACACAGGCGCTCGCTCGTGGCGGCGTCCAGCAGCGCCACGCCGCCGCCCCAGACGTTGCCCTCGAGCTGCGACTGCGCCACGGCCAGCAGCGCCAGCTCCGGCTCCTCGGCGCCACTGTCGTCGTCGGAGAAGAGCGCGTTCGGCAGCGAGCACGCGGCCACGGCGTCCACCTGCGCGGGCGAGGAGAAGGCGGGGTGCTGCTGCGGAGCGGAGGTAGCCATCTTGCTCAAGTGATTAATGGATCGGTGGCTCGCAAATGACGCGCAAACGAGTTTGACAGGAGATAAGATGGATACCTGGTGTGGCAGACACCACAACAAAGGCAAGTTGAAGTTGTCTTTGTCTTTGTTGGCCAGGATGCCACCGTTAGGCTGCAGCTTCCGAAGCGCTTTCTTCTCCCTTCTCCTTTCTTGTCTCTCCATGGGACCTGCGTCTATGGTTGCTAGATTACTTCCCTACTCCTCGTCCCAAGTCTTGAGAAGAAAACTTTGGGGTCGATATCCAAGCCCTCAGGCACTTTGCAACGAGCAGACTAACGACCAAGTCGACAGCTCTAACGACGTCGAAAGATGGTGCGAATGCCCGCTAGCATGACCAAGAACAACAAGCCCAAGGAGCAGGGAGCCAAGGAGGTGGCCTCGGAGGCAGTGGACGAGATGCTGTCGGAGGCGGAGCAGATGCGTCGCCGCAACGACCTCGGCGACCGCGGCCGTCGCACGCTGGAGCAGCTCCAGGAAGACGCTCGCAACCTCGGCGAGTACGCGCGAGGCAAGATGGAGCACATGAACGATGTGATGCGTGAAGCGGCAGCGTCGGCGCGCGAGTCCACTGGACTGCCGGACTCGGCCCCTGTCCCGACGGACAAGGTCAGCGACACGGTGATGGATTCACTCAAGACAGCGAGCGAGAAGCTGAGTGCTGAGATCAGTGACCTCGGCGAGCGAGTCGAGAGTGTGAAGGCACGCGTCCAGGAGTCGATGATCGCTGCTGGCGGCAAAGCGAAGGACACGTGGCACCAGAGCTCCGAGGCTGCGAAGAACGTCGGCGAGCGCGAATACTGTCTGCCACTGCCCTCGGACCGCATCTGTGCTCGGCACGTGGCGTTCTTCGGCATCCCGCTGCTCGCCTTGATTCTGCTGGTCATGCTGCGTCGTCGCTACCCGAAGAAGTGGAAGGCCGGCGTGAACAAGATGAAGCAGCCTCGCATGATGCTTTCGCGCGAGGTGCCGTCCAGCGAGAAGCTGCGGTCGCAGGTGGAGGGGGCTGCCGACAAGCTCGAGGAGAAGATTGAGTACGGGAAGCAATGCGGCAGCAAACTGATGGACCAAGCGCGCACCAAGTACGGGCAGCCGGAGAAGAAGCCGGAAAACAAGAAAGACCAGTAACTTGCTGTGGTGGTCGCCGTTGAGGGTCACCCACCGGCTGCATCGCGTGACTTTTGAGAAGAAAGTTGTCTCCCGGCGATGAGTGCACATCGATAGCTTCATGCATATGCTTTGCTAACAAAAAACAAGTTGGGATAAGGAAAACAACGGCGCATTGTGTTAGTATGCGTTTAAGCAACTTTCTGCCGCTTGGCAGCTTCAGCGTCGCCCTCGCGCTTGATGGTCGCTGGGTCCTCTGCGCCTGGTGCTCCTGCACCTTTGGCATTGTTGTTGTTCTCCAGCTTCTCGGCGATCTCGGGCGCGTGCTTCTTCATCAACTGGATCAGGATGGAGTCCACACGCGCCGAGTTCTCGCGCTGCTTCTCCATCTTTTCATACTTCTGCTTGAGCTTGAGCTGCAGCTCTGCTCGCACACAACAAACAAAATCAAAGCCTCAGTACCACCTCTTCAAGATCTCCAGCAACTGTCCTCTAACTCACGCTCCGAGGGGATGACGGGCTCCTTCTTGTCCTTGGAGCTAAAGTCCCACGCGTAGCCCTCCGTGGGGCTGAAGCGCACGCCCGCCGCCAGCCCGTGGAAGGCCTTGTTCACTCTGTAGCTGCATTTTTTCTACGACAGCGACACACGAGACGGTGAGTGAGTACACGACATGCAGTTGCAGCAACGTTAAGAGCAAGTGGCAGCTCGTACGAGGCGCGACGTGAGCATGGCGTGGATGTTGGGCGCCTGGTACACGGTGCCGTCCAGCACGTAGTAGATGGCCAGCGGCTCCACCTGCGTGCGGCCGCTGCGTCTCTGCTTGCGGATGATGAAGAGCTGCTGAGGCAGCTGCTTGGCCGCGTTGGGCAGCAGCTCGTACTCGACGCCGCGCAGGTTCTTGAGCTGGTCCAGGCCCAGCCGCTGCATCTTGAGCCGCTCGTTGTTGCACGAGCGGTCGTAGAACGGGGACAGCGCGAAGTAGTGCAGCACGGTCTGCGCGTTCAGAGGGAACGACTGCAGCCACACCGTGTCGCGGAACGACGCGTTGTAGTCGTCCACATGCGCCGACACCTCCATGGCAAAAGTTAGAATTCAATAGTGAAGCGGGCGTAGTGGCACACTGTACCGCTCGGTGGATTGGTACATTGTACCGCACACTCGATAGTAGGGTACATTGTACCACTGATGCACAAAAGAGCGATGATGGAGGTGGCGTACCGGACGCCGCTGGACGGCGAGCTCCGCGCTGCGATGGCAGCGCAGCTGGTCAAGTATTTGCTCTTCATGCGCGGCCAGATCCCGTGGTGCGTGTTAGAGAGGAAATAGGGCGTGGTTGCCGCGCTATTTCGTGGGGATTTAGTCGCTAAAAGGGTCGGAATTGATGTCGTCGCAGTCTTTATGATGATCTGTTGCGTGTGGTGGAGAGCTACCAGCTCCAGCAGCAGCAAGAAGAAGGAGGCATTAGGAGGAAGAGGTGAGAAGCAATTTGCACAGATTTATATACGGGAAGAGAAGCTCAACGCTGACTTTTTACGCCTATTGGGGGGCAGGTTGGTCATGGGCGGGGGCATCAAGAAGGCGGTCAAGTGCGTGGAGGCGGCCGAACTCTTGTTCGGTGCACAGCTGGACGCGATTTTCTCGCTGAAAGTGCAGCGAGGTAGGAGGTTGATCTGAATTTTTGGCTCGGAGTGTTGGCTCTAAACGAGGTGTTTGGTGCTGATGTTGCATGTAGTTGCGCTGGTGTTTGGCAGCTCGATGATGAGCTCGCGGGAGGCGGTTGTGGTGGATTTTGACGATCTGGGGGCGGAAGTAGACGATCACGAGTTCTTGTCGCAATCGAGCTCAGCTTCGCCGCAGACTGATGCAGAAGATGAGGACTCCTCGCAGACGCTGACGCCGCCGTCGCCGCCGATGTCAAGGGAGAAGCTGCTGCGCTTGTGCGCGCAAAAGCTCATACGTGCACTACACGCGCACTCAATGGAAGCTTTTTCGAGGTAAGGATGTATCAGTAGTTTATTAACTAAATGATGTGTTTTCTAATGGCGAATGTTCGTGATGAACACGGCAGTGCTCTCCCTGCGACCAAATTGCACATGGCTGTGCTAGCGGAGCGGCAGTCCAGTCGCATACCGGGATTTCTTCCGAAGCAGCACTTCAAGCTTCGACTTCCAAAGGATAAGGGTGGGGTGCGCACACACTACGTGACTGTCTGCAGCGGTGTTGACAGCAACAAGCCGTCACAGCAAGAAACTCAGCAGACCACCGACATAATGGAAAATGAATCATCGGTGGCGAGCGGTAGGGCACCCCTCGAATTACTATCTTCCGCAACACAACTGGCGGTTGACACCACCGACGCTGGTATGGTGTGGTATGTGCTGGAGAAGCCCATTCCTGGCTTTTCGGGAGCTATTGACATATTTCTGAAAGGCCAGTGATTCCAACGATGGGAATCACAATTCGCAGCTGGTAAGCATCAGATACAGCAATCTTGACAAGTGACTTGAAGACGGGCAAGCATCCAAAAATATTCCCCAGGACGTGTACCGATGGCAAGTCGGAAGAAGTATTTCCTACTGATCCTGTGTTACTGAGGACGAAGGGGGTAGCGTGAAGAGCGACGATAGCATCGGAGCCTACCACTTGCGATTTTCGTATAGTTGAGTGAGATGCAGCAATTCCCCTCGCCGACGTTCGCCTCGCTGGAAGAGCGAATCGCGCATCTGAACTGGAGGAAAATCTGCAACGAGCGGCAGATACAAGGCACACTTCGTATCAGCAAGCAACTCCAGGAAAGAGACGAGTTCATCCGTGCTGCGAAAAGTGATAGCAAGGCTCATCGCGAGCGGATGCAGCAGGTGATCAAGGACGAGTTCACGAAGCCTCTTCCTGTGACGACTCATTTCTACGATGAGCTTACGGCATTGCAGCGTGAAGACGAGCAAAAAGCGCAAAAGGTGGCTGAGAAGCACATAACACAGCTTCACAATATCCAGACAAAGCTCGACGCACGAGAGGCTCAATTGACGCGCAAGAAAGAGTTCGAGCGGAAGAAGAAGGAGCTATTTGCTGGTGGCTAAGTAGTTGAGAAGTATTAACGGAATGTAAGGAGCTCAATGTCGAAGATCAGGTGTGTGTTGGGGGGCACCAGTCCGGGGAATCCTTTCCGCCCGTAAGCTTTATCTGCAGGCACAAACAGCTTGGCACGCTCTTTCATACACAAGCGCTCAACTCCTTCATCCAGGCCCGGAATCACTTGCTCAGCGCCGAGCTTAAACTTGAACGGCTTCTCTCGATCACGGGATGAGTCGAATTTCTTGCCGTCCTGAAGCTGCAAGTTGGAAGTGTCATGCATGTACAAGTAGAAGATATGATCAACCATCGCTCAATGCACAAAGTCATCGAAACATAGACCTACATATCCTGTGTAGTGGATAACTACAGTCTGGCCCTTCTTCGGGTAGTTGAGGCCGTCGCCTGCAACGAACACTTCAACTTGGATCTCGCCGTGACGCTGCATACATCGAGTTAAGCTTACGAGTGGTTGGACGTGGCATATACTTTGAAGTACACATACCACGTTAGCGATCACAAAGTCCTTTGGCTCCATCATGATGTCTCGTTGGAAAGCAATCGGGTTGGAGAACAAGAATGACCGGGAGCAAGCCGCTGCTACACGAGTTTTTCCCCCCAAAATACACAACGGCTTTGCGCATCATCGCAGGGAGCAAGAGATCGTCTGCATTCACTTACAACCTCCACCCACGGCAAAATACCAGCTACTTCTTCATCAAAGGAGCAGCAACCAGCTCAGCATCATATCAGAGCTCTCCTCACTCTCCACTTCATTCCGGGTGCTCGGTTTTCTTCTTGTTGCGAGGGCTCATTTTCTTCTTCGTTGGCTTGGTCGGAGGCGACGACTTGGCTTTCGGCTCGGCGGCACTTCCGTCCTTGCCTCCCGGGTAGAGCAGGATGAGCGACACCTGGATCGTGCCCATGGTGAGCGCGAACAGGTTGGGGCAGATGACCAGCGGGTCGCCGAGCATGATGCCGTAGATCATCCAAATGGTGCCGGTCACGACGTTCATGGCCGACATGCCCAGAGGCAGGCAGGACGCGTCCTTGCGACGCAAGATGCTCTTGACCTGCAGCAGCGGCGACGCGGCCGTGAACACCGAGAGGATGTTGGCTGGGATGCCCGTGAGCATCTGCGTCTCCTCGGGCGAGCGCGTGACCACCTGGTGCGCCAGCAACAGGATCACCAGCATGGCCGACGTCAGCATCCTCGTGGCCTGCGTCCTGTCGCGCGCGTACTTGTAGAACACGAGCACGTAGTACGAGCCCAGCACGGCGCCGAGCAGCGACGTGCCACCCACCACAGGGTTGCTGGTCGTCCAGCCGTACAGCGTGTAGATGACGCTCTGCACGAAGTAGAAGAAGAAGGGCGCGAACGAGAACTGCAGCGTGCTGCGGGAGCGGCGGATGGTGGCGACGGTGGGCCTGGGAGGTTCAAGGGAGGGGGTGTCAGCTGAGGACCAGTGGGTGGATAAAGGGAGAGCGGGAGGCGGACGCACCACGGGGAGATGGCGAACACGATGGACGAGCCCACGGCCACCACGGGCACGGACTTGGCCGCCAGGAAGGACGTCATGTAGGCCGCGTTGGCCAGCGACTGCATCGACATGGCTGCTGTTGTTGCCCTTGTCACTGAAGAGCTCTTTTGGCAAGTTTGGCTGGCGGTTTCGAGAAATAAATCGGAATTGATCGGACGGAATCCCTTTAACATTCGGAGAAACGGATATACTTTATACTTGAAGTCAGGAAGGTCCAAGCAAGGAGTGTGCATCGTGACTGTTATTTTGTATACCCTGTTTGAATCTTTATAGCTGAGGTAAAACCGCTCCACGTGGCAGGACATGGCTACAGCCAAGTTGAAGCGCAGCTGGTGACATGGGAAATGGTAACGCAATGCCCTCAATTACCATAAGCTTTGTGATTTAACTGGATGAACGTCAACTATTGTGAACAAAATGCGTCATGACCTTATCGATGAGGTCTGACTGCAAATGGAGGCTAAGCCCCACGTACCATGACCGAGCGCGTGCTTGCAAGGCCAAGAGCTCTTCTGTTGGAGTCCATTCTCCCCACTCCTCTTCGCCCTCTTCTGCGTCAGGTGAGATCTCTTCTCCGTTCTTGTTCAACTTCCGGAAGTACCGATTCATCAGCCGCGGGAGGTCACGCTTCCAGTCGCTCACAAACAGCACGGGAGCGTTCAAGCGGCGGAGGACACCGTGAACGTCTTCAGGAACGCAGCGCCACGAGTCTGGGTACGCCGGGTGGAAGAACACTCCGGGAGGTTGACATTGCGCGGGTAGCTCCTCCACAACAGGGATCGACCCAGAAGATAACGCCTCCCAGATTCGGTACTGCTCTGGGTTCTTGCCTAGCGGACAGATAGTAAACGCCGACTGTTGAAGCGTTGACACGTAGGCTGCAGGGGCTGCAGACAAATACCAGCGCCAGGCAGTACCCAGTCGCTTGTCCACGGCCTGCAGAGCCTTGAACAGCATATCGTTGTGCTCAACCACACAGCGTCGCGAGTTCGCTCGCGTTGCGCGCTCCAGATCTGTGCAGACTTGCAGTGCCGCCATCATGGCCTGAACCCGCGTAGGCTTCTCCACAGTCCAGCTTACCATGAGGTTCAGCAAGAATTTCCGACCGATACCTGTAGCAAGAGGTGGGGGTGGATTGAGGTGGTGTGCGTTCAATGGGAATCCATGCTCGAAACTTGGCCCCAAAGGGAGTGACGCAAAACGCTTGCCATCCACGAGTGCGCAGTCGCCGTACGGTATCAGACCAAACTTGATAGCTGCGTTGTCCAAGAAGCGCTCGGGTTTGGGGTTGTTGCAGTTCTCGTTTGCCAGCGTCAGGAAACCTACACGAGACTCGGCCGGAAGCACATCTCGCTCAAAAGCGCGATTAATGCTATCAAGCGACTGCGCTGCAACCAAGAAGTTGCTCTTGGCCGGTAAACTGCGCAGCTCGTGCGCGTTGTGAATCATGCGGAATTCCAAATCCAGCGCATCAACCGAGCGAGTCCAGGGCTCATCAGGAGTTGACGCCACGCGCGGATCGAAGTAGGGTCCAAGGAGGTCATGCCACAAGTACGGAAGCAGCGTGATCTCGTCCACAGGACGAGCTTTCACAAACCCTGACGTTACAAGTGTGGCAGCGTCTCGGTCGCCGTTACGAGAAGAGCTGGAAGCTGTCCACGACGTTGGTAGCGGCTCCACGATGGGTATCATTTGATCCGGATTCAGCTCAAGCACACGGTCGTAGTCGAAGGGAACCACGTGCACGACAGTCCGCTGAGCTGTTGCGTCTCCTCGTTGCTTCTTCCATTCCGCATGCCGTTCAACAACTGCATCCAAAGTTTGGAACTCGGTGTAGTCAGCCATGGCGTCGCGAAATTTGCACGTCTCCATGATATTGACCGGCAGCGTGTGGGTGGCTTCAAACAACCGCTTCCCTGTGTTCTCCAGCGAGTACCATTCGTACGGTTCCTCCACGTACGACCCCGTGCGCAGCTTGAGCACAATTGTCGTAGTGATCACACTCGTCAGAGCCACCAGAAGTGTTGCGATTGCCGAGCGTCGTGCAAGTTGCCTCCACCGGAACAAGTGAACGTCGCAGTCGTCATCATCCTCATCTTCAGCGCCTGTGCGTGCTGGCTTGGCGTTCAGTCGAGCTGCCTCCTCGTCCTGCTTGACACTTTCCACCGTAGCAGTGGAGTGACGTCGGGTGCTGAGCTCTGGCACGTCATCCGACGTCCGGCGATCTCTGGAAATGGTTGCGCAGTCGCTTGTGTCGTCCGGTTCTTGTTGTAGTGCTTGGTACTGGCGGCTGTGTCTTGATCTAGCTGCTCGCTCGTGGCGAGCAGCCCACCAGCCCAGCAGGCCGATGACTTGCAGTACAACGCCCGTAGCCCAGAGCCACAGCAACAGCGCCACCGGTGGATACATGTGTAGTGCATTGGTCATGGCTGCAACGGACGCTGGCAACGGAGAGCTGGAGAAGTGCCGAATGCGCCTCGCTCAGGTAAGTGATGTGATGGAAGGGATCCGGATGGTCGTTGCACCAGCGCAACATACTCGGAGCAAGTGTGCACACGTCGCAGGGAGTTTCTAATAAAATTTAACTAATAGGAGATGGGTACATCGCTTTGAAGTGCGTGTCCAACGGTCGGTCTCCGCGGCGAAGTCCTTGGTGAGTCGAGGCCGGACCGTTGCGGACGGTTGCAATGCCCCCATACCTGCTTGCTTGTCTGTTTCCCATATCAATAACTTTGTGGCAGATTTGGCTGCTGCTTGTCAGCTCGATTAAAGTGGTGGTGCCAGTACAGGACAGGTCCCAAATCGTTGAGGCGATTTGTGATCAAGACTCTTTGTGCATTATCAATACCAACTGCGCGTCCGCCTACCAGGCTATCGCCTTACTTGAAGAAGCCCTTGCGCTTGTAGCCCTTGTGCTTGTGGTGACCGTAGCCGTGACCGTAGTGGCCGTGTCCATGGCCGTAGCCGTGGCCATAACCATGGTGGCGGTGGCCGCCAAAGCCGAACATCCCGCCAAGCCCCTTGCGCTTGTAGCCCTTGTGCTTGTAGTGCCCATAACCGTGGTGGTGGTGGGCATGGTGCACGCCCGGCTGCACCACGTAGACTGGCTGTGCGGGGTACGCCACGGGCGCCGGTGCGGCGTACACCGGAGGAGGAGGGTATGCGTGAGGCGCCGGGTAGGCATACCCCGGGGCATGGTGGGCAGCAGGCGGCGGGTATGCATGTTGCGGCGGATAGGCCGCAGCATGAGGAGGGTACGCTTGAGGAGGGTACGCGGGCTGTGCAGGGGGATGTTGGTACGGGGCAGGTTGAGGCGCGTGGGCGGGAGGGTACTGCTGCTGGGGAGGGTGCTGCTGCTGGGGAGGGTGCTGCTGGGGAGGGTACTGCTGCTGCTGCGGGGGGTACTGCTGGGGAGGGTATCCCTGTTGTGGCTGCTGCGGTGGTGGTGCTTGGCCCGCGGGCTGCTGCTGGTGTTGCTGGTTGTACATCGACTTGAGGTGCTGTGTGCGCTGTGGGAAGAAATTCCGATGTGCTGCTGCGATGGACGACGGCAAATCAAAATCGATTAATTACCGACTCAGACGGCTAATTTCTGATACCGGTACAAAGTGGACATACATTGTCCTCCTCCTGCCTGTCTGTCGGAGGGACAACGGGAGACAAACGTAATTTTGTTGGGCTGAAGTTACTTGGTGACTTCACGCCTTGAGCTAGTTGGGTGTTAGCCTTCGCAGAGCCTTCATCGGCGATGCATACTGAATGCACCTGTACTCCGTCTAAGCTCGGTCGGCTAGGGGCGGGAGACTCTCATCGGGCGAGGGCGCACATGGGGTTTGAAACGTCATGGTTGGGGACGACAAAGCGACATGCAGCACGTGTGCTGGGTCCTCAAGCGGTGCCGTGGAATTCCGTACAATCTGCGAGTAGACTGGCGAGTATGGTACTGGCGGTGGCGGTGGAGGAGGAGGGCCGTAGCACAATGGAGGTGGCACGTAGCGCCAGTGTTGCGGCCGTGCTCCTGGAGACCGCAACGACTCTGCGTGGCGGTGGGGATGAAGCAACTTGTCGGCGAGCCGTGGGAAATCGCGAATGTCGGGGAACCGAAACCCGAGGTCGGAGTGATGGCGACGGTGTCCGCCATCGTGGGGCTCCATGTTTCAAACAGGCGATCGCTAGTCGCTTGTGTGTCTTGGAGCTGTTTGCAATCTGTCCCCGTGAGAGTCTCAAGTCGACTTGTACCGTGCGACACCGACCTTGGATTCGAAGACGCTTCTGCTCTGGGCAAACTTTCAGCAAGTGACATGCAGTGCTCCGTTCGGGGGGGGGGGGTCAAATGCAATTCATGCATTGGGCTGCTGCACCAACAAAGTGGAAGTAGCGAAAATAGTGTAAGGTAAATGGCCAATTTAAGGCCGGCATATCGATGTAAAACTTCAGTTGCACATTGCTCAACAACCAGATGACTATCCGGGCTATTGCGAGCATATCCTAAATCCTCGCGATTCGGACGATTTTTAGAGGGTACCAACAGTTGCCAGGGCCTGGGTTCCATGCTTTGCGGGGCATCCAAACTCAGCGTCCATTTGTAGGCTGTGTGCCAATTTAAGGCCGCGTTTTGACTCACTTTCAGTAGGACGAAGACTGTCGTGATTGGGCTCAAAAGACTACAGTTCAATTTCATTTAAGTACGCCAAAACCTGTACAACCACATATTTATAATATGTATGAAACTATAGAGTGAATAAAATGTGCAGTGGCTTTCACACGATGACCTCGTATCAGCATGGATCTGCGTCACTTCCAATTTTTTTCAAGGACGCCCGTACCGACGCCCGCGCGATCCCGTTCAAGGACGCACCGGCCAACAAGGGTGACGTGAACTCGTCCTCGCTGGAGTCCTGAATGCTTTGTCCAGGACTTCGCGGAGCACGTGCAGTGGAGAGACAGCGCCCGGCCTTGCCGGCCATTAATCGAGGTGCGGAGCATCGACCTAAATACGCAGCGCGAGTCCAAGTGAATCTGGCGCGAGCACGAGCGCTCTGGCATGTACTACTCGCTGGTGACGACACAGCTCAGAAAGCGAATCACGGACCTGAGCGCCAAGATTCATGCACTCGGCGCTCTGGGAGAATCAGGCCCTGCGCGAGAAGACCTTGGGGGTCTTGCGCAGCAGAATCTCCGGAAAACCATCGGTGAATATCTTCTCGCACAGGGCCTCCAAGGTGGAGCCGGCCTCGCGCGCTTTCTTGCCGTCGCAGCGTGCTGGCCACTTCATTTACAGTGTCAATATCGACTACCGGAAATGTGTTGAGCTGCATGTACATTGGCGATTGATGGGTCTACCATGGTGGTTGGCGGGCAGTCCTCTTGGATATCTTGAGTAGAGCCCTCGTATACAGTGGGCGGAATAACCTAAATTCGTAGTGTTATACCCAAAGTCTTTGATGGTCTCGCAATCCCAGAGAGCGATAAGAACTCGAAGGTTCCAGGAGAAACATACGATAATTATATTCAACCAACGGCGGAGTTTTATTTTAGTTCTGGCATTTTCATTGGTAGTAATACAGCCGGTCTTAAATTGGTATCATGGCCTTAGTTTGGCCATTTGCCTTATTCTTTTTCTTAGCCGTGGTTGCGAAAGTTGTGGACTCTGGTCACCATCTGTGGTGGTGATGGTGGTGGAAGTGCGGCGATGGGGGTGGAGAGCACTCGTAGTACATGGGAGGCGGCACCTCGTAGACAACCGGAGGCGGTGCCGCGTAGACCACTGGGGCTGGAGCAGGGACCTCGTACACTACCGGAGGGGGGACAGGGATCTCGTACACTACCGGCGGTGGTGGGGGCGCTGCGTAGATGACCGGCGCGGGGGGCGGAGGGCCATATCCATAGTACCCTGGCGGAGGAGGGTAGTGTCTTTCACGTGGAGATCCTGGCCAGGGAAACATTGTCTTGACTTGGTTGGGCTTGACGCTTGGGTTTGGAGCGGTAAGTTGAGTTGTGAGCTCCTTGAAAACTTCACGACGGCGTGAAGATCATTGTGCACGCCGTGTGACATGCACTCGCGGATATCAAGTAAAAATCGAGGAATGTCGAGCGTAGGTAAATTCCGCCCTGACGCGCCTGGTGCAGGTAAGTTACGCAGGGTAACTGGATCTGGCATGCTGCCGATAATTAGGACGTGCTAATCGAGCGCAATTGAAGGATCTGGAGGATCTGGAAGAAGCGAGCAATGCCAACATTGTAGTCCGGCTCCGCATCTTCAGCGAAGAACATCCACATGATCACCGTAAAATTCGATTCAAGAGATCGAATCAGGAAGCAATTTATACTTTTGATGGCTCTCAAGTTGAGTGCTTAGTAGTAGCATCGATGCTCGAGGACGCGTTACGGTAGCGGTGGCTCTGGCGCCTATCCTACCATCCTGGAGGAGGGTGGTGATGGTGGTGTGGTGGTGAGCAGGGCGGGCCGGGCGGAGGGGGCGGACCTTGGTAGAAGACCGGAGGGGGAGGTGGCCCATGGTGATGATGGTGGGGAGGCATGAACGGCTCGGGGGGTGGCGGTGGCGGCGCATACACTGGCGGAGGGCAACCCGGGCCGGGACCGTACCCGTACGGCGGCGGCATCGGGGGCGGCGGCGAGTGTCTTCCGCGCGGTGATCCTGGGTATCCTCGGTACATCGTCGCTTGCTGCTGCTGCTGTGTCGAAGTCTTGAGTTGCTTGGTGCGGCAAAATGTGTTGTGACGCTGAAAGCGATCCAGAACTTCTGGACCAGAAGGAGCCTTGCACCAGCAGCAGCGCTTGCCGCCATCGCAACAGGAGAGTTTAGGAGCGGGCATGCTCATGCGACGTGCAAACCCGCATCCGCCGGCAAGTATATGTACCTTGAAGTATGAGATACACTGGACAAAGTTCCACCATGGCGCGTTTCTGTTTAGACCTGATCTACACCTGATCTACAAGTTGTGATCTACAAGTTGTGACGTCAGCACACTTCAACGAGGACTTGGGGCGACTACAGTAAACTCTCCGCAAGTCTGTGCTGCTTTGTAGGACATACTATACTATACGTATGCATGTGTTGCAAGTAGTAGTATACGGTTGAAGCATGAAAACGACACGAACGGTGAGTTGAAGATACATGTATGTATTACAGCGTAGTATATTATGGGGCAAAGCGACGCTCGAGGTCGCCCTAGGTCGCCCTCAAGCTCAACGTCTCCGCCGTCTTCGGCTTACGTACACGACATGCTCCTGAGCGATGTCGTCGCTTTACCAGCCACGTGGAGGAGGAGGCCTGTGGTGGTCCGGCGGGGGTCCGTGGTGGTGGTGCGGCGGGGGTCCGCGATGGTCTGGCGGCGGCGAGGTGTGATGGTGCGGCGGCGAGGTGTGGTGGTGCGGAGGTGGGCTGTGGTGGTGTGAGGGCAGGTCGTGATGGTGGTGCGGTGGGCTGTGTGGGGGCGAGTGCGAGCGGCCGAACATGTTTTTCTCTGGGAACTTGGCGGTCGGTTGATCAGCAAATGAGGACTGAGATCATCGCCGTTGCAGCGAGCAACCATAATACATGTGCTGAGGATACCCTTGTCTTGTCACCAGGGATTGACAGTACATGTAGTTTGATTTTCGTCTGAACTACTATATTAATACCCGAGCAGAGGCGGGTAAACTACTACAGTAATAGTAGTATTACTTCAGAGATCTCCACTAATATAGTAATATTAATATAGTAGAAGATAGTATTTCCTAGTAGTTTCGGTGGTCGACTCCCTGATCCATATCCTAACAGTTTCGGTGGTCGACTTCCTGATCTGTGACCCCGCCCCTCTCGCTCCATACGACGGACCTCCGCTCGGTTATGCTTGAGAAGCACCTGCATTTCTGCGCACTGGTTGTCCGTTCTCGTCCGAAGGTTACTCATCACGAATCCTCCAGTAGAGAAGACACGCTCTTGGAACGCGTTGGACGGACTCCCCCCCAACCAAACGCGTGCCAAAGCCGCGATAGAAGGAAAGTGTGCTCGGCCGATATCGCGAAACGAGTGAAGGATGTTCGCTTCCTCGCAGACTGCCTCCACGCGCCAGAAAACAACTCCATGGTAGAAATCGAGTCAAGTCATTCTTGGTCATCCCATCCTTCCCTGATTGATGCAGTGCGACGGGTCACTTGTAGACGACACAAGGGTCGGTCGTCGTTAGCTCGGCGTAGGAGGAGTCGGGATTTGCGCACTTCATGAGGACGTCAGACTCTGACTCAGAGAAGTGTGAGTTCTTGGTCGTTGCGGTTTGGGGGCTTCTGGGTTAGCCGGAAACTTGAAGAATGAGAATCTTCGGGGTCTGGCCTCCGAAACAGACCTCTGGGGCAAACTTCTTGCTCGTGCGACGATTTCGCTCTTGCGAACGTTGTCAAGACCCACGCCCTGCCATTCTATCAAACCAGAAAATGCTTCAAACGCGTCGAAGTAAGCTAGGAAGCGGTCAAACCAGACTGTCCATCCCTTGCAGATTGCCATACGCCTGGATTTCTTCAGGCACGCACTAGTAGTCACTATTAATATGTGGCCTCCGATCTGATCTACTAGTTACTATAGTAATATTAGTTTCGCTCCGTCCCAAACTAATAATTACTATAGTAGTTTGCGGCATCATTTTAATAGCGCTATTAATGGATAGTAATCCAAAACAAACTACTGTCAATCCCTGCTTGTCACTCGTGGGTTACCTTTCACAAGACTCTTGCGAAAGCTTACCCACGCACGGATTGGTGGATAGTCATTTTGGCAAATCATATTGCCGCAAGTTTACGGGACAGCTCAACAGCTGGTCTAGCGTCTCACAGGCAGGGATTGACAGTAGTTTGTTCGCCGCCACTACAGCCCAGTTCTCGAGTCCAGGTATTTATTGTCCAGATCCGAAGTCCAGTTATCGTCCAGTTCCGTAATTTATCTTATTCATTACCGGCGCACAGTTGCAGTTTATTTTTGATTTCACCCCGGATGGGTGGAAGCGGCGTCAGTGAGAAAGCGGTCGCAGCGACGTGAGTAGCGGCAGCGGTACCCGGAACAGTTCATGCAGACTACACGTGCCGCCAACGATGGATCGTCGGAATGGGCGCCTGAGGAAGAGACTTGCTGCGTAGTATGTAAATCTCTGGTCTTTCGCATGTGGGAGAGGACCTCACCCAGGGCTAAAAGGCTTCATCACTCGCGCGAGTTCCTGGTTGGTTATATGCACCAGTCGCAACGACTTCCAAGCGAGACATGCGAGGCACGTGATGAACCTGATCACATGGAGGTACGTTTGTTCCTTGTTTTGCAAGGTCTACCACTACTACGAACTCATGAATATTGCCACTGCAGTATACCACGCATTGCGGGGACAAACGAGTGCTTGGTGGAGGTGCAAGCAACTACTCGTCATCTAAAAAGAATCAATCGTTTTTGCAGAGCGAAGGACTCGGCCACGTCAAGTTCAGTCGTGGAACCAGTGCTGACAAAGAAACTGAGCAGTGGCGTACAGGCGGACTATGATGCGTATCGCGGATACCTCGAATTGGTTCTCTCTCTCTGTAGTGGCGTTAAACTTCTGTTATACTTCCGACGTACAGTATCCAAACGGGGATGATCGTATTAAATCTAGACACAGCACGATGCATCTCAATATCGCTCATGTGACAGCAAATGGACGACCAAAATACGATGGTGTCCTGCACATTTCTAAAGAGATTTTAACGAGTTGAGGAATTTTCGTCTGCCTAAAGTTTTGATGGCTTGCTTTTCCTCCAATCTCCCAACGATTATGCAGGCAATGCTTCCTAGCGCTTCGCTTTAGACTGCGTAATGTCTGGGCGCGCGTGCGAGATCGAAAGCAGCACGAAAAACACTTAAACAATATATATAAACTCCGATTCAGTCCGTAGTTGAGGTACGTCAGCGCTGCGAAGATAAAATAAATTACGGGACTGGACAATAACTGGGCTCAGGAACCGGACAATACCTGGACTTGGGAACTGGACTGTAGCATTGGCCTAGTTTGTTTTGGATTACTATCCATTAATAGCGCTATTAAAATGATGCTGCAAACTACTATAGTAATTATTAGTTTGGGACGGAGCGAAACTAATATTACTATAGTAACTTGTAGATCAGATCGGAGGCCACATATTAATAGTGACTACTAGTGCGTGCCTGAAGAAATCAAGGGGCGTGTGGCATTCTACAAGTGAGGGGCATTCTGGTTCGGTTGCATGCTAGCTTACTTCGCCGCGTTTGAGGCATTTCCTTGTTTGATACTGTAGAATGGCAGGGCGTGCGCCTTGACAACGTTCGCAAGAGCGAAATCGTCGTACGAGCAAGAAGCTTGCCGCAGAGAGCTGTTTCGGAGGGCCAGGCCCCGAAGATTCTGTCTTAAGCTTTCATTCTTCAAGTTTCCGGCTAACCCTGAAGCCCCCAAACCGACCGCAACGACCAAAAACTGACGTCCTCATGAAGTGCACAAGCTCCTACACCAAGCTAACGACGATCAGGGAAGGATGGGATGACCAAGGATGACTTGACCCGATTTGGAGTTGTTTTCTGGTGTGTCGAGGCAGTCTGCGAGCAAGTGAACATTCTCCACTGGTTTCGCGATGTCGGACGAGCACACTTTCCACGCGTTTGATTGGGGCGGAGTCCGTCCAACGCGTTCCAAGAGCGTGTCTTCTCTACTGGAGGATTCGTGATGAGTAACCTTCGGACGAGAACGGACAACCAGTGCGCAGAAATGCAGGTGCTTCTCAAGCATAACCGAGCGGAGGTCCGTCGTATGGAGCGAGATGGGCGGGGTCACAGATCAGGAAGTCGACCACCGAAACTGTTAGGATATGGATCAGGGAGTCGACCACCGAAACTACTAGGAAATACTATCTTCTACTATATTAATATTACTATAGTAGCGGAGATCTCTGAAGTAAAACTAATATTACTGTAGTAGTTTACCCGCCTCTGCTCGGGTATTAATATAGTAGTTCAGACGAAAATCAAACTACTGTCAATCCCTGCTCACAGCCTGCGAGTCACAGGAATCCAACCAGGAGATCTGAAAGCAGTGCAAGCGAAAACATTGTGAACGCAGATTATTCCCCTGCATCGAGGACAATACATGTACTGCGGCAAGCAGCACGTCGCTGGCTGTCATCAACGATTCAAATGTAGTAGTACAGTATAAAATTTATTATTGAAGGTCACCGTCTGGGGACCGTTCCCCTGCCGAAACCCTTACTACAAGCGATCTACTTCGAGAGGATCAACTCTTCGAGGATGAGCTGGGCAGGAGGTCATCCAAATCTCGGGCAGGCTAACTGGGGTAGGTTTCGATTTAAGCCAGAACTCGTCACTCGCTAGGGACGGGGGTCACGACAATGGGGACTGAAATGGTGGTGGTGGTGGTGGGGGGGGGGGGGGGGGAGGGGGGCTGAGACCTCTGGCCAGAGAGGAGGGCTGACAGGAGAGCCCGAAGAAAGGGAGGCACTGCAAGGTGCTGCTCACTGGAAGTTGTAGGTCAGTCGTGAATCAGCCTGGAGTTCAACAAGTCTAAGCTTTATACTTTAGGCTCTGTTGTATACTGTCTGTAAGCCTGCCGAACCGTTCTAACCCCTTTCAAGCAGCGTCGACCGTCTTTTCCAGGACGACTCGCGACATATGGTGGAGAAGCAGGGTACTGGCTTTGCTGTGGGGTTAAGCACCGGTAGTCGAGGTCAAATGGAGTGCGGCAAGGCAGAGCTGTGGAAATATAGATTGTTTATTGATTGGAAGGGTCTTGACGAGAACAATCAATAATTGCAATCATGACAATCTAAATCGCTGATTATTGCAACTAATGGGTACAACTTACACTTTGGCTGACTCCGGACTCTTCGACCGCTCGATGGCCTTTGACACATCTGCAAGCGTCACTAGGTCCCAGTTCAGTTTTAGGAACATCACCACCTCAAGCGTGTCGTGGCATGCTCTTTCGCAAGTACCCAACTGTACTTTTCACGGTGGAGAAGAAGCGCTCCGCGGCGACAGAGGTCGGAGGGACCCAGCTGACGTCAACAAACTTGGATGCGGGGGCACTGCGCTTTCGCGCCTTGTTGCTTATCTTCTCTTCAAGCGCCTCGGCCGCCCGCTTCCGCTTCATCTTGCTGGCCGTCGATCGTGAACAGGTTGCAGCACGTGTAGAGGTTGCAGGAGGTGGAGCTTGAGGAGATACAAGGAGACGATTCAGAGCCTTTCGCTCGGTTCGTGACAAGGTGGACTCCACGCCAGCCTGGAGTTTCGCCAGCCCACGTTCAAACTCTGGGAACTCAACAATGTCGGCGTCCGCAGCAAGGTACTTCTCCATGTTTTCATAATCTTCTAAGACAACATCGAAAATATCACGAACTGTAGCGACCGTCATGTCTTGCCGCTGGAGCTTTGTTGGAATCACATCGAACTCGGTCATTTCGTCCAGTAGTGCAAAAATCTTTCTCTGCTCACTAGCCGATGGGATGAGGTCCACAATGCAACGCGGCGAAGATCGTCGGCGGCATTTTCATTCTCCGCAAGCGGCGTTCGTTCAACGTCACAGTCGTTGCTGAAGAGGTGCAGGTACGGTCGATAGTCCTCAAAGCGTTGCAGCATGCGGTAGCAACCGCTCCAGCGCAATTCATGCAGCGGCACTGGCTTGTACTCACACCCGTGTTCTTTCAACTTCGCGATGCGTTTCACAGTTTTCAGCTTTCTCATTAGACCACTCACTTTCTTGATGATGCTCATGTGAGGTTTGAGGCGTTCCCGCACCGCCAAGTTGAACCGATGGGCCGCGCAGCCTACAAGAGGCACACCAACTCGGCGTGAAATTGCTTTATTGGTCTCCATGTTGTCTGCCACCACGGCGACCATGTCAGTAACATGAAGCCCATATTGAGCAAGAACCATGTCCAGAAAGTCTATGTGCTCGGCGGCTGTCATGGAGGCTTCGTTTATAAACGGAGAAAAGACTAAAAATCGCAACCCGTCCTTGGTAGCAGCAAAAATTGCAATAGCGTGCTCAGCGGAGTCAGTAAATCCGTCGAAAACCAAGGCAAACTTTTTGCCAGCGAGGTCCTGGACGATCTTGAAGTCGACCACATCCACGAGCGCTATCATCCTTTTCAGGAGAGTGGCCCGATCCATTTCATTGTATCTGATGGCGACGCGAATAACAGGGTCGTTGACGTGCGCAAACGGGAAGTTCGTTACCGCGACTAGCTTGGCCCATCCGTAGGTGTCCGCAGCGTCCTTGTGGACGAACATGCTACTTATCGGTGCACAGTTCTTCTTGGCGCACTCCTCAGCGGCGGCCTCATAACCAACATAATGTAATGAGGTTCTTGTAGTCGGCTGATTTTGGCTGTCTAACGGGCTTGTTGCAGAGGCGGCATGTGCGCTCAGCTGATGAGGCGTTCTTGTAGAGGTACTAGACGATCTCCGCGTTCTTCATGATAGTGTTCGTGGGCTGGGGGCGGTTCTTCTTAAGGGCGGCGACTTAATTGGGAAATGAAATGCTTGGGAGCCACCACCAGTACGTCTAACACCAAAGCAAAATGGCGCGATAAAGCTCCTGCTTCGCAAGAGCCAACGAAAATGGCGCCAAATGCTCCAGCAGCACCAGAACGATTTGCCTGAGGGTTTAGTTTGAGCTACGTGATTGGCGGAATGCTAATGAACAGGCTGTGATAGGCCCAACATCGACTGGCAGACAATCTTGAGATTGTGATTGCCGATTGAGGTTTCCGAACAATCAATAATTGTGATTGACAATCTGACAATCGCATTCCATTTTTCCACAGCCCTGGCGGCAAGGTGCCGTCGGTGGTGTCAAGCGTCTGACAGGCCGTGGAAGCGTGATTCCCTAGAAGTAAGGGTACGGCAAGGAGCCGTTGGTGACTGCTGGAGTTGGTGTGAAGAAGAAAACGATGAGTGAGGACGAAGACAATGGCGAGCACCGGAGAGGCGCTCAAGGGGTAGAACTTTTCGGTGAGTCCCGAACGGTACAGTCTGAAGCGGAGCGCCTGGAGCAAGGCGAGAGGTCGCAGACGGCTGGAAGACGGTTCAGGTCGAGGGAAACGACTTCGGCAAGGCTAGGAGAACAACAGACTCAACGCTCGGACGATGCTGACGAGGGGGAACCTACTGAGGTAGACACGGCGGCCGGCCGAGGCTCGCTTCGTCGAGAAATGATGAGCGAATTGTGGGCGGAGAAGAAGAAGCTGAATACATGGACGCTGACGAGGGGTCGGAGAACGAAGAGGAACGGAAGACATCCGTGACGACAGTGAAAGAAGAACCGTCTCCGAAGCCCAGAACTCGCCCAACAACCGAGGGACTTGGAGAGGCGGCGGCGAGAGCCGAGGTGAGACCGGACCAACCGTCATTCTCTTGAGAGTGCAGACGTCGCCGGGGAGTCGATGTGAGGGGTAGAAAGGAAATCCGAAAGTGAATTCATTTGAGTTAGATGTCCATGTCCTGCTAGCTTCTTCCTACTCATGCAGTCTCTCTAGTATCTCCCTCGTTTGACTATTGCATATGCAGCGGGCACACTTGGTTGGGACGGGCACACGTGGCACGGGCCATCAGCTAATCACAGTGCACTGCAGCGGGCACACTTTAATGCAACATGCACACTTGGATGGGACGGGTACACCCTAACCCAGCCAATCAGATTGCACCATTCGCCTCACTTCAACTGCAGACCTTAGAGGCACGCGCCAGCCACGCACAGGCCGTGTGCCTTGAGGTCGGGACCCAGTCTTGTAGACAGCGAAGTGCAACCGCAACACATTCGGCTATGACTACAGGTACGCCCTGGTCGCCCAGGAACACCAGCTTGTACTTGGCCAGCGGCGCGATCTGCGGCACATTCACGTTGGCGTCCGACACATCCGTGTCCGCGGCATCGGCAGCGGCTGGAGCCTAGGCGGCCGGCGCCTTCTCCTCCTTGTCCGTCGCCTTGGCCGTCGTCATGTTGCTCTGCGTAGCCGTCTTGCTTTGCCTCAATACTTCAGCCGAACAGGGTAACTGACGCATGCTGTGCCTCAATACTTCAGCCGAACATGGTAACTGACCCATGTTCGGCTGGAGTATTGAGGCACAGCAAGCCGGCTACGGAGGATGGGGAACCAAACGGGGGGTACCCTTGAAGACTGTGGTGTAGGAAACGTTTTGTGGCACACACTGGTACAGGGTACCAAAACAGCTTAGGATAACAGGTCGACGGTGGCAACTCGACTGGTGGATACAGAGTACCATCCGGATAGCTCAGTATCCGGACCAGCTGAGTTCGATGATCCGGATAAACTCAGTATCCGGACTAACTGAGCTCGAGAGGTCGCCGAACTCGGCGAAGGGTCGGCCGAGATCCGAAACCACTCTATTTCATTAGGTATTTGTATAGGAACTCAGGAACAGTAGAGGCGCCCCTTCAGGGCGCCCGAAATATATAACAAACAAACAGAGCAGAATTTTCCTAGTCCAAGACAAGTGTACACTCTTCTGGTAAGCCCCTGCACAGGGCTGGGGTATGTCTGCCGTTGGTACCTGAGAGTCATAGCTTGAAGGGTACCAACAGGTAGCACCAAGAGGTAACGTCGGCCCGGGGAAGGGCAGTCTCGCCAAGCGCGAAGAGAAAGTCTCGCCGAACTCGGCGAGCCGGTGGGCCTGTAACTTCCATGGCACCGCAACCTTTCAGCTGAGTTGCTTTTGCACTCGGCGACCCGTGACTGCTCCATCCTTTGGTGGATGGCATGGACTTGTGAACGGAGACTGCCTGGCTCAGGTGAGTCTCTGGAGAGTTGAACCGGTTGGTTGGAACTCGGCGAAGACACGACACCTACTGTCCCGGCTGGACCGGACCGTTGGGGACCCGAAAGAGACCCCGCGCAGGCCAACTCAGCCGACTAGCTAGGCTATGGTTGTTGGTTGCTTGCTAGGACCCGCATTTGACGATTTGTGTGTTTTGCAATACCACAACTGGTGCCGCGACCCGGGAACAGGAGTGTGCTTGTTTTTGCTAGGTACCAGATAACCAATTTCAAGTTAACAGCAAGAAGAGAGAGATGATGGTCAAGGGATCGTCCTCGAGGAGCGTCAGCCCGGCTGGGAGAGCCAGCGGCCCGACTCCGTCGAGATCGGACTCGGCGAGTGTGGCGGCTGCAATCGTGACGCCGGGCGACACGCCGAGAGTCCAATTCGAAGACGCCGACGACCAAGGCCATGTGAGTGAAGATGGAGGTGAAGAGAAGGAGGACGAGAGCGACGAAGAGGAGGAGTTCTTGTCCGAGATGAATGAAGAGGAAGATGCGGAAGAAATGTCGCTCCAAGTGACCAAGATGGGAACCCCGCGCCTAGTGGAGCGCAGTCTCGTAGCCGAGTTCGGCGAAGACGCTGACGACGATGAACAAGATGTGGTCCCGAGCCAGCGTCCGCCACGAACCCCTCGCGCTACGAGGAATGTGGACACGCCGATTGCTAACACGATGCTGGCTAAACTGGGCGAGGAAATGAGGTAGACTGGCGGATGGATGTCGAAGTTTGAGCCGAAGCCGGTAGCGCAAGCTAAGTGGTCGGTGCCCGGTCCTGAACTGACTCACCCGGTGAGCAGCACCGACCTGCCGGGGTTGATCTACGAGACGTCGACCCTTCTCCGAGCCATGGGCTTCCATTGCATGGGACGACCCACTCGACTGGAGCAGAAGAAATGGACGCTCAAGTCTGCGGGGAACACATTCATGCAGTAGAAGATGAAACTGAGAGCTGCATTCGGGCTTGAGCGCATACCCGACGTCGACAGACCAAGAGTGCCGCGCTTAGCCGAGCCCACGAACTCAGCGGGCGCGACAACCGAGCTCCCAGGACCAGTAGCCGAGTCCGCAGTCATGGAAGTCGACCCGAGTCGAATCCCGCTGCCGAAAACTCCGGATGTCAACCGTGGCCGAGAAGCATCCCGCGCCTCCGGAGGTACTCCATACTTTGGGGATACCGACATGCATATGCCACCCCGTGGAGCGACCCGATTCGACGAGCCCCGCGACTCAGCTAGTGCAGCCGAGTCCGACGATGAGTATGATGCGTGGGAATCCAAGGCCGACCCGTACGAGCCCCCGAAGCACTACATCCAATAGCTGAGTCTCGAAGTGCGTACTCACGCACCCCTGGACAAAGTCGCGGTGTTCGATGGGAAGCGTAACCGGTCTGAAGATTCGCGTCAGTGGCTGATGCTGTTCATCTACGAGATGAAGGGCACTCGTATGCCCAACGACTCGTGGTGCGAACCATTCTCGCTCAGCATCGGGAAGGCGGCCAAGAGCTGGTTCCGACAGCTCCCGAAGAAGACTCAGCTGAAGTGGAGTCTGCTCAGCTCGGCGTTCTTGGATTACTACTGTTCGCAGTATGACCAGACGGCTCAGACGCGCTACTTCTCAGCTCGGCGAAAGGATAACGAACACATTTGCGACTTCTTCCTTAGGTTGAACGGGTACACGCGAGCGGCGAAGATCCAGTATGATGCCGGTGTGGTGGAGCAGGTTCGGCCAAAATCTTGTTGAGGCTTGATCGAGCTACCACAGAGCCCAGACACCGACTAACGGAGGGGGTCCCCCTGGATCCGTGATCAGCTGAACGGTTCTCACCTTGTGTACCCGTCGGCGGGCTGGATCTGCTCTCTCGGGGCTCCGATGATGCAGCACTTGGTGAAGATAGATTGTCCTGGCGAGACGCGGGGATGGGTTGGAGCAGTGCGGTAATCTTCGCTCTGCGTCCGGTTACTGGTCTCGATCGAGGTTTCTTCACTCAGATCGAGGGGTCTGGATGTGATCCGAGACCGGTAGTTGCCTTTTCTGGTGTGTCTGTCGCTTCCTATAGCGAGATCGTAGTCGAGAGGAGAAGCGATCGCCAACCAAATAGCTTAATCTGGTCGATCGAGGTTTGCACTTGAAGGAAAGGTCAATCGAGTGGGCGCAGTTGGCCAATATATTATTGTGTGAAGCGAGATCAAGATTGTCGACCCGCCACTCCGATCAAGGCGTGAAACACCTCGCGAAGGTGTCAAGGCCCTTACACAAGGATGTCAAAGCCAGATAAGTAATATCCAAGTGATCCCCGGTATATCCGATACAGATCATGGACATCGACCTTGCCAGGGATGACGCCGATCTTGAAGATAGGCTCTGAATCTCGGCTTGGCGTGCGTCGTACCGGTAAACATCCGGCAGATAGTCAGCAAGGCGGCAGGCGACCAAGGGAGCCAATGAGGACGCGCCAAGGCCGGGAGAGTACTCGGTGGACACGACGAGCACAGGAGAATGGTAAGGCAGGTTATAGGCAAAGACTAACACATTAAACAGAGTCAAACTTTCATTCTACATCACAAGTGGTCTTCACCTTCACACTACCGGGCAAGGGATATACTTTGGCCCACCCGACGCTACGCAAGTCAACGGAGCCCTTCGAGATCGAATTACCTCGGACGCCAGGAACGCTTGGCCTAGCGTCCGTCAACTCTCACTACGACCCACCGCTAAAGGAAGCGGCAAACATGGAAAGGAAAGGGAAGGTCACATACCGACCCCAAGGCAACCCCAGGCCCAGATCAACACTGGCCTGCGAGTCTCGATCCGGACATCCCAAGATCGTGGACTCGACCCTACATCGGCGCAGCGAGTAGAAGTATCCCGCTGCAGCCCCCCGTTTCCGCTGTCCGCCAGACAGCCCAAGACTCTACCCCAAGCGCGTCTTAAACGATCACCGAAGACCGATCCAGCCGTCCGACGGGTACACAAGGTGAGGAGCAACACACTTCACGGAAGATCGGAGTACCCCCTCCATTAGTCGGCAGTTCGGGCGCCGTGTGCAAGAGGACCACCGCGATCTGCAATTTTCGCGGAACCACTTCGCCACAATGGTGCGCGTGCCCGGATCTTTGAGAGACTCGGGATTTCACCGTGAGTCCCTTCAAGAGGATACGCAAGAAGAGTTTGGACAAGGGAATGATGCGTCGACGGAAATCGGATCAGCGACGACGCCACTGAAACAAGATTGATCCGCGGAGCGGCGGAGCTTTGGGAGGGGCTACACCGATGGTACTGAGGGAGGTCCGGCTACGGACCGCGAAAACAAACCTCTACCACCTCCCCAGGTCCCTTCGGGGACCCCCGCGGGTCTAGATTCGCATCTAAACCCGCCGGACGGAAGTCCACCGGCGCAAGCCGGAGTTCATTCGTCCACCCAGCCGCTCAGTGCAAAATCAACAGCCAAGAAGAAGTCGTCGAGATCGAAGTCCTCGCGAAAAAAGATGAAGGCGCCTGACTCCGATGCGGACGACTATGCTGACCTTACGCTGAAGAAAATCGAAGACGAGCTGCTGTGGCGTACTACAAGAAAGAATTGTACGCCTTTTTGATTGAAGACGTTGGAATGCAGATTCTCCGACCGAAGATTGTCGGGGACATTCGAGGTCCAGTATCAAGACCGACACCTGGATCGAACAAGCTGGACGCAGCGAAGGCACCGCTACGCTTGCTCAAGGAAGCAGACATAGTGACGGGATCGTTCGCGACTGGAGATCTCTTCGACCTAGAACTCAGTGAGATCGAGCACACCAGCCAGAACTTGTTCGCGCTTCTGAAGCAACTGGTGGGCGAGGACGTCGGTTCAAAGGATCACTCGACGCCGTTAACAACAAAATCGGCAAGGCCAACAATGACGCCAGTGAGATCGAGGCCGGCGCCAAGCCCCGGAGATCAGACAGCGATGCAGTCTCCTTATGTGTCCGAAGAGGTGGACTCCGAGAGCGCCGATAACAGTCCTCGTATGACGCTGGGCCCGTCGGGTGCAGTCATGTTACGAGATCGAGCCGAACGAACGAAACGAGCAACAACTTCATCGACTGGCAGTGCCAAGATCGCAGTCGCCGACCAGAAGGCACACTCGCCAGAGAAGCTCGAGTCCTTATTCAAGTCGGCTATGGAACGGTTCTTGAAGGAGCAGCAGACGCCCCAGGCGCGCTTGAAGCCGAGCCTGAATGAGGATCAAGATGTGGAAATGGAGTCGGTTGAATCACCAACTCGGTTCCCTCCGCCAGGAGAGCACGATCCTGACGACCTCGATCTCGGTCAACCAGCTCGTGCAGCGATTGCAACGACGACGACGACGACGACAACGACGGCTAGAACATCGACCGGGGCCTCGCGCCTTCGCGTGTCGGCCATGTCGGAGCTGAAGGAATTCTCAGGGAAGAATGGCGACGAAGACCGAACCCGATCTTAGGTTGGGAAGGTGAAATCGGCATTCATCCGTGATCAAGCGCTCGATGAGGAGAAGTGTTTGGTCTTTGGCGATCTTCTCACGGGGCCAGCCCGTAATTGGTATCGCCAACTCAGTCGCACAACCCGCAGCACTTGGAAGGACCTTTTCCAGAGCTTCCAAGTTCAATACTGCGGTCGAGGAGTCTCAGTGGCGCGGCAATACTACCATGCCCGTAAGCGATCTGATGAGTCACCGCTCGAGTACTTGCACCGTCTCAACGTGGCAGGGCTTCGCGCTCGCATTCAGGTCAAGGACGGTCCGTCAGAGGTTCTACGGGAGCATGTGGACCATTTCATCGAGACACTTGATGAACGCGATCTGGCAGACCAACCGGCCTTGTTGCGAATCCCGGACGCGGGCACACTAGAAGAGGTCCTGCGATCTCGCCAGCGATCCAAGTCGCGGCAGAGCAAGACAGTGTATGGATCCGTCAAACCCCGTCAGAAGCCCCCCACCGCTGCTGGTGCCCGAGCAGTGCGTGCAGTTCAGGTTCACGCCGACAGTAGCGAATCTGAGATCGAGTCGGACGAATCCGACGGACGGTGATGGATGTCTTCGTCGTGTGTACGTTGCCGCAGCCGAAAATCATGAAGAATCGCCCGATCGTCGCCTGCCCCACCAGGGGCGGATCAATACCCATCAGGATCGCGACCTGGGACAACACCCCAAGTCGGCCGACATGGGGGCGCCCTCCAAGAGGTGCTCACACTGCGGGTCCCATAAACACGACGATCTGGTATGCTGAAGAAGGTTGACGTGCGAGAAATGTGGCAAGAGGGGTCACCCGTCAGATCGATGCCTCTTCGTCTGCAAGGCATGCGGTGAGATCCACGACGCTGGAAAGTGTCCTATGGAGGAATTTTACAACTTGATTCGTCAGTGGTACAATCCCACCAAGCATGGAGGCATGTTGCCAGAGTCGGTGGAGAAGATGTTAAACTAGGACGCTCGCCGGGGTTGAATCCGGTACGAGCCGAGCGTTCTAGGTTCTGTATTTATGCATACATCGAGACGCAGTCGGAGGGGGCAGTAAGCAGGCTGATCGACAATACACGTGAACTGCATGGGCAATTTACCGCTTCCGTGTCAAGTCTTCGCAAGATTGATGATTATTCCAGATCGGACGTGAAGATAGCCTTGGAGATCTCGTGGGGTGAGTCACGTGGTTACTGGAAATACCACGTCCCCGACAAGAAGTTCAAGCAAGCGAAAGCTGTGGGGAAGATCAACAATGAAAAGGCAACTTTGTTGTTTGACGGTGGCGCCGAGGTGTCTATTTTGGACATCGCCTTTGCTCGTAAGGTAGGGTGCTACGTGGACAACAGTAAAATAATTGGAGTGTGAAGGAGTGGGTGAATCCCCGTACATGGCCTAGGGACGCACCCGTCTCAAGATCACGCTTGCTGAATCGCCAGTGTACTTCTTCGACGTGTGGGTGGGTCCTCCAACCGGCGGCCAAGATCTGATACTTGGAATGGACTTCATGGTCCCCGCTCGTATCCGCCTTGATTTAGCTGATGGGTCAATCTGTCTTTCTGACGAAGTGCAAATTCAGCTGGCGGGGCGACGCCCGATGTACGGCGACAAGGTTGTGCAGGTATTCCTCGACCATCATTGCCAGATCAGCGTCGGAAAAATCGGCAGAAGTGAAGCTACAGCGAAGCAGATCAGTCCAACAGAAGCTTTGGGTTACGCGTGGGGATCGATGGGTACCCACTGTGACTGCAGGTCCTGGCGCGACGCGATTCCTGCATCTCACCAACGTGAGCGATCAAGAATTAGTGCTGCACCGAGATTTACGAGTCGCAATCTGGCTCGAAGGAGATCGTGTGCCACGCGTACCTGGGTATGTCTCGGTTGGGTCACGCCGGTACGCTGAGTGGCAAAACTTGGCCTACCAAGCGTCCACCGACGAGGAAGCAGAATTCCCGGCATCTGCGGTGGGAGACGAACCTGCAGTCGAGCGGCCGCAGTACGCAACACCCACCGCGATTTTGAAGCGCCCCACAGGACTGACTGCAGGAATGATGGCAGCTTTGAAGTGCAACCCGGTCACGTACATCGCCGAAGTCTGTGCTCGCGACGTGCAGACTGTCGCAGATGAGACTTGTGCTGACGCCGCCCCGTCGACAGATGAGAAAGGCTCTCGATCCGCGACGGTCGGAGTGTGCAATGTTGAAAGTCCGGTCTGTGACAACGCCGGCCCAGTCTGTGTTACCAAAATTCTGGTAAATCAGATCGGCGACCAAGATCGACGTGATGAGACAGGCGCAAATCAGGTGTCTGGTCCAGATCGACGTGGTGGGACCAGGCCTAATCTGGGACGTAATCAATGTCGCACACCGGATATGGGCGACGAGTCGGGAATGCGTAAACCGGTACCCAACAGTCGCAACACGCGAATCGTTACGGATGGGACGCGTGGCGATTCTGCCTTGTTGGCAGAGTGAGAAGGCCCTCGAGTGGCGCCATCTGACATCTTTCCCGTTGAAGAACGGGACCACAACACGACAGGATTGGCCTGTGTCTGTGTAGCCAATCCGAAGTCTCGGTCACCTTTCTCCACGGGGTTCAAGGCCGTTAGACCTCGAGGCGAGGCCGTCAATCAAGTTCAAAACTCGACATCACAACAGCTCGTCGAGCAGCACGGATTGACGGGGCTCCGTGAGGAACTGGTGACACCTCCTACATCGTTAAGAATGCGGCCTCCATTTGGGCCAAACTGGGTAACCGCACGGGGCGGGCAAAGACCCCTAGCGCGTGCATCTTGCTCGTGTCCTGTCTTTGCCCCTCGTACAAGTCAGATCAGCTCGTGCAGCTCGCTCGGCCACCAGCTCCGACTCGCCAATGTACCGTGTACCCGTTAATAACACGGAAGTCGATGCTACAGAACCAGTCCATGTCAGCAGCGACCTTCACATGGCAATCGACACGAGCACATCCGCTAGCGTGGATACCTCTAAAAGAGAAACCTCTTCGAAAGAAGTTTGCAGCCGTGGATGATGTCATAAAGATTATCGGCTGCTATCTGGCGGGCGTGGTACTTCTTGTCGCAGTCAAGGAACCCCCATTGGGTTTTTACTCTCCCAAATCTCCACTCGACGCTTTCTTTGACACTGCTCATTTCGTGTTTGAAGACCACAGCCGCTGGCGACGTGTCAATGGACGGACAGCAGATAAAGCGACTGCAACCGTAGGCAAACTCTCCATAAATCAGTTTCCCGCAGAAAATGCCGCTTTGATCATCCTCCAGTTTGTCGATCGGCCCACTGAGATCAAGCATAGTTGAATCGTGTCGCCTTCCCTCATGAGGCCCATATAGGCAAACAAGGATTCCATCAGGGGGCTGCACACTTCGCCAGCTGAAGCAGTGCCGGTGGGGGGGGGGGGCGTTGTATAAGTACCGTTGTAGGGTTTCGTATTGATACGCAGGTTTAGTGCGAGCGCTTGGTCTTGCTACGCACTGTTTGGTACCATCGATGAAAGCCCAGCAGATCCGAAGTGGAGATCCTTTTGCTTGAATAGCTGCTGCGTAGGCTTCGATCCGTAGTTTTACCAGGTGGTTGAAGTAACCAAGGTCGCGGTGCTGAGTCATCATGATCTGTGCTGTTGCCTTGACGACACGGATGTATGGAGCCGTGCCCCTGCCAAATTCACTCGCAACGGTTAACAACTTCGAAGGTTCAGAAAAGCGGCGGCACAACATCGCCAGAGCCTCTATCCGGTTGACCCGATCGCCCAACTCCGTTACACTTCAATCTTCTGGTAGTTTAAGCTTCTCTGCAAGCACATTCCACTCTACAACCATAAAACGATAGCGGACTTGTGCGGTCGCATGGCAAAGAAAACAAAAAAGAGTTGTTTAAGCTGATACTGGAGAAGACTCTCGATCAGGACCATGACTTTCAGCGACGCAAGCGTTCCCGTGGTAATGACGTGAGTGAGCGGAAGAGGAAAGAGAATCAATCCGCAGGAGACAGCAATCAGCCGCGATTTAAACACCGCAAGGTTGAGCGTGGAGGTAGACCATCTTCAAAGTCCGAAACTGCGAGCGTCAAGCACTACCCCAGGAAGGTGACAAAGAAGGAAAACAATCCTCCTACTGGTGGATGCCTACAGTGCAAAGGAGATCACTGGCTGGTTCACTGCAGTGAGGCTACTAACGATGAGAAGCAGGAGTTCCTACGACAGGCGTATGGACGTCGCGACCGAAACAAAGACCTGAAGCGGGTCGGTCGCGACGCGTGAAGGTTAAATCGCATGAAAGGGTCTCAAACCACAACAACACTATTGTGTAAGATGGGAGGCTGCCCATGCCCTATTACGCGGCAGATAAGAGCATCATAAGTGCTCAGAAACTGGAGGAGCTGAAAGAGCGTGCAAACTACTAGGCTGGATCGTGCTATTGTCTGCGAAACGGTAGGCAAACACGAGATTGTCGCCCACCACTTTGTTCAAATGCACATTCTGCTGTTTGAGCGGTCAAGCCGTCTGAAGTACTAGTGATCGATGAGGATGAGGAAGAATTCATCCTAGTGAAGACATATTGAACACTCTAGGCATCAGTATCGACCGTAAACTGGAGCAGCTTGCTCGTCACAACCGAGTGGAAGATGGTGGTCTGACTGCAGGCGCAGACGACTTCTGGTTGGACAATACACGAGATGAAGATGTAAAGAAAGCCGTTGATGACATGATTGCTAAGACTATTGAGAATGAGTTTCCGCCTGAAGGGGAGGAACGTCTACACACCATCGTCTACGTGTATGGCATTTAGAGACTGTGGTAGGGACTAGACCCGCCGGCTATGGGGCCGCCGCTGGAGATCCGTCTAAAGAAGGGAGCGTCTTCATTCCGATGTAAGCCAAACCAATACCCGCTGCATCTGCAAAAGGTTCATCAGGAATTTAACGTGGCGCTCGTGCGACTAGGCTGGGTGTGAGGAGAGTCAGTGGGCATGCCCTGCCATGCCGGGTCGGAAACCAGGGACGGAGGAGTATCTGTAACGTGTTACGGTTACGTAAGTAGGTAGACAGGGTTACATAAGTAGGTAGGACCCACATGGTACAGGCACACGGCTAGCGTGTGCACTGTTGTCATTACTTGATTGGGTGAAAGTGGGGAGCCCGACCCATTTCAGCCAGCTTATATTTGAGTGGTTCACAAAGAGGACGGGGCCCCGCTCCCGTTCTATAAATAAACAGAGTTAAATTTGCCCCAAACCTGACACTTGGTTCTACTATTGCGAGCTTCCTCTTGATCTATAGTGCACGGTAGTGACGGTACTTCTTACCCCGTTACACCTGGTAGCACTTCGTAGTCCTTCCAATGACCAAGTTCGAGATGAGTGAAGGCACGTCGTCGGTGGCCCCAGCGATGACGCTGGAGCACACGGCGTTTCCCCACCTCACCACCGTTGAGTGGCAAGCCGGAGAGTTCGTCGTTACATCGCTGCCGAGCTCAGCGACCCCCGACCAACAGCGCCAAGCCATCAAAGAATTTATGGAGCGCGAGCTCGCCGAAGCGAGGCGGCGAGTACCAACTCCCTCGCACTCATCACGGGACGACGCCGTGAAGATAAAGACGTCGACCAGCTCCGGCGCCGGGCAAGACCGTCTCCCACTGAACCGTTGGTTCCATGAGATCGACATTGCGATTGCTTCGAGGTTGATCGAAGCACCGACGTCGAGAGTCAACTTCCTGTTGTCTCGCCTCTCCGGAAAGTCCAAGGAGTAGGCCCTTGGCAAGCTTGTCGTTGACCGGGACGCGTTCCCGACTGTATAGAGTCTCCAGAGTAACCTCCGAATCGCGCTCGAGCCTCCGCAAGACGAGTCGCGCACGCGTACGGCGTTCTTCGCCCTTCGGCAGGGCAAGATGACCATGCGCGACTACGTGCAGAAGACCCAACATCTAGATTCGTGCATCGTCACGAACCAGATCGACGATGCCTCTCAGGTGCACGCCTTCAACTTCGGAATGCGTGAGGGCATGACACGGTACTGCCTCACGCGGGCGGAACCGTCGACACTCGAAGCCGTGTTCACACTCGCGCTGCGCGAGGACTACACGGTCGCGTCCTCCTACGCGCGAGCGCTGACGCCGGACGCTCCGGCCTCCGCGCCCCATCCCATAGAGATGGATGCCAACGAAGTCGAGTTGAGGTCGCGATCGACCTCGACTGCTCGCGGTCCGCAGTTCAACAATGACAACCGTCCGCGCGACGGTCGCCAACTGGTCTGCTACCACTGTCGCAAGTCCGGTCATCACGCAGTGGTGTGTCGCGCACCAGGTCCAGTCCTGGCAAAGCGCTAAAGTCGTCGGCGCGGCCGACGACACGTTTCCGGCCGCTCTTCCAGGACCAGTAGGTGCGGGGCGCCCTACAGGCTGGAATGGATGACCTGCCCCCCCCCCCGGTGGCAACCGACCCTCCTAGCCCCCCGTGCTTTACGCACACTTCAATGCCACCATCACGATCGGCGACTCCAGACTGATCCGGATCAGTCTTCACGTCGCCGGCGTGGTGCGTCCGTTGTTGCTTGACTCCGGGGCCACGAACAACTTCATTCGTGACGATTACCTCGCTCTCATCCCGTCGCTTATGCGCGTGCGGGAAGGACCGGGCGAGATCGTCGTGAAGTTGGCCGACGGCAAGCCCCACTGCGCTCCGCGGTGGGCTGTGGCGTTGGCGTATGCCGTCGACGGCTTCTCCACCAACGACGACTTCTTGGTGATCGATCTGAACTACGCCTTCGACTGGCTCTTGGGGATGCCGTGACTCGCTCGCTACCAGCCGGAGATCGACTGGTTAGCCCGTTCGGTTCGTCGGCGCGTCGACTACGACGTCAGTGAGGTATTCACTCACCTATTCGTCGCTTCGTCGCGCCACGTCGCAGTCATGGATCGGACATCCACGACACAGACCCGACAACGAGAGAGTGGTGGCCCTCACTGTGTGGAGTGCACGGTCTCCGTCATTGGTCCAGTCAGCAACCCGCCCTCGCGAGCGCGCGAGGCCATGAAAAAGAACACGGTCGCCCGTGCGAGAAGAATGCGGTCGAGCAGCGGCTCCCGCTCGAGTATACGACCGTCGAGCAGCGTCTCCCGTTCACTGATGATTCCGTCGCGCAACAAGACCTGCGCACCACCGGCGTGGTCGAGACCGAGATCCCATGCCTAGACGAGGGTGAAGTGTCATCCAGCGAATCCTCATCCAGCGAGACTTCGGCCTCGAGCTGTGGCTCGATGCGACGGAGGAAGTCTAAGCGCAACCGATCCGGACGCCGCCGCCTGCGACGGAGGTCAACCGTGGCCGATCAGGCCCCGTCAAGCGAGATCCTCAACGTCGTCGAGTATTCGGAGGACTCACCGAACCAGGTTCGCGCGATCGAGGTGGCGAATCCTCCTTCCGACTCGGCGACCATCACGCGGCTTCCAGGCCTCTCCTGGAAGTATTTCCCTCGCGACTTGAAGGCCGGTGAGATCGAGCAAATATGTCTTCTCACCGGCTCCGACGAACCCACCCTGCCCCCCAACGCAGTCAGCGGCGATGCCTCGTCGTTGCGACCAAAGGCGGCTGAGCTAAAGTCCGTTCGCGAGGCACGCTTCGCCGCGCAGTCTTGGTCAGCCCTCCAAGACTCGAACAGCCCTGTCTACTCGCTTGGACGCCAGTTCGAAGACATCTCCCCCGAGAAGATTCCGGCGGAACTTCCTGCTGAGCGAGGTGTCCGGCACGAGATCGACCTCGTGCCCGGGTCGAAGTACTGCGTGACGCGGCATTGGCCACTGCCGCGAGATCAGGTCCAAGCCATCGACGACATCTTCGAAGGCCGCCACATGGCTGACCACGCGCGAGAGAGCATCTCTCCGCACTTGAGTCCGACGTTCTGCGTGAAGAAGGCGACTGGCGGGTTGCGCATCGACCACGCGTGCAACAAGTTGATCGTCGCCACCGTCCCCGCACTGACGCCCATTCCCCGGAAGGACATGGTTCGCGACACCATGTCAGGCAGTGTCATTTACAGGGCGATCGATCTGACAGACGGCTTCTATCAGATCCTGATGAGAGAGAGCGACATTCCTCTCACGGCCGTCAGCACCCCCAGCGGCATGCTCTGGGAGTGGCTCGTGATGCCGCAGGGTCTGAAGTATGCGCCGGCCACCTTCAACAGGATGGTCTCGCATGTGCTGCGCCCGCCCCGTGATTTTGCACAGAGCTACTTCGACGACATGTTTGTGCACAGCCGCGCTGAGGATGGACTCAGCGCTGTCGACGTACCCCTCTGGCATTTGCGCAAGGTTTTCGAAATGATGCGCGAGAACAAGCTGTACGCCAACCTCAAGAAATGTGTATGCTGTGCACCGGAAATTCCGGTGTTAGGTGGCTACGTTAGCAAGAGCGGCGTTCGCGCCGACCCTGAGAAGATCTCGTCGATCTGTTGCCCAAGAACCAGACGGAGCTGCGTCAATGGCTGGCCTCGCGAAAACCCTTCACAAGTATACGAAGGATTACGCTGGCCTGATCTAGCCGATGTCATCATTGCTGAAGAAGGTCGTGGCGTGGAACTGGCAGGACGCATTCGATGCCGTGAAGAAGAGCCTCGCGTCCGCGCCTGGCTTGATGCTGCCCGACACGTCCAGACCCTTCCACGGGGTGTGCCACGCAAGCGACATCACCATCGGACATGCAGTTTGACGCTGAGGGCCGTGAGCGCGCCGTGAGTTATCAGTCACGACAGATGAAGCCGGCGGAGAAGAACCCCCCTGTCCATGACAAAGAGCTCCTCGCAATGCGCTACGCTCTGATTAAATTCAGAATGTACCTCCCCGGTGAGCAGACGTTTGCAGTCTACACGGATCATGCCTCGCTACGAACGGCGATGAAGAGCCCGCATCTCTCTCAACACATGGCGCGATGGCTCTCGTTTTTCGCCGAGTACAACTTCGTCGTGCACTACAAGCCGCGCAAGAATAACATTCTTGTCGATGCGCTCTTTAGGCGTCCCCATTACGATCATCGGCGGCTGACGCGTCATCAGGATATTCCTGACAACAATGACGATGATGACGACTAAGCGACTTGCGTGACGCTGGGCATCAACGCCACAGTGTCAAGCTCCGTTCGGCCGCTGGGTCAGCAAATTGCCGAAGCGTACTAAGATGATGCCTTCTACGCTGCGATCATTCGGTATCTGCGTAATCCAACGGCAAACACGCTCGCCAAGTTGACGCGCCCAACACGTGATGCGATCACGCGACTTGATCTCGACGGCGATCTTCTGACGAACGCCATCGACACATTTGATACGCCGCGTGTCGTCATCCCCGCGGATGACGACCTTCGTGCATGAGTACCACGATGCACCCGACGGTGGTCATCACGGGCGCGAGAAGACGTTCGCAGCACTCTCGCGTGGTTTCTTCTGGCCTCGCATGTACAAGTGGATACGGAACCGGTTCCGTTCCTGCGAGATCTGTCAGCGTGTGAAGCCTGCAGCGTCCAAGCAGGCTCCGCTTCGGCCGCTACTGATGGCCACGAGAACGTGGCGATCCGTCAGCATGGACTTCATCTTCGGCCCTTCACGTGACGCCGAAGGCCGCGCCGGTGTCCTCGCCTTCGTGGTTCGTTTCAGCAAGATGGTTCATCTTGCTCCAGTCGCGGCAGAAGTGACGGCTGACGAGTCAGCCGAGTTGTTTCTCGACCTGGTGTTTCGACACCACGGCCTGCCGTATTCCATCGTATCAGATCGCGACCCCCGTTTCACATCCGCGCTCTGGACGCGGCTGTTTGCGCTACTGGGCACCCGCTTGCCTATTGCCACGGCGGGCCATGCAGAGACGGATGGGCAAACGAAGCACGTCAATCGCGCCCTCGAGGACGTATTGCGTAGCTACGCAACATCTTTCGCCTCCTGGGGTTCTTTCCTGCCGATGGCCGGGTTTGCACTGAACAACGTGACCCATGCGTCGACAGGTTTGATGCTGTTCTTCGTGAACACCGCGCGGCACCTGCGCGTTCCAGCTCTGCTAGCCATCCAAAGCTCGAATACAGCAGCTGTCTCCACTCTTGGTGGGGGAGGAATGGCACCGACATCGAAGTCGGTGCAGCATTCGATCGAACCCCCGCTGCCCCAGTCGGCCAAGTCCAACACGCGAGACGCTACAGTCAAGGACCACGCCCTTCATGGTGTGGCATACGAGGCCTTCTTCGCAGTTGACGTGGCTTCGACAGCCACGTCCACCGCCGCTAACTTCGCCCCGGCAGCAACCCCGACGCCGATCGACTCCGGAGCAGTGTCCGAGATCCTCCTGCACCGTCAAGCCGTCACGCGGTTTGTGCGTGACGCGCTCCAAGCAGCTGTTGACCGACAGAAGGCGAATCCAGACCGGCGGGGCTGGAAGAACATGTCGTCCTTCCGGCGAGGCTAGCGAGTACTTCTATCTCCGGATGGCATCCTATGCAAGGCTGTGACGAACTTGGGCGCGAGCAAACTCGCGCCACGCTTTATTGGACCGTTCAAGAGTTTGAAGGTTAATGGTGATACCTACGCGTTAGCCATTTCTACTGTGATACGACTGCACCCGACGTTTTACGCCGGGCGCCTGAAGCCCTACGTTCCTTTGACGATCCCTGCACCGGAGGCTGAGTGTCCTGGACCGGCGCGTAATCCGAGTCGAGCAGAGCCCTTGATCCTCACGCGAGGGCATCACCGAGCATAGCGCGCCGCACACGAGCGATTCCAATCGATGAAGCTGCCTCATCGTCTCGCGCCGCCCCTGCTTCGATCGAGTCGCAGCAGTCTCCGCAGCAGCAGCACACTTGCGCGCAGACTCAGCGAGGCTCTGAGTCTCCATCGCGCCGCCCCTCGCTTGATCGAACTCCTGCTCCCTCATCGGGCGCCCCGAGCGATGCGTCGATTCGGAGCAGCGTGACGCCTCGACAGTCGACGAAACCGCCGAAACCGGCGACCCATCAGAGTCGTGGCTCTGAAGCGACGCTCGACCCTACGAGAGGACCTTTGGTCCACCCCCGCTTGTTGATGCGTCAGTCGCTCGGCGCTGGACTGCGCATCGTGGGTCATGACACACGCAGGACTCGCGCAACGGGCACGGCGTCGACATCCCGTCGGACGCATGCGACCAAAACGCACTATCGGGTCCGCTGTCTTGGATTCCCGCCAGCGGAGGACACGTGGGAGCCTCGTAAGCGCCTAATGGAGGACGTCCAGACATCGTGAAGGAGTGAGGCCACGCTCGCACTGCTATCCGACAACGGCGGATCGGATGACGACCATGACCTCGTGAGCAACGACGACACCATTGCGACCAGCATTAGCCATGAAGTTCCGGTGAACAGTGGAGATACGAACAGTCGCGGCGCGTACAGCTGCGACCACATCGATGACGACCACGCCGCCTGGAGTGTTGACATGGACGTTTGAACAACCACGTCGTCCGCTACGACATCCGTCGCTCGTGCCGCCATGCTTCTTTTGGCTTGCACTAACGACGCGCGCGCGTGAAGACCTTGATGCCCCTTGTGAATCACCCCACTCGGCTGTACGTTGCCGAGCGGTCTCGACGACGCCATTGATAGCGCCCGCCGCTCTTCAATCACTTCCCGATGCGACAGCACTGAGTGCAACTTTGAGAGAGGGTGGGGGATGTAACGGGCTAGTTACGGTTACGTAAGTAGGTAGACATAGTAACATAAGTAGGTAGGAGCCACATGGTTACATGCACAATAGTAGGTACAGGCACACGGCTAGCGTGTGCACTGTTGTCATTACCTGAATGGGTGAAAGTGGAAAGCCAGACCCATTTCAGCCAGCTTATATTTGAGTGGTTCAAGAGAGTTAAAGTTGCCCTAAACCTGACACTTGGTTCTACTATTGCGAGCTTCCTCTTGCATCTATAGTGCATGCTAGTGACGGTACATCTTACCCCGTTACAGTATCGACAAACAAGTGACTACCGGCCTGTAAACGGACAGACGGAACCGGTTGCAGGCGTAACGCCGGTGCTTCAAGTGATAACTGAGCACGTCCGGGGCATGAAGTACTTTAGCCAATTCGACTTCATTAAGAGCTTCTGGCAATTACCGTTGGCAAAGGTGAGCCAGGAAATATTGAGCTTACGCGAGTACCTCAAGAATGTAGCGATACAGCACTGCATTTCCAAGTGACGATGGAGAATTGCTTCAAGAAGCTGCTCTACAAAAATTTATTGATTTGGATAGATGAACTTCTATTCTATGCTGATGATGTGGATACCTACATGGAGAAATTGGAGGAGTCGTTTTCGCTCATGAACAAATTCTGTCTGAAGTTGAGTGCAACCAAGTCGAGTATGTCCCAGCGCTCGGTGAAATGGTGCAGAAAAATCATTGACGGCGACGGAGTTCGCCACAATCCGGCACGAATTGCGACTTTGAGTGAGATGCCGTTGTCCACGACGGCTAAATGCTGAAGCAGTGTTTCGTGTTCCAGTTGCGCCGCTGGCTGCCACTCCGTTATGATACCCCACTGATGCTGATTGTGGTCATTCGTGACTCAAAGCTGCCCACTCTTCGTTCCATTCATCTCGGTTATTTGTTTCTTCGCATCTTTGAAGGTGATGAGTTTCGTGATTTGGTTGTATTTACCTTTCTTGATAATGGTCGTTGTGTTTGTTGCGTATGGCTCCCTCTGTAATCTCTCGATCATCCGATGTGGATACGTTCCGACGTTTCCGAGCGATCATGAGAGATCTGCTGGTCCTAGACGGAGGAGTCGAGGGTGAAGTGTTGAGACTGGCTGCTAATAAGATGGAAGCCCCCCCCCCCCCCCCCCCCCCCCGATGATTTCTCGGGCCGTTGGTCGTCCCCAGTAATTAAACCAGGTTTGTCTCTCATGACGTCGTCTTCGTTGGTTGCGCCTGCAACATCCTTTAGACCGATATTGTAATCTGATATTTCTGCGGTATACACTGGATCGTTGCTTTATCGCCTTCTTTGACATCAACCAGTGCCTGCTGCGCATCCAAGCGTAGGCATAACACCGAGGTTGTCAGGGGAGTAATGAGCTCCGGATATCGCGATGGGCTACTTGATGCTATAATCAATTAAATCTCCTATTTGAGTGTGTGCTGAATAGTGAACCCTTCGACTCGATCTCAGAGTTCGGCTACATTCCCTATCCAAGAGGTCGGATTCAATGGAGACCCCATCTCCTCATCCTCGCGCTCCGTATTGTGTTAACCGATATATCGGGCTCTGTGGCGACCCTCGTTAATTGCTCGTCCGACGCGAGCTTCTTGTCTGCAGTTTTCGCTTCGTCGTCCGCCAGATCGGGCAGGGTTATTGGTTTGCCCAAATGTAGAAACGCAGAGTAGTGGCGTCCCCAATACCGCACTGTTAACCGTGGCGTCTCTTGATTATCGATCTTTGCCGACTGAGATTGATCGAGGCAGGCCTCAATCGACATTGTATACGCGTCCACCATCTCCGACACTCTTCGTTGTTGTCGATGGACTTTTTTTGCGACGTCGCACATGTCTGGGTGGGCCCTATTCAATACCTCTTTCGATACTTGTCGTCAGCGACTTTAGCCTCAAGTCTGGTCCGTCGAGGGTTGCGCCCACAGCTGCCTAGGTTACTACCATGGTCACGTTGCTGACGTAGTGGCCTCTATTAGCCCCAACATGGCTACGGCTTCTTGCATCGACTTCGGTTTCTCAGCTGTTCTTGGCCCCATCGACAGTGGTGCTGAGGCCGGAATGTCCAGTGTGCTCACCAAAGATTGATAGGTTGCTCTCTCCCTCTCCTGCATTTTTTTTATCATTAGGACCCGTGCAGAACTATCTGGCGCTTTTCCTTTCGCTTTGCCCACCTGCTTCCGGGCGTTGTCCGTTGCCGTGTGCTAGGCAAACTTAGTCGGTTTTACTGGGATTTCATTTATTCCGGTCAGATCTCCTATCACCGGTTGAGCCGCCTTGGGGAAAACTCCATTGTCAGACCCAATGGCTCTGGCGCTTTGTCATCACCGCTAAACACTTGATATGAACCGCTACTGGGGCGGCGTTTCACCGCCAGCGCTGATTTGTGGACCCAGAGACGCTGCTCTCCATGAAAAGGCTTGGTGATCCAGGTCGTTTTCCTTGAGGCCTGGGCCCCGGCTGCAGGTGAGCTAATTGCACCTCCTGTTCTTTTTCCGCTGCCACTCCTTTCGGCTCTTCAGCATCTTCTTTTTACCCGGTTGTGCACTGCTTCGGTGTGCCAGTTCTTCCAGCATTACCGACGCTTGAGTTGGAACTTTGGCCGCCTGTTGAATTTTTAAACTGTTGAACGTCTTGGTCTTCATCTCCTCGGGGCTACTGAACGGCCTTGCTAAGTCGTCAAGATGGGTTATATCCTCTTCAGATGCCTCCGCACCCACGGGACCGCGCATTTGTTCGTTTGTAAATCGGAACCTAGTGGCGGCGTGCCCTTGATTCAGACATTGTAGGCATTGAATCTTATGCCCGGTGTTGGAGTGTTTTACAACGATAGTCGTTCCAAACCAAAGCAGCCGAACCACGCCTTAAAGAAATGTAGGACATCCAGCAAGTTTGAAAACGGGAGTCGCCAGAATGTAGACGTCCGGGAATTGGGGTGGGATGTGTCCAGGTCTTGCATCTTGAACTCCGTTGGGATTTTGCTCGCAAGAAAGCCGCGATTTCCCTAATCTCATCGAACCGAGTCAACTTGTAGAGGAGTATGGTGTACTCCGCTTGACGTTGGTTGGCCTTGTCATCTGGTCCCTGCTGGCGATGCCATAACGTAACGCGTGCCTGTTGGTGGGCATTTTGAAGCCTGTGAATGCCTCCCATGTTCGGGACTAATACGTATCGATTCGACACTATTGTATCTCAAGTAAGATAGAAGAAATCAATCGTTTTGAGGCATGGCATACAAAGCTGTCAGGTTAACTCTTGCGACTTCCGCTGGCTCTAGAAGGGTTTTAGTCAAAGATTTTGTGGACTGGCGGCTCCACAGTGCCGGTTGAGATGGAGCACAAGTTCGGCTTCGACCTGTGCTTCAATTGTTCTCTAGACTCATAGCCGTTTATAGCCGTTTTATCCATCGAAAACCTGCCGCACGAATGGCGGCATTCTCCTGCACACGATGCTTCCTTCGATCACGCCAGTGATGACTATTCCATTCATCTTCCGTCGCCATTCGAAGCTGATTCCCAGTGGCGAGCGCTCCACAAGTGGGTTGTTGCCTCCGTCGAGAATTTAGCCGGGTTGAACATGGAGTCCATATACTCCATCGGCTTCATACCCGTCCCTGCGTCGTCGGTTCCTCGCTTCACTGCTTGCGCCCATTGATTGAGCACTGATGCTTGAGTCCATTTATGCCTGCCGGCCAAGCGTAGGATATCTTCCTTAAACGCCCACTTAATCGGCAGTAGCTCGTGGATGATTGATGTCGCCGCTTGTTTCCATTCTACGTACGTCCCCGGAGAAAGTACGAATACTTGCTTGAATAGAGCTTGTAGGTTCGCTGTGTATTTTGCACATTTTTTTGATTGAATACGGCGATGAAGTTTGGAATGAAGAAGATGAGTGCCGCCGCAAAGCATACTACGACGCAAACTATTTGCCAATTAACAGCGTGGGCAGCAAAAGCACAACAAACTCAAAATAATCAACGAGAGACGGGCTATTACGGTGGATACGGTTTTTTTATTCGGTTAGAAGTGCGAGCTAAACGAACTCGCAGGGTAGCATAAGAAGCTAATCTTTACCAAATAGAGATCAAAGCAGTTCCCGGTTTCTCTCGTTCTCTTCTTTTTGGTGCTGGATAAAGCGCTCGCGGTCTTCGTTTGCGAGGACGCGCATATTTGCTACAGCTCCGTCCATTATGGCTTGCGTGGCTTCGACAAGATCGTTTTGCTTGTTTTTCTTCTGCGTGGACCCACAACGAGAGTTTCCCTCGCGCTCTCGCTTCTCAAACCCCAACGAAATTCCACCACTAACATGAGTGATCGATGGGTCGTCTTCAAAGATGTCACCGTGGAGGTTATAGCTTGTTTCACTAAGACCAACTCGTTTCCACTTCTTTAGGACAGCGGAACGTTCCTCCTTGGTCATGTCAAACCACCAGGGGCGGCCAGTGCTCCCTACTAGCGTCCCGTTGTTGTGATCTGAGATCAGAGAATACGACTGCTTCAGGGACGCCACTTTATCCTCCGTTGCACGGAGCGATCTCGGGCGATATGACGGGTCACACACGTCCAGACTTCCCTCTGCTCCATCCGTTGCACATGATTTCTTAAAGTCTTCACGCGATAACGCCTCCATGCCTGCTTCTTCGGCCTTACGATTGGCAAGTATGTCCAAGTACTGGTTGTAGATAGCTTGGTTCAGCATTTTTGCTGTAGATCCCACCGGCATGGTTTGTACGGTTGCTGCCTTCCAAGAGGAAATTAGCAGGTGGACTTCTTCATCTAACCATGCCTTGCCTCGGGTGGCGGGATTCTTCTTCTCGGCTCCCTGCTTCGCGCTGCCTTCCTCTGCCATTGCCGTAACACCGTTTGTGGAGGATAGTCGCGGCCTGGGAACCCTTCTAAAATGATTATCGCCTTTTTAAAAGTGATCACTATACTGGAACTTGATGTGAACAGTTTTCCGGTATAGAAACACATAAACATGAAAACATTCAGCCGTAGCCCGGTATTGGTACATGCCGGAAAATCTCTGTGACCCCCCCCCCCCCCACTGTTGGGTGGTGGTTTGGCGTGGTTGGGTGTCATAACTTCATGCTGCCTCGTCCCATGTGCACCAGCTGGGTGCGGCAACGAGTGCCATTCTTAAAACCACATGCTACCTCTTCTCACCCAGCTTCAGAAGTTGGAAAGCGGGCGAAATAATGGCGATCGTCATATAGAATACTACAATTATCCTTGTAGACATATGGGGCGTTCGGGACAATCATTCCAAATTAACCAGTCACGCCTGAAAGGGTTCCATACAAGTCGATACAGCGTAAATATCTTTATTTCGAGGGTATTTACCGTCCGATTGCTCTTAGGTTTGTGGCCATAATGGTGGGACCACCGCACGCGAAGATACTTTGGGAGGTGTCCGAGACATGGTCGGCATATTTCAAATTCGCTTCGAGTAGCTCTTGTTAAGGTGGACGAGGCAGCTGAGATACCGTCGCTTCGAGAAGATGTATAAAACCACACTGACGATCCACCCCATCCTCAAAGATTGACTCGATTTCCTTTGGCTCATGCGGGTTGGTGGGACGGTTCTTCACAACCATTATATCGGCATCCCGGAGTTCCGGATCCCAGAGAGATTGCCAACCAAATTAGTCACCCTCTTGTCCCACGTTCGTGGGTTCGTTCTCTTCTGGTTTTCTGTCTCCGTTATACTCATAACAGGGTCATTCTTCCAAGCCTGGATAGGGCGACTTCGTCCGCTTTGGTCAAACCCGCGTGACGCAGTTGCACGGTGTCGTCGTCACTGGTTCTGACGCCATCAGTTACAGGAGAATCACCATCGATGGCGACCATGTCGTCATCGTCGTCGCCAGTCAATGTTCCTTGCTGCTGGGTCGCAGGGGTCTTTTACCTTCGACCATGCACATAAGCACTGTAATGCCTATCTTCGTAATGTAAAATCGGCGGCAGGTTTCCTGTAGTAGCTCTAGAATTCCGTTGTTTCATCACCTCGCTGACGCATCCTACCAGCGTAAGCATGTATTCCCCATACGTGGAGTGTGCCGTTTTGTTTGGCTTCTTCGTTTCCGACACATGTACTGCGAGTTACCCCGGCGTATTGCTTATGACAAAGATGTATCGCTGAAGCATCGAACAGTATGCTGCCATTGTATCATTACTACCCCAGACCCGTGCAGTAATGAATTCCTCAATGTCCGACGAGCTCTCGCCATATTGTTTTAGATACTTGCGGAATTCAATCTCGTAAATCTGCATAGCTTCTGCGTAGTTGTAGAGGCGTTTATCCGTGTGTTATGTGCTGGCATTTAAGCAACAGGTCGCTCTGCGCAGTCGCAGTACATCCACGTTTTAGCGCTGCAGTCACCTCGCCAAGGGGTCCCTCGTGGCTTATAAAGCTGAAATTGGCCAATGGTTGATCGACGCATACGCCTGTGTGGTAAAGTGCCGAAGGAAATTATACGCGACTGAGACAGTATGATCCGAGGGTATCAGTGCGTTGACGTTCGTAACTGAAGTAGACGAAGGAGGATCGACAGATCAATCGATCAGCGCGAAGTGGTTAACGGAAGTGACAGCAAACGGCGTAACCCAAAGCAACCAAGTTTGGACGAGTTGACGTGCGTGGGTGCGTGGGGTCTCGATCGCCAAAAGGAGGACCAAGATCAAGGATGGCGGATCGAGATCGCGGATCGAGATGGCGGATCGGAATGGCGGATCGCGATCGTTGATCGACCAAGGATGGGAAGAACCAAGGGCCCGGCCAAGAATCAAGTTGTTGTTCGGTTGTAGGATGCAGGTTGTGATGGTAGCCGTAGGGATATGCCGGCATTTCCCTGTTATAAGGGTCATTGTTGTCATTCTTGTCATAAGGGCAATTCAATTACAGCCAATTGGATGACCACATTATAGATAAGTCTTTAAGTACGAGATTTACTAGTCTTAAGGGCAAATCTTACAGTAGCACATCCCGTAATACGAATTGAAAGCGGGTGGCTGAGAGCAACAGGTACATATTTATTAATACATGTACCCCCGGCGCGAAGGAAGCGGAAGCACCACGCGCGAACATTATACCCGCCTGCAAATAAGTTGCATGGGCAAGAGGAGCTAGCCAACGCACCGATCGATGTGGACAGGCGCCAAATTAGTATGACGGTCAATCCGTCAGCGGTCAATCCGCGCAGCCGAAATATTTAGTAGCCTACAGACACAAAACGCTGCAGACTGCTGCAAGTCTCACAGACATATTTCATCAACACACTCGTATATTAGCTAACCAACCCACCCATTAACGCGGTCTTCATAGCACAGACGCCGTGTCGGCGTGGCGGTGGAGCAGTCGGTGGCGCCTCGGCGCACGCCCCGCTACTTCAGCGGAGTTGGTCCAACCGCAAAGTGTGTGAAATAATCAGCTTTGAATACAGTACACTTATAATCTGTGTAAGTACGACTTAATTTACGTTTTGCAGACGCATCACATAACCCTACTCCTAACTGCATTTGGGTATGTCCTTATGACAGGGAAATGTCGGTATAGGCTAAACATAAATCAGAGTCGAATTTGCACTATTCACCACAAGTGTCTTCAGACACGTGCCGCGGAACTACATTGAACTTGGCGGTTTTGACAAGTGTTCAGGAATAGCAGGTCTGGTAGTGTTGTTAAGTCTGGATAATATATTGGCCAGCTTCGCCCACTCGAGTGATCCTTTCCTTCAAGTCCAAGTGTCCGATCGACCATATTAACAGTTTGGCTGGCGATCGTGTCTTCTCTCAACACTCAAGATCTCGTCATGGGAGGCGAACTATTACTTGGAAAGGAGCCAACACACCAAGGAATGGCAACTACAGGTCTTAGATTGTATCCAGGTCCCTCGATCTCAGCGAAGAATCCTCGATCATAACCGGACGCAGAGCGAAGATTTCCGCGCTGCTCCAACCCCATCCCCGCGTCACCAAAATAATCAATATTCACCAAGTGCTGCATCTTTGGAGCCCCGAGAGAGGAGATCCAGTCCGCCGACGGGTACACAAGGTGAAAACCGTTCAGCTGATCACGGATCAAGGGAGGCCCCTCCGTTAGTCGGTTTCTGGGCGCTGTGGTAACTCGATCAAACCTCAACAAGATTTTGGCTGATCCTGCTCCACCACACCTGACAGTTACCAGAACTGGGTGCCTCCGTGTAAGCACAGGCTGTCTAGAGTGTAGTCTTTGCAGCCGCTTCAAACGACAGCTCTACATTCACTGTATGCTGCCCTTTCTTTTATACCTGTGACACTGTCCGGCTCCATGCTTTTTGCCCTTCGCTCTCGTTGGTGTTTTAAAAGTTTTCTTCAGAGGATTCCCCCACAAGTGGATTCGCTGTCGAGCCCTCCGGTGCCGCGCCACAGATACGGGAAGTAAACGTCACGGTATTTAGCGGCGACTGCAACGGGAGTCGTGCGACTGGTGTGCGCCATCCGGTAGATTCTCGAATGAGGAGGCCGACCATTCATCTGAGATCTACCCGCTGTTCCCTTAATCTCCATCCTGCTCCCTCTATCTTGTCCAGCTTCTGGGGTTTACGGTTTTGACCTTCTGATTTTTTTTGTTTGTTTAACTCTTGATTAAACTATGCCTCGTGCCATTCCATGTAGGTGTCGCTGCAATGTCGTTATATACGACATAACAAAATAACATGTCATAAGTTACGACATTGGTGGCCAGGGGGTTAACGATAATAGAGAGGTTTCGGAGAGCCAAGATAGACCGGATTTCGGGTTTAGTTTGAGATGCGCAATGTTTATGGCACAAACGCGAGTAGGTACACGATAGCGTACGTCTATCTTAAATCGTCGCAGGCTCATTTGCAAATTATGTTAGTTTCGCGGAAGCTGTCAGCGGAGCTGGCCCTTGTAGTGGTTGCCTCTGTGTGGGTGCTAGCAGGGGGGGGGGGGACGAGACAGTTTGGAAGAATTATGGCTGCCCGACAGCAGCGCAATTGCTTCCGTGGACATATTACAGCGCTCCTTATAGACGGCAATCAGATGCTGAGCTTGAAGCCAACAAGTTCAGGCTGTCCTGGATTGATATTTCACGATAGCAGCAACACCTTCGCGAAACCCGCGAGGTTCGAGTGATTCCACTAACAGCTCACACTTCAGTCGCCCTCCCTCATTTCCGGTGAAAAGTCCTTGTCAGCCTTGCTCATCAATGAACTCTCGGCTTCCTACCAAACACTGCATCACTCGCTCCTTCACATCACTCTCACTCATGTCCATGACGACATTCTCTTTGAAGAGAGCCGACACATCGGGTACCGAGTTGTTCTTGACCGACGATATGATCTTGTCAATCTTTTTCAAGTTGAATTTGTCGGAGAGGGTAGCGACATCGACATCCCACTCGAAGTCGCACCTGTCGTGTAGGAACACGCTGAAAATCTCGCTACCGTACGGAACGAGTCCCACCAACAACTCTTCCCAAAAGGGTCAACTACAGTTGGATCTAACCTGAGGTCCAGGAACGATCCCTTACACCGGGTTGTATATAAGCCTCTGTGTACCAAGGTTGTCTTCGGTCAACCCAAAACCTGCACTGACTAGCCACGAACGAGGGCTAGAATGCAATATAGCGTTTCCGCGCAACCCTTTTGCAGTCGGTCAGATGAAAGGGTTCCGGCTGATTAGGCCTAATACAAAGGGGACCGAGGTAATCCTCGGTCGGTAGTAAAATACACTCTTGGGGACTTAAACTCCCCCCCCCCCCCACACACACACACACACAGAACGACACTCTAAATGTCACTCTAGCCTCTCGGCCACGCCTACTCTTGACTTGGCCTCGGTGGACTATTAATTAATCTCTAGTCCGCCAACAGCCATACCACTAAGCCAGGCGTATCCAGGCACTACAATAAGCTAGCTAACACTTACGGGAGTCGGACTTACCCTCTGAAGACTTGGGGGGAAGACTGCTGTTTTATTACCGAATATTCAGAGGCTCTGAGAGCCTCTGCAGATTATCATATAGCTAATCCTACATACAAATATATAGTATAAAACGAATCTCGATGTGGCAACTTCTGTACACTCATCAAAAATTACGGTGATTACGCCAGAGGTACCTCGAGGTGCGACTGAGGCTTTGGGGGTACGACCGAGGCTTCCACTTAAGTACGACCGAGATTCGGGTCGTAAATATCACTGAGTTTGACGTATTTAGCCTCGGTCGGGTATTTATTAGGTCCCACCGAGGCCAACGTCACTTCTTGTCACTCTACCGAGGTAATTGTGAGTTACAGCTTGTCGCAACGGCAACTTCCTTTCCGTCAGCGTATCTGACAGATTGTACTAGCGGAGCGACCCGGCTGAGGTTCACTTTTCGGCCGGACCTCCACGCCACACACCAGCCAGTGAGAAGCCGCTTGTCGAACGACTTCTTCATGCTGACAAGAACATCCGCCATTTTAGCAGCGTCGTTCTTGCAGCGCATCGCGACCTCATCCTTTTACTCACTCCGGAGCTTCCTCCGTTGTACTAGAGCCGCATGCGAAGTGCTTTTGAGTTGCGGTGCTGCGAGGGGCAAGAACAGCGTCACCGGTTTCTCCTCGTTGAATTTGTCATCCTGACCATGATACTGCTAAAACATTCTTTGTAGAAGGTCACGCTTGAAAACGCCAACACAGTCGTGGAAGCTGGCACTTCCGTAAAGTTCTAGCCGTGTGTATTGCGCTTGTCGACTTGGTTGTAAATACAATAGTGTGAAATTAAACATGCATGCCGGCTACAGTAGCTGTCCTACATTGGCACTACCAGCGTCCTGGTGGTGGTGCCTTACACGACAGTCAGTAGAAGCTCCTACTGCAACTTGCACCAGCTTGAGTTGACGAGCGCAAGCAAGCTGACCCGCAGTCCGCCAAGCCAATCCCTCGCTGGTCAAGGCGGTCAGGTTCAACCCCGCTGTTCGCTCAGCAGCGGCACACATGGCTGACTACAACCGCATGCCGCTGAGGACTAGCCTGTCGCTCAACATCACCACCGCACTCGACTGTACTGCGTGATCGCGGTTGGGCTTTAATGCCGCCACCCACTACAACGCTACTGCCCCGAGGCCAGTCGGTACGTGAACGCCACTGAGTGCTTGCTGCTGGTCAACCAAGAAGACGAAGCCTGGGTTGGCTAAGAAGCATGGTGAGGTGGAGTGTTTCGCTGCGACATTGGATCAGGCGAACATGTCTGCTTGGTCGTTTCAACTGGTGGAGCGCTACGAGATGACGCCGCCCAAGCGCGCGACCGAGTTCTACCAGGCCGCTGGAAACTACCATAAGGCTCTGAAGCTGCTACTTACCTGTATGGCTGCGGGCGGATACGGAGCTGGTGGAAGTGAAAGTGGCTCAGCTGCAAACACTGCACTGGTGCGCGCGATTGAAGTCGTGGGGGAAGCTCGCAACGACATGCTCATGCACACGCTGATCGACAACCTCATGGGGGAGCAAGACGACATTCCCAAGGGTCCTCACCATATCTTCTGGCTGTAATTGGCCTTGAGCGACTACACTCAGCCTGCCCAGACTGCAGTGATCATTGCTCGCCAGGAGCAGGAGCTGGGCAACTACAAGCTCGCTCGCGAAGTTCCCGGACGAAACCTTCTGGCGCAAATACACGAACGCCGGTCTGCTGTCTATGTCCAACGCCGGCTCGGGCACGAACGGGTCGCAGTTTATCATCACGACTGTATCTACGTCGCATCTGGACGGCAAACACGTGGTGGTCACAAGGTCGTGGAGGGCTTCGAGGTGGCGAAACGCATCGAGGTCCGAATTAAAAGCGTGCTATTAGTATGGCTTGCCTCAAAGGTGAGGAACGGTAAGAACTCTGCAATCTGGTGATACGGGATCATCCGAACTTTCGTATAACTCCTCGTTCCCGCTCACTGGTTTTCCCTGGTGAAGGAGTGGGACAATCTCGTGTCTGCAATGGGTCTCCCACTCTTCAGCTTTAGTTTCACGCTTAAGCGTTTCGTCTGCCTGCTTCAGGTTCCATTGGTGCCGTTCTTCTTCTAGTTGCTGCTTCAAGTAAGTTACCTTTGCCTCGTCGTTCCTTGCATACGCTGCCGAGGGTGAAACGCGAGCTTCGTGAGGTGGTCCCGAAGCCTCGGTCGCACTTCGCGGTACATTTGGCGTAATCACCATGTGGCGAAGTCGGTGACAACTTTTTGCCGCCCAGGTGTATAGCTACCCTCGTTGGGACCTGTTCCCCCTCCAAAAGTAATTGAACTTCCAGGAGGAGAACAGGCGGGTATACCTCCAAACGAGAAACCTCGATCGAAGTGGCGTTGCGTAATCCCCTTCTCGGGCCGTTTATCTTCGGCGGACCGGATTCCACCTAGTGAGTTGTTAATAATGGGTATATAAAATATAAGAGTACTGAGCGTGGACGTATACCTCCGAACGACGCTCGTACAGTTAGTGAGAAGTAGTGATCTACTAACCAGATCCACTCCTAGAGTTAAGATAACCAATCTCAAAATATACAGAATACAATACACACAACTACCCGTCACTTATTCTTTTGGACCCTCGGACGGTGGGTCAACACTCCAGTCAAATTGGGTTCTCCGCTTGGAGGTACTGGTCAACCTCCAAACGAACCCTTACCAATATTCTTCTCTTCGACTCACGCACCACCTCCGTTTGGAGGAAAATAGACAGACTTAATACATAGTCCTATCACACAGTAATCTATCAATAATTCCAGGGGCCGATCACTAACAAACCTCCCAGACTGCAGATGGATAAAGCTCCTCTGCGAAAGAGTGTACTTCCCAACTAATAATATGGAATAGAAACGGTTCACTCCCGGTGTGCGAGCCCGGGTCCCCGTCCTAACTGTGACTTGACCTTTTTGGGTGAGAATCCCCACACGTTCCCTGGCACGGTCGGTGTGTCTGGATGTCGACGTTCGGGCAGTCAGACCTCCGGGGGCGGTCCCTAAACAAAACGCGGCAGGCTGTTGTCCTCTGGTCCCAGGCGATATTCGCCTCGCTCCCGTGCTCGGAATTACGATGCACTTGCGGGTCTTGAGGCAAAACGGATTCTGTTATTAAGGTTATCTTGGTCTCTCTCTCTCTCTCTCTCTCTCTCTCTCTCGCTCGCTCGCTCCCTCTCTCTTATCTTGGCTAGAAGATCTCTGCTGGAGGTCTCTTGCGTTCTGGGCGTCGATCTTCGACACACACTCTTCTTTTATCTTGATCTTTGTATGGGCAGCGTCCCAGCTTCAACTTCGGGGTGCGCAATCGTCCAGTACGTCGGGTCCGCATCCTCGCATGTGGGTGTGACTCAGTGGGTGACCGTGGTACTTTTGTACCACTCTTCGCTCCGGACATATCTTGAGATCTGACTTGTCTTGGACTTTGTATTGTGACTCATCTTTGAGCATCACCCTCTTCGAGGCTTCACTGTGTGACTTCCTCCTCTGGGACATCACGTCACGGCTTGACTCTTGGACTTCTTCCTCTGGGACATCACGTCACAGCTTGACTTTTGGACATCTTCCTTCTTGTGGACATCTTCCTTTTCTCGGACTTCTTGGTTCTTGACTTCTGGATGCTTGACTTCTGGATTCTTGACTTCTAGACTCTTGACTTCCGGACTTCTCGATGGCTCGACTATTGGGCTTCGTAATTCTCGACTCTGGGATTCGCACTCGCCACTTGACTCTGGGACTCCTTGATCACCGGTCTCCCGGAGTTCGCTTGTGTCTTGGGTCTCACTTCTGCATGCATGCAACGGGGTAAGAAGTACCGTCACTAGCGTACACTATAGTTGCAAGAGGAAGCTCGCAATAGTAGAACCAAGTGTCAGGTTTGGGGCAAATTTAACTCTGTTTATGGAACGGGAGCGGGGGCTCCCGTACTCTTTGTGAACTACTCAAATCTAAGTCGATGCCTGATTGGCTGAAATGGGTCTGGCTCCCCACTTCCACCCAATCGGATAATGACAACAGTGCACGCGCTAGCCGTGTGCCTGTACCTACTTTTGTTATGTAGCCATGAGGCTCCTACCTACTTATGTAACTCTGTCAACCTACTTACGCAACCGTAACCAGCCCGTTACATCACCCCCCTCTCAAAGTTGCACTCACCCACGGTGAGTGCTGTCGCATCGGGAAGTGATCGAAGAGACGAACTGACCGACGGGCGCGCACAGCGGAGGCGCTGCGCGCTCAATCTTCAATCCATGGCGTCGTCGGGAACCGCTTGGCAACGTGCAGCCGAGTCGGGCGCTTCACAACGGGCATCGAGGGCTTCATGCGCGCGCGATGCAAGTGCAGGCCGAAGGGGGCATGGCGCTACGAGCGGCGGATCTCGTAGCTGGCGACGTAGCTGTTGAAACGTCCATGTCAACACTCCTGGTGGCGTGGTCGTCATCGCTGTGGTCGCGGCTGCTCGCGCCGCGACTGTTCGCTGGAGCTTCGTCACTGATGGCGGTCGCAACGGCGTCATCGTTGCTCAGGGACTCGTGTCGCGGATACTCGTGAGCGATGAAGCTCACGAGATCATGGTCGTCTTCCAAGCTGCTGTCGTCGAATACAAGTGCGAGCGTGGCCATGTACTCCTTCACAACGTCTGGAATATCTTCCATCAGACGTTCGCGAGACTCCCATGTGTCCTCCGCTGGCGGGAATCCAAGCCAGCGGACCCGATAGTACCTTTCGCTCACACGCGCCCGACGGGACGTCGGCGCCGTGCCCGTTGCGCGTGTCCTGCGCGTCTGATGACCCACGATGCGCTCGGCAATCCAGCGCCGAGCGCCTGACACATCGACAAGCTGGGGCGGACCAAAGATCGTCTCGTAGGGTCGAGGCGTCGCTTCAGAGCCACGACTCTGAAGGGTCGCCGGTTTCGGCGGTTTCGGCGACTGTCGAGGCGTCACGCTACTCAGAATCGACACATCGCTCGGGGCGCCCGATGAGGGAGCAGGAGTTCGATCAAGCGAGGGGCGGCGCGATGGAGACTCAGAGCCTCGCTGAGTCTGCGCGCGAGTGTGCTGCTGCTTCGGAGACTGCTGCGACTCGATCGGAGCCGGTGCGGCGCGTGATGCCGAAGTGGCTTCGTCAATTGGAGTCGTTCGTGTCACGATCGGCGACGGCCTCGCGTGAGGAGCGAGGGCCCTTGACGACTCGGCGTCAGCGTCGACAGCAGGGCGGTTCAGATTACGCGCCGGCCGCGGACGCTCGGCCTCCGGTGCAGGGATCGTCGCAGGAACGTAGGGCTTGAGGCGCCCGACGGAAAACGTCGGGTGCAGTCGCATCGCAGTAGGAATGTCCAGCGTGTAGGCATCACCAATAACCTTCAAAATCTTGAACGGTCCAATAAAACGTGGCGCGAGTTTGTTCGCACCCAAGTTCGTCACTGCAGTACCTTGGATGCCTTCCGTAGAAAGAAGTACTCGTTCGCCTCGCCGAAAGGACGACGTGTTCTTCCGGCCCCGCCGATCTGCTTTGGCTTTCTGTCGATCCACAGCGACTTGGAGCGCGTCACGGACAAACCGCGTGATGGCTTGACGGTGCAGGAGGATCTCGGACACTGCTCCAGAGTCGAACGGCGTCGGGGTTGCTGCCGGGGCGAAGTTAGCGGCGGTGGACGTGGCTGGCGAAGCCACGTCAACTGCGAAGAAGTCCTCGTATGCCACGCCATGAAGGGCGTGGCATTCGACTGTGTCTCGAGTGTTGGACTTGGCCGACTGGGGCAGCGGGGGTTCGCTCGAATCCTGTGCCGACTTCGATGTCGGTCCCGGAAGTCACCATGCACCTTGTCAATCCGAAATGGGCCGTGCCACATGTGAGCAAGCTTCCGGCTCAAGCCCGTTTGGACCTTAGAAGTGTATAGCCATACAGCGTCACCCTTCTCGAATCCAACCTTCAGTCTCTCTGTGAGTTCCTTCCACTTCTTCGTTTGGACGTCTGAGCGCAATTTCTTCGCTTAGACTTGGAGGTCCTCCGCACATGCGAGGGCGTAGCTGTAGTCTCGTTGAAACTTGCGACGCCACCCGTAGGCAGTCTTCTCCTGGATGCTCGAAGGTGGGGGTCCCAACATCGCAGACACCGTCCCGTGGGCGTCCCATCCGTGAACTAGGTAGAAAGGAGTCTCCAAACCAGTTGCATCAAACGACGTGTTCAGGGCGAATATCAGCCTCTCGGCGTGGTCGTCCCAGTCGCTTTGGTCCGCCTCTGCGATATACGCTCGGACACTCCGAATCATCGTTTGGACGGACATTTCATGCTGACCGTTAGCTTGGGGTCGATACGCTAAAGTGGCTCGCTGTCGACTCCCCAAAAGCTCTCGGAGTCTGGTGAAGACTACGCTCATGAATCGAGGATCTTGGTCATGACGGATCAGGGAGCTTGCACCAAAACTCCGAAAGACTCGTTCCTCGTACGGCTCTGCGACGTCCTGAGGTGTTGTAGAGCAGAAGGGCTTACACATGACATATCCGGAAAATATATCCTGGAACAGCAATAAGAACGTGTTTCTTCGAGCTGACTTGGGCATGCGCGTCACAAAGTCCATTGACACTGCTTCGAATGGTCATCGAGGGGTGATGTTTCCAGGCGATGGACCGGGGTTCGGAGGTCGACCTTTTCCGCTCGCACAATCCACACATTCTTCCACGAAACGGCCCACATCTGCGTACATTAGAACTTCAAACGAAGTCGTTCGTGAGTTCTACTGGCCTTGATGTCCGCCTTGATAGTCTTCGTGGGCGTAGTGCAAAATGTCCGCTCGGAGAGCCTTCGGTACAACTAGTCGTGGCTCATCTGCGAAGTCTCGTGGTCGATCTCGGGTAGACCGAGCCAACCGGTACAGAATACCGCGAGAGTCTAACGCAAACAGGTCAGCGACCTTGCTGATCTTCCGGAGACGTCTGGGCGAGAACGATTCGAAATCTCCTTTCAGAAACCTCACCAATTCCGCGAGATACTCTTCACTCCTCTGATGAACTTTGATGCGACGCCACCGTTCGGCTTGGTACTCCAACGGTCCCAGAGGAGCTCGGGAAGAATCTCCCGCTTCTCTGTGTGCCACTCCGGGTCACGGCGGCCATGACTCAAGCTGCGTTTGGAAGCGGAGCCGATTCGGAACTACAGTCCACATTCTCCTTTTGGAAACTCACATCTGCCAAACTTTTGACACGAAGTGACAAAACCAAAATTGTATAGCCCTGCGCATTCGGATCTGGGAGCCCATGCATGCAGAAGTGAGACCCAAGACACAAGCGAACTCCGGGAGACCGGTGATCAAGGAGTCCCAGAGTCAAGTGGCGAGTGCGAATCCCAGAGTCGAGAATTACGAAGCCCAAGAGTCGAGCCATCGAGAAGTCCGGAAGTCAAGAGTCTAGAAGTCAAGAATCCAGAAGTCAAGCATCCAGAAGTCAAGAACCAAGAAGTCCAAGAAAAGGAAGATGTCCACAAGAAGGAAGATGTCCAAAAGTCAAGCTGTGACGTGATGTCCCAGAGGAAGAAGTCCAAGAGTCAAGCCGTGACGTGATGTCCCAGAGGAGGAAGTCACACAGTGAAGCCTCGAAGAGGGTGATGCTCAAAGATGAGTCACAATACAAAGTCCAAGACAAGTCAGATCTCAAGATATGTCCGGAGCGAAGAGTGGTACAAAAGTGCCACGGTCACCCACTGAGTCACACCCACATGCGAGGATGCGGACCCGACGTACTGGACGATTGCGCACCCCGAAGTTGAAGCTGGGACGCTGCCCATACAAAGATCAAGATAAAAGAAGAGTGTGTGTCGAAGATCGACGCCCAGAACGCAAGAGACCTCCAGCAGAGATCTTCTAGCCAAGATAAGAGAGAGGGAGCGAGCGAGCGAGAGAGAGAGAGAGAGAGAGAGAGAGAGAGAGACCAAGATAACCTTAATAACAGAATCCGTTTTGCCTCAAGACCCGCAAGTGCATCGTAATTCCGAGCACGGGAGCGAGGCGAATATCGCCTGGGACCAGAGGACAACAGCCTGCCGCGTTTTGTTAAGGGACCGCCCCCGGAGGTCTGACTGCCCGAACGTCGACATCCAGACACACCGACCGTGCCAGGGAACGTGTGGGGATTCTCACCCAAAAAGGTCAAGTCACAGTTAGGACGGGGACCCGGGCTCGCACACCGGGAGTGAACCGTTTCTATTCCATATTATTAGTTGGGAAGTACACTCTTTCGCAGAGGAGCTTTATCCATCTGCAGTCTGGGAGGTTTGTTAGTGATCGACCCCTGGAATTATTGACAGATTACTGTGTGATAGGACTATGTATTAAGTCTGTCTATTTTCCTCCAAACGGAGGTGGTGCGTGAGTCGAAGAGAAGAATATTGGTAAGGGTTCGTTTGGAGGTTGACCAGTACCTCCAAGCGGAGAACCCAATTTGACTGGAGTGTTGACCCACCGTCCGAGGGTCCAAAAGAATAAGTGACGGGTAGTTGTGTGTATTGTATTCTGTATATTTTGAGATTGGTTATCTTAACTCTAGGAGTGGATCTGGTTAGTAGATCACTACTTCTCACTAACTGTACGAGCGTCGTTCGGAGGTATACGTCCACGCTCAGTACTCTTATATTTTATATACCCATTATTAACAACTCACTAGGTGGAATCCGGTCCGCCGAAGATAAACGGCCCGAGAAGGGGATTACGCAACGCCACTTCGATCGAGGTTTCTCGTTTGGAGGTATACCCGCCTGTTCTCCTCCTGGAAGTTCAATTACTTTTGGAGGGGGAACAGGTCCCAACGAGGGTAGCTATACACCTGGGCGGCAAAAAGTTGTCACCGACTTCGTCACAGCTGGTGCCCTGATTTGGTTGTCTAGTGATTCGACCGAGTTGTTATATTGGTTTGATTCCAAGGGTGCTGATTGCTGACTTACTTCCTAACTGCGGTTATGGTTCGGAGAAGTAGCATGCAAGAAGGTGGGCGCGAAGAGGCGGGACGCGGTTCGGCGTCGCTGGCTTCGCGCCGAGTACAAGGGCTGCCGCCGGAAGGAACCAAGCGCTTGGAAGTCAAGCGCGAGGCTCGGAAGGCCAACGCTGCGAAGCGTAAGGCAGCCGAGGAGAAGAAGAAGCTGGCTGCGGCTGTGGGGCAACCGTCGTCCGGACTGGACGTCCAAGATGCGCACCAATCATATTTGGACGACGGGCAAGAAGAAGGTTTGCCGGACGACGTGGTCAGCGTAATCGCGGGAGACGAAGAACTCAAGACGCCGGCTATGGAAATGTCTGAAGACGAAGTCAAGATTTTGGAAGACCCCGCTCGGAGACTGGAAGGTGCTCCGAACGAAGTATCCCTGGTTGTGGATGGAATTTCGGATTCTCCACAGCCAGATGCGAAACTCGAAGAGCTCCCGGAAGGCGACGCTGATCCCATGGACAAGGCGTCGCTGGTCAAGGCTGAGAAACCTTTGGTGACCGTCCAAGAGGACATGGAATTTCCAGGAGCCGATCCGGCAATTCCCGTTTTGGAGACTCCCGGTCCTCGACCCGTTGAGACTCCTCGACGAGACCTAGGAGTGAGTGTTGCGGAGGTCCAAGCGCGCGATTACGTCGCAGAACAAGTTCGGCGCTGGAAACGCGCTCCGTCTGGAAGGATCTCGCCTCCCTCTGTGGAGTACACGTGGCCCGCTGTGACTTTGGATACTGCGGGTTGGCAGACAGCGATACTCGCGACGTCTGGATACCTCCGAGATTGGACACTGTCAGCGACTTCGGAAGATGCTTGGGTGGTGGAATTGCGCCCGGAACGACGGATGCCAGCGATGGCGCAAGATCTGACCGCAGCGACTATCCCACCCGGACTATCATCTCCGAGGGAAAGTGTGGCTGCACTCCAGACGCTGCTCTGTGAGGCTGGGTTTGAGTTCCCAAATCTCGTCCCAGAGCGGTTCAAGACGCGATCCATCGAAGCAAGGTCTACAAGGTGGTGGCAGATTTGCTACAACTCCTTGGTGTGGAAATGCTGGAGTGGCAACAAGTGACGGCTAAAGCTTCCGGGAGGTCTGTGCTTCCAGAAGGAGTCAAGCCGGAACGTCTTCCCAGATTGGATTACCACGCTGAAGAGGCTGAAGGAGACCTCTTCATGAACGACTACGAGTCGGACCTGCTGGGTCGCGAGTTTGTGATGCGATTCCGGACTTTGAGGATTCGAACGACGAGAAGTCCAAGAGGATCATCCCAGAGTGAACCCGATGCCGAGCGTCCACAGACTCATCCGCCTCAGCCTCCATCTCTGAGTTCGCTGTCACTTTACGCTTCGTCAGGGACGGGATTGCCTCCCATCGAAGTTAATTCCGTGGCTCAGATGAGTGTGTCTCGGAGGACGGAGTCGAACTCCGTTCCGAGTCAGTCAGATGTCTCTGGACAGTCGAGTGTTTCCCAGCGGAGTTTCGTGACTGGAAGTTTGTCGTCGAGAGATGAGTCATGTGGCTCTTCGATGTGGTCGTATGAGGGAGGACACATGCCCTACGTTGGCTACTATCCCATGGAGATGACGGCTTTCGGAGCTAGTGGTTTCGCGCCAAGCGGTCCGGAGATGGGTATGTACGTCCAACAGACGATCATCCCGCCTATCCAAGAGTCGAAACTTTATGTAGGTCATGTGGATATGATGGACTCCGAAAGAGATGTCAAGACGGTGAAGACGGCCCAGCGACGAACACGTCGCAAAGACCGCCGACCCGACACGTCCTCCGATGAAGAAACCTCCGATGACAGTCACTACTCGAGACGCCTGGAGAGGGGAAGACGCCGTTCGTCCAAGCTGACATCCGGACGTCGCAGATCGACTTCGCGACACTCTGAGCGATCCAATCGCTCGGGGTATTCTGTCAAGTCCACGGGATCAACCCAAGCAGCTATGGAGTTTATGCACAGGATGGAAGTTCGATGGCTAGAGTGGAGGAGAAAATCGCTCAAGTCCAGATGCAGAGTGCAAGAGTCGAGAAGGAGACCGTACTACCTCGGACTTCATCCAATTCAGCAAGCTTCGCTCCGATGTCCCCAGAAGTTGTGGAGGCGCTGCGAGCGGAAGGAGCTCTGAACGAACGTCAGCGAGTGGAAGCAACTCTGGGAGATTTCCAGGCACAGTTGGAATCTGAGAAGAACCGACAAGCTTTGGAGGTCACAGAGGAGAAAGCTCGTTTGGAGTCCGAAGGGAGACGACAAGCGCTGGAACTGGAAGCGACCCGAAAGGAGTTGCTGGCTCTCCGGGAGGCGCGCGCGAGGGATCGAGAAGCTGCTCTCAACGTCCAGAAGTATTATGCAAGTCAGCTTCGGGAGAAACGTGCAGCAACGACACAATCCACCCCTCGCGACGAAATTCTCTACGAATTCAAAAGGGTGCCAAAGCGCAAGCACGGTTCAAAGCAATGCAAGCAGGTGATGAGATGCCTGAGCCCGAGGCTCAGTAGCGAATTCTTGCTGAAGAACTGCCTCAGGTCCCAGCGCAGGCCGCTCAGACGACTGCGGATGGTCATTTCGTGGCACAACTGCAAGCGACTCTGTGAAATTTGCAACAAGCCAAGGTCAAGAACGACGCTGCGAGTAGAAGCAGAAGTGCGACTCAAGTGAAGACCGAACAGAGCTCCGAGAAGCGAGGACCGCCCGGGCGTACTCCGCCTGGAGGTTCGAATCCGCCCAAAAGGGACGCTGGGAAGTCAGGGTCGTCGAGACGGGATTCCACGAGGAAGATCTCCAAACGAGGAAATGACCCCCATGACTCCGACCCAGACTCTGACTCGGACAAGAAGGACGATGAAAGTTCTGATGATTCGGACAGCAGTTTTTTCAAGGAGTCGATTCCGAACGCAATGACTTTAAAGACGTCTCAAGCTGGAACTACGGTATTTACGTACAGGCCATACGTGAACTCCTCGGCTCTGGAAGACTTCAACGAGAATGCGTCACTGTCGACACGCATTCGCTGGCTGGAAAAGTTCCAGAGTATGGCAGTCCAAGGATGCTGGTCCGACAAGATGCGCATTTACGAGATGAAGCTGAAGTTGCCGTCATCCGCTCGAGACTGGCGCTGTAATCTGGACGAAGACGTACGTCACAGCTGGAAGCGATTCCTGAAGGCGTTCAAGGAGAAGTATTGCAAGGCGAAGACATCAGACTCCGAGAGGTACTACGGTATGACTCAGAAGAAGACGGAAGCCCCGCTGGAATTGTTCTATCGCCTGAATCGGGTTGCTGACAAGGCGGGAATCAACTTCCGGTAGTCGTCCAAAGAGAGGGAGCGTCACTTCAAGGTGTTCATGAAGATACTCCTGGACTCCTCGCTCCGCTCCACTCTGCAAGGTCAACGCCTACACAGCCTGGAAGATTTGGAGTTCGTGCTCATGCAATATGAAGAGATGCATCAGGACGACGACTATGAGACTCCTCCTCCCAGACGTGAATCTCGCCCGGACTACATGTCCGCTGGGAAGTTCTGTCCGAAGCGTCCGTCCAAGGCTTACGTCGCGCAAAACAGGGCTGATTCCAGTTCAGAGGACGAGAAGCAAGTGCACTTCCAAGAGACGACTAAAGAGATCACAGATCAAGTAGTGGAGACAGGTTTGTCGGCGAGTTAACTTCCGGAAGATTGGTCGTAAGTGTAACGAGCAATGGAGAATGCCGGTTGGAAACCACCTACAAGAGAGTTTCGACCCAACGACTCATCGCCCCGATTTGGCAAGCCGCCTGATACGTCCGGGTTATGCGAGACATGTAAGCGTTTTGGACACACCGAAGATCGCTGCTGGTCCGGACTCCAATGCGATCGATGTCCCCAGCAAGGACATCCAGCCTAATACTGCAAGACACCTCCGTGCAAATTCTGCGCAGGTTTCCACGACGAAGTTTGCGACAACTTTAAAGTCTTTCAGAAGCTGACATCTTTGGCCTCCCAGGGGACGTTCGAGATGCCGAAGTCACTCTGGAAGCAAGCTCTGGGAGGTGAAGAAAATTCTGGGGAAGAGCAGTTAAACATGTAAGCCCGCTGGATGGGGATCCAGAACGCGCCGGGCCGAAGAAGCCCCCAGAATTGCATGCATTAGTGTATATGGGATCCGCGTTGAAGAGTCGAACACAAGGTAAACACGAATGTATGACTGCATTTCAAGACGATGATTCTCGCTCTGATGATTCTCGTTTGGACGTCCCGGAAATGGATATGTCGATCGAGTTCCGTTTGGAGCCTGGAGAGAAATTTGGATGGTGGAAGGACCACGAGTTGGATGATGATCGGAAAGTAGCGACGGTGCATGGCGCGGTGAATAATCACCGCATCCCGATAATGCTGGATACCGGAGCATCTGTGAGCATGGTGAGTGCGGACTTAGCTCGTAAGCTCAAACTTAAATTTAGTGCTCACAGTCCTCTGCGAGTGTCCGGTCTGGGAGGAGTGCCTACCATAATCCGATCCAGGGCTCAAGTAAAGGTTACCATCGGTCCAAGAGTGGTTCACATCCTGGACTTGTGGGTTGCGAATATCGGTGAAGGAATCGATTCACTCCTGGGTATGGACTTTATGTACTCTGCGGGTGTTCGTATCTGCGTTCGAGAAGGACTTGTGAAACTCCCAGATGAGGAAACCATTTTGCTCAATCGAGGAGGTGCGATCCGGAAGGCTCAAGGTTTGGATCTCGCTGTGACGCCAGATTACACGGCGAGGTTGCTCCCGGGACGAAGCGTGGTAGTGCAGATCCACTATGCTCAGATGGATCCACACCGGGATGTGGTCTGGGCGGGCCGAGGAGACCGTTGGGTGACCAAGTTGATCTTTGCATCCAGGTCGTACCCAGTCGCTGTGAAAGTGGTGAACATTTCGGACAAGAACCTGAATCTCAGCTTCCAAACGCCCATTGCAAGGATTGCGGAACGAGACTCCTTCCCGATGGCTGGTCGTTTCGTGCGTCCAGGAAGCCGAAAATATCTGGAATGGCAGCATCTCATCTACGAGTCCCCTGCTCCGATCCGATGGGACGCTGGATTGACGATGTGACCCAGATGCACGAAGACCAGGACCCTCCTTGCGTCGAGAAGGAGGATTACCGGTGGCCGACTCAGGTGATGAAACGACAGACTCCAAAATCCACCGCGGTACAAATCGTCCAAAAGACCGAGCAGGATTACACGTCCTCTGAGACGTCCAGGCAAGAAGAGTTGACTTCTGAATCGGAAGTGTGCTCGGAACGTGGATTGGATGTACAGTCTGTCGGTCTGAAAGGAGATGATGAAGACGAAAGTGATTTTGTTGATGCTCTGGAAGAGGTCATGCCTCCTAGCGAAGATGATGACGGAGACGATTACTTCGATGCGATCAGTCTGGACGACGATGATGTGTGTGACCCTCCAAACGAGATTCTCGAGGAGGAGGAGGAGGATGCGCCGATCCAAGATTGGCCTTGCACACCCTTGCGGAAGTTGGGCTGGAGTATGAGCGCTGCATGAAGATGAACGCGGAAGACCTGGACTCAGAACCGACCATTTACATCCACGAAGGGAGTGAGTTGCTGTCCCAGCTCCGGGATCAGTTGGTGCTTCTCCTAGAGTTAAAGGATCTGAGTCCCAGCTGTGATATTGAAACCGCGGACGTCGGAGAGCCCGGCATTACGACTCCAGACGAGTCCCCTATAGTATATTTTACTACCGACCGAGGATTACCTCGGTCTCCTATGTATTAGGCCTAAACAGCCGGTACCCTTCCATCTGAGGGACTGCAAAAGGGTTGCGCGAAAGCGCTATATTGTATTCTAGCCCTCGTTCGTGGCTAGTTAGTGCAGGTTTTGGGTTGGCCGAAGACAACCTTGGTACACAGAGGCTTATATCCACCCGGAGTAAGGGATCGTTCATGGACCCTCAGGTTAGATCCAACTTTCGTTGACCCTTTCAGGGAGACGTGTGTTGTTGGTGGGACTCGTACCGTACGGTAGCGAGATTTTCAGCGTGTTCCTACACGATAGATGGTAGCCGTAGAGAGGTAGAGGCTAAACATAAATCTGAGTTGAATTTGCACTTTACATCAGAAGTGCCCGCAAGTCATCCTCCGCCTCGGAACTACGTCGGCCCCGAAGGAACGGCAAGTGCGCAGGAACAGCAGATCTGGTCGTGTGGCTTAAGTTGCCAAATTTGCCCACTCTAGTGACCTTTCCTTCAAGTGCGGACCCTCGATCGACCAGATGAACCTCCGTTAGTCGATGTCTGGGCGCTGTGGTAGCTTGATCCAGCCTCAACAAGATTTTGGCCGATCCTGCTCCACCCCATTGTCTGGGCAGCAGCTATGCAGATAAAAGCCTCGCTCGACGGCGAATCAACCGAATCCGTGGTGTCATAGTCATTAGTAGCTATGTCGCCCTTGATCACTAAGCTCTCATAATCAACTGCACCGCTAAGCGTTGGCGGAAGCCCGAGCTCCAAAATTGTCCAGCGTTCACGTTCGGCTTGTGCGTGAATATGCCTTCCATGAGAGTGAAATGAGGACACATACCTTCGAGTTTTGTTATGAATAGTCATCCCCTTAGCGAACTCTCTCATCGTAACGTCCAACCCGGTCTCACTGTTCCTGGCCTTGGGGGTTCTTTTAAAGCGCTGCATACAGCTTCAGTTTTTTCAATGGCGGCGACAGGTTGAGTAAGAAGCATCTATGCGTAGTGTGAGGCCAGAACGTTAGAAAAATGAGCAAACGAGTAAGGTCTACATACTACGTACATCATGTACGGTACATGTAGTACTTGGCAAAAGTATGTGGCCTTAAGTCTCTCATTCGGCGCTCAAGAGCACTGGCCAACCGATCGAAGACAACTTCTTGTTACAAGGCCGAAGCATTGTGTATCCTGGGACTGCCCCGCGGGACGAGAAGGGGTGTCGTCCCTAACCTCAATCAGATTTTTTTAAGGATAAAAGTAAGGACCAAATTTGAGGCAGCTCGCTTGACCCCAACCTAGCAGGTATGAAGCTATTGCAAGTATCGGTAGAAAGATCTATATTTGGTCTACATAATGCAAGCATCAGTATGTGCTCAAGTTGCTCTGCCTTCGTTCTGCAGCTCAAGCAAAATGGTCACTCTTGGCATGCCGTTATTTCGAGTTTGTCCTACATTTAAGGACAAAAATAGCTCAGCCCATAATAGATTCAAGTGAAACGGTTCGAACACCAAATGCGCCCACCGTGGTCCCTCCAAACTCGTACCTAATCGAGTCTTTACAAATGCCAAGATACATGTTGTCCTTAAACGGCCGTTTAAGGACAAAACTGTCCGAAAATCGAGTCCGAGAGAGTCGATTTGGTCCTTTTTTTTAAGGATAAAATATGTTGGGGCTAAAGCTTGCACGCGAGATTCAAAACTGGGCCTAAAATTTTGTGACCAAAATTAATACAAATATTTAACGTTAACCCTTTATTTGTATTTGTGTTTCCACGTGGACTATGATTTCTACCAATCAGAAGACCGTTCGTTTTCGGCTCGCTTTCACAGAGGAAAAGTCGCGATGGAGACGCCGCTGGCTGTAGGGACGCGCTGCGAGCTGCTGTCCTCCGGGCCAAGCGGCAGCTTGCGCGCCAGCATCAAGCGCTACGGTGAGATCGTGTACGTCGGCTTGATCGAGGGCCTCCCGGGCGACGGGTGGCTGGGCGTACGCCTGGACAAGCCGCTGGGCAAAGGCGACGGGTCGTTCCAAGGCAAGCGCTACTTCGACTGCAAGCCGCTGCACGGCGCCATCGTGCGTCCCGAGCGGATCAATACAAAGGGGGATTTCCCTATACTGTCGACGCACGAGGAGAGTTTGGCGCACGCTCTGGAGGAGCGTCGGAAGGAGAAGCAGGGGACCAAGAGTGCGTCCCGTGGTCACACTGATGACCTCTCAATGCTGCAGCGAGAGCTGACGACAGACGAGCTAGCAACAGTCTTCTGGGTCACGTTCACACAACAGGAAGAGCACGTGCGCAAGCAGGTGGCGCTGTTCTGCGAGCAGAAGAAGCAGCCGCTGCCCTGCGAGCCAGCCAAGGAGGTCAAGCTGGACGCGCTCGTGCTCGAGATCAACGCCATGCGCGATGCTGCAGCCACGGCAGCATCGATGCACTTGTCGCCGTACGACACGCGACACACGCAGTTGATTCTGTCCAAGTTGTTGGAGCTAATTGATTCCACGCGGGCGACGTTCGCGCCCAGGAAGAAGTTCACATTCCGAGCTCATGCTGCAAGAAGAGCGAAGGCCAATGTGGCGGAGAAGCAGGACCAGCCGGAGCAAGACGGGTCGACTTCTTTGGCTGGGTCTGCAGACAACCAGTTGTCCCCGTCGTCAACGCAAAAAGCAATGGAGTTTGACGAACTGGTGCATGCCAACAAGCAGAACGAAGTGATTGTGATCGATAGCAGCAGCTTCGCCGACGCTGATGACAACACTCGTCGCGACCTGAACTTCTCGCATCTCACTAACTGTGTGGTGCTGGTGCGCGTGGAGACATCGGCCATTCGTGGTGACGCACTGAAGAACTGCGTGTTTTACACTGGAGCGATCTTTGGCAGCTTGTGGCTTGAGAACTGCCATGGCTGTGAGTTTTTCGTTGCGTGCCGCCAGCTTCGCGTTCACTTGAGCACGACCTCAAGCTTCCACCTTCGTATCCCGAGCCACCCCATTATCGAGGATTGTCAGCAGGTGCAGTTCGGCCCGTATCGCTTGCAATTCGACGGACTGAAGACACAGCTCGAGCATCTAGGATTGCCGAAGGACTCGGGTCTATGGGCCAAAGTGAACGACTTCAAGTGGCACAAAGCGCAGCAGTCTCCGAACTGGTGCATCCGCGACCTGAAGCTGCCACTACCGAAAATCCCTACCGAGTTGGAGAAGCTGGTTTCGTACGAATGAATTTTCACCAACGATAAAGTGGCGTCGATACGGAAGCTTATTTATAGGAAAGCAACGCAGCCTTGTGTTTCAAGACAAATGCACTTGAAAGTATATAAACACAGCTGGACGTCTACCGTCCCTCTATCGTCTCGCCTCGCGCCACTTTCCTGTCAGTCTAGTCGTGCTTGCTCTTCTTGCTCTTTTTCTTCTTCGCGTCCTTGTCCTTGAGTTTGTGTTTCTTAGGTTTCACTTCGGGTTCCTCCACGGGAGCCGGCTCCTCTGCTACTACTTCCTCCTCGGCAACCTTTTCGTGCTTGCGCTTCTTGCTCTTCTTTTCGTTCTTCTCCTTCACCTGTTCCACTTCCGCCACCGGCTCAGCTGCTGATAGGTCCAGGTGCGTAGTCTTCTTGATCTTTTTCGTCTTCTTCACCTTCGCCTGTTCTTCCACCTTGACGGGCTCCGTCACTGGTGCAGCGGCCTTGCTCTTTTTCTCCTTCTTCTTCTTTGCCTTCTCCACTTCCACCTTAGCGGGCGCCGTCACTGGCTCAGCTGCTGATAGGTCCAGGGTCGTGGCCTTCTTGATCTTCTTCTCCTTCTTCTTCTTCGGCAGTTCCACTTCCTCGACGGGCTCCGTCACCGGTGCAGCTTCTGCCTTCTTGCTCTTCTTCTTCTTCGGCACCTCCACTTCCTTCACGGGCTCCGTCACCGGTGCAGCCTTTGCCTTCTTGCTCTTCTTCTCCTTCTTTTGCTTCTTCTCCTTCTTGTTCTCCTTCACCTCCTCCACTTCCATCTCCTCAACGGACTCCGTCGTCGGTTCATCCGCTGAAAGGTCCAGGTGCACGGCCTTCTTCACCTTCTTCACCAAGGTCGCCTTCTTGATGCTGGCACCTTCGAAGCGCATGGTGGCTTCAATGGCAATCATGCCACCAGCAACGTGGACACTTCACGTACAAACACCAACAACTCAAAGTCAGCTCTTTGCACCTCAATACCAGCACTCTCAACCTACTCACCGCAGCACTTTAACGTCCACCTCGTCCTCCACGGCGATGGAGGAGCCGTCCTCACCCAACCTGCACGACAAAAAACCATCGTTCAGTCAGTACCAATAGCCACCTCCACAACACCAACAATGGCAGCGTACCAGCAGTCCTGGGCGTAGTTGTGCACGAATCCCTTGGGCAGCTCGGACTCGGCCACGGAGCCGTTGAAGACGCCGGCGAAGAGCATACCCACGTGGTTGCTGCCGATCTTGTTGACGACGCCGCGCAGCTGCATGCCCTCCAGCGGGCGGAAGACCAGCGCGTCGGCCAGCACCTTGCAGTGGATGTAGGGCATCTCGTTCACGATGACGCCATGGGGCTGCGCCAGCTGCACGTCGCTGAAGCTCAGCACCACGCCCTGCAGCGGCTCCGAGTAGCGCATGAGCTGCTCCGTCAAGTTCTGCTCAATGCCCACGCGCGGCTCCATGGCGTGGCACGGCGACAGACTCACATTGTGCCGCACTTTACACAGCACGAACGCGTTCGACACCATCTCAATCCAAGTACTCACTCACGTGGTGTGTCCCTTTGCCACCACCAACAGGCTAATGGCGGTTTGGCCTTCGCTTCCAATGAAAAGCGACGAGCTATTTACCTCCAATCACATCACTTCAATGATTTTCACTATTTATATCCAATCCATGAATTGCACTATTTACAGCCAATCGCAGCGTATATTGAGGTCGGAGGTCGAGAGCCGCTCGTCGAGCAGCTCCCCACTACCGGAACGTGAAGCGATGAACGCTCTGATGCTGCGTCGATCGGCCGCGGCCGTGGCCGCCAAGCAGACTCTGGGGCGCGCGTCAACCGCCGCAGCGACTGGCAGCGTGCGCGGCATGGCGAACATCCCTGCGCCCGGCAAGCCGGACCCGAAGCCCACGTGGGGCGAGGTGATCGAGAAGATGTCCGACACCTTCTTCCTCTCGGACGTGTTCCGCGCCACGTGGCTGGCCTGGGAGATCCACGTGGAGCGCAAGGTCACCATCAACTACCCGTATGAGAAGGGCATGCTCAGCCCGCGCTTCCGCGGCGAGCACGCGCTGCGTCGCTACCCGAGCGGCGAGGAGCGGTGAGTCGCGTTCTGGTGGTCCGGACACTTGGGCGGAAGAGGCGCGTGCGTTCTCATAATTTATACGTTATTATTGTGTATTGTGCACTGCAGTTGCATTGCCTGCAAGCTCTGCGAAGCGATCTGCCCCGCCCAGGCCATTACCATTGAGGCGGTACGTGAGAGACAGACAGACAGACAGCGGACTGTTAAACGGATCGAGGCTGATGTGTTTTTTGCTTATTTTTGCAGGAGCCTCGTGCCGATGGCGCGCGCCGTACTACGCGCTACGACATCGACATGACCAAGTGCATCTACTGCGGCTTCTGCCAGGAGGCGTGTCCCGTGGACGCCATCGTCGAGGGCCCGAACTTCGAGTTCGCCACCGAGAGCCACGAGGAGCTTCTGTACGACAAGGCCAAGCTGCTGGCCAACGGCGACAAGTGGGAGTTCGAGATTGCCAAGAACCTCTCGGTCGAGCAGCTGTACCGTTAAGCAAGCAGTGACACACACAGAAGGAGGTCCTGCGACGTAACTTTGCGGTCGTTCGAGGCAGCTCAGTGCGTGGCTTGGTGTAAGTTGTAGCATCAGCTCCGCCTGGCTGCTATCGCGAGGTAGACGAGTGGGGTGCCTTTATAACGAAGGAAATAAGAGAGGAATGAAATGGAGTTTGACGCTCTTGCAACGTCCTCGAGTGACGTCTCCAGGGACGCCGTCCAGTGATCATGTTGACAATTTCAGGTACGAAAGCGAGAAACGACGCGAGGGTGGTGCAAGTACCTGTACAATGGATGAATTGAAGTTGCTACAATGTCGACATCAGGCTACAGTGTAGCCTGGTGTAGCCGCTACACGTCTTCCGGCGGTGCGATGGTGAACTTGATCTTCTTGATGGTCTGTCCAGCGAAGCGGTACTTCTTGTCCGGCACCTTCGACGTGTCCGTGTCGTAGAAGTAGCTCGTGCCCACCGTCTCCTCCAGCTGGCCGTGCAGTGCGTACTCTCCAATGCGCAGCATCGGCGTCGCCGTGTCAATTCCCTACCAAAGCAGCAACAACCTCATCGTCAGTATCTAGCAGCACTAATAACCACCAAAGGCCACGCACCTCGAGCGTCGCCGAGCTGTAGTCGTCGAACAGCGGGTGGTTCTTGAAGTCGCAGAGCTCCAGCACCACCAGAGCCTCCTCCTCCTCCTCTTCCTCGCTCTCCTCCCCATTGTCGTTGTTGTATTCTACTGCTGCAGACGGTGGAGCGACCGCCTTCTCCTCGTGCACTCGCTCATTGCCATTCGCGTGGACCTCAGCGTCAACCTGCACACTGTTCACCTTCGTCTCTTCGACTGCATCTGCTGCGTCGTCCACCGCCCTCCGTCGCTTGCAAGTGGGCGAGCCGTCCTCCATTGTATTGCCGAACTGATATCGTTTAGTGTCCGTTTCCCTCGATATAGTGACGTACGTAGCTGCTCGCGACGTCCGTGACCAGCCAAAAGTCAATTGGCGTTGAGCTGAGCGCATCATGTCCACGACGAACGGAGTTCTGGGCGAGCAAGCGACCATCGCGGTCTCGGGCGGTGGCACGGAGCTGTCCGACGCCGTGCTCATGAACATGTACCGCACCTACGGCCCCATCGTCCGCGTCGGACACAACGGAACCAATTCGGCGTACGTGCTAGTAGTATCATCCTAGAACAGTTTGTTTAGCAGCAGTGGCAGCTCCTCTAACACACTGGTGCGTGAGCAGGCATGTGACTTTCGAACAGAAGCGCCATGCGCAAAGTGCCGCGAAGGCGACGAACGGCGCCGTGGTGTATGGCAAGACGCTGAAGGTGTCACTGCAGCGACGATTCAAGTCGACGGAGCCTTGCCGCGGGTTCATCGCCGGAATTTGCCGCTATGGCGATCTGTGCAAGTACGTGGAGTGTGTTTAGCGTCTATTGATGTGAGACTGCGTGGTGCTGACTATTAGGGTGTGTGTGTTTTAATGCAGATACTACCACGTGACAGATGACGCGGCACTTGCACCGCAAGCACCCCCTACGGTCGCGGTGACTCCGCGTGAGCCAAAGAAAAAGGCGCCGAAGCCCGCTAAACCCGCCAAGTCGTCTGCACAGCCTGCTGAACCTGTTGTGGTGCCGCCAGAGATTCAAGCAATCCCAGGCTCGCGGGTTTGCCATCACTTTTCGCGCGGCTCGTGCGCGCAGGGCGTTGAGTGCAAATTTGCGCACGTGTTAGGCCTTCCCAAGTCCGAGGCACCTAAACGGAAGGTTGCCAACATTTGTCAGTTCTTCCTGAGTGGGCTGTGCACTCGTGGTGATGAGTGCAAATATGTCCACGTAAGACCTGAGCCAGTGAAGACTGTTACTGCAAAGGCTCCTGCAGCGAAGGCTCCAGTTGCAAAGACTCCTGTTGCAAAGGCTCCTGCTGCGAAGGTTCCCTCTGTAGCAAAGGTTTCCGCCGAAAGCGATAGCAGTGAGGATGAGGACGAAGGTGAAGCAGAACAGGATGAGGAGACTCGCACGTGTGCTGAGTGCGAAAAGCCTGGTGTGGCCGTGTGGAAGTGTGCTAAATGTGACAACTCGCTCTACTGCGACGGATGCAATTCCGCGGTGCATCAAGCTCGTGTGATGGCGAAGCACAAGCGCTCCAAACTTCCGCCGGTGCCCAAGCTTCCACGCTGTGGCGAGTGCGAGTCTAACAGTGCTAGCGTTCGCTGCGAACAGTGCGAAGTTGCATTGTGTGCGTCGTGCGATGCGAACGTACATAAGTTCAAGAGTCTCCGCAAGCACACCCGTGTCAAACTGTCTGCCAAGGCCGAGAAAGCAAAGCCTAAGACCAAAGAACCCAAGGAAGACGTCAAGCCCGCCAAGATAAAGGCAGAGGTCAAGCCTGCCAAGAAGAAGGAAGAGGTCAAGCCTGCCAAGAAGAAGGAAGAGGTCAAGCCTGCCGAGAAGAAGGAAGAGAAAAAGACGGCTGCACAAGTCAAGGTTGAAGAACCGGTGCAGTATGTCGAGAGTGTGCCACAGCTCCAGTTTTCGAGTGAGTCTGAGTCGTCCGAGTCGGAAGACGAAGAAATGCCCGAAGCCTCGCCTGTCCAGCGTGACGATGATGAGCCGATGCCTGCTGCTCGTAGTTCCTCGGAATCTGAAGATGATTTCGACGACGTCAAGCCCGAACCTTCAGTCGTCGTCGCCCCCACGCCCGCCGTGAAGGAACCAGCCTCTGAATCATCCGACACGGAGTCTGAAAAGGATTTTGATGATAAACCCGCTGCAAAGGCAGCTCTGCCACCTGTGTCTGCACCGAGGATGGAGTTGTCATCGGAGTCCGAATCTGATGATAATGATGATGATGACGTCGGCGATAAGCCCGCACCGAAGGCGATGTCGCTGCCTGCGTCTGTGCCGAAGATGGAGCTGTCATCGGATTCTTCTGACAGCTCCGATGATGAGTCTGCGGGGCCGACACAAGCACCTAAGCCAGCACCCAAGGTGGACGTGTCTTCATCGTCTGAAGATGAGGCCCCATCCAAGTCTGCTTCGAAGCCTACAGCAACTATCAAGCCTACTCTGGTGGAAATGTCTTCTGAATCTGAAAGCGACTCCGATGATGAAGCCCCTCCTAAGCCAGCAACGAAGCCGACGCCCAAGCCTGCGCGCAAGCCTGCTCCTGTGGTCGCAGCGCCTTCCGATGGAGCATCAGCCAAGCCAGCAGAGAAGGCGAAGTCGACACCTACTCAGAAGCCGGCGGCCAAGAAAGCGGCTTCGTCAGAATCGTCAAGCTCGGACTCTTCAGACTCTTCCGAGGATGAAGCTCCTCCAGCTAAGCCTGCTGCCAAGCCTACTCCTGCTCCTCGTCGAGCTCCAGCTCCAGCTCGCAACAACAAGGCGGCTGGCATCTCCGAGGGCAGTTCGCACACTTTGGTGAAGAAGATCGAGACTTTCAGCGAGTCGGGTGAAAGCGGCGAGATGCACCTGGACGCTAACCTGAATGGTTTCGAGCGATTGTTGGCACACGACTGCGCCGAGCGTCTGGGTCTTGCGCACGAGAGCGTTGGTGAAGGTCTGGAGCGTCACATCATTATCTCGCGCGCTGGTGCCAAGCGTCCTGCTGCGGATGCTGGTCACGGACACAAGGCGAAGAAGAGCAAGCACCGCCATCACTAAGTAAGGCGCCTGGGTCAATGAAGGTCGTACATAAGTCACGACTTAGCTAGCCTAGCAACACCGAACAGCTATAATAGATTCCTCCTTTTCTCCGTGTTCATATCTCGTGCTTCAAAGGCTCACGTTCGTATCTCACAGTTCCAAAGCCAACGAGAGCAGCTCTAGGCTTCTGGAGAGTCCAATTGTTGCTCTAACCTTTCCGCTCCACCACGTGCTCAAAAGCTCGACCCATGCGACTGCAACTGCAGCGGACGGCCTTACTTGCGTGCGGCCCTTCTGTCGGCGCGGGTAGCAGCGTGGAAACCCGAGCGGATGGCAGCCACGGACCGCGAGGAGCCGCAGTCCTGGCAGTGCACGAAGTACAGGCGGCTCACCGAGTCGCGCGTGAGCGTCGTGTTGGGCGAGCGGCACATCTGGCACGACACGTACTCCGTGATGTACTTGCGCAGCAGCGACTCGATGTACTTGGGCACGTAGCGGCCGCGGATGACCAGCCGCTGGTTGCCGTCGATGGAGCCCTCCGTGCCCAGCTCGGCCAGCGTGAACTGCAGCACGTGCTCGGGGCTGCGGTGCATCATCTGGCAGATCTCCTGGAAGTTCACCCACAGCGTCTTCTTGGTGCCCACGCGCATGAGCTGCGGCGGCTTCATCGTGTGGCGCTTGCGGTCCGTGAGCTCCGGGTTGTTCTCGTGCAGCTTGGCCATGATGCGCGCCAGCAGCTCGTCCTTGTACGAGTACGTGGCCGGGTCCTGCACCAGCACCGAGTTGGCGTCGGGCGCGGCATCGGCGGCGGCGTCGGCGTCCTCCGTCTTCTCCTTCTTCTGCGGATTGTCAAGTTTCACAATAGCGTTCGAAGTTTTACGTTAGTAAGGATAAGAAAAATAACAATAGACATTAGGATAATATAGGGCGCACCTCCTTCTTGACCTTCTTGGACTTCTTCTTCTTCTTCTTCAGGTCGAACATGGCGGCCACATCCTCGGGCACAGCGGGCGGGGCCACGGCGGCGTCGCCCGCGGGCGGCAGCTCCTGCTTCTCTGCGACGTCGGCCATCGTGTCTCTGATCTTGTGCTCCCCCTTGGGCTTGGCTGGTGCGGGTGGCTTGGGTCTTTGCTTCCCTCGAGTTTTCTGGTGGCTAGCAAAAATACGTTCCTCCCATTGGCAAATAATATATCCATTTAAGCCAATGAGAGGCAGGTCTAGTTTCCGCGAATCATGCATCAAGTTTAGTTTCAGCCAATTGCGGAGCGGAGCTGCTGGTGCCCCACAATCACCCCAAGTACTTTGTGGACAGCAGAGCCCCCTGTAGCTGAAGATGGCGACGCGCATCCCGATTGCCTTCCGCCGCGGCCCGCGCACCAAGAAGAAAGCGATCGACCACATCAAGACGTGGCACATCTTCCGCGGCGACAAGGTGCGTTTCTTCCGTCGCCTAAGCTGCAGTAGTCATCGAGATATCGTGCTGAGACTGATTCGGATTGATACATTCAGGTCGAGATCATCGCTGGACCGCACAAGGGCACGCAGGGCGAGGTCGCAAGCGTCGTGCGCGACCTGAACAAGGTCATCGTGGAGAATGTCAACATGGTGCGTGTCCCAGCTAGTCTACACCGCTGAAAGAGATTTTGAGGCTCACGTCTTGGATGTGTCAACAGTCGCACCGCTACGTGAAGTCGACGCCCGCCGCCGCCGGCCGCTCGTACCTGTCGCCGTCGCCCATCCACTACAGCAACGTGAACCTGGTGGACCCGTCCATCGGCAAGCCCACGCGGATCGCCATCCGCTACACGGACGAGGGCGAGAAGGTGCGCGTGTCCAAGAAGACGGGCACCATCATCCCCAAGCCGGCCATCCTCAAGGAGCGCCACAACCCGCGACGAACAGGTTCGTTACTGCTCGTGTTGCTGCTGCTCGCCGCGTTGGTATGTTGCTCTTCGTTGCTGACACGTTGATGTTGCTGACTTATCAGAGACGGGACCTTTCGACACGGCGCCCGAGGACGTGCTGGAGAACACAGTGGAGGACTGGGAGATCACTCGCCTGTAAGCGTCGGGTCTGATGTGAAACATCGCGAGGACGACCGTGAGCCGCGCAGTTTTCGCGGCACATGGAGAAGGAGAAGCATGCACAATTGTACGCAAAGGCACAATCGGCAATCGGCTGGTTCGTTGCGGGGTTGTGCAGTCCCATGCTGGCTTGGTTCTCGAGATAATGATAGACAAGAAGAGGAGCATGAGCATGAGCACACCATTGCCGTCTATTTCAGTTTTGCCGCTGACTTGCTGCTGTTAGGCGTTGCAACCGCTTGCTGACTCTTTTAGCTGCGTTTGCAGGGCCGCCCAGAACGCTGAGGCTTCGTCGAGGCTTTGCGGCACGACACCACGAGCAGTTTTTTCTGCTGTTAGCCATTCTTGCATTCGTAGATTGGAGTCCTGGGGCGATCGACAGCAGCAGAAGTCGAAGTACTGCAGTATCAGTCTCGACATGTCCTCGTTGCACGACCACGAAGAAGCTCAGCCCCTGACGGCTGCGGATCAACCGTTCTACGACGCAGTGAAAGCTGCGTTCGGTGATCAGTGCACCGATGACCTCGCGATCCGCGTTGCTCGCGCATATCGCGGCGTGAAGAAGAACCGCGAGCAGTTCACGATTTCCGAGACCAAGAAGATCCTGGACGCGCGGGTGGCGTTTGATGTCGACAACGTCCTGAAGCATGACCTGCCGCAGTCAAAGCTGTACAACGAGTACTGGCCGACCTACGTCTACGGCGAGGACAAGGAAGGCCACCTCGTAACGGTGGACCGCATCAGCGATATCAACCCGGACGGCTTGTTCAAGACGTTCTCGAACGTCAACGACATCATCCCGCACCGGTGGCAGTACATGGAGCGCATCCAGTGGGAGAAGGTTGCCATCTCCAAGCGACGTGGCCACCGCGTCTACAAGCACGTGTGCATTGTGGACCTCAAAGGTCTCAGCTTGAAGCTTCTGGCCCCATCGGTGCTGAGTCATCTCAAGGTGCGTCACCAAAGACTTGTGTGGTAAGATTTGACGTCGGGCTCACGGTGGTTGTGTACATTTGTTCAGCCCATCTTCGACGTAGGTCAGCTCTACTACCCCGAGACGCTTCACTGTCTGTACATCGTGAACGCGCCTTTCATTTTCTACAGTGCCTGGAAGGTCATTTCAGCGATCATTCAGCCGGAGACGCGTGAGAAGATTCAAGTGTTTGTACGTGCCTTGCTACATGTAGTTTTGTTTTGCTCTATGAGTTGCAACTGGTTGGCTGACTGGGTAGCTGTGGTGTGGGGAATGGCAATGCAGAAAGACATGAAGGCGTTCCTGGAGGTGGCACAGAATCACGGCATACCGTTGTCATCGCTGCCGTCCTATATGGGCGGCTCCCACCCAGGCCGAGTTATGAACAACACCTTCACGGCGTCGGAGCCAGATACTCCATTCCCAGTGCCTGTGGTAGCAACGACGGTGACCGAGAAGACTGCGGCCGCTGAAGCTGCTGCCGGACTAGAAGTTTGCGCAGGAAATTAGGAATATGAAGGAAGGAGGGGGGGTATAGCAGAATAATGTCACGCGCCTACTTGTCGCCATCGAATGCCCTAGCTGCTCCTGTCATCGTACGCGTTCATTGATACGTCAGATCTCGAAAGATGTTGTTCATGGTGTAGCTGAGCCTCGGTCAAAGAGCTCCTGCTGCACTTGCTGGTAGAAGACCTCCATATTCCTCGGGACGACCAGACACCCGCTAGGACTGACAAGTTCGTTGGCATTCTCGAGCTGCTCAGAACTGGAACCGATGAGCAGCGAGCACGCCAGGGAGCTGCACACTGCAGCCCCGCTGAACTGGAAGGTGCTGTCCGAGTCGACGTGGATGTGAATGAGGCGGGCGCCGATGGTGATCTCCAGATCGGAGTCGCTGTCGCCGATTTCGTGCATCCGCACAAGTCCGTCATTGCGAATGATCCGAATCACGGAGGCGAACGGAAGCGCCTCCAAGCTGCGCACGAACTCGTGTCTGGCCTCTTGCTTCGGTGTCCCGAGTGTCCAGCGTACAACTCCACCCCAAAGCTGGTAGAGCTCGAGCAGCGTTTCTTGGGAGACGCTACGCGCGTAGCAGGTTGAACGGCAGGTTTCGAGCTCTGCCATGGTCCACAGCGGCATGACCAGCACCAGCGTGCGCATCGTATCGGTCGGTGACGTCGACATCACCGTGTGCATTGGTGGTGACACTACGATGGTGCGAGCTCGGATGTCGGGGCCACTGTACTCGATATCTTCCGTCCATGTGGCATCGCACAGATACACTGTGCTGCGAGTGGCGAGCTCCTGTTGGAAGCTCGAGCCTCGGGTGCCAGCGGTGACACCGCCGTCCGAAGCAATGCGGCCGAAGAACCCTGCCATGTCGAGTACGATCACTGGAGGTTTGTCTAGACGACGCAAGTGCCGCAGCATCCAGCTGAGGAAGCTCGTCTTGCCTGTGCCGGACGAACCGGTGATCACTACCCGGTGGTGGGGCACCTCCGTGTGGTCGACGAATGCCATGGCCAGTAGTAACAACACTTGATATGCTGGACGAACGTACAGCCGAGACGGACTCTCGACTGAGGACGTATCGTTCAGCCAGTGCACGCCCCGAGGAAGCTCGAGTACCGCTGGTTCACCTGAGTCGGGGAGGATTCCTCCGTAGCTGTACATGCGGCCGTTGTGGGGCTCCGATGACAGCGGACGCAGCTCGGTAGTCGCCACAGCGTCTACAAATTGCTGCACTGTGTCAATGTCCACCATACTCCGCATCGTGTGAAGAGGTGACGAGTGGCTGTTGTGTGCTGGAGCTGGCAAATTGGAAAGTGAGGCAGGCGAAGGCTCGATGGGGGTAAGGGCAGCAATGACCAACAAGAGCCGAAACAGAGACCGTTGCGCTCGTCTAGATCATGTACGAGCGGTCCCTCCGCTATGACTCGTTTTGCTTGCATCGGCTGCGCTGCTGTCGATGGGCGGGCATCCCTCGGCACCGCGGATGCAACTGTAGAACTCTCAGCCATCACACGTCTCCAGATTGCACGACTCCTAGTATAACACGTAGTGCAAAGTGTCTGTGGAGCTGTTGACAACCACCGGTTTGCAGTCTGCCTACGGTAATGGTAGGCGCGTCTTGTTTGCGAATTCTGTTTTGCATCGGCTCCACGTGAGATCCGAGACTTGGAATGGGAATGGGGAACCCCCAAAGATGGGCCCAATCGACCATCTAGCATCGTTCAACTGCACGATGAGGACCAGGCCTGGCGACAGTGTGGTCGAGACGCGCTTCAACGTCGACAGATCCCCCCTCTCACTGAGAGGGGGGATCTCAGGCTTGGGGTTCTAAGCAGCCACGGAGGTGGATGCACCTCCGTGATGTTATCTGCTCATTGAGCAGTGCTCAACGTGAATATCGTCGCGAAGGTGGGAAGCACGTTGTGTCTTGTCGATCAGTCATGTGGCAAGAGCTCGCGCGAGCCGATGCAGCTGTGGATTGGATTTCAAGGTGCTACCTGGGAAGATGATGCGAGGAGCGCAAGACCGCCCCAGTCACACAACCTTCGCTGCAGGAGAAGGATCTCCACGTCACTACATGGAACGCGCCACCGTCAAGAATAACTGCGCAGATGACTGTCGACGGGGGGCACCATCTCTCTCGTTACCGTCGCCACCAAGGTTAAGTTGAAGTTGCTCTTGTTCGTTTCTCCCATTGGTCAAAAGCACTCACCTTTCCAACCTTATATCACTCCTTGAAAGGGTATTCTATATCATAGGCTAATCCCACGCTCAGGCATACACTCGAATCCTTGGTGGCGACAGCACTGCAGTCTGCAACTACAGTCGCTATGAGCCGAGGACGTGGTCGCGGTCGCGTGCGCTTCGGCGGCAGCCGAGACTCGATGCTGGCGGACATCATGGACGAGACGCGCGAGGACTTGGGTCTCTCACACACACAGATGGAGCTGCTGCACGTAAGTATCTTCATAAATATTGAGTCAACATGAACAACACTCCGCTAACTGTCAACATATCTCGCTTGTTCCTTGCTGCTGCAATAGGCGGAAGCTGGTGGGGCCCTGTACCCGCCCATGCAGCTGCCGCATCCCGAGGCTCTGGCCGACAAAGAGGCCTATTTGATCCAGAGGCAGCGCATCCTGGCGCACAAGCTCGAGAGTCTGTACCACCCGTGGGAAGCCGACCCGGCAGGTCCTGACGCCGGCCGCAACGCCGCGGACCCAGCAGCCTTCGTGCACGTGACGGTGCCGGAGACGCAGAAGGCCAATGAGGTGTACGTTCCGGAGGAGCTGCGCGCCAATTCGCTCAGTGGACTACGCACGCCGGCGGCTGGCGCCACGAACCGCGGCATCATGCAGCCGCGTGCGTTCGACAACGTGTTCAAGTCGCTAGAAGCTCAGGAGAAGAAAATCGCAGCGGATAAGGCCAAGGCAGCAGAACAGGAGGCTGACGACGGCGACATGGACGAAGCGGAGGAGGACCTGGGCGACGACATGAACGACTACACCTTCGACTACTACGACAGCGACGCCGTGAGCAACGACGGCGACGAAGAGGTCTTCTTCTAGATCAAGTTGCGGAGGGCTCAGTCGAGGACGCATGCCGCACGCGCAGACGGCTGGGGAATGGAGTGCCTCGGGCGTCTTTATTTATTTGCCCACCCCATCGCAAAGCGTGGCTGCCCACTCGCACCACATAGACATCTTTTCCATTAGTTGAACAATATACACGACACTTTCTGTTGCATGAATGGATTTAACGCGACGGTGAACACGAACGCAATGTTAGAAGAGCGCTTGCTACTCGAAAACACGCTGCGAATTATCAGATAGATGAACTTGAAGCTGGAAGATCCTACTCGTGCTCCCCAGACAGCAGCGAGGCGCTCAGCGGCGCAAGCCGGTTCTCGTCCTGTGCGTCGTCCGTGACTGTCGTGGCCTCCGTATCAGCTGCGGTTCCGTCTGCATTAAGCTCGGCGCTCTTCTGCGCCAGGTTCGACAGGGAATAGTTGTACATGACCGAGTAGTTGGCCGGCGCGATAGGGAGCGGCTTTACCCGGCGGATGATCTCACCAGGACGCGGGCGCGTGCGTGGCCGCCCCCGCGGTTTGCCCGTTCCGCGCTGCTTCTTCTTGGCCATCTTGGCAGGTCGTTCACCGTCCACATCTTCTTCCTTCACGTGCTCGTCAACACCCGCAGAGTGGTCCTTGACGACCGCACCAGGATTGCCCATGCCCGGCAGCATGCCCGGGAAGCCCGGCAGCAGCGGCATGGGGAGGCCGTAGCCCCACATGGGGAACTGCTGCTTGAGCGTCTTCTCCGCCTCCGCCTTGGCTCGGGCCGCCACGTCCTTTTTGGGCGGGCGGCCGCGCTTGCGCTTGGGCACGTCGTCAATGTTCAGCGCGCCTGTGGGCGTCCCTGCCAGCATCCCGAACCCGTCCGTGCCTACAAACGGCGGCGTGAGTCCCAACGACTCGGCAGTCGGGGGCTGGTACGAGGGCGACGCGGGGTCGTCTCCAGCGGCTGCAGACTCCGCGGCGTCTTCCGACGTCGCTGCGACGGCCTCGGCAGCAGCTGCAGCGTCCTCCGACGCTGTGGTGGACGAGTCCGACGCGGCGGCCGCGCTCGTGTAGGCCGCGGCCAGCGTCTGCTGCTGCAGAGGCATCATCAGAGGGAACATGGGCATCATGAGCAGCGCGAGCTGCTGCTGCTGCAGAGTCGCGAGCTCGCTTGGGTTCAGGTTCTGCATGTTCTGGAGCTGCTGCTGCTGAAGCTGGAGGAGCTGCAGCTGCTGCTGCTGGAGCTGCTGTGTGAGAAGCGCCTGCTGCTGCTGCGCCAGGTCGCCGCTGCTCTTGGGCGTCGCGTCCGCCGCGGGCTTGCCATCGTCGGAAGGCGGCGTCATCTGCTCGAAGTGAAGCTCGGCTGGAGTGGGGGGATTTCTTCCTCTCGTAGAGCGCCGTGCGGATTTCAATCCAATAATGAGTGGAGAAGCGCGCCGAGCTGCCGCCCATTCGCGCAAAATGCGGAAAACCTCGGTCCCGAGGTTTTTTGCGAACAATTTTGGGCTGGACAAAAGGTGGTACTTATCCAGAGAAACATGATAAGGGTCTGACATGTTTGGTTGATACGGTACCCTTTCCTTTTTAAATTCTGGGAAGCTTTGTCTGTAGAAAGTATAGCGGTAGATTTACATGAAAGTCCGATGGAACGTCCGATAAGCGTGATCTCAATTTCTTTGTTCCGTCACATACACCAGATTAGTGGATTTACTGCGCGCGGAATGCTAAGGCCAAGGACTTCCTCATAACCTGGCTTCTCTAAAACTTAAGTATAGGAGGTGTTACAACATGGACGGTGCTTTATGAGCAGCCTCGTAGAAGCATACATTGAGCTTCTCATTAGCACAGGCCCCCCAACAAATCTGGGTGTTCCGACGCCAAAGCCTTAGAAAAGCACCAACTTTTGGTAAATTTCGAATCTTGGGCTCTTGAAGCTGGAGACGGCTCTGGATTGGCTCAATCTCCGCACCGGTGGACAGTTCTGATTGATGGATTTTAAATCATTGAACTGGCTTTATTTATAGCCAATCACGCGACGGTAGGTCTTCAGAAACCCAATTTAGCAAACAGTATTTTGGGCAAATTGTAGATCGTATAAAAGCTTTTGCTTCAACGCATTTGCCTGCGCACCTCAAGATAAGCCAAGTTACAGCACCTGTGACAGCTAGATCCTTTCCGCTGAAGCTTCAGCACACGTCGTCGCACCAATTCCAGAATGGATTTGATGTGAGCGATCCTGGCGCCACCTTCGTAGCTTGAAAAACTATGGACGTTTTTGAAAAGGGCCGCTCATCGTTACCGGCAAGAGTGTGTAGTGCGCGCCTGGTTTGCAATTACAAGCGCCACCATCAAGTCATGGAACACCTTGGTTGTAGCCACTCCCACGCTGTTATACACCTGATCAATGATCACCCAGTGGCGTGCTGCTAGTGACGTGTAGGTAGCCACACTTGACGAAGTTGAAGTGGCGAGGCCGCCACCGAAATGCATTTCCACGCGAACGATAGATACATGTATATGTACCTTACAACAGCAATCCCCCATGCGCTCGTTAACTTGACGAGCTTGACGGTCAAGCGGTAAGATGCGGAATGGTGCGGCCAGTCAGTCGTCGACGCCAAGAGAGCGCGGCCAGCACGGCCACATCAACAATACCGGTACGGGTGCAGATCCTGCGGCAATGCCACGAGCGCCGAATTCGTGGAAGCGCAGGTGGCGGTGCTCTCTCACTTACCAATTTGCCAACAGTCGAGCGCACTGCCAGCATGGACGACTCTGCAAGTAGTGAGTGAGCTGAGGCAAGCTTTGCAGCGAGTCGCAGCAAACCTGTCTGTGCGACTACTGTTTCGGTGACAGAGCTCTTGGCGCCACCGAACGGGTCGTCACTGCTGTCCCCGGACATACAGCAAGTTGCGCAATTAGGGGGTGGTCAGACCACCAGACCCATACAAATCGCCATACATTCCTGTGGCGTTGCGCAATGCGGGACGGCCCCTCCTCCGCACAAACCTTCATGTCTTTGTGTTCGGGGGCCACCACCGCCAGACGAGAGCAGTCCTCAAAGAGCTCCTATCGGATCAAGAAACCTCTCCGGAAGCCCCTCTCTCTCCACCATGAGCCTCATCCGTCAGTCCATGCGCGCCCTGAAGGCTGGTAAGTGTCCCCCCTGTCTCCCTCTCTCTATGCACGCAGCCCCCGCGTCCAACGGGCCCGTAGTCGCCGAGATCTTGCAGTTTTTTGCTGACTTGCCCTCTCCTCCCGCTGCAGTGAACACGACCGCCGCCATCCGCCCCGCCGTCGCCCGGTTCTCCACGGACGGCAAGGTGCACGGCGTGCCCGTGCACAACACGCCCACCGAGGACGTGCAGGTCGTGATCCCGGAGGTGCACCAGACGCTCGAGTGGTGCCTGTCGTCGCCCCCTCCCATTCACCAGTTCGACGAGGCCCCGCTGGTCATCGAGACGTACGGCGACGTGGACCCGTACCACTAGATCAGCAATAAGGCGTCACTCAGTGCAGTCGGCACTACACGCAGCTGCGACTCCTTTGTTTGGCATGCATAAGTATGGAGAATGGGTGGAGGAAATAGGAGCGCAGTGCTGCGGTGCTCGTCGACCACTGGCTTGGCGCGGCTGGCTTCAAATTCAGACAAAAAACAACAAAGACAACACAATTTGGTAACTTTTTGCGAACACGCACGCCGGCTGCTGTGTTGTCCTCCACTGCGTTTGTTGTCTTCTTCTCTACAGCAATGAATAATGAAATCGTTTGCAGGCAATTGGAACATGGGAAATACTTCTCTTCATTCTTTGGTTGCACTTGTCTACCATCGCCGCACGCGTGATGTGCGGTTCTCTTAACCCTGCTGAAGAATGGCCGAGTGATGAGTGCCTACCGCCGCGAGGTTTCTTTGATGAGCTGCATGTCCGCGAGGTCGTCGTTAATGATGTTCGACAGGTGCTCCAGCCCCTGTCGCTGCTTATCCATGAACTGCACAACACCAACACGCGATGATTTGGGTCAGATAACTGAATCACTAGCAAAGCGGCGCGAGGTCCTTTCAAGAACGCACCTCATAGAGTCGCTGCAGGTCCTGTGGACTGAGCTGACTTGTCGGCAGCGGCTGTGCCTCCTTCTGCACACGCTGGAGTGAGACGGCATCATTTAGTCGCGCCTTGTACTGGCCTGGCGAGTCCAGCAACGTCTGCAGCTTCTTCAACGCCATGCTACAGTCCAAGCACATCAAGTTAGTGTCAATCACCACACACACACACACGTCGAACCGATTGGCAACGTACGCAAGCTGCATCTCTTCGCGCTGAAGCGGCTTGCCGTAGTTCTGCAGGAGCTCGATGTCCCGCATAACCTTCACCAGCGCGTGGAAGAGCTGGATGTGCTCGTGGCGGCATTTCTCAAGTTTCTCCTCTGTGGCGCGCGAGTGCTTGTCCATCTCGTTGAGCTGCGCGCGCAAGTCGTCCGTGTACTTGTTGTACTTCTCAGCATGCTCCTGCTGCGCCTTGATACGCTTCAGCAGATTATCGAAACCCAAGATAGGGACGGGCGTGCAGTTGAGCGGGTCCGGGTTGTCCAGCTCCGCCTGGTTCCACAGGCGCTCGCTGATGTGCGGTGGTCGGACATATAGGTGTCGCTGCGTCGGGTCGACGGTGTTGTACATGAGGAACTTGAAGCGCGACTGTGCTGGGTCCTGGTATGCGGCCTTCACTGTGTTGAGCTGTGCGACCGATGCATCTGCACCGAGGATAATCGGGGCGGGAGCAGTAGACGCCGCCGGAGCGGCACCAAATGCTGAAGGTGCTGCGCCGGGTGTGGCGGTGCCGAAGCCACTGCCCCCAAAGAGAGAAGATCCTGTTGCGGGTGCTGCACCAAACGCGCTGGTTCCCGTGCTAGGAGCTGTGCCAAATCCAAAGCCCGTGCCGGTGGTCGCAGGCTTCGCTCCAAAGCCGAAGCCGCCTCCGAATCCAGTGGTTGCCGTGCTAGTAGCCGCAGGGGTCTGACCAAAGAGCGACGGCTTCGCCGCTGAAGCACCTCCAAACCCGAAAGACGACGCCGTGCTGGTAGCTGGCGTAGTACCGCCAAAACTGAAGCCCGTGCTTCCAGCAGCCGGTGCTGCACTGGTTCCGCCGAAACTGAAGCCACTGGATGCAGCTGGAGCAGCAGCAGGAGTCCCACCGAAGCTGAAGCCGCCACTAGCAGCAGGAGCTGCGCTGGTGCCTCCGAAGCTGAAGCCGGTGCTGCCAGCAGGCGCAGCAGCGGGTGTTGCACCGAAGGAGAAGCCCGTCGACGCCGCTGGGCCTGCCGCTGTACTGGCTGGAGTGGCTCCAAAGCTGAAGCCCGTGGTAGGGGCCGCAGAGGTCGCAGCTCCGCCGAAACTGAAGCCGCCCGAGGCAGCAGGCGCAGCGGCCGCTCCCCCGCCGAAGCTGAAGCCACCGGACGCCGGTTGTGTCGCTCCTGCAGTCGCTCCGAACATGTCACGAGCTGTAGACGTGTAGAATGTCCCTGAAAGATTGCAGCAGGCACAGAGAGAGAGAGAGAGAGTCAATGACATGGCTTCCAGGACCGAATCCGCAGCTTATAGAGCGAGTCAGAGCGACATGGAGAGCTCATCGTGTACGTCTGTGTCTTCTCTGTTGGAATACAGCGACAAGAGTGCGTCTATTACCTGTTTGTGGCGCGGGGGTCGGCTTCTAGATGACACGCAGACACTCGGAGCTCGGTCGTCCTTCCGCTCAACACCAGATGCTTGGCGCGCACTCCTGCGTTCTAAAGTGACACTGCAATTGGCCAAAATTCTAGTCACATAACCTCCAATCAAAGACCGTTATCCCGTATAAGTGCGAATGGATCCAAGTCGCATGTCATTCAGCTTCAAACAGCGAAGAGCTACTTACGGGACGGAGATGACGACGGCGCCAGTGGAGCGCGAGCCTCCGGTGGCGATTCCTGCAGCCAAATGGCGCGTGGGGGAGCGCCAGGTGCCTCGCTCACGTCACGAGCTGACGCCACGCGCGCTGGCGGCGAAGGAGACGCATCCGCTGGCTCTGGCGACGACTTTATCCGGTCTCTCGGGTGATGACGAGACGGCGGCAGTTGTAGTGGATCCGCCGCTGAGTTCTGCGTCTTCGGCTCTTGGTGACTCGTTCACCACGCGAAGAGGCAGCGGTGGCGTGTCTCCGGAGCTCGTGGTGCTGCAGGACGGAGACGTGGACCCTCTGGGCGTCCTCGGGGCATTGACAGACGCAAAAGTGGCGCCGACGAAGGCCGCAGCGACGCCAGTTGATGCTGTTAATGCAAGTGATAGAGAGAGTACAGTGAAGCACAAGTGGAAGGGGCACACGGAGCGCCTGCTGGCCAAGTACACCGACCACACGTTCAGGATCAAGGCGAGCATGCTGGAGGTGAACGACCTGGAGAACGAGATCTCGTTCGCTCCAATGAGTGACTATCAGAAAGCTGACGACCAGGAAGAGGCGTCGGTTATTAAGAAGACGCGCGCGCGGTTGGAGCAGCTGGAGCGCGGGCCTGACAACAATGGACCGACCTCGGAGCAAGACGAGAAAACCATTGAGATCTCCCAGAGTCAGTATGTAGCCAAGGTGAGGGAGATGGAGAAGCGGCTGATTTCAAGCTGGGAGCAAAACCACAAGGTGGAAGCTCTGCGTATTGCCATCAAGTGTGTGAAGCTACTCGCAGACACAGACACGGCGCCGCAACTCTATCCGTGCGTGTTTGTGTTGGTGAGTGAAGTGCTCGATGCCTTTGGCAAGCTCGTGTTCGATCGCATCCACGCACGAGCTTCCGAGGATGAGAACGGTCAGCCTCTTCCGGAACCGCTGGGCGACAATTTTATGAGCTCTGACGTCAATGTCCAAGCCACCGAGACGTGCCGCAACTGGTTCTACAAGACGGCCTGCATCCGAGAGCTGCTCCCACGAATGTACGCAGTCCGCACGTGTTGAATGCTTTCAACGATCCTTTTGACTGACCAGTGTGTCGAATTTTTGCTCAGATATATCGAGATCGCGCTGATCGGATGCTATCGCTTTCTTTGCGATGGCGAGTACCCGCAGATTGTAGCGCGGCTATCGAACATGCTCAAGTATGTCGCTTTGTGTAGCAGTGCTATATTGTCATCAAAAGTGGTATCTAACAATGCGTCGTGCTGTATCCCAACGAGTTTAGAGGTGTTGGAGAACCGATGGTCGCGTTGTACGCGCGCCTGTACCTGGCACTCACCAGTTCCGAGTTGCTGGGCACTACCTCGCCGTCCGAGCAAACCGTCGTAGTAAGCAGTAGCTTGTTCGACTACTTTTACGCGTTCAATTGGTTCCGGCGAAACAAGTTGGAGCACTGGCTGCTGACCCACAAGATGGAGCACGATGAATATCTGGCGCTGCACTCGCCTGCCGTGGAATGGCTCGTTAAATGCGCAGCTCCAGGAGCCACTCAGGACAGCTTCGACACGTTGTTGGCGCACTATCAAGAATATTCTGACAGCTCGATGGTGTTGAAGCACCTGTGCGAGTGTTTTGGCGCCAAGTTTTACGCCTCAACACCCACCGAGATGCTAGAGCTCATTCGCGTATCCTCTCCGTCGCTAGTCTCGAAGTGCCATCTTTACAGTCTTGTTGCGGTGCAGCTCAGCAATGTGCCGGTTATTGCGGAGAATGAACCAGGTGGAAAGCTCCAGTTTCTGAACGATTCCTGGTCGTCCATTACTTCCCAAGAAAATATAACGCAGTACATGGAGTGTGCTGCCGCCTACATGAAGCTTATAGTGGCTCAATTCTCGGTACGATACGCGTTGGAAATCGAGGTGTGCGGAAGACGACGCCATGGCTGACTTTAATCTGTTTTTCTTACGACTTCGATAGCATCGAGAAGCTCTCATTCTGCTTAAGGATGTCGTGCGTCACCTGAACTCAGCGACGCCCGAAGAACTCACAGCCAAAACGTACAACTTGCTCGGTGCTCTCATCGAGAATGTTGTCTTCGGTGCCAAGCAGCACTACGAGTTTTTCTCGAAGCTTATCCCGTCTACATCGTTTTTGGTAAGTGGCAGTGAGCAGAGCGTGTCGTGAATCTTAACAATGCTCACTAAGACTTGGTTGTCTGCAGGCGCTAATGGGTATGTTCAAGCGAGAGTCGAGCGTGGATGTGGCAAAGAAGGTATTGCGAGCTTTTGTGGGCGGGAGCATGAAGAAGTCGTCTAATCGGTCCGGCGCATTACGGCTCCATGTGGTGGGGCCCGAGGCTGCTGTAGCACACACGCTTTTGGTTGTTTGTTGTCGCGTCCATGATGCACTTGACTCTCTCAGTACTGCATCCGAACGTGCGGAGGCGAATCCCGATATCTCCGCATTCGTCACGCGGCTTGGATACGTCAATGATACCGCCAATTCAAGTGAACGAGCTCAAGATGAGGAGCAGGAGGCGCTACTCATGTTGTACACTGATTGCCGTCGTTCATTTTATAAGCTGGAGCCGATCAAGGAACTACTGTCCACAATGGTGCTTCGGTTGGCGATGCACGTTCACAAGCGGACTGGTGGTGGTGTTGCGTCTGTCATCAGCGGAAAGAAGCGAATGCACGCACGGCGAAACTTCATTCAGTCGTGTCTGGCGTTCGCGCACATCACAATCCCGTCAATTGAGGCCCCTCTTGAAAAGCTTCAGCTCATGGTGTCGGCAGCGAATGCTGCCCTAGTGACGAGCTGCATCCCGCAGATGGACGCGCTAGTGAAGGCTGCAATTGTGCTACTCGCAGAGCTTGACCCAAGTGCTATTGAGTCTGTCCGCCGCTCCGACGAAGACTCAGATGCGATAGTTTCCCTCACCCCAATGCGCAGTGTTGCGATTGGACTGTTTGGGGCGGTGGGTATCAACAACACCAGCACTGTCATCGACCATATCGTGCAAGTGATCGCCCAGTTGATGAGTCTGTTGGTGTACGCTCCGTCGCTGAATGACGAAGACCCGTTCTACTTCGTAAGTGCACTGCGTAAGGCTGTACTGGAGCGTCTGGAGTGGGTAGCACCGAGTTCGTCGTCTGTGTCTCGTCGACTGGAAGCTGGAGTCGCTCGCGTGCGCGTGCTGCTCATGCTCGTCCAGCTCTATGGTCTTTGGGGTCAACGAAAGCTCCCGGGTCGACTGGATGGCGTGGACTCAAACGACGTCCTCTACGGTGGAGACGACACATTTTACAACGAGGTGCAGACGCGCTTCAGCTCGACGGTTGAAGAAGTGGCACGAGAAATCGAGGGACTGGGCGATGCAGTCGAGGGCAACAACGTTGAGAGCGGTGCTCGTGTTGAACAGTTGGAGGCTGCGCAGGTGGAGCTGATGTTGGACTTTGTCAACCTGGTCGTTCCCGTTCTCGAGTACGACGAATCTCGTCTGGAAGATACCCCCACCATGACCGACTCGTTCAGGGTGGAGGAAGTCGGGACCAGTAGAAGTGGAAGTCGACGTCGTAAGAAGCCTCGCTCAGGGGCTGCACTGGTCCGCAAGTGCATGGCGTACAGCCACGAGAAGGCGCAGTCACTGAAGCAGGCTAAGCCGAGAGAGACGTCCACAAGGCAATTGCAGATAACCACGTGGATTTGTCGCTATTTCGACAGTACGCGTGCGTACGTCGCCGAGTTCATGAGCGGGATGCCCAAGCGCGTAGCAGGAGTTCGACTGGACGCGAGCAGACAGCAGGCCGTCCAGGCTCTGGCTGAGACTCTCAACAACCTGGCGCTTTAGTGACCGTGTAGCAACGTGTCGTAAACCGAAGCAGTAGCGACTCCATTTCCACAGCGCCGAATATTCACTCGAAGTCATGGACCTCGCGCATTCTCCTCCTGTGACAGGAACATAAAGAATGGAACTGATTCTACGATGGTCAAGTCCCTGATACTTCTTTGGTGACCAAGTCCCTGATGTCGCGAGCTTCGAATGAGCACTAGCAGTTGCCTTAGATCGCTAGTGCCACATTTATTACCACCAGTCGGTCACTATCTGGTCACCAAATGCATTAGCTTCAACGCGCGACGCTTCAAGATCCATCCTGAACTAGGCGAAACCCGATCCACATACAAAACTCAAGTGCAGTGTTGCCTAGCGTAAGAGCCGTTACGCGGACTGGACTAGGCAGACGCCCCTTGACATGGATATGCAACTTCTCGCTGGACCGACCGCTTCGGGCAGCGCTCACTGCAAACTCATTCCCGAATTTCCAGCGTCCAGCTCAAGCTCCTCTCCAACAAACCAGCACCAAGCACTCCGTCAGTCATGGGCAAGGGCAAGGGCAAAGACAAAGATAACAAGGAGGAGAAGACCGCCGCCAAGGACGGTGAGTCAGCGCCAGTGGAGGGCTGTGTAAGTGCAGGATACTGACTAGTTGTGGTGTCTGTTGTATGTAGCCCCCAAGGAGGAGAAGGGCGGCAAGAAGGGAGGCAAGAAGGGAGGCAAGAAGTAACCAAGCTCCACCCCTGTGGTCTGCATTTGAATGAGAGACACTCATGCCGCAGTGCCCTAAGGCTAAAGGCTCCGGCCAAAAGCCACGCGAATAAAATATGAAATTCACGTTCTCCATTCTCCAAGTCTCCCTTCTGTATAAATAGTCTCCTCTTCTCTTGATTTAGTGTGTGACATGAAGAGAAGAATGCTCTCTCACTTCCACGTAGTCGGGCATGTCGACGGATAGCCGAGCAGTCACGGCGCCCACGACACCGAGCGGTCGCTATCGCTTGAGGACCCATGAGCTCGCGCCTGTGCATCTGCCGAGAGCTCGGGCATCGTCTTCCTCTACTGCTGACGGCTCCAAGGCGGATGATCTCACCGCTATACTCCCCGCTCGACCACGCGTGTCCATTACAGGAGTAGGCGCTACCCCTCGAGGTCGGGCAGTACTGGAATCGGTTGCGTTCGACCCGTTCAGCAAGTCCGAGAGCTTCAAACTGCTGCTGCAGAACCCCGAGGCAAGCAGCAAACGACGAAAAGACCCGGCTGCGGTATCGGAGTTCCGGCAGTGGCTGCTGCAGCACTTCCCTCACCTCGTACAGACGCTCCGGTCGCTGTGTGTGATCAGTGCACAGCCAACGAGGCTGCAGGAGGAACTTCTACCAGATCCAGCGACCTCGTCCAATGAGCCTGTTAACCAATGGACGCCTTCCATAACCGGTATAAAAAAGTTTAATGACCCGACCAAGGCGTCATTAAACCAGTCATTAAACTTGGTGATTAAACTGAATTGTTTGGTCAGACCGAAAAGTGGTCTGACCAAACAATTCGTTTGGTTCGGTTTTATCTCGTTTTATACGCCCCTAATCTTGCAACCGATCAAACTAATAGCTTGACTTCAGTATGTCACCAGATACTACCTCGAAGTGGAAAGCCCTCGTTCAAACTTCAATTCAAGCGATCTTGAAAGGGAGCTGGGGGCTTTCGCGCGCATTCGAGTTTCGCGCCCAGCAGCCTGGCATCGTCATTCGAAGAATCGCAGCCTACTGCACAAGTCGGCCTGAACTCGTCCCCACACTGCGGGTGAGTGCAAAAGTGTTCTAACTGCGTGTGCGTACTGACACGTGTGTGTCTTTGCGGTAGGTTCCTACCGCATTCGTCGACACTCATAAAGGTAATTGAGACTCTTGTACCATTGTCTATACGGTAGGTGTTAATCTATCACTAACCGCACTCACGTTGCTTTCTGTAGAGGCTGTGACTATGGTGAAGAGATGCTATCGCGATGCGGGGGTCTCTCCGTGCACTGTGACTCAAAAGAAGCGCCAGAAGACGCTGGCGCCGTCTTCTCCTGCCACCACCTCCTTTTTGCGACTGCGGTCTGGCCCTGTTGTTCGTCACCCCCTCATTATCGAAGCTGCTACGATGCATGTGGAGTCGCTGAGTGCATTTGAGCTTGCACCGGTGGATCCGTGTGCGTCTTGCTTCGACTCGAATGGTTTGGTCAAGTCGGCATGTGGGATGTCGCCCCAGCCGACAACTCTGTCGCCGTGGTCGCCCCAGCCGTCAACTCTGGCGCCGTGGTCGCCCCAGCCGTCAACTCTGGCGCCGTGGTCGCCCCAGCCGTCAACTCTGGCGCCGTGGTCGCCCCAGCCGTCAACTCTGGCGCCGTGGTCGACCAGCTCTGAGTCGTCCACGCTTGTGCCAAACTCCCAGTCGTCCACTCTGTCGGCTCCGTCCCCACCTCCCACGCTTTTACCAGCGTCCACGATCTCCAGTCCGTACGACCGGCCTTCGAGTCGAGAATCGTGGACGCCAAGACCCAAGCCTTTGAGGTACATGCCACCGGTGGATGGCCATAAGCCAGATTCAAAAGCTGGGGGGGACCTCTCTTCGTGTGGTCGGGTGTCGGCTCTGGTGCAGCACACCTCGACGTCCTACTCTACGGTGAAACACGGCCGCGTCCATGTCGGAGACGCTAGCGTGCAAGGTCGAGATGTCCCCGCCTGGTTTTCGGAAGCCTTTGAATCGGATGGTTACGATTCTGAGGCTGTGGCGCTGGTGTTGGAGCTTCCGGAAAAGAAGTTGAAGGCACGCACTGAAGACCGCGTTGTCTCCCGCGTGCCTCCAGCTACGGAGAGCATTTCCAACGGAGTGTGGGTCCTCGAGGAGTGGCCGACGGGCATCAAGTTTATACGGGAGCAATTCAACCCACGATCGTGGAAATTTCCTGTGGTGCCAATCGGCATCCGTGGTGGTGCCGGGTGTGGTTGTGAGCAGCGCTGCCTCGCCACTACGTGCCTAAACGCACGTGAAAGAATGCAGCAGCAAACAGGACCGAATTGATGAGGCCGAAGAAGAAGACGAGGACGACGAAGAGCGTGGCAGCAATAAAGACGAGGTCAATGCGGATAGCGACGAGTCCTGGCGGCTCATGCTTCGCTACGCTACTGTGCGGTCTGCAGTACCTGGCGAAGTAATTGCGAGTCAAAACGCCACACGTAGCACGTGCGTGTACTTCCTGCTAAATGGGCACTGCACGCTCTCGTTCCGCCCTATGCTTCTGCGAGACGCGAAGGTGCCATCGACCCCTTCAACTCTGCCTAGGATGCACGCTGCTATGCTTGGGTGTAGTGATCGCCCTGTTGTTCAACTGCGAGAGCTTGTTGCAGGCGATTGCTTCGGTCTGGACGCTGCTGCATTCGGATTCAACCACCTCCTTACTACCGCAACGGCGGGCACTGCACGCCAGCGCAATTTTCTCGGTCTGCGCGAGGTGGCTCTTACATACGTGTTGTGCTTGCCGTACCAAGTCGTCCAGCAGCTCCAAATACTCCAGCGCCGACGTCAAGTGGGAACCGCTCGACTGCCACCCGTTTTCCCGTACTCGTTCGCCCCAGAAGCAGAGGTGTTTCTCCGCAACATGTTCCTGTTCCAAGCTATGGCAGACTCGTCACGACGTTTTTTAGCAGCGCACCTGCGTCCTGTTGTCGTAGCGCGACAAGAGTATCTCTTCACACCAGGCCAACCTGTGCAGGTGTTCATCGTTATCACTGGACAGCTCACACTCGGAGCTCCTCGCCAGGAGCACACTGGAAGACGAGAGGAGGCTGATCTTGAGCTGGAGCTCCTTCAAGCGCACGATTCCGTTGGGCTAACGGAGGCATTGCAAATGACTACATCTTTCGCGAGATATTGCGTTGTGACTTCGGCGAGCGGCGCACGAGCATACGCTCTGCCTTCGACAGTCTTGCTCATGATTCTAACACAAGAACCTTCATCCCTGAAGCTGATCCACGAATGGATTGCTAGCCGAAAGTCCTGGTTCGAGCTCCGTCGAGCCACAGCACTGGCTCAGCGCAAAAAGCACACAGTAGAAGGCTCGGAACACGTCGTGCGACTGACGCTGGCAGCGCAACGACGCAGTAAGCTGACTTGCTCTCGTTGCGGTTGGGCAGGACACACGTCTACCTCGGCATCATGCGTTCGAGTCGAGGTCTCCGGAAACAATCCCACAGATCCGCGCATGCTGATTACTTCAAGAAGAGAAGGGAGGTCACGGGAAGACAGCCAAGCAGGAAACGAACAGGAACGGAGATCCCGAAGTTCTCGCGGCACCGAACACAGCGAATTCATCTCAGCCCACTTGCCACTTCCTCCGAGCAGCCCCGTAAGCTCATCTAACACGCCCGCACGTCGAAAACTGCAGGTCGACTTGATGGTGCTCCGAGCGCTACAGATATCGAAACTCACAACAGGACGTAGCGTGAGTAGCCAGGAAGACCTGTCTTCGAACTCAGCCCACCACGATAAGGACGATGACTTGCGCAGTTGTGCTCTGACACAGTCCCTTCAACGGCTGGAGATGGCACTAGCACACGACGAAATATCCCCCAGACAGCAAGGAAGAAGGTAGAGCTGCAAGGTACCACACGTCAGTTCATGCTTTACCTGTTTCAGCTTTAGTGAAGCAGCCTCGTGTGGATACCTGGATGTCTCCCTATCTGCGCCGCCGCTTTTTGCTCTTCGACTTCCGAGAACTGCTCTTCTTTTGCTTACCCAGCGCACCCTTGAGTGGCTCGAAAACGCTTTGACCCAGGCCAAAATGTTTATCTTCGTTGTACGCTCCCCCATCAAGTTGATGCAAATGTCGTCGGTGATAGTACGCAATCGGGATGGCTGGGATGTAGCGAGGGTTTGCGAATTCATTCTTGGGTAGCGAAAGACCGGCCACGTCGCATTCTTCAGGGAATTCCACCGTCGGGCTCTGGGCATTGAACACGTCTACAGGAGCTTCCTTCGCAGCCTCGGTAATCTTGTCCTTCTCACGTTTTCTCTCTTCAGCATCACGATCAAAAACTTCTAGATGTAATTCGTTGTCTGTGACGAGGCGGAACCCTGCGGGGTACATCGCCCCTGGCCAGGTGGTGGTGAACTGCTCCTCTAGTACATGGAAATTCCCACTGGTAGATACAGCTAACACACTCTGTCTGGAGCGGTCCCAAGCAAGTGCTAGCACGCCGTCTTTTACTCCGACGTTGTGCTGAGCTGTTGTCTTTCCTTGCACAGAGGCGCGGTGCCACGTGAATAGCCCGTTCTCGCCAACATGCCGGTGGCGTACAACGGGTGTGCCTACCACAAACTCCTCCCCACCGCTAAAACAGCAAACGGCCCAAGGCGCGCGCACCGCACCCGTGGAGTGAAGTGCCACTTCACGCAACCCCAACGGGTGCTCTTCAGTGGCATTAGATTCTTCGCTTGGACTATCCTCAGGAGTTGATGCTTCCGCGTTCTTGTTCGCATCCAAGATGAATTCATGAATACCTTTTGAGCTCGTGAGGAGCAGGGCTGTTTCACGCAAGTTCACACACAGATCAACGAACTGGATGATCACGTTCAGTTTCAGACTATCAAGGCACCGCAAAGTATCAGCGTCCAGCACAGCCAGCGTAGATTTCGACGTGGCACAGTATATGCGCTTCCCAGAACGACCATACCGCGCACAGGACGCAAGCGCGGGGTGACGTGAGCTGTTCTGTGGTGTTGGCTGCGTGATCTGATCGTTTTCAAGAGGCACGCTCTCCAACTCCTTGCGTTCTCCAGATACGACATCCAGCAGCACCGGTCGAGAGTTCCAAAAACTCACGACGACCAGCTTCGGGTCACGTGGGTGCGAACTCAAAGAAGTGATCGTCCCGTCAAACCGGAAAGCCGACACAAGCGTGGCAGCTTCCACATTCCAGACACACAGCCTCGCCCGCCGGGTCGACTTCTCCTCACAGCCAGCGAAAAGCCACCGGGAATCGCACGACCAGGCACATTGCGATACCACCTTCAGCGCGGTCTTCACGACGCGAAGATCCGACAGTGTCAATACAGCTCCACCTTCTGAAGCGTCCGCATCCTCCTCCGTCTTGGTCTCTTCGCTCTCTTCGTGATGATTCTCCTCTCCCGCTTCTACTTCTGCTTCCACCTCCGCCTCTTCATCTTCCTCAGTCGCCACGTCCTCCTCGACGGACGCGGCGTCTTCCGTTCTCTCCTCTTCATCGTCCTCCACGGACGCGTCATCGTTCTCCACGGATCCTTCAGCGTCGCCTGCATCTGTCTTGCTCTTCTCGGCTCCACCTCCCTCCGCCTTGTCACCTGCAGCCCCCTGCCCGTCCATCTTGTCGTCTGCGGCAGCCTCCACCGATGTGAGTGCAATGAGCGTCGGGTCCAGCTCCCGCGTGATCACGCGGATCGTCGTGTTGTCCCAGATCGTGACGCGGCCGTCGCGCTCGCCCACCGCCACGAGCGTCTGCGACGTGTTGAGCGCCAAGCAGTTGGCCTGCTGCGTGTCCTCTAGACAGCTCCAGGCCGACGTGGGGCGCGACAGCAGGTGCTTCTGCAGGTAGTCGTCGTCATCCTCGGCTTCTTCCACGTATGGGGCCTCAATTTTGGCCACTGGCGTCGCGTTCTCAGCGCTAGAAGTGGCAGGAGCTGCAGGTGGCGGGGGCTGCTCGTCTTCCGCTGATGATTGCGGAGCTTCTACAGGGAGTTCAGCGGCCGGAGACGCACCGATCGACGCAGAAGACGCAGCGGCAGCAGCCTGCGCCAGTTGCTGTCGACGTCGCTCCTCCTGCTGCCGCTCCTCGGCGTGCACGACGCGGCGCAGCGCCTGGTTCCACATGCTGCGGAGATCGACACCTTGCAATTTCGAGAGTGTGTGTTTTCATTGTCGGAATGTATGGAATACTGATCTCAAGTAATTGCTGATCGTCCTACTGTGTCACTATCTCCCTCTCGAAAGAATGACATGTATGATGCACTTCTTCAACCCCTCCGGACAAGATGAAGGACGACAAGCACGACGACGAAGAAGGTCCCAAGCGAGGCACCGAGACGGACACGAACATGAACCACCAACTCTGGTACCACACGCTGCACACCCCGCAGTCGCAGGACAAGCTGGTGTATGCGTACCCGAGTGAACCCACGTTCAACGTTGGTGCAGAGGTCTCCGACGACGGCAAGAAGTTGCTGCTGTACGTGCAGGATGGATGCAAGAACGCGAACATGATCCACGTCGCTGACTTGAGCGACTTCGATAACTTCCTGAAGGGACCGAGCGACTCGACTATCTCTGTGACCAAGCTTGTGGACAACATGGACTCGGCCTACTCATACATTCTGAATGACGGAGACTACTACTACTTCAAGACCAATGCCGATGCCCCGCGTGAGCGTGTGGTGCGCACCAAGCTGGGCGACGGCAGTGCTGCACCTGTGTGGGAAGAGGTGATCCCTGAGCAGCCCGACTCTATCGTGATTGAAGGCGTGCACCCAGTGGCGCCGAACCTTTTGGTTGTGCAGCTTGTCAAGGACGTGCACAACGAATTGCACGTGTACAATCTGGACGGCGTGTTCCAGTACGAGATTCCTCTGCCCAGTGTGGGCACTGTCGGAGTGGCCAGCAAGCGCACGGAGTCGGAGCTGTTCTACCACTTTATCTCCTTCCTCTACCCGGGATCCATCTTCCGCGTTGACCTGTCCAAGTCAACCCCCGGCTCGGTTCCTTCCGCCGAGCTCTTCAGGGAAACCAAGGTGAATGGATTCGATCCAAGCCAGTTCGAAGCGGAGCAAGTCTTCTATCCATCTAAGGACGGCACGAAGATCCCCATGTTCCTTGTGAAGCGCAAGAACGCGCCCAAGAACGGCGAATTGCCTGTGTATCTGTACGGCTACGGTGGCTTCAACATCTCGCTCACGCCGGCTTTTAGTGTGTCACGACTCGTGTTCGCCCAACACTTTAATGGTATGCTGGCGTTGCCTAACCTTCGCGGCGGTGGCGAGTACGGCGAGCAGTGGCACCAGGACGGTATGCTACACAAGAAGCAGAACGTGTTCGATGACTTCCACGGCGCTGCGGAGTACCTCATCAAGGAAGGCTACACAAACCCGGAGAAGATTGCGATCCATGGTGGTTCTAACGGCGGGCTGCTTGTGGCGGCCACCAGTAACCAGCGTCCCGATCTCTACCGTTGTGCCGTGGGAGCTGTGGGCGTCATGGATATGCTGCGCTTCCACAAGTTCACTATCGGACACGCGTGGCGCACGGACTACGGTGACCCGGACGTGGCTGACGACTTCAACTACATCCTCCAGTACTCGCCGGTGCACAATGTGCCGCGCGCTGACAGTTCTATCATGCAGAAGCTCGCGGAGCGTGGTGGATTCCCGTCGGTTCTTCTGACTACGGGTGATCACGACGATCGTGTTGTGCCCCTGCACTCATACAAGCTTATTGCGGAACTGCAGCACCAGCTCGGCAACTCGGATGCGCAGACCAACCCTCTTCTTATCCGAATTGACACGAAGTCTGGCCACGGAGCTGGCAAACCCACTGCCAAGATCATCGAGGAGACGTCCGAGGTATTTGCCTTCATCGCGTGGAACCTGGGCGCTCCTTTCGTTGCTTAACAAGATCGCGAACTCGTTCTTCGATGGTCCATTAGATATCCTGCGTCGAGTCCTGCAATGCGTAAAGCTATTACGATGCATCCGAAAGTGGACAGCAGAATACCGATAAAATACATGGATTTGATAGCACTCATCCCTTTGCGTGCGCGAATAGCAAGCACGACGGTAACACCACTACTCACTTCATCAAAAAGTTTCAAGAACATCCTCAGTGGCTTCATCGAGCACTGCTCTGCATGCCGATATGGCATCCGGGTCGCACAATATACTTACAGGCAGGCTGCCGTCAAACTGGAGCTGCTCCTTGCCGGTCGGGCCAAGCTCATACGTATTCGAGCCTTGCACTCGCATCGTACACTCCATGGCCTTTTGCAAGGCCAGGAACGCATCGTTGATTTGGTCCCTAGTCAGCGATGCGAACCCTCGCTCTACGCCAGACATCAGCTCCGTGAGCCCCGATACCGGCGCCACCATTGTAGAAGGCGGCGGCATTTTCAGTGCTGCTTGGATTGGTTTGAAGAGATTGTTCTCCATCACGGTGAAGTCTGGCGAATACGGCGGCAGGTTCTGCATCTGAATGTTCCAGCCTTCCTTCCGGCCTTCTTCCGCGAACATCGCATCGCCCGAGGACCGAATCTTCGCGCTGTCTTGCTGAATGTAGATAGCGCCTTGCATAAGGTGCGCTGGCATTTTCTGCCTAATAGCAGGAACAATCAGCTCCGTGATCATTCGCTGCACGTCGTCTTTGTTCACTGTCTCCAGCGCGACAAACGCTCGTTCAGGAATCTGCTGCGACGACTTCATATCCACATCCTGCACCTGCACTTCTTCTCGCACAAAAGGCCACGTGCCAATCTTGCCGTCAAAGTACTCGTTCTTCTGCGGATCCCATTGCGGTCGAGCCACCGCGGCCATGAACATGACTTTGGTCTTCTTGTCCCTCGGGAGCGAGAACCACTTCATGTTGATGTGCACCACGTTGTGCATATCGTCGAACAGTCCATTGGGCCGCACTTTGCTGGAGCAATAACGAAGCCGCTCCAGCTTGTTCTTGTCCGTGAGCGACGGCTTGATCGAGTTGATGGTAGGCTTCCCGTCCTCCTTCAGCAGCTCGTAGAGCGTCGTCTTGGGAATCCCGACGGCCGTGGCCAGCGCCCGGATGGAGCCTCGCTGGGCCAATGGGATCTCCTTCACGCGCTCCAGCTCCGCCGACCAGTCGCGCTTGCGGCGGCCGCGGCGTCCGACCTTGCGCGACGCGATGTCGCACACCTCGTCGCCGTTCTCCAGACTCTGCACCGCTCGCTTCCAGAGCCGCGAGACCGTGCGGCGGTCCACGCCGAACTCGTTGGCGGCGTCTGTGACGGCGTGACGCACCAGCTTCGTGGTGCCTTCGACGCGCCTCTTCATGAGGAAGTCCAGCATGGAGCGGCGCTCCTCGTACGTCAAGTTCCTGCTGCCGCGCTCCTTCCAGGCGCTCGTCTTCTTGTCAGCGGGGTGCGTGGACGTCGGCTGGGCTTCTGTGGCCATGGTGGCCTCTGCGACGGAGAGCAGGACCTCCGGCAGGGGCTCGGAGACGGCGCCGGGACTCGCAGGAAGCTCCGCCATGATGATGATATTTTGCTGAGTGAGTGGAGGAGACAGTTCCAACTGGACGCAACGGACGTCTGCAGCTCGGATTGGCTGAAATAGAGGGTTTTATGCCCCTGTTGTGTGGTGAACACCATGCAACTTCAACATCATGTGGTACCGGTACATGTAGCCCCAGCGCAGATAACGAGAAGATCACTGAAAGATAATTAACAGATACTACATGAGACTGGTCACTCCTGTGGGATGCTGAGCAGGGCCTGGCACGTACTCAAGGCCTCTGGTCTGCATACTACGCTCATGGGCAAACTGCCATCCTGCTGCAGGCTCCTCTTCGTCACATCTTCCTGCGACTCGAAATCGTTGGAGCCTCCAGCCATCATGATGCACTCCATCGACTTCTGCAACGCCAGAAACCCGTCGTTTATCCGCCGCTTGGAGAGAGCGGCAAAAGCGCGCTCCACGCCAGCGAAGAGCTCTTCAATCGACGGCAGCTGCACAGCTACACTGCGAAGATGCGGTGGTACCGGTTCCGGATAGATGCACTTGAGGAAGCTGTGGTTTAACACAACGAGCTCCGGGCTGTAAGCTGGCTGGTACTGCACCCGGATATTCCAACCGTCTGCGCTTCCATGCTCCGCCACCACCGGGTCGTCAGGGGCCAGTCGCACCTGTTGACTGTCCAGTTGGATGAAGATCGGCCCGCGACGCAGCGACCTCGGCATCTTCGTCTTGATCGCCGGAATGACATTGCTTGTGATCATGCTCTGGATTTCCTTCTTCGTGATGTTCTCCAATACTCGAAAAACGCGTCCGACTTGAGCCGTAGCTTGGTCCCAAGCAAGCACGTCTTCAACGTACGATCCCAGCGGCAAGGGCGGGTCGGCTACCACAAACGGCCAGACGCCGAGCTTACCATCAAACTGCTGCTGGCGCTCATCATCCCATTGGGGTCGAGCGACAGCGACGAGGAACATCACCTTTGTTTTCTTGGCGTCGCGACTGCTCGGAAGCCAGCACCACTTGGTGTTGATGTGCACCACGTTGAACATGTTGTCGAACACGCCGGTAGGTTGCATCTTGCCCAGGCAGAAGCGCAGGCGGTCTCGCTTGTTCTTGTCGGAGAGCGCCGGCTTGATGACACTGGCGACCGTCGGCTTGACTTCCGTGCTCGTCTCCTGTTGACTACCGTCCGTGTTCGTGCCGACATTGTCCTCGTTCCGCAATAGCCGGAAGAGCGTGGTACGCGGGACACCCACAGCCGTCGAAAGTGCGCGCAGAGAGCCGCGCTGGTTCAGCGGGAGCTGCTTCAAGCGCTCCAGCGCGGCCGTGTAGTCCTTCTTCTTGCGGCCGCAGTTGCCGCGCTTCTTGGACAGCACCTGCTTCATCACGACGTCCGTGGACGCGCCGGCATCCAGCGCTGCCTTCATGAGGTTCCAGACGCGGGATACGGTGTTGCGGTGCACGTGGAACTTGTCTGCTGCTGCGGCGATGACCGCGCGCGGCAAGCGGCCCTCGCCCTCGCTGCGCTTGAGCAGGAAGTCGGCCATGCAGAGTCGCTCCTCGTCGGTCATGTTGGGCTTGCGGCGCCCCAGCAACTTATCCTCTTGATCTGTGGTCGAGGCAGCGGCGTCATCGGGCAGCGGTGGCTCGGGCAGGAAGACCGCGGGCTCCTGCAGGGGCTGAAGACTCGCCATGACGTCAGCAACTGTGGGGTGAAGTTTGAGAATGGAGAGCGTCACTGACCATCTAATTCGGAAAACATCATTTCAGCGAATCAAAGGGCTGGAAATACCTCGCCGTTCCCTAAAAATTGCACTGCAGTTGAAGACCTGGGCGACCACATAGAAAAAGTCGTCGCGATGCTCAAGTACCAGAAGTGGCTCGCCGCGTTCGTCGTGCTGCTGGCGCTGTGGCTGCTGCTGCTGCGGTACGCGACCGAGACTGTGCAGGACCCGCGGGTGGTGCAGGTGGTGACGGCGCTGCCCGTGTACGCGCTCGTGTCTTTCGGCGCGTATTCGCTGGCCACGATCGCGCTGTCGGTCATGGCGGTGCAGGACTTCCCCGAGGCGGCCAAGGAGCTCGACCGGCAAGTGGTGGAGGCCAAGGCGGATCTGACCAAGAAGGGGTTCAAGTTCTAAAGGCTGCAGGAGAGACAAGATAGGCGTGTAGTACGGCGGGACAGGAAAATCTGCTGTGGCGCGTGCTGGGCAACGCGGATTGCAGTGAATTCAAGTTCATTATGATCGCAAGAGTGACGACGACGAGTTGTTATGTCTGCGGCGACAGTATTTTTCTCGTGAGCGTCATTACGAGCTGCGAGCTCGTCTGGCGAGCTGAGCACATGGTGCTGCTTCGTGTCACGGCCATCGGAGAACCTGTGCAATGTAATAAATGTCATGTGTCCACACCAGATCCTTGTGAAATGACTGTATGGTGTACTTCACATCAAAGTACCGAGGTTTTTCGAGGTTTTTCAGGTCGGTGGATCGCAGTAGTTTCACGGAGGACGGACACGACCAAGGAGCGCGGCATTCGAGCCCAGCCTAGACGTCGCGTGGGTGTGGCTAGCAGGATCGTATCGAACGGGAAGAGGGCGCATTAGATTCTGCAGCGTCTCCTCTCTCGATCGCACTGCCAATTTGTCCGTTTACCTCATTTGGAGCCCTCTACAAGCCTCCAGAAGAAAGTCGTGACCCAGTTGCTGATTCTTCAGCCAGTGATTCTTCACTATGGGAGGCGAGTGCGTGCCGGATCATTGCCGCGAGTGCGGAAGTGCGGACGTTGTGACGGACTTCAGCGCGGGCGACGTCGTGTGCCGCAGCTGCGGCATGATCCTCGGTGAGCGCATTATAGATGATTCCCCCGAATGGCGGACGTTTGCTAATGATGACCGCGGTGACTCCGCTGCGAAATCCAGAGTCGGCGACACCGCTGACGCGCGGCTGGACAGCGTCTCGCTGTCCACGTACCTGGTCGACACGAAGAAGAGCGGCGGGGGAGCCGACGGCGAGTCCGGGGGGAAGCACAAGCGGCCGAACATCTCGTCCGACAGTGCCAAGGTCAGGCGCATGCAGCGCAACATGACGCGCATCCAAGAGGTCGCAGACTACTTGTCGCTGCCCAAGAAGATTGTGGAGATCGCGCTGGACGTGTACGCCGAAGCTGAGAAGCAGGGCGTCAACATGCGAGGACCGGAACGCGAGAGTATGGCGGTCGCAGTGCTGTTCATCGCATGCAGGAAGGCTGGCAACGCGCGGTCGCTCAAGGAGTTTGAAGAAGCGTCTGGAGTCCCGAAGCGACGTATCGGCAAGTCCTTCATGAGCCTGCAACGACGTCTGGATCTCGAGGTGAAGCAGGCGTCGACAGGGGAGTACGTGCAGCGCTTCTGCTCGAGACTGGGTCTGCCGAACAAAACACAGATGATTGCGCACGCGGTGGCGAAGAAGGCAGATAGCCTGGAGCTATCCAATGGACAGCCTCCGGTTGCAGTGGCGGCTTCGGTGATTTACCTGGTGGCCGCTTACACGAACTCGAAGCGGTCTATCCAGGAAATCAGTGACGTGACGATGATCGGTGAGAAGAGCGTGAAGAGGGTGTGCAAGGAGCTGAACAAGAGCCGCGTGGTGCTTTTCGAAGGAGTGGTGATGACTTAGACGACTGCTGACCGTGGCGCCAAGAGAGGCGATGCGGCGATGAGAGTGCGCCAAGTGGTGGTGGTGGTGGCAAAGAAGAAGAAGACCTCGTAAGTAAAAACAGGAAGAAACGCCACACTCAGGTTCGTATATATTTATAGGAGGGTTTCGCGCCTCCTATTTGCATGGTAAGACAATCAAGAAATCTCTTGAGCAGTAGAATAGCTCCGTGTGTGTTGGTGTTTGCTGCTTGTGCGCTTGGATCATTTGACTGACATTTACGCGTTCTTTATGTGCTGTTCGTATCGATTTCAGGCCAGATACAGATAGAGATATAGAGCTAGGACAATAGAGAGCAGAAGTGGAGACGACGCAGTCAATGCATAGATGGTTGCGCCACAAGCATGTCGTTGCTGTACACTACGTAATGTTATTGGTTGACTTCTGACGTGAAGCACTCTTTTACAACCTGTGAAGTTGCCGTTGCCGTGCTTGCTTCTGCAGGCAAGCGAAAACCGTGCTTGCTTCTGCAGGCAAGCGAAAATTGGTAGCCGATGTCACTCGTACACAAGCTGCGCGATCTCTATCCAGGATGTGTGTGTTCGTTGACAGCGCTTGAGACTCCACACGACGCCTCGATACAGCAGCTCTTCCCGGTTGTTTAGTCGACGCAGCACCAGTTCCAAGTTGTCCGAGAGCTGCAGCAGCACAACAAAACAGTAAAAAGTAGAAGCTCACTCGCAGTCGAGGTACCAATGCCGATGCCATTGAGGCACTCGTACCTGCTTGGTGCACGGCTCTGCGAAGCAAAGCGACAGCCCGCACGTTGTAAAGCACCATAAATATCCGCACCCATAGCATGGGAGACACGGGAAGTAGTCCTCCACGGTCTGGTTGAGCACGTCCACGCAGAACTTGAACTCCCTCCTCGATACTGCGCGCAAGAGACACCACCACCTCATTGTAAGCTCCCACCTCGAATCCAATGCAACCAACAGCGGAATGGGCATCTAAGATACGGCTGCACGTACTGATGCCGTCCAGCGCCGTCGGGAACACGTCGTCGTATGCGGACGAGTAGCCGCTCACGGTCTTCATGCCGGTGGCCTCCAACCTGGCCAGCACCACGAGATTGTGGCCGTCGCCGGGCACCAGTCGCTCCGACGACATGAGCCAGACTCGATGCTTGTCACTGGTCCTTTCAGTCCGTGATGCTTGTCAAACGAACGGATGCGAGTCGCCGGATCTTTCACCATTTTTAGATCCGTCGAGAGACGAAAGGGCGCAAAAAGAGACTTCAACACGAAACTGTGTACAGTACATCACATGATCAATGTGTAAGCCACACCACTATCTGTTTGCACAGGGGAAACCTTTTTCTCGAAGCTCCCGCCGACGTTCTCTCCGTCATAGTCAAACCGAGTCGAAGGTCAAGCAGCCACCAAGTCCCAGTCGTCAGTCGCCGTCCTCCTCTTCCCGCCGCCATGTCCACCGCCGCACGCCGACGACTAATGCGCGACTTCCGCAAGCTGCAGAACGACCCGCCGTCGGGCGTGTCGGGCGCCCCCATGGACAACAACATCATGCTCTGGCAGGCCGTCATCTTCGGGTACGGACGGGTTGGGTTTATCGTAACATTCCTCGCGTCGCTATATAGCACTTACCTTACCTTACTCTGCGCTCGCTCTCCTCGACAGACCGGACGACACGCCGTGGGAAGGCGGCACCTTCAACCTGACGCTCGAGTTCAGCGAGGACTACCCGAACAAGGCGCCGACCGTCAAGTTCATCACGAAAATGTTCCACCCCAACAGTACGTAGCTTTATAGAGAGATGCTGTGTATCATTTCTGAGCTTCTGACGGAGAGTTTATTCGCTGCTGCAGTCTACAACGACGGCCAGATCTGCCTGGACATCCTGCAGAACCAGTGGTCGCCGATCTACGACATCTCGGCCATCCTCACGTCCATCCAGTCGCTGCTGTGCGATCCGAACCCGAACTCGCCGGCCAACTCGGAGGCCGCGCGCCTCTTCCAGGAGAACCGGCGGGAGTACAACCGCCGCGTGCGCGAGATCGTCGAGCAGAGCTGGCAGGCGATCGCATAAAAGCTCGCTCGTTGTGTTGCACTGCTGCATGGAGCCGCCTCTTGCGCTGCGATGGAGGGCCTGCAGTAAGAGCGAAGTGCTTTGCTGGGCCGGTGCCATGCTCGTGGATGCGTTTGCCTCTCGTTTCTTTTTATCCCGCTCCAAGCCGACATGACCCAGAGCAACTTTTGCGTCGTGCGTGGCTGGAACAATGCCACGCAGCGCAGCCTACAGACCACGAGCGATGATGACGATGATAAGAGGAGAGGCAAATCAATACAAAGCTGGCTGAACAGTACAAGGAGATGATGGATATCCATGAAGAGATCAAGGTCGGGAATAGGCAGGTGAGGAGAAAACGAAAAGAATTAAGAGAATACTCGTTGCTAGCTTCATTGAGTTGGCACTACTGGGCGAACGGTGCTTCTGCCGCTTCCTCGACGCTGTCGAGCAACTGGTTGGACGGGACTTGAACAGGGTTGAAGCGCGGCTTGATCGTCGGCGCCTTGACGGATCCCGAGGCAGCAGCAGAGGCCGCAGCCGCACCGAAAGAAGACAGTTGAATATCGCAGCCGAGGTCGCGGAGCGCTGCGTAGGCTTCGTCACCGCACCCGCGATACTGCTGTGCCTCACGAAGCAACGGCTCGATCTCTGGTTCGTCTTGCAGGAAGCGCGAGCGCAGCTCCACGCTGCGTGCCACCATGTTGCGTACTGCCAGACTTGCTTGGCGCAGCACAGCTACGTCACGACGGTGCGCCCGCATGGCGCGCGAGATTTGCCGAACAGCTCCAAGCTCGACTAGCGCGCGACTATTCTCTGGAGAGCGGAGTGCAATCGCCGCTAGCGTGGCACACGCGTTCTGCTGAATCGATGCGTCGGCCTCGTGCCGCTGCATGGCCAGCAATGTCCGCTCCACACCCCCAGACTTCAGAATCGCGTGCTTCAGATCGTCCGCTGCTGCTACGTTCCTGAAAACTGTGATGCAGCGCTTGGCCACCGGTGCGTTGTGCTCATACGCCTGCATGACTTCCTGCACGGTGACCAAGCCGTCCAGATCGGCGATCTGCTGGCAGTTTTCCTCCGTCACGGCAAGTTGCTTGAGCACAGCAAGCCAGTTGACAAGCAGATCGGCCTGTGCCGTCGAATCGCCTCGCCCAACTCGACGCAGCACCTCAAAACTGTACGGGATAGCGTCACGTTCGACGAGGGCCTTGATGGTATCCTGCGCCTGTGAGAACATCGCGCGTGGGTCGTCGTTGATCGTGAGCACTCGGAAGCATAGCGCCAACTGCTTCGACAGCACCTCATCACCCTTAGCCCTGTCCAAATGCCCACACAGCGCGTCGACGCCATCTGACTTGGTGAAGTGCGCTTTGTTGCTCTCGTGCTTGACACACGCCGCCTTCACCAGCGCCAACACTCGCACCAAAGCTTCCACGTCCTCCTGTTGTCGCCGCACGACCCTCACAAGCCGCTGCATACCTGAAGCGCCTACAAAGTCCTGATTGTCGGTGCTGTCTGTACACAGCAGCGTCAACAAGCTGCTGCACGACGCCACCACAGCTGCCGAGTCCGTGTCCAGCAGAGCCAGCAGCGTATCCACTGCGTCATTGCGTCCTGCCACCACTCGAGCCTCGGGCACCTCCTCACAGACGCTCTGCAGCTTGGTGACGAGGCTTAGCACTTGGTCCGGCTCGTGCTTCAGCGTGGAAAGACCCCGCAGCTCTGCGATGAGCCGCTTCAGAAGCGCAGGCAGCGGCTCCTGCCCGTCGACCGACTGCGCCGCGCCGCTCTTGATGATGTTGGACAGGTCCACGCCCTGCGACTCGAACTGCTGCACGGCGTCGGCCACCGCCTCCTCTAGCGACATGTCGAACTCCTCCACATTCTCAGCCACGCACTCGTCGAACGTCTCCTGCGATATCTGCCTGCGCGCTGCAGCCATAGAAACGGGTTTTAGACGTTTTATGGGTGTACTGATAGAAATACGTTTCTATCCTTTCTAAGCTGGAAGATCGGCATCGATGAAGGCGGACGAAGCGGACAAGCTGCTCGTGGAGAGCGTGGAATCTTTGGAGGAGTACCTGAACGAGCACGAGATCGCGTGTGCCAAGCTCAAGCAGGTGCTCTCGTATTGCTGCAGCAATTGCGCTGCCTGTAGTGAGAATATTGACCTCGTAGTTTGTGCGGAATTGTGCAGGGGTTCCTGAAGCTGACGAAGGCCAAGCTGCGGCTTCCGGAGCACGCGCTGAGTGAGATCTCGTACCACGAAGAGTTTGAAGCGTCCCGTGTCGTAGCATTAGACTCCGATGGGAAGTGGCGCCTTCGAGATGCGGCTGAAGCTGTCGACGGTAAGGGCAGAGGAAGCTCGTTGCATCATCGGAGAGCTGGAACGAACAAGGAAGAGCAAGACCCAGCAATTACAGCTGGCATTTCTGCACGACCCAGTGCGGACACGCTGCTTTGGTTTAGTTCGTTGCCACCGAGTGACCTACGCCAGGCACAGAAGCAATTTACAAGTGGTACGTTGCTGTTTGGATTGGGTGGGCGAGGGCTCTGTTATTGATGCGGTGAAATCTAGGACTCCAAGCACTTCTGGTCGCTGCAGCGTCGGCGAAAAAGGTTCAGCGAGCAGTAGACGCGGTCAATGGAGTTTAATGGTGAAGAATGCCAAGCGTCAAGTGCTTATACGGACTGAAGAGGAGTTATATAATTTGATGCTGTTCATGATCTAGCCTGCTTCGCTCTGGTCTCACAGAGAATGTACAGGATTTACACAGATTGACGCTGCTGGAGCCGCTCAGATTTCCGCCCAAACAGGTTCGTAAAGTGCTGCTTCATCCTGTCCACCGCCATATCCAGCTTGATGCTTGTCTCCTTCATGAACGGCACATTCATCTCTTTGCCCGTGTAGCCTCGCTGCAGATTGCGGCGGATGAACGTGTCGTACTCGGCAATAACGCGAATGATCAGGTCCGACGTCGAAATGCCATCCGTCCGGCGCGTCTCCAGGAACTTGCCCATAGCTTTGATCCGAGCGTACACGTCACCCTCTGATGCCTCGCCCGACGTGTCCGAGTAAGGCAGCGCGTCGTGGCACACAAAGTCGATATTGTGCTTCTCCAGAAAATCATCGGTGATCACCCATGGCGCGTCCTCCACCACCTCGTCCACCCACCTGCAGTGACGCAGCGACTCATAGCGCTCCTGGTCCGTCATGACCGTGCGGCCCTTGAGTTTGTGCGTGATCTCATCGCTGCAGCATCCGACAATCAGGAACGTGTTGGGGTAGGCCTCCTTGCACTGCTGCAGAGCCTTGGCGTGTCCGAAGTGGAAGAGGTCGAAGATGCCGTCGGCGTAGAGACGCAAGGGGCGGCCGGTCAGTGTGCCGGGCTCTCCCTCGACAAGCATCTTGCGAAACGGAGTCGTGCTTGAGGACTCGGTGCTGCTTGCATCAGAGCCCACCAGCTCCTGCTTGGTAGGTTCGTTGTCTGCACTGCTCTCCGTCTGCCAATGCATTAGGCAAACCAGGCTCATTAGCATTAAGTATCCGCAATGCCTCTTGTTGAAGTCTGTGCACACCCTACCGGAGCCATTTCTGAAGTTAAGTCTGATAGGTCGAGCTCGTAGCAGAGAGAAAAATCAATTGTGACGGCACCACGGAGTGCGGGGCTCGGGCTCTTATCAGCGACAGCCGCAATTCTGTCGTTGGTGGGAGAGGCCGAATGCGACGCCTTCTTCCAACGTCCATCTCGACTTTTGGTTTGAGGACGAGGCCACTTCAACATTAGTTGGTGTGCGGTACACCATCGGCCATCACTTCCCAAAACGAGACCATGACGATCGACCACGTCGCCGAGGGCAGCGTATTGGTCGCCCGGCTAGCGAGCCGCCACTTCAGACCCGGCGGCGTCGTCAAGGGGGTTGTGCGTCTGGTCAGCGATCAGCAGAAGGCCGACGCGCACTCGGAGATCGCCCATGTGGTGGCGCAGGTGCACGGCCACGTCACCGTGGACAGCAACCTCCTGACGCTGCCCGTGGTGCACGTGCAGTCGCCTCGCGCCGCGTCGCAGGAGGAGCGCGCGCAGCTGGAGCGGAAGCTGTCGGAGGACGTGGTGCTCTTCGACAAGATGGGCGCGGCGCTGCCCGACGTGCGCAACTTCTCCGGGGACACGGGCACGTGCATCTTCCGCTCGGCGCCGTCGGTGCTTCTCTCGGATATCAACATCGCACCCACGCAGTCGGAGCTGGAGGCTGCTGCCGCGAAGGATCACGGGACTATCGACCCCGTGTCTGCTGCGGAGGCTGCGAAGGAGGAGACGGCGGAGCGCTGCACACGCGAGTTCGCCATTGCGCTGCCCGACGACATCTGCCCGACGTTCCGCGGCTCGTCCGCCAGGGTCTTCTACGTGGTCTCCATCACAGCGCAATGTGCTGCGGCCGGTAGCAGGCCTGTGTCGGTGCATCTGCCTTTTGAGGTGTACGGGTCGGAGTACTTCTTCGAGGCCAACACTGTGGCAAGTGCGAGCCATCTCGCGGCGAGTCAAGGCAAGGGCGACAAAGGTGCGGACAACAGAGGCGAGAGCGCGCCTAAGAAGACGCATGTTGTGGGCGGAACGACTCGCGTCGGACGGCTGGATCGCAGTTTGTCCTTGGCCCCGCAACCCGTCGGAGTGCGCAAGGGCAGCGAGATTGCGTTCGAGCTGCGACCTTCGCTCATGCATGGACGCGTGGAAACGGAGCAGATGCAACGCGCGCAGACGAGCATCTTCACGATTGGCAAGGACAGTAGTCACCTCGTGCGCTTCCTGCTCACGAAACAGTTCTACCAGCCAGGAGAGGCGCTGCTGGGCGTGTTCGACTTCACGCGCGCCAGCATCCCGTGCTACGAAGTGTCGGCGACGCTGTGTCTAGAGGAGACGCTGTCGGCAATGGCGCTGGACCCGGAGCGCGTGGTGCAATCCAAGGTGTTCGGCAACTTCCACGAGCACACGTTGGGTGTGCTGCAGACGAACGTGCGCTTCAGTATCCCGCACGACGCGCTGCCGAGCATCAGGACGGACCTGGTGCGCTTCCAGTGGCTGCTCCGCTTCGAGTTCTCGGCGGGTGCTCCGCCGCCCCCGGGTGAGTCCGGCTCGGTCCCGCAGAAGCAGCAGCGGCAAACGTTCCAGTGGCAGGTACCAATCGTCGTGCAGCCCGCGGTGGCCTCAGAGCGCAACCAGCTCGCTAATGTGCCGCACAAGCTCTACTCGGGCAGCACGCGCGTGGCATCGCTGTCGGGGGCGGCGTCATCGTCATGATCGTCGTGACGCGCCGGAATGATCCACCTATTAACGAGCATATATCGCGTCGTCGTCGTGCCGTATCCGCATCCATGTGCATAGACTTCGTATTGCAATCGTCACCCTCGAACGTCATAACAAGTTGAAGTCGATGCATGGCGCGTCACATTTGCAATCGGTCAGCAGCTGACCAAACACGGTGTAGTCAATCGTACTTAGCAAAACTGGATAATTTTCCGACTTGGCCCGCGTGTCACGCAGTGGAGTTTTCGACCGAAAAGAACCAGACGAACTAACAGCAAGAGAGATGGCGAGAAAGGTGCGTGTCCCCAATGCTCGACGGGGCGATGAGTACGAAGATTTCTGCTCCTAGAGTCCTCGAGATCCGTCGCTCTTAGCGCTTGGAAAGCGGTCGTGGTACTGACTGATACATTGGCGCTGTGGATGTAGAGACGCGCCCATGAGATGAACCACGAGGAGGAGGCGGAGGCCGACCACCACTCCCCTGCGTCCTCCGCTGAGGAGGAGACCAAGCCCGACACGGGCGACGCCAACGACAACAACAGCGTCAGCAGTCAGGAGGGGGAGGGGGAGGGGGAGCCGCAGCCGGAGCCCTACCGCATGAAGCTGAAAGAGGGCGAGCCCGGCACACTGACCGGCCGCCCCCTGCGTCTCTACGCCGACGGCATCTTCGACCTCTTCCACTTCGGACACGCCAAGGCTCTGCAGCAGTGCAAGGAGGCCTACCCCAACACGTTCCTGATTGTGGGCTGCTGCAGCGATGAGATCACGCACAAACTCAAGGGCCGCACGGTCATGACGGACCAGGAGCGCTACGAGTCGCTGCGTCACTGCAGGTGGGTGGACGAGGTGGTGGAGGACGCGCCGTGGGTGCTGTCGGACGAGTTCCTGGAGAAGCACAAGATCGACTTCGTGTGCCACGACGCGCTGCCGTATTCGGACACGTCGGGCGAGGCATCGGAGGGCGACGTGTACGCGCGGATTAAAGCTATGGGCAAGTTCCTGGAGACGCGCCGGACGGATGGCATCTCGACGTCGGACCTGATCATCCGCATCATTGCCGAGTACGACACGTTTATCCGCCGCAATCTGCAGCGAGGCTACACGGGGAAGGATATGAACGTGCCTTTTATCAAGGAGAAGACCATCAAGTTCGATATGGCAGTAGACAAGGTTCGCAACGACGTCGATGGGTTCGTACACAAGTGGATCAGCAAGGCCGACGACATGCAGCACAGCTTCCTCGAGCTATTCAGCAAGGAAGGCCGTCTGGTACGTTTGAAGTGTGAGTGGCGATGTGTTGTAGACTGGCTAACCGGTTTTGTTGACTTGTTGCTGCTACGTAGCGCACATCGTTCCGCAAGCGCCGAAAGATTATCAAGGAGCGCTTGTCAGAGCGCATGTCCGAGATGGCGCGAGAAGGATTGTGCTAAGGAGCTTTGGCCGGTGTCTTCGTGGGCACAACTTCTCGCATAGACAGAAGTTTGCAACGGAGGTGCTTGTTGAAGGTGGGTCCACATTGCTGTGTAGGTCTTTGGCCTTGGATGTGTGCACTTGATTTGTATGACAACTTGCATCATTAACCACTAAGAAATGACAAGACATGCATATCTCGCTATGTGTATCCGTGTTGCTTCATTCCATGGGTTGCGATGTTAAGCACGACGCGGACTTTGCCTGCGGAAGTGACTCGCGTTACCTCGCGGCTGTCGCTTTGCGCCACAAACTTGGAGTCAAAGTATTCGGGCGGCGAGCCCGTTAGCCACGCCACGAACTGCTGCATCACTGAAGACGACTGTGGGCGAAACAGCGGCACCTCGCGCACGGCGCAACCTGGCATCACCGGAAACGCGACGGATCCGTAGCCGCGCACAACGTCACGGCCCAGTGCGTCAAGTCCGTAGAGACTTAGCACCAGTCGCGGCCATCCGAACGGGTTCGTGCTCTTGAACGACACGTCGATGGGGAAGTTGAGCAGGATTTCGTCCTCGTGGCTGGCCAGGTACGCGATCTGCGAGAGTCCATTCTCAGCCCCCTGTGCGGCAAAGGACTAGGTGAGTCACGTGCATTCGTCCAAAGATGTCTTCAGTAAGCTTAGACAGACGTACATGAAGCACGCGCCAGTCAACGCCGTAGGTAATGGTATATCGGCAGTACACGTTGGTCACGCCCGGATACTAGCGGTCGCAACATATACACCACAGTTAGAAGCCAGGACATCACTATGAGTGGAGTACCGCCACTTTCAGGCGACCAACGCACATACATGCACGCTCTCCACTTGACCCGAGCAGATGACCTGGAACCCGGCGGCTGGCTGCGCCATAGGCATCGACGTCGGCAGCGGCGTCACAGCTGCAGGTGCATCCGTGGGATCTCCAACCGATAGGCCTCCTGTCTTCCGCAGTCGCAATCGCTCCAGCGCCTTAGATACGGCGTCGTCGCCGGCCGCTCCGCTTGACGCCGCCATGCTTGAAGTGTCGCTTCGTAGACTATCAGTTAATACCGGTATTATGATTTTCCAATTCAGTAGAACTGGTTTACCAGTTTACCACTTACACCAATTTCCGAAAATACACCAGAACATTTCACTAAATCACAGACATGAACCTAATCAACGCTATAATTTTCAAGATATACCACCAAATTAGAGCGAATCTTCCCAGCCCAAAAAGTTACCGTAAGAAAAATAGTTTGCACCTACCGGTATCATACTGCATACACCGACTTCCCCTCAAACCGAAGGCCACCAAAGAGCGAGTGATGGCAGATCGGGTGGAGTCGGCGGACGAGCGCGCGCTGCGCCGCGAGCTCCAGGAGCTGACCAAGAAGCGCGAGGCGCTCGACAACTCAAGTGCGTTCTTGCCCACGTCCCTGCCAGTCCGCGTAGAGCGCAGACGCTTCCGGGCTGCGTGGCGGCCCGGGAAAGCCGCATGTTACGTCGCGATCTTTGCGCTCATTGCCCTTTGTGCTTCCCCTGTTGCCCACAGAGCGTCGAGGCAGCGGAGCAGCAGCTGGTGGGATAGCAGGCCGCCGCAGTGTGTTCGCACGCCTCGGAGGCGAGCCGGCGCGCACAGGAGGCGCAGGCGCTGGCCGACAGGTGCAGCTGAAGGAGAACAACGCTCGGGGCAATGCGTCCCGGAGACTGGGGAAGCGCGACAACGAGGACAGCCGACAGGACAGCGCAGTGAAGAGACAGAGACTGCACTCGGCAGTGGCCAGACCTGAGGGCCCCCACCACTCGGAGAGGACGGAGACTAGCAGGACTTCGACCACAGCTTCTTCGCCCTCCGCGAGCAATGCTCGTACACAGGAGCGGAAGCAGCGTGCCGTGGCGCCGTACGCACAGAAGGACGGCATTGCACGCAGTCGACGCATGTTCGGGGCGCTGATGGGCCACTTGGGCAAGGCGAAGCGACAGATTGAGAAGGATACGGACTTGTTTAAGCGCCAGGACACGAAGCAGCAGGAGGCAGAGCAGAGGGAGAAAATGCAGAGCCAGGATCGCGAGAATCGGGCTCGTCAAGAGGCCGAGGTGGCGAAACTCGAGGCGTTGGTGGCGCGTGCCGAGTTGGATCGCAGCGAGCAGATCGCACGCGCCAAACTGGAGCACTTGCAGACGGTCCGCAAGAGCGAAAAGCAATCCAAGTTCCTGGTCACGATTGCGTCGCCGCCGATCTGCTACCTTCCGTCGAAGCACACGAAGGAGACAGAGGATCTAGTTGCGGCGTCCACAGAGGCCCACGAGGCGAAGATGAAGGCTCTCTCGCACAGCCATAACGAAAAGCTGCGAAAGCTGGAGGCGGAGTTTGCCACGAAGTTAGAACAGCTCCGCGATGAGTTGGAAGCTGCGAAGAAGGGGGAGACAGGTAAATCATCCGCCAAGGAGTCATCTTGTGAGCAGAAGGAGGATGCAATCGAAGATGACGATGAAGACATGGAGAGCAGCAAGGAGCCGGAGGAGGACAACGCAACTAAACAGGGAAATGCACGCAACAACCGGAAGGCGTCTGCGAGTTTCTCCGATAGGGCTGCAGACAGTGGGAGCGAGGTAGACGACGTCAGTGCGACTGAGGGAAGGAGGAGCAATGATGGAGATGAGACCGCGGTGAAGAGTGGTCGCGAGGAAGAACAGGTCGCTTCTCCTCGCGCGACAGTGAACGGTTCTCGCGATACGAAGGCTTCATCCCCTGGCCAGGTCAAGAAGGAGAAGACAGAAGCCAAGCAGCCCGAGCAGCAAGATAGCCCTAAGCAGTCAGCGAAGGCTGTTGTTGACGAGCAAGAAAAGGAGGACGCCAAGCCTGCCAGTCAGGAGGACACCACAGCCAAGCCTGTACACCAGAAAAACAATGCGCAATCTGAAATCGACGCTGCTGAGACCGAAGTGGCCAAGAAGGACGCGATAGCCCAAGTTGATAAGATGAAGGTGACCGAGTTGCGAGCCGAGCTCAAGAAGCGAGGACTCGACATCAAGGGCCTCAAAGCTTCACTCGTGCAGCGGCTAAAGGAGGCAATGCAGGACCAAGACGAATCCAAGTAAGTTTCGTATTTATGCTGGGGATACACACAATATACCAGACCTTGTCGCGCGCGTGCACCATTGTCATTGCAGATCCATAGTGTTGTTGCAGGAAGCTCGCAATGTAAAATGTATCCATTCTAACAAACCTCTCTTACATCATATTAAAAACTCGGAAACCTCTCCAACATCATTCAACCTTGACCACTTTCATACGTGTCACTCACGCAGATCTCGATACTCCGCTGCAACGATGGAAATGGTGCGTGGCTTGCGCTAGCCCGTGCGGCTCTCGGCCCCGTGAGCTCTGATCCACGTCTACTAACTCCCGTCTTCTGTCCGATGCTGCAGGAAATCCCGTACACGAGCCCCGTGGACCCGGAGAGCTACGGCTTCCTCACGGTGGCGCTGCTGCTGACGGGGCTGGTCTTCATGGCGCTCTTCTTCACGCGCGCTGTCGCCCCCAAGAAGAACGCGCTGGTGGAGCTGGTGCTGGCCTTCATCGCCGCTCTGCTGCTGGGCTTCGGCTCGCTCTTCCTCTTCCTGTGGGCCGAGATCTACGTATAGACTCCGGTCTCAGCCCAGCAGCTCAGGCTGAAGCTCGTTCCAGCGATAGAAGGCGGAGGTGACGGCAGCACAGACACAGACACAGACACAGAGAGTGAGGAGGAGCATGCAGTTTTGGTGGAGAACAAGCGCGCGCTGGGAGGAGAACAACACGATGCAGGAGAGATCCATCGTCAAATTGAAGTGGACCCCTCTGGCTTGGCGTTATGAGGTCATAGCGCTGCTGCTGTTGCTGGTGAAGAAGACAAAAATATGTTTTATTGTTTTTGCGCTGCTCGTGTCGCCGTGTTGTTTCGTGCGTCGAGGGGAGGTGGCGATGGCTGGGAAGGACGAAGATGTAGTGTGTGTTCGCTTCTCATTGCTTTAGGCTTCGCCGTTCCTAGGTTGGCCGTGCCCTGACGTTGCGCTCGCTCGACCATTGCGAGCAGCTCCTTACCAAAAAAAGAGTGCTGTCTACTTCCTACAGAAGCCGAGCAAGGCATGCGCACTGCATGCTCGCGCCGCGTCCAACACTTGGATCATTCGCGACTTTGCTCCGAGCTTCCTCCCGTTCTCTACCTCTACGTCCGACCGATCCAGGGGATCGATCGACTCGACCGCCCATCGGCACGCTTAGCCTAACCTGCTCGCTCTTCTTGCAAGAGCGGCGAGAGCTAGTTGGCGCCGGGCATGAGGCTATAATAAACGGTGGTCACGAACTTCTGCTTGTAGCGGTTGGTGATGCCGAGCACCATCATGCCGTCCTTGATTGCTGTGCAGTAGAGATGGTTGAGCGCCACATGCTGCGGCACAGGCAGCAATCGACCATCGACCGTCGGTGGCGCCTAGCGGATCAAGATACACACAACACAGACGCAAAAACACGCGGGTCAGCACCAACAAAACTCCCGGATGGATGCACCACGCCTTACCTTGTTCAAGATAATGTGCCGCAAGTGCGGCGGGAGCGGGGGCGGCTCCTTCGTGTACTCGTCGATCTCGGGGATGTACCGAGAGTACGGGTTCTCGGGGTCCTCGTCGTCGTCCTGCGGCTTCTTGCCGTCAAAGTCGGACAGCGGCGCGAAGTCCGACACGTCCACGTAGTTGTTCACGTTGCCTTCCACGTCTGCCATTGTGAGCTGGTCGGGGGCGAACCGCCAGTCGTCGTCCACCACGAACTTGTACATGTGCTTGCCCCGCGTGAGGTTGGCGATGTACGTGAAGTCGTTACCGGATCTGTGCATGGGGCACTGCTTGTCCCAGCCGTTGAACGTGCCCGTGATGAACACGTTGCGTCCGCCGTGCTCCCACTTGAACACCATGGGCACGACGTCCTCCCCGGGCGGGACGGTCAGGTCCTCCGTCTGCGCGTTGCCCCCCTCGGCGTCCTTCACGTCCAGTTGCACGGCGTTGGACATCTCTCCGTCCATGTACGACATCTCCGAGGAGGACTCGGTGGGCGGGTCCACCTCCATGGCCTCCGTGGCGCCGTGGTGGGCGTCGTAGTACTGCTGCTGGTGCGGGTGCTTCCCGTCGCTGCCATCGAAGCTGCGTCCCTGTCCCTGGTGTTGCTGCTGTCCCTGTTGCTGCTGGCTGTGGCCCGCCTGGTTGTAGTACGGGTGGTGGTGCAGTGGGAACGCGTTCGGGTCGTTCGGGTCTGCGCCCAAGTTCTTGGGGTTGGCGTCGCCGGCTTTGCTGCTGGCGCTGCCCATCGTGCCGGACGCTGCGGCTCGTGCTGCTGCTGCTGCTTGCTCTCCCTCGCGGCTCGAGAAGACGGCGCTCCCGGTCGTAGCTCAGGTAGCGACGAAGAGGTGGAGGGTGGGTGGGTCTGGGCTGGGCTTGGCTGGGCTGCACTTGGCGCGGGCTGCTTGGGCTTCTCTCTGCCGGGCGGAGCGGAGCTCTAGCTCGGCGTTCTCTATTGCAAAAAGACACCGAGCCCAAGCGCGAGCCACAACGGCGACGCATCATCGCAACCGCCGCTCCCACCCGCAAAATAGTACCCTGTCATATACGTTTGGCTACATCAATTAAATATGTATATAGAACCTGTAATATTGCATTTCCTTGCAAGCTGCTTGTTACACCTCACTGCCCGTTCGGAGAGCGGACGTCTGTTAGCGCACCGTAAGCAGGAGGTAAGTTGCGGTAACAGGAAATGGCTTCATAATGCAGTGGAGTCATCATGGAGTACTTGTATGGATTGCCGTTCTATAAGTCAGGATCGATGTCTTGCACCTGCGCCGCATTCACAGCCATGGGTTGCATGCTCTGGCGTAGCGACGACTGCAACGTAAACGTGGGTTTGGCGGTCGCGAACGTGAATGTCGCCGGCTGCATGAACGGTGCCGTCTGCGCCGCTACCTGTACCTGCGCCTTCTGCTGCTCCTCGTCCCCATTGTCCAGCACGGCAAACACGTTGCTGCCGCGGTACTCCGGCTGCACGGGTTTGGACTGCCGGGTCGCCTGGTTCGGGTTGACCGCTGGTGCATCCTTCGGGGCCTCCAGCGCAGACACGAAGCCGTGAAAGCCTTCAACCTCGCGCGGGGCGGGTGTCGGCTGCACAGGGGTTGAGTTGCTGTCGTAGCAAGAAAACACAATAGAGACACACCACAAACAACAACAACAGCATAAGAATGCAATTCGGGTACGCGAAACCATTGCAGGGGGACGAGTGAGTCCATGGCACTCACAATTGGAATGTCGGTGCAGCCATCACGAACGTCGGAGGAGCCACGGCGGCAGCCTTGGGCACGACACCCGGTCGCCTCACGCTCTTCGCCGCCATGCGCTCGTCAAAATTGCGGAACTCGTCGGACACGGGCGCCGGGCGCTTGGCCACCTTCGCCTTCCGCTTGCTGCTGTGCGGGTCGTTCTTATCCGCGCCTACCACGCCAGCCCTGCCGACGTCAACACGCAGCAACGCTCCAATCAGATACAAAGTCTACAATAGTTGGCACCGCCGCCACTGCGCGCACCTCTTCTCCTGCTTCTTGAGCGCCTTGAACATGCCAGCCTTCCTGGGCTTGCTGCCGCCGGCCTTCTTGGCGGCATTGCCCTTGGGCTTCGAGCCTACGTCCAGCACCACAACACCACGAGTCAGTACACTGCGAACCTGAGCTACAATCCGTCGCTGTCGTGCAGTTGGCAACGCACCTCCGCTCTTCTTGGCCATGGCTTTCGGAATGCCAGTCGAGTGTGTGTTACGTCGCAGTTTAAAACCCTAATTCGTAAAAAAAAAAACCTACTTATACCAAACCCTAATTGTCCGACGGACGCCACTTCAGCATTCGCGAGCCAAGCAGCGCAGTACCCTATCTGATCGACCTCTCTCTCACGATGGCGGCCGCGGACCAGAGCATGAGCCTCATGGACGGTACGTACTTCGTGGGGCGCAAGGAGATCCTGGACTGGATCAACGGCCTGTGCGCCATCAGCCTGGCCAAGGTGGAGCAGACGTGCACGGGCGCCGTGGCCTGCCAGATCCTGGACGCCATGTACCCGGGCAAGGTGCAGATGAGCAAGGTGGACTGGGCGGCCAACAAGGACTACGAGTACATCCAGAACTACAAGGTGCTGCAGAAGGCCTTCATGCAGCTCAAGATCGACAAGCACGTCGAGGTGGACCGCCTCGTGCGCGGCAAGTACCAGGACAACCTCGAGTTCATGCAGTGGTTCAAGGCCTTCTACGAGCGCAACGCGTCCGGCCAGCCCTACGACCCCATCGCGCAGCGGGAGAAGGGCAAAGGCGGCGCGCAGTTCACGCACAAGTTCGGCGGCGCCGCGGCCTCTGCAGCGCCGCCCGCGCGCCGGAAAGTAGGCTCGAAAGCTTGGAGAAGGAGCGCGACTTCTACTTCAACAAGCTGCGCGAAGTGGAGATCATGCTGCAGGGGGCAGAGGACAGCGAGGCGAACCCGTTGGCACAGGCGATCTTCAAGGTGCTCTACGCGACGGAGGAGGGGGCAGTGGACGAAGAGCATGTGGCGGGCGAACCGCAGGACGAGCAGATGTAGAGCAGCTCTCGTGACGAAAGTGAAGAAGAGCGGGGATGCTGCACTTTGAGCGCATTGCAGACACTCACGCGCGCTCAAAATGAAAGCCACATCAGAGGCGGATCATCGAAGAAGGTTGGAAGCCAGGCGATCGGCGAAGCGTAGGTCTGCACGCAAGGTGCCGGTAAGGACTACACGAATGAAAGCGTGTTATTTGAGCTGTGTGGGTTTTCCGTTGCTTCTTTCTGTCTGTAGGCTCCTCAGGTTCAGCAAACTACCAGTGTCCGCCGGGGACGTCGGCTCCTCTATGGCTGGCGGCAGCATGGCAGTTGATGCCTGGAAGGCGGCGATGGCGTTTCATGTGTCGCGGTGACAGTCGGTGCTTGATGTAGGCACAGGTGGTGGCTGAATGGTCAGTTGCCGTCGTGACTGGGTCCGCCTTACCTGCTGCGCCGCCACTGCGATGAAGAGCCTGTGGTCTATGGTCTTCGTGCATGGCCAAAGGACAAGAAGTCCCGTCGACCGAAAGTGACCGGCAAGTGGAGCTTTGAGGGGGTGGAACTGCCTTGTACGCGTGGAAATGGTCGAGACGCCTAGCGTCTCCGATCAACTTGTGAGCACTGATGTGACGCTCGTCATCGCCCATGGTGAACTCGGTATTGTCAAGTACTGAGGCGAAGAAATCCCCGCTCGCTCCGACGTGCTGCTAAATTCTTCCCGGAGACCTCCATGGTAAGTCGTCGTGGAACTGCTTCGTTGACAGGTAGCGCATACATTTGTCATCGTTCTCGAAGGTGCTCTTAAAAGTTAGTGTGAGCCTGCAGCATTCGGTCCGGTGCATCGCCGTCGTGGAGTGAACCGTAGTCGAACGATGGCAAAGCTCGGGACGTCTCCCAATGCAGCATTAGAGATCACAGCGACTGCGAAAGTCCAGACAAGTGCGAGCTTGATGCCTTTGGGCATGACAAGTGGACTCCTGGCGAAGAGTCCTCGCGACGAAACTGCTCGAGGGCTGCTATCTCAAAAGCTGCTTCGTTCAGCCGACGCTGTCAAAGAAGAAGAAGAAGAAAAAAAACTTGGTATCATGCCCAGCGAGAGCAAAACCAGCGCCGACTCGAAGGACTCGAAGGCTGCCGAGAAAAACTGCGCGGATGGGTCGAGCGAGTCGAAAGCTCATGTTGGTCACGCAAAGGCCGGCGCCAAAGACGACGACGGGGGCAGCTTCGACCCGGATCACAACGCCCTGGTGGACAAGGTCATCTCGTTTTTCTTCGACAACGACGAGTTCGCCCACACGTTCGAGACATTCGCGGAGAATCACTGCCACGCCTTCGACCTCGACAGCGACGAGATGAAGCTCGAGTAAGTGGGAGAAACTACCGATGCAAGCTCTTGCAGGTCCAAGCTAAGCTTTTCGTTGTGTGTTTTGCAGGTACACCGACATCTACAACGAGTTCCTCGCGTTGTTCGAGGAGAAGCTGGAAGGTATTTTTTACCTTCGAGAGTCTTCAACCTTTCGTGATTCAAGTAGCTCACCGAGCGTCTGTATGTGTATGTGGCAGCGTACATCCGATCGCAGGGAGCAACCGTGCACGAGTTTTACGAGCTGGTGCGTCGAGCTTATGCGTTAGACCGCCAGTCAGGCACCGTGCTCTGCTCCGAGATTCTAGTGGCCATTGCAGACTTCGACGTGTTCGTACTGATGATGCGCCAGACGAAAGAGGCCGCGTTGCTGGCAAAGCGCTAACAAGCAGTCCACTCTAGAGACGGCATCAAGCTTGAAAATGTGATTTCCAGCGATCATCGCTCAGCCATCGTTTGTCTTCGTAGCCGCTCAACTAACGACGGTAGCTTTACTTTCGGCTTCTTCTTTTGGCTGCTTGTCGATGACCACGAAACCAGGTTGGCTGATGCCTTCTGAGCGCCTTGAGGCGTTTGCATTCGGGGACGACTGCTCTGGTTGCAGCTAGTTGCATGACCATTTTGGTTCGAGGTTTGGTCGGTTGGCTTGCGATTAAGCAGCTTCTGCACTCGATAGGAAGGGTCTTGCTGACGTTTTCGCTCTTGTTGAGCGTGCTGCTGCCGCTGTTTCACACGCTTCATCTTGTTCCACAGCGTCGCCGCCAGGTTCTGTTCCTTTGGAGCATTGTTCTCTACTGGAGAAGTCGATACATTCCTACAACTATCTTCCACTTCGTTGTTATCAACGCATTCTGGTCGTTCCTCTTCATACTCAGCGCACAGAGGTGGCAGATATTGCCTTTGTTCAATGGTTACAGTTGGTGGCAGAACAGGGTCCTCCCAGCCATCGATCAGCTCGGGTGGGAGCTGAATGAGGTCATCCAAATCTACAGCATCAAACGTGTCGGCCTCTTCAGGTCCTCCCACTGCCTGTGCGAGTGCTAACGCGTTCGCAAACTTTCGTCTCACATGAAATCCACGAAATGTCGACTGCAACCGGAGTGCTGCCTCCTGATTCTCTGCAGAGTTCGTGTATTCCGCAGACTCAAGTCCTTCGTTGTCACTGCCCTCATCTTCGTCTTGTAGCAATTCGTCATCACTGAAATCTTCTAGGACGAGAGGAGCGTCTACCTCAACAAGTTCCTCTTGTCTCCTTCGACACGACCGATGCCACATCTGAATTCTCTTTGCAGCATTCTCGGTTGCCATAAATCGTTGTCGATCTTCCTCGAGGCGTTGCATGAACCACCACTTCCACTTCTCAAGACACGCAACTAGTTGGTGTTGCTGGAAAACACGATCGAGTCCTTGAAACCCTGCCGAGAAATTCGCCAACATGCGAAGTCTGTGAAGTTTTTCCCTCTCTTCTTCGGCGACTTCAGCCAGATATGCCCACGCTATTCGACAACGCTCTTCTTCTTGCTTCATTAACGCTTGGTAGCGTTCTTCATTCTCGCACTCCAAACTATCGATGAAAGACCATGCAGAGTGACACCGCTTCTCTTCCTTCTCCATACAACGACGACAGTCTGATTGACGAAAGCGTTCCCGAGTTTGGAGCTCCCGAGTCCGCTCGAGCTCTTCCATTGCTCTGGCTGAGTCGTCTTCCTGCATCATTAACGCTCGATTTTGTTCACGAGTTTGTAGCTCGCGCTGTGCAAGAGTCTCACCGATTATTCGTCGCGTGTAGGCCTCTTCAGCTCTCATCTGTACACACTCGCGACGCTCACGCTTTGATTGTTGGTCCCGAATTTGCCTCATAACTTGGTGGTAGTTTACTAGCTCTGATAACACGGAGCCAAAGTGACACCGAGACAAAGTTTCTTGCTTCTGATGCAGCACCTGACGTTCGAATTGCATTCTTTGCCGTTCAACTCGATCCTCAATTGTCATTTGGGCTACCTCCTTGCAGATTGCAGCTCGTACTCGAGCTAATTCAACCGCAAAACTCCGTGAGTCTGTGTCCGCGATGACCATAAGCGCAGTTTCCTGAACTTCACGCACAGTCGAAGCATAGATCCGACTGCGAGCTTCCTCGCTAGCCATTGTTGATCGTTCAAACGCTTCTTGCCGTGCTGCATCGGCACTCTTTTCTTGGGCCTCGAACTCTTCTTGGAGTCGCCTCAAGAAATTTGCTGCTTCGTCACGTTCCTTTTGGTGTCTGGCCTGGATCTTCAAACGCCGCGATTCACGTGCTTCCTGCTGCTTTGCAAGCGCGTCAAGCTCACGTTGCGCTGCATTATCATCAGTAGGATGCTTCTGCTCAGCATCGATGGTGATTCCGTTAAGCTTTTCAGATAAAGAAGAGGTCAAGACATCAACCAAACTTGATCCGTTTGGAGATTCGGAGCTGTGGTCGACGGAACTCGGCTCGGAGCTGGCAGGTTTTGTTTCAACACTATCCGTTCTCTGCTCCTCCGCATGGACAGCAGGAGGGTCCTGAATTTCTCCCATATTGTTCTCAACCAGTGCAGATCCAATGTCTTGCTCAAGCAATGAGCCTGCATTGTCACGACTTGTTTGGTTTACCTCCTTGTCGGGTATTTGAGACTGCTTAGCACTGTCGTTTAGGGTGAATTCTGGTGATGGCTTCGCATCGAGGATAGTTGTGCGAATGTCGTGCAAGTCTTCACGAATTGGCTGGTAGCATTCACGATCAATGCGGTTGATACCAAGGAGCAGAAGTTCCCAGGCAGTAGGTAGAACCTCCTGGTCGGTCCCTTGTTGAACGGGTAGCTCAACTTTGCTCACCTCCTGCAACACGATATCGATGTCCAAACGTACGTAGTCCATCTCGATTCCTCCGCTACTGACGCTTTCGTCTCTTTGGCCGTCGCCACAGTCTTTAAACCCGACATCCTGGGCAGATAATAACGCCAATTCCTCTGCAAGTTCTCGTTCAAGCGCTCGACGTTCCTCATCCTCGTCGTCACCTTGGCTGGAAGCCGTCATCTTAAGAAGTACAATGGCACTATCGCAACTCGGTGGCGCGTGTGCTACACGCTGCCCATTGCATTGATCAAGCAGGCAATACAGACACACGAATTCTAGTTAGTCCTCTATTTATACGCGTACTTGTTCATAAATATCGTCTAGTGCTGCTGCTCGACTTCCATCAGTTCCACTTCATCTTCATCTTCTTCCTCCTCCTCCTCTTCTTCTTCTTCTTCTTCGTTGTTGTCTGTGGCATCGCCCACCGTTGCCACAAACCTTTGACGCGCGCACAATGCGATCGTGATGGCATGGAATCCGTCGCACGTGATGAAGTTTTCCTGCAGCTTCAGTGTGCGCAGCCCTGCAAGTCCCAGAGCATCCGAGTGTTCAGGCACGCGCTCGTCTTCCTTCCAGTCTCCGTCCGCGCTGTCACAAAAGCTCATGTCTGCCACAGGATCGTCGAGCAGATCTGCGAGCGCCAACGCGTCCGTGTCGGTCAAGATGTTTCGGCTCAAGTCCAGCACCTGGAGCTCGTCGAACGACTCGATCGCTTCGAGCAGAGCGCGACACCCCGTCTCGCCCATGAAGTTGTTGCGCACCGTGAGCGTCTGCAAGTGCTGGAAGAACGCGCTTTTTGAGTCAAACAAACCCGCGAGCTGCTCGACGCCTCGATCTCCTAGAAACGTGGCGTCGAGCACCAAGTGCTTCAGTGGCTTCCGTGCTCTCTGACATCGCTTGGGCTCGGACAGAGCTCGCAGCGCCAGCAACACGCCGTCGCTCTCTGCAGCGAAGTCGAACGGCGCGAGCAGCTCGAGTCTCTCCAAGGAGCTGCACGCGCCTTCGTCCAGTGCGTCCGCCACTTGACGCACCAACTGGTGTCCGTACGACGTGGTGGCGAGCGACGCCATGTACGTGGCCGCCGTCAAGGCCCGCGGAAACACGACGCCCGCCTTGAGGTGCGTCTGGTTGGCTCGGTTCGAGATCGTGAGGCTCGTGAGGTTCTTGCACTCGTGCAGCAGCGTGCACAAGCCGCTGGCCGCGCCGTCGCCGCGGTTGCGCGTCTCCGTGACGGAAGCGCGCGCCGCGTCCACGTGCAGCGTCCGCACGAGCGACGGCGCGTGCAAGTACAGGAACTTGTTGACGCCGCGGCAGCGCAGCACGTCCGCGCCGTCCAGGAAGCTGCACACCTGGTGCAGCAGGTCCAAGTTGCTGTTGAGCACGCAGCCCCTCGCGCCGACGCTGCAGCGGCGGACCTCGTCCTCGGAGATCGAGAGTTGCGGGCGTGCGCGCTGGCGCTTGGCTGCGGTGGCTCGAATGGCCGCCATGACCTCCTCGCTGGGGTCGGTGTCTGCGCGTTTGCGCTTGTAGTGGGTCACGAGGCCCTGCACGCGCCGCTCGAGCGACGGCTGGTGCAGATACTCGCTCAGAGACCCGGCCGAGTGGTAGAGCATCCACTCGAGCCGCTGCAGCAGCGACGGACTCGCGCCCGTGTCCTCACGCGCCTGCAGCAGCGGGTGGTGTAGTGCTAGCACCGGGTGGTTGCGCAGTCGCGCCATCATGAGCTTGCGGACCTGCACGTCGGTCGGGTCGTGCCACGCCGGCGGAGTGGCGAACGCTGCAGCGTCGGAGGGAGTGGAGACCATGACACGGACGGCGGTGATAGTGCAGGGATACCGGTAGTTGATGAGGGTAGTGGTTGGTGCGTGGATCGAGTTGAGACTTGTGATGGAGTCGGCTGGTTGCGAAATGGTCGAGGCTCGAGAGTATGAGAGTCACGCAGATGATGCTGTGGACTGATGCACGGACCGAAGAGGTACAGTAAAAGAAACCAGACGATGGTGCGATTAGTGCATTTTTTCGAGTGGTAACCGTTACTGCGATAGAGAGGGATTACGTTGAACGTGCTGCATGTAGCAGATCTTTGTGATAGATACGATTTTGAACCTGTGTCACATGATTAGATAATAATCAGAGTATCGTTTATAAAAGGTATATGACTAAACAAAATTAATATAAGGATATAAGGATATTCACGTGTCTTTTGAAGCGCAAGAGTGCCTGCTGTGCGTCATGCTCCAAGCAGCCTGCTTAGCTCCGCCTGCTGGTGGCTACCTATTATAATAGCGAGCGCCGCCTGTATCAGAAGACATGGCTTCGGCAAATTTGCCCGCTCCTGGTTGGAACCCATGTGCTGCGATGGCTTCGCTCAGAGGACGGTAAATCTGCCAAAACAATGAGTGGATCCACGCACTTCTGAAGATACTTTATTTTGATTAAAATTTTAGACATCGCTGTTGTGTGAGCAGCAAACCAGCAGCGGTCGCGCTCTCTCCGAATCGCCAGCGCAGATTTTCGGCAGCGTTTCAGAATGCTCCCGTAATTGTGCTGGCTGGACTCACGTCCGGCAGTGAGTTATCCGTAAAGAAGTACATGTAGAAATGCAACATGGCAGGTAGCGTATCGCCATCGTGGTTTGCACGAAGGTGAAGACGTAGCAGTGAATGCCATTGCGTTGGTCTAGCCGGAGCGCGTATTCATCCGCTAGAGCTTATGCGCCGGGCACCACGACAGCGCCTTGATTCAAGTCGATGCTAGGAATTCAGAGAAACGCAGTGTCAAAATGTCGCCAAGTCAAATCCCGAGGCACTGAATGTGGACGCGCTCCAATGGAATCCTGCGACGAGGAGATAGCGTGGTGGTCCACCCAAGTGCTTGCGATACAGCGCTTCAGCTCGATCGGAGCGCATATTGGTGGACCGCAAGCGCCCGTCGCAAATGGAGGAATTCAGTTGAAGAAAGATTTGTACTGCAAAAAAGAATAAAAAATGTTGAGTAAAATGTTCTGCTGGATTTTTCGGTTTGGATTTGGCGCTCTGGAATCAAATATGCATAGAAATACCGCAATCTATAGAGTCCAATGCTACACCACACTGCATAAATTCATCATACGCTAAAACCGATGTCGCGACGTTTCGGTGCAGACATTCATCTTTAGCGGGTAGATTTCAGGTGGTCGCAACCGTACGTTTTTCTCGCCAATCGCGACTGGCGTCCCACTGTCGGTCAGTTAGTCACGCATGCGTGATAGTTGCCGCACTGGCATCGTGTTGACGGTCTCTTTACACTCGGCTGGCTGCAGTACAATGCACCGTACAGTACTATACACGCAGCCTCACGATGGGATCAGTCGGGCGTTGAGTGCCGAGGACAGCGCCTCCAGTCCCTCCTGGCCGATGAAGTTGTCCTGCAGCAGTAGCGTACGCAGCTGGACGACTGGCGACTCGGTCTCGCAGCTACTTCCGCTCTGCGCAATGAGATTGCCAGACGTCTTGAAAGCACCCGCTCGGCACGATATCCAGTCCGCGAGCGCGAGCGCGTCCAAATCGGTGAGGATGTTGCCGCTCACATCCAGCACACGAAGCGCTGGTAAACTCTGCAGCATACGCAGCAGCGCCTGGCAGCCGGCCTCGCCAATGAAGTTGTTCCGAAGCACCAGCGTCTTCAACGAGCCGAAGCAGTTCACGCAGCGGTCTGCAGCCTCTTCGAACACGCCCGCCAGTCGGCTGAGCCGTGCGTCGCCCAGGTAGGTCGAGTCTAGGCGCAGGTACTTGAGCGGCCCGGCGTCACCGACCGCTCCCCTTTGCGTCGGGACTCTCCCTGTCGCGAAGGCCTCCAGACATTTCAGCACGTCGTCGCTCTCAGCGAAGTAGTCGAGAGGCGACCCGAGGTCCAGTTCCTGAAGCTCCGGACACGCGCCGAGCTCGAATGCGCGCGTGATGTCTCGGAGCAAGAGCTCTCCTGCGATGACGACTCGACCGTCTCGACGACTTGGACGGCTGAACGAGGGTCGACGACGCCGAGTGGCCCGTCTCACAGATTCGTCTACATGTACCGGTACCTCGACACAGACGTTGTAATCCTGCAGGTGGCTGGTTACCACGAGGCTCGTGAGCTTGCTGCAGCGAAGCAGCAAGGTCGTCAGTGTACCGCTCGAGAAATGCTGCAGGGCTGGCGAGTGCGTTTCGAGGTGCAGCGTACTCACCATCTTGGGCGCCTTTTCGGACAGGAACCGGTTCACGGAGCGGAGCTGCAGCACCGTCCGGCCGGACAGGAAGCTCAGCACGAGTCCTACGAGGTTGTCGTCGTTCTCCAGCATAAACACGCTTCTGTCGCGAAGAGACCGTCGCCGCTTCTCCTCAGGGTCACTGCAGCTGCTGCTACCAACGTCTCGATCTCGTTTTCTGCTGCTGCTGGTCGTCTGGTGCTCGGTGACGACCTTGGGTTCGAGCTGCGTGACGAGCGCCTGCACTCGGCGCTCCAAGGACTGTTCGTGTGTGTATTCATGCATCGAGTGGGCGGCGTTGTAGAGCATCCACTCGAGTCGCTGCACGAGCGACGGCACCACGACGGCGCTGCTGTTGCTCGCGCACTTGGTCCCTGCGAGCACCGGGTGCAGTCGCCGCAGCCGCAGCATCATGAGCTTGCGCGTGAGTCGGTCGTCGACATTGTTGTGCCACGACCGTCCTCGGGGGATGGAGCGCGCCAGCACGCGCGCTGCTGCAGGGCTGGCGGACGACGACGGTGGTGCGTGGTGGGGCATTCATGCACGGGCGACTTGGCGGGCTCCCGGCCGATTCGGGAATGGCGCCAACGTTGGTGACGGCCGTGGGCCCGAGCTGCAAGAGCGTCCGTCGTCATCGTTCGGGTCAGGCCGGTGGGTGGAAAACTAGCCCCGAGGTGCAGGTGGCAGCATCCCAGAATCCGGTACACGCGTTGCATCGATAGGCGCGGCGCTCGTAGAGCAACGTAATGTACCCACGGCCAGGCGCTTCGATGTCGAAGCAGCGCAAAGCTCGCGGATCGCCTGATAGCTTCATTCACTGCGTGCGTTGGCAGTTAGCAAAGATAACTGCAGCCTTAGGACCGTTCTTTCGAGGCCGCGATGATGCGAGTTGGATCGCGGCAGTGGCTTGAGATTGAGATTGGCATGTTGTTGTAGCTGCTCGCAGCAACTACATGTAGAGAGCGCGAGTTGAACACCTAGTTGCGGAGGATTTTCTGGGCATAACACGTCATGAGCTCAGCGGTTGCAAACTTCGTGTCGGTGCCACGTGGGGACCGGCGAAGCTCAGGCGCGCGCTCCGGGTGCTGATGTGTTCATTGCTCCGGCGGCGCCTGACCACGCCAGCGTGGATACGTGGTATCCCATTCTGTAGTTTGTCTGAGAACTTGACCCCGTTGCAGTTGCAGTGCTTGCTTGACAAGCATCAGATTTGGAGCTACCCTGGCTGGCCAGACAACGCTGCGATGAGCCTGCCAGGCTGGGTTGGTTGGTTTGAGTTGTAACGGTGCTTGCACCTCAGGTCACGCACGCATTGCAGTATCGGAGACCGACCGTACCACCAGCACCATGTCGCCGCGTTACCCTTGACCGTCCAAGTTGAACCCACCGATCTAATCGCGAGTACTATGCCGGTCAAAGTGTATCCTAGGCCTAAGAATCTTAGGCTAAGATCGCTACGCGCTCGACCATCACCCGCCGCACAAGACACTACACTGCAATGATCACACACCTACTATATTATTATAAGCGGTGGTCGCGCATGCTCTCTGCGTGAAGGAAGAGCGCAACGCACCCTCCGCGTAGCCTTCTGCAGATCTACTTCTTCCACGTCGTCGACCGGCGCTGCTTCTTGGCGGGTGGCGGCGACGCGAACTTGGCCAGCCGCTGCAGACCCGTCTTCTTGCTGCCTGAGGGCGACGCCGTGGAACCGCCGGCCTTCTTCAGGAACGGGTTCGCCGGCGCCACGGACCGCTCCACGCGCGCAGTAGCGGTGGTGGAACTGCTGGTCTTGCTCCGGCTTGAGGCGGCCGACTTGTCCTCCTGCGTGCCGCCAACAGAGGCCGCGTCCTCGATGTCGTGCAGCTCTTCTTCGCGAGGCGGCGAAGGCGGCGGTCGCGACAGGATGCTGCGCGCACGACGAAGCGGTTCGACTTCTCGTGGTTCGGGAACGTCCTCCTCCTGGACCGAAGAGCGATACGAGGCCGGTTGTCGACGCGACTGCGAGGCAGCCTGCTGCTCCAGCCGCCTCGGCTCCTCGAACTTGACTCGGTAGAGGTCGTAGAGCTGCGACTGCAGCTGGCGCAGCGAGAAGTGGATGGCGAGCTTCTGCGCGATCTGGTGAGACTTCTCCAGGTGCAGGCACTTGGCCAGGTCCAGCACGCGCGCAGGCTCGTCGTTCTTGCACGCCATGTTCATCATCAGGATCAGCGCCTTGTCCATCTCGGCCTGCTCGTGCACCACTTGGTCTGCAACTTGTCGGTCGGCGTTCATCTCGCTCGCGATGGCCTCCAGTCCACACAGCCGCACGTTCTGCCACATGTGGCCATTCGACGAGTCCTCGTTCTTCTTCGACGTCTTCGGGAAGGACGCTGTGCGCAGGGGGAAGGTGCCGGGCACGGGGCGGTGGTTGCCGCGCAGCTTCGGGGTCCGAGCGCCCTTGTCCAGTGGGAAGTACAGCAGCGAGTCATTGACAACGCCCAATGTGAAGACGCCGTGACGGTCCTCGGGCTTCTTCTGCAACGCGTTGCCCACGCAGCCGACCGGGAACCAGTTCCAGCCCGTGCTCGCCGACAGCGCCTGCACACACGAGAACGAGTCGACAGAGTACAGGATCTGACGGTCGTCAAAGCCCACCCACGTGAGCTTTGACCAGTTCGACGCGTCCTCGCGCATCATTTCGTTCTCCTTGTGCGACGCGAAGACGTCGCGTGGTGGGGGCGTCATGGGCAGATCGCCCTTCGAGACCAGCACGACTCGCTCGCGCGACGAGTCTACCTGGACGCGGAGGAGCTGGTACAGCATTTGCCCGTGCAGACCCTGGTACACTACGGCCAGAAGAGATCCCTTCGCGGTCATGGTCACGACGCGACCAGGCAGACGCAACAGGGCGTAGTCGATGCCGCTGGTAGTGTAAATGCGCAGAGTATGCAACGAGGTGGCCACTGCGCAGAATTCACGGCCAGCGGCCACACACTCCGCGTCTTCACCCTCGGGCAGGGTCTTGTGCCACGAGCTGTTGCTGGCCCAGGACTCAAACGGACGGTAGAAGACAAAGCTGCTGATAACGTCGCTCTCGTTCGACCCTCCTTCGAGGTCTTCCCAGTCTTCACGAGCACGTCGGGGCACTGCAAAAACGGCGCCATAGTCATCCAGGAAGGCCATGGAAAACATGTAGTTGTCGTTGAACTTGAATCCACGTCGAGACTTGTCGGCAAACTCCACCTTCACCAGGTTCTCACTCATGCTTGCTCCACGGATCAGCTCGATCTCTCCCTCCGGCGTCCACGCCAGCAACGACGTAGCACTGCTGCTGCGTCCAGTGGAGTCCATCACACTGCCTGGCTGGAAGGGCTCTACGATGGTGCGCAGAGCAGAAACCTCCTGGTGCGAGGACTTGGTACTAGTTCCAGCAGACACCGCGACGTCCTCGTCTTCAATCTGGTCGTCCTTTGCAGCGTTCGCAGCCGCACCGAAGCCAAAGCTGGCCTTGATGGCCTCCACTCTCGCCTCGTTATCGTCATCAAAGCTCACCTCCTCCTCGTCCTCCTCCTCATACCCGTCCACTTCAGCCTCCTCTTCCACAAATGCTGACGCCTTCAAGCTCTTCTTACGCGACTGCGAGGGCTTGACCGGCGCGCCAGTAGCTGCTGCAGTGGGCAACCCAACTGTGTGTTGCGGCGGCGTGTGTCCCGCGGGGATCACATCTTTCACGAACGCCAGCTTGCCGCCCGTGTGATACACCACCAATGTATTGCTCTTGTTGGCGAACTGCACACCCAGCGCGGGGTAGTCGATCTTGAACGAACGCAGCACAGTCTGCGTGTCCAGCTCCCAGACAAACACCTCCTTCGCGCACGTGGCAGCCGCCAAGTACCGTCCGTTGGGCGAGAAGGCCAAGAAGTCCACATCAGCCGCCGTGCTCCTGCCAATGGGAAGCATGAGTCTGCCCTTGGACGTCCACGAGTCCCTCTCGAAGAGCTCAACGATGCACTTGTCCATGGGCACGGCCAGCAGCTTCCCATTGTCGCCCGGCTGCCACGCGCAGCGCAGCAACACGTCGTCGTGTCGGATGTCTCCGTGCTTGATGCTAAAGCGCTTGACCTCCGTGGCGCGCTGGCCCGCCGCGTCCAGCGCGAAGACGCGCACCGTCGCGTCCTCGCTGCTGGCGCACAGAAACTTCTCCTGCGGGTCCAGCGCCACGCTCTTGATGGCGCCCGAGGCCCCCTCAGCCAGGATGACGCTCTCCATGTCGCCGCGCAGCAGCACGCGCACCACGGGCTCGTCATCTGCGATGGCCACGAACTGCGTCGAGCACGCGACCTGGCGGATGGAGACGGTGGAGCGACGCAGCAGCTGCTGCAGCTGGCAGTCGGGCGGCAGACTGTAGGACGCCACGTTGCTGTCGTCATCGGACACGATGAGCACGTGGCTCTGCTCGGGAGTCACGGCGAAGGACGGCACGAAACCCTCGCACACCTCCGCCTGGAACACGGAGCTCTCGCTGGCCAGGTCCGTCACGTACAAGACGCCGTCCTCGCCGCTGGTGAACACGACGTCACGACCTGCAGGCACCTGTCCGTCCTTCATGGCGCGCAGCGTCGTCACCAGCTGCATGGCGCCCTTGCCGTTCACGTTCACGGCGATCTCCTTCATGGTCTCCATGGCGGGCGACGAATGATCGAATGAATGACGCTCTTCCCGCCATTTTTGGCTGAAGTTTCGAGTAAGTACGAATCAAAATATTACATGTTCATGTACTGATGCGGCAGGCGTAGAAGTTGAACTTATTTTTTGCAGTGTCGGCCGCGTCATCAGATTCTGCGTCAGAGCACAATTGAGCGGATTGAGACCTTCGGACGTTGACGTGAAGAGATGGCTCGCAACCAGGTCTCGAGACGCCCGAGGCGGCGCGACAGAGCGGCACAAGCGAACAAGCTCGAGGCTGAAGCACTGGCACAGGACGGAACGCGGGAGAAGGAGGTCGGGATGCTGCCGCGTCTGCTCGTGCGCATCGGCGTGGTGGCGGTCATCCTCGCGTTCGTTGTCGCGGTGGTGACCATGGGGGCGACGCAGACGAAGCAGACGCCAGCTCCGGCGTCGAAGCGCGACTTGAGTGCGTCTGAGGAGGCGCGCGTCAAGGCGCGAGTCGAACGCCGAACTGCGGCGCGACCCACGGTCGATGTGCTGGCCAAGTACCCGCACGACGCGGCAGCCTTCACGCAGGGCTTCACGGTGGTCAACCGCGGCCACGACAAGATCTTCATCGAGTCGACGGGGCTGTTCGGAGAGTCGAGTTTGCGCCACGTGGACATCGAGAGCGGCAAAGTGCTGAAGCAGTACGATCTGCCCAAAGAGCTCTTCGGTGAAGGCGTCACAGCGGGGCCGAACGACGAGCTGGTCATGCTGACGTGGAAGAGCAAGACCGGCCTTGTGTTCGACTTGGACGTGGCGGCGGACAGTAAGGACGACGGCTTTACGTTGAAGCGCGAGTTCACGTTCGACACGGTCACGGGCGAAGGCTGGGGCGTCACGTACGACGGCGAGGAGTTCGTGGTCTCGGACGGCTCGTCAACGCTCATGTTCTGGGACCCGACGACGATGAAGGAGGTGCGGAGCGTCGACGTGACCATGTACGACGGCACGCAGAAGATCTCGCAGATCAACGAGCTCGAGTTCGCCAAGGGCTTCATCTACGCGAACGTGTGGTACCACCCGTACGTGCTGAAGATCGACCCGGAGACCGGCGGCATCGTCACCATGTTCGACCTGTCCAAGCTCGTTGCGGACGCCGGCGTCGACGTGAGCTCCGGCGCCGTGCTCAACGGCATCGCCTACGACGATGCGGAAGACGTGTTCTACATCACGGGGAAGCTCTGGGGCGCCGTCTACAAGGTGCGTCTCGTGGACCCTGTGCAGTAGCTGGCAAAAAAAAACACACACACAATAGAGTGCGCAATACGTAGCACCAATGAGCAACACACGCAGCACGAATACGGGTCTTGATGTCTTATCTGTCCTTTGGGTGGGTGGGTGGGTCGCTGCTCCTCCTCCTAGCGCCTTCCTAGCCCTCCTGCTGCAGGAAGGGGTTGGGGATCTCGGCCGTGCCGTCCACGGGGGACACGAGCATGACCGACGTGCCTCTGCACACCACGAGGCCGACCTTGCGCGTGTCGTCCGTGATGCGGTACTCGTCGTTCGGGTCGCGCAGGAACTCGACGCAGTCGTCCAGCACCAGGTTCACCAGCTGGTCGTAGCCCTTGAGCGTGCCCGTGACCTCTCGGCCGCCGTGGAACTTGACGCGCACCTCCTGGTCGATGTACTTGGCCAGGTCCAGGATCGGGTCCTTGCGGCTGCCGCCGCCGTTCGCCGCCATCGTAAAGAGTCTTTACAACCAAATTGTATGGGAATGGCTGCACGACGCTGCGATTGGTTGAAATGTTGCACACGCGCATCAGACGGAATCAGACGGATCCATCGTCTGATCTCAATCATGAGCAGGAGCTTCGCGGCGGACGAGCGCGTGCTGGACGCCGTGGCGCAGACCAACGCGCTGTCGGACGAGAGTAAGAGCTCCAATGTGTGGCCAACGCACTGGAGGAAGTTGGTGCGTGCAGCTCATTGCGTTGCGTGGCTGGGGGCAGATTTCGCGGCGGTGTGCAAGCTGGCGGTGCGGCTTTTTGGCTCGGAGAAGCAGAGCAAGCGGCGGCTGACGCGCACAGCCTGTAGGTGCAATAGATTCAATTGATTTCAATCTCCTACCGGTATCACTATGGGTGCTTAGTTATGCTATTGCTGTGCGATCTGCAGCGGCGTCAGGATGGGAGACTGAGCAGGTGGAGCAGGCGGTGCTGGCCATCGCAAAGATCCTCATGGATGGCGCTAAGGTGGGAGCAAGACGTCAATGCATACAAAAGATGAGAAGACCTGTCATTGAACGAGGGTATGGTGTAGGATGAACTGTCAGCGCGCGCGTTCCGGCTGGTGTTGAAGGGGATGACGCTGCCGGAGCAACACGTCGAAGTCTTCGCGCAGGTTTTTGATGATATTCCACCACTGAGTTGAAGTCGGAACAGAACGCCGTTTAACGACGCGATGGTCGTGTATGTTTAGATATACGATGCGCACGCGAAAGACATTCGAGAGTGCGTGTCCAGGGAGACACGAACCAGCGTGCCGCACTATTGCAACTTGGAGTGGCGAATCGACCTCGAGGTAGGACTTTGGCTGTCGTCGCGCAGATACGAAGGCGACAATTAATGCGTTCGTCTGCACTACGACAGCTCGGCACGCGCTTCCACCGCAACACACCGAAGCCCATTGTGACGCTTCGCCTGGACACTGCGACTCAACCCAGCAGCTCCAGTGTGCCCCAAGTCCAATCCACATGTGTTCGCGTCGACTACGAGGGTCTCAAACTGATGCAGCGTCAGCTGGAGACCGCGTTGAAAGAGGCCGACTCCGTGCACTGCAGCCGCATCCAGCGATACATGCACTGACTAACACTAACAAGCACTCGCTCAGCAAGGAACTGAAGCAAGAAGTACGAGCTGCTACGTGTATCATTTGTCCTTGCTTCGGTCGGCTAGATACTGCTCCTTTGTCTTGGTGAAGGCCGTGACCTGGTCCAGCTGCTGCTTGGACTCGCTCGAGATGCCGTCCTTCTGCAGCAGCAGCTCGGCGAACTTGGCCTGCTTCTTCTTCCTGCTCTCCAGGTCCGGCTTCATCTTGGACTCCTGCAGCAGACCCAGTCCCAGTCATCAGCCGCCAGTCAACTGCATTCCGACTGCAGGCAGCCACACGTAACGTACCACGTCACGGCGGATCTCCTCGTCCGATTTGGGGTCCCAGTAGGCGTAGCACAGCGCGATGGGGATGCCGAAGCGCAGCGAGTAGTCGATCAGCATCTTGGACACCTTCATAGCTGTCCGCGAGTTTTTGTACTTAACACGCAATGCCCGTAACAGACCGCAGGGGCTTTACGGACGACCCTATGAAGGAACAATGGTACAAATATGAAAATTGGTATATATGTCGCTCTCAGCACGACAACAGCGCCTACAAAAGCTTAGCTTCGAGCTGTTGACAGAACTAAATACATGAAGACGGCGCTTTAGGCTGGTGTTTTGCGCGGCAACCGCCCGAACTATGTCTTGTTTATGCACTATTCAAGCACCAACTCCTTGACAACTGTTGTACTATCTGAACCGCACTGTACAGTAGTAACACCGATGCAGCAAATGGCATGTCGCCGTCACCCTACTTGCCGTACACAATGCCCTCGGCGTGACTGAACCCCCGCGCAGCAGGGCTACGCGCTATCTTGCCCAAAGCGAGCGTGTTGGCGCCAGCGAACACTCGCCGTTCCACACAGTGTTCGCCGGGTACTACGTGGTCTGCATGCTTCTTGTGGAGTCCTACTTGCCGTACACAATGCCCTCGGCGTGACCGAATCCCCGCGCAGGGCTACGCGCTATCTTGCTCAAAGCGAGCGTGTTGGCGCCAGCGAACACTCGCTGATCTACCCGTTCTACACAGTGCTCACCGCGTACTACAATGGTCGGTGGTTGAAAGTACGTTGAAGTTACTGGCAGGTGTGGACCACCCAAGATTTTCCCGCGGTAGTTTGAAAATCCGAAAGAAGAGAGAGCGGGAAAGTGGCGGAGGGAGGATCACCGACGTGTACGAGCTCAACCAGACTTACAAGCCGACGTGACACCACAGGTGTGACCAGTGGGTGCTCCTCATTTGACTTTGCCGACGCCGGAGAATTCTTGATCACGGGGTTTGCAGCTCTACAATGTTCTCACCGCCCAGTATACTTTGCAGCTGCAAAGTTACGCGTTGCTCCGTGTGCATGCGCTGTTCACGATGTGGTTGTGCTCACGATGGCATTCCGGTGGAGCAAAAGCTACAACGTCGACGCGGTCGCGCTCCTAGAGCTCTAACTCTTCGGACCAGTGACGAAAACGACGGAGCTGAAAATCGTGACGCCAATTGTGCTGCAGACAACGATGGGAGCGACCTAGAAAGCAGTTCATCTGAAGTGGAGTTTTGTCGAAGTCGAAGACGACTTATCGATGATGATGATTTCAAATGTGAGGGCTTTACTGCAGAGTCCAGTGGGGATATTGAGCGGATTACCTCGGTCGCATCCAGTAAGCTCCAGAAACCACGATTCGATAGGCGTCCGCGCAGAGCGGCATCTTTGCAGCCACTCCCTGTGGAGCATGAATCCCCCGGCGAACGAGAATTACCCACATACCAAGATCTTTTGCGGTTTCTTGTGGTTGAACCACGCGCGGTTCAGAATTGGTCTAAAAACATCGGCCACGCATCGGTTCGGCTCAAGGCAGATCTTTGGCAGGATGACAAGGCTAACAGCAAGACCAAGTCCACGGTGTTCTGCATCTTTAGACGGGCGTTCCTGGCTGTGGCAGAGTCGGTCTGTGGAGTGGAAGCTGGGGCAGCATCGCTCAGTGCCTTCAATCGAAAGGAGCATTCAAAGGGCAATGTGTTATCGTTGCCAGCTGAGGAATCGTCCCAGATTTTCCGTCTTCTTGCTGCGGGAATGACAGCAACTAAACGAAACTCAGTTGAGCAGCGAATCGTACGTGCAATTCTCTGCGGGCTATTTTCACAAAGCGAGCTGAACGAAATGGCTGTGTTTTTCCCGGGATTTCGTATGGGCAGAGACGCATACAGCTCAGGTAGCAGAGATTTGGAGATACTGCTGGTGGAAGGTGCGCTGAACAAGAATGTATGGTCTCGTGAACGTTTTGATCAAATCATCGTTGACGGTGCGATACAGTTCATTATGGCGTATAATAATGTAGCGTATCTTTCGTGGGGGACGAAAAAAATAGTACTGGACAGCAGGCAGTACATTGTACCGGCGATTCTGAGAAGAAAGCCAATCAGCGTCATGTGGCGTAACTACTCGCAGCGATCGACGCCATCCGAAATTCCCCACCAGACAGAGCCATCACAAGTTTCGCGACGAACGTTTTACAGGTTGTGTCGTGTTCTGACGCATGGAGAAACCAATATGCGCGTTGCTGTAGACTATGTCTCCGGGTTGTTGGTAAACGACAACATGCACACACTGAAACGAATTGTATCGGATTTGATTCCTGGCGAAAAAGATGAGCTCATTCCCTGTTTGGATACTCTTCGAAGCTGGCTCAAGTACGGTAGCTTTGCCGCTGCACCACTACTTCAAGGAGACCAAGCATTCTCAGTGGTAGATGAGTGCCCACGCCATGACGCACACTTCGGATTAACTCCTCCAAGAGGTCACGACCCGCTTCAGGATCGGAAGGTGTGTTGCGGTCCATGTGCGGGTATGAACGCGCTTCTTAACTACATTGTTGAAATGGTAAAAACCAATGAGGAAGCTGATGCTCGTACACTTTCGGTGGTTCATGATTGCTTCGAGAAAATTGAGCTTTTCATGGGTCATCGTCTTCGCGTAGTTCACCAACAGCGCACTCTTGCAAAAGTATTGCACGACATGAACACGCGAGCAACGCAAGGTGGCGGGCTAAATGAAGCATACGTCACTATTGACTTCAAGATGAAGGCGGAGCCCATATACTTCCGAGAGAAAACATTGGAGCACTACGGAAAGCGTGGCATGAGCTGGCATGGTGCAATGATTCAGTTTTGGGCTGATGAGAATGGAGGTAACTCGTCTACAAAGAGGATCACAGAGGAAAAGCTTTACTACAACCATATATCAGGTGCAGACAACAGGCAAGATAAGGCCGCTGTCGTAGCCTTGATTGAAGCTGTGCTCATCGATATCAAACGCGATCTACCCCAAATTGATCGAATTGTGGTGCAGAGCGATAACGCGTCCAGTTACCAAAATTCATTTCTTGGGGTTCTGCTCCCGATTCTTGGAATCGCAAACGGGATTGAAGTTGCTCGATTTCTTCACACGGAAACGCAAGACGGAAAATCATTGCTCGATGCCCAATTCGCTCGGGGATCAAGGAAGGTGAAAGCATGGGTCAAACAAGGTAATGATTGTACAACACCTCGATCTCTTGTTGCGGCACTAATTTCTGATGAAGGCCTTCCGAATACGATGGCTGAGATTGTCGAGTACGATCGAGAGGCGCTACGGCTTCTTTCCAACGAGGTAAAGCCGATCGAAAAATCTTTCGCTAGATATTCTGGTCGACTGAACGATATTCGATACGGTTACGACAATTTTCCTGGCCAAAACCGGGATCGCGGTGCTGAAAGTGCGTTTGACTTGGGAGATTGCCCAAAAGTTATTGTTCGAGCGTTCACTTACTCCGATATAGGAGCGGGTATACTGCTGGAGCTTGACCCTAAAGCCGGTACATGCAAGAGGTCCTCTGCTGATGACCGGGAACAAGATAAACCAGACCAAGAGGCAGACCGTGAAGCTCAACACGATGGATGTTCAGAGGGATTGTCTCGCGGTGATGACGGCGCAGAAGTTGGTGGTGGCGATGCGGAAGAAATGAACGCAATCAATGACGAGGACTATTACAATGCCAGTGACGCAGTGCTTTCGGGCAGTCTTTGTAGTGAAGCTGATGATGCGGATGCTGATAGCGATACTGAAAGTGGTGATGAGGATGAACTGGATCTATCAGCCGAAATCGTCCTCCCCCGCTGTGTTATTGGGCGCGTAACTGGTGTTCGCGTGACCACAGAGGCTCAAATTCGGCGTAGATTAAAAACGTGGAAGTGCTCTCGTGGCGCCGTAGCTGATCTCCCAACAACACGCAAAAAGGGTCGAAAAAAGGAGAAAAGTGTGGTTGCGTACGCGAAAAAAAACCTGGTTGACATGAAAAACGCTGGATCATTTGCTGTGGCTGAGGTTTCGGATTTGCCGCAGCGGATGATGGCTATGCTTGATCGGTTTGTTGGTGAAGTTCCTGTGCCTACACTTGATCAAGGTTGGGCACAGCGCCCAGCTCACGGTACAATGTACGGTGCAAAGTACATCTCGAGGTTCATGAAAGAGGTGGCCGAAATGTTCAAGCGAGGCGCAGAGAATAAGTCAGACAAGATTGGACCCGCAAGAATGGTGGAGTCACTGCGGCTCAAATACCCCAAGCGCTATGATATACCTGGGGAAAGTGAAGTTCGAACAGCGATATCGAAGTTGTTTGCAGGCCAACGAAAACGACCAGCAGCTACAAGCGATGACTCCCTTCAACCACCACTAAAAAAACAGTTCCGAATGGAGCAAAGGTACGCCGATTTCCTAAAGGAACTGGTGATGAATCATCCCGGCATGTTGCCGAAGGCAGCATTACTGCTATTTCGCAAAGAATATCCAGACGAAGATAATGAAGTGTATACGGATGCCCGAGTCAAGCTAAAGGTGACGGCATTGAGACGCCACTTCAAAGAAGCATCCACATAGTGATACAGAACGCTGGGGTCGATTTATCCAAGTCGCAATCAGGAGCAGGCGATTTTGGTCGTCTTTGGCCGAATCTTTCCGCGCAGCGTAGTATTGAGCTGCACCGGCTTGGCGTGCCTTCCTGGTCAATGCGCCTGGAGATCAGCTCCCCATTCAAGCGCATATGCGCCTGGTTGATCGACAAGTTACAGGTCTCACTTCGACGACTGGAAGAACACACTGCGGGCGAGCGTCCAGACGGACACGTTCGAGGGATACACGCGGGCGTTCATGAAGCAGTTAAAGATGGAGGTGACCAAGCACCAGATCTTCAAGGCCGTGGGCCTCTCGTAAGCACAGTGTTGCACACGATATATCCGTAGGCCAGTTCGACGTTATGGGCGGCACCACGCTCATTACAAGCTGTGGCTTCTCGCCATGAAACTTCGTTGCGCTGGGTGGCTATGATCTCCAAGTCCAAGTCCTAGCACAGAGAGGACTCGACCCCCCCCCCTCATTTCCGCGGCGCGAGAAGGACTCCAACCCTGCGTACGTCGCATCCACGGACATGTGCTACTGCTGGGATCTACGAGCGCGAAGACGACGACAAACAAGTCGTCTGAGACGACGCTGGATGGCAGGGACATCGGCGCGACCAAGACGACCGAAGACTCTCTCCGGCAGAGAGGCAAGCTGGAATCCAGCTTGCAGCCTGGATAGCTGCCGATCGCGGCAGTTTCACTGCCGACAGACACGTTCGTGACAAGAGTTGGATTTCTCGTCCTACTTTTTCGCCCATCCTATGTTGCGTGGATGCGGCCCTCCCTCCAGCAGTGCTTGGCGTGCCGACGGTTGCCGGAGACGCCATTTTCGTCGGCCAATTACTTTTTACCATCGACAAGCACACGAACGCCACAACCACAGGTCGTCTTCGCTTACGCAAAGCTTTACGAATATGTATAATAATGTATACTTTTAAAAGGACCGGATTTAGGTGTTGTCTCGATTTCCGTAAAAAAGTGCCAAAAACTGCGGGTTCTTACAGGCATTGCGTGTTAAGTATGCAAACTCCGAGGTTAAAACTCGCACTTAAGCCGCTCCAGCCGCACATTCGGACATCATCCAAAATGCGAGCATCAATGATGAGGCAGCTCCACCGTCGTGCTCTTCGGACTTATACAGCTCGAGGCTTGAGCTCCACTGCGGCGCCACTGCCCGAGGGTCTTCGCGAGATCGTCAGCGTCCCGCGCACGCCGTCCTGGTCGCTCAAGGAGCTGCACCAGGAGGGAGAACTTAATGCCGCGGACTCTGTGCTGACGGAGGAGAAGGTGCGAGAATGAGAGCGCCTTGCAGCGAGTGACTGGAGTTCTGATGCTGCTGTTGATGCTGATTGCTGTCTGGCAGCTACGGGAGTTGGCGGAGCTGTGTCATCTGCACGTGGAGGACGAGAAGCTCCCGGGACTGCTCAAGGACGTGGAGTCCATTATCCAGTGCACCAAGACCATCCAGGCCATGACGCTCAACGAGAACATCGACGATGTGTATGCCAAGAGCGACTTTGATGCGGGTACGCGTGGAGTGAAGTGTGGGGTGGATGGAATCGTGGACTTACCTGTGTGTGTGTGTTGTGTTCCCTTGTCGGGTGGCAGGTGTTGTGGCTCCGCTTCGAGAGGACGTCGTGACGGAGGGAGACTGCGCGGAGAAGGTGTTGGCGAACGCTGCAGAGAAGTCTGGCTACTACTTCAAGGTGCCCAAGGTGCTACAAGACTAGATGTAGACGAGGTCATCGACGAGGAGAGTAGGCAAAATCTATAGTACTTCAAGTAGTCGAAGTAATGCGTCGACCCCCTTCCTACCGGACGAAGCCTACTCGTCCGCCTTGAAGACATTGGCCTTGGCCAAGTACTCCTCCAAATCTGCAACGCAATCAGCACCACAGAACCAGTTAGTACCCACAGCTTCCAACACAGCAGCCAGTCGCAGTCTCTCTCACCTTCGACCTTCATCTCGATCCCGTTGAGCTTGCGGATGCCCAGGAGCTGGTTCTGCAGCGATCCCTTGTGGTACATGAAGAGCGTGGGGCAATTCCGGGCCGGCCAGTTCTCGATGCAGGCTTGCGCCTGGATGCTCACGAACTTGACGTCGCGGTGCTTCTTGGCCACCTCGCGCAGCACGTGGTCCATGACCTTGCACTCCTCGAGCGCGTCGTCCCAGAGGTAGGCGACGACCCAGTGGTCGTTGCTGCCCTCCGTCACCTCCTTGGTCCACTCGTCCTTGGCGATGGGCTGCACGTCGCCGAACTTGCTGCGCGCCGCCTGCGCCATCATCTCCTGGATGCGGCGCTCGCGGATGCGCGACAGCTCGGCGTCGTCGTCGTAGTCGTCCTCGAGCTCGTCCAGCTCGTCCAGCGTCGCGTACTCGCGCGGGTCCACGTGCTCCTCCTCCTGCTGCTGCTCCTCCTCGTCCGGCACCTTCGTCTTGGGCGCGAGGATGCCCTTCTTGATGAGGATGTCCTCCCACTCGGTCGTCTCGCCCGTCGGCGCGTAGTGCACATTGCCACGGTCGCCCATTGTTGTCGTCTTGCGAGTGCCAATTCCAGTATGACGCATGAACCCTCGCTGGGGTCTCCAGATAAGTACGATCCGAACCTTCACTTTGCCACGTTTCGTCGAAACGAGGAGCGAAGCTGCTACGTAAGCCGGCAAGAGCGCGTTAGGGACAAGACAAGCAGGACAAGGAGCTTGGCGTGTGGACGATGGGGGTGCTGTGGAACTTCGTGCTGACGAGTCTGTTGCTCACGAACGCTGTGTGCATCCTGCACGAGAAGCGCTTCCTGCGTCCGCGTACGTGCTGCATCCCTAGTGTCAACGTGTAGTGTATCGGGAGGAGGCGGCAGTGCTGACGAGGTGTCGTGTGGTTCTGCTGCAGATGGCTGGCACAAGGTGGACTCGTCGCAGGGCTTGACCATTAAGAACCAGATCGTGGGCTTCCTCATCGCCGTGCAGTATCTACGCTGTACGTATCGTATCCTACGTGTACGGGCTGCTGTTGGTGGGTTGGAGTGCTATGCTGACGTTGTTGGTGACTTTTTGCATCGCTCCATGCAGTCCCGCTCATGATCATCAACACGCTCATGATTCTGCTCGAGTTGGTCATGGGCTGAGAGCTGCCTGCAGTAACGTTATCAGCCGCTCTACAAGCCCAAAAAGATGAATACAAAAGTTCTGTCTGTCACAATGCCATTGCATTCATTGCATTGTAGGCGTGTACTGTAATGCATTGCACCGCCACCTTTCAGCTGTCTGCGATGTCTCCTTCGCTATACGTCCACAGCCTACACTACTCTAAAAGCCACAACTAGGAGCTTCGTGTTGCGCTTCCCGTATGCTCGTATCTGATCTGTCAAAAGATTTCGCGGGTCGCAACCCGTTCACATACAAACCTCCAGTCACTTTCGTTTTCCAACCCGGGTCGACGGGTCGTCCTTCCCCCCTCAAGCCGAGGCGATCCGATCCGACTTTAGCTCTCGACTCTCTTGATTCGCATCACCTCGCCTCGATCCCTGTCCCTTGGCCATGTTCGAGAAGAACCTGCAGGACCTGGTGAAGGGCATCCGCTCGGCCAAGGGCGACGTGAGCGTGTACATCTCGCAGGCGCTGCAGGAGATCAAGGCGGAGCTGCGCAGTACCGACCCGTTCGTCAAGGCGCAGGCCGTGCGCAAGCTCACGTACCTGCACATGCTGGGCTACGACATGTGCTGGGCCGCATTCCACGTGGTGGAGGTCATGAGCTACGAGCGGTTCGCGCACAAGCGCATCGGCTACAACGCCGCGTGCCAGAGCTTCACGCAGTCCACGGACGTGGTGCTGCTGTGCACGAACCTGCTCAAGAAGGAGTTCGGCAGCGCCAGCGAGCACGAGGTGGGGCTGGCCATCAACGTGCTGGCCAACATCGTGACCGCCGACCTGGCGCGCGACCTGCTGGGCGACGTGCTGGCCATGATGGGCTCTCCCAAGCCGTACGTGCGCAAGAAGGCCACGCTCGTGCTGTACAAGATGTTCCTGCGCTACCCGCAGGGGCTTCGGCTGTCGTTCGACCGCCTCAAGGAGCGCATGGAGGAGCCCGACGTCACGGTCGTGTCGTGCGCCGTCAACGTCATCTGCGAGCTGGCCAACAAGAAGCCCAAGAACTACCTGGGGCTGGCCCCGCACTTCTTCCGGCTGCTCACCACGTCCTCCAACAACTGGATGCTCATCAAGGTGGTCAAGTTGCTGGCCAGCCTCGTGCCGGAGGAGCCGCGACTCGCGCGCAAGCTGCTGGACCCGCTCGCCACCGTCATCCAGAACACGCCGGCCAAGTCGCTGCTCTACGAGTGCATCAGCACGGTCACCACGGCGCTGCTGTACACCAAGAAGAGCGACGGCTCGCAGCCGCGCAACGTCGCGGCAGTCGTCAGACTCTGCAACGACCACCTGCGCCGCTACATCGAAGACCCGGACCAGAACCTGCGCTACTTGGGGCTCGTGGGCCTCGGCAACTTGATGAAGTCGCATCCGTACGTGGTCACGGAGCACCAGGCGCTCATCGTCGAGTGTCTCGCGGTGGACGACATCACGATCCGGATGCGAGCGCTGGAGCTGCTGTCCGGGATGGTCACCCCGGACAACGCGGCTCCTATTATCCGTGAGCTCATGCGTCAGACGCTGAGCGCCGACGGGGCTTACCGTCATGAACTTATCACGCACATCTTGCACGTGTGTTCGGTCAACAAGTACGCCAACATCCACGACTTCGACTGGTACATCCACGTGCTGGTGCAGCTTGCTCGCGTGCCAGGCAACACTGCAGCGACGGTGGACGCCTCCCTGTCCTCGTTGGCCCCGTCGTCGGGTAGCATGCTTGACGCTAGCAGTGGCAGTAACCACAAAAAATCGGCAGACGATGAGCCTGCAAAGCGCTCGCACGGTGTGGAGGTGGCACGCCAACTTGTGGATATCGCGGTTCGTGTCAAGAGTGTGCGTAGCGTTATGGTGGACAACATGATTGGACTGTTGATGGAGAAGGAAGCGCTCAGCGGCCCCGGATCAGGCACGCTTCAGGAAGTGTACTATGCGGCAGCTTGGATTACGGGCGAGTACGTGATGGAGTTTTTGGACGACGTGGATGAGGAAGAGGACGACGAGGAGGACGAAGACGACGAGCGCGAGACTGAGGAGGAGAAGCTTCAACGACTGGAAGATCTATCGGACGAGATGCTGCAGCCTCGCACTACAACGCTGCCTGGCCACGTACAAACCGTTTTCATTCAGGCGCTCCTGAAGATTCTCACCGCTATGGCCGAGCGTGCGGATGATGCCACGGTGGAACGTATTGCAGCAGTTATTATGGAGCGACTTCCTGCTTTCGTTCAGAGCGAATACATTGAGGTGCAAGAGCGTGCTGTGTGTCTCCAGCAACTCTTGCTCGCTTTGAGCATGGGTCTTGGTGCTCTTACAGCACAAGAGCGAACTGAGCGCGCGTTCGACGGCAGTGCCTCGCTGGATCCAGCAAAGCGTCTCGATGTGCTCAACTCATTCTTCGCTGAGCGGTTAGCCCCTGTTGGTGTCAAAGCACAGCACAAAGTTCCGTTGCCTGGTGATCTGGACCTTGACGAGCCTTTGAGCAAGTCGGAGGCGAAATTCCTCGAGTCGGGTGGTGACGTGTCAGCATTTTCGAGTGAGGATGACCTTGAGGTCTCGTTTGTCAGCCAGGGACACGCCGGTATTGGTGGTGGATACAGTGGCATTGATGATGAGTCCCCGGAGCGTAAGCCTGAGAGCAAGCACCACCGCCACCGTCGGCACAATGGCTCGTCATCTTCAGAGTCGGAATCAGAGTCCGAATCTGAAAACTCTGCGGATGAGAAAGAAAGGAAAGAACGCGAGTATGTCCGTGAGCAGGAGCGACTGCGCAAGGATCCCTTTTACCTGTCTGCTGGTGGGCAAACTTCAACTGACGCTGGAGCTAACGCGGTAAGGGAAAGTGCTACGAGGGTGTTGCTACCGAACACGCTCGCTGATGTTTTTTTGGTGTTATATTAGGGCTTTATGGATATGATGGGCGCATTGGGCTCTGGAACGAACGGCAAGAAGAAGAAGGCTTCAAAGGTGCGTTGAGTTGTCAGGGTGACCGGTGAAAAAGCTTTCGATGTTGAATGTGACCTTCGTTGTACATGTTAACAGAAGTCGAAGTCGCGTGCTATCTTTGAAGACGAGTTGATGCCCGAAGGTGCACGCTCAAGTGATGAAGACCGTCGGCGCACTCGAAAGAAGCGCGAATCTGTGGGTGAAGATGTACGTATCCATCTTGCAGAGAGTGTCTTATGAATCGATCCACTTATCCTCAACAAACGTGTGATCATCTAGGAAACCGATCTGGCGGCGGTGGATTTGAGCATTCCTTTGGGTGAAAATGAGAAGGTTCCCACAGAGCAATGGTTCCATCGTCAGACAGCCGCAAAGCCAGCAGAAGATGAGAAGAAATCCAAGAAGAAGAGCTCAAAGCACAAGAAGTCTTCCCGGGGTGAGGACGACGGCAAGAAGAAGAAGAAAAAAGAGTCGTCGTCGAAGAGCTCCAAGTCCAAAAAGTCTTCACGGAAACAAGAGGACTTGCTCATCGGCGGCTTTAGTGACGAGGAGCAGGAACCAGTTGAAGCGCAGGAGAGCCGTCACAAACACCGGAGCTCGTCTGCGAAGAAGAGCAAGAAGAGCAGCTCGAGCAAGAATGGCGGCGATGTCGAGAAGAGTAAGAAGAAGAGGAAGGACAAGGAGCACAAGAGCTCAAAACGTCAGGAGGCGCCACCAGCAGAACCGCTTCTGCTCTTTTAGACGACCACCTCTTCGTTCGCAGGTACCATCTCTTCGCTGAAGTCGAAACTCAGCTGAAGACATGATACGAACCGAGTGAGGACAACAAAATGACAAATAGGTGATGAATTCTTGAGGTGGTCTATGGAGTGCTGCGCTAATGTTTCCGTCGCTAGGAGGTTACTTCTTGTGCTTCGCCTTCTTAGACTTGTGGGGCTTCTCGTGCTTGTCGGACGAGTGTTTCTTCTTGCGCTTCTCCACGACGGGCGACGCGGTGGCTGGCTCGACAGCCTTTTCCTTTGGTACCGGCGAGGTGTCCACACGGTCCTCCACGAGCGAAAAGCAGCGCGAGAAGGGCTTGCCCAGCACGAATCGAGAACGGTCCGAGGCGAGCGGCAGCGCGTTCACGAGCTGGTCCGTGAGCATGCGGTCTTCGCTCTGGAGTACGTACTTCTTGTTGGTCTCTCCAGCCGTGACCTTGGCCAGCGTCTCACCCGCCGTCGCCTTGCCTCCATCCAACTTGATAGTCACGTTGGCGAGCGCCGACGCGTCCAGCTGCAGCAAGAAATACCCAACAAATACGTCAGTCAAACATTATCCCGACATCATGCTGCGTTGCGACGAGCACGTACGTTCTTAGGCAGCTTGAAGAACCAGAGCTCCTGGTCGTTATTGATCACCGCTTCACGGGTCACGGCAGCGCTGCCCTTGACGCTCTCGAAGCCAGGCGGGATCTCGAACTCCCTGTATCAAGTTCACATGTATCATCGTCAGGTGTGCGTCGTAAATAATTAGGAGTGACGCTGGGAAACAATCGGGTGTCCACTTACTCGTCGGATTCCTCATCGGAGCTGGACTCCTCGCCCTCCTCAACTGATTGCGTCTGCGTCTGCTGCTCCTGTTCGTTGTCCGAGGACGCGGCCGAGGAGCTCTCGTCATCGTCGCGCGACTTGCTCAGGTTCAATCGCTTCGCGGGCGCCATACTTGGTATTTCACTGTGAGAGTTGGTTGGGGAGGATTGCAAGCGTCTGGAGCTGCTGCGGACGTGTTGATGCGCGACGTGGCGGGGGTCTAGACGCCGGGAGAGCGAGGCAACTGCTTGGAACTTGGTGTCGTGTCTGGTGTTGCAAAATGACTGGAGGGCAGTCGATCCGTTGACTTTCTAATGTGAAAGTCATGATCCAGCGAGATATTCAAGTTTAATTGTAGCCATTTGAAAAATTATGATTTGTGTGCCATACGGAAATGTAGTTTTTCGATGTTGAGCAACGTGCTCATCACAATGTTCAACACGTTGGGAAGTTTGCATGGCTCAAGAACAGTATACACGGTACTTCCATTCACTGCTCTCAATTGAACGCCCCTGTCCTCGCTCAGATATGAGAGAGGACTCGCGCCTTCTTCTCAGTCTCACTTTGCAGCTCCCGTTAACCCCCGGTGTCGACCATGTGGGCGCAGCAACACGCTTCAATCTACGACGTGCTCTTGACTGCAGTTTCGCTCGCTGCACTCTACGCAGTGTGGCGAGTTGCCTCCAGTGTGTACTCGCAACGTGTCGTGGATGCCGCACTTGCAATCCAAACGCTACACACCCCGCAGTCGACGATTCCCGTCCTTGGCAACACGCTCGACGCGTTGTTCTTCCAGAAGGAGCGCTTCTGGGACTGGATAACCGAGCAGAGCAGCCTGAGCGGGGGCAAACCGTGGGTGCTGCGCCTTGTTGGTCGACCCGCAACTCTCGTGTGCACTTCGCCCGAGACGCTGGAGGATATCTTCAGGACGCACTTCGACACGTTCGAGCGCGGTGCCGAACTTCGAGACCTGCTCTACGACTTCTTCGGTGAGGGGATTGTTGGCGCTGACGGCGAAAACTGGAAGAATCAACGCCGTGCCACGAGTCACATGTTCACGACGCGGGCGCTGCGTGAGGTTATGGAAAATGTCGTGAAGGAGAAGACGCTGCAGCTACGCGACGCGTTGACCAAGTGTTCGAAGGAAGGACGCACCGTTGAAATGAAGTCGCTGCTTGGCAAGTTTTCGGGCGACACGTTCACCAAAATTGCGTTCGGAGTCGATCTGAATGGTCTGGCCGGCGACGAGGACGCCGAAAACGACCACCCGTTCAACGCGGCTGTGGAGGTGATGTCAGAGGTGCTAGGCTCGCGGTTGTTGTCGCCCACATTGGTGTGGAAACTGAAGCGATTCCTGAACGTCGGGGATGAACGCAAGCTCAAGCAGGCGTGTGAGGTCGTGCACGAATTGACCCACCAGGTGATGAGCGAGTCGATGCAGAAGAAGAAAAGCGACAAGAAGGACCTGCTCACGCTTCTCGTCGAGTCAAACAGCGATATGGATATTGCAGTCGTGCGCGACGCCGCCATGAACTTCTTGCTGGCAGGCAAAGACTCAACTACCTTCAGCATGTCGTGGATTCTTGTCAACTTGAACCGGCACCCGCGGGTGCTGGCCAAGCTGCGTGAGGAGATTTCCACACAGCTCCCGGGGCTCGTGACTGGTGAGATCGACGTTCCAACCATGGATGACTTGTACGAACTGCCGTACTTGGAGGCGGTGGTGAAGGAGAGTCTCCGTCTGCACGCGATTGCGACGACCCGTGTTCCGAACAAGTCGGTCACATTGAGCGACGGAACCTTCGTGCCGTTTGGCTGTGCAGTCATGATGCCGGCCTACGCCACCGCTCGGTTGAAAAACGTGTGGGGTGAAGATGCCTCGGACTACAAGCCCGAGCGCTGGATCGACCCCGACACCGGCAAGATCAAAACTGTGTCGCCGTTCAAGTTCGGTACTTTCATCTCAGGCCCTCGCCATTGCGTCGGCATGCGCTTTGCTCTGCTGGAAATGCGCATCGCCACAGCCGTGCTCTTCAGCCGCTTTGACCTCACGACGGTGAAAGATCCGTTCGAGATCACGTACGAGTACGCGTTCACACTGCCGGTCAAAGGCCCGCTTGATGTCACGGTGCGGACAATTTCGGATGCGTAAGTGCGATCTGGAAGTGAAGAGTGAGCAAACAGGTTAACAAACTTTTCAATGTTGCGTTCCCATCAAGAGGTTTGTGTGCATCTTGTGAATTTGCATTCCATCCGTCCAATGGTGACCTGAAGTAAGCCACATTGCAGCACCCATCCAAATCACATCCTTTCTGTGGGGATTCACTCGCAGCTTCACCAAGTGTTCATCGCCCCCATTGCACAACACGCACGAAATGGCGCCGACTGCACTGATCCAATTCCTCCGCATGCTTCGACGCCGTCTTCGTCAGTGTCGATTTCGATGTTATCGGAGTGCCCCCGATCGTCAATGCCAATCCCAGCCAGCGACAGCGACTACCGAAATTGGAAGCCGTGAACTGCTCGACAGCTATCTGGACAATGAATCGGCCATGAAGAGCTACGCGGAGGAAATCGACCTCGACCGGATCAGAAGCTTGAGCTCCGAGGATCGACGCGCGATTGCTTTGCGCCGATCTGCAACATCGAACCTTGCAAGCCCCCAAGGCACTTTGCCCTGTCTCACTCCACGACAACCACGCATCGAACGCTTGAGCACTTGAACAGGAAACGTGAACCAACACACACGCCAATTGTTTGAAAAACTCGCTCCATCTTACATTTAGTTATAATTTTTCTGGGATATTGGTACATTCTCGTACTGCGCGATTCACAGTAAACGCTGCTTTCACGGACGTCGCGATGGGGTGGGTGGGGAATCCCATAAAGTTCTGCGTCGGGTCGGCTTGCCTTCAATCGGTTGCCATTGTCCGCAGAATCTCATCGAGTCCCAGTCCCATCGTCGCGCCGCTCGCTCGCTCATTGCTCGTCTTCGTGCCGTGCTTCTCTCTCGTCCTAACTAGTTTCTGTAGTTTCCTATCTTGCTACGTGGGTATTTTTCTTGCCGACATTCCGTAGCACGAGTTGTCCGCTGGATTGTAGTCTGTCGCCAGAGTTCGCGTACGTCCTACCAATGGCGGACGCACGCGTGAGGTCTCTGGCTAGCTGCGTGGTTGGTTGTTTTTCGTTTGGGGTCAGATGGAGCGCGATTTTCTTCCGTATTTTTCTTCTTCTCGGTCGCATTGCTCACTCACTCCGTTGCGTTGAAACAGTGCCGCCGCACGTCAAAAGGTTCGACGTGTGGGCGGCTCTACTTCACCGAGCGGGGCTGGTGCAGCGACGAGCGCATGTTCCTCTTGGCGTGGAAGCTGTTCTTCTGCAGATGGACGGTCTGCTTGGAGGCGGAGAAGCTCTTGGCCTTGGCGGCCTTGGCCATCATGCTGTAGATCTCGGCGTCCACGTCCGAGCTGGAGCGCAGCTCGCGCGTCTTCTCGCCGAGCTTGTAGTGCAGCTCCTGGTGGCTCTCCATCAGGTCCAGCTCGGCCAGGATCTCGTTGATCTCGTCCACCTGCTCCAGCTCCAGCATCTCCGTGGCCGTCAGCGGGTGGTACGCCGGGTCGAACAGCTCCTCGTCCGGGATCTCCTGCACAGGCTCCACGGGGTCGGCGATCACGAAGCCGGACTTGCCGGGCGAGTGCGGGCGCTCCAGGTAGTAGTCGTCCGTGATGGCCGGGTACCACGTCATGGACGGATAGAAGGGCGGCGCCAGCGCGTCCAGCGTCGACGAGGGCAGAGGCGAGGACACCATGGTACAGTTGAAGGGGTCGGTCTCTTGCGGGCCTTGAAGCGAATTGCGTTATGATAGAGATGGAGCTTCAAGCGGCGCCCGCGCTTCATAGAGGCGGCGCTTCTGTATTTTTTTCCGCGTCCTCTCAGGCCCGTTTTAGTCTAACTCGCTACGGATAGGCTAACTCGCGGTGAATTGGACGCACGCGCGACCAATGGGAGAGCTGCCCTACCCGCGAAGAACATTACGCCTAGCCGCGCGCACTGAACTTCAACGTACTGTACCTCTGACAGCGCATATTTTAATATTTGGAAGGTACATGTACTGACTTGGAGTACCAAAATAGTATTTATAATAGGTAGTGACCTTTGTAAGCGAAACTATCGCATATGGGAGGTAATCTATGCATTCCCGATGAGAGTCCGCCACGCCTGTGGCACAGGCTGTGCTGCCTTCGCTTTCCTGTCAAAAGGTAATCGTTTGCTCGTTCGGCCTACACGACGCTCGCTAGGCGTGCGCGACGCTGGACGCTGCCGTTGCGTGATGCTCGCGCTATACATGTAGCGCTGCAACAGGTCGCGGTTCCCGCCTGTGCTGCTGCGTCTCGATACCAACAAAACACAACGAGAAACAGAAGGAACCACCAAACTGCTGCCGCCTTGCCGTGCTCAGTCGGCATAGGGCTTTGGTGGCGAAACTGAAGTATCCTGGTCAAAATTCATCCCGAAACGCTGAGCTAATTGCAGACGCCAGCGATACAGCAAGCGCAGTCCAAAATCGCTGGCGGCCTGCCTGTCAGGTCGACCGAGCCAACCTTTGAAACATTCTCATGCTCATCCAGCTCCACAGCAACAAGATAACTTCAACTTTACTTAATGTTTACTTCGCAAGTACCACTTCATAACGTCACTTCATTTGGGTACGCACTCGCCAATCCACTCGCCACCAACAGCTCCGTTATCGTCGCCATGGTGCGCGTCGCGGTCGTGGGTTGCGCCCACGGGCTGCTGGACGACATCTATGCGACCGTCAACTTCATCAATGAGAGGGACCCGGAGCACCCCGTGGAGCTGCTGCTGTGCTGCGGCGACTTCGAGTGCATGCGCAACCAGCGCGACCTGGAGACTCTGGCCTGTCCTCGCAATTACCGCGCGATGCACGCCTTCCACCGCTACTACAAGCAGGAGAAGACGGCGCCCGTGCTCACCGTTTTCGTGGGCGGCAACCACGAAGCCTCGGGCTACCTGCAGGAGCTGCACTACGGAGGTTGGGTGGCCCCCAACATGTTCTACCTGGGAGCCGCGGGCGTAATCAACGTGGCGGGGCTGCGCATCGCAGGGCTCTCGGGCATCTACAAGCAGCTGCACTACACGGCGGGACGCTTCGAGTCGATGCCTTACGACAACAACACCATGCGCAGCGTGTACCACGTGCGTGAACTCGAGGTCTTCCAGCTTTCGCACGTGCAGCAGGTGGACAAGACGCCTTTGGGAGCGTTCCTGTCGCACGACTGGCCGCGGGGCATCGAGCAGTATGGCGACGTACCTCAGTTGCTGCGACGCAAGCCGTTTTTCGAGCATGAGGTTAGAACCAACACGCTGGGCAGTCCTGCGAGCGAGTTCCTCCTGTATCAGTTGCGCCCGCAGCACTGGTTCGCCGCGCACCTGCACGTGAAATTTGCCGCCATAGTTGTGCATCCGGAGCTAACAACCGACGCAGCACAGACATTGGCTGATGGTGGCAGTGCTGAAACAGGGAAGACGGAAGCAAACGAAGAGCAAACGGCAGCACCGAAGCCTCCTTCACAGCCAGCAACAACCAAATTTCTGGCCCTTGACAAGTGTCTCCCGCGTCGAGAGTTCATGCAGATCTTGGATTTAGCCCCCTCGACTACTATCACAGAAGCAGATGAACACGAGAAGAAAGCAGTAACCGCACCGGCGACGAATGAAGACAAGCAAGACGATGCCCAGCAAGAGAAATCAGGCGACACAAGTCAGAGCCCGAGCCTGAGGTCGCCGCCTAAGATCATGTTCGACCTAGAATGGCTGGCAGTTCTGCGCGCGACGCATCACCTGGCTTCGTCCAACAAGTTCGCGCCGCGCGTGCCCCAGGAAGAGATGAAGATCGAAGACAAGGACCTCGCATGGGTGAAGCAGCGCCTGCGGGAGTTTATTGCGGAGAAGAAGCTAGACAAGGCTGAAGGCGAATGGATCACCGATTTTGTCAAGACAGCACCAGGTCTTGGCGAAAAGGAAGGACCCGTCCTTGTGACCGGTAGCCCTCAAACTGATCTTCTGCTAGAGCTACTGAAGCTCCCACACGTCGTGACCGCGCCGTTCGTCAGTGGCAGCGCGACTGCAGCGGCGGCCGAGGACCCCAACGAGATCGATCTGGACGAAGACGACGATAGCGAAGAGAGCGATGCAGCTAAATGAGTGGAGACCGACGCGACCACATAGTCCAACAATCAGCGCGGGCGAGCCGATGGTAGTAGGAACACCAGTAGCAGCCGAGTCGGTGACAGCACCCGCAAACTCGTGCGATATCGACCTCGACCTGTGACTTGGAATGTCATTTTGCTACAGTAGTATAAATGGATAGACGGATGTCCATGAGGACAGTGTCGAGATGGCTACATATTTTGTATGAGTGTTTGTATACCATCTGAATTTGATCATTGTCCGAAATCGAAGATGAAGACTTGGGTGAGGGAGGCGACGAAGCGCGTGCATGCCCCGCACTACGGACCGAGGCTGGACTACGGAGTGGACACGACGCTGCTGTAAGACCCGCTCACCCTTCCGTACTTGCAGCGCCGTTGGCCTGTGGCTCACAGAGATTGCGATCTACCTGCAGAGACTCCGCTCTACGGTCGGCATTTGTGCAGCTGGACTGCGATCAAGAGACTGAAGCCTTCCTGGGCGTACGCGTTGTGTCCACGCCTTGTTGCCCAGTACACTACATCGACTAACGTTGTGGTGAGCTGTACTGTAGACCTGCACGGGGGGAAGCTGGTGGGAGTCCCTGGGCTCCACTATTCTCGGGCTCTTTTACTCACTGACTGACGCGAACGGAATTCTAGGGCGTAAGTGAGACCGATCCCATTGCAGCACCGCACTGGGCGACTCCCGGCTCACGACCCTGTTCGTCTCTTGCTTTTAATTCGTTAGGTGGTCAGATGTTTGTGCTTTCGCGCGCCCAAGTGCAGCGGCTTCTGCATCGCGAGCTGCCCGTGGCAGGAGGCGGCGGGTCGCTGCTCGACATCGGAGCCGGAGACGGAAATGTGACGGCGTCGCTGGCTTCGCTCGTGGACCAAGTGACCACGACCGAGGCGTCGGCTCCCATGGTGGCTCACCTGAACGCGCGGGGCTACAACAGCGTACAAACCTGCGACTTGCAGCACGAATTCGTGCAGTCGCGGAAGCCCTACAACATTATCAGGTGCGTCGCTGCGTCGAGTTGTTGGGCTCCCCTTTTCTTGACCGCGCAACGTTGCGATGTGGTTTGTTCGTCACGACTAATCTGATGGATCGAACTGTTCTGTCGCTCATGGACTGCAGCCTGCTCAACGTGCTTGACCGAGCCGACAAACCACTGACGATGCTGAGAGAGATCCGCGAGATGCTGCACCCGGAAAACGGCCTCTTCCTCTTGGCGGTGGTGCTGCCGTTCTCGGCATTCGTGGAGGTGGGCACGCAGCGCGTGGCGCCCAGCGAGAAGCTGCCGATGCACGGCGGGCTTTGCGCGGATGGCGCGTCCTTCGAGGTCGCGGCCAGCCTGCTGCTGCGAAACGTGCTGATACCGGCGGGCTTCAAACTCCGGCACTTCAGTCGTGTGCCCTACTTGTGTCGTGGAGACATACAGCAGCCGTACTACGTGCTGTCGGACGCCATCTTCGTGCTGGAAGTCGACGGCGAGGCGCAGCAGCAGTCAAGTTGAAGAGGGCGCTGGCTACTTTGCCAAACTAGTCCCAACCGCCGCCACTTGCTTTTTCAGTAAACCCCAAGCTTTTGCCTTTAGCTAAGACCCCGCCACCAAGTCTGCGAAACCACCGCACTCTATGTGGGGCGTACGCAGCCAATGCCGCTTAGCCTGGCGAGCGTCAGTGCTGAAATCATGGCGGGCATGCGGCGCTGGACCCCCGAACTGGCCTCGGCCGCTGTCTAGACAGCAGCAGCAAATGTCGCTATATAGACAGCAGCAGCGATGGCAGCTTTGTATTGAACTGCGACAGCCATGCTACATGTATGCTGCTTGGTGAGCCCGGGGCAATGAGCTGCTGGACAGATACCTGTGCAACAGCGAGATGGCTTCAGCCGGAGACATGGGCTGCCAAAGGCTATTTTTAACGCGCGCGGGTATTGGCAAAAAAGCTCGTCTTCTCAGCGGTTTCTCATTGGTCGAATTGTCACATGACTACACTTCACCAATTCAACAGGAACACAGACAAGAAATCATGAAACGAGGGGTATTTAATTTACGAGTCAGCATCATCGTCACTTTTAATATGACGAGTATGTGATATTGCAATGTATGCGATTCTTCTCGTGTCAGAGTCGAAGCGCAGAAAAAAGAGGCAGAGAATGGCTTTCTTTCGCAATCGCCCGCACAATTCAATTTGCGCTGGAAGTCTCAAGGACCTCTGTTGCGCAAGAGACGGACGCCTGAGGAACTGGCCATAGCACAATACCACACCTCCATGGCGCCGCTCGCTGAAGCCTCCGTGTCGCCCGCGCCCGCCCTGGAACCTGCCACGATCCGAAAGCAGAAGGAAGTCGAGGAGGAGCCGCAGGGTGAGGTCTCCTGCGACGAAGACAACAACGACATCCCGCTAGAGACCGCCAAGCCCCAGACCGACGCTGCTGAGACCGAGGCCGCGGTGGCAGACGCCCAGCAGCCGGCCAAGAAGCGCGTGCGGTTCGACGTGGCCGACGTCGTCGAGTTCGAGCCCACCATGTGGACCGCCACGGTATCTTCTGAGGGCGTGCCGGTAAGACCTCGCTGCGTGATTGAGGGGGATGCTCCGCCCAAAGATTTAACGTTTGTGCTTGCCCTTGTCGTTCTGCAGCTCGGCATGTCGGTTGATGTGCGTCGCCGCACTAAGCGACCGCTGGACACGTACGAGAGCGATCGTGTGACTCAGCGCGTAGACCGCCAGGAGTACATGGAGCTGGGCTACCTGGAGCCTGAGGAGAGACTAGATATCCTCGAGAACGCCGGCCACTCCATCTCAATTATCAGCCACGTTGAGCGCGAGACGCTCCGTATTAACCGGGAACGGTGGGAGTCGAACGAGTACGACCTCATGTACCAGTACGGACTGGGCGAAGTACCGCTGATGGAAGACGGCGACATGGAGATGGTGATGCACCAGGAGGACGGAGACGACATCATGCACGTAGACGATAGCAGCGACGAAGACTTCTTCTTCGGGGGTAGCAGCCGCAGCATGATTGTGGACTCGGAGGTGCGCTTCGCCATGGAGGACATGGACGCGTACGACGCCATCAACACCCGCACATACGACGACCTGAGCATCGACTACGCGTCGGACTGCATCTTGGGCGACGACGAGAGCTCGGATGAGAACAACGAGCTGCCGTACGCCGTGGACTCGTTCGACTCACCGCTGAGCTGTGACCTGCTGGAGATGGGAACATCACCTTCGGACGTGTCGGGGTCGTCGGACTGCATGCTTGCCGCTGCAACAGCCGCGAGCTGTGCCCAGTCCGCCGCGGCTGCCCCCAGCTCCGCAACTAGTGCTAGCGGCTCGATAGAGCCTGCCACTCCTGCTGTCCCGGTGGAAGCGGCCCCCGTCGTCGCCGTGTAGATTCGTCCGAGCTCCCCAGAGTTCTCCACACCCGTGCGCGTGCTGTCACGGATGTAGTATATGTGCAGCTGATTCGCGCTGCGCCTTCGAGCCGCCCTGATCGAGTGAAGTGGCCAAGCATCCCATCGGTATTTAGTAAGCAGGGGAGAAGGCGTTGACTGCTTCTCCCTTATATTTTGCCCCCTTTTGACTGTTGATAGCGGATACTGTAGTAGTTTCGATAGGATAGCGCGTCTCGTATTATTATTGCTTTGATGAAGATAAGAAGGCCCCAGTGCACTGTTGAAAAGCCATTGTCACCTGTCATGCCTTCACTCGACTCAACCAGTCATGCCTTCCCTCGACTCAACCAGCAGGATTGACGTTGAAGTGGCAGGTCGGTCGGTACGAACGGATACCAATTAGTACCGATTTACGTTCGGTCCTACTTCGAAGTAGAAAATCATGCAAAGTAGTTTTTGCTAAATAGTATTATGGAGACTAGCAAGCTCATAAAATAACATACCAAATTTATCGGGAGCGGCACCCCGACAGCGATGCGTGCGCTGCAAGAAAGAAAGGGTCTCAGGTGCCAAGCTTGATGAAAGTCGCGAGTCCACTTCAAGTACTACATAGTATACCGGAAGTACCGGTTATCCGTAAGTACCGGTTGTACCGGTAGTGTATGTAAACAGTAGTACCGGTTATCCTTTTGTAATACCGGTAGATGAACTTAGTCGGGAGCCGAGAGACTTTGACGCCTTCGAGCCACAGACTTCGGTGCAAAAGCTACGCAGTTTATTAGCCCCCAGCTCGTATCATGGTGCTCTCCTCCGTCGCGCGTCTGTCGACGCGCTCGCTGCGCTGCTCTCGTTCCCTGGCGGCGCGTTCGCTGTCCACCGCGGCGACCCCGTTCGACCCGCAGGTGCCGCACTACGACGTGGTGGTCGTGGGCGGCGGCCTCGTGGGCTCCGCTTTGGCCTGCCAGCTCAAGAGCCACCCGGTGTTCAAGGGCAAGAGCGTGGCCGTCATCGAGCCCTCGGATCCCCCCGTCGCGCCCTCCGTGGAGGAGGACTCGGTCGACCTGCGCGTGTTCACCATCACGCCGGCCAGCCAGAAGCTGCTGCAGAGCTGCGGCGCCTGGGACCTCATCGCCGACGGCCACCGCGCCGTGTTCAAGGACATGCAGGCCTGGGACGCCATGGGCGACGGCTTCATCCGCTTCGACGCCAAGAAGGCCGGCAAGGACGTGCTGGGCCACGTACTGGAGCACCGCGTGCTGGTGCGTGCACTGCACGACCGCATGAACGCGCTGGCCGCCGACGCGGACGACAGCGCGCCGCTCAAGCTCTACTGCCCGGCCAAGGTCAAGCACTTCCAGCGCCCCACGTCCATCTCGGGCATGTCGACGATTGGCCTGGAGGACGGCCAGCGTCTGAAGGCCGACGTCGTGGTGGCTGCTGATGGAGGCAACTCCATCATCCGCACGCTGTCGGCGCTCGGCACGTGGGGCTGGGACTACGACCAGCAGGCCGTCGTGGCCACCGTCAAGACCGACCGCGTGAACGAGACGGCCTGGCAGCGCTTCTACCCCACGGGCCCCGTGGCGCTGCTGCCCATGCGCGATGGCTACTCGTCGGTGGTCTGGTCGTGCTCGGCCGACATGGCCAAGGAGCTCACGGCGCTGAGCCCCGACGAGTTCGTGGCGCGTCTCAACGACGCCTACTCCGCCCCGTCGACGACGCCCGTGCCGCCCGAGTTCCCGGGCCTCCCGGTGCTCTCGGAGCTGGTCAAGGGCGTGCACCACGCTGCCAGCTCCATCATGTCGGCCGCGGCCCTTTCGGAGCCCTTCGTCGCCCCGCCCAAGGCCGTGGCCACGGTCGGCCACCGCTTCGCCTTCCCGCTCAAGCTCAAGCACGCTACCAAGTACATCAAGCCGGGCCTCGCCCTTGTGGGTGACTCCGCGCACACGATCCACCCGCTGGCCGGCCAGGGCCTGAACCTTGGCCTGGGCGACGTGCAGGCTCTGAGCAACCTGCTCGTCGAGGGCGTCAAGAGCGGCGAGAACCTCTCGAGCGAGTACTTCCTGCAGCAGTACGAGGACGAGCGTATGAAGGCAAACATCACCATGCAGATGGCCATGGACGGGTTCAAGCGGATGTTCGGCCCCACGCCCGACGCGGTGTCGGTGGCACGCAACGTCGGCATGGGCACGCTCAACGCCGTGGAGCCGCTCAAGAACCAGATCATGAAGTACGCCATGGGCTTGTAGACGCGCCCCAGGCAACCAGTAGATGGCGAGTTGGCGGCTCGATGTTGTCGTATCAACTGCATCGCGTTCCGTGAGATAACGAATCGTCAGCGCGCGTAGGATCAACTTCTATATCGTCTTGCTAGTGCTGTGTGTGTGTCTACTATTCCTCTTTGAGCTGCTCGTACTCTGCCTGCAGATTGACCGAGAACAGGTGCCGGTTGACTTCGAAGATGGAGATATCCCCGATTCCGGGCGTGGCCTCCGTGTCGTCTTCAAAGCAGGAGGTGCCATCGGGCAGCGGCACCGTGTGCGTGTCGAGAATGGTCGCGTAGGATCCAAGTGCAGGTGTCGACAGCAGGTTGACTGCCTTGTAGAGCACGAGCGAGAAGAGGTACGTCACGACGATCATGGCCGGCACTGCCACCGCCCAATGCTTGGACGGGAAGTAGGTGAACCCGTACGCTTCGAGCGTCGCCTCGGGCACGTAGGCCCACATCAAGAACAGCACTGCAGGACAGTCAAAGTCAACTCCAGCCTCCAAAAGCATCAGGTCTCAAGCTCACGCACCGTAGCAGAGAGCGGAGGCCAACCAGCCCCCGAAGCCGAAGAGCTCCATCCGCATCGCATGCAGTCGCTGCATCTCCTTGAACGACACTTGGGTGGACGTCGGTGGGATGGCTGGGGCCTTCACTGCATGGTGGAGTGGGTCGGAGGCTCCAGAGCCTTGCGGTGGACTTGTGGACGCGTTTGCAGGCGTCTTCCTCTTCCGGGCCATGGTCGCTGCTAATATCTCTTGAGCTAACGGCGTTGTGCGGTGCTGGGGGTATAAACGTGATCGCACTAAGTTGCAGTGGAGACCATCGATGATAATGGTGGTGAACGTGTGAATACAGTCTTAGTCTATTCAGTTGATGGAGGCTGCGCTCTTACTTCTGCTATACAGTCGAGACTGCGTGATCGACCATCAACGTGGGAGCAGTTCGTTCATGGCAGTGTCGCCTTCATTGCCGTCGATTTCGCTGTCACGGGTATTTGGGGCCGAGTTGCTCAATGCACGCTTGACTTGTTCCGTGCGTGACACTTTGCGGCGCAGCTTTCGGAAGAAGCCGACAGGAGGAGCACCGGAGAGAGGATACACGTCGTCCGTGTCGATGTTCTTGGCCAGGCGGAAGCAGCGGGTGCAATGCTCCTCCTCGAGCTCGCGTCGCGTGATGATGCCGCGCACGTTGTTGTGGCGATTCACGACGACGAGATGGCGGAGACCAGCACTTCGGAAGAGGCGATAGGCGCGCACGAAAGGAGCCTCCTCCTGGACCAGGTACGGCGTCTGGTTCATGTATGGCGTGAGGTCGACCCACAGGCCACGGTCCTCCTCCGACAGCGTGTACAGCTCGTCGCCCGCGACGCGACCAGCATGTGCAGCAGCTAGGAAGTCTTGATGCATCGGAGTCGGGATCGGATATCGTGGATAATGCGCCTCCATGTCATGATACGACAGGCAGTAGTTGCTGGCTAGAGGCGACTCCAGCAGCTTGTCATCTACACGGGGGGTGGCGTTCGCTTCTAAATCTCTCGGACGACGATGGCGTAGATTCCCTGTCGGTGTCACATCCGGCTGGTAGGAGGCAGGATGCGGCTGGCGGTGGAACGGCTTGGGCTTTTCAACGCTGAAGTCGCTGTGGCTCAACAGCACATTGAGCTGCTTCCGCAGGATGACACCCGCGAAGAAGCGACTGCCAAAGGTTGGGTCCTCCACGATGACGGGGAAGGCGTTGTGCTTCGTACTAACGAGCAGGTCAAAAATCACTCCAGCACGCTCCACAGTTCGCAACGTCTTCGGGTTCGGAGTCATAATGTGCTTCACGCGCAGGAAGGCACCGCGTAGTGGCGGATCCCAGTCCAGGAACGGCACGTGGCGCAGATGAATGTGGATATCGTAGATGCCTTCGTTGAAGTAGTTGCCCACCCAGCGAGCAAAGAACGACGTGAGAATGAGCGGTAGACCGAACTCGATGTTGCCCGTGCACTCGAGGATGATGACTGTCAATGAGATGGTCATGCGTGTCACCCCGCCCAACATCGCCAGGCTTCCCACAAGTCCATACGTCCGTGGGTCTACCATTTTCATGTGCTGTACGCTCGTGAAGTAGTTAATCACTCGAGTCCACAGTCGTCCGTACGCTGCGCCGACGAGCAAGGCTGGCACAAACAACCCGCTCGGGATCTTGAGCCCGTACGTTATACATGACAACAGCAGCATCATGAGCCAGAAGACGACAAGGTTGCGGACATCGAAGGAGTCGGGTGGAGCGTGAAACAGGTGCTTGATGGCTGTTTCTCCTCCCGTCAGCATCAGCGAGGCTAAGTCGTTGTACTGGCCCTCAGGACAGTAGAAGCGCACCAATTCTTTCTTGTACGGGTACTGCACAGTCTCGTCAGCTTGGAAACACTCAGCTCCATCCAGTGATACGCTTGTACAGCTCTCGCAGATACAAGCCGAGCCGTTCTTCTTCAACATCTCCATCCCAAAAACAAAAGCCTTGTTAGGCGTCGCAGCGGCGCCAGCAGCATCTGCAAGATGAATGACGTCGTCACGAGCCTGGGGGAGGTTGTGGCACTTGCCAAGTAGGAATGGTGTCGAGAACAACAGCGATGAGATCAGGACGGACACGAGCAGAGCTTCCATCCACGCTACTCCGCGCGTTCGAACCCAGCGGGATCGTACTCTCGCGAGACGCGTATTAAGACCGTTGAAGAATGCCCCCTGCAACCCGCCACCAATGCCCATGAGAACGAAAAGCGGCACCTCCCATATCTGGTACGTGCTCGAAGTAAAAGGTCCAAAGCTGAAGCTACCGGTATGACTGCCAAGGGTTCCCCACGACAAATTATCGTTCATTCCGGAGAGGAAAAATGCCAGCGTGAACGTCGCCGACATGGCGCAGAACAACGTTCGCCACGTGAGCGTCTGGTTCCAGAAGGAGGCGCCTTCTTCCAACACAAAGAGAACTCCGCCGATGGGGGCCCCGAATGCCGATGCAACACCCGCTGCAGCACCACAAGCCACGAAATCGCGCTTCTCTCTATCGTTGCGGAACCCTGCGAAGTAGGAAAAGCTACAGCGAAGTGTAAACAATTGGGAATTGTCCATAGTTTGCCTCCCCTTGCAGAGTTCCTTACCTTGTGTCGTACCCAAGTGTTGATGATTTACCCTGTGAAAGTCCCGCCGCTACAATGGCGCCGCTACACAACACCAAAACACATTGAGCTCCCAGCCAGAAATCCAGTCATTCCTGCCTACGCACCTGTGGATCATGGGCCCTTCCTTCCCTACTGGCAATCCTCCAGCCACGGAGCAAACTGTGCCGATAATTTTACAAAAGAACGTGCGTAGACGCAGCATGCGTGGGATCTTCATGCCGTTTAGAGTCGTTTTGACCTCCGATATCCCTGGGGCACCAATAAGCCGCCGCACACTTAAAAGTGAGCGACCAACCTCTCAGTCCCTCTCGTATTCGAAAAGCCACAGTGACCTACCTGACCCCGCAGCAACAGGTTCCCCGAACGATGTGACAGTTGCAGCGATCGCCACGAGCCCAAGGTTGAACGCCACGATGCTCCAGAACGTGGTGCCGAACAGCACGTGCTTGGCCAGCTCGTGGCGGATCGTGTACTCGAGCAGGTGCTGCTTGAGCGACGCGAGCAGCGTGGTGAAGTAGAGCATGAAGACCGCCACGAGCGCCGTGAGGACGCCCGTGACCAGCGTCAGGAACCAGCGCGCGTAGATGAGCCGGTTCTTCTCCTGGCCGTTGCGGTACCTGTAGCCCATGCCCGACTTGTTCACCACGCTCTCGAACAGGTCTGCAGCAGCAGCCAGTCACATCGGTTAATGGGTCCTATGCATACTAAAGTCTTATGGCTGAAGGGTGCGCACCATAGTCCAAACTCTCGAGGTCGGAGCTTCTCCACAGCATTTTCGGGATGTGTCAATCGCGTTCAACTGCGAATTTCTAGGGCTGTAGTGGGGTAGGGGTAGCGAATGTGGTATGCAATTGAGCACGGAGAGCTGCGCTGTTAGGGGGACCGGTCGGTGGCGGATGAAAAGCAGCGAGCGCGGAGATACGCCGGCTGCATGCACGGGACCAGCTCGTCTCGGTCTGCAAGGCGAAGTCTGGAACTATGGGCGGAACATCCGACCGGAATTGAAGATATCAGCCAATCAGCGCTAAGCTGAAGTGTGACACATGAGTCTTTCGACCAATTAGAAGCCAGGAGTGGCGGTTGCTCTCAGAATCAGAACAAAGTCGTTGTATAGACTTTCAGAGGTATGTCGGAATAGACTTTCATTATCAAATGTTATCCGTTTACGATTATGCATTGGTGTGCACAGTATCTAACCTTAAAATCTGTATACTTCGATGTTAGGCTATCGCATTCCAGAGGTAATCCTAACGAGTGGCAAAGCAGGAAGAGCTTGCTGCCGCCGCCACCATGTCGCCGCACCGCGAGCGCCTCACGCGCTTCTACCAGAAGTACAACGCCGACAAGCTGCACGAGATCGACGGCGTGCTGGAGCGCTTCAAAGGGCGCGAGACGCAGCTGTTCTCGGCGCTGGTGAAGAAGTACGGGCCCGAGCCAGCGGCGGACGAGCAGTTCGACGCGCAGCAGGACGACGACGAGGAGGAGGAAGAAGAAGAAGAAGAGGAGGAAGACGCCGCCGCGTCGGAGGTCAATGAACTGAACCACAAGCGGCTGCTGGCCTTCTACCAGAAGTACAACCCCGAGAAGGTCGGCGACGTGCCCCAGGTGCTGGTCAAGTACAAGGGCAAGGAGTCCAAGCTCTTCGACGCGCTGGTCAAGAAGTACGGCCCTGAGCCGGGCGACTCAGACGACGAGGAGGACGACGCGGCCCACGACGAGGACGAGGAGGAGGAGGAAGATGACGATGAAGAAGACGACGGCCAGCCCAAGCTGCGCAACGTGGTGTACTGCCCCATCGACACGTTCCCGCCCGAGTACTGCGAGTACGGCCCCATGTTCAATGAGTGCAAGCCGTGGCTGGCCGAGCACTGCCCCGACCTGGTGCTCACCAAGTACAATCGCACGGTGGTGGAGCTGCTGGAGGTGGAGCAGCAGATCGCCGACGGTGTCGAAGGCATCACGCTCGAGGTGCAGGGCAAGACCGTCAAGAAGAAGAAGAAGAACAAGATCGAGGAGGCCGCCAAGCGCAAGGAGAACTGCATGGTGACCATCTCCAAGAGCTCGCGCAAGGGCCGCAAGCGCCTCACCTTCGTCACGGGCCTCGAGGACTTCGAGGGCGTCAACATCAAGGACGCGTGCAAGAGCATGGGCAAGAAGTTCGCCTGCAGCTCGTCGCTGTCCAAGACGGACCAGGGCCAGCAGCAGATCCAGCTGCAGGGCGACTGCGTCACGGAGCTGCTGGAGGTGCTGCCGGAGATGTTCGGCGTGCACGAAGACCAGATCATCGTCATCGACGAGCCGATCAAGGCCGCCGGCGGCAAGAAGGGCAAGAAGTAGTTGAACACGTTGAAGTCGTAGCGTAGGCTCCCCAAAAGTGCGCTACAAACCTAAATACAGCTTCATGTGCTCGTAAACTGTAGAAAGTGCTCTTAAAACGTGAAATATGCTCCCTAACTGTCAATCTCGCCAGTCAACTGTCACAATAGATTTTGCAGCGAACATGAGCGACGACATCCTGGACGACATGTCCCTCTCGGACGACGAGATGCTCGACAGCTTGGCGGACGACATGCTCATGGAGATGGCGGAGGAGGAGGAGGAGCAGCCAGCCACCCCCGCCGTGCCGCCGTCATGGGCGCGCAACGCCGTGACGACGCCCAGCGCCGCGTCTGCTCCGCCCAACATGCCCGACCTGGGCCAAATGATGTCCCAGATGATGCCCATGATGTCCCAAATGTTCGGCGGCAATGGCGGTGCCAACCCCATGTTCGGGGGCGGCGCCAACTCGCTGCAGCAGCCCCCAGTGTCGTGGCAGGAGCTCGTGAAGCGCCACGTGCCCGCCGCCGAGCAGGAAGACTGGCTCACGACCATCGACAAGGACGCGACCAAGCTGCGCGTGGCCAGCGCGGCCCAGACGCTGGCCAAGCCGCACAGTCGGTCCTACCGCACGAAGCCGTCGGCCATGCCGAACGTGTACATGCAGGTGGGCACGATGCTGGCCAACATGCTCAACGAGGCCGTGCGCTCGTCGCAGCTGGAGCACAACCGCCAGTGGCAGGAGCTGCGCGACGGCCTGGTGTCGCAGCTGGCGCAGACTGGCATGGGCCAGGTCTACGAGGACAAATTCAAGGACATGCTGCGGCAGCGCGTCGCCAACGACCCGGACTACCTGGCGGAGAAGGACAGCGAGCGCTACCGCAATATCACGGAGGCGCTCGCGGTGTAGAACGGGTGTGCGTGCAGTTACGAAGTGGTAGAACGATGTCTGCTAAAGACAATGATGAAGCAATGTTACGGGTTTTGAAGCTATTTGGTTGCAGCGTGAGCGCGGCAGGAAGCCCTCGAGCTCTGGATATGTAATTTGGACAGATCGTCCGTCTGTGCACTCAGTCTTCATTTTAGTATCCCGGCCGCAGCTTGGTAAGTGCATTCCCGCGGGACGCTCGCGGCTTCTAACCTCGCGTGTGTCTCCTATTGCTTTCTGTGTATTGTGTGCTGTCCAGGAGCTCTGGTCCGTCAGTATGCAGTGGCTCTGGGCGGCATTGCGTCGTGGAGCTTCTCGCTGGTCGGTCGCGACATTGGCCGCGCTGCTCCTCTCGTCGATGTGCTGGTGGCACTTGTCGGAGCTTGCGGAGATGGACCACGCACTGGTGCGCGGGCTTCCTTCAGAGATTCGCAGCTACTGGTGCGTGGAGCTCGAAGGCCACATCGACAGCCACTATCATCGTCCAGAAGCCTGCGTCACTGCGCGTAAGCGTACCGAGTCCATCACAGAGCTCGTACGCATCTTCAGTGCAATGCTCGACAAGAGGGACGTGGACTACTGGGTCGACAGCGGCACGTTGCTGGGTCAATTCCGAACGCAATCCGTCATCCCGTGGGACGACGATGCCGACTTTGGCATGACGATGGAAGGGTACGAGAAGCTTCGGGACAACCACTGGACTGTTCCAGACGGGTATGAGCTCCAAGTCTACGACAGCAACATTCATCGGGCTCGGGACCGCGATTGGAACATCCCCGCTCGTCTGGTGGACAAGACCTACGGCTTCTACGTGGATGTGTTCGTGTTTGTCGAGTCCGAGGCCAACGGTGTTGAAATGCTTGGCACTCACCCGTCGAGCTGCTGGCACGCGTGCTCCAAATGCTTGCAGATTGACCGGTACGCCAAGTTGCTTCTCATCCCACGATACTACGTGTTTCCATTGCTGAGCTGCCCGTTCGCCGGTTTCCGAGTACTCTGCCCTGCTCGACGAACACTATACCTGGAGCACCTGTACGGCCCAGACTTCCGAATTCCGCGCAGGACGTAGAGTAACGTTATAGAGGAAAAAATGGTGAGCAGTCCAACAACACAGCTAGTTACTATTGCCGGTAGTTGTATGAATTTGCTGTGACAACAAGCTGAACCTGCACACTTTACCACTGCATGGAGCATTGCGATCTCTACTTGAACTGATGTCAAGTGTAATACTACTAAGTATGAAACTTCGGCGGATGGACGATCATCCTCCAGCGCGGCAATGAAGGTGGGTTTTGCGTGTGGAAGCTTCAATTGTGCACAAGTTGATCGAGTTGATGCAGACGAAGTACTTTTCATCGATTCGAGCATCTGCCCAGGATACTGTGCGCGACACTGGCGTGAAGTGCTTGTTTACCGTCAAAGACTCGGCTACCGTCAGCTTGGCTCGAGTTCTTGTCAAATTGAACCAGCTTTCGGAAATCCGCTTGAGCAGATTTACCCCAGAGTTCCTGTTTCATGAGACCAGCGCTCCAACCATGGACGACTTGCAAAAACTGCCATTGTGGTGACGTAGCAATCACATACTTCGAAGTAGAGTATAGTACGAAGTGCCTACTAGGCCGACAAACTTGTTCACCCCACCTGATATTGAGTAAGCTAACGTGGAAAACAAATGCATGTCGATGGTGTCGCGACCTCGTCTGCTGGGTGCAATGTAACATTGCCAACGCTTGAGCACAATCTCGCTGCGCGGATCGGTTGGTCTCCAACCGTCGCGATCTGAGCCCACACGTCACAGGTTTGCAAAAACGGCGTGTTCGACGTGATTGGTCGTGACGCGGCAAAGTCGATGTCGCAACTACGTACCCTGGTACGTACCATTGTATCCCTTCGCGAGGACTCTATCTGTTCTCACATTATATTCATAGTTACAGTTCAACTGTGATACAAACCTCGATTTTCTCGTATTAGTTTACAGAAACTTGATCACGGCAGCTATAAATCGCGAGGTTTGCTGGAGGCGCTGGCTCCGGCGCATTCCTGAGCTCGCGCCGCAGAGCCAACATGACGGCGGCGCGCCTGTTCGGCCGCAGCACGGAGCGCAAGCTGCGACTGCTGTGTCTGCACGGCATGTACCAGGACGCGGCCACGTTCTCGGCCAAGACCAAGCCCCTGCGCGGCGCTGACGCGAACGTGGACTTCGTCTTCCTGGACGGCCCCTTCACCATCGTGCCGCCCATTCTGGCGCGCCAGAGCAAGCGCGCGAGCGCCTCCTCCGCCGCGTCCAGCAAGCCCAAGCGCGTGCGCTGTGCCAAGAAGACGACCGAGTTCCGCGCGTGGTGGCGGCCGCTGGGCATTCACCAGGAGGACCCCGGCAGCTTGGACGGAGACCGCGACGTGCTCCTGGCCTTCCTGCGCGCGAAGCTGGACGAGGTCGGAGACGTGGACGGAGTCGTCGGCTTCTCGCAGGGAGCGAGTCTCGCGGCGTGGATGTGCTCGCACGAGGTGCGTGGGATAAGCAGCGACACTCGCTTGCGCAGTAACTGACGGACTCTTATCGATCTCTTTTTCTGCAGGCGCGTGCTGAGCTGCAGTGGTCTCCGAAGCTGGCCGTGCTCATCGGCAGCTACCTAGGCTCCCCGCAGTTCTCTCTCGACTCGGGCGTGGTTCCGGATATCGCGTCGTTGCACGTGTTCGGCTCGAATGACTACGTCATCCCGGCGGCCAAGAGCGAGCAAGTGGTGGACTTATTTAAGCAAGAAGAGGTGAGTTTGCTCTGCACTGTCGGTATGTAGATGGTGGTTTGTTAAGGCTGACGCCAATTGTTGTGCTTGTTGCCAGACCATCCAGAACCGCGTGCTGACATCGGTGCACACCCAGGGCCACGTGATCCCCAAGTGTGACGCGTCCAGGGAACTGTTCGAATCGTTCGTGACCCTGCAGCAGCTGCGATTGCTCGGCAGCTCCAGCATTTCGCCCTCGGCGGCCTCGGAGGTCGTCGAGCACGAAGATCTGACCCCCTCGGAGGCTCTGGCGTCCCAGCAGGTCTGCGCGCTGTGAGCCCCCAAGCAAAAAAAAAGTGTCCACCGACGAGTCCACCAAGTGTAGCCATGTTTCATGCATAGTTTCATCCAATCGTACGTCTCCTCGATCTTATTTGCTGAAATCAAATGTTTTCCCACCAATCCCGTTCGTCTCCGATAAAAAAAAAATTAGTATCAAAACACGGTGTGTTCCTGCGCACCACGAATACTTGGCGCATACTCAGCGCCAGTCTAAAAGGCGGCGGGAAGGACGCAAGCGCAGCGAGAGACCATGTCTGCCGAGGAAGTCGCCAAGGCCTTCGTGCAGCACTACTACACCACGTTCGACACGAACCGGGCGGGGCTCGCCAGCCTCTACGTACGTCTCCGTCTGCACCCCATAAATCCCCCCAATAAACGTCACTAAGGAGCTGTGTATCATCACTGACTTTCTGCAGCAAGGCGTGTCGAACATGAGCTGGGAGGGCCAGCTGTCCACGGGCCAGCAAGCCATCGTGGCCAAGCTGCAGGGACTGCCGGCCGTGCGCCACGAGTTCCCCACCGTGGACATCCAGCCGTCCACGTCGGGCAACGCCATGATCATCTTCGTGCAGGGCAAGATCCAGATCGAGGACAACAACCCGATCCAGTTCACGCAGGTGTTCCAGCTCGTGGCCCACCAGCCTGGCCAATACTACATCCACAACGACGTCTTCCGTCTGCAGTACGGATAAGCGAGCGACGCGCGTTTGCTACGTTAGTTCCGAGTCGACACGCAGGCGGAGACTCTGCTGGCGCCCAATGCAGCAGAGGATGAGGATGGCCGGACGTGGAGAGAGCAGGAATTTTTCACAGGGGAGACACGCTACATGCGGCGCTCTTAAGTAAGCTGCGTGCGTTTTGGCGGACGAGAGCGACGTAGGAGACGGACGGAAAACGGTGAATAGATACTCTCCCCCTCGATGTCGAAGCGTTCGCCTATGTGCAGTGCAGTTGCAATAGTGCTTTGAGCTTGAGCAGGACCAGCGGGATGCACGGATTTATCGTGCTGCGACGTATATTTAGCTGACGTTCACGCTGATAACCAGCTCGGTGCTGCGCAGTTGAAGTTTCCAGGTTACATCGTTGCGGCTGCGTGGAATCATGAGTGCTGCCGGTGCTCAGGCTGTTGGCGCTCCAAGCAGTGTGAGCTACCGTCGATGTGAATTGATCTAGTGTCCGTTGTCATGCTAAAGTTTTCTTTTATGCTACTTAGCCCTCCAGGGTGACGCTGATGGAGCGCCAAGCGCTGGAGAAAGGAGACGTGTCGATGCTTGCTACTCTTCGCGTACGTGGATGACGTCGGCAAGTGCTCCGAGTTTATCGTGACATTTAGCTGTGTGTGACTTGCTACAGATTGGCGAGCTGGACAAGCTGGTCGCTGCGATGCGGCAGAAGCAAGCGATCACCCAGGCAGCAATGGACCATTACGAGAGCGAAATCGGCCACATTGATCGCGAGGTGGCCAACATCATGGCGCGGTACACGCCCATGTGCAAGCGTCTGGAAGCCCGTCACCAGGAGCGGAGTGAGTTGCAGCGGCAGCTCGATGTAGCAACTCGGCAATTCGGAGACGTTCTGGCCGCCACGAAGACTCGGCTCCGTGCGAGCTCCCATGAGCACGTGCAGCATATCCGTCATGAAGCTTCAGCAGAGCTCGCAGGTGCACGCGGCTACGCGCTGGGCCGCAATAGCACCGTTTACCAGAAGCCTCGCAAGTAGCAAGTGCACCAAACACGTCCTCGCTTTCGAATAAAGTGATTTTACTGCATTTCAACACCTTTCGCTCCTGCTGCCGTCTACTATACTTGCGCAGTAGTGCTAAACGCGGCTGGAGAAGACTGCGCACCTTACGGCGTGGACGCCTTACCATCGTCTTCATCGTCATCATCCAACCGGTTTCGAAAGCTGCTTGGTGGTGGCGTGGATTCCTTTGATTCCTTGGATTCTGCGAGGTTAGCCAGGGACGACGCCCGTGTAGATGCCAGATTACATGTGCTCTCCATGCCTGCGTTCGCGTAGAGGCCGCTGGAGCCGACGACAACGGGTGCCGTGTCTTGGTTGAGCTTCTTGAAATTGACAATTTTCTGAAAGATAAACTCGAGAACGTGCTTGGCGTCGCTGCGCTCAGGATCGAGCCGCGGCAGGATACCAAGGATGTCGGCGCTCTCGCGCACGTAGTACTCCAGATCGTCGTCGGAACATTTGTTCGTGAGCTGTGCAAGCCGCAATGACTCGCTAGCAAAGTGCTCATCGAGATCAAATTGGTCCAATGCCGGAGGAGGCGGCTCTCGTAGTGCTGGTGGAAATACTGCTGACTTGAGCGGTGGCAGCGGACATTCAAACTGCGGCGGAATAAGTGTGAGAGGTTCGTGCTTGACCCCAAGCTCTCGATAAAGATTTACAGCCTCGGGAATGAGTGAAGTGTCAAACTTGAATAGCGAGTCGTCGAAAAGTCTTGTGAAGTCCTTCGGAAGCTCCTCGCTCTCTTGCATACAGGATCGCAACCGGTCGCTGAGTGCTTGTGTGTCAGGTAACCGGACATACTCGTTCAGATCCGGGTCTTCGGCGTCCTGGTGGTTCAGCCTGATACCCTTGTCTTTGAGCAACCAGCGGAAAATAATCTCCTGCAGCTTTGAGTTCTCTTCCTTGTCGATCCACTCGTCCACAAAGCATTGTGCAGATCCAAATACGACAAGTCTCCCTGATTTTGTCGTCGAGGCTGGCGCTGCAACGCCGCCTTCTTGCCACGCAGCGACAACGGGTCTGTTCACCGGATACGAAATGAAGCCCGAAGACAGAAGCGGCGCTGCTGGTTTCTTCACTGTCAGCGTAGCTCCATAAGGATATACGAAAGTAAGGCCCTTCTGGTCCTTTTCCAGCGCTCCGCCCGGTCCTGTCGGCTTGGCTGCCCCAGGAATCGAGTCGCGCCCCGACACCAGCAAATCTTTCCTACCATACAGCTCGTTGACCTGGTACAACATACCAACCCTCCGCATTAGTCCACTCACTCAGCTAGTAGCAATGTTAAATACGCAGTACCATGCGTGCTAGCTCTCTGTTCACGACGCCGCTCGAGACGAGCACCTCCTTCGGGTGGTGGTACTTGTGGTAGACCGTCCGGATGACTGCGTCCGGGTTCACAAAGATGCCGAAGCTGCAGCAAAGTCAGCAACATTGTCAGTGCAAAAGAGTCACCCCTCCCCTGATTGCTGCGCACACAGCGAGCCACGCACTCTTTGAGCCAGCCGTTGAGGTTGGTGTCGAACGTCTGCTCGCCGCCCTCGCCGAGCATGAGCAGGATGCTGCCGCCTCCGTTGAGAAACTCTTTGAGCGTGGCGAACTCAGTGGAGCTGAAGCGCTCGCGCACGCCGGCGAAGACCAGCACGCTGGCGTCCTTTATCCGGTCCCGGGACAGGTCGTCCTTGTTGACGTCCACGCGGCACAGCGGCTTGAGCTTGCGCGCGAGCTTCTTGAGTCCGCTGGTCGGGTAGAACTGCTCCTTCTTGGACGCGTCGAACAGCACGGTGGCCGACTTGCCCGCCGCGGCGGCGCGCGCGTCGTCTTGGCCTTCCATCAGGCGGAGGGGTCAATACTGTGCCGGGATCTTAAAAGGTCGCGTCCGTCGGGCAGATCCGTCATATTGTGTACTTGTACACGTAATTGATGTTCCACACACAACTATCCAAAATCAGGAATTTTACCGCCAGTCCAGTCAGACAGACTCAAGGGGGATCGATCTCACGGCGAAGGGCGGAAGAATGGTAAGCGGAAGGGGTGGGAGGCTTCTTGGGAGGCTGCAGCTGGATGGATGACGTTGCGTGTGTGTGTGTGACAGGCGGAGTTCCGACAGGCCAAGCACACCATCATCCTGGTGCAGTACACGCGCGACCCGAACTCGCGCACGTACCTGGACTTCGAGTCGGTGAACGGCGGCATGGACGGCGTGGTCAAGATGTACGAGGCCAAGCTCAAGCAGCTGAACCCGAACCTGAAGAACATCACGTACGACATCCAGGACCTGTACACGTACATCGACTCGCTCACGGACCTCAGCGCGCTCGTGTTGGACCTCGAGACCAAGACGTACCTGCCCTGCGGCAAGGAGTGGATCAAGAAGAAGGTCTTCCAGGTGCTCAAGAACCAGGCGGGCTAAGCAGAAGTGTGAGGAAGGAGGGGGGGCCACTATATGGACTGTTGATAACAACGACGCACTGCAAACACTGCAGCTGTATCTCTCTCTCTCTATTACGCTTGGGCTATCGGAGCTCTTGGAGTTGGTGTCGTGACGCTTGGTGCAGGTAGAAGAACTGGACGGCCACCAGAGCCATGAGAACCACTTGCAAGAACACGGTGGGTCCGCCACGCACTGCAGTTGATAGTTTGGATAGGAGAAACGCTGCTGCCAGTGCACAGAAGACCGCAACGGCCACGTTGAATGCTGTTGGGGAGGTGATGTCCATAGTTCAATAATGAAGTCAAAAGATCGCATCACGGATAAATTGTTGCAGTCATTACGATACGTTTTATAAGATTGAAGTATGAATAATTTTACGGGTGTTTTGATTTTGCGTTTTTGAAACCGAGAGAAGTCATGGCACAGGAAGGAGGCGACGCGGCTCCGGCGCTCGACATGGTGAAGCTCATCAGGTAAACGCTGGCGACGGTGCAGCTGTGTGTGTGAGCTGTCGGGATGGCTGACTCCTAACTGTGACGTGATTGCAGCGCGGAAGGCCACGAGATCTTCATCAGCAGGAAGTGCGCCATGGTGTCGGGCACCATCCGCGCCATGCTCAGCGGTGCGTGCCACACAGAGAGGGGGAAGGAGAAGTAGAGCTGACTAACTGACTGACTGACTGATAGGCCAATTCACTGAGAGCAAGGGCGAGATCACGTTCCCAGACATCAGCGCCCCCATCCTGGAGAAGGTCTCGCAGTACATGTACTACAAGACGCAGTACTCGGACAGCACGTCGCGGCTGCCAGAGTTCAACATCGAGCCGGAGATTGCCATGGAGCTGCTCATGGCGGCCAACTACCTCGACTGCTAAGCGAGCCACACAACCAACACCCCAAGTCTTAATACAGTCCAACTCCATTCGATCTTTGTCTGCTTAGCTATTCTCGGGCAGACTCTTCAAGCAAGCAAGGATCTTCGTAGCGGATGCGATGCTGCTTGCCAGGCAGCGACGGCGTGCGCGGCTGGTGCTGCAGCAAACGATCTGCTTTGAGGCTTGGTTCGGCTTCCTGTTCTACCCGATTTCGTGTCTACTTCTACGCGACAAGGTAAGCGCTTTAGCTTTATCTGCTTCGGCTTTGGAGAGTTTGAGTTGCTCAAGATGCTGACAGTATTTGAAAGCTGGCTGCACTCGAGTTCAATTCGTCACTGCAACGGGCTCTGCCTGTTTGCTGCTTGGTTGTGCTGATCCCGGCGGATGTAGCTCGGTACTACCTGGGCACTCGGGGCAATTTGCGAGCGCAGGTATTCCCCCTCACGGCTTTCATGTTCCTGTCAGCATGTCCGCTGTTCCCTGGACTCGTCTACCTGAGCTTCTTCGCTGAGCACCGACTTCCCTTCGACATTGTCGCGGGCACGGGATTCGTTCTGCTGCTCGTAGCAGAGTGTGGCGCTGGCTTCGTGGTGCTTCGCGAGTTGCTCAGACAAGAAGCTGCGCGATTCCTTAAAATGCGGGAATTCAGCGATGTAACCAGCGACGAAGAGCGAGTTAGATTTCTACCTGGGGACGATAGGAAGCCGGGGATCAGGTCGTGGTAGTAAGATAAACGAGCTAAAATACCCCCGTGTTGAGGTGTTGAGCGATGTCGGTTTGGGAGACCACGACCACTCGCTCAGTGTCTTTTCAAGGATCATTCTCAAGCGTTGAACTGACCCAAAGACCGTCATGTCGGCGCTGCGCAGTATGGAGACAACGCACAAGAGCACGGTGAGGGCCAGTCGCCCAGCACCGATAGGATAGACCCCTTCACACACTTCATGCTAACTCTTACTGTACGGCGCTTTTACTTGCAGACGGTGTTGCGCTGCAAAGTGGCGATCGTTGGGGACGCAACGGTGGGCAAGACAGCCTTACTGCAAGTTCTCAAGAGCAACGGCCACGAATACCCGAAAAACTACGTTATGGTGGGGGTGGATAAAAGCCTGGGTGAACAAACACCCTACTGACTTCTTGCTCTTCCACAGACATCCGACGTGGAGCTCTCGACGAAAAGCATTGCGATCCCAGATACGAACTTCGTCGTGGAGCTTTATCTCTTCGACTGTGCCGGGCAAAGCATCTTCAACCAACTTGACTTTGGCACTGTTCACGTACGGCATCACGCTTTTTTCCAAGCAAGGTCGGATAGTGCTAATCTGTGTGCGATGCATTCCAGTACAAAGGCGCGTCGATGGCTCTTGTGGTCTTTGATGTGAACAACAAAGAGTCCTTCAAGTCGTGTAGCAAGTGGTACCAGGATGTTCGTGACGCGTCTCCAAACCACAACATCCCTGGTATGAATTGCAAATGACACGTTCTAGAGCATTCCTAATTGTTTTTTTTTGCCTTGATAGGTGTGTTGCTTGCCAACAAGACTGATCTCCGCTACAATAACCGAGACGCTATCACTACGAAGGAGGCCGAGGAATTCGCGGAGCGGAATGACCTAAAGTACTTCGAGTGCTCCGCGGTAGGCGTGTGCTACATGGTCCGCCAACCGCAACATACTTGCTAACTTAGTTTTTTCTGGTATCTCCAGCAACAAAACTCGGGAGTTGAGGCGCCTTTCGCGTACATTGCCGAATGGTTCCACAAGAAGTACCAAGCAGCAACGCAGCGTGCATAAGAGTTAGTGGCTACCTCGGAGGTTTCAAGCGGTAAATCTCAGGAATTCCCTATGTGCTTTGGATCTTCAGTTTAGTTGGTTCTTGTACTTTGGATTTTATCTTTTGGGTGTGGAGCTTAGATACTGGACGAGTGTCGACTTACAGAGGCTGCAACTGAACCTCTTTCCTTTGGATGCCTCGGAATGTCCACATAACCGCCCAGATGCATACTACCTGCAGGACGTGAAGTAGATTGAGATTCGACTTGACGTCGGCGCAACCGATGCCATTGGCACATTGGAGCTCCTTGGGTATAGTGAGGGTACGCTGTACAGCCATGTACATTTGTCCCGCGATGACAATGAGCGATATACTGACGGCGACGAAAAGAATCTTCTTGATCTTGGTGGCATGCCCGCTCTCCGGAAAGCGACGATCATACCTCGACTCATTGACAACTGGCACACCGTCCTCATCGTCGCTGAGGGTTTCTATGTCGAGTGAGCGGCTCATCATCCGTTCTGAGAGCGTGCTCGGCATTCGAAGCTTCTTTTGGTTTTCAAAGTCTTGCAGGCGAGAGAGCACCCGAAGTCCGTAGATGAGGAACACTGCGCAGATTATTCCAAGCACCATAGCGCTCACTGTCAGCTGCAAATATGATATTCCGGTTGCGTTGAAGCCCTTGTACAGGAAGAGCAGCAAGTCGTAGACGATGTAGAACACCCAGATAAACACGATAATCGCGCTTTCCAAACATTTCAGGCGCATCGGCTTGATGACCACTCCAGCACCCTGCTGGATGATGAGCGCCCAGTAGCCCAGAGCAAGAACACTGCACGCAGCACGACATGATGTTAGCTTGGGGCTATTAGACAGGGACATCTGCGGAGTTGGTTACGTACTAGCATGAGTAGAGTGCGGCGGTGCACGAATCGCTTAGGAATGAACTGATGGGGCGAGGAATAACGTGCCCGTAGCTAGATGGATCGACACCGCGAACGATCATCGTCAACGATGCGTAGCAGCAGAAGATGAAGTTGTAGCGCTGGAGCTTCGCTCCGTCGTGCTTGAACGCGCGTGCTGTCATGCTGGCACTCGCGACGAGGCTTACAGCGCCGACGACGCAGTACGCAACCTGGTAGGCGTGATAGCTGCTCGGATCATAAGACGCAAGCGTTCTCACGCATCCGTCTTCCGTTTGAGCGAGACCATACCAGCAAGTCGAGTCCGTGATGTTCAGCATCGGGTGCTGGCAAATTGGTGAATGTTCGTGAACTGGTGAACGCACCACACAGGTCATGAGTCGTCGACATCATAAGCCACGCTGGAAATGCTACATACAGCGTGGTTTGTGGGCTACAGTGTAGCGACCGCCGGATGCAACGGTGACAGGTCCGATGTCCATTCCGTAGAGTCCAAGCTGCAGGTCGCCGCTAACTGTATACAGGTGCAGTATGTAGCATTTCGGTACATGTATCCATACGCATGACAAGAGTTGCATGGTAAGAAAGTGGTCGAAATGGTGGTCGTAGCGTGACGGATTTGCTTCCTTTGAGGTCACCAAGGTGCGTGGCAACCCGCTCTATGAGGTTCTTGCATCCTTTACTTATCGGCGATACGTTATCGTCATTTACCGGCTCATGATCTGGCCGTACTATCGAGCAGTTAGTGCCCTCTACAAACTACACTACAACTAAACTAAACTGTACACTTACTTACATCAATCGCTCGCTCATGCCATGGTGTAATGCGTCTGCGGCTGAGGAACCACCTCCTTCTTCTTGATCGTCCGGAACGCCCATAATACCACCCATATGCAAACCACCTGCAGCACGTTGAGGTAGCTGAGGTGGGCCTTGATGGACGCGCACCCGATGCCGTTTGCGCACTGGAGTTCGTCGGACTCGTTCGCTGTGTGAGTTACCGCCATGTACATCTGCGCTGCGATGACGATGAGAGACACCGATTCAGTCACGTACAGGATCTTGCGGATCTTGGCCGAATGACCATCTTTCGGCTTCCCACGGCTGGCGAGCTTGGGCTCCTGCACCACAGGAACACCGTCTTCGTCGTCGCTCAAACTTCCCATGTTGAACGAGTGGTTCATCATGCGGTCCGACATCAACGTCGGGATGCGAAGCTTCCTCTCGCGCTGGTACGCCTTCAAGCGTGAAAGAACGCGCAGTCCGTAGATCAGGAAGACGGTGCTAATGGCGCCCAGCACGATCGCACTCCACGTTAAATGCAGATAGGTGATTCCTGAGCGGTTGAAACCCTTGGACAGGAAGAGAGCGATATTGTAGATAATGTAAAAGGCCCACACCGCCGCGATCGCGATGCTCTCCAAGCAGACGAGATGAGCTGGTCTTTCACCCATGGCAGCTCCCTGCTGGATAATGGTAGCCCAGTAGCCTAGAGATAGAATGCTGCACACAACATGGAGGTTAGATAACGTTGGTCTGTAGCTAACAAATTGAGTAACTTACTACACGGAGTAGAGCGCGGCGGTGAGCGAGTCCGACAAAAAACTGCTGACGGGGCGAGGAATAACGTGGCCGTAACTCTTGGGGTCCGCGCCGGTTAATACCATTGTCAACGACGCGTAAAGGCAGAAGAGGAAGTTGTACTGCTGCAGCTTGGACGCCTCGTACTTGAGTGATCGGATGTACATGACAGCGCTAGCGAGCGTTGTCACGCCGCCGAGACCGAGGTAGATAATCTGCACGTACAGATACGCGTTCGGGTTGTACGAGGAAAGCGTGCGCACGCAGCCTTCCTCCGTCTGAGCGAGGCCGTAGTCACACGTTGCGTCCGTGATATTTGACATCCTGCCTCCTACGGTACTCGACTTCGGCTCACCAGAGGAGAATGCAAAGTGAGCTCTTGCTGTTGCACCCTGGACCCCATCCCGTGAACCACGAGCTCCGCTGCGTGTCTGCAGCTGTTGTCTGTTCAATTGGCCCGACTCAACATCTTTGATACACTCGAGCTTGAACTCCTGCACAGCCGCTGCCGAAGCGTAGCACGGAGAAGCACCTGCGATTGATTTGCTCAACGTCGGTGTCTCGCGTCGAGATTCTCGACGCGAGACTCCGACGACTCGATGCAGTTTGTCATTTCCTGAAAGCCTGACAGGATGTCAGTGACAGCTTCAACAGGGTCCGGTGCCACTGACGAAACTTAGTTATTTGAATAATCTTCTTGTGGTGGCAGCAGCACCATGTGCAAGAACGACCGACAATGGACTAAAACCGAAGCTGAAGTGGTTGCGATAGTAACAAAAGGAAACGTTCGCCTTGGCCAGCTGACCACGATCTCATGGTCGCAACTCTGCCGATCTACATGTACATCTCGCTAAGCAAGGCCGAATCGGCCGATGATGTCAGCGTGTTGGTGTGTTGTGCAGGTACCCTACATGTATCGACGAGCAGGCATGCCCAAAAATAAATACTCCCGAAAATAAATCTGTATTTCTTATAAAATTATTTATTTTAGGACCAGCACCCCCAAAATACTATATTTATGTGGACCACCTCCAACAATCAGTACTTTATTCAGCACCATCCATCTAAACGGGTCTGCAATTCATCTCGAGTCGGTATCTCAACTTGAGCCCACCCACTCGCTTTCAAACAAGCACCAACTTTCGCAAGCGCTCCCAGAGCGCCATCGTCTCACGCCGCTGATGCTGGAAATGATCTTATTCTTAAAGATCAACAGCACGCGTTGGGATGTTGCAACTGTCGAGAGCTGCTTGTAGATCACTCGCTGTGGATAAGGCTGCAATAATTTATTGCTTAGCCTCCGAGTGTTCTGTTATTTATTTCTGTTCCTGCACGCATACAAACAAATATGTATTTCTTTGGTGTCCTATCAGTAGTTTTATATCGAATAATGGGGATGCCTGTCGACGAGGCGCTCCAGCTCGGCCACACTTCCAAGGGGAGACGTTGAGTACTTCCTGGCGTACTTGCGCTAGCAGCGGGGCTTGTGGCTCCAAGCTACAGTATCATGTCGATGCACGACCATTATCTATAAGCTTAGTGTACTCGCCCATTGCATCAGTTCTCGAAAGGCGTTGATGACAAACGGAGGTGATCACAATCGACACCTCGACGAAAGTCTCGAGTCTACCGGGTACAAGCGGCCAGCATTTACTGTTCGAATCAACACAAACTTCAACGACTCAGTTTACAATAACAATACTTTCATTGCATGTACAAGACAACGCTTATAGACACACACGATCAATCGTGCGATTGCTTGACACCAACGATACTCGCCGTACTCCGTCCTATCAGCTGAGCTCTCCATTTCCTTGCCCACGCCTCTCATGGACACCTTACTTTATACAATCGGCTGCGGGACAACGTTCTTTTTCTTTATCCTCCTGAACGTCCATAGCAGCACCCAGACGCACACGCATTGGAGAAGGTGCAGCACATTCACACTCGACTTGACCGTTTTGCACAATTTCCCGTTCGCACAGGACAATTCCACTGGCGTGGTGGCTGCACGCGATACCGCCATGTAGAGCTGGCCAACCATCACAATGATGGAGACGGATTCCGCGATAAACAGGATTTTCTTGATCTTCGTAGCGTGTCCTTCTTGCGGTTGTCGGCGTGCGTATCGTGGCTCGGGGATGATAGGAATGCCACCGTCGTCGCTGCTGCAGGCCAAAGTGAATGACTCGTTGGGCATCATTCGCTCGCACAGTGCGCTGGACATCCGCAGCTTCACCTCGCGCTCGTACATCTGAAGGCGTGACAACACGCGAAGTCCGTACACGAGGAACGTCGTGCTGATCGCCCCAAGAACGCACGCACTCACAACCAGTTGCAAGTAGAGCATCCACACGGGCTGGAACCCTTTGAACGCGAAGAGGGCCATGCTGTAGGCCGTGTAGAATGTCCATACAAAAGCGATGGACGAGATCTCTAGGCACTTGAGTTTTGCCGGCTTGTCAACGACAGCAGAGCCCTTTTGGATGATCAGAGCCCAGTAGCCAAGCGCCAGGATGCTGGAAAGACATCAACACAAATAAAAGTTTAGTCACGGTCACACATTAGACACGACGATGCGGCCACGTACTACACGGAATACAGCGCCGCCGTACAGGAGTCGGAGAGGAAGCTGGTGATCGGTCGTGGTAAAATGTTGCCATAGCTACTTGGGTCGGCCGCGCGGACAACAACAGTCACGGAGGCGTAGGTGCACAGCAGGAAGCAGTAGTGCTGCAGCGCGGACCCTCTATATTTGACTGCTCGGCAGTACATGATCGCGCTGGCGATCACGCTCAGCACACCCAAGACGCAGTAAACGATCTGCACGCGCAGGTAGGCATCCTCGTCGTACGAGGCCAACGTCCGCACGCAACCCCTCTCCGTCCGCGCGAGGCCGAACCAGCATGTTGTGTCGCTCACGTTGAGCTTCATGCTCGCCACGACGCTGAACTCGAACTTCAGTCTGTGGCGGATGATTGTCATCCGCACAGCGGACTCCGCTCAGCGGAGTCCGCGTCCCTACTGGTCCGGTCTCCGCTGAGCGGAGACCGGACCAGTAGGGACGGGTCCGCCCCATAGGCGCACTGTGGTCTGGTAATCACCAGATGGACTCCTGCGATCGGGGAGTCACTGCAGGAATCATGCAGAGGCTTTCATTCAACCCTTCACAGCAGCACACAGAGCAACTTGTTTGTTGACGTACGGGATCACTGAATTCGGATGTCTTTCACAGTGCTGCCATCGGCCTCATACAAACTACACTACGACGGATCCTCGAGGCCGCGGCACCACACTCTTCTTCTGCACGCCGCGGAAGATCCATAAGATGATCCACACGCATATTATCTGTAGGGTGTGCAGCAAGCTCCACTTGGCCTTAATTGAGCTGCACAACGCCCCGTTGGCGCAAGAAAGCTCCACCGGCGAGTTCGACACGCTGGTGACAGCCATATACAGCTGCCCAGCGAGCACGATAACCGAGATAGCCTCCGCCACCAGAAGGATCCTTTTGATCTTATCCGAGTGCCCGGCGTTCGGCCGGCGTATTGCGGAGCGGGGCTCTGTAAGCACATGCACTCTCTCTTCTTCGTCGCTCAGCATCAAGCTGAACGAATGATTCGGCGACATTGGCTCGACATCCATGGCCGACATCATCAGCTTCATCTCCTGCTCGTAGACGCGCAAGCGCGATAGAACGCGCAGCCCGTAGATCAGGAACGTCAGCGAGACAACGACCAGTACGCAGGCGCTGACAGACAGCTGCACGTAGTTCAGCACCGCCGGCTGGAACCCTTTGAAGGCGAAGAGCGACATGTTGTAGGCGATGTAGAACGCCCACACGAATGTGATCGCTGCCGTCTTCAAGCTCTTAAGGTGCCTGGGCAACTCCATAAGCGCCGCCCCCTGCTGAATAACGAGAGCCCAATATCCGAGCGCCAGGATGTTGAGACAGGGTGGTTAGTCTTAGTTGTTTCGACGTAATCAGCAGAATGAGTCAACAACGTACTAAACGGAGTAGAGCGAAGCCGTGCACGAATCGGTCAGGAAGGCCCCGATAGGGCGGGGGATGATGTGCCCGTAACTCCTTGGATCGGCGCCGCGGACGATGATCGTGAGCGACGCGTAGCTGCAGAGCATGAATGTGTACTTCTGCACCGGAGAGCCGTCGTGTTTCACTGCTCGGTAGTACATGATGGCGCTCGCTAGTTCCGTCACGACGCCAACAATGCAGTAGACGATCTGCAAGGTCAGATACGCGCTTTGATCGTACGATGCCAGCGTGCGCACACACCCGACCGACGTCTGCGCGAGACCGAAATCGCACGTAGCGTCGGTGATGTTCATGCCCAGTATCATGGCTCCGGAAGTGATGGGCGCCGGAATGTGCTAGGTCGACGCGAATTTGGCAACTGAGGGCGAGCTCCGCCGGCGAATACATGTACCGTTCGCATTCTTGCGGCAGGATCCATCCAGCATACAGTAAGGGCGCGTCTGGGAAGCCTGCTCTCAACGACATGTCAGTGCATGATGTCTCGAGCGTGTATCCGCCGTGGGCCATATGTCAATTGGCTACAACTTCAGAACCAAGGCGTGCTTGAAGTATCCAACTGCGATGAGAGGCCCAAGATCGCTTTGCTCGGCATCCTTGTTCAAAGGCACAGCAACTTGTTGTGCCCAGGCACCGACCTCAATGAGCGACTGGTGAGAGCGGACTGGTTTCTGCCTGCACTTTTCTGGATGGCATTCATATAGTACGTGAACCGGATTAGCGAATTTCATTTGGATAGGTGATGGGAATCCCATCCCATCATGGGAATCGGTGATGCCCAACTTGGCCCAAGGCCCAAGTCTTGGGCCCCAAGATACCGCATCGGTGTCACTACCGATTCGGTGGAAGCTCATCGTAGAGCAACACTCGCGCTAGTATCAGCCTGGTACAGTACTGCCAGGTAAAGGCAAGGGCTCTGATTTCGGTCAGCTGGCCAGCGCGCGATGCATCGAAGCCTAGTTGGCCGGGTTATTAAAGTTATAGTTTACCTCGCTATTGTCCGTATGCCTAGTATCCCGTACTGCCTCGCGGGTGTGGAATGACGCTCTTCTTCTGGACGTCACGGAAGACGTACAAAATGGCCCATACGGCCACCACCTGGAAGACGTGCAGCAAGCTCCACTTGGGCTTGACGGTGCTGCACAGCATGCCGTTGGCACAGGCAAGCTCCACTGGAGAGTTGGAGACCTGCGTGACCATGTACACTTGGCCAGCGATGACGATGATGGACACCGCCTCGGCCACGAAGAGGATCCTCTTGATCTTGGCGGTGTGTCCTTCTTGCGGGCGGCGAGGAGCATACCGGCGTTCCTGCGCGACCGGTGTATCATCCTCGGCGTCGCTTACGTTCAGGTCGAACGAGTGGTTCGACACCATGTAGTCGGAGTCCAAGCTGGGCAGCCGCAGCTTCAGCTGGCGCTCGTACTCCTGTAAGCGCGTCATCACGCGCAGCCCGTAGATGAGGAATGTCAGGGCGATCAAGGCCAGCACACTAGCACTCGCGGCCAGTTGAATGTAGTTGAGGGTCGGCGGGATGAAACCCTTGAACGCAAAGAGGGACATGTCGTAGGCGTTGTAAAAGGCCCAAACGATGGTGATGGTCGCGTACTCGAGACACTTGAGGTGCGTGGGCTTGTGGATCACTGCGGCGCCCCGCTGAATAATGGTCGCCCAGTAGCCCAGTGCAATGACACTATAGAGATGGAAACATACAAACAGAGAAGTATGGTCAGACAACGAGCTCAAGCAAGCGCCGACTTCAAAGACGTACTACACAGAGTAGAGGGCAGCTGTGCACGAGTCTGAGAGGAACGCTCCGACCGGGCGGGGGATGATGTGGCCGTAGCTCGCGGGGTCCGCGCCCCGGACGATCATCGTAAGCGCCGCGTAGCAGCAGAACAGGAACGTGGACAGCTGCAGCGGCGAGCCGTCGTACTTGTCGGCTCGGTAGTACATGACGGCACTCATGACGAGCGTCACGGAGCCCACGACACAGTAAACGATCTGGAAGTGCAGGTACGCGCTGGGGTCGTAGGTTGCCAATGCCCGGGCGCAACCTGCTGCTGTCTGCGCGAGTCCGTAGTCGCACGTGGCGTCCGTGATGTTAAGCCCCATCATGGTCATGGCCGAGCGATCGGCACTCGTCACGAGCGCGAACGGTTTTCAGAAATGGTCAAACCTTCCGACACTGCGCTACATGTATCTAATTGCGAGCTTCCTGCTGATCCCTTCCGAGTCTTGAGCCTCGAAATGAGGTGCTCATGCTCCCGACGGGAAGTGTAGGTCAAGCGTAGGTCAAGCATATGCGCGTCAATGCACATCGTATTAACCCCGTGAAAAATTGTAGCCGATAGGCAAAGGATCTACGAGAGGTGATCATTTTTAGGTAAGCCGAAAGATGCGTGTAAGGCTTGATCCATTTTAAAATGGCTCTGTTAGCTGATACCAGAGCGGTCTTAGTTAAGACCTTAACCACTCCAGCAGTATAGGATAATGGAGGTCCACTTCAACATGCCTGCACTGACCTTTTGGATTCACAGTACCACGGGCAAACGTATGAGCTGAGCAAAAGTCCTTGGTCAGACCAAGGACTTTTGCAGACCAATGGTCTCACTTGCTAACGCTGCTTTGGCCCGAGACGACGAGACTTCACACACAGTTCATTTGATAGTGCACACGCTACAGATACATTCGTGGCCTCGTCCAAAGTTATCAGCTGTTCCTGCTCCACGCTTCGTGGGCTCCCTGACACTCGTCATTATGCGCGGCTTACACGACAGCGTGCGGCCTCGGGACGACGGCCTTCTTTTGAATCTTGCGGAAGGTCCAGAGGATGACCCAGATACACATGATCTACAGCACAGCAGACGCGGTTAGACGCAGACAAGCATAGCAGCGTTGGACAGAGATCGATTGTACCTGGAAGATGTGGAGCAGATTCACACTGCATTTGACGGTCTCGCACAGCCTGCCATTCGCGCAGGACAGCTCGACGGGGGTGTCGCTTGTGCGGTCGATGGCCATGTACATTTGAGCGGCGACGACGACGAGCGAGCACGTCTCGACCACGAACAGGATCTTCTTGATCTTGGAGGCGTGGCCCTCCTGCGGGCGTCGACGCACATTGCGATCACGCATCACGGGCGTGCCGTCCTCGTCGTCGCTCATATTCATGTCGAACGACCGGTTCGACACCATGCGGTCCGAGTGCATGCTCGGCATGCGCATCTTCAGCTGGCGCTCATACTGCTGCAAACGACTCAGCACGCGCAGGCCGTAGATGAGGAAGACCGTGCTGATGATTCCCAGCATGCAGGCGCTCACGGTGAGCTGCATGTACACGAGGCCCTGCGGGTTGAAGCCCTTGGACAGGAAGAGGCACATGTCATACAAGACCTGGAACGTCCAGACCACGGCGATGGCAATACTCTCTAGACAGACCAGGTGCGGGGGCTTGTCGGTCACGGCTGCACCGCGCTGGATGATGGTGGCCCAGTAACCCAGAGCCAGGATGCTACGACGGAAAACAAACAACGGTCAGTCGAGCGGAGCGTACCCCCTGAATTGAATGGAAGGGGGTGAACTTACTACACGGAGTACAGGGCGGCGGTGCAGGTATCGGCGAGGAAGGCACTAATTGGTCGTGGGATGACGTATCCATAGCTGAGGGGATCGGCGCCTCGAATCACCATAGTCACGGCGCCGTAGCAGCAGAACAGGAAGCTGTATTGCTGGAGCAGGGCGCCCTCGTGCTTCACGGAGCGAATGTAAAGGATTACGCTGGCCGCGACGCTGACGCCGCCCAGGGCCAAGTAGACGGCCTGAACCGTGTGGTACGAGCTTGGGTCGTAGGATGCCAGCGTTCGAAAGCATCCGTCCGACGTCTGCGCGAGTCCAAAGTCGCACGTGGCGTCGGTGATGTTCGCCATCGCTGTTGCTGTGTCGAATTTGTCTGCAGTTCTCGCGTGCTTCCTGCTGGTGCTTTACGAAGATAAATAGCGCTCAGTGCTGACTGGGACTTGTTGAGTGCTGGAACCTGTACGCCAACGCCACGCAATCGTCGTGTCGAGCTGATCCGCGCTTCCTGTCACCTGTCAGCCGCTTAAGAAACCTGTGCGTGTATCGCTCGGACTCCTTTGCGAAATGCCCAGCAAACCAGCGCTCTACGGCTGCCGGCTATCCCTAATACAGAGCGCGATAGGGCAGTCATGTCCGTGAAACCACATGGAGGCAGGCTCGAATCCTCGCGATGGGGAGCCCCACGTTAACAACCAATCCGAGCTCTGCCATCGGAACCGCACATTGCAAGGGCCCTGCAGCAAGGCACAGTGCATGGTGTTTTACACTGCAAGCTCAGCATGTCGCGGTCCGCGAGTCGCGGCACATTTATCGGATAGAGACCGCTCTCACTAAGTGAGTCACTTGTCACCCGCAGCCGACCAGCGTGCACCTGTCGCGGTGGAACCGCGGGGCGATAGCTTTCGCACCTGATCCGGAGGACGGACAGCAAGGAGGTCAAATGGGTCCTTGGATATGTTGCTCAACGTCGAGATGCTGTCAACAGCATTGATGTGAGTCAGACTCTTCATGTGCCAAGACTCGACGGCACGCACGAAAGCGGCCACGGCGTGTGTGCTCGCTTAAGCTTAAGATCCGAAACAGCTCTGACAATGTCAGTGACATGGACGTACAGGCTGTACTTCAGCCGGAGTCGACTGCAGGAGAGGCAACAGCAACACCAGGCTTACGGCTCTGTATCCATCGAACCTAGCGAAGAGCCAGTCTGTATCTTAAGTACGCCCTCGTCATCTTGCGTTACCAAATCGGTACAGTATACCATTTACACGGTACGATGTACCAGTTGATTGTACCATTTGATAGGTACAATCATGCCTGCAAATAGAATTCTCTCCCATACTGGAACCTCTGGGCGACTCTTTCCATTCCTGTCGCCGCTTCCTCCGCTAACTTTAGCTCCTCGCATTTGGTCAAAGGTACGGGAGCGATCCCCAGTCGGTCAGTCGAGAAAAGCAGCTCTAACACACGCGCAGCTTCCCTCTCTCCAGCCTCGAGACAGCAGCAGCCATGATGAGCGGCACCACGAGCGTGACCATCAACACGGACAGCGTCGGCGGCGACATGGCGCCCGCCGCGCCGCCCAAGCGCAACTTCATCCAGAAGGTGAACGACGTGAACAAGATGGAGCTGCCCAAGCTGCTGCGCTACATGCGCCTGGGCAACGTGGGCTGCTCCGTGCTGCAGATCATCGCGGGCATCGTGGGCATCACGTCCTTCATCACGCTCAACATCACGGGCACGCTCGTGTCCATCTACGTCATCATGTTCGGCATCCTGTTCCTGCTCTTCGAGTGCCGCCTGTCGCGCATGGAGACGGCCATCCGCTCCAACTTCGGCTTCCTCTACAGCTACAAGGGCCGCGCCGCCTTCATCTTCTTCATCGGCTTCCTGGACTTCGGCATCGGCTCGGCGCTCGGCACCATCGCCGGCGTGCTCATGTGCTTCAACGCCTTCATCAACCTGCTGGTCATGTGTCGCCACCCGCAGTTCAAGTCGTCGCTCAGCGCCGACGCGGACCCCACGGCCGGATACACCACGGGCAGCCAGGAGGCCGCCAGCTTCATGAGCAAGAACCCGGAGCTCGCGGCCAAGGCCGGCCAGTACGCCTTCCAGCACGCGGCCAACACACGCCACTGAGCTGCCGCAGCGTGCGCCGGAGACCGGCGGTGGCGGGCTGCCGCCGACGCACCGGGCTTCGGGCCCCGACTATATACCTAAGCTAATCCCATTTTCTTTCAGGAAATCTGTGCGTCATTTAGTCTGGTGATGGCCATGAGCTATTTGCAGGCTACGCGATCTTAAGACGACTCTTTGCTGCGCCCCTCCGGTCTCCGGTGCTGCAACGCACTATCATAGCACAGCCAACAGAGCACGGAGATGTCGCTCTTGGGCGGTGAAAGGAAGCCCAGTCTCGACAAGCAACGAAGTAGTGAAGTGCCGAAGACGTACAAGTGGAGACGACAGTGGAGCGTGTTGCTGGGTGCTGTTATGAACCGCCTCAGAGCGTCCACGTTGCCAATAACAACAACAAGCTGCATGTCCAGCGTCGTTGCTGTTCCCCCAGCAGCAATCGAGATCCGACCGAGCCCCAGGAATCATGTGATGAAGAAGGCGGTGGCGATTCCTGTACACAAGATGGCAACGTACGCGTTCTTCTTCTCACGCCATTGACTTCAAGCTCAACACACGCCCCATTGCCACAGAACACAAAATAGAGAGTGAATTACGCATCAACGACTTCTTGTACATGTATGTGCACGCATCCCACCGATGCAGCGCCAGCATCTAAGAGCCTCCGCACGATCAGCTGCTGGCCGCCACCGACGTCGAGCGGTCATGGATGTTGGCCATCAATGGGCCCTTCACTGGTATCACCAGGGAGTAGTCGTAGGTGATGTCGAACGGGTTCTCCACCGTCTTGATGTCGAAGCGGCTGAGAAGAACTGCCATGACCGTCTGCATCTCCAGCAGGGCAAAGCGCATGCCCAGACACTGGTGCGGTCCAGCCAAGAAGCTGAAGAATTTGAATGGCGACACCTTAAGCACTCGACCGTCCTCGCCGATCCAGCGCTCCGGTCGGTACTCGGCGGCATCTTCGCCCCAGACGGTTGGCATACGCCCCATTGCGTACGTCGGCACGATCACGTGCGTACCGAACGGGACGTGAAGGCCACTGCTGAGCGTGGTCGATCGGTTTGGTGCGCGATGAACGGTGGCCATATAGAGGCGAAGGCTCTCCCTCATAGCTGCTTCCAGGTACGGCAGCTTCTGGAGATCGGCCATGGATGGAGCTTGAAGCTCGCCTGTGAGCAGCTCGGGCAGCTTCGCGTTGATCTCCGCGCGAATCTTTTCGAGGACCCGCGGGTGTCGGTTCATGTTGACGATCATCCAGGACATGCTGAACGAGGTGGTGTCTCGACCGGCCAAAAAGAAGTTCATCACGGCGTCCCGCACCTCCATCACGTCGGCGGTGCTGTCCATTGTCTCCATGAAGAGCGTGGTCAAGTCCTTTTGCTGCTTTGAACCCGTCGCGGAGCTCTTGTTAGTCATGGACTGCTTCATGATCTCCATCACGAGGTCGTGCACGATGGTGCGAGCCTTGCAAAGCTCGCCCTCCTCGCCAACACCAAGACGCTTCTTCAACCGCCAGAGCCACATGGGACTCTGGAGTCGAGACTGGAAGACAGACCCGTAAGTTTCGACCGCCTTGATGAACGGGTGCTCCATCTCGTCGTCGACATCACCTCCCAAGCCGTTGAGGTCCACGCCAAAGCCAATTTTCGTGAAAACGTCACTCGAAAGCTTGGTCAGCAGCGACTTCATGCTCACGGGTCTGTCTGAACGAGCACACTCGGCCAGAACGTCCCGCAGCTGCAACGTCTTCTCCATTACCACTGCGTCCATAACGTCACGGAGCATACTCATCGAGAACAAATGACTAGCGGTGCGTCGCTGCTTGAGCCACTTTTCACCGTCCACACCGACAATCCCGTCGCCGAAGAAGTCGTGACTAATCTCGCAAATGTCGGGGCCCTTCTCGAAAATGTCCACCTGCGTCTTGAATACGTCCTCAATCTCTTGTGGTGACGTGAGCACCAATGTCGGTGGACGTCCAACGATGCGCAGCACCCACGGACGTCCACCCGCAGCTAGACACTGCTCCGTGAACCAGTCGTGGAAGCGGTCCTTGTGGTGCACCATCAAGTCCAGCGTGTGGCCCAACACAGGCAGCGACGGAGGCTCATAGAGTCCCTGGTCCGCGAGCATCCGGTTCACTGCCCGTCTTGCTACGACGACAGACACGATGTTCCAGCCGACGTACGCAGCGGTGGCAAGCGCGACTGCCGACGCGGTCTTGTCGAAGGTGGCGTGCTGGCTCAGTGTCCACATAAGCAGGAACGCACGATTCACGGCGAATCGAGGAGTATCGGTAGGTGCAAGGTTCTAGAGAGCGAGCGCCCAGCTGATCCCGTCGATACCTTCGTGGTGGTCTAGAGCAAATTGCTTCAACAACTGCACGTGCCTGCGGGAGTCACCATCTTATCATGAGACTCTTATGCCAGGTTGAAGTGAAGTTGATAAGGTAATTACATGTATTGTGAAAACCGACGATTATGTCCTATTTTTTTGCAAATCGATCGCTTTAAGCGCTTATTAAGCGGATGAACCCTTGTTTTGATATATATAAACAGGATGCCACTCCGATTTGGCGTCCCCCATCCCTGTTCATATATCGCGGATTGGCTTCGATATATACGCAAATCGCTCCGAATGCCCAGTATCAGCTGGGCATTCTGAGGGTAGCTCGTATATATAAACGGCGCCCAGATCAACGTGGGCTGCGAACTCGAAGCTGTAACATATAAAAAAATCCCAATGAACACATATAATACTTATATCCCCCTACATTATGCGTGGAGCTACTTTTGCGCGAGTAGAAGCTGCTTGTACTCGTAGTTCTGGCTGCTGCACCTCTGCGGCTATTTAATAAGCCCAGGGAGCAGAGCGTTCATTAGCATTTGGCCGAGATTTGCATATGGACGTTCTATCGCCAATCCTATGATTTACAGTAGTATTTTCCGTACCCCTTTTTATATGTTTTCTACCCCTCCTTGTCAGCTTAACTGGACTGGACATCTTTGTCGGTTTTCACAATATGTTCACGAGTAAGTTCCATGCACGCAGCTAAAGCTTAGAATGCCGGGGCGGTCGCCTCGTGCACGGTGCACTCGAGCTTTCCCTTGATAGGCAGCGTAACGCTGTAGTCGTAGGTGATCTTGAACGGGTCCTCCACCGTCTTGATGTCGAAGCGGCTGAAGAGCACGGCAATGACCGTCTGCATCTCCAGCAGGGCGAAGCGCATGCCCACACACTGGTGCGGGCCACCGCCGAACGTGATGAACTGGAAGGGGTTGACGAACTTGACCTTGCCAGTCTCCTCGTCGATCCAGCGGTCCGGGTTGTACTCGGCGGCGTCTTCGCCCCACACCTTCTTCACGCGTGCGGCGGCGTACACCGACATGACCACGTACGCCCCGTAGGGAACGAACGTGCCCTCGCGGAGCGTTGTCGACCGCATGGGCGTGCGGTGAACGCCCGTCATATACAGACGTAGACTCTCCTTGAGCACGGCCTCGATGTAGGGCACCTTGCTCAGGTCTTCCATCGTGGGGACTTCCAGCTCGCCCGTCATGAGGCCCGGCAGCTTCTCGCGGATCTCGGCACGAAGCTTGGCCAGCACGCGCGGATGCCGGTTGAGGTTGACGATGACCCACGCCAAGCTGAAGCTGGTGGTCTCCTTCCCGGCGAGGAAGAAGTCCATCATAGCATCCCGCAAGTCGGACGAGTCCGTCTTGCCCGTTGTGTCGACGAAGAGCGTGAGCAGGTCCGTCTTGGTGTTCCAGTCTTCGGCAGTCTTGCTCGCCATCGACTTGAGCATAACCTCGTTCAGCAGATCCGTGGCCACCTTGATGCAGCGCTTGAGCATGCGCTCGTCGCCGATGTTCAGGAAGCGCTTGAGCTTCCAGAACCACATCGGCGACTGCAGGCGAGCTCCGAACACCTCCGCGTACCCGTCGACAGCCTCGATGAACGGATGGTCCATCTCGGCGTTAAGGTCTCCGTCCAGGCCGTGCAGGTCCACGCCGAAGCCGATCTTGGTGAACACGTCGCTCGAGAACTTGCCCAGCAGCGACTTCATGGGGACGACCCGCCCTTCCTGCGCACACTGCGCGAGCACGTCGCGCAGCTTGAGGGACTTCTCGATGATGACCTCGTCCATGACGTCGCGCAGCATCTTCATGGAGAACAAGTGGCTGGCGATGCGGCGCTGCTTGAGCCACTTCTCGCCGTCCACGCCGGCGACGCCTTCACCGAAGATGTCGTGCTGCAGATCCACCAGTTCGTCACCACGCCCGAAGTTGTCGAACTGCGCCTTGAAGACATCTTCGCACGCCTCCGGGGACGTGAGGATCAGGGTCTGCGGGCGGCCGATGATGCTGAGCACCCAGGGCTTGCCGTCGCTGATTTGACTCTGCTCGGCCATCCAGTCCTGCAGTCGGTCCTTCTGGAAGTACATGACGTCCAGGGTGTTGCCCAGAATCGGCAGCGTCGACTTGGGGCGGTGCAGTCCTTGGGAGTCCAGCGCGCGCGTGATCTTCATCTCCTTGTACACCGCCACCAGCATCTTGTAGCCCAGGTACAGGCCGCTGAGTGTCCCCGCGGCGAGCACCGCCTGTCGTTCGTGGTGCTGTGAGATCCCCCACATGCTGCTTGAAATCCGATCGAAGTTGACTGCGAGACGCCGAGGTGAATTCCGAAATGGTGACGGTGCAGACCAGCGTGGCGAGCACTGCACCACCGCAAGGATCAGCAGCAGGAGGTTGCGGACAGCCAGCGATACCGGCCAACCCATTTCGGATCGTCTCCAGCATGTCTCCCGTGGTATCTAATCGCGCCAGGAACGACCGCTTCAGATTTGACAGAGCTCTGCTCATTGGCTCTCCACTTCAACTACAGCGGAGAAGGGACGTCGAGGCACCGAGCTGCGCATTGTCCACGTCGTGCCCGGGGTCCAATTTGCAGCTGCAAACCGCCGACAACGTAGCGCTGACTCTGCCCGCCGGGCCTTCGTGCAACCTTCCCAAGTTGGGACCCAACGCCCTCGGCATTCAAAGTCTCCATGTCTATGCTACAGCCTAACGTTATGTTGCTCTGAAGACGACGATGAATTTCATCATGAAAAGCCTACGCGAAGTTACCGGTACGTGCATGTACATGCAATACATGTAAGTTGCTGTTGCCTAGAAGGCAGCGGGCATGACGGGCCTCACCGTGACGTTGAGCGGGCCCTTGACGGGCAGGGTGATGGCGAAGTCGTAGGTGAGGTCGAACGGGTCCTCCGTCGTCTTGAGGTCCAAGTGGCTGAACAGCACGGCGACGGTCGTCTGGATCTGCAGCAGCGCGAAGCGCATGCCGAGGCATTGGCGAGGACCGGCGCCGAACGTGACGAACTTGAACGGGGACACAGGCGTGACTTTGCCTGTCGTGGCATCGATCCACCGCTCGGGTTTGTACTCGGCTGCGTCCTCGCCCCACACGCTTTTCACGCGCGCCGAGGCATACATGGGGATCATGACGGCGCAACCTTCCGGCACGAAGGTGCCGTCACTGAGCGTCGTGGACGTCTTGGCCATGCGGTTGGAGGCCGTCATCTGCAGACGCAGACTCTCCTTCACCACGGCTTCCAGGTACGGGAGCTTCTGCAAGTCCTCCATCGTCGGGACCTTGATCTCGCCGGTCATGAGACCCGGTAGGTTCTGTCGGATCTCCTCCCGAAGCTTGGCAAGCACTGCCGGGTAGCGATTGAGGTTGACGAGGATCCACGACAGACTGAAGCTCGACGTGTCCTTACTCGCCAGCAGGAATGACATGAGCGTGTCGTGAACCGCTTTCGGGTCGATGCTCGTGTTCGTCTCGACAAACAGCGTCAGCAGATCCGTCCGCTTCACTTCGCTGCTATCTCGGCGTCGAACCTCCAACGACTTGGCCAGCACCTCCTGCGTGAGGCTCTCCGCCACCTTGGCACTGCGCTTGAGTCGGCCCTCGTCACCGATACTCAGGAAGCGCTTGAGTTTCCAGAACCATGCCGGAGACTGAACACGCGCTCCGAAGACCTCCGCGTACACGTCAACAGCTTTAATGAAGGCGTTGTTCGAGTCCGAGCACGGGTCGCTCTCCAGACTGCGGAGGTCGACGCCGAAGCCGATCTTGGTGAACACCTCGCTTGTGAACTTGCCGAACAGCGACTTCATCGGAACGACTTTGCCTTCCTTCGCACACTCGACAAGGACCTCCTTGAGCTTGGTCACCTTCTCGATGATAACTTCGTCCATCACGTCGCGCAGCATTTTCATCGAGAAGAGGTGGCTGGCGACACGGCGCTGCTTTTGCCACTCCTCGCCGTCGACACCTGCGATGCCGTCACCGAAGATGTCGTAGATCACGTCCCGCAATTCCGAGCCGCGGCCGAAGTTGTCGAACTGCGTCTTGAACACGTCCTCGCAGGCCTCAGGAGACGTGACCACCAATGCGTCCGGGCGACCAACAATACTGAGAACCCATGGCTTGCCCTCGTTGAGGTTGCTCTGCTCCGCCATCCAGTCCCACAATCGCTCCTTCTGGTAGAACATCACGTCAAGCGTGTTGCCCAGAATCGGTAGCGTGGACTTGGGGCGGTACAGTCCCTGAGCATCGAACGCACGGGCCATACGACCCGACTTGTACATGGCGGAGAGTAGCTTGTAGCTCAAGTACAACGTGCCCAGAGCCCCCGCCGCCAGCGCGGCCTCGCGCTCGTTCACTTGGTGCTGGGCCATTCCCCACATTGGTCGGAAGAATATCTGGGACGATGCTTGAAGCACACAGCAAAATGCGAAATGAGGGCTGCGAGAGCATTAAGCAACGCATAGCACACACACCACCGCAACCTCTTCCCGGATGCAAGACCAGCCATGCAGGAATTATGCAGCCAAGAGGCTCGTCTGAGGACGACACCTTAGCCTTTTTTTCGCGATGCCAGCTTATGACCACGAAGTGTACATCCGCACAGGTGAAAATTGCAATACGTGTACCGGTACATGTACGGGAGATCAGCAAGGTCGAGACTTGTTTGAGCGCTAATGTACGTGCTACATGTACCTCGCTCACGCAATTTCATGCACGGACACGTTGAGGGGCCCTTTCACCGGCAGCGTGAAGGCGATGTCGTACGTGATCTCGAACGGGTCGTCCACGGTCTTCAAATCGAAGCGACTGAAGAGCACAGCGATGGCAATCCGCATTTGCAACAGGGCAAAACGCATGCCGATGCACTGCCGTGGCCCCGCGATGAAGCTGATGAATTTGAATGAAGACACGTGCTTGACTTTTCCCGTCTCGGGGTCGATCCACCGCTCGGGTTTGTATTCGGCGGCATCTTCACCCCACACGCCCTTCATTCGGGCGGCAGCGTACAATGACACCATCACACCGCAGCCAAGTGGCACGAAGGTGCCATCACTCAGCGTCGTCGATTGGTTTGCAACGCGGTTTACCGCTGTCACGTACAGCCGAAGACTCTCTCTAACCACTGCCTCAAGATAAGGTAGGTTCTGTAAGTCCTCGAACGTTGGGACGTCGATCTCACCGGTCATCAACCCGGGCAGCTTGTCTCTGAATTCCGCGCGGAGTTTGGCCAGCACGTCAGGGTAGCGATTCAGGTTGACGATGACCCACGCCAAGCTGAAGCTGGTCGTCTCACTCCCGGCTAGCAGGAAGTTCATGACCGAATCACGGACAACCTGCACGTCTGTGGTATCGTTTGCTTCCATGAAAAGGTTCAGCAGGTCTTTTCTCCCGTTGGCATTGCCATCGGCCTTCTTCTCCAAGGACTTCCGCATGACTTCGTGGGTGAAGTCGTGGACAACTTTGTTGGCGTGTTTCAGCGCGCGTTCATCTCCGACGCTCAGCAACCGTTTCAGCTTCCACATCCACGTCGGCGACAGCAACCGAGCGCCAAGAACCTCTGTATAAACCTCCACCGCCTCCATGAAGGGGTGATCCATCTCGGAGTCCACATCACCAGCGAGATTGTTGAGATCCACTCCGAACCCGATCTTGGTGAATATGTCGCCCGACAACTTGGTCAGCAGCGACTTCATGCTCACGACGCGCCCTTGCTTCGCGCACTCGGCGAGCACGTCCCGCAACTGGAGCGACTTCTCCTTGGAGACCGCGTCCACGACCTCACGCAGCGTCCGGGCCGTGAACATGAGGCTGGCGGTGCGTCGCTGCTTGACCCACTTGTCACCGTCCGCCCCGATAATCCCATCGCCGAAAAAGGCATAGAAGAGCTCGCGCATGTCGACGCCTCGCTCGAAAGTCTCGAATTGCGTCTTGAAAATGTCTTCGAGCGCTTCGGGTGACGTAACGACGAGGGAGGTGGGACGCCCGACAACACGCAGCACCCAGGGTTTGCCTCCGCTGAGGTGGCTCTGCTCCGTCACCCAGTCCCAGAGTCGATCTCTCTCGAAGTAGAGAAGGTCAAGCGTGTTGCCGAGTACCGGGAGAGTCGACTCAGGCGAGTGGAGCTTTTGTTTCGCGATCGCCGCGTCAAGAACGCGCTGCGAGTAGAGAGAGACTGCGATTTTCCATCCTGCGTAGATGGCAGCAGCCGTTAGGAGAACAGTGCTGCTCGTTGCAGCGTGATTCTGTGGTGTCCACATGATCCAACGCAAGGGGCGTTCTTTGGTGAAGATTTCGAATGAGCTGCAAAACAAAAAGGTTGAAGTGTGCAGGTTGTTCAGCTGATTTTTACGACTCTTCGTGCAACATGTGGGTGATTGGATTACCCAATACTCTTCGTGCAACATTTGGGTGGTTGGATTACCCACGTCTCTTCGTGCAACATTTGGGTGACTGGCTATAAATGTAAATTCGATATTCGTGGGCAAAGTGAAAGAGTTTTTAGTGATCAAAAGTAGATTGAGTAGCGCGGACAATACGGTACGCTTGACCGCAACAGCCAATACACTAATGATATCGGGTGGCACGGGCATTAGCTTTGCTAAAGTGACATTACCTAGTCAGACTCATTTTAAACGACTACTGTGAGTTCCACTTGAAATTTCTTTGCCCGATTGGTTGAAGCAACCGACCGTTTGCAGTGAATAGCTCGGTTAACCCCAACCTTTTTTGTCCTAGGAAAAAGGGCCAAATTCGGTTAAGTACGTTTTACTTTCCAGTTTTTTGTCCTTGCATCAGCAAAAAAGGACCAAAGTGACTTGAAGTTTGTATGGCCGATATTAGACATGATGGAATTGGAGTGTGTCACTTATAACAAAGTTAATGATAGTATCGGAGGCCTTCAGAGTATAAGCCACATACTGAGGTTAAGTCATTTCAGGAGTTTTGTCCTAGAGGATAGGTCAAAACTCAAAATGAATATGTTATTAGTGACACTTTTCAAGCTGCGTTTTCGACTTGAAGGACAATAGAGGACACAATGGCAGACATATCCCTTATAGATCGAATCATGGTGTTACTGTCCATTATAATAAGCTCGTGTATCTCGTAAAACTCTTGGCTACGTAAGCCTCTAACTTTTGGTCCTATTTTTGTCCTAGCAATTCGAGGTGTTGGGGTTAACTAGAGGATGGTAGCGCTCGTCGTACATAATTCTAGTAATGCTGCATCCACATAAAATTGTGCATCTCCTGCGGCTGCGGATCAGCCGCAGGACATGCGCGTGACACATGTAAGGTTAGCGAACATCGAGCTCGTCGATGCGCTCTGAACCCGCCTAGCGTAGGCATTACGAGCTCATCAACCAGGGAGCGCTGAAAAGAGCGCTGAAACCACTCGCACATCCCGACGCCTAACAGCTAACGTTAGTAGAGTTTGTCGCGCCTCGGCATACGCTCGTTTCATGCTGGGTACCCCCGCATGTTGGCGACAGCAAAACGTGAATACTTAAATGGTATCATACGTTAAGCTCGTATACAAAACACTTGCAGATCTTATTGTGAGTTTCATTCGAATTTGTGAGAATAGCCTCGATTTCGCGAATCGATTTCAAATCGATTCGGGCGAAATTCAGCCAATCAGAAGTCACCAATCGGGGTATTCTATTCACAGATATCCGTTCCGACACAATTACGGGACACACAGTTATGGGACACCTACGACTATTCATAGTAAATACGCATTTCGCTAATAATAAGGTTGGAGAATCGTTGACTTCTCCTGCGCCGCTTTGAACGGTTGTAGACACAAGTCGTCTTGCAGCCCTAAAGCGATGGTCAAGGTCATCGACCCAGAGGCGTCTCGACAGGACCAAATGAAGAAGGCTGTTGAAGCCGTCAACACAAAAAGGATGTCTATTCGAAAGGCAGCTGCATCCTTCGGCGTAGACAAGAGCAGCTTGCATCGCAGGACCACTCGGCAAGTTCCATTAAACGCCAGGCCCGGACCCAACCCCATTCTGACAGAAGGAGAGGTGCAAGGCGTCCTCGACGCTGTTGATGCTCGCACCAATCGCGGTCAGTGCTTCACAACGCCAGAGCTCGGAATGTTTATTCGCGACGTAGTCGAGCGTAGTCCATATACGAGAGAGATTCCAGAGACCTTCCCTTCAACTAGTTGGGTAAATGGCTTCATTCGGCGGAATAAAGCGGCCTTTAGCAGGCGTAGCGCGCAGACGTTGTCTGATTGCCGGGCAAAGGCGTCTACTGAGGAGAACGTGGAGCGTCACTATCAAAATCTGCGGCAGGCAATTGAAGTCTGTGGAAACTTACCTCCATCTCGTATGTGGAATCTTGATGAGACTGGGATGTGCGCTCAAGGTTCGGGTAAGAAGCCTACGGTCCTTGCGACGATCGGAAAACGAGCTAATATCCAGAAGTCTGATAGCCGGGTCAATGTGAGTGCACTAGTTTGTGCCAATGCTGATGGTGGTATTGTACCTCCGTTCATAATTTTCCCAGGGAAAAACGTTTTAAATTCGCACACAATTGGAGGGTTCCCCAAGTCCAAGTATGCGTCAAGCAGAAGTTCCTATCTTGTGACATCTCTTTTCGTGCAGTACTTTGAATGGTTCGTGACTCACATTCCACCTGATCGGCCAGTACTTTTAATTATGGATGGGTACAAGGCACATTTTTCAGTTCGAACACTTGCCTGTGCTCGTCGCAATGATATTCATTTGTACGCCCTCCCAGCTCATACGTCCCACTTTTTACAGCCCATGGATGTCAGCGTTTTCAACCACTTCAAGCAAAACCTTGGTAAGCAGATCGAACATTTCCAGAAGACCAAACAGATTTTGGTGGATGAAACAAATATCGTAGCCGTCGCTGCACCAGCATTTCAAGAAGCCTTGACCAGAGCACATATTGTCGACGGCTTCGAAAAGACTGGCATCTATCCCTTAAGCCGAAGCAAAATGATGGCCGGGTTAATTGGAGACAAACCTGCCCGAGGCAAAAAGGACATGATTCTTCTCAAACCTACAGTTTTTATCAGCGGAAGAACAGAGCGTAAGATTGAGCGCGCGGGTGATAGTGTTGATAGAGTGCGAGTTGCATCGGCCAACCACTGGATGATGGAAGAACGCTGTCTTTACAAGAAAGCTAAACGTGACCCTGACGAGGAGTACGTGAACGGTGCATGTTTGATGACAAGCGATGAGATTTTCGAGCGAAGTGTGGCCAAAGCAGCTGAGAAACAGGCAAAATTGAAGGAAAAAGAGCAAAGGACACTAGATAGGGCGGCAAAGGCCAAGGAAAGAGAACGAAAGAAGATAGAGAATCTCGTAGCGGCGGAAATCAGGAAACGAGACAAGATCGCGGCTGCTCGAGCTGCTGAGGAAAAGCGAACGGAAGTTGCTCAAGCAAAAGAGGCTAAGCGTATTGCGGCAGCTCAGGCCAGAGAGGAGAAGCGATTTGCAGTTGAGCGACGGCGCGTGGCGAATGCCGAGGCAAAGGAGGCCAGACTCGCTGCAAAAGCCAAGGCTAAAGAAGAAAAGAGAATCGCTACACTAGAAAAGAATGCAGCCGCAGCACAAGCTAAACTTGAGAGGCGCGCTGCTGCAGCTCAAGAAAGGGAAGTCAAGCGAGTTGCTGCTGCTCGAACTAAAGCAGATAGATGCAGTGGCACTGTTGGTGCAAAACGAGGAGCCACAAAACGCCAACTAACCGAGCCTCCTTCGATCCAGACCACCGACTTGCCGTTGAAGTTCCCAACATATGGTGATCTCGATACAAACATCGAGTACAGCATATCGCTGTGATACTGTCCCGCGATAGTGTTCTCGCGAACACGACTTTCTCCACTACATGATTTAGCAACGTTAAACATTAGTTTGGCGACATCTAACTGCATGAACAAACTTCATTTTCCTTAAGTTTGAATAATATACCTGCACCGACACGATAGTTGCATTAAAATGTGGCAGTTGACCCCACTCAAAAAGTGTCCCATAACCCTGGCGGGACGGATACTGTCAGCTAGCGTAGTTGTGATAATTTCTATTTCCCCTTTTTTAAAAGGGGAAATAGAAATTATCACAACTACGCTAGTGGAGGTGCGATTTTGGAAAAACTAATACCCTAGCAAAATTTGATGCGATCGTTTTAAAAAACGATCGCACCTCCACTCGCATCGCTCTTTAGCTCTGAAATAAATTTCAGAGAATTTTAATATTAATACAAAGTCGCGCTTCGCACGAAGAAGCTCTGAAATTTAGAAAGTTGCTAGAAACTGTATTTTTGTTTGTTTCCCATGACACAGTACTATTAATTTACGGACAAAGCAGCACGGTAACCCCCCAACCAACGTTTATTAATACCTACCATCGCCAGTGGTTTTACATTTCTTCGTACATTAACACGTTTTTTTTAAACGGTAATTGGTTTTGACGATAAATGTATCAGATTAGTGAGGTAACAGTACCGTAGGTATCATTCGCACTGTTAAGGACATAATAGGATAGAGCAGATGTAGGGTGGTTGTGGAAGCTTCTAGAAGGGAGCTTCCTCCACTCGAACTGCGGGGGCGGTCACTTTTGGTTTAGACCCGCCATCCCCCCAAGCCTGGCTTCCTCTTCGTTTTGATAAACTGGTAGCACTTGTTGGTCCCAGCAACCTGACAACGAGGAGCCCATGCCCACCATCGCCCAACTACGCGCCGAGATCGATCGGCTGAACCAAGCGATGGCGGACCGCACGCGAGTGCCGAACAACCTGCCGTAGTTCACCGGCAAGCGAGGGGAGGATGTCCGCGAATGGCTGTTCCAGATCGAGAACGCCTGTCGAATCAACAACATCCCGATCGAAGACGCAAGCATCCGACTACCAGGAATCGCGGGGTCGGCGATGGAGAAGCCTGCCTCCGGCTGGTTCATGCACTGGTCGTCGACGACTCGAAGCGAGGAGCACACGTGGGGGATTTTCCGTGAGCATGTGCTCCAACACTTCGAGGCGTCGAACTACCAGGCTGTCCTGCGCGAGAAGCTTCAGCGACTCAAGCAAGCAGCAGACATTGAGACGTACAACGGTGAGTACTCAGCTCTCATCTTCAGAGTGGAGGGCATGAGCGTACTCGACCAAGTGCTGTGCTACGCGAACGGTCTCAAGCCTCGCACGCGCAGCTACGTCAAGCTCGAGAACCCCCAGACCCTGAGCGACGCTATGGACTTGGCTGTCAAGTACGAGGTGACTCACTTCGTCGAAGAAGCTCGCGACCGTCAACCCAAGCGCGACAAGAAGTTCTCGTCGGCTGATCAACCTCACGCCCAAGGTAAACCCTTCAAGGGGAAGCCGTTCCGCGGAAAAGGCCGCTTCAAGCCGAGAGCTGAGCCCAAACGCGCCGAGGGTCGTACCTGCTTCCACTGCAAGAAGCCTGGTCACATCAAGACCAACTGCTTTCTCTGGAAGAAAGAGCAGGAGAAGCAGGGAAACGGGCAACCACGTCAGTGAAGGAGGGTCCTGTCGTGGCCGAGAGCGAAACCGGAACACTTAAGATTGAGAATGTCAGCCTTAACGTTCTGTGTGAAAACCCTCTGGTCTACAAGTCACGTCCGCTGTTCTCCGTAATGGGTGAGATCAGCGTGGGTGACAAGTGTCTCGCTACACGCAGCATGTTGCTGGACTGTGGAGCCACCACGATCTACGTGTCGAAGCGTTGGGTCATGGAGCACCAGCTCCGAACGACGAAGTTTAGCGACAAGAGCATTCGCGTGAAGCTTGGAGACAACCAAATTGTGGAAGCGGAGCTGGAAGTTCTGCCTTTGAAGCTCCATGTGTCGGGTCTTGACGAGGCGTACCAGTGTGTCGCCGTCGTCTATGCGATACCCGACGAATTCGACTGCATCCTCGGGATACCCTTCTTTGAGGACACGCAGCCCCAGATTGACTGGAGAGGTCGACGAATTGAAGGAACAAGAGAGAAGACTCTGCACTGGAAGCGAGCAGGTGACACCTGTGGACCGATCGAGGAAGGCGGACCGGTGATTGCCTCCGGGCTTCGGAGATCTGTCGAGGCGAAAGGCCTTTCGGCGAAAAGACCCGATTCCTGTCGAGGCGCCGCGCTGGAAACGGATGTGAAGTCCACGGACGAAGCTGTTCACAACGCAGTGCAAGAGGCGACCCCGAACATTGTCTGCGGACGAGATGACGCGCAAGCTGGCAAGGGTTCAGCTGGAGAAGACGACGTTGCGTCACCAGAGCGCGAGAGTACTGCACGAGAAGCCGACGAAAGAAGCAGTACCAGGGGCAAAGACACCGTCGTGGAGAAGATGTTCACGATGGGTGTTGTTGACGAGAGTGGTGTGCAGACCAAGTACATCACCCGCAAGAAACTGCGGAAGTTCCTGAGAATCAAGACCAAGTCGACCGAGGAGCCCGACTTTATGTTGGTGCTCTCGAACGAGACGATCAAGCAAGTTGCACGCTCACTGCAACGACGCGACCAACCCGACAATGTTGGTAGTGCGAAAGCACAGCGCTATCTGGAAACAGACTGGGACAGTTTTCTTGAAAACCCAGCCTTCGACCTTCTAACGGAGTACAAGGACAACGTGTTTCGTCCTGAGCTACCCGAAGGTTTACCAGAGAAGCGCGACATTGAGCACCGGATCGATGTGAAGGATTCAAATCTGGCGATGTACCGACAACAGTGGCGACAGTCTCCTGAGCAGCAGCGTGAGATCGTGCGTTGGGTCGAAGACATGGTGAAGAAGAAGCTCATCCGACCAAGCATCAGCCCTCACGCGGCGCCGACATTCTGTGTCCGGAAACCAGTCGGCTGGAGAATCGTTCACGACTACCGGTATCTCAATTCGAACACTGTGCGCCAGAGCATCCCGATGACGAGGAAGGAAGACATCATGGACGCCATGGCTGGAGCGTACTGGTTCTCCACTATGGATCTGATGTCGGCGTATTACCAAGTACGTATGCGGGAGGAAGACGTCAAGTTCACAGCTTCCCAGGCGCCCAACAGACTGTGGGAGTATCTTGTACTTCCGATGGGAGTCTGCAACGCGCCAGCAACAATGCACCGATTGACTTCGAAGCTGTTCCGAGACTTGAAGAACACGAAGTCGTTCTACGATGACATCTACATTTTCACCAAGTCGCCGAAGATCGAAGACCATTTGGAGGCGCTGCGCGAGACGTTGGATATCTTGCGCGACAACAAGCTGTACGTCAAACTGTCCAAGTGTGTCTTCTGCGCCGACGAGATTCCATGCCTTGGTGATTTCGTGGGACGTAACGGAGTTCGGATGGACCCCGACAAGGTGCAGACCATCAAAGACTGGCCCGTGCCGCGGACTCAAGAGGAGCTTCACAGCTTCCTGGGTCTGACTGGCTACGTGCAACGCTTTTGCCCGGAGTACGCTTCGCTCACGGCAACCATGTTCGCCCTCCTGAAGAAGAAGACCAAGCGCAACGCGAAGATTCACTTCAGCGACGAGCAGTTGAGGAACTTCAAGGAGTTAAAGCGGAGGTTGTGCAACCCACCAGTGCTGCATCTCCCGGACTTCAGCCAGCCAATGCACCTGCGGACGGACGCGAGCAAGTTCGCCGTAGGTGGAGTACTGTTTCAGGTCGTCGATGGTGCCGAGCGTCCCATTGCGTACACCAGTCGGAAGATGAAGTCGGCGGAGCTCAACTAACCAACGCAACAACAGGAGTTGTTAGCCATCGTTCACGCCCTGGCCGCGTTTCGGATCTACTGCTTGGACAAGCCGCCAATTGTGGAGACCGACCACAAGAGTCTCGAGGGCCTGTTTACACAGAAGATGGCCAACCGCCGACTAGCCCGCTGGTATGATATCCTTGCGGAGTATCAACCGGTGTTCTCGTATCTTCCGGGGGCGAAGAACGGTATCGCAGACGCTTTGAGCCGAAGACCAGATCTGGAACCGGAGACAAAGTTCTTCCACGACTTGAGTGTGACAAGCTTCGACGATACCTCCTTCAGTCTGGCGATCAGCGAAGTAACTGGCGACTCCGACTTGATATCACGCATCAAGAAGTCGTATGAGAAAGATCGAGACGTCCAGACCATCTTCGCAGCGATCAAGCAGCGCAAACCCAGCTCGAAACCGAGGCGTGAACGCCACCAGCAGAAGAAGTACCGATGCTACACCGAAGAGAATGGACTGCTCTGGTATCAAACACCCACAGACGACACTCCGCGGGTTGTCGTGCCCAACGATGTGAAGTTGCGGCAGACAATCATCAGCGAATGTCATGACACCAACTACGGCGGCCATCCTGGTGCTGAGCGAACGTACTTGACACTAGCGCGCCGCTGGTACTGGTCGAAGATGCTGAAGTCCATCCAGAAGTTTATCGCAGACTGTGAGCCCTGTCGAAGAAACAAGCCTCGGTTAACGAAGCCTCCTGGTTTGCTTGAGCCACTAAGCATCCCAGACGAACGGTGGAGGTCGATCTCCATGGACTTCATCACGGATCTCCCGCGAACAAAGCGAGACGTCGACTCCATCTGGGTTGTCGTCGATCGGTTGACGAAACGCTGTCATTTTGTGCCAACTACGAAGAAAGTGACGGCGGAAGGCGTGGCTCGACTCTTCATCGACAACATTTGGAAGCTCCACGGCATGCCGACAAACATTGTCTCCGACCGCGACAGGAAGTTCGTGTCCGCATTCTGGCAACACGTCTTCAAGTCAATTGGGACGAAGCTGAGCATGACCGTGGCACACCGAGCTCAAGGCGATGGGCAAACGGAACGTATGAATCGAACGCTGGAGGGTATCTCCGTTGCTTCGTTGGTTCACTTCAGGATGATTGGGATCTTCATCTAGCGAATGCTGAGTTTGCCGTCAACTCAACAGTCAACTCCAGCACGAAGCTAGCGCCATTCGAAGCCGATCTGGGATTCATCCCCTGAATCCTCTTCAGCTTGCTACCGAGAAGTTGGAGAGCGTTCCCAAGAGTCGACGAGGAGCGGAGTTCCATGAGCGCCAAGCCGCCATCTTGCTAAGTTGTCGTGAAGCATTGATCCAGGCGCAAGAGCGAATGCGTGATGTCTACGACCGCAACCGCGACGAACAAGTCTTTGACGTTGGCGACCGCGTGTACTTGAGCACGCAACACCTCGACCCAAAGCACTCTGGCTTGCCGAATTCGACCAAGTTTGGACCGAAGTGGATTGGACCTTACACGATCGTGCGGAAGATCCACAACCATGCATACGAGCTCAACATCCAGACTGGTAACAAGCTACATCCAGTCTTCAACACTGGCTCGCTGAAGCCATACAAGGAACCGAGTCGTTTGTCACGGCCGCACGACGTCATCCTCGCGGATGGCACTGTCGGTCAACTTGTGCGTCGACTCCTAGGGAAACGTCGCCACAAACGACGGACCCAATTCCTCGTGGAGTGGGTGGGCGAAGAGAAGCCTACTTGGGAGCCGGTTGAAAACTTGAAACAAGTGCCAGACTTGATCGCGGAATTCGAAGCCCAACGTCGTTTGAAGCGAAGACGACGAACCAGGAAGCAATGAAAGGGGGCTCAAGGCCACATGTATTCTCGGTTGGATGCATGCCTATCCCTGGCTGCGCTTCTTGGCTCTCTTCTTAGCGTTCTTGGCTGATTTCACCGCTGCCTTTCTCGCTCGCTTCTTCTCAGTCTTGGTGAGTCGCTTCCCACGGGGTGTTTCCGGTTTGGGCCCTTCCTTGATACGGTAGATGGCTTTGACGGTATCAATCCACCTGATGTTCGTCAATGGCTCCATTCCACAAGGCGGATCTTCGAACTCATCCCAGACATCATACGCCATCAACGGACCCCGGTGAAGCCGAACCACGAGAACGAAGCAGTGATCGAGTCGATGCTGACCCGCGCACACGAGGTAGCATCCACGGTCCAGCTTCTCACGACGAACGAAGGCAATGAGATCAGCCAGCGAGTTCAACGAATCGATTTGCCGCGACTTGTACAGCTCGTTGTAGTCCAAAGGGACACAGTCGCGCTCCAAGAACTTGAAGAACTCAGCCATGTCTTCCCGCTTGACGCCGTAGGTCATCTCGCGCTGGTGTTGCATCTCGAAGCGTTCCCAGTGGTCCTCCGTAATGAGGGATGGGTTGTCCAGATGGTAACACGCCGCGTGAAGATCCTCCGTGAAGCACCGACCAGTAGCCGAAGCACCCGAACCACCAAAGTGTTCGTCCGCGTACCGATAGAACGTATCGGGACGTCCAGCAGCAACCCACTGGTCAACATGGTCCTTCAAATCAGGGTACCCAGCAAGCTGTTCTTCCCATACCCAAGACAGTTGAAGAGGCCTGGTGTCCCACTTCACTAAGTACGAACGATTGGGAGGGTCACCGTGGCGATCCATGAAGTATGCGAAGCCATACTCATACGCAGGGTCCCAAAGCGCCGATGGATCGTAGTAATTGCGATGTTTATTTCCCGGATGACGGTCAGGATGTCGAGGCAGAGGCTCGTCGTGGTAGACCGCCATCTGCGTTTCCATCGACCGTGACGGTGCCGCTGGAGCGGCAACAGGAGTCTCAACATCAAGCCTGCGAGACCGAGTACTGCGAAGCGTGGGACCACGGAGTCGCGACGACGAAGACTCTAAACGAAGCCTCTGAAGCAGGCGCGCCGGTTCATCAACATTGCTCGAGGCCACTACCGAAGGCACGGTGGACACCGGGGCGAGCGAAGCGGGAGGCACTGCCGGACTACCTTGGTCGACGACCACGTCTTCGCTGTCGTCGTCGGGCTCAGCGAGGATAGCATCCAGGTCCACGGGATCGCTAGGACCTTCATCGTCATCGAGCGCGCGCGCTGGCGCTGGCGAGAGGGCGCCGCGCGAGCCCACCGGAACGCCGTCGTCACCCAACAGCAGGAATGGCTCCACGAGCCCCGGGTCGAAGTCGAAGTCCTCCGTCGGAGGCAGCGAGGACAGCAGTACAGCGGACGCATCGCGTGGCGAAGAGAGGGACGCGCGGGGTGCGTGCTCAGCAGCGACAGCGAGTTGACCAAGGGCCGCCCGCGAGGGCGACCCGTCCGAAGAAAGCGACGCCCCAGCCTGTGTGTGGCCGAGGCCACTGCGCTCGACCGTCATGACGGTGGCGCTGGCAGGACCTATCCAGCTCCAACCGGGGGAGTACACCACCAGCCAGCGCAAGACGAATCCGCCACAGAAGTCGCCCGAGAGCTCCAACTGTTGCGCCGTGCACGTCCAATCGAGAAATGACCGTTAAGTACGGACTTGGCATGGATAAGCTCAGTTGGCTTTGTAGCCATCTGTCTTAAGTGCGACTGTACCTTGAAGAGCCGCGAGGACGAAGCGACGCAGCCCTCATCTGAGGAAGGGGTGAGTGTATCAGATTAGTGAGGTAACAGTACCGTAGGTATCATTCGCACTGTTAAGGACATAATAGGATAGAGCAGATGTAGGGTGGTTGTGGAAGCTTCTAGAAGGGAGCTTCCATCCACTCGAACTGCGGGGGCGGTCACTTTTGGTTTAGACCCGCCATCCCCCCAAGTCTGGCTTCCTCTTCGTTTTGATAAAATAAATCATCGTAAACTCAAGATAAATTTTGTTTCGTTGTCTCTTTTAAGAAAAGTCAGGTTTTTAAAAAAACCTGACTTTTGGGGGCAATCCAGCGGGTATCCTGGTAACGGCGCAAGTATGGATGTAAGTATAGTGTCATTTCGCGATCCACAAAAGGTATGGTGCGGGAATTCTACCCGAATTCCCGTTAAAGAGGCCTGACGATAATAAAGCATAAAGCTCAATTTACCACATTGACAAGATTTGATTCGTGTTCACATACTAAGTAATACGTAAGATACTCCAGCTTCGCAGCCGCACCATCTGCATCGTGCCAGTCACCTGTGTTTCAAATGCAAGTATAGTCCCAAACTAGTTCTAAATACACTTTGTGAAGGCGTGAACGAAGTAGCAGCAAACCATATCAGTACTTGCTATCTTAGTAAAACTAACCAAAATATAAATTACCCTATGAGCTTGATTGGCTACACGTGCAGGCAACTCTTAGAGCATCTCCAGCGGTAAGCTCTAACACCAGTTTTATCGTAAAAGTAACGCTGTTGAGACTTGAGAGAGATTTAATGCTCCCACCGGTAGGTCGTATCGCGGGTTTTAACTTCACCAAGGTCTATACTTTGACTCTTCGGTCTTTTAAGACCGAAGAGTCTTTTAAAAAATAAGACTCGAATTCTAACCTTTCTGACTTGTTTTCACTATGGGGATCGGAGCTCGATAATCGAAGATGCTCAGGACGAAAAATTTGTGGCCAAGGATTTAGTTAAGACGGCGAATACATCCTCCCGGTGGGGAGCTGTCCTCTCAACACCGACTTATTTTAATTTTCGTGGTCTTAAGGGGCTCGATAGGACCGAAAAATAAGTCCTACCGCTGGAGATGCTCTTACGTATTTAAGATTCTTAAATTAAGAAGTGCTCCAGCTGGAGGCACAACGGATGATCCCTTCGCGCAACCTCCAAAACTCGTACCTAGACGAGGTGGACGTTTCAAGCAACATCTCAGTAATTTATCATATTCAGAGGGTATTATGATTCATGAAAGTAACTGTAGAGTTCTTACATGCGTTTTCCACACGACCTCTTTGAACGAATATTACTTATCGCCCATAAATTACCAGGTCATAGTGTTTCTGAGGGATAGGACGTCCACTCGGATCCCTCCTTAGCTCTGAAATAAATTTCAGAGAACATGGATTATTTCAATAAATCTTCAAGTCTTTTTAAAGACTGAAAAAAGACTTGAAAAGTTTAAGTAAAAGCGAATGCACCAATCAATGGCCAAGTCCCTCCATGCTCCTCCCAGGCTTGAGCACATTGAAAATTTAAGGTTTTTAGGTCGGCGATGCCCAGAAAGTCGGCACCTTTGGCAATGTGTCCGCAAAATGGTGAACACGAAGACGCCATTCTGCACGCACCGCTGGATGTGTCTTTTCGACTGGAAGCCGACACGACTATCACTCCACAAAAAAACAACCAGTTGCTTTTGCAACAATGTCGTACACTCCGCGTTTTGCAAAAAGCCCCATGAAGAGTGTACAGGTACAGTTTGGCAAGGCTGGGCATTCACGAGGTCAGGCTGTTCCACGTAAGAAAATCAAATTGACGATGAGTAGTCACGCGATCCGAGCTACCAGCACGGCCTGTGATGCAGGATCGTAGTAACCATAAGGCAGTGCGTGCAATGTGATTTGAGTGGTCTTGAGAATTTAGCAACGTGAGTCTAAAAGTACTATTAATGACATAAATGGATTCGTACTTTATTATTGGTTTCTTTGATTTTTCAATTCGTTGTCTAAGTTGTTCTGCTCTTCTGCTCTTCATATGAGATACTACATGTACATTTCGTCGATAAAAACAAGCCATATATGGACAATTCGTCGTCCTGCCAAGCAAATCGCACTGCAAGTTGCGGAGTGCATGCAATGCCCAGCCGATTCTATCGAATCAACCTGGGGGCCATGGCATGGCCCATGCCGCGCGGGTCATCCTTGCGTACACTCCATAAACGCTTCGGTACTGTATGGCTCTGCTCGACAAATCCGACTGAGAACAGCGACTACCGCATTTTGCGTTTGTGGGTTCCCAGTCGAGGTGTTGTCAATTGTTGCGCCGTGCAGCGTAGCGGGGGCTTCGAACGAGAAAATTCAGGCGCCGCTGTGCCAGTAGATGTACAGTGTATGCATGAAACACGCTTGTCTGAGGCTGGGTGTATGAATCGACCACCGAACTTGAGGGTCAAGTTTTAACAGACACTTTAGACACTGTTACTGCAAAAGTTGCACTACGTATCAACTTATCAGCACAGCTGTAAACTTGCGCTTTTGATGTTCGAGCAAAGTGGCACCTGGAAACGCCCAGGGCCTGGGGCGTTTGCTTGTCACCTCGGTCTGCCGCGATTCCAGCAGGTTTGGCCACCTACGTAACGTAACGCCCCAAATCAAGTCCGATGATACATGTACCGTACATTGTACGCGCTCGCCGCTTACCACCCGCTCCCTCTGTCGATCAGCTCGTCGCGCGACGTCAAGGAGTTTCGTCCTGCCTCAGCTTGCTTCACCGGTAGCTCGCTCGTTCACATACTAGACTACGCCACTCTTCCTCATTGTTGATTTCGCTTCGCACCGCACAAGTCTCCAACAACCGGAAAAACTGCAATGCACATCTTCCGCATCGTCATTGTTGCCGTTACTGCGCTCGCCATGCAGGGCGTTCAGGCGGTCCCTGCCGGGTCCAGCACGTCGACTTTGCAAAACTCGGATGTCGCCCAGACGTCTACAAAGCAAGGCACTTCCACGAAGCAAGGCACTTCCACGAAGAGCAGCATCTCCACGGGCTCCGCACCGGGCCTCGCTGCAGGCACCACCGGCGGTGGCAACATCGCACCCGTGTACCCCGCCTCGCTCAACGACCTGAGGAACTACCTCATGGACTCGCAGCCACGCGTTATCGTCCTCACAAAGACCTTTGACTTCCGCGGCTCGGAAGGCACGAAAACCGAGACCGGCTGCCGTCCTAAGAGCCACCGCGACTGCCTTGCCAAGAACAACGGCTACCAGGGCCAGGATGTCATCGTGCAGAGCGGTGGGTTTGCTAACACTGGTGGCTGTGTGCAAGGCACGTCGGTGAAGATCACGTACGACATCGCAGCTACCAAGAACCCTCTCATTGTCTCGGACAACAAGACCCTCCGCGGCCTCGGCACCAACGGAGTGATCAAGGGCAAGGGCCTGTGGATCCGTGGAAACAATGTCATCATCCAGAACATTCACATCACGCAGCTCAACGCGCACCTTATCTGGGGCGGCGACGCTATCTACATCCAGGGTCTCAACGGCGGCAGTACGCCCATGGAGCGTGTCTGGATTGACCACGTCAAGATCTCCAACCTCGGTCGTCAGATGATCGCCACCGGCTCGGCCAGTGTCAAGAGCATGACCATCAGCAACTCCGAGTTCGACGGCAGGACGCAGTACTCGGCCACGTGCGACGGCAACCACTACTGGACGTTCCTCTTCCTGGGCACGCAGACGCAGGTGACCCTTGCCAACAACTACGTGCACAACACGTCGGGCCGCTCGCCCAAGGTCGGCGAGAGATCCATCGTCCACGCTGTGAACAACTACTGGGCCAACAACACGGGCTTCTCGTACGACGTCCTCCAGAACGGCAACGTGCTGCTGGAGGGCACCTACTTCGAGAACACGGCCATCCCGAACAAGCACGACGCCGAGACTGTGGGCGCCATCATCGCGCCGTCGTCGTCCATGCAGTCGGCGTGTAAGTCTGCGCTTGGACGCAACTGCGTCGAGAACGTGGTGTCGAACTGCGGTGAGCTGACAGGCAACCGCGAGTCGGCGGCCCTGGCCAACTCGAAGAAGGTGGCCAGCTACTACAAGCCCACGTCTGCGAAGAAGTTCGGTTCCACCAGCCAGAACTTCGGCGTGGGCCAGCTATAAGTCGCTTGGAAACGGTGTTTTGTAGTGGTACCGATGAGAAGGTAACTTAGACAGGTGATCACCCTGATGCCGATAAATGGCGGTAGGGGTCAATAGCGTGTAAGGAACCGATAGAGATGTCGGCATCCAAGTTCATTGTTGCGTTTCAATATATTAGACGTTGGTCGAAGGAGACCGAAATCATAAGTTATGATTCTGTTTGACCTGTATCCCGATACTAAGTATAGTTTTAACGCTATACCACGTTATTATACCAATTGTCATACCAAATTGTTGCGTGGGCAAGGATCAATCTTTGCTGCTTTGCTGTGTTTTGCGATGCCTCGATAAAAAATGTCTTTCCGCGATTCGGCGAAACAATATTAATATTACTATCATACTTTTATTGTGGAGTACTTTTGGTTAATCGTTATACTACTATCGGAATTATTTCCAAGACACTACTGAAGACTTTATCAGACTTTATATGTGCTTAATTAAATTAAGAAACTATAGAATTTTGATATCGATGGACAGGAGGAAAACCCCAATATTTGAAGACACCTCATCCACTGTTGGGCGGTCGCGCTCACCAGACCTTCTCCCCGCAAAGGAACTCATCGATGGCCCATGTGGTAAAGCATTCCAAGTAGGATTTGAAATGTACAGTGACTTTTTTTAAAAAGAAAGATAGGTAAGCTTTATTTTATTATTATTACCGTTATTGTTATTTGTGGGTGATATTTGTATAAATAACACAACAAGAATTTGTAAATTGACTATGTGTACAAAAATGCTTAGGATTAGTGATTTTACTGAAAGCAAACAGAGACATTTAAGAATCTCATAATTGATGAGACCCATATCAATTATGCGATTCTCATTGCACTTCTGTCAAACTTACTTTTTGCGACTTGTTTTGTGCAAAAAGTAAGTACTGTACCGTCGATCGCCCTGACGCCCGAGCGGAAGACCAATATGGCCGGACTGCGATGATTATCTTTACCTGGATGCCCAGCTATTTATTTCTCCATCGCTTTTGCCGCATCATCGCATCACGCACCATCGCAAATGCCCCACCACCTCTTTTCCGCTGCATTCACAGACACGACACCCTGCGGCCGACATCATGGTGCTCCAGTTGTTCGTGAACGGCCCGCCAGGATCGGGCAAGACAACGCTGGCCAAACTCTTATGCGAGGAGTTCAATCTGGATCTCGTCGCCACGGGCGACTTGTTACGCGAAAATATGAAGGCGCAGACGACCTCCGGGCGTAGAGCCCAACGCTGCATCGCCGCAAAGAAACTGGTCCCCGATCGCGTTGTACTCGACATGGTGGAGGCCAAAGTGGCGACCTGCCTGGCCCGTGGTCGGGCGGGTTGGGTGCTCGACAGTTTCCCGCGAACTACGGACCAAGCCGAGTCATTGATGGCCAATCCAGACCTTTGTCCTGACGTCGTGATCTTGCTCGATCTACCCGAAGCCGACTGCATCGCTCGTATCAATGGACGTCGCTTCGACCCTGTAACAGGCTCCATATTCCACTCGCCAGCCAACCTCCCTCGTGACGCGGTCGTTCGTGCAAGACTCACACGTCGCCGGGATGACACAAGCGACCGACTTTCGCCGCGATTCGAGGCGTATCGGACCTTTGGAGAAGCTACGAATGAGCTATTTGGTAGATCCCAGGGTGTTGTGCATCGAGTTGACGCCTCCAAATCCCCAATCGTGATTTTAGAGGATGTGTCAGCTCTTCTTCACTCACTCGTAGCGAAACCACGGCAGATTCACTTGCACAACAACAACAACAACCAGACTCAACAAGTGGAAAATGCCGCTATGAAGGTGAATTTCCGGCAGCGACCGGAGACCATTCTAGAAACATCAGAGGAGAACGAAGACGACGATATGCAGCAGTACCAGTACGACTGGGAGGATGGTGACGCTTCTATTGACCACCGTCGACGTGAAAGTCCGCAGAAACAGCAGCAGCAGCCAACAGAGAAAACAGCGCGCAATGCTAAGAAGGAGGGGCAGAACAATCAGCTATCGTCATCTATCATGGCTGCTCTACCTCTTCCAGTTCTCCCGCCAAGAGCCGAAAGCACAGACAACAACGACGCTGTTCCTCCCCCTCCAGCACCAATGCTACGCCCCTTACCAGCCCCAGCGGGCAGGTTCAGAGGGCTTAACGGACCAACTGAGATTTCGAAATCGTCGATCCAGTCGGTAGTGGTTCGTGATTCTATCAGTGTCCGAAGCAGTAGCAGCAGCAGTGTTCGGAGTAACAGCAGCACGACGAGTTTGGAGACAGCGGCAGCTTCCGTGGATATGGAGACTTTCAAGGAGTTGCTACTAGACGGGTTCGAGGCCGTCAAGCATGGGCGTCGTGGTCGACCGCACCCCCGATTCATATTCACAGATCTGGACTTCAAACGAGTATTCTGGCAAAAGGCTATGGGCTCTGCAGATCGAGTGGGCAAAGGCAAACACGCGCGACTGGAGCAGAGTGTCGCACTCGGTGACGTTATTCAGGTAGCGCGAGGCATGAAAACTGCTGTGCTCAAACGGTCTGGAAATGTGGCGCGTTATGAATGCTACGTCTCACTCGTCACGCCGACGCGCACGCTAGACTTGGAGTTGCCGAATGCCCAGCTCGCAGACTTTTTGCAGCGAGGTTTCGATCAGCTTCTCCACAACTGATGGCAAACATACTGCATGTATTAATAGTAGTATTTGATTTCAGCTTTGTTTCGTATTACAGGCAATCATACAGTACAGATGTGCTGTATTAGCAACTGTCAAGTGCAATAGATATACAGGTATTTCAAGCAATGCTTCTTCAACACCACTGCCGCCTCTTTCTATACGATCTCGAAGGTCGTACTGGGAGAAGCGACACTAAATAGTTGGGGCAGCTGTTCCAAGTGCTTTGCTTCGGCGAGCAAAAGTTTGTGCGCACAGATTTGGCTCTGGGCATTCTTTCTTTTGTTTGTGCTGCCGGCTCATTGTTCGACAATGGTTCGTGAAGCGCAGATAGATTTTGTCCAAAGGCAGCTGCTCCACTTTTCTCGACGGCTTCCTCCGTTGGAACCTGCGGGTTTATACAGACACGTTTTGCTGGGCGTTGCCGACTTTTGCGTGCTGCACGACGCTCGTCATGCCTTTTCTACCGGTATACCGGTACGTGCACTTCAACTCTTGTGTGCAGTTGGTGTGTATCGATCGCCCACCAGAAAGTACGACTGAGCTTGGTCCACACGTTCCTATCGGCATTGTCACCTCCCTCGAGTAGCTGTCGGAATGTGGAGTCTCAAGGCGCTGGAGCGGGCTCTGCCCGTCGCTCGCGGCGCGCGCGTGGCGTTCGCCAGCTCTGCTGCTGCTGCTTCTGTGCCCGCCTTTGAAGGCGTGCGCCTCAACAACCTGCGCGACAACGACGGCGCGCACAAGCGCGCCAAGCGACTGGGTCGCGGTATCGGCTCGGGCAAGGGCAAGACCTCAGGCCGCGGACACAAGGGACAGAAGGCGCGCTCGGGCGGCGGTGCCGGCCGTGGCCCCGGCTTCGAGGGCGGCCAGACGCCGCTGTACCAGCGCGTGCCCAAGCGCGGCTTCAACAACAAGTTCGCGACGCCCATGGAGACGCTCAACCTGGACAAGCTGCAGCTCTTCGTGGACATGGGGCGCCTGGACGCCAGCAATAAGATCACGATGAAGGAGCTCGTGGACTCGGGCATCGTCACGTGCTCGCGCGTCAAGCACGGCGTCAAGCTGCTGGGCAACGGCAGCCAGCACCTCACGGCCAAGCTGGACATCGAGGTCTCGCAGGCCTCCGAGTCGGCCATCAAGGCCGTGGAGGCGGCCGGCGGCAACATCGTGTCGGTCTACCACAACCGTCTGGCGCTGCGTGCGCTGCTCAAGCCGCACAAGTTCGAGACGATCCCGCAGTCGGCGCGTCCGAACCCCAAGAAGCTCACGTACTACACCAACTATGACAAGCGCGGCTACCTGTCGCCGGAGATTCAGGTCAAGAAGGCGCTGGCGAGCGCCGCCGGCGACAGCAACTCGCAATAGATGATGTGTGGGAGTAGGGATGGAGAGAAGAGAAGAAAAAGAAACACTTCGGAGGAGAGACGACGACGCTGTCGGAATGGAGTGGATGTGCTCTCTCTCTCTTTTGAGCCAAACAAAATGCCTGGATTATTGCATTTTGAAGCTATCTGCGCTGCGTGGACTAACAGTTACTGATCTTTCTTCTCGCTCTTGCGTTCCTTTGCGCGCTTCCAGCGTGAATACTGCACGACACCATCCATGAAGTAGAGGAACGCCACCTGGATGATGATGAGCAGCGGCAGTGCCACGGCCTCCAGCACCGTGTTGTGCATCGGCGTGACTCCGTTTGACAGGATGCGAAGCAGATACACGAGCGGGTCCGTCGTAATGCTGAAGTGGCCCTTTGCGATGCCGTTCACCAGTGTTTGCGCCGCAGCCTCTGGCGAGAGTGGGGCACTCACACCCTCAATTGTCTTGGTCTCCAGGGGTGTGAGTGCCATCTCGCGTTCGAGCATGGGCGTGTCGACGTTGCCAGGGTAGAAAACGCTCACGCGGATGTCGTACAGCTTCAACTCGTTGCGCAGCGACTCGGCCAGACCTCGAACCGCGTACTTGGAGGATGAGTACTGTGCACTGCCAATGCAGGCCATCAGCGAGAAGGCGGACCCGACCAGCACAATCTGCCCTCCTTCCTGACCGCCCTCGCTTTCGTGCTGCTTGATCATGCCTGGCAACGCAGCGTGAACAACGTGGAGGCTGCCGAAGTAGTTGATGTCCATCGAGCTCTTGAACCCAGCTACGTCCTGCTCCATGAAGTAGCCGGGCTCCACGGTCCCAGCACTGCAGACAACGTGGTCCGTTGCGCGCTTGTGGAACGCATTCGCAGCCTCGATGGCTTTCTTCACCGCCCCAGGGTCGACCACGTCGCAGGACTGAGTGAACACCGGGACATCTGCGTGCTTGCGCGCGGCCTCAATCTCCAGTTTGGCCACGTCGAGCTTCTTGGCATCGCGGGCAATAATGGAGACCTTGGCGCCAGCTTCCGCGTACTTCTTGGCCGTGGCCAGTCCAATTCCGGAGCTGCCGCCAGTGATAAACACGTGCTTGCCGTCCACGCAGAAGCCCGGAGCGCGCACCTTGGTCACCAGGAACGACTGTCCTAGCACAAAATTCAAGCCACGGTATGAGACTGCAGCGTCAGTTGCTGCAGCTACAAGCCTATACAGGTAATGCGCCTACCAGCAGCGAGCAGCCCGCCACCGCGTACAACACAGTCCACACGTCCATCACAAAGCCCGTCGAGTCCAGCAATGCAGTGAGATTATCCCACGATGCACCTACCGCCATGTGTGTCAACCCAGTGTAGCCATCTTTGTTTCCAGCCAATCACCGCTCGCGTCGTTTGGGCACTTCAACTGCCGCGCGGATCTTGTGGCAGCGGTCGTGCGGCTCCTAGAGCCCCGCGGATTCGGATCCCATTGCACGACTGCCGACGATGGTGGAGAAGCGAGGAAGCACACGCAGCTCGGCGACCGCGCCGCACACGCTCGAGTTCGCACCGGCGTGCAAGCAGCTGTCGCTTGTGCTGCTGGCCATCTTCGTCATCAGCTTCACGGTGACATGGTACAAGGTCTGGTGGGACTCGCTCATCGGCATCGGCGTCATGCTCTATGGCTACTGGGCGCTCCGCGACACCAACCCGGCCCACCTCGACGCGGCTCGAGTTCGACACGTACGTGCTGCTCTGCTCTGCTCTGCTCTACAACCGCTTGGTCTGCCGTCCAGCAGATACTGAAGTTGGTTTTGTGCTCGCAGTTCCATTACGGCACCGTCCTGAGTCTGGTATGCCACGTGATCGCAATGGGCGAAGTCACATACTTTGTCGTCAAGATCTACTTGCTGGACAAGATCGTCCACGTTGAGTCCAGCCCGGGCGTCCCGCTCTTCGTGTTCCTCTACCTGTTCCTGTTGTTCGAGATTGGCGTCACGGTGCGGCATTGCAAGGCCTGACGTGTTGTGCTGAAGGTGTAGGAGGCTGACTAACGTTATTTCTTGTGATGTTCGTGCTACCAGTCCTTCGGAGTGGAGCGGACGTACAACCTCTGCCAGGAGATCTCGCGGAACGAATACTTCCTGCAGAGCGAAGCGCGCGTGTGAGCGACAACCATCCATTGCAGTAGTGCTTAGTGGTATGCAGCTGAACTCCAGTGCTCACTGCAGCAGTGTTCGCTCCATCACAGCCAGATCATCTCGTTATATACTTTCGTTACCTTTGTATCCATATCGATAAAAATGGGCTAAAATGATGGACCATTTGAGAAATAGTCTGTACAATTCACATTCGCGCGCAAATTCGAACATGGAGTCGCCGATGGAAGGAGCAGCGGGGCCGACGATCGGGGCCGGCAGCGAGGCGGGTACGCCCCAGGCTGCAGAGCGAGGTCGTTACGCGCAGGAGGAGGAACGCGAGCGTGGCCGCGAACAATACCTCGCGGGGGTGCAGCGCCGCATCGAGTCGTACGAGAACTGCGCGGCAGCCATCACGGCGGCGACGACGTCTCTGCAGGAGCTCAGTGCGCACCTAGAAGCCATGCAGCAGGCCACGCAACAGCTGAACGCCTTCACCGGCGGCTGGTTGGCGGTGTGGAAGCGGCCGTCGGACTGAACGAATGGATTCTGAGCCATGCCAAGCAGTATTTAAGGAGCAGAGCCATGCCAGGCGCCAGAGGAGGAAGTGCAAGACCTAGAGGCAGTAATACAAGCTATTATATCCGAGATGGTGCCTTTGCAAGAAGAAGAAGAGGAAGCTTAGGGTGTTTTACGGCTTCAGACCGGGCGACTGTTCAATTGCGGGATCATTGTGTGTTGGTGTAGCTATGTCCTCAGAGCAGGAGAACGCAGCGACAGAAGAGGAACGGTCGAAGCGCACGTGGAATTCATCTACAAAGCTGACTCAGCCTCAACGAGCAGCACGACTAGCGGCTACAAGTAGAGGGAGGACTAACGGGGGACCAGTGAATGGCTCCAGTGGTCTCAAACAAACACGAAGAGTGGCGTCTGCGGGACCAACCCAGCAGAATAGGAACAGCGACCACCGTGTCGAGGAACAGGAGGATGAGAGTGAGCAGCAAACACTGACGCGAGAGCTTCTTGAACGTGCAGTGTCGACGGCATTTGGTGGGTTGCTACAGGAGTCGACGCTGGATGTAACAGCCTTCCCCGATCATGCGTCACAAGCGAGTGAGCTGTCCAGCGTTCGCGACAAGGAAAATGTGAGAAGGGAGCAATGCCTTCTCGCTATCGCTGCTCATGGGCTGTTGAGTTCTCATGCTGTTCTCCATTTCTATTTTGCAGACACCACCGATTCATAGCCCGACGACACAAATCGAGGCCAGCCTTCGCAAGACTCTGGAGGCGAGTACTTCGCTCTCGGTGAGTCATCGTCAGCGCCGACGCGAGCATGCTGAAGCTTTGCAACAAGCAACAAGTGACACACACGCAGCTAGAGAATTCCAACGACGTATGAAGCATGCAGCATTCGAGCACCGCGAGCGGAAGATGGCGGTGCAGGCACTGCAAGCGCGTATCCAGCGGGAGATTCAATTCCTGACTGCAACCGCTGCGGATCTAGAGAAACGGGTAAGGTTGGGATTGCTCGGCATAAAGATGAACATGAACTACGGACTAATGGTATATTGTTTTGCTTGCCTTCATTCTGGCGCTAGGAGTTTCTTCTTGACGACGCGTTCGAGAGCTACGAGCGCGCGTTGCGTCTGGATCTCGGTCTAGTTCACAGTTCCACTAGCAAACAGAAGCAAGTCGGAGCGAGTCCCAAGCGCTCGTGCTAAATTACTGGAAAGCGTGTTCACCGCGCTTCTTGCTCAAAACGAGTTGCCTCGCAACCACCTGATGCCGCGCAGACCATTGCCGGTTGCAACGTTGTTCTCGAGCCCGTTAATGATGTATCCCGCCGCTATACACACAAGCAGCAAGGTAAATACAAGTGCCATGGACAGATGCCAACAAGTCCAGCACCACGATACCTGCGTTGGTTTCTCCTTGATGGTGCAGTACAACCGTCGGGGCCTTGTTCGGGTCGAAGTCGGGGGTCTGCATCAGCAGCGAGTCTTTACGCAGCATTTCTCGCTCTTGCGCCGTCAGCGCCGTCTTCGCTGGGGCCTCTCGTGATCGACTGGGGTCTAGCAACCGCAACTCGCTGGCCGAGACTTCGCCCTCTCGGTTCATGTCCTCGTCGTACTCAACTTCATAGCAATCGCTGCTCGGCTCCGCGTCGGTGATTGTGCCTGGGAACCAAAGTCCATCCAGCTCTCGCTCAACTCGCGAGCCCACGCGGAATACTGGAGCCCTCCGGTGCTTGTTATCTTGAGCCTCCGTCTCGTCGAACTTGAGGTTCTCCACGTTCCCGTCAGCGCGGCGGTCGAGATGGGCGCCGTCGCTCGAGCTGGAAGCTCTCGTGGCTGTCTTCATGCTGCCCGTGTTGAACCTGTTGCCACCATCGACACTTGGTCGGCACTTTTAGCAGGCCGGTCCCTAAATAGGCCGCGCTTGAGTGTGAAAGTTGTTGATGTTGTTGTGTGTTATCTACCGGTCTATTGAGTTGTTGCTGCCACTACGCCTGCACGTACGGCGTCTGGATCTCCTTCTCCGCTGCGTGCGCGTTGGCGCCTGCGTTCTCGCTCTCGCTGCTGTCGTCCGCGAAGGTCGCATCGTCTCCAGACGTCGCCGTCGTCTGATTAGGGCTCAGGTAGAAGTCGTCCTTGATCTCGAGCTTGACGCAACGCGCCACGACGCGCGCGAGGGCGTCGGCAGCGCGGCGCATGCCCTGCCACCGGATGAAGAAGAAGTAGACGACGCCCAGCACGAGGCCGTCGGCCGACCCGACCGCGACCTGAAGCGCCGTGTGGTCGCCGAGGAAGTAGCGACTGTAGGGCACAGGCACCAGGACGAGCGTCGCGAAGAAGACGGCGACGGCCTTGCGTCCCACCGACCACCGACGCACGCGCTCGCCGACGCCCACGATGGCCTCGAGCACGATCCAGATCCAGAGGCCGATGGCGTTCGTGGCGTGGCCCGACGGCAGCCCGTTGCTGACGAGACACGAGCCGCGCGGGCGCGGGCAGTCGTCGCAGTCGCCCAGGATCTTGACCAGGATGACGGTGTTGAGCACCGTGAGAATGATCGGCAGCAGGATGGCGAACACGCGCGTGTAGCAGCGCGAGCGCAGCAGCGCCTCGACGATGATGGCGATGAGCACGAGGTACGGCACCATGCTGTAGACCGTGCACACGACCTCCCAGAACGTGACGCTGTGGAGCGGCATGCTGAGCGAGAAGAACTTGCGCATGATCCACGTGCTCGTGCAGGGCCCGCGCTCGCAGCGCTTCGAGTCGTCGCCCCACATCTCGCAGCACTGCGCGAAGGTCGTGCAGCGCACGTAGTCGACGCTGTCGTCGTCGCTGTCGGAGTTGGCCAGGGCTGGGGCGGCGAGCAGTGCAGCCGCGCTGAGCAGCAGCAGCCAGCATCGAGCGACCAGCGGGGACGGCGTCATTGCTGTGAAGGAGACGAAGGGGGTGCCGAGGGCAATTGCAAAGTGGCCGCTGAAAGTCAGAGCAACTTGATCACGGCACTGGGGGCCCATTATCTTGATTACGCGGACCCATTTGGACACGGAAAGGGTGATTCGTATTCGTAAAAAACACAATTTTCGTCTGCAGTACTGTATCGGCACGCCATTTACTTGCCCCGTGAGCGCTTCTCGTCGACAGTAGAGAAGGACGCCGGAAGAGATCTCTCGCTCGTGATCAAACTATGTTTTTCATCGGCGGCGACTGGATCCTATACATCACCGCTCTATTTTGCCGAAGTGCATGGACAGTCAATTTGAAGCATCATCGTGTGATCCTGAGAAGTACGGTAGGCTCGCAAAACGGCAGACACTATTTAGTTGAACTACTGAGTGGATTGGATCGAATTATCTGGAGCTTAGCGCCAAATACCTGTGATCATATCCAATGGTTTATAGCGGTAATGTCACTCTAGTAGGATACACGATGTCGAATGCTGAAATCGGAGCTAGATTTGGTCTATTTTAAAAATTAAAATTGTAGTGAATCACCTGTTTTAGTGGAGATCGCCGCGTCCATCTTCCTTTTCATTTCGCTAAATGAGGGTTTCTACAGGTATCTCTTGTTCGGTACACGAGCAAACCTCGCTTATCCATAGTCGACCTAGATGATTGATTTCCCAAACTTTCCTGGACAACAGCTTTTTCACGCTGAGCGGTTGCCTGTTCGAGGGTATTCATACGAGGCAACCATAAAACCTTGGCATGCTTCATGCGCGAGAGTTTGCTTGGCACGGACTGGTATTAATAGTCTGGGGCTGCGCTACCTGACTAAGTTCGTGACACTTGTTGAATGTGCCCATTTCCCGACCCAAAATGGGTGCGTGTGATTGGTGTTCTTTTTGACCGATTATGCTGGTAGTGTCGCATGCGGGGGCGTGATCCGCGAGGTAAGCTTGCTCCACCTTCTCGAGCTCGGCATTGCAGGGTGGCTGCACCACCGTTGGGTTGCAAATGCTCCGCAACGGTAGCGGCGCCGCCTCGCCCGCACATGGGATCAAGCAGGCTGTAGGCTTTCACCGACTTGCTGACCGGGGCCGCTGTCTGGGCGCTGAGGTGGTCTTCGCAGAGGACGCTGCGATTTGCTGCGACCTCGGGTGATTATGAGCCAGGGGCTGCGAGATGGCGACGGACTCGTGGGACCAGGAAGTCGCGTGGTTGCCGTCATGCAGCGGTGGACGATCGCCCGCTGCATACCCGCAGCAACTTCCCTGCGCTATCGATAGACCGAGAGCCAAGCTGGCCAAGTTGGCGTTGCCTTAGCCGAATCGACTAAGGCAGTGCCCAGTCACCGTCGAGCAACGTGGCAGTGTGTCACAGCGCTAACAAACGACTTCAACACGTCCGACTTGCTGTGTGTGGTATGTATTGCACTGTAGCTAAAGAACTGTAGCCGACATGTTTATCAATGTGTTATGTAGCATTAAAATAATTATCAGCTCAGACTTGCTACTTCATCGCCTGTGCGCCTTGCATCGACTCGGAGCGCACGTACGGATGCTGCTGCTGCAGGTCGGCAGTCATGAGCGGCACCAGCGGCGTGGGGCGGTCCTCGCCCACGAGGTAAAAGTCGTTGGTCATGTTCAGGAACTGGAAGCGGCCCTGCTTCATCCGCTCCGTGGCGCCGGGCAGCCGCCTCCCCACCACGTAGCGCAGTACGAAGAAGTAGACGAGTCCGAGCACGACGCCGTCAGCGCTACCGATGCCGACCTGCAGCGCGGTGTGGTCGCCCAGGTACATGCGGCTGTACGGCACAGGCACGAAGAGCAGCACGAGCGCCGCGCACGTGGCTGCCTTCATGCTGACACTCCACGGCTTTCCGACGCCCAGCAGCGTCTCCAGGATCAGCCACAGACACAGGCCGATGGCGTTCGTGGCGTGGCCCGAGGGCATTCCGTTGCTGGACACACAGCTGCCGCACGGGCGGTCGCAGTCGCTGCAGTCGCCCAGACTCTTGACGAGGACCACGGCGTTGATAATGGCGACGATGGGGATGAAGAGGAGGGCGAAGAGCCGCGTCCAGCTGCGGCGGTGCAAGATGAACTCGAGCGCGATCGCGATCGGCACGAGGTACGGCACCATGCCGTAGAAGGAGAAGGCGACGTCCCAGAAGCCCACGCCGTCCGTCGGCACGCTGATGCTGAAGAAGGTGCGCGTGACCATGTTCATGCTGCACGGGCCGCGTGCGCAGCGCTCCGAGTCGTCGCCGCAAAGTGAGCAGCAATCCTCAGGCGAAGAGCAGGGCGCGTCCTTGGCCGCGGCGTCGGCGGCCAGCAGCAGCAGCGCCACGAGAATGACGGGGGAAGGGCGTCGGAGTTGCATCGATGCGCAGCTGCAATGCAGGAGCTGGGCCGGCGTGATGAAGCCTTGCCTGTTGCGAGGTGAATCCACTTATGTGCCCATGCACCGCGCCATCATGGCGCGGTGCATGGGCACATGGCGGCCATGCGAAGCAAGTTGCCTTGGCAAACAATCAAAGCCCGGAGCGTAATCAACTGGTTGTTATTGGTTGAAATGACCTATTAAATTCAGTGATTGGTTTAGAAAGCCTCTATATTATGATATTGTACATTCCGTACTTACGCTTTTTACTATATTTCCATGCCTCTAGTAACGAATATCGGAGTATAAACTATATACTATGAATATATGATTCAGTAGGTCATACCAATTTTGGGGGTGCGGTCTTGGAGCCGCTATAGCCGCCCAATCTGCGCAGCCAGCCCCCCGAGGAACACTAACTAGCAGCATGTCGTCGGGCTTCGGATTCAAGGGCCGCGAGGGCCGGTGCTACCAGTTCTGGAAGACCGTGGAGCAGTGCAGCGTACGTGCCGCAGTCAGCTTCTGTTTGTGGGGCTGAGTTGAGTCTCGAGTCGCTAACTTCCTGTCGTTTGCTGGCCGTACGTTCGCTCGGAGCAGAAGGACACAGAGTACTCTGGCCAGTGCGGCAAGCAGGTCGAGGACTACATCGAGTGCCTGCACCACAGGAAGGAGGTACGTCGCGTCACGTCGGCTGCTGTGCTCTAGTGTGTTGACTCACCGCTGTGGCTTCCCGTTGTTATGCTGGACAGTTGACGCGCATGAACGTGGTGATCACTCAGAAGGAGAAGGAGGAGGCCGCTGCTCGTCACGGCGAAGACCACGGTCACGGCGGCGGGCATTAATTAAAGTCCACAGCCGTGAACGGACCGCAACAGCAACTGAAGTGAGCCAACGACCTTCCCTGACATCATCAAAGCAGAGAAACAGAGAGAGAGAGAGAGACAGGAATGCAGCAGCAGCTCGCGATCAATACAGACAAGAGATGCCGTGTGGAGCATGTACAGCTAGCCTATCTGCCTTCGTCGAGCTGGCGGGACTCAATCTGACACACTACATTCAGGCTCGACTCGGCCAGCCAGACTTCAGACTTACTGTTGTCTTACCACATTGATGGTAGCGAAGTGGCACTTGTTGTCCCAGCAGAGAGAGCGCAGAGGAATCCACCAAAGCACCAGCTTTCCATCGACTCGGATTTTCCGTGTGTGCCACACCCGTCCGCCCTTCCACGAAACGGCCAGCACTTTGGCCACTTCTCGTCTTGCGCGCGGCCGGCAGCTGCAGAGGCGGCAGGCCAACGCTCTCAGTTTCACTCTCTCTCTATCCTCTTGCTCTCTGCACTGCAGGCGCCCGTTCGCTCACTCACTCGACGTGCCTCCCATCGAGCCGAAGATTCTGAGTCTGGGACGATCTTGAGGAGCCGCTCGCGACGGTCTCAGCCCACAGATGCACCGCTTCGAGGAGCTTAAGTGCATCGGGCGCGGCAGCTACGGCTCCGCGTACCTGGTGCGGGAGCGCGCCGGTCTGCAGAGCCGCTACGTGGTCAAGAAGATCCCCATGGAGCTGCTCTCGGCCAAGGAGAAGGACCAGTCGTTCCGCGAGGTGGAGCTGCTGGCCAAGCTCAAGCACCCGAACGTGGTCGAGTACAAGGAGAACTTCGTGGCGGACAACGTGCTGCACATCGTCATGGCTTACTGCGACGGCGGAGACCTGGCCGCCAAGATCAAGGAGCAGCACAAGACCCGCGAGCAGCTGGTCGGACCGGACAGCGATCCGTCGGACCCGACAGGATACTTCTCCATCAGCCAGGTGCTCGACTGGTTCGTGCAGATGGCGATGGCCATCAAGTACCTGCACGACCAGCGCGTGCTGCACCGGGACCTGAAGACCAGCAACGTCTTCTTGACGACGGAAAATGTGGTCAAGCTGGGCGACTTCGGCATCGCCAAGACGCTGGACTCGACCTTGGACCAGGCCAAGACGGTGGTGGGCACCCCGTACTACATGAGCCCCGAGGTGTGCGAGAGCAAGCCTTACTCGTACGCGAGCGACGTGTGGTCGCTCGGCTGCGTATTGTACGAGATGCTCGCCCTGCGTCACGCGTTCGACGCGCCGAACATACTCACGCTCATTCTGAAGATCGTACAGCACGACTTCGCCCCGGTACCGCCGCATTACGACGAAGAAGTCTCCAATTTGCTGCGCATGCTGCTGGATAAAGACCCAGAGCGGAGGCCAAGTATGGAGGACATTTTTGCGATGCCTTTCATCCGCCAGCACATGCAAAAGCTCATGGCTTCAGGCGGCTCGCTCAAGGTGAAAGTGATCAATCCTGTGGCTCGAAGGCCACAGCATGGCTCCGCTTCTGCGGTTGGAAGACGTCGGTTGCACCCGAAAAATGTGTCTGCACGGCGATCATCCGGTGAGAAGCGGAAGCTGCGACTATCGGCTCAGTCAACTTCGTCACAAGCTGCACCCGTGGCGCCAATGCAGTGGATGCCGATAAAATCGTTCAATGAAGATGAAGACGACACGGACGTTCGAAATGAGCTCGAACTGCTCGACGCAAGCATACTAGAGGAGTCACAATTAAGTTTTCGGCTACCAGAACGAAGCACCACGCCAGAACCACTCGTGGTTGCTACAGAGGAGAAACCGCACCCACCCCGATTAGTACGGGTGATGCAAGATGAGGACATTGATGAAGAACTATCAAACGCCGGGGCATCTCCGATACGACCAAAACCTTACTTAGCGTCAAGAGACAACAAGCCGCTCGCGTGGGGAGGGTGTGAACCCAACGGCAAGGAAGTCGCGAGCGGCGGTACTCGTTCCAGTATCAATGACGACGACGACGATGACGACGACTCACGTTTTCACGCTGAGGCTGAGGAGCTCATGAACCCGAATTTTCAGAACGAGTATAGCGAGGAGTGCATCGACAGTTTGCAAATTTACTACGGTTCCAAGGATACCAGTGATCCCGTGCCCAGCATTCGAGCAGCACGGCAGCCGGATGCCTTTCGACTACGAACGGCTGGACGACCTAGAACGCCACTTAGTGTCCCTGACTCCCGCCCAATAGCAGACTTACAAGACAGTGGAGACGTGCTCGAGCTGTCCACCTTATCTTTGGATGATGCTGGATCGGAAGGTACGGGCGCGCCTTCTCTCAGTGAAAGCTCCATGATGCGTGAGCTGGAGCTAGACGCGGATACCGACGATGATGATGCGTCCGCCGATACGTCGTTGAGTGAATACGAAGCCGAAGAAAACTTCTACAGCGATGACTCGTCCGACTTCTTCGACCAAAGCGGGACGCAGTACAGCGATGACTTTGAAGACCCGGACGCAGAAATTATTGAATATGACGACGACGAGTTCGTGAGCGAGGATGACCAGGGGACCGAACAGGCAAGATCCGCCGTCAAGGGAGACGCCCCCGACTTGAATGACTTCCTGCGTCCACCCCCAATTGCTCCCTACAGACCCCCAGGAGACGACAACGGTCGTTTCGCACGTGTACCGAAGCTCGAAGGTCCCGCAGAAGTACAATGGGTCATGCGGAATGTAGCGCAGAGCCTGATGCTGACTAGAGATGATCTGCACCCCCGTCAGGCAGCGTAAGACGTCGGGCGCAATATGGAGGTGCTGCAAGCGCGGCTGATATGATAATTTTCCTTTATCCTAAGCTTGCATGTATAACGTAAAAAAACTCCGTTGTACCTTGGGATTGCTGTTGTTACTCAGTTTATCCAGGACGTTCCGAGTACGCCACTTCAGGTTCAATTAAGCATTGCGCGATGCCAAGCTTTCGTTAGGAGACGCACGGAATGCTGAGATGCCTTCCTCTCCGCCTTGGACTTCCAGGATCTCTCCCTTTGGCAGGAAGTACACCTGGCCCTTGGACATACGCCGGCCATCAGCAGTCCCTGAAGGCTCTACGGTCGAGCCGCTGCCTGAAATGACAAGCACGATGGAGTCGCCCTCTCTTGCTGGTAGCGCATAACGCTGACGAGGCTTCAGCTCAATTGCTTCTACCTCGAATTCCGGTACCGGAGAGCTGTACAACCGTGCAGCGCCATCACCCTGGACATCGCCCTTGTACACGCTCGGCTTGCCTGTGTGATACGTCAGCATCGAGTGCAGTGTCTCCTTGTCAATAAACTTAGGCGTGAGTCCCGCTCGAACAACGTTGTCCGAACATGCCATGCATTCCACACAGTCACCCGACAGGTACGCATGGGGCTCGTTGGCACCCAGAAACATCGCCTCACCGGGCTCAAGCGTGATGTAGTTGAGCAGGTATGGACAGAAGCAGCCGATGTCGCCGGGGTACTCATTGTCCAGGCGAATCACAAGCTTCTCAAGAGCACTCAAACTCGACGCACCCTCCAATCGTGCACGCAAGGTTCGGAGCTGCTGGACAACATTCTCCGACTCGGCGTAGACAAAGCAGCGGAAAAACTCGCGCAGGGTTGCTTCATTCTGCTGAGTCACCAGCCGCTGAGCCACTGCAGTATCAACGCAATTTGCATCAGAACCTTTCACTTCCGCCTCCACCAGTGCATTGAAGCGTGCATACCTTCAGCATCCACAAGTGCGCGGAGCTCGGGGACTGTCTGAAGGTGCGCAGCAATCTCATTCATCTCGCGGAATTGGCACCTGCAGTTAGAAACGTCAACCCACTAGGTCAGAGACACGCCAGCGCGACAGCCAAGCGAATCACGTCATGTGACGCACAGAGCTTCGAAGCGCGTGAGTGCGATGGTCATCTCCGGCTTGTGGTTCGGGTCCTTGTACATCTGCGGGAACTTGGCGTGCAGCTCGCGGGCCAGCTTGATGTCCGGGTGCGCCTGAATGGACAGCGCCTTGCGCACCGACAGCACCTTGAACAGGTAGGGCAGGTCTCCCGTCTCGTTGGCACGCAGCGCCCGAATCCAGTCGCTCAGCAAGGGCGACTCGCCTTCTTCATCTTCTCGCACTACGCGTGACGGACCATTGGGGTGCGTCCCCATCCTGTTGGTTGCAGCGAAGTCAGTCAGAGAGCGCGCACGCGTGTCAAAGGTATCATTTGGTGCCCTACCAGAGCTCCGCGTACTGCGTGTCCGCATCCGCCTTGAACGAATCGTCTGCAGCCTCCTGCAGGCAATAGCAACCACAAAGTTGGCGAGTAATTAGCGCAAGTTCATTGCAACTGAAGCGCATGTCAATCTCTGCCGTTGTGAGTCACACGCACCTTGAGCTGCGCGACGGAGCTCTCGAGCCCGGACTTTCCCCACGCGTAGGTCTGCGCCACGCACTTGAGCTCCTGCATCTTGGTCGGCACTGGCGGACGTGGTGAGGACGAAGTGAATGTCGTTATGGCCGCGGCGATAGGCTATCGCCGATAGCAAGAGAGCACTCGGTGTCCTATGCAACGGACGAATACGGTACTGTAACGGACTCCCCGCAATATGCGAAAAAACTAGCATCGCGAATCTAAGCGTCAACTTTTGGTTATTCGGAAAATAGCTCTGCTCAGACCTTTTATTTGTATATCATAAATAATAACGAAAATAGTCAATACCAATATGTATGGTCTGCTTGGGTTTTAACTTTCACAAATTACTATTTTAGATGCAGGTTAAACACGTTTTTCTCCACGGTTGGCTCCAATCGCATTCGCGTTGTTGCCTTGCTAGTGACGAGCGATGGCGCAGCTGTGCGTGGTGTGTGAGACGGCCGAGGCCAAGTACAAATGCCCGACGTGCCGCGCGCCGTACTGCAGCCTCGTGTGCTGCAAGAAGCACAAGGAGACGCCGTGTGAGGCGCCGCCGGCGCCCGAGAAGCCGCAGGAGCCGCCGACACCGACGCCAGTCACTGCGACGGAAGAGATGGACGTGGACCCAGACGAGAAGCTCACGGACGAGCAGATGAGCGTGCTCAGGACCTCAGCGGGCGTGAAGGAGATGCTGGCCAATCCAGCCATCACGCAGGCGTTGACGCAGGTGCGGCCTCTGCAACGGAGGAAGGTTTGGCTGCGTGCATTGATTGGTAGCTGACCCATTATGCAATTGTGTGGATCGTGTGCGAGCAGATTGATAGTAGTCAGGACAAGATGAAGACGCTGGAGAAGGCGCTTCTGGACCCCACGTTCGCCAAGTTCATGCACCAAGCATTGGACGAGGTCGTGCCGCCCAAGTAGACTGCTGGACGGAATATTATCATACAGCAATACTTTCTCGCATAGCGATACTGGTTTCATGCTCATCGCTAGCGGTGTTTGTCTTGTTTTGTTTGCAGAATTCCTGCTCTGCTGTTCGGTACATGAAATCTGGTCGTATTGAATACGACCAGGTTACATGGCCCTCATTTGTATGTACGCACTCAACAGCTATGAACAATACTCACCCTACGAATGCCGCTGTTTGTTACGATTCGCGCCACCCACATGAGCTCTTACATGTTAGTATCGGCGGGGTATCGGCACTGCCGATTCTGCTAGGCAAGTTGAAGTAAATGTTGCTCTGTCCCAAAAACAGTTGTGCAATTGTTGACCCGCAGATACCGATACCGATAGGTACCGGTCCACACTTGAAGCAGAGACCGAGACCGCGGGACAAGATGCTGACTCGGACGAGCAAGACGCTGCTGCAGACGCCCGGGGCGCGCCGCGGCTTCCACTCGATCGTGAGTTCGCTGGTGCCCATGGTGCTGGAGCAGTCGCCGCGCGGCGAGCGCGTGTTCGACATCTACTCGCGCCTGCTCAAGGAGCGCATCGTGTTCGTGCACGGACCCGTGAACGACGACATGGCGTCGCTCGTGACTGCGCAGCTGCTGTTCCTCGAGTCGGAGAACCCCGAGAAGGACGTGTACATGTATATCAACAGCCCCGGGGGCATCGTGAGCTCCGGCCTGGCCATCTACGACACCATGCAGTACATCCAGCCCAAGGTCAACACGCTCTGCATGGGTCAGGCCGCCTCCATGGGCTCGCTGCTGCTGGCAGGAGGCGCCCCGGGCTGTCGGTCGACGCTGCCCAACTCTCGCGTGAGTCCTTTCGATGTGGTTGTGCATGTGGTTGTAGGTGCTGATCTGTGTGCGTGGAGGTTGTTGCAGATCATGATTCACCAGCCATCGGGAGGAGCGCAGGGCATGGCGAGTGACATCGCCATCCAGGCCGAGGAGATCATCAAGCTCCGTGCGAGGTGAGGGGGCTGGAGTCGCTGAATTTTGCTATGAGACTACAGGCGCTGACAAGACGGCTGCTGGTGCTGTTACAGGTTGAATGGGCTGTATGCGTCCCACACGGGGAAGCCCCTCAAGGTGATCGAGCAGGCGATGGATCGCGATCTCTTCATGGACCCGCGGGAGGCGCAGGAATTCGGCATCATCGACTCAATCATCGCCAACCGGAAGCCCACGGGGCCCTCAGGCGACCAATAATGCTGAAGTACGCTTCGAAGGGCACGCACAAACGACCTAAAACTCCGTTGCAAGATAAATGCAGCAACAGTATTGCTGCGTCCATGTCTTGACGATGTAACCAGGTCTCCCTGCCTGTTGAACCTAGTACGGAGTCCTTCTCACTGAATCAGCACAGCAGGACCTGTCCACAAAAACCTAGAGCCACTCGGCCGGCGCTTGTGTTGAAATTCTGTGTTATTTGTGCGCTGTTGTTACGCGAGTATGAAGGTCTCCAACTTCCAGCAGTCTGGCAGCCAGACCGGTAGCTGTCTCCATCGCCTCCACCAGCAGCCCCAGCACCTGTGTCCATCTTACTCGTCCATCTCTCCTGCGGGCTCGTCCACCTCGCCCAGCTCCCACTTGAGGTCGGGCAGGTGGTTGCCGCGCTTCGACTGCAATCACAACAACGTAGCAACGTCAGTATCTCTGGATAACCAACTCCCGCCGTCAGCCGCGCGGATCCTACGCACCGCCTGTCGGCACGAGTCCGGGTTGTAGAGCGTCACGACGCCCATGAGCGTGGCGAAGGCGCCCAGGCCGCAGAGCCAGTGGCGCAGCGCCTGGTACTTGGGGATGTGCGGCGCGTCGAAGTCGATGAGCGTCTCGGGGGCCACGCCGTCGTTCCAGACCAGCTCCGCCTCCTCGTGCAGCGGCTGCGCCGGCGCCTTGATGCGCGCGAACGGCGGCGGGGGCGGGCGGTGCGCGTGGCCGGCGCGCGTGACCAGCGCCTGGCGACGCACAGTGACGCTGAGGCCGCCGCGGAGGGCGTGGCTGAGCGTGCGGGAGCTCATCGCTACTGCAGTAGGTTCTTGCTTCTGCTTCCCTCAAGACGGGCGGCTCTGGACTACCGGAATGTGCGGTCGGCTGTGATTGGCTGAATATAGACTTTCCACCAATCAGGGGACGACTATTGTTTTTGAGGCTAAATGAAATGCAACCACAATTAATTTTACTGAAGCATGTCATCGTCGACGATCAAACTGAAGCGGTCGGTGCTGCAGCTGTACGCGCAGTGTCTGCGCTCGGCGCGCCGCTGCCCGCAGTGGGAGCAGCGCCAGATGATGACGGCCTACCTTCAGATGAAGTTCCGCGACGAGATGAACACGCAGGACCCGGACCGCGTGCGGGCGCTGCTGGCGGACGGGAGGGAGGAGCTCGAGCGCATGAACTACTACCACTCCGTCTACGAGGCCAAGAAGAGAGCGCAGCAGGCAGCAGCAAGCGGCGGAGGTGACGCTGATGTTAAGAGTCAGAAGCAGCGACCGGTCAATTGTCCGCAATGCCGAGCGAGCTACCCGTCAGAGCAGGCCAACTTCTGCGCCAACTGCGGGACAAAGCGACCCGAGACCTCGTGACGCAGAAGTCTACGGATAGAATCAATAGAAAATAGGCGAAGAGGAGGGCTGCAAGCGCAGGAAGTTGAGTGAGCGATGGTCAGCTGCAGTGATGGAGCAGCGCGTGACGCCGATCGAACAGTCTTGAAGGCTGAAATACATATCTATCGGCGCATTTTTTGCATTGGTATCTGCTTGTCCAGCGTTTGCTGCTCCACACTGTGGGCTACGGTAGAACATTTCTGCATCGCTGACTATTGCCTTGCTCTTGCATGTATTAGATCTGCGTACAACAACACCTGCCAGTCAGCTTCTTCCCTCTCAAACCAGCAGAGTTCACTACCAAACGTACAATCAAAATCGGCCTTCCGACCAGCAATGCAATGGGCACCGCGCCGTAAGACCTCGAGTCCACGGAGCACGTGGCGTTGTCTCCTTCCACCCACACGTGGCCCTTGGGGACGGTGATCTTGCCCTTGCGCTCTTGATCGAAGCGCGGCTGCAGCTCCACCTCGTCTCCCTCCTGCAGCAGAGCACATCGTCGTCTATCAGGCTGGATTCACTCACCACCCCTTATAATTACCACTGCAGTGCCGCCTACCAAGGCAAGAATCCGCTTGGTGGTAGTCTCGCCACGGTGTCGCGTGGGCGAGCGGAGCTGCACCAGGTCCCCGCGCTCCCAGCTGCGCCACCGCCGCGACAGTCGCTCCACGACGATGAACGAGCCGTCGGGGATCGTGGGGCTCATGGACACGCCGATGCCGTAGTTGACGTCGAAGAAATACTCCTTCGTCATGGCCGCCCAGCCCACGATCAGCACGCCGCCGCGCAGTAGCCCCGCCACCTTCGTCAACATTACAGAATGTGCGAATTTTAATTAATGAAATATTTTATTGGACGAAAATGCAATAATTGCTGTTGAAGCGCTTGGCAATAATTTGAATGTCTTGCTGGAAAGTTGCCATTGACCAAGACTGGCTCAAGAGCTGCTCGATCCTTCCGACACCGTCGAGATTCTGTGCCTCAGCCAGGCTGAAAAGGCTGCAAACGTTCGATCTTGGTCTTCGTAGCGCTCGCAAAACTTGAGCAATGCCCTGTACCGCTTGCTCGCGTCTGCGCCTGTGGCACACAGCACCTTGGCGAGGTCTACAGGGCAGAGGTATGGCGGCTGTCGTGCGTCCTCGCTCAATCCAGCTGATCCCTGCATGGAGCAAGCGTAGTAGACGCAGTGATCCATCCCGAAGCAGTGACCAAGCTCATGTGACGCCGTTCGGCAAACGCGAGCTAGCCACAAAGCGCCATCCGATTGAGAGGAGGCAGGAACCGACGCAAACGCTCTGACAGCAGCCTGAATAGCTGAGGACGCGTGTGCCGCAAGCGTTGCTTCCTCCTTCGCTGCCATTCTGACTTTCTTCCTCGATGGCGCTCTACCATCGCCGGCATTTTGCACACACGCATCAACGTATGTCTGGCAGTGTGACGCCGGCCATGCGTGCTCAACTTCGACATCTTGAAGAGCATCCAATCCAGGGTTATACCGAGCTGACGAGACGACAGCTACGCGGCTCCCACCGAATGCACGTCCGCAGCAGAAATCGTTGTCTTCCTCCTCGTACAAATCGTGGTCGACGAGAAGCAGCAGCGCATAAGCGTCCGTTGGTAGCAAAGCAATTGCGGCATCAAGTATATCCTCCAGACTGAGTTGGCCGCCAAAGATGTCATCGCTAGACGGTCGCGCACGGATGCGAATAGCTTCGGAGCCGATGGCGAGCGCGACGTACGAAGCCTTCGAGCGCTTCTTGGCAGGTCGGTCGTCGTCCCACGACGTGAACTGGAGCTTGGGCTTCGACAGCAGCTTCACTGTGAGGTTGGTATAAAACGCAGCTAGGTATTTCACAACCTCTTTCGGGTCAGGTCGAGGAATTTGAGCTTTCGTGGCCGATCCCGCAGGGAATTTGGGTTGAATCCATTCCTTCATGTGCTTAACCTTCGTCCCAACCGATGGGACAGGCACGACATACACCGTCTTCCTCTCTTCTGTGACTGCGTTTCTCTCCGGTTCTTGCAGCCAAGACTTGAGGTTCTGAGCGTCGTACTTCGGGTCCAGCGACAAGTCGTCGTCCGGTAGCACCAGCGGAGCAGGGAACGTCGAGACCTCGGGGGCAGCATTCCCTTGCGATTTCGGCTTGGGCGCTCGGCCTGAAGGACGCGTCGCTGCTATCAGTTGCTGCGCAGTTCGACGCACGTAGCCTGCTGGCTGCGCGTGGCTCGACGGGACCAAGCAAAGCTGGTCATGTTCACAGCGAGACGTCATGTGAACTGCAACTGCCAACAAAGTCAACTGCCTGATCAACCAATGGGAAACGTCTGTGACGTGTGAACAAAGTGGAAAAATGAATGCATTCAGAACCTCCTACTGTTGAGAGGAACAACAACAAGAACCACGACACTAAACGACACTTGCTATGAACTGAGCAGATTCGAGAGGGAGGTCCAGCCTCGAGCTCCCTACTTACAAATAATGCTGGTAGCGAGCGACCAGCTCCTTAGTCGCACGATCTTCAGCATGCAAAGGCCACGAGTCTTTGTACGAGAACGCCAACCTGCACCAGCGCCACCGATCTCAATACGTACTAGCGACACTTGATAGTGACTCTCCCAACTGTGGCTGTGTAGCACTCAACGAAAGACGTCGGGAGTCCCGAGTGGGGACTATTAATAGTGGCGAGCGCTGTCGGGCAGCATCGTAAATTCGTGACTGGCCGACGTAACATCGACTTGCTGGCCCTTTTCGAGATCCGCACGCACGGGCTCCGCCTTGAGCGTGTCTTTCTTCGTAACAGCCAAAAAGATCACCAACACTGCGATGAGGAACAGGAAGATCATGCTCGTGACGGTCGTGCCGAGGTTGAGCCCTGCCTTCCAACCCGAGGGAAGGGCCTCTCCAGAATCTGAATCAGAGCCTTCCGAAGACGAAAGTGACGACGACTCCGAGCTGGAACCTGATCCTGACCCCACGGAATCGGCCGGATTTTGCGACATCAAGTCTCCGAGCGTAGCTCCCAGCGGCCGAGTCAACACGTACACAACCCAGAAGCAGAAAACTCCGTTAGCCGCCTTGAAGTACCACAGCAATCCAACGACGGCGATGCAGCCCGCAAAGACCACAAGCGAGTTCCCGTAGCCTACGTCAAGCTTCTCCGCGATGAGATCTCCCGCTGAAGTGCCCAAGGCGAACGAGACCAACACGGCCAGCCAGTACCAAGCTTCGCGACGGCGCGTAAAAATACTGTGGATCGACAGGTTCTTCTCGACGTGGTACCATGCGTAGAAGACGATCGCCAACAGCGTCAAGAAAATCGGGGTCGACACCGCTAGTGGGACGTTGAGATTGTCGGTGAGGTTATCGCTGAGCAGCGTGCCGACGGTACTGATGGCGACAATGACAAACCAGTAGAGCGGCGCAAAGTAGTAGTCGAGCTTCATCTGCCCAGCCAGCGAGGCCAGGAGGATGGAGACCATGACACCAGAGGTCCCGCCAAGACCAAGACCGATATTGCTGTTGAGAAAGTCGGCGAAAGTCTCTCCGACGGTGGTGGCCAGCACCTTGATGATCCAGAAGTAGATGGTCACTTGCGGCACCTTGACGCCCACTTGCTCGTCGAAGAAACCCATGACGTTGAAACTTGTTAAGTCGAAGGTTTGTGCTTGTTGCCGGGGCTTGCTGCGGAGTGTGCAAATGCAAATGTGTTGTGGTGGTGCGCGACCCAGAATCTGGAAAGCTGGGAGCCATATCATCGAACGACCATACGTTGGTAAACCCCGCACAAATTGAGACGGGCAGCAGAGCCTGTAACTCAGCGCAGCACATGATCGCTGAACCAAATGGTCTACTCGGTGGTAAGTTTGCTGGAACGTGTGGCTAGTTTACCAGGATTGTTGAGGCGGGCGCAGTAAGCGATTAAACTCTGGGTGTTGGACACGTTATACCGTGCGGCAGAACACTTATTGCTGTGAAACTATGACAATACATGTATAATACAATGTACATTGTACATCAATGTTGCTAGGTGTCGTATCAAGGCTGGCGAATCAGCAATAAATAGAAATTTGCAGACGTCAATACCGACATAATAGCAATAGTTGACCCTAGGTCGCGATCTCGATCATTAGTAGCATCTGCTACACTTTTGCTGCATATGTGTGGCTACGGTGGCGGTGTTCACGCTGGTTGTTCGCATACGTCTATAATTCAGATGCCGCTTGCTGCCAGTGTCCAACGCCGCACTCTCATCCAGGGACAACATCCCGACTTGGCTTCCCACGTGTCCACTCGGCAATCGTACCTATCCGTTGCTGCGGCGCCACAACTGGAGATATTCATTCGTAACCAGGGGAGCGTTTCTTGCTAGGTAGAGAAGGATTTTACACGAGCAAGAACTTTCATACCGGTACTTCGACCCAGATGCCATACACGCTGTAATCCCACACGATGCTCGTTGCGGATACGCTGTGAATATCAGTACGATGTCCACACGTCTGAGCAATAGATAACGCTAGCCCGCCGCTAGAATTTAGTCAATAAAAGATTCTAACGGCGTCGAAAGATTGAATCGATGGTACTGTAGTACTGTAGCAGCCCTTTCTTCTAAAGTACTACACTACCGTACCTGCAATTTGCCAGTAGTATGATGGAAACTACTAGTTGCAATAGTAATATTATGTTTCACTTGTCTGGTCTACTACAATAATAGTAATAATATAGGAGTGATACTATAGTAGCTCAGACAATATCAGTTCCGTTTTATTAGTAGCATTGTTGGTCCGCAACACTTCTCAGCAGGTCGAGAACGCTGCGCGTGACGCTGTGACGGAAGCAAAAAGCGTTAAGGAAGTTTCCACCACCGATTTAACCGATTGTGGGTTGAATGAACTGAAGCAATGTAGTGAGCTGATAAAATTAATCATTCGAAACCTCGACACTTCAGTGGCTCTCCCAACTCCACTACATGTAACTCTACCTACTGGTCCTTACTAAGTACAGAAGCTTTGGTTGCGTAGCACTCAACGAAAGACATCGGGAGTCCCGAGTCGGGACTAGTGACGAACGCTGTCGGGCAGCATCGTAAATTCGTGGCTGGTCGACGTCACTTCGACTTGCTGGCCCTTTTCGAGATCCGCGCGCACGGGCTCCGCTTTGAGCGTGTCTTTCTTCGTAACAGCCAAAAAGATCACCAACACTGCGATGAGGAACAGGAAGATCATGCTCGTGACGGTCGTGCCGAGGTTGAGCCCTGCCTTCCAACCCGAGGGAAGGGCCTCTCCAGAATCTGAATCAGAGCCTTCCGAAGACGAAAGTGACGACGACTCCGAGCTGGAACCTGATCCTGACCCCACGGAATCGGCCGGATTTTGCGACATCAAGTCTCCGAGCGTAGCTCCCAGCGGCCGAGTCAACACGTACACAACCCAGAAGCAGAAAACTCCGTTAACCGCCTTGAAGTACCACAGCAATCCAACGACGGCGATGCAGCCCGCAAAGACCACAAGCGAGTTCCCGTAGCCTACGTCAAGCTTCTCCGCGATGAGATCTCCCGCTGAAGTGCCCAAGGCGAACGAGACCAACACGGCCAGCCAGTACCAAGCTTCGCGATGGCGTGTAAAAATACTGTGGATCGACAGGTTCTTCTCGACGTGGTACCATGCGTAGAAGACGATCGCCAACAGCGCCAAGAAAATCGGGGTCGACACCGCTAGTGGGACGTTGAGATTGTCGGTGAGGTTATCGCTGAGCAGCGTGCCGACGGTACTGATGGCGACAATGACAAACCAGTAGAGCGGCGCAAAGTAGTAGTCGAGCTTCATCTGCCCAGCCAGCGAGGCCAGGAGGATGGAGACCATGACACCAGAGGTCCCGCCAAGACCAAGACCGATATTGCTGTTGAGAAAGTCGGCGAAAGTCTCTCCGACGGTGGTGGCCAGCACCTTGATGATCCAGAAGTAGATGGTCACTTGCGGCACCTTGACGCCCACTTGCTCGTCGAAGAAACCCATGACGTTGAAACTTGTTAAGTCGAAGGTTTGTGCTTGTTGCCGGGGCTTGCTGCGGAGTGTGCAAATGCAAATGTGTTGTGGTGGTGCGCGACCCAGAATCTGGAAAGCTGGGAGCCATATCATCGAACGACCATACGTTGGTAAACCCCGCACAAATTGAGACGGGCAGCAGAGCCTGTAACTCAGCGCAGCACATGATCGCTGAACCAAATGGTCTACTCGGTGGTAAGTTTGCTGGAACGTGTGGCTAGTTTACCAGGATTGTTGAGGCGGGCGCAGTAAGCGATTAAACTCTGGGTGTTGGACACGTTATACCGCGCGGCAGAACACTTATTGCTGTGAAACTATGACAATACATGTATAATACAATGTACATTGTACATCAATGTTGCTAGGTGTCGTATCAAGGCTGGCGAATCAGCAATAAATAGAAATTTGCAGACGTCAATACCGACATAATAGCAATAGTTGACCCTAGGTCGCGATCTCGATCATTAGTAGCATCTGCTACACTTTTGCTGCATATGTGTGGCTACGGTGGCGGTGTTCACGCTGGTTGTTCGCATACGTCTATAATTCAGATGCCGCTTGCTGCCAGTGTCCAACGCCGCACTCTCATCCAGGGACAACATCCCGACTTGGCTTCCCACGTGTCCACTCGGCAATCGTACCTATCCGTTGCTGCGGCGCCACAACTGGAGATATTCATTCGTAACCAGGGGAGCGTTTCTTGCTAGGTAGAGAAGGATTTTACACGAGCAAGAACTTTCATACCGGTACTTCGACCCAGATGCCATACACGCTGTAATCCCACACGATGCTCGTTGCGGATACGCTGTGAATATCAGTACGATGTCCACACGTCTGAGCAATAGATAACGCTAGCCCGCCGCTAGAATTTAGTCAATAAAAGATTCTAACGGCGTCGAAAGATTGAATCGATGGTACTGTAGTACTGTAGCAGCCCTTTCTTCTAAAGTACTACACTACCGTACCTGCAATTTGCCAGTAGTATGATGGAAACTACTAGTTGCAATAGTAATATTATGTTTCACTTGTCTGGTCTACTACAATAATAGTAATAATATAGGAGTGATACTATAGTAGCTCAGACAATATCAGTTCCGTTTTATTAGTAGCATTGTTGGTCCGCAACACTTCTCAGCAGGTCGAGAACGCTGCGCGTGACGCTGTGACGGAAGCAAAAAGCGTTAAGGAAGTTTCCACCACCGATTTAACCGATTGTGGGTTGAATGAACTGAAGCAATGTAGTGAGCTGATAAAATTAATCATTCGAAACCTCGACACTTCAGTGGCTCTCCCAACTCCACTACATGTAACTCTACCTACTGGTCCTTACTAAGTACAGAAGCTTTGGTTGCGTAGCACTCAACGAAAGACATCGGGAGTCCCGAGTCGGGACTAGTGACGAACGCTGTCGGGCAGCATCGTAAATTCGTGGCTGGTCGACGTCACTTCGACTTGCTGGCCCTTTTCGAGATCCGCGCGCACGGGCTCCGCTTTGAGCGTGTCTTTCTTCGTAACAGCCAAAAAGATCACCAACACTGCGATGAGGAACAGGAAGATCATGCTCGTGACGGTCGTGCCGAGGTTGAGCCCTGCCTTCCAACCCGAGGGAAGGGCCTCTCCAGAATCTGAATCAGAGCCTTCCGAAGACGAAAGTGACGACGACTCCGAGCTGGAACCTGATCCTGACCCCACGGAATCGGCCGGATTTTGCGACATCAAGTCTCCGAGCGTAGCTCCCAGCGGCCGAGTCAACACGTACACAACCCAGAAGCAGAAAACTCCGTTAACCGCCTTGAAGTACCACAGCAATCCAACGACGGCGATGCAGCCCGCAAAGACCACAAGCGAGTTCCCGTAGCCTACGTCAAGCTTCTCCGCGATGAGATCTCCCGCTGAAGTGCCCAAGGCGAACGAGACCAACACGGCCAGCCAGTACCAAGCTTCGCGATGGCGTGTAAAAATACTGTGGATCGACAGGTTCTTCTCGACGTGGTACCATGCGTAGAAGACGATCGCCAACAGCGCCAAGAAAATCGGGGTCGACACCGCTAGTGGGACGTTGAGATTGTCGGTGAGGTTATCGCTGAGCAGCGTGCCGACGGTACTGATGGCGACAATGACAAACCAGTAGAGCGGCGCAAAGTAGTAGTCGAGCTTCATCTGCCCAGCCAGCGAGGCCAGGAGGATGGAGACCATGACACCAGAGGTCCCGCCAAGACCAAGACCGATATTGCTGTTGAGAAAGTCGGCGAAAGTCTCTCCGACGGTGGTGGCCAGCACCTTGATGATCCAGAAGTAGATGGTCACTTGCGGCACCTTGACGCCCACTTGCTCGTCGAAGAAACCCATGACGTTGAAACTTGTTAAGTCGAAGGTTTGTGCTTGTTGCCGGGGCTTGCTGCGGAGTGTGCAAATGCAAATGTGTTGTGGTGGTGCGGGACCCAGAATCTGGAAAGCTGGGAACCATATATATCATCGAACGACCATACGTTGGTAAACCCCGCACAAATTGAGACGGGCAACAGAGCCTGTAACTCAGCGCAGCACATGATTGCTGAACCAAATGGTCTACTCGGTGGTAAGTTTGCTGGAACGTGTGGCTAGTTTACCAGGATTGTTGAGGCGGGCGCAGTAAGCGATTAAACTCTGGTGTTGGACACGTTATACCGTGCGGCAGAACACTTATTGCTGTGAAACAATGACAATACATGTATAATACAATGTACATTGTACATCAATGTTGCTACGTCAATACCGACATAATAGCAATAGTTGACCCTAGGTCGCGATCTCGATCTCACTGCAGAAAATTAGTAGCATCTGCTACACTTTTGCTGCATATGTGTGGCTACGGTGGCGGTGTTCACGCTGGTTGTTCGCATACGTCTATAATTCAGATGCCGCTTGCTGCCAGTGTCCAACGCCGCCACACTCTCATCCAGGGACAACATCCCGACTTGGCTTCCCACGTGTCCACTCGGCAATCGTACCTATCCGTTGCTGCGGCGCCACAACTGGAGATATTCATTCGTAACCAGGGGAGCGTTTCTTGCTAGGTAGAGAAGGATTGTACACGAACAAGACAAAGACAAGAACTTTCATACTTCGACCCAGATGCCATACACGCTGTAATCCCACACGATGCTCGTTGCGGATACGCTGTGAATATCGGTACGATGTCCACACGTCTGAGCAATAGATAACGCTAGCCTGTTGGAGATCGCTAGCTCTGACGCCACCTGCGACCGATGTAGTGGCGTCAGCAACGACCTGCGACGCTGGAGCGACTTCTCCATCAGCCCAAGATGAAACCCACCATGAAACTACCCATGCATATTAGGCTAGAGCAGGACTTCCAGCAGCCCTCAGACTAACTCACTCTACAATATACACGGTGCGAGGCACCCCAACAAGGAGCGACCTTGTCAAGTGCTCAAGTGCGCTCCCTTCAGGTTATGAGCCCAACTGGCTCGCCATCTGCAGCGACCAGTGAAGACTTCGAAGACTCGCGAGGCGATCACGAAGACTTGAAGAGTACGCGGAAGCACGAGGTGCTGACGACATTAACGAAGAGGAACGACCTCGACGAGTGAACCGACTTGGACTCCCCGACGAACTGCACTTCGACCCTTCGGATCAAGAATCAATGGAGCAGCACGACCAGATTCAGCTTTTCCTCCAGTTGCAGGGTGAGCTGGCCGAGATGAAGAGGCAGTTCACTACGCGCGGACGTAGCGCCCCCTCCATGTCAGATACCAGCATGGAAACAGCACCTCCGTCGCCAAAGAAACCCAAAATCAAGGATGTCCGCTGCTCGAACTTCAAGGGGAACGAGGTTTACCCTGGACTCGGAGCTGGTTTCGAAACCTTCATCAGCGAATTCGACCACGCCATAAGAACTGAGACGCTCGTGAACGGCTCCACCTGGACCGACGAAATTAAGGCATCGGTGATTGTCAACTTCCTGGAAGGGAAAGCGTCCAGATATTATCACAAGAAGAACTCCGAGTGGCAACGACGTCACGATGGTGATAGTATGCCGTACCCAGAAGTGAAGCGTGCGATGCGCGCAGAGTTCGGCTGTAAGTTAAGCCAACTTGAACTCAGCACAAAAATGCAGTGCAACAAGCGAGAAGGTGACTCGTGGCATGACTATCTGGAGTACTTGAATTTCATTGAGAGTCTCATGGAGGGTGACCAGACCAAAATGGTCATGGAAGTATTTGGCAACCACGCTTGCCCCGAGTTGGCTGCCACACTCATATCGTCGGTACCCGAAGATACTTCAGACTACGTACTAGAGACTGATCGGATGAAGCGACTACTATACAAGCTGAAAGGAGACGGCCGAAACCACGGTACCAAGCGGGGTGACCGAAAAAGCCGCCACAACGATCGCCACAGCCACAATGGGCATAGCGATCGCGCTCAGGACCGAACCGGTCGCACATCCGATAGCAGCTCGTGGCGTAAGTCACTGTCCGGATGTGAAAACTCAGAACGACGTGCACATCATTCACCCAGCGGGCAAGCATTTGGCGCAACAGAAAGCCGAAGCGAAATTCGCTGTCACGTATGCGGTCAGCCCGGCCACAAGATATTTTCATGTCCAATTGTGGAGCAAGCGAAACAACTAGCGTCAAAAGGATGTGCAAACGTAGCTACCGCGAGTGTGAGTGACGACGAAGCATCCGGGGACTCTGAAGATGAAGCATCCGGGGACTCTGAAGATGAAGCATCCGGGGACTCTGACGATGAAGCTTGCGTTTGGATTGCTGCTAGTGATTCTGCTCGAAATTCACACGAACCATTATCGACGAACGTGTGGACGGTGGACTCCGGTACTTCTCACCATCTCTGCACAAACCGCGACCAACTTTTCGCGATTGAACCAGCACTCCTCTCCGTTAAAGTGGCGAATGGCAACGTCGTTGTAGCCACTGAAAGGGAAGCACTGTCATCAATACGAGCAAAGGTGGAGTAACGCGAACCATCCTGCTGAAGGATGTATACTATGCCAGCAGAATAGACAGGAACCTGATATCGGTCGCCCAGCTCACAGCACGCGGACACACATGCACGTTTGGTAAACGGCTGTGCGTCATCAAGTCTGAGTCTGGCAAGACGATTGCTGAGGTGGAAAAGTCACCAATGAATGGACTTTGGTCGGTAGGCCTTGAGTATGGTGCAGCCTCCTTCGCTTCTATGACGACCTCCTCTCTACAGCAATGGCATGAACGCCTTGGGCATGTAAACTTCCAGGATCTCGTCCGTATGCTGAACAAAAGTTTGGTCGGCGGCAAGGTCGCATCCAACAGGAAAATCGATTTCTGCATGAGCTGCGCCGAAGCAAAGCAAACCCGTCGAGCAAAGAACAAGCATGACACGTCTTCTTCTGCTCCGACAGATGAACCCGGTGCAACACTATGCACGGACTTGAAGACGGATATGACCCCGGATCGACTCGGCAACAAGCACCTCCTTACTATTGTGGATCATGCTACGAATTACAACCGGGTGTACTTGCTTCGTAAGAAGAGCGATGCGGAAGGTCATTTGGAAGACTTCATCAGCGAGTTCGAGCGGCAATACAACGTCAAGGTGAAGGTGATTCGATCCGACGGAGGTGGTGAATTTGGCAGCAGCAGACTAGATCGATTTCTCCTCAACCGAGGCATTCGCCACCAGTCGACTGAAGCTGGAATGTCATCATCTAATGGAAAAGCGGAGCGTTTTCATAGAACTATTATGGACTCAGCCCGAGCGATGCTCTGGGCGTCAGCACTGCCTCAAAGGTACTGGGGCGATGCCGTTCTCTATGCAAGTTATATCCGCAATCGTCTGCCAACTCGAGCAAATGCGGACCACGCGTCCCCAATAGAAGTTCTGTCAGGCAAGGTACCTGATGTCTCGCACATACTCAAGTTCGGCTCCAAATGCACGAGCCATATCGCCCATGCCACTAAGCGCTCCGCGAAGAAACGCGCAGAGAAGGGAGTGGTTATTGGCATCGACCCTCTCAAGAAGGCTTACCGTGTTTTCATCCCGAGAACCAAAAAGATCATCTCAACAACCAACATCCAGAACATTGACCGTCTTGATTCACGAGCTGTGGGGCGATACATGGACGCCATTGACGCTGACCACAACGAAGATAACAACTCAGCGCGAAATGAGGCGCCTCAGGAGCAGACCAAAAACCAAACAGCAGCTTCTGATGAGCGAAATGACGACGCCGGAAGTCCCGCAGAGCACCATCAGCTCACGTCACGTGCAATCCAGCGCGTTTTCGGGTTAAACCGTGGGGCCAGAGTGCTCCCTCATGACGACTTTCGACTACCCCAATCCTTTCTGGACGAGTTCGCTACTCCGGTGACCGCTCTACTGACAGTTAGCCTCGATGGTGGCACCGCTCTTCTAACCATACGAGAAAGTGATGGTATCAAGGTGCCAACAAGCGAAGCAGAAGCAAAAGCAAGTCCCTACTGGCACAAATGGCTACAAGCAATGCAGGAGGAGCTGAAGGCTATCTTGAAAAACGCGACGTGGACTGTCGTTGACGTGCCTAGCGAGGGAAATCTGATAACTGCGAAATGGGTATTCAAGCTGAAGTTTGACAGCAAAGGCGATCTCGAGAGATTTAAGGCCCGCCTGGTTGCTCGTGGCTTCAACCAGAAGTACGGGATCGACTTTGATGAAACCTTTGCGCCAGTCTTGAAAATCTCAAGCTTGAGACTTCTGGTTGCACTGGCCTCATTGTGGCACGCCGTTATTCGACAAGGAGACGTGCCCAACGCTTACCTCCGAGCTGATCTGGACAGACCGATTTTCATGCGAGCACCTACAGGATTACAACTCCAACGAGGGAAGTGTCTGCTGCTTCAGAAAAGCCTGTACGGCCTTAAGCAGAGCGGCAAACTTTGGAACGACACCATTCACCGCTATCTGCTCGAACTTGGCTTCAAGAGAAGTCAACTCGACCCGTGCTTGTATTATAGGTGGTACGAAGGCAAACTTACGCTGTTGGGTCTCTATGTCGACGATGTCGTCGTCGTCAGCCAGAGAGAAAGCGATTCCAACTGGACGATGCAGAAGCTTGCCGAACAATTCCAGATCAAGGACATGGGTCCAGCAAAGAAGTGTTTGGGAATCAACATCGAGCAGAGCGACCGGGGCATCTACCTCCACCAGACAGCCAATATTGATAACCTGCTGGCCAAATGTGGCATGGAGAACTGCCGCCCGGTGACAACCCCAATGGAGTCGACTAAAAATCTTCATAGCGACGACGACGAACCCTTTTACGACAACAGCAGCATGCGTGAGACGATTGGATCTCTCCTATGGATAAGCAACTGCACCCGCCCGGATATAACGATGCCTGTGAACTACCTGGCTCGTTCTGTAGCCTTGCCTACAAACGCACATTGGGTTGCAGTCAAGCGTATACTGCGCTACCTGCGAGGCTCACGGGAGATGAAGCTACACTATCCCCGATCCCAAGCTCCTCAATACCACGTCGATGCCGCCATCTTCAGCGACGCTGACTGGGCCGGCGACAAGGACGCCAAATCAACGTCGGGTGGACTACTAACCATCAATAGCATGCCGATTGCCTGGTACAGCAAAAAGCAGTCAACCGTGGCACTTTCGACTGCAGAAGCCGAGTATATTGCCGGTGCGACCGCAGTGCAAGACTGTTTATGGGTCAAACAGTTAATGTCAGAGGTCGGACTGAGCAGCAAGGATGGCGGAGTCGTACTCAACATCGACAACCAGAGCGCTATCAAAAACATGGAGAATGATGTCACCACCGCACGCATGAAACACATCAACATAAAGTTTCATTTCATACGAGACGCGATTCGCAAGAAAGACATCCGCGTGATCTACTGCCCCACCACTGAGATGAAGGCCGACTTGCTTACCAAACCACTTGGAGCAATATTGCATGGACGCAATGTGGCCATGCTCAAGCTCACCAATTCGCACCATGACTAACACCAATGCCGGCTGGATCAGTCGAGGAGGAGTGTTGGAGATCGCTAGCTCTGACGCCACCTGCGACCGATGTAGTGGCGTCAGCAACGACCTGCGACGCTGGAGCGACTTCTCCATCAGCCCAAGATGAAACCCACCATGAAACTACCCATGCATATTAGGCTAGAGCAGGACTTCCAGCAGCCCTCAGACTAACTCACTCTACAATATACACGGTGCGAGGCACCCCAACAAGGAGCGACCTTGTCAAGTGCTCAAGTGCGCTCCCTTCATAGCCCGCCGCAAGAATTTAGTCGATAAAAGATTCTAACGGCGGGCTAGCGTCGAAAGATTGAATCGATAAAAAGTTGGTACTGTTTAGTACTGTAGCAGCCATTCTTCTGATGTACTACACTACCGTACCTGCAATTTGCCAGTAGTATGATGAAAACTACTAGTTGCAGTAGTAATATTATGTTTCACTTGTCTGGTCTACTACAATAATAGTAATACAGGAGTGATACTATAGTAGCTCAGACAATATCAGTTCCGTTTTATTAGTAGCATTGTTGGTCCGCAACACTTCTCATCAGGTCGAGAACGCTGCGCGTGACGCTGTGACGGAAGCAAAAGGCGTTAAGGAAGTTCCCACCACCGATTTAACCGATTGTGGGTTGAACGAACTGAAGCAATGTAGTGAGCTGATAAAATTAATCATTCGAAACCTCGTACTGGCGACACTTCAGTGGCTCTCCCAACTCCACTACCTGTAACTCTACCTACTGGTCCTTACTAAGTACATAAGCTTTGGCTGCGTAGCACTCAACGAAAGACAGCGGGAGTCCCGAGTCGGGACTAGTGACGAACGTTGTCGGGCAGCATCGTAAATTCGTGGCTGGTCGACGTCACTTCGACTTGCTGGCCCTTTTCGAGATCCGCGCGCACGGGCTCCGCTTTGAGCGTGTCTTTCTTCGTAACAGCCAAAAAGATCACCAACACTGCGATGAGGAACAGGAAGATCATGCTCGTGACGGTCGTGCCGAGGTTGAGCCCTGCCTTCCAACCCGAGGGAAGGGCCTCTCCAGAATCTGAATCAGAGCCTTCCGAAGACGAAAGTGACGACGACTCCGAGCTGGAACCTGATCCTGACCCCACGGAATCGGCCGGATTTTGCGACATCAAGTCTCCGAGCGTAGCTCCCAGCGGCCGAGTCAACACGTACACAACCCAGAAGCAGAAAACTCCGTTAACCGCCTTGAAGTACCACAGCAACCCAACGACGGCGATGCAGCCCGCAAAGACCACAAGCGAGTTCCCGTAGCCTACGTCAAGCTTCTCCGCGATGAGATCTCCCGCTGAAGTGCCCAAGGCGAACGAGACCAACACGGCCAGCCAGTACCAAGCTTCGCGACGGCGCGTAAAAATACTGTGGATCGACAGGTTCTTCTCGACGTGGTACCATGCGTAGAAGACGATCGCCAACAGCGCCAAGAAAATCGGGGTCGACACCGCTAGTGGGACGTTGAGATTGTCGGTGAGGTTATCGCTGAGCAGCGTGCCGACGGTACTGATGGCGACAATGACAAACCAGTAGAGCGGCGCAAAGTAGTAGTCGAGCTTCATCTGCCCAGCGAGCGAGGCCAGGAGGATGGAGACCATGACACCAGAGGTCCCGCCAAGACCAAGACCGATATTGCTGTTGAGAAAGTCGGCGAAAGTCTCTCCGACGGTGGTGGCCAGCACCTTGATGATCCAGAAGTAGATGGTCACTTGCGGCACCTTGACGCCCACTTGCTCGTCGAAGAAACCCATGACGTTGAAACTTGTTAAGTCGAAGGTTTGTGCTTGTTGCCGGGGCTTGCTGCGGAGTGTGCAAATGCAAATGTGTTGTGGTGGTGCGGGACCCAGAATCTGGAAAGCTGGGAACCATATATATCATCGAACGACCATACGTTGGTAAACCCCGCACAAATTGAGACGGGCAACAGAGCCTGTAACTCAGCGCAGCACATGATTGCTGAACCAAATGGTCTACTCGGTGGTAAGTTTGCTGGAACGTGTGGCTAGTTTACCAGGATTGTTGAGGCGGGCGCAGTAAGCGATTAAACTCTGGTGTTGGACACGTTATACCGTGCGGCAGAACACTTATTGCTGTGAAACAATGACAATACATGTATAATACAATGTACATTGTACATCAATGTTGCTACGTCAATACCGACATAATAGCAATAGTTGACCCTAGGTCGCGATCTCGATCTCACTGCAGAAAATTAGTAGCATCTGCTACACTTTTGCTGCATATGTGTGGCTACGGTGGCGGTGTTCACGCTGGTTGTTCGCATACGTCTATAATTCAGATGCCGCTTGCTGCCAGTGTCCAACGCCGCCACACTCTCATCCAGGGACAACATCCCGACTTGGCTTCCCACGTGTCCACTCGGCAATCGTACCTATCCGTTGCTGCGGCGCCACAACTGGAGATATTCATTCGTAACCAGGGGAGCGTTTCTTGCTAGGTAGAGAAGGATTGTACACGAACAAGACAAAGACAAGAACTTTCATACTTCGACCCAGATGCCATACACGCTGTAATCCCACACGATGCTCGTTGCGGATACGCTGTGAATATCGGTACGATGTCCACACGTCTGAGCAATAGATAACGCTAGCCCGCCGCTAGAATTTAGTCGATAAAAGATTCTAACGGCGGGCTAGCGTCGAAAGATTGAATCGATAAAAAGTTGGTACTGTTTAGTACTGTAGCAGCCATTCTTCTAAAGTACTACACTACCGTACCTGCAATTTGCCAGTAGTATGATGAAAACTACTAGTTGCAGTAGTAATATTATGTTTCACTTGTCTGGTCTACTACAATAATAGTAATACAGGAGTGATACTATAGTAGCTCAGACAATATCAGTTCCGTTTTATTAGTAGCATTGTTGGTCCGCAACACTTCTCAGCAGGTCGAGAACGCTGCGCGTGACGCTGTGACGGAAGCAAAAGGCGTTAAGGAAGTTCCCACCACCGATTTAACCGATTGTGGGTTGAATGAACTGAAGCAATGTAGTGAGCTGATAAAATTAATCATTCGAAACCTCGTACTGGCGACACTTCAGTGGCTCTCCCAACTCCACTACCTGTAACTCTACCTACTGGTCCTTACTAAGTACATAAGCTTTGGCTGCGTAGCACTCAACGAAAGACAGCGGGAGTCCCGAGTCGGGACTAGTGACGAACGTTGTCGGGCAGCATCGTAAATTCGTGGCTGGTCGACGTCACTTCGACTTGCTGGCCCTTTTCGAGATCCGCGCGCACGGGCTCCGCTTTGAGCGTGTCTTTCTTCGTAACAGCCAAAAAGATCACCAACACTGCGATGAGGAACAGGAAGATCATGCTCGTGACGGTCGTGCCGAGGTTGAGCCCTGCCTTCCAACCCGAGGGAAGGGCCTCTCCAGAATCTGAATCAGAGCCTTCCGAAGACGAAAGTGACGACGACTCCGAGCTGGAACCTGATCCTGGCCCCACGGAATCGGCTGGATTTTGCGACATCAAGTCTCCGAGCGTAGCTCCCAGCGGCCGAGTCAACACGTACACTACCCAGAAGCAGAAAACTCCGTTAACCGCCTTGAAGTACCACAGCAATCCAACGACGGCGATGCAGCCCGCAAATACCACAAGCGAGTTTCCGTAGCCTACGTCAAGCTTCTCCGCGATGAGATCTCCCGCTGAAGTGCCCAAGGCGAACGAGACCAACACGGCCAGCCAGTACCAAGCTTCGCGACGGCGCGTGAAAATACTGTGGATCGACAGGTTCTTCTCGACGTGGTACCATGCGTAGAAGACGATCGCCAACAGCGCCAAGAAAATCGGGGTCGACACCGCTAGTGGGACGTTGAGATTGTCGGTGAGGTTATCGCTGAGCAGCGTGCCGACGGTACTGATGGCGACAATGACAAACCAGTAGAGCGGCGCAAAGTAGTAGTCGAGCTTCATCTGCCCAGCGAGCGAGGCCAGGAGGATGGAGACCATGACACCAGAGGTCCCGCCAAGACCAAGACCGATATTGCTGTTGAGAAAGTCGGCGAAAGTCTCTCCGACGGTGGTGGCCAGCACCTTGATGATCCAGAAGTAGATGGTCACTTGCGGCACCTTGACGCCCACTTGCTCGTCGAAGAAACCCATGACGTTGAAACTTGTTAAGTCGAAGGTTTGTGCTTGTTGCCGGGGCTTGCTGCGGAGTGTGCAAATGCAAATGTGTTGTGGTGGTGCGGGACCCAGAATCTGGAAAGCTGGGAACCATATATATCATCGAACGACCATACGTTGGTAAACCCCGCACAAATTGAGACGGGCAACAGAGCCTGTAACTCAGCGCAGCACATGATTGCTGAACCAAATGGTCTACTCGGTGGTAAGTTTGCTGGAACGTGTGGCTAGTTTACCAGGATTGTTGAGGCGGGCGCAGTAAGCGATTAAACTCTGGTGTTGGACACGTTATACCGTGCGGCAGAACACTTATTGCTGTGAAACAATGACAATACATGTATAATACAATGTACATTGTACATCAATGTTGCTACGTCAATACCGACATAATAGCAATAGTTGACCCTAGGTCGCGATCTCGATCTCACTGCAGAAAATTAGTAGCATCTGCTACACTTTTGCTGCATATGTGTGGCTACGGTGGCGGTGTTCACGCTGGTTGTTCGCATACGTCTATAATTCAGATGCCGCTTGCTGCCAGTGTCCAACGCCGCCACACTCTCATCCAGGGACAACATCCCGACTTGGCTTCCCACGTGTCCACTCGGCAATCGTACCTATCCGTTGCTGCGGCGCCACAACTGGAGATATTCATTCGTAACCAGGGGAGCGTTTCTTGCTAGGTAGAGAAGGATTGTACACGAACAAGACAAAGACAAGAACTTTCATACTTCGACCCAGATGCCATACACGCTGTAATCCCACACGATGCTCGTTGCGGATACGCTGTGAATATCGGTACGATGTCCACACGTCTGAGCAATAGATAACGCTAGCCCGCCGCTAGAATTTAGTCGATAAAAGATTCTAACGGCGGGCTAGCGTCGAAAGATTGAATCGATAAAAAGTTGGTACTGTTTAGTACTGTAGCAGCCATTCTTCTAAAGTACTACACTACCGTACCTGCAATTTGCCAGTAGTATGATGAAAACTACTAGTTGCAGTAGTAATATTATGTTTCACTTGTCTGGTCTACTACAATAATAGTAATACAGGAGTGATACTATAGTAGCCCAGACAATATCAGTTCCGTTTTATTAGTAGCATTGTTGGTCCGCAACACTTCTCATCAGGTCGAGAACGCTGCGCGTGACGCTGTGACGGAAGCAAAAGGCGTTAAGGAAGTTCCCACCACCGATTTAACCGATTGTGGGTTGAATGAACTGAAGCAATGTAGTGAGCTGATAAAATTAATCATTCGAAACCTCGTACTGGCGACACTTCAGTGGCTCTCCCAACTCCACTACCTGTAACTCTACCTACTGGTCCTTACTAAGTACATAAGCTTTGGCTGCGTAGCACTCAACGAAAGACAGCGGGAGTCCCGAGTCGGGACTAGTGACGAACGTTGTCGGGCAGCATCGTAAATTCGTGGCTGGTCGACGTCACTTCGACTTGCTGGCCCTTTTCGAGATCCGCGCGCACGGGCTCCGCTTTGAGCGTGTCTTTCTTCGTAACAGCCAAAAAGATCACCAACACTGCGATGAGGAACAGGAAGATCATGCTCGTGACGGTCGTGCCGAGGTTGAGCCCTGCCTTCCAACCCGAGGGAAGGGCCTCTCCAGAATCTGAATCAGAGCCTTCCGAAGACGAAAGTGACGACGACTCCGAGCTGGAACCTGATCCTGGCCCCACGGAATCGGCTGGATTTTGCGACATCAAGTCTCCGAGCGTAGCTCCCAGCGGCCGAGTCAACACGTACACTACCCAGAAGCAGAAAACTCCGTTAACCGCCTTGAAGTACCACAGCAATCCAACGACGGCGATGCAGCCCGCAAATACCACAAGCGAGTTTCCGTAGCCTACGTCAAGCTTCTCCGCGATGAGATCTCCCGCTGAAGTGCCCAAGGCGAACGAGACCAACACGGCCAGCCAGTACCAAGCTTCGCGACGGCGCGTGAAAATACTGTGGATCGACAGGTTCTTCTCGACGTGGTACCATGCGTAGAAGACGATCGCCAACAGCGCCAAGAAAATCGGGGTCGACACCGCTAGTGGGACGTTGAGGTTGTCGGTGAGGTTATCGCTGAGCAGCGTGCCGACGGTACTGATGGCGACAATGACAAACCAGTAGAGCGGCGCAAAGTAGTAGTCGAGCTTCATCTGCCCAGCGAGCGAGGCCAGGAGGATGGAGACCATGACACCAGAGGTCCCGCCAAGACCAAGACCGATATTGCTGTTGAGAAAGTCGGCGAAAGTCTCTCCGACGGTTGTGGCCAGCACCTTGATGATCCAGAAGTAGATGGTCACTTGCGGCACCTTGACGCCCACTTGCTCGTCGAAGAAACCCATGACGTTGAAACTTGTTAAGTCGAAGGTTTGTGCTTGTTGCCGGGGCTTGCTGCGGAGTGTGCAAATGCAAATGTGTTGTGGTGGTGCGGGACCCAGAATCTGGAAAGCTGGGAACCATATATATCATCGAACGACCATACGTTGGTAAACCCCGCACAAATTGAGACGGGCAACAGAGCCTGTAACTCAGCGCAGCACATGATTGCTGAACCAAATGGTCTACTCGGTGGTAAGTTTGCTGGAACGTGTGGCTAGTTTACCAGGATTGTTGAGGCGGGCGCAGTAAGCGATTAAACTCTGGTGTTGGACACGTTATACCGTGCGGCAGAACACTTATTGCTGTGAAACAATGACAATACATGTATAATACAATGTACATTGTACATCAATGTTGCTACGTCAATACCGACATAATAGCAATAGTTGACCCTAGGTCGCGATCTCGATCTCACTGCAGAAAATTAGTAGCATCTGCTACACTTTTGCTGCATATGTGTGGCTACGGTGGCGGTGTTCACGCTGGTTGTTCGCATACGTCTATAATTCAGATGCCGCTTGCTGCCAGTGTCCAACGCCGCCACACTCTCATCCAGGGACAACATCCCGACTTGGCTTCCCACGTGTCCACTCGGCAATCGTACCTATCCGTTGCTGCGGCGCCACAACTGGAGATATTCATTCGTAACCAGGGGAGCGTTTCTTGCTAGGTAGAGAAGGATTGTACACGAACAAGACAAAGACAAGAACTTTCATACTTCGACCCAGATGCCATACACGCTGTAATCCCACACGATGCTCGTTGCGGATACGCTGTGAATATCGGTACGATGTCCACACGTCTGAGCAATAGATAACGCTAGCCCGCCGCTAGAATTTAGTCGATAAAAGATTCTAACGGCGGGCTAGCGTCGAAAGATTGAATCGATAAAAAGTTGGTACTGTTTAGTACTGTAGCAGCCATTCTTCTAAAGTACTACACTACCGTACCTGCAATTTGCCAGCAGTATGATGAAAACTACTAGTTGCAGTAGTAATATTATGTTTCACTTGTCTGGTCTACTACAATAATAGTAATACAGGAGTGATACTATAGTAGCTCAGACAATATCAGTTCCGTTTTATTAGTAGCATTGTTGGTCCGCAACACTTCTCATCAGGTCGAGAACGCTGCGCGTGACGCTGTGACGGAAGCAAAAGGCGTTAAGGAAGTTCCCACCACCGATTTAACCGATTGTGGGTTGAATGAATGGTGAGTATTCGGGCAAAGTCAACGGAACGCAACGAAGTGCAGTGAAGTGCAGCGGAGCGAGAGGATACTCTGGTTTCCGGAGGAGGAAGAGTACCAGACCAAGTACCAAACGACCAGACAAGAACATGAGGACAAAGATAGCAGTCTCTACCCGCCGGCGAAACTAGCTAGCGATAGTTCATTTAGGAAGCAGAGCAGACGAAGTCAGGCAGCGTCGTCGATCCAGCGATCGACATCCAGCACGGCGCTCGCTCGCTATAGCAGCACTGTCACGGGTCATATCAGTCGACGTCTACTACACTTCCTAATGTTATTGTTGTTTCCACACTGGCTGTAGGTTCCAGCAATCACATCACACCTTTTGCATAGTTCATTCATCACATTGGATCACCGATGGTTGTGCCGAGTCGAGGCGACCAGCTCTCGGGATCCGACTCTGTCAGGGTCAAGCGGCTGAATTATGGAGATTTGGTTCAAACCAGCTAGCGTGTTGTAGAACGCTTCAAGATCACAGAGCTGCCGCCATGGCAAACTCAAATTACCCGGCAAAGCGATAATCAGTGCAGTGTGCAGCGAATATTCATGTCTAGATCGGACGAGCAACCTTAGCACACGAACGCAACGATGATTGAAGCAGCGAGACAAATGCAACAAGACAACTAAGCTCTAATTTATTCGCGAAGCCGACAGCAACACCAGTACAAGTAAATGTTTTTCCAGAGCAGTACATTTCGCGCACAGTCAAGCCAGTGGATCGATATAAATGCCAACAACCACACGAGCTGCAGCGTTATGCCAACTACCAGACGAGTTTCATCGACCTCATTGCGAACTGACACCTCCCACAGCTTCACTAGCACATTCGCGATACCCTTCGGTGTATCTACACGTATACAGACCAGACGGAACAACTCGTCATAAGTTTTTCGACGCCATACACGCATCCTGCGGCATTTGTCGAAGCGAACTGATCAGTATCCAGTAATTTCCATACCCGCGAACCAGATCCGCCACCAAATTCGTAAAACTCACCAACCTACACACCATTTTCCGAACACCACGGCACAGACGCATGGCGGCAACACGGCACAGACACCACCGACTTGTGTAACTTCCGAACTTCGTTCGACGGAGGAACTCGTGTCGTCTTCAGCAAATGAATGAATATTGTCCTGTCCAGCTTTCAAATAGTATCGCTGCAGAACCAAAACTCAGTGATCGACCAGCCGCGCCACGGTACAGCGCTGCGCAGCCGTCCAAATTTCAGACATTGCAGCACCAAATAGTCACGTGTGTCAGCAGTAATTCGGTACCAACGCCAAGGTCAACTTTCAACAACAATTTGGTACCAGTGTCAAGCACTATTAATACACTCAAACCCTTCTCGGTACAAAAGTCGAGTACAAGCCCCCGGTGCAGACACAGGGCAGCTTCTTACTCGTCGGTACAGAGCACAACGTCAGATTCCAGATACATACCGGTAAAGACACCAAGAACAACACTCAGCAGCCCCTCGGTCCAGATTCTTCTGGTATACGCAGTCCGCTACGCCTCCCAGACGCCAAGTGCAGCTCCCGGTAACACCTGGGTACAGACGACTTGTACAACATTCAGCGGCTCATTGGTACAGACGCCAATATCAACACTCGGCAGCTCCTCCGTGCAGTCACCGACTTGGAACACCTCGGTACAGATGCCGAGAACAACATTCAGAAGCGCACCAGTACAAACATTGCGTGCAGCTTCTTGTGATACCAAGAACAACATTCAACAGCTCATTGGTACAGACGCCAAGAACAACACGCAGCAACTCCTCGGTGGAGACACCGTGTGCGGCTCCTAGCAACACTTCGGTACAGACGCCGAGAACAATACTCAGCAGCTCCTCGGTACAGACACCGAGTGCAGCTCCTAGCAAAACCTCGGTACAGATGCCGAGAACAACATTCAGCAGCTCCTCGGTACAGACACCGAGTGCGGCTCCTAGCAAAACCTCGGTACAGATGCCGAGAACAACATTCAGCAGCTCCTCGGTACAGACACCGAGTGCAGCTCCTCGGTACAGATGCCGAGAAAAACATTCAGCAGCTCCTCGGTACAGACACCGAGTGCGGCTCCTAGCAAAACCTCGGTACAGATGCCGAGAACAACATTCAGCAGCTCCTCGGTACAGACACCGAGTGCAGCTCCTAGCAACACCTCGGTACAGATGCCGAGAACAACATTCATCAGCTCCTCAGTACAGAAACCGAATGCAGTTCAGGTGTCGAGAACAAAACTTCAGTAGCCCCCCGGTCAGGTGCCGAGTGCCAACGCTCATTAACACCTCGATTCCGATATCGAGTACAAATCGGTACAAACGCCGTATACAGCACATCAATTCATCGGTCTAGATGCCAAACGCAACTTCAATGACTCATCGGCAAAAAGTGCCGAGTGAAGCACTTGGGGACTCTTTGCTACAGACACTGAGTTCAGCTTTCAGGTAAATCTCAAAGCCCAAGCCGAGTAAAGTCCAGAATTGCCAAGGTTCAGATGCAGAATACAGCCTGCAGGAATATCGAGTGCAGATTACAGCATCTAAAGCTCTGCGGACGTTCAGCAGCATGTGGCACTTTGGCAACTGCAATGACACGGCACATACCCCGGGATCGGCCTTCAGCAACAAACATCGGCCCTCGAGTTCAAACGCTCCCATTCCAGTCGGCAGCACCCCGGGAACAATGTATTCAGCACCACAGCCATCAATTACAGTTTTCAGCACCAGATCTGTACGAACGCTGGCATGTTTAGCTCCAATGGCAACACAGACTCCAGCAGCAGCATTCAGCAATATCATCGGAATGGTACAAACACTTCTTCAACGTTGCCTCGCTAAGATATACTCAGTGAACGGACACCGGGCGCAGACTTGGGAAGCACCGACACCATGATTCAGACACCGGTTCTGCTCATCACCATTTAAGTACTGGTACCATTGTTTCGGTGCGGCAGTAGCAACGGAGAATGCAGTGTCAGTGACCAACTACAACAACAAGATGGCACAGATTCCGTGCGTGCTCAAATTTCCATCGCTGGGGTACAGCGCTCAGCGAGACGACCAGCAACAGCAGCGAACAAACAGTGGTTCAGTAATATCAACATCATCACGATATAGGCGCCGAATTCATCAACGACAAGCCGGCGAATATGTTCACCTACAGGCGCACATGGGCGCAATCAGGAACACCAGCTCTGTGGCACTTCATCCAGCATTCTACAGCTACATCGTAGCGGTACAACATCCAGGTGCCTCCGCATGGACTTGGTGATGGACACTAACCAAACACGGCCGCTCAATCGCAAAGGCTCGCCCGGACCAGTCAGCTGCAATCCCCTCGCCACCATGAGCTCATGAACATCGACCCGCTGACAGCGCAATACGCGAGTCTAGTTGCAATACTACAACCCGACGCCAGCGCTACGGTACAAACACTGGAAATTCAGCACAAAGCCTAGCATGTGACAGTCAGTTACCTGCATCATCAACCATCAAGTTCCCGACGAATCTGACTAAGTGACCGACGAGCATCCAATTTCTGGGCCAGAGAGCAGGTATTTGGCGAGGCTATTTCCCGGTTAGTCAGCTTCAGTATCAACTTGACTATACTGGCACCAGGTAGAGAGCTTGGAGAACTCCCAAGTACGAGTCCCAACTGGAACGACGCCCAGGGAGGGTTCTCGCACAACAAAGCATCGGATTCGATTTCGACACTATCGCAGCAGTCTTAATCAGAACGACAGATTCGTTGTTCGCAGCAACTACACGAAGTGAAATCACACAGGCGGCTGGAGACATTGCCAGACAGACAGCACAAACCACGAGTTGGTGATCATCTCTCTGGAATTACAAGACAAACGTTTATCTCCCACCGATTCAGTCACTAAGCATGGGCAAGTGACCAATCGTAGCAACCGTCACCAGTTCTGTCGCGTGAATCCCCGCGCAATGATCTCAACGGCAGTAACAAACCCAACACGCTCAAGCTTCACCAGAAGTCAAATTCAAATGGGTCTTCTTGACCAGGCGCAACAATGACACACTACAATTTCAGGGTGCCTTCATTCAGCACCTGGAAGCCTCCGCATCAATTTCGCGACTCACACTTTATTGGGGGCCGAGCCCCTCATTTCCGCGCGTCCTGCCTGCAAACAAAACCAGCGATACATATACGAAGAGAAATCGAGCAGCGGTTGACAGGGATTTCGGACTCCAAGAAGGAGAAGAGGAACAAAGCCCACAACGAACAATTCACACAAGTCAATCCCGTTTATCAGATCTAGCATCACGGTACAAACCGGATCACCACCATTCGTCGGGAATGGCTACATCCGTACAACAAGTAGAGTGACCCTGACTTTCAGCTGCAGCAACGAAATAGCGGAGGGCGCATCGAGCACCAACACTTCAGTCTATGAGCCGTCAACATTTGGGGCCAGTCTTTCGATGCCCTGCCACGCAGCGCACCTCAAGCCTCGGCTCATATTTCTTAAATGAACGCTCGATTGCCCCCTACGATGCCTCACTAAAGGAAATGGTGAGTATTCGGGCAAAGTCAACGGAACGCAACGAAGTGCAGTGAAGTGCAGCGGAGCGAGAGGATACTCTGGTTTCCGGAGGAGGAAGAGTACCAGACCAAGTACCAAACGACCAGACAAGAACATGAGGACAAAGATAGCAGTCTCTACCCGCCGGCGAAACTAGCTAGCGATAGTTCATTTAGGAAGCAGAGCAGACGAAGTCAGGCAGCGTCGTCGATCCAGCGATCGACATCCAGCACGGCGCTCGCTCGCTACCCACCCACCACATCCCTTAGGCCAGTCTTTCGATGCCCTGCCACGCAGCGCACCTCAAGCCTCGGCTCATATTTCTTAAATGAACGCTCGATTGCCCCCTACGATGCCTCACTAAAGGAAACTGAAGCAATGTAGTGAGCTGATAAAATTAATCATTCGAAACCTCGTACTGGCGACACTTCAGTGGCTCTCCCAACTCCACTACATGTAACTCTACCTACTGGTCCTTACTAAGTACATAAGCTTTGGCTGCGTAGCACTCAACGAAAGACAGCGGGAGTCCCGAGTCGGGACTAGTGACGAACGCTGTCGGGCAGCATCGTAAATTCGTGGCTGGTCGACGTCACTTCGACTTGCTGGCCCTTTTCGAGATCCGCGCGCACGGGCTCCGCTTTGAGCGTGTCTTTCTTCGTAACAGCCAAAAAGATCACCAACACTGCGATGAGGAACAGGAAGATCATGCTGGTGACGGTCGTGCCGAGGTTGAGCCCTGCCTTCCAACCCGAGGGAAGGGCCTCTCCAGAATCTGAATCAGAGCCTTCCGAAGACGAAAGTGACGACGACTCCGAGCTGGAACCTGATCCTGACCCCACGGAATCGGCTGGATTTTGCGACATCAAGTCTCCGAGCGTAGCTCCCAGCGGCCGAGTCAACACGTACACTACCCAGAAGCAGAAAACTCCGTTAACCGCCTTGAAGAACCACAGCAATCCAACGACGGCGATGCAGCCCGCAAAGACCACAAGCGAGTTCCCGTAGCCTACGTCAAGCTTCTCCGCGATGAGATCTCCCGCTGAAGTGCCCAAGGCGAACGAGACCAACACGGCCAGCCAGTACCAAGCTTCGCGACGGCGCGTGAAAATACTGTGGATCGACAGGTTCTTCTCGACGTGGTACCATGCGTAGAAGACGATCGCCAACAGCGCCAAGAAAATCGGGGTCGACATCGCTAGTGGGACGTTGAGATTGTCGGTGAGGTTATCGCTGAGTAGCGTGCCGACGGTACTGATGGCGACAATGACAAACCAGTAGAGCGGCGCAAAGTAGTAGTCGAGCTTCATCTGCCCAGCGAGCGAGGCCAGGAGGATGGAGACCATGACACCAGAGGTCCCGCCAAGACCAAGACCGATATTGCTGTTGAGAAAGTCGGCGAAAGTCTCTCCGACGGTGGTGGCCAGCACCTTGATGATCCAGAAGTAGATGGTCACTTGCGGCACCTTGACGCCCACTTGCTCGTCGAAGAAACCCATGATGTTGAAACTTGTTAAGTCGAAGGTTTGTGCTTGTTGCCGGGGCTTGCTGCGGAGTGTGCAAATGCAAATGTGTTGTGGTGGTGCGGGACCCAGAATCTGGAAAGCTGGGAACCATATATGAGACTGCGCAAAACAAACTGATGCTAGTTAACATTTTAGAGTTTTTGAGATACAGTCGTCCCTCCCAAATCTGAACCCCTCTCAATTGATATGACATGATAAGTGATCGGATTTTTCAATTTCGAAATCTCCCGATTTCTGTAATAGCAGTTTCCCATACTAAGGTAATACACCTGATATTCCCTCCCAGTAATGATAACTGATGAGTTTTAGGACCAGATATGAGCTATATTGGGCATTATCAATTTTGAGGAAGAGCCTGCGGGCTCGGATTTGAATGGAAATGGGAGCCCTGATGTGCGAACACCCAGAGCTTCAATGCCTTGTCGAGACCAGTATAGGTGGTAGTGTGGCTGGTTTTGTGGTCATCGCTCACCACGACACTAAAGATCTCGACGGAGCACTTGAGATCCGAAAATTGTGCCTGCGCGTGGGTTGGAAGGATAATATACGTATATTATACAGCACCACTCTCTCAGCTCGTTTTACGTGACTTTGGCTCGCGCATGTGCTTCTTTTCTTACTATTTCCCGCTTTTCCTTCCGAGTGGGATTGCCTGTGCGAAGCCTGGGTGCTTCGGAGGGCATGTTCACGGCGATGAATGAATTAGGGTTTCTTGAGTGATAGCCAATATCGCTCCCTTCTGAATATGATTATTTGGCAAATATGATAACCGATTGAGTTGGCCAGTTCTCCCGTGATAATCATTTGTGGGAGGGGAGACTGTAATCGCCTTTGAAGTGGACCGTTGTTTTTTCGTACTTAAGTGAGTTTCTCAAAAGGGGGGATTTTGTCAAATCTCTAAATTTGGTAGGGGTGTATCGACGGTGAAAGTGCTGGCAGCCCTTCAGCGGGCCGCACCAGCAGGAGCCGAGGTAAGCGCTGGCGATGACGACCCGTACAACAGCGAGGCAAGCGCAGACAGCGCATGGACTCCGTCGCCGAGTACACGCTCCTGCCTGCTACCTTCACGTGGGCTAAGGCATCGTGGGTCTTGGGTTGTCCGAGTCCAAAAAGCCCGGGTCGCAGCGGCTAGGACGAATAACAATAGGGTACTGCTGCCGCAGCGGCAGAAAAGGCTGCCAACGAGACGCACATGGTGCTTCGAGCTACCGACGGTGAAGCCAAGCCTACTGACAACTGCGGCACTACAAATCGTAGCCTTCACCTCCATGAAACCGTGGTGGAGAAGGCTCCAACACGACCTAGTGAGTATCCGCGCAAAGAAACTGAGTGGAAGTCGACACCAGGTGCCCCCCGCAGATCAAAATGATTCTTGTTGCCAAAATCTCTACAAAAATCTCTAAAAACAAAATATACACCTGTGATTTGAGATTTTGAGTTTTCAAATGTAATTTTGGCACTGAAGGAGTTCGAATCCGGCTACAACAATAGGCTCAATCGATCCGCAGCGAAATTTGACGTTTAGGGAGCCAATAAAAAAAGTTTCCTGCGACCCGGCGAATCTGAGGCAACTTTTTCAACGGGCAGTTTCTCGACAACGGCTGAATGAAAAATTTATCGGAGGGCCTCAATCGATAGAGGAGATGTTCGTCGTTGCGGTGGTGTGCTTAACTCGCACTTCAACAAATGGTTAACTAGCATTCTTTTGTTTTGCGCAGTCTCATATATCACCGAACGACCATACGTTGGTAAACCCCGCACAAATTGAGACGGGCAGCAGAGCCTGTAACTCAGCGCAGCACATGATTGCTGAACCAAATGGTCTACTCGGTGGTAAGTTTGCTGGAACGTGTGGCTAGTTTACCAGGATTATTGAGGCGGGCGCAGTAAGCGATTAAACTCTGGTGTTGGACACGTTATACCGTGCGGCAGAACACTTATTGCTGTGAAACTATGACAATACATGTATAATACAATGTACATTGTACATCAATGTTGCTAGGTGTCCTATCAAGGCTGGCGAATCAGCAATAAATAGAATTTGCAGACGTCAATACCGACATAATAGCAATAGTTGACCTTAGGTCGCGATCTCGATCTCACTGCAGAAAATTAGTAGCATCTGCTACACTTTTGCTGCATATGTGTGGCTACGGTGGCGGTGTTCACGCTGGTTGTTCGCATACGTCTATAATTCAGATGCCGCTTGCTGCCAGAGTCCAACGCCGCCACACTCTCATCCAGGGACAACATCCCGACTTGGCTTCCCACGTGTCCACTCGGCAATCGTACCTATCCGTTGCTGCGGCGCCACAACTGGAGATATTCATTCGTAGCCGGGGGAGCGTTTCTTGCTAGGTAGAGAAGGATTGTACACGAACAAGAACTTTCATACTTCGACCCAGATGCCATACACGCTGCAATCCCACATGATGCTCGTTGCGGACGTGCTGTGAATATCAGTACGATGCCCACACGTCTGAGCAATATATGACGCTAGCCCACCAGTAGAATCGAGTAACGTTATCGGGAGTCGTGCGAGTCGTGATTGTTGTCCCGTGGCCCCCCAAAAATGACCCGAAGCCGCCGTGTCTTGGTAGTATTAGTAGTACTGCCAGTCTTCTAAAGTACTACACTACTGTACATGTAATTTGCCACTAGTACGATGAAAATACTAACTACTATTTACTACCTCCGCTCGGAAAATAACGAGCATTTCTAAAAAAAATCACGAGGGCTCCGCCTCGTACTTAATCTCGATATAAAATATGCAAAAGCTCTCTCTCTCTCTCTCTCTGTCTCTCGCTCGCTGTCTAGCGGTGCGATTTCTCAGTACGGATCAAACCTGAAGAATTAAATCAACATGCAAACTGGAATACATATCACGAGTGACCCTATTAGCATCAAACTTTTCATCACTGACCTTTTAAGGAAGCACATGTTTTTTCTTGAGATTGATAGGCTATTTATATTAAAGTTGAGGAAGCAATAATAGACTGCTTGAGAATGAGGACGAGGGCGTGCTTGCGTGGCTCCTCGCTCTCACACTTACAGTGAGATGGAGCGAGGCAGGGTCGACCTCGTACGGCTGTTTGGGCGGGACACCGTTAACATTCGAGACGTATTTGCTTCAGCTCGGGCCAGCACCGAATTTCTTCGCGCGTACGCTTTCAATGAAAATAAGTCGATCCAGCAGCTTGTCTCGTCAGGGCACAAAACACTTTGGGTATGTACGTCGGAGCTTTGTGGATGGAGTGTGCATTTAACTAAGCGGAGTGAAACGTAGAACATGGACGGCAATGTAAAGCGGCGTCTGAACACCAAAATTCATTTTGCCCGCCGGGTGCCTGGTTTGTTCGCGGTACGAATCTCCACCACTCACCTAGTTGCGACGCAGTAGGCCAATGTTCTGCCGATTTGTTGATGGAACTGCCCGGATTTCAAGGGTCTATAATTCAAGGGCTAAGTACTGCACGAGCGCGGGTGGCAACAGCTGTGAAGACAATTGACAATGTCAATGTTGATCATCGTCCGGCGCTGGTTCACAGAGCTATTGCTAAGGCGAAAACCAAGATGACAGGCGCTACGGCAAGCTACGATAAATTACCTGCTTTTCTGCGGTCGTTCGAACAACAGAATCCCAGCTCTCGCGTTTGCTGTCAGCTGGATAGTCAAGGAAGGTTTTTTCGTGCGTTTTTGTCGATCGGAGAACTAATTGCCGGTCAAAACAACTGGGTACCTCTTCTTCAGTGTGACGGCACGCTCATGAAGCACCCGAACTACAACGGCGTGTGCGTGCTAGTGATCGGTAAGGATGGAGACTGGAAAAACATCCCAGTTGCCATTGCCTTCATTCATAATGAGACGGCTGAAAATTTTGAGTGGGTTTTCGCAAACTGCGTAGTGGCCGGACTAAATCTTGATGACAGGGTCATGTTCACCGACAGAGGGAAGCAGCGTGATGTTCAATTACGACTAAAAACTCGTGAAGTTCCCGTTCATCTCAAATTCTGCGCGTGGCATATATACTTTAACGTATGTGGTCATTTTCGCAAGGTTGAACCGAACATTGATAGGATCAAGGGGCTCGTCTTCGACTTGCAGGCATCGACGACATTGAACGAGTACGAGCATGTGTTGGCACAGATTCAGGAAGTTTTCCCGTCACCGAGGACGGTGATGGTTAATGGGGCAGCTCAAGCCCAGACTGCAGCGCAATATCTGCGTGGAATACACCCAACTAGCTGGACGAAATTTGGGGACAGTGTGCTTTCGCTCCAGGAATCCGAGGCTGTCGACAGTGAATGGAAATGTGCTACATCGTACGGGGATGGATGTCCATTATTCGGCGGAAGGACCACAAGCGCTATTGAAGGTCAAAACAACGCGCTGCTGCTGGCAGGCATTCGGGATAGCCAATTAATGGGAGCGCTGGTTCTGTTCTGCAACTCGGTTGTGGAGGTTATCGCCATAAAAAAGAAAACAGCACGTGCCTGGATGAAGGCGAAACACACCGCTACCCCCCGGGCGAATTCGATGTTCAACAAGCAAGTGTGGGCAGCAGCAGCATGCACAGTGCGTAAGAGCGCTGAGGGTATCTTTCACGTCGACGACACTGTTATCAGTCTTGAAGATGAAGCATCTGACCGAGCGGGCTCAGACTCGCTTGTGGCAGCGAGTACTGCAGAAAACATTCCTCGAACATACACGGTAGACCTGACTACAGATATATGTACTCGGTGTGCCGATCGTCATCACCTGCAGCTGCCGTGTCGGCACATCGTGGCTGCTTCCTACCTGCAGCGTGGCTGCCGAACGTCTACGTCCGGCGTTTACAAGTTCTTTCACTCTGCATACACAGTGGAGGCATATGCTCGAGCATTCTTGCACGTAACGATCAGCCCTCCCTTTGTGCCAGCCTTACTGTCCGATCCCCACATCCAGCCGCCACCAATATACAATCAAGCAGGTACCAGCTCGCAATCTAACAGGCGAGATATTGCTGCGCGCGACAAAAAGAATTTTATCTCGAGGCGAGACTCGAAAATCGAAGGGGGATCGAACTTCATAAAAAATACCGGTGTCACGAAATGATCAGGCTGCACTTGCTTCCGAAATGCGCCAGCATTTCAGCGATGAAATTCGAGCGCAGCAGAAGCCGAAACGTCAGAAATACAAGTGCGGACGGTGTGGCAAAGCAGAAGGGCACAACGCAGCAAAATGCCCGAACAAATCCACTGGCACCGTCCAGCATGACGTCCAACCCGGTAATTACATCGTGGGTGCATGCCCTCTCGATCTGTTTCAGCGGCGTAGCGGTTATACAAATGTTCAGGAAAATCCGACGATCATGAGCGAGTATAGCTTCTGATATAATCGGTCGGTAGTCCGGTGGCTGTGGATTTACCTACAGAGCGTATGCAAAACGAAGGGGGACTTAGATGAAGCTAATCAATTTCTTCAATACACGTGATACCTCGTATATGCTTGCACTCGTGGGGGCTACCCTTTCATCTTTTGTATCCTTCTTCCTGGGTTTGGGGGCACTGGGACTTGTTACCACACCCCCCCCCCCACATGCAGGTCGAGCAAAAGAACTCCAGACAAAAAGGCAACCCCATCATGCTTCAATGTCCTAGCTCAGTGCACTTGATAACACAGTCATACATTAGAAGCTATAAGTTATCATTCATGAGCAACAGTCCTCAACGCCACGTTTTTGCGCAACTAACCTTGATCCTCGCAGCTCTTCTTTGGTCTTGGCAGGTGATGACCCGTCCTCGATCGCAGCGAAACACCTTCCAGCAGCTCCGATTGTCGCTGCTTCTGGCTGTGATGGCCACGACGTCGTGCTGCCAGACGTCACTGCGCTCTCCTTGGTCTCCGTCTTCATGGTTGTGCTCTTCTCGCCAGAGGTAGTCTCCGTCTCCGTCGTGGTCTTCACCTCGATCGCGCGCACTAACTTGCCACTACTTGACTTGGAGATGCAGGGTAGACAGTGCCTGCACTTCGAAGTGGTAAGAAGAACACTCGTAGTGTCAATAGTAGCATTTATATTCATAACCGTACCAGTGAGAGGCGAGGCGGAGGGTAGATAATCGTGAGAAGACATGGCTTGCAAATGCTTCGCGTCTTTGTATGATGTCCACTGGCGCCTAAAACGAAATGAAAGATATCTCCGTGAGATTCTTCTTCGCCTCGTCCCAAAACATGTGTTTCCTTAAAAGGTCATTGATGAAAACTTTGATGCTAACAGGGTCAACCGTGATATTTATTCTGCAAACTGCTCATGGCGTCCTTGTTCCGCCAGGTCAGTAAGAAAGCAACTCTACTTCGAGAGGGGTGTGACTCGTTTCAAGGGTGCAGGCGCGACTTTCTGGAGGGCCCTCAAGTAAATTCCGCGTCGCATGACAGCGAGACAGCGAGCTCTCCCGCTCGCAGCAATCTACCCTTGTGCATGTGGCGCAGCCGAAACGCGTTGCCGCTTCCGTGTTTCAAGATGTCCTCCCTGATAAGCTGAATTGAGATAAACGTCTTGTTTAACGCCATCGCCGTCGTGACCGCAAACGCTCGCTCCACCTCTTGGATTAGGTCTTCACGCACCACTTCAAGCGCTCGATCTTGTGGTATACGGTCAACAACGGCCGCGTTTGCGTTAGAGCGCGGCGTTGATATCCCTCCTTCAGTGGCTGGCTGTAGTAGGTTTCGGAACACTACGAGGGAAGCTGGCGCTTCCGGGCAACCCAAAGTTCTGTTGTTGGCTTAGCTAAAGTCAAAGTGATCTCTCTCTACCTGCTGTTAGCTGTCGGCGGTTTCTACCGTCGACTTCTGCGAGCGCCTTCTGCCAAATCGACCTCTCTGCTGGTCGCGTTGGTTTCGCTTCTACTTCTATGTTTGTCCTAACGTTAGTGCCAGCTTGGTGGCGTCAATATCTGTGGACGTCACCCGATGAGTGAGCGGGGCTTGCTTCTATGGAGCCCTCCACTACACCGCCCTTCCAAGCCTTGCCCAGTCAATCGGGTAAAGTTGTTGTCTGTTTAGGCACCACTCAGGTCGATTTGAGGGTCGGAATGTCAAGATGTCAAAATACATGTCAATAATGTATGTCGAAAAGGTTGTCGAAATGTCGAAATGTCGAATTGTCGAAATGTCGAAATGTCGAAAATTCAGAATCGTTGTTGTCACTCTGGCATGATGTCCACAGGGCATGTCCGTGGGGCGCTGGTTGTCTGCTACGAGGCCTCAGATCTCTGTTTGGTCAGATCACGGACGTGGCGTTCGAAACGGGAATCTCCACATCGTTCTGCGAACTGTTTGAGTAGTGTTGGTATATCCTTAGCAAGAGACTTAGCCGACTCGTTGGAGTCCTCAATAGGCTCCAGACCCTTCCAGCTTACGAGTATGTCGTAGTCTTTCTTAGCTGAGTTCCATGTGTAGTCCAGTAGCTCATTGACCGACAAGATTTGGCCTTGGGCCGCTACATGTTCGCGGAGCTCTTCTGAGATGTGCAACAAGCTGTCAGCGTAGAACTTCAACCGGGAGGCGTGGACGTCTGTCTCCTCCTCGGTAACAAGGTGCCGTACTGCGAACGAGTGTGGGTCAGCCCGTTTAATCTGATAGGGCCCAATCCATGTCACTAACAGTTTGTCCTGGTGTTTACTGTCCACCCTCGATCTCAACACATAATCGCCCACGTCGAAGTTTGGCTTCTTCGCGTGTTGGTGATGCTTTTTGTTGCACTCGGTCTGCTGTGCGCGTGCGTTAATCATCGGTTTGTGCATAGACTGAACACTAGCTTTCAATGCCGCCAGCCAAGGTTCAATGTCGCCCGGCTGTTCTGGTAGCGACAATATCTTTCGCTGCTTCGAATCCACACAAAAGTCCAAAGGTGACGGTAGTGGCAACCCACAGAAAAGCTCTACTGGTGCTCTGTTGCCCAGAGATGGAACGGGTGTGTGGTTCAAATTGCCTTGTAGGATAGGCACGAAACATGTCCAATCATGTGTGTCGACTTCATATTCGAGACAAAGTACTCGTAGCACCTGTATAATGTCGCGGTTGGCGCGTTCAATACTGCCATTAATCCATGGGCTATAAGTCAGTGTGAATTCTTGCCGTGACTTAAGGCGCCGGCACACTTCGGCCACAACGGCATTCTTGAAATGTGACCCCGGTCGCTTATCCACAATGGCGGGATGCCATATCGGCTGTGCTTGCCTCCGCGGCCACTGTGCTTGTAGGGGTTGAACACGGTGTCAGCTCGCAGAAATGTGTTGCTTCATCTTTAAGTACGACTAGGTAGCTGTCACCGGAAAAACTTACTCCAAGCTATAAGAAGTCCCAATGGAGTGCGCCATTTCGTTCGTTGGTTCGGTATGTCTCGCTCCATGGTCTTTGGACAATCTTACTTCCTTTCACGTGTTGGCATAAAAGGCAGGTCGACAGGAATCCCTCCACCCGCGCTCTTAGGCGGACCAGGTAAACGAATCTCCTGATCGACTCCATTGTAGCCTCTCTACCACGATGTCCCTGCGGTCCGCAATGATCGACGACCAGTATGCGTTGAATAAGGTCTCCGTCGTCATCGGGTACCCAAAGTTTACCTTCGATAAACCACCCGTCGTTTTCACTGCCAGTAGCCCCCGCTGGTCGACGTGTCTGGTGTCGATTCTACGATTTAACTATTGTGTCACGGTTCGGCCACTCAAAATCCGGATCATTCAGAGGTCGGATGAGTTTTTGTGGCTGTAGTACCGGACTAGTAGATGTTTCCTGGGGCTGCACGTTTGCGCTTCCGTCGTGTTCGTTTTCGAGTTGCAGTGCTGGTTGCTGAGGCTGCGTTACGCTTTCGAAGTGTCATCTGCCGAAGCGGTACCCCCTGAGCGTGGTTCCCGGCCCAGCGAGAGACCATGTCACTCCACACGTTGGATGTCCCATCGATGTGTTCGATTTCATACCTGTACTCAGCAAGTTTCGTTGCCCATCTTAATAGTTTTCCACGGATATGCTTCTTCACCTCCGCGCCGGGCGCGAATACATAGGTTAAGTTTCTGTGATCACAGTATAACTTAAACCCTCCAGGTCGAAGCAATAGGTCGCTCAATTTGTCACAGGCGTACACGATTGAATACGCTTCCTTCTCAATAATACTCGAATGACACTGTGAGCCAGTGAATGTGCCGCTCACGCAGGTCAATAATTGGTGTTGTTGCTGATGTACCGGCTCTCCAGGTGTCCAATCAGAAACTTGAGAAACTATCAGACTCCATCCGACATCACTAGCGTCGGTCATCACACACATCGTCGCGTTTTCGCGAGGGAAAGCCAATGTCACACTATTTGCCAGCAATAGCTTCAGCTCGTCGTATGCATTTCGCTGCTCGGCCGTCAGATGGATCGCAATCCCAGCCGCTACTCGCTTGGTGCGTTTAGCAGCACTCGCTAAAGCAGTATCTAGTGCATCTTGTAGTGGCCGAGTCGTTCTTGGCATAGTCGATTAGACTCCCCCGCATCCAGTTTCCCAAGCACAATCGAGTTGTGGTGCTGGAAGACGAAGTGGAAGTCCCACTTTGTATCGACAGCGGAGCGGATCGGTGCTGTTTGGATGAAAGTTGTTTTGAACGACTGGAAAGTGTGAAGTCGGACATTGTGCGTGTTAAGTTAGATGAACCTTTGGAGTGCACAATGGCTGACGGCTCATCCGTTTGGGTGAATTGGACAGTGAAAATTAATTTGAGGTTGCGAACCATCGCTGGTAATGTTCACATTGCTGAGCCGGTTAAGTGTTTAATCATCCCCGGTAGCTCCGGTGAATTCCTTCTTGGTAACGATCTGTTGCTGAAGCTGGGAATCGACGTTGAGCGGCAAATTGACTTATTGGCGGTGCCCCTTGCAGCCGACGAGAACGAAGATGAATTTGATGATGCAGAAGAACCGACTATTGGAGAGACAGCGCAGCATGAAGAAGACGTCAGGGCTGGAATTTTAGAGCTGGTCGAGCTGGCAATTGTGGATGGGTTCCCTCGTGAATACAAAAAGGAGCTTACCCGCATTGCCTTGCGCGTTGACTTATTCCGAAGCCGATTAGGTGCTGATCCTCCGGCAAAAGTGCCACCAATGCGAATTCGCCTAAAGCCTGGTGCTAAACCGTACAGGTGTAAGGCAAGAAAGTACCCATCCGAAGTTCGCCGCTTCATGGAGGACTTCAACGCTAAACTTGTAGAGTTGGGGTGGGTGTACGAGAATCGGGAGAGCAGGTGGGCTTGCCCTGCTCTACCAGTACGCAAAGGCGGTGGTGAATTTCGGCAAACGGCAGACATCAAGCCCATGAACACACTTGTAGAAGCATTTGTTGGGATCATGCCCGACTTGCAAACAGACCTAGAAACCGTCAAAGGAGCCAATTTTTTCGGCTTGTTTGATTTCATCAAGGGATACTGGCAGATCGCGCTTGCTGAAGAGTGCCAAGAGATGTTATCATACATGACGCATCGGAAAGTTTACACACCTAGACCAGTCCCACAAGGATGTACTGATGCTGCATTATTTTGTCAAGCGACAATTGAGAAATGCTTGATAGAGCTTTTGCGCCGTCACTTGCTTGTGTGGATAGACACTTACTACTATTTGCGAACGACGTGCAGACGTATCTAGCCAAGTTGGAGAGATTGTTTGAGCTCCTAGATTTTTCGGCTTCAAGCTGAGTGTTAAGAAATCTCGGCTGTTCAAACGTGAAGTCCGCTGGTGCGGGAAAAAAAATTCAGGTGCAGGCGTGCGTCATGACCCCGAGCGCATCCGCACGCTGCAAGACCTTCCCTTTCCAAACACAGCGGGCGAGTTACAACAATTCTTGTGTGCAACCAAGCAATCCCTGATCCGCTTTAGTCTAGCGGTGCCTCCCTTTGTCGGTAGAATCGCCTTTGTTGTCTTGCTTGCGGTCGGTGAGCAGTTTATCCCGCTCTGCTGGTGTGGCAGTGGGGCAGTTGGACAAGTAGTGCAGTCCACCACAATGCAAACACCCTGATTTAGGCGTTCCCTTGGCGGCTGCACGTCCAGACTGACCACCTTTCTGTTGGCGCCGATCGGTGTCCTTTCCGGTATTCACCTTCTTAACCACACGGTGGTCTTGCTGTTTATTGCGCCTTTTGTTGTGTTGAGAACCGTGCTTGTGTTCTTTCTTCTCATGTTTGTGACGAGGCGATTTGCTTTCTTCAACGCGCGCTCCTCAATTGCCTGCTCCTTGGCTTTCACGCGGACCAATTCGTACAATTTCCAAATGTTGCACTTGGCCTCCGGAACACGATAGTTCAGTTCATTCTGGACCTTGCTTTTCAGTCCTTTCGGAAGAGAACAGACGATGAGCTTGCACTTTTCCTTAGCGCCACGCTCTTCTTCAAAGAAACTAGTGAAACCATGTTTTTTAATCAGAGTGTTACACAAATGAAAGTACTCAATCACTCGCGCGTCAATGTCGGAGTTTGACATGTTCATGCGCAACTCCTCACGAAACAGCTCCTTCACGTTAGGCAGTTCCTGGTTCTGGAAGCTGTCCGTGATCTCGTGAATCATCTCCAACAGAAAATCATCAGTCACACTGCTCTGCTCCACTCCCCAGCAAACCTCACACAGGGTCTCCAACACGTTAGCGTCGAACGAACTCTTCACGCTTTTCATCACTGCAGGGACGTCCTCTATACCATCTTTGCAGCGATCCTTGGTGTATTCTTCGTACTCCTTCCTCAACTTCAACCACTCCACCAGCGCTTCGCGCGCCATGGATGACACCTGGGGTGGATTCACGATGGCGAAAATTGGGTGTGGCACACGCGCAACCTGGCGGCTTGTCGTCGACTCCAAACCTGAGTCGCCTCTCTGAGCCGTGTCGTCTCCATCCGTTCATCGGTGAAGATAAAGGTCTCATGGTCTCCGCCGTCTTTGGTTGATGTCGTCGCCATAGTTCTTCTCCGGTCGGTCGGTGTTGCTGAACCCACAACTAAAGATATATTTGTAGTAGGTTTCGAAACACTACGAGGGAAGCTGGCGCTTCCGGGCAACCCAAGGTTCTGTTGTTGGTTTAGCTAAAGTCAAAGTGATCTCTCTCTACCTGCTGCTAGCTGTCGGCGGTTTCTACCGTCGACTTCTGCGAGCGCCTTCTGCCAAATTGACCTCTCTGCTGGTCGCGTTGGTTTTGCTTCTACTTCTATGTTTGTCCTAACGTTATCGGATAGTGCCAGCTTGGTGGCGTCAATATCTGTAGACGTCACCCGATGAGTGAGCGGGGCTTGATTCTATGGAGCCCTCCACTACACTGGCGCATCAATGGTCTCTTATGTTGGTGGTTGCCTTGACGATTCGATAGTTGCGACGGACGGCTTTAGGAATCTTCTGGCAGGGCGCAGCATGGTCTTTCTTCCTCCTCCTCTGCAGATTCCAACGAGCCTCCCCGAAGCGCTCATCGTTAGTTGTCTGCTCCACCCTCAGCATGAGGGGAAGTCAGGTGGGACAGGAGGCCGGAGATTCAAACGCTTGAGATGGAGGGGGGATCTTGCGAAGTGGCCAGTTCGGATGTAATGTAATGTATTACGTTTCGCGTAGCCACATTACGCCTGCGCTAGGCTCAGATTTGCTAGTCGGCGGCATAGAGTGGTGTCCGCATACGTCCGGTCTCCCTTTGCCAGTATTGCATCGACAAATGCCCTCTCGAGGGCTTTCCATTTTGATTTCGCGTTTGCAAGCGATCGGAGTTGCTCCAGGTCAGCGCGTGTTCGGAGTCGGTAGGCATATCCGCTGGAAACGAGATCAGCGTTAAGAACGGTAGGTAGCGTAGTCCGTAGGCGACCTCGCCAGACCCCGCCAGTTCGGATATATGGCGGGAAAATGGGCGGGAAGCCCCGTAAAATCGTTCACTCGAATTAGGCAGGATATAATATTTGTAGAGGTTTGTGTACGCATACATATGCTCATTATTTTCCGATCGGACGTACAGTACCGTAAAACTCGACTTGTATCCGACACAATCTTATATCCCACAACTCATATTAGCCAATGAAATCATGTATAAGGAGGGGTAGGTATTAGCAACTTATATCCGACACCAGAATCTATTTTTTACCTTCCATCGATAAATCACTGACTCGCATACCAACCATGTTTCCTTCTACGATGACGCGCGGCAAGCGCCCCAAGCTCAGCTCTGTAGATGGCACGAAATCCAGGGAGTACAAGCGAGACACCCGGTGTGTTGCAGCGACTGCAGGAGCAGGTAGTGAATGCGGAGATCCAGAGCGCCTAAGCGCCCCGACGCAGTGCGGTGGGTAGCTGATTCGGGGGCTGAGCTATCAGCCGCTACTGTGTCAAATGGCTTCAATGGAAATTCCTCCATGTAGTAGCGATGACGAGCAAGCATTCACAGACTTGGCCGCAAAACTAGAAGCGATGGATCTACTACCGGTAGGCGGTGTACATGTAGTGTCTGATAGAGAAGATGTATTAATACATGTAGTTGATATGCATTTGGCTAGAGCTGATAAGCAATAGACACTGTGTGTTCTCTTAATACGTGCGGCGTGTGCGAGCGTTGCGAATTCCTCCTGCGCGCTGGCAGGGTTCTCGAGAGTAACCCCCCCCCCCCTCCACCACCACCACCACCGCCACTTTGCCCTCCGCTGCTATCCAGTTGGGCTAATTCCGAGGTTTTACACGTAAAATTAACAAACATGTGTTTCACGATCTGTTGATAGGCATATCATATTTGGGAGGGGTTTACAACCGATGCACGTAGTATACCATTTCAAGGTCAAATTGAGAGAAGCCGTGGTTCAAATTGAGAGCCGCCAAAATCGAATTGAGATCATCCAAGAAAAGGCGCAATGTCCCGGCTAAAGCTTTCCGAAGGGATTTTTCCGGGCGTGATAGAGTAGACAAGTCAGTGGCTCTGTACATAATATTAACGAAGTGGCTGCTGCCCGAATCTGGCATTCGCTAGAAACAGTACATCGATGCAACTGTCTGAAACTCTCTAGACTTAAGCCCTAACCACTAAATGACCATCACTCCTTCATCCGATTTTTTTGGATTCCAAAAGTTTGAAAAAAATGGAGGGCTGTCGTTCGCTCCCATTTGAGAATTCCGGGATCCCCCGTTACCCGCTGCCTCCGCGAATATGGTCGCTAGTAGATCGGCAAGGCAAAGCGCAGACTAGATACTGACGACAAGGAGGAAGAGGGTCATCAAGCCCCTCAGGATGGCGCAGCATCCACGGTCATCAGCGTGACTGCCCCGGAGATGAAGCAAACTAGCTTTGACTCCTGGTCCAAGTTCCAGGCGTCTCTTCAGCGAAACCAAGCGAAGACGTACCAGGTTTGTTTGCGTTGTTTTCATCTAATTGCCTATCAACGTTCTAACACTATGACGTCTTGCTCATGTCGAACACCAATTAGCTTTAATGTGGTGAGACTGCGAGCACGTAACAAGCGCACTGAAGAGAGGTACAAACGCGACGACGAGTCATTGTCGCACAATATTCCAGTGCGGTTCGAGAATGACAACATGCTGCTCTGCTACGCTCACTACGAGATAACTCGGCAGAGGGGAAGTGGCAAGAAGCCCAGACAAACATCGCGCAACGTTGGTTGTACGGCTCGAGTACGTATACTCTACAACTGGGTTTGTTGTTCTCCTCATTTTCACTTTCGTACATTGTAAAATGTATTAGATGAGAACCTGTCTTCGTTTTGACAGGTATGACTGAAGAGTCCGAGTTACACTGCGCTCTCGCGTGCACAACCACCGTTTCAGTGAAGACGTCTTCAATCAGTACAGTTGCATCCAGGTTAATTTGTCGGATGACGTGGCTGACCAAGTGAATCACATGCTTTCTTTGACTGAGTCCACCAAATCTACGATCAAGTCTGCCGAGTCCAACGCCGAGTCTGTCGATTCTACGATCGAGTCTGCCGAGTCCAATGTCGAGTCTGCCGAGTCTACGATCGAGTTTGCCGAATCTACGATAGAGTCTGCCGAATCCGTCGAGTCGGCGCCCGGATCGACCGAATCGCTAGTACATGCACCCATGGCAGAGCCCATCCAGCTACAACTTTTGTGTTGTCACGTTGAATTGCATCTGCGCGACATCAACCAACAAGACTACAACATGTTTCTTTCGCTACAGGGTATGTGGCGCATGCACAGTTTGCGTAAGTGTTGGTCAGCACTAATTATTGAAATTCATGGTGTTTATCAAGAACATCCCTGCCCTATTTTTCGACGCAATATACTTCCCATCGATGAGCTCGAGTACGTGTTTTGAAGCCGTACAGCTTGTCGTGACCGAGTTGGCATGGAAGTGCTCGTTCCAGTTTAGCGTTTGCACCACCTCGCAGATCATGAGCAGCAGCAGTTTGCGCAATTGGTCATTGCGGCTCTCGAGAACGAACAGCAGCGCGCGGATCACGTTCACATCGGCCCCGACGGCGCCTACACACATAGACACAATGATAGAGACGTTGAGTTCTTAGTACTGGTGGGTCCCTCGTAGCGTCCCCACTCGTGCGATTCACATACGCAACACCCCCTATCGAGATACAGCAGGACCGATCAGATCCGGAAGGGGGTATCCTTAAAACTTTAGAAATTTCGGAAATTGGGGACCAACACTCACAGACGGTCATCTTTGATGCGTGTTTAAAATCGCATTTATACCCTGCAAACTATTGATGAGTCCGGTCTAGATTCGGGCAGACTCGGGAACGACCACCGAAACTTGCCTCTCAGATTCGGGCAGCAGACTCGTCCTAATATTAATTTTAGAAGGGGATTAGATGATAAGCATATATGGTATTGCAGGTTCTCTCAACTTGATTTTGGCGACTCTCAATTTGAACCACGACTTCTCTCAATTTGACCTTGAAATGGTGTACTATGTTAAAATTGTCTGGTCTACTTCAGTAATAGTATTGTGAGTTTCATTCGAATTTGTGAGAATGGTCTGAATCGAATCGCTTTCGCGAATCGATTTCAAATCGATTCGGGCGATATTCAGCCAATCAGAAGTCACCAATCGACCACCAACTAGGTGGCGCACATTTTGTGGTGTGTCTGAGTCCACGAGACATACGCCACCTCTGATTGGTCAAAACCGGTTGGAATCGATTCAGATTGGTCCCAACTTCCCTCCAGGCTCTACAAATTTGGGTGAAAACGACAATACTATAGGAGTATTACTATAGCAGCTCAGTAAATTCAGTTCAGTTTTACTACACTGTAGTATTAATAGCATTGTGGTGAGTTTTGAACTTTGTTTTAAACTTCTCTCGTCATGGTCATGGAAGCAAAAGCGTGAAGGAAGTTCTCACCATCGGTGTATCGGTAGTGGGCTTAGTGAATAAATGCAGAGCTATTAATAATAAAATGAATCATTCCAAACGTGCAAACCTCGTACTAGCGACGCTGCAGAGGTTCTCCCAACTCGATCGCTAGCAGGTACGAGTAGCTATATCTACTTTTTGCTGTATCTTAAGCACTCAATGAAAGATGACCAGGCTAGTGGCGAGCGTTGTCCGCTAGCATCGCGAATTCGTGGTTGACCGACGTCGTGGATGTTGCTTCAACGTGTTCGCCCTTTTCGAGATCCGCGTGCACAGGCTCCACCTTCAGTGTATCTTTCTTCGTGACAGTCAAAAAGATCACCAACACTGCGATGAGACCCAGGAAGATCATGCTCGTGACGGTCGTGCCGAGGTTGAGCCCTGCCTTCCAACCCGAGGGAAGGGCCTCTGCAGAAGCAGAGCCAGACATCGATGCAGAAGCCGAAGCCGAAGTTGAAAGTGAGGACGACCCCGAGCTGGAACCTGATCCCGATCCTGACCCCACGGAATCGGCCGGATTTTGCGACATCAAGTCTCCGAGCGAAGCCCCCAGCGGCCGCGTCAGCACGTACACTGCCCAGAAACCGAGAACTCCGTTAATCGCCTTGAAGTACCACAGCAATCCAACGATGGCGATGCAGCCCGCGAAGAGCACAAGAGAGTTTCCGTAGCCTACGTCAAGCTTCTCCGCGATGAGATCTCCCGCTGAAGTGCCCAAGGCGAACGTGACCAACACGGCCAGCCAGTACCAAGCTTCGCGACGCCGCGTGAAAATACTGTGGATCGACAGGTTCTTCTCAATGCGGTACCACGAGAAGAAGACGATCGCCAACAGCGCCAAGAAAATGGGGGTCGTCACTGCTAGTGGGACGTTGAGATTGTCGGTGAGGTTATCGCTGAGCAGCGTGCCGACGGTACTGATTGCAACAATAACAAACCAGTAGAGCGGCGCAAAGTAGTAGTCGAGCTTCATCTGCCCAGCGAGCGAGGCCAGGAGGATGGAGACCATGACACCAGAGGTCCCGCCAAGACCAAGACCGATATTGCTGTTGAGAAAGTCGGCGAAAGTCTCTCCGACGGTGGTGGCCAGCACCTTGATGATCCAGAAGAAGATGGTCACTTGCGGCACCTTGACGCCCACTTGCTCGTCGAAGAAACCCATGACGTTGGAACTTGTTTACTCGAGGGTGTGTGCTTGTTGCCGGGGCTTGCTGCGGAGTGTGCAAATGCAAATGTGTTGTAGTGGTGGGTTGCACAGAACACTGAGTGCATTTGGATCATGAAACGACCTTACGTTGGCAAACCCCGCACAGATTGAGCCGGGCAGCACAGCCTGTAACTCATAGTGCGACCCAGCACAACAACCCATGATCGCTGAGCCACCAATGGTCTGGTCGGTGGTAAGTTTGCTGAAACGTTAGGCATGTTTCCAGGATTGTTGAGGCGGGCGCAGCAAACTCTGGGCACTGGACACGTTATACCGTGCGGCGAACGCGCAAGACTGTCTGAGGCTTTAATACCGGTAGTTGCACCAAATCGACAACATGTAGCATGAACGCACGTCGGGGATAAGAGCGCGGCGGTGTTGGACACTGGCAGTAGCAAGCGGCGCCTGTAATAGTCGTGTGCGATCGAACAGCGTAAACGCCTTGTAGCCACAAATATGCAGCAACTGCATCAAGTTGTTGCTGCTCTTATTGACGCCTGCAAAATTTATATGCATTGCGCCAACGGCACTTTGCAGCTTACACTTCTGCGGGATGTGCCCACAACCTTGTATCGATCAACTAGTCGCCAAGTCCGAGCGGCCTCCTTGGCGTGTTCAGGATGGTTCCTATCCGTTGGTGCCACAACTGCGAGCCGCAGTCCGTTATATAGTCCGGGGGAAGGGACAGTATTTCTTTTGCCACGTCAATGCTTCAACCCAAACGCCATGACTCTATCGCAACGCAGTGGATCGTAGCTGTGTCTATCAGCACAATGCACCTCGTCTGAGCAATAAAAGCCGCTAGCCCGCCGCTGGAATCGGGTAGCCTCACACACACACAAGTGTCTCCGCCGAATGAATATTCCCCAAGCAATGCAGCCCCTAAACTTTATCTATCTCTCACGGAACCGCTGTGACGAGACCTCCTTCTTCATCCACTTCAACTGGGTGAGGGGCCAAATCTGTCAACACACACACACGTACAACCCCGTCAGCTCAGTCTCCTCCAGCCTCCCCTTGGTCAGTCACTGGCAGCTCACCCTCATGACCACGCGTCCTTGCAGCATCGAGTAGGGCACCGGTCCGTAGTACCGCGAGTCGTGCGAGTCGTGCTTGTTGTCGCCTTCGAGCCACACGTGGTCCTTGGGGATCTTGTGGAACTCGACGTCGGACGACGAGTAGACCGGCCTGACGCAGACCGTGTCCCCCTCCTGGGCGATGACGCGCTTGCACACAGTGTTACGCGGGTTGGACATGGACGTGGCGAGCACCACCTCGCCCGGCTGCAGCCTCCAGAGTCTCGGCGTGAGCTTGTCCAGCAGCAGAATGTCCCCGTCGCGGTTGAGCGTCGGCAGCATGGACGGGCCCGCGCACTTGACGGTGTCGGCCGCCTGCTGGAGGCAGAAGGACACGCCCCCGAAGCGCACGAGGCACCCGAGCACGAACCCCACCTCGCGCAGCGCCAGCGACGCCTTGGCTCTCATCGATACCATAATAATGAGGCACTGGTCGAAACGACGCGCAATAATGCGAAGCGATGCCATTGGTCAAAAATGGGACACCCGAAGCGGTGCGAGGCAGTTGCAGTTTTTAGCGGAGACCGAACAAATTGGCAAATTGGCACACAGAGAGAGTGAGAAAGGGGGACAAGAGGAGCACATACTTAAGAACGATGGACTTGGACGGACCGTCCGATGTGGACGTGCTGGATGGTGCGTGGACAATTTTGGTGCATGTTGAAGTGCAGGTGGACCCTTTTTGATCATTGTTGCGTTCTGTAGATCTGCTACACGATGTGGACGGCGAGGGCGACGCGTTTGAAGGTATGAGTGGATGGACCCATTCTCCTGTGTGTGGACTGGGCTGAAGACTCACTGCTGCCGCAGAAGCAGAGGCTTTCTTCGATGCAGACCCCGACCAGGACGGGGAAGGTGCGACGGAGCGTGTGAGTTGGTTGCATTGTGGTTGACACTTATCTACTTATCTGTATACACGACAGACTTGGGGGATATGACTACGGACAACATCTTGAGCCAGCTGGACGCCGTAACAAATCTTGACGGTTGGATAACTGTGCTCGGAGATGCTTGAGTTTGAGCTGCTGGAGGGGGAGTGCTGACGCCTTTTTTATTCAAATGTGAAGACGATGACGCGCTGGTTGACAACGCAGATGAGTTCCACGACTCAGCCTCGGTGCCTTCTTCGCCTCAGGCTGGTGCGCTGCGCTTGGTTTGCTTAGGCTGGTCTTTTTTGTGCAGGCTGCTGACGATATACGGTTGTGTGGATTTTAGATGTTGGGAGTGAAATGGGCAATATTAACCTGGAGGAAGACGTTGTCGAGAGAGATAAGACATCGGCTTCACAAGAATCAGCTCTTCCGGAACAAACTTCACCAATTTCTAGCGAAGATGTGGTTCAAGCTGTCCTTGACCTTGCAGCAGATGACGAAGTTGTTAATGAAGGGGAAGGTAAAGAGCTGCAAACTACTGACACAGATGCGGAAGAAGCAACACTTCCGACTGAAGAACAGACACAACTTCCGCTACTCATTGCACCTAATGAAGAAGAGATGGCGGGTGACTTGGCTGGGGATGAACCTTCGATTGAAGATGCTATCGTTGAAGCAGTGGAAGATTCGCCACCAGCTCCACCAGCTCACGAGGTTATCAGCGATATATTGGAGGTGACTTCTACCCCTCCTACTATTCCTCCGCCAGCACCTGCAATTGTCCCTGTCATCATCGGCTCGATGAATCCTGTGGAAGACGAGAATGATGATTCAGACGACTCTCAGGGTGAAGAAGATGACGAGAGCTCACCTGCGCCACCCCCGCTGCAGTTGAATGACCCAGAAGACGATGACGAAGATGTACTGGAGGTTGATGCAGCAGTGGTGAGCAATCTTGAAATTGAGGAGAAGCAGCGGATGGAGAAACGTGCACTTTCAGTTGGGCCGGACCAGCCAGTGTCGAAATCTGTAGACGAAACTGTTGAAGAGGAGAACGCGCTTTTGAAGGCACTTCCCAGCATCAAATCTGATGATACGACAGCGATGGAACTTTCTTTCGAGGAGGAAGTTCGAGTTGCGCATGTCACGACGCTGGAGCCTAGTAGCCCCTTCTCTGACATCCACAAAATGGCCGGTGGGGCTAATGCAGCGAAACTCAGCGCTGACGCTACTTTTGGAATTTCGTATCAGAGCATGCGCAAGAACGCTGATGAATATCACACTACTGAAGATAAAGGTGGATACACGCTTCCTAGCGGACCAACTTTCCCTGACGAGCGCGAATTCGAAAACGAGATGGAGCTGACAAGCGATTTGTCATTTTCAGTAGCAACTACTACTAGCACGATTCCTAGCAAGGGTGGCGACTTAGAGGCTGGCACGGATGAAGACGAATTCGCGTTTGATATCAAACCTGCTGCAGACTTGAATCCGTTGTCGGAAGATGAGCTCAGAGCACGGAGAGAGTCGCTAGAAGCTCGGAAGCTGAAGGAAGAGGAAGAACTCCTAAACGAGCTCAAACGAGCTACCGATGAAGAAAAAATGCTAATTGAAAGCAACAAAGCGACGGAGACAGCTCATGCTGACTCGACAGGTGGGTCGACTGAAGCTGCCGTCGAACCCGACTCTCTTTCGTTGACGGAGCTGCACAACATTTACAAACGGGGTCTTGGAGACCAAGAAGTTCTGATGGATGAGAACGAGAATGTGAATGCAACGAAAAAGCCTGACGGCCCTGAGATCAGTCGGTCAATGTCTGTCATGGGGCGCATCTTCAGTCAAGCTCAAGGAGCCACCGAAACTATAGCAGAAGAAGCCGATGGTGACGATGATAGTGAAGAGAACGTGGATAATCGCGGAGGCTCTGACAACATTAACGCTATCGATGACAGCGCCGACGACACCAAAACAATATCCGAGAAAAGTGACGTCGATGAAGCGTCTGAGTGGAGAGAGATCAAACTGGTACAGCACCGACAGACCCAAGAGGATTCAGGATCGGGCTCCACTGCAAAGACCAACAATACCCAGGAGACAGCGTCGGTGTCACGAATATCCTACGCGGAAGCAGCGGGCTACTATGCGGAGACACCCGACGTCATGCAGCACCGAGACATCATTGTGTCTGAGGACTTCCCACGTGGCTCGTGTTTGACTTGCTTGTCACGCCCTCGACTTACGTTTGCTGGAGCGATTGAGGAGCGTGATCGCGTCTTTTGCATCGCTGCAACCGCATTCGACGCTCACAACGATGTGGTGGTAGGGATACTGCAGACTATCTACAGGAAGATCACGAAAAGCTCTCGCGATGTGCTTCTCATTGGCAGACACTGGGAAGATATTGGCTTCCAGGGCACGGACCCCTCGACGGACTTGCGCGGGTGCGGAGTGCTCTCGCTGCTCCAAATCCTGTATTTGGTGGACACTTACCCAGACCTGGCGCACCGCTTCCACGGACTCTCGCAGCACCCAACACGCCACTTCCCATTTGCCTGTGTGCTCATCAATGTCACGCTACAGTGTGTTGTGGCACTTCGGAGTGGAGTCCTGTACGCTGAGTGCAACAAACACGCAAGCGTGTTATCTGGCATGAACCGAGTAAGTCCCGACTCTTGTGTGTGGAAATGTTGTTCTCCCACTGATCTCAACGTGTGTGTTTTCCACTCTTTTTAGCTGTACGTTGCACTGACCTCAAACCTCCACGACGCGATCCAGTCTCGATCGGACGAGATCCCTCTGATCATGAAGGAAGTTCTTGACCGGGGCCGAACCAACCCAGCAAAAGTTATCGATGAAGCTTTCGACGGACCTACACTGCGTCCTTCTCAGCCAGTAGCTGGCACTACTTCTTCGAGAACGAAAGGATCCGATCGCAAGGAGTCCGACAACAACCTGGAGTTCACTGAGATTGGACTGCACTCTGTCGACGAGGAGTGACAGCTCTGCTCTACGACAAAGCAATACAAATCAATTCAAAGAGAAGATGACACAGGTCTAATTCGCAGAACAAATTCAATGCCTATAAACGCCTGAACTTCACAACGCCATAGCTTTCTTGCACAGACTCGTGGGCTCAATATTCACTCTTGAGGAGTTCGAACATGCTAATGGCCGCGATCAAGTTGTTGGTCTGGTCTAGAAAGTGTCATCGAAAATCCCCACATGACCGATCTCCTTCATTCTCGAACTCGAACGGCTAGCAGCCGCAACTTTGACCGAATACGTTGAAAGAAGAGTGCATGGAGTAAGTGGGTGTGGTATGCGACTCTGTTACGTTAAATAAGGTTCGTCTCTAGACTCCTGTACAAGGTGTCGAATCGTGAGCACTCTTGTTGATGATCCCGTCCGTGACAGGGACGAGGAAGATGAGGCACTGAGAGAGGGAACGTTTGGTCGATGTGTCGACGCTGGGGATTTACCTCGTGGTGGAGGTGCAGTAGACGGAGAAGACTCCATTAGGGGTACCGGCATGAACCTGCCCACAGCAGGATCGTTTCAATTAGATGCACGATTAGCTGAACAGAGCTAGTGCCAATACTTCGTAGTACACGGTAAACGTACATTCGACTCCGAACGAACGAGCTGGATTTGTTCGCTTTACTCAGTATGCTCTCTACTTTCCCAGCCGCCTCCTGCGTTTAAATGCAGCAAAAAACGTCAATTCACATGCTAACAGTGTCAGACAGAATACACTCGCTCCTGTACCTGGTCCTCAAGTGTTTTCTCCAGTGTTTTCCGAAGATCGTGCAGATCGCTCAGTGATGGAGGAGGCTTCACAGCTGCAACCTTCCGCCGGTCATCGTCGATCAAGTCCTTCTCCATTTCCAAGCAACCCTGATCAGTAATTTCGAGTCAAAAAGCTGTGAAAAGGTGAACTTAGGTTATGTTGCCACAAAGTATGTACCTGAATGAAATCGATGTCTTCAAGTAGCAGCTGACGCTCTTCAATTAGTGCCTCACGTAGGTCTTCTTTGATCGCGTCGATCTCGTCAAGGTTCAGGCGGCGATGTACCTGTGAACCATAGATAGCAACGTGGCGCACTTGAGGATGAAGCAACGAAACAAGCGGGCATCGTAGAAGCGTCCCAACCTCAGGGCTCTCAAGTACGGCTGTGATCGAGGAGACAGAAATTGTTGAGCCCCTCGACACTGGTCGCTGAGAACCAGACGTCATTGGACGCCTCCCGCTTGCAGTGCCTGGTCGGAGAGCGACACCATCCGCTGGGTCCTTTGAAATCGATCTAGGCGACAGATTATCCATCTTTGGCGTCATCGGCGGCTGATAGCTGCTCGGGTTGAAGGTATCCGAAGTTGACAGAACATAGTCTAAGATCTCGGCGTCCTTGGCAGACCGGATGGCAACCTGACGAGAGGGTCCGTGCATATCTGCAGCCAAAAGCTTGAGCTTCTCTATGAGCAAAGGTCGTCCTGGAGGCTCCGGAATGTGTGGCCGCCTTGCCAAGGCATCCTGCAGCCAACGTCGTTAACATCGTCAGCAGCAGTAAGCCCCCAATTCGCATAAGGAAAACTACCCACCCGAATGTCATCATTCTGTTGCTGGAACTCCGTCAGGATCTCGACCAGCACTGCCAGCTCCTCTCGCAAGTCCTACTTGTACAAAGCGGGCCGGGTTTATTTGTATCATGAGTTTGGTTGTACCATGAGGCAACGCAAGAGACTGGCAGCGAACCTCATTTCCTTCGATGAGGTGACTTCCGATAGCACTCCGCAGCTCGCCTTCTTCTGATGCGCGCACATTGAGCTTGAGCTCGCCCCAGAGCAAACTGCGGATCTGGAAGAACTCGCTCGCTACCGCCTCGCTGCGCACCATACTGCTTCACCAGTTGCACCAATTCCCCAGAGCTCCCCGAATCGAACAGCTCCACAAATACGAGAACGCACATAACGCACGTTCAACGCTATAATTGTTATAAGTTGAAGTTGACCTGCACTCTGGAAGAATGATGACCACACTTCAACTTGCAAAATTGAGCGCCGAATTTATTAACACTCTTAAATAATATTCGCGGTCTTCTCCGCGTCTTCCGATCGGACACACACGCGCATTGGCTGGTGGCTCCAAATCTCACCACCGACTCGCTTCTTGTCTGCGGCAAGCAGTCGCCCACACACAGTGACGCGGAAATTACCCTCCGACAAAAACATACACTGGACCTCGTGACTCTTTGCAGCCTCCTCCATTGGACCTCCCCAGATGACTTGAGTCTTTAGCAACCCCACAACCACCACGTGTTCGCTCACCCCGCAGAGTCTCTCTTCGCCCTCCTCTGAGATGACCATTTCCACTTCAACTCCTGAAAATTGCTGCTCCCCATCGTGAGCATTGAACGCCCGTTGAATAGTAACCCCAATTGGCACATACTGAAACAGCTCGACGTGTAGTGTCCGGGATTCCGCTCGCAAATGCGTCGCCTGGAAGAAGTTCAGCGGGTGGAGGGCAGATCTCCCTTGTCTCTCTTGTTTCATTGCGCTAGTATCTCCATTTTGCGCTTTATCCCCCACAGCCAGCGATGCCGATGCTTCAGTGGCTGAATGACTTTGCAGACTTATTGGGGGTAACAGCAATTCGCGTACCATTTGCTCTTGTTCGGCAATCGATCCGAGGTGATACTCTTCGCAGCGCAGTCGTCCATGAGTCCCAAAGTATGTTTCCCACTCCATCTCCAGCAGATCGTTCAGCATGTCTGCCAGTTCAGTCGACTGTTTCTCTCCACCTAAAGATGACAAGCGCGGGACTTCCACCACAAAGCGACGAGAGCATTGCCGGCCGATTTCCGCCTCGCAGGTGATGTCTCCACTATCATCTATGTCGCGGCGTAGCCGAAAGCGAAATGTCGTTTCTGTCGGGTTGGCGACGTGGACCATGATGGCACAAAACAAATGATCTGTCGTGGGTGCTTGCGCCGGATCATTATCGAGCCTATTGGTCATCTGAATAGGCGGAATCTGCCCCACGCTGCATGGAAGCAACGCCACCGATCGAAGCATTAGAGACGGAAGCGACACGAGCTCCATTGCTAGCTTGCTTTCTCGATAGAAGACTTCGCCCGAGCAAGTTTCATCAGCGTATACGAAACTCCATTCGATCAGGATGTCTTCCTCTTGGTTCTTGTTGCCTCGAAGCAATATCTCGAAAGGAATGCTCACGAAATCGCCGCTAGACAGCGGGAGTGGAGAAGATACAATTTTGCCGCAGCTCAACGATAGAATCTGCGTTTCAACTTGGCCGGAACTGCCCCTGGGGTTGCCATTGCAATTGACTGGGGCGTGTACACTGCCATCGCCCGCGTTAGCCGACGCTAGGGGCAAGTTGTTGAAGATCACACACGTCTTTTTCGCTGCACGTCGATGCTGAACATTCACTGCGAGCCTGTAATTGGTGATTTGCTGGTTACCGGTGCTTCGCACACGAACCATACACCTCTTCGTCTCCGTCGCAAACATCGCGATGCGCAACTTGGAAGCTGGTGGTGATTTAGTTGCTGCAGCTTTCTCCCCTTCTGAAAGTGCCATGGAACCGTGCTCGCGGAGGGAAAGTGAAACCATGGGCAGTTCTCCAACGACGCGAATGCCGACGGGGTCTTTCAGCGTAAATGACGTAGTAATGTTAAACGCCTTAATGAAGCAACCGCAAACGTGAAAAGTCCCCACTCTTAACGGCTGGATTCCCAGCATCACCGTCTTGTGTCTTTCATACGGGCCTAGAGTGAGAAAGCTGGGGTAGCATTCCACACCATCATCTTTTAAGGCCGTATCCATCGTACTATCCGAGCCACTGTTATCTTCTACGAACGCCACCCACGCTTTCACCTGTTGGAGTTTGACGGCCACACCTGTTGGATTCGATAACGTCAGCTGCAGCTCAATTCTCTCATGAACAGGAAAGCCTCTTTCATACATAGCAGGCGCATCGTCAATGTCGTCCTCTTCATCGCCCCCACGTTGTGCTGCCTTCCTCGTCATTTTTTGCTTTTCAAAGGGCGAGTAGAAGAAGTCCGACTTGGTTGCTTGCTGGTTAGATGCGGATTGCGCACCAAACATGCCCAAAGCCGTCGTTCGAGAGAGAAATGGGTGTTGCAGATTGCAACTCGAGCGTAATTTGAGCTTATCCACACAAAGAAACGTAGGCAGCTGCACTTGTTCACTTGCTCGCAGCGCTGTGCAGTCGGACTCCAGCAGATTGAGCAGCTTCCGCTCAATCTTAGCAATCTCCGTCTTTGACTTCAAGTTCCACACAGCAAGGGGCTCTGCCTGTACGCCAAGATGAGGCTTTCCATCGCTGTCGCTGTCACTTATACCCAAAGTCCGAAAGGTTTTAAGCCCACCAGCATCTCCATTCATTCCAGCGCTACCAGCTTCCCTTCCATCAGCCATGTTTGCACCCACCCTTGAAGCTGATACGCGTTCTTCCAAGCCACCTGCGCGGCCTGCCATGCCGTTTTGGTGATGGTGAGGATGAGAAAATGGTGTAAACGCTGGCGATGCCTTCGTAGAAATTGCATTCACCGCAGCGGAGAATTGTTGGCGCGGTGTGGCTAAAATTCGAGGCGTGTTGGTTAGCGTCGACGAAATGGATGCCGCCGCGTTGGACATGGTGGCTGAAGGTGAGTTGATAAAGCTCCGCCTGACTCTTGTATCAATGCCCGATGGCGGGGAAAAATATACGCCGCTTTTTGCATGGAGACCAGTGGCCGCACGATCCGATGGCGAGTGCGCAACGCGAAGTGAAGTAGCAGGCTGCTGGAGATGGTCCACAAGTAGCATCGAGGCTGCAGCGCCCGACTTTCTCATAGCTGGTGACGAGGGGTCCGCGCCTTGAACTGCAATTGAATCGCACCACACTAACATCTCCAGCAGCTGGAGACAGTACGTTCCGACAAGGAACGCGTCTCCGAGCATCCTCGCAATTGTCAGGAGCTGTCGAAGAACGTGAAAGCGAATAATCAACCACGAGTTGTCTGGAACGCCGGCAAACGCATCGGTACCTGATGCTTTCTTTCTCCTGTTCCTGCGATATTGCGTCGTGACTTCCCACGGCAAAGCATCTCTCCTAGCGTGTTTGCCCTGAATGCCCAGACGCTCTGCTGCCATGCGTTCAAGCAGGAGAGCTGCCTCTAAGTCTCTTTGCCGCTGGGATCCTTTCGTGACACTAGAAGGCGACAACAGTAGCCTCAACTGAGAATCCACAGAAGGCGCGTTCCGTGCCAGCAACAGGGAAGCAGCTTCGTGGAGGAAGAGCGCCACTCGTCGACGGTGGCCCACGGTCTCCAGCATCCGACTCGTTTGGATCAAGAACTCGACCTGGCGCTGCGGCTGGAGCTCCGGAAACAGCATCAGTCCTCGTTCCAGCACGTCCCACAGCAAGCGTTTGGTCCACAGACTCTCCAGCACTTTAGCTTCCCCTGACATCGACGCGCGCCTTAACGTCGCCATGGACACCGCTGCGTAGTACCACCCGAGGTTCTCGATCAGCAGACTCTCGAGCTCCGCCGTGCCAGCTTTCGCGTACAGCGCGACAGCCTCCGACGCCTTCTCCACGAGCTCTGTCGAGAACTTGTCCTGAGCCTCCGAGTACAAGCAGAACACGTATCCTTCCAGCGCGGCTGCGAGCCACAAGGCGTCGCCCGGCGCGCCGCCACTGCGCCGCTCTTCCTCTCGCAGCATCTCGACTGCGAGCACGTAGTGGTCCAAGGCGTCCGAGATGCAGCTCACGAGCACGCTGTAGTCCCCCAGCAGCTTCTCTCTGCGCGCCAACTGCCGCTTCCGCCGCCGGTTGCGCGGGTCCAGCGCAGCGACTCCAGCCGCCAGCGGCGACGGGATGGACGTGAATGACGGCCCCGTGGCGCGCGACGTGGGACTTGCACTGAACGCCGCGTCCGCCTTGACGTCGCGTGACAGCACCAAAGGCGACGACGCCGACTGCTGCGTCTGCTGCTGCTGCGGCTCCACGTTGACGTCCAGCAAGACGCTGGCGAGGTCTCCTCCGGCCCTCGGCGTGGACGCGGCGGCGCTGGCCGTGGCCGAGCGGATGGCGCTCTCCAGCGCCATGAGCGCGTTGACGGCCAGCGTGTCCATGACGACCTGCAGGTGCAGACTCACGGTGGACTCGCCCGTGCCCTGCAGCTCGTGGTGCACGGGGAACATGACGAGGTCTGCGAGCCCCTCGCACTGGGCGGCCGTGGCGTCCTCGAACGCGTGCTCGAAGGCGAAGAGTTTGTGCAGCAGCAGCCCCGGGAAGCGCCGCACCGACGCCTCGAACTGCTCGTAGGCGGCGCGCAGCCCGCCGTGTAGTGTCAGCGACGGACTGTGGCACACGCCCAGGACCCCCACGACGCGGCGACTCGCTTGCACGTCTTCCCCGTCGCAGGCGTCCACGCGCTCGGCCGCAGACACGAAGCGAAAGCGCAGGAAGCCCGCGCCCGCCCAGTCCAGCGAGCGGAACGGAGACAGCTCCGCCGCGTAGCCCCCCGGCCGCGTCAGACTGCGAAGCGGCAGCTCGCTGTGGCGCTGCAGCAGCCGCGCGTAGCCCGCGAACACGTCGGGAGGGATGTCACCTACAGGCACCAGGTACACGAGGAACTGCGCCGGCCGCGTCCAGCGCGGCGGCGGCGCCGAACTGCTCATAACGGATACGTCAATTGGAAAAATGAACGTCAACTTTTTGACGAGGATAAGAAGAAAACACTGCACAGCTGGTGATCTGCACTTGAACTATAATGCATACCACTAATTCGAAGGGGAGTAGCACTATAAAAATAGTTTCAAGCACCAACTACAGGATAGGGCAAAGACACCATTCGGCTGGAGTCTAGCACCCAGAGCGTGGTATTCAGCACTAAATGCAAGTGGGGCCACCACTAAACAAAGGGTACGTAGCACTACAGTAAATACTTGTTCTAGACGAAAAGGATTCAAGGGCTGAGGGACAACACTTGAGCGTGAAGCAATCTTGTTGAATCCGATCGAGAGGAACGGCAAGCCTGACAGACTCGTGTAGCTACAGACTACATGCAGCGCCGTGTTAAGAATAATGACATCATGAAAACTGGGGCAAGTTCGTCTTTCATCTTTTATTTATTCATCTACCGCGGTGGCACTTACACTATGACTTGCTCTGAGCGTGGGTGCCACCACAGCCACCTGCACGAGCGGCACGAGCTAGCATGTTTTGCCCTTGAATAATACTTCAGACGTACTTTATATGGTAGCGATACATGTATACACCAATTCCAGCGATCTAGTTGCGCGACACGATCGGCTCGCAACCGCTGCGGTAGTGGCGGTACATGAACACGACGACAACGCCGCTCACGACAGTGGCAAGCGCGACGAACCTAAACACAACGCCGAAGATGGACGTCTCGCTCTTGTGCGAGGCAGTCGTAGCCTTGGCGTCGGTCTCGCTCCAGCCGTCGAGGCACTTGGTCGTGGCCACCTTGTGGAACCACTTGGCCGACGGCCGCGGGATGCGAGCCAAGTCCGTGGGCTTGAGCTCGTAGAAGTCTTCGGCCCCCGTGTGCTCCGTGAAGTTGACGTAGTACATGCCGAAGCGCGGGTCGTACGAGCCCCACTCGTTGTTGTCCAGGAAGGACCAGGCCGTGTGGCCGATGACGGGGATCTTCTCGTCCACGACGGCCTTGTGCACCAGCTCCACGAAGGCCTTGAAGTACCAGATCTGGTCCATGTTGTCCACCTCGTCGTTGCCGCACCATCCGTTCTCCGTGAGCAGGATGTCCACGCGCGTGTCCTGCGATTGCAGGTAGCGGATCATGTCGAGGTAGCCGGGCGGGTAGCCCGTGAACATCTTGCAGTAGTAGTTGCCGAAGCGGTCCGGGATACCGGCGTGCATGCCCGGCATGACGTGGCTGTCGACCACGCCCTTGTATGCCGGGTACCCCGGTAGCAGACTCGAGCACGGCGTGTTGGACGCCTCCGAGTCGCAGTCCGTGATGGCGCGCGACGCGTAGTGGTTCATCATGAAGATGTCGTACGAGCCATTCACGAGCGCGGGCTCCTCTTCCGTGAACGCGGGGAGACGGTCTCCTGCGCGCTCGCGCATGACGGCGGGGTAGTCGCCGTTCACGATGGGGTTCAAGAACCAGCCGATGTCGAAGTGGAACGCGCGCTTAGCCGCGGCCACGTCGCGTGCGTTGCTGGCGTCGAGCGGATAGTACCAGTTGGAGACCAGCACAATGCCGATGTGGGCCGCGTCGTCGATGACGTTGCTGCTCTTGAACTCACGGAACTGTTGTACCGCCTGGGCGTGGGACAGCATCACGTTACATGATCCTGTGTAGGTCTGCGTATCCGAGCCCGAGTAGCCCGGCGCGTGCAGGCCAAGTGCAGGCCAAGGCCATATACCGCGCCTACGAAGGATAGCGGCTCGTTGAACGTGGTCCAGAGCTGCACCTTTCCGCCGAACTCGTGGAAGAGCAGCGTCGAGTACTCGAAGAAGTGGCTCACGATCTCCGGGTAGAGCCAGCCCTTGGGCTCGAGCTGCGTCTGCGGCGCTCTGGGCAGGTCCCAGCGGCGCGTGCTCTGCCTGGCCGCCTGTCTTGTTCTTCGGTGGTCTGCCAGGCTTTCGCTTGACAGGTGCTTGGGCCTCATCGACTGGCTCGTCCGCTTACTCCGTCATCTCTTCCAGCTTCTGCGGGTCAAACATCTTAAACGCCACGGGTCCGCTGCCACACAAAAACAGCATAGCAATATCAGCACAGTCCATCAGCCCCCTCGTCCTGCTCAACCGCACGTACAATTTGTTGGTCACAACGAAGAAGACGAGGAACTTCGTCTCCAGCACATTCACGGCCGCATCTTGCAGCTTCCTGGGTAGACCGCAGCTTCCTGGATAGAAGGCGCGGGTCCGTAATGATGCACGTCATGTACGGGGTAGCCGCCCATCTTGGCCCAGACCACGTGGCCGACCCGGCCTTTGACGTCGTCGCTGAGCGCCGCCACCTAGCGCTCCACCTCGCACTCCATTTCGCGCGTCCGAGTCAGGCGCCGTCTTGGCGCGCACCTTGATCCTGCGGCCGGGGACACTCTTCACGCCCTTGGCCGCCGTGTTGGCGCGCATCTTGGGCTACTTCTCGGATCTCGGGATCCGTATCTGTCTCCACGCCGTCAGTGTTGTCGCTCTAGGCCGGCCGAGTGTATTAACGTGCCTGCACCGTGTCGGAGCTGAAGGTCGCATTAAACTGGTGCCCTCGCATAGCACTGTCATCTATTCCATGCGTCCGCTGACGCGCACCACGATCATTGAACTACATGTACTGCCTTCACGCGCTTTGCCCTGCACCTCGGCACAAAGGTCAATCCTGTCTCCGATACCAGCTCTTCCTCTGCCAATATGAAAGTGAAGGCCAACCAGAGAGAGCGGAATAGAAAATCCTGTACCTGTACTGTACCGGTATGATTTATGAAAAACATATGGGATTGTTGAAGATACATTGCTACTGTATCTGCAGGATGCAGGCTGTTGTCGAAGCATTAATTCGATCTCAGCAACGACGCCGTTTGCTGTCAGCGTATGCACGCGCTCGTTCAGTCGGTTGTCTGCGCCGACCTGAGCGGCGAACGTCTGTGTATGGCACCGAGATACCAGCATCGCCAGCCTCGCCTGCAACCGAAGCGCCCCCAAACTCATGCACCGAGTTGACTGGCTCTACTCGAACACCATCTTCGGATGTGCCGGCTATCCGCGCAGTGTCGTAGACCAGTTCAGCGGGCACTGGCTCATAGTTGACATGCGAGTCGGGCTCGTAGTCACTGAGCTCGCTGTTCTCCTGCTCACTGTTGGCAAACACCTCAGTAGACGCGTCAGAGAGCTCTTCAGCAGAGAGCTCCGGCACCCTCACTAATCTAGCAGAGTACGTATCGCTCAAGTACTCCCGATACGGGGTGGGTCCTAACAACACATCGCCCGTTTGCAAAGGGTGAATCTCAGGGCCTGTCACAGAGACATGCACGCCTTGTAGTCTGTGCGTAGTGCGGGCTCTAGAGCCACATGCGGGGCTTACAAATCGACGCACCGGGTTGGGCATGCCTGGACACGGCACTTGCGCCACCTTCGTGGCTTTGATGACGTGCAAGCATATGCCTGCCTTGCTCCAACCCGGGCACCCACACGTACGACCGACTGCGTCCACCACCCAGCCACCACTTGGCATGCCCTTCCAGATCATACGCCTGTAGTTGGCAGATCCGTAAGACCGCTGGGCATCCGCCGATAATGGGGTGGACGGGGCGGTATCTTCACCATCTTCATCGACATCAGTGGGACTGATGGCCTTCGACCAGACGCGCACCATGACCGCATTCTGGAGCCTGTGCACCACTTCTGCCTCCAATTCGTGCAGCTTTTCTGCCCGGTTAAAAGCGGCTTTTAGGCGTTTGGATACGCTCGGCACGTCGTTAAAACCTTGCATTGCCGAGACGTATCCAAGCCGCGATAAATCCAAGCGAGAAATCAACTCAGCTGGATTTGCGCGCTTGTCGTTGTTCACAAGCTTTAGTGTGAAATGATAGGTTTCCAATGGATTGTTTGTCGATGCGTAGCCTGTAGGCGTGTGAAAAGCTTGCCAATTTGAAAACCTTGGCCCCAAAATCCACATATTAAGCAGGTGGTTCACCACCCGCTTCACCCGTGGGCACAGTTCACCTGCGCCACGCCAAGACTGAATTACGAACTCGCGCATCCGCAAGTATTCGGATTCAGATGCCGCAAAGTGCAAATCATACAAATCTCTGAATATTTTCTGCTTCGTAACCACATCCAGCTTTTCATCTTTTGCATGTTTGTGCACATTTTGCATGACATGAAACCAGCACATCAAAACCAAGCTTCGAGGCAGCTCGAGCTGACAGGCCTTGTACTGTGCTTTGTCCGCGTCCATCATGACAAAGTCAGGCTGGAACGGCACACCAAACTCTCGTAAAACCACACGCTTGAGAAAAGAGAGGCACCACGCGATGTCGCGAGCCTTTCTTAACGACGTGCAGAAGTAGACGACGGGCAGAAAGCTTCCGCTGCGATCTGAAATCCCCACAACAAAAACGGGGTACTTCTGTTTGACAATGCTATGCGTGCTGTCGAGATGCATCAGCGTGGACAGCGAGGGATCTCTCTGCGCTTTGACGTAGCTCTCCAAGAGCGCCATGCACGTTAAACCAATCCGAAAGGGGTTAGCCTTGGATCCTGTCCCCAGCGATGGCTCCACTACTCCATCCACAACTTCAGTATCGCAAAACACCAGCAGACTTTCGCTGGTACGTTCTGCCTCTCCACCATCGTACATTCTTTGCCGGCAAATCTCCAGCACCGGCTCCATACTGTCAGGCTGGTTTTTGGTTCGCCACTTTTTCACGAAGTTCTGCACTTTCTCCAACTTTGGGGCTTGACCGGATATCCTCTCGGCGTTGATCTCCCGGCACAGAAACGAGTACGCCATCTGAGCCACCATCGAGGGCGCGTCTTCTAACTTCGCTTCAACGTAGTTCTTCATAGCACCTGTCAGTTTTGGGCTGCTGGGAGGCGATGCAGGGGCATCTAAGGCCATACTGTGTTCTCCTTGCTCGTAAATAACAATGAATTCAACTTCTGTACATTTAAGTATCTTGTAGCGAGCTTTACACTTCTCTCCTGAGTTCTTGCAGCGTTGGGAGGCGCACTTCGTGATAATGCAGCGCATCTTGTGCCGAGTTGTAGCCAGGGAATCCTCGCAGCGCTCAACATGATCCATCGTACAGTTTAGAGAATCATTTTTATCTCGAACAAAGCGTGTTAGGCTTTGCTCGAACTCGCTGTAGGGTGTTGCATCCCCAGATTTCCATATCTGCTGCCACGGAAAGCGTTCACGACGTCGTACAGGCTCCATGGGTCGAGGAATCAACGAAATGAAGGTACAAAAGCTTAGAATATATTTATAACGTGGATGCAAGACTGCTAAATAGAGCACAGGCTTGGCAGTGGTAGCGACCTAATTTATAGTGGTGAATCCGAGCTCGTTAGTTTTGATTATCCAAATTGAAGTTGGTGGCCCTTCCCATAACACTGGTGTCGACTGCCGCTTTTATAGTGCTGGCTACCATTCAGTCAGTGGCGACCTCTAAATTAGTAGTAAAAAAGGAGGCCCTCCTTTTTGACGAGTAATTTCGACACGGTCGGTCTAAATTCTATTTTCGACACGCAATTATCGACGTAAAATAAATTTCAATATTTACCAAAACTTTGGTAGAGTATACCGAAAAATTGTAAAGTATTAATTCGGATTCCCCGCATTCCCCACTACATTCCCCATTCCAATTCCCCGCATTCCCCACATTCCCCATTCCAATTCCCCGCATTCCCCACATTCCCCGCATTCCCCCAATTCCCCGCGTTCCCTCAATTCCCACCCATTGGGACAATGGGTCAAATGTCGGGTATTTGTTTTATCCCTGGGTGAAAAAAATGAACGTCAAAAACTATTTTTTTACAAGTAATTTCGACAACCTTCGCGTCACCTGTCGAATTCAATCTGCCAAGCATCAAAAACTCAAGCCGCACTGAGAAAGATGGAGGAGCCGCTGTACGTGCCGCTCAAGGTGCGGCGCCAGCGCGAGCAGGAGCGTCTGCAGCGGCGCCGCAAGCAGCTGCAGGAGCGCATCCAGCACGAGCGCAGCGACAGCGACAACGACAGCGACTCGGACGGGCCCCGCAGCAGCAAGCGGCCGAAGCCGAGCGAGCCTTCGTCTCCGTCTCCGTCCGCCGCCGGCCATGACGCTCCGTCGCCCGCCCCGCAGCAGCCGCAGCGCTCGGCCGTGAGTCTGCTGGACCAGGCGTACGAGATGCGCAAGCGCCTGGAGGCGCAGGGCGTGAACCAGCAGAAGGCGCAGCAGGACGCGCAGGAGGTCACGATGCTCAAGGAGGCCAGCTACGTGCAGAAGGCGGCGCTCGTGTCGGCCCACGAGCGCGCCGAGGGAATCCACTACCAGGAAGTCATGCGGACCACGTGGAGGCCGCCGCGCTGCATCGCCGACATGACGCCGGACGAGTGCGACGCCGTGCGCAAGAAGTGGCACATTCTGGTGGAGGGGGAGGACGTCCCTCCGCCCATCAAGTCGTTCGAGTACATGCGCTTCCCGCCGGCCATTTTGGACGCGCTCAAGGCCAAGAACATCCTGCGGCCCACGCCCATCCAGGTGCAGGCCATCCCGTGCATCCTCGCGGGCCGCGACATGATCGGCATCGCCTTCACGGGCTCGGGCAAGACCGTGACCTTCACGCTGCCGCTGGTGATGCTGGCGCTGGAGGAGGAGAAGAAGATGCCGATCATCGGACACGAAGGCCCCTTCGGCCTCATTGTGGGCCCGTCGCGAGAGCTCATGAGGCAGACGTTCGACGTCGTCAAGCACTTTACGAACCACTTGTTCAAGGCAGGGTACCCGGAGCTGCGCAGTCTGCTGTGCATCGGTGGAGAGGACAAGCGCCAGCAGTCGGATCTGATCTCCAGTCGCGGCGTGCACATTGTGGTGGCGACTCCCGGTCGGCTAAATCACTTCCTGAAACTCAAGGAGATGAATCTGCGGCTGTGCAAATATATTTGCTTGGACGAAGGCGATCGGATGCTCGACTTGGGCTTCGACGAGGAAGTGGCCACGACCTTCAACCACTTCACAAGTCAGCGGCAGACGCTGCTGTTCTCGGCCACGATGCCGCAGAAGTTCCAGGATTTCGCCAAGGACGTGCTGGTCAAGCCCGTTCTGGTCAACGTGGGTCGTGCCGGTGCTGCCAATCTCGATGTGATCCAAGAGGTGGAGTACGTGAAGCAGGACGCCAAGATCGTGTACCTGCTCGAGTGCCTGCAGAAGACGAGTCCTCCGGTTGTCATTTTCTGCGAACGCAAAGGCGACGTCGACGATATTTACGAATACCTCATTCTGAAGGGCGTTGAGGCCGCCTCGATTCACGGTGGCAAGGACCAGGAGGAGCGTAACGAGGCCATCGACTTGTTCAAGAGTGGCCAGAAGGACGTTCTGGTAGCAACGGATGTGGCCGCCAAGGGTCTCGACTTCCCAGATATCAAGCACGTCATCAACTTCGACATGCCAGCCGAGATCGAGAACTACGTGCATCGTATTGGTCGTACAGGTCGTTGTGGTAAGACTGGCGTTGCAACGACGTTCATCAACAAGAGTGTTCCTGAGAGCGCGCTGTTGGACCTCAAGCATCTGCTTGTCGAGGCCAAGCAAACGGTGCCACCTGTACTTAAGGCACTGGAGGACCCGTACGAAGAGCTGGAGCGTAGTGGCGATGGTCTTTCCAACGCCACTGGTACCAAGGGCTGTGCGTTCTGTGGTGGTCTGGGTCACCGTATCACCGACTGTCCGAAGGTGGACTCGCAGGTGCGGAAGATTGGTGCTGGCAAGCGCGATTTCCTCGCTGGGAAGAGCGAAGGCTACGGTGGAGACTCGCTCGGTTAGGCGATCAGTTAGCTTGCACATTGCAGTGGGCATGGCAATATATTCCACAACCTAACCTATCCACACTCTTCCTTCCGGTACAGTGTAGCAAGCTGCTGCTGCTAGCAATGTGTATGTTAGTGGGTCGTTACGACGTTGAAGTTGTCCAGCGCAAACATGGCTGCGCTTATAAATACTGCTATCAAGAAACGGAGCAGGTCGGTGTTCTGGCTCAACAACAACGTTGAACGCGTCTGCATCCCCCGCCTAGGAGCGGCTGATGCCATGGGCACCTCGTTGTCAAGGAGTTTCTCGCGCTTTTGGAATCGCAACGAGCGGCGGCTGCTTCTCGTGGGGCTAGATGCCGCTGGCAAGACGACGATCCTGTATCACCTGCGCTTGGGCAAGGCGATCGCTAGTATTCCGACTGTCGGCTTCAACGTGGAGACCATCAAGTATGACGGCTATAAACTCAACATTTGGGTGAGTCCACTTGACGCTACATGTATGGCATGTGCATTCGATCTCTTGCTCACTCGTTGACTTATTTGTCTGAGACCGTAGGATGTCGGGGGACAAGACACTTTGCGGCCGTACTGGAGGCATCACTTCACCGGAACGCAGGTGCAGGGCAGAGATCGAGCAAAGAATACCGTGCGAGTCTAACTTGGTGTATTGTATTCATGACCAGGGAATAATTTTCGTTCTCGATAGCGCGGACGAACAGCGGCTCGAGCTCGCAAAGGCTGAACTCAACGGCATGCTCGTCGACACGCAGCTCCAAGACGCGTGTCTGCTAATTATCCTCAACAAGCGTGATCTGCCGGACGCTCGAGATGTCCAAGTGCTGACCGATGCTCTGGAATTCCAAGAAAGCTGTGCTAAGAGTAATCGTCGCGTTAAGGTGCAACCTGCAGTGGCCACGACGGGCGAGGGCCTAAACGATGGCATTTCGTGGCTTTGCGAGAATATGACTGCGCTTTGAGCGCTGACTCCGATAAATAGGTAGACACCTTCACAGTTGACAGCGGCTGAAAAGGAATACAGTCTTCTTTCTTGATCTGTATGCTTGGAACGGAGGTGTGTGTGTGTGTGCAAGGACCACCTCGCTTGTCCACTACTCCACCCGTAGGAAGCTTCGTACGGAGCACTCAATGCTCCGGAGAGTGGTCTGTAATCTACACCTACCGTAGCTCGCTTGCACGAGTCGCTGCTCTAACTTGGAGGTAAGCGTGCGGGGTCCCAACTCCTGGGAGCAGATCGTGAGTGACTGCAGCACCAACCTCGTCTAAGACCAGTCGTGCGCGAATGCCACACCCTCGTACTTCTTGGCACCAGGGATCTCGGTCTCGTCCATCAGAATGTTTCCATCCACGTCGAACACCGTAATAAAGGACGTCTGCCTCTGTTCATCCTCCACCTCCACACTCTTGATGGCCACAATGACCGAGTCGTCGGACCGCGGCACAAACTTGAAAGACGAGAACCCGCGCAGTGGCGTGATCTTTCCGATCTCGCGCACCTCGATGCTGCTGAAGTCCTCGCTAGCGATAACGACCTTGTTGGAGCCACGCTTCTCGTCCTCCATGTCGTTGTACGGCTCGGTACTGACGCGCCGCGGCAGGATGAACCACTGACGGCGGACGGGGCTCCACTCGATGGCTTCGTGCACGACGTATCCGGGCCAGTCGCAGCCCAGCGCCTTGCGCACGGCCGCGAAGTGCGCCGTCCAGTCTTCGTGCCGCACGTCGCCAGCGCGGTCCATGACAGCGACCCAGAGGTTGCCGTCGCTGATGACGTTGCCGCTGTTGTCCGTGAACTCCTTGCCCACGCTGCCCATGTACAGCTCGCCGTCCTTGACCGTGGCCCACTCGTGCTTCTGGCCCTTGCCGGCCACGCCGTCCCCCTCCATGACGATGTGCTCCGGGATCGCCTGCAGCGGCTTCGTGGCGCTCGGGTGCTCGAAGTTCTTGAGGCGGAAGACGATGCCCGTGCGGTCGTCGAAGGCCAGCAGCTTGCCGCCGAACCAGGCCAGCTCGCTGAGCTCGAAGCCACGTCCGGCCTCGTTCATGCTCGTGGTGAACTTGGACTCCTCGCCGAACGAGACCGAGTACGCGTCGCGCTTCTGCTGCGCGCTGGCGCTGCTGGGCGTGACCTTGAGCGTGGCGTGCATGATATACGACATGAACTGGGGCTTCTTGCTGCTCTCGTCCTTGGACTTCTTGTCCAGGTCCGCCACGATGACGAGGCCGAACGAGTCGGGCTTGGGCGGCGGCGCGAGCGTCGGCTCCTGGCGGATGTTGTGCCGCACCGAGTCCAGCGTCGGCAGCAGCAGCTGCGGCTGGTCGTTGCCCCAGTTCTCGGGCGTGCGCATCCCCGCCCCGTTGCTGACGCTACTGTGGCTGGCGTTGTTGCTGCTGCCGCCGATGGACGATCTGGACAGCGACACGAACGTGAAGATGGCGAAGGCGATCACCAGCACCAACGCGCGTCCGTGGCGACGCATGGCGGCAAGCGCCGCGGCCGGCGGCGGCTGCGCGCGGGACGAGGAAACGGCCGCGCCGCCGCTGGGAAGGGGCGTCGACCACATGCTGCTGCTGCTTCCGTCCTCCAAGGTGCTGAGCTTGCGCTTCTTCTTCTTGGCGTCGACGCAGAGCACCAGCATAGACCGGGGAGGAAGCCGGAGGAGTGAACACGTCCGTTACGACCGCAATAATGCCGATGTCGCCAGAAGGTCGCAGCAAAGGACGCTGAACGGACTATGCACGATTTCAGCCAATGGACGGGGGCCACAGTCGGCCAATCACAAGGCGCCGCCTGGTTCTGTGACGTGGTGCAGATCTCCTGACAAGTGCGACTCAGTCACTGGAAATGGCGGGCGGCAAGAATGAAGAGGTGGCGGCGCTCGAGGCGCTGCGCGATTCGTCGGCGGAGCTGGTGCGATACCTCGACAGCATCAACGAGAAGCTGCTGCAGATGAACCAGCAGAACGAGAGTGCGTGGCGGTGCTGCTCGTTGATGTATGTGGCTGGCTGCGAGACTAAGTGCGTTTCTTGTTGCTGCAGTGTCGCTGCGAGTGCTGGAGAACTGGTCCAGCGTCATCGCCATCTCCAAGGTCAGCTCGGCATCTGCAGCGGCGACGGCGTCCGGGAGGCCTCAGGCGGAGAAGGAGCTCGTGCGGACCTCACCCTAATGATCGAACGATCGAGCGAGAGGATCCGGACTGCAATGACAGGCCGCCAGCTAGTTTACTACAAGAGCGCAGAATAGACGGAGTGCATGTATTTATACCGGGAATGAAGACTGCTTGTCGTATATACCTACCTAGATGGGTGTGCTTATCTTGGTGGAGACCCGAAATAGACGAGAGTATGGCGATGGCGAAGGTGACAGATAACCAGGAGCAGTGTTGCTGCTACTGGTAGTGCGAGTCGGAAGCACACAGGACTGTGGCCTGGAATTAGGCAAAGGACCACATGCGCACCAACGGGTTTGAGAAGCCCTTCTCGCGAGACCAAGCGACGAGCTGGCTCATCCAACTGACCCTCATCGGGGTACGCACAAATCCTTCGCTCTCCATTGCATCGCGTCGTGTGGTCCTGACTTACTTGATAATTCTGGCAGAGCTTCATCACCTTCGTCTCAACTCTTTTAAGCTGGGAGAAGGTGCCACCCTGCACCATGATTCCCAATCCTAGAGAAGACTGTCTAACCTTCATCGTGTGTCTAGTGTCTTGCTATTCTCCTCCCAAATGCCGCTCTGGTGATCGCCGTCGTCACAGCCTGGTCTATCTGCGAATCGAGGGACCCTGCAAAGCCCGTGAGACTCCTCCTACTTGCGCACCACACCATCATGTGCAGGAACTAACTACTCGACTCTGTTCTCCTTGCTTGCAGAAACCCGCATCGACCTTCTTTCCATCCGTCCTGCGAGTTCCCCATAAAGAGCCACGGTATTGCGGGTTGTGCTACAAGAACAGCCCCGGACTCGACCACCATTGCACCTGGCTGAACACGTGCATCGCAGAGAGCAACTACGAGGCGTTTTATTGTCTGGTGGTCTCGGCGACGTGTCAGACGCTGCTGCAGACTGTTATAGGCATCCTCATGTGCACTTTGTGGCAGTCCGAGGTGAAGGCCAACGCGACTGACGGCTGGGATAACGCAGTGATCGCACTGCTCTGGATCCACAACGCAGCCTGCCTATCGCTGACAAACTCGTTCGTTCTCCTGGCTGGCTTCCACACGTATTTGCTGTGCGTGGGAATGGGCACCTACGATTTCATCCTGGCAAACGGATCCGATGGGCTGTGCACTCGCATGCTGAAGTGCAACTGCCTCCGCCGCAGCAAGGCGAGGAATCGGAAGCGCAGCCACGTACAGCACGGCGATGTGGATGAAACCAAGAGCGCCAAGGGTAGTGCGACGAGGTCGAGAAGAGGGTCACCCCCAGCTGCCATCACACCCGCGAGTCTCGCAGCCCCTTCGTCGCTCCGGTCGCAGACGTCACTCGAGCATGCGGCGGCAGCGGCAGCTCTCGAGGTGAGCAGAAACAGCGAGCGCGCCGCCACTAGCCCAGACCAATCGAAGTCAAGTCGGGCGAGCACTAACCCAACGGAGATCGCCGGCAGTGTCGCATCCTCCACGCAAGCGGACATGGTCCTCAGCGTGGGTGTCAACGAGAGCGAGGGCATCTTCGAGGAGGTCGACCTGAGCAGCCCCCCGAAGCCGAAGAAATCTTCGAGGGCAGTGGTAGCCCCCGCCACGATGACAGAGTCGTGATGGGTTGAGGGTCTAGCGATAGAGCTGCAGGATCAATGCACACGGCGCATGCACTCGCTTCAACATGCCCGTGTTGAAGCGACCTTCCTGCGACGTGTGCTAAACCCTTTCTAATCGGATATCGAGAGTGAAAGGATGGGTAATTTGATTGGCGAAGACCCGTTTGACTTGTGTTTTGTATGCTCCGCGGAGTGATTGGCTATCGCTGGCCTTGCACGCGGGTCTGGAAATGGGCCGCAGAGCATAGTAGCGTTGGAGACGTCGTCGGGTATTTGCCAGCAAAACCTCTTTTCACCTTAAACAAGGTGCGTCCTACAGCTGCTCGTAGCGCCGGAATGCTGTCCGCGCCATGGCTCTGATACTCAGATCAGCATACTAACGGATTGTTGTCTGCACCCTCGTTCAGATGCGTCACGTTGCTGCTTTGCTGTTGTGTGTGCTCGGCGGAAACGCCACCCCGTCCGTGGCTGACCTCGAGAAGGTCGTGACCTCGTTCGGCGGCGAGTTCAACCAGGAGCAGGCCGAGAAGCTCGTCAAGGAGCTCGAGGGCAAGAACATCGAGGAGGTGGTCGCTGCCGGCAAGGCCAAGATCGCCACCGTGTCGGTGGGCGCTGCCCCCGCTGCTGGCGCCGCCGCTGGCGGTGCTGCTCCGGCCAAGGTGGAGGAGAAGGCCGTCGAGGAGGAGGAGGAGATCGACATGGGCGGCGGCATGGACATGTTCGGCGGAGGTGACGAGGACTACTAGACGTCGTCAAACGTCTCGCGACCTGCTCAACCGGGTCGGGTAGTAACTTCAGCTTAATCGAACGCGCATGCCAGCCAAGCTTGTGACGCAATTCGCACACAGCACACTCGGGTGTCGTCCACTGCTGCTCAGTCTCCAGCAGGTGTTTCGTATTCGTGGAGAAGTGCTCGTCGTCGTGTGGTTTGCAGGTGATTTCGTTGCTGTTACAGGTTGCACGAACTACGCTATTAGCATTATCTCGTCTAGCTACGGTCGGTGTCTGCCCTTGGGCGCTCAACAGGTTCAGAGTCAAGTCAGGTCAACCAGGTCGTCTAACCGAGGAGTTTGGCGCTCACGCGACGGCAGATTCCAGCCCAACCCATAGCGGAGATAGCGCCAAGTGGGAAGCCCGGGAACGCCATCAGTCGCTCTACCGGCAGCATGTAGCCCTTCGGTAGCATGACCAGAGGTTCGTTCCAGTAGTAGAGCATAGCGAGCCCCATCAACACCGGCTGCAAACACAAAAGCTCAACGTTAGTTTTCCTTTCTGCTCCAAGTTGTGCTGGCTGAGACCACCACAACACTCAGCACCACAGTGGACGTACCGTTCGGACGCGGTCGAACTGCTTCTGAAGCTCCGATGGCGCGCTTGCAGCCAGCCGCTCCACTACACACCACGAATCCAAGTACATCAGCCATCGCAGACAGGAAGGTAAGTTTCCATTGACACCTCATCGTCCAACGCACCTGCGAGCTCCTGCATCTCCTTCTTGAGCGCGTTCATCTTGCGCGTGGCCTTAGCCTGCTCCACGAACGTCTCGACCGAGTTGAGGCGGTTCACAAGGCGAACCTGCGCGTTGTACTCGCCCAGCAGCTTCTGCTCCGCCGGCGACAGCTGCGCGCCGCGGCCGCTCCACAGCTTCATGGCCAGGTCCACGGCGAACACGAGCACGGCGATCAGCAGCACGTCGTACACCTTCAGCGCCGAGATCGTCGGCAGCTCCGCCATCATCGTCGTCATTCGACTCAAAATTGACTTTTGTATCAAGGAGTGCGAATCGCACTTAGCCGACTCATAGTGTACAGTACATTTGAGCCGACGCCTTGAGACTCAAGGATCACTCACTCACCACCATGGCGCAGGACATGCGGGCGCTGCGTCAGTACATCACGGCCATGGACGACCGGCAGTACGAGAACCTGCCGGAGGGCGTCGTGTGCCTGCTCATCACCCACAGCAACCTCAAGCTGCAGATGGTGGACATCCGCCTGGACTTGCACGGCACCGTCGGCGAGCTGCGGCACAAGGTGTACCAGCACACGGGCACCAAGCCCGACGCCATGCAGCTGCTGGTCATGCGCAGCGACGGATCGGTGTACGCCAGACTGGACGACGACCGGAGGATGCTGGGCTTCTACAGCGTGGAGAACGGCATGCGGCTGCACGTCGTGGACAAGGATCCGTTCTCGCTGTCGAGAGGCGGCGGCCTCGAGGACGTCTCGCTCGTCCAGAAGTACGAGATCTCCGAGGAGGATTACAACAAGCGTAGGTGGCCTTGTTGTGTATTGCTGGTGTGTTGGGGTGGGGCTGACGGTGGGTGTGGCTGCTGGTTCGATGGCAGGCGAGAAGACTGTGCGCGCTTACAAGAGAGAGCAACTCGCTAAAGACCCGAACTGGAAGCCCAAGACCATGATGAACGTCGCTCGACCTGCTGCGGACCCTGCATCGATTCCTGGACCAGAGAGTGTTGCGGGTATGAAGATTGGCGACCGATGCGAGGTGCAGCCTGGAGGCCGACGTGGACAGGTGCAGTACTTGGGCGAGATCCCGGAGATCGCCCCGGGTTACTGGGTGGGCGTGCAGTTCGACGAGCCCGTGGGCAAAGGCAATGGCTCCGTCAAGGGCACGACCTACTTCAAGTGCGAGCTGAAGTTCGGCGGCTTTGTGCGTCCGCACAACGTGGCGGTCGGTGACTTCCCTGCACTAGACCCATTCGCAGACCTGTCAGACGACGATGACGACGAGCTGTAGGCCGAGGGTCGAAAGTGGGTAGATATCAATCTGAAGCACTGCAGCAGCAGCAGCAGCTAGTAAAGAGTCCGTCCGTGGAGCTGCATCATAAACGACACGAACCGAGTGCCACGGCAGAGTGGGAAATCAACTCTAACTTACTTTCCACGGTGTTTCTGCTCTGCTCATACACGCGCTACTTCGTCTCCTCTGCCCCGCACGCCACCTGCATCCTCTGCGCAACGCCACCGAAAGCGGCAGCAGCAGCAGCACGAGCCTGTGACTGTCCGGAGCGTCCTCTGACGACGCAGCGCCCCCGCCGAGCTCCTCCTTACACCTCGGCCTTGCGCGTGATCTCCTCGACGTTCCAGCGCTTGCGCTTAGACAGCGGGCGCGTGCCCGACAGACGCACGAAGTCGCCGATGTTGCACACGTTCTCCTCGTCGTGGGCCATGAACTTCTTGGTCTTCTTGTAGTACTTGCCGTACTTGGGGTCCTTCACGATGCGGGCCACCTCCACCAGCACCGACTTCTGCATCTTGTTGGACACGATCTTCCCGAACAGCGGCTTCATGGCGGCGGCAAAGTCACAGCAAAGCAGGAGGCTTGGGCACTCACTCGGCGGCGATATTTGTTTGGCCAGAGAGCTCCACAGCCGCAGACGTCGCGAAATGTTTCCCGAAGGTAGTCTGAATCTAGAGCTCTACGATTCGCTGAAATGTTTCCTCCATTTCATCCAATGGAAAACGGTTTGGGTAGTCGCCACGTCACAATTGAACAGGATCGCAATGGGCAAGAGCTTCTTCGTGCCGTACCTGTACGTGCCCAGTGCCGAGGCGACGTACGTGAAGCTGGTGACGCCCTGGGGCAGCGTACACATGGAGAAGGGCTTCCTGGAGCAGCTGGCTGTCAGCGTGGGCGTGGTCGTGCTGACGGTGATGCTGTGGCGATGCTCCGCGAGACTCAACGCGAGGCTCAAGAAGAAAGTGGACGCCAAGAAGAAGGAAGGGGGCGAGGAGGAGGAAGAGGGAGAGAACGATGGCGAAGATGAAGAGGAGGAAGACGAAGCGTCCAGTTCTGTGCTGGACGAGAGTATGGTCAAGAAGGGCGAGAACAGCTACTACTACGCGCACAAGAGCGTGGTCTCTTCGTACGGCTGGAGCGACAACAAGACGACTATTAGGTGGGCAGGATGCTGTGGGTGGTGGCGGGTAAAATGTGCCTCAGATCTAACCGGTAGGACTGTGTGTGACGTTGTGCTGCCAGCATTTTCCTGACTGACAACGTGGTGAAGAACATGAAGGACGAGCAACTGGTTTTGGTGAGGGTCCTTCACTCTGATCTATGTTGCGGTGTGATACAGTATTGCTGATTTACTGGTTGTCGCGGCAGAAATGGACCAACATGTCGCTGTCAATGGACTTGCTGAACGCTCCGGGTGGTGCCCCGGCCAAGAGTCTGGTGATCGCTACACTGTTTCACGAAATTACAGACGTCACGTGGGAGGCAAGTAAGGACACGCTCACAATTACACTGACAAAGGCGCAGGAGATGCCCTGGAAGTCTCTGAACGGAGCTGCCAAGAACATGGAGGACCACATCGAGTATGACGAGTCTTTCTACGACTAAAGAGCTCCTCACTGAAGATTGCACTCTAGGTCTGTGCCTTGGATTCAATATATTGTAGATGAGAATTAAACCCCGCACTCAAGTTGCTCGAGCCGGAAGTCATTGACAGAATCTTGTCGATGCACTGTTCACTCCGGGCTCCAAAACTTGAGATGCGCGGTGTCGTATGTGGCCGTGAAGAGGTTGTTGGTTGATGCGAACACCACGCCAGTCAGAAGATCGTTCGGTACGGCTTGCGAGCTCACAAGCTTTACGCGCGGCCCCGCTCCAGGCTTGCTCGACGAAATCTCCCAAATGTTGACGAAGGTGTCCTCGCTCACGGACACGGCAAATTCGTTGTGCGCGTCCAACGCCGTAATTGCGCGAGTATGAGCAGCAACTTCGGCGTGCACATGAAAGCTTTCGGGGTTGTACAGCCGCAGACACCCCGTCAGAAATCCTGCCACCAGCCAGTTTTCAGCCATGAAGGTCATGGAGGTCGCGGGGTAACCTTTGCTCGCAATCCGGTGCGTTACCTCGAAGCCGTCACCGGGGCTACGGATCATGATAGCTCCGCTCATATCGCTGCTCGCCAGCAGAGTACCGTCAAGGGAGCTCTCCACACAGCAAATAGGCTCGTCGTGCCCCGTCAAGGTCTTGCACACTTCGAAGCCAGAACCTTCTGCAGCCTTAGCGTCTTCTTCCTTCCCAATGACAAGCAGCTTCCCGATCGAGGTGCCTGTGTGCGATCGTGGTACATACACGTTGTGAGGAAAAATGTTCATCACTGGAGCAGCAGCTCAGCTCATTTTACTTACCCACGACAAGCCGCGGCTCTTTCATATGAACCGAGCAAATACCCTGGCAATAGAGAGAGTCACCTGTGCGTTCAACTTGGTGAGATTGTAGGTAACAACACAACAGTGGAGATGGATGGATAGATACCTTCAGCATCGTTACCCACGATGTCTTTGAGTGCGATCTCCGACAGACTCTCTTCGCCCGTGGCATCATAGATCTAATGGCGTGGACGGCAACGTCAGACTCGTCGATGCGGTTGCGTCAATCCGCCAGAAAGCAGGTTGATACCTGGATACCGTTGTCCGAGGCGACGACGATCACCACCAACTCCTTGAGCGTGCAGAAGCGCACTTGGTGCACCGCCGATTTCTCTGCACACGGCAGCTTGTGGGTCATGAACGGCGTGTGCGTGGTGTCCACGTACACGACATCGTCGACGCTCGCGTACGCCTGCACGGTCAAGAGGCGGTTAGGATCGGAGGTCTGGTCTACCGTTAACACTCACTCCGAGCAGTGGGGCACCATCATGTCGCCATGCTTGGAGAGGTTGTTGCACACGTAGGACGCCGTGTAGGTCGTCGGCTTGAGCTCCGGGTCCGCGAACCACGAGGTCGCCATCGCTCCGCTTGCTTCGCTCGAGCCTTCAACGCCCGTAAAGCAGTTTTCGGTTCTGCCGAAAAGTCGTCAAGATCCGCAAATCGACGTGGGCGGGAGACATGGACCTCATGATGGAGGACGTGGTGGGATCTATCATGCAGTCTTTATTGATTGAGTGTTGGTGGTGTAGTCTAGTGGGCAGTGACTTGGAGCTCCTCGATCAGCACGCTTCTCGGCTGCGTTGGGGCCTGAACCTCGTCGTGCTCCTCTTCCGAGATGGAGAAGAGCTTGGTGGCTGAACCTTCGCCCGTCAGCAATTCTGAGCTCGTAGTGTCGTCTGATGGCTCCTCTTCTTCCACCTCCATTGGCTCAGGTTCAGAAATTGGCAATGGCTGTTCATCTGCCATCGTCTCCGACGAGATCGTCTCGATCACGTCATGTGCGACGGGGTACTGGTCGGCGTCGGCAGCCAGCGCAACCGTGATGACAGGGAACTCGACCACGGCCTTCCGCTTCAAGTTGCTCTCGAGGCTTTGGTTGCCGTCCAGTCGGTAGTACTGCGGCTGCGATGCTGGGGTGAACTCTTTCCGCAGGAGCAGCAAGATGTGCTTTTCCCAGTCGGCCACCGCATACTTTTTCAGCTTTCCACGGATAGCAACGTTTTCCTACACACAACGAAAAATTAGCGCTAGCAACAGGACGCTTGTCTTCACAAGCAACACCCAACGTACCTGGCAGGGGGTGAGGTATTTGCTGAGCAGCGCGAAGAGCGTCTCTTTCTCATTTGCCCGCTTCTCCGAGTGGCTCACCGGCACTTCAGCACTTGGAAACGCCCACTCGACTCGCCAGTACAGAATGTTCTTCTTCTTGTCCATGTAGGACGAGTTGCGTGTCCGCTTGCTCATGCCAGGGGCGAGCAGCGTCAAGGCTACGCTGCGCTTGGCCGAGTGCTCCGCAAACAGCTGGACCCCAATGGGGAAGCGCGCTAACCAGTCTGCGGGGATGTCCGGGTTGATATGCGCTGACGATCCTCCAGCGTTGTTCTGCTCAGTCGACGCTTTGCGCTTCTTGTTGCTAGTGAAGCGCCGCGCGTTGGCGTTGAGCGTACTTCGAGACCGCGCGGCGCTGTTCGTCGAGCGAGAGACCTCCTCCAGGAAGAAGAAATCTGCACCGCAAGTGCCATAGCCACAGAGAGGGAGTGAGTATCAATCATCGCAGCACGACCAATCAAGCAAAACTAATGCGAGTCCTACCACTGGAGAGATCTGCGTCGGTGAAGGTCTTGATCCCCACGAACTTGGTGCGATCGCGCTTGCCGTTGCAGTCGAACTGTCGTCAGCACAGTATTCATCGTCAGCACTATTCACACAACCTTTGACAAGGGCATTGCACTCACCTGCTTCTTGTGGCCCACGCAGCACTGCAGCGAGCACGTGATGCGCTCGCAGCGCGGACAGCGGTACTTGACGTCGCCCTTACCGCACTCGACACACACGGGCACCTTGCCCGTCGCTGCTGCTGCTGCCAGCTCGAGCTGCGGCTCGGCGTCGTCCAGCGCGCGCTTGTTGCTGCCTGCGTCCACCATCGCTGCGTTCGGATTGTCGAAGTGAGCTCTGGCTGACGTCCATCCCATTACGGCTTTTGGCTGCAGCCACCGATTTTCCGCACTTTGTGTGGTAGTAGCCACGCGAGCCGCACATTTCTCGCCCCGAATGCCGATTGGCAACTGGAATGCCAGTCATTTCGGCTTTAAACTGAAATTGATACGTGATGGTGGGCGTGGACCTGGAGATCGATGAGAGCAAGCTGTGGGACCCAGCCAAGCGCCAGGCCTACATGGAGGCGCTGCCGGACATGACGCTGTTCGAAGACCACGTGGTGGAGGGCGACGAGATGGTGGCGGCCATCCAGGCGCTGATCGAGGACGGCGAGACGGCCGAGAGTCTGGCGCTGCACTGGAAGAACCAGGGCAACGACATGTTCTCGGACGCCAAGAAGGCGCACAGAGGCTACTACGCGAACGCCCTGAAGTACTACAATGACGCGCTGGCCTACGCCTACAAGGCGCTGGCGCTGCCCGAGGAGGAGCGCGACCTCTCGTACGACATGCGCGAGCTCACGGCGCAGATCCTGTGCAACCGCGCGGCCGTGCAGCTGGAGCTCCGGAACTACGGAAGCTGCCGCTCGGACGCCGCCAAGGCCGTGAACTTCGACCCGTCCAACGTCAAGGCGTACTACCGAGGCGCTAAAGCCTCGCGGATGCTGCGCAAACCGGCCGACACGCTCCGCTACTGCGAGGAGGGACTCAAGCGCGACCCGGAGAACAAACTGCTGCTGAAGCTGCAGGTGGAAGGGCGCAAGCTCGTGGAGGAGCTGCGAGTCGAGAAGCTCCAGCGCGAGCGAGAACGCATGAAGCGTCGCGCCGCCACGGACAAGTACCGCAAGCTGTGCGCGTCTCGCGGCGTCCGCGTGGGACGCGCTCTGGTGGACGACGAGCGCGTGCGTCAGTACGAGGGCAAGGCCGATCTGGACCCCGAGAGCGGCAACATGTACTGGCCCGTGCTCTTCCTCTACGACCAGCACGGCACGTCCGACTTTGTGCAGTTCTTCGGCGAGCAGGACTCCGTGATCGAGCACCTGGCCAACATGTTCCCGGAGGACGGCCCGTACGCGGAATGGGACACGAACCACGAGTTCGTGGCCTCCAACCTGGTGGTGTACGCTGCTGTGGACATGGTGCTGCCGTACGCGTCGCCCAAGGAGTGGCACGTGGGGCTCAGCGGCGAGAAGGAGGAGGAGGACGAGGAGGTGAAGCGCATCCGCCTGGAGGAGAAGCACGAGGCCAAGACGCAGTACTGGCTCGAGGTGTCGCCCTTCTGCACGCTGCTGCAGCTGCTGACCCACGACAAGTACGTGGTGCCCGGCATCCCCGTGCTCAACATCTTCGTGCGCGACTCGGAGGCGCTCAGCAACTTCCTCACGCGCATCGAGCGCAAGGTCATCACGCTCGACGCACCGCAGCGGTAAAGATGGCTACACCTCGTATGCGCATGATTGGCCGAATATAGATCACTTTTCCTTATTCTTATTGGTTGAAAGTGAAATCCGCGTCTATTACTGGCTAAAAGATCCGCTCGCTTACAACAGCAGTCTCCGATCGACCACAGCCGAGCAAGATGGTGCGTTGCGGTCGCGCTCTGCCTGTGTCTGCAGGGGCGGCAGAGTCCCCAGTAATACTGGCGCGTGGAGGAACAGCTTGTGTGCTGACCCTGTTGTGTTGTGTTGCTGTTATTGCTGTGCTTGTCCGTCCTGCAGTCCGGCCTGATCCTCAACCCCAAGCCGTTCCTGACCAACCTCACGGGGAAGCCCGTGGTGGCGCGACTCAAGTGGGGCATGGAGTACAAGGGCGTGCTGCTGTCCGTGGACTCGTACATGAACCTGCAGCTGGCCAACACGGAGGAATACATCAACGGAGAGCTCACGGGCAACCTCGGCGAGACGCTCGTGCGCTGCAACAACGTGCTCTTCATCCGCGGCCTGCTGGACGACGAGAAGCCGCCCGCCGAGTCGCACACGAACGGAGCGGAGCCCATGACGGACGCCCAGTAGACTCAAAGATCAGGTGCAAGGGCGTGTAGTGTCCGCCACGAGGACAAGGGGAGGAAGGCGGGCGGGCAAGCGGGTATTATTAAGGACGTGGACGACACCGCTGTACTGGCGAGGGCCGTTTAGAAGAGACCAGGCCCAAGCAGGCGAAAGGCTGCACCTAATGTTGCGCGGAGGCGGAGAACGCGATAAGGAATCACCCCCCTGTGTCGACGTTTGCACGTGTCGACGAAGCGGTTCTCAGCGGGATTCATACATTTCAGTCGTTGCTTCCTAACCTTGTTTGCTCTCCTACACTGGTACATGTACTTCCACACGGTACACATTTGCTAGCGTTCTGCTCTGTTCCGCTTCTCGGCACGCCACGCGATATCAACACTCATTTCATTGTTACCACACGTGCGTGCATTACGTCAAACCCCGAAGCCGCGCTGCTTACGACTTCAGGAAACCAAATAGATCATCGTCATCCAGCTCCACGTTCAGATCGATGCGATCCCAACGGTAGAGATCCATCCCATCGTCTTCACTCTTGCTATCCGTCGCCATTCCTATTGTACTGCTTTCCGTGGCCGATGGTCCGCTTGGCTGGCCCTCACCCGTCGACGCAGACACCACCATTGCTTCATTAGTTGTCGGGACCCCCACGCCAATTGCATCAGTTGAAGCGTTGCTTGTCTGAGTGGTTGAAGTCGAAGCGGATAATGATGGCCGGGACAACTGATTGATGTGCTGCTGGAAATGCTCTTGCTGCTGTTGGAATTGCTGTTGCTGAAGCTGCTGCGAATTCCCCCAAGACTCGTTGAAGCCCCTCTGAGCAACTTGCGGGTTGGCTCTACTACTGGAGCTCGAAGGAACACCGTTGGACTCAATATTCCCCATGTTGCTGTGTCGGGCAAGATGCTGGGCCACCTCCACTTTGCGAGTTAGCATCTGACGGTGGAGGTTCATCTGGGCTTGCATGGCGAGATGCATTTGCATCTGCAGGTCGGTTGGCTCCTCGTGAAGCATAAATCCCTCCGCGCCTCGGGCCACCGCGTCATTCGTCGAAACTTGCGGCGCATGGGGAAATATGCCGCTCTCACCTACTGGCCCAGTCATACCAGCAAGCTGAGGCGACATGAGTGAGTTTATGATGCTCCATTGGGGGTCAGACAGCTCGGGCATGCCTGGAACTCCAGCTCCAACAGGAAGCTGTCCTAGCGGATAGCGGTACGCCGCCACAGCAGCTGCCGCCGCCGCCATATCACGATCGTGCTCAGAACTCTTCCGGGCGTAGGCTGGCGGCAAGTGCTGAGGAGCTATAGGGATCAAACCCGTGGATACCGCTGGCGGAACAACGCTCATCATGCGCTGGTCTGGAATATGAGGCTGCGGTCGCATGTGACTGTTTCCATCGATCCTTGGCTGTTGCTGTGCGCTCTGCATGAGCTGCGAGTAATTCAGACCACGCGCCTGAGTCTCCGCAGCAGTCACGGGAGAACTACGGCGTCCCTGTGGCGTCCCCCGACCTGTTGCACCCACATCCATCCTGCTGTCGTTGTTATGGCTGTCGCCAGTGTCCGAGTCGCTATCATCACTGTCACTATCGCTGGCGTGCTCCTTCCGGCGCTTCGAGTTGCTGATTGGGAACACAAACATGGTGTTGGCCTCGCCACCTGCACCACTTGGTCGGTGCTGAGCCTGCCGGCGGCGACGCTTAAGGTTGCGCTTGGCGCTGCGGTCGTAATACTCGAGAAACTCCATGCGAGAGCGCTCGTAGTTGAGGCGATACTTCTGCAGGTGAGACTTGAGGTGCTCCGTCGTGAGTCCCGAGTTCGGTCCGGCCGCCTCCATCAACTTTTAGTCGCCATACAAGCAAGAAATCAGCTAATGAGTTAGTTGCGCTCTGCAGCCTCATCAGGCAGAAAGTGTGAAACGTACAGCTAGAAGAGCTTTTGGGGACGCATTCTTGAGACCAACTGTACCAGCACGCAGCACACACGAAGCAGTGTTAACGTTAGTGTCGGCATTGTTAAGGCGTAGAGATCTGTCGACGCACCGTCGAAGATGGCGGCGACAAAGAGTCGGTGGAGGTCGTCGGGCCAGATGAAGCGCTTGGTCTTGCGCTCGTACTTGCGCTGCTTGGGGGCCGGCTTGTCGTCACCCGTTGCTGCGGCCGAGTCGGCCTTCCTCCGTCTGGAGCTCGAGGAGGAGGAGGGGGTGGCGGTGGAGGCTGTTGCTGCGGGGCCGCCGTTGCTGCTGGCGTTACGGTCCTTGGCGTCGCTGGCGGGCGAGCTCGCCGGGTTCATAGAGGGCGACGTGGAGGTGTCGGTGCGCGCCTCGTCGCTGCTGTCCAGCGCCGTGGTCGATGGCCGCTGGATGAAGAGCTGCGTGCGAGTCACTGGCGGGGGAGCGGGGGCCAAATTTGCCATTCAGCTCCGAGCGTGCAGTCCACCGCAAGCCCCAGGGATGAAGCCGGCGGATGGGGAGCAGAAGCGCGAATTAATGCCTGCTGCTCCGTCTGGTGGTCAAATCTCCTGCAAGTCGCAGTCAGAGAAAGAGCGCGGACACGGGGCGATGCGGGGCGAAGTGAGGTGTCTGTCAAGTTGACAGTGCCAACGCACTGCTGCTGCTGGTGCTGCTCGAGCTGACTCAACTGCTGAGCCCCTGGTGCGCTTTGACTTGTGCGGTCTCGACGCAGAGATCCCGTCTGATAGAGAAAGCAAGAGGGCGGAATCTCGGCGGGATCCGCGTGTTGCAAAAAGGTACCCACTTTATTTAACTCGGCAGGATGCAACACGCAAGCTCATCACGAGTGAATGCCGCCGAGCTGGAAACAGCCACACACACACATACCGTGCTAACAGACCGAACCTCGACGACGAGGTCTCGCAAGATGTTGCGACCGCTGTGCTGCTGCTATCCACCGCCGGCTCGGCGCGGATCTCTTGCTCGCCTGTTTTGCTCCACAAGTGCGAGCGCCGCAGCCGGCGCCATTACAGCCCCTCTTTCCCAGCCCCTGCAAGGACAGAGAGCCGCCGACCCAGCTGATTCGCGCGCAAGCACAGCATACTGCCATCTACACGAACCCAACGAGGGGAATCTCGAACCGGTTGCGGTGGCAACTCGAACGCGATGTTCGACGGGCGCCGCTAAAAGGAGCCGTCACAGCATACCTTCGACTCGTAGGTGCTGCGCCGTGGTTGGTGTCACTGTAGGTGTTGGAGTCTCTCCGTCGTCGGTGTCTGTGTGGTGCAGTCGCAGCGGCGGACCTGTTTCGTGCATATGACTTTCGGCGTGTTCGAGCATATCCGGGCAGTCATTGGGCAAGCCCATTATTAATGGGCCATTAACCCCAACAATTTTTGACCCAGATTCCAGGACAAAAATTCGTTTAAGTACGATGTATTTTCCCGATTTTTGTCCTTGAACCAGCAAAAAAGGACCGAAGTGACTTGAAGTTTGTATGGTCGATATTAGACTTGATGGAATTGGAGCATAATATGATATTATCACTTATAACAAACAGTGGAGCGATTCCCGCAGCAGTCTGTTACAAGTCTGTTCCCCCAAATAAGATCTGGCGGAGGGGGTACCCCCCTCGCACAGACTTTTGATTGGCTGAGACGTTTGTTCCCGCCTCTTTTCTGCACGTTTCTTCATGGGTCTGGCCCAGACTCTGGGATCTAGGTCTAGGTTTTTGGCTGCGGGAATCGCTCCAGTACAGTGCTTACAGTAATTAGTGGAGGGTATCCCGTAGCACCAAATCAATTAATTCTTAAACACCCAAACCATTTGAATGCCGTCATTCAACCCGCAGTGCTTTCGAGCACAAGGCACTCAAGTGTTCAAAGTTCTAGTGGCGCCATGTCACAACACTTGTGACCAACACTCCATTTTTGCGCCATTTACAATAATTTTTATTTTTCATCAAGAAGTATTAGAACTGAAAGCTTGCTTGCATTCCGAGATACAGCACAGATGCCCTCTGCCAACACCTTCCGTGGCAACCGACGCCGCTTTTGCCTCTTTTGTGCGGGTCATCGACCTCGCCCAACAGCGGTTCGCCTCTTCGTGGCTTCACGAACTTGATCTGTAGCGTAGTGAGCACCTTGGCAGTGGGCTGACGGCGCTTGCCCAGACACACGTCGTAGCTGCCGGTGTCGGAGTCGTCTCTGAGTGCTGTGGGGATGCCGCACTCGTCCACGAGCCACTTGGTGCAGTCGTTCGCCGCCTCGTCGTCGACAGCACGCGCCAGTGACACGATGGACTTGTACGTAGGCGCGAGGTTGCTTGGGCTCACCGTCTTGGCCAGTCGGTGCGAACTGCAGCTCGCAGAGCTCCTCCTGCGGTTGGATGTCGACTCGCTGCAGGTGTGCGAGGATGACGCCGATGGTTACGACGCGCGCCGACTGCTGACGATGAGCCAGCAAGTGCTGCTCAATCTGCTACCGCACGTGTGAGCAGCACGCGGCCCGAGTCCACCTCGCGCACCGCGTAGCCGCTGGTGTCCATGGTGTGCGTCCAGAAGTTGTCGGTCAGCTCGAGCGTCGTCTCGCACCGCCGGAAGAAGCGCGGTCTCATCACAACGAGAACTTCCACTGCACGGACAGCGGCGTCGCCATCAACTTCTGCATCGACAGCGCCGCAGGCAGATGCGCGGGTTCACCACGAACGGGACCTTCCACTGCTTGGACAGCGGCGTCGCTGAGAGCTTCTCCATCGACAGCGCCGCCCCCGTGTTGCTGTTTGTCGTACATGTGAATAGAAAGAGAGAACATCTGTCATTTAGAGCCGCTTTTGACCATTAGGTTGCTTGAAGGGGGGTCGGGGGGGCCCTTCAGATTATAAATCTGGAGAGGGGTCTGCAAGGACGTGCGTGCGTTTTATGTCCACCTGCATATTCAAATAATTGATCTGGTGCTGCGGGATACCCTCCAGTCTGACTTCAAAATTAGTCTGCGTTCAAAATTAGTCTATGTCAGGCTAATTCATGTAAGCCAGGAAAGAATGAATTCATAATTAGTCTTTGCCAAAATGTTCAGAATGAGTCTGTATGAAATGGGCCCCCTTAATTTTCGGGCTAGCTAAGAATTGAAAAACAATTTGCTTTTTAGCAGCTACATGTAAGAATAGTAAAACCACATTCAAGTAAAAGCTCAAAATGCATATAACTTGCAGAGGACTCCGCTTTTTGCAAAAAGCCCCGACCTGACCCTGCGTGTGATTGCCTTTTTCTATTGCACTACATCCTTCACGAGACTTCACTATACTGTATAGTACACTATAGTATACAAACCTGGTGGATTCTCCACAAGTAGCCTCACTTCGCCTTTTGCCGGCTCCGATACACAAGCTCTCTTTCCTCACTTCCATCAGTGATGGGCCATTACCTATGCATCTAGTATAGCTAAGTAGATTCCTCCTTGCTCACAGATAACACCTTCGTACAGTCCCTCTCTGTCTTCACTTATCTAGCAATCGCCAGAGACGGAAATGGATTTATTTCGATCTTAAGATTGGGGTGGCAGCTTTGCCCAATTACTATCCCCATTTCTTTTTCCTTTACGCATTCAGTACCCATTCTCAGTTTTGAGCTCGATTAGATTAATTTTGAACATTCAGAAATAGTCTGTGTTCATAATTAGTCTATGTGAAGTTCCACTATTAACAGGAGATCCCGCTAAGAAGGGAACTCATTCACCCCTTCCATACTAAAATCAAGTATAAATGTAGCCATGTTTCAGAAATTTGGCTCGGAAGTTGAAATAGGCGGTTCTAACATGGTCACCCGAGCATATATAAAAATCCGGTCACACGTGACTGTAAGCATTGGGGCCTCTCATTACAGCTTATGGCACTGGGTCGCTCCTGAAACATCAAAACACCAATTCACTATTTCAGCAAAGACAGTGCTGTGAGCGTTTGGTTCAGGTGGACCTTTGCGCCCTGAAACCTATGCTCTTTTGTACCAAACAACCAACCTACTTGAAGTGGACTCTGCCCGCTACATTCGTCTACACCGCAGCATATATACCGCGATCGTACATATCTCTCTGTGTGCTTCTAGCTCAGTTTCAAATCCCATCTCGATGCATCACATCGCTTTGTTAGCCTTCTGGTACCGACACAAGCACCGTAGTCGCCGTCGGCGCAAGCCTCGCACAGCATTTCAACTTCAGCTTGACGCAGAAGCACGCCGCCGTCGCGACCGTCGTGTTACTCGGGCAGCTCTCGTGCCGCCAACTCTGTCGCCTTTCGTCGTTCTGTTCAACTCCGGCAACAACCAGTCGCTTATAACGCTAACAGGGTTTGATCACGCGTCGTTTTCCTACCTACTTACACGCTACGCTCCGCTGTACGGCACTTACTCGCCATACTCAAGCGACGGTTGTATCCGCCAACTTCGACACGACTCTCACGTCGGCGGGCAACCACGCAGCATGACAGCGGAGATGAGCCTTGCTTTATCGTTGGCATGGACTCGAACCCGCGGGTCCGAATACGTTTTGTGTATGTTATTTGGTATAACACACAGTATTTGTTCTCTTTTTCTGCGATTCAGTAGAAGAATACTTTTGAAGGTACTGGCCGGTGATGTGCATGCTGCCGTACGTGTCCCTACAAGAACCGAAGTGTCAAGCTTTCAGCAAGCTGTCTCCGCGAAATACCCGGCGCTCCATGACGTATTCGCAGTTGCTGATGGACTCAAACTGCATCTGGAGCAGACAAGCGACCCAGTTCTTCAAAATGCTTTCTACAACGGCTGGACACACGGGCATTATGTGAGCAACGTCTTAGTATTCACACTCAACGGGGTAATCGTCATCTGTGCATTAAATGCGCCAGGAGCCATGCACGACTCTTTGATTGCGGAGTGGGGTGGGGTCTACGAAAAACTCACCGATGGGTTCGAGAGAACTGGTGCTCGATGCGTAGTCGATTCAGCGTTTTCAAAAGGGGATTACCCATTTTTGATCAAGTCTGCCCAAGACCACCTCGTCAACAACCCATCACCCGCAGAGCTTCGCCACCTGCAGCAAGCGACTTCAATGCGACAATCCGCCGAGTGGGGAATGCGAGCTTTCCAAAGCTCATTTCCCAGGATAAAAGACCAAATGCGTTTTGAGCAAAACGGAGAGCGGAAAAAGATCATATCAAGCCTCGTCCTGCTGTTCAACTTACGTGCTCGCCTAGTTGGAATCAACCAGATCTTGAGTACATTTATGCCACATCTAAGACTAGAAGGCAATCGTTTACTAGACTAGTCCTTAAAATGAGTAATGAACTGGTCTGAATGAAAAAAAAAGTATTATCAGTTAAATGTAGAATTCAGATCTCTCTCTCTCATTGAACTAATCTTTTTCGGAAGCTGTCTCCGTGGAGTTGGAGCTCCGGTTACTGGTGAGCATCAGTAGACTCAGCAGTTCTTGGTGTCGGCGACGATCCTCGTCTCGATCTTCTTGACGCTGGCGACGCTCTTCTTCTCTGTCTTCTTCCCTGCGGACTCGCTCTTCGTCTCTCCGTTGGCGCTCTTCATCGCGCTCGCGCTCCCAGCGCATTCGTTGTTCATCTGCACGCAGGCGTTCCTGCTCCAATGACAAACGCATCATCGCAATAAAGCGAGCGTCAGTGTCTTCGTCGGCGCGTGCAACGTGACTACGTCGGTGAACAATTGGACGCGCAGCATCTATTTGGACGGGGGTAGCTGGTGTAGCGGGTGCTGGTGATGGGTTTGCTGCCGTCCTCGGTGGCTGTGGTGGAGGAGTGGACATAAGATCCCTAATATGATCTGCTGGGGGATTTAGGCGGAAGGGCTGGCTAGGTTGCTCAGCGGGAGGAGGTGACCTGGCTTCAAAATCGATTGCTGCTTCTGTTGCCGCATCTTCACCGTCTCCAAGGTCTGCCCGACGAGTCATCTCTTGACGAACTCGCTTTGCTTGTAGCACATTGGCTGGAATGTTTGGGTCGCCAGTCGGAATACGTTTACGGTGCAGTTTTGCGAACTTTCGTTTTAGCGAGTCTGTGGTTCGATCACCATCAACATACGCGGCGTTGTGGAGTGACGCTACATAATCCCATTCGTCACGCGATAGAGGCAGGTGCGCTTCGAGCAAGTCGAGAAGGCTGCTTGTTTCAGCATCAGAGAAACCAGCACCTCGTGGTCGTGGTTGACGCTGAGTTTGGGGCGGCCCGATGTCAATGCCTTGTGTCAGCTGGGCGAGGGCCAGACGCTCTCGCGGGTCTTGTTGGTCAGCATGGTTTGTCTGGGTGGGCTGGGTGAGGGGCGTCTGAAGAAGGTGCTGCATCCTCCGAGCAAGGTGAGTCGACTTGTGAAGGCGAGAGGGAGTTGTAGAATGAGAAAATCCCAGCTCTGTCTCCGACGAGAGGATATATATTTGGCCACGGTGGACCAAATACGCTTTAGCTTCGCACGCCGTATCGCGTCGGACAAATATAGTGAAATGGGACGAAGCGACTTATATAAAAAGAACATGTGGTACCGTTTTTTTCTTCTCTGCTGGTCCAAATTTGAGTAAATGAGGTTTCAGGAGCGTCCCAATGATCCAACTGGTTCCCTTGGGATGGTGATCGACATCCGTCCCGCAGACTTTGCTTCATACATTAAAACTGAAGTTGCCAGTCGAGCTGACTTTTGATTGGCTTAAAACGTTTCAACACGAGCTTTTCAACGATATACTGCAATGCGATAGGGTCAAAATACCGCATTTAAACGGACCAGCTGAAAATTCCCGACCGACCGACTTTCCACCTTTTTGCGTTCCCTTCTTTGCGGGATTTTCTGTTAATAGACTATTTTGTGTGAGGTCGCTGAAAATATGCTTACATAAATTAGTCTCACTCAGACTAATTACTGTAACCACTGTAGCGCTCTTCGCGTGCGAGGTCTCTCAGCCTTCTGCACACAATACTTCCTTAGCTCTTTCGTTAATCTGCACACAATAGCTACTACCCCCAACGCGTTGCCCTGCAGCCGTCACCGCAAAGTGAACGACTACCGCCTGCACACAATAGCTTTCACTCAAACGACCCCAACGCGTCGCCCTCCGCACAGTGACCACCTGCACACAGCGGTTCTATTCTAAAGTCTTTACGTTGAGGATGTCCTTCAGCTCAGGTGTACCGTTTCTAAAGGTCTGAGCTGTACCGGTTGATGCAGGGGAGACCATAGTGAAAGCGAGTGAGGTCCCAGCCCATATTTAAGGACTTGCTTTGAAACGAGGTCAAAATTTGACTGCGTCAAACAAAACTTAACTAAGGTGCTAAGTGCGATTCGCGATTTGAGCACACCGTTGAAAAGAGTCTTCTCTTTCGATTGAGCTATCGAACGTCCCCAGATTCAAATTTCCCGCCAAGGGGCGACCGTTTGAAAAAAATATCTCATTTTGAAAAAAAAACTCGAAAATATTTGGGGGCTGTTTTAGGGGTAAATCACCCCAAGGAATCGATTGGGAGCGGTCCCATTGGCTAACTTGATCCCCTTCCCATTTAAAAGTGCCCGTTTCTCCCCAAAAATATGGGGTCTACCCTTTCGGGCAAAATAGAAAAAACGGCTGTATCTCGACACTTCGGTTAAGTTCGATTTGGGTCCGCACATCTTTGAGGCCCGATATCTCGATACAGGTTGTACTGCGGGAAAATGACAAAACCTGCAGCCCCTCAAAAATTCATGACAAAACCTGCAATTTGTGTGACATAACCTGCAGGGGAGGGGGTAGCTTTTTGTGTCGAAACCTGCAGCCAGCCTCCGTTGTCCTCGCCAAAACCTACAGGTCGCTTGATGAACGTTTCTAAGCCAGCGGTTTCGACCTTCTCCGTCTCTGAGCAGTGTTATTTACCGCTGTCGTGTCTGGGCGAGAGACTTCGCAAAGGAGCGCTTGGTTGCAGCGATAAACATGGAAGCGAAGCAGGGCGTGAGCAGTTCCTTAGTCGTGAGTCGTGTGTGAGGTAGCACCAGCTAGCATGGAAAGGTGCACGGTGGAAGCAACGGTGGCGGCGACAACAGAATCTAATGTCATTTCTAAACGACAGAAATCACGCGTCAAAAGCTGCATCCCATTCTTCATCATTACGACAAAACCTGCATCCCTGCCTCGATCCTGCGACAGAAAATTTGGTGGGCGAGGCGATGAGGTTAAATCGCGGTGGATGCAGGTTTTGTCATGAATTTGTGAGAGGCTGCAGGTTTCGTCATTTTTCCGTTGTACTGCCACTTCCGACACCAGCTGTTGTGTATTTTTCATGTACATGAATATTTATTGCAGGTTTTAGACACTACAGACTATTTGCCGCCACTTGAGCATGAGGTCGCCCATGTCACCATCGGCATCGCTCTGGTCAAACCATCTCCCTCGCTGGTTTCGTCCCCACTTTCCTCCTCGTTGTTTTCACGGAGGGGGACCGCAAGGCTAGTCTTTTCCCAACAGTGCGCCACAGTCTTGGCCTCTGTTGATGACCACAGCAGCGAGCTTCATTGCATCGCCTGAAGCTGGTCAATTTTGTACGCAGACTGCCCATTAACAGTCGCATCAGACTCAAACCACTACATCAGCATCTGCAGAGCCTGCTTCTCCGTGTCTCGGTCTGTAGCGTAGCTTGTGTCGCTTGAGGAAGCCAGTAAGCCAGCCAACGGAGAGCCCGACATCGAGCGCGGGCTCGCCTACATTTTCACGAATCTGCTCGGCTTTCCTGGTGATAGCCTTGCGATTAAGACACAGTCCCCTGCTTCTACACTACCGACCCACTCCTCTAAACTTTTTCTAAGACAGGCGCCTTTACCTTTAGTGGCTTACGCCGTTTGCCCTCACCGTACTCTGGTTTCATGATGGTGCTTGCCTTCTTCAGTATATGGGACACTGTGTTGCGGGCAGGGGCCGCACGCAAGCGGATAGCTAGCTTAGTGTTAAGTGCAGTAGATGATGTAGGTAATTGTTGTCAGTTGTGGAAGTGATGGCAATGAAAGCCTGCTTCCTTCACATCCCTCGGCTTATCATTGCTGCCAGCAGCGCTGGCTTCTTTCTTTTTGAATGGCGCATAATGCCCTTTTGTATTATCCAATCAGATACCATAAAACATATCCTTTCAGTCTTACTTCTTCTCACTATAGCATACAAAGCAGTAGTTTATATGGCGCAACACTCCCACTAAAGATGCCAGCGTGCCCTTCGAACGATCGCTTCTCGGCCATTCGTCTTCAACGCCGTTCTCAGATTATTTCGTGTCGCATACCCAAAATACAATTATCAGGTCGCCCAAGATACTTTTCTCGTCGCCCAAGACACTTTTCGCATAAGCAGTGCCCCAATAGAAATCAGATTTGCCCAAACTAAGATTCATACTTTATCTTATATGTTGGAGAGAATACCTTTCCCATAAAGTTCCCTCCGCCTTTTGCTTTTGCTTCTCACTCTCTCTTCTGCCTCCGTGCCGCACAAGCGCTGATCCGACGAAAACTCCGAAAGGGGGGGGTGCCGTAAGCCGTTCACATTCTCCTGGCTACAGTTGTGTGGCCTAGGCCACAGAGCCCTGAAGGTCTACATGCAGCCAACAGCCCAACTGGGGACCCTGTGGACGGAAAGTCTCATTCTTTTGAGCTACTCGCGGTCATCCAGTCTATGATCACAGCACTTTTCCGCCGGCGACAGATGAGAGAGTCAGAAACTTAAAATTAACTTAAAGTTGAGTAAAATGTACTCAAGAGTGCGGGGCTTGCAGCCCAGACCGTGAATTATCCTTAATTTAGGGCTAGGTGAACCTTAAAAACTGGATTTTAGCCCTTAAACTTACCTTTAACCGCAATATTTGCATTAAAACGCACCCTTTCTTGTTAACTTTAATCCTTATTTTGTACTTTTACTGTTCTTATGTTGAAAAACTTCCCTGAAAGTGTTTCTTTATTTGTGGCTTATCAAAAATTGCTTTTGGCACAAAGTCCATCTTTATTTGTGTCTGAAGACAATTATTTGTGGTGCAAAGTATTTTATTTCTCGCGGTGTAGTTTATCGGTAAGCTTACACCTCAAAATTCTTTACGCCCATCATCACACGAAGTTTCTCAAATTGACCTTGACTCAGTGGCTTTGTTAAAGCGTCTGCTATCATATCATTCGTATTACAGTAAGTATTACTAATACTTTTCTCTTCATGTTTATCACGGGCATACAGATGCCGGATATCAATGTGCTTTGTTGACGAATGACTACATGGGTCCTTTATTATACTAATGGCTGCAGTATTATCGCACCAACATTGTGTTGGTAGTACTTTGCCATAACCCAATTCATTCAGTAGTAGTCGTAGCCACATTGCTTCTCTTACTCCTTCACTTACGGCTACTAGTTCCGATTCCGCTGTATTAAGACTAATACAATCCTGCTTAACACTCTTCCAGGTAATGCATGCGCCAGCAAGTATTGATACATATCCTGTAATAGATTTCCTTTGTTCAGTAGCATTCGCGAAGCTCGCGTCTGTGTATAGCTCTAAATTAATATTGTGAAAACCGACAATTATGTCCTATTTTTTTGCAAATCGATCGCTTTAAGCGCTTATTAAGCGGATGAACCCTTGTTTTGATATATATAAACAGGATGCCACTCCGATTTGGCGTCCCCCATCCCTGTTCATATATCGCGGATTGGCGTCGATATATACGCAAATCGCTCCGAATGCCCAGTATCAGCTGGACATTCTGAGGGCAGCTTGTATATATAAACGGCGTCCCAAGTCAACGTGGGCTGCGAACTCGACGCTGTAGCATATATAAATCCTAATGAGCACATATAATACTGATCTCTCCATATATTATGCGTGGAGCTACTTTTGGGCGAGTACTAGCTGCATGGACTCGCACCCAGAGCTACTCTGGCTGCAGCATCTCTGCGGCTATTTAATAAGCCCAGGAGGCAGAGCACTCATTATAATAGCACTTGGCCGAGATTTGCATATGGACGCTCTATCGCCAATCCTACGATTTAGTATTTTCTGTACCCATGTTTATATGTTTTCGACCCCTCCTTATCAGCTTAACTGGACTGGACACCTTTGTCGGTTTTCACAATAGTACTATTTCCATTGTACTCTAAGCCATACTTCGACGTTCCTTTCAAGTACTTTAGTACTCGCTGAGCCGCTCTCCAAGGAGTCTTATTATAGCAGGATAAGTACTTGCTCAACTCTCTTACAGCATTTGCTATATCAGGTCTAGTGCCTCTTACTAAATACATTAATGAACCAACCAAACCTCGGTAATCAAACGGCTGAGCCGCTATCTGTTCGGGTGTCAGATTAGTTTTCTTTTCTAAAACCACAGTCTTAGCTTGCGGTGTAGGTTCTGTATTACAGTCCCTCATCTGAAACTTTTCTAAGAGGTCCTGAATGTACTTTTGCTGCGACAAACGCAGTGTTTCCCTTTCTAAATCTCTTTGAATCTCCATTTTTAGCAAATAATGCAACTCGCCTAAGTCTTTCATAGTGAACTTTGCAGACAATTTAGCTTTCAGACCATTGATCGAGCTCAAATGTGAGCCGGCGATCGTAAGATCGTCCACATAGACGCACACAATTAGCGTGTGTGTGACTCCTTGAACCTCCCACCTTTTCAGATACAAGCAATGTTCTTTCTTGCATCTAGAAAAGCCTAATTCTGTTAGAAAGGCATTTATTACTTCGTACCAGATTCTGGGGGCCTGTTTTAGGCCGTACAGACTTTTCTCAAGCTTACAGACAAGCTCAGATCCATTATGGAATCCCAATGGCTGTCTCATGTAAATACTTTCACTTAGTATACCATTTAGGAACGCAGTAGAAACGTCCATTTGATGTAGGTGTAGATCTAGAACAGTCGATAGTGCGAGCAAAAGCCGCAGAGACTCATACCGAGCTACTGGGGCAAAGACTTCCTGGTAGTCAATGCCGTACAGCTGGGTGTTCCCTTGGACTACCAACCGTGCCTTAAATCGATCAACTGTACCATCTGAATGGTACTTTACGTCGAACACCCAATGACAACCGAGTGCTCGTCGCCCTTCTGGAAGAGGCACCAACTTCCATGTGCCGTTCTTAAGTAAGGCCTCAAACTCTGTCTTTATTGCGCACTCCCACTGCGCGGCATATTCGCTAGCCCGCGCCTCCTTAATAGATCGCGGAATGGGAATGCGTTTCTTACCAGTTGTAACATTATTTATCTGAGTGACATAACCTGTCAGTCTGACGTTACGCTTTCTTTTCCTCTTAGACCTTCGTCTGTCACTACTGGTCCCATTTTCTGCTCCCACTATTCGGGATGTCGGTGGTCGCGTGACAGGTGCTGACGTTGAGGCTTCAACTTCGGTGGTCGCTTCAATATCAGCCTCCGTTCTAGGTCGCTTACCTAAATTCTGTATAATCTTTTCCTCATCCAGATCCACGCTACTGTCTTCAGTAGGGAACGATCTTTGTATCATTGCCTCTGTACTCGTTGAGCTAAATTTAACGTCGCGACAGATTAAGTACTTATTTGCCTTGACGTCTAGCAGCCGATACCCCTTATATTTGGGTGTCAGCCCCAATTGCTTACACTCGATTGCTCGATTACCGAGCTTTGGGTCTGTTCGCTTTGTTTTGGGTACATGTGCATAGCATGTTGTGCCCCAAATTCTGAGTGCCAAGCCATTTGGCTTCTTACGGTACAGTAATTCATACGGGGTCTTCATCCCCAGCCGAGCCATTGGTAGGCGGTTGGTGACATCTACAATATAGTTTAAGGCTTCAGGCCACCACTTAGCCGGCATATTGGCCCCTCTGAGTGCACAGCGAACACCAGCCATCATCGTCTGGTGCGCCCTTTCTGCACTCCCATTCTCTTCTTGGGACTCTACATTTGAACTTTGAAAGTCCAAACCGAGTCTGGAACACAACTTAGATACCTCTGAATTTAGAAATTCAGTACCACCGTCGGTTCTAATTCTCTTAACTTTAAAAGGAAATTGTACTGACAAATTCTTCAACAAGTCCCGAATTTTACCGGGAACTTCTTTCAGGGATTTTACCACAAAGTACCACTTATAAGCGGTAGCGTCATCTACAACGGACAGGGCATAGTGATAGCCAAATGAGCCATATAAGCCATTGAGTCCATATGGAGTGTATGGAGTGGCTCAGTGGCCTTGGCTCCCACCATGTTCTTATAGGACACCCTTCTGTCTTTCATTTGGGCGCATGTCTTACAAAAGAAATGAACCTTCTTCAGTTCAGAGTAAGGTATTTTCGGCAGCCCTGCAATTTTCTCGTTACTTAGTGTTCGAATTAATCGTTCTTTACCAACATGGCCGAGCCTCAAGTGTCATTCTTTCAGGATATTGCCATATTTGTGGCTTTGGACACTAAAAACACTCGTTCGCACGGGTTTAACGTTCGGTAAGTAATATACTTCACCTATAGCTACTGCTGCAAACAGTAACTTAAAGTTCTTTCCTATGAAAAAGAGGAAATCTCCAGATTTTGACTGGATGTGTCTGTAACCTTGCTTAGCCAAATAGTATGCACTTAGTAAATTACTGTCACATTTCCGGTCATATGAAATTTCCGTTAACTTTAATGCACTCAAATGTCCTTCAGGGTTCAACACATTCAGATTTATTGATCCCTTAAGTGCACTATGCGAAACTGTGCCATTACCGTAAGTAAAGACGTGACTTTGGTTGGGTTGCCGGCTTCCCGTGAACCAGCTTCGGTCTGATGTTATTCCTCGGCCTGCACCAGTGTCAACGACCCACATATCATCCGTCAACTTTAGGTTCCGTAAATAACTTAAATATGGCGAATGAAATTTACGTACCATGGCCTCGAATTCGTCCATGTCCTTTGGTGGCGGAGTCTCAGCCGACATTCCTTCGTCCTGCATTTCGGGGTCCAGGCTGTTGATGTCGCCCATCAATAGGTCCTGTAGCGCGGCTACACATTCGGCTAACCTCACCTTAGTGCAACACGCACTAAGTGGATACATTCAGGTGGGCCACATCGCAGTGTGGTCACCATTCATAATAGGAAGCAGTCCTATTGGTCGGAAAGCAGGGTCTTTCTACCAGTAATACTCAAGCATTAGGTCAGGGTTTCTGCCAACCACTCGTTGGCAGAACCCCTCTTTATAGATATCAGTTTTAGGAGGAAAGCCACAGTTAACAAACAATTCAGTTCTCATTTTACCACAAAAGCTACTATTTGTACCTTTATTTAGATCTAATTATACTTGTGGATACAAGTATACTTAATCTAAGTTAAATACACCTTACGCTTCCTCATACACGTGCGCTCACGTGTAAGCTAAAGTATTGGGCTAAGTAAGCCCATTACACCTGGTAGCACTTTGTAGTCCGTCCAACGACCGACTAGTTACGTATTGAATGAAGTTCGATACGGGGGCCGAGGACCTGCCTGTAGACGCGAGTATGTCCACTGGTAACCCAACCACGGGTGCAACGCATGTTGCACGCGAAGACTGTCTCCACCTGGCGGATCCAGAGTGGGAGGCACTCCAACGACTGTCGACGGTCATTGGAGAAGCGGCCGTAGCGACGATGCTACGCACGCTATCGCCGACAGAGCAACACGGTGTTGCTCTAGGCTTCATCATGAAGGAACAGCGCGAGACCGCTGCTCGTGCTACGGTGTCGACCCCGTCCACACCGCGCGTGGAGTCATTGAAGCTCCACGTGAACAGCTATGTTGGAAGAGAGGGCGAGCCTCTCCTCCGTTGGCTTGTCGAAGTCGACACTGCCATTACGGCTCGACGTATCGTCGACCCGTTGTCGAAGGTTGCGTTCGCCATGTCATGCCTTGGCGGGCGAGCAAGGAGTTGGGCGTATGGACGCCGACTCACGGACCCTACGTGCTTTAGCACGTACGAGGTGTTCAAGGAGGAGCTCAGACAAGCGTTTGAGCCCCCGCAGAATGAGTTCAGATCGAGGGCTGAGTTCCTCGACCTGCAACAGGGCAAGCATGACGTGCATGCTTACGCTCAAAGGGCGCGGTACTTGGTCTCAACATCGTGACCAACCCGATAGACGAGGCGACAAAGGTCGTCACGTTCATGAAGGGCCTGAAAGATGGGCCTGTGAAGACCTATCTCTTCCGAGAGTACCCAAGTACTCTCGAGTCTGCGATTACCCTTGCGATGCAAGAAGAGTTTAGCCTGCGACAGGCTAAGCTCCATGTGAACGTCCCGCGGCCGATGCCGCGACCGACGGTGAAGCCGACGGGAGGTCCCGAACCAATGGACCTCTCGAGTGCGACGGCTGCTGGATCTCAGCAGCGTCGTGGACCAACGAATGTCCGCTGTTTCCGGTGTGGAAACAACGGTCACTACGCCCGTGAATGCACAGCGCCTGTGCAGGCGGCCAAGGGCCGGCGTGACGATACCGGGTATCGCCACGGGCAATCAAAAAACTAGAACGACCAGCAGGCGCGGGGCGCCCTGCTGGTGATGCAGTCGAGCGTGTCGATATTGGACACGCCGTATTAAAGACTGCTGCCCCCAGTGAGAGTCACTCTCACTGTAAGAAGCAAGATGACAGGCCGAACCTTGTCATCTTGAAGGTTCGCTCGAAGAGAGAGATGTCTCTTCGTGCGCTGGTGGATTGTGGAGCGTCGAACAACTTTGTTCGACTGCAGAGCCTAGCGAGGCTTGACTTCGAGGAAGTGGAACTACCTCGAAGTCTATTGGAAGTAAGACTGGCAACGGGTGTCGTTGTCAGAACCGAGAAGCGTGTCGTACGCGTACGCTTCTCGTATCGGAAGAGAACGTTCGTGGACGAGCTTATCGTGCTTGACTTAGACGATAAGTTCGACATGGTGTTGGGCATGCCGTGGCTTGCACGGCATGATCCAGTGATCGATTGGACGAAGCGCACGATCGTGCACTTCGGGAGTAGCGGCGCGACAGTGAGCGATGGCCCTGTCGGCGCAGCACGTGCACCTCGCGGTGCACGAGACCCACCAGGAGAGACAGCGCGACGCGCGGCTTTCTCCGATCACCCCGCACGGACACCGACGACTGAGAGGGTCGTCGGGAGAAAATGTGAGTCGAATCAGAAGACTCAGATTCGATCGGATTCGAGAGGTTCTCGAAGCGTCAAGAGTGACGCGGTCGTGTCGACTATTAGTGTCGACACACAAGTTCAACAAGAGGAGCCAGTCACTAATAAGTACAGTGACTCGGACGCGTCAGCTCAGGGAGCTGATGCGATTGGCCCAAACGTCGAAGGACGCTCCGCCGTCAGGCGTCGAGGTAAAGAAGGCGCGCCGGCTCTGGGAGCCGACGCTGCAGGCAGTGCGGACGGTTGCAAACGTCCCGCACCGGAAATGCTTGCGTGCTCGCGTGCAGCCGGGCTGCACGACGAAGCGGTACGCGATCAAGCAGGGCTTGACTGCGTGCGCCCGCGGGAAGAACCCGCCGGCGACAACAAGAAACGCATTGCGTGCTCACGTGCAGCCGGGCTGCACGAAGAAGCGATACGCGATCAAGCCGGGCTTGATTGCGTGCGCCCGCGGGTTGAACCCGCCGGCGATCAAAAAGAAGATCTGTCCGCGGCCGGGCCCGGACAAAACAAGACGCGCGGAACCGGGTTCCGCACAAGAAGCGAACGGCGCAAGCGAGCAAAGCTGCGCAAGTCTCGGTCAGGGACCGAGGCGCTACTCGCAGTGTCTGCCGGGCAGACACAGGAACTGGAGACGACCGTCGAGACACTGAGTGTCTTGACGCGTACGAATACTGGTCTCCAGTATAAGAAGATGAAGTTGGAGAACCCTCCGACATTGGCGTCGGAGTTGACTTCGCTTCCAGTCACGAGCTGGAGGCGCTTCGCCCGCGACCTGCACGATGGACGCATCGAGCAGATTTGCATCCTCTCGGATGTCGAGAGGATGAAGTGTGAAGCGGAAGAGTTGAAGCAGCTCGTCGCTGAGGGCGTCGACGCCCTCAGCGCCAAGTCGAAGAAGGAACGCTTCGACGAGCAGAGCTGGGACTCGCTGAAGTCGAGCCCCTTCTACGAGGTCTTGCGTGAGTACAGAGACGTACTCCCGGACGATATCCCTGCGGAGTTGCCGCAGGACAAGGGTGTTCAGCACGAGATTGATCTCGTGCCGGGAACGAAGTATTGCGTGACGCGGCAGTGGCCACTGCCGCGAGAGCAAGTCAAAGCGATCGACGACTTCTTTGAGAGTCGTCGTAAGGCTGGGCAAGTGCGGGAATCGAAGTCCCCGCACAGCGCGCCTACGTTCTGTGTCAAGAAGGCACAGGGCGGGTGGCGCATCGTTCATGCTTATAACAAGCTGAACGACGCAACGGTACCGGCGCAGACGCCGATACCGCGAAAAGATGTGATCACCGATTCGATGGCTCTGAGCACTATCTTCAGTGCTCTGGATCTGAGAGACGGATTCTATCAGATCCTGATGCGTGAGAGAGACATACCTCTCACGGCGGTGAGCACTCCGAGCGGTATGCTCTGGGAGTGGCTTGTAATGCCACAGGGGCTAAAGAATGCCCCTGCGACGTTCAACAGGTGCGTCACGCACTTGTTGCGCTCGGTGCGCGACTTCGCACCGAGCTATTTTGACGATGTATTCATCCACAGCCGGGCTGTGGACGGGAAGTCGGAAGTGGAGATGCACAAGGAACATCTCCGCAGGTTGTTTGCGCTCATGCGCAAACACAAGCTCTACGCGAACCTGAAGAAGTGTATCTTCGGGGCTAGCGAGATACCCGTCCTTGGGTGTCTCGTAGGGAAGAACGGCGTACGCCCTGACCCGGGAAAGGTCAGAGTGATCAATGAATGGCCTACGCCTTCCAATGTCAAGGAACTGAGGCAGTTCCTTGGACTCGCTACGTACTTATGCAAGTACGTGAGCAACTACGCGGGCAAGATTCGCCCGCTGTCGCAGCTCCTAAAGAAGGACGCTGCATGGGTTTGGACTGCTGAGTGTCAGCAGGTCTTTGATGCAGTCAAGCAGGGCTTGACTGAGGCGCCGATCTTGGCGGTGGCCGACCAAGATCGCTCGTTCCACGTCGTGTGTGACGCGTCCGATTTCGCAATCGGATGCGCTCTAATGCAACACGATCACGAGGGACGTGATCGCGTGGTCTACTATCAGTCGCGTCAGCTGAAGCCAGCTGAACGCAACTACCCGGTACATGACAAGGAACTCCTTGCCATGAAGTATGCACTCGCGAAGTTCCGAGTGTATCTCCTTGGGAGTAGACCATTTGTGGTCTACACCGACCACGCATCATTGCGTACGGCGATCAAGTCGCCGCACATCTCACAAAGAATGGCGAGATGGCTCTCATTCTTTGCGGAGTACAACTTCCAGGTTGAGTACAAACCTGGAAGGTTGAATGTTGTGGCCGACGCGTTGTCGCGTCGACCTGATTATGCGGTGCACAAGGCCGACGCCAATGCAATTGGCGTCGCACGGACGTCTACTCCCTCGTCGTCTTTGTTAGACGACGTGAGGTCCGCATACACGAAGGATGCGGACGCGAAGCAGTTGTTGGACTACTTCGCTGCTCCTTCTGACAAGACTCGTCAGAAGTTAGCGAAACATCTCCGTGCACGTGTACACCGTTATCGTGTACACAATGGACTGTTGCTTTACAGCGCAGTCGACGACAACGCTGATCGCATTGTCGTGCCGGACGATCATGAGCTGAAGCTCAGGATCACTTACGAGTATCACGATGCCCCGACGTCGGGACATCCGGGTCGTGAGAAGACATACTTGCTTCTCACGCGTGACTTCTATTGGAGTCACCAGTACAAGTGGGTACGCAAGTACGTTCGTGCTTGCGAGGTTTGCCAGCGCGTGAAGCCTGCAGCCTTCTCGCAGGCTACACTTCAATCACTACCGACTCCGTCGGAGTGTTGGCAGTCCATTTCAATGGACTTTGTATTTGGTCTTCCGCCTGATAACAAGCGGAGGACTGGTATTGTGGTCTTTGTCGACCGATTCAGTAAGATGGTGCATCTTGCTGCAGTACCAGCCGAAGTGACGGCCAAGCAGACGGCACGTCTGTTTGTTGACTTGGTGTTTAGACACCATGGCATGCCGATCGACATTGTGTCTGATCGTGATCCGCGCTTCACAGCGCGTTTCTGGCAAGAAGCGTTTGAACTTCTTGGCACGCAGCTGTCCATGTCGACTGCGGATCATCCGCAGACCGACGGACAAACCGAGCGCGTCAACCGAGTCTTGGTTGTCGCTTTGAAGAGCTACGCCAATTCGTTCAAACAATGGAGCGACTGCTTGCCGATGGCAGAGTTTGCCATCAACAACTCGGTGCATGTCTCCACAGGACATACACCGTTTTACGTGAACGCCATGAGGCATCCACGCGTCCCGAGCGTACTCGGTGCGGTAGCTCCTTCCTTAAGTGGGGGAGGGTATCCGGTTTCAAACAAACCGAATGAACACGCTGATACGAGCAACATATCAGCTGTGTCGACACGCGCACGGACTGCGCGTAGTCCGATCGACGAGAGCGCAATGTCTACGCCGGGCGTAGACACTCTCAACAACAACACCCACACACAGGCCGGGCCTGCAGTGAACAAGGATAACGGGTTTAACAAGGAGTTCAACTCGAAGGCAATGGACTTTGTCCAGCGCCGCCAAGCCGTAATACGGTTTGTGCAAGATGCTATTGCAGCTTCTGTCGATCGACAGAAGTTGAATGCAGACAACAATGGCAGAGGAAACACAAATGAATTCAAAGTGGGTTCATTAGTTCTGTAAGCTACACAGAACCTAGCTAAACATGCAGTTTCCGACTTCGGAGCAAGCAAGCGTGCCCCGCGCTTCATCGGCCCATTCACCGTGTTGGCGAAGCATGGCAACGCGTACACGCTAGACATACCGTCCAGCATGCGCCTCCACCCAACCTTTTACGTTGGGCGGCTGAAGCCGTACTCGCAACACGAGTCACATACGACCGGTGACTCGGCGCGATCCTCGCCTCGAGCGCGGAGACGCGATCCGTCAGGCGAGCGACGAGCGTCCCCAGGTCGACCTGGATGTTCGAAGCGGTCTGCCCGGCCTGTCCGATCCGGGCCTTCAAGAGCTTTAGCTCCTGCCGTATCTCGGCGAGCTCAGCCGTCTGGAGGCGCTCCACAGCCTCCAAACGATCCCAGACCTCGCCCGGCGACGGCCCGTGGCGTCTTTCCACCGCCGCCGCCCCCGTTGCGAGATGCACGCGGGGAAACTCGCTGGATTGTCCAGCGAATTGTTGATCATCAGATCCGGACCCAAGGTCCGGTTCATTTTCGTATTCGTTGGTTAGGATACTCTCCTGACCACGATACATGGGAGCCGCGGAACGTCCTGATGAGCGACGTTCCGGACATGGTGACGGAGTACGAAGCCCGCCACCAGCAGCTCCGCCGAAGGGCGTAAAACTTGAGCGAGAGCTGTAGTCGCCTACAGCCCTCGGCTGAGTGTTGCGCTCACCCTCAGCACTCTCGGATGACAACTGCGTGATTAACTTCTCACGCAGTGTCTTCAACTCCACGGGCACACTAACACCGGTGTACCCGAGAAGGTCCCGTTCGGAAAGCCGCACTGCCCCGGGTTGGTACTGCGCACGGAATCCCCGCCTCGACTGCACCTTCGTGCAGCCGCAAAATCTTGGACCGCTTCGAGAAGCGCTCGTGGCGCTCACTCGCAGAGCGGACTCGCTCACGGTAACCAGCCGGGTCGCGGTTGAAGTTCTCAACGAACGCGCCCCAGCTTTGACAGAGTGCCTCCCACTCTGTCACCTTACTCTTACGGAAAGTCTTCTTATTCCCGTAGAATCGGAGCTCATGGAAGAGCCCGATGTAATAATCACGTCTTTGATCCGTCGCCGGATCAAAATCGAGCTCCTTGGTGACATCGTCATCAACGATGGCGCTGCAGGAGTACAGCGCGTACTTGCTGACCGGCGTGGTATTGCCGTAGCGAGATCGGATCTCGCTCGGAGACGGCATCCACGGGTCGCGCGCCGGCTTAGCGCGCGACGTCACAATCGCAGACGGAGTGGAGTCGTCATCGTCTCCACCCCGCGGCGTAGACAACGCCCCAGCATCTGCGAGCGGCCTATCGCTGCCGCTGCGCGAGCGCTTGGAACTCGAAGCGTCCGAGTCGTCATCGCGAGGACGACGAGTCCCCACGCTAGCTTCATTGCGCCCTGTGGACGAGGAGTCTTGCTTCTCCTCGCCCTCCTCCATGTCGACATCATTGTCGACATTCAAGTCCACCATGCCATCGAAGAGGGTTTCGTTGGCATAGGTGACTTTGCGCGCCTTATACTCCCCAACCGAGATGGTACGCTTGGGGGAGCTTTGCGTCGTCACCGTGGAAGTGACGACGGACGCCGAAGAGGCTGAAGATGCGGCAGTCGTCGCTGTGCTGGCGACGACTGTGTTGCTTGCTGCAGGTGCAGCAAGCTCGTCGGAAGTCTGCGTCGTTGGCGTGCTCATTTCGAAATGAGCACGATGTTCTCTCCGAAGAAGACTTTGGATTGATGTGTCGAGACCGGCACATCAAGTCCTAACGGGGGGATGGTGTAGCGGGGCTACACATTCGGCTAACCTCACCTTAGTGCAACACGCACTAAGTGGATACATTCAGGTGGGCCACATCGCAGTGTGGTCACCATTCATAATAGGAAGCAGTCCTATTGGTCGGAAAGCAGGGTCTTTCTACCAGTAATACTCAAGCATTAGGTCAGGGTTTCTGCCAACCACTCGTTGGCAGAACCCCTCTTTATAGATATCAGTTTTAGGAGGAAAGCCACAGTTAACAAACAATTCAGTTCTCATTTTACCACAAAAGCTACTATTTGTACCTTTATTTAGATCTAATTATACTTGTGGATACAAGTATACTTAATCTAAGTTAAATACACCTTACGCTTCTGTGGTGAGGTGCGGGCAACTTCCCAGCGTCCAGAATATACCTTGAGCTAAACTTGAATCAGCAAACCTTGGGTCTAAGCTCAGGGGTCTCAGAGTCTCAGAGTCTCAGCTGAATAACCTCAACTGGACCCGACAAAGACTCAGTCGACACCTCCAAACTCGGACTCTTGGCTTGACGCGGCGTGTGCGCCTCCCTTGCGATCCCCTTGACGGTTCTTGCTGGGGCTACGCTTTGGGCCCAGACGTCAGCCAACCACGTCCACTTGTTCCTTGTCCAGTCGTCCTTGGATGTCCTCCAAACGAAGCCTGCTCCCCGCTTAACAGGCCTTCGCTCGCACGTGTCTTGACCCGATTTGCCCCGGGGTTTTCCTTTATGTAGACACGACTCCACACGCACTTGTCTGCTTCTTCCGAGACTGCAGACCCAGTCTCCCTTGCTTCTCCTCTTCCTCCAGGCGGCTCCAGCTGAGAGCCGCGTACACAGGTCTTCACTCGCCCCCCGACCTAGGGTGGCTCCGAGAGTTGGCTCGGCTGAGCCGGTCTTGATCCAGGGTTCTCGCCTCTGCGCCCTGGGACTTCCTTGCGGCACTCAGGCTGAGCGCCGCGTACACAGGTCTTCACTCGCCCCCCGACCTAGGGTGGCTCCGAGAATTGGCTCGGGATGAGCCTGTCTTGATCCAGGGTTCTCGCCTCTGCGCCCTGGGACTTCCGCGCACCACGTCTTGACGTAGACGAAACGGCCGAGCGGGGAACCACTATCCCAGGCTCAGCGCCACACGATATCCCTCCAACAACACTGAGAACCACTATCCCAGATGCTGCTCTGCCTGAAACCTCAGAGTAGATCACCTTCTACCCGAAAATATGAAATACACGCTGAGTGCAGTCGCCTAGTTCGACCTGTCGACGTGTAATGAAATGAAATAGCCAAATGAGTACCCCTTCACACCGAGGTACACCCACATGGACTATATGGGGCTTGAGTTTTGGTTGAGTCTCTCCTTAGACACCCTTTCCCGCAGCAACACACTTAACGCTGTGGCCTTCGGGGCAAATTCGATTCTCGGTTGAGTTTCTCCTAAGACACCCTCTTCCGCAGCAACACACTTAACGCTGTGGCCTTCGGGGCAAATTCGATTCTGATTAATACTTTACACATGCAAACAAAGACCTATCAAGGGGGGGGGGGGGCGCTCGGCTTCCTTCGGAGCGCACCCAAACAAATACAGAAAGATTATATGGCGAGCGGTGGAAAGATCGTCTTGCGCGCGGCCTGCAGGCTTGTGTCGAACGGAGCTTCAAAGTGATAGTGGCTCGCAAACCAGCGGCGCGCAGCACTTCCACCTGAGACCGGGCTTGGTGATTGGACGGGTCGCGTTAAAGTCGCGCGTGGTGGTCAGTAAGCTCCTGATCACATGTCGCCCAACCCCTGATTACGCCACTTTCCAGGTCTGTGATTGGCTGAGAGGTGTGCGTCACGAGGATGCGACAGTGCGTCATCTGGGTTCAGCCGTATGTCGAACCTGATTTGTGATTAGCAATCATTTGATGACCGCCTCTTCGCAGCGACTGTTCCCAACGCCCCATCACCCATGTCAATCTGAGCCTCTGAGTCTCTGAGCTTCCACTGGACCGGAACGTGAATTGTCCCCAAGTGTCCAACGCCACTACTCTGAGCCTCCTGAGATTCAGCAAATCATCTATGAGCTTTGCTTGGTCTCAGAGTGTCCTCCAAAGCTGGACCATTTTGAACCTGGGGAACTTCTGAGCCACCATGAACTCAGCAATCACTCCGCTGAGCATCCGAGCTGCTCGTTGGAACTCAAGGTGACTTGCTGAGCTCGTGTGCACACCTCTGCGACAGCTGAACTCCATCGTGATTAAGCCAGACACCTCCCCGCTGAGACTCACCATCTTCAAGACCATGACTTCTGAGCTCCATGAACCACTGCTGATGTTGCTGAAGCTCGGCCATCCTCGACCTGGGCGCCTCAAGTTGAGCGCAGATACCTTCGGCATCACCACTTCTGAGCTCAGCGAACAGGCATCGAAGCCGGGCGAGCTCAGCTATACGTGACTCACAGACTTCCAGCACATCAGGATCGCTCAACTGCTTCGGGCCGAGAGTGAATAACATCGGACTCACCGCTATTGAGATCAGCAAGTATCCACTGACTCATGGTAAGCTCAGTCATACGTAGCCCACAATCGTCCAGACTCAGCGGCTTCAAGGCGTCGTTGCTCAGACTCCATTGCAATCAGCGTGATCAAGAGGGGCCCATTCAGAACAGCTGAGCTCATGCGGACTCAGCTCCAAATACCAGCACGACCTAGTCAAGACGACTCGCGTGGGCACCGTAGTAGCCTTGGGCTAAGAGCTGAGACTCCACGTGCTGACTGGCGTCTTGGGTATGTGCTCCGAGCTAATCACCGTAGAAGCAACCACTCGTCGAGGTCAGCTGCTGCCAGATCTCCTGTAAGGCTAAGAGGGGAACAAAGCCAATCGATTTACAGAGTCCGCTACAGAATCTGAGCGCACTTCGTCACAACCGTCCCTTATGGGTGCTGAGACCACCGAGTACTCTTGCGAGTTGGACTCGGCGCCCATAACCGAGTATGCCAGTTATCCACTTGTTGGCTCAACCACATCAGCTTCTTTCTCAAATCGCTGCGATCGCGCGGACCTTCGCTCACCTTGCAAACGTTCTCCATATCCACTTTTCGAAATCGTAACACAAATCAAACTCGAGCATTCACAAAGAAACGCCACGCACATACACAGTTATCAGCAGGGACGTGCCTATTGAGCGTTGGGCTCAGGTAGCTCGTCCCCAACTTGCATAAGAATGAACTGTGCTTGCGCTTCAGCGGTCTCAGCAGCGTCCCTGACATTGGAGTCAGGATCGCCCACTTCGACTTCAGCGGGAGTCTTCCCAGCTCGAGTGCAACTTCGGGTAATCACGAATGTGTTGGATTTCGGTGAAAAACACTCGTCTGCCTGGGCGAGCGATACATGGCCTCGAACAACGTCCACTTTAGCGTCAGGCACACTGCTATGCTCCAGGTCAGGTTCAGCTCGCTTGGTTTTCTGACCGCGGATCAATTTCTCGACAATACGACTCAGCCATCTCAGCTGAGCCAACCCCAATGAGTTATCGATAGAGACGGAGTGTCGAATCGTCCAAATCTTCGACGCCAGATAGTTAGCTGCCGTGTTGAACCCACGCTTAACATGAACCAGCTCGATCGACTTAAATTCCTGGCACTGATCTTCGAACTCACTGAACAACATCCGAAGCCTTGGTTTCAGACACTGGATGAGACCCTGAGCCTGCTGATTAGCAATCCGAGAATCTCCGACGATCACCAATTCTGAGATTCCTCTTACCAAAGCCACCTTAGATCCTTCGATCATGCCATAGTACTCAGCCTCGTTAACCGTAACATCTGCGAAGTGGAAACCACGAGCTTGGACTACGTCCCATGACAGCAGCTCCCAGAGAATGCATCCTGCTGAACCCCATCGATCTGATTTCTTGGCGTGACCATCGAAGCTGATTAGCCAACCTTCACATACAGGTCCCAGTATCTCGAGGCAGACCGGAGAAGATTGGATAACGCGTCCCGTGACTGGGATGAGGTGGTCAGCATTTTGGTCTAGCTTGTCACGGGGGGTAATCTCAGCTCCCATGATTGCGGCCAGACCATCGTCATCCTGCTGAACCTTGAGAATTTCCAAGGGCCAAGGGGCTAAGCACACAGCCCATTGCCTACAACGTCCCTCGAGCGACCGCGATGTGCATATCGACTTGAGCATAGAGTATCGGGTATAGACCTTGATTAGCTTCGTCCCAGCCAACATCGTACGGAAAACCCTGAGAGCTCGGATCAGTGCCACCACTTCATTTTCAGCCGGGTGATACCTGAGCTTGTGGTCATGCAGCATCCTCCCAGTAATATGAACCGGGAAAAACACCCCATCAGACTCTTGACCCAGCACAGCACATGCTACCCATGTATTGGCATGGATGATGATCACGAACGACTTCTGAGAATCTGGACCTCTGAGCAGAGGTGTAGACACGATTTTGCGCTTCAAGATCCCAAAAGCTTCCATGACTCGACCAAGGTCTCGGCCAGACCGGATCTGCTCGTCAGTCAACTTGTTAGGCGCAGCTGCCATAGCTGGTAGACCTTCGATGAGCTCATTGTAATAGATCAGACTTGCCAGAAATGGCTGGACATCTCCCAGTGTTGACGGGGACGGGAGATCCATCACACCCTCGGCGATCTTTGACTGATCTTGGATCCTATCAGCTTCAATTTCGTGGGGAAACCTTTTCTTGCCGAACTTGTTTTTGAGCAGGCTCACTGATGTCCCCCAGTAACTCAGCCGGTACAGAAGTCGATCCAAGTCGACGCACAACTGCTCCCAGGTCGCAGCTTCATCGCCGATGTCACAAATATACGAACGCTCCCCTCGAAGTGAGTTCAGCTGAGGTGACGACGGGGTGTTTCTCCCAAACACAGTCATACCTTCGATCAGCGTAGACAAATCCGCTTCTGCTGAGTCTCCAACATGAATTCCAAGAAATGCCAAGCCATCGACATCCATCTGAGCGGCTTCAGAAGCTGGGAGGCACACGAATCTCCACAGGCAGTTGACCAACATTTGTTGACAGATCGGCGGAGCATCCTTCAGACCTAATAGCACCTTCGTCAATTGAAAGTGTCTTAGCAGACAAATCAAGACTGAAATATGCTTTGTCCTGAGCGTCATCGGCACTGCCCAGAGTCGTTTAGCCATGGCCAAGCTCAAAACCCACAGCACACTCTCAAACTCAATCAACAAGTCGTCAATCAAAGGTAGAGGATAATGCGTAAGCTTGGTCAGCTGAATGGCGATACGATAATCGATGCAGGTTCTGATATCACCTCCATTCTTCTTCATCCTGATCACGATCGGCGATGCCCATTCTGAATGCGAATACTCTATCAGCTCCGTCTGAAAAAGCTTTTCGAGCCGATCATACGCTTTCCGAATGTGCTCGGGTCTGATTGATCTGAACCTTCGAGCCACAGGCTTGGCGTCGTCCACATTAAAATCACCAACTACTTTCCTGGCTGGAGCCGGCACAGCATTTCCATCTTCCAGGAAATTGTCATGATGCTTTTCCAAAATCGCGCGAGCTTGGGCTTCCATAGCATTAGTCGTCACCCCGGTCTCACCAATATCAGCCGCAGTCAGGTCAGCTTTTGGGCTGAGATCCTTCTGCTTAAGAAGCACAGCCAACTCGTTTCTGAGACCATTTAGCAAATCTGTACCTTCATAAAAGTACACGGTCGCTTCAGCTTCATCGGAGAGTTCCATTTCCAACCGCATGCACCGTCCGAGAGACTCTTTCAGCCGAGACAGAGGTTTAGCTACAAAATCAACCGGCTGAGCTTTGAACACTTTGGCCAATTCTTTCTGAGCTCCATGAGCGGTAGTACATTCATCGATCATCACTCGCGATGCCACTTCCGGCTCAGTCTTATCGCTGGCTGGGTCGTTTTCAGTCTCAGCCTTCGCAATTTCAGCTTCTCCCTCAGCTCTGTCGGACCTAGTCAACTCCGACGAGACGTCTCCTGGAACCATGCTTGTCCGAGAGGTAGACCGCCAGCTTTGAGTCGCATCATCCTGACCAATTCGTCTTGGGACTCCTTCCGATTGTCCTTGAGGGAGTGCATTCATCCGATATGCTGAAGCACGGGGATCAACCCCACCAAGTTCATCACCATCCTTCCTTGGCGGACGTTTAGCCCTGACTGGACCTGGCACAACGTTTCTTTCTCCTTGGAAACTTGAGTGATGCATTTCCAAGACAGTGCGGACTTGAGCTTCCATCTCAGGAATCACTACTCCAGGTTTTTCGATGTCAGCAGTTGTCCTATTTGCCTTAGGACCGAGATCGTTCAGCCCAGGGAGTGCGACCAGCCGACCTCCGAGATCATTAAGCAGTTCGGCGCCTTCATGGAAATACACCGTCGTGGCGGCTTCGTCCGAGAAATTACTCTCTAGTCGCATACACCGGGTAAAAGACTCACGCAGTCGATGTACAGGGTCAGCAACGAAATCCAGGGGCTTGACTTTAAACACACTCTTCAGTTCACGCTGAGCTCCTTGTGCCGTGGTACCTCCTCCAGCCATCATGCGTGAAACCACCTCAGGCTCAGAGTCATCACTGGTTGGAATACTATCAGCCACATCAGTCTTAGACTGTGAGTCTTCATCAACTTCAGTCACGGTAATCAGCTTAAGCTGAGTGCTCATGAACAGCGGATCTCCAGGAGGTAGCGGTGGCCAAATCGAAGTATGGCGTCCCTGACTGAGCATACTCTTCGGCTGAGCCGGAGGGTTGGTGTTCACCATGTACACCGAGGCCTTGGGTTCGGGTCCGGCTGACTGCACATCATCCTTCTTCGACGGTCGTTTCGCCAGCAACAGCTTTTTCGGCCATGCATACGCCGGCCTCTCCACGGCAGGTGGTCCTCTTAGCTCAGCTTGACGTGCAACCAATTCTTCCAGCCTCAGATATTCCGTTGAGGGTTCAGCCGCATAGGCCAGCGCACTCCACTCACGATACTTCCGAGACCACGGCCGCACAAAGAATTTTCCTTGAGGGAAGTGTTCCTTCTCAACCAGGCAGGCGACCACAGTATGCTGAGTAATACGCGCTACTTGGTTTGAGATGTTCACCACTTTGACAGCCTTGGGCTTTCTCCCAGATCCATAGATAAACTGTGTCACCCATTGATCACCTCGCCCGGCCCATGCCACAGACTTATCGGGCTCAGCTTGATGATACTTGACTGGGAGAATTACAGATCGTCCAGGCTGAAGTCGGACAGTCTCAGCCAGTGACACATCGATCTCAAGTCCAACATGATCGAGCTCAATACCTCCAACCAAGAACAGAGATTCCTCGTCTGGGAGTCGGAGGACCCCTTTTCGAGCACAGAGTCGGACACCAGCAGCAATCATAAAGTCCATCCCGAGGAGACAGTCTAAGCCCGCACCGATGTTCCCAACCCAAATATCCATGACATAGATCACACCTACTCCGAGAGTCAGCTTGATTGTAGCCTTAGCGGTTGCATACTTCGAAACATCTCCAAATCTGGTAACTTGGAGTCTGTAACCACGTCTGAGCTCGAGTTTCAACTTTCGTGCAAGGTCTAAACTCATAATGCTCATCATAGCTCCAGTGTCCATCATAATCTGAGTCCGACGGTTGAAAATTGCTCCATGAACCATCGCCGTATCTCGTTTCTCGCTGACCAAGACGTGATTACTCCACCAACCGTATCGGCCACCATAGGTCAGAGCGAATTCGACGTTATTTTCGAACTCCAGCTCTGAGCTCGAGTCTTCGACCTCAGCGAGGCTGGGATAATCACAGGCTTGGTTAGCTGAACTCATGCATTTGGCGTTACCGCTGCACCAGCATGGAAGGGCTGGACCCACATATGCAAACGCGCACAACGCTTGGGATTTTGATTTGTCGCGGACTGGTTCCCGAACCAAGTCTATCGGTTTCTCAGAGTATGAGCTGTCCGCCAAACGACGAATCGTCTCAGAGTAGTGCATCTCCATGGAATGAAAACTCTCAGCATTGGAATCAATACTGCGGCACCACTCCTTCTTGAACACATACGATAACTTCTTCCAGTCTGAGCGTGTTGAATCGTGAAGCTGAGCACACCATTCTTTCAGAGAACCTGAGAGCCTCATTCCCAGCTGGACAATCCGAGCCTTCTCATCCCACGGCATCATAGCCGCATAGTACATGAAACGTCCCCACCAACTGACACGAATATCGAGAGAGCCTTGTTCATCGAACTTCTCAAGAGCGTCGCGTGGAACCATAGCTTGAGCCACAACGCGAGTTCCCGAACCAGCATACGAGCTCTTAGTCTGAGCTGCGGCACCAAACTGTCCTTCAAGCTCGTCCTGAGGCGAATCGCTCGAGCTCGAGCGGTCCAGTCCCCAGTCATTATCATCCGGTATCTTAGATCTTGACGTGCAAGCTTTGCTGCTTCGCCTTGACGCAGACGCTGGAATCCGAGTTGAGGACTTGATCCGTTTGTTCGGGGATGAGTTCTGAGCCGTGGTTATCTCGTCGCGTGGTTCAACAGGTTCAGCTTGACGTTGATTCGCTTGTACCATATGATACACGACATCGATCAATTGGTCGAGCTTCACCAAGACATCATCGTTTACTGTCGAGACTCTCAGAGACCCAGTCGAGATTCGAGCGGAATTTAGCACACCAGTTGAATGACTCATCTGGATTCGCGAATCAGCTTGAGTATTAAGCTGCTCTTGAGCTGATTGGAGCTGGCGAAGCTTCTCCTCTCGCTCAGCTACTGCTTGTTCATGTGCTGCCTGCGCTTGAGCATGTTCCCCCTTCAATCTCAGCAATTCCACATCATATTCGGCTTGGATCTTGGCTCCACGCTCATCGGGAACTCTCTGTAGCTCAGCTTGCTTGGCTCTGACTTCAGCTTCTTGGAGTTTCTTCAGCGCGTCCAGGTAACACTTAGCACGAATTTCATCCGCCTTACGCATCTCAGCAGCTTCAGCGACATACCTCTCAGCCCCCTTCTCCAGATCTCCTACCTGCTTCCAGTGATCAACATCGGCGTCCTGCTGAGCCTCAGAAAGCTGGGTGCTGGCTGCCTCGCACTTCAGATACTCTTCATGAAATATGGCTGACTCGTCTCGGCTATCAGCCAAAGCAGCGTTCAGACAAACTTCAGTTGCTATTCTTCGACTTTGTTCCGCATCGAAATGTACCCAGGTACTAGCCTCACTGCGAGTCAGATCACACCGGTATTGTTGGTCGAAGCTCGGCACTTCAGCTGATATCCCAGAGGAAACAAAACGATCCGAGTCAGGTCGACCACCGGAATAACCTGGATGGGTAGGCTTCGTCTCAGCAACTTCAACTTTTTGTTCGTCTCGTCGCTTTGATTCCGGAGTACCAGGTGGCGAAACCCGAACCAGGTGTTCTGGTCGGAACGTCCCCGTCCCAGTCCATACTGACGTGGAACTGACTGGAGGTCTAACAGAAATCGCCATCCCTTGGGACGAGCCCTGAGTCCAACCTGTCCCAGCTTCTCTCATCACTGTGGCGGCCGATGTTGACAAATGCGCCCCCGTCCCGACCGTTATGTCGGGCACAGACATCAGGGACGAACCAGAGGAACTTAATCCACACAGATTCACCCCGTTATCTGTGACCATCAACGACGTGTCGGAGCTCGGTCCCACACTGGCCATACTATGCCCAAGAATCTTCGCAAAATCACGCCTAGTCTCAGAAACACTTTCGCTTGAGTCACGTAGCTTTAGAATCACACATCCGGCTGAAAGCAATTGGCGCTTCCCAGAGGACTCATCTTGGATACATGAAGCTGAGCCTCGAGCTCCGAGACCTGTCAGCCAAAGTCGCAGGACAACCTCAGCGCCCAACAACAGTTGAGTGACTTCATCCACAATATCACCATCATCCTTGTTCAGTGGGAAACCAATTTGAGATTCAGCTGTCTGAGCAGAAGCCAACAGTAGCGAGTCTGAAAGCGGTCGCACATAAGACGTGGTCAACTCCACCGCAGTATTCCAGGCCACCAGCTCAGCTTCAATAAAGTTTCCAATTCGATCAATCTCAAGTCGGATCTGAGCTTCTGGCACACTGGACAATTCAGACAGAGTATGCCACTCCGGAACTTGGTTCAGGAATTCATATCCAGTCTCATGTAACATAGTCTGAAGTATGCTGACGCACCCGATAGGTGGCATCAGGCTCAGCGAGACGCGGGCAGCTTTCAGATTAGACACCAGTGGAATCCGTCGACGCTCAGCTTTGAAAACGTTCAACCATCTCGTTGAGGGTGAACGAGTCACTCTCATCAAATGTCTGGCCGTAGCAGTAGCCGCTCGGATAAATTCCCAAAGACCGTGATCATTATGGCACGGTGCATACGCCACATCAATCGGATTCACGACACCAGGAGGCGAAGCCATCCACCTCTCAGCCTGAGATCTGCCAAACGTGATCATCTCAGCTTCGCTCATCTCAGGTAGCTGGACGTGGTCCAAGCCCTCAGCTCCAGCAACTTCCGGGACGGCTCTCAACCACTGAATGGGGACATGCTCTGGCCGAAATGAAGTTGATCCGGCCCCGTCATCACTTAAGCTGAAATAGGTTGCTTCAGGTGCACAGCCGAGCCGAGCTGGGCTCGTCCCAGTCGAAGCTGAACCTTGTAATCTCAGCTGCGCCCAACGACATCCCAACGAGCTCAGCGCACCACCCTCGAGTTGGCTACTGCGGGGATCCACAGCAGTTGGCTCCGGGTTAGCGCTTTGCGGCTGAGAAGCTCCAGCCAATTCAGCCTGAGCCACAACACTTTCACTCTCAGCTCGTACACCTTGGTTCCAACCTCCAATCACACGGGCACTCGGCTGAGCACTCGCTCCATCACTTTGTCCAGCCTCAGACGTCTCCATCTCAGACGAACTTGGTGACGGCACAACATTTTTCGGCCCTAGAGGTGCTTCAGGTGCTGCGCTTGGTTCAGCTTCACTTGACTGTGACACTTCCACTTCAGCGCTGACAGCTGAGACTTCCGAAGTCGGTCGACTTGGTTCAAACTTCTCAGCTTCCCTCGGCACCACCTCAGCCGGCAATCCAACAATACGCAAGCTCCACCTAAGCGGAGTCTCGCCCTTCTCACCTTTCATCTTTGACGCACTTGGACTTGGCTTAGTCGACATAGTTGACTCTCGTCCGTCCAACGTCGTATCCTGATCCGGGCACGCGCACCAGTTGTGGTGAGGTGCGGGCAACTTCCCAGCGTCCAGAATATACCTTGAGCTAAACTTGAATCAGCAAACCTTGGGTCTAAGCTCAGGGGTCTCAGAGTCTCAGAGTCTCAGCTGAATAACCTCAACTGGACCCGACAAAGACTCAGTCGACACCTCCAAACTCGGACTCTTGGCTTGACGCGGCGTGTGCGCCTCCCTTGCGATCCCCTTGACGGTTCTTGCTGGGGCTACGCTTTGGGCCCAGACGTCAGCCAACCACGTCCACTTGTTCCTTGTCCAGTCGTCCTTGGATGTCCTCCAAACGAAGCCTGCTCCCCGCTTAACAGGCCTTCGCTCGCACGTGTCTTGACCCGATTTGCCCCGGGGTTTTCCTTTATGTAGACACGACTCCACACGCACTTGTCTGCTTCTTCCGAGACTGCAGACCCAGTCTCCCTTGCTTCTCCTCTTCCTCCAGGCGGCTCCAGCTGAGAGCCGCGTACACAGGTCTTCACTCGCCCCCCGACCTAGGGTGGCTCCGAGAGTTGGCTCGGCTGAGCCGGTCTTGATCCAGGGTTCTCGCCTCTGCGCCCTGGGACTTCCTTGCGGCACTCAGGCTGAGCGCCGCGTACACAGGTCTTCACTCGCCCCCCGACCTAGGGTGGCTCCGAGAATTGGCTCGGGATGAGCCTGTCTTGATCCAGGGTTCTCGCCTCTGCGCCCTGGGACTTCCGCGCACCACGTCTTGACGTAGACGAAACGGCCGAGCGGGGAACCACTATCCCAGGCTCAGCGCCACACGATATCCCTCCAACAACACTGAGAACCACTATCCCAGATGCTGCTCTGCCTGAAACCTCAGAGTAGATCACCTTCTACCCGAAAATATGAAATACACGCTGAGTGCAGTCGCCTAGTTCGACCTGTCGACGTGTAATGAAATGAAATAGCCAAATGAGTACCCCTTCACACCGAGGTACACCCACATGGACTATATGGGGCTTGAGTTTTGGTTGAGTCTCTCCTTAGACACCCTTTCCCGCAGCAACACACTTAACGCTGTGGCCTTCGGGGCAAATTCGATTCTCGGTTGAGTTTCTCCTAAGACACCCTCTTCCGCAGCAACACACTTAACGCTGTGGCCTTCGGGGCAAATTCGATTCTGATTAATACTTTACACATGCAAACAAAGACCTATCAAGGGGGGGGGCGCTCGGCTTCCTTCGGAGCGCACCCAAACAAATACAGAAAGATTATATGGCGAGCGGTGGAAAGATCGTCTTGCGCGCGGCCTGCAGGCTTGTGTCGAACGGAGCTTCAAAGTGATAGTGGCTCGCAAACCAGCGGCGCGCAGCACTTCCACCTGAGACCGGGCTTGGTGATTGGACGGGTCGCGTTAAAGTCGCGCGTGGTGGTCAGTAAGCTCCTGATCACATGTCGCCCAACCCCTGATTACGCCACTTTCCAGGTCTGTGATTGGCTGAGAGGTGTGCGTCACGAGGATGCGACAGTGCGTCATCTGGGTTCAGCCGTATGTCGAACCTGATTTGTGATTAGCAATCATTTGATGACCGCCTCTTCGCAGCGACTGTTCCCAACGCCCCATCACCCATGTCAATCTGAGCCTCTGAGTCTCTGAGCTTCCACTGGACCGGAACGTGAATTGTCCCCAAGTGTCCAACGCCACTACTCTGAGCCTCCTGAGATTCAGCAAATCATCTATGAGCTTTGCTTGGTCTCAGAGTGTCCTCCAAAGCTGGACCATTTTGAACCTGGGGAACTTCTGAGCCACCATGAACTCAGCAATCACTCCGCTGAGCATCCGAGCTGCTCGTTGGAACTCAAGGTGACTTGCTGAGCTCGTGTGCACACCTCTGCGACAGCTGAACTCCATCGTGATTAAGCCAGACACCTCCCCGCTGAGACTCACCATCTTCAAGACCATGACTTCTGAGCTCCATGAACCACTGCTGATGTTGCTGAAGCTCGGCCATCCTCGACCTGGGCGCCTCAAGTTGAGCGCAGATACCTTCGGCATCACCACTTCTGAGCTCAGCGAACAGGCATCGAAGCCGGGCGAGCTCAGCTATACGTGACTCACAGACTTCCAGCACATCAGGATCGCTCAACTGCTTCGGGCCGAGAGTGAATAACATCGGACTCACCGCTATTGAGATCAGCAAGTATCCACTGACTCATGGTAAGCTCAGTCATACGTAGCCCACAATCGTCCAGACTCAGCGGCTTCAAGGCGTCGTTGCTCAGACTCCATTGCAATCAGCGTGATCAAGAGGGGCCCATTCAGAACAGCTGAGCTCATGCGGACTCAGCTCCAAATACCAGCACGACCTAGTCAAGACGACTCGCGTGGGCACCGTAGTAGCCTTGGGCTAAGAGCTGAGACTCCACGTGCTGACTGGCGTCTTGGGTATGTGCTCCGAGCTAATCACCGTAGAAGCAACCACTCGTCGAGGTCAGCTGCTGCCAGATCTCCTGTAAGGCTAAGAGGGGAACAAAGCCAATCGATTTACAGAGTCCGCTACAGAATCTGAGCGCACTTCGTCACACTTCCTCATACACGTGCGCTCACGTGTAAGCTAAAGTATTGAGCTAAGCAAGCCCATTACAGGTCCTCCTGGCTCTTCTCAAGCGACGTCCTATCGTCATTGCCGAGCTTCCTTTGCCCTTCAGCCACCACTGCCCTGAGAGTGTTGATAGCCGTCTTCTTGGCCTTCTTAGCGCCCGGGGCCGTCTTTACGTCCGTCCGGAAAAGAGGTCCCCCTTGGCGGTTCGGGTCCCTGTCGGCCGCTTTCACGGGGCAGTCCGACTTGAAGTGTCCCGCTTCGAAGCAATAGAAGCAGCTTCTGTCGCCCTCGGTACTGGTGGGCTTTCTTTTCTGTCCAACCACCTTGGCTCGGACGTTGTTGATGTGGGTGACCTGAGTTTTGTCCACAAGACCCACGTCCTTCTTTGACTTTTCGCCGAAGATTCGGCGCAAAGCCCCTTCCACCTTGTCTACCGTAAAGTCCTCCTTGGTCATCGAGATGGAGGACGCCCAGTACTCACTTGGCAGTTGCGACAGGACTTCGACGCAAATCCAGGACTCGGACACCATATCTTGGTTAAATAGCTTCCGAGTCTTCCTATTGATCATTCCTAGCCTTCTTAAGTTGCGCAAGCAGGGTCCTTAAGTCGCGCCAGGGGGTGCTCGTCAACTTAGTGAGAGACCTTGTCAACTCAATCAAACCAGCCGCGTCACCTTGGCCGAAACCTTTTTCGAGGAGCCGGATCACCTCACATGGGTCCATTGAGGACACCACGTCCGGCAGCGTCGACAAAAAGAAATTCGGCAGAACCCGGTTAAGCAGGTTCTGCAGGTCGCCCCTTCCTCTCTTCCAGTGCGCCACGTCCCATCTCATCTCGAGCACCTTTTGCTCCGAGATTTCGGTGGTCGGCGATGCTGGCTTCTCCGGATTGCTCCGCAGGAAGTCGGCCATGAGTACCTTCGCTTCAGGCTGCCTCTTCTCAAGCAGCTTCGTCTGGTACTCATGGTCCAACGAGTTGACATGTGTCAGGAGCTTATCCTTCCACATGGTGTACGACTTCCCATTGAACTTCTCGAGGCCGCCGCCAGACTTCGCATCGGTAGCCGTCATTGTACTTGAAATGTTAAGTGCAGTAGATGATGTAGGTAATTGCCGTCAGTTTTGGAAGTGATGGCAATGAAAGCCTGCTTCCTTCACATCCCTCGGCTTATCATTGCTGCCAGCAGCGCTGGCTTCTTTCCTTTTGAATGGCTCATAATGCCCTTTTGTATTATCCAATCAGATACCATAAAACATATCCTTTCAGTCTTACTTCTTCTCACTATAGCATACAAAGCAGTAGTTTATATGGCGCAACACTTAGACCACCCCGCTAGCTCCGAGTGTGTCATGCCAGGCTCCGCGCCGCTCTTGTCGATGAGCGAGCGCTTGTTTCGATCGTCATCCAGCGCCCCACGTCTCCGCGGGGGCAACGGCGCTCAGGATCCAGTGAGCGCTGAGTGGTGGACGTGCGCCAAACATACCTGTCTAAGATGATAACGAATTGATAAGGATATTGTTTTTGGTAGGTGTCGGAAGTTGGAGACTCCAACTTCCAACTTGGAGTACATCCTGTAACTCTAAAAGCCGCTTTAGTATCATATTGTTTAACGCTCTCAAATGTATAGTTAACTAAGTAATTGTGTACACTTTAATGAGTGAGTTGGGCCCTTCGCTTCCTGTCCTCTACCGTAGTTTTCCGGAAAAGTATATTTCTATAACGCAAACCACAATAGCACCGTACAAACAGTAACATAAAACGGGGTAGTACCGTGCCTTGCTGAAATAGTATGCAGAAGTAAACGGCTTCAAAGGGAGAGTTCTTTGAGACAGAGCCTACGTTTGAGGACATTCACAAATATGAAGGGGCGTCCCATGCGAGTCTTGTACACGGGCAGACCATACAAACGCCAAGTGATGAAAAAATCAGTTTGCAACACTTACGTTAAAAACAGTCCGGATTTCACAAAAATGTTTTAAAACATTCATATAAATCATTCAAGTTGAAGAACGGCACGTTTAGAAACGAAATTGCAGTGGTATACTCTCAGCTTAGGCTGAGAGAACAGTAGCGCGCTGGGAGCGCACGAGGTCTTTCAGCTGCAAAGATTGTTTTTCACGAATTCTAAGACTACAATTCACGTATTTATGTACCAATATTAATAATAGGAATAATAGCAATAGCAAAAGCAATATGAGGAGGAATATGAATAGCAATAGCCTGGCAAACTCGGGCTTCACGATGCATGCACTCTTATCATTGGTGCGACGCAGTCACACGCGCCAGCAATAGATGGGATGAGTTGTTGTTGAGCAGTGGTCGATAGGTCAGCCAGTGCAGCCTTGGGCCCCTCCATTGTGTACCACACGTAACTCCATCGTATAGCACCTTGTGTTGAGCCCGTCCATCGTGTAGCACACCTAATTGTGTGCCACACCTAATTGTGTAGAACACCCACACTCTCAATAGTAGCGTTGTGTAGCACACCCTGACGTTGTGTAGCACACCCTGACGTTGTGTAGCACACCCTGACGTTGTGTAGCACACCCTGACGTAGTGTGGTACACCCTGGCGTTGTGTGGCACACCCTGATAGCGCCGTTTGAGAGCTTCAACTTGAACTTCAAGTGGTGTCGCGCCACCTTAGTGTTGTGTGGGACACCTATTAGAAATGTCAACTTCTGGCAATACTGAACTCAAGTGTGTGGCCAGGTGCTACTTACATGAAGCGTCGCTGGATACTTCGACTGAGTTACTGCCATATTTAGTGGTTTGGGCCGCTACGCGCTGCCATTGGCGCTGCGAAGGGTCGGCGCTATTTTTATGAGGCGTCGCGTGGATACTTATTGCTCACTGTAGTACGCTGGTTAAGTTGATTTCTAATGCTCCTGCAACACAACGCGTGTTCTAGTATTAACCTGAGCGAAATAAATCAGCGCTGTACCGTGCTTTGTCGTTCATGTAGGCAAAAGTATCGTTGAATTATCTGGGTATTTTCTAAGCCGTGTCTACGTTTCTATGAGCGCCAAACGTCGAGCTCGGGCAAGTCCCATGCGAGCGCGATGCATAGTGAAAGCAAGACAACGCTGTTTAAAACCGCAGCAAAAGTGTGAAAGTGCTGAAAGAATCTCAATAAATCAAATCGTGGCGATTTAGAAATGCCGCCGGACCCTTGTGCTTTCAGCTATGCTGAAAGAATTCAATGATAGTATCGGAGGCCTTCAGAGAGAAGCCACATACTGAACTCAAGTCATTTTAGGAGTTTGTCCTAGAGCTAGAACAATACTCAAAATGGATATGTTAATAATGACTATTTTCAAGCTGCGTTTTCGACCCGAAGGACAATGGAGAACACAATGGCGGGCATATCCCATATAGATCTAATCATGGTGTTACAGTCCGTAATAATAAGCCCGTGCATCTCCCAAAACGTTTGGCTATGCAAGCCTCCAACTTTTTGTCATTTTATTTGTCCTGGATATCTGAGGTGTTGGGGTTAATTAAAGAAGCCAACATGGATGTACAGTACAGTAGTTGTCACCCCTACGTTGTGAGAGCCGCTCATGGCCTAATAATTTTTCCCTACACAGTATTTTAGCCAATAGTATTTGACCTAGAGCTATTCCAAAACCTTTCTTAATTATGTTCGGATGAGCTCACAATTACAGGATAATACCCAATACAAATGCCAAGTATAAATGTCAACTTATCCGTAAACCGCGATATTTCCCAATCACATTTTTTGTAGCGGTTGGTAGAGAAGCTATCTACGCTCCGGCTCCAGAGGACTCTACGAAATGCAGCGAGCGGCAAGGGGTCTTGACGTCCCACAGGGGACAGCGGGTCAGGAATCGGCAGCCTTGAAGTGCTTCGGCGACTTCTTGGCTCTGAGAAACATGAGCGAGAGCTCTTTAGAGTGCATTGCAAAGTCGCTGTCTGAACCTGGAGCTCTACCTAGTAATTAAAAATACCCCCTGCTAACCACCTTCGCTATATATGTGGTGAAGCGCACCGGAAATTTCGAGGACAGTTCGCAACGTGGAGATGCGGATGCTGGTCAGGTGCGAACTGTCGCGATCTGGGGGATCTGGTGCAAGCAGGATGACGCCAGGGGCCCGGATCCGGTAGAATCGGGGCGGCCAACTCAGACTGGGCCCGATCGGCGGCTGTCGACAAGGAAAGGTGTTATGCGAAGGTTCTGCTGGAATATGGAAGCTGACGATAGGTTGAAGACAGAATCGCGTGCGTAACCGGGATGGCATCATACGAGGCCCCAGTCAAAGGTTGGATGGCCAAGGACGAAAATTGGGGATCGCGGATCGAGATCGCGGATGGAGATCGCGGATCGAGATCACGGATGGAGATCGCGGATCGGGATCGCGGATCGTCGACCGATCAGAGATGGGAGGAACCAAGGGGCGCAGCCAGGCCAAGAATCGTCTAGTTGAAGGATGCAGGTTGGGATGGTAGCTGTAGATACGTAGGGGCTAAACATTAATCAGAGTTGAATTTGCACTTTACACCACAAGTGTCTTCAGTAACCTTCCGCGGAACTACATTGGCCTCGGCAGTGTTGACAAGTGTTCAGGAATAGAGGATCTGCTAGTGATGTTAAGTCGGGATAATATATTGGCCAGCTTTGCCCACTCTAGTGACCCTTTCCTTCAAGTATCCGTGTGCCGATCGACCAGATTTAACAGTATGGCTGGCGATCGAGTCTTCTCTCAACACTCAAGATCTCGTCATAGGAGGCGACAAACTACTCGGAAAGGAGCAGATACACCCAGAAAAGGCAACTACAGGTCTAGGATTGCATCCAGACCTCTCGATCTGAGCGAAGGACACTCGATCGAGACCAATAAACGGACGCAGAGTGAAGATTCCTGCGCCGCTCCAACCCCATCCACACTTCTCGCCAAGACATTCAATCTTCACCAAGTGCTGCATCTTCGGAGCCCCGAGAGAGCAGATCCAGCCCGCCGACGGGTACACTAGGTGAAAACAGTTCAGCTGATCACGGATCAAGGGGAACACCCTCCGTTAGTCGGTGTCTGGGCGCTGTGGTAGCTCGATCAAGCCTCAACAAGATTTTGGCCGATCCCGCTCCACCACAATGGTGCGCGTGCTCGGATCTCTTGGGGACTCCGGATATCACCGTGAATCTGCGGAAGATGTGCAAGTGTAGAAAGAACCAGGGAGAGAGGCGTCATCGGAACACGGATCGACGAAGACGCTGCTGAACGAAACAAGATCCGCGGATCGACAGAGTGCTGGGAGGAATTCTGTCGGCGGAATAGAGGGCGATCTGGAGACAGATCTAGAAGAGAAACCTCAATATCCTCCCCAGGTCCCTTCGGGGACCCCGGTGGGTCGTGATGCAAGTCGAGACCCACTAACGAAAACAACCAAAGCCGGATCGGACCGGTACACCTTCGCGGATAGAACGATCAAGCTCGATACCGAGGCAGTCCGACAGCTACTCTTGGAGCGATTTGCGAAGATGCCACGCAAGCCGATGCTCCAGAAATACGCCGCCACACTGGTGGCCAGCTGGGATTCGTCGAAGGAGATAAATGCCCCACGACAGAAGATGAAGGCTCCAGACTTGGAGGACGAGGAGGAGAAGGGACCAGAGCCCAGGTGGTCGAAAGCCGCGCTGGAGTTCGCGTACAACCGACAAGAGCTGCAGAAGTTTATCCGGTGATGTAGATCCTGCGACCTAAGCAGATCGGCGTACCGAAGGGACCAGTCGCAGCCCCGACAACCTCAGACAACAAGCTGGATCTGGTCAAGGGCCTCTTGAGCCTGCTGAAAGAAACAGGCTTGGTAGCAAGCCCGTTTGACTCGGATGAGTTTTTCGATCTGGAGGTGGAAGTCATCCGGTCGTCAACCTGGGGGCTGTTTGGAAAGCTTAAGCCCTGGTAGGCAAGATCCCGACCGATAAAGACCTCACGGTCCCGGACCCCAGATATCCACCTCAGGTCTACCGGGTATCGAACGGCGTCACCCTATCTCTCAGCGGCTGAACCTGGGTCGGACTCATCGTCCGAGCCACGACGTATATCACTCGACCCGTCCGGCGCTGCAATGCTCGAAGCCCGCGTGAAGGAAGCTCGACCTGAACGTCCGAAGTCCAGATCGCGGAAGCAGAAGTCGACCACTATCGATCGCCACACTAGCGCGACTCGAACAGAAGAATCGACTGACAAACTGGAGTCATACTTCCAAGCCGCGATGAACAGATATCTGATGGAACAACAGCAAGCACCGTCCAGAAGGACACCCCCAGTGGAGACTCCGAATGTCGGATCGCAGGATGTGGAAATGCGTGGTCTTACGTCCTCACAATGGGAATACGACCCAGACGACGTGCCCCCCCCCCCCCCATGTCCGCTCGCGCTGCGGTAGCTACTGCTGCGGCGAGACCTGCTAACACCTCGATGATCCAGCGAGTCCGGATTTCAGCGATCTCAGACCTCAAGGAGTTCACGGGGCGAGACCAAGACGAAGATCGGGCTATATCGTGGATCAGTAAGGTGAAATCAGCCTTCCTGAGGGACCAAGCCACGGACGAAGAAAAATGTTTAACTTTCGCTGATCTGCTATCCGGACCTGCGAAGAATTGGTACCGACAGCAAGCGCGGTCGAGATGGAACAAGTGGAGTGAGCTGCTACGCAACTTCCAAGTTCAATACTGTGGATTGGGGGTATCCGTTGCATGGCAGTATTAGCACTCCCGGAAACGGTCCGAAGAGTCCCCGTTAGAGTATCTCTATCGGCTGAATGTGGCCGCCCTCCGGGCTAAGCTCAATATCAAGGACGGGGACTCCAAGACGCGCCGGAACACGTGGAACATTTCATCGAGACGCTAGGGGGCCCAGATCTGGCAGACCGGTTGACCCTACTGCGCCTCAACGACGTAGACGATCTGGAAGATGCGTTGCGAGCTCGTGATCGGCAGGCAGAAGCGTTCGGCTTTTGGATCCAAGTACCGCCGGAAGACATCAACCCCGGCGCCAGCTACACCCACCAAGCGAGCGGTCCATGCTGTCTATAGATCGACCCCAGAATCCGGATCGGATACGAGGTCAGATGGGTCGGATCCAGAAGGCGATCTAAGAAGGATCTACCTCGTATCTACCGAAGACAAGGGACACTAGGCGAAAGACGAAGCTCAGTCGATAGAGCCGGCGCATCGCGGGAAGATCAACCCGGATTCGCCACGACCACGGCCCCAGCAAGATGGACCGGACCACAACGTACGATGCCCACACTGCGGATCTCGCAAGCATACCGACTTGGGCTGTTGGAGACGCCTGACGTGCGAGAAATGCGGGAAGAGAGGTCATCCGGCCGAACATTGCCTCTTTGTCTGCCGGTGATGTGGAGAGATTCATGACATGGGCAAGTGCCCAATGGAGGAGTTCTACAATCAGATCCGCCAGTGGTACAATCCCGCGAAACACGCTGGCATGCTGCCGGCACCCGTGGAGAAGATGTTAAACTAGGACACTCGCCGGGATGGAACCCGGTACGAGTCGAGCGTTCTAGATATTGCATCTATGCATTTGTGAACCAGAATACGGTAGATCGACTAAGGAGACAGCGGGATCTACGCGGTAATACATGTGATCTGCATGCGAAACCTACCGCAATGACGTCAAATCTCCGCGTGTCGAATGAATTCAGCCGATTGGAGGCCGAGGAGCCCCTGGATCTCTACCTGAAGCCCCCCCCCCCCTCTAATCAGGTGACTCCGATTTAGGCTTTGATTACTCTCTTATTTACTCTCTTACCAAGTGGATACATTAATTGTTGAAGTGGGTTACCTCGACTGCTGCGGCTTGGCCGTGGCGACACGTACTCGCCAGCAGCTCGTACGTCGCCTTCTCGCGCTCGTCGTCCATCACGAGGCCGGGCACATCCAAGACCATGGAGAACTGGAAGCGCGGCAGCACGTAGAACACGTACACCGCGCCTCAGTTCGGCACCAAGTACGTCCCGATGGAGATCTTCAGACGCACATACTGCTCGACCAGCCCGCCGTTTTCGTCGAAGCAAATGCTGTCGCACTCGCGCTTTTTGTTGCAATACCGCTAGATAGCGATGGAAAAGAACCGCTCTCAACGTTTTTCAAATTTTGGTTGATTAACCGCGAGGTTGAAAACCCCCGTTTAAAAATAGAAAATATACACGGCACAATGAGCACGACATAAACCAGATATGGAACACCTAACTAGACCCTGACTCATCGTCCAGCTCAGCTTCCGGGTCCATAACACTCTCCGGATATTCCTGCCAACGAGCAACATCTATCCAATTCATCTCAGTCGCTGCCAAGTTGATGAAGAAATTTCGTTTTTTGGTGTGGATTAAAATTAAAGCTGATTCGCGCGAAACAGATGACACCGCTGAACTCATAAAAGCGAGAGCTATCCGTTAGTGATTATCTCATAGAATTTAAGCAAGTATTGACCCCAAAACTTAAAAACTCACAGGGGGGTGCAGACTTTCTGCACTTGCTGTGCATATGTCCAGTCACACGCTCCGTATCGCGCGACTACAAATGGAACACAACTTAGGACAAGAGTTGGTATAAAAGTATTAAGACACCAGCTATTCGATCACTCGCAGATCACAACTCGATACATCACCTCTTCGCTATCCGACCATAAGCCCCAGTAGCAGCAAGAAGCATAGGTAGACATCGCGCTCACTCAACCCACGAGTCCGTATCTCCAAAAAGCGAGCAGCGACCTTGCGCTCGGTGGCGACATCAACGGAAACCAAAAGTAAGGACTGGCCACTCGAAGGTTAAGACTGGGGCTGATGCTGCTTGCATTGGACGAAGAACGGTTCGCCTAACAGCAACCGCCAGGAGGTCGCGTATCGTTGACGGCATCCCACACTTCAATTGGGACATAGTCTGAATAGTACAGTGCTGAACAGAAAACATCCACGAAGCGCGTTCTCTTCGCGGCGCGACGCCATCGACCTCATCCGCAAGCAGCTGCGCTGCACGCTATGTGGTAAAATTGTCGAGAACCCGGAGCGCCTCGACTGCAGGCACAATTGTTGGTCCTCGTGCATCAGTTGCATCTAGCAATCCGGTAATCAGTGCACGATATGCTCGTTACCTACGGCGCCTATTGATGTGAAGCCCAATCAACCCTTTATGAGCATCGTGGAGACGTGGAAAGAGGTGGAGACCCAGCTGCAGTATCTGTCGCTCCACGTGAAAATCACAGTGCAGCCAACTGACGAAGCATTCCACCAGGGTGGAAAACGTTGATGAGAAGCATTAATTGACGATGTTGTTGACCAAAAGTTCACACATTTGATCATTATACACTTTGCGTTTGAACATGCGATGCAAATGACGGTAAAAAACCTTCAGGGAATTTGGCGCCGGCAGCTCCGTTGAGCGTGTACGGCGTGATTTGGTTCGATTGGTTCTATGACGACATCGAGTTGAGAAGTTGAGGCCGTTGTAAATGTTGGAGACTGAAAGATACTACCGGAGTGATGACCATGACCCTTACCAGCTTGGCTCGGGACATGACCGGGGCAGTTGTGGTGTAGGAAACGTCAAGTTTTGTGGCACACAGTGGTACAGGGTACCAAATCAGCTTAGGATTACAGGTCGACGGTGGCAACACGGCTGGAGGGTACAGAGTACCCTCCGGATAGCTCAGTATCCAGACAGTCTGAGTTCCAAGATGCCGGAAAAACTCAGTATCCGGGGGGGGGGGGGGGGGGGGTATGTCTGCCGTTGGTACCCGAGAGGTATAGCTTGTAGGGTACCAACAGGTAGCGCCAGGAGATAACGTCGGCCCGGGGAAGGGCAGTCTCGCCAAGCGCGAAGAAAAGTCTCGCCGAACTCGGCGAGCCGGTGGGCCTGTAAGTCCCAGGGCACCGTAACCTTTCAGCTGAGTGCTTCATCCTTTGGTGGCCGGCACGGGGTTTTGCGAACGGAGACTGCCCGGCTGAGGCGAGGGTCTGGAGAGTTGAACCGGTTGGTTGGAACTCGGCGAAGACAAGACACCTACTGTCCCAGCTGGGCTGGACCGTTGGGGACCGAAAGAGACCTCACGCAGGCCAACTCAGCCGACTAGCTCGGCTATTGTTGTTGGTTTGTTGTTAGGACCCACATTTGACGATTTGTGTGTTTTGCAATACCACATAAAGATACGCGGCCCTGCGTCCTATCAACTAGCGCGTCTAATCAGCAATCATTCAGCACTGTGCGTCCAATCAACCTACTCAACGTGTGGTCGTATTGGACCGGTTCGGTTAACCGGTTCGGGTACCTTATGAGTGGTACAGTGTACCAAGGTTCGATACCCTGCAGCACAGGCAATGTAGATACCTGCGGAACTACATCAAGAATGGTTCAACGTACTACCCGCGCTCCTATTCGTGTGTGGCAACGGAAGACCGGACGCCACAGATGATGGAGGCTCTCAAAGCGTTTGTAGCTGCGCAATCCCCGTATGGACCGAAAGCGGGGGCGTGGAGATGGCGACGGAACGGATCGATCTCGGTCGCGGAGTTCTATGCGAGGTGAATCGGGCTTCTACTTCCCTCAGCAGAAGCAGCAGCGAGGGCGTTCATTCGAGCGCGGTCTGGGCTCGTTGCCGTAGGGTTGGCAGCGCGGGGCTACGTGCATTGCAATGCGTTTACAAGTGCTTTGCTTGTTGACGAATTAGTCTACGCTTATTGTTGGTGTCACACTGCGGTGCAGATTTATCAAGTCCACGCCCCTCCTCGAGCACCACAAGTTGGTCTTCGAGTCTCAAAGCAGTGTGTGTAACGTTATGGGGGCGAAGCCCCCCCCCCTCTAATCACGTGACTCCGATTTAGTCTTTGATTACTCTCTTATTTACTCTCTTACCAAGTGGATACATTAATTGTTGAAGTGAGTTACCTCGACTGCTGCGGCTTGGCCGTGGCGACATGTACTCACCAGCAGCTCGTACGTCGCCTTCACGCGCTCGTCGTCCATCACGAGGCCCAGCACGTCCAAGACCATGGAGAACTGGAAGCGCGGCAGCACGTAGAACACGTACAGCGCGCCTCAGTTCGGCACCAAGTACGTCCCGATGGAGAACTTCAGACGCACAGACTGCTCGACCAGCCCGCCGTTTTCGTCGATGAAAATGCTGTCGCACTCGCGCTTTTTGTTGCAGTACCGCTAGATAGCGACGGAAAAGAACCGCTCTCAACGTTTTTCAATTTTTCGTTGATTAACCGCGAGGTTGAAAACCCCCGTTTAAAAATAGAAAATATACACGGCACAATGAGCACGACATAAACCAGATATGGAACACCTAACTAGACCCTGACTCCTCGTCCAGCTCAGCTTCCGGGTCCATAACACTCTCCGGATATTCCTGCCAACGAGCAACATCTATCCAATTCATCTCAGTCGCTGCCAAGTTGATGAAGAAATTTCGTTTTTTGGTGTGGATTAAAATTAAAGCTGATTCGCGCGAAACAGATGACACCGCTGAACTCATAAAAGCGAGAGCTATCCGTTAGTGGTTATCTCATAGAATTTAAGCAAGTATTGACCCCAAAACTTAAAAACTCACAGGGGGGTGCAGACGGAATTTTATCAAAACTACCCACAAACGTGTCAATGTTTATCAAAACTGCCCACAAACGATACCATTGGCTAAAATCTACGAACAGGCGTAGCACGAGACAGCGTCGATCCACAGCATGCGCTCCTTGTTGCCCACGAACCTGCAAAGCAAATAACCTGCCGCGATGGTAGCCCCATTCCAGCAGAAGTTGTTCGGCCAAGGTCGTTCAACTCCAATTGTATCACCACCTGAAAATCAAACAAGCCTTAGAATTTTTTAAGGCCCCCGATGAGGTCCCTTGCGCTGGGTATCCAACATGCAAACACTCAGCTTCAGCGGGACGCAGACCATTTGAAGGCCTAAGCTTAAATTCAGTGGAGCCATTGACACTTTCCAGTTATAAACCTCGCCAATGCGAAGGGCTCACGTCCTTCACGTCAACAGCTATTCTAGAATGCAATTGTACATGTCAGCATCAACTTTATCTTACGTAAGACATTGATGGTTTGGTACGGTAAGCTACTTGAAGCGCTACACAAACGCGATTGCAACTGAGTGCTTCACGCCGACTATTTGCAATGTTTGAGAAACTGTCAATCGATCGTGTTGCTGGGAAATTTAACTGCTGGTGGCAATGGGTTCACAAGTGCCAATCGGACGAGGAGATGGCTGTACTTATCACCATACAGCGCTTCGCTCAATTTATTCGCTATCACGACAAAGAACGAGAGTCTGCCGCAAAGCAAGACGCATTGATGCTAGTCGTAGAGGTAGCATCCGCATTGCTCGTAGCAGTGCACAACAAGTCAACTGCGAGATTCCACGCACTATAAGTCTTTTGGGCGCCACGTTGGTCTCGATTTCGTGAACAATTGTGGCTGACTTTGGCTCGCGTTCTAGAGCCACTCGCTCCAATGCAACGCCACTAGTCTTGATAAGCTTGTTTCGTTCTCTGCATCTCGAGCTTATGCAGAGCTGCCTCGTACTAGTGCTCCACAGAACGCCCAGCGCCCACCAGATCCCCAAGTTAGCATCAGACAACAATACTCTTCTTAGTGTGGTGCGGCCATCGAAGTGTACGTCTTCTGAGAAGACTTCTAAGAAGACGTACACTTCGATGGCCGCACCACTTCGAGAGGTAATATACCGTCTCGCCATGTACAGGTTAGTAGATTTTAGCCAATGGTATCATTTGTGGGCAGTTTTGATAAACATTGACACGTTTGTGGGTAGTTTTGATAAAGTTCCGGTGCAGACTTTCTGCACTTGCTGTGCATATGTCCAGTCACACGCTCCGTATCGCGCGACTACAAATGGAACACAACTTAGGACAAGAGTTGGTATAAAAGTATTAAGACACCAGCTATTCGATCACTCGCAGATCACAACTCGATACATCACCTCTTCGCTATCCGACCATAAGCCCCAGTAGCAGCAAGAAGCATAGGTAGACATCGCGCTCACTCAACCCACGAGTCCGTATCTCCAAAAAGCGAGCAGCGACCTTGCGTTCGGTGGCGACATCAACGGAAACCAAAAGTAAGGACTGGCCACTCGAAGGTTAAGACTGGGGCTGATGCTGCTTGCATTGGACGAAGAACGGTTCGCCTAACAGCAACCGCCAGGAGGTCGCGTATCGTTGACGGCATCCCACACTTCAATTGGGACATAGTCTGAATAGTACAGTGCTGAACAGAAAACATCCACGAAGCGCGTTCTCTTCGCGGCGCGACGCCATCGACCTCATCCGCAAGTAGCTGCGCTGCACGCTATGTGGCAAAATTGTCGAGAACCCGGAGCGCCTCGACTGCAGGCACAATTGTTGGTCCTCGTGCATCAGTTGCACCTCCAGCAATCCGGTAATCAGTGCCCGATATGCTCGTTACCTACGGCGCCTATTGATGTGAAGCCCAATCAGCCTTTTATGAGCATCGTGGAGACGTGGAAAGAGGTGGAGACCCAGCTGCAGTATCTGTCGCTCCATGTGAAAATCACAGTGCAGCCAACTGACGAAGCATTCCACCAGGATGATAAACGTTGATGAGAAGCATTAATTGACGATGTTGTTGACCAAAAGTTCACACATTTGATAGTTATACGCTTTGCGTTTGAACATGCGAAGCAAATGACGGTAAAAAACCTTCAGGGAATTCGGCGCCGGCAGCTCCGTTGAGCGTGTACGGCGTGATTTGGTGCGATTGGTTCTATGACGACATCGAGTTGAGAAGTTGAGGCCGTTGTAAATGTTGGAGACTGAAAGATACTACCGGAGTGATGACCATGACCCTTACCAGCTTGGCTCGGGACATGACCGGGGCAGTTGTGGTGTAGGAAACGTCAAGTTTTGTGGCACACAGTGGTACAGGGTACCAAATCAGCTTAGGATTACAGGTCGACGGTGGCAACACGGCTGGAGGGTACAGAGTACCCTCCGGATAGCTCAGTATCCAGACAGTCTGAGTTCCAAGATGCCGGATAAACCCAGTATCCGGGGGGGGGGGGGGGGGTATGTCTGCCGTTGGTATCCGAGAGGTATAGCTTGTAGGGTACCAACAGGTAGCGCCAGGAGATAACGTCGGCCCGGGGAAGGGCAGTCTCGCCAAGCGCGAAGAAAAGTCTCGCCGAACTCGGCGAGCCGGTGGGCCTGTAAGTCCCAGGGCACCGTAACCTTTCAGCTGAGTGCTTCATCCTTTGGTGGCCGGCACGGGGTTTTGCGAACGGAGACTGCCCGGCTGAGGCGAGTGTCTGGAGAGTTGAACCGGTTGGTTGGAACTCGGCGAAGACAAGACACCTACTGTCCCGGCTGGGCTGGACCGTTGGGGACCGAAAGAGACCTCACGCAGGCCAACTCAGCCGACTAGCTCGGCTATTGTTGTTGGTTTGTTGTTAGGACCCACATTTGACGATTTGTGTGTTTTGCAATACCACATAAAGATACGCGGCCCTGCGTCCTATCAACTAGCGCGTCTAATCAGCAATCATTCAGCACTGTGCGTCCAATCAACCTACTCAACGTGTGGTCGTATTGGACCGGTTCGGTTAACCGGTTCGGGTACCTTAGGAGTGGTACAGTGTACCAAGGTTCGGTACCCTGCAGCACAGGCAATGTAGATACCTGCGGAACTACATCAAGAATGGTTCAACGTACTACCCGCGCTCCAATTCGTGTGTGGCAACGGAAGACCGGACGCCACAGATGATGGAGGCTCTCAAAGCGTTTGCAGCTGCGCAATCCCCGTATGGACCACCAGGAGATCGAAAGCGGGGGCGTGAAGATGACGACGGAACGGATCGATCTCGGTCGCGGAGTTCTATGCGAGGCGAATCGGGCTTCTACTTTCCTCCGCAGAAGCAGCAGCGAGGGCGTTCATTCGAGCGCGGTCTGGGCTCGTTGCCGTAGGGTTGGCAGCGAGGGGCTACGTGTATTGCAATGCGTTTACAAGTACTTTGCTTGTTGACGAATTAGTCTACGCTTATTGTTGGTGTCACACTGCGGTGCAGATTTATCAAGTCCACGCCCCTCCTCGAGCACCACAAGTTGGTCTTCGAGTCTCAAAGCAGTGCGTGTAACGTTATGGGGGCGAATCCCCCCCCCCTCTAATCACGTGACTCCGATTTAGGCTTTGATTACTCTCTTATTTACTCTCTTACCAAGTGGATACATTAATTGTTGAAGTGGGTTACCTCGACTGCTGCGGCTTGGCCGTGGCGACACGTACTCGCCAGCAGCTCGTACGTCGCCTTCTCGCGCTCGTCGTCCATCACGAGGCCGGGCACGTCCAAGACCATGGAGAACTAGAAGCGCGGCAGCACGTAGAACACGTACACCGCGCCCCAGTTCGGCACCAAGTACGTCCCGATGGAGATCTTCAGACGCACATACTGCTCGACCAGCCCGCCGTTTTCGTCGAAGCAAATGCTGTCGCACTCGCGCTTTTTGTTGCAATACGGCTAGATAGCGATGGAAAAGAACCGCTCTCAACGTTTTTCAAATTTTGGTTGATTAACCGCGAGGTTGAAAACCCCCGTTTAAAAATAGAAAATATACACGGCACAATGAGCACGACATAAACCAGATATGGAACACCTAACTAGACCCTGACTCCTCGTCCAGCTCAGCTTCCGGGTCCATAACACTCTCCGGATATTCCTGCCAACGAGCAACATCTATCCAATTCATCTCAGTCGCTGCCAAGTTGATGAAGAAATTTCGTTTTTTGGTGTGGATTAAAATTAAAGCTGATTCGCGCGAAACAGATGACACCGCTGAACTCATAAAAGCGAGAGCTATCCGTTAGTGATTATCTCATAGAATTTAAGCAAGTATTGACCCCAAAACTGAAAAACTCACAGGGGGGTGCAGACTTTCTGCACTTGCTGTGCATATGTCCAGTCACACGCTCCGTATCGCGCGACTACAAATGGAACACAACTTAGGACAAGAGTTGGTATAAAAGTATTAAGACACCAGCTATTCGATCACTCGCAGATCACAACTCGATACATCACCTCTTCGCTATCCGACCATAAGCCCCAGTAGCAGCAAGAAGCATAGGTAGACATCGCGCTCACTCAACCCACGAGTCCGTATCTCCAAAAAGCGAGCAGCGACCTTGCGCTCGGTGGCGACATCAACGGAAACCAAAAGTAAGGACTGGCCACTCGAAGGTTAAGACTGGGGCTGATGCTGCTTGCATTGGACGAAGAACGGTTCGCCTAACAGCAACCGCCAGGAGGTCGCGTATCGTTGACGGCATCCCACACTTCAATTGGGACATAGTCTGAATAGTACAGTGCTGAACAGAAAACATCCACGAAGCGCGTTCTCTTCGCGGCGCGACGCCATCGACCTCATCCGCAAGCAGCTGCGCTGCACGCTATGTGGCAAAATTGTCGAGAACCCGGAGCGCCTCGACTGCAGGCACAATTGTTGGTCCTCGTGCATCAGTTGCACCTCCAGCAATCCGGTAATCAGTGCCCGATATGCTCGTTACCTACGGCGCCTATTGATGTGAAGCCCAATCAGCCTTTTATGAGCATCGTGGAGACGTGGAAAGAGGTGGAGACCCAGCTGCAGTATCTGTCGCTCCATGTGAAAATCACAGTGCAGCCAACTGACGAAGCATTCCACCAGGATGATAAACGTTGATGAGAAGCATTAATTGACGATGTTGTTGACCAAAAGTTCACACATTTGATAGTTATACGCTTTGCGTTTGAACATGCGAAGCAAATGACGGTAAAAAACCTTCAGGGAATTCGGCGCCGGCAGCTCCGTTGAGCGTGTACGGCGTGATTTGGTTCGATTGGTTCTATGACGACATCGAGTTGAGAAGTTGAGGCCGTTGTAAATGTTGGAGACTGAAAGATACTACCGGAGTGATGACCATGACCCTTACCAGCTTGGCTCGGGACATGACCGGGGCAGTTGTGGTGTAGGAAACGTCAAGTTTTGTGGCACACAGTGGTACAGGGTACCAAATCAGCTTAGGATTACAGGTCGACGGTGGCAACACGGCTGGAGGGTACAGAGTACCCTCCGGATAGCTCAGTATCCAGACAGTCTGAGTTCCAAGATGCCGGATAAACCCAGTATCCGGGGGGGGGGGGGGTATGTCTGCCGTTGGTACCCGAGAGGTATAGCTTGTAGGGTACCAACAGGTAGCGCCAGGAGATAACGTCGGGGAAGGGCAGTCTCGCCAAGCGCGAAGAAAAGTCTCGCCGAACTCGGCGAGCCGGTGGGCCTGTAAGTCCCAGGGCACCGTAACCTTTCAGCTGAGTGCTTCATCCTTTGGTGGCCGGCACGGGGTTTTGCGAACGGAGACTGCCCGGCTGAGGCGAGTGTCTGGAGAGTTGAACCGGTTGGTTGGAACTCGGCGAAGACAAGACACCTACTGTCCCGGCTGGGCTGGACCGTTGGGGACCGAAAGAGACCTCACGCAGGCCAACTCAGCCGACTAGCTCGGCTATTGTTGTTGGTTTGTTGTTAGGACCCACATTTGACGATTTGTGTGTTTTGCAATACCACATAAAGATACGCGGCCCTGCGTCCTATCAACTAGCGCGTCTAATCAGCAATCATTCAGCACTGTGCGTCCAATTCGCAGTTCGTAACGTAGTGAAGAACTGTCGTTTATCCCGTTCGATGTCACCTTACCCTTTTCGTACCGGTACTCGAGGTATTGCAATACAAAAGTCAAATGAGTCCCAATCCTATACAAAAATCAAATCGTTTGGTCGAGCGCCGCTCGATCGCCATGCGCACCACACACATCCTACGCAAATGAAGGTGCACAACATCACATTTGTGCAACTTCAACGGCAACTTTCTCCTGAAAGTAGCCGAGTGGGCGGATGGGCAGGCAGGCAGATCTATACAAAAGTCTAGACAGTGCTGAATGAATGGGGAACTTCTGTGAGAAAGTAGACGTCATACGGTATGACTCATACCCGACGTCCGTGACTATCCTCAGTACTCAACTTGCAGCCCGCACGGTAAGCAGCTCTGGATCATGTGAATGCTCGGGGTGGTGGCATGTATAGCACTACGGTACTATATACTCGAGCCCTGTGTTGATACATGTCGTACAGGCTGGTTTTCAGCGTCACCAGGTTTTCAGCGTCACCAGGTACGACGTGACCATCATCAGGCTGTGTATTGTGCTGCTCAACTGATCAATAGCGTTCGTTGTGTGCAGGCGTAGAGCGGAACGGCATCGTCGACTGTGACGGGTGGGGCGTACGCAACCAATCGGGCGTGCGCAAGAGGATACTCAATAGTCGTCTAGACTCGTCGTCAGCGTCGCCAGGTACGACGTGACCATACTCGGGAGGTGAGCCCTACTGCTCTTCTAATTGATATCGTTTGATTTTGCATAGGCTTTGAGAGGAACAACATCATTCGGCGGTGACGAGAGGGGCGTGTGCAGCCAATATGACCAGTACGTCAAGAGGCTATTCAATAGTCATCTAGACTCGTCGTCAGCGTCGCCAGGATACGACGTGGCCATACTCGGGAGGTGAGGCCTACTGCTCTTCTAATCGATATCGTTTAATTTTAATAGGCTGCGATCGGAACGACAGCATACGGCGGTGAGGGGAGAGGCGGACGCAGCCAATCTGACGGAACGTCGCACGACTATTAGATAGTCGTCCAGAAGCGTCACCAAGAGGGTGAGGTAGTATCCAAGTGTATAGCCAAGTGTACTTGCGATATTAGTTATAATATAACTGAAATTTACGTTGATATACAATGTAGTACCGGTACTGGATTTGTTCCACTAAAAGTGATAGTATCAATATTAGTGATATCTAATGACGATGTCAATGATAATAGATTTCTGGCGAGCTGAGTACGCGAGATATGGAACGAAAGGTGCGGGTTTGGAATGTGGAGTAGCTGTGCGGGAGTAGTGATATGTGTTGGTGGTGTGCTGATATCAGTCAGACGAAGTATTCTTCGATTGCGAAACTCGCACGCGTCTAGCTAGGACGTGGCGTCTCCACTGCGATCCAAAACGAGTCGTGATTTTTTAGAATGGGTTCGCTGTGAACGAGAACCAATAATGACTCATCATTATTAATGAGCGAATATTGGTAATACGCCACGATTGGGCTGAGTTGAGACGCGCGAAGGAAAGCAAGCAACATATCTGGCGAGTCAGCCTCGCAGTAGTACTAGTATAAGTGATATTATCACTGATATTGATATCTCCATTTGCCCACTAATACTAGTAGTATCAGCGCTATTGATGAAGCTGCAGTGAGAACGTTGTGGCTTAACCATCCAGTGGGGTACAGGGTTGTGTAGTTGTCGATGCATCGCATCACATGCGGAAGCCACCCTCCAGTTGAGGAAAATCGGCTCTCACACACGGTCCTCGTGGATGGACGCAACGTCTGCTTCATGGCAGTTCGAGCTCGAGTTCGATTGTGGCGCATCAGATATTTTAATATTGATATATTTGCATCACTTAATTAAAGTCCAACATTCTAAGAGCATCTCCAGCGGTAAGCTTAGAGCTTATTTTTCGGTCCTATCGAGCCCCTTAAGACCACGAAAATTAAAATAAGTCGGTGCTGAGAGGACAGCCCCCCCCCCCCCCACCGGGAAGATGTATTCGCCGTCTTAACAAATCCTTGGCCACGAATTTTCGTCCTGAGCAGCTTCGATTATCGAGCTCCGACCCCCATAGTGAAAACAAGTCAGAAAGGTTAGATTTCGAGTCTTATTTTAAGACCGAAGAGTCAAAGTATAGACCCTGGTGAAGTTAAAACCCGCGAGACGACCTACCGGTGGGTCTCCAGTCTCAACGGCGTTACTTTTACGATAAAACTGGTGTTAGAGGTTACCGCTGGAGATGCTCTAACTACACACAAAACCCTGGTCACGTGACCATGCTAATGAAGTGTTTGTCCTGCTGCTCAACTGACCAGTGTCGTTTGGTTTGGGCAGGCTTCGAGCGGAGCGACAGCATTATGTGGCGAGGGGACGGACGTCGCGAGTCTATTAGATAGTCGCCAGAAGCGTCTGTAGCGCCGCCTACGATGTGATTAGGCTTAGAATGTGTGTGTCCTACTGCTCAACTTATCGATATCGTTCCTTTTGCAGATATCGTTTGCTTTTGCATAGGCTTCGACCGAATCGACAGCATTCGGCCATGACGCGCAGCCAATCTGACGAGTACATTTGCAGTGCATGTTGTTAGTAAGATCGCAAGATAACAGCTAATTAGCTCCCCACGAACTGCGTTTTCCCCCGGGGCACTTGACCCGGGTAAGCTATCAACCTACTCAACGTGTGGTCGTATTGGACCGGTTCGGTTAACCGGTTCGGGTACCTTAGGAGTGGTACAGTGTACCAAGGTTCGATACCCTGCAGCACAGGCAATGTAGATACCTGCGGAACTACATCAAGAATGGTTCAACGTACTACCCGCGCTCCTATTCGTGTGTGGCAACGGAAGACCGGACGCCACAGATGATGGAGGCTCTCAAAGCGTTTGTAGCTGCGCAATCCCCGTATGGACCACCAGGAGATCGAAAGCGGGGGCGTGAAGATGACGACGGAACGGATCGATCTCGGTCGCGGAGTTCTATGCGAGGCGAATCGGGCTTCTACTTTCCTCCGCAGAAGCAGCAGCGAGGGCGTTCATTCGAGCGCGGTCTGGGCTCGTTGCCGTAGGGTTGGCAGCGAGGGGCTACGTGTATTGCAATGCGTTTACAAGTACTTTGCTTGTTGACGAATTAGTCTACGCTTATTGTTGGTGTCACACTGCGGTGCAGATTTATCAAGTCCACGCCCCTCCTCGAGCACCACAAGTTGGTCTTCGAGTCTCAAAGCAGTGCGTGTAACGTTATGGGGGCGACCCCCCCTCTAATCACGTGACTCCGATTTAGGCTTTGATTACTCTCTTATTTACTCTCTTACCAAGTGGATACATTAATTGTTGAAGTGGGTTACCTCGACTGCTGCGGCTTGGCCGTGGCGACACGTACTCGCCAGCAGCTCGTACGTCGCCTTCTCGCGCTCGTCGTCCATCACGAGGCCGGGCACGTCCAAGACCATGGAGAACTAGAAGCGCGACAGCACGTAGAACACGTACACCGCGCCCCAGTTCGGCACCAAGTACGTCCCGATGGAGATCTTCAGACGCACATACTGCTCGACCAGCCCGCCGTTTTCGTCGAAGCAAATGCTGTCGCACTCGCGCTTTTTGTTGCAATACGGCTAGATAGCGATGGAAAAGAACCGCTCTCAACGTTTTTCAAATTTTCGTTGATTAACCGCGAGGTTGAAAACCCCCGTTTAAAAATAGAAAATATACAACGCACAATGAGCACGACATAAACCAGATATGGAACACCTAACTAGACCCTGACTCCTCGTCCAGTTCAGCTTCCGGGTCCATAACACTCTCCGGATATTCCTGCCAACGAGCAACATCTATCCAATTCATCTCAGTCGCTGCCAAGTTGATGAAGAAATTTCGTTTTTTGGTGTGGATTAAATTAAAGCTGATTCGCGCGAAACAGATGACACCGCTGAACTCATAAAAGCGAGAACTATCCGTTAGTGATTATCTCATAGAATTTAAGCAAGTATTGGCCCCAAAACTGAAAAACTCACAGGGGGGTGCAGACTTTCTGCACTTGCTGTGCATATGTCCAGTCACACGCTCCGTATCGCGCGACTACAAATGGAACACAACTTAGGACAAGAGTTGGTATAAAAGTATAAAGGCACCAGCTATTCGATCACTCACAGATCACAACTCGATACTTCACCCCTTCCCTATCCGACCATAAGACCCAGTAGCAGCAAGAGGCATAGGTAGACATCGCGCTCACTCAACCCACGAGTCCGTATCTCCAAAAAGAGCAGCGACCTTGCGCTCGGTGGCGACATCAACGGAAACCAAAAGTAAGGACTGGCCACTCGAAGGTTAAGACTGGGGCTGATGCTGCTTGCATTGGACGAAGAACGGTTCGCCTAACAGCAACCGCCAGGAGGTCGCGTATCGTTGACGGCATCCCACACTTCCATTGGGACATAGTCTGAATAGTACAGTGCTGAACAGAAAACATTCACGAAGCGCGTTCTCTTCGCGGCGCGACGCCATCGACCTCATCCGCAAGCAGCTGCGCTGCACGCTATGTGGCAAAATTGTCGAGAACCCGGAGCGCCTCGACTGCAGGCACAATTGTTGGTCCTCGTGCATCAGTTGCATCTAGCAATCCGGTAATCAGTGCCCGATATGCTCGTTACCTACGGCGCCTATTGATGTGAAGCCCAATCAGCCTTTTATGAGCATCGTGGAGACGTGGAAAGAGGTGGAGACCCAGCTGCAGTATCTGTCGCTCCATGTGAAAATCACAGTGCAGCCAACTGACGAAGCATTCCACCAGGATGATAAACGTTGATGAGAAGCATTAATTGACGATGTTGTTGACCAAAAGTTCACACATTTGATAGTTATACGCTTTGCGTTTGAACATGCGAAGCAAATGACGGTAAAAAACCTTCAGGGAATTTGGCGCCGGCAGCTCCGTTGAGCGTGTACGGCGTGATTTGGTGCGATTGGTTCCATGACGACATCGAGTTGAGAAGTAGAGGCCGTTGTAAATGTTGGAGACTGAAAGATACTACCGGAGTGATGACCATGACCCTTACCAGCTTGGCTCAGGACAAGACCGGGGCAGTTGTGGTGTAGGAAACGTCAAGTTTTGTGGCACACAGTGGTACAGGGTACCAAATCAGCTTAGGATTACAGGTCGACGGTGGCAACACGGCTGGAGGGTACAGAGTACCCTCCGGATAGCTCAGTATCCAGACAGTCTGAGTTCCAAGATGCCGGAAAAACTCAGTATCCGGGGGGGGGGGGGGGGGGTATGTCTGCCGTTGGTACCCGAGAGGTATAGCTTGTAGGGTACCAACAGGTAGCGCCAGGAGATAACGTCGGCCCGGGGAAGGGCAGTCTCGCCAAGCGCGAAGAAAAGTCTCGCCGAACTCGGCGAGCCGGTGGGCCTGTAAGTCCCAGGGCACCGTAACCTTTCAGCTGAGTGCTTCATCCTTTGGTGGCCGGCACGGGGTTTTGCGAACGGAGACTGCCCGGCTGAGGCGAGGGTCTGGAGAGTTGAACCGGTTGGTTGGAACTCGGCGAAGACAAGACACCTACTGTCCCGGCTGGGCTGGACCGTTGGGGACCGAAAGAGACCTCACGCAGGCCAACTCAGCCGACTAGCTCGGCTATTGTTGTTGGTTTGTTGTTAGGACCCACATTTGACGATTTGTGTGTTTTGCAATACCACATAAAGATACGCGGCCCTGCGTCCTATCAACTAGCGCGTCTAATCAGCAATCATTCAGCACTGTGCGTCCAATCAACCTACTCAACGTGTGGTCGTATTGGACCGGTTCGGTTAACCGGTTCGGGTACCTTAGGAGTGGTACAGTGTACCAAGGTTCGGTACCCTGCAGCACAGGCAATGTAGATACCTGCGGAACTACATCAAGAATGGTTCAACGTACTACCCGCGCTCCTATTCGTGTGTGGCAACGGAAGACCGGACGCCACAGATGATGGAGGCTCTCAAAGCGTTTGCAGCTGCGCAATCCCCGTATGGACCACCAGGAGATCGAAAGCGGGGGCGTGAAGATGACGACGGAACGGATCGATCTCGGTCGCGGAGTTCTATGCGAGGCGAATCGGGCTTCTACTTTCCTTCGCAGAAGCAGCAGCGAGGGCGTTCATTCGAGCGCGGTCTGGGCTCGTTGCCGTAGGGTTGGCAGCGAGGGGCTACGTGTATTGCAATGCGTTTACAAGTACTTTGCTTGTTGACGAATTAGTCTACGCTTATTGTTGGTGTCACACTGCGGTGCAGATTTATCAAGTCCACGCCCCTCCTCGAGCACCACAAGTTGGTCTTCGAGTCTCAAAGCAGTGCGTGTAACGTTATGGGGGCGACCCCCCCCCTCTAATCACGTGACTCCGATTTAGGCTTTGATTACTCTCTTATTTACTCTCTTACCAAGTGGATACATTAATTGTTGAAGTGGGTTACCTCGACTGCTGCGGCTTGGCCGTGGCGACACGTACTCGCCAGCAGCTCGTACGTCGCCTTCTCGCGCTCGTCGTCCATCACGAGGCCGGGCACGTCCAAGACCATGGAGAACTAGAAGCGCGACAGCACGTAGAACACGTACACCGCGCCCCAGTTCGGCACCAAGTACGTCCCGATGGAGATCTTCAGACGCACATACTGCTCGACCAGCCCGCCGTTTTCGTCGAAGCAAATACTGTCGCACTCGCGCTTTTTGTTGCAATACCGCTAGATAGCGATGGAAAAGAACCGCTCTCAACGTTTTTCAAATTTTGGTTGATTAACCGCGAGGTTGAAAACCCCCGTTTAAAAATAGAAAATATACAACGCACAATGAGCACGACATAAACCAGATATGGAACACCTAACTAGACCCTGACTCCTCGCCCAGCTCAGCTTCCGGGTCCATAACACTCTCCGGATATTCCTGCCAACGAGCAACATCTATCCAATTCATCTCAGTCGCTGCCAAGTTGATGAAGAAATTTCGTTTTTTGGTGTGGATTAAAATTAAAGCTGATTCGCGCGAAACAGATGACACCGCTGAACTCATAAAAGCGAGAACTATCCGTTAGTGATTATCTCATAGAATTTAAGCAAGTATTGGCCCCAAAACTTAAAAACTCACAGGGGGGTGCAGACTTTCTGCACTTGCTGTGCATATGTCCAGTCACACGCTCCGTATCGCGCGACTACAAATGGAACACAACTTAGGACAAGAGTTGGTATAAAAGTATTAAGACACCAGCTATTCGATCACTCACAGATCACAACTCGATACATCACCTCTTCCCTATCCGACCATAAGACCCAGTAGCAGCAAGAAGCATAGGTAGACATCGCGCTCACTCAACCCACGAGTCCGTATCTCCAAAAAGCGAGCAGCGACCTTGCGCTCGGTGGCGACATCAACGGAAACCAAAAGTAAGGACTGGCCACTCGAAGGTTAAGACTGGGGCTGATGCTGCTTGCATTGGACGAAGAACGGTTCGCCTAACAGCAACCGCCAGGAGGTCGCGTATCGTTGACGGCATCCCACACTTCCATTGGGACATAGTCTGAATAGTACAGTGCTGAACAGAAAACATTCACGAAGCGCGTTCTCTTCGCGGCGCGACGCCATCGACCTCATCCGCAAGCAGCTGCGCTGCACGCTATGTGGCAAAATTGTCGAGAACCCGGAGCGCCTCGACTGCAGGCACAATTGTTGGTCCTCGTGCATCAGTTGCATCTAGCAATCCGGTAATCAGTGCCCGATATGCTCGTTACCTACGGCGCCTATTGATGTGAAGCCCAATCAGCCTTTTATGAGCATCGTGGAGACGTGGAAAGAGGTGGAGACCCAGCTGCAGTATCTGTCGCTCCATGTGAAAATCACAGTGCAGCCAACTGACGAAGCATTCCACCAGGATGATAAACGTTGATGAGAAGCATTAATTGACGATGTTGTTGACCAAAAGTTCACACATTTGATAGTTATACGCTTTGCGTTTGAACATGCGAAGCAAATGACGGTAAAAACCCTTCAGGGAATTTGGCGCCGGCAGCTCCGTTGAGCGTGTACGGCGTGATTTGGTGCGATTGGTTCTATGACGACATCGAGTTGAGAAGTAGAGGCCGTTGTAAATGTTGGAGACTGAAAGATACTACCGGAGTGATGACCATGACCCTTACCAGCTTGGCTCGGGACAAGACCGGGGCAGTTGTGGTGTAGGAAACGTCAAGTTTTGTGGCACACAGTGGTACAGGGTACCAAATCAGCTTAGGATTACAGGTCGACGGTGGCAACACGGCTGGAGGGTACAGAGTACCCTCCGGATAGCTCAGTATCCAGACAGTCTGAGTTCCAAGATGCCGGAAAAACTCAGTATCCGGGGGGGGGGGGGGTATGTCTGCCGTTGGTACCCGAGAGGTATAGCTTGTAGGGTACCAACAGGTAGCGCCAGGAGATAACGTCGGCCCGGGGAAGGGCAGTCTCGCCAAGCGCGAAGAAAAGTCTCGCCGAACTCGGCGAGCCGGTGGGCCTGTAAGTCCCAGGGCACCGTAACCTTTCAGCTGAGTGCTTCATCCTTTGGTGGCCGGCACGGGGTTTTGCGAACGGAGACTGCCCGGCTGAGGCGAGGGTCTGGAGAGTTGAACCGGTTGGTTGGAACTCGGCGAAGACAAGACACCTACTGTCCCGGCTGGGCTGGACCGTTGGGGACCGAAAAAGACCTCACGCAGGCCAACTCAGCCGACTAGCTCGGCTATCGTTGTTGGTTTGTTGTTAGGACCCACATTTGACGATTTGTGTGTTTTGCAATACCACATAAAGATACGCGGCCCTGCGTCCTATCAACTAGCGCGTCTAATCAGCAATCATTCAGCACTGTGCGTCCAATCAACCTACTCAACGTGTGGTCGTATTGGACCGGTTCGGTTAACCGGTTCGGGTACCTTAGGAGTGGTACAGTGTACCAAGGTTCGGTACCCTGCAGCACAGGCAATGTAGATACCTGCGGAACTACATCAAGAATGGTTCAACGTACTACCCGCGCTCCTATTCGTGTGTGGCAACGGAAGACCGGACGCCACAGATGATGGAGGCCCTCAAAGCGTTTGTAGCTGCACAATCCCCGTATGGACCACCAGGAGATCGAAAGCGGGGGCGTGAAGATGACGACGGAACGGATCGATCTCGGTCGCGGAGTTCTATGCGAGGCGAATCGGGCTTCTACTTTCCTCCGCAGAAGCAGCAGCGAGGGCGTTCATTCGAGCGCGGTCTGGGCTCGTTGCCGTAGGGTTGGCAGCGAGGGGCTACGTGTATTGCAATGCGTTTACAAGTACTTTGCTTGTTGACGAATTAGTCTACGCTTATTGTTGGTGTCACACTGCGGTGCAGATTTATCAAGTCCACGCCCCTCCTCGAGCACCACAAGTTGGTCTTCGAGTCTCAAAGCAGTGCGTGTAACGTTATGGGGGCGACCCCCCCCTCTAATCACGTGACTCCGATTTAGGCTTTGATTACTCTCTTATTTACTCTCTTACCAAGTGGATACATTAATTGTTGAAGTGGGTTACCTCGACTGCTGCGGCTTGGCCGTGGCGACACGTACTCGCCAGCAGCTCGTACGTCGCCTTCTCGCGCTCGTCGTCCATCACGAGGCCGGGCACGTCCAAGACCATGGAGAACTAGAAGCGCGACAGCACGTAGAACACGTACACCGCGCCCCAGTTCGGCACCAAGTACGTCCCGATGGAGATCTTCAGACGCACATACTGCTCGACCAGCCCGCCGTTTTCGTCGAAGCAAATGCTGTCGCACTCGCGCTTTTTGTTGCAATACCGCTAGATAGCGATGGAAAAGAACCGCTCTCAACGTTTTTCAAATTTTCGTTGATTAACCGCGAGGTTGAAAACCCCCGTTTAAAAATAGAAAATATACAACGCACAATGAGCACGACATAAACCAGATATGGAACACCTAACTAGACCCTGACTCCTCGTCCAGCTCAGCTTCCGGGTCCATAACACTCTCCGGATATTCCTGCCAACGAGCAACATCTATCCAATTCATCTCAGTCGCTGCCAAGTTGATGAAGAAATTTCGTTTTTTGGTGTGGATTAAATTAAAGCTGATTCGCGCGAAACAGATGACACCGCTGAACTCACAAAAGCGAGAACTATCCGTTAGTGGTTATCTCATAGAATTTAAGCAAGTATTGACCCCAAAACTTAAAAACTCACAGGGGGGTGCAGACTTTCTGCACTTGCTGTGCATGCCCAGTCACACGCTCCGTATCGCGCGACTACAAATGGAACACAACTTAGGACAAGAGTTGGTATAAAAGTACTAAGATACCAGCTATTCGATCACTCACAGATCACAACTCGATACTTCACCTCTTCCCTATTCGACCATAAGACCCAGTAGCAGCAAGAGGCATAGGTAGACATCGCGCCCACTCAACCCACGAGTCCGTATCTCCAAAAAGAGCAGCGACCTTGCGCTCGGTGGCGACATCAACGGAAACCAAAAGTAAGGACTGGCCACTCGAAGGTTAAGACTGGGGCTGATGCTGCTTGCATTGGACGAAGAACGGTTCGCCTAACAGCAACCGCCAGGAGGTCGCGTATCGTTGACGGCATCCCACACTTCCATTGCGACATAGTCTGAATAGTACAGTGCTGAACAGAAAACATCCATGAAGCGCGTTCTCTTCGCGGCGCGACGCCATCGACCTCATCCGCGAGCAGCTGCGCTGCACGCTATGTGGTAAAATTGTCGAGAACCCGGAGTGCCTCGACTGCAGGCACAATTGTTGGTCCTCGTGCATCAGTTGCACCTCCAGCAATCCGGTAATCAGTGCCCGATATGCTCGTTACCTACGGCGCCTATTGATGTGAAGCCCAATCAACCCTTTATGAGCATCGTGGAGACGTGGAAAGAGGTGGAGACCCAGCTGCAGTATCTGTCGCTCCACGTGAAAATCACAGTGCAGCCAACTGACGAAGCATTCCACCAGGGTGGAAAACGTTGATGAGAAGCATTAATTGACGATGTTGTTGACCAAAAGTTCACACATTTGATCATTATACGCTTTGCGTTTGAACATGCGATGCAAATGACGGTAAAAAACCTTCAGGGAATTTGGCGCCGGCAGCTCCGTTGAGCGTGTACGGCGTGATTTGGTGCGATTGGTTCTATGACGACATCGAGTTGAGAAGTAGAGGCCGTTGTAAATGTTGGAGACTGAAAGATACTACCGGAGTGATGACCATGACCCTTACCAGCTTGGCTCGGGACAAGACCGGGGCAGTTGTGGTGTAGGAAACGTCAAGTTTTGTGGCACACAGTGGTACAGGGTACCAAATCAGCTTAGGATTACAGGTCGACGGTGGCAACACGGCTGGAGGGTACAGAGTACCCTCCGGATAGCTCAGTATCCAGACAGTCTGAGTTCCAGGGGTATGTCTGCCGTTGGTACCCGAGAGGTATAGCTTGTAGGGTACCAACAGGTAGCGCCAGGAGATAACGTCGGCCCGGGGAAGGGCAGTCTCGCCAAGCGCGAAGAAAAGTCTCGCCGAACTCGGCGAGCCGGTGGGCCTGTAAGTCCCAGGGCACCGTAACCTTTCAGCTGAGTGCTTCATCCTTTGGTGGCCGGCACGGGGTTTTGCGAACGGAGACTGCCCGGCTGAGGCGAGGGTCTGGAGAGTTGAACCGGTTGGTTGGAACTCGGCGAAGACAAGACACCTACTGTCCCAGCTGGGCTGGACCGTTGGGGACCGAAAGAGACCTCACGCAGGCCAACTCAGCCGACTAGCTCGGCTATTGTTGTTGGTTTGTTGTTAGGACCCACATTTGACGATTTGTGTGTTTTGCAATACCACATAAAGATACGCGGCCCTGCGTCCTATCAACTAGCGCGTCTAATCAGCAATCATTCAGCACTGTGCGTCCAATCAACCTACTCAACGTGTGGTCGTATTGGACCGGTTCGGTTAACCGGTTCGGGTACCTTAGGAGTGGTACAGTGTACCAAGGTTCGGTACCCTGCAGCACAGGCAATGTAGATACCTGCGGAACTACATCAAGAATGGTTCAACGTACTACCCGCGCTCCTATTCGTGTGTGGCAACGGAAGACCGGACGCCACAGATGATGGAGGCTCTCAAAGCGTTTGCAGCTGCGCAATCCCCGTATGGACCACCAGGAGATCGAAAGCGGGGGCGTGAAGATGACGACGGAACGGATCGATCTCGGTCGCGGAGTTCTATGCGAGGCGAATCGGGATTCTACTTTCCTCCGCAGAAGCAGCAGCGAGGGCGTTCATTCGAGCGCGGTCTGGGCTCGTTGCCGTAGGGTTGGCAGCGAGGGGCTACGTGTATTGCAATGCGTTTACAAGTACTTTGCTTGTTGACGAATTAGTCTACGCTTATTGTTGGTGTCACACTGCGGCGCAGATTTATCAAGTCCACGCCCCTCCTCGAGCGCCACAAGTTGGTCTTCGAGTCTCAAAGGAGTGCGTGTAACGTTATGGGGGCGACCCCCCCCCCCCCTCCAATCACGTGACTCCGATTTAGGCTTTGATTACGCTCTTATTTACTCTCTTACCAAGTGGATACATTAATTGTTGAAGTGGGTTACCTCGACTGCTGCGGCTTGGCCGTGGCGACACGTACTCGCCAGCAGCTCGTACGTCGCCTTCTCGCGCTCGTCGTCCATCACGAGGCCGGGCACGTCCAAGACCATGGAGAACTAGAAGCGCGACAGCACGTAGAACACGTACACCGCGCCCCAGTTCGGCACCAAGTACGTCCCGATGGAGATCTTCAGACGCACATACTGCTCGACCAGCCCGCCGTTTTCGTCGAAGCAAATGCTGTCGCACTCGCGCTTTTTGTTGCAATACCGCTAGATAGCGATGGAAAAGAACCGCTCTCAACGTTTTTCAAATTTTGGTTGATTAACCGCGAGGTTGAAAACCCCCGTTTAAAAATAGAAAATATACAACGCACAATGAGCACGACATAAACCAGATATGGAACACCTAACTAGACCCTGACTCCTCGTCCAGCTCAGCTTCCGGGTCCATAACACTCTCCGGATATTCCTGCCAACGAGCAACATCTATCCAATTCATCTCAGTCGCTGCCAAGTTGATGAAGAAATTTCGTTTTTTGGTGTGGATTAAATTAAAGCTGATTCGCGCGAAACAGATGACACCGCTGAACTCACAAAAGCGAGAACTATCCGTTAGTGGTTATCTCATAGAATTTAAGCAAGTATTGACCCCAAAACTTAAAAACTCACAGGGGGGTGCAGACTTTCTGCACTTGCTGTGCATGCCCAGTCACACGCTCCGTATCGCGCGACTACAAATGGAACACAACTTAGGACAAGAGTTGGTATAAAAGTACTAAGACACCAGCTATTCGATCACTCACAGATCACAACTCGATACTTCACCTCTTCCCTATCCGACCATAAGACCCAGTAGCAGCAAGAGGCATAGGTAGACATCGCGCCCACTCAACCCACGAGTCCGTATCTCCAAAAAGAGCAGCGACCTTGCGCTCGGTGGCGACATCAACGGAAACCAAAAGTAAGGACTGGCCACTCGAAGGTTAAGACTGGGGCTGATGCTGCTTGCATTGGACGAAGAACGGTTCGCCTAACAGCAACCGCCAGGAGGTCGCGTATCGTTGACGGCATCCCACACTTCCATTGCGACATAGTCTGAATAGTACAGTGCTGAACAGAAAACATCCACGAAGCGCGTTCTCTTCGCGGCGCGACGCCATCGACCTCATCCGCGAGCAGCTGCGCTGCACGCTATGTGGTAAAATTGTCGAGAACCCGGAGTGCCTCGACTGCAGGCACAATTGTTGGTCCTCGTGCATCAGTTGCACCTCCAGCAATCCGGTAATCAGTGCCCGATATGCTCGTTACCTACGGCGCCTATTGATGTGAAGCCCAATCAACCCTTTATGAGCATCGTGGAGACGTGGAAAGAGGTGGAGACCCAGCTGCAGTATCTGTCGCTCCACGTGAAAATCACAGTGCAGCCAACTGACGAAGCATTCCACCAGGGTGGAAAACGTTGATGAGAAGCATTAATTGACGATGTTGTTGACCAAAAGTTCACACATTTGATCATTATACGCTTTGCGTTTGAACATGCGATGCAAATGACGGTAAAAAACCTTCAGGGAATTTGGCGCCGGCAGCTCCGTTGAGCGTGTACGGCGTGATTTGGTGCGATTGGTTCTATGACGACATCGAGTTGAGAAGTTGAGACCGTTGTAAATGTTGGAGACTGAAAGATACTACCGGAGTGATGACCATGACCCTCACCAGCTTGGCTCGGGACATGACCGGGGCAGTTGTGGTGTAGGAAACGTCAAGTTTTGTGGCACACAGTGGTACAGGGTACCAAATCAGCTTAGGATTACAGGTCGACGGTGGCAACACGGCTGGAGGGTACAGAGTACCCTCCGGATAGCTCAGTATCCAGACAGTCTGAGTTCCAAGATGCCGGATAAACCCAGTATCCGGGGGGGGGGGGGGGGTATGTCTGCCGTTGGTACCCGAGAGGTATAGCTTGTAGGGTACCAACAGGTAGCGCCAGGAGATAACGTCGGCCCGGGGAAGGGCAGTCTCGCCAAGCGCGAAGAAAAGTCTCGCCGAACTCGGCGAGCCGGTGGGCCTGTAAGTCCCAGGGCACCGTAACCTTTCAGCTGAGTGCTTCATCCTTTGGTGGCCGGCACGGGGTTTTGCGAACGGAGACTGCCCGGCTGAGGCGAGGGTCTGGAGAGTTGAACCGGTTGGTTGGAACTCGGCGAAGACAAGACACCTACTGTCCCAGCTGGGCTGGACCGTTGGGGACCGAAAGAGACCTCACGCAGGCCAACTCAGCCGACTAGCTCGGCTATTGTTGTTGGTTTGTTGTTAGGACCCACATTTGACGATTTGTGTGTTTTGCAATACCACATAAAGATACGCGGCCCTGCGTCCTATCAACTAGCGCGTCTAATCAGCAATCATTCAGCACTGTGCGTCCAATCAACCTACTCAACGTGTGGTCGTATTGGACCGGTTCGGTTAACCGGTTCGGGTACCTTAGGAGTGGTACAGTGTACCAAGGTTCGGTACCCTGCAGCACAGGCAATGTAGATACCTGCGGAACTACATCAAGAATGGTTCAACGTACTACCCGCGCTCCTATTCGTGTGTGGCAACGGAAGACCGGACGCCACAGATGATGGAGGCTCTCAAAGCGTTTGCAGCTGCGCAATCCCCGTATGGACCACCAGGAGATCGAAAGCGGGGGCGTGAAGATGACGACGGAACGGATCGATCTCGGTCGCGGAGTTCTATGCGAGGCGAATCGGGATTCTACTTTCCTCCGCAGAAGCAGCAGCGAGGGCGTTCATTCGAGCGCGGTCTGGGCTCGTTGCCGTAGGGTTGGCAGCGAGGGGCTACGTGTATTGCAATGCGTTTACAAGTACTTTGCTTGTTGACGAATTAGTCTACGCTTATTGTTGGTGTCACACTGCGGCGCAGATTTATCAAGTCCACGCCCCTCCTCGAGCGCCACAAGTTGGTCTTCGAGTCTCAAAGGAGTGCGTGTAACGTTATGGGGGCGACCCCCCCCCTCTAATCACGTGACTCCGATTTAGGCTTTGATTACGCTCTTATTTACTCTCTTACCAAGTGGATACATTAATTGTTGAAGTGGGTTACCTCGACTGCTGCGGCTTGGCCGTGGCGACACGTACTCGCCAGCAGCTCGTACGTCGCCTTCTCGCGCTCGTCGTCCATCACGAGGCCGGGCACGTCCAAGACCATGGAGAACTAGAAGCGCGACAGCACGTAGAACACGTACACCGCGCCCCAGTTCGGCACCAAGTACGTCCCGATGGAGATCTTCAGACGCACATACTGCTCGACCAGCCCGCCGTTTTCGTCGAAGCAAATGCTGTCGCACTCGCGCTTTTTGTTGCAATACCGCTAGATAGCGATGGAAAAGAACCGCTCTCAACGTTTTTCAAATTTTCGTTGATTAACCGCGAGGTTGAAAACCCCCGTTTAAAAATAGAAAATATACAACGCACAATGAGCACGACATAAACCAGATATGGAACACCTAACTAGACCCTGACTCCTCGTCCAGCTCAGCTTCCGGGTCCATAACACTCTCCGGATATTCCTGCCAACGAGCAACATCTATCCAATTCATCTCAGTCGCTGCCAAGTTGATGAAGAAATTTCGTTTTTTGGTGTGGATTAAATTAAAGCTGATTCGCGCGAAACAGATGACACCGCTGAACTCATAAAAGCGAGAGCTATCCGTTAGTGGTTATCTCATAGAATTTAAGCAAGTATTGACCCCAAAACTTAAAAACTCACAGGGGGGTGCAGACTTTCTGCACTTGCTGTGCATGCCCAGTCACACGCTCCGTATCGCGCGACTACAAATGGAACACAACTTAGGACAAGAGTTGGTATAAAAGTATAAAGGCACCAGCTATTCGATCACTCACAGATCACAACTCGATACTTCATCTCTTCCCTATCCGACCATAAGACCCAGTAGCAGCAAGAGGCATAGGTAGACATCGCGCTCACTCAACCCACGAGTCCGTATCTCCAAAAAGCGAGCAGCGACCTTGCGCTCGGTGGCGACATCAACGGAAACCAAAAGTAAGGACTGGCCACTCGAAGGTTAAGACTGGGGCTGATGCTGCTTGCATTGGACGAAGAACGGTTCGCCTAACAGCAACCGCCAGGAGGTCGCGTATCGTTGACGGCATCCCACACTTCCATTGCGACATAGTCTGAATAGTACAGTGCTGAACAGAAAACATCCATGAAGCGCGTTCTCTTCGCGGCGCGACGCCATCGACCTCATCCGCGAGCAGCTGCGCTGCACGCTATGTGGCAAAATTGTCGAGAACCCGGAGCGCCTCGACTGCAGGCACAATTGTTGGTCCTCGTGCATCAGTTGCACCTCCAGCAATCTGGTAATCAGTGCCCGATATGCTCGTTACCTACGGCGCCTATTGATGTGAAGCCCAATCAACCCTTTATGAGCATCGTGGAGACGTGGAAAGAGGTGGAGACCCAGCTGCAGTATCTGTCGCTCCATGTGAAAATCACAGTGCAGCCAACTGACGAAGCATTCCACCAGGGTGGAAAACGTTGATGAGAAGCATTAATTGATGATGTTGTTGACCAAAAGTTCACACATTTGATCATTATACGTGTAGCGGGTCTACACATTCGGCTAACCTCACCTTAGTGCAACACGCACTAAGTGGATACAATTAGGTGGGCCACATCGCAGTGTAGTCACCATTCATATTAGGAAGCAGTCCTATTGGTCAGAAAGCAGGGTCTTTCTACCAGTAATACTCAAACATTAGGTCAGGGTTTCTGCCACCCACTCGTTGGCAGAACCCCTCTTTATAGATATCAGTTTTAGGAGGAAAGCCAAAGTTAACAAACAATTCAGTTCTCATTTTACCGCAAAAGCTACTATTTGTACCTTTATTTAGATCTAATTATACTTGTGGATACAAGTATACTTAATCTAAGTTAAATACACCTTACGCTTCCTCATACAAGTGCGCTCACGTGTAAGCTAAAGTATTGGGCTAAGTAAGCCCATTACACCTGGTAGCACGTAGTAGTCCGTCCAACGACCGACTAATTACGTATTGAATGAAGTTCGATACGGGGGCCGAGGACCTGCCTGTGGACGCGAGTATGTCCACTGGTAACCCAAACACGGGTACAACACACGTTGCACGTGAAGACTGTCTCCACCTGGCGGATCCAGAGTGGGAGGCGCTCCAACGACTGTCGACGGTCATTGGAGAAGCGGCTGTAGCGACGATGCTACGCACGCTATCGCCGACAGAGCAACACGGTGTTGCTCTAGGCTTCATCATGAAGGAACAGCGCGAGACCGCTGCTCGCGCTACTGTGTCGACTCCATCCACACCGCGCGTGGAGTCATTGAAGCTCCACGTGAACAGCTATGTTGGAAGAGAGGGCGAGCCTCTCCTCCGTTGGCTTGTCGAAGTCGACACTGCCATTACGGCTCGACGTATCGTCGACCCGTTGTCGAAGGTTGCGTTCGCCATGTCATGCCTTGGCGGACGGGCAAGGAGTTGGGCGTACGGACGCCGACTCACTGACCCCACGTGCTTTAGCACGTACGAGGTGTTCAAGGAGGAGCTCAGACAAGCGTTTGAGCCCCCGCAACATGAGTTCAGATCGAGGGCTGAGTTCCTCGATCTGCAACAGGGCAAGCATGACGTGCATGCTTACGCTCAAAGGGCGCGGTACTTGGTCTCGAATATCGTGACCAACCCGATAGACGAGGCGACAAAGGTCGTCACGTTCTCGAAGGGCCTGAAAGATGGGCCTGTGAAGACCTATCTCTTCCGAGAGTACCCAAGTACTCTCGTGTCTGCGATTACCCTTGCGATGCAAGAAGAGTTTAGCCTGCGACAGGCTAAGCTCCATGTGAACGTCCCGCGGCCGATGCCGCGACCGACGGTGAAGCCGACGGGGGGTCCCGAACCAATGGACCTCTCGAGTGCGACGGCTGCTGGATCTCAGTAGCGTCGTGGACCAACGAATGTCCGCTGTTTCCGGTGTGGAAACAACGGTCATTACGCCCGTGAATGCACAGCGCCTGTGCAGGCGGCCAAGGGCCGGCGTGACGATACCGGGTATCGCCACGAGCAATAAAAAAAAACTAGAACAACCAGCAGGCGCGGGGCGCCCTGCTGGTGATGCAGTCGAGCGTGTCGATATTGGACACGCCGTATTAAAGACTGCTGCCACCAGTGAGAGTCACTCTCACTGTAAGAAGCAGGATGACAGGCCGAACCTTGGCATCCTGAAGGTTAACTCGAAGTGAGAGAAGTCTCTTCGTATTGTGGTGCGTCGAACAACTTTGATCGACAGCAGAGCCTAGCGAGGCTTGACTGCGAGGAAGTGGAACTACCTCGAACGCTATTGGAAGTAAGACTGGCAATGGGTGTCGTTGTCAGAACCAAGAAGCGTGTCGTACGCGTACGCTTCTCGTATCGGGAGAAGAAGTTTGTGGACGAGCTTATCGTGCTTGACTTAGACGATAAGTTCGACATGGTGTTGGGCATCCCGTGGCTTGCACGGCATGATCCGGTGATCGACTGGACGAAGCGCACGATCGTGCACTTCGGGAGTAGCGGCGCGACAGTGAGCGATGGCCCTGTCGGCGCAGCACGTGCACCTCGCGGTGCACGCGACCCACCAGGAGAGGCAGCGCGACGCGCGGCTGTCTCCGGTCACCCCGCACGGGCACCGACGACTGAGAGGATCGTCGGGAGAAAATGTGAGTCGAATCAGAAGACTCAGATTCCATCGGATTCGAGAGGTTCTCGAAGCGTCAAGAGTGACGCGGTCGTGTCGACTATTAGTGCCGACACACAAGTTCAACAAGAGGAGCCAGTCACTAATAAGGAGAGTGACTTGGACGCGTCAGCTCAGGGAGCTGATGCGATTGGCCCAAACGTCGAAAGACGCTCCGCCGTCAGGCGTCGAGGTAAAGAAGGCGCGCCGGCTCTGGGAGCCGACGCTGCAGGCAGTGCGGACGGTTGCAAACGTCCCGCACCGGAAATGCTTGCGTGTTCGCGTGCAGCCGGGCTGCACGACGAAGTGGTACGCGATCAAGCAGGGCTTGATTGCGTGCGCCCGCGGGAAGAACCCGCCGGCGACAACAAGAAACGCATTGCGTGCTCACGTGCAGCCGGGCTGCACGAAGAAGCGATACGTGATCAAGCCGGGCTTGATTGCGTGCGCCCGCGGGTTGAACCCGCCGGCGATCAAAAGGAAGATCTGTCCGCGGCCGGGCCCGTACAAAACAAGACGCGCGGAACCGGGTTCCGCACAGGAAGCGAACGGCGCAAGCGAGCAAAGCTGCGCAAGTCTCGGTCAGGGACCGAGGCGCTACTCGCAGTGTCTGCCGGGCAGACACTGAGTGTCTTGACGCGTACGAATACTGGTCTCCAGTATAAGAAGATGAAGTTGGAGAACCCTCCGACGTTGGCGTCGGAGTTGACTTCGCTTCCAGTCACGAGCTGGAGGCGCTTCGCCCGCGACCTGCACGATGGGCACATCGAGCAGATTTGCATCCTCTCGGACGCCGAGAGGATGAAGTGTGAAGCGAAAGAGTTGAAGCAGCTCGTCGCTGAGGGCGTCGACACCCTCAGCGCCAAGTCGAAGAAGGAACGCTTCGACGAGCAGAGCTGGGACTCGCTGAAGTCGAGCCCCTTCTACGAGATCTTGCGTGAGTACAGAGACGTACTCCCGGACGATATCCCTGCGGAGTTGCCGCAGGACAAGGGTGTTCAGCACGAGATTGATCTCGTGCCGGGAACGAAGTATTGCGTGACGCGGCAGTGGCCACTGCCGCGAGAACAAGTCAAAGCGGTCGATGACTTCTTTGAGAGTCGTCGCAAGGCAGGGCAAGTGCGGGAATCGAAGTCCCCGCACAGCGCGCCTACATTCTGTGTCAAGAAGGCACAGGGCGGGTGGCGCATCGTTCACGCTTATAACAAGCTGAACGACGCAACGGTACCGGCGCAGACGCCGATACCGCGAAAAGATGTGATCATCGATTCGATGGCTCTGAGCACTATCTTCAGTGCTCTGGATCTGAGAGACGGATTCTATCAGATCCTCATGCGTGAGAGTGATATACCTCTCACGGCGGTGAGCACCTCGAGCGGTATGCTCTGGGAGTGGCTTGTAATGCCGCAGGGACTAAAGAATGCCCCTGCGACGTTCAACAGGTGCGTCACGCACTTGTTGCGCTCGGTGCGCGACTTCGCACCGAGCTATTTCGATGATGTGTTCATCCACAGCCGGGATGTGGACGGGAAGTCGGAAGTGGATATGCACAAGGAACATCTCCGCAGGTTGTTTGCGCTCATGCGCAAACACACGTCTACGCGAACCTGAAGAAGTGCATCTTCGGGGCTAGCGAGATACCCGTCCTTGGGTGTCTCGTAGGGAAGAACGGCGTACGCCCTGACCCAGGAAAGGTCAGAGTGATCAACGAATGGCCTACGCCTTCCAATGTCAAGGAACTGAGGCAGTTCCTTGGACTCGCTACGTACTTATGCAAGTACGTGAGCAACTACGCGGGCAAGATTCGCCCGCTGTCGCAGCTCCTAAAGAAGGACGCTGCATGGGTTTGGACTGCTGATTGTCAGCAGGCCTTTGATGCAGTCAAGCAGGGCTTGACTGAGGCGCCGATCTTGGCGGTGGCCGACCAAGATCGCTCGTTCCACGTCGTGTGTGACGCGTCCGATTTCGCAATCGGATGCGCTCTAATGCAACACGATCACGAAGGACGTGATCGCGTGGTCTATTATCAGTCGCGTCAGCTGAAGCCAGCCGAGCGCAACTACCCAGTACATGACAAGGAACTCCTTGCCATGAAGTATGCACTCGCGAAGTTCCGAGTGTATCTACTTGGGAGTAGACCATTCGTGGTATACACCTACCACGCATCATTGCGTACGGCGATCAAGTCGCCGCACATCTCACAAAGAATGGCGAGATGGCTCTCATTCTTTGCGGAGTACAACTTCCAGGTTGAGTACAAACCTGGAAGGTTGAATGTTGTGGCCGACGCGTTGTCGCGTCGATCTGATTATGCGGTGCACAAGGCCGACGCCAATGCAATTGGCGTCGCACGGACGTCTACTCCCTCGTCGTCTTTGTTGGACGACGTGAGGTCCGCATATACGAATGATGCGGACGCGAAGCAGTTGCTAGACTACTTCGCTGCTCCTTCTGACAAGTCTCGTCAGCAGCTGGCGAAACATCTCCGTGCGCGTGTACACCGTTATCGTGTACACAATGGACTGCTGCTTTACAGCGCAGTCGAAGACAATGCTGATCGCATTGTCGTGCCGGATGATCATGAGCTGAAGCTCAGGATCACTTACGAGTATCACGATGCCCCGACGTCGGGACATCAGGGCCGAGAGAAGACATACTTGCTTCTCACGCGTGACTTCTATTGGAGTCACCAGTACAAGTGGGTACGCAAGTACGTTCGTGCTTGCGAGGTTTGTCAGCGCGTGAAGCCTGCACCCTTCTCGCAGGCTCCACTTCAGTCACTACCGACTCCGTCGGAGTGTTGGCAGTCCATCTCAATGGACTTTGTGTTTGGTCTTCCGCCTGATAACAAGCGGAGGACTGGCATTGTGGTCTTTGTCGACCGATTCAGCAAGATGGTCCATCTTGCTGCAGTACCAGCCGAAGTGACAGCCAAGCAGACGGCACGTCTGTTTGTTGACTTGGTGTTTAGGCACCATGGCATGCCGATCGACATTGTGTCTGATCGTGATCCGCGCTTCACAGCGCGTTTCTGGCAAGAAGCGTTTGAACTTCTTGGCACGCAGCTGTCCATGTCGACTGCGGATCATCCGCAGACCGACGGACAAACCGAGCGCGTCAACCGAGTCTTGGTTGACGCTTTAAAGAGCTACGCCCATTCGTTCAAACAATGGAGCGACTGCTTACCGATGGCGGAGTTTGCCATCAACAACTCGGTGCATGTCTCCACAGGACATACACCGTTCTACGTGAACGCCATGAGGCATCCACGCGTACCGAGCGTACTCGGTGCGGTAGCTCCTTCCTTAAATGGGGGAGGGTATCCGGTTTCAACCCAACCGAATGAACACGCTGATACGAGCCACATATCAGCTGTGTCGACACGCGCACGGACTGCGCGTAGTCCGATCGACGAGAGCGCAATGTCTACGCCGGGCGTAGACACTCTCAACAACAACAACCACACACAGGCCGGGCCTGTAGTGAACAAGAACAACGGGTTGAACAAGGCGTTCAATTCGAAGGCAATGGACTTTGTCCAGCGCCGCCAAGCCGTAATACGGTTTGTGCAAGATGCTATTGCAGCTTCTGTCGATCGACAGAAGCTGAACGCGGATAACAATGGCAGAGGAAACACAAATGAATTCAAAGTGGGTTCATTAGTTCTGTTAGCTACACAGAACCTAGCTAAACATGCAGTTTCCGACTTCGGAGCAAGCAAGCTTGCCCTGCGCTTCATCGGGCCATTCACCGTGTTGGCGAAGCATGGCAACGCGTACACGCTAGACATACCGTCCAGCATGCGCCTCCACCCAACCTTTTACGTTGGGCGGCTGAAGCCGTACTCGCAACACGAGTCACCTACTCCCGGTGACTCGGCGCGATCCTTGTCTCGAGCGCGGAGACGCGATCCGTCAGGCGAGCAACGAACGTCCCCAAGGTCACTTGGACGTTCGAAGCGGTCTGCCCGGCCTGACCGATCTGGGCTTTCAAGAGCTTTAGCTCCTGCCGTATCTCGGCGAGCTCAGCCGTCTGGAGGCGCTCCACAGCCTCCAAACGATCCCAGACCTCGCCCGGCGACGGCCCGTGGCGTCTTCCCACCGCCGCCGCCCCCGTTGCGAGATGCACGCGGGGAAACTCGCTGGATTGTCCAGGGAATCGTTGATCATCAGATCCGGACCCAAGGTCCGGTTCATTTTCGTATTCGTTGGTTAGGATACTCTCCTGACCACGATACGTGGGAACCGCGGAACGTCCTGATGAGCGACGTTCCGGAAATGGTGACGGAGTACGAAGCCCGCCACCAGCAGCTCCGCTGCAGGTGCAGCAAGCTCGTCGGAAGTCTGCGTCGTTGGCGTGCTCATTTCGAAATGAGCACGATGTTCTCTCCGAAGAAGACTTTGGATTGATGTGTCGAGACCGGCACATCAAGTCCTAACGGGGGGATGGTGTAGCGGGGCTACACATTCGGCTAACCTCACCTTAGTGCAACACGCACTAAGTGGATACATTCAGGTGGGCCACATCGCAGTGTGGTCACCATTCATAATAGGAAGCAGTCCTATTGGTCAGAAAGAAGGGTTTTTCTACCAGTAATACTCAAGCATTAGGTCAGGGTTTCTGCCAACCACTCGTTGGCAGAACCCCTCTTTATAGATATCAGTTTTAGGAGGAAAGCCAAAGTTAACAAACAATTCAGTTCTCATTTTACCGCAAAAGCTACTATTTGTACCTTTGTCTACCTTTGTCTAATTATACTTGTGGATACAAGTATACTTAATCTAAGTTAACACCTTACGCTTCCTCATACACGTGCGCTCACGTGTAAGCTAAAATATTCGGCTAAGTAAGGCCATTACAATACGCTTTGCGTTTGAACATGCGATGCAAATGACGGTAAAAAAACCTTCTGGGAATTTGGCGCCGGCAGCTCCGTTGAGCGTGTACGGCGTGATTTGGTGCGATTGGTTCTATGACGACATCGAGTTGAGAAGTTGAGGCCGTTGTAAATGTTGGAGACTGAAAGACACTACCGGAGTGATGGCCATGACCCTCACCAGCTCGGCTCGGGACATGACCGGGGCAGTTGTGGTGTAGGAAACGTCAAGTTTTGTGGCACACAGTGGTACAGGGTACCTGTACCACTGTGTGCCACGGGGTACAGGGTACCAAATCAGCTTAGGATTACAGGTCGACGGTGGCAACACGGCTGGAGGGTACAGAGTACCCTCCGGATAGCTCAGTATCCAGACAGTCTGAGTTCCAAGATGCCGGATAAACCCAGTATCCGGACCAGCTGAGTTTGAGGAGCCAGATAAACCCAGTATCCGGGAGGGGATGTCTGCCATTGGTACCCGAGAGGTATAGCTTGAGGGTACCAACAGGTAGCGTCAAGAGATAACGTCGGCCCGGGGAAGGGCAGTCTCGCCGAACTCGGCGAGCCGGTGGGCCTGTAAGTCCCAGGGCACCGTAACCTTTCAGCTGAGTGCTTCATCCTTTGGTGGCCGGCACGGGGTTTTGCGAACGGAGACTGCCCGACTGAGGCGAGTGTCAGGAGAGTTGAACCGGTTGGTTGGAACTCGGCGAAGACAAGACACCTACTGTCCCGGCTGGGCTGGGCCTTTGGGGACCGAAAGTGACCTCACGCAGGCCAACTCAGCCGACTAGCTCGGCTATTGTTGTTGGTATGTTGTTAGGACCCACATTTGATGATTTGTGTGTTTTGCAATACCACATAAAGATACGCGGCCCTGCGTCCTATCAACTAGCGCGTCTAATCAGCAATCATTCAGCACTGTGAGTCCTACTCAACGTGTAGTCGTATTGGACCGGTTCGGTTAACGGGTTCGGGTACGTTAGGATTGGTACAGTGTACCAAGGTTCGGTACCCTGCAGCACAGGCAATGTAGATACCTGCGGAACTACATCAAGAATGGTTCAACGTACTACCCGCGCTCCTATTCGTGTGTGGCAACGGAAGACCGGATGTGCACTGCACTGCTTGAAGTGGCCGCCTCGTTGACAGCGGAAACGATGTGGTCCATCTTCCAGCAGTCGGCGCGGTCAACATGGCGTCGAATGTGGCCGAAGCCACGGTCGCAAGAGTTCTTGGTATGGCCCTTCACAAAGAACTTCAAGTCGATACGCTCAAAGACGCCCATCTGAACTTGGGCAAGAAAGAACTTGATAACGTAATTGTTCTTGTTCTGGCCTGAGCAATTGTCCGCGTACACAATGAGGTGTTTCTTGCCTGCAGGGAGCAGCACGGTGCGAATGAAGTGCTGAAGCATTGAGTTGATCTGGTCGCTTCCTTTTCCACTCACGAATTCATCGTATACGTAGTTCGTCTGCGCTCCCTCATTTTCGTAGAAAATCCCGAAGACGTTCACTGCAAGCAGCGAACAGAAATACCACTGAGACGGAGTGGTGGTGACCGAAGGATTCGTCAAGTTCTGCGAAAAATCCATAACAAGCACTGCGACGTCACTGCTGCTTCCATCGCTTGTATGGACGGCAGCTTTGTCTTTCTTGTATTCGCGTCTATAGATACCAACAAATCAAAATGTTATCAATGGTCAAGTGAAAAGTTCTTGGTAGATCAGTCTGATATCTATGTCCTCGTACCTCATTCGACGTGCAGACTCCGTGTGTTGGCCCAGCTCCTCCACTTTTTCAGCAGAAGCCCCGCGACGCATCCTCGACTGGTAAATGGTGCACAAGTCACACACATTGGACTGTGCGGAACGGATCTTGATGTTGGGGCAGTGGACGGACAGCAACTTGCGGAAAGTGGAGCGTGCAGGCTCGCAAACACGCAATCCGAGACTCACAAACTTGTGCATCTCGTCGTACAGAGCCTCCCAGGTAAATGTAGCAGGTAGCAGAGTGTAGTCGTCACGACTGTAGTACATCTTCACCATACCGTCCTTGGTTTTCTGCATGCGCACCCTCACGGGCACCACCTCGCCGACTTCAGCAGCAAACGCTTTGAACCACTTGACCAACCAAACTAGATCGATCTTCGAAGCATTCTTGTTGAGCCGATTGCCGTGCACCTTGGCAGCAATGTTGCCGTCACGCACGCGCTTTTTGTAGCGCTGAATGGTAAGCGGCTGCACGCCGAGGCAGCGGGCAAACGAAGGGCGGCACACACGCCCAACGAAAGGTAAGTAGTAGTGAAACTTCTCGCGTTCACCATTGCCACGACGTCTCTCGGTTGTGTCTGTCTGCATCAGCACGCCGAGAAGCGTCAGGATGCAAGTCGTCTTCTCCAGCGAGCACGTCAACCACTCCAACTCTCTCGCTTTTCCTTGCAGGCAGCGCCGCTCGCACGCGTCATCGCGAATCAGATTCGTCACGCACTGCTGGAGATCAACGTCAAGCAAATTGATACTGATGTCCTCTTCCTCACCTGCAGAGCCATCGTCGTCACTCCAGTCCTCGTCGTCACTGTCGTCGGGCTCTTAGCTGTCTGGCTCCTCACTCTCCTCCTCGCCAGAGCTAGCGTCATTCAGTACGGAGTCAGCGCCCGCGATGTTCTGCGCGAGCTGGACGTCGGCTTCTTGCGGTAGACAGCTATCCTCACTTGACAGCGCCGCACCGGTTGAAAGGGAACTGAGGGACGGCGTGGGGGAAGGCGTGTAGCGTGTCTCCGGAGCAGAAGACTCGGCGGAGGCTGGCAGCGTGGGTGAGGGTTGGTGGGAGGACATCGTAGCAGGACGTTGGTATCCTTCTCAGGTTCTTGAGTGAGCAAGCTCGGTTTAGTGACAGTTTGATTTTCAAAACACAAATCGGGCGTTTTCTCGAAACTTCATATAAGTACGAAAAACGATGGCCCAACTTTAAACGCGATTATCTCGATAACTCTAAATGGCGCATTAGTATCATTTGGTCCTGGGTTGTCTCAGATGATGGAGGCTCTCAAAGCGTTTGTAGCTGCGCAATCCCCGTATGGACCACCAGGAGATCGAAAGCGGGGGCGTGGGGATGACGACGGAACGGATCGATCTCGGTCGCGGAGTTCTATGCGAGGTGAATCGGGCTTCTACTTCCCTCAGCAGCGAGGGCGTTCATTCGAGCGCGGTCTGGGCTCGTTGCCGTAGGGTTGGCAGCGCAGGGCGACGTACATTGCAATGCGTTTACAAGTACTTTGCTTGTTGACGAATTAGTCTACGCTTATTGTTGGTGTCACACTGCGGTGCAGATTTATCAAGTCCACGCCCCTCGTCGAGCACCAAAAGTTGGTCTTCGAGTCTCAAAGCAGTGCGTGTAACGTTATGGGGGCGAAGCCCCCCCCCCCCCTCTAATCACGTGACTCCGATTTAGTCTTTGATTACTCTCTTATTTACTCTCTTACCAAGTGGATACATTAATTGTTGAAGTGAGTTACCTCGACTGCTGCGGCTTGGCCGTGGCGACACGTTCTCGCCAGCAGCTCGTACGTCACCTTCTTGTCGGAGGCTTCCTCCTATTCTGATGCTCGCAGTTGTTAATATAAGACCTTAAGGATGCATCTAAAATACATGTTGGGTCAATGCAGCTTTGGTACTTGTGAGAGGAATGCGGTCACTTTCCATTCCGCCACTTCCCTCTCAAGCACCACAAGTCAAGACCCAGGAGGCACTTTGGCCCCTCCCTCTCGTTTTCCTCTACTACCTACAATATGAGCATGACCATCAACCGACAGGTTATGTGGCCAAACAGGACCATGCCTCGCACCCGTGGGTCATCAGCACGTGCAAGTGGTGGTGACAACTCTGGCCATGAATCGGACTCGGCGGATGCCAACTCAGACACGGATAGCAATTCCAGCATGAACCGGCCCCCAGACGAGGACCAATCATACTTGCTGTCGAGCGACGACAGATCGAGCAACAGCTCGCGGGACTCGGACAACACGAGCTCCAGCTCGTCGGACTGCTCGTCCAGCTCGGACAGTGCGCGAGAAGAAGCGTAAGCGCTCCAGCAAGAAGAAGAAGAAGAACAGCAAGCGCAACCATGACCGCCGGTCCGCCCAGCACAACTCTAATCTCGAAGTCCCCAAGCTCACAGGAGCCGACGACTATGAGCTATGGCGCACGATGATCGAGCTGAAGCTCAAGGTGCAAAAGCTCTGGTCGTTAGTGACTAAAGAAACGGTGACGAAAGACTCATGGAGCTCTCGTCGCAAGCGGCGCTGGGAAGCGCGCTGGATGAAAGCGCAAGAGACGATTGCAGGCTCGCTCGGACCGCGCCTTGCTGGGCGTTACAGGCAGCTTCTTGTCAATTGCGATCCTGTACTTCTACTTCAAGAAATTGAGAAGGAGTATAATGCTGGCAGTGCAGCCAAGAATGACATTTCGATCAAGGGTGCGATGTTCGCACGCAAGCTGACCCGTGGGGAGTGCGTCGACACCTACATCGTCGCTGTGATGAAGTTGCAAGAAGACCTAGTCACGCTTGGATTCGCACTCGAGGATTCAGAGCTGGCCCGCCTACTACTCACCAACGCTCTAGAAGTTTTTCCAGATCTCAGCAATGAGCTAGTGGGGGATCGACTGAAATAAACTGTGCTAGAAGTGGGTCGGGTGCGCGGGTGACTCCTCGCAAGTGAACAAGAAGGAAATATGCGCGGGCCCCAAGGGTCGCGCAATCCCATGACCTTTCAGGCTTGAAACCCCTCAGCACCAGCCCAGGACGGCAGTCGAGTTCTCCAACTGCTCAACAACCACTCCCCAACTCACCCACACGATAATCGAGGCGGCAAGCCGACAGGAAGGCGATTCCCGGCTCAACAAGGTCATCGGCGGTCTGTGCGGAGCGGCATGGATCGACGTCCGTGTGCTATCTGCAATCAACTGGGTCACTGGTATCGAGAGTGCCCTCGCAATAACGGCCAATCGCACCACAGTGGACGCCACAGTGACCACCGCAACAACGGACGTGGTGGGCGATTTCGTTCTGTTGGTAGAGCAGGGCGTCAAGACCAAGACACGACTGGGCCCCTGGAGCTGATGGTGTCGATGGATGTACCGTCGGATTGTTCTGTACGAAAAGGCACGGAGTGGTGCCTAGACAGCGGCGCTCAAGTCAATATCTGCTCCGACCTTTCCTGCTTTACCGAGGTGTATATCGTTCGCGACGGCTGTGTAATGCGCTGCGCTAATGGGAGCTCGGTGAATGTGAATCAAATAGGATCGGTGGAGCTGTTCGTGGTTAATGAGCGCACGGGACGACGCGAGCAGCGAATTCTACCAGACGTATACTACGTCCCTGGCGCAGTTGCCAACCTTATTTCGCTCGATTACATGCAGTCGCGGCTCGACTATTTCCTGTCCATGGCACACGACCAGTCAGCTTGCTTCATGACCAAGCATGCTGTGCCCCTCAAGTTCGATAAGGTTGATGATATTTACCGGATCTGGTCGGTGCGGCCTCGACGGAAGCAGTGTGAAGTCGTTTGCAATGCAATCCTGAGGCCCAACAACAAGCGAGCGAATCAACCAATGACAGTGTGGCAAAAGCGGTTCGCCCATGCTAGTACTGAAACAATTCTGGATATGGTTAAGCAGCAGGCTGTTCGCGGACTGAAGCCGGAGACGAAGGTGAACGAAGATCACGCCTGCCTGCCATGCATGAAGGGTAAGACAGTTCGCATGACTTACAAGGAGCGGAGACACCGAGCGAAGAAGCCGCTTCAGCGATTTCAAGTTGATGTGTGGACGGTCAACGAGTCAACTGTTGAAGGATTCACTGCCTTCCTGCTCGTGGTCGACGAGTACTCGCGCTACAAGTGGCTGTTCCTCCTGAAGCACTAGAGCGAGGCAAAGCCTCACATCATTGCACTTGTGAACCGACTGCACATTAAGTACCGTGCTAGGCACTGGCGAGTCGAGGAGATTCATTCGGACCAAGGCGGCGAGTTCGACAACACCGACCTTCACGAGTTCGGTAGTCTGCATGGCATTGCAATCACTACAACCAATGGATACACGCCTCAAGAAAATGGGATCGTTGAACGTGCAAATGGCATTGTTCTCCCGAAGCTACGATCTCATCTGCACATGACCAACTTGCCTGACAGTCTGTGGAGAGAAGCTGCCCTGCACGTGGTTCACACTCTAAATGTGACAGCGACACGAGTCCTTCAAGGTCGCACGCCGCATGAGCTGCTGTCAGGTGAGCGCCCAGATTTATCGTGGCTTCGGACGTGGGGTTCGCTCTGCTATTATCATATTGCGAGCGGCTCAAGGAAGAAGAAGGAGAAGCTGTCCTCAAGAATGGGTACCGCTGTTCTCGTGGGATACTCGCCCAGCACCAACGGCTACAAGGTTCTCGACTTGGAGTCAGGGGGAGTTTCAACTCACCGAGGTGGGAATCTAGTCTGGGCTGAAGACTACACTGTTGGCCGAGCATATATCGAGAAGCTGCTGGCGAACGCGTACAGCCACGGTGACCATCAGTTACCAGCCCGTGCTCCTCTTGTTCCTACGCAAGTGCAGATTGAAAATGTTGTGCGGCTCGATTCGGTGAAGGAAAGCGTGTTAGTACGACCAGGCCCCCTTGTGGCTGCGACGCAGCCAGTCACGGAGCAATTGCCAAGGGAGGAACCCGTTACTGTGACGGAGCACGGCAATGAGCCTGCAGCAGCTTCTGATGCAGCCCCCGGTGAACATGATACCGTTGTGCGACATCAACTATCTCGGCTTGGCCGCAAACGGAAGCGCAACACAAGGTTCAACGGCTTCGAGCTTAATTTTGTAGCTCCGAGCAAGAACAGGCGAAAGATGCAAGTACCGCGGTATTCTTTGGACCCTCATGATACTTCTCGGCTGCATGCACGCGATGTTCCTATTCCTAGGACGTACCGAATGGCGATGCGCTCACTCTATGCAGCATACTGGAAAGCTGCAATGGACGAAGAACTGGAGTCATTGCGGCGTCATGGAGTGTGGATTGTAGTAGATAGGAACTCTGCTGGGAAAGCTGCAGTCATCACCAATCGCTGGGTGTTTGTGGTGAAGAAGGACGAGCAAGGCTTTGTTAAGCGTTTCAAGGCTAGGCTCGCTATACACGGGTTTAAGCAGCGCTATGGGATCTATTTCAATGAGACCTTTGCTCCTGTAATTCGGTTTGACACGTTTCGCGCTGCAGTGTACTATGCGGTGCAACGGGCTGGATGATTTTGCAGTACGACGTCAAAACTGCTTTCCTGCACGGCACACTGTCTGAAGTCGTCTTATGGAGTTGCCCCAGGGTAGCGGAGCACCAGGCAACACCAAGATCTGCCGGCTAATCAAGTCTTTGTACGGCCTTAAGCAAGCACCGCGCGTGTGGAACAAAACCCTGCACCGTCATCTTGTGGCACTCGGCTTCGTTCGACTCGAAAGTGATCACGGTCTCTACGCTCTTCACGAACAGGGGGGGGGGTCGGCATGCTACTGACGGTGTACGTAGATGACCTGCTTCTGATGGGCACAAGTCAGCGATGTGAAGCCATCGCAACGCAACTGGCCACGAGCTTTGAGCTGGTCGCGCTCAGTGAAGTACTTGCTAGGAGTTAAAGTTGTGGTCAACAGAGCTGAGTACCGTGTTCTTCAGCCAAGCCGCTCATATAGAGGAGCTGCTTCGGCGATTTCACATGAAGGACTGTCGTGGCGTAGCAACACCTGAGGGCGGCACAAGCGACATTGAAAAAGAACGAATTGACGCTACTCAGATGAACACGCTGCCATATCGAGAAATAATTGGTGCCCTGCAGTATCTCGTTTCAGGCTCGAGACCTGACATCGCGCACGTGGTTCGCAGACTGGGGTAGTACATGTCCAACTATGGTGCCAATCACTTTGCGCAGGCGAAACGCGTCCTGAGATACCTGAAAGCTACGAAGGATTTTGGGCTTATAATGAAGGTCACTGGTTCAGCAGAGGTGGAGCTGCTGCGGCTGCAAGCCTACAGCGACGCGGATTATGCAAATGACCAGCAGGACCGACAGTCAATCAGTGGCTACGTCACTATGCTAAATGGCAGTGTCGTATGGCTCGCGGAAACAGGGCCTGAACGCGCAGAGCACGATGGAGGTCGAGAATGTGGCAATGAATGAAGGAGCGCGTGATGTGATGTGGCTGCGAGGGCTGTGCGACGAGTTGATGTGGAAGTACGCGGTGCCAACACTCTGGTGTGACAACACTGCTGCGATTTCACTGTTTAAGAGGCCTGGCAAGCACAATGAATCAAAGCACATTGAAAATCGCTATCACTACGTCGGCAACCTTGGAGAACGTGAGCTAATCGCAGTTCGTCATTGTCGCACTGATCATATGACAGCCGATATATTTACCAAATCACTAGCTCGAATCAAGTTCGCGCAATTTCGCGAGATGCTGGGAGTCTGTCGCCGAGACCAACAAGGGGGAGCAGTGGAAGCAGAAGACGACCGAGCGGCCTCGGTCGGCATGGTGGTGATGTTCGCCGCCAAGTAAGCACCCCGAAGGTAACGATGATGCGATGGTCGCATAAGTTTCTCTGGTGATGTTCACGAGAGGATGGTGATGCGCGAGGTTCGCTACATCACCAGTACATACGGAAGTTGAAGTTCACAATCTCCAATGATGCGATGGTCGCAGTCATTGTCGAGTGCTCGATGCGAGCAAGGGGGAGTGTCGGAGGCTTCCTCCTATTCTGATGCTCGCAGTTGTTAATCTAAGACCTTAAGGATGCATCTAAAATACATGTTGGGTCAATACAGCTTTGGTACTTGTGAGAGGAATGCGGTCACTTTCCGTTACGCCACTTCCCTCTCAAGCACCACAAGTCAAGACCCAGGAGGCACTTTGGCCCCTCCCTCTCGTGTTCCTCTACTACCTACAATATGAGCATGACCATCAACCGACACTTCTCGCGCTCGTCGTCCATCACGAGGCCGGGCACGTCCAAGACCATAGAAAACTGGAAGCGCGGCAGCACGTAGAACACGTACAGCGCGCCCCAGTTCGGCACCAAGTACGTCCTGATGGAGATCGCCAGACGCACAGACTGCTCGGCCAGCCCGCCGTTTTCGTCGAAGAAAATGCTGTCGCACTCGCGCTTTTTGTTGCAGTACCGCTAGATAGCGATGGAAAAGAACCGCTCTCAACGTTTTTCAAATTTTCGTTGATTAACCGCGAGGTTGAAAACCCCCGTTTAAAAATAGAAAATATACAACGCACAATGAGCACGACATAAACCAGATATGGAACACCTAACTAGACCCTGACTCCTCGTCCAGCTCAGCTTCCGGGTCCATAACACTCTCCGGATATTCCTGCCAACGAGCAACATCTACCCAATTCATCTCAGTCGCTGCCAAGCTGATGAAGAAATTTCGTTTTTTGCTGTGGATTAAAATTAAAGCTGATTCGCGCGAAACAGATGACACCGCTGAACTCACAAAAGCGAGAGCTATCCGTTAGTGGTTATCTCATAGAATTTAAGCAAGTATTGACCCCAAAACTTTAAAACTCACAGGGGGGGGGCAGACTTTCTGCACTTGCTGTGCATGCCCAGTCACACGCTCCGTATCGCGCGACTACAAATGGAACACAACTTAGGACAAGAGTTGGTATAAAAGTATAAAGGCACCAGCTATTCGATCACTCACAGATCACAACTCGATACATCACCTCTTCCCTATCCGACCATAAGACCCAGTAGCAGCAAGGGGCATAGGTAGACATCGCGCTCACTCAACTCACGAGTCCGTATCTCCAAAAAGCGAGCAGCGATCTTGCGCTCGGTGGCGAAATCAACGGAAACCAAAAGTAAGGACTGGCCACTCGAAGGTTAAGACTGGGGCTGATGCTGCTTGCATTGGACGAAGAACGGTTCGCCTAACAGCAACCGCCAGGAGGTCGCGTATCGTTGACGGCATCCCACACTTCCATTGCGACATAGTCTGAATAGTACAGTGCTGAACAGAAAACATCCATGAAGCGCGTTCTCTTCGCGGCGCGACGCCATCGACCTCATCCGCAAGCAGCTGCGCTGTACGCTATGTGTCAAAATTGTCGAGAACCCGGAGCGCCTCGACTGCAGGCACAATTGTTGGCCCTCGTGCACCAGTTGCACCTCTAGCAATCCGGTAATCAGTGCCCGAGATGCTCATTACCTACGGCGCCTATTGATGTGAAGCCCAATCAGCCCTTTATGAGCATCGTGGAGACATGGGAAGAGGTGGAGACCCAGCTGCAGCATCTGTCGCTCCATGCGAAAATCACAGTGCGGCAAACCGACGAAGCATTCCACCAGGATGATAAACGTTGATGAGAAGCATTAATTGACGATGTTGTTGACCAAAATTTCACACATTTGATAATTATACGCTGTGCGTTTGAACATGCGAAGCAAATGACGGTAAAAAACCTTCAGGGAATTCGGCGCCGGCAGCTCCGTTGAGCGTGTACGGCGTGATTTGGTGCGATTGGATCTATGACGACATCGAGTTGAGAAGTTGAGGCCGTTGTAAATGTTGGAGACTGAAAGATACTACCGGTGTGATGGTCACGACCCTCACCAGCTCGGCTCGGGACATGACCGGGGCAGTTGTGGTGTAGGAAACGTCAAGTTTTGTGGCACACAGTGGTACAGGGTACCTGTACCACTGTGTGCCACGGGGTACAGGGTACCAAATCAGCTTAGGATTACAGGTCGACGGTGGCAACACGGCTGGAGGGTACAGAGTACCCTCCGGATAACTCAGTATCCAGACAGTCTGAGTTCCAAGATGCCGGATAAACCCAGTATCCGGACCAGCTGAGTTTGAGGAGCCGGATAAACCCAGTATCCGGACCAACTGAGCTCGAGAGGTCGCCGAACTCGGCCGAGATCCGAAACCACTCTATTTTGTGCGTATCCGATACGGGCAAAGCAATCCTGAAACTGATGTGGTTTGGGCAGGACGAGGCGACAGATTGGTGACGCGGATACTTTACGGCCCCCAAACAGCAATAAAGGTTGTGAACATTTCGGATCAAGCTCTCTGGATTGATGTTCGGACCAGATTGTTGAGTACGGGCACTTTCCGACGGCGGGACGTTTCGTACGACCTGGATTAATGCGTTATCAGGAGTGGCAGCAGTTGATTTTTGAGAGCACGTTATCCCACGTCCAAATCGCACACCACACCTCGAGCTGGAGTAGGGGCCGCATTCCCGTCACCCAGGAAAATATTCCGATGGTGTTTCAGGATGCCCCTGAGCTTACGATCCTGAGCGTACGTACTCAAACCGGGTTCCCCCACATCTGCCTTGGTAATGTCACACTCGGGACTGAGGTCCAGCAATTTGGGCAGTAACGCCAACTGATCTTTCAATTGTGTATGAGCTCGCTTCCTTCATGAAGGTATACAGCCGGTTCCAGGTCGAATTCTTCCGCATTCACCCGAATACAGCGGGCGTACTCCAGTTCGAGCTTCTCGACGGGTGTGCCCGTTGCAATCACAGAGGGCATCTCGGGATCCTCGTCCTTTCGGACTGGTTCATCCTGAAGTACACTCTCTTCAACCGCTCCTTCCGAGACTTGGTCTTCTTCATCTGTGTTGTTCGGGATGAAGTCTTGTCGTTGTGATCCCTCCACTCGTTCGCTCCCAGAATCGCTTTCTAGGGAGCTCGAACTTGACACGTCACACTCGGAAGTGCCATCTTCTGGTCCTCCCGAGACATCACGTTCAGGTGCCTGTTTTTCATCTGTGGCTGGTTCCGAGTGATCGGGATGTACATCCGGCGTGACTATCGGCTCATCCTGCAATCGTACCATGCGAACTGCCTCTGCGTCCGTCCGCGGTCGTATCAGCAACTTAGGCGGCCACTGGTAGCTTCGTGTCTGTACTGCAGGTGGCTCCTCATCCTGAAGCATCTGCTCATAGCGTCTCACTCGCAACCTCGCTTGGGCTCGCCCTGTGGTACAGCGACCCCGCTCGATCGCACCGCACATCATGACCAAGGTATATGAGCTACTCAAGAAACTTCTGGAGACCGGTCTAGTCGAACATTCCGAATCGCCTTGGGCATCCCCAATTGTGATTGTCCTCAAGAAAAACGGCATTGACATCCGGATGTGCATTGATTACCGAGTGGTCAATGGTTTCATTCGACTCTCGAATTACCCATTGCCCATGATCGACGATCTGTTGGTCGGCTTCGAAAGTGCAATGTGGTTTATGAGTCTCGACATGGCTAGTGGCTTCTGGGCAATTCGAATGACCGAACGCGCTAAGCTCATATCGGCTTTCGTTTGTCCGTTTGGACATTTCCAGTGGGTACGAATGCCCTTCGGATTGAAGAATGCACCGATAATCTATCAGCATGTGATCAACAACTGTTTATGGGGTTTTGTTCGATTACTACCTGAAGAGGAGGCACTGGTGGATCAGGAAGTCCTGGACTATCTCGGTTTAGACCCGCAAGATTCGGTAAAACCGGAGCGTGTTGAGTTGGACCCTATAGTCACAGATCCAGAAGACTATTTGCCAGTACTGATAGAGCAGATGACAGTTTTCAAGCGGAACATCCCAATGCCATCCCGGATGGGACCGGTGCTGGGGCGTAGTTCCTACATTGACGACATCGCTCATGGTGCTGCGACTTGGGACCAGCTGTGTGACGATTTGGACGCGTTGTTGTACCGTCTGCTGTATTGGAACATTTCGGTCAGCTTGCCCAAAAGCGAATTCGGGAAGAGGACGATCCCTTATCTGTCCCACGAGATTGGGGCTGAGGGAATCAGGGCCACTCCGAAAATCGTGAAGGGCATCCAGGATTTACCATTTCCGAAGACCCTAAAAGGAGTTCAGTCTTTCCCCGGGAGCCTGAATTATTACCACAAATTCATCGAGGATTTCCCGGTGGTCGCCGAAGTGTTGTACGAGTTGACGGACGATCAAGTCCGAGCTTGTCGAGACTTACTCCGGGCGAAGGAAGCGTTCGCCATCCTGAAGCAGATGATTGTGTCTACACCAATGCTCCGGCATCCGGATCGCTCGAAACCTTTCGTTATCATTCCACATGCCAACCAGTGGGCCGCCTGTGCGGTTATTGGGCAAGAATATGATGGTGTCATTCAGCCTGTGCGATTCACAAGACGGGTCCTTCACGACGCGGAACTCCGGTATCACATTGCCGAAAAGGAAGTTCTGGCTGTCATCCGGGTGCTCCAGGTGTTCGAGACCCTGGTTGAAGGCTGCCATTTGATCGTTTATACTCGTTACTCCGTTCTCAAGTGGGTAATCAAGTCCAACACTGCGGATGACAGGACAGTGCCCTGGGGCGTTGCTCTCTCGCACTACAACTCAGATATCCGGAAAGTACAACGTGACGAAGACGGACTGGCAGCCATCCTAGGTGCGGGTATCACACCCAGGGAACACTTGGATGAAGTGGCCGAAAATTTTATTCCAGCCAAGGGGCGCATTCGAGCGCCACCGATACTGAGTGTGGAAATGCTAGAAGCCGACTATTTCGGAGTGGTCCTAAGTTTTGATGGTGCAGCTAGGACATCCACGAAGCAAGGCAGCTGTGGCTGTATATTGTGGCAGTTGCCTGAGTGGACCATCCTGGACGCTCGAGGTTTCATCTTGAATAGAGTGACGGTGAACGACGCGGAATATTATGGACTACTCAAAGGATTGGGAATGGCTTTGGAACACAACATCCAGGATTATGTAGCCGTGTGGGGACTCTCGAATTGTCATTCAGCAAGTCCAGGGTCTGATCAATTGTAACCAACCCAACTTGCAGCGAAGGTTGGCCGAATGCCAAGTGTTGAAGGAGAAATTCAAGCTGGTCCGGTTAGTACATGTGAAATGAGATTTCAATCAGGCTGCAGACTATCTGACGTCCAAGACACTGGTCTCAGGGGAAGATTGGGTCGTCCAGGATGAGGAAGAAAAGGAGCATCTGAGAGTCGTGTCGAAGATTCCAGAGCAGATAATGAAGTCACCGGAAGAAAGCGCTGAAGTACACTCGGTTGAACCTGTGGGTGCCCCGGATGGATCACCGAGCAAGGATCCCGGGCATGAGTCCGGACCTGGTCCGAAATCAGCGCCGCTTCCTTTCACTGCAAGAGTACTGCCTGTGCTGACCCGAGGACAAACGCGAGACATCCCGGATGACAGCCCACCTCTGGGCCCCCTGGTATTCCAGGCGGAACGCTGGAGGCGCATCCGTGCACACCAGGAGCGAGATGAATACCTATCGGAGATCCGAGATTTTCTTCGAGGAAACCTGGAACGTTTTTCACCGAAGCGGTTGCGGAAGATTGCGAAAGTTGCTGACTTATTCGCGCTGGATATTCGAGGTGTGTTTTATCGGTTAGCACGTTCCACCCGGGATCGCCCTCGGGATGCGGAGGATCAGCTACGCCTGGTAGTTCCGGAAGCCCTACGAGAAGACATGTTACATTATGCCCACGAGGGCGTTCAGGGAGGACAGCACGGTATCACCCGTACTTACGAGAAGTTGCGTTCGGAGTTCTACTGGCCCGGCATGTATGCTGGTGTGGATCACTACGTAAAGGAATGCACGGATTGCGCCAACGGAAAGGGGCGTCCCCCCAATCCCGGGCCGTCCCCAGGGAATATCGAGCCGCGACGGCCATTCGAGTTGGTTTCCATGGACTTCGTCACGCATATGCCTGAGTCAGCCCGAGGGAACACTTTTCTACTCCTGTTCCAGGACACGTTTTCCGGATACATCATGTGTAAACCAATGTCGTCCAAGATGTAGCCGAAGCGTACGAAGAGCAAGTGTTTCGGAGATTCGGGGCGTCATCTATGATTCGGCATGACCAGGACCCTAGATTTATGAGCGAGGTATTCACGAGGTTCCGCGAGTTGCTCGGAAGCAAGCAGCGTGCTACGCTGGCCTACCGGCCCCAGGCTAATGAACAACAGGAGCGGTCAGTCCAGACGGTCATTCGGAGTGTCAAGGTATACATCACAGAGGCGGACCAGTCAGATTGGGATGAACACGCTGAAAGATTGATGTTTGCCCTGAATACTTATTTCGACGCGACGCGCCTGGACACGCCATTCTACCTAGTGCACGGATGGGACGCCCAGGGTACTCCCTCAGCGATGCTTGGCCCGAAACCCTCTAGCCTGTCCGAACGGACTGCTTACGAGTGGCGACGCAAATTCCAGAGAGATTACAGCTACGCCCTGGCGTGAGTGGCGACGCAAATTCCAGAGAGATTACAGCTACGCCCTCGCGTGTGTCTAAGATCTCGAAAGGAAAGCGAGGCTTGTTCGTTGAGAAGAGTAGACCCGAAAGTGGTGGGAATTATCCGAGAGATTGAAAGCAGGTTTCGAGACGGGAGATGCTGTGTGGTTATATATCCCGAAAGTACAAGCTGGATTAAGCCGAAAGCTGGCACACTTGTGACATGGGCCGTTCCGGAGTGAAGAAATCCAGGATGATCTTCGAGTGCGCCTCAAGGTCGAGAAACACGGGGTATCGGGTCAACCCTTGGGTGCATATGAGCCGCTTGAAACCGCGTGCAGTCTTCCCGAAACGACCCACGATGGAACTCGATCTGGAAGGCGACGATGATTTTAATGCGGCCCTGTTGCCGGAGGACAGTTGGGAACCAGACAAATCGAATGATGAATACGAAGTCGAGAAAATCCTGGATCTACGATGGGTCGAACGGACACGCACGGCTAAGCGCACTCGGGAATACTTGGTGAAGTGGAAGGGCTATGATGACCCAGATTGGACACCAGTGTCCCAGCTGAGTTGTGGTGCTCTCCTGTACGAGTTCAACCAAGGAGCGAAAGCTAGGGCACGTTTCCAGGCTATGCAGGCTGGAGATGATCACCCTAGGCTATAGGCACCCCGTATGAACCCGACTTGACTGACGCAGATTCCGGAAATGTGAATTTGATTGAAAACGTTTTGATTTCGAGTGGGAAATGGAGAAAGCTACCTGGAATACAAGCGAGAATGTGCAACGAAGTGGAAGAAAGACTTGAAGAGTGATGATGTGAAGTTGCGCGTGCGAAGAAGATTAGGATGGAGATTTGGAACGTGAATGAGGGGTCAGATATATTGGTGGAGTTAAGACGTGATTATGCTAAGACATGAAGAAAATGGAACGAACTCCCGGGATCAGGCCCCTTACGACGCACGAGTGAGTTCTACGGACGTTGGGTGGAGACCGGGTAGCGGCGACGCTCGGACTCGGGAAGCATTTTTTTCGAAGGGACGAGCTCAGGTGGGTCACACGTTGGTCATCTGAGTCGCGCGAGGTCCACTGCACCCGGGCAAGCTCCAATTTGTCGACGATCCGGAGCTGTTCCATCAGCGCAAAGGGGGGTCTTGGTCATCCAATTGAGATTTGTCCATCCAGACCCAGAAGCAGCACTTGGCCGGGAATGTCCAGATGCCCGGTTCCTCCAGGACGGACTCCGGAAGACCCCCCCCCCCCCCCCGGACCTTGTCATCCAAGAGCTTCTTGTAGTTTTTCTTGACTGCGCCGCACTCATTCTTGCGCTCACTATGGAGGTTCGCCGAATAATCATCCCGGTGGTGATCGATGAAAAACCAGTGACCGATTAGCCCAAAAGTGCGGCGATGTGTCCACATGAACTCCACGATATCCACCAGGTCAGATTTCGCTCGAGCGCTCAGGTCGTCGGCCGAATGTAGGATCACGAAGTTCAGGCGCTGTTGGAGCATGTCATCCCAAGGCGCCGAGTCCCATAACACCTTGAATAAAGGTGGATCCCACCAAACTCGGACCCCTTCCAGCTCGGTGGTCTTGGGAAAATTTGGAGCGTAGTCCGGGAAGCCCGTGGTCTGCTCGATCGCGTTAGCGGTCCCAGGTGCAAACTTGAGCAGGATGCCGTATTGGCGCCAAGACATAACTCCACATCCAGGAGTCTCAACCAGCGTGAGCTCATCCGGAGCCAAGTCGGAATACTCCTTCCGAGCCAGGACCGATCGGCGACGATCTTGTGCCGGAAGGTGACGCTTAGCAGGTGGCTCTGAAGGTGGGTCAGTCACAGTTGGGGCCGACGAGCTTGAGACGGACGAGACCGAGCCACGCCGACGCTTTGCCTCTCGAGGCGGGGTGGTCCGCGGAGCTTGAGGTTTGAACTCCACACTAGACTTGAACGTGACATCCCGATCCTCGTCATCTTCGCTTTCGCCGATCCCTGAAAAGAGAGCTTCCATCACCTCCGCCGAGTCATCCAGGCGCAGCTTCTTCAGAGTTGGCCAACGAGCTGGGGCGCCATTCAGGTTGTCGAGATATGACTCAGCCTCGGGACGAACTTAGCCCACGGAGTGTGATTAAGCCGACCCCAGTACATCATCCGGGCGAGCATGAGTGTGAGCTCCCGAACTGGAATTCGAGGATGCACCAGATGATCGCCATTTACCAACTCGAATGCGTCCAGATAATCCAGTCCAGAACGCATAACCAGTTGAAGGTCTGTGCGCTGCTTGTCCCAAATCACCGCGTGATCCGCCAGAGATGCCCGGGCTTCTTCGGCTGTCCGAGTGAGCGATTTCTGGGGGCCCAGGGCGTCCTTGTCACTTGGAGTGTACGGATCCGGACGAAGATGCCATTTTCGAGAGCTGACAGAGTGCTTGCGCTGCTTGGATGTCGGGGTCTGGGGCGTAGACGGAGGGGTCGGATCTTAAGTGAAGTCGAGAGGAGCACTTTTCGAACCGCTTGTCGGTTCACTACCGCTGTCCTCCTTCTTCTCCTCATTCTGCGTCGTCTTCATCCAAGGCAACGAATGGACCAGGCTGCGCTGAGTAGTCATCGATGGCAGTCACCATGATCTGGGTGGTCCAATTATCCGGGGGAACATGATGATCCTTGAGGTGCTCCAGTAGCGCTTTCAGGCGGGGCCAGTTACCAACAACCTGGGTTTGGTGCTGATTCAGGAAGTTCATCACCCTTGGGACGCTCATCGCACCCGCTTTTAGCCGGTGTTTCAGCGATCGGGCGAACGCGAACATGTCGTCACATTCCTGAGTCATGGATGCCAGGCGCGACCGGAGAACTTCTTCTTCCTGTTCGTGGTTTTGTGCCGCGCGCTTGAAATCCCGGGCATGATCAGAGAGTTTCTGGTCGAGCTGGCGGTTACACACCAGGAAAGCCTCCTTCCAATGCTGATTCAGCAGGGCAAATCCAGCTTTCATGGCACTGATCTCCGAAAGTTTTTCGAGTAATTCGGAGCCGTCACGAGAACCACTCGACTGTAGCTGGCGCTTGGCCTCTCGGAGTTGAACGAGAGTTTGTTTCAAGAGTGTTGACATCCTGAACACCTTCCGCGCCAGCCCCTCTATGGGGTAATGCTGAAGTAGTGAAACCAACTCATGTTTCGCACTCATGCTGTTCAGGAGGTCGCGAAACTCCGGCACCGTAGCTGTGGCATCAACCGACGTGGTCCGAACGGATGCTCAGTCTCGAGTCGACCATCTCCGAAAGGTCCCGAACGTCTTCATCCGAGAGGGTTTCGACGAAAGATAACGCCTCCAATCCACCGTATCCGTCGCGCATGAAACGCTCTGTGAGTCGGTCGGAGCTGTTAGCCGGGACGCCCACGATGAAGCTCGATAGATCTTGCTTTACCCCGAAGCGTGCGGGCGTAACATCACCCGGCGAAAATGGATGCGCCGCCGCGGCAGCGGCCGAATCCGATTGCGTCAGATTCAGTTCACCTTCGAAGATGTACTTCGCTGTGGCCGCCGAGATGATCTGCTGGGTGACTAGCAACTGACCCACCGACGCGAAGGCCGTCGCCGTGGCGGCCGGATCATTAATGGTGGATAAGTCCACACCTATAGTTGGTGGCCCCAGATCTGCCTCGGAGCCTGGCAGCGTGTCGCCTTGCGCTGGAGTACTCTTACGCGGAGGCGCCTCGTCCGGTACGGCCGAGTACGGTTGGGGCGCGTCATTCGCTTGGTCCGAAGGAGTGTCGGTGCCGTCACCCGCGCCACCCGAGCCTGAAGCACCGCCTTCAACTGGCGGGGCATCCGGGAGTTGCTCAGGGGTGTGCAGGGGCGCGTCGTCCACGTCACCACCATTGTCGTTGTCGGTGCCTGCCTTGGAGGTGCTCATCGTGCGGAGCTGAAGAGTTTTTGCGTTTTGAATGTGTTTGTCTGCCGCGTCTGGAGATTGGACGAATAATGGGTGCGACAGTTGGATCCGGGACGGGACGGAGAATGGTGGACAATCCGGGAAGTATGTTGGATGATTGGCGAGTCGAGGTGGCATTGCGCCCAGGACGGCTGCGATCGCGAGTGGATCTGCTCATGGTCTGATACTTCGAAGATAAATCTCTCAGTGAGGGTCCGTGACCAGAGGGGCGGTTGACGCGAGGCAACTGGAAGTTTTCCAGAGTGGCCAGTTCGCAGCTGCCCAGGGTGCAGAGCCGGAGAGTGTCGAATGGAGACCTCGATTCAGAGTGGCACAAGGATGGTACACTCGAAAGTGTTGACTGGTTGAAGATCGCGAGGACGGTTACTCGGAACACTAATAGGCTCACAGGCACGGAGGCGTCCCACCCGAAGCAAAGAAGATTCGGGATGGAGTTATAGCGTCCGGTCCGGCCGTCGACTTTCCTTTGCGGCAGGCACCCACATGATGGGGCCAAACGTTTCCGGTAGAATGTATCCCGGAAAGTGGTCTGCCCATACGAGCCGAGTGATCACCCAGTGTCTCAAGATCGAGTCACCCCGAGTGACCCCTGAAAAGACCACTACTATCACAACCCAGATGAAGACCGTGGTGATCGATGAAAAACCAGTGACCGATTAGCCCAAAAGTGCGGCGATGTGTCCACATGAACTCCACGATATCCACCAGGTCAGATTTCGCTCGAGCGCTCAGGTCGTCGGCCGAATGTAGGATCAGGAACTTCAGGCGCTGTTGGAGCATGTCATCCCAAGGCGCCGAGTCCCATAACACCTTGAATAAAGGTGGATCCCACCAAACTCGGACCCCTTCCAGCTCGGTGGTCTTGGGAAAATTTGGAGCGTAGTCCGGGAAGCCCGTGGTCTGCTCGATCGCGTTAGCGGTCCCAGGTGCAAACTTGAGCAGGATGCCGTATTGGCGCCAAGACATAACTCCACATCCAGGAGTCTCAACCAGCGTGAGCTCATCCGGAGCCAAGTCGGAATACTCCTTCCGAGCCAGGACCGATCGGCGACGATCTTGTGCCGGAAGGTGACGCTTAGCAGGTGGCTCTGAAGGTGGGTCAGTCACAGTTGGGGCCGACGAGCTTGAGACGGACGAGACCGAGCCACGCCGACGCTTTGCCTCTCGAGGCGGGGTGGTCCGCGGAGCTTGAGGTTTGAACTCCACACTAGACTTGAACGTGACATCCCGATCCTCGTCATCTTCGCTTTCGCCGATCCCTGAAAAGAGAGCTTCCATCACCTCCGCCGAGTCATCCAGGCGCAGCTTCTTCAGAGTTGGCCAACGAGCTGGGGCGCCATTCAGGTTGTCGAGATATGACTCAGCCTCGGGACGAACTTAGCCCACGGAGTGTGATTAAGCCGACCCCAGTACATCATCCGGGCGAGCATGAGTGTGAGCTCCCGAACTGGAATTCGAGGATGCACCAGATGATCGCCATTTACCAACTCGAATGCGTCCAGATAATCCAGTCCAGAACGCATAACCAGTTGAAGGTCTGTGCGCTGCTTGTCCCAAATCACCGCGTGATCCGCCAGAGATGCCCGGGCTTCTTCGGCTGTCCGAGTGAGCGATTTCTGGGGGCCCAGGGCGTCCTTGTCACTTGGAGTGTACGGATCCGGACGAAGATGCCATTTTCGAGAGCTGACAGAGTGCTTGCGCTGCTTGGATGTCGGGGTCTGGGGCGTAGACGGAGGGGTCGGATCTTAAGTGAAGTCGAGAGGAGCACTTTTCGAACCGCTTGTCGGTTCACTACCGCTGTCCTCCTTCTTCTCCTCATTCTGCGTCGTCTTCATCCAAGGCAACGAATGGACCAGGCTGCGCTGAGTAGTCATCGATGGCAGTCACCATGATCTGGGTGGTCCAATTATCCGGGGGAACATGATGATCCTTGAGGTGCTCCAGTAGCGCTTTCAGGCGGGGCCAGTTACCAACAACCTGGGTTTGGTGCTGATTCAGGAAGTTCATCACCCTTGGGACGCTCATCGCACCCGCTTTTAGCCGGTGTTTCAGCGATCGGGCGAACGCGAACATGTCGTCACGTTCCTGAGTCATGGATGCCAGGCGCGACCGGAGAACTTCTTCTTCCTGTTCGTGGTTTTGTGCCGCGCGCTTGAAATCCCGGGCATGATCAGAGAGTTTCTGGTCGAGCTGGCGGTTACACACCAGGAAAGCCTCCTTCCAATGCTGATTCAGCAGGGCAAATCCAGCTTTCATGGCACTGATCTCCGAAAGTTTTTCGAGTAATTCGGAGCCGTCACGAGAACCACTCGACTGTAGCTGGCGCTTGGCCTCTCGGAGTTGAACGAGAGTTTGTTTCAAGAGTGTTGACATCCTGAACACCTTCCGCGCCAGCCCCTCTATGGGGTAATGCTGAAGTAGTGAAACCAACTCATGTTTCGCACTCATGCTGTTCAGGAGGTCGCGAAACTCCGGCACCGTAGCTGTGGCATCAACCGACGTGGTCCGAACGGATGCTCAGTCTCGAGTCGACCATCTCCGAAAGGTCCCGAACGTCTTCATCCGAGAGGGTTTCGACGAAAGATAACGCCTCCAATCCACCGTATCCGTCGCGCATGAAACGCTCTGTGAGTCGGTCGGAGCTGTTAGCCGGGACGCCCACGATGAAGCTCGATAGATCTTGCTTTACCCCGAAGCGTGCGGGCGTAACATCACCCGGCGAAAATGGATGCGCCGCCGCGGCAGCGGCCGAATCCGATTGCGTCAGATTCAGTTCACCTTCGAAGATGTACTTCGCTGTGGCCGCCGAGATGATCTGCTGGGTGACTAGCAACTGACCCACCGACGCGAAGGCCGTCGCCGTGGCGGCCGGATCATTAATGGTGGATAAGTCCACACCTATAGTTGGTGGCCCCAGATCTGCCTCGGAGCCTGGCAGCGTGTCGCCTTGCGCTGGAGTACTCTTACGCGGAGGCGCCTCGTCCGGTACGGCCGAGTACGGTTGGGGCGCGTCATTCGCTTGGTCCGAAGGAGTGTCGGTGCCGTCACCCGCGCCACCCGAGCCTGAAGCACCGCCTTCAACTGGCGGGGCATCCGGGAGTTGCTCAGGGGTGTGCAGGGGCGCGTCGTCCACGTCACCACCATTGTCGTTGTCGGTGCCTGCCTTGGAGGTGCTCATCGTGCGGAGCTGAAGAGTTTTTGCGTTTTGAATGTGTTTGTCTGCCGCGTCTGGAGATTGGACGAATAATGGGTGCGACAGTTGGATCCGGGACGGGACGGAGAATGGTGGACAATCCGGGAAGTATGTTGGATGATTGGCGAGTCGAGGTGGCATTGCGCCCAGGACGGCTGCGATCGCGAGTGGATCTGCTCATGGTCTGATACTTCGAAGATAAATCTCTCAGTGAGGGTCCGTGACCAGAGGGGCGGTTGACGCGAGGCAACTGGAAGTTTTCCAGAGTGGCCAGTTCGCAGCTGCCCAGGGTGCAGAGCCGGAGAGTGTCGAATGGAGACCTCGATTCAGAGTGGCACAAGGATGGTACACTCGAAAGTGTTGACTGGTTGAAGATCGCGAGGACGGTTACTCGGAACACTAATAGGCTCACAGGCACGGAGGCGTCCCACCCGAAGCAAAGAAGATTCGGGATGGAGTTATAGCGTCCGGTCCGGCCGTCGACTTTCCTTTGCGGCAGGCACCCACATGATGGGGCCAAACGTTTCCGGTAGAATGTATCCCGGAAAGTGGTCTGCCCATACGAGCCGAGTGATCACCCAGTGTCTCAAGATCGAGTCACCCCGAGTGACCCCTGAAAAGACCACTACTATCACAACCCAGATGAAGACCACCATTTCGAGCCCCAGAGGAACAGATTACCCAGGTTCGAGTGGAACATGGAGTATGACCTGAAGATCGCGGAAAAGAAGTGAAGATCAGACAGAGTACATTCCGTACATCCCGAATGACGAAGGACAACCCGAATGACCGAGACGCCACTCCAGATGAATGTCACCCCGGATGGCAAGTGTACCCAAGTGTGAACCGACCAATCAATAACGCTCCAGGGGCGTGCCAAATCAGGCACCCATGCGGACATGAGACCAAGACCCAGACAGTGCCACGCCTAAGCCAAGGATCTTCGAGACAAGCCAATCAAGCGACGACAGCGCGCTAGCGCACGAAGTGCGAGTCCGCCAATACATGATGAGTGAGCGGCCCTCCACGAGTTCAACATGACCCCAAGTATACTGAAACCCAGTCATCCGGGAGGAGTGCATGCGATTCGGGCAGAGGAGACCGCCAAAACCCCAGATACCAAGAAAGAAAGAAAGGATAGCCAAGAGAGAGAGAGAGATAAGGTATAATTATCAAATGTGTGAACTTTTGGTCAACAACATCGTCAATTAATGTTTCTCATCAACGTTTATCATCCTGGTGGAATGCTTCGTCGGTTTGCCGCACTGTGATTTTCGCATGGAGCGACAGATGCTGCAGCTGGGTCTCCACCTCTTTCCACGTCTCCAAGATGCTCATAAAGGGCTGATTGGGCTTCACATCAATAGGCGCCGTAGGTAATGAGCATCTCGGGCACTGATTACCGGATTGCTAGAGGTGCAACTGGTGCACGAGGGCCAACAATTGTGCCTGCAGTCGAGGCGCTCCGGGTTCTCGACAATTTTGACACATAGCGTACAGCGCAGCTGCTTGCGGATGAGGTCGATGGCGTCGCGCCGCGAAGAGAACGCGCTTCATGGATGTTTTCTGTTCAGCACTGTACTATTCAGACTATGTCGCAATGGAAGTGTGGGATGCCGTCAACGATACGCGACCTCCTGGCGGTTGCTGTTAGGCGAACCGTTCTTCGTCCAATGCAAGCAGCATCAGCCCCAGTCTTAACCTTCGAGTGGCCAGTCCTTACTTTTGGTTTCCGTTGATTTCGCCACCGAGCGCAAGATCGCTGCTCGCTTTTTGGAGATACGGACTCGTGAGTTGAGTGAGCGCGATGTCTACCTATGCCCCTTGCTGCTACTGGGTCTTATGGTCGGATAGGGAAGAGGTGATGTATCGAGTTGTGATCTGTGAGTGATCGAATAGCTGGTGCCTTTATACTTTTATACCAACTCTTGTCCTAAGTTGTGTTCCATTTGTAGTCGCGCGATACGGAGCGTGTGACTGGGCATGCACAGCAAGTGCAGAAAGTCTGCACCCCCCCCCCCCCCCTGTGAGTTTTTAAGTTTTGGGGTCAATACTTGCTTAAATTCTATGAGATAACCACTAACGGATAGCTCTCGCTTTTATGAGTTCAGCGGTGTCATCTGTTTCGCGCGAATCAGCTTTAATTTTAATCCACAGCAAAAAACGAAATTTCTTCATCAGCTTGGCAGCGACTGAGATGAATTGGGTAGATGTTGCTCGTTGGCAGGAATATCCGGAGAGTGTTATGGACCCGGAAGCTGAGCTGGACGAGGAGTCAGGGTCTAGTTAGGTGTTCCATATCTGGTTTATGTCGTGCTCATTGTGCGTTGTATATTTTCTATTTTTAAACGGGGGTTTTCAACCTCGCGGTTAATCAACGAAAAATTGAAAAACGTTGAGAGCGGTTCTTTTCCGTCGCTATCTAGCGGTACTGCAACAAAAAGCGCGAGTGCGACAGCATTTTCATCGACGAAAACGGCGGGCTGGTCGAGCAGTCTGTGCGTCTGAAGTTCTCCATCGGGACGTACTTGGTGCCGAACTGAGGCGCGCTGTACGTGTTCTACGTGCTGCCGCGCTTCCAGTTCTCCATGGTCTTGGACGTGCTGGGCCTCGTGATGGACGACGAGCGCGTGAAGGCGACGTACGAGCTGCTGGTGAGTACGTGTCGCCACGGCCAAGCCGCAGCAGTCGAGGTAACTCACTTCAACAATTAATGTATCCACTTGGTAAGAGAGTAAATAAGAGAGTAATCAAAGACTAAATCGGAGTCACGTGATTAGAGGGGGGGGGGCTTCGCCCCCATAACGTTACACACACTGCTTTGAGACTCGAAGACCAACTTGTGGTGCTCGAGGAGGGGCGTGGACTTGATAAATCTGCACCGCAGTGTGACACCAACAATAAGCGTAGACTAATTCGTCAACAAGCAAAGCACTTGTAAACGCATTGCAATGCACGTAGCCCCGCGCTGCCAACCCTACGGCAACGAGCCCAGACCGCGCTCGAATGAACGCCCTCGCTGCTGCTTCTGCTGAGGGAAGTAGAAGCCCGATTCACCTCGCATAGAACTCCGCGACCGAGATCGATCCGTTCCGTCGCCATCTCCACGCCCCCGCTTTCGGTCCATACGGGGATTGCGCAGCTACAAACGCTTTGAGAGCCTCCATCATCTGTGGCGTCCGGTCTTCCGTTGCCACACACGAATAGGAGCGCGGGTAGTTCGTTGAACCATTCTTGATGTCGTTCCGCAGGTATCTACATTGCCTGTGTTGCAGGGTACCGAACCTTGGTACACTGTACCAATCCTAAGGTACCCGAACCAGTTAACCGAACCGGTCCAATACGACCACACCTTGAGTAGGTTGATTGGACGCACAGTGCTGAATGATTGCTGATTAGACGCGCTAGTTGATAGGACGCCGGGCCGCGTATCTTTATGTGGTATTGCAAAACACACAAATCGTCAAATGTGGGTCCTAACAACAAACCAACAACAATAGCCGAACTAGTCGGCTGAGTTGGGTCTCTTTCGACCCCCAACGGTCCGGTCCAGCCGGGACAGTAGGTGTCTTGTCTTCGCCGAGTTCCAACCAACCGGTTCAACTCTCCTGACACCCGCCTCAGTCGGGCAGTCTCCGTTCGCAAAACCCCGTGCCGTCCACCAAAGGATGAAGCACTCAGCTGAAAGGTTACGGTGCCCTGGGACTTACAGGCCCACCGGCTCGCCGAGTTCGGCGAGACTTTTCTTCGCGCTTGGCGAGACTGCCCTTCCCCGGGCCGACGTTATCTCTTGGCGCTACCTATTGGTACCCTACAAGCGATGCCTCTCAGGTACCAACGGCAGACATACTACAGCCCTGTGCAGGGACTTACCGGAAGAGTGTACACTTGTCTTGGAATAGGGAAATTCTGCTCTGTTTGTTTGTTATATCTTTCGGGCGCCCTGGAGGGGTGCCTCTACTGTTCCTGACCTATACAAATACCTAATGAAATAGAGTGGTTTCGGATCGCGGCCGACCTCGGCGACCTCTCGAGCTCAGTTGGTCCGGATACATGGTTTATCCGGCTCCTCAAACTCAGCTGGTCCGGATACTGAGTTTATCCGGATCCTCGAACTCGGTTGGTCCGGATACTGAGCTATCCGGATGATACTCTGTACCCTCCAGTCGAGTTGCCACCGTCGACCTGTTATCCCAAGCTGCTTTGGCACCCTGTACCAGTGTGTGCCACAAAACTTGATGTTTCCTACACCACACGAGGCTACAGAAGAGTTTAGTCTGTCGCAGGCTAAACTGCATGTAAACGTCCCGCGGTCGATGCCCCGACCGATGGTGAAGCCGACGGGGGGTCCCGCAGCGATGGACCTCTCGAGTGCGACAGCTGCTGGATCTTAGCAGCGTCGTGGACCAACGAATGTCCGTTGTTTCCGTTGCGGAAACAATGGTCAATACGCCCGTGAGTGCACCGCGCCTGTGCACGTGGTCGTCGACCTGAAGCTGGGGATGCCCAGCATCGACTCGGTGATCGACTCGGACGAAGCGCACGATTGTGCACTTCGGGAGTAGCAGCGCCACAGTGAGCGACGGCCCTGTCGGCGCAGAACTGCACCTCGCGGTGCACGCGACATTCCAGCAGAGGCAGCGCGGCGCGCGACTCCAGGAGGCTGCGCCCGATGTTGACCTAGATTCAGCACCACCAACCACGTCCGGTGATACATCCGCGAAGCCAGATACCATGTCACCACGTCCTGGCCAACGATCTCAAGCCGAGATTGTGGACCTTATTTCGCATATGAAAGAATCCCATATTCCTACATTGGAAACGTTAGCACCAGAGTCACTAGTAGAATCTGACCAAAGCTCCGCCACTTCAACAGCAGCGCTGGGGGCTTCAATGAAGGTTCAGCCCGCAGCAGTCGAGTCGAAAGGTATGTGTGGTCAACTTGCTAGCACTGAGAATGCCCTTGTATATGTGTCCAGCCTTTCTAGTTATGCCCGGATGATTGGAGTTGCCGGACAAAATCAAAAAAAAATGTTTTTGCCTGTTCTGATCTTTACGCGATGGAGTATCATATGGGGGACTCTGAGCTCCCAGGTCGCGTCTAAAATGATTTTAAATCACACACGAAGTCACAGTAACATTAACGATCATTTCGTTTTGGACATTCAAATCTGAGTTGAGAGGCTACACTACCGCCTTTTGCATAGGAATTCCCTCTAGGATGCTTCGGTGCCCGCTTTGATATCTGGAGAATACGATCGCCCCCGAGTTACGCTGACTTCGATATTGAGCCAACGAAGCTGCAGAGACGTCATAGGTTGCCGTCAACGCACTCCCGATATACTGGGTCCAGTAAGCAAGGATGCTGGAGAGCCGAAGACGCTCTACGTGGCGAACAGCCGCTCTCATAGCCAGCCCTCTCCATCACAGACTTACTAGACCGAGGAAGAAGATTTCCGTCCACCTCTTCTTGGTCTGGCCGAGGCTCGGGCGCGGATCCAGAACCACCACCGCTGGAGTAGTCGGAGGCAGACTCACGCTCTCTTCGTTCATTCTCACACGATTTACATTTTGCCGTTTTTCTCCGTTCCCGTGTAAGTCCGAAAACTCGATGCTCCAACTTCAAATCCCCCTAGCAAAAAACTCAAAAACGCCTTAACGATCATTTCGTTTCAAATGGACTCATTTGCCTACAACCTGTCTTACCATTCTCCTGTGCTCCTCGTGTCCACCGAGTACTCTCCCAGCCTTGACGCGCCCTTGGTCGTCTGTCGCCTTGCTGACTCTCTGCTGGATGTTTATGGCGCACGTGCCACCGAAATTCAGTGCCGATCTTCAAGATTGCCATTATCCCTGCCAAGATCGATATTGATGATCCGCATCGAGTATCACCGGAGCTGGTCCCTTGGTTCACTGATATTACCGCGGTGGTCATGACAGTCTTGTGAAACCACTCTGACACTCGCACGAGGGGTTGCAGCCGTTGGCCCGAGTAATAGATCGAGACGTGTCGAAATTTCTTGTCCCGCTCCACCACAGTCGTTCCCTGCATGAGAGAACGCCGCACAACGACAGCTCGCTCGTTGCATCATTCGCGCATTTCCAAACTTCGGCGCACTCTTTCGCTCCGCTCCTCCTGATCGTGTCGACCGTGCTCCGCTGCTGGATCTCATGTCTGCTTCACCCAGCGGTAGCGACCGCTCGCCTTCTCCAATCAAACTTCGAATCCAGAGCCGTCTTCGCCAGCTCCCGCCTCGACTGCTTCGCCTTCACGTCGCGACACCGGATTCCCGCCCGAGGATGTTGTCTCTGATGTTCCTGTGCCGGACATGCCTCCGGTTGCCCCTCCAGACCTGGGAGGCGTTGACGATCCTGACTCCAGGCTAAACCAGCGGGTTGAACGGGGCCTTGATCAAGATCAGGAGTCTCAGCAGCTCCAAGATGAGCACGTTGAACTTCAAGGCGCTCACACGGCGTCACTGCGGCACACAAGTGATTTACATCATCGTCTGGGCACTCTGGAGTCGTCGGCTGAATCCTTCGCCCGCTTCTGCCAGGATCGTCATGCCGACTTGATTCAAGAGCTGGAATTGACGAACGCCTTCCTGGTTTTTCGCAACGTGGGGATGGAGGATCTCGAGATACAAGCGGCCAGGGCTGATACTCTCCAGGCCGAGTTGGATCGGCTACGCTCTTCGTCTGAGACCGCACTCCAGCAACTTCGTCGACGTATACAAGACCTTGAAGTCCTCCTTGAAGCGGTGACCAACTTCCCAGACATTGGGCCCGTTCCACCACCCGCGTCTGCAAGCACAGGTCCGAGAGGTGGAGGCCTTGACCACAGAGCGGGACGCAGCGCACCAGCGTTGTCAAGCTCTTGAGCTTCCGAAACCGCTCTGGTTGAAGCTGCAACGCAATTGCGTCGCCAAGTCGACTCTCTCCAGCGTCGCGTCACTCGGCTTCGGGATGATCGAGACAGTCTCCAAGGCCGGTTGGATACTGCTGTGCGGGAGCGAGATCAGGCAGAGGAGCGGCGCCAGATCGAAGTCGACCGCACTCTCAAGGCACGTTCCGATCTGCATGCCCATGGTAAGTGTCCTGCTTTGCCCTTGCTGGGCTTGCCGTCGTCCTGAATCTTGGTTTGTTATATTCCCTGCTTTCAGATCAGCACCTTGACTCAATGCAATCTTCCATTTCTCGCCTTGAGCAGCAAGTGGGCCAATGGCGTAGTACCAGCGTCGACACCGAGCGCCGGTTGGTGGCCGCACAGCAAGATGCCGCGTCCGTTCGACGATCCCGCGACCTCGCTCTTCAGGGTCAAGATGATGATGTCCGCGATCGCGATACTGTCGTGGCCTATTACTGTCTTCTCCAAGATCATTACGCGGACGCCTACAATCGTGTCTCTGCAGTGGCTGCTAGAACGTTGGCCTCTCGGACCCATCTTGATTTGCTCAACATGCACCCAGTGGATCTGCTGGACCCAGACGCGCCTGGAAAACGCAGCGCACGGCTGCTACATCATATGCCTCCCGTAATGTTCCATCATCCCGTTCTCAATCTCCAGCTCGTAAAATTCTCGTTGGTGATGTGACGCCAGACGAAGAAGATGATGCCGGCAGCCTCGGAGGTGGATCACCTAGTTCGTCACCCATAGGTCGAAGTGACGTGGAAGCATCTCCTGCCAAAGCAGCGAGACCGGCTCGGTCTTCGTTTTTGCTTTTCATCAGTTGCCTCTTTCTTCTCAATATGACAGCCTCCTCTCCGAGCAAGCCTACCGCACGTGAATATGCTGTCTCCTTCCGGCTGGGCCCCTTCTTGCGCTTCTGCGGTGGCACGATCGACTGCGAACCCCCTGATCGTTGCGGTGACATGCTTCCTGTTTCGATAATTGACTCTTCAGCGCAGGATACTTGGTCCAAAAATAAAATAAATAACTCCCCGGAACCTATTATTTTTATGGGGGACACCGGGGGCCCCGCCATTACGTTCATGTATCCCCGCTATCAAACGACCTCAGATGAGCAGTGTGTCGCCACCAATATCCCTGCTAAATATGATAAATGAAGGTTATCACTACGGAAAGGATTGTCTGTAACTGTAACATTACATGAAAATGTGTAAGCTTCGGTTCTTGCCTAGTTGGTGTGCTCACACTTCAGTTTTGCCAGATCCGGTTGGCGAACAGCTAGGCACGAAGTCACCATGAAGCTTGTCAGGTGCGTGTGCGCGACGCCACTACGCGGCCCAGCGGAAGGCCCTGATGCCATCCGTCCGTGGAATATCCTGCTCTACTTGCTGCTAAACCCACTCATGTCAATGCCTTGCTCTCCGATGTGTAGGTTTTTGATGAAGCTGTCCAATGAGACGGTCACCATCGAGCTCAAGAACGGAACGATTGTGCACGGAACGATTACTGGTGCGACTGCGCTGTAGTTCAAGCCAACCGATGTGAATTGAAGGTGCTTTGGGACTGATTTCTTACGCTGTGTCTATCTGTTTGCTTCGCCGCAGGCGTGGACATCAGCATGAACACACACCTGAAGGCGGTCAAAATGACTGTGAAGGGCAAGAACCCCGTGAATTTGGACTCGCTGAGCATCCGTGGCAACAACATCCGCTACTATATATTGCCGGACTCGCTGAATCTGGACACGCTGCTGATTGACGACACCCCGCGCGAAAAGGTGAAGGCCGGCGCGCCTGCGGGGAGCGGACGCGGGCGTGGCCGAGGCCGCGGCCGGGGACGCGGTCGCCCGTAATAGAAGCGCGGAAGATGAGCCTTTCCCGTAGGGCGAGCTACTCGAGGAGGGAGACTGGAGAGCGATCGGGACGAAGCGCAGTACAGCCCCTCGGGTGGTGGCGAATTGAACTCGTTGGAGCTAGAAGAAGATCAAGCGCAGTCGACGCAGCAGATAAGCAGCTTTCTTTTCTAAGTTAAAGGGACTTCATTTGAGCGCGGCGATGAGGGGAAGTGCGTGCGTGGCTGAGATCATGAGGGACTGTAGCAGGTCAGCGAACGCTGAACGGCGACGGACCGTACAATTAACCGTCGTTGTGTCATCTCTATCTAGGTATGTGGCTCATACATTATGATTGTTTTAGCCACGTCCGGCTCCGTTCATGAGACTTGAGTCCTCATGCGCATGCACGTGCATTGCTTCTTGCAGTTGCAGCGGTGCCTGCCAACCAGGCGATGCCCTTGATCGTACCTAAGTGAATACATGAGTTTCACTATCCCGTGCAGCCCAAACAACAGTCGCAGCAGCCGAGATGCCGCAGCAGAACAAGCGCAAGGCCGAGGCCGAGGCCGCCGCCGATGCGGACGCCAGCAACTTCCTGGAGGACGCGCAGCGATCCGTCGACTTCCTCTTCTCTTCGGTGGTCGTGCTGCCGGGCGACGACGTCACTGCCACGCTCACCAAGACCACGCGTCGAGTCAAACTCGGTGCGTTTGGTTGGCTGCATGGGCTGCTATGACTGGTGAGAAGTGCTAAGGCCACCGCATTGCATTGGATGAAATAGGTGCTGGACTGAAGCAGCTACCGGACGAGCGGATCGTGTGCACGAACGCGGGCGTCCTCCGCTACCGCCCAGCCAATCGCTACTGGGTCGAGTTCAACCACAAGCGCGTACGTGATACAGCCTCCCTCCTGGCTAAATCCTCGTGTATTTACTGCTGTGGTGTGATGAAACAGTATGTTGCGTCCATGGACGACGGTGTCATCGGCATCGTGACCGACCGCAACGCTGAATTCTACCGCGTGAACATCGGGGCTGCGTACGTAGAACTTTCATCTATTTGGTGGTGGAAGAGCGTTGCTAACTGTCTTTTGTTGGTGGTCACGCAGTGCCAGCGCCACCATGGGCTCACTGGCTTTTGATGGTGCGACGAAGCGCAACCGGCCCAGTCTCCGCCTCGGATCTCTCGTGTATGCGCGCGTGAGCAAGACCAACCCAGATGTGGAGCCTGAAATCACTTGCGAAGGTGCGGGCTAATGCGCGTGTATGCCACAGTATTTGTGTATTTCTTTACTAAGCTAATGTTTGCAGCACCCCCAAGCGTGACGAAGAAAGACTGGATGACTGGCCTAGCTGTCTACGGGGAGCTGAACGATGGCTATGTGTTCAAGACGTCTATCGGCCTAGCAAAGTCCCTTCTACACGAAGATTGCCAGGTGCTGGCGTCTCTGGGCAAGAAGCTCGCCTTCGAGGTGGCTGTCGGCGTGAACGGTGTCGTGTGGGTGAACGCGAAGACCACGAAGAATATCACGATCATATCGAATGCCATCATGAACTCGGAGACGATGTCTCCCAGCGAAGTCGACGCGATGGTGTCGCGCCTCGTGGAAGACGCAGACGACGCCTAATAGAGAAAGAGCAATACATATCCACCCCACTGCGCTTATACTCCCATCCTGCGTCCTCGCCACGACGTCTGAGGCGTCAAATTTAGCGACAAAGCTGGCTGGCATCCGCTTATTTTTGCTTGGTGCTGCATCCTCCTCAGAAGCCCACGACTGCATAATTGAACGGACGTCCATCCGAGTCGGGAAGCTGCCATTAGTACAGCGAAGATGATGTCTGCAAACGATGACGCCAAGGGCATGATTGCCCAAGAGGAGCGTGAGCTGCGGCGAGTTTTCGAGCACCTTAGCTCATACCGCCAGAAGAAGAGGCTCGCCCACGCGATAAGCGACTGCAAGGAGCGGCGTCAACGGTTGGAGTCCAGCCGCAACAACCCCGAGGTGTCTGCACTGCTCAATGAGAAGGGAGCCAAGATGACACGCGACGAGATCGAGGACGAGCTCCGCAAGGTCGACCAGGCCCTCGAGAAGGCGGTCACCGACCACGCTACAGTGCAGAACAGCAGCAGCCACAGCCGCGTGGTCAGGAACGAGGACCTGTACGAGGCCATCAAGGCGCTGGGGAAGGTGTGCTCGAAGAAGGAGATCAGCGACATGATCTGGGAGGCCGACGAGAACCTGGACGGCGTGGTGGACTGGGAGGAGCTGCGCGCCATGTTCAACCGCAACCTGCTCGACAGAACGGAGCTGGAGCCGGCCAACCTCTTCAACGTCGTCCAGTTCATGACGTACGACAAGAAGAACTGCGGGGTCATCACTGCAGACGACACCATGGCCATCCTTTTTGCGCGCTACGGCCAGTCGCAGCTCGAGATGCGCATGAAGCAGCTCTTCGGCGACAGCGACGAGCTCACGTTCGTGGACTATCTGGAGCGCGTGGGCAAGCAGCGGCGCTCGAACGTTGAAGCACGAGCAAAGGCGTAGATAAGGCCGTAGCTCTCACTTCTCAAAAAACATATACTACTGTAGTAGATGACTTGCTCATGTTGAAGCTGTAGATGACCTATACATGTTGAAGCTGTTTGCGAATTGCTCCTATCGTAGTAGGCATAAGCTTAGTGCCAGGGTAAAATGGTCGATGTCAGCAGCCCGCGTCATTTCCAGCTGCCACCTCAGCTCAGCTGAAATGGCCAGCAGTGATTTCACAGCGCTGCTCAATAGCCTAACTCTATCCCGGTGGTGCTTGAAGTGGGAGGTGCGTTTCTAATGCGCACTGTCATCACCACTGAGACGCAAATGCCCACGACGAATAGCGGTGCAAACAAACGCATGGGCTTAAGTACTCCACAAGAAACGTGCTCTCATTTGATTATGTCTCTCTTCTCTCGCCTCTCCACCCGATTCTCACCTCTCTGAGATGGCCATACACCCATCTCGCCGATAGACAACGGCCGGATTGGCCGGCGGGGTAAACGGACAGCTTAGCCCAGCGTCAGGCCCAGGCCGAACTTGTGCGAGTCGCCCTCGAAGTTCTTGGCGTCCACGTGCACGCTCGTGGTGAGCGTGACGTACGGGCGCACCTTCTGGATGGAGGCCAGCGACAGGAAGCCCTCCGAGTTGATCTTGCCACAGTACGTGGTGTCGGCGTCAGCCTTGTACCGACCGCCCACAGCCAGCGTGTTGGAGGCCGACTTGAGGTCGTAGTCCAGCACGGCGGCGTACACCGTGTTGTGCGACAGGTGGTGGTGGAACGAGGCCTGGAGCGCCGCGAAGTTCTTCTTGGTCACGAGCGTCGTGACGAAGTCCGCGCCCGTGTAGCTGGCGCCCACGTTGTGCTGCACGATGGCCGACTTGTCCACGTTGAAGGCGGTCTGGCCGCCCACGGCGAAGCCGCCCTGCGAGAGCACGGCCGCGGCCGAGACCGTGTTGGACACGAAGTCGGCCTCCGAGTTCACGGCCACGTTCTTCTGCTTGTACTCGGCGCCGAGCACGCCCACCTGCTTGGCGCTCGTGTTCTTGGCGACGGAGCCGTCCTCCAGCTTGAAGGTCAGCTTCAGGCCCTCGGTCAGCACGTTGGGCAGCTCGGCCTCCGTGACCAGGCGGCCCTGGGTGGTGATCTGCAGCTTCTTGAAGACCACGCCGCTGGCGCCGTGCGTGAAGCCGCCCGAGACCTTGGCCAGGATCGACTTGTTGGCGCTCAGCGCGCCCTCGGTCGTGAACGACACGCCGTTCGACGCCTTGCTCTTGATCTTGAGCTTACGCGAGAAGTCGTAGTCGTCGCGCAGGACGTTCTCCGCCGTCTTGGCCAGGTCCTTGTACAGCACAACCATTATATCGCTCGGGGTCTCTTCTTACGCGCGCTAGCTCCACTTCCGAAATGAAACGCGAGCCGCACAAACGCAGGTGTATCGGCTGGCTCCACACAAAATCTCCCCCCTGTCGGACTTAGCAAAAGCTACCACGGTAGTGTATCGCGTTTTGGCGGGCTGGAGCGTATCTTTGGGATGTCACTCAGTCGGGGTTTTAATCCCCGTCTGAGGGACATGTTACCGTGGACGATCAAATCTTGTCCGAATGGGCAAATCCTGCCACCGAGCGGCACGAAGCCGAAGAAAATGACGTCGCAAAACAGCCGGCGGCCGCCTTCAATGCGGTGCGGTGGCGTGTTTCGGGTTGACGAATGATGCGAGTCGTTTGACAGGTAGCGGCACCGTCGGGGCTTTCTGTCGGTGAGACCATGATCTCTCGCCAGCTATATGAACATGTACTACGGTAGGTATTAAATAGTTTCTGTCTGTAAGTAGCATGCAGCTCTGATCCACTACGTGTAGACACCAGCTTTGGGCGAGCAAACGAACTGGCCGAGAATCTCCCCACCTACTGCATGCAGGGGCAGGGTACAGTATTGCATCACGTTGCACCTGCTGTGATCGAGCCGGTGTTTGGCTTGTTCTGAGTATGGCCCCGCTTAGGTGCGAATTCTCGTACTTAGTGACGTAGATTCAACCGCCCCCCTTCCTGCGGCTCGAGCCGCAGATTGCCATTCGCGAAAAGATCAGCCAGTGGACACTTTGCTCAAGATGGTCGTGCAGTACAAGGACATCGCCAAGACGGCGGAGAACGTTCTCCGCGACGACTACGACTTCTCGCGCAAGCTCAAGATCAAGACCAAGGCCTCGAACGGCGTGTCCTTCACCACCGAGGGCGACATGGCCAGCAACAAGGCCATCCTCGCCAAGCTCTCGGGCTCCTTCACGCACGCGAGCAGCGGCGTCGTCTTCAAGAAGCTGCAGGTGACCACGCACGGCCGTCTGATCTCGGAGGCGGAGCTGCCCAACGTCTTCACCAAGGGCCTCAAGCTCACGGCCAAGGTCGAGGACGGCTCGCTCGCCAAGAACGCCCACGCCAAGCGCGTCGGCGTCTTCGGCTGGGAGTACCAGCAGTCGAGCTACGCGATGAACGGCGCCATCGACTTCGGCGCCAGCACCGTGAGCAAGGCCGCCGTGTACAGCTTCGACAACGTGCTGGTGGGCGCCCAGGCCGCCTTCAACTACAACAAGTCGGCCGTCGTGGACCACAACGTCGCCCTGAGCTACCGCGGCAACGACTTCACGGCCTCGCTGCAGACCAAGAAGAAGTTCAACACGCTCTCGGGCTCGTTCCACCACCACCTGTCCCGCGACACCGTCTACTCGGCGCTCTTCAACTACGACCTCAAGTCGGGCCAGAACACGCTCAGCGTGGGCGGCCGCTACAACGCCGACAAGCTCACCACGTACGCCGGCAAGGTCGAGTCGGACGGCCACGTGTCCCTGGCGCTGGTCCAGAAGATCCGCCCGTTCCTGGCGCTGACCACGAGCGCCCACGTGGACGTCAAGAACTTCGACGGCGACGCCCACAAGTTCGGCATCGGCCTCACCCTGGGCTAAGCAGGAAGACGAAACCCAACGTAGACGTGTGTCTGGCTAGTGCTGGATGGGGGGAGGTGCCCTTTTGGCCGTGCGAGCGATGTGAGCCCACACGGCGCCGTAGCTAAATGTCTGCAGGCTGATTCAAATAAAGACCTCTGTTGCCCATGTAACCCTTGCTTCCTTGGCTTTGGTGCTTGCCTCCTCTGCGCTGAATCATGACGTCAGACTTGGTGTGCGCCACATAATCCGTGTAAGTTACACAGCGTTCATAGATACCGGGCGGCTGTGGCACAAGCCAAAGCGACGCATTGACAACCATGAGCGAGACGGACCGCTTCGACAGCATGCTGCTGACCATCGCGCAGTCGCAGCGCGGCATCGAGCCGCTGCTGGACACGGTGTTCTCGTTCTTGCGGCGCAAGACCGACTTTTTCACGGGCGCCGAGCCGCGGGTGATCGAGGACACGATCCTCAAGAGCGTGCGCAAGCAGGCGGCGCTGGCCGAGAAGGACCAGTTCCACAAGAAGCAGCAGGAGGCCGAGAAGCGCCGGAAGCAGGAGGAGGCGCGCAAGGCCGCGGAGCTGGAGAAGAAGCAAAAGAAGGAGCAGGAGGTCAAGAGCCCGCCGCGCTTCGAGGAGATCACGGACGACGACGAGGCGGAGACCAAGGAGGCCTCGCCCGAGCAGGCGTCGCCCCAGAAGACGGACGCAGCCGCAAAGAACGAGGAGGAAGAGGAAGACAACGGACCGCGTACGTCGTGGCGGCCTTAGGTTCATTCTATTCTGCTAACGGTGGTGGTGTGTGTGGCAGCGCTTGTTGGCAATGGAGGCCAGACGGACAAGTACGTGTGGACCCAGACGCTGCAGGAAGCCCAGGTCAACTTCGCCGTCCCCGAGGGCACCAAGTCCCGACAGGTTGACGTGGAAATCCGCGCTGGGAAGCTACGAGTGGGTTTGCGTGGCGCCGAGCCGTTCGTGGATGGACTTCTGTACAACAAGGTGAAGGTGGACGACAGCTTCTGGACGCTGGAGGACGGCAACCGCATCTGCGTCTACTTGCAGAAGGACAACCAGATGGAGTGGTGGAAGACGATCATCCAGGGCGATGCGGAGATCGACACCCAAAAGGTGCAGCCAGAGAACTCCAAGCTCGATGACCTGGACTCGGACACGCGCCAGACCGTGGAGAAGATGATGTTCGACCAGCGTCAGAAGGCGATGGGTCTCCCAACGAGCGACGATATGCAGAAGCAAAACATTCTGCAGAAGTTCATGGCGCAGCACCCCGAGATGGACTTTAGCAAGGCCAAGATCAATTAAGCAGCGACAAGGCCAGCGGACTCAGTTTTGCCAGGACACCCACTCATGCAAACAGCTTCACTACGCTGCTTGCCTACCGCTATTTCGGTGGACTCAATCTAATAATACGGCCTGGCTGCCCGAACAGATCACGAGGATGTTTGCTATTTCTTGTGTCTGGGGTAGAATGAGAAGCCTTCAATCGAGGTGACGGTGGTCTTAGCTATGTTGTCATTTATCTTTTGTTTGAGAGTCAACTTCAGAACATATAGCAGCAGGACAAATGGCTGGCGGTCGCCACCATGTCGTGTCAGTTGTGTTTGGATCGGATGTCATCGAGTACCAGAGCAGCAGCGCAGCCATGAACCAGCACGTCGGCGAAAAACCGGCAGGCACATCAAAGAAGGCCCATGAGAACCTCAACAAGGAATGCCATGTGCAGTTCGGAGAGCCTGGCAGCAAACGAGACTTCACCGCCTCCAGCAAACTCGCAGATCCGACGGGAGAAGTGCTGAAGTACCGAGGTGAGCTAGACGCCGAAGCAATGGACATGCTTACTCGCACATCTTCGTGCTATGGCAACGACGTAGTGCCCTACGTTTCATCGACCCAACTCGCAACGCAATGGGACAAGAAGGCAGTGGCGGAAACCATTAGACTCCGAAATGAGATTCGAGCTCGAACGGGCCCACGGCCGACACGAGGCATGTCCTACGATGACGAGGTCGAGTACATTTCGGAGGCCAAGAGCGCTTTCGAAAACAAGTTCAAGACGCACAAACCTTCGATCATGGCTGCGTCTGTAAAGAATGGTGCGGTGGCGACCACAACGCGTCTCGTTGATTTCAGTTTATCGCTTCTAACGTTCTGGTGTTTGTGCAGATTTGCGAGCAACGCATTTTTCTCTGGGGCACGACAAGCTCGACTACAAGACGACCAGCCACATCGATCGCCTCTCTCCGGACCAATTCGCCATTTACGCAACACGGCCTCCGCCACTTCACGACCTGAAGAAGTCCACGGTAGAAATCTCGTGAAGCTAGCTCAGTCCGCTTCAAACAACAAATAACCAACACATGGCCTTTGAAATGATGATATTATTATTGTTCGGAGCTTCGAAGCACCGGAAATATGTTCACGTGCGCCAGGGCGTGTGCAAAAGTGTATCTCTCCTCTTGTCGCCGAGCAAGCAGAGCGTGCAGGCCAGCTAGACATTGAAGCTCTCGCCACAGCCACAGCTGCCCTTGGCGTTCGGGTTCTCAAACACGAACTCGGACGAGACCGGAGTAATCTGCAGAAACCGACACCGCAAATGCATTAGTTTTGCTCCTTACGCGAGCCTGAACGCATGCACACGGTCATAGTCGAACCTGGAAGTCCATGGTCGTGCCCACCACGTGGAAAAGTGCCTTGGGCTCCACGAAGACGCGAATTCCTACACAAAAAACAACAGAAAGCAGCGTCAGACGCATGTCCACTGCCCCGCAGCATTCATTCACCAGGCGTCCCCACCATTCTTGCTCACTTCCTCCTCCATCTTCTCCTTCTTGTCCGCGTAGTTCATCGTGTACGACAAGCCGTTGCAACCACCTGCAGTTGTGTCACATCAGAACTCCGTCAGTCGCCTCCTAAGGACCCGCACCACCAACACGCACTGCCTCCACACTCGACGTACGCGTTCTAACTCCTAGGCGGATCCCGATGGCGTCCGGTTTGTTGGCCAGTAGCTCCTTTATACGCTCTGCAGCGGCGTCCGTCTACACGATGCAAAGGCGCAACACACACGATTGGTTAGATGTGGCCGCTAGGAATTCCGATCTCCTCAGCCAGCGTCGACGCACCAGGTTCAGAGGCGGCGGAAGCTCACGCAGACGTCGGCGCGTGGGCGGCGTCGCGTGCTCGGCCACGGTGGACAGAAGGCGCGGCACTTGGGCGGCCCGGGCGCGCGTCACGGAGCGGAAGAGCGGCGTCATGAGCGACGTTCCGGCGGCTGAGCTCGCTTCGTGAGAGCCGCTCGAAATATCAACACAAAATGCCCAGCACCGGCGAGAACTGGACCGCCTGCACGGATTGGTCACTAATCGCACCCGAAATAGCCACCTTTTTGACGAATCCGCGCGCGTGCCCATCCCCCTCGCATTTAACAGCGCACAGCTTCAATGACGTAGCCGAGCCCGTTGCCGCCGTCGGCGACGTCACCAGAGTCGACAATGGTGGATGTGGTGCTTGCTGGTCATCGTGTGCTGTATCATCCAGGAAAGTGTGTACTGTATTGATGCGAGCATTGCTGGGTGCATATCTCAAGGTGCTGTGCCATCAGCCGAAGAGCTGCTCGCGCAGCTCCACGAGCTCGTCCTTATGCTGGCGAATGAGCTCGCGGAGCACGGCACCGCCCAGCTGGAAATTTCGGATGTAGTCCACCTTCTCCTTCACTGTCCGCGTCCACTGCTGCGCCTTCGCTGGGTCGCTGCCGCCTGGGGTCGTCCACTCGAAGATGTTGACCAGCGGGTCGAACTTGGGCGCGGGTGTCGCGTCGGAGTCGTCCGCCGGAGTGGGGTCCTCATTGGCGGCATTGGCGGGTTCAACCTGCAGGGGTTCCTCTGTTTGCTGGGGCTCCTCCGTTGCCTGTTGAGGCTTCACTTCAGGAGTGGCTGGGTTGTCTTCAATCAGCAAGGTGCCGTCGGTATCTGCGGCGGCTGGGGCGTCGGTCGGTAATTCTTCGACAGGATCATCGACTGTCGGTGGTGCAGATTCAGGCTCAGAGGTTTTCGCCGCTGGCGGTGCCGTCTCTGGGAACGGCTTGTCGCCCCACCACTTGTCGTATAGGTACTTCTCCACCGCCTCGACCTTTGTATCGTCCAGCACAGCGTCGTACACCAGCATCTCGGCAATTCTGCCCTGGAACGCGTTCGTGTCGCAGTCGCCCTTGGAGTTGCCCAAACTCACCACGTCGTTAACGGTGATCCGGAGACGTCTCTCGCCGGCGTCACCCTCAGCTGGAGATTCACCGCCCCAAGCTCCACCGTTCGCTTTGATTTCAGCATAGCCTGAATTCAAACGATAGATGACCAGCGAAAATTGCCCCATGGGCACCATGTGCTCGCTCTCGACCAGGCCCATATTGGCGAGGAACGACGGTTTGCCCCCATGCAAAGCGAACTGCCCGTACGGCGAGTTTCCGAAGAACTTCTGCCCTGCATACGAGTCGCCACGCTGCAGACATGCTAACGTAAGTATCCATCCTATCTTCAGTTTGCCAGTCCTTCATTACCTCAATTTGAGCTGGCGAAAGCACGAAAAACAGCGTCATGGACTCGTGCATTCTCAGCGCGTCAGAGATCATCGGACAGGAGAAGTACACAGCGGGAAGCTGGTTGTGCGTATCCGGCACAACTGGCACCCACACGGGTTTTTGCTGGGGTGATGCTGCACGAAAAGATGTCGCGTCGGCAGCATTGGGGTCTGAACTGGCCATTTGGTTTATCCACCTAGACAGAGCGATGTCAGTAACGCGTCAAAACCCGCCACGACGCAGTTGATTGGTTTCCAAGCGTACCTGTTCACGCCACAGGCAATGAGATCGTCTCCAGATGAGGCCAAACACGCCGCCAAATTCTCCACTTCAACACCCGAGTCACCCGTGAGCCACGTCACCAAGTTATCTAAAAAAGCTGGACATGCATACAAAAGTCAGTGCTAGCAAGTACAGTAGATGAAAATCACACGTACCTTTCGACTCAACTGCTGCGGGCTGAACCTCCATTGAAGTCTCCGGCGTTGCTGTTGAAGTGGTGGGGCTTTGGTCCGATTCTACTGGTTGGTCTGGTGCTAACGTTTCCAAGGAAGGAGTTTCCGATTCTTTCATATGCGAAATAAGGTCCGTAATTTCGGCGTAAGATCGTTGACCAGGACGTGGTGCCGTCGTATCTGGCTTTGCGGTTGCATCACCGGACGTGGTTGGTGGTGCTGAAGATGGATCAGCATAGGCCTGGTTCACCGAGGGAAAGCTGCTTTCCACTTCCTTCTCACTCTCTCGGTCACGTGGCACTTCGCCTTGAGTGTCTGCATCAATCCCAGTGTCCTCGTTTGAAATCACTCGGGGAGGTTGCTCTGTTTCAGCTTCGGTGGCATCTCTATCATTGAGTAGTTGCTCTTCGTCACCAGGTGCAGTGGTGCCCGTCAATTTAGTGTAGCCTCCTGGCCGAGATGGTTCCTGTACTCGGGGTGCCTTCGTAGCTTCTGAGTGAGTAGCCGACAGCGCGTGTGTTTGGCCAACAGTCTTGGGGACTGGGTCCTGCTCTAGTGCGTCCGAGAAGACGCTGTCCCCCGACAGAGATGGGATGCGAGAGGAGCTCATGAAGATAAAGGTGGTGACAATGCACAAGTTGATGACTAGGATCAGCCTGTAGCAGAACAACGGGTGAATGAATATACGTGTAGTGTTGCTAGCGAATGGAAACAGCGCATACGCACCAGATCTTGCCACGGGGTGTCGAGAAGGACACCCCTCTAGATTCTTGTCTTGGCTGGTGTGAATTGCTCTGGTAGGTACTTTCATTGTCGTTGTTGTCTCCATCGTCGTCGCTCATGGGAGCGACGCGCCCCTTCTTGCTCCGGCTCTGCTTCGATAAGCGCATGGTTTCTAGGACCTGACCGCCGCGCGGATAGCACCCTGCCAAGTGCAGCACCTCAACTCTCCTCTATCGCTTGCAGATCGCGACTCTAAACGCTAAACGGGCGTATGTGACGCTTCAGATAGACTGCAACGCCAAATGGCCATTGAGAAACAATGCAACACCCAGGTGCTTTACCGGCGGGAAGCACCAACGAGTATGTCAGCAACATACTCCGTTGGATATTGCGCTGCTAAGAATTGTTACAACACCGCGGGTCCCAGGCTAGATATCAAGACGGGCTTTAGCACACCCAGCCATTTAATCTCCATGTTTCGCCCCGCAAAAAGAGCCACGGTACAACCTGCATCAACCACTGCTGCAACTGAATCAAACACCGTCATTGGTTTCCTCGTTCTGAAGTGGAGCAAAAGTTCGCGTATCCGCTTGTCTTGAGTTTCCTCTCTCCTCTGCCCCTGCCTCTGCGCTACATCTAGTACGGGTCCGTCTCGTTGAGCCACTTGTCCAGTCCCTTGAGCGGCTTGGCCTGCTTGATCGCCTTCTTGTGCTCCGCGATCTTGTTGGGCATGGCCGCCATCGCCGCCTGCACCTTCTTGACGCTGTGAACAGACAGACAGACACACAACATCAGTCCTCCACATCAACCCAACAGCACCAGCCACCCAGCAGCGCAATTGCAGAGCCACCCACCGCTCGAACTCGTTGCGCTGGTTCTTGTGGCCCTTGAGCGGCCGCATCACGTGGTGCTTCTGCGGTCGGTCCCACGTCTCGAGCCAGCCGCCCTTGCCCTCCTCCCACGAGCCCACGAGGCCGTTGCGGAACGCGTGCTTCTTCACCATGGCGACTCTGCGGCCGGAGATCAGCGGCTGCTTCCACTTGCCGTCCACCAGACGGGGCTTCATGGCGGCCTCGGCCTCGGCCGCGCTCAGGCGGAGGAATCGCTGCACGCCGCTCATGGTCCTGATTGTCTGTTGCTATCAAGCAAAACCAGCGGTTTGCAAGCGTCCGAATTTCAGCCAGTCGGGAGACGATATCTTGTTTTAGCCAATTAGAACCGATCGGACTTAGACGGAGCATAGGTCGCGTGAAAGCATTTTCCGAGCGATGGACATGGCGACCGCCGCCCCGCAGATGGCCATGAATCGGGCCTACGCGGCGCCGCAGCAGTTCCAGCAGCCGCAGGAGCCCAAGCAGATCACGACGGAGCAGATCCAGGCGCGTCTCTCCGTGCTGTCGCGGTCTTCTAGATCTCTGTCTAACTGGAGATACGCCTCTGTTTCTCTCTCTCTCTGACTGACTGACTGCAGGCCATGCTGGACGAGAACTCGAGTCTCATCGTGGAGATCATCGAGCTCAACACGCAGATCAAACACGGCAAGGGGACGGCGCAGCTGGGCGAGTTCACGGAGAAGCTGGACAAGAAGCGCAAGAACCTCAACAAGAACCTCATGACGCTGGCCAAGTGGGCCGACGAGTCCTCCGAGACGTCCCCCAGACCGCCGCAGGCCTACGGGCAGCCTCAAATGACGCAGCAGCAGCAGTACGCGCGTGCTGGGATGATGCAGATGCCCATGGCCAACCAGGCGCAGTATCAGGCCCAGGCCCAAGCGCAAGCGCAAGCGAGGGCCCAAGCTCAAGCGCGACTTCAAGCTCAGGCTCAGGCTCAGGCCCAGGCTCAAGCCCAGGCTCAGGCTCAAGCTCAAGCTCAAGCTTACGCACAGGCCCAGTACCAGGCGCGCATGAACCCGATGATGGCTCAGCAGTACGGACAGCTGAACGCCATGGCTCAGCAGCAACAACAGCAACAGCAGCAGCAGCAGCGGTATGCCAATGGTGGCATGCCCTACGGCGTTCCGGGCAGTGGACCGATGTCCCACCCCGCCCGCATGAGCAATCCCATGCAGATCCCCACGAGCTACGCAGACAACCGAGGTGCTATGGCGCCCAACATGGGCTTCCAAATGGGCCCACAGGGCTATGGCATGATGGCTCCGACGCAGATGCAGCGCATGAACCCCGCGACGCAAGGAATGGCTCCGCAGAGTATGCCTCAGCAGGGGATGCAGCAGCAGACCATGTCCCACCAGAGCATGACAATGCCTCAGCAGAGTATGGCAATGGCGCAACAGAACATGATGCCGCAGCAAAGTATGGCGATGCCGCAGCAGAGCATGAACATGCCACAGCAGAGTATGGCAATGCCTCAGCAAAGTATGGCGATGCCCCAGCAAAGCATGACCATACCTCAGCAGGGGATGCAGATGCCCCAGCAAGGAATGAACCCCATGCAGATGAACGGCCCACCAAACTCAGGCGCGATGACGGACGCTTCGGGCCACCCTGGCAGTTAGGTGCCGAAGAGAACTCAAGCTATAGCTAAAACGTCGATTTTTCACCATGTATTTTTGCTGCTAACTGCGTCTAGCAGACCGGACTTCACTGTATCCTGTAACGTTAGATTTATTCTCCTCGTTGGTCAAGTCAACGAGTTTGGTTTTGCCTGATTATAGACCGGCGGTTTCGAATTGACTACCCGGTAGTCAAAACTGCGTGTTCAAAGCCAACGGGCATTTGGCGGGAAGCAGTGAAGAGCTTTTTAGGTCGTTGCTCGCCGCGCGCCACAGCGATGGCGTCCCAAGGCCTGTCGTCGTGGCTGAGCGGCCCCAAGGCCGACGGGTCGGAGCCTCCGCAGCAGGACAAGAGCCAGCAACCCCCCGCCAGCTCGAGCGACTCGCCGCTGGACGTGAGTCTCGCCCAGCTGCGCGCCAAGGAGACGATCACGAGCATCAGCCCCGAGAAGCGCTCGCAGGTGGAGGAGATCGACAGCGAGGCGGACGACGCGGAGTTCGACGACAGGGCGCACTGGGCCAGACGCGGCAGTCGGAAGAAGGCCAGAGCCACACGCAGAGCCGCCAGGGCCGAGGACAAGTCGCAGCCGTCGATTGCGCTCTTCTGCGTCAAGGAGGCAGCCCCAGCCTCAGCCCCTGAGACTCAGGAGGAGGAAGCTGAGGCGGATGCAGTGGCCAGTGCCATCGCAGCCTCTCGATTGGAGCAGAGCGAGAGGAAGGGAAGCAAGGGCAGAGGCAGGAAGAAGATGAAGAAGACGCAGAGCTCCGGACTGGAGGTGGACTCGGCTGTGGACAGCAGCAACAGGGAGGAAGACACCAATGGAGTGATGAGCTCTGGACGTCCCAAGCGGCAGGCGGTTGTGCGTGCTGAGATCCTCCAGCAGCAGCAGAAGCTTCTCGATGCCGTCGCGGCGAGGAAATCTGCTGCTGCATTCTTGACGCCCCCGCCGTCGACGAAAAAGAAGGCGGAGGAAGGGAGCGCCACTACCAGCGGACGCAAACGGAAGCTCGACATGAACAAGAAGAAGTCGTCTCCTCCCTCGAAGGGGGCACCGCCGGCGAGTTCTCCTGGTTCTAGCAAGACCGCGCAGTCGTTTTTTCTGAGTGAACAGGAGAAGAAGCAACTGCAGGAGATCGAAGCTGTGTCGTCTTTCCGTGAGCAGCTTCGACAGACACGCGAGAAAGACCTCGCTTTCTTTGCTGGCAACACGGCCAACCCTTTCTTTCAGGCGCGAGCAGCCACCAAACGAAGCAGCAGCGCGGAAAACAGTGATGGTGTCGGTGAACTTAATGAAGATGGCGAAGGAGCTGATTCCAAGCAGCGACGAGGAGCTGGTGGCGGTCGCTGGAGCAAGCAATTGCCGCTGTTTCCTGTGGTGCAGCACGTGTGTACAGTATCCGTAGAAGCTGCGGACATAGATGCAAGTGCAAACGAAGGAGCAATGCCGCCGAAGAAAGCAGCTCCAGCTATCTCTACGTCCGTAGTTGTGATCGACGATGAAGCTGGAGGAGACAGCAGGCTGCCGACTGAAGTAATGGGTCATCTGAAAGCGGCCATGAACGGCCAGATTACAACGGAGTCTTCATTTTCGGAGCAGTTTTGGTTCCGGGAATACTTGGATTCCTCTAGCCTTCCAGCGGCAGTTGTTGAGATGATCGATGTAACCTCACCAAGGCCAGAAGAGAATGCAGATGCTGCTGCAGCGGAACTAGCACAGCGAGAGACCTTGCTCGTTGATGAACTGGTCGAGACGCATGGCTTGCGCGAAAAGCGGGTCCGTGAACTTCTTGAAGGGCTAGAGCAGGCCAGAGCGAAGCGTTTGGATCGCGAGCAAAATTTGTCGCTAGTGGACCGGTACTTGCCTGTGAATGCAAGTGGCCTTGTTGGCAACAGCGAGTCGCTTCACACACTGTCATCGTGGCTGGGTGCATGGAAAGTCGGCGGAGGCGACCGTGAGAGGTTGGATTGCTTTGAATCGGAGCTTTTCACGTTTGAGGACCATGACAGCGATAGCGAAGATGAGGTCGGTGACCTTTGCCGCTTGTTCATTCTAGAGGGTGAATCGGGCTCCGGTAAATCCGCTGCCGTTTACGCTTGCGCCGAGGAGTTAGGCTATCAAATTATCGAAATCAACGCAGCTCAAAATCGCTCCGGAAAGAGCATAGTGGAACTTGCGGGCGAAGCTACGCAATCCACCCGAGTTTTGCACGTGGGTGGGAAGGATGACAAGAGCAAGAAGAAGAACAAGAAGAAGCGAAGACGACACTCTGAGAGCCGCCGAAGCGTAGATAAATCCTCTGCAGCTTCGTTGTCGCTTGTGCTGTTTGAAGACGTGGACCTGGTCTTCGACGAGGATAAAGGGTTCCTTAACGCGGTGTGCTCTATCGCTAAGCACACGAAGTGTCCGATCGTCGTAACCTGTGCTCAGCTGCCTGATGGATTCCCTGCAAAACCCGGGCGCTTGTGTCGCGAGCTCCGGAAACCTTCTATGGACGAGTTTGCCACTTGGATGCGGTTGGTGGCCTTCATTGAAGGACTCCAGCTAGCACCATCTTTAATTGACGCATTGGGCAAATTCTTCGAGCGGGATGTACGCCGTTCACTTCATTTCTTGGAGGCAAATTTGCCAGTGTCGAGCGCAGATACAACGACTCAATGGCGCTGGCAGCATGACAGCGAACGTCACAGTACACAAGAGGATCACCACGTCGACGTTCCTGCTTGGACTACTTGGTCAACTGGATGCTCTTCGTTCGATGCCCTAACGAGCAATTTCCTGATAGAGCTGAGCGCTGCCGCTTCGGACGAAAAGAAACCCGAGGATAAAAGCCGCGAAGAAAAGCAGGTAGACGTTGACGCAATGGCGGAGTTGGCGCAGGTCATGGATGCTGCTTCTGTTGCGGATATATGGATGGCGTCAGCGACCAGAAACGGCAGCGACAATATTGAGGTAGGAGAAGTTATGCAGTTTGAGCCTCAGCGCTATCGTGTGGTAGTATTCTAACGAGTGTTTTGATGTTGACAGGATTCGTTCTTTCTCCGTGAGCGCGAGCAACTGGCTGCTCTGGAGCTGAGGCGTTCCAGTCTTCACATGCTAGGATCTTCGGCTAATCCTCTTGGTGCGTCGCTGAGGCGAGGGCAGGGACCTACTGCCTCTGTGTGTGTACAGCGGACACTGGACAGCGCGCTAGAATCCTCCCGTCGACGTACTCACCAGGCAGCTTTGGCACAACTGAAGCCCAAGTTTGAGTTGCCGTTGGCTTACAAAGGGTGCGTTCCTCAATTCACTGCTCAACACTGCAGCTATGTCACCTCACTCAACGTTGCGCCTGTTCTAGCTGCGGAAACTCGGAGCCGCGATTCGCACTCGACTACATGCCGATGGTGGGGCGCTTGCTGTCCAGCACCGGCCTGCAAGAAGGTCGGCGACGGGCATCCCGACGGAATCACTATTTAGGCGACGTGCTGGGGGACATGAGCCTCATCGACGAGCTGCCAGCCTTCAACACGTACCTGCAGGCCGACGAGGACCAAATCATCGACGCCTCCCCGGCGTCCACGCAATGATAGAAGAAGGAGGAAGTATCTGCATCTCGGGACGATACACCCACTCTCCCTGTAGCTTTGTAATCATCAGAACTCTTCCATTTGGCCCTCTCTCGTAATACGGTCCCCGATCTGAGTGTCCTTCCTTCTATCTATTCCGTGGTCTTCTTGACCTTGGCCACCACACGCTTGGGGCCCTTGCCGACCGCGTCCTTGGCCAACACGTCCACCTTCGTCTTGACGATCTGGCTCAGAGACGCGTGGAACGACGCGTGGCTCACAGCCGTCACCTGCAGCACATTCATCGCCCAGTGCACAAGTCCACGCACCAGTCAGTCAAAGAGCGATTACATCACCCTAAAGCCTTGTGGTCCGTACCACGGTGCTGTATTTCTTCTTGTGCTTGTTGTTGCCGTACTTGCAGGCGCGGAAGAGCAGCACATTGTCTCCGTCCTCCACCGTGAGCTTGTGGATCTGCTGCTGCGCTTTGCTGTTCACTTTGGCCACGGGCACTGCAGCCATCACACACACAACACGTGAGGACGCTGCTGTAACACGGGGGACCAATGAACACGCACCGCTCTTGCAGGAGACGGCCACGGAGCCCTTGGAGCTCTGCGCCTCCGCGTAGAACTCGGCCACCTTGGCCAGGAACGTGTCCGGACTCACCAGCACCATCTTCCCCTACGACTGTGATGCTGACCGCTGTCCAGGGCAATCAATCACCTGTATAAAGTGATATCGACAATGAAGGGAGTGGCACTATCTTTGAGACACACATATACGTCTGCATTGAACCCCCCTAACATGGCTACATGACACTTGCTGCAGCTACTCGACCATGGCAATGTCTACCAGGTCGCCCGGATGGAAGCGCACACTTGCCAGAGTCTTCTCGTCATCGGCACACCGACGGCGACTGCTGTTCACGTAGCCAACCTTCCGCATGAGCACTCTGCATGGGCAACATGGAACCAGTCAGCCTCCTAAGATCGTCAACGACACCAGCAATGAAAGCACACAGCAACAGCTGCCTCACTTTCCGCCTCTTGTCTCCGACACGACGCAGATGCTCAGACGCATGCTGGGCTTCTGGGCTTCCGTGTTCGAGTCTTGCACCAGGTCTGCGATCTCGCGCAGCGTTGCGTCGGGCCTGCATCGAAGGCGCTTCAGCAACTTAGCCGACTATTGCAACTAAAGAGACTGCCGCCTACTGTACCACGTGTAAATGTGCAGCTCGTTGGCGATCGGTTTGTCGTCCAGAGCTTCGAACGCTTCGGTTCTGCAGCCAAATCCATTGCGCAGTCAGCACTACTAAATTCACCACAAAGCTCTGCAGTTCTCGTTCTCGTGCCTGTTGTGCTCCCCCTTGCTGAAGAAGACTCGCAGCAGGAACGGGCAGTGCTTCTCTCGATCGATCGGGTCCTCGGGCCGCATCCTTCCTCCCAGCTTTGAAGAGTGTCAAAACATTGGGATCGCACTTTGCAGCGTCGATGGTACCATGTACCACTGTGATCTGCTCAAAACTTGAGCGGTGGCGCCCAGTCCAAACAAGCAGCAACACAGCAGCTGAGCATCAGGATGGCGGCGCGCAACGTGGTTCGTTTCCTCAAGTCGGCCAAGATTTCCTTCTCCAGCTTCGACCGGAAGGCGACGGGCGCCTGGTGAGTGGCAGCGGCGGTGGATGCAGCGTCTTCATTGTACTCTACGCTCTTACATGTACTGAGTCTGCTGACGTGTCTGTGGCTGTGAACGTCTGCAGCGAATTCTACCGGCAGATGACGGCCGAGAAGGTGCGCGCTGCAGGGATCGTCGGTGGAAAAATAGGGAGGCGAAGTACTGACTGTTTTCGTTGTTGTGCTATTGGCAACAGACTCGCAGGGTGAACCCCAAGGCCGAGATCGCCTACCAGACGACGCTCACGGGCTCGATCCCTACCATCAAGCTGGACTTCAGTACGTCACGTGGGTCTCACGCTGAGAGGATCGGAAGCTCACTGTTTCTGCGTGGCTGTGGTGGTTTTCTGTGTAGTCAACGGCAACAAGCACGTGATGGAGGTGCCCGGCAAGAACGTGCGCGATATCTTCGAGGAGTTGGATTTCCACTGCTCGCAGATCGAGACGGAGTACGAGAAGCAGGGCAAGTCCATCGACGGCTGATCGAAAACAACGCAACAGCAGTGACTTATGCTGCTCGAGTAGATTTCCAGCAGTACGCAAAATATACAGGGAGGAGATGAGTTTGCAAAAACCGCTGCGTTGCTTCCCACTCATCGAGTCTGTACTAGAGATCTCTACACAGGTCGATCTCTGGGTTCAACTCGTGGGTTCATGCATTGAGCGTTAAATAGCCTAAGCTTAGTCTCGTCACTGCGGATCAACAAGCGCGATTTCAGCTTGCACCTCCTGCTCAAAGTCTGGCTGCGAGGCGCACAGATTGAGAGTCTTGGCGCGCTCCAACGACAACTTCAACAGTTGCTCTCTGCACGTGCGACTCGAGCCTACACGCAACATACTCAGGTCAGCACAGCTCTACTTGTTGCAACAGACTACCCAGCGTTCGTACCGCACACGCGAGCCACTCGAATGCTGACGTCTTGGTTGTGCACCTCCGTCACGAACACCAGCGACGTCTCCACCATCTTGCACTGTTCACGCGCGCAGCGAATGGCTGCTAGCCTCGTGTGCGTGTTGAAGTAGAGAACTGCACAGCAGTAACAACTTGTCAGCGTCGCGTATCAATTGACCAACTCACCAAAACCGGTCGATCGCCCACCTTGGAATGCGTATTGGGCCAACCCCGACCCGAAATCTCCGTAGCTCTTGGTGATGGACTCGCGGATCAGCGCCGCGATGTCCTCCTTCTTGACCGCCAGCTTGCGGGCGCCCGTGGCCTCCACCACCAGGTAGCGCGTCTTGAGCCGCACCATGGAAATTACTTGGCAACGGAAATCCGAGTGAGAAATTCAAGTTTGACATTACCAGCCAGCCAATCCGCGACCGCGAAAGAGTGGATGGACGCAGTTGACATCATGAGCAGTGCAGGAGACGTCGCAGTGCCCGGGCAGCGGCTGGCCGCGGCGGACGGCAAGCTCAAGGCGGGCAGCGGCGCCTACGTGCGTGACGGAGCCATCTTTGCGTCGATCTGTGGCAAGTGGCGCATCTCGCAGGACGTGGTGGAAGTTTCGCGCGCGGGGAAGACGGTGGCCTCGGCTCAAGTGCTGAGACTCGGCGACGTCGTTCTCTGTCGCGTGGCCAAGATCACGTCGCGGCAGGTGATGGTGGACATCCTGTGCGTGGGCGAGACCGTGCTGAAGGAGGCCTTCCCGGGAACTATCAGACTGGAGGACGTGCGGAACCACGACATCGACAAGCTCGTGGTGGAGGAGGTCTTCTCGCCTGGCAACCTCGTGAAGGCGGCCGTGCTGTCATTCGGCGACACTCGCTCCTACTTCCTGTCCACAGCGAAGCCCGGTCTGGGCGTCGTGCGTCCACCCACAGACCAGGACAGCCAGACAACCGACATGGAAACGGACTAGAAACGCAGGAATGAATAGAAAAACAACAGCTAGACCGGAGGGGCCACAACTCGACATGCAAGGAATAAAGTTACCTTCCGTTACGGTCGTCGCTGATGCAGGATGTGCGCTTGCGAGCGTAAGGCGTTTGTGTTCTCCCTTTAGCTGCTCGAATGGGTGTTTAGTCGTCGTCTTCGTCGTCAGACCCCTCCTCCTCGATGATCTCAAAACGCGTAAAGGGCTTGTCGGCTCGATCATGCTGCTGTTCGTGTGTGGTCTGGTTGTTCTTGGGCTCACTCAACTTAGTTTCACCACCACTGCCATCTTCTTCATCGTCGTCTTCGATGATTTCAAAGCGCTTGAAAGGCTTTTCTTCTTCTCCATCGTCGTTGTCTTCGATGATCTCAAAGCGCTTAAAAGGTTTTTCTTCTTCGTCGCCAGGGCCGTTCTTCACAGGCGAGAGTGTCTGGTTACTTGACAAGGTACCATTGACCTCCTCATGTTTGTCCATTGCGGCTTTTAGCAACTTCGTCACCTCTCGATTAGTGGGCTCCAACCGCAGTGCCTCTTGGAAGTCTTTCACGGACTCGGCATAGTTGCCCCTTCGGTAGCGAGTCATTCCACGACGACTCCACCCCTTCATGTACTCCGGATTGAGTAGAATGGCTCGAGTGCAATCATCTTCAGCAGCTGCAAAGTTCTTCAGGCGAAGATAAACCAATGCACGATTGGCATAGAGGATCGCGTCGGTATCGTCGTATGCCATACTGCGAGTATAGTGCAATAGCGCAACCTCCAGCTCGTTCGCCTTAAAACAGTCGTTTCCTTTTTGCTTTTCGTAGCCCGCGTACAACTTTCGCGTTTCCGGCTCGAGCTTCTCCAGCTCCACAGACTTGGAAAGCGACTCCAGCTCTCTCTTTCGTGCTGCCGCTCGTTTCTCCAGCTCTTCTCGCTGATTTTTCGCCTGTTCACGCGCTCGCTCGCTCTCTTCATCAATCTCACCCAGAGCTTTGTCAACGTCGTATTTCTCCCAAGACCTGAAGTCGTACGCTGGGATCGCTTTGGATTTCTTCTGCTCGCTCTTTTCTACATTCGAAGGGGCTCGCACCAGCTTTGACTTCGTGTCCTCAGAGGACTTAATCCCTCGAACAGGCGGCAGCTCTCGCTGGATCGACGTTTGTCGCTTCAGTGCCTCGTTCTTGAGGTCCATCGCCGCCACCCAGCTCGTGAGCTCGTTGGTCTCAGTCGCCAGCTCGTTCGTAGACGGCTCTGAGCGCATCCGCAGGATCTTGGTGCGCTCTCGCTCGGGCAGCACCGCCAGAATGCGGTCTTCTGTGGCCTTCTCTAGGTCAGGGTAGCGGCCTTCCCTGCCTGACCGGAGCGTCGCCAATATCCCTTTCAGCTCGTCCAGGTCGCTGCAGCGCTCGACGAAGCCGTAGTCCAGCATCTCCACGTCGATAGTCTTGGGCTTGCGCGTGTGCAGCGAGAAGAAGTCCGGTTCGGACGCCACACCGTTAGAGATCGCCATACTATGCCGCCGTCTTGCAAAATCCGAAATGCGGAGAAGGATCCAGAAGTCGCTTCAACTTGCAGAGTGATGGTCCTTACGTTGAAGTTTATTTTTAGCCGGGCCGCAGCGTCGCCTTCCGCACTCAAGCGGTCGGAAACTGCAGGAATATGGAGACGGCGGAGGCTCGCGCTGGCCCCGCCACAGGAAGCAGCAGTGCAAGGGCGAACATGGCACCGCCCGCTCCAGCTCCCGCTGGGGCCTCCACGGCTCATGGCCGCGTGTCCAGACACGAAGACAGTGGCCTGCTATCGGATGAAGACGTACGTGCGCAAGAGTCTCAAGAAAGTGGACCGAGGAGTGTTGGGACTGACTTTGGCTTGCCGTTTGGCCGTTGTGCTTAGTTCTACGACGCTCACGAAGACGTGGAGGCGGTGGCCCATCGTCAAGCGTCTGCAGGTGCGTCGAGACGGCGCTGCAGTGCTCACAACTGCCCACTAACTGAATGCTGACGTTCTCGTTGCTACTTTTCAGCTTCAAGTGCGGCGACGAACCAGCAATCGAGAGGCCCTGAGCTAGAGAACAAACTGAGCGACCCGGACGACAGCAAATTCATTGTGAAGAACAAGGACACGGGCGAAGTATTCGACATCCGCGACTTGGCCAGCATGCCAGCGGACTCGTACTCCATTTTTCCCAACAACTTCTTCGCTCCACAGGAGGAAGAGGTGCGTGGGATTTTGAACTCGGTTGGGCAGCAAACAGGGAAGGGGTGCTTAGGTGTGTTTGATGCGTGTGTACAGGCCAAACGAACCAAAACTAGGCGCCCTTCGCTGACCAAGATCATGTCCAAATTCCCGATCAAGTCCAAGGCCAAAGAGCCTACAAAAAAGAATCATGTTCCGGTACTGCTACACGCAACAATGAAGTGGTGGGTATGTGTTGGTAGATCTAACCCGACTCTATGTATATGCTCGTATTAGGTGACGTCTTGCAAAAAGGAAAAGCGAGATCTCGAAGATTTATGTCTGGCACAGACTTTATCGAAGCACACGGGCACTATCTGGACGATGAAATTTAGTCACGATGGAGCTCGGCTCGTATCGGGAGGGCAAGACGCCATCCTACGTGTTTGGAAAGTTCAAATTAGCTCTGAAGAAGATGCGGTATCGAGAGAGGGTGACGAAAAGAAGATACTAGATGCTGAGCCGGAGAGATCCTATCAGGTGAGGCTACACATAGAGCAACTGGAATTGCTATCCACGGAAGCTGACGGAGCTATCACTGTCTTAGGGACATACAATGCCGATCGTCGATGTATCTTGGAGCCGCAGCAACTTTATCCTGTCGGCATCAATGGACAAGGTCTAATTTCAGCCTATCGTCCGCGATGATAAGACTTTCCTGACCGTGGTTGTTTTTTTGCGGTTCCAGACTGTTAGACTGTGGCATATCTCACGCGAAGACTGTTTGCATGTATTTCATCATCCTGACAGTGTGCCCGCGGTGGACTTTCACCCAAAGGTTTGTTGAGTGCAATTACCTGTCTAAGGCTGTGAGCATTCTCTGATATTGTCGTTTCCGAAACATAGGAGGACCGATACTTTTTATCCGGGTGCTTCGACAATAAAGCCCGCGTTTGGGATATTCCTGACGGCTGCGTAGTTTCCTACGTCCAGACACCAGTGATGATCACTGCTGCCAGCTTTAACCCCAGCGGTACACGCGCCATCGTTGGCTTACTGAACGGCCAATGCATATTTTACCAAGTCAATTCGCACCAGCAGATGAATTACTACACGCAGATTGAGTGTCGAAACAGTCGTGGGTCAATGAGAAAAGGGCGCAAGGTCACAGGTATCGAATTTGATCCGGAGGGCAAATACTTCCTTGTCAGCACAAACGATTCTCGGATGAGGCTCTTTTCAGTCGACAACTATTCCCGAATATGCAAGTACAAGGGCCTCGTAAATGGACATCTTCAAATCAAGGGAAGATTCAGGTAAGACAAAGAGTTCACCGTTCGTGCTGTTTGGAAATCCTTCCTTCTCACGGCATTGTGCCATTTAGCCAAGACGGGGACTTTGTGATTTGTGGATCCGAGAACGGCTCGGTCTACGTTTGGAACAAAGCAAGGTTCGTATTTCTCTCGGACAGGATAGGTGTAGTTACCTCTTTTAAGAAGTCCGTGCATGCTGCAGATACCTTAGATCCATGAGTATCGTGAAAAGCAGCAAGCAGGACCGCAATTCCTCCTACGAATTTTTTACAGGTATGTTTTGAAGAAGTTGATGTAGCTGTTGAGAACATGACTTTAATTTCGCCGATCATCTAACAGTACTTTGTATCCTAGCTGCTGAGCCACCGAACGGCATTGTCACTGTTGCCTTATTTGCGCCGGCGAGCACTTTCGCTATGGTCAAGTCAAAGCTAGAAGCAAGCGATGACGTGAATACGAACGCGTGCACGGGGTTGATTGTGAGTGCGAGTTACGATGGATGCATCAAGTTTTTCGAGCGGTCTGTAAAGAGCGTGTGAGTGAGGGAGCAGTAGCTTAACAATGTCAGCTGCTAGTAGACTTTATTCAGCTGAACGTCGCCACCAAACTACAGATCAGTTGTCGTGGCACAGGACTTCCACCTCAATAGAATACAAGGCTAAACCATAGCTTGTGAGTCGTGTAAAATATCCATAGACCCCCGTTTTACGCTGCTCGATTGTGGCCGAGCAAAGCTGAGAATTCGAGAAAGCAACCGAAGCGATTCAACTAAACGGAGCTGCAGCGGAACGACGATGCACTGCTCGTTGTATCCTATTTCCTCGAAGCCAAGACCAGTGTTTTGAGCATATGCAAGTGGGGTTCTCTATAACGATGCGTCTATTCAATTTCGTCGAAGTCACAAAAAGCTGGTAGGTCTGGCGGCTTGCTGTCGCATGTACCTTAGAAGACTTGCAGAAATCTACGATGTGTGTTGCTGACCAACTGCAACGATCAGATCACGCACAAACGTCTTGATGTCGTTTTGCGCGGCCTGAATAGTCTCTATCACTTCCTCATGACAAGCTTCAGCGCCCTTTTCTCCAGGGAATACAGCCTTGTTGGTAATGACGGAGAGGCCAATCGTCTTGAGACCACAATGGGCGGCCACAATAGCTTCAGGGGCCGTGCTCATGCCGACAGCATCGCAGCCGACGAGGCGCAGAAAGCGGGCTTCCGTTGGAGTTTCGTACGTAGGCCCGGAAACGAAGCAGTAAACGCCACGTCGGACCTTGTGCGCGAGACCAACTTTCTCTGCAACTTCGAGGGCCAACCCCTGGAGTTCCTCGTCATAACAGTTCGTCAGCGGAGTGAAGCGACCGCCAAAACGCGTGTCGTTTGGACCGATCAGCGGGTGCTGGCCCGACAGTCCAGGCATGTTGAGGTGGTCATTCAGGATCATGAGGTCACCCACATTGAAGTCCGGGTTCAAACCTCCCGCAGCGTTCGTCACCAACAGATATTTGATGCCTAGGAGGTACATGGCGCGAATGGGCAGCGTGATCTCCTGCATCGAGTATCCTTCGTAGCAGTGAACGCGACCGCGCATACAAATGACACGGATGCCATCCAGATCACCGAGCACGAGCTCACCCGCGTGGCCCTCGACGGTGGAGCGGGGGAACTGCGGGATGTCCTCGTACTTGATGACCTGCTGGTTGGAGAGGCACTTGCTGAGGCCGCCGAGGCCGGAGCCACACACGACGCCGATGAGTGGACGAGTGGAGACGCGTTCCTGGAGGTAGTCGTTGATGATGTCGATCCGCTCCTTCTGGGCAGTCTCTGGGGGAACTGATGAGGCTGGCGAGGTCTTCGTGTCGTTCATCATGGTGGACAATTGCACGCGTAGTTGAAGACCCTGGTCCAGGTAGCGATTAAATTGCGCGCGTCTATCACGCGAAAGTGATTGGCTGGCCTGATTTGCTACCAAATGCACAAAAAATAGGGTGGACCACTTTGAGCATAGTGAGACCGAGTCAATGTGGACCCATGTGAGCAAAACTAGATGTGGACTTCGAGGTGAAACTTCAACTTGGGATTTGATGCTGCTGTGACTCAGCAGCATTCGACGCTTCATGCGTCACACCATCACGTCCCGCCCGTCTCAAAAGAGCATACAATTCAAAGGAATCCTTGGCAAGGATCTCCTTTTCTCGTTATCTGCTCTGCGATCACTGATCGTATCGTACCAAGATTGAGGCATCGATGCAGTCCCCGCGGTGCTGATGCTACACTGAACAAAACGCAAGCGGATAGCTGGTTTATCGTTTATTAGCACCCAAAACGCGGCTAGCAAACCTATAAGTTAGCACAAGTCTCGCCTAGGAGTGGTGTTGCTTTCCCACGGCTGCGATCAGGTCCCGCACGTACGTCTCGATGTCGTGCTGCGTGGCCTGGACGGTCTCGAGAACCTCATTGTGAGACGCCGGCTCGCGCTCTTCGCCTGGGAAGAGCGCCTTGTTAGTGATCACAGACATGCCGATCACCTTCAGCCCACAGTGTGCGGCTACGATCACCTCTGGCACCGTGCTCATGCCAACGGCGTCGCCCCCCACCAGTCTCAGGAAGCGGCACTCCGTTGGGGTCTCGAACGTCGGCCCGGAAACGAAGCAGTACACGCCCTTCCGAACTTTGTGCGCGAGTCCGAGTTTCTCAGCCACCCCCACTGCCAGATCTTGCAGCTTCTTGTCGTAGCAGTTCGAGAGTGGCGTGAAGCGAGGACCGAAGCGGGAGTCGTTCGGCCCAATCAGCGGGTGCTGGCCCGACAGTCCGGGCATGTTCAGGTGGTCGTTCATTATCATCATGTCGCCCACGTTGAAGTCCGGGTTCAGACCTCCAGCAGCGTTCGTCACCAGCAAGTATTTGATGCCCAGGAGGTACATGACGCGAATGGGGAGCGCCGTCTCGCGCATGGCGTAGCCCTCGTAGCAATGGAAGCGGCCGCGCATGCACACGACGCGGATGCCATCCAGGTCGCCGAACACGAGCTCGCCCGCGTGACCTTCGACGGTGGAGCGAGGGAACTGCGGGATGTCCTCGTACTTGATGACCTGCTGGTTGGAGAGGCACTTGCTGAGGCCGCCGAGGCCGGAGCCACACACGACGCCGATGAGGGGGCGAGTGGAGACGCGCTCCTGGAGGTACTCGTTGATGACGTCGATCCGCTCCTTGGGGACGGTCTCGTCGGCGATTTGGCCCGTGGAGAGGCGGCGCACGTGGTGTGTGGGCTTGTCACTGCTGGCGGCGAGTGTGGCGACCGAGCTGACGTTCGGGTTGGCGCGCGGACTCACGCCGTCCACGCTGTGGCTGTGGTGCTGACGGGTCACGTGCCGCGGCAGCGATAACGGAGACGACACCGGTTTGGGCTCGAGCGCGGCGGGCTTGAGGTCGTTCATCATGGCGACGGGGAAGGGGGAGGAAGACGACTGGCGTTGCTCCGAGGCGGCGGGTTCAAGAGTGAGCCGCTAACCGCCGGCGACGGCAACTACCAGCAGCGCGTCATCGGATGTAAAACGAAACCGAACTCGCGCATTCACGAGGACCGGCTGGGAGGTCCATCTGCGCTGCTGCTCGCATGCAGCGACGCTTCAGGGTGAATGCCCCTCAGACTCTGAGTCAAGGGTGGGGGGGGGGTCTTCGCGAGAGTTCTGGGTGGCGGTGAAGTATCAAGAGAATGATGATGAATTCATCTGCATTTGACTGTCTTTTGTGCTATTAGTTAGTCCTCTCTTCCAACGCGGCTAACGGCACTTCACGCATACGGATAGATGTGGGTGGCTGAGCCGCTGAGGGCTGAGCTCACCAGATGTGCAGCTCGCTTCCATCCTGGCTGCACACGCGCTTACTCGCGCAGCGGGGGGTCTCCGGCCTTGCCGGTACCGCCGTTGTAGCCGGCAATGTACGCGTTGGCCTCGGTCTGCGTGTCGAAGCGCTGGTGCTGGTTGTGGGAGTAGCCGTCCGTCTGCGCCTTGGCCGAGTCCCACGACTTGTACACGCCGGTCTCGCGGCCGCTCGCCACCGCGTAGTATCCTCCCTTTCCCTTCGGCATCTTGTCCTGCTGGCTGCTGCTCGGAAACTTGGAGCTCGGTCGCTTGTGCTCTTGCCCTCGTTTGGCGAAGTGAGAGCGCGCGGAATGGAATGCCCATCCTCGGAGACCAACTTCAACATAGGGTGGGTGGGTCTTTTAACTAAGGCTGATGCTGTCCCCGACTGGGTGTCGCAGTAGCTTCTCTACTATAACCGATTAGCACTTTCTATATAGCGATCTATACACGTCCGGATAAATGGCGATTTCTAGTACACCCCTGACTAAAACCTGGCATGGGACTCCTAAACCCTACCGCGCTCCGCGCGGACCCTACATGTACCCGGGGATCGGCTCGCTACGCTCGCTCGGCTTTCGCTTTGCGCACCGTTTATGCCCTCCGGACAGAAGTATACAAGGTGTATGCTTCAGTCGGGGACAGCAGTTACTCTCTTTAACTAAAGCAAAATTGGGTGGGTGGGTCTTTTAACAAAAGCAAAATTGGGTTAAAAAACACCCACCCACCGTCAAACAAAATAAATTCCAGTCGCCGAAGAAGGAGGGCGAGTGCAGACTTGCAGAGAGCTCTACACACGATGATGAACATCTTCTCGCGCAAGAACAAGCTGGAGGACGAGCTGTTCAACATGAAGTTCACGGCCAAGACGCTGCTGCGCAACGCCAAGAAGTGCGACAAGAGCCAGGCGGCGCAGAAGGCCAAGCTCAAGAAGGCCATCGAGCAGGGCAACATGGAGGGCGCCAAGATCTACGCGCAGAACGTGATCCGCGAGAAGAACCAGGCGCTGAGCTACCTGCAGCTGGCCTCGCGCATGGACGCAGTGGCGGCGCGCGTGCAGACGGCCATCAGCATGGGGCAGCTCAAGGCCAACATGAGCGGCGTGGTCAGGGGCATGGACACGGTCATGGAGTCCATGAACGTGGAGAAGATCTCGCAGACCATGGACCAGTTCGAGAAGCACTTCGAGGACATGGACGTGCGCTCCGCCTACATGGAGGGCGCCATGAGCAGCGGCACGTCGCTCTCGACGCCCGCCGACCAGGTGGACGACCTCATTCAGATGGTCGCGGATGAGAACGGGCTCAAGATCGCCGGCCAGTTGGACTCGGCCGGACTCGTAGGCACGGAGCTGCCCGTGACGGAGGCTGCACGAGAGAAGAAGTCGCAGGACGATCTGACCATGCGGCTCGCGGCGCTGAGGAAGTGAGCGCTGCTGCGAAACCCAACGACACACTTTTTCACATGCCATCAGCTACCGGGTAGAACGCCTCGAAGAACCTTGGCTGCAGGCGCCTCTATTGCATGTATATGCACGTATTCAAACGACGATGTTGCCTTCCCCTTCATGTTCGGGCAGTGGTGGCAACTTGACATTGGCACCACCATCTGTAGCGTTTTTAGGAGTCTCGCCGACTCTAAAGTGTCTTCATCCTTTTTAATCTATATACAAATGTAAGGTGAATCTAGAAAACCAAACGCATTTAAAAGTGGGTCACCAGCCGTCTATTAATTACCGGACACCGCGCCCCCGTGCGACTACCGGATTGGCCTCGGCACGACCACGTCAACTACGGCGGCGCCTGCTACAGGCTAATCAGATCGGGCGCAAGTGCTGCAGTCAGTGTTCAACACACCACCGGTAGGCCTGGCCTGTCCTGCCAGTAGCGGATCCTCCGGCCATGGTGCACTTCGGACTGCGGCTGCGCGACAACGTCGTGGCCGAGTGGCGCGGCGACTACCTCGACTACGACGGACTCAAGCGGCTGCTGGAGCGGCAGCGGCAGATCGACGCGGCGCTTGCCGGCGCGGCGGCCGCCGTCACGGCGCTGGAGGTGCGCGCTCCGACCGAGGACTTGGAGGCGGAGGACGCGCTGAGCGGCCACCAGTGGCGGCCCATGGCCATGGGCAGCAGCGCGCAGCTGGTGCAGAAGATCAGCAGCAAGCTCCCGTTCCTGCGCCTGTCGGGCACGCCGCCGACGTCCTCCGAGTCCGACCAGCTGCAGGCGCTGCTCGCGGCCCCCGTGGCCTTCGAGGAGGCGCTCGAGCACGAGTACAGCAAAGTGGAGCACGCGTACGCGCGTCACGCCGCGCAGCTCGCGGAGCAGCTGCAGCATTTGCAGGCGCAGCACCGAGCGAATGCGCCCGCGACCGCGCAGGAGTCGCTCAAGAACTCGCTGGTCGAGCTGCATCGACTGCTCCACCTGCTGCACAACTTCGCGCTGCTTAACTACACGGGCTTCGTCAAGATCCTCAAGCGCTACGAGAAGATCGCGAGCTTCCCGGCGGAACAGCGCGAGCAGCAGAAGGTCAAGCTGCAGACCTTCGAGTTTGCCAAGGCGCAAAAGTGCTCCGAACTGCTGAAGCAGGTGGAGCGGTCGTTCGCTGACTGGTTCTGTGATGGCAACGCGACGGTGGCGGTGGCGACGCTCATGACCAAGAAGGAGGACTTTGTCAACTGGGGGCACATTTACCTCGGCATCAAGGCCGGATCGTGTCTGATTCTATTGATCTGGGTCTGCTGGGACTCGCTGGTGGTCCCTACCTTTCACAGCGGCCGCGAGAACCACCTCATTGACCTGGTGCGCACTCGTGCCTACCCGGTGTATCGCGGCATCGGTTGTCTGCTGCTTCTGCACTGGCTGGTGGGAGTGTCGCTCTACGTCTGGCGCGCGGCTCGGATCAACTACCGATACATCTTCGAGCTGAACCCGCGCCGTGCTCAGTCGTATCCGCAGGTCTTCAGCGATGCCACCAACATGACCATCGTGTTTCTGGCGAACGTGCTGCTCTACTACAAGGTCGTGAACGGCTACTTCCCAGAGGAGCTGCTCCACCGCGGCTACTATCCGCTGTCGCTGTTCCTGTACACTTTCTACTTCTACGCCATCCGCCCGTGGGGACAGCAGCTTGGTATGCTGCGAACGCTGTGGGAAGTTGTTTGGTCGCCGCTGTACCAAGTGTCGTTCTTTCACACCTTCGTGGGGGACTATCTCACAAGTACGGTCAAGGTGACCCAGGACGTCACCTGGTCCGTTTGCTTCTTCGCCACGAAGGAGTTTTTACGCAAGGATCTCGTTCCGTCAGGCGGTGACGTGCCCGACTCGCACTTGTTGCCTGCGGCGGTGGACCCGGATGAACCGACTTGTGCCAACAACTTGTACTACGTGAACGTGGTGGTGCCTCTGGTGTGTGCGCTCCCGCTGTGGTGGCGCTTCCTGCAGAATCTGCGCCGCGTGTATGACACGAAAACGTGGTGGCCGCACCTGCCAAACGCTGCCAAGTACGCGCTCACGCAGGTGGTCGTTCTCTTTGGTCTCTTTCACCCTCTGCACAGCGACGACAATGAAGAAAACTCCATGCAGGTGCGGATGTTCGTGGTCGCGTGGCTGTTCCTGTTCACGGCCAGTTCACTGTACACCTGGATCTGGGATGTGACGATGGACTGGGGGCTTGGTCGGCCTCAATTCAAGTTCCTAGGCGACTCGCAAATGTTCTCGCACAAGTGGGTCTACTACGCCGCCATCGTTGTCGACCTGTTCCTGCGTTTCGCGTGGACTCTGACGCTCATCCCACCTCGTGGTGCTGCTCGCTGGCTGCCGCTGTACCTGCAGCCCTTTACGATGGTTCTGGAGCTGTTCCGCCGGACATTCTGGAGCTTCTTCCGGCTGGAGAACGAGCACCTGCGCAACACGCAGGGCTTCCGTCGCGTGGACTTCATCCCGCTGCACTATGACCACGGCGTGGGCGACGTGGAGAAGGAAGGCAGCGAAGAGCTGGAGCAGCTCGACTTTCGGATCTTCACGCTCAAGATCTTGGCCGTGCTGTTTACCGTGCTGGGACTCAGCGTCATTGCGATCGTCATCGAGCGCTGAGTAGTACGATACACCAGCACCAGCATAATAAATGTACCTGTACTAGGATCAGATACCAATTCTACAAGCTGCTGAACACATTCGTTAGCTATAAGCCTGTTCAAGATATCAAACCAAACAGAAAAAGAGACCTTTTGAGTACATGAAGAGGCATTAATTAGTGTTTAATGCGCGGGTCAAGATAAGAGAGCCCTCCAGTGACTAAGGGCCCACCTCTAGCGCTCGCACGCGCTTAGAACTTGACCTCCTTGAGGCCCCACTTGATGTAGCAGAAGGTGGGGGCGTAGGCGCCCTCCGGGTAGTAGGCGTAGGCCAGGCCGGCCTCCGAGTCGCACGACTTGTACATGTAGAACTGCAGCTCCTTGAACATGGACACGAGGAACTTGACGATCTCCTGGGCGTCGCTCTTGAACTGGGCGAGGTCCTCGTCGCTGGCGCCCGACGACTTGAGGTGCTTCATCGTCTTGCGGAAGTACGACTTGAGGTACGTCTTGAGCTCCGCCTTCGTGTCGAAGCCCGTCTCCACGTAGCCGAAGCCGACCGACTCGTCGATGACGTTGTTCACCGTCTCGACCGAGTCGTCCAGCTGCTCCTCCTCGCCGCCGAAGGCGTCGCCGCAGCCGATGTCGACGTTGTCCGAGCCCTTGGCCACCGTCTTGGACTCGACCTGGAACATGCCCGAGACGACGTTGCCCTCGAGGTCCTTGCACGGAGTCACCTTGTTCGAGTCCGACATGACCTCGTCCTCCGTGAACACATCCTGCCACACCAACATCTTGACTGATTGACTGCTTGTTTGTCTCGTGAACGAAAAGCGACTGCCTCCTCGTCGGCGAAAATGGGTGAGGAGCTCTCGAACAAGAGCCACCAGTTCCGAGAGGGGCGAGCGGCAGCACACTGTATTCGGAGGGAACAAAGGCAGCAGCTGACCACAGAGCGAAGAATAGACTGAGATCTCCCCATCGCAACTTTGGTCCGCAAGGGCAAGGGGATGGGTTTCTGCCAATCGGAGACCGCTATGCCCAATCTGGAACAGATGCTGGTTTCCCATGCCGTCAAGGGCCTGAGGCCCTTGTTCAGGTGGGGAACGTGTTCCTGTGCCAGGTTTGCAGAAAAATTAGTGATTGGTCAGATTTTAGGGGTTAGGTGATTTTTTTGTGCCAGATCCAGAACATCTCAGCGAGGTGTTCTGAAAACAAGTCATCCAGAACACGAACCAGCACAAGCAGCCTTTTTTTGCAAATTCACGAAAGTGATTTTAGCCAATGATAACTGTTATTTTCTGGCACAGGAACGTGTTCTCTACCTGAACAAGGGCCTGAGGCCCTTGTTCAGGTAGAGAACACGTTCCACGTTCACGCACTCGGAAGCGGGCAGCAACACCGACGGCGGCATGACTTCAGGATAAATCGGTGTACCGGTACAGTATCGCTATGTACATGTAGGTGTGCTGGCTGGTGTTGTGTTAGCGCACCGCATTTTGCGCTGGCCTCCCTTTTTCGATTGGTGGATCGAAAAATGAAAGGTTAAAGTTTCGCTGTTTGTGTACCCCAAAACCGGTACATGGATGTGCACCACGCCACTTGTTCGTCGACATCCGTCCGGCAAGCAGATGTCCGTGGCGGTCCTCTTCTTCCGGCGTCGTAGCCGACTCGGAGGCGCAGCGCAGCCATCGGCGTTGCTCGCCGTCCAGAGTCAAGTGAGTGAGTGCGCCGCGGCCACGAACATTTCGCCTGGTCACTAGACCAGTCGCCCCCATCGATGGCGTGCCTGCTCGCCGCTCTTAGTGGCGAGTCCGCGCGCCCAATCACACGGCGGCTCGCCGCGCTGTCAACTTCTACACGGGGACACGCCGTTGACAAGCCAAAGCATCAGCACAGGATTATGTTGTAAGACGGTTCTGCCCCAAACGGTGCTTCTATTGTCCGCACCGTTCTAAGTACATGCCAGATGGAAGGCTTATCCTTTTGGGCCGTCTCACTAGTGAAATGCGAATGCTGAGGGACCAAATCCGCTGTAACTGACACCTCCAAAACAGCGAATCACCGTGCGTACTTCCCCTTTTCATCCAATGACAGACGTTCTTCCGCCCTGTGCGGTGTGACATCGCCGCGTCCGATACCTCCTGCTGCTTCTTGGCGGTAGACGCCGAATCGCAGTGAAGGAGCGAGGGCCGGGCCACCACTTTCCTCGCCGCAGCCTCTGGCCGCCCACTGCTGGCCGCTACAGCCCCGTACTGTACCATGTCAAAGGCGCCCAAGGCCAAGAAGGCCGCGCTCCACTACCAGCCGTACCAGGCGCTCGGCGTGAGTTGCAGTGCAGTCGTGTACATGTATCACTTGACGCGCGTCTAACAGCAGACCTCTCTGCCTGTGTCTCTGTGTGTGTATTGGGACGATGATGGTGATGACGTCTACGTAGCAGTCGGGTGAAGTCGATGAGGCGTCCATGGACCTCAATATGACGGACCTCCCGCTGCATCTAGACCCCGTGCTCTCGTGCGTCTCCTCTCTCCCTCTCTGACAGCCATCCTCGGGTCTCTCCACTAACTGTTGTTCATGTGTATGTTGATGTCCGTCCAGTGGCCTGTCGTCCAGCATGAGCCGCAACCTCTGGGACGACTGGAACGAGAACGACGCCAACTTCGGCATGAAGTTCGACATGTTCGCGGATGAGGTGAGCACGGCCAGCACCGCCAGCTCCACGGCCAGTCCCAACCCAGGCATGCACGTGCCTCCTGCGGACGCCCACAGCTACAGCCACATGTCGCCCTCGCCCTACGAGCAGCAGCAGAACGCGTCGCCCAACCCGATGCACGCAGCAGGAGGAGGGACCCCCACCCATGGAGACCAACACAAGCCACGCGCGAACGTCCAGCGGTCGCTGAGCGAGGACATCGTCAACATGCTGGACGATACCAACGAGACCTCGTTCCCCAAGCAAATGGAGACAGACCAGCGCCGTGACGTGGCTATGCAGAACATGATGTACAGCCCTGCGTCGACGCACAGTGCAGTGGGTTTCCAGCAGCACCACAGCAACCAGCAACAGCAACAACAACACCACCACCAGCAGCAGATGCACCCGAACCACGTGAATCAGTTCCAGCAACAAATTCAGATGCAACTGCAGCAGCAATACCAGCAACCTCCACAGCAGCAGCAACAGTACCAGCAGCAGCAGTTTCAGCAGCCAACTGGGCCTAACGCTTCTAGCTGGATGAACAACTTCGGTGGTGGAAACCAGAGCTCTACAACCCCGAGCACGGCGACTTCAGTGAAACCCAATAGCAACCCGTCTACTCACCGCCGTCCATCAAACCCATCGGCATTGGACATGGCCGTAGCTGAGGGGACTGCTTCATTGGTTGCCAAGTGCCCCAAGCATCAAGGTACAGCCACGCCAGCGGTATCCACTTCTGCCCCCCAGCAAACTACTACCCCCAGTGGTAAAACTGCTGGGGCTCAAGCCGGTGGATCTTCCGCTGGAGGTGTCACCAACAAGCCCAACAGCACGCCGGGTGCAGGCTCAATCAACAGCAACGGTGCGAATATGAACGATCCGTCGCAGCAATCCAACGCGTTCGGGGGAATGATGATGAACCCATTCATGATGTACTCGATGATGGGCCCGCAAGGGATGAACATGATGGGAATGCCGATGCAGATGCCTATGGGAATGAACATGAACGGGATGAGCGGAATGAATGACATGAATGGTTCTAATGGCGCGAACGAGGCCAACGGTGGAAACAACATGAACGGGATGAACGCAATGGCTGGCATGAACGGGATGCAGCTCCCGATGCAAATGCAGTTGCAGTTACAGCTGCAAATGCAAATGCAAATGGCTCAGATGGCGCAAATGAACGGAATGGGCGGTATGAATGGAATGCAGATGCCCATGGGGCTTCCAGGCATGCCCATGGGTATGAACATGTCGATGCCCCTGAACATGAATATGCAGCAACAGCAGCAGGTTAACCCGCAGAGCGGACTAGCAGGCGACGTTGAGATGACCCCAGCTGCGACAGCTTTTCCCATGGGGATGTCTGCCACGGGTGGTGCAATGCTGAAACCTGCCAGGGCATTGCAACCGAAGGGTGCGCGTACAGGTCCAGCGTTTGTGAGTATCGCAAGGAAGCCCGAGGAGCCTGAGGTGAGCAGCATTTTGAAATCGCTCATGAACGAGGAGGCCAAGAAGAAGGAAAAGAAGCTTGAACGCAATCGTGACTCAGCGCGTGAAAGCCGCAAAAAGCAGCAGACCTACGTGGAAACCCTAGAAAACGGTATCAAGCGTCTGCAGATTAACCGCGACCTCGTCCGTTCCTACCGATGGGGTGTCAGTGGCCCAGGCTTTGGTCCACTTCCGTGCCCAAACTCGCCTCAGATGTTTGACTGGAAGAATCGTCTTGAAGTGGTTACCGGCCGCACTGAGGCGTTTTCGAATATTCAGAACCCCGCCAACTTTCAATCGCTGATGCGGCTTAACCGACAGCGTCGTACGTTGGCAATGCAGCAATACGAACGCGAACGTGCAGTGTGGAAGTGCTTCGTCTTCGTTGGCCGGCAGCTTGCAGTAATGCGCACGCGTGTGCTGCAGGTGCAGATGCTGCGTACGTTCCCGGAGAACCCTTTGGCGATGGAGTTGGATTCAGTGCTGAACCTGACGGCCGACCAAAAGCTGCAATTGCAGTGTCACGCTCAGCAAATGTTTAACGAAGAGGTAGTGGAGCTGACGAAGCTGTTCAAGGTCTTCTTTGCATTGCGCAACGAAGCCCTTCGACTGAATATCATGTCACCTTCGCTGGAGCGTCACTTCCGTGAGGCGTGCTCGTTCGACCAACTGCAAAGGCTGCTGCAGTGGACGGAGAATCATCGCACCGTCATCGAGGCGGATCTTTGCTTAGATGAAGTTTAGGCACGATGTAGTTGTGAAATTATCTTTCAGCGGAATTGAAGCGTATGGTATGGCTTCGCAACGTGGACGATTTTGTAAATCGAATCCGTACATACGAGATTTCTACAATGTCGAGATGTTGCCATGGCAACGCATCGTTGTTCATGCAGCCTTCTAAGTTAGAAGTTCGAACCCAGATCAATGGTAGTCGAGGTTTAGACAGACCGCTTATACTTGCACTTGATTTATCTTCGTAGTTGCAACTTGTGTGCTTGTACTACGCATGGTGAGACCAGTTCCTCCCTCACCTTGACAATTTCTCCATGAGTTCATGTTTTATCTGATGCAGCTCCTGTAGCAACTCATCAGCCGTTGGCCGGACCTCCGGTTGAAAAGCTTGGCACCTGAACATCAGTAGTCGCACGGGTGTCGGTGCTTCTCCATCCCCGGACGCATGTCCCTTGTGGGTATTCAGCATTGGGACTTCCGTGTCGTCCATGACGGAGTGCTCGGCTGAAGTGCATTCGTACGTTGCAAGTTGCGAGAGCAATACGCCGAACGAGTAGATATCCGCCTTCTGAGTGTACTGGCGCCCATCGAGAACCTCTGGCGCCGTCCAGACAGTCATGTCCATGTGAACTTCCTCTCCAGCATTCTGCGAGCTCGTGTTGCTACGCCCAGAGCATCTCGCTGAGGACCCCGTCGTGGAAGGGAGAGACCCGATGTCATTCTGCTTGTGAGACGATGACCAACGCCGCAGTGCACTGCAGCAGGTTAGATCGCCAAGCTTCACATTCCAGTTGCTGTCCAGGAAGACTTTTCGAGAGCTGAGGTTGCCATGGAACAGCGGCTGCGAGAACGAGTGCAGGTATTGAACAGCTTGCGCGACCTCGATGGCGATAGAGAGTTTGCTCTTAAAATCCGTGGAGGAGTTCCTCCAATTCCACCTACCACGACTATCAGTCGTGTCGTCTTCCTCTTCGGACTGTAGGTCATCTTCGTCAAAGTCGTCGTCACTTTCGTCGTGCCGCTTATCTAGAGAATTGTTTCGGCTTGTCCGCTCGGTTTTCTGCTGCTGCAGAGCACGTTTGTGAGTCTGAATGAAAGTGTTGAGGTCACCTTTGTCCATGTACTCCATCACGAGCGCAACTTCTTCAGTGTCGCTGCGCTCAGCACAACGAGTCATTTTGACGAACCCGTAGAACGCAACGAGTTGAGGGTGTGATAGTGTGGCGCTGAGGCGGATCTCCTCAACAAACCCACACAGCTCGGCCAACACCGTGTTATCGCGCTTGCCACCTTTGCGGGCGATGCTGAGTGTCTTCAGCACGACTGTCTTGCCTCGGTACGCAGCTTTGAAATAAATGAATTGAGAGGAACTATCCCCCGAGTCATTATCCGGCGGTTCATTCTGCTCGAGTGACGTGGTTGCAAGTAGCTCCCGGTGGTTGACAAGTGATCCATCAATTTCAGAACGCGGAAGCTCTTGCTGCAGGCGAAGGAGTGGGTCATTTCGCCTTCCCCTCTTCGCAGTTGAGTCCTCGGCTTCCACGGTCAATTCGGGCTCAGGCTGTGATGAGTTCTCATCGGTACTCGGTGGATCGGAGCACAGCAAGTGGCGGACCTCATCGTCTGGATCCATACTCGCGCTTTCGTGCCAGAAGTTGTTTGACCGACCACTTGCTGTCTTGGCCATGACGGGTTGACCGCCTTTAGTTTTGCCACCACGGACTCTGCGCCGTAGACACATACTAGTAGTACAAAAAGTGTTCACGAACATGAGTATCGTGAACGCCGAGAGCAAAGCTGCTGCGCCTATGAGGAACCAAGAGCGCCGCTGGTGCAGAGTTTCTTTCAGAGCGATTCGCTCGACTACGTGACTGGATGACGCATCCGTTCCCCACATAGACCCCGACATCGACCCGCTTGAGGCTGCTAGAACCACACTCTCGTACTTGTCAGCGAATTCGCTGTCCGACAGCACACAGAGCATTGTATCTTGGACGTAACGCGGGTTTGCTTTTGAGTCGGAGCAACTGAGCGTGGACGTGGTGGAAACCTCCCACAGCGTTAACTTCTCGAACCTGTCCGCGTCACTCTGTCGTACCTCGAACTCTTCTAGTACACTGACCGTTTGCGGTGCAGAGGCTGTAGCGATCGTTTGCAATGCGCGCGCTTCCTCCGGAGTACTCACTGATGCGGTTAGAGTTATTGTTCCTCCTGCCGCCGAATTTGCCGTGGCGATCAGGGTCAGCTCTGTGAGGGAATCGGGAAAGATGACGCCCCTGATAATGGTAATGGGGTTGTTTGAAAAATTGAGCATCGTCACCGAGCTCGGGAAAGAAAAGTTTTCTAACGCAGCGACGCTGGAGCCGACTACGTCCCTGTGCAGACATCAATCAGCACCAAACTCGTGAGTACAGAGCAAGAAAATGAAATCTCATCAAAGGATAAAGCGGCGTACAATTGCAAAAGACTGGATGGGAACGAGACGTTGGACAGTGAGCCGATTGGGTTGCCTGACAAATTGCTGCGCACACCAAGCGTGAGTTCATCACCTAGACGCACGCAGCTGGTAGAGATATCACAATGAACCTTACAGATACTGCAGCGAAGGAGGGAGATCAGCACCATCCATATCTCCCAAAGCGTTGTTCGCGAGGTCCCTGACAAACCACAAACTCTATCAGCACCGTCCTCAACACTCACATCAGCGCGCCACGTACAACAGTGTGAGGGCTTCTGGGAACGCAAACTCATTGATCGTAGGGATGCTGTTATTCGCCATAAATCTGCAGCACCACAAAACAACACACAACAACGCGCATCCATCAGTTCCAGTCCATTGACTCCAATGTCCGCGCTGTCAGCACCTACAGCTCCGAGATGTTGCTGACCGCCGTGAAGCTTCGAAGTTGGTTATTGTCCAGTCTTCTGCTCGTCCAAATTCAATCACACAACGAGTCTCCACTCCACGTCACAGTCGATAGATTCACACCTGCCTCGACATCCTACACACGTACACGACGTCCACATGTGGGAGACTCTCGATCGCCGCAATGTCGTAATGGCGGAGGTCCAGCGTCGTCACTCCTTCAGAGCTCGTCGTGACCTTCACCACGCTGGACTTGCACGTCGACGCGTCTGTGACCTCCACGCTGGTGGCATTGTCGGGGCTGCTGGGGGTGGAGACCGTCGTGACATTCGGGCACGAGGCGGCGCTCTCCGATTCTCCCACGTCCACGGCTCGACAACCCCCGACCGCCAGCAGTAGCACTGGCGCCCAGTGATGCAGTCGCATTGACACTTTGACAGGCAGGTGTTCAGTTCTGGATAGTCGAGCCATGGGTATAGTGAAATCAAGTGTAAATTAGTGTCTCAAGTGTAGCCATTTCAACTGATGGCTACATCTGCGACTTGTGGCAGAAACTGAAGTTACACCTGGCGGATGTGGACCTGCAGCGTCTTCTTCTGCGCGTGGATGGCCTTCTGCTGACTCCAGCCGGCGAGCAGAGCCTCTTTCTCGACGCGCTTCCGCTCCGCCCGCTCGTGGCTGTCGACGTCGTCCTGGAGCTTGAGTTTGGAGATGAAATAGGCCGACTCGGCCTGGTCCAGAGCGCGCCGGTCTCTCTTGAGCGCGTCCTTGGCTGCCACCTGCTCGTTCAGTCGCTGGTTGAGCTTCTGCTTCTCGCTGCGCTTCGTCTCGTCGCTGACCTCGCGCTCCAGCGGCAGAATTTTGATCTCTCGGTAGTCGCAACGGTCTGAAGTTGATTTCTGACGCGACCGACTCCGCTTCTCCTCGATCTGGTTGTTCAGGAAGGCGTTGAGCTCCCGGCGGGCGACGGACTGCTCGGCTCGCTTTTGCAGGTCTCGGATCTGCACCACACGCTGCCGAGTGGCGAGCGTGTCGTTGAACTGATCGTCCGTACGCTTCGCCTGCTCGATGTTGGTCACCTCGCGTTGGAAGGCTGCTTGCATGACCTCGTCATGATTCGGACGAGCTTTGAGGACTTCGTGGGGGACACGGGGCTCAGGAATCAAGAACCGAGGTAGGATTTGTCGTCCGTTGAGAGGCGCCGACTCGGCGTTGCAGTTGTTTTCGCCGGGGATTAAGTCACCCAACTCCTGTCGATGCTTGCGATGATGCCTCCGTGTTTCTTTGACCGTCTTCTTCTTCTTCTCGTCATCAAAGTCATTTTTGCCTTGCTTATCCAGACTCTGACCACTGTCTCGATGGTCAAGTGCGGCAAAATCATCGTTATGATCAAGAGCTTTGAGGCGATGTTTGCGCTTGAGCTTACTTGGGGCTTGAAGAGCACTGTCAACCGAGAGGGAGCGTTGCATCATGGACTTTTCACTAGTTCCGTGGCCTTTGCGCGCGTCTAGCTGTACAGCTTTCTTTCGTAAACTATCTAGCGCACTAATTGAGCTTTTCCTGAAGACGACAGACGGTGGTGGTATCTCCACTTGATCGCTCTGGGTAAGTGAGCGAAGTAAGCTTGAATCGAAGTTGAACGAGAGCGCCTTCCCGTCGAGTGTGAAGCTCCCGACACCTTGAAGTGTCAGTCTTCCAGCATAGTCACCACCCTTAAGCTTCATACCAACGAATGCGAGGATGGCTTCTAATGTCCGACGAGTTTGATCGGATCCAAGCCCAGCGTCACTGCCGAGAGCAGCCATATTGACCTCTGCAGTCGCGGTGAGCGGTGCAGGTGACGAGCGGTAGCGCCACACAATGCCGTACGTTGAAGCGAATCGATCCGCCAGCAAAAACACTGGCGCAGCGGCCATCACGCACGTCTGCGCCTTGTAAAACCCAAACTTGCCTAGCTGCTGAAGCGAGACTCCCTTGCGTTGACGAAGCTGCCGAGCCACAAGTCGACCGAACGCCTGCCACACACCAGTGACCGACGCCCCAAGCAGCACCTCGAACTCATAGCTGGACGATCGAAGCTGCTGCGCACACTCTGCGAGAAGATCGCCTCGACTCGCCATGCTGGTACGAGCAAGAACGCACACGAACAAGCACCAGCACTGCAGGACAACGAACGCTCGTCTAAATATTTCTTCACTTCAACTGATCGGCATGACAAGAAACAACAGCGCAGCTATTCCTGTTCCGCGTAAGGTTAGCTGGAGTTCAGCCGCCGAGACTGCAACGCAAGTGATCTCTGCTCGCGGTTGAGTGAGTACGCGAGGATCTGCCCACCGAACGTTGAAGTTAGTAGCGTGCTGTCGTCCACCCTGCAGAGCCCCGTGAACATCCGCTTCGCTCCCTCTGCATGTGCTTCGGCTAGTGGGGCGAGTGTTGCGGTGTCCCAGACCTTCACCGTGCCGTCCTTGGACGCCGTCACCGGAAGCATTGGAAGAGCTGCAGGATCCGCATCAACTGCAGCGTTAGGCAGGAAGCAGCACACAGTTGCGTCCTGTTGGTGGCCTTGGAACTCCACGACCTGCTTGCCCATGCGTCGGTCCCATACTCGCGCCTCACACCCGACGCCGTTGAATCCCTTGCTAGACGTCAGCAGGTACGTGCTGTCCTCTTCACTGCGGCTACCATAGGCTGCAATGCTCAACGGGAAGTACACAAACCCCCTCAGCGTCTGAACAGGCACCCGCAGAGGTGTTCGGGGGTCCCAGAGCTTCACACTCAGATCCTCACTGCCCTGAGCGACCAGAGGCTCGCGCGGGAGCCACGTGGAGCACGTCACCACGTTCTGCGGCGTCGTGTTCTTGGCTGCGATGTGGCTGGTCGTGAGGTCCCAGAAGATGGTCTGCGTGTCCCTCCCCCCGGAGCACAGCAGCTGCTCGACGTCGTCCACAGCCAGCGTGGACACGTTCAGTTGGTGGCCTCTTAGCACAGTGGCCGTCTCGGACGCGGGCTTGTCGGCGATGGGCGTGATGGCCACCGTCGTGTCGCGCGAGCACGAGTAGATGAGCTGCAGCTTGTCGCCGATCACGAGGCGGTTCACGGACCGAGTGTGCGGCCTCCAGACGTTGACGGTGTCGGTTGAAGGTGCTTCAGCTGCAGCGTCGCGCCAATTGAGTCGCTGGATGGAGCCGTCTTCCCACCCAGAGAGGCACTTGTCGCCCAGGAAGGAGCTGTACGCGACGCAGTGCAGCGCCAGCTCAGCAGCTGCTTGGTCGTCCGCACCACTGGGTGTTGAAGCGGCACCGTCCACGACTGTTGGTGTCTCTTCCTCTTCCACCTTCCACGTGTTGAGCTTGTTGGCGTCGCGCGAGTTGCAGGCCCCCATGGTGACGCCTGAGTGCGAGGTGTCAAGTGCATTGCGTCTTTCCAACGGACCCACGATTTTTATCCGGATATGTGCTACATGGTGAATACTTCTAGGTACAGTGTACTTGATGTATTACGGTCAAATAGTTTTGTACGTTACGTGAAGTACGGTACAGCAAGTTAGATCGTACAGTTATTCAATTTGATATCAGAACCTCTATAAAATTGTGAATTCTCGGTAATTGGTACAATGATTAACGAATCTAATATTATATATACCTCTGGAACTCGTTGAATTGGCATCTTCGTTACAGTTACAATACCTTAACTGCATACAACGACGGTAGAACTATCGGCTGACGTGCGTCGACGCCACTCGAAGCCCACTCAACAATGTCCGCTACGAACCAAGTGACGCGCACTACGATCCAGGTGCGAGGCTCGTGTCTGCCGCGCTGTTTGCCTCCTTGGTTGTCTTTGCTGAAGAACTGTGTTTGCCTGCATGTTTGTCTCTTTGCGCAGCTGTACCGCGACAGCCTGCGTCTGGCCAAGCACATCGGCGGCAACGTACGTCGACTGCGTGGCTGCTGGCTTCACTCAACTGTTTGTACTGACATTACTGCGTCTGCTTGTGCATTGCCTCGCGGTCGTCCCGTCCAGAGCAAGAAGGGCCAGGCCATCAAGGAGCTGGTGCGGCGGGAGTTCGAGAAGGGACGCAGCGAGACGGACCCGGAGAAGATCGAGGCGCTCAAGGCCAAGTACGTCGCGTCCTTTGCGCTTGCAGGCTTCACTGCAGGTTTCGGAGCTTTTAGTTGTGTTTAGGGCTGGAGCTGACCCTGTGTCTACGTGTGGCTTTCTTGCTTTGCTTGCTTGTTTGTTGCTGCTGTGCAGCGCCGTCCGTGGACTGAGCAACTACCTGATGCTGGCCAACTCGAGCAAGGACCAGCGGCTGCACGACGCCATGCACAAGAAGTCGCCGCCCAAGGAAGACGGCCCCGATCAGGCCGAGTACCGGGACCTGTAAGCTAGAGCAGCCTGTCTCGATGTGTAGAGGTCAGCAAAACACGGAGTTTCCCTGACAAAACACCGCCGTTGTATGTTCGAGTGCGTATACTGCTCATTTAAATTGCTGCTACGCGCATCGCTGCAGTGTACTGCAGCTACACTGTAGACTCAATCATGGGAGCAGTAGCAGAAGGTTGACAATCAGATCGCTTCAATTGTCTGATTGAAAATGCAGTAGTGTGCCATCGATTCGTCTACTGCAGTCATCTACCGGTAGGCTTTTGCCAATGTGAACGCCAAGTCATGTGTATACGATGGAAGTTGGTAGTGCTGCTCGAGCTCGAATGTACCATATCGCTCCATAGAGCCTTCTGTAGTGCGAATATAAGTAGTATTGTGTTTTCTTTCACTTTGTCGCATGTCATGCGAAGAAATATTTGTTGTTGCTGGTGTTTCGGCCTTCAGATGAGGTCCATATATGTGCCGTACTTACTACATGCTAGTGACTACTACCGGTAGCGGCCTTGCTGCACACCAACAACAAGAAGGAATTTAAGCGACAGTTCTCCAAGTGCATTACGAATTGCGAATTCCTGACCATCATCACTTGCAGCAACAGCCCACAGTGCCTGACATTTTACCTCCTCTGAAGCAGCTACGGAAGATGTTGACAGATCGTGCGTGGATACAATCGATCACGAGCATATTTGCGCTGGCACTTAATCCCCAGGAATTCCACGACTGCGGTCAGCCAGCAAGTTGAAGTGTGCTGTACCAGTCATGTACCACTTCGCCCAGTAAGTTCGCACTCTACATTTCGCTCGAACCTATCCCGATCTGAATTTCAGCCAATGGTTTCGCTGATGGCCCGCCAGCCAATGCAGCTCATTGCGCCTCAAGTGCTGGTCGATTTCAACTTGCCTCCGTTCCACCTCCGACCATGAGCGACCCCGTGCGCGACCAGCGCTTCCAGAAAGTGCACAATGACCCGGTAAGCAGCGCCGCAATGCATTGGGGCTGTAATGTTACCCAAAGATTTCTAACGCAATAATTGCAAATGTGCACAGAGATTCGCGCGCAACTCGAAGCGCAAGAGCAAACTGCAGATCGACGGCCGCTTCGCCGGGGCGCTCAAGGACGAGCGATTCCAGAGCGTGCAGGGCAAGTACGACAAGTACGGACGACGCATCGAGAAGAAGGACAACGAGCTGAAGAAGTTTTACCGCCTGGAGGAGGACGAGGACGAGCAGGAGGAGCAGGAGGAGGAGGAGGAGCAGGAGGAGACCAAAGCCAAGGCCAAGGACCCGTCCACGACGAGCTCCGACGACGACAATGACGACGCCGACGCCACCGTCGCCAAGAACAGCGAGAAGCTCTCGCGACTCGACTATCTGAACCGCATGGCGCGTGGTGAGCTCGCGTCGGACTCGGACAGCTCCGACTCGGACTCGGAGGACAGCGACGACGAGGAAGCTGCTGCTGCTGAGAAGGAGAAGGAGGTGGAGGACATCCCCATGGGTGAAGAGACCAAGCGCTTCGCTGTGCTCAACTGCGACTGGACGCGTATCCGCGCCGTGGACCTGTTCGCGCTCTGCCAGTCGTTCGCGCCGCCCACGGGTGCAGTGCAGAACGTGACTATTTATCCGTCGGACTTCGGTCTTCAGAAGATGGTACGAGTGTTGAGGTGTTTCTGGTGTGTTGAGATGCCATTCGTACTGATGGTTGGTGCTGATTGCAGAAAGAGGAAGAGCAGCACGGACCGCAGGGTCTCTGGGACGACGAGGACAAGGCCAAGAAGGAGAAAGAGGATCAGTCGGAGACTGCTGGCGAAGAGGAGGAGGCCGATGAGACAGGCGATGAACAGGATGAGGAGGAGAATGCAGAAGAGGCTGCTGCTGACAACGAGGACGGTGATAGCGACGCGGAAGGTGAGGAAAATTACGACTCGGACGACCCACTCGGCGTGAAGAAGAGCGTGACTCTGGAGGGCGAATCGGATGGCTTCGACAGCGAAAAGCTACGCAAGTACGAACTGCAAAAGCTGCGTTATTACTACGCAGTTGTGACGTGCGATTCGGTGAAGACGGCCAGCACGATTTTCGACCAGTGCGACCAGCTCGAGTACGAGACATCGTCCAACGTTCTCGATCTTCGGTACGTGCCAGACGACACAGCTTTCACCAACGCGCCCAAGGAGTCGTGCGATAGCGTCCCCGACCGGTACAAGCCGGCTATCTTCGCCACACTGGCACTGCAGCAGACCGATGTGAAGCTCACGTGGGAGGAGGACGACGAGCAGCGTCTTGAGCTTCTCACGCGCCCCACGGAATGGAAGGATGCCCACGACGATGACTTCAAGGCGTACTTGGCATCCGACGTGTCAGATGCTTCCGAAGTCGAGGACGACAGCGACGATAGTGATGCAGACGAAGATGCCGAGGCCAATGCGGACGCTGCGGCCCCGGACAGCAAGAAAAAGGCTAAGAAGGAAGCCAAGATCAAGAAGCTGCGCAACCGCTACCGATCGATGCTGTTGGGCAGCGATGCGGAGGATGAAGACGACGACAATGCCCCGGAAGGAGGCCTGGGAGCGAGTAGCGACGAGGACGAGGGTGCGGAAGGTGACATGGAGATGTCGTTCACGCCGGGTGCGGGCGACGTGCTGAAGGCGAAGAAGCAGCGAGAGCTTGAGGAGAATGAGACGCCCTTCGAGCGCTACACGCGTGAGAAGAAGCAGGAGAAGAACCGCAAGCTCCACGAGAAACGAACGCTCCAGAAGCAGCTCGAGCGCGAGCAGCGTGAGGTGCTGAAGAAGAAGGGCCGTGGCTCCAAGGAGGCGAATCTTCTGCGTGAGGCCATCTCTGGTGGTGGCGATGGCAGTGACGGTGGCAACAGCGACAGCGACCAGGATGAACGCAACTTCGACATGAAGAAGATCGCCAAGCAGGAGAAGGTCAAGTCTCTCAAGGGCAAGCGCCGCGCCAAGGAAGTGAAGAAGCTGGCCAAGCACAAGGCGACTGGCGGACTGCAGGAGGGCTTCGAGTTCGACGCGGCTGACCCGCGTTTCGGCGCGCTGTACGCCAAGGGCTCGCACTTCCAGCTGGACCCGACGGACCCCAAGTTCAAAAAGACGGAGGCCACGCAGGCCATTTTCAAGGAGCGGCGGCAACGGTACGACCAGGTCGCCACGCAGGCCAAGCCTGCCAAGTCGGACTCTACCAGCGACAACAGCAAGAACACGCTGAACGCGATGGTCGAAAACCTCAAGCGGAAGTCGCAGCAGCAGCAGGACAAGAAGAAGACCAAGAAGCAGAAGAAGAGCAAGGCATAAGCGACGATGAATCACGTGTGCTGGAGCTAGGGAATGGTCCAAAGTATATAGAGAACAAGTTTTGCTTCCGTTTCGATAGTGTTGAGCGGTCTGGACGAGCAGTCGCATTCGCAGATCCGCGTCCAACGCAACGCAGCAGGATGCAGGTGATGAATGAAGAGATTTTTGTTGATTGCCTGGTCTCACGTAGCTCACTGTCGGTCTGATGGTCTCTCGAACAGCGCGTTCAGATCCAGGAGGTGCTACCGAAGGCCGGACTTGTGTACTCCGAGCGAGGCAATTTGACCGAGGTGCTGTGCAAGCCCAAGATTATGCCCATCAAGTCGGCGACGCTATTGCGCATCGAGGAAATCGAGAAGCAGGCGCGTGCTCTCGCCAAACCAGCAACTGCCAATTCACCCGACTATTATCACCCAGGAACATCGAGGAAATGAGGGTGCTGTGAAGGCAACTCGAGCTGTATCAGCATCAGCATACATGAGCTGGTACACCCGGTCGATAAGTACGGCGACTAAGCTAGCAAACTCGATGGCTTTATGCCTATTTGCCATGCCCCTCTACTTGTTATCTGAAGTCACGACACATGTAGTAAGCCACGCCTTTTATTCACTGAAAATCATGCTTGGGTAGGGCGACATTAGGCGAAGGAGCTCATACCCATTGACAGCACATCACTTCGTCCATTACTACCGAGTGAACATTCTAACGACGTACAGTCCAGCGTCCTACTGCATGCCACCCGAAAACATCTCGAGAATAGAGCTGAGTCCCGATCGCGGTGGCTGAAGTCCGTAGAACTTCTGGCCGATCACGCTTAAATACTGCAGCGAACGTAAATCACGCCGTTAGCCCCACCATTTCCTCCAAACCTTCCTACAAGGAAACACGTACGCTCTTGAGACTGCTATCGCGAGCAAGTGCCGGAGCGTAGCGCTCCTGAAGCATCTGAAAGAGCGGAAGTGCATCACGCTACAACACCAAAAACAAATGTGAGTTCCAACTCCTGAAAGACTGTAGCCATCACATCACACCACACTCTCCCCCACCTCCAGCGTCAGCAGCAAAAAACGCGTAAAGTTGAACAACGGCAGATCGACAGGGCGACCAGCGCTTTGACTCTTGGCCACATACACTTCATACACCTTGTTTGCATCTCGCAGGTTCTCAAGACTCAGCAGCCTGCCAACAACAACAACAACAACAATCAGTAACGTTACACTCCCTCCTCCACACTCCCTCCTCTCAACTTCTTACTGCAGCACGGCACGAGCCAGGTACAGGTCCGCTTCATTCGGGTATCCCTCTGTCGACCACTGGAACAGCGCGTCCGCCAGCTCCTGCGGGTTCTCGGCGTGCAGAAAGTGCTTCATGGCGTGCGTCAAGTCCCCCGCCGTGCGGTAGGCGCGCGCCAGCAGCAGCTGCAGCTCCGGGTCCCCGCGCTTGCGGGCGCCTTCAGCCACCGACCACTTGACCGCGTTCTTGAGCACTTGGGCCAGGTCGGCGCTGAACTGCGGCTTGGGCTGGAAGGCGGCGGCCACGAGGCGCACGCGCTGCTTGTGCGCGTCGTCCACGGGCCAGTGGAAGTCCGCGAAGACCGAGAGCATGAGGTTGGCCATCTCCGCGGCCGCCGTGTTCTGGTCGTGCGCGATGAGCGTCAGCGCCGCGTCCATCGCCAGCGCCGCCGCCTTCTCCTGCTGCTCGGCGCTGGGCTCGTCCCCCTTGAGCAGGCGCATGAACAGCGTCTTGTACATCTGCAGCGCGCCGTAGAAGTCGCCCGCCGCCAGCTGCAGCTCCAGCTTCTTGCCCACGTTGTCCACGCCCGCGCTGTCTGTGTTTAGGCTGGCGGGGGCCGCCACCTTGGCGCCCGCAGCCTTCCGGGCCAGCGCTCGCCGGTTCATGATGGAGATGGATACGTGGTCGGTCAGATGCGTTGGATTGTGAATCACAATATTGCCATAATTTGTGATATTTGGGGTGGAAATATTGGCAATTTGCAAACATACATGTACCAGACAATAATTGGCCGAAAAAGTACAAATACTGCAGCAGCAAATGCTGCAACCCCCGCCATACAACACAACGGAGCGCCGGAACAAGCTGAAGCAGCTGACGAATGTTACCCGCGGAAGGACGTGCATTTAGCCATTAGTCAAAGTTTAGAAGTCTGCACCAATGTGCAGGTGCAAGGCGAAATTTGACAACATCAAACGACAAACGTATCACAAGGATGGAGATTGTCAAACGTTTCGGCATCGATTCTGCCTATCCGTCCCAGCGTGGCAAGACGCATTCGGCGACCGTGCTCGTGAGCTTGCTTCCAAAGGGCAAAAAATCCCGGTGCGGCTGCAGCGGTGATGCGAAGCTGTTTGTTTGCCCGCGAACAAGCAAGAGGGTCCGGTTGACGGTGATTCTGAGTTGACTGTGCACAGCTTCCCGACACAAAGCGCAGCTGGAGTTGAGGTGGCGTCACTGTGTTTGATGATGCTCAATGCTGGCGTGGAGCTGCAAACAACTGAGCAACGCTCCAGACAAGCGGCTGCAATTTCGGGAGCGAACTCTGGATCAACGATACATTTGACAGCCCGCGTCACGCCACATGTACACGCGATTGAGTCGGGCAGGCCCGCCCAGGCCCAGCCAGTTCAGCTGCAGGCTACCTTGCTGGTCGTGCTTTACCGCAGACGACTGGTCTGTCGCCGCTGCCTGACGCTGCCTGACCCATGCTTTCTGCTGCCTTGCTGCAGGCTGGCGGTATCGGATACCTTTGGCAAATAAGTCGCCTGCAGTCTATGCCGACGACTTGATTGACGGTCACGAGTTGAAGTGGAAGTTGCCTTTTTCTGATAGTCAAACTGGCACACACAGTCTGTAGCCTGGTCGCGCGGCAGCTGGCTGCACCCGCCGCAATGATGTGCTGCGGCCTCCTGCTTTCTCTCGTGTCGGTCTTGGCCCAGGCATGAGTGAGTCAGTCGGCGACTCGCTCTCGTGAGACTCGCTCTCGTGTCGGAGCATCTCACTGCATCTCACTGCCGATTTATGCGCGAGGTGGCATGGCATGTCCACACCGAGAGCACCCAGAGCACCACAACATCGGAATGCGCGGTGACAACCGAGCGTCTCGCGTCAGCGAGCGCTTCACGAACCCGTTCGCGCCTCTGACTCTGTCGACCGAAGCGGTGGTGGGGCTCGAGACCTTGACACGAGCTTTGGTGGCGCGCAATTTGGACGCGTACGAGCGGCACCTGCACTCAAGCGGCGACCAACTGGACAAAACCCAGTGGAAGTTCATGTACGAGCAGGGAGGGCTGCGGTCGTACGCGGAGCGCGGTACCCACACGTCGTTCGGTCTCGGAGCGGCGTTCGGCGCAGCGTCGAGTCACTTCGACCGTCGAGCGCCAGTGTACACGCAGTCGTCGACAGCTTCGGTGCCGTCGATTCTGGTGCTCGGAGCAGTTGACGGACAGCTGGACGACGCCTTGTACGGCTTCATGTGCACGACGCTGGACCAGATGCGCGTCAAGACGTCGTACATCAAGGACGGCCTCGTGCGCGGCAGCGTGTTGGCTACACTCGTGTCCCCGACGGTGGAGGACCCGTTCACGTCGGTGGCTGTCAAGTGGATGGAGAAGGGTCAGCCGGCGCACGCTCGAGCGGTGGTCAAGAACCGCGACTACGTGTATCTGGAGGCCACGGGCGTCGAATTCCTGCGCAATGGGGAGCGCGTGGGGTATCAGGTGGTGCACTCGATCCAGTTCCCCGAGACGCCCGAGCGATCGTCAGCTACTCGTGGCAACATGTCCATCTGCGCAGTCTACAGACAGAAGAACAGTCTCCAGACGGACGTCTACGTGAAAGGATTCCTCAGTCCCGTGAGCGGCTTGGAGAACTCGATCGTCACGCGCTCCGTCGCCCGAGCGCTGCTGTCCGTGTCAAGAAACGTGCATTGCTGTCAGATGAAGAAGATCAAGTGGGCGATCCGATGTCGACTTCGAGCGATGTCGGACGGTAGTCAAGTACATGTACCAGCACTCGATTTCAGTACAGACGCTCCTTGTGTGACCTGTGGACGGAAGCGCTCGGCGATCTCCAGTCTCCTCATCGCTGCTGCTAGTCGGATCAGTGCCACGAAAAACTTCCGATGGCGGCGGCGGTGCAAACTGTGCGAGCGCTACGTGTGTCCAGCCTGTCGCAGCTTGCACAAGTTGACTTTCGTGCTGAGGGACCACCGCCTCGTGCAGCAGCAGATAGCGCTTTGCTTCGGTTGTCAAGCTACTGCGCTCAGTGTGAAGGCTGTCGAAGTCGCTCGTGATGAACTCAAGCGTAGAAGGTGGTCGCTGTACGAGTGGCGGGATACGTACGCAACTTCGACAAGCTCCGGGCCGATTATCCTCAATGAACTCAACTAGCAGCGGCCCCCGTAGACTCAAGAGCAAGGATTCGCTCCAAGGACCCGTTAACTAAGATTAAATAATTCAACTCCATCGTGATAGTAAAACACTTTGCAGCGTGTGTACTTACTCGATACTTTCGGTGCTTAGTTACCAAAACCAGCCCTGCTGCTGCTTGCGTTTTTCCTACAGTCACGACGCCACAAGAAATTCATGTAGCAAGTTGCTGGTTAGACTGCAGAAATCGTAGAGCGGAGACACATTGCCACCAATACATACATACCTGGATGGAAGCAACTTCCGCTGGTGTGAAGTTTAGAACGGTCGCGATGGCCTTCTCCATGTGCTCCTTGGCCTGATCGTTCACGAAGACGATGAACGCATCAGTAAGGAGTGGCAGCTTCCAGCTGAGCACATACAAACCCGCACTTACCTCGTCTTGGTCGGAGGCCATGTACTTGTACACTATATTCTTCAAATACTCGTTTGTCTTGGTTGCGTTCGGCGTCTCGAATCCCGACAGACTGCTATTGGACTCCATACTCATACGACGAACGCGGACTTCCTTGAAACTGTTTGTCCGGCTGGTATTGCTGCTTCCACCACCGTTCTCGTGATAATGCGCCTGCATGTCGTTCAGCTCCTTCTCCTTTTGCTCTACAGCATTCAGCGCGCGCTTTCGATATTGTGCGAACTCCTGTCGGAGCGACTGCAGGTCGCCATTCCCACTGTCAGTACTGTTCCCAAAGGCTCCGCTGGTCATCAGCTTCAGCTCCTCCATCTTCTTTTCTAGTTCTTGCTTTTCGCGAACAGACTGCTCGTATCTGTATTAACGGCGCAAAGCAACATAAAAGTCACAAAATGCATCCCAGGCAGCACACTTTTCTTCATGCAACATACCTCTCTCTCCACTCCATCGCAAGGACGGTTTCTCCCATTGTTCCGCTCAGCTTTTCGTAATCCTTCATCAGCTTCTCGAACTTTCGTCGCCAGTCGGATTCCTACCAGCCCACACAGTAAGTCAGCTTAGTCCCAATAAATACACGCTACGTGATGAGGCAACGTACGCGTTCCTCGGCTTCAGCTTGGGCCTTCGTGAGCCGACGAATCTGCGCCTTGGACGATTGCAGCTCCCCGGACAGATCCGTCTCTGAAATCTGCTCCGTTTGTTTCGCCATCACATTCGCGCTCATCTGCACCCCAAGAACGACCAACCGTCACTGAATCAGCACCTAGCGACTTGCCCCACACGTGCACAAACACAACGAACCTTTCGGATCTCAGCGTCTTTCTGCTTTCGCGTGATCTCAGACCGAACGCGATAACGACGGAACTCCTCCTGTACGCGGTCGATCTCTTCCTTCAAACTCTTTTTCTAGACGCCCAGGCACAACACAACAACTATCAGCTCCACATCCCCCAGCACAGATAGACCCATGCATTGCACGTACCACGCGCTCCACTTCGTACGGCGTGAGTGAAAAGTCCGGCAGCGTTAGCGGCTCCCCGGACGCTCTGTTGGCGTACGCCTGGATCTCTGCCTCGCTACGGAAGCAATGCCACGCGAACTCCTTGGCCTCGTCCAACTCGCTCTCGTCCGCGTACTCCACGAGGCACCAGAGCAGGTTTCCGTGCGAGACCTTGTGCAGCAGCTGCCTCGGGTCGCGCGTGGACGCGTCCACAGCCCACGAGTGCTGCGTCTGTCGGCTCTTGGCGAGCTCCTCACGCAGCTGCTGGACGACCGCGTCCTTCTCCGCTATCTCCTGCTTGCTGTTGTCGATGCTGCGCTTGGCCATAGCCAGAAGCCGCTTCAACTTGTTCTCCTACGTCGCCAAAACCCAGCAACATAAGCCTTAAGTATCCTCTGCAGCCGCCCTTCAGTTGCTGGAAGCTCACCGTGTCCTCCATCTCCTGCAACTTGGCGTTCTTCTTGGCCAGCAGCTGCTCGATCCGCGCGCCTCGCTCCTTCCACGCCCTCAGTTGCGTGGCCGCGTCTGTGCCGCCATTGGAGCGCGGCGGGGACGGCGTCGGCGTCGGCTGCTGCGGCGGCGGCTCCTGCGCCTCGGACTCGTCCACCTGCGGGTCTGCAGCCAAACGCGTCAGACCTGCAGCCCCACACAGACACAGACGGCGACAACCCACGTACAGTCGTCCCCCTTCGTCCGCTTACCTTCAGCTGGGGCCTCCATGGCGGTCTTCAAGTGAGAAACGTGGCCTCGGTGCGATGCGGTGCACACAACCGTTACACCATTTTACTCTCCCCTGTCTTACGTCATATACTTCCTTACAACATATATATGACGTAGGTGAGTATTGCGAGCTTCTAGCAGTGCACATACATAATGGACGTCAAGGCCATCGCGAGGAAGTATGGCGGACTGCCGGCGCGCGTGGTGGCGCGCGCGGAGGAGAACTGGCGCGTGACGAGTGCCAAGAAGTCGGCGGGTCTGGACCCGTTCGCGGGCCCCGTGGCGTGCATTCTGGTGGCGGCGCGCGCACTGGAGGAGGCGGTGGACAAGAACCGACTGGCGCAATGCGCTGGCGCCAACAAGCGGCTCGTGGAGCCCACGGTGCGCAAGGTGGTGGACGCGGTGGGCGTGCGCTCGGTGGTGCAGGTGTCGCCCGCCTCGCTGTGCATCAAGTTCGGCTGCGAGGGCATCACGGAGATCGTGGGCCGCGTGCTGGACGAGTACCGCGCGTACCTGGGGCAGGTGGCGAATGCCAACAGGAAGAAGCGCGCCAAGCACCCGCTGGGTCCGGCGGTATCCACGATGAACGACAGAGACCCGGTGTTTGTGGCCGCGTGCCTCTATGCGGTCAGCAAGCACGCCAAGGTGAGGGAGGAGACTCGAGGTTTTGATCTTGAAGAGCCGCTGACGTTGTGTGCAGATGAACGTGAACCAGGACAAGTTGCTGGAGGCGGTGTGCGGCAACGCAAGGACTTTTGACGCCATTGTTTCGTCCATTGAGGTGCGTAGAGTTGCAGGTCAAAATGGTGGGAGGACGGCGTTGTGACGTGGTTTTCCTTCTTCTGCTTACCTGCTGCAGGCTCAGTGTCAAGCTTCGCTGAACGGCGCTTTGGTGGATCGGAGGAAGCGCCGCAATACGGCAGGCGAGAGGGCGGCTAAGAAACTCACGGAGGAGCATCGACTCGAGCAGCTGGAAGAGGAGGAGCGCGTGAAGCGACAAAAGAGAAACCTGGACGGGGAAATGGCCTCGCCGCCGAAAACGCTAGCGCAGCAAAGAGTGCTGCAGAAGCTGCGGGAAGTTCGCGCGGGTGCTACACCCGAACAAGGCTTTGGTGCGCATAAAGCTGTAGCAGTTGCCACACCTGAAGAGTACGCTGAATGGCGAGCGATGGCGCTCGAGTTCATGCGCAACAAAAAGGAGCAGGAAAATACCAACGACGGAAGTGCAGATAAGTTGGCAGTCGAGACTTCGAGTAGCTAGGCTATGAACTCGCTACTTGGAGCTTGGGGGGTATCTAGGAGACTGACTGTGTGTCTATTCTAACTAACATAGGAAGGTAAATTGAACAGCTATGCAATCATCAAATGATGCTAGTAGAATATTCAAACATATTGCGAGCTTGGAGCATCGCACAGCTGACCTAGCAGCTTAGTCTCTATCCATCCTGCTGTGAAGCTGGGAAATTTGCGAACTAAAGTTTGATCGCCTTAGCGACGGCAGGAAACCGCTTTGTGAAGGTGTCGTCGGCGCCAATGCGGAAGCTCCACTTGCGCGTTGTCGACTCCAGAACAGCGAATTCTACGTGTCGAGGTGGTCGTGAGAAAATTCGTTAGTCAAAGAAATCAGCGGTATGATGGTCGTGAGTGTGAATCTTACCGCTCAAGATGGTTTTGGCGACGTCAGCGTCCAGAGAAAACTTTTCCACCAAGTCCATTCGCGATACACCGGAGGGTGTCTTCGCCAACTGAGATATGGGTAAGCAAACGAGTTAAGTTCCTGACCTGACAGATCCACACGATAAACACAAGAAAAATGTGACGCACCGCCTTGATGATCTCATTGCGGGCGCGCACTGTCATCTCTCCTCGGCAAACCAAGGCGCTGTTCGAATCGAAGTACCAGCCAGAATTCATATCAGCCGCTGGAGTTCACACCTCAAAGCAGATAGTCTGGTCAAAATCTGAGCACAACGCACCTATTGGGGAGCAAGCGACCCCGCACGTGCACGGCCACGTGCTCAAGCGCATCGAGGAGCTCATCCTCGCTGCGCGACGGAAGAAGCTTGGCAAGCGTATCGAAGTGCATGATCTGGTCGGTCGCAAGTAGTCGCAACACGTCCGAGTACTTCGGGTTAACGCCGTCGAGAAGGTGTCCATTAACCGGCTCCATTGTTTCGTCCTTCTGCTCCTCATCTTCTTCGTTGGTTCTGTTCGCCAGAATCAATGTCAATACTTTGTCAGTTCACCACCAATAAACTTCAGTACAAAAAACATCGGAGCACGTACTGGGCCGGGTTAGTCGGAGGCTTGTTGTCAGCGGAGGCCATCGCGCGGTACTGCATCGCCTTGATGTACTCGTCTGGCGTCATGGTGGACACCACCTCCTCCTCCTTCTCGCTGAACAAGTTCTCGAACTCGTCATCAGCGCCGGCGCTCTGCAAACGTACAACACATGAGCTTCAACAAAAGCAACCCTTCAAGCCCAAAAGCCTCCTACGACGTACGCTCTTGTCCTGCACCTGGAGCTCGATCCAGTTCTCTGCGTCGATCTGCTGCTTCTTGTACGCGTACGAGTTCTGGATGGCGGACATGGCGCGCTCCGATTGCTTCTTCTTGAACTGGAACTGCACCTCCTTCATCTCGGCGGGCGGGGGCTCCAGCTTCTCCTCCACGTCCATGTCCTCCTCCTCCTCGTTCACGGCGTCGTCGATGTGCGCGAGACTCGGGCGCATCTGCATGACGGCCGACAGCGGCGTGAGGTGCAGCTGGCCCTGCCGAAAGACGCCCACCGCGTAGTTGGACAGCGCCGGCACGCTGGCCGACTGCAGACGCAGGTGCTTCTGCTTCAGATACTCCTCCGCGTCCTGGTCGAAGTGCTCGCTGCGCTGGTCCACGGGGAAGTCCAGCTGCAGCAGCTGGTTCGAAGGCTTGACGCGCGCGCGACGCGGCGGCTGCGGCATCGGACGGTACGTCGGCCGCAGCGGGAACTGCACCAAGTACAGGCTGTGGCGCAGCTCGTCGGCGAGGTGCACGGGGATCTCGCGCACCACGGGGTCGTCGTCCATGGCTGTGGTGTCAGTCAGTCAGTTACTTGGCTTATCGTCCAATGATGGCTCTTGGTGGTGGCCGAATGGACACTTCATAACGCCCACCTCGCTTCAGTGACATGCACTTGGCGTGGTGTTTGGCGGACGCGGACACTTCTTGACTCGACCTGAAGCTGCGCGGAGCATGTCGTCCATTCCTCGCATCATCGACAGGTAAGTCCCGGCGTGTTGTAGCTCGTTGAATAGAGGGAGGACTGTAGTTTGCAGCTGTGAAGACGCGGCGGCTGGGCGTGGTCTGTGGCCGCCGCTATGGCGCGGGGAAGGAGGAAGATCTCACCCCATCCCATCCACTTGCTCTCTGGCTCTGCAGACAGCGACAGCGATGACGACGTCCCGCTCTCCGCGTTGCGCGCCAAGGCCCCAGCGGTGAAGGAGGAGGTGAAGACGGAGGTGAAGGCGGAGCTGCCGGCGGTCAACGGGCTCAAGGCCAACGGCAACGGCAAGCGGCAGGCGGCGCCCGGCAGCGACAGCGACGACGACATCCCGATCAGCGGCTTGGCCAGACGCAAGAAGCTGAAGGTGGAGACGAAGGTGAAGGCGGAGAAGGCGCTGCTGGCCACGCCCACCCCGCGCAAGAGCAAGAAGACCAAGAAGCGAGTAATAAAGGTGGGGCACAGGCTCCCTGAGCTGGTAGAGAGACAGAGAGACTGACGGTTGTGTTGTGTTCTATTGTGCAGATCAAAATCCGTCAGCAGGAGTGCTCGGAGGCGCTGTACGAGACGCTCAAGGGTCGACTGGCGCAGGAGCTGCTGTGCCGCTGGTGGTACGCGATGGAGTGGCCGCCCGTGAAGAAATCAGCAGCGGTGGGTGGCGATAGATCATCTGCTGGCCAATATTGACGCGTGGTCTGTACGCTGACATGTCGTCGCTTTGATGCTGGTAGAAATTGCATGGGGTTCAGGAACTCGACGGATATCCTGGCGCCTTCATCCGCGTAAAGGTGCGTGCGTTGGTCTTGATGCTGACTGAAGCCAGCGTTCGTAGAGAGTGACTGTTGTTATTTGGATGTTTAGGGGGAAGACTTAGGATCAATCCTGGACACTCGGTCATCCGTGGGCAAGCCGTCATTCCTGCACTTCTTCGCGATGCCCTCGGCGGATCTGCTCAAGCTGCTGCTTCAAGCGTACGACAAGCAAATGGAGGTGTTGATTGAGCACGAGGTTAGTAGAAAGAAAGTTTCGTAAGGTGCGGTTGTTGCGCTGAATACCGCTGACACTTTTTTCTTCTGAACCGAGCAGGGTCCAGATACTCCGCTGCTGAAGGAACTGCGAAAGGAGCGCGCGTCGGCGTCGCGCATTGACCCGGACAAAGCCGACCGAAGCGTTCGGAAGTTGCTGAAGGAGTTTTCCGAGTTGGATCGAGAGATCAAGGAGGTGCAGGCGCTCGCGCTCAAGGAGATGGAGAACGGCGACGAAGATGAAGACGAAGAAGACGATGACGACGACGACGACGATGAGGATTAGAAAGTCTGCCGTTGCTTGAGGTTGTAAAGCCCGCGAAAGAAAAACTCCCCAAGAATACGAATACACAAGGCGGCGGAGGCGATAGCTAGCAGCGAACACAGCAAAAGACGCCGACATTTGTAGACGATAAACAAGGTGATTTTTGGTTTCGGTGGAGTCAAAGATCACCAACAAAGCACAGCAACATACAAACAGCATGCCAAGGTCTGGCCATCCAATATATTATCCACCCCAACGTCTCAACACACAGACATCTCTAGCTGATTTTTGACGTGGTTTGGTGACTTGCTGCTTCCGTCCCTGTGTGATCTACTCGATCTTCGCGCGGAGCGAGTTGCGGAAGTAGGCGTTGCCCACTCCGCCGATGCCGAATGCAGGTCCGATGCGGCCCACGCGAGCGAGCACGGACTTGAAGTACTCGCGCCGGACGAAGTTCACGTGCTGAGCGGCGGCGTGGCCCTTGTTGTTGTACAGGTCGAGGCCCAGCAGATGCAGCGGCGTGGACAGGAACTGCACGGCCGCGGGGCACACGAGCTGCGCGAAGGTGCTGGCGTTGGCCTTATCCATGAGGCCCTTGCCCTCGATCTCCCTGGCCAGCACCTTGGGGGCGTTGAACGACGCGCCGCACGTCATGGAGTCGCGCACGGCGAAGAGGCCGATGGACGCGAGCGGGAAGGCGGTGGGCGCGATGACGCCGAACATGCGCGCGAAGGCGCGGTCCTTGGCGATGCACAGCGACATGTTGACGGCTGTGGTGCCGATGAACTTGGGCATCTGGTTGTCCGTCTCGGCGAACTCGCAGACCGAGTCCACGACGTTGGCGGTCACGTACGTGGCCGTGTAGAGCCCGAAGATGAGGTGGAACTCGCGCTTGCCCACGAAGCGCAGCGGGTGCTTGAGGAACTCGACGCCCAGCTCCTTGAGTCCGCGGCCCAGCGGCCGCGCGCCGCTGGCGTTCTCGATGATGGCGCGGTCCACGATGGTGATGAAGGGCGCCACGCCGAGGGACGCGGCCATGGCGGCGACGGTGTCGGCTGCGAGCTGCTTGGCCAGCGTCACGGCGCCGGGCTTCTGGTCGCTGGAGGTGTCGGCCATTGGGTCTGTCGTCTGCAGGATAAAGAGCAAGTGGGGCGAGTTCCTACAGAGCGGCGCGTTGTGGCTGTCCACGGGGCCGAAGTCAAGCGTAGCTGCTCGAAGGCGGAGGAACTGCTGGAACCCCGTTTGTGCGATGTGTGACGTGGTGGGGGGATGGGCGGCACATACAAACAACAAGGCTAAAGTGCAGCGAGCCCCAGCAGCCTACCATGATGCCCACGCCGCTGAGCAGAGCCGCCCGCCCTCGTCACCGGGGGATTTTTCCGTGTCAAAGGCCAACGAGGTGGCAAGCGAGCGCCATCCATCGCCGGCGGCGCAATTGAAGCGCTTGAGCGTCTCAGCTGCAGATTTGCCGACTTCAACTTGGCCCTGCGCATTGTGTCGTTGGAGACGCCAACGCGTCCACAATGCAACAGCGTCCCGGTTGCTGTTGCAACTTGCAACAGTTTTCAACCTCGCGGAAGCAGACGCCGCTCGAGGCACACTTGTGTGTTGCACCTCGTCGCTGGGGGCGACGTGACAACTGCAGTTAACGTTAAACACTTTGTCGTGTTGAATCGTCTCGTGTTCCTCGAGTCGTCCACTCGCTGTGTGTTGCCTACCGTGCCGAGGAGCGGATAACTTACTCAGTGAGGCGAGGCAATCCCCTAGATACCTTATATTTTGGCTGGGGTGGTCTTGTAAGTTTGATCAGGATGTCCTGTGTTTTAACAAAGGTGCAGTATGTAAACATTTAGCTGGTCGACTTCAGCTTCACAAGTTCACAAGTCTCTCAGTCGAAACGCAGTCACTCACTTGAGATTTCCTTTATTTCTTTTTACAGCTATATACTTCTTACCCATTGGGATGTGTGCCGGATCTCGCCACAGCTACGGCGTCGCCGCAACACAGGCCACCATGCAGGTACCCATTGCGGCGTTGCAGCCGAACATTGCCGGTAGGAACAGCACCCCGGCTGACGAGTAGCACGCGACAGCGGCCGCGTTGCATCCCGCCTGGCAAATGGCATAGGCCAAGGGTCCCGCATTGACTTTGGTCGAGACAGCGACCGCCAGGATGACGAACGCAGCGGTGAACTTCATCAGCATCTTGGCTTGAGTCTTGAGGTTCGAGCTTTCTCCGTCAAAACAGAAAATGGGGTCTGCGAGCCCTCGAGCCAAGAACCACGACGTAGTTGGTGTCGGCTCTTCTTGAAGATACCTTTCCGAGAAAGTTGGCACCACCCTTGAGGTTTGCTACATCATAGTCAGACCTCTACCATGCTGTCCGGATCACAGTTGAAGTCCCAAGAGGAGTTCCATGCCTGAGGCATTGTCCATTTTGTCTCCTGGCAGTGAAGACTACCCGCAAACGTTTCCAAGCGCCACCGGTTCAAGATGCTAAAGAAGATCGCTGCTGCGCTCGTGGTCCTGGGACTCACCGCCTCCCCCCAAGTCAACGCGGGTCCTCTGGCCTACGGCATTTGCCAAACTGTGTAACGCACTCGTCGTGGCGTGTTACACCGCCGCCGGTGCGGTGTTCGGTACCGTGACAGTCGGTGTTGGCACCCTACCGGCTATCGTCGGTTGCAACATTGCTCAAGGAACGTGTATGGCTCACTGCGTTGCAGCTGGTTTGGCACCGACGCCGTAGCTGGTGGACATTGCAAGACCTGGCGCGCACTCCAAACAAGTAATACGGATGCATGTACATGCTTTTACGGGTTCATTCGCTTGATTGACGAGCACTTCCCCGCTGTGGCTTTATGAAGACGTACTCTGGGCGGTCAAGCGAACAAACCCGTAGAAGCATGCGAATGGATTCGTCTTCCAAAACTACCGTGACGGTGCAGCTATGGCTCGTAGATACTATCTACTAGATAGTGTAAGCTTACGAGCAAAAAATCCTTTAATATCAACTTCGTGTTGCAGTGCGTTGTATGAGTCCCGACATCTTCATGAAAGGACATGATACTCACTTTGCAGAGGACCAGTCTCCTACTCTAACCTGGCGGGTGATCGCGTCGAGAATTAGGATCTAGAGGAATCAGAGCCAACGTCGTTGTCGCGGATGTCAAGCGAGAGCACTTGAAGGTTTCTGAGTGTTTTCTGCTAGAGGAAAGAAGAATGAAGACAAACGCGGCACCCATGCAGTTTGCAGCGGTATGCCACAGTTGTTGGCAATATTGCAACGGTGTGTCGTTTGAAAGTTAGGTGCTGAGACGACACATTTAGTTTTGAACAAACTAGATTTATATCTATATTTAGTTTTCAGCAAATTAACAGATGGATTTAGAGTATGATCAAACTAGATTTAGCTTTGACCAATCTAAATTGAGATGAGATTAAACTAGATTTGGTAACGTATACAGATATTATTAGTAGTAATAATTTAATACTAAAATATTAAAATATAGGGGGAAAAACAAAGTACTACTAATACTAAACGGGCTATTTCAAACATATTAATATGACTTTTGAAAAATCCGGCTTGATTTAGCCCTAAATTTAGGCCAGGCGTCTTTTCCGTCGTTATGACAGGCTGATGCGCCCAGCCGAGCGCCTCAGTGAATAAATTGCAGCCAGGATGTCCATGTTCGTAGTGGTGGGCTCTAAGGAACCGCTGTACAAGATGGAGATGCGCGCGCGGCGCGAGGAGAGCGCCCACGTGGATGAGTTCGTGCTGCACGCGGCGCTGGACCTGGTGGACGAGCTCATGTGGACGACGCCCGCCATGGCGCTCAAGGTCGTGGACCGATTCAACGACCAGCTCGTGTCGGCCTTCGTGACAGCCTCGGGCGTCAAGTTCCTGCTTCTACACGAGACCCGCAACGACGACACCGTCAAGGCCTTTTTCCACGAGGTGCACGAGCTCTACGTCAAGGTGAGGAGGGCGACGGAGGAGACCAGGGGTCGTCTTACTGCCACTACTAAAGATTCAACTTTCATTCACTAACTAGCTGTGTGTGATATCAATGCAGCTGCTGATGAACCCTTTTTACGAGTATGATACGCCAATCTCCTCCGAAGTGTTCGATGCGAGAGTGAAGACGCTGGCACGAAGATACCTCTAACATGAAGGCAACACTTGTAGAGTACCGTGCATTGGATCTACAAAATGTCAACATGACGTACAGGGTCTTTGGAGATTAAATTGATATCCACAGGGTTTTAAGAACAACAAACCAAGCATGTGGGATGAAAGCCGACGCAGCGCGCGAGCGCGCGTTAACAGTAGCTTCGATTATTGCAAAATAGCTCTCTGGTTCATTCCGGTTAAGTGGCGGCTGCGAGAAGCCTCCGAACTTAAGCGCGCACCACCTGGCCGGCAATGCGGTCCAGGTCCTGCTGGCCGTGGCTGGAGATCTTGCGGCCGCCCTTGTTCACGCCCTCGGCGCACTTCTCCACGACCTTCATCTCCTCCAGCTGCTGCAGGATGTGGCGGATGAGACCGCCCGAGGCCTGCTGGAAGTGCTGACGGTGCACGCCCTTGCGGGCGGCGCCACCGTACACCTTCTTGAGCGAGCCCACACCAGTGTACTGGCGCAGGTACACCTTGCGCGCGATGGAGGCGGCGCGGATGTAGTACCAGTCCGGGTCCGAGGGGGAGTACTCCTTGAACGAGGCCGTCTTGACCACGTCCCACCAGGCGGGCAGCTCGATCTTGCCCGAGCGCTTGAGGTGCTCGGCGTAGGCCTTGATGAAGTCAGCGGGCTTCACGTCGCGCACGGTCACACCGCGCGTCACTTCTTCCTCGTCGTAGTCAGCCATGTTGGAGTCTGTAGTGAATGGGGGGGGAGGGGGCACAGCAGAGGTTAAGAACACGTCTGTACCACCGCACTCCGGGCGGGACTCAACGCATGGCCGAGTCCACGTCAGTCGCGCAGGACAGTCTCGGTCTTAAGACACATCGTCATTATATAACGACACATTCCAAAGCTCTACGACGACTAATCCCGCGCCAGGGTCTAAACTAATCACAGGGGCACGTACTTGTTAGGAGAGGAACTTTGCAACAAATGCCGAGCTTTGCTGCGCCGCCCGCCGGTCAGAAGCCCCTCCACCAGTGAAAGCCGCGCGCGCAATTTCGACCAATTGAAGCGCTGGAACCGCCGGGTTGGCGGCTGAGCCAGTCGATGCGATCGGATTTGGCGGGGCACATGCCGGATCGCAGGTGAATATGCCAGATCACAGGTCGGTGCCCCTGCCCGGCCATTGGCTGGCCATTGGCTGGCCAGCACCGAGCTTGGGCGCAGGATCAGTCGCGAATCGAGCCCTCCGCTGAGAGTCTACGTACGCCACACACGCCCTAGCTAGGAATATGTTGGTTCTGTTCGAGACGGCCGCGGGCCACGCGCTGTTCAAGGTGCAGGATGAGGCCAAGCTGGCCAGCGCCGACGATGTGTACAAGCACTTCGCCACGCCCGAGAAGGCGGCCAAGGTGCTGAAGCTCAAGGGCTTCAATGCCTTCAAGGACACGACGGAGGCCGTGGCCGCCGCCACCGACATGGTGGACGGCAAGATGGGCAAGGCGCTCAAGAAGTTCCTCAAGAAGAACGTGGTGGACGCCGGCCTGAAGGACAAGCTGGCCGTGTCGGACAAGGCGCTCGGCTCGCTCATCAAGGACAAGCTCAGCATCGCCTGCGTCAACGACAGCGCCGTGATGGAGGTCATGCGCGGCATCCGCGCCAACATGGACACGCTCATCACGGGCCTGGAGGACGACGACCTGAAGGCCATGACGCTCGGTCTGTCGCACTCGCTCTCGCGCTACAAACTCAAGTTCAGCGCCGACAAGGTGGACACGATGATCGTGCAGGCCATCGGCCTGCTGGACGAGCTGGACAAGGAGATCAACACGTACTCGATGCGCGTGCGCGAGTGGTTCGGCTGGCACTTCCCCGAGATGGGCAAGATCGTCTCGGACAACCTGCAGTACGCCAAGTGCGTGCTCAAGATGGGCGTGCGCTCGCACGTCAAGAAGCTCGACTTCTCGGACATCCTGTCGGAGGACGTGGAGGCCTCCATGCGCGAGGTGTGCGAGGTTTCTATGGGCACGGACATCTCGGAGGAGGACGTGGTCAACATCTCGGCCCTGTGTGAGCAAGTCATCTCCCTCACGGAGTACCGCGCGCAGCTCTTCGACTACCTCAAGAACCGCATGAACGCCATCGCCCCCAACCTCACGGTCATGGTGGGCGAGCTCGTGGGCGCTCGTCTCATCGCCCACGCCGGCAGCCTCATGAACCTGGCCAAGCACCCGGCCTCGACCGTCCAGATCCTTGGCGCCGAGAAGGCTCTCTTCCGTGCCCTGAAGACCAAGCACGACACCCCCAAGTACGGTCTCATCTACCACGCCTCGCTGATCGGCCAGACCGCCCCTAAGCACAAGGGTAAGATCTCGCGTGTGCTGGCTGCCAAGACGGCGCTGGCTGTGCGTGTGGACGCTCTGGGCGACGCCACCGAGGCCACCATCGGCTTCGACAACCGCGCCAAGGTGGAGGCCCGCGTGCGGCAGCTGGAGAACGGCTTCTCGGGCATCCCCAACAGCAACGGAAAGACCAAGAACGAGGCGAAGAAGTACGTCAAGACGGAGGACAGCAAGTCGTACAACGCCGACGCCGACATGACGGTGTCGAGCAAGAAGCGTAAGGCTGAGGACGCCGACGAGGAGGAGGAGCCCAAGGTTAAGAAGGAAAAGAAGGAGAAGAAGGCCAAGAAGAAAAAATCCTCGGAGGAAGAGGCTCCTGCCGAGGAGGACAAGAAGGACAAGAAGAAGAAGCACAAGAAGAAAAAGAGCGCTGAGGAATAGACGCACCAGGCATGCGGGTGATCGGTCGGACATCCTGGTTGTTAGACAGACTGTAGCTCGGTCGGCTGGTCGCTTGCCTTGCCCCCTTGCTCTTTATTGTTTCTTCTAAGGGGTAGCCGCAAGGTCCCTAGTAACTTTAACATTTGCTTTCCATTTCATTTCGTACGTCGTTGAAGCTGGTCTCCGGTATCTTTTGGTCAAGAGTAGAAAAGTCGCTGCGTAGCACAAGTCAAATCTCTTCCAAGCACCAAGTGCATGAGCGAACCTGAACACCAACAAAGCAGCAGCAAGGCCATGGACCGCTGGCTGGAGGTGCGCGGCAAGGTGCAGAACGTCATGTTCCGCCAGACGGTGATCCGCGCCATGCAGAAGCGCGGCCTTGAGGGCGGCGCCACCAACGACCGTCAGGACAGGAACCTGGTTCGGATGACGCTGCGCGGAGACGCGGAGCGCATGGAGCGTCTGGTGGCGGCGCTGCGTGAGGGGAAACCCATCAACGACTGGGGCGCCAGAGCCACCAGCGTCGAGGACGTGGACGCCGAGCGCGGCTTGGCACTGGAAGCGCACCAAGTGACAACTGCCACCGTGGACAACCACCGCTGGAACCCCAACATCACCATGTTCCTCTAAGCGAGAGAGAGAGCAGAGAGAGAGAGAGTTAAGGACGAACTAGTCTATATAGCGTTTACACCGCGCGAAACCAAGCCGCTTGTGTCCCTGACTTGAGCTGCAGCTAATCGTCGTCGCTGTCGTCTGCGTTCGTCTGACCGCCGCCCAGCATCCCTGCCAGCAGCGACGACGGGTCCGTGGAGCCCATCTCCTCCTGCGCCTTCTTCATCTCCTCCGGGTCTGCACCCAACAGCAACAAACACAGGCAACAGTCAGTCCCTACTAGCATTCCTCTCCTCTCTCCTCTCTCTTACTCACCCATTCCCTCGGACAGCTTGGGCAGCAGGTAGAGCAGACCGATAGGCACGATGATGGTGAGGAAGGACGGGCTCATGATCATGCCCAGCAGGTTGAACTTCTCGCGCTGCTCAAAGTAGTCGAGCTCCTTGACGGCCTCCGCCACGAGCGGGTAGTTGGCGCGCGTCTTGGGGGCGCCCGGGTACTTGAACTCGAGCGCGCGGATGAGGCCGTCGGCCCCGACGTCCACTTTGAACTGGCTGAAGAGGAACTGCGTGGACGGGATGTCCACCACGTAGCGGCCCGGCGCCACGTCGCGGAACACGAAGGCGCCGTCCGAGCGCACGAAGGCCGTCCGCTCGCCGCCGTTCAGCTGAACCTGCAGCGGCACCACCTGCTCCGTCACAGAGCCCAGAGGGTACACGGTGCCGCTGATCTCGAACGCCTGCGCGCACGCCGCCAGCAGCAGCGCCAGCAACGCGCACAGCCTCGAGGTGCTCGACATCGTCATCATCGTGGCGGATAGATAAGTGAAAGGGGGAGCCGTTATGGACGTGGTGTGGTGCACACTGCTTTGGGAACTTGTGGAAGATGATAGTTTACCTGCTTAAAATAATGTTGAAGCGACGCAAGGTGGCCATGAACTGGTGCTGTGTCTTCAGTTGACCGCAGAGCGTGATGAGGTACTGGTTCGAAGGCAGACCCTGGTTCTTGATTAGGTAGCTCAAGAACTTCTGCAGGTCGGCTGAAAAGTTGGTGATGGTCTTGGTGGCGACGAATGAAATAACGGTGGTGGCGCCGTTCGAGACTTTGTACAACTTGAAGCTGTTGCTGTCGATAGTCGCGGTAGCGATGGTCTTGCCCGTGCTGGAGATTGGGCCGGCTCCGCCGAACGCGACCAGCCAGATCATGATCTCGTACTCGTTGCTGCCGCTGGCAATCGAGCTCGTGAACAAATCGTAGGGCACGTCAGCGTTCCCGAGGAGAGCGAGTAGGAGTACTTCATGGTCGTAAGGCGTTTGAGTAGGGCTTGACCTCCGTGGCGCCGCCTCCTGTTCAGGTGTACGAGTTGTGCCAGCCGATGAATACCGTCGATGACGTAGCTGCAGCCTGCTTTGCCGCGCTTCTAGCTACGAAGATAGTTTGAATGCAGAACTTGGAGATGACAAGTCGCGCTGCATTTTAAGTTTGCTTTCGTTCGTTGTAAAAAATACTTGCAGATTTTTGTGCAACAATCTAGAGTTGGTACGCGGCTCAGTAATGCCTAATGCTCAACCACTCGAGCTCGCAGCTCAGTTTCTGCTTCACCACGCACAAACGTCGCCCGTCTTGTTCTCCATTATCGTCGAGGTCTCCAGCAAAGCAAAATACGAGGTGGCCTTGTCCATCCCGAACGCCGCAAAGTCGCGGATCTGTCCGACGCTCGTGTTCACAACGACCGCTCTGTCCGTGCAGTTACTGTCTGCGTAGAAGGCGATCTTCACCTGTCCGTCGACAAAGGCCGATCCCATGACTGGGATGCCCGACCATGTGGCTGAAGACGGTCGTACCCTTACAGCAAGACGCGATCTTAAGATCGTAAGTACTGCTCGCGCGTTTCGTCACCGAGCTCCTGTATTTTGCGCTTGAGTGCAGCCATGGGTTCACATGCAAAGGCATCACCACATCGAGAGATTGAACCACAATCTGCAACGAATCAATGTTAAGGCAAAATGCCAATTTGATGTCCACTGCCAGTTTGATGGCCAGACTACCGTATTCCACGATGAGCTGTCCCCCTCATTTCTCCTCGAAGAGCTGTCCGGGACAGCTCTTCGAAAGCCCAAGGGAGGGGACAGCCTGTCCCTCCTTTGGGCTTTCAATATAAAGTGATGGGCAACTTTTGAAAGGTCTTCCTTGAAGAGCTGTCCCCCCCTGCTGTGATTTCAACCAATGAGAGCTCATTTCTACTTTAGTAAAGACCTGAGCACACTAATAGAGAGTTTTCGCAGTCACGGTTCCTGATCCTAATCCAGAACCTGATAACTGACGGGGACACGGACCGGGAAGACAATATGCTTGCTTTCGCAGACAATCCGTGTCCAGTCGAGTCAAACTGCGCAGCAATAAATTCTTAGAGTGATAGTATGCCAATCCACCACGATCACACCCCGTCAATTTCATGCATGGTCCATTCGCTAATCTACCTGGTAACTTCGTCGTTCATGCCACCTAAGAAACCCAGAGCCACCCAGACGCGTAAAGGATCGTCGACATCGAGCCCAGCTCCTGGTCCGTCAGGGACATCGGCAGAGGACTCTATGGAGATCGGTCCGTCAGGGACGTCGGCGGAGGATTCTATGGAGATCGCAGGGACGCTGAAGAAGACCCACAAGAAGTTTAACAAGGAAGACGACCTTATCCTACTCCGACAAGTGCAGGCCGACCGTCCCTTTGCCGCGGATAGAGGTTGTATTATGGAGGATTGGGCCGTGACTGCCGCTAAGGTGACTAGCGTTGAAGAGTTCGCAAAGGACAACCTGACCAACAAGTCGGCACAAGCGCGCTTCAACGTGCTGCTGGAAGCGCATCGAGCCTACAACGCCAAGTCCGAGAAGGCGTCTGGAGTATCGGAAGAGTACACGGAGAAGCACCAACTTCTGGACGAGCTACTCTCTGCCGTAGAAGAGCACATGCGCAAGGAGGCCAAGCGCGCACGCGAGGCCAAGGAGAAGCTTAAAGCCGAGGGAGATGCTGGAAAAGTCATGCGCGACGCGGCCGTAGCTCGGATGAAGGACCGTAAGGAGGGAGGCTCCGAGGAATCTGCCAAGCGTCGTCGCTTGAACGTTGGCACGGTGATCGACCTCATTCGCGAAGATTCGGAAAAGGAGCGTACGGTGCAGGAACGCCGTTGGGAGGAAGAACAGAAGGATCGTGCCATCGATCGTGAAATGAGAGAGCGGAAGTGGGATGAGGAACGAGAGTCTGAGCGGAACTTCCGTCTTGAGATAGCTCGTTTGGAGACTGAGCGTCTCGATAAGATGCTCCAGCTGGCTACGATGAAGTCTCCTACGCGTCCGACGGGACTTGACTCTGAGCTCCGCTGAAGTATTCTCGCAACGATGGGGGCGCCATCTTGAAGTAGGTGCTGATCTGGTTGGGGCTGTAGCAGTTGTGACAATTTGTAAGCAGCATCGCGACCTTAACAAACTTACCGACTGGTGATAAGCGAGCTTTTTGTTGTTTTTTGAAGTCGATGTAAGGCCACAAAGTCTTCATCATCTTGAAGTTCCACTCTACCGACTCACGTACGCTACTCATCTCACGGTTGAATGCGCGCTCGATGGGATCACTGACATTACCCTTGTAGCCACTCACGATGAACTGCTGGACACCATACGCAGGATCCCCATACAGAGCTCGTCCACGAAACAATTCGACATGCTCTTCAAAATAAGGGAGCAACCTACTAGCGTGTAGCATCGCTGAGTCGTGACGTCTGCCCTCCATCGGCCCCCAAAAATGAACGCACATTCCGTCCGGGGCAGTGATTGCTTGATAGTTAAAGCAATGATACCGCTTGTGGCCGCTGAATACTTGACGCTGCAGATTTTCGCCTCTAACACCACGCCGCGGTGCCGGACGCGCGATGGCAACTTTCGTACCGTCGATAAAGCCGAAAATGCTGTCCATCGGGGCACCTTTAGCCTTCACATGATCACAGTACGATTGCATTCGCGCTCGTAGGAGTTCGGTAGGCGCAAAGATCAAATCCGCGAAATTGTCATGTATGTAGTCGACCATGTGCAGAAAGATCCGTGACATAGCTGGGATAGAGCGGCCAAACGTTTTCATCATATCGAAATACCTTTTAGGGTATACCAGGCGAGAAAGCATGATGCAAAGCGCTTCAATGCCCGGCAGTGAATCGCGCTGGTCTGTCACGACAATCTCAGGGATCTGAAATAGCTCATGGAGCTCGCGCAATGCGGACACGTTAAACCGAAACTCGAGATCTGCATTGGTGTCAGTGTATCCGTCGAGGTTGAAGTTCTCGTCGGGAATTTCTGGCTGCTCGACGAACTTCAATCCACACAAATACAATAACTTCTTCTTCTTGGAGATACGAGCGTCCTTCCAAATATACCATGTCAACAGGTCCTCCGAGTTCAACTCGTCGATATACCCCCCATCAGCGTCTGACCCCTCGTCCACGTTCACCTCGCAGGCGTACTCTTCGTCCAGGTGTACCTCGCCCACATACTCCTCGTCCGAGTTCACCTCGTCCGCATACTCCTCGTCCAGGTTCACCGTGTTCGCGTAGTCCTCAGCAGAGTTGACCTCCGCTGCGTACTCATCGCCCGAGTTACCGATCTCCACATTCTCCACATCCGAGAGTTCGGCTGAGTTTTCTCCATTCGAACACCTCATGAACGAGTTCGCTGAGATAGACGTATCGTACAAGTTCATCTCGCCGGAGTTCGCGTACGCCACGTCACTGTTCACCCACGCCGGGCGCTCCACTCCTGAGTAATCGGCGCCCGAGATCAGCACGCCCGAGGTCCCCGCGGCTGGGCGCACCGTGTTCGCGTTCTCGGTGGCCGGGGTCAGCCCGCCGAAATCGTCCATGACCACGTTCACCACCTCCACGGCCATCCTGTCGGGGTTATCCTCGTCCGTGCTCAACACATACAAGGTCTCCACGTTCGAGCTCACATCATCCCCCAAGTCCATGGCTGCCTGGATATCCACGCCGAATGACTCGATCCTGGGTAGCTCCACCGTCACTGCGCGCGCTCCCTTCCTGTTCGTCTTTACCTCACCACACGGACTTCCCGCCTAAATCAAAGTGTGAGTGCGTGCAAGCATCCCTCTCGGCTGTGTTAGATCTGAGAACGCGCATTAGAGAGGAGAGGTTCTGGACGGGGATTTCATTCCTGGTTGTGTGGCTATTCCCCGGACTGCCAGGGATCAAAATCCTGATTCATAGCCCTATTCCCCGCAAAATGCATTTTTTTTGTATTTTATCCAGGAAACGGACCAGGAACGGTGACTGCGAAAACTCTCTAATGGTACGTTCGTTGGTGTCCATACTGGCGCCCTAGCTCTTTCGGCACCGCTAACATCTACGCATGGACAGGAGGGCGAAACAGCACCGGTGATCCGTGGAGTAGATTCGTGGGTTGAAGCTGGCCGTAGCTGTACATCGCACGAAGTATGCGGGAAGTATCTCAAAATCGACGCCACCATCGTCTTTAGAGGGGAGGCCGTCTTCGAAGATGATGGCGAGGTCGAGTACGCTGTCAAAGCGAACGTTATCCGCTCCGAATAAGCTTCTGTGTCACACGCGTCCTGCTGCGAACACTAAGACGATGACGATGTAATAATGGGTAACCCCATTTCCACATAGCTTTCCTGTTGCCACCCCGAAACGAGGGATTAATTTCTACAGCCTTAGCTATTACTTGATTCGTTGAGACAGCTAGTTCATGCGCTCGCTGATACAGTATCCACGCGGCTAATTCGTTTTCTAGCTCCGCATCACTCCGGGCCCGTCCAGCGTTGAGTGTCTTGGTTCGAGGGTTCCGCATCACTGTTGCCGCCAGCTTAGCCATGTTCTTCGCCCAGCGTTTGATCTGAGAAGGGTCGACGTTGTGGCGCCGCGCAACGCTTTTCACCGGGCCTCTTTGGGCTTCTAACACATTGAGAAGCTTCGCCTTCGTGCTCAAGTATGTTGTCCTGTCGCGCACCCTCCGGCCAAGGGGTCGGGCACGCGCGGGCTGTTGGGCGAGTACGGTCTCTGGGTGGTGAGGAGTTCGAAGAGGCTTCTGGGTCGGTCGGCGGGTTGGTGGTTGTAGGTAGGTAGGCGACACTAAACTGTTGAATAGAAGCTTGTTTCTTGGTTTAGATGTGTTTCTTAGCAGGAAAATGTGCGAGTGAGTGATATACAAAAGCACGCGTCGGCAGCCGCCGACGCCCTCATAGACATGACCCCTCTCCTAGTTCGCTCACCTGGGCTTCTAGGCGTGCCCTCCATCCTTGATCGTGACCCCTCCTCCGCTAGATCCCCTCGCAGCGTCACTCCAGCGCCCTGACACCCGTCCTCAGCGCCTCCACGCTGACCTCGGAAGCTTCCCGCCGTCGTCGTAGCCGCCTGACTTCTGAGTCTCGGGTCATCAATTGGAGTAGCCCATCGTATTGTTGCACACTGTACCATGACAATGGTACCAGAAGTGTACCCATACACAGAAGCATCCCACCGAGCCACCCTCGGCAACCTTGGTGCAGAACCGTCTTGGTCCAGGCCCAGCGACCAACCCGCTGGTTCGCGACCCACATTCCCGGGTACGGGACATTCTCCCCGACTTGAGGTTTGACGTCCTCGTCAAACGCGGAGCTGGGCCTGGTTGACCCGATTGAACGCTGCCGCGGAACCGACTCGGCCGACGAGAACGCGGTTGTAATAGTGTAGATGCCACAAAGAATGATGTCCAAAACGATAGCAAGCGTCATCCACATCCGCTGGGTGGAACCGTTCTGCACCCTCTTCACGTAGATAGCGTTCCCGTCACTGTCAACACCCCAGTCCGACAACGAAGCGTGCTCCCCGACTTGGTCGGAACCGTGTTCATCCGAGTCGAATTCCAGACCAATTGCAGCGGTTCGTAGCTGACCAGAAGCATACAAGTAGCATGCAGCGGTCCCAGCCCGCTGGAACTCACTCACGCCTGACACGCATCCACCACCGACATCTCGTTCATCACCGTCACTGCTTGCAGAGCTGCTACCGGACCCGAACGTAGCCGAGATGCTACCCGGCGGTAACACACAGGCTGATCCCAAACACATACGCGAGGGTTTCATGGAAGCGTCCTGAAAGTTGCACGCTTCCGTCTTCATGACCTCGTCCTCGTCGGGGTCGGTTTTCGGCACGGACTCCTAGTCGCGCTCTGGGTTCACGGAGTCTGTGGTGAGGTGCGGGCAACTTCCCAGCGTCCAGAATATACCTTGAGCTAAACTTGAATCAGCAAACCTTGGGCCTAAGCTCAGGGGGTCTCAGAGTTTCAGAGTCTCAGCTGAATGATCTCAGCTGGACCCGACGAAGACTCAGTCGACACCTCCGAACTCGGACTCTTGGCTTGACGCGGCGTGTGCGCCTCCCTTGCGATCCCCTTGACGGTTCTTGCTGGGGCTACGCTTTGGGCCCAGACGTCAGCCAACCACGCCCACTTGTTCCTTGCCCAGTCGTCCTTGGATGTCCTCCAAACGAAGCCTGCTCCCCGCTTAACAGGCCTTCGCTCGCACGTGTCTTGACCCGATTTGCCCCGGGGTTTTCTTTATATAGACACGACTCCACACGCACTTGTCTGCTTCTTCCGAGACTGCAGACCCAGTCTCCCTTGCTTCTCCTCTTCCTCCGGGCGGCTCCAGCTGAGAGCCGCGTACACAGGTCTTCACTCGCCCCCCGACCTAGGGTGGCTCCGAGAGTTGGCTCGAGCTGAGCCAGTCTTGATCCAGGGTTCTCGCCTCTGCGCCCTGGGACTTCCTTGCGGCACTCAGGCTGAGCGCCGCGTACACAGGTCTTCACTCGCCCCCCGACCTAGGGTGGCTCCGAGAATTGGCTCGGGATGAGCCTGTCTTGATCCAGGGTTCTCGCCTCTGCGCCCTGGGACTTCCGCGCACCACGTCTTGACGTAGACGAAACGGCCGAGCGGGGAACCACTATCCCAGGCTCAGCGCCACACGATATCCCTCCAACAACACTGAGAACCACTATCCCAGATGCTGTTCTGCCTGAAACCTCAAAGTAGATCACCTTCTACCCGAAAATATGAAATACACGCTGAGTGCAGTCGCCTAGTTCGACCTGTCGACGTGTAATGAAATGAAATAGCCAAATGAGTACCCCTTCACACCGAGGTACACCCACAAGGACTATATGGGGCTTGAGTTTTGGTTGAGTCTCTCCTTAGACACCCTCTTCCGCAGCAACACACTTAACGCTGTGGCCTTCGGGGCAAATTCGATTCTGATTAATACTTTACATGTGCAAACAAAGACCTATCAAGGGGGGGCGCTCGGCTTCCTTCGGAGCGCACCCAAACAAATACAGAAAGATTATATGGCGAGCGGTGGAAAGATCATCTTGCGCGCGGCCTGCAGGCTTGTGTCGAGCGGAGCTTCAAAGTGATAGTGGCTCGCAAACCAGCGGCGCGCAGCACTTCCACCTGAGACCGGGCTTGATGATTGGACGATCCGCGTTAAAGTCGCGCGTGGTCTCCTGATCACATGTCAGCCGACCCCTGATTACGCCACTTTCCAAGTCCGTGATTGGCTGATAGGGGTGCGTTACGGGGATGCGACAGTGCGTCATATGGGTGCGGCCGTGTGTCATTCAAAGTGGTAGTGGTTCGCAAACCAGCGGCGCGCAGCACTTCCACCTGAGACCGGGCTTGATGATTGGACGGGTCGCGTTAAAGTCGCGCGTGGTGGTCAGTAATCTCCTGATCACATGTCGCCCAACCCCTGATTACGCCACTTTCCAGGTTTGTGATTGGCTGAGAGGTGTGCGTCACGGGGATGCGACAGTGCGTCATCTGGGTTCAGCCGTATGTCGAACCTGATTTGTGATCAGCAATCATTTGATGACCGCCTCTTCGCAGCGACTGTTCCCAACGCCTCATCGCCCATGTCAATCTGAGCCTCTGAGCCTCTGAGCCTCCACTGGACCGGAACGTGAAGTGTCTCCAAGTGTCCAACTCCACTACGCTGAGCCTCCTGAGATTCAGCGAATCATCTCTGTGCTTCACTTAATCTCAGAGTGTCCTCCAAAGCTGGACCCTGGGGAACTACTGAACCACCAAGAGCGTAGCAACCACTCCGTTGAGCATCCAAGCTGCTCGCTGAGACTCAAGGTGACTCGCTGAGCTCGTGTGCACACCTCTGCAACGGCTGAACTCCATCGTGACCAAAGCAGACACTCCTCCGCTGAGACTCGCCATCTTCAAGACCATGACTTCTGAGCTCAGTGAATCACTGCTGATGTTGCTGAAGCTCAGCCATCCTCGACCTGGGCACCTCAAGCTGAGCGCAGATACCATCGGCATCACCACGTCTGAGCTCAGCGAACAGCCTTCGAAGTCGGGCGAGCTCAGCCATACGTGACTCACAGACTTCCAGCACACCAGGACCGCTCGACTGCTTCGGACTGAGAGTGAGTAAGATCGGACTCGCCGTTCTTGAGTTCAGCAAGTGTCTACTGAGACATGTCAAGCTCAGTCATACGTAACCCACCGACGTCCAGACTCAGCGGCTTCAAGGCGTCGTTGCTCAGACTCCATTGCAGTCAGCGTGATCCAGAGAGGCCCATTCAGAACAGCTGAGCTAATGCGTACTCATCTCCAAATACCAGCACGATGTAGTCAAGACTGCTCGCGTGGGCACAGTAGTAGTCTTGGGCTAAGAGCTGAGACTCCACATGCTGACTGTACGTGCTTCGAGCTAATCAACGTAGAAGCAACCACTCGTCAAGCTGCTGCCAGATCTCCTGTAAGGCTAAGAGGGAAACAAAGCCAGTCGATTTACGGAGTCCGTTACAGAATCTGAGCGCACTTCGTCACAACCGTCCCTTATGGGTGCTGAGGCCACCGAGTACTCTTGCGAGTTGGACTCGGCGCCCATAACCGAGCATGCCAGTCATCCACTCTTGTCTCAACCACATCAGCTTCCTTCTCAAATTGCTGCGATCGCGCGAACCTTCAATCACCTTGCAACCGTTCTCCATATCCATTTTTCGAAATCATAACACAAATCAAACTCGAGCATTCACAAAGAGACGCCACGCACATACACCGTTCTCAGCCGGGGCGTGCCTATTGAGCACTGGGCTCAGGCTGCTCGTCCCCAGTTTGCATAGGTATGAACCGTGCTTGCGCTTCAGCGGTCTCAGCAGCGTCCCTGATATTGGAGTCAGAGTCGACCACTTTGACTTCAGGGGGAGTCTCCTCAGCTCGAGTGCAACTTCGGGTGATCACGAATATCCTGGATTTTGGTGACAAACACTCGTCTGTCTGAGCGAGCGACACATGGCCACGAACAACGTCCACTTTAGCGTCAGATACACTGCTAGGCTCCATGTCAAGTTCAGCTTGCTTCGATTTCTGATCGCTGATCAATTTCCCAGTAATTTGGCTCAGCTGAGACAGCTGAGCCAATTCCACCGGGTTATCGATAGAGACGGAGTGTCGAGTCGTCCAAATCTTCAACGTCAAATAGTCTGCTGCCGCGATGAACCCACGCTTAACATGAGCCAGCTCGATCGACTTAAATTTCTGGCGCTGATCTTCGAACTCACTGAGTAACATCCGAGGCCTTGGTTTCAGATACAGGATGAGACCCTGAGCCTCTTGTATAGCAATCCGAGAATCTCCGACGATCATCAATTCTGAAATTCCTCTTGCCAAAGCCCTCTGGGATCCTTCGACCATGCCATGGTACTCAGCCTCGTTAACCGTAACGTCTGCAAAACGGGAACCACGAGCTTGGACTACGTCCCAAGACGGCAGCTTCCAGAGAATGCATTCTGCTGAACCCCATCGATCTGACTTCTTGACATCACCATCAAAGCTGATTAGCCAACCTTCACATTCAGATCCCAGCATCTCGAGGCGGGCCGGAGGAGATTGGATAACGCGTCCCGTGACTGGGATGACATTGTCAGCATTTTGATCTAGCTTGACACGGGGGATAATCTCAGCTCCCATGATCGCGGCCAAACCATCGCCATCCAGCTGAAACTTGATAATTTCCAAGGGCCAAGGGGCTAAGCGCACAGCCCATTGTCTACAACGTCCCTCGAGCGACCGCGATGTGCATATCCACTTGAGCATAGAGCATCGGGTATAGACCTTGATTAGCTTCGCCCCAGCCAACATCGTACGGGAAACCCTGAGAGCTCGGATCAGCGCCACCACTTCATTTTCAGCCGGGTGATACCTGAGCTTGTGGCTATGCAGCACCCTCCCGGTAATATGAACCGGAAAAATTACTCCATCAGACTCTTGACCCAGCACAGCACAGGCTGCCCATGGATTGGCATGGATGATGATCACGAACGACTTCTGAGAATTTGGACCTCTGAGCAGAAGTGTAGACACGATTTTGCGCTTCAAGATCCCAAAAGCTTCCACGGCTCGACCAAGGTCTCGGCCAGACCGGATCTGCTTGTCAGTCAACTTGTTAAGCACAGTTGCTATAACTGGTAGACTTTCGACGAACTCTTTGTAATAGTTCAGACTTGCCAGAAATGGCTGAACATCTCTCAGTGTTGACGGGGACGGGAGACCCAACACACCCTCGGCGATCTTTGACTGAGCTTGGATTCTATCAGCTTCAATTTCGTAGGGAAACCTTTTCTTGCCGAACTTGTTTTTGAGCAGGCTCACTGATATCCCCCAGTACCTCAGCCGGTACAGTCGTCGATCCAAGTCGACGCACAACTGCTCCCAGGTCTCAGCTCCATAGCCGATGTCACAAATATACGGACGCTCCCCTCGAACTGAGTTCAGCTGAGGTGACGACGGGACGTTTCTTCCAAAAACAGTCATACCTTCGATCAGCGTAGACAAATCCGCTTCTGCTGAGTCTCCAACATCAATTCCAAGAAATGACAAGCCATCGACATCCATCTGAGCGGCTTCAGAAGCTGAGAGGCGTGCGAAACTACACAGGCAGTTGACCAACAATTGTTGACAGATCGGCGGAGCATTCTTCAGATCTAATCGTATCTTCGTCCACTGAAAGTGTCTCAGCAGACAAATCAAGACTGAAAAATGCTTTGCCCGTAGCGTCATCGGCACTGTCCAGAGTCGTTTAGCCATGACCAAGCTCAAAACCCACAGCACACTCTCAAACCCAATTAACCAGTCGTCAATCAAAGGTAGATTGTAATGCGTAGGCTTGATCAGCTGAATGGCGATACGATAATCGATGCAGGTTCTGATGTCACCTTCATTCTTCTTCATCTTGATCACAATCGGCGATGCCCATTGTGAATGCGAATACTCTATCAGCTCCGTCTGAAAAAGCTTTTCGAGCTGATCATACGCTTTCCGAAGGTGCTCGGGTCTGATTGATCTGAACCTCCGAGCCACAGGCTTGGCGTCCACATTGAAATCGCCGATTACACTCCTGGCTGGAGTCAGCACAGCATTTCCATCTTCCAGGAAGTTGTCATGATATTTCTCCAAAATCGCGCAAGCTTGGACTTCCATAGCTTTAGTCGTCACTCCGGTCTCACCAATATCAGCCGTAGTCAGGTCAGCTTTTGGACTGAGATCCTTCTGCTTAAGAAGCACAGCCAACTCGTTTCTGAGACCATTTAGCAACTCTGTACCTTCGTAGAAGTACACGGTCGCTTCAGCTTCACCGGAGAGTTCCATTTCCAAGCGCATGCATCGTCCGAGAGACTCGTTCAGCCGAGACACAGGTTTAGCTGCAAAATCAACCGGCTGAGCTTTGAACACTTTGGCCAATTCTTTCTGAGCTCCATGAGTGGTAGTACATTCATCGATCATCACTCGTGATACCACTTCCGGCTCAGACTCATCGCTGGCCGGGGCGTTTTCAGTCCCAGCCTTCGCAATTCCAGCTTCTCCCTCAGCTCTGTCGGACCTAGTCAAATCCGATGAGACGTCTTCTGGAGCCACGCGTGTCCGAGAGGTAGACCGCCAGCTTTGAGTCGCATCATCCTGACCAATTCGTCTTGGGAGTCCTTCCGATTGTCCCTGAGGGAGTGCATTCATCCGATATGCTGAAGCACGGGGATCAGCCCCATCAAGTTCATCGCCATCCTTATTTGGCGGACGTTTAGCCCTGACTGGACCTGGCACAACGTTTCTTTCTCCTTGGAAACTTGAGTGATGCCTTTCCATGACAGTGCGGACTTGAGCTTCCATCTCAGGAATCACTACTCCAGGTTTTCTGATGTCAGCAGTTGTCATATTTGCCTTAGGACCGGGATCGTTCAGCTCAGGGAGTGTGACCAGCCGACCTCCGAGATCATTAAGCAGTTCGGCGCCTTCATGGAAATACACCGTCGTGGCGGCTTCGTCCGAGAAATTACTCTCTAGTCGCATACACCGGGTAAAAGACTCACGCAGTCGATGTCCACGGTCACAAACGAAATCCAGGGGCTCGGCTTTAAACACACTCTCCAGTTCACGCTGAGCTCCTTGTGTCGTGGTACCTCCTCCAGCCATCCTTCGTGAAATCACCTCAAACTCAGAGTTATCACTGGTCGGAATACTCTCAGCCACATTAGTCTCAGACTGTGAGTCCTCATCAACTTCAGTCACGGTAGTCAACTTAGGCTGAGTGCTCATGAACGGCGGATCTCCAGGAGGTAACGGCGGCCAAATCAAAGTATGGCGTCCCTGACTGAGCATACACTTCGGCTGAGCCGGAGGGTTGGTGTTCACCATGTACACCGAGACCTTGAGTTCGGGTCCAGCTGACTGTACATCATCCTTCTTCGACGGTCGTTTCGCCAGCAACAGCTTCCTCGGCCATGTATACATCGGCCTCTCCACGGCAGGTGGTCCTCTTAGCTCAGCTTGACGTGCAACCAATTCTTCCAGCCTCAGATATTCTGTTGAGGGCTCAGCTGCATAGACCAGCGCACTCCATTCACGATATTTCCGAGACCACGGCCGCACAAAGCATTTTCCTTGAGGGAAGTGTTCATTCTCAACCAGGCAGGCGACCACAGTATGCTGAGTAATGCGCGCTACTTGGTCTGAGATGTTCACCACCTTGACAGCCTTGGGCTTTCTCCCAGATCCATAGATAAACTGTGTCACCCATTGATCACCTCGCCCGGCCCATGCCACAGTCTTATCGGGCTCAGCTTGATGATACTTGACCGGGAGAATTACAGATCGTCCAGGCTGAAGTCGGACTGTCTCAGCCGGTGACACATCGATCTCAAGTCCAACATGATCGAGCTCAATACCATCAACCAAGAACAGCGATTCCTCGTCTGGGAGTCGGACGACACCTTTTCGAGCACAGAGTCGGACACCAGCAGCAATCATAAAGTCCATCCCGAGGAGACAGTCTAAGCCCGCACCGATGTTCCCAACCCAAATATCCATGACATAGATCACACCTACTCCAAGAGTCAGCTTGATCGTAGCCTTAGCGGTAGCATACTTCGGAACATCTCCAAACCCCGAAACTCGGAGTCTGTAACCACGTCTGAGCTTGAGTTTCAACTTTCGTGCAAAGTCTAAACTCATGATGCTCATCATAGCTCCAGTGTCCATCATAATCTGAGTCCGATGGTTGAAGATTGCTCCATGAACCATCGCCGTATCGCGTTTCCCGCCGACCAAGACATGATCACTCCACCAACCGTATCGGTCACCATAGGTCAGAGCGAATTCGACATTGTTTTCGAACTCCAGCTCTGAGCTCGAGTCTTCGACTTCAGTGAGACTGGGATAATCACTGGCTTGGTTAGCTGAACTCATGCATTTGGAGTTATCGTTGCACCAGCATGGAAGGGCTGGGCCCACATATGCAAACGCGCACAACGCTTGGGGTTTAGATCCGTCGCGGACTGGTTCCCGAACCAGATATATCGGTTTCTCAGAGTCTGAGCTGTCCGCCAAACGACGAATCGTCTCAGAGTAGTGCATCTCCATGGAATAAAAACTCTCAGCTTTGGAATCAATACTGCGGCACCAATCCTTCTTGAACACATGCGATAACTTCTTCCAGTCTGAGCGTGTTGAATCGGGAAGCTGAGCACACCAGTCTTTCAGAGAACCTGAGAGCCTCATTCTCAGCTGAACAATCCGAGTCTTCTCATCCCATGGCATCATAGTCGCATAGTAATTGAAACGCTCCCACCAATCGACACGATTATCGAGAGAGCCTTGTTCATCGAACTTCTCAAGAGCGTCGCGTGGAACTATAGCTTGGACAACAGCACGAGTTCCCAAACCAGCATCCGACCTCTTAGTCTGAGCTGCGGCATCAAATTGTCCTTCGAGCTCGTCCTGAGACGAATCCCTCGAGCTCGAGCTGCCCAATCCCCAGTCATTATCATCAGGCATCGTAGATCTTGAAGTGCAAGCTTTGCTCCTTCGCCTTGATACAGAAGCTGAAATCCGAGCTGCGGACTCGGTCCGATTGTTCTGGGATGAGTTCTGAGCCGTGGTTGTCTTGTCGCGTAAATCAACAGGTTCAGCTTGACGTTGATTCGCGTGTACCATCTGACAGATGACATCGACCAATTGGTCGAGCTTCGCCAAGCCAGGAGCGATCACTGTCGAGACTCTCAGCGACTCAGTCTGGATTCCAGCGGAATTTAGCAGACTCGTTGAATGACTCATGTGGATTCGCGAATCAGCTTGAGTATTAAGCTGCTCTTGAGCTGATTGGAGCTGGCGAAGCTTCTCCTCTCGCTCAGCTACTGCTTGCTCATGTGCTGCCTGCGCTTGAGCATGTTCCTCCTTCAATCTCAGCAATTCCACATCATATTCGGCTTGGATCTTGGCTTCACGCTCGTCGTGAACTCTCTGTAGCTTAGCTTGCTTGGCTCTGACTTCAGCTTCTTGGAGTTTCTTCAGCGCGTCCAGGTAACACTTAGCACGAATTTCATCCGCCTTACGCATCTCAGCAGCTTCAGCGACATACCTCTCAGCCCCCTTCTCCAGATCTCCTACCTGCTTCCAGTGATCAACATCGGCGTCCTGCTGAGCCTCAGAAAGCTGGGTGCTGGCTGCCTCGCACTTCAGATACTCTTCATGAAATATGGCTGACTCGTCTCGGCTACCAGCCAAAGCTGCGTTCAGACAAACTTCAGTTGCTATTCTTCGACTTTGTTCCGCATCGAAATGTACCCAGGTACTAGCCTCACTGCGAGTCAGATCACACCGGTATTGTTGGTCGAAGCTCGGCAATTCAGCTGATGTCCCAGAGGAAACAAAACGATCTGAGTCAGGTCGACCACCGGAATAACCTGGATGGGTAGGCCTCGTCTCAGCAACTTCAACTTTTTGTTCGTCTCGTCGCTTTAATTCCGGAGTACCAGGTGGCGAAACCTGAACCAGGTGTTCTGGTCGGAACGTCCCCGTCCCAGTCCATACTGACGTGGAACTGACTGGAGGTCTAACAGAAATCGCAATCCCTTGGAACGAGCCCTGAGTCCAACCTGTCCCAGCTTCTCTCATCACTGTGGCAGCCGATATTGACAAATGCGTCCCCATCCCGACCGTTACGTCGGGCACAGACATCAGGGACGAACCAGAGGAACTTAATCCACACAGATTCACCCCATTATCTGTGACCAACAACGACGTGTCGGACCTCGGTCCCACACTGGCCATACTATGCCCAGGAATCTTCGCAAAATCACGCCTAGTCTCAGAAACACTTTCGCTTGAGTCACGTCCCTTTAGAATCACACATCCGGCTGAAAGCAATTGGCGCTTCCCAGAGGACTCATCTTGGATACGTGAAGCTGAGCCTCGAGCTCCGAGACCTGTCAGCCAAAGTCGCAGGACAACCTCAGCGCCCAACAACAGTTGAGTGACTTCATCCACGATATCATCATCATCCTTGTTCAGTGGGAAACCAACTTGAGATTCAGCAGTCTGAGCAGAAGACAACAGTAGCGAGTCTGAAAGCGGTCGCACATAAGACGTTGTCAACTCCACCGCAGTATTCCAGGCCACCAGCTCAGCTTCAATAAAGTTTCCAATTCGATCAATCTCAAGTCGGATCTGAGCTTCTGGGACACTGGACAATTCAGACAGAGTATGCCACTCCGGAACTTGGTTCAGGAATTCATATCCAGTCTCATGTAACATAGTCTGAAGTATGCTGACGCACCCGATAGGCGGCATTAGTCTCAGCGAGACGCGGGCAGCTTTCAGATTAGACACCAGTGGAATCCGTCGACGCTCAGCTTTGAATACGTTCAACCATCTCGCTGAGGGTGAATGAGTCACTCTCATCAAATGTCTGGCCGTAGCAGTAGCCGCTCGGATAAATTCCCAAAGACCGTGATCATAATGACACGGTGCATACGCCACATCAATCGGATTCACGACTCCAGGAGGCGAAGCCATCCACCTCTCAGCCTGAGATCTGCCAAACGTGATCATCTCAGCTTCGCTCATCTCAGGTAGCTGGACGTGGTCCAAGCCCTCAGCTCCAGCAACTTCCGGGACGGCTCTCAACCACTGAATGGGGACATGCTCTTGCCGAAATGAAGTTGATCCGGCCCCGTCATCACTTAAGCTGAAATAGGTTGCTTCAGGTGCACAGCCGAGCTGAGCTGGGCTCGTCCCAGTTGAAGCTGAACCCTGTAATCTCAGCTGCGCCCAACGACATCCCAACGAGCTCAGCGCACCACCCTCGACTTGGCTACTGCGGAGATCCACAGCAGTTGGCTCCGGGTTAGCACTTTGCGGCTGAGAAGCTCCAGCCAATTCAGCCTGAGCCATAACACATTCACTCTCAGCTCGTACACCTTGGTTCCAACCTCCATCCACACGGGTACTCGGCTGAGCACTCGCTCCATCACTTTGTCCAGCCTCAGACGTCTCCATCTCAGACGAACTTGGTGACGGCACAACATTTGCCGGCCCTAGAGGTGCTTCAGGTGCAGCGCTTGGTTCAGCTTCACTTGACTGTGACACTTCCACTTCAGCGCTGAGAGCTGAGACTTCCAAAGTCGGTCGACTTGGTTCAAACTTCTCAGCTACCCTCGGCACCACCTCAGCCGGCAATCCAACAATACGCAAGCTCCGCCTAAGCGGAGTCTCGCCCTTCTCACCTTTCATCTTTGACGCACTTGGACTTGGCCTAGTCGACATAGTTGACTCTCGTCCGTCCAAAGTCGTATCCTGATCCGGGCACGCGCACCAGTTGTGGTGAGGTGCGGGCAACTTCCCAGCGTCCAGAATATACCTTGAGCTAAACTTGAATCAGCAAACCTTGGGCCTAAGCTCAGGGGGTCTCAGAGTCTCAGAGTCTCAGCTGAATGATCTCAGCTGGACCCGACGAAGACTCAGTCGACACCTCCGAACTCGGACTCTTGGCTTGACGCGGCGTGTGCGCCTCCCTTGCGATCCCCTTGACGGTTCTTGCTGGGGCTACGCTTTGGACCCAGACGTCAGCCAACCACGCCCACTTGTTCCTTGTCCAGTCGTCCTTGGATGTCCTCCAAACGAAGCCTGCTCCCCGCTTAACAGGCCTTCGCTCGCACGTGTCTTGACCCGATTTGCCCCGGGGTTTTCTTTATATAGACACGACTCCACACGCACTTGTCTGCTTCTTCCGAGACTGCAGACCCAGTCTCCCTTGCTTCTCCTCTTCCTCCGGGCGGCTCCAGCTGAGAGCCGCGTACACAGGTCTTCACTCGCCCCCCGACCTAGGGTGGCTCCGAGAGTTGGCTCAAGCTGAGCCAGTCTTGATCCAGGGTTCTCGCCTCTGCGCCCTGGGACTTCCTTGCGGCACTCAGGCTGAGCGCCGCGTACACAGGTCTTCACTCGCCCCCCGACCTAGGGTGGCTCCGAGAATTGGCTCGGGATGAGCCTGTCTTGATCCAGGGTTCTCGCCTCTGCGCCCTGGGACTTCCGCGCACCACGTCTTGACGTAGACGAAACGGCCGAGCGGGGAACCACTATCCCAGGCTCAGCGCCACACGATATCCCTCCAACAACACTGAGAACCACTATCCCAGATGCTGTTCTGCCTGAAACCTCAGAGTAGATCACCTTCTACCCGAAAATATGAAATACACGCTGAGTGCAGTCGCCTAGTTCGACCTGCCGACGTGTAATGAAATGAAATAGCCAAATGAGTACCCCTTCACACCGAGGTACACCCACAAGGACTATATGGGGCTTGAGTTTTGGTTGAGTCTCTCCTTAGACACCCTCTTCCGCAGCAACACACTTAACGCTGTGGCCTTCGGGGCAAATTCGATTCTGATTAATACTTTACATGTGCAAACAAAGACCTATCAAGGGGGGGGCGCTCGGCTTCCTTCGGAGCGCACCCAAACAAATACAGAAAGATTATATGGCGAGCGGTGGAAAGATCATCTTGCGCGCGGCCTGCAGGCTTGTGTCGAGCGGAGCTTCAAAGTGATAGTGGCTCGCAAACCAGCGGCGCGCAGCACTTCCACCTGAGACCGGGCTTGATGATTGGACGATCCGCGTTAAAGTCGCGCGTGGTCTCCTGATCACATGTCAGCCGACCCCTGATTACGCCACTTTCCAAGTCCGTGATTGGCTGATAGGGGTGCGTTACGGGGATGCGACAGTGCGTCATATGGGTGCGGCCGTGTGTCATTCAAAGTGGTAGTGGTTCGCAAACCAGCGGCGCGCAGCACTTCCACCTGAGACCGGGCTTGATGATTGGACGGGTCGCGTTAAAGTCGCGCGTGGTGGTCAGTAATCTCCTGATCACATGTCGCCCAACCCCTGATTACGCCACTTTCCAGGTTTGTGATTGGCTGAGAGGTGTGCGTCACGGGGATGCGACAGTGCGTCATCTGGGTTCAGCCGTATGTCGAACCTGATTTGTGATCAGCAATCATTTGATGACCGCCTCTTCGCAGCGACTGTTCCCAACGCCTCATCGCCCATGTCAATCTGAGCCTCTGAGCCTCTGAGCCTCCACTGGACCGGAACGTGAAGTGTCTCCAAGTGTCCAACTCCACTACGCTGAGCCTCCTGAGATTCAGCGAATCATCTCTGTGCTTCACTTAATCTCAGAGTGTCCTCCAAAGCTGGACCCTGGGGAACTACTGAACCACCAAGAGCGTAGCAACCACTCCGTTGAGCATCCAAGCTGCTCGCTGAGACTCAAGGTGACTCGCTGAGCTCGTGTGCACACCTCTGCAACGGCTGAACTCCATCGTGACCAAAGCAGACACTCCTCCGCTGAGACTCGCCATCTTCAAGACCATGACTTCTGAGCTCAGTGAATCACTGCTGATGTTGCTGAAGCTCAGCCATCCTCGACCTGGGCACCTCAAGCTGAGCGCAGATACCATCGGCATCACCACGTCTGAGCTCAGCGAACAGCCTTCGAAGTCGGGCGAGCTCAGCCATACGTGACTCACAGACTTCCAGCACACCAGGACCGCTCGACTGCTTCGGACTGAGAGTGAGTAAGATCGGACTCGCCGTTCTTGAGTTCAGCAAGTGTCTACTGAGACATGTCAAGCTCAGTCATACGTAACCCACCGACGTCCAGACTCAGCGGCTTCAAGGCGTCGTTGCTCAGACTCCATTGCAGTCAGCGTGATCCAGAGAGGCCCATTCAGAACAGCTGAGCTAATGCGTACTCATCTCCAAATACCAGCACGATGTAGTCAAGACTGCTCGCGTGGGCACAGTAGTAGTCTTGGGCTAAGAGCTGAGACTCCACATGTTGACTGTACGTGCTTCGAGCTAATCAACGTAGAAGCAACCACTCGTCAAGCTGCTGCCAGATCTCCTGTAAGGCTAAGAGGGAAACAAAGCCAGTCGATTTACGGAGTCCGCTACAGAATCTGAGCGCACTTCGTCACAAGTCGGCCTGCAAGGTGCACGCTTCCGTCCCCATCTTGTCGTCCTGGTCGTGATCGGTCTCCCGCACGGACTCCTTGTCGCGAGGGGGGCTCACGGAGCCGGTCTGCAAGGTGCACGCTCCGGTCTCCATGATCTCGTTCTGGTCGTAGTCGGTCTCCGGCACGGACTCCTTGTCGCGCGCAGATTTCACGGAGGCGGCCTGCAGGTTGCACGCTTCCGTCTCCATGAACGCGTTCTCGTCGTGGTCGGTCTCCGGGGCGGACTCCTCGTCGCGCGCGGTGATCATTGAGGCGGCCTGCAAGGTGCACGCTTCCGTCTCCATGTCCATCTCGTAGTCGTGTTCGGGTTCCGGCGCGGACTCCCTGTCGCACGCGGTGATCGTTGAGGCGGCCTGCAAGGCGCACGCTTCCGTCTCCATGTCCATCTCGTAGTCGTGTTCGGGTTCCGGCGCGGACTCCCTGTCGCACGCGGAGATCATGAAGGCGGCCTGCAAGGTGCACGCTTCCGTCTCCATGTCCATCTCGTAGTCGTGTTCGGGTTCCGGCGCGGACTCCCTGTCGCGCACGGGGTTCACGAAGTCGGCCTGCAAGGTGCACGCTTCCGTCTTCATGTCTTCGTCCTCGTCGTGGTCAGTCTCCGGCACGGACTCCTCGTCGCGCGCGGGGTTCTCGAAGTCGGTCTGCAAGGTGCACGCTTCCGCCTCCATGAACTCGTTCTCGTCGTGGTCGGTCTCCGGCGCGGACTCCCTGTCGCACGCGGAGATCATGAAGGCGGCCTGCAAGGTGCACGCTTCCGTCCCCATCTTGTCGTCCTTGTCGTGATCGGTCTCCCGCACGGACTCCTTGTCGCGCGCGGGGCTCACGGAGCCGGTCTGCAAGGTGCACGCTCCGGTCTCCATGATCTCGTTCTGGTCGCGGTCGGTCTCCGGCACGGACTCCTTGTCGCGCGCAGATTTCACGGAGGCGGCCTGCAGGTTGCACGCTTCCGTCTCCATGAACGCGTTCTCGTCGTGGTCGGTCTCCGGGGCGGACTCCTCGTCGCGCGCGGTGATCATTGAGGCGGCCTGCAAGGTGCACGCTTCCGTCTCCATGTCCATCTCGTAGTCGTGTTCGGGTTCCGGCGCGGACTCCCTGTCGCACGCGGTGATCGTTGAGGCGGCCTGCAAGGCGCACGCTTCCGTCTCCATGTCCATCTCGTAGTCGTGTTCGGGTTCCGGCGCGGACTCCCTGTCGCACGCGGAGATCATGAAGGCGGCCTGCAAGGTGCACGCTTCCGTCTCCATGTCCATCTCGTAGTCGTGTTCGGGTTCCGGCGCGGACTCCCTGTCGCGCACGGGGTTCACGAAGTCGGCCTGCAAGGTGCACGCTTCCGTCTTCATGTCTTCGTCCTCGTCGTGGTCAGTCTCCGGCACGGACTCCTCGTCGCGCGCGGGGTTCTCGAAGTCGGTCTGCAAGGTGCACGCTTCCGCCTCCATGAACTCGTTCTCGTCGTGGTCGGTCTCCGGCGCGGACTCCCTGTCGCACGCGGAGATCATGAAGGCGGCCTGCAAGGTGCACGCTTCCGTCCCCATCTTGTCGTCCTTGTCGTGATCGGTCTCCCGCACGGACTCCTTGTCGCGCGCGGGGCTCACGGAGCCGGTCTGCAAGGTGCACGCTCCGGTCTCCATGATCTCGTTCTCGTCGTGGTCGGTCTCCGGCACGGACCCGTCGTCGCGCGCGGGGTTCACGAAGTCAGCCTGCAAGGTGCACGCTTCCGTCTCCATGTCCATCTCGTAGTCGTGTTCGGGTTCCGGCGCGGACTCCCTGTCGCACGCGGTGATCGTTGAGGCGGCCTGCAAGGTGCACGCTTCCGTCTCCATGTCCATCTCGTAGTCGTGTTCGGGTTCCGGCGCGGACTCCCTGTCGCACGCGGTGATCGTTGAGGCGGCCTGCAAGGTGCACGCTTCCGTCTCCATGTCCATCTCGTAGTCGTGTTCGGGTTCCGGCGCGGACTCCCTGTCGCACGCGGTGATCGTTGAGGCGGCCTGCAAGGCGCACGCTTCCGTCTCCATGTCCATCTCGTAGTCGTGTTCGGGTTCCGGCGCGGACTCCCTGTCGCACGCGGAGATCATGAAGGCGGCCTGCAAGGTGCACGCTTCCGTCTCCATGTCCATCTCGTAGTCGTGTTCGGGTTCCGGCGCGGACTCCCTGTCGCGCACGGGGTTCACGAAGTCGGCCTGCAAGGTGCACGCTTCCGTCCCCATCTTGTCGTCCTGGTCGTGATCGGTCTCCCGCACGGACTCCTTGTCGCGCGCGGGGCTCACGGAGCCGGTCTGCAAGGTGCACGCTCCGGTCTCCATGATCTCGTTCTGGTCGTAGTCGGGCTCCGGCACGGACTCCTTGTCGCGCGCGGGGTTCACGAAGTCGGCCTGCACGTTGCACGCTTCCGTCTCCATGAACGCGTTCTCGTCGTGGTCGGTCTCCGGGGCGGACTCCTCGTCGCGCGCGGTGATCATTGAGGCGGCCTGCAAGGTGCACGCTTCCGTCTCCATGTCCATCTCGTAGTCGTGTTCGGGTTCCGGCGCGGACTCCCTGTCGCACACGGAGATCATGAAGGCGGCCTGCAAGGTGCACGCTTCCGTCTTCATGTCTTCGTCCTCGTCGTGGTCAGTCTCCGGCACGGACTCCTCGTCGCGCGCGTGGTTCTCGAAGTCGGTCTGCAAGGTGCACGCTTCCGCCTCCATGAACTCGTTCTCGTCGTGGTCGGTCTCCGGCGCGGACTCCCTGTCGCACGCGGAGATCATGAAGGCGGCCTGCAAGGTGCACGCTTCCGTCCCCATCTTGTCGTCCTTGTCGTGGTCGGTCTCCCGCACGGACTCCTTGTCGCGCGCGGGGCTCACGGAGCCGGTCTGCAAGGTGCACGCTCCGGTCTCCATGATCTCGTTCTCGTCGTGGTCGGTCTCCGGCACGGACCCCTCGTCGCGCGCGGGGTTCACGAAGGCGGCCTGCAAGGTGCACGCTTCCGTCTCCATGTCCATCTCGTAGTCGTGTTCGGGTTCCGGCGCGGACTCCCTGTCGCACACGGAGATCATGAAGGCGGCCTGCAAGGTGCACGCTTCCGTCTTCATGTCTTCGTCCTCGTCGTGGTCAGTCTCCGGCACGGACTCCTCGTCGCGCGCGGGGTTCTCGAAGTCGGTCTGCAAGGTGCACGCTTCCGCCTCCATGAACTCGTTCTCGTCGTGGTCGGTCTCCGGCGCGGACTCCCTGTCGCACACGGAGATCATGAAGGCGGCCTGCAAGGTGCACGCTTCCGTCTTCATGTCTTCGTCCTCGTCGGGGTCAGTCTCCGGCACGGACTCCTCGTCGCGCGCGTGGTTCTCGAAGTCGGTCTGCAAGGTGCACGCTTCCGCCTCCATGAACTCGTTCTCGTCGTGGTCGGTCTCCGGCGCGGACTCCCTGTCGCACGCGGAGATCATGAAGGCGGCCTGCAAGGTGCACGCTTCCGTCCCCATCTTGTCGTCCTTGTCGTGGTCGGTCTCCCGCACGGACTCCTTGTCGCGCGCGGGGCTCACGGAGCCGGTCTGCAAGGTGCACGCTCCGGTCTCCATGATCTCGTTCTCGTCGTGGTCGGTCTCCGGCACGGACCCCTCGTCGCGCGCGGGGTTCACGAAGGCGGCCTGCAAGGTGCACGCTTCCGTCTCCATGTCCATCTCGTAGTCGTGTTCGGGTTCCGGCGCGGACTCCCTGTCGCACACGGAGATCATGAAGGCGGCCTGCAAGGTGCACGCTTCCGTCTTCATGTCTTCGTCCTCGTCGTGGTCAGTCTCCGGCACGGACTCCTCGTCGCGCGCGGGGTTCTCGAAGTCGGTCTGCAAGGTGCACGCTTCCGCCTCCATGAACTCGTTCTCGTCGTGGTCGGTCTCCGGCGCGGACTCCCTGTCGCACACGGAGATCATGAAGGCGGCCTGCAAGGTGCACGCTTCCGTCTTCATGTCTTCGTCCTCGTCGGGGTCAGTCTCCGGCACGGACTCCTCGTCGCGCGCGTGGTTCTCGAAGTCGGTCTGCAAGGTGCACGCTTCCGCCTCCATGAACTCGTTCTCGTCGTGGTCGGTCTCCGGCGCGGACTCCCTGTCGCACGCGGAGATCATGAAGGCGGCCTGCAAGGTGCACGCTTCCGTCCCCATCTTGTCGTCCTTGTCGTGATCGGTCTCCCGCACGGACTCCTTGTCGCGCGCGGGGCTCACGGAGCCGGTCTGCAAGGTGCACGCTCCGTCTCCATGATCTCGTTCTCGTCGTGGTCGGTCTCCGGCACGGACCCCTCGTCGCGCGCGGGGTTCACGAAGTCGGCCTGCAAGGTGCACGCTTCCGTCTCCATGTCCATCTCGTAGTCGTGTTCGGGTTCCGGCGCGGACTCCCTGTCGCACGCGGTGATCGTTGAGGCGGCCTGCAAGGTGCACGCTTCCGTCTCCATGTCCATCTCGTAGTCGTGTTCGGGTTCCGGCGCGGACTCCCTGTCGCACGCGGAGATCATGAAGGCGGCCTGCAAGGTGCACGCTTCCGTCTCCATGTCCATCTCGTAGTCATGTTCGGGTTCCGGCGCGGACTCCCTGTCGCACGCAGAGATCATGAAGGCGGCCTGCAAGGTGCACGCTTCCGTCTCCATGTCCATCTCGTAGTCGTGTTCGGGTTCCGGCGCGGACTCCCTGTCGCACGCGGAGATCATGAAGGCGGCCTGCAAGGTGCACGCTTCCGTCCCCATCTTGTCGTCCTGGTCGTGATCGGTCTCCCGCACGGACTCCTTGTCGCGCGCGGGGCTCACGGAGCCGGTCTGCAAGGTGCACGCTCCGGTCTCCATGATCTCGTTCTGGTCGCGGTCGGTCTCCGGCACGGACCCCTCGTCGCGCGCGGGGTTCACGAAGTCGGCCTGCAAGGTGCACGCTTCCGCCTCCATGAACTCGTTCTCGTCGTGGTCGGTCTCCGGCACGGACTCCTCGTCGCGCGCGGCGTTCACGAAGTCGGCCTGCAAGGTGCACGCTTCCGTCTCCATGTCCATCTCGTAGTCGTGTTCGGGTTCCGGCGCGGACTCCCTGTCGCACGCGGTGATCGTTGAGGCGGCCTGCAAGGTGCACGCTTCCGCCTCCATGAACTCGTTCTCGTCGTGGTCGGTCTCCGGCACGGACTCCTCGTCGCGTGCGGGGTTCACGAAGTCGGCCTGCAAGGTGCACGCTTCCGTCTCGATGTTCTCGTTCTCGTCCGGGTGGAAGACCGCCGGCTCGGTGTGCGCGGCTTCTCCCTCATAGTAGTCGTCGTCTTCATTGTCTATCTTACCAGCATCCAGGCCAACCACGCTTGCATTCCCCGGGGTCGTTGCGGTCGTCGTCACGGCAAAGTCCTCGTGCCCGACGCCTTCCCAAGCAGAGCGTTGTCCTTCATACATCTCATCCACTGTTCCCATCCCGTACACACCATATACCGTCGTATCACACACTCCCGGATCCGCATAAACCGTTCTCACAAAGTCCGGACCCACCATCACAAAAGCCGAACGGTTCTCATACGTGTCGTTCCAATGACAAGAGGAAGGAGCGACACCTCCTTCTCCTTCCCCCTGCCACCGTCATTGCTGTTCGCATTCCTCCGACACATGCCCATACACGTTGCAGTATGAGCACGTAGCCGTGTTCCACGGACAGCTAATGCGGCTGCATCCAAGTAGATGACATCGCCCACACACGACTTGGCCTTCCTGAGTGCGCATGTCCGGGCCCCATCGAACTCCATGGAACGGTCTTGGTACAGAAGAAGCGTTGACAGACGAGATCAGAACGCTCCCGTTCGGATTCACTGCGTTGAACCCGCCGTCTTGTCCATCATAGAAAGGTTCTTGTTGTCGCTGTACCACAAAATTCTGCGTCTGTTGCAGCAGAGACATCATTTGCTGCATCATAGTGTCCTGTGTAGCCGGGTTCATGCGGTGGTCGTCTCCAAAATCGCTTGCATCTTCAATTGGCACGTGCATGTTCTTGTAAAGCAGCACCGCTACCGTCTGTGGAACGGTGTTCACCATGGTGGCCATCAAGATCTCCTTCCACGAACGGTTTCGCAACCCACCAAGGAAGTATTGGAAACGCATGTGAGGGTCGTAGCAATGTGCGTCGTCGCAAAGACTCGATATCAAATCACCCCACACTTCGGCAGACATGCCCCAGGAACGCTTGGTCGACTTCAACCGTTCGATCTTCTGCAGCGGCGATCGGTGCATGAACTGATTATGAAACCGGGTCCGAAGTGTGTCGAAGCTGTCGATCTGCGAGTACGTCCACCACTCTTCACCCGTTTGCCCCTGAAGACACTGACGGAAGACACACATCCGTAACGCTTCCTCAAGGCCGGCCGTGACACGCTCAAAAGTATTCCAAAAAGTATGCGCCGTCTCCACAGAAGCGCTATCCGACTGGAATGGTTGGATCATCCGTATGGCGTTCTTGACTTGCGAAGGTATACCATAGTTGAGTTGCTGAGAGTCAAAACTGTTCTCCGGCTGCAGCATCTGAAACACTTGCGGTTCCAAGTACGGAGTCGGGTTCACGTACGGCTGCGAGCCAATGGTCGTCATCTGACCCATGTAGGCCTGTGACTCCAGGTTCGGTTGCAGTCCCATGTACGTCGTTGCAGGTGCGAACGCCGTCGCACCTGGGTAGCTCGCTCCAGTCGATGGTCGCTGGTTGTACGGGTTGTTGTTCAGCGCAGCAGAAATAGTAGTCGTCATCCTTGCTGGTGTTTGTTGCTGTTGCCCCACCGGGTGCGCAACACTTGGTCTTCAGTAGCAGTGAGATCACCTCTCGCTTGGGATTTTCTTGATGGTGCCCGCTCACGAACGCTTGTGTACAGGGTAGAACGCTTCCGTGCTGAGCAGATTCTCCAAATAGTAAGGGTAGCCGTCCACGCTGCCTCCACGAGTTGACTTCCCGAGCCTTGAGCGTCGGCGAATATCGAACTTGAGGAGCGTTACGGGCCGAGCTTGACCACTTGAAGTCGCTACTCCACACGGACTCCTTCCACGGCAGTCCACGAGCCTCTTGAGCTCACTCCACTTGAGACCTTCTCCAGCGCACGCGTACCCTGCTTCTCCACCAAATGTCGCGCACCCTCCGGCCAAGGGGTCGGGCACGCGCGGGCTGTTGGGCGAGTACGGTCTCTGGGTGGTGAGGAGTTCGAAGAGGCTTCTGGGTCGGTCGGCGGGTTGGTGGTTGTAGGTAGGTAGGCGACACTAAACTGTTGAATAGAAGCTTGTTTCTTGGTTTAGATGTGTTTCTTAGCAGGAAAATGTGCGAGTGAGTGATATACAAAAGCACGCGTCGGCAGCCGCCGACGCCCTCATAGACATGACCCCTCTCCTAGTTCGCTCACCTGGGCTTCTAGGCGTGCCCTCCATCCTTGATCGTGACCCCTCCTCCGCTAGATCCCCTCGCAGCGTCACTCCAGCGCCCTGACACCCGTCCTCAGCGCCTCCACGCTGACCTCGGAAGCTTCCCGCCGTCGTCGTAGCCGCCTGACTTCTGAGTCTCGGGTCATCAATTGGAGTAGCCCATCGTATTGTTGCACACTGTACCATGACAATGGTACCAGAAGTGTACCCATATACAGAAGCATCCCACCGAGCCACCCTCGGCAACCTTGGTGCAGAACCGTCTTGGTCCAGGCCCAGCGACCAACCCGCTGGTTCGCGACCCACATTCCCGGGTACGGGACAGCCCCCATGATTCTGTACCTCGAAATGGCGCTCGGTCAGCACCCCAGAGATCCAATTTATTTCGACCAATGAGATGTTGCTACGCTCTGGGTGCTTTCCTCGATGAGCTGTCCCCCTTTGGCGGTGTACCACGGGGGGACAGCTCATCGAGGAATTCGGTAGTTTCTACCAATCTTCGTGGTGTATCCATTTTACTATAGATTTGATTTGCCAAAAAGGAAACAGCTGGATTCAGGGTGAAAACCTGAAGCACTTGATATTCGCGCACCGCGTGGCGACTTCCAAGTCCTCCCCTCTCCAGTCAAGGGCGATGGGGCAACGCCGCGGCAAGTACAGTGACGACGAGCTAGAAGCTGCAGTTCAAGCCGTGCTGGCCGGGACAAGTGATCGTGGGCAAGGGATCTAAGAATATGTGGCACAAGGACGTGAAGACTCACTTTCATCTGAGCTTCGTTGCTTGCGGCAGCGCGAGAGGGTTCGTCGCCCCCCCCCCCCCTCTCTCTCTCTTCATTTTCCCCGGCAAGAGTGTAGACGACGACATCGTCAACAAGTGCGAGATTTTGGGTGTGAGTGCGGCCACAACCGAGAAGGGGGTTATGACTGCACCTTTGTTTGCTCGATGGCTGCAATTGTATTCGGACGCGGTTCCTACTCCTATTAGGCGGCCCCTGCTGCTGGTGATGGACGGGTGTGCCTCGCGTATTTCCCTGCCCATTGTCGATGCTGCGGAAAGCCTGGGCATTATTCCTGTCTGCCGTACCGGGGCTGCCTAACTCGCACCGTGATGCAGCTTGGCTTCAAGTTTGCCGCATTGTGCGGCGGGAGATTTTAGTGCTGCCAGCGCGAGCCGCCCGTAAGACCAAGCGGAAGCGCAAGAATACGAGCGGGCGCATCCTGACACGCACGCTTCTTGAGGAGGACAGCAAAACTTCAAGCGAGCCCGCCAAGCAACCCAAAAGACTACCCGCGAGAAAGCCGCGAGTAGATCAGGAGATCATGACGGAAGCATGGGTGTAGGTTGTAGGACTTAATAAACTCAACTAAGTGGTGAGCATCTGTCAATATGACCAGCGAGAGGTTCGAGTTCCCCTAGCCCTGAATTTACCCATCGGCATCGGGCAGGTTCGTCTCGCATAGTGAAATCCAGTCTAAAGATGGACATCAAACTGGCAAAAGCGTCAATCCGATGCATCACACTGTCAGCCTCCAAGGGCTGTCAAAACTGCACGACCTAATGCATAAAAAATCACAAAAATTCGCCTGTGTCTCCTCTTTTCAACGGTACCAATAGCTCAGCAAGACGACCGTTACCCGCGAAGTTATAGACATCTTTGTGCGGGTCACTCAACATAGACATCAAATTGGCATTTTGCCTTAGTCTCAAATTGAGACTCTCAATACGCTGTGGTCTGGTCGCTCCAAATGGGCCGAGTACGGTTGCAGAACCAATCCCCTCGTTGCTCCAAGTATCGAGGCCAATGATGCACGTCCTGTTGATCAGGATGAAATCCCAGTGACTTATGTCCGGTACAGTAGAGAGCAACAGTACATGTAGTAGAGACGCAGCTCACTACATGTATCAAACGCGGTGATGAAAAGTGTGTGCTGTTTGAACACGTTGGTCGACAAGGGCATCTCATATGTCGTCTTGCAAGCCTCAGCAGATATCTTTGTCATGTTGAAGTGAAGCATCTGATGAACTGGTGTCGCTCTCGTAGACGTAGTATCGGAAGCGCAAAGCTCTAGTCCACGGCTGCTTCCAGCGCGAGGTACGACTCAATCCATCGCGGATCAAGCCTTAGTCAACGATCTTAAGACCGCGTCTCGCTGTAAGGGGACATATCTCTTGGCGGTGGTCTTGATTTCTCGCAGACACAATGAAGCTGACATCGGGGTATTTTTTGTGCTTTGGATTCTTGTGTGGAGTTACCACGAGTTGGAGTGCTGGATACTACACACATAAGCTCATTTACTACATGTATTAACTCCTATCAAGCTCGATACGGTACGAAGAACGAGAGTTCGATGGTCTTCGCTCGCTACAGCTACACTTCCGTGCCGTGCCCCAAGGCAATGCTGTTATATCGTGAGCTTGTTTTTTGTAGTAATTTTGAGCTCGAACAGACTGGTATCCGGGATCCGACAGCACTGCTCAATAAACAGCACCGGCCGAAGAGTCTGCAACTAGTCTGCAGCTTTTAGGGGCCGGTATCGACGAATTCTCCTCTATCCGGATACCGTCTGGGTACTGACTGTGAGTACTGGGTTTCACATCGACCGATATGCCGATATGCAGCAGCATAACGGCATAGGAAACGGTGTGACAGGGCAAAACATCATACATGCATGAACAACCCCAATGACAGCAGGCGTCTATAGAGCTCTATTACAGTACATGTATTACAGCTGCATTGACGTATCGGATACTCTTATCGTGAGCTTAGGTACATGTATGTATCCAGGGCGCCTTCTGTTCTGTCATCCGTTGCTTAGTAGTGAGATGAGGTGCGCTACGTTGTTTACCACCAGGACATTGGTGATCTCCATGTCCTCAAACGGTGCCACCTGCAATCGAATCACTTGCAAATTTCCCCGCTCCCCTCAAGCACTTCTCGACAACCACTAACCTGACACAAGATGCCCACTACGCGACGAGTAGCCGTACTTTTGGGGTTGGTTCTTGCTCTCGTGAGCTGCTTCACCAGCGACGCCTCCGTCGTGAGAGGGACGCCACCAGGTTTCGCAGTCGGCACAACGGGCGGTGGCAACGCTAAACCAGTGGTTCCAACCACCATCGCGGAACTCACCGCCGCTCTCAGTGGCAACGAACCCCGCGTTATCGTCCTCAAGAAAGGGTTTCGCTTCATCAACACTGAGGGGTCCAAGACGGAGAAGGGTTGCCACCGGACGAACGATATCGTCTGCATCGCCAAGAAGAACGGGTTTCTAGGGCAGGATTCGATTCAGCCGAGCTTCACCAAGTGTGACGGAACATCAATTAGTGTGACTTATGACAAGGCGGCGATGAATCCGCTTATTGTCGGCAGCAACAAGACGCTGGTGGGCGAAGGCACCAGCGGCGTTCTCAACGGCAAAGGGCTCATCCTCGCCGGCAGCAACATTATCGTGCAGAACATCCACATCACCAACTTGAACCCCCACCTTGTGTGGGGCGGCGACGCCATCACCATTCGTGGCACCGGCAACACTGCAAACAGGAACATTTGGCTCGACCACGTGAAGATTTCAAGCATCGGGCGCCAAATGGTTGTCATCAACTTCGCGGGAGCTACGGCCGTCACCATCAGTAACTGTGACTTCGACGGCAGGACCAAGTACTCGACTTCGTGCGACGGCCACCACTACTGGGGCTTCTTGCTCTTGGGCAAGAAGACGGAGCTCAGCTTGATCGGAAACTACATCCACCACACGTCGGGCCGATCGCCCAAGATCGGAGGCCACAGCGGCGAGACTTCGGTCGTCTACGCCGCTAACAATTACTTCTTCGAAAACTCTGGCCACGCGTTTGACGTGTCCACAGGTGGTTATGCCTTAGCTGAAGGCAACTACTTCGGTTCAGTCAAGTTGCCAAGTGCCAACGATCCAAAGGGGAACTTCCTGGTTCCTACTGCGCCCAGTGACTGCAGGTCGACAATCGGTCGCGACTGCAAACTCAACGTTCTCACTAACAGCGGCACTTTCAAGGGAACTTCGCAGGGTAAGGTGGCGTCACAATTTGCTAACGTCAAGGCGATGATTAAGGGGTACAATGTGGCGCCGGCTACCACGTTTTCGGTCGGGACTGGCAACTTCGGAGTTGGATCACTGGGCAACAGTGTTGCTCAATCAAGTCCAAAACAATCGGTCAAACAGTCGGATGGGAAGCCTGTTGGAAAAGTAAGGGCGCCGCGGGATTGAACTCACATTGCGAGTCTCACAACCAAGTAGGATGCATGTACCGAACATGTAGATGTGTAAGAAAAACTAAGCTTAAGAGAAACTGCATTGTGTCAACCTGATGTGAGAGAGTTTGAATGGGTTAGTTTTTGCTTACATTTGCCAATGAAAGTGAGTTGGATGCGGCCGGTGGCTGTAGCCACCAGACCAAACTCATCATGCCATTTGGTAGTTTTCAGCCATGACGCTGCAGCTCGCGGACGACAACCAGGAGCTGGAGGCTGCACTGTCGCTCTTGGAGCAACACGACACGCAGCACAGCGCTAGAGGCAAGAAGAAGAGCACGAGCAGCTCGAATCGAGCGCGGGAGGCGCAGTACAAGGAGTTGCTGGCGTTGCGCGAGCAGGTCCCGCTACTGGAGAAACGCTTGACTGGGTTACAGGAACAGGCTCAACCCAGTGTGCTGCACTTGTGGAGGAAGCTGGCGATGCTCGAACGCCAGAGTCGAGTGAATGCGGAGGACGAGAACCGCCGACTACGCGAGTTGGTGCGTGAAAACGCCGACGCAACGATGCAAAACGTGCAGCAATTGCTGCAGACGGACACACAGGAGCAGGACTCGCAGACAGTCGAGCGGAGCTCGGACCTTTGGCCACCGGAACCTCGACCGCCGGACCCTTGGCCTTGCAGGCGCATGCCGGTAGATTCGAGCGACTGGAATCTAACGGCGTACCGCTCACTTACACGACGGTGCTGGTTGAGGTTGGCGTTATTTCAGACTGGAGGGCTCGTGAGTGACGACACGGTCGTTGAAGTCTTCGGCGAGGAGCATCGCTTTGCCCACGTCCTGCGCGACATTAAGATCCAGCAAATCGTGCGACGCTATGTCGCGTGGTGGTTGCCTGGCAAGCACTGCTAGGTAGTGCAGGAGCTCACGCAGTTCGTGCTCAATAGCTGCAGACCTGGACGAGCTATGCAGAGCATGGAGAGGACTCTACGGTCTCAGCCTGTGCAATGCACAGTGTGCATTGATACCCAGCCACTGTAACTCGACGGGTAACTTACTAGCGCAATGCACCATGAATGGCAAGTGTCTAAGCGAATACATGTATCATTTGAGTTCACATTGCTCTCAGCGGACTTCAACCACGAGCAAGTTTAGCTTTTAACGCCCGCCGGGTCTATGTCGGCTAGGTCCCGTTCTCCCTTGAAGCTTCAGTCCGAGATCTGCCGACGTACGCACAAGTTGCTGAGACCATGACGCTGCTCTTCGCCGAGGGCTCCAAGACCACTGAGCTGTCGGACGCGCGACTGCGAGAGATCGTGCGCGAGACGCTGCAGAAGCTCGAGACGCAGCGCGGCGCCAAGTTCGAGCGTGCCGTGATCGTGCCCCCGGACTTCACGCGCTTCCACTCGTACGCACCGCAATCAATGTCAGGATAAGAGCATTGTGCACTAACTTACGGGTTGGCTTGTGACTGCAGTAAGTCGGGTGTGCTGTCCCAGTATGCGTACGAGTACCTGCAGGACAAGGTGACGGACGTGTTGCCAGCGCTGGGGACCCACGACGCCATGACGGACGAGGAGATCACCAAGGTACTGACCGAACAGGTTTAGAGACTGCTTAGTGAACGGTTTATCCTGACGCATTGATGATCATGTTGTGGTAGATGTTCGGTGATATCCCTAAGGATATCTTCCGTGTGCACGACTGGAGGTGCGTGGCAGCAGTGCTGCGGGGTGTTGCCAATGGAGTGTGGGGCTGACTTCGACTTGGTATTGTTCGTGTAGAAACGACGTAGTGACAATTGGCCAGGTGCCTGCAGAGCTGATCCGAGAGGCCAGCGATGGCAAAGTGAATGAGCCATGGCCGGCGCAAATCAACAAACTGGTTGGTGCTTTCGGTTGTTTTCATGAGAGGTTGAGTGTGGAGAGGTGACAGGTGTGTGGTCTGATCTGGCTGTGTAGCTGTGGGAAGGTGGCCACGACCTGGTGCTCTCTATCGGTCAGGTTGTGCCGCACGAGGTCATGGGCATGGCCAATTTCAACAAGAACATCTTCGTAGGCACTGGCGGTAGTGAGGGTATCAACTTCTCGCACTTCATCGGTGCAGTGTATGGCATGGAGCGCATGATGGGGCGAGCCGACAACCCGCTGCGCCGAATTCTCAACTACGCCTCCACCCACTTCCTGCAGAAGCTGCCCCTCATCTACATTCAGACGGTCATCGGACGCGGGTGCGTTGTCTGTGTCAAACGATCTGCCTCGACCCCATCGATGGTCTAAAACGTTGTGTGTTTCGCTTTGCAGAGAGAATGGCGACCTCGTGACGCGCGGCGTCTTCATCGGAGATGACGAGGAGTGCTTCATGAAGGCTGCAGAGCTGTCGTTGGAGGTGAACTTCGAGCTCCTGGAAGCGCCCATCGACAAGGTGGTCGTGTACCTCGATCCAGAGGAGTTCAAATCCACGTGGCTTGGCAACAAGTCCATCTACCGCACGCGCATGGCGATTGCGGACGACGGTGAACTGATCGTGCTTGCCCCCGGCGTGGCGCGCTTCGGTGAGGACAAGCGTATCGACGAGCTCATTCGCAAATATGGCTACCGCACGACTCCGGTACGACTTCAAGTTGGCTGCTTTTGTCATCTTTCTAGTGCTCATGCTCGTTGATTGTTGGCTTTTTCAGGAAGTGCTGGCTCACCTGAACGCCAACCGCGACTTGATGAAGAACTTGAGTGCTGCTGCGCACTTGATCCATGGCTCGTCCGAGGGCCGATTTCGTATCACGTGCTGTCCGGGTCACTTAACGAAGGAGGAGGTGGAAGGTGTTGGCTTCGGCTTCGGTGACCTGAAGGAGATGAGTGCAAAGTACCCTATCGACAAGCTGCAGGACGGCTGGAACGTCGACGCGGATGGCGAGAAGTTCTTCTACATCTCCAACCCCGCGCTGGGTCTGTGGGCTTACCGAGGACGCTTTGAAGGCTCGTCGCAGCCTGCAACCAGTGCAACTTCAACTGCTGCCTCAGCCACCAGCCTCTCAGCTGCCGCAGACACAACCGAAGCCTGTCTTGACGCCGGCGTGGGCGGTGGCCCCTTCAAGCACACCTAAATGCAAGTGCACTGGAGTACACTGCGTCGCAGTTTAGGTGCTGAATAAACCTGTCCCTGTCAGCATAACGACTGCCTTGTTTCGATGTTGCAAGGCAAAGGGAAGAGCGCAATTTGATGTTGACTGCATTGTGATTTCCTTCCTCTCCCCTCTTCCTCCTCTTTGTTTCTGATTGTCTTGTTTGGGTCATGAAAGCCCGGAGGCCTCGGGACTTCTTTGATCTAAAGGCCGCGAGAGCACTTCCCTGCCTCCTTCCAACTAGGATCGACTGGTCCCTTGGCGTGTGTTGCAGTTGCCTAGTTCTAAATCGCAGCAACACAAAACAAAATATTTTTGCCAGGTTAGCAACTCCCGCGGTTAACACCACTTAAACTGGCAAATTTTGCCAAAAAGCCGCACCTGTGCCTCCTGGTTGTAGCCCTTGTACTGTCGCCAGCACTGCTCCAGCGCGGCCTGCTCCTTCCGCGTCTCGTCGATCCGGTGCCAGTTCTTCTTGAGCGCCTGCTTGTACGCCGAGTACGTCTCGCCGCAGTTGGCCTCCACCTCGCGCAGCCTGAAAGATGGGTACGAAAATAAGAAAGGGTTAGCACTAGCTTAACCTTTGCCCCCTCCCTCTCGCTTTGTCTCTAAAAATTCAAGGTACGCACGTTTTGAGCACGGCGGCCGTGACCTTCTCGCCCTGCACGAGGCAGGCGCGCGGGTTGGCGTCGCGCTGCTTGCAGCGCATGAACTCCAGGTTGGCGTCCGCGCACTCGTGCGCCAGGATCCGCGCGGCGCACGTGAGGCTGGTGTTGTCCGTGTCCGGCAGCTTGACGGTCTTGCGCTCCTCGGCCATGGCTGCTGGTGACGTGAAGTGTATCGGAGCTGGAGCTTGCGCCTTCCTTTGCGGAGTCAAACCACCAAAACCAACCCCGAACGAGCGGCTCTGTGTGCCACTTGCGCTCAGTATGGACGAGCTATGTGCACCACACCAGCAATAAAGTATATTACACCGTAGCATGTGTACTAAGTACGGAATTGAGCTGCAAGTAGCATGAGGCCAAGTTGCTGCAACATTGTTGCATCATGGATAGTGTTGCAATGCGTTGTGCGCCAGGCTTCTATGATAGGAATTACACTAGTAGAAGACCAATGGAATCTAGCGACTACCGACTGCGGGCTCAGTGCTGCTGCTCGAAGTCCCACTGTTGACGCACGCTCGTGTTGCCCTCCTCGTTCAGCCGCTCCTCGGCCTCCAGCACCTCCTCCAGCTCCACGCGCTTCATGTGCGGCTGGTCGCGTTCCTTTTCGCTGTCCTGCAGAGGTGGCAGCAGCAGCAGCAACGAACAAGGCATTGCGTAAGTGTCTGTGACATGGTTTATCGACATCCCAGTCAGAAAAAGTATCCGTACCAGTTCTCCAAGGAGGACGATGTTGTCACCACTTCCAAAACAAAAAACAAGAACAAATCATACACCCACAAGACGTCAGGTTTTCAACCTGCGATTCACTTCACGATCTATCGGCGCAGCAGCGATGCAACGGAACCGCACCGGATAATGTTGAGGCCCAGCTCGATATCGCAGAACAGTCCACCAGCGACGTGGCGCTCGTATGTGTCTTCCAGAATAATGTTCGCTGCAGTAACCAGCAGTCACAACCAACACACGAAGCACGCAGCCAGCAGCCAACACCAACACAGCGCGTAGACACAACACAGTGAGCCAACCGTCCAACGCCTCAGCCCCTTCACACAGAAATCCCCAGCAAAAGCACCACGATGCCAGCGACGTACAGTACTGGTCGAAACTCCGCAGGTACCCGACGAGGTGGCGGCCGTCGCGCAAGACCATCAGCACTTGCTCTGCGCAGCGTCCAATGTTGCATCACCACGTCAGTCTGCCGCCCAAATCCACGATAAGGCAGACGCAGCTCTGCAGCAATGAACCCCTTGTATGTACGCACTGTCTAGCTGCTGGATGAGGCTGCTGTTGCCCGGGAAGATGCCGCTCATGGTGCTGCTTCGTGCTCTCTTTTAGCTAAAAATTGAGAATTGAATTCTAACTCGTTAAGTCGACTTTCAGCCAGTGATATTGCTTCTGTGGACCCATTTTCAGCCAGTGAGACGCAGCCCCGGATTTGCGGTGATCCTTCCTCGCAATAATCGCAGATAAGAGCTCTTGCACCTGTAACTTTACCATGTTTGCGTCGCGTGTGCTGCGGATGGCGGTGACCAAGACCTCGACGGGTCTCGTGGGTCTCAAGGTGAACCCGAACGCCCGCCAGGACCTCATCAAGATCTACCGCCGGACGCTCGAGGAGGTCAAGGTGCGACCCACCCACCCAGTCTCCAGTGCTTTTTGCAGGCGCCTAATTGCCTTCTATTGCCGCCGCAGGTTCTGCCGTCGGAGGCCAAGAACTACCGCAACGCCGTGGAGCAGATCACCAACTTCCGTCTCAATGTGGTGGAGTCCAACGAGGATGTAAGAGAGAGAGAGCAGCGTTCTGGTGGTGCAGCACTCGAACGAGCACAAGCTGACGGACTTCTATGCTGTGTGTGCACTTTGGTAGGAGGACGTGATTGAGCGCAAGATCAACTGCGGCCAGCTGGAGGAGCTGATCGAGCAGGCGGAGGACGAGCTGAGCGTCATCCCCGTCTACCTTGGTGCGTTGCGTTGGCTTTGCCACTTGTGGAGAGAGGTTTCTAACTGGTGGTTGCTGTCGTGTTGAACATTGCAGAGCACAAGCTGTGGGAGAGCCCTGTTGAGGCCGCCGAGTAAGTGCGCTGGTGTGAGAGCGTGCGCGTACATGGTGGAGATGCACTGACAGCAGCCGCTGACGAGAGAATAAGCAGCGCGTCCAAGTAAATACACAGCTAACGTTACCACAAACATCTAAAGGCTGCAGTTCAGTGGGCCGAGTGAGTGGAGGAATGATGCAAAAGGGTCTATGTATTTGTCTACCGGTGCACAAAGGTTTCTCCAGATTAGTTGCGGATCTTGCGACTGCGCGTGAGGTTCGACTTGATACCCGTGGTTTCGCCTCCGTACTTGCCGGCCTCGCCCACGCGCACGTCGCGCACCTGGCCCTTCCTTCGGATGACAGCCTTGCGGTACTGCAAGCGCTTCTTGACACGCGGGTTGCGGTTCATCTTGCTCTTGTGCGCCTTCAGACCCTTGTTCTTCATGATCTGGTAGGAAGCACTGCGCTTGCCGGCCTCGCCCTCCATGTCGCTGTCCTCGTCGTTAGACGCCAGCGCAGGGTTCTCGTGCGTGTAGAAGTCCTTCTTGGCCTTCTTGAGCTCCGCCTGGTCGCGGGCGGTCTGCTCGTAGAACCGCTCGGCCTCGGCCAGTTCCTCTTCTGATACCTCCGCTGCCTTCTTCTGCTTCTTCGACTTCTTGGACGAAACCTTTGCGCCATCGGCACTGCGCTTGCGCTCTGACTTGGCGAAGAACTTGTCCAGACCATCGTCGGTCTTGGGTTCCCGCTCCGCCGGCAGCTCCTTCGTCAGCAGCTCCTGCAACTGGTCATCCAATTCCTCATTGACAGTCTCAAGTTTGTTGAGCTGCTTCTTCAGCAGCAGCAAGTGCATCAGCACGGGGTGGTCCGACACGCTCTTGCCCTCCGCACGCAGCAGCAAGTAGAACGAAATGTTGGCCGAGTAGTTGAGCAGCAGGTTCTGACGAGTCATGAGGTAGCGCAGCCCCATCTGCAGTTGGCGCGATTTGCGGCGCACCGGGCGCAGCTTCATGACGGCGGGCGTCACCACCTCCTCCAGCTCCTTCGTGGTCGCCTCCAGCTCGGACATGAGGCCGAGCAGCTCGGGCGCCGACTGGTTCACAATCTGCAGCTTGTCCTTCTTGGTCATCTTGGAGAAGTCCTTGTGCACCTGCTCCACGGTCTCGGCACCTCCCATGCCATTGTCCGCCAGCGTGGCAATGTCCGCGAGTTGCTCGCCCACCAGCTCCTCGTCATCCACAGGTGCTTCCTCGTTCTCCTCCTGCTCCTGCTCCTCGTCCTCGTCTCCGTCGGCCTCCGGCTCGTCGATGCCGAAGTCCTCGTCGTCCATCATCTCCGCCTGCTTGCGCTGCAGCTCCAGAGCCGCCTCTTCCTCGTCCTTGGCGACCTCCTCGTCCGACTCGAGCTCGTACTCGGCCGTGTCGGCGGAGTAGAAGGTCTTGCGGGACTTGCCCCACTTGCCCTCCATCTGCAGAGCCTTCTTGCGCTCGCCATCGGCGTCGAACGCGTTGACGTCGTCGTCGTCATCCACTTCCTCCTCATCGTCTTCATCCTCATCGTCCTCCTCCTCGTCGCCGAGCTCCAGCACCTCCTGACCTGCCAGCTCGTCGTCCTCGGACTCCACCTGCTCGCCGTCGCTCTCGTTCTCGGACGGGTCGTCGTAGAACGTGAGCTCCGCGGCCTTCTGCTCCTTCTGCGCGCCCTTAAGCTGCTTCTTGCGCAGACGCACCTCCGCGCCGCCGTCGCCCGTGCGGGCCGAGTGCCTCGCCTTGCGTCCCATGGCTCCACTACTGCAATACAACTTGACTTGGCTGGCTGCAACGAGTGTACCATATATATGGTACGCAACTAAACTAAAAAAAACTTACATAAGTACGCAGACGAACTTAGCATGTGTGGCTCGAATTTTCGCAATCAGTTGACATTCGACCGACACCTTCATGCGCACAGCAGTCTCAGCAGCTCGATCCGTGGCGCGGGCGGCGGCCTGCAGCCAGCGCGGACTGGCGGTCGAGGGCCTGGGCGCCACCTCCATCCACCACCAGCGCGTGTGGATGCAGACGCAGCAGGTGCTTCTTCTGGCCAGGGGCTTCGCCTCCCCCAGCCAGCCGCAGATCTCGCGCGAAGACACGCGCAAGTTCGCGTGGGCCGAGACGGACATCGCGCCGCCGTCGCCCGGCCGCGGTATTATCGGCCGCTCCGCCAACGTGGACGTGACCAAGAGCCAGAACCCGATCCAGCGCTGGCACTGGCTGTGGAAGGCGCTGGGCTTCCTGAACGAGGACGACCGCCTGTTCCGCCACTCGACGGCCGTCTTCCAGAGCTGCATGAACCGCACGGCCAGACCCGAATTCTACCGCGCGCTGGGCCTGCCGCGCTCCTTCCGCGCGCAGCAGGCGCTGCTCATGGCCCACGTGTGGCTCCTGCACCGCCGCTTAACGCTCGAGGGCGAGCAGGGCAAGATCATGCAGGAGCTCATGTTCGACCGACTCTGGGAGGAGACCGTCGTGCGCATCCGCTACATGGACATCTCGGAGCTCACGGTCAACAAGCATTTGGCGCAGGTGCAGCAGGTGTGCTTCAACGCCTGCATCGCCTACGACCAGGGCCTGAAAAACGGCCCCAACGTCCTCCAGACGGCGGTGGCCCAGCATCTGCTCGAGAACGAGACGCCCGAGGGGCTGCGCATCGCCAGCGTTGTGGCGGACTACATGAAGCGTGAGCTTAAGAACCTCGAGAAGGTCGACGCCAAGTACATTATGGAGGGCACCATTCCGTGGAGCCCCCTGCCGGAGACACACGTCAAGGTGACCGACATCCCGGGGGACGACGACAGCGTCGTGCTCATCGGACAGCGCTTCGGCAACTGGCGCTCGGCACTGGACAACCGCGGCAAGCTCTACTACTGGAACATGACCACGCGATACTCCGTCTGGGACCGCCCCACGGGCGACAAGCTGCATGAGGGCGAGGAGCAGAAGTAAGTGATCTGCCTGCCCTGCCCTACCTACCGGTCTGTCAATATGTTCCTCAGACGGAAGATGCTGACGATCCATCGATAGATAGATAACCACAACGAGAAGCACATCGCAGCAATGTCAGTTGTTCAATAACTTCTAACTGTTGTGCTGCGTTTTGCCTAATACTTTGCTTCGCAGCATCAATACAAAAAGGTCTACTCGTTTTGGTCCGTTGGGGCTGCCAAAAAGTCCGCCACATACTTGCGGAGGTGTAGTTCGTTGTGAGTTCATCGATCGGAGCTTAATTGGCTGGTGCTGCCCCGGCCCCCTCTTTGGCCTTCTGCTCCTCAGCCACGCGGTCGCGGCGCTCCTGCATTTTCTGCCTCACGTAGGCGTCCGAGGCCTTGGCGTGCTTGAAGTTCTCCGAGCGGATGCGGGTCTTCTCCTGCCTGAAACACCAGTCCAGGGCCGTCTTGACCTCGCCACAGGCCCCGAAGAACTTGGCGTATGGGTTCTCATCGTGGCACTGAAGCAGCGCCTTGATTTCCTGCAAACAGCAACGGGGTGCATTAATACGGTGCCTCTCATTGCAGCACAGTCTCGTAGGCAGCACGTACAGCCTGGCAGTCAGGGTGCGGGCGGTCCAGCGGGGTGTGCATGTTGCGTCCTTCAGGTCGAATTGAGATTTGATTGACCCACCATGTCTCTGTGTGGACATGCTCTTGTTTTTATATTTGTATATTATACACACAAATATAAAAACAACACAGCTATAAACTTATAAGAACAAGACGATCTGAAAATACACAATGTAGCGCGGGATAGTAATCCGCCTGCTTACGCAGTTGGTTAATACTAATTTGTATTCTAGTACATGTAATAACAAGTACTATTTACGAAACTATAGTACTACATATTTTCTGCAAGTACTACTAACGCCATAGTACTACATAATTTCAGCATGAAAATCCGAAAACCACATAATATTTACAACGCATAACCAGATAGTGAAAACAAGCCTTTTCGCTGGCCGATGTGAGGCAGTCTTCAAAGCGATCACCACGAACCAGCAGCGATGGAGAACGCCAACTTTACCCCCCAGCAGAAGGCCGAGCTCATCAACCGAGTACGTCTGGCGCTGCCGAGCTGTTTGCTGCACGCTGCTACTTGCTCCATGCTTTTGTTGCGCTTCAGGGACAATCTGTCGCCTCGTTATTAGGCCCCTTCCGCAGTAGCTGACGGTCTCCACTGATCTCCTTTTGCCGTCCAGGTCCGCTCGGAAGTGCAGCAGCAGGCGCTGCAGGAGCTGACGCAGAACCTGCAGGAGAAGTGCTTCGACAAGTGCCTCACGCGCCCCAACGGCAAGCTGGACGGCAAGCAGCAGAACTGCCTCGCTCTGTGCATCAACAGATACATCGACACCATGAAGGTGGTCTCGGAGGCCATGGTGCAGCGCGGCTCTTAGGTAGCAGTCGTAGCGAGACGCGTGCGTACAGTTTCTTTAGAGGGAATGCCGCGCTTCAATACAACTCGATCCTGTGTCTCAATTGATCCCAGGCTAGAATGCTATACTCCTGTTTTCCGGACTTTGAAGGTGATGAAGCAATGTGTTTACATAGGAAAACACTCATCAAAATAAAACAAAACGAAGGCAAGGAGAGGAGAGGAGGGGATTGAACTGCTTTGTTCTTGCTCGTTCGATGACTCGTACCAGAGTTAAATAGTGAGACTATGAGCGAATAAGGCGAAGGCGAGGTCGATCCCGCAAGTAACCGACTCCAAAAGCGACGCTGACCGCCGTTCCTGCTGAAGCTTGCAAATGCGCCATCCTTTAACAGAATACGCCTCTCAAGCTCCAGCTAGATAAACGATGGGCTAGACGTTGACGACCGCTCGCGCGATCATGACGACTTGGTCTGCTTAGTTCTTGGCGTCCGCCTGGCGGGACAGCTCGGCGATGGCCATGTCGCCCTCGCCGTGGTGGCGGATGTAGCCAGCCAGAGCGAAGGTGTCCGACTCGCCCGTGAAGACGCCGTTGGCGTTCACGCGGGCGACGTTGATCTGCACCGAGGCGTGGTCCTTGGCCGCGAGGATGCGGTTGGTCCACGAGCTGCATATACCAAACAAGGAAGAAACAGCAGCGTAAGCACTCGCTCTCTCACAATTGTAACAGATACATGAGCAGAGACGCACCACTTGCGCGGGATGTAAATGTCGATCGACTGGCCGGCCTCGTTCTGCATGGTTACTTGTCTAGAGTCAGTTAAATTCCTCAATGCTCAAAAAGACTCCAAAGACGCTGGTGTTTTGGCTGGAGCTCCCCCAAACCAATGGCCCTGACTGTACGTTACCGGTCGCGTATACAAACCCCAAGTGAAAAGGCATCTCTTCCATCCCCCGTCCAAGATGATAATGGTTTGGTGTGGCGCACACACGCAGATATATGATCGCCATCGCCGCGAGTCAATACTCAAGACAAGAAGAAGGTGTCAATATGTCGGAGCAGATCACGGAGCAGCAGGTCGTGGCCACGTACAAGAGTCTGCGCGCTGAGGTGCGGCAGATGGCCGAGAAGATCGCCGAGCTGGAGGCCGAGACCACGGAGCACGAGCGCGTGATCCAGACGCTCAATGAGCTGCCCAACGACCGCAAGGCCTACCGCATGGTGGGCGGCGTACTGGTGGAGCGCACGGTGCAGGAGGTGCTGCCGGCCGTGACGGCCAACCGCGACGGTATCGCGCAGGTGCTGGCCCAGCTCAACGACAACATCAAGCAGAAGGAGAAGACCGCGGACGAGTGGCAGCGGAAGTACAACATCCAGGTGCAACAGTAAGAGGGGACGAGACGAGTGGATGGCTGGAGAGAGAGTCCTGCACTGGGTGCGTTCGTAGTCCGTTGAAGAACACGAAGGACTATTTATCCTACCGCAGTGGTCGCGTGTCGTGTCGGGTTGAGCAAGTTGCATTCCTTGCTTGGGTTATGTTACAGGTGGCTGGCTGGCTGCAGAGTTAGTTACTAAGGTGACGCTCAGGACTTGCTTGGTCCCTCCGTTAATGAATGCATGAGTCGTTTCTACAAGGTGCAAGGAGGGCAACAAAGAGGATCAGCGGCGGAGTTGCAATTGAACCAGACAGCGCCTGTTACCTGCAGAGCCATGTTGATGGTCTTCACTTGGTCGTACTTGGCCGTCACGATCTTGAGCTTCTCGTCGAACGCGGTCTCTTGCTGCTCCACCACAGCCTTCAACGAGTATATCGCTTGGTCCTGCTCAAAAAGAGTATCCAACATCACGTTAAGACAATTCTCTCGACCGCCTCCATCTCGGACACTCGCCATCCACCTTCTGTTTGCACGCCGCTTCAAGTTCCTTGATCCGTGTCACGAGCGGGTCGTCTTCCGCGTCTTCTTTCCGCCGTATTCTCCCTTTGCGGGCCAGCTCGCTCTTGCTCTTCCCCGCCTCCCACTCACTAGACGCCCCTGCATGTTGGCGCAGCACCAACTCGTCCTCCGAAATCGCCAGCAGTCGCTCCAGCTCCGTCAGCAGCTCTTCTTGCTGGGCTTTGTGCTCACTAGCATCAGCCATCTTCTCCTCGCGATAAAACCGCTCCCATTGTCGCAGTCGCTGCAGCAACAGAACAGCGAAGTGAAGTTCATTGCAACAGTTAGCCGAGTCAATGCAGTAGACAGCAGCAGCATCTTAAACTGCAGCCCGCACCTGCTGCAGCTCCTCGTTCTTGTCTCGCAGCTCGCGCATCTGCTGCGCGTCGATCTGATTCTCGTGCAGCAGCCCTTCCAGCTCGACCACGTGCTGCACCTGCAGGTCCATGTCCTTCCGGTGCTGCGCGAACTTCTCCTCCATGGCCGTGAGCTGCTCCTGCAGCTCCACGTTGTGCTCGCTCAGCAGCTTCCGGTCGTGCGCGTACTTGGAGATGCGCAGCTGCAGCTCGTGCTCCCATTTGCTCTGCTCCGTCTTGAACGCGTACAGCTGCGCGCGCTGCGCCTCCATGCGGCGCTGGAGACTTGTGGCCAGCTCGCGCTCCACTTCCAGCTCGCGCGCGCCCCACCAATCGCGTGCCTGCTGCGCCTCGGTCTGCGCCGGCGGCGGCGCTGCCGGGTCCGCAGACGTTGACATCTTTTGAGATGGATCACTATTATACTACCGGAATGAGTGTCGTCTCTGATCTGTCGTTTGAAGTAGCAGTTAAGTGGTATCGGTCCAGCCGTGTGGTCCACACCTGTAACCTCGGCCACTTTTCGGTTACTTCCCCCTGCGAGCCCCTCGTTTGTGGTCCCAAGCTCACTCCACTCGCACATCGCCAGCCAAGACCAGACCTCCAGAATGAACCGCTTCGTCGCCGCCCTCCGCCCGCTGCCGCGCGCTGTCGCCCGCCCGCAGTTCGTGTCGCGCGCCGCCCCCGTGCGCTTCTTCAGCGCGCAGACGTTCCTGGACCGCAACGAGGTGAGCGAGCGCGTGCTGAGCGTCGTCAAGAACTTCGAGAAGGTGGACACGGACGCCGTCAAGGAGGCCGCCAAGTTCCAGGAGGACCTGGGCCTGGACTCGCTGGACGTGGTGGAGGTCGTCATGGCCATGGAGGAGGAGTTCACCATCGAGATCCCGGACAACGAGTCGGAGAAGCTGCTCACCCCCGCGCAGGTCATCGACTACATCGCCGCGCACCCCATGGCCAAGTAAATGCTGCGCTGCTGCTGGAAGTCTGCAGTGCGCGTCGCAGTGCCTTCTGTCTGAAGGGAGCTACAGAATCTCCCTCTAGGATAGCAGTGCGGCAACGTCAGTCTCCGTCCCACTCGACGCCGCTTCACGACGAGAAAGATACAGACTCGTCGCGCTGGGAGCATCGAAGGAGGCTGGCGTTGGGAACGAACGCTTAGCCATCATTAACGAAACCAAAAGAAAGCTACTAGTTTGATAAAGAATCGAGCGTCTTGAGTTGAGTTGAGTGGGGGGCTGCGGTGCTGAGAGCGAGAGCATGTTGAAGCGTTGGCAGATCGCAATGTGAGGCTGGGAGGCTTGGCGTCTGGTGAGTGGCAGATGATGGGCTCACAATTCGTTTAACATGATGGATCACGGACGAGCATCAACCGAGCCAAAGCTCGTTCATTACTCGAATTATCACGTTGTTGGCTAAATAAATGCGCTGCCACCAGCTCTGCAACTGCCTTGCTGCCCTGTAAGCACAGAAATCCGTTGGCTCGAGTCAGCGCTGCAGCAGAACAGGGAGGGTGTCTGTCTGTCTCCTCCTTCTACTTGCCCTCTCGCTTCTTCTCCGCCTGCAGCCGGGACAGGATGTCGTTGATGTGGTTCTTCACGACAGGTTGGCCTGTGGTCGTGCGCTGACTCAGCTTGACGTGGCGCTTCTTGCGCTGCGTGACCTTCTTCTCCACAGTCGCGATGCGCTTCTGCTTCTCTCCGCGCACGCGCTGCTTCTCCACCTTCGTGACCTCCGCCTTCTTCTTGGCCTTGAAGAACGGGTCGGGCTTCACCACGCGCTTCTTTTCTTCTCGCTCCTGCTGCTGCTTCCTATCGACTCGCGCCTGCACCTTCTCCACATCCGCGTCCTCGTCCCCCTTGCCGCTCTTGAGCTCGCTGAAGAAGCGGTCGTAGAACGACGAGCCGGCGCCCGCGTCGCCGTCGGTGGCCGCTGCCGCGCTCTCCTCGCGCTTCTTCACCTTCTCGTACTGGCGGCGACGCTGCGCCTTGTGGATGATGACCTTCTTCTTGCTCTTGGCATCGCTCTTGGACCTCTGCGCCTTGCCCTTGATGAAGCGCTCGATACTCAAGCCGCTCCCGCGCATGCTGCTGCTGCTTGAGCTATTGCTATCGACTTCTGAGCTTCCTTGACCAATAAAATTCAATGTGGTGTGTTCGTACACCAATGTAGCCATTTGAGAAGGTCGAAGTCGACTTCAACTTGCATGGCTTAGAACGAGTGCGACCTGGACGGCGCGACGGTGTGGTCGACCTCCTGCTGCTCCAGTTGGAAGGCTGGCATGGTCGCAGTGGCCTGTTTGCACCAGCAGCCGCAGCCGGTGGGGCACGCCGTCTCAACTTCGAACCATTCGCGGAGGTGCGAGGCGTGGCCGCCGTGGCCGCATGTCATGCAGAACATCGACTGGCCTCGCACCACGAGCTGGCACACGGAGCAGCGGGCTGCGAAGTCCCGACAGCTTGAACACACTGGGTCGATCGTCCTCTACAAGATGTGATACAGACAGACAACTGGTTAATCAACAGATAAACTCTCGAAAGTATCCATGTCTGCCGGATACGTACCACGTTGCATGAGCCGCAGATCAACCCCATGGAGATACCACGCGGGTCTTGCACACCGTGAGACTTGGTCTTCAACACTTCATTGCGCAGGTTCATAGCGCCGTAACGATAGAGCACGTCTGCGTACGCCTCCTTGTAAACATCATAGCGCGCCTCGTCTTCGGGGAGCGACGATAGCAGACATTTCTCGTCGTCCACAGAGCGGAAACTCAACTGCAATAGCACGCGGTCATTTGCGTCGATCTCTTCTTCTCGGCTGGTCGTGGCTAGCGACGTGTGCAGAGGAGAGGGCACTACCGGGTCAACTCTTGGAGACGCAGTCACGGTCATTGACGGAGCCGGTGATTTGCCGTTTACTGCTTGGATCGGAGGCTGGAAGGTGTCGGCAGTTAGCCGAGGCGGCGGCGCCTCTTTTGATGCGTTTCCACTCCACGTCTTGAAAGGATTCTCCAATCGCTCGAAGTCCATTTTCCAACCAGTGCTTCCTGTCGGCGCTGATGCCTTGGACTGTACATCGCGATGGATGGTCGACGCGCTGCTTGTGGTGGACAGCGTGTGCTCTCGGATTGGGCTGGACTGACGACTTGATGTGGCACTGTTCGTGCCGCTGCTGACCAGCGGCCAATCCTTCGAGGCGCGCAATGCGGCGTCTTTGTCGATTGGCAGACCCTGCGAGCGCGCTTCACTGTGGCTACTCGAGCGACGAGCACTCCTCATAACAGGTGGAGCGTCACTTGAATCGGCCAGTGCCAGTTGCGTAAGCGCATTCGACGACGAGCGTCTGGGCCGCACGCTGCCGGTGTTTGCTGTACTTCCAGTCATGCTGGTTCCTACCCCACCACCCACCTCTTCGATGCTAGAGCGCCTGTCCTCACGCACCACTGGGAGCTGATCTTCCATTGTAATAGCGGAAGGTGTCATCGAGTCACGGATTTCATCCGGCTCCTTGCGCTCGTTTGGCTTCAAAGCGCACACGATTGACGCCAGTGCTTGAACGTCGCCTGCCTGCTCGTACATATCCAGCACTTTGTGCACAAGGCTTTTTCCAAGCGGATGCGCACTCCAAGGATGTGAGGTTCGTAGACACAGCGACGTCGAGGAGCTGGTGTTCTTCTTGTAAATAGGCAGCTCCACTTCAGGAGCTGCTGAAATCTCAAATAATGACCATATCTGCTGCAAGTCACTCCGACCAGCCAATAACGCAGTCCGAGCATTTTGTGCACACGTTGCAGCTAGAGCAGTACAAGATTCGTCAAACGGAGGATCATCCTCTTCGTGTTGGCCGTTGGAAGCAGCATCGCTGTCGGCTAATATGCCCTGCAACACTCGGGCCAGGTTGTTTTTTGTCGAAACTCCACGTTTGCCAGGCATGTCTTCTGCCGCCCGCAACATCCACGATATCATTGAGCGGTTAACGGATCCAAGCTGGCCCTTCTTTCGTTTGGTTGATATGCTGGCTTTAGGCGATACTGTCGGTGGCGTCGCAGTGCGAGGCGCGATATCTGTCTGGTACGTCAAAATGGACGAAACACCGCAGAGTTTGGATAGATCCAGGATAGTCACGCTGATACTCAGATCAAGATTGAGAGCAGGTGCAGGTTGTTCCACACGCTTCAATCGCTCTGCAGTGTTAGCGCGCATGGATACTCGAGGGGAGAGCTGAAGGCCAGCCGTAGTGCTTGTCGGCATGGAAAGTAAATGTTCAGGGTTATTCACGGGTAGATGGTACTCCGCACTCGAAAAGTACGTATTCAGGTACTCAGAACCTCCGTGAATTGAAGGCTCCATCTCATTCACTCCAGCCAGCATGTCATCGTTTCCACTTGCACCGCCACTCCCAGAAGAATAATACATGGATGCATGGCGATATCCATGCGCAGAGTGGTTATCCACATCGTCTCCAAACACACCCACCACAACGCCACCATCAATTAGTTCCTGTGATTGTTGCTGCTGTCCTGTCCAGTCGTTCGCACCAACGTCCATAGATCCCATGATGTTGGCCGACGAGAGCAGCTTCACAGGCGGCTTCTTGTTCTTCTTGGTTGCGAATCGAGAGTCTCGCAAATCCAGCAACTCCTCGTATGTGCGCGGCAGTTTATTGGGAGAAGGCTGCGGCTTGCTTCCCTTACCAGCAGCAACTGCCGTGGGGACGACTGCTGAGCTCCGTGATTGACCGATGGCCACCCGCGAATCAAACACTAACAGCATGTTAGGACCACTAAAGGCAGCACCAGAAATGCGTGGACATGGCAGTGCTCTTGCACCACTAGAGCTAGCAGCTCGTTCTTTCGTACTCGCAGAATCATCGGAACGAGCATCGTCTTTATCTCCTGACCCTGACACTGGACCATCGTCCTCACCACTTGCTGGTTGAGATTGGGTCTCTCCGCCTTTGATAAGCTCCTCTTCGAGCGCAAGAAGAGCCTGGAGCGAGCTGTCGTTACCCTCCAATGTGTACTCATCCGTGCCCAGCGGCACAGCAGATTTTGGCACAACAAGCGGCACAAAATCGGTCTTCAGTGCCGAAAGACTGTATTTCGAGTGCTGCGCGTGCATCTCGGCAAATTCAGCATGAAGCATGCGTCGGGCATCCGACTGTTGGCGGGCGCTAGTGTTGTTACCTTCTGACGGAGCCACATCTGCAAGATACGATGCTGTGTCGTAGCCGCACGCTTCAAGCTGCGGTACGTCCACATGCCACATACGAAGTTCTTGATCTTTTGACCACGACACGAGCTGATACACACTGGTTTGGGGACGAACCCGCCACGCCATACCCCGCACCAAATCACTATGACCCGCAAACGAGTGCACTAGCTCCGCTGTGACGGAAGAGCCCGCGTTAGCACCGGACACATTCGCGTCTCCTGCATCCTCGTTGCCTCCACTGTCCCCGTCACCATGCGAAAGAGCCCACAGGCGTATCGTATTCTCCATCCGCTGGGAAGAAATCGTCACGAGTCCGTCGCCAAACGGCGTGTACTGCGCTCGCCACACTGGCGCGCCGGTATTCAACATCCCTTGACACACTCTCGGCTGCGTCACATCCCAGAACTTGACTGTCTTATCGTCCGAGCACGTCAGCAGCTCGTACATCCGCTGCGGATGCCAGTCCAGCCCATAGATCTTCTGCATGTGCGCCGTGATCTGCACCGCCGGGGCCACCGTCTTCTCTCCAGCAGCACGCAGGTCCCACACGCGCACCTCTCCGTCGTGTGCAGTGGCCAGCGACGTGGCGTCCACTCGATTCCACTCGACCTGGATCACGCTCGTGTTGAAGGCGTTCAGCGTCTGCACCGGCCTCTGCGGCGATCGCATATCCCAGAGCAGCGTCTTGGCGTCCGCCGAGCACGTCGCCAACAGCGATGGCTCCATGGGTGACCACGCCACGTCACTCACAGGTCTCGTGTGGGCTCTCAGTGTGGCCACCAGCGGCTGCGTCGTAGTCTGCGCGCCGCTGCCGCCTGCGCCTCCTGCTGCGCTGCTGTGGCCATGTTTATAGGCACTGGAGGAGCCCTGACCCGCCCCGATGGACGCCGACGCCCCCGCGCCCACCCCCACGTCGGCGATGTCCCAGATGAGCGTGTTCCTGTTGCTGGACGAGGCCACGTGGCTCTTGAACAGCGCGTGCGGGTTGCACTTGACCACCGTCACCTCGAGCTTCGTCTGGTGGTGCAGCGTGGCCGGCGGCAGGAACGGCGCGTCCAGGTCCACGAGGTGCAGCCCCTTGCGGCCAGCCAGCACGGCAACGGCGCCCGTGGCGTCCACGCTCAGCGCGCTGGCGTTCAGGTCCAAGTGCACGTTGACGTTCCCGTGGATCGTGGAGCCCCCCGCGGTCGAGACGGAGCCGCCCGACGCCGCAGACGCGCTGGACGTGACGGCCGTCCCTCCGGAAACACCTGCGGATACAGCATGCGTGTCCTGCGCGCCGCTGGCGCCGCGAGAGGCCTGGTAGCTGCGGAGCCGCCGGCGCATTATTTATTGACCCGAAGGTGAAGGTGTGAAGGGTATTGCAATTTTTCACTTCCACAACAAAAATCGTAGAAGTGCGACTTTAACCAATCAGTTGATTATCCTCTTTGTTGTGATATTCCATACAGAGGTTTGTCTTGATTAACTTTGGAATTCATGGAAGTCATGGAATTTGAATTCCATGATGGAAATGGTGCTCTGCGAGCAACGTACATGTACAGTCGTAAGTGAAGTGGACCTCAACATGTATTGATCTTCCACCTGTTACTCGAGCAAACCGAGCGATCTCTAAAAACGCCAACTCGATCTACTTCTGCAAGATGGCGCGAATGCTGGCGCAGCGCTCGCTCAGGAGCTCTCCCAGCCTCATCTGAAGCGACTGGTATGACTTGACCACGTTCGCGTGTGCCTTCTGCTGCGCCTGATCCCGCAGTGAAGACGAAGCCTCCGAGGCGTCGAGCGACGTAAACTGGAGTTCGGTAACGTGCGTCTCCAATGCCGCCAGCGACTCTTGCATGTGCTTCAGGAGATTGCGTAGCGCGGGTGACGCTGCCGATAACGTCTCACTCTTCTTGCTCTTCTTCTTGGCCAGCGCGCGCTGCGCTAGAGCCAACGCACTCAATGACGATAGACCGGAATCCAGCAGCAGCGACGACAACGTGGACACGGCATACGGCGACAGCGCCACCAGACCCTTAGAAGAGCTAGCAGAGGAGAACACCAGCCCCGCGCGAAGTTGCTCTACAATCGCTGTGAACTCGTCCTGGAGCTGTGTGATTACTGCAGAAAGGTCCTTCTCTTTTTCGTCCTGGCCGCTGACGGCATCCATCACGTCCGCTGATAGGGTAATGGCATCTGAGCTCCACCTCCAGAGCTTCTCGTGAAGCTGAAGATCACCAGAACCAGAGCCCGTAAGGTGTAGCTTGGCCACGATGTCATTGTAATCTTTCGTCAAAACAGCCGAAGCCGAGTGATCATCCACCGCAAGACTCTTCAGCAACTTTGGCACCAACACGCGGAGCTTTAGCCACAATAGTGACGAGTTCGAGTCAGCAGATCGGTCGCATTCCACAAGCGGCGCGGCATCCTGAGCAAACAAACTGTCGGTGGGGATCTGCTTTTGAGAAGTCCAGTCCACAATAACCTCTCGGTGCTGGTTATGCGACAATTCAGCGCCATCGGACACAAGCATGCCCTCCAAGCCGGTGACTTGTGCATCAAAACTCGAAGAAGTTACCAGTTCGTGCAGCTTTGCCGGACCATGGGTCAATGCGTCGAGTAACTCGAAGCGCAGCGCCTCTCCCTTGCTGATGGCAAGTGTGTGCGACTTCTTCATGCGCTTGTGCAAGAACGAAGACATGTCAACCACCTTCGAGTAGACACCTAGTCGATAAGCACGGGTAATGTACTCGGGCGTGTCTTTCGCCGTGCTGTGGTGAAGAGCCGTGATTTTGCTTGTCAGCTTTCGTGCCTCTGGGTATTGGCAGAGGTCGAGCATCTTGTCCAGCACTAAGAACGACAACGAGTCTAACTGCACGTACTTCACATCCAGCTCCGCGTGGCGGCTTAGCATGGCCTCCGCAGCTCCCAGGTAGCCGTACACACGGGACAGGAGAAGCTTCATTTGGAAATTGTAGGCACTCTTCTCCAGCCCGTACTCGAGCAGTCCTGCCGCACGCTCCAGGTGTTCACGATGGCCGCTCGAACGCTGATAAATATCCAACAAAAAGTGCGTCGCCAGCAGGAGCAAGTCATCCGTGAGCTGCACCTCGCGCTGTCCGCCGGCGCTGCCAACGTTAAGCCAGCTCGTAGCTTCATACTCAGTTTCAAGTTCCTCGACCAAGTGAGCCAAATCGTCCACCGAAAACCTATCACCATTGTCGTAGTAACCCAGGAAGCGAAGCGTCTTGAGTGCAAGCAGCCGCTTACTCAAATTGCCTTGACCCTCTTTTCGAACCTTTTCATCGATATCACTACCGGCCGGTTTGTTCTTGAGCAAGGCAGCAGACTCTTCCGACAGCTTACTGAAGTGCTGGATCAGGTTGGATTTTGCGAGTGCCGACACCGATGTACTCTCCTTCAGATACAGCGTGAAATACTGCTTCAGATCCGTGAAGCAGCACGCCTTGGAGTAAAATCGGCTCGCGTAGGCAGCAATACGCTCTTGCAGCGTTGTCTCCACGAGCGGAATAGCATCATCTCCCGACTTCAGACGGCGCAAAATCTCGCTGTCGACATGGATCAACGCAAGAGCGGGGCCTCGAATGCGTTCATTGCCGGGGCGAGCCTGCAGGTCGTTCAGAAATGCCGTGATCTCTTCACCGAGCGCCAGCAATTGCTTCGACGTGCAGTCCGCCTTCTCTTCGAACCGCGCGGCGATGTACTCCTTCAAGAACGTCCAGTCGTCGGCATTGTACTCCTCCAACAGCTTCCTGTTCACCGCCGCGCAGCGCGTCCAGTTGGTCACGTTCTTCGCTAGCGTCGCCTCCAGCGTGAGCCTGTCAATTGCCTGCATGGGTCCGAGCTCGATCTCCTCCTCGTAGGCCCCCTCTCCCTCGGCAGCGCGTCCCAGCTTGACCTTGTTCTTCTTCTTCTTCATCTTGTCCTTGCCGTCGTCCACTTTGACGAACTCGTCGAACGCCTCCAGCGCCGCCTGGTGGTTGTCCTGCAGCTGCATGATGAGAGCCGTGAGCTGCAGCGCCTCGCCGTCGTCCGAGCGCGTCTCGCGCAGCGTCTTGAGCAGCATCTTCTCGGCCAGCGCCAGCATGCGCGCGGGCGTGCCGCCGTGCTCGACCTGCAGCATCATGCTGAGCGCAGCCCAGCACACGTACTTGATGTTGCCGAAGGCCTTGAACATCTTGAGCGCCGTCTGCTGCTGCTTGAGGAAGGCGCCGCGGCGCGCGTAGGCCACGAACAGCGCCTGGAAGAGCTCCTCGTTGGGCGGGCTGCTCGCGGCGCAGGCGTGCTCGAAGGTGGGCAGCATCTCGTGCTCGCATCCGCCCAGCTTGAAGACCAGGTTCATGGTGTTGAGCAGCGTCTCGTCCGTCGGCTGCTTGAGCTGCACGCGGCGGCAGATGTCCAGCGCCTCCTCCACGCGGCCCGTGCGCTCCAGGCAGTGCGCCTTGAGCACCTGCACGATGTCCAGCTGCGCCACGCGCTTGTGCGCGCACAGCTTGATGGCCGCCTTGTACTGGCGCGCGTCGATGGCCTCGTAGATCGGCCGCACGTAGCGCGCCATCACGTCCATCTTGGTCCGAGCGGATCCGATAGTGGATCCCCCTGCACCTCAGCCAATCGATTGGCGTCGGTGATTCGCTGAAATGAACGAGGTTTTTGGACCAATGGACGCACGCGATTGCTCCGCAGTCCACTTCAACTTGCCACATAATCAGCCTAAAATTAATAAAACGTACCTAAAATACTGCGTAATTCGTTAGGACATTATCAACTGGCCAAAAACGACCGGCCCCAAGCAGCTCAATTGGCAAGAAGCCCCACCCAACGTGGCCATGTCGAAGCGACGCAGCGAGAACGGCCAGATGCGCCGCGAGGAGTACGAGGCCGCGGACGACGACGTGAGCGCGGACTCGTTCGAGATCGGCTTCCAGCGCGCGAGCGACGACTCGATCCGCAAGCGCAAAATCGTCAAGGCGCGCGTCCGGTCGGCCGCCAAGCCCAAGGCGGCGGCTGCAGGGGGCGACGACGCGGCTAAGAGCAACCCGTTCGGCGGCTTCCAGGTCCGTATTAACCTGGTTAAACCCGTGGGGTTATTATCATTGACGCAGTGTCGCTGTCTGATGCTCAGGGACTTACGACGGCCAAACCCGCGGCGTCTTCCAACCCGTTCGCCGGGTTTTCGGGACTCACAGGCGCTGTCAATGCCACTGAGAGAGAGACAACTTCGGGGTCGTACCAGCAGGCGATGGAGGCACTGAACAAGGGCTTCTTGACGTTTGTCAACGGACAGTCGCAGAAGAACCCGAGTGCGAGCTGGGTGGCTGCCGTGCAGGTGTGCAATCGTAGCTGGGGCTTGTTGCTGCGGAGAGGAATGGGGCTGACGAATGGGCTGTGCGACTTTTGCAGGATTACTTGAAGTACGCGGATGAAATCGCCACCAAGCACGCGACCACGAAGCCGGTTGCCATCAACGAGCTCAAGTCCGCGACTCCTGCTCCGTTCTCTTTTGGTTCGACACCTGCTTCGACTGCGACTGCAGCTCCGCCTGCTCCCGCGGCTTCAAGCGCGTCATTTTCATTTGGAGCAGCCAAAAAGACTGACGAACCGGCGAAGTCCCCCGCTAAACCCGCTGCTGGAGGCTTCTCGTTCGGTGGTGCTGCCAAGAAGGACGACGAGTCTGCGAAGTCCCCCGCTAAACCCGCTGCTGGAGGCTTCTCGTTCGGTGGCGGCAGCAGCTCGCTCTTCTCCGCCAAGTCTTCCGATTCGGAGGAGAATGCCATGCCTGCGTTCTCGTTCGGAGCCCCACCCAAGGCTGCTGCTTCGACCACTTCTACCCCTGCCACGGGTGGGTTCTCATTCGGTGCCCCTAAGAGCACGACGCCCGCTACCGGTGGGTTTAGCTTCGGAGCTTCAGCAACGGCTGCATCGACTTCGGCCTCAACTGCTGCCGCTGCGGACGAAGACGAGGAGAACATTGGCCGTGAGGAGGCAACCGTCATTATCAAGGTTTGTGAGGATACTCATTGTATTTTCACATCGATCACCGAGTCTAACAGTGTTCTATTGTGCTTACCTTTCACAGGCCGACTCCCCTGACGACGACTGCACGTTCGAGGCCGACAAGGCCAAGATCTTCGAGTTCAAGAAGGACGAGAAGCGCTGGGCAGACAAGGGCACGCATCCTCTCAAGGTGCTCGTCAGCAAGAACACGAAGAGCGCGCGCATCTTGGTCCGCAACGAGATCGGCAAGATCGTGCTGAACTCGGCACTGTACAAGGGCATGGCGGTGCGTCCACACGAGGCCAAGGGCAAGAAGACGGGCGTGACGCTCGCTCTGCAGGTCGAGGGCGGCGAGCTCACGCAGTTCCTGCTCAAGGTGAACGCCGCGCGGGTAGACGAGTTCATCAAGGCACTCGAGTCGGCGGCCAGCTCGTCCTAATGTGTCTCCACGTAGCTAGCCTCCTACCTAGTCCACGAGTAAATGCAGTGCATCCCCGTACTGTACCGTATCAATGCTTCAACACCCACTTGCTTGTCAAATGTGTGGTACATGGTACCATCCTCACCGGTACCATGTGCCACTCCGGGGTGCTCGCACCAGCGTCCAGCCATCCCGAGCCGCCAGCAATAGCGACCCAAGTCACAATTGCTCTCGAAGTCATGGGCGCCAAGCAGCAGCAGCCGGAGGACGGCGAGCCGTCGTCGCCGCAGAAGGGCGACTTCCTCAAGCTGTTCTGGACGCTGGCCGAGAGCGAGCGCGTCGTACGCACGCAGGCGGCGGCTCAGCTGCTCGCGCACCTCCAGCGCAGCGCCAAGCAGGAGGCCGAGGTGCAGTACACGCTCAAGCGTCTGGTGCGCGGCCTGGCCTCGTCGCGCGACGCCGCGCGCCAGGGCTTCAGCACGGCGCTCAGCGGCCTGCTGAGCGCCTTCCCCAAGCAGCTGGCGCTGCAGAGCACGCTCGAGCTGCTGCGCGACGCCATGGAGGTGCACTCGTCCATGAAGCCCATGGAGCAGCGCGAGCACATGTTCGGCCGCCTCTTCGGGCTGCTGGCGCTGCACCGCTCGGGCCGTCTGAGTGCCGACCTGCCGCTACTTGTGGCGGTGGTCAAGGAGCTGCTGCAGATGGCCGCGTTCAAGCGCTGGTTCCGAGAGACGTGCTACGAGGCGGCTCTCACGCTGCTGGTGGACGTGCCGGCCGAGCAGTTCGTGGCGGAGCTGGCCGCTCCCATTCACAGCTGCCTGCAGATTCAACCGTCCAAGGGCAACGACGAGGACGGCGTCCAGGCCTGGAACGCCGACCAGGTGCTGCTTGCTGTCGGCGTGCAGCGCTATCTGCACGTCACGGGCATCGACCAAGACGAGGAGCAGATGAAGCAGCTGCCGGAAAACTTCAAGGCTGTTGACGCGCTGCAGCGCCACAATGTGCACGTGCTGGCGCGTCCGCTGCGCGGATCGTCGGGCTGCTACCCGCGTGTGCACTCGGCTTGGTTCGGCGTGTTCGGCCACGTGCTGAATCCGACGGAAGATGCGTCGGCCACACTCGACGGCGAGCTGTTCCAGGAGGCCTGGACGGTGTTGGTGGAGAACTCGCTGGTCGGCGGCAGCAACGCGGAAGACAGCGCTCCCACCAGCCACGAGCGTCAGGGTCTGGCGTTGAAGTTGTTCGAGCTGGTTGCTCCCAAGCTGCCGGCGCCGGTGCTGCGTGCCATCCTCACCCCGCGTTTCGTCAAGTGCCTGTATAACAACGCCGTCGCCAAGAGAAACTACCTGCACGAGGCTGCGCGTCACTGCCTGAAGTCTTTCGCTGCGTGCGCGCCGGCGGAGTTCTTCCACTTTGTCCGCAAGCAGTTCGCGTCGCCTCTTTCTATCCTGGTGACGTCTACATCGGCTGATAGTGACGACGAAGTGGAGGAGGAAGAGACGCCCAAGAAGAAGCAGAAATTGAGCGCTGGAGGATTCGATAAGCTCGTTGAGCTGGAGGAGAAGAAGGAGCGGGAGGAGGCGCTCACGCGACGCACGGACCGCGCTCGTGTGTGGGCGCTGGAGACTATTGTGGCTGCACTTACGGAGCTGTTGACTGCCAAGACTGAGGCGGACGATGAGGCCAAGAAGCTGCAGGACGACGTGATCCGTTTCCTGGTTTTCCACTCGTTCTTCACGCCATCAGGTGATGCAGAGTCTACACCTTCCAAGAAGAGCAAGAAGAACAAGAAGGCGAAGAAGAGCGCGACGGCAGATGACGAGGTGGCCAAGGAGGCTGCCGAGGCCACGCCTGCTCTCTCGGAGAACGTGGCTAGCTACGCCAAGACGCGTCTGTTTTCGTTGCTGAGTTTGGGTCTTGCGGGTGCCGACGGTGCGCGTGCCAGTGCCAGCGTGCTGAGCCGCTTTTTTGCGATTGCACAGGACATGCAGACCAACAGCAACGCTGTTGTGCTGCGTGAGCCTCTTAGCGAGGAGGTGGCGACGCAGTTTACTGCCCTTGCAGGCCACATCGACACTCTGCGCAGCAAGGAAGTCGAGGTGGAGAAGAAGACGAAGAAGTCGGCGACGCGCCGGCCTCTGAGCGAGACGTTCCTTTTGCTTTTCATGAGTGCTGGACTCCAGCTTTTGGATAGCGAGCAGCGTGAGGACGCTGTCGTTGTGGCGGCTGATCTGGACAAGTGTTATGCTGAGCTCGTCGCTCGCGAGCAGAAGGCCACCCCCACGAAGAAGAAGAGCAAGAAGAACAAAACGAAGGAGGTCGAGCCCGAGGAATCGGAGGAGTCGGTGGTTGTGCTTACAGACCTGCTGCTGAGTCTGCTGTCCCAGGACTCGAGTGCGCTGCGCGAAATCGTGTCGCAGGTCTTCCGTTCGCTGCTGCCGCTGCTTAACGGCGCTTGTTTGACCACAATGGTGAACGTGCTGCAGCCGACGAACGATGGTGAAGTCGCTGGTGATGACGAGGAGGACGATGAGTTCGCCCCCGTGACGCGCCGCGAGGATGAAGAGGAGAATGAGGAAGAGGACGAAGAGGAAGAAGAAGAAGAAGAGGATGTGGTGCTGTCTTCGGCAGACGCTGTGTCTGACGCGCTTCGCAACGACAAAAAGATGTCGGAGCTGCACCAGGAGGACTTGGCGCTTGCTGCTATCGTTGGTCAGGTGAAGGTCCGTTCGCAGCGCAAGAAAGACATTAAGCGCGCTCGTTTGCAGACCATGCACTTCCAGCTGCGCGTGCTAGACCTGCTCCAAGTGTTTGTTTCGCAGCGCCCGGAGCAGACGGAGGCTGCTACTGCCAAGCACAACGCGTTGGTGCTGTCTTTGGTTGCCCCGCTGTTCCGTGTGCTTGCTCGTGTGCAGAACGCCGACACGGAGAAGCTGGTCCTTCGGGATCGCCTGCAGGCTGTGCTGCTTTACAAGGTACTTCGTGCCAAGGACAAGATCCCATCCGGCGAGGCTGCTCAGACTGAGGCGCTGGACGCCCTCCGTCAGATTGTGGAGCTGATCCGCACAACTGCGATGGAGAAGGACCACGCCGGCAAGGTTGCGTCGGCTGCTATCGTGTACCTTGTCCGTGTTATCTGCACCAGCGAGGCTTCAAGCGAGGAGGAAGTGCAGAAGATCATCCGTGCTGCAGTTCTGGACGCCTTCACCAAGAAGCACTCGCGCTTCCCGCGTGCATCGTTCGAGGAGCTGTTGACCAAGTCTCCTGCTGTTGGTGCCCGTGTGCTGCTTGAGCCTCTTGCCGCTGTTGCCGCGGCATCGGAGAAGAAGGAGGACGCTGACGAGTCGGAGGTGCGCGCTGCTGTGGACGAGTTCTCCAAGTGCGAGGTGTTCCGTCTTCTGACGGTGCTGCTTCGCACCAGCAGCAAACTGCAGCAGAGTGGCGAGCTGCCGAAGGCTCAGCGTAGTGCGTTCACGCGTGTGCAGAAGTCTCTGAAGACTGCGCTCGTGCGACAACTGGCCCCCGAGAGCGTGCAGCAGCTGAAGGCGAAGCGCATGAAGGTCGTGATGATGTTCGCGCTGCAGCTTGTCAAGTTCTGGCTCGCGTCGGAGGACAAGAAGGCGACGGAGGCCGACGTCCGTACTGTGGTCGCAGCCGTACAGGCCGTGGACTCCAAGTCGCCGGTGGTCAAGGGCATGGTGAAGCAGGTCTCGGACGCTGCGGGCATCCCCTTCGTGGCTGCCAACGGCGCCAAGAAGGACAAGAAGACCCCGACCAAGGACGAGGACGAGCTCATGCCCGAGCACGACGAGAAGGAGGAAGCACAGAAGGCCAAGGCCAAGAAGACCAAGGGCAAGACCAAGACCAAGAGCCCCAAGGACCAGCAGAAGAAGAAGCGCAAGCGCTCCATCGCCGAGGAGTAAGAAAGTCGTCAGCCGCTTACAACTTGGAGGCGATCGCTCCTCATAAGGCCCCACCTATTATAGATACTAGAGCTTTTGTGTGACTTCCTTCCATGCTTCCTGCCACGTCATTCCACGTCTCCCTCCATACACACACCACCACAACAACGTCACACACACGCGTTCACACTGCAGACTTGCATCGCTCCTCCTTGTTGCATCCATATCGGGGGTCTCGCCAACGAGCGAGAAGTGACCCAAGCTCCTATACTAAAAAAACTGCTACGCCGCGAGGGTTCCGTTGCGTCCGTCACACGTCCGACTGCTGCTTGGTAGGGGGCGGACTTGGGAGCCTCGTCGGGTACCTGAAGTGCTGTCCTGTCGTCTATGGCGTCGCTTGTCTAGCCGCGGAACTTGCCCCACACGTGCAGCAGCACCACGAAGCCCACGAACATGAGGCAGCTCACCAGCACCGTCGTGGGGCCGATCTTCAGGCCGGGCGAGTCGTCCGTGTAGAAGCGCAGGATGCCGGCCGTGCTGCCGCCCATGCCGCGCCCCGTGTTCTGGCCCGAGCGCGCCGCCGCCACCGGGCGCCGGTTGCGCAGGCCGCTGGCCGCCGCGCCCTCGGCGGACGCCGTCGGGGCCGGCTTCTTGCCTGCCAACGCTCCGTTCGCTCCCACAGCCTGCAGGACAGATAGATAAAGAGCTGCAGTTAGTTACGCTGCGCATACGGGGGGTGGAGGACGGTAGAGCGATGATGAGTGCACCATTATGTGTGTGTAAGTAAGTCTTTGCTGGTCGTGTACGGGAGACTCTCTCTGTTTGGTTGTGCGGGGATCCAAAGCCGGGGGAGGGAAATTGGAGCTGCTGCCACGTATCAAAGACACAATACCGACTTAAGTACGACGATCGACTTAGGTACGACGACGATGCCTCGACGAAAAATGTGTGACGTGTGAGAACGGCAACTGCATGTACTGTACGTACCTACTCAGAGGTCCCAGTACGTTGCGTTGGGGTCGCCGTTCACCTGCAGAACCGTCGGCTTTAGGACTGAAGGAAGCTGCTGCTGTTGTTGCTGCTGCTTCTTCTTGCGGAGGTTCATGTACTTTTTCTTCTGGTAGCGCTCGTACAGCGTGCGCGGCGCCAGCGTGCTCAGGAGCCCGAGGCAGGCCAAGGACAGCGAGATCGCCGCGAAGAGGAGGAACTTCGAGCGGCGAGGGCTGTCCGCTTCTGGTAACTCGGGGGCGGGTGTGGCCGCTACAGTGTCCACGGAGCTGCTCGTGCTGCTCGAGTCGTTGATGCCGTACTTGCTGTTGAAGGCTTCGTCCGACAGCACGCAGAGCAGCGTGTCTTGCACGTAGCGGTAGAGTGCGTCGCTGTCGGAGCACGCGAGATTCGTGGTGACCGACACGTTGAACGTCTCTAAGCTCGCGAATAGCGTTGCGTCTGTCTGTCGAACCTCGAACTCTTGCAGTTTGACGGTTGACGTGATGACGAGCACCTTCAACGAGCTCGGGAAGGCGACTCCGCCGATGTACGTGATGGGATTGTCTGAGAGGATGAGCGTCGTGAGAGAGGCTGGGAAGGAAATGCTGCGTAGGCTTGCCAGCTTGCCACTCGACGCAGTGCTACGGAATCATACGATAGCAAGTGGTTTAGTGTGCGTAGCTCTAGAGCTCGTAAGGTGGCAACACTTACAACTTGGTAATGCTAGTTGGGAAGTTGAAGTCTTGCAGCGAAACGAACAAGTTCTTTGATAGATCGCTGCGTCACCACAAGCAACGGAGGTGTCAGAACCAGAATCGACGTCTACCCAATACACTAGAGAGGGCAAGGCATACAGCGTCTGAACTGTCGTGGGGATGGAAGCATTCGCTAGCAACGCGATGCTGTTACTTGTAAGGTCGCTACGACACAATAATGTCCACAACTGGTCAGCCAGCTAACTCGCATGAGGGTAACAAGCAATGCAGGCGCAAAAGTAGATTGTCACGTACAGCTTCACGATGGATGGCAAGCTCTCCACGAAGACGATTTTCTTGCTGCTCAAGTCTAGCTCAGTATTCCCGTTGCTGTCTGTCAGCACTCTCACAACTTTCGTGCTGCAGTCCGCATACTCGATCACCGCAGCAGCATACGTAGTCGACGCTGCGTAGTTTGACACGGTCGCAGCAGGGATCGAACACGTCGTGGTGGCAGCCTTCGCAAACTCCTCTACACCAATACCAGCCAAGCAGCACAGCAGCCACGTCGGTGCAGCTCGCATCCTCTGTCCGTACCAAGTCAAAAAGTTGCCTTAAAATTAGCAGCAAGTTGAAGTGAAGTGTAGCCATCTCCCCAATGCGTTGTGTGTACCACACCAATCAACAGATCTGCAGGGTTTTACGCGCATCAACCAACGGCGCGCGTGACGATGACGACGAGCTTGGCGGCGGCGCTGACCCAGGCGCTGGACGCGTCGTTCCCGCGCGTGGCGTTCACCATGGCGTACGGCTCCGGTGTGTTCCAGCAGAAGGACCACGACGCCAGCGCCAGTATGGTGGACCTGGTCTTCGCCGTGGACGATCCGCTGACCTGGCACGCGCAGAACCTCGAGCGCAATCCGCAGCACTACTCGGTGCTCAAGTATCTGGGCGCCGCCAATGTCGCCGCCTTCCAGGAGAAATTCGGCGCCGGCGTCTACTACAACACGCTGGTGCAATGCTGCAATCATTGGGATTCGGTGCTGTGGAGGATGATACACTGACTGGCTGGCTGGCTGACAGGTTCCTCTCAAGGGCAAGTTTCTCGGGACACGACTCATCAAGTACGGCGTCGTGAGCACCCAGACGCTGTGCGAGGACCTGATGACGTGGAAGACGCTCTATTTGAGCGGCCGAATGCACAAGCCAGTACGTTGAACTTCGGCGAGTGACGACGGAATAGCAGTTGAAAACTCAAGTTTTTGGTGCTTGTTTTTAGGTCAGCATTCTCGATACCAGTGATGCAATCCAGACTGCGAGCTCGACGAATCTTTCGCACGCACTGAACTATGCGCTGCTCTGTTTGCCGGAGAAGTTTTCGGAGCACGACCTGTACATGGTGAGTGGAGTGGTGGAAGTGAATTTGTACGCGGGAGACTAGCGGCTGACGTTGAATTGGGAGTAGAAAATCGCAGGTATCTCGTACTTGGGCGACTTCCGCATGACGTTCGGAGAGAACCCGAAGAAAGTGCGCAACATCGTGGACGGCAACCTCAAGTCGTTCCGGGAGCTCTACCAACACACGATTCAGGTACGAGTCGACTCGCTTGTTATCGTTTTGATGTTGGGTTATGACTGACGACTCACTGCTGCTCTACGTGTAGAACTCTCCATTTATGTCTCGCTCACTCTCGAACGGTGACTTGCTCCTCGCGAACAGCAACGACCTCAAGGTGCGGCAAACCATCGTCGAGTCTTTGCCGTCCAACGTACTCAAGCGCCTTGCAGCCAAGTCCCACTCGACTGGCGGATTCAACCACCAAACTGTCACCAAGAAGCAGTTGCAGCGCGTTATCGCTACGATCGTGTTCCGTTCAAGTCGCTCGCAGAGCATCAAAGGTATCGCCACTGCTGGAGGCGTGAAATCCATCGTCTACGTCGCCCAAAAGCTCAAGCGCACTTACTTCAAGTGAAAAACGTTTTGAAGACCATCAAACAAACAGATTCGAAGTGGAAAAGCGTATACAAAAGTTATCTATCTATTGTCACTAGCCCTTCAGCTCAGACGGTCAACACCTTCTTCAGGTACTCGACGCGAGTCTTGGTCTCCTGTGCAAACTCTTTGTCCTCTCCCTCTAGTGCGTCGATCTGCTTGATGCGCTGGTTGCACTTGGCGACCAGGTCAAACTCGGGCTTCTTGCACGCCGCCACAAAGTCGGGGCCGATCATGGCAAACTCCGCCAGCCCCTCCACCGAGCTCTCGCACAGGTCCACGTCCTCGTGGGTGATGAACGCCGCTGCTGACTGGATGAACAAGCTCTTCTGCAGCACCAGGTCGGCCGTCGACCGGGTGGTGCGGATCAAGTAACGCAGGAAGAAGAGCGACTTGCGCTGCAGACGAATGTCCGCAGCGCTCTCCAAGTTCTGGAGCAAAAGCTCGAGGCCCTTGCAGCTGTCGCCTAGGAACCTCTTCTCCGCCGCGGCGTGGTGACGCACCAGACACGAGATGCCCAGCAGCGCCTTGACGCGGCACGTGACGTCCTTGTCCTCACGCGCCTGAGTGCACAGCACCTCCAGCAGGCCGCTCTCCACGGCCGCGTCCTGGCAGAAGGGGTTGTTCTGCACCACGACGGAGCAGACCTCGGCGGCCAAGGCGCGCGTCGACGGCTGCTCGTACTTGTGGATGACGTTGGTCATGACGCGCAGGCCGCCCATCTTGACGAAGTTCTGCGCGTTGTCGATCTGGTCGATGCGCGTCAGCAGCTCGTCCAGCAGCGCGTCCTTGTACTGCGCCAGCTCCTCGGGTGAGACGCCGTCGCCCTCGTTGGCGATGTCGCCGTCCTCCGACGCGAACACGAGGCGTGGGTCCTCGCCCTCCAGGATGCGCAGAATGTCCTTGACGCGCTCGTTCTCGTCGATCACGCCCTCGTTCATGACCTTCTCCAGGAACCGCCGCTTGTCCTCCGAGATGGGCGTCGCCTCGGTCGGCGTCGTGCCGTCCGTGTGCTTCATGGTCCACTTCATGAGCGCCTGCCACTTGGCCTGGTCCGCCATGGTTCACAACGTCTACTGCTCGTGGGGTTAAATGCCTTTGTGATTGCTTTGTGACGTTGATTGGCTTCCGAGGTGGATGGCTGCCGACTCTGATTGGAAGCTTCGGGAACAGTCTAGAAATCGACTCGACCAATCACACACGACGTGGCGTTGGTATGGGGCAACTTGAAGTGAAAGGCAACTTCCGCCGCCGTCCTTCAGAGCAATCGATGTAATGCGGGGCTTCGCGTCTGTATGGCAAAACGCAGAGTGAACGAAAAGTCTATAAGTTAGACAACGAAGTCACTACCTATCCGTCTCAATGTAGAATATACAGCCTTCTTGCTGGCGAGAAAACATGCAAGTACTTCGTAGAGATTCCACTTGGATCTTTGGCGGCCTCATAACAAATACTTCGTAGTACCTAGAAACTGTGATCAAACTGGATCGGACACTGCAACGGAGTGAGCTGGCCCTGGATGCATCATACCAGTCGTCACTTGTCGGAGAAGTTTCTGGTTGCACTTATCGGGGTAGGTGGCCTTCTACTTTGTGTTTATGTTATTTTCTCCTTTAGAAGCTATTTGATAATATAAAATACGCGACTTGATGTCGTTCGTCTGTCGTGATGGAATTGCCGTTGATTGATCTTATCCATATATATAGTGTGCACTTGGCAACGTAGTTTTGGACATAGTGTGCACTTGGCAACGTAGTTTTGCAGGGTCTGATGTTGTACTGGGTCGCTGCAGGTGGAATTGTCGGGTCTAGTGGGTTTTCGCCAGGGTGCTAACTGCGTCGAGATCGGCTTTTGCTGTGGTGCTCCATTGCACAACAAATAAGCGCTTTAGCTCGTGATCCAGTTCGTTGATGAAGCTGTCGCTTTGAGCTTCTGGTTGCACTAAAGCGGAAGGAGCGCAGTTTCATGTTTGCGGGCAGTTTCTCGGAACTACTGTGGGGAGATTCTGTTAAAACGACGAAATAGGAAAATCACACAACAGAATCTGAGGTATCACACAGAATTTGGTAGAATCACACAAGTAAGCGACAGGCGCCACACAAGGTGTGCCATGATTGCGAGTGCACCACTCGGAGTGGCAGGCATTCGTCTTCTTATGCATACAGCGCCAAGCAGCTGCTAAAAGCTCCACAGCTCGTGGCCTGGTGTACGTTACACCGTATAACCACTCGCCGCTCGGACTTGGCCCACTTCCCGTGTATCTGGGCTTTATACAGCTTGTCTTGTCAAGCACAGCCATTTCGGTACCGTGCGCTTGAGATTCTGAAGCTAGCCCACGATCAAATCAAGTTTCTAGGATATGAGCTCTGCGCAAGTGCAAGTTTTTTTTAGGACGAGCTAAATATCGACATACTTTCCGAGCTATCTGAATCTAAAGAACTGCATTGCGTCTCGAGCTCTTCCTTTAGCGCACCTTGCCGACATACCAGACAGAAACGTCTCGAAAAATAGTAGAACAGCAACGCCGCAGTTGTAGTAGTTGTCTCGTATCTGGAAGGTGCTGTAAGTCCGGTACCGATACTTCCGCACCGGAAGCAGCGATTCAATCTCCTTCTGCATAAATTGTATAAGGGGAACGATTCGATCCCCACACTGCTGCGGGTCGAACACCAGCACCGTTGATTTTGCAGGATCACGATTCAAACGGCGAAATCTTGAGCGGACGACCGCCACCAGATTTTCTGTATCGACCACTAATTGTACATGGGTCCTTGATGTAACTGAGGTCCGGATCGGATAGCTTGGCTTGCCAACCAAGCAAAGTGCTTGGCTTGACAGACAAAGCTCTAGCCTCTTCTGAGAGCGACCAACCCTTGTTTTGTTGCCAGAGCTTCAGTTTCTTCTCTTGCTCTTCGGCCGAAGTCTGTACACATGCACGCTCCGACATGCTGCGCGTAGTTGGCCGATGTGAGAGCGAGGAAGCTTCACGAAAAGAACGTAGGTTGGAGAATGGAAGGTGAGGGGGGAGGACCAATGAATAAACTGATTCTGATTCTACTTTCAATAAGTCCGATTCGAGTTAATATGAACCCGTTCGAGTAATATTGAATCCACTCGAGTTAATATGAACCCACTCGAGTAGTTTTGAATCCATTCGAGTTAATACGAATCTAGGAATTCAATACTACTCGAGTGGATTCATATTAGCTCGAACATATTCATATTAACTCGAATGGATTCAATACTACTCGAACGCATATTCATATTAACTCGAACGGACTCAATACTACTCGAACGGATTCAATACTACTCGAACGGATTCATATTAGCTCGAACGGATGCATATTAACTCGAACGGATTCATATTAACTCGAGTGGATTCAACACAACTCAACAAAAACCAGAAATATATTCGCAAAGGTCACTCTCGCTCGACCTGGAACATCCGTATTGCTGAAAGCCTACATGGAGCAGCCATCAATACAGGAAGCATTTGGCAAGGCCCGTAATGAAGGTCAGTGGAACCTAACAAGTGCAGCGAAACCAAGTGAGCAATTACGACGCATGTAGAAAATCGTTTGTTTAGAAGTTATTACGAACTATGCGAGACGACTTGGTTTTAATCGAAGTTATTACGAACTATGTAAGACGACTAGGTTTTATAGTAGTGATGCTATGGCATTTGTTGTGTTGCTCCGATGCGTCCCATGCTGCATGACCCATGCAGTTTCGGGCCATATCTTCTGAATGGAAGCTGCGACAGAAGTCTACGTAGGCAATTCATGAGCGCGCGCGCTGCATGTAGCTGCTGACATGGGTGCAGCAGACCGACAACCCCTGACGGTAATGCTATGCGTCGAGAAGTGATCGATGGACGACGCTATAACTGAAAACATGCAAAAAGATGGATCGTCAGCGCTTTGAACGCCACAGCCCGGTCAGGACGGCTAGGGCCTCCGTAGGTATTCCACGTGGGAAGGCGAGGTGCTGCTACAGCCGAAGCAGTTGCCCCCCCCCATCAAAAATGATCAGTATCCGGAATTTTATTTTATTTGAGGAGGGAGATATGCCCATCGATACCTACCATTTTCAACTCAGCCACCAGCAGCAAATGATAAGAGTACGAGGTTGTGTACTAGAAGCAAAACAATGGAAACAGTAGTATCCTAGGATAGTAATAGCGGCTAATTGCGGTCGTATACGATAGTAGACCGACGCATATACATCGAAACATCTCGGCAATGCGCAACCAAATGAGATAGTTGGGCTAAAATCGAGTCAACGATCCTTAGAACTGCTCAATTGATCTCACGAACGTGTAGGCAATAGGGCGCTGCAACCAACCCATACATTTGACAGTGCAGTCGGTGATGGGCTACCGGTATGTGATGAGACCACCGGGGTCCAGGTGGGACCCGGGGTCCTGCCAACTGCTTCAGCTAGTGCAGGTAGTAGAACGATATGTAGACGACAAGGTTGCAAATGCATGTATCCGCGCTACCTAGTTCAGCTTCTCGAGCAGTAACACAATACACCTCACCCGTTATTAGTACGCGCTACGTGGGCTACGTGTATGCTGCATGCAGGGTGCGGTACATGATTTCCACGACCACGGTGCCTAGTTAGTTTGCTTGGAAAATGCAGATACGTAGCAGCCAAATGGCGACATGCATTTGTATTTGTTGTGAGACGTGTTGTACCCTTACAACGCCCACTTAGTTCATGAGCACCACGCGGTAGCGCACCGTGCCGTCGCGCACGGTGTTGATGCCCTCCTTCACCTTAGCTATTGCCGACTTCTGGGGTCACTGGCTCATGTTGTTCTTGAACGCTGACTCCATCGTGTCCTTGCACACATTCTCGGCGGTGACCGCGTGCGACTAGTACTCCCAGGGCTTCATCTTCTCGCCCTTGGCGAAGGATACGAAAGCATGCATGGTGACCATTTCACACATAGCATCACCGTTAGACACCACACACCACCTGCACTAGCTGCAACTGCTACGCACCTCTCCTCCCCACGTAGTGCCTACGGGTTCTCCAGCACGAGCCGCCCGGACAGCGCTATAGCGTCCAAATCGCTGATCACTGGTCATTCTGCACGTTTAATTCCCATCGACCTCTCGACGCATAGCATCGCTATCAGAGGTCGCCGGCCTGCTACGCCCACTTCATCAATCTACGTGCTGTTTGCGCGCTTATGAAACACCTACGGAGACTTCTGCCGGCGCTGCCGTTTAGAAGATAGGGATCTGAATCTCCTTGGGCCATGCAGTATGGCATGCCCCGGGCCTACGCATAAAAATACATAGCATCGCTACCATAGATCCTGCACCACCAGCGCCAATAGCACCACCTCCGCGTACGCCTTGCGCACCTGGATTGCCTACGGACAATTGCATCCGGGCCCCCAGTCGCGAGTTATAGCCCTCGGCCTTCCGCCCGCCCCGCCCCATAAAGGTAGATTTGCGAGTACAGTACTTTGGTACTTGTGCCAGCACAAACACAGCCAGGATATGATTGGTTGAAAAGGTCGTGTGATGGACGGATGCTGTACGCGTGTGGATCCGTCAGAAACTGTGTGCTAAACCAGGATTTTGTGTGCTGGTACGACATTCCTTTGTGAAACGACGTAATCATGTGTGAGACCGTGACATTCCTGTGTGAAAGAATGCACTTTGTGTGCCGAAACCACACAAGCATGTGATTCTACCGGCTTGTCTGTTAAAACCGACCAAGGCAAAAGTACATGTGCTACGTGTACATGTGTGGCACCGGAGTTCTTTAAGTGCATTGATCTCGATCTTAGTCGAGCGAAAAGTTGTTGCAGACAAGTATGAAACCAGGTGAAGCCACGGGCAACGTCAAAATTCCATTGCTACATGTACAAGACATACTGCCTTCAGCACGCTACCGTCGGAACCTAAATAAACGTCCCATCATTCGTTCAAAACGCAAGCTGTGAAGCAATGCTCAGACTGAATCAGGTGAAAACAGTAAAATTTTGGTCGTCGTGAGGGATAACGTGGCACAAGCCGCGGTGATTGCGTATTCTCAATTCATACTTGTATTGTGAGTTCTACACCAAACTGGCCGGGGCGATTGGTTGAATCGACCAAGCCCAATCGACCCGCCAATCGCCCCGCGTATACTCTGGCGTAAGCAAGTTCAACTAAGTACGAGTGTAGCCATGACATGTGGATGCTGGTCTTGCTCGGGCGATTGAACTAACAACTTGGGAATTGTATGTGGGCGATTCAGCAAACCGCTCGGGGTGGCTAAATTTAGGCGGAATTCACAATACATGTACAGTCGTCCCTCCCAAATCTGAACCCCTCCCAATTGATATGACATGATAAGCGATCGGATTTTTCAATTTCGACATCTCCCGATTTCTGTAATAGCAGTTTCCCATACTAAGGCAATACACCTGATATTCCCTCTCAGTAATGATAACTGATGAGTTTTAGGACCAGATATGAGCTATATTGGGCATTATCATTTTTGAGGAAGAGCCTACGGCTCGGAAATGGGAGTCCTGATATGCGAACACCCCAAGCTTCAATGCCTCGTCGAGACCAGTATACGTGGTAGTGTGGCTGGTTTTGTGGTCATCGCTCACCACGGAGGAGCACTTGAGATCCGAAATTTTGCCTGCGCGGGGGTTGGAAGTATGATAATGTATATTATACGTATATTATACGGCTCCACTCTCTCAGCTCGTTTTGCGTGACTTTGGCTCGCGCATGTGCTTCTTTTGTTTTACTATTATAATAGTTACCGCTTTTCCTTCTGAGTGAGATTGCCTGTGCGATGCATGGGTACATGTTCATGGCGATGAATGAATTAGGGATTCTTGAGTGATAGCCAATATCGCTCCCTTCTGAATGTGATAATCTGGCAAATATGATAACCGATTGAGTTGGCCAGTTCTCCCGTGATAATCATTTGTGGGAGGGAAGACTGTACCGGTATGGGAAACTTGCCCAGGGCAAGGTGCTCTGGCACTGCTAGCAGAGCCGGTCTGGTCTATACGGCCATCATACCAAGGGCGAATGTAGTACACCGCTCACACCGACTCGGTACCCCCGCCCCCATTCTCTCGGATACCGAAAGTATAACGCATGCGTGGAATACAGGTCCGTAAGTTTTCGGTTGTATCTGATAGTGTCGACTACAGCAGTATGTAGTGAGTGAATCCATGCACCGTAATTTTCGATGAGAGCGGTTGCGAGGTCGCGTAGCCGGAGTAAACCCGCGCTGGGTACCCGCGAAGCAGGGCCGCAGCAAGTATTACATGTACCAGTACCCTGGGGTGACATCGCCGAGGGTTGGTGGTCCAGGTGTCTTGGAGAAGAGCTACATGTACTGTAGCAATGAGGCTCATTATGAGCAGCAGCTGTGTGAGAAGTCGAAAAACATAGAGCTTTGCGGCCTCGTGACCATGATTACGAGCCCAATCAAGGCCCCGCGGCCGTTGTTTGCGTAACTTAGGACAGATCTGGCCCGCGGTGCTGCTTGAGAGGGGGCTTTTTCGTACGTCACTTTTCAATTTGCTTTTCACTGCACACCCACGCACACAACAAACAAGATGGCTGAACAACTGGGAACTGCGATCCGCGAGCGCTTCGCGTGCAAGTCCTTCCTTTCCGACCCCGTGCCCGACGAGACGCTCCGGGAGATCCTCGAGCTCACGCAGGTGAGAGACCCAGTCTACCTCCATGAATCACCTCGATGCGGGCACTGACTGGATGTGTCTCTCTTGTAGCGAGCCCCGACCGGATTCAACACGCAGGCCTATGTCTGCATCGTGCTGCGCTCCACCGAGGACCGCGAGAGGCTTGCTGGCGCCATGATGGACTCGAACGCCGGCAAGATCAAGGGAGCCCCCGTCGCGGTCGTGTTCGCGGCCGATTGCGGTACGCTATTGCTCTGAGCACTGACTGCAGTGGGTGAGTCACTGATGCATCTTTTGTATCATGCTTCTACAGAGCCCAGCAAGAACGTGCCGCGCATGCAGCAGCTGAACAGTGACAACGGCGCCCCCGACGCGTTCGTGAGCAAGATCCCGGCCCTCGTGGAGCTCTTCTCGGGCGAGCACGACCCGAACGTGTCCACGGAGGCGTGGGCGTACAAGCAGACGACGTTTGCCGCCGCCACCTTCCTGTACGCCGCCCAGGTGCACGGCCTCGCCACGTGCCCGATGGAGGGACTGGACCAAGTCAAGGTGAAGGAGGTGCTGGACATCCCGGACCGCTACAGCGTCCCTGTGGTGGTGGCGCTGGGCCACGCGAACCCCGACGCGAAGCCCGCCAAGCCGTCGGTGCGCTTCCCGCCCTCGGAGGTGTTCTTCGACGGCAAGTTCGGTCAAACGATGCAGAAGTTCTTCGAGGAGAAGTAAGAAAGTGGACGGTCGTACACGTTGCTGCACATACAGTAGGCTACAAGCACTTACTACTAGTATAAGACAACACGAATCTTTGTTGACATCCGCGCGGAATCGTACCATACCTTCCCGCAATGTGTATTTCTCTTTGCTAGCGATCTCTCCGATAAGTTCCATACAGCGCGTCTAAAGCACATTGGATGCTGGTACTGTAAAACAAAAGATCACGGGGGGGGGGGGGGGGGGGGGGCAAGCTGTTGATGCTTGTCAACTGCGACCTGCGGCGTCCTGATTACCATGATTATGTATTGTGCCTTACCTACTTAAGTACCATAGTGTATATTTAACCTTTAGAAACGGTACCTAAGAAAATATACATGTACAGAAACCGCCCTCACTTCCGTTTCCACTATCCTCGCATATCCTTTCCAAACCGATCATCATAGATTAAATCGTTTCAACGAGTAGAGTGTTGGTCACAAGGTTGAAGCACACACACACGAGGTAGTGTTGCAGCCGATGCTGACCAACTCCACGAAAACGAGCACCAAGATGATCATGCCACTACTCGCCGCCGAGTCATTGCCGAGCGACACGCTCACACCCGGTGTTTAGGAATCATCAGATGATGCAGCCGTCGATTATGTATTGGCTTGATGATTAATTGCTAAAAAGAATGACACTGAAATTAATAGAGTTAAAGCAACGCAACAATTAATGCAAGCCAGTGGTTCTACCGCTAGAACTGTGCACAGAATGCGAGTGAATCTCTGCGCGAGGCAGCGCCATCCAGGCGTCGTACCTGATCATCCGCCGCTTCGTGTCCATCTTCACGTCGGTACCGTCGGTGCTACCATGCTTGCACACGGGTCGGAGCCCAACATGGTGCCCGCGGCTCTGGTCATCCTCGGTATGATCTCGGCTCTGCCGCTGCCGCTCGTGGTCCGCCTCTAGGACGACCTCAGCGAGACCCTCGCCTTGTTTTGTGCCTTCGGGTCACAGAACCTGTGGATTTTAATGCCCCGGCAAAGAAGATTGAAATCCGGGTACCGGAATTGGGGGCGGTTTCTGTACCTGTACTTAGCAACGGTACCTCAGCAGCGGTACAGTGCGCGCAAGGTCTCACTTCAAAACTCGCGACAAGAATGACACTGCGTTGTTCCCCCCGACTCCTGGCCAGCCTGCTGCACCAAGGCGGCCCAGCCGCAGCTCAGAGCCGCTGCCTCAGCACTGCCCAGAAGAAACTTGGCGCCTTCATTGAGGAGCGCTACGCGTGCAAGGCCTTTCTGCCGGACGATGTGCCGGACAAGACGCTGCAGGAGATCCTCAAGCTCACGCTGGTGCGGTGCCGTCCTCCACGCACTCGCTAGCAGACCATAAAGCTCTACACACATCGCTAATTGTCCCTTTGGTGCTTCTATTGGCAGAGAGCGCCGACGGGCTTCAACACGCAGCCGTACGCCTGCGTACTGGTGCGCGAGCAGAAGGACCGCGAGAAGCTGGCCGAGGCCATGCTGGACAGCAACGCCCGCAAGGTCAAGGAGGCCCCGGTGGTGGCGGTCTTTGCAGCCGACTGCGGTGCGTTGACGTGGAGGACGCGGTGACGGGTGGGGGGTATGCGAGAGTGCTGACTCGAGTGTGCCTTGTGGATTGCAGAGCCGAGCAAGCGCGTCCCGCGTCTGCAGAAGCTGGCGCACGACAATGGTGCCCCCACGGACTTTGTGAGCAACTTGCCGCACTTTGTTCGCCTCTTCTCGGGAGAGGGAGTTGTTGCAAGAGGCCTGCGGGCTGCCATTGCCACTGCAGTGTCGCCGCTGCTGCCTGCGCCCTCGAACGTGTCGACGGAGGCGTGGGCCTACAAGCAGACGACGTTCGCGGCTGCTACCTTCTTGTATGCTGCACAGGCGTATGGCCTCGCGACGTGTCCGATGGAAGGTTTCGACCAGATTCGTGTGAGGAACGCGCTAGATATCCCGGATCGCTACGGCGTGCCGGTGGTGATTGCTCTGGGCCATCCGAACCCGGCTGCTAAGCCTAAGAAACCGTCAGCGAGGCTGGACCCCACCGAGGTTTTCTTTGACGGCAAATTTGGCGACTCGAGCGAGAAGATTTTCTCAACCAAGTAAGCAGGCGGGTGGAAAATCGTTGGACGGTAAAGATTTAAGACGAGTCTGAAATTACACCTACAAGATGTGTGTTGTTTCTTTGCTGTTTGCTCTTCTTCTCTTGGTTTCCATTGAATTCAGAGCTCAACTTTAGTCTTGGGTTTACGCTTTACCTTGATGAGCTCGCCGCCGGTAACTACGCAGAGGCAGCTTCCACACTACAAAGAGCTCCGCATATATAAAACAGTAAAAAAAACCGGGTCCATTGTTTATCAACTATATTTTGGACGTTACAATGCGCATGACAACTAGTAGGAAAGTAGAGGCGATATCGTGCCGTATGATGCTTGCAATGACTTCTTTTACCACAGAGCTTCCACTTAGTCCAGCTTGCCATCACCGAAAAAAATGCTGGTTGTGTCAGCAGCCCACACAATCTCGACGTCGCTCGCCCGATCGAAGTCTGACTCGTCGGGGCTGACGACTTCACCGCTCCGGCAGTGGACTGCTCCACTTGCTGCTGCTCCGACCCGCTGGTTTGGGCTGTCTGTTGCTTAGGACCAGCAGACTGAGAGAGGCCCGTGGTCCAGACCCTGAAGGTAAATGGCATCGCCACCCCATACAAGGAGTCGGTTGAGCCGTGATGTGGATGTTCTGCACGATGATGTTGTCACCGGCAAGCGTCAGGCCCTTGCCAAAGATCACTCCGCTCTTGCCGACGCCACGGATGGTCTTGTCGCTCTTGACGTTCATGCGCTTGAGGGGCGCGCTATCGTATGTCACGTGCTGGAGGATCACATCTTGGCTCTTGAAGCCGTTGTTTTTGGCCATGTATGCTAGAATGCAGTCCGAGCGTCAGCGTTGCTCGGTTGTTGTACCCTCCGTGCCACGGAAGTCGAAGGTCTTGCTCAGCACGACCACGAGCGGCTCCGACGACGAGATCAATTCACTGGGTTATCGACAGCGGACATTTCAACCTTCCCTCGACCCAAGACACGTTTGCCTCCTCAGCATGACTCGCATCCAACTTGCTCTCGTCGCCGCCTTGGCCCACATCACGAAATACGCCAACGCCTTCGCCATTGCCCCGGTCTGGCTGCTGATACTACCGGCGGGTCGAGCGGCAAGGCGGCGTACCCGACCACGACCATTCCAAGGTTCATGATTTTTTTTAGTAACTACCTAGTATGGCAGCACGCTGCCAGCATCTTCACGGCGACTGGTCGCCTCAGTTGCTAAGGGGGCAATACCGCAAACTCTATTTTTTCAACAACAAAAAAAGATTTTCCGCACCGCCCCCTGAACAGCATATTGCATACATGTATTGAATATATAAGGTTGAAGCTGTGCGAGTTCCAAATCTTTGCTGGTAGAAGATAACCTTTTACTTATGTTATTCGCTAAATATTGCGAGTTTCAAATCTAACCACGGAAGCAATTGCGAGTTCCAAATTTAACAACGGAAACAAACGACGAGCACGTCAACGCCGTTCACTGGCAGCAGCAGGGTTCTTGCATGTGCGAGAAGTAATTGACGGCCTCTTGTTCTTTCTTCTTGAGCACTTCGTCCTGGAAAAAAATAGGAGATCGATTGGAGAAGCGTCGGCGAGCTGACAAAAGTGACAATGAAGTTAGCCAGTGCAAGACGCATTTTGAAGGCATTCGTTAAGTACTCATTTGATAAGGAGGCTTCACTTGAAATTATAGTTTTGAAATTCTAGCATTGTTCAAACAATGGTAAGCCTTTAGCATGAAAACGAGATACAGATGTGCGTTACTTTTTCCAGGGGCGCTCCTTACTCGTGAGCTTGTCCGCATGCCGGTGGGCTGCGTGGTGAACAGCGGCTGCAACCGCACAGTACCACAAACAGCATGAGTAAACGTAGGCCATAGCACAGTCCGATAGACAGCGACGCACTTTGCCCGAGCGTACGTCTCGACCCCAGCACACTACGTGGTGGTCTTCAACACCAGTCACTCCTGCAGCAGCGCGCAACAAACAGAATGAGCAAACGTAGGCCAAATCACAGCATGATAGCCAGCGACATACCTGAACCGCATGTACGTGTACGCCCTGGCGCTCTACGTTCCTGCCACTCGTACATTACCACACAACAAACAGGATGAGTAACCGTAGGTAACAACACAGCCGGACAGGCAGCAACGCACCTAGCTCACGTGCACGTCCCCGCGCTGGTGTATGCGCCTCACGAGATGTGCGATGGAGGGCGGTAACGCCGTTGCGCAAGATGCCTTGTCAGCTGAACGCACATGGGTACTGAGTATGTCTACCTTAAACCAATACTAGTACAGAAGCACTCGTCAGTACACCCTTTCGACTTCTTACAAGCGTCGCTTCGTACTTAGGGACTTTTTACGATCCTGATTTGCTCGCTTTCCCGCTAAATCAGACACAGACTGCAGAGTAATCAGAGTCGCTTGCGCCGAAAGGACGAGTGACTGCACCCTGTAGCCATCCATAAAAAAATCACAAAACGTCGCAAAGTCAGACAATCCACCATTGTCCCACGGTACTCCATACATAGCGACCCTTCCCGGGTTCCATAAAAGAACGACCTGATATTAGTGACTGTTAGCTCCTTCGATATGAGGTCATCCAAGGATCCTTATTTGAAAGGTCGGTCCTCCGATTATAGAAGTTGTTATAGAGAGGTAAATTTCGAAAAAAAAAGCCCTAGTGCGTGTGATTATAATGATAACCCCTAACCCGAATAGTAACTATGCGTAAGAAGTCCTGTAAAAAGGGTAAGTGATGTAGTAAATAAGGGTACAGTAATGGTGTTCGTTTCATTATAGGGGGGCTTTGCCCCAACAACCTAGGTTAGGCGACGACCAGCAATACACCGTCGACACCAAACTAGTAGATCTTGACGCGTCCATGAATTCAACATGTTCATGGATAAATCAATAACGAGCCGTCGGCACCTAAAAACGAGATACTCCTAAGCGTTTCGAACAGGCACAGCCATGGAGTGCTTAACTAGAGGCGAAGCTTTGGTCTGGGAGGACAGTGTGATTTGCCGTTCTCCCACGACCATCCTAATGATTTACAACACTTTCGTTGTTTGATATTTTATAATGCTACGGCACGAACAGAAATCAACTCCATTCGGGTTTCAATCCTAATACAAAGTTTGCTTGCTTGAAGAGTTTCGAGCGTGCTCTCATCGCTATCGTTACCTGTCTCAGCTTCAGAATCCTGCAGCACATTAGGCTAATGCACGCAAGCAGCAGTTGTGCCAAGAAAAATACTTGCTCTCGTCTGAGACGATTGTTTCAGAGGCTCTGAATCAGAGTCCTATTCCTCGAAAACATTATGATCTGGTAATTTATGGGTGATAGAAATGAAATGAAATTAGCGGTTATGTCGGCTGGCTACGCCCGGAGCCGCGCACGGCAGCAGCTCCGCATATTATGGGTGATAGATGATATTAGTTCATAGAGGTCTTGTGGAAAACCATGTAAGTACTCTACAGTTACTTGCAGTTACTTCATGAATTCATAACACCCTCTCAATATGATAAGTTACTGGAATGTTGCTTGTAACGTCCACCTCGTCTAGGTACGAGTTTTGGAGGTTGCGCGAAGGGATCATCCGTTGTGCATCCATCTGGAGCACTTCTTAAATACGTAAGAGTTGCTTCATCAAGACGCCCACGGGCTTCTCTACGCGCGGTGCGTTTGGCTGTAGTTGAGAAGCGTCACTGAGCCTTGCAGAACTAACAAAGCTATTGTATATTGCTTGCTGTTTTCTTGCAGGCGCTAGCGAGGAGGACGTGAAACCCATGGTGAGCATCGCCAAGCCCGCGGGCAAGCAGGTGAAGGCCAGCGGCTCTGTCGCCGACGCCGAGAAGATGATCGCTCTCGGAGCCACGCGACTGGGCACGAGTGCCGGCGTCAAGATTGCCCAGGGCCAGCAGAGCTCCGATGCGTACTAAATCGTCTACCTCCTGGACGTGTAGCCAATCAAACGCATAGGCTAATTTATATTCTGGTTGGTTTTGCGGATAAAGATAGCAAGTACTGATATGGTTTGCTGCTACTCGTTCACTTGGTGCGCCTCCACCAAAGTGCATTAAGAACTGGGCTGGGTATACCGGTACATGTACTTGCATTTGAAACACAGTGACTGGCACGATGCAGATGGTGCGGCTGCGAAGCAGGGGCACCAGATGCTCCTCTTGGTCAATGGTATTGAACATGAAGAAATGTAAAACCACTGGCGATGGTAGAGAAAAAATGTAGTACTGTAGTGGGCTGGCCTGTCACTCCTCTCCGGAACACGGGCCGGATCAGCGGAACGGCGTCCAGGTCGTGATCGACCTGACACAGTAGCCGGTGTGGCACACCCAGCGGCAGACGGTGGCGGAAGATGTGGCGAGGACGGCGAAGTGGTGCTGGAAGCGAGCCAGTGGGCTAGCGCCACGGGCGACAGGGGGCGGCGGTTGAAGTTGGCGACCGCAGAAGATCGCAAGGCGAGACGACACGCGGGTAGGAGTAGGAGTAAGTAGGCGAGCGAGGAGAGGCGACGACGGCGAGCGAGCGTGAGGCCAGGAGGCCACGACGAAGGTGATGCGGACGAAGAGGGAGAGGTCCAGGTAGGACAATAGGCGCCAGTAGGTAGGAGCGGTAGAAAGTTGGTGGGGGCAACGAGCTGCGGTCTGGCAGCTCGACCCTCAGTTGCGATTTGTTGCTGGACAGTAACGACTCAAGACTAATATAAGAAGTGCGCCGAAAGCGGGTTCCTGTAGTCTAGTGCTAGGGAAGTGCCGTGCGACCAGGGACGTGTCGACTAGCTACAGGAGTAAACGGAGAGGTAAGCGATAGTGGCGGGCAGCGCACAGATGAGGGCGATGCATTGAATAGGGTGGCGGGACCACGGAGAGAGACCGTGGGGGCGCGGGGTGCACTCAGAGCACCTCGGCCGTGAGAACAAGGCGCTCTCGAGCGCTCGGCAGTGTCCAGCGTGGTGACAGAGTCGCTGTTCGACTTATATACATGTCGTGTAGGAACACGCTTAAAATCTCGCTACCGTAAGGTACGAGTCCCACCAACAACACACGTCTCCCTAATTAGGTCAACGAAAGTTGGAATCAAACCTGAGGTCCAGGAACGATCCCTTACACCGGGTTGGATATAAGCCTCTGTGTACCCAAGTTGTTTTAGGTCAACCCAAAACCTGCACTAACTAGCCACGAACGAAGGCTAGAATGCAATATAGCGCTTTCGCGCAACCCTTTTGCAGTCCCTCAGATGGAAGGGTACCGGCTGATTAGGCCTAATACAAAGGGGACCGAGGTAATCCTCGGTCGGTAGTAAAATATACTCCAGGGGACTAATACACCCCACACACACACAGAACGATACTCTAAGTACCGCTCTAGCCTCTCGGCCACGCCAACTCTTGGCTTGACCTTGGCGGACTATTAATTAATTAATCTCTAGTCCGTCAACGGTCATACCACTAAGCCAGGCGTATCCAGGCACTACAGCAAGCTAGCTAACACTTACCGGAGTCGGACTTAACCTCTGAAGACTTGGGGGGAAGACTGTTGATTTATTACTGAATATTCAGAGGCTCTGAGAGCCTCTGCAGATCATCCTATAGCTAATCCTAATCCTACATACAAATATCTAGTATAAAACGAATCTCGATGTGGCGACCTCTGTACACTCATCAATAATGACGGTGATTACGCCAGAGGTACCTCGAAGGTCGAACGAGGCTTCGGTCGTCCGAACGAGGCTTCGGTCACCTGAACGAGGCTTCCACTTAAGTACGACTACGGTTGTGGTCGTAAATAGCACTGAGTCTGACGTATTTAGCCTCGGTCGGGTGTTTATTAGGTCCCGCCGAGGCCAATGTCACTACCTGTCACTCTACCGAGGTAAATGAGAGTGAAAGCTTGTCACAACGGCAACTTCCTTTCCGTCAGCGAATCCGACGGAGTACGCTTGCACCCTGGTCCGGCCGAGGTCACTTTTCGGCCGGATCTCCACGCCACAACTGCCCCCGCCACGTCGTGAACCTCGGCACTGGCGAACGGCGCGGCGCCATATCTCGCCCTCCGACTCGTCCCGAATCTCGGTCGCTGGCTTCAGCCACCGCGCGTGCGCTCCGATCCTTGGGCTGCACTGGCGACGTAAGCACCGTCTTGCGCTGCTCGTTCTTATCTCGATCATCTTGGTGCTGACTTGTGTTCTCTTGTTCATCCTTTCAGAGCGCTCTGGACGTCCTCGCCGAGGCCACGCAACCTCAGCCACACTTGCCCACCGGCACTGCCACGTCTCGTCCGCGTGGTGACGCTCCTCCGACCGCTCCTCGACCCGGAGACGCGGCTCCTGCGGCTCCCGAGTCCTCGGTCGAGCGCCCCGCACCTCCGGGCAGTCTCTTGGGTCCATATCCGGAGTCGACCGAGGATCCCGGGTCCCCGCCGGCGGAGTTACCGGGCGATTCTCCGTATCGCTCGCCTCCGACTTCTCCGCCGCGCCGCAATCCTCCTCCGTCGCCAACTCCCGCGCCTTCGACATCGTTGGCAACTCGCGGGGCGTCGGTCGGGGGTGTGGCTGCCGGCGCGATGGTTGCTGCTCCCGTAGCGGGCGCGACCGAGCCTCCTACGGAAGTATTGACGGCGTCTGATCGCCAGTTCTACCGGCTTGCTGAGTTGGTCGTCAGCGTCGCTCGTGCTCCTCCTGCTCGGGTCGATCCAGTGCTGGATCGGCGCCTTGAGCATGCCACAACTCTCGAGGAGGTAGCTACGGCCGCGGTGGCTCCCCGTCGGCTTCCCATCGCCGAGTCCGAGGAAATGATGTCCCTCCGTCAGGAGGTGGAGCGGCTCCAAGCTCTGGCGAAAGACACGGAAGATCAACTCCACGTTGAGATGGATCTCCGTGTGAAATCCGACGTCTTCTGCGTGCAGACTTCGACCGAGCTCCACCAAGCTCTAGATCGCATCGAAGAGCTTCGGGAAGAACGGCGGACGCTCCTCGGGCGACTCACCGAGGCGGAAGCCACCTTGGCGTCTCACCGAGAGGTGACTGCTTCGCTCGAACGGCGTCTCGTTGACACCAACGCCGAGGCGACCACGGCTCGCCAGCAGGTCATAACGGACCGCGAGCGGTTGAAAGCAAGCCTCGTTGCGCACACCGCCCAGCTTGACCGCCTTCGGCAGCAACTAGCCGACCAAGACCGAGGCCAGTCGGGGGTCATACCCGCGCGCATCCAGGCGCTTCAAGATGAGAACAACAGCCTGCGTCGCGCGAACTCGGTCTTGCGGCGCCACTCTGCAATGCATGAGTTGGACGTGGACACTCTCGTCCTGGCGTCGGCGGGCATCTCTGCTAGCGAGATCGACTGGACGTTGTTGGGTCTCAACCCTCCTGACGTCATCGTCGGGTCTCCTCAGAGCGGTGACGAATCGTCAAGCCCGGATGAGCCGTCCACCGAGGGTCCTTCGACTCCCGCGGTTCCTCTTTCCAGCCCTCCGACGTCGCCCTCGTTCGCCTCATCTACGTCGAAGCGTAAGCGAGACTCATCTCCTCAGGCGTCGACCGAGGGCGCGGCTGCGTCACAGCTGCCCCCGTCCAAGCGGCTTGGTCGTGCGTCTGTCGACCTACGGGCGAGGGCGGCGGCCACTGCTGCACAACGTGCTGGTGGGTCTCCTGGTGGTCAGCAACCCTCGGTCGCCTCTCCGTCGTCTCCTGCTTCTCCCGGGCTACCCGCTGGTGGGTCGACCGAGGGCGGCGACGCTTCTCCGGCGCAGGTGTCGTCGTCGGCGTCGGCTAGCCCGTCATCGCCTGCCGCTTCGGGCCCCCCAGCTACACAGTCGGATGACAGCATGGGTCAACCTGGCTCACCGAGGGGAGGTGATTCCCCGCGCGGTGGCTCACCGGGTGGAGGTGATTCCCCGAGCGGTGAAGGCCCACCAGGGTCTCCAGCCGGTGCTTCGCCAGGGTCTCCAGCTGGCGGGTCGCCAGGTTCTCCGGCTGGTGGTTCGCCTCCAAGTAGTGGCAGTCCATCACCGCCAGGTTCTGACGATGGCGAGCATTCCGGCGGGTCTTCAAGCGGGTCCGGCGGGTCTTCGGCTGCGTCGGATGGTAGCGAGTCCCCTCCCGCAACACCGCCCCAGCAATCGGCGGCTTCGTCCAAGAAGTTCGACGACTTGTCCCCTGACACACTCGAGCGGGCCATGTTTGGCTCGGAGAGCGAAGACGAGAACTTGTCTTCCTCAGCCGGGGCTGGGTCCCAGGCCTCGTTCGCACACGCTGCGTCGTCACCGGCGTCCTCTGCATCTGGTACGCCGCCGACCGAGGGTTCGTCTGCTGCCCCACGACAAGGGCGTCCTCGGTCTGAAGTGACTGCTACTCTCTCGGCCGCCCCTGGCACCGTTCAGACTGGATTCATGCCTGCCGTCACCAGTGTGTCTGACGTGGCGGAGGGGTCTCGGAAGCTGTCCGAGCTCGGTGCTCTGTTCCTCGTGCCGGGCTTCGCGGCACCGGGTGCTCAGGAATGCTGGTGTCTGCTGCAGAATCTCAGCGTGCCAGACATTCCAGCCGAGGGCCCTGTGTCACCGCTCTCCGAAGCTGGAATTGCGGCGTTCTCTGACTGGGCGAATCCCCTTCACCCATGGCAGCTGGTGAGAGTCAAGCTCCCCGCCGAGCCGTGCACCTTCGGCGTCGGCCAGTTCACCGACGGTGTGACGATCTCCGTTCGGGCCACTGGCCAAGCTCTCCTCGTTCGGCTCTGGCGGCAGTTCCAAGGCACCTCCACCGATGCCACCGAGAAGGCTGACTTGGGCTTCGCCTTGTGGGAGCGCCGCCATTGGATCTCGGTATCTGCTATCAAGGCGTACTTCGCGTACTTGTCTACGAAGCACGGTCGTCGTTACCCTCTCCTTCTCCAGCTTCGCCGGCTCTGGCGAGAGTACGCCCGAGGTCGGAGCCTCCGAGCTGACCGTCTCCGGCAGCAGATGGTGAAGCGGCTCTGGACGGGTTGTATCGAATACAACCGCGAGCCTCGTCAATACCACACCGAGACTCTGCTGGAGCCCACTTACCTCCAATACTCGTTCGAGGTCGTGGAGTGGGCTCCCAAGACAGCGGATTGGGTCGCGGAGGTGAACGAGCTGGACGCTCGTCAACCGTGGCGCAACTGTTGGATTGATGCCCCCGAGAGCCACCCGTTCAACACGACGTTTGCCGCTTGCAACCCTGCAGTGTCGCTGTTCGTGCCACGCGGAATGACCAGCGAAGAGGTGGCAGCTTCTGTAGTCGTGGAGCCGTCTCTCCCTGCGTCGTGGGTGACTGCCCCATGGGTCACTCAATTTGGTGCTGGTCATGACGACGCCGCCTCTGACGAGGAGTCGAAGGACCCGCCGACCGCCGACGCAGACACTCCTTAGGCGCTCCGGCCTTCGGTCGTCCGTCATTTCCGATCTCCAGCATCAACTCTCGCTGCTCCAGTACCGTCCGACGCTCCAATTTTGCAGGCGGCTCGTAGGGTTGTAGTTCATTCTTCGTTAAGTCTCCATAATCATTTTAACCATTCGTAACTCCTTTCCTGTTGCATCTTCCGTCGTGAGCTCGATCCACCCCTCGTTCGGTATCCTGCTCTCTTCGTCTTGGCCCTGCGGTTCTTCTGGTGTGCCGACCGAGGGGTAGTTTCGCGTTCTCGAGTCGTCATCTTAATTCGTTCACATGTACATATACATTGTCCGTTTGGTATCTTCTTTCGTCTGCTGCTGCGAGCCAATTGCTCCCCGCAGGCAGTTCAATCCTCGGTTGCCTCTGCAGTAGGTTCTCTTCGTTCGTCTCTAACCCTTCTGCGGGCGACCGTGTTCCCAGTAACTTCCTTCGTCTGTATTTGCGAGCTGGTGTCCCCCGCAATCAGTTCATTCGTTGATAGCGCCGAGCACTACTCCTCGTCCGCAGTCTGAGCCATTTGTAGTCGTCGGTCGCTGCGTTTCTGGCGCAAGTAATCATAGAGTAGTCCTCCGCACGACAAGTTGGTAGCTGGTTCCCACGTTGGCTCCTCGTAGCCGACCCATTTCACTTTGAATTCTCGAACCGCTCGGTTGGTGCTCGTTGATAGCGGCGTACGGTCGTCCAGGATTGCTTCGACTTCGAACTCGCCCGACGGGTGGTCCGGCTCCCAGCTGTCCTCGGGCAGCAACTCTTCGTCGAAGTCCACTCTTGACTCCTCGTCTACCTCAGGTGCCAGCCGAACTTTAGGCCGGTCTCCGAACTCACTCACTGCCTTCAACCGCGAGACGTGTACGACCGGGTAGAAGCGGTAGCCGCTTCGATTCGGTAGCTCTAGCTCGTAAGCGAACTCCTCCACCTTCTTCTTGATACGGAATGGCCCATGCCACCGGTGCGCACGTTTCTTCGTCAGGCCGGGTTTCACTCGTTCCATGTATAACCATACCCGGCTTCCTGGCCCGAACAGCGACCTCGGTGAGGCCTTGTTTGGATCCACCTCACTTGAAGGGCTCGGTAGTGATTCTCTCTCCTGCCGCCCGAGTGTCTCGTTGTGTTCTTTAGCCCTCCGAGCCTTCTCCGTTGCTTGGTACTCTTTGGCCATACTGAGTGCAATCTCCTGCTGTCGGTTGACCTCGCGGCGCCATGCTAAAGCATCGGACTGCCGCCCGGAGCCTCGTTTGAGAGACGATGACATCGCCTTGAGTGTCGACTGTGCGTCCCAACCATGAACGAGGTAAAACGGGGTCTCCTTCCGGGTCCCGTCCTGCGAGTTGTTGATAGCGAAGATCAGCTTTTCTGCGATCTCGTCCCAGTCCTGTTGTAGGGGGTCCTCGGCATACACACGCACGGATTGCATGACGGTTTTCACTGACCGTTCTTGCTGTCCGTTAGCCTGCGGTCGGTAACTCAGCGTAGCTCGCGACCGAGACTGCATCATCTCCGCGAAGGCCTGGAACACCTCGCTCATGAACCTTGGGTCTCGGTCGTGACGAATCAGCGAGGGTGCACCGAACCTTCGGTAGACACACTCCTCGAAAGCTTGGGCAACGACAAGTGCAGTGGTATCCGACATAGCTTTACCCATCACAAATCCGGTGAACGAGCACTGGAAGAGCAGTAGCGCCGTGTTTCCTCGCCGTGACTTCGGTAAGGGAATCACAAAGTCCATGGAGACCATCTGGAACGGTCTCTCGGCCAGTACGTTTCCTGGGGAATAGCCTCTCAGCTGGGGTCGGCTCTTGCTCGAACAGCAGTCCGGGCAGGACCTGACGTGCTTCTCTACGTCCGCGTACAGTCCGATCCAATAGTAGTCCGACTTCACTCGGTGGTACGTGCGATTAATACCTTGGTGGCCACCTTCCAACGAGTCGTGGCAGCTCTGCAGCACTTCCTGGACCATCGTTGAGGGTACTACGAGACGCATCCACACTCCCTGCTGCTCGTCCGGGTCCGAACGACGATTGGTTCCCACGAAATAGAGGACCCCGTCTTCGCTCAGAACGAACCGGTCAACCATTTTCCACGCGTCGCGAGCCGCCTTGTAGCCCAGGCGAGCATCTTCGCCTCGGAGGACCGCTCTCAGGTTGGACCATCTCAGTTCTTCCTCTTGTGCGGCTGCGACTCTTCTCCGACGCTCTTCTTGCACTGTCAGCGGGTCTACATCCTCCGCATCGGGCGGGGCCGACGCGGCGGCAGTCAAAGCCTCGGTGGGCGGTAGTGTTTCTTCCAGCGCGTTCTGAGCCTCGTTCGGCATCGCGTTGGATTCAGCAAGTCGAGCTGCATCTTCCTGACCCATGACCGATACTTCGTTCGCGAACCGGACTCGCTTCGTCTTCGCCTGGTGCCTAGTCGTAACCGTCACATGGCCTGAATCTCGGCTTTCGGACCGCACAAAATCGAAAAAAATCTTACTTCGGGGCTCTTCGCGGGTCATAGACGCTCGCAAGACGCTCACCGAGGGTTTCTCTTCCGTCGTTCCGTCCACCGAGGTCTCGTAGATGACTTCGTTAATCCGGTTCAGAGCCTTCAGTTCCGCGATCCTCGCCTCGGACGTCGTCACCGCCGACCTCTTAGACTCCAACGTCTCGCTGGCTAGAGAATCTGCTGCTGCATTGAATTCGCGTACTGCATGCAGGTACTTGACCGAACGAAGCTTGGCCACGAGCTCTCGGTGGTGGTTGAGTTGCGCCATCAGCGTTTCCTTCCGGCACGCTATCACCCCTAGTGATTGCTGAATGGCGAGTCTCGAATCTCCGACAATGACAAGGTCAGTAATGGCTAGACCGAGCGCTGCCGAGACGCCATTGTTCATGCCGGCGTACTCAGCGAGGTTGACCGTAGTGGCTTCGAGATAAGCACTGGCAGCGATCACTATCGTCCATTCCGGAAGCTTCCATAAGATCCATGAGCAACTCCCGTAGCCACCGTGCTTCTCCGTTTTCGCCGAGCCGTCGAACGAGAGGACGTGGCCACTGTACGAGGTCGGTAGTCGCGCATATAACATATGCGGGTCCAAACGAACGTTCGGTGACCCTTTGGATGGAGGGGCCACCGAGGCCAACGACTCGTCCAAATCGACAAAACTCGTCAGTCCAGCTTGGAGCAGCTGAGCGAACGCACAATCCTTTTCCTTCACTCGTTCGACCACCAGGTGCCACGGCGATAGCAAGACGGCAAACTGGGTGGCCCGACCGAAGAGTGTCTTGGACTTGTGCACCCACTCGAGCGTCGAAAACCGAGTGTAGACTCGGATAGTCTTCCCAACGAGTTGGGTGTAGCACACCTTCAATACTAGCAGTAGGGCTAGGACCTCCTTCTCGGCCGGGTGGTAGTTCATCTCGGCGTCCTTCAATACTCGACCACAGAAGCGAACGGGGTGTAGTTTGCCCTCGTGTTCTTGCATAAGGGTCGAGCTGAGAGCCCACTCATTTGCAAACAGCGTGACGTGGACGTCCTTGCCCCTGTCGAAGTGGCGAAGTATCGGAGCGTCTCGGACACGCTGCTGTAGCATGGCAAAGCTCTGCCTGGCAGCAGAGAGGTCTCCACCGAGCTCAAAATCGGAATCCTTGAGCTGATAGAGCGCTGCTCCATACACCGCAAAATCTTGGATAAAACGGCTGTAATAGTTGAGCGCTCCGAGGAAGGACTGAACTCCCTTCTTAGACGTGGGGAACTTGAGCTCGGTCACTGCCGCTGCCTTCTTAGCGTCGGGAGCAATACCCGCTGCCGAGACGTCGTGAGACAGGAAGCCCACCTTCCGTTGTACGAACAGGCTCTTTGAGAAGCTAACACTGATTCGACACTCCTGGAAGCGACTTAGCAGACGGTCTAACGTCGACAGACACGCTTCGAAAGTCTCGGAGCCGAAGCAAATATCATCCACGAACGAACGCCGATCGAGTACGGGTACCAACGAGGACTCGTCCGGTTCTCCACTGGAGTACATGTCGGTCGAAGGGCTGTTCACCAGGGTTGCAACGGCACTTTCGGTGGTCGACAGAGCTCGGTCGGCTTCGAATTTGGTCCGGGGAGCCTCGTTCAGGCTGACCGAGGCCTCGGTCACCCCTGCCCTGTCTTCGGCGTCGGCCGTTTCAGCTATCCGCATCTTCTCCGAGAAGCTAGCCCAGCCTCCCTTTGGTTGAACGAACCCCCAGAGGGCGTTGTCAATCATTCGTTGGTAGATCATGGGCGCGTTCTTGAGGCCGAACGGCATGCGTAGCCACTCGAAGTGGCCCAGTGCGCAGACAAAAGCGGAGATCTTGCGGGCTCGGCGAGTCATCATCACCGCCCAGAACCCGCTCGCCGCGTCCAACGAGCAAAACCACAGGTATGCCTCCATCTCAGTCAATAGATCGTCGACCAGCGGCATTGCATACTCCATGATTGCGGTGATCGCATTCACTCGTTTGTAGTCGATACATAGCCGTATGTCGATTCCGTTCTTCTTCAACACAATAACGATAGGTGAGGCCCACGGGCTGTCCGAGAACGAGACCAATCTCGCCGTCAGTAGACCCTTCAACAACTCGTAGAGTTTGCCCAGAAGCCGTATAGGGGTCCTCCTAGCCTTTTGTTTAATCGGGGGGTGCCCTTGCACGTCGATGTCACACACCACGCCATACGCTGGTGGGGGCAAAGCGTTGCCGCTCGCAATCATGATCTCTTCATGCTTCTGAAGCACGGCCACGAGCTTCACCTGCTGATCGGCCTTCAAGTCGGGGTTCTGGACATTCGGACCCGAGTAATCCAGCGTCGTTGACGATGGTTCCGTCAGGTCGGGCAGGAACGCGAGCTCGTGCGCGTAGTCCGTCAACTCGATCTCGTTCGGTAGGTGCTCCGCCGTATCGTTGGTGCCCCAGTCAGCATCCGAGACTGTTTCCGGGCTGCCTCCAGCCATGACCGAGACGTAGACAGCCTCCAGACGTTCCGCGTCGGACCTGACATGTCTGTCGGTTGAGTTGGTGGTTGTTCGGTCAGTCGTTGCTTCGGCTTCCGGGTCACCCCTGGGCTCGGTCACCGCATAAACGCCTACTTGGTCAGTACGGGAGTCGTCACCCGTGGTCACCGAGGCCAGGATCCTTCCTAACTCGCCTGGAGGGCGCGCGGAGTCATCAATTCGGACTTCGAGATCCGGGTTACCTGATTCGGGTCGTTCTGCGATTTCTTTGGTTGCGTAGTCCTCGGACGGCCTCGAATCCTGTCCTCCACTTCTCGCTGAACAAGGGTCGGTATCGACCGAGGGCGGCTGGCACTTGCCCGCTTCGTCGACAGTCCCAACGAGGTCTAGACCGTTGGCCGTCGCTAGGTGACCATCGTCGTCCTCGCTTGGCGTCTCAGTGCACGCCGTAGCCTCGGTGGGTCGTCTGAGGAGTGCCCGTGGAGTCGGGTACTCGCGTCGTTCCACGGCCGAGGGTTGTTCGGCCAGCCATTCACGGTAGAGCTTACCCTCGCGTCCAAACAGCGTCTCATCCCTGCTCTCCGCGTACGCCAGCACTTGCCACTCCCGATATTTGTCGGACCCTACTCGCGCGTAGCCCGGTCTCCGAGGTAGGTCACCCCTAGGCACCCATAACACTACGGGTTCGTGCGCCGAGCAACTCGTTCCCTTCGTTGTAACATTAGTCAGCCTGATCCAGATCGGCCGGCCTCGTTGACTCTTCACCACGGTCGGCACAAGCCTCGTTGACCTCCGAATCCACGTCTCATGGGTCGTTCGAGACGGTTGTCGGCGAGGCAAGCGGAATTCTCTCCATTCCCTGCCTGGGATCGCCAGCAGCTCGGTAGGACCTCCTACGATGTGACTCCCGTATGACACCGGCTCGTCCGACTCCTTCGATTTCAGAAGGGGTACCATTTCCTCGTCCGGGAGCTGAGCCGTACCGTGGAACAGGTCTAGTCGAATTCCGGCGGGTACCATGAAATCCATGCCTAGGACCACGTCTACTCCAGCACTGTGATCCATGATCCACATCTCGAACTCGTACGCGTGTCTCCACCCGAGGGTGACCTTCAGCATAGCTCTTCGTTGAGTTTCCATTGTGCCCGGGTTGATTCCCCGCACTTCCAGGCTACGACCGTGGCCGAATACCTCCCTCACTCGGAGCCTCTTGGCAAAGCTCGCCGAGATCACGCTCACATTCGCTCCTGTATCGAGCAGGATCCGTATCCGGGTGTCGTCAACTGCGCCCTTGACAAGCGCGCGCATTCTCTTCCTCTTGTCGTATCGCTGGGACGACCACCACCCCATTCGTTCGCCGGGCAGTAATTTTATTGCCCGACCGAGGGTTCGGTCGACCGACTCTACTTGAGCCATACTCGTGATGACAGCCTCGGTCGGGGCATGTACGTGTTCGCCATCACTTGTTTCATCAATTCCATTCTCACCGAGGCGTACGCCTCTGTCACTTCCATTTTCAGTCGTAGTCACTCGTTCGTTGTTCGTTCGATCGTCGGGCCATTTGCTTTTGCCTGTGAACGCAAACAAATAGTCTGCGTCGACAGCAGGCTCAGCTAACTGTGGCAGCCCGATTGGGACCAACCCAGTTTCAGTTGGCGGGCTGCCTAGTTTAAATGGCTCCCGAACACCAGGCTCTGCAGCTCTGGGGTAAAATCCTTCTTGTCGACTTTCGTTCGTAACAGACTTGTCAGCTCCCGGAGGGCGTCGCACTTGCCGGCATCGTGTACTTGTTTACACAACTTGCACCTCCTGTTACAGTAGTGCACCGAGTGGTACGGGCTGTTGCATGCCGCACACGGTCCGTACTGGCGACGTCCCTCTCGTTCGCGCTGGAATTGGTTGCTTCCGCCTGACTGACGACGATTGTCCGGTCGAGCGAAGGTTCCGGCCGCAGCTGCTCGGCGTTCATTGTCGTTCGTCGCGTCTACGTGTCCGTGAGCGTCGGCCGAGACTTCACTCGAATCCGATTCCGCATCCGAATACTCGTCGGCGTCGTACGGCGCGCCGTTTAGACCACTGGCCTCGGTCGTATCACGCCCGTATCCGCGAGCAGATTGGGAATCCTCATGATCACCGTCCGAGGCCCTGATGTTCAAGGCGGTGACGACATCAGCTAAGGCTTCCACCAGGGTAATCCTCGACCGGTACGGGGATTCGTCACGTCGTTCTCGGCGTCGACCATCGTCTCGGTAGCGTCGTTCGCGGCTGAAACCGCCTCTCGTAGCCTCGTTCGACCGGTTTTCACGTCGCCGGTCATCGTCTTGCTTCGGTGGCGTCTCACCGAGGGCTCGCGCGCCGTTTTCCGCTCTCTACTGCGCAGAATGTCATTGATCATTTCTTCGAGGTCGTGGATGTCCTTGACCCGTGCATGACACAGTCGTTCTTCCAATCCTCGGTCATCACATGAATCGAGGAAGTGGTCCACGTGGTCTTTCGCTTCACGTCCACCGTTCTCAAATTGCACGCCAGCGTTGCGTGCGTACCCGTTCAAGCGGTTAAGGTAGTCGCAGACGTGCTCCTTGTCCTCTCGCTTCGCCGAGTAGTAGCGAGCTTTCGCTGACTGGGTGAACTTCGAGCAATAATACTTGATGAAAGCATCACTCAACAGCTTCCACGTACGCTTCGTCTTGCGAGGAAGCTGGCGGTACCAATGGAGTGCCCCATCTTGGAGGCTGAGTTCAAACGCCATGCACCACTCGTTCGTCGGCGTGTGCGTTCCCTTCATCTCGTACATGAACTTTCGGAGCCACTGCATCGACCGCTCGCTCTTGTTGCGAGTACCGAGGAACGGTTTGATGTTGCCGAGGGGAAGGTGCGTCGCGATCTCAAGCCTCGGTGTGTTACTCCGGCCATTCGCTGCACTCAGTTCCCTCACTTGGCGTGCCCACTCACCCGTCTGGTCACCGTCGTAGTAGTCCGGGTCAAAACGATCCTCGTCGCTGTCCGACGACTCCTCTCGGGCCTCGAACTTCTTCTCGGGAAGTCGGACCGTCGTTCGGCGAGTGTTCGGCGTGGTGAACGAGGCCTCGTTCTCTTTCGCCAGACGATCGCTGCGGTCGACTGATCTCGGCGTCACCATGTGCGAGTCTTGCATGTACGGGGACGCCAGCCCTTTCGTGGCGAACGTTCCTCCGCTGACGTCGGTGGTTCCCTTCAGGGGCGTCGGTGGCAACGGCACTTGCGACGGGTCCGTCTCGGTCTGGACGAGGTAGGTCTTCGTACCAAACACTAGGGTGGCCACGCTCGCGTTGGTTGCACCGAAAGCCTTTCGCAGCTTCTTCTTCCACTTCGAGAGAGCCGTTGCGGCCTCGGTCGGACTCCAGTCGGCAAGCGCCATGTCCGACGGGTATATTTGCGAGTCGCACCCCATCGCTCGGAGCAATCCCTCGGTCTCTCGAGCTACCGAAAAAGTGCTCGTTGAATCAATGGGCGCGGCCAGCGCTCGTCCGAGGTCCGCCCACACTGCCTGACGAACCATCTTGGGCGAAAACTGCCTCATCCAGTTGCTCTTCGTTCTCATCAACTCCACACACCGGCCCAACACCTTGTTGGCCGCCGGTGTGTCCCCGTTGAGCGGCGGACGGGTTCCCGTCGGCTGGGTCGTGACCGCAGCAGTTTTCGGGAAGTCCTTCGCGCCATCTTCTCCGTCGTCTTCGCCGAAAGCCGGTTCCGGTTTGGCGACGTCGTCGAGCTCGTCAACGAGGTTTCGGGCGAGCGGTCGCACGCCCCTGCTTCGCCCTGCAGACACCGCCGCTTCTTCCGCGGCCTCGTTCACGGTGCCTTTGACTTCCCAGTCATCATCTTCGTCTTCCTCCATGGCGTCCGAGGGTTCAAACGCAGAATCGTAGGTCGCCTGATGCTCGTCGACTCTGTCCATCGCCACGGTCGCCAGAGACTCGAACGAGCTTCCGGAGTGGTCCAGCGCTTCGGAGCGCGACCCACTCGACTTCATCGGCGTAGTTGGAGCCGCAGACTTGGTTCCTCGCGCCATCTTCTTCTTCTTCTCTTCTCTCTTCTTCTCTTCTCTTCTTCTTCTCCTCTTTTGCTCGTAGGGGTTGAGACCTACAACAACCAGAATACACAGAAGGTTATTCCAATCCCGGGTCGCGGCACCAGTTGTCGTGTAGGAACACGCTCAAAATCTCGCTACCGTAAGGTACGAGTCCCACCAACAACACACGTCTCCCTAATTAGGTCAACGAAAGTTGGAATCAAACCTGAGGTCCAGGAACGATCCCTTACACCGGGTTGGATATAAGCCTCTGTGTACCCAAGTTGTTTTAGGTCAACCCAAAACCTGCACTAACTAGCCACGAACGAAGGCTAGAATGCAATATAGCGCTTTCGCGCAACCCTTTTGCAGTCCCTCAGATGGAAGGGTACCGGCTGATTAGGCCTAATACAAAGGGGACCGAGGTAATCCTCGGTCGGTAGTAAAATATACTCCAGGGGACTAATACACCCCACACACACACAGAACGATACTCTAAGTACCGCTCTAGCCTCTCGGCCACGCCAACTCTTGGCTTGACCTTGGCGGACTATTAATTAATTAATCTCTAGTCCGTCAACGGTCATACCACTAAGCCAGGCGTATCCAGGCACTACAGCAAGCTAGCTAACACTTACCGGAGTCGGACTTAACCTCTGAAGACTTGGGGGGAAGACTGCTGATTTATTACTGAATATTCAGAGGCTCTGAGAGCCTCTGCAGATCATCCTATAGCTAATCCTAATCCTACATACAAATATCTAGTATAAAACGAATCTCGATGTGGCGACCTCTGTACACTCATCAATAATGACGGTGATTACGCCAGAGGTACCTCGAAGGTCGAACGAGGCTTCGGTCGTCCGAACGAGGCTTCGGTCACCTGAACGAGGCTTCCACTTAAGTACGACTACGGTTGTGGTCGTAAATAGCACGGAGTCTGACGTATTTAGCCTCGGTCGGGTGTTTATTAGGTCCCGCCGAGGCCAATGTCACTACCTGTCACTCTACCGAGGTAAATGAGAGTGAAAGCTTGTCACAACGGCAACTTCCTTTCCGTCAGCGAATCCGACGGAGTACGCTTGCACCCTGGTCCGGCCGAGGTCACTTTTCGGCCGGATCTCCACGCCACATACATGTCCGGCGGGGGTCGCCTGTGGCTTGCCGGAGCCCAGGTTGACTGTGTTCCCCCCCAGCCGTCCCTATCCCCGACACGTCTGGTGAACGGGCCAGTAGCTGTCTGGTCAATGATCGTACAGCCTCGCGCTGCTGGCAGTCGGCGCTTTACCTACCTACCTAGGCAAGGACAAGACGGATGGAAAGTGTTGCAGCACGATAGACGTGCGGTGCTACGGTCGGATTGGGCTAGGGCAGGCCTGGGGAACTAACTACATGGTGGTCATACAGGGGCTCTCTGGGCATCGTCAAAGTGACGATGCGAGCTGAGCTTCCGTGGGCGAACCCCGCAGCGTTAAGAGGGAAACAGTGAGGAACAGAGTACTGAGAGAAATGGTTGTTGATTATGTTTTAGGAGGATGACTACGGATACGGAGACACGTGATGAGCGTGCGCAGAGGCGCGCTGCATCCGCGGAACGTGCGGCTGCGGAAGCTGCACGCAGGCAGAAGGAGTCGGCGCCAGTGACGCTGAACACCGACGACGGCGGCACGGTGACACTGGAGGCCTCAGTGATCACCAGCGCGTCCGGTGGCACTCCTCTGGGGTCAGGAGGCGGTGGATCGGGAAGTGCGGGGCTTGGACGGCCAGGAACTGGGACGGCGGCCGGCAATGAGCGCGGCCAGGCGGACGGCAACGGTGGACGAGCCACGGGCGGCGACACCTTGACGGGGGGCACGTCGACGGACGGCGCCACGCTCACGGACGACAGCGGCGGACGACGTGGCAACGGTCACGACGGCGGCGGTCACGGCAACGACGGCGGTCGCGGTGGTCGGGCTGGCCAACGCGAGTCGGCTCTTGATGTCGTCGGCGGCTACGGCGGAGTGACTGGAACTGGAGGTGGGTCTGGCGGCGGCGGACCAGGGCGTCCAGCCAACCCACAACCGGGACCTGCGGCGGGGCTTGCGAGGGCGCGACCAGCAGCAGCACCCATCGTCGTGCGCGAGAAGGTGAAGACGCTCAAGTTGAAGAAGTTCAAGGGGCTCGACGACACGATGTCGGCGAGCATGTGGCTCAAGACGGTCCGGCAGGAAGTGCGCCGGCAGGCGGTGACAATGGGGGCCGAGTGGAATGAGAATCAGCTATACCACGAGGTCGCCTCACACTTGGACGGCGAGGCGAAACGCTGGTTAGCGACGGTGATGGAGACGGTCCGGCCGGAGGAAGAGAGCATCAACACGCTCGCGACGATGCTCCGCGAGAAGTACATGACGCAGCGGTCGGGCCCCGAGGTGGTCGACCTGCTAAACGCGCGTCGGCAGATGAGGGGCGAGCGGCTCGTCGACTACGCCCAGGCGCTTCGCGAGATCGCCGAGCGAGGTGAGATCGGCGACGACTGGCAGGTGAGCGCCTTCTTGAAAGGCATGAGCAGCGTGGCGGGGGCTACGCACGTGCGCGGGCACCTGCCGAAGACACTGGACGAGGCCCTGAAGGTCGCGATCCCCCAGGTCGGCGACTACGGCGAGGGGTACGGGATCCGGCTGGAGGAGGCGATGACCGCGTGGGACACACGCGAGGGCACGAGCGGGCACGGGCCCCTGGCGGCGACGAAGTCCCCAGGAGGTGGTGCAGGACAGTCGGCGGGCGGTGGCAATTCGTGGAATGTGGTGACGGGGTATGGAGCCGGATGGAGTGCGGCCCCTAAACCGCCAAGGTACGATACCGAGGGACGACCGGTGGATACCGGTAAAACCGGTACGGGCGAGTGGTGGAAGGCGATACCGCCTGGGTACAAACTGGTACCTGCCGGTACAGCCAGCGGTACCACTGGCAGTTCAAAATTTCAAAATAGTGGCGGGCAAGCCCGCGGCGATGGAGGGAAACGCCCAAGCAACGACCAGGGCGCGAAGAGGCCGGCCAAGACCTTCAAGGTCGAGTCCAAGTATGGCGGCGGAGGACAAGAAGGAAGGGGCGGGCCAACCAACCCGTCCCTGGCTACGCGAGAGGGGCGGCTGCGCAATCACGGGCGCTACGTTGCGAGCAGGACGCCCGCACGGCCATTCGTGCCACGCGACGGCACGGAGTGCTTCTACTGCGGTCTGATGGGGCACTTCGCGCGCAACTGCACGCTGAAGCAGTCTGACATGGCGGCCGGAGGCACGGCGGAGGAGCCAGAGGCGGCGGAGAACGACGAGAATGGGGCGGGAAACGAGGCGCGAGCATAAGACCCCCGGTCTTATCGCTCGCAGGACCTGACCCGGGGAAGAAGGCGGAGAATGGGCGAGGAGGGGCTCACGGAGGGCAGCAACGGCTCTCGCGTGGTGCCGCTCAGTCGCTGGAGGAGGTGGCGAAACGGCGGCGCGAAGTGACGCGCAAGGCGGCGGCCAGGGCTGCAGGGGAGCAGCGAGGTCGACGCGTCGTGATCGAGACAGGGGATGGCGACGTACGGTCCGTACGTCGAGCCCGAGGAGACCTACCAGTGCAAGGGACTGGGGATGGCGCAGCGCAGAGTGAAGCGCGCGTCACCAGCCAGCCGGCCAAGCCGGACGAAGTAATGGAGGGCGCGAAGGCCCACGACGAGGGCACGACCAGGCGCGTGCGGTTCGCGGTCGACGAGCACGGCGGCGTCTGTGCGGGGACGACAGCAGCGCCTGTGCATGGGCGCGAGTCGGCAGTGGACGACGACGGCGTCACGCAACGCGTCGTGGTCGACTTGGCGTGCGCGAGCGTCGACAAGACGAAGGAGGAGCAGGCAGAGGTCGTGGCGCAGCAGCTGGACGCGTGGATGATGCAGTTCGGCGCGGACGTCGCGCAGGACGAGGTGGTGGTCAGCACCACGAAGCGCGGCGAGGAGGACGAGGGCGGCTCGCCCGAGTCGGTGCAGCAGGCGATGGCGACGGAGACAGGTCGGCGAGACCCTTCAAGGGCGAAGGTGCTGAGAGTCAAGGCGGCGGAGGTGCTGCAACGAGCCGCGCAGGCCGAAGTGGAGGCCCGCCAATTACATCGGCGGCAGAAGAGGAAGCTGCGAGAGCACGAGCGGCGTGCGCGTCGTGCCGCTCGAGCTTCACGCGAGGGCGAGCAAGTCGTGGAGGTGGTACGAGCCGCTGTCGTGTCCGACAAGGGGCATGATGAGCTGGTAGTGGAGGCGGCGATGTTCGTGACGAGCACGGGCCCCGCGGTGACGCCGACAAGCGACGAGTTTGTCCGCGTGTCGAGGACAAGGCGGCGATACGAGAAACTGGCCCGCAAGGCCAGAGCGCGTGAAGACAGGAAGCTGCGCGAGTGGTTGGCGACGCAGCAGTACCCGGAGGGCACGTACATGGCGTTCGCCGATGCGAAGCGGCGCCACGGCAAGAGTGGGCCGCGACTGATGAGCATCGAGGAGGCGTCGGTGATCGGCTTCCCCCCGCCGAGCACGACGAAGGTAGTGGCGAAGGTGGCACGGCAGAAGCTGCCGACGAGGAGCTACCACTACGAGAGCGGCAGCGTGTACGCTGCCCCGAGTGTTGTCTGGCCGGGCAACGGCACGCGACCAGCACGGATCGGGCGACTGCGAGCTGTGCAGGCTCCGACAGTCGACTCGTTGCCAACGGCCCGTGTTCAGGCGGGCAGTGAGTGGAAGGACATCAAGTTGGACACCGGCGCGCAGTTCTGCGTGGCCGGTGAGTCGTGGAAGAGACTCGGCAGGCGGCTGAGCTCATTGCCGCCGGTCGACTACGTCGAGGGTTTCACGGGCGCCGTGGCCAAGGTGGACGGAGTGTGGCGGTTCGAGTTTACGACGCAGTACGGGCAGATGATGCCCGTGGACGCGTTGGTCGTGGAGGGAGCGGCCGACGAGTTCCTGCTCGGCGAGGATTGGATGTTGCAGAACGGAGTCAAGATTGACTTCACGTCCTGCGAGATGAAATGGTACAGTGGGGGCGACAAGAAGGTCGTCCCATTCAGCTGCACGACGAATGATGAGGAGGCCGAGCGGACGGTGCAAGTCCGTCTCGTGCGCAAGCAGCGCGTGCAGACGCAGACATGCCGGCAGGTGGAGCTGGCGGTGGCAGCGCCCGAGGGCACAGTGGGGTTGTTCACGCCTGCTAGTGGTGCCGAGCCACACTTGATGTTAGCACCAACATTGACCACCGTGCACGATGGCAAGGTGGTAGCGCCGATCATGAATTTAGTAGGACGTACCTCGAAGCTTCCTTCGCGGGAGAAGCTGGGGACGTGGACACCTACGAACGAAGACATGACGATCATGGAGGTGACGGGTGAGTTCGACCAGGCAAGGGTGAAGCAGTGGCTGGAGACACAGCTGCACGACGAGAACGCACCTCTGAGCAATGAAGACGAGTTGAAGTTGGGAACGATGGAACAAGAGGACAAGGAGCTTTTATTACGGCTGTTACGACACTACCCTAAACTACTTGAGCCTCGTGACGGGTGTCCCCCGCAGACCACATTGGGGGTCAGCCATGAGATCCATACGGGGAACGAGCCCCCGATTAAGGTTCGACCGCGCCGGCACTCCCACTCGGAGCAGGCGATTATTGACGAACAGACGGATAAGATGTTGGTGGACGGAGTGATTGAGGAGGCGAATGGGGCGTGGGGCTTTCCTGTAGTATTAGTGCGCAAGAAGGACGGGTCAGTGCGGTTTTGCATTGACTATCGCCTCCTGAATGCTATTACTAAGAAGGACGTCTACCCCTTACCTCGGATTGATGACACTTTGGACAACCTACACGGGGCGAAGCGGTTCACCAGTCTCGACCTGCACGCAGGCTACTGGCAAGTTCCAGTCGCGGAAAAGGACCGTGACAAGACCGGGTTCATCACCCGGAAGGGCCTGTTTCGGTTTGTCAGGATGCCGTTTGGGTTAGCAAACGCACCTGGCACTTTTCAAAGAATGATGGACGCTGTATTACGAGGGCTTACGTGGCAGAGCTGCCTAGTCTACTTAGACGACGTAATTATCTTTTCGAGGGGCAGTGTGGCCCAGCATGTAGTGCAGTTGGCGGCGGTATTGGAGCGGCTGGCGGGAGCGGGCCTGTCGCTGAAAGCGAGCAAGTGCTCGTTTGCGTCGGAGAAATTGAACTATCTTGGGCACGAATTGGACGGCGCAGGCGTGCGCCCGATGTCGAGTTTGGTAGAGAGCGTGAAGAACTTCCCCACGCCCACGGACGTGACGGAAATTAAGAGATTTGTTCACATGGCCGGTTATTACCGGCGATTCGTGTCAGACTTCGCCGCGAAGGCGGCCCCGATGACTAAGCTACTGCGTAAGGGCGTGGTTTGGCGCTGGGGCGACTCCCAGAAGGAGGCGTTCGAGTGTTTGAAGAAGGCGTTGACGGAGCGGCCTCTTTTGGCCTACCCCGACTTCTCGAAACCGTTCAGACTAGTGACCGATGCGTCGCAGGTGGGGCTCGGTGCTGCCCTCACCCAGGACCAGGGGCAGGGTGAGCAGCCGATTGCATACGCGTCGAAGATTAATTCGCCGACTGTGGCGAAGTACAGCATCACAGAGTTAGAATGCGCGGCTGTGGTATGGGCGGTGAAGCTCTTCAGACCGTACCTGTATGGGCGTAAGTTTGTGTTGATGACGGATCATGCAGCCTTGAAGTGGCTGATGACGTCGAAGGAGTTAGCCGGGCGGCTGCACCGCTGGGCGCTCCAGCTTCAGGAGTACGATTTTGAAGTGGTCTATCGGCCAGGCTCCAGCAACGTCGTCGCCGACGCGTTGTCTAGAGCCCCAGCTCGAGTAGTGACGGCGGCGAGCCAGGAGACCGAGACACGGCAAGACGGAGTGCGCGAAGGCGAGGGTAGCGACGGTCAGTTGACCGACCAGGCGATCAAAGCTGAGCAGGCGCAAGACCGCACCGTGCAGAACCTAGTACGGAAGGGCAAGTACGGCGGTCGGAAGATCGTCGTGGAAGACGACGTAGTGCACATCGTGGAGAACGACGGCAGCAAGCGAGTGGTGCTTCCCACCGCGCTGTGGGCAGCTGCGCTGCGTGAGAATCACGACTCTATCTACGCGTGCCATCTGAGGACGCCTCAGACGTACGCGCGAGTCGCGAGGAACTACTGGTGGCCCGACATGCGAGCGCACGTGCGCAAGTGGGTCCAGGCGTGCAGGGACTGCGGCACGCGGAAGGCGAAGGCCAAGGAGGTGATCCCGCCTCTGAGGAGCCAAGGCGTCGGCAGTCCGGGCGACAGGTGGGCCTTGGACGTCGCGGGCCCTTTGCCCGTGACGGCGGGCGAGAACCGATACGTGGTCGCAGCGGTCGACTACGCGACCAGGTACACAGTGGCGGTGGCGGTTCCGCGCCACACGGCGCAGGACATCGCGCGGTTCATTGTCGAGAAGTTGGTCCTCGTGTTCGGGCCAATGCGTGAGTTGGTGCTGGACGGAGCACCGGAGCTGAGCGGCAAGGTGGTGGCGGCACTGACGGACCTGCTTCAGACCAAGCAGATCTCGCCCGTGCCGTACAGGCCCGCGTTACTCGGGTTGGTGGAACGCTTCCACTGAAGCTGGAAGGACATGGTGTCCATCTACGTAGCGGAGGCGCAGAATGACTGGGACCGCTGGCTCCCTTGCGCAGTGTACGCTTACAATGGGGCACGGCACTCAGCCACCGGCTTCAGCCCGAACGAGTTAATGATGGGCCGGCGGCTGAGGACCCCGAACGAGTTGTTGCGCACGGCCGGCGTGACGCAGGTCGGCGAGTTTGCGGAGTATCACCGCAAGTTGGTGCGGCAGATGGCGCAGTGTGCGGCGGCGGCGAAGACGGCGCTGACCAAGGACCAGCTACAGAGAGAGAAGTACTACAATCGTCGTGAACGGCACACGACGGAGTTTGGCGTCGGTGACTTAGTCTGGGTGCTCAGGCCGCCCCGTGGTAAGGGCATAACCAAGCTGTCCCACCAGTGGGTCGGTCCAGCACTCGTCACCGAGGACGCAGGCTTCGACAATTGGCGCGTAGTGCGCGAGGACACGGGCGAGCACCTCGTGGTGCACTGTAGCTTTCTGGTGACGAGTCGGTGCCCAAGCGACTCGCTCGGACACGTAGCGGAACGGATCTTGCGGGAGTTGGGCGAGGACGAGAACGAGTCGGACGGCACGAACCAGGCGGAGATGCCGCCGGCGAGCAACGAGGCGGAGTTGCAGATCGGACAGCGGAGTGCTGCCGGTGGTGAAACGGCGAACGGGCCGGTGAGGGCGAGATCAACGCCAGCAGCGGCTCCGGGCAGGCCGCCAGCGACCAGAATAGCAGGACAAGGGGTCGCTACCGAGGCAGCGAGGGTTGTGACGAGGTCGGAAGAGACGGAGGGTGCGGCAGTAGCACCACAACGCTCGAAGCGTCGAAAGAGGAAGGCGGTGGCGACCGAGGAGACCAAGGATGGCGACACGCAGCCACCAGCACAGCGACGGCGGCAAGAAGAGGCGAGCGCCGCACGGAAGGCGCGCGCGAGTCGAAGGCAAGCTGCTCGTGACGAGCAGGAAGCGCCAGAAGCGCCAGGAGTTGGTGCAGACGGTGATCGTGGGCCTCACGATGGTCGCGAAGCCAACGGAGCTGAAGGTCGTGCAGTACGGGCACCAGCTCGAGAGGTGCGAGCCGGACAGCAGCGCGTGGGGGCAGGCGAGAGCAGCGACGTCGAGCTGCCCCAGCTCAGCGACGACACGGCGGCAGTGGAGATGCTGCGAGGCAGAGGACGGCCTCGACAGCCCGTCCCGATGCCCGAGCTGTTGCAGGTGCCCACGACGGGGTACATCGTGGAGCGTGCAAGGAGGCGAGTGCGGAACCGAGCTGGCAGATACGAACTGCAGCATGAAGTGCAGTACGGCGTACGGCCTGGAGGGCCATCGTCTCGAAGGTGGCTGTCGGCAACGGAGTTCGAGGTGCTGCTGGACGCCCACAAGATCGAGGGCGATCTTGGTACCGGGGATGGCGTGTAGTGGGCTGGCCTGTCACTCCTCTCCGGAACACGGGCCGGATCAGCGGAACGGCGTCCAGGTCGTGATCGACCTGACACAGTAGCCGGTGTGGCACACCCAGCGGCAGACGGTGGCGGAAGATGTGGCGAGGACGGCGAAGTGGTGCTGGAAGCGAGCCAGTGGGCTAGCGCCACGGGAGACAGGGGGCGGCGGTTGAAGTTGGCGACCGCAGAAGATCGCAAGGCGAGACGACACGCGGGTAGGAGTAGGAGTAAGTAGGCGAGCGAGGAGAGGCGACGACGGCGAGCGAGCGTGAGGCCAGGAGGCCACGACGAAGGTGATGCGGACGAAGAGGGAGAGGTCCAGGTAGGACAATAGGCGCCAGTAGGTAGGAGCGGTAGAAAGTTGGTGGGGGCAACGAGCTGCGGTCTGGCAGCTCGACCCTCAGTTGCGATTTGTTGCTGGACAGTAACGACTCAAGACTAATATAAGAAGTGCGCCGAAAGCGGGTTCCTGTAGTCTAGTGCTAGGGAAGTGCCGTGCGACCAGGGACGTGTCGACTAGCTACAGGAGTAAACGGAGAGGTAAGCGATAGTGGCGGGCAGCGCACAGATGAGGGCGATGCATTGAATAGGGTGGCGGGACCACGGAGAGAGACCGTGGGGGCGCGGGGTGCACTCAGAGCACCTCGGCCGTGAGAACAAGGCGCTCTCGAGCGCTCGGCAGTGTCCAGCGTGGTGACAGAGTCGCTGTTCGACTTATATACATGTCCGGCGGGGATCGCCTGTGGCTTGCCGGAGCCCAGGTTGACTGTGTTCCCTCCCAGCCGTCCCTATCCCCGACACGTCTGGTGAACGGGCCAGTAGCTGTCTGGTCAATGATCGTACAGCCTCGCGCTGCTGGCAGTCGGCGCTTTACCTACCTACCTAGGCAAGGACAAGACGGATGGAAAGTGTTGCAGCACGATAGACGTGCGGTGCTACGGTCGGATTGGGCTAGGGCAGGCCTGGGGAACTAACTACAGTACCATGGACAACACGCAATACAGTATCTATCTAATTTCTAAATTTCAGAGCTTCTTCGTAAGCGCGACTTTGTCTTTGTTTCAAGGTTTACACCTTGAAAAGAATATTTTGTTTTGGCAATTGGTGTGTTCCACATCATGTATTCGGTCGACATTCCAGAAACAACAAGTCACGAGATGTACCAACTTCGTCGTGTTACGGTAGCCATTATCTGTGGACTATGGACTCAGGCGACATTTGCCAATTAATCATGGGGGGGGGGGGGGGGGGCGGCCGCTGAAATAAGATTGGTTAGGCTGTTCAGCCAGCTAAAGCTGTCCTCCCAGTATAACGTTATTACCGGTATTCCTTGTGACCACTTTCACATCCAGTTCATTTTTGCTGAGCGATGGACATCGCGTTGTGCATCAATTCTTCACTGCAACCCTTCTGCTGGATTATCGGCAATACATGTACGCTACATTTATTTCTAGCGGTACTAAAATTATCAGGATTCGATTCGACTTGAAGGCAAGCCATGCGTGAACAGAAGCAGTTTATATTGTGCCTTTCACCGATTTTGGCGGGTGGACTGTTAATTCATGCGGAATTAGATCCATAAAAGGACGACCTACCTTTATTTAATGCTAATTCTGCCTAGGATTGTGAGCACTTCCCCTAACGCCCGCGATCAGCTTTTGCAAGCTAATCGACGAAGATACGGCGGATAAACACAGAATGGCGGGTGGCCAACCGCCAATCGCCCTGTTTTCCTCTAACTCGGGCTGGATTAGCTTATTTCGCCTCAATTCATCGACACCATCGCCATGCTTATTTCGGCAACGTTTGGACAACCCATAATTAACAATGGAATTAGCTAACCCAAGGCATAATTAAGATCGAGATATGATTAGAATTATGCCAGAATTATCACGGCAGAATTAATGAAAGGCACAATACCTGCCAGTTATCAACAACACAATGTACGGTATTGCGAAATGCTTCACAGGTGTGGCGTGTGTTCGAGCTGTACACGGTCGCGGTCGTGGTTCGCTCTGGCACCAATACTGTACCCCTACATGTGCTGTACGATGTGTAGCAGCCGCAATTCGAGATCCAACTTCAAGGAAGTGCGACTAGCTCATTATTAGTTCTCTCATATTTGGTATCAACTGTGCGATCCGAACGCAGCTGTGTTCGCTGATCGATTTAATCTGTGGCTGTCAGCCTGGAAACGCTCGTGATAGTCATGCGCGTGGATTGCCGCCCATAACGTTCGCCAGATTTAGTCATGTGGTGATGCCGAAGATGGCACAACATCCACCAGCGTCGCACATGTATGCTGGCGTTGTCGCCCGAAACCCCACCAACCTATGGCAGGAAAGCTTGCGGCTGGTAGTTTACGGCCCGTATCGGTGTTAGTGGACTGCCTCACGCAAATCGCCTCCGATGTGCGTGCCAGCCGTAATTTGCGACTTGACTTCAACAAATTTCGCGACGACGCGGTCGATTCTCTCATATTTTGTATGAAATATGAGATCATATACACTGTACTGTACATGTATACATACTGTATCCCCAACGACGAGGCTCGTGGGGTCGTCCAACGGCCGTCGTGGATTTGCAATTGGCATTGCCAGTGCTGCTGACGTGTGTCATCTACAATTTCAGCTGCCCTGGAGCAACTTCGTCAACGCACTATACCCAGCACAGTACATGTGATACTTCAAAGTACAGCCCCGCCTGCTCATCGTCCGAGGGACCCATATTTGTTCCATGGACTCTGCTCTTACGTATGGGAGAACGCTGCAATGAAAACTGCGGCCCCAGTGGCAAAATTGATCAAGATATCCTTATCTCGAAGACTTCCACTAGGACCATTTGGATTCGCCAGCTTGCCCCCGAGGCTTCAGGAGACGTTGACGCGAAAAATTATCCGAGCTACCAGCCCGCAATGGCCACCAGACACCAATTCGATCCGGCAGTGCCTACAAAAACTACAGGACTCTATAGTTAGCTCATAAAAGATAAATAGAGGATCTCTTACCCCCCCCCCCCCCCCCCCGACGTGTGTCATCTACAGTACATGTACTGCACAATACTTGTACGTAGCAAGTTGCTGCATGAAGTGTATTATAATAGCAACAACCGTCAATGGTACGGAATGATCGTTTACTAACGCACTAGGGGCGGCATTGAGGTCAACGGCCATGTATCGACGGGGTTCGTGTAGCGCACCTCCCTTCGAATCGTTTGATGCGCGGACAGTGGACACAAGTGCATACAAGTGCTCACAAACAGCGAGCATCTTCTGCCGGTACAGTAGCGTGTAGCTGGACGTCTACTCCGGCACTTTCACGTTAGAATTTGTATTCAGGGGTCCTAAATACGGTAAGGACACACTGCACCCCCCACGATGATATACAAACAGTACATGTAGATGTATTAATACGTGTAAAATATGCAACCAAACAACAACGGTTTGGCCTAGATGAGCGCATGCCAGCACCCAGTTTCATCTTGAAGCACAGACAGCGAAGCTCAACAATAATGCGAAGGTAAACATGCCACATCGCATTCGTTGCGGTCCCATTGGTATACGCTTCGATGGTCGAAGAAACGATAAAACGGTCCAAGTCCGGCACTGTATAAATATCAGCAAGGTGTGCAACGCTGAGTGCAACCGTGATGTGATTGGCTAATAAATGCATTGAAGCCTCTTATTCGTCACAACTACACTTGGAGCTACAACTACACTTGGAGCGACGGGTGTCCGCCTTGACGCTTGTCGTGGCGAAGAGCAGTAAGAATATTAGTCACAGAGGTCTGGCGGCCGTATGCAGCGTAGACTTTGTCGATGGCGACATCGCTGGTAAACCCAGTGCGCACTAGCGTGGCAACCATGTCCCAGAAAATCTTGCGGCGCGAGTAGGAAAACTTGTTCGCTCCGCGCTCAGCTGCACTGAAGTTTTTCGCTGGCTTCAGGCCATTGAGTCCGAATTCGTACTCTCCCCACAGCTCGTACAAATCCTTCGGTCTTTTAGACAGCTTTGCGTTGCGATCGTTGACAACAGCAGCTTCTTCTCTGACGTCTTCTTCAGTGGCTGTAGGGTTGGGCGTGACCCTACGCGATACTGGTTGTAGTGCTATACGACGCAGTACGCTTGACACCTTTTGATAGTCGCGCTGGCTTTCGGTACGCGACCGGAGAACTTCGTTCAAGACACTAGCGGTTTGCTGACGCAGGCTGAACATCTGAGAGTGAATTGCAGCGAACTCCTTGCGCGTACTGGTCGCTGTCATGCTGCCTTGACTACCCTGCGCCTGATCGTTGTGGTCTGGATCGTCCCGTATCTCAATCAGTTGTAGTTGAGCGCCATCACCGGCGACATGCAAGGGAACACGTATAACGGGGTTTACTGCTGCGTCCCCTCCGGCGCGGATGTAGGCGTGTACAATGCGGTGCTTGAGTGCACTCGGAATGAGAATGTAGTCAAATATCCCAGGCGACACCAGCGACGCCCAAAGCAGCGGTAGTGCCAGCACGCGCGCTACTTCCTCCCCCATAGCCGCCTTGATTGTGGGGGCTACTTGGTTGACTAGAAGATCATGGGTAACTGCTTGTATGCCCTCTTGAAGTGCATAGTAGCAAGACCCAAGAGGTCCCGTCAACGCGTTAGCAGCAACGGCATCTGGATACGGTTGGGTGTTGTCGATATAAACGTCGACAACGCTTTTCCGCGTTCGCCACCGCCCTCGCCGATTGACGTAATCCTTAGGTAGACCACTTCTGCTCCCGTATGTAGCAGCACCCTTCCGCAAACTATGGGTGCCCAAATTGCCTTGCTTGAGTTTGTGAAAACTGTTTCCATCAAATATCTCTTGAAGAAAGCGGCGGACGACTCGATCGCCGTCTTGAGGGTTGCCAAACACGTACGAGGAGAGTGATTGGTTGCTTGATGTTTCCACATGCACGGCTATATTGAGCAACACACACACACGAGGATCCATGCTGCCGAGTACAATCTGCTCGGGTGCGTCGCGCTCCTCTGAAATGTTTTTCGACCAGCGCAGCTGGCAGAGTAGCGCCCCGGAGTGATGTATGTTGCACGAAAAGCTGTCGAACTTCAGTTTCATCATATCGTCGATGCGTGCGATGAGATGCCACTGCAAAGTTAAAACAGCACACACGAGATACTTTAGCGCCCCTTTGTCGTTGCTTGATCGAACCAACTCCAGTAGATTGATGAATTCTTCGTATTCGATTGGACGCCTGGCTGCTGACTGCACACCTTCTCTGCGAACTTCACAGCGTTTCACCCTCTTGATTACAGCGTTGACAGTCTCGCAGCGGGTTGGGTTGCCTTCATTGCGAATGGGGTCCCAGGGGACGGTGCGCCGCGGCATGAACGAGGATATTGCTTTCTTAGCGTACTCCAACGTTGATGCCCTGGCGTTTACTGGCTTTGCGTCTTCGTCAGGATCCGGTTCTCCAAACGCACGTGAATTCATCCAGTGGCACACATCGTCAGGGGTGATCTCTAGCAAGGCGGCCTGGGAGAAGGTGGTGTCTGTGCTGAAGGTATGGCCCGTTCTGGACGCCATGAACTCGCAGATAATGGCCTTGTAGCGCTTTGGCCTCATCTTGCTCGTGCTCGACGTGGTGTCTTTGATTGTGATGGGAGCTGAATCTTTGCAACCGAAGGGGGAAACGCAACACGATTTTTTTGTATGCAGAGGTTGCACGAATCAGTGAGGATGCAAACCCTCAGTGCAACCGATATCGCAAACAATACTGCTGTATTTTCCATGGTATGAGCCCCCTGTTCGGCGGGAACCATGCCAATTTCAGGTAATTAGCCAATTAGCTGCGCGCCAGAGCTAGAAATACAACCTCGGTTGCATTTGGCCGGTTATGTAGTGGTATTACTTCTGCAATACGAGGTGTTAAGATAACCCTATAATTTAACTTTATGAATTCACGGTACTGTACAGTAAGCGGTCTCCTTGCACGATGTGCTGGACCAGCACTGCTGGTGGGTGCTGCGCCATCTTTAGCAACACCACATGGCTATTATAATAGAGCTGGCGTACCGATCCGTCATACACCGCACATGGCTTTCACAATCGAAAGTGTCCGGATTTGAGTCGTGGTTGACAGCCACAGATAACAGTGCATAACACCTTTCGAAAGCTGTCTCCAGCGATCGGCTACAAGAAAACGGCTGTCTTTAGCGATCGGGTACAAAATATGAGAGAACAACCTGACTCCCTCATCTGAGCTAGTCGCACTTTGTTGAAGTTGGATCTTGAATTGCAGCTGGTACACATCTGACGATAAGTAAGATCTATAGTAGACTACATGTACCGGTACTATTAGTAGTGTACTGTCAGGAATCCTGATAGCCGTCGATAGCCGCTTGTGCAGACCGGAATACACTGTAGGCCTGTTAGGGGATCAACATGTTCACTGATTAAAACTAAAACGCCGTGTGATTCAATTGAATGTCGAGATGCTTGTACATTCCAAGGGTTAACCCTGCGAAAACGTCCACAGATGTTGTGTTTGACGAGCATACGGTAAAACTCCAAATTGAGTGACTCCTTAAGTTTATCGATGCATCTCGGGAAGCGCTCGTGGTTTCGTCCCCGCAGCCGTTAGTGACGATTCGTCAGGCATCCTCAGCCGCTACGCAGCACCAGCGATTTGCCACGAACAGACGCCGATATGCAAAGCTCTTCAAGATACACTGTTTTTATATACGGAAGTAAGTTAGTAAATTTAATAAAGGTTCCGGGTTGTCCGTCCTCTGGGATCCGGCGTGGGGTTGCACCGTACACGCCAGTTCGGCAAAGTTACGCCTGTAACGCGGAAATCGTTGACTGAAGATCATTTTCCAATTGACTGGGACTTGAGCACTACCTGCCCTCCACCCGCCGAACTCAAGACCCTTTCGCCTCCTCAGCATGGGCCGCATCCAATTCGCACTCGCCGCTGCCGTGGCTCTTCTCGTGAAGAGCACCGACGCCTTCACCATTGGTACGCCCTCCGGTCTGGCTGCTGGTGCTACCGGCGGAGCGGGCGGCAAGACGGTGTACCCGGCCAACACTACCGAATTGATCGCTTACCTGAATGCGTCGGAGCCGCTCGTGGTTGTCCTGAACCAGACTTTCGACTTCCGTGGTACAGAGGGTACAACAACTGAGCCCGGCTGCCGTCCTCAGTACACACGCGAGTGTATCGCGAAGAACAACGGTTTCAAGAGCCAAGATGTGATCCTCCAGAGCGGTGGTATGAAGAACACCGGTGGCTGTGACAACGGTACGGAGACCACAGTGACTTACGACAACGCAGCGCTGAAGCGCATGACCGTGAAGGGGGACAAGACCATTCGTGGCATTGGTAAGAGCGGCGTCATCAAAGGCAAAGGCATGACTCTGAAGGGCCACAACATCATTATCCAGAACATCCACATCACGGAGCTCAACCACCACTTGGTCTGGGGTGGCGATGCCATTTACATCCAGGGTACCGACAACAGTACAACGGCTATGAAGAACATTTGGCTCGACCACATCAAGATCTCGCGTGTCGGCCGGCAGTTCATCACGACTTACAAGGCGAGTACCGACTCCATGACCATCAGTAACTCGGACTTTGACGGAAACACCGACTACTCGGCATCGTGCGACGGACACCACTACTGGTCCTTCATCTTCTACGGTAACACTCGCTTCAGCATGCTCAACAACTACATCCACGGCACCTCGGGCCGTTCGCCTAAGATCGGCGGTGACAGTGCCGCTAACGTTGTTGCGCACGTCGCCAACAATTGCTGGGGCAACAACTCGGGCCACTCGTTTGAGATCGGCTCGAACGCCTGGGTCCTGGCGGAGGGCAACTACTTTACCAACACGAGGATGCCCCTGTACAACAAGGGCGAGGAGGGCGCTCTGTATGTCGCTGGAAGCGAGGATGAATGCCAGAGTTTGTTGGGCCGTTCGTGTGTGCCGAATGAGCTGGTGAACAGCGGCAACTTCTCGTCACGCAACGGAGAGACTGCTCTCGAGACGATCAAGTCAGTCCCTACGTTCGTTGAGTACACATCGGATGCCACGGCCAATGACTCTGAGCAGCAGCAAGAGCAGCAGCAGCAGCAGGAGCAGCAGCAAGTGCAGCAGTCCGCCGCTGGCACTGTGAAGCCTTCGGCGGAGGAGAGTCAGTCGTCGATCCAGGCGAGTGACGTGGAAAGCATGTGGGGCCAAACGACCGACAACTTCGGTGTCGGTAAGCTGGACTAAGGCCGTTGATACCAGCGGTATCATTGGGCACATTATAGTGTGTTCCGCCATAGAGCTGAAGTGGTTTAGATATTGTAGCGTATTACCGATAATATAGTCGATGGCTGGCCGATAAGTACTACTAGACCAGGATCACGAAAAAAGGGTCCCATCTTGATGAAGAACTCAATCGAATGTGACTGTAGCACGACGCCGACCATTTTGCAACCGCAATTACATGGCAGAGTTGAATTAATCATTCCTGATGGCCGGGATGAGATCGGTTGGCATGGTTTAGACGTTCTGAAGCCCATGACCCCTTTTGCATTGTTCACTCACTCCCTAGACGAGAAAATTTGACACAGGGGTTAATTAACACCCGCACTCTACAACGTCTTTTTTCATGCCAAAAACTAACAATATTACAGTTATTTATCTAGTCCTGGGACCAAACGGAGGCCACTCCCTCGTGAGCGTTCCAGCGCTATTACTTTTAAGTACCGGTGCGTAGTAACGAGGGCCCAAAGAAACCCACAACACTCGCGATTTCTCGATGACATCTAAATTGTATTGACTTTTCACGCACAACGCATTAACTCTATGAGTTCACTTGACAAAACCCTGTCTGCTTAGTCCAGCTTGCCAACGCCAAAGTTGCCGGTCGTCTGCTGCCACTCCTTCTCCAAGTCGCTCGTTTGGACAGCCAGTCTTCTGGACTGAGACTCGTCCTGGTTCGAGCCACTTGTCTGAGCAGTTTGCTGTTGTTCCGATTGGTCCGTCTGCGAAGATTGCTGCTGCTGCTCCTGCTTCTGCGAACCCTTGGTCTTAGATGATTGCTGCTCCTGTTGCTGCTGCGATCCGTTGGCCGAAGAAGACTTTTTCTTCTGCTTCGAGCTGCCCTCCTGCGAGGATTGTTGCTGCTCCTGCGATCCATTGGCCGAAGAAGACTTTTGCTTCTGCTTCGAGCTTCCCTCTTGCGAGGACTGCTCCTGCTTCTGTTGCTGCTGCTGCTGCGATCCGTTGGCCGAAGAAGACTCTTGCTTCTGTTGGGAGCTGTCCGCCTGCGAGGACTGTTGCTGTTGTTGCTGCTGCGAACCACTCGTCCCGGTGGAACCCGGCGCGTATTCAACAAATTTTGATACCCCCTTGATCGTCTTCAGCGCAGTCCCTCCGTTGCGTGACGTGAAGGCACCGCTACCCACCAGCTCATTTGCCGCGCACGAACGCCCGAGGGTGCTCTTGCACTCGTCATCGCTGCTGGCGGCATACAGAGCGCCATCCGTACCGGTGTAAAGAGGCATCTTCGTGTTGCTGAAGTAGTTGCCCTCCGCCAGAACCCAGGCGTTGGCGCCAATCTCGAACGAGTGGCCCGAGTTGTTGCCCCAGAAGTTGTTGGCGACGTGCGCAACGACAGTAGCGGCACTGTCTCCGCCGATCTTCGGCGACCGGCCCGAGGTGCCGTGGATGTAGTTGTTGAGCATGCTGAATTGAGTCTTGCCGTAGAAGATGAACGACCAGTAGTGGTGTCCGTCGCACGTGGAAGAGTAGTCCGTGTTGCCGTCGAAGTCCGAGTTACTGATGGTCATGGAGTCGGTACTCGCCTTGTTGGTCGTGATGAACTGGCGGCCGACACGCGAGATCTTGATGTGGTCGAGCCAAATCTTCTTCATGGCTGTGCTGCCACCGTTGTTGCCTTGCATGTAAATGGCATCGCCACCCCAGACCAAGTGGTGGTTGAGCTCCGTGATGTGGACGTTCTGCACGATGATGTTGTCACCGGCAAGAGTAAGACCCTTGCCCTTGATGACACCGCTCTTGCCGATGCCACGGATGGTCTTGTTGCCGGTAACGGTCATGCGCTTCAGAGCTGCGTTATCGTACGTCACCTTGACACTGGTACCACCGGTGCAGCCACCCGTGGTCTCCATGTTGCCGCCCTGGATGATAACATCCTGGCTCTTGAACCCGTTGTTCTTAGCCATGCATTCTCGAGTGTAGTCCGGACGGCAACCTGTCTCCGTGGTCGTGCCCTCCGTGCCTCGGAAGTCGAACGTCTTGTTCAGCACGACCACAAGAGGCTCACTGGACGCGAGGTACGAGACGAGCTCGCTGGTCGATGTGGGGTACACGGTCTTGCCGCTTGCTCCGCCAGTAGCTCCTGCGGCCAGTCCCTCGGGTGAGCCGACAGTGAAGGCAATCGCGTTCTTGACGACGAGAGCCAAGACGGCGGCGATAGCGAATTGAAGGCGCATGCTGAGGTGTCTTGAGTTCGGCGAGTGGAGGGCAGTGCTCAAGAAGAGGCAAATTGCAGAGTGAGGTAGGTAATAGCGGTAGCTGAAGTCCGCGTGAGATCCAAATTGTCACTACATGTACAGCGTTGGATGCGAGTTGTCTAACGGGTTAGCTCGAGTGTCTCTTGGATAAGCTGGCAATTTGTTGCGCGACAGACTTGTGGGTCAGAGGCGCTCTGCTGTGATGTGTGCGGTTGTTTGGAAATACTACGAGCCTACGCGACAGAAGAGCTGGCGGCTGGTGGATTGCAGTCCGTATCGATGTCGATTAAAAGCAGCGAATGTTACAGATGCGGTGTTGAAGCATGTTTTAGGTATCTTTCCGAACAAGGACCGTCCAACAAGGCACCAACCACTTCGAGCGGACACGTCACAGTAACGGTCTTTGCACCTTGGACGAGCAGCGAAAACATATGTACAAAAATGGTACCAGATCTCTTGCATACAAAGTATGAGAGAATCGATCCTGTCGTCGCGAAAGTTGTTGAAGCCAAGTCGCAAAGTACGGCTGGTGCAGATCAGAGGATATGATTTGCGCGATGCAGTCTGCAAGCAACTACACGAGCAGGTCATTGTTGATAGTTCGTCAAGCTGTGCCGGTTGCTGTGTTGCAGCGCGATAGCCGGCAACATGTCCAGCCTCAGAATCCGGAGCCACGCTCGCGCGAGGTAGGTAAAGCTCATGGTTTCAAAGGGTCCACGTGTTCACGTACCAGGTACCGGTACTGTACAGTATGCTAAGCGGTCCGCTTCTTCGGCATATACCTACTGTCACTGTTCAATCAGCTGGCCTTCCCAGCAGGCACTTTGTCTCAATCAATAAAACAATACCTTCTGCTCAATCATAAAAAAAAGACCCCTCGTGATTTTTAAAATTAAAATTACTGTAGGATAGAGTACATTTTTTTAAACTCCGGTAGTAGGATACTTAAGTATATTGCTTGCCCTACTGTCCTGCTAGAGGCGCAAATATGAGTCTTGGTAATTCTCTCGATAACGTCCACTATAGACCATGCCGCTTTTGATACGTCATGATCGCCTACGAAACCCGACATCGATACGGACTGCAATCCACCAGCCGCCATCTCTTCTGTCGCGTAGGCTCGTAGTATTTCCAAACGACCGCACACATCACAGCAGAGCGCCTCTGACCCACAAGTCTGTCGCGCAACAAATTGCCAGCTTATCCAAGAGACACTCGAGCTAGCCCGTTAGACAACTTGCATCCAACGCTGTACATGTAGTGACAATTTGGATCTCACGCGGACTTCAGCTACCGCTATTACCTACCTCACTCTGCAATTTGCCTCTTCTTGAGCACTGCCCTCCACTCGCCGAACTCAAGACACCTCAGCATGCGCCTTCAATTCGCTATCGCCGCCGTCTTGGCTCTCGTCGTCAAGAACGCGATTGCCTTCACTGTCGGCTCACCCGAGGGACTGGCCGCAGGAGCTACTGGCGGAGCAAGCGGCAAGACCGTGTACCCCACATCGACCAGCGAGCTCGTCTCGTACCTCGCGTCCAGTGAGCCTCTTGTGGTCGTGCTGAACAAGACGTTCGACTTCCGAGGCACGGAGGGCACGACCACGGAGACAGGTTGCCGTCCGGACTACACTCGAGAATGCATGGCTAAGAACAACGGGTTCAAGAGCCAGGATGTTATCATCCAGGGCGGCAACATGGAGACCACGGGTGGCTGCACCGGTGGTACCAGTGTCAAGGTGACGTACGATAACGCAGCTCTGAAGCGCATGACCGTTACCGGCAACAAGACCATCCGTGGCATCGGCAAGAGCGGTGTCATCAAGGGCAAGGGTCTTACTCTTGCCGGTGACAACATCATCGTGCAGAACGTCCACATCACGGAGCTCAACCACCACTTGGTCTGGGGTGGCGATGCCATTTACATGCAAGGCAACAACGGTGGCAGCACAGCCATGAAGAAGATTTGGCTCGACCACATCAAGATCTCGCGTGTCGGCCGCCAGTTCATCACGACCAACAAGGCGAGTACCGACTCCATGACCATCAGTAACTCGGACTTCGACGGCAACACGGACTACTCTTCCACGTGCGACGGACACCACTACTGGTCGTTCATCTTCTACGGCAAGACTCAATTCAGCATGCTCAACAACTACATCCACGGCACCTCGGGCCGGTCGCCGAAGATCGGCGGAGACAGTGCCGCTACTGTCGTTGCGCACGTCGCCAACAACTTCTGGGGCAACAACTCGGGCCACTCGTTCGAGATTGGCGCCAACGCCTGGGTTCTGGCGGAGGGCAACTACTTCAGCAACACGAAGATGCCTCTTTACACCGGTACGGATGGCGCTCTGTATGCCGCCAGCAGCGATGACGAGTGCAAGAGCACCCTCGGGCGTTCGTGCGCGGCAAATGAGCTGGTGGGTAGCGGTGCCTTCACGTCACGCAACGGAGGGACTGCGCTGAAGACGATCAAGGGGGTATCAAAATTTGTTGAATACGCGCCGGGTTCCACCGGGACGAGTGGTTCGCAGCAGCAACAACAGCAACAGTCCTCGCAGGCGGACAGCTCCCAGCAGAAGCAAGAGTCTTCTTCAGCCAACGGATCGCAGCAGCAGCAACAGAAGCAGGAGCAGTCCTCGCAAGAGGGAAGCTCGAAGCAGAAGCAACAGTCTTCTTCGGCCAATGGATCGCAGGAGCAGCAACAATCCTCGCAGGAGGGCAGCTCGAAGCAGAAGAAAAAGTCTTCTTCGGCCAACGGATCGCAGCAGCAACAGGAGCAGCAATCATCTAAGACCAAGGGTTCGCAGAAGCAGGAGCAGCAGCAACAGAGTTCTCAGACAAACGACTCGGAGCAGCAGCAGCAGCAGTCTTCGCAGACGGACCAATCGGAACAACAGCAAATTGCTCAGACGAGTGGCTCGAGCCAGGAAGAGTCTCAGTCCAGAAGACTGGCTGTCCAAACGAGCGATTTGGAGAAGGAGTGGCAGCAGACGACCGGCAACTTTGGCGTTGGCAAGCTGGACTAAGCAGACAGGGTTTTGTCAATTGAACTCATAGAGTTAATGCGTTGTGCGTGAAAAGTCAATACAATTTAGATGTCATCGTGAAATTGCGAGTGTTGTGGGTACCTTTGGGCCTCGTTACTACATACCGGTACTTAAAAGCAATAGCGCTTGAACGCTCACGAGGGAGTGGCCTCCGTTTGGTCCCAGCGCACTCGGGACTAGATAAATAACTGTAATATTGTTAGTTTTTGGCATGAAAAAAGATGTTGCAGAGTGCGGGTGTTAACCCCTGTGTCAAATTTTCTCGTCTAGGGAGTGAGTGCACAATGCAAAAGGGGTCATGGGCTTCAGAACGTCTAAGTCATGCCAACCGATCTCATCCCGGCCATCAGGAATGATTCATTCAACTCTGCCATGTAATTGCGGTTGCAAAATGGTCGGCGTCGTGCAACAGTCACAGTCGATTGAGTTCTTCATCAAGATGGGACCCTTTTTTCGTGATCCTGGTCTAGTAGTACTTATCGGCCAGCCATCGACTATATTATCGGTAATACGCTACAATATCTAAACCACTTCAGCTCTATGGCGGAACACACTATAATGTGCCCAATGATACCGCTGGTATCAACGGCCTTAGTCCAGCTTACCGACACCGAAGTTGTCGGTCGTTTGGCCCCACATGCTTTCCACGTCACTCGCCTGGATCGACGACTGACTCTCCTCCGCCGAAGGCTTCACAGTGCCAGCGGCGGACTGCTGCACTTGCTGCTGCTCCTGCTGCTGCTGCTGCTCTTGCTGCTGCTCAGAGTCATTGGCCGTGGCATCCGATGTGTACTCAACGAACGTAGGGACTGACTTGATCGTCTCGAGAGCAGTCTCTCCGTTGCGTGACGAGAAGTTGCCGCTGTTCACCAGCTCATTCGGCACACACGAACGGCCCAACAAACTCTGGCATTCATCCTCGCTTCCAGCGACATACAAAGCGCCCTCCTCGCCCTTGTTGTACAGGGGCATCCTCGTGTTGGTAAAGTAGTTGCCCTCCGCCAGGACCCAGGCGTTCGAGCCGATCTCAAACGAGTGGCCCGAGTTGTTGCCCCAGCAATTGTTGGCGACGTGCGCAACAACGTTAGCGGCACTGTCACCGCCGATCTTAGGCGAACGGCCCGAGGTGCCGTGGATGTAGTTGTTGAGCATGCTGAAGCGAGTGTTACCGTAGAAGATGAACGACCAGTAGTGGTGTCCGTCACACGATGCCGAGTAGTCGGTGTTTCCGTCGAAATCCGAGTTACTGATGGTCATGGAGTCGGTACTCGCCTTGTAAGTCGTGATGAACTGCCGGCCGACACGCGAGATCTTGATGTGGTCGAGCCAAATGTTCTTCATAGCCGCTGTACTGTTGTCGGTGCCCTGGATGTAAATGGCATCGCCACCCCAGACCAAGTGGTGGTTGAGCTCCGTGATGTGGATGTTCTGGATAATGATGTTGTGGCCCTTCAGAGTCATGCCTTTGCCTTTGATGACGCCGCTCTTACCAATGCCACGAATGGTCTTGTCCCCCTTCACGGTCATGCGCTTCAGCGCTGCGTTGTCGTAAGTCACTGTGGTCTCCGTACCGTTGTCACAGCCACCGGTGTTCTTCATACCACCGCTCTGGAGGATCACATCTTGGCTCTTGAAACCGTTGTTCTTCGCGATACACTCGCGTGTGTACTGAGGACGGCAGCCGGGCTCAGTTGTTGTACCCTCTGTACCACGGAAGTCGAAAGTCTGGTTCAGGACAACCACGAGCGGCTCCGACGCATTCAGGTAAGCGATCAATTCGGTAGTGTTGGCCGGGTACACCGTCTTGCCGCCCGCTCCGCCGGTAGCACCAGCAGCCAGACCGGAGGGCGTACCAATGGTGAAGGCGTCGGTGCTCTTCACGAGAAGAGCCACGGCAGCGGCGAGTGCGAATTGGATGCGGCCCATGCTGAGGAGGCGAAAGGGTCTTGAGTTCGGCGGGTGGAGGGCAGGTAGTGCTCAAGTCCCAGTCAATTGGAAAATGATCTTCAGTCAACGATTTCCGCGTTACAGGCGTAACTTTGCCGAGCTGGCGTGTACGGCGCAACCCCACGCTGGATCCCAGAGGACGGACAACCCGGAACCTTTATTAAATTTACTAACTTATTTCCGTATATAAAAACAGTGTATCTTGAAGAGCTTTGCATATCGGCGTCTGTTCGTGGCAAATCGCTGGTGCTGCGTAGCGGCTGAGGATGCCTGACGAATCGTCACTAACGGCTGCGGGGACGAAACCACGAGCGCTTCCCGAGATGCATCGATAAACTTAAGGAGTCACTCAATTTGGAGTTTTACCGTATGCTCGTCAAACACAACATCTGTGGACGTTTTCGCAGGGTTAACCCTTGGAATGTACAAGCATCTCGACATTCAATTGAATCACACGGCGTTTTAGTTTTAATCAGTGAACATGTTGATCCCCTAACAGGCCTACAGTGTATTCCGGTCTGCACAAGCGGCTATCGACGGCTATCAGGATTCCTGACAGTACACTACTAATAGTACCGGTACATGTAGTCTACTATAGATCTTACTTATCGTCAGATGTGTACCAGCTGCAATTCAAGATCCAACTTCAACAAAGTGCGACTAGCTCAGATGAGGGAGTCAGGTTGTTCTCTCATATTTTGTACCCGATCGCTAAAGACAGCCGTTTTCTTGTAGCCGATCGCTGGAGACAGCTTTCGAAAGGTGTTATGCACTGTTATCTGTGGCTGTCAACCACGACTCAAATCCGGACACTTTCGATTGTGAAAGCCATGTGCGGTGTATGACGGATCGGTACGCCAGCTCTATTATAATAGCCATGTGGTGTTGCTAAAGATGGCGCAGCACCCACCAGCAGTGCTGGTCCAGCACATCGTGCAAGGAGACCGCTTACTGTACAGTACCGTGAATTCATAAAGTTAAATTATAGGGTTATCTTAACACCTCGTATTGCAGAAGTAATACCACTACAGTGCCGGACTTGGACCGTTTTATCGTTTCTTCGACCATCGAAGCGTATACCAATGGGACCGCAACGAATGCGATGTGGCATGTTTACCTTCACATTATTGTTGAGCTTCGCTGTCTGTGCTTCAAGATGAAACTGGGTGCTGGCATGCGCTCATCTAGGCCAAACCGTTGTTGTTCGGTTGCATATTTTACACGTATCAATACATCTACTGTTCGTACATCATCGTGGGGGCGGCGCAGCGTGTCCTCACCGTATTTAGGACCCCTGAATACGCACAATCATATACAGCGACCATGGGCATCGCACGAAAATAGCTTGAGCGGATATGTTATCAGCCGGTGCTGACTCTCGAGCTATTGACATGTTGAAGCTGAATCGAAAGTGATCGAGACGGCAGTGCGCGGAATGAAATGCATTATACTGCTACACTACATGTACACTAGACTATGGCAGACGGATCTATACACGCATGAAGAAAACGCTGTACTCATGTTGCGCTTACGGGCTGGAGCCCACTCTCCCAACGTACCCGCCGTTTGCATTGTCCAATGAACTATATACATGGATGCTGGCAATTTGCCAAAGAGCAAAGCCAATATTCAGCTCTTCTACTGTCCTAGTACACGGAAATCTACTGTAGGACGTTTACACAGAAGGCTGACTCTGATGTGTCGGAAGTTCCGACACGACTGCGGACAAGTTCCGAGTCGGAACTTGTCCGCAGTCTGTGAGTCAGGCAAAACCAAGGAGTAATGTTTAAAATAGCTGATTGGGCCGAAGAAACGTACATACCAGGGTGGTGCATACACGATGCATTTAACATGTTGCTTCAAATGGCATTAACAGACAATCCCGCTAAGAGGAGGGAGTGCTCGAAGGAAACCCGAAAAAAACAAACAACTAATTTTCACTGCAAGCCGTCGACTATATTATCGGCGGCAACATGCTACATTTTGCATCTAGCTTTACCAGTTATAGGCTAATAATAAAACTAAGGGCAAGCCATGCGTGAACAAAAGCAGTTTATACCTGCCAGTTGTCAACAACACAATGTATAATATTGTGAATTCCGGCTAAATTTAGAAATCCTGAGTGGTTCGCTGAATCGCCCACATACAATTCCCAAGTCATTATCTGAATCGCCCGCAGGCGATGTGATGGCTACACTCGTACTTAGTTGAACTTGTATACGCCAGAGTATACGCGGGGCGATTGGGGGCCGATCAATTCAATCAATCGGCCGAGAAAATTTTGAGTGGAACCCACAATATATGTATTGCGAAACGATTCTCAGGAGTGCACGGTCGCGATCGCGGTTCGCTCTCGCATCAATCAATACCTTACCCCTATCATGGACCTAATCTTCAAATGTGTAGCAGCCGAAATTCAAGATCCAACTTCAACGAAGTGCGACTAGCTCATTACAGTATTACCTCCCTCATATTTTGAATCAAATGTGCGATCCGATCGCAGCTGTGTTCGCTGATCATTTTAATTTGTGGCTGTCAAGTTGACAGTGTCAACCTGTGAAAGTCATGCGCGTGGATTGCCGCCCATAACGTACTTCAGAAGTATGTCCGCTCTAGCCATGTGGTGATGCTGAAGATGGCGCAACATCCACCAGCGGCGCTGGCAGGACAAAATACCAAAAACACCACTCAATGCATCATTAGCACCCTTACTAAAGGGTTAGGTCGACCATATTAGAAGGCGGAAGTGAGCGGGTGCGAGGAGCGTAGCCATAGCAAACCCGCGCGGGGAGCCCGCGAAGCAGGGCCGCGCGGTATTTGCGGCGGCGGGCCCAGCGACGAGTATTCCAGCGAACGGACCCGTTGCCCTGTCCAGTATTTAGTTTTTCTAATGCGGGGGGTCTAGGGGTGCAACCCCCAATATTACCCCAAATAGAAGGACGCGATTTGCAGTGGTGTTTTTAGTACATGTACGTTGTCTCTATCTGTGGTTTAAGCAGTCACCGGCTGACACTGCGGCACAGCACGACGAACCAACAACAATGACCACTGGTCATTGCAGCAGCATCACATCCTTACGATTTGCACCAGCCGGATTTTGCGACTTTGGCTTCAACAATTTTCGCGACGTCGGTCGATTCTCTCATACTTTGTACATGTACAAGATATGCTGTTATGACAATATCCGGATACCAGGCAAATACAACAATCTGGTGTACATCCCCGACATATGCACCCACAGCCACAGTACACCAGATTTTGAGTACACACTACCAGACTTACACTGCTCATACAAAATATGAAGGGCTTTAAATACCTGTAGTTGTACATGCACCCGAGTTGTAATTGCGAAAGCTTGATACTTGTGGGAGAGTGGCTACCCGCGAAACGACACTGTAGTGTCGTCAGCTAATTGGATCTCACAACCGTAAATACTTGTTGGAGCAGCTGAAGAGGCATGTATAGGACCCAGACAAAAGGCTGTGGTGCAGCAGCACTGATGCTACGCTAGTTTAATAGCCCCTTCAGATTAAGGCTTACATACACAGAAAAGTAGCCCTATTGCGTGCTTTCCAGTGAAGCACACGGTCGAGCGCCAGATACAGTGTAGGCAGCGAGTTTTAAGAAACCCCATGAAGCGTGAGCACGAGAGGGCATATGCTGCGATCGTACTGGTACGAACATTGAAGCGCGACTTCGCCAACAGTCACCAGCCACGATTGCCTGGTAGAATGGAACAGCTCTAGGATTTGACGTGGTGAAAGAACTGCCCTGTCAACGAAATCGGTTTCCAGCGACAACTTGTGAGGGCTAAGGAGACCGACCCTCTGTGTGTCTCCAGACCCTCTGTGTGTCTCCAGGGGTTTTGCTGTTTGTTGTTTGCACCAAGGACTGTTATCAGGGAGGCGTCCTGAACTCCGTTCACATAACGCGATTACCTATCTCACTTTGCAATTTGCCTCGCTTTGACTTCTGTTCTTAAACCGCCGGTCAAGACACTTCAGCATGCGCCTTCAATTCGCTATCGCCGCCGTCTTGGCTCTCGTCGTCAAGAACGCAAGTGCCTTCACTGTCGGCTCACCCGAGGGACTGGCCGCAGGAGCTACTGGCGGAGCAGGCGGCAAGACCGTGTACCCCACATCGACCAGCGAGCTCGTCTCGTACCTCGCGTCCAGTGAGCCTCTTGTGGTCGTGCTGAACAAGACGTTCGACTTCCGAGGCACGGAGGGCACGACCACGGAGACAGGATGCCGTCCGGACTACACTCGGGAATGCATGGCCAAGAAGAACGGGTTCAAGAGCCAGGATGTTATCATCCAGGGCGGCAACATGGAGACCACGGGTGGCTGCACCGGTGGTACCAGTGTCAAGGTGACGTACGATAACGCAGCTTTGAAGCGCATGACCGTTACCGGCAACAAGACCATTCGTGGCATCGGCAAGAGCGGTGTCATCAAGGGCAAGGGTCTGACGCTTCTCGGCGACAACATCATCGTGCAGAACGTCCACATCACGGAGCTCAACCACCACTTGGTCTGGGGTGGCGATGCCATTTACATGCAAGGCAACAATGGTGGCAGCACAGCCATGAAGAAGATTTGGCTCGACCACATCAAGATCTCGCGTGTCGGCCGCCAATTCATCACGACCAACAAGGCGAGTACCGACTCCATGACCATCAGTAACTCGGACTTCGACGGCAACACCGACTACTCGGCATCGTGCGACGGACACCACTACTGGTCGTTCATCTTCTACGGCAAGACTAAATTCAGCATGCTCAACAACTACATCCACGGCACCTCGGGCCGCTCGCCGAAGATCGGCGGAGACAGTGCCGCTACCGTTGTTGCGCACGTGGCCAACAACTTCTGGGGCAACAACTCGGGCCACTCGTTCGAGATTGGTGCCAACGCCTGGGTTCTGGCGGAGGGCAACTACTTCAGCAACACGAGGATGCCTCTTTACACCGGCAAGGATGGTGCTCTGTACGCCGCGGGCAGTGGGGACGAGTGCAAGAACTACTTGGGTCGTTCGTGCGCGGCCAATGAGTTGGTGGATAGCGGTGACTTCACGTCACGCAACGGAGAGACTGCGCTGAAGACGATCAAGGGGGTATCAACATTTGTTAAATACACTCCGAGTTCCAGTGGGACCAGCGGCTCGCAGCAGCAGCAACAGCAGTCTTCTCAGGCTAATGGCTCGCAGCAGCAATCTTCTCAGAAGAACGACTCGGAGCAGCAGCAGCAATCTTCTCAGACGAACGACTCGGAGCAGCAGCAGCAGCAGCAGCAGCAATCTTCTGAGACGAATGACTCGGAGCAGCAGCAGCAATCTTCTGAGGCGAATGAGTCGGAGCAACAACAGGAGCAGCAGCAAGAGCAGCAGCCTTCTCAGAACTTCGATGGAAACTGGGGGATGTGGGGATCTCAGTTCCACTCGAGAAAGCTGGCTGTCGAGACAAGCAACTTGGAGAAGGAGTGGCAGCAGACCAGTGGCAACTTCGGCGTCGGCAAGCTGGACTAAGCGGGCGGAATTTGATAGAGGACTCATAGAGTTGATGCGTCGTTGCGTGATATATATATCGTAAAAGTCAATACTACTTTGGATGTCATTGAAAATAGCAATTTTATTCAATACATTTCTGCCCTCCATGTTTTGACAATGAAAAGATCTGGCGCTACGGGTGTAAGCAAGGGAACCATCACGGAGAACTTAGTATGACTAATTGGTAGTATCATATCGGTACCAGTTTTTGATTCAGCTCACTCGACCGAGATTCCATTCCGTACTCAACAGCGAAGACCACAGGGGCCCCGAGTCGCTTTAAGGTACGGGATTTCTTGGGCCACTCTTACTACGAAGATGGGAAGAGGCCTGTAGCAACTTTACCCCCCCCCCACTATAATTATCTGGATTCGTTTTAATTTGTAGGCTTAACATAAATGAAGGGCAAGCCAAACAGAAGCAGTTTACCGGTATAGCTGCCAGTTATCAACAACACAATGCATTGCGAAATCTTCCCAGGTTTGGTGTGCGGTCGACCTGCACTGTGCAATGCACACGGCCACGATCGCGAGCCGCGATCACGACGGTATCGGCGATACATGTACCGGCACGGTACCCCTACATGTACCTAATCTTCAGATGTGTAGCAGCCGCAATTCGAGATCCAACTTCAACGAAGTGCGACTAGCTCATTGTTAGTTCTCTCATATTTGGTATCAACTGTGCGATCCGATCGCAGCTGGTTTCGCTGATCGCTTTAATCTATGGCTGTCAACCTGGAAACGCTTGAGAGTCAAACGGACGCCAGCTCTAGCCATGTGGTGATGCTAAAGATGGCCCAGCACCCACCAGCACATGGGGCAAGGTGACCGCGTACGTACATTAAGTTAATTCTAATTAAAATGTTACAGTTGAACCACAACGCTGAACTTAGATCGCCGCTCCAAGGAGAGAATTTGGCCTCATTAATGGAGCGGGGACCTAGAACTGCCAGCATGGCATGTCTGAGGGTTGCCTCTGCTAGCTCCAATCGGTCATCGACGTCGGGCTCGACCAGGATATGGTCATCCACCCATTCGTAAGGGAAAAATGGATCATCATCAACGGAATCTGACACCGAAGCGGGAGAATTCGAACCCATCAGCCAAGATATTGCTCGGCCAAAAAGGGCGTAACAGGGAGGCGAACCTGCCCAGCCGAAGGGTGCAGCCATATCAATAATGACAACCCGCAGCTCCTTCACGAAAGCTGCCATGCGGAATACTTGATTTGCACGAGAGCGTAAATGCCGAAATGCACCTTTAACATCTCCTTTCAGGATGCGAATTCGGCCGGCATGCCCGTTGCTGGCCAGATACTCTATTCGTCTGGCAATCACTGTCACTGATTCATACCGCATCTTGGGTACGGACCCGACGATGAATGAGTCATTTACGGAGTCGCTCCTAGGGTATGAAAGATCGTGAATTGTGCGAACTTCGTTCGCAGGATCTGTTCCCTTCTTTTCAACGGCCCCCAGGGGACTGCAAACCACTTCCGGCCATAGATCAAGAATGTCTGCATCTACCACCATGTACTGGCCAGAGTCTTGACCTTCACGAATGCTCTTTGTCACTGCACGCAGATAGCGCCTACACGATCCATGATTCTTCGGTGGAGGTCGTCGAGGCGTTGGACCTTGGCGCCATTGTACATCGGTGCCATGTTCTGCTATTGCGAGCAGAAGATCAAGGTGGGGATAACCATGCAAAACCAGGCGAAGTCTGTCAGGGTCGATGGCCTTGTTGGGTCTGAGATCCTGGACGACTTCACCTCTAACAAATTTTGTCGCTTCTTCGACGGTCATGTTCTGGTCGCGAATAATGCGAGACAGGGACGTACACGCAACTTTGTCGATTGTGAAAACTTCCTTCACTTTTGCCCGCGTGAACCCCATGCTTCTATGCAAAGCCGATATTTTGCACTCAGCTCGGAGGAGTTCTTCGTCCAGAGCGCTCTGAATTTTCTGCGCAGTCAGCTTTGATAAAGTGAAATTACACAACGCCTTGACCGAGAAGTGGTTGCCACTATTTGGATGAGATTTTGCTTCCTGAACGCGCGGCCTCGAGGGATAGCTTCCGGGACCTCCCGAGCTAACCATTGCCTTTAACACTGGTATAACAGTGTCGCTGACAAGTGCTTGGGACCGGAGTACTCTATCAGACTTGCTCAACACAGATAGAACGGGACCTCCCGAGTGGACCATTGCCGTCGGCACTAGTTTTCTGGTGCCGTCGACAAGTACTTGGGACCGGAGTGTGTTGTCAGAATTGGGTGGTGTCTTCAAGCTTGTTGCCCGAGGCGACCTTAAGCGGCAATCGCCGCTACCTCCCTCAGATATTCCATGTACGCGGTTTGTTGCTAGTGGGGGACACTTCCCGAGTACCTCACGATACGGAGGCTCAGAGCTGTAGTTCCGAACATACCGCAGCTGCGCTAACCCATCTTGCCAAGGAGGACGCGCAGTAGATCCACCCTTGAGGATTCAAAGTTGCTTGTATTCGTCCTTTAGACCTTGGAATCGTCTGTTTATCTCGTTTTTGACCAAGGCGGGCAACTTCTTCGGCACAAAATGCCCTCGCTCGCTTGGGCATACACCGTCTCCGTCGGCTTCGCAGCCGAGGTTGGATAGAAATCGCATGCACAGGCTACGAGACTGCCCCGATGCTGGATCGACTTGCACCGGTAACTGCTGTAGGACACTATACGGGATTTTTCCAAGTCTCCTCTTGCTTTCACGCTTGCCACCAGCAGTGTTTGGCTGACATACTGAACCTCGATGGTTTCCTTGTGACGTGGGTGCCGACACTGCTACTTGTTGCGTGACGCTCGCCTGACGGTGGAGTTTTACGAACATCAAGTCTCGCAACAGACGGTCCTCGGTTGAACAACGCTGCTGGGCTTGACCGAGGTTTTCTCCGGCCTCTGCAGCGCTACGGAAATCCTCCAAGACGTCGTTTACCCAATAGACGAGGGCAGACAGGTCTTTTAAGCTCCATGTAACTTGAGCCAATGTTTCCTCGATAAATTCCACGATCCGCTCGACCAGCTGAATTAGCTCAGCGCAGCAAAACTCTCTGGCGTACGTCAGAAAAACCTTTGCGGCATCAGCCACCTCATCGATACAGGTAGCAGGTGCTGCAGCGGCAAATTCGGCTGATGCAGACAGGTTGTCAAAATTGGATCCGCCAGCTTCTAACCATGCAATCCGCTCTGTTTGCGGAAACCGGGCAAAGTGTCGGATTGAGAGCCCATTAGAGCCGAACCGGATATCATACGCACGGGTGCAGACCCCCGGCAGCGCTTTAAATTTCACGTGCTCGGACCGTACGAGACCTTTGACATAAACATTAGACGACTTACCTTTGTGTCTTGCAGACGTCACTCGTTCGTGTACGCGCTGTTGATCTTCACGAGGTGTAAAGTCGAATTTCGACGCCGACGCCGTCTTCTTAGTTGCCGGTATAGCTGCCGGCTGCTCCGACGGGATAGTGGTAGTAACAGGGTTAATAGCTACCGTTTGGGCATCACGACTCTGACGAAGGCTGAGGAAACGATGCATGAGGTCGGGGTCGTGACTGAGTGTCTCGATGATTAAGGCGTCCTGGTCCAAGGCGGTTCGCAGTCGCTTCTGCTGATGTTGGGTCGGCTCTTCCGGCGTGGATACGGTACCGTGCCTCCGCTTGCTATTGTGTTGCTGCCCACCGACTGGACCTTGATCCCCTGAACCGTGCTCCGACTGGTCTTGGGGAGTATCGTCATCATCGGTGAATGGATCAAATAGCCCGCCAGCTTCACCTACCGAGCCGTCTGTACCTTCAGGGAGAGGTGGGCGTTGTAGTGTCGGTGGGCGACAAAACGTCTCCCCTACAGTGGCGGGGACTGGTTCGATACCTCCGTCGACATAATAGGCGAAATCTAGTGCATGTTGCAGGGGGAAACTAGCCGCTTCGCCAGTTTTTGGGTCGACCCAGTGGCAACTCTTCGCTGCGCTGGGATGACTGTCTTCCTCTAGAACGTCACCAAGCACAGTAGCGAGGTCATTTGACCCCACTTCTCCGTCTTCACCCAGGACGCGTTTCAAAATTGATTCCTCGATCGACTTGATATCACTTGTGCTCCATTCTTCGCGGTCAAACCGCACATGCTCCAGCAGAAGTGCAACCACCGGCGCCACCACGGCCACCGAGCTAACCAGTGCGTCGAACAGGTGTCCCTCCGAGGCGATGGTAATGATGTCACCTTCAACCGCAATGACTTGCCCGAAGTGGACTTGGTCGCCGCTCGCGACCGATGCAGCCCGTCTGAGCACGGATACCCTCCCAAACTTGTTCACTTCGCTCGCCATGACGACATGCAACTCGGCCACGCTACGGGGAACGCGTCCTTCTCCACCTTCCTGGCTACGAAACGTCACACAGTCGAGGTCCACCCGCATCACCTTCGCGTAGAATGGCTGATCGAAGTCCCCATCAACGTGCTCTGGGGTAAGATGAAGGTAGGAGCGAGCCGAAAGGCGAACCATTTTCCAGAGTGCTGAGGGGTTGGTTACTGTAGGTAGAAGCGTGAAGCAGGAGGACTTGAGCGCGATCAGGAGAATCTGAAACTAACGTATGCCTACGCCAACGGGCACCTACGTTGGTTTCATCTTGCGCTACCTTGGCTGAAAAGCTATTTTCGCTCCTGGCTCGAAAATTTCCAATTTGGCTCGACCACATCAAGATCTCGCGTGTCGGCCGCCAATTCATCACGACCAACAAGGCGAGTACCGACTCCATGACCATCAGTAACTCGGACTTCGACGGCAACACCGACTACTCGGCATCGTGCGACGGACACCACTACTGGTCGTTCATCTTCTACGGCAAGACTAAATTCAGCATGCTCAACAACTACATCCACGGCACCTCGGGCCGCTCGCCGAAGATCGGCGGAGACAGTGCCGCTACCGTTGTTGCGCACGTGGCCAACAACTTCTGGGGCAACAACTCGGGCCACTCGTTCGAGATTGGTGCCAACGCCTGGGTTCTGGCGGAGGGCAACTACTTCAGCAACACGAGGATGCCTCTTTACACCGGCAAGGATGGTGCTCTGTACGCCGCGGGCAGTGGGGACGAGTGCAAGAACTACTTGGGTCGTTCGTGCGCGGCCAATGAGTTGGTGGATAGCGGTGACTTCACGTCACGCAACGGAGAGACTGCGCTGAAGACGATCAAGGGGGTATCAACATTTGTTAAATACACTCCGAGTTCCAGTGGGACCAGCGGCTCGCAGCAGCAGCAACAGCAGTCTTCTCAGGCTAATGGCTCGCAGCAGCAATCTTCTCAGAAGAACGACTCGGAGCAGCAGCAGCAATCTTCTCAGAAGAACGACTCGGAGCAGCAGCAGCAATCTTCTCAGACGAACGACTCGGAGCAGCAGCAGCAGCAGCAGCAGCAATCTTCTGAGACGAATGACTCGGAGCAGCAGCAGCAATCTTCTGAGGCGAATGAGTCGGAGCAACAACAGGAGCAGCAGCAAGAGCAGCAGCCTTCTCAGAACTTCGATGGAAACTGGGGGATGTGGGGATCTCAGTTCCACTCGAGAAAGCTGGCTGTCGAGACAAGCAACTTGGAGAAGGAGTGGCAGCAGACCAGTGGCAACTTCGGCGTCGGCAAGCTGGACTAAGCGGGCGGAATTTGATAGAGGACTCATAGAGTTGATGCGTCGTTGCGTGATATATATATCGTAAAAGTCAATACTACTTTGGATGTCATTGAAAATAGCAATTTTATTCAATACATTTCTGCCCTCCATGTTTTGACAATGAAAAGATCTGGCGCTACGGGTGTAAGCAAGGGAACCATCACGGAGAACTTAGTATGACTAATTGGTAGTATCATATCGGTACCAGTTTTTGATTCAGCTCACTCGACCGAGATTCCATTCCGTACTCAACAGCGAAGACCACAGGGGCCCCGAGTCGCTTTAAGGTACGGGATTTCTTGGGCCACTCTTACTACGAAGATGAGAAGAGGCCTGTAGCAACTTTACCCCCCCCCCACTATAATTATCTGGATTCGTTTTAATTTGTAGGCTTAACATAAATGAAGGGCAAGCCAAACAGAAGCAGTTTACCGACTTCCCTTTGTTATGACATACTCTTTGTTATGGCATACACCGGTAATTAGCCAATAGGAGGACGAATCGGAAGAGCATCGGTGCAACCTTAGTTATCACATACAGCACCCAAACTGTCTCTCCTGCAGAGCTAAAAGCTTTCAAACGTGCACTTTTGGACCATACAACTTGGTCTGATGGAGAAGCATCTACTACTATATGTATATCCACCAGCTTCGGAAAAATGCGGCTTCGTTAGCGAGCAGCAATACATGTAGATAACGAGCAGCAATAGATTCCTGGTCATATCAAGGGAACACTTCATGTAGACAGTCCAGCGAGTATCCGGTCTATGTGCGTACGTTTACTGTATGCCATAACAAAGGGAAGTCGGTATAGCTGCCAGTTATCAACAACACAATGCATTGCGAAATCTTCCCAGGTTTGGTGTGCGGTCGACCTGCACTGTGCAATGCACACGGCCACGATCGCGAGCCGCGATCACGACGGTATCGGCGATACATGTACCGGCACGGTACCCCTACATGTACCTAATCTTCAGATGTGTAGCAGCCGCAATTCGAGATCCAACTTCAGCGAAGTGCGACTAGCTCATTGTTAGTTCTCTCATATTTGGTATCAACTGTGCGATCCGATCGCAGCTGTGTTCGCTGATCATTTTAATTTGTGGCTGTCAAGTTGACAGTGTCAACCTGTGAAAGTCATGCGCGTGGATTGCCGCCCACAACGCATGTCCGCTCTAGCCATGTGGTGGTGCCGAATATGGCGCAACATCCACCAGCGGCACTGGCACTGCCAGTGGCAGCGCATCTTCTTTAATTAGTTACATACATGGATCTACACTAATTAAGAGCTATCTGCAAGTAGAACCGCAACACTGAACTTGGACCACCGCGACGATTGAATATTTCTTCAAATATCTAAGCGTGTACAAGTGGGACAAAATGAAATGCGCTACCGGTACTGAATATTTGCCTTTTCCTTTCACCGCATTCTCTTTTTGTGATTCGAGCAGTCACCGGCTGACACTGCGGCACAGCACGACGAACCAACAACAATGACCACTGGTCATTGCAGCAGCATCGCACCCTTACGATTTGCACCAGCCGGATTTTGCGACTTTGGCTTCAACAATTTTCGCGACGTCGGTCAATTCTCTCATACTTTGTACATGTATAAGATATGCTGTTATGACAATATCCGGATACCAGGCAAATACAACAATCTGGTGTACATCCCCGACATATGCACCCACAGCCACAGTACACCAGATTTTGAGTACACACTACCAGACTTACACTGCTCATACAAAATATGAAGGGCTTTAAATACCTGTAGTTGTACATGCACCCGAGTTGTAATTGCGAAAGCTTGATACTTGTGGGAGAGTGGCTACCCGCGAAACGACACTGTAGTGTCGTCAGCTAATTGGATCTCACAACCGTAAATACTTGTTGGAGCAGCTGAAGAGGCATGTATAGGACCCAGACAAAAGGCTGTGGTGCAGCAGCACTGATGCTACGCTAGTTTAATAGCCCCTTCAGATTAAGGCTTACATACACAGAAAAGTAGCCCTATTGCGTGCTTTCCAGTGAAGCACACGGTCGAGCGCCAGATACAGTGTAGGCAGCGAGTTTTAAGAAACCCCATGAAGCGTGAGCACGAGAGGGCATATGCTGCGATCGTACTGGTACGAACATTGAAGCGCGACTTCGCCAACAGTCACCAGCCACGATTGCCTGGTAGAATGGAACAGCTCTAGGATTTGACGTGGTGAAAGAACTGCCCTGTCAACGAAATCGGTTTCCAGCGACAACTTGTGAGGGCTAAGGAGACCGACCCTCTGTGTGTCTCCAGACCCTCTGTGTGTCTCCAGGGGTTTTGCTGTTTGTTGTTTGCACCAAGGACTGTTATCAGGGAGGCGTCCTGAACTCCGTTCACATAACGCGATTACCTATCTCACTTTGCAATTTGCCTCGCTTTGACTTCTGTTCTTAAACCGCCGGTCAAGACACTTCAGCATGCGCCTTCAATTCGCTATCGCCGCCGTCTTGGCTCTCGTCGTCAAGAACGCAAGTGCCTTCACTGTCGGCTCACCCGAGGGACTGGCCGCAGGAGCTACTGGCGGAGCAGGCGGCAAGACCGTGTACCCCACATCGACCAGCGAGCTCGTCTCGTACCTCGCGTCCAGTGAGCCTCTTGTGGTCGTGCTGAACAAGACGTTCGACTTCCGAGGCACGGAGGGCACGACCACGGAGACAGGATGCCGTCCGGACTACACTCGGGAATGCATGGCCAAGAAGAACGGGTTCAAGAGCCAGGATGTTATCATCCAGGGCGGCAACATGGAGACCACGGGTGGCTGCACCGGTGGTACCAGTGTCAAGGTGACGTACGATAACGCAGCTTTGAAGCGCATGACCGTTACCGGCAACAAGACCATTCGTGGCATCGGCAAGAGCGGTGTCATCAAGGGCAAGGGTCTGACGCTTCTCGGCGACAACATCATCGTGCAGAACGTCCACATCACGGAGCTCAACCACCACTTGGTCTGGGGTGGCGATGCCATTTACATGCAAGGCAACAATGGTGGCAGCACAGCCATGAAGAAGATTTGGCTCGACCACATCAAGATCTCGCGTGTCGGCCGCCAATTCATCACGACCAACAAGGCGAGTACCGACTCCATGACCATCAGTAACTCGGACTTCGACGGCAACACCGACTACTCGGCATCGTGCGACGGACACCACTACTGGTCGTTCATCTTCTACGGCAAGACTAAATTCAGCATGCTCAACAACTACATCCACGGCACCTCGGGCCGCTCGCCGAAGATCGGCGGAGACAGTGCCGCTACCGTTGTTGCGCACGTGGCCAACAACTTCTGGGGCAACAACTCGGGCCACTCGTTCGAGATTGGTGCCAACGCCTGGGTTCTGGCGGAGGGCAACTACTTCAGCAACACGAGGATGCCTCTTTACACCGGCAAGGATGGTGCTCTGTACGCCGCGGGCAGTGGGGACGAGTGCAAGAACTACTTGGGTCGTTCGTGCGCGGCCAATGAGTTGGTGGATAGCGGTGACTTCACGTCACGCAACGGAGAGACTGCGCTGAAGACGATCAAGGGGGTATCAACATTTGTTAAATACACTCCGAGTTCCAGTGGGACCAGCGGCTCGCAGCAGCAGCAACAGCAGTCTTCTCAGGCTAATGGCTCGCAGCAGCAATCTTCTCAGAAGAACGACTCGGAGCAGCAGCAGCAATCTTCTCAGAAGAACGACTCGGAGCAGCAGCAGCAATCTTCTCAGACGAACGACTCGGAGCAGCAGCAGCAGCAGCAGCAGCAATCTTCTGAGACGAATGACTCGGAGCAGCAGCAGCAATCTTCTGAGGCGAATGAGTCGGAGCAACAACAGGAGCAGCAGCAAGAGCAGCAGCCTTCTCAGAACTTCGATGGAAACTGGGGGATGTGGGGATCTCAGTTCCACTCGAGAAAGCTGGCTGTCGAGACAAGCAACTTGGAGAAGGAGTGGCAGCAGACCAGTGGCAACTTCGGCGTCGGCAAGCTGGACTAAGCGGGCGGAATTTGATAGAGGACTCATAGAGTTGATGCGTCGTTGCGTGATATATATATCGTAAAAGTCAATACTACTTTGGATGTCATTGAAAATAGCAATTTTATTCAATACATTTCTGCCCTCCATGTTTTGACAATGAAAAGATCTGGCGCTACGGGTGTAAGCAAGGGAACCATCACGGAGAACTTAGTATGACTAATTGGTAGTATCATATCGGTACCAGTTTTTGATTCAGCTCACTCGACCGAGATTCCATTCCGTACTCAACAGCGAAGACCACAGGGGCCCCGAGTCGCTTTAAGGTACGGGATTTCTTGGGCCACTCTTACTACGAAGATGGGAAGAGGCCTGTAGCAACTTTACCCCCCCCCCCCACTATAATTATCTGGATTCGTTTTAATTTGTAGGCTTAACATAAATGAAGGGCAAGCCAAACAGAAGCAGTTTACCGGTATAGCTGCCAGTTATCAACAACACAATGCATTGCGAAATCTTCCCAGGTTTGGTGTGCGGTCGACCTGCACTGTGCAATGCACACGGCCACGATCGCGAGCCGCGATCACGACGGTATCGGCGATACATGTACCGGCACGGTACCCCTACATGTACCTAATCTTCAGATGTGTAGCAGCCGCAATTCGAGATCCAACTTCAACGAAGTGCGACTAGCTCATTGTTAGTTCTCTCATATTTGGTATCAACTGTGCGATCCGATCGCAGCTGGTTTCGCTGATCGCTTTAATCTATGGCTGTCAACCTGGAAACGCTTGAGAGTCAAACGGACGCCAGCTCTAGCCATGTGGTGATGCTAAAGATGGCCCAGCACCCACCAGCACATGGGGCAAGGTGACCGCGTACGTACATTAAGTTAATTCTAATTAAAATGTTACAGTTGAACCACAACGCTGAACTTAGATCGCCGCTACGATTAATCTTTCTTCGACCATCGAAGCGTATACCAATGCGACCCGTTGGTACATGCAACAAATGCGCTGCAGCATGTATCTAAACTTCCACTGTACACCTTAAAAAACTTCTATAGATACATGTACTTCTGTGATGTATCGGATACATGTTAGGACGAAAGGGCATCGCACGAAGTGACAACGTATTTTAATACATGTACGATTAAAATCGTTCTTGTTTCTGACAACAAAAAATAATCTACCGGCCAAGGGTCACGGCTGGTGGGGTGCGCCTATGTCATGTATTAACAACTAGTCGGCTGTTCATCGAGAACAAGTCAACTGGATAGTCATTATCTGCAATGGAGACCGACGAGGAGCGTCTAAACTACATGTACCAGTTACTCGCGGGCTTCTACATGTACTCAGAAGCAAGTCATGGCACAGTATGGCGTGGCAAGCTATTACTTATTGCAGTTTGCCGTATATAGTGTACTGTACGAGCCTTGTGTGTTGAAACACTTGTCAACAATTGGCAACAAGCAAATACCTTAGACGTAGAGCGACCCTAAGCAGTGCCCGCATTTTTCGTGCCTCTTCAACAAAATCGAGATCCAGAATTGCGTTGCGACAGCCGTCAGTCCACAAGAAGCTCGTCACCCGGTAGAACGGAAACAAGCTTGGGCTTTGACATGTGGAATCGCCAGTGCAAAGCCTTCATGATGTCGAGCTGTCGCTTCGCGAGCATCCCAAATGTTCCCGAGTGACAAATCAATTCGGTCAGCGCCAACCTGTCGAAGGAGCTCATTTCCAAATTCGCCTCGCCTCGAGCAGCCAAGCACCCAGTCGTTCAACAGACTCAATCTTCTTCATCATGGGACGTATCCAGTTTGCTCTCGCTGCAGCGTTGGCCTTCGTCGCCAAGGACGCAAGCGCCTTCAATGTTGGCTCGGCTGCGGGTCTGGCCGCTGGGACGACTGGTGGAGACGGTGGTGAAGTCGTGTACCCGACCTCTACCAGCGAGCTAATTGCGTACCTGAACGACACTGAGCCCCTCGTGATCGTCCTGAACCAGACGTTCGACTTCCGCGGCACGGAGGGCACGACCACCGAGCTGGGTTGCCGACCCCAAAATATGCGCAAGTGCCTCGCCCTGAACAACGGCTTCAAGGGTCAAGACGTGATTATTGGGAGCGGAGGTATGAACAACACGGGAGGCTGCACCAACGGCACGGAGATAACGGTGACGTACGACAACGCTGCCCAGAAGCGCCTCAATGTGAAGGGCAACAAGACTGTCCGCGGCATCGGCAAGAAGGGTGTAATTATGGGCAAGGGCATGACGCTGAACGGTGACAACATCATTGTTCAGAACGTCCACATCACGCAGCTCAACCCACACGTGATCTGGGGTGGTGACGCGTTCTTTATTCAGGGCACCAACAAGGGCAACACCACAGCCAAGAACATTTGGCTCGACCACGTGAAGGTTTCTCACGTCGGTCGTCAAATGGTCGTCACGAACAAGGCAGGTGTGGACTCTTTGACCATCAGTAACTCGGACTTTGACGGAAACACCGAGTACTCGTCCTCGTGTGACGGTCACCACTACTGGACCTTCCTGTTCTACGGCAAAAACACCGGCATCAGCATGCTGAACAACTACATCCACGCCACCTCGGGTCGTTCCCCTAAGGTCGGAGGCAACAAGAACGAGAACATCGTCGTGCACATTGCCAACAACTACTGGGGCGACAACTCGGGCCACTCGTTCGAGCTCGGTGTCAACGCCTACGTGCTCGCCGAGGGCAACTACTTCAACAACACGAAGCAGCCTCTGGACCCGAAGGGTACGGAAGGGTCCTTGTATGCTACCGACTCGAACGATGTGTGCAGCAGCTACCTGGGTCGCTCGTGCAAGGCGAACGTTCTGGCGAGCAGTGGCAACTTCACGACGCGTAACGGCCCGACTGTTCTTGAGGCGATGAAGACGCACTCTGCTGTTACGGGATACTCGTCGGACTCCACGCAGACCAGCGACTCCGAGCAGCAGCAGCAGCAGCAGGAGCAGCAGCAGCAGGAGCAGCAGCAGCAGGAGCAGCAGTACACCCCCGGCACGGCTAAGCCATCTGCTGAGACGACGCAGTCCTCAGTTCAGGCTGGCGACTTGGCGAATGTGTGGGCCCAAACGACCGACAACTTCGGCGTCGGCAAGTTGGACTAAGTCTGTAGACTGTAGTATCGTGTAACCATCAAGATATGATGGCATAGAATACAAAATTTATGTTGCGGGCCACGAGACAGCCCATTCATTCTGCAGACCAGCTCCGATTTTACACTTTAGGACTCGGCGATGTTTCCGGATATGACTAAGCTTACTCAGACCATCCGTTTTCGACTTAACTAACCGGCATAAATGCATGTTTTCAATTGCACTCGTTGGCGTGCTTGATTTTCATCTGTCGTTCCCACACCATCGACACTTGGTCTGGATGAAATGCACCAAAAGAAGAGCAAACCCCTTTACAGTACTTGGATACCAAATGATCGCTATGCCCAGAGCGCTGCTACACTTGAAAGCAGTTCTATGAATAAGTCATACATGTACGAGGATGATTCTGATTCTTCATTCTCGAATTCACTATCTAGCGGACACCTGAAGACCTCCCATCCACCTACAGCGCATATGAAGGTTTCACTCCCTCTCACAGGGCTGTCACTGCTACTAACCGCAGGACTCGTAGCCGGCTACTCGAACCCAGAGACCTGCACGGGCACCTGCACCAATACGCACGACCCGTCCATCGTTCGCCGTTCCGACGGCACGTACTTCCGCTTCTCAACAGGCAACAAGATCGCAGTGCACTCTGCCCCCGACATTGTCGGTCCATGGACTTATTTGGGAGCAGCCGTGCCCGACGGTTCCATCATCGACTTGGACGGCAATGACGATATCTGGGTAGGCACTTAACACCGGAACCATGCAGAGTTTCGTGAAATTAACACATTCTTGGGTTGTGTTTGTAGGTAGTGTTGGTTTGATGCACGCATCTAACCTCGGGCGGAGTGCATCCAATGTGCATCCAATATAAGATGCGTGCATCTTTTCCAACGAAGTCACGACGAATTGTGAAAATGACAACAGATCAGGAGTCCTGATTCAGGACTAGCCGGGAATAGCTACAAACTGTATGGTACTAAGTAAGCCAGGATTTCTATGTAAAAACTTGGTGGCGACCAATGCTTATACTTCATTGGTCGCGCCCTTAATTTCAATAAAAAAACGCCAATCATCACGGTTTCGGCAAACATTGTAGCGGTGAATATTGAGGAAAAGTTTCAAGTATACAGTATGTATGTACCCCATTTTTGGTACATAATAGGTTGCATTTGATGCACATTGCAACGGACTTGTGACGAGATGGAGCACCCAAGGACTCCAGATCAAATGTGAGGGGGAAATCAGAAGAGAGATGCAGAAGGCAAAGGCAATGAGAGAAACAAGCAGTGGCAAATGTATGCAGCGGGCAGTACAGGAACTGCCACTGGCGTCGCTGTGTTTGTGTGACGCGCAGGGTGTGTGCGAGAAGTGGAAAACTTTCAAGAATTTGACGAGGGCAGCGGATGGGCTTAAGATATGCAAAGTGGTGACGATTGAGCGCACAAGCTGTGGGGGCGTAGTCTTTGTGCCGGTGTTGATGGACGTGCCGCTATCGAGCGGACTGGCGCATCTTTTTCGTGAGCTCTGCCTCATCATCCTCGCGAACTTCCCGGAACTCATTTCCCCTTGGACGGAGGAAGAGGCCCTGACAGTAGGTCACGTCCTGGAGGACAAAAACCATCTCTTCACGGTACACAAGGAAGGAGAGTTGGAGATACGCCATACATGCGAGTCGGAGACAAAGAAAGTCGGCTGGACAACGACGGAGAGGACAATGCAGTTGGCGGTGGCGCAGGTTTTAGACCTGCAATCGACCCAAGTATCAATTACGCCACATCCATGGATATGCAGACTGAATCCAGTCTGGGTGGGCCACAGGCGATGGACACTCACGAGAAAGAAGTATAAAGCACTTATGAGGAGACAAAAGACGGAGGAAGTGAAGATGGCGTGGAGCTCCATACAGAGGAAGTGGACGGAGAGCGACGTGGAGATTGCAGCAGCTTTGAATGAGCTCACCTGGAAAAGAGTGCACGCATTGGAGGGGGTGACCGCGTACCAAACGCAGAACATCATCAAGTTGAAAATGGGAAGATTAAGACTATGGGCAGGAGACCAGCTGGGCTTTGGATGCCCACGTGCGGAGTGCCGAAAACAAAGTGCAGCGGGACTAGCCCACTTGATCTGGGGGTGCCCGGATGCGAAAGCGCACTGGGACTCAGTCTTACGAAGGTGGCAGCTGGCAGAACAGAGAGCGGTGGAGGTGGAACGGGATCGAAAAAGGGAGATAAGAGACATCTTTAGTCTCAGGCTCAACGCGGTGCCGATGTGGCTGCAGCGATGGAGCAATGACAAGATAGAGGGGGCCAAAGAGGACGCGATACAAGTGGCGAACGAAATGTGGGCCATCTGCGGAGCAGTCACCATAACGGCAATCTGGAGGTGGAACGTCGATCAGGTGCACAGAGTTCCTACCAATGTGCAGACAAGGGAGGAATCCCTGGCACTTCTGGCAGGCGCGGTCAGAGAGGCATTTGCACGATACCGGATGGGGCTCTATCCGCTGACACCAAGGACGGTAGTACAGCTGGAAGTGGCCGAGGAGCTTTCAAGCAGGTGGAATGCGCAGATCAACGAGGGGAGGGGTGGAACTCGAAGCCCATATACTCAGACGGAAGGAGTTTTGGGAGGAGGAACTGAAGGAGACGGCGGTGGAAAAATGGAGAGAAGCGAGAGCAGATAACTAGTCAGGTGACAAATACTGGCTGGAATGGTTATTAGAGTTCAATCTCGTCACTTGAGGACGAGGTAAGTAACACAATATACCTCACCTTATTATTATTACAATGCTATTGACCCGAACCTCATCGACGTCGACGGAACGTACTACCTCAACTTCGGTAGCTACTGGCAGGACATCTACCAAGTCGAAATGAAGTCTGTACCCACCAATTCCACGGGATCGGCCTCTCAGATCGCTTTCACGTCTGACTACGAAGTACTGGAGGGATCGTACATGTTCAAATATGGTGACTACTGTACTACTTACTACCTCTTCATGTCGAAGGGCCAATGCTGCAGCTACGACACTTCCAAGCCCGATGCAGGAAAGGAGTACCGCATCCTCGTGTGCCGCTCGTCCAAGGCCACAGGTGGCTTCGTCGACAAGGACGGCGTGGACTGCACGAGCGGTGGTGGCACCGTTGCGCCCAAGTCGCACGATGAGGTCTACGGACCTGGCGGTCAGGGTGTCTACGACGATCCGACCTATGGTCCAGTTCTATACTACCACTACGGTACAGTCGTACCCCTCAATATGCGCACCCATACCTTCAAATACCCTGTCGTATCCGATGGACTATACTGAGGTACGGAAGTCAATCATCACAAAGAACTGTCGATTTCCTGTCAAATCACGTTGGAATCCCCCTGCACATATTGAGGGGTATGACTGTATGCATTTTGCGGGATCTTGATCCTGATCGCATCATAGCTCATGGTGATTCATGGAGTGACTAACGTTATCTGATGATTTGCCGAAGTGAACACAACGGTTGGCTACGCGGACGGCGATAAGCGATTCGGATGGAACTACCTCGATTTTTCCAGTGGTTGGCCGACTGTGTAGACGCGCTTATCGTCACGGTTATTGGCACGGCGCTACGCACCAACCCGCAAAACAACAGCTTGATGGCATTGGCCCAGACGCTTCTGAGACTACGATTGCAATCACTTATCGAGTGCGGTTCTAAAGCGAAAAGCTTACGATCTGCTCGTAAGTTTCTCATATTTCTGTGTACTGTGTCACCTACATTAGGCTTATTGAATGAATGAAAGCGTGTACATTTTGTATTTCAGAACGACGTTGGAAATTGAATGGATTGACTTCAAACTGAATTCGCCGTACTCGGGAAGTATGGACGGCAAGTGCACGAGTCCGCGGGACCCGCCAACTCACGAGCTGATGCGGGGCCAACCGGTGGAGAAGTCCAGTGTGTTCCAGCCGAATCGTTTGTCCCCATCTGCATATCCGACGCGTGTATCAACTATGGGGTGTGGATCAACAATGCACATCGGTTAAAACTGTAAACAAGGAACGTGAGCTGTGCGTGAGAGCGACTTGGACCTACCGTAGTGGTAATACAGCACGGGTCCATAGGTCGGGTCGTCATAGACGCCTTGTCCACCTGGAGCGTAGAAGTAGCCTTCCGACGCTCGAACTACAGTGCCGCCGCCACTCTTGCAATCCTGGCCGCTCTGATCCACGAAGCCGCCGGTAGGAGATGAAGACCGACATACAAGAATGCGGTATTCTTTGCCCGCAGCCGGGCGAGACTTATCGAGGTTGCAGCATTGCCCCTTTGACATGAAAAGATAGTAGTAGCTGCCGTAGTGGAACACGTACGCCGCTTCCAGCACCTGATAGTCACCCGTGAAACCAATCTGATAGGGAGAGCTGCTCGGCATTACTGGGGGATCCCGCATCGGGGTTTGGTAGAGCCCCTGCCAGTAGCTCCCAAAGCTCAGGTAGTACGCGCCGTTGACTTCAATGAGGTTTGGGTCGATAGCATTGTACGGTTTGCTGGAGCTGCTGACAATGCCAGTGGTCCCGCGATCGGCCCACGTACCTACGTCCATCGTGCGGGAGCGTGCCAGGCCAATCGCGGAGTTCTGCGTGCCAAAGGAGCTAACAGAGTAGTAAAGGTAGTACCAGTTGTCAACTTTGCGGACGTCTGGAGCCTGCGGATTCACAGTGAGCGATTAGTATTGCAAGGCCACCTTGTTCTATAGCACTCTACGTACCCATAGGTCATCTTTTCCGTTGAGATTGATGATCGAACCGGCAGGTACAGCAGCCCCCTTGTACGTCCAGGGCCCCGTTAATGCAGGAGCAGTGTGGATGGCGATTCTACCGCCTGTGGAGAAGCGGAAGTACGTTCCATCGTCCCGGCGGATGATGGACGGGTCGTGAGCATTCGTGCATGTACCAGTGCAGAGCTTGGGTCGAGCGTAGCCATTGACGACAGTGGTGGTCAACGCTAAAGACAGCAGAATGAGGCACGAGAGTTTTCCGGCCATGGTGAGTTACTGGCGAGGAGAAAACGGAAATGAGGTCCTGAGCTATCGGCGTGGCAGTCGCAGTATCTGCATCAAGGGCATGGGCCGATCCACGCATTGAGACAGTTGGATCTTGAACTGCGTTCGCGAAATGACTACCCGTGAGCTCTATGACATCGTCCCCGTTGTATGGATACCCGCCGCGGAGCCAGTGGTCGAACTGACTGTGAAAGCGTCCGTAGGATTGACATAGAGAGTCGCCGCTGCGATGAGGATAAACCTCGTCTGCGAGAGCTTGTTGAAGAGAGCACGGTGCAAATTGGAAAACAACCACAAGTCGTGACGATCGAGAGAGAGAGAAAGTGAATGGCGGCCAGACCGTCTTGGTGTTCGATAGCTGACCCGTTCGAACAGCGCGCGTATAATATGATATTCTCTGCTTCTGCCCAAGCGCGCCAAAACCAATTGTAGCTACAGTATCTTATTACCAGGTCAACAATCCTTGTTGAAGTACACGTACTTACATGTATTCGGCGATGCTGCACTGAAATGTGTACAGATGATCCAATTCCACGGGCAGCAAATCTTATAACTCTTCCCAGCAAACCTTGACGTGGGCATTGCAACGTAAGGTGAAAGACGCCCAGTTTGCATCGACACTCCCTGCAGCAATGCAGCACACCTTGCTGATATTTATACAGTATAGGGTCTACTGTACATGTACTTAGTAAGGCACTGTGCGGTTCCCACTGCAGTGCACCGTGTATTGCTTGCTGGGTCTTGAATAAAAACTCTTGATGCATTGGGTGTCACGTTATCGCAAACACAAGTGGCGGACACCTTGATCGCTTGACGGAATTGAATCCCCTTTGCATGCAAATCTGCACAACGGTGCCCTGGTCACTGACCCCAGTGGTCAGTGTTGACCAGTGGTCAGACCCCAGTGCGCACGTCGCGACTTTACTTTTTTGGCGCTAAGTATAGATTTTAAAAATACTTACTGTAGCTGAGTTAAATGATTGGTCTGATGCATGTTAAGACTCCATCTCCAGCGCAGGTTTTTCTCGCTGCTCATGCACTTGGACAGCTTCTCGTCGGCGCACAGAAATATTGTGCATGAAGTAAAAGCAACTATTTCTGTATTACACCAATGATCGTGGTGGAAACTCTAAACTACAAATATAGCACCATGCTATCGGCTAAATTTACAGGCATGCCATGGCTACACTCGTACTTAGTAGAGATCGTATACATACCGGTACACCAGAGTGTACCTCCCACGATTGGGGCCGAGAACAATACCACGTGTTATGACGGATAGCACAAATAATATTTCTGTGCTACCGATAAACCGCAACGTCGAAACCTTTTGAGGGTTAAGCACAGTGAATCACTGTGCTTTTAGGCAGCAATAAACAAGTTGCAGCTGGTAGCGGAACGCAATGCAAAATGATCGCCTCTTAATAAATCCGTCCTGGTTGCTTTTTTTGTATTATTGTAGCTAGGTATTCTTAACCCATCTTCTCAAGGATACTGTACCGCCCAGATTGTTCAAGTATTCGCCACACGTCATGAAGACGACGTGCGTCGATGTGGTCATCTTTCGCGTCCACGCTCCAATCAAGCTTCCACCACGTCGTGGCTATCGTGAAGGTGTCCGTCCTCTTCACTTTATCGCCGCGTCGTGTACGCGACTAGCGTCTTGCTAGTCGCATAGTGCCTGATACGAGGATGGGGCCAGATGGATCAGTAGAGCTCAACAGATGCACGAGGAGCATATGCAACCAAGTTCCCGTGCCAGGACGATCACTTGGAACAGCCGCAATGCTCGAGACAGCTACATGTAGATGTATTAAATACGTGCAAGCCTAGCAGCAACCGTCCTCTAACAGCGGGACACAGATACGCCCTTGAAGCCGCGTTGTCACCGGCAGACAACAGGAGCGGTCATTCATCAATTTGCTTCGCCCTGAACAATCCTCCCAATCACCGCCAATGAAGTTCTTCCGGCCCGTCCTCATCGCTGTGGTGGCTCTCGTCTTCCAGACTTCCGAGGCCTTCACGGTGGGTTCGGCCACTGGTCTTGCGGCGGGCACGACGGGCGGAGGCAGCGCCACCCCCGTGTACCCAACCACGACCGCGCAGCTTGTTGCGTACCTGAAGGACTCGGTCCCCCGCGTCATTGTCCTGAACAAGACCTTCGACTTCCGCGGCACCGAAGGCACTACGACTGAAGCCGGCTGTCGTCCGGACTACACCCGCGCGTGTATCGCCAAGAACAACGGCTACAAGAGCCAGGATGTGATCCTGCAGAGCGGCGGCATGTCCAACACGGGTGGATGCTCGGACGGCACCAGCGTCACGGTGACCTACGATAAAGCTGCCATCACCCCGATGACGGTTACGAGCAACAAGACCCTCCGTGGCATCGGCACGACCGGCGTGATCATGGGCAAGGGTCTGTGGCTGAACGGTGACAACATCATCATCCAAAACGTCCACATCACGGAGCTGAACCGCCACTTGGTGTGGGGTGGCGACGCCATCTACATCCAGGGCAGCAACGGCGGCTCGACGGCCATGAGCAAGATCTGGCTGGACCACATCAAAGTCTCACACATCGGCCGCCAGTTCTTGACGACAAACGCCGCCAGCGTGTCGACCATGACCATCAGCAATTCGGACTTCGACGGCCGTACCGACTACTCCGCGACGTGCGACGGTCGTCACTACTGGACGTTCATCTTCTACGGCGCGAACACGCGTTTCAGCATGCTCAACAACTACATCCACTCGACGTCGGGTCGCTCGCCGAAGCTCGGCGGCGACAGCAGTGCCAACGTCGTCGCCCACATCGCCAACAACTACTGGGCGGATAACTCGGGCCACTCGTTTGAGGTCGGAGTCAACGCATGGATCCTCGCCGAGGGCAACTACTTCGAGGACACGACGCTGCCGCTGCTGACCGGAACGGATGGAGCCATGTACGCCGCCACCGCTACCACCGAGTGCAACAGCTACCTCGGTCGCTCGTGCGCCGCCAATGTCGTGGACAACAGCGGCGCGTTCGGCTCTCGCAGCGGCGCCACGGCCCTGTCGAAGGTCAAGGCGTACTCGGCTATGTCCAGCTACAGCCCTCAGGCTGCTAAGCAGTGGAGCAAGACGACCAGCAACTTTGGCATTGGCGTGCTCAACTAGATCGACCCTCTGTGAGGCCTCAAACTCTGTAGTTTTCTGCGTCAACTAAAAATCAATAATTGGTCTACGTCGTATAAAAAAATCGTGCTTGCAATCCAAAATCTCACTAATGATACTAGTACTAAGTACAGCAAGCCAAGCCCGATCAACCCTAGACTAATTATCCTGGTACATGTAGTAGTAACTAAGCCTCGGACGAGCTCGTGGTGAGCTCACTCGTGAAATTGAGGCAAGCTCGTTCTTCTGCGGATTATTTGATTCGTCCAAAACCACTACTTTGCTTACCTCCTTTCAGGGTTCATTATTGGCCAATATCAGTTGAAATACAAAGCCGCGACTTCCCACGGAGCAGTTCTGGATTTACAAAGCAAACAGTAGCGCGCTGCGAGCGCATGAGGTCTTCCAAGGGTTTGGATGCAGTAAGAATTCTGGCTTAGTAATATTACTACTACTATTCGACTCTTAGCCAATATTAATACTACTATAGTAGATCGGTTTCGGCGATAGTAGTATCACTACAACTATAACTACTATTACTACTACTAATGTACCCAAGCCGGTGTCTAACAATGATAATATGATTCCACCATGCAAACTGGGCGTCCTTGAAGAACTCCTTCGCCGTTCGTCGGGATGCGCACGTAAGGGTTGCAGGGAAAAATTGTACGATTTGCGTGGAATGGATTCATCTACCGGTACAGACAGTACCAAAGGCATTTCGGTGTAGGATCGCCGACAACTTCAACAAGCTGGGCAGAGTCAGATATGAGCGGGGTCATCTATCGAACACCAAGACGGTCTCGCCGCCCTTGCCTCTCGCGACCGTCACGGGTGGCGATACATTTCCAACTGGAATCGCGCCGCACTAGTTTTTTTTAGCAAACTCTTGCAGATGAGGTTTCTCCATACCATTCTAATCGCAGCGGCGACTCTCGCAGTCAACTCCACGAACACGTCCACACATAGTTGGCTCGCCCCCTCTGGCTTTGCTGAGTGTGCAAGTTGTACTACAACGGGTGGTGGCACTGCGACCCGTCTGCGAAGACGAACAGCAAGCTCGCAGCGTACCTCAAGGACGCGTGGCACGGACGGTACCACGACGAACGGGTGCCGGCAGCACTGCGGCCCGAACTACACCTGCCAGTGACGTCACGGGCTACAAAAACCTAGACGTGATTCTCTTGTGCGTGGTACGGGTGGTTGCTCAGAGCAAGGTTGTGGAGATACCAGCGTAAAGACTACTTACAAAGGGTAAGTAAGTTACCATAATGCTGCTTAAAACCGTAGATACGCAAATCTACTATCTACAGTACTAAAGATACGTAGAGTGGTTGTGGAGTCTCTAACGCCTGAACAGCCATCCAGCCCTCATTAGAAATCGGATAACGTATTGATGACGATTAATTCGGCCTTCTACAGTATTTGGCTCTGGTTAGGGTTAAATCGGATAACGTATAGCTTATACAGCTAGTCGGGACAGTGAACCTTCTGAATTGCAAGCAAAAACATCTCAAACGACACTGGCCTATTATTGACTTTAGTCGACGTAGAAAACTACGGATTATGAGGCCTCGCAGAGGGTCGATCTAGTTGAGCACGCCGATGCCAAAGTTGCTCTTCGTCTTGCTCCACTCCATGGCAGCCTGCGGGTTGTACCTGGAGATGGCCGAGTACGCCTTGACCTTCGACAGGGCCGTTGCGCCGTTGCGAGGGTTGAACGAACCGCTGTTGGCCACGACGTTGGCGGCGCACGAGCGACCGAGGTAGCTGTTGCACTCGGTGGTGGCGGTGGCCGCGTAAATGGCGCCATCCGAGCCAGTCCCCAGCGGCATCGTCGTGTCCTTGAAGTAGTTGCCCTCGGCGAGGACCCACGCGCTGGCTCCGACCTCGAACGAGTGGCCCGAGTTATCCGCCCAGTAGTTGTTGGCGATGTGGGCGACGACGTTGGCACTGCTGTCGCCGCCGAGCTTCGGCGAGCGACCCGACGTCGAGTGGATGTAGTTGTTGAGCATGCTGAAACGCGTGTTCGCGCCGTAGAAGATGAACGTCCAGTAGTGACGACCGTCGCACGTCGCGGAGTAGTCGGTACGGCCGTCGAAGTCCGAGTTGCTGATGGTCATGGCCGACACGCTGGCGGCGTTTGTCGTCAAGAACTGGCGGCCGACGCGTGAGACCTTGATGTGGTCCAGCCAGATCTTGGTCATGGCCGTCGAGCCGCCGTTACTGCCCTGGGTGTAGATGGCGTCGCCACCCCACACCAAATGGCGGTTCAGCTCCGTGATGTGGACGTTTTGGATGATGATGTTGTCACCGTTGAGCCACAGGCCCTTGCCCATGATCACGCCGGACATGCCGATGCCGCGGAGGGTCTTGTTGCTCGTCACCGTCATCGGAGTGATGGCGGCTTTATCGTAGGTCACCGTGACGCTGGTGCCGCCCGAGCATCCCCCCGTGTTGGACATGCCGCCGCTCTGCAGGATCACATCCTGGCTCTTGTAGCCGTTGTTCTTGGCGATACAGGCGCGGGTATAGTCTGGACGGCAGCCGACTTCGGTCTTCGTGCCTTCGGTGCCGCGGAAGTCGAAGGTCTTGTTCAGGACAATGACGCGGGGTACCGAGTCCTTCAGGTACGCGATGAGTTGCGCGGTCGTGGTCGGGTACACGGGGTTGGCGCTGCCTCCGCCCGTCGTGCCCGCCGCAAGACCAGGGGCCGAACCCACCGTGAAGGCCTCGGAAGTCGGGAAGATGAGAGCCACCACAGCGATGAGGACGGGACGGAAGAACTTCATTGGCGGTGATTGGGAGGATTGTTCAGGGCGAAGCAAATTGATGAATGGCTGCTCCTGTGGTCTGCCGGCGACAACGCGGCTTCAAGGGCGTCTCTGTGTCCCGCTGTTAGAGGACGGTTGCTGCTAGGCTTGCACATATTTAATACATGTAGCTGTCCCAAGCATTGCGACTGTTCCAAGTGATGGTCCTTGGTTGCACATGGTCCTTGGTTGCACATACGCCTCGTGCATCTGTTGAGCTCTACTGGCCCATCTGGCCCATCCTCGTGTCAAGCTCTATGCGACTAGCAAGACGCTGGTCGCGTACACGACGCGGCGAGAGAGTGAAGAGGATGGGCACCTTCACGACGTGATTGAAGGCGTGAGCGCGAAGACTGGCAGGAAAGGTGGCAAAATGATGCCAGACCTGACAAACTGGGAGCGACGCGTATCCCCGCACATACGAGTTAAGCACGTTGTCACGATGTGCGCATCGGGGTCAGGTACCGTGTTTGCACAATTCTGTCAAGGCACCTTGCTTCAAGGTGTGCTTTGTTGCGCTTGTGCAAACGTGTCGTCCGAAGTCTTAGGACCAAACAAACAGTACACGCCGTGCGCTTGTACAACAGTGCAAGGTGCTCTGTAAGATGGAGTGACACGGGTACAGTACACAGGCGTGGGTAGAACCAGAAGTTTGCTCTGCGGTAGTGTTCAAAACCAGAGTCTTGCCAAATATGTACAGTATAACTTATGCTGTATAGGCACCACAAACAGAGCTGCAGGAAGGGTCCAAGCAAACTGGGCGTCCTTGAAGAACTCCTTCGCTCTACGTTGGAATGCGCACGTAAGGTTTGTAGGAAGAATTGTTCAGATTTGCATGGAATGGATTCATCTACGGTACAGACAGTGCCAAAGCCATTTCGGTGTACAGTATAACAGCATCGCCGACAATTTCAACAAGCTGGGGCAGAATCATATATGAGCGGGGTCATCTATCGAACACCAAGACGGTCTCGCCGCCCTTGCCTCTCGCGACCGTCACGGGTGGCGATACATTTCCAACTGGAATCGCGCCGCACTAGTTTTTTTTAGCAAACTCTTGCAGATGAGGTTTCTCCATACCATTCTAATCGCAGCGGCGACTCTCGCAGTCAACTCCACGAACACGTCCACACATAGTTGGCTCGCCCCCTCTGGCTTTGCTGAGTGTGCAAGTTGTACTACAACGGGTGGTGGCACTGCGACCCGTCTGCGAAGACGAACAGCAAGCTCGCAGCGTTCCTCAAGGACGCGTGGCACGGACGGTACCACGACGAACGGGTGCCGGCAGCACTGCGGCCCGAACTACACCTGCCAGTGACGTCACGGGCTACAAAAACCTAGACGTGATTCTCTTGTGCGTGGTACGGGTGGTTGCTCAGAGCAAGGTTGTGGAGATACCAGCGTAAAGACTACTTACAAAGGGTAAGTAAGTTACCATAATGCTGCTTAAAACCGTAGATACGCAAATCTACTATCTACAGTACTAAAGATACGTAGAGTGGTTGTGGAGTCTCTACAGACAACGACGATAAAAGCCGCGCCACTTGCTAAATTATTACAGTGGTATGGAAAGGCACCATGTACAATGCGCAGTTATGATTGGCTGAACTGCACCAAAAGTACTCTGTTTGATTAGACTCAGTACATAAAGTGTGTAAACGTGCATAAGCGAAACATGACGCGGATTTTTTCGTTACGGGGCTTTTTCCGTCGTTGTCTGTAACGCCTGAACAGCCATCCAGCCCTCATTAGAAATCGGATAACGTATTGATGACGATTAATTCGGCCTTCTACAGTATTTGGCTCTGGTTAGGGTTAAATCGGATAACGTATAGCTTATACAGCTAGTCGGGACAGTGAACTGGAGGTTTTAGAGCTGCGCGCGAAAATAGCTTTTCTGCAGAGGCAGCACAAGATGAAACTAACGTAGGAGTCCGTCGGCCACGAGTCGTTAGTTTTAGATTTTCCTGATCGAGCTTAAGCCCTCCTGCTTCGCGCCTCACCTGCGGTAACCACCCCTTCAGCACTCCGGAAGATGGTTCGTCTTTCGTCTCGCTCCTATCTCCACCTGACCCCGGAAGTGGTCGACGGAGATTTCGACCAGCCGTTCTACGCGAAGGTAACGCGGTTAGACGCAGAATGGGTTTCATTCCGCAGCCTGCAAGGCGGAGAAGGACGCGTGCCACGTAATGTGACCGAGGCGCATACGGTCACAGCAAACGAAGTGAACAAGGCGGGGAGAGAGTCCCTGTTGCGACGCGCCGTGTCTGCCAAGATTGCCGATCAAGTCCACTATGGCCAAGCCGTCGCGGTGGAAGGTGACAAGATCACGATCGCGTCTGCAGGGCACCGATCCCACGTAGTGGCAGACTCTGTCTCTGCTGTGGCTCCCGTGGTTGCACTTCTCCTGGAGCATGTGCAATTCAACTGCAATGAGTGGAGTACGGACGATTTGGCAGCTCTAGAGGGTTCAATTCTGAACCACCTTCTGGGAAAAGAAGGAAGCATGGGATCCAAAAATATCGAGGTTGTGCTCGAAGAAATGCTGGACGAGAGCATTCATCCTAGTGGCGATAAGGAGTGTAATTGGCTGGACCCAAAATCTGGCGACGAAGTCAACTTCTTCCTACAACATGCAGTCGACTTTGCATATCATGTCGACGGAGGCGTCAGTCCTGTCCCTTCAAGTATTGGAGAATCTTTCTGTCGTCCACCGGTACCACAACGCCCACATCATAGTGACAACACCGATGGGTCGGTAGCAGCAGCTGACGGGCTTTTCGACCCATTTACCGATGACGATGAAACTCCCCAAGACCACTCGGAACGGGAACGTGGCGATCAAGGTGGCGTCCATGGACAGCAACACAGCACTAAACGCGCTCATGAAGCAGTGGCAACCCCGGCGGAACAGATTGAGTATCGTCAAAAGCGACTTCGAACTGCAGTCGATCATGACGCGCTTATTATGGAAAAACTCAGCGACGATCCAGACCTCATGCAACATTTTCTTGCCACTCGCCAGGGCTCCGAGGACCGAGTACTAGCGACAAGGGAATCTGCATTGGTCACAGCGCAGCCGCCGCAGCCAATGTCAACACCAGCGCCAGCCAAGAAGGTGGCTTCAGCATCAAAGTTTGATTTTGCCCCTCGTGAAGCCCAGCAGTTCGTGCACGAACGCGTGACATCAGCAAGGCACAAAGGTAAGTCCTCTACCGTTTTTGTGAAAAGTCTGGCTCGGTCCCTGCACGTGAAATTCAAGGCGCTACCAGGAGTATGCACTCGTGCATATGATCTGCGGTTCGGCTCAAATGGACTGTCAATTCGCCACTTTGCCAGATTCCAACAAGGAGATCGAATTGCGTGGTTGGAAGCTGGGGGATCAAATTTTGACAACCTGTCCGCCTCGGCGGAATTCGCTGCAGCTCCACCTGCCACCAGTATCGAAGAAGTGGCTGATGCAGCTAAAGTTTTCCTGACGTATGCCCGAGAGTATTGCTGTGTTGAGCTGGTCCAGTTGGTCGAGTGTATTGTGGAGTTCATTGAGGAAACCTTGGCTCAGGTAACCTGGAGCTCAAAGGACCTCTCAGCACTGGTATATTGGGTAAATGACGTCCTAGAGGATTTTCGCAGCGCCGCAGAGGCAAACGAGGACCTCACGCAGGTCAAACAGAGATGCTCCTCCGATGACCGCCTGCTGAGAGACCTGATGTTCGTCAAACTACATCGTCAGGCCACCAACACGGTGCACGCAGCGGCCGCAGCACCTCTCTCACGTGATCGTGCAGGAGGTAATCAAGAGACGATCATTAAGCGTGAAGGCAAGCGCAGACTTGGGAAAATACCTATTGGTGTCCTACAGCAACTACCTGTGCAAGTTGACCCCGCGTCCGGTCAGTCTCTCAGTCTGTGCATGCGATTTCTTTCGAACCTCGGCTGTGAAGCTGAAGGTGACGGTGGGTGTCCTAGCGGGCGCGGGCACTTTGTTCCGAAAAAATTGCACCAGCTCGTCAAGAACGAGATCAACAGACGATTCCAGGGGCTGAAGAATGAGCACAAGCAGCTTTGACTCCTCAAGGGCAGATTGACTGCGCGTCTGCCTTGTAATACCGGGATAGCGCAGCAGCGAGATCGCTTGAATACAAGATCTCGAGTACCGGGCGGCGGGGATCTCGCAAAATGGCCGTCAATGCGAAACAGAGTTTACGGAGTCAGTGAGGGTACGATCGACAGGTGTGATCTGATATCGTGTCAAGCATCAGTCTCGAAAGGAAAGCTCAAAAGGAACAAAACATTCCATTCCCAAGTACTTGCCGGCGGCACTGCGAAACCAGTGCTGACAGCAACGGTTCATTTGGGGGGTCCTGGAACAAAAGTAACGAGTGTAGCTGACAGGGTGCTCCGGACCCAAGCACTTGCAGACAGCGCTGCTCATCCAGTGCTAAAAGCAACGGTCCGCTTGGGAGGTCCCGGTAGTTGTCAGTCAAGACGTGAGTTCCACGAAGGAAAACGGCAATCGAACAATCGCGGGTGTGTTGGCACCCAGCGACCCAGAGAAGTCACGCTGTCGAAGTCATCAGCGCAGAAAATTCAACTCGCGTTGGAAGCGGAGCTACTACGGCAAGAGTGTAAGGTGTCGACCTTACACCGTAGCAAAGGGTTCAAGCGAGCAAAATCGACGGACCCATACAGTATCGACACAATCGCTTGTTCGACTCTCTCTCAATTTATCCGCGCGCAGAATTTGAGTCTCGAAGAGGCAACACAATTTTGTTCGAGGCGAATCTAGTGGTGACCACAGGCCCAACAAGGCCCTGAACCCCGACACACTTCGTCTGGTATTACATGGATACCCTCATCTCGATCTCCTAATCGCAATAGCCGAACACGGCATCGACGTCCAATGGCGCCAGGGTCCACCTCCGCGGCGACCTCCATCGAAAAACCACGGATCGTGTCGGCGGTATCTGCGTGCAGTTACAAGGAGCATTCGCGAAGGGCAAGACTCCGGCCAGTATCTGGTGGTAGACGCGGACATTCTGGATCAATGGCCCGAAGTGGTCTGCAGTCCACTGGGAGCAGTGGAAAAGAAGGATGCGGATCCATCGGAAGAAGTTCGCACGATTCACGACTTGTCATATCCGAGGCATGAATCCGTGAATGATGCGTTTATTGCTGAATCCGTCCCCAAAGTGCGCTACGAGTCCGTGACAATTATTGCGAGAAGAATTGAATATCTGGCGAACAACGGTCATGCTGGCCGAATCCGCATTCTCAAGGGGGACGTTAAAGGCGCTTTCCGACATTTGCGAACTCGTGCTGATCAAGTGTTTCGCATGGCAGCTTATGTGAAGGAGCTGGGGATTGTTATAATTGATATGGCTGCTCCATTTGGGTGGTCAGGTTCTCCACCGTGTTACGCCCTCTTCGGTCGAGCGATCTCGTGGCTTATGGGATCAAACTCACCTGCTTCAGTCTCGGATGCGGTCGATGAGAATCCATTCTTTCCGTACGAGTGGGTTGACGACCACATTTTGGTCGAACCTGACGTTGATGACCGACTACAGCTGGCTGAAGCAACATTGAGGCATGCCATGCTGGCTATCCTCGGTCCTCGCTCCATCAATGAGGCTAAATTCTCTCCCTGGGTATCTGAACTGGTGGCACTGGGTCTCAGATGGAATACAGTGCGGCGCACTGTGTCAATTCCCAGCGAGAAGATCAGCAAAGCACGAACTCGAGTGATGAACATGCAAAAGAAGGGCAAGGCCTCCAAGACAGAACTGTATAAGATGCTCGGGTCCCTTCGGCACGTGGCTGTGTGCCTTCGCACAGCGAAGCCGTTTTATCAACGGCTGCAGACTCAATGCAATGCTACCGCTCGCTTTGGCAGCGCTCGCTTGTCCAAAGGTCCAACAAAAGATTTGGTATTCTTTGATCAAATTTTGAGCCATGGATGTCTAGCAGAGCTCCCATTAGCGATGTTTGGAGAGCTACCAGCGCCACATGCCGAACTTTTCATGGACGCCTCAAATATTGGCCTGACCATACTCGATCCGTCGTCGAACAGCTTCATCCAAGCCAAGTTTGACGAGCAGGAACTGCAGCGGATTGATCAAGTCGTCGTCGGGAACGATGATTTCACGATCAATGTCAGAGAGCATTTGTGCATTGCGCTGGCACTGTGGTCGTGGGGATCGAAGTGGAATCAGCAAGCAAAAGGCAAGCTAGTGCATGTTAAATGCTGGAGCGATAACGTGTCTGCTGTAAGCTGGAGCAACAAACTCAATTCATCGAACGTCCTCAGTCAAGAAATCAATAGGGCCATCGGCCTGGCCGAAGCCTACTTCAATTTACGCGTGTCCGCTGACCACCTACCCGGATCTACGAATATCATGGCCGATGCGGCATCGCGAGCCTGGACCGAGCCGTATCTTACGCGGTGGACTAATTTCTCATTGTTGTGGTCACAGACTCCAATTCCGAAGGAATGCAGAAAACTCTACAAGAACTTTTCCAGCAACTTCAGTCCCGATCGTTGGCCACGACATCAGCTGCGAAGTATAGCGGTACCTGGAAGCAGTGGTGCCAGTGGTGTGAATGGCTCGGTTTCTCGCAATGGCTCCCCGAGAAACCACAGGAACACTCATATCAACTCGCGTTATTCGCCACCTACTGCTGGGCCCATGGATGGAAGAAGTCAATCTCCGGAAACGCTGCCGGTACCGTGCTCTCCAAGATCAGCCATGTCTCGTGGTATCATCGCAGGACCCTCGGCTACGGCGTCGGACTTCTCCCCGGACACCAGCTGGCAATTACAGGAATGCGCCGCTCCGAACCCCTCACACTGCCAAAGTCCCCAATTACAGTCGCCATTCTCCGACAGATGCACAAGCTCCTCAATTTCGCGGAAGCCCAGGACAGAGTCATTGGGGGGCTTCGGTCATGGGCTTCTTCTTTCTTTTGCGACGGTCGGAATACTTAGCTGTTGGCTCCAAAGTACAGCCGTACGCTATCCAACGAGCAGACGTGAAGTTTGTTGAAAAATATGAAAAAGAGGTCAATAAGCTGGAACAGGTTGCAGCTGTGGTCATTCGGTTTCGAGGGAGCAAGGCAGACCAATTTGGCGAAGGTGCTACTCGCAGACTCGAGCGGTCTGGATTTCGGTGGTGCTGTCCCGTTCGAGCCGTGTGGTATCTAGCGGAGCACCACAAGTCCCTCGGAGTGGCAGAATCCTCATTGCTCTGTAGAATCGACGCGACTCGTATTCTTCAAGTCCGGCAAGTAGTAAACGCGATAAAAACCGCAGCGGAGCGGGCAGGGCAGGACCCCGAGCAGTACAGCTCACATTCACTGCGAAGCGGGGGCGCGAGCGCACTTTTCAACGCGGGATTTGACAGTTTGGCGGTAAAACTGTTCGGCCGGTGGAAGTCGGATGCGGTTGAGCGCTATACGCGCATCGGCGGCCGCCTTACGTCGAAAATGGCACATGAAATGGTGGCGAAGCCTGCGATTCTGCAAAAGGTTGGGGTATCCGCCACGTAACTCCCTGGCAGCGGACTTGCTTAAATACAAGCTTCACAATCTGGTGCCGTCAAGGCACGCCCCCGACATCGACAAGCAACGACGGCAGAAATGGAGGTTTTCGAGCTGCGCGCGAAAATAGCTTTTCTGCAGAGGCAGCACAAGATGAAACTAACGTAGGAGTCCGTCGGCCACGAGTCGTTAGTTTTAGATTTTCCTGATCGAGCTTAACCCGCCACGCCACTCCCTGGCAGCGGACTTGCTTAAATACAAGCTTCACAATCTGGTGTGTGTGTGTGTTTTTTTGTGTGTGTTTCAGTGAGGTTACATTTCGGTCATTTAGAGGTACTAACGACTAAGAGAATGCCCTCCCTCTGACGCTTATAGGTCGTCCGAGGGGTTGTTAGCTATGGGGTGTCCGATGCTAACAGATGCGCTTGTGTTAATTGGCGCCGAAGTGAGTAAGAGGCCGGCGGGTCCCCTCCATATCCGGATTGTTGTCTAGCCAATGGCCCACGTCCCCTTGGAGGGCTTGGGTCACCGGAGCCCAACGCGGAGGCAACCGGGGGATGTCTGCCGCAGTTATTTCGATGCTCTTCTTGAGATCCATGGCTATGTTCGCGAGCCTGTCAGCCATCTTGTTGAAGTGTCTGAGGTGGTGCGTCCAGGATGTGACCATCAGTCGGTCCGCCAGCATGCGGCATTGTTCGTACCGTCCTTGCAGGTGTCGGGATCTAGGAATCCGCCGCTTGCGTAACTGCGTGAGGATAAGCTGGCTATCGCCCACTACGTTCAAACCGTAAAGCTGGTGTCTTGCAGCGTACCTCAGACCTACCAGGAGGCCTTGATACTCTGCCACGTTGTTTGTAGTACGAGTGGCGTACGATACGCTAGCCATCCACAAGATGGCAGGAGAAGGGGCACCGCCGCCCATCGTAATAATGACCGCGCCGGCTCCTCCTGGACCAGGATTACCGCGAGACCCACCATCAAAGAAGAGCAAACGACGTTCAGCTGAGCTAATCGGCCGGGGGATATGGGAATCGTGCTCCGTCCTGCTGGTCAGCGCCAGGTAGCAGAGTTTCGCCGCAGCGACGCGATGCTGAGGCGTAGAAGGGGCAGTCGCGTAGGACCGAATCGTCAGGTACGCAGAGCGTAGCCGTCCGTGAAGGGTGGCCGCAGCCGCATGAGCCGAAGTATCTTCCAGGTTCTCACGGTAGAGGCATCGACGCCGCCAGATTGCTTGCAGGGTGGTGACGACACCCAGGGCCCAGCACCATTGAAGGAGTTGGTGGACTTGCCCACAAACCTTATCGCGCGTCTCCTCTGTGTCTTGCTGATGCAGCTCGTCGAGGAACTCCCACATCCCGACAGGTACATATACTAGTTTCAAGCCAAATGCAGCATGAATTCGTTGCTCCGAAATCTCCATTCCCAATGCCACCCACGGCGAGTAGAAGACCGTCCAAAGACTTACTGCGCTAGGGCAGTGCCAAAATGTGTGAGCTGAAGTGATGGAAGTCTGAAGGCACTCCCCGACGGGGCATCCGGGGACGCGTCGGTGAACATCCCACCATTTGAAGGCCCTCAACTTTAGGCGGTAAAAAAATTGTTCGCCCCACCCGGTGGCGCCGGTTATCCGCCTGATGTCATTCCAGCTCACCTGTGCAATGGTCTTGGCAATCTGCCCTTGATCCTGAGCCCACTGCGCCGCTCGATCCGCCACTTTTGTGCGACCACGACTTATAATCGCTGATCTCACCGCCGACTTGTACTCGTGGCGAGGCTTCGTCCACTTACGTTTCTTCTTCCACAGACAAACCAGCCGATTCAGGCGCGGATGTGGCTGGATAGAATGTATGTGTGCCTCTGTCCCTCCGTACTCGTTGAGTGTGGTAATAGCTGCCAACCGTGAACCTACTGTCATGTCCAGTACCGGTCCCCCAACCGTGACCGATATGCTGATTGTTCGTTCCAGAGAAGCTGCTGAGCCTGCAGCCACATGGACTACCATGGGGTGGTCACCAGGAGATGCTTGCAGGCGGAGCTCTTCGGGGCTAGTTGGAGTGAACACTAGTTCAGGGAAGTAGGCCAAGAGGTGTATCACCAAAGTGCGGACCACATCCCCGTCTACGGCGGGAAGTTTGTGCAGAACCAGCCGCCCTGTACGTAAGTGTTCCCACCGAACCACATCCTGTACAAGGCGCCCGGGTGCGATGATTTTCGCGTCGAGGGGTGCCAGCCCGAGGGTCAGCGGGGCAGCCCATTGGAATAAGCAGCCTACCTCGGATGTAGGCAACCATTCCAGACAAGGCGCCCCGGTCGTCCGTCTGAGTGCACTGCGAAGAGCTCCTGCCTCTGCGCCAGCAAGCGGAAGAATGTTCAGCAAGCATTTTCCTTCACTCCAGTCGAATACGGGAGGGAGGATATCCGAAACTAGCGTATAGAGATCCATCACCGTGTCGTGTAAGTCCGAAGGAAGCGGGTAAGCCCCCGCCGCGCGGATCAGCCCCACCCCAGCTTTCCGCATGGTCTGACCTGACCTAAATCCACCGAAAATACGCCCACCGAGACCGGGGGTTACCAACACCGGCGGTGCTGGTGAAGTTCCGCGATCATCATGTAAAATGTCACCAATAAGGTGGTCCAGCAAAGATCCCCCGACCGCCCATTCGCTGATCATGGTCGCTGCCATCGCCAGTAGTTCTGCCCGGAGATCTGGCACTGCCATTCCACCTTCCCGCCGGGGTAGACTCGCTACGTCCTCGTCAATCCAGGGGTCTGCACCAGGAGCCACCTCCGTAAACAGTCCAGTCCATACGAAATTCTTGATGCATTTTGAATAAGTCTTTACTATGGCCGTGGTAGGCCATGCATGTCGGCCCACGTAGAGTAGCTTGGGTATAATGACAGCTGCTGCTACCCGGGCACGCTGATCCACCGTTAGTGTGCGGTGACCAGCCAAACGGATACGGGTTCTCAACTGCATGCCCGCCACCTCCCAGGAATATGTCACACTCGGCCGGCTACCCGCCTGAAAGCCAAGATACCGACATTTATCTTCCTCATCGAGCAGTCGGATATCGGACGACCATGCCGAGGCCACGCTTAGTCCATCCGGATGTAGAGCGATAGCGACCGTTTTTTGCAGGTTGAGAATGAGGCCGGAGGCTCCGCTGAAGTAATCAAGGATTAGCAAGGCCGGTTTCAGTTCGCCGGGATCGCGAAGATAGACAGCCGTGTCATCCGCGTAACCCGCGACACGAAGTTCCACCCGTGCTGCCTGGGTATGGAGCACTACTCCGCGATGGGCTCCCTCTTGCTGGAGCCGCTGGTAAAGTGGTTCAAGTGCTAAAATGAAGAGTAATGGGGCCATGGGGCATCCTTGCCGTATACCACGGGTGACCGGAACACTGCGGGAATGAACTCCATTAGCCAAAAAGCGAACCGTCGTCCCTTGATGAAGTTGCTCGACTATCTTGACAAAATGAGGCGGGTAACCATGGCGGATGAGGGTCGCATATAGGTAGTCACGGTCCAGAGAGTCGTAGGCTTTAGCAAAGTCAAGCAAAAGCGCGACGGCATCTCTCGCCGGAGGAGAACAGAAAGCCATTCTTTGGGCGGCCGCCAGAAAGTCTATCGTGGTATGAATTTGGCGACCAGGAACGAACCCGTTTTGATACACACTGATCCTCCGCGCCAGTGTTTTCCTCAGTTGTGTTGTGAGGAGTCGAGTTAAAATCTTGTAGTCCGTATTAAGAAGAGCCAAAGGGCGATATTTCAACGGGTTGCTGCCGTCGCCTCCTTTTTTAAGACAAAATATGTCTGCGCTGAGAAATGATGATGGAAAAACTTGCGCGTCATACCATAATTTGTAGAGTTTGGTCAACAACGGTGCGAGAATCTCCGCGTACTCTCTGTACCAATCATTGCCCAACCGGTCTGGTCCGCAAGCTTTGCCGGGCTTGCATGCTCGAATTGCGGCGACGACTCTGTCCTCCGTGATGATGTTCTCGTCGGCAAACTCAGCCACATCACCGCCGTCCATCTGTACCATCCATTGGCTGACCTGAACGCGATTCGATGGCGAGACTGCTGTACCTTGCATGATGGGGCTCCAGCGCTCAGCCAGCGTTTCCGCCTTTGCGCGGGGTTCCGTTACAAGTTCACCAGTCACGGTTCGGAGCGCAGGAATTACGTTGTCGCTAAATTTGCAGGAGATCCGCTGAAACAACTGCTTAGTCGTTTTTTCGGGTGTCCATGCGTGCGATTGGAAAAGGCGCTGGGCTTTTGTGCGGACCCACTCTCGCTTAAGCGTGGCGATGCGGTGCGTCAGGTCTCTCGCCTTGGTTTGCAGTGCGTCCAATACCTCTCGCGGAAGTGGGCAATGCCCAGCTTCTGCCCGCATCAGTTGGTTAATCCGCTTCATTCTGTGATACATGCGCTTGAGTTTTTTGCGATAGGTGCTCTTCCTGCTCCTATTGGCATCTCGCCGCGCAGTGAGAAGGCCAGCCACGATACTGGTTTTAGCCGCGTCCCAAACTTCCGCTGCCTGCTCAGCTGTGAGGGCGTCTTGCTCTAGCGCCTGGGCTAAAAGCCCCAACTCTGTCTGCACCACCTGGTCAGCCCGGACTTTCACGTGAGCTGGGACTGGAAAAACCCGCTTTGGTTTTCGGATTCGTACCGGGTCCTGAGGTGAACGCAAATGTAGTGCAACTCCTGTGTGATCCGTCCGCAGTCCGTCGGCGTCCAAGTGCGTGGCCGCCAGCCATGGTTTTGCCTTGTCATTCGAATACCACCGATCCAGTCGGCTTGTCGCCAACCCCCGCCCCGGGATGGTATACTCATGAGTATGATGTTCAGTGTGAAACCATTGAAGCGCATCGATGTCCTCCGGGCTTCACAATCTGGTGCCGTCAAGGCACGCCCCCGACATCGACAAGCAACGACGGCAGAAACTTCTGAATTGCAAGCAAAAACATCTCAAACGACACTGGCCTATTATTGACTTTAGTCGACGTAGAAAACTACGGATTATGAGGCCTCGCAGAGGGTCGATCTAGTTGAGCACGCCGATGCCAAAGTTGCTCTTCGTCTTGCTCCACTCCATAGCAGCCTGCGGGTTGTACCTGGAGATGGCCGAGTACGCCTTGACCTTCGACAGGGCCGTTGCGCCGTTGCGAGGGTTGAACGAACCGCTGTTGGCCACGACGTTGGCGGCGCACGAGCGACCGAGGTAGCTGTTGCACTCGGTGGTGGCGGTGGCCGCGTAAATGGCGCCATCCGAGCCAGTCCCCAGCGGCATCGTCGTGTCCTTGAAGTAGTTGCCCTCGGCGAGGACCCACGCGTTGGCTCCGACCTCGAACGAGTGGCCCGAGTTGTCCGCCCAGTAGTTGTTGGCGATGTGGGCGACGACGTTGGCACTGCTGTCGCCGCCGAGCTTCGGCGAGCGACCCGACGTCGAGTGGATGTAGTTGTTGAGCATGCTGAAGCGCGTGTTCGCGCCGTAGAAGATGAACGTCCAGTAGTGGCGGCCGTCGCACGACGCGGAGTAGTCCGTACGACCGTCGAAGTCCGAGTTGCTGATGGTCATGGCCGACACGCTGGCGGCGTTTGTCGTCAAGAACTGGCGGCCGACGCGTGAGACCTTGATGTGGTCCAGCCAGATCTTGGTCATGGCCGTCGAGCCGCCGTTACTGCCCTGGGTGTAGATGACGTCGCCACCCCACACCAAATGGCGGTTCAGCTCCGTGATGTGGACGGTCTGGATGATGATGTTGTCACCGTTGAGCCACAGGCCCTTGCCCATGATCACGCCGGACATGCCGACGCCGCGGAGGGTCTTGTTGCTCGTCACCGTCATCGGAGTGATGGCGGCTTTATCGTAGGTCACCGTGACGCTGGTGCCGCCCGAGCATCCCCCCGTGTTGGACATGCCGCCGCTCTGCAGGATCACATCCTGGCTCTTGTAGCCGTTGTTCTTGGCGATACAGGCGCGGGTGTAGTCTGGACGGCAGCCGGTTTCGGTCTTCGTGCCTTCAGTGCCGCGGAAGTCGAAGGTCTTGTTCAGGACAATGACGCGGGGTACCGAGTCCTTCAGGTACGCGATGAGCTGCGCGGTCGTGGTCGGGTACACGGGGTTGGCGCTGCCTCCGCCCGTCGTGCCCGCCGCAAGACCAGGGGCCGAACCCACCGTGAAGGCCTCGGAAGTCGGGAAGATGAGAGCCACCACAGCGATGAGGACGGGACGGAAGAACTTCATTGGCGGTGATTGGGAGGATTGTTCCGAAGCAAATTGATGAATGGCTGCTCCTGTGGTCTGCCGGCGACAACGCGGCTTCAAGGGCGTCTCTGTGTCCCGCTGTTAGAGGACGGTTGCTGCTAGGCTTGCACATATTTAATACATGTAGCTGTCCCAAGCATTGCGACTGTTCCAAGTGATGGTCCTTGGTTGCACATACGCCTCGTGCATCTCTACTGGCCCATCTGGCCCATCCTCGTGTCAAGCTCTATGCGACTAGCAAGACGCTGGTCGCGTACACGACGCGGCGAGAGAGTGAAGAGGATGGGCACCTTCACGACGTGATTGAAGGCGTGAGCGCGAAGACTGGCAGGAAAGGTGGCAAAATGATGCCAGACCTGACAAACTGGGAGCGACGCGTATCCCCGCACATACGAGTTAAGCACGTTGTCACGATGTGCGCATCGGGGTCAGGTACCGTGTTCGCACAATTCTGTCAAGGCACCTTGCTTCAAGGTGTGCTTTGTTGCGCTTGTGCAAACGTGTCGTCCGAAGTCTTAGGACCAAACAAACAGTACACGCCGTGCGCTTGTACAACAGTGCAAGGTGCTCTGTAAGATGGAGTGACACGGGTACAGTACACAGGCGTGGGTAGAACCAGAAGTTTGCTCTGCGGTAGTGTTCAAAACCAGAGTCTTGCCAAATATGTACAGTATAACTTATGCTGTATAGGCACCACAAACAGAGCTGCAGGAAGGGTCCAAGCAAACTGGGCGTCCTTTAAGAACTCCTTCGCTCTACGTTGGAATGCGCACGTAAGGTTTGTAGGAAGAATTGTTCAGATTTGCATGGAATGGATTCATCTACTTGCAAACATAACAGGGTGGAACGTGTCATCGTGCTCCTGCATCAGGGCTGCAGAGATCGCCCAATCGTTAGCGTAGACGACCACCACTGGTTGCAACTCTGGCTGGAAGTGGCGCAAGATCGGAGTAGACGCTACCTTTTCCTTTAGCTTAGAGAACGACTTATGAGCCCGGATCCAACGTAGATCGGCTTCAACAGGTCCGTCGACTCCTCCCATATTGTCGTCTACGACCGCTGCCAGATCTCGGATCCGAGATCGGTTTTCCGGTTTACTCATGGCTGCAAAATCGACCTCCCGTAGTTCGTACAGCACTGCAGCGTAGACCGCGTAATCCTCAATAAACTTACTGTAGTAGTTGAGGCTCCCCAAAAAGGATTGCATGGCCCGGAGCGAACCGGGGAATGGCAGTTCCGTCAATGCCGGCAGATCTTTCGGGTCGCCTCCAGTCCATGGTTCGACACTTTATGTCCAAGATACTCCACTTGATCCTTACCCCAGAAGCTTTTTACCACACTAATTGACAGGTTCCACTCGTCACACACGTCAAGCAGGCTTTCAACTCTGTAGCAGAGGTGGTCCCAGGACTCGGCCGTAATCAGAATGTCATCGATGTAAGATCTGCGTCCCAGCACCGACTTCTTGCCGTCGTCCTTAGGTTCGGAGGGTATCAGATCCGGTTTTGTCTTTGGATCCGGCTGCTCCGGCACGGGATCCCCTTCCAATCGCGGGATCCGCGTGAAGCCATACAGCGCGTTGTCGAGCATTCGCTGATAGATCTGCGGAGCATTCTTCTGGCCGAAGGGCATTCTGTTCCACTCGAACAGTCCGAAGGGAGTGATGAACGCCGAGATCGCGCGTGCGCGGTCCGTCATAGTCACAACCCAGAATCCGCTTGCCATATCTAGCGAGCAGTACCACAACACCTTGTCCAGATCTTCCAGTAAGTCGTTGATCAGGGGCATCGGATAGATCATGAGCCTCGTCAAGCTGTTGACCAACCGGTAGTCAATACAAAGCCTGATATCCACTCCATTCTTCTTGATGATCACCACAATCGGCGAGGCCCAGGGTGAAGTCGACATATTAATGATCCGAGCCCCGAGCAACCCCTTGATCAGATCGGAGAGCTTCTCCCGAAACTGAGGAGCTACTTTGCGCACCCGCTGTGCGATGGGCTTGGCGCCTCCCACATCAATATCGCAGACGATTCCTCTGGCTGCGGGGGGCAGTGCATTACCTTTCCCGATGAGCAGGTGTCGGCGCCTCCAGATCAGCCGTCGCAGTCGATCTATCTCCTCAGCTGAATTGACAGTTGGATCTCCCACTTGGATATCCTCTATCGTCACATCCTCGGTCGATTGCGTAACACAGCCATCTCTGACTCCACTTCTTCGGCTCTGAGATCGCCTCCCTCATAATAGCACACCTGTTCATCTTCCACCGGAACAGCGACTTCAGCGGTTATCCCTCCAGAGGTCGGACCCGACGGTGCCGCCTCAGGAGCCGGCTCTTCCACTTCTTCCCGACCTTCCTTCGAGGCGTTCGTCACTTCCCTCGTACTCTGGCTCTCCGACTCGTTCACTGCTTCGTCTACACTGCCCATCCAGATCTGGATCGGCAGTCGGCTCGAGATCTCCAACCTGGGGAGTTGACGTTGAGTCGTCTACTTCTGCTTCCGGATCTGGCGAATCCACCGCTGCTTGGACAGGTATTCCTGCTCCCGGATCTGCCAGATCTCCAGCTACTTGGACGGGTAGGACGAATCTCTGCTCTCCCGATCTTAGTCGTTGGTAGCAGCCTGGGTTGGGTTTGCGCAGTATCGCTCGCGGGGTTGGATAGATTGGTCGTTCTACAGCAGGTAGATCTGGCTGCTCTGGACGTTGGTATTTCTCCGATACTTTGGCGTCCGTGGTTGCCTGTAGAGCTAGATTCTGCCACTCTAAGTAACGGCGAGATCCGACGGTCACAGAACCCGGCAGTCGAGGCACCCGATCTCCGGCCAGCCACGTCGCTATCAGTTCATCCCCTTGTAGGATCAGTTTCTTTTCTCCAATGTTCGTGATCGTCAGGTATAGTGTTTTGCCTGGTCCACTACTCACCGTTGGTACCCACCGATTTCCCCGGGTCACCCACAATGAATCTTGATCTGTAGTCTGCCTCCGTATAGACACCTCCATTGAGTCTCCGACGTCAACCTGCAGGTGCTGATCCAACCTGACGATCCTTGCCTTGTCATTACACAACTGGCGTCTGCCGCTGAGCTGGATCCGCACCTCGTCTGGGAGGCACAGGGACCCATCCGCTAGATCCAAGCGGATCCCTGCGGGAACCATGAAGTCCATCCCCAAGATAGCTTCCTGGCCATATAGATCACCAACCCAGATATCGAACAGGTACACCAGGTACCCCGCCAGCGTGATCTTGACCCGCGTCCTCCCAGCAGTCGAGTATACGGTGTCTCCGATGCCTACGCAGTCTTGACTCTGGCTCCTGTCCACATGACACCCCATTCGTTGGGCGAACGCGGTGTCCACGATAGACACCTCGGCGCCAGTATCGAGGAGTAGGATCGCCTTCTAATTGTCGATCTTCCCCGTGATCTTAGCCTGCCGGAACCATTTTCCGGGTGCATGATGCTTCCAATACCCTCTCGATTCTCCGGGTAACAGATCCGGATTCGGATCCCCGGTTCGCTTACATTCAGCCACGAGACTAGGCTGATAATTCGGGAAATGTTTTCCCCTTCCGTAGGCGAGAACCAGAGATGTGGATCCTGTTGTTTCCAGTACCCACGCGAGGTACCAGGGTTGAGATCGATCACTTCGGCGGCGTCCGATCTGTCGAAGTCGCCCGCTGGGCAAAGACTGGATATGGCGGCAGTGCGTTTCCCATGTAGATCAAATGTATTATCACATAGATCTGGCCTTCCGCTAGCTTGATCTATTGATGGCTTGTTCACGTATGCATAAATGCAATACCTAGAGCGCTAGGCTCGTACCGGATTCCATCCCGGCGAGCGTCCTAGTTTAACATCTTCTCCGCCATCTCTGGCAGCATCCCAGCATGTTTAACCGGATCAAACCACTGCCGGATCTGGTTGTAGAACTCCTCCATCGGGCACTTTCCCATGTCGTGCAGTTCTCCACATCCTCGGCATACGAACAGGCAGTGATCCGCTGGGTGGCCTCTCTTCCCACACTTCTTGCACGTCAGACGTCTCCAACACCCCAGATCGGTGTGTTTCTTGGAGCCACAGTGAGAGCATCGCCCCCGGTCCGCGCTGTCCGTTTGATATCGCCGCCTCGGATCTCCGGGTTGAGGGTCTGGAGCGCGGCGATACGATGGTTCGCGGTCCAAAGCTTTCGGCTCTTCTCCGGGCGGCGGAGTTTCGTCGCTTGCAGCAAGATAGATCCGGCGATGTTCATCTCGGTCCGAGTCTGATCCGTCCGAATTGGAGTCCGATACCGAGTCCGGTGCTTGGATCTGTATCGCACGCACTTGCCTGGCCGAGGCGGCTGGCGCCGGCGATGGGGCTGCCTTCTGCCGGTACCGGCTGGATCCAGCGGTCGTCTTCTTCTGGCGACTCTTCGCCCGGTCTAGGGCCCGCAACACTTCCTCCAAATCATCTGCGTCCGACAGTCGTAGCAACGTCAACTTGTCGGCCAGCTCAGGGTCTCCCAGTGTATCGATGAAATGGTCCACATGTTCTTTCCGTTCCTTGGTGCCGCCGTCTTTGACCTCCAATCGCGCTCGTAAGCCTGCCACGTTAAGCCTGTGCAGGTGTTATAGCGCGGATTCAGCCGAGCGTTTCCGAGCTTGGTAGTACTGGCGAGCTACTGAGATTCCGAACCCGCAATATTGGATCTGGAAGCTCCTGAGCAATTCAGTCCACTTGTTGCGCGTGGATCTCGGCAGCTGCCGGTACCAGTTCTTCGCAGGCCCTGACAGCAGGTCTGCAAGGGTCAGGCACTTCTCTTCGTCGGAGGCTTGGTCTCGCATGAAGGAAGACTTCACCTTGCTGATCCAGGCCCTCGCTCGATCTTCATCTTGGTCCTTTCCTGTAAATTCTTTCAAATCTGAAATAGCGAAGATCCGGACTCGTTGGATCAGTGTCGGGTCCGAGGATCCGGCCGCTGCAGTCGCGACTGCTGCTGGTGCTGCGGTGGGGAGATCTAAATCGTCAGGGTCGTATTCCCACTGTAGTCTCTCCAAGTCGTCCGGTTCGCTCTGAAAGCGAGCGATGTCACGACCGTCGACCAGGCTGGCACGTCCACGATCGACCCAAGCACAGCCGCAGCTGTCTGCATCCGACTAAACGGCTCCAAGACAAACCAGGGTGGAGCGCCGACAACAAGGATGCTGGCACGCTCCGGACACCCCATTCTGTGTCCGGTACTGGGCGCATTGCTGCTCCTCCAAGCAAGGAAAGGGCTCCCGGGCGCAATTCCCGTCGCCGTGTTCATGGGAGACGACGGCTACCCAGGCTGCGTATCGGCAGCCCGTGTTGCGAAGGCACTACAACGCGCCGCGCGCGCCGTCGGTGAGGATCCGTCCAAGTTCAGTACCCACTCCCTGAGGGCCGGCGGCGCGACAAACATGTATCGTACGCGCTGACCATCCAATTCCACGGACGTTGGGCCTCAGACACCTTCAAGCTCTACACGCGCTTGTGCCAAGAGTCCGTCTCCAGCGTCGCAGCGAGGATGACCAGCGGTTCCGGGGAAATAACGACGCTCACGTAGCGGGCTGTTCTACCACCCTATTATGGGGGTTGCAGGCACTATGAAGTCCATCCCCAAGATAGCTTCTTGGCCTGATAGATCGCCAACCCAGATGTCGAACAGGTACACTGGATATCCTGTCAGCGTGATCTTGATTCGCGTCCTTCCGGCCGTCGAGTACACCGTATCTCCGACACCCACACAGTCTTGATTCTGGCTCCTATTCACATAACATCCCATTCGCTGGGCGAACGTAGTGTCTACGATAGACACCTCGGCGCCAGTGTCGAGAAGCAGGATCGCCTTCTCATTATTGATCCTCCCTGTGATCTTAGCCTGCTGGAACCACTTCCCCGGTGCATGGTGCTTCCAATATCCTCTCGATTCTCCGGGCAACAGATCTGGACTCGGATCTCCGGTTCGCTTACATTCAGCCACGAGACTAGGCTGATGATTCGGGGAAATGTTTTCCCCTTCCGTAGGCGAGAACCAGAGATGTGGGTCCTGTTGTTTCCAGTACCCATGCGAGGTACCAGGGTTGAGATCGATCACTTCGGCGGCGTCCGATCTGTCGAAGTCGCCCGCTGGGCAAAGACTGGATATGGCGGCAGTGCGTTTCCCATGTAGGTCAAATGTATTATCACATAGATCTGGCCTTCTGCAGGTCGACCTATTGATGGCTTGTTCACGTATGCATAAATGCAATACCTAGAGCGCTCGGCTCGTACCGGATTCCATCCCGGCGAGCGTCCTAGTTTAACATCTTCTCCGCCATCTCTGGCAGCATCCCAGCATGTTTAACCGGATCAAACCACTGCCGGATCTGGTTGTAGAACTCCTCCATCGGGCACTTTCCCATGTCGTGCAGCTCTCCACATCCTCGGCATACGAACAGGCAGTGATCCGCTGGGTGGCCTCTCTTCCCACACTTCTTGCACGTCAGACGTCTCCAACATCCCAGATCGGTGTGTTTCTTGGAGCCACAGTGAGAGCATCGCCCCCGGTCTGCGCTGTCCGTTTGATATCGCCGCCTCGGATCTCCGGGTTGAGGGTCCGGAGCGCGGCGATACGATGGCTCGCGGTCCAAAGCTTTCGGCTCTTCTCCGGGCGGCGGAGTTTCGTCGCTTGCAGCAAGATAGATCCGGCGATGTTCATCTCGGTCCGAGTCTGATCCGTCCGAATTGGAGTCCGATACCGAGTCCGGTGCTTGGATCTGTATCGCACGCACTTGCCTGGCCGAGGCGGCTGGCGCCGGCGATGGGGCTGCCTTCTGCCGGTACCGGCTGGATCCAGCGGTCGTCTTCTTCTGGCGACTCTTCGCCCGGTCTAGGGCCCGCAACACTTCCTCCAAATCATCTGCGTCCGACAGTCGTAGCAACGTCAACTTGTCGGCCAGCTCAGGGTCTCCCAGTGTATCGATGAAATGGTCCACATGTTCTTTCCGTTCCTTGGTGCCGCCGTCTTTGACCTCCAATCGCGCTCGTAAGCCTGCCACGTTAAGCCTGTGCAGGTGTTATAGCGCGGATTCAGCCGAGCGTTTCCGAGCTTGGTAGTACTGGCGAGCTACTGAGATTCCGAACCCGCAATATTGGATCTGGAAGCTCCTGAGCAATTCAGTCCACTTGTTGCGCGTGGATCTCGGCAGCTGCCGGTACCAGTTCTTCGCAGGCCCTGACAGCAGGTCTGCAAGGGTCAGGCACTTCTCTTCGTCGGAGGCTTGGTCTCGCATGAAGGAAGACTTCACCTTGCTGATCCAGGCCCTCGCTCGATCTTCATCTTGGTCCTTTCCTGTAAATTCTTTCAAATCTGAAATAGCGAAGATCCGGACTCGTTGGATCAGTGTCGAGTCCGAGGATCCGGCCGCTGCAGTCGCGACTGCTGCTGGTGCTGCGGTGGGTAGATCTAAATCGTCCGGGTCGTATTCCCACTGTAGTCTCTCCAAGTCGTCCGATCCGGCGGACTCCATCTCCACATCTCTGGTTCCGGGGTTCGGAAGGGCTCTGGTTGCCAGGTTTGGCATGGAGATCTGTTGTTCGCGAAGGAAACGACTCATGGCCGCTTGGAAATAGGATCTTGTCTGTCGAGGTCGTCGTCGCTCATGACCACGATGTGGGGGGAAGAAGTCGTAGGCTTGTTCACCGTCCCTGAAGCTTTCTTAGTTTTGGCTCGGGTAGGCTTCGGTCGTGACACCTTGGATCTGGCTTGCAACATAGCGGTACCAGTTGGGCCTAGCGACATCCGTCGTGGCTCTGACAACGTGTCCGATTCCGCCTCAGCTGCCGACACGAAAGGCGAGGAAGTCCGGTCACCTGTGGAGCCGATCTGCGTCGGCGAATCCGGGCTTGAGGTCGTGCAGGGGTTCGCCGCCTTCTCTCCTACTATTACTTTCAGCTTGTCGAAGAGTTCCTTCGTCGACGCCTGGTACATCCGTAGACCTGGACGGAACAAGTCGTCTGCGTCGAAGGTTCCCGCTACCAGACCTGCCTCCCACAGTAGGTTCATGAGGATCTTGATCGCCTCCAGCTTGTTGTGTGTCGAAGCTGGTTCTGTCACTGGTCCGGTATGATCACCGATCTGCGTCGGTCGTAAGATCTGCATAATCGGGTTGTGGGTCATGAAGTCCTGGATTTCCTCCCGGTGGTATTTGGACTCCAGATCCGCATCGTTCCATGTCGGGGCTGACGTCTCCGTCCTGATCCTAACTGGAACTAGTCTGTCCTGGGGCTCGTCCTCCAGATCTGAGGCCTTGACCGCCGTCTGCTTGGCATGCACCTTGCCTTCCCACTCCCAGCTGGGCTTCCATAGGTGATCCCCTGTCGGCAGTGTGGTGTAGCGGGATCAGCGAAATCAGCGAGATCGCCAACCCAACTTACCAACTGCGCCCGAACACCGACTAACGGAGGGGGTACTCCGATCTGCCGTGACGTGTGCTGAACTGGGTCACCTTGTGTACCCGTCGGTAGGGCTGGATCTGCTCTTCTGATGTCTTCCGAAGTGTCAACGCCTTGAAGTCGAGACAGTCTTGGCGAGACGCGGGGATGGGGTGGAGCGGCGCGGAAATCTTCACGCAGCTCGCGGGTATACTTCCAGATCAAGTGGTCTTAGACTTGGATCTGGCGGCCTGGATCTGGATCCGGCCGTGGGGTTTTGCCTTTGTGGGGGGGGGGGGGGTCTTGTCCTTTGCGTTCCCTTACGGGTTCCTTTCCTTGCGATGCTTGCCGCTTCCTATAGCGGGATCTGTGGTTGTTGAGTGTCGAAGACCCGACCAGCCAAGCTGTGAACTCCGGTGGATCTGGGATCCGCGCTTGAGGGTAGTTCACTAGGGGGGTCTAAAGCTGGCCAATATATTGTCCAGACTTTACCGACACTAGATCTCTTACCGCTGTGTCTTCTACTCCTCGCAGGGCCAATGTAGTTCCCGTTTCCAGGCGAGGGAGAAGGCGGTTGCGATGTCCAAGGCAAATTCGATACTGATTTATGCTTAAGTCCGATCCCATCCTACACACCTATCCTTCTATCCAGCTATCATCCCATCGATACCTACTGGCTCTGCAGCCTCCCTTTACCTGCATTATGGCGTCATCCGGGCCTCTGGCGTGTCGTCATCGCCGGATCCGCAATGCTGGGTCTGGGCCCCGGTATCAGATCTGATCCCGATCTGGGCTCCAGATCCATATCCTCCGATCTTCTTCGATCCACCTGATCTGGGTTGCAACCGCTGGTCCACGCCATATCTGCCCCTTCAGCGCCTTGCTAGCTTCCGTCCGGCGTCTCCCTGCTTCCTCCTTTGACTAGATCCCGCCAGGTCAGTGTTCCACAATAGTGACCAGCCGGGTCCCAGTCTTTCACTTGTCAATCAACAGCGAGATCCGATTTCTCGGATCTCGCTTCTCCACAGTCGCCTCCTGCTCGTAGTTGTTGTTACCCAACTGACATCACTGCGAGCACTTTCCATCACTCCGGCGTTGGCTCCAACTTCACGTCATTCTCATCCGCCCATTCCGTCTTTGTGGTCCGCTAGTCCCAAGTCCCATGTCGTCCGCGTCGCCTCCAGGGTCGCCGAGCCAGTCTCCTCCGGCCGAAGCCAGCGCTGACGAGCTTCGTCGCCGCAACTCCCTGCTGCGTGGACGCCTCGCGCGGGCGAGCGTCGATCTCCAGACCGCCGCGTCTTCCCGAACCGTGACGGCCGACGACCTGCATCGGCTTTCTCGAACACTACTCCGGCAGACCCACGACCTCCGGGCCCTGGAGACGCTTTACGCGGCACAGCAGCGAGAGGTGGGGCGTCTTCGCGCGGAGATTACTGCCCTTCAAACGCCAGCCGACCTGGACGTTGCTCGCGATCCGGCCGTGGTCCAGCTCGAGTCTCAACTCCGGCAACACCAGGCGGAGTTCCGCAACCTCGAGTCGCGCTTTGATCAGGCGGTCTTTGAGCGGGATACCCTTCAAGATCAGAGTGACCATTTGGCTGAAGAAGTGCGGCTGGCTGGTGACGAGATCGAGAAGCTTCAAGAGGACCGCAATGATCTGGATCGTGCGCGCGAGAACGCCGAGCACGAGTTGCTCCTTACGGAGACCAGCCTGGCTCGGGCTACGGAGGCTCTACAGCAGGCCGAATCTCAGGCTGCGAGACTCGCCGAGACTTCGGGTGCGACTCCTTCCGATCTGGATCGGTTAGCCCAGGAGCGAGATGCGGCTCGGGCTGCGGCTGCTCGAGCTAGAGACCACCTGGGCGTTGTGGAGGAAGATCTCCGGGGGCACCAACGCTCGTGTCGTGATTCTTCAGCAGAGTTGAACCGTCTTCGAGCCCTCCAAGCGGCTTCGACCAACGATTTACTGCGTACGGTTCAAGATCGCGACGCCGCGCGGGACGACGCCGACCGCCTCCGTGGCGACATTTCGGATCTCGGTACGTCTTCTTTCTCCTCCTTTCGATCTCGGCCTCTCTTATTAACGCTCCGACTGTGTATCTCCTTCCATATCTTTCACAGGCGCCAAGTTGGCCACCGCTAAGAAGGCACAGGGAGTTCCGGCCAAGGAGCTCGCGGATACGACACGTCGCCTCCAAGATTTGGAGCACTCGGTTCGAGTGCTGCAACGCGAGCGGGACGCTGCCCGAGAGGCGCGTGATCAGGCTCGGCGAGAGCGCGACGCGTTCCAGCGCGATCTCGACATCGCGCACCAGAAGATAGCGGCGGTGGCCTCTGTGGTGGGGCCGATTTCGGTCGCTGACGGAGGGGCGTCCGATCCAGCTGCTGTGTTACACTCGCTGCGTAGCACGCCTGTCGGTCCTCTCGTTCAAGACCTTCCGGCCGATCCCCAGGATCACGCTCCGCCTGGTTCTGATGTTGCCACTTCGCCCCTGAATTCCAAGCGACCGCGTAGTCCACCGGCGTCACCCGGGTCTAGTCCAGCGCCTCCTGCCAAGCGTCGAGCCGCCCCTTTGTCCCCAGATCACGACGACGACCCTGGGTCTAAATCTCCGGCGGGTGGGAGCGGCTCTAGTCCGGTCGACTTGACCCAGGACGACGGGCACTCTGCAGACAACGGCCAGGTGGCGTCCGATGCTGGCGGCGCAGATTCTGACGCCGGCTCTGGGTCGCCCAGTTCGGCCAAGCCCGGCGACGAGGAGGGCTCAGACGCCGACTCGGGCAGCGACGAGGAAGAGGACGAAGACGCCGCGGAAGTGGCCAACGACCTCCTCGAGGATCAGACCTTGCAAGCTCTGGCCCAGTTTCGTTCTGCGGAGAGTCGACGACGGCAGGCTTCCCCTCGACACGGGCCCAAGGTAGCCGGATCCGGCGCACCGCCGGGTGGGCCTGACGGCTCCGACTCTGATGGCAGCCCGGCCCCTCGATCCGCTCCCAGCACTGGGTCCTCGGGAGTTCCACCCGCTTCGCTTCGCCTCGCCGTCAGCTGGTTGGATCCACTGCTCCCGATCCGATGAGACCCAAGGCGCCATTTGGCCGAGAGGAACTTTGTATCCCGGGGCGGGCCCAAGCACATGCCATGATCCAGCGCGATGTAGATCCCTGGTTGGATGACCAGATCTCGGACAAGGCTATGATTTCCATGTTGATCAGCGCGCTGTTTCCGGCTCTCCCAACTCGTCCAGGCTGGCTGTTTCCACGGATCCCGCCTACGAATCGGCATCAATACAAGCCGCAAGATTACTGTGTGGATCTGATCACGGAAGATAACGTGCGGGCTTTGCTGGATTCTCGACCTTGGGAGGTGTTGGAGAGGGCCTCCGACGCAGATCCGATTTCTTTTGAAGATGATGTGGGGGGGCGTCTCGGGGTCGCGATCCAGCGATATCAGGCCCACGAGCCCGGCTGCCTGCAATCGTACTGGGAGTCCACTCACTCCTTTGTAATCACTCCAGCAATGATGAAGAAGCATCCGTGGCTGGAAGTCTACAAGAAAGAGCGCAACAACCGCCGTTCGCATGCTGGTGCTCACTGGAAAGCGTTCCTGGAGATTTTCATCGTGGCGATGCGCGAAGGTTGGTGTGACCTTGATTTGATGCTGGATCCGTTCTTCCTCCACTTTCCCAAGCGATCGGAGACCGTGATCTGGTATCCGGGGCTAGCGTCGCGTCAGGCCAACCTCCGAGACCCCAAGCTTCACCGAGCTGAGCCTACTGACCTCCTCGAAGCCCTGGACGAAGCGAATTCGGAAGATCCGGGCGCAATCATTTCCGCGACGTGCCCGAGGAGCATCCAGCCTGCTCGATCTCTCGTCTCAAGGACAAGTTCTTTGGGGTCCAGGCTCAAGACGCCGCGTAGCTTCTGCATCCACCCTCCTTGTAGCTCAGCTGCGTCCGCTCCTTCGTTTAGCTCCCATAATCGTTAATCCACCTCTTGAGTCATCTTCGTCTTCTTTCCTTTGATCCGTCTCTGACTAGTAGCTTACCGTTCTGACCGTGATCTGGACTTCGCGATCCGGCTGTCTTGCCTCTTCTCTTTTCTGTATGTAAACACTCACTTCTCCTTTCCTCCGATCTGCAGCCTTCCTGCAGATCCATCTACTCCTGCTCACTCGGACACGACCAACTCGCGTCTGAGGTCTCTCTTCACTCCTCCTCGTGTGACTGCATCACTCCGAACCGGTTTCGGCTGGTGTGGTTCCGGAGGAACTCATGCAGCAACGCTCCGCAGTTGAGATCCGCCTCGTCAACCCATGTCGGATCTTCATATCCTTGCCAATGCACCAGGAATTCGCGGTAGATCCGGCCGTATCGAGTACGCTTCCCCGTCCTCATGTCTGCAATTTTCTCCACTTCATATTCGTCTTCGTCTAAATCGCGGATCCCGCTATCTTCGGGGAGGAGGGCTTCGTCCAGATCTACGCGTCCCGATTCTTGGTCGAGCAGACGGGCTGTGGGTCTATCAGGGAATGTCCTTACCAACTTGAGCTTGGAGATATGCACCACAGGGAAAAGCCGGTACTCGGTACCAGCAGTCTCGATCTTGACCGCATGCTCTCCGATCTTCTCCATCACTCTGAAAGGTCCATGCCATAGGTGTGCCAGCTTCTTAGCGTAGCCTTCCTTCACCCGATCCAGATATAGCCACACCTGAGACCCGACCCCGATCTCATGTGGTCGGACTTCTTCATTGTGGCGGACGGCTCGATCTGAAATGGCCTCTCTAATCCGCTCACCGACTTGCGATCTCGCCTGTTGGTAATGCCGTTGGATCTGATATCTCCATCTCCGAGGCTCCCGATCTCGACGTGCGGTACTGCCGACCGGCAAAGTCGCTTCCAGTGTAGATCGGGCATCCCACCCATGTACCAGGTAGAAAGGTGTCTCCCCTCGGATCCGGTCTTGGGCTATGTTAATGGCGAACGTGAGTCTCTCTGCATACTCGTCCCAATCTCGTTGGTCTAGCTCCTGCACATACATCTTGAGCGCGCGAGTGGTGGTCTGCACCATTCGTTCGGCCGTCCCATTCGCCTGGGGTCGGTAAGCCATTGTAGTCCGCTGTCGCTGGCCCAGGATCTTGTTGAAAGATCTGAAGAAATCAGCCATAAACCCAGGCTCACGATCGTGTCGGATCACCTCGCTGGCCCCAAATCTTCTGAACACGCATTCTTCGTAGGATTCCGCTATTGTTTGTGCAGTCCTCGACGCGCTCGCTTTTGCAATCACATACCCTGTGAATAGATCCACCCAGATCAACAACTCAGTATTGCCTTTGTGTGACTTGGGTAGCGAGGGGATATGGTCCATCGCGATGATCTGGAACGGGTAGGTCGCTTGGATGTTGCCCGGTGACTCTCCCTGGAGGGTGGGTCGTCCTTTCCCCGTCTCACAGTCCACGCACTCTCCGACGTAGCGCTGTACGCTACGGTAAAGTCCTCTCCAATGGAAATGATCTCGGACCCGCTGATACGTTCGTTCGATCCCCTGGTGGCCCCCTTCGAGACTAGAGTGGTAGTGATGCAACACATCCTGCTGCAGCGTTTCAGGGACCACCAGTCGCATCAGCCCATCTCGTTCTTCCGTCGTCCGTTTGGCGGGCGGACAGTAGAACAGTAGTCCGTCCAGATCCACGTCATAATCGGATCCGATGGCATTGTAGGACTTAAGATCTTCAGGGGACAAGTCGTGTACGGCTCCTACCAGGTATTTCTTTAACCCGGCGATCCACACTTCCTCGTCTTGAGCCTGCCTGATCCGCCCGATCCGCAGATCCCTTACTACTTCCTCCTGGAGTACTGCAGGGCGGGATCTGAAGTCGCCGGTCGCCCTCGTAGCTACTGGGCAGATATTGGCTGCGGGATGCTCTTCTACTTCCCTCGCCACCAGGATCTCCTCAAGGCGGTTCAACGTCACCAGATTCTCGAGGTCGGACTCTTCCTCCACCTCGACTCCAGCTTGGCGCTGTAGGGCAGCACCCGCCAGGCTATCGGCACTCCCGTTCCAATCTCGCTTGACGTGGAGCAGCTCGTGATCTGGCCACGCCAGTAAACGGTCCAGCGCCTTCTGCCTTAATAGCGTCAAGCCGGGGGGCTTGCAGTCGATCTCTCCTCGAACTTGTCGGATCACTAGATTAGAGTCGCCGCAGACCACCAGTCGTTGTTGGGTTTCCCCCTCCAGCAAATCCATACACAGCAATAGGCCTCGGTATTCAGCCTCGTTGACCGTCAGGCCATCCGCATACTCTGATCGGGCTCTCACGACCGTTCATTCGGGCAATTTCCACAGGATCGCGCTATAAGCGCCTCCACCACGTTTAACGCGGGCGGATCCGTCAAAGCTTACCACCAACAGGCTCTTTCCGGGGTGCACCGTCGGGATCGGGGCCTGAATCTTGCGTCGAGGTTCCTTTCGTGGCGCGATGGCGATCAATGCTTGATCTACCTCGGCTCGGGGAGTGATGGTAGCGGCAATCGCCCCCAGGATCTCGTCTTCTCCTTGAGTGCACTTCACGATTTCGAGGGTCCAAGGGGATAGCAGAGCCGCCCACTGTCCGAGCCGGCCTTGTAGCCCGGAAGCCCTGAACAACCAGGCCAGGGTCGAGTAGCGGGCCAACACCTTGATCTCACGTCCCACCAACAGATTATGCCCCAAATCCAAGACACGGAGCAGGGCCAACACCTCCTTCTCCACGATCCCGTAGTTCAGCTCGTTTGACTTCAAGGTGCGGCTCACGAACATAACCGGGTGGAACACCTCGTCGTGCTTTTGCATCAGGGCCGCCGAGATCGCCCAATCGTTGGCATAGACGACCACTACTGGTTGCAGTTCTGGTTGGAAGTGACGCAGGATCGGCGTGGCGGCCACTTTCTCCTTCAGCTTGGCGAACGGCTTATGAGCCCGGATCCAACGTAGATCGGTTCAACAGGTCCGTCGACTCCTCCCATATTGTCGTCTACGACCGCTGCCAGATCTCGGATCCGAGATCGGTTTTCCGGTTTACTCATGGCTGCAAAATCGACCTCCCGTAGTTCGTACAGCACTGCAGCGTAGACCGCGTAATCCTCAATAAACTTACTGTAGTAGTTGAGGCCCCCCAAAAAGGATTGCATGGCCCGGAGCGAACCGGGGAATGGCAGTTCCGTCAATGCCGACAGATCTTTCGGGTTCGCATCCATTCCATGATTCGACACTTTATGTCCAAGATACTCCACTTGATCCTTACCCCAGAAGCTTTTTACCACACTAATTGACAGGTTCCACTCGTCACACACGTCAAGCAGGCTTTCAACTCTGTAGCAGAGGTGGTCCCAGGGCTCGGCCGTAATCAGAATGTCATCGATGTAAGATCTGCGTCCCAGCACCGACTTCTTGCCGTCGTCCTTAGGTTCGGAGGGTATCAGATCCGGTTTTGTCTTTGGATCCGGCTGCTCCGGCACGGGATCCCCTTCCAATCGCGGGATCCGCGTGAAGCCATACAGCGCGTTGTCGAGCATTCGCTGATAGATCTGCGGAGCATTCTTCTGGCCGAAGGGCATTCTGTTCCACTCGAACAGTCTGAAGGGAGTGATGAACGCCGAGATCGCGCGTGCGCGGTCCGTCATAGTCACAACCCAGAATCCGCTTGCCATATCTAGCGAGCAGTACCACAACACCTTGTCCAGATCTTCCAGTAAGTCGTTGATCAGGGGCATCGGATAGATCATGAGCCTCGTCAAGCTGTTGACCAACCGGTAGTCAATACAAAGCCTGATATCCACTCCATTCTTCTTGATGATCACCACAATCGGCGAGGCCCAGGGTGAAGTCGACATATTAATGATCCGAGCCCCGAGCAACCCCTTGATCAGATCGGAGAGCTTCTCCCGAAACTGAGGAGCTACTTTGCGCACCCGCTGTGCGATGGGCTTGGCGCCTCCCACATCAATATCGCAGACGATTCCTCTGGCTGCGGGGGGCAGTGCATTACCTTTCCCGATGAGCAGGTGTCGGCGCCTCCAGATCAGCCGCCGTAGTCGATCTATCTCCTCAGCCGAGTTGACAGTCGGATCTCCCACTTGAATGTCTTCTATCGTCACATCCTCGGTCGATTGCGTGACTTCAGGCAACACAGCCATCTCTGACTCCACTTCTTCAGCTCTGAGGTCGCCTCCTTCATGATAGCACAATTGTTCATCCTCCACAGGGCTAGCGACTTCAGTTGTCACTCCTCCAGAGGTCGGGTCCGCCGGTGCCGTCTCCGGAGTTGGCTCTTCCACTTCTTCCTGACCTTCTTCCGGGACGTCCGTCACTCCCTCTGTATTCTGACTCTCTGACTCGTGTACTGCTTCATCTGCAGGCTGTCCATCCGGATCTGGGTCGTCGGTTGGCTCGAGGCTTCCATTCTGGGGGGCTGGTGTTGAGTCATCTACTCCTGCTTCCGGATCTGGCGAATCCACCGCAACTTGGACGGGTAGGACAATTCTCTGCTCTCCCGATCTTAGTCGTTGGCCGCTGCCCGGGTCGGGCTTGCGCAGTATTTCCCGTGGAGTTGGGTAGGTTGGTCGTTCTACCGCAGGTAGATCTGGCTGCTCTGGACGATGGTACTTCTCCGATATCTTGGCGTCCGTGGTTGCTTGTAGAGCCAGATTCTGCCACTCTAAGTATCGGCGAGATCCGGCTGTCACAAAACCTTGCAGTCGAGGCACCCTATCTCCGGCCAGCCACATCGCTATCCGTTCGTCCCCTTGCAGGATCAGTTTCTTCTCCCCGATGTTCGTGATTGTCAAATACAGCGCCTTGCCTGGCCCTCGACTCACTGTTGGTACCCATCGGCTCCCTCTGGTCACCCACAACTTGTCCTGATCCGAGGTTTGCCTCCGCATAGGCACTTCCATCGAATCTCCTACATCGATCTGCAAATGTTGATCCAGCCGGACGACCCTTGCCTTGTCGTTGTACAGCTGGCGTCTATCACTGAGCTGGATCCGCACCTCGTCTGGGAGGCACAGTGATCCGTCCGCCAGATCTAAGCGGATCCCTGCGGGCACCATGAAGTCCATTCCCAGGATGGCTTCTTGGCCCGATAGATCGCCAACCCAAATGTCGAACAGATATACTAGATGTCCCGCCAGCGTGATCTTGACCCGCGTCCTCCCAGCAGTCGAGTATACGGTGTCTCCGATGCCTACGCAGTCTTGACTCTGGCTCCTGTCCACATGACACCCCATTCGTTGGGCGAACGCGGTGTCCACGATAGACACCTCGGCGCCAGTATCGAGGAGTAGGATCGCCTTCTCATTGTCGATCTTCCCCGTGATCTTAGCCTGCCGGAACCATTTTCCGGGTGCATGATGCTTCCAATACCCTCTCGATTCTCCGTGTAACAGATCCGGATTCGGATCCCCGGTTCGCTTACATTCAGCCACGAGACTAGGCTGGTGGTTCGAGGAAATACTTTCCCCTTCCGTAGGCGAGAACCAGAGATCTGGGTCCTGTTGCTTCCAATACCCACGCGAGGTACCAGGGTTGAGATCGACCACTTCGGCGGCTTCCGCTCTGTCGAAGTCACCCGCTGGGCAAAGACTGGATATGGCGGCAGCGCGTTTCCCATGTAGATCAAATGTATTACCGCATAGATCTGGCCTTCTGCTAGCTTGATCTATTGATGGCTTGTTCACGTATGCATAAATGCAATACCTAGAGCGCTCGGCTCGTACCGGATTCCATCCCGGCGAGCGTCCTAGTTTAACATCTTCTCCGCCATCTCTGGCAGCATCCCAGCATGTTTAACTGGATCAAACCACTGACGGATCTGGTTGTAGAACTCCTCCATCGGGCACTTTCCCATGTCGTGCAGTTCTCCACATCCTCGGCATACGAACAGGCAGTGATCCGCCGGGTGGCCTCTCTTCCCGCACTTCTTGCACGTCAGGCGTCTCCAACAACCCAAATCGGCGTGCTTCTTGGAGCCGCAGTGCCGCCCGGTCCGTGTTGTCCGTTTGATATCGTGGTCTCGGATCTCCGGGTTGAGGGTCTGGAGCGCGGCGATCCGATGGTTCGCGATCCACCGCCTTCTGCTCTTCTCCGGGTGGCGGGGCCTCCTCACTTGCGGCCAGGTAGATCCGGCGATGTTCATCTCGGTCCGAGTCAGATCCGTCCGAATTGGAGTCTGACTCCGAGTCTGGCGCCTGGATCTGTATCGCACGCACTTGCTTGGCCGAGGCGGCTGGCGCCGGCGATGGAGCTGCTTTCTGCCGGTACCGACTGGATCCAGCGGTCGTCTTCTTCTGGCGACTCTTGGCCCTGTCTAGAGCCCGCAACACTTCCTCCAAATCATCTGCGCCCGACAGTCGTAGCAACGTTAGTTTGTCGGCCAGCTCCGGGTCTCCCAGGGTCTCGATGAAATGGTCCACCTGTTCTTTCCGTTCCTTGGTGCCACCGTCTTTGACCTTCAGCCGTGCTCGTAAGCCCGCCACGTTGAGCCTGTGTAGGTATTCCAGCGCAGACTCATCCGAGCGTTTCCGAGCTTGGTAGTACTGGCGAGCTACTGAGATTCCGAACCCGCAATATTGGATCTGGAAGCTCCTGAGCAATTCAGTCCACTTGTTGCGCGTGGATCTCGGCAGCTGCCGGTACCAGTTCTTCGCCGGACCTGACAGTAGGTCCGCGAGGGTCAGGCACTTCTCTTCATCGGAGGCTTGGTCACGCATGAAGGAAGACTTCACTTTGCTGATCCAGGCCCTCGCTCGATCCTCGTCTTGGTCCTTTCCCGTGAACTCCTTCAAGTCTGAGATGGCGGAGATCCGGACTCGCTGAATCAGTGTCGAGTCCGAGGATCCGGTCGCTGCAGTTGCGACTGCTGCCGGTGCTGCTGTGGGGAGATCCAAGTCATCTGGGTCATATTCCCACTGCAATCTCTCCAAGTCGTCCGACCCTGCGGATTCCATCTCCACGTCTCTGGTTCCTGGATTCGGAAGAGTCCTGGCGGTCAAGTTTGGCATGGTGATCTGTTGCTCACGAAGGAAACGACTCATGGCCGCGTGGAAATAGGATTCCATCTTGTCTGCCGACGTCGTAGCGTCGTTATCCACCACCACGATATGGGGAGGGGAATCCTTCTGCTTGTTCACCGTCCCTGACGTCTTCTTTGCTTTGACTCGGGTGGGTTTTGGTCGTGACGCCTTGGATCTGGCCTGCAACATCGCAGCACCAGTGGGGCCTAGCGACATTCGTCGGGGCTCCGACGACGCGTCCGAATCCGCCTCAGCTGCCGACACGAAAGGTGAGGAAGTTCGATCACCCGTGGAGCCGATCTGAGTCGGCGAATCCGGGCTTGAGGTCGTGCTGGGGTTTGCAGCCTTCTCTCCGACTATTACTTTCAGCTTGTCGAAGAGTTCTTTCGCTGACGTCTGGTACATCCGTAGGCCTGGACGGAACAAGTCGTCTGCGTCGTACGTTCCAGCTACCAGACCCGCTTCCCACAGCAGATTCATGAGGATCTTGATCGCCTCCAGCTTATTGTCTGTCGAAGCTGGTGCCGTCACTGGTCCGGTGCGATCACCGATCTGCGTCGGTCGTAGGATCTGCATGATCGGGTTGTGGGTCATGAAGTCCTGGAGTTCCTTTCGGTGGTACTTGGACTCCAGATCTGCCTCGTTCCATGTCGGATCTGACGTCTCCGTCTTGATCCTGGCTGGAACTAGTCTGTCCTTGGGCTCGTCCTCCAGATCTGGGGCCTTGAGCGCCGTCCGCTTGGCAGGCACCTTGCCTTCCCACTCCCAGCTGGGCTTCAACAGGGAATCTCCTGTCGACAGCTTGACTGGCGAGTCCGCGAACGCATACCGGTTCTGTCCGGCTTTAGTTTGTTTTGTTAGTGAGTCTCGATGTGAATCGAGACTCACAGGGGTCCCCGGAGGGACCTGGGGAGGAGGTTGAGGTTTATCTTCCAGATCCGGATCCGGATCTGCCTCCTTTCCGTCGATAGAGTTCCTCCCAGCACTCTGTCGATCTGCGGGTCTTGCTTCATTCAGCGGCGTCGTCGTCGATCCGAGGTCCGATGACGCCTGGTCCCCTTGCTCTATCTTCACTTTGACTTCTTCTTGGGACTCACGGTGAAATCCCGAGTCACCAGAAGATCCGGGCACGCGCACAATTGTGGTGTAGCGGGATCAGCGAAATCAGCGAGATCGCCAACCCAACTTACCAACTGCGCCCGAACACCGACTAACGGAAGGGGTACTCCGATCTGCCGTGACGTGTGCTGAACTGGGTCACCTTGTGTACCCGTCGGTAGGGCTGGATCTTGCTCTTTTGGTGTCTTCCGAAGTGTCAACGCCTTGAAGTCGAGACAGTCTTGGCGAGACGCGGGGATGGGGTGGAGCGGCGCGGAAATCTTCACGCAGCTCGCGGTTGTACTTCCAGATCGAGTATTCTTGCACTCGGATCTGGCGGCCTGGATCTGGATCCGGCCGTGGGGTTGCCTTTGTGGGGTCTTGTCCTTTATGTTCCCTTACGGGTTCCTTTCCTTGCGATGCTTGCCGCTTCCTATAGCGGGATCTGTGGTTGTTGAACGTCGAAGACCCGACCGGCCAAGCTGTGAACTCCGGTGGATCTGGGATCCGCACTTGAGGGTAGGTCACTAGGAAGGTCTAGATCTGGCCAATATATTATCCAGACTTAACCAACACTATATCTCTTACCGCTACCTCTTCTTCTTCTCGTAGGGCCAATGTAGTTCCCGTTTCCAAGCGAAGGCGAAGGCGGTTGCGATGTCCAAGGCAAATTCGATACTGATTTATGTTTAAGTCCGATCCCATCCTACATACCTATCCTTCTATCCAGCTATCATCCCATCGATACCTACTGGCTCTGCAGCTTCCTCTTACCCCCGTCATGACGTCATCCAGGTCCCCGGCGCGCCGTAATTACCGGATCCGCAATACCGAGTCTGGATCCGGGGGATCAGATCTGATCTCGATTCTGACTCCAGATCCACCCGGTCAGTGTCTCGAATTAGTGACTGGCCGGGTCCCAATCTCTCACCCGTTGGTCAGCTTCGATCGCCGAATTCTCGGATCCTGCTTTTCCACAGTTATACTCCCAGATCAAGTGTCCTTGTACTTGGATCTGGCGGCCTGGATCTGGATCCGGCCGTGGGGTTGCCTTTGCGGGGTCTTGTCCTTTACGTTCCTATCCTGGCGATGCTTGCCGCTTCCTATAGCGGGATCTGTGGTTGTTGAGTGTCGAAGACCCGACCGGCCAAGCTGTGAACTCCGGTGGATCTGGGATCCGCACTTGAGGGTAGATCACTAGGAAGGTCTAATCTAGCCAATGTATTATCCATACTTAACCCACACTAGATCTCTTACCGCTACCTCTTCTACTCCTTGCAGGGCCAATGTAGTTCCCGTTTCCAGGCGAGGGAGAAGGGGGTTGCGATGTCCAAGGCAAATTCGATACTGATTTATGCTTAAGTACGATCCCATCCTATCTACCCATCCTTCTAACCAGCTATCGTCCCATATGTACCTACCGGCTCTGTAGCCTCCCTGTACATCCATTATGGCGTCATCCATACCCCTGTCGTGCCGTAATCACAGGATCCTCAACTTGGCCTCGGATCCAGATCCGGAGTATCAGATCAAGATCCATCTGATCTCAGATCCAGATCCGAAGTATCAGATCCCGATCCACTTGATCCCAGATCCAGATCTGGATCCACTTGTTCCCAGCCCCAGACCCACTGTGCACCGATGTTCTTCTTATCACCGACACCCGATCTCCCCGCGCTTCTCGTTTCCTCTCAGTGTAGGTCACCTCGATACTAACATGTCGATCTTTCGCGTTTCTTGAAATGCACTTTACCACAATCGCCCCTGCGCATAGTTGCTACCGCACAACGGCAACACTCCGTGCACATTCTTCTCCTTGATCATCGACTCGTTGTGACTGCATCGTCTTCAAAAGCTTAGAATACCCACTTCTAACATGCTTGATCTGCATCGTTTTCGTCCCGATCCTCAACTTGAACAATTTGAATTACGATTGCCGAATCCGGACCTCGATCCATGCCGTCCTGCCGCACTAATAAGAGGTTCTGGTAGCGTTTCCGGGTTCATCGATAAGAGATGGCCCATATTCAGGATGTATTGCCTAGTTCTGACACACGTAGCGCCAGATCTCACATTTTCGGCCTGGAAGATGTCACTGTGAATGGCGCCGAATAAAATGGACTCCTGAATGGGTTTACAGATGGCTCGTGAGAGATATCACAGAGTTGGTTGTCGTCGGCAACTCCCGGATTGTCATTCAACAAGTCTAGGGTCTCATCAACTGTCATCAACCGAACCTGCAAAGGAAGTTGGCCGAGTGCGAAACCATGAAAGAACACTTCGCCTCCCTCGGATTGGTACATGTAAAGCGCGATTTCAACCAGGCCGCTGAGTATATCACTTCAAAGACACTCGTGCTTAATGAGTCCTGGAACATCCAGGAGGAAGATGAACGACGTCATCTGGAACAGGTATCTAAGATCCTGAGCAATTGATGAAATCGCAAGCGAGCCCCGGAGTGGATATCCGTGTCCCAGAAAGTTTTGCTGACGTGAGTTTCCAAAAGGAGAATGTGGACTTCGGTTCCAAATCGGCTCCGCTCCCAAACGCAGCTCGAGACATGGCGGCCGTAACCCCGAGTGACACAGAGCGAGAGCGGTAGAAGACCCGTCCAGAACTCCTCTGGGACTATTGGAGTATCAAGCTGAACGATGGCGTCGCATCAAAGTTCATCAGAGGAGTAAAAAGTATCTCGCAGAATTGGTGAGGTTTATGAAAGGAGATTTCGAGTCGTTCTCACCTACACGTCTCCGGAAGATCAGCAAAGATACTGACTTGTTTGCGTTCGATTCTCGTGGCATTCTATACCGTTTGGCACGGTTTACTCGAGATAGACCACGAGACTTTGCAGATGAACCACGCCTCGTTGAGCCGAAGGCTGTCCAAGCGGACATTTTACACTACGCCCACGAAGATTATCAAGGCGGACATCAAGGCAAGACTAGAACCCATGAACGACTTCATTCGGAGTTCTACTGGCCTAGAATGCATGCAGATGTAGATCGTTTCGTGGAAGAGGGTGTGGATTGTGCGAGTGGAAAAGGTCGACCTCCGAACCCCGGGTCGTTGCCAGGAAACCTCGAAGACCATTCGAAGAGTGTCAATGGACTTCGTGACGCACATGCCCAAGTTAGCCCGCGGGAATACATTCTTGATGTTGTTTCAAGATATTGTCTCAGGGTATGTGATGTGCAAGCCCATGAGATCCGGCACGGTGCAGGACGTCGCAGAACTTAGTGACTACGGCTATGAAAAGTAGACAGTGCCCCAAAAGACGTGAAATGAACGACGAAGAGAGTGTCCGGAAGTAAGACGTCCGACAGCACAGGGAGCTGCGTCCGAGATGAGGTCACGCTGGTTCGCAGGAATCAACATGTTGCGGACCTCCGCGGGGACATGAGCAATGCGCTCGTCCGAGACATAATGAGCCCGTTGCAAACGTGCTGGCTCGGCGGAGTCCAGGCGAGCAATCTGATCTTCCAACGAGTGAGATTGGAGAGCTGAAGGGTCCTCCAGTATCCAATAGCAGACCTTCGCAGGGTACCCGGTTCATGGAACAAACTTGTGGCGCTTGACTAGAGTGGCAGACCGTTTGGTGGCAGACTCTTAGGCCTTGTGACGACGTGTATGGATCTTGTACGCCACCGAGCCCGCGTCACTACGGAGAAACATGATCCAGTGAAGGGCGTTCAAAACGTCACGGCTATTTCCATTCATGAAGTCGACCGTCTCGTCCAAGAATGTGACTTCTGCATCCGAAAGGTCTTCCATGCGGTGAAAGTACAGCTCCTTGACTCGATCGCCATACATTTGACGGCAAGGCAACACAGTCGACAAAAAGCGACGGAAATCTTCCGGATTGACACGCGCCTTGAGCAGTTCCAAATCGTGACGGTTGGGGGGGGGGGAATCTGGAAAGCCAAGCGTCTGGGAGATTTTTAGTGGAAGAAGGGTCGGAATGTTTGAGTCGGATTCCGTTGTGTCTTTCCTCAGGAATCTCCACCACGGTCTTCTCGACAGCCGTCCGTTTCGAGTAATCCTTCTGGGCCAAAAGTGAACGGCTGCCGTTTCGAGAACGCTTTGCTGGAGGCTGATCGACGTTCCAAGTTTGGGAGCTCCGACGCTTCCGTCGTTTGGATGTCGTCCCAGAGTAAGATACCGAATCCACATCATCACCCTCGTCCACAGGTAAACCTTCTTCCGCGGTATTCTAGTCGGCGTCCTTTGCAGTCCATGCAGGCGGGAGATGACCCTCCCCGAGTGTAGCAAGGTCCGACATGCCGAACCCACTAGACTCAGATCGAGAATGTGTGTATGGAATGCGCCTGTGTGAATGAAAGATGAGAATAGAAACGAAGCTGATTATGGAAAAACGATGAAGGTGTAGAGGGGCCTAATCTCACGTTAGTGCAACATGCACTAATGGATACATTCAGGTGGGGCATATCGCAGTGTGGTAACCATTCATATTAGCAAGCAGTCCTATTGGTTAGAAAGCAGGGTCTTTCTACCAATAAGAGTCCTGCATTAGGTCAGGGTTTCTGCCAACCACTCGTTGGCAGAACCCCTCTTTATAGATATCAGTTTTAGGAGGAAAGCCACAGTTAACATTCAATTCAGTTCTCATTTTACCGCAAAAGCTTCTATATGTACCTTTATTTAGGTTTAGCTATATTTGTGGATACAAGTATGCTTAATCTAAGGTAAATACACCTTACGATTCCTCATACACGTGCTCTCACGTGTAAGCTACAGTATTGGCTAAGTAAGCCCATTACACCTGGTAGCACTTTGTAGTCCGTCCAACGACCGACTAGTTACGTATCGTATGAAATTCGACACGGGGGCCGAGGACCTGCCTGTGGACGCGAGTATGTCCACCGGTAACCCGAACACGGGTGCAACGACCCGAACATGGGTGCAACGCATGTTGCACGCGAAAACTGTCTCCACCTGGCGGATCCAGAGTGGGAGGCGCTCCAATGACTGTCGACGGTCATTGGAGAAGCGGCCGTAGCGACGATGCTACGCACGCTATCGCCGACAGAGCAACACGGTGTTGCTCTAGGCTTCATCATGAAGGAACAGCGCGAGACCGCTGCTCGTCTGGAACATCGTGACCAATCCAGTAGACGAGGCGACTAAGGTCGTCACGTTCATGAAGGGCCTTAAAGAGGGGCCTGTGAAGACCTATCTGTTCCGAGAGTACCCAAGTACTCTCGAGTCTGCGATTACGCTTCGATGCAAGAAGAAGAGTTTAGCCTGCGACAGGCTAAGCTCCATGGGAACGTCCCGCAGCCGATGCCGCGACCAATGGTGAAGCCGTCGGGAGGTCCCGAACCAATGGACCTCTCGACTGCGACGGCTGCTGGATCTCAGCAGCGTCGTGGACCAACGAATGTCCGCTGTTTCCGGTGTGGAAACAACGGTCACTACGCCGTGAATGCACAGCACCTGTGCAGGCGGCCAATGGCCGGCGTGACGATACCGGGTATCGCCACGGGCAATAAAAAAAACTAGAGCGACCAGCAAGCGCGGGGCGCCCTGCTGGTGATGCAGTCGAGCGTGTCGATATCGGACACGCCGTATTGAAGACTGCAGCCCCCTGTGAGAGACACTATCACTGTAAGTAGAAGGATGACAAACCGAACCTTGTCATCCTAAAGGTTAAATCGAAGAGAGAGAAGTCTCTTCGTGCGTTGGTGGATTGTGGAGCGTCGAACAACTTTGTTCGACTGCAGAGCCTAGCGAGGCTTGACTTCGAGGAAGTGGAACTACCTCGAAGTCTATTGGAAGTAAGACTGGCAACGGGTGTCGTTGTCAGAACCGAGAAGCGTGTCGTACGCGTACGCTTCTCGTATCGGAAGAGAACGTTCGTGGACGAGCTTATCGTGCTTGACTTAGACGATAAGTTCGACATGGTGTTGGGCATGCCGTGGCTTGCACGGCATGATCCAGTGATCGATTGGACGAAGCGCACGATCGTGCACTTCGGGAGTAGCGGCGCGACAGTGAGCGATGGCCCTGTCGGCGCAGCACGTGCACCTCGCGGTGCACGCCACCCACTAGGAGAGACAGCGCGACGCGCGGCTGTCTCCGATCACCCCGCACGGACACCGACGACTGAGAGGGTCGTCGGGAGAAAATGTGAGTCGAATCAGAAGACTCAGATTCGATCGGATTCGAGAGGTTCTCGAAGCGTCAAGAGTGACGCGGTCGTGTCGACTGTTAGTGTCGACACACAAGTTCAACAAGAGGAGCCAGTCACTAATAAGGACAGTGACTCGGACGCGTCAGCTCAGGGAGCTGATGCGATTGGCCCAAACGTCGAAAGACGCTCCGCCGTCAGGCGTCGAGGTAAAGAAGGCGCGCTGGCTCTGGGAGCCGACGCTGCAGGCACTACAGACGGTTGCAAACGTCCCGCACCGGAAATGCTTGCGTGCTCGCGTGCAGCCAAGCTGCACGACGAAGCGGTACGCGACCAAGCAGGGCTTGATTGCGTGCGCCCGCGGGAAGAACCTGCCGGCGACAACAAGAAACGCATTGCGTGCTCACGTGCAGCCGGGCTGCACGAAGAAGCGATACGCGATCAAGCCTGGCTCGATTGCGTGCGCCCGCGGGCTGAATCCGCCGGCGATCAAAAGGAAGGAAGATCTGTCCGCGACCGAGCCCGGACAAAACAAGACGCGTGGAACCGGGTTCCGCACAAGAAGCGAACGGCGCAAGCGAGCAAAGCTTCAAGAAGTTTCTGCCGGGCAGACACAGGAACTGGGGACGACCGTCGAGACTCGGAGTGTCTTGACGCGTACTAATACTGGTCGCCAGTATAAGAAGATGAAGTTGGAGAACCCTCCGACACTAGCGTCGGAGTTGACTTCGCTTCCAGTCACGAGCTGGAGGCGCTTCGCCCGCGACCTGCACGGTGGACGTATCGAGCAGATTTGCATCCTCTCCGACGTCGAGAGGGTGAAGTGTGAAGCGGAAGAGTTGAAACAGCTCGTCGCTGAGGGTGTCGACGCCCTCAGCGCCAAGTCGAAGAAGGAACGCTTCGACGAGCAGAGCTGGGACTCACTGTAGTCGAGCCCCTTCATCGAGGTCTTGCGTGAGTACAGAGACGTACTCCCCGGACGACATCCCTGCGGAGTTGCTGCAGGACAAGGGTGTTCAGCACGAGATTGATCCCGTGCCGGGAACGTGACGCGGCAGTGGCCACTGCCGCGAGAGCAAGTCAAAGCGATCAACGACTTCTTTGAAAGTCGTCGCAAGCCTGGGCAAGTGCGGGAATCGACGTCCCCGCACAGCGTGCCTACGTTCTGTGTCAAGATGGCACAGGACGGGTGGCGCATCGTTCATGCTTATAACAAGCTGAACGACGCAACGGTACCGGCGCAGACGCCGATACCGCGAAAAGATGTAATCATCGATTCGATGGCTTTGAGCACTATCTTCAGTGCTCTGGATATGAGAGACGGATTCTATCAGATCCTCATGCGTGAGAGTGATATACCTCTCACGGCGGTGGGCACTCCGAGCGGTATGCTCTGGGAGTGGCTTGTAATGCCACAGGGACTAACGAATGCCCCTGCGACGTTCAACAGGTGCGTCACGCACTTGTTGCGCTCGGTGCCCGACTTCGCACCGAGCTATTTCGATGATGTGTTCATCCACAGCCGGGCTATGGACGGGAAGTCGGAAGTGGAGATGCACAAGGAACATCTCCGCAAGTTGTTTGCGCTCATGCGCAAACACAAGCTCTATCCGAACCTGAAGAAGTGCATCTTCGGGGCTAGCGAGATACCCGTCCTTGGGTGTCTCGTAGGGAAGAACGGCGTACGCCCTGACCCGGGAAAGGTCAGAGTGATCAATGAATGACCAACGCCTTCCTATGTCAAGGAACTGAGGGAGTTCCTTGGACTCGCTACGTACTTATGCAAGTACGGGAGCAACTACGCGGGCAAGATTCGCCCGCTGTCGCAGCTCCTAAAGAAGGATTCTGCATGGGTTTGGACTGCTGATTGTCAACAGGCCTTTGATGCAGTCAAGCAGGGCTTGACTAAGGCGCCGATCTTGGCGGTGGCCGACCAAGATCGCCCATTCCACGTAGTGTGTGACGCGTCCTATTTCGCAATCGGATGCGCTCTAATGCAACACGATCACGAGGGACGTGATCGCGTGGTCTACTACCAGTCGCATCAGCTGAAGCCAGCTGAGCGCAACTATCCGGTACATGACAAGTAACTCCTTGCCATGAAGTATGCACTCGCGAAGTTTCAAGTGTGTCTACTTGGGAGTAGACCATTTGTGGTCTACATCGACCACGGATTATTGCGTACGGCGATTAAGTGAGTGAGGGGTACGGGCATTCAAAATAAACAGTTCGACCGTCAGAAAAAGGTGTAGCTCCACCAAAATTCTGGTCGGGAGCACACACACAAAAAAGGAGGAGTAACCACCAAACATAAATAGGCTACCACAAAAAATAAGTGTTTCAACACCTTAAGTTTTTGACATCGCTGCAAATTGCAGCTTGCAATGAGTGACGGGGACGAGCATGGTGCTGGAGAAGAACGGCTGCAGCTGGGGTCATCCGAGTCTGAGGCTGACACTGAATCTGAGGAATCTTCACGTCGTTCGTGGACCAAAATTTACAGATCTACGGAGTCTGGTGCACTAGAAGCTTTTCGTGAGACTCTACCGACCAATAGTATTGATAAATGTACGCGTGTTGGTTGCACTATCGATCACTTGGCTGACAGAGACTACAATCTCGCTCGGATAGAGCACAAAATGCAATCTCGAATTGTCCTCTGTCGTTCTGAGAGGTGCGGGAGGCAGGAAGCCGCTGGATCTCCGGCCTGTTCCTGTCGCTACAAGTTCAAATCCTGCCTGAAGGCTATTGGTACCTGTGAAGTGTTCCAGCAGGGAGAGCACGTTATGGACATAGAAGATCCTCCTACTCCAAAGAAGCGTCAGCTTTCTGGTGAAATGAAGGACTTCATTGTGGCGAGCCTGGATAGTGGAGCGAAAACTACAGCTACGAAGTTGTACGCGTGCATCGTTGCAATGGTGCACCACCACGAAATGGCCGGGCCAGCTCCTACCGACAAACAAGTGGCCGATTTCGTGAAAAACTATAGGCGGGACCGACCTAAATACTCCATGCAGCCAATGATTGAGCTCTGCAATGCGCATTTGTACGACAATGTGAATATGGAGACTCTACCGAACGAAGACAAGGTTATTTTGTGTGATAGCCAGCGCGACGCACGTCCAGGAGCTGCTGGAAGCGTGAGTCAGCTTAGAGACGGTTCCAAGGAATATCCGCTCCGAGTTGGGATGACCTGTCTTCGCCTTGTGCGAGACTATGTATCCGTACAAAATAGGTCCGACTGCACGACCATGTTCCATCTGGACAGTACTCACAGCATGGTGATCAACGGGTATTTGGTGTTTGCGTTTGGATATTCGGATCGCAGCGGCCATTTCTACCTACTTGCCTACTTCTGCACGTCGCAAAAGCGCGCTGTTGATATCGGGTGGTGCATTCGCTGTATTAAGCGAGTTTGCATGGACGTTTGCGGCGTGGAATTCACCCCGCAATTCGTTATGATGGACGCTGATAATGCTCAATTTAACGCCTGCACTACAGAATTGCGACTATCAACCGTGCTGATGTGCTGGTTCCACGTTTTGCAGAACGTTTGGAAACATGCCAAAGAAAAGGGAGTTGGTATTGATGATATTCGCACCATTTTAGTCGAGATGTATGACATGCATTATGCTACAGAGCTAGATTTTCCTGCTGTGAAGTCACGCATACTTACGAGGTGGCGTGGTTTTTCTCGAGGATCTGCCGAGCGTAAGCTCACAGATCATATCACGAAAATGTGGGTAAACTCCAAACGTTTTGCACGTTGGCAGTCCTTTTACACCCCGAGTGGATATGCCGCTACTAACAACCCGTTGGAGCAATACCACAAAAAGGTGAAAATGCAGTGTCCGGATGGATTGGCTATTCCTAGTGAATTGATTCACAACTTGGACCGTGCCCAACTGGCGTTTTTGTACCAAGATACGCATTTCAGCACAGTGGCGGAAGCTTCGGATCGATTGATGCATCTGTATCGATTTATGTACAGGCGAGGGTGTCTTTCGGTGCACCGCATACCTCAGGTGGGGGATTTGCAGGCCGATCTGTACCGTGTACAGCAACGTCCGCTCCGCCTTAGACCAGCAGAAAAGAAGGATGTGATGAACTCTATCAAATCTGTTAATGCGCGGCGGATGCATACTGAGGGAATGCCACCAGGCGGCTGGGTGGTTGACACACGCAGTAAAGCATGTACATGTGCCTACAGTAGGAAACACGCCCTATGTGTGCATGTTGTGGCAGCCTGCATTCATGGTGGGGTGCACTGTCCCGGGGTCAGTGCAGGGACTCGGCAATTTGTACGGCCTTCGCACATAAATGCGGAGGACCCCTTTTCTTCACCCTCCGACGAATCTTTGGTTGATTCCACGTATCCGAGCCGATCCCCATCAACTGCTGCTGATGGTAATCAAGACAGGTTTCTGGATTCCGACGCTCCGGATGCTAACCCAGGTGGCGCTGCCATAGAGGCAGTAGATGTGGCATTACCTGTACCAGAGACGCAGCATGAACCCGCTAGTCCAGCAGCTTCTACCACGTCCACTCTCATTCTAGAAATCGACGAGGACGAAGCCACCGCCACATCCGTGCAAGACGATTCCGTCCGTGCGACGGACTCCGGCAACACCCATGCGGACACCGCTGCTCCGTCGCCAATCCAATCCCTCGCGGACGTGTAGCTGATCCTATCCCGCGCCGCCGGTCGAAGCGCGCTAAGAAGCCCAAAAAGCGCGCTGTCGAGTCAAGATTGCAGAGTAGAAAGAGACCGAGAGCGTAAGTGATCCCTTTCTCCGCTGTATCTAACCTTTAAATGCATTCGAACTACATTAGCTTAACCCTGCATATGTAAGACCAATTAGCTTTTAGTGCTAAATGTTAGCCTGCCATCCCTGAAAAATGTCCAAGTCGCTCAAGTTCACGCGCGCACGGGAACCTGTTCGGTCGTTTGGTGGTGGAACGCCGCCCGTGTCTCGAAGACCCAGGACCAGAAGCTGGCCGACGCCTTCTCCCGCTTCGGGTGCTGTTACCTCACGAGCCGTCACAGGCTCCACTAGCAGCCAACGTGTGTGCATGACGCTGCAGATTGAGGTGAGCTACTGTACATGCTGGAAATATTGAGATCAGAACTGATAATTGCATGATGGTGATGATGTTGATCGTGTATGTGGAGCAGGTCAACTTCGACCAGGTGCTCTGTGTGCTGCGCATTAAGGGCAAGAACATCATGGAGAGTCAATACGTTCGGGTATGTCCAATTGCAGTGCCAAGTTTTGCAGGAGGGACTGCCACTGACGGAGTTGATGTGTGCAGATGGGAGCTTACCACACGCTGGACCTGGAGATGAACCGCGACTTCACGCTGGCCAAGAACGGCTGGGACGTCATGTCGCTGGAGCGCATCGAGATGGCCTGTAATATTGCCAAGCAGGCCGAGCTGGCGGCCGTGGTGATGCAGGTCGGCCTGGCGCACTTGTGCTTGATCAAGGGGGACATGACTGTCATTGGGGCCAAGATCGAGACGAGCGTGCCCAAGAAGCGCCCTGGAAGCTCAGCGCATGCCAAGGGCACGGAGAAGTTTAACGAGAATATTGTGCGCTCGATCCGACAGCACATCGACTTCAAGCTGGTCAAGTGTGTGCTGCTCGCGAGCCCGGGCTTCGTCAAGGACGACTTTTTCAAGTTCATGGTTGAGCAGGCGGTGCGTCAGGACGACAAGCCCATCCTGGAAAAAAGCCCAAGTTCGTGTTGTGCCACTCGTCCTCTGGCCACAAGCACGCGCTCGATGAGGTTCTCAACGACTCGGCGATTCAGTCGCAGGTGGCGGATACGAAGGCAGTGGAAGACGTCAAGTGCCTGGAGCGCTTCTTCAACATGCTGCACATCGACCAGGACCGCGCGTACTACGGCTACAAGCACGTTGTGCGTGCCAATGCCAACATGGCGATTGAGACTCTCATGATCACGGACGCCCTCTTCCGGTCGCAAGATCTCGCCACACGCCGCAAGTACGTCGACCTCGTGGAGAGCGTGCGCGACAACGGCGGCACCGTCCGTCTGTTCAGCAGTTTGCATGTGTCGGGCGAGAAGTTGGGTCAGGTGAGCGGCATCGCTGCTATCCTGCGCTTCCCCATGCCCGAGATCGACGAAGAGGACCAAGACGCAGAGTCCGATTCCGACGAGGAAGACGACAAGGAGGACGAGAGCGGCGTGGGCGACCTGTCCGTCGAAGCTTTGGGTATGTAGAGGGGGTTAGACTGTCAGCAGATAAAACAAACAATGAGAGAGAACAGAGAGAGCGCAACCGTTGACGAGTTAGCTGGCTGTGTTGTGCTGAACGACGAGATTCGACACGCGCTTGTCGAACGTCTGCGACGCGAGCCACTCGCCCAGCGAAGCGGACGGGTTCGACATGGCACTCCTTCACGATCATCTTCAACTTCATCCCTCGTACAGGTTGGAAGGCCGCACACACCTTTATAATGGTAGACGTAGTGTAAAGTTTAGAATGACACTGTTTAAAGATGAAGTTGCTAGAACAGTTTGAAGCTACACTTACATTGGGCGGCACGAGACTGCCATTTGGGTGGCGCTCCCTGTTTTGGTTAGTGGACACTCTCTATCGGTATAGTGTGTGCTTAACAACGGTTTTGTTGGTGTCGTTTATTCTAAGTTTGGTGGAGACTTCTGGTTCTTTGGTGGTGGTACACCGCCCTCCGATTAAGTCGCCGCACATCTCACACAGAATGGCGAGATGGCTCTCATTATTTGCGGAATACAACTTCCAGGTTGAGTACAAACCTGGAAGGTTGAATATTGTGGCCGACGCGTTGTCGCGTCGGCCTGATTACGCGGTGCACAAGGCCGACGCGAATGCAATTGGCGTCGCACGAACCTCGACTCCCTCGTCGTCTTTGTTAGACGACGTGAGGTCCGCATACACGAATGATGCGGACGCGCAGCAGTTGTTGGACTACTTCGCTGCGCCTTCTGACAAATCTCGTCAGAAGTTGGCGAAACATCTTCATGCCCGTGTACACCGTTATCGTGTACACAATGGACTGCTGCTTTACAGCGCAGTCAACGACAACGCTGATCGCATTGTTGTGCTGGTCGATCATGAGCTGAAGCTCAGGATCACTTAAGAGTATCACGATGCCCCGACGTCGGGACATCAGGGTCGTGAGAAGACATACTTGCTTCTCACGCGTGACTTCTTTTGGAGTCACCAGTACACGTGGGTACGCAAATAGGTTCGTGCTTGCGAGTTTTGCCAGCGTGTGAAGCCTGCACCCTTCTCGCAGGCTCCACTTCAGTCACTACTGACTCCGTCGGAGTGTTGGCAGTCCATTTCAATGGACTTTGTGTGAGCACAACACACAAAGTCCATTGAAATGTTCCGCCTGACAACAAGCGGAGGACTGGTATTGTGGTCTTTGTTGACCAGCCGAAGTGGCAGCCAAGCCGACTGCACGTCTGTTTGTTGATATGATGTTTAGACACCATGGCATTGCCGATCGACATTGTGTCTGATCGTGATCCGCGCTTCACAGCGTGTTTCTGGCAAGGAGTGTTTGAGCTTCTTGGCACGCAGCTGTCCATGCCGACTGCGGATCATCCGCAGACCGACGGACAAACTGAGCGCGTCAACCGGGGATTGGTTGACGCCCTGAAGACCTAAGCTCACTCGTTCCAATACTGGAGCGACTGCTTGCCGATGGCGGAGTTTGCCATCAACAACTCGGTGCATGTCTCAACGGGACACACCGTTTTACGTGAACGTCATGAGGCATCCACGCTTACCGAGCGTACTCGGTGCGGCAGCTCCTTCCTTAGGTGGGGGAGGGTGTCCGGTTTCAACCAAACCGAATGAACACGCTGATACGAGCAACATATCAGCTGTGTCGACACGCGCACGGACTGCGCGTAGTCCAATCGACGAGAGTTCAGTGTCTACGCCGGGCGTAGACACTCTCAACAACAAAAACCACACACAGGCCGGACCTGTTGTGAGCAAGAACAACGGGCGGAACAAAGAGTTCAACTCGAAGGCAATGGACTTTGTCCAGCGCCGCCAAGCCGTAGTACGGTTTGTGCAGGATGCCATTGCAGCTACTGTCGATTGACAGAGGCTGAACGCAGACAACAATGACAGAGGAAACACAAATGAATTCAAAGTAGGTTTATTAGTTCTGTTAGCTACACATAACCTATCTAGACATGCAGTTTCCGACTTCGGAGCAAGCAAGCTTGCCCCGCGCATCTCGGGCCATTCACCGTGTTGGCGAAGCATGGCAACGCGTACATGCTAGACATACCGTGCAGCATGCGCCTCCACCCAACCTTTTACGTTGGGCGGCTGAAGCCTTACTCGCAACACGAGTCACCCCGGTGACTCGGCGCGATCCTCGCATCGAGCGCGGAAACACGCTGCTCCAAGTGAACGACGTCCCCACCCAAGTTCACTTGGATGTTCGAAGCGGTCTGTCTGGCCTGACCGATTCGGGCTTTCAAGAGCTGCAGCTCCCGCCTCATCTCGACCAGCTCAGTCGTCTGGAGGCGTTCCACCGCCTCCAAACGTTCCCAAACCTCGGCCGGCGACGGTCCGTGGCGTCTTCCCGCCCCCACCGCCCCCGTTGCGAGACGCACGGGGGAAAAACTCGCTGGATTGTCCAGCGAATCGTTGATCATCAGATCCGGACCCAAGGTCAGGTTCATTTTCGTATTCGTTCGTTAGGATACTCTCCTGGCCATGATACGTGGGAGCCGCGAAACGGCCTGATGAGCGACGTTCCGGAAATGGTGACGGAGTACGAATCCCGCCACCAGCAGCTCCGACGAAGGGCATTTCCATTCATGAAGTCGACCATCTCGTCCAAGAATGTGACTTCTGCATCCGAAAGGTCTTCCATGCGGTGAAAGTACAGCTCCTTGACTCGATCGCCATACATTTGACGGCAAGGCAACACAGTCGACAAAAAGCGACGGAAATCTTCCGGATTGACACGCGCCTTGAGCAGTTCCAAATCGTGACGGTTGGGGGGGGGAAATCTGGAAAGCCAAGCGTCTGGGAGATTTTTAGTGGAAGAAGGGTCGGAATGTTTGAGTCGGATTCCGTTGTGTCTTTCCTCAGGAATCTCCACCACGGTCTTCTCGACAGCCGTCAGTTGTGAGTAATCCTTCTGGGCCAAAATTGAACGGCTGCCGTTTCGAGAACGCTTTGCTGGAGGCTGATCGACGTTCCAAGTTTGGGAGCTCCGACGCTTCCGTCGTTTGGATGTCGTCCCAGAGTAAGATACCGAATCCACATCATCACCCTCATCGACAGGTAAACCTTCTTCCGCGGTATTCCAGTCGGTGTCCTTACACTTGTCATCCTGTTTCGGCTCAAAATCTTCCGGGAGGAGCTCCTCGTCCAGGTCCACTGCGGCTGAAAGACCACCCAAAAAAAGTGGCTGCGTCCCCTGCTCTTCCATGTCGTCGAGGAGGGTCTGTGCCGCGAGGTAATACCTCTATGGGACGTACCTGGGCCAGTACGGCCCGTTCAATTTGTTCCAGAAAATAATTCCGGATAACATTCCCACAAGGTCACTTTGGTGGAAACGGGTGTGCACTGAACGGTCCTCTTGGAGCCAATCCAACGCACCCGGCATGAACATTCCAGAACAGACCTACCGCTGGACGTCCAGACGGAGATCATCCCAGACCACGGGTTTAGGCAGCAAACCACGAGCCTTTTCTACAGACCACACTGAAGAGGTCCCTTCAGGGAGGTAGCTAGAGGCGTCCGCGACCCGCTCCGCAGGACGAAGTTGTAGATCCGCCGGCGCCTTATGAAAACTTTGTTCGGGGGTATTCTTCGGACCGGTAGGAGTCGACGAGAAGTTGGAGAAACGACGACGGGAAGATGACCTTTTGGGAACATGGATGCGAGGTGACTCCGGGTTATCCTCTTGCTTCCCTTCGTCGTCCTGGTCATCAGAACGACTCAAGCCGGCAAACGTCCCAGGCTGAGATAACGGATCGTCGCTTGCAGTCGTGTCAATGACTGTTTGCCATGCTCGCGGCACTGGTGTGTGCTCGTGGTAATGTTTCAAGAGGTCGCGGTGTCGCACCCAGTTGCAGGCCAGTGTGGTGTGCTCACCCCAAAAAACCATGAGGTCAGTCACTTCAAAGCGCGACTCCTGGAGACCACACTTATTCGCATTATGTTCCCGAATCAGCTCCTTCACGTCGTCTCGAAATTGTTCTGCGGTGTACGTAGTTGCATCTACGCTCCGTTGACGTTTGGACTCCCAGTGCGCCCGATCGAATTCGTAGGATAATGTGGAGTTGATATTTTGCCCTCGTGGCGTCCTGACGAGACTGGGACGGAGAAGCGTCCAATTGGTGGCGTACTCGGCGGTAACGATCCAGGACGCGATGAAGGACGGACGCAGTGGAGAACGTCCGCTCTGCCAAACGATCTACGCCATACTCCGAAAGAAGTGTACCCATCTCACGTTGAGCCTGGATAGAGTGGTGCACGGACTCTACCTCGTCTCCCGGAGTCACACTTGCACGAGCATTCACCACCAAGTCGGGGACAACTGGATTGTCATCCGAGAAGAATTCTTGGAGGTCTAACATGTCGGCGTGGTCCAATTCTTCCACTTGGATCAGAGCTTCGAGATCACCGTATCCATCCCGGGTGTGGGAGCCTTGCAACCGATGCTACTGCAGCGAGGGGACCCCCGCGAGACGAGTTCGTCCAAGAGATGATGGGTCTGTCAAAAAGGCAAGCCGATATGGAGCACGCACATTCCCGTGTGAATCCAATTTTGGGGGCGAAAGCGCTTGGCCTCCTGTTCCGTAAGAAAACGGCACGCCATGGCACCCAGCGCATGCATACCAGCGGAATCGGTGGAAACCACGGTGCGAACCTCGGGCAGAACCACGGTGTCGTCAGGGTCGGAAGCGCCAGGAGGGCTGGAATACGCCAAATCTCGCGGAGGCTCTGCCGGGCTGTCCTCCTCCGCTTCTTCCACATCGGCGTCGTCGTCATCAGGCGAAGCCCCTGCCTGGGAACCCGCCGATTGCGGGGAGTCGGTCACCTGGCCCCCGTGGCCAAACGTGTTCGCAGTGTCGCCCCCACCTGAGGTGTTTCCTGACGGGCGCTGCATGGCAGCCGGCGGCTTAGAGGCGGCGGATGTGGCGCACATGGTAGGGCGTTGCAGTCGGCAAATTGCGTTTGAACTGGATTGGAACCCGGCAGTGCTGGATGAGGGCAGTTAGCGCAAGTTCCGGGAGTTGGAAAGGGGGAGGACGCAGATGGAAAGCGACTTCCGCCAACTGTCGGATGCGACCGTCGTCTGGATGTGCACTCCATTTGGAAAGATCGTGTGATCTCATCACAGCCACCCACTTCAGAAGCTAGTTCTTCTATGGGAAACTGGGATCAGAGGGGCGGTTGACACGATGCAACTGAACGAAAAATTCATAGGACGCCGTTCGTTCAGATCTTCGAGAGCACTGTGTGAAGAAAGAGTCTAAAGGTACCGATGTGCTCCGAGCGCCGAGGGCGCTTCTAGCGGTGAGCAAATAGAGTCCCAGAGCCAAGTTATCAAAGAGTCCCAGAGCCAAGTTTTCAAGGAGTCCCAGAGTCGATAAGAAAGAAGTCCCAGAGTCGAGCTGTGATATGGAGTCCCGGAGGAAGACGCCACAGAGTGAAGTCACAGCGAGGTTTTAAGATGAGTCACCATACAAAGTCCAAGTCAATTCAGATCTCAAGATACGTCCGGAGCGAAGAGTGGTACCAAAGTACCACGGCCTCCCAATGAGTCATGCCCACGTGCGAGGATGTGGACCCGACGTGTTGAACGATTGCGCGTCCCGAAGTTAAAGCTGGGACGCCGCCCTATACAAAGATCAAGATGAAAGAAGAGTGTGTGTCGAAGATCGACGCCAAGAACTAGTGTTGGCAAGTCGATGTTAATCGTTAATATCGTTTATCTTACAACGGAGGGTTAATAATCGTTAATAACGATGGAACTTTGTTTTTAACTGTGAACATCAAACAAGCGCTTTAACGGCCGACCCTTGCGGTTACACCGTAGCCGCTACGCCCGCTGGTGGGGTCGTATTCTGGTGTACGTCAAGCCACTGCTTAACATCGTGGCGGGCGAACGAAACGATGCCTGCCCAGCGCGTTCCTGCCGCAGGGAGTTCCCTTGTAAACCACTCAACTGACTGCCCCGTGGTCAGTGCCAGCCGCCCCAGCTCCTGGGCTGTGCGATTGTGCTCACGTGGTAGAGATGTCCAATCTTCGACCGCCGCCGCATCCGCTGCGCGTCGAGTCTTCCAGAAGCCACCTTTGAGATGACCCGCTCTTGGCGGCTTCCTCGCATCTTGCCTCTTGATGATATCCTCTTGGTCCCCCATGACATGGACCGGGCCGGGGACCAGTGCTGCGTGTAGCAACGCCGAAGTTCTCGCAACAAACCTAATTACGCAGCGTGCTGGGGGCCTAACTGCTTGCCGGAATAGTTGTTACTGCTCAAATACTGTATCTCGTGCCTGCCGGTGTGATAATGGACCTTGACGATCAACGTTCCGCTGCCGCCCGCGTGCGGTTGGCTAGTGGTGCCTCCAGCAAATGCAATGAGGTTGCAAAAACCTTGGGCGATGTATGGCCCCATCCTGTCCGTCCCAGTCGCCCCCCAGCATCTTGCAAATCGTGGTGCTCAGTTGCACCTGCAACTGTGGAGGCACTGCGTTCACCTGGTCGCGCGTAATGTCCAGGTGCCCATAACGCAGTCGGGCTTTGAAGCCCGCTGCGTGATACTCCCTACTCACGTCGTTCTGCGCATCAAAATGCGCAACTCGCCATCGCCACACGGCAAGAAGATATAGTACTGCGCCTAAGCTCCAGCAGCTGGACACCATCCGATCTACCAGTTCGCCCATTGGCTCCGCATTCTCATCTGGGAGGGTTGCAATAACTTTGCCTGTCGCTCTCATGATGCCAGTGTGCTGTGCCTGGAATGTGAGTGCAAAAATGACCTCCTCAAAGTTGACCTTTCCGACACCTGCCGCTCTCCACCGCGTGACAAGAATGGCACGTAAATGCCGCGCCGCGGTACATTCCCAAAAGACGTGATACAAGTCCGTGCGCCCCGTGCGTGTGCACTCCTGGTGCGGGCATTCCAGCCCACCAGTAATTGGGTTGTAAACCGAAATTGCGTGGTGCTTGATCCGCAGGAGGAGTTGCTCCCCCCACGGATTGAGCCCCACAACCCTGCGTATCCTTTTCCACGCGACCTGGCCTCTTCTCCTCCAAGGGCTCGTGCTGCGGGTACGACAAGACCCGTCCTGCGAAGGGAAAAGAGTACCGTATTCTCGTGTGCCGCTCCAAGCACGCCACTAACGGCTTTGTCGATAAGAGCGGCATTGACTGCAGGAACAATGGCGGTACTGTCGTGGTTGAGTCGCATGATTACGTCTACGGACCTGGAGGCCAGGGCGTCTACAACGACCCGAAGTACGGCCCTGTGCTTTACTACCACTACGGTAAGCTGTCTCCTTTTACTTTAATACCTGACGCTTTGCCGCGCTAACCTTTTGCTTCTTGCTCAATCTGCAGTGGACACCCGCATCGGATACGCTGACGGGGACAAGAAGTTCGGGTGGAATCAGCTGGATTTCCCGAGCGGTTGGCCCACCGTTTAGTGGTACCCTGGGGATGTGTTCTGGGTGTGCTGCGGAGGAGACTTCATATTCCGTGCCCGCGCCAATACTGTATCTAAGAATTCATTTAAGATATCAAAGGGGTCTGTGTGAATTAGCGTACTGCAGTCAGGTATGTCAATAGTGTGCTCCCTGTGCACATCGATGACTTCGAGAATTTGAAGCACGACTCTCTCGAGGACGGGTCTCATGGCCGCAGGGTGTTTAAATTGCTTCAGTTTAATATATTGAATAATATTACTCTCCTGCTACTAACTCGTCTACTTACAGTCAGCTAACATGCCACTAACAGTTAGTTAGTGTCTAGTAAATTTACTAACAGCAAAACGCCGCGCGCTACTGTAGATGTAGATAAATATGTTGCCTTCGAAATGCGGAGGGAGCTGCAGCGGTAGTTGTCGAGCAAACACGCATTGTACGCAATATAACGGAGCAGATCTATTAATAACGCCTTCTAAATGATAAGGACGGCACAGGTCCATGTTTATTAATAGCTGGCGGAAGAGGCAACATTCTTAGCGTTAGGTATTTCTATACGTGCGTTTTCCTGCTGCCAACTGGAATGCTTCTGCTGGGCGATACTGTATGCGGAGTAGAAGCCACCCCGGACTATTAAAGGGAATTGTATGCATGCGCACGTACACGTAATATTTCATGGACCTTGTTAATACTGTACATGTTGTACATGTAGAGTCACCAGCGATATTGCATAAAACGTCATTACTGCAACTTTCCTACAACCTTCCTACAACTTTCCAGCAACATCATGTACTATAACACCCTGCCCTATCCCTAAAAACCATGCGGGACCCTGGTGGAAAACGGGTTAATGTCAAGGTTTAGCACGCCGCGCGAAGACTTCACTTCGCACGTCGATGCTAAACCTCTCTGGTCGAGCCCGGTAGGCTCACCCTAATCTTGTAGCGCTGCGCGCTGCGTTTGATCTCGCCGGCCGAAGGCCGGCGACTTTGGTGGTTAGGGCAACTGCGTTGGTTTTATGCAATATCGTTGGTGACTCTAGTCACTTCTATATTTAATATCACCAAAGGGCAATGTCACATGTTACGACAGCAGCTGACGTTGTCATGTGTATCCACCAACCGGAATCCGCGAAAGATTTATGGCGTAGCACTTTGTCATTTTAGCAAAATATTACGCCATAAACTTACGAGTATACGAGAACGCAACTCGACGTAAAAATCTACATTCCCTAATATTTATATCCTAAGAAAAAAATGTAATATGAATGCTTGCAAAAATATATCCTAAAGATTATGCACCTGTTGTGCACCTGTTGTATCAGACCATTCCTGATACATGTACCGGTACCGGTGTGCTTTTTGAAAAGCGCATTATCTAGGCTAGAATTGTAATTTCATGCTACGTCCTTCATGCAACATAATATAACCGGATCACTATGAAAATAATCTACTCACAATGAAAATGGTCCAGAGGCAACGTCGTCGGCTGAAATATAACGTAGTTAGTAAATTTGAAACACCCAATGGGTTTTACGTTCTTGTGTACTTCTCCTTGGGTTATTAAAGTACATGTATGGTAAGCACGCAACATAGACAAGTTTGACCATGTACAGATGCTGCGGCAGCAAAGCCGGCGGAACAGATCTTACCTCGTTCTACATACTGTATAGCTTCTAATCAAATTCTACGTGTTTTTTTTTTCCAGCTCTTCAATAAAATCCAGAGCTTCCCCGTGTACCTTTTAAGAGAAAAAAATGCCGCCAAAAATAACAGCTCTGCCGACGTCCCTGAATACATGTACTTGTTCCGAAAAATATGAGTCATTTCCTGCAGTCATAATAGTTTTTTTTATACTTTTCTCCCTTGCCGCACATTTATTCAAAAGTCTGGGTTATAGTAGTTTAGACGAATTCTCGAGTTTTTTTTCATTGTTTACGGTGTGATCTGGCGAGCAAATATATGTAATACTGTACAGCCTGGCGAGCAAATCCAGCGCAGTCGCCAGCCGTAACTGTAGATTCAGCTGGCAATTACCTGGCCAACTACAGTATGATCTCACGGCATACAATGAAACAACATGCAAATAATGGTAGAGGAACCGCCTGATGTACTGTTGTTCAAGTGCCATGAGGCCCGCAAAGTTAGCGGCAGCCCATGGCACTTTCAAATTCGACCGCAACAGCGTCCAAGGCAAGTCAATTCGAACCATGAAGCTCCTTTCGATTATCGTCGGACTTCCCCTCCTCGTCGCCGGCCTCGTCAACGGATACGCCAACCCACAGACGTGCACAGGAGTCTGCACCAATGCGCACGACCCGTCCATCATCCGCCGCGACGACGGCACGTACTTCCGATTCTCGACGGGCAACAAGATCGCCGTTCACTCTGCGCCGGCACTGACGGGTCCGTGGACGTATCGCGGAGCTGCTGTGCCCAACGGCTCAAAGATCAACCTGAAGGGCAAGGACGATCTCTGGGTATGTGATAACACTACTTTGTTTCGAAGCAATGTCTACATCACTAACTTAACGCGTCGTGTGTGTAGGCCCCCGAGGTGAACAAGATCGGCGACACGTACTACCTGTACTACTCGGTCAGCTCATTCGGTGGACAGAACTCCGCCATCGGTCTGACGCAGTCGAAGACCATGGAGCCAGGCTCGTGGGTCGATGCAGGCAGCGTGGGCGTCAAGAGCGATTCGTCCAAGCCGTACAACGCCATCGACCCGAACCTGATCCAGGTCGGCGGTCAATACTACCTCAACTTCGGAAGCTACTGGCAGGGCCTCCACCAGACGAAGATGACGTCTCCAGCGAAAGCTGGCGGCGGGTCTGCTTCCCAGATCGCCTTCACCTCCAACTACGAAGTGGTGGAGGCGGCGTTCGAGTTCGCCTACAACGGGTACTACTACCTCTTCTTCTCCAAGGGGTCGTGCTGCAAATACGACCAGACTCGTCCCGCCAAGGGCAAGGAGTACCGCATCCTCGTGTGCCGCTCCAAGAGCCCGACTTCGGGCTTTGTCGACAAGAACGGCGCCGACTGCAGGAACAACGGCGGCTCGATCGTGCTGGAGTCTCACGACTGGGTGTACGGCCCGGGAGGCCAGGGTGTGTTCAAGGACCCGAAGTACGGGCCCGTGCTGTACTACCACTATGGTGCGTTGTCGTGTTCATCTGTTGGTTAGATTGATTCAGAAATACTCACTGTCTGTCTGGTAATTTATATTTACAGTGGATACCCGCATCGGCTACGCGGACGGTGACAAGCGTTTTGGCTGGAACCAGCTCGACTTCTCGAGTGGCTGGCCGAAGGTGTAATGTGCAGCCACGAATGAGGGATGAATTTGTGTTAGACCAGACTTGAGGGGTTTTGGTGGTTAGAAAAGGCGTACAACATCATAAGTGTGAACGAAGAGTTTCAATATGTGAAACAGTACCTGCACCTTGAGACCATCCAATTTTTCACGATTGATCCTAGAAACGTTTGTTTGCTAAGCTTACTACAGAAGCACGAATGAAGACCTGACAAACTTTTCTGAAGTACATGTACATACAACGACGACACCTCTGAATGCCATCCCCCATAGTGAAAGAAGGAGAAATCCTTGTCCGTCACAACTAGGAACGGCTTCAAAAACACTTTAAGATAACTTACGGTAACAAAAAAAAAATTATTAATAATGCTCATACCGGTACAGAACACGTAAATTATATAAAGCCGACGCTATACAAAGACGAAGTATCATAATATGATATTATCTGATTGACTGGAGAGGTAATGCACGACTTTGTCTGTCGGATATTTGTGTCTGTCGGACCTTTGCGTCGTGTATACTGTACAGTTTTTTTTTCAATGAGTTCGTGCGCCGAAACCTGTCACTGAATTATACGGAGCGTTATTGGAAAAAGAGTCGAAATCGGATCTATAAATTGATAATGTCATGAAAACGACAACGGCTGAGCCTGCGAAGCATGCACTGCACAACGACAACCGATGCAAAATGCACTTCAGTCTATTGCGGCATGTATCTCGGTAACTGCGGTTTTCACAGCCGAATTTGCTCTTCTTCCAATCGCTCAAGTACATGTACTGCGGTAAGTGCGTTCACAGAAGCCGCGTGGGTGCAGTGCAAACTACATGTACCGCGAGTTGTTGAAGAGCAGGATTCTTAGCCGTCTGAGCGTTGGTACCCGAAGGGTCCATCATAATCCGTGCAAACAGATGCACGTTTACGCGGTTGCATCCGTCAACAAAGCAAATCCCCAGCAGCTTCCGTCTGCTGTGTAGGATCTGGCTGCGGTGCCTCTGGGCCTCAAACCCGTATGTTCTACATGTACTTATCCGCGTTGGCAGCGATATGTACATGTACCACGGGATAACATTCAGAGGAAAAGCGCCGCACGCTGTATCAGCTGGGATACTGTAGACCCCTTGCACTGCAAGGGGTCTACAGTGCAAGTTGCAGGAGCCGTCCGATCGAAACAGTCTACAGCACCAAAAAACAGCGGCGAAACAGTACATGTACACTCAATTTCAATTCAGAGCTCGGAAGTATCTACAGTGAACCAGTATTTCTCCGTCAGCCGCCATGAAGCTTCTTTCGATTCTCGTCGGACTTCCCCTCCTCGTCGCCGGCCTCGCCAACGGATACGCCAACCCACCGTGGACAGGAGTCTGCACCAATGCGCACGACCCGTCCATCATCCGCCGCGACGATGGCACGTACTTCCGATTCTCGACGGACAACAAGATCGCCGTTCACTCTGCGCCCCAGAATAATCATTTTGTACTGCATTCTGGGGATTTGAAGATTTATAGAGAAATTTTAGTCTTACAGTATCGTGAGTGCATGCAGCTTATCTTTACCGGAGCACTGCTCCTACGTAATAATCAGGCCTCTTTATTTGAGGTATCATACCTCATTCCCTCGATTAGCTTAATGGAGGTATGCCACGGCAAGTTAAGTGAGGTCCGGTGAGGTCCAAGGTGCAACTATAGTGAAATTAAGAATAATCTAGATATCCGCAATGGCTAGTGCATTCAATTTGCGTGAACTGCTTCGAGTGCAGAATGCCTTCAAGCGAGAAATCGGTGAGCGACTGCCGGTACTCGTCGCGTTCCCAACCAATGACAGAGAAATCCGACTCCACTGACGCCGTGTTGGGGAACGTTGTTGCCAACGCTCCACAAAACCGCTGAAGCACTCGATATCGGCCTTCAAACGCTTGCCAGCCTTCTTTAAACTGTGTTGTGCTGTCACTGCACGCCTCGAGCTTAGTTTTAAGCACAGTATCCAAGCTGATGTCTAACAGCAACTGCTGGTGATCAATCTCCACTTGTGCAACTTCTTCAGCGGTCCACCCCGCTTCTTTTAGTCGACTTTTGTGTGACCACAAACGGCACTTGTCCGCACTTTCATGAGTTGTTGTGGTAGCACTGGAGGAATGTCTTCGTCGGATCTTGGTTGGTTGGTTTGAGATCTTGTTGCAACAATGGTCGCGATTCCTCCAACCAAACCGGCGAACAACTCCGCGATCGAGCGTATGGTCTCGTCCGCATCGTCGGGATCAAGCGATGCTAACGCGTCTATCACAATTTGGCCTTGATCGTTTATGAAAGCACGAACATCTGCAAGTTTCACAGCACACGATGGCCGAATACCGTGTTCTGAGGACAGCACGAGCTGCTGAATACGCTCAGGTGGAAGGGGTCCTTCAACCTTGACCGTGTCGGACAGTCTCACGCGAAGATCACTCAGTTGGGCCGCTTGTTGCTGTAATAGTGTTGTCAGACCTTGAAGACTTTGGCACGTTGACGCCAAGATGGTTGCCACGGCGTTCAATGATAGTAGCATGACCCACCATTTGTTGTCGGGGGCTTCGTCAGGCGTTTTTTCTTTAATCTCGTTGCAAACTCGAGTTCGGTTCGCAACCAGCCAGGACGTCACTTTGTGCATTGAAAACCAGCGTGTGCTGACAAACTTGGGGCGCTACGTTATATCAATAGGGAAGCACTTGACTGATGTTGCTAATGCTCTGGTGTCTTCCGGCCATCTTAGCCGAGGTATGATCGGGCTTCTTAATTGAGGTACTGTGAGGGAAATGGTCCGATTTCCCTCAATTAGAGAGGCCTGGTAATAATAGTCTGCGTCGTTGTATCCGATAGGCTCGACTGAAGCTTCAGCATTTGCCGGGTTTGCGACCACGTGCACGTAGCACCTGGTACACACTGTCTGTCGTGACTTGGTGAAGAGCCATATCGGATACAGTTCGGAGCTGTCTGACTCAGACTTGTACGGTACAAGTTGGGTACAACACGCGCTCTCCAGACGCGGTGTACTGCCCTCTCCAGACTCGGAGGCGAGGCGGGCTGTGTTGTGTCGCATCGGCACAGGCGACGTAGCATGAGGGCACGAAGGACCGGTGCACGCGCTGCATATTCAGCGCACCTGCTGAACGAGCTCCACGTGTCGTGATCGCTTTGGTCTGCGCTAATTTTTTCCGTAGCGAGTGCTCTAGATATCATGCAGTTTTTAGATGTATTAATCTTCGTATCAACATGATAGCGTTGTATACATAATAGGTTGCCGGTATTGGCGACCGTCGGGCAGGGCAGACGGACGCAAGGCGGCGATGAGCAGGGTGCGCAAGTAGGACGGAAGCGTCCGAGGGTGCCGGAAGACCGACAGCCGGCGGTGTGTGACGACGAGCGGTCACGAAGCGAGAGCGAGCAGCCGGGTGTGGGTTCGCCACCCAGCGGGAGAGCGGCTGGACCCCACGATGAGAAGGCCAAGCGGGCCACGAGGGTTGACTAAACGGCGGGTTTGGAGATGGGGTGCTTGAAGTACCTCGGCTCGCAAGATCCGCGAATCAGCGGTGAGGAGGCGGCCTCGCGACCGAGAGAGAAAGCGCTCAGTTGAGATTTTGCGGCGTGGGAAGCACGTCGGCGAAGTACGGAAGAACAGGCGGACGCAAAGAGGTAGATTGTTGGCTTAGGCTAGCGTTTACTGCGTTAACTAGTAATACAAAGTAGAAACGGACGCATACGTAGGCGTACGGTCCGGCAGGGGGGAACCGAGTGGATTCCTGACGGCCTGAAGCGAGTTTAGTGGCGCAAAGTGGCCATAGCGAGTCGACGCGCAGCAAAAGCACTTGGGCCTTACGACCCACCGGCAAGCAGGTGTCCCTAGACTTGTTACATAGTGGTCATACAGGGGGCTGCAAGAAGCATTCGAGACACTATGACGGCTTCGACCTTGGCGAGGACGAAGACGTTGACGAAATCCGGCAAGTCGCGACGAGTGACGCGACAAGCGGCGAAGAACCCGGGCTCGAAGAGCGAGAGCGGCGGCGATACGGGCGACAGTGACGAGGACAGCGAACACCGCGACGAGGAGAAGGCGCTGGGCACCGCGGTGGATGCTCCACACGCGGCGAAGCAAGACTCGCCGAGTCGTGGATCCGAAGAAACGCCAGTTCTCACCGGAACGGACGGCGAAACGGCGGCGGCTGACGGGAGATCGGCGCCAGACGACGCCGAGGCGACGAGTCACGGCGAGCCCTCCGGCGAGTATGCAGTGTCGGCGGAGATGACCGCAGTGACGGCCGCGCTGCAGCACCTGACGACAGTGGTCGCTGGCTTGCAGGCGCAAGCAATTGTGGCGGCGGCGCGTGAAGACGGCGATGGTGGCGCTGGGCGCGGGGCGGCAAACGAGGTGCCTCCGCCACCAGATGCCAATGTGGCGGCGGTTGTGGAGCCGGTCCCGGTGGCAGCGACGGTGGTGGCACGGGCTGCGCCGGATGACCGAAGGGCGCCACGAGGCGAAACGGCTCGGCACGGAGACGACGAGGTGCGGGCGACGGGTGCTCGGATCGGGAGAGCAGCTCCACCTGCGACGACGGCGACACCAAATACGGAGATGGCGGCGATGGCCACGGCCGTCCAGCAACTGACGGCCATGGTCACCAGGCTGCAACAGCCCGCGGCGGCAGGCGCGCGATCCACGACGCAGCACGGTCAGCGGGCACCGAGGCAACCTGAGCGACTTGCAGGACGCTCGCCTGGGCCTCCGGATGACGGCGGCAGCTCGTCGGAGGCGGAGAGCAGCAGCAACGACGGCGACGATCCGGACGACAGTGCCGGTAGCGACTCGGAGCGAGACGACGAAGACAGTGACGCAGGCGACAGCTCGGATGACGAGAACAGCTCGGGTGGGCGGCGTGCGCGACGTGCGCGACGTGACCGGCGTCGTACGCAGCGACGCGAGCGTCGTAGTGAGGGGAGGAACGAGCGCGATGACGCACGGCAACCAAGGCGGAAGAGTGTGAAGGATCTGGAACTGCCGACCTACACACCCTCCCCGAAAGTCTCTGTCTCGACGTGGATTGACAGGGTCGACCTGGCTCTGAAGGGCGCGGAAGAGTCCGGCCGAGGGAAGTGGACCGACAAGGCCCTGTACTACATTATGGGCAATAAGCTCATGGAAAACGCGGTGCGCTGGTGGGTCAACATGAACCGCCGCCTTCCCACCAGGAAGAAGACCTGGAGCAACTTGAAGAAGGCCCTACTCCGGCGGTATGGCGAAAAGCTGGACAAGTCAGCTGCTGAATGGCGCGTGAGCATGCGTCGGATGATGCCTGGCGAGACCTATGCTGATTTTGTAGCAGGGCTGAGAGACGTGGTGGGTCGAAACAAGATCAGTGAACGTGTATTGTTAGCGCAGTTCTACCGCTGCCTAGACAAGACGACTAAGAAATTAGTTTGCCAATCTCCCAAGCCGAAGACACTCGAAGAAGCGGGTGGACAAGGCGACGGACATCGACGATCCTATGGACAACGTGGCGCAAGGGATGATTAATGTAGGACTTCCGTGGGTGACGGCGCCGAGTCCGTACCTGATTCCTATGGACGGCACCACCGGCCAGATGATGATGATCCCCGGTATTGGCGGCACGAACCTGCCCGCCCAGATGACGAGTACGGCGGCCGGCGGAGACGGCAGCACGATGACGAGGGAGGACGTCGAGCATGTGGCGCTCTTTACGAATCCCCAGGGAGTCTATAATGGGTACTCCGGCTCGTGGGATCCGCCGCCAGGACATCTCTGGAACGGCAAGTATTGGTACGAGCCGCGGAAGGTGGAGCGAAAGCGGTCAGCCGCGTCACCGGTGGCGAGCAAGACTGTGGTGAAGAAGCCAGTGACGAGGACGAGACCGAAGCGCGAAGCGATCGAGTCCAGCAGCGACGAGTCCGACGCGAAGCCGCGGAAGAAGCGGGTGAAGGCCGCCGTACGGCAAGTGGTGTCGGAAGAGAAGCGCGGCTCCGACAGTGGTCAGCCTTCCAGTCGGCGGGCCGAGGCGGACGGAAGAGCAGGCGGCGTCAACCAGGCCAGCACCAGCGTCTGTTTTCAGTGCGGGCAGGCAGGTCACTGGGCGATGCAATGCCCGAATGAGTCTAAATGCTACGCGTGCAACAAAACTGGGCACTACGCTCGGGTGTGCCCAGATGAGGCGGCAAAACTCGCAATGACGAGTACATGAAGCAGCGGGGGCAGAAGTCGCGAACGTCGGCGGAAAACGACGACGACCGGGCGCGGTAGAGGGGGTATGGCGTCCGGCGCACGACGAGATTCCCCAGCAGGAGAAGATGGTCGTAGGTGGAGCCGAAGGAGGACGTGTTCTAGTAGTACAGACTGCTGGACGCGGACTCGAGACGAAGGAGGAGGAACAGACGACGAGGGCAGACGAGAAGACGACGGCGAGTCACCCTAGTGACGAGAGGAGCGGAGAGATGATGACGGCGGCGGTGCACACGGTGGCAACAGCGGCCGTACGCCAAGTGACGAGCGAGCCAGCGATGGGCGCTCGGAGCCAAGGCGGAGTGGTGGAGATGATGAAGGAAGATGCGGCGGGGCGTGACGGAGTGCGCGCTGCGCGATATGTCGCGACGGTGAGGCCGGTAATGGCCTCGGCGAAGTATGTGAGGGCGACGCCCAAGGTCGCGACGGAGGGCGACGAGTGCGGCGTCAGTAAGCGCGTTGACGCGCGAAGAAGTGAATGAAGTCGGCAGGAACGACCTGCTGAGCAGCGCGAGGGAGAGGCCTCGATGACGAAGCTGCTACGAAAAGATGTGCCGTGGGAGTGGACGGTGGCGCAACAAACTGCTTTCGAGCAAGTGAAGGCGGTGCTAATCACCAAACCCCTACTGATATATCCTAATTTCGCGTTGCCGTTCAGGCTGGTCACGGATGCGAGTAAGGTGGATCTCGGCGCGTGTTTAATGCAAGATCACGGACGCGGGTGGCAGCCCGTAGCGTACGCGAGCAAGGTCAATAGCCAGACTGAGGCTAATTACGGAATCACGGAGCTGGAATGCTTTGCCGTAGTTTGGTCTATTAAATTGTTTAGGCCGTATCTGTACGGCAGGCAGTTTACGATTATTCCCGACCATGCGGCGCTCAAGTGGTTGATGACGAGCGCCAACTTGACCGGCAAGCTTCACCGGTGGGCCTTAACGCCGCAGGAATTCGATTTCGAAGTTGAGTATCGGCCGGGCACTACGAACGTGGTGGCGGACGCGCTGTCCAGAGCGCCCACGTCCACGGTGAAAGTTTTGGCTGCGGTAGGAAGGCGACGGCGGGCACGACAACGATCAGCTGCGACGACAGAGGCGGTAACGACGGGAGCGACAGCCACGGCAGGGACGAACAACTCGGCGGTGCAAGCACCGAGGACGAGTCACGCGGTAAACGCGTCAGTAACGCGTGAGCCGAACGCGTCCGGCAATGAGGGCGAGTCTTTGCATGCAGTGCCCAACACGGGTGTGACGAGCACTGAGGCGGCAGGACGCGAAAGTGCTGCTGTGGTGGCAAAAGACGCGTCCGGCGGAACGGACGGTACGGCGGTGAACGACACGGACGCTGGCGGAGGCGGGATGGCGACGGGAGTATGGCGAATGGCGGCAAGTGCGGCGGCGAAGGCGGTGCGGTGGACGAGATGGCGGTGAACGGTGTTATGAGTGAGACGATGAACGACGACTCGGTGGGCGCGACTGCGGAGACGAGCGACGCGCCCAGTACGAGAGCTGAGCACGGAAGCGTGACCGACAGCGCGACGACGTCAAAGAGCGACGGGCGAAACCCTGCGGACCAGCGAGTCCGTGGCGGTGCTAGTGTCGACGGCGGTGGACGTGGAGTGCAGAAGGCGGTGAGTCTCGACGGTGGACGAGTAGTGCCGACGCGACGCGATGATGGACGAGCGGAGGCGACGGGTGCGTCAGCACCGACGCGTACGGAGGCGGAGGTGATGGCGCGACGTAACGGTGGACGAGCTGGGACGATGAGTGCGGCGACGCGAACGCGTACGGAGGCGGACGTGTCGACCAGGCTCGGTGGCGAACGAGTAGTGGCGTCGGAGGACGGCGCAATGCCAACGCGTACGAAGGCGAAGGCAACGGCGAAGCCCGGCGGCGAACGAACGATGGTGGGGGACACGACCCCACCGGTGCGAAAGAAAACGAAGAGGGCCGCATCCCCTCCCCGTGGACGTAAGGTGTCGACGGCACTGCGACAGTCGAAGACCCGGGTGGTGCCGAGCCCCGGCGACGACAGCGAGCAGGCGGTGCATCGAGTCGGCCCAATACTCGGAGGCGACGGAGAGTCGACTACATCCGCTACGGTGGAGATGAACGGGCAGCGTCAAGCGGCCGTCGACGAGCAGATCAGGCGGCGTGCGCAGGAGCCGACGCTGCAGCTGACAGACGCCGAGATTACGAGTGCGCAGGTGAAGAGTCGTCTGGTGCAGCGGCTCCTGGAGGCCGGCATGCATCGAGGCATGAAGGTCGAGCGACGCCACGGGCTAGTGCTGATCGAGACTACGAAGGGGCGACGAGCGATTCTGCCTCCGGAGCTATGGGCAGTGGCGTTTAAAGAGCATCATGACTCCGTGTGGGCCGGACACCTGAGGGCTCCACACACCTACGCGCGGATTGCGCAAGTCTCCTGGTGGCCCGACCTACAGCAGCAAGTGAGGCGGTGGGTCCTTGGCTGTCAGGAGTGTGGCAGCAGGAAGGCGCGCCCTCGAGAAGTGGTGCCGCCGTTGAGGAGTCTACGAGGTGGAGAGGTCGGGGACAGGTGGGCCCTCGACGTAGCGGGACCCCTGCCGACTAGTGACGGTGGCCAACGCTATGTGCTCGCAGCGGTAGAGTATGTCACGCGGTATGCTGTGGCTACGACGGTGCAGCAGCACACGGCGGACAAGGTGGCTGAGGTTTTGATGCGGCATGTGGTGCTGAAGTTCGGCTCGTTCCGTGAGCTGCTCACGGACGGAGCACCCGAGCTCACCGGCAAGGCGATAGAGCGGCTAGTCGTCTTGCTGCAAGCGCAGCAAACTAATCCCGTCCCGTACAGGCCTCAGATGGTGGGGGCTCGTGGAAAGGTTCCACAGGACGTGGAAAGATTGCGTCTCTACCTACATGAACGACGATCGCCAGCATGACTGGGATACCTGGGTGGACTTCGCGGTCTACGCCTACAACTCGGCGCAGCATTCGACGGTGAAACTAAGCCCGAACGAGCTCATGATGGGCAGGCGACTGCGCAACCCGAACGAGCTGTTACGCTCCACGAACGTGGGCGAAGCTGGCGAGTTGAACGAGTACCATCGGCGACTACTGGAGGCAATGTCCAGTAGCCAGGCGTGTTCGGATCGTGCGCGTGCGCACGAACAGGAGCGGCAGGCAAAGTATTACGACCGGAAGGTCAAAAGGAAGCGGACGTTCGCCTCAGGCGATCGGGTGTGGATGTATCGGCCGCCACGCGGGCCGAAGGCGTCGAAGTTCGTGCATCAATGGCTAGGGCCCTTGAGGGTGGTGGAGCCAGCCGGTTATGACAACCTCTTACTCGAGAGAGAGGACACGGACGGAGAACCAGAGCGCTTTGTGGCGCACGAGTCGTTTCTAGTGACCTATTATTACCCTACGGCGATGCTAGAGCGTGCGGCAGCTGACATCGCAGCACAGCTGGAGTATGAAGACGCCGGCGAACGAGAAGTTGTCACGGCGACACGCGCGGCTGTACGCGCAGCGGTAGCAGCCTCGCCAACTACGGCTGCTGCAGGAAGCGCGAAGCGCCCGAGACGAGCAGTGGAGAGTGCGGCTACACCCGGAGGAGCGAGTGAGATCTTGGTGGAGCTGCGTAGGCGTCGGCGGCGGAACAAGGCCGGCCACTACGTACTTGAGTACGAGTTGCGACCCGCTATCACCGGCGGCCCGCGAGGAGATGCAAGTGACGGCGACGAGAGGAAATGGGTCTCCGCGACAGAGTACGACACGCTCTTCAATGCCGACAGAGTCGTGGAAGACTCTGTGGGTAGAGAAGGCGTGTAATTGGTTGCCGGTATTGGCGATGAGCAGGGTGCGCAAGTAGGACGGAAGCGTCCGAGGGTGCCGGAAGACCGACAGCCAGCGGTGTGTGACGACGAGCGGTCACGAAGCGAGAGCGAGCAGCCGGGTGTGGGTTCGCCACCCAGCGGGAGAGCGGCTGGACCCCACGATGAGAAGGCCAAGCGGGCCACGAGGGTTGACTAAACGGCGGGTTTGGAGATGGGGTGCTTGAAGTACCTCGGCTCGCAAGATCCGCGAATCAGCGGTGAGGAGGCGGCCTCGCGACCGAGAGAGAAAGCGCTCAGTTGAGATTTTGCGGCGTGGGAAGCACGTCGGCGAAGTACGGAAGAACAGGCGGACGCAAAGAGGTAGATTGTTGGCTTAGGCTAGCGTTTACTGCGTTAACTAGTAATACAAAGTAGGAACGGACGCATACGTAGGCGTACGGTCCGGCAGGGGGGAACCGAGTGGATTCCTGACGGCCTGAAGCGAGTTTAGTGGCGCAAAGTGGCCATAGCGAGTCGACGCGCAGCAAAAGCACTTGGGCCTTACGACCCACCGTCAAGCAGGTGTCCCTAGACTTGTTACAGCGTCTTGCTCTTTCAACTCTTGTGCTCTTCCCTGCCGCTATTGAAACAGCATTTGTTTGTACAGCGCTGTATCTGCACGAAGCGGGACACAGCCAACGCCGTGCTGGCCAGACGCGCGGCTGCCGCTGCTCGAAGACGTCGAGGTCGAGTTGGACTCGGTCGAGCCCACAGACGAGGCCGTGATCGAGTACCGAGTCGGCGATGACCAAGCCGCCGTGTTGAGAATGTCATGCGGGCAGATGGCCGAGCAGTTGAAGCGCTTAATGCGCACAAGCTGCTTGTCAGCGGCGTTGGTCTGAGTGATGCACGACATGCACGTGTGGTAAATGGAGGAGGTCTCCGTGGCAGTCGGTTTGATCTCTTGCATGCAGTGGAGCTGCACTGCAAGCCTGCAGCCCGCAGGGGTACATGTATCCGTAGCAGCGTAGCAAAACTGTGTGGTCGTACACAATGAAATCCTCAGTTAAATTACGCATTGTGTGGCAGTACACAATGGAATGCCAGCTTAAATTACGCAGTATGTGACAGTATGTGACTCAAACTCGAGTCACAACTGGTCACATACTCGTACTTTATCTTGAAATCGTATGTGACAGCAGTCGCGGCCATCTGTTTGACATGCCTCTGGCTTCAGGCACAGTATGTGCCTTCGTTCGACTTGTCCGCGTCGAATTACTGCAGTCCGACAGCGATACCACGAGATAATGGAAGAGCTCTGCTCGCGGCATCAGCTGGGATAGACTCCTTGCTGGGACTACTGTACAGTACTTGTACAAGGGTTATTGTGGTTTTCAAGCTTTTTGCCCTCTGATTTGACGAAGCCTTACCATTATGGTGTATTTCGGAGTCTGATTTACAAAGTCGCGCATCGCACGAAGAAGCTCTGAAATTTAGAAAGTTTCAAGAAACTGTATTGTTTGTTGTCCATGACACTACATTTTTCTCTACCATCACAAGTGGTTTTACATTTCTTCGTACCATTAAAACGTTTTTTTTAAACGGTTATTGCTTTGGCGATAATAAAGCTCAATTTACCACATTGACAATATTTGACTCGTGCTCACATACCATTGACCAAGAGAGCATCTGGTGCATCGTGTGCTTCAAATGCAGGTACCGAATTCCCTTTGTTATGACGTACTCCTTGTTATGGCATACCAGTACACCGTTAATTAGCCAATAGGAGCCTCCTATTAGGAGGACGAATGGGAAGAGCACCGGTGCAACCTTAGTTATCACTAGAGCTGTTTCGTGCATTTTGGCGAGCATGGCCATCAATTGTAATTTGCGGAAGTTACAGACAGTAAAAGTATGACCTTCCGTGTTGTTTTGCTTTGGGCTATGATCGTAATAAACCACTGTGGTTTCCGTGCACGAATGGGGGATGGACTTTTGTGCACTACGCGAAAGATTTCAGCACTGCACTTAACAGCTCTAGTTATCACATACTGTACAGTACCCAAATTGTCTCTCCTACAGAGCTAAAAGCTTTCAAAAGTGCACTTTTGGACCATACAACTTGGTCTGATGGGGCAGCATCTACCATATTGTGCTTCCCAGCTAAATTTACCTTTTTCGCTGGATTGACCAAACCGTCATCCAATCGACACTTCACTCTGATTCGTCAATATTATGAGTATTGAAAATCTGTTGCTGTCAAAGGCCATTTCTATCAAGACCCGTCAACGCTCGGAACAACTAGAGCTTGCGTGACCGCGTCCACACAGCGTAACAATGATTTCTCTCTTTTTTATTAAACTCGATCACCACATTATCGCAGCAAAACTTCAGAGCTTCTCTTCGTGCGAAGCACGACTTTGTTCCACCGAGCGGTGGCATTGCCGTAGCTCTCTCCTTCAGATTGAAGAGGCACAAGTTCTGCCCAAACCTGCCGGTCAATTTTATGGCGCGTCGCCGTGTTTCTCTTGTGGTCTCGGCAGTTTATAGGCTTGGTTTTGAAGATGAGGAAGGGGTCGAGCTTGTTGCCGTCGCTGTCACCGAACAGCATGATAGTTACGCGCTCCATGGTCTTGCCGACACAGCGAACCCACACCGTCTTGGCGCCCAGCGGCGAGACAGATTGAGTATGAAGGTACTCGTAGTTTACACCTAAAAAGTACCATTATTAAGTTAACGACCATAAAACAAAAGACTCTTGAAACTTACCCGTTAATGGCCAGCGCTCTACACCGTAAATATCTTGAGCTCCTTCATCTTGTCTCGCACGATGGCGCTGAATTCCGCAGCCTTGGCTGCATCCGGCAGGCCAGTACGGGTACGGCGACAGACGGTAATCTTGTGATGGTGCAAAAAATGTATGCGTCAGCTCCAAGTAGCTGAAATTGCGCCGTAGGGGGGCTGATACCCACTGCATACTGGAGCTTGAGCATGAGCGCTGCCACGGGCACGTCGTCTAGTTAATTCATTCCACCAGCTGCTCTTCAGCTGCAGGGGGGGGGGGGGGCTCCATGCCACGGCTGCGGTCGCGGCAGCGCAGACGGGAGCCGTTTGAGCACTTGGCCTCAATCGTAGCACGGACGGTCTTCCACGCGTAGTACTGGCGCTTCTGGTTCGGACGCTTGCCGCGGTTTATCTCGGGGTGGAAGCGCGAGATAGTCTCTTCCATCGTGGCTGTGTCTAAAAAAACCAACCCACCGAGCTTATGCTAGTAGGAAACAGTCGTGCGCTTGTAGAGCCTGGGTCGTGTTCCCTAGCATGTTGTACGTTTCCTTCCTGCGTTTGCCATCTTCCATGGAAATTCAAAATGTCAATGTAAAAGGCAATGGTTGGTATGTGTGTGAATTATGACATCGAATCGACCGTAAGTTGCATTGTTGGCTGTCCGTGAAAGCGACTTATGCTATCGTTTTTTTAAGTAAATTACACTGTGCGCTATGCCATCGATTCCTGCGACAGGAAAAATGTGATGCTTTGATTGGAGCCTTCGCCGAAGGACTTATGACAAAAGCGCAAGTTCAGCGATGCGGTACTACCTCGACCTGTGTATTTTAATGCCCCGTAAAAAATCGTTTGAAACGTGAAATCCAAATTGGGAGTGGTTTCTGTATATCCCGTAATTCGCAAAATAGACACATAGCCACACCACTGAAAGAGCTGCAGTCGAGATGTCCAAGTGGAGCAAGAAGAACCGCCCGCCCGCGGGCTACGAGTACATCCAGCCGGTGATGGACGCGCTGGAGAGCGAGCTGCGCGAGAAGATGAACGAGCCGCACGAGGGAAAGCGGCAGTGCGAGGCGCTGTGGCCCGTGCACCAGATCAACTGGCAGCGCAGCCGCTACGTGTACGACATGTGGCACAAGTACCAGCGCATCTCGCGCGAGGTCTACGACTTCTGCGTGCGGCGCAAGCTGGTGGACGCCAACCTCGTGGCCAAGTGGAAGAAGCCAGGCTACGAGCGGCTCTGCAGCACGTTCGCCATCAACACCAAGAACTACAACTACGGCACGGTCAGCATCTGCCGCGTGCCGAGGCAGCAGCTCTCGGAGGGGCAGCAGGTGCAGGAGAAGCACAGTGGCTGTCGGGGCTGTGCCTCTGGACCCGGAGGGTTCCACAACATCTTCGGCAACAAGTACGGCCAGTACTTGGCCCGGATCCAGATCGCCCGCGAGGAGGCGGCGAAGAAGGGGGTGGAGGAGGAGACCCAACCTCAAGTGTGGGCTACGGAGCAGGAGGAGGAACAGTATGAGAGCGGCGCCGAGGAGAAGAAGAGGAAGAGAGACGAACCTGCTAACGACAGTGGAAGTGACGACTCCTCGAGTGGAGGAGAGAGTGACAGTGACGAGGAGGAGGAGGAGACCAAGGAGGAGGATGCACCCTCGAAGAAGAAGCAAAAGGCGGAGGAGTAAAGTTATGTGGCCTGTAGCATCGAGGCGATGGATACAGAAGTCCGTCTTCTACAATAGATTTCGATGAGCATTGATTGACCTGGTACAGTACTCACTCTGAGGTTGACGTTACCACACATAGGGCAGTAGCTTCCACTTGGGCAGCTCGTCGAGACGATCGCGGAATTTGTCCTCGATCCATTGGGAGCTGAGGTGCGCGAGGAGAAGCTGGTTCCCGAGGACCCAGGCGGACACGAGGTACAGCATCGTCGTCGTGCCACCAGTGACCAGAACGAAGGCCGCGTACAGCATGAGCTCCGTCGTGTACAGTGGACTGCGAACGATCTGGAACCAGTCTCCGCGCGGGAGCACGTGCTTCATGTCGTTGGCACGCTTTTGATGTGCTAGGAGATAGTTGCAGCGCGTTTGGTGGTCGGACGCCACGATGAACACGACGACGCCCACTACAGCCATCAACAGACGCACAGTCGTGAATTCGTGCACTGTAATCGAGTCCGGGTCAAAGAGGACGGAGAGGACCGTCGCGACGTAGTGGTAAGTGCCTACGAACAAAACTACAGTAACAGCAGTCAAGAAAACTCCATCAGTGAGGGCACCATGTCTCCCAACTAAACCCCCCAGGTGAATGACTAGACTTACTGCACGCGTGCATTCGTGCGTCCCCGAACTCGGTGATGAGGAGCGATTCCAAGAAGCGCCTCGTGGTGTGGAGCGAAAACAACGTCAGGAACGCGACGGTGTGTGGCTGGATGAAGATTGAGCTGCTGCCCTCCGACGGGTGTGCGAGGTGCAGAGCGTATTGAACCGCCTCAGTATCTTGCCAGAAGACCGTGATAACCAACATCAGGATGCTATGCAGCGCTCCGACGAGGTAGAACCAAGTCCAGTAGCTCTTGGGCACCTCCACGCGCAGCAAGGAGAGTCCGGGGACGGCCCCAGTGGTGCGCATCTTGCCCTGCAGAACGAACCCACGGCAGAAACTACTTCGGAACGAGAGCACCGCCCCCGTCACGGCTATCAGCCACGAGAGCTGCCACAGCGCCAGCATCCCCAAGGACTGCATGGTGCTGTTTGCTTTGAGAACCGGATTTAACCGATCATGCCTATGTGCATGACGTGGACAAGGCTGCAAGACCGAATGAAGCAATTCGTGCACGTTGAAGTGGTCTCTATCAATAGGGGAATGCTGCGATAAGAACATCGGAAGTGGAGCCGCTAATAATGCGATCAGCGCAGGTATTTCTGCTGCAGTGAAGAGAGGAGACCGAGGGCATTCGAGACCCGAAGTGGTTCTACACACCAGTAGTGGACAGTTGTGACAGAAGCAGCATGGTATCCCGAGGTTCGACCATCCACCACACGCGCCGCACCAACAACCCGTTCATGACCACGAGCTCCGGCGTCGTCGGCATCGATTTGCGTGAGAAAGTGGCATTCGACGCGCCTCAGCTTCGCAGCAGCTCGAGCAACAACCACATCGGGGCGCGATCGACGAATACGCTGACCGAGTTCATGTACCAAACGACGTCGGGCGCTCTAGGCGAAGGGGTCCACGCGCAGGAGCGCTCGCGATTGAGTCAGCGGATGGACAAGCTCACGCTTCACAAAGGTGCGTGCTTCTAGCGGTTGCAGTCCCCACCGAGAGCGGACTAATGAGCAATGAGCTGCCTGTACTGTCAACGCAGAGGTCGAGTCTTCCGGCGTCGTCACCATTCGAAAAGTCGACGTCGCAGCGCCAGAAGACTTCGCCGTTCGCCCCGAAGACGTCCTGCCCAAGCCCATCGACATCAAGGCGATCACTGAGGCCCGAGGCGAGCACCCTATGTACGCCACCAGCTACCGAGACATCGGCGCCGACAAGGCCCAGCTCAAGGTCGAGGCCGAGCGCCTCGGACGGCCCAACACGTTCACCAACTCGTTCAACGGGTTCCGGTACCGCGACTTCGGCCTCAACACCGCCGTGACCAAGTCCCGCATCTGCGACCAGCTCGATTTGTCCTAAGCTTTCTCTCTCTCTCCATGTACCAGCATCCTGCACCCTCCACAACTCCCTTCACACAAAAAAAATAAAATAAAAAACACACACACACAAACAGCAAATTTTACCCGTTCTTCCCTTGAATTTGTTTCTCGTTGCAATTGCTTGTAAGGGTCCCGTCCTTCCTGACGCATGGCTCGGCTCTCTCCCTTCTGCTTAGTCGTAGCCCTTCTTGGAGAAGTCGACGAAGACCGTCTCCTTGGCGGGCAGCGGCGTCATGTCGATGTTGATGGCCTCGAGGGGCGACAGCTCCACGTCGTCCGGGATGACGCCGTCCGGGAAGCAAACGTCCAGCGGGATGGGCGCGTTGCGCATGTAGAGGCTGCCGCCGGGCATGTAGTTGAATATATAGCGGTCCGGGTGGGTGTAGTGGTCCACCTTCTCCTGCGCCTCGCGCACCAGACGCTTCGCCAGACTACAATGCAATAGTACCAACATTTGTCAGTCGAAGAGTCCAGACAGCCAGAACAGAGACAAAAGTTGGTACGCACCCGGACTCCGGGTCCAGCGCGCTGTTGGCGTCGAACTGCGCGCGGATCTTGGTGGCCTCCTCGTTCCAGAGGCGGCGGTCGATGACCCACGAGTCGAGCGTCTTGAGCGACTTCTTGTACAGGCGCTGCACCGTCTGCTTGTGCGAGAGCTGCGGGGCGGCGCCCACGAAGCGGCCCACCACCTCGCGGAAGGTCTTGTTCATGTTGGCGTTCACCACGGGCTTCACCATCGTCGCCTGCCTTGAGCTGCCTTAGCTTAGCTGGTCGGTGTCGGGCGATTCAGCGTCAAGCGGGAGCCGCACGTTTTGCGTCGGACCTGGTGGGGATACGGGTTTAGGCAAAACTCGGCGATAGGCGTATGCCAAAGGCAGGTTGTATACAAACTACCTGTCAAATGGACCAAAAAGGCGATAATTGACTCGATGTGTATGGGAAAAGGGGCTCGGTCCGGTCCGGCTGGGACCGGTTACAACGACCATCACTCTGAGATGTGTCGGATTGTGCACTTAGATAGCACTTTTTTGGTAACGTGGTTTACCAATTGATGGCCTCTTAGCTCTGTAAATAAATTTCAGAGAACTATCATACACGAAAGTACTGTTAAACCTCCCACTTTTTTCTAGTGAAAGAGTGTTGCATTTTAATCTGTATTTAGTGAAATGAAGCAAATGAAAAAAATCGCGGAATTACGCGACCGATTCTTCTAAATTTAATCTTAAAGCAACTACATGTGCATTCCGTGAGCGACTCCCTTCTCCTCGTCCTGCTGAGCTGCCATGTTGTTGAAAATGTGCTCCAGCGCAGTCTCACTGACGCTGTACTCCTCCACGTTCAGATCGGCGCGAGTTTGTTCAAGCACCCGGAAAATCTCAGCCGGCCGCAAAGTTGCAGCGCTGTCCGGTCGATGTTTTGGCACTTGGAAGCGGAAGTGCTCGCCCTGCTGCTCCGCTAGAGAACTACCCGGAAATTTGCCCTCGAAAAAGCTCTGCAGCTGCTCGCCATGGGATTCGGAGACCCACCACGAGCAGAAGTTGTCCACCGAGATCGTCCCCTGAGCTTCAAGCTGACTGCTGAGCAACCAGCCAGTTCCCGTGTGGTCCAGAATGCGAGAGCCGCGCTCGGAGGAGCCCAAAGCTGTGCACAACTCTCGGATGTTGGCCGTCGTGATCTTCACCTCGTTGTTGGCTTGAGTCGAGCTTTGACGTTGGCTAGTTCTGCTGCTTCGACGCGTTGAGAGACTTCTCTCGGCTGAGAGGAAGGCCGTCACTTGGTCCTTGACAGCATCCAGCTCCAACTCATCCGCGTTTGTTGAACTTGTTCGCAGTGTGATCTCCACCGTGTAGCCCCGTCCAAACTTCTGTTTCAGGTGTTCGACGCTGCCCAGACACTTCAACCGACCACTCACGAGGATGCCCACCCGGGAGCACAGAGCCTCGCACTCTTCCATGCTGTGAGTAGTGAGAACCACACACGCTCCACCGTCACGCCGATCCGTCGAGCATACGCGCGCGATCACGTCCCACATCTTCCGTCGCGAACTCGGGTCCACTCCTGTGGACGGTTCGTCTAGAAAAACGACACGAGGACGACCCAGCAGGGCGATGGCCGTCGACACCTTGCGCTTGTTGCCACCGCTGAGACCCCGCGTGAGCTTGTCTCGGTATTTCGCGAGACCCAATTCGTGGATCTGCTCGTCGACTGCGGCATTCACGAAAGCCTCGGGAATGCCCTTGATCCGGGCGTACAGTTGCAGTTGCTCCTTCACAGTCAGCAAGTCGTGCAGCGCGTCGAACTGCGGACAGTAGCCCATTGTCTTCCGAGCTGCAGACGAACTGGTCGACAAGTCGAAGCCGCTCAGAGTCACGAAGCCATGTGTAGGCGCCAATTGACCCGTGAGCACAGCCATCGTCGTGGACTTTCCGGCGCCGTTGATGCCCAAGTAGCCGAAACACTCGCCGCTCTTAATGGACAGACACAAATCCTTCAACGCGACCTTGGCCCGAGGCTTGCCGGCGTACTGCTGGCGTAAATTTCGGATGAAAACGAGATCGTTTGGCTGAGGAGCCTCGTGCTCCACGCGATGTCGCTCACGTTGCACGTCGTCCTCCTCTCCTTCGTCCGTCGCTCCGTCGGAATCAACACCCACTGCACTATGATGCGTCTTCTCCGAGGCGGTCTGATTCCACTTGACGGAGCGGTTCTCAAGCACGAACACGAGTACGGACATCACTGCAGCCTCCAGTAGCGTGTACATCAGCGGAGCACCGATGATCTCCATATCAAACGGCTGTCGCACGCAGCACGAAGGTGTCAAGCGGTCCCAACACTCCGTGCATTCCTCTTTCCCCAGGCCTTCAAACACCCCGAAGAAAGAAGGAGATGTCGGAATCCAACGAGCCGAACCAAACAGAGCTCGGCGACTAACTTTCCGCGTGGCCAGCTCGAAAATGCCATTGTTCAGCGTGTACCCGGGGAAAATCATGAAGACCCAACGCAAGTAGTTCTGGTCGAGGGACGACAACGTCAAGGTACCAGAGATCGTGAAGTTGACAATGCGGCACATGAAGGAGAAGATGCTCAGCAAGCCACCCGTGCCCAGGGCAAACACAAGCAACGCAGTCTGCGCCACTGCGTGCTTCACATACCTCCTCGAGAACAAGTACGCCAGTGGGATGATAGCCCAGACGTGCGCGATCACCAGCACGATAATGGCAAACACATCCGCTGTGCTTGCGTTTGCTGCGCCACTTGGCGTCATCGACAGCGGGATGATGATCGCTGCTGCGACGATGGGGATAATCGTGAGGAGGATATCGTGCGACCAGCACGCCATCCAATACGCAGAGACATTGGCACCACTTATGAGCTGCAAACCCTTAGCGTTCTGGATCGGGTCCTTTTCGCGGACAACAAAAGCCACAATAGCCGCTGGGATGAAAGCGAACGCCAGCATGATGACAAGTGCCACCAAGAAGCCGTTCAGAGTAACCTGCAGCTTGGCATTGTTCTTGGCGAGGCAGTTGCTGTTGTAGCATGGAGTCGAGCCGCATGTGTTGCATGGGTACCATGGAGACGCAACGTTACTGGCATCGCAGCACACGTTGACATCGCAATTTAGGACCCCAAGGGTGCAGTAGTCGAAGCCACGAGAGCTCAAACATGCCAAGACATCGTAGTCCGGATCAATGAGACTGCTGAAATTCGTAGACGCCGCGCATTGGCTTTGTTCCGAGTCCGTGGGGAGACTGGAGGCGTAGTTCGGGATGAAATCGGCCACTTGAATTTCTGGCAACACTGCGAGAATGACCAGGAAGATCAGAGGGATCCCCACCGAGAACGCCAATGTGTTCTTGTCTCGCTTCGCGATCTGAAAGCGTTTCTTCGTCAGCGCGGAGTACTGGGTCCACATCGATGGTTCGGTGATGGGGGGCGCGATCGGCGCCAAGTTCACCGCACCTCCTGTCGACACCAACTTCAGTGAAGTACGATCTAGCACAGACGCAGAAGGTTTTCGGTCCAATGTCGGCAGCATACGCTGCTCTTCTTCGTGGTCCTGAGAAATTCGCAAGAAGACTTCCTCAAGTGTCGTCACCGAAATCCCGTACTGCTGCACACCAAGCTCATGCATCTCCGCATCCAGGTGCTCCAGCATAGCTGGAAATGCTTCCGATGACGCAGTCGGTAGCTGAAATACGAGCTCGGAGCCGGAACTACTCAGACGCTTGACATCCGGCACGTATTTCTTCAGGAACGCCTGTACTGCGTGTACGTCGCACGATCCGTCCGATGCTTTGATCATAGTCAGGTTGTACCCCGCGCCAAAGCGGTTCTTCAGGAAAAGCGACGACCCGGCACAACGCAGTTGGCCATCCGCGAGAATTGCGATGCGATCACCGAGAATGTCCGCCTCATCCATAAAGTGCGTTGTCAGAACAATGACTCGATCCTCACGGCTCTGCTGAAGCAAATTCCACGTGAAGCGCCGAGAGTACGGGTCCATGCCAGACGTAGGCTCGTCCAAGAAGACCAGCTTGCTGCCTCCGAGGAAAGCGAGCGCAACACTGAGTTTGCGCTTTTGGCCGCCAGAAAGCGTCTTCGCGAGCGCATGCCGAATCTCCGTCAGCCCGACATCCTCGATCATTTTGTCCACGCTGCTCTGAAGTCGATCTCGTGGCACGTGCTTCATTGTTCCGAAGAGAACAAGATGCTCCTCCACAGTCAGATCCTGGAAAAGAACGTCGTGCTGAGGGCAAATGCCGATAACTCGCCGCAATTCTTGGAAGTCGTGCTTGATGGAGCAACCGTACAAAGTCGCATCGCCTGCAGTAGGCGGGATCAGACCAGTCAACATGGAGATAATAGTGGTCTTACCAGCACCGTTGTGGCCCAGCAACGCTGTAATCTGTCCGCTGTACATCGCCAAATCCAGTCCAGCAACAGCGACTCGCTCTTCACCGTCTTCTTCCAGCGGGAACACCTTTCTCAAGCCGCGGATCTGCAGACACGTGCCGTTGCGCTCCTGCATGGCCAACGCCGCATTGACTGGCTCCACATAGGCGTCTTCATCCAGTTGCTTTGAGCCCGTGCCTTCCACTCGATCCTCTAGCTGCGCGTATGCACCACCGGCTTGAGGCGACAGCGTGTGGGTATCTGAGATCGTCGGGACTTCGTCTTCTGATGCATGGTCGATCTTGCTAAACCAGTAGCTCTTCGTGAACAGGAAGTACCAAGGCTTCCTCACGCCGTACTGCTGAGGAAGCACCTGCTCCAGATACCAGCCAAGCGCCACGAGTAGAACAGAGTCGAGGATCAGGAACAAGCTCATCCGAAAGGCGCTGGGAACTGTCACGGGATCTTCCTGAAGGCCAACCGAATAGGCAAAGCCCGTTCCGAGCTGAGCACGCCGCAAAATCTCATCCACAGCCAGTGCGAACGCCGTGGGCGGCGACAACGCGGCCCAGTAGCGCGGCGCGTTGGTGTCTGCCGACTGCACCGCGAAGAACGGGAAGAACAGGATAAGCCATAGCAGCACGGACGCAATGGCGGCAGTCCTGGACTTGTTGAAGAACGGCGCGACGAAGTACGAGAAGGCGGTGATAGCCACGCTCAGACTCCAGAAGAGGAACACCAGCGTCGCGTACTCGGTGGTCGGGAACACGTTGCCGTACTTGAGCTCCGCGGAGATGGCGAACGCCAAGGGGGTCGCCAGCACGGCCGTGGTCAAGCACCACGAGCAGAGCAGCGTGGCGTCCGACAGCCCCATGATCTTCATGACCTCCCGCAGCCTGTTTTCCTTCTCGATGACCATCGTGGTGGTGGTCGTGGACACGAACTTGATGTAGCTCACGAGGAAGAAGAGCCCCAGCACCGACTGGCCGCCCGTGTAGAACGACGTCATGGTGGACGACGGTCCGCCGATGGCCTCGAGTCCCCAGACCGCCAGGTCGCTGCAGACGAGCGTCTCGTTGGCGTCGAGCTGCGCCGCCTGTGACGTGAACCACTGGGACCTCCAGCCGCCGGTCAAATTGTCCAGGTTGGCCAGCAGCAGCAGCGCCGTGGACAGCAGCACGGGCAGGAAGAGCTCCATCAGCAGCGACACAGGTCGGCGGCGTCGCAGCACCATGTTCTTCCACACGAGGTTGGTCACCTGTCTCCACGTGGCCGCGACGCGAGCCGCCGGGCCCGCAGGTGTCTCCAGTCTCCTGTCACTTTGGCTCCGCGCGTACAGACGCGAGAAGACTGCGACCGCCGCGACGGCAGCCACGACGACCGCCACCGCGGCGATCAGGATGGCGTTGGCGGACGAGACGCCCCCGTCGCACTCGCTCTGGAACGTGAAGACGCCGTCGAACAGCTCCTTGCATGAGGCTACGGCGGCGGACGAGGTGTTGCACGCCTGCAATGACGCGGCGGCCGCGCAGCACGAGGAGGACGCGGTCGACGACTGCTTGGAGCACATGACGCGGCACACGGAGTCGCCGCTGAATTGGTCAGAGGAGGAGGAAGAGGAGGAAGAGGAGGAGGAGGAAGAGGAGGAGCTGCTGCTGTTGTTGTTGTTGTTGTTGAAGGCGGCTGGGAGGAGGTCGAAGAGCCCCGAGTTGGTGACGCAGAGGCCGTAGGAGATGTCGTTCTCCAGGATGGTGGTGACGCAGCTGGAGAGCGCCGTGAGCGTGGCGCTCTCGGCGTCGTCCGAGGACCCGGCGTCGGCCATTGCGCTCTTCCAGCGCGGATTTGATTATGAAGATGAAGCTCATCACGCTGACGGTCGCAGGGGGGAGCACATATCCCGACCACGTGGTCGGGATATCCATGACTACCTGGAAGTAATTTAAACGACCTGAAAGCGCAGTGATAAGTGCATCTCCTTCGTGTGCCTTCACCTGTACTCCGATAAAATACGTAAGCAGTAGTCGACCGCAGGTAATATGTAGACGTGCATTGTGTTGGTTAATCCGCGTATAACGGAAGCAGCGATGCTCACGCGCCGGAGGCGGATATAAGCTCAGTACAACATCTTTGTACGCAACAAAGTGGAGTACAGTACGAGTTTGTAGACCTGCACGAGAAGTACAAGCTGGGCCCGACGACGTGGTCGCCGTTGGCGTTAGGTACGTTGACTGACCAGTACAACGATGCCAAGCCGGATGGCTCGAGGTACACTGGGCCGATATTCAAGGAAGGCAGTACACTTACCGTAAGGCCTACGACCAGTTTCGTATTTCCAACCAATTTCGTGTTTCCCTTTTTAACCAATTAAACTGCGTTTATATAATTTTATCGCATTCCTATTCGCTAAAACTTTCCAGAAGCTGGCAAATCTCATGCGAGACTGGTTGCGGAGAGGGGGACTACATACTAAACGCAAGTAAATAATGCGCCACGAAACTGGTTGCCACGCGATTTTAGTCGGTTTAGTGGTTGGAGCCTAATGGTGGGCTCACAGTGGATGAAATGCTGCCGACATGCACACAAATAGGTCCGTTCAATGGGCATTTTGAAGTGGTGCTTATTTTATATCAATGCCGAGCAGATATCGAGTTGTCGACACAAATCGAAATGGGTTCAGAAAAAACACGAAACTGGTCGTAGGCCTTACTGAGGACTTTGCTGAACGTGGGGAGACGGTGGATAAACTCGAGCCGATCACCAAAGACATCGGGGGTTATCTCACGCAGACGTTGATTGCGTGGGCCATTGCGAACAAGCACTGCTCATTCGCCCGTCGCAATGGAGGAGAACATCAAGGCCCTGGTATATGTGGACAAAATCATCTCGAGGTCAAGGCCAAGATTGACGACGAAGCCGACAGCGTCGAAGATGGACAACTTCGCACTCCTGCAAAAATGCTCCAAGTGTTTTTTTTTTACTTGTTTTTGAGCAGCAAGTGAGCTACACTGAGACCATGTAACTTCAGCAAACTCCAATCATTTGGAATGGGGCACCATGGTACCAGTGAAAATAGACCCGTGTGGCAGTTGCCCCAGAGCAACACCGCGATCAGTTAGGGATCAATCTTGCTCCTTTGATTCTGCACACTGTGTTTATCGGTGATGAAAAGACCAACTCGTTCGGGGACTGAACTGATCGCTTAATTTAACCCGGGTAAAGTTAGACATTCGCAAGCTCGAACTGAGTGGTAGCTGTCCCGAGTTCACACCCTCTCTGTCTGTTCAAGTTATCCATCATTACTAGAAACAAAATTGCAAGAAGAAGCAATTTATTTCACCATGATACAACCTCAATCTGCATCCCTCGTACCAGTCAAGGTGCGCTAGCAGTGCCTGGTCACTCCAATTGGTTAGGTATTCTGCTACGACAACGAGGAAATCATTACACGCATAATATCTCTGGTACACTGGGAGCGACGCTATAGATCGCATCGACCTTGTCCTTGACTTCGGGGCGATCTTGCCAACGAACTCGATCGCCTTCGGGTTTTCTTCGAGTTGCTCGGGGCCAAAGAGATGCGTTGACACGTGCTCATTGGGCACGCACCAAGCCGTGGCGACCTGTGGAAGCGAGCACCCGTTCAAAGTATTTTAGTAAACAGAGCACACCAAGGGAGTGCATCTCCAATAAACACGGCTGCTCTTCTACTGAAAGCATTTCAGGTCGTTTAAAGTACTTCCAGGTAGTCGTGGATATCCCGACCACGTGGTCGGAATATGTGCTCCCGTCGCAGGGTTCAGCTGTCGAATTGATTAAACCGACTGGGCCAATCACACGCGATGGGCTTTTCAGCTAATCGCAGGGAAGTCCTGTGGGAATAAGTAGACTGTGGAAATAGAAGATATATAGATGGGTGGAGTGCGGAATAGTGCCTGTGGGAGTGAATTGTCGGTGGGAATTTGTATTGATGGCCACAACATTGCAAAGTGGACAGTGATTGCTTAATCTCAAGGGGTTAACACGTTGGACAGTTTCCGCAGCGCCTGCCGGCACAACGCCCTTGCCGGCAGTCACCGCAGTTTCGTCTAACAGTGAAAGAGACAACGGATCCCTTCGGGTTGCGGCGCGTGTCGAGCGCTGCACGAAGTCCGTCCTGAGTAAAGCCAGCAGAATCTGCCTTGGACCCGCCAATACGGGGGGGGGGGGGGGGGGGGGGGCTGCTGGCGGAGGAAAGCATACATATACGAGTTGGATTAGAGTGGATGAAGCGAGCAGGGAAGGTTAGCATGGCTGCTCGCGGTAGTCGCGCTTCGGTGATCGAGACAAACCGCTGCGCGGTTCGCCTCGTCGGCGGAGAAGCATGAGAGGCTGGAGCTGTGAGTTTCTTCAAATAGATCCGGCAGGATGAAGACAAACTCACTGGGCATTGCTACCGGTATCGGCGCTAACAGTGCTGCCGACAGGCTGCACGGTGCGCTGGACCACCGTAAGAAATATTCCCCACACTGTACGTGTTGTCGGCAGGAAGGCCGCGCGCTATCTACAGCAGTGAAGCTGCAGCCGGCAGCGTTCCCATCGAGAGGAAACCGAAAGGTGCCGCATAATCGTCAGCGTAGCGTCAAATCCGGCATCGGGGAGCCCAGCTGACCCAGCATTGCAAAGTTACCGACCACAGCGAGCGGGGGGTGCGACCAACGCCCGGCAGAATGAACAATGACCAGCAGCAGATGCCAGCAGCGCCATTCAAAATGCTCTTGATGTTGCCGCCGCGGATGGTCACGATTACTCTCACAGCGCCAGCCGCGATGGTCAGAGTGACTTCAACATGGGTACCACCCTCCAACTTTACCCTACATAAAATATTTTCGCAGGCTCTAAAAGGATGCCAACCTATGCTCTTTTACACTCTTATATTGTCAAGTTTAAACTTTCCCCTGTCGAACATTGATGTATCGTAATACACAGGTCATAAACTGCTGGTAGGGGAAAGTAAGCGCGTGGTAACGTTCAGACTTGATATTTCGCGGTGCAATTCGCTCTTGTCGCATCAAAGGCCCAGTCTATCCATGATATGCCTGAAGCCGCCATGAACCGTGCGACAGCCTGAGATTCCTACGCCGTTCCAGTGGCACTTCCAGCAGCGTCATCCGTCCAAGCATTCGCAGAATTCCGCCCAAAGTGCTAGCACCAATGACCTCGTCGCTGCGCACGTCGCTGGGCAGCAACAGGCACTCGCTGGGCGACTCGTGCATCGACCTGTACGCCGAGCGCGTCATGATCCCGCGGGTCTCCCTCTTGGCGCTGCTGACGGGACTCTCGGCTCTCACCATTCTGCTCGTCCGACACCGTCGACGACGACGAAGACAACGCACCCGCCAATTGGCGAAGCTTCTGCCGGAGAAGGTCGTGGTCGAGTCCTCGTTCGTCCCGGACGACGGTGACGAGCTCAGCTCGAGGAAGCGCTGGTTCTCGTGCTTCTTGGCCACGAGCGTGGCGTGGGTCACCGTCTTCTTGTGCTCCTTCAACTCGTCCACGGCCATCGCGTCCTCGTCCATGAGCGCGGCACAGGCGCGACCTCGCATCGTCTTCAGCTTCACGACGACCCCGAGGGGCATCGACGACATGCAGCCCACGGTGGACGCTCTGGTGCACCAGGAGGGCGACGGCTTCGACGCCGTGTACGTCGTCGTGCCCAAGACGTACCGAGACCAGGCCGTGCAGATCCCCGAGTGGCTGCTGGACGGCAAGACGAAGCTCAACCAGAGCGAGTTCCGCGGCGTCACCTTCGCCACGGGGACGAGTCCGTACCACGACAAGCTCAAGCTCATCGTGCTGGACACGGACTTCGGACCGGCGAGCAAGGTGCTGGGCACGCTGCTGGTGGAGCAGGACCCGGACGCCATCATCGTGTACGGAGACGACGACCGCATCTACCCGACGCAGCTGTGCGAGCGGGCGCTGCACTACACGCACAAGTACCCGGACGACGCCATCGCGGTGCTGGGCGGGTGGATCTCGGCGGAGGACGACTTGTACTGCGGACGCAGCCTCGCGGTCGGGGTCAACAGCGTCTCGTTCGTAGGAGGGGCTGGGGGCGTCGCAGTCAAGCGCAAGTTCTTCGGACTGGAGGAGAAGACGATGCCGGCGTTCGAGGTCGCCAACATGTCCAAGGCGTGCTTCCTAGGCGACGACTACTACTTGTCCCACTTGCTGAGTCGCAATGGAGTGCGGAGACGCCTTGTGTCGGACAGCTGCTGGAACATTGAGGCACTGACGGAGTCGTTCTCTCACGGTGGACTGTCGTACGCACCGTCGGAACACCCGGGAGGGGCCAATGTGGAGCACTATCAGCAGTGCATTCGGGAGCTGGGCAAGGAACAGGATCTCTCACACGATGGAGAGTTTGGGTCCTTCTTCATGTTTGTGTTTTCTCGTGCGTGGGGAGTCCTTCGAGGTCTGCGGAATTTCTACTTCGGCGGGGGATTCGTGTCGTGCTGAGTGATGAACACGCACATGCAAATGTAACAATAAGCAGTTTTGCAGGTTTTAACGACGATAATAATGAGTCGATTGCAACTTTCTTTTAATCAGTAAAAGCTTTTGCACCCTTCCAAGTTGGCTGATAGACCTCACAATGGCATCATACGAGGGCTAAGGTAGGCCAGAGGGATGTCATCCTGATCTAGTGGTGTATAGTGCATTGGTGAATATTTGAAGCCGCTCGGTCGACATCCTCACTCTTCAATTTGCCTAGTCTTCGTGCATCGATGAGCTCTCGTGTCGTCACGCTCGCGGTCTTCGTCGCCTTCACAGTCGCGTGCATTGTTCAAAATGCGGTTGCGATGAGTGCAGAGCTGCGGATTTACAAGGAGCCCGAGTTCAAGAGACTGCGCCAAATCATCCCCTTTTCAGCGGGGAATCTTTGCAACGACATGCCCTGCTCCATGCTCAACGACATCACGTCTTCAGCGAGATGGTCGGGCATCCCAGTCGCGGGATCGGCCTTTGCCGACGGACAGGTGAAGATCGCCTTCTACGCAGACAACAACTGCACGGGCAGAGCGGTCGTGGTGAACGCGAGCGTCGGACAGATCTGTGACTTTGCGGCGTTCGGGATGGACAAGGCCACCTCGTCTTTTGCCGTGCTGGAGACCTCAACGATAATGGAGCACAAGACGAACAACGTTTGTGACTAGTGAAGCAGAAACTGAGCTGCAAGTGTGAGTGCTTGAGCAGTTGAATGACTTGGTATTTCTGAACCACGTAGCAACTCCAGATAGTTGCACAAAAATTTGCAAGTTTTTCATCAACCGCTTTGTTCAAGACTACCGGTAAGTCTACACTTAGTGTATGCTGATGATGATGATCGCAGGTGTTTATTTAACTTTTGTTAAAACAGCTTCCTGAAAAGTCTTGAGCCACTTTGTTCAAGTGTATGCTGCAAGTATCGAGAGTTAGTGTCATGTTGATGGAAACCAAGTATTTTTAGATAAATAAATAGTAAAATATGAGGCGATTGGCAAGATATCGATCAAACCTTAGTCTGTTCAACAGACTCTGTTGTCAACGCATTCAATTCACTGTTCGAATCTCATGAATTCTTACCTATTATCTAAGTAAATATATAATATATATATAATACCATTCGGCCTGCAAAAAGAATACCCGGTAAGCTTAGCTGGAGGACCTGGACATTTTGCTAAGGAAGCAAACGCCCCAGAACAACACATCGTAGCAATAGATTTAGATAGAATTGTAACAGCTTACGTTACTGTATGGCCGCGTCTCGAGAACACTTGGTGCCGATTAGCGGTCTGAAGTCCGTCTGGCTGTCAGAACTCAACCGGGGTTCTGCGCCGGGGTGAGTCCGACTGACTGCACGACCTATTTTATTTTTGCGTTCAACCTACTCTTCTCGCTCGCCGGCCTCTAACTGCACTCGGCACAGCGAGGACTGCCACTGGCGCTTGGTGGTACTCGGTACCTCCGCTTCTGCTCTGGTCGGCAGATTCGATTGTGAGCTCGGCTTCGCTCAGGCGCACCGTTGTGCACCCAGGCTGCCGGGCACCCGTGCACGCTAGCCGCACGTTGCTCTGCGATCGTCGCACTGGTGTCCCTATGACCGCGGTGCCAGCAGTCGCTATCGCCCACGATCTTTCCTCCGATCGGCGCCCCCCCTCGATCCATGGCAGCCGCTGCCAACTTCAACAGGAGCCCTTCATCACACGACTTCCTCACTGCAGGGGTCTTCCGCGACCCTGCCGGCGTCGTGCCATCGATCGTACTCGGTAGCGCCGACCCATCTGGCCGTCCGCTGCCCAAGCTTAGTGGTCCATCGTCCACCGTCCAACGTACGGGTCCATCCGTCTCTTGCGGGTTGCAGCTCGTGCTCAAGCACGTATTGACCGGCTCTGTTCCGACGCTTTCGTCTTCGCAGCTCCACCAGCTTAACACGTGAACATCTCGGGTCGACCGTCGTTGTAGTTGTACTCCGACTTCGCTTTCTTGTCGCTGCTGTCTGTCGTGGACGTCTAGCAGCCGTCGTTGCGAGTACAGCCGCTCTTGTCTCGTCGATAGGTGGCCCCCGTACGCTTGAATCTTCATGCTCAAGCTGGGCCGCGAGGTCATCAGCTATTCGCGGCAACAAGGACACTGGGGACTGGTAGTTTACCAGGAATGACACGTGGGCTACAATTAGCTCTGCCCTCCCGTTCTTGTCTTCGCGCTTCAACACGAAGTTCTCGTAACCCACCGGCTCGATGATCCTCATGGGCCCCATCCACTGATGCACGAATTTTGTTGCCTTCGGGCCTCGCGGCGGATTGTACATCCATACGCGATCACCAGCTTTGAACACCTGTCGTCGTCTTACATTCTGGTCGTAGTAGCGAGCTTGGCGCGCCTGCTCCTTGTCTCGAGCTCGCTCTGCGCAAACTCGTCCTCGAGCCATCGCTGCTAACAATCGCTCATGGTACTGCGGCAACTCGCCTACTTCCGTCAACTCGGTCCGTCGTAACAGCTCGTTGGGCGGTCTCAGCCGTCGCCCCATCATCAATTCGTTCGGGCCCAGCGCCACGGTCGAGTGGTTTGCTGAGTTATAGGCGTACACTGCACACTGCACCCACCCACTCCAGTCGTTTTGTTTGTCGTCCGCCATGAAGGTGGCCACGCAGTCCTTCCAGGAGCGATGAAATCGCTCCACTAGCCCGATCATTTGCGGGCGATACGGCACTGGGTTGGTTTGTTTCGCCTGTAGCAGACTCACCAACTGGTCGAGCAACAACCCAGTCATCTCTGGCGCACCGTCCGTCAGTAGTTCTCTGAAAGCCCCGAATTTTAGCACGACATCTTCCATTAGGAAGGTAGCCACGTCATCTGCAGTGTGCCGCGTCACGCTGCTCGCCACTGCATACCTAGTAACATACTCCAACGCGGCGATAACGTAGCGCTCACCACATTCTGCCACTGGAAAGGGTCCCGCGACATCGAGGGCCCACCGGTCACCAACATCTCCTCCACACAGACTCCGCAGCGGTGGGATGACTTGTCGTGGCCGAGCTTTTCTACTACCACATTCTTGACAGCCGCGCACCCATCGATTCACTTCGCCATGCAGTCCTGGCCACCAGTATAGTTGCGAGACTCGCCCGTAGGTGTGTGGTCCTCGTAAATGACCAGCCCAGATCGATCCGTGCAGCTCCTTGAAGACGACTGACCACAGCGCGGGAGGCAGGATGACCCTCTTACCTCTCGCTGTGTGAATGACCACTAGGCCGAACAGGCTCTCCACCTTCATGCTGCGATAGCTGCCAGCCTTCAGCATTTGCTGTACAAGTTGACTGTGTTCTTGCGCTGCTATGATCTCGTTGTCTGTTAGCTGCAATGTGACGTCCGGCTCCTCCGTGAGCTCATCGTCTTCGTTCACTGGCCCCTCGCTCACTGTTTTGCTCGCGACTACCTTGTCCGTGCCTCGCTCGCTGACCGCCTCGTCGCATCCGATACTTGTCGCCACCTTCGTCTTTGACTTCGCCGTGGCCCGCTGTCTCAGATACCCACTCGACTTGCTGGGTACCGTCGCGTTCACCTCGTCGTTGCTCCCGCCAACAAATATTACAGCCTTGCGCTGCGCGCGATCCGAAGCAGACTTGGCTGCGCCTCCCGCCGCCACTGCTGGCGTACACGGCACAACCTTCCGCGACGTCCGGGTCCTCGTCCTTTGCGGTACTGGCGCGGTTATCGACGCATCCGCTTCTGTTTCACCGTATTTGACATTGTCTGCCCAGGTCACTCGAGTCGCTGTGGACTGGGGTCATTTGTGCACCACGACTTCCGTGACTGTCAGCGCACCAGCGTCGTCACCTCGTCCAGCACTCGAAGCGGGTATGGTAGGTGACTCCGTCGTAATCTCAAGCAAAGTTGTCTCCTGGTCGGCGGCACATGTAGCGACATCAGCACTTCGTGCGGCAGCAGCAGCTTCCTCTCGTTTCTTCGCCAGTCGTGTGCGCGGGTGAGAGCTCTCGGCTGGCGGACTGACGGTCCGACAGCCATCGTTCCTGGTGACTTCAGCCTCGCCTACCCCGACCAGCTTCCCTCTTGGCGACATCACTGCCACCTCCGACATCTGACCGGGCTCTACTGTCGCCACTGTGGCCACCGGTGTTCCCACAGCTTCGACTGCGGTTTGCTCAGACTCGGTCGTCATCCCTTCTGCTGGTGGTTCGTCCTCCTCCGTCTTTGACTCAGCATATCCCCGACTCTCTGCTCGTACTCTCCGTTTTCTCTTCCTACCCACAGCCGCAAGAACTGCTGCCGGGGCGCGAGAGAGCGCATCGGCAACCACGTTAGTTGCCCCGGGCCGGTAGACGATGCCAAACTCGTATTCCTGTAGTGTTAGAGACCACCGGTGGAGGCGCCCGGCTAAATTGGGCCGTGTCATCAGCCACTTCAGAGCTGCGTGGTCTGTGATGATCTCGAATGTCCTCCCGTACAAGTACGGACGGAACAGCTTCACTGCCCACACTACAGCCAAACACTCAAGCTCCGTGATGGAGTAATTGGCTTCGGCGTTGTTGTTCACCTTACTGGCGAAGGCCATTGGCTGCCAGCCTCGACCTTGGTCCTGCATCAAGCAGGCTCCCAGCCCAACCTTACTCGCGTCAGTCACTAAGCGAAACGGGAGCCGGAAGTCGGGTAGATGAGGAGAGGCTTCATGGTCAACGCCACCTTCACCCTTTCGAACGCAAATTCCTGTGCCTCCGTCCATTGCCACTCGGCGTCCTTCTTCAACAACTTGGTCATCGGGGCCATGATGGAGCCGAAGGCCTCGATGAACTTACGATAGTAGCCTGCCAGGTGGACGAAGCGCTTCACTTCGGTCGGGTCTGTGGGCCGACTGAACTCAGTCACCGCGGTTATCAGTCGCTGCACCGGACGCACACCGTCTCCACTCAACTCATGACCTAGATACTCCATGGTGTCCGTCGCGAAGACACACTTTTTGAGCTTCAGCGTCAGCCCAGCGGAAGACAGACGCTGCAGCACCGTAGCCAGCTGGACGAGATGTCTATCGAGACCACCACGCGTGAACCACAATGTCATCGAGATAGACCAAACAGGTCGTCCACGTTAAGCCCCGTAACACTCCATTCATCATTCGCTGGAAGGTTGAGGGAGCGTTCATCAGCCCAAAGGGCATGCGGATGAAGCGGTACAGGCCAGCCTTGGTTGTGAAGGCGGTTTTGTCGCGGTCCTCCGGTGCCACGCTGATCTGCCAGTAACCCGACCGCAAGTCGGGCGTCGTAAAGAGCTGCGCTCCACTCAGCGCCTCCAACGTCTCGTCAATGCGTGGTAGCGGATACACGTCTCGCTTTGTAACTTTGTTTAGCGCTCGATAATCAATGCAAAAGCGAACTTCGCCATCCTTCTTGCGCACTAGAACGACGGGGAAGCCCCAAGCACCGTTCCCCTCTTCAATCACGCCAGCTTGTAGCATGGTGGCCACGTTGTCGTTCACCACGGCTTCTTCGGACTGCGCTTGTCGTCGGCGCTTCAACATGATGGGCGCGGCGCCCTGCGTGTCGATGTGGTGTTGCACGTCAAGCGTCGTCACCGGCTGTATGTCTCCTTTGCTCGTAGTCACCCCTCGATAGGCTCGTAGCAATTTCACGACTCGTCGTCGCGTGTCGTCGTCATTACTTCCCACGCGTACTTCGGACTCGTTCTCCAGCGGGACCTCTGTGTCGCCCAGAGCCTCGATCCACTCGTCGACTTTGCCCGGCTCCAGCGCGTTGTTCAACTCGAGTAGCTCCATGTCAGTCTCAAAGGGAATCCACACGCCCAACTCCTTCTTGTTGGGGAGTCTCGTGCGCTCTCCTCGCAGGTTGATAGCATGGATAAGAGCCTTGCCTCCACTCACCCGTGTCACCGTCGTCGCCAGCATCACCGCACCGCAGTTCCGCGTCGGTACAAATATGCCTTGCTCTCCTTCCGGAGCCACCACTGCTATCGATACCGGCGTTACAGCACAGCGAGTGAGCTTGACTTGTCTTGCCAGTCGCACCGGCGCGACACGGGTCTCACCGTCGCCGCTTCCTTCCGTTCGAAATGGGATCACCACCAGCAGTTCCTTCTCGAAGTACCGCACTTCGTTCGCATCGAAGTCCATACTGGCCCGATGTTTCTTCAGGAAGTCAAGTCCCATGAGAAACTCCGATGTACATCCCTCCACGATACACGCCGTCACCTGTACTACTTGTCCAAAGACATTGCGCATCTCAAAAGCCCACAGCCCGAGCACATCGAGCAGGAAGCCCCCGACGCCTTCCACGTAGTCGACGGGCGCTGGTCCACGCACACGTTCTCCTCGCTGCATCCACTCGGTTCCTGCTACAGAATAGCGGGCGCAGCTGTCCCACTTCACCGCGTGCTTCTCCCCGTTCACGTTCATGATGGCCGTCGGTAGACCATCGTCGGCCTCCACATCTGTGCTTCGAGCCACGTTCACCGACGCCATGTCCTTGGCTCGCTGAACCAAACTCACGCGAGCACGTTGGCCTTGGCATCGGGACTTCGTCGGCAATTCGTTCCGTCGACCTGCTCGGCGCTGCTCCAGCTCTTCGTGGGCCTCCTCGGCCTGCGCTTGTCTTCGTCGTTCTAACCCCGCGTCCAGGTCCTGCACCACACGCTCGACGTGCTCAGCACCTTCGTTTGCAAGCGCGACCCGTAGTTTCGCTCTCTCGATGCGACGGTCCTTGACCTCTCGTCTAGCTGCCTTGCGCGTCATGCGTACCTTTGCAACCTCGGTCACTCGTGGCACGAGGTGACCACCAAGTTCCATGACGGCTGTACCTGACGTGCCCTTCAAGTCACTCCCCTCTTCTGCCATCGCCCCGGTGTTGGCGACCACCGCTACCGCCGAGCCTCCGGCGTCCTCCACCGCAACTCCGCCTTCCTCAAACAACCGTACTTCCTCCGCCGAGGCATGCCGCTCGCCTTCCTCAGTCGGAACTGCTGCCTTCCATTTGACTTGCTCATCGCCTTCCTCAACTAGCCGCAGCACCTCGCGCGACCCGACCCCCTCTTGAGCCTCGCGCACGTACTTCAGCGCCTCCATCGCTGGTCGAACTGTCTCCACATACCGCTTTGTCTTCGCGGCGTCACGCGTCGTGACTTCCTGACTCACCCGCGCATCTAGCGATTCCGCGAGCGCGCCCGCGCTGTTTTCATCGTCTCCGCTGCAGTTCCCACCGTGCGCAGCCCACAAATCTTCGGCCTGCTCAATTGCCGGTTGTTTATCGGCCGCACGCGTCGCGAGCTCTGCTCGTCTCTCTCTCCCCACGCCATTTTCTCCTTCATCACCTGTCGTGCCCTCGCCGACTCGCCTCGCCAAATAGCCGTGGCTATCCGTCGGTGCGTTCTGGGGAACAGTCGATTCCACCGGACGTAGTGGCCCTCGCCTACGCCCGTTCGTCGTTTCCCGCCAGGTGAACCCTCGCGTTCCGCTCGGCCAGCCACGCATCGTTGCGCGCCTTTTTCACCGGGTCTGGACACTCCCTTGCGAAGTGACCGGTGTCACCACATGCATAGCACCGGACGTGCTCATTAGGCCGCTTGTCGTGAGGCGCTGGCACGTCCTCAACACGTCTCGACGGTTCTGCATCCTTCAGTGTCTTTGCCTGGCGCACAGCTGCCTTGGCATTGCGCTTGGGTCGCTTTGGTGGCGGCTCCTCGTCGTCCGAATCACTGCTGTCCGACGCTTCGGACTCTTCCCCGACAGAGGCCAGCAACGTCTTTGACACCCTTCGATCAGGCTTCTGGAGGTGCCGTCTGGTCGCGGTCTGCTGCTCTCTCGCCGCCGCTCGCTTCTCTCTTGACTTCGTGGTCGGGGCCCAGAACTTGCCGTTCCAGAAGCGGTTCTCGGGCTGGGTCCACGTGCCGTAGTACTTGTTGTACACGCCCAACGGGTTGGTGAAGAACGCCTCGTCCTCCGGCTCATACGTTGCGTCAGCTGTCGAGTTCCCGTCCGCCGTCATCATGCTGCCTATGCCAGGCACCACGCGTAGCGAACCAGTCGTGCCATTCATGTGTACAGCTGCCGGTGTCATGGCCGTGGTCCAAGCTTGCCCAATACTTTTCATGCCATTGGTGACGTTCTGGCCGGAGTCGTCAATCATCATGGCCTTCTTCACCGCCTCGTTCAGCGTGCTCGGTGTGGGAGGAAGCTTGACCAACTGGCGGGTGGTGATCGACAGACCCCGGTAGAACGAATCCAGGAACGTCCTCTCCTGCACCTCGTTCTGGCCAGCGGCATCGCGTAGCCCCGCTGCGAAATCAGCATAGGTTTCTCCCCGCAGCAACGGTCTTGACATCACTCGCCATTCCGCCTGGGCTTGGTCTGGGCGCTCGCCATAGCGCAGCGTCAACGACTCCTTCAACTTCGACCACGTCCTGTCAGCACCAACCAACTCCTTGTTGATCTGGACTCAGGACTTGGCCGCGTCCTCCTGCAATTTATTGCCCACCAAGTAATACAATTCTTCGTCTGTCCAGTCTCCAAGCCCGGCAATTCGGCTACCCTCCACGGCCAGGTCCACTTTGGCAATCCACGTCTCCACCCTCAAGCCACCAGCCTTCGGAATGAAGGGCTGCAGACCAAGGTCCTTCACGTTCTTCTGGCGCTGACTCCTCTTGGCTCTCGGAGCAGCTGGCTGGCTGGGGCGACCTCCACCACCATCTCCAGGCTCGTCGCCGTCACCTTCATCATTCGGTGGGCCCGCACCTGGGGAAGCTTGGCTCGCCCTGGTCGCGAGACTGGCTGTGGAGTACTGCTGCTGCTCAGGAGGCTGCATAGCCGCTAGCAGTGCGGCAATCTGCTGCTGCCAGGTTGCAGCTGCCGGCGCTGACGTCGTCTCTTCCTCCGCTGGAGTCATTGCTGCCGATGCTGCGTCGGAAGGCCGTGCTGTCGCCGCGTCTCTCATTGGCCTCACGGGCGTCGCATGTCCCAGAGGTGACGTGAGCGGTGTCACGGCTGCGTCGTTCACCGTAGCTGGGGTTGAAAATGTCGTAGTCGCAGCAGCTTGCGGCGTAGTGGCCGCCGCCACCGTGTTCTCGAGGCTCGCCAGTCGCGAGCCCAACTGGTTCATCGTAGCTAGTAGTTGTTGCATCACCGTAGCCGTCGCCGTGTCGTTTGCCGACGCCACTGGAGCCGCTGTGCTCGCTGTCGTAGCAGTCGGTGTCGTTCCTTCTGTCGAGCTATGAGGGCTGTTCGGCGTCGCAGTCGCTGCCGGTGTCGCAGTCGCTGCACGTGGGGCCGCCGTGGTTGACGCCCGTACGATGGAGTGCGACCTCGTTGTCATTCCTGTCGGTGTCCCCATGGCGCTTGAGTCTTGACAAGGCCCCTGAATGACCGCGTAACAGCTTACGTTACTGTATGGCCGCGTCTCGAGAACACTAGGTGCCGATTAGCGGTCTGAAGTCCGTCTGGCTGTCAGAACTCAACCGGGGTTCTGCGCCGGGGTGAGTCCGACTGACTGCACGACCTATTTTATTTTTGCGTTCAACCTACTCTTCTCGCTCGCCGGCCTCTAACTGCACTCGGCACAGCGAGGACTGCCACTGGCGCTTGGTGGTACTCGGTACCCCCGCTTCTGCTCTGGTCGGCAGATTCGATTGTGAGCTCGGCTTCACCGTTGTGCACCCAGGCTGCCGGGCACCCGTGCACGCTAGCCGCACGTTGCTCTGCGATCGTCGCACTGGTGTCCCTATGACCGCGGTGCCAGCAGTCGCTATCGCCCACGATCTTTCCTCCGATCGGCGCCCCCCCCCCCTCGATCCATGGCAGCCGCTGCCAACTTCAACAGGAGCCCTTCATCACAGAATGAGTATTTGTTTTCTTACTTATTTGTGAAAACCAGTCAGAATGTCTTCGTGGAATCGCCTGTAAATCAGGGATTTGCACGCATCCGATGATAACTAAATCACACCCAATATTACTTCTCTGGTCCACCGTAAAATTACCCATGAGGTTTTTCTGTGGACCACCTCATAATAACAAGGGTTTTTGATTGGTTAAAAGTAAATTGGTTTACAACTTTCATTTGGCGCCTAAACTGAAGGGTTGGTGATCATAACTTTTGGCGCGCTTTCACAACCGCCAACCAGTACAGTGTGCACCCCGCACAGCTCACTTTACCTTTCGCTTCATACGCCACACTCAGCCCCAGCCAGCCCCAGTATGCCCCGTGGACTACAACAGAAGGACACGCCGCCGCACGTCAAGGTGGCCGTTGCGCTGTACTTTGCGCACCGGGCAGTCGGCGGCCACCTCCCGCGAGGCAGCATTGCGGCAGCCGCAGCGGGGTTTCGGCTGGAGCGCCACACCATTAGCAAGGTGTGGCGTCAGCGGAACGACAGTGCCCTGCTGCTGGAAGGCCGCCAGCCGCGACCGCCACCGCCACGCCACCTCACCGACGACGAGGTGGTGGAGAGGGTTCGCAGTACCCCTCTCTGCAACCGGCAGAGCTTGCGTGCTCTAGCCGCTGCAACCTGAATCCCCAAGACGACGCTGTTGCGCTACCTGAAGCGCAGCATCATTCGCCGGAAGATTTCTCGTGCTCGGCCGACGCTGTCGCCCGAACACCAGATGAAACGGCTGTCGTGGGCGCTGGCACACGTCGAGCGCCACATAGGTACATGTTTTTATTGATATTGTTTATATTAATTGAAACGTTTGGCGGTAACCCGGGTTACCGGAAACGAAACTGATGAAGAGCGAGATTATTTATTTTTGATCGAACAGTTGTCATATCACTTCCGAAGAACGGCTCAGATGTCCCGCCGTCACGATGAATGCCCCGACACTCAGCACCAAAATAAGTAGGGCCGTGTCTACGGGACCAAAACCAAGGCCGGAAAAGGGAAAACCAGGTCGTCGCAAGAAGCAGAAAGCGCCCTTGAAAGCCAATCAGCTCTTGCATTTTTTCAATTTGACGCAGAAGCCTTCTTAGATCTCCACCGGCCAGTACCTGGACCAGACGTCTGCCTCAAGTTAGACTACCACACACAGCTACTGTGATAGCGATGGCGTCGGCCACAGAGACAACCACTTCAACAGCCTCAGATCTAATGATATAACTTCATTCATCATCTAACTTATATACCGACAGAGAACTACTGGTAGTTTTCCCAGCTGGCGGGGCACGATGGTAACCCAGGTTACCGCCAAACATTTCAATTATTTAATGTATTAATTACTTTACTAATTGTAATATTTATGTTATTGTTTCTTGCTAGGAGCAAAAAGTTTTCGCGTCCATCACATGTATGACACCGTACATATCGATGAGAAGTGGTTCAACCTCTACAAGGCAAACGCTAAATACTACTTAGCCAAAGACGAGGACGTGCCATATCGATCCAGCCCAAACAAAAGGTACATTGGAAAGGTAATGTTCTTGGCTGCTGTTGCCAGACCTCGCTATGATTTTGGGAAGAAGTGCTATTTTGATGGCAAAATAGGCATTTGGCCTATAGTAGAGCAGGCCGTGGCCCAACGCGCGTCCAAGAACCGACCTAAAGGGGCTCCAATTACAAAAAAATGTCTCTATGACACGCGCTGTATACACCAAGATGCTTCGCGAGAAGGTATTCCCCGCCATTCGAAAAAAATGGCCCGGTAAGTTGAGTTGAAGTGATTATGGTGCTGGAAGTTGCCTAAATGTTGCTTGATGCACTTATGTTTGATTCATGTTGCTGTAATGTTGCAGGAAGAAAGACTACAACAATTATGGTGCAGCAGGACAATGCGGCCCCCCACGTGAAAGATGACAACGCCGACATTCTTGAGGCTGGCCAGGAGGGTGGATGGGATATCCAAATGGCCAGCCAACCTCCGCGCTCGCCAGATATGTACGTATTGGACCTCGGATACATTCATTCGTTGCAGTCGCTGCAATACAAGACCCCTACGTTCGACACGGACGGCCTGATCGCAGCGGTGGAGTCCTCGTTTGCAAAGGTTAGCTACAATACTTTAGACAAGTGTTTTTTAACGCTACAGAAAGTATTAGGTATGGTTATTGCGTGCGAGGGGGGCAATAACTACAGCCTTCCTCGTGTTCGCAAGTTCCACATGCGCAATGGCACCTCGCCAATAGCGCTGTCAGTCGACGACAGTGTTGTTGCTGAAGGGTACAGACATTTAAGCCAATCACAACTGGCGACCTAATTTTCTGCGGCCGTAACAATAAATCGTCACCTTATTCGTTACTACACTATGATTGGGTAAATTAGCCCTAACCCACAAGCACTCCTTGTTCGATATCGCTATATCGGAGAGTAAAACCTCGTTTAGGCTAGATCAATTTGGAGGCTTGTGACGCATTATGTGGGTGATTCCTTTGCATAGCGGTGTTGCCAATCTAGGCCTACAGCTTGTGTAAAAGTGCGGTGAATTATCGCTAAAAATTGACAGAATTACGACATTTAACCTCACACCACCCTCACAGCTATCAGGGAAAAGCTCGATTACCACTGCAAAGACACCGCATTTGGGTCAACTAGCACGGCAGAGGCATGCGGTGCATCGTGAGCTTTCAATTGGTGTGCTCCGTGTTTTCTAACTCTATATACTTCGCGTGTAATGCCAATAATATCCGAATGGTGATTTTACGGTGGACCAGAGAAGTATTTAAGTACCGGTATTAAAAGGGATTAAGCGGCCTAAACCGGAGTGGCGTCGTAACAAGCGATGGACTCTTATTAAGCCAGCCACGAGCGTTGTAGAGGGCAAGCATTGGACAAGGAGCGAGCAAACGCACAATTACTCCGAGTTTCGACACCATGTACGCAACCGAGTTCCGTTGGCGCGCGGTAATTTTGCATTATGCGTACGGCATACCGTGTGCGCGAGTAGGCCAGATTTTCGGCATCAGCGCGTGTACTGTTCTCCGTTGGTACGTTCAATTCAAAGAGTCTGGTCACGTAATGCCCGGTAGGCGCAAGAAGGTGGCCATGCTACCTGTACCCGTCCGACGGTTCATCGAAGGCTACGTCAAGGGTCATCCGTGTTTCTACGTTGAAGAGCTCCAAGCGGAGTTGCGGCAGCGGTATAGCAAACCGAGCGTAGCGAGGAGTCTTTTCGGGATCATGCATAAATTCATTAGAAAAAAACATGGCTAATTCTATGGTATCTAGTTGTCTTGGTGATCCACGTCCTCCATATCTTCGGTGGGCTCAGGAGGGGGTTGGTAGGAGGCAAATATACCTTGGCCTAGTGCATTGTGGCTTGGGAGACCGAGGAGCGCGCGTAGCTCCTGCACGTTAAACGTCAGCTGTAGTTCAGTCGATCCATTCAAACGGACAGCAATTGTCTGGTGTAGCGCCTCCTCATGGTTAGATACTGGCAGTGCAGCTCCAACTGCGTCCAAGTGCTGCATCTGCCGGAAGGTAGCGCTATCTGGCAGCGTGACCGGTGCCCCATCTGGCTGCCTGGCCTGTGTCATGGTCCAGTGAGTGCGGGCAATTTCACCGACGTGCACATCCGTACGCTCGGCGAGGAAGTCGCTAATATCTTCCGCGGCTTGCTGTATGTGACCTCGTGTAGCTCGGCGTCTCGTAGACTCCGTAGCTCTAGCTTCTTGTACTGCAAAGACACAGACTTCAAAGCACATCGGCCCGATCGCCTTCCTACGGCGTTGATGGTTAGTTCGTGCTTGATCTAGCACATTGCGCCAGTTGTCCTCTGTTAGCGCCACGAGGTCCCTCTGCGTCGCTCCTAGACTTGGTTTCCCGTACACGTTGAAATCAGGCCGAAGGGTTCGAGCTTCGTAGCCTGCGAGTGCCGGCTCGACTATAGCATCTACTTGTGCACAAAACGCACCAAAGAGTCCTTCGGTGTCGAATCTGAACTCTGGATTGTCAACACGGACGCTGGTCCGACTGGTTCGGCCGATTCCACCTATCTTCACTGTGACGCGGGCGAGGGTTTCCATTGTGTGTTGGGCGGCAGATGTATATGTGAACAAGAGCCTGGAATGCCGACTTGCAAGTCAGCATTTCGGCCTATTAATAGTTAAATCGGCTGTGAATGCGATTGGCGCCTATCTTAAGACTGTTTCAATTTGGAGTCCACACGAGGGTAATTATAACTAAATACGACTGGTCCCGAAATAAATAAGAGTACACAAGTCTAAATAAGACTCTAAAGCGGCCGATTTAAATTCGGATTAGACATTCTGACCGGTTTTCACAACTGAAAGCTCACAATACTCGACAATAAAATGAACGATTTTCTGACAACGAATAAATACGCTTGCGTAACTCTCCCCGTCGGTTTGGGGCAGTGGTGGTCTTCGTAGTGGTTCTTTCATGCTCCCACTTAGGCAAACCTTGCTACGGTGTCGCTGAACTTGTGAGATCCGACCGCCTGGTTGATCCAAGAACATCTACTGTCGGCTGGATTCTTGCTCGACACTGACTGCAAGGCTCGCCGACGCTCGATGTTCACCTGGCGCTTGCGAGTATATGAGGCTGACTGCTTGTAGTTCATGTAGCGGGCTTCCGGAGTGAATCGCTGCATCCGCGGCCGACGCGTCTGCTGTTTCTTGGTGAACTCCACGTGACTAATTGCAGAACTGGGCTGTCGATCACTACTGATTGGACAGGGCTGTTGGCGAGGCTGGGTACGAGTACCACCACGGGTTTGCTGGGCGCGAGTATCACCGCGAGTTTGCTGGGTACGGGTATCACCGCAAGTTTGGTGAGTACGGGTATCACTGCGAGTTGGTTGGGTATGAGGATCACTGGGAGTTTTCTGGGTAGTCTTCGTAGCAGACTCGTCGGCACGGGCCGGTTGAGGGTTGGTTTCTATCTCTGATGCATTCACGTTTGCCACAGTAGTTAGACGCGGCGACCAACTGAGTGTACTGCCCTTCGTCCACTCGGTATGGCATCGAGCCGCAAACTCCAAGCGGTCTGTCACGTACGCGTCGAATTGACTCAGCATCAGGAGGTCGACTGTGAAGGTGGGGGCTTGAACAAACCGAATAGAACACCGTGGACTCTGCGTCGAGTGGGAGTATCCGTCGACCGATGAAAACGTCCATGTCGCTCGAGACCGCTGGAGTCGAAGGCCGGGGGGGGCTCGGTGGCAGGTTGCAACGGACAAAGCAAGGGAAACTTCGACGCCGTGAGACTTAGTAGTCAGTTGGACGCGACTGGCTCGAGGACGCGCTGGGTGAACCTTCGGGCTGTGCACGATGCCCCACTCGTCATCACTGTCGGAGGCATCTTCTTCACTGTCGGAGGCAGCATTGTTGGAGACGATAGGAACGGAGGACCTGAAGTGCGAACGGCACAGGGCTGTGAGAACTCAGCGCAGACAAAAGCTGAGAAAGAACGTGCATGACATACCAACTAGTGCGAAAGCCTTTTGCTACATGTTGCTGGAGTGAGGAGGCGGCGGACCGGAGCGCCGTGAAGGCATAAGTCATCAACGATGGTGCCATGTTGGATGTTGGACGTTGTCTCTGGTGGGAATAAAAGGAGAAGTGAGACCTGTCGGTTGGCGGGAAAACCATAAAGTAAAAGCGGCCAGGCTCGAGACCCGATCTTATTTGTGCTCAGTGATACAAACCCGCAGCCTGTCTTGTTGACAGCGATTTGAGTACTGACGTGCGCCCTTTCAGTATAAATTCTCACAAGTAGTGTGCTCTTGGTGTATTTTTGATGGCGATCACCTCCACAACCGAGTTGCAGAACAGAACCAGCGCTCCCATTACTTGGCTATCCCGAATGCCTGCCAGCAGCAGTGCGTTGTTTTGGCCTTCAATAGCGCTTGTGGTTCTTCCGCCGAATAGTGGGCAGCCATCCCCGTACGATGTAACACATTTCCATTCACTGTCGACAGCCTCGGATTCCTCGAGCGAAAGCACACCGTTCCCAAATTTGGTCCAGCTAGTTGGGTGGATTCCTCGCAGATATTGCGCTGTAGTCTGGGTCTGAGCTTCCCCATTACCCATCACCGTCCTCGGTGACGGGAAGAGTTCCTGAACCTGTGCTAACACATGCTCGAACTCGTTCAATGCCGTCGCTGCCTGCAAGTCGAAGACGAGCCCCTTGATCCTATCAATGTTCGGTTCAACCTTGCGAAAATGCCTACACACGTTAAAGTATATATGCCACGAGCAGAACTTGAGGTGAACGGGGCCTTCACGAGCTCTTAGTCGTACTTGGGCATCACGCTGCTTCACTCTGTCCGTGAACATGGCCCTGTCATCAAGTTTTAGCCCGGCCACCACGCAGTTCGCGAAAAACCACTCAAAATTTTCAGCAGTCTCTTTGTGAATGAAGGCAATGGCAACTGGGATGTTTCTCCAGTCTCCATCCTTACCGATCACTAGCACGCACACGCCGTTGTAGTTCGGGTGCTTCATGTGTGTGCCGTCACACTGGAGAAGAGTTACCCAGTTGTTTTGACCGGCAATTAGTTCCCCGATAGACACAAACGCACGAAAAAACCTTCTTTGACTATCCAGCTGACAGCAAACGCGAGAGCTAGGATTCTGTTGTTCGAACGACCGCAGAAAGACAGGTAATTTGTCGTAGCTTGCCGTAGCGCCTTTCATCTTCGTTTTTGCCTTAGCAATAGCTCTGTGAATCAGCGCCGGACGGTGATCAACATTGACATTGTCAATTGTCTTCGCAGCTGTTGCCACCCGCGCTCGTGCAGTACTTAGCCCCTGAATTATAAACCCTTGAAATCCGGGCAGTTCCATCAACAAATCGGCAGAACATTGGCCTACTGAGTCGCAACTAGGTGAGTGGCGGAGATTCGTACTACGAACAAACCAGGCACCCGGTGGGCAAAATGATTTTTTGGTGTTCACACGCCGCTTTACATTGCCGTTCTTGTTCTTCGTTTCACTTCGCTTAGTTAAATGCACACTCCATCCACAAAGCTCCGACGTACATACCCAAAGTTTTTTGTGCCCTGACGAGACACGCTGCTGGATCGACTTGTTTTCATTGAAATCGTACGCGCGAAGAAATTCGGTGCTGGCCCGATCTGAAGCAAATACGTCTCGAATGTTAACTGTGTCCCGCCCAAACAGCCGTAGGAGGTCGACCCTGCCTCGCTCCATCTCACTGCAATTGTGAGAGCCCTCGTCCTCATTCTCAAGCAGTCTATTGTTGCGTCCTCAACTTCAATATAAATAGCCTATCAAACTCAAGAAAAAAACATGTGCTTCCTTAAAAGGTCAGTGGTGAAACGTTTGATGCTAATAGGGTCACTCATGATATTTATTCGGTCTCGAGCGACATGGACGTTTTCATCGGTCGACGGATACTCCCACTCGACGCAGAGTCCACGGTGTTCTATTCGGTTTGTTCAAGCCCCCACCTCACAGTCGACCTCCTGATGCTGAGTCAATTCGACGCGTACGTGACAGACCGCTTGGAGTTTGCGGCTCGATGCCATACCGAGTGGACGAAGGGCAGTACACTCAGTTGGTCGCCGCGTCTAACTACTGTGGCAAACGTGAATGCATCAGAGATAGAAACCAACCCTCAACCGGCCCGTGCTGACGAGTCTGCTACGAAGACTACCCAGAAAACTCCCAGTGATCCTCGTACCCAACCAACTCGCAGTGATACCCGTACTCACCAAACTTGCGGTGATACCCGTACCCAGCAAACTCGCGGTGATACTCGTGCCCAGCAAACCCGTGGTGGTACTCGTACCCAGGCCTTCCGAAAATGACGTTGCAGTATCATTTTGGGGCACTGGCAGAATAAGTTATTCCGCGGATCGCCATGAAGTGCAAAAAAGAATTATTCAGTATATTGCAACAATTTCAAGTACAAAATGGTAACCTGAATTTGTAGTTAGTGCAAACCTGTCGACTTACGGGTTGACAACCTTCGAGACGGTCGCAGTCCCCCAGAAGCGCTTGTTCACCTTGAGGAACAACAACATCTCCAGACGAATGGGGAGGATGCGGTGGCGGTGCAGCGAGAGGACATGGCGTGCCTTGCTAAACAGCCGCTCGACGGCATTCGAGGTTGGGGGGATGAAACGCACACCACGGTAGACCTGGACCGCAACGCGCTGCTTCTTGCGCGCGCGCAAGGCGCGATCAGCAAAGCCGGCGCGGTCGTCGTCTTCGACAACGCTGTCGCTGAGGCCGGAGATCGGTACAGCAAAGTCCTTCGAAAGGCCGTGTTGCTCCGTAGACAGCTCAGCCTCCTTCCCCAGAAGCACTTGGACGCAGGCGTTTTCAAACGCTGCGCTCTTCACGATCGGCGCCTCCGCGCCCAGGTACTCGGCAACCGACGGGTGGCGCTCAATTAGAGCGTCGAAAATGTCACGCACGTTCAGAAGCGTGACATTTTCGTCGCTCTGGAGCTTCTTAGACGCCGACTTGAACTCGCGCAGGTCGTCCTGAAGCGCGACTAGCTTGTTTTCTTCATGGCGGGTGGGCATCAGCTCAGCAAGCTCGTTGTCCGACGTGTCGATAAAGTCTTTAATAGCAAAAAAGCGCTTGAGCATCTTGTACGTCGAGTCCCAGCGTGTACTCTGACGCAGCACAGGTCTCAAAAAAGTGTTTTTCCTAAAATGAAAAAAACACTTTTTAAAAACAAAATTACAAAATATTATATACAAAATCACAGTAAACTTATCGAAGTTTCGCAGAGTGGTTGAGGTTGCGTAATTTACGCATCAGGTCCTGGAGTTTATCCAACAACGAGTCGTGGTTGGCCATGAACTTCTGCACGGCGAGGTTCAGTCGATGCGACGCACAACCAACAAGCGGAACAGCCAGAAGATTGGCCAGCTTGGTGTTGACGGCGCAATTGTCGCCGACGAGGTAGATGACATCCTCAATTTTACGGTTGAAAAAAGGGAGAATTCCTTCCAGGAACTTGACGTGGCTGGCCGAGGTGTGGTCGGTAACATCGTCGTCGATCAAAGGCGCGAAGGCCAAGAGAACCTTGTCAGCTCTGCCGTCGTGCTGAAAACCCGCGAAAACCGCAAGGTAATGTTCGGATCGGAACGTCCAGCCATCAAACATGATACCGAATTTGACGGGGAGAGCAAGACCGATGTCGATTTGGACTTGACGTACGACCGAACCGGCGTACTATAGCAGCGTTTCCGTCGAAATGCGCTCCAAGTTGGGGTACTTCGACACAGACGGGTCTGTGTCGCGACACAGACGGGTCTTCGCACCATGAAAACGGCAGGTTGCAGGTTGTCACCCAGTCTAGCCAGCAGAACACAGTCTGCGACTTCTGGTCGATGAAGCTGACCAGCGTGGCCGTGTTGGTGCCGCTGGCCATCATCGTGACGACAAAGTCGGGGTGCCGCTTGAGAACGTGGTCGAAAAGGTTGCTGTAGCCGGTCTTAGGCGCTTGTTTACGCACTACAGAGCACTGGCAGCGAAAGTAGGGCGTAGGTTCATCTTGGGCATCAGTGATGACCTTGTAGAAGTAGTTGCAGACCTGACGGGTGGTGAAGGGGTTGTTGGTTGCCATCTTGATTCGAAATGAGGCTCAGAAACCTAAGTAGAGATCGATATCACACTAAGTCATGCTCACTGCGGAGAAGCCGCGACAGCCAGTCCTTTAAACGACCAAGTACAGCAGCTGCGGCAAAAAGTGATATTACGTAAAAATCACTTTTTATATCTGTAAAAATACATTGTAAAAAGTGGGGTCGTAACTTATTCCACTTTTCTGGCCGGGGTGAACAATAAATTATTCCGTCAGTACACTCAGGGCCTGTTCATCAGCACGAATTCCAGCGCAATTTGGCTGTTTTGGCGGATTATGTCTGTTTTGGCGGATTTCCAACAAACTCTATCCGCCCGAATTCGGGTGGATAGAGGATTCGTTTGGCGGATTGAGAGAGTGCATCTGTAAAAGCGCATATTTATTTATGTTGAAAGTTATCCATATCGGTCACTTCGCTTTCATTAACCATCATATTTCCGTCCCTGGCGGTTTGACTTCGAGTCGTTCTAGACTACGACCTCGCCGTCTCTCTCCGCCAATCGCATCAAATAGTCGCGCCACATTTCAGAGGCGATTCGGTCACGCAGGTGCGCCATCGGAGTCTCGTCTAAATCGACCGGGATTTCATCACCGGCGCTGTCTTCGTTGTCAGCATCTCCGTTTACTCCCAACACCCCAGTATCTGCAAACGAGTCGTTGTGGAAACGAATGAAATTATGGAGAACAAAAGATGCTTGAACTAACCCAATCTGCTCTCGCAGAGAGTAAGACGGCATCGCTTTGAGTATGGGAAACTTGGCCTTGATGACGCCATATCCCCTCTCAATCGCATTTCGGAGCGATGAGTGACGTAAATTGAATAGCTCCTCTTTGTTTTGAGGTTTCTGAGAGCCCCGTCCAAACTCTTTCAAATGATAGCGTGTCCCTCGGTATGGTGTCAGCGTGTAGCTGTTCAGCGCGTAGCCCGTATCGCCTAAATAATATTTCCCTACTCGTACAAATGTTAGCGGGATGGAATAGTTAATGTCATTAATGCCATCTTTACCTTCAGGAGTGTCGAAGCTGTGCCTGACTGCATCTTTTAGTACACGTCCATCGTGTGCAGAACCTTCCCAGCCAGGAAGTAGGTAGACGAAATTCATTGTAAAATCACACGCACCCAACACATTTTGATAACCGAATCCCTTGCGATTCCGGTATCGCAGTGCTGTTGCTGCCGGTGGGATTGCTGGAATGTGTGTACCGTCGAGCGCGCCAATACAATCTTTGAAATAAGGGTAAAACTTCGAAGACGCCAGAATGTGCGTAGGTGTGTCCGTAGCAGGAAGAGATATGTAGTCGTGATATATGGCTTTCACCGCTGCTACTCCCTGTCGGACAATTCTAGTGATAGACTCTGGGCCATGCTGCCATCGCTCTTGTGTATCGCGATTGCTCTTGCCTGATAGAATATACAGGAATATCATTAGACGTTCACCGCTACATATTCTGGTTGTATTCGGAAGCTCTCCAGTCGACTCCAACTGGGCTAACAGGGTTTTGAAAGTATCTTGGCTCATACGTGCGACTTGATAAAAACGAACAGGGCTTGTGCTTTCAAGCAATTCTTGATAATACATTGCGCCTGTGAGAGACGAGTTACGGCAGGGTTCTTTTCCGTAGTTCGCTACTAAATAGTCCGCTAGCAGTGGCAAGAACCCAATCACAATGATTCCATCCATAATCTCGCTGTCTCTGCTCGTATTGTCACCATCGACACTTTCTTCTCCGCTCCCATCATTTTCATGGGCGGTCGACATTGCACTGCAGACGTGTTGGAATTTGTTTTATGTGCCGATGAGTGCAAACAGTGGGTGTAGCTAAAAATAATGATATTCCTCGCACACTTATTATTTATTTCTGTGAGGACGTATGCTAAATTCATAACCGCTCTATTATTACTTTGTGGCGACGTGTGGAGAAGTTCATTAAAGTTCTCACAATTCAAAACTTCATCTCAGTCCGACATTGTCGCCCACACTTCAAGAAATTGCCCCAACTATGACATTTGCCTGGAACAACGACTCGACCGCGAGGCTTATCAACATATTGCAGATGTCGTGAACCGCCTTGGATCTTCCTATACCGGCAACTTCAAAAAATCCACTTGGACACTGATCCACAATTTGTTCAACTCAGAGCCCATCCACAAGCAAAAGAGTTTCAAAAGCGCCCTCTCTTCATGTATACCCAACTGGAGGTGATATTTTCGCAAAGCATGGCAACAGGGAGGTTTGCTGCGCACATGCCATCACGACGCTCGACTGCTCTAGCAGATCCTACAATGACGCCTAGTAGTGCAGCCGAACAGCCAACTTCAGCAACAAGTTCGACGAGTCAGTTATCCGGAACCCATTCATTGGAACTATCCGAAGATAACTATGAAAGCAGTGATAGCGGTGCCAGCGATGCTGACTCAACAACCACCACTGCAGCTTCTGAAACAAATGCAGAGTCGAAGCAGGCTGGTACACCCTCAAAAAGAGTTTCTACTGGTGAAAAAATTGTTGAAACCTTGGCGCGTTTGGCTTCGGCTCACGAATCGCTAGCTAGGTCCAGCCTCATTCGACAGAGCAAGGAGCAAATGGGTCAGCTTACACGAGCTGACTTAGCAATTAGAGACTTTAACCACTCTTTTGGAGACCAGCTGAGTGTAGCTCAGCGCGTTCGCTTCACTCAACGGCTTGCAAATGACCAGGCGATGGCGACCGCTTTTTGTGGAATGGACGACGAAGGTAGAGCCTTCCTCGTTGAGGAATTCGTCACCTCGTGGTTGGATGGGTCCGTCAACAATTCCGAGCGAAAAGAGAACACCGACGAGAGTGATGTCGAGCAGAGCTACGAAAGTGATGACCGAAGTATCAACATGTGTGCAGAGAGCAAAACTAAGTAAGAGTACGTCGCGGGATTCGTTCCCATGGAGAACTCAACCAACATTAAGAGTCGTTTTGGTCGAGGACCAACAGCGACCTTTTAAGTAAATACACTCTTTTGCATTATATGCTGTTTTTTAGATTCCACTTCAGCGGATGGCGGATTCACGAAATTCATGTTCCTCATCCAGTCCAGCGGATGGCGGATTCACGAAATTCATGTTCCTCATCCAGTCCAGCGGATTGATCTATCCGCTGAACGGGTTTGGTTTAGCGGACTGCTCAATCCGTCGGATTGAAACAGCGGATCCAAGGAACAGGCCCTCAGTTGGTCGCCGCGTCTAACTACTGTGGCAAACGTGAATGCATCAGAGATAGAAACCAACCCTCAACCGGCCCGTGCCGACGAGTCTGCTACGAAGACTACCCAGAAAACTCCCAGTGATCCTCGTACCCAACCAACTCGCAGTGATACCCGTACTCACCAAACTTGCGGTGATACCCGTACCCAGCAAACTCGCGGTGATACTCGCGCCCAGCAAACCCGTGGTGGTACTCGTACCCAGCCTCGCCAACAGCCCTGTCCAATCAGTAGTGATCGACAGCCCAGTTCTGCAATTAGTCACGTGGAGTTCACCAAGAAACAGCAGACGCGTCGGCCGCGGATGCAGCGATTCACTCCGGAAGCCCGCTACACGAACTACGAGCAGTCAGCCTCATATACTCGCAAGCGCCAGGTGAACATCGAGCGTCGGCGAGCCTTGCAGTCAGTGTCGAGCAAGAATCCAGTCGACAGTAGATGTTCTTGGATCAACCAGGCGGTCGGATCTCACATGTTCAGCGACACCGTAGCAAGGTTCGCGTAAGTGGGAGAATGAAAGAACCACTACGAAGACCACCACTGCCCCAAACCGATGGGGAGAGTTACGCAAGCGTATTTATTCGTTGTCAGAAAAATCGTTCAAGTCATTGCTCGAATATCGTGGGCTTTTAGTAAAAGTCTTTTACATACATGCAGTTGTTATCTAAGTAAATATATATCATTCAGCCTGCAAAAAAACGGTTAGCTAGAGGACCCCGACATATTGCTAAGGAAGCAACGTCCAAGAACGACACATCATCAGAGTATACCAGTACCGGCACTTTTGGCCTTTTACTTATGAGCAAGTACAATTACCGATTTTAAAAGTACTTAGTACTAAGTAAAAGTAAAATCTTGTTATGTAAATTGTACTAAGTACTTAGTAGAAGTACTAAAGTACTTTCGACGGGCTGTATCAGTAGAACTTGTTTTTCAGCACGATTATTTTCCGTTCTTGGACGCCGACCGCTCATGGCAATGCGTGTGCAGCAGTTCACTAAAGCTGGTGCATGGAGCTATGAATAGCGATGTCCCATGGTTTCTGGCATGACCCCTGCTCCAAGACTTGCTCCTGTCAACTGAATGTTGTCGTCGAAGCTGCAGGGTTGGCATCTTTCTGACTAGAAGACCAGGGGTGTCCTTACTTTCGAGTACGTTTCGCCGACTTTCGAGTAAGGAGTCATGCACTCGGACTTTCGAGGATATAGACCATTTTAAACTCGTGTGTTGCGTCAACAGGCGAGTTCTAACTCTACTCGAAAGGCGTTGCTTGGTGGGATGCCATGCATGAACGCAAATAACGTGCTGCAAACTCTTTAGAACATTTTATTTTCTGTTAGATGACGCCTATATTCCTTATTTACTTGGTCTCGTCCGCGTAAGTGGCTCGATGCGTTGCTTCCCCGATACATGCATACTATGTGTTTATCTGAGGTGATGATGACCGACGTGGCCTCTTTCCTAAGTCACAAATAAGGTTTATGTGAAATTACGCACGAGTCAGTGAAGTATACTCACAACTAAGAAGAACCCGGAGAGCCGAAAGGTAGAGTGGTCGGTCGATATCCTTCTGGTGTAGCACGAAGGTTGAGCCAAGTTACGCGTTACGGTCATGCAATTAATCCGCTGTCCTTCTTCGAGTGTTCTCAAGTATGAACAAACCGATTTCAAGCTAGAATTGCAACACGACTGAAGAAACCATGTTGGTCAAATGTATGGTACCGGTATTAATACATGCACATTATACCGAAGGAGCCAGACACGCACCACTCTAACCCATAGACATGTCCATGTAATGAAGCACTATGTATTTACCATACAATGTATCTTAGAAACACACTTCCTCAGACCAACACTGGTACATGTATTGTCTATCGCCGGCTGCTGCTGGTAATACTGTAGTACAATCAAAAGTACTTTGGCGCTTAGATATTGAGTACTAAGTACTTACTGTTAGTAGAGTCGACGTCTTCCCCAGAAAAATGTAATTAGTACTACAGTAATAGTACTTCTACTAAAGTACTATTGAAGTACTGTCTACTATTGTACTGGTAGAGTCTGCACATCATAGCGAATCGCTAATAGGCTATTAGTAATAGCGATAGACTTCCACAACACAAAGCAGTACTCACGTCATGTCATAATGGAGAACTATTCGAATGAGGTGCTTGGCCCCGACAACGTGCCTGCGGGGCGAGAATGTTGCGATAAACTTATGGGATGAAGCATTTCAAAAGCACATTTGTGATCATCGCACCATTTTCCGGTAGCAAATTCTCCCAAATATACTTCATGAGCGATTTCCGATTGCCATCTATACTTGTTTTGATCAACTAAGGTCTCGCTCAAGGAGAAGTAGCGCGGTTGCACATTGGCACTTTTAAAAGTTTCCATTGAGTCGTTAGCTAGACTAATAAGAACCCGCCTAAATGACTGTAATGTACCTCACCAAAAACGAAACTAGCTTTAAGTTTCCATCAGCACGGCACGAATTCCCCACCGAAGCAGAAATTCCGCAGGCCTCGGAATGTCCCCCATGCATGTGAAAACAGGAACATGAAGACGGACCCAAATTCCCCGTCATGCGAGAGATCCTGGTCCTTGCCCAGCTCTCGAATGCACTGCTGGTAGTGCTCCACATTGGCCCCTCCAGGGTGCTCCGACGGTGCGTGCGATAGTCCACCGTAAGAGAACGACTCCGTCAGTGCCTCAATGTTCCAGCAGCTGTCCGACACAAGGCGTCTCCGCACTCCATTGCGACTCAGCAAGTGGGACAAGTAGTAGTCGTCGCCTAGGAAGCACGCCTTGGACATGTTGGCGACCTCGAACGCCGGCATCGTCTTCTCCTCCAGTCCGAAGAACTTGCGCTTGACTGCGACGCCCCCAGCCCCTCCTACGAACGAGACGCTGTTAACCCCGACCGCGAGGCTGCGTCCGCAGTACAAGTCGTCCTCCGCCGAGATCCACCCGCCCAGCACCGCGATGGCGTCGTCCGGGTACTTGTGCGTGTAGTGCAGCGCCCGCTCGCACAGCTGCGTCGGGTAGATGCGGTCGTCGTCCCCGTACACGATGATGGCGTCCGGGTCCTGCTCCACCAGCAGCGTGCCCAGCACCTTGCTCGCCGGTCCGAAGTCCGTGTCCAGCACAATGAGCTTGAGCTTGTCGTGGTACGGACTCGTCCCCGTGGCGAAGGTGACGCCGCGGAACTCGGTCTGGTTGAGCTTCGTCTTGCCGTCCAGCAGCCACTCGGGGATCTGCACGGCCTGGTCTCGGTACGTCTTGGGCACGACGACGTACACGGCGTCGAAGCCGTCGCCCTCCTGGTGCACCAGAGCGTCCACCGTGGGCTGCATGTCGTCGATGCCTCTCGGGGTCGTCGTGAAGCTGAAGACGATGCGAGGTCGCGCCTGTGCCGCGCTCATGGACGAGGACGCGATGGCCGTGGACGAGTTGAAGGAGCACAAGAAGACGGTGACCCACGCCACGCTCGTGGCCAAGAAGCACGAGAACCAGCGCTTCCTCGAGCTGAGCTCGTCACCGTCGTCCGGGACGAGCGATGACTCGACCACGACCTTCTCCGGCAGCAGCTTCGCCAATTGGCGGGTGCGTTGTCGCCGCCGTCGTCGACGGTGTCGGACGAACAGAACGCAGAGCACCGAGAGTCCCGTCAGCAGCGCCAATAGCGACACCCGCGGGATCATGACGCGCTCGGCGTACAGGTCGATGCACGAGTCGCCCAGCGAGTGCCTGTTGCTGCCGAGCGACGTGCGCAGCGACGAGGAGCTCATCGTCTTCACTAGCGTCGAGCGCGCGAGATATTACCACTCGGACTGGGCGGGAAGTGCGCTTGCTAGTGCGACTGCACAGTTTGGACGGTTATTTGGAGCTCAGTCCGCCCGTACTTAAATCTGAACCTGTGGCTCTTCGACCTCCGAAGTGTCGATGCCGATACTGCGGAATGGGACCAACGTCCGCCGTCTACAGGTAGATCCAACACAGAGGAGAAATGCAAGCCCCATCAAGGCTTCAGCATAGACTGCAGACTGTAAAGTATCATCCAAATGATCAAGTGGTACTGCCACTTCAACGTGCACTTCAAGTGTACTATATCATATCACACCATCGATCACAGAATTAAAATATGTTTTTGGGAACGCTGACACTGTTGGAGCGGAGACTCACGACAAAGACGATCACAAAGCTACGGAACCCACAAGCGACACCAACGTCACGACATCTTTCGTGATGGCTAAAGCTTTTTTTTGGACTCGGACACTGTCTTCGACAATAGCTGCGATGGATAGGAGAATGGCCACCACGATGAGGAACCAAAGAACGACGCGTTTGATGACTGCTCTACGCAAGTATGTACATACGTTGATCGCGGTCGATCGTCGGGAGCTTCACAAGCACGTGAATCACTTTCTCGGTGGGTGCACCGGTAAAGTAATCCTCCATAATAGCGTCCCCGTCGTCCCCGGCCTCAAGTATGTCGCTTTGACGCGAGCTTCGTCGCGTGAAAGCGGAGAATAATCTGGATGTGAAGTTGTCATCCACGCGCCGTTCTGCTTCGCGAGATAAAGAGCGAGCTTGTCCGACGGAAAATCATACCCCCCCCCTCTCTTCTTGATTAGTTCCTTCAAGACTCCAACCAGCTGCTGGTTGCCAATCTCAACGGTAATAATGCGCTCCTCGCCGACAACCGCACAGCACAGCACCACCATGCTTCTTCGCGACGGGAAATTCGACAATGAGTCTCGCACAAGTCATTCATTTTCTCACGTCAATTCTCACTTCAATGCTTAGCAAATATGATACCCTCCGGAAAGCGATGGTCAATCGACGTCATTCGTATCCTAGACTACCGGTATGTTTAGTACACCGCGAAATCTGTCCAATCACGTCGCTTTTCCGTTCTCATTGGTCCGTGGCACTTTACTTTTTCTAAAGGTCTCTCCTACATTTTCTTAGCGCGCTTTTATTTAACTTTTCCTGGCGTCCAGTGCCGACGTAGCCATTCCCAGACTTTTGCCAATCAACGCAACGCAATGCCGTCGCACTCCGCCGTGACCGAGACGCTCGCCTCCGAGGCCGTCGTGGACTCGACGCCCAGCTTCGAGCGGCTGCGCGACGCGCTGCTGGACCTCTCGGAGCCTGTGGGCAAGCGCACGCGCGCCATCTTCTACCTGCGCTCGCGCGGCGGCCTGGAGGACCTGCAGGTGCTGCTGACGGCGCTGCTGAACCGCCAGGACTCGGAGCTCATGCGCCACGAGCTGGCGTACGTGATTGGCCAGTTCCAGCGCGAGGAAGCGTGCGACACGCTGCACCAGGTGCTGGCGGACGAGTCGGACGACGGCATGGTGCGTCACGAGGCGGCCGAGGCGCTGGGCGCCATCGGCGCCGCGCAGTCGCTGCCTGTGCTGGAGAAGTACAGCGCCGACGCGGCGCCCGAGGTCTCGGATACGTGCAAGCTGGCGGCCAGTCTGGTCAAGTACAAGCTGGCTAAGGCCAAGGGAGAGGTCGTGGAGGGCGAGGTGGACCGCAACCCGTACCTGTCGGAGGACCCGGCCCCCGCCGCCGAGAAGACCGTGGCCACGGCCGAGCTGCGCAAGGTGCTGCTGGACCACGACGGCGACATGTTCGCCAAGTACCGCGCCATGTTCTCGCTGCGCAACCGCAACACGGAGGAGGCGGCGCTGGCGCTCGCGGATGCATTCGCGGACCCGAACGCGCTGTTCAAGCACGAGGTGGCGTACGTCATGGGCCAGATGGAGAACCCCGTGACTGTGCCGGCGCTCAAGAAGGTGCTGCTGGACGAGACGGAGCACCGCATGGTGCGTCACGAGGCGGCCGAGGCGCTGGGCGCCATTGGCACCACGGAGTGCGAGGAGATCCTCAAACACTACCTCAAGGACGACGTCCAGGTCGTGCGTGAGAGCTGCGAGGTGGCGCTGGACATCATGGACTACTGGGCGCCCTCCAAGTAAAGCTTGGATTCTGCTGACGTGTAGGAATAATACAGTTAGTTTTTTTGCATTTTGAAAGGATACCTGCTATGTTTCGTGTTGACGTGGTGATGACCTCGTTAAGCAAAGAGGTAGCCGACGTTCATACGGTTAAACGCACGCAGTGAAGACGGCAGTAATGTTGAGCTGGTTTGAAGTCGCTGCGAGATGGCGAGACACATTGCTGGTGGCAAAGCAACTTCGTGCGACGGCAGGAGACCTGGAATCGAGGGCATCGGCTGGCGAGGACCGTAGAGCACCTTGAGGACGCGACGAAACTTGCTTGAATCCTGCTGCTTGATCATCGTCTCCCAGCTCAGCAGTTGCAACTGCAACTCGGTGGATTGGGTGGCCGTGGATGTAGCAGGAGCAGGAGGATGGTGGATACCGCCTTCTTTTCCACACGCCAAGTCGTGGTCATGTTTGTCACTCGACGACGTCAAGACGAACCGGAATTTACCGTCCGAATCCGCCATCTCGAGCAGCTTGGCACTCAAAATGCTGTCGATCGTGTACTGACCGAAGACGTTATCCTCCTCTAGTCCAACTTCATGAGCAATGACCAGGTGCTTGTGCAGACGAACAGTGTCTGGCTGCTCGACGCTGCACAAACCAACTCGCTCCAAACATGCAGCACACGCTAGCGGCCTCCACTCGCGCTCCTCCTTCGCGTTATCCCCCGGCGCCACCGCCGCTTCGTCCTCGTGATCCGCCACCGTCGCTTCAACCACCAAATCACTGCCATGCACCAGCACGTACGACTCGCCCACCAGCACACGCCGCCGCTGCGCGTGAATATCGTCACGCGGGATATGTTCAAAGGCTCCAATGCCGGCGCCCCAGAAGTCGAACATGTCCATCCAGTTCGCCGACGGCAGCGGCAGAACCTTCTCAACGACTGCACTTCCTTCTCCACCAAGTAGCAGCGCACTGCATCCCCGACAACACACAGAGCCGTAACTCTGCGGCCGCAGCTCAGCAGGAGACACCTGCGTGAACGACGAGAAGCCTCCGAGCGGCTGCTTGTCACTCGGCCGAATCGGGAGCCTCAAGTACCAATGGTCCTCCTTCTCCTCCACGACACACTGTGATACGTCCACGTTCCGCTCAATCTCCGTGCTCCACACAACGTCCACATCTTCTCCACTGCTATTGGGGCTGTAGCTGAGCTCCACGCGTGGGAATTGCACGCGGACTTCGAGTTGTGCAACGTCAAAGGTCTGCGCCGTGTCTTCCAACTTGTCGTCGTCTCTGTGGCTGTCTAGGAACAAGTAGCACTGGTAGCAGCCGATGTTGGCGTGGTATTCTACCAGCGAGTCCACGATCCGAGGCGCGGGCGACTGCACGTCGCTGGTAGTGGAGTTAACGTCGAGGGTCTGCAGACTACGCGCCAGACTCTCCGCGGCGCTTGCCAGTTCGTCCTCCCTGGCCGTCTCCGCAGCGCGCGCGTCCTCGTACTCCTGGCGGACGCGGTCGAGTGTGTCCCGGGCCTGGTTCGCGGCTGCGAGTGCACGCGCGTGCTCCTCCTCCGCCGCGCGGAGCTCCGCGAGCAGTGTCTTGGCTTCGGTCTCCATTGGTGTGGAGGATATTGATACATTGCGGACGCAATCAAATGGAGATGGATACATCGTGTGGTGCACACCGAATTGAACTGCCGCTTCGACGGACGAAACGCATCGTCGGACCGTTGTTGCCGTTGCTGTTGCCGCCACGCTGGCGGTGGTGATCCGCTCTGACTCGACGCAGGATGTTGCCACTGATTTGAATCGCTGAGCCGAGAAATCGAGCGACGGTTGCAGCTTGGGGCGGATATCCTGCAAGAACTGCCGCGAGTTGAAGTGAGCAGATCTTGCCACCCGAAGAGAATGCAGCTGCGACTATTTAATACTGTACAGCTCCATGGTACAGTCCACGGTGTGGCCAAGCACCTCGCCGAGGGTTTAGGCGAGCGGGTACCAGGTGTCAGTTTGGCAGTGCGCACGTCACTGCCTGCGCCTCTCCTTTTTAAAGCGTACCGGTACACTGAGCCCTGCGGTGAATGAGCACGGAGTCGAGTACACCACAGCTATCAGCGGTTGAAAACATACTGCAGCACATGTAATGCAATGGAGACGCCGAGTTGACTTTGGGTACACACTGTCCAGCTGACCCAAAAGATTAAATTTTGAGAGGATTCAATCATCTTGACACATTTCCAGAACGTGCATACAACCGTAAAAACATAAAGTCGCGTGAAATTTATATTTTATAAAATACGTTTGGCTCTAAACTACACCGCGAGTTTCACTTTTCAAGTGTGGGTGGCGTGGAATTTCGCTAATTAGTGTGCGCGAGGGCTTTGATAAGTTAAACGCCGTCTGTCGACTACATTATAAATACTGTACTTCAATGTATGCTAGCCAGAGCCAGAGCCCGACACATCCGTCGATCGCAGCTCGCTTGCATACATGCCGCTGACAGTCATTGTTAAACGATATTGGATTATCGGATTATCCGATTCGGATAGTGTGCGATGGCGAACAAGTGCCGAATAGCGCACTGCAGGCGTCCTCTTTCGTGCCACAGATCATACCCAGGCAACGACTGCAGCAGCTGCCACGTTTCGATGCAAATGCTACGAGGCGCAAGTCGTTGGCGAGTCTAGAGCCACGTGGTCGGAACAGTGGGCGCGTCTGATGCTCGTGAACTAACGCTACTACGCCGTGCGCACTACCTACCTCTGGACAATAATCCTGGTCGGCTCGCGCAGCAGCCAGCCTACAATTCTGGTTCGAGAGTGACGCAGCAAGCTCGCTTGAGACGTGGCCCGCCACTCTCGAACCTTGTGTACGCCGCTTTCGGTACCGCCCGTTTTATGATACAGTGGTACCGTGCGGGGTGGGAACAAAAAGCTCCCTTTGCGTCAGTATAGACAACGCCACATCCAATACCCTCCAACATGACGTACTAATTATTATATACACAGCTTTTCATCCCACACATAGTCCTGTCGAAATCAATATCCTTCTAAACGCAATCTCTTCTATCCACCCTCTGGACTAAAAACACCGCATTTTCCGTTATTTTTTCGATACAACGCCACAGGCGGAGACTTGCGATCGTCGTCAAGTCAGAGAGAGAGAGACGACGACCAGATTCAGAGTCAGAGAGCTCCTCCGCGTCACTCCACTCAGCAGCTAGACCCCCTCTCTGCATGGCCTTCCTGACCATGACGCCCGACGACATCCAGGGCGACTACTCGTGCGACGTGCGCGTGGAGGACTACCGCCTGAGCAGCAAGAAGGCCGAGTACAAGGTCGTGGTGCAGCTCTCGTTCTACAGCTCGCGCGCGCACGCCACAGGACGCACGAGCTGGCACATCTGGCGCAGCTTCTCGGCCTTCCGCAAGCTCGACGAGCAGCTGCGCAAGCGCAGCGCCGCGCTGCTGAAAGGCGTCAAGTTCCCGCCGCTCTACCGCCGCAAGGCGCTCTTCCGCGTGGACAAGAGCCCCGAGTTCCTGGGCGCGCGCGCCCGAGAGCTCGACAACTACCTGCACGTGGTGACGCACAAGCCGCAGCTCGTGGCCTTCCACCTGGCGGCTGTCAGCAGCCAGACGCTCAAGAGCTTCGTGGGCTTCAATTCGGGCTTCGGCGCCAACGCCGAGTACGACCAGCAGGACGCCACGCTGCGTCCGTCCGCGTCCATCTTGGCGTCCCCCGCCGTCGTGCAGGCCACGGCCAGCGTCATGGGCGACGACGACGACGACTTCCGCTCCGTGTCCAGCAGCTCCACCGTCTCGAGCTTCGCGTCCAGCGCCAGCGACTACCGCTGGTCCGGGACGGGCTTCGTGGGCAGCCAGAGCTTCGCGCGCCACACGGTGCCGCAGGTCGGCCGCGGCTCGTTCGCCAGCAGCCGCTCGTCCTTCGCCGGCAGCTCGTTCGGGCCCGGGTCCTCTGCGCGCGGGAGCTGGTTCCCGGCGTCCTCGGCCGTGTCGGACTCAAGCGGACGCGGGTCCGTGGCCTCCGTGTCCAGGGGCTCCATGATGGCGATGACCGCGCCCGACCTCATCACGCCCGAGCTCGACATGCAGCGCGCCAAGATGGAGGACCAGCTCGTGCAGATGGGACTCGTGGGCGTCGGCATGCCGCCCGACGGCTCGTGTCTGCTGCACTGCATCGTGTACGAGATGTACCCGCTGCAGTGTCTGAGAGAGTATCCCGCGGGCATGACGGTGGTGAACGTCGGCGCCGCGGACGGCATGGCGCCTCGACGGGTGGCGGCGGCGCAGTTCCTGAGGATCAAGCTCATGGACTACGCGCTGCAGCACGTCACGGCGCTCTCGGGCTTTTTGATGCAGGACGAGGAGGACGTGCGCGAGCGGTACGAGACGTTCAGGGACACGCCTGATGAACAGGCCACCACGGCGGAGCTGTACGCGGTGGCCAGCATGTTCAACGTCGAGTTGGTGCTCATTTCCAACGACGAGAGCTTCCAGATCGACCCCGTGCTGCCGGTGGTCGGACTGCCGTCGGTGCGCGAAGGCCCGCGGCGCACAGTCACGCTGGGGTACTTGATCCCGGCGGACGGACTCGCTGGACACTACATCTGCACGCGCGAGCAGCGGGCGCAAGTCGGCATGCCTCAGAACTCGTTCGTGGGAGGAAGCTACCGCGGATCGATCACAATTGGACCTCCGAAGAATATGAGCTGTGGCGCCTCGAATACCCGGCGCTTCGAGCGGATCCCGGAGCAGCGGGTCGAGTAGAGAGAACCCCATCCTGGAAGACAGCAAGGCGGATAGAAGTCAGTACATCAAGAGTAAACGACGAAGACAAGACACAACGAAATGAACATAACACAACACAACCCAGCCTCGACAACGTCGAATGGACAAGAACGGCGGAGAAGTCCACGTACAAGCAGCACGAGAGTCCGAGAAGCCTGCGGAAAGTAGCAGCAATCGAGTGGCACTTTGGCCCCAAGAAATCAAGAGCAAGGGCGAAGTCGCCGACCCAGCGAGCGTGTACACTATCGGGCCGCATTTTGCAGTTGACGCTTGGCAAGTCATCAGATCCCATCAGCAAATGGAAACTGCACGATCGAAGTGCCTTCTCTTCCTATATTTCTTTACTAGTAGTATGGTTTACTCGATCAGCTATGGAAATATATGTACGTGAGCTTTTCGCCGGCCGCAGGCCGTGGCATCGAGCGCTCGTGGTGAGGGACCAAGTTGTTGGTGTGCTTTTCAGCGGATGACTGCAGTGGGCATGTTGAAGCTTCTATCGGACTGTCGCGCTGAAGGAAACACGTTCCAGAAGCACAGGGTTTCGTCAGCTCCAGCAGAGGCCACACACGTGCCGTCCGGAGAGATCGCGAGGTGCAAGGCTCGCGACATGTGCCATTTCAAGTCGCGTAGTGGCTTCATGCTTGGGTACGTCCACAACGTCAGCTGGTTGCTCGCTGATAACTGTCCGTGCGCTGACACCAGCTCTTGGGTTGTGGTCGACCAGACCAACGAACAGACTTGCGACCCTGTAGGCACTGATCGCAGCAACCGAGCAGTCGATGCGTTCCACAGCTTAATGGTGCCATCTACAGTTCCACCACCTGATGCGAGGATGTGGCGGTCTGACGGACTCCATGCGAGTGCTCGTACAGCGGCGCTGTGATCGACAAGCGTCAATCGAGGGGCGGAGAGAGTGTTCGAGCCATTCGAACGCACCATCGCGTGGTCCCAAAGACACAGATTGTTGTCATTGCTGCCAGACGCCAACGTAGTGCCATCCGGAGACCACGCCAAGCCACAAACTTCTTGTTGGTGATGTGCGAGCGTCCCCACGAGATGTCGAGCCACGCGGATGTCGCTCAGATGGACTTTCGCGTCTCGGGACCCCGTTGCCAGTGTACCATGACCAACCACTTGACAGCTCCACGACAAGGAGCTGATACGCCCTCGGTGTGAATGGATGGAGCGCACCATGGTGAGCGCTTCGATGTCCCAGATCTGCAGCTCGCCTAGATAAGTCCCGACTGCAAGCCGGTACACACCGTCTCCGCAGGAGCTCGTGTTTTTCACCCAGGCGACGGAGGCCACGTAGTCCTCTGGGTGAGTACAAGCGGGGATATCCTGGACCCCGCTTGTGGTGGCATTGTACAGGTACACGGTCTTTCCCAGTGCTATCGCGACGATGTTGTTCGGTCCCCAGTCCATCAGATTCAGGTAGAAATCATCGCGAAGATCTGGAGCATCCAAGATACATGATGGCGACGACGGGATGTAGCGCTTCAAACGCGGTGCTGGAGGAGTGACGAAACTGGAGAAATGGAGGGAATGATGGGGCTCCGCTCCTACGAGCCGGTTTCTACGAGTTGTCGAGTCTCGAATGGCAAGAAGCGGACGTGGTTGTGCCCTCGCTACACTGCCGTGCAGGAGACTGGCAGCTAGAATCTCCTTGTGCGAAAAGGGGCGGTTGGTATCGTCGATGCCGTCATGAGCTGGAGCTTCAGCTTGAAGCGTCAATGTTGTCATCATGTGGTGGCAGTAGTCGAAGTCCATAGCAGACCGTGCTGGAATGTATCGGTCACTCTGAAGGAGCAAGACACCCGAAAGTCAGAATCCTCGTCGCTGAGTGCAATTACAGCGCAATTACGGCGGACAAACCTTGTAGATGCGCCGTTTGGTATGGTGGTTTTGACTCATGGCGTCGATGCTCCTGTGCCGGGAAGAAGCTCTGGATGGTACGTGCGCTGAAGGAAGCAAAGTGGAGCTACCATTGCCCTCCACGACTTGGAGTGAAAATTCTTCTTAGAAATTGACGCCTCACGACCAGTGAGTGACCAATAATGCAGCCACACGTGTGGTGGCTTTCGACGAGAGAATTGACTTTGAGCGCTACTAATGAGCTATGCAACCCGGGTTTCTTAGCTATGAAAGCTTGGCGACACCCAAATGCCCAAGGTCAGACCACGAAATCGTGTTCGGGTACACAAGCTGCGCTGTTTGGTTCACGCCTCCATTTGGCAGTATCGCGTACACGTAGATGTTGGCAAATCGTACGCCTGAGATTTTCATGCTCAAGAGGGACAGCATGTCTTCCGTCGCCACCAGGAATTTCTGGTTCGCAACGAGATACCCATTGCCGTAGACAGCGTCAACGGAGGCGTAGCGCTTGTTGTCTCGGGTGACATAGTTGTCATAGCCCGAGATAACACCATAGCGTCTGCTCAGAGCTGAACCCGTGGCCGTCTCGAACGATGTGAGCTGCCCCTCGTCCGTGGCTAACCCTTTCGTGCCGGCCTTGTAGACGTTGGCCCGACGATCAGCTGCAGTGCTCTTCTGCTTCACATAACGATAGCCTTTCCGGAGACACAAGTAGATCGCCAACCATACCATCGAGCTGAAGATGCAGAGCACAGTGGACAATACAACGAGTTTGCGATCGGAAACGATCGCATGCACGGTCCAAAACTTCATGGGGGACAATTGCGCGAGGAACGGGCTGACTTCGACGATGCCAAGCCAGAAATTCGTATCTGCGAAGTCAACGATGATGTCCCTAAGCGCGGGCAATGGCTTGACGAGTTCAACGCGGTACGCAAAACTCAATTCGAAGAGGGCGAACGCGAGCACGGGGTCGATCCTCTCTCTGAACAAGTAGCTCAAGACGCTGGTCATATTCAGGAAGAACGTTAGCAGATCGGCATGTACGAGCTCCGGTCGGTAGTGGATCGGTCGATGGCCTCCAAGCTCGCTGCCGACCGCAAGACAGAACTCCGTGAGCGTCCAGTACCCGTTGAGATGGTTGGACAGGAAAATCAAGACACCGCGATAGAGCAGCGAACTCGAAATGGTGGCAAACGCGTCGCCAATCCAGAAGCGGCCAATACGGAAATGTTGATACACTACAAAGAGCAGAACCCCAAGGTCGAAGAGGATGATGAGCGCAAAATATCCATGAATGCTGTGCGTCCAGGCCCACGAGTCATGCAGAGCAGCCAAGACACGCCACTCCCAGTTTCTCAGCTCCGATGCAGGATCGTTCTGCAGGTTCCAGAGTACAATCTCGATGTTGGATTGAGCGACGGGGTCTTTGATGTAGCCTCCCGTACGGAAACCTGTGCACACTTCCTTCACCGAGTCGGTGCTGTTCGCTGAGGGATAGCACTCCAAACGCCAGAAATTATCGTCGGTATCGACGCCAAGCAACTTGCAAGTGGAAAAGTGCGGCTCGGACTCGTACGGGTAGTTACGTGCAATGGCAAAGCCGTGCGTGACTTCGGTGGCACGCATATCGCCAATAGCTGCGATCGTGGCAAACAGCGCAGCCCCGCTCTGGTACTGCTGGTCCAATTGGAAATCCTGTGTGGAGAGCAAAGCCGAGAGCAGCAACGTCTCGCTGGGCTTGCTCTTCCGACGCACCAAGAAGTACATGCGTAGCTGTGTCACGGCTTCATCAAGTGAGACCAACAGATCGAACGTGCAGTCGATGACGGGTGCGATGAGCTCGAGCTCTGGAAGGTACGCGAGGTCGTCCGTTGCGTACTTTTGCAGTGAACTGAACAGGAATCTCGCGAAGGAGTTGCCATACACGACGCTGTCGTATCCTGCGACTGCGGTGCACTCGGTGAAGGAATAACTTGAGTTGGTGACGAGATAGATCGTGTCGTCTCGTAGGTCCGTGGACCCTCCCAATACTTTCTGCACTAACGGACTCTCGTTGATGGTCGCATCGCCAGCGTAGGCCACGATGAGCGTGGATTCATGCACGGTGATCCCCATATCCTTCAACTCGAAGCCTTGCAGTACCGTCACCGAGGCCAGGAAGGCTTTCATTGAAATGACCACGTACCACAACGCGACGAACAAGACGACGACGCGATGCAGACCGCGGAGAAGTTCCACTTTTCTCACAGTCTCGACGGTCTCCATGATGGAGTCCATCGTTCCTAGCGACTGACTGGGGTCCATCTGCGCTGACATCTTGATCAATGAAGCTCTGCTTGAAAGTGTTGGCAAAAGCTAAAAACAAATTTGAGACGTTAACCAGGTCACAATCGCAAACTAAATGTGGGGGAAATGAAATCTACACGAGCGTTAGGAACAAATGGCTACATGTATCCCGGTGTTCGATTGCACTTCACCTTTTTCTCCAGATGGCTACATCATGTAGCTCGGCTTAAGTGCGAGCTCAGAATCTGGTCGAGTTGAGGGTGAGTGGCACAGTCTCCGTTGTCGACGACACAGCAGTATCCACCATGTAAAGCTGCCGCCGTTAAAGTTGGCGCCGCAGAGTCATCTCCCAACTTCAGGTCTCTGACTCGCAACTCGATTTCTCGTGCCCAACCAGATACATACCTCGCTACAGTAACTTATCAACGTTAACGGCATCCCCGACCTTCCGACCCCGAGCCTCAATCCGATGCAGCTCTTCATCCGCTCGGTGCGTGGTCCGCAATGACTCGATCATTGCTTCGTCCAAGCCTAACTAATGACTTGGATGTGCAGGACGCCGGACGCACGCTGACCGTCGCGGTCGAGAGCCCCGCGGCCAAGGTGGGCGAGTTGCTGTCGCTCGTGGCGGCCAAGGAGCGTGTCGACGGCTATTTGAACTACGGCGGTGTGCCGCTACGTGCGTCGCGGTCGCTCACAGACTACGGCATCCAGAACCACGCCACGCTCGACTTGTCGCGGCGTCTGCACGGCGGCTGCTTCGGCTTCTCCATCCTGCTGTGGATCCTCATCTTCGTCTGCTGCCTCGTCAGCGTCTGCACCTGCGGGCTGTCACTACCCGTGGCGCTGTGTCTACTGCCACCGGCGCTGCTGCTGCCGCTCTGCTGTCTATAAAGCCGAGCGAGCAGCGATGCAACCGGTTACATGTACACAACACACACTTGGGGCCCCAGAACATCAACCAACAACAAGAAGAGAGAGAACAAAAGCAAAAAATAAAAAAAAGTCATGTCGTCTTCGTCTTCAAGTGCCCAGCGACCAGCACCGCAGCAGGCACTTAGCTGTAGAGTCCTCAGTGCACTGATATGCTCGTATCTCGTGTTGTAGACGTCGTCCAAGCCTGCAAAGACCCGCATTCTGCAGCTCTGTCGTAGTCCTTCCCTTTACTTGCGCGGCCTGGCGCCTGCTGCCTTGCGGCCCGTGCCCTTGTGCTTCTTCTTCTTCTCCTCGTTCTTCTGGCTCAGCGCCTGCACTTTGCCCAGCAGCGGCGAGTTCTTGAGCACGTCCGGCAGCACCACCAGCTTGATCTGCGAGCCGCGCACGTACACGAGCTCGAGCTTCGACTTGCTGCCGTCGCGCGCCGTGAGCAGCACGTCGCTGAGCTGGCAGTTCATGCTGTCCTCGCTCTCCGCCAGGTGGCCGCGGTACACCTCGCCGTTCTTGAGCTCCACGGTCACAGTGCGGCCCTCGCCCTCGTGCAGCAGCGAGATCGGCACCCCCACGCTCTTGGACATGGCTGTATCGGTGTCTGTTGTTGGTGGTGGGTCGCTGGATGCGCTCGAGACGATGGACACAGCCAATCAAGGACGGAGTATAGGAGGTGGCAGCCTATCAGAGAGGAGATGTAGGTGAGTAGCGGGATTTGTAGGAAGGTATATGATTTAAGAGGTAGTGTGACGAGTATGCAGTTTTAAGGATTTTCAGAAGGTTGGTACAGTGTACCTGTTTGGCTAAGTTGCTGGATGCAAGTTGAAGTTATTCTGTTGCCTAAAATGACTTAGCTCGAAATAGCTGAGTGCTCTGGACTCTTCAAAAACACTGAGAACCTCCCTACACCAGCCGCGAGCGTCATGGCTTCTTCTGCGTTCGCGATGAGCCCAATACGAGCCAAGATCGTGGGCGTGGGATCAATTGATCCCCTCATCATTGGTGCAACTCGACGTCGACGAAAAGAGACGGTGAACGAACGCGTGGAGCACATTTTGAGAGGGGCCTTGCGTGACGCAGAGGAAGAAGCGCTCCAAGAGCGCGAAGGCGACCCCGAAACTCGTACGCGAGCGTTGCAGCGGTCTCACCAACTGGCGTCACTGTACACGAGCTCCACAGAGAACCACTTCCTACGCGCTCGAGCGAAACGAGATGCATCGATGCGGCGTGATGTTGAGCCCAGAGCGACACGAGACTCGGAGGCGCACTCAAAGACGGGAACAGGCAGTGTCATTGGAGAAGGAGACGAAAACGACGAGAGCGATGACGATTCGTCTGCAGCTTCGCGGCTGGTGTTCGCGTCGCCTTTAAAGTCGGATAGATCTCCCGTTTCAATGGTTACGTCGCCTGTGAAGCTTTCTAAGCCATGGTATGGTTGTAGTCCTGCCGCCACTTTGAAGGAGCAGATCCCTCTCGGCATCACTCTTGACGCTAAACTGCTTCGCTATGGGGCTCGAGGTACTGCAAAGTTGCAGCACGGCTGGAGATCTCAAGCAGCGTTAGAGCCACTTCCTCCTAACCACCCCGTCGTCCCTGTGGATGAATTCGTGACGGGACTTAGCGGTTCGCCTTCACTCTGGCCACCGGAAGCATTTCACCCGAATGGATCCGATCTGCCTGTGAGAATGACGCGCTGTCCTTCGTCTCCAATTGCAGTATCGGTTGAGATTCCCAGCGTAAATGAAGTCGTTGAGCCCTGCGAGCTCCATGTAGCAACACAACAAACGCTACAACAGAAGACGACGCAAAAGCTGCAGAGTCTTTACAAACAGGAAAAGCAGATCGCGCGGGAGGTGCAAGTGCAGAACCAGCGAGAGCTCACCGAGTGGCAAAGCCGAACGCTGCATTTCCAGCCATCTTCGGAGCTGGCAGCACATCGAAAGCAGCAGGAAAGTGATCCGCAGTTACGCCATCGACGTACGCAGGCGTCCGCGATCGTGCAGACTCCGGGGTATTCACCTGAGAAGCAACGGAGCAAAGAATCGAGCGAGCTCAAGAGAAAGAGGTTCCCGCTTCGATGGCGCTCATTTGCTAGATTGCTGGACGCGATGCGGCGGACACCCTGTCGACGACCGGTGCTGCAGGATATGGAGAAACTATTTGCTTTGGCTCGAGAGTTAGGCGCTCTCAACGCGCTGGGTACTTGCCTACTGTCTCGTGCTCAGTTCACGCTCCTCGTGACGAGGGAGTTCCCGCTGTGCGATCTAAAATACGTCAACCGCTTGTTCTCGTCGTACGACTGGGAGCTCCGAGACTCCGTCGATGCTCGGGTCGTTCTTGGCGCTATACGAGCTATGCGTGTCCAGCAGGGCGAACCCGTCGAGCTCATTTGTGCTACATTGCGTGATTTTGATGGCACTACTGACGTGAACGGCAAGAGCCTAGCTGGTGACAAAGCTGTAGTGTCGGATGGCGTGAGTTTGACCAAGGCGTTGTCGCTTTGCTGCTCCAACGATTCGGAAGAAAAGGACATGGCGACTAGAGCGGAGATTATCTGGTCAAAATCCCTATCATGGCAGCGGCAGATTTTATCGCGACGTCTACATGGCGGTGCTGCTTTCAACGTATGGAGGACGCGAGGAGCTTGGAGTAGTGTAACCAGCACCGGCGACGAAAGTGCAAGCAACACAGAAAAGCAGGAAGAACAGGCGAACGGGGAAGACGATGGTAGCAACGGAGAAGACGAAGAGGATACAATGGAGGAGATACCCGACCTCACTCGCCTCGTGAACGAGTCGCGTGTGCCCGTACGGCGTATCCGGGCTGCACTTAGAAGAGAGCGAGAGACATTAGCACTCTTCACGCAACAACTGCTGCAACGCAGGCATGAGTGTTTGGTTGCTGCTACTACTCGTTCACCTCGACGGTAGATAACTTACCATTTCAGTGAACAGCACCATTAACTCGAACAAATCATCCGCTATCCGAACCACAAGAAACATCATTTGTACTTCTACTGAAGTAGTTTTTTTCCAGTGCTGTGGTAGATAAAAGATAAAAGATGGTAAAATGACTTCTCTAGTACTTATGTAGTAGCATCTAAGCCACAGGCACAGCCGCTGCCAGTTTGTGGTGCTCATCGCTTGCGGTGTACCATGTGCAGGACTGCGCGTGTGTTAGTACCCCCGTACCAGGATCCATGCCCCAGCGTAGTAGAAGTACATTGAACGTCCGAAGAACCCTCTGTGGGATCACTCGGGCAACCACGAGTAGCAGCACGGAGGAGGCCTGGTAAATGTGTTGGCCGTAGTATAGGTACCCGGTCAGAAGTAATCCCTCGACGGTGATGCAGCGTTTGTGGTTGTACGTGGTGTAGGCGATATCGTCGCAGTCATGAAAGAGTTTCGTGAACGGTGCGCCAAGACAGTTCTGCTCAAATGACGTGAGTTGCCTCCCCTCGGCAAAGTCTACCCCTTGGTTAGACATCTTGACATGCACTCGAGTGGCGTTCACTATAGTCGGACCAAGTTTCTTTCTTGGGCAGGGACTCATCTTGTTCGCAAGCTTCGAAGCGATCAGCGCGGCAGCTCCCACGCTCACTGATGCGACCATGCAGAGAGCTACCATGTTGACTGTGAATAAAATACAGGAATCGTTAAGACCGCAGTATTTGGTATCATACGCTGACGACTTGCGCAAAATCTGGGCGTTCTCCTCGATAATGAAAACGAGCGGCGTGTGCTGCACCGCCTCCAAGATAATCACAACAACCGCGGTGATCAAGACTTGCATGGCCTCCCATGTTAGTCTAAAATTCCGATCCAGTTGTTGATCCCCGGAGCGCGCTTTCATCAAGTTGACGAACGAGTACGAGAAGGCGAAGAAGCAGAATGTAATGTTTGCGATGGATTCCTCCGTCAGCGTTCCCGTTGCGAGCCCAAGCCAGTACAAATCCGAATTGTACACTAGATGGTACGTAATTTCAGCGAGATAAAGCACTTGCATGCGTCCATTCTGGCAACGATACGCCCATATTTGCGTGAGCAGCACCGACCGCTTGTAAGACATCACTTGGTACAGACTGATCACCCCCATGAGCAATATCTGAGCTACCACGACACCTGGCAGGACACTGACTGCGACGGTGTCAGCGTAGCGAGATCGAACTGTGTTGAGGTAAATGAATAAATAGTTGGAGCTTTCAGAGCTAACGGTGCTGATCTGTTCCCACTCCGTATTGTAGTAGTTGCGAACGCAGACACCGCCGGTGCTGCACAGCGGCATATTATCTGGAGCCTGCACCATCAGGCCGTACTGCAGCCAGTGTCTTGAGATCTCGCATGAGCTTTCGATGTATATCCCGGTAGTGTTCACTTCGCGCACTCGACAGCCGCCGTAGTATGCGTGCATATAGGGCTGCAACACCGTTGCAGTACCGTACTTGGTGTTTAAGGCTGTAACCACGCGGGAGTGCACAGGCAGACTGCTCGTGAAACTATAGGGGTAGAGCTTCAGCAGATCCGGCGCCATACCAAGAGGGTCCACGCCGTCAGTCGCGTGTGCCAACTTGGATCCGGTAAGGATATCGGCGATGTCCACGTCGGGACGACACTCGGTGTAGTCTGGATAGATGTGGACTGTAGCAGCGGAAATCCTACCAAACTGTGCACTACCCAGGGTGCTTGGATAGTAGAACAGCCGCGTAATCCCCATCATACTCCAATTGGTCACACACTCGTCTGCGCGTTGGATGCCAAGCTCGAGCTCTCGCTCGATCAAGGGAGAGACACTGATGTTAAGCATCTTGATGACATCGAAAACGTCTTGGGCTGAACCTGTCACGAGGCTGGAGATGGCTCCGAAGTCGTCGACGCCACTTAGACATAAAGCACCGTCTTGGTCGAGCGACTCTGCGAGTGCGAAAGCTTCGACGCTCAATGGGCTGAAGTCGTACAGAGATTCCGTCGGAGGCTTCCCCACCAGTGCAGAAAAGCGGGGGGTACTCGTGAGCGCAGTCTCCTTGAATAACGCGAATTCGAGCAGACTGATCTTGCAGGAACTTATGCAATTTGTGCAACCTCCAGCCATCGACAAATCTTGCTCCGTGAAGGACAAAAAACTGTTCTCAGGCTTGATCAGGACGGTGGCATCGGTTAGGTAATTGGTTGCGGTGAACAACAGTAGCATCGCGATGGGCCCGAAGATGATACGCCCCGCGATGGCAAGACATGCGCCAAAGACGGAAGGCTGGAGTAGGCTCTTCCACGACTGATTCTTGCGACGGAGCTCCTCTTGGCGGAGGTACTCTGCTGCCCAGCCCCGCAATTCATCCTCGTCAACTGCGTCTGTCATGGCAAGCACCCGGTCTCGTTGTGTTGAACCTTCCCACAACCTATTCCGGTTTTGGCCCTCCAACCTCCCGCCGACGCGCAGCCTACACTCCGTAAACAACGAGGAACGTAATCGAAATATATCGAGTGGTCTGAGACGCTGTCCCCTCAACGCACTTGGCCTTCATCCTGCAATTCGACTGAAACGCTTCCCTGCATGACGAAGACTTCATGGTCGTGACGAAGTCGCCCGTAATAGACAGCATAGATAATTTTGCTTGTTTCTCCATCGAAGATAAAACGGGATCGGGCTGGAGGGAGTTGAGATCACGACGATAACTTATCTGTAGTTATCTCACGGTGTCTTTCCATGAGAAGAGTTCGACATCAAGATGCACATGTACTACCACGGACGGTACCGGTACGAATTCGTTCCCAGTATAATACAACGTCGCAGCCATACTAGAGAACTCTAGTGCTGGAAGTTCCAGCACTAGATGTTCCAGCCTGGAACATCTCTTGGATTTGGATCAAGAGCAATCTGGATAAAAGTCTGATAGATTACGGATAAATTACAAGCGGATGTTCCAATAATGAGGTCCAGTGGAATAACGAAGGGTCGCGTTGTTCCATTGGAATATATTTTTGGACCAACATAATGTGAGTTCCCGCAATATAATATTTTGCGGGAACGCATACGTTTTCAGTCAATTTTTGTTCCAAAACCCCGACCTAGTCCAGGATCTAAAGTCCCTACTAGCCACTCGTTTGCCCGAACAGTGCGCCAAGTTCATGGTCTCAGCTCTAGGTAAAGAAGAGCTCACGAGTGGCTGGTATCTCATCAACCAAGGTGCAGATAAATCCTTGAGGGCTTTAGATGCTGGAACATCTGGAACAAGGAAAATCTGGATAAAACTCGGATAGGAACATCTGGAACACGGGCAATCTGGATAAAACTAGGATAGATTACGGATAAACAAAGCCGCGACTTCGCACGGAACCGCTCTGGATTTTAGTTTTAACCTAACGAGATAATGCACGCAAAACCGAAGTTAGTGTGGGGCGTTTTGCTGTTAGTAAAATTTACTAGACACTAACTTACTGTTAGTGGCATGTTAGCTGACTGTAAGTGGATGAGTTAGTTGCAGGAGAACAAATATGCAATACATTAAACTGAAGCAATCTAAACACTTTGCGAGCTTGATGCCCGTCCTCGAGAGAATGTATCCAGACCATGCTTCCGATTCTAAAGGTCATCGAAATACCCAAGGAGAAATTATTGAGAACATTTAGAAAAATCCGACGAAAATTGGTATCGCTCGTTCGGCGATTACATGTTAGCAGAATTTACTAGACACTAACTAACTGTTATTTGCCTGTATAGCTGACTATACTGTCAGTGTACAGGGAGTACACTAACCGAAGTTGTGAGCAATTTCATTTAGTAGAAGATTGGGCTCCTATAACTCTACGTTAACATGAAATTGCGACATAGTGTTTTTGACGTCCACTCGGATCCCTCCTAAGCTCTGAAATAAATGTCAGAGAACAAGCGGATGTCCCAATACTTAGGCCCGGTAGGGTCGCGTTGTTCCCTGGAATATATTTTTGGACCAGCGGGAATTCATACGTTTTTAGTCAATTTCTGCTCCAAAAATCGACTCTGTCCTGCTAGAATTTGACCCTTTAGGACAGCTTTATGCGATATCTATTTCGGTTAACTAGAGGATTGGGCTGGTAGCGCGTTCTTTTGATACTACGCTTTCAAACGCAAACATTGCTAACTTTAACAGATACCAACAGTTGGGTAGTAATAGTAGGAGTAATATTAGTAGTACTACTCCACTACTACTTGAGCTGCAGTGGTCACGTTCGGATAAGCACCCACCGAACTTAATCACTGTGGGGAAAATGTCACGCACGTTAAATAATCTCAGCGCTTGTCGTATACCGTACTTCGTAGTAAATCAATTACGAACTTCAGAAATTGAAAAATAACCACTCTATAAAAAATTATGAGCTTCATTATCGGGCTTACTACGTAAGGATCACACTTGACTTCATCGCCTTCCTGGCAATCTTTCATGACACAATCCATGCTTCATTTGTTGTACATTTGGCGCGTTTTCGAATATGGCGGTCTTTCCAAATGAGGTCCTAACTAAAAACTAGCATTGCAAGATGAGAACCGAGTCCTTCAAAGTATTACTTGAAGAGTACTATAGCACAGAGCTGATGATAGCATAATATCACTAATATTGAATGGGGTTCCCTAAGGGCACCCCACAAAAAGTCAAGGGCACACTATAATAATATACTTAGTATAGTACTGTATACGAATAGTGTGCCGCGAGCTCCAACGCCACAAAGCACGCGGACATCAAGTGCCGACTCACGTCCTTGACCCAGCCGCATTGGCGACGTGAAGACGTGGCAGAGCATTGTGCGAGGGGCGAAACTGCCGAGAAGTGAGATGTTCTGTTGGGTAGAACAATGGGGCTTACACAACTGCTAGGCTTACATGTACTTTTACATAGAGTCGGCCGTCCACGAGCCCAACCTCACAGTCGGGGACGAGTACATCTCGCCTCCGAGCTACGAGGACGTCACCTTCTACTGTATTGTCGACCGGAATCGGCTCATGGAAAACCTCGTCACGGTCTCCAGCTGACGACACATTACATATTCATATTAATACTACGAATAGTATATAGTGTGCCCTTGACTTTTTGTGGAGTGCCCTTAGGGAACCCCTATTGAATACCGCTCTATATGGTAGTAATAGTATTAATACTACTATCCCAAAAAATCAGGTAGTAGTATTGACGCGGTGTACTATTTCAGAAAGTACTACTAACTCCTGCCCATGAGGTTTCTCAGGAACTATCCGTAGGGGGTTCCCGGAATTCTGAGCCAGGTCAAATATCAATCAAAGCACTCAATCAATCTAGCGAGCAGGCTTGGCCATCACCGCTGCCACCAGTCTAGCTTTTCGGTCGCCGCAGCAGCCCCCCCCCCCGTACCCACGGTTCAATCTTGGCTGCTGTGGTGCTGAAACAGCTAGACTCACCCCAGTGGCAACAACGCGTAACCAAGACCCACCCAGTGCTGTGCACAACGCGTAAGCAGCTAGACTCACCCGGTGATGTTGGGGGGCCATCCAAGAAACTGGTGCCCTCGCTCGACTCCGACGCCGATGCCTCGCTGCCCGATGAGCTCTCGCTCAAGGCGCTGCCAGATCCTGACGTGGAGTCAGACGCCGAGGTCAGCAAGTCGCTCAAGTCACTGAGGGAGGCGAGGAAGAGGGAGACGACGATGCGAGGCTGAGGGTGAAGGCGAGGTAAGGATAAGGAAGTTGAAGCCGAGAGCGTGTAAGCAGCTAGGCTCAGCCCAGTGCAACGCGCAACCATATCAACACCACCGTACGACCGTGCAAACTAGACTAGCTGAATTCACCGTAATGTTCACAACTACGCCGCCGGCTAGATTCACCGTACTGCCCACAACTACTCGCAACCATCTATAGATGGTCATTTAGTACGGCCATTGTAAGCACTCGCCGATATAGCAGTGCGCGTAGATAATATTACTGTGGTCAGCGATCAACGCTATCATAATATCCGCACACCAAAAAACGCAGGCGCACTGCTTTCTTTCCATCAACTCCGAACTCCTCAATCTTATATCTGTGTGTCCTTGACGCCACATAACCTGTAAAATTCGCTATCAAAATGTGTTTTTATAAGAGATTAATCTTGAAAATTGTATTGATCCACTAAGGTACGCGTTTGTGGTCCACATATTTGAATTAATCCCCTAAGGGCTGTCCGTACAACGTACCCGTTGCACTACCAGGAGTACAACGTAGTTTAGGACATTTTCGACTTTTAGGATCCTTTTAGTAACGTTACAGATAATTTCTTTCCATGGAGGCAACTGCTGGAGAGGCCACTAATGCCAGACACAACGCAATTTGCGCAAGCTCTCTCAAGTCGGGGTATTTGGCAATGGCAGACGCAGTTGACGAGGAAAAATTGCCGGGCTGGGCAGCAGAGTACTTCCGCCAAGAGGAGCTCCGTCGCAAGAACCAGTCGTGGAAGAGCCTACTCCAGCCTTCCGTCTTTGGCGCATGTCTTGCCATCGCGGGGCGTATCATCTTCGGGCCCATCGCGATGCTACTGCTGTTCACCGCAACCAAGTACCTGACCGACGCCACCGTCCTGATCAAGCCTGAGAACAGCTTCTTGTCCTTCACGGAGCAAGATTTGTCGATGACTGGAGGGTGCACAAATTGCATAAGTTCCTGCAAGATCAGTCTGCTCGAATTCGCGTTATTCAAGGAGACTGCGCTCACGAGTACCCCCCGCTTTTCTGCACTGGTGGGGAAGCCTCCGACGGAATCTCTGTACGACTTCAGCCCATTGAGCGTCGAAGCTCTCGCACTCGCAGAGTTGCTCGACCAAGACGGTGATTTATGTCTAAGTGGCATCGACGACTTCGGAGCCATCTCCAGCCTCGTGACAGGTTCAGCTCAAGCAGTTTTCGATGTCATCAAGGAGCTCAACATCAGTATCTCTCCCTTGATCGCGCGCGAGCTCGAGCTGGGCATCCAACGCGCAGACGAGTGTGTGACCAATTGGAGTATGATGGGCTGTACGCGGCTGTTCTACCACCCAAACACCCTGAGCAGTGCACAGTTTCCTCTCGCACGTCGCACAGACTGTGGGGCCAAAGTAGAACGCTTTGTTACAGATTAATGGTATGCGTGCTACTGCGCTGCAGCCCGGCCGCGAGGGCGGGCTGAGCCCTGGGAGGTGCTGGGTGGGTTAAACTTGGCTTGCTAGGAAAACGCGAACTGCCGCTGGCGCGGCGCCGAGGCTTGCGGCGCGTCCTTTCAGCGTCTGGGCGTCTGGTCGCCTACCTTTGGAAACCTCTGTTTCAACACCTTGAAACCCCCATTTCCTCTCGCACGTCGCGCAGACTGTGGGGCCAAAGTAGAACGCTTTGTTACAGATTAATGGTATGCGTGCTACTGCGCTGCAGCCCGGCCGCGAGGGCGGGCTGAGCCCCAAAGATCAGGGTAGTAGCACGGCAAACCATCACTGCAGCGTAGTTGGTCTTGTGGCCCCGCTCACCATCTTCGCCGCGACGGAGGCGACCGACTCGGTGCACAGGCGCGTGTAGAGCTTGAATGCATCGGAGGCCCACCACCCGTGAAACTGGATCGTTAGGGCATCGACGCCGGCCTTGTACATGTGCGTGGCGCCGCCAGCTCGGAGGGAGTGTGCGCTGTACTTGTGCGGGCTTTCGCCCAACTGCTTCGCGGCGTGGCGCAGGCTGCTGGTGACGCGGGCGGCTGACACGCAGGAGGGGACTCCCCGGTTGTCCGTGAACACGGCCGCTGGGATTGAGACTGGGAGGTCCCCCCTTGCACGCAGTAGTAGTAATGCGTCAAACACCGGGCACAGCGTCGGATGCCCGGAACGCGCGAGCACGCGTGTGGCCGGGGCTCCACTCTGGTTTGTCTTGGAGCCGCGGAGCCGAATACACGCAGCGGACGCGGTTCTTGGGTCTGTCGTGGGCACTCCGGCTGCGTTGGTAGCCGTGATATCCTCTGCTTTGAGCGCGAACCATCGAAATGTGGTCGTCGTTGTGGCCATGATCTCGGATCGGCGCAACATGAAGAAGAAGGCCAGGAACAGAACCCCCCACAACGCTTGGTCCGCGGGGTCGTGGAGATCGAGAGCCCTAAAGCACGCTTCCAGCAGAGCGACGGACACCGGCGCCTTTTGTTGCACTGGGCGGTCGATCCGGCCCAGGCCGCTGAGGAGCATGCGGATCTGTGGATGGTCTGACGGGAACGGCAGTCCTGCTGCTTGGAAGAAGTGTCGAATACCGTGGAGGTTTAAGCGGATGGTCGAGCTCTTGACGGGGCGGTTAGAGCCGAAGCCAAGGCGGTGACTGTCGATGATGAAGTCCGATATTAGTCGGAGTTGGTTGTCTAGCGGGAGGATGAGCTGCCAGGGGACTCCGCGGCGGGCTGTCCATAACTTCCAGTGGCTGAGAGCTCGGTTGTATGTCTTGAAGGAGGAGGATGCAACGGAGTGTTCTCGGAGACGCTGCGCCAAGCGTTCATGAGCGTGTGTATGGACGTCGGAGTCGGGGCTTGGGTCCAGCCTTGGGTCAGCTCGGCAAACATGCGTGCGTGGCTCGCGCTCCCCCACATCCTCGATCCGGCGTCGGCTGTGGTGTTCTCGGCCCCGGGACTATGGGACGATGAGAAGCGCAGGCCGAATTGGAGTTCCCATGCGCCGAGCAGGCGGACGAGGAGCTGAGCTCTGCTGTTGCGCGCCGCCATCTTCGACTGCCAGGACACGGCAGTGGTGTTGTCGATACGAAAGTGGACATGGATTGTCTTGGCTTGGGTACGCTCCTGGCGCCAGCGGGGGCCCCATGCCAGGACGGCGAAGGCGCATGCGAGGAGCTCTCGGTAGTTGATGTCGAATTCGTTCGCCGCGCCGTCGTGGAAGGCTGTGATGAGTTTGAGGTCTTGGGGCGAGAACTTGTACGTGAGGTAGCGCGACGCAGCTGGATCGATGGCGCAAATCCCTTCGTCGGAAGCATCTGTCAGGATGGTGATGTCCTGAATGGGGTGGGCGTCGAAGTATTCCAGAGGTATTCCGTTCAGGGTTGGCGAGTCCAGAATGGCCCACCACCACAGGAGGTCATCGCGCATGTCGTCTGACACGGGTATGCGTCGGGTGCGGTGGAGAAGACGCTCGCCGGCACGGAGTCGCTGGAGAAAGACGCGGGCGGGTCGGATGCAGGTGGCGACGTGACGCAGGGAGCCGAGGAGCGACCTGTATTCGCTTCGCGCCAAGTTGCGGGCGTGAAACGCGTGACGGACGAGGCGCTTGGCCTTTGCGATCTTCTCGGGAGGCATGGAAACGGTTTCCGCAGTCGTGTCGAAGATGAGGCCGAGGACTTTGAGGCGGGTGCTCCAGGGGGTGAACTTGTCGTCGTTGAGCGGCCGGGCCCATTATCGAGGTCATGGCCCATCGGAGGGAGCGGTCGATGTCAGCACAGTTTGACCCGGTGTCGTCCGTGACGTTGATGTGATCGTCGACCCAATGGTAGTTGTAGAATCCGCCGGGGTGGGTGGCGTTGGTGGTGGACCCGTGGGTGAAAGCGATGACGCCACCAAGGACGCCGTAGGCCCCCGAGCTGCCAGTCCAACCGAACGCGGCCGCTAGGTCGATCACGATGGCGGCGTCCTCAGGAATGTGACCGGCGAACATGTACACGCACTCGCTGTGGGTGCAGACATTGCGGTAAGCTGATGCGACGTCCCCCGCCATGAGCTTCACTTTCCGGCCGGGCTTGGAACGCCGCAGGCGAAGTATTTCCTTTGCGACGCTGGAGCAGTGGTCGAAGGCTGCAGTTGGAACTTCGTCTTGGTCCGTGTGCGAGTTGACTGAGTCGTTGTCAGGGAATGAGAGGTCATGTATGACGCGGCCCGATGTGAGCGGGTCCCCGGCACCCTTGTCTACCACGCCGAAAGGACTAAAGAACAGCTCAGTCCAGATTTCCGCGATGTCTTTGTCCAGCACGAGGCAACGAAAGAGGTCCTGCTCTTTGCGGATGTTGGCGCGCAGGACCGGGAGCCGTTGCGCAGCCGACGGGTGGTTCCGGGGAAATGTGGGCTGGAGAGGGAGCGGCGATGTCAGGTGGACGCGTGCTCCGTGGTTCGCGATGTCGAGGAGTTCGTCGAGGTGCTCGTACCCTGCACACAACCGCCGCAGGACTGATGGTGTCATAGCTTTGTTAGACCGATAGTCGTCTTGGGTTTGGCCGCGAATCAGCTCCGTGAAAGCTTTGAGCGGCATCCTGGACCTTCGGATGAACTCTGACATCGCTGCCTGCAGGGGGCGGTTGAGAACGCGTGGTGGGTCCGCGTCCGCGGCATTGGGGGCCTGGGGGGGCAAAAGGACGCCTGCCCGACCGAATTCGGCTGCTAGTGATGAACGTTGGATGGATCGCCACAAGGCGGCCCGCTCTGAGCTCTGAATGCGTAGTTGTTGTAGCGCCCGGGCTGATGGAGCGGGGCGGAGAATGGGGGGCCCTGCTCGGTGTGTGAATGAGCGCAGGGGTTGGCGCAGCGGCGAGGGCGCCGCCGAAAGACAGTCGCGCGCCTCGGCGGATATTGTGCAAGCGTCAGAGGCATGCCCAGCCGCGGTGCGGGTGGGGCTCTCTCTGGAAGATGCGACGGTGGCCGCTCCGGCCGCGTGAAGCGGCGGGGAGGGCAATGGTGGACACGCGTCGACGGAAATGTCAGGGGCCTGAAAGGCCATGTGACGCTCGTCGGAAAGTGGTCCCGGAGTTGAAGTGGATGTGGACATGGACGGGTCGCTAACGCTCAGGTCGGAAGGCAGACGATATGTATTCTGGTTAGGCCTGAGGCTGGATGAACGAAATGCCGGCGAACCGGCGGCATCTCGTCCCCGTCAGTTGTGTTGGCGTGTTGATTGGCGGCGGCGCCCGTACTTCTTGGTGATGAACGCCAACAGCGCTGGGGGCAGGTCATCGGGCCACGTGTGCGTGCGGCCCTCGATTGAGCATTGGTCTCTCGTTCCGCCGAAGCACATGCCCCCGCCGAAGAAGCGGAGGCAAGACTCGACGCCGCCCGCGGCGCGGGGTATGAGTGCGCGGACGCTGGCGGGTAGACCTCCAGGCTGCGTAGGCTGCACGCGGTCAGCCTCGGCGCGCTGCGTTGGGCGCGCGGTCTGCGTCTTGGGGTTGCCCGACGGTCCGGATCTGCGCGCTGGGGCGGCGGGCGCGGCAGTGGCAATGGGGATCGCTTGTAGTGCCATTGCCCAGGCGACGGTGCCAAAGTCGATGCGCGAGGCCGCGGCTGAGAATTCTCTCCATCAGAATGGGGAATCGCTGGATAAATGCACATAGACTGCCGCGAGGTGATGGTTGACCTCGTGGAGGGTGCGCTCGACGCGGGCCGGCGTATGCGGCGGGTCCACATCCATGTTAGCCACCACGAACTCTCGGAGGCGGTAAAGCGGGCGGGCCATGACCTCGTGTCATTGAGAGTTGGCGAAGGTTGTTAGACCTTGGATTGCGCAGAGCAAGTCAAAGTAGGTGTCGCATGGTGGCGCGGGCGGCGGCGATGCATTGATGCCGAAGTCCAAGTTGAAGTTGGCGTCGGAGGAGCCCGCCGCCAATTGAGCGGCTCGATTGGCGCGATGGTAGTGCATGATCGAGACGCCGTAGCGGCCGAACCGGGCTACCGACGTGGCGTTCAGGATAGGAGCATTGTCATCGAAGTTCAGGCAGTCTAGCATGCGCATGCGGAGCACGAATGACATTGGTGTCTCATGCACGCCTTCGGTACTCAGTAGGTACGGGTACAGGCGATGGGCAGCCAGGTTGTGTACCGCGGACGGGACGAAGTCGCCGCGCGCGCGGGTCATTTTCGCGGGTGGCGGGAAGTGGGCCGCCCGTAAGTTGCGGACTGGCGCCGGTGGAAGGCTGCCGCGGATGTTTGGCACCGCCCACGACTGTGGGTCTGGTTGCGCGTCGATGGCGGTCGCCGGGTCGTAGGGCGGGACCGGTGGCGGTGCGGCAACGGGCGCCGCGAGAGCACTGACGGGCTGCCGGGACTGTATGTACTGCATGAACTCGGCGAATAGTTGGGCCATAGAAGGATGTTGCGGGACTGGCTCAGCGGGGGGGGGGGGACTATCCGCTCGGTGGGTCAATCCCGGGGAGCACTCCTGTGCCACAGGGGGCGGGTACGAAGCCTGGTGCGACGGCTGCTGAAGGGCGGGCGCGGCCGTGTCGGCGCCCGAGTTGAAGCTGGTCATGAAGTCGTCCAAGTCGAACGCCGAGTCAGCCGTGGCTACGGCCGGGCCAGAGTGCAAGATCGGGGGCGCCGAGGTGCGTGCAAGCGGGGGACTCGCGCTGGCTACCGCAGGCTCGAGGTCGTGTGCGGCCGCGGGGCGCGCGGCGACGCGTGGCGGAAGGACAGAGGGCGCCGAGCCTGGGACGTGCGCATCTGTCGGGGCGACGACAGGCGCAGACGCTGTAGGCTGGACCGCCGGCACGATGGCCGAGGGGCCAGCCACCGGTGCGACGCACGGCGGCACGGCTGTGCCTCCCACCATGACGGCAGGTGGCACCGCCGGCGCAGAGTCGGTCATGCTCGGCGGCGACGGGCGCGAGAATGCAGGGTGCTGCGACGCCTTCGTCGTCTTCGTCGGCTTTGTGGTCTTGGCCGTTGTCTTCTTCGGTGTTGGGCGGCGATGCACGGTTGACGCGGGCGCGGCCTGCGGCGGCGTTGTCAGGGCTCGTTGCGGGGTGGCGGTTGTTGATGCGGTGGCCGCCGGCGACGCTGAGATGGAGGACGAGGCGCCCAGCGCCACAGCGGAGGGACGAGCGGCAGCGGCGGCTTCCCGGTTGACGACGAGCTTCCGTTTCTGACGGCGTGCCTCCGCGAGGGCTTCCTCCGTGAGCTTGCGCTTGGCGATGCGTGGGCTGGCCCGGGGCCGGGAGGTGGCTGCCGGAGCTGCACCCGCAGGTGGAGCCGTGCTGGCTGACGTCGACAAGCTGGACGGCGGGAGCGCCGAAGGGGCCGCCACCACGGTGTGTGGTGGATGGCCGCCACCGGTGACTGGCTCAGCGGCGGAAGGTGTCTCGGGGGGGGGGGGGGGGGGGGGGGGACGTCCGCTGCCACTTCGGACGGCGACGGCGACGACACGGAACCGAGGGACGCCGAGGCCAGCGACGTGTCCGACGACGTGGTGGACGCGGCTGTCGGAGCGGCGGAGGCTGGCGTTGGCGCAGCGGACGGCGGCGGTTGCATGATGACGCAGTCGGAGGGCTGGACGCGCTGGTTAAACTTGGCTTGCTTGTGCTCGAGGAAAACACGAACTGCCGCTGGCGCGGCGCCGAGGCTTGCGGCGCGTCCTTTCAGCGTCTGGGCGTCTGGTCGCCTACTTTTGGAAACGTCTGTTTCAACACCTTGAAACCCTCATTTGGTAGGATTTCCGCTGCTACGGTCAATGTCTATCCAGACTACACCGGAGTGTCGTCCCAACGTGGACATCGCCGATAGCCTTACCGGATCCAAGTTGGCACATGCGACGGATGGCGTGGACCCTCTTGCTATGGCTCCGGATGTGCTGAAGCTCTACCCCTATAGTTTCACGAGCAGTTTGCCTGCACACTCCCGCGTGGTTACAGCCTTAAATACCAAGTACGGCACTGCAACGGTGTTGCAGCCCTATATGCACGCAAACTACGGTGACTGTCGAGTACGCGAAGTGAACACTACTGGGATCTACATCGAAAGTTCCTGCAAGATCTCAAAACACTGGGTAGGGTACGGTTTGATGGTGCAGGCTCCAGAGAATGTGCCGATGTGCAGCACCGGCGGTGTCTGCGTTCGCAACTACTACAATACGGAGTGGAAAGTGATCAATACCGTTAGCTCTGAAAGCTCCACCCGTTTATCCGTCGTCCTCAACACAGTTCGAACTCGCTACGCTGACACCGTCACAGTCAGTGTCCTGCCAGGTGTCGTAGTAGCTCAGATATTGCTCATGGGGGTGATCAGTCTGTACCAAGTGATGTCTCACAAGCGGTCGGTGCTGCTTACGCAGATATGGGCGTATCGCTGCCAGAATGGACGCATGCAAGTGCTCTATCTCGTCCAAATTACGTACCATCTAGTGTACAACTCGGATTTGTACTGGCTTGGGCTCGCAACGGGAACGCTGACTGAGGAATCCATCGCAAACATTGCATGCTGCTTCTTCGCCTTCTCGTACTCGTTCGTCAACTGATGAAAGCGCGCTCCGGAGATCAACAACTGGATCGGAATTTTCGATTAACGTGGGAGGCCATGCAAGTTTTGATCACCGCGACTATTGTGGTTATCTTGGAGGCGGTGCAGCACACGCCGCTCGTTTCGATTATTCAGAAGAACGCCCAGATTTTGCGAAAGTCGTCAGTAACGGATACCAAGTACTGCGGTCTTAACGATTCCTGCATTTTATTCACAGTCAACATGATAGCCCTCGGCATGATCGCATCTGTGGGTGTGGGAGCTGTCGCCCTGATCGCTTAGAAACTGGCGAACAAGATGAGTACTCCCGGTATCCATAGTGCTTATTCGACTCGCCCAAGCAAGAAAGTTGGCTCGGCTGGACTGAGTGTGGACTCTGTCGAGGGGGGACAACTCACGTCATTCGAGCAGAACTGTATTGGCGCACACTTTACGAAACTCTTCCGCGACTGCGACGATATCGCCTACACCACGTACAACGGCAAACACTGCATCACCGTCGAGGGATTACTTCTGACCGGGTACCTATACTACGGCCAACACATTTACCAGGCCTCCTCCGTGCTGCTTCTCGTGGTTGCCCGATTGATTCCGCAGAAGATTCTTCGGACGTTCAATGTACTTCTCCTGCGCTGGGGCATGGATCCTAGTACGGGAGTACTAACACACGCGCAGTCCTGCACATGGTACAACGCAAGTGACGAAGACCACAAACTGGCAGCGGCTGCGCCTGTGGCTTAAATGCCAGTAGCGAAGTCATATTGCCGTCTTTATAAGATGGGAGTGCTGTAGTGCCACGGCATTGGAGTATTGCAACAACACAAAAATAAAAAACTACATGTACATCAGTAGAGTGGTTCTTGGATTTGGGATATAGGATGATTTGTTTGAGCTAACTCCTTGAACGCGAGCCCCTCATCATGAGGTGCTCATGCGGACTAAAAATATTGTAAGTTATCTCCGGTAAGGGTTTGGACAGCACTCCCGCGCCTTCGGCATCGTTGGCAACTCGCGGGGCGTCGGTCAGGGCGTGGCTGCCGGAGCAGCGGTCGCTGCACCCGCAGCGGGTGCGACCGAGCCTCTTACGGCAGTATTGACGCCGTCCGACCGCCAGTTCCACCGGCTCACCGGGCTGGTCGTCAGCATCGCTCGTGCGCCTCCCGCTCGAGTCGATCCAGTGTTGGATCGACGCCTTGAGCATGCCACGACCCTCGAAGAGGTTGCTACGGCTGCAGCGGCTCCTCGACGTCTGCCCGTCGCCGAGTCCGAGGAAATAATGTCCCTCTGTCAGGAGGTGGATCGGCTCCAGACTCTGGCGAAGGATACGGAGGACAAACTGCGCATTGCGATGGATCTCCGCGTGAAGTCCGATATCTTCTGCGTGCAGACGTCGACCGAACTTCACGAGGCTCAGGATCGGATCGACAAGCTTCGAGCCGAACGGCTGAAACTCCTCGAGCGGCTGACTGAAGCGGACGCCACCCTGGAGTCGCACCGGGAGGTGACCGCCTCGATCGAGCGGCGCCTCGTCGACACTAACGCCGAGGCGACCACGGCTCGTCGGCAGCTCACGACGGGTCGCGAGCGGTTGAAGGCAAGCCTCGTTGCTCACACCGCCCAGCTCGACCGCCTTCGCTGACACCTGGCCGACCAAGACCGAGGTCAGTCCGGGGTCATAACCGCGCGAATCCAAGCTCTACAGGACGAGATCAACAGCTTGCGTCGGGCGAACTCGGTCCTGCGGCGCCGCTCTGCGATGCATCGATCCGGGGGCCGAGGACCTGCCTGTGGACGCGAGTATGTCTACTGGTAACCCAAGCACGGGTGCAACGCATGTTGCACGCGAAGACTGTCTCCACCTGGCGGATCCAGAGTGGGAGGCGCTGCGACGACTGTCGACGGTCATCGGAGAGGCCGTCGTAGCAACGATGCTACGCACGCTATCGCCGACAGAGCAACACGGTGTTGCTCTAGGCTTCATCATGAAGGAACAGCGCGAGACCGCTGCTCGCGCTACGGTGTCGACTCCGTCCACACCGCACGTGGAGTCATTGAAGCTCCACGTGAACAGCTATGTTGGAAGAGAGGGCGAGCCTCTCCTCCGTTGGCTTGTCGAAGTCGACACTGCCATTACGGCTCGACGTATCGTCGACCCGTTGTCGAAGGTTGCGTTCGCCATGTCATGCCTTGGCGGACGAGCAAGGAGTTGGGCGTACGGACGCCCACTCACTGACCCTACGTGCTTTAGCACGTACGAGGTGTTCAAGGAGGAGCTCAGACAAGCGTTTGAGCCCCCGCAGAATGAGTTCAGATCGAGGGCTGAGTTCGTCGACCTGCAACAGGGCAAGCATGACGTGCATGCTTACGCTCAAAGGGCGCGGTACTTGGTCTCGAACATCGTGACCAATCCTATAGACGAGGCGACTAAGGTCGTCACGTTCATGAAGGGCCTGAAATACGGTCCTGTGAAGACCTATCTCTTCCGAGAGTATCCAAGTACTCTCGAGTCTGCGATTACCCTTGCGATGCAAGAAGAGTTTAGCCTGCGACAGGCTAAACTCCATGTGAACGTCCCGCGGCCGATGCCGCGACCGATGGTAAAGCCGACGGGAGGTCCCGAACCAATGGACCTCTCGAGTGCGACGGCTGCTGGATCTCAGCAGCGTCGTGGACCAACGAATGTCCGCTGTTTCCGATGTGGAAACAACGGCCACTACGCCCGTGAATGCACAGCGCCTGTGCAGGCGGCCAAGGGCCTATTGCCAGCTGGCAATAAAAAAACTAGAACAACCAGCCGCGCGTCGCGCTGTCTCTCCTGGTGGGTCGCGTGCACCGCGAGGTGCACGCCCACAGGGCCATCGCTCACTGTCGCGCCGCTACTCCCGAAATGCACGATCGTGCGCTTCGTCCAGTCGATCACCGGATCATGCCGTGCGCGGTCGCCGAGGATGGCTTTCCGCCCTGGTGGTCTCCGGTCACCCCGCATGGACACCGACGACTGAGAGGGTCGTCGGGAGAAAATGTGAGTCGAATCAGAAGACTCAGATTCGATCGGATTCGAGAGGTTCTCGAAGCATCAAGAGTGACGCGGTCGTATCGACTATTAGTGTCGACACACAAGTTCAACAAGAGGAGCCAGTCACTAATAAGGACAGTGACTCGGACGCGTCAGCTCAGGGAGCTGATGCGATTGGCCCAAACGTCGAAAGACGCTCCGCCGTCAGGCGTCGAGGTAAAGAAGGCGCGCCGGCTCTGAGAGCCGACGCTGCCGGCAGTGCGGACGGTTGCAAACGTCCCGCACCGGAGATGCTTGCGTGCTCGCGTGCAGCCGGGCTGCACGACGAAGCGGTACGCGATCAAGCAGGGCTTGATTGCGTGCGCCCGCGGGAAGAACCCGCCGGCGACAACAAGAAACGCATTGCGTGCTCACGTGCAGCCGGGCTGCACGAAGAAGCGATACGCGATCAAACCGGGCTTGATTGCGTGCGCCCGCGGGTTGAACCCGCCGGCGACAACAAGAAACGCATTGCGTGCTCACGTGCAGCCGGGCTGCACGAAGAAGCGATACGCGATCAAACCGGGCTTGATTGCGTGCGCCCGCGGGTTGAACCCGCCGGCGATCAAAAGGAAGATCTGTCCGCGGCCGGGCCCGCACAAAACAAGACGCGCGGAACCGGGTTCCGCACAAGAACGGCGCAAGCGAGCAAAGCTGCGCAAGTCTCGGTCAGGAACCGTGACGCTACTCGCAGTGTCTGCCGGGCAGACCCAGGAACTGGAGACGACCGTCGAGACTCTGAGTGTCCTGACGCGTACTAATACTGGTCTCCAGTATAAGAAGATGAAGTTGGAGAATCCTCCGACGCTAGCGTCGGAGTTGACTTCGCTTCCAGTCACGAGCTGGAGGCGCTTCGCCCGCGACCTGCACGATGGACGCATCGAGCAGATTTGCATCCTCTCGGATGTCGAGAGGATGAAGTGTGAAGCGGAAGAGTTGAAGCAGCTCGTCGCTGAGGGCGTCGACGCCCTCAGCGCCAAGTCGAAGAAGGAACGCTTCGACGAGCAGAGCTGGGACTCGCTGAAGTCGAGCCCCTTCTACGAGGTCTTGCGTGAGTACAGAGACGTACTCCCGGACGATATCCCTGCGGGGTTGACGCAGGACAAGGGTGTTCAGCACGAGATTGATCTCGTGCCGGGAACGAAGTATTGCGTGACGCGGCAGTGGCCACTGCCGCGAGAGCAAGTTAAGGCGATCGACGACTTCTTTGAGAGTCGTCGCAAGGCTGGGCAATGCGGGAATCGAAGTCCCCGCACAGCGCGCCTACGTTCTGTGTCAAGAAGGCACAGGGCGGGTGGCTCATCGTTCATGCTTATAATAAGCTGAACGACGCAACGGTACCGGCACAGACGCCGATACCGCGATAAGGTGTGATCATCGATTCGATGGCTCTGAGCACTATCTTCAGTGCTCTGGATCTGAGAGACGGATTCTATCAGATCCCCATACGTGAGAGTGATATACCTCTCACGGCGGTGAGCACTCCGAGCGGCATGCTCTGGGAGTGGCTTGTAATGCCACAGAGATTAAAGAATGCCCCTGCGACGTTCAACAGGTGCGTCACGCACTTGTTGCGCTCGGTGCGCGACTTCGCACCGAGCTATTTCGACGATGTGTTCATCCACAGCCGGGCTGTGGACGGGAATTCGGAAGTGGATATGCACAAGGAACATCTCCGCAGGTTATTTGCGCTCATGCGCAAACACAAGCTCTATGCGAACCTGAAGAAGTGTATCTTCGGGGCTAGCGAGATACCCGTCCTTGGGTATCTCGTAGGGAAGAACGGCGTACGCCATGACCCGGGAAAGGTCAGAGTGATCAATGAATGGCCTACGCCTTAGGAACTGAGGCAGTTCCTTGGACTCGCTACGTACTTATGCAAGTACGTGAGCAACTACGCGGGCAAGATTGGCCCGTTGTCGCAGCTCCTAAAGAAGGACGCTGCATGGGTTTGGACTGCTGAATGTCAGCAGGCCTTTGATGCAGTCAAGCAAGGCTTGACTGAGGCGCCGATCTTGGCGGTGGCCGACCAAGATCGCCCGTTCCACGTCGAGTGTGACGCGTCCGATTTCGCAATCGGATGCGCTGTAATGCAACACGATCCCGAGGGACGTGATCGCGTGGTATACTATCAGTCGCGTCAGCTAAAGCCAGCTGAGCGCAACTACCCGGTACATGACAAGGAACTCCTTGCCATGAAGTATGCACTCGCGAAGTTTCGAGTGTATCTACTTGGGAGTAGACCATTTGTGGTCTACACCGACCACGCATCATTGCGTACGGCGATCAAGTCGCCGCACATCTCACAAAGAACGGCGAGATGGCTCTCATTCTTTGCGGAGTACAACTTCCAGGTTGAGTACAAACCTGGAAGGTTGAATGTTGTGGCCGACGCGTTGTCGCGTCGACCTGATTATGCGGTGCACAAGGCCGACGCCAATGCAATTGGCGTCGCACGGACGTCTACTCCCTCGTCGTCTTTGTTAGACGACGTGAGGTCCGCATACGCGAATGATGCGGACGCGAAGCAGTTGTTGGACTACTTCGCTGTTCCTTCTGACAAGTCTCGTCAGAAGCTGGCGAAACATCTCCGTGCACGTGTACACCGTTATCGTGTACACAATGGATTGCTGCTTTACAGCGCAGTCGACGACAACGCCGATCGCATTGTCGTGCCGGACGATCATGAGCGGAAACTCAGGATCACTTACGAGTATCACGATGCCCCGACATCGGGACATCCGGGTCGTGAGAAGACATACTTGCTTCTCACGCGTCTTCTATTGGAGTCACCAGTACAAGTGGGTACGCAAGTACGTTCGTGCTTGCGAGATTTGCCAGCGCGTGAAGCCTGCAGCCTTCTCGCAGGCTCCACTTCAGTCACTACCGACTCCGTCGGAGTGTTGGCAGTCCATCTCAATGGACTTTGTGTATGGTATTCCGCCTGATAACAAGCGGAGGACTGGTATTGTGGTCTTTGTAGACCGCTTCAGCAAGATGGTACATCTTGCTGCAGTACCAGCCGAAGTGACAGCCAAGCAGACGGCACGTCTGTTTGTTGACTTGGTGTTTAGACACCATGACATGCCGATCGACATTGTGTCTGATCGTGATCCGCGCTTCACAGCGCGTTTCTGGCAATAAGCGTTTGAACTTCTTGGCACGCAGCTGTCCATGTCGACTGCGGATCATCCGCAGACCGACGGACAAACTGAGCGCGTCAACCGGGTATTGATTAACGCCCTGAAGAGCTACGCTCACTCGTTCCAATATTGGAGCGACTGCTTGCCGATGGCAGAGTTTGTCATCAACAACTCGGTGCATGTCTCCACAGGACATACGCCGTTTTACGTGAACGCCATGAGGCATCCACGCGTACCGAGCGTACTCGGTGCGGTAGCTCCTTCCTTAAGTGGGGGAGGGTATCCGGTTTCAAACAAACCGAATGAACACGCTGATACGAGCAACATATCAGCTGTGTCGACACGCGCACGGACTGCGCGTAGTCCAATCGACGAGAGCACAGTGTGTGGCGAGGCGGGTGAACGCCTTTTGACCGCCCAGGTGTACAGTGCTGTGCTCCAGACTCTGGAAGGTGCTTTCGGTTAGGAAGTCCTCCACTGGGAACGCCTGAACGTAAACGTCCAGGTAGCGTGTGCTCTTTGTGGTAACCCCTCTAGGTTCGTTTGTCTTCGAACCGGGAGATGCACCGCGGGGATTAGTTGTTTTGTATACCAATATCGGTCTTTGGAGAAGAGCGTAATGTCACCAACTTAGACGTAGCTCCAACAGCCAAGATAACCAAAATCAATACAGAGTTATACACACAAATATACAACCGTTCTTATTCTTAGGCCCTTGAACGGTGGGTCGTACACCAGTCAACTTAGCTGCACTTCCAGGACACTGGTCAGTCCCGGTCAGCTTTTACAAACGCGCACCACCCCAGAAGTACTGGGGATAGTTCAATACAATCTCACTACCTATCACACAAGATGTCCTTCGATCACAATCCTGAATGGGACTTTCTTCCACTCTTTTCAGGATGTATATGGGATATGAAATGTAGGATCGCCTAAGCGCACACTACAATTGGAAATATGGAATAGGGCAGATTTACCACGGGCTCCACACCCGCTACTCACCCTAATTTGGACTTGGAGTTTTTGGGGGGTGGAGTCCACACCTCTGGATGTCCTTCTACAGAGGGCCTTTCGCCTTCAGCACTTGATCGGGGCCGCCGGTATTCGTCCGGCCGAAGCTGTCCGAGTGCTTGCGGGGTACACGGATAATTGAACTCTGTTTGGTTGTTTATCTTTTGTGGCTATCTTCCTGCAATAGACACGTATTCAGCTTTTTGACTTACTTTCAGTATACCTTGAGGGGCGTCATCATCTTAGGCGTCCTTGATCTCATTGTGATGTCGTGGGTACAGGCGTAGGACTTCAATGTTCCACGGAATCTTCCTGGAACCTGGTTGGCCGTCTTGGTCGGTCGGATATCACTTGGCTTGATTATACCTTGTTCCTCTCGTCCAGGGCGTCCATTGTTCTTCGGTGTTCTTCGGTGTTCTTCGGTGTTCTTTGACACGTCCAATCATGTCAGGACGGGTGACACCCAGTCTAATGTAGACTGGGGCACTTGATCGCTCCTGTAGGCTTGACCCGTCGTCCGGTAGTTGGTGCGTCCAGACTCATTACGTCCAGAGCAGTCAACTCGATCCATGGCTGGACGTAAAACGCCGCGTCCCGAGAATATCACCATGTCCCACAATTCCATACACACTGCTACATTGGCTTTTCAACCAATCACCACGTTCCACAGTAGAAATCTCGATTCCCATCGTGTCAACCGCCCCTCTAGTCGTGATCAATCACCGAGGTCATTTGCCGAATTGGTCGAACATGACTAGATCACACGATCTACAGTTGTCTCGACGACGTGCGGGTCTGAACGTTCGCCCCGTTGAGAATCTTCCGGCTCTGGCGACCGTTCTGTGTGCCCTTTCCCAGCCGGGTCCCAGACCTTCTCTTTCGCTTTCAGGATCGCGGCGGTACGCTTACCGCTCACAACCTGATTTCCTCTTTCGAGCGCGCAAGATGAGTGAATCAAGCTTGGCTGACGCCAGTTCTCATGGCCAGCCCGCTGCTCCAGCCGATGTCGGCGACGACGGCGGCCACCACAGCGACACTCCTCCTTCCGATGACGTCCCCAGTGGGGAACAATCTCCCATTCCAGTCGAGACTTCTCCGAGCTCTCTGCATCCTGGCGGCACTGTTGGCGACATCGCGTCTTCTAGCGTCGGGCAAGACACTGCTTCGCGCCCAGCGCCGCCGGAGTCTGTCGTCTCCCGTACTGGCATACTCAATTTTGACGAAGTGGTCGGCCACGTCCGAGCCGGCGTGCTCCCCAGCCATGACCGAAGTTCTCCGGGAGCGCAGAATACCCCTCCGGCACGATTTACCCTTCCTCCGGCGCGCAACCTGGTTGGAGACTCCTTCATCGTCGGCATTCCTGCGCATGCCCTGGCATATCGCAATGGCGCGTACGTCCGGGAAGGCTACGGTGGAGTCGAAGCTCTCATGTTGTTCGATGGACTGTCTGAGGTTGACGTCCAGGATCTGTGTAATCTGGTTGGCGACCCGGCGGAGGTCCGCGAGATGGTGCTTCGCCCGTACCAAAGTCAGCAGGGTCCAACTTTGGACGCGATAGAGACTACATGGGGCTCTCTGCTGGCACGTCGAGAGTTTGCCTCCTTGATCACACACTTCTCCCCTCTCCAGCTTGCACAGAGAACGTTCTACACGGTCTCCCTGTTGCATCGAGTGTTGGTGAGAAATCGGCAGCGAGAGCACATCGTCCAAGGTATGGACGAGAATTCCGTCGCCCGGCGTCTCCTACGTCTCCAAGGCGAGTACGACCGGCTCAAAGAGGACTTCGTATTCCTGTATGGCTACCATCAGCAGGAAGCACAGTCCATTCGAGACGAGGCCAGTCACGCCCGGGGTTTGCTGGAAGCCGACTTCGCTCGTCTGGCCAGGGAGAATCTGGAAGAGACGGCTGCTCTTCGTCAACGTAATGATGACCTTGAGTCTCAGCTCAGATACGCCCAGACCCAAATCTCAACGTTGGAACAACGTGTCCGGGATAAGAGTTTTGATGCGGACGGCCTGCTCTCCTTCCTGAATTCCGGAGGTAACGAGGTTCGGGGGAACTGGCCGAGATTTCGTAGGCTCTTGGGTCAGTTCCAGCGTGGTGTGACGGCTCCTCCATCCTGGAAGACATGGATCACGGTGGAGGCTGCAGATAAGTCGTTCCGCATGATACCTCCGTATCCTGGTCCAGCTCCTCCGGATAGCGATGCCGATGACGACGCCGACGCAGAGCAAGAAGAGAAGTCTGAAGAAAATCCACCTTCCCCGCCCCCCAAGCGGGACACTCCGCGCGGGAAAGAACCTCGTAAGGCTCAAGCTGGGTCCAAGCGTCGCGCCTCGTCGCAGCGTGTCGTCGAGGTTGAGGTCCAGTGTCGCCCTACTGTCCATCCGGAGTCTGACGTGGGTCCTCGTCCAGCATCCTCCGTGCTCCCGTTCACCGTCAGGGAGGCTTGTGCTCTCCTTCCGGAGTTCATAGCCTGGGAAGACCTGCGTCCGGACGTCCAGTGGACTATGCGCACTGGCGTGGGTTATGATGAAGCGGTCGAGATGATGTTGGCCGATGGCGTCCAGCATTCGCTCTTCCATCGGGATAGTTTGTGCGGCATGCTTGCTGCCATGATGTATCATCGCAAGCTGGACGATACCCCTTGGGCGAAGTATGTCCCCACGTCCTACTACTTGATGGCAGACGTGCTTCTGGAGAGCTGGCTCAAGCAAGGGATTGAGCCTGCTGAATGGCCTGATCTACACAATTTAACTGATGATCTTCCGGACGTCGTGGATAGCAGCTCGTCCGAAGAGGAGGACAACCTGGAAGACCCTGATTTTGATGGCCAGGCTCCTGAGGATGCAGAAACGGAACCTCCCCAAGCTGATGTGGCCGGCGGAGATAGTTCTCCACCGGACAGCGAGGTTCTGGTCTTACGGTCCAAATGGAAACTCAAGGTCCAGCGGGTATACTCTTCGTCCGACACTTCCGAGAACAGCGACGCTGCCCCTTCCAAGAAGTTGGTGTATACACCGTCTCCCAAGCGCCCCCGTCCTTCTCGATCAAGTGACCGCTCCGGCAAGAAATCTGGCAGTCTGCGATCCAAAACTCGTTCAAGTCTGGACAGGGTACGATCAGTCTTGGCCCGAAAATCTTTCGAAGATTTGAGTCCGACCGAGCTGGCAATGATTGAAACTCCTGGGCGTGGTATACTCTCTTGGCGTCGTCGCGGGATCCTGACCCAGTACACACCTCGGAAGGGGGACCATGAGGATCAGACCCCCGGCTTTCCAGGGTATTCCCCCCAGAAGACGGAGATTCGCTTTCTCGCTCAGCGTTGGACTCCCTTTGAGGGTGCTTACGTGATGCTTCGGGCCAAGAAACCCTGGGACGAGATGTTCGAGAATCGGGTCAAGGTCCTGTACTTCCACCGGCGGGCAGACTTGAGCGCTAAGGTGTGGAATTTATTGGACGAGTATCTGGAGTACGTCCGAGATCATGCCGAAGCTTTCTGGGAGGTGCTTCACTGGTTTACGATCAAGTACAAGCCTGAAAGGGATGAAGAGGATGACGACCTGGACAAGTATTCGGTCTCGGCTAAGCTTCATCGGGAACGAGCTGCTCGACACGAGAGTGTGGGTCGGTCCATGGCGGCCCGAATTCGCAAGTTCATCTCGAAAGGGCTTCCAGCCTCTCTGCTTGAAGAACCTGGCGTCTGGACGTATCCAGTCATGATCTGTCACTTGTATCTCGTGGATGAATCCACCCTGAATGCCAACGGGAAGCCTTACTCCCTGGAGGAGCAAGTCACTATGGCCGAGATGGCAGAACCCGGCCGGACTCAATGGACCAAGTACTGCACGGATGCTGACCGGGTTGCCCACGTCTCGAATGAGCTTCGATTGAAGATGCTCTCACCCGAGGAACGCCAGAAGAACCCAGTCTCACTGACTTTGTGAGTCGTCGCCTGGCAACTTCATGTTCAGGAAGTCTCCGTTTTAGGTGATGCATCTTCTTCCTTTCTTTCCATCCTTCTTTCAGCAGCGTAAACCGTAATCACCTTTGAGCCTTCCCATTACTCCTTTCATATTGCTCTCAGCGTCTAGTGTCTTCTCCAATTCACTTCCAGTCTGGTACGAACATCCATCACATCTCTCTCCAAATTCACATTCATTTTCTTCTGTCACTTCACTCGGGCGGCGGTCTGTTGCATTTCAAGGGTGTCCGGCGGGACTGCTAGACTCTCGGATGGTCATCCCCGGCTTGCATAGCCTGGAATCTCGCCCGAGCTTTCACCCCGTGGTTAAATTCATACAGCAACGCCCCACAGCTTAGTTGTGTCATTGGGAGCCATTCGGGTTCTTCGTATCCTTTCCATTTGATCAGATATTCACGAGCCCTTTTAGATGTGCGTGTTCGTTTAGACCACCGAAGATCCAAGATTTTCTCCACTTCGTACTCGTCATTGTCGTTGTCAGCTTCCCAACTATCCTCCGGTAGCAGTGCAGCGTCAAAGTCATCTTCATCCTCGACGTCTATCTGGACGGAGGGTCTTCTGGGATACAGTGCTCGTGGTTTCAGTCGGCTAACATGCACCCAAGGGTTGACTCGGTAGCCTGTGTCCTCGATCTTGAGTTTCACTCGGAATTCGTCATGCATTTCAGCGATTCTGAATGGGCCATGCCAGAGGTGGGCCAATTTGCGACTCAGTCCGGTCTGTACTTTGGGAATGTATAGCCAGACAGCATCTCCAACATGAAAACCCGACTTGAGGCGGTCAGACAATTCCTTCCACTTCTGAGTCTGCTCGTCAGACCTGGCTCTCTTGGCTTTCCTTTGAAGGTCTTCCGCACAAGCGTGAGCGTAACTGTAGTTCCGTTGAAACTTCCTCCGCCATTCATATGCCGTACGTTCAGGAACGCTGGATGGTCTAGGACTTAGCATGGCCGACACTGTTCCTTTAGCATCCCACCCGTGAACCAGATAGAATGGGGTGTCTAGTCGAGTAGCATCGTACGAAGTGTTCAAAGCAAACATCAACCTCTCGGCGTGCTCATCCCAATCACTCTGGTCGGATTCTGCGACGTAAGCACGTACACTCCGGATGACAGTCTGAACAGACCTTTCCTGTTGGCCATTTGCTTGAGGGCGGTAAGCCAAAGTAGCTCTTTGTCTGCTACCCAAGAGTTCCCGGAAGCGAGTAAAGACTTCGCTCATGAAACGAGGATCCTGGTCGTGACGTAACAACGAGCTGGCCCCGAAACTTCGGAACACCCTCTCTTCATATGCTTCTGCGACATCTTGAGCGGTAGTTGAATCCATGGGCTGACACATCACGTAGCCTGAGAACGTGTCTTGAAAGAGAAGTAAGAACGTATTACCTCGTTCGGACTTCGGCAGATGAGTGACGAAATCCATTGAGACCACTTCAAAAGGGTACCTCGGTTCGATGTTCCCTGGGGACGGCCCTGGATTGGGCGGTCGCCCCTTGCCACTTGCACAGTCCACACATTCTTTCACGAAAGTCTCAACATCAGCGTACATCCCGGGCCAGTAGAACTCAGACCTCAACTTCTCGTGCGTCCGGGTTATTCCTTGGTGTCCGCCCTGAAAATCCTCATGGGCATAGTGGAGGAGATCTGGGCGGAGTGACTCTGGCACAACTAGACGCAGCTCATCCGACATGTCTCGGGGACGATCCTTTGTAGCGCGGCTCAGCCGGTAGAGCACATCTCTCACGTCCAGAGCATACAACTCTGCTTGTTTCGAGATTCTGCGTATCTGGCCACGAGAGAAACTGTCCAGATCACCCTTTAGGAACCTCTTGATCTCCATGAGCTGGTCGTCGCACTCCTGGTGAGCCTTGATCCTACGCCATCGTTCAGCCTGATACTCTAGGGGTCCCATTGGTTCCCCTTGTTCGGGTTGTTCTTGAGCGCGACTCCGAGTCACTGCAACCATGATCCTAGCGGCCGTAGACAATGGTGCAGATTCCGGTCCTGGACGTATGCCGTTTGGGGTTTCCACGGGCAGGCCTTCCTGAGGGGAAGCATCCTGGATGCCTCCGTCCACGATCACGGGTGCCTTCATCAGCTTTTCGTGTATCTTGGACACCTGCACCAGGTGCTTCAACTCCTCCGGGTCTTCAGTCTGCCAGGATATCCCCAACGCTAACGTCTTGGAAGTGAGGTAATCTGCTGCCTGGTTGTATTCCCGTTTGACATGAACCAGCCGCATCGACGTGAACTTCTCCTTCAGTGTTCCCACCTCGGATAAGCGTCGCTGTAGATTCGGTTGGTTGCAATTAATCAGCCCTTGCACTTGTTGGATGACTATACGAGAGTCTCCAACCACTACCAGATCTCGAATGTCTCGCTCGGACGCGAGTGTGAGACCTTTTAGCAGTCCATAATACTCAGCATCGTTGACAGTGACGTCCTCCAGGATGAAACCGTGTGCGGCCAGAATATTCCAACCTGGTAACTCCCAGATGATACAACCACAACTGCCTTGACGCGTTGAAGTCTTCGCTGCTCCGTCGAAACTTAGAACGTAACCGGCGAAGTCTGCTTCCAACACCTCCATACTGATCACTGGCGGTGCCTTGACTCGCCCCTTGGCCGGAATGAGTGACTCAGCAACCTCGTCCAAATGTTCACGAGGGGTAATGCCTGCTCCTAGAATGGCCGGTAAGCCATCTTCGTCTTTCTGAATCTTGCATACTTCCAGGTTCCAGTGCGACAATATGACTCCCCAGCGGACGCATCTCCCATCAGCTGTTTTGGACTTCAGCAACCAACTCAGAACGGAGTGCCGAGTGAAAACTTTGATCAGGCAATTCTGGACAAGAGTCTGGAAAACATCCAGGACTCTCATCACAGCCACGACCTCCTTTTCAGCGACATGGTATCGGAGTTCCGCGTCGTTCAGGACACGCCCCGTGAACCTGACCGGGTGTATCACTCCATCATATTCCTGACCGAGGACTGCGCAGGCAGCCCACTGATTGGCATGAGGTATAATTACGAAAGGTCTGGTCCGGTCGGGATGTCTGAGCAGCGGAGTGGATACAATCTTCCTCTTCAAGATCTCGAAAGATTCCTTCGCCTTGGACAAGTCTCTTCCCGCACGTATTTGTTCGTCCGTGAGCTCATATAGAACTGCAGCCACCACCGGAAAATCTTCAATGAACTTGTGATAATAGTTCAGACTCCCCAGGAAGGATTGGACTCCTTTCAGTGTCTTCGGGAATGGGAGGTCCTGGACGCCTTTAGCGATCTTGGGCGTGGCTCGAAGTCCTTCCGCACTGATCTCATGAGAGAGGTATGGGATAGACAATTTGCCGAACTCACTCTTGGGGAGGCTGACTGAGATATTCCAATAGCGGAGTCTGAACAACAACGCGTTCAGATCTTCACACAGCTGATCCCAGGTTGGTGCCCCATGAGCAATATCGTCAATGTACGAGCTACGTCCAATCACTGGGCCCATCTGGGAAGGTGCTGGAATATCGCGCTTGAACGCAGTGATCTTATCTGTTAGTATCGGCACTCTTCATTCAGCTTTCTCTCGTTCGGACTCGTCTCGTTCAGACGGGTCTAACCCGAGGAATTCCAGCACATCCGGATCCACTAGCTTCTCTTCGTCTGCAGGTAGTCGGACGAACCCCCACAGGCAATTATTAATTACTGCCTGATACACGAGGGGGGCATTCTTCAACCCGAAAGGCATCCGCACCCACTGGAAGTGTCCGAATGGACACACAAAAGCAGAAATCAGCTTCGCACGTTCAGTCATTCGTACTGCCCAGAAACCACTCGCCATATCGAGGCTCATGAACCACATTGCACTCTCGAATCCAATCAGCAGATCATCTATCAGGGGTAGCGGGTAGGTTGAGAGTTGGATGAAACCATTCACCACCCGGTAGTCAATACACATCCGGATGTCCACACCGTTCTTCTTTAAGACGATCACAATCGGGGAGGCCCAAGGGGACACCGAGAATTCAACCAGTTCCGCTTCCAACAGTTTCTTGAGCAACTCGTAGACCTTCAACATGATATGTGGAGCAATGGACCTCGGACGTTGAGCTACTGGTTTAGCGTCTCCCACGTCCAAGTCGCACACCACTCCCCTTGCCGGAGCGGGCGCTGCGTTACCATCGCCCAAGAATATCTTCCGGTGGTAAGTCAAAATAGACCGTAATTTCTTCTCTTCAGCGACGGTAGTCCGATCAGGATCACCAACGTCCGCTTTGGAGATGTCACATTCGGGACTCAGGTCCTTCAACTCGGGCAACATGGCAAGTTCGTCGCGTAACTGTGATAGAAGCTCACTGCCTTCCTGAAGGTAGATAGCCGGCTCCAAATCCAGGTCTTCTTGACTGACTCTCATGCATCTGGCATATTCTTCTTCCAGCCTGCGGAGGGGAGTGGATGGCCATGCACAGCTTGGGAGGTCCATCTCTTTGTCCTCCTGATCTTGACATTCCTGAACCTCTGCATCCAGAGATCCTGAGTCAGAATCCAGTTCTGCTTCGCTAAGACTAGCTTCGGTACTCTCCGACACGCTCGCGTTCAGCATTGTCACTTCCGTGATCTCCTGGACCACGTCTGTCTGAGTGCCGACGTCTGTCAGCTCCATCGTTTGAGTAGCCACATTGCATACAACTTTAATCGGAGGTTCCGCAGTCGTCGGGTAAAACTGCTTGGGCGGGTCTTGTAGCTGAACAATTCTAGCTGCAGTTGCTCCTGGACGGGGTCGTAACATGATCTTGGAAGGCCATTCATATTGGGGTGTGGAAACGGCCGGTGGTTCCTGTTCCCGTCTGAGTTCATCGAGCTCACGCTCACGTTTCCTCATTTCAGGAGAGGGGGTGCTCTCATAAATGAGCTGCTTCCACTCCTTGTACTTCTGGCATCCTGGGCGGACGAATCGTCCGGATTGAGGAAAGTTTCCAAACTCTACTATTCGCGCAAGCGGGGTTCGAGTATCAATCCACACCATCTGTTCGGAGATGTTCACCACTTTGACTGCAGTAGCTCCTGATTGTGCCGTGTAGATGATTTGAGTCACCCAGCGATCTCCTCGTCCTGCCCAGACTACATCTCGCTGGGGGCTGCTTTGGCCATATTCAATACGAACCATCGCATGTTCCCCCGGGCGTAGATAGAGACTGCGTGTAGACAACACAGGTAGGTCTAACCCCAGGTGTTGGCGCGACGCTCCTCCACTCATCAGGATGGTTTCCTCGTCCGGGAGTTGGACGAGTCCTTCACGCACACATAATCGAACTCCAGCGGCGTACATGAAATTCATTCCCAGGAGTACTTCCACATCTTCGCCAATGTTCGTCACCCAGACATTCATGACATAAACCACTCGCACTCCCAGCGTGATCTTGACTCTCGCACTCGCAGTGATATACGTCGGGACTCCCCCTAGGCCGGACACCTTGATAGGTTCTGGTAACATCTGGAGCTTCAGCTTGAGCCTACGCGCAAGGTTCAAACTGACCATACTTCCAGACGCACCAGTATCCAGCAGGATCTGTACCCGAAGATCATTTACTGCTCCATGCACTGATGCAACATCGCGGCTGTCTTCTTGTTCGTGACTTGCCCACCAACCATAACGTTGACCGGGACCTAACTCGATCTCGGTCGGAGCGTCTTGGTCGTCCGATCTTGGAGGGGTCCGTTCAGGGTCACATCCTCCAGACTCAGCGGTATCATCTCGAATAGAAGTCATGCATTGTTGGTTATCATTCATCTTCTTTCTCAGCTCTGGTCCGACATACACTAAGACACACAATCGTTGGGGATTCTTCAGCCCGACGCGTTCTGGACCCCTGTTCAGCGGGCTTACTCGTTTAACGACTTCCCTTGATTGGCCTCTCCACCCAACAATTTCTTGAGGATGTGAGGGGGCAGGTCTTTTAGCATGCCTTGACGAGCGAGAGTCTTCACAGCTTGAAGGGCTTCATGGTCTGCACACTGATCGTCATGGAAATCTCCACAATCCTTGCACGGAGGGACTCTGCACGCATGTGTCGGGTGCCCTGTCCGTTTGCATTTGTCACACTTCAAATCTCTCCAGCAGCTCTCCTCCTTGTGGCCGAACTTGCTGCACTTCTCACAGAACTCGTTCTTGTTCGGGTTATCCGGCCGAGGAGACTGCCAACCGGGACGAGGCGACTGCCAACCTGGGCGGGGATCCGCCTGTGGAGGCGGTCTCCACCCAGAATGCTCCATCACACGAAACACTGCCTTGCGGATATCCTGTTCCGTGGTCACTTCCTGGGTAGGCACACTTCGAGCTGGTACTTCGAGGTTGGCGACTTCTGGCTTGCTTCGTCCTGAACTCCGGGGTTCCGGGGGGGGCTTCTTCTGAATCATCTTCTTCATCTTCAAAGCGCACGCGCCCCTCGACTTCGCCTTCTGATTCTCCACCGCTTAAACCAATGTACGCTCGACCTTGTCGTCCGGGCTTGAAACGTCTGGGGGGGGATATTGTCCGCCCTGAAGTCTCTCGTCCGGTGCGGTGGAGTGTCATACCCCCCGTCTAGACCCAGGTCTTCATCCTGTTGCAGAACGTACTCGAGGTCGTCCAAGTTGTGGAATCTCGTATTGCGCAAGATGGCCTTGAGTTGTTGGTCTTTCAGATTCTTGATGAAACGCTTGATGTGGTGAGCGGAATCCTTCTTGCCCTTCTTGTAGCGAATGCCAGCCTTGACTGCAGCTTCGTTCAGTCTGTAGAAGAACTCCATAGCACTCTCGTTCGACTTCTGCCGCATTGTGTAATACCGTTCAGACTCGGACGTTCGAGCCTTCAAATACTTACGCTTGAACTCTCCCGAGAGTCTTCTCCAGTTGCTTTGCACATGCTTGGAGAGCTGGCCACGCCAATTCCGTACGGCCGAGGACATCTTCATCTTGAGCTCACTGATCTTCATCTTGTCCGTCCAACCACCTTGAACTGACATGTTAACAAAACGCTCCCACCAACTCCGACGATCTCCCATGGAGGCCTTCTCGTCGAACTTCTCCAACGTACTGGAGGAGACGTACGGGCGGAGAGTCAAGAGTGTTCCGCCAACCTTAGTCGCGTCCGAGACATCCACACCCGTTGACAGGTCCTCATCCAGACTGTCCTCAGAGTCACTCGAACTTGAGTCCGAACTCGAACTCGAGCTCGAGCTGGAACTGGAACTGGGGCCAGATGGGGGACCACGTTTGGACTTCCTTGGGGGGGGAGGCTTCTTGTTCGGCTTCTTCGACCCCGATTGGCGTTCTGACTTCACATTCTTCTTGTCGTCCGCCTTGGGCGTCTCCGTCCGTGTCCGTTGTGGCACATTCGTCTTGATCGTAGCAGCATTCGCGTCAGTTTTCCTCGGGGCTGGTACACTTCCAGCACGGCGCGTGACCGAGGGGTCTGGTAACGCCCCTCTGATTTGCGCCAACAGTCGTTCGACTGTGTTCCTCGAGTCAGCTCCGGCTTGATTACTGTTGGTGACCTCTCCCATGTTTACGCCACTTGTCCCAGCTGCTCGTTCAGAGTTAGTCCTTTCGGTCTTGACTTGTGTCACTGGGTTGGGTGGTGGTGTTACGTGACTCACTTGGCCTGGAGTAGAGCTTGCTTGAAGATTTCGGATTTGTTCAGCCTGATATCGCTGCATATTCCTTGCAGTCACTCGCTCGTCTTCCAGACGTTGCTCAAAGGCAGCTTGCTGTTCGTCCAGATTCTTCTGGGCTTGTTGGAGCCACGCAGCTTGTTCAGCTTCCCGTCTTGCATCCACTTCTGCTTGTTGCTGTTGCAAGAGCTGTATCGCCACAGCTTCCACACGTTCCCTTTCGACATTGGCCGCCTGGAGACATGCTGACTGAATAGCAGCCGCTACATCTTCTCTTTGGGAAGCAGCTTCAGCGTGTTCAGCAGAGAGTCCAGTCAGACGACGTTCAGCTTCTTGAGCTCGCAATTCTGCTTCACGGGCACGTGTTCCGGCTTCTGCCAGCACTTGCTGGAAGTTCACGTCTGGCTGGCTCGCCGACTTCTGAACTGCAAGTTGTTCGGTCAGCTTCGCCAGTTCTTCACGGACTTGTTGTGCCTCACGTAATGCGCTCACAGCAGCTTCAGCCACTCCCGTCGATACCGACCATCCGGATCTTCCCGAACGATGTGAGTGTCTGGAGTAACTCGAGTGTCGTGATGAGGATCTCTTCCTTGACGGTTTCTTGGACGAGCTACGTCGGCTTCGAGAACTCCGATGATGACGACTCCGGTCGGATTCCGATTCAGACTCGCTAGACGAGTGTCTTCGGTTGGAAATCCTGCGTCCTCTCGACTCGGGTCTCTCACTGATCTTTGTACTCACTGCAACTTCGGGTTCTGTCATGACAACATCATCTTGATCCGGCAGGATTCTCCGTTCTGGAGTGATCGTTTGACGGGTCAAGTAATATCCCAAATCTCCACTTCCAAGTGCACTCGAACTAGCGGTCCTGGCAGACATCACCATTGTGCCATAAACGGTGAGTGGCATATGCTCCCCTCCACCAGACTCTAATGACGTCGAAGAGGACCCTGGCGAACTGTTCCTGGAGATAAGGGACTCCGACGTCGTGCCGCGGGCAGGCCCATCGGTGGTGCCAACCAAGCTCGGGACAGGGTCCGATATTGGCACCATAGACAGATCCTCCTGATCAGACGTCGCAGTCGATGGAAGCTCGGAAGGTAAAGATGCAAGTGGGTCTTCCGGTCGGGGTGGTCGATGTTGTTGACGCTTCGACGGGGGTTCTCCAGCCGAAGAGCTAGTCACACTTCGAGCAGGGCGAAGGCCAGTCAAGTGTAGACGTAGGACATAGCTCCGTCCAAGAAGGTTGATCTCATAATCGTTCATCAGCAAGTCTCCATCTTGATCTTCTGCATGATAATCCAGGAAGGGTGTTTCTTCCACTTCAGTTTCTCTTTCGATCGCAGGAGTCACCTTGAGTGTGGCTCCGACACAAAGTGTCCGCCACTCCGTTAATTCAGCAGCCAGGAGACGTTGCAGGTCCCCAACTAGACTTCGTACGAGGTCCGCTGTGATCTTGGACGCACGCGTCCTGAACCACACTGGGACCAGGTTATCAAAGTGGAAACCAGCTTCGAAGAGTAACGTTTGCAGAACGGCAATGCACTCTCGGGGTGAGAAGATGCTGACCGGGATCTCGGCCGCAACCACATCTTGAGCAGTAGCCAAATCCCGTCGATCCAGATTGAGCTCGACCACACAGGCTTGGATGGCGTCACCCAAGGTCGCACGTGCAGCCATATACTTAGACGTCGCGAGCGTGGCTGCAAGCCATGGCAGAGAGTCAGGCCGAGTACTCGGCCAGTCATACTGCACCGCGGGGGGAAGAACTCGTTCAGAACGAACTTGTTCCCACCGGGAAACTTGCTTCGCCACGTACGCCTTAGCCAAATCATCACTCAGCCGTTGCGGACTTGGGGTCACAGCTCCTTGCACCGTCGTCGAGATTTGTGTGCTCGGCGGGGCCTTCTCTTCCAGGAGTGCTAACGCTTCCATGTCTTCACCCGACACGTCCTCTCGGACTGTCGGCAGGGGCACATCTTGAGCGGGTGCCCGCACGCTCATATCCTGCTCAAGTAGAGGGGAATCCGAAACTCGACTCTCCACCTGGGACTCTTCCGCTTCGACGCCTCCCACAGACGCCACTTCGGGTTCACCCAGACCGGGTTCACCCTGACCGGTCTCCAACTCGCCTCCAGCATTCCCATCCGTCGACACTTGGTGCGCGCGTCATCTTGGACGGGTGGCTCTGTAGCCGGCTGGTCTTGACTCAAAGATCGCTTTTTCTCCTCACGGGCTGCCTTGCGCTTTGCAGCGCCCGCCTTCCGAGCCGTCCGGACAACTTCTTCCAGACTCGCATGCTCCTCGGGCGGCAGCCCCTCCGCACGTCGTGAACTCCGCGTCGCTTCTTCACGTTCGCGACCCTCACGACCGGCGTCTCGCATGTCCTTCTTGCTTTTAGCCATAAGAACTAGTTCAGTGGGTTAGTACGCTTCCTCGTAATAAACCAATACAAAATATACAAACAACTTCGCGGTGAAATCCCTGGTTCGAATCCGGGCACGCGCACCAGCTGTGGCGAGGCGGGTGAACGCCTTTTGACCGCCCAGGTGTACAGTGCTGTGCTCCAGACTCTGGAAGGTGCTTTCGGTTAGGAAGTCCTCCACTGGGAACGCCTGAACGTAAACGTCCAGGTAGCGTGTGCTCCTTGTGGTAACCCCTCTAGGTTCGTTTGTCTTCGAACCGGGAGATGCACCGCGGGGATTAGTTGTTTTGTATACCAATATCGGTCTTTGGAGAAGAGCGTAATGTCACCAACTTAGACGTAGCTCCAACAGCCAAGATAACCAAAATCAATACAGAGTTATACACACAAATATACAACCGTTCTTATTCTTAGGCCCTTGAACGGTGGGTCGTACACCAGTCAACTTAGCTGCACTTCCAGGACACTGGTCAGTCCCGGTCAGCTTTTACAAACGCGCACCACCCCAGAAGTACTGGGGATAGTTCAATACAATCTCACTAACTATCACACAAGATGTCCTTCGATCACAATCCTGAATGGGACTTTCTTCCACTCTTTTCAGGATGTATATGGGATATGAAATGTAGGATCGCCTAAGCGCACACTACAATTGGAAATATGGAATAGGGCAGATTTACCACGGGCTCCACACCCGCTACTCACCCTAATTTGGACTTGGAGTTTTTGGGGGGTGGAGTCCACACCTCTGGATGTCCTTCTACAGAGGGCCTTTCGCCTTCAGCACTTGATCGGGGCCGCCGGTATTCGTCCGGCCGAAGTTGTCCGAGTGCTTGCGGGGTACACGGATAATTGAACTCTGTTTGGTTGTTTATCTTTTGTGGCTATCTTCCTGCAATAGACACGTATTCAGCTTTTTGACTTACTTTCAGTATACCTTGAGGGGCGTCATCATCTTAGGCGTCCTTGATCTCATTGTGATGTCGTGGGTACAGGCGTAGGACTTCAATGTTCCACGGAATCTTCCTGGAACCTGGTTGGCCGTCTTGGTCGGTCGGATATCACTTGGCTTGATTATACCTTGTTCCTCTCGTCCAGGGCGTCCATTGTTCTTCGGTGTTCTTCGGTGTTCTTCGGTGTTCTTTGACACGTCCAATCATGTCAGGACGGGTGACACCCAGTCTAATGTAGACTGGGGCACTTGATCGCTCCTGTAGGCTTGACCCGTCGTCCGGTAGTTGGTGCGTCCAGACTCATTACGTCCAGAGCAGTCAACCCGATCCATGGCTGGACGTAAAACGCCGCGTCCCGAGAATATCACCATGTCCCACAATTCCATACACACTGCTACATTGGCTTTTCAACCAATCACCACGTTCCACAGTAGAAATCTCGATTCCCATCGTGTCAAGTGCCTACGCCGGGCATAGACACTCTCAACAACAACAATCACACACAGGCCGGGCCTGTACAGTAAAAAGTGTATATAGTGTGGGCCACGGTAATTACGCCACCAAAAATCGATCTCTGGCATCAAAAATAGTGTGGGCCACGGTAAATGCGCGCCCACACTAAATGTGAAGCCACATTAATAAGGACATGGTACGTCCGCGCATCCATCCACAACAAATCTTGGGCCATCTAATGTCTCCAAGAGCGACTGTGCGGAGGCCACACGCTTACCTTTCAGATGTCTTCTCTGTCTCCATGCATCATTGTGACTACGGCCTAAATTTGCACGGCGCCATTTGCCCGAGCTGGTCAAGTGATCAGTCTCAAGGCTGCTGGTCACAGATCGGCGCGCACATCAAGCCTCACATTAATTGGACATTAATTCGGCGCGCTGGTCAGTGTAGAAGGTGCCACACGAATCAAGAACACCCTAAACAAAGCTCCAAGGACGACGAGTGGCTGATGGAGGATGATAGCGGCCTCGTGAGGTTGAGCAACTTGTTGAGCAACTTGCGCGCTATTAGTGTGGGTTGAAGTCTCGGCGACGGTGGGGTCATAATTAGTGTGGCCTACAGTATTTGCGCGGGCACGCTAAAGGGGAACCCACACTATATACACTTTTTACTGTAGTGAACAAGGACAACAGGTTGAACAAGGAGCTCAACTCGAAGGCAATGGACTTTGTCCAGCGCCGCCAAGCCGTAATACGGTTTGTGCAAGATGCTATTGCAGCTGCTGTCGATCGACAGAAGCTGAACGCAGACAACAATGGCAGAGGAAACACAAATGAATTCAGAGTGGGTTCATTAGTTCTGTTAACTACACAGAACCTAGCTAAACATGCAGTTTCCGACTTCGGAGCAAGCAAGCTTGCCCCGACCTTCATCGGCCCATTCACCGTGTTGGCGAAGCATGGTAACGCGTACACGCTAGACATACCGTCCAGCATGCGCCTCCACCCAACCTGTTACGTTGGGCGGCTGAAGCCGTACTCGCAACACGAGTCACCTACTCCTGGTGACTCGGCGCGATCCTCGCCTCGAGTGTGGAGACGCGATCCGTCAAGCGAGCAACGAGCGTCCCCAAGGTCACTTCGAAGCGGTCTGCCCGGCCTGACTGATCCGGGCTTTCAAGAGCTTTAGCTCCTGCCGTATCTCGGTGAGCTCAGCCGTCTGGAGGCGCTCCACAGCCTCCAAACGATCCCAGACCTCGCCCGGCGACGGCCCGTGGCGTCTTTCCACCGCCACCGCCCCCGTTGCGAGATGCACGCGGGGAAACTCGCTGGATTGTCCAGCGAATCGTTGATCATCAGATCCGGACCCAAGGTCCGGTTCATTTTCGTATTCGGTGGTTAGGATACTCTCCTGACCACGATACGTGGGAGCCGCGGAACGTTCTGATGAGCGACGTTCCGGAAATGGTGACGGAGTACGAAGCCCGCCACCAGCAGCTCCACCGAAGGGCGTAAAACTTAAGCGAGAGCTGTAGTTGCCTACAGCCCTCCGCTGAGTGTTGCGCTCACCCTCAGCACTCTCAGATGACAACTGCGTGATTAACTTGTCACGCAGTGTCTTCAACTCCACAGGCACACTAATACCAGTGTACCCGAGAAGGTCCCGTTCGGACAGCCGCACTGCCCCAGCTTGGCAGCGCTCGCACGCAACGCCAGACGGCACTGTGCATGGAATAACCGCTTCGACTGCACCTTCGTGCAGCCGCAAAATCTTGGGCCGCTTCGAGAAGCGCAGATAGCGCTCGCCCGCAGAGCGGACTCGCTCACGGTAGCCTGAGGGGTTCTTGTTGAAGTTCTCAACGAACATTCCCCAGCTTTGACAGAGTGCCTCCCACTCTGTTACCTTGCTCTTACGGGAAGTCTTCTTATTCCCGTAGAATCGGAGCTCATGGAAGAGCCCGATGTAATAATCACGTCTTTGATCCGTCGCCGGATAAAATACGAGCTCCTTGGTGACATCGTCATCAACGATGGCGCTGCAGGAGTACAGCGCGTACTGACTGGCCGGCATGGTATTGCCGTAGCGAGATTGGATCTCGCTCGGAGACGGCATCCATGGGTCGCGCACCGGCTTAGTGCGCGACGTCACTGTCGTAGACAGAGTGGAGTCGTCATCGTCTCCTCCCCGCGGCGTAGACAACGCCCCAGCATCTGCGAGCGGCCTATCACTGCCGCTACGCGAGCGCTTGGAACTCGAAGCGTCCGAGTCGTCCTCGCGAGGACGACGAGTCCCCACGCTAGCTTCATGGGGACGAGGGGTCTTGCTTCTCCTCGCCCTCCTCCATGTCGACATCATTGTCGACATTCAAGTCCTCCATGCCATCGAAGAGGGCTTCGTAGGCATAGGTGACTTTGCGCGACTTGTGATACTCCCCAACCGAGATGGTACGCTTGGGGGAGCTTTGCGTCGTCACCGAGGAAGTGACGACGGACGCCGAAGAGGCTGGAGATGCGGCAGTCGTCGCTGTGTTGGCGACGACTGTGTTGCTTGCTGCAGGTGCAGCAAGCTCGTCGGAAGTCTGCGTCGTTGGCGTGCTCATTTCGAAATGAGCACGATGTTCTCTCCGAAGAAGACTTTGGATTGATGTGTCGAGACCGGCACATCAAGTCCTAACGGGGGGGTGGTGTAGCGGGGCTACACATTCGACTAACCTCACCTTAGTGCAACACGCACTAAGTGGATACATTCAGGTGGGCCACATCGCAGTGTGGTCACCATTCATATTAGGAAGCAGTCCTATTGGTCAGAAAGCAGGGTCTTTCTACCAGTAATACTCAAGCATTAGGTCAGGGTTTCTGCCAACCACTCGTTGGCAAAACCCCTCTTTATATATATCAGTTTTAGGAGGAAAACCACAGTTAACAAACAATTCAGTTCTCATTTTACCGCAAACGCTACTATTAGTACCTTTATTTAGATCTAATTATACTTGTCGATACAAGTATACTCAATCTAAGTTAAATACACCTTACGCTTCCTCATACATGTGCGCTCACGTGTAAGCTAAAGTATTGGGCTAAGTTAGCCCATTACAGTACGTCCCTCCGGCGTTCGGATTACCGCTCACTCCTTGGCCGTCTCCGTCACGTCGCGACCTGCGTTCGGCCGGCCCGGTTCTTCCTCCAGCGTCTCTGTCAACAGGAGCGTCACCTGCTGCGCTGGCAGCACGTTCCTGTCACCGACGAGATGCGTGCCTACCTGCGCTGGTGGCTGTCTATCCTTCGACCCCCAGCGCTTAATGGTGCTCCTCTTGCCTACTTCGGCACGTACCCGGAACCCGATGCCGTCGTCGAGATGGACGCTTCCGACCTCGCGATATGCACGTTTGGCGCAGCGGATAAGCTGATGTTGCGCTATTTCTTCACACCTGTGGAGCGGCGCCTTATCCACGCTTCGAAGTCCGACCCCTCCGTAGGGCTCGTCATCAACTATAGGTAGCTGTTGTCCTGCGCCTCTGCCGTGCACGCCTGGGGCCAGCAGTGGTCCCCCCGACGGGCCAGTACCTACGGCCCACCCGTGCACGTCCGGTTTAAAGTTGACAACATGTCCGCCGTTGCTTGGCAGAACAAGATGACGTCACGCAACCACTGAGCCCAAACACTCATCCGTCTTCTCGGCCACTGGGAACTCGTTTTTGGTTTCCGCTTCTCGGCTATGCATGTTGCCGGTGCTGACAACCGCATCACAGATGCGGGCTCCCGTTCGAGTCCCGGCTCCAGCATGCACACCCTTTTTAATGAACTGACCCGTGACTAGCTGCAGGTACCGCCACCAGTGGATGTAGCGAGTCTCGAAGCGACTTGAGATACCATTTGCGCGCCCACTCCGTCGCTACCACCACTTTCTCCAAGTAACGCCGGCCCTGTCGTCGTGGTTTGCGTGGTCTACCAGCCGCGGCATCCAACCAACCCTTTTCGGGTACACAACCCACGCCAAGATCCAGTGCATCACCGACTCCAATCTCCACGGTTTCCAACACTGATACGGTTCGGGGTGCCCTGTTCGCGGGGCTACGATTTCTGTGGCCCTCCACGGCGTCCTTCATTTCTTCCGGTCGACGGCGCTGGACTTCCCGAGTGGACCTCCACAAATTCGCATGCTTCTGAAGGGCATTTTTCGACTAGAGCTTTGCTATCGGATCCTCGACTTGGCCATGCCCTCCGACGAAGCTCTCTGTGCCTGTCCTTCTTCTTCCTGCTACGGCAGTCCGAGATTGCATCAGGGAAGAAGTTTGCCTGGTTCGCACTTAGGGCTGTGGACATTGCCATCTTCAACTCCGCCGACGCGGTACATCGCACACGAGGCAACCTCAGTGCATATCCGCCTGACGGGCTCCAAGACGAATCAACGCGGTGCGCAAGCACTACGTATGATGAATCGCTCCGGGCATCCATTCCTCTGTCTGGTTTTCGGTGCGCTATGTCCACTCAAGCCGAGACGTGCTCTACCCCATGAAATCCCGGCTGCAGTCTTCATCATTGAGAAGGGCCGTCCAGACTGCGTCACTTCAGCCAGGGTGTCCAATATCCTCCAGCGGGTTGCGCCGAGCGTCGGTGGCAACCCAGCAGAGTTCAGCGCAGATTCGTTACGCGCCGGCGGTGCCACGCATATGTACCGTGCCGGCGTCGACGCACTCACGATACAGTTTCACGGCCGATGGGCATCCGACACGTTCAAGCAGTATACACGTCTGTGCAAGGAATCGGTGGAGACACTCGCGACCAAGATCGTGTCCGGTCAGAAGCGAATGCAGCGTCTTCAGTAAGAGCTACAGGGCGGACTCCTACAACTGGGGTCTCAACCTCGATCTAAATTCCGAGGTTGAAGTTCGCTATGTAATTCTTAGTGAATAAATGCTGATTTTTTGTCCCCGCGACTGGAAGTACGAAGAAAGCCCCAGGTCGATTTTTAATTTTGGGTCTGAATATGCTTCATAAAGGCCTGTTTATGTGGCAAGACGAACTTAATAGGGCTTTTCCTAGACTACGACTACAGCGCGCTCACGAGCAAAGGGGAGGCAAAGGCGTCGCTGTTTGCTACGCTGGCGGTGTGAGAAGTGTTCAGAATACTTAATGATACTTTTGACTAAGTTAGGTGTTGGCACATTAGGGGGTTTCAAAGTACACATTAATGATGTAATGGGGCCAGTGACCTTTTCAAGGAAAAGGGATGTTCTCTAGTGTGGACCACACCGGCCGGTGTGGTCCACAAGGACTGAGTGTCACACACTACTATGGGTACGGTGTACCCTTGATCCTTATATAGAGTGTTCACGGTAGGCCCCCAATGTACTGATATAGGTTAGCTCGATAGTACTTATGGACCACGATGCACGAGAGCCAACCGCTGAGGAAGATCGCAATTTAGACAGGGATTCAGTATGCAGATAGAAAGCAGTAGATAGAACTTTATGAGTGTTATTAAAGGGTTAACCCTTTCACTACCAGACGCGAATTGTAGGACCGCAGTGGTCCCATAAGGGTTTACATAGTGAAACCAATATGATGTATCCTAATCATTTGCCAACATTTTGACCATGCTCTGCTAGAGGACCGCAGCGGACCTCTAAAATATTTATGTCTCGTCCCTGTTTGACTCACAATCTTTTTTGAGCGACTTTTAGCCAGTAGGTGTAAAGCACTATCGTGTTAGAGGTCGGCAGCGGACCTCTAATTCGTGCTGTTTTCTTTGGTAGTGAAAGGGTTAATACAAGCTTGCCAATGTGGCATACCGCCACCGCTCCAGTTTTTTGCGGTGCAAGCAAGGCAAGCGGTCGCTTCAAGACTACGTCATGGAGCTCCACAACCTCGAAGCCGCCATGGCCGGTGGACCCCTCTCTGAGGACGTCAAGGTGACGGTCTTCATGGACGGTGTCCGCTCGGGTCCGGTTCGGACGGAGCTCTTCCGGCGTCAGCCCAAGAGCTTTATTGAGGCGGTCCACATTGCTATGTTGGAGGACCACTGTGTGCGCTCAGCACAAGGGCACACGCCTCATATCGAGGCCAGTGAGGGTCCCACTCCGATGGAGATCTCTCTTGGGCCTGCTCCTTCGGAAGCGGCCACTGCCGCGTGGTACAGTACTTAGTGCCTGGCACTAAGTCAATCTCATGTCGCACGCCCCGATCCGGGAAGGACCGAAGGGGGATCGTCGCTCACGACATCCGAAAACTCCTTCAGAAGGCCGAAATACGGATCCGAGGGGTCCTTCAAGATGGCAGCGCCTTACCGCGTCTGCCTCTTAGAGGTGCGCTCGTCTTGTAACACCTCGGGGTCCATGACCGACGAGGAGTTAAGCTCCAGTGAGCTGCCTTCAGGTGAAGCAGAACCACTTCTGCCAATTCTCCCGCCTTGAGAGAATCCGTAAACTCCAGATACGAAAGCTCTTCGAGCTCAAGTAGCTCTGCTATTGTGGGTAACGGAGTCAACACCTCCCCCACCTTGGGTTCGCTCGTGAAGACGTCGACTACTTGAGGAACCTTGTCCTCAGTCGCGGAATCTGCATCGCGGATAGACGCCTCTGCCTTAGGCGTGCTCGTGCCCTTGTCACTCTCGTTGTCCTTGAAAGTGGGAGCCCCTACTCGACCACTCGTGGTTGCGCGAGCACCAGCTCTAGCGCCTTCTGTCGCGCGAGCTGAACCAGCTACAACGCCTTGCGTAGTGGGAGTTCTGACTCGACCACTCTTGTTGCGCAAGCAACAACTCCAGCGCCTTGCTCGACGTGGGCTGAACCAGCCACCACGCCTTGCGTAGGGGGAGCTCGGACGCTACCACCCCTTCCTGCGCGAGCTGCTACAGCGTCCGCGCCTTGAGTCTTCACTGCCCCGTGGGCAAGTGCAACTCGGCTTCAAACTGCAGAATCATTGTCCCCATCCGGAGAGGTACTAGGATCCTGCGGATCTTCTCCACCACCTACCTCGAGCTCCCGCGCTCGTGGAGGCAATGCCATGGGCAATTGCAACACTTCCGAAGTGCCGGCAAACTGCCGTTCGCCGCGTGGCACCCGGAGCTCTTGCACAAACCCGTCTCGGGAAGAGGAGGGGACATGACCCGCCAGGGCTCTGTTCGCGAGGGGGTTGTGGCTGGCACCAATGGTGCGACTACGCCAGTCTATCCACGGCTCATGCTTATCAAGCCAAGGCATGCCGAGGATAAGATCGTATCGATCATCCATGTCCAAGACAATGAACGGTTCGACCGAGTTGAAGTCGTCAAACTTCACGCTTAAGGGTACCGTAACCTTGCGTGTTGACACGATGGAGCCAGTCGCTAAGCGAACAGATACATTGGTATTATTGTGAATTCCGGCTGTATTTACATATCTGGGTTGATTCGTCGAATCGCCCGAGCAATCCACAGACGCCTGCCATTGGTCTAAATTATAGCTACGGCAACTTGATGGGGTGCGCATTCCTGCATTCTCGCCCGCGGACTCAAGTTTGTCGCTGCCGTGGCTTCTTGCGTCGCTATCTGGACCACCAAAAGCTGCTTCGAGTATCGCCGCTGTACTCCGGAGGGCTGTGACTCCAATACCTTCATTTGGTCGTTGCCGGGGTGCTCTCTTGCTGCTGACTCGGCTCTTTCAAGCTGGTGCGGTGGTTCTGTGACGAACTTCGCTGCTGTTGTCCCACACTGGAGCATCCGTGGTGCTCTCTGGCTGCTGTCGTGGGGATCTCGAGCTGCTGTTGTGGATCCCTGGGGTCTTACGCTCCTGCTGTGCATCGCTGGAAGTATCGTCGTGCTACTTCCGTGGTTGTGGAGTTCTTGTGTCGGTGGTTTGCTCGTCTAGAAGGACGTTGTGGATAGCTGAAGGCTCAGGCTCCTGTTGCGCTAATTGAAGTTGTTGCCTTTGGTAGCTGTTGTTCTCTCGCCGGAGGCGTGGCTATCCACGAGTATTAATGGTGGATCGCTTGGACCCGCCTCCGCAGACACGTTTGCCATTTGCAGTTTCGGCTTACCGCACTGCCTCCGGCATTGCATCGACCTGACATTTGAAGGTAGTGGAGTCATACAGATGGAGCAAGCCGTAACCAAACAACACGCTCACCCCAATATGGTCTTTCATTGCTTGTATGGTTACTATTATCTCGGCTACACACGAGCCCGACTTAGCACGCATCTACAACAAGGTTCCTCTTACTATCGGCTGCACGATCAGGCAGTAGATGCTTGAGGTTACATGCGCGTAGACCTCGTTTGAAACAGGACTGCGACGGCGCCCCGGGTACGGGGACACTCGCACACGCTTCTGCGATGCTGGGGCTGGTGACGCCATCTTTAAGGACTGACAGTTTTCTTAGGAAACCCTATGATGTTTCATATGCTGGTTAGTGGTCGGGCGATTGGTCGCGCGATTGGGCTCGGGCGATTCGACTTATCGCCCGAGGAAATTTTGAGTAGAACCCACAATACTCTTAGAAGCTTCTAAAGCACTAGCATACAATGTACTGTTCCTAGCCACACTGGCTTTCGTCGCAAATTAAATGACGCCCCTGAATCTATCAGGACTGTCATCGGTTCGGGGTACCCGTTCACGCTGGCAGTGACGACCACGAGGTTAGACCGCGTGGCGGCCACGGAGAGACACAGAAGTGTCGTCCCAGGGACTTGCTCCTTTGGAGAGGCATGAAAAGGAGCTCACCTTCCTCGTAGAGGAGCGAAGTCTCCCAGCAGGGCGTCCCACCCCTACTGGGAGTCGCCGTTTTCCGACTCTGTCGCCTCGAGGCTGTTAGGAGCCGGACGCGACGCGTACTTCTTGTCGCGTGGCGCCTTCCATGGGTTGGTGGGGCAGTTTCGACGGAAGTGACCAGGTTGGTTACAACCGAAACAGCGACCACTTGCCCGTTGCGTCTTCTGAGAGCGTGCCGACTCGGCAAGAGAGATCTCCATCGGAGTGGGACCCTCACTGGCCTCGATATGAGGCGTGTGCCCTTGTGTTGAGCGCAGACAGTGGTCCTCCAACATAGCAATGTGGACAGCCTCATTAAAGTTCTTGGGCTGACGCCGGAAGAGCTCCGTCCGAACCGGACCCGAGCGGACACCGTCCATGAAGACCGTCACCTTGACGTCCTTAGAGAGGGGTCCGCCGGCCATGGCGGCTTCGAGGTTGTGGGGCTCCATGACGTAGTCTTGAAGCGACCGCTTGCCTTGCTTGCACCGCAAGAAACTGGAGCGGTGGCGGTATTCCACCGCTCCATCGACGCCTTCTTTGCGGCAAAGCACGCCGCTGGCATGGTGCGCGAGTCTAAGTCGCCACATTCGTCACCGACGTTCTGTGTGCGCAAGCCCAATGGGAAGTGGCGCATGGTGCACGCCTTCAACAAGTTGAACGCGGCAACCATTCCGGCGTCGACGCCTATTCCTCGAAAGGATGTGTTGCAGAACGACATGGCTGGTTGCACGATCTTTAGTGCACTCAACATGGTCGACGGCTACTATCAACTGTTGATGCGTGAGTCGGACATTCCGCTTACTGCTGTGAGCACTCCCAGCGGGATGTAGTGGGAGTGGTTGGTCATCCCCCAGGGGTTGTCCAACGCACCCGCCACGTTCAACAGGCTCGTTACGCATCTCTTCAGGCCGATGCGGCAGTTCGTACAGACGTACTTCGACGACATCTTCGTGCACAGTCGTGCGTCCGAAGGGAAGACGGCCGTCGAAGCCCATCTTGGCCACCTCCGTGAGGTTCTCTTGTGCATGCGCGGAAATCGACTCTATGCGAACATCAACAAGTGTATCTTCGGAGCCGAAGAGATTCTCGTTTTGGGCTGTTTCCTTGGGAAGGACTGTGTCCGTGCGGACCCGGAGAAGGTGTGTGCCATTGCTCAGTGGCCGGTGCCCGTCTCGCAGAAGGACCTGCGTAAATGGCTCGGCCTGGTCAACTTCTTGCACAAGTATAGTGCCAATTACGCCGAGATGGCAAGGCCACTAACGAATCTTTTCAAGAAGGATGCCGTGTGGTCATGGACCTCTGAGGCTCAACAAGGTTTTGAAGCCATCCAGAATAGCCTTCAGAGCGCTCCGATACTGACGCTGCTCGATGAGGAGCGCCCCTTTAGCGTGGTATGCGATGCATCTGACTTTGGCATCGGCTGTGCCCTGCTGCAGGTGGGTGCCGAGGGCAGGGAAAGGGTAGTGTCTTTCCAATCTCGCCAATTGAAGGCGGCGGAAAAGAACTACCCTGTCCACGACAAAGAGCTCTTGGCGATGAAGTACGCCTTGGTCAAGTTTCGGGTGCACCTGTTAGTCAAAACCCTTTGTGATCTACACAGATCATGCCTCGTTGAGGACGGCGACGTCGTCGCCTCACCTCTCTCAGCGCATGGCGCGGTGGCTCCCCTTCTTCGCCGAATACAACTTCACGGTCGAGTACAAACCGGGAAAGCAGAATGTCACCGCTTTATGAGCTTATTCGCGAGGCGTATGCCGAAGACGACGACCTTGCAGGTCTAGTAGAGGCGCTGGGCGCTCCAACCAAGGCCGTTAAGCTCACGGCGCGACAACGCTCACGTCTGCACCGCTACTCAGTAGTGGAGGGTTTGCTCTACTACCAAGTAGACGGGGGTGACGAGCCTCGCATTGTCGTTCCGAACGATGAGGACCTGCATCATCGTGTCCTCTATGAGGCTCATGACACACCGCTCAGCGGTCACCTGGGGCGGGAGAAGACGTACACGTCTGTAGCCCGCAACTTCTGGTGGCCCCACATGTACAAATGGGTACGTAAGTACGTACAGACATGTGAAACATGCCAGCGTGTCAAGCCTGCGCCCTCGGCGTCTGCTCCTTATATGAGCTTGCCGGTACCGGCGGATTGCTGGCGCTCTGTGAGCATGGACTTCACCTTCGAGCTTCCGGCCGACGCGCGTGGCCACACTGGCATATTGGTCTTTGTGTGCCGCCTTAGTAAGATGGTGCGGCTGGCCGCTGTGCGGAAGAGTGTGACTGCGCCTCAGGCGGCCCAGCTTTTTGTGGACAATGTCTTCCGCCATCACGGCCTCCCCGAGGCATTCGTGAGTGACAGGGACCCAAGGTTTGTGTCCCACCTCTGGCAGCACCTCTTCCGCCTTTTAGGCACGAGATCGGACATGTCCACAGCGGACCACCCTCAGACCGATGGTCAGACTGAGCGGGTGAACAGAGTCCTGGAAGACATTTTTCGCAGTGTCTGCGCCGCAGAGCCCACGAAGTGGAGTGTGCTTCTTCCACAAGTGGAGTTTGCGCTCAACAATGTAGTGCATTCGTCCACGGGCTTCACTCCGTTCTATGTGAACGGACTGCGGCACCCGCGTACGCCGCTGACGTTACCCCCAGCCTCGAGTTTGGGTGGGGGAGAAGCTAATGCCGAAGACCCAAGGGGCCTTAAAGGCCTACGAACGTCCGTCAAACGGAACCTGCTCTCGTTTATCGAGACTGGTGAGGCTGTCAGACAGCGCGTCCGTGACGCCATGGCGGCAGCTCAAGACATGCAGAAGGAACAAAGTGACCGCCAAGGACATAAAAACACACAGGTGTTCGAGTTGGGAGGCCAAGTCTTATTAAACGCTAAGAATTTTCCTACTCAGGCGGTCTCCGCTGTGGGCAGCACCAAGCTGCGACCTCGCTTCGTGGGGTCGTTCACGGTCATCGGGGTCCACGGCCACGCCTGCACGTTGGACCTGCCATCGTCCATGGCCACACACCCGACGTTCTACGTTGGCTTGCTCAAGCCCTATCGCCCGGCGGAGGCTGTTGGTCCTGAGGAGCCGATTGGGCCGCAGAGTACTGCTGGAAGGCCGATCTCGGTCCGCTGACCATCCAGCAGTCGCTGACAAGACTCCACGCCGGAGAGAAGGCTCTCCAGGTCAGGATGGGAGCCGGTCGAACGACGCTGAGCGTCTTGGTCAGACACCACTGCAGTCACGGGCCCCGCCGCCTCTGCTTGGTAATGACGGCGCCCTCTACTACCATGTCGAGAAGCTACTGAAGCACCGCGGGCGTAGCGGTCAGCACCAGTATCAGGTAAAGTGGCGGGGCTACCCGAGTAGTCATAACTCGTGGGAGCCTGGGGCTCGCCTCGAGGAGGCCTGCACCGACCTCGTGACAGCTGTTGAGCGTGACCACGGACCTGGTCGGCGCTGACAGGGCCAATAACACTTTTAGGCTCTATCGGCTGCGACTGCCAAGATTTCTGAATCTTCTGCAGCACCTCCTCGAGGATGACGCCCGGCATGGGCTTGTGGCGATCAAAGAATTGGTTCGGCCACGTGTTGTCAGCGTTCATCTTCGCCATGCGAAATCGAAGACGACGCTGAGCCAGCCAATCGATCCGATATGGTGAGTTCAAGAACTCAGGCCTGGGATAGCCCAAGTGGTCCAACCACCCCTCGAACTCAGTCTCATTCCGTTGACGGGAGAAACCGGTGTCCACCAGGAGCACGACCGGACACTTGTCGCACTGCGGAGCGCCTGGGCCAGGCATGCGACTCTGTCGAAGGTGCTCGCGGTACTCGTCCCGAGTCCAGTATCGCAGTGCCAGTAGCTGGTCTTGGGTACGAGGGGCGTGGGTCTCGCGATCCCGCTTGGTGCCCACCGCCTGAGAGGCCTCTTGACGAGTACGATCGGCCAGGTGCTGCCGATTCTCGGGCTGGAGCAGCTCAGGTGGGACCCCTTCGTCGACACCGGCGTTGGTGATGACCTGGGGTTCCGGCACCGGAGCAGGCGGGTCGTCTCGACGAGACATGGACGCCTCCAAGAGTCGGGCGCGTTCCACCGCCACCACAGTCTTGGGAGACATGGGGCTGCCCTAAAGGATGACCCGTTGGGCATCCATGATCCCCTTTGTCGACGCCACAACCTCACCGTCCTCATGGGCTATGTCGGGTTCCGACCCCGAGGACTCGTAGTCTACTTCCAGAGACGGGTGTGGCGAAGGGTTACGCCCCTGAGGGGAAGTGACCGCGCAGTTTGCGGAAGCCGCAGGCCCCTGAGCTCGAAGAGCCTGCGAGGCATCAGCCACAGGCGAGTGGCCGCCACTGACATACCCGGGATTCGGAGTGTCCGTGCCGGACGAGTCGCTGGACACCTCCTCATAGGGGCCGGGCAGCCGCACATCCGTGCGCTTGGGCGGTAGCTTCGGCGTCTTGGGGTTCTCCTTCGCGGAGCCCTTCTTCGTCGGAAGCTGCTTGGCAGCGGGCTTCTTCACTGCGGGCTTCTTTGAGGCAGGCTTCGACGAAGCGGCCACCTTCTTCGTCTTCCGCGTGGACTTCGGTGAAGCAGGCGCCGGAGGCTTCTCCTCCATGTCGCTTGGAGTGGGCGCGTCGGCGTGAGTCTTGACGGGGCCTACAGCCCGAAGGGCATCTTGGGCGGGCCGCACGATGATCCGAGTCTCCGTCGTCATGCTCAGTGGGCGTAGTGGTGCGCGCGTGTGCTCGGTTGAGCGTGAATTGTCGAATGAGCCTGTGCTCGCGTTTCCGCTGGATTCCCCACTGGGAAAGGTGCTTCCCGTTTGGGTGAGGGAGGGTGTAATGGGGGCAGGATTGGCCAGTGACCTTTTCAAGGAAAAGGGATGTTCTCTAGTGTGGACCACACCGGCCGGTGTGGCCCACAAGGACTGAGCGTCACACACTACGATGGGTACGGTGTACCCGTGATCCTTACATAGAGTGTTCACGGTAGACCCCCAATGTACTGATATAAGTTAGCTCGGTCGTACTTAAGGACCACAAGCAACATCCCCGTAATTTATCATATTCGGAGGGTATTATTATTCATGAAAGTAACTGTAGAGTACTTGCATGATTTTATTAGTACATCTCTATAAACTTATATCATCGATAACCCATAAATTATCAGGTCATAGTTTTTTATGAGGAATAAGACGTCCACTCGGATCCTCCTTAGCTCTGAAATAAATTTAAGAGAATTCAGTGGTTTGCGAAGTCTATTATTTGAGGACGATTTATTCAAAGGTATCATCATTATGTATTTAACCTCAAAACCTAGCGAGCTATACTACGTTATAGAGGGGCTTTTAACTTCATTTTGACGCTTTCAGGTTCCCAGAAAGTGGAGTTGGAGAAAAGTTGTGGCCATCGGCGTGAGATGCCTCGGAAAAAATATATTTTTTCAGATTATTTTTCTTAGTGTTCTGGAGTCTAAAAACGCTGATCTTTAGAGCTTCAGGAGACGTCGGAAACTTAATTAAATCTGAAGTTTTTTACTGCCCATCCATTATAGGGGGTTTCAAAGTACACATTAACGAGGTTCATCTTTTGGCAAAAATCAGACTATTCTTTCAACCAACTGTACCAACACTTGAACATTGAAACATCCTAAAAATTAGATTCCCACTAAGTTCGACGCTATCCCGCCCCACGCAAGTCTTCGGCACCAGCAAGCCGCCAATGAGATCAGGCCCCCCGCCGCCAGCTCATCCGCATCGAGACCAGAGCCACTACTGTCAGCTGCGAGACTAGAGCCACCACCACCAGCAGCGTGTTGGTTGGCAGCAAGTACAGTACGATGCCTTCATGTGATCGGAATAAAATGCTCACGTGGCTCAACGAACAGATACTTCTTATGGGAGGTTACGGTATGACTGTGGATTGGCGTTCGGGGGGGGGGGGGGGGGGGTAGTCCAAATGGATCTCAACACGAGCAGATGACTTCATGGCATAGGTGGCTTAGTTGGCGAGTGCAAAACCCAGGTGGGGGAGCATTTGCATGTATTTCGACCTTCATCGCTAGTACAACGTTTACAAAAACAATTAGGCGAGCACCTAAGTCACAGTTCACACGACCGAGGAGTCGAAGCTCACTACCGGCTGATCAGCTGGTGATGGTGTCATCCAGTAGTCACTGAAGTCCAGGTTGCCCCAGCTCTCGCCTTGCCCTCGGGCAGTGCGGCAAGCATCTCAAGTCCCGTGGTCGTGTCCATACCCTTACATAGCGCGCCGGCGTCTGCCTACCCGTCCTGCAGAATGCGGTCCAGTGCGTCCTCGTCGAGCAGCTGTAGCTCCACGGCGGGCAGCATCGGCAGAAGTGCCTCATGCTTGGCCTGCTGGAATCCTTCGCGGCCGTAGACGCCGTCCAGCAGCACCAGATCCTGGAGCAGCCAATTGCCGAGTCCAGCAGCTGCAGCCCTTCCTGCTGCTTGGCGCGCGCCTCCTCCTTCATGGCCAAGTGGGCGCTAAGCAGGAGGCGGCGGGCACGCTGACGCGACTTCTTGTGCGTACGGGGACGCCGCCGGCGGGCTCGGCGTCCACGCTGCCCTGCACGCGCGCCTTGCGCTTGGGCTCGAGGTGGCGCTGGTTCTTGAGCGGCTTGGGGGGGGGGGGTCGCCTGCGGAGAGGTGGAGGCGGCGCCGGGGCAAGTGGCCATCATAGCGTGACGATAGGGGCCCTCACATGATAATACCGGTAAACGTAAATACGTATTCTGTAAAAACAAATCCGTAAAAACGTGAAAAATGAGCTGGCAAAAAATTACTCCAAACGATGCGTTTCGGGAGGCTCATATTTCGTGCGAGCAAATCCTGTTTTTTTTTGCAGAAGATGAACCTCATTTGTGACGGGGGTCACACGCACCGTAGCTTAGAGGAAGCGTAACACGCTAACCACAACAGACGCCTGGCGTCTCTGTTGCTCTTAGTACAAAAGGCCCTGCCTTATCGGTCTCCTAGTGATACCGAGTATTAAGGAGACTTGTACACTTGAAGGTTAGAGTTAAACTGACTTGTATTAATAACACTCATAAAGTTCTATCTTCTACATGCTGCATACTGAACCCCTGTCTAAATTGCGATCTTCCTCAGCGGTTGGCTCTCGTGCATCGTAACGTCCACCTCGTCTAGGTACGATTTTTGGAGGTTGCGCTAAGGGATCATTGGCTGTGCCCACAAGAAATCTTCCGATCTTGGGCACTCGAACGAGTTGCCTACACCTGTAGCCAATAGACTAATTTAAATATTTTTTTAGTTTTACTAAGATAGCAAATACTGATAAGGTATTGTCGCGAACCGTCCTTTGGGTGGGACCGTCCAGCGCTGTATGGGAACGGAGGCGAAGGTTGCGTTGAGAAAGCTGTAAGTGAGCACCAACAAGACCGCAAATACGAAAAATGCAGCTTGTTAGCTTTAAAGGTAAATTCACGACTGACCGTCTTCACTCTTGCGTTTTCTCCCTTCTTGGTCTTGCGTCCTTGGGTCCGCGCCTCGCGCCATCATCTCGCACCTCGGCGGCACCCCTTCTTGTCCTTCCTTGTCTTCCACACGAACGCCCAGTCACCCAGGCGTCGTGACATCCGTCCTCGCCCATCCCCGGGAGCCCGGCGGTCCCACCGTGCTCCCTCGCGCTCGCCTGCCCTTGCCCGACGTCCACGAAGCACGGCGCCGTCCGCCGCCAGCGTCTGCATCTTCCTTCCTTGGTCACCTCGCGCCCCCAGATCTGTTTCGCAGAATGGGAGGCCGAGAGCCACTGCCGCGCTCGCTGCGACAGTCCTTATATAGTCAAACACCTTGTACAGTCGCCCCACGGCGGGTCGGTCACCCACCGCCTACTGATCCGGCCGCGCCGCTTCGCACCGCAGCGTCTCAAACATCTGATTTCCCGCAGCATCCGAACGAGGACGGTAGCGAACCCGAGTGGAACGGTACGGACCATTTCCACTCGGGACATCCTCCCCGACCGTGCTTCGACGTCCTCGTCGAGGCTCCTCGTCCGTCTCGCCGACGGTATGCACTCCTTCCCACAGCTCACGGTGACTTGCACGCGATTCGCGAAATGCGTTTCGCTCAGCTCGAGCAGCTCGTAGTGCCTCCACAGCGTCTCGAGGCACCGGCCCAACGCCTCCATCCTCTTTCCAGAACGCTTGCGCCAGACGCTCGATCTGAGCACGGTCCTCCATAGTCTCTTTCAATTGTTCGCACAGGTCTCCGATCTTGGCGAGAGGCGACGGTCTCGTGTAGGCGAGCCACCGACACGCACGACTCGTCACGCCGGTCAGCACCACCACACTGCTTCCCAACGCCGGCCACCAACCGATCTCAATATCACCGTAGAGTACAATCCCTTCACCGTTCCCAACGTAGCAGTTCACAGCCACTAGCACGGTGGCCACACCGAACCATCCCAGGCAGACGGTCTCCAGCAGATCGTACGCGGAGAGAAGGCTGTAGGTCGCCACGTAGCTGGTCGTCTGGACCACTGCCCAGCCCGTACACATCACGAACCACGCTCGGCGGAAAGTATCTCCCCACTTGGAACGGAGGTCTTCCTGGTACTGCGTCGTCGCCCTCCAACCGTACTCGCCAGTCTCCGGTATGAACACGTAGAAGTACGCGTGAAACGCGTCGCAGAACTTGTAGACTACACGTCCGAAACCGTGCTGATGCTCATCCTGCACCACCAGCTCGATCATGGGCGTGCCCAACAACGATTCGCTCAGCATCCACCAACGGCGTAGCGTGCCCGCATCCTGCACCTCAGGGCTGATCATGTAGCTACGGTAACGCTTGAAGCACTGTCGAACGATACTGGTCCATTTGTAAACCAAGTCGCATCCGGCACAGAACGGTCCCGTCACCAGACCGTGCAACGGCGACAACACAGCGCCTAACAGAAGCCCGCACGCCACCCACGTCAACTCCACACGATGCGCCACTACAAACTCCATCTCCAAGACGCGTCAAGTCTTCAACTGCGACGTGCAAGGTCGGACACCCCACCGCAGGCGCTTTTTCAAAAGCGTGAAGCCGTTCGCCTTTCATAGTCGACGGTCTCTTGGACCACGGTCATTTCGAGTCAATCAGTAGTAACTGTAATACACCGTATCCGTCCCACTTGAAGTGTCATTCCACGTCCGTGGTCGTTTGAAACGGCCGTTGCCGAGCCGTCCAGTCTCAGACTATGATTGACGAGGACGGACTCAGAGCCGGAGTACCGTCCAGGTCGGTTGCCATCAACGGCAACTGCCCATCAGATTCCCCTTCACTCTGCAATTTGCCGCGAGCCCCAGACCCGAGACTTCCTCGCCCTCGCCGCCCCATGACCAAGCCTACGACCCGCTCGGCCGCGCCGCCGACGGCAGAGGAGCTCCGAGAGCGCTTCGAAGACGAGCCGAAGACCGCCGATGAAGACACCGCTCTCCGCGCTCAAGTTGAGCTCTGGGCACGGATCCGCGCGGCGTTGGCTGCTCACCCGCTGTCCAGCGGCATTGAAGCCATGGATGACCTCGCGTTGGCTGCGATCGCCGGTGACTCCGCCTCCACGCTCTCGCTTCCCAGTACGGCCGTGATCCTCCCGTCGGCGGACCTCCAGACGCCCCAGGATCCGCCCGTGCACGCTCTGTTCGCTCCCCCGGTCGCACGGCCCAAGCGTCCCTCCCCGCGCGGCAAGGGCAAGGCTCGAGCTCCACCCGCCAAGAAGCGACGCACCCTGGCCAAGTCCAGACTCTCCTGGTTCGAGCTGCCCAGCAACGCGCCCAAGAAGATCATGGAGGACCTTGCGCGCCTCGAGGACGAAGCCGAAGAGCAGGACATGACCCCGGAGCGACTCGCCTACCGTTGGCGTGGCCAGCGGGCCTGGTACGACCCCAAGAAGCATCCAGATCTCCACCTCGAGCACTGGCGCGCCTACATCCCGCACCGTTCCACCTTCCTGATTCTCGCGCTCTACGCGCCCACGGACGACGCCGGCGCCCGCCGCAAGCTCAAGTTTGTCGCCTGTCAGAGGCGACTGCTGTTCATTAGCTACAATGTCGAGGAATTCGGCTATTACGGCTTCTTGGAGCTGTTTGAGAACGGGGCGCACGACCACTTGATGTGGATGGGTGGCAAGGCGGCCAAGCACTCCACGGGCGCCAAGAAGGCCAAGTCCCGCGACGATTCCGCCGACCCGCCCCAAGATGAGCTCGCGCAGCTCCTCCGTCACGACCCCAGCCACTACGAGCGCGTGATTGAGCGCGTCCTGGACCACACGCGCGTGGACGAGGAAGGCTACGCGTCCATCCGTGAGCTGCTCGAGCAGAGCAATGCTCTGGATCCGTCCCGACCGGCTCATCTACGGCTGACCACGAACGCTCTCGCCGGGATCGCCCTGGACGTGTCTACGAAGGACCCTCCGAACCCGAATTGGGTCAGCAACCGTTCCACTGGTCCGTGGAAGAAGCTGCTGTCGGATATCACTCTCCGTTCCGTCCAAGCCAAGTTGGCCAAGCGTCTGGGCAAGGGCAAATCCGTCGTCAAGTACGACCACAAGAAGTTCAAGGCGTCCGAGCAGTGCGAGGACGACTCCGACTTCGAGGACGGTGGTGAACCCGTGATCTTGCCCCCGACGCCTCCAGTCACCAAGTCCACCCCCACCGCCCCCAAGCAGCAAGACCACACCGGCCTTACCGACAGCAGCGATGAAGAAGAAGAAGACGAAGAACTTCCCCCCAAGAAACCATCCGGCGGCGACGAGGACGCTGCCAGTGACGCTTCTGGCGACGACAAGCCGGACGAGAACGCCTCCGACGGCAGCGACGACGAGCCCGACCCTCCGAAAGGAAGTTCCGACAAGAAGGCCGGCAACAAGGGCCTCGTCAGCACCCTGAGGGTCTCCATCAGCGATTCTTCGCCCGACGACAAGGCGAACAAGGACTCCAAGTGAAGACCCCCAAGGGAAGGGTCTCTCGCACTTTCATCAATTTTCTTTTTCTTTTTCTTCCAGTAGTCGTGAAACTTAAACACAAAAATAAAAACACACGCTTGTCGTTCACAGTTAACCGTTCCCCAATTCCAATATCTCCACACCGTTCTTTGGTTCGCAGCAAGTCGTCATCATCAGCAACGGCATTGGCGTCTGCCAGCCGAGCACTCCTCCTGAGCTCCGGGAGCCCGTTCTTCCTCCGTTCTGCTTGTTCAAACGCGATCACTAACGCCGAGTACACGGGCATCAACGCGGCCCGCGGCAGCCAAAACGTCTCATAATTCGCAGTCAATACCAAGTACTCCGCAGCACGGTTCACTACGCGCTTGGCGACGACTTCCAGTAAAGGAGTCTCCGTTCCAACGACAGCCGTGTCTTCGGCACCCGGCGTCAACCGTTCCGTGTAACTAGAGGGGGGGGGCAGGTCCGTCTCCTCTAGAGGTCCGTCTTCGCCCTCTGCCTCCTCTTCGACAAGTCCTTCCGGTATCTCGTCCATGAACGGTCGGGTCCAGCGCCCTCGAAACTTCTTTAGACGGTTGACGTTCACGGTCACCACCTTGTTCGGATGCGACGGTATATCGATCCGGTAGGCGTTCTCCCCGCCCTTGTCGAGAACACGGTAGGGACCGTGCCACGAGAACGCCAGCTTCTTGGTTCGTGCCTCTCCTCTCTTGGCACGGAAGAATTGGTAGACCCAGACCTGCGAGCCGATTTCAAAGTTCACTTCCACTTGGTCCCTCAACCGCTGTTCATGACGGTCTTGCGCCTTGATTAACTGACGCTCCACTAAATGTCTAGAGTCCCTCAGAGAACGGTACAGTTCGCGTCGATACTGAGCGACCTCGTTGCTCTTCCACTTCTTCCCCAGATTCAAAAAGGCCACGTCCAGAGGCAGCACCGGGTCACGGCCGTACAGCGAGAAGAACGGCGAATCGCCGAGCGCCTCGTGGTACGCCGAACGGTAAGCAAATAGCACTCTGGGCAAGTAGACATCCCAGTCCGTATGTGCTTCATCAACGTGCATCCGTAGCATTCCAATCAGGGTTCCATTGAACCGTTCCACAAGTCCTTGCGTCTGCGGGTGATAGGCGGCGCCGAACAGCTTCCGGATGCCCAGCGTCTGGTAGAACGCCTTGGCCACTTCCGACGTGAAGTTCCGTCCGTTGTCACTGAGCAGTCTGGACGGCACACCGTGCCGAGAGACCACACCGTTCACCATTGCTTCCACAAACGTGATCGAATCCAAAGCAGCCACGGCAAAAGCCTCGGCCCACCGTGTAAAGTAGTCTACAAACACGAGAATGTACTTATTGCCACGCTCAGTCTCAGGTAACGGACCGACTGCGTCGACAACCAGGAGAGAGAACGGTCCCGTTAAGTCAGCGACCGGCATCCGTTGCATCCGTCCAGACGTCCACGGTCGAGGTCCTTTCCCTCATCCACACTTGGCACACTCTCTCACGAACTCGGCAACGTCCTTACGCCAGCCCGGCCAGTAGGCGTGCCTTCTTACTTTCTCGATCGTCTTCGTCAAGCCCAAGTGGGACGACAGCAAGTCGCGGTGGCAGAAGTGCAACACCGTCTCGACGTACGGTAAGGGCACCACCGGAACCGTCACCGTCCGCGCAGGACCCACATTAGCCGGCAAGTGCACATACCGCATCAATAAGCCGTTCACAATAAGATGCTTGGGAGCCAAACCCACGATTCGCCGTCTCAGGAACGGATCCAAGGGAAGCGCTCCGTCCTCCAACAGCGCGATCAACACCCTGATCCAGGAAACTTTCTGCTGTTCCTCCATAAACTGTTCCGAGTCCAATCCAAAGAGATTGACTAACGAGGGATGTGTCGGCTGCGGCGAAGCGTCGCCGACCTCCACGTCCGTGGGTCCGTTCTCGAGCTCTAGCTCCAATTCCACGTCGTCGTTAAAGTCGAAGTCGCTGGAGTGTTCCGGAGGTTCGCTCTCCTTGTACTCAGCGTCCTCTCCGTCCCTAGTAGCACGGTCACGCTCCCCGACTGAAGACGGGACTTCGGGCTCAACCGAGCTCGGTTCCGGGTTCAGGAGGTCCGTCATCGTAGGTGCTGGATTCAGGATGTCAGCCATCGTCACCGCATTCACACTGTTCATGGGCAGTCGCGACAAACCGTCGACATGCCCCATAGAAGTCCCGGGACGGTGGTGCACCTTGAACTGAAGACTCGACAGTTCCATGGCCCACCGTGCCAACTTAGCGTTAGTCGTACGGTTGCCAGGACTGAAGACCCAAGTCAAAGCCTGGTGATCCGTGAAGACATCAAACTCTCGCTTGTCCAGATAGCACCGGAATTTGCGTGTCGCCCAAACAACGCCCCAACACTCGATCTCGGAGATTCCGTCTTGGTTGGTTATCCAGTTCTTCTGCGATCCCGTGAGCAACTTGGGCTCGAGCTCCACCCGCAAAGAAGCGACGCACCCTGGCCAAGTCCAGACTCTCCTGGTTCGAGCTGCCCAGCAACGCGCCCAAGAAGATCATGGAGGACCTTGCGCGCCTCGAGGACGAAGCCGAAGAGCAGGACACGACCCCGGAGCGACTCGCCTACCGTTGGCGTGGCCAGCGGGCCTGGTACGACCCCAAGAAGCATCCAGATCTCCACCTCGAGCACTGGCGCGCCTACATCCCGCACCGTTCCACCTTCCTGATTCTCGCGCTCTACGCGCCCACGGACGACGCCGGCGCCCGCCGCAAGCTCAAGTCTGTCGCCTGTCAGAGGCGACTGCTGTTCATTAGCTACAATGTCGAGGAATTCGGCTATTACGGCTTCTTGGAGCTGTTTGAGAACGGGGCGCACGACCACTTGATGTGGATGGGTGGCAAGGCGGCCAAGCACTCCACGGGCGCCAAGAAGGCCAAGTCCCGCGACGATTCCGCCGACCCGCCCCAAGATGAGCTCGAGCAGCTCCTCCGTCACGACCCCAGCCACTACGAGCGCGTGATTGAGCGCGTCCTGGACCACACGCGCGTGGACGAGGAAGGCTACGCGTCCATCCGTGAGCTGCTCGAGCAGAGCAATGCTCTGGATCCGTCCCGACCGGCTCATCTACGGCTGACCACGAACGCTCTCGCCGGGATCGCCCTGGACGTGTCTACGAAGGACCCTCCGAACCCGAATTGGGTCAGCAACCGTTCCACTGGTCCGTGGAAGAAGCTGCTGTCGGATATCACTCTCCGTTCCGTCCAAGCCAAGTTGGCCAAGCGTCTGGGCAAGGGCAAATCCGTCGTCAAGTACGACCACAAGAATTTCAAGGCGTCCGAGCAGTGCGAGGACGACTCCGACTTCGAGGACGGTGGTGAACCCGTGATCTTGCCCCCGACGCCTCCAGTCACCAAGTCCACCCCCACCGTCCCCAAGCAGCAAGACCACACCGGCCTTACCGACAGCAGCGATGAAGAAGAAGAAGACGAAGAACTTCCCCCCAAGAAACCATCCGGCGGCGACGAGGACGCTGCCAGTGACGCTTCTGGCGACGATAAGCCGGACGAGAACGCCTCCGACGGCAGCGACGACGAGCCCGACCCTCCGAAAGGAAGTTCCGACAAGAAGGCCGGCAACAAGGGCCTCGTCAGCACCCTGAGGGTCTCCATCAGCGATTCTTCGCCCGACGACAAGGCGAACAAGGACTCCAAGTGAAGACCCCCAAGGGAAGGGTCTCTCGCACTTTCATCAATTTTCTTTTTCTTTTTCTTCCAGTAGTCGTGAAACTTAAACACAAAAATAAAAACACACGCTTGTCGTTCACAGTTAACCGTTCCCCAATTCCAATATCTCCACACCGTTCTTTGGTTCGCAGCAAGTCGTCATCATCAGCAACGGCATTGGCGTCTGCCAGCCGAGCACTCCTCCTGAGCTCCGGGAGCCCGTTCTTCCTCCGTTCTGCTTGTTCAAACGCGATCACTAACGCCGAGTACACGGGCATCAACGCGGCCCGCGGCAGCCAAAACGTCTCATAATTCGCAGTCAATACCAAGTACTCCGCAGCACGGTTCACTACGCGCTTGGCGACGACTTCCAGTAAAGGAGTCTCCGTTCCAACGACAGCCGTGTCTTCGGCACCCGGCGTCAACCGTTCCGTGTAACTAGAGGGGGGGGGGGGCAGGTCCGTCTCCTCTAGAGGTCCGTCTTCGCCCTCTGCCTCCTCTTCGACAAGTCCTTCCGGTATCTCGTCCATGAACGGTCGGGTCCAGCGCCCTCGAAACTTCTTTAGACGGTTGACGTTCACGGTCACCACCTTGTTCGGATGCGACGGTATATCGATCCGGTAGGCGTTCTCCCCGCCCTTGTCGAGAACACGGTAGGGACCGTGCCACGAGAACGCCAGCTTCTTGGTTCGTGCCTCTCCTCTCTTGGCACGGAAGAATTGGTAGACCCAGACCTGCGAGCCGATTTCAAAGTTCACTTCCACTTGGTCCCTCAACCGCTGTTCATGACGGTCTTGCGCCTTGATTAACTGACGCTCCACTAAATGTCTAGAGTCCCTCAGAGAACGGTACAGTTCGCGTCGATACTGAGCGACCTCGTTGCTCTTCCACTTCTTCCCCAGATTCAAAAAGGCCACGTCCAGAGGCAGCACCGGGTCACGGCCGTACAGCGAGAAGAACGGCGAATCGCCGAGCGCCTCGTGGTACGCCGAACGGTAAGCAAATAGCACTCTGGGCAAGTAGACATCCCAGTCCGTCTGTGCTTCATCAACGTGCATCCGTAGCATTCCAATCAGGGTTCCATTGAACCGTTCCACAAGTCCTTGCGTCTGCGGGTGATAGGCGGCGCCGAACAGCTTCCGGATGCCCAGCGTCTGGTAGAACGCCTTGGCCACTTCCGACGTGAAGTTCCGTCCGTTGTCACTGAGCAGTCTGGACGGCACACCGTGCCGAGAGACCACACCGTTCACCATTGCTTCCACAAACGTGATCGAATCCAAAGCAGCCACGGCAAAAGCCTCGGCCCACCGTGTAAAGTAGTCTACAAACACGAGAATGTACTTATTGCCACGCTCAGTCTCAGGTAACGGACCGACTGCGTCGACAACCAGGAGAGAGAACGGTCCCGTTAAGTCAGCGACCGGCATCCGTTGCATCCGTCCAGACGTCCACGGTCGAGGTCCTTTCCCTCATCCACACTTGGCACACTCTCTCACGAACTCGGCAACGTCCTTACGCCAGCCCGGCCAGTAGGCGTGCCTTCTTACTTTCTCGATCGTCTTCGTCAAGCCCAAGTGGGACGACAGCAAGTCGCGGTGGCAGAAGTGCAACACCGTCTCGACGTACGGTAAGGGCACCACCGGAACCGTCACCGTCCGCGCAGGACCCACATTAGCCGGCAAGTGCACATACCGCATCAATAAGCCGTTCACAATAAGATGCTTGGGAGCCAAACCCACGATTCGCCGTCTCAGGAACGGATCCAAGGGAAGCGCTCCGTCCTCCAACAGCGCGATCAACACCCTGATCCAGGAAACTTTCTGCTGTTCCTCCATAAACTGTTCCGAGTCCAATCCAAAGAGATTGACTAACGAGGGATGTGTCGGCTGCGGCGAAGCGTCGCCGACCTCCACGTCCGTGGGTCCGTTCTCGAGCTCTAGCTCCAATTCCACGTCGTCGTTAAAGTCGAAGTCGCTGGAGTGTTCCGGAGGTTCGCTCTCCTTGTACTCAGCGTCCTCTCCGTCCCTAGTAGCACGGTCACGCTCCCCGACTGAAGACGGGACTTCGGGCTCAACCGAGCTCGGTTCCGGGTTCAGGAGGTCCGTCATCGTAGGTGCTGGATTCAGGATGTCAGCCATCGTCACCGCATTCACACTGTTCATGGGCAGTCGCGACAAACCGTCGACATGCCCCATAGAAGTCCCGGGACGGTGGTGCACCTTGAACTGAAGACTCGACAGTTCCATGGCCCACCGTGCCAACTTAGCGTTAGTCGTACGGTTGCCAGGACTGAAGACCCAAGTCAAAGCCTGGTGATCCGTGAAGACATCAAACTCTCGCTTGTCCAGATAGCACCGGAATTTGCGTGTCGCCCAAACAACGCCCCAACACTCGATCTCGGAGATTCCGTCTTGGTTGGTTATCCAGTTCTTCTGCGATCCCGTGAGCAACTTGCTAGCGTAGGCTACGACACGGTCGCGACCGTCCGCTTCCTGCATCAGGCACGCTCCCACAGCATAGCGGGAAGAGTCCACGTAAAGCTTAAACCGTTTCTTCATGTCCGGGTAGATCAAAATCGGAGGTTTCATCAAGGCACGCTTCAACTGTTGGAAGGCGCTCTCGCAGTCTTCGCTCCAATGGAACGGTTCGTCCTTCACCTTCAAGCGTTCCCGCGGGGCAGATATCAAAGCGTACCCCGGGATGTACCGACGGAAGTAGCTAGTCAAGCCCAGGAACGATCGAATTCCATGTACATCACACGGACGCAGCGCATTCATCACGGCCTTCACCTTTTCGGGGTTCGGCAGGATGCCCGACGGCGTCACGATGTGACCGAGGAAAGCCACTTGGTTCCGTCCCCAATGGCACTTCTTCATCTTGAGTTTAAATCCGGCCTCCCGGAACCGTGTCAGCACTTGCCGAATACGGACCAAATGAGACGGAAAATCATCGCTAAAGACGACGCAGTCATCGAGATAAACGAGGCACACTCGCCACTTCAAATCCACCAACACCGTCTCCATAAGACGCTCGAACGCAGGAACCGCATTGCAGAGGCCAAAGGGCATAACGAGCCACTCGTAGAGACCGTACTTGCATGTGAAGACCGTCTTGGCCACGCTGTCCTCATGCATTGGCACGTTCCAATAGCCGGAAGCAATGTCCATCGTGGAGAACAGTTTAGCTCCCCCCCAGCACGTCCAGAATGTCATCGATTAACGGCATAGGGTAACAGTCTTTCACGGTTACAGCGTTCAACTTGCGGTAATCGATACAGAAACGAATTCCTCCGTCGGGCTTACGGATCATGAGCACCGGACTGGCCCAAGGGCTACGAGAAGGGCGGATGAAGCCCATCTCCAAGTACTGGTCAACCTCAGCTTCCATGACTTCACCTTCCGCACCCGAGACACGGTACGGTTGTTGTTTGATCGGCTTGCTATCTCCAGTATCAATTTCAAACTTCAAAAGCTCTGTCCGTCCAGGTTTCTTCGAGGACTCCACAAACATATCACTAAAACCGTTCAACTCGTCCTGGAACAAACCCTTCTGCTCGCTCGACAAGTCAGAGTCTGAGAAGTCGGCTTCCATGCCCTTGTCCGGCGGGATTTCGGGCTTCGGGGCTTCTACGATCTCGGCGGGACGGTCTGGTCTCTCTTCGGATGCCGCTTTCACGGTTTCAGTCGCCACGCCTTCCTTAGAGTCTCCCGGCACGCTCTTTGCCGAAGTCGGACGCTTCACAGGCGGCTCCACAGGCGTGAAGGCAGACTCAGGACTCACGGACGTGGCAGCAACCACCGTTCCCCTCCGGATCCAGTATTCATCCGTAGACGCATTACAAACTTCGACAATCACCTGCCCTCCGTGCACGGTGCAAAGCGTTCTAGCAATACACAGCGTAGGCGGGAGGCCCAACGAGCCTTCCACTAGCACCGTAGCCTTGTCACCCACGTCTCCAATGACGTTAGTCGTCACGAGAGCTTGTCCTCGCGGAGGTAGCCGGACGGACACGGCCATGGCCGTCAAGTAGGTTTCTTGCACAACCGTAGCTCCCAATTCCAGCACTTCCTTGGTACCCTTGAGCGTCATCGTCCGTTCTTCCACGTCAATAACGGCCCCAAACACAGCTAGCGCGTCAACTCCGAGAATAGCATCACAGTTCAACTGTTCGGCCACCAGTAGGTTCAGGTTGGCCTCGAGCGACCCCAGACGCACAGGCAGCGTGATCCATCCACGGATACGGAGGTTGTGGCCTGACGAGCTACGCACTAGACCTTCGTACGGACGCAAGCTCTCTCTTGCTCGTCCCAACCGTTTCAGCACCAACTTATCGACCAAACTCAGCGTCGCTCCCGTGTCGGCCAACATGCTCGACGGCAGGCAGTCGATAAACCCACCCGAGGGGGCTTCATAACTTCCCACAGCACACACGACACGGCGACCTCCAGGAACTACTTCAGGCTCCTCCGTTTCTTCCTCTTCGTCTCGGCGGAGTCCGAAACCGTTCGGAAGCTCGACCGTCACTACTTCCACGAGACCACGCTTGTCAGACCGTTCCGGCGGGAGCCGTCCCGGTTCCACGACCTCCACGTAGTGAGAGATGTCTTCCTCGCGCTCGGGGTACAGACCCACTCCGTGCACGGCTTCGGCCACCTCCACATACAAACACGAGCTATCGAATTCCACGGGTTCCTTGGTTCTTGTTTCTTTTGCTTCTTTCTTCGGGCTCACCTCGCCAGTTTCGTGCTCTAGCAGCTTTTTCCACACTAGCTGGCCACATTGTGAGTGATAGTGTTCTACCCACTCCGAGAAGGTCACCCAGTCGGGCAGCGGGACGGAGTCACGCTCCGTCAGTTCGGTCGTCACGGTGAGAAGTTGCACCCAGTCCACTTCAGGCACTAGGTCACGGCGGGACGGTCCCAGAGGCGCTTCTTCGCTTTCGGGACGGTCACACTCCTCCCTCACCTTCTTCAGCCATTCGTACACAGATCGTCTTCCTAGAGCACGGATCATCCTTGGCGAAGTCTCCACCGTCGGCTCTTCTCCTCCCTCACGGTCTCTCCCGGCGGAACCCTCCACCGAACCGTCACTCGCCGGAACTCCAATGTTCGAGTACACCACCGCTTCAGCGTCTTGAGCGTCCATTTTATTCTCTGTCAGCACACTATTCCTCTTTGTCTTAACACCTTCCGGTGGTAGTCCAAAACGCTCGACGATCCGGCTTGTGGCGAGGACTCTCGGGGGTTCAGGAACGGTAGAAACGTCCCTAAAATCACGGTTCGCCCGTTTTGCCTCGGTCGAACTCTGGAGCGTCTTTTCAAACCAATCTTGCCAGTATTCGGGGGTGTTCATCTCTTTCTTGGATGCTGCCCTCGTTCGGTTGAGGACGTCGACCGGCAAGCCCAAGTAGCTAGCCATCTCTTCGATCGTCAGTTCCTTCTTCGTTTCCGCAATCTTCTTTACACGCTCTTGTAGTTCGACTTCGTCCAGCGGATAGAGCCGATCCTCCAGTTCCTTCTCGTACTCCTCCGTCTCAACAGCTACCTCCGTGCCCGCCAGGACCGTCACTTCTTGGCCCGGCCCGCACTTCTCCATGGCGTCCAGTTCTCCGTCCGTAAACAAGCGTTTGAGGGGCGACGGTTCCACCGTACCACCCAGCTCGTCCTCGTTCTCTCCAACCTTCACAGTTTCCCCGGACACTTCGACCTTGTCACCTTCGTCAGGCACGGTTCTGAGCCCGCTTCCGTCCCCCGGCTCGGGAACGCTCACCTCGACGCTCTCTTTCGATTCTTCTGCAATCGTCTCTTTCGCGGTGCTCACCTCTTCCACACGGGCGATCGACTCTTTCATCTCGTCGTCCGTCTTCTCTTCAAACTTGTTCGCCTCGGGACACGCGACCGTCTCATTCAGCACAGCCACGCCCTCCGGCTCATCAACCCGCTCAACCGGGCTCTCTTTTACCTGGTCACAAACACCCACAACCGGGCACTCCTTCACTTCATCACCGTTCTTGGGCTCCGCCAGCTCCGCATCGTCGGCCCGGTACACCCAAGTCCGTCCTCTCTTCGTCTCCGTTCCATCGCTTCTTTTCACGCTCTCCACATCATCAGGGACGGCAACCGCGGCGTTCTTCTCTTCTCCACGCCCACTGTCACCTTCCGAGCCGTTCTTTAGGCCAGAGGAAGGAGCGGCCCTCCCTTCCCCTTCCTCTCGCCGTCTTCATTGCTCGGCCTGCTGCTTCGCGTCGAGGTCTCTCAGCCTCTTGACGGTCGGGCAGCCCCCCATAGTATGACCCTCGACTTGACAGAACGAACACCAGCGACGACCGTTCCCGTTACCACCCTGGAAGCCTCCAGATTGTTGTGGCGGCGGCGGTTGTTCGCACTCGACTTGCATGTGCCCGAATTGGTTGCACCGGCGGCACGTGAACGATTGACGGCGGCAGTTGGCACGACCGTGTCCGCGATACTGACAGCGCCCACAGATAGGAGCCCCTTCCTGGTCTCGTCTATCGTCGTCCATGCGAATTCCCCGGAACGCTTGACCGTTCCTCGGAGGCTGTTGCTGGCTAGGAGGTGAGGGAACGGACGGCACTGTCGCCATCGTCTGCATCGCATACTGCGGTGGAGGCGAAGCACGCAGCTCGTTGTTCACCTTAGCCCTCCATTCCTTCTCATCATTCACAAACGAACGCACTTCCTGCGCCAGAGCCTTGACTTGGTCCACCATCGGTTTCAGGATAGCCGGCGTCTCGGACGCTGCGGCCGACTTGGACGGTGCGGCCGACTTGGACGGTATAGCGTCCTCGAAGTCCTCGTCCTCATCCACAGGACGGTACATGTCCTTCACCATCAGCCACTCGCACGCTTTAGGGATGTCACGAGCCGGGCTCGAGTCCAGAATGGCCAACATCCGACGGTTGTTTAGACCGCGGCGGAACAGTTGATAGCGCATCCGAGCGTCGGGGTAGTCCAGCGAGTCACAAAGGTCGGTGACACGGTCACCCCATTCCTCAATCGACTCTCCCTTCTGGCGCTTGGTCGAATGCAACCGTTCCCAGAGCTCATCCGCTGTACGACTCAAAAAGTGGTTGTGGAAACGCACTTTCAAAGTCTTGAACGTCTCGATGTGCGAGTTGTTCCACCAACGCTCGGCTTCACGGCCCTTCAACTTCTGTTGGAACACTAGTAGACGGCTCGTGTCAGGCAAACTCTCCGTGTTCGCTTCGAACGCTTCCCAGAAGGTACGCGCTCGCTCCACGGTCGTAAGATCCGAGTAGAAGAACGGTAGTACTTTCACGGCATGCGACGTAGCTTGCGAGACTGCAATCAAATTGGTTGGCATGGTTGCAGACGGTTGTGCAGGGAACGGAGAAGCGTTCCAGGCGTTCATCCCAGCCGTCATCCTTCCTTTGGTAGCCGAAAGCCCACCGTTCTTGGTCGCCTTCTTCTTCTTCTTAGGAGCAGGGACGGTCGAAGGCTTCGCCGGCGTCGCGGCATTCGCGACCGTCGTCATCTTCTTCTTCGCCGACTTGTCCGTCTTTTCCTTCTTAATCACGACCTTGGCCGGAGCGTTCGCGGCCGTAGCCGGGCTCCATCCGGTACTAGGCGTCCAACCGAACGGTCTCGGAGGCTCACGAGACGGAGCCGGCCAAGCCGTCTGGCTCCAACCGTACGCGGGACTGTCGGAACGGCGGGCTTCAGCGCCCGTGTATACCGGGATAAACCCGCTCGGACGGCGGCCTTGAGGGGTCTCTCCTTGAGCACGCCCATATCCACCGTACTCAGCAGGCGGCGGGTAGTACGGTCCACCGTACCCACCGTAGCCCTGACCACCAGAGGGCATCCACCGTGCTCGCGCTGCCTCAGCAATGTAGCGCTCCTCGAGCTCTCGACGGTAGCGAGCAGCTTCAGCCTCCCGCTCGAAGCCAGGCTCCGTCTTCACCCGGTCCTCTTGGTCGGCACGGTCTTCCTCTTCATCTTCTTCATCTTCATCCTCTTCATCATCTTCATCATCTTCATCTTCTTCATCGCCATGCTCGGCGGCAAACCTTTCTTCAGCTTCCTTCTGCTCTTCCTGGTGCTGCTGCGCCCACAAGGCACGGAGCACGCTGGTACGATTTTCACTCTCTTGGCCTCCCACGATCACACTGCGCCTCAACGGCGACGGTTGCACGGTCGGCTGTTCTTCTTCACGGTCTTCTTCACTGCTATCCGACAGGTTCGACTCCTGATTCTCCAATTCACTCCACTCACGGTCTTCAACAAACTTTCTCTCCAAAACAAACTTCTCTCCGGTATAAACGACTCACTAGCGGCTTCGCAGCACGGTCCTCTTTCTTGAACCGTTCCTTGCGTCCGTCCTGGTTCGACTCGTTTGGCACAGCCCCGACTTGCGCTAGCGATCCTTGACGCTGCTGGTCGACACGCTCCTTGGCGCTGGGCTCCGAACGATCTCCGGACTCAGTTGACTGACGCTTGGTCTGCTACGGCAACCTCCAACACTGTTTCACAGCGAGGACTGTACCCTGCTTCTCCACCACGTGTCGCGAACCGTCCTTTGGGTGGGACCGTCCAGCGCTGTATGGGAACGGAGGCGAAGGTTGCGTTGAGAAAGCTGTAAGTGAGCACCAACAAGACCTCAAATACGAAAAATGCAGCTTGTTAGCTTTAAAGGTAAATTCACGACTGACCGTCTTCACTCTTGCGTTTTCTCCCTTCTTGGTCTTGCGTCCTTGGGTCCGCGCCTCGCGCCATCATCTCGCACCTCGGCGGCACCCCTTCTTGTCCTTCCTTGTCTTCCACACGAACGCCCAGTCACCCAGGCGTCGTCACATCCGTCCTCGCCCATCCCCGGGAGCCCGGCGGTCCCACCGTGCTCCCTCGCGCTCGCCTGCCCTTGCCCGACGTCCACGAAGCACGGCGCCGTCCGCCGCCAGCGTCTGCATCTTCCTTCCTTGGCCACCTCGCGCCCCCAGATCTGTTTCGCAGAATGGGAGGCCGAGAGCCACTGCCGCGCTCGCTGCGACAGTCCTTATATAGTCAAACACCTTGTACAGTCGCCCCACGGCGGGTCGGCCACCCACCGCCTACTGATCCGGCCGCGCCGCTTCGCACCGCAGCGTCTCAAACATCTGATTTCCCGCAGCATCCGAACGAGGACGGTAGCGAACCCGAGTGGAACGGTACGGACCATTTCCACTCGGGACAGTATGCTGCCACTTCGTTTACGTGGTGCGTCCCTCCACCAAAGTGCATTTAGCTTTAGCACTGGTTTGGACCTGTACGTGCATTCGAAATACAGGTGACTGGCACGATGCAGATGGTGCGGCTGCGAAGCAGGCGCACCAGATGCTCCTCTTGATCAATGGTATGTGAGCATGAATCACATCTTATCAAATTTGGTGACTTGTGCTTTATTATCGTCAAACGAAAAAAAGACGTTTAATGTACGAAGAAATGTAAAACGACCAATACAACTTTCCAAATTTCAGAACTTCTTCGTGCGAAGCGCGACTTTGTTAATTAAAATATATCTTTATAATTTCAATTAAGAAAAGAGAGTGAGTATTTTGCCCGATTGGGAATAACCTTCCCCTAGCTAATCTCCCGGAGTGTGCAGTCCATCTCGGATTTGCAGGTAAGGCCATATCCGTATGACCGGGGGTGTATACCGCCGTATACCAAACAAGTATACCGCCCTTCCCAGCCATCCACAATAGCAAAATCCCCCCTTCCGGCTGAACGCGAAACGAGCGAAATGACTCTGGTGGCGAATCTTGTCAGCGAGCACGCGTGTGAGTTAATTCACGATCAGTACTCGTATGCGCTAGGGTGCGCATCTTACGACTATCACGAGGATTGCCCGGACGTCTACTATATTACTAGCACGTGTGAAAATGATGACGCGCTGGATGAGATGAACGTGAAATATTCAATTTCCATGCGCGACTGGACGTGCTCATGTTTGTTTATGAGCACGCGTTTGCTACCATGTCGGCACGTCTTCTACCTCAGAAAAGCGTTGGGAAAGGAAACTGTAATCCCGACGCAACTTCTGAACCCTCGATGGTTGATTTCATCTGTCAGGTCGTCGATCGATTTTGAAGAAGCGAGCGACAGCTCGACGTATCCCGAATCTTTTGCCGTCCGTCGGGTGATACCTGCAGCCAATCGCCCCTGGGACTCGAATCGAAAGTATCGCGAGGTGTCGACAATTGCAAGTCAGATTTGCGATACTATGGCGGGGCTTGGCATGACGCAGTATCACGAGGCGGTTGCGTATCTCCAGGAAGTCGCATGTCAGATGAAGAAGGGTGATTTCAGTCGGGCTTCGCAATCAGTACTGTGCGTTGCTGAAAGAGAGTCGGGAGTTAATATTGAAGCTGTTGCTAGTGATTCTGATGCTCAGGCCATAGAGCTTCAGTCGGATATATCGCTACCATATACTCAAGTGGTGGTTGACCGAGTGCCGACAATAAGTACTTCTTGCCAATCGGGTGAATCGGGTAGTCAGTCGGGCAACCAGTCGGGCGAGGGCGGACAGTCGGGCAACCAGTCGGGCGAAGTTGATGTGCAGTCGGGCGAGGGCGGACAGTCGGTGTAACGGGCTGGTTACGGTTACGTAAGTAGGTAGACAGAGTTACATAAGTAGGTAGGAGCCTCATGGCTACATACACAAAAGTAGGTACAGGCACACGGCTAGCGTGTGCACTGTTGTCATTACCTGATTGGATGGAAGTGGGGAGCCAGACCCATTTCAGCCAATCAGGCATCGACTTAGATTTGAGTGGTTCACAAAGAGAACGGGAGCCCCCGCTCCCGTTCCATAAATAAACAGAGTTAAATTTGCCCCAAACCTGACACTTGGTTCTACTATTGCGAGCTTCCTCTTGCATCTATAGTGTACGCTAGTGACGGTACTTCTTACCCCGTTACACCTGGTAGCACTTCGTAGTCCTTCCAATGACCAAGTTCGAGATGAGTGAAGGCACGCCGTCGGTGGCCCCAGCGATGACGCTGGAGCACACGGCGTTTCCCCACCTCACCACTATTGAGTGGCAAGCGCTACACCGCCTCGCGGCGGTGTCCGGAGAGTTCGTCGTCACGTCGCTGCTGAGCTCAGCGACCCCCGACCAACAGCGCCAAGCCATCCAAGAATTCATGGAGCGCGAGCTCGCCGAAGCGAAGCGGCGAGTACCAACTCCCTCGCACTCCTCACGGCACGACGCCGTGAAGATGGAGACGTCGTTCTACTCCGGCGCCGGACAAGACCGTCTCCCACTGAACCGCTGGTTCCGCGAGATCGACATCGCGATCGCTTCGAGGTTGATCGAAGCGCCGACGGCGAGAGTCAACTTCCTGTTGTCTCGCCTCTCCGGAAAGGCCAAGGAATGGGCCCTTGGCAAGCTCGTCGTCGACCGAGATGCGTTTCCGACTCTGGAGAGTCTCCAGAGTGACCTCCGACTCGCGTTCGAGCCTCCGCAAGACGAGTCGCGCACGCGTGCGACGTTCTTCGCCCTTCGGCAGGGCAAGATGTCTATGCGCGACTACGTGCAGAAGACCCGACACCTGGTTTCGTGCATCGTCACGAACCCGATCGACGTTGCCTCCCAAGTGCACGTCTTCATCTTCGGGATGCGTGAGGGCATGACACGGTACTGCCTCACGCGAGCGGAGCCGTCGACACTCGAAGCTGCGTTCGCACTCGCGCTGCGCGAGGACTACACGGTCGCGTCCTCCTACGCGCGAGCGCTGACGCCGGACGCTCGGGTCTCCGCACCTGAGCCCATGGAGATTGACGCCATCGAAGCTGAGTCGAGGTCGCGGTCGACCTCGACCGCACGCGGTCCAAGGTTCAACAACGACAACCGCCCGCGCGACGGTCGTCCACTGGTCTGCTACCGCTGTCGCAAGTCCGGACATCGCGCAGCGGTGTGTCGCGCGCCAGCTCCAGTCCTGGCAAGCGCTGAAGTCGTCGGCGAGGCCGACGACACGTTCCCGACCGCTCTACCAAAACACGGTCGGGACCAGTAGGTGCGGGGCGCCCTACTGGCTGGAATGGAGGTCCTGGTCCCCCGGTGGCAACCGGACCTCCTAGCCCCCCCCGTGCTTTACGCACACTTCAATGCCACCACCACGAACGGCGACTCGAGACTGATCCTCATCAGTCTCCACGTCGCCGGCGCGGAGCGTCCGCTCCGCGCGTTGCTTGACTCCGGAGCCACGAACAACTTCATTCGTGACGATTGCCTCGCCCTCCTTCCGCCGCATGTGCGTGTGCGGGAGGGACCGGGCGAGATCGTCGTGAAGTTGGCCGACGGCAAGCCCCACCGCGCTCCGCGGCGGGCTGTGTCGTTGGCGTACGCCTTCGACGGCTTCTCCACCAACGACGACTTCTTGGTGATCGAGCTGAACTACGCCTTCGATTGCATCTTGGGGATGCCGTGGCTCGCTCGCTACCAGCCGGAGATCGACTGGTTAGCCCGTTCAGTTCGCCGACGTGTCGGCTACGACGTCAGTGAGGTGTTCACTCACCTACTCGTCGCCCCGTCGCGTCACGTTGCAGTCGTGGATCGGACATCCACGACACAGCCCCCACCACGAGAGAGCGATGGCCCTCGATGTGTGGAGTGCGCGGCCTCCGTCATTGGTCCAGTCAGCAACCCGCCCTCGCGAGCGCGCGAGGGCCTGAAGAGAAACACGGTCGAGCAGTGGCTCCCGTACGAGAACTACGCGGTCGAGCAGGGGCTCCCGCACGTGAAGAACGCGGTAGAGCAGAGGCTCCCGCCTGTGCTGAACGCGGTCGAGCAGAGGTTCCCGCATGTGAAGAATGCGGTAGAGCAGCGGCTCCCGCTCGAGAATGCGACGGTCGAGCAGCGGCTCCCGTTCGCTGATGATTCCGTCGCGCAACAGAACATGCGCGACACCGGCATGGTCGAGACCGAGCTCCCATGCCTAGAGGAGGGTGAAGTGTCATCCAGCGAATCCTCGTCCAGCGAGACTTCGGCCTCGAGCAGTGGCTCGAGGCGACTGAGGAAGTCCAAGCGCAACCGATCCGGACGCCGCCTTCTGCGCCGGAGGTCTACCGCGGTCGACCAGGCTCCGTCGAGCGAGATCCTCAACGTTGTCGAGTATTCGGAGGGCTCTCCGAATCAGGTTCGCACGATCGAGGTGGCGAACCCTCCCACTGACGCGGCGACCATCACGCGGCTTCCAGGCCTCTCCTGGAAGCATTTCCTGCGCGACCTGAAGGCCGGTGAGATCGAGCAAGTCTGTCTCCTCACCGGCTCCGACCAACCCGACGTGCTTGCCAACGCAGTCAGCGACGACACCTCGTCGTCGCGACCGAAGGCGGCTGAGCCGAAGTCCGTCCGCGAGGCACGCTTCGCTGCGCAGTCTTGGCAGGCCCTCCAAGACTCGAACAACCCCGTCTACTCGCTCGCACGCGAGTTCGAGGACATCTTCCCCGAGAAGATTCCGGCGGAACTTCCTGCTGAGCGAGGTGTCCGACACGAGATCGACCTCGTGCCCGGGTCGAAGTACTGCGTGACGCGGCAGTGGCCACTGCCGCGGGATCAGGTTCAAGCCATCGATGATTTCTTCGAAGGCCGCCGCAAGGCTGGTCACGTGCGAGAGAGTATCTCTCCGCACTCGAGTCCGACGTTCTGCGTGAAGAAGGCGACTGGCGGGTGGCGCATCGTCCACGCGTTCAACAAGTTGAACGACGCCACCATCCCCGCGCAGACGCCTATCCCCCGGAAGGACATGGTCCTCGACACCATGTCAGGCAGTGTCATCTACAGCGCGATCGATCTGACAGACGGCTTCTATCAGATCCTGATGAGAGAGAGCGATATTCCTCTCACGGCCGTCAGCACTCCCAGCGGCATGCTCTGGGAGTGGCTCGTGATGCCGCAGGGTTTGAAGAATGCGCCGGCCACCTTCAACAGGATGGTTTCGCATGTGCTGCGTCCGCTCCGTGCTTTTGCACCGAGCTACTTCGACGACATCTTTGTGCACAGCCGCGCTGAGGACGGCCTCAGCGCCGTCGACGTACATCTCCGGCATCTGCGCAGGGTTTTCGAGAAGATGCGCGAGAACAAGTTGTATGCAAACCTCAAGAAATGTGTATTCTGTGCGCCGGAGATCCCGGTGTTAGGCTGCTACGTCAGCAAGAGCGGCGTGCGCGCCGACCCTGAGAAGATCTCGTCGATCTGTTCTTGGCCGACGCCCAAGAACCAGACGGAGCTGCGTCAGTGGCTGGGCCTTGCGAATTACCTTCACAAGTACACGAAGGATTACGCCGGCCTGATCCAGCCGATGTCTTCGCTGCTGAAGAAGGACGTGGCATGGAACTGGCGTCCTGAACACCAGGACGCATTCGACGCCGTGAAGAAGAGCCTCGCGTCTGCGCCTGTCTTGATGCTGCCCGACACGTCAAGACCCTTCCACGTGGTGTGCGACGCGAGCGACTTCGCCATCGGTTGCGCCCTCATGCAGTTTGATGCTGAGGGCCGTGAGCGCGTCGTGAGTTATCAGTCACGACAGATGAAGCCGGCGGAGAAGAACTACCCTGTCCACGACAAGGAGCTCCTCGCGATGCGCTACGCTCTGATCAAATTCAGAGTGTACCTCCTCGGCGAGCAGACGTTCGCAGTCTACACGCCTCGCTACGGACGGCGATGAAGAGCCCGCATCTCTCTCAGCGCATGGCGCGATGGCTCTCGTTCTTTGCCGAGTACAACTTCGTCGTGCACTACAAGCCGGGCAAGAATAACATTCTTGCCGACGCGCTGTCCAGACGGCCCGATTACGATCCTCGGCGCTTGACGCGTCATCAGGATATCCCTGACGACGATGACGACGATGATGACTGCGCGACCTGCGTGACGCTGGGCATCAATGCCACAGTGTCGAGCCCCGTGCTGCCGCTGCGTCAGCAAATTGCTGACGCGTACGAAGAGGACGCCTTCTACGCTGCAATCATCAGGTATCTGCGTGATCCAACAGCAGACACGCTCGCCAAGTTGACGCGCCCAACGCGTGATGCGATCACGCGTTATGACCTCGACGGTGATCTTCTGACGTACGCCATCGACACATTCGACACGCCGCGTGTCGTCATCCCCGCGGATGACGACCTTCGTGCTCGTCTGGTGCACGAGTACCATGATGCACCCGCCGGTGGTCATCTCGGGCGCGAGAAGACGTTCGCGGCGCTCTCACGTGACTTCTTCTGGCCTCGCATGTACAAGTGGATACGGAAATGGGTCCGTTCCTGCGAGATCTGCCAGCGCGTGAAGCCTGCAGCGTCCAAGCAGGCTCCGCTTCGTCCGCTTCCCATCGCCACGAGCGCGTGGCGATCTGTCAGCATGGACTTCATCTTCGGCCTTCCACGTGACGCCGAAGGCCGCACCGGCGTCCTCGTCTTTGTGGATCGCTTTAGCAAGATGGTCCATCTTGCTCCAGTCGCAGCAGAGGTGACAGCCGACGAGTCGGCCGAGTTGTTCCTCGACCTGGTGTTCCGCCACCACGGCCTGCCGGAGTCCATCGTCTCGGATCGTGACCCCCGTTTCACATCCGCGTTCTGGACGCGGCTGTTTGCGCTGCTGGGCACCCGCTTGCTTATGTCCACGGCGGCCCATCCAGAGACGGATGGGCAAACGGAGCGTGTGAATCGCGTCCTCGACGACGTATTGCGTAGCTACGCAACGTCTTTCGCCTCTTGGAGTTCCTTCCTGCCGATGGCCGAGTTTGCGCTGAACAACTCGACCCACGCGTCGACAGGTTTGACGCCGTTCTTCGTGAACAACGCGCGGCACCCGCGCGTTCCAGCCCTGCTAGCCGTCCGAAGTTCGAATGCAGCAGCGGTCTCCACTCTTGGTGGGGGAGGGATGGCACCGACATCGAAGTCGGCGCAGGATTCGAGCGAGCCCCTGCAGCCCCAGTCGGCCAAGTCCAACACAGGAGACGCGACACTCGAGGGCCACGCCCTTCACGGCGTGGCATACGAGGACCTCTTTGCAGTTGACGTGGCTCCACCCGCCACGCCCGCCGTCGCCAACTTCGCCCCGGCAGCAACACCGACGCCGATCGACTCTGCAGCAGTGTCTGAGTTTCTTTTGCACCGCCAAGCCGTCACGCGGTTTGTGCGTGACGCGCTCCAAGCTGCAGTGGATCGACAGAAAGCGAATGCAGATCGACGGGGCCGGAAGAATATGTCGTCCTTCCGGCGAGGCGAGCGAGTACTTTTATCCACAGACGGCATCCAAGGCACAGCTGTTACGAACTTGGGTGCGAACAAACTCGCGCCACGCTTTATTGGACCGTTCAAGATTTTGAAGGTTATTGGTGATGCCTACACGCTAGACATTCCTACTGCGATGCGACTGCACCCGACGTTTTACGTCGGGCGCCTCAAGCCCTACGTTCCTGCGACGATCCCTGCACCGGAGGCCGAGCGTCCGCGGCCGGCGCGTAATCCGAGCCGCCCTGCTGCGGACGCTGATCACGCGAGTGCGTCGCCGAGCGTGGCCCGCCGCACACGAGCGGCTCCAAGTGACGAAACTGCTACAGCATCACGCGCCGCTCCTGCTCCGAACGAATCGCAGCAGTCTTCGCAGCCGCCGTACACTCGCGCACAGGCTCAGAGAGGTGCCGAGCCTCCATCGCGCCACCGCTCGCTCGATCGACCCCCTGTTCCATCATCGGGCGCCCCGAGCGACGTGTCGATTCGGAGCAGCATGACCCCTCGACAGTCGCCGAAACCGCCGAAACTGACGAAACCGGCGACCCTTCAGAACCGTGGCTCTGAAGCGACGCTTCGCCCCTACGAGACGACCTTTCGTCGAGATGGTCCGCCCCCGCTTGTCGATGCGTCAGGCGCTCGGCGCTGGATTGCCGAGCGCATCGTGGATCATGAGACGCGCAGGACTCGCGCAACAGGCACGGCGCCGACGTCCCGTCGAGCGCGTGCGACCGAAATGTTCTATCGGGTCCGCTGGCTTGGATTCCCGCCAGCGGAGGACACGTGGGAACCTCGCGAACGTCTGATGGAAGACATTCCAGACGTTGTGAAGGAGTACGAGGCCACGCTCGCACTGATCTCCGACGACGACGGCTCGGAAGATGATCATGACCTCGTGAGCGCCATCGCTCACGAGTATTCGCGGCGTGAGTCCCCGGGCGACGACGACGCCATTGCGACCGACATCCATGACGAAGCTCCAGCGAAGAGTCGCGATGTGAACAGTCGCGACGCGAACAGTCGCGGCGCGAGCAGTCGTGACCTCAGCGATGACGACCACGCCGCCAGCAGTGTTGACATGGACGTCTCAACAACCACGTCGTCCGCTACGAGATCCGCCGCTCGTAGCGCCATGATCCCTTCGGCCTGCACTTGCATCGAGCGCGCATGAAGACCTTGATGCCCATTGCGAAGCGCCCCACTCGGCCGCACGTTGCCGAGCGGTTCTCGACGACGCCATGGACTGAAGATTGAGCGCGCAGCGCCTCCGCTGCGCGCGCCCGTCGGCCAGTTCGCCTCTTCAATCACTTCCCGCTGCGCCAGCACTCACCGTGGGTGAGTGCAACTTTGAGAGGGGGGTGATGTAACGGGCTGGTTACGGTTACGTAAGTAGGTAGACAGAGTTACATAAGTAGGTAGGAGCCTCATGGCTACATACACAAAAGTAGGTACAGGCACACGGCTAGCGTGTGCACTGTTGTCATTACCTGATTGGATGGAAGTGGGGAGCCAGACCCATTTCAGCCAATCAGGCATCGACTTAGATTTGAGTGGTTCACAAAGAGAACGGGAGCCCCCGCTCCCGTTCCATAAATAAACAGAGTTAAATTTGCCCCAAACCTGACACTTGGTTCTACTATTGCGAGCTTCCTCTTGCATCTATAGTGTACGCTAGTGACGGTACTTCTTACCCCGTTACAGTCGGGCGGACAGTCGGGCGAAGTTGATGTGCAGTCGGGTGAGGGCGGGCAGTCGGGCAACCAGTCGGGCAAAGCGGACTCGACTTTAAGTGACGGACCTCGTGAGGCGACTAACGAGTCGACTGAGCATACCAGAATCTTAGAACCGGCGAACGAGTCCGAATTTGAAGTGGCAAGCCCTCCCAGATCACGGGGGCGACCGAAACAAACTGCAAAAGCGAAGAAGGCATCTCGCAACAAAGCTGTTACAATGGCGGCAGACGATTCGGACATGTTCGCTTTGAATCTGAGTCTTGAAAATGTTCAAGTTACTGTGAACAATCAGCCCACCTACACGTCGTCACCAACTCTTCTTACCAAGTTCAAGCTGTTTGAGCTCGCTAAGAAATCCACACAACCAATAGCCCGCAAAGTTTCCTCGTTGCCGGCGTCGAAACAAGTGACTCGCAAGGATGCAATCACGCGGATATTCCGCACAGACCTCATCGAGAGATGTCTTGACAAAATAGCGGCTCTACAGAAAAAGGAGACAGCCGCAGGCCGACAAAACTTGGCCGAACAGCAAGCCGTGGTGGAAATAATTGGTGTTGGTATCTATTCTACGACTACAATAAGAGTCATGAAAAAATGGCACCAGGCCATGAAGAGCATCCGCCTTGTAGACAAGGCTATGGGTTGGATCGACACGATCGCGTTTACCTTAACGATGCCCGAGGGATTTCAAGTCGAACCCGATCCCGAAATATCTCCAAAGCTGAAGTCAATCCCGCTTTTCTCCAGTCAGGTAAGAATCTCTCTCGCCCCCAGAATATTTTTAAAACTCTGACATAAGTGTTTTTACAGGCAGAAGCACTCGAGCTAGTTGGTAAAACAGCATTGGGTGACTGCACCGTGAACATGCTGATGTCGAAGATGTTTGCAGAGAGGACAGATACAATTGGAGTGGACACATCGATTGCTGGAAACGTTATGAACGGCTATTTACTGATCCAGAGCATGCAGGACGTTTTCAGTGGACTGAAGCAGGAGAAAATTTTGATTCCTTTCATCTGTGGCAAAAATCACTGGTGCTCCATAATGATTGACCTTGCACTGAAAGAGGTGTGCATCTACGACCCGATGACGTCTAGCTACGTACTTCGAGTTCGTTCCCTTGCTGAAAACTTGCTGGGGTTTCTGCCTGACTTCGCGCCGAGGAAATATCGAGTCCGCCCGTACGTGAGCGAGCTCGGAGTGCAAGTCGACAGCTACAACTGCGGGATTTACATGATGATAGCATTCGAACTGTTTGCTGGTGCCGAAAAACTGAGGTTGCTGAGTAAGAAGGAGCTGCAGTATTTGCGCTATCGTTACCTTTGCATGTGCGTTTAAGTTCAACAAATACATACTGCTTTCGATTCATTTCATTCAAACTTCGCATTTTTTTTCAACTTCGCTTCGTAACTGAGTGTCTTGACGCTGCCCTCTGGCACTTGGTCACCGCCGTACCTTGGTTCATCCCGCCAAGGAATATCCGGGTATACACACGTAAGGTAGGACTCATCAAGCGATGACTCTCCGGCTCTGCCTTGGTCGGGCCTATTCGGGTACCCGAATCGGGTCGGATTGGGCATAAATGATCTGTCTCGTGTTACCCAATCGGGGAAAATAACGAGTGCCTTAAGAAAATCGACCAGTCAGGAATTTGTCGCGCTTCCGCTATTCCAGCTCGTACCAGTTTTTTTCCGACAATTTGCGCTGGAGTATGAAGGAAAAATATCTACTTCAAGTAGCTACAGGATGATGACGAATTTTATAGTCATGACGAAGTCGCCCACAATAGCTACTATGCAATAGCTACTGTAGCTATTGTGGGCGGCTTCATCATGGCTATAAAAGTCGTCTCCATCCTGAGATGTGTGCTATTGACAAGGTTGAGCGCCAAAAATGGACAGAAGGTCTGGTGCATGGCGGAGAAACGAAGGAAGGGTCTTCATTGGTCTAAAGAAAGCTCATGCAGGTCCACAATGCGAGTATAAATATCGTGCAGGAGTTTTTCGGCACCATTGGCAGAGTTGGCGCTTCAATCGAATTGTGGGATGGAGGCGAGTGCGACTGTGGCCCCTGGTGTTAGACACTACGCAGTTTGCGCGAGGTATCTCAAGTCCGTGTATTTGGTATTTGGCGATGGAAGACGCAGTCGACGAGAAAATATCCCCTGGCTGGGCAACAGAGTACTTCCGCCAAGAAGAGCTCCGACTCAAGAACCAGACATGGAAGAGCCTGCTCCAGCCGTCCGTCTTTGGTGCATGCCTGGCCATCGCGGGGCGTATTATCTTCGGACCCATCGCGATGCTACTGCTGTTCACCGCAACCAATTACCTAACCGACGCCACCGTCTTGATCAAGCCTGAGAACAGCTTTTTGTCCTTCACGGAGCAAGATTTGTCGATGGCTGGAGGGTGCACGAATTGCATAAGTTCCTGCAAGATTAGTCTTCTCAAATACGCGTTATTCAAGGAGGCTGCGCTCACGAGTACCCCCAGCTTTTCTGCGCTGGTGGGGAAGGGCCCGACAGAATCTCTGTACGACTTCAGCCCCTTGAGCGCCGAAGCTCTCGCACTGGCAGAGTCACTCGACCAAGACGGTGTTTTATGCCAAAGTGGCATCAATGACTGGGGAGCCATCACCAGCCTCGTAACAGGTTCAGCTCAAGCAGTTTTCGATGTCATCAAGGTGCTCAACATCAGTATCTCTCCCTTGATCGTGCGCGAGCTCGAGCTGGGCATCCAACGCGCAGACGAGTGTGTGACCAATTGGAGTATGATGGGGATTACGCGGCTGTTCTACTATCCAAGCACCCTGGGTAGTGCACAGTTTGGTAGGATTTCCGCTGCTACGGCCCACGTCTATCCAGACTACACCGAGTGTCGTCCCGACGTGGACATCCCCGATAACCTTACCGGATTCAAATTGGCACACGCAACTGACGGTGTGGACCCTCTTGCTATGGCGCCGGATGTGCTGAAGCTCTACCCCTATAGTTTCACGAGCAGTCTGCCTGTGCACTCCCGCGTGGTTACAGCCTTGAATACCAAGTACGGCACTGCAACGGTGTTGCAGCCCTATATGTACGCATACTACGGCGGCTGTCGAGTGGGCGAAGTGAACACTACCGGGATCTACATCGAAAACTCATGTGAAATCTCAACACACTGGCTACAGTATGGTTTGATGGTGCAGGCTCCAGAAAATGTGCCACTATGCAGCACCGGCGGTGTCTGCGTTCGCAACTACTTCAATACGGAGTGGGAACTGATCAGCACTGTTAGCTCTGAAAGCTCCAACCGTTTATCCGTCGTCCTCAACACAGTTCGAACTCGCTACGCTGACGCCGTCGCAGTCAGTGTCCTGCCAGGTGTCGTGGTAGCTCAGATATTGCTCATGGGGGTGATCAGTTTGTACCAAGTGATGTCTCACAAGAGGTCGGTGCTGCTCACGCAAATATGGGCGTATCGTTGCCAGAATGGCCGCATGCAAGTGCTCTATCTCGCTCAAATTACGTACCATCTAGTGTACAACTCGGATTTATATTGGCTTGGGCTCGCGACTGGAACGCTGACGGAGGAATCCATCGCAAACATTACATTCTGCTTCTTCGCCTTTTCATACTCGTTCGTCAACTTGATGAGAGCGCGCTCCGGGGATCAACAACTGGATCGGAATTTTCGACTAACGTGGGAGGCCATGCAAGTCTTGATCACTGCGGTTGTTGTGGTTATCTTGGAGGCGGTGCAGCACACGCCGCTCGTTTCGATTATTCAGAAGAACGCCCAGATTTTGCGAAAGTCGTCACCGTCTGATACCAAATACTGCGGTCTTAACGATTCCTGCATTTTATTCACTGTCAACATGATAGCCCTCGGCATGATCGCATCTGTTGGTGTGGGAGCTGTCGCTCTGATCGCTTCGAAACTGGCGAACAAGTTGACGACTAGTGCGCATTCGACTCGCCCAAGCAAGAAAGTTAGTTCGGCTAGACTCAGTGTTGACTCTGCCAAGGGGGGACAGCTCACATCATTTGAGCAGAACTGTCTTGGTGCACCGCTCACGAAACTCTTTCGCGACTGCGACGATATTGCCTACACCACGTACAACGGCAAACGCTGCGTGACCGTCGAGGGATTACTTCTGACCGGGTACCTATACTACGGCCAACACGTTTACCAGGCTTCCTCCGTGCTGCTACTCGTGGTTGCCCGAGTGATCCCACAGAAGATTCTTCGGACGTTCAATGTACTTCTCCTGCGCTGGGGTATGGATTCAAATACGGGCGTGCTAACACACGCGCAGTCCTGCACATGGCACACCGCAAGCGATGAGCACCACAAACTGGCTGCGGCTGTGCCGGTGGCTTAGATGCTACTAGCGAAGTCATATTACCATATTTATCTGATGGGTGTGATGTAGTGCCACCATTGGAGAATTACAACGACAAAACATAAAAAACTACAATACAAAGATTGTTCGGCATGGGATAGAGTTCAAGTTAACACTGAAAAATTAACCTTAATGGTATGTAATCAACGAATGGGTACCTAGTTTTGTTCAGGGAGGAAAGCAATGACATGCTACGCTAACGTTGTTTGGTTTTACTGAAGTAGGTGTTTTGAAATCCACAGAATTTCAAAACTTTTCTCGGAACATAACCATCACACACACAAACTCGCACAGATTTCCTTTCTGCATTTTGAGAACAATGGTCGAGAGCAACGCCAATGCACTCAAAAGTGTCAGCAGGTCACGCAGCGATTGACGCGCCCCGACGTGAAGCGCGTCAATCACTACCACTTCAATTGTCGTCGAGAATTCGTGTGCCGATCCAGAGGTTTTGCTTGGACCAGCACGAAAAGCACGACCGACCGAAGACGACCCTGTCCGAGCTCGGCCAGCCCCCACTTGCACAACACAATTTATCTCCACTTGAGCAACCGACCGATCTCCGAAGTCAGCAACGCAACTCCCCGCAGTCATGAAGTTCAGCATGTTCCTGGTCGCCGCCCTTGCCGTCGTCGGTGTCGTCGCTGCCGTCGACCAACCTGCCGTCGCGCAACCTGCCGTGAAGACGGCCGCCGAAGCACTCGAGAAGGTGCAAGCGTCCGCGTTGCCGGATGGTGTCACGCTCACAGGAACGACCGAGAAGATCGACCAACCTGCCGGTGCCGTCGCCACAATCGCCGCCAAGGAAGGAGCCGACAACAACAAGGACGACAAGGAGCAATACGGATGGGGCCTTGGCCTTGGTGGTGGCTGGGGTCTCGGCGGTGGCTGGGGCAACTGGGGTGGCTGGGGCGGATTCGGACCCTACCGCTTCGGGTTCATGTGCGGCGGCTCCCCTGGCTGGGCCTATCCGCTGGGTTACTGGGACATGTTCGGTGCTGGTCTGTACGGCGGCAGCTGCGGCCTCGGCATGCCTTTTGGCGGTCTCTACTACTGCTAAGTTTGACCCGCGGATGGATAGTTGGGGGATGGATGGCTGGGTGTTGCTGGAAGTCGTCGGTGGCACGCCCCGGCGTTTGCGCGCTTGCAATGACGACTACATGTACTACTCGAATGGTCATCTATCCGGCTTCATACACCGACAAAGGCTCTTCAGATGTACCTTGACGCACTTGCCTGGAAAGAAATACCAACACCCACACAAATACAATCGTTGCTTTTTTCAAACAGGGTTTCGTGAAATATGTGTATTGCGCTTACTTTTGAACACGCAGAGATCATAAGCGCGACAAATTGCTGATTCGGTGGCTTGCATATCTTTGATGAAGTCCAATATTATTTTATCTAGGATTTTTTCTTGTGTACGTTAGATATTTCGAGATTATCTGTCAGAGTAGGTAGATATCGTGACCGCATACCGCAAAATGGTCGGATGTATCTAGTTTTACAAGTACATGGTGATTTTGCAAATCGATACGATTTCGAATGCCAAAGAAAAACAATGGAATGCTACCCTAACGTTGTTTGGTTTCACAGAAATAGTTGTTTGGAAATCCACAGGATTTTCAAGGACAGAACCAACACATCCACCCAAACTCGCACAGATTTTCGCTCTGCCTTTTGAGAACAATGGTCGAGAGCAACACCAATGCACTCAAAAGTGTCAGCAGGTCACGCAGCGATTGACGCGCCCCGACATGAAGCGCGTCAATCACTACCACTTCAATTGTCGTCGAGAATTCGTGTGCCAATCCAGAGATTTTGCTTGGACCAGCACGAAAAGCACGACCGACCGAAGACGACCCTGTCCGAGCTCGGCCAGCCCCCACTTGCACAACACAATTTATCTCCACTTGAGCAACCGACCGATCTCCGAAGTCAGCAACGCAACTCCCCGCAGTCATGAAGTTCAGCATGTTCCTGGTCGCCGCCCTTGCCGTCGTCGGTGTCGTCGCTGCCGTCAACCAACCTGCCGTCGCGCAACCTGCCCTGAAGACGGCCACCGAAGCACTCGAGAAGGTGCAAGCGTCCGAGTTGCCGGATGGTGTCACGCTCACAGGAACGACCGAGAAGATCGACCAACCTGCCGGTGCCGTCGCCACAATCGCCGCCAAGGAAGGAGCCGACAACAACAAGGACGACAAGGAGCAATACGGATGGGGCCTTGGCCTTGGTGGTGGCTGGGGTCTCGGCGGTGGCTGGGGCAACTGGGGTGGCTGGGGCGGATTCGGACCCTACCGCTTCGGGTTCATGTGCGGTGGCTCCCCTGGCTGGGCCTATCCGCTGGGCTACTGGAACATGTTCGGTGCTGGTCTGTACGGCGGCAGCTGCGGCCTCGGCATGCCTTTTGGCGGTCTCTACTACTGCTAAGTTTGACCCGCGGATGGATAGTTGGGGGATGGATGGCTGGGTGTTGCTGGAAGTCGTCGGTGGCACGCCCCGCGTTTGCGCGCTTGCAATGACGACTACATGTACTACTCGAATGGTCATCTATCCGGCTTCATACACCGGCAAAGGCTCTTCAGATGTACCTTGACGCACTTGCCTGGAAAGAAATACCAACACCCACACAAATACAATCGTTGTTTTTTTTCAAACAGGTTTTCGTGAAATATGTGTATTGCGCTTACTTTTGAACACGTAGAGATCATCGGAAGCGCGACAAATTGCTGATTCGGTGGCTTGTATATCTTTGATGAAGTCGAATATTATGTTATCTAGGATTTTTTCTTGTGTACGTTAGATATTTCGAGATTATCTGTCAGAGTAGGTAGATATCCTGGCCGCATCCGATCAATCCCGCAAAATGGTCGGATGTATCTAGTTTTATGGTGATTTTGCAAATCGATACGATTTCGAATGCCAAAGAAAAACAATGGAATGCTACCCTAACGTTGTTTGGTTTTACAGAAATAGTTGTTTGGAAATCCACAGGATTTTCAAGGACAGAACCAACACATACACCCAAACTCGCACAGATTTTCGTTCTGCCTTTTGAGAACAATGGTCGAGAGCAACGCCAATGCACTCAAAAGTGTCAGCAGGTCACGCAGCGATTGACGCGCCCCGACATGAAGCGCGTCAATCACTACCACTTCAATTGTCGTCGAGAATTCGTGTGCCGATCCAGAGATTTTGCTTGGACCAGCACGAAAAGCACGACCGACCGAAGACGACCTTGTCCGAGCTCGGCCAGCCCCCACTTGCACAACACAATTTATCTCCACTTGAGCAACCGACCGATCTGCGAAGTCAGCAACGCAACTCCCCGCAGTCATGAAGTTCAGCATGTTCCTGGTCGCTGCACTTGCCGTCGTCGGTGTCGTCGCTGCCGTCGACCAACCTGCCGTCGCGCAACCTGCCCTGAAGACGGCCGCCGAAGCACTCGAGAAGGTGCAAGCGTCCGAGTTGCCGGATGGTGTCACGCTCACAGGAACGACCGAGAAGATCGACCAACCTGCCGGTGCCGTCGCCACAATCGCCGCCAAGGAAGGAGCCGACAACAACAAGGACGACAAGGAGCAATACGGATGGGGCCTTGGCCTTGGTGGTGGCTGGGGTCTCGGCGGTGGCTGGGGCAACTGGGGTGGCTGGGGCGGATTCGGACCCTACCGCTTCGGGTTCATGTGCGGTGGCTCCCCTGGCTGGGCCTATCCGCTGGGCTACTGGAACATGTTCGGTGCTGGTCTGTACGGCGGCAGCTGCGGCCTCGGCATGCCTTTTGGCGGTCTCTACTACTGCTAAGTTTGACCCGCGGATGGATAGTTGGGGGATGGATGGCTGGGTGTTGCTGGAAGTCGTCGGTGGCACGCCCCGCGTTTGCGCGCTTGCAATGACGACTACATGTACTACTCGAATGGTCATCTATCCGGCTTCATACACCGGCAAAGGCTCTTCAGATGTACCTTGACGCACTTGCCTGGAAAGAAATACCAACACCCACACAAATACAATCGTTGTTTTTTTTCAAACAGGTTTTCTTGAAATATGTGTATTGCGCTTACTTTTGAACACGTAGAGATCATCGGAAGCGCGACAAATTGCTGATTCGGTGGCTTGTATATCTTTGATGAAGTCGAATATTATGTTATCTAGGATTTTTTCTTGTGTACGTTAGATATTTCGAGATTATCTGTCAGAGTAGGTAGATATCCTGACCGCATCCGATCAATCCCGCAAAATGGTCGGATGTATCTAGTTTTATGGTGATTTTGCAAATCGATACGATTTCGAATGCCAAAGAAAAACAATGGAATGCTACCCTAACGTTGTTTGGTTTTACAGAAATAGTTGTTTGGAAATCCACAGGATTTTCAAGGACAGAACCAACACATACACCCAAACTCGCACAGATTTTCGTTCTGCCTTTTGAGAACAATGGTCGAGAGCAACGCCAATGCACTCAAAAGTGTCAGCAGGTCACGCAGCGATTGACGCGCCCCGACATGAAGCGCGTCAATCACTACCACTTCAATTGTCGTCGAGAATTCGTGTGCCGATCCAGAGATTTTGCTTGGACCAGCACGAAAAGCACGACCGACCGAAGACGACCTTGTCCGAGCTCGGCCAGCCCCCACTTGCACAACACAATTTATCTCCACTTGAGCAACCGACCGATCTGCGAAGTCAGCAACGCAACTCCCCGCAGTCATGAAGTTCAGCATGTTCCTGGTCGCTGCACTTGCCGTCGTCGGTGTCGTCGCTGCCGTCGACCAACCTGCCGTCGCGCAACCTGCCCTGAAGACGGCCGCCGAAGCACTCGAGAAGGTGCAAGCGTCCGAGTTGCCGGATGGTGTCACGCTCACAGGAACGACCGAGAAGATCGACCAACCTGCCGGTGCCGTCGCCACAATCGCCGCCAAGGAAGGAGCCGACAACAACAAGGACGACAAGGAGCAATACGGATGGGGCCTTGGCCTTGGTGGTGGCTGGGGTCTCGGCGGTGGCTGGGGCAACTGGGGTGGCTGGGGCGGATTCGGACCCTACCGCTTCGGGTTCATGTGCGGTGGCTCCCCTGGCTGGGCCTATCCGCTGGGCTACTGGAACATGTTCGGTGCTGGTCTGTACGGCGGCAGCTGCGGCCTCGGCATGCCTTTTGGCGGTCTCTACTACTGCTAAGTTTGACCCGCGGATGGATAGTTGGGGGATGGATGGCTGGGTGTTGCTGGAAGTCGTCGGTGGCACGCCCCGCGTTTGCGCGCTTGCAATGACGACTACATGTACTACTCGAATGGTCATCTATCCGGCTTCATACACCGGCAAAGGCTCTTCAGATGTACCTTGACGCACTTGCCTGGAAAGAAATACCAACACCCACACAAATACAATCGTTGTTTTTTTTCAAACAGGTTTTCTTGAAATATGTGTATTGCGCTTACTTTTGAACACGTAGAGATCATCGGAAGCGCGACAAATTGCTGATTCGGTGGCTTGTATATCTTTGATGAAGTCGAATATTATGTTATCTAGGATTTTTTCTTGTGTACGTTAGATATTTCGAGATTATCTGTCAGAGTAGGTAGATATCCTGACCGCATCCGATCAATCCCGCAAAATGGTCGGATGTATCTAGTTTTATGGTGATTTTGCAAATCGATACGATTTCGAATGCCAAAGAAAAACAATGGAATGCTACCCTAACGTTGTTTGGTTTTACAGAAATAGTTGTTTGGAAATCCACAGGATTTTCAAGGACAGAACCAACACATACACCCAAACTCGCACAGATTTTCGTTCTGCCTTTTGAGAACAATGGTCGAGAGCAACGCCAATGCACTCAAAAGTGTCAGCAGGTCACGCAGCGATTGACGCGCCCCGACATGAAGCGCGTCAATCACTACCACTTCAAGTGTCGTCGAGAATTCGTGTGCCGATCCAGAGATTTTGCTTGGACCAGCACGAAAAGCACGACCGACCGAAGACGACCTTGTCCGAGCTCGGCCAGCCCCCACTTGCACAACACAATTTATCTCCACTTGAGCAACCGACCGATCTCCGAAGTCAGCAACGCAACTCCCAGCAGTCATGAAGTTCAGCATGTTCCTGGTCGCCGCCCTTGCCGTCGTCGGTGTCGTCGCTGCCGTCGACCAACCTGCCGTCGCGCAACCTGCCCTGAAGACGGCCGCCGAAGCACTCGAGAAGGTGCAAGCGTCCGCGTTGCCGGATGGTGTCACGCTCACAGGAACGACCGAGAAGATCGACCAACCTGCCGGTGCCGTCGCCACAATCGCCGCCAAGGAAGGAGCCGACAACAACAAGGACGACAAGGAGCAATACGGATGGGGCCTTGGCCTTGGTGGTGGCTGGGGTCTCGGCGGTGGCTGGGGCAACTGGGGTGGCTGGGGCGGATTCGGACCCTACCGCTTCGGGTTCATGTGCGGCGGCTCCCCTGGCTGGGCCTATCCGCTGGGCTACTGGAACATGTTCGGTGCTGGTCTGTACGGCGGCAGCTGCGGCCTCGGCATGCCTTTTGGCGGTCTCTACTACTGCTAAGTTTGACCCGCGGATGGATAGTTGGGGGATGGATGGCTGGGTGTTGCTGGAAGTCGTCGGTGGCACGCCCCGCGTTTGCGCGCTTGCAATGACGACTACATGTACTACTCGAATGGTCATCTATCCGGCTTCATACACCGGCAAAGGCTCTTCAGATGTACCTTGACGCACTTGCCTGGAAAGAAATACCAACACCCACACAAATACAATCGTTGTTTTTTTTCAAACAGGTTTTCTTGAAATATGTGTATTGCGCTTACTTTTGAACACGTAGAGATCATCGGAAGCGCGACAAATTGCTGATTCGGTGGCTTGTATATCTTTGATGAAGTCGAATATTATGTTATCTAGGATTTTTTCTTGTGTACGTTAGATATTTCGAGATTATCTATCAGAGTAGGTAGATATCCTGGCCGCATCCGATCAATCCCGCAAAATGGTCGGATGTATCTAGTTTTACAAGTACATGGTGATTTTGCAAATCGATACGATTTCGAATGCCAAAGAAAAACAATGGAATGCTACCCTAACGTTGTTTGGTTTTACAGAAATAGTTGTTTGGAAATCCACAGGATTTTCAAGGACAGAACCAACACATACACCCAAACTCGCACAGATTTTCGTTCTGCCTTTTGAGAACAATGGTCAGCAACGCCAATGCACTCAAAAGTGTCAGCAGGTCACGCAGCGATTGACGCGCCCCGACATGAAGCGCGTCAATCACTACCACTTCAATTGTCGTCGAGAATTCGTGTGCCGATCCAGAGATTTTGCTTGGACCAGCACGAAAAGCACGACCGACCGAAGACGACCCTGTCCGAGCTCGGCCAGCCCCCACTTGCACAACACAATTTATCTCCACTTGAGCAACCGACCGATCTCCGAAGTCAGCAACGCAACTCCCCGCAGTCATGAAGTTCAGCATGTTCCTGGTCGCCGCCCTTGCCGTCGTCGGTGTCGTCGCTGCCGTCAACCAACCTGCCGTCGCGCAACCTGCCCTGAAGACGGCCACCGAAGCACTCGAGAAGGTGCAAGCGTCCGAGTTGCCGGATGGTGTCACGCTCACAGGAACGACCGAGAAGATCGACCAACCTGCCGGTGCCGTCGCCACAATCGCCGCCAAGGAAGGAGCCGACAACAACAAGGACGACAAGGAGCAATACGGATGGGGCCTTGGCCTTGGTGGTGGCTGGGGTCTCGGCGGTGGCTGGGGCAACTGGGGTGGCTGGGGCGGATTCGGACCCTACCGCTTCGGGTTCATGTGCGGTGGCTCCCCTGGCTGGGCCTATCCGCTGGGCTACTGGAACATGTTCGGTGCTGGTCTGTACGGCGGCAGCTGCGGCCTCGGCATGCCTTTTGGCGGTCTCTACTACTGCTAAGTTTGACCCGCGGATGGATAGTTGGGGGATGGATGGCTGGGTGTTGCTGGAAGTCGTCGGTGGCACGCCCCGCGTTTGCGCGCTTGCAATGACGACTACATGTACTACTCGAATGGTCATCTATCCGGCTTCATACACCGACAAAGGCTCTTCAGATGTACCTTGACGCACTTGCGCACTCGTCGTCGTCCTCGTCGCCAACTGCGTGTCGACCCGACTGCACGTAATCTGGCCGACGCGAGAGCGCGTCGGCGAGGATGTTGGTCTTGCCCGGCTTGTAGTGGACGACGAAGTTGTACTCGGAGAACAGCGAGAGCCAGCGCGCCATGCGCTGGGACAAGTGAGGGCTCTTCGTCGCTGTTCTCAACGACGCGTGGTCGGTGTAAATCGCGAAGGTCTGCTCGCCGAGGAGATATACGCGGAACTTGATGAGGGCGTACCGCATGGCCAGCAGCTCCTTATCATGGACCGGATAATTCCGCTCCGCCGGCTTCAGCTGGCGCGACTGGTAACTGATGACCCGCTCGCGCCCTTCGTCATCGAATTGCATCAAGGCGCAGCCGATCGCGAAGTCACTCGCGTCGCACACGACATGGAAGGGCTTCGAGTGATCTGGAAGCATGAGTACGGGCGCGGTGGACAAGCTCGTCTTCACCGCGTCAAAAGCCGACTGGTGCTCAGGACGCCACGACCACGCGGCGTCTGCCTTCAGAAGCTGCGACAACGGACGGATCGTTGCCGCGAAGTTCTTCGAGTAGTGGTGGAGGTACGTCGCGAGACCAAGCCACTGCCGGAGCTGCTTCTGATCCTGAGGCGCGGGCCAAGCGCAGATGGCTTCAATCTTCTCCGGGTCAGCACGGACACCTTCCGTGCTGACGTAGCTCCCGAGCACTGGGATCTCGGGAGCGCAGAAGATGCACTTCTTCAAGTTGGCGTACAGCTTGTTCTCCCTCATCACTTCGAACACCTGCCGCAGGTGTTGAAGGTGCATCTCGACGTCCGTCATGCCGCCCGCGGCACGACTGTGAATGAAGATGTCGTCGAAGTAGCTGGGCGCAAAGTCTCGGTACGGCCGGAGCAGATTCGACACCATGCGATTGAAGGTGGCAGGGGCGTTCTTGAGCCCCTGCGGCATCACGAGCCATTCCCAGAGCATTCCACTGGGCGTGCTGACAGCAGTCAACGGCACGTCGGCTTCGCGCATCAAGATCTGGTAGAAGCCGTCCATCAAGTCTATGGCGCTGAACTTGGTGCTGCCAGACATGGTGTCGAGCACCATGTCTTTCCTCGGAATCGGCGTCTGCGCCGGGATGGTGGCATCGTTGAGCTTGTTGAAGGCGTGTACGATCCGCCATCCGCCGGTTGCTTTCTTCACGCAGAACGTCGGGCTGGAATGCGGGGACAGACTCTCACGGACGTGGCCGGCTTGCCGGCGACCTTCGAAGAAAGCGTCGATCGCTTCGACTTGATCACGGGGAAGCGGCCACTGCCGCGTCACACAGTACTTCGCGCCTGGCACGAGGTCGATCTCGTGCCGAACTCCACGATCGGGTGGAAGGACGGCTGGAACCTTGTCCGGAAAGATGTCGCTAAACTCGCGTACAAGAGGAGCGACTGGGTTGCCGGCAGCCTCTAGAGCCGGCAACGACTGGGCCGCGTATCGCGCTGCGCGAGCGTTCTTCGGCTCAGCACCTTTCGGACGTGTGCGAGCGTCGGACGTTGAGTCCGATGCGTGGGTCTCGACGGCTGCGATGGATGCAGCGTCTTCGGCGACGATCATGCACACTTGCTCGATCTCGCCCTTCTTCAAGTCGCGAAGGAAATGTTTCCACGAAAGGCCAGGCAGCCGAGTGATCTCGGCGGCGTCGCATGGAGGACGTGCGACCTCGACGTTGCACGCACGCGGAGGCTCGTCCGCGTTGTTCCCCACCAGGACTGAGATCACCTCGGACTCAGTCTCGACTGGATCTGGCGACGGCGCACGAGGTCGTCGCGGTTTACGACGACCGCGACGACGAACCGGGCGTGGAGTGTCGTCCACAGCTGACAGTGAGAACCCATGCTCGATCACGTCAGCAGACTCGGGGTGCCGGAACTCAACATCGGCACCAAGACGCGGGGCCAGTTGTTCGGCCGCGTCAACTTCTTCTTGGGGGAGCTCCCGCTCGACCACCCGCGGGAACCCATGCTCGACCGCAAGTGGGAGGCCACGCTCAACCACATCTTCACTCGGACGTGGGAACCCATGCTCGACCACGTCATCTTCTTCTTCGGGGGAGAGCCACTGCTCGTCCGGACGTGGGAACCCATGCTCGACCACGTCATCTTCTTCTTCGGGGGAGAGCCACTGCTCATCCGGACGTGGGAAACCATGCTCGACCACGTCATCATCGTCTTCATCCGAGAACCGCTGCTCATCGGGACGTGGGAACCCATGCTCGACCACGTCGGACGCGTCCTGAGACTCCTGCTCAGGACCGGCGCAGGTTGCGTATTCGCATACTGCACACGAAGGGCCATCGCTCACTTCATGTGCAGCATGGGTCATGGAGTCGGGGTCCATGACTGCAACATGCGGCCACTGGTTGGGCGTTCCGCACAGGAACGCCAGCACTGCATTTACGTCAATGTCTCGGGGACGGACTGTTCCAGTCAGCCAGTCGATGTCAGGCTGATGCCGTGCAAGCCACGGGATCCCGAAGACGCAGTCGAAGGAGCCGCTCAGCTCGATCACCAAGAACTCTTCGGAACTGTGGAATCCGTCGAACTCGTACGCGAAGGTGGTCGAGCGCCGCGGCGTGCGCCGCGGCTTCCCGTCAGCGTACTTCACGATCATGTCACCCGGACCTTCACGTATGTTCAAGTCTGCCGGAAACACCGACAGACTCTCGGCGCGAACGAAGTTGTTCGTCGCGCCCGAGTCCAGCAGGGCACGAAGCGGACGCTTCGCGCCGTTGACGTGGAGACTGAGCACGATCAGTCTCGAGTCACTGCCGGAGGTGGTGGCGAATAGATGTGCACGAAGCACAGGAGGGCTAGGAGGAGGTTCTGCCACCAGAGAACCATCCCCCCTTCCACGACCAGTAGGGCGCCCCGCACCTACTGGTTGTCGCCGTTTTTTGGAACGGCGACGTCGGAAGTGGTGGTGACGTTCGCCATCACGGGCGACGGCGCGCGGCACACTGCTGCGCGGTGTCCGGGTTTACCGCACCGGAAGCAACGCATCGGACGCGGGCTGCGCGTCGAAGACGATGTCGTTGCTCCTGTTGATGACGTCGGCGCCCGACGTCCCCCGTAGTGTTGAATCGCATCCACCTCCATGGGTTCAGGCTCGGGTTCTGAAACCCGGGAGACGTCGAACGCTTGCGACGCCGTAACGCTGTAGTCTTCGCGAAGTGCAGTCGCGAAGGCCTCTTCCAGTGTCATCGGGACCTTCCGGGTCAAGTAGAAACGCTGGTAGCCAGCGTTCATGCCGGAGACGAAGACATGGACCTGCGTCGCCATGTCGACAGGATGCGTCGTGATGCACGACACGAGGTGTCGCGCTTGCTGGATGTACTCGAGCATGGACATGCGTCCCTGCTTCAATGACAGGAAGGCGGACCGCTGGAGACTCTCGTCTTGGGACGGCTCGAACGCGAGCCGCAGGTCGGCCTTCATGGACACCATGGTCGGGAAGCAGGAGGCGTCGGCGACAAGCTTGCCGAGCGCCCACTCCTTAGCCTTCCCCGCCAACTTGGACAGGAGAAAGCGCGTCCGCGCTAGCTCGGTGGACAGCTGCCGAGCTTCAACTGCGATGTCCACTTCACAGAACCAGCGATTCAAGTGAAGGCGGCTCTTGCCTTCACCGCTGTATGTCGAAACATCGAGCTTCACGATGTCGGTCTTGTTCTTGGTCAGCGTGGGAGTCGTCGCACGCTGACGGAGGTCAGCGAGCTCACGTGCCATGAACTCCTGGGCGGCCAGGCGTTGCTGTTCTTCCGTGCCGGCGGTCAGCAATGTCTTGATAACGCCGTCACCGGACACTGCAGCGAGTCGATGCAGTGCCTCCCACTCGAACAGCGACAGATGAGGAAAGCTGGCGTGCTCGAGCGAGATGCCGGTCGCCCCTCCGAGAGCAGACGCGTCGTTCATCGACGTGTCGTTCATCTTGGTCGTTGGACGGATCACAAAGTGCTACTAGGTGTAACGGGCTAATGCCAACCCGTTACCGACGTACACTGTAGCGCAGGAAGCAAGGGGAAAATAACTCTGATTGAATTGTCGAGACGGTCTCGACACTCGAGACCGTCCCAACCATTAAAGCTATACTGGGCTCTGATTGGCCACCGCGCACTCGCGGTGGCTCCCGTGTGACAGTGGCCTGTCACAGATTTTGCAAATCGATACGATTTCGAATGCCAAAGAAAAACAATGGAATGCTACCCTAACGTTGTTTGGTTTTACAGAAATAGTTGTTTGGAAATCCACAGGATTTTCAAGGACAGAACCAACACATACACCCAAACTCGCACAGATTTTCGTTCTGCCTTTTGAGAACAATGGTCGAGAGCAACGCCAATGCACTCAAAAGTGTCAGCAGGTCACGCAGCGATTGACGCGCCCCGACATGAAGCGCGTCAATCACTACCACTTCAATTGTCGTCGAGAATTCGTGTGCCGATCCAGAGATTTTGCTTGGACCAGCACGAAAAGCACGACCGACCGAAGACGACCTTGTCCGAGCTCGGCCAGCCCCCACTTGCACAACACAATTTATCTCCACTTGAGCAACCGACCGATCTGCGAAGTCAGCAACGCAACTCCCCGCAGTCATGAAGTTCAGCATGTTCCTGGTCGCCGCACTTGCCGTCGTCGGTGTCGTCGCTGCCGTCGACCAACCTGCCGTCGCGCAACCTGCCCTGAAGACGGCCGCCGAAGCACTCGAGAAGGTGCAAGCGTCCGAGTTGCCGGATGGTGTCACGCTCACAGGAACGACCGAGAAGATCGACCAACCTGCCGGTGCCGTCGCCACAATCGCCGCCAAGGAAGGAGCCGACAACAACAAGGACGACAAGGAGCAATACGGATGGGGCCTTGGCCTTGGTGGTGGCTGGGGTCTCGGCGGTGGCTGGGGCAACTGGGGTGGCTGGGGCGGATTCGGACCCTACCGCTTCGGGTTCATGTGCGGTGGCTCCCCTGGCTGGGCCTATCCGCTGGGCTACTGGAACATGTTCGGTGCTGGTCTGTACGGCGGCAGCTGCGGCCTCGGCATGCCTTTTGGCGGTCTCTACTACTGCTAAGTTTGACCCGCGGATGGATAGTTGGGGGATGGATGGCTGGGTGTTGCTGGAAGTCGTCGGTGGCACGCCCCGCTTGCAATGACGACTATATGTACTACTCGAATGGTCATCTATCCGGCTTCATACACCGGCAAAGGCTCTTCAGATGTACCTTGACGCACTTGCCTGGAAAGAAATACCAACACCCACACAAATACAATCGTTTTTTTTTTTCAAACAGGTTTTCGTGAAATATGTGTATTGCGCTTACTTTTGAACACGTAGAGATCATCGGAAGCGCGACAAATTGCTGATTCGGTGGCTTGTATATCTTTGATGAAGTCGAATATTATGTTATCTAGGATTTTTTCTTGTGTACGTTAGATATTTCGAGATTATCTATCAGAGTAGGTAGATATCCTGGCCGCATCCGATCAATCCCGCAAAATGGTCGGATGTATCTAGTTTTACAAGTACATGGTGATTTTGCAAATCGATACGATTTCGAATGCCAAAGAAAAACAATGGAATGCTACCCTAACGTTGTTTGGTTTTACAGAAATAGTTGTTTGGAAATCCACAGGATTTTCAAGGACAGAACCAACACATACACCCAAACTCGCACAGATTTTCGCTCTGCCTTTTGAGAACAATGGTCGAGAGCAACGCCAACACTCAAAAGTGTCAGCAGGTCACGCAGCGATTGACGCGCCCCGACATGAAGCGCGTCAATCACTACCACTTCAAGTGTCGTCGAGAATTCGTGTGCCGATCCAGAGATTTTGCTTGGACCAGCACGAAAAGCACGACCGACCGAAGACGACCTTGTCCGAGCTCGGCCAGCCCCCACTTGCACAACACAATTTATCTCCACTTGAGCAACCGACCGATCTGCGAAGTCAGCAACGCAACTCCCCGCAGTCATGAAGTTCAGCATGTTCCTGGTCGCCGCACTTGCCGTCGTCGGTGTCGTCGCTGCCGTCGACCAACCTGCCGTCGCGCAACCTGCCCTGAAGACGGCCACCGAAGCACTCGAGAAGGTGCAAGCGTCCGCGTTGCCGGATGGTGTCACGCTCACAGGAACGACCGAGATGATCGACCAACCTGCCGGTGCCGTCGCCACAATCGCCGCCAAGGAAGGAGCCGACAACAACAAGGACGACAAGGAGCAATACGGATGGGGCCTTGGCCTTGGTGGTGGCTGGGGTCTCGGCGGTGGCTGGGGCAACTGGGGTGGCTGGGGCGGATTCGGACCCTACCGCTTCGGGTTCATGTGCGGTGGCTCCCCTGGCTGGGCCTATCCGCTGGGCTACTGGAACATGTTCGGTGCTGGTCTGTACGGCGGCAGCTGCGGCCTCGGCATGCCTTTTGGCGGTCTCTACTACTGCTAAGTTTGACCCGCGGATGGATAGTTGGGGGATGGATGGCTGGGTGTTGCTGGAAGTCGTCGGTGGCACGCCCCGCTTGCAATGACGACTACATGTACTACTCGAATGGTCATCTATCCGGCTTCATACACCGGCAAAGGCTCTTCAGATGTACCTTGACGCACTTGCCTGGAAAGAAATACCAACACCCACACAAATACAATCGTTTTTTTTTTTCAAACAGGTTTTCTTGAAATATGTGTATTGCGCTTACTTTTGAACACGTAGAGATCATCGGAAGCGCGACAAATTGCTGATTCGGTGGCTTGTATATCTTTGATGAAGTCGAATATTATGTTATCTAGGATTTTTTCTTGTGTACGTTAGATATTTCGAGATTATCTATCAGAGTAGGTAGATATCCTGGCCGCATCCGATCAATCCCGCAAAATGGTCGGATGTATCTAGTTTTACAAGTACATGGTGATTTTGCAAATCGATACGATTTCGAATGCCAAAGAAAAACAATGGAATGCTACTCTAACGTTGTTTGGTTTTACAGAAATAGTTGTTTGGAAATCCACAGGATTTTCAAGGACAGAACCAACACATACACCCAAACTCGCACAGATTTTCGTTCTGCCTTTTGAGAACAATGGTCGAGAGCAACGCCAATGCACTCAAAAGTGTCAGCAGGACACGCAGCGATTGACGCGCCCTGACATGAAGCGCGTCAATCACTACCACTTCAATTGTCGTCGAGAATTCGTGTGCCGATCCAGAGATTTTGCTTGGACCAGCACGAAAAGCACGACCGACCGAAGCCAGCCCCCACTTGCACAACACAATTTATCTCCACTTGAGCAACCGACCGATCTGCGAAGTCAGCAACGCAACTCCCCGCAGTCATGAAGTTCAGCATGTTCCTGGTCGCCGCACTTGCCGTCGTCGGTGTCGTCGCTGCCGTCGACCAACCTGCCGTCGCGCAACCTGCCCTGAAGACGGCCACCGAAGCACTCGAGAAGGTGCAAGCGTCCGAGTTGCCGGATGGTGTCACGCTCACAGGAACGACCGAGAAGATCGACCAACCTGCCGGTGCCGTCGCCACAATCGCCGCCAAGGAAGGAGCCGACAACAACAAGGACGACAAGGAGCAATACGGATGGGGCCTTGGCCTTGGTGGTGGCTGGGGTCTCGGCGGTGGCTGGGGCAACTGGGGTGGCTGGGGCGGATTCGGACCCTACCGCTTCGGGTTCATGTGCGGTGGCTCCCCTGGCTGGGCCTATCCGCTGGGCTACTGGAACATGTTCGGTGCTGGTCTGTACGGCGGCAGCTGCGGCCTCGGCATGCCTTTTGGCGGTCTCTACTACTGCTAAGTTTGACCCGCGGATGGATAGTTGGGGGATGGATGGCTGGGTGTTGCTGGAAGTCGTCGGTGGCACGCCCCGCTTGCAATGACGACTACATGTACTACTCGAATGGTCATCTATCCGGCTTCATACACCGGCAAAGGCTCTTCAGATGTACCTTGACGCACTTGCCTGGAAAGAAATACCAACACCCACACAAATACAATCGTTGTTTTTTTTCAAACAGGTTTTCGTGAAATATGTGTATTGCGCTTACTTTTGAACACGCAGAGATCATCGGAAGCGCGACAAATTGCTGATTCGGTGGCTTGTATATCTTTGATGAAGTCGAATATTATGTTATCTAGGATTTTTTCTTGTGTACGTTAGATATTTCGAGATTATCTGTCAGAGTAGGTAGATATCCTGACCGCATCCGATCAATCCCGCAAAATGGTCGGATGTATCTAGTTTTACAAGTACATGGTGATTTTGCAAATCGATACGATTTCGAATGCCAAAGAAAAACAATGGAATGCTACCCTAACGTTGTTTGGTTTTACAGAAATAGTTGTTTGGAAATCCACAGGATTTTCAAGGACAGAACCAACACATACACCCAAACTCGCACAGATTTTCGCTCTGCCTTTTGAGAACAATGGTCGAGAGCAACGCCAACACTCAAAAGTGTCAGCAGGTCACGCAGCGATTGACGCGCCCCGACATGAAGCGCGTCAATCACTACCACTTCAATTGTCGTCGAGAATTCGTGTGCCGATCCAGAGATTTTGCTTGGACCAGCACGAAAAGCACGACCGACCGAAGACGACCTTGTCCGAGCTCGGCCAGCCCCCACTTGCACAACACAATTTATCTCCACTTGAGCAACCGACCGATCTGCGAAGTCAGCAACGCAACTCCCCGCAGTCATGAAGTTCAGCATGTTCCTGGTCGCCGCACTTGCCGTCGTCGGTGTCGTCGCTGCCGTCGACCAACCTGCCGTCGCGCAACCTGCCCTGAAGACGGCCGCCGAAGCACTCGAGAAGGTGCAAGCGTCCGAGTTGCCGGATGGTGTCACGCTCACAGGAACGACCGAGAAGATCGACCAACCTGCCGGTGCCGTCGCCACAATCGCCGCCAAGGAAGGAGCCGACAACAACAAGGACGACAAGGAGCAATACGGATGGGGCCTTGGCCTTGGTGGTGGCTGGGGTCTCGGCGGTGGCTGGGGCAACTGGGGTGGCTGGGGCGGATTCGGACCCTACCGCTTCGGGTTCATGTGCGGTGGCTCCCCTGGCTGGGCCTATCCGCTGGGCTACTGGAACATGTTCGGTGCTGGTCTGTACGGCGGCAGCTGCGGCCTCGGCATGCCTTTTGGCGGTCTCTACTACTGCTAAGTTTGACCCGCGGATGGATAGTTGGGGGATGGATGGCTGGGTGTTGCTGGAAGTCGTCGGTGGCACGCCCCGCGTTTGCGCGCTTGCAATGACGACTACATGTACTACTCGAATGGTCATCTATCCGGCTTCATACACCGGCAAAGGCTCTTCAGATGTACCTTGATGCACTTGCCTGGAAAGAAATACCAACACCCACACAAATACAATCGTTGTTTTTTTTCAAACAGGTTTTCGTGAAGTATGTGTATTGCGCTTACTTTTGAACACGTAGAGATCATCGGAAGCGCGACAAATTGCTGATTCGGTGGCTTGTATATCTTTGATGAAGTCGAATATTATGTTATCTAGGATTTTTTCTTGTGTACGTTAGATATTTCGAGATTATCTGTCAGAGTAGGTAGATATCCTGACCGCATCCGATCAATCCCGCAAAATGGTCGGATGTATCTAGTTTTACAAGTACATGGTGATTTTGCAAATCGATACGATTTCGAATGCCAAAGAAAAACAATGGAATGCTACCCTAACGTTGTTTGGTTTTACAGAAATAGTTGTTTGGAAATCCACAGGATTTTCAAGGACAGAACCAACACATACACCCAAACTCGCACAGATTTTCGCTCTGCCTTTTGAGAACAATGGTCGAGAGCAACGCCAATGCACTCAAAAGTGTCAGCAGGTCACGCAGCGATTGACGCGCCCCGACATGAAGCGCGTCAATCACTACCACTTCAATTGTCGTCGAGAATTCGTGTGCCGATCCAGAGATTTTGCTTGGACCAGCACGAAAAGCACGACCGACCGAAGACGACCTTGTCCGAGCTCGGCCAGCCCCCACTTGCACAACACAATTTATCTCCACTTGAGCAACCGACCGATCTGCGAAGTCAGCAACGCAACTCCCCGCAGTCATGAAGTTCAGCATGTTCCTGGTCGCCGCACTTGCCGTCGTCGGTGTCGTCGCTGCCGTCGACCAACCTGCCGTCGCGCAACCTGCCCTGAAGACGGCCGCCGAAGCACTCGAGAAGGTGCAAGCGTCCGAGTTGCCGGATGGTGTCACGCTCACAGGAACGACCGAGAAGATCGACCAACCTGCCGGTGCCGTCGCCACAATCGCCGCCAAGGAAGGAGCCGACAACAACAAGGACGACAAGGAGCAATACGGATGGGGCCTTGGCCTTGGTGGTGGCTGGGGTCTCGGCGGTGGCTGGGGCAACTGGGGTGGCTGGGGCGGATTCGGACCCTACCGCTTCGGGTTCATGTGCGGTGGCTCCCCTGGCTGGGCCTATCCGCTGGGCTACTGGAACATGTTCGGTGCTGGTCTGTACGGCGGCAGCTGCGGCCTCGGCATGCCTTTTGGCGGTCTCTACTACTGCTAAGTTTGACCCGCGGATGGATAGTTGGGGGATGGATGGCTGGGTGTTGCTGGAAGTCGTCGGTGGCACGCCCCGCGTTTGCGCGCTTGCAATGACGACTACATGTACTACTCGAATGGTCATCTATCCGGCTTCATACACCGGCAAAGGCTCTTCAGATGTACCTTGATGCACTTGCCTGGAAAGAAATACCAACACCCACACAAATACAATCGTTGTTTTTTTTCAAACAGGTTTTCGTGAAGTATGTGTATTGCGCTTACTTTTGAACACGTAGAGATCATCGGAAGCGCGACAAATTGCTGATTCGGTGGCTTGTATATCTTTGATGAAGTCGAATATTATGTTATCTAGGATTTTTTCTTGTGTACGTTAGATATTTCGAGATTATCTGTCAGAGTAGGTAGATATCCTGACCGCATCCGATCAATCCCGCAAAATGGTCGGATGTATCTAGTTTTACAAGTACATGGTGATTTTGCAAATCGATACGATTTCGAATGCCAAAGAAAAACAATGGAATGCTACCCTAACGTTGTTTGGTTTTACAGAAATAGTTGTTTGGAAATCCACAGGATTTTCAAGGACAGAACCAACACATACACCCAAACTCGCACAGATTTTCGCTCTGCCTTTTGAGAACAATGGTCGAGAGCAACGCCAATGCACTCAAAAGTGTCAGCAGGTCACGCAGCGATTGACGCGCCCCGACATGAAGCGCGTCAATCACTACCACTTCAATTGTCGTCGAGAATTCGTGTGCCGATCCAGAGATTTTGCTTGGACCAGCACGAAAAGCACGACCGACCGAAGACGACCTTGTCCGAGCTCGGCCAGCCCCCACTTGCACAACACAATTTATCTCCACTTGAGCAACCGACCGATCTGCGAAGTCAGCAACGCAACTCCCCGCAGTCATGAAGTTCAGCATGTTCCTGGTCGCCGCACTTGCCGTCGTCGGTGTCGTCGCTGCCGTCGACCAACCTGCCGTCGCGCAACCTGCCCTGAAGACGGCCGCCGAAGCACTCGAGAAGGTGCAAGCGTCCGAGTTGCCGGATGGTGTCACGCTCACAGGAACGACCGAGAAGATCGACCAACCTGCCGGTGCCGTCGCCACAATCGCCGCCAAGGAAGGAGCCGACAACAACAAGGACGACAAGGAGCAATACGGATGGGGCCTTGGCCTTGGTGGTGGCTGGGGTCTCGGCGGTGGCTGGGGCAACTGGGGTGGCTGGGGCGGATTCGGACCCTACCGCTTCGGGTTCATGTGCGGTGGCTCCCCTGGCTGGGCCTATCCGCTGGGCTACTGGAACATGTTCGGTGCTGGTCTGTACGGCGGCAGCTGCGGCCTCGGCATGCCTTTTGGCGGTCTCTACTACTGCTAAGTTTGACCCGCGGATGGATAGTTGGGGGATGGATGGCTGGGTGTTGCTGGAAGTCGTCGGTGGCACGCCCCGCGTTTGCGCGCTTGCAATGACGACTACATGTACTACTCGAATGGTCATCTATCCGGCTTCATACACCGGCAAAGGCTCTTCAGATGTACCTTGACGCACTTGCCTGGAAAGAAATACCAACACCCACACAAATACAATCGTTGTTTTTTTTTCAAACAGGTTTTCGTGAAATATGTGTATTGCGCTTACTTTTGAACACGCAGAGATCATCGGAAGCGCGACAAATTGCTGATTCGGTGGCTTGTATATCTTTGATGAAGTCGAATATTATGTTATCTAGGATTTTTTCTTGTGTACGTTAGATATTTCGAGATTATCTGTCAGAGTAGGTAGATATCCTGACCGCATCCGATCAATCCCGCAAAATGGTCGGATGTATCTAGTTTTACAAGTACATGGTGATTTTGCAAATCGATACGATTTCGAATGCCAAAGAAAAACAATGGAATGCTACCCTAACGTTGTTTGGTTTTACAGAAATAGTTGTTTGGAAATCCACAGGATTTTCAAGGACAGAACCAACACATACACCCAAACTCGCACAGATTTTCGCTCTGCCTTTTGAGAACAATGGTCGAGAGCAACGCCAACACTCAAAAGTGTCAGCAGGTCACGCAGCGATTGACGCGCCCCGACATGAAGCGCGTCAATCACTACCACTTCAATTGTCGTCGAGAATTCGTGTGCCGATCCAGAGATTTTGCTTGGACCAGCACGAAAAGCACGACCGACCGAAGACGACCTTGTCCGAGCTCGGCCAGCCCCCACTTGCACAACACAATTTATCTCCACTTGAGCAACCGACCGATCTGCGAAGTCAGCAACGCAACTCCCCGCAGTCATGAAGTTCAGCATGTTCCTGGTCGCCGCACTTGCCGTCGTCGGTGTCGTCGCTGCCGTCGACCAACCTGCCGTCGCGCAACCTGCCCTGAAGACGGCCACCGAAGCACTCGAGAAGGTGCAAGCGTCCGAGTTGCCGGATGGTGTCACGCTCACAGGAACGACCGAGAAGATCGACCAACCTGCCGGTGCCGTCGCCACAATCGCCGCCAAGGAAGGAGCCGACAACAACAAGGACGACAAGGAGCAATACGGATGGGGCCTTGGCCTTGGTGGTGGCTGGGGTCTCGGCGGTGGCTGGGGCAACTGGGGTGGCTGGGGCGGATTCGGACCCTACCGCTTCGGGTTCATGTGCGGTGGCTCCCCTGGCTGGGCCTATCCGCTGGGCTACTGGAACATGTTCGGTGCTGGTCTGTACGGCGGCAGCTGCGGCCTCGGCATGCCTTTTGGCGGTCTCTACTACTGCTAAGTTTGACCCGCGGATGGATAGTTGGGGGATGGATGGCTGGGTGTTGCTGGAAGTCGTCGGTGGCACGCCCCGCTTGCAATGACGACTACATGTACTACTCGAATGGTCATCTATCCGGCTTCATACACCGGCAAAGGCTCTTCAGATGTACCTTGACGCACTTGCCTGGAAAGAAATACCAACACCCACACAAATACAATCGTTGTTTTTTTTCAAACAGGTTTTCTTGAAATATGTGTATTGCGCTTACTTTTGAACACGTAGAGATCATCGGAAGCGCGACAAATTGCTGATTCGGTGGCTTGTATATCTTTGATGAAGTCGAATATTATGTTATCTAGGATTTTTTCTTGTGTACGTTAGATATTTCGAGATTATCTATCAGAGTAGGTAGATATCCTGGCCGCATCCGATCAATCCCGCAAAATGGTCGGATGTATCTAGTTTTACAAGTACATGGTGATTTTGCAAATCGATACGATTTCGAATGCCAAAGAAAAACAATGGAATGCTACTCTAACGTTGTTTGGTTTTACAGAAATAGTTGTTTGGAAATCCACAGGATTTTCAAGGACAGAACCAACACATACACCCAAACTCGCACAGATTTTCGTTCTGCCTTTTGAGAACAATGGTCGAGAGCAACGCCAATGCACTCAAAAGTGTCAGCAGGTCACGCAGCGATTGACGCGCCCCGACATGAAGCGCGTCAATCACTACCACTTCAATTGTCGTCGAGAATTCGTGTGCCGATCCAGAGATTTTGCTTGGACCAGCACGAAAAGCACGACCGACCGAAGACGACCTTGTCCGAGCTCGGCCAGCCCCCACTTGCACAACACAATTTATCTCCACTTGAGCAACCGACCGATCTGCGAAGTCAGCAACGCAACTCCCCGCAGTCATGAAGTTCAGCATGTTCCTGGTCGCCGCACTTGCCGTCGTCGGTGTCGTCGCTGCCGTCGACCAACCTGCCGTCGCGCAACCTGCCCTGAAGACGGCCGCCGAAGCACTCGAGAAGGTGCAAGCGTCCGAGTTGCCGGATGGTGTCACGCTCACAGGAACGACCGAGAAGATCGACCAACCTGCCGGTGCCGTCGCCACAATCGCCGCCAAGGAAGGAGCCGACAACAACAAGGACGACAAGGAGCAATACGGATGGGGCCTTGGCCTTGGTGGTGGCTGGGGTCTCGGCGGTGGCTGGGGCAACTGGGGTGGCTGGGGCGGATTCGGACCCTACCGCTTCGGGTTCATGTGCGGTGGCTCCCCTGGCTGGGCCTATCCGCTGGGCTACTGGAACATGTTCGGTGCTGGTCTGTACGGCGGCAGCTGCGGCCTCGGCATGCCTTTTGGCGGTCTCTACTACTGCTAAGTTTGACCCGCGGATGGATAGTTGGGGGATGGATGGCTGGGTGTTGCTGGAAGTCGTCGGTGGCACGCCCCGCTTGCAATGACGACTACATGTACTACTCGAATGGTCATCTATCCGGCTTCATACACCGGCAAAGGCTCTTCAGATGTACCTTGACGCACTTGCCTGGAAAGAAATACCAACACCCACACAAATACAATCGTTGTTTTTTTTCAAACAGGTTTTCTTGAAATATGTGTATTGCGCTTACTTTTGAACACGTAGAGATCATCGGAAGCGCGACAAATTGCTGATTCGGTGGCTTGTATATCTTTGATGAAGTCGAATATTATGTTATCTAGGATTTTTTCTTGTGTACGTTAGATATTTCGAGATTATCTGTCAGAGTAGGTAGATATCCTGACCGCATCCGATCAATCCCGCAAAATGGTCGGATGTATCTAGTTTTACAAGCGGCCCAAGCATCGCTGTCATGGCGAGCCTAGTACATGGTGATTTTGCAAATCGATACGATTTCGAATGCCAAAGAAAAACAATGGAATGCTACCCTAACGTTGTTTGGTTTTACAGAAATAGTTGTTTGGAAATCCACAGGATTTTCAAGGACAGAACCAACACATACACCCAAACTCGCACAGATTTTCGTTCTGCCTTTTGAGAACAATGGTCAGCAACGCCAATGCACTCAAAAGTGTCAGCAGGTCACGCAGCGATTGACGCGCCCCGACATGAAGCGCGTCAATCACTACCACTTCAATTGTCGTCGAGAATTCGTGTGCCGATCCAGAGATTTTGCTTGGACCAGCACGAAAAGCACGACCGACCGAAGACGACCTTGTCCGAGCTCGGCCAGCCCCCACTTGCACAACACAATTTATCTCCACTTGAGCAACCGACCGATCTCCGAAGTCAGCAACGCAACTCCCCGCAGTCATGAAGTTCAGCATGTTCCTGGTCGCCGCACTTGCCGTCGTCGGTGTCGTCGCTGCCGTCGACCAACCTGCCGTCGCGCAACCTGCCCTGAAGACGGCCGCCGAAGCACTCGAGAAGGTGCAAGCGTCCGAGTTGCCGGATGGTGTCACGCTCACAGGAACGACCGAGAAGATCGACCAACCTGCCGGTGCCGTCGCCACAATCGCCGCCAAGGAAGGAGCCGACAACAACAAGGACGACAAGGAGCAATACGGATGGGGCCTTGGCCTTGGTGGTGGCTGGGGTCTCGGCGGTGGCTGGGGCAACTGGGGTGGCTGGGGCGGATTCGGACCCTACCGCTTCGGGTTCATGTGCGGTGGCTCCCCTGGCTGGGCCTATCCGCTGGGCTACTGGAACATGTTCGGTGCTGGTCTGTACGGCGGCAGCTGCGGCCTCGGCATGCCTTTTGGCGGTCTCTACTACTGCTAAGTTTGACCCGCGGATGGATAGTTGGGGGATGGATGGCTGGGTGTTGCTGGAAGTCGTCGGTGGCACGCCCCGCTTGCAATGACGACTACATGTACTACTCGAATGGTCATCTATCCGGCTTCATACACCGGCAAAGGCTCTTCAGATGTACCTTGTGTCACGAGTACAGCTCGTGTGAGACCAATCGTGCACTCGATTCAGCTCAACGGAACCGTTCTCGCCATCTCATGTCAAGATCGCATCAGAACCTGAAGCACCTTCGCATTGTGCAAGTTCCCTATAGTTAGCTACTGCATTCCTTCGAGGTAGCTAGAGCTTCTTTCAGTCTTAAATTCGCCTCTTCAATACGAAGTGCAGCAATTTCCAGCTTAGCCAGCAAGACTCAAGCCGTGCACAACGGAGTGTTCTGTTAAGAACGTGACAATTTCGAAATTAGAGTTACTCAAGGAGTCACTCTGTCTACCGACTTCGGCTACAAGTTCAAGATCTCGCGGAGATGCCTCGCTCAGCAATCCAGTTTCCCTGTGTGAAGACGGCACGGCTAGACGACGGCTGCGACGGTCAAGAACTTACAATGCGCCCTGGTGAAGGCCCGAATGTCTCGAGGCTGTGTGACGCGCCGTCGGCAATGCCTGCTGCGGCCAACGTCTCTTCACCAACTTCCTCTCCATCGACCATGGCGACCGATCAAGTCCTGGCACAGTTTATCCAGATGATAGCGGTCCATCAAGCCATGATGCAGGAGACTACATGCAAGATGCAGGCGCTCTTGATTCAACAAGCGTCTTTCCAGTCGGAATTGCTTGCTGAGGCAAACTTCCAGTGCACAACGCTTGAACAAGAGTTTTGGGCGGATTACCCTGCGAAGAGCGCCAATCTCACCGAGAACTGTGGTGTTATGACCAGCCCAGTTTCTCTGCTTCCTACCACTTGGCGTGAATTTTCTGCTTTCGAGCCAACTCAGCCAGTGGGTATGCTGCCTGGTGACAGATATGATCTCTGGCATCGGCAAGTCGGCAATATTACGTCAGCGTTGTCAGGTTTTCCGACTACTTCCCAGTTTGAGCCGGAAGAGTCAAAGTCACGTGACGTCCTGGTCACAGACCTGCGGCAGCTCGATCGGAGCTCCGAGGTCTTCAAGTCGGCCAATAGCAATCACTCTGACAGATGCAGCATTGCTGGTTCGACCACGTCTTCTTTTCCGCCACGCATGCAACGTGTGCCTGCGGATTCTAGTCCATTTACATTCCAAGGTCAGCCTGGTGAAGACCTCGAACAATGGATAGCTCAAGTTGAAGAGCACTTTTCGGCCTTTGCAGTCCACGACGAGGAGGAGAATTCGCTTGACGTCCGCATGGTTGCCCCCTTCTTGGGTTTAGATGCCATGGATTGGTACTACGAATTCTGTGACTCTTTCCAGATCAATTCCCGGTCATGGACGTTGTTCAAGGCACATATTCGTGCTGGTTTTGGGAGAAACGACTTCGAGTCACTGTCCAACGAGCACACACTGTCAGCAAATGAGTGCCAATGCCACGACGCTGTGATTGTGGGCGTTGGTACTTCTCACAATGACAACTTGGAGACTCCTAGAGTGATGAACAATCGTATTCTACCTAGGGATGCAGCTCCGACTATCAATGATGCCGAGGACTGTGGCGTCGTGACCAACCCGATTTCTATGCTTCCTGTCACACGGATTGAATTGCCTGCTTTCGAGACAACTCAGCCAGTGGATATGCATATGCTGCCTGGCGACAGGTATGATCTGCGGGTCAGCAATATTTCGTCAGCGTTGTCAGGTTTCCTGACTACTTCCCAGTTTGAGCTGGATGAATCAAAGCCGCGTGACGTCCTGCTCGCCCTGGATTTTGTTACGAAAATCCCGAAATTTCATTGCCGAACGAACGCAATTGCGGCGTTGACGGCTCTGAAAACTATTATTCCTGCCTGGCCACGAGTTGTGTGCCGGCAACCTCGTGTCTGCCCGGTATTGGTGACACTGAGAGTGTTTCCTATCGTCCCCGAAACAACGACGAGAGCGTGGACAGTAAGGTCTGCGTTGGCATCGAGCGTTGTTCTTCAGGGATATCTGTTGGCGACAATTCTATCCTGTCTGTCAGAGGGTCGTCGTTCAGCGCTACCCATTTTGAAGCGAATTGTGTCGTATCAGTCAGCACAAGTTCGCTACGATCTACGGCTTATTGCCATTTGCCCGTCACAAAACCCAATCAGCCGATGGAGGTACTGCAATGCGGCGATATCGCTCGAGTCGGGCCTCCTCAGGTTCACAATAATGTCCCTTCGACATTTGGACCAGGCTCGGTGCCTCCGACTAATTTCCAGCTTCTTAGCGTGGAATATTCAGAGTCGTGTGGGCCCCTGCTGGGGACCCAAATTATTCATTGTGGGACCCTCGACGTTTTGCACTCAACCGGACCCTCACCAACTAGTGACGTCGACTGTTTGGTGGCATTGTCTTCACGGCCGCGTTCAAGTGATCAGCGTGTGCCGTCACCCTCGAGTTCATCGCATATTGATGACTCAGAGTCTACTAGCTGTCCCAACCAGCCTTACTATGGACCGAATCGTCCTGGCAATTGTGGTGATTTCAGCAAGCTCTTTTGTGGTTATGGCCACGAGCCTCTTCTCCGTTTGGCCCCCGACATTGATATTTGTGTGGCGCCATTCAATTCTCCAGTGCTGGCTAGCGACAGCTTTTCGAAGCCTCACTTCAAGTCGCTTGCTTCAGCCATTGCACCCCCGTGGAGATCATTTACTACTTTACGCCGTATTGCGGCGCTTCTGCATCAAGTCTTGGCTGCATTCCCTGCTCACTACAATACAGCGTTTCTAAGGGAGGGAGTGTCACGAGTACAGCTCGTGTGAGACCAATCGTGCACTCGATTCAGCTCAACGGAACCGTTCTCGCCATCTCATGTCAAGATCGCATCAGAACCTGAAGCACCTTCTCATTGTGCAAGTTCCCTATAGTTAGCTACTGCATTCCTTCGAGGTAGCTAGAGCTTCTTTCAGTCTTAAATTCGCCTCTTCAATACGAAGTGCAGCAATTTCCAGCTTAGCCAGCAAGACTCAAGCCGTGCACAACGGAGTGTTCTGTTAAGAACGTGACACCTTGACGCACTTGCCTGGAAAGAAATACCAACACCCACACAAATACAATCGTTGTTTTTTTTCAAACAGGTTTTCTTGAAATATGTGTATTGCGCTTACTTTTGAACACGTAGAGATCATCGGAAGCGCGACAAATTGCTGATTCGGTGGCTTGTATATCTTTGATGAAGTCGAATATTATGTTATCTAGGATTTTTTCTTGTGTACGTTAGATATTTCGAGATTATCTGTCAGAGTAGGTAGATATCCTGACCGCATCCGATCAATCCCGCAAAATGGTCGGATGTATCTAGTTTTACAAGTACATGGTGATTTTGCAAATCGATACGATTTCGAATGCCAAAGAAAAACAATGGAATGCTACCCTAACGTTGTTTGGTTTTACAGAAATAGTTGTTTGGAAATCCACAGGATTTTCAAGGACAGAACCAACACATACACCCAAACTCGCACAGATTTTCGTTCTGCCTTTTGAGAACAATGGTCAGCAACGCCAATGCACTCAAAAGTGTCAGCAGGTCACGCAGCGATTGACGCGCCCCGACATGAAGCGCGTCAATCACTACCACTTCAATTGTCGTCGAGAATTCGTGTGCCGATCCAGAGATTTTGCTTGGACCAGCACGAAAAGCACGACCGACCGAAGACGACCTTGTCCGAGCTCGGCCAGCCCCCACTTGCACAACACAATTTATCTCCACTTGAGCAACCGACCGATCTGCGAAGTCAGCAACGCAACTCCCCGCAGTCATGAAGTTCAGCATGTTCCTGGTCGCCGCACTTGCCGTCGTCGGTGTCGTCGCTGCCGTCGACCAACCTGCCGTCGCGCAACCTGCCCTGAAGACGGCCACCGAAGCACTCGAGAAGGTGCAAGCGTCCGAGTTGCCGGATGGTGTCACGCTCACAGGAACGACCGAGAAGATCGACCAACCTGCCGGTGCCGTCGCCACAATCGCCGCCAAGGAAGGAGCCGACAACAACAAGGACGACAAGGAGCAATACGGATGGGGCCTTGGCCTTGGTGGTGGCTGGGGTCTCGGCGGTGGCTGGGGCAACTGGGGTGGCTGGGGCGGATTCGGACCCTACCGCTTCGGGTTCATGTGCGGTGGCTCCCCTGGCTGGGCCTATCCGCTGGGCTACTGGAACATGTTCGGTGCTGGTCTGTACGGCGGCAGCTGCGGCCTCGGCATGCCTTTTGGCGGTCTCTACTACTGCTAAGTTTGACCCGCGGATGGATAGTTGGGGGATGGATGGCTGGGTGTTGCTGGAAGTCGTCGGTGGCACGCCCCGCGTTTGCGCGCTTGCAATGACGACTACATGTACTACTCGAATGGTCATCTATCCGGCTTCATACACCGACAAAGGCTCTTCAGATGTACCTTGACGCACTTGCCTGGAAAGAAATACCAACACCCACACAAATACAATCGTTGCTTTTTTCAAACAGGGTTTCGTGAAATATGTGTATTGCGCTTACTTTTGAACACGCAGAGATCATCGGAAGCGCGACAAATTGCTGATTCGGTGGCTTGCATATCTTTGATGAAGTCGAATATTATGTTATCTAGGATTTTTTTCTTGTGTACGTTAGATATTTCGAGATTATCTGTCAGAGTAGGTAGATATCCTGACCGCATCCGATCAATACCGCAAAATGGTCGGATGTATCTAGTTTTACAAGTACATGGTGATTTTGACACGATTTCGAATGCCAAAGAAAAACAATGGAATGCTACCCTAACGTTGTTTGGTTTTACAGAAATAGTTGTTTGGAAATCCACAGGATTTTCAAGGACAGAACCAACACATACACCCAAACTCGCACAGATTTTCGCTCTGCCTTTTGAGAACAATGGTCGAGAGCAACGCCAATGCACTCAAAAGTGTCAGCAGGTCACGCAGCGATTGACGCGCCCCGACATGAAGCGCGTCAATCACTACCACTTCAATTGTCGTCGAGAATCGATGTGCCAATCCAAAGAATTTGCTTGGACCAGCACGAAAAATACGACCGACCGAAGCGGACCTCAGCCGACTTCGCGGGCAACCCCCACTTGCACAAAACAATTTATCTCCACTTGAGCAACCGACCGATCTGCGAAGTCAGCAACGCAACTCCCCGCAGTCATGAAGTTCAGCATGTTCCTGGTCGCCGCACTTGCCGTCGTCGGTGTCGTCGCTGCCGTCGACCAACCTGCCGTCGCGCAACCTGCCCTGAAGACGGCCACCGAAGCACTCGAGAAGGTGCAAGCGTCCGAGTTGCCGGATGGTGTCACGCTCACAGGAACGACCGAGAAGATCGACCAACCTGCCGGTGCCGTCGCCACAATCGCCGCCAAGGAAGGAGCCGACAACAACAAGGACGACAAGGAGCAATACGGATGGGGCCTTGGCCTTGGTGGTGGTTGGGGTCTCGGCGGTGGCTGGGGCAACTGGGGTGGCTGGGGCGGATTCGGACCCTACCGCTTCGGGTTCATGTGCGGCGGCTCCCCTGGCTGGGCCTATCCGCTGGGCTACTGGAACATGTTCGGTGCTGGTCTGTACGGCGGCAGCTGCGGCCTCGGCATGCCTTTTGGCGGTCTCTACTACTGCTAAGTTTGACCCGCGGATGGATAGTTGGGGGATGGATGGCTGGGTGTTGCTGGAAGTCGTCGGTGGCACGCCCCGCGTTTGCGCGCTTGCAATGACGACTACATGTACTACTCGAATGGTCATCTATCCGGCTTCATACACCGACAAAGGCTCTTCAGATGTACCTTGACGCACTTGCCTGGAAAGAAATACCAACACCCACACAAATACAATCGTTGCTTTTTTCAAACAGGGTTTCGTGAAATATGTGTATTGCGCTTACTTTTGAACACGCAGAGATCATCGGAAGCGCGACAAATTGCTGATTCGGTGGCTTGCATATCTTTGATGAAGTCCAATATTATTTTATCTAGGATTTTTCTTGTGTACGTTAGATATTTCGAGATTATCTGTCAGAGTAGGTAGATATCCTGACCGCATCCGATCAATACCGCAAAATGGTCGGATGTATCTAGTTTTACAAGTACATGGTGATTTTGACACGATTTCGAATGCCAAAGAAAAACAATGGAATGCTACCCTAACGTTGTTTGGTTTTACAGAAATAGTTGTTTGGAAATCCACAGGATTTTCAAGGACAGAACCAACACATACACCCAAACTCGCACAGATTTTCGCTCTGCCTTTTGAGAACAATGGTCGAGAGCAACGCCAATGCACTCAAAAGTGTCAGCAGGTCACGCAGCGATTGACGCGCCCCGACATGAAGCGCGTCAATCACTACCACTTCAATTGTCGTCGAGAATCGATGTGCCAATCCAAAGAATTTGCTTGGACCAGCACGAAAAATACGACCGACCGAAGCGGACCTCAGCCGACTTCGCGGGCAACCCCCACTTGCACAAAACAATTTAACTCCGCTTGAGCAACCCAACCGATCTCTGGATTCAGCACCGCAGTCATAAAGTTCAGCATGTTCCTGGTCGCCGCCCTTGCCGTCGTCGGTGTCGTCGCTGCCGTCGACCAACCTGCCGTCGCGCAACCTGCCCTGAAGACGGCCGCCGAAGCACTCGAGAAGGTGCAAGCGTCCGCGTTGCCGGATGGTGTCACGCTCACAGGAACGACCGAGAAGATCGACCAACCTGCCGGTGCCGTCGCCACAATCGCCGCCAAGGAAGGAGCCGACAACAACAAGGACGACAAGGAGCAATACGGATGGGGCCTTGGCCTTGGTGGTGGCTGGGGTCTCGGCGGTGGCTGGGGCAACTGGGGTGGCTGGGGCGGATTCGGACCCTACCGCTTCGGGTTCATGTGCGGCGGCTCCCCTGGCTGGGCCTATCCGCTGGGCTACTGGAACATGTTCGGTGCTGGTCTGTACGGCGGCAGCTGCGGCCTCGGCATGCCTTTTGGCGGTCTCTACTACTGCTAAGTTTGACCCGCGGATGGATAGTTGGGGGATGGATGGCTGGGTGTTGCTGGAAGTCGTCGGTGGCACGCCCCGCGTTTGCGCGCTTGCAATGACGACTACATGTACTACTCGAATGGTCATCTATCCGGCTTCATACACCGACAAAGGCTCTTCAGATGTACCTTGACGCACTTGCCTGGAAAGAAATACCAACACCCACACAAATACAATCGTTGCTTTTTTCAAACAGGGTTTCGTGAAATATGTGTATTGCGCTTACTTTTGAACACGCAGAGATCATCGGAAGCGCGACAAATTGCTGATTCGGTGGCTTGCATATCTTTGATGAAGTCCAATATTATTTTATCTAGGATTTTTCTTGTGTACGTTAGATATTTCGAGATTATCTGTCAGAGTAGGTAGATATCCTGACCGCATCCGATCAATACCGCAAAATGGTCGGATGTATCTAGTTTTACAAGTACATGGTGATTTTGCAAATCGCCACGATTTCGAATGCCAAAGAAAAACAATGGAATGCTACCCTAACGTTGTTTGGTTTCACAGAAATAGTTGTTTGGAAATCCACAGGATTTTCAAGGACAGAACCAACACATACACCCAAACTCGCACAGATTTTCGCTCTGCCTTTTGAGAACAATGGTCGGCCAATGCACTCAAAAGTGTCAGCAGGTCACGCAGCGATTGACGCGCCCCGACATGAAGCGCGTCAATCACTACCACTCCAATTGTCGTCGAGAATTCGTGTGCCGATCCAGAGATTTTGCTTGGACCAGCACGAAAAGCACGACCGACCGAAGACGACCTTGTCCGAGCTCGGCCAGCCCCCACTTGCACAACACAATTTATCTCCACTTGAGCAACCGACCGATCTCCGAAGTCAGCAACGCAACTCCCCGCAGTCATGAAGTTCAGCATGTTCCTGGTCGCCGCCCTTGCCGTCGTCGGTGTCGTCGCTGCCGTCGACCAACCTGCCGTCGCGCAACCTGCCGTGAAGACGGCCGCCGAAGCACTCGAGAAGGTGCAAGCGTCCGCGTTGCCGGATGGTGTCACGCTCACAGGAACGACCGAGAAGATCGACCAACCTGCCGGTGCCGTCGCCACAATCGCCGCCAAGGAAGGAGCCGACAACAACAAGGACGACAAGGAGCAATACGGATGGGGACTTGGCCTTGGTGGTGGCTGGGGTCTCGGCGGTGGCTGGGGCAACTGGGGTGGCTGGGGCGGATTCGGACCCTACCGCTTCGGGTTCATGTGCGGTGGCTCCCCTGGCTGGGCCTATCCGCTGGGCTACTGGAACATTTTCGGTGCTGGTCTGTACGGCGGCAGCTGCGGCCTCGGCATGCCTTTTGGCGGTCTCTACTACTGCTAAGTTTGACCCGCGGATGGATAGTTGGGGGATGGATGGCTGGGTGTTGCTGGAAGTCGTCGGTGGCACGCCCCGCTTGCAATGACGACTACATGTACTACTCGAATGGTCATCTATCCGGCTTCATACACCGGCAAAGGCTCTTCAGATGTACCTTGACGCACTTGCCTGGAAAGAAATACCAACACCCACACAAATACAATCGTTGTTTTTTTTCAAACAGGTTTTCGTGAAATATGTGTATTGCGCTTACTTTTGAACACGTAGAGATCATCGGAAGCGCGACAAATTGCTGATTCGGTGGCTTGCATATCTTTGATGAAGTCCAATATTATTTTATCTAGGATTTTTCTTGTGTACGTTAGATATTTCGAGATTATCTGTCAGAGTAGGTAGATATCCTGACCGCATCCGATCAATACCGCAAAATGGTCGGATGTATCTAGTTTTACAAGTACATGGTGATTTTGACACGATTTCGAATGCCAAAGAAAAACAATGGAATGCTACCCTAACGTTGTTTGGTTTCACAGAAATAGTTGTTTGGAAATCCACAGGATTTTCAAGGACAGAACCAACACATACACCCAAACTCGCACAGATTTTCGCTCTGCCTTCTGAGAACAATGGTCGAGAGTAACGCCAATGCACTCAAAAGTGTCAGCAGGTCACGCAGCGATTGACGCGCCCCGACATGAAGCGCGTCAATCACTACCACTTCAATTGTCGTCGAGAATTCGTGTGCCGATCCAGAGATTTTGCTTGGACCAGCACGAAAAGCACGACCGACCGAAGACGACCTTGTCCGAGCTCGGCCAGCCCCCACTTGCACAACACAATTTATCTCCACTTGAGCAACCGACCGATCTGCGAAGTCAGCAACGCAACTCCCCGCAGTCATGAAGTTCAGCATGTTCCTGGTCGCCGCACTTGCCGTCGTCGGTGTCGTCGCTGCCGTCGACCAACCTGCCGTCGCGCAACCTACCGATGCGCGTGTAGCGCTCAACCGCATCCGACTTCCACCGGCCGAACAGTTTTACCGCCAAACTGTCAAATCCCGCGTTGAAAAGTGCGCTCGCGCCTCCACTTCGCAGTGAATGTGAACTGTACTGCTCGGGGTCCTGCCCAGCTCGCACCGCTGCGGTTTTTATCGCGTTTACTACTTGCCGGACTTGAAGAATACGGGTCGCGTCAATTCTACAGAGCAGTGAGGATTCTGCCACTCCGAGAGACTTGTGGTGCTCCGCTAGATACCACACGGCTCGAACGGGACAGCACCACCGAAACCCAGAACTCTCGAGTCTGCGCGTAGCACCTTCGCCAAATTGGTCCGCCTTGCTCCCTCGAAACCGAATGACCACAGCTGCAACCTGTTCCAGCTCATTGACCTCTTTTTCATCTTTTCCAACAAACTTCACGTCTGCTCGTTGGATAGCGTACGGCTGTACTTTGGAGCCAACAGCTAAGTATTCCGACCGTCGCAAAAGAAAGAAGAAGCCCATGACCGAAGCCCCCCAAATGACTCGGTCCTGGGCTTCCGCGAAATTGAGGAGCTTGTGCATCTGTCGGAGAATGGCGACTGTTGGCGCCCACCGTGGGGCTTCTTCCATCCATGGGACCAGCAATAGGTAGCGAATAGCGCGAGTTGATATGAGTGCTCCTGTGGTTTTTCGGGGAGCCATTGCGAGAAACCGAGCCATTCACACCACTGGCACCACTGCTTCCAGGTACCGCTATACTTCGCAGCTGATGTCGTGGCCAACGATCGGGACTGAAGTTGCTGGAAAAGTTCTTGTAAAGTTTTCTGCATTCCTTCGGAATTGGAGTCTGTGACCACAACAATGAGAAATTAGTCCACCGCGTAAGATACGGCTCGGTCCAGGCTCGCGATGCCGCATCGGCCATGATATTCGTAGATCCTGGTAGGTGTTCGGCGGACACGCGTAAATTGAAGTAGGCTTCGGCCAGGCCGATGGCCCTGTTGATTTCTTGACTGAGGACGTTCGATGAATTAAGTTTGTTGCTCCAGCTCACAGCAGACACGTTATCGCTCCAGCATTTAACATGCACTAGCTTGCCGTTCGCTTGCTGATTCCACTTCGAACCCCACGACCACAATGCCAGCGCAATGCACAAATCCTCTCTGACATTGATCGTGAAATCATCGTTCCCGACGACGACTTGATCAATCCGCTGCAGTTCCTGCTCGTCAAACTTGGCTTGGATGAAGCTGTTGGACGACGGATCGAGTACGGCCAGGCCAATATTTGAGGCGTCCATGAAAATTTCAGCATGTGGTGCTGGTAGCTCTCCAAACACCGCTAAGGGGAGCTCTGCTAGACATCCATGGCTCAAAATTTGATCAAACCATACCAAATCTTTTGTTGAACCTTTGGACAAGCGAGCGCTGCCAAAGCGAGGGGTAGCATTGCATTGAGTCTGCAGCCGTTGATAAAACGGCTTCGCTGTGCGAAGGCACACAGCCACATGCCGAAGGGACCCGAGCATCTTATACAGTTCTGTCTTGGAGGCCTTGCCCTTCTTTTGCATGTTCATCACTCGAGTTCGTGCTTTGCTGATCTTCTCGCTGGGAATTGACACAGTGCGCCGCACTGTATTCCATCTGAGACCCAGTGCCACCAGTTCAGATGCCCAGGGAGAGAATTTAGCCTCATTGATGGAGCGAGGACCGAGGATAGCCAGCATGGCATGCCTCAATGTTGCTTCAGCCAGCTGTAGTCTGTCATCAACGTCAGGTTCGACCAAAATGTGGTCGTCAACCCACTCATACGGAAAGAATGGGTTCTCGTCGACCGCATCCGAGACTGAAGCAGGTGAGTTTGATCTCAAAAGCCACGAGATCGCTCGGCCGAAGAGGGCGTAGCACGGTGGAGAACCGGACCACCCAAATGGAGCAGCCATATCAATTATAACAATCCCCAGCTCCTTCACATAAGCTGCCATGCGAAACACTTGATCGGCACGAGTTCGCAAATGTCGAAAAGCGCCTTTAACGTCGTCCCCCTTGAGAATGCGGATTCGACCGGCATGACCGTTGTTCGCCAGATACTCGATTCTTCTCGCAATAATTGTCACGGACTCGTAGCGCACTTTGGGGACGGATTCAGCAATAAACGCATCATTCACGGACTCATGCCTCGGATATGACAAGTCGTGAATCGTGCGAACTTCGTCCGATGGATCCGTGTCCTTCTTTTCCACTGCTCCCAGTGGACTGCATACCACTTCGGGCCATTGATCCAGAATGTCCGCTTCTACCACCAGATATTGGCCGGAGTCTTGCCCTTCGCGGATGCTCCTTGTAACTGCACGCAGATACCGCCGACACGATCCATGGTTTTTCGAAGGAGGTCGCCGCGGAGGTGGACCCTGGCGCCATTGGACGTCGATGCCGTGTTCAGCTATTGCGATTAGAAGATCGAGATGAGGGTATCCATGTAATACCAGACGAAGTGTGTCGGGGTTCAGGGCCTTGTTGGGCCTGTGGTCACCACTGGATTCGCCTCGAACAAATTGTGTTGCATCTTTGACACTCAAATTCTGCGCGCGGATAAGTTGAGAGAGAGTCGAACAAGCGAGTTTGTCGATACTGTATGGGTCAGTCGATTTTGCTCGCTTGAACCCTTTGCTGCGGTGTAAGGTCGACACCTTACACTCTTGCCGTAGTAGCTCCGTTTCCAACGCGAGCTGTATTTTCTGCGCTGATGACTTCGACAGCGTGACTTCTCTGGGTCGCTCGGTGCCACCACACCCGCGATTGTTCGATTGCCGTTTCCTTCGTGGAACTCACGTCTTGGCTGACAACTACCGGGACCTCCCAAGCGGACCGTTGCTTTTAGCACTGGATGAGTAGCGCTGTCAGCAAGTGCTTGGGTCCGGAGCACCCTGTCAGCTACACTTATTGCTTTTGTTCCAGGACCCCCCAAATGAACCGTTGCTGTCAGCACTGGTTTCGCAGTGCCGCCGGCAAGTACTTGGGACTGGAATGTTTCGTTCCTTTTTAACTTTCCTTCAGAGGCTGATGCACGACACGATATCGGATCACACCTGTCGATCGTACCCTCAGTGGCTCCATCAACTCTGTTTCGCATTGACGGCCATTTTTCGAGATCCCCGCCGTCCGGTACTCGAGATCCTGTCTTCAGGCGATCTCGCTGCTGCGCTATCCCGGTATTACAAGGCAGACGCGCAGTCAATCTGCCCTTGAGGAGTCAAAGCTGCTTGTGCTCATTCTTCAGCCCCTGGAATCGTCTGTTGATCTCGTTCTTGACGAGCGGGTGCATTTTTTTCGGAACAAAGTGTCCGCGCCCGCTAGGACACCCACCGTCACCTTCGGCTTCACAGCCGAGGTTCGAAAGAAATCGCATGCACAGACTGAGAGACTGACCGGACGCGGGGTCAACTTGCACAGGTAGCTGCTGTAGGACACCGAGAGGTATTTTCCCAAGTCTGCGCTTGCCTTCACGCTTAATGATCGTCTCTTGATTACCTCCTGCACGATCGCGTGTGAGAGGTGCTGCGGCCGCTGCGTGCACCGTGTTGGTGGCCTGACGATGTAGTTTGACGAACATCAGGTCTCTCAGCAGGCGGTCATCGGAGGAGCACCGCTGTTTGACCTGTGTGAGGTCCTCGTTTGCCTCTGCGGCGCTCCGAAAATCCTCTAGGACGTCATTTACCCAATATACCAGTGCTGAGAGGTCCTTTGAGCTCCAGGCTACTTGAGTCAAGGTTTCCTCGATAAACTCCACAATACACTCGACCAACTGGACCAGCTCAGCACAGCAATACTCTCGGGCATACGTCAGGAAAACTCTAGCTGCATCAGCCACTTCTTCGATACTTGTGGCAGGTGGAGCTGCAGCGAATTCCGCCGAGGCGGACAGGTTGTCAAAATTTGATCCCCCAGCTTCCAACCACGCAATTCGATCTTCTTGTTGGAATCTGGCAAAGTGACGAATTGACAGTCCACTTGAGCCGAACCGCAGATCATATGCACGAGTGCATACTCCCGGTAGCGCCTTGAATTTCACGTGCAAGGACCGAGCCAGACTTTTCACAAAAACGGTAGAGGACTTACCTTTGTGCCTTGCTGATGTCACGCGTTCGTGCACGTACTTCTGGGCTTCACGAGGGGCAAAATCAAACTTTGATGTTGAAGCCACCTTCTTGGCTGGCGCTGGTGTTGACATTGGCTGCGGCGCCTGCGCTGTGACCAATGCAGATTCCCTTGTCGCTAGTGCTCGGTCCTCGGAGAGCTGGCGAGTGGCAAGAAAATGTTGCATGAGGTCTGGATCGTCGCTGAGTTTTTCCATAATGAGCGCGTCATGATCGACGGCAGTTCGAAGTCGCTTTTGACGATACTCAATCTGTTCCGCCGGGGTTGCCACTGCTTCATGAGCGCGTTTAGTGCCGTCTTGCTGTCCATGGAGGCGACCTTGACCGCCACGTTCCCGTTCCGAGTGGTCTTGGGGAGTTTCATCGTCATCGGTAAATGGATCGAAAAGCCCGTCAGCTGCTGCTACCGACCCATCGGTGTTGCCACTATGATGTGGGCGTTGTGGCACCGGTGGACGGCAGAAGGATTCTCCAATAGTTGAAGGGACAGGACTGGCGCCTCCGTCGACATGATATGCAAAGTCGACTGCATGTTGTAGGACGAAGCTGACTTCGTCGCCAGTTTTTGGGTCCAGCCAATGGCACTCCTTATCGCCACTAGGATGAATGCTCTCGTCCAGCATTTCTTCGAGCACCACCTCGATATTTTTGGAGCCCATATTTCCTTCTTTTCCCAGAAGGCGGTTCAGAATTGAACCTTCTAGAGACGCCAAATCGTCCGTACTCCACTCGATGCAGTTGAAGTGCACATGCTCCAGGAGAAGTGCAACCACGGGAGCCACAACAGAGACAGAGTCTGCCACTACGTGGAATCGGTGCCCTGCAGACGCGATCGTGATCTTGTCACCTTCCACCACGACGACTTATCCATAGTGGACTTGATCGGCAATCTTGGCAGACAACATGCGTCGCAACAGGAACTCTCTCCCCGCCTTGTTCACTTCGTTTGCCGTGACCGTATGCGCCTCGGCCACATTACGTGGCACGCGTCCTTCTCCGCCTTGCAGGCTGCGGAATGAGACCCATTCTGCGTCTAACCGCATTACCTTCGCGTAGAACGGCTGGTCGAAATCTCCGTCGACCACTTCCGGGGTCAGGTGGAGATAGGAGCGAGACGAAAGACGAACCATCTTCTGGAGTGCTAAAGGGGTGGTTACCGCAGGTGAGGCGCGAAGCAGGAGGGCTTAAGCTCGATCAGGACAATCTAAAACTAACGACTCGTGGCCCGACGGACTCCTACGTTAGTTTCATCTTGTGCTGCCTCTGCAGAAAAGCTATTTTCGCGCGTAGCTCGAAAACCTCCATTTCGTGAAATATGTGTATTGCGCTTACTTTTGAACACGTAGAGATCATCGGAAGCGCGACAAATTGCTGATTCGGTGGCTTGTATATCTTTGATGAAGTCGAATATTATGTTATCTAGGATTTTTTCTTGTGTACGTTAGACAAAGTCGCGCTTCGCACGAAGAAGCTCTGAAATTTGGCTTCTGAATTGTTGTCCTGAGATACTACATGTTTCTCTTCTCTCTTTTTGTCTTGAGCTAGCATGACAGGCCAACACTTTATTTGTGCCCTTGCAAGGTCTGCAGCTCAGAGTCTGAAGTGGCGCACATCTCGTGGTGTGTCCGAGTCCACGAGACATACGCCACTTCTGATTGGTCAAAACCAGCTGAAATCGATTCAGAGGACTCCAATTTCCCTCCAGGTTCTACAAATTTGGGTTAAAACGACAATAATAGGCGGGAACTCCATTTGAGGAGAGACTCTCCCTCAACAAGACCAGAACTAGTACTAAGTAAGCTCAGTTGCACCGACTTCCTCGCCAGCGCTTGTTGCGCTACGAGTCGCGGGCGAGCAATGGGTTGGTCAACAAGAGCAACCATCGTGTGCTACTGTGCTAATTGGTACCGCCTTTAAAACCCTTTACTGCAAACTTTGTCATAATAATTAGGAACCTTGCTAGCAACATCACCAGTACTTCAGTTAGGTTTGTTTTCAATGGTTCTATTTTCTTTGGTTTAATAAGATCGTATAAAATAGTTATGACATAGAACTCTACTAAAGGTCGAACCCACCCCACTCGCTGCTGTTCAATTAACACTACTACTCGGTCCAAGCACCAGAACTTTAGCATATCACTGCTATTAGTAGTGCTATTATCTCTAAGACTTTTAACCAAAAGTATATATGTCAATTCCTGTGCAAAATACCAACGTAGACTGTATGTATCACTGCCTTTCACCTATATCAAGGGATAAGGCCAGTTCTCCACTCGTATTGCCGACTTGAAATGTTAAGGAATCACGGCGTCATTTCACTGCTTAGCCCCTATTACTTTCATCCATCGTATTTTTCTTTCACCACCTACAAACCATCTACAACTTGCGACTTACTCTTTCTTTGTTATCGACCTGCGTACTCTCCCGGGGCGGCCGCTCCGGGTAGCCTATTCTATATTGAAGCAGAAGACTGTTACCTACGTGTACTTTGAATTGGCTGTCCGTCGTACGGACTCCGTACAGCGTATCCGTTACACTACCAGGGTGAAACTCTAGCTATGCACTACGTGTCACGTAGTACGTAGTATCAAAAATGTAGTGAAGCAATAGCCTTTCATTTTGAGGCCGGAGCCCCTAAGACTGAAAATACTAGTACGACTCACGTAACTAAAACGACTTCGTCCTACGACGTACAGTGTAGAAATTTCTGTGTGTCGGGTTCCCGCTACCTGCAGTTTTTGCATCGTGCTATAAGAATCCGACGCTCTGCTTACACCTTGTTGGACATGCGCGAGCTTACGAGGTTTTTCCTGAACTCCTCGGCCGACGCGACGTGAGCTGTTCCTCGCGTCGGGTGCAGCTTGGTCAGCGTCTGCGCCAAGTATCCGTCTCAGACAATGGCGTACATCAGTTTGCCCATGCAGAAGACGAATGAGTGTAAGCTCGAGACGAACCCCAGAATGGGAATCCACTTGAAGCCCGAGGTGGTGCTATTGTCGCCGAAAATCGTCTTATATCCGTCAGCGAGTTGACGTACACATCGGTGCCGTGACCTTCGCGCAACACCCATACGCTCTAATTGGCTTATACATTTCATCGATCAGAGCTAATTGGCTAATAGATTTCGGACTTAGCTGAGGTGGACGACACAGGCAACACGCAGGTAATATATCAATTTAAGCGGGGTATTCTGTTCAGCTAACGTTGTTATACTTGTTTGTATCTCCCCTTTTAAAACGATCACATCATATCGTGCCAGGGTATGTTGTTTTCTAAAATCGCACCTCCACTCGCATCGCTCTTTAGCTCTGAAATAAATTTCAGAGAATATTTCGAGATTATCTATCAGAGTAGGTAGATATCCTGACCGCATCCGATCAATCCCGCAAAATGGTCGGATGTATCTAGTTTTACAAGTACATGGTGATTTTGCAAATCGATACGATTTCGAATGCCAAAGAAAAACAATGGAATGCTACCCTAACGTTGTTTGGTTTTACAGAAATAGTTGTTTGGAAATCCACAGGATTTTCAAGGACAGAACCAACACATACACCCAAACTCGCACAGATTTTCGCTGGTCATCTATCCGGCTTCATACACCGACAAAGGCTCTTCAGATGTACCTTGACGCACTTGCCTGGAAAGAAATACCAACACCCACACAAATACAATCGTTGCTTTTTTCAAACAGGGTTTCGTGAAATATGTGTATTGCGCTTACTTTTGAACACGCAGAGATCATCGGAAGCGCGACAAATTGCTGATTCGGTGGCTTGCATATCTTTGATGAAGTCCAATATTATTTTATCTAGGATTTCTTCTTGTGTACGTTAGATATTTCGAGATTATCTGTCAGAGTAGGTAGATATCCTGACCGCATCCGATCAATACCGCAAAATGGTCGGATGTATCTAGTTTTACAAGTACATGGTGATTTTGCAAATCGCCACGATTTCGAATGCCAAAGAAAAACAATGGAATGCTACCCTAACGTTGTTTGGTTTCACAGAAATAGTTGTTTGGAAATCCACAGGATTTTCAAGGACAGAACCAACACATACACCCAAACTCGCACAGATTTTCGCTCTGCCTTTTGAGAACAATGGTCGAGAGCAACGCCAATGCACTCAAAAGTGTCAGCAGGTCACGCAGCGATTGACGCGCCCCGACATGAAGCGCGTCAATCACTACCACTTCAATTGTCGTCGAGAATTCGTGTGCCGATCCAGAGATTTTGCTTGGACCAGCACGAAAAGCACGACCGACCGAAGACGACCCTGTCCGAGCTCGGCCAGCCCCCACTTGCACAACACAATTTATCTCCACTTGAGCAACCGACCGATCTCCGAAGTCAGCAACGCAACTCCCCGCAGTCATGAAGTTCAGCATGTTCCTGGTCGCCGCCCTTGCCGTCGTCGGTGTCGTCGCTGCCGTCGACCAACCTGCCGTCGCGCAACCTGCCCTGAAGACGGCCGCCGAAGCACTCGAGAAGGTGCAAGCGTCCGCGTTGCCGGATGGTGTCACGCTCACAGGAACGACCGAGAAGATCGACCAACCTGCCGGTGCCGTCGCCACAATCGCCGCCAAGGAAGGAGCCGACAACAACAAGGACGACAAGGAGCAATACGGATGGGGCCTTGGCCTTGGTGGTGGCTGGGGTCTCGGCGGTGGCTGGGGCAACTGGGGTGGCTGGGGCGGATTCGGACCCTACCGCTTCGGGTTCATGTGCGGCGGCTCCCCTGGCTGGGCCTATCCGCTGGGCTACTGGAACATGTTCGGTGCTGGTCTGTACGGCGGCAGCTGCGGCCTCGGCATGCCTTTTGGCGGTCTCTACTACTGCTAAGTTTGACCCGCGGATGGATAGTTGGGGGATGGATGGCTGGGTGTTGCTGGAAGTCGTCGGTGGCACGCCCCGCGTTTGCGCGCTTGCAATGACGACTACATGTACTACTCGAATGGTCATCTATCCGGCTTCATACACCGACAAAGGCTCTTCAGATGTACCTTGACGCACTTGCCTGGAAAGAAATACCAACACCCACACAAATACAATCGTTGCTTTTTTCAAACAGGGTTTCGTGAAATATGTGTATTGCGCTTACTTTTGAACACGCAGAGATCATCGGAAGCGCGACAAATTGCTGATTCGGTGGCTTGCATATCTTTGATGAAGTCCAATATTATTTTATCTAGGATTTCTTCTTGTGTACGTTAGATATTTCGAGATTATCTGTCAGAGTAGGTAGATATCCTGACCGCATCCGATCAATACCGCAAAATGGTCGGATGTATCTAGTTTTACAAGTACATGGTGATTTTGACACGATTTCGAATGCCAAAGAAAAACAATGGAATGCTACCCTAACGTTGTTTGCTTTTACAGAAATAGTTGTTTGGAAATCCACAGGATTTTCAAGGACAGAACCAACACATACACCCAAACTCGCACAGATTTTCGCTCTGCCTTTTGAGAACAATGGTCGAGAGCAACGTCAATGCACTCAAAAGTGTCAGCAGGTCACGCAGCGATTGACGCGCCCCGACATGAAGCGCGTCAATCACTACCACTTCAATTGTCGTCGAGAATCGATGTGCCAATCCAAAGAATTTGCTTGGACCAGCACGAAAAATACGACCGACCGAAGCGGACCTCAGCCGACTTCGCGGGCAACCCCCACTTGCACAAAACAATTTAACTCCGCTTGAGCAACCCAACCGATCTCCGGATTCAGCACCGCAGTCATGAAGTTCATCATGTTCCTGGTCGCCGCCCTTGCCGTCGTCGGTGTCGTCGCTGCCGTCGACCAACCTGCCGTCGCGCAACCTGCCCTGAAGACGGCCGCCGAAGCACTCGAGAAGGTGCAAGCGTCCGCGTTGCCGGATGGTGTCACGCTCACAGGAACGACCGAGAAGATCGACCAACCTGCCGGTGCCGTCGCCACAATCGCCGCCAAGGAAGAAGTCGACAACAACAAGGACGACAAGGAGCAATACGGATGGGGCCTTGGCCTTGGTGGTGGCTGGGGTCTCGGCGGTGGCTGGGGCAACTGGGGTGGCTGGGGCGGATTCGGACCCTACCGCTTCGGGTTCATGTGCGGCGGCTCCCCTGGCTGGGCCTATCCGCTGGGCTACTGGAACATGTTCGGTGCTGGTCTGTACGGCGGCAGCTGCGGCCTCGGCATGCCTTTTGGCGGTCTCTACTACTGCTAAGTTTGACCCGCGGATGGATAGTTGGGGGATGGATGGCTGGGTGTTGCTGGAAGTCGTCGGTGGCACGCCCCGCGTTTGCGCGCTTGCAATGACGACTACATGTACTACTCGAATGGTCATCTATCCGGCTTCATACACCGACAAAGGCTCTTCAGATGTACCTTGACGCACTTGCCTGGAAAGAAATACCAACACCCACACAAATACAATCGTTGCTTTTTTCAAACAGGGTTTCGTGAAATATGTGTATTGCGCTTACTTTTGAACACGCAGAGATCATCGGAAGCGCGACAAATTGCTGATTCGGTGGCTTGCATATCTTTGATGAAGTCCAATATTATTTTATCTAGGATTTTTTCTTGTGTACGTTAGATATTTCGAGATTATCTGTCAGAGTAGGTAGAGATCCTGACCGCATACCGCAAAATGGTCGGATGTATCTAGTTTTACAAGTACATGGTGATTTTGCAAATCGCCACGATTTCGAATGCCAAAGAAAAACAATGGAATGCTACCCTAACGTTGTTTGCTTTTACAGAAATAGTTGTTTGGAAATCCACAGGATTTTCAAGGACAGAACCAACACATACACCCAAACTCGCACAGATTTTCGCTCTGCCTTTTGAGAACAATGGTCGAGAGCAACGTCAATGCACTCAAAAGTGTCAGCAGGTCACGCAGCGATTGACGCGCCCCGACATGAAGCGCGTCAATCACTACCACTTCAATTGTCGTCGAGAATCGATGTGCCAATCCAAAGAATTTGCTTGGACCAGCACGAAAAATACGACCGACCGAAGCGGACCTCAGCCGACTTCGCGGGCAACCCCCACTTGCACAAAACAATTTATCTCCACTTGAGCAACCGACCGATCTGCGAAGTCAGCAACGCAACTCCCCGCAGTCATGAAGTTCATCATGTTCCTGGTCGCCGCACTTGCCGTCGTCGGTGTCGTCGCTGCCGTCGACCAACCTGCCGTCGCGCAACCTGCCCTGAAGACGGCCACCGAAGCACTCGAGAAGGTGCAAGCGTCCGCGTTGCCGGATGGTGTCACGCTCACAGGAACGACCGAGAAGATCGACCAACCTGCCGGTGCCGTCGCCACAATCGCCGCCAAGGAAGGAGCCGACAACAACAAGGACGACAAGGAGCAATACGGATGGGGCCTTGGCCTTGGTGGTGGCTGGGGTCTCGGCGGTGGCTGGGGCAACTGGGGTGGCTGGGGCGGATTCGGACCCTACCGCTTCGGGTTCATGTGCGGCGGCTCCCCTGGCTGGGCCTATCCGCTGGGCTACTGGAACATGTTCGGTGCTGGTCTGTACGGCGGCAGCTGCGGCCTCGGCATGCCTTTTGGCGGTCTCTACTACTGCTAAGTTTGACCCGCGGATGGATAGTTGGGGGATGGATGGCTGGGTGTTGCTGGAAGTCGTCGGTGGCACGCCCCGCGTTTGCGCGCTTGCAATGACGACTACATGTACTACTCGGATGGTCATCTATCCGGCTTCATACACCGACAAAGGCTCTTCAGATGTACCTTGACGCACTTGCCTGGAAAGAAATACCAACACCCACACAAATACAATCGTTGCTTTTTTCAAACAGGGTTTCGTGAAATATGTGTATTGCGCTTACTTTTGAACACGCAGAGATCATCGGAAGCGCGACAAATTGCTGATTCGGTGGCTTGCATATCTTTGATGAAGTCCAATATTATTTTATCTAGGATTTTTCTTGTGTACGTTAGATATTTCGAGATTATCTGTCAGAGTAGGTAGAGATCCTGACCGCATCCGATCAATACCGCAAAATGGTCGGATGTATCTAGTTTTACAAGTACATGGTGATTTTGACACGATTTCGAATGCCAAAGAAAAACAATGGAATGCTACCCTAACGTTGTTTGCTTTTACAGAAATAGTTGTTTGGAAATCCACAGGATTTTCAAGGACAGAACCAACACATACACCCAAACTCGCACAGATTTTCGCTCTGCCTTTTGAGAACAATGGTCGAGAGCAACGCCAATGCACTCAAAAGTGTCAGCAGGTCACGCAGCGATTGACGCGCCCCGACATGAAGCGCGTCAATCACTACCACTTCAATTGTCGTCGAGAATCGATGTGCCAATCCAAAGAATTTGCTTGGACCAGCACGAAAAATACGACCGACCGAAGCGGACCTCAGCCGACTTCGCGGGCAACCCCCACTTGCACAAAACAATTTATCTCCACTTGAGCAACCGACCGATCTGCGAAGTCAGCAACGCAACTCCCCGCAGTCATGAAGTTCATCATGTTCCTGGTCGCCGCACTTGCCGTCGTCGGTGTCGTCGCTGCCGTCGACCAACCTGCCGTCGCGCAACCTGCCCTGAAGACGGCCACCGAAGCACTCGAGAAGGTGCAAGCGTCCGCGTTGCCGGATGGTGTCACGCTCACAGGAACGACCGAGAAGATCGACCAACCTGCCGGTGCCGTCGCCACAATCGCCGCCAAGGAAGGAGCCGACAACAACAAGGACGACAAGGAGCAATACGGATGGGGCCTTGGCCTTGGTGGTGGCTGGGGTCTCGGCGGTGGCTGGGGCAACTGGGGTGGCTGGGGCGGATTCGGACCCTACCGCTTCGGGTTCATGTGCGGCGGCTCCCCTGGCTGGGCCTATCCGCTGGGCTACTGGAACATGTTCGGTGCTGGTCTGTACGGCGGCAGCTGCGGCCTCGGCATGCCTTTTGGCGGTCTCTACTACTGCTAAGTTTGACCCGCGGATGGATAGTTGGGGGATGGATGGCTGGGTGTTGCTGGAAGTCGTCGGTGGCACGCCCCGCGTTTGCGCGCTTGCAATGACGACTACATGTACTACTCGGATGGTCATCTATCCGGCTTCATACACCGACAAAGGCTCTTCAGATGTACCTTGACGCACTTGCCTGGAAAGAAATACCAACACCCACACAAATACAATCGTTGCTTTTTTCAAACAGGGTTTCGTGAAATATGTGTATTGCGCTTACTTTTGAACACGCAGAGATCATCGGAAGCGCGACAAATTGCTGATTCGGTGGCTTGCATATCTTTGATGAAGTCCAATATTATTTTATCTAGGATTTTTCTTGTGTACGTTAGATATTTCGAGATTATCTGTCAGAGTAGGTAGAGATCCTGACCGCATCCGATCAATACCGCAAAATGGTCGGATGTATCTAGTTTTACAAGTACATGGTGATTTTGACACGATTTCGAATGCCAAAGAAAAACAATGGAATGCTACCCTAACGTTGTTTGCTTTTACAGAAATAGTTGTTTGGAAATCCACAGGATTTTCAAGGACAGAACCAACACATACACCCAAACTCGCACAGATTTTCGCTCTGCCTTTTGAGAACAATGGTCGAGAGCAACGTCAATGCACTCAAAAGTGTCAGCAGGTCACGCAGCGATTGACGCGCCCCGACATGAAGCGCGTCAATCACTACCACTTCAATTGTCGTCGAGAATCGATGTGCCAATCCAAAGAATTTGCTTGGACCAGCACGAAAAATACGACCGACCGAAGCGGACCTCAGCCGACTTCGCGGGCAACCCCCACTTGCACAACACAATTTATCTCCACTTGAGCAACCGACCGATCTGCGAAGTCAGCAACGCAACTCCCCGCAGTCATGAAGTTCAGCATGTTCCTGGTCGCCGCACTTGCCGTCGTCGGTGTCGTCGCTGCCGTCGACCAACCTGCCGTCGCGCAACCTGCCCTGAAGACGGCCACCGAAGCACTCGAGAAGGTGCAAGCGTCCGCGTTGCCGGATGGTGTCACGCTCACAGGACCAACCTGCCGGTGCCGTCGCCACAATCGCCGCCAAGGAAGGAGCCGACAACAACAAGGACGACAAGGAGCAATACGGATGGGGCCTTGGCCTTGGTGGTGGCTGGGGTCTCGGCGGTGGCTGGGGCAACTGGGGTGGCTGGGGCGGATTCGGACCCTACCGCTTCGGGTTCATGTGCGGCGGCTCCCCTGGCTGGGCCTATCCGCTGGGCTACTGGAACATGTTCGGTGCTGGTCTGTACGGCGGCAGCTGCGGCCTCGGCATGCCTTTTGGCGGTCTCTACTACTGCTAAGTTTGACCCGCGGATGGATAGTTGGGGAATGGATGGCTGGGTGTTGCTGGAAGTCGTCGGTGGCACGCCCCGCGTTTGCGCGCTTGCAATGACGACTACATGTACTACTCGGATGGTCATCTATCCGGCTTCATACACCGACAAAGGCTCTTCAGATGTACCTTGACGCACTTGCCTGGAAAGAAATACCAACACCCACACAAATACAATCGTTGCTTTTTTCAAACAGGGTTTCGTGAAATATGTGTATTGCGCTTACTTTTGAACACGCAGAGATCATCGGAAGCGCGACAAATTGCTGATTCGGTGGCTTGCGTATCTTTGATGAAGTCCAATATTATTTTATCTAGGATTTCTTCTTGTGTACGTTAGATATTTCGAGATTATCTGTCAGAGTAGGTAGATATCCTGACCGCATCCGATCAATACCGCAAAATGGTCGGATGTATCTAGTTTTACAAGTACATGGTGATTTTGCAAATCGCCACGATTTCGAATGCCAAAGAAAAACAATGGAATGCTACCCTAACGTTGTTTGGTTTCACAGAAATAGTTGTTTGGAAATCCACAGGATTTTCAAGGACAGAACCAACACATACACCCAAACTCGCTCAGATTTTCGCTCTGCCTTTTGAGAACAATGGTCGAGAGCAACGCCAATGCACTCAAAAGTGTCAGCAGGTCACGCAGCGATTGACGCGCCCCGACATGAAGCGCGTCAATCACTACCACTTCAATTGTCGTCGAGAATCGATGTGCCAATCCAAAGAATTTGCTTGGGCCAGCACGAAAAATACGACCGACCGAAGCGGACCTCAGCCGACTTCGCGGGCAACCCCCACTTGCACAAAACAATTTAACTCCGCTTGAGCAACCCAACCGATCTCCGGATTCAGCACCGCATTCATGAAGTTCATCATGTTCCTGGTCGCCGCCCTTGCCGTCGTCGGTGTCGTCGCTGCCGTCGACCAACCTGCCGTCGCGCAACCTGCCCTGAAGACGGCCGCCGAAGCACTCGAGAAGGTGCAAGCGTCCGCGTTGCCGGATGGTGTCACGCTCACAGGAACGACCGAGAAGATCGACCAACCTGCCGGTGCCGTCGCCACAATCGCCGCCAAGGAAGGAGCCGACAACAACAAGGACGACAAGGAGCAATACGGATGGGGCCTTGGCCTTGGTGGTGGCTGGGGTCTCGGCGGTGGCTGGGGCAACTGGGGTGGCTGGGGCGGATTCGGACCCTACCGCTTCGGGTTCATGTGCGGCGGCTCCCCTGGCTGGGCCTATCCGCTGGGCTACTGGAACATGTTCGGTGCTGGTCTGTACGGCGGCAGCTGCGGCCTCGGCATGCCTTTTGGCGGTCTCTACTACTGCTAAGTTTGACCCGCGGATGGATAGTTGGGGGATGGATGGCTGGGTGTTGCTGGAAGTCGTCGGTGGCACGCCCCGCGTTTGCGCGCTTGCAATGACGACTACATGTACTACTCGAATGGTCATCTATCCGGCTTCATACACCGACAAAGGCTCTTCAGATGTACCTTGACGCACTTGCCTGGAAAGAAATACCAACACCCACACAAATACAATCGTTGCTTTTTTCAAACAGGGTTTCGTGAAATATGTGTATTGCGCTTACTTTTGAGCACGCAGAGATCATCGGAAGCGCGACAAATTGCTGATTCGGTGGCTTGCATATCTTTGATGAAGTCCAATATTATTTTATCTAGGATTTCTTCTTGTGTACGTTAGATATTTCGAGATTATCTGTCAGAGTAGGTAGATATCCTGACCGCATCCGATCAATACCGCAAAATGGTCGGATGTATCTAGTTTTACAAGTACATGGTGATTTTGACACGATTTCGAATGCCAAAGAAAAACAATGGAATGCTACCCTAACGTTGTTTGCTTTTACAGAAATAGTTGTTTGGAAATCCACAGGATTTTCAAGGACAGAACCAACACATACACCCAAACTCGCACAGATTTTCGCTCTGCCTTTTGAGAACAATGGTCGAGAGCAACGCCAATGCACTCAAAAGTGTCAGCAGGTCACGCAGCGATTGACGCGCCCCGACATGAAGCGCGTCAATCACTACCACTTCAATTGTCGTCGAGAATCGATGTGCCAATCCAAAGAATTTGCTTGGACCAGCACGAAAAATACGACCGACCGAAGCGGACCTCAGCCGACTTCGCGGGCAACCCCCACTTGCACAAAACAATTTAACTCCGCTTGAGCAACCCAACCGATCTCCGGATTCAGCACCGCAGTCATGAAGTTCATCATGTTCCTGGTCGCCGCCCTTGCCGTCGTCGGTGTCGTCGCTGCCGTCGACCAACCTGCCGTCGCGCAACCTGCCCTGAAGACGGCCGCCGAAGCACTCGAGAAGGTGCAAGCGTCCGCGTTGCCGGATGGTGTCACGCTCACAGGAACGACCGAGAAGATCGACCAACCTGCCGGTGCCGTCGCCACAATCGCCGCCAAGGAAGAAGTCGACAACAACAAGGACGACAAGGAGCAATACGGATGGGGCCTTGGCCTTGGTGGTGGCTGGGGTCTCGGCGGTGGCTGGGGCAACTGGGGTGGCTGGGGCGGATTCGGACCCTACCGCTTCGGGTTCATGTGCGGCGGCTCCCCTGGCTGGGCCTATCCGCTGGGCTACTGGAACATGTTCGGTGCTGGTCTGTACGGCGGCAGCTGCGGCCTCGGCATGCCTTTTGGCGGTCTCTACTACTGCTAAGTTTGACCCGCGGATGGATAGTTGGGGGATGGATGGCTGGGTGTTGCTGGAAGTCGTCGGTGGCACGCCCCGCGTTTGCGCGCTTGCAATGACGACTACATGTACTACTCGAATGGTCATCTATCCGGCTTCATACACCGACAAAGGCTCTTCAGATGTACCTTGACGCACTTGCCTGGAAAGAAATACCAACACCCACACAAATACAATCGTTGCTTTTTTCAAACAGGGTTTCGTGAAATATGTGTATTGCGCTTACTTTTGAACACGCAGAGATCATCGGAAGCGCGACAAATTGCTGATTCGGTGGCTTGCATATCTTTGATGAAGTCCAATATTATTTTATCTAGGATTTCTTCTTGTGTACGTTAGATATTTCGAGATTATCTGTCAGAGTAGGTAGATATCCTGACCGCATCCGATCAATACCGCAAAATGGTCGGATGTATCTAGTTTTACAAGTACATGGTGATTTTGCAAATCGCCACGATTTCGAATGCCAAAGAAAAACAATGGAATGCTACCCTAACGTTGTTTGGTTTCACAGAAATAGTTGTTTGGAAATCCACAGGATTTTCAAGGACAGAACCAACACATACACCCAAACTCGCACAGATTTTCGCTCTGCCTTTTGAGAACAATGGTCGAGAGCAACGCCAATGCACTCAAAAGTGTCAGCAGGTCACGCAGCGATTGACGCGCCCCGACATGAAGCGCGTCAATCACTACCACTTCAATTGTCGTCGAGAATTCGTGTGCCGATCCAGAGATTTTGCTTGGACCAGCACGAAAAGCACGACCGACCGAAGACGACCCTGTCCGAGCTCGGCCAGCCCCCACTTGCACAACACAATTTATCTCCACTTGAGCAACCGACCGATCTCCGAAGTCAGCAACGCAACTCCCCGCAGTCATGAAGTTCAGCATGTTCCTGGTCGCCGCCCTTGCCGTCGTCGGTGTCGTCGCTGCCGTCGACCAACCTGCCGTCGCGCAACCTGCCCTGAAGACGGCCGCCGAAGCACTCGAGAAGGTGCAAGCGTCCGCGTTGCCGGATGGTGTCACGCTCACAGGAACGACCGAGAAGATCGACCAACCTGCCGGTGCCGTCGCCACAATCGCCGCCAAGGAAGGAGCCGACAACAACAAGGACGACAAGGAGCAATACGGATGGGGCCTTGGCCTTGGTGGTGGCTGGGGTCTCGGCGGTGGCTGGGGCAACTGGGGTGGCTGGGGCGGATTCGGACCCTACCGCTTCGGGTTCATGTGCGGCGGCTCCCCTGGCTGGGCCTATCCGCTGGGCTACTGGAACATGTTCGGTGCTGGTCTGTACGGCGGCAGCTGCGGCCTCGGCATGCCTTTTGGCGGTCTCTACTACTGCTAAGTTTGACCCGCGGATGGATAGTTGGGGGATGGATGGCTGGGTGTTGCTGGAAGTCGTCGGTGGCACGCCCCGCGTTTGCGCGCTTGCAATGACGACTACATGTACTACTCGAATGGTCATCTATCCGGCTTCATACACCGACAAAGGCTCTTCAGATGTACCTTGACGCACTTGCCTGGAAAGAAATACCAACACCCACACAAATACAATCGTTGCTTTTTTCAAACAGGGTTTCGTGAAATATGTGTATTGCGCTTACTTTTGAACACGCAGAGATCATCGGAAGCGCGACAAATTGCTGATTCGGTGGCTTGCATATCTTTGATGAAGTCCAATATTATTTTATCTAGGATTTTTTCTTGTGTACGTTAGATATTTCGAGATTATCTGTCAGAGTAGGTAGATATCCAGACCGCATTCGATCAATACCGCAAAATGGTCGGATGTATCTAGTTTTACAAGTACATGGTGATTTTGCAAATCGCCACGATTTCGAATGCCAAAGAAAAACAATGGAATGCTACCCTAACGTTGTTTGGTTTCACAGAAATAGTTGTTTGGAAATCCACAGGATTTTCAAGGACAGAACCAACACATACACCCAAACTCGCACAGATTTTCGCTCTGCCTTTTGAGAACAATGGTCGAGAGCAACGCCAATGCACTCAAAAGTGTCAGCAGGTCACGCAGCGATTGACGCGCCCCGACATGAAGCGCGTCAATCACTACCACTTCAATTGTCGTCGAGAATTCATGTGCCGATCCAGAGATTTTGCTTGGACCAGCACGAAAAGCACGACCGACCGAAGACGACCCTGTCCGAGCTCGGCCAGCCCCCACTTGCACAACACAATTTATCTCCACTTGAGCAACCGACCGATCTCCGAAGTCAGCAACGCAACTCCCCGCAGTCATGAAGTTCAGCATGTTCCTGGTCGCCGCCCTTGCCGTCGTCGGTGTCGTCGCTGCCGTCGACCAACCTGCCGTCGCGCAACCTGTCCTGAAGACGGCCGCCGAAGCACTCGAGAAGGTGCAAGCGTCCGCGTTGCCGGATGGTGTCACGCTCACAGGAACGACCGAGAAGATCGACCAACCTGCCGGTGCCGTCGCCACAATCGCCGCCAAGGAAGGAGCCGACAACAACAAGGACGACAAGGAGCAATACGAATGGGGCCTTGGCCTTGGTGGTGGCTGGGGTCTCGGCGGTGGCTGGGGCAACTGGGGTGGCTGGGGCGGATTCGGACCCTACCGCTTCGGGTTCATGTGCGGCGGCTCCCCTGGCTGGGCCTATCCGCTGGGCTACTGGAACATGTTCGGTGCTGGTCTGTACGGCGGCAGCTGCGGCCTCGGCATGCCTTTTGGCGGTCTCTACTACTGCTAAGTTTGACCCGCGGATGGATAGTTGGGGGATGGATGGCTGGGTGTTGCTGGAAGTCGTCGGTGGCACGCCCCGCGTTTGCGCGCTTGCAATGACGACTACATGTACTACTCGAATGGTCATCTATCCGGCTTCATACACCGACAAAGGCTCTTCAGATGTACCTTGACGCACTTGCCTGGAAAGAAATACCAACACCCACACAAATACAATCGTTGCTTTTTTCAAACAGGGTTTCGTGAAATATGTGTATTGCGCTTACTTTTGAGCACGCAGAGATCATCGGAAGCGCGACAAATTGCTGATTCGGTGGCTTGCATATCTTTGATGAAGTCCAATATTATTTTATCTAGGATTTTTTCTTGTGTACGTTAGATATTTCGAGATTATCTGTCAGAGTAGGTAGATATCCAGACCGCATTCGATCAAATACCGCAAAATGGTCGGATGTATCTAGTTTTACAAGTACATGGTGATTTTGCAAATCGCCACGATTTCGAATGCCAAAGAAAAACAATGGAATGCTACCATAACGTTGTTTGGTTTCACAGAAATAGTTGTTTGGAAATCCACAGGATTTTCAAGGACAGAACCAACACATACACCCAAACTCGCACAGATTTTCGCTCTGCCTTTTGAGAACATTGGTCGAGAGCAACGCCAATGCACTCAAAAGTGTCAGCAGGTCACGCAGCGATTGACGCGCCCCGACATGAAGCGCGTCAATCACTACCACTTCAATTGTCGTCGAGAATTCATGTGCCGATCCAGAGATTTTGCTTGGACCAGCACGAAAAGCACGACCGACCGAAGACGACCCTGTCCGAGCTCGGCCAGCCCCCACTTGCACAACACAATTTATCTCCACTTGAGCAACCGACCGATCTCCGAAGTCAGCAACGCAACTCCCCGCAGTCATGAAGTTCAGCATGTTCCTGGTCGCCGCCCTTGCCGTCGTCGGTGTCGTCGCTGCCGTCGACCAACCTGCCGTCGCGCAACCTGTCCTGAAGACGGCCGCCGAAGCACTCGAGAAGGTGCAAGCGTCCGCGTTGCCGGATGGTGTCACGCTCACAGGAACGACCGAGAAGATCGACCAACCTGCCGGTGCCGTCGCCACAATCGCCGCCAAGGAAGGAGCCGACAACAACAAGGACGACAAGGAGCAATACGGATGGGGCCTTGGCCTTGGTGGTGGCTGGGGTCTCGGCGGTGGCTGGGGCAACTGGGGTGGCTGGGGCGGATTCGGACCCTACCGCTTCGGGTTCATGTGCGGCGGCTCCCCTGGCTGGGCCTATCCGCTGGGCTACTGGAACATGTTCGGTGCTGGTCTGTACGGCGGCAGCTGCGGCCTCGGCATGCCTTTTGGCGGTCTCTACTACTGCTAAGTTTGACCCGCGGATGGATAGTTGGGGGATGGATGGCTGGGTGTTGCTGGAAGTCGTCGGTGGCACGCCCCGCGTTTGCGCGCTTGCAATGACGACTACATGTACTACTCGAATGGTCATCTATCCGGCTTCATACACCGACAAAGGCTCTTCAGATGTACCTTGACGCACTTGCCTGGAAAGAAATACCAACACCCACACAAATACAATCGTTGCTTTTTTCAAACAGGGTTTCGTGAAATATGTGTATTGCGCTTACTTTTGAACACGCAGAGATCATCGGAAGCGCGACAAATTGCTGATTCGGTGGCTTGCATATCTTTGATGAAGTCCAATATTATTTTATCTAGGATTTTTTCTTGTGTACGTTAGATATTTCGAGATTATCTGTCAGAGTAGGTAGATATCCTGACCGCATACCGCAAAATGGTCGGATGTATCTAGTTTTACAAGTACATGGTGATTTTGCAAATCGCCACGATTTCGAATGCCAAAGAAAAACAATGGAATGCTACCCTAACGTTGTTTGGTTTCACAGAAATAGTTGTTTGGAAATCCACAGGATTTTCAAGGACAGAACCAACACATACACCCAAACTCGCACAGATTTTCGCTCTGCCTTTTGAGAGCAATGGTCGAGAGCAACGCCAATGCACTCAAAAGTGTCAGCAGGTCACGCAGCGATTGACGCGCCCCGACATGAAGCGCGTCAATCACTACCACTTCAATTGTCGTCGAGAATTCGTGTGCCGATCCAGAGATTTTGCTTGGACCAGCACGAAAAGCACGACCGACCGAAGACGACCCTGTCCGAGCTCGGCCAGCCCCCACTTGCACAACACAATTTATCTCCACTTGAGCAACCGACCGATCTCCGAAGTCAGCAACGCAACTCCCCGCAGTCATGAAGTTCAGCATGTTCCTGGTCGCCGCCCTTGCCGTCGTCGGTGTCGTCGCTGCCGTCGACCAACCTGCCGTCGCGCAACCTGCCCTGAAGACGGCCGCCGAAGCACTCGAGAAGGTGCAAGCGTCCGCGTTGCCGGATGGTGTCACGCTCACAGGAACGACCGAGAAGATCGACCAACCTGCCGGTGCCGTCGCCACAATCGCCGCCAAGGAAGGAGCCGACAACAACAAGGACGACAAGGAGCAATACGGATGGGGCCTTGGCCTTGGTGGTGGCTGGGGTCTCGGCGGTGGCTGGGGCAACTGGGGTGGCTGGGGCGGATTCGGACCCTACCGCTTCGGGTTCATGTGCGGCGGCTCCCCTGGCTGGGCCTATCCGCTGGGCTACTGGAACATGTTCGGTGCTGGTCTGTACGGCGGCAGCTGCGGCCTCGGCATGCCTTTTGGCGGTCTCTACTACTGCTAAGTTTGACCCGCGGATGGATAGTTGGGGGATGGATGGCTGGGTGTTGCTGGAAGTCGTCGGTGGCACGCCCCGCGTTTGCGCGCTTGCAATGACGACTAACATTACATGTATCCATGCATATACTACTATCCCGCTTCATGGCCTAAAAAAAATAGCACAAGATGCTTCTTTTCCAATCACGTTCATTTTTCATTTTCAGTCACGGTGAAGTTGTAACCTCTAATACAGCCTAGAATCCCTTATTCGCTTACTTGGGGTGGCACGCCGTGTACAGTATCTTCAGAACAGACGAAGGAAGTATGTCTTGGTGCACCATCGAGTCTGACCCCGGTACGCTGAGCCCTCTCCTCGTGCTCCGAGTCCCTGCAATAAAACTCCGTCTTCTGTCCCGTTACCACAGGCGTGTTCACCGCCCTCATCGAGGACATCGGCGTGAAGGGCGTGCAGGTGGAGGAGCTGTACACGCTGGACGAGCAGCAGTTCGCTGACCTGTCGCCCGTGTACGGGCTCGTGTTCCTCTTCAAGTACGAGTCGACGCACGGGGAGGACACGGAGCCGCCCGTGTTCGCCGGCGAGGAGGACGGGCTGTTCTTCGCCAAGCAGGTGATCAGCAACGCCTGCGCCACGCAGGCCATCCTGTCCATCCTGCTCAACAGCCAGGACGTCGAGCTGGGCGAGACGCTGACCGAGTTCAAGGCCTTCACGGGTGACTTCCCGTCGGACCTCAAGGGCCTGGCCATCTCCAACAGCGACAAGATCCGTCTGGCCCACAACTCGTTCGCACGGGCGGAGCCGTTCGTCGTGGAGGAGAGGAAGGCCACGGAGGACGACGACGTCTACCACTTCGTGGCGTACGTGCCTGTGAACGGCAAGGTGTACGAGCTGGACGGTCTGCGCGAAGGTCCGATCTGTCTCGGGGAGGTGCCGGAGGTGGAGAACCGCGACGCGTGGCTGCAAGTCGCGTGTCCTGTGATCCAGAAGAGGATCGAGAAGTACGCGGCGTCGGAGATCCGCTTCAACCTGCTAGCGCTGGTGCGCAACCGGATACAGACGTACGAGGAGCAACTCCAAGCGATCATTGAGGCGGGCGGAAGCGAGCAGCAGGCAGCGCAGATCCAAGCGGATCTGGCGTCCGAGCAGCAGAAGCGAGAGAATTGGGCGCTCGAGAACAAGCGCCGCAAGCACAACTACATCCCGTTCATCATCCAACTGCTCAAAACGCTGGCCGAGAAGAAGCAGCTGGAGCCGCTGATCAAGCAGCAGCTCGACGCCCAAAACGCTGCTGCTGCCAATGCAGCGAAGTAAAATGTACGCGCTAAAGTGAGAGAAGAGAGAAAAGAAGAAGAGAAGAATGGCAATCAGATTCAGCGCGTGAGAAAAGAGACGTTAGCGTGTTTTATCAGCAGCAGTAGATGCTGCTGGGACGTTTTCGGGCTAGTAGAGACCTCCGCTTGTTACTCTAACTGCGTTTGGCCCCGCGCTCGCCCCAGAGCTTTCAAAACGCTCGCAGAACCTTCTCGTCTAGCACCCACCACGCAGCTGCAGCACCATGTGGATGGTACCGCCCGCGGCTACATTGTAGTCCTGCAGCGTCTTGTCATCCGCGCTGCATGGATACACCCAACACATTAGCTACCGCTTTGCTCTGCTCTCCAGGATGAAATACAAGCCCACGTACAGCTGCTTGCCGCTGTAGATGAGGCGGATCTGGTCCACCTGGATGCCCTCCTTCTCCTGCAGCGCCTGCTTCACGTGCAGGATCTGCGCACAGCAGCAGCAGCAGGTATAAAGCGTTAGATCTACGCGCTAAGGGGACACCGAATCAACCCAGATCCATCCGTCGTACCGTGTTGTCCGGCTCAAAGTTGAACGTCTGCTTCCGGCCCGTGAGCGTCTACAGCAACAAATCGAACAGCATCGTCAGCGCGTTGTATCAGTGGCAAGCTAGAGATGGAGTATCCCCCAGCGCGCGTACCTTGATTTGGATCTGCATGGTGCTATCGTCTGGGCTTCCGACTCGAGTGTTTCGTGGCAAAAGTGGCAGTGAGGAATCGTCTTCTTTTATCGTTTTCGTACTGTAGTTGTCATAAGTTAATGAACTAATATTCATGAGTTTATGGTTGAAATACTGTTAACTTTACACAAATAGTCTCATAAAGCACACATTTAACCCACTGTTAACAAAATGTGGTAATGATTATGCCAAGTACAGTACATTTATGCCACACAACATTTACATAAATACTTAAATTGGCTTTTTCATCTATCGTTCACTTTGCGTTCGTCTTGAGGCCCGCTGTTGCCATGTTCTCGCTCTTCTGGGGGCTGTGGAGCTATTTATTCTCCAAGGCGGAGCTGCATCTGCTGATCGTGGGGCTGGACGACGCGGGAAAAACGGTAGGTAAGTTGCGGCGGGTGGGCGTCCAGTTAGTGGGGGGAAGTGAGTCTGATTTTTGGGGTGGGATATGTTATATTTCCACGCAGACGCTGTTGGAGCAGCTTAAAGGCATCTTCGGCAAGAAGGCAGGCATCCCGCTGGACAAGATCCCGCCCACTGTGGGACTCAACAGTACGTGGCTTGAATTGGAAGAGGCACTGGTGGTGATGGAGGAAATGACACCCTGATGCTGTTGCGTTACGCAGTCGCTCGAGTTGATATCAAGCGGTCAAGGGTCATTTTCTGGGATCTTGGAGGACAGGTGGGGCTGGCTGCTAGATTGGGTGGAACTTGGGGATGTTGAGGCTGATAGAGACCCTGAATACGTGTGCACAGGAGCGCCTGCGAGCTATCTGGAATAAATACTACAGCGAGAGCCATGGCATCGTGTTCGTGATCGACTCGGCCAATGAAGGACGATTCCAGGAAGCCAAGGAGACATTGCGTACGTGTTCAACGCAGTCATTTTTGCACTGATTGCAATTGGTTGACTGTAGCTTTTGGTCGTTGTTGCAGACGCTATGCTTTCGAACTCAGAGCTCTCGGGAGTGCCGCTGCTAGTGCTGGCCAACAAGATGGACTTGGAGAATGCGCGGACGGTGAACCAGATTTCTGGAATGCTAGATTTAGAGGGCCATCAAGGCGCAGTAGCGAGCTACCCGGTCTGTGCACTGACAAGGTGAGTGGATATTTCGCGCATCTTCAGTAAACCCTGCACCGCTAACTGTGTGTCATTCAATACAGGGAGGGCATTGAAGGCGCGATGAACTGGCTGGTGGATGCTGTAAAAGCAAGCGACAGATATTACGAGAAGACAGCGTCTGGCACTACGTGAGAGACGAGGGCTGATTAATCTTCGACTGTGCAGTTGGCAGGAGCTTACCATCGGCACGCAGTACGCAGCTTTCTTTATAGATGAAGCACCGCACGCGGACCCACATGAGCTTCAATGGTGATGCAGTGCGCGTTCGTTCTAACCAAATCACACAACACAACCCACAACGCCCACCGCTTGCTTTGTATCGTATCGTTTGCCTCGTTCTCCCACAGCCTAACACTCACAAACGTTTGGTCTAAGCCACTCTGTCTCTATGCAACGGGGCAATGAACACCCTTTCCTTTCGTTAAATCCAGCATCCTGTTTCGCTATGCAGCTCTCCATGCCTACAGGCTGCGCGTGCGCGCCAGGGTGCTGAGCTCCACGAGCGAGTGACCCGTTCGGAGAGCCATCTCCTCGGCCGTCTCGTGCTTGGACAGCGCGTCAAACGTGGCCTTGACGACGGTGAAGGGGTTGCGCTGGCCGTGGGTCTTGGACACAATGTCCGTGATACCGAAGCAGTCCAGCACACAGGCCACCGTGTCGCTGACCGTGAGTCCCTTGTCCTTGGGCGCCGGGCGCAGGAACAGCGTCGAGCTGTTCCACTTGCCGCGCACTTCGTGGTACAGCGTGCGGTCGTCGAAGCGGTCGACGTACGTGAAGCGCTTCATGGCCAGCTTGGTGCCGCGCTCAATGGCAATGGGCGGTGACGATCCCTTGCCCACGGCGTATCCGGCCACGCCGCGCATGTTGCCGACCACCACGAGCGCGCGGAAGTTGACGATCCGCTCCTGCGTCGTCACCTTCTGCACCTGGTCCACGTGCACGATCTGGCGCAGCAGCCCCATGCGGCCGAGGTTGAGCTCGCCCTCCTCGTCCTCGTCGGCGAACTCCATCTCCTCGCCCTCCTTGTTCATGGCGCGCATGTCGCGCAGCACGCCGGCGTCGGGCGTCAGGTACTGGCCCGGCTGGTCCGGGTCGGCGAGCGTGAGCCCGTCCTTCTTGAACTCGTCCAAGAGGCGGCGACGCACCTTGCCGCGGTTCTCGGGCGCCACGACCATGAAGCGGCTCTTCTTGGCGGCCTCGGGCATGATCTGGCGGCGCGGCAGCGAGTCCTTGCGGTCCTTGTCGATGATCTTGTCGATGCCCTCGTCGAAGTCGTCGTCCGAGAGGCGCCAGTCGTCCTCCGACGAGAAGCAGGCCACCTGCAGCTTGGTAGCGGTCTGGCGGCCCTGCTGGCGAGCGACGGAGGCCGCGCCCGTGCGGACGGCGAAGCGCTGCAGCATCCTAAACACCTCCACGAAGCTGTGCACGGCAACAAGAATCAATCGCGTCAGTCAGTCAGCCAAGCAGCAGCAGCGGCGACGCGTCGTGCACCACGCGCCTTACCAGGAGAAACCCTAACGAATGAGTGGCCGAACCTGCGGCTCCCCTGACACCCCGATTTGAGGCCCGTGTAAAAGTCGGGTACATGTACCATCATAATGGTACATGTACATATCTCTCGTTAAAATTGACCATCACTCTGCGCCGTTTCCGCACTCGAGACAGATCGATGCGGCTGTCCGCACTGGGCGATTGATCCATCCCAATGGCGACCCAAGGCGAGGCCGAGAGCGCAGCGCTGCGCGAGGAGCTGGAGCTGCTGCGCGGCGACCTGCTGGAGCTGGAGGGCGAGAACGAGCAGCTCCATGAGCAGCTGGCCACGCAGCAGGCGGACGCGAGCGCGCGCAACCTGCAGACGCAGAAGACGCTGCAGCAGAAGGACGAGGAGATCGTGCGTCTGAACGAGACGGTGGCGGGGCTCACGACGCAGCTGCAAGAGACGCTCGACAAGCTGCAGAGCGACGCGGCAGCTGACGCCGAGAAGAGCGTGGAATCAACGCAGGAGAAGCCAAATGCCAGGGCTTTCGAGCAGAAATTCGAAGCGTTGAAGACGCAGAATGAAGCGCTGGAGACGAAGCTGAAGGAACTGCAGGCGCAGCTCGAGAGAGAGGTCACTGCTGGCTTGACGGCGCAGCGACAAGTGGCGCAGGTGGCGGAGGAGAGTAAGGACAAGCGTAGCGAGCTGTACTCGGCGCTGAAGGAGAACGAACTGCTCCGAGATGAGGCACTGGAGATGCAAGAAGCCGTGAGGAAGATGACGGAGCAGGTTAAGGAGTACCAGGCGTCGATGCAGAGTATGAACGATCAGCTGGAGGCGTATCGGGACGCAGTGGATGAACAGACTTTGGAGATCAGGCAGCTGCATACCAAGGTGGAGAAGCTGGAACAGGAGAATGTGAGTGTGGAAGCCAAGTTGATCGAGATGGACGAGCGGGAGAGTGATGTAGACGCACTGATGAATGACGCCAAGGCCAAGTTTGAGATGGAGAAGGCCGTGCTAATTGCTGAACTGGATGATATGCGGCGGAAAATGAAGCAACAGCAGATGCTGCATGAGCAGCAGCAACAACAATTCCAGGAAAATAAGAAGGCGCTGCAAGAAGAAGAGGAGGAGATTACGGTTCGTGGTAGTGCTAGTGTGGCCATGGAAGATATGGGGAAGCAACTTGAAATGCTGCAAGAGTTACGCATCCGGGATAAAAGCACGATTCTGGAGCTGAACCAGCGCATTCTCCAGCAGCAGAGTGACCTGGAGAGTCTTGCAGAGCATTTAAATGTTGAATCCGTGGTTGAGAGTGCTGTTCAGGCCGCACTGCAAAAACAGAAATCTAGACTTGAAGGTGTTGAACAGGAAAATGCAACCGTGAAGCGCCGTCTGAAGGAGCAGCGTGAGCTCGTGCAGGACTTGGAGCTCCGACAGGGTATTGTAGAGAAGCAACTCGTTGAGGCGGAGGAATGGAACGCCAAATACGAACAACAGGCTGGGTTGGAGGACGTTGTCAAGTACCAGAAGAAGTTGCGTGCACAGCTTGAACAGCAGCAGCAAATGAACATCAAACTGCGTCAAGAACTTAATGAACAAGTGGACGCAGCTGGTAAACTACACGTGGCGTTCGAGCGCTTGAAGACTGAAGTGGGTAAACCTGCTGCGTTTGAGTACGATGATATTGCAATTGCAGATCACTTAAAGGGTCAACTAGCGATTAATGAAGCAGTCATGAAGCAAATGGAAACTCAGATTCATGAGTTGGAGGCTGAGAGACTGCGCTTCCTGCAGAAACTGAGAGACCAAGCGCGCCTAACTGGCCACAAGCTCTACGAACAACATGGTTTGACCACCGAGCAGTGGGGTGTCGTTGAAGAGTTCATTGATCGCGTAAAGCACACCCCTGAAGTAGCCAAGCGTCTTCTGCAGACAGACCGTGACTTCATGACAGCATGCGAAGATGTGGAGAAGTCGACTCAACTTGCAAAGGATCAGCAGGACGCCATCGAGGAACTCGGAAGAAAACTTGATATCAGGAGCGAAGAAAACGCGCTTTTGCTGAAGGACATCGAACATCTCCATAATGAGTTGGAGATAGCTCATTCAAAGCCTATATCTCCAACAATAACTGAACCCGTCAACATTCCAGAAGACGGTAGAGGTGAATTATTACGTGCTCTTGAATTGGCGAAGACGAAGTCCCAGCGGCAAGAGGGAGTAATTTATCATCTCCGTGCTGAAATTGCGTCATTGCGAAAGGAACGCGAACACAAGAGTGGTAAGAAGGGTGTGGTGAAAGTATCTGGTAACGCGACAGGGATCCAGGTCGGAACACTTGGCGCAACTCAAGATAAAATGGTGGTCGAGCTTCACACCCGAGCGTACGCAGAAACACAGACTTCTCCCCGCGTGACAAAGGAAGAAGCAGTAGTTCACCTACAAACTCAAGTCTGCAGTGACGATGAAGGCGGTGATATTTCGCTATCAGCTTCAGAAGATGAAGGGATTGCCATTGTACAAAAGAGCCAAATTTCGCCCGCAGCTCAAACGGAACAATCCGCAACAAAGTGTTCACCACCAAAGCAATCCACCTCGGATGTTGATTGTAAACCTGGTAATGGCTGGACCGATCACGCCGATAATATTGCATTGGTGGTGGCGAAAGCAATCGAAGCACAGTTTGCCATACTGCAAGCTCAGACAAGTTCGGTACTGAATTCGACACCTGGCGCTCCAGTGAAAACTGATATTAGAGACGAGCATTCTTCCACAACAATGGTATCCGATGTCAAGACCAGTGACGATATCAAGGCAGTCGCCCTGGCAAACTCAGTACATGTATCTCCACGTTCGCCATTATCTCGTCCGGCAGTAGATAATTTTGCTTTTGAAAGCGAGGATGAAATGATCCAGCAGCTTGATTTTCTGCGGGAGTTAAACGTGTGCCTGGACGAGTTAGTGGCAACGGAAGCACGTAACGACGAGCTTCAGCAGCAGCTGCAGCAGCATGAAGGTGTATTTCAGTCACTGATGGACCAGCACACGATTTTGTACCAGCATTTCTTCCAAATGCATACGCAATACGCCAACGCGGAAATTAAGCTTCGTAACGAACTGGGCGAGAAGACACAAGAAAACAAGGACTTCAAAATCAAATGCCAGCGGTATGAAGCTGGCTTGCATCTGCTTGGTGTTCAAAATGATCAGAGTGCCACAATGTCAAGTGACGCTCTTATCAGTGGAAACGAATCTCAGCTGCGGTCGGAAGTAATCGAGTTAACTCGAAAAATTGCGGCCTATGAGGTGAACGAAGCGCGACTTAAACGGAAGTATCAGCAACTTCATAACGAATGGCACAGCAGTACAGAACACAATAAATTGCTACAACGTGAGTGGGGTGAGATGGAGAAGACACTGAAGTATCGGGTTCTTTACCTCGAAACTTGGAAGCAAGGAGCTGACGAAATGATTGAACGCATGGAGAAAACGCTACAAAAGAGTGTTTTGCGCGAATTTGCAGACAAGCAACAGTGTGTGATGGATGATGTATTGAAGAAGTATAACGCACTCAGTGAAGCTTATGCAGAGATGCATGCTAAGTATCTTGAAATGTACGATTTACCAGCACAGCTGAGCCGAACCCAGCACAGTCTCATGGTTTTGCAAGCAGAGAAAAGTGCAAGAAGTGGTGCTGGAAGTAACGACGGCGGAGATCCAGTCATTCTTCAGGATCGGATAGATCAGCTGGAAAACGAGTTACGCTTGCAAATTGATCGCGTAAAGGATCTCGAAGAATCGAAACAAAATGACTTGTTTGTCAAGGATGAGTTAGTTCAGTCTTCTGTGCTCAAGGGGGGATCTGGAGACGACAACGAACTGCGCAATGAGAACACGCTTTTGTACGAGAGAATCAATGAGGTTGAGCAGCTATATGAAAGCCTTGCGCTGGAGTGCACAAAGTATAAGGATATTGCCTCATTAGCAGCATCTCAAGCGAATGTGCTAACGAAACGAGCCGCTCAGGATCAAGGCAATCGAGAGCAGCAAGAGGAGCAATTGCGCGACTTGATGGCCTCCTCGGAAGATCACGCGATTGTAGGGGAGCTTCAACACCAATTGATGCAGATTAAGGCAACTTATCAGCAGTTCCTGGTGCAGTACGACCTCGTAACCGAAACACAGCAGCAAACACTCTTGAAAAACCAACGGCTTGAGCTCGAGATGGAGAAGAAATCTCAAGAATTATCAGCAGTCCGCGAAAGGACAAGTGATAAAGCTCAAGTTCTGGTGAACGCGATAGCGCAAGTTAAGCAGCGTGACTGGACGGCGCGAAACACGAAATGGGAAGCTTTTCGGAAGCGCTTGGATGCCTTGGAGGATGAAATGCTAGTCGAGCAGCAGCGACGTAAGCAGCTGGAGAAAGATTTAGAGAACAAACAAGCACAGCTTCCTTTGCTCGAGTTGAAACAGCAACGTGGTAACCAAAGCGAGGTTGGCCGCCTGAAAAACCGAGTAGATGCGCTAGAAACTCGAGAGCGATTGCTCATGGGGCAGTTAGAAGCTGCGACGAAGGCGACAGGGTCAAAGGAGAAGACAACCCGATTGCAAGCAGAGCTGAGTGAGATAAAGATACTGAATGAAGATCTTATGCGTCAAGTGGAGGCCATTCAAACTCGCGTCTCCGAACTTCTACGACTAAATGGAGAGCTGGAATCCGAGAAACGTGATCTTCGATGTAAATACGAGGACCTGGAGCTGGAGTTGCAGTATGTTCGGTCCGGGTTCACAGGCGGAGAAAAAAGAGCGTCCGATAACCAGCGAGAATCAGAACGCGGTTCTAGCCATTCCCCATTGATGCGACAGAAAGTGGGTTTGTATGAAAAGGATCAGGCTGAGTTACAGCAGGCCGCTCAGGCGACTATCGCAAGTCTAAAGCAACTTGTCGAGGAAAAAAATACGTTGATCACCGAATATCAGCGTAAGCTTGCGGTTGTACGAGCGTCGAGTGCTCAAGGTAAAGCGCAGGATCGACTCGAAAATACCCAACTGAACAAAAAGCTTTATGAAGAGAATCAACGCATGATTGGGCAGCTGAAAGAAGCCATGAGTACTATCAGTAGTATGGAGCGATCAGGCAAGAGTAAGCAGGCATTGCAAGCTGCACAAGAGCGACATGATCATGTTCTACAGGAGTGGAAGCAAGCTGAGGTGGCGTTGGAGCATGCAAAGCAGTCCATTCGCGAGCTTCAAATGGAGCGAGAAGTACTACGGAATGAGAGGGACCTCGCTGAAGCTCGTGCGGGTGAGGCACTAGAGGAAATTGTACTGCTGAAAGATAAGAACGCTGAGTGCGAGAAGCACACTCAAAAGTTAGAGCACCAGATCACTTTCATAAAGCGTGACACAGCGAAGAAGGAGGAGAAACTAAAACTGTTGCGTGACGCAATCATCAAGCTAAAGGAAGAGTTCCTCAAGGCTGAAGATCGTCACGCTGTTGAGATTGCTAAAGCACAGCATGCAATGAATCAAGATTTTAGTTCCCGGAAGCGGAAAGCGAAGGAGCGGCGCGAGGAAGAAGAAGATGAGTGGCGCGAGGAAAAGACAAGACTTCAGAGCCAGGTACAAATGCTTCAGGAGAAATTAGCTTTACTGAAGAAAAAACATGATCTGCAGCAGCGGCGACAGAAGAAACTTGAAAACGAGGAGAAGGAAGAGAAAGAAAGCTTCTCGGAGGCAGACGTTCACATTTTGAAAGATGAAGTCGAGCGTTTGAAGCGGTTGCTGAAGGAAAAGGTGGTGAGTGAAGCGAGAGGTGTGGAAGAACTGGAGAAGAAAGTCAAGCTGCTGCAGGCCCAAAATTTTGCGCTGCGTGAGGCAGCCACTCATGCAGCACCTGCACCACCGAACGTAGCCGATGAGAAGTCTACACGCGAGAAACTGGACGGGGAACGGAAACTTCAGCGTCGTGTCGATATCCTAATGCTGCGCCTCAAAGAAAAACAGGCTGATGCGACTAGTAAAGACAGCGAGCTTGAGCGATGCAACGAGCGGGTATCGAAATTGGAGTCCGAGTTGCAGTCGCAGCAGGCACGACACGAGAAGGAGCGTTTGACGCAGGCAAATGCTGCACCAACGGTTGCATCTATGCCAATTAAGCAACAACTCGACGAGTTAGAGCACCAAAATGCTTTCCTTCAGGAAACACTCGCGCTGAAACGCAAGGAGTGGGAAGAATCTTTTACTGCGCAAATGGAGAAGTATGAAGCTCAATTGCAGCGCCTTCGTCGGCGAATCGTACAACATGGCATATCCTCAAATGACGATGATATTGATGATGACGACACTGATGACACAAAAGGACAAGGGCCTAATTCACGACTCCAACGCGAAGAACAGCGCTTCCTCATTGGACAGGAAGTTCGAGAGGAGCTAATTGCCCTCGGTGATGAGCTGCGTAGTAAGGAACAGGAAATGGTGGCAAAAGACACGAAATTGCTCGAGCTTGAACTGGAGGTCGAAAGCCTGCGCCTCGAGTACCGGCGGCTACAGCGGAAAAATCAGCATAGTGGTGGTTCGCCCAGCATCGACGACACACCAAAACAGCGTCGCGGCGCAAAAGGTGGCCGGGGCTCTTCTTGGGCGACACAAGAGCGCCTTGAGCTCGAGGAGGTGGTCGAGAACATGAAAAAGGTGATTGAAAAATTGCGTACAGAGAATGAAAAGCTCAAAAAGACAGCGGCTAAGCAGACGCTCGTTTCTCCTGAGCGAGTTGATGCAATGCGTCGCAAGCTGAAAGAGCAGAAGGATGCACGAGAGCGCATGGAGGGTCAGCTAGAGAAAATGCACCAAGAAAACAGCGAGTTGAAGAGAGACAAGTTGAAGCTTCAGCAAAAGCTCCGTACTAAGGCCGCTTCATCGACAAAGAGCGAAAGCAATACCCTCGAGATCCAACTTCAAGAGAAGGATCGGCAATTGCTCAAGGGGGAGCAGGAGTTGGCCGAGTTGCGGCATCAGGTGCTACAACTAGAGCTGCAGATTGAACACAGCGCCCACGATGTCAATGCTGAAGAGAATGAACAGATTGGGCATGAACAAGAGGAACACATCAAAGAGCTGCAAGCACAAGTGCTGGAGCTGGAAGACGAAAACACAAAGCTAACCAATGAATTAGCAGCGTTTGACGAAGACTTCTTCGAGGAGATCGAAGACCTCAAGTACAAATACGCGCAAGCTGTCCGCGATAAGCGCCAGCTGGAGAAACGGCTTGCAGGAGGGACATCACCTGCGTCAACGTCTTCACGCCGCAGTAAGAGAAGCTAGTGGGTGAATCTAGTAGTCGTCGCCGCGAGACACAACTTCCTTGCACGTAGGGCGCAGGATGATGGTGTGCTCGTACTGTGCAGTGTAGCTGCCCTTCACATCAACAAGAGGCGGGTATGCCGTGACGATGCCCGTGTCCACCAGATTCTTGAGAGCCATAAGATACTTCTCCTGCTTGGCACCCTTGGGGTTAATTGTGGCCGAGCCACCGTCCTCGCGCTCGATCCATCGGCGGCACCACGGCAGCGTGCCGAACGTGCGCGTAATGTGGCCGAGCAGCTTTTTGGCGCGCGGCAGACGCAGCGGCACGTGGGGGGCGTCGAACGCCTTGGCGTAGTGCGAGCACTCGCCGTCCTCAACCACATAGCCACGTCCCGTGGTGTTGAACGTTTCGATAGCAAAAATCTCACCCTCCTCCATCTTAGTCTGGTCCTCGGTCTTCACGATCGGAACGCTCTTGCCGGCGTGGATCTGGTAGGGGCCAATGGAGTGACCGTTCAGGTTGCGGATCGACTTGACCGGGTACGTCTTGCCGTCGATGGTCACTTCAAACGACTCCATGACTTCCTGAATGTCGCCACCAATCTCACCAAGACGCGCGTCAATGCCAGCGCTAGCGATACCAGCATTGGTCGCTGCCTTGGCCGCCTCAAGCAGCGGGTCGAACTGGGGGTCGAACGCAACGGTCCACGCACTGTCAATGATACGTCCGTTCACGTGCGTGCCGAAGTCCACCTTCATCACATCGCCGTACGACAGAACTGTGTCATCACCCGAGTTGGGCGTGTAGTGCGCCGCAACGTGGTTCAACGAGCAACCCGTCGGGAACCCAATGCCGCGCTGCAAAAAAATCCAAACACAAAAAAAAAAATCTGTCAGATACTATCCACAATTCCTACCAGATACAAAAATCCCACGTACAGCAAAGCCGGCCTCGACCACGAGCTCGCGGTTCTTGTTCTCGAGCTGCGTGCACATGTTGATGAGCTTGACGCCGGGCTTCATAATGCTCTGCGCGAACTTGCGCACGTGGCGGTGCACCTCGGCGGCGTGGCGCACCGTCTCGTACAGATCTTCCTGCTCACGCTCGAGCGCACGCTTCTCTTCACTCGTGGTGCGGAACGTGTTGAAGTCTCCGGGGTGCTCCTGGATCTCGCCCACGGGGTAGTGACCGTCCGGGAAGAGCTTCTCGATGGGGATCGTGGGCGGCTCCGTCTGGCCCACGCCCACGTAGCTGTCGGTGAAGCCCGTGACACCGCGGAACGGCGCCGGCTTGGAGCCTGCACCCGACGCGGCCTTGCTCTTCTTCTTCTTGTGCTTCTTCTTCTTCTTCTTGCTCTTGCTGCTGGCGTCGCCCTCGCCCTCGTTGGCGACGACCTCGCCGCTGTGCTCGGCGTCGGACATCTTGACGTCCTCCTCGACCTCCGGGGCCGCCGCCGCTTCCTGCTCCTCCAGCTTCGCCATTTGCTCCTGATCCCTTGACTTTTGGTTGTGCCTTGGACGGACTCTTGGATAGTGATGGATGAAAAACACGAACGACTGGTTACGGTTTCCCCAACGTAACCGAGGGTAACCGGGTTACACGTGTGTTTTTATGTGTACAGTAGCCATTTGGCTAGTACGGTATGTCACATTTTGACATGTGAAGCCAGACACAGATTTTGCGACAGACGTCACCACTTGGAGCGGAATACTATCCACACGGTCTCAAGTTGAGACTCTCAACGACACATGTACGTGCAGCGTTTCTGAGCTACGATAATCATTATCCTGTCTGCATTTTGGGCCTCATACCAGTGATGTGAAGAGGATAAACCCGCTTTCGACCCGCGAACTCACCCAAGCTTAGCAAAGAGGACCATCACCAAAACGAGGTGGTATAAATTTCCGCGAGGAATATTATGCAGGGTACAATCGACCTCCTGCAACTCGTCGCTTCCTGCAAGAGCAGTTCATTGAGAATGTAAAATGCGCAGTGAAAACGTCAAAATGCAATTACCTGCACGAAAATAAACTAAGTATATATTGTGAAACGCGGCTGGAATGTCCACGCCTTATTAGACTACATATTTATCTTAATCGGATTTGAATTTCCGTACATAAGGGTATAAAACTAGCTACAAAGCGAAATCGGTTAGCAAATAGAAGTGTGTAATCCTGCTTGGACAAGCTGGCGAGACTCGACTCGGTCTAATTTAGCGACGGCGGCTAAGAGCTACCGAGACGCCTTTGGGCCAATATAGTCCGAAGTTTGAAGTCGTTCATGCCAATAAGCCTCCGACCAGGTTGACTATCTAGTGCACCACCTCTAAATGCTTTGACACCTTCCATATTGCACGCTACAAAGCTGGTGACTTACACCGGCACCTACAGAGCTATAATTATTTAGCTCAAATAGCTCGGAATGTCGACTTCCACGGCGACATTCCGCCTTATTTACAAACAAATCTGTTGCTAATCGGATTAACCACATGGGCCTGCTTGCTAATCGCCTTGATTATTCCTTGTCTAAAATAGAGGCGGGGGATCTAATTAGGAGATCAGTCGAAATAAATAAGACTTCGAAGTCTAAATTAGCCAAAACCTTGACCGATTTACTATCCGATTAGACATTCGGGGTGCCGATCACAATAGTTTTCGTTTTTATCTTCAAGGCAGGTGCACCAAGGTACAAGAAGAACCTCGGTCAGGGGATAGCGCCTGGAAGGATGGCCGCTCAAGTGGAAGCAGTTGTAGGCGCGCAAACTTGTTGTCGAAATACAAAAAGAGAATCTATGCGAGTGTTTGGGCCTTTATGCGTCGGCTCTGTTCGTGGAAAATGTATTCCGAAAAAAAAATCCAACCTTCTCGCCACCGGTACTACCGGCGGTAGCATATCACGAGTCGGCTTAGGTATTCTGAAGTTCTACTGATTTGCAAGAAGTTTCTAAGCTTCATCCGACCATTTCGTGGGATTAATCGGAAGATCTCTGCATGGATAATCCAGACTCGCACGCTAAAATCCCGGATAAAATACTGGACTCCCAACAACAAAAACGCAACAAACCTACTACAATTGGAGCTCTCACTTCCGACATCCGAATTGACATCCAGCCATTGATGCCTTTCTGATGCTCCCTATGTTTATAAACTAGCTCGAGGCGCAATTGTGATAAAATAATCCATTTTTTGTTTTGTTTTTATCCCAGGCGCTGGCGGACTCAGCCACCACCATGAACTCGCAACAAGCCAACGAGGTTACATCACAGGTTTCAATGCTCTCAGTCTTTGATATCGAAAATCTCTCCGCGTCCAATGCCAAAATTATATATTATATATTGAGGACTTACCTCCTTCGTTTGAACCAGCAGACTACCGACCGCTGTTCCGGAGTGGACGCGAATACAAAGATGAGGCTCAGAACATGTGCATCTAGGCGGTGTATCGCCTTTTTGACACTGGACGCGCTCGTGGCGACACTGATCATAGCAGCCTTCGACTCGGCAGGAAATTTCTCTTTGGTAACAGGTAGAAATTCGCCGTCATGAGCCATCAACTCTCTCGCTTCCTCATCATCGATTCCTTCAATTTGTCGTTCTGTCACTTCCAGCTTGACGAGCTGTCGAGCCATTCGTAGAGTGGGGTTTTGCAAACACCCCGTCAAGTCGGCCAATTTTCCCGTGCACGCGCTCAAATCTATTGTGGAGAAGTGGGATCCTTGAAAACCGTTCTGCGGTCTTCTCAGCTCCGTCTTCGACTCACAAACGCAGCGTCTTCGTTATCGCGGGTAGACGCCACGTAATCTCCCGGAACTTCGCTAGCGTAATTCCAGTGATGGTAGGTGGGCAGTTGTTGTTGCAGGTGACTGTCACGTCACTCTGAGGTCTTGGGGTTGGTTGTTGTTGGCTGGCGCGAGGATGAGCGTCTCACGCGGCCGAGTTATCTCTTGTTGGTTCCTTCTTCCGGTCAACGCAGGGCCCTATCGTTTGCCGCTGCGGTCCGTTCTTCCGTTCCGTTCTTCCGTTCCGTCCGGTCCGTTCCGTTCTTCCGTTCCGTCCGGTCCGTTCCGTTCTTCGCTCCGTGCGGTCCGTTCCGTGCAGTCCGTTCCGTGCGGTCCGTTCCGTGCGGTCCGTTCTTGGTCACACCTCTGCCCTATCGTTTGCTTCGGTGTACCGCCGTCTCGCTCCGGGAAATGCGTCCGTGCGATCCGTTCCTGGTCGTGCTGCTGGCCCTATCGTTTGCCTGCTGCACGCCTCCTTCTCCGTCGGTAGCTCGGCCCTTTAGCTTGCTCCGCCCCGACGTGGCTAATTTAAAGTGCCTTCCTGTCAGACACTGGTGGGGGGTTGAGTACACGCAGCGACTCCGTCGTAGCGCCCCGTGCAACGTCTTGAACGGCCGAGGTCGATTCTTCTACAGCGGGTAGTCGTAAGCTTCTAGGAACGGGGAAGTCGTGGACAACGAAGTGTATTGACTTGGTGTTGGACTTGTGCTCTTGAGCTCAAATTGCGGACTGATTGATCTACTCCTTTGCCTACCTTGCCTATCGGTCTTACCTGACTGTCTCTACAGCTCCCTCACGCTCTCATCCATCCATCGCTGGTGCGCTCCTCCATCTGTTCCGGTATTTCTGGCGCTGTCGTCGCATGGGCACATCTGATGATTGGTTCACTTGATCTCAGTATAACCGTGGAGCCGGATCGGGATTTTGGGTCCCGGGCCAAAACCCGTATACACCGGTACGTTCTGAGTACCAATCAGTTGGTACCTATGGTCGATCGGTAGATACTGGTATCCGTCACGCTATCTGCTCCCACACTGGCGCCAACAGCCCAACTCTGAAATGATCTCGACTCACTCCACCACAGCCGCCCCGACGATAGCTCGACGTACTCCCCAGGTGCGACGAGGTTCCGGAACGTATCCTTCTCTCCGCCGCTACTTCTTCCTTCCAGCCTTTGCACAGTGACCTCTCGTAGTACTAACCCGTGTTAACCCGTGTTCCACGCACCTCTGGCCTTCCCAGTGGCCAGCGTCTGCTTGCACGACTATTCATCCGGTCCCGTTCCTGCGGTCTCACCTTCCTCGTGAGATTGCATTACGTTGAAACGGTTCCGTCTGGCCCGAACGCGCATGAAGTCGTGCAGGAGCCCCCCGCAGTTGAGGTCGGACTCAGCGACCCACATCAAATCGTCTCGGTCTTTTTGTTTGACTTGGAATTCCCGCTGTACACGTCCGAACCGGGTAGCCCGTCCTTCACGCATATCCACGATCCGTTCCACTTCGAAAGTACCTTCACCGAGCTCTTCCGGCCCCCAACTATCTTCGGGGAGAAACTGCTCGTCAAAATCAAAACGATCTTCAGGCTCGACTGTTAGCTCGACACGCGGTCTGGACGGGAATTGGCGGACCAACTTGAGCTTCGACACATGCACGACCGGGTACAAGCTGTAGTCCGTGCCTCTGGTTTCCAGTTTAACCGTGAACGCGTTCATCATTTCTTCGACCCGGAACGGGCCGTGCCAGAGATGCGCTAGCTTTCGAGCATACCCGGTCTTGACACGGTCGAGGTATAGCCAGACTTGCGACCCCGCTTCGATGTGGTGGTCCACCACCGATTCATTATGGAGTGCGGCCCGTTCTGCGACCGCGGCCTTGATCAGATCGATTACTTGGGCCCGAGCTTTCTTGTAATGTCGTTGGACTCCCATGCGCAAGCGCCGTGCTTGAGTGTCTTGGCGTCGAGTGTTGCCGACAGCCAATGCTGATTCAAGGGTCGTCCGCGGGTCCCAGCCATGAGCGAGATAGAACGGGGTCTCGCCCCGAGTACGATCTTGCGCGGTGTTCAGGGCAAATGTGAGTCGTTCCGCGTACTCGTCCCAATCGCGCTGGTCGACGTCTGCGATGTACATCTTGATCGCACGGGTGACAGTCTGAACCATGCGTTCCGCAGCCCCGTTTGCTTGGGGGCGATATGCCATCGTAGCCCTCTGTCGTTGCCCCATTAAGCGGTTGAAAGCCCGGAAGAAGTCGGACATGAAGCCAGGTTCACGGTCGTGTCGAATGGCTTCACTCGCACCGAACCGTCGAAACACAGCCTCCTCGTACGCTGCGGCCACTGTCTCCGCAGAACGGGACGCGTTCGCCTTGACCACTACAAATCCGGTGAACAGGTCGACCCACACCAGCAGCTCCGTGTTGCCTTTGAAGGATGCCGGAAGTGACGGAATGTGATCCATTGCAATAACCTGGAACGGGTATGTAGCAACGATATTGCCTGGCGACTCACCTCGGATAATGGGTCACCCTTTGCCCGTTTCGCAATCAGTGCATTCGCCGACGTATCGCTGAACGCTTTTGTACAAACCCGGCCAGTGAAAATGCCGCCGGACACGTTGGTACGTCCGACCAATACCCTGATGTGCTCCTTCCAAGCTGGCGTGGAAGTGATGCAAGACGTCATCTCGTAGCGTTTCTGGGATAACCAGTTTGAGGATCGTGCTTCTGTCTTCTGCATCTTCCTCGCCACGGGAGTGGTAATACAGGAGCCCCTCTTCCCCTTCTTCATACTGATAGGCCAGTTTGCTGCAGTTCTTGGCTTCCTTCCTCGTGAGAGAATCCACATCACCGCGAAGGTATTGCTTGAGATCTACGATCCAGCGTTCTTCGTTCTGGGCCGTGCGTATCCGTTCTAGCCGAAGTCGCTGGACTACAGCCTCCTGCAAGACCGCAGGTGATCTAACGCTTCGGGATGTGGCTCGCGCCGCAGCTCCCCTAGTGATCACCGGTGTCACACGTGGTACCTCGATCGAGGCTTTGGAACGAGTTGGGTCGACTTCCGTTCTGGTCCGTTCCGGAACGGACCGAGTGGGGTCGACTTCCGTTCCAGTCCGATCCACCGCGTTCGCCGCAGAGTCACTTCCTTGGGGCTGAAGGACCTCGGGCAAACGGTTTAGCGTCCGAAGGTCTTCCAAATCATTCGCGTGTTGTACTCGTAGACCCGCGTGGCGTTGTAACGCTTGTCCGGCCAAGAGATCCGCGCTCGCATTCCAATCCCTGCGCACATGAAAATATTCCCGTTCTGGCCACTTCTCTAGAGCTTTCCACGCTCGTCCTCGAAGTAACACCAGCCCAGGCGATTTACAGTCCATCTCCTCTCGAATTTGACGTATCACAAGATTGGAATCTCCACAGACAATCAGACGCTTCACTTCCTCGTTGTGGAGCAGTTCGCATCCCAGCAACAGTCCTCGGTACTCGGCCTCGTTCACGGTCAGGTCCGTGTCGTATCCAGATGCGGCCTTGACAACTTCCCAACCTGGAACCTTCCAAAGGACAGCCCCAAATGCACCTCCCTCCCGCTTAGGCTTGGCAGATCCATCAAAATATTATTTTTGAGCCTCGCAAATTTGAGTTTTGAGCTAGGCTGTAAGCATAGGATGCATCAGAAGCGCGACAAATTGCTGGATGGCGATTCTGCTGTAGTAGTTGTTGTTGCGTTTTTGATGAGCGTGCATGATTTAATCTTAGGATTTTTTCTTGTCAGCCTAGGTATCTTGAGATAATCCATGCAGAGATCTTCCGATTGATCCCCAGAAATGGTCGGATATACTCGAAGTAGTTTCAGAACTTCTTGCAAATCGATAAACCTTTTGATGCCACTAAAGGAAAACAACGATAAGCCCACTCGCGATACGCTACGGCGTCGTGAAGGTTTGCTTTTGCTCTTTTCGGAATCCATTTTCCATGAACAAAACCAACGCATAAAAACCACTCGCATAGATTCTGGTTTTGTATTTCGGGAATGACTACCACCAACCAAAAAATGCTAGCATGTCAGGCAGCGATTGACGCGCGCCGACACGAAGTTCGTCCATCATTACCACTTCAATTAGAGAATTCGTCTGAGACTTTGCCGAACCGGCACGAGAAACACACGACGACCGAAGCGGACCTCATGCAACTTCGCGGCCGGCCCCCACTCTCATCACATTCATAACACGATTTGACTCCGCTTGAACAAGTCGAGTACCGATCGGTCTCCGAATTCAGCAACGCACCGCACCGCAGTCATGAAGTTCAGCTCGTTCCTGGTCGCCGCACTTGCCGTCGTCGGTGTCGTCGCCGCCGTCGACCAACCTGCCGTCGTCCAACCTGCGTTGAAGACGGCCGCCGAAGCGCTCGAGATGGTGCAAGCGTCCGAGCTGCCTAGTGGTGTCACGCTCACAGGAACTACCGAGAAGATCGACCAACCTGCCGGTGCCGCCGCCGCAATCGCCGCCAAGGAAGGAGGCGACGACAACAAGGACGACAAGAAGGAGCAGTACGGATGGGGTATGGGTCTTGGCGGTGGCTGGGGTCTCGGCGGTGGTTGGGGCAACTGGGGTGGCTGGGGCGGATTCGGTCCCTACCGCTTCGGATTCTCGTGCGGCGGCTACCCTGGCTGGGCCTATCCGATGGGCTACTGGAACATGTTCGGTGCTGGTCTGTACGGCGGCAGCTGCAGCCTGGGCATGCCTTTTGGCGGTCTCTACTACTGCTAAGCTCCACACCGAGGTTCTTCAGATGTATGACCTTGACACATTCGCCTGGAATAACAAAAACGAATAAAATGGATTCTTTTCAAGCAGGTTATCATATTTTTGAGCCTCGCAAATTTGAGTTTTGAGCTAGGCTGTAAGCATAGGATGCATCAGAAGCGCGACAAATTGCTGGATGGCGATTCTGCTGTAGTAGTTGTTGTTGCGTTTTTGATGAGCGTGCATGATTTAATCTTAGGATTTTTTTCTTGTCAGCCTAGGTATCTTGAGATAATCCATGCAGAGATCTTCCGATTGATCCCCAGAAATGGTCGGATATACTCGAAGTAGTTTCAGAACTTCTTGCAAATCGATAAACCTTTTGATGCCACTAAAGGAAAACAACGATAAGCCCACTCGCGATACGCTACGGCGTCGTGAAGGTTTGCTTTTGCTCTTTTCGGAATCCATTTTCCATGAACAAAACCAACGCATAAAAACCACTCGCATAGATTCTGGTTTTGTATTTCGGGAATGACTACCACCAACCAAAGAATGCTAGCATGTCAGGCAGCGATTGACGCGCGCCGACACGAAGTTCGTCCATCATTACCACTTCAATTAGAGAATTCGTCTGAGACTTTGCCGAACCGGCACGAGAAACACACGACGACCGAAGCGGACCTCATGCAACTTCGCGGCCGGCCCCCACTCTCATCACATTCATAACACGATTTGACTCCGCTTGAACAAGTCGAGTACCGATCGGTCTCCGAATTCAGCAACGCACCGCACCGCAGTCATGAAGTTCAGCTCGTTCCTGGTCGCCGCACTTGCCGTCGTCGGTGTCGTCGCCGCCGTCGACCAACCTGCCGTCGTCCAACCTGCGTTGAAGACGGCCGCCGAAGCGCTCGAGATGGTGCAAGCGTCCGAGCTGCCTAGTGGTGTCACGCTCACAGGAACTACCGAGAAGATCGACCAACCTGCCGGTGCCGCCGCCGCAATCGCCGCCAAGGAAGGAGGCGACGACAACAAGGACGACAAGAAGGAGCAGTACGGATGGGGTATGGGTCTTGGCGGTGGCTGGGGTCTCGGCGGTGGTTGGGGCAACTGGGGTGGCTGGGGCGGATTCGGTCCCTACCGCTTCGGATTCTCGTGCGGCGGCTACCCTGGCTGGGCCTATCCGATGGGCTACTGGAACATGTTCGGTGCTGGGCTGTACGGCGGCAGCTGCAGCCTGGGCATGCCTTTTGGCGGTCTCTACTACTGCTAAGCTCCACACCGAGGTTCTTCAGATGTATGACCTTGACACATTCGCCTGGAATAACAAAAACGAATAAAATGGATTCTTTTCAAGCAGGTTATCATATTTTTGAGCCTCGCAAATTTGAGTTTTGAGCTAGGCTGTAAGCATAGGATGCATCAGAAGCGCGACAAATTGCTGGATGGCGATTCTGCTGTAGTAGTTGTTGTTGCGTTTTTGATGAGCGTGCATGATTTAATCTTAGGATTTTTTCTTGTCAGCCTAGGTATCTTGAGATAATCCATGCAGAGATCTTCCGATTGATCCCCAGAAATGGTCGGATATACTCGAAGTAGTTTCAGAACTTCTTGCAAATCGATAAACCTTTTGATGCCACTAAAGGAAAACAACGATAAGCCCACTCGCGATACGCTACGGCGTCGTGAAGGTTTGCTTTTGCTCTTTTCGGAATCCATTTTCCATGAACAAAACCAACGCATAAAAACCACTCGCATAGATTCTGGTTTGTATTTCGGGAATGACTACCACCAACCAAAGAATGCTAGCATGTCAGGCAGCGATTGACGCGCGCCGACACGAAGTTCGTCCATCATTACCACTTCAATTAGAGAATTCGTCTGAGACTTTGCCGAACCGGCACGAGAAACACACGACGACCGAAGCGGACCTCATGCAACTTCGCGGCCGGCCCCCACTCTCATCACATTCATAACACGATTTGACTCCGCTTGAACAAGTCGAGTACCGATCGGTCTCCGAATTCAGCAACGCACCGCACCGCAGTCATGAAGTTCAGCTCGTTCCTGGTCGCCGCACTTGCCGTCGTCGGTGTCGTCGCCGCCGTCGACCAACCTGCCGTCGTCCAACCTGCGTTGAAGACGGCCGCCGAAGCGCTCGAGATGGTGCAAGCGTCCGAGCTGCCTAGTGGTGTCACGCTCACAGGAACTACCGAGAAGATCGACCAACCTGCCGGTGCCGCCGCCGCAATCGCCGCCAAGGAAGGAGGCGACGACAACAAGGACGACAAGAAGGAGCAGTACGGATGGGGTATGGGTCTTGGCGGTGGCTGGGGTCTCGGCGGTGGTTGGGGCAACTGGGGTGGCTGGGGCGGATTCGGTCCCTACCGCTTCGGATTCTCGTGCGGCGGCTACCCTGGCTGGGCCTATCCGATGGGCTACTGGAACATGTTCGGTGCTGGGCTGTACGGCGGTAGCTGCGGACTTGGCATGCCTTTTGGCGGTCTCTACTACTGCTAAGCTCCACACCGAGGTTCTTCAGATGTATGACCTTGACACATTCGCCTGGAATAACAAAAACGAATAAAATGGATTCTTTTCAAGCAGGTTATCATATTTTTGAGCCTCGCAAATTTGAGTTTTGAGCTAGGCTGTAAGCATAGGATGCATCAGAAGCGCGACAAATTGCTGGATGGCGATTCTGCTGTAGTAGTTGTTGTTGCGTTTTTGATGAACATGCATGATTTAATCTTAGGATTTTTTCTTGTCAGCCTAGGTATCTTGAGATAATCCATGCAGAGATCTTCCGATTGATCCCCAGAAATGGTCGGATATACTCGAAGTAGTTTCAGAACTTCTTGCAAATCGATAAACCTTTTGATGCCACTAAAGGAAAATGTGGTGGAGTGAGTCGAGATCATTTAGGAGTTGGGCTGTTGGCGCCAGTGTGCGAGCAGATAGCGTGACGGATACCAGTATCTACCGGCCGACCATAGGTACCAACTGATTGGTACTCAGATCGTACCGGTGTATACGGGTTTTGACCCGGGACCCAAAATCCCGATCCGGCTCCACGGTTATACTGAGAGCAAGTGAACCAATCATCAGATGTGCCCATGCGACGACAGCGCCAGAAATACCGGAACAGATGGAGGAGCGCACCAGCGATGGATGGATGAGAGCGTGAGGGAGCTGTAGAGGCAGTCAGGTAAGACCGATAGGCAAGGTAGGCAAAGGAGTAGATCAAGCAGTCCGCAATTAGAGCTCAAGAGCACAAGTCCAACACCAAGTCAATACACTTCGTTGTCCACGACTTCCCCGTTCCTAGAGCCTACGACTACCCGCTGTAGAAGAATCGACCTCGGCCGTTCAAGACGTTGCACGGGGCGCTACGACGGAGTCGCTGCGTGTACTCAACCCCCCCCACCAGTGTCTGACAGGAAGGCACTTTAAATTAGCCACGTCGGGGCGGAGCAAGCTATAGGGCCGAGCTACCGACGGAGAAGAAGGAGGCGTGCGGCGGGAAAACGATAGGGCCAGCAGCACGACCAGGAACGGATCGCACGGACGGATTTCCCGGAGCGAGACGGCGGTACACCGAAGCAAACGATAGGGCGGAGGTGTGACCAAGAACGGACCGCACGGAACGGACCGCACGGAACGGACCGCACGGAACGGAAGAACGGAACGGAAGAAGAACGGACCGCAGCGGCAAACGATAGGGCCCTGCGTAGACCGGAAGAAGGAAGCGAGAAGAGACAACTCGGCCGCGTGAGACGCTCATCCTCGCGTTAGCCAACCCCAAGACCTCAGAGTGACGTGACTGTCACCTGCAACAACAACTGCCCACCTACCATCACTGGAATTACGCTAGCGAAGTTCTGGGAGATTACGTGGCGTCTACCCGCGATAACGAAGACGCTGCGTTTGTGAGTCGAAGACGGAGCTGAGAAGACCGCAGAACGGTTTTCAAGGATCCCACTTCTCCACAATGGTGCCGCGACCCGGGACTACTAGTCCAGAAGATGGTACAGGCATCACGCAGGGACCTGAGGCCCGAGAGTCGTCGACTGTAGGGTCGTCGACGACAACCGATATCGGACGAATGAGACCCCCCGCGTCGTTGGATTCTGAGGGAACATCCACGACAGACCGAAAGGTCAGCGAAGACTATGAGGAAGCGTACGAAGCAATGTTCGCTGTTCCCGATGTGGCTCCCGCTGGAGCCACCCAGGGTCGCAGTTCCCACTGCGATCCTGCTGAGTCTCGACCCAAACAGGTTGAGACAAAGCAAAACATGGACGAGTTGCAGGCCGCATCAGGGCGGTCGATGCAAAAGAAGAAAAAGCGCAAATCAACAAAGAACAAGAAGAAGGTGCAATCCCCAGAGGCCGACTGTGATGATTATGCGTCGGGGTTGGCGAAAGGTTCGGAGTCCGTGAAGAAGATTCACGATCCAGAACGGAGTCTGCATCAGGTCACGTTGGCCAGAATGTTGAAGAAAGACCCGATCATGAAGTTTCTCCGACCGACTCTAGTTGGAGAGCTGACGGGGCCCGTTCTCGAACCGGACGTAGCGAGACTGACGGAAATTTCCGAAGTCGCACAAGCAACGTTCAGTGTTTTGAAGGATGCTGGATACGTCTTGGGTATCTCTGAGATGGAACGTGTGTACGACTGGAACCTCAAAACCTGGAAGCGAATGCTGATACAACTGCTTAACTCGCTGATGATCTTGGTCGGAACGGTCCGGGCTGAGAGAGAGCGACCGCAGTGGTCACAAGGCTCATCGCGTGAAGGATCTACTGGATCGTCCCAATACCAGTCAGCGTCTTCAGCGGTCGAAGGATCGGACACTGACAGCGATGTCGGGCTGTCCCGTAAAATCACTGAACGGGAACGATCTGGCATCCACAAGAACGTTAGAACGGGAACGTGGTCGACCAACCCTGCTCCCCCGGGTATTGAAGACGCCTTTGCCAGAATGATGCGTAGCTACGCCGCCCGCCATGCTGCTGCCAACAAGCCTCAGATGCCAGCTGTACCCGACGAGGACCAGGATGAGTCGATGCGATCTGCAAGCTCCCGGACCCAGTCCGACCCGGATCGGACCGCGCTGATCGGAGATCCTGAAGACTTTTTCGATCTAGGTGAAGATTTGGTTGGAAGACCTTCGGTGGCCGCGGCTGCGACTGCTGGAACGGCACAACCGTCTCTTACCCGGGTGCGAATGTCTGCGTTCTCAGAACTGAAGGAGTTCAGTGGCCGTGAAACCAGCGAAGAAAAGTCCCGTTCTTGGTTCAACCGAGTCCGTTCTGCGGCTCGACGCGACGGAATGGGTCCAGCTGAAGTTTGCACCCTCTTTGGAGATCTGATGACTGGTCCTGCACGTCAATGGTATCTTCAGCTTGGACGGGAGACGAGGACGTCATGGGAGAAGCTGACCGAACAGTTCCTGGTCCAATATTGCGGCAAGGGCGTATCAATGGCTAGTCGCTATTACCACGCGACCAAGCGTTCCGACGAGACCCCACTGGACTATCTCTATCGATTGAACGTCGCCGGCCTTCGTGCAGGCCTCCACATCATGGAAGGATCTGTTCAGCAGAAACGCGAGCATGTGGAACACTACGTGCGTACGTTGGGCCACCAGGAACCCGAGTTGGCCATGCAGCTGACGATGCTCATGGTTCCGGATGTCCCAATGCTGGAAAGTGTACTTCGGAAGCGTCAGCGCAGCCTCGACAGTCAAAAGAAGTCCCTGTTTGGGTCGAATAAGTACCGACAGAAAGGTCCGGTCCAGAACGGACCGCCTCGAGCGGTCCATGCGGTCCAAGCCGAGACTGGTCCATGTTCGATCCAACTCGACGGAGAGGAATCATGGGACTATGGCCAAGACTACGACGATGCCGAACGCGCCAGACTGTACGTTACCGCGCAACGCAACCCCGAACCCGGGGCGCGTCGTGACGACCCGACCGAGAACGGACCGCGCCCACCGTGCCCCCACTGCAAATCAACACGTCACGTGGAGGCAGATTGCTGGCAATTGCTTACGTGCAGCAAGTGCGGCGGGCATCATCCTTCAGATCGGTGCCTACGCACCTGCAAGGCATGCGGCGATGTCCACGCCGCCGGGGAGTGTCCGATGGAAGAGTTCTTCAACCTACTGCGTCAGTGGTACGATCCCTCTAAACATGGGGGGATGCTGCCTCGGACCGCAGAACAGATGTTAAACTAGATCGCTCGCTGGTTTGGAAACCAGTACGAGACGAGCGGTCTGTTTCCGTCTACGCTTATGTAGGAAAACGACCTACGCCCAGGTTGGAGAAGCCGAGAACTCCTATGGATAATACATGTGAATTTTCTCAGACACAAGCCTCGAAAGTGTTAAGCTTCAAACGGAACCCTGATGCGTACGCCAGAACTCCACCGATTGCGGTGATGGAGTTGCTGCCAGGTGAAAAACGAGGATATTGGAAGTATCACGCCCCCGAAAAGTGGTTTCGTCAGGCTAAGATCCGTGGAAAACTGGAGAACCATCCAGCTGTCTTGCTACTCGATAGTGGCGCCGAGGTGTCTATTGTGGACACCACCTTTGCTCGTGGGGTAGGCTGCCTAATCGACACAAGCAGGACGCAAGAATGTGTGGGTATCCGGGACGAAACGTACTATACCGTGGGAAGAGCCCGACTTAAGGTCACCCTGGCGGGAAACCTAGTATACTTCTTCGAAGCCTGGGTTGGCGATCTCGCGGGCCAGAACGCGATATTGGGCATGGACTTCATGGTGCCTGTGGGCATCAGATTAGATGCAGGAGACGGAACGGTTTGTTTGCCGGATGAAGTGCGAGTGCAGATGCTTGGACGCCGACCGCTCTACGGAACGCGAACCAATCTGATCAAGCCGGACACCCCCCTCCGAATCGAAGCTTATCGAGATTGGGATGTGCGACTACGATCAAGATCGCAAGACCAGCAGGAGCTGTGGGTCACGCGGGGAAAGTCATGGGTGACTACTCTGATTGGTGGGCGGGCACCCTATCTACGAGTGACAAATCTGTCGGACGCCCCCCTGGCGCTAGATACACACACCAAACTTGGGATGTGGATCGCCAAGGATCAGCTACCTCGCGAATACGGGTTCGTTCGGATCGGGTCGCGAAAATATCAAGAGCGGCAGAACCTCGTGTACGAAGCGGCTATCGACAACGAAGACGCTCCCCACGTGGAAGATCCCACCCCCTTGACAGAGCGCCGACAATACCAGCCACCGAAGTCAATTCTCCGACGTGGCGAAGTCCTCGCTAAGGTCGAGATGAATACGGTCCGACCTGCGGCAAAGTACGGTCCTCAGCCGACGATGTGCGGATCGGACCTCGGAGAGGCGACCCCCCTTGAAAAAAATCCTGACTCACGCAAAGCCACGGGTGTGGGAGACACGGCGACCCAATCGGAGTCGACACCGCAGGACAGGCCCAATCAAGCAAGGGGAAAGTCCCCTGAAGAACGACCCGATCTGGGTCGGAACGGAACGGAACTTGTTGAGCCGGCCGCCAACCTTGGTGTCCCTACGGAGCCCAAGTCGGCGCCAACAACGTCTGGCCCCACTGATACTGAGCTAAACGACGAGCCTGATGTTGCGGATCAGGAAGTATGCTACCACGAGGGGTCTGACCTGTTCGCAGAAGATATGGAACGGGATATGGCGATTCTTCCGGAGGTGTCATTGACTGCAGAAGTGAAGATCGGAGATATTAAGGTTGGAATGCCGAAGTCGTCATCTCCTGAAGAAGAGGCTAGTCAAAGGGACCGACTGCGTCAGATCATTTGGAAGCGCCGGAAACTATTGATTGGAAAGGGGAACGCGCTCCCACCTGCGGCCATTGGGGTTGTCTGTGATATCGATGTTGGAGACGCCAAACCAATTGCGCATTGGGTCCGCAAGATTCAGCCACGGTTTCGAGAGAAGGTGTCGGAACTGCTGAAGGGTCTGCTGAGTGCGGGAATGGTTCAGCTGTCTACATCGCCATGGGCGTCGCCCATCGTAGTCATTATCAAGAAGAACGGGGTGGACATTCGCCTGTGCATTGATTACCGCCTCGTCAACGGCTTGACTCAACTCATGGTGTACCCAATGCCCTTGATCAACGATTTGTTGGAAGACCTCGAGCCGTACCTGTGGTACTGCTCTTTGGATATGGCCAGTGGCTTCTGGGTCGTCCCGATGACCGACCGAGCGAGGTTGATCTCGGCTTTTATCACCCCGTTCGGACTGTTCGAGTGGCTCCGCATGCCTTTCGGGCTAAAAAATGCGCCGCAGATCTACCAACGGCTTGTAGACAACGCGCTGTATGGTTTTCTCAGGATCCCCAAGGTGGCCGGCCAGGATGTTTTTACCGGAGGCAAGGCTGACGACCCAGACCGACCATCCGTTCTAGGTCGGAGATCGTACATCGACGATATTCTCATCGGAGGCACGTCCTGGAACGATCTGTGTGATAAGGTGGAGCGTCTACTTGATGCGTGTGAGCAATGGCACCTTTCTATCAGCGTGGAAAAGAGCTACTGGGGGATGGACAAGGTTGACTATCTCGGTCATGCGGTCTCACGACACGGCCTGTCCGCTCAGCCCAAGAACCTTGATGCATTGACGACCTTGGGATTCCCGCAAACGTTGAAGGGATTGCAGTCGTTTCTAGGCAGTCTGAATTACTACCATCGTTTCATGGACAACTTCGCGGTCTACGCCGCAGCGCTCTACTCGCTGACGGAGGAAGATTTCATTTCACGGCGAATACGGTCTAGGTCGGACCGGAACGGACCTGACGAAAAGTGGGATCACGCGTTGGAAGCGTTTGAGATACTGAAGAAGAAAGTAGCTCAGACCCCGATCTTACGACACTTCGACCCGGGGCGAGAGGCTGTAGTCATCCTATATGCAAACGACTGGGCAGTGTCAGCGGCATTGACTCAGCCGCATGATGGGGTCTACATGCCGGTAAAGTTTGTGAGTCGGACACTCAAACCAAACGAGGTTAACTACGACCCGGTGGAGAAGGAAATCTTGGCATTACTCCAGGTACTGGACGACTGTTTCACTATGCTCGCCGGGCAGGAAGTCCGCGTGCTCTCACGGCGTACGACGTTGGCGTGGCTATTCCGTTCCAACAACTTGCAAGGGCGGCTATCCCAGTGGACCGCGAGATTGTCATCCTGGAGCTTGAAGATTGAGAGGTCGGACCGCGGGGAAGCCGACATACTTGGAGCTATCGCTGCGAGCATCACACCAAGGGAGAATGTTGACGCGGCACTGAAAGCTATCGCGCCGAGACGCAGACCGGCCAGGATCACCATGATTCCGACACCCCGATTGCAGAACGGAGAGATATTGCATGTGCTTAGTTTCGATGGATCTGCCAAGCCTAAGCGGGAGGGAGGTGCATTTGGGGCTGTCCTTTGGAAGGTTCCAGGTTGGGAAGTTGTCAAGGCCGCATCTGGATACGACACGGACCTGACCGTGAACGAGGCCGAGTACCGAGGACTGTTGCTGGGATGCGAACTGCTCCACAACGAGGAAGTGAAGCGTCTGATTGTCTGTGGAGATTCCAATCTTGTGATACGGCAAATTCGAGAGGAGATGGACTGTAAATCGCCTGGGCTGGTGTTACTTCGAGGACGAGCGTGGAAAGCTCTAGAGAAGTGGCCAGAACGGGAATATTTTCATGTGCGCAGGGATTGGAATGCGAGCGCGGATCTCTTGGCCGGACAAGCGTTACAACGCCACGCGGGTCTACTAGTACAACACGCGAATGATTTGGAAGACCTTCGGACGCTAAACCGTTTGCCCGAGGTCCTTCAGCCCCAAGGAAGTGACTCTGCGGCGAACGCGGTGGATCGGACCGGAACGGAAGTCGACCCCACTCGGTCCGTTCCGGAACGGACCAGAACGGAAGTCGACCCAACTCGTTCCAAAGCCTCGATCGAGGTACCACGTGTGACTCCGGTGATCACTAGGGGAGCTGCGGCGCGAGCCACATCCCGAAGCGTTAGACCACCTGCGGTCTTGCAGGAGGCTGTAGTCCAGCGACTTCGGCTAGAACGGATACGCACGGTCCAGAACGAAGAACGCTGGATCGTAGATCTCAAGCAATACCTTCGCGGTGATGTGGATTCTCTCACGAGGAAGGAAGCCAAGAACTGCAGCAAACTGGCCTATCAGTATGAAGAAGGGGAAGAGGGGCTCCTGTATTACCACTCCCGTGGCGAGGAAGATGCAGAAGACAGAAGCACGATCCTCAAACTGGTTATCCCAGAAACGCTACGAGATGACGTCTTGCATCACTTCCACGCCAGCTTGGAAGGAGCACATCAGGGTATTGGTCGGACGTACCAACGTGTCCGGCGGCATTTTCACTGGCCGGGTTTGTACAAAAGCGTTCAGCGATACGTCGGCGAATGCACTGATTGCGAAACGGGCAAAGGGTGACCCATTATCCGAGGTGAGTCGCCAGGCAATATCGTTGCTACATACCCGTTCCAGGTTATTGCAATGGATCACATTCCGTCACTTCCGGCATCCTTCAAAGGCAACACGGAGCTGCTGGTGTGGGTCGACCTGTTCACCGGATTTGTAGTGGTCAAGGCGAACGCGTCCCGTTCTGCGGAGACAGTGGCCGCAGCGTACGAGGAGGCTGTGTTTCGACGGTTCGGTGCGAGTGAAGCCATTCGACACGACCGTGAACCTGGCTTCATGTCCGACTTCTTCCGGGCTTTCAACCGCTTAATGGGGCAACGACAGAGGGCTACGATGGCATATCGCCCCCAAGCAAACGGGGCTGCGGAACGCATGGTTCAGACTGTCACCCGTGCGATCAAGATGTACATCGCAGACGTCGACCAGCGCGATTGGGACGAGTACGCGGAACGACTCACATTTGCCCTGAACACCGCGCAAGATCGTACTCGGGGCGAGACCCCGTTCTATCTCGCTCATGGCTGGGACCCGCGGACGACCCTTGAATCAGCATTGGCTGTCGGCAACACTCGACGCCAAGACACTCAAGCACGGCGCTGGCGCATGGGAGTCCAAAGACATTACAAGAAAGCTCGGGCCCAAGTTATCGATCTGATCAAGGCCGCGGTCGCAGAACGGGCCGCACTCCATAATGAATCGGTGGTGGACCACCACATCGAAGCGGGGTCGCAAGTCTGGCTATACCTCGACCGTGTCAAGACCGGGTATGCTCGAAAGCTAGCGCATCTCTGGCACGGCCCGTTCCGGGTCGAAGAAATGATGAACGCGTTCACGGTTAAACTGGAAACTAGAGGCACGGACTACAGCTTGTACCCGGTCGTGCATGTGTCGAAGCTCAAGTTGGTCCGCCAATTCCCGTCCAGACCGCGTGTCGAGCTAACAGTCGAGCCTGAAGATCGTTTTGATTTTGACGAGCAGTTTCTCCCCGAAGATAGTTGGGGGCCGGAAGAGCTCGGTGAAGGTACTTTCGGAGTGGAACGGATCGTGGATATGCGTGAAGGACGGGCTACCCGGTTCGGACGTGTACAGCGGGAATTCCAAGTCAAACAAAAAGACCGAGACGATTTAATGTGGGTCGCTGAGTCCGACCTCAACTGCGGGGGGCTCCTGCACGACTTCATGCGCGTTCGGGCCGGACGGAACCGTTTCAACGTAATGCAATCTCACGAGGAAGGTGAGACCGCAGGAACGGGACCGGATGAATAGTCGTGCAAGCAGCCGCTGGCCACTGGGAAGGCCAGAGGTGCGTGGAACACGGATTAGTACTGCGAGAGGTCACTGTGCAAAGGCTGGAAGGAAGAAGTAGCGGCGGAGAGAAGGATACGTTCCGGAACCTCGTCGCACCTGGGGAGTACGTCGAGCCATCGTCGGGGCGGCTGTGGTGGAGTGAGTCGAGATCATTTAGGAGTTGGGCTGTTGGCGCCAGTGTGCGAGCAGATAGCGTGACGGATACCAGTATCTACCGGCCGACCATAGGTACCAACTGATTGGTACTCAGAACGTACCGGTGTATACGGGTTTTGACCCGGGACCCAAAATCCCGATCCGGCTCCACGGTTATACTGAGAGCAAGTGAACCAATCATCAGATGTGCCCATGCGACGACAGCGCCAGAAATACCGGAACAGATGGAGGAGCGCACCAGCGATGGATGGATGAGAGCGTGAGGGAGCTGTAGAGGCAGTCAGGTAAGACCGATAGGCAAGGTAGGCAAAGGAGTAGATCAAGCAGTCCGCAATTAGAGCTCAAGAGCACAAGTCCAACACCAAGTCAATACACTTCGTTGTCCACGACTTCCCCGTTCCTAGAGCCTACGACTACCCGCTGTAGAAGAATCGACCTCGGCCGTTCAAGACGTTGCACGGGGCGCTACGACGGAGTCGCTGCGTGTACTCAACCCCCCACCAGTGTCTGACAGGAAGGCACTTTAAATTAGCCACGTCGGGGCGGAGCAAGCTATAGGGCCGAGCTACCGACGGAGAAGAAGGAGGCGTGCGGCAGGCAAACGATAGGGCCAGCAGCACGACCAGGAACGGATCGCACGGACGGATTTCCCGGAGCGAGACGGCGGTACACCGAAGCAAACGATAGGGCGGAGGTGTGACCAAGAACGGACCGCACGGAACGGACCGCACGGAACGGACCGCACGGAACGGAAGAACGGAACGGACCGCACGGAACGGAAGAACGGAACGGAAGAAGAACGGACCGCAGCGGCAAACGATAGGGCCCTGCGTAGACCGGAAGAAGGAAGCGAGAAGAGACAACTCGGCCGCGTGAGACGCTCATCCTCGCGTTAGCCAACCCCAAGACCTCAGAGTGACGTGACTGTCACCTGCAACAACAACTGCCCACCTACCATCACTGGAATTACGCTAGCGAAGTTCTGGGAGATTATGTGGCGTCTACCCGCGATAACGAAGACGCTGCGTTTGTGAGTCGAAGACGGAGCTGAGAAGACCGCAGAACGGTTTTCAAGGATCCCACTTCTCCACAAAAACAACGATAAGCCCACTCGCGATACGCTCCGGCGTCCTGAAGGTTTGCTTTTGCTATTTTCTGAATCCATTTTCCATGAACAAAACCAACGCATAAAAACCACTCGCATAGATTCTGGTTTTGTATTTTGGGAATGACTACCACCAACCAAAGAATGCTAGCATGTCAGGCAGCGATTGACGCGCGCCGACACGAAGTTCGTCCATCATTACCACTTCAATTAGAGAATTCGTCTGAGACTTTGCCGAACCGGCACGAGAAACACACGACGACCGAAGCGGACCTCATGCAACTTCGCGGCCGGCCCCCACTCTCATCACATTCATAACACGATTTGACTCCGCTTGAACAAGTCGAGTACCGATCGGTCTCCGAATTCAGCAACGCACCGCACCGCAGTCATGAAGTTCACCGTGTTCCTGGTCGCCGCACTTGCCGTCGTCGGTGTCGTCGCCGCCGTCGACCAACCTGCCGTCGTCCAACCTGCGTTGAAGACGGCCGCCGAAGCGCTCGAGATGGTGCAAGCGTCCGAGCTGCCTAGTGGTGTCACGCTCACAGGAACTACCGAGAAGATCGACCAACCTGCCGGTGCCGCCGCCGCAATCGCCGCCAAGGAAGGAGGCGACGACAACAAGGACGACAAGAAGGAGCAGTACGGATGGGGTATGGGTCTTGGCGGTGGCTGGGGTCTCGGCGGTGGTTGGGGCAACTGGGGTGGCTGGGGCGGATTCGGTCCCTACCGCTTCGGATTCTCGTGCGGCGGCTACCCTGGCTGGGCCTATCCGATGGGCTACTGGAACATGTTCGGTGCTGGGCTGTACGGCGGCAGCTGCAGCCTGGGCATGCCTTTTGGCGGTCTCTACTACTGCTAAGCTCCACACCGAGGTTCTTCAGATGTATGACCTTGACACATTCGCCTGGAATAACAAAAACGAATAAAATGGATTCTTTTCAAGCAGGTTATCATATTTTTGAGCCTCGCAAATTTGAGTTTTGAGCTAGGCTGTAAGCATAGGATGCATCAGAAGCGCGACAAATTGCTGGATGGCGATTCTGCTGTAGTAGTTGTTGTTGCGTTTTTGATGAACATGCATGATTTAATCTTAGGATTTTTTCTTGTCAGCCTAGGTATCTTGAGATAATCCATGCAGAGATCTTCCGATTGATCCCCAGAAATGGTCGGATATACTCGAAGTAGTTTCAGAACTTCTTGCAAATCGATAAACCTTTTGATGCCACTAAAGGAAAACAACGATAAGCCCACTCGCGATACGCTACGGCGTCGTGAAGGTATGCTTTTGCACTTTTCTGAATCCATTTTCCATGAACAAAACCAACGCATAAAAACCACTCGCATAGATTCTGGTTTTGTATTTCGGGAATGACTACCACCAACCAAAGAATGCTAGCATGTCAGGCAGCGATTGACGCGCGCCGACACGAAGTTCGTCCATCATTACCACTTCAATTAGAGAATTCGTCTGAGACTTTGCCGAACCGGCACGAGAAACACACGACGACCGAAGCGGACCTCATGCAACTTCGCGGCCGGCCCTCACTCTCATCACATTCATAACACGATTTGACTCCGCTTGAACAAGTCGAGTACCGATCGGTCTCCGAATTCAGCAACGCACCGCACCGCAGTCATGAAGTTCAGCTCGTTCCTGGTCGCCGCACTTGCCGTCGTCGGTGTCGTCGCCGCCGTCGACCAACCTGCCGTCGTCCAACCTGCGTTGAAGACGGCCGCCGAAGCGCTCGAGATGGTGCAAGCGTCCGAGCTGCCTAGTGGTGTCACGCTCACTGGAACTACCGAGAAGATCGACCAACCTGCCGGTGCCGCCGCCGCAATTGCCGCCAAGGAAGGAGGCGACGACAACAAGGACGACAAGAAGGAGCAGTACGGATGGGGTATGGGTCTTGGCGGTGGCTGGGGTCTCGGCGGTGGTTGGGGCAACTGGGGTGGCTGGGGCGGATTCGGTCCCTACCGCTTCGGATTCTCGTGCGGCGGCTACCCTGGCTGGGCCTATCCGATGGGCTACTGGAACATGTTCGGTGCTGGGCTGTACGGCGGTAGCTGCGGACTTGGCATGCCTTTTGGCGGTCTCTACTACTGCTAAGCTCCACACCGAGGTTCTTCAGATGTATGACCTTGACACATTCGCCTGGAATAACAAAAACGAATAAAATGGATTCTTTTCAAGCAGGTTATCATATTTTTGAGCCTCGCAAATTTGAGTTTTGAGCTAGGCTGTAAGCATAGGATGCATCAGAAGCGCGACAAATTGCTGGATGGCGATTCTGCTGTAGTAGTTGTTGTTGCGTTTTTGATGAACATGCATGATTTAATCTTAGGATTTTTTCTTGTCAGCCTAGGTATCTTGAGATAATCCATGCAGAGATCTTCCGATTGATCCCCAGAAATGGTCGGATATACTCGAAGTAGTTTCAGAACTTCTTGCAAATCGATAAACCTTTTGATGCCACTAAAGGAAAACAACGATAAGCCCACTCGCGATACGCTACGGCGTCGTGAAGGTTTGCTTTTGCTCTTTTCGGAATCCATTTTCCATGAACAAAACCAACGCATAAAAACCACTCGCATAGATTCTGGTTTTGTATTTCGGGAATGACTACCACCAACCAAAGAATGCTAGCATGTCAGGCAGCGATTGACGCGCGCCGACACGAAGTTCGTCCATCATTACCACTTCAATTAGAGAATTCGTCTGAGACTTTGTGTAAGGCTTGACACGTAGAAGGCCGCGAGTGAAGATGTACCGCGATGTGGAAACGTGTAGGTAGTTGGACGTAAATTGCAAAGTGATATTAGTTGGTTAAGGCCTTGTGGCCGGCCGTCTGGGCAGTGCCCAAGGCGGTGCTAAAATGAATGAATCTGATTGGTCAATCCACTTCAAGTTGAAGTGGGTTGACGTGCGCTATACAAAAGTAAATGTACACGACAAAGGTCATGCACCCTAGTGCATGTTCCTTACTTACCCACTTGTCTTTGCGTAGTGGAAGTTGTAGTTTAGATATGAGGGCCGTGACGTGCTCGTCACGTCTCGGTCCTTACATCCTCCCGGGTTTGACTTCACGTTGACGGCGCTTGAAGTCGTCAACGAGAACTTTCCAGTGAGAGACGTGCTTGATGTCTTTCTCGAGTTCCCACGAAGATTCGTGATCTGGGAGACCATGCCACTTGACAAGCCACTCAGTCTTGCGATTGAACTGACGCTTGCGTAGGAGTTTCTCGACAATGTGGAGGTCTTCTCCAGTGTCTTCATTCGTGATGATGCGAGATGCTTTTGGAAGAACACGAGTCTCAAACTTGTCCGGGTTGGAGACATAATGGCTGAGAACGTCTACGTTGAAAGTAGGGTTCAGCGACTTCATACTGCGTGGCAAAATCAGACGAGCAGCGTTGTCGTTGATCATGCGCTTGATAACAAACGGACCAACTTTACGAGCGGCTAACTTTGCACGTTTGACGTCAATGTCTTTCGCAGCATGCTTGAGTGGAATACGGCGTGTATCCAGCATAACCAATTCTCCTTCCTTGAATTGCACATTGCTACGGTGTTGATCGTAGTACTTCTTTTGCGATGCTTGAGCCTTGAGTAGGTGCTCCTTGGCTTTGCCAATAATCTTGTCGCGTTCGTCCTTGAAGCGGTTTGCATACTCAGACAGTCCTTGTTCTACTTGAACTGTGGTAGACAGCGTAGGAAAAGTTCCGAAGGGATTGCGTTCCTTACGCCCTGTGTCTACTTCAAATGGCGAAAGTCCTGTAGAGGCACTGACTAGCGTGGCATGAGCATACTCAATCGTTCCCAACTTGGCAGCCCAGTCATCACCATGATACGAGACCATGCAACGAAGTGCGTCTTCTAGTACCAGGTTTTGACGTTCGGTTTGGCCGTCAGCTTGAGCGCGATATGACGTTGTCATATTCAATTGTACACCCATGACCTGCGCGAGAGATTTCCAAAAACGCGATGTGAATTTGGGATCACGATCACTGATGATCACTGCAGGCACTCCATGATGCCGAACGACATTGTCGAAGAAATAATGAGCGATTTCTTCGGCATCATCGGTAGTGTGAACAGGACAGTAGATTGGACGCTTGGACAACTTGTCCACGACGGTCATGATAGCATCATAGCCATCTGATTCTGGCAATCCAGTAACGAAATCCATGGAGACGACTTCCCAACATTCCTTTGGAATCGGAATTGGAATCAGCTTGCCATTCTTCTTGGCATTGCTGTGCTTCCAACGTGTGCATGTTTCACAACTTTGCACGTAATCGGAAACGTCTTCATGAAGCGACGCCCAGTAGTACCATTGCTTGATACGGAGGTACGTACGACGAATTCCTGGGTGCGCGGCAATACTGGAATCATGAAATTGCTCAATAATCTTCGTCCTTAGACGATTGCGCTGCGATCTCGGGACACAAAGTCTCATCATTTTGGACTCCTTGTCGTCCGTGAATTGCACATAAAGCAATTGATCCTTGAGTACGTATGGATCATGCGGAGTACGATACTTGTCACGAAATCCGGGATCAGTGCGGTAGGCTTTGATGAACTCTTCTTTGAGATTCGAAGTCCATCCTAGCGAACTTGCGTGTTGCATTTGCACAACCGATGTGGCAATCTCTGCATCTTGAACAGGAGTGTAGAGATAACCATCGGAAAGATCATGTAAGGCGATGTGACCAGCAGAAACATCCGCCATCTCCTCCCCCGAAAATTCAACAGGCGAGAGAGCTGCAGATACCATGGTCGTATTCACCTTCTGGGAGTCCTCATTATGTTGCTGTGCACGGTAGCGTGATCCAAAACTGTCACACTGCGGTGTACACGTATGAAAGCTGATCGTATTGATAGCGGGACGCGCAACACTCTGTGAGGCTGGAGTCGACAGCGAAGCATTGACTGTGCGTATATCGCTAATTACGCGAAAACTCGATGTCGGTTTATCACTTTCAGACTCACAATGCTGAAAACTGATTGAGCAGACAATTGGCGGAGCCAATTGTGGTGATATCAACGCAGTCGGAGTTGAATCCATTGGAGGACGGGACAGTGCATCTGCTACGACATTCATCGATCCTTTCAGGTGATGCAAGGTGAAGTCGAACTGAGCAAAGAAGGTCAAGAAGCGTGCAAGCTTCGAAGAAACCTTCGGGTGGTGTAACAACCACTGACATGCACTGTTGTCCGTGTAGATGTCGAAATGACGACCATAGAGGTAATGACGCCATTTTTCCAGCGACAGTTTAATTGCATAGAGTTCCTTCTCGTGGGTAGGCCAATTTTGTTCATGCACACCCAACTTCTTGGAGAGGAAAGCTAACGGATGATCATGTCCGTTGTGCTTTTGCGAAAGTACTCCACCAACACAATATCCTGAAGCATCGGTTGTCACGATGAACGGAAGAGAGAAATCCGGTAAAATCAGGACTGGGGCGGATTGCAATGCTGATTTCAGCTTGCTGAAGGCGATATCATGCTCTTCATTCCAATTCCAAGTATGGTCCTTCTTGACTAGAGGTCCAAACGGTAAGGCGATTGTCGCGTAGTTGTAAATGAAGCGACGGTAGTAGCCTGCGAGACCCAAAAAGCTTTGTAGTTGCTTTTGGTTCATTGGAATTGGCCAATTGGCGATCACTTCAGTTTTCTTGGAATCCACCGCAATGCCTTGACTTGACACGGTGTGACCCAGGAACTGAACTTGATTCTGCCCAAAATGACATTTCGAACGATGACAGTACAGCTTCTCTCTGCGTAACACTTCGAAGAGCGTGCGGAGATGCTGTAGATGCTCCTTCATGTTCTTGGAAAATACACAAATGTCATCCAGATACACCACGATAAACGGATATTTGCCTAGTAGGACACGCATAAGACGTGACCAGACACCTGGCATTCCAGCAAGACCCATTGGCGCAACACACCATTGGTAGGTCTCAGAATGAGTGCGGAACGCTGTGTACTGACGACTTTTCAAGGCAACCCTCATCTGATGGTAACCTTGCGCGAGATCCAAGACTGAGAAGATGATGCATCCATACATCTTGTCAAATGTTTCATCAATTCTCGGGAGTGGAATTCTGGCGATGATCGTTTGCGAGTTGAGCCAACGATAATCAATCACCCAACGAATCGGTAACGTGGCGTTTCCCGACCGTAGCCACTCAGCTCGAGAAAGTTGTTTCCCTGATTTCGGGTCTTTCTTCGGGATACCAAAGATGTTGGAGACCCAAGGCGAATCGGATAGTTCGATCCAACCTTTCTTCAACTTTTCTTCGACAAACAGATCAAGGGCATCTTGTTCTGTCTTCGAGAGCCGAAAAGGTGCGCGTGTGCTTGGCATAGCATCTGACTTCATGTTGAGCTCGAATTCCACGCGTCGATGAGGAGGTAACCCATCGGGTAAAACGTCTGGAAACACGTCAGCAAACTCATCAAGGAGAGGCACAATTTCTTGTGGTTCCTCCGTGACGGGTTGAGCTGGAGTAATCTTGACGCGGTAAATCTCATCATAGTCATGGCGCTTGGCTTTAGCTTTGAACTCAGCACCAGATACTTCTACCTTGCGCAACACTGGCTTCATTCCTTGCGGTTTGAACTGCAGGTGATGAGTACGCCAATCAATAATTGGTTGGTACTTGGTAAACCAAGGTTTTCCGAGAATGACATCGTGTTCAGGACTCATAGACCATTCCAGGACCTCTAAGTCTCTGAACCGATAACCATCCATCTCAATAGTGACCTTGCCCTTGTGAACGGCACGTTTCTTCGTTGTGCTTCCGTCAAACAAGGTGACTTGAGAGATCATGGTGTCAGGAATAGTATTCACCAATCCAGGACGAATGACATTGCATGTGGCTCCCGTGTCTAGCATAATGGTGACACGTTTGCCTTCACACAGACCTGGCTTCCGAATCAACTCATTCGGAGCTGGTAGTGACTGGATGGTAGCAGCGTTGAGATCATTTATCTCAACAACTTCAACAGACTCTGGCTTTTCGGTGGCCAAAGTGTGAACAGCGAACTGACCACGCTTAGTGTCAGACTGATAGCTGTTATTCGTTCCATGCTTCTGTCGATTTTGAAGCTTGAAGCACTGTTCAATCGTGTGACCAGGCTTCTTACAATACCGACACTTCTTCGAGTTGCCACTGTTACGGTTGTTGTTCTGAACAGGGCGACGATAATTGTCACGGCGTGGGTTATGCACATGACCAGTGTCGATTTCCATAGGCTCAGGTTCATTCTCAGCAGGACGCTGTGGAGCCGTGTTGGAACGAGCGAATGACGTGGAGTTGGAACGTCCAAAAGATCTTGGAGGTGTCCAACGACTCTTCTGAAACGGACCAGCACGAAAGTGCGATCTGTCATACTCGAGTGCAACTGAGAGAGCCTCAGATACCGTCGTACAACGACGATACTGAACTTCTTCTTTCGTGGGACTAACAAGACCTCGAATGAAGTACGTGATCTTGTCAAGCTCACTCATGTCCTTGGCTTGCATGATAGCAACGCGGAATCGAGAGATGTAGTCCTCCAAGCTAGAACAACGTTTCTGCTTGAGACTGTACAATCGATCTCGAAGGCGCTCCTGAAGATCCGGAGGAACGAATTCCTTCGTAAGCTTCTGGATCAAGTCTTGGACGTCACTAATGGAATCCCTGCAAAGCATGTACCATGCAGCAGCATTGCCTCTGAAATTGGTAGTCATCATGGCAATGATGCGCTTACTCTGATTCTCATCTTGCCAAGCAATGTTCTTCGCCTCAAAGTAAAGAATAACTTGGTCGAAGTACAATTCAACCGAGTCACCCATGTTTCCATAGAAGCGAGGTAGGCTTATACCCTCAACTTTGACTTCCTTGCGTTGTGAAGTCAAAACGTCGATTAGTGCTTGTTGCTTCTGCACCATTTCGACCACAGACTGTGTCAGACGGTCAGCAGACCATCCACCAGGATTTAACGAAGTCATGATAGTGTAACTTGAGCTAAAAGCTGATTAAAGTTACGCTACGAATGTACAGCTGCTAGCTACTAGAACTAGAGCTACAACAACACTGTCAACAGCTACTCGAAACGGGCGCGCTTGATGCTGATAACGCGATCAACGAAAGCACGAACTTCGGTGTCGATGCGGTTGGCACAGGTGTTCAAGATGTCGACGGTTTCGAAGAGAAACAGTCCAAACCCAGGCTCGATAACACGGTCGAGGTGAGTTTCAAAAAACGGAAAGAAAACTTCACGGAGATGCTCCGTCAAGCAAGTAATCTCGTACTGCAAATGGGTAGCAGCACGAACTGTAAAAGTGCGTTGAACGGCTTGTTCAATGGTGAGAATGCGACGATTTTGTTGATCTTCGTCCCACTCACGAGCAGTACGCTTAGGCATATACTGGAAAATACCCGAAGCTTACGCCAAAGCTTACCCGAAAATTACGCGAAAATTCAGAAAACGACTGAAAATTACGCGAATTCTCAAATTCGGAATTATACGGATGCTGGGGTTTAGGTAACTACTGATTGGCTGAGCCAAAGTGCAATTACACTAAAACAATGCGAAAAAAGTTTAAAACAACACTTAAACAATGCTACTTAGCACTAATTCAAGCGTTGGCGCTTTGCCTTGTAATTGGATTTCTTCTGACCGAAACCCTGAACAAGTAGCTCTTCCTGTTGAGCCTCTTCAAGTGCTCTTTTACGCGAGCTCTCCTTAAGTTCACGGTCGAATACAGTAGTGAGTGTGTTATGAATACGCACTACTTGTAAACTTAGGATACGGCAAGCTTCTCGATAAAGTATACGTTCGGACTTAGAGTGAAAACTCTCCTCCTGGTCCTGTAAGTGGTGAGTTAAGCTTGCAAGGCGATTAACTGAGTTTAATCCCTTAATACGAAGTCGATCTACTGCTTGTAGATTAGGATCTGGGTTTGAGTTGAGGTTTTTACTTTTTTGGTTTTTTACCTTGGTCATACGTGCGGGAAGGTGACTAGTGAAGCGAAAAGCGTTAAACTAGTACAAATCCTTCGGATAACTAACCGTTAGCAATAAGCGTGAGGCTAGTTAGCTTAATCGACTAGCGAAAAGCGTTAATGTCGATTGTGCAAAACTTTACGGCTAGCGAAAAGCGTTAATGCCGCGAAGTGAGAGTGCACGTAGTGTAGCAGTTAATGCGAAAGCAATAACCCTAACCCGGATACTGTAGCAGTAGTCAGCCGAAGTAGCGAGTCGAGTCGGTCGATTGAAGATCTTCTGACCACTTGCCCGGCGAAAATGACCGTAAGTGCTACCAGATGTAAGGCTTGACACGTAGAAGGCCGCGAGTGAAGATGTACCGCGATGTGGAAACGTGTAGGTAGTTGGACGTAAATTGCAAAGTGATATTAGTTGGTTAAGGCCTTGTGGCCGGCCGTCTGGGCAGTGCCCAAGGCGGTGCTAAAATGAATGAATCTGATTGGTCAATCCACTTCAAGTTGAAGTGGGTTGACGTGCGCTATACAAAAGTAAATGTACACGACAAAGGTCATGCACCCTAGTGCATGTTCCTTACTTACCCACTTGTCTTTGCGTAGTGGAAGTTGTAGTTTAGATATGAGGGCCGTGACGTGCTCGTCACGTCTCGGTCCTTACACTTTGCCGAACCGGCACGAGAAACACACGACGACCGAAGCGGACCTCATGCAACTTCGCGGCCGGCCCCCACTCTCATCACATTCATAACACGATTTGACTCCGCTTGAACAAGTCGAGTACCGACCGGTCTCCGAATTCAGCAACGCACCGCACCGCAGTCATGAAGTTCACCGTGTTCCTGGTCGCCGCACTTGCCGTCGTCGGTGTCGTCGCTGCCGTCGACCAACCTGCCGTCGTCCAACCTGCGTTGAAGACGGCCGCCGAAGCGCTCGAGATGGTGCAAGCGTCCGAGCTGCCTAGTGGCGTCACGCTCACTAGAACTACCGAGAAGATCGACCAACCTGCCGGTGCCGCCGCCGCAATCGCCGCCAAGGAAGGAGGCGACGACAACAAGGACGACAAGAAGGAGCAGTACGGATGGGGTATGGGTCTTGGCGGTGGCTGGTCTCGGCGGTGGTTGGGGCAACTGGGGTGGCTGGGGCGGATTCGGTCCCTACCGCTTCGGATTCTCGTGCGGCGGCTACCCTGGCTGGGCCTATCCGATGGGCTATTGGAACATGTTCGGTGCTGGGCTGTACGGCGGCAGCTGCGGCCTTGGCATGCCTTTTGGCGGTCTCTACTACTGCTAATTTGCCACACCGACGCAGTTCAGATGTCTGTGTCTTGGCGCACTTGCCTGGAATAAAAGACAAAACGAATAAAATGGTTTCTTTTCAAGCAGGATTTCACATTTTGCACCTCGAGCTTAGCTCTAAACACGTAGAGTATCGGACGGGCGACTAATTGCTGGATGTCGATTCAGCTGTAGTCGTTTTATTGCGATTTTTGCTGTTGGGAATGCAGTATTAAATACTAGAATATTTTTTATTCTTGAGAGCCTAGATATGTTGAGATTATCCATGCAAAGATCGGAACACGCTGCTACAACCGAAAAATTACCAAAATGAAATGATAATTTTCTGTATTTTTTGGTATATTTTCGGTGAATTCAAAGAGATACGGATAGCAGATCGCCATATGCGATCATGCGGCTGCGGCAAGAAATATATTACCTCAGGGTGGGAGCGTAATTTAGACATTCCCGTTGATTGGCTGCCCTCTCCCCCCTGGCGCTCAGTCCAAGATTCCCCCCTCTTCCCCTCGCCCGACAGCCCCCTCCCCCGCTCCCGCTGCTCTAATGGTACGCCTTGTTTGTCTGCTCCTCCTTCAGTGCTACTAGTATATCTGACTGTGCTTATACGAATATTGTCCCAGCCCCCTGATGAAGAGCTTCCTCCCTATCCCGGGAACAACACACAGCGGATGGACAGCGAGCGCGCGATCCCGACGCTGTCGCAGCAGCAGCAAGCTGAAACTAAACACGTCCGAATACGAAGTGATGCTCGCGTGGAGAATGATGAGCCTGTTATCCCGCGTCTTCCTCCGCTGCGCCAGCTCATGCGACCTCGAGGGAAGAGGTTAACGCCTGCCCAGGAAGAGTACTTAAGCGCCCGATATGCTGATAGAATACCCGCTGGGCACGTGGAAACTGCTGAACCTGGGCACTCAGCACCTGTTGAGCCGATGACTGAGCACAAGCGTGCGGGAGAAGCAAGGCCTCGATCAATCTCCGCTGATAGCGAGGAAATTGTTGAAGTTCTGCGCGAGTTGGGCGATCCTCAAGCCTCTCGCAACGAAGTATTGGAGCCGCGCTCTACCGAAAGTCTACCGAAAAGTTACCGAAACCCAGACCAAAAGCTTTCGGCGGAGGTGCCAGTGGGTGTTGATGCTGCGTTGGCAGAAGTCCTTCAACAACTCGATGAAGAAGATGAAGAGGCATCCCACGGTGACACAGACGACAACGACTACGCTGAAGACTCACCCGCACAAACACGACCCCGCGACCGAGTGACTGGAGCCCAGACAACTAGCAGCATCAAGCCGGGTGACACCAAAACTCGACCGAAAAAGTACCGGAAAATTATTTCGGGACGGATTGCCGAAGCGAAAAAAGATGACAGCCATGCGGGCAGCAACTATGCGCCCGAAGCTGATACGGAACAGTTTTTGGAGGGGCTACCACTCGTCTGGGCATCTTGGGAGGAATTTATGGCTGCATTCACTGATTTTCAAGAGGCTACGTTCCAGCAGTTTGTCGCCCGCACAAGTACCTCTGTTGCAATCAGAAACACGCAAATCAAGGCCGCTCAAATCCGTGCAGCCCGAAAGTCAACGACGAAGAAGGCTGGTGCTCGCAGGAAGCCACGTTCAGCGACTGGAGGGACGTTGCTGCCGGAATCGTGGGAGGTATACAGCAAGACGTACCTTTGCACCCACGGCATGCCTTTCGAAGCGAAGGGCACGGGACAAAGGTCTCACACGAAGATTCGAGCAACCGGGTGCTGTGCCCGAGTGAATGCCCGTGTCAAGCTGCGACACGGTGGTGGTGCAGGCTTTCATCTGGTCGTGAAGGCGAAGGGAACTCACAACCACGCGTTGAGCCCCCACACGTGGTACAACTACGCATCCAACCGACGTATCCAGGACGAGAACTTACGAGAAGAGGTGGCGGTAATGAGCAGAGCTGGTGCGAAGCCTAAAGGAATTTTAGCGTACCTCTGCGCTAAGACGGGTAAGGTGTTGGTTATATGTGGAAAGTTTGATGTTGAGGCTCATACAAGTGTTGCTGTTGTGTTTAGGCAAGCGAACTGTATTACGAGACGTGCATAACATGATCCAAGACGCGAAGAAGCGGTTTGATCTTGGATCAACGGATGGGGATCGAGCACTAAAGGTGCTCGATGAGTTTTGTGAAGGCGCCCCCGGCAATACCGCGGAATTTGTGCTGGATTCTGGGAGTGGTGTCGTGCGCGTGATCACGTTTCAATCTGCACGAATGCGGCGGCTGTTTGCTGCCTTTCCGGAAGTTGTTCTTGTGGACTCCACCCACGACACAAACTCGAATCGCTACAAGCTGTTCAGTTTTGCCATTCACGACGTGTTCGGTCGGGTGAGTAACCAATACTGAAAATGAACCGGAAATGAACCGAAGTTTTAACAAAATGTTATTTTCTGTATACTTTTGGTGCGCAGGGGCAATACGTGCAGCACGCGTTGGTGATTACTGAAGAGAAGCCAAATCTTGCTATTGCCGTAGCCACCTTCAACAAGAACAACCCCGCTTGGACCAAGATTCGTGTGGTCATGACGGACAAGGCTCTCCACGAAAAGGACGTATTGGCTGATGCATGGCCAAAGGCCCGTCAGCTCCTGTGCAAATGGCACGTGGAAACCTGGTTGAAGAAGCAGTGCTCCAGGTTGGGAGGCGTTGGCAAGCTGGAAACCAAGCAGCTGAAAGTCATTATGAAAGGGCTGGTGAATGCAGAGTCACAGCAAGAATATGATGACCTGAAAGCTGCTTTTCTCTCCACAGTCGGTGACGACGCAGATAATCTCTTGTATAAGAGCTTCATGACACACTGGGATACGACGACCGAAGAATGGGTCATGTTTAAGAGGGGAGGGGTGCCACACCTGAAAAATAACACGAACAATCGCTTGGAGTCCAAGTGGGGGAGGATCAAGGAGGTCGTGGATGGAAATTTCACCATCGATCAGCTCATTTCGATGCTGATCACGCTGCAGGACTATGCAGAGGAACGCTACTTGGCTGAATTCCACCGCATTGGCACTCGACCGCCTATGGCTGAGGATCCTGAACTGTCGGTTTTGGCAATGCACCTGAGCGAGTACGCTTTTCGTATGGTTGCAGAACAACATCAGCTGGCCGTTGGGCCTAAAGCTAATTACGATGTGGAGGTTCAAGGTGAGGTGACGAAGCTTACAAACCCTGCGACTGGTGACACGCACGAAGTTAACACCCGGGTGAGTTTGGTGTATCTTTGGTTTTCGGTAAAAATTTGGTATGATCTAACGTGAGATGTGTGTGCTGTCTAGATGTCAACGTGCGACTGCATTTTCATGCAAACGTGTCTTTTGCCCTGCCGCCACGTCATGTACAGCCGCAAGGTCTCGAACTACGAGACTGTGATCCCCCCGAACCGAACGCTGGCTACCCGATGGATCGTTCAAAGTCCTGCTAATAACATTGAGGATGGGGAGTTGGAACCTGGAGGAGTTAACCGCGTGAGTTGCCCGCCAATTCGAGCACAGCCGCCGATCAACCGCGACATTAAGTACATGCAAAGCAAGCAACTGAACGAGAAAATCATAGATGTCATGTCGCTCCAGCCTTCCACTACGTATCGGTTGGGGATGAAGTGGCTTGGTGGTTTCTACACCGCGCTGCGGACGGGGAAACTTGAAGAGTTTACTGGCCAAGGACTTGCAGACACGAGTGGCTTCCAAAACCTTTCGCAAGTCTCTTCTGTTGGTGACGTCACGGCGTCCCAGCTTTCCTTCGCGGATCCGAGTCCGAGCAGCCAACCAGAAACAAACCCTCTAGCAAAGTGTGCAGAGGAAGCGGGGACCAGTGCGAGAGCACCGATTGTGTTCGCGTCGCCGCCAAGGCGGAGGGGTTTGACGAGGCGGGCGGAAAGAAAAGATGAGTCCGCCCGAGAGATGCAAGAAGCCAAGAGGATCATGGGACGCGTTCGCGAAGGGAAAAAGGCAGTCGTGGTCAAACTTGCCCACATGGCTGCCTTAAGTGGGCCTTACAGTAGCAGCACCGCGGAGCCGTTCCTCGACAAGCTTAACCTACCGAGCGTGGAGGTCACAGGCTCCCTCGAGCTTTGTCGGTTCAATATTGGGCAAAGCGTTCCAGTAATTACTGGTATCCCGCAGCTGCAAGCAATTCACGAGGCTATTGCGATGATGGACCGAACCGACAAGGAGGACATGCTGGCGAGGTGGGACGACTACGGATATGCTACGTACGGACAACTGAAGCTGATGGATACAGTGGTGACAGCTAAAAACAACATCAGCTTGGTTCACGCCACATTGAACTGGATTGCTGCTCTGGAATTTCCAGTCGACAGCGTCGTTGAGCCCTTCAAGGACCAAGTGGATACCACAAAGGTGAGTTGTTTGTGATATACCGAAAACGTACCGAACTCTTACCGAAAAACTAATGTGTCGTTTGGTGTTAGGACGACCATGTACAGGCGGTTAAGGAGTTAAATCTCGGTCAGTGTTTCGTCGGCAAGAGTCTACACTACGGAGTTGACTTCCTCGACTTCCGTGAAAATATGTGGCTACATTCAAGCTCAATTGTCGGAGGGTTATTGATGCTGCGCGAGACGTATCAGGCGGTCAGCGTCATCAACCCGCGCTTTCACGAATTTGACGCTCCTGAACAAAAGCTGCGGACGGCGAGGGGTTTCCTTCCTGATGATACGAGCTACGAACGTGTCATCAGTGTGATCAACGTCGGAAATCATTGGGCTGCGTTTCTGGTTGACGTTCCGACTAAGCGCTGTTACCTGTTCGACCCTTTGCAGCTTGACAGCAATATTCGGATCGTCAAGGAGGAAGTGCTCAACGTGGTGGAGAAGGTGTTGGGACTGACGGACCAGTTACAGTACGAAGTGCTTGCGGGCTGTACGCAAAGAGACGGCCACTCGTGTGGGTTGTGGTGCTTGGTGGTTCTCGAGCTGCTTTTGTTTGGCGCTAGACCCAGCTCGTGGAATGATTACTGGAGTGACACCTTGTACGATGTGGTGGGCTACCTACGCCTTCGTTTCCTGCGGAAGGTTATTGATCTTCAGAGCCACTTCACTGTGGCCGAGTAGTTGTGTGTTGTACTGGGTTCAAGTTTGGTAAAACTTCGGTGCAGCAGGTTAAACCGAAAGTAAACAAAAAAAATGGGACTTGGCGGTTTTTGGCTTGTTCTTTCTCCTCCGCGAGGAGGAATTCATGAAAACAAAAATCGACATTTTTCCTGTCTGTAATGGATCTATACTTTAATGCTGTCAAGATCAGCCTTCAGTATAGCGCACACAATATGATATCGTGTGTGATTGGTCTATAGGGATGTGCTTATAGCACTGTCTCCTTTATACCATATATTTCGTTGCCTTGTCAGTAATTTACGATGCTGTCGTCATGTCGTAATTATCTCAAAATTTGGTTGCGCACATAAACGAGATATTACCCATCAAGACTTATCAAGTCATCATCATGACAAAATGTACCTCGTTATATTTTCGGTTGTTGCAACACGATCCACAAAGATCTCCCTCACGGAATGGTCGGACGTGATTGTATAGTTCTTGCAAAGCAATAGAACTTCCAGATGCCTAAAAAGGATAAGCTAACAAAATCTCGTTTGATAATTCAGGCGAAACCGTGGATTGGTGGGGTCACATATTGTTTTATTCCGAAAACCATTCGTTGCAACTTGCCGATCTCACTGAAGCCTCCCGTAAATTTGTCGCTGCGTCATTGGAATTTTTGGTAGACAAAACTAGACATTCATGTCAGCTGTAAAAAAAGTTTTAGATGCTAACGATATTTTTGCGATGGAAATACCGGTAAGGCGACGTGATTGATATCTACTGATTTGTCCCAAAAGAAAAATGTATGATCCTCACTTTCAATTCCGCCTCGAACGTAGCGTGTGTCATGGAGACCGAGTTGGAATTCCTGAAACCCTGGCGAGCTGCATTGCACGATAGTTTGATACAGCGAAATGCCCATGCTGCTGAATCCCCTCTGACGGTGGCATTTCTCTATCCAGATACATGCTCAATGACAAATCGAGCTTTTTACCTTGGACTTCCCGGAGACACGTGCAGTCGGCGAGATGCAACACGGCTACAACTCCTTCGAGAGGCCACCGAGCTTTTCACGCTGCTTTCGCTTGTGAACAACGAGGCATTCGTAGCGCTAACGAATCCGTTGACACGGTATCACCCTGCGCGCACAGATGAACACCAGACTTACTTACCAGAATGGAAATTTCACCTAATTGGAGCTCTGTCGCCGAACGATGCCGCTGTAATGCAGCCTCAAGTCACGTGGGGGGCTCTTCTCGGATTTCCAGGTGATCCGTGGGGGTATTCGGCTGATTTTCGAGCCGCAGTTGAGAAATTAGAGGACATGGGCGTGGAAGAAAGGTCTAGCAAAGCGTGCGTTGTGGGTGGTTCGGCGATCTACTGGTCGTGCAGACATCAAGACTCAGTATTACATATTGATGGTTCACAGATACCTTCCAAACGTGTGGACCCATCGAATTCAATTCGGGATCAGCTTCGAAGACTTTTCGATGTCGTCGTCCCTCATATCGTGCTGGTGGGTGCTGTTCGTGGTTGCACTACACCGGTTCACAACCGGGAATCGCCACGATTAGTGTGTAAGTTTGTGGGTGCAACGATAGGGAACTGGTCTCATCCAGCCATCTCAGAATTGACTACGGCACTCGCCACGACCGCAATATCAACCCTTTCGATAGACTTCTGCCATGATGCGATGATTTCGCGAGAAGCCCTGATGAATGCTGGATTCTTTTTGAACAGGTTGGCGTGTGGTGATGCAGTGCGTCTGATCGATGGAAACAGGATCAACACGATACATGATACAGTTCCAGTGTATTTTGGAAAACTACGTTTAGGGGGCTCTCGAATATGCAATCGGACGTTTACTGCAGTCTGCTCGGCAGTCGCGGAGTTGTCTGTTGAGGCGCATCTCGTTCAGTTAAATATGCTCTTAGAGGGACCTGGACGATGGCCTTGGTTAATTTACGCGCTCTGCTGTGGATATTCAGACATTGTTATACCTTTAGTCGAGATTTGGTGGGGCACATTGACGAAGTCCGACATCCTAGCCATATCCACGGTTCTGCAAACCAACTATCCTCAACCAATTTTGGGAACAACTCAGAACGATCACCACCAGTACGGCTTTGTTGGCTTTCAAGGAGGAACCGAGCTGCGTCTCCGTGGGGCACATTATGGAGAGGATTGTGTGATTGTTTTGTCGAGTGCATGTCGCTGCCGAGCGCTGTACGACCCAGCCGACGACGCGTGGGTGAACGTCATAGTTCCTGGGTACGGCGCATGTAAGACGAAACTGGGTGCAGGTTCTCGTTTCACTCCTGATTCGAAGCAGCTAGACTTCCCGAAGAAGCGATTGAGTGGTTCGTTTTGGATACAACATGCCATATTTGAGAGCCCTGAGGTGTTGATGGATCTACTTACCTTGGTGACAAGCGGTCTTCGTTCGTTACTACAAAGTACCGAAACCCCGATTCAATTAGACCTCAGCTCGCTGTGTATCGCATGCCCAGAACTGCAAGATCTCACTATCGAAAAGTGCAATGTGATTGTGTCTGCCCACGAAGAGCCCCTGCGTCGCTGGCCTATCAGAACGATAGATTTGAGCGAGTGTACGGGGAAATTGGCCGACTTGACGGGGTGTTTGCGAAACCCCACTCTACGGATGGCTCAACAACTCGTCGAACTAGACGTGACAGAACGACAAATTGAAGGATTCGAGGATGAGGAAGCGAGAGAGTTGAGGGCTCATGACGGTGAATTTTTACCTGTTACCAAAGAGAAATTTCCTGCCGAGTCGAAGGCTGCTATGATCAGTGTCGCCACGAGCGCGTCCAGTGTCAAAAAGGCGATACACCGCCTAGATGCACATGTTCTGAGCCTTATCTTTGTATTCGCGTCCACTCCGGAACAGCGGTCGGTAGTCTGCTGGTTTAAAAGGAGTTAGGTCCTCAATATATAATATATACTTTTTGGCAAAAAAGAAGGAGTTAAGTCCTCAATATATAATACTTCAAGTATATACTTTTTTGCATTGAACTCGGAGAGATTTTCGATATCATAGACTAAGCACTTTGAGCCCTGTGATGTAACCTCGTTGGCTTATCGCAAGTTTATGGTGGCACGCTTAGCGATATGAACTATTGACTCGATTCCATGTACTAACTGCGTCGGCACTCCAGCAGCAGCGTATGTCCGTACATGTACAGCGACGACGTCGAATAGTCTTCGAAGGTTGATCCCAAATTGAACCCAATGAGTCTGCAGATTTGCCAGGCTTCTTCTAGCTCGAAGAGCTAGAAGTCAATCCTAAAGACAAGTCCGCCGGCGGACGGAGCAGAGCCTCCTGCGCCTGGAACAAATAAAATGGATTTTTTCGAGCAGGTTACTGATAGAGAGCATCGGAAGGGCGAGTAATTGCTCGATGTCGATTCGTTTTTGGTTGCGTTTTTATAGGGGGTCAATTATTTTATCTAGGATTTTGGCTTGTGAGTCTACTGTAGATATTCGGGGATTATCCATAAGTTAGTAGCGAAATGGTTGGATGTAGCGAAATGGTCGGATGTAGCTTAAAAACTTCTTGCAAATCAATAGAACTTCCGAATGCCTAAAAAGAGAAAACAATGATAAACCGACTCGCGATATGCTACCGGTGGCGTGGGGGCTTCATTTTGTTTTTTTAATCCGTTTTCCACGAACAACCAACGCATAAAGGCCCAAACACTCGCATAGATTCTCTTTTTGTATTTCGACAACAATTGCAACCAACCAACGCCAACGCAACGGATCTACTCGGAAAGTGTGCTAGCATGTCAGGGCAGCCAAACTCTCTAGTCTACTGGTGTCGCGCCATTTAACGCCATGTTAGCAGCGTACCACGTGCAGGACAACGTATAGATTACCGTGCCCGGTTTTCGAAAACCGTGGCACTTGTTCGAATAAATACACTACTCGACGTATATTTTTATCAAGTTGTCTCAATGGCAGCAACCAACCGGGCGTCGACAGCCTTCAGTTCATCTCGCAATGATAGCAAACGGCTCTTAGTGTTATCTGTGCCCTCCGTCCCGTTAGCAACGCTCTGCATTCCCCCAATATTTAGCACGAGCTGTGCACTCGCAGCCTGGATGTCCAAGCAAAGTTGTCGACGCCTCTCTTGCAACTCTTCAACACTCAAGCCTTCAAGCTCTGAAACTTCGCCCGTTTGGTCTTGTGCATCGCACCTAGAGCTGGTAGGCACTTCATTATCACCCGACAAAGGCACTGCGTCGTCATCTTGTGCCATGTTCTGTACCGGAAAGAGTTTTCTTGCCAGGGGTTGCTGCTGCGTGGTAGTACCATGCCTCGACACGTTCAACTCGCGACGGAAGCGCTGGAAAGCTCGCAGGAAAGAAGCGTCGTTTAATTCGGCGCTGACGACGCTGGATCCACCGAGAAAACTCAGGACGCTGCTCTCCTCCTCCTTCTCTTCGTCCTCATCTTCATCGATCGACAGTCCATCAAAATTGAACTTTCGGGCGAGAACCGGAGTGGAGTACGCGTCATCGCCGAAGCGAACTTGCTTCGTCGACGAAGCAGCGGACTTCTGATCACTTCCGGTGGTCGGGGTAGTCACACTGCTACCAGTCGTAGGCGTCCTGTGGCTCTCGTCCTGCCGCTCGTCTGTAGATTTTCTTGATGCCGCATGTTCAGCATCGTCTCGCGAATCTGCTGCTGTACCCCGAAGCGTGTCCGGCGAGGAACCCTCTTGTGACAGTGTCGTGTTGGTAGATAAAATCGGTGGAGCTACTCCATTCATCCCTAAGCCGGGCAGATTGTCTACACCTGATGAAGACGGTGCTAGAGTTTCTGCCGTAGTTGCTCTCGACACTGCAAAATTCGGGTATCTCACCCGAATTGTCGTCCCTCGTCTTGGCGTCGAATCCAACGACGAAAACGAGTACGCGCTCGAGCTGAACGACTCATCACTACGACGTTCTCGGTACTCCACACTCGCGTCACTGCTCCCAAAAGACCGTTTACGGTGTGGTCGACTTCTCCGTCGTCCCTCCTCATTCTCTCCTCTAGCTCGATCTCCCACTCTTCGTTTCGTCACCCTCGTCCCGCCATGCAGCAATTGATCCCTCATCTGCACCGACTTCTCCAGCTTCAGCATCGTCTCCGCGAACTTCAACTGCAGCGAGAACACGTCGTTCAACGCGTCAGGCGTGTTCCTAAAGTGCCTCCTCGGCCTCACATCCTCCAAAACCTCAGGAACTGCAACATCAGCCGCCGTAGTCACTGTATCAGCTGCAGGTCGGAGCGACACTCCCGTCCTCGCACTCGCCTGCCGCTGTGCTGAAGGCAGCGGCTCGAGCGTCACCACTCCACCAATGGAGTACTGCGTCTCATTGAGACTCAGGTACACCACACCAGGCTCCGCTCTCTCGTCCACCTCCTCTGTATCTTCAGTAGCTGCCGCCTCCTGCTCCATCTGCCGCAAAATGTCGGCGCGTTGCTGCTGCAGCTCCGCGATGGCCGCGTGCCACGCCGCTCGGCGTCTGCTGCTCTGCTCTTGCTCCTGTTCTTGCTCCTGTTCTTCTTCTTGCTCCTGTTCTTCTTCTTGCTCTTGTTCTTGTTGCTGGTCTCTGCGCATTTCCGTCTGCAGCTGCCGCTCGAGCTCTCGACGTCGCTCGGAGGCTGCGGCCACTTCGCGCGTCAGCTGCCGCCGGTTCCAGCGCGTGATTCGCGTTGTTGATGGAGGCGCGTCATCTTGGAGGGAGGAGGAAGAGGAGGAGGAGGAGCTGGAGCTCACGGGGTCCAGTCCCAGGCGCGCGAGCGTGCTCTGCAGCTCCGCCTTGAGCGCGTGCAGCTCCAGCACGTACGACGCCTGCATCCCTTGCAGCGACGTTTGAATTTGAACCAATCAGCGCGGGAAAAACAGCGGCGCGGGAAAAGAAGTTAGCGTATGACGAGAGGGGGGTTCGTGGTGGGAGGAAACATGAAATAGGAAAGATAAGAGGTGCACCAGGTTGTCCTGCGGTAAGCTTAGTGAAGACGTTGAAGTGCGATACGATACGATACGATAAACGAAATGGACCCTTGAGTAAAATGGAGCTGGACACTCGTGAGATGAAAAATCCGCTGTACTAACTTACATATGCACGTCCGCGTCGTCCTCCGTAGCCAGCTCTGCTGCAGCAGCTCGCCTCTGGCCCTTCTTGTCCTCTAACTATCCCTTGTCTCCGCGTCTGTCCACGGGCGACGCCACAAGAGCTCTAACCCGGTCCCGCTCGCTGGAGATCAAATTCTACAGCAGCAACTCCGGACAGCGCGTCTATAGTCGCGGGTAGAAGGGCTTGATGCCGAACTGCACCACCGTCATGAGCCCAGCCCCCAGCGCGCCAGCCAGCACCATGGCCTTAGGCCCCGCCGTCGACTTGTAGAACACGCCGGTGGCCGCCGACGCCAGGATGGGCGTCACCTGGTCGAACTTGACGACGTTCTCGATCTCCGCCGAGTCCGCCACGTACTCGAACGCCTTGTAGATAATCGCTGCAGAATAAACAAAACAACGTGTAAAACCGTCAATAAAACAACGTTCCCCACCGCTAATTGACTACAAGGAGTCCCGTACCGAGACAGCCGAGCGCGTTGCCGGCCTTGGAGCCGCGCGTGGCCGCCCCATTCATGAGCGAGTTCATGCGGATCTTGAACTTGGTGCTGGGCGAGCGCGCGAAGCCCGAGAGCGCGCCGTACGCGCCGCCGCCCAGGATGCCCGAGAAGTAGGCGGTGCCGCACGAGCCGCTCATCTGCTCCATGAAGGGGCGGCCGGCCTTGTCGTAGTCCAAGTAGTCGGCGTCGTCGTCGTACGAGGCCACGCCGAACACGGGCGCGATGGCGCCGATGTCGATGCTGCCCGACGGGATCGTGGGCAGCACGGGGAACTCGAGGCCGCTCGTGGCGCTCGAGTCGAAGCCCGCGCCCGACGCGCTCGAGTCCTGCCACCGGTCGTCCGAGTTCCAGCTGCTGCCGCTCATGCTGCTGAGGTCTGTGGGCTGCTAACTAATGGGGAGGGGCAGACGCTGCTGACGTCCGCAAGTCCTTGCGCTTCTAGGGCTGACAGCGGACTGCGGCTGGCCAGCCAGGAAAAACCTCTGGGACGAGGTTTTATTGAGAATGTTGGTGTGTTTACCCATCAAAAGGAGCGATCATTCCAGAACAAATCGCTAGTGCAACGTCAACATGCACGTTCAAGCCCAAGATGAGCTTTTTGGCAACGCATGCGCCGATCAACGGCCAGATCCTTCGTTATTCGACTTTAAACCTGTCATCGTACCGAGAAACTACTGCCGCATCCGAAAGAAATCTGTCAAGCCGCCGACCCCACCGCCATCGATCCTTTGTCGCTTGCTACGCCAACTTATTTCTTCTTGCCGTACCTGAAGCAAATACAAACATCAACGGGTTAGCATCCTGCCGCTACAACTTCAACCATAGCAGCCAGCAACTTAGACACGTACGACTGGTTGGTGTCTTCCAGGATGTTGAGCAGCAGCGAGTCCGACGTGAGGTAGACCTTGTTGGCCGAGCGCGAGATGACCGTGGCGATCTCCTTGGCGGCGTCCAGGCGACGCAGCTGCACGAAGGCCGGGTTGTTCTTGATGGCCTCGCCGACCAGCTCGGCCGACTTGGACACACCGAGAGCGCGGATGACCGTGCTCTTCTTCTCCTGGATGGCGCGCTCCACGACGAAGCGGGCACGCTCGGCGTCCTGCTGGGCCACCTGCTTGGCCTCAATAGCGGCCGTGTACTCGGCGCCGAACGTCAGGTGGATGATGGACACATCCTCCAGCATGATGGCGAAGCGGTCAGCGCGACGCTTCTACTCGAGTAGCAACCCCAATCAGCCAGATCCAACAGAGCCAACGTCAGTCACTGCCTGCATCCGCTACACTACAAACAAGTCACGTACCAGGTTCTCAATGATGAGACGGCTGACGTGGTCACGCTGGAAGATCAGCTCGGCGGCCGTGAACTGGGCCACCACCTGCTTAGCCACCTCGTTCACGATCGAGGGCAGCACCTTGTCGTCGTAGTCTGCCAGTCAATGAATAATAGTACCGAAACAATAGTCAGTATCTCTGTCTGTCATTTGCCTTGTTGCAGCCAGCTGCGTACCGAGGCCGAGGTTCTGGTAGAGCCACTGCAGACGCGAGCGGTCGGGCTTGGACAGCACACGGATCGAGATGTTGATCATCTGCAGGTCCTTGGTGCCCGTGAGCGACGCGTAGGTGCGCGGGCGCGTGCGCACGTCCATGATCAGCGGGCGCTGCAGCCACGGGATGAGGAAGTGCGTGCCCTGCTCGATCACCTGGTGGCCCACGCCGTCGATACGGCTGTAGACCACGGCGCGGTGTCCAGGCGGCACGTTGTAGATGGACAGGTAGGCGCCGTAGATGGCCGCGCCCGTGAGCACCGCCACCTTGGCCAGCGCGGCGGCCGGGCCCTTGCTGCCAGGCGGCATCTTGATGTTCTTCATGTTCTCCATGGCGGCCTTGCCCTTCTCCATGACTGCGGATCAGCTGCTTCCCCTTCCAAGTCGAAAGTCACGGGAGCCGGGAGCCACACAGTGGCCAGCGGCTCCTGTACCGAAAAGACGGTACCTTCTCAGTTAAACGTACCCACCATTTGGTACGACCTTGGTCCTGGAACCCCATCTGGAACTCCCTGACGCCCAAAATACGCATCCTCTTGCGTTCTGTATGCAATCGCTAGTTTAGGTACCTCTCTACTCCAGACGACTTCCAGCCGCCCAAAATTACTGGATGGGGGTCTCTTTTTGGGCGCCGGCGCTCCGATTGGCTGGCGGATATTGGTGGCCAGCGGCCTTGGGCCTCATGGCGGCGCGAACCCCCGACGTCTCCACTCCCATCGCATTCGCCTGAACAAAAGAAGTCACCAAAATGCCGAAGATTTCGCGCCACCGCAACTACCGCAAGACGTACCGCACGCCGTCGCGCGCCTTCGAGAAGGAGCGCCTCGACCAGGAGCTCAAGCTCCTCGGCGAGTACGGCCTCCGCTGCAAGCGCGAGATCTGGCGCGTGCAGTACGCGCTGTCCAAGCTGCGCAAGGCCGCGCGTGAGCTGCTGACGCTGGACCCCAAGGACCCCAAGCGCCTCTTCGAGGGCTCGGCCCTGCTGCGTCGCCTCAAGCGCTACGGCATGCTCTCGGAGGACGAGAACGAGCTCGACTTCGTGCTGCGCCTGAACGTGCAGAAGCTGCTGGAGCGCCGTCTGCAGACCAAGGTCTTCAAGCAGAACCTGGCCAAGTCCATCCACCACGCCCGTGTGCTGATCAAGCAGCGCCACATCCGCGTGGGCAAGCAGCTCGTGGACGTGCCCTCCTTCCTGGTGCGCATGGACTCGGAGAAGCACATTGACTTCGCCGTCACGTCGCCGTACGGCCAGGGCCGCCCTGGCCGCGTCGCCCGTCGCCGCGCCGCTCAGCGCGCTGCTGCCGGCGGCGAGGAGGACGAGGAGTAAGCATTTGCTTTCGATTGACTTCGTGCTCTTTGGCTCTCTCTCTCTCTGGCAGTTGCGAAAGACCCGCGGGGGTCGACTACAGGCACCTTTTGACTCGTCGTGGGGGCTTCCAACGTCGGAGTTTGTTTCTCGGGGGATCAGCAATGGCGTCCGATAAATAAAATATCATGCGAATTTGGGGACTTCACACATTCAGGTCTACTACGTACCACGCTCGCTGTCTCTTGGTTGTGTGCGTTAAGGTTGGCGGCGAAGGTACAGGACAACAGGTTACAGGGGGATGAGATTCGTCACAGGTACAGGGAATTGCATGGGCTGCTTGGAACACGCTGCTGACTCATCCGATATTCATCACAAGAGCTCGAAGGAGCTCGTCACACCAACTGACCTGCTGCTTGACCCTACTCGTCGACGCTCGTCATGTTGAGTAGGTTGTCCTTGGCGCGTTGTAGCTGGTCCTCCGTGACCCCTCGGGCTGGTGCCGCAGTCAGCGCTGCGATCTGCTGATTGAAGTTACCGGAACGCGCGTACGCACGCGTGCTGTGGTCGCAGACGAAGCACCCGAGCGCGCGGTTTAAGTCGCCTGACTCCACGGCCTCGGCGCTCTTCCACATGCGCATCTTCTCCTCGAGACACGGCAGATGGTAGCAGTGGCCGCACTCGAACACGCACGCGTGAACTGTTTCCATGCCGGATGACGGCGCGCGTAGCAGCTCGCTACAAATTGCGCACGCCTTCTTCGCTGCTACACGCCGCCCACGTTTGTGCGCTGCAACTTGACGGTGGAGCAGCTCCACGCGGTCGTTGTCGAACACCTTGCGAGAGCCGACGCAAAGGTTTTGCTGTACATGTAGTCAAGAAGCGAAGTAAAAAAAATATCCGGGTCAACATCAATAAACGCTTTCGCAATAGTTTGTGCAGTAGCCACGTACCTGGAGGCGGTAGTTGGTGATGATCGCGATGAGCTTCTGCTTGAGGTTTTCAATCTCCATGTCATCAGGGATCTGTTAATTATGGTCGCAACATCAAACCAAAAAAAAGTTATGTCAGAGATGAGCTGTTCGATAGGTATCATCACGAGCATGCTGCGTACCTTGCGAATCAGCTTGATCGGGTCGATCTTGTGCTGCGAGGCAAACTTCAGCAGCTCCTCCACGTTGTCCTTGCTGGTAAGACTGAGATCAATGAGGTAATCCCACAGGCCTTCGTCGTGCTCCTGTACAAACTGGATAGCCTGGTTGATGTCGCCACGCTGCGTCAAGATCAGGTCGAGCGCCTTCTTGTGTTGTCCCATACGACCTAGGATGTAGATCATGGTGTCCCAAAGAGGAGGAGTGTGCTCACTGCAGTACTTGTAGGCCTACCGGTCACAAACACAGAACAAAGTCAGAACGCCCACACTTCCGTACCAAAGAAAGATGCAACTCGTCCGGTACCTTCTCCAATGGCACAAAGTTGCTTGTCTGCAGGAATTTGAGCAGGAAATCCGGTGCAAACTCCGCATACAGTGCAACCTGCTTCTCGTGCAGAGCTGAATAAATCTCCGAGTTGTACTCGCCCAATCGATGCAAGATAAGTTCGTGCAGATACGTGTGCAGCAGCTCGGGCTCGCCCTCAAGCTGGGCGACAATGTCGCTGATCTTGAGCTGCTCTGTCTGGTTGACCAGCATACGCACTGCGATCGCCTTGTCAATGCGCATCAGGTTCACCACCTTGTTGGCAACGAGAGACCACAGCTGGTGCTCGGTGATCAACTTGAAAGCAAAGTCCTTGTTTGAGCAAAACTCGCCTTGGCTTAGATAAATACGCAGCGCGTGGTCATATTGCTCCGTGGCTGTGTACAGCTCCGCTAGAGCCTCCATCAGGTACATCGTTTCCACACTCAATCGATCAGCGTCCGCTTCAGCAATTCGTCGACGACGCACGACCGTCTCGAGCTGATTAATCCAAGCCTGAGCGTCGTACAGTGGCTCAAACACATGCGTCGTCTCAGTGTACTCAGGTGCAACGTCCCCTTCCGATTGCTGCTTCACCGCAGGTGTGTCCTGCCGCCTGGGCTTGGGCCATTTCCGGATGAGTTCAAGGAGTTGACCTGGATCGGAATCTAGGAAGTGCTTCAACACCATCTCATACTGCACCTTAGGTAACCGCGGGCTTGCCGTTGGCATGTAGCGCGCGATCGCACTCAGCTGCCCGCGCTGGGCGAACACATAGACGTATTTTTCCCACAGCTTCTCGTATTCTTCACCTCCACCTGTAAAAAGTCGATGAATCTCCTCCGCGGTTTTCTGGAACTTCTTCTGGCGCAGCAGGTCACCAAGGTAGGTCTCCATAACATCAGTGAGCACCACACGTCGAAGAGCCCGTGGGTCATGGAGAGCCACATCAAGTGCTCTATCATAGTGCTTTCTTGCCAATGCCCATTGCACGCGGTCGTCCGCATCGCGCAGGCGACAGATGACAACGTCTTTCGGGGTACACACGTAAGCAAGTTGTCCATAGCCTGCATCGTAGATTGAAGACGGGTCGGTCGATTCCAGGTTTGACTGGTGCGCGTGCGCGTAGCGAAGGGTAGGCATCATGTAGTCTGACGCACGTAAGCGCTGGTAGCCCTTGAGATTCAGTAAGTCTGCGCTAACCTGTTTACCATCCAGTCGCACAACGTGAACTTCAGGGTACGGCATCTCGCCGCTCTCACCTTCGCCTTCAATTTTGGTCGATTTTCCCTGAGCCATCGACGGTCCTGCAGCTGACGATCCAGACCCGGGAGGTCGAAATGCCAGCACCGACACGACCGAACCGCCACCCCACGGACTAATCCCTGCGACGAAAAAGTCGAACGTAAGGAGCGCCACCACTTCCGCCGTGATGGCTCCAGCTGAATTCTCCACGGCGTCCAACGCCGCAGCTGAGGTAGGCGATCCCGGCTGTCCTGAGTGTCCCTTCTTGAAAGTCACGACCCGCAGAGTGTGCGCCCACGCTACAAGCAGCACGTCGTTGCTCTGCCACTCCAGATGACAGCGACAGAGCTCCATGGGGGGGCAGTTGGGCGGCCGCTCGATGTACGTGACGCGCTGGTCGTTCTCCGAGTCGTAGACCTTCACTCCCCAGTCATTGGCCCACGCCACGAGTCCGTCCTTCCAGCGGATGAGCTGCACGGGGCCCTCTCCTTCGTGCACTGTGCTCTCCTTGTCAATGATCCAGCCCTTCTTGTTGATGATGAGCTGGCCGCCCACTCCACCGCACGCGAAGCTCTTGTCGCGCTTCATGGCGTATCTGTCCTCGAGCTGCACCGCGTACACGGCGCTGAAGTAGTTGTAGATGTTGACCTCTCCGCCTGTGCTGGACACGGAGATCTGCTGCGCGTCCTTGCTCTGGTTGCTGCTGTGCTTGTGACCGCTGATGTCTGAGGCTCCCGAAGCTGCTGGAAACAGCGTGTACACGGCCACTGTGCCGTCGTCCGAGCAGGACGCGATGAACTGGCCCGTCTCATCGATGCACACCTGGTTCACCTTCTTGTAGTGCTGGTGCAGGCGTCGGATGAAGCGCCCGTCCAGCTCCAGCAGCAGCACGTTGCCCCCGTACGTGCCGGCGCACACGAAGTTGACGTGCAGCGCGATGCAGCTCAGCGAGTCGTCCTTGAAGATGGCGTGGAAGTGGCCGCCCACGCGCTCGTACTTGAGCAGCGGCTCTTCCTGCTGCGTAAAATAAATTTCAGGATAAAAAACAGAGTTGATTAGCATCAACGTTTAATTCTTTTTCTCGGGGTGCAAGGCGTTTTTTTTAGCGCGCGTTGCGGGAGAGGAGAGGCGGGGAGCAGGCGCATGCATGGGGAAAACGCACCTTGACCTCCTGGCTTGCGCTCTCGAGCGTGCCCGACGACGACATGGTCGCGATCTTGCCTTAGATCGGAAGTGAAGAATTGCGGACTGAGTTTCAATATTGGACCGGAATTTTGGTCCCAGGACCAAAAAATAAAGGTGGATCTATTTTTTGGTCATTTTTGCAAGTTGAAGGACAATCACTCTGGAAACTTCAACAAGCGCTGGTGAAAAATACCTAAATATGTAGCTAGGGCACAGGCACTGCTTGGGCCAACTTGTGGTTTTCGTCGCTTGCGGTGAACCATGTGCAGGATTGCACGCGCGCCAAGGTGCCCGTTTTCGGGTCCATGTGCCAGCGTAGAAGAAGTACGTTGAATGTCCGCAGCATTTTACGCGGCACGTATCGGGCGATGACGAGCAGCATCACGGAGGACGCCTGGTAAATATGCTCGCCGTAGTACAGATAGCCCGCGAGAAGCACTGCTTCGACGGTGACGCAGCGCTTGTCGTTGTACGCCACGTAGACGATATCGTCACAGTCGGTGAACAGCCTGTTGAAAGGGACGCCGATGCAGTTCTGCTCAAACGTCGTGAGTTCCAGACCATCGGGGTTACTGTCTAGCTCCGGTTTTGACTCCTTGGCAGAACTCTCAATTGGTGAGGATCCCATGACTTTAATTGAGGAAACTTTGCTGCTTGATTGGGTTGAATACGCAGCATTTCTCGGTCTGCGACTCATCATTTTCGCAACTTTTGAGGCGATCACTGCAGTTACTCCCACACTCATTGATGCGACTATCGCGACGATAACGATGTTGACCGTGAACACGATGCAAGCATCGTTAAGACCACAGTATTTCGCACCAAGCGTCGATGACTTGCGCAAAATCTGTGCGTTGTCGGAGATAATGGCGGCTAGCGGTGTGTGCTGCACCCATTTCAATCCAATCACCACCGCCGCCGTGATCGCGATCTGCATGGCCTCCCACATCAGTCGAAACTCGCGGTCGAGCTTCTGGTCGCCCGAACGTGCCTTCACCATATTGATGAACGAGTACGAGAAGGCGAAGAAGCAGCAGGCCAGGTTTGCAATCGATTCCATCGTCAAAGTGCCGGTGGCAAACCCCAGCAGGTACAAGTCCGAGTTGTAAATGAGGTGATATGAGATCTGTGCGAGGTAAATGGGTTGCATGCGGCCGTTTTGGCATCGGTAGGCCCAAACCTGAGTGAGCAACACGGAGTGCTTGTGTGACATCACTTGATAGAGGCTTACGACGCCCATGAGCAGTATTTGTATAACAACGACGCCAGGAAGCACACTGATCCCAACCGTGTCAGCATACCGAGTCCGATACGAGTTGTGTGCGATGGCGGTCCGGTTGGGGTTCTCCGCGCTGATGGTGCTGATCACTTCCCACTGCGTATTGAAGTAGTTGCGAATGCAGACACCGCCCGTGCTGCACAGAGGCAGATCCTCCGAAGTCTGCACCATCAGACCATAACTCTCCCAGTGCTTGGACAACTCGCACGAGTCTTCGATGTAGACGCCAGTGGTGTTGACTTCGCGAACTCGACAGCCTCCGTAGTATGCTTGCATCTCGGGCTCCAGAATTGTGCTAGCTCCGTACTTTGTATTCGAGGCTGGCACTACGCGAGACCGCGCGGGCATGCTGCTGTTGAAGCTGTACGGATAGAGCTTCAGCCCGTCAGGCACATCAGAAAGTAAGTCACTACCGTCGGTTGCGAACGCCAACTTGGATCCAACAACGCTGTCCTCGACGGTAACGTCTGGGCGACATTCCGTGTACTCGGGGAAGATGGTGATCGCTCCAGCAGATATCTTGCCGAACTGCGCTCTCCCCGTCGTCGTCGTAAAGTAGAACAGCCGCACAATTGCGAGAATGCACCAGTTGGTCACGCACTCGTCCGCGCGCTCGACGCCCAGCTCGAGCTCTCGCATTGTTTGCTGCGGAATATTCAGATTGAGCACCTTGACGACGCCCAAGACTTCCTTGGGTTTTGCTGTCAAGATGCTGGTGATGGCCCCCCAGTCGTTGATGCCACTCTGGCAAATGGCATCGCTGCTATCGAGCTCCTCTCCGAGCGCGATAGCCTCCGCACTCAAATTGCTGAAGTCATAGAGTGACTCCTTTGGTGCTCGCCCCATTAAGGCTGAAAATCCAGGTGCACTGGTGATCGCCTGTCCGTTGAAGAATGCGTACTTGAGCAGTCCGATCTTGCACGGACCCACGCAATCTGTGCACCCTCCGGCCATGGACAAATCGTGCTGCGTGTACGCGAAGAAGCCGTGATCAAACTTGATGAGAACCGCTGCGTCGGAGAGGTAGTCGGTGGTGGTGATCAGACCCAGCATTGCGATCGGCCCAAGGACAATCCGACCCGCAATCGCCAAGCACGCACCAAAGACGGAAGGCCGGAGTAGACTCTTCCGTTTCCGATTGATGTAATGGAGACTCTCTTGGCGATAGTGCTCTGTTGCCCATCGAAAGGAAGCAGCATCTTGGTTAGCCTCGGACATGTTGTTTTGGAGTTGTTGATCTGGCCCCCAAATGAAAAAGTGACGTGCAGTGTACAACTTCGTCTCACTTGCAGTTGCACGCAGCTCACATTGACAAAGCCCAGATGTGGTTTATTCTAGGCACAAGCCCAGGATCCAAACATTCATCATCCGGCATCAGCGGTCGAGGTGAAAATAGGTCAATCCTAACATTAGATCACATACGAATCCCCAGTATAGCGGGTCACGTGTAAAAGCGTCAGCCAATGCTGGCATGTGTATTTCGCTTCAAGGCGTCGGCAAATAGATAGAATGTCCTTTAGGGCAACTGCTCCGGCCCACGCGCCGACCATTGCGGATCTCCGCTTCGCTTCGGTTGCAAGCGGTCTATCTCCTCTTTGGACGTGACCTATTTGTATGTGACCTAATGTTAGGATTGATCTGTTTTCGGGCGAAGCACGGGTGCGGTAAGATTTACAGAGGTCAAGGGAAGTCTGAGGTAAGCTTACCGGAAAAAAGGGCTCAAAAATCAAAATCACACGCCAAGTTCATCCAGTTCACAAAGAGCAAAATTGAATGCATTATGTTGTGAAGGGCTCCCCTTGATATACTCAAATTTAATCTAACGTTAAGCAGCAACGACGCGAATATACTAAAATTTAACCGGCAGTGCACGCAGCAGCCACGCTCGTACGTCCCGCCCCAGCAGCTGGACACGACTGTTGAGTGTGGTTTTGACATGACTTCCGAACGCTCTCGCATTGTTTGCTGCGGAATATTCAGATTGAGCACCTTGACGACGCCCAAGACTTCCTTGGGTTTTGCTGTCAAGATGCTGGTGATGGCCCCCCAGTCGTTGATGCCACTCTGGCAAATGGCATCGCTGCTATCGAGCTCCTCTCCGAGCGCGATAGCCTCCGCACTCAAATTGCTGAAGTCATAGAGTGACTCCTTTGGTGCTCGCCCCATTAAGGCTGAAAATCCAGGTGCACTGGTGATCGCCTGTCCGTTGAAGAATGCGTACTTGAGCAGTCCGATCTTGCACGGACCCACGCAATCTGTGCACCCTCCGGCCATGGACAAATCGTGCTGCGTGTACGCGAAGAAGCCGTGATCAAACTTGATGAGAACCGCTGCGTCGGAGAGGTAGTCGGTGGTGGTGATCAGACCCAGCATTGCGATCGGCCCAAGGACAATCCGACCCGCAATCGCCAAGCACGCACCAAAGACGGAAGGCCGGAGTAGACTCTTCCGTTTCCGATTGATGTAATGGAGACTCTCTTGGCGATAGTGCTCTGTTGCCCATCGAAAGGAAGCAGCATCTTGGTTAGCCTCGGACATGTTGTTTTGGAGTTGTTGATCTGGCCCCCAAATGAAAAAGTGACGTGCAGTGTACAACTTCGTCTCACTTGCAGTTGCACGCAGCTCACATTGACAAAGCCCAGATGTGGTTTATTCTAGGCACAAGCCCAGGATCCAAACATTCATCATCCGGCATCAGCGGTCGAGGTGAAAATAGGTCAATCCTAACATTAGATCACATACGAATCCCCAGTATAGCGGGTCACGTGTAAAAGCGTCAGCCAATGCTGGCATGTGTATTTCGCTTCAAGGCGTCGGCAAATAGATAGAATGTCCTTTAGGGCAACTGCTCCGGCCCACGCGCCGACCATTGCGGATCTCCGCTTCGCTTCGGTTGCAAGCGGTCTATCTCCTCTTTGGACGTGACCTATTTGTATGTGACCTAATGTTAGGATTGATCTGTTTTCGGGCGAAGCACGGGTGCGGTAAGATTTACAGAGGTCAAGGGAAGTCTGAGGTAAGCTTACCGGAAAAAAGGGCTCAAAAATCAAAATCACACGCCAAGTTCATCCAGTTCACAAAGAGCAAAATTGAATGCATTATGTTGTGAAGGGCTCCCCTTGATATACTCAAATTTAATCTAACGTTAAGCAGCAACGACGCGAATATACTAAAATTTAACCGGCAGTGCACGCAGCAGCCACGCTCGTACGTCCCGCCCCAGCAGCTGGACACGACTGTTGAGTGTGGTTTTGACATGACTTCCGAACGCTCTCGCATTGTTTGCTGCGGAATATTCAGATTGAGCACCTTGACGACGCCCAAGACTTCCTTGGGTTTTGCTGTCAAGATGCTGGTGATGGCCCCCCAGTCGTTGATGCCACTCTGGCAAATGGCATCGCTGCTATCGAGCTCCTCTCCGAGCGCGATAGCCTCCGCACTCAAATTGCTGAAGTCATAGAGTGACTCCTTTGGTGCTCGCCCCATTAAGGCTGAAAATCCAGGTGCACTGGTGATCGCCTGTCCGTTGAAGAATGCGTACTTGAGCAGTCCGATCTTGCACGGACCCACGCAATCTGTGCACCCTCCGGCCATGGACAAATCGTGCTGCGTGTACGCGAAGAAGCCGTGATCAAACTTGATGAGAACCGCTGCGTCGGAGAGGTAGTCGGTGGTGGTGATCAGACCCAGCATTGCGATCGGCCCAAGGACAATCCGACCCGCAATCGCCAAGCACGCACCAAAGACGGAAGGCCGGAGTAGACTCTTCCGTTTCCGATTGATGTAATGGAGACTCTCTTGGCGATAGTGCTCTGTTGCCCATCGAAAGGAAGCAGCATCTTGGTTAGCCTCGGACATGTTGTTTTGGAGTTGTTGATCTGGCCCCCAAATGAAAAAGTGACGTGCAGTGTACAACTTCGTCTCACTTGCAGTTGCACGCAGCTCACATTGACAAAGCCCAGATGTGGTTTATTCTAGGCACAAGCCCAGGATCCAAACATTCATCATCCGGCATCAGCGGTCGAGGTGAAAATAGGTCAATCCTAACATTAGATCACATACGAATCCCCAGTATAGCGGGTCACGTGTAAAAGCGTCAGCCAATGCTGGCATGTGTATTTCGCTTCAAGGCGTCGGCAAATAGATAGAATGTCCTTTAGGGCAACTGCTCCGGCCCACGCGCCGACCATTGCGGATCTCCGCTTCGCTTCGGTTGCAAGCGGTCTATCTCCTCTTTGGACGTGACCTATTTGTATGTGACCTAATGTTAGGATTGATCTGTTTTCGGGCGAAGCACGGGTGCGGTAAGATTTACAGAGGTCAAGGGAAGTCTGAGGTAAGCTTACCGGAAAAAAGGGCTCAAAAATCAAAATCACACGCCAAGTTCATCCAGTTCACAAAGAGCAAAATTGAATGCATTATGTTGTGAAGGGCTCCCCTTGATATACTCAAATTTAATCTAACGTTAAGCAGCAACGACGCGAATATACTAAAATTTAACCGGCAGTGCACGCAGCAGCCACGCTCGTACGTCCCGCCCCAGCAGCTGGACACGACTGTTGAGTGTGGTTTTGACATGACTTCCGAACGCTTAGGGCGTCTTTGTTTTGCTCTTCCGTCTGGTGAAGTTATAGAGAAACCATTTGGTTAAAGTTGGCGGTCTTTGTTTTGCGTCGCTTGGGCAGCCAATTATATCCCTCCCCCCCATTCGAGGAGCAAAGCACGCGATGGTAAGCGAGAGCGGAGAGGCCGACTGCGTCGTGTCTTCAGAGACGTACTCTGCCCTTCCAGGAGACGCCGCCGGTCAGCGTGAGCAGGCAACGATGACTATATCGTATAGTAGCACCAGATCAGGACCGGAGCGAAATAGCTGGCGAACCGAGCACCCAGATGCAGACCAAGCGCGGCAGGCCTCCAAAGAACAGAGTAAAGCCGCCGCATGTATGGCCTGATTCAGACATTTAAGTCCTTCTTCGGACGCGCTATTAGTACAGGCTTTTAGCCTTCTTTTCTATTGCGAGTGCGCCAGCGTTAGCCGCCGCAACGACAGCACTACACACGCTAAGCGCTGCAGCTTCCTCTGTCAGGCTCATGCGAGGGATCATTCGAAGCGACACTTCACCAGACAGTAACTACGTCAGGGACGTAGTTAAAGAAAACCCGTCTGGTGAAGTCCGTTTAGCCAATCAGGGTCGAGTCGCGTTATGAGGTGACTTAACTTAACTGGACGGCAAAACGAAACAAAGACGCCCTAAGGGCGTCTTTGTTTCGTTTTAACATGTATTTCCGCTGAGCCAAAGCCTCGATTGACCATGACCGTTTCTCCGCTAGCGGTAATGATAGAACACTATTAGAAGAGCGAGATGGCGGTTGTCGCTTGTTGTCGCTGCGTGTGAAAATGATGATGAGCTCTTCTTCTTCTTCCTCTTCATGCCTACGCAAAGCGATCGACCTCATACGCTCAAGAATCTGTAAGTCACGGAATCGAGTGTGGGCGACTGAAAACACTTCCGAGAACTGGACGACAAACTACTACCAACGAGAGAGACTTCGTCGCAAAAGCCACGGATGGAGAAGTCTGCTCCAACCGTCAGTGCTGGGTGCTTGCCTAGCCGTATTCGGGCGCACCATCGTAGGGCCGATTGTGCTGCTCTTACTGTTTACCGCTTCCAACTACCTCGCGCCGGATGCCACATTCCTCATCACGTCTGACAACAGCTTCTTCGCGTTCACCGAGAAAGATTTGTCCATGGCTGGCGGGTGTACAGATTGCCTGGGTTCATGCAAAATCGTGTTATTGACGTATGCGCTGTATAACAAGGTAGCTCTCACGAGCGGACCTCCGTTCACAGCGTTCACCGGTATGCCCCCAACGGAATCGCTGTACAATTTCAGCTCTCTCGGTCCCGAGGCGCTTGCATTAGGTGCGACTCTGGACGCCAGTGACGCCTTATGCCAGAGTAGTGTCAACGAGTGGGGGTCCGCGATGAATGTCTTGACGGGGACACCTCAGCAAGCGATGGACGTCATCACCACTCTCAATCTCAGTATCCCGCTCCAGACGAGGCGGGAGCTTGAGTTGGGCATTGAACGAGCAGCGGACTGTGTCACAACGTGGAGTATCATGGCACTTCCTCGATTGTTTTTATTCCCAATCTCCTTGAACAGCACCGAGTTCGGCGAAATCCCCGCCGTGGCCATCAATATCGCCCCCGATGTGACTGAGTGTCGCCCAGACGTCCCTACAGACGAAAGTCTTCTCGGCTCGAAGTTGGCGCTGGCTACGAATGGTCGAGACTTGTTAGCTAACGTTCCCGAGGCGCTCACTCTGTTCCCGTACAGCTTCAACAGCAGTATGACTCCGGTCTCACGAGTGGTTAAAGCTGAAGAAACCAAGTATAAAGCTGATACCGTCCTAGAGCCTCTGCTTCACGCGTACTATGGAGCCTGTCGAGTACATGAGGTGAATACTACAGGCGTTTACATTGAAGATACCTGCGAGATCTCGGACCACTGGGCGTCGTACGGATTGATGGTCCAATCTCCAGATGACATGCCGCTATGCAGTACAAGTGACGTGTGTGTTCACAACTACTACAACTCGCAGTGGGAATGGAGAAGTGAAATCACCGCGTCGGAGCCAAACCGCGTTGCCATGTACATGAACACATTTCGAAGTCGGTATGCCGATACTGTTGGTATTAGCGTCCTTCCTGGCCTGGTCGTGATGCAGATTTTCGTCATGGGGATCGTCAGTCTCTACGAAGTGATGTCGCACAAGAGATCCGTACTGCTCACTCAAATCTGGGCGTACCGCTGCCAGAACGGCACCACCCAGGTGATGTACCTCGCACAAATCTCCTACCACCTCATCTACAACTCGGACTTGTACTTGCTCGGGTTTTCGACGGGAACGTTAACGACCGAGTCACTCGCGAATCTCACGTGTTGCTTCTACGCCTTCTCATACTCATTTGTCAACTTGGCGAAGTCTCGTTCGGGGGATCAGCAGCTGGATCGCCACTTTCGACTGACCTGGGAGGCCACCCAGGTTGTCATCACAGCTTGTGTCGTGACTGCACTACGAGTGGTGCAGCGCAACCCGTTGGAGTCGATTATCTCAACAAATGCGCAGATTTTGCGAAAAACGTCAACACTTGGGGCGGAATACTGCGGTCTCAACGATGCTTGCATCATTTTTACAGTGAACGCACCAACATTGATCACACTTCTGTCGGCCATTTTGGGCCTCATAGCAGTGACGACATCGCTGATTGTGAAAAGAACCAGTCCCAAACTCATAAGAGTTGTGCTGTCATCGCGAGGTTCACAGGGAAGCTTCAAGGCTATCAGCCCTACGCGGAAGGCAAAGATTCCAGCGGTTCGTTTTAGTCTCAACAAGCGGAACCAAACTCTTCCGCTCGATGTTATACGTTCGCCAGTGTACAATCGTCTCACCTCGTTCGAGGAGAACTGCCTCGGTGCCCCGTTCAGAAAATTATTCTACGATTGCGACGACTTCGCCTACGAGACGTACAATGGGAAGCGCTGCACAACTGTGGAGGCGCTGTTGCTCACCGGATACCTATATTATGGAGAACACATTTACCAAGCATCGTCGGTGCTGTTACTCGTCTTGGCGCGTTTGCTGCCGCGAAAACTGCTCCGCACCTTTAATGTGCTCATTCTGCGCTGGCACTTGAACCCGATCAATGGCTCACTGACACACGCGTTGTCGTGCACATGGTACACGGCGAGTAAGGAAAACCATGCACTGAATGGAATGACACCAGTGGCGTAGTTTGAGCTCTCAAACAAATAAAATGGTAAGCTTGTTGTTGTCTCGAAAAAAAAATCAGGCGCCGAATTAGCCAACAAGTGCACAAAAGCAATGATAGCGTTGACTGGCCAAACTACTTAGTTTTGAAAGTTTGCATTTATCGGATGCAGAGAGACTTGGCAATTATTTGCCTACGCATTTCATTTTCTGGGCAGATCCTGCTCCTTCGACCGACACAGTCACGCATTTTTGCGAGCAACTTCATGCCACCGTTGGGGCTGTCAGCTACAGGCTGTAGTCTCGCTACAGCTCGCGTTTCTGCAGCTCCAGAAACGCACCTTGTTGGCCCGCAGCTGTCGCATTGTCAGAAACATGGTGGTCCCCAGGCCCTGCCTTCAAAGTCCACCACTACATGTACTACCGGTAGCCAGGAATTGCCTTTATCTCCAAATGTCATCCATACATTCATCTCGCCTGCGATCCGCTCAAAGGGCTCCCCTACCAAGGTGAGACCCCGAAATCGAGAACCGAAAAGCAACAAGTGTCCTGCAATCGTTGCCTTGTCATTGAAGTGCTCACAACCAGACGACTACTACCGTACCTATCTTATTTAAGGCCGCGCCATATTGCAACGGTCGACTCGGCAGCACAACACAAAGACACCCGAGCACTCGGCAGAGGAATAGACCACAGTCGTTTACACGTAGCAGCATGGCCGCCCCCGCCCCGAGTGACGTGAACGCGATGCTTGACGTGGCCATCGCGGCCGCGCGCGCCGCCGGCGCCCACATGAAGTCGCACCTGAGCACGTCGCGTGTGGAGAAGACCAAGTCGAGCAAGGACGACCTGGTGACGGTCGTGGACAAGCAGTGCCAGGACCTGGTGTTCGCCACCATCAAGCGCAGCTTCCCGACCCACGAGCTGCTGGGCGAGGAGAACGTCGCACCTGGCAGCGAGGCGTCGGCCCAGGCGCTGCGTGACCTGGTGAGCAAGGAGTGGCTCTGGATCGTGGACCCGATCGACGGCACCACCAACTTCGTGCACCACCGTCCGGCCAGCGTCGTGTCGGTGGCCTGCGCGCACCTGGGAGAGGTCGTGGTGGGCGTCATCTACGACCCGTACCGCGACGAGCTCTTCACGGCGCAGCAGGGCAAGGGCACGCTGCTGAACGGCCAGCCGGCGCACGTGAGCCTCGAGACGTCCTTCTCCGAGGCGCTTGTGGGCTTCGGCATTGGCACCAAGGACAGCGTGCGGCTGCCCATGCTGGACTGCGCGCGCGAGTTCTCGGCCAAGTGCAGGGGGTTGCGACTGCAGGGCGCCGCGGCTATCGAGCTCGCCTGGACGGCTGCAGGACGTCAATCGGTGCGTTGTGGCTATTGACTGCAGTTGTGTGTGTGTTTTAATGGGCTAACTGTGTTGTATTGTGGCAGGCCTTCTACGAGCTGGACTTGAACTCGTGGGACGTGGCGGCTGGTGCGCTGCTGGTGAAGGAGGCGGGTGGCCACGTGACCAACAGCGACGGCACGCCCTTCTCGCTCAGCACGCGCAACATCGTGGCGTCCAACAACAAGGGCGACATCCACGCCAACATGCTCGAGCTCATCAAGAAGGCCGACGCCGTGAACGTGCGCAAGTAACAACACACACACACACACACACAAACTCCCTACCACCTAGAGCTAAGCTAAGCAATACAATTGAGCTTCTTCCACAGTCGCCGTCCACGTACGTGGCGCTCGTCCTCCACCCTACCCCCACCCCATCCATCCAATCGCATGTCGCCTCGTCTATTAATAGCAGCGAAATCGGGACCCGCCACTCTCCGTACACGAAACCTTTTGTGTCATCAGCCACCGCGTCACGCTGCAGTCGTCAGTCCCCAAGTAGCAGCGTACCATGGAGGAGCAGCTCCCTGCGCCGTACCAGGTCCACACGTGGTTCTTCATGTGCGGGCCGCTGGCCGTCAACACCTTTTTGCTGGGGTTGGCGGCCAACCTGCACGTGCTCAAGAGGCACAGCTTGGCCTTCGACCGGGTGCTGGACATGCGGCCGGACGAGGTGCCCACAGCGCGCGGCGTGTTCCAGACGGCGCTGTTCATGCTGCTGCTGCAGCTGCTGTTGTTCAACGGGGAGGCCGCGCGCCGCGGAGACGCCTTCGGCGTGGACGAGACGCGCATGGAGCTGCTGCTGCTGGGCTACGTGGGCGTGGCGGCCGCGCTGCTGCTGTGTCCGCTGGACGTGCTGCACTACAAGTTCCGCATGTTCGTGGTCCGCAAGCTCGCGCGCTGCTTCTGGCCCTTCCAGCACTTCTCCTTCAAGTTACCGGCCCACGCCACGCCCTTCGTCGAGGTCTTCATGGCCGACGGCATGACGTCGCTGTCCAAGTTCATCCAGGACCTGGCCGTGGCGCTCATGCTGCTGCTCATGTCGCTCAACAGCGAGCCGGAGGACCTCCGGGAGGCCTACATCTCCAAGCTCAAGGAGTCCCCGCTTCCCTACTTCGCAGCCAGCACTCCATACATGTGAGTAGTGTGCTAGTTGTTGGGGTTTGGGTGAGATTCTGATGTGTTTTTGTGCAGTATTCGAGCGACGCAGTGTTTGATTTCGTTCCAGCGGACGACGAGTGTGAACGACCGGTTCCTGCATCTGCTCAACACGATGAAGTACTGCTCGAGTCTGTTGGTGATCTCGGTGGGGGCGTATCCGATGCTCATGGGGCTCGCGCGGCCCGAGCAGAGCAGCTTCTTCCTGCTGTGCGCGGTGTTCAACTCGCTGTATTCGTTCCTGTGGGACGTCGTCATGGACTGGGGACTGGGACAGCCGAGGCTGCCTCGACGTGTCGCGTTCTTGCGGCACCAACTGACCTACCGCCCGCGCAAGATTTACTACGTGGTTATCGCGGTGGACTTTGTGCTGCGGATCATGTGGGTGGCCAAGTGGTGGGATTGGATGCACCGCGGCGTGCACTTCAAGATCGTCTCGCAGGTCGCGGAGGTCGTGCGGCGTATCATTTGGAACTTCGTGCGCGTCGAGTGGCAGTGCATCAAGCTGGACATCCTCGGCAGCAAGAAGCTCTCCGCGGACAGCTTGGAACTGGAGGAGATTATCGAGAAGATGCCGCTCATGGAAGAGGTCGAGGACGAGTCCCTCGAAGACATGAAACCCAGGATGAGGTCGCTCAGCAGGCCGAACTCCTTCTCCGCGGAGACCAGCGGCACTGAAACGAGCAGCACACTGAGCCAAAGTCCCCCTCGCGACAGTAACGGCGGTGAGCTGCTCCTTCAGGCGATGCGAAATGCCGCCAATTCAGAGAACGCAGCACCGAACCATGACCCCATCGCCTCTGCTGCCATCCCAGTCGCCAGCTACCCTGACAAGCCACAGGCATCCACGCACCTGCGACGGGATTCGAGCCCGAACAAGGCGACCACCAGCTCTGCCGACGGCGCGGAGGTCGACGAAATGTAAAATTCAAGCGTGACATGCACACCGCAACCCCCAAGTACTACGAGATAGATGGCTGCTCCATTTTCCTGCCTGCTCCATATTAACAGAAGCAAATTGACTCTCCACAACCGGAAACCAGGCGTGAGTATTGACTCGTCTACCTCCTCGCCACTTCAATGCACGTCGGCGCTCTCGACGCACTTCTTGAGCGGCGTGAGCGCAGGACGCAGCTCGCTCGCCAGAGCGTGCAGCGCGCCGATGTGCGGCGAGTTGGGCGCCACGAGCGTGATCACCAGCGGCGCGTGGTTCATGTGGATCAGCACCACGTCGTCGAAGAACGCCGTGACGCTCCGCACCGCGCCGAACTTGAGCTTCCCGACCTGCAGTCAATCAAATCAACCAGTCCGTCAGTCACTCAACTCTCAGCACTGAGGCCCCTTCAACCTGCTGCTCACCTGCTCCGCCGCCCCGGCAAAGACCGTGGGCAGCACCGTCTCCGTGTACTCGTACGACAGCTCCGACTTCTCCTCCGCAGTCACTACAGCAGCAGCAGCGTGCGGTTAATCACTACAGTTAAAGCCCCGGAGCTTTGCATCTCAACCGCTTACCTTTGAGCAGCGGGACGCCCTCGGACGTGCACACCAGGATGGCCTCCAGCGCGTCGTATCTGCGCGAGGGATTCACTAAGTTAGGGTCAAAGAGTGCGCGGGGAAGGGTCTTTCGTCGCACCTGCTCAGCACGTCGTTGAGCTTCTCCTGCAGCACGGGGCTCTGCGGTCAGTGGACAAGTGGAGAAGCGAGTTAGTCGTGAGCGTGGAGGCGACGCAACGAGAGCGGGGCGAGCGAGCGACTTACCATCTCGGCGGCGGCCTCCATCGTTCCCCAGCTAAGAATATGTGATTTGTGTGCAGCACAAATGGAATTTGGTCATGACAGATGGTTTAAAGCGAATCAGTTTATTAGCTAGAATCTAGAGTCAGTAAACTGATTAAATATCTAGAGTCCAGGTATTTAGGATTTGAAGTGACTCTAATTATCGGTCTTTAAAAAGCGGCTCACCGATGGAGCTGTCTGGATTAATACGAGCTTTCTCCATCACCAAGGCTGCGTTCTCGATAGTCCCGACTGCATGGTAAATCGGAGTGAAAAAGTCCACCATTGTGTCCACCCTTACCACCTGCTCCATTCCCTCATCCCACTCGAAGTTGACACAGTACGGAAGCTCTAATCGTCGACCCAGTAGGTTTGACCTCAGCGTCGATAGTTTAACTCCTATCTCTTGCTGTCCACCAGTAGTCGGCGCACTCGTAAAAATACCCGATAAGGGAAAGGTCGCTCAGGAGTGAGCGATAAGGATCTGCGGCTGACGCGCGCAAGGAGAGGCAAGAGGACGCTAGCATCGGACGGTAGGATGGATCAGCCCATGGCGGACACGCCAGGGCCGGGCCCACCTGACACGGGGCCGCCGACAGCAGGCTCACGCGACAGGGAGCACGAGGACATGCACAGCGACCAAGACTCGACCATGGCGGAGGCCAAGACATCAGAGGCACCAGGGGCGAGTCGTTTCGCCCCAAAGGGGCGCTTGGTGGGAACAGTCGGAGGAGAAACGACCAGGGTTTTGAACCAGGAGCAGCGTGCAGAAGCCAAGCATCAAGGGCAGAACGCGCCGGACAGGCAAATTGAAAACCGAGGAACATGGGGGGACAGAGTGAGGTCCCACCCCCCAAACACAGAGCTGATCACAGAAGAGATGGCCAAGGGCTCGCACATGCTTGATGGAATCTGGAATCCGGTGCAGGCCAAGCAGCTAATGCATACGCTGATGAATGACTGGGCCGACGTAGGGGACACCGAGGGGGGGCCAGAGGAACTTGCGATGAGAAATGAAGCGCTGGCACCTGCCAAGGCGAGCTGTGATGAAAGTGTGAGAGCGTGGACAGCCCGAGAAAACACCATTTTGATGGCATATCTTCATGGCCAATTAGAGCTCCCTCATCCACCCAACTTCATCAAAGAGATCATGGTTGGAGACCATAGAGCCATGCTCGAAGACATGCACGAAGTATACTTTAATGTGACCCTAACTGCGGTGGTGCCGGCGTCGGTGAGGATAACCAAGAACGCAGCGCATGCAACGCTCTTCAGGGAGCTTTTCCACGCAAACACTGACAAGCGCACTGGCCACAGCATGATGCGTGCTTTCCAGAGGGATGTCAAGCGGATCAGCTACGATGGCATACAGACCCTGCACGTAGTGTTTTACTCCAAGAAAGCATCGGCTCGATGGCTTCACAAAGCCCTTCGCCTGCAAAAAGCAGTCATAATGCTACAAGATACTTCGAGAAAGCTTGAGGATGAAGGTACTGGCATGTACAATACGGCACAACTCGAGATACAGTACGCAGTTCGCATCTACGGTGCGGAGCAGTTGGGGCTGGTAGCTCTAACTAGGGCGTTTGCACAATTCTCGGGAGCTAAGGTGCTGGACGTTGAGTACGCACGAGCCACGAGGACGGAAATCTACGATAATCGTTACCATACGATACGATTTGCCCAGCAGCAGTGTCCAGAGGCGCTACAAGGTGTCACAAGGATACTATTGAATGGGGCAGAAATTACGGTGCACCACTTTCAGCAACACCTGAGACGACCGTGTTCGCGCTGTCTTAATCCAAGACACGGTATGGCGAAGTGTACACTAGCAGCTACCAAGCTGGACCAACTGAGGGCCAAATTCACAAGGGTATTCACCGGCAAAGTAGAGCCGGTCCGGCCAGCTGCACGAGCCGATTTCAACGTCTCCTCGGTGGAACAGCTCCTGGAACTGTTACGACAGCACCAACAGCAGCCTCAGCCAGATTCTCACTTGCAACCTGCTCAGGCACATGCGGAGGAGGACAAGGGCCTTGAGGAAGCGGCAATCATAGCACCCAGCCGCGCTGACCTAGAGCAGCAAGAACGCGAACAGACCACGAGCAACGATCAGCCCGACGCCGACGGCTTTTACACGAAAGCGGGCAAGCGCAACAAACACGGAAGATCTAGAACTGTGGAGGCCTCACGCAGCCAGCAGACATCTCCTCCCGCCGCAGAGAGTGCGCACGCAGCAGCAACCAATCCTGGTGCCAAACCACGCGCGGAAGATGAGCACGCAACCATAGCTAGTGGATTGCTACAGACCAAGGTGACACATCTAGGCAAGAACAAGGTCAGTCAAGGACGGGGGCAGACAAAAAACCCAAAGCCCAGGGGCAAAACTTCCAAAAGATTCGCGCAATTTCAGCGTGTCGAGGCACTCGGCCAATTCGGGGTTCTGGCCGAGTCGGACAGTGACAATGATGATTCCGATATCATGGAAGTGGACGACGAAGCCGCAGTGCCAGAAGAGCATGACGCAGAGGTCGGGGTCGACGACGCTCCTTACGCTTATCCCTCGGGGATGCTGGACGTCATGGATCGAGACACTGTGATGGAAGGGGACACAGCAGACAGCCACAACGGCGTGAAGACGGACACGAAGATAGCGCCCGTAGTCACTAAGGATACCACAGCGGACATCGCCATGGACGGGGTTTCCGACATGCCTATGGCAACCACAGCGGCACCTGCGCTGCCCGCAGCCACGAGGATAGTTCGTACGGAGACTAAGCCTGCAGCACGCACGTCATCCAGTGTCAAAGTGACAAATACAGGACGGATGGCGCGCCGATCCAAGCAATACGCGTGCAGTGTGGGCCTACCTGATGGGGCCATTAAAGGAATGCAAACAAGCATGGCAAACTATATGCAGACGACATCGCAGGCTGACGATCCCACTACGGCAGCGGGTGCCCCGACCGCAGCGTCAGAGGACGCCGAAGGTGACACGACGGAAATCTTTGTAGCTGCCACCCCGAACTCTCAGGAGGAGATGGTCATGGGTCCGACTTGTGCAGGCAAAGATGAAGGGGACCAAGATTTGCCGATCCAACTGGGGCAATGGCTGGACAGCTTTCAGGGAAGAGAGGTAGCAGTGACTGCTAATGGCCAGTGCGCATTCCTGGCAATCTTTGCGACAACAATGAATATCAATGGGCCTACCATGAACGACTCGACAGCCAGAGTCCGCGAAGCCACTGAGCTAAAGTGGTACGTGTATTCACTCATGATGAAGAATCTTCGAAGAGATGTGGCATTAGGGATAGTGGACCCGATCAAGGAATGTGAGTCACTACATCCTGAGAGGCCGAAGTATACGACGATGGCCGGGGCAACAGCGGCGTTATACGCGTACTATGATACAGCCAGGCAGCGAGATGTCGACAAACAGGTACCCGCCACGTTTTGGGCTGGCCCACATGAGCTGCGAGCCGCGGCCCAATATCTGAGGGAGCCCATCATTGTCTTTGACGTTAATGCGGGGAGCGATGCCCATGTGCAGAGATACGGCTACGGGCTCCAGCGGATGGAGGATGGATCGGACCACGAAACAGGGTACGTCCAGGCATTGTCTGACAGGGAGGCGGCAGATTATCTTCGAGCTTGCTGGACACTGCATGTGCTTCCTTTCTTCCTGGTACTGCGCCACCAGGAACGACACTTCTACGGAGTCAGCCACGCAGAACTATTTTTTCTATGGAGAGCTGAAGGTGACACATCATTCACGGAGAAGCTGTCGGGCAATTTCGAATGGAAAGCAGATTTGAACAGAATGACTGAGTATGAGCGCACAGTTGAACTCGGAACCATCCCCCAATTGGCCGACCGGGACGATGTGAACGCGCTCATGCTGAAGCGACACGACATGCGAGCGCGGCTGGATCTCGTCCACGCACGATTGGGATTGTCCATGCTGGACAAGGAGGGGATCACAGCCGACTGGGATGAACTTCTCATGGAGGAAGAGAGGCAGATTCACACAGCTTACGGGCTTGACGGGTATGCTGCACGATCACAAAGTGAACACGGCGACGAAGGGGAAGCTACAGTCGAAATCCCGAGGAGATTTGCGCAAGCAGCTACAGGGCCGCTGATGATGACATCGTACTTCAGGATATTGCGTGACGCACCAGACACTCCCATGGATGTTGTAGACAAGCCGCTCGCATCGCTGCTGGCAGCAGCAAATCAAGATGCCTTCATGAAGTGGTGTCCATTATATCGCAGAGTATTCGACACGCCAGCCACAAAGCGTCGCACGACGCGACTTTGTGACTTGAGGGATTGGCTCCTAAAACGTACAGATGCTCTCCGACATCTTTTCGCCTTCCTTCCATACCCGGAATTTGAGGCAAAACAATGGCCGCTAGAGATGTTAGAGCGATGGGGAGCGCAAGAGATACATCGGGAGCAAATTGGCGCCTTACAGCGTCTCATCGCGGATGAAACCACGTCAACAGCGACTCGCACATTCTGTGCAGAATGGCTGCAGGCGAGCACAGATGCATCAGTCCACGTGGTCACTGCACAGACGGTGGCGCGGTCGCCTGAACGATGGCGCCGGCTGGACAAATTGGTTTCTTCGGCTTACTGCCGCGCACAGCCAGTGGAGATGCCGGAACCCGTATGGCACATTATGCACATACTACCCTACACTATTGGGGCTTGGGCGGAGACCATTTTGAGTAGGGCCCCCAACGGTGCACGTCTTACATGGTACGAGGAATTTCCCTTCTTCCGCACACTTAGCCATGAGGTGGTGGAGCACGCAGATTGGAGTGCGGCAACGTTAGCTCCAACGGGTAACGCCTGGGGGGAGAGCGGAGAGGAAGACGTCTCGACGTCGGCCTCCCCTCGACGGAACTAAGGGCACCACAGTGCCCGGGGAGACTGTGACGGACGGGCAGACGTCACAGTTGCTACAGCTCAAGAATGAACTGTATATGCCTAGTGCTCAATGCACTGCTGCAACAGTGCCAGCAGAGCAGCAGAAGAGCAAGAACAAAAAACAAAAACAAAAACGAAGACAGAAACTCTGTGTGGGGGCGGACCTAAGGGCCTTCTACGACGTGGTGCAAGATGACGAGAAACTGCAGAGTGTACGGCTCCTATTTCAACAAGACAAGCGCAAACGGGTGAAACAGAGAAAACAACAGGAACAACCTACATCGACACTGCATCAGGAGCCAACGCTACACGACAATGATATCACTTTCGGATTTACATCGCAGAACGTGAATGGGCTTGGGGCGACCGATGCGGCGAGAGCACTGTGGTTCAAGGCATTTGGAGATCGCGACCAACACGGCAGGTCGGACGTAACGGTGATACAAGAGACGCATGTTGAGACGGCGGAGGTCAGCCACTACGAGAGGCTCTTCGCAGGCAGATGGGGCTTCAGCTGTGGCACCGGGCAGCCCACCTATTCATTTTGGGCACCATCGCATGAACGACGGGGTGGAGTGGCCATACTCATAGATCCATACGGTTCGTTCAAGCAAGCACAGCCTTGCCATCAGCAATTTTGGAGCCCGCACTTTATGGCAGTCCGTGGCACGCTGGACGGTAAAGCAGCAACGGTCTGCAACGTATATGCTCCACACACCCCAACGGACAGAGAGGTATTCTACACGAGTCTCCAAAGTATCAAATTCCCCAAAGATGAGTTAGTGCTCATCGGAGGTGACTTCAATTGCACGCTGGATGAGGAAGCCGATCGAAGCCACCCCACCAGAGACAACAGCCACGATTCTCCTGCGCTGAGACGGTTAGTCTCGGTGTGGGGATTGTTGGATCCAATAGCGGTGGCACGGCCATCTACTTGGGGGCAGGCTGCGCTCCGGAAGCACCAACTGGCCACTCACACATATCACTATTCGGTGGCTGAACAAGACGAAGCATCATCCAGGCTCGATCGTTGGTATGTCACCGCTGCAACCATGCCATGGGTTGCAGCGTGGAATTTGGTGCAACCTGGAGCCGACGCTGATCATCACGGTACCAAACTGCATGTGAGGTCACCTGACGACCCGATACGAGTACAACGCCCCGCGCGCATATACCCCGTTCCGTCATTTGCTACTGAGGCGGTGGCAGCAGCTACAAAGCAGATCCTCAATGAATTTTCAGAGCAGATAGGCCCGCAAGTGACGGCGACAGAGGCGGCACAGAAGTGGGATCGATTAAAAGCTGAAATAGCCCGCCGAACCAGAGCCTGTGTCCGTGAACGGAGACGCACCATTCGCAACTCCACGAAGCAGAAACTTGCGCGCTTGATTAGGCAGCAACAACGATTGCTGGCGGAGCAGCTGGGGGCACCAGCGACGGTGGAGACTATTACAGAAGCGATAGAAGCCATCACCTTGGATGACACGTCGGGCCCGACCAGAGCGGCGCGACTCCGGAGAGCAATTGCAGAGTGTAAGCAGATCCGTGCGGATAGAAACCAGAACCGCATTTACCGCGAGGCCACGCACTGGACTGGGAAGACTACGAAGGCATTCTTCAGGAGGATCTCTAACAAATTTAGTGACAATCTGATTCACAGGCTAGACCAGGTACCGGGAGCACCCTCGAGAAAGGTCCACGATAAGGCCAACATATTGGCCGATGCATGGCAACCTATACTACAACAGCCTGCGGCGAATAAGGAGGACATTGAGCGAGTGCTGGACTGGAACCCACGGGAGGATACGGAAGACTCGGCCAAACAGGCCATCGCAGCAGACATCACTGAGCAGGAGGTGCGCACGGCACTACGAGCCTGCAAACGTGGGAAGGCTTCGGGACCTGATCGCCTGGGCAACGGATGGTATCGAGAATTCGAAGACTATCTAGTCCCCATCCTGGCGGTGCTTCTCAACAAATGGTACGATGCTGGAGTTTTTCCTCCTTCGTTCCTAGAGGCAGACATCTTTTGCCTCAAGAAAGGAGGGCCGCAAAGCAACGCATTAAACTACCGACCGTTGGCACTTCTCAACACAGATTACAAGATCTTCACAAGAATATTAGCCACACGAGTGGGTATCACACTCCCGGAGGAGATACACCCAAATCAAAACGGCTTTGTACCTGGACGCACCATCCACGAGACGCTCGACCTTTATGACGCGGCGCAGAGCAGAGTCATAGATGACCCGGAACAGGCAGAGGCCACCGCGATGCTCCTGGATTTCAAAAAAGCGTACGACTCGCTCGATCGTGAGTACATGCTTATGGTGCTACGCAAGAAGGGCTACCCGGAAAAATTTGTGAGAGCTATTGATGGCACGCATGCGGGCACAAGAGTACGATTTCTCGCTAATGGGGCCCGGTCCAGACTCATTCAAGTGACCAGCGGCATTCGACAGGGATGCCCTCTGGCACCGATGCTGTTTATCCTTGCACTGGACCCCCTCTATCGAAAGCTGGATAGTTATCTGGGGGCGAGAGGCGTGATCATTCAATCTGACGGCGGCCGGTTTGAACTACGTGTGGCGGGGTATGCGGATGATACGGCAGCATTTGTCAGACACACGAAAGACATCCCCATCGTCATGAGGGTACTCGACACGTTTGGGAAGGCGTCAGGGTTACAGATCAATACCGGCAAGACCATGGTGATAGCACTACACCCCAGAGGTCCGCAGCCTGGTATGACATTGCCTGACTCGTTGGTGTTTCAAAAGACGAAGGAGGCATGCAGGTACCTTGGGCTGCAAGTAGGCAGCAGCATCCCATCATCGACGTCATGGCAGATGGCGAAGCAAAAACTTAAGGTTCGACTGCAAATAGCGAGCCAAAAGGTACTTACGGCGGATCAGCGCAGTCTTGTAGCCGGAGCGATCATAATCCCCCAACTGCTCTACGTGGCTCGACACGCGTGGCCGACGACGGAAGAGGTCAGCACTATGGCAACGCGGATCCGAAACTACGTCTGGCACGGACAATTCTCAACGGAGGGAACTGGGCATCGCGCTTGGACAGATCCAGACATAGCGGCGTTGCCACGGGATCAGGGAGGATTGGCCATCCCCGATTTGCGAGCAGAACTCTACGCTATGGCAGCGATCACGGTCAGCACGTGGGCTGAATCAGGGACGCGGCAAGCGCACATTGTCGGCGATGTCTTGTTCCATCGGGGAGCTACACGCAGTGCCCCCAAGGTGTACATCACTCCCGAGTATGCGCCATCTACTAGACAAGGCATTCGACGACACAACTGTTTGTGGACAACTGGCAGAGCCTTAATAGCACAGGCAGGACGAGGGGAGACCGACGGCACCATCATACACTCTAGTTGCAACAAATTGACATACGGGGACATCGACGGGAGGGTCCACCTACGCTGGGATGGGTTACACCTGACTCTTGATGGCACGGGGTTACTTTTCGAGGAGGGGCGGTCTGGAATACGGCGCAACATGGTCACCACAGAACGCATGCATCTCGAATGGCTTCCTTTCGCGGAGGTGGGCATCTTACAGGTGTGGACTGGCGCTGGCACGTATGAACCACTTACGTCGGCGAGTGGCCTAAAATGCGGGGACCATCTTACACTTGGGGACATCGTAAGTTGGCAGCGGATCGTATCGGGGGTGGTGATCTTTACATTCAAAATTCCATTACAGACGAGCGACCGACGAAGACAAGCGGAAGCTTTTGTCACACTACTGAGTTACGCATACCCACAGCTACTCGAAAGGGATTCTTTTCATCGAGAGCTTCGATTCACAGCCACACCAGCGGATCACCCGGTAGTTGTTTCTGTGAGATTGGGCAGCCAAGTGGAGGCGGTCGTACACACAAGCATCACCGGACCTCCGACGGTCCGACCGATACGACAGCATGGAGACTTTGGGCGGGAACTACGCACGCACCTTTCCCCAGAAATTGAGGTACACCAGGTGCATCCACACCCAGCCATTAGCAGACTAGTGTGCCTTTGGGCAGGACGTCGCCGCTGGACACGGACACGCAGAGAATACAAAGAACGGGTGGCAGCGGCCAGCCGCAGAAGAGCTCAATCGAAGATCTCAGATAAAGCGGCGGCTTGGAAGGGCCAAAGCTGCGCTGCCGCGGCCGGGCTGGAGCTACTGCACTGGAGGCACGTCAGAAGAGTTGTCGGCATTGGACCATGGGGGGAACAAGTCTTATTGCGCGTCAAGCTGAGGGCGTTCTCGCTATTTGACGTGGCGCGGAACACAATGGGGTGTCCACATGCGCACTGCGCTCATATACTTGATGCCTCTATATACCACATTTTCTGGGAGTGCAAGGCGGCCGAGACACTCCGGAAGCAAATTCTGCAGCCTTGGGGGCGTCTGGGATTACCACATGAGGGGCGGGAACAAGCGTTCTTTAACACGCACATTATCGACCCGCCTGCAGGCGTATGGGATATGATGGAGAGCCTTACCCGAGGAATGGCCACCATACCACCCGGATTAGAAGATGCAGTGACTGAGGTCACTAACAGATGTTGGCAGGTGGCGGCGGTGATTTACTTTCATGCAGTGTGGAAGTGGCGGGTGGCGTTCTTCGACGACTGCAACAATAATGTCACTGCGGGATATCATATCGGCAAATTGATAAAAACATTACGCACTGGGTACACGACGGTGCATCTTCACTTGAGGGCGAAGTGGACAGATCTTATTGGAAACATCACGCATGCACTCGTGAGGGGCGCGTTCACACAAGCGCGACACGGGATTCGACAAGTCAGTGCATGCACCAAGGCTCAAGAGTACATGTTGTTCTTTCACGGTGGTACCACAACGAACCCGGGATCGGGAGGCTGTGGAGCGACTGTTGTGAGCATGGGCAACGAGCTGACAGCGCCTCGGATCGTATGGATAGGGCACATGTCGTACGCCGGAAAGGCGACGACGACTTTACTAGCAGCACATATGGGTCTGTTGACGGGGCTTACCGCCTGTGCGCGGAAGAAGTATTGGCCGCTGCACGTAATTGGAGATAATGCCACCATTGTCACGCAGCATCGGCGGAGGAGACCACCTAAGGCGAAACACCTACGGGACATCTATTGGAGATGTCGCCGGATGGCAGCCACAGCGACGGTCCAATCATGGACGACTCACGTGACGGAGGCCAACCAAATGGCAATCACATTGGCACATGAAGCGATGAGGACACGCACAAGCATACAGGTGCATCTGCAGGGAGACTCGAGCGCTATTATCAAGTGGAACAGAGTCATGCAGCACCTGGAAACTGACTTAGCTCACTGGATGGACAACAAGATGGAAGACGCGACACACGAGGTTGTCGTGGCCGACAGCCCATAGGGTAGCCGGCACGTAGCGGAGAGATGCAAGTCTGGACCGCGTGAAAATAAAAGCTAGCGACCGACGTAGGGGCGGCCACTAGAACGGGCATAGAAGTCGTTAGACAAAGCGCTAAGTGACATCAATGAACCTCACTGGAAAACAAACAAACAAACCAGTAGTCGGCGCAAGGTGCGAAAACACTCGTCGGATCGTGGTCTCCGAGATGGTAACGCAAAGCGTTGCCGACGCCGTAAAAACCACTTCCGATGCTTGTGAGACGTGCCTCAAGTGTAGCTGTAGATCGTCGAAATAGTTCGAATATCGCCGCCATTGCTGTATCAACACCTTCACCCCTTGCCGCCTACCAACGTCGACGTTTTTTGCTATCGTTGAGCTCAGAAACTCAAGCTGACGTCGCTCCTCGGAGGATGGGATCGAATCTGTCGCTTGCCGTGGAGACGGCACCCCTCGACGAAAGAGACGAAAGAACTCGATAACTGCGTACCACGCGGTCGACTTGGAGCTGGTCACGAGCTGGGTATGCTGGGTCTCAAGCATGGGCACTTCTCGACGCAGACGCTCCACGACGGATTTGAGTTCCTTTGCGTGTAGCAACTGCTTCCGTCGGTAACGAGCTTGGTTTGAACGCCACAGTTGACGATCCTGGGCGGTGGCACGCGCACTCTTCCGTTTAGGCTTCGACGCATTTGACTTTCGATCCGGTGATTCGTCCAAGCCGTCGGTAGCGTCTCCAGCTGGACACTGGGATTCGTCGTTCGTTTGGGGGGCTGCGATCGTCGATAGAAAGCAAAGAGGTCGCTGAGAAGTGTCGAGGACTGCACTCGCCAAGGTAGGGACGGTCGGAGTTTCACTTGCGGTTCCGATCGTTGAGATTAGTGGCAGAACTGTCCGCGATGGTATCACCATGTGCCTTTGATCGCTCGTTGGTTGTTGGGATTCTCTGACGTCTACGAAATGAAAAAAATATTTAATGAGCTCAACCCAATAAGGTACGGCAAGCCCAATCCTATTAATACGATGTGAATACGGTAAGTAAACAATTTATGCAATCCATAGTTTACGCCTCGGCTCTGCCAGCAGGAATTGAACTGCGCTGCTGGAACCAGAGACAGTGGAGATGCCGATGTGAAAGTGGTCCTTGCCTCTAACTTAGAGGCAAGGGCCTTAGAGGCTCTAAGTAGACGTGATCTTTTTCGACGATCACAAACCCGATGACCTCGGAGCTGAAGATCGTGCTGGATCAAAATGCCGGAAGATGTTCATAACATGACGCATTGATGGAGCGGCCAGTCCCGGCATGGCGTTGCCCTCAACAAATAATTTGTTGAGGGCAACGCCATGCCGGGACTGGCCGCTACATTTACATTTAATGTATCGGGGTCTATAGACTCGATGCTGCTCATGGTTGTTGGCAAAGTGAGTGCAGTCATTCAGTAACAAGCGGGCAAAGTGGAACTACAGAGACGATCAGCAGTCCCACTTGGGCCGCCTGCATGTATCTACAGTATACTACCACCAAACGGCACCAATATGATTGTAGCCATATATTTTTATCACTTTCAGATGTTCAAGCTTCAGTAGTTTGACGTTAGTCGTGAATATTTTATCATCGTCTTTACCTTAGCTATGTCTACCGAAACTTCTCAATGCTATATTGAGGTCTTCACTCGTGAGGTTCCAGTGAGAGACTTCAACAGTACACATCAGCATGCCCACCAGTCCGTCAAATCGACGACGTAATGCAGCTGTCTCCTGCTTTCGATGGTTTAGCTCGTGGGTGGAGAAAGTGATGCATTTATGGCTCAAGTTGCAGGTGAGCCATCGAGGTGGCAAATACTCACTGGAGCGGCTGCTAGCACTGGAGGAATACACTCGGACGACGTCTATCTATCGGGTAATCTTGGTTTGTTTCGGCACTCCGCTGCCTATGATGACTCTCGTCGTGGCCCAAGAACTCGTGCCCTTGCAAGATCCGAGTGAGGGCTCGTTAGCAAATTACGGCTTTTGGATTCGAGTAAGCATCTTGACGGCCGTCATCGCCCACACTGCATCAGTTCAATTCCACTACCTCGTGGACCGCGTCAACATCTCGCAGGCTCAATGTGTTGCGATTGCCTGCTGCGTCGGCTCGACCTTCCCGGTTCTGATGATGCACATCGCAGCGATGATAGTATTCCCCATTCCGTTCATCCCGATTTTGACTTTTCCTGTATTCTACGTCTTGTTGATCATTTCATTTCGCGTCGTAGCTGGCAAGGGTTTCTTCCGAGACGCTGCGGCGGACATGGACCAAACGATCCGGTTCGTCAAGTACATTTCCTGCCAGGTTCTCCTGATCATCGTGTACCCAGCGTATCAAGCTCTATTCTCCGTCGCCGTAGCAACAAACCACGAACTTGTTGTGATGTTGATGTTGCCAATCATAAAGTCGCTGATCAAGTATCTGCTGCTGCGCATGACGACGCACATGGAGGATTTGACGCCGGAGAGCGTCATTTTCACTGTCGATTTCTTCAACGCGCTCTACCTCGCAACGAGCATGCAGCGAGCAACCTCGACGACCACAATTGTCACTTTTGTTGCACTCGATATGTTTCACTTGGTATTCGGGCTGTACGGCCACTTCCGACGCACTAGCAGCATTCAAGGGCGTCTTCGCGAGGTAGTTGGTGGATGCGATCAGGACAATTTACTCACCGCGATTGCTCTACTTTGTCGCAAGCCAGACATTTTCGCTAGACAAGTGCGTTCAGGGATTCAGCTACACTCAAGTCTCTCGTACCGACTATCCGACGCAACACAACAGTTGCTGAGCGTGCTCGGTGAGATCAAGTCCTCGCGTTCCTGCAGACACAGATCGCACTCCATTCATCCGTCCACGCCGCAGTTTTTCATCGTTGTGCCGCACAGTTTTGTGCAAACCCATGGATTGGCCAGAGTTCACCCCGTCGTGCCTACCAAAGCTGATGAAAGCGCATTTATTCTGCAAGAGACGCTCGAGACCATGTTTACTTCCGAGTGTCATGTTCTAACGGAATACCTGGAGTCGATCATCCCTGTTCTCTACGGCTGCTTTGTGCTCATGATTGTTCGTCTTCCGAACGCAAAGTACCACCTCGATCTGGAAGGAATAACGCGTGAAAACGCTACGACCACAGTTCACAGCGTATTTGTCCTCGCGGCGCTGGAATTATTATCATTCGTCGTACTCGCAGTCGTGATGCAGCGAAACTGTGGAGTCAAAGCCTTTTACCACCTGGCGTTCGTCTTGGAGACCCAAACGATGCTGATCCAAGACAAATTGATAACGTGGGCGCTTGTAACGATGGGATTCCGCGTGCTACACTTCGGTAAGCGTCTGTCTAACACTGTAACCACTTTTTACTCATTAGCTCATTCGCGCTTTGAGCATATGATGCTAGGAGTTGATTTCACGTTTCAATTTGCTTGGATCCGGGATCAGTAGGTCTGAATGTACAGTATAAAACACTTGCAAGGGAATGCTTCGAACCCAAAAACCACGTAAGCTCGCTGTTGCATGACGTACTCTTGTGGGGCCATTGCGCTGTTTGCTGTTCAGGTGGGAACAACGCAATTTGTGAGGCCAGAGGAGAGCGTGCTTGGATTTTGCCGACAATTGCTTGTTCATGCTTCTGTTTGTATTCGCTATAAACTCCAATGCGGCCAAGAACCAGGCCAAAATCGTGCAAGCAAAATGGCAATCGCTGTCATGACAATACTTCCCGAATTTTTATCTGATGAGAGATCGATTTGTTTTTCAAAACTCATTCGGAACAACACTTTCAGCTAGCTCTAAAAATCCTATTGCAAACCAATTTTTTTCTCAAAGTGAGCGAGAGCTCTGAATCAATTAAGAGCTGGCGAAGGACCCTGGATTCCCAATGGTTTCTCTCGTGCTGAAAAAAAGCATGTCAAATTTACTGACTACGCTGTCGCTTTCATGGTCACTACAGTCCAAGTGAAAGGATCTGTTCCTATCAATCACCAGTGGCTGGCAAAAACGACTCCTGTCTCCTCACTTGTGAATTTTCCAGGATGGTAACACTCGAGTGCCTCGTCGTTGGGGTGGGCTGCGAATTCACCGTTGAAGTCTCCGAAGACGTTGCAGCTCTACGGACGAGCTTGCACACAGCAATTGTGAAGGACTGCAACCAGCAGTTTGATGTCTGTGCCTTGCAGCTCTACGTCGCGAAGTTGGGCGACAAGTGTCTGAGCTCGACCGCTGTGAGGCACCTGAAGCGAGGAAAAATCCCGACGTTCATGGCGTCGATCCTGACACAAGGCAACCTGACGAACCTGTCGGACCTAATTGACAGCCAACTGCGAGTCAAACAACACATGGATCGAGTGGACGTCCTCGTCGTCGTCCCCGATAACATCGAGACGATTTTGCGTCCGATTTTCTTCAACCGCAAGATGCAGGAGTATCGCGGTGAGTAAACCGGTACTGTTTCTTCAAGAAGAATCACCTCTACTAACAGTGTAAGAATGCTGCAGATCTCACTTACAGGGCGGTGGAGCTCGGTCTACACTTGATTGGCTTGGCCTTGAGTCTGATGATACCGTTCCCGTCCATCCCTCTACTGTGGCGTTTGGTACTTTCCATCCTCGCATTACACGTGATAACACTTTCCCTGTTATTATTCTGCGGCGGCTTCTACTACGAGGTAAGATGGGGAGAGCTCCGATGTCAACTACACGACTAGCGTTGAAGTGCAACATGGCTACATTCCAACATGGCTACATTTATTTCATCATGGCTACACTTGTCCCCCTCTCTCCTCATTCGTCCAAAATCCATCTCCTCAATTTCCTCCAATCCCCTCTTCCCAACATATAACTGGTCGTCAAGTCTCCCCCCTTTGATAAAAGCCCCCATCAGCTCACTTTGGAAAAACCTCTCCTACAGCACAATGGCCGAGACCAGCATCTACCCGCGCGCCGAGCTTGACGGCCACAACGGCAAGGCCGTGACGGCCATCGCCACGACCCGCGAGAACCCGAACCTGCTTCTCACCGCCTCGCGCGACAAGTCGCTGCTGGTGTGGCAGCTGTCCAACGACGGCGAGGAGTACGGCTTCGCCCGTCGTCGCCTGCAGGGCCACTCGCACTACGTGGAGGACGTGGTGATCTCGAGCGACGGCCAGTTCGCGCTGTCCGGCTCGTGGGACGGCACGCTGCGTCTGTGGGACCTGAACACGGGCATCACGACGCGTCGCTTTGTGGGACACACCAAGGACGTCCTGTCCGTGGCCTTCAGCGCCGACAACCGTCAGATCGTCTCCGGCTCGCGTGACAAGACCGTCAAGCTCTGGAACACTCTGGGCGAGTGCAAGTACACGATCACGGAGGACGGCCACACGGAGTGGGTCTCGTGCGTGCGCTTCTCGCCCTCCACGGCCAACCCGCTCATCGTGTCGTGCGGCTGGGACAAGGTGGTGAAGATCTGGAACCTGTCCAACTGCAAGCTGCGCACCAACCTGTTCGGCCACGAGGGCTACCTCAACACGGTGACCGTGTCCCCCGATGGATCCATCTGTGCTTCGGGTGGCAAGGACGGCACTGCCAACCTGTGGGACCTGAACGAGGGCAAGCGCCTCTACTCGCTGGTGGCGGGTGACGTCATCCACGCGCTCGTGTTCTCCCCCAACCGCTACTGGCTGTGCGCGGCCACCACGTCGGGCATCAAGATCTGGGACCTCGAGTCGAAGATCGTGGTGCACGACCTGCAGCCGGAGGTCGAGGAGCCCAAGGGCAAGTACGCCCAGCCCCCGCACTGCATCTCGCTGGCCTGGTCGGCCGACGGCTCCGTGCTCTTCTCGGGCTACACGGACGGCATTGTGCGCGTCTGGGCCGTGGGCAACTAAGCAGCGAGCCATTCGCGTTTAGGTGTTGAAGCTTTGGGGGGATACTCGTGTGATGAGGAGGAAGTGTTAGGAAGTTTTTAACATGACACAAAACATCCCGGGAGGTTTTCCACTAGCGAACAATTTGTTTTTGTCTTTTCATGCGGGTGACGATCTGTGAGGCTGATACTTAGCGTCAGTCGGACTTTGATCTGTAGTACTGTAGTAGTAGTACTGAAGTATAACGCGAGAGCTGTTCGTGCTACTGTACTGCAGCAGCCTGTGACAAGTCGAGTTGAGATTCCCAAAATAGTGGTCCTCGTACAGACTTTTGATTGGCTCAGGCGTTTATTCCCGCCCCTTTTCTGCACGTATCTTCCTGGGTCTGGGATCTGCTCCATCCGACGGGAATCGCTCCACTAGTGGAGGAATTAATCAATTCAAGTAGATTGAGCCCCTTCTGTAAAAGCGGATGCATCTTTTGGAGCGATTCCCGCAGCATTCTGTTCCCCCCCAAAATAGATTTGTGACATCGTCTCAGAATCTAGGAAATTATCGTCCACCCGCAGCCATTTGGGACTATCGATTCCGCACTTTCAGCACTATGGGCGACGCAGGAAGTCCGGCGCTCGTACTCGCTCTTGCTCTCGCCGCGGAAGGCTTGGAACAAAAGAAGAAGCGACAGCGTGGACCTAACTACCTCACAAGAGCTGATCTGCACCCACAGCCACGCCATGGGACGGGTTGGGAGGCAATCTATCGTGCTGGTAATGATAAGGCCTTCATCAAAACTACTGGATTTGATGTACGCTCATTTCATTTCTTGCTGGATCGCTTCGAACCAAGGTGCGTCTCGCGAACGAACGCACTGACTGCTGTGGTATGATTAATCCTGTTACTGTGAGCGCAGATGGAATGCCACTCCGATACCACGGCCAGACGTGAATGACATCGGGGAACCGAGACCCGAACGTCGGTCACTCTCTCCGGCAGCTGCGCTGTCGCTTGTTCTGCATTATCTTTGCTCTTCGATGGCGGAGCATTCACTTCAAGCGATTTTTGCCGTGACGCCGTCAGTGTGTACCCGCTATTTGCACTTCTCTTTGCAAATTCTGTCGGACGTTTTAGCGACGATGCCAGAGGCGACAATTAGTTGGCCTCAGCACGAGTCGGACTTTGCCGACTACGCCGAAATGATAAAACTTCGCCACCCATTAGTCGAGAAGGGCTTCTGTTTCGTGGATGGCCTCAATATACCGGTCGCAGTCTCCAGCGACGAAAACGTTCAAAACGCTTACTACAATGGGTGGACGTGCAGCCATTATTGTTCAAGTGTCATGGCGTTTGCCCCTGATGGATGCCTCATCTTCTGCAGCTTAAATGCCCCGGGGAGTTGGCATGACGCTGCGGTTGCTAGGCATCTGTATGACAAACTGCTTCGTCGGACCCCTGACGATTTTTATGCCATTGCCGACACCGCATTTCCCCGCAATGAAGCTCGTCTGAGTGGTCGCATCAGGACACCACTGAAGAAAGACTCCATTTTACCGCGTCGTCTTCAACAGCAAGGACGTATTGCAGAGTACCGCCGCCTGATGATGTTTAACTCGCAGCTTGTATCATCTCGCCAAGCCGCCGAATGGGGTATGAGAGCTCTTCAAGGCTGTTTTGCTCGCCTCAAGATGCCGTTACCTGCTGATGATCACAAGCACAGGCTGATCATCCTCCAGACCTGCATGCGACTCCACCAAGTTCGGACCCGACTTGTCGGGATCAACCAAATTCGTACAGTCTACGAAAAAATTTGGAGGGGTGACGATCCGGCTGGTGCTATGGTTTACGAAGACTTCTCTCGGATGATGTTTCGCGAAATCGAGAGCAGTGACCGCATTGCAAGGTACTACCGCATCAATCAGTGGATCATTAACGACTCCGTTGACGGATAAATGCTGGCTTTGAAATTTTACGTCGGTCCTACCACTACTGCCGCTTACGGCTAAACCTAACACAGATACGCTGTTTTGCCAGCAATTTAATGCTTACGAAGCTCGCGTTAATGACCCCAGTGGTAGTCATCCCCATTCCAAGACTCACGCGCCATACTACGCGCTGCTGTGAGCTCTGAGTGAAGCCGCGTACATTGATGCTCGAGGTTTCTGTTTTTTTCACGTTCGACTTCCAGCTTGTCTTTGAGGCTGGTATATTTGTCTTTCAGACGCCGTATTTCTTTCTCAAGTCTCTCCGCATTCTTTCGCTCAGTCACGGCTGTTTCCTTGACGGTGTCAAGCTGAATTTGAAGCAGTTTTTCTGCGGCGCTCTTCGCTCGAGCTCGAGCTAAATCATCTAACTCGCCCATCACAGCATCCGCCATTGTTTTGGGGCGCTTGTTCCCCGATGTTTTGGTGTGCCGCGAGCCCTTCGTCTTGGTTCCACTATTGCTTGCAGGCGGAGGACGGCGTTTGGTGGATTGGTCACTATCCTGACGAGCAACTGACCCTCGCTTGCGCGACGCATGTCCAGTCGAGGTACTGCTACCTGCTTGACGACTGGGTGCACCACGCTGAATTGACGTGGAAACTTGGGTTGCGGGGGACTGAGTATATGAAGTTCGTGAGCGTGGTCGAGGTTGACCATCGAGGAGGTCATTGCGCCTTGATTGATGCGTCGAACTATTAGTGCTCTGTTTGTTGCCTCTGCTAGCTGTTCTGGAGTAACCGGCTCGTGACGAATCATCGGGTCGAGTCGAAGTTGAAGTTGCCGAAACTGGCGGCGGATCCTCCCTCTCACAGCCATGATAGTACTCCTGCTGTTGCTGGGTGAGTTGGTCGCCGGAGTCTTGTTCCGCACCTTCGCCTTGATTTTGCAAGTAGCCACGCTCCCGGTTTTCATCTGCATCCCAACTCGAGTAGCCGTTACGCTGAATTGCTGGTGTTTCACGATGCTGTCGTATATTAGAGCTAGCGTCGTCGGTATACGTGTCGCGAACCGCATACTGCTCGGAGGGGGCGTGATTCAGCAGACGAAGCATTGGAAACTCGTCACTCGAGCTCAATATTTGGTTCTGCAGTCGATGGGCTTGGCCTTCACGAGCTGAGACAGCTGAAACACCAGCGTCACGAGGAGGAGGCCGTGAAGCCGCATGTCGGTCCGCTGGTGGGGATGTAGGAGTCAGCGACAACGCGAAGGCGGCCGCAGTCTCCACCGTACTTGCCTGGCTTTGAGGCGCGCTGTTGGCAGAGGCTGGAGTGGCTTCATCATTATTCTGCGCAGCATCGTCAGTCGGCGCGCGTCCACCAGCCTCCGCGGAGTTGCCGTCTTCGCTGTTGTTCCCGTCGTCAATGTTTCCGTCGTGCAACACACTCTCTTCGATCGCAAGCTGGATCCGTCGTGCTCTGCGTACGTAGTCTGGACAGCTCGCATCCCCAGTCGGTTTCGGGCAGTTTAATAATGCCTGGAACTTCTTCTTGATCGAGGTGATGTCACGGACCGCCCGGTGTGTTCGCTCGGCGTAGATGAGGTAGTTCTCCAGCACCATGTCCCACTCGTTGGCTCCGGTCGGCAAGACGCGTGCGATCTCATCCAGGAGAGCGGTCAAGTCTTCCTTTGAGTAGTTCTCGGTGCCTGCGATTCTGCCGCGGCGGCTCTGCGGCATCGTCGTCTTCTTGCACACGTGAAAGCGCGCCAAATTGCCGCGTGAGCAGGCAAATGCGGAAGTGGCTAGCTTGAAGATCTGTTTTCAGAGTCATTTGGTTGGGGGATGTCCAGAAAATATAAGATATTGCAGTCTGTTCCGTCACAGACCGTCTGTGCGAGGGGGGGTACCCCTCGCACAGAATCTGAGTCTGTGCGAGGGGTCGACCCTTTTGGGAATCCTAGTCGTACCGTCTATGCGCGTTTTTTCCCGGATCTTGGATCTGTTACGTCCAAAACGGCTGCGGGAATCGCTCCATTAATGCTGCGGGAATCGCTCCATTAATGGAGCGATTCCCGCAGCCGTTTTGGACGTAACAGATCCAAGATCCGGGAAAAAACGCGCATAGACGGTACGACTAGGATTCCCAAAAGGGTCGACCCCTCGCACAGACTCAGATTCTGTGCGAGGGGTACCCCCCCTCGCACAGACGGTCTGTGACGGAACAGACTGCAATATCTTATATTTTCTGGACAGCCCCCAACCAAATGACTCTGAAAACAGATCTTCAAGCTAGCCACTTCCGCATTTGCCTGCTCACGCGGCAATTTGGCGCGCTTTCACGTGTGCAAGAAGACGACGATGCCGCAGAGCCGCCGCGGCAGAATCGCAGGCACCGAGAACTACTCAAAGGAAGACTTGACCGCTCTCCTGGATGAGATCGCACGCGTCTTGCCGACCGGAGCCAACGAGTGGGACATGGTGCTGGAGAACTACCTCATCTACGCCGAGCGAACACACCGGGCGGTCCGTGACATCACCTCGATCAAGAAGAAGTTCCAGGCATTATTAAACTGCCCGAAACCGACTGGGGATGCGAGCTGTCCAGACTACGTACGCAGAGCACGACGGATCCAGCTTGCGATCGAAGAGAGTGTGTTGCACGACGGAAACATTGACGACGGGAACAACAGCGAAGACGGCAACTCCGCGGAGGCTGGTGGACGCGCGCCGACTGACGATGCTGCGCAGAATAATGATGAAGCCACTCCAGCCTCTGCCAACAGCGCGCCTCAAAGCCAGGCAAGTACGGTGGAGACTGCGGCCGCCTTCGCGTTGTCGCTGACTCCTACATCCCCACCAGCGGACCGACATGCGGCTTCACGGCCTCCTCCTCGTGACGCTGGTGTTTCAGCTGTCTCAGCTCGTGAAGGCCAAGCCCATCGACTGCAGAACCAAATATTGAGCTCGAGTGACGAGTTTCCAATGCTTCGTCTGCTGAATCACGCCCCCTCCGAGCAGTATGCGGTTCGCGACACGTATACCGACGACGCTAGCTCTAATATACGACAGCATCGTGAAACACCAGCAATTCAGCGTAACGGCTACTCGAGTTGGGATGCAGATGAAAACCGGGAGCGTGGCTACTTGCAAAATCAAGGCGAAGGTGCGGAACAAGACTCCGGCGACCAACTCACCCAGCAACAGCAGGAGTACTATCATGGCTGTGAGAGGGAGGATCCGCCGCCAGTTTCGGCAACTTCAACTTCGACTCGACCCGATGATTCGTCACGAGCCGGTTACTCCAGAACAGCTAGCAGAGGCAACAAACAGAGCACTAATAGTTCGACGCATCAATCAAGGCGCAATGACCTCCTCGATGGTCAACCTCGACCACGCTCACGAACTTCATATACTCAGTCCCCCGCAACCCAAGTTTCCACGTCAATTCAGCGTGGTGCACCCAGTCGTCAAGCAGGTAGCAGTACCTCGACTGGACATGCGTCGCGCAAGCGAGGGTCAGTTGCTCGTCAGGATAGTGACCAATCCACCAAACGCCGTCCTCCGCCTGCAAGCAATAGTGGAACCAAGACGAAGGGCTCGCGGCACACCAAAACATCGGGGAACAAGCGCCCCAAAACAATGGCGGATGCTGTGATGGGCGAGTTAGATGATTTAGCTCGAGCTCGAGCGAAGAGCGCCGCAGAAAAACTGCTTCAAATTCAGCTTGACACCGTCAAGGAAACAGCCGTGACTGAGCGAAAGAATGCGGAGAGACTTGAGAAAGAAATACGGCGTCTGAAAGACAAATATACCAGCCTCAAAGACAAGCTGGAAGTCGAACGTGAAAAAAACAGAAACCTCGAGCATCAATGTACGCGGCTTCACTCAGAGCTCACAGCAGCGCGTAGTATGGCGCGTGAGTCTTGGAATGGGGATGACTACCACTGGGGTCATTAACGCGAGCTTCGTAAGCATTAAATTGCTGGCAAAACAGCGTATCTGTGTTAGGTTTAGCCGTAAGCGGCAGTAGTGGTAGGACCGACGTAAAATTTCAAAGCCAGCATTTATCCGTCAACGGAGTCGTTAATGATCCACTGATTGATGCGGTAGTACCTTGCAATGCGGTCACTGCTCTCGATTTCGCGAAACATCATCCGAGAGAAGTCTTCGTAAACCATAGCACCAGCCGGATCGTCACCCCTCCAAATTTTTTCGTAGACTGTACGAATTTGGTTGATCCCGACAAGTCGGGTCCGAACTTGGTGGAGTCGCATGCAGGTCTGGAGGATGATCAGCCTGTGCTTGTGATCATCAGCAGGTAACGGCATCTTGAGGCGAGCAAAACAGCCTTGAAGAGCTCTCATACCCCATTCGGCGGCTTGGCGAGATGATACAAGCTGCGAGTTAAACATCATCAGGCGGCGGTACTCTGCAATACGTCCTTGCTGTTGAAGACGACGCGGTAAAATGGAGTCTTTCTTCAGTGGTGTCCTGATGCGACCACTCAGACGAGCTTCATTGCGGGGAAATGCGGTGTCGGCAATGGCATAAAAATCGTCAGGGGTCCGACGAAGCAGTTTGTCATACAGATGCCTAGCAACCGCAGCGTCATGCCAACTCCCCGGGGCATTTAAGCTGCAGAAGATGAGGCATCCATCAGGGGCAAACGCCATGACACTTGAACAATAATGGCTGCACGTCCACCCATTGTAGTAAGCGTTTTGAACGTTTTCGTCGCTGGAGACTGCGACCGGTATATTGAGGCCATCCACGAAACAGAAGCCCTTCTCGACTAATGGGTGGCGAAGTTTTATCATTTCGGCGTAGTCGGCAAAGTCCGACTCGTGCTGAGGCCAACTAATTGTCGCCTCTGGCATCGTCGCTAAAACGTCCGACAGAATTTGCAAAGAGAAGTGCAAATAGCGGGTACACACTGACGGCGTCACGGCAAAAATCGCTTGAAGTGAATGCTCCGCCATCGAAGAGCAAAGATAATGCAGAACAAGCGACAGCGCAGCTGCCGGAGAGAGTGACCGACGTTCGGGTCTCGGTTCCCCGATGTCATTCACGTCTGGCCGTGGTATCGGAGTGGCATTCCATCTGCGCTCACAGTAACAGGATTAATCATACCACAGCAGTCAGTGCGTTCGTTCGCGAGACGCACCTTGGTTCGAAGCGATCCAGCAAGAAATGAAATGAGCGTACATCAAATCCAGTAGTTTTGATGAAGGCCTTATCATTACCAGCACGATAGATTGCCTCCCAACCCGTCCCATGGCGTGGCTGTGGGTGCAGATCAGCTCTTGTGAGGTAGTTAGGTCCACGCTGTCGCTTCTTCTTTTGTTCCAAGCCTTCCGCGGTGAGAGCAAGAGCGAGTACGAGCGCCGGACTTCCTGCGTCGCCCATAGTGCTGAAAGTGCGGAATCGATAGTCCCAAATGGCTGCGGGTGGACGATAATTTCCTAGATTCTGAGACGATGTCACAAATCTATTTGGGGGGGGGAACAGAATGCTGCGGGAATCGCTCCAATACTTGCAAGTAGATTCTAAGTGTTTGTTTTGCAAAACGCGGAATTCCCACACTGGTGGTACAGTTCATCGGCCAAACGCCCCAATGACAGCTCTAGTACGAAAAGTGCGACCGACTGAAAGACCGGTCGGCCACCAAGTGCGGGGGGGGGGGGGGGGGGGCACTGTACAGCACGGCATATCCAAATTCACCACTTGTGACTTTGTTGCGGCGCTGGAATTCTTTAAGTGCTCTGCTGAGTGTCGATTGTCGACGAATGCTATAACATTCGAGATGTGTGGAGCTGGGGCTGACTCTCCAATCCAGTAACAAGGAATTTAGCAAGTGAAGTGAGCATGCTCAAACAACTGGCGTAGCTGCCCTGCAGGTACCGGTATGCTCGAGTAAATAGCTAGATGTTTGATAATGCATGTCTATTCAACGAGGGTGGCGTTGCAAGCTGCACTCTGCTAAAGGTCGGAGTGAACTCCGTGTGCTGCAATATCCAGTAAATTCCAACAGCATCGCGACCACTCTGCATTTTGCAAAACAAACACTTAGAATCTACTTGCAAGTAGATGCATCCACCTACTTACGTTTTTTACAGAAGGGTCTCAATCTACTTGAATTGATTAATTCCTCCCACTAGTGCAATAAAACACGTGTTTATTATTTTAATATAGCAGATTGTCCTTCGCGAGTTGGGCACAGCAGCACGTGCCATGTCAAATACATGTACATGCATTGGGAGCTGCTTTAGATGACCATCTTGCGCTGGAGCTCCTAGCTCTGAGCCCCGAGCTCACATCTACTGGTACGCAACAGAATTGGTTTGACATTACATGTACATGTGAACAGTCTTAGACTGTACAGCGGGGTGATACGTAGGACGTGTCCTTAGACTGTACTGTTCTGGTCACAAGTTGTCCCAACTTAAGCGTGGGAATCATCGAATGACACCTTTGTGTAGAACGAGAATAAAGAAACCAGCATAGGCTAACAAAGTTTTCATTTTGCATTACGATATTTCAACCTCAATCTAAACAACGGTACGCGATCTAAAATGTTACCAGCCGCGCTACGCTTGGCTGGGCGCCCCTTCGGCGCCCCCTTGCTTCACTCGGGCTATAAAGATAAGATGTCCTGGCGAGTGCAGTGCTCGGCTCGCTGGAATGCTCGACGCTGGGCCCGCCTCCGCAAATACCGCGCGGCCCTGCTTCGCGGGCACCACGCGCGGGTTTGCTGTGGCTACGCGCCTCGCGACCGCGAGCCTCCGATGGTCCTGCGCACGTTTCCACCGCCAGCGCTTCCTTCCTTCTCGTCCTTTTCGCAAATGAGGAGCCAACCTCCCCTTTTGCCTGGCTTCAAGCTCATTAAGGTCATGAACAACGGATATGGGGAGAGAGTCACCCCTTGCACAAGTAACTTGTTTCACAGCCTTTTATTAGGAACCGGTGCATTACCGTCCGAGGCACGGTTACTTCTAGCAAATCACCACCGGCTCGCTAGAATTTCTTGGTAGTTTTGCCCACTACGTAATGGGCCGCCGAACCATCCAAAAGTGTGTTCCTGCTTCTACTTTCTCGTAATGACTGGAATTTTCTTGTAGTCTCTGTACCAGTCCAAGACGAATGAGATGGCCTTGCGGTCCCTCAGACCATCCTCCCTCAAGGCTTTTTTGGCATCCTTGAAGTTAAACTGTTTCTCTCTCCAACCTGGGAAGACGTCGTTGATCATGAAAGAGATCAGTTTCCACTGCTCTTCGTCCTGCTTCTGAAGGGCTGCAAGCTTCTCCGCCTGTCGCATTTCGTAATTGACCTTCTTCGCATGGACCCATTTCACAGGATTGATCTTCTTGAGAAACTCGATACCCCTCTCTTCGACGTCAGCTCCAGTGCCTTCCAGTTCATCGTCATACGTGTCGTCGGGGCTGCGCAGAGACCTCTTGCCGATCACCCCACCACTCTCACCCCAGAGAGCTGTATCAGCTGGCAATTGCGGTTGGTTGAGACTCATTTCTCCAGACGCAGTCTTAACGCTTGAGATGACGGCGACAAGGATGATGAAGCTCAGACGCATGGCTGAATCTTGGGTGTAGACTTGGTGTTGCTGGTTCGGGGCGAAATGAAGAATGAGATCCCCCCATCGTGCGGGCTTTTTGCAAAACGCGGAGTTCACCTAGACATTTTTAGTTGAGCGTCACAATTAGCACAGATGTCCCTCTCCGCATGCGCACCTCTATGATTAAATACCCCGTTATATCGGATGCGTCATTCCAAAGGCCCAACAAGTTATTTTGCATGCAACCTGCAATTCCCTGTCAAATCGATTTCGCAACCCCACCGCACTTGCAGAGATGGACATCTGTCCTGTTCATGGGGATTGCAATGCTGTACCGTGCATGTAACTTGCAACGCCACTCTTGTTGATTACTCTGTACACATGGTGATTAATAACCGGTGTATTAATAATGCACGTTCGCACATGTCACCCGCAGAAACAAATCGGAATTTGAAAGTCCAGAGATGACAAAGTCGCGCTTCGCACGAAGAAGCTCTTAAATTTGTGTACATGTATTGCTGTCTACTATGGTTTAACATGCATCATACATTTCAAAACGTTTTTTTAAAGGTTATTCGTTTGACGATACAGTCACGCTGACACAATACAGTAAGCGCCCTCAATCTTCTGTACATACTGTACCGGTTCTGCGCTATGACTTATATTGATAATAACGTTATTAAATACCATATGGTAGTATAGTACACATGCTGAATGTATTTCCCGTACTGTATACTATACAGTGTATAGGTGTGCGTGTGCATGTACAGTACCTGTACCTATCGGACAGTATTCTGTTACATGGTATCAGACGTTGGAATCCTGGGATGGACTCTGGACGGATATAAAATCTTCGGAGTACATACTATTTCAAGAGAAAGTACGAGTATGTGACCAGTTGTGACTGCAATTTATCGACGGTCAGAGCGAAAATATTTATGTTCCCTTGTGAAACCTAATGTGGTGATGTAAAAACTTATATCTGGTTGAATGGCCCTAAACCACTCACTCATTCGGCAAAAAGCGAGCTCGACGACAGGCACCGGCGCGCACGTGCCCTCTCAAGACGCGCTCTCCAGACGCGGAGTACTGCCCTCTCTAGACTCGGAGGTGTCGAGGCGGGCTGTGTCGTGTCGCATTGGTACAGGCGACGTAGCATGAGGGCACCAAAGACCGGTGCACGCGCTGCGTGTTCAGCGCGCCAGCTGAACAAGCTCCACGTGTCGTGATCACTTTGGTCTGCGCTAAGTTTTTTTTCCGTAGCGAATGCTCTAGCTATCATGCAGTTTTTACATGTATCAATGCACGTATCAACATGATAGCGTCTTGCTCTTTCAACTCTTGTCCTCTTCCCTGCCGCTATTGAAACAGCATTTGCTTGTACAGTGCATGACTGCAGTGCAGCACTGCACTGGCAGTGCTGTCACTGGACGAAGCGGGACACAGCCGACGCCGCGCTGTCCAGACGCGCGGCTGCCGCTGCTCGAAGACGTCGAGGTCGAGTTGGACTCGACCGAGCCCACGGATGAGGCCGTGATCGAGTACCGAGTCAGCGATGATCAAGCCGCCGTGTTGAGAATGTCCTGCGGGCAGATGGCCGAGCAGTTGAAGCGCTTAATGCGCTGCTTGTCAGCAGCGTTGGTCTGAGTGATGCACGACATGCACGTGTGGTAAATGGAGGTCTCCGTGGCACTCGGTCTGATCTCGTGCATGCAGTGGAGCTGCACTGCATGCCTGCAGCCTGCAGGCATAGCAGAGCAGCAAAACTGTGTGGTCGTACACAATGGAACCACAGTTAAATTACGCATTGTGTGGCATTACACAATGGAATGCCAGCTTAAATTACGCAGTATGTGACAGTATGTGACTCAAACTCGAGTCACAACTGGTCACATACTCGTACTTTATCTTGAAATCGTATGTGACAGCAGTCGCGGCCTAAAATCTTTGCCATTTGTACTGTACGTACCCACCGACAGGGTGCCTTCCAAAACCATGACAAAAGGTCGCGCATTAAAGTTTAATCACGGCGAATTGTTTGGTGAGACCACTTTTTGTTTGGATCAAACAATTCTAATGCGACTCTTAAGTATACATGGCGAATTGAACTGATACAACTTTGAGAAACCATAGCGTCTTTTGTACTGAGCCAATTTTATAAGCAAAATACTGTCTGAAAGCTCTGTGTCTTGCCGTTTAATTACAGCAGATTGCAGCTTCTGACTCTCAGTGCTCGAAATAATATACTTAAGTGAAAAACTTATGTCCCCGACCAAGGTCCAGCTGAGACAATTTTTCCCGGGCTATGTGTATGCCATCTGTTTTTGATAAGATTTTTAACATTATACTTGATTTTACTATGAACGAAATCGTGTGAACGACCCATGCACCAATTGAGCTCAAAATACCCAAATTCTTAGGCAAAATCGACGAGCATCAAATGCGTTCGTGTTAACTGTACAAAGAGGAGATATATTTAAGCCTCATAGGTATAATCTATGATTTTTTGGCTTGGTACTCGCGCAAAGCGTTTTTTCAGTGATGCATTCGTTGCCGATATATCTTCAAAAAACATATACGCCCGTCTATGTAGATGCTCTTACCGCGCCATTTGATTCACTAACATCGATAGCAATACCTTCTTTGTTGTGATCGCAGTCGTTTTAGCTGCATTCTACGCGAAGTGTGCTTTATTTTAGTGGTCTTACAGGCATCGTAGGGTCAATATTTGCAAAGTTATTACTAAATCATTTTTTTGGTGTGTCGGTTCATCTCACCAGTACGATAGCAACGTGATCCTGGGAGGCCAGCTTGCTGGCTGGACAGCCTCACCGCTATTATATCGTTCACGAATTGTCTTCCGATCCTCTTACGACCTTCGCGTGACATTTCCAAAATGTTTAATGCTATTTCTATTTTTCTATGAAAAATGCAGAAATTCATCATATTTATAGCTCCTCTATCTTTGCATATCCTCTTTAAGTCGATTGTCAATGGTATCACTTATTCAGTAATTAGCTCACTATTCCCATATCCTTCTTTTCAAAGTGGATTATCACATAAAAATTCGTTTCAGCGCGTAAATAGCGAAACGCTTTATGCTGGGAGGCCAGATATGAAGTTGTATAACGTACGAGGTTTGGCTATTGTGAGTTTCATTCGAATTTGTGAGAATGGCCTGAATCGAATCGCTTTCGCGAATCGATTTCAAATCGATTCGGGGGATATTCAGCCAATCAGAAGTCACCAATCGACCACCAAGTCTGAGGTGGCGCACATCACGTGGTGTGGCCGAGTCTACGAGACATACGCCACCTCTGATTGGTCAAAACCAGTTGGAATCGATTCAGAGGGCTCCCAATTTCCCTCCAGGTTCTACAAATTTGGGTGAAAACGACAATACTACATATTATAGTGCTTTGAGGAACAACCGCAAATGTAGACCAACACAAAATGACAACTAACAATCTGAACGTGGTCTGCCAATTCATGAGCCAACCAACTGCATTTATATCCAATTACATAGCTCTGTTTCACCCTAACTGACGCTGATTGGTTGAAGGTTTGGTGTATCAATTCATGAGCCTTCAGGCTCAGATCTGCACCACCGTGAGTTTATGCTAGGCTAGCTGAGTTAGCAAGCAGCTCTGTACGCGTTTCACGCGGGCCAGTCAAATGGCACGAATTGCGGTGAAGCGGTCGCATTTTGCAGAGACCGCAAAATCGTCTCTGCAAATTGCGAAAGAATTTGCGTTGCTTTATGTCGATTTTGCTATCGCACCGTTTTGCGATTTGTGCTATTTTCTGAAGTTTTACATGACAAAAACATCACATGACAGGGACGCTATTTCCTTGTGCGTCACTCCGGCCACGAAAAATACAAACATTCAGTGGTTCTCGTTTGTCGAAGTAGAAACAACTTGTCTAATGCAGGTAAGCTTAATACAGAGGTGAGCATGGTACATATCTCTACATGATTTTCAATATTTCTGTAAAACCAAATCAGGACAGCTCCGCTTTTTAGTTCAAAAATGCAACTATCTTTCTGATTTTGCTTTTTTTTTAAATACTTCTTGATTTTAACTGCATGCAACTTAGATTGCCATTCAACGGGGCAGATGGTGCGGCTGCTTCGCAGCCGCACCAGATGCTCCTCTCGCCCGCTGTATTCCTACAAACATCGTCATGGCCTCCCAGCATAAAGCGTATCGCCTCTTGTTAAAATAGCGACTGAACTTCACTATACCCGAAGGTCGCGTCCCGGCAACCGTCTGGGGTCGCATTAAACGTTTCAGTAATTTAAAAAAAATACGGATTAAACGGATCAAACGGTTTTATATGGGCTTTGGAAGGCACCCCCAGTGGACCGATTCCTGTGGTCTATTTTCGTACAGATTTCGTGTCTAAAAAATGTGCACAGATCTCGTTCATCGCGCAGCCCGCAGGCCACTAGCTGTCTAAATGTCTAGAGTCGGTACAGATCCGACGAGCCACTTTGGCCCTCACCCACGCACGTCAATTGCACTCCCTGGCAAGCCCCACCAACTCAGCAGCGATCATGGCACCTGCAAACAAGCGCGGCGGGCCCACATGACCGTGAGGCTACATAGATTCCGATACTATGGCGTTGCTAACTATCATCAATGAACCACGTGGCTCGAACGAATGAGATCGGACCCGCCATTTGTACAATGAGCGGCAGTCGAGGTATCACGGCCTTCGACACGTGTAATGATTATACGTTCTCATGCCGGTGTCACTCACCGAGTATCTAGGAAGACTCGCTGCTCACCCATGTTCTAGCGGTTGAAATTTGCCAAATATGTAACCGTTTATCCACTTTTTGTCGTTGTTCCGCTCGTAGTTGTAGTTTGTATTGATGCACAACAGTTTCTCTACTTTTGGTGTGCTCGGCGAGCACTGCACCCAGAGTTTGGTACATGTAGTAGTGATATCTGCCTTAGTAGTGATGATACTACTACTTTCCGACTCTGAATCAATAGCACTACTACTACTATAGTAGGTCGGAATTGGCGTTTCTTAATCTGCTCTCTGTAGCTGAAGACGCCACCCGAAAACAGTGTACTTGTATTCATGTACACCCCTGGACAGGGCTTGACGGTCGCCCAGTACGAATAGTCCTCGGGCACTCGTCAATCTGTGCCGTGGAGCTCAAGTCGCCTGGAGGACCAATCAGCGGGCAGCGTGGCGATAGAGCCAGCTGACCCAGCGGTCCAGCCAATCAGAGCGCGCCGGTGAGCATCGAGAGCGCTCTGATTGGCCACGACTGGACGGCGACGACTCCTTTGTGGAGCCAGTCGTTCCAGGGGGCCGGAGCTCCAGCGGACGGCGTGCACCTGGCCGACGTGCTTGCATGCCTCGGCCGGGCAGCTCGGGGGTGACACCCCGGACCAAGCTGGATGTCTGCGTTGCTGCGTGCGGCGGCGTATTGCGGCGGTCATGGACCGTCAGCCGGAAGGTGGAGCCTGTGGGGGGCCCACGGTGTCTACCTGTAGACCACCGCACCGTATCCCACTAGAAACCAGGCCACGGGTGACACCGTGGGCCCTCCTGGACGTCGTCCACGGCTTGGCTGGTCCCCAAGTCGTGCCAGCTCACGGATGATACCGTGGACCAGCTGACTATCTGCGTTGCTGCGTGCGACAGCGTATTGCGGCGGTCATTGACCGTCAGCCGGAAGGCGGGGCCTGTGGGGGGCCCACGGTGTCTACGTGTAGAACACCGCGCCGTATCCCACTACAAACCAGGCCACGGGTGACACCGTGGGCCCTCCTGGCAGTCATGGCCTTTATAGGCTGCGTGCGATCCTGGCAGGTCACCAGGTCGACGGGTGTGCTGCACTCCAAGTGCGCACACCCTCCACAGCACTCGCAGTGACGCGCGGGAACATGCTGTCAGTCAACGTGGCCTGCGCCACACGGAGCTGACCGCGACAGGGTGGTCCTGCAATGGGGCACCCACGGCGCGGCGGGGCAAAGAAAATCGCAGTAGCAGAGAACCAGATACGGCTGACTCGGGGAAGGCGACGGCATGTCGCCGCACAAAGCGCTGACGGGGCGCTTAAAGGTGGCCTGCGACACATTGGGAAGGAGGAGCGCAAGTCGGCCCAGGAAATTGCAGTGGGGACGCGCAAGCATCGGAGGGCAGGAGCTGCTGAAGGAGCAGCGGGACCGCGTCTGCTGTCCGCGGTACTAAATCGACGGAAGTCGTGTAGACCGTTTCAACTACTCGGCGGGGCATCGAGAGATATGAGCTCGGTGTCAACGGTGTGATCTGTTGGTCGTTATCTTAGCTAGGATAAATGTACTCAATCAAAACCTCAACCTTGAAACGAATAGTCCTCGGGCGTGGTCACTAGCGTCATGCTCTCGTCTGAGTTGAAGTGGCCCAAGGCAAAAGACGAGCCGGAGTAGTGCACTGCGGTGAAGTTCTGGAGCATTAGTAGTGCTATTAACACTACTGTAGCACTACAAATATTACTCACCCCACTCACATAATACTAATATAGTGCTAAAATAGTACTGTTAATAACACTACCAATGTCACTTATCCTGGCAAAGTACAGCTCACTCGGGATTAATTGTAGAGCCTGGTGCTACCAGCCCACCCCAGTAGATTCTCGCTACTATTCAATTAACACTACTACTTGGTCCAAGCACCAGTACTTTAGCGTAGCACTGCTATTAGTAGTTTTTTTTTAAATTTGATTGCGGTTTATACGGCTGACTGTACCCAAAGCCGCGCACGCGCAGCCCGCCTACGGGTATACCCACGACAGCAGACCTCACTGCTATTAGTAGTGCTATTATCTCTAAGAATTAACAAAATTATCGATTCGCAACCAGATACGTCGGCTCTCTATAATATAGAGTCTATATCTGCCAATTCCTCTGCTACATACCGACGTAGACTACTTATCACCGGCCTTCAGCTATATCAACAGACAAGTGTCCAGTTCTCCACTCGTGTTGCCGACTTCGACTTCTAAGGTATCACGGCGTCATTCCACTGCTTAGTCCATCTTACTTTCATCTACCGTATTTTTCTTTCACTAGCCTGGGATGCCTACAAACCATCTACAGCGTAGTCGCCATAACCGCAACAAATACAAATACATACCATCTACAACTCGCGACTTACTTTCTTTGTTATCGACCTGCGTACTCTCCCAGGGCTGCCGCTCCGGGTAGCCTATAGTACTGTAGTATAACGCGAGATGACCCCAAATAGCCTCTGAAAAACTTGAATGTTGCCTGAATGGCAAACCGCTATCGATACAACTTAGGATCAGAGGGTCTTAAGGTGCACTAATCGCACTAACGGGTTCTACCAAATAGTATACCCATTCCGGATAGAATACCCTAACTCCTTTTAAGGATTTACTATTTGGTATTATTGTGCCTTTCACCGATTTTGGCGGGTGGGCAGTTAATTCATGCGGAATTAGATCCATAAAAGGGCGACCTACCTTTATTTAATGCTAATTCTGCCTATGATTGTGAGCACTCCCCCTAACACCCGCGATCGGCTTTGCAAGCTAATCGATGGAGATACGGCGGGATAAACACAGAATGGCGGGCAGCGAACCCGCCAATCGTCCTGTTTCCCTCCAAATCGGGCTGGATTAGCTTATTCCGCCTCAATTCATGTTCATCATCGCCACCTTAATTCGCCCACGATCTGATAGCCTCGAATTAACGATGGAATTAGCTCACCCAAGGCATAATTAGGATCGAGATGGGATAAGAATTATGCCAAAATTATCACGGCAGAATTGGTGAAAGGCACAATATACCGTTCCAAATATTATACCATTCCATCGAATTGTCCAGAGACCCAGCCCAATAAATATTGATTTTGATCAACGCTACATCTACCCTTCCAGCTCACTTTAGAAACGACCACGTGCCCGTCAAATACATGTACTACTGCACTTTCACTTCATTCGTAGTAACACCGCGCATGATGACCCAGGCAAGCCTATGAACCAGTTACCATAACCGAAATGTTATCGAGCGGGTTCAAGACCAGTAGGTTAAGTATCAGCGCGTGCTGCGCAGCATGTTTAAGTCGATCCAGGCTGGTATGTGTCCGGCGTTTAGACTCGCAACTGAAGAAAAAAAGCAAGCACGCCATCACCAATTAATTAGCACTCCACCGGTGTTTGAGCAAAGCTAGGCGCAAATGATTTTGTGACCAAAACTATTGGGAAAATGTCAACACGTGTATGTGGTGAAAACATTTCGCCAAAAGCGGTTAAAGTGCGTCAGTTCGTGTAGCCCACTTTCGTCAGTATTGACAGTATGTGTATGTGGGGTAAAGTGCGTCAGTTTGTGTAGTTCACTTTCGTCAGTATAGACAGTATGTGTGTGGGGGGTAAAGTGTGTCTCCGCGTGTGTTTCACAGCATACCAAACACCGACCCGTAACGTATGCGTGCCAAATCAATGGAGAGGCCACTCCACAGCGACTTATGACCCGAGTCCGTCCGAACCCGTTGTTCGAGGGTCTTCCGCCAACAAGTCCGCGTTATTTTCATGTATTTTGAGGGCTCAGCGGGGGATATTCCGGCTGAGGGGCAACAATGAACGGCCCCGTATACTGATCTCCCTTCGCTACATGCAGTGAGCCAAAATTCGGGCAATGGTTGCCGGTGTTTATGCTCCCGGCAACGTGTAAGCGGTGTTCGCTCCCCGTGTACAGCGGTACTGCTTGTTTAGCTAAGGTTTGGGGTCTCTTTCGTCCGCCTGCGTCTCCAACCGGCAAGGAGAGCTACAATTTAGGCGACGTTTTATCGTCCGAGGTATCCCTGGCTCGGGACACGGGCCTCCGTGATCACAGGCTGTGATTCACAGCACCTTAGTCCAATGGACCTTGTTAGAGTCGGGAGTGGTTCCTGCAACCTTAACCTATGGTCGATTTAACGAATCTGAGACATGTATGGTTGCTGTACGAAGGTTTCAAAAATTTCAGGAGAATATATTTCTCTAAATTTCTTTAAATTACCACTTCCGACTAAATACGTATTTCGTAGCGTACAAGGTCTATTAAATACGATTTTGACTAAGTAAGATGTTTTGAGAGCCGTTCATTTCCCGTTCATTTGCAGAATCGCTTGACGGGAAGGATCCAGACACGGGACCGGCGGAGCTTCGACGCGCACGGTGCGGAGAGCGGCAGAACAGCGACGGAGAGGCGACCTACACGCTGGGCGTCATTGAGGGGGGGGCATGGCTGAAGCAGAGAGTGGCACGTCGACCGGTAAGATGATCCCTGCTTGGATATATCGAAGCGTGCGAAATTTGACTTTATTTGAGTATGTATTAAGGGCGGAGCACCCCAAAGCGGAAGGGGACCGAGCTAAACTACATGTATGCCCCGCTTGGCATCGAGCGGGACGACAGCAGCGACGACGACTTCGTTCCGGACGACGCACGAGGATGGGGACGACGATCAAGTCTCTGACGATTTTTCTGACGATTCGGAAGAATTGCCAAAGCTCAGTACGTCTACATCTGCTTGTTTGATCTGAACGTGGAAAGTAACTTACGTCTTTACGTCTAGGTCGCCAAGGGAAGATGCAGGCAACCAAAGGCGGCAAGTCGAGTGGAAACTTGTCCGGTATTGTTGCTATTGTTGCATTAGCCTTATGGTTGTTGTACGAATAAAGGGACCTGATATAACTTGTTATTGTTGCTTTTGACAGCTGCCAAGGACGCCAACCGGCAGCAAGCATCTTCGAAGCGACGGTTTTCTCCACATGAGATGCGACCCTCCAAGAAGAGCAGAGTGGTCTTGGAGGACGAGACTTGCAGGGGCAATGGCAGTGCAAGCGGAGACACTGACCGCGGCCCAACTGCTTCGACTCGCCCCGAATACACGCCTCGCAAGCGTACCAGCAAGCACCTGAAAGAAATGGAGGCGATGCGTGCACACGGTGATGAAATTGTCAACGTCGTCCCTCCGTTTCCATCCAGCTCGATCGCGGACTGGAAGGAGTTTGCGACCGTTCTCAAGACCTACACGGAGCAAAACAATATCAAGTTTCGAGTCCGCAGCTCGGAATCGACGGAGCGTTACAACAGGTATGTATTTTTAATCGTATTTTCTTGACTATGGTTTAACACGATTGATCTTTTGTTGCTTTGTAGCACTCACGACGACCCAATACCGACTGATTTTCTATGGGCACACAAGATATTCCGCTGCACCCACGGCGTTTCGCAGAGTTCCCGTTCGAAAGGCCACCGCAACCGCAAGACTCGTTACTGTGGATGCAATGCTCGGTTCACTGCAGTTGTGGCTCCGACCGATGACGGTGAATTTATTATCAAAATCATCAATGAGGTACGCTAATGTTGCTGTATATTTACCGTGCTATTCTAACTTTGATAATTTGTGACTAGAACCATACTCATTCGCACCCTACGACTGCGTCTCAAGCTTCGTCATACCTGACAACCAAGACGCTCCCTCTGGATGAACAAGACCGGGAAGATGTGAAAACTTTGGCGGATGCATGAGTTTCTTCCAAGCATATCTCAAACTTCTTGAACGAGCGAATCGGTGGGTAAAGGGAGCTTCTATTTATTGTTTTAGTGGTATTTGATTTAACACGTTTCTTTGAATTGCTTTCCTCCTGTCTTTAAATTTCGATGCGCTAGGCTGCAAAGTTACGCCCCAACAGACCCGCAACCTCATCCGCCACATCATGGACAATGATTCCGCAGAAGAGCGCTTGAAGACAATGCTGCATGCTCTTCGTCAAGTGGACGACAGCGATGTTCTCGTACTGCAAGACCAATTGGGGCTCACGACGGCGATTGTAATGCAGACTAAAGTGCAGAAGATTATGTTCGACCACTGGGGCGAGACGTTGGCGATGGACTTCACGCATGGCACAAATAACCTGGGTTATCACTTGGGTGCGTATAGAGTTTCTTCTAGCAACTTTATTGATATTTGTATAGCAACCATATTTATTATACAGCAACTTCACTTTGCTAACACAGCTCCATTTTTCTATTGTGTTATTCAGGAAGTTTGGTCGTCACAACAGCTACGGGCAGAGGGTTCCCTGTTTTTGATTTCGTTTGTCTCAACGAGCAGGCCCTGACAGTGTCGAAGATATTGAATTACTTCAAGGAGAAGAATCCAGGTTGGAGGTGCATTGAATCTCGTGATTGATAAGGATTACGTGGAGTGGAGCGTACTGAAAGAATTGTTTCCAAGAACCAAGATACTTTTGTGCCAATTTCACGCGATCAGTTACTGGAAGAAAGTGATGAGGCGTCCTGAAAGTTTCCCAGTGTGAGGATTTGCTGGTGTTGATGACAAAGTTGCTTTACAGGTATGCATGCTTCCGCTTAAAGGGTTGTGAACGCTAATCTAGACTATATCTAACGTTGTATCTGTGTCTTTGATTAGCACATCTCTTCTACGGTACAACTTTCACTATGACGCGTTGCGTCGATACTGTAAGACCCAGAAACGCCAAGCATTCTTTGATTATTTCGAAAAAAACTGGGATTCCTGTCGGGATATGTGGACCAATTTTGCTAGAGGAAAAGTCTTCACCGCCGGCAATACCACCACCAACAGAGTCGAGTCGAACTGGAACCAAGTGAAGATGCTGCTAGGGCACAAGACAAGAATTGACAAGACTATCGCTGGCCTGTTGCAGCATCAAATCACGGTGGTTCAGAAGATCGTTTTGACTATTGGGCAACAACACTCAACATCGCGCGTACCCAAGACTGTGCCTAAGTTCTTAAGAGCTGTTGCAACTAGGTTGTCTGCTGATATTTTTGCGAAAGTGAAAAGGGAGTGGGAACGCTTTGTTAATTTGATGGTAAACGCGTCGTGCAAGCGAGTTGTAGGAAGTGTTTCATGCTGGAAAGTTCACTGCAACAACGATACTTTCGTGTGCCACGACATTGATTGGACATGTACTTGCCTATTCTACAAAAGTCATCGCCTACCATGTCGCCACATCATGCACTTGGGTGAATTCGGGCACAATTTTAAAGTTCTACCTGCTATTACGATCCATGATCGGTGGAGTACATACGCCGCATTGGATGTAAAACGAGAGCTTGCAGCAGCGGCCGACTTACTGAAGCCCATTGTACAAATTTCCAAGTTAAAGTCGCCGAAGATAAAGTTGCTCGATGACGAACACGCAGATGAACGAATTGGTGATCAGGAAGGAGCTCCCACACAGACTAGGAAAGCGAAAGAGGTCGTATACGTCCGCTTGTACCGGAAAGAACGTGCCAACCAGGTAGTTTTGTCGTCGTCAGAAAAGTATTCCTATGCAAAAGCGATGTTGGAGCCACTTCTCGAGCATTTGTCGTGCTTATCAAGTGCAGACTTTTACCAAGAGCTAGCCGCATGGAGAGATACGGTGGAGGTTGGCCTAAATTGTTCTAATGCTGATGAAGAGAAGCGTGGCGAGACGGAAAACGATGTCGACAGTGATGACGAGAGTGGAGAGGGTGGCTTCTCTTCTCTGGACCCTTCGGACGCAATGGAGACAGTGAAGCTTATGGATGAGCTGGAAAATTATGTGCCTGTCATGGACGGCCATACAGATGATGATAACGAGTCTGAGTCGGAAGAAAATGTTCCACCTACGCAAATCTCAGCACTACAAGAAGATATTCGTCCATCCCCACATCCACCTTCCAATGCAGATCTCGACAAAAACGGCAGCGATGCCGACGCGAACAATAAGAACGAAAAGAAGTCTGAGGAGCAGACACCTGCCACCCCAATCCGCGCAGTTGATATTATCAATATCCCAAAGCCAAAACGTCGAGGAAATTCAAGGGTGACGACGAAACAACTCAGACAAACGACACTGACGTCGGGACAGCACCGCCTTGCTGTTCACAAGTATCCAAGTGGTCTTTCCGTGACGTTAGATCAACTAGTGGTTTGGGCTCGAAATACTGCCAATTTGAAGTGCGTGGCGGAGATGCTGGACAAGTACCAGATCCAGTTTGAAGATGCTTATTTGAGAGGACGCAGCATCGAGTGCAATTGGGAAGCAATGCGGCCTTCGGACTCCACGCATTCGTTCGTAATTCCAGTGGATCTTACACGCTCTCTCCAGGCCGCGATCACGACAGCAAGAAAAGAACAGCGCAGCCCACCAGCGCTTGTTGACAGCGTGAAAGCACAAGGGTTTGTGCTGGATGTGGTCGCTACAATCGACCCAAAGCTTTGGAAGCTCAGCGGGTATGGTTGCTTTACCCTAAGGTTGTTTTTATAAAGTTGCTATATTGTGGTCGCTTTAACTATATGTGCTGTTTGTAGGCGATTCGTGGGTGCTTTAACGGGGTTCCATGGCATCAAGAGCAAGTGGCAAATGTGGGTAGAAGACAGAAATGAGCCTCTTTGCCGTTCAGACCAATACTACAGGCATGTCTGTAGATGCTGCTTGCCAAAGGCACCGCATTCTGGCCAACGAAGTGATTAGCAAGTTTGCTTCAAGCAGACTGCGGACGGAGTTCATCACACTGTCGGGTGGTGGAACCATCACCTTTGAAAGCATGGTTGGAGGACTGTGTCGGGGGTGGCTTAACGACAGCCACGTCGACTTCTGCCTGCGGACACTTGTAAGCATGGAGAGTGGCGTTCACGTGATCTCATCGCTGATGTGGGATATTGGGTGACCAAGTACACCCAAAGTTGGACTTGGAGATATCAAATTTGTTCTTCACCCGGTAAATCTGGACGAGAGTCATTGGGGGATAATCATCATTCGGCTCCAAAATTCGGGCGCGGTTTTACGGGCGCAAGTTTTCATGTACGAGCCTCTAATTAATGAGTGCTACCATGATGAAATGCGCACAGTTTGGGAGGGCATACCTAAGGTCAAGAACGAAGGAGGAAAAGAAGGACTCCAGGGATACATGAAACGATGGCACGTAGCTTCCATGCCCGATGGGAAACTTTTATTTCAGAAGGTTAAGTGGCTGTTCACCCCTCAACAACCGGATTCAGCTAGTTGTGGCGTTTTGATCGTAGCCCAGGCGCACAATTACATCACTGGAAACCTTGAGCAGCAAGACTATACAGTCTCTAAGAACGACGTCAAGGTCATGCGTTTGCGCATGCTGTGGGTCATTACCCACCATTCCAAGGAGAGAGCTATCTCCAAGTCTGATGCTGTTACGACAAGTGCACTTCTTCAGAAGCTTAAGAAAGAACTGGATTAAGTAGGTTTACCTGTATTAAGCTTTCAATACAGGTCGTGTTCATTGCATTACAATTTCAGCTTGTTGACAGCCATCTCCAGCAGCACTCCAAACGAAAGGTCGTCGTCTTGGTCGACTGTCACTTCGTGTAATTCTGCTTTCAACTCGTAAATGCGCTCTTGTTCCTCTTCAAACCGGTCTTGTAACTCCAGCTGAACCGCCAAGATCTCACCCAAGCTGCGTTGTATCTTCTCCAACATGTCCCTCAACTTGTCCAGCTCGCCCATGCGCGCGCGAACCAGCTCACTTGCCAGCGTTCTCTGGTTCATTGCACGCAAAATCTTCCTGGGGAATAAGAAAAATCGCTAAGTGTGAGATCTCGTGGTGTTCCACATAAATCTGTGTCGACCACATCGATATAGCTTCTCTAAATATAGACATTCCTTTGTGACGGAGGCCACGTGGCTTCGGTAATTTAAAATATATTACGGGGCGCCAGCTGCTTTGCGGTTGCGTTTAGTCCTAAGGTTGCCACAATTCCTGTCGTCATGTCGTATTTACGGTTGCAGTAACGCCATTCGTTAGAGTCACCAACGAGATTGCATAAAACGTCGTTACTGCAACCTTCCTGTAACTTTCCTGCGACTATCCAGCAGCATCATGTACCTTATCACCCACCCTAACCCCAAAAACCATGCGGCCCCCTGCTGGAAAACGGGTTAATGCAGACCTTCTTAATATGGGCACATGCCGTAAAGTGTCAAATTAGCTATATACCGGCACCCTCAGAATCTTCTTTCCGGCACTTTGCCGTTCTAGAGCTACTTAGGCTGAGTTTATCTAGTGTTTGTTGAGTAGATCAAACTGTTTCGCCTGGAAAATGCCCTCCAATGGTGTAGTGAAGTCAATGCCGTACGACGGTCGTTCAATTCCCGCTTGAGAATAGATAAATCCGGCCCCACAGACGCCGTGTTGGCGAATACAGTTGCTAGCCCACAGCACAACTGTCGAAGACGCGAAAAGTGTGTGGCGCCCCCGTGGAGTGCGTCCTGTCGTAGTTTTGTAATGAATCGGGGGCGCCGCACACTTTTTCGCGTCTTCGACAGTTGTGCTGTGGGCTAGCATATTTGAGTCTGCCATCAGTTACCGGTAGCCTATCTGCTGGAAGAAGTAGGTCACCAGAAATCTCGCATACGAACTTCACCAAAGTGTATGTCATTCCATATATCTGTGGTTTGCATGTAGCTTTGTGGTTTTGCTGCATATCACGGAAAAGACAACCCAACACCCAAATGTTGAATTGCGAGCGAGAATCGAAGATAATTCTTGATTGTAGTATCGTACACGCCATTTTCAGACTGCACGAAGTGCCGTCGCTACTGACACGTTTTCGTCTTCCGAATTAAAAAAATCTAATCATATCGTTCACAATTGCCTCAGGCAATCCTAATAGTAATCTGAAGACGGAGGAGCTTTCTTCAAAATGTGATGACAATGTTTTGCTGCGTGAGGTTAGCCCTACGCCGACCACAACAGTAGTGCTCATGCTGTAAAGTGGACAGCATAACACGCGTATGGGATGCAGACAAAGCCAGTTTTTTTGCATACTAGAATCGATAGCGTGTCTTGTAAAACTTTGTATTTTGCGCCCGTTTCCGCTGTCCATCCGCTACAAAAGTACTGACAGAACTAGTAGCGAACAGAGCAACAAGGGTATCTCTCATCGCAACGACTGGTCCATACTGAATCACGTGGGCTGGCTGGAACGGTGTATTGGAAGTCGCACTTGATCCGTATGGTCAGCAGCCAACACTCGGTGATAAAGATGAAATAAAACGTAAATTGACTGTTAGTGCTGCAGCTCGCATCAACTCCTTAAGCGGGCTTCAGCAGCTTCACATGCACAGACCCTACATACTTGATTTCACTATACTCCACAGCGTCGCAGCGCTTATCATTGTTCGCAGGGTCCCAAGGCCTTTGATCTTCAACGTCACAGCAGTTGAAGTCGGCCTGCAGTACGCATTCCAACACGGTGTCTTGCGCGAGGGGGCAGAGACACTCGGTTTGAGCTTTATCATCGTTCCTTTTAGTTTTTCGATACTGAATAGTCGGCTAAATCTGGCACTTCAGAAAACTATATCCCGGCACATTGCCGGGTATTTTGGCAAAGTGCCTATATTAAGAAGGTCTGGGTTAATGTCGAGTCCGGTAGGCTCACCCTAATCTTGCAGCGCTTGATCTCGCCGGCCGAAGGCCGGCGACTTTGTTGGTTAGGGCAAATGCGTTGGTTTTACGCAATCTCGTTGGTGACTCTAGTCACTTCCTAGTCCAATTCGGGTTTGCCCAACAATCTTGTGGGCAGCATGATGCTGCTGCCTGGATCTGTATGCTGAAACCAGCAGGCTTCATCGCCAGAAGCACCGTCTATCACCTAAAACTGGGTCAATATGTGTATGCGGTAAAAACGTTGGCAGCCCGCCACTCCACTGCTGCTCTTACACCGCTTTTGACCAACCTTTCCTCATCGCATACACGTGTTGACATTTCCCCAAAACTATTAGATCGTGCAGTGCAGCTTTGCTTTTACGCATACTCACAGTCAGAAAGTACACCTTTTTGATCAAGGGAGTGTGTACTGCACCCAACTGGGCTAGGTGAAAATTGTAACCCCTCCCCTACTGTTCATTCGTCCGGCATGTATACGCGGTATAGCAGGTATACCGCCTCACACCACTTATTTTGCAATCCTCGGGGGATAGGATGCCGCGCGAGCTCCGCGTGAAGGCCAAGGTGAGAGCACCGGCGTGAAGCGACAGCTCGGACAAGGAGTAGGTGGATTCTTCAGAGGGTATATACGGTACTGGATGCAGCCACCCAACGCAGTAAAATCTCCGGCGGTCGGGCCGTCCGCCCACCTCACGCGGCGAACCCGTCGAAGACGGCGACGATAACCAGGGCGCAGTAGTCGTGGCTTCTCCGCTGCAGAAGACGCAGTTCGAATCCTGGGCCGACCTTCAGGACTACCTGACAGTCTACGAACGGAAACACGCACCAGGTATGTGCTCTAACTGTCGCCTTAAGTGTGTGGTACTAATAGCTATTTTGATAGGCCAACTATGCCAAAACCATCGTGTGCATCCGTCAATACAAGTCGCTCGGCAAGGGGAACGGAAAGCGACAGCATGGAGTGTGAAGCTTATTTACCCGATATGGAATCGGTTGTCTCAGTTGGGCTCAGTTGGGCTCAGTTGGGTTCAGTTGGGCTCAGTTGGGCAGTTGGGCTCAGTTGGGCGGGGTTCTGTTAGGATCAGTTGTTGCTCTATGGGCTCGTTTGGTGGTGGGCGGGGCTAATCCAGACCCTCTTAATATTGGCAAAAGTGTCAAATTAGCTATATACCGGCATCCTCAGAATCTTTTTTCCGGCACTATGCCGATCTAAAGCTACTTTGACTGAGATTATCTAGTGTTTGTTAAGTAGGTCATACTGTTTAGCCTGGAAAATGCCCTCAAGTGGTAGTGACATCAATGCCGCGCGACGGTCGTTCAATTCCAACTTGAGAATAGAGAAATCCGACTCCACAGACGCCGTGTTAGCGAATACAGTTGCTAGCCCACAGCAGAACTGCCGAAGACGTGAAAACGTGTGCGGAGCTGCGGCCTCCTGGAGTGCGTCCCATCCATCGTTGAAGTTGGTTTCGTAGTCTTCTTCGTCAAGTACTGCCTTGACACAGTCGTTTAGCATATTGGCTTGGCACAGCTCTCGATGCTCGCTTTCTACAGCTTCAATTTGAGCTGGATCCCAAAACTTCGCCAGATGACTGCGGCGAGGACCCAACATATCGCTAACAAACTCACGTGGGGGAATTTGAGCTAGTATAGCCGGCATTACAGGCGGTGCAACAAGCTGCGCAGCCTCGTTGTTGCTGTTTCTTTCTGCTTGCACCGACCCCATCCCTTCAATAACATGCAGCACAAATTGCCCAAGCAGCATAAGCGTCGATTGCTTTTCACCGGATTGCATAGCGTCCAGGTGAGTGGTCACAAAAGTTCCTTGATCCTTCACGAAATTGATGAGATGTTGCTCTTTCAGCCAGTATTTGTCTGAGATTGTGTCATTTGTCCCGTGCGCAATCGACCCATCAACGACAGGCTGGACGGAAAGCAGACTGCGGAGGCGAACAATTAAAATATCGATCTCGGCCATTTGCTGTGAAAGGAGAATATATTTGGCTGGAACGGTGTCTTGTGCGAGGGGGGTTTGCCAGAGACACTCGGTTTGAGCTTACTCATCGTTCCTTGGTTGTTTTTATACTGAGGCGGGTTCGAGCGCTCCCAGGAGCAAAATAGAAAGATTTCATTGGCCCAGAGGGTGCGAACAAGGATTCCCCCCGGGGGATCGGGGCCTGGAGAGTCGGCTAAACCCGGCACTTCGCAAAACTATAACTCGGCACATTGCCGGGTGTTTTAGCAAAGTGCTTATATTAAGAAGGTCTGGGCTAATCTTATAATTTTATGAATGTTTTGTTTCTCCTAGATCATTGCATGCATTCAGGTGTTAAATGCTAGCGGTACTCCCTTTGCATTGATGATTACTTCAGCCTGCTTGGTATCCCCTGAGCAATCACTCGTACATCCTGAGTTTTAGGCAAAATATACGTTTTTCTTTGCTCAAATATTATCAAGCACGCATTACGAAAGGAGGCACGCCGTTCAAGCATGTATAAGTAAATCAACGGAGAGATATTTATCGCTGCTGTAACGAGTACGAGGTTCGAGTCGGGCTGCGGGTTGGTCACGCCACGACCCGTGAGCTGCGAGGACCGGAAGAACGCCATGAGCGGCTGGGAGGCGCCCGAGACGAAGATCGCGTGCTGGAGGGTCGCCACGAGCACGTGGGGACCGATCCGAACGGTCGCGGCAGCAGCGGATTGGACGAAGGCGAGCGGACGGAGACCAGTGGGCGACGGAGAAGCTCACTCGAGATCTTGCGGGCTGGAGAGCACGCACACAGAAGGACGGCGCTGAGCGGAGCACGAGTGGCTCTGTGAGGCGGGACACGAAGGCCTTTCGAGGCGACTTACGGGCGACGGCGACTACGGGCCATCGGTGGCTGGGGCATCCATACGGAGACGGGAGCTGGGCCGGTGTTGTGTAGCGTCGGAGCTCTAGCAGAGGGGTGGATACGGAGGACGGAGGACACGAGGAACAGGAGGTCGAAGTTGAAGCGCGAAGATTGAAGAAATAAATAGGACATGTCCGGCTACTTACGTGGCCTGTACGGTGTTTATTGTTTCGTTACCTACACTAACGGATCCTCAACACATACCGCAGCAGCGCTGTGACGAGCCTTACGGACCCACCGGCGAGCAGGTGACCAGAGACTCGTTACATGGTGGTCATTTTAGTGGGGCATTAAAGTATATTACGATTACAACGACCTGAACGACAACTACGGCTACGACGACTATGGCTCCAGCACGGAAGAAGAAGTCTGACAAGTCGAAGATGACGCGACGACCGAAGACGAGAAGCGTGACGCAGACACGTGACAATGATGATGATGGTGATAACGAGGCCACGAGCGATAGTGAGCACGACGACAGAGCGGAGAGCGGAGGCTCGAGCTCGAAACGTCGAGTGGCAATGATGTCTCCAGCGCCGACGGACCAGCAGGACAACGATGCACCCGCCGACACTAGGCCGGCAACTTCAACGGCGCGTACGGCAAGTGCAGGAGCGACGAATACGCCTCCAGCGGCAGCAGGAACAGCAAGCACGGTAGCAGCAGTCGTACCGTCGGTGACGACTTCCGGGGCTGCTGATGAAGGCCGACGCGGTGGTACCTCGGTGGTGCCAGCAGCACAGGACACCACAACGATGATGGCGGCCCTGCAGCAACTGACAGCGGCGGTGTGTTCGATGCAGACAACCACGACGACGGCTACGACGCCGACGGTGACGAGGAGTGCCCCACCGACACGAGCACCACGACGAACACGACGTGAGCAACGACGCGGTAACCGTAGAGCAGGAGCTCGCCGCTCGATACCCGACGAGGAGCCTTCCGATGACGGCGGTAGTAGCAGCTCGAGCGACTCGAGCGAAGAGTCCGTCGACGACAGCAGCTCGAGCAGCGACGACGCCGAGAGCAGCAGTTCTAGCAGTAGCTCCGCCGACAACGAAGCTGAGTTCCACGGAAGACACGATGAACGTGAACGACGCCGACACCACAGACGACACGAACCAGTGAGACGACAGAATGTGAAAGACCTTGAATTACCCACGTACGTACCGTCGCCTGATGTTTCAGTGTCGACGTGGATAGACCGCATCGACTTGATCCTGACGGGTGCTGAGGAATCGGGGCGGGGAAGCTGGACGGACCGGAACCTGTACTTCATCGTTGGTGGCAAATTGCAGGAAGATGCCGCACGATGGTGGGTGAATTTGAACATACGACTGAAGGAGCATAAGAAGCGATGGTCTTACCTGAAGAGAGCGCTCTTACGCCGGTATGGAGAACGTCTGGACAAAGCGACAGCTGAGTGGAGGGTGAACAGCCGAGTTCTGATGCCAGGAGAAACGTACGCTGATTTTGGAGCTGGACTTCGGAGCGCTGCGGGCAGAAACAAGGTTAGAGAACGAGTGTTTGTGGCGCAATTCATCAGATGCTTAGACAAGACTACCCGGAAGCTCGTGCTTCAGGATCCGAAGACGAAGACCCTGGAAAAAGCCATCAAGAAAGCCACTAAGATTGATGATCCTTACGACAACGTCGCCCGAGGGATGACTAACATTGGCCAGCCGTGGCCATCAGCTCCGACCGCTAATCTGGCACCGATGACGAGTAATGCGGGTCAGACGACAGTGATTCCAGGGATAGGATTGATGAACTTACCCTTGGATATGATGCAGCAGCAGACGATTGAAGTCGAACGAGACTCCGGCGCGGTTACGCTGTTCACGAACCCGCAGGGGGTCTGGAGTAATCTATCAGGAACGTGGACGAGGCCACCTGGCCGTGAGTGGAATGGGAAGTATTGGGCGGAAAAGAAGAAAGCAACACGTAAGAAACCTACACCATCACCAGAGGATCGAACAGAAGATAAGAAGTCAGCAAAGAAACTAAAGATGAAACGGATGCACGAGTCCAGCGAGGACGAACCTGATGTTGAGCCGCGGAAAAAGAAGTTGAAGGCGCCAGTGAAGCAGGTGGCGACGGCGACTGACCGTCAGCCGGCCCGAAACTTTCAGCCACGTGCGAACTTTCGACCAGACGCAGCTTCGCCGCGATGCTGGCGGTGTTGTCAGTATGGACATGTAGCAAACGAGTGCACGAATGAACAAGTGTGCTACGCGTGTAAGAAGACTGGACACGCCGCGAAGGAGTGCCCAGACGAGGAGGCGAGAACGAGAAACGAAGCTTACCTACAACAGAAACGAAGTGCGAAGCCGACGAATGCGGGAAACGAGCAGCGAACGTAGTGGCGGGGGCACGACGTTCGCCGACAGCAGACTCCCCAGGATGGACCGTCCAAGAGCGACGAGGTGGTGCGCGACACGAAGGCGTGGCGCGTAGTGGCCATGTGAACACGATTGAGGAGTCAAGAACGACGAAGATATTGATGGGGCAGGAGGGACTACGAGTGGAACGAGTGGTGACTACGAACGTGACAGCGGTGACAACCGACGCCACAACAATGATGAACGAGGTGATGAAGGAGCTCAGGAGGGAGGCGGCAGCCCGTGACAGCGATCGTGCAGCGCGATACGTGGCGACTGTCCGACCAACACGAGCAGCGGAGAGGTATGTGAGTAAGGGGCGAAAAACAACAAGTACAAGACGAAGACGGACGTACCCGACGCGTGCAACTGGTGGCTTCAGCTGGAGAAGGCGCGGTATCGGTGGACGTGTCTGCCACTGGAGAAGGCGCGAGCAGCACGGACGTCGAGGGGCCCGCGATGACGATGAATGGCGGCGACGTGATGAAGATCAACGTTGCTGCTGTACGACTGGCACGACGCCAGGCTCGCAGACAACGCAAGCGAGATGGCACCAAACGTGCGCAAGCACGAAAGAAGGCGGCAGCACGAGAACAGGAACAGCAGCGGCTTGACAGCGACGAGCTGGTACGGCGACAACAAGTCGATGCTGATGAAGCTTTGCGCGAGCTGGAGACCCGACGACAGCGACGAGCCGACACCCGAGGCGTAGACGAACCTGTGCAACCACTCGAACCAGTGCGAGTTAGTCTGGTGCAGCGGGCGAGTCGAGGGACGGAAGCGGTGACGAGCAATGATGACGAGGCGACGTACGTGGAGGCGGATGATGGCCTTCCCACAGCAACGATGGGCGTGTCCGGCGTGCAGCGGACGGTGAAACTCGACAGTGGGGCTCGATACACGGTGGCGGGGACAAACTGGGTGGCGTACGGCGACCGAGTCTCATGCACGGCGCCTGTGGACTTCGTGGAGGGCATTGGCGGCCTACTCTTGGACGTCGTGGGCGTGTGGAGGTTCGCAATGACGAACGTGTTCGGGGAGACCGTGATGGTGGACGCGTGCATCATCAAGGGCTGCGAGGACGAGTTCCTGATCGGCGTTGATTTCATGCGAAGCCACGAGGCGGTCATGGACTTCAGAGAGAACGAGCTGCGGTACAGGGAGAACGAGCGATTAGTGGTGATCCCATTCAGAACATTCGAAGGCCCAACGAGTGGGCGTATTGCTGCAGTACGAGTGGCGAGGAAGACGCACCAGACGAGTCGTTCGGTGACGCCTATTGAGGTGGCGGTGGTGGCGAAGAACGGTGAGAAGGGGGTGTTTGTTCCGACTACGAGGTTGGAGTCAGTGATGTTAGCTGCTACGGTAACTGAAGTGCAGGATGGCAAAGTGTGGATTCCGGCAATAAATGGCAGTGACGGACGGGTCAAGTTGCCCTCAAAGAAAATTTTAGGAACCTGGGTGCCTCTGGACGAAGATGTAGCTGTATTAGAAGTTAATGGAGAACTTGATCACACTAAGCTACGTCGTTGACTTGATGAACTGGGTGACGCTGACACACCACTGGACGATGAAGACGATGTCCAGATTGGTGTTGATGACGATGAGAGCAGACAGCTGATGATGCGTCTGTTGCGAGTTTTTCGAGGGTTGATGGTGAACACGAGTGCGTGTCCGCCTGCGACCAAGGTGCAAGTGGAACATCACGTTGACACCGGCGACGCCGCACCAATGATGCTCAAACGGCGCCGCCAAGCTCAGACAGAGGACGCGGTTATAGAATCAAATGTGAAGACGATGCTCGCAGCAGGTGTAATTGAGGAGGGCAACGGGACATGGGGGTTTCCTGTAGTCCTGGTGAGGAAGAAAGACGGGGAAGTCCGTTTTTGTGTTGATTATCGCGCTTTGAACAGTATCACACACAAAGATGTATATCCGCTTCCACGAATTGATGAAACTCTGGATGCACTTGGTGGTGCAGTGCTGTTTACGACGCTCGATCTAAGGGCAGGGTATTGGCAAATTCGGGTAGCGCCGAAAGACAAAGAAAAAACTGCTTTTACGACGAAGGGTGGACTGTATCAGTTTGTGCGCATGCCATTTGGTTTAACCAATGCACCATCCACATTTCAACGATTGATGAACAGTGTATTACGTGGTTTAACGTGGGTGACTTGTCTAGTTTATCTCGACGACATCGTAGTCTACACGAGAGGAGGAATTGAGCAGCATCTTTTGCAGGTGGCCTGTGTGCTACAACGTCTTGAGGACGCTGGTCTGACGCTAAAACTGAAAAAGTGTCATTTTGCGATGAGCAGCATGGAGTACCTTGGACACGAGCTTTCTGCAGAAGGAGTGAAACCTTTAGATCGACTAGTGCACGCGGTGCGTGACTTTCCGACGCCGGTGAACGCAAAGGAGATCAAGCGATTTGTACATCTCGCTGGTTATTATCGGCGGTTCGTCAAGAATTTCGGCACCCTGATGGCGCCGCTGACTAAACTACTACGAAAGAGTGCTCAGTTTGTATGAGAAGAAGCACAAGAGAGCGCGTTTGATGAAATCAAGTCGATTCTAACTACAAAGCCTCTACTGTTATATCCTGATTTTCGATTGCCCTTCCGACTGGTTACCGATGCAAGTGTAGTGGGTCTCGGAGCTTGTTTGATGCAGGATCACGGAAATGGGCACCAACCGATCGCGTACGCTAGTAAAGTGCTGAGTGAAACGGAGTCGACGTATGGAATCTCAGAGTTAGAGTGTTTTGCAGTGATTTGGGCGATAAAACTCTTTAGACCTTACCTGTACGGGCGCAGATTTACGATTATTACAGACCACGCAGCATTAAAGTGGCTGATGACTTCGCCAAACTTGACGGGAAAACTACACAGATGGGCGTTGTTGCTGCAAGAAATGGACTTTGATATTCAATATCGTCCGGGGAACACTAACGTAGTTGCTGACGCTCTCTCTCGAGCACCAGCAGTGATCATAACTTCGACGGGCAGATGGAGACGGCGACGTAGGCAGCGAGCGCCGGATCTTCAACCAGCAGGGGTTGCGGCGGTCACAACCGCAGTGGTCGAGACGCCGACAGCCGATGAGATAGTGGATGTGCACACCACGGAGGACGAGCAGCAGCCGAATGAGGAGCCCGATGTCGTGAGAGAAGAGGTACCGCACAACCGAGGCGATACCCCGATGTCAGACGCAGTTTCGAGGCCGCTGACACGAGCAGCGAGACGAAGAGCCGAGGAATCACAGCGTCGAGAAACCCAGGAACGCCAACGTGTAGAGGACGAAGCAGCGCTACGAGCCGCGATGGGAGACACGTCGACGGACCACGACGACGATCCGATGAACGTGCCGAGGGCGAACGACATGCCCGTGACGCGAAACACGTCGACGGACACCGACAACGCCGAGGTGACCGACGTTCGGGTGGCAGCTGATGACCACGCGGCGCGGAATGATGAGGGCGGTGCGAAGACGACCGAGGCGCCGAAGACGAAGAGTGCGACCACGACGCAGTCATCCACGAAGCCGAGTCCGTCAACGACGCGGCGACGCACGAAAGCAGCGACGATGGGGACGGATGCAGCCGTCACCAGCCAAATGACGAAGACCGGAGCCTCAACCGTGAAGAACAAGCAGCCGAGGGCGACGGAGGTGCTGCGGAACACGACGAATGCTCAGAAGGCGGCGGTGGAGCAGCGACAACAACCAACGTACCAGGAGTCACCGTCGATGACTCTGCAGCTCACCGACGAAGCCATTGTAGCCGCGCAAGGACGTAGTCGACTGGTGCAGAAGATGAAGGCGGACGGGGTCCACCGTGGCATGAAGGTGATGGAGCAATACGGGTTAGTGCTGATCGACACGAAACGGGGAAAACGAATCATCTTACCTCCGGAATTGTGGCCGGTTGCGTTCAAAGAGAGCCATGACTCAGTCTGGGCAGGACACTTACGAGCACCGCATACGTATGAGCAGATTGCCCGGATGTACTGGTGGACTGATCTACTGCAAGAAGTGAAGAGGTGGGTTCGCGGGTGTCAAGACTGTGGAAGCCGGAAGGCACGTCCACGAGAGGCCATCCCACCACTACGAAGTCTACGAGGAGGTGATGCATGCGATCGTTGGGCTTTAGATGTGGCGGGCCCATTTCCACGAGCAGGAGGTGGCGAACGATATGTAATTGCTGCAGTTGAATACGTGACGAGATACGTGGTGGCAGTGGCGACGGAGCGGCATACAGCCGAGCACGTTGCTGAATTTCTCATGAAAGAAGTTGTACTTAAGTTTGGTGTATTTCGTGAGTTACTTACTGATGGTGCGCCCGAACTCACCGGACGCAGTATCGAGCAACTAGTACTACTACTTCAAGCTGAGCAGACCAATCCTGTACCTTATCGACCGCAGATGATAGGCTTGGTCGAGCGGTTTCATCGGACCTGGAAGGATACGGTCTCGCTCTACATGCATGACGACAAAAAAGATGACTGGAAGATGTGGGTAGCGTTCGCGGTTTTTGCGTACAATTCAGGTAGACACACGACGGTGGCTCTTTCACCCAATGAGCTCATGATGGGACGGAAGCTCCGTTCACCGAATGAATTACTCCGCAGTACGGGGGTGACGGAGGCAGGTGAGCTGACGCGGTATCACAAGAATCTACTACAAACGATAAAAAGTAGTCAGGAATGCGCTGAGCGCGCACGGCTTCGCGAGCAGAGTCGACAAGCCAAGTACTACAACCGACGGGTGAAGGCAACGAGGACGTTCACGGCAGGCGATCGGGTATGGATGTACCGGCCGCCGAAGGGACCGAAAGCTACAAAGTTTGTGCACAGATGGATGGGGCCGATGCGTATCGTGAGTGCAGCCGGCTACGAGAATTATTTGGTGCGACGTGAAGATAAGAACGGAGAGCTACGTGAATTTATAGCGCACGTTTCATTCTTAACGACCTACCACGAGTCTACGGACGAGTTGCAGAGATCAGCGGCGGACATCGAGGCGCAGCTGAACTATGAAGGCGAAGTCGAACGCGAAGATGATGACGCGGAAACAGGAGCGGTTGCTGGAACAGCGACGGCGACAGCACGTCCAGTTACTGGAGCAGCAGGCAAGCGAAGACGTCGTCCAGCAGCTACGAGTGAGGAGGCATGGAGAGACGACGGTGAGCAGTTGGTGGAGATCAGTAGACGACGACGACGACGGAACAAAGCGGGGCACTACGTACTGGAGTTCAAGCTACGGCTCGCACGCCGTGCCCAAGGCGATCATGATGAGCACGCTGACGCCGACGACGACGCCACACGATGGGTGTCGCTCACGGAGTACAACCGCTTGTTCGACGCCGGCAGAGTCGTGGAAGACTCTGGCGGTGGAAAAGGCGTGTGACGAGTGCGAGGTTCGGGTCGGGCTGCGGGTTGGTCACGCCACGACCCGTGAGCTGCGAGGACCGGAAGAACGCCATGAGCGGCTGGGAGGCGCCCGAGACGAAGATCGCGTGCTGGAGGGTCGCCACGAGCACGTGGGGACCGATCCGAACGGTCGCGGCAGCAGCGGATTGGACGAAGGCGAGCGGACGGAGACCAGTGGGCGACGGAGAAGCTCACTCGAGATCTTGCGGGCTGGAGAGCACGCACACAGAAGGACGGCGCTGAGCGGAGCACGAGTGGCTCTGTGAGGCGGGACACGAAGGCCTTTCGAGGCGACTTACGGGCGACGGCGACTACGGGCCATCGGTGGCTGGGGCACCCATACGGAGACGGGAGCTGGGCCGGTGTTGTGTAGCGTCGGAGTTCTAGCAGAGGGGTGGATACGGAGGACGGAGGACACGAGGAACAGGAGGTCGAAGTTGAAGCGCGAAGATTGAAGAAATAAATAGGACGCGAGTCCGGCTACTTACGTGGCCTGTACGGTGTTTATTGTTTCGTTACCTACACTAACGGACCCTCAACACATACCGCAGCAGCGCTGTGACGAGCCTTATGGACCCACCGGCGAGCAGGTGACCAGAGACTCGTTACACTGCTAACGTGGTAGTCTCCGCTCGTGTACGGGCTAATTTGTCGTGGTAAGTATTCTGATGTAGTTCTCCCAGTCGTGCTGCTACTCAGGAAAAGAGTCTGATCCCGAGTACACGAAGCAGAATCCCGAGTACAAGGAAATTTTCAAACAACAAAATTTAACAAATTTGACGGTAGCCGAGGATATACCGGTGGAACAGGAAGAACGCCGAGTGCAGAGACCAACTAACCGTGTCAGATGAGGGTTTAGAGAGACCTTTTGCACCCGGAGCGAAGCAGAGGGCTGCAATGGTCGGCGCGTAGCCCGGAGTAGGTATGCCAACAAGAAGTTTATCCAGACACCGCGCTTTGCCGAGTCGAGGACTTAGCGTAAGACGCAAGGGGGTGGGGCAGGCCGCGAAGCGGCGCCCCCCCCCCCCCCCCCCCCCCCCCCCCCCCCCGAGCGAAGCGAGAGAGGGGCGGCCCCCGCAGTGCCGTCGCTAAGTCCGCAGACGAGAGCCAACGCGCGAGTGTCCTACTAGATGTATTGGTGGCTCTTCCACTCGTGATGTTCTTCCCTTTTACTAAAACTTGTCTAATCGGATACGTCTACTTGGGATTCTGCTTCGTGTACTCGGGATCAGTCCGCTTCCGCTATTGAGCTCTCACAATCCTCCAATGTGCACCATGGGTACCCGGATCCTGATCCGTGCTGTACCATCTCCGGGATCCGGTTATACGTATAGTCGTATAGTCTATACCTTTTCGTTTGGATGTTGTTTGAGATTAGTTGGGGTGCGCAATGCGCACTGCGCATGGGTCTCATTTGGTCTCAGTTGGTATTTATAGTTGTTGGGCTTCGGTTGGGTGTTATTATCCCGTCCCATGTTACCTAGTTGGGCGCAGCAACACATGCCTTTGATCAAACTTGCTCACAAACCCGTACTTTCTAACTGTGAGTATGCGTAAAAGCAAAGCTGCACTGCACGATCTAATATTTTTGGTCACAAAATCATTTGCGCTTAGCTTTGCTTAAAAATATCGGTGGAGGTGCTCTTCGCTATAATACCCTGCCAAATTGTATACCCTGGCACACTTTGAGGGTATACTATTAGAATAGTATACCGTATACTAGTATGGCAGCATGCTGCCAGCATCCGACGGCGATTGGTCGCCTTGGGTTGCTTAGGAGCCAATGCTAGCAAATATTGTTTTTAAAAATATTTTCTGCACCGCCCCCAAGCGTCATATAATGTAATACAGTATGACAGTATTACATTAAGCGAGATGATGCACATCGCGAGGTGATAAGCGACGGTTGTGCCTGCAATAGCTACCCTTACGATCTAGCATTGATTCCTTGCTATGATGTACATGCCCTGCAGCCCCGCAAGATGCCGAGGGAGAGTTCCAAGATAAGCTAGCGCCACAATCGACAGCTCGGCCTGCTGCAATGCCAATCCCTGGTCATTGTGAGAATGAGAGGGACGTAAAAGTTAATAAAGAGCTACACTGGCTCTATGATGAGCATCGCGACCACCAGGATGCTCTCCAGCGAGATCGCTATCGCCGAACTGCCAAGCCAAAGACGAAGAAGGACAATCCGAAATGCGCCCACTCGTCGCCTAAGAAGGCCACGAAAGACGTGACCTAGCAAGTTTCACCACGTGCCAAACGCGGGTCTACTACAGACTCGTCGGTCCAATATCATGGTACGTCTTCTAAAGGTCCACCGGCTAACCACCGCGCGTGCGATAGCGTCGGTAGTGCTGACTCTGCAGCACCGCACACGCAATCTTGTGCGACCCAGTGTGTACCTGACCAAGCCACCAATGTTTGTGACGATGGTCTCCAGCTAAATCCGAGTGCTGCGTCGCGGCTGCAAGTTTTGCCTCGGATTTTGCTGGAGATACTGGATTTCAGACGCAAACGCAACATGCAGTGTGTGTACACCATGCTGGAGCCCCTATGCAACATCTACAGCTGGTCTACTTTTTAGTGCAGGCTATTCCGTTGGTTAAGTAAGTTTTAGCACAGCGAACATCGATGGGCTGTTGCACGACTCCGCAAGCTGGATATACCCCGATTGTATTTGTGACTGGCGATCCTGCTACTCCTGAGTCGCTGATGCAAGGTCAAAAGCATGATACCAGCTTCGCAAGGACACTATACAGCCGCTTTAGCACTTCAGACCTGTGTGGTAGGTTTTGCGATACGTTCGCACCACGCTGCTGGAAGTTGTTCAAGCCTGTGGGTTGGCTCTTAGATTGCATCCCAAGTATCGAGGTAAGCAGTATCAATACTGTATGTTTACATTGATTGAACTAAAAGCTTTGTATTTGTTGTTTAGCAGGAAAATGCCTCCAACGCCAACACACCAACCCACAACGATTGCTGTCTCCAAGAGTTGTAATTGCCTTTTGTTTCGGATGCTTTGCGATGGTGGGTGGGGTAGGCATCGGACTGACGGTAATCTGCACGTAGTGAATGTAACAATGCGATTCAATGCATTTAGTATTTAGTATCGTGTGATACCACGTTAAACACAATTTCAAACAGTTTTGTGGAGAGATCACAGTCCAACATGACTTTATACTAACACTAGGTGTTCTCTGGGTTTTAGTCCCTGAGTTCTACCACCTAATACTTGGCCTAGCCCGCAGCAAACGTTTGAACATTTATGCGGAAGAAGGTAGTGAAAGCATGTAATATTGCATATCCGGTAGAATACATACGTACATATATTCTTCACCCACCACTAGAAAATGAATACAATTCCATTTTTCCGTATCCGGTTACACTAGATTCTACCTGGAAGACTTGTAGTGCCCACCACACTCGAGTGACAACAACTTATAATTTGTACACTCTACCAACAACAGTTCACCTGCACGGGTTGCAAATTGACACGGCCATGGCATTGCGAGCTGAAATTACTGCGATTCATAAGGAATACTGCTGGGTAATACATGGATCCATGCACCTTGTTAATGGCCACAAACGTTTAATCTAGCCATGTCGAGCTCACACTTTTCAAATTCGCAGTTGTTTGCGTTTAGTGTTCCTCGAGCAACTGCTCCTGTAGCATATAATAGCATTGAAAGTCAATCAGCGGCAAGACACCTAGTTTAAGCAGTAGTAGTATACGGAACTCTATAGAGAAGCGTCGTAAAAGTATACATATCTACTTTTAACTGAATTTTATATTGAAGGACGACTCTGTGTGACTTGCATCCACCTCGAAATAGGATGCAAACATCGGCCAGCAGTCCTTCTAGTGGAAAATTAGTCGGCACATAAGTTCTGAGGTGGTTGTATTTGTAATGGGTGACGCCCGGTGTTGAATAGAGCTACAAAATAGAGCCCATCATTTGGAAAAATACATACGATATAAATTTCCCTGTCTGCAACGATTCCACGCTGTTGCTCATAATAGACATAGTTTTCGTTTCCTTTTCGCGCTTGTAAAACCTGTAGAATTGTCAATCCTATTCTTGATCAATGGGCGCTTCTACGTAGCCCTCCGTGGATGTGGGATGGTGCTCTTGGCTCATTAAGCCTTACTCAGCTTAAAATTGACACAGTATTTATCAGTTTCAGCAAAAACGACCCTGTGCAAGTCGCTGGGCTTACCATTGAAATTGTTGCTCCTCTCTGAAGCGCGCCTCCATCTTCGACGTAATTGGATTTGATACCTCCAGGAAGTCTGACACGCTACCTGGAAGTACGTGTAACAGCCGTGCAGCTCTGCCAACCAGGTAGGTGTCTTCCGCGCCACGTTATTAGCACCACCATGTTGGTATTTTCTGTTCTATTGGGCTAATGCGGTACCTCGCAAGGCGACTATGAAATGTCACCTCGGTTGTATCGCACTGTTATGGACTAGCGCAACCAATTTCATGCGCTGCACTGCCAACTGAGCAACCTGCAATGTTCGTGCAACAGCATCATACACGCGTTTTTATTCGGCCTGGAAGATAGATTGTTTTAGGGAGAGGCAGTTAGATTGTCGAGGGTACGGCTTACTTGCTATACAAAAAAGGATGGAAAGCAATCATAGGGTAGGTGAGATGGAATCCGCTACAGAAGTCCTTTTCTTTGTCAGTTAGTAATGAACTGTGCAATATGGTATGTCATCTGGCACACAGACGAGACTGGTCTTGGTCGCTACGCTCCTCAGTTGCGCGGCGTTTGCACCGCCAACTTCGTTTCGCTCGTGGCGGGCAAGGAGCCCGCGCGGATTAGATAGAATCTACTACTTAGACACACGCATCCGGCCTACGCGCCGTCCCCTGACAGACCTCCGTTACGCTTCGGTTGTCAAGGAGCCTCTCTAAGGCCTCTTAAGACCAGCGTTTATATGACAAACGGGGTGCAGCAACGACTGCTCTTCCATCTGAGCAAGCCATATGGCGATACCCTAATCATAGTATCGGAAGTCATCCGAAATATGCCGTGTACTGAATTCCATCCTTTTCAGTAGTGGAAATACCGGTAAGCCAATTCCGATTGTCGATAGTGAGCCGCTGTGTAATTACAATAGCCGTATCATGTAGTAAAGTTGCACGATCTTCTGTATTTTTTTGTACCGTCGAGTGACATAAGACTTGGATAGCGGGGACAAAACGGATGGATATCCGGGACAAAACTCATCCATGTTGGAGTTGACAAAACTGTGAATATGCTGTAGAAACATGCGAAATGGCACCCTTCCTCGCTTCACAACCTCACAAAATTCATTTTCAGTCCACAACCTCACTAAGCTCATTTACAGCCGCCCACTCATGGTCCCCGAACTCGAGTGTCGACATGTCCATCTCGCCCACCAACTTGTCCACGGGCGCCACGAGCATATATATATACACACCAGATCGTCCGGGTTCAGTGTGTGTAGCTCGTAAACCTCTACGCTGAGCGCGGCGCTGGTGGCGTCCCGCACGGGGAAGATGTAGTGCTCAGGTGGATCCCGCACAGTGTTGAAACGCCCTTCGGGGCTTGGTGCTGTTGCCAGTGCTGGTAATTACAGTAACATCACAAACGTTTTAAACGTTCGTGCGTATATACACTTTTGAACAGACGTATTTACACTTTTTACATACACACAGGCGTAATTACCCATACAACGTTTAACGCTATGTCACTATGCCCCCTTTTGTGCTGGACACTAGACCGTCTGCTAATATGAACAGAACTGTAATCCCGCACAATTGGTACAGTGTACCTATCCAACGAACGTTCAATGGGAGCACAAAAACGTATGGTACGTTCAATGAGGCGTAATTACAGTAATTTCAAAAAAACGTTTGTACAGTCTGCTGCCAGCACTGCTGTTGCGCTCCAAGCTCACGTACGGATCGCTCTTGCAGCACGCGACACTAAACTCGCTGAACGACAGGTCCGCAGCACTGCGCAGCGTCAAGTGTTGGTCCAGCACTTGACGTTGCTGGGGCAGCATGAGGGCAGGCTGTGCCTTGGACGCTACCTATCCTTTTTCATACGCAAAATGGAAGGCTGTTCGGCAGGCTTGACAAAAGTGACAGGAGCATGCATCTGATAGACTGTGAAGATGGATGAGTTTTGTCCCGAATATCCATCAGTTTTGTCATTGGTATCCAAGTCTTATGTCACTCGACGGTATAATTTATTCTTATATCGCATCGACTTAAAAAAGTAGTAAAGTTGCACGATCTTCTGTATTTTTTTGTATAATTTATTCTTATATCGCATCGACTTTGAGCATTTAGTTTACAACCTCGCCGGTGTTACATCCACATACAGGCTCGCAATAACAGTACAAGTGTGGGTGCAGGACTTCACACCGAAAGATACATTTAGTTCCATCTACCAGTACATCAAAAACTAATCAAACAATTAACGCATATTGCGGCCTACCTTTGAGTTTTGTATAAATTTATTGACTTGGGATCGTACACTCTCGTTCCAGCACTGTTGGCTACCCCTTGTGGAAACGCTAATATCACTGGTCCTCTGTGTTTGCACGCGCACCGGCCGATAGCCGCCTTCTACTTCTCGCACGTCACACCTGCGTGTACCGTGGGCTTGTAAACGGTAGCCCGTGTACACGGCATCTATCGCTGCCGCATGATGAATGTCGTGCTGCCTGCCGCCCGCTGCACGTCCTGCACTCCTGCACTCCTTACATCTTCCTGTTTTCACTCCTTGCATCTCTGTCATAGCCTGCAGCGAGCAGGCTATGACAGCAGGAGACATCGCCTCGTTCACGTTCGCCAACTAAATCACCGTGTGCATGCCCGTATACACGGCGACTATAGCTGGCGTATGGTGAAGATCGTATATACTTGTTTTGCCCGCCGTCCGCCGCGTGCTGCCTGCTCCGCTAACGAAGCCCGCGTGTTGGCCTTCTATCCCTGCTGTTTCTAAGGCGCGTTCTTAAGTTCCCGGGAGCGCTCCCGGGAGCAAAATAGACAGCTTTCATTGGCTTATAGGGTGCGAATAAGGATTTGCTTGGGACGCAAAATTTCCCGCTCCCAAATGTTTTTTGCGTCGCTGGGAGCTGGGAGATCACAGATAGCTTCTTCATTTCTTCATGAACTCACGCCTAGTGAGCTTGTTACGAATCTCTCGCACAAGAGCTATCTGGATATGCATTCTTTTCATTCTAAACCACTGTAGTTCTGTAGCACCAGAGCTTCAAAAAATGCATACTGAAGCGAAGTTGATTGGCAGAGGTGTATAGTTTTTTCCTCCCGGGAGATCGGGAGCGGGAACTTAAGAACGCGCCTAAGGCTTTTAGACTCGAGGCTTTAATGACCTCACTTAAATCAAACGCCGAAATCAGTACATGCCGTGGCTGTAGCCATGACTTTTTACGGACTTCTTACGAGCCCCAGGGAGCCTGATTTCTCGGAACATTCTGTCAAATCAGACCGACTGTTCATGCTAATCAGAGTAAGTGCTTGTGAAGGGCGGGTGATGACGCTAAACCAACAGCGACAAATCGTACCTAAAATGCCCTCGAATCAGATAATCCCGCACGTCACACCCAACAGCGACCCTTCAAGCTTGATATAAAAGTGGAACCTCTGCTTAGTGACTGTTAACTCACTAAAAGTAGGTGATTACCGCGCTTTGGTGTTTGAACCATCGGTCATCCCATTCTTGACGTTCTTATAATGCGATAAATTTCGCAAAAAATGGCCCTAGAGCGTGAAATGATAAATCGTCTCCCCTAACCCGCTTGCTATATCGGTCGTTCCTGCTCTGTAAAAAGGGTAAATGAAGCAGTAAATCAGCGTAAAAAGTATTATGCATGTTTCATTATAGGGGGGGCTTTGCCCCAACTATTTGGTAGACCCCGTTAAATGAAACTGCCGAAGGCTGGGATTCCAAGCGGAACCAAAAGGCAGTTCGACCACTTTATAAGTGCTTAAAACTGACTTGATCTCTCTATCTCGAGCCATGAAGCAGACGTTGCGCGCATCCACGCAGATCGTGTGTAGGAGTCACCTTTCCTCCAATGGAGGTTGGTTTCCACAAGTCATGCAATGCATCGACGACTATTTAACTGGGTCGTTAAGTCACAAAGTTCTCACCGCTGCTTGCGAGGCTGGCATCTCGGAACACACTTTGGAGTATATCTTTGAAAAGACCGCACCCAAATGGAAGAAAGACGTGAAAGCCGCCGTATGAGGCGGACATATGCACGTCATTCACTGGATGGCTGGACGTCAAGACGGCCGCGGGCCATGGAAAGCAGATCTTGACTACATGCTCGAACTTGCAGCTACCCACGGCCATCTGGACGTGGTCAAGTGGTTCTTTGAGCGGGGAATAGACTCCCACACGTTAAAGAAGATCAGGGAAGACTCGAAAGGATACATTGACAAGTATTGGCTCTATCGACACTGTACGGCAGATGCGTTGAGGTCTGCAACGGAACACGGACATTTCGAGGTGGTCAAGTGCATTTACGGTGTTCGAACGGATACATGCAGTAGGGATTGTAGTCCAATGAGCAAAGCAGTTGCAAACGGACATCTTGTCATCGCGCAGTGGCTGCACAGCGTCAAAAACGACGAGTGCTACGTATACTCCATGAACGCAGCAGCTAAGAACGGGCACCTCGAAGTAATGCAATGGTTGGATGCAAACCACCTTTTCAAGTGTACAAAGGTTGCTATGGAAGGAGCTGCCGAGAATGGACACCTGGAGGTGGTGAAATGGCTACACCGAGCTCATCACAAATGCTGCTCGCATAAAGCTATGGGTTTGGCGGCGAGCAAAAGCCAACTAGAAGTGGCCGAGTGGGTTTACGAAAACGTGTACAAGAAGTGCCACCATAGCGATGCCGACATGCCCTTGTATACGACCCAAGCGGCTGGACGTGGACATTTGAACGTGCTAAAATGGACGCTCGAACACTTTCCCTGCTCGTTCCCTAGCAATGCTATGGACGCCGCTGCAAGAAATGGGCACATGGACGTTAGCACGTGGTTACACGAAAATCACAATGAGGGGTTTTCTGATGCCGTGTACACACGGCATTGTGCTGCACACGACGGACACTTAGAAGTGCTTAAGTGGATGTACACGCATTATCCGAGCGAGTTTGAACTGGGGTTATCTCACACAACCGATCGAGCTGCCGAGATCGGCCACCTCGAGATAGTCCGCTGGTTGCACGAGAATCGCCCAGAAGGATGTACAGATCGTGCAGTCTATCTTGCCGCTTCTGGGGGCCATCTCGACATACTTTTGTATCTACTTGAACACCAAACTGAAGAGGTTTCAAGCAACGCAATGAGCGATATACAAGAAATCCAGGTCTTGTGCCACTTTGGTCCCGATGTCCGGGGAACTCGATGCTCCAATCGAGCGACTAGCGATCAATTGAAGATGCTGCAGACTCGTTTCGAGCAGCGACCGGCTTTCGTTCAATATTGTTTGCAACGTCTAGCGGATTTTGCATGCACGAGAGGCAACATCGAAATTCTAGAATGGGTGAACCAGTTCGGAATCGAGTTGCAGTCGACAGAACCTATCCGCAAAGCAGTCAGTCGCGGCGACCTGAAGATGTTGCAATGGTTTTCCAAGAATGGGTTTGAGATTATAGATCCAGACCTGCTGGAGGTGGCTGTTGAATACAATCAGCTAGATGTAGCTCGGTGGTTGTCGGAGCACGGTTATGCAGTGAACTCGCTCGCGATGGTCAAAATTGCGGGGGGAAACAACAGCATACCGACAATGCGGTGGTTGGTTGAACATGGACCACCGCTCGACTTGTTGACAGCAACAACATTAGTTTTAGAGTACCGTCACTTCGCGATAGCTTGGTGGGTAGCTGAAAAGGACCGGGCACAGCTCGCGCTCGATGCACTTGAGAAATCTGATCCACACGTGCTATGGTGGATGCTTGTGCGCATGCAGATTCAAGATGGAAACACGCAAAAAAATATCCGTGACGCCATCCAGCGCAGTCCGAAGGAGATTCAGCAGTGGATTGACGATAATCTGCGTGAAGTGGAGGCTTGTCGTTGGTGTTTTTGAATAAGTGATTTATGCTGGTACTGAAGTTGCAGCGGCATGAAACGCATTAATAAAATCGGCATTTTTCATATCTTGTCGTATTTGAGTCAGTCTGGTTTTCAGTTGTGACTTGAGTTCACAAAATCTGCGGTGGGTCATCTTCAAACGTTACGGGCATATTTGAAGTAGAACACCTTTCAGGTAGAATTGTGGACCCTTGTAGGACGCTAACTTTGACCTTCACCATTTTGCCCCTTTTCGTCGTCAGTGACTCGCACCCATCGAGTGAACATTTTTCTTGTTACTTGCCCCAAGTACGTAGTCATGTACAGTAGATGGAGAAAGAGAAGCTGGAGGGTTTGAATCAAGTCTAATGGATTTGAAATTACAGATCCAGATCTCCTAGCAGTTTTGAGGAATGAGCTCATTCCTTGGGCTCATTGTTTGAAGAAATGATTAACTGAAACCCCCTAATGAATCGTCTTGAAACTGCGTCTGCAGCGCCTCGAACACGAGTTGCTCCCGGTCATCCACGGACACCCACCAAGCAATCTCGAAGTGACGGTATTTCAAAACGAATGTTGTCGCTGTTGGCAGGTCAAATGGCGGCCCAGATTCGACCAACCACCGCAATATCGGTCCATTGTTGTATTTTTCAGCAATCTTGATCAATATCAGTGTGCTCACAGCATACTCGTGCTCCGACAACCAACAAAATACTTCTCTCTAGCTTGTCTCAACTGCCACCTCGAGGAGATCACGATCTAATCTCAAACCCATACTACGAAAAAACCTTGCAGCATATTGACGTTGTCGCGAATAACTTGGATATCTCGCGCATCGTGCATGTGAATCGAAGTACATCGGACAGTTTTAACCTCGTTCAAGACGATTTTCGTGCCACTATCGGACAACCGGGTACCCCTTTTCGGCTGCTCTATCCATTGCATCTGCCAGTACACATTTATTCGGATTAGTGCGTGCGAAGCCATTTAAGAATTTTCATTTGGCCACATTGTGCAGCATTATACGGTGCCATGATGGTCATCCAACCACTCGAGGTGGCAATTCATAGCGGTTTCAACCATGTCTTAAACGGGAAGATATGAGCGAAAGTTGACGAAATCATGGCGGCTGTGCGACGCAACCAGCTACCAGCAAATAAGCAACGTCTGCTTTCTATGGATAAGTGCTGACACACAAACTGCGAGAAGACACGACTTGCATTTCTCTGTAGGCATCAATCCAAATGCATATTGAAGTGATATGCAACGCCAGCAAGACAGATAGGCGCTGTCGAATTCAACTCGATTCCAAACTGATTCACCCAGTCCAGAATCTGCAGCATTTTTAATTGATCGCTAGTTGCTCGATTGGAGTGTCGATTTCCTCGGGCATCGGGACCAAAGTGGCACAATACTTGGATTTTCTTGCGCATTGCGTGGCTCGAAAGATCCTTCGATTCGGTGTTCAGAAACGTGTCGAGGTGGCCTTCAGTAGCGGCGTTATATATTGCATCAGTTGCCCATAGTCGGCGCATAGTGTTTGCAGACTAGACGACCACGTTCGAACTGAATCTGCGGCAGCTTTTGTAATCTTGAGTGAAAACCGAACCAGAGTGACTCTCCGTGTCTTACAATAGGACTCCTATTGTAAGACACGGAGATGCGTTTTATCTTCACTACGAAGTTGAACACTAAGTATCACCGCACCACTTGCTTGTGTTATTGATTCCCTACTTTCAGCATTCTGCTTACTAATTACCTACATTGATGAATATTTTCCGACTTAGCTCTCGAGGTCCAGTGCCTCGTAAACCTCAGACTGCGAACCCTTCGTCGCAACGTCGTCGCTTTGTACTAGGTAAATCTGTTTCCCCACTTTCCTCCTTCCGCCTCTGGATGGATTTTAAGAAACACCAATGACAAGCCTCCACTTGACTCATATTATCTTCGAACCACTGCTGAATAGCCTTCGGGCTGTGCTGGATGGCATCACGGATGCTCCGTCTAGCGCTTTCGTCTTGGAAGTGCGTGTGCGCAAGAATCCACCACACAACGGATCGGTCATTTCTCTGCAGTGCCTCGAGCACGAGGTGTCTCCGGTCATTTTCAGCTACCCACCAAGCTATCTCGATGTGCCGGTTCTCCAAAACTAATGTCGTTGCTGTGGACAAGTCAAGCGGTGGTCCATGTTCAACCAGCCACCGCATCATTGTCACCATCTTGTATTTCCCAGCAATCTTGACCAGATCAACTGAGTCCACAGTATACCCGTGCTCCCACAACCAACAAACTACCTCTAGCTGACCGCCTTTTACTGCCACCTCGAGTAGATCTGGGTCTGTAATCTCAAATCCATTATCGAAAAACCACTGCAACATCTTCACGTCACCGCGACTCACAGCTTTGCGGATAGGCTCTGTCGACTTCAACTTGATTCCAAACTGACTCACCCAATCGAGAATTGCGATGTTGCCTTCAGTACATGCTATAATCGCTACACACTGGAAGCAACGTCGAAGAAAATCAGGCCGCCGCTCGAAAATATTCTGCAGCATCGTCAATTGATCGCTACTTACTCGTCCATTTCCTCGTCCATTGGAAGCGAAGCAACACATCACTTCAATATTCACAGGTCGAAGAGCTGTGCTTGGCCCCGGCAAAAAACTTGTAACTTTCCAGAACCGGGTACCAAAGTGGGTCCCACCGTTTTATATCGTATGTTGTCACCTACTATATTTACCAAATCTGGGTACCCGTCGATAACTGCTAAGATTTATGCCAACCGAGCTAACTATTTATCAGACGTTGAAATGAATTGGTTAAAATTTACTAAAAGCTGTAATCAAAGATAGCTTCTGACTGGTGAAACCAACACCACTGCTAGTCTTTCTTAAGCTGCTGAAGGGTGCGGCCCCAAAGCATCAATTGCAGTATACTTAATCAAGCTTACAATTAGCTGAAGATGCCCAAACCTGCCTGTCACCTACTATATTTACCAAATCTGGGTATCCGTCGATAACTGCTAACTTGTATGCCAACTGAGCTAACTATTTACCAGACGTTCACATGAACCTACTATATTTACCAACTCTGGGTACCCGTCGATAACTGCTAATGACGCAACCCAGGAGCAGACCCTCGAGGAGCTTATGAAGGTAATCGCCATTACCAAGCTCCCAATTCTTCAACGTCAACTCAGCTTTTGATTTCTATGTTATTAGATCTACCACGACGCAATAAATATAAGAACGAGGGCGTAATTTTTGCTAGAGAGTGGGTTATTGGCGTTCGTTTACGCTCTAAATGCGTGCATTCTCATTATCGAGGTATTACAAACGTAAAGGGGTAGTTTTAGATACATATCGTCAGTGTAAGAACCAGGACAAGTCTCGATCACTCGTACAGGCATTGGCTCGAAAAGTGCGATGGGTCGCCCTCTCAAAGCTATCCAAGGCCAAGTTGCTTGTCTTAGACCTTGTGGCTTTGTTGTTTGCTTTACCATATCTATACCAGCATATGTAGCAAACTACAGCGCTATCAAACTCTCCAATCTTAAGAAAAAGGTCGGGAAGCAATTTGGCCAGGTTTTCGGCCAGTTTACATTGAATTTACTGTGGGGGCAACCACTGGATGGCATAGTCGTCTTCACAACAGCAAACGCCTCGTTATTCTCTGCAAGTGATGCTTTCACTACCTCTTACGGACACATTAGACAGCGTATCCACGCGTTATTTTAGTAATAGCAAAGGTTTGTGGGTAGCAGACCTCTCCAAGTCTGACCCATCAGTATTTTTGAGCCAAATGCTGTTTGAGACATCACAACGATATCTGATTTTTCACTGACTCGATGCACGTCAAACTTCATACATGTATATCGATTTGAAATAAGACCGATAATAAGCTAAATAAGTTCTAGAACAAAACAACGCCGCTATCAACACTTATTGTAAAGTTACGCCTTCGTTCGTATACTTTTTGCCACCCCGCTCAGGCGTTTTTTTCTGTAGCTCAGCGAGTTCTTCGCCGATTTCGAATGGCGACCACCATTCGATCGGGCGTTGCAAGCTGCGTTGATTGTGTCGCTTTTCACACCGGTTAAGCCGTTTCATTGGTCAAAATCCACTAAAAGGTGTCGTTCTTATAATTATTGCCAGCACTGTGCGACGCCTCGACCTTGCCACAGTCAGCATCTGGGGCGATTGGGACGGAACTACCAACTGCCTTCTCAAACTCGGACGTGCTGCGGTCATTCCAAACCATTGAAGACATCTGTCGGACCAGCGCCGTCTACGATTTTATTTTTCCTTTAGTTCAACCTAAGCTAAGCCTTACCCGAAATATACTTCAGTTCAATTTCGTCACGTCGACCTGTGTACCCTCCCGGAGCGACGCTCCGGGTTGCCTATGTTGCGTACCATACCACAGATTTGCATGTAAACCTTTGGGATGATGCTCAAGTAGATACAAAAATATGTCAAGGTGGCCTCTAGTAGCGGCGTCACCCATTGCACCAATTGTCCACAATTCAGGGCGGTTTTCGTTCAGCCATCGGACAACGTCGAGATAACCATACCTCGCAGCTAGATTGATGGTGTCACACATACATTACTCAAACACGTTCGGATAATGCGTGTGCAACCATTTAAGTACCTACAAGTGTCCCTTTCGCGCAGCGATATACGGTGCGAACGCTGTACATCCCTCACTTTGATTCTCGTGTAGCCACGTCATAACATCCACATGACCATTGCTTGCAGCAGCGTCCATCTCATCACTACTCAACGAGTAGGAGAAGTGTTCGTACGTCCATTTTAGTACGTCCAAATATCCACGACCAGCCACAGTCTTCGTGTCCATGCATACAAAGGAATCCGTTTGATAGCACTTGATGTGAACGTTTTGATAAAGCCACTCGACCAGCGCTAAGTTGCCACTCTTGACCGCTCTACCCAGCGCTAGTGAGGAACAGCATTCGTGATGAACTTGATGCAGCCATTTCACCACCTCAAAGTGTCCGTTCTCGGCAGCTCCCTCCATAGCAGCCTTTGTACACTTAAAAAGGTGGCTCGCATCCAGCCATTGCAGCACTTCGAGGTGCCCGCTCTTAGCTGCTTTGTCGATGGCTCCAGCAGAGCAATTTTCGCTTTTGACGTTGTGCAGCCACTGCGCGATGGCAAGATGTCCGTTTTCAATAGCTTCGCTCATTGGGCTGCAGTTCATGCTGCACAAGTCCGTTCGAGTTTCATAAATCCACTTCACCACCTCAAAATGCCCAAATTTCGCCGCCCGGTTCAACGCATCTGCCGTGTAGTGTCGATACAACCAACTCTTCTCAATGTATCCTTTCGAGTCTTCCCCAATATCCCGCAACGTGTGCACGTCGATCCCCCGCTCAAAGAACCACTTGACCGCATCAAGACGGCCGTGGGTTGCTGCAAGTTCTAGCATGTAGTTAAAATCTGCTTTCCAGGGTCCGCGGCCGTCTTCACGTCCTGTCATCCAGCGAAGCACGTGCATATGCCCCCCTCGCACGGCGGCTTTCACTGTCTCCTTCCAAACAGGTGTGGTCTTCCGAATTATATACTCTAAAGTGTGTTCCGAGGCGCCAGCCTCGCAAGCAGCGATAAGAACTTTGTGACTCAACGACCCAGTTAAATAGTCGTCGATTCATTGCATCACATGCGGAAGCCAACCTCCCATTGCAGAAAGTCGACTCCTACACACGACCCACGTGGCTGTGCGCAAAGTCTGTTCCATCGCAACTCGAATTCGATTGTAACTTAGAGTATAGAAACCTTTTGCTGATGTCAGATCAATTCAATCACTAATGACCAAGTCAGTTCAATCACTTTGAAGTGGTCGAACGTGAGAACATTATACTTCAAGTATAATACTTCGTTCAGTAAGCGGTCGTGTTCGTTCCTCCGCTCTTGTGTGCTGCGCCAGTCCTGTCTTCGGCCGCAAGACGGTGTTCTGGTGGCTACGGCTGCTAGTCACCACCTACTCGTCTAACCTACCAATGCACACGGCCACTAGCAGCCGACTTGTCCTTGCCCACACAAAAAGAGGTCGGGCCCTCGATACCACTCGAGTCTCCGCCAGGGGAGGGTGATGGGGGCTAAACTACCGGGGGCTAAACTACCCTCTCTTGCTCTTTCCCTCCGCCTGCGTCGCGGGCTGCTGATACCGGCGGTCTCACGGGGCTGCAGATACCCGTCTCACCAGGTACTCGAGGGGCCACACTAGAACGAGCACTACCTGTAACTGCGTCTGTATTTAGCTTTAGCAGCAATACCGCTGCTCTGCGTCTTGTCCGTGCTGTTGGCTGCACGTCCAATCTTAGAGTGAGACCTACCCTACACATGCATCCGCGCTTGGTGGGTTCGCCGCCGACTCTTCACGGCCGCTCAGAGCCGCTCGTTGCTTGTCCGGCGTCGCCCTTCCGTCGTCCTTGACCTTCTGCCGTCCGGCAGTCTTGGTCGTCCCCCCTGCAACGCCCTTTCGCTGCCTTGCGATCTTCCACGGCTGGGTCTTCGTCGAGCGGTGGGTCAACCCGAACCCACGACCCGTCAGCACCCGCCGCCACCTTGGTCCTCTTCGCCGCCGTCCTTCGTCGTCCACGCCGCTGTCCGCGCTGTCCTCGCCGCCGTCCTCGCAGTGTCCTCGCTGTCTTCATCCTCGCCGCCGTACAGGTCCTCGCCGTCCTCGCAGTGTCCTCGCTGTCTTCATCCTCGCCGCCGTACAGGTCCTCGCCGTCCTCGCAGTGTCCTCGCTGTCTTCATCCTCGCCGCCGTACAGGTCCTCGCCGTCCTCGCAGTGTCCTCGCTGTCTTCATCCTCGCCGCCGTACAGGTCCTCGCCGTCCTCGCTGCCGCCTCCTTGCGCCGCCCTCTGCTCTCCGTCTGCTCACCACTCACCCCGGCGAGCGCCAATCCAAATCACCTCTGCTTACTCTCTTCCCCTCCCACGGAATCGTCCTCGATTCGTGCCGCTAATCACTGTTCGCGGCGCGAACTTCGTCGACGACTGGCTGTGGTGCGACTGCATCGCGTCGTACTGCAGCCACAGTATCAATTTCGTCTTCCGCACTTCTCCGCCTGCTGTCATTCGACTCCTCGCCGTCGGAGGTAGTATCAGCACTGCTTCGCATCCTCCCCTCGCGCCATAATTGCTCATAATCGTGCTGATTGATCCACAGCTTGCCTACTTCGTCAGGTCGACGACCCACGCGTTCCACCTCGAACTCCAGTACGTATCTACCGGTCTTCGTTCGGTAGCGTCGCCGTCGTCGCTCCACAACTGCTTCGTTCGGCTGCAGTAAGGGAATTCGCGGGCGAGTGGACACGACACTGTCAGTGCCGCGACGTCCTCGCCCTGCGAACACGTAGACCACGGGTTCTTCATCTTCGCCTGCGTGCTGGGTTGGTTCCGTTCTAACTTCTTCGTCTTGTCTTGTTGCTTGATCAGGTTGGTCTTCATCGCGCGCTGCATCGCTGCTGCGCTGCTCTCCTGGCGCTGCCGCTTCCTGCCTTCCTGCCCGGCTTCGCTGTCGACAACCGCGGTCTCGGGCGCATACGCGCGACCGGGGCCGCCGCTTGTTCCTTCTCCGTCGGCAGCACTCTGCCCTGGGTATGGAGTTCGTCGGATTCGGGCACGCGTCCGGCTGGCAACGGTGTCTTCGGCGCCCTCGGCTCGGGTGCGCTTGCGTCGGCGCTGCTGCCGTGGTCCGGCGTCTGGACCGCTGCTCCTGCTTCGAGTAGCGTCGTCGCTGGCACTGCGTCGTCCGCTGCTTGCATTGGCGCTGTTGGCGCCGTCTTGTTCTGCTCGCTGTCTGTCAGCGTCGGCGTCAACACCGGCGATCGTCCTGCTCCGGTCGTCATCTGCTGCGCCTCGGCCAGCACTGCCTTCGGCTGATTCGGCAGTATCACCATGCTGACTTGGTGGCTGCTGTGTCGACGGGTTGTCGTCGGCTGCTGCTCCGCTGGTTGGGGAGCTACGTCCAGTGCCCTGCGGGGCTGCTTCGTCTTCGGGTGTGTCGGCTGCGGTGTCGGTGCTGCGTTCTGGAGTGGCCTCAAGGCTCGTGGGGGTCACTCCAGCAACACCTTCACCTTCGCCGTCTATTTCTGCCCCAACTTCTCCTTCGAGATCTGCTTCCGCATCTCCAGCGGCAACAGCCTCTTCGTGCAAATCAATGGCTATATCTTTAGCCATTTGCTCCAGCAAATTCGTAGGGTAGTAATACGGCACTAAAAATGAGCAATGCGTCACGAGCTCGTGTCCAGACTCGAGCATCTTGATGCGATAGTTATCATAGCCGGCCTGCTCAATCACTTGACCAGGCCCTCTCCACTTGTGGCCAAACTTCGTAATTTTCGGCCCTCTGGCGGGTCGATACATCCACACTAGCTGCCCTGCTCTGTAGTCACTGCGGCTCCTCACATTACGCTGATTGTAGTACATAGCTTGGCGCGCCTGCTCCTTCTGCAAAGCGAGCGCCGCCAATTCATTTGCGGTCTCTAAATCTCGAAGTAGAACTTCATGGTAGGCGTCTAGCGTTCGGTGCGGGTGCGCCAGTCGATTCCTCCGCAGCAGCTCTGCAGGAGTCCTCAACTTACGCCCCATCATGAGCTCATTGGGTTGATACCCGTGGGTTGCGTGCTTCGAGGAGTTGTACGCGTAGAGCGCACAAGGTAGGAAATCATCCCAGTCATCCTGGTTTTCATCCACGTACAGGCTAACAATATATTTCCATGTCCTATGAAATCTTTCCACCAGGCCCAATAACTTCGGTCTGTAAGGCACGGGAGTGGACTGCTTCACTTGCAGCAGGTCTAACAACTCTCCCGTGGCCTTACTGCTAAATTCCATGGCCCCGTCCATCATTATCTCCCTCATAGGCCCGTACACGAGCACAACTTTGTCCATTAGAAATCGCGCAATCGACTTCGCCGTGTGCTCAGGCTCTGCGGCTGCTACAGCGTAGCGCGTAGTATACTCCACTGCCGCAATTACGTAGCGGTGACCATTTGCGGTCACTGGTAATAGCCCAGCAACATCAATGGCCCAGCGGTCACAGACCGCACCAGTTCGCACGCTTCGTAAGGGTGGCACTACGGCTTTCGGGCGTGCCTTGCGTGACCCGCAATCTTGGCACGCCGAAACCCAGTGCTGCACGGCCTCACGCATCTTCGGCCACCAGTATAGCTGCCTCACTCGCTCGAAGGTCTGAGGCCCACGCAGGTGTCCTGCCCAGATACTGTCGTGGGCCTCTTTAAAGGCCAGCGCCCAGTAGACAGCGGGCAAAACCACCCGGGCTTCGCCCTCATCCGTCTCGATATTAATCAACCCCGCCTCATCTGTGAACACTCGCTGGCCCTGGTAAGAGCCCCGCTCCTTCAGAGCCCTTACCATGACAGACTGCTGCTGCTCGCGACGGATATCGTCATCCGTAAATTGGACGATCCCCATTTCAGCAGCTTCCACTCGCTGCACGCAAACTGCGCGTACTACTTCATCGGCTGCCCGATCAATGTCGGCTGTCACTGCATCCACCACCTCACCCGACTGCAGGTATCGTGCTGCTGCAGCTGCGTCGGCAGGTGGTGTCTGCTTAGTAGTTGCAGTTTCTTCTCGTAGCCGCTGCACGGCTAGTTGTGCTAGTTCCCGCTTTCCTGTCTTCACGACCTGCTGAGCGTCAGCCAGCAACTTCACCTCAGCGGTGACCAACTCGGCCACCGCATCCGCACACACGGGCTCGTCGCCCGAGCTCTCCTGACTACTCAGAGCCCTTTCCACCACCATGCTGCTCGACTGAGAGCTCTCCGGCTGCTGCGCCGGCTCACTCCCTTGCACTACATCGTCTTGGCGTGGTCGCCGTATGGCAGGCTCATCCTCGGGCCCGCCTTCTTGCCCTACTTCACCAACTACTTCAACAAGCCCTGCCGGCCCTCTCGATAGTGCGTCAGCTACGCAGTTCTCCTTGCCCGGCCGGTAAATTATATCAAAATCATACTCTTGAAGGGTCAATGCCCACCGGTGTAGCCGCCCGGCTGGCTCTTTAGCCGTCATCAACCATTTTAGCGCCACGTGATCCGTGACGATGGTGAACCTACGACCATAGAGATGTGGCCGAAAAAGCCTCACGGCCCACACCACTGCTAAGCATTCCAATTCTGAGATGGTGTACTTCGACACCGCTGGACTATTAACCTTAGAAGCGTAGGCAACCGGCTGGTCACCCCGCCCTTGATCTTGCGATAGTACAGCTCCTAATCCTGCCTTTGTCGTCAATTTGAAGGGCAAATTGTAGTCAGGATAAATTAATACCGGCTTGGTACTCAACCAGGCCTTCGCCCACGTGAACGCCTCTTCCTGCGCTGCTCCCCATTCCCACTTGCTCGTCTTGCGCAACAAGCGCGTCAGCGGGGACAGCTTCGCCCCAAATTCAGGTACGAACCGCCTGTAATAACCGGCCAACGCAACAAATCGTCTAACTTGAGCGTCATCCGTAGGTGTAGGAAAGTCAACAATAGCTTTCACCAGTCGATCGGTTGGCTGAATGCCGTCTGTCGTCAATTCATGTCCTAAGTACTCCATTCTTGTTGAAGCAAACGAACACTTGGCTGCCTTCAGGCTGAGACCCGCCTCCGCCAGCCGTTCCAGCACTACCGCCAATTCTACGACGTGTCGCGCGACCGTTCCCTGCGAGAAGATCACCACGTCATCTAAGTAGACCAAACAGCAGACCCACGTAAGACCCCTTAACACGCAATCCATTAATCTTTGAAATGTGCTTGGTGCGTTGCATAGGCCGAAGGGCATGCGTCGAAATTGAAAAAGTCCTCTTCTCGTAGTGAAGGCTGTCTTGGCCTTGTCTTCTTCTGCTACCCCGAGCTGCCAATACCCCGCGTGTAGATCCAAACTCGTAAAGCGCCTAGAACCGTACAGTGCCTCGAGTGTTTCATCCACTCTGGGCAGAGGGTAAACATCTTTGATAGTGACTGCATTTAGGGCCCGGTAATCAATACAAAAACGCACACTTCCGTCTTTCTTCCGTACCAAAACCACTGGAAAGCCCCACGCGCCCTCTCCTTCTTCTATGACTTCATCTCTGAGCATATCGTCAACTTCTTTGTCGATAATTGCATTTTCAGACACGGCATGCCGCCGCCTGCGCAACATGATAGGCGCAGCGTCGCCTGTATTAATGTGGTGCTGCACGTTTACTTTCGCCAACGGAGGACATCCCTCCTTCTTTTCAATAATCTCTGCATACTGGCGCAACAGCGCGATGAACAAGTCCTTGTCCTTCGGCTCCATGTCGCCAATCTTCAAGCTGGCCTCGTTGGTCAATGGCGCAGCGTCCTCCTTCCGCAATGTGGAGACCCACTTCGCCACTCTAGCCCTTTCGAGCTCACCATTCATCTCTAAAATTTTCATAGTGTCTTCAGTAGGAACCCACGTCCCCAAAGCTGCCCTTGCCGGCAACTTCTCGCGTCTGCCCTCAATATTTAGGACCGCCACTCGCACCATGCCGTCTTTCACCGTGTCTAGCGTCGGTGCCATCAATAAATGGCGCTTGCTGCCAGCTTTTGGCACAAAGATGCCGGTGGTGCCATCCGCTGCGTCGACCATCACCCGCACTACGCTCTGCGTATTAGTAGTCAGCTTAATAGTCTTAGCCAGCCGTACAGTGGCCTGCCGCTGCTCACCGGCCTGCTGCAAAGTCGTCGCGCCGTGACACGTGAACGGAAGGATGACTTTCCGTCCGTCACTGTCGCGATATTTCAATTCTCGGGCCCCGAAGTCCATCTTGGCCTGCTTCTCGACCATCCAGTCTTCTCCTACGAGGAACTCACTCCCTTGGCCTTCGACCACCAACGCGTCAATCGTCACGCGCTGCTGATACTGGGTGGTGCCGAGGAACCGCCACACGCCGAGTACCTTCGACCGCCCGCCTCCAAAACCAACCACGACATCAATAGGGGCGTCTCTCGTGAGGCACCGCCCGTATCGGCGTAACTCACACCCCGCCGCGCTATACTGGGCACAGCTATCCAGCCGCACCTCCTGGGTGTGGCGTCTCGTGAACGCCAGCAGTGCTGTCGGCAGACAGCTGGGCTCGCCTGCCCCTGCTGCCCGCAGCTGCGCTTCTCTCCGCGTCTTGCCGCCATCCTCCGACACCAACTCCACGTCGCCGTAGTTGCCCTGCTTCGCGTAGGTGTAGCCGCCCTTCTTCTGGCGACTACCCTTCTTGACCTTCGTCTGCTGAAACTCCACGCCCACCGTCTTCCGCTGCTCTTTCTGCTGACGTCGGCGCTGCAGCCGATACGCCCGCCTCGCCACTTTGTACTTCTTCACTGCTTTCACGGCGCGCTTGCGCGCTGCCCGCATTTCGGCCAGCGTTCCCTCTTCCGCCAACACTACCGGCAACTCGTCGAGCCATTGGCGCTCGTACGCCAACCACTCTGCTTCAAGCGCGTCGGTCCTTCGCTGGCTCGTCGCCACCTCCGGCTTCCGGGTCGGCTGCTTCTCCTTGCTGCGTACAGCCAGCCTGTCGCTGCCTTCATCTCTCGTCGGCTGGGGTGGCAGGCTGGTTTGCATCGCCGCCACCTCCAGCTTCTTCACCGCGGCAATGACGCTGCGCACTTCCTGACGGCGAGCCTCGACCGCCACCTGCTGCCGCTGCACTCGTCCGATCGCTCGCTGGGCCATAGCCCGCAGGACTCTGGCCCGCTCTTGTTGTCGTTCTCGTAGTTCGCCAACGAGAATGTGTTGGACGGCAGCCAACTCGGCTTCCGTCCGACGCTGTCGTCTTCGCGCTGCTGGCGTGCCGCCCCCGCTGAGCAACACAGTCGGGTGCGTCAGGCCCGCACGCAGCTTCGTCTCGCCCTTCGCGCTCTCCGCTTCGGCTTCCGTACTCACGTGCTCCGCCACATCTGCCGACACTGCGCTCATGCGCACATCCACCGTCGACTTCTCCACCGTCGACTTCTCCACCGGGTGCTTGCATCGCTGCACCCGGTCCCGTTCTTCCACTCCGCCGTCATCTACACCACTCCGACGTACTTGCACTCCGCCTCCTCCTTCCAGTCCTCCACTCTTCCCCTTGGCTGCTCCACCGACGCCGCCGCTGCCGCCACTCTCCCACTTGCCGAGACCACCGGTCCCGCAAGTACTCGCCGTCGACTTGCCGGTGACATCGACCACCGCCGACATGCTGGTGTCGTCGGCCGCCGCCTTCTCCTCGGCGCAGTCGGTCGCTGTCGTCTTGCCGGCGACATCACCGTCTCGCATCGGCGCTCCCTGCAGCTCTTGCTCCTTCTTCGCAGCTGAGCTCTCGTTGTCGTGGGGGCGAGCTCTTCCTGGCGACAGTAGAGTCCCCCCATCTACTGCCGCTGCCCGTTTCCCGCCGCCGCTGCTGGTGTCGACCCGTTCGTAGACTCGCCCGCCGTCGGCTTCACGGCCTGCTTGCTCTCCACCTTCGCCATGTCCGCGTTCCTCATCGCGCACTCTCGCCACCAGTGACCGTACTGGCCACAGTAGCTGCACGGCGACTCAGCCTTTCGCTGCGCGATCGGCTTGTAGTCGCCGGGGCCGTAGTTGCTGAGCCCCTGATCTCCGCGTCCTGCGCCACGCCCGCCTGCGTAACCACGTCCACCACCGTAGCCACCACTTCCACCTCCACGACCGCCGCCATTGCTGTAGCCGCCTCCGCCTCGACCGCCGCCGTAGCTGTTGTAGCCGCCGCCGCCGCGTCCACCATTCGTGAAGTACGCCTTCGCTTCCTCGCCCCCGTCTTGCTGGTTGCCTGATGGTGCACTGGCTACCAGAGAGACGGTGGCTGCCGCACTTTCTTCGGTCTTCTGGACCTTCGATGCCTTCGGCCGATTGGCTGATGGCTTGCTTCCTGAGTCGCCCATCTTAGCGGCTATCATCAACGCCTGCAACGCGGCGAGAGACAGTGGGTCCTTGGCCGAAGCCTTGGCCAACCCACTCACTGCTTTGCCCGACGTATCGAAGCTCGGTGGGACGTCGGCTCCTCCGCCGAACCCGAGCCCCAACCTGCTCCAGTCGATCTGGTCGGCAAAAGCCGTCTTCGGCTTCTTGTTCCTGCCGGCCGTCGAGTTCTCGTCCTCCGCCAGCTCCCTATCCTCGCGGTACCGCTTCTTCGCTACGCGCCAGTCGGTGATCTTCCGACCTTCGCCGTACTCCCCGCACTTGTCGACCGCGAACTGCACGGCCTCCTCCAGCGTCTGCGGCTCTGCGGTACGTACTTGCGTCGCCGTAACTTCATTGTTGATGCCATTCAAAAACGCCTCCACGTATGATTCGGCTAACACTCTCTTTCCGAACCCAATGTCTGTTAGGCTGTCTGCGAAGTCGCTGAGGCGTTCCCCAGGCTGCTGGACTCGCTTGGCAAGCCGCTGCTGGATCTGCCAAGTGTTGTCGCGCCGCCCGTACTTCCTCCTCATCTTGCGGGTAAGTTGTTCAAACGTCCGCTCTTCGCTGTCGAGCGTCTCACTAATACCGATCAACCACTTGCTGGCTGCGCCTTTCAGGTGAGCTGTCGCCCCGTAATACAACTCCTCCGACGTCCACACTTCGCCATCCAACGCTAGTTGCCGCTGAACTTCCTGGGGGACGGTGGCGAGTCATGCTTCTACCGACTCGTCCGCCGTGCCCCGGAAGTCGTCAATCCACAGCTTCTTGCGCTTGTGTCTGCGCATTGGAGCTTGCGGTGGTGTCGCGGTTGGCATCGCCGCTGGCTGCCCGATGAAACGCTTCATCATCGACCGCTGCTGACCAGGGGTGAGGGCACCCCACCAACTCATTGACTCAAGCTCGTCGTCACCGCCACCGGCCACTTCATGCTGATTCGACTGCGCTCGGGCGCCGTAAGGCGTCCGTCCTCCTGCTCCACTTCGACTGCCGCCGTCACCACCATTTCCACCGCCACCCGCATCGTCACCGGAGTCGTCTCCGTGTCCGCCGCCACCGTCATCGCCTCCTGCGCCTCTCTCTCTCTCTGGTTGGACGGTGATGGCACGTGCCTGGAGCGTGACTGCTGTCCCGCTCCACCTCGGCCACCGCGACCATCATCATCCTCGTTGTTGTTGGGGCCGTCGCTGTCGTCGCTGTGCCCGCTGTCCGTGTCGTGGTCAGCCGCGGCAATCACGACGCCGCTGCTGACTAGGACTTCGTCTCCGTCACCGTCGCCATCGTTCTGGCTCAAGCGTAGCCGGCTTCGAGTAGTCGCCCGCCTCTTTGGTCTCGGTGTGCTACCTCTCGCCGTCGACGCACGCGTCGCTGCTCGGGTCGAAGCCCGTGTCGTCGGTGTGCTGGGCTGCTGCGTTCCGCTTCGGCTTCCTGCCACCATGGTCGTCGGTCTGCCGTGCTCGCCCAATAAACTTCGTTTCTGCTTATGCTGCTTCTTCCTTCCTCTCTTCACCGTCTCTCTCTCTCTGCCTTCACCTTCTCTCTCACTCTGCCTTCACCTTCTCTCTCTTCACGTCTTCACTCTTCAGCTCTGGGTTCTCACCACTGGGCCGACCTCGTGAAGGCTTCCGTCTTCGGCTTAGGAAACCAACCGTGTTGGAAGGCCCCTGTATGTAGACCACCAAGTAAGCGGTCGTGTTCGTTCCTCCGCTCTTGTGTGCTGCGCCAGTCCTGTCTTCGGCCGCAAGACGGTGTTCTGGTGGCTACGGCTGCTAGTCACCACCTACTCGTCTAACCTACCAATGCACACGGCCACTAGCAGCCGACTTGTCCTTGCCCACACAAAAAGAGGTCGGGCCCTCGATACCACTCGAGTCTCCGCCAGGGGAGGGTGATGGGGGCTAAACTACCGGGGGCTAAACTACCCTCTCTTGCTCTTTCCCTCCGCCTGCGTCGCGGGCTGCTGATACCGGCGGTCTCACGGGGCTGCAGATACCCGTCTCACCAGGTACTCGAGGGGCCACACTAGAACGAGCACTACCTGTAACTGCGTCTGTATTTAGCTTTAGCAGCAATACCGCTGCTCTGCGTCTTGTCCGTGCTGTTGGCTGCACGTCCAATCTTAGAGTGAGTGTCCCGAGTGGAAATGGTCCGTACCGTTCCCCTCGGGTTAACTACCGTCCTCGGTCGGGCACTACCGGCAACTTGATGTTTGAGACGCCGCCTTGCGAAACGGCGCGTATCAGGACGTAAGCAGTGGGTGACTGACCCGTCGCGGGGCGACTGTACAAGGTGTTTGACTATCTACGGACTGTCGCAGCGAGCGCGGCAGTGGCTCTCGGCCTCCCATTCTGCAAAACTGATCTGGGGGCGCGAGGTGGCCAAGGAAGGAAGACGCCGGCGCTGGCGACTGACGGCGCCGTGCTTCGTGGGCGTCGGGCAAGGGCGGGTGAGCGCGAGGGAGCACGGTGGGACCGCCGGACTCCCGGGGATGGGCGAGGACGGGTGTCACGACGCCTGGGTGACTGGGCGTTCGTGAGGAAGACAAGGAAGGACAAGAAGGGGTGCTGCCAAGGCGCGCGATGATGGCGCGAGGTGCGGACCCAAGGACGCAAGACTAAGAAGGAAGAAAACGCAAGAGAGAAGACGGTCAGTCGTGAATTTACCTTTAAAGCTAACAAGCTGCATTTTTCATATTTGCGGTCTTGTTGGTGCTCACTCACAGCTTTCTCAAAGCAACCTTCGCCTCCGTTCCCATACAGCGCAGGACGGTCCCACCCAAAGGACGGCTCGCGACACGTGGTGGAGAAGCAGGGTACTGTCCTCGCTGTGGAACAGTGTTGGAGGTTGCCGTAGCAGACCAAGCGTCAGTCATCCGAGTCCGGAGATCGTTCGGAGCCCAGCGCCAAGGAGCGTGTCGACCAGCAGCGTCAAGGATCGCTAGCGCAAGTCGGGGCTGTGCCGAACGAGTCGAGCCAGGACGGACGCAAGGAACGGTTCTAGAAGGAGGACCGTGCTACGAAGCCGTTTGTGAGTCGTTTATACTGGAGAAAAGTCTATCGTGGAGAAAAAGTTTGTTGAAGACCGTGAGCTAAGTGAATTGGAGAATCAAGAGTCGAAGATGTCAGAAAGTAGTGAAGAAGACCGTGGAGAAGAACAGTCGACCGTGCAACCTTCGCCTTTGAGGCGCAGTGTGAGCGTGGGAGGCCAAGAGAACGAGAACCGTACTAGCGTGCTCCGTGCCTTGTGGGCACTGCAGCACCAGGAAGAGCAGAAGGAAGCTGAAGAGAGGTTTGCCGCCGAGCAAGGCGATGAGGATGATGAAGATGAAGAAGAAGACGAAGATGATGAAGATGACGAAGATGGAAGTGAAGAAGATGAAGGTGCCGACCAAGGGGACCGAGTGATGACGGAGCCTGGCTACGAGCGAGAAGCTGAGGCCGCTCGCTACCGTCGAGAGCTCGAAGAACGCTACGTGGCTGAAGTAGCGCGAGCACGGTGGATGTCTCCTGGTGGCCAAGGCTACGGTGGGTACGGTGGAGCGTACTACCCGCCGCCGGTTGAGTACGGTGGATATGGGCGTGCTCAAGGAGAGACCCCTCCAGGCCGCCGTCCAAGCGGGTTTATCCCGATGTACACTGGTGCCGAAGTCCGCCGTTCCGACAGCCCGGCGTACGGTTGGAACCAGACGGCTTGGCCTGCTCCGCCGCATGAGCCTCCGAGACCGTTCGGTTGGACTCCTAGCCCTGGATGGAGCCCTGCACCGGCCGAGAACGCTCCGACCCAGGTCGTGATTAAGAAGGAAAAGACGAAGAAGTCGACGGCTAAGAAGGCAGCAACGGTCGCGACTACGGCGACTCCGACAAAGCCCTCAACCGTTCCAGGTCCTCCTAAGAAGAAGAAGACGGTCAAGAACGGTGGGATTCCCACTAGCAAGGGTGGAATGACGGCTGGGGTGAACGCCTGGAACGCTTCTCCGTTCCCGGCGCAACCATCGGCAACCACGCCAACCAACTTGATTGCCGTCTCGCAAGCTACATCACATGCTGTGAAAGTTTTACCGTTCTTCTACTCGGACCTTACTACCGTGGAGCGAGCGCGCACCTTCTGGGAAGCGTTCGAGGCGAACACGGAAGGTTTGCCGGACACGAGCCGTCTACTCGTATTTCAGCAGAAGTTGAAGGGCCGTGAAGCCGAGCGTTGGTGGAACAACTCGCACATCAAGACGTTCAAGACCTTGAAAGTGCGTTTCCACAACCACTTTTTGAGCCGTACTGCCGATGAGCTCTGGGAACGGTTACACTCGACCAAGCGTCAGAAGGGAGAATCGATCGAGGAGTGGGGCGACCGTGTCACCGACCTTTGTGACTCGCTAGACTACCCCGACGCCCGGATGCGCTATCAACTGTTCCGTCGCGGTCTAAACAACCGTCGGATGTTGGCCATCCTGGACTCGAGCCCGGCTCGTGACATCCCTGAAGCGTGCGAGTGGTTGATGGTGAAGGACATGTACCGTCCAGTGGACGAGGACGAGGACTTCGAGGACGCTACACCGTCCAAGTCGGTCGCTCCGTCCAAGTCGGCCGCAGCGTCCGAGACGCCGGCTATCCTGAAGCCGATGGTGGACCAGGTCAAGGCGCTGGCACAGGAAGTGCGTTCGTTTGTGAAGGACGAGAAGGAGTGGAGGACAAAAGTTAACAACGAGCTGCGTGCTTCGCCTCCGCCGCAGTATGCGATGCAGACGATGGCGACCGTACCGTCCGTTTCCCCACCTCCTATGCAACAACAGCCTCCGAGGAACGGTCAAGCGTTCCGGGGGATTCGCATGGATGACGATGGGCGAGACCAAGAGGGCGCTCCTATCTGTGGACGCTGCCAGTATCGAGGACACGGTCGTGCAAACTGTCGCCGTCAATCCTTCACGTGCCGCCGGTGCAACCAATTCGGGCACATGCAAGTCGAGTGCGAACAACCGCCGCCGCCACAACAATCTGGGGGCTTCCAGAGTGGTAACGGGAACGGTCGTCGCTGGTGTTCGTTCTGTCAAGTCGAAGGTCATACTATGGGGGGCTGCCCGACCGTCAAGAGGCTGAGAGACCTCGACGCGAAGCAGCAAGCCGAGCAATGAAGACGGCGAGAGGAAGGGGAAGGGAGAGCCGCTCCTTCCTCTAGCCTGAAGAACGGCTCGGAGGGTGACCGTGGGCGTGGAGAAGAGAAGAACGCCGCAGTTGCCGTCCCTGAAAAGGTGAAGAGCGGGATGAGAAGTGATGGAACGGAGACGAAGAGAGGACGGACTTGGGTATACCGTGCTGGCGATGCGGAACTGGCGGAGCCCAAGAACGGTGGTGACGTGACGGAGTGCCCGGTTGTGGGCGTTTGTGACAAGGTGAAAGAGAAGACGGACGACGAAGAAAAGGAGTCGATCGCTAGTATGGAGAAGGTGAACACCGTGAGCGAGACGGTTGAAAAAGAAGTGAAAGAGAGCGTCGTGGTGAGTGTTCCTGAGCCAGAGAACGGAAGCGGGCTCAAGACCGTACCCGGCGAAGAGGACAAGGTCGAGCTGTCTGGAGAAACCGTGAAGGTTGGGGCTGACGAGGGTGAGCGGGGTGGCACGAATGCACCGTCGCCCCTCAAACGCTTGTTTTCGGACGATGAGCTGGACGCCATGGAGAAGTCCACGCCGGGCCAAGAAGCGACGGTCCTGGCGGGCACGGAAGTAGCTGTGGAAACGGAAGAGTACGACAAGGAACTAGAAGATCGGCTCTATCCGCTGGACGAAGTCGAATTGCAAGAGCGCGTAAAGAAGATTGCTGAAACGAAGAAGGAACTGACGATCGAAGAGATGGCTAGCTACTTAGGCTTGCCGGTCGACGTCCTCAAACGAACGAAGGCGGCATCCAAGGAAGAGATGACCTCCCCTGAATACTGGCAAGATTGGTTTGAAAAGACGCTCAGGAATTCGACCGAGGCAAAACGGGCTAACCGTGATTTTAGGGACGCCTCAACCGTTCCTGAACCTCCGAGGGTCCTCTCGACTAGCAGGATCGTCGAGCGTTTTGGGCTACCGCCGGGAGGTGTTAAGGAAAAGAAGAAGAGTATGCTGACTGAGAATGAAATGGACGCTAAAGACGCTGAAGCGGTGGTGTATTCGAACATTGGAGTTCCAGCTAGGGACGGTCCGGTGGGGGATTCCGCCGGGAGAGACCGTGAGGAAGGAGAGGAGCGGACGGTGGAAACTTCGCCACGATTGATCCGTGCTTTGGGAAGACGATCTGTGTATGAATGGCTAAAGAAGGTAAGAGACGAAGAAACGCCTCTAGAACCGTCCCACCGTGACCGTGTGCCCGAAGTGGACTGGGTTCGCCTTCTCACCGTGACGGCCGAGTTGACAAAGCGCGACTCCGTTCCGCTGCCGGACTGGGTGACTTTCTCGGAGTGGGTGGAACGCTATCACGCGGAGTGTGGCGAACTAGTGTGGAAAAAGCTGCTAGAGCACGAAACTGGCAAGGTGAGCCCGCTGAGAGGAGGAAAAGGAACGAGGACCAAGGAACCCGAGGAGTTCGATAGCTCGTGTTTGTATGTGGAGGTGGCCGAGGCCGTGCACGGAGTGGGTCTGTACCCCGAGCGCGAGGAAGACATCTCACACTACGTGGAGGTCGTGGAACCAGGACGGCTTCCTCCGGAACGGTCCGGCAAGCGTGGGCTCGTGGAAGTGGTGACGGTCGAGCTTCCGAACGGTTTCGGACTCCGCCGAGATGAGGCTGAGGAAACGGAGGAACCTGAAGTAGTTCCAGGAGGTCGCCGTGTCGTGTGTGCTGTGGGAAGTTATGAAGCCCTCTCGGGTGGGTTTATCGACTGCCTGCCGTCGAGCATGTTGGCCGACACTGGAGCGACGCTGAGTCTGGTCGACAAGTTGGTATTGAAACGGTTGGGACGAGCGAGGGAAAGCTTACGTCCGTACGACGGTCTTGTGCGTAGCTCGTCAGGCCACAAGCTCCGTATCGGTGGATGGATCACGCTGCCCGTGCGTCTGGGGTCGCTCGAAGCCAACCTGAACCTGTTGGTGGCTGAACGGTTAAACTGTGACGCGATTCTCGGAGTTGACGCGCTAGCCGTGTTTGGGGCGGTGATTGACGTGGAAGAACGGACGATGACACTCAAGGGTACAAAGGAAGTGCTGGAATTGGGAGCTACGGTTGTGCAAGAAACCTACTTGACGGCCATGGCCGTGTCCGTCCGGCTACCTCCGCGAGGACAAGCCCTCGTGACGACTAATGTCCTCGGAGAGGTGGGCGACAAGGCTACGGTGCTGGTGGAGGGTTCGTTGGGCCTACCGCCTACGCTGTGTGTCGCTAGGACGCTTTGCACCGTTCACGAAGGGCAGGTGATTGTCGAAGTTTGTAATGCGTCCACGGATGAATACTGGATCCGTAAGGGAACGGTGGTTGCTGCCACGTCCGTGATTCCTGAGTCTGCCTTCACGCCGGTGGAGCCGCCTGTGAAGCGTCCGACTTCAGCCAAGAGCGTGCCGAGAGACTCGAAGGAAGACGTAGCGATCGAAACCGTGAAAACAACGACGGAAGAGAGACCGGACCGTCCCGTAGAGATTGTGGAAGCTCCAAAGCCCGAAATCCCGCCGGACAAGGGCATGGAAGCCGACTTCTCAGACTCTGATTTATCGAACGAGCAGAAGAGTTTGTTCCAGGACGAATTGAACGGTTTTAGTGATATGTTTGTGGAGTCCTCGAAGAAACCTGGACGGACAGAGCTTTTGAAGTTTGAAATTGATACTGGAGATAGCAAGCCGATCAAACAACAACCGTACCGTGTCTCAGGTGCGGAAGGGGAAGTCATGGAAGCAGAGGTTGACCAGTACTTGGAGATGGGCTTCATCCGTCCTTCTCGTAGCCCTTGGGCCAGCCCGGTGCTCATGATCCGTAAACCCGACGGAGGGATTCGTTTCTGTATCGATTACCGCAAGTTGAACGCTGTGACCGTGAAAGACTGCTACCCTATGCCGTTGATCGATGACATTCTGGACGTGCTGGGGGGAGCTAAACTGTTCTCCACGATTGACATTGCTTCCGGCTATTGGAACGTGCCAATGCACGAGGACAGCGTGGCCAAGACGGCCTTTACTTGCAAGTACGGTCTCTACGAGTGGCTCGTTATGCCCTTTGGCCTTTGCAATGCGGTGCCTGCTTTCGAGCGTCTAATGGAGACGGTGTTGGTGGATTTGAAGTGGCGAGTGTGCCTCGTTTATTTGGATGACTGTGTTGTCTTTAGCGATGACTTTCCGTCTCACTTGGTCCGTGTTCGTCAAGTGTTGACACGGTTCCGTGAAGCCGGATTCAAGCTCAAGATGAAGAAGTGCCATTGGGGGCGGAACCAAGTGGCGTTCCTCGGTCACATCGTGACGCCGTCGGGCATCCTGCCGAACCCCGAGAAGGTAAAGGCCGTGATGAACGTGCTGCGTCCAAGTGACGTGCATGGAATTCGATCGTTCCTGGGCTTGACTAGCTACTTCCGTCGGTACATCCCGGGGTACGCCTTGATATCGGCTCCTCTAGAACGTTTGAAGATGAAGGATGAACCGTTCCATTGGAATGAAGACTGTGAGAGCGCATTCCAGCAATTGAAGCGTGCTTTGATGAAACCTCCGATTCTGATCTACCCTGACATGAAGAAACGGTTCAAGCTCTACGTGGACTCCTCTCGCTATGCCGTGGGAGCGTGCCTGATGCAGGAAGCGGACGGTCGCGACCGTGTCGTGGCCTACGCTAGCAAGTTGCTCACGGGATCGCAGAAGAACTGGATCACCAACCAGGACGGGATCTCTGAGATCGAATGCTGGGGCGTTGTCTGGGCGACACGCAAGTTCCGGTGCTACCTAGACAAGCGAGAGTTTGATGTTTTCACGGATCACCAGGCTTTGACTTGGGTATTTAGCCCTGGCAACCGTACGACTAACGCTAAATTGGCACGGTGGGCAATGGAACTGTCGAGTCTTCAGTTCAAGGTGCATCACCGTCCCGGGACCTCGATGGGGCATGTCGACGGGTTGTCGCGACTGCCCATGGGCAGTGTGAACGCGGTGACAATGGCGGACATACTGAATCCTGCGCCTACGATGACGGACCTCCTGAATCCGGAACCGAGCTCGGTGGAGCCCGAAGTCCCGTCTTCAGTCGGGGAGCGTGACCGTGTCGCTAGGGACGGAGAGGACGCTGAGTACAAGGAGAGCGAACCTCCGGAACCCTCTGGTGACTTCGACTTTAACGACGATGAGGAGTTGGAGCTGGAGCTCGAGAACGGACCTACGGACGAGGAGGTCGGCGACGCTTCGCCGCAGCCGACGCCTCCCTCGCTGGTCGATCTCTTTGGGTTAGACTCAGAACAGTTCATGGAGGAGCAACAGAAAGTCTCCTGGATCAAGGTATTGCTCGCTTTGTTGGAGGACGGAGCGCTACCCCTAGATCCGTTCCTGAGACGGAGGATTGTAGGTTTGGCTCCCAAACATCTAGTGGTGAACGGTCTATTGATGCGGTATGTGCACTTGCCGGCCAACGTGGGTCCGGCGCGGACGGTGACGGTTCCTGTGGTGCCTTTACCGTACGTCGAGACGGTGCTACACTTCTGCCACCGAGACTTGTTGTCTTCCCACTTGGGCTTGACGAAGACGATCGAGAAAGTGAGGAGACACGCCTACTGGCCTGGATGGCGTAAGGACGTTGCCGAATTTGTAAGAGAGTGTGCCAAGTGTGGAGGCGGAAAAGGACCTCGACCGTGGACGTCTGGAAGGATGCAACGGATGCCGGTCGCTGACTTGACGGGACCGTTCTCTCTCCTGGTTGTCGACGCTGTCGGTCCGTTACCTGAGACTGAGCGCGGCAATAAGTACATTCTCGTGTTCGTAGATTACTTTACACGGTGGGCCGAGGCTTTTGCCGTGGCTGCTTTGGACTCGATCACGTTTGTGGATGCGATGGTGAACGGTGTGGTCTCTCGACACGGTGTGCCGTCCAGACTGCTCAGCGACAACGGACGGAACTTCACGTCGGAAGTGGCCAAGGCGTTCTACCAGACGCTTGGCATCCGGAAGCTGTTCGGCGCTGCCTATCACCCGCAGACGCAGGGACTTGTGGAACGGTTCAATGGAACCCTGATTGGAATGCTACGGATGCACGTTGACGAAGCACAGACGGACTGGGATGTCTACTTGCCCAGAGTGCTATTTGCTTACCGTTCGGCGTACCACGAGGCGCTCGGCGATTCGCCGTTCTTCTCGCTGTACGGCCGTGACCCGGTGCTGCCTCTGGACGTGGCCTTTTTGAACCTGGGAAAGAAGTGGAAGAGCAACGAGGTCGCTCAATATCGGCGCGAACTGTACCGTTCTCTGAGGGACTCCAGACATTTGGTGGAACGTCAGCTGATCAAGGCTCAAGACCGTCACGAACAGCGACTGAGAGACCAGGTGGAAGTGAACTTTGAAATCGGCTCGCAGGTCTGGGTGTACCAGTTCTTCCGGGCTAAGCGAGGAGAGACACGGACCAAGAAGCTGGCGTTCTCGTGGCACGGTCCCTACCGTGTTCTCGACAAGGTCGGGGAGAACGCCTACCGGATCGATATACCGTCTCATCCGAACAAGGTGGTGACCGTGAACGTCAACCGTCTAAAGAAATTTCGAGGGCGTTGGACCCGACCGTTCATGGACGAGATACCGGAAGGGCTTGTCGAAGAGGAAGCAGAGGGCGAAGACGGACCTCTAGAGGAGACGGACCTGCCCCCCTCGAGCTACACGGAACGGTTGACGCTGGGTGCCGAAGACACGGCTGTCGTTGGGACGGAGACTCCCTTACTGGAAGTCGTCGCCAAGCGCGTAGTGAACCGTGCTGCGGAGTACTTGGTATTGACTGCGAATTATGAGACTTTTTGGCTACCACGGGCCGCGTTGATGCCCGTGTACTCGGCGTTGGTGATCGCTTTTGAACAAGCAGAACGGAGAAAGAACGGGCTCCCGGAGCTCAGGAGGAGTGCTCGGCTGGCGGACGCCAATGCCGTTGCTGATGATGATGACTTGCTGCTGGTGTAAGTCACGGTGGAACGGTTCCCTATGAGTGATGAACAGAAGGATGAACAAAAGAACGGTGTGATGTTGGAATTGGGGAACGGTTAACCGTGAACGGCAAGCGTGTGTTTTTATTTTTGTGTTTAAGTTTCACGACTACTGGAAGAGAAAGAAAAAGAAAAATGATGAAAGTGCGAGAGGCCCTTCCCTTGGGGGTCTTCACTTGGAGTCCTTGTTCGCCTTGTCGTCGGGCGAAGAATCGCTGCTGGATACCCTCAAGGTGCTGACGAGGCCCTTGTTGCCGGCCTTCTTGTCGGAACCTCCCTTCGGAGGGTCGGGCTCGTCGTCGCTGCCGTCGGAGGCGTTCTCGTCAGGCTTGTCGTCGCCAGAAGCGTCGCTGGCCGCGTCCCCTTCGCCGCCGGATGGTTTCTTGGGAGGAAGTTCTTCGTCCTCTTCCTCTTCGTCGCTGCTGTCGGTGAGGCCGGTGTGGTCTTGCTGCTTGGGGACGGCGGGGTTGGACTTGGGGACGGTGGGGGTGGACTTGGTGACTGGAGGCGTCGGGGGCAAGATCACGGGCTCACCACCGTCCTCGAAGTCGGAGTCGTCCTCGCACTGCTCGGACGCCTTGAACTTCTTGTGGTCGTACTTGACGACGGACTTACCCTTGCCCAGACGCTTGGCCAGCTTCGCCTGGACGGAACGGAGGGTGATGTCGGACAGCAACTTCTTCCACGGACCTGTGGAACGGTTGCCGACCCAGTTCGGGTTTGGAGGGTCCTTCGTTGACACGTCCAGAGCGATCCGGGCGAGAGCGTTAGTCGTCAACCGTAGATGAGCCGGTCGCGTCGGGTCCAGAGCGTTACTCTGCTCGAGTAGCTCACGGATAGACGCGTAGCCTTCCTCGTCCACGCGCGTGTGGTCCAAGACGCGCTCGATCACGCGCTCGTAGTGGCTGGGGTCGTGACGGAGGAGTTGCGCGAGCTCATCTTGGGGCGGGTCGGCAGAATCGTCACGGGTCTTGGCCTTCTTGGCGCCCGTGGAGTGCTTGGCCGCCTTGCCGCCCATCCACATCAGGTGGTCGTGCGCACCGTTCTCGAACAGGCCCAGGAAGCCGTAGTAGCCGAATTCTTCAACGTTGTAGCTGATGAAGAGAAGGCGCCGCTGGCAGGCGACAGACTTGAGCTTGCGACGGGCGCCGGCGTCGTCCGTAGGCGCGTAGAGCGCGAGGATCAGGAAGGTGGGGCGGTGCGGGATGTAGAAGCGCCAGTGCTCGAGGTAGAGGTCCGGGTGCTGCTTGGGATCATACCAGGCCCGCTGGTCCCGCCAGCGATACGCGAGTCGCTCCGGAGTCGTGTCCTGCTCTTCGGCTTCGTCCTCGAGACGCGCGAGGTCCTCCTTGATCTTCTTGGGCGCGTTGCTGGGCAACTCGAACCAGGAGAGTCGGGACTTGGCCAGGGTGCGTCGCTTCTTGGCGGGTGGGGCTCGAGCCTTGCCCTTGCCGCGCGGGGAGGGACGCTTGGGCCGTGCGGCCGGGGGAGCGAACAGAGCGTGCACGGGTGGATCTTGAGGCGTCTGGAGGTCCGACGACGGGAGAATGACGGCGGTGCTGGAGAGCGAGAGCTGGGCGGCGGCGTCGCCGGCGATAGCTGCCATCGCGAGGTTGTCCAGGGCCTCGAGGCCGCTGGACAAAGGGTGAGCAGCAAACGCGGCACGGAGTCGCGCCCAAAGCTCGACTTGGGCACGGAGAGCGGCGTCGTCGTCGGCGTCCTTCGATTCGTCGTCGAGACGCTCGCGGAGCTCTTCCGCCGTTGGCGGCGCTGCCGACCGGGTCGTGGGCTTGGTCATGAGAGGCGGCGAAGGCGAGGAAGTCTCGAGTCTGGGGTTCGCGGCAGATTGCAGAATGGAGGAAAATCTGATGGGCAGTTGCCGTTGATGGCAACCGACCTGGACGGTACTCTGGCTCTGGGTCCGTCCCCATCAATCGTGGTCTGAGACTGAACGGCTTGGCAACGGCCGTTTCGAGTGGACACGGACGTGGAATGACACTTCAAGCAGGACGGATGCAGTGTATTACTGTTATTTCCGATTGACTCGGAGTGACCGTGGTCCAAGAGACCGTCGACTATGAAAGGCGAACGGCTTCACGCTTTCGAAGAAGCGTTTGCTGTGGGGTGTCCGACCTTGCCCGTCGCAGTTGAAGACTTGACGTGTCCCGAGGATGGAGTTTGTAGTGGCGCATCGTGTGGAGTTGACGTGGGTGGCGTGTGGGCTCCTGCTGGGCGCCGTGCTGTCGCCGTTGCACGGTCTAGTGACAGGACCGTTCTGTGCCGGGTGCGACCTGGTCTACAAATGGACTGGTATCATTCGACAGTGCTTCAAGCGCTACCGCAGCTACATGCTCAGCCCCGATGTGCAGGATGCTGGCACGCTACGTCGTTGGTGGATGCTAAGCGAGTCGTTGTTGGGGACGCCGATGATCGAGTTGGTGGTACAAGATGAACATCAGCACGGTTTCGGGCGTGTGATCTACAAGTTCTGTGACGCGTTTCACGCGTACTTCTACGTGTTCATACCAGAGACTGGCGAGTACGGTTGGAGAGCGACGACGCAGTACCAGGAAGACCTCCGTTCCAAGTGGGGAGATACTTTCCGCCGAGCGTGGTTTGTGATGTGTACGGGCTGGGCCGTGGTCCAGACGACCAGCTACGTGGCGACCTACAGCTTTCTCTCCGCGTACGATCTGCTGGAGACCGTCTGCCTGGGATGGTTCGGTGTGGCTACCGTGCTAGTGGCTGCGAACTACTATGTTGGGAACGGTGAAGGGATTGTACTCTACGGTGATATTGAGATCGGTTGGTGGCCGGCGTTGGTAAGCAGTGTGGTGGTGCTATCGGGTGTGACGAGTCGCGCGTGTCGGTGGCTCGCCTACACGAGACCGTCGCCGCTTTCCAAGATCGGAGACCTGTGCGAACAATTGAAAGAAACGATGGAGGACCGTGCGCAGATCGAGCGCCTGGCCCAAGCGTTCTGGAGAGAGGATGGAGGCGTCGGACCGGTGCCCCGAGATGCTGTAGAAGCCCTGCGAGCTGCTCGGGCGGCGCGGAACGCTATCCGTGAATCGCGCGCGAATCACCGTGAACTGTGGCAAGAAGTGCATGCCGTCGACGAGACGGACGAGGAGCCTCGACGAGGACGTCGAAGCACGGTCGGGGAGGATGTCCCGAGTGGAAATGGTCCGTACCGTTCCCCTCGGGTTAACTACCGTCCTCGGTCGGGCACTACCGGCAACTTGATGTTTGAGACGCCGCCTTGCGAAACGGCGCGTATCAGGACGTAAGCAGTGGGTGACTGACCCGTCGCGGGGCGACTGTACAAGGTGTTTGACTATCTACGGACTGTCGCAGCGAGCGCGGCAGTGGCTCTCGGCCTCCCATTCTGCAAAACTGATCTGGGGGCGCGAGGTGGCCAAGGAAGGAAGACGCCGGCGCTGGCGACTGACGGCGCCGTGCTTCGTGGGCGTCGGGCAAGGGCGGGTGAGCGCGAGGGAGCACGGTGGGACCGCCGGACTCCCGGGGATGGGCGAGGACGGGTGTCACGACGCCTGGGTGACTGGGCGTTCGTGAGGAAGACAAGGAAGGACAAGAAGGGGTGCTGCCAAGGCGCGCGATGATGGCGCGAGGTGCGGACCCAAGGACGCAAGACTAAGAAGGAAGAAAACGCAAGAGAGAAGACGGTCAGTCGTGAATTTACCTTTAAAGCTAACAAGCTGCATTTTTCATATTTGCGGTCTTGTTGGTGCTCACTCACAGCTTTCTCAAAGCAACCTTCGCCTCCGTTCCCATACAGCGCAGGACGGTCCCACCCAAAGGACGGCTCGCGACACGAGACCTACCCTACACATGCATCCGCGCTTGGTGGGTTCGCCGCCGACTCTTCACGGCCGCTCAGAGCCGCTCGTTGCTTGTCCGGCGTCGCCCTTCCGTCGTCCTTGACCTTCTGCCGTCCGGCAGTCTTGGTCGTCCCCCCTGCAACGCCCTTTCGCTGCCTTGCGATCTTCCACGGCTGGGTCTTCGTCGAGCGGTGGGTCAACCCGAACCCACGACCCGTCAGCACCCGCCGCCACCTTGGTCCTCTTCGCCGCCGTCCTTCGTCGTCCACGCCGCTGTCCGCGCTGTCCTCGCCGCCGTCCTCGCAGTGACCTCGCTGTCTTCATCCTCGCCGCCGTACAGGTCCTCGCCGTCCTCGCAGTGTCCTCGCTGTCTTCATCCTCGCCGCCGTACAGGTCCTCGCCGTCCTCGCAGTGTCCTCGCTGTCTTCATCCTCGCCGCCGTACAGGTCCTCGCCGTCCTCGCTGCCGCCTCCTTGCGCCGCCCTCTGCTCTCCGTCTGCTCACCACTCACCCCGGCGAGCGCCAATCCAAATCACCTCTGCTTACTGTACCAAGTTGAGCAACACCTTTCAACAAATTAGCAGAATCCGCATTTGACGGACCAAGACCGTCCTATCCAACGCAGAGCATGAAGGTGTTCCCAACCTGGTGTCGTACGTCACAGAAAATACTTAGAGTGGACTCCAGCGATCCTGCCTGCGCTCCACGCCTTCGAGGGGTACGCGGGCCCAAAAAGCATCGGCAGAGTGTATACTTAAGTAATAGTAGTTGCAGAAGGCAACCCCCTTTGGGTGGGAGCCAGTGCTGGCACACAAACTACGTCACTTCAGGGATCAGCTCTTCTCGCATCAATCCAAATGGTACATCATTTTGGTACATGTTGAAGTGACATGCAACGCCAGGGGTGTAGCCATGTCGGTGTTCGATTGTCGTTCTTTGTTGCAGCTCGATTCCAAACTGATTCACCCAGTCCAGAATCGCGATGTTGTCTCCGCTACATGTAAGATACGCGACGCACTTTTTTAATGGAAGCAGGTCGTTGCTCGAAAAGAGTCCGCTAGCATTTTTAATTGATCGCTAGTAGCTACGGCAGCTTTTGTAATCTTGAGTGATAACTAGACTGGCTTTGGTAGGAGTCCTACCGTAGGACGGAGAGATGTGTTTATCTTCACTTCAAAGTCGAGCACCAAGTATTACCGCCCCACAAGCGCAGCGTCGGCGCTTACCGTCAACATTGCGCTTGCTTGTGTTATTAAATCTGTACTCTCAGCACTCTACTTCGAAGTAATTACTTCAAGTCCCTACCTTGATGAATACTTTCCGACTTAGCTCAATAGGCCTATGCCTTGTAAACCTCAGACTGCAAACCCTTCGTCGCAACGTCGTCGCTTCGTACTAGGTAATCCTGTTTCCCCATTTTCCTCCTTCTGCGTCTGGATGGATGTCATGAAACACCAATGACAAGCCTCCACTTGACTCATATTATCTTCAAACCACTGCTGAATAGCCTTCGGGCTGTGCTCGATGGCGTCACGGATGCTCTGTCTAGCGCTTTCGTCTTGGAACTGCGTGTGCGCAAGAATCCACCACACAACTGATCGGTCATTTTTCTGCAGTGCCTCGAGCACGAGGTGTCTCCGGTCATTTTCAGCTACCCACCACGCAATCTCGATGTGACGGTTCCCCAAAACTAATGTCGTTGCTGTCGACAAGTCAAGCGGTGGCCCATGTTCAACCAGCCACCGCATCATTGTCACCATCATGGATTTCCCAGCAATCTTGACCAGATCAAGTGAGTCCACAGTATACCCGTGCTCCCACAACCAACAAACTACCTCTAGCTGACCGCCTTTTACTGGCACCTCGAGCAGATCTGGATCGGTAATCTCAAATCCATTATCGAAAAACCACTGCAACATCTTCACGTCACCGCGACTCGCAGCTTTGCGGATAGGCTCTGTCGACTTCAACTTGATTCCAAACTGACTCACCCAATCGAGAATTGCGATGTTGCCTTCAGTACATGCTATCATCGCTACACACTGGAAGCAACATCGAAGAAAATCAGGCCGCCGCTCGAAAACATTCTGCAGCATCTTCAATTGATCGCTAGTTTCTCGTCCATTTCCTCGTCCATTGGAAGCGAAGCAACACATCACTTCAATATGTTGCGTACCATACCACAGATTTGCATGTAAACCTTTGGGATGATGCTCAAGTAGATACAGAAATATGTCAAGATGACGGCGCTATCCATTGCATCAGTTGCCCATGGTTCAGGATGATTTTCGTGCAGCCAGCGGACAACATCGAGATGGCCATTCTCCGCAGCTTCAGATAAGTATGACTCAAACGCGCTCGGATAATGCGCGTGCAACCATTTAAGTACATCCAAGTGTCCCATTCGCGCAGCGATATACGGTGCGAACGCTGTACATCCCTCACTTTGATTCTCGTGTAGCCACGTCATAACATCCACGTGACCATTGCTTGCAGCAGCGTTCATCTCGTGCCTACTCAACGAGTAGGAGAAGTGTTTGTACGTCCATTTTAGTACGTCCAAGTATCCACGACCAGCCACAGTCTTCGTGTCCATGCATACAAAGGAATCCGTTTGATAGCACTTGATGTGAACGTTTTGATAAAGCCACTCGACCAGCGCTAAGTTGCCAGTCTTGGCCGCTCTACCCAGAGCTAGGGAGGAACAGCATTCGTGATGAACTTGATGCAGCCATTTCACCACCTCCAAGTGTCCGTTCTCGGCAGCTCCCTCCATAGCAACCTTTGTACACTTAAAAAGGTGGCTCGCATCCAGCCATTGCAGCACTTCGAGGTGCCCGCTCTTAGCTGCTTTGTCGATGGCTCCAGCAGAGCAATTTTCGCTTTTGACGTTGTGCAGCCACTGCGCGATGGCAAGATGTCCGTTTTCAATAGCTTCGCTCATTGGGCTGCAGTCCATGCTGCACAAGTCCGTTCGAGTTTCATAAATCCACTTCACCACCTCAAAATGCCCATTTTTCGCTGCCAGGTTCAACGCATCTGCCGTGTGGTGTCGATACAACCAACACTTCTCAATGTATCCCTTGGAGTCTTCGTCAAGCCTCCGCAACGTGTGTGAGTCGATTCCCCGCCCAAAGAACCACTTGACCACATCCAGATGTCCGTGGGTTGCTGCAAGTTCGAGCATGTAGTCAAAATCTGCTCTCCAGGGTCCGCGGCCGTCTTCACGTCCAGTCATCCAGCGAAGCACGTGCATATGCCCCCCTCGTACGGCGGCTTTCACTGTCTCCTTCCAAACAGGTGTGGTCTTCCGAATTATATACTCTAAAGTGTGTTCCGAGGCGCCAGCCTCGCAAGCAGCGGTAAGAACTTTGTGACTCAACGACCCAGTTAAATAGTCGTCGATACATTGCATCACATGCGGAAGCCAACCTCCCATTGCAGAAAGTCGACTCCTACACACGACCCACGTGGCTGTGCGCAAAGTCTGTTCCATCGCAACTCGAATTCGATTGTAACTTAGAGTATAAAAACATTTTGCTGATGTCAGATCAATTCAATCACTACATGTAATGGCCAAGTCCAGCTCAATCACTTTAAAGTAGTCGAACGTGAGAAAATTATACTTCAAGTATAATACTTCGTACCAAGATGAGCATTAATTTGTGATGTATAAAGATCTTCTTCTACACCTTTCAACAAATTAGCAGAATCCGCATTTCAAGACCGTCCTATCCATGGTTCGAGCCTCTCGAGTCCGCTATTTTCCGGACTGAAAATGGTAGTTTCTGCATCATGTTGAAGTGGCCTTGATTCCAAACTGATTCACCCAGTCCTGAATCGCGATGTTGCCTCCGCTACATGCAAGATACGCTAGACACTGCAACCAATCTTAGGCGAAAGCAGGTCGTTGCTCGAAAAGAGTCTGCAGCATTTTTAATTGATCGCTAGTTGCTCGATTGGAGCGTCGATTTCCTCGAACATCGGGAATAAAGTGGCACAATACTTGGATTTCTTGCGCATTGCGTGGCTCGAAAAAACCTTCGATTCGGTGTTCAAGTAGATACAGCAACGTGTCGAGGTGGCCTTCAGTAGCTGCGTTATATATTGCATCAGTTGCCCATAGTTGGTGCATAGTGTTTGCAGATTAGACAAACTGAATCTACGGCAGCTTTTGTAATCTTGAGTGAAAACCGAACTAGAGTGACTCTCCGTGTCTTACAATAGGACTCCCATTGTAAGACACGGAGATGCGTTTTATCTTCACTACGAAGTTGAACACTAAGTATCACCGCACCACTTGCTTGTGTTATTAAATCCCTACTTTCAGCATTCTGCTTACTAATTACCTACATTGATGAATATTTTCCGACTTAGCTCTAGAGGTCCAGTGTCTTGTAAACCTCAGACTGCAAACGCTTCGTCACAACGTCGTCGCTTTGTACTAGGTAAACCTGTTTTCCCACTTTCCTCCTTCCGCCTCTGGATGGATGTTAAGAAACACCAATGACAAGCCTCCACTTCACTCATATTATCTTCGAACCACTGCTGAATAGCCTTCGGACTGTGCTGGATGGCGTCACGGATGCTCCGTCTAGCGCTTTCGTCTTGAAACTGCGTGTGCGCAAGAAGCCACCACAGAACGGATCGGTCATTTTTCTGCAGTGCCTCCAGCACGAGGTGTCTCCGGTCATTTTCAGCTACCCACCACGCAATCTCGATGTGACGGTTCTCCAAAACTAATGTCCTTGCAGTCGACAAGTCAAGCGGTGGTCCATGTTCAACCAGCCACCGCATCATTGTCACCATCATGGATTTCCCAGCAATCTTGACCAGATCAACTGAGTCCACAGTATACCCGTGCTCCCACAACCAAAAAACTACCTCTAGCTGACCGCCTTTTACTGCCACCTCGAGCAAATCTGGATCTGCAACTTCAAATCCATTATCGAAAAACCACTGCAACATCTTCACGTCACCGCGATTCACAGCTTTGCGGATAGGCTCTGTCGACTTCAACTTGATTCCAAACTGACTCACCCAATCGAGAATTGCGATGTTGCCTTCAGTACATGCTATCATCGCTACACACTGGAAGCAACGTCGAAGAAAATCAGGCCGCCGCTCGAAAACATTCTGCAGCATCTTCAATTGATCGCTACTTACTCGTCCATTTCCTCGTCCATTGGAAGCGAAGCAACACATCACTTCAATATGTTGCGTACCACACCACAGATTTGCATGTAAACCTTTGGGATGATGTTCAAGTAGATACAGAAATATGTCAAGGTGGCCTCTAGTAGCGGCGCTATCCATTGCATCAGTTGCCCATGGTTCAGGATGATTTTCGTGCAGCCAGCGGACAACATCGAGATGGCCATTCTCCGCAGCTTCAGATAAGTATGACTCAAACGCGCTCGGATAATGCGCGTGCAACCATTTAAGTACATCCAAGTGTCCCATTCGCGCAGCGATATACGGTGCGAACGCTGTACATCCCTCACTTTGATTCTCGTGTAGCCACGTCATAACATCCACGTGACCATTGCTTGCAGCAGCGTTCATCTCGTGCCTACTCAACGAGTAGGAGAAGTGTTTGTACGTCCATTTTAGTACGTCCAAATATCCACGACCAGCCACAGTCTTCGTGTCCATGCATACAAAGGAATCCGTTTGATAGCACTTGATGTGAACGTTTTGATAAAGCCACTCGACCAGCGCTAAGTTGCCAGTCTTGGCCGCTCTACCCAGAGCTAGGGAGGAACAGCATTCGTGATGAACTTGATGCAGCCATTTCACCACCTCCAAGTGTCCGTTCTCGGCAGCTCCCTCCATAGCAACCTTTGTACACTTAAAAAGGTGGCTCGCATCCAGCCATTGCAGCACTTCGAGGTGCCCGCTCTTAGCTGCTTTGTCGATGGCTCCAGCAGAGCAATTTTCGCTTTTGACGTTGTGCAGCCACTGCGCGATGGCAAGATGTCCGTTTTCAATAGCTTCGCTCATTGGGCTGCAGTCCATGCTGCACAAGTCCGTTCGAGTTTCATAAATCCACTTCACCACCTCAAAATGCCCATTTTTCGCTACCAGGTTCAACGCATCTGCCGTGTGGTGTCGATACAACCAACACTTCTCAATGTATCCCTTGGAGTCTTCGTCAAGCCTCCGCAACGTGTGTGAGTCGATTCCCCGCCCAAAGAACCACTTGACCACATCCAGATGTCCGTGGGTTGCTGCAAGTTCGAGCATGTAGTCAAAATCTGCTCTCCAGGGTCCGCGGCCGTCTTCACGTCCAGTCATCCAGCGAAGCACGTGCATATGCCCCCCTCGTACGGCGGCTTTCACTGTCTCCTTCCAAACAGGTGTGGTCTTCCGAATTATATACTCTAAAGTGTGTTCCGAGGCGCCAGCCTCGCAAGCAGCGGTAAGAACTTTGTGACTCAACGACCCAGTTAAATAGTCGTCGATACATTGCATCACATGCGGAAGCCAACCTCCCATTGCAGAAAGTCGACTCCTACACACGACCCACGTGGCTGTGCGCAAAGTCTGTTCCATCGCAACTCGAATTCGATTGTAACTTAGAGTATAAAAACATTTTGCTGATGTCAGATCAATTCAATCACTACATGTAATGGCCAAGTCCAGCTCAATCACTTTAAAGTAGTCGAACGTGAGAAAATTATACTTCAAGTATAATACTTCGTACCAAGATGAGCATTAATTTGTGATGTATAAAGATCTTCTTCTACACCTTTCAACAAATTAGCAGAATCCGCATTTCAAGACCGTCCTATCCATGGTTCGAGCCTCTCGAGTCCGCTATTTTCCGGACTGAAAATGGTAGTTTCTGCATCATGTTGAAGTGGCCTTGATTCCAAACTGATTCACCCAGTCCTGAATCGCGATGTTGCCTCCGCTACATGCAAGATACGCTAGACACTGCAACCAATCTTAGGCGAAAGCAGGTCGTTGCTCGAAAAGAGTCTGCAGCATTTTTAATTGATCGCTAGTTGCTCGATTGGAGCGTCGATTTCCTCGAACATCGGGAATAAAGTGGCACAATACTTGGATTTCTTGCGCATTGCGTGGCTCGAAAAAACCTTCGATTCGGTGTTCAAGTAGATACAGCAACGTGTCGAGGTGGCCTTCAGTAGCTGCGTTATATATTGCATCAGTTGCCCATAGTTGGTGCATAGTGTTTGCAGATTAGACAAACTGAATCTACGGCAGCTTTTGTAATCTTGAGTGAAAACCGAACTAGAGTGACTCTCCGTGTCTTACAATAGGACTCCCATTGTAAGACACGGAGATGCGTTTTATCTTCACTACGAAGTTGAACACTAAGTATCACCGCACCACTTGCTTGTGTTATTAAATCCCTACTTTCAGCATTCTGCTTACTAATTACCTACATTGATGAATATTTTCCGACTTAGCTCTAGAGGTCCAGTGTCTTGTAAACCTCAGACTGCAAACGCTTCGTCACAACGTCGTCGCTTTGTACTAGGTAAACCTGTTTTCCCACTTTCCTCCTTCCGCCTCTGGATGGATGTTAAGAAACACCAATGACAAGCCTCCACTTCACTCATATTATCTTCGAACCACTGCTGAATAGCCTTCGGACTGTGCTGGATGGCGTCACGGATGCTCCGTCTAGCGCTTTCGTCTTGAAACTGCGTGTGCGCAAGAAGCCACCACAGAACGGATCGGTCATTTTTCTGCAGTGCCTCCAGCACGAGGTGTCTCCGGTCATTTTCAGCTACCCACCACGCAATCTCGATGTGACGGTTCTCCAAAACTAATGTCCTTGCAGTCGACAAGTCAAGCGGTGGTCCATGTTCAACCAGCCACCGCATCATTGTCACCATCATGGATTTCCCAGCAATCTTGACCAGATCAACTGAGTCCACAGTATACCCGTGCTCCCACAACCAAAAAACTACCTCTAGCTGACCGCCTTTTACTGCCACCTCGAGCAAATCTGGATCTGCAACTTCAAATCCATTATCGAAAAACCACTGCAACATCTTCACGTCACCGCGATTCACAGCTTTGCGGATAGGCTCTGTCGACTTCAACTTGATTCCAAACTGACTCACCCAATCGAGAATTGCGATGTTGCCTTCAGTACATGCTATCATCGCTACACACTGGAAGCAACGTCGAAGAAAATCAGGCCGCCGCTCGAAAACATTCTGCAGCATCTTCAATTGATCGCTACTTACTCGTCCATTTCCTCGTCCATTGGAAGCGAAGCAACACATCACTTCAATATGTTGCGTACCACACCACAGATTTGCATGTAAACCTTTGGGATGATGTTCAAGTAGATACAGAAATATGTCAAGGTGGCCTCTAGTAGCGGCGCTATCCATTGCATCAGTTGCCCATGGTTCAGGATGATTTTCGTGCAGCCAGCGGACAACATCGAGATGGCCATTCTCCGCAGCTTCAGATAAGTATGACTCAAACGCGCTCGGATAATGCGCGTGCAACCATTTAAGTACATCCAAGTGTCCCATTCGCGCAGCGATATACGGTGCGAACGCTGTACATCCCTCACTTTGATTCTCGTGTAGCCACGTCATAACATCCACGTGACCATTGCTTGCAGCAGCGTTCATCTCGTGCCTACTCAACGAGTAGGAGAAGTGTTTGTACGTCCATTTTAGTACGTCCAAATATCCGCGGCCGGCCGCGGTCTTCGTGTCCATGCATACAAAGGAATCCGTTTGATAGCACTTGATGTGAACGTTTTGATAAAGCCACTCAACCAGCGCTAAGTTGCCACTCCTGACCGCTCTACCCAGAGCTAGTGAGGAACAGCAATCGTGATGAACTTGATGCAGCCATTTCACCACCTCCAAGTGTCCATTCTCGGCAGCTCCTTCCATAGCAACCTCCGTACACATGAAAAGGTGGCTCGCATCCAGCCATTGCAGCACTTCGAGGTGCCCATTCTTAGCTGCTTTATCCATGGCTCCAGCAGAGCAATCTTCGCTTTTGACGTTGTGCAGCCACTGCACGATGGCAAGATGTCCATTTTCAATAGCGTTGCTCATTGGGCTGCAGTCCATGCTGCACATATCCGCTCGAGTTTCATAAATCCACTTCACCACCTCAAAATGCCCATGTTTCGCTGCCAGGTTCAACGCATCTGCCGTGTGGTGTCGATACAACCAACACTTCTCAATGTCTCCCTTGGAGTCTTCGTCAAGCCTCCGCAACGTGTGCACGTCGATTCCCCGCTCAAAGAACCACTTGACCACATCAAGATGACCGTGGCTTGCTGCAAGTTCGAGCATGTAGTTAAAATCTGCTTTCCAGGGTTCGCGGCCGTCTTCACGTCCAGTCATCCAGCGAAGCACGTGCATATGCCCGCCTCGTACGGCGGCTTTCACTGTCTCCTTCCAAACAGGTGTGGTCTTCCGAATTATATACTCTAAAGTATGTTCCGAGGCGCCAGCCTCGCAAGCACCGGTGAGAACTTTGTGACTCAACGACCCAGTTAAATAGTCGTCAATGTATCGCATCACATGCGGAAACCAACCTCCCGTTGCGGAAAGTCGACTCCTACACACGACCCACGTGGCTGTGCGCAAAGTCTGCTTCATAGCAACTCGAATTCGATTGTGGCGTATAGAAAAAAAAACATTTTGCTGATGTCAGATCAATTCAATCACTAATGGCCAAGTCAGTTCAATCACTTTAAAGTGGTCGAACGGGATAAATTTATATCAATTTCTGTCATATCGACACTATCGAGTTGAGCAGCAACTTTTAACAAATTAGCACAATTCGCTTTCCACGGACCACGACCGATTCGTCATCCAACACAGAGGAAGGTGTCCCCCAATCTACGTGACAAAAGATACTTAGAGTGGACTCCAGCGCTCCTGCGGCACGCTGCACTCAACGCCTTCTGGGGGAACGCGGACCCAAAAAGCATTGACAGAGTGTACATGTATATTAGTAGTTGCAGAAGGCAGCTGGAACCCAGTGCTAAACGAACTGGGCGGCGGCGTGAAGGCACGACTTTGACTTCATCGCTGTGTGAACTCGGAAGCCTCTGCAATTCCGGGACCCATTATTCATGAATGCTGCCGGATTTTAGACTTATGGGCCCTGATTGTCAGCAGTGCTCGTAATGGTAAAACCGGTTGACATGAATCAGCGCAGAGCCATAATTCAAATGCATAATTCAGTTGTTTTTTTAAAACCAACTGAATTATGCATTTGATTCCAACCATGGTTCTCTTAAAAGAGAACCATGGTTGGAATCTGGCTTTTGCACAGTTATTCACTTGATGGGGGCAGTGCAGCTGAACAGTACAGTAAATAGACGCTTGATGACGGTCGTGTGGCCTTAGCAAGAATGTACAACGCTTTTGATCCGTTCGCCTCTTAATTTTTTTATAGGCTTTCGGTGTGGACATCAAATTGTGAGTATGTACGGCTGAGCAGTGAAAATCTCGCCCGAGTCCTTGCTCCGATTATTTTGGGAGCATGAATCGAGTGCAGCCAAATTTCACAATTTTTCGTAAGGGGTCAGAGTCTGACCCAATAAGACTACGTAGACCTGTTTCGTGTGGTATTTTGCTTGAAGCGTCCGGGACGATACATAGTCCGATGAATTCTTGCGCTACATGACCGCCATGCGTTTTCCCTTAGTTCGATGTGTCAATCTATGGCGGTGGACTTACCTTTTTCTGAAGTCCACCGCGCAAATGTGATTAAGCAGGAAATGATGAAAGGGAAACACTCACTGTACGTATCGCACGACTTGCAGACCTCTGTCTGCGAGTCTAGCGATAGTGAGTAGCTCATCGCTCTCTCCTGGTGCAAGGTGACTAAGCATTGGTAGCGGGCCCTAGAGCACAGCCAACTTAAGTCGGTTAAGTCGGCAAGCGGACTAAACCAACCACTCGTAACCATCACACTGTAGTTTACCGGTACACACACTTGAGCATCACGACACCAAACAAACCAAAGACTAGGCACGATTGGAGAGGGGCCGAACGCAACGACAGTTGTGTGTATTGATTCCTCCGCTGCAACCATCTTCACCGCGTTAAAAGCCAGCGAAGAACGCGCAGCTTAACCGACGAACCAGCCACGCAGCAACTGCGTCGTGCGCTCCTTGTGAATTGAGTTCCACTTCCCGTCCGCGAAGAGGGAGACAGAGCCAAGCCAAGAGACAACGATCAAGACGTCGCACTTACTTGAGCTTCTTCTTGATGCGCAGCTGGTTGCTGTGGCCGCATTTTTTCTTGCGGCAGTTGGTGGCACGGGGCGGGAGACGCGCGTAGCAGATGCGGCAGATCTGCTTCTCGCAGTTCGTCTTCTTGGCCAGGGCAGCGAGCGTGGGCTCAATGGCACCACCACGCAGACGCAGCACCAGGTGGAGCGTGGACTCTGCAAAAATTAAAATAAAATACAGCAAGACTTAGCACAAAAATGCCCATAACTCGGTCAATATTGGGGCTTTCTGCACGCACCCTTCTGGATGTTGTAGTCCGAGAGCGTGCGGCCGTCCTCGAGCTGCTTGCCGGCGAAGATCAGACGCTGCTGGTCAGGCGGGATGCCCTCCTTGTCCTGGATTTTCTGCTTGACATTGTCAATGCTGTCGGACGGCTCCACGTCCAGCGTGATGGTCTTGCCCGTCAGGGTCTTCACAAAGATCTGCATGATTCCCTAGTAAGAAGAAGATACACCGCTGTCAGCTTCCTCCTCCAGCTATTTCGTCGCGTAATTCGTCGCCGCTGCGCTGCAATCCGCTGCTCCCTGTGCTAAAAGCCTGTCATTCATTCCCTTCCGAGAGCTGTTTCTCCGCCTGTAGAGAGAGTTCGCGCGTGCCGCCGGCGTGTCTGCGTAGCGCAGACGCAGGCGGACACGCGCGTGAGCTAGAAGCGGCGCCTCGAGGGGCGGCGGATGCAGGCGCAGCGACATAAGACTTCGAGCCCAACGCACCTTTCCTCTCGCAAAATGAATGCCCACTGATGGCCGGCTCAGAGGTTTCGGACCAACCAAGTGGAGCTATACAAACTCCAAGTCACCGGGCACCTGCACTATCGGCCACTCAAAGACGAGAAAAAACGCAGAGGGGAACGCCGTCGACGGTCCGCGGTTCACTGGACCGGTCCAATAGGGGTAGGGTTATAGGGGCGGTTAGAAGTGGTTAGACAAAAAGCGACACGTTGAAGGTTGAAGTGGACGAAACCGTTCACCTACTGTGGACTCGCCTTTAATGTTACGTACTAGTCGAAATTCGTTGACCGCAGCTCTGTTGACTTCCTCACCTTCGTCCCACCCAAAGGTGTTGTCATTCTAGGCGGATCGAATCTCGTATGCCTTCAGCTAGATAGCAAGAGTCGCTGTCCATGGCCTTAACCGCACTTCGGAGATCTCGACGTCTGCTCAATCAGCTGATTGATCCAGGTAGTTTGCTGAAAGTACAACTGCATCGATCCTTGGCAAAAATTGAAAATGATGCACTGGCATGCGATCTCTATCACGAAGCGAACCTTTGCCAGCGCTTTTTTTTTATTCGACAACAAAACTTACGCAAGCTAGGCCGTGTGCCCTCGAAACAAATTACCGTGTACGAGTTAGCTCCGAACTTTGCAACATGTCCCATTCAGTGAAATCGCTTTCACGTCTGCACTTGAATCTAAATCATCGTGATCTTAGATTCGCGCTTACGACGCCCTGAGCAACAAGCTGCTGATCTATTAGCATTGTACTCCAGTTTTGGTGACGCCTCTGAGTGAATTCGGGCATATTTCTCGATGGAATATGAGCAACAGATACCTGTTGTCGACGAAGTCAGCCAGTTCCATCGCTAGCGAGGAAAAGGCCATTAGAGTAGCACCACACGATTCCTCGCGCCAGTTTTCAGCCGCGAACCCCCCCCCCCTCAGTGAACTGACAGTCGCACAAAGCCCACCGAGAAGAGCTCGTGGCAAAGTAGCCATCCTTTTGGAAACTCGTTGCTTGCACGTGCGTGTTCTGAGCTACACGGCGATGGTTAAAGGCTTTACCTCGCCTTCGCTGTCTGACTCAGGCGCTTTAGTTAAAGGCTTTACCTCGCCTTCGCTGATCACTGATCAGTGATTGGCGGACAACTTCAACATGGGTGGTCCACACTCTAAGGTCAAGTTGCACTTTTCGCGATCATCTCATTGTGTGGCGCGCTGATGATCGCTTGTCACCGCTGGAGTTGGACCATTGCGCTCTGCGGACTCGAGAAGACGGAGGATGCGCCGCGTGCCATGTCGGACTCGCACGGTTAGCAACGACGCCTCGATGGCGACTGCGACAGGCTCGCAGAGGGTGTGGCCGTAGGATATTCCTCGCGTGAGGACGGCGCCCTGCAAACAGGGCGAAGTCTGCATGGTGCCATCGTTGCTTCAAGCACAAAAGCACGCGGCGGCGGACTTGACAAGCCACTTCAACGTCGACAGGGCAGCTACGATGGGGTCCGGGGGTTCAACGCAGCAAACTCTCAGTGCCCGATGGTTGCTGTTGAAGTCCTCGTTGCTAGCGGCTTGCATTGGTGTTTGTTGGGCACCGCATGGTTGTGTGCCATAGATAGAGCTCACCGCCGGTAGTCGGTGATAGATTTTTTTAGCCAAAAAAATACCGCGAAACAGTCAAGCAGCACTCGGATCGCCGGGACAGTTGGCGTTATCCTAGCACCGATGTGCTTCACGAGGCCGGCGCGTCAACAGCGCACCTCGACTGCCAGCTGGGCGCCGACCGCCGGTCTCACATAAGACACAACTGAATTCAACGGCTCCGAGGCACGACAAGTCGAGCTCGAATATGGAGAAGCTCATCACAAAAATAGGGGCGCCATCATATCTGCCGACACCGGCTGAGGTGCTCGAAGGCGTGCGATGGCTGCGCGAGAACCCGGCGATCGCGGCGGGTGTCGTCGTGGGGCTCACCAGCTACTCGGTGGCCAAGTACTACGAGTATGGTGAGGACAGCGACGAGAGCGACGAAGAGAACGTCGACCACCAAGACAATGCAGCTGCAGCAACACCAGAGGAGATTGCTCGGTCTGTGACGGCATTGCACCTCGGACTACTGCAGATCAACGCAGTCAAGAAGGACCGACGACACAGTGCCGACAGTTCCTCCAGCACCACATCGTCCCTTGCGAGCTCAGGCGGGCTCCGTTCCCGCGCCAGCTCCGTCTTCGACAAGGCCTACCACGAGGTACGTCACTGGGTTGGAATCGTTGCAGTTCATTTGTGCAATGCTAACCAACGCTTCTGTTCTTGTGTGGCTTCAGGAACTGCAGCTCCAAGAGCATGGCGTGGAGCAGGTCTGGTCCTGTTTGCACGAAGGCGAATGCCCACCCGGAGAGTCATGCAGCGACCCTGTCTGGGGGTGGTTTGTACCTGCTGCCAATGCCTCGCCAACAAATAAACCGTGAAAAGTCACAACCCCATTCTCCAGTTCAAGACGCGGAGAGCCCACCACTCGCTCGAGTCGAGCCATATTTATACGTTCACAACGCTGAGTACAAAATCATAAATAAAATCAGCACGGTGATCATAAGCGATGAAGCGCACACAACTAAGCCTAAGGAAAGCCAATGTCAATAACGAAGCCATTTTCCACGACGTCCTCTCGTCAATTTTTGCCGTGAACATGTTGAAGAGAAGATCAACTTGGCTACATCTAGATCGTACTTAGTCCACATATATGTTATGTAAGCCACACCACGTTATCATCCTGGTGTACCTTGTTCTTGGTACATGACAACATGCGGCCACCAATTCGTTGGTGTCTCCATCGCGCGCACTAGCCCCAGCAGCTACAGTACCGCCGTCGCACCGCCGAGACAGCGAAGGAGCCTCCATGACGTACTACCGTATCGGTCAAAGGCTCAAGATGACGCGCGCAGTGGCCAGGGCAATGGCGCGATCGTCCGCGGGCAAGCGCAACTCCGCCGCCATCGAGAAGATGGTGCAGGCCACCAAGAACCGCTTCGGCAGCGCTGTACGTCGCTTCTCAGTGGGGTTTCCAGCCTGGAGTGCATTGCTAATTGTGGTTCATTGGGTGGACAGGTGGGTCGGCCGCTGGGCGCCGCGATCGCGACGTTCATGGACTCAGGCGTCGCGTTCAACACATCGTCCGAGTTCCTGTTCTTCGACGGAGAAGACGACGACGGAACGTAAGAATTGCGCATTGATTTTCACGTGAAGAATTGGTGCGCCGCGTGACGAGTCGAAGGTGTTTCTTTTTGCATTGGTGCATTGGCATCAGTAAGAAAAAAAATGCTGGAGAGCGTTGCGTGGTGCATCGAGACTTCGACAACCTTTGACTTGTCCTGGTAGTTTGTTCCGCCGAGCTGACGACTGAGCAGTTAATATCCGCTGTGTTTCCGTGCAATTAGATAACAGGCCGATGGGGTGGACGACTACAATGGACACAAGCGATCGGCCGAAAAAAAAGCAGAAGAGAAATGGACGACGAAGGCACGGGGAGAGAGAGGAGATAATACTTAGACCTCGAAGCTGCAACGTTAGATAGAGTACGAGACCCGCGTGTAGATAATGAGGACAATCAAAGACGCTTTGGGCCGCAATATTGGGCAGCGACGTCCTACACTCATCTACTCCTCTATTATAATCAATCCTTTTGACTCGCACTTTGTATGCTCGCGTTTCTAGGCCGATTACGCGTCGTAGGTCACAAGTCAATCTCCACCGTACAATACTGTGGACATCTCTCTCGATCTGTAGACGAACGCATTGCAATTATGGCGGACACGAACGAGCTGCGCGTGAGTCACCACTTCCCGCGCGTGCCCAAGCCCTGTGAGAAGGTGGCGACCAAGTTCTTCGCGTGCTTCTACGAGCACGGCAAGCAGCCCGCGGGGCAGTCCGACACGGAGGTGGGCAACGTCGCGCTCGACACGTGCAAGGACTCGCTGCTGGCCTACAACGCCTGCGTGGACGCAGAGGTGGGCAAGAACCCCAAGGAGCTCTTCCGCGTGCCCGAGGCCTACCGCATGCGCGAGTAAATAATTCTACTAGTTCTACCGCTGACCTCAAGAGCACTAACAGTCCAATACACAACCCGGAGCCTGGAATGCTGCACGTGGCTCGGGAGTACTACCGGCAATACTTGACATCATCGTCGTGTTCTGACACCTTTATAGCTGCAGACTTGAGTCAGACGTTAAGCCGAGAGAGAGAGGGCGACACAGACACAAACCCACTTCAATTTCCGTGTTGAGAAGAGTTGGCATTTAAAGAGTCCAAGGCACAGGCGGCTCTGCATCACACCAAATACCCATCACTTGGCGCTCAAGGTCGTGTGTGTGTGTGCGTATGTATGTGCTGGAGCCTCCCCGTATCTTTGGGCGCGAGATTTGTTTTCCGACCACTTACTGCGTGTCCTTCTCCCACTCGAGGTTGGCGATCTCGTCGTCGATCTCCTCCTCCACCTCCGGGTACATGGCCGTGACCTCGTCCATGGTGGTGGCCAGCGTCGTGCGGGTCTCCTCCATCAGGCCGATGAGCTCCTTGAGCTCCTCGATGCGGGCCTTCGAGTCCGCCACCTTCTCGTTCAGCTGGGCGAACTGCAGCACCACAAGATCAACACCATCAGCACCCAATACCCACCACCAATCACCTCTAATAACCCCCACAATAGACTTTAACGCCGTACCAGCTTCTCGACGGTCTCCTGCTCGTTCAGACGCAGCTCCTCCGGCAGCTCCGCCGACTTGGAGGCGGCGTCCAGCTCCTCGGGGGAGATGGTGGGGAAGGAGATGCTCTTGTAGTTGGCCTCCATGGCGTCCACCAGCTCCTTGTTCTTGATCACCGAGCGGTAGTAGTCGAAGTCGATGGCCTCGGGCTCCTTGACGAAGGCGCGGGCCTCGCCGGCGATCTGGCCGTGCACGTCGCGCAGACTTTCCAGGGCGGCGCGCGCACGCGGGTCCGACAGCTTCTGCGAGATGGCGGACCACTCGATGGCGCGCGTCTGCAGCGCGCGGCGCACAACTTGCTTGCGGAGCTGGAGCATCTTAGCGGGCGGCGTTGGTCACTTGGCTAATGTAAAGCGGGCGGCCTTTAGCCCCCTCGTAATTCAGGGGCGGAGAGCGAGCTACTGCCGAAAACCCATACCCTGCAATACTCACACTATCGTGTTCTGCCATCTAATAGCGTTAGGCTTACCAAAACCTGTCGAAACCTGATACTTGAATCGTCCGGTGGTATTGATTGACAGTCGCAATTCATCGCGGATACGCATTACGATTCGTATGCGAATCGTGCTCGTCACATAGGACCTGCTCACCGAGTCGAGCGTGGTGCTGAGCCGCACACATCAACTCGCCCAGGGCTGTAGACGAAGGCCGGACAAGATGAACGCGTTCCCGATGGAGACCGGCTGGCAGAAGATGAAGCGCCGCTGCAGGGAGGAGCCGCTGGTGCCGCTGGGCTGCCTGGCCACGGCCGCTGTACTGGTGGGCGGCCTGGCCTCGTTCCGTCGCGCCGCCGACGCCGCCACGCAGCAGAAGTTCATGCGTCTGCGTGTGGCGGCGCAGGGCGCCACCGTCGTGGCCTTGTCCCTCGGAGGCTTCATCGCCATCAAGCCGGACGAGGACGAGCAGAAGAGCAAGCACAACTGAAGTAACGTTAGCTGCTACACTGGGAGTTGAAGCAGAGAGCTGCGGAGTTGAAGCGCGGAGGTATAAGACACACGCACACAGGAGGTGGTGGGTGGGTGGCTGCAGTTGGTCACTCGGTGGTTTATTTGATTTTAAGCTAAGAAGAACATGAAGAAAATGAGGAACACCAATAAGATAGCGGAGACCTTGAGCGCCAGCAGTCTATTGTTCGACAGGCTGGAGAAGTACTTGAGCAGCTCCTGCTCGCCGCTGCTCACGTTCACCAGCGAGTCCTCTACGTTGTCGTCGATTCTGCAGCACAGCAACGAACGTAGCACACCATCAGCACCCAAAGACAGCAGCAACACAGCGCCATCTACTGTAGACATACCTTCGCACGAGGTCTCCCTGCTCGTGGATCAGCGTGGACAGTCGTCCGAAGAGCTGTCCGATGTCCACGATGTGGCTTTCGATCTGGGACACGGCTTCGGCTCTCGACTCTGTGTAGTTCTGTTGCTCCGCCACGATCTGCTCCTGTGTCATCGTGGTGATGAGGGGCTGGATCTCCTCGCCCGTACTAACTCCTGGTCGTGGCAGCGTGCTGGACAGGTTCACTTCCTGCAAGCTGCCGGTGTGGCTATTGTTGCTTCGCGGCGGCTGCGGCTGCGGGGCATTGAAGGCCAGCGGCTTGCCCAGCGCGCTGGACGCCGTCTTGCCGTACCTGGCGCGCCTGCTCTGCTGCAGCTTCATGTTCTCCTGGCGGACCTCCAAGATGTCCTTGAAGCCCCTGGTCGTGGCCATGAGGTTGGACTTCATGAGTGACACGATGGCGTCCGAGTGCTTGGCCGCTTGCCTCGAGGTTGCCGACTGCTGCTTGCTGGCCATGTACTCGTGTAGATTGTCCAGCTGCATGTTGATGTCTGTGATGTCCTTCTTCACCAGCGCCGCCAGCTCGTTGATGGCCTCTGTTGGGTCGTTGAACATGTTGTTCTGCCGCACCACTGCACACACACACCGTCAACATTAACTCTCTCCTCCTCCAATGCTAAAGTTGCGCGTACACTGCGTGAGTTGCTGCAACCGCTTGGAGGCCTGGTATACTTCCTTGGAGATGTCGGAGGCGGCGGCGTTGAACTGCGCGTTCTCCTGGAGTGGCGTGTGCGCAGGTTTCTAGGACGTGGAAGCAATGGGGCGTCAGCTCCAGGGAGGGAGGGACACAGAGGGAAGGCGGAACGTACCTGCAGGGCGGCGCTGCCCTTGGCGGCTGCATAGTGCTGACACAGCTGCGCGAAGTCGGCCGTGCGGTTCGCCGCCATGGCTGCGGCCTGACTCCTCCTTCTTTTCGGTGCTGAATAATGCAAAACTGCATCCAGTTACTTCATTGAGGTGTCACGTTACTTCAGAGGACGGATGGGTTACTTCAGTGTCACTTCAGGCGACCGTGTGACGTCAGCATGAAAGGAGTGTTGGTCGTTGAAGGGGATGCACAGCACAACTTGGTGGAGTCCTCCGATTACCACCACCGACAAGCGGGGCTAGTGGAATGCTTGCCATTGTCGCCACTGGTGGATGGCAAGCTGGGGGGGGGGGGGGGTCTTCTAGGTTCGAGTGGCTCGTTAATAACGTTAGCAGTGATGCTCTTTGCAGTGATTTCGTTGCTAATCAACTTAAGTAGATTCCTCGTGTAGGGTGCCTACGTCTTATTACTTCAAGTCACATCGGCTTCGCATCACAAACAATACACTGATGTGCTCGTGACTCCCGGTATGGTTAGGTCGATGTTGGTTCAGCGAAGCTGCTCTTTCGATGCTCGGCGATCATGAGAGGTTTTAAGCGTTAGCGCGTACTTCCCGGAACTCCAAAACGGCCTGCACCAAAGCAAAAGCAACGAAGATTGAGGAAGTGTGCACATAGTGTGAGGTCGAGATGCAGGAAGATATGAAGATCGCGTTGAAGGAATCCACTGTGAGTGCTACCATCTCACATAACCATATTATCTGGCGAATTTCCAATGCGGGAACACGCACGCCTCGGGCATCCCTCGCAAGATTGACTCGTATGAGTAGATGCAAAAGTACAAGCTGAGTCCATGCAGCCTGCCAAGTAACGATACTATCGGCGCAAGTTGCGATACCCAGGTGATCGAATGGGTTGCCCCCGAAGACGAGCAGAATTACTGAAACGAGATAACCCCCTGCCAACAGATCTGCAACAGATCAAACGAAAGACACAGCCATTGAAAGGCGTGCTATTTCATTGCGAATATCTCGCCCACTGGTATTCGCGACCTCGGATTGGTGCTCGTTCAACTGGCTAAAAGCGTCCACCCCCTTTATATGGATATGTAGTATCGTTAACGGGGGTCTGAGCGCCGAGGCGAGATGTACATTTTCATTTCCCCTCGCGCACCAGCTCGCCTTCGCCCATTCCGGTAATACACCTTTTTCTCCGCCTTTGTTTTTCACGACAGGAAATTCATCGTAAAGATTCGAGTGTTATTAAAGACGAACCGCTGAGCAGTGTGAGTGTTGGCTCGGACACGAAGGTCCTGTTGTTTGCAGCGATGTATGTCTTATCGCTGATTCTCCTTCCGCTGTACCAGGCTGGTACTACCGGCCGGCCTTCAAGTGTATCTGGTACAGGACTAAAACCCGAGCACTCCGGTAAGTTGGAATAACATCTAAGGGCTTAGAAGGGATCGGAGGCTGTAGATTGACGACGAATTCATGATGTTGGCGCAGGGGGTCCCTATCGAAGTACTGGTACAATTGAGTGAGCAGTACGTGGGCATGATCGATTCGGTTCGCTGCTGTTGGAGGCGATGCCGTTGCCTGTTCGCAACTCGTGCTCGATTCAAGACCACCCGCTACATAGATACTGTAGCAATCTTGCAATCTTCGGCGACGGATCTGCACTCGGATCTGAAGTTGAAGTGGCAAAGCCCACGAGCTTATCAGTGCAGTGCTGTAGAAGTCTTTTTCACGAAACACTCGCCCGAAATACTGCTGTTTTCGTCGCATATCTGTATTCGCGCCGTCAGTCCTCACCCTCGTCGTCGACATTATTGAATGAGTCACGCCTCAAGCTTTGGAAGGGAAATCTGTGCCCGTATAATAAATGTTCCGGTTCTTCGAGTTCAATCTAAACGTACATGTATTTGAGTCCATAGCCTTCGGGAATGCTGGACCCAGTTGGAAAATCATTTCACCTTTTGCTACCGGACCCCGTAGAGGTCGTTTCGAGCGACTACCCGACGGTATTCAAGTCGCCAACCCGACTACGCGTCAATGGGGTATATCGGAATATGTAGAGACGTCCGAGTAAAAGTGAGGATTCACCAATATCCATCGTGGTCCGGTCGGATGGCTCGCCAAAGACGAATTGGTCTTGCCAAGTCTATCCATGTGTGACCACTGCGTCAACTAGGGGCACCGCTACGACTATACAAGCTCGAAGCGTGAACTGAAGTTGCCAGGGCTTCATGCCACCCACAACTTTGCGACTTGACCTCCTCAACTTGACACTCCACCCCTTTCGTCCGGCAGTGGATATTCACTTGCACGAGGGGCTTTCGTGATCGATGGTACAGTGTAGTCAGAGGTGTAGACGTCTCCCCTCTGCAAGAATTCAGCAACCCGCGTGCTCTCTTGCCTGGGACAAGCAAAGCAAGGAGGGGTAACCCCCACGCCTTATGGCACGACACTGCTGCTGTTAGTGCTCGCCCGACACGCTCGGTAGTCGTGGTCGGTAGCAGTTTTGCACGCAGTAATGGCTTGAGCGTGTGGCGCTGGCCTGCAAACCGTGGTGCTTGGAGTATCCGATACTCCGTGTACTTCCCAAGCTCTCCTTGCATCGAGTCCCGCTCCGGTAGCCGCTCGATCGGACGGTGCGGATTGCGGACAACTGGCAACCAACTTCTGCATGTTCGTGAACTTGGGTCCGCGGTAAGCTTTTAGGTCGAAGGTACATGTAGGGGGTTCCGCCCATATCCATACGAGCAGCCATGCGAAACTCGGCTTCTACGCGTAAGGCCTCATGCGTGGACGTCCACGAGCGGCACAGCAGCTGCACGAAAGACAAGCGGCCATACCCGACGCAAAAGAATCGCTAATCGGTCCGCTCGCCTTTACGAGGCGTTTGACTGTCGCACTTTGCTTTGCTTTGGCTCGCATCGCATCTCCTAGCGCCTCAAGCTTTTGGGCGATTCGAGTCACGTGCGGCAAATAAAGACGTGACGAGCGAGCACTTTGGTGCCATATTATGGGCCAAGCTGGCGAAATGCAGTCCCGGGTGCTCTGCACTTCAACGTCAGCGAACTCAGCTGTCAGCTCAACCAACGGCACAGCGGTAAGACTTAAGTTAAGCTCACATGTAGAGTAAAGTAGGCCACGCCATATCCCGTTCATGTATGGCTTAGAGCCTCCAGTGCTTCACTTGATATTCCCGGCGTCCAGCTGCGGACACTTCGGCACGCGCAGGGGCTGCACACCTCCGCCTTTAACAGTGCCGGTGGATCAGATATCAATTGAACGCCATTGATGCCGTCCAGCAGAGACCGTTGGAATACTCCCTAACGTCGAGCTAAGATAAAACTCTCTGCAGCATTCTCTACGTATTTTTGCCTGCTGGCCCCCCTCTCTCTCTTACCTCAGCGCCAGTGGCTCAACGTGATTCATGACGTTGAGCCTGTACATACTGTAGAAGCGTTTTCACGGGGGCTACCGGTGCGCTCCATAATCAATCAACGTCGGGAGCGGGACCGCCCCAAGTGGAAAATGCGAATGTGGAGGACGAGGCACTCGCCACATGGGTGGCCTCTACATTACTTTCCATGTGTCGAGAGCGAGGCGAGGCGCTTGCTTATCTTGGCGGTGGATTCGACACCGCATGCATTTCCAAGTCGAAAGGCCCATATCTTGATGGTAGAAGCCGTGTCACCAGCACCATCGATTGCACTCCACGGAGCTTGCACCGGTACCGGTACTTACTGTACAGCACCTGTAATGACACATCTCAAGCTCACTCGAGTTGAGTCGAAGTCAAGTGAAGATTGCTACTTACAAGCCGCGACACTCTTTGGCCGCAAACAGCTCGGAGCTCATAACCTTACACGCCGAGAGCACGGATTCCTGATTATCACATACACACGTATCGGCTAGCCGTATGTTACATACATAATATGGAGCGGCCGACAGTGTGGGTGGAGCTCCTTTTCGGGTCGGATGCCAAGGCAAAAACTTGTGCCACAAGTATAATATGGATGTCAACGAGCAGTATCCTACGGTAATGTACCGGATCCGCTCGTCTTTTCGTCGTCGTGAGGACAAGGAGGCAGCTCTTCCCGAGTTTCAGCTGGGCGTGCGGATGTGCCCTTGTCACGCCGGACGTTTCGATGCCCCGACACCTCGAGCCTTTCAGAGAAGAGCCTGGGATAAAGACCCCGAGGGTGCAGTAGAAGAGCGAGCCGAGCGAGCCCCATGCATCGCCATTCCATTCCATTCCATTCCTACTTTTGCCACGCGTGGCAGACACCCCACAACCACTACATTTTGTCAGTAGTCATGCAGGGATTCATGACCCCTCCGACGACGCCGACAGGTTCCGTCGCGCAGGTTCCGCAGTGGGCTCCGGAGCGTTGCAACGCCAAACGCATCGACACTTCGACCGCCAAAGTGCAACACGACAGGCAGCAGTCCACCCAAACGCAGTGGCAGTCCACCAGCCACCTACCCGAGCGCCGCATGATGGTGCAGCGCATTCTACAGCTCTCGCAGTCGCAATCTCAGACCAAGAGCAGCCCGCAGCGCGCGGTGCTGCTGGCCAAGCGCATCGAGTTGGCGCTGTATTCGCGGGCCGGTTCATTGACCGAGTACTGCAATCTGGCCACGTTGCGTCGACGTCTGCAGAGTCTCGTGGCTTCCAGTGTGCACGAAGCTGCTGCAAGTGAGACCGTGACCCGAAGTCTCAAGCGTCGTGTCGCGCGCGACTTGATGCACGTCACCAAGCGTCGACGATGTGTCCACCCACCCACCAGCTGCAGTATCTTCAGCTCGATCGGCGAGGACTGCACGCGGCTCGTCTTCTCGTTCCTGGACGGCAACGAGGTGATGCGTCACCGCACACTCAACCGCTTCGCCGCCACCTTCTTGCCGCGTTGCGTCTTGAGTTTGACTGTGGAGGTGGATCAATTGACACAAGGACTGGTGTCACAGTCGTCCATGCTACAGATGACCAACCTGCAGACGCTGGTAGTGCACAAGGCTGGTCCGTTGTCACCTGTACCGGCACCGAGGGTGGGCTCCGCGTCCACGCCGCTGTACGCCTGGGGATGCACCGAGCTCCCGACCGCCCAATCCAACGATGGAGAGACTGCCGTGCTCGCTCTGAGCAACGCGTTAAGCTCCGGCACCTTCCCGAGTCTCAAGAAGCTGCAGCTCATCTCTGTGTTCGTCAACACTATGAGTCGCAATGCACTGCGGTCGCTGTGCAATGCAATGGAGTCGGGCTGTCCATTTCTTGAGGACCTGCTGCTGGCCGGCAACAGTCTCGCCGACCTCGGAGCGTTCGAGGTGGCGCGTCTGCTGCAGTCCGCCAAAGCTCCGCGCCTCACGCGTCTGGATTTGCGTCGCAACTTCATCGGTGAGACCGGACTGCGAGCAGTTCTCAGCGCCTTGGCGCAGTGCACGACCCCATCACTGCAAGTGTTGTGCATGGGTGGCAACCTGGTCACGGACAACTGCGTGGTTGAGTTGCAGAGCTTGTTGGCCGGTGCCGTGTGCCCCTCGCTGCGGTTTCTCGGACTCGAAGACAATTTCTTGAGTGCTGAAGGCGTGCAGTTCGTTCTGGAGACTGCGGCCGTCACCTCGACCAGAACACGTCGAGTCTCCTGCGACCGAGATGTCTCCATGCTCGCATAAGCGACCAACCTCTAATAGTTCCTAGCAAGTATACTACCACTACCAACCTAATAGAAAATGCTGTACACAAGTTAATTAACAATTTGTGTTGAGATCCGATGAAGTTTTGCCTTTCAAGCAACAATTGGTGTTGCGATCCGATGGAATTTTTTGCCTGACAAACGCTGAGCGTTTCATTCATCCGTTAAGCCATTAATTCTCGTTCCAACGGTCAGAACGTGAGGCCATTTTGCATGAGCCAAGGAAGCCACAGAAGAACGACTTGCCGGTGTTCGATCATGCCGACCTTGAGCAACAACCATGGCAAAAAAAACTAATACGTGGAAATGTTGCGTAGTGATGGCACTGCGAGGACTCAATATATTAGTACGAATACAGGGGACGTGCGGCTCGCTCCAAGTTATAAGCTGCCGCTCGGAGAAGACGACGTCCTCTCGGTCTGGCAAAAGCTGCAAGACGGTGGCTTGAGTTTTCACCGGTAGGGGAGGGGGGGTCCGTCGGAGTTGCACTGGTGTTGCGGTTCAAAAAAATCTACGGCACTTGATGGTGGACTGACTGGATGGATGAATCACTGGTAATACTCCTCTGGAGGTGTGGTGGAGACATACCACCCCCACTGCGGGGACACGGTCTCTCCCTCTGCCTGTTGCAAGGCCGCCTCGAGTTCACTGTTCTCCACGTCGGCGTTCACCTCCACTGGGGCAACATCCGACTCCGTCTCTAACTCGCCAAACTGCAACAACCAGACAATTTAACACCACCTAAACGTTAGAGGGGGTTAAGTGAAAAATCCGCATAAAATCTGTTGTTGCACGTACGCTGAGGTTGCGCGGACTCAAGTTGCGGTCTCTTGTGGGAGTGGACGCGTCGCTCTCCGTACTGCTGCAAAGGTCGTCGGCCTCGCTCTCCTTGTGCACGTCTAATTTCAGGGCGCGCTCGTCCTCGGCGGCGGCTTTGAGGTACGTGAGGACGCTCACGGCGGTGGCAGCGGCGGCGGCGGCCGTGGCAACGACCGGGTGTTGCCTCACCCAGCGGAGGCCGCCAGCGATCTCGGTGGGCGTCGGGAAGAAGCTCGGGACCACCACGTCGGACATGTCGAATGGAGGTTAAGTGGTGCTAAAGTTGCAGCGAGCCTCTCTCTTTCTCTTGCTGTTGCCTTGCGCTGGCTCAGGTTGTTGCTTTTGCCGTGGGTTTGTGACTGTTTGCCTGACACACTCTCGCAGTTGTGTGATTCAGCGGAGACTTTGCACAATGAGGCCGCTGTTCCGGCGCCGTCGGCTGCGGATGTGGCCGGTTTCGTCTTGAAATTTGTATAGTAAAGAAAGGGCACCCGCACCAAGCGCCATCACAAAAACACGTCGCAACACCACCGCAAAACCTGCTTAATTGAATGTATAGTGCTATAACGATACATGGGTGAATAGAGACATAATAGGCTACAGACTCTATAAACGTATTATGTAACGCAACCACTTAGGTTATGTCCAATGTGTTTTGAAGGGGACATTTGCGCGGCTCGGGTTGAGGTGGAAGAGGAGGAAGCGCCGGACTCGCACATTGAATTTCAAGGGCAAGCATGCTGGCTGGGCGCTCTGATGAAAGCTCGACGGTGTGATGGAAGTTCGACTTTCCCGATATTCCAAACAATATTCGGCCGACCGTTGAGAGGTCAGCGTATCTTAGTCTAAACGCCGGAACCAAAACTGAATGCAAAGGAGCATATGCAATGCTGGACTCGCCCAGCGCTGTGTCTTTGATCACGGTCTGGGGGAATCTAGCTCCCCAGCTGTGGCTGTTCGTGGCGGCAATGCACCACCGGCCTCAACCAACAGCCTGGTTTCCAAGTTCGGTCCAACAACGCTTTGCGGCAACACACAGTCCCAGTCGCTTGTTGCTCCCATCTTCTCAACTTTTTCTCAGGCTTTTTGCAGCGCTCGGGCTTTTGCAGTGACGTAGCGGTGGTTGAAGTTTGGACCACCGGAGTTTCAACCAGCTTTGCTGTGCCAACGGCCTTGAGAGAGGCGACTGTACATTGTACCTAACCTGGCCTTACCCAGTCCAGCTCATCCGCCTCTGTACTGAAGCAGCACATCTCCAGACTTCAGCCTGAGCCCACAGTGTCGAGATGGCTTAATTCAGTTGGCGCCAGCACGAAGGACAGGCCGGTGGCAAGCGTTGACCTCTATATGCTGTCGCCTTCGCATTTGCACTCATGCGCCATTGAGGAATATGATACGCTATCATCTAGAGGCGTTCGGGCATATTGAAGTTGCGTGGTTTGACATTCTCGGGCTCGTATTCAGCGGAAACGCAAGTGGTGATTGGTCAAAAACCGCTCACGTGTCGAACACCGAAAGGCAACTTCCCTTCATGTCGTCGGCTTGAGATCTCATTTTAACATGCACGTTCGTCCGCTTGCACTTGTATAGCTTCGGGAGTACATGTACTCAAAAGTTCACTGTACAGTGTACAGCAAGGTTTTAGCGTGTCGGAAGCACATTGCATGGGGACTACGCAAGGTCACACGCCAAAATGGATACAGAAGATACCGCGAGTTCGAGAACCAACGTTTTGCCAACGGTAAGCTCAAGCTGCCGACAGATCGTGGCATCCTTCGCCCAAACGACAGGATATTCTGTTAGCAATATCTATGCCAACAAGATCCTCAAACTCCGCGAGTCACAAGCACACGAGCGCTAGCGTGCAGACCCGCCTCCCGCGGATGGCGTCTCTGCGAAAGCGGCAGGCTAGAAAATCAACTCAACTCATACGAAAGCTCATTGCCTGCGAGAGATAGATACGTTGTATTTGAGGCATTTGAATCGACAATACTTACTACGTAGTACTTAGTAGTAAGCTTAGTTGGCTTTTTGTTACCGACGGACGAGAGCAGACCTGCTGGAAAAAAAAAGTTTTAAAACGTTGGTGCCAGCACTACAAACGAGAACTCAGTCGACTGGTGTACTTCGAAGTCGATTACTGAACTCCTTACTTCGTGGCATCACCCAAAACTGTGTTTACTTCGAAGTACTAATATCGCTAATGGTAGTGTAGTCACTCTTGCTGCAAAGCCTTCGCCTTCGCCTTCTCCTTTTTGAGCACTTCGTACTTGCTTGCGTCGGTCTCGATGTACTGCTGGATCTGCTTCCTGGTTGCCGTGATGTCCTCCGCAGAGAACGCACTAGATGTGATCACGGCCTCGAGATTGCCGTCCGTCACGTCCTTGCCAATCACGCCATTGTTTCGAGCCAGTAAACCCAGTTTCAGGCAGTTATTCAGTATAACTTCGGCGAACTTCAACACGTAAACACCGCAGTCATAGCCGTTTTCTTGGAGCGGTGCCTTCACGTTTAGCGTCAGCACGCGATCAACCCCGTACTCGGAACCCGGGTCGTCGCCGCTTGAACGTCCTCTAGAGTTTTCCCACTCCATTCGCAAAACCCTGTTGCGTCATCAAAGTCAAAGTTAGTAAGTTTCCACTCACATCAGGTTGCCAAACATCTACTACGCACGCTCTCAAATTGCGAACGATGGCTGCTTTGCGGTGGTATGAACCGAGTGGGTCCAGCACCCCAACACACGAGAAGGCCTCCTGACAATCCAAACAGAGCCCAACAGTGAGTTAAATGACATTTAGAACATGTTGCCATAGCTCATCTACCTCGTCGCCACATGGATCAGTTCCCGCGACGCCGGGGTTTGCGATGACAGCAAGACTCCAATGCATACTGGGAAACAAGAACGAGCCGTTAGAACACGCGGAGAGGGTACCCATCCACCCCCATGCAGTTCGACTTACTCCTTGTTGATTGGAATAAATATGATCGAGCGGTTGAAAAAGTTCGAGCGCGAAAGCCACTTCGACACATTCTCGTACCCAGCTTCCAAGCGGGCTCTCGCTGTAGGGCCCTTCCCTGTTCGCAACTGTGAGTAGAAGTGCGAGCTGAGAAATAGCACTCTTTCCTGAATGACCTCATTGTCTTGAAAGTGCTCCAACATCAAGCGCCTGCAACAACATAAGTAAACATTCACAATGTCAACAACCTCGGGTACCTGGGTACTGCCAAACAATCCGCTACGCGTGCAACTCGTGCTTTTCACTTACTTGAAATAGTAGTCGACGATATTATCGTTCAGGTACCGCTTGGGCTTCAGTCGATTGACATCCTTGCGGATGATGGTGATGACGTCAGACGTGCAAGGGGGTAGCGGGTACTTCAGAACCGTGACAAGGCCATCGACATCATCGTCATCCGATTCCGGTGGACTGTCAACACAGCACGAATCATACAATATTGATACACAACCCTCGCATTCATGACTGACGGCTATAACGCACCTGTCCACGTTTTCGCCTGTGTTTTTACGTCGCCGCGAGCGCCGAGGCGCATTGTAGGAAAATGGATCTTTTACCAAGGCTTGCAGGTGCTCTTTTGCTTGATCTTTGTCGTCTCTGTCAGCAAGGATACGCCAAACGTTAGTTGCCTGCATTATTGTGAGCACATATAGTTCAGATACAAGCTTGACCATACAATGCCAGTACGTCTGCAGAGCCCCGTAGGATATCTCTGACGTCGTCAAGATCCCCTCCCGTAGCATCTTCCAACGGACGAAGAATCATGTACGCTTTCAAGACATCTAAGATCCAATCATCATAAGAAAACACTCAGCCCCCGGTGATCAGTGCTGCAGCAATTTTAATCACGTACCATCACCCGCGGGGTCGTAGAAGGTCTTCACCGCATCCTGGTCGGTTTCTTCCAACAGCGGCAACTTGAATGCTAAGTAGGAAGCTTCTCCTAGCAACTGCTCCATCCGATCTGACTCAATGACCTCAATTTCAGTGCTACTTTCAGCTTCCTTAGGCACACTATACAGTCTGCAGCCCCACAAGAATCAGTCAGCTCCGCCCCAAAGTGTTGCCAAGTCAAACAAGCGTACCTAACATCCTGCAAGTGCTCGAAATGCAGCACATAGGACGATTTGAAAGGCCACTTGTCGAACTTCCCGCGAATATTCCGCATGCACATGCGGTCATTCTGGAAGAAAAGGTCGACAATGCACTGGAAGAGACCGATCATCACGTCACAATTGTGGATCTGCACCACAGCGTTCAGGGTGAAATCCTCCGGTTCGACTGCAGGCGGCTTCTCTTCCTCGTCTTCCTTGACCGCCTTCTTCCTGTCATCGGTCAGCACTTCTTCGACAATGCTCATGCTTTTGACGGCACTATCGGGCTTCACCTCAACGTCCGAGTCCGAGTCCGAGTCCAATGTAATCGGCTCGGCCGCTGATCCCTCGCTGGTCCTCTTCCGCTTGCCCATCTTGGCCACTCGAGACGGTCGAAGCGAAAACTTCCGAGTCGGCGAGTGCTCAAACAACAACGAGGAGCGTCGCTCCCGCAGTGCGTAGGGACTCGTCTGCGTCTTCCGTCGCTCGTCCTCCAGCTTCAGCCGCTTGTCCGTGGACGCGAGTCTCGCGCGCGGCTTGGACTCCGTCTGCGCCGCTCTCCTGTCCACCCAGCCGCTCGAACCCGACGGCGGCTTAGAGACGTCCTTCTTGGGCGCCGGTGCGCTCGCAGCCTCCAATGAGGATGACGACGTGGCGTAGGCGTAGGCGTTCATGGTCTTGGTCTTGGCCCCCGCCCCTCGGTTCCTCATCGTGTTCTGCCTGGTGATGCTGTTCAAAAAATCGTTCTGCTGCTTGGGAGGGATGAAGTTCTGCATCAAACAGCAACAAACAGCAACAAGGTCAGTTCTTCTGCTATAAAAAATAAATAAAATAAAATAAAAAAATAAAAAATACTTTTTGCAGGACTTCGTCCACGGAGCTGGCGTGGACTATGGAGGACCCTGGGACGCTGATGCTCTGTCCACTGGCCTTGGGTCTGGCTGCCTGGTACTTGGCGGGGCGGTCGGTGTCGTCGTCTCTGCGTGGGGACGATCCGTCCTCCTGGTCGAAGTGGAAGCTGTCGTGGGTGTCCTCCCAGCTGCCGCGGTGGAAGCGCTGTCTGTATCATGTGGACAGAAGGACAATAGTGTCCACATGAAAATGGACCCATGTAATACACAGGGCGTGAGTTGTCCGTCCACATGAGAGCGACAGAGCCGTTGATATTACAGGCAGCCAGGAAGGCATCAAACGTACGGAGGCGGCCGCGACACGGAGCGCTCGGACGCCACCTGGTCGAACGTCGGCGTGTTGTACTGGCTGCTCACGTGGTGGGGCCCTCCGCTGGGCCGCGGCGGGGGCGCCGAGTGGAGCCGCGCGCCGAAGCGCCGACGGCCGTGCCGGTCTTCCATCGGATGGTGCCACTCCGAGTAATGGGACCAAAAAGTTGGCGAGCTGGTGGACCAAATAGTTTTTTTTGGGTAGGTACAATTTTGTGTATTTGTACCGCACCAATTTTTGTGTGACACAAACATAAAGTAAGTTGGATACATATATTTTTTGTACGGACTAAATCACCTATTTGTGTAACGTTTATTTCAGCGTTTATTTCAGCCTACTGTTGGCACGAAATCGACACCAGCGATCTACTGTAACTTACAGTAGATCGCTGGTGTCGATAGGCTACCCGGAGCAGCCGCCCCGGGAGAGTACGCAGGTCGATAACAAAGAAAAAGTAAGTCGCGAGTTGTAGATGGTTTGTAGGTATCCCAGACTGGTGAAAGAAAAATACGGTGGATGAAAGTAAGATAGGCTAAGTAGTGAATGACGCCGTGATCCCTTAGAAGTCCAAGTCGGCAAAACGAGTGGAGAACTGGACGCTTGTCCCTTGATATTGCTGAAGGTCAGTGATAAGTAGTCTACGTCGGTACTTAGCACATGAATTGACAGACATAGAGAGCCGACGTATCTCGTTGCGACTCGATAACTTTTTGTTAAGTCTTAGAGATAATATCACTACTAATAGCAGTGATATGCTGGGGTGGGCTGGTAGCACCAGGCGCTACAGGTAAGCCCGAGTGAGCTGTACGTTACCAGGATAAGTGGTATCAGTAGTGCTATTAGCAGTGCTGATTTACCACTACAGGTTTGTGAGTGGGGTAAGTAGTCTTTGAAGTACTATAGTAGTGGTAAGTAGTCTTTGTAGTACCGGTACTATAGTAGTGGTATTACTTAAAAGTGCGGAGTGAAAAAGTACCGTGTGTAATGCTATGCTAGTTTTGATCGCTACTATTGGATTGGCACTACTATTCGGCTAAAGCTCGGTGTTTGGTCCGATTAGTATTCATAGTAGTTTTTCTACATGTAATTGAATAATGGTCACCAGCGTGATGCTCTCGTTTGAGTTGAAGTGGCCCATGGCAAAAGACGATGCACCTTGCAGTGCGCTGAAGTTAGCAATAGTTTACAACTATCACGACGCCAGTACGCCTTTCACGGTTACCGTGCGGTGTAAGTCACGCCACGGCTTTAACTCAAGCGCGCGAAAGGTGCTAAACGATTCGAGTTACTTGTTGCCCCGTACCAGTTGGAGCTGGGAAACCCATAGTGTAAGCTAGTGGGCTTTAAGTCCATATTTTGGATTACTGAAGTTAGCAATTGGTGATATATGCATATACATTATACTTTAAGGAGTGAAGTTGGCGATCCTTAGCTTCAGCGACCCTACCGTAGTACCCCGGGAAGGTCTTAATGCGAGCGCTGGATATTAAAACGGGTTAGTACCGTTCTTTCCTGAAATAGTATGCAGAAGCAAGTTTCGAGACAGAGTAGTCCCCGTTTAATTAGGCGAAGTTGCCTACATTAGTAGTGATACTACTACTGCCAGTGCCTACCTACTACAGTAGTAGTACTACTGATTCGGAGTCGGAAAGTAGTAGTATACTTACTACTAAGCCAGATATCTCACTACTACCGAACTCTGGAATCAGTGCTCGTACGACAGACCTGGTACTAATAGATGTCGGCCGAGCACACCAAAAATAGAGAAGCTATTGTGCATCAATACAAACTATTGTGCATCAATACAAACTATAACTACGAGCGGAACAACGACAAAAAGTGGATAAATCCTTGGTGATAGTTGTTTAAGACAAAGAAAATAAAACTATTGAAAACAAACCTTACTGAAGTACTAGTGACGTTGCTAGCAAGTTTTCTAATTATTATAACGAGGTTTGCAGTAAGGGGTTAAAGGCGGTACTAATTAGCTCATCAGCACACGATGGTTGCTCTTGTTGACCAACACATTGCTCGCCCGCGACTCGTAGCGCAACAAGCGCTGGTGAGGCAGTCGATGCAACTGAGCTTACTTAGTAAGCTTACTTCAAGTAATAGTTCTGGTCTTGTAGAGGGTGGTCTCTCTTCAAGGGATAAAAGTTGAATGGTTAGGTCTTGTAGAGAGAGGTCTCTCTTCAAGGGAAAAAAGTTGGAGTACCCACTTCGGTACCCGATTTTGGAAAGTTACAGTGGTGCGCCTCCCAGCACAGGTCTTTCGACCTGCGAATTTCGTACAGTCTGTAAGATAACCACACTGACTGCAACCACTCGGGTACAGGAGACTCAACGTATATCCGATACGGACACCATACAATGCCAAACGCAATACATGAAACGAAAAATGCATGACCCGAGCTTGTGCCGCAATATATTGCACCCGAATGCTCCGCTACTTTTTAAGTTACTTGCGCCCCAACGCTGGAGAAGAGGAACTGCATTTTGGCATCGAAAAACTTGAGCAGAGCTGATGCCACACGGAGTTATTGAGGTGTGTGTGTTTGAGCTCCGAGTGCGTGGGCGGCCAGGCTTAGCACACTACATGTATTTTTCACAGCGAGTGAGCTTAGTATCGAAACGAGCTCTCGACCTCATCGCTACGAAAAACGACCATTACCGGCCCCAAAGCGCAAATGGGACTGTGAAGGCGGCGGAGTCCACGGACGACGTGATCATGGAGAAGTTAGCGCTGCCTACTATCATACTGGTAGTAATTCACAATACACTATGTATACTGACTGTACTGTATGAGCGGCGATCTTGGCTGGTGATGTTTTCTGGTGACGATATCCACATTGGCTGGTGCTTTCGCCCCTTCAAACACTCTGATGATACCATCATGATGCCCCACAACACCAGCCAACATGAAGTTCACCGCCACCGTCGCGATGACCAAGGTCGTCGTCAGCACCCAGCCGATGCCGGCCGCCTTGTCGCCGTCCAAAGTACATCCGCACCCGACGCTCAGCGGCAATGACTCGCTCGCTCACAACTTCATTTTCAACGCTTTCCTTGCGCTTCTTTGTGAGATTCGAATCTACGGTGGATTATTTAGTCAGTGTAGTACCTCTATTCGCAACAGCAACAAGAAAAAAACAGTCACTCAGCCATGTTGTTTGCGTGTGCTGTTTGAGCTGCCACCTTCACTGAGTTGTGACGCTTTGGTGTGCGTGCGTATGTGTTCTTGTGTCGATGATTTAACCCTATTTAAAGTGTCGTTATCAGGACTTTTGTTTTGAGAGAGAGAGAGAATCACCAGAGGTTTGGTACATACAGTACTCACCACCAGAGATTTGGCCATGGTGCGATGTGCCAGTTCGTTTACTCATTTTTCTTTCTAGAAAGTCGCTTCCTCAGAAGTCATCCTCGATTCCTCAAACGCACTTCCTCCGTAAGGCCGATCCTCAACACAGAAACGAGGAATATTCTCTATTATCAATATTCCAACTCCGATCTATCTGTCAAGACTCGGTTATCAGGTATTTCCTGACAATGCGTCGAGTTTCGTGACATATCTCGCGATCATTTCGTCGGAGGTTGGCACCCCATCGAGCATCTGTTTCAGGTACGCGGGCTTCTCCTTCGCAACAATCCATTTGTTGATTAGTGCGTTTTGCAAATTCTTTGCCAGTTTCTCCGTGCTGGGGTCTTTCTTTGCCGCATCGAACATTCGCAGTAGAGTGCGCTCGATGTTGTTAGCCATGAGTCCGTCGATCATCGTCGTTTTCTCATCGGGATACCGCTGGTTGAAGTCATTCAGATACTTGCTCCATATTTTAAAATCCGAACTGGCGAGAGTTTTGTCACCAGCCTTGCTGAGGTCGAGGAAACGGAACACATTCCGAGGGGGATCCTTCTCATCTAGCCAATGCTTGGACCGCTCCCTCTCCACGAGTTTTGCAATTTTCACAGTGCTTGGATCGTTCATCGCCGTTTTGATCATCCGTGCAATGGGATCAGGGTTATATTCCATACGAATTGGCGTGAACCATGATTCTTGGTGCTTCGTATTCTTCTTGTTGAAATCCTTCACATACTTCATCCATTTCGTGAACAAAGGATCGCGGAGAAGGTTATCTCCCACGTGGTCAAGGTTTAGCCATGTGAAGACCTTTACTGGAGATTCGTTATTCGCCACATATCCCTGAATCTTTTTCGTCTGAATCGTAATAGCAGCCTTTTCCATGCTGGGGAATTTCATGGATGCTAGGAGGATTTGGTTCAAAGCTCTGTCCTTGAAGCGCGTCTCCAGCATCGTCAACAGCGTAGTCGCCTGACCGGGGTTCTCTTTGAGGTACATATTCATGTACGAGACCCACGTGTTGAAGAGAGGAACGCCGGTAAAGTCAAAAATCGTACGAAGACCTAGTAGCCCGAGTACGTCGTCAACAGATTTCCCGCCGCTCAACCACATCTCCAGCTGCGCTATCTCCAATTGCTTCGCTATAGTTCGGGTCGCTTCTGTTGTTTTTGCCTTAGCAAGCATTCTCGCCACTTTGATATCGCTGAATGTCCGTGTTAAAGCTTCGATCGCTGCCGACTTCTCTTGGGGATACTTTGTGCTGTAAGCATTCATGTACGTGAGCCAGACGTTGAAGAGCGGGCTCTCCATAAGAGTATCCACTGTCCTGCCGAGACCGAGTTCTACCAACGCGTCATCCGGTGTTTTTCGACTGCTCAGCCAAAGGTGAACCAGTGCATCCTGTACCTTGGTGGCAACGCTTTTGGATTCTCCTCCACTTATCGCCAACTGGGTCATTTTGACTAAAGCCTGATCACTGTAGTATTTCGAGAGCGTCGGGACCATCAACGCTGATTTTTCGGGATGCTTCGCATTGAAATCGTCCGCATACTTGGCCCAAGCTGTGAACTCGGGGTTGCTCAGAATATTGTGCTTGACCTTGTTAAGACTCATCGCATGAAAGACGTCGTCAGGGCTCTTTGCAGTGGCTATCCAGTGTTGCATGAGCTCTTTTTGCAGTTTCGTGGCGAGGTCCTTCGGGCCCGCGAAATTTGCGGCTTCTTCGATCATTTTGTACAAGGCAGCGTCGCCGTACTGAGCAGTCAGTGTCGAGAACGCGGACGTCCTCTTCGTGGGGTTCTTGGCACTCAAATCGTCGACGTACTTGAGCCAATCGGTGAACTGGGGGCGGTACAGGAGCCAGTTTTTTTCCTTGTGAAGACGCATCCGAGTGAAAACTGTGTCGGGAGTTTTCCCCTCGGCGAGCCATTTCTGAAGGTGCTCGGGGGTCACTTTCGAAGATGAGAACATGATTTTGGCCTTTTCCGCAATAGGCACGGACAGCCCTGCTCTCTCCTCGTCCTCGTCATCGATTTCGTCGTCGACGACAGCGCCAGTTCGTAAAAACCTCGTCGTGGAGATACCAGTTTCGCTCGCAGTCTGGACACCAGCCCAAGTGGAAAAGTTGGACACGGGTAGTGTGGGGATCGCCACCGATGTCTCAGCATCAAGAGGCACGACGAATGCGAGGAGGGCCAAGCCTATCAGCCAGAGGAGGCTCATCGTTCGACTTGAGGTCTGATGACTATTCTTTTGCCAGTGAAAGCGAGTTGATAAATGGTAGTGTCTTCAAATGCTCACAATGCAAGGCAAGTCAGTCATGCACATGTGCTGTATGCATGTACGATAACGAACTTCTGTACGCCGTAATCGTGAGATAATCCACAGGAGCGTGAGGACTGGTACTGTACATGTACTGGCACTTTTTCTCTGACGAGCTTTGGCTTGAGTTCGATCACAAATAGTGGTGCAAAACCGGATTGTTCCGCGGATCACGCTAGAGCAACAGAAAATGAAACCCCCCGGGGGATGGATGTCATGGTCCTCAAATCCCCAAAAGAACCGCTTTTAAGGAGAAGAAAGCGCCTCGCTGAGCCAATACGGCAGCTGTGAAGACGCGTTTGACCTCATAGAATAGATACTGTATGGGCGAGACGGCCTAGCCACCTGGCGTGAAAGCGCGAGCAACGAATTTTACAAAATTTGTAAATTCGTTGCTCGCGACGTATATTTAATATGAAGCCGGGTATGTACTGTGGATTTTCTGCTCTCACCACCGATTCATTCTAAATTTCATGGTTTTCAGGGGTTTCGTCAATAAGCTCTACTGCTGAAGATGCTCTTATCGAGGTAGCGTTTTGGTATCGATCTGAATGCCTGTGCGTGCAATACAGTAAAAGAGACTTCGATCTTCACAATGGAGCAGTGCCTTCGTGTGTGGATGTGCTTTGAATGACGGCAAGACTACTTGCATCGACTCGGCGCTGGTGACGACGTTGGCCATGGCGACGATGACAGCGAACTTTATGTTAGCTTGTGTTGCGGGGTGGTGCGTTTACCCGTTTGTCTTTCTAAAACATCGCCTCCTCAGAAGTCATGCTCGTTCAAGATCGAACATAAACACAGAAACGAGGAATATTCTCTATTATCAATATTCCAACTCCGATCTATCTGTCAAGACTCGGTTATCAGGTATTTCCTGACAATGCGTCGAGTTTCGTGACATATCTCGCGATCATTTCGTCGGAGGTTGGCACCCCATCGAGCATCTGTTTCAGGTACGCGGGCTTTTGCTTCGCAACAATCCATTTGTTGATTAGTGCGTTTTGCAAGTTCGTTGCCAGTTTCTCCGTGCTGGGGTCTTTCTTTGCCGCATCGAACATTCGCAGTAGAGTGCGCTCGATGTTGTTAGCCATGAGTCCGTCGATCATCGTCGTTTTTTCCTTGGGATACCGCTGGTTGAAGTCATTCAGATACTTGCTCCATATTTTAAAATCCGAACTGGCGAGAGTTTTGTCACCAGCCTTGCTGAGGTCGAGGAAACGGAACACATTCCGAGGGGGATCCTTCTCATCTAGCCAATGCTTGGACCGCTCCCTCTCCACGAGTTTTGCAATTTTCACAGTGCTTGGATCGTTCATCGCCGTTTTGATCATCCGTGTAATGGGATCAGGGTTATATTTCATACGAATTGGCGTGAACCATGATTCTTGGTGCTTCGTATTCTTCTTGTTGAAATCCTTCACATACTTCATCCATTTCGTGAACAAAGGATCGCGGAGAAGGCTATCCCCCACGTGGTCAAGGTTTAGCCATGTGAAGACCTTTACTGGGGATTCGTTATTCGCCACATATCCCTGGATCTTCTTCGTCTGCATTGTAACAGCAGCCTTTTCCATGCTCGGGAACTTCATGGCTGCTAGGAGGATTTGGTTCAGAGCTTTGTCCTTGAAGCGCGTCTCCAGCGTCGCCAACAGCGTAGTCGCCTGACCGGGGTTCTCTTTGAGGTACATATTCATGTACGAGACCCACGTGTTGAAGAGAGGAACGCCGGTAAAGTCAAAAATCGTACGAAGACCTAGTAGCCCGAGTACGTCGTCAACAGATTTCCCGCCGCTCAACCACATCTCCAGCTGCGCTATCTCCAATTGCTTCGCTATAGTTCGGGTCGCTTCTGTTGTTTTTGCCTTAGCAAGCATTCTCGCCACTTTGATATCGCTGAATGTCCGTGTTAAAGCTTCGATCGCTGCCGACTTCTCTTGGGGATACTTTGTGCTGTAAGCATTCATGTACGTGAGCCAGACGTTGAAGAGCGGGCTCTCCATAAGAGTATCCACTGTCCTGCCGAGACCGAGTTCTACCAACGCGTCATCCGGTGTTTTTCGACTGCTCAGCCAAAGGTGAACCAGTGCATCCTGTACCTTGGTGGCAACGCTTTTGGATTCTCCTCCACTTATCGCCAACTGGGTCATTTTGACTAAAGCCTGATCACTGTAGTATTTCGAGAGCGTCGGGACCATCAACGCTGATTTTTCGGGATGCTTCGCATTGAAATCGTCCGCATACTTGGCCCAAGCTGTGAACTCGGGGTTGCTCAGAATATTGTGCTTGACCTTGTTAAGACTCATCGCATGAAAGACGTCGTCAGGGCTCTTTGCAGTGGCTATCCAGTGTTGCATGAGCTCTTTTTGCAGTTTCGTGGCGAGGTCCTTCGGGCCCGCGAAATTTGCGGCTTCTTCGATCATTTTGTACAAGGCAGCGTCGCCGTACTGAGCAGTCAGTGTCGAGAACGCGGACGTCCTCTTCGTGGGGTTCTTGGCACTCAAATCGTCGACGTACTTGAGCCAATCGGTGAACTGGGGGCGGTACAGGAGCCAGTTTTTTTCCTTGTGAAGACGCATCCGAGTGAAAACTGTGTCGGGAGTTTTCCCCTCGGCGAGCCATTTCTGAAGGTGCTCGGGGGTCACTTTCGAAGATGAGAACATGATTTTGGCCTTTTCCGCAATAGGCACGGACAGCCCTGCTCTCTCCTCGTCCTCGTCATCGATTTCGTCGTCGACGACAGCGCCAGTTCGTAAAAACCTCGTCGTGGAGATACCAGTTTCGCTCGCAGTCTGGACACCAGCCCAAGTGGAAAAGTTGGACACGGGTAGTGTGGGGATCGCCACCGATGTCTCAGCATCAAGAGGCACGACGAATGCGAGGAGGGCCAAGCCTATCAGCCAGAGGAGGCTCATCGTTCGACTTGAGGTCTGATGACTATTCTTTTGCCAGTGAAAGCGAGTTGATAAATGGTAGTGTCTTCAAATGCTCACAATGCAAGGCAAGTCAGTCATGCACATGTGCTGTATGCATGTACGATAACGAACTTCTGTACGCCGTAATCGTGAGATAATCCACAGGAGCGTGAGGACTGGTACTGTACATGTACTGGCACTTTTTCTCTGACGAGCTTTGGCTTGAGTTCGATCACAAATAGTGGTGCAAAACCGGATTGTTCCGCGGATCACGCTAGAGCAACAGAAAATGAAACCCCCCGGGGGATGGATGTCATGGTCCTCAAATCCCCAAAAGAACCGCTTTTAAGGAGAAGAAAGCGCCTCGCTGAGCCAATACGGCAGCTGTGAAGACGCGTTTGACCTCATAGAATAGATACTGTATGGGCGAGACGGCCTAGCCACCTGGCGTGAAAGCGCGAGCAACGAATTTTACAAAATTTGTAAATTCGTTGCTCGCGACGTATATTTAATATGAAGCCGGGTATGTACTGTGGATTTTCTGCTCTCACCACCGATTCATTCTAAATTTCATGGTTTTCAGGGGTTTCGTCAATAAGCTCTACTGCTGAAGATGCTCTTATCGAGGTACACCGACGGACAGAATGCAACAGCCACCAAAGTGACTGCAAGTCTTCGTAAAATGGACGAGCATGATAAACGGAGATCTGCATACCCAATATTTTTAGCCAATCATATTTCGTTAAAATAGTCGCTAATTCGGAGCCGCACACTCCGTAAAATTCGGGAACCCGCGAGGCGGCGCTGCCGCCGCAGTTCCAGCCTCCGCCGCGCGAGTTGGTGCGCCCGCCCTTCTTCGACCCCCCTCCGGTTGACGCGGCGCAGCAGCGCGCAGAGGAGGCTGCAATCGCGAGCCTTATAGAGGAGAAATACGCGCACCCCAAGCAACGCCGAATGCACTACAGTATGGAGCAAAAACGACATGCACTTCTCGCAACCGAAGGCCTCAGTCAACGTGAAGCTGCGCGGGCGCAAAAAATACCGCGGGGGACACTATCCGGGTGGCGAAAAGCGAAGGAGGACATTTTTGCATTCAATGGTAGCGAGAAGACGCTTTCTCGAGCGCCAGGACGTCCCGAAAGCATCCCCTTTTCCGAGGACCTCATTACGTTCATGAAGGACGTTCGTCGTGAGAGTCAACCCCTCACTGCAGCCACTATGGCTTCCTACGTTCGCGACGAGCACTCAGAGTGGCTGGAAGGCTACATCTCGGGAAGGCGTTCAACAAGGCGCTTAAAACCAGCTACATGTATTAAATCTACATTTGCCTCTTTGTAATTCGTACATACTGTGTAGCGGTTGCAAATCGTTAAATAAAAAGGATCTTGCTACTTTACAGCTGTTTCAACAAATTAGGGTGGCTGTTGCATTCTGTCCGTCGGTGTAGCGTTTTGGTATCGATCTGAATGCCTGTGCGTCCAATACAGTAAAAGAGACTTCGATCTTCACAATGGAGCAGTGCCTTCGTGTGTGGATGTGCTTTGAATGACGGCAAGACTACTTGCATCGACTCGGCGCTGGCGACGACGTTGGCCATGGCGACGATGACAGCGAACTTTATGTTAGCTTGTGTTGCGGGGTGGTGCGTTTACCCGTTTGTCTTTCTAAAACATCGCCTCCTCAGAAGTCATGCTCGTTCAAGATCGAACATAAACACAGAAACGAGGAATATTCTCTATTATCAATATTCCAACTCCGATCTACCTGTCAAGACTCGCTTATCAGGTATTTCTTGCCTCGAGTTTCTTGACATATCTTGCGATCATTTCTTCGGAGGCTGACCCCTCATTGAGTGTCCGTTTGAGGTCCGCCGGCTTCTCCTTCGCAACAATCCATTTGTTGATTAGTGCATTTTGCAAGGTCGTTGCCAGCTTCTCCGTGCTGGGATCTTTCTTCGCCGCATCGAACATTGTCAGTAGACCTCGGTCCCAGTAGCTAGCTTTGAGGCCGTCGATCATCGTTGTTTTCTCATCGGGATACCGCTGGTTGAAGTCATTCAGATACTTGCTCCATATTTTAAAATCCGAACTGGCGAGAGTTTTGTCGCCAGCCGTGTTGAGGTCGAGGAATTTGAACACATTCCGTGGGGAGTCCTTCATATCTAGCCAGCGCTTGGACCGCTCCCTCTCCATTAGTTTTGCGATTTCCACAGTGCTTGGATCGTTCATCGCCGTCTTGATCATCCGTTTGACCGGTTCAAAGTTATAGTTCATAGGAATTGGCGTGAACCATGATTCTTGGTGCTTCGGATTCTTCTGGTTGAAATCCTTCACATACTTCATCCACTTTGTGAACAAAGGATAGCTGAGAAGGTCATCCCCCACTTTGTCAAGCTCTAGCCACATGAAAACCTTTGCTGGGGATTCGTTATTCGCCACATATCCCTGGATCTGCTTCGTCTGCATTGTAAAAGCAGCGTTTTTCATGCTCGGGAACTTCATGGCTGCTAGGAGGATTTGGTTCAAACCTCTTTCCGGAAAGCGAGTCTCCAGCGTCGTCAACATCTTCGTCACCTGACCGGGGTTCTCTTTGAGAACCCTATTCATGTACGAGACCCACGTGTTGAGGAGAGGATTGTTGGTAAAGTCCATTACTGTACGGAAACCTAGTAGCTCGAATACGTCGTCGACAGATTTCCCGCCGCTAAACCACATCTCCAACTGCGCCGACTCCAATTGCTTCGCTGTGCTTCGGGTCGCATCTGTTGTTTTTGCGCTATGAAGCATCCTCGTCACTTCGGCATCGCCGAATTTCCGTGTTAAAGTCTCGATCACTGTCGACTTCTCTTGGGGATACTTCGTGCTGTAAGCATTCGTGTACTTGAGCCAGATGTCGAAGAGCGGGCTCTCCATAAGAGTATCCACTGTCCTGCCGAGACCGAGTTCTACCAGCGCGTCATCCGGTGTTTTTCGACTGCTCAGCCAAAGTTGACTCAGTTCATCCTGTATCTTGGTGGTAACGCTTTTGAATTTTCCACCACTTATCATCTCGTCGGTCATTTTGAATAAAGCACCATCACTGTAGTACTTCCTGAGCACCGGGGCCATCAGCGCTGATTGTTCGGGATACTTTGCGTTGAAATCGTCAGCATACTTGGCCCAAGCGGTGAAGTCACGGTAGCCCAGAATATTGTTCTCAATCTTGACGCGATTCATCGCATGAAAGGCGTCGTCAGGGCTCTTTGCAGTGGCTATCCAGTGTTGCATGAGCTCTTTTTGCAGTTTCGTGGCGAGGTCCTTCGGGCCCGCGAAATTTGCGGCTTCTTCGATCATTTTGTACAGGGCAGCGTCGCCGTAGTGAGCAGTCAGTGTCGAGAACGCGGACGTCCCCTTCGCGGGGTTTTTGGCACTCAAATCGTCGACGTACTTGAGCCAATCGGTGAACTGGGGGCGGTACAGCAGCCAGGTTCCGACCTTATTGAGACGCATGCGAGCGAAAACTGTGTCAGCAGGTTTTTCCTCGGCGAGCCATTTCTGGAGGTGCTCGGGGGTCACTTTCGAAGACGAGAAAAAGGTTTTGGCCTTTTCGGCAAAAGGCATGGACAGCCCAGCTCTCTCCTCGTCCTCGTCATCGATGTCGTCGTCGACAACAGCGCCAGTTCGTAAAAACCTCGCCGGGGAGATACCCGTTTCGCTCGCAGTGTGGACACCAGCCCAAGTGGAAAAGTCGGACACGGAGAGTGTGGCCGGTGTTTCAGCATCAAGAGGCACGACGAATGCGAGGAGGGCCAAGCCCATCAGCCAGAGGAGGCTCATCGTTCGACTTGAGGTCTGATGACTATTCTTTTGCCAGTGAAAAGCGAGTTGATAAATGGTAGTGTCTTCAAATTCTCACAATGTAAAGCAAGTCAGTGTAATACACATGTACTGTATGTACAGTACTTGTATGATAACGAATTACTGTACGCCGTAATCGTGAGATAACCTACAGGATCGTGAGCTGGGATTGCTTACCGGTACTGGCACCTTTTCAGAGAACTGTCGTTCGTGGAACTACCATTTTGTATTTTTGACCGATAGCTGCAGGAGGTTGCTTCTTGGAACAACTGACCTCTGCTGCTAGTTACTCCATGGAGTTGGGGCCTCTGGTGCCGTTTTGGGATAGAAAAAGTTTTGGAAGGCACCCACTGGACCTAGGTACAGTACATGTATTGGAACATCCGCAGGTAATTTATCCGTCATCTATCCGAGCTTTATCCAGGTTTGTTCTCTGGATTTTAATCCAGAGTCCATCCCACGATTGCAACGAGGGTCAGAATGAGCACATAGTTTGTACCCCGCCGAATTCGGTGCCATCGCTTTCTGGAAGCTACCACAAGAAGTCTCAATATAATATGAGACTGCGCAAAACAAAAGAATGCTAGTTAACCATTTGTTGAAGTGCGAGTTAAGCACACCAACGCAACGAGGAACATCTCCTCTATCGATAGAGCCCCTCCGATAGTTTTTTCATTCAGCCGTTGTCGAGCAACTGCCCGTTGAAAAAGTTGCCTCAGGTTCGCCGGGTCCCAGGAATTTTTTTTATTGGCTCCCTAAACGTCAAATTTCGCTGCGGATCGATTGAGCCTATTGGTGTAGTCGGATTCGAACTCCTTCACTGCGAAAATTACATTTGAAAAATCAAATTCTCAAAAGTCAGATGTATATTTTGTTTTTAGAGATTTTCGTAGAGATTTTGGCAACAAGAATCATTTTGATCTGCGGGGAACACTTGGTCTCGACTTCCTTTCCAGCTTGGCGGATCACGGTGTTTCTTTGCGCGGACGCTTCTTAGCTCGTGTTGGAGCCTTCTCAGCAGCAGTTTCATGGACGTCAAGGTTTTGGTTTTCAGTGGCGCAGTTGTCAGTAGGCTTGGCTTCACCGTCGACCCTGTGCGTCTCATTCGCAGTCTTTGCTGCCGCTGCGGCAGCAGTACGCTCTTGTTTTTTCTTCCTAGCCGCTGCGACCCGGGCTTTTTGGATTTCCTTTGCCTTACGTTCGTCTTCGTCGTTTGGTGGGTCGTACAATGGGTCATCTCGAAACTCTTCTGGCACGTATCGACGGACTTTGTTGTAGATCGTTTGGATCTTCTCAGAATTCGGCGGCGGGTTTGGTAAAGCAGCAAGGTCGGTCTCGAAAAGCACACGAACGCGCGTTCCATCAGTAACGATGCCGTCGTATTTGCGGCGCAAGTCTTGAGATACCTCGGCAGCGTCCGGGCCCTTTTTGCATGTGACTACTCCAGGTTTGTCTTCTTGCATAGAAAAAATCTGAAATTTCTGGATACCCTTCAGCTTTTTGTAAGCGTCGTCCACGACTTTGCGATACTCTTTGAAGATGTTATTCTTCTTGGGTATATGCACGAGAGCCGATGAAGTCGACGCGTCGTTCACAGCATCGAGAAGCTGGTCCATAGTCCACAGATCAATGCGAGAGATGTGCTTCCGCACATGCCCAAACCCACGGTCCACTGCGTTCTTCGTATGACCTTTCACGAAGAACTTCAAAGAGATGGCCTGTAGGTCCGACATGTGCGTCAGCGCCAGCAGCATCCGTACGACGAAGCTGTTCTTGTTTTGCCCCCCGCAGTTATCAGCGTAGATAGTCAGCTTTCGATACCCAACCGGCAGCAGGATGCGACTGATGAAATGATGCAGCATGGAGTTGACTTCGTCGGTTCCTTTGGCAGCCACGGTTTCGTCGTAGACGTAGTTGTATTGTATGTTCTTGTTGGCGTAGTAGATGCCGAACAAACTCACGCTTCGCAGCGACAGGAAATACCACTGGGAAGGAGTGCTGCTAACGCTAGGCAACGTTAGGTTCTGACTGAAGTCAATAATGATTACAGCGTGATCATCATCAGCTGAGGCCATGTCTGCCTTGTACTCTTCCCTAAAACATCATGTAAAACAAAATGATATTAGTTGCCAAACCAAATAATCAACCGTAAATCAAAATGATTCTTGTCTCCCTCTCACCGCATACGCCGGGCTTCCATTGTATGAGCGCCAAAGGCCTCAGTCTCTGCTGCAGTTGTTCCGCTCTGCATTCGCGACCAGTAAATGCTGCAGACGTCACATACGTTACTCCGGGGAGAGCGAATACGGATGTTCGGACACAGCCTGGTGAGATACTGTCGAAATGTGCTCGGCCTTGGTTCGCGCACGCACAATCCAAGCTCCACGTAGTTGTGCATTTCTTCGTAGAGCTTAGCCCACGTGAAGGTAGCCGGCAGGAGCGTGTACTCGGCGTCGGAGTAGTACAGTTGAACCACTCCATCCTTGGTTTCCTGGCGGCGAACACGCACTGGCACGACTTCACCGACGGATGCGGCAAACGACTTGAACCACGACACTAACCAGCGTAGGTCAACAGCACTCGCGTTCTGGTTCAGCTTGTTCCCGTGCGCCTTGACCGAAAACGCGCCATCATTAATTCGGGAACTGTATCGCATCACAGTGGCTGTCGAAACCCCGTAGCACCTGCACCATGCCGCACGGCACACTTGACCAACAATCGGCAGAAAATAGTTGAACTGCTCTCGCAGCCCATAGTCTCGGTGGCGGAGCACCGTGTCCGTTTTCTTCAGCACTGCCAACGTCGTCATGATGCTCTGCTTCTTCTCCCCCCCTGTCATTTGCGATAACGAAAGCAGGAACTGCTCCAACTGCCCTGCCTTGCCTTGCAAGCACTTCTTCTCGCAAGGGTCCTCTTGAATGAGCTTCGTAACTGTGTGGCGAAGCTCTCCGCCAATCAAAATGATGCTAGTGTCCTCGACGTCGGAGTTGCTGCTATCTTCACCGCCTTCGCTTGGCAAAATCTCGTTGCCGCTGGATACACCATCTTCTGAGTCTGGAGCCCATGCGCTGTCTTCGCTTGCGTCGCTGCTGTACGGGTCGTCCTCGCCAGCGCGTACCTCCGGCTCCTGCTGAGTCTCTCCAGTGCTGTCCGCTGTGGCCACGGCAAGCGCTGCCAGTGCTTCCATGCCAACCCGATGCCGTCGATACACCCCTGCCAAATTTAGAGATTTGACAAAATCCCCCTGTTGAAAAAACCACTTAAGTACGAAAAATCAACGGTCAACTTCAAAGGCGATTATCTCGAAAACACGAAAATGTTAACTAGCATCAGTTTGTTGTGCGCAGTCTCATATTGCCTTACAGAAATGAATTTTGTACCGGGATGTTGACCCATCCACAAAAGAGAAAGACGAAAAACCTGTATATTATGATACCTGCTCACAGCCTATGTTTCCTGCGAGAAACGATTCGGTCGTGCAACAATTTGGGGTTATCCGCGTTCGCGCAACATTTAAGATTTTATCTTAAATGGAGGACTAATGCCGTGCGTTGCCCGGGAAGCTCTGGATATTTTCAGGTACGAAGTGCTTCGTGAAGTGCAAATTTTGTTTTGATCACAAAGTCGTGCTTCGTACGAAAAGAAGCTCTGAAATTTTAGCTGCGATAATGTGGTGATCGAGTGTTAATTAGTTAATTGAGGGGAAAAAGAAAGAAAGCTTTAATACGCTGTGTGGACGCGGTCACGCAAGCTCTAGTTGTTCTAGTCGACGGGTTTCGTCTAGAGCCTACTGGGACGGAGTAAAGCACGGCTTCGTTAATTGCGCCGTACTCCAGGCGCGTGCAGCAAGGTGCAGCTGTTTGCCGTTCACTAAAATGTCCGGCCATCTCTCTGGGTGATATGTTGAAAAATATATCGTCATTTCGGCCCCCCACTGCATTCCCATGAAATTGCGCATCTCCTGCGCCTGCTCCGCAGCCGCAGCATCTGCGCGCGTTTCATGCAGCATTTGCTAATACTGTACAATGTACGAATGTTAGATAGGCCAGCTTCCGCTTACGCAGTAAGGTTGGCGTGGAATTAATCCGCATGGGGCTGTACATCCCTCATTTTTCGGTATTCCGAGTATATGAATACGGTAACAGCCATGAAGTCTTTGACAAACATTACAGCTGAACCTTCATGCAACATTGAGCTAATGCAATTGGCTAATAGATTTCAATGATCTGAGCTGATTGGCTTATAGACTTCGCACTTAGCTGAGGTGGACGATTTATCGTTTTGCGCGGGATATTGAATCCAACAAGAAAAAGAGAGCGGTCATCTCTGCGAAATAGCTGACTGATTTCGCAGGGTATTCGACTTCGCAAAATCGCACACCTACTCGCACCGCCTCCTTAGCTCTGAAAATAAATTTCAGAGAATAGCAGCTTGCTTGGATAAGACCATGCATCTACTGTAGAGTGGTGAGCAAGATACCTACCGTTTGCAAATGGCATACTTCGAGTACTAAATGAGATAAATTGCCATTTTGCAAAATCTACTACTTTGAAGTATTTTATTCTGTTCTGATTAACGGGGTTTTCACACTAAAAATACGTTTTTAAAACCTACAGTAGTAGTAGAAGTAATAGAGTTTGAATGCAGCTGAGAGCTTACTCCCTGGTTTCACGGGTGCAAATGAAAACATTTCTCTTTCAAGATGTTTCAAACACGATCTAGGGTAAAGGCACAAAAGGACAAGCAAAGAGCATATCCATAATTATCTCGGAAATGCCGAGATACATAGTGATATTTGTAGTAATAACCTCAAAGCACCAAGACTCAACAGCATGAGAGACTTTGGTGCCCTCTCATATGCCCAAACATGTCAAACAAAAGTATTTGAGCTTCAAACTCCGAGCTCAAGATAAACTAGATATCAAGCTACCAAGAACTACGCCCACTGTGGCCGCCAGACCCAACTTCGAGCAGGCAGTGCCTAAAAGATTTGCATGTACAGGCCTCTATAGTTAGTGACTAGCGCAAGTAGATGTTATCTTCCATCTTAAAACAGCAGAATCAATTCTCTCGGTTTCGTAGGGATTGGTTTACCATGCTATTTGAATCGCCCTCACATCTTCATATACTGACAACAATGAAAAGCCGCCTCGTGTGATATACAGTAATATGCCTCAATAAACAACCTCTGATATGGATAGAGATTAGCAGGCTATCAAAAATCAAGTGATCGTGCGAGTCGTTACCCTTGCATATGTTATATAATTTCTACCAGTATATACGTTGTAGACCCGTTGTTTATTGAGGCACATTACTGTATGACATAAATGCTTTGTCTCGGATTTGTGATAGAAAAAAATAATTACGCTGTCAATATTAACAGGAGAAAGGCATATTGGCGCCTTCCGCAGACATGAGCCTTGTGTTAGGAATCGGGTCTGCAGCTAGACGTAGCAAACTAACGACAGGAACAACACTCAATAGAAAAATGAAGTGTCCTATTCCTACTTAGCTCCTTGTCTGCTCTTCTTCCAAGTCGTTGATCCCTATGTGCCAAATTCGAGACTGAGAGCTCCTACTACATGCAAATGGAGTGGACCGCGGCAGTTGGTTCTTTGCAGCACCTTGTTCTTTGGGATTCTTGAGCCGTGTCACTCTCTGGGAGGCTGAGGTGCATCGTCGCCCCAGCTTGAAGTTTCAACCGGATGCAAATCGCAACACGCCCTCCTCCGACCGAAGGTCGGAACATCAACTGCTGGCAATTTGCAAATCTCTTGACATGCCAATTTTCGTGCGAAACGAGATCAAGCTATCCTTCGGGAGCGGCTTGGTCATCATGTCGGCGGGGTTGTCCTCGCTGGCGACCTTAGTGATCTCAACTAGGCCCTTTGCAACCTGATCACGCACGTAGTGCCATTTGAGCTCGATATGGCGCGTCTTTCGGCTGTACGTCGGGGATGTCGCTAGCGAAATTGCAGCGCTGTTATCGACGCCCATTGTAAGCATATAACCGACTTCTGCCCGCGGCAGTATTTCGTCCAGCATGTTCACAATCCCTCTACCTTCCATTGTCGCTTCGCAAGCAGCGACGTACTCCGCTTCTGCTGTTGACTGTGCGGTAATCGTCTGGCGTCTTGCAGCCCAGGCGACAGCTCCGCCGGCAATGGTCAAGACGTATCCCGTCACGCTCTTCCTGGTTTCAGGATCATTTCCCCAGTCTGCATCACAGTGGCCACTGACAACAATGCGATCTGGTTTTGATTCATCTTTCGAGTACACGATGCCCAGACTTGTAGTCCCACCGAGGTATCTTAGCAGTCTCTTCACAGCACCACAATGCTTCTGGGTGGGGTTGTTCACAAATCGACTGAGATAACCAACTGAAAAAGCAATATCGGGTCTGGTACTCGTGGCAAGGTACATCAGGGATCCGATAGCGCCACGATAATCAAAAGAAAGAGATTCTTCATCACTTTGCTCAATCATTTTGCGGAATTTGGCATTTGTCTCCATTGGCGTTGCGCTGCTGTGGGCTTTGCCAAACCCAAAGCGATCCAAGACATCCTTGCAGTATTTCTCCTGGTGAATCCGGATACTCTCGTCATTTTGTTCCACTTGCACACCAAGGAAGCAATGCAGCAATCCACCATTCTTGAAGCCGTACTTGTCATCAATTGCGGCAAACTGCGACTTCTTGAACTCCACTGAGTTTGTAGCTAGCACGACGTCGTCGACGTAAAGCGGAATTAAAGCAAAGATGCCATCCTTGAAGTACACGTAGAGACAAGGCTCTGTCTCTGTGTTTTCAAAGCCTCGTGACTTTAGCCACTTGTCGACTTCTTCGTACCACTCAGCACCAGACTGATGAAGGCCGTACAGGGCTTGGTTCACGCGGTAAACTTTGCCAGGCGGACATGGGAAACCGGGAACACTGCGAACGTATTGCTTAATCTTCAAGCTCGCATTCAGGTACGCCGTGTTGATGTCTCCCTGGTATAGCGTCAGCCCTAAGTTTGCGGCAATTGCCACCACCACTCTGAACGTCATCATTCTGGCTACAGGCGAGAAGGTAAAATCATAGTCAATTCCATACTGCTGGAAATCACCGCGACCAACTAAACGAGAACGCCATCGTAGCACATACCCGTCATCATCAGTCTTCGCCTGATATCTCCACATAGTGCCAAGCAAGTGCGCAAAACTCGGCACCTCGGTTTCATCAATCAACTCGAATACTCCTTTGCCAAACATTGCACGCATTTCTTGCTCCATACCTCGCTGCCATTGGATCCCCTGCGGCGAGCGCTTTGCTTCACCATACGTACGGGGAATCTTGACATCTTTCACATTCCATTTTGCCTCGCAAGGCTGCCCATCAGGACTTCCATCCGAGACTCGCTGACAGTAGCTGGCATACAAGTAGTAGTCCTCAAGTCGCTGAGGTCGGTGGCGCTCCGCCTCCGATCTGAGGTTCATGCGCCGTGGCTGGCCAGCTAGGTCACGCTGGCGTTTTGCACTTTGGATATCCTCCAGTTCAGCTTCCAGCGATGATCTTTGAACACCAGTTAACCGCTCGGGTATCATATAAGTATCCAGGCCATTTCCAGCATCAACAGCAACCATTTCGCCATTTTGCGGGTCAAGGTCTTCTGTGTCGACTGGGTTCTCGTCCGGTGGAGCGGTTTCTTCGTCGGCATTAGGGTCGCCGAGTAAAGTAAGTCCTCCAGGATCTTCCTTCTCCTCCTCTGCATCGGTCGACTCGTCTTGGCTCTCCTGTGCACCACCTTCATCAGCTCCGTCCAAGTCTTCGCCCTCCTCAGCTGCACTCGGATCGTCGGGTAGACGTCTAACTTCGTACGCATCTACGATATTGAGCTGGTTCCAAGGTATCTGTTTGGTCCGATCGTCGGAGTAGAGCTCCTGGTCTGGATTCTGCTCGCGGCCACTGGTAACTCTGCGGCTTTTGTGACGAACTCTTGATGCGCCTTCTTCATGGGTGTCACCAACGGACACCACGCTCTCGCCGACTGAAGATTTCTCTTCTAGGTCATTCGGGGCGATGTAGCCATCATTATCGTTAGAAGGAACGCCTTCTTTTTGCATTTCTTGTTCATTCGCACCGTCGGCATCTGACAGGCCCGATGCGGTCTGGAACGCCGTGTACATGGGCATTTTCTCCCGATCCTCGATACCATCATCGTACTCACTCATGTCTTCATCGTCTTGAGCAGTGATGACCGGCGGCTTCTCTTCTAGTTCATCATCTTCTTCAAAGTCAGCAGCGGGCTCCATCTCTTCGAGTTCTTCAAAGTCACGAAGCTCAACGTCGTCACCTTCTTCTACGACCTCTGAAGGGAGGCTCGCCGTCGCATGAGAAGTCTCTTGCTCCTCTCCGTCAGCGTTTTCCGCGCGGTCAGCCGTAGTCATCCACTCGGAGACATCTTCTGCATAGCCGTCAGCATATCGATCCTTGTAGACGATGTCCTCATTGATGGACGCGTTCAGGCAATGCTGCACGGTTTGCTCAGTAGGAAAGTAGACCTGGTAGCCTGCTTGACCTTCCAGATATCCAACGAGGAAACCGATGCGGCAGTTGTTGTCCAGCTTCTTGCGGGAGGGCCCTGGACGCTTGTGCACGTATGCGAGCGACCCAAAACGCTTGATCCAGTGCAGATCTGGCTTGTTCCCCAGCATCAGGTAGTGTGGCGTGTCTTTGATCTTGCTGTGGTAACTGCGATTACGCAGGAAAGTTGCCATCGTCAATGCGTACATCCAGAACGACTTGGGCAATCCCGCCATGTGCAGAATCGACTTCATCATGTGTACCAGCGCTTGATGGGGACGTTCGCACGGGTTTAAGTGCGAGCTCTCTGGAGGGTTCGGCAAGAACTCAATGCCGTGCTGCTTGTACGAGGCGAGCATCTCTGTGTTGTCGAATTCGCCTCCTCCATCGGAGATCACCTCCAGAACGGGGTTACCGGAAAATTGCCGTTCAGCCCATGCGATGTACTCCTTCATCTTGGCGTTGACATAGGGGGATTCCTTTGATTTTAACGGATAGACGGATGTGTACCTCGAGTACCCGTCAACGATCACGACCACCGCCTTCTCCGAGTGCATACCCAGGCTGTGGTGAGGAAACAGTAAGTCCACGAACAGCACCTGGTTCTTTCTGGTAATGAGCCTCTCGAGCTGGTCCAGCGGCGACGGGTTTCTCTCCTTGCCCATGTGGCACGCCTCGCAGTCATCAAAAACGCGCTGCTGGAGCATCATTCCGTTCACCAGACCTCGGTCCACCATGATCTTCACGTACTGCGGGCACAAATGACCCAGTCGCTCATGCCAGCGCTGCAAGTTCGCGGCGCCATCCGCAGCAGTAACGTTCGCACTTGGGGCGGGCGCTGTCGAGGGTCCGTGCAGAGCTCGCTCTGGCGCTGTGACGCTTGGTAAAAATGAGTTGTGGGCCGCGAACGTGTACATGCCGTACGTGTCCCTGTCCACGTTGAGCAACTTCTTGTTGTCTCTCCAGATCTCGTACACCTTTTCACCGCTGCGGCCGTGATACTCGACAGCGTATACTTGGTCTTCAGCTTGCGAATGCGACAAGAGGTTCTTGCTGCCAGGTACGAAATAGACGTCCTCAAGCCGGATAGTAATATCATCCTCGCCGCTTTTCACCACAACTTCTGCAGTACCTTTGCCGAGTGGTTCTGTGGCAAAGCTTTTCTTGAACCCACGAATATAATCACCGTCCCCATGATCAAAAGGAGTGAAGCTCGTGAAGTACCTTTGGTCACAGGCGACATGAACGTTAGCCGCATTGTCGAAGCACCATTCCCAGATGCTGTAGTCGGCAGCATCTTGGTTGCTGTCGACCGTCACCGAGAGGTCCTCGCGCAGCGAAGATTGTTGTCCCACAGCCTTCCCTTCGCCAGCTGCGACATGTGCCGCGACATTTTGATCCGCGTCGCAGGCAGGATCACTCTGCTTCTCGATTTCTTCAGCCACTCCATCGTTATCCAAGTGCTCCTCGCGTCGCGTGTACGCAGCCTGCCTCTTCGCTTGCGGGTTTTGCTGACTGTTGGTCTTCTTGGGGCAGTCCTTCAGCATGTGCCCGGGCTTGTGGCAGCTGAAGCAGTTGCCTTGCTGCTGGTCCACCTTCTTTGCAGCGAACACTGCTGCTTTCTCAGGGGTGATAGCCCTGCCTCCGCCATTTTGCCCCGAGTGCTGCTGGGGTTTCTGCTTCTGCCCTTGCTGCTGCGTCTGGATCTGTGCGGGGTTGCCACTGATTTGTGACAGTTCTCTGTCACATTTGTTGTAGCTGTCCATACGGATGATTTGGTCCTTGAGCTTCTCCGGTGTGTCGACTTCCGAGACTCCGGTTTCTACCATCCCGCGCAGACGGTCGAAGCGGGGGTTTGGAGGCAGCGACCTCATCAACATGTTGATGAAGATGGCATCGCGCATGTCGGCGTTCAACGCGGCCAGTTGCGCGCGCATCATGAACATGTTGTCCACGTGCTGCGCCACGTCCCAGTTGGGTTTGCATTTGGTAGCTTGCAGCTTGTTGAAGAGGATAATCTCCTGGTTCGTGCGAGTGGCAGCGTTCTGCTTCCCCTCGTACAACTCCGCCAAGTAATCCCACATGTCCGTCCCCGTGTTCTTGACCATCACCCTCTGGCCCAGCTCCATCGAGAGCGACGCCATGATGATCTGCTTCACCTTGGCCTGTGCCTCGGTAAACTTCTTCTTCTCATTGGCACTTGCAATGGTAGGGAGCTTCTCGTCGCCGTTCGCGTACCCGAGAACTCCTTTCTCTTCCAGCGCAATCTCCATCATGTTCTTGTAGTACACCCACGACTGGCCGTGCCAGCCTACAGGGCGACCATTCTTGTTGAGTTCGACCTTGTTGGCCATCTTGGATCTCTTGAGCTCGTTGCGCCGGTCTTGGAGCAAACTTGCTGTCAACTTTCCGTCAACCTTGGGCTCACTAACCCTGTTACGAATCGGGTCTGCAGCTAGACGTAGCAAACTAACGACAGGAACAACACTCAATAGAAAAATGAAGTGCCCTATTCCTACTTAGCTCCTTGTCTGCTCTTCTTCCGAGTCGTTGATCCCTATGTGCCAAATTCGAGACTGAGAGCTCCTACTACATGCAAATGGAGTGGACCGCGGCAGTTGGTTCTTTGCAGCACCTTGTTCTTTGGGATTCTTGAGCCGTGTCCCTCTCTGGGAGGCTGAGGTGCATCGTCGCCCCGGCTTGAAGTTTCAACCGGATACAAATCGCAACACCTTGCGCTCTCGGCTTAGAGGATACAACTACTCCGCTTCTTTTCACACGAGAAAATAACCAAGCGCAGGTTTTATACATAGCTGAAAGTTTGCCATTCGTGCTTTCATAACATTTAATGATCGAACATCGTCTCTGCATCACACCAACGCTAGATACACGTTAATTGGGACGAATTTCCATCATCAGCTTAGTAGATATCACCAATGACGCTGCTAGCCAAGAACATGCTTCACATACCTGCAGGCTTGATCCGTGAGGTTACACGAATGTCGTTCTTGTCCGACTGGGTCAACATTCACCTTTTTGGTATAAGATATCGTATTTCATCAGATATTCAGTCGTTTTAGCTTGAGGATTGTATTCACAGTTCTTTATCGATATTACAAAACAACTCAAATATGCGTTCATACAGGATTTGCGAGGAACTCTGGATATAAATATCCAGAGAATTAAATAGTATGTTAGGTTAGCGTGCAGATACTGCGGCTGCGAAGCAGGCGCAGTAGATGCGCAATTTAACGTAAACATAGAGTTATATGAGCGACGCTACCAGTGCAATCTTCTAGTAAATGAAATTGCTCACAACTTCGGTTTTGCGTGCTTTATCTCGTCAGGTTAAAAGTAAAATCCAGAGCTGTTCCGTGCGAAGTCGCGGCTTTGCTCCAAGTCTAAGAAATGTTCCAGCATCTAAGAAAAAAAAGATCTCAAATAATTTTTGAAAAGATGGTGCAGATGTATTGTAGTTCCAATGACCGAAATAGTTCCAGAAACTACAATTCGGCTATGGCTTAAGTATAGTGAAGCAAAACGTATGCGGTGGAGCACTGGGTGGCACCAGAGTGACTAACGCATAAAAAAATGTCTTCCGAGGCCCACCTTGCACCACTGACTTGGAGATGCTCTTATCGAGGTGCATGTACTGTACTTTCGCAGCCAGCAACACTGGCTGCGTGCTCGGCCAAAGGGGCAGTGCTGACAACGCCAACGTGGCCATCGACACTGGCGCCAAAATGCTCTTCCTGGCCGCGTTCAAGTTAGTCTAGTGAATCAGTTGATCACTACCGGCACTAGATCAACTACTCGACCGTTCCCGACCGTTGATCCAGTCGCCAATAGGTGCCCTCTTCTTGGCCGCGCTCCAGCAGATTGAGCTGGCCACGCTGAAATTCAACAATCTCTTGGTAGTGTCACTCGCCAGTAATGGCACGTCCTTCATCGCGTCGTCGAGTGAGCTGCCCAGCTCTCTCGAGTCATGACAGTTCGCAGACAAGAGACCCACCAAGAAGAAGATCAACAAGAGCGCCGACAGCAACGTGGTGGTCGAGGAGGACATGATCATGTGCTCGCAAGACCCCGCGGCAGTCTACGACGGAGAAATCGACGTCCTGCTGCTGTTTTCCAAGTGCATCAAGAGCTCGACGCTGGCCACGGTCGAAACGTGGGCGCTAGACATGCAGAAATTTGTGGAGGACACTGTCGGGCCGTACGACGATGTCGCTAACTTTCAAGGCCACAATGGCGGCCGGAAGCTGCTCGACTGACGGCTTCACTGCAGTCCTCTCGTTCACAACGGACAAAACTTCGTATGGCGAGATCATGTCGTTCGAGAGTGGCTCAACTTTCAGCTGAGCGACAGCGGCGAGAACTGCGAAGGTGGATTCGAGAGCTGCATCGAGCTCAAGGGCGACGAAGATCTCTTCATGCACAACCCGTTCACTGGCTCAGCTGCGCGGACCTTGAGAACGGCGTCCGGGGCACACTGGTCGGCGATGATGGTACCCGCCAATTCCTGCAGGCTACGAAATGATGACGAAGGGGGGTGATAAATTGTGCGTGAAAGTTGGGAATGCCTCAAGCTGTGTGTGGAGCAAGGTGGGCGGCTACAAGCACCAACTGAGCATGATCCGTAAGCTGTTGGTGCTTCTTGCCGATGGCTCGCTGGACCCACGCATACGCGTGCAGTGAAGATACAAGACCCGGAGTATTACATGCACACAAGATTCCTCATTCCTATCCTCGGAAGTTTTCAATCGGCTTGGCTCCTAAAGTTTTCAGATGTGACGACGAACACTCCGAGCGCAGCAAAGTTTGAAGGACTACGGCAAGTACCGAGTGAAGGTGAATGCGTACGACTACTATTCCAGCGCTACATGCACTGGATGTATCGCCATCTTAGATAATTATCGGCCTCGAGCTATGATACCACAAAGTGTCCAGCTCGTTTCTGCGATTCGGTGTCAGGTGCTGTCGACTATGGGTGCACTGCTGAGCAGACTGGTCCAACAATACCTTGACTTCGGAGATCAAGCTGACAATGATGGCTGCAGTGGGAACAATCGCTGTGACTTGCACCTGTACACCAAGAAGAACTCTTTCGAAACCAAATACACTCGTTATTCTCACGATGAAAGCATTTCGTGCTTCGACCCGGATTTGGCGCTCGGGGACATCCTCTTCCATCAGACGATCACCGTAAATCCGCTGAAAACGACTGACGGCACGTACCGAAGCCGGTGCCAATGCACTCGCTGCTGCAAAATGACGACTGCGCTGCGGGAGTTTTGGACGGACTACGGATGCGGATCAGATTACGATGTGCGCTACTGTGACGGTGACAGTGATCAGTCGTTGTACATGTACATTTGAGCAGTACCTCGTGGCTAATAGCGGCACACTTGCAACTGTATCCGTTCATGACCCAAGTGCATCATGCACTTGCGTGTATATCATCTTACGACAACGACGGTCAATACGTATACATGGCGAAGCTGTCGGAGTTTGTTGAGACGACGCAGACTTTGAACTTTTAAAGGAGATTTTGATGTACACAGCTTTGTTCATTGACGCTTCAAAGTGAACGGCGGCTCGGAGAAGTGGCAGCTGTGGAAAACTAGGCGCCAAACAGTAGCGTTTTGGTATCGATCTGAATGCCTGTGTGTGTGCTTAGCAGTACCGTAAAATATACTTCGATCTTCACAATGGAGAAACGGGGTGCTGTGGCGCAGCCAAGCTGTGTTTTGCTGACGAATGAGGACACGATCTATGAAGATATTGCCTCTAAGATTCCTCTGGAAGGTCGGCGCACGTGAGCCGCAGGATCTTTCGCGAATGGGCACAATGAGCTACCTCAAACCATTTTTGGATTCGCCTCCGGTCGCTCACTGCTCGAAGACGTCTAAGATCGAAGGCAGCAAGATGCACATGCATGCCTCGCTGCTACTTGTCAGACCGGAGGACTTCCTGTCGTCATCGTCGTGGCATCCTGACCAGCATGTTTACGTGCGAGTGCTGAGCACGCAGTCGGACCACGTGGTCGTTCAAGATTTCCCTGGCTCTACGCATCAAGGTCAAGTTAGGCTGAATACGGTTCAAGAGCGCGCGGTTACCGAACAAGATGCTAACACAGCAACAGGCGAGTTTCTACGCAAGGCTGTCTGCGGAGTCGTACGCGGCACCTATGTGTATGGTCAAGTGGAGTCCTATCAAGGGAAGTCCGTCACGGTCCGTCAGGGTGACAGATCTGTCAGACTCGCGGCTTCTCGACTGGACGAGATCGCCCCCGTCGTCTGCTTGCTAATGAAGAATTCGGCAGTTAAGACATCGGACACAACACGAGCAGCTCTTCGAGACTTTAACGTCACTATCCTCGACCGAATCCTCGGCTACAACGGATGGGATGGCTCCAGGGACATTGCCGATATACTGAATGGAATTCTGCCTAGTAATGAACAACCCGACGGCTCCGAGATACGCACATGGGTCGATCCGATCACTGGTGATATGTCCACGCTTCGGCTGCAGCACGCTGTGGATTACGCTCACTACATCGACGGCGGCCGATCTGTTCCTGCTTCGCTGCAGCGCAGAATTGGTGAAACATTCACCGACGACCCATCATCCCGAGAAGATCATGTTCCCGATGAGATCGCACATGTCGCCCCAAACCAACCTCGGCCGAGTCCGGCTCGTCACCCGGTCTCACGCCCCGTCACTCGAACCAATCCTCGATCTCGAACTCGAACGCAAACTCGTAACCCGACATCGTCGGCCGATCACATCGTTTCTCCCAATGTGAACGCAACGCTTACAGCGTTGCTCTCAGAACTCGAGGGGGACGATGGTGACGTGGCCAACGAGGTCGAAGATGTCCATGAGCGTTCCATCCCCCCATCCTCGTCAGGGGCATCAAGGGAAATTCAGTCAGAGATCTTGTCAACACTTGCATCTAACCCTCGTGTGTTGGCATACTTTGTCTCAGAGTATCTGGATCGGAACAAACGACCTGCTGAAAGCAGTGACATCAATGCCCGACCTGCCCAACGTCGTGCGTTCGGGATGGAGATATCTGCACCATCGGCCAGTGACGCGTTCGAGAGATCACAACCAGGAACGAAATTTCCGCCCAACGACCCTGCAGCAAGCTGTACACGGCCTCATCGTTCACCCTGACTACACCGGTAAGACTCCGTCGGAGATTATGCAGCTAACGCTATCATCCTCTGCTGCAGGCATCAAACCCCACCCGGCCATCCTGATGAAGCTTTTTGATCTGGCTTTCGGTATTCGAGGTCTTTCCTTGGCTCATCTCGAGCGGTTCGACCTGTCTGCGCAGCGACAATGGCGTCGGGAAGGCGTCAACATGAATAATTTTGCGGCAAGTGTTGATCTTCCTCGTCCCCGAAGTCTGTCAACCATGGCTGAGCTATTCGAAGCATTTTCGCTTCTTCAAGCATTTGCAATGCGGTTCTACAACGCCACGACTCAAGCATTCATTACCGCAGCGATGGGATTCGCGGCAACCATCACGGGCATGGGTATGTGGAATGCATCGGCTGTGGATATGATCACGTTCTGGTTCGATGGTGTTCTTGATGATTATCGTCGCGCAATCGAAGAAATGGTGGTGTCTGGTGTTGATAACCGAGACAATGTTCGACAACGACTCACGAAAAGTGACCCAGACTTTTTCAACACAATGCATTTAATTCACTCCGAAGCGTCCGCACCTGCAGCTAAAGACCAAGGTCGCTCTGACCGATCGGCTACCAAGCGCTCACCCGCTGAATCCAAACGAACGCGTGTCCCTCAGGACATTATCGCTGCTCTCCCGTCGCAAAATGGCAAATCCGTGTGTCTCAAGTTTCTTACACGTGCTGGTTGTCCGTCCCGGTCCCCGGAACGATGTATGTTTGGACGCGCGCACTTTGTCCCGGAGAAGCTCGAACCCGTTGTGCGTCAGTACATCAATGATAACATGGGGGGAATCCGCCGAGACATACCTCCCGACCAATGACTCGCAGTTGGGGCCTCCTTGCACGGTGACTTTGTGGTAAATACTGCGACTGTACACCTCGTCCGGGCAAACCTAGAAGTATCTCTTCGTCAGGAGGAACTAAAGCGCCGAGTCAATCTGCAATCTCTCTTCTGTGAAGCATGCGTACGACCCCCGCAATCCGTTGAGCCAACAGGATCACACGGGCCGACAGGTTCTGTTCAGATCGACAACGAACTGCAACGAGCTCTGTCTGAGTTAACCCGCCGGAAACGTCTATCGCTCGTGGAGTTAGTGCGGATTTGGCGCAATGAGACAGTTCAGGATGGCAGGCCTAACAAGGCACTCAACGTGAAATGGGCAGACGTGCTTTCGATGGGTTATCGGCATCACGACCTACTCGTCGACATCGCACGACACGGTGTTCGTCATGCTTTTAGCGATTGCTCGCGGGATTTCTTCTCAGAAGTGCCAGAAAACCACAAATCGGCTCGCGAGGCAATCACTGCACTTCGTCGGAGCATTCGGGATGGTCAAGATACGGGAACATATCTTGTCGTTGATGTCGACGTCTCACATCAATGGCCGAACGTCAAATCTAGCCCGTTCGGATGTGTGCCCAAAGCTGGAGTTGATCCGCTCCTCGAGGCTAGGCTCATTCACGATTTGTCCTATCCAAAAGGGAAATCGACCAACGCGGCATCCGACCGCTCTCAACTACCCGCATCCCTTTATCTGCATGTACGAGTGATCGCGCGCCGAATCGAGTTTCTGCGAAAGCGCTATCCCAATCGAAGGATCATGATGTTGAAAGGTGACGTGAAAAGCGCTTTCAGGCAGATCATGTTGGCAGCAGAAATTGTCTGGTGGTTCTGTGGGCAAATACCCGCAGATAATGCAGCCGTCATCGACATGGCACTGCCTTTTGGTTGGACGGGGTCTCCCGGTCATTATGGAGTCTTCGGTGGCGCAATATCGTATCGCATGGGGCAAGAAAGTCCTTGTAGCCTCGACCCGCGGTCGCCGGACAACGATCCCTTCTTTGCGTATGAGTGGGTAGATGATCATATATGTGTCGAACCCGACATCGAAAATCGGCTTGAGCTCTGTGAGGCAGCACTTCGCTTATCGATGATGGCGTTTCTGGGGCCAAGATCGATTAATGACTCTAAGTTTTCGCTTTGGGCGCAGAGTTTGACAGCACTTGGACTCGATTGGAACACACGGGAAGGTACTGTTTCAATGCCGGAACCCAAGATTGAGAAAGCTCTTGGGCGCATCCGCGCAATATTGGAATCGTCCACGGTAACCAAGCATCAGTTGAACCAACTTCTGGGGAGCCTTCGTCATGTATGTCCCTGTATTCACCCAGCGAAGGCCTTCTACCAACGAATTGTAACCCTGTGGCGCCAGACATCACAACACGGTTCTAGACGACTGAGTGACGGTGCTCGACTAGACCTGTTGTGGTTCGAACACCTGGTTACGTTTGGAAGACTTCGTTCGGTGCCCACAAATTTCTTTTGTGATCTGCCGGATCCTATCGTCTATCTCTATATGGACGCAAGTGACACCGGTTTGTGTGTACTCCATCCAGCTCGTCGGCAATTTGTACGAGTTCGTTTTGATTCGGCCGAGAAATACATTATCTTGAAATGCAAGACAGCTACAGTCGATTCGGCCGCCGGCTTCACTATAAATGTTCGCGAGCAACTGAGTGTCGTTCTGGCCGTTCTAGTTTGGGGCGCGGAATGGCGTCCAACAAGCGACCGACACCTTGCACACGTGCGATGCATGTTGGATAACCAGTCTGCCGTATCTTGGTGCAACAAACTGGCCAGTTCGAACCCGTTTTCCCAAGAAATTAATCGAGTTCTCGGAGCGATTGAAGCTCAGCATGGAATCCGGGTATCAGCAGAGCATCTCGCGGGAGCCCGGAACATATTGGCTGATCTAGGATCTCGTGCTTGGGTGGGGCCAAGCCTTGAACAGTTTTCTAACATCGTTTCTACGTGGCAGGAACGAGAAATACCGCACACGGTTCGACGGATTTACGATCCACGCTACTCACACTTCAGCTCCGTTCCCCGGCAGAATCGTCGCAACGAACCTATCGATCATCGTGGCAACAATGGTGCCAGTACCGACGTTCCCGCCAACTCTCAATATGGCTGCCCAGAAATGACCCCGATGAACAATCACTACAGCTGGCTCTCTTCGCAGTGCACTGCTGGTGCTCAGGCGGCGTTGGATACGCCACCATTCGATCTAAACTCAGCCATATTGGATGGTATCATTGCATCAAGTACGGTGTCAGACCCAAGCTCAATGAAGGACATCACCTCGCGCTCAGGGGACTCCGGCGTTCCTCCGACAAGTCACGACCTCGAGCCCCCGTCTCCCAACAACTCCTCGTTGCATTCAGCAATCTCGTCGACTTTACCAGGCCACAGCACCGCGTGCTCTTTGGGGCTACGGTGCTGGGCTTCTACTTTCTCTTAAGGCGCTCGGAATATTTACTGTGTGACGGTCGGCGTCATACTTACTGCCTCGAAGTTCGGGATGTCAAGGTTGTGGACGATCACGGTCAAGTGACTCTAAACTATCAAGCAGCATCTTCGGTTCGAATCCACTTTCGCGGAAGCCAAAACTGACCAATATGGTCAAGGAACCACACGAATGCTTCAGAAGGCATCTCAACCGCCGATTTGTCCAGTTTTTGGTGCCATTTTGCTGATGAAGAACGCGGAAGATCTTCATCTCGCACCTGAGAAGCCACTGTGCTCTTTATCCAGTTCTCACATGGTTTCGGCAAAGATGATGAATGAAGCACTTCGTTTGGCCGCTCGTCACGCTGGTTACGATCCCAGTCTTTTCGCTACACATTCGCTCCGAATTGGAGGAGCCACCGCACTCTTTCACGGTGGTGCTGAACCAACAGCAATACAGTATCATGGGCGTTGGTGTTCTGACGTTTATCGCCGATACACACGAAACCCTGAGCACCGCACAAGACTGCTGACGCAGCTGATGTCCAATGGGCTAGCAGTGTCTGTTGCAACTACGTCGCCTGATCACAACTTGGGGCTGCACTCGGATGCTCCTCGGCGTGATCACGACTAGTTTGCTAATAGACATTGTTTGCCCCATTTCTTACATCTGTCCGAAGCGATGAAGCAAAGGGGTGCTGTGGCGCAGCCAAGCTGTGTTTTGCTGACGAATGAGGACACGATCTATGAAGATATTGCCTCTAAGATTCCTCTGGAAGGTCGGCGCACGTGAGCCGCAGGATCTTTCGCGAATGGGCACAATGAGCTACCTCAAACCATTTTTGGATTCGCCTCCGGTCGCTCACTGCTCGAAGACCCACCACTCCACTCCCGGGCTGCACTCGGATGCTCCTCGGCGTGATCACGACTAGTTTGCTAATAGACATTGTTTGCCCCATTTCTTACATCTGTCCGAAGCGATGAAGCAAATGCGTGGATGTCCTTTGGATAACAGCAAAGCGACCGCCGTCGACTCGGCGCTGACGATGACGGCCGGCGAATTGCAAGTTGGCTCTTTCTAGAAAGTCGCCTTCTCAGAAGTCATGCTCGTTCTTTCATTATCGATATTCCAACTCTGAACTACCTCCCAAGACTCGGTTATCAGGTAGTAGTTCTTGACAACGCCTCGAGTTTCTCGACATATTTCGCGATCATTTCGTCGGAGGTTGGCACCCTATAGAGCTTCTGTTTAAGGTACGCGGGCTTTTCCTTCGCAACAATCCATTTGTTGATTAGTGCGTTTTGCAAGTTCTTTGCCAGTTTCTCCGTGCTGGGGTCTTTCTTCGCCGCATTGAACATTTGCAGTAGAACGTGGTCGGTGTAGCTGGCCATGAGCCCGTCGATCATTGTCGTTTTTTCCTTGGGATACCGCTGGTTGAAGTCATTCAGATACTTGCTCCATATTTTAAAATCCGAGCTGGCGAGAGTTTTGTCACCAGCATGGTTGAGATCGAGGAAATGGAACACATTCCGAGGGGGATCCTTCTCATCTAGCCAGCGCTTGGACCGCTCCCTCTCGACGAGTTTTGCGATTTTCACAGTGCTTGGATCGTTCATCGCCGTTTTGATCATCCGTGTAATGGGATCAGGGTTATATTTCATACGAATTGGCGTGAACCATGATTCTTGGTGCTTCGTATTCTTCTTGTTGAAATCCTTCACATACTTCATCCATTTCGTGAACAAAGGGTCGATGAGAAGGGTATCCCCCACGTTGTCAAGGTCTAGCCACTTGAAGACCTTTACTGGGGATTCGTTATTCGCCACATATCCCTGGATCTTCTTCGTCTGCATTGTGACAGCAGCGTTTTTCATGCTAGGGAACTTCATGGCTGCTAGGAGGATTTGGTTCAGAGCTTTGTCCTTGAAGCGCGTCTCCAGCGTCGTCAACAGCGTAGTCGCCTGACCGGGGTTCTCCTTGAGAACCCTATCCATGTACGAGACCCACGTGTTGAGGAGAGGTTCACCGATGAAGTGAGAATGCCTACGGAGGCCTAGTAGCTCGAGTACGTCGTCGACAGATTTCCCGCTGCTAAACCACATCTCCAGCTGCGCCGACTCCAATTGCGTTGCTATGCTTCGCGTTGCATCTGTTGTTTTCGCCTTTTGAAGCATCCTCGCCACTTTGATATCGCCAAATTTTCGTGTTAAAGCTTCGATCACTGCCGACTTCTCTCGGGGATACTTTGTGCTGTAAGCCTTCGTGTACTTGAGCCAGGTGTTGAAGAATGCACGTTCCATAAGAGTATCCACTGTCCGGCCAAGACCGAGTTCTACCAACGCGTCATCCGGTGTTTTTCGACTGCTCAGCCAAAGGTGAAGCAGCTCATCCTGTATCTTGGTGGCGATAGTTTTGGATCCTTCCCCACTTATTACCTCATCGGTCATTTTGAGTAAAGCGTCATCACTGTAGTACTTCCTGAGCACAGGGGCCATCAACGCCGGGTTTTCGGGATACTTTGCGTTAAAATCGTCCACATACTTGGCCCAAGCGGTGAACTTGGGGTTGCTCAGAATAGAGCGCTCGATCTCGTCAAGTTTCATCACATGAAAGACGTCGTCAGGGGCCTTTGCAGTGGTTATCCAGTATTGCATTTGCTGCTTTTGCAACTTCGCGGCGAGGACCTTCGTTTTTGTGATCCCCCCGGCATCTTCGATCATTTTGTACAGGGCAGCGTCGCCGTAATGAGTAGTCAGCGTCGAGAATGCGGACTTTCCCTTCGCGGGGTTCTTGGCACTCAAATCGTCGACGTACTTGAGCCAATCGGTGAACTCGGGGAGGTCCAGCAGCCAGTCTTCGGCCTTGTCAAGACGCATGCGAGCGAAAACTGTGTCGGCAGGTTTCTCCTCAGTGAGCCATTTCTGAAGGCGCTCGGGGGTCACTTTCGAAGACGAGAAAAATGTTTTGACCTTATCTGCGATGGGCACGGACAGCCCTGCTCTCTCCTCGCCATCGTGATCGACGGTGTCTTCATCATCGTCGACTACAGCGCTAGTTCGTAAAAACCTCGTCGTGGAGATTCCAGTATCGCTCGCAGTGTGGACACCAGCCCAAGTGGAAACGTCGGACACGGATAGTGTGGGGCCTGTCACCGACTTCTCAGCATCAATAGGCACGACGAATGCGAGGAGGGCCAAGACCGTCAGCCAGAGGAGGCTCATCGTTTGACTTGACGACTCTTCTTTTGTCAGTGCAGAGTGAGTTGCTAAATGCCAGCGCCTTGAAAGACTCACAATGTAGTGGCAAAGCACACTCAGCGCATGTACGTACAGTACCGGTACAACCAGCCATGTTACAGTGTTTTTCACCGGCACGGCAATGTTATCCGGAATACATGTATATTGTGGGTTCTGCACTGCACTCGAAATGGGATTACGCGATTGCTCCGGCCAAACTGCGCCACAAATCACTGGGTCACTTGCGTTGACTATGTATAGTCTCAATAAATACGATTCAAATCGCAGGGCGTCAGATGGTTTGGGGGCGGGCGATTGGGCGAATAACTTCATCTTCGGGAAAATGACACGAATTCGGTCATATAAGGGCCAAATGTATGAACCGGCTAGCGCATGTCACCGAGATACAGTTGTCGGCTTCATGTATTTGACATATTGGAGCGATTCCCGCAGCAGTCTGTTACAAGTCTGTTCCCCCAAATAAGATCTGGCGGAGGGGGTACCCCCCTCGCACAGACTTTTGATTGGCTCAGACGTTTGTTCCCGCCCCTTTTATGCACGTTTCTTATTGGGTCTGGGATCTACGACTAGGATTTTGGCTGCGGGAATCGCTCCATTAGACCTTTCTTGAAGTTACTTGGCATTTCGCAGGCTTTTGCGTACTTAACCAGGAAACACACGCGACATCGTACAAATCCCGCACGCCTATCGGAGATGCACAAGATGCAGACTCTGTCGATCTTCTCGATGTTTCGAGATCGCTCTTACCGATTAGAATCTTCTAGAAGTTAGTGAGTCGAGGATAGGCTACAAGCCCTACATATAAATACCAAAGCTCACTTCCAAAAACTCGAAGTTTCCTCCAAGTAACCAACTACACCCCCAAACAACCGAGATGCCCCGTACCTCCCGTCGCGATCACCTCCAGTCCGTGCTGCTTATGCTGCACGAACGCGACAATACCCGTCGCCAGGAACTCGATGAGTACCCACGCGTCCTCCAAGAGCACGAAACCCCTGCACCCCAATGCCCAATCTACGACAGGTTTGTGGCGGATGGGGGCGCTGATGCAATCGTGCGGCTCACGAACTTTACGCCGCGCGAGGTGAACACGCTGTGGATGTCCGTTCGCAGCCACGTCACTCGGTACTGGAACGTCGGACGTGGCCGACGTTCCAAGTTCACCGGCAAGGACGTCATGTTCATGATGTTGGTCGTGCTCAAGAACGGCGGTGCGTGGGAGATGTTGTCTAACATCTTCCACGTCAAGACCGCGACCTTCATCAAGACGATCACGAACTTCGTCCGTGTTGTGGCACCGCGGCTCTACGATGACTGGGTTAAGGAGAAGGCCCAGGAGGAGAGCATGCGCATGCTGGTCACGTCGGGCCGCACGTTCGTGCACCATCCGTACGCCCTGTACGCGACGGATGTGACGTTTCAACAGGCCAACAGGCCCGCCGGCAACATGGCGGAAGCGCTCCCCTACTACAGTGCCAAGCACAAACTTTACGGCTACAAAGTTGAGGTATCGGTCAGCCCCCGCGGATTTGCAATTAACTGCACGGAGCACGCTCGCGGCAACACGCATGACATCACCATGTTCAGGCGCAACGAAGCCTTTCACCACGCCACGCGCCGGAAAACGGACGAGGACCGCACGCTGCGCGACACCGGGCTACTCAGCACCGAGTACCCGGACGAGTGGGCGGTCTTAGCGGACAAGGGGTACCAGGGCGCCGAGCAACACGTGCGCTGCATCCATCCTACCAAGGGCACTAACCTGCCTGCAGCAGTCGTACAGCAGAATGCGGACATCTCGAGCGATCGAATCATCGTCGAGAATTGGTTTGGGAGGTTGTGTGGGCTATGGCGTATTTGCGCCGACAAGTACCGCTGGGCGGAGGACTTCTACGACGACATCTTTCAGACCTGTGCCGCGCTGACCAACTACCACATCGGATTCTACCCCCTCCGCGCGACTAACGGCGAGGAGTACAACCAGCGGCAGAACAGGCTCATTGCTATCGGACGCGAGAAGCAGAAGAAGCGGCGCCTCGCTCAAGAGCGATACCGAGAGCGTCGCCGCCTTCGTCAGCGCATGTCGCTGGATGACCGAGCCGACAGTGATAGTTCAGGTGAGGAGGACATTTTAACGCAGTTGTAGCTTAGCTCGGGAGAATCGCAGCTTAGTGTAAGATACATAGGTTTATACTAAGTGACAGTGAAAATCCGAATATCACGTATCCAACCTGTGTCAAAGCATGTATTCGTGTGGTTTGATGTAATTATTGGCGAGCTCATAACATGCGGGTTGCAAAGTAACTGCGTTTGAGATCTATTAAATCCATACTTTACTGAACACGTAGATACAGAACACGTTCAACCGGATAAAGAGAACTTTAGATGCTGGAACATCTCCTGGAATTGGAACAAGCAAAATCTGGATAAAACTCGGATAGATTACGGATAAATTACCAGCGGATGTTCCAATGTACTTAGGTCCAGTGGAATAACGAAGGGTCCATTGGAATATATTTTCGGACCAGCGGGAATTAATACGTTTTCTGTCATTTTTTGCTCCAAAACCCCGACTTACTGTTAGTCCAGAATCCTAAGTTCTCTAGAGGCGAAGACCGTCTGGAGCTACTGTCTCAGTGCGTGTTGAACACAGCAAAATCGACGCCGTATTATTCTTGGTGCATGGCGGGCAACCCTACAATCTAAGCTACGTGCCATTACAGATGCGGTGCTTGCGGGTTTGCCTATTGTTGCATGTTTGTCTACATCAGCTACACTCACCACGGCTTCTGATGCGTTTGCATTTAGGCCCCCCCGTGCTTAGCAACAACATGCTTAACGCCATCTTATTCAAAGTTAGATGCACCATTCGCCCCTTTTAAAAGCCTCCGCATACTGTAAGACACACGAGGCAGTACACCTTCCGAAGCCTTGAAGTCGGGTGATCATGTGGTAACGTGACTTGGTGCTGGTCAATAAACGCACATGTGCAGGAATTTCAGTTCCAAGTTACCCGTTATTGGACGACCGACAGCACGGTACATGTAATAAATCGGTAACTTCTAGGTAAGGCCTGGAGCTACAGCCGAAATGAGGCGCACCGGCCCCCTCCATTGGAGTAAGACCCTCAATTTTCCGGAATAATAGGATCTGCGAGTGAAAGTTGCCCTATCTAACCTGCCTTGGCGGTAGTGAAATTTAGATCTTGGACTAAGTCGACCCTTGGAGCAGAAAACGTATGATATCCCACTGATCCAAGAATATCGTTATTCCTATTGGAACATCCGCTAATAATTTATCCGTAATCTATCCGAGCATTATCCAGATTTTCCTCGTTCCAAGCCCAAGAGATGTTCCAGCATCTAAAGTTGTCTACTAAGTCAATTTTTTACAAATTGACACGAAACGTATGAATTATCGCTGCTCCAACCAGTGGAACAGCGCGACCCTTCGTTATTCCGCTAGACCTAAGAAAAAAATATCCGTTTTATCCAGATTGTCCTTGTTCCAAGTCCAAGAGATCTAAAGTTTTATACGTAGCATACACGACGGGCGAGTGAGTCATTGCCGCTGAACATACTTTGGACGGCGGCAAGATGGCCGGCATCGACTGGGCGCTGACGACGACGTTGACGATGCCTACCGGTAGCTCGTTTTTCTCGTTTTTCATTCTAGAAATCGCTTCGTCAAAAATCATCCTCATTCCCTCAAACGAACTTCCTCCGTAAGGCCGATCCTAAACACAAAAGCAAGGAATAATCTCTATTATCAGTTCCAACTCCGATCTACCCATCCAGACACGGTTATCAGGTATTTCCTGTCAACGCCTCAAGTTTCTCGACATATCTGGCGATCATTTCGTCGGAGGTTGGCACCCCATAGAGAATCTGTTTCAGGTGCGCGAGCTTCTCCTTCGTAACAATCCATTTGTTGATTAGTGCATTTTGCAAGTTCTTTGCCAGTTTCTCCGTGCTGGGGTCTTTCTTTGCCGCATCAAACATTCGCAGTAGAGCGTGGTCGGTGTAGCTGGCCATGAGCCCGTCGATCATTGTCGTTTTTTCCTTGGGATACCGCTGGTTGAAGTCATTCAGATACTTGCTCCATATTTTAAAATCCGAGCTGGTAAGAGTTTTTTCACCAGCATGGTTGAGATCGAGGAAATGGAACACTGCCCGAGGAGGATCCTTCTCATCTAGCCAGTGCTTGGACCGCTCCCTCTCCACGAGTTTTGCGATTTTCACAGTGCTTGGATCGTCCATCGCCGCCTTGATCATCCGCCTGAAATCATAAAGGTTATAACTCATATAAATTGGTTTGAACCATGATTCTTGGTGCTTTGGATTCTTCTGGTTGAAATCCTCCACATACTTCATCCATTTCGTGAACAAAGGATCGCGGAGAAGATCATCCCCCACGTTGTCAAGACCTAGCCATATGAAGACCTTTGCTGGGGATTCGTTATTCGCCAGATACCCCTCGATCTTCTTCGTCTGGATGGTAATAGCAGTCTTTTCCATGCTGGGGAACTTCATGACTGCTAGGAGGATTTGGTTCAGAGCTTTGTCCTTGAAGCGCGACTCCAGCGTCGCCAACAGCGTAGTCGCCTGACCGGGGTTCTCCTTGAGAACCCTATCCATGTACGAGACCCACGTGTTGAGGAGAGGTTCACCGATGAAGTGAGAATGCCTACGGAGGCCTAGTAGCTCGAGTACGTCGTCGACAGATTTCCCGCTGCTAAACCACATCTCCAGCTGCGCCGACTCCAATTGCGTTGCTATGCTTCGCGTTGCATCTGTTGTTTTCGCCTTTTGAAGCATCCTCGCCACTTTGATATCGCCAAATTTTCGTGTTAAAGTCTCGATCACTGTCGACTTCTCTCGGGGATACTTTGTGCTGTAAGCATTCGTGTACTTGAGCCAAATGTTGATGGATGCACTTTCCATAAGAGTATCCACTGTCCTACCAAGACCACGTTCTACCAACGCGTCATCCGGTGCTTTTCGACTGCTCAGCCAAAGGTGAATCATCTCATCTTGTATCTTGGTGGCGACGCTTTTGGATACTCCTTCTCTTGCGGTTATTTCGATTAAAGCGCCATCACTGTAGCACTTGAGCGCCGGGGCTATCAATGCTGATTTTTCGGGATATTTTGCGTTGAAATCGTCCACATACTTGACCCAAGCTGTGAACTCGGGGTTGCTCAGAATATTGTACTCAATCTTGTCGAGATTCATAACTTGAAAGACGTCGTCAGGGCTCTTTGCGGTGGCTATCCAGTGTTGTATTAGATCATGTTGCAGTTTTGTGGCGAGCTCCTTCGTTTTCCAGATCTTCTCGCCTTCTTCGATCATTTTGTACAGGCCAGCGTCGCCGTAATGAGAAGTCAGTGTTGAGAATGCAGACGCCCCCTTCGTGGGGTTCTTGGCACTCAAATCGTCGACGTACTTGAGCCGGGCCAAGCCCATCAGCCAGAGGAGGCTCATCGCTCGACTTGAGGTCTGATGACTATTCTTTTGCCAGTGAAAAGCGAGTTGATAAATGGTAGTGTCTTCAAATGCTCACAATGCAATGCAAGTCAGTAATATACATGTACTGTATGCACCTGTACGATAACGAACCACTGTACGCCGTAATCGTGAGATAATCCACAGGATCGTGAGGAGGGATTGATACAGTATAGTTTACGGGTACACTGTACTGGCACTTTTTCTCTGACGGGCTTTGGCTTGAGTTCGATCACACATATTAATAGTGGAGCAAAAGCGGAGTTTGCCGCGGTGCACTGGGTGGCACCCGAGTGATTAACACGGATTATTTTACCAAAAATACACCAAATTTCTGTGTAAAAGTCAAATCCGGACTCTGGATTTTCTGTTGCTCACCTCTCACCACCGACTCATTCTGAATTTCGTGGTTTTCCGGGGCTTCGTCTATTATTAATAAGCTCTACGCTGGAGATGTTCTTATCGAGGTAGCGTTTTGGTATCGATCTGAATGCCTGTGTGTACAATACAGTAAAAGAGATTTCGATCTTCACAATGGAGCCGCGCCTTCGTGTGTGAACGTGCTTTGGATGACGGCAAGACTACCGGCATCGACTCGGCGCTGACGACAAAGTTGGCCATGGCGACGATGAAAGCGAACTTTATGTTGGCTTGTTAGCTTGTGTTGCGGGGTGGTGCGTTTACTCGTTTCTCTTTCTAAAAAATCGCCTCCTCAGAAGACCATAAACACAGAAACGAGGAACATTAATTCATTATCAATATTCCAACTCCGATCTACCTGTCAAGACTCGGTTATCACGTATTTCCTGACAACGCCTCGAGCTTCTTGACATATCTCGCGATCATTTCGTCGGAGGTTGGCACCCTATAGAGCTTCTGTTTAAGGTACGCGGGCTTTTCCTTCGCAACAATCCATTTGTTGATTAGTGCATTTTGCAAGTTCTTTGCCAGTTTCTCCGTGCTGGGGTCTTTCTTTGCCGCATCGAACATTCGCAGTAGAGCGTGGTCGGTGTAGCTGGCCATGAGCCCGTCGATCATCGTCGTTTTCTCCTTGGGATACCGCTGGTTGAAGTCATTCAGATACTTGCTCCATACTTTAAAATCCGAACTGGCAAGTGTTTTGTCACCAGCATGGTTGAGGCCTATGGAATTGAACACATCCGGAGGAGGTTTCTTCAAATCTAGCCAATGCTTGGACCGCTCCCTCTCCACGAGTTTTGCAATTTTCACAGTGCTCGGATCGTTCATCGCTGCCTTGATCATCCGTATGACGGGGTCAAAGTTATATTTGCCACGAATTGCCGCGAACCATGATTCTTGGTGATTTGGATTCTTCTGGTTGAAATCCTTCACATACTTCATCCATTTCGTGAACAAAGGATCGCTGAGAAGGCGATCCCCCACGTTGTCAAGGTCTAGCCATATGAAGACCTTTACTGGGGATTCGTTATTCGCCATATACCCCTCGATCTTCTTCGTCTGGATGGTAACAGCAGCGTTTTTCATGATCGGGAACTTCATGGCTGCTGTAAGAATTTGGTTCAGAGCTTTGTCATAGAAGCGCGTCTCCAGCGTCGTCAACATCTTTGTCGCCTGACCGGGGTTCTCTTTCAGGTACATATTCATGTACGAGACCCACGTGTTGAGGAGAGGATTGTCGGTAAAGTCGCCTTTCAAACGGAGGTCTAGTAGCATGAATACGTCGTCGACAGATTTCCCGCTGTCCCACCACATCTCCAACTGCGCCGACTCCAATTGCTTCGCTATGCTTCGCGTTGCATCTGTTGTTTTCGCTTTATAAAGCATCCTTGCCACATCGATATCGCCAAACGTCCTTGTTAAAGCTTCGATCACTGTCGACTTCTCTCGGGGATATTTTGTGCTGTAAGCCTTCGCGTACTTGACCCAAGTGTTGAAGAGCGGACTTTCCATAAGAGCGTCCACTGTCTTGCCGAGACCGAGTTCTACCAACGCGTCATCCGGTGTTTTTCGACTGCTCAGCCAAAGGTGAAGCAGTTCATCCTGTATCTTGGTGGCGATGGTTTTGGATCCTTTCCCACTCATTACCTCGTCGGTCATTTTGAATAAAGCACCATCACTGTAGTACTTCCTGAGCGCCGGGGCCATCAACGCCGGTTGTTCGGGATACTTTGCGTTAAAATCGTCCACATACTTGGCCCAAGCGGTGAACTTGGGATTGCTCAGAATAGAGCGCTCGATCTCGTCAAGTTTCATCACATGAAATACGTCGTCAGGGGCCTTTGCAGTGGTTATCCAGTATTGCATTTGCTGCTTTTGCAACTTCGCGGCGAGGACCTTCGTTTTTGTGATCCTCCCGGCATCTTCGATCATTTTGTACAGGCCAGCGTCGCCGTAATGAGAAGTCAGTGTTGAGAATGCAGACGCCCCCTTCGTGGGGTTCTTGGCACACAAATCGTCGACGTACTTGAGCCGGGCCAAGCCCATCAGCCAGAGGAGGCTCATCGCTCGACTTGAGGTCTGATGACTATTCTTTTGCCAGTGAAAAGCGAGTTGATAAATGGTAGTGTCTTCAAATGCTCACAATGCAATGCAAGTCAGTAATATACATGTACTGTATGCACCTGTACGATAACGAACCACTGTACGCCGTAATCGTGAGATAATCCACAGGATCGTGAGGAGGGATTGATACAGTATAGTTTACTGGTACACACTGTACTGGCACTTTTTCTCTGACGGGCTTTGGCTTGAGTTCGATCACACATATTAATAGTGGAGCAAAAGCGGAGTATGCCGCGGTGCACTGGGTGGCACCCGAGTGATTAACACGGATTATTTTACCAAAAATACACCAAATTTCTGTGTAAAAGTCAAATCCGGACTCTGGATTTTCTGTTGCTCACCTCTCACCACCGACTCATTCTGAATTTCGTGGTTTTCCGGGGCTTCGTCTATTATTAATAAGCTCTACGCTGGAGATGTTCTTATCGAGGTAGCGCTTTGGTATCGATCTGAATGCCTGTGTGTGCAATACAGTGAAAGAGATTTCGATCTTCACAATGGAGCCGCGCCTTCGTGTGTGAACGTGCTTTGGATGACGGCAAGACTACCGGCATCGACTCGGCGCTGACGACAAAGTTGGCCATGGCGACGATGAAAGCGAACTTTATGTTGGCTTGTTAGCTTGTGTTGCGGGGTGGTGCGTTTACTCGTTTCTCTTTCTAAAAAATCGCCTCCTCAGAAGACCATAAACACAGAAACGAGGAACATTAATTCATTATCAATATTCCAACTCCGATCTACCTGTCAAGACTCGGTTATCACGTATTTCCTGACAACGCCTCGAGCTTCTTGACATATCTCGCGATCATTTCGTCGGAGGTTGGCACCCTATAGAGCTTCTGTTTAAGGTACGCGGGCTTTTCCTTCGCAACAATCCATTTGTTGATTAGTGCATTTTGCAAGTTCTTTGCCAGTTTCTCCGTGCTGGGGTCTTTCTTTGCCGCATCGAACATTCGCAGTAGAGCGTGGTCGGTGTAGCTGGCCATGAGCCCGTCGATCATCGTCGTTTTCTCCTTGGGATACCGCTGGTTGAAGTCATTCAGATACTTGCTCCATACTTTAAAATCCGAACTGGCAAGTGTTTTGTCACCAGCATGGTTGAGGCCTATGGAATTGAACACATCCGGAGGAGGTTTCTTCAAATCTAGCCAATGCTTGGACCGCTCCCTCTCCACGAGTTTTGCAATTTTCACAGTGCTCGGATCGTTCATCGCTGCCTTGATCATCCGTATGACGGGGTCAAAGTTATATTTGCCACGAATTGCCGCGAACCATGATTCTTGGTGATTTGGATTCTTCTGGTTGAAATCCTTCACATACTTCATCCATTTCGTGAACAAAGGATCGCTGAGAAGGCGATCCCCCACGTTGTCAAGGTCTAGCCATATGAAGACCTTTACTGGGGATTCGTTATTCGCCATATACCCCTCGATCTTCTTCGTCTGGATGGTAACAGCAGCGTTTTTCATGATCGGGAACTTCATGGCTGCTGTAAGAATTTGGTTCAGAGCTTTGTCATAGAAGCGCGTCTCCAGCGTCGTCAACATCTTTGTCGCCTGACCGGGGTTCTCTTTCAGGTACATATTCATGTACGAGACCCACGTGTTGAGGAGAGGATTGTCGGTAAAGTCGCCTTTCAAACGGAGGTCTAGTAGCATGAATACGTCGTCGACAGATTCCCGCTGTTCCACCACATCTCCAACTGCGCCGACTCCAATTGCTTCGCTATGCTTCGCGTTGCATCTGTTGTTTTCGCTTTATAAAGCATCCTTGCCACATCGATATCGCCAAACGTCCTTGTTAAAGCTTCGATCACTGTCGACTTCTCTCGGGGATATTTTGTGCTGTAAGCCTTCGCGTACTTGACCCAAGTGTTGAAGAGCGGACTTTCCATAAGAGCGTCCACTGTCTTGCCGAGACCGAGTTCTACCAACGCGTCATCCGGTGTTTTTCGACTGCTCAGCCAAAGGTGAAGCAGTTCATCCTGTATCTTGGTGGCGATGGTTTTGGATCCTTTCCCACTCATTACCTCGTCGGTCATTTTGAATAAAGCACCATCACTGTAGTACTTCCTGAGCGCCGGGGCCATCAACGCCGGTTGTTCGGGATACTTTGCGTTAAAATCGTCCACATACTTGGCCCAAGCGGTGAACTTGGGATTGCTCAGAATAGAGCGCTCGATCTCGTCAAGTTTCATCACATGAAATACGTCGTCAGGGGCCTTTGCAGTGGTTATCCAGTATTGCATTTGCTGCTTTTGCAACTTCGCGGCGAGGACCTTCGTTTTTGTGATCCTCCCGGCATCTTCGATCATTTTGTACAGGCCAGCGTCGCCGTAATGAGAAGTCAGTGTTGAGAATGCAGACGCCCCCTTCGTGGGGTTCTTGGCACTCAAATCGTCGACGTACTTGAGCCGGGCCAAGCCCATCAGCCAGAGGAGGCTCATCGCTCGACTTGAGGTCTGATGACTATTCTTTTGCCAGTGAAAAGCGAGTTGATAAATGGTAGTGTCTTCAAATGCTCACAATGCAATGCAAGTCAGTAATATACATGTACTGTATGCACCTGTACGATAACGAACCACTGTACGCCGTAATCGTGAGATAATCCACAGGATCGTGAGGAGGGATTGATACAGTATAGTTTACGGGTACACTGTACTGGCACTTTTTCTCTGACGGGCTTTGGCTTGAGTTCGATCACACATATTAATAGTGGAGCAAAAGCGGAGTTTGCCGCGGTGCACTGGGTGGCACCCGAGTGATTAACACGGATTATTTTACCAAAAATACACCAAATTTCTGTGTAAAAGTCAAATCCGGACTCTGGATTTTCTGTTGCTCACCTCTCACCACCGACTCATTCTGAATTTCGTGGTTTTCCGGGGCTTCGTCTATTATTAATAAGCTCTACGCTGGAGATGTTCTTATCGAGGTAGCGCTTTGGTATCGATCTGAATGCCTGTGTGTACAATACAGTAAAAGAGATTTCGATCTTCACAATGGAGCCGCGCCTTCGTGTGTGAACGTGCTTTGGATGACGGCAAGACTACCGGCATCGACTCGGCGCTGACGACAAAGTTGGCCATGGCGACGATGAAAGCGAACTTTATGTTGGCTTGTTAGCTTGTGTTGCGGGGTGGTGCGTTTACTCGTTTCTCTTTCTAAAAAATCGCCTCCTCAGAAGACCATAAACACAGAAACGAGGAACATTAATTCATTATCAATATTCCAACTCCGATCTACCTGTCAAGACTCGGTTATCACGTATTTCCTGACAACGCCTCGAGCTTCTTGACATATCTCGCGATCATTTCGTCGGAGGTTGGCACCCTATAGAGCTTCTGTTTAAGGTACGCGGGCTTTTCCTTCGCAACAATCCATTTGTTGATTAGTGCATTTTGCAAGTTCTTTGCCAGTTTCTCCGTGCTGGGGTCTTTCTTTGCCGCATCGAACATTCGCAGTAGAGCGTGGTCGGTGTAGCTGGCCATGAGCCCGTCGATCATCGTCGTTTTCTCCTTGGGATACCGCTGGTTGAAGTCATTCAGATACTTGCTCCATACTTTAAAATCCGAACTGGCAAGTGTTTTGTCACCAGCATGGTTGAGGCCTATGGAATTGAACACATCCGGAGGAGGTTTCTTCAAATCTAGCCAATGCTTGGACCGCTCCCTCTCCACGAGTTTTGCAATTTTCACAGTGCTCGGATCGTTCATCGCTGCCTTGATCATCCGTATGACGGGGTCAAAGTTATATTTGCCACGAATTGCCGCGAACCATGATTCTTGGTGATTTGGATTCTTCTGGTTGAAATCCTTCACATACTTCATCCATTTCGTGAACAAAGGATCGCTGAGAAGGCGATCCCCCACGTTGTCAAGGTCTAGCCATATGAAGACCTTTACTGGGGATTCGTTATTCGCCATATACCCCTCGATCTTCTTCGTCTGGATGGTAACAGCAGCGTTTTTCATGATCGGGAACTTCATGGCTGCTGTAAGAATTTGGTTCAGAGCTTTGTCATAGAAGCGCGTCTCCAGCGTCGTCAACATCTTTGTCGCCTGACCGGGGTTCTCTTTCAGGTACATATTCATGTACGAGACCCACGTGTTGAGGAGAGGATTGTCGGTAAAGTCGCCTTTCAAACGGAGGTCTAGTAGCATGAATACGTCGTCGACAGATTTCCCGCTGTTCCACCACATCTCCAACTGCGCCGACTCCAATTGCTTCGCTATGCTTCGCGTTGCATCTGTTGTTTTCGCTTTATAAAGCATCCTTGCCACATCGATATCGCCAAACGTCCTTGTTAAAGCTTCGATCACTGTCGACTTCTCTCGGGGATATTTTGTGCTGTAAGCCTTCGCGTACTTGACCCAAGTGTTGAAGAGCGGACTTTCCATAAGAGCGTCCACTGTCTTGCCGAGACCGAGTTCTACCAACGCGTCATCCGGTGTTTTTCGACTGCTCAGCCAAAGGTGAAGCAGTTCATCCTGTATCTTGGTGGCGATGGTTTTGGATCCTTTCCCACTCATTACCTCGTCGGTCATTTTGAATAAAGCACCATCACTGTAGTACTTCCTGAGCGCCGGGGCCATCAACGCCGGTTGTTCGGGATACTTTGCGTTGAAATCGTCCACATACTTGGCCCAAGCGGTGAACTTGGGATTGCTCAGAATAGAGCGCTCGATCTCGTCAAGTTTCATCACATGAAATACGTCGTCAGGGGCCTTTGCAGTGGTTATCCAGTATTGCATTTGCTGCTTTTGCAACTTCGCGGCGAGGACCTTCGTTTTTGTGATCCCCCCGGCATCTTCGATCATTTTGTACAGGGCAGCGTCGCCGTAATGAGTAGTCAGCGTCGAGAATGCGGACTTTCCCTTCGCGGGGTTCTTGGCACTCAAATCGTCGACGTACTTGAGCCAATCGGTGAACTCGGGGAGGTCCAGCAGCCAGTCTTCGGCCTTGTCAAGACGCATGCGAGCGAAAACTGTGTCGGCAGGTTTCTCCTCAGTGAGCCATTTCTGAAGGCGCTCGGGGGTCACTTTCGAAGACGAGAAAAATGTTTTGACCTTATCTGCGATGGGCACGGACAGCCCTGCTCTCTCCTCGCCATCGTGATCGACGGTGTCTTCATCATCGTCGACTACAGCGCTAGTTCGTAAAAACCTCGTCGTGGAGATTCCAGTATCGCTCGCAGTGTGGACACCAGCCCAAGTGGAAACGTCGGACACGGATAGTGTGGGGCCTGTCACCGACTTCTCAGCATCAATAGGCACGACGAATGCGAGGAGGGCCAAGACCGTCAGCCAGAGGAGGCTCATCGTTTGACTTGACGACTCTTCTTTTGTCAGTGCAGAGTGAGTTGCTAAATGCCAGCGCCTTGAAAGACTCACAATGTAGTGGCAAAGCACACTCAGCGCATGTACGTACAGTACCGGTACAACCAGCCATGTTACAGTGTTTTTCACCGGCACGGCAATGTTATCCGGAATACATGTATATTGTGGGTTCTGCACTGCACTCGAAATGGGATTACGCGATTGCTCCGGCCAAACTGCGCCACAAATCACTGGGTCACTTGCGTTGACTATGTATAGTCTCAATAAATACGATTCAAATCGCAGGGCGTCAGATGGTTTGGGGGCGGGCGATTGGGCGAATAACTTCATCTTCGGGAAAATGACATGAATTCGGTCATATCAGGGCCAAATGTATGAACCGGCTAGCGCATGTAACCGAGATACAGTTGTCGGCTTCATGCATTTGACATATTAAATACATACTTTACTGAGCCCGTAGATACAGAACACGTGCAGCCGGATAAAGGGGAAAATGACCAAATCGGTATGAATTTGTAAATTAAATGCCAAATCGGTATATCTTGTGACTGGATCGGTATTGTTCCCTGTTTGACTTGAGCTCTCGAAGTAGAAATCTGAAGTGATATTAGAATGAAAGCTAGCTGGGGGATGCCCTCTGTAGGGACGTCCGTTTCTATAGAAATGCTGGTAGTTTCGCAACGACTTCCTTTGGTCCGTTTTCAGCTGGGGGCGTACCCGATGGCGGGTAACACTTCCCCCTCGAATAAAAGAGCACTTACCTTTGTAGTGTTAGTCCATGAGCTTCAGCCATCGCTTGGACGGCTGAGTCCTCGGCGCGCTGGGCTGCAAATCGCTTGACGACGACTGGGACATCTTCCAATAAAGTCTGGACGGGCTCCCACGAGTTCTCATTGTCACTAAGCCCGCGCCACTTGACGTACAGCTGATGAGTCTGACTCGAGATGTCATAGCGAGCTTTCAGTAATGCTTCGACGACGTGGCCCTCACTGTTGTGAGCCACGTGCGCCAGCAGATCTTCCGTGACGTTCAGCGACGAATCCGCGTAAAACTTCAATCTGCTCGCATGAGCCTCCTTCATTGCACCAGTCAGAAGGTTCTCAATGGTAAAAACCCAATTTGACGATGTGTCCACGACACGCGCCGGTCCACACCATTTCACCCGCAGCTTCGATCGGCGGTGGCTCCACACGTCAGCATATAGAACGTAGTCGCCAATAGCAAATTGGGCCATCTTCGACCCGAATTTTCGCGCTTTGGCTCGTCCTTTGCGACGCGCTGCGCTGCTCGTCACGGCGATGCGCTTGTGAAGTGCCTCCAAGGCAATTTGCACCTTTTCGAAGTTCGCACCGCGAATTTCGCGAAGCTCTTCTAAGCTTACAGGTTCCAGGTCAACCGGTGGTACGATAGGGTCCAGTGGGTTCATAGCTTGAAGACCGGTCATCGCAGTGACCGGCGCCACTCCCCCCAGCGAGACTGATGGCGACTGGTTCAGCACAAGTTGGACAATTTTAATCACTTTGGGCCAGTCTGCTTCCGGTAAACGCCACTCGGAAAGTAATGAGCGAGCACACCGTAGAACCTCCCGCATGACAACTTCAACAGTACCGTTGGCCCAAGGGCAGCGTGGGGTCGTAAAATGATGGTGAGCTCCTAAAGCTCGCTGTAAAGCTGAAATCACTGCTTTCTTGAAGTGAGTACCTTGGTCAGAGACCCAAGCACGGCAGATACCGAAAGCGGCAAACCAATCCAAGAGAGCGTCGAAAGTGAGATCCGCGGTTGCAGCAACAGTAGGAATAAGCCAAACATAATGAGAGGCGTCGTCCTTGACGACGAGCACGTATTCTTCGCCTGAAGTTGCTGCGCCCATGGATAAATAATCCCAGTGCAACAGCTCGTTGGGTTGTTCTGCGTGCAAAGCCTCACCAAGAGGGCGAGGCATTGGAGGTCCACCGGACACGCTCGCACAATGTAAGCATCGCCTCACGAAAATCTTCACATCGGCGACGAGATCAGGCCAAACGAATTTTTCGGCAATGGCTTTGAGTGTCACGTCCGCCGTGCGATGTCCAGCGGCTCCAAAATGTCCAATTAGGCAGATTCGAAGATGCAACTCGGTAGTGTAGTTAGTTCCCCAGGCCTGCCCTAGCCCAGTCCGACTTTAGCACCGCACGTCTAGCGTGCTGCAATACTTTCCTCCATACTCTTTCCGTCTTGTCCTTGCCTAGGTAGGTAGGTAAAGCGCCGACTGCCAGCAGCGCGAGGCTGTACGAGCATTGACCAGACAGCTACTGGCCCGTTCACCAGACGTGTCGGGGATAGGGACGGCTGGGAGGGGAACACAGTCAACCTGGGCTCCGACAAGCCACAGGCGACCCCCGCCGGACATGCAATTGGGTCGAACGACGTCTCCGTCACCACGCTGGACACTTCCGAGCGCTCGAGAGCGCCTTGTTCGCACGGCCGAGGTGCTCTGAATGCACCCCGCGCCCCCACGGTCTCTCTCCGTGGTCCCGCCACCCTACTCAATACATCGCCCTCATCTGTGCACTGCCCGCCACTATCGCTTACCTCTCCGTTTACTCCTGTAGCTAGTCGACACGTCCCTGGTCGCACGGCACTTCCCTAGCACTAGACTACAGGAACCCGCTTTCGGCGCACTTCTTATATTAGTCTTGATTCGTTAATGTCCAGCAACAAATCGCAACTGAGGGTCGAGCTGCAAGACCGCAGCTCGTTGCCCCCACCAACTTTCTACCGCTCCTACCTACCGGCGCCTATTGTCCTACCTGGACCTCTCCCTCTTCGTCCGCATCACCTTCGTCGTGGCCTCCTGGCCTCACGCTCGCTCGCCGTCGTCGCCTCTCCTCGCTCGCCTACTTACTCCTACTCCTACCCGCGTGTCGTCTCGCCTTGCGATCTTCTGCGGTCGCCAACTTCAACTGTCGCCCCCTGTCGCCCGTGGCGCTAGCCCACTGGCTCGCTTCCAGCACCACTTCGCCGTCCTCGCCACATCTTCGCCACCGTCCGCCGCTGGGTGTGCCACACCGGCTACTGCGTCAAGTCGATCACGACTTGTGCGCTGTTCCTCCGATCCGGCCCGTGTTCCGGAGAGGAGTGACAGGCCACACCACTACACGCCATCCCCGGTACCAAGATCGCCCTCGATCTTGTGGGCGTCCAGCAACACCTCGAACTCCGTCGCCGACAGCCACCTCCGAGACGATGGCCCTCCAGGCCGCACGCCGTACTGCACTTCGTGCTGCAGCTCGTATCTGCCAGCCCGGTTCCGCACTCGCCTCCTTGCACGCTCCACGATGTACCCCGCCGTGGGCACCTGCAGCAACTCGGGCATCGGGACGGGCTGTCGAGGTCGTCCTCTGCGTCGCAGCATCTCCACTGCTGCCGTGTCATCGCCGAGCTGGGCCAGCTCGACGTCGCTGCTCTCGCCTGCCCCCACGTGCTGCTGTCCGGCTCGCACCTCTCGAGCTGGTGCCCGTACTGCACGACCTTCAGCTCCGTTGGCTTCACGACCATCGTGAAACCCACGATCACCGTCTGCACCAACTCCTGGCGCTTCTGGCGCTTCCTGCTCGTCACGAGCAGCTTGCCTTCGACTCGCGCTCGCCTTCCGTGCGGCGCTCGCCTCTTCTTGTCGCCGTCGCTGTGCTGGTGGCAGCGTGCCGCCATCCTTGGTCTCTTCGGCCGCCGCCTTCCTCTTTCGACGCTTCGAGCTTTGTGGTGCTACTGCCGCACCCTCCGTCTCTTCCGACCTCGTCACGACCCTCGCTGCCTCAGTAGCGACCTCTTGGCCTGCTATTCTGGTCGCCCGTGGCCTATCCGGAGCCGCTGCTGGCGCTGATCTCGCCCCAACCGGTCCGTCCGCCGTTTCACCACCGGCAGCACTCCGCTGCCCGATCTGCAACTCCGCCTTGTTGCTCGTTGGCGGCATCTCCGCCTGGTTCGTGCCGTCCGACTCGTTCTCGTCCTCGCCCAACTCCCGCAAGATCCTTTCCGCCACGTGCCCGAGCGAGTCGCTTGGGCACCGACTCGTCACCAAAAAGCTACAGTGCACCACGAGGTGCTCGCCCGTGTCCTCGCGCACTACGCGCCAATTGTCGAAGCCTGCGTCCTCGGTGATGAGTGCTGGGCCGACCCACTGGTGGGACAGCTTGGTTATGCCCTTACCACGGGGCGGCCTGAGCACCCAGACTAAGTCACCTACGCCGAACTCCGTCGTGTGCCGTTCACGACGATTGTAGTACTTCTCTCTCTGTAGCTGGTCCTTGGCCAGCGCTGTCTTCGCCGCCGCCGCACACTGCGCCATCTGCCGCACCAACTTGCGGTGATACTCCGCAAACTCGCCGACCTGGGTCACGCCGGCCGTGCGCAACAACTCGTTCGGGGTCCTCAGCCGCCGGCCCATCATCAACTCGTTCGGGCTGAAGCCGGTGGCCGAGTGCCGTGCCCCATTGTACGCGTACACCGCGCAGGGGAGCCAGCGGTCCCAGTCATTCTGCGCCTCCGCTACGTAGATGGACACCATGTCCTTCCAGCTTCGGTGGAAGCGTTCCACCAACCCGAGTAACGCGGGCCTGTACGGCACGGGCGAGATCTGCTTGGTCTGAAGCAGGTCCGTCAGTGCCGCCACCACCTTGCCGCTCAGCTCCGGTGCTCCGTCCAGCACCAACTCACGCATTGGCCCGAACACGAGGACCAACTTCTCGACGATGAATCGCGCGATGTCCTGCGCCGTGTGGCGCGGGACTGCCACCGCCACCGTGTACCTGGTCGCGTAGTCGACCGCTGCGACCACGTATCGGTTCTCGCCCGCCGTCACGGGCAAAGGGCCCGCGACGTCCAAGGCCCACCTGTCGCCTGGACTGCCGACGCCTTGGCTCCTCAGAGGCGGAATCACCTCCTTGGCCTTCGCCTTCCGTGTGCCGCAATCCCTGCACGCCTGGACCCATTTGCGCACGTGCGCTCGCATGTCGGGCCACCAGTAGCTCCTCGCAACTCGCGCGTACGTCTGAGGTGTTCTCAGATGGCACGCGTAGATAGAATCGTGGTTCTCACGCAACGCAGCCGCCCACAGCGCGGTGGGAAGCACCACCCGCTTGCTGCCGTCGTTCTCTACGATGTGCACCACTTCGTCTTCCACGACGATCTTCCTACCGCCGTACTTGCCCTTCCGTACTAAATTCTGCACGGTGCGGTCTTGCGCCTGTTCAGCTTTGATCGCCTGGTCGGTCAACTGACCGTCGCTACCCTCGCCTTCGCGCACTCCGTCCTGCCGTGTCTCGGTCTCCTGGCTCGCCGCCGTCACTACTCGTGCTGGGGCTCTAGACAACGCGTCGGCGACGACGTTGCTGGAGCCTGGCCGATAGACCACTTCAAAATCGTACTCCTGAAGCTGGAGCGCCCAGCGGTGCAGCCGCCCGGCTAACTCCTTCGACGTCATCAGCCACTTCAAGGCTGCATGATCCGTCATCAACACAAACTTTCGCCCATATAGGTACGGCCTGAAAAGCTTCACCGCCCATACCACAGCCGCGCATTCTAACTCTGTGATGCTATACTTCGCCACAGTCGGCGAATTGATCTTCGACGCGTACGCGATCGGTTGCTCGCCGTGCCCCTGGTCCTGAGTGAGGGCAGCACCGAGCCCCACCTGTGACGCATCGGTCACTAGTCTGAACGGTCTCGAGAAGTCGGGGTAGGCCAAAAGAGGCCGCTCCGTCAACGCCTTCTTCAAACACTCGAACGCCTCCTTCTGGGAGTCGCCCCAGCGCCAAACCACGCCTTTGCGCAGTAGCTTCGTCATCGGGGCCGCCTTGGCGGCGAAGTCTGACACGAACCTCCGGTAATAACCGGCCATATGAACAAATCTCTTAACTTCGGTCACGTCCGTAGGCGTGGGGAAGTTCTTCACGCTTTCTACCAAACTCGACATCGGGCGCACGCCTGCGCCGTCCAATTCGTGCCCAAGATAGTTCAACTTCTCCGACGCAAACGAGCACTTGCTCGCCTTCAGCGACAGACCCGCTCCCGCCAGCCGCTCCAATACCGCCGCCAGCTGCACTACATGCTGGGCCACACTACCCCTCGAAAAGATAATTACGTCGTCTAAGTAGACTAGGCAGCTCTGCCACGTAAGCCCTCGTAATACAGCGTCCATCATTCTTTGAAAAGTGCCTGGTGCGTTTGCTAACCCAAACGGCATCCTGACAAATCGAAACAGGCCCTTTCGGGTGATGAACCCGGTCTTGTCACGGTCCTTCTCCGCGACTGGGACTTGCCAGTAGCCCGCGTGCAGGTCGAGACTGGTGAACCGCTTCGCCCCGTGTAGATTGTCCAATGTATCATCAATCCGAGGTAAGGGATAGACGTCCTTCTTAGTAATAGCATTCAGGAGGCGATAGTCAATGCAAAACCGCACTGACCCGTCCTTCTTGCGCACTAATACTACAGGAAAGCCCCATGCCCCATTCGCCTCCTCAATCACTCCGTCCACCAACATCTTGTCCGTCTGTTCGTCAATAATCGCCTGCTCCGAGTGGGAGTGCCGGCGTGGCCGAACCTTGATCGGAGGCTCGTTCCCCGTATGGATCTCATGGCTGACCCCCAACGTCGTCTGAGGGGGACACCCGTCACGAGGCTCAAGTAGCTTAGGGTAGTGTCGTAACAGTCGTAATAAAAGCTCCTTGTCCTCCTGCTCCATCGTTCCCAACTTCAACTCGTCTTCGTTGCTCAGAGGTGCGTGCTCGTCGTGCAGCTGTGTCTCCAGCCACTGCTTCACCCTTGCCTGGTCGAACTCACCCGCCACCTCCATGATCGTCATGTCTCCATTCGTAGGTGTCCACGTTCCCAGCTTCTCCCGCGAAGGAAGCTTCGAGGTACGTCCTACTAAATTCATGATCGGCACTACCACCTTGCCATCGTGCACGGTGGTCAATGTTGGTGCTAACATCAAGTGTGGCTCGGCACCACTAGCAGGCGTGAACAACCCCACTGTGCCCTCGGGCGCTGCCACCGCCAGCTCCACCTGCCGGCATGTCTGCGTCTGCACGCGCTGCTTGCGCACGAGGCGGACTTGCACCGTCCGCTCGGCCTCCTCATCATTCGTCGTGCAGCTGAATGGGACGACCTTCTTGTCGCCCCCACTGTACCATTTCATCTCGCAGGACGTGAAGTCAATCTTGACTCCGTTCTGCAACATCCAATCCTCGCCGAGCAGGAACTCGTCGGCAGCTCCCTCCACGACCAACGCGTCCACGGGCATCATCTGCCCGTACTGCGTCGTGAACTCGAACCGCCACACTCCTTCCACCTTGGCCACGGCGCCCGTGAAGCCCTCGACGTAGTCGACCGGCGGTAACGAACTCAGCCGCCTGCCGAGTCTCTTCCACGACTCACCGGCCACGCAGAACTGCGCGCCGGTGTCCAACTTGATGTCCTTCCACTCACTGCCCGCCTGAACACGGGCCGTTGGCAACGAGTCGACTGTCGGGGCCTGCACGGCTCGCAGCCGCCCGATCCGTGCTGGTCGCGTGCCGTTGCCCGGCCATACAACACTCGGGGCAGCGTACACGCTGCCACTCTCGTAGTGGTAGCTCCTCGCCGACAACTTCTGCCGTGCCACCTTCGCCACTACCTTCGTCGTGCTCGGCGTGGAGAAGCCGATCACCGACGCCTCCTCGATGCTCATCAGTCGCGGCCCACTCTTGCCGTGGCGCCGCTTCGCGTCTGCGAACGCCATGTACCTGCCCTCCGGGTACTGCTGCGTCGCTAGCCACTCACGCAACTTCCTGTCTTCACGCGCTCTGGCCTTGCGGGCCAGTTTCTCGTATCGCCGCCTTGTCCTCGACACGCGGACAATCTCGTCGCTCGTCGGCGTCACCACGGGGCTCGTGCTCGTCACGAACATCGCCGCCTCCACTACCAGCTCGTCATGCCCCTTGTCGGGCACGACGGCGGCCCGTACCACCTCCACGACTTGCTCGCTCTCGCGTGAAGCTCGAGCAGCACGACGCTCGCGCCGTTCGTGCTCTCGCAGCTTCCGCTTCTGCCGCCGATGCCGTTGCCGGGCCTCCACTTCGGCCTGCGCGGCCCCCTGCAGCACTTCCGCCGCCTTGACCCTCAACACCTTCGCCTTCGCGGGGTCTCGCTGACCCGTCTCCGTCGCCATCGCCCGCTGCACCGACTCGGGCGAGCCGCCCTCGTCCTCCTCGTCGCGCTTCTTGGCGCTGACCACCACCTCGTCCTGCGCGACGTCCGCGCCGAACTGCACCATCCACGCGTCCAGCTGCTGCGCCACGACCTCCGCCTGCTCTTCCTTCGTCTTGACGACGCTCGCGCATGCCAAGTCGATCACGACGCGTCGCGTGACGCCGTCGTCGTCCACTGCCGACTCGCGCCCATCCGCAGGCGCTGCTGTCGTCCCCGCACAGACGCCGCCGTGCTCATCGACCGCGAACCGCACGCGCCTGGCCGTGCCCTCGTCGTGGGGCTTCGCGCCCTCCATTACTTCGTCCGGCTTGGCCGGTTGGCTGGTGGCGTGCGCTTCCACCTGCGCTGCGCCATCCCCAGTCCCTCGAACTGGTAGGTCTCCTCGGTCTCGACGTACGGACCGTACGTCGCCATCCCCTGTCTCGATCACGACGCGTCGACCTCGCTGCTCTCCTGCAGCCCTGGCCGCCGCCTGGCGCGTCACTTCACGCCGCCGTTTCGCCACTTCCACCAGCGACTGAGCGGCACCACGCGAGAGCCGTTGCTGGTCTCCGTGGGGCCCTCCTCGCCCATTCTCCGCCTTCTTCCCCGGGTCAGGTCCTGCGAGCGATAAGACCGGGGGTCTTATGCTCGCGCCTCGTTTCCCGCCCCGTTCTCGTCGTTCTCCGCCGCCACTGGTTCTTCCGCCGTGCCTCCTGCCGCCATGTCGGACTGCTTCAGCGTGCAGTTGCGCGCGAAGTGCCCCATTAGTCCACAGTAGAAGCACTCCGTGCCGTCGCGTGGCACGAATGGCCGTGCGGGCGTCCTGCTCGCAACGTAGCGCCCGTGGTTGCGCAGCCGCCCTTCTCGCGTAGCCAGGGACGGGTTGGTTGGCCCGCCCCTTCCTTCTTGTCCTCCGCCGCCATACTTGGACTCGACCTTGAAGGTCTTGGCCGGCCTCTTCGCGCCCTGGACGTTGCTTGGGCGTTTCCCTCCATCGCCGCGGGCTTGCCCGCCACTACTTTGAATTTTTGAACTGCCAGTGGTACGGCTGGCTGTACCGGCAGGTACCAGTTTGTACCCAGGCGGTATCGCCTTCCACCACTCGCCCGTACCGGTTTTACCGGTATCCACCGGTCGTCCCTCGGTATCGTACCTTGGCGGTTTAGGGGCCGCACTCCATCCGGCTCCATACCCCGTCACCACATTCCACGTATTGCCGCCGACCGCCGACTGTCCTGCTCCACCTCCTGGGGACTTCGTCGCCGCCAGGGGCCCGTGCCCGCTCGTGCCCTTGCGTGTGTCCCACGCGGTCATCGCCTCCTCCAGCCGGATCCCGTACCCCTCGCCGTAGTCGCCGACCTGGGGGATCGCGACCTTCAGAGCTTCGTCCAGCGTCTTCGGCAGGTGCCCGCGCACGTGCGTTGCCCCCGCCACGCTGCTCATGCCTTTCAAGAAGGCGCTCACCTGCCAGTCGTCGCCGATCTCGCCTCGCTCGGCGATCTCGCGAAGCGCCTGGGCGTAGTCGACGAGCCGCTCGCCCCTCATCTGCCGACGCGCGTTCAGCAGGTCGACCACCTCGGGGCCCGACCGCTGCGTCATGTACTTCTCGCGAAGCATCGTCGCGAGCGTGTTGATGCTCTCTTCCTCCGGCTGGACCGACTCCATCACCGTCGCGAACCAGCGCTTCGCCTCGCCGTCCAAGTGCGAGGCGACCTCGTGGTACAGCTGATTCTCGTTCCACTCGACCCCCATGGTCACCGCCTGCCGACGCACTTCCTGCCGGACCGTCTTGAGCCACATGCTCGCCGACATCGTGTCGTCGAGCCCCTTGAACTTCTTCAACTTGAGCGTCTTCACCTTCTCGCGCACGACGATGGGTGCTGCTGCTGGTCGCGCCCTCGCAAGCCCCGCCGCAGGTCCCGGTTGTGGGTTGGCTGGACGTCCTGGTCCGACGCCGCCAGACCCACCTCCAGTTCCAGTCACTCCGCCGTAGCCGCCGCCAACATCAAGGGCCGACTCGCGTTGGCCAGCCCGACCACCGCGACCGCCGTCGTTGCCGTGACCGCCGCCGTCGTGACCGTCGCCACGTCGTCCGCCGCTGTCGTCCGTGAGCGTGGTGGCGCCGTCCGTCGACGTGCCCCCCGTCAAGGTGTCGCCGACCGTGGGTCGCCCACCGTTGCCGTCCGTCTGGCCGCGCTCGTTGCCGGCCGCCGTCCCCGTTCTTGGCCGTCCAAGTCCCGCACTTCCCGATCCACCGCCTCCTGACCCCAGAGGAGTGCCACCGGACGTTCTGGTGATCACTGAGGCCTCCAGTGTCACCGTGCCACCGTCGTTGGTGTTCAGCGTCACTGGCGCCGACTCCTTCTGCCTGCGCGCGGCCTCCGCAGCCGCACGTTCCGCAGATGCAGCGCGCCGCTGCGCTCTCTCGTCACGCGTCTCCGTATCCGTAGTCATCTTCCTAAAACACAATCAAAACCACTTCTCTCAGTCCTCCGTTCCTCACTCTTCTCTTCTTAACGCTGCGGGGTTCGCCCACGGAAGCTCAGCTCGCATCGTCACTTTGACGATGCCCAGAGAGCCACTGTTAATGACCACCATGTAGTTAGTTCCCCAGGCCTGCCCTAGCCCAGTCCGACTTTAGCACCGCACGTCTAGCGTGCTGCAATACTTTCCTCCATACTCTTTCCGTCTTGTCCTTGCCTAGGTAGGTAGGTAAAGCGCCGACTGCCAGCAGCGCGAGGCTGTACGAGCATTGACCAGACAGCTACTGGCCCGTTCACCAGACGTGTCGGGGATAGGGACGGCTGGGAGGGGAACACAGTCAACCTGGGCTCCGGCAAGCCACAGGCGACCCCCGCCGGACATGCAATTGGGTCGAACGACGTCTCCGTCACCACGCTGGACACTTCCGAGCGCTCGAGAGCGCCTTGTTCGCACGGCCGAGGTGCTCTGAATGCACCCCGCGCCCCCACGGTCTCTCTCCGTGGTCCGCCACCCTACTCAATACATCGCCCTCATCTGTGCACTGCCCGCCACTATCGCTTACCTCTCCGTTTACTCCTGTAGCTAGTCGACACGTCCCTGGTCGCACGGCACTTCCCTAGCACTAGACTACAGGAACCCGCTTTCGGCGCACTTCTTATATTAGTCTTGATTCGTTAATGTCCAGCAACAAATCGCAACTGAGGGTCGAGCTGCAAGACCGCAGCTCGTTGCCCCCACCAACTTTCTACCGCTCCTACCTACCGGCGCCTATTGTCCTACCTGGACCTCTCCCTCTTCGTCCGCATCACCTTCGTCGTGGCCTCCTGGCCTCACGCTCGCTCGCCGTCGTCGCCTCTCCTCGCTCGCCTACTTACTCCTACTCCTACCCGCGTGTCGTCTCGCCTTGCGATCTTCTGCGGTCGCCAACTTCAACTGTCGCCCCCTGTCGCCCGTGGCGCTAGCCCACTGGCTCGCTTCCAGCACCACTTCGCCGTCCTCGCCACATCTTCGCCACCGTCCGCCGCTGGGTGTGCCACACCGGCTACTGCGTCAAGTCGATCACGACTTGTGCGCTGTTCCTCCGATCCGGCCCGTGTTCCGGAGAGGAGTGACAGGCCACACCACTACAGTAGCTTCCGCTGGAAGCCGAATCCTTCCGTCGCTGTCACGAAATATATTGTCTGAGTCTGTTGGATATCGCAAGAGCTGGCGCCACCTGCGATGAACGCAGTGGCGACGATAACGACCTGCGACGACTACAGCGACCCCTCCAGCTACAAAGTACGAAACCACCCATGCATATTAGGCTAGCACAGACATCCTAGCCACATCCAACCTCATTCATTCTGCAATATACCAGGTGCGAGGCACCACAGCAAGGAGCAACCCGTGCAGGATCCTTAGTGCTCCCTTCAGGTTATGAGCCCAACTGGCTCGCCTTCTGCCGCGACCAGTGAAGACTTCGAAGACTCGCGAGGCGAACACGAAGACCTTGAAGAATACTCCGAGGCACGAGGTGCTGACGAGGTTGGCGAAGACTACCAAGACCGAAGGAATACTCGTCTAGGACTGCCAGACGACCTGCAATTCGACCCTTCGGACCAAGAGACCATGGAGCAGCATGACCTCCAGCTAATCCTTCAACTGCAATCTGAACTGTCAGAATTGAAGAAGCAGCTCGCGACGCGAGCGCCCCGGGCCCCCTCCATGTCGGATACTAGCATGGAAACAGCACCTCCATCACCGAAGAAGCCTAAAATCAAGGACGTACGCTGCTCAAACTTCAAGGGAAACGAGGTTTATCCTGGATTAGGAGCAGGCTTCGAGAATTTCATCCACGAGTTCGAACATGCAATTAGGACGGAGGAGCTCGTGAACGGATCTACCTGGACCGACGACCTCAAGGCATCGGTGATTGTCAACTTCCTCGAGGGCAAGGCATCTCGGTACTACCACAAGAAGAACTTAGAGTGGCAGCGTCGCCATAGTGGTGGCAGCATGCCATACTCGGATGTGAAGCGCGCGATGCGTGCAGAGTTTGGTTGTAAACTAAGTCAGCTTGAACTCAGCACGAAGATGCAGTGTAACAAGCGTGAAGGCGACACATGGCATGACTACCTGGAATACTTGAACTTCATCGAGAGCCTCATGGAAGGTGATTAGACCAAGATGGTCATGGAGGTGTTCGGAAACAATGCATGCCCTGAGTTGGCGCCCACGCTGCTGTCTTCAGTGCCCGACGATGCAACCGATTATGTTGTGGAAACCGACCGCATGAAGCGACAGCTATACAAGCTGAGAGGTGACGGACGGAAATGCGGTATGAAGCGAGATGAACGCAAGAATCGCCAAGCCGACCGCCGCAACCCAAACACGCAACATAACCGCAGCGGAAATCGTTCAAATGACGATCATCATTGGCGCAACCAGCGAAACAACAATGACAACTCAGATCGACGTCCACAGCAGCAAAACAATGCTCAAGCCTTTGCAGCAACGGGGAATCGAGGCGAAATACGCTGTCACGTGTGCGGACAGCCCGGCCACAAAATTTTCACGTGTCCACTCGTGGAACAGGCAAAGAAATTAGCCACCAGGGGAAGTGCGAACGTAGCCGCTGCTGACGATAGTGATAACGACGAATCCAGTGATTCTGATGATGAAGGACATGTCTGGGTCGCAGCCGGCGATACCGAGCGAAGTACCTCTGCTACGAGGGCAAATGTCTGGACAGTGGATTCCGGAGCTACTCACCACCTTTGTATTGACCGTGACCAACTTTTCGCGATCGAGCCAGCTTTTCTTTCGGTGCGAGTGGCAAATGGAGATCTTGTCACTACTACTGAGAAGGGGAAAGCTGTCATCACAACGACAGCAAAAGGCGTGCCGCACACTGTCCTGCTGGAAAACGTGTACTATGCAAAAAGCATTGACCGCAATTTGATTTCAGTGGCCCAACTCACCGCACGTGGGTTCACCTGCACGTTCGGAAAAGAACAGTGTACCATTACGGCTAAGACGGGCAAGATCGCTGCCGAAGTGGGTAAATCACCCTCAACTGGTCTTTGGTCGGTCGGAATCGAGCAAGGTGTGGCTTCCTTCGCAGCGATGACGTCGTCTACGCTCCAGCAGTGGCATGAACGACTGGGACATGTGAACTACCAGGACCTGGTGCGCATGATTGACAAGAACCTCGTTGAAGGCATGGTTGCCTCTAGTCGAAAGGTGGATTTCTGCATGAACTGTGCTGAAGCGAAGCAAGCTCGCCGCGCAAAGAATAAGCAAGATACGTCTACTTCTGCTCCAACCGACGAACCGGGTGCGACTTTGTGTGTTGATCTGAAGACAGACATGACCCCTGACCGGCTCGGTCACAAGCACATCCTGACAATTGTGGATCACGCTACAAACTACAACTGCATCTACTTGCTCCGTAACAAGAGCGACGCGGAAGGACATTTGGAGGATTTCGTTAGTGAGTTCGAGCGCCAGTACGACATCAAGGTGAAAATGATTCGCTCAGATGGTGGTGGTGAATTTAGCAGCACCAGACTCGGCCGCTTCCTGCGCAACCGGGGTATCCTTCACCAAGAAACCGAGGCGGGTATGTCGTCATCTAACGGCAAGGCAGAGCGATTTCACAGGACTGTCATGGACTCAGCCCGAGCGATGCTCTGGGCCTCAGCATTGCCACAACGATTTTGGGGCGATGCCGTTCTGTATGCGAGCTACATTCGCAACTACCTGCCTACTCGAGCGAACGCGGGTCATGCATCTCCCATTGAGGCTCTTTCAGGGAAGAGGCCCAGTGTCTCGCACATCCTTAAATTCGGATCAAAGTGTACGAGTCACATTGCCCATGCAACAAAGCGATCTGTGAAGAAACGTGCTGAGAAAGGAGTTGTTATCGGCATTGACCTCAACAAGAAATCGTACCGTGTTCTCATCCCGCGAACCAAACGTGTCATCTCTACAACCCATATTCAGAACATAGATCGTTTGGACTCGCGCGCTGTGGGGCGATTCATGGACGCCGTCGACACAGACAATACCGACACAGTGGAGGAAGCCGACAAGCAGCAGCACGAAATCAACACCCCGTTAGATGATAATGGTGATGGAGCACAGACTGGTAGTCCTGCAGAACAGCATCAACTTACGCATCGTGCAATTCAACGCATCTTCGGTCTGAATCGAGGTGCGCGAGCACTACCACGCGATGATTTTCGTGTTCCTCAATCCTTTCTCGAAGAGTTCGCTACTCCGGCCTCCGTCTTGCTCACGATTGTTCTCAAGGAGGGTACTGCGTTCGCGGTTCTACTAGAGCGTGACGGGATTAAGGAGCCAGTGACTGTGGAGGAGGCAATGAGCAGCCCGTATTGGCACGAGTGGTGGCAGGCAATTGAAGAAGAGCTTCGAGCGATATCGAAGAACGCTACCTGGGAAGTAGTGGACATTCCTACTGATGGAAATGTGATAAGTGCAAAATGGGTGTTCAAACTCAAGTTCGACAACAAAGGCGAATTGGAACGGTTCAAAGCGCGGCTGGTAGCGCGCGGCTTCACTCAAAAGTTTGGAATTGACTTCGCAGAGACCTTTGCCCCCGTACTCAAGATTGCGAGCCTGCGATTCATTGTGGCCCTCGCATCCCTGTGGCACGCAGTCATTCGCCAAGGCGATGTCCCAAATGCCTACCTGCGATCCGACCTCGACCGACCCATCTACATGCGAGCCCCCACCGGACTCCAGATACCCAAGGGCATATGCCTACTGCTGCGAAAAAGTCTCTACGGACTTAAACAAAGCGGCAAGCTGTGGAATGACACAATACACCGCTACTTGCTAGAACTTGGCTTCAGCAGAAGCCAACTTGACCCGTGCTTGTATTTTCGGTGGCATGAAGGCAATCTAAATGTACTGGGCCTCTACGTCGATGATGTGGTGGTCGTCAGCCAGCGTGAAAGCGATTCCGACTGGACAATGCGGAAACTCGCAGACCAATTTCAGATCAAAGACTTGGGTCCAGCCAAGAAGTGCTTGGGAATAAACATTGAGCAGAGCGATCGCGGCATCTACCTTCACCAGACAGCCAACATTGACGGTTTGCTAACCAAGTGTGGCATGGAGAATGGCCACCCCGTGACTACGCCGATGGAGTCAACTCGGGACCTGAACGGAGAGGACAGCGAGCCCTTTTACGACACAAGCATCATGCGGGAGACCATTGGGTCACTGCTATGGATTAGCAACTGCACTAGACCGGACATCACGATGCCAGTGAACTACTTGGCGCGCTTCGTCTCAACGCCTACGTCAGCTCACTGGACTGCTGTCAAACGTATCCTACGCTACTTGCGAGGCTCGCGCGAGTTGAAGTTGTATTTTCCACGACCACAGGCACCACGACACACTATTGAGGCCGCCATCTTCAGTGATGCAGATTGGGCCGGGGGAAAGGATGCAAAATCGACTTCAGGAGGACTGCTCACTATCAACGCCATGCCTATTTCGTGGTACAGCAAGAAACAATCTACCGTTGCACTCTCTACTGCCGAAGCCGAGTACATCGCTGGGGCGACGGCAGTGCAGGACTGTTTGTGGGTGAAGCAGCTCCTGACTGAGCTTCAACTGCACGGCAAAGATGACAACATCGACTTGTACGTCGACAACCAGAGCGCGATCAAGAATATGGAGAACGACGTGACGACTTCGCGCATGAAGCACATCAACATAAAGTTCCACTTCATACGCGACGCCATCCGCAAGAAGGAGGTCAAGGTGACCTATTGCCCCACGACTGAAATGAAAGCCGACATGTTCACAAAGCCCCTCGGTACAACGCTGCACGGGCGGAACATGGCCATGCTAAAGCTGATCCATCCACACAAGGAGAAGTCGTAGACACGGATCATCTTGGTCGAGGAGGACTGTTGGATATCGCAAGAGCTGGCGCCACCTGCGATGAACGCAGTGGCGACGATAACGACCTGCGACGACTACAGCGACCCCTCCAGCTACAAAGTACGAAACCACCCATGCATATTAGGCTAGCACAGACATCCTAGCCACATCCAACCTCATTCATTCTGCAATATACCAGGTGCGAGGCACCACAGCAAGGAGCAACCTGTACAGGATCCTTAGTGCTCCCTTCAGAGTCGGGCATAAGTCCTTCGGGAGCAGCAGCCAGCTCTTGTGCAACCTTAATGTGTTCGAATGTAGGCCAAACGAACGACTCGTCTAACTGCGGTGAGGAAGGAAGTGATTCGAGGCGAATAGCAGCGACAGTAGAAAATGTCGAGCCCCAGCGCGACAGTAAATCAGCCCAAACATTAGCTTCGCCAGCAATGTCATGTATTTCGTAGTCGAGCGACATCAGCAAAAGCGACCAGCGATGAAGTTTATCAGCGGTGTACTTGGGCACGGTAGAGGATACTGTCGTCGGAGCGAAAATGTAGCGCAGGTTCCGGTGGTCCGTGAAAAGACTAAATCCATCGGGACGACGAACGAGATAATCCGCTCGTTTGCACGTCTCCACAATCGCGAATGCTTCTTTTTCGACGATCGCCCAGCGTCTAGCACCACCCGAAAATGTACCGCTCAGCATCATGAGTGGCTCGTGGTGCTGATCTACGAAATCGAGTTGCAGGTGGTGGATCGGCACTTGAGTAATGGCCGATCCCCAATGTTCGTCACTGGCGTCCGCAAAAACGCACAAGCGCTTTTCGGGATCTGGGTGCGCCAGAGTGAGCGCGTGTGCCAAAGCGTCCTTGCACAGTTGAAGTGCTGTCAGTTCAGTGTCTGACCAACCAATTTCATTCAGCACCACTCGACGCACTAGTGTCTTCTTCCGACCTCCAGCACGCTCGTATACCTTTTCCATAAAAGTTGACAAAGGGTGAACGAGCTTGTTGAAAGCTGGTAGCGATGATCTCATCCAGTTCAAGGCGCAAATAAATTGCTGCAACTCCTGACCTGTTGACGGAGCTGGTAACTGGCGCAAAGCCGCAATACGTGCTGGGTCGTGGCGAAGTCCGTCCGCAGAGACGACTCGGCCGCACCACAGCGCCTCGGTCATGAAAAACTTGCACTTTTTTGGATTCAGCTTCAACCCCTTCTCCTCACAAATAGTGAGCACACTTCGGAGGATTCGAAAAAGCTCCTCCGGTGATTCCGCGTACCCAAGCAGGTCATCAATCCAGATATGGAGTCCATTGTTGAAGAGGTCACCAAACATGGCTTGAACAGTTGACCGCACGTAAGCGACACTATTAGTGCCACCCGTAAGTACACGCGTAGGAGTGATAACACCATCCTCTGTTAGGATAGAGTAGATTTCTTGGCAATCGACGGCTACAGCGAACTGCCAAAAGCCCTTGAAAAAATCCAATGAGAAGTAAAACTTCATGCCGCGCAGACGATCAAACTCCACTTCCAAGATCGGCATTGGCCAAACCACTGGCACAACCCGCTTGTTCGGCTCACGAACATCGACAGCCATGCGATGACCGTCGCCTTTAGGCACAATGTGAGGAGGGGAGCACCACTCGCTGGCATTGTTGCGATAGCACAGTCCTGCATTCAACAAGACCTTGACTTGCTCAGCGAGGAATTGGCGATGCACGGCGGAATATCGACGCGCTCGACAGCGTACTGGTGTTGCACCGGGTTTCAACTTGATTTGCATCGGCGGCATATCGACAGGTGGATCGGTACCGAGTGCCATCCGGAACACGTCGATCTTCTCTGCCAATAAATTGCGAACGTCGTCAAGAAATTCCGTCGGCGCCCCTTGTACCTTAGCGTCCTCAATACCTGCATCAAGGGCGGCCATGGCCTGATCGGCCGCTGTCGGGTCAACAATTGGCACCGGAAAGCACACATCATCCTCGGCTTCGCTGAGACCCAATTCTTCCGGGGTCATCTCTATCTGTTTGACACCAAACGCAAGAACGCCGGCACCAGATGCACCAATATCGCCCATGTCATACTCAGGCTGCACGGATTGGGCCGCTGCAATGAGTTTGTGCGGATCATACCATGAACTCATCTAAACAGTCCAGAAACGCTCCAATTGCGAGGTTCAGTGTGCGACTTCCGCACCAGCAACACCGCCGCCACTGACCCTTTTGCAAGCTTGTTGCATACGAATTGCGAAATCCTGTCGATAGCCAAGCATTGTAGCAGCTCCATCACTAGTAATTCCACGTTTTCGCTCGTTCTTGGGAGCGGAAATATCGTTTACAAGAACGTTTGAGACTGTACGGACTACTTTTGGTCAGTGCCCAACGTGCTCAACCACGCGCTGGGAATCCATTTATGACACGTGCAATTTCCTACCTGTAGCTAGCTACCACCTACTTAAGTACCCAGAATTGAAACGTCTCAAAGCTGGAAAAAAGCAGCAGCTTTCAAGTTGATCGTGGCTCTGCCTTTTCGTGGTGGCTGATGTCGCCCGACTAGTTCGTCATTGCTTCAAGACAATGCAGTACAAGACCGCCACTATGACGGTTCAATACGGTGCTCTCGCAGTGCTAGCTCGCTCTGTGCAGCTCAAATTTGAGCGGGACCTGGATTAGCGAATTGGGTTCGTTGTGGACAATGAAAAGGTCACCCAGCACCTCCGCACAGCATCTTACTACTCCGTAGAGCTCTACCAGAGTCTGGACATGGAGCAACAAGATGAGCTGACGAATAAAGTTGCCCCAGCGTTGTCTGGGCTGATGGATAGAGTGACTAAAACAAAGATCGAGTTCGGCACTGAAGCAACCGAGTGCTTCCCCGAGACGCCACTGGAGGTCATACAATGCGACGATACAACATTCAGAGACTTGATCGAGCGTCACAAGTCTCGACTGATAACTTCCTACAGAATCACTGCTCCAAACGACATTTGGCAGCAGCGCATGAAGCTATCCACTTTGTACTAGCAAGATGCAACCTTTCGTCGGCGTGTGGATGGAGCTATGAGACTACAATTCGATGCCTTATGGTCTGATGTGGAGCTGGAGCACCGGTTCACGCGCTTGTCGTCGTTTCTTGCGAGGCTCGCCGCCATTTCCCCTGGCACGCACTTTGTTGACGGAGAATTCAGCGCCTTGAAGCAGATCAAGAACGCCCAGCGCTCCTCCATGGGCAACTACGCCATCGAAGGGCAGCTTCAGGCGAACCAGTACTTTGAACTGCTTGCTATGGTCGACGAGGTGAGCGACAAAGCAGATGCGTAGACAGTCACAGGTGACATCCACGAGGTTTGACTTGATGTTTGTATAGTTGCCGGACTGCCTAGTTTTGTTTTTGCCAGATTTCCGATACATTTGGCAGTTAAGAACCTAATTTGACTCCCATGAAAATGCCTACCCGGAGTCAAGTAGGCATGGAGGCATTTATGCCCATTTTTAAGAGACCTGACTATAGTATCAATTAAGTACGAGTCAAATCGCATCACAGGAGTCAGATGGTTTAGGCAAGCATCCCACGAGCAGAGGGACGATCGAGCTGATAAACCTCAATTTACGAGCTCGCCTTTATAACGCGAGCAAACATTGTAAGGTTATTCAGCTCCCCCTTCAAAATAAAAACAGATCGAGCACATCGAGCAACTCGAACGAGCAAAGCTCGTAGCAACTAACTCGAATTGGTCAAAATAACAGCTGCCGACTGAGACTCTGTGGGGTCGCTGAGAGCAGCCCAGGCACAGGAGGTGTACAAGTCAGAGCTCACCACCGAGAGCGCAGCGAAAACGAGAAGGAGACGGCCGCCAGGAGTATCCCTGTGCGTTGTGGTAGCAGCTCTGGTTTTTATCCAATAAGGGACCGTACTTTATATAGCGGGGGTTAGTGCTCCCCCGTGAAAACGAATAAATTAGGAGCGCAAAATACCCTTTGAGCACGCTCCTGAGATTTTAGCTGCTCGTGCTCGTTCCTGTGAGCAGTGCTCCAGCTCAGCTCGTGGGATGCTTGGTTTTAGGGGTGGGCGATTGGGCGAATAACTTCATCTTTGGGAAAATGACATGATTCGGTCATATAAGTGTAACGGGTTGGTGACCATCAGGGACAGCACAGCTGCAGCCGGAAGTGGGGGACGTTCGGAGGAGGACTGCCACAGCGCTCGTTGAAGTTCGTGACGTGCGGGCTGTGGGTGCAGCTAGCGGCCAGCAGCTGAAGGCGATCTTTGACAGTGAGTAGCCGCGCTGGAGCCGTGAGATCTTGGATGTGAGAGGTCGCGAGGAACCCACTGAGGAGTTGAACGTGCGGCTGGGGCGAGAGGAGCAGGAACGAGTGGCGTGGGGCGAGCGACGGGTGACAGCAGGCTTGACGGGTGGGCGCTCGCTGCAGCGCTCACTTTGCAAATAGATGTCTACCCCTCAAGGCAGCAGCAGAACTTGAGTTGGTGACGGAGCTGGAGTCGGCGACGGTGCTGGAGTTGTTGACGGAGCTGGAGTCGGTGACGGAACTGGAGTTGGTGACGGAGCTGGAGTTGGAGACGCCACTGGAGTTGATGACGGATCTGGTGGTCGTAGAACAGGAAGTTCGGCAGACACGGACAACAGTTGTTAGTGGAGTAAATAAATAGGAGCGTAGCTCCGGGGGCTTGATAGCGGCCTATCGTGTTCAATCCGTTGCTTCAAGCTGAACCTGGGCAGTCTACGCAGCAAGCACTCGAGAGCATAAGGACCCACCGGTGGGCAGGTGACACGAGACCCATTACATGGTGGTCATACAGGGGCAGCTATTGATTGGAGTTATCGATTTGACTACAACTACTGGAGGGAAAGGAGATCGAGTGACAAAAATGACTACCACTAGGATGGGAAGGACGACGGTTTTGGAGCAGCGACCGGCAGCACAGCAGACCAACGCAAATGATGATGGGGATGACCAGGTCGGGGCGGGGCTTCAGCAAAGTAGTCAGGCCGCGGAACCAGAGGAAGGAGATCCACAGGCCGCTCGACGAGGAGAGTCCGGTAACCTGGGACAGGACGGTCAACACGAGGAGCAGCGTGATGGTGTCCGCGAGGAACCGAACAGGCAGCAAGTGATGCTGGCAGCCATCCAGCAGCTGACGATGGCATTAGGCACGCAGCAAACTGCAGCGATAGGGCAAGATCGAGCGATAGAGGCCCCTTCTACGGAGACTGCGACCATCATGGTAGGCATCCAGCAACTGGCGGCTATGGTGTCGAGCTTGGGAACAGCACCCACGGTGGGGCGGGACGCTGAGCCTGCTCAGCTTGCGCGAACTTGTGTTGACGACAGTGTGATAGCGGGGCGTACGCGGAGTTCGGGCCCTCCACCCAATGATGGCGATGATCCGAGTGGGTAAGACAGTGATGGCGACTTCCATTTTGGGGCTGACAGCGACGGAGATGATGGGGACGATAATCTTGGTGACCCGGGCAGCAGCAGCTCGAGTAGCAGCAACCCGAGCTGTAGCTCCAGCAGCTCCGACGGGGAGGAGGCAGACAAACCACGTGGGCGACTCGCCCGGCAGGAACAACGCCGACGACGCGGTAAACAACCACGCCGACAGAGCATTAAGAACTTGGAGCTCCCAGCGTATACCCCATGACCACGAACTTTGGTGTCGACTTGGATAGATCGAATGGACTTGGTGTTGAAGAATCGGGGCAGGGGCGTTAGTCGGATCGAGCCTTGTACTTCATTCTAGGCAACAAGTTAATGGATGATGCAGCGAAATGGTGGGTTGATCAGGACCGTCGGTTGAATAAGCGGAAGCAGACTTGGACGTACTTGAAGAAGGCCTTGCTGGTGCGGTACGGATCCAAGCTCGACAAGTCGGCGGCAGAGTTGCGAGTGACGATGAGAATGCTGATGCTGGGTGAGACCTACGCAGATTTCGCTGCTGGTTTACGAAATGTGGTGGGTCGGAATAAAGCCAGTGAACGCATGCTGTTAGCTCAGTTTTACCGCTGTCTTGATAAAACTACACGGAACTTGGTGAAGCAGAAGCCAGTGCCGAAAGTGTTGGAAGAGGCCGTGGCTAAGGCGACAGAGATCGATGATCCGCTCGATAACGTGGCCCAAGAGATGGCAAACATCGGACAGCCATCGGCTGTGGCCCCAAGCTCATTCCTGATGCCGGTTGCAGGTACGACCGGACCTCTCACGGTGATTCCTGGCATTAGCGGCACGGGCTTTTCAACCGAGGTGCCGCCGGCTAGTGTGTCCAGCATGACAGTAATCGGTGATGACGGTAGCGGGGTGGCTCTGTTCACCAACCCGCAGGGAGTGTACAACCCGTTGTCGGGGACGTGGGATGGTGTCCCGCATCGCTATTGGAACGGCAAGTTCTGGGAGGTGAAGGGCAATGGAGTGAAGCAATCCCCGACGCGGCAGCAGGCGGAACCCAAGCAACCAGCTAACCGAAAGGTGAGGCGACGAGAGGCTGTAGAGTCTAGCGTTGACGACTCGGTCTTGAATTCGCCGCGTAAGAAACTGAAGGCTGCAGTGCGGCAGACTACGGGTACCCCTTCCACCGTGGAGGTGCAGAACAACAGTCAGTCGGCCAGTGGGCTTGCGAAGACGATCGGCGGGGCTCCGCCGCGGAAGTCAGTCGAAGCGTGTATTATCTGCGGTCAGGAAGGCCACTGGGCTATTGCGTGCCCCAACAAGACTGCACAGTGCTTTGCCTGCCACCAGCCAGGGCACTTTTCTCGGGAATGTCCGGACCCGGCGGCAAAGGCTAAGAACGATGCGTATTTGGCGAGCCGCGCTCAACAGAGCAAACATGAGGAAAACGAGTAGCGGACACGGGCGGGGGAATCCCGTGTCCTGCGAACAGCAGTCCCCGGTGGAGCAGGACAGTTGCAGCATCAGCTGTGGGTCGGAAGGCGACGAGAAGTGGGTGAGGGCGACCGACAAGAAGCTCTCGGACTTGTCGACCAGAGGCAAGACGTGATGGGGCGGAGCCAGGGGTGAGCATTACGAGTGAAGACGAGGAGAAGAAGAGCGGTACGGTGGAGTGGGTTGGTCAGTTGGTGGCGATGTCTGACGCCGACAAGTTGGACGAGGTGTGGAGGGACATGAGCACGGCGTCGGCGGAACGAGACGGCACTCACGCGGCTAGGAGCGTGGTAATCGTACGACCGGCTATGGCGGGCGCGCGTTACGTACACGACTGCAAGAAAGGAGATCGGGCTGTCGAAATACGGTGCGCTGAAGAAGGCGTGGTAGCCGCGGGCTCAGAGACAAAGAGCTCGACGAACGATGCGGAGGGCGACACGGCACTGCACGATAAGGTGAAAAAGGCGCGTGATGCACGGAAGCTAGCAGCCAACCAGAAGAAGCGCCAGCGCGTGAAGCGAGTGCTGGCAGCACGTCGCGCGTAGGCTAAGAAGAAGGATCATCGGCTGGCGACGCTGGCAGGTGAGCGAGCGAGTCGGAGAGAGGTGGGCGAGGAAGCTCTTCAGCACCTCGCACAACGCCGAAATGAGCAGCTTAATGGTGGTCGTGTCATCCAAGGGGCTGAGCCAGCCATGGTGCGACTTGTGCAGCGGCAACCGGGGGAAGGACGTGTGCGACGTGAGGATGATGGCTGTGCTCAGTACGTTGGCGCTGATGACGGGCTACCCACAACAACCATGGAAGTGGCGAGCACACGTCGTGGCGTCAAGCTGGATAGTGGAGCGCGTTTCTCGGTCGCTGGAACGGGATGGCTTACGGCGATCGAGGGTCGGGTGAGGCACCGGTCGACATTGTGGAAGGTATCGGAGGCCATTTTTGGACGTGGTGGGCGTCTGGAAGTTCAAGATGCGGACCCCCTTCGGTGATGTGGTTAACGTGGAGGCCTGCATCGTGAAGGAGTGTACAGACGAGTTCCTGTTGGGTGTGGATTTCCTACGAAGTCATCGGGCAACAATGGATTTCCAGAAGAACGAGTGACGGTATAACGAGTCGGGCAAGACGGTGGTAATACCGTTCCGGACATTTGACTGAGCCAGCGGCGCGCGTGTGGCTACGGTGCGAATGGCGCATACAACGCGATTGGGACAGAGCACAGTCACGGCCATTGAAGTCGCAGTTGAAGCGGAAGACGGTGAGCGGGGTATCTTCGTGCCTGCGCACAAGTTGGGCTCGGTGATGCGGGCCACCACTGTGACGGTGGCCCAAAACGGAATAGCGTTGGTACCGGCCATCACAACGGGTCACGACCGGGTTAAGTTGCCCTCGAAGAAGAAGCTGGGGACGTGGATCCCTTTGGATGATGGCATTGAAGTGCTAGAGATGAATGGAGACTTGCAGTCTGAGCGGGTACGCAAGTGGCTGGCTGAGATGGAGGGCAGCGAGGAGCCGATGGAGAATGAGGAGGAGATGCAGATTGGCATCAAAGATGAGGGAGGCCGTGCGCTGGTGAAGCAGTTGTTGAGGGCGTATAAGCACTTGGTGACCAGCAAAGATGATTGCCCGCCCTCCACGACGCTAGCTGTGGAGCATCACATCGATACTGGCGATGCAGCGCCTATCATGTTGAAGCGGAGGAGACAACCACAGTCGGAGGATGCAGTCGTGGAGGCTAATGTGTGCAAGATGCTTGGCGCTGGCGTTATCGAGGAAGGAAATGGCGCGTGGGACTTTCCGGTGTTGCTTGTTCGCAAGAAGGACGGCGAGGTGCGGTTTTGCGTCGAATATCGAGCCCTGAATAAGGTAACGCACAAGGATGTGTATCCCTTGCCAAGGATTGATGAGACTCTTGAGGCATTCGGTGGTGTGGTTCTCTTCACTACGCTGGATCTGAAGGCTGGCTACTGGCAGATACGTATGGCAGAGAGTGACAAGGCAAAGACGGCATTAACCACTAAGCGAGGGCTCTATCAATTTGTTCGGATGCCCTTCGGCTTAACGAATGCTCAATCCACTTTCCAACGCATGATGAATAGTGTTCTGCGCGGGCTTACGTGGACCACTTGTTTGGTCTACCTAGACGATATAGTGGTGTACACTCGTGGCGGGATTGAGCGTCATGTGCTGGAGTTGGCGTGTGTTTTGGAGAGGATTTCGGTGGCGAGTTTAACGCTTAAGCTAAAGAAATGCAAGTTCGCCACTTCGAGCATAGAGTATCTGGGCCATGAGTTGAGTGCCAAGGGTGTGCAGCCACTGGAGCGGTTGATCTCGTCCGTACGCGAATTTCCGCGGCCTAAGGACGACAAGGAGGTCAAGCGGTTCGTTCATCTTGCGGGATACTATCGGCGGTTCATTGAGGGGTTTGGCAGTTTGATGGCGCCTCTCACGAAGCTCCTCAGGAAAGTCGCGGAGTGGACGTGGACTGAAGACCAGGAAGTGGTATTTGGTTACGTCAAGGAACTCTCGGTTCGGAAGCCTCTGCTGGTCTATCCCAACTTCAGATTGCCCTTTAGGCTGGCGACCGATGCGAGTCAGATTGGTTTGGGTGCCTGCCTAATGCAGGACCATGGTAAGGGCTGGCAATCTGTTGCCTATGCCAGCAAGGTGAACAGCGTAACGGAGTCTAACTATGGTATTGCGGAGCTCGAGTGTTTGGCGGTCGTATGGGCCATCCGATTATTCCGTCCTTACCTATATGGGCGAGAGTTCACGATCATGACAGATCATGCAGCCTTCAAGTGGTTGATGGCTAGCCCAAATTTGACGGGCAAGCTGCACCGCTGGGCTTTAACCCTTCAGGAGTTCGACTTTACCGTGGAGTATAGGCCTGGAACGACTAATGTAGTGGCGGATGCTTTATCCCGCGCCCCGGTGAAAGTGCTGGACGCTCGAGGACGCCGGCGACGTTGGCGCCGGTATGTTGCTACAAGCGGTGCAGAGGCAAGCGTCTCTGCTGAAACCTCGAAGCAGTTGCCGAGCGCGGTGGAGGAAATCAAGCAGGAAGAAAATAGTGCTAACGAATGCTCGGAGCAGATGCCGAATGCGGTGGAGAGACCCGGACAGGAGGGGAGTGCCAATGAAGACTTGGAACCGCTAGAGAGTGTGGTTAGAGCGCCGGGGAAGCAGGCGAATGCAGGTCGAGAGCAGGAGCACCCGGTGATAGAAGGAAAAGTCTCGGAGCAAAGACGGGTGTTGTATCGGCGTCGGGCGGCGATAAGGTGGTAGTGGTGACACGGCCCTGGACTCGAGCAGCAAAACGGCTTGTAGACGAAGAAGCACTGCGGCGCACTGATAATGGAGACGGCGATGGAGACGGTCGACTTAAAGACAAGCACGACGCCAACGCGACGTCGGCTTTGGTTGTACCGGGCAGTGAGGAAGAAAGCCCGAGCGACTTGGTGATTTTGTTTGCGGAGGTTGTGGCCGCACCGGAGACGACGGGTAACCCCGCCACCAACATGGTGCTGATGTCGGCGACGGACCCGGAGACGGAACCCAGACACTTCACGAAAGACGGTGACAGGGACGTATTAATGAGCAGCAAAGGGGCGACAAACACGTCGAAGTCATCACCGCTTCGATTAGAGGCAAACGGCAACGGCACAACGGCGAGAATGACGCGAAGTCAGAGTCGGAGAAAACAGCGTGCAGTGACTTGGGCGGCCATAGTGGACGACATGGAAGACCAGCGATTGGCACGAGGCCAGGAGCGCAGACTACATCAGAAAGTCGCGCAAGTGGAGGAGAATGTAGCTAGCGGCGGGTCACAGTCCACCGTGTCCACAATGCAGACCAAGCAGAAGAAGGCGTTACCGGCGTCGAAGCCGGTGAAGACGACGGCGGTCAAGTTGAAGGCGGGAAGGCCGAAGGTGACAAAGTCGGCGACGGCAGTGGTGGAACTCGAGCAACCACCGATGGCTAACGTGGCTGAAGTGACCACGAGATGCGATGATGGTCCAACATTACAGCTCACTGATGATGAGATCCAGGCAGCGCAGGCAAGGAATAGGTTGGTGCGAAGTATGGTCGAGGAAGGCAGTCGGCGAGGCATGAAGGTACTGGTGGAGTACAAACTGGCGATGGTGCAGACACCCAACGGCAAGCGAGTGATCCTACCTCCGGAGTTGTGGGCGACGGCCTTCAAGGTGGCCCATGATTTGGTGCGGGCGGGGCACTTACGGGCGCCTCACACGTACGCACGACTGGCGCAGCAGTACTGGTGGCCACGCCTGCAACAAGAAGTACGGCGCTGGGTTCTAGGCTGTCAAGAATGCGGCAGCAGGAAGGCGTGGCCCCGAGAAGTGGTGCCGCCATTGAAGAGCCTACGTGGTGGCGATGTGGGAGATCATTGGGCGCTGGACGTGGCAGGGCTTTTGCCAGTGGGTGATGGCGGTCAACGATATGTGATCGCGGCCATATAGTATGTTACACGGTACGCAGTGGCGGTGGCGATTCCGCCGCACACCGCAGAGGATGTTGCGACCTTCTTAATGAAGCACGTGGTGTTGAAGTTCGGGCCGTTTGGAGAGCTGCTGACGGATGGTGCGCCCTAGCTGACGGGTCACGCGATCGAGCAACTAGTGGTGATGTAGCAGTCTGAACAGATCAACCCGGTGCCATACCGGCCGCAAATGATAGGCTTGGTAGAAAGGCTTCACACAACTTGGAAGGACTGCGTGGCTACCTACATGAACACCGAAGGACAGCACGACTGGGACAAGTGGGTAGACTTTGCGGTCTACGCCTACAACAGCGGGCAGCACTCTACGGTGGGGCTCTCTCCCAATGAGTTGATGATGGGGCGTCGCCTACGGGAACCCAACGAGCTGTTACGCGCTGCGAGCGTGTCGGAAGCAGGTGCTTTAACGGCGCACCATCAACGGCTATTAGTGGCGCTACAGCATGCTCATACTTGCGCCGAACGCGCGCGAGAACTGGAGCAACAGCGGCAGGCTAGGTATTATAATCGGCGAGTGCGCAAGTGGCGAGAATTTCATGCGGGGGACCGTGTGGGGATGTATCGACCGCCGCGCGGCACCAAGGCTTCTAAATTCGTACATGCCTGGTTGGGACCGCTGCAAATAGTCGAGGAAGTCGGTTACGAGAACTACTTGTTGGTGCGCGAGGACGCGGTCGGAGTGAAGGAGCAGTTCATTACGCACGTCTCGTTCCTAGTGTCATATCACTACCCCGTCGACTGGTTGAAGGTGGCGGCAGCAGATATTGGAGAGCAGCTCGCTCATGAAAGTGCGGTCGATCAGTAAGTCGATGTCGCGAAGACAGGAGCGCCTGCTAGAGCAGCGTCGGCTGCAGTGCAGCAAGCCACGGCGGGGGCAAGCTCAAAACGAAGTCGCCGAGCAGTGGGAAGTACGACGACTGGGCCGGACGCGCGTGGACGACTGGTGGAGCGACGACGTCGGAAACGACGCAGTAAAGCTGGCCAATACGTATTGGAATTTGAACTGCATCCCGCAGGCGATCCCAAGGCTGCTACGCGACGGTGGGTCTCCCTTGCGGAGTACGAGCAACTTTGTCTCGACGACAGACTCGTGGAAGAGTCTGGGTGTGAAGAAGGCGTGTAACGGGGGTTGGTGACCATCGGGACAACACGACCGCAGCCGGAAGTGGGGGACGTTCGGAGGAGGACTGCCACAGCGCTCGTTGAAGTTTGTGACGTGCGGGCTGTGGGTGCAGCTAGCGGCCAGCAGCTGAAGGCGATCTTTGACAGTGAGTAGCCGCGCTGGAGCCGTGAGATCTTGGATGTGAGAGGTCGCGAGGAACCCACTGAAGAGTTGAACGTGCGGCTGGGGCGAGAGGAGCTGGAACGAGTGGCGTGGGGCGAGCGACGGGTGACAGCAGGCTTGACGGGTGGGCGCTCGCTGCAGCACTCACTTTGCAAATAGCTGTCTACCCCTCAAGGCAGCAGCAGAACTTGAGTTGGTGACGGAGCTGGAGTTGGTGACGGAGCTGGAGTCGGTGACGGAACTGAAGTTGGTGACGGAGCTGGAGTTGGAGACGCCACTGGAGTTGGTGACGGATCTGGTGGTCGTAGAACAGGAAGATCGGCAGACACGGACAACAGTTGTTAGTGGAGTAAATAAATAGGAGCGTAGCTCCGGGGGCTTGATAGCGGCCCATCGTGTTCAATCCGTTGCTTCTAGTTGAACCTGGGCAGTCTACGCAGCAAGCACTCGAGAGCATAAGGACCCACCGGTGGGCAGGTGACACGAGACCCATTACATATGTGTGAACCGACTGGCCCTATCCTATGGATAGCCTGGACCGAGATGGTCGGCTACGGGTATTTGACATACTGTACACGAACCAGTGCCCGAACAGTCAATGATCAAGCCCGTCTGGAGCTACTGTTTCAGTGCGAGTTGAACACAGCAAAATCGACGCCGTGTTATCCCTGGTGCATGACCGCAATCCTACAATCTAAGTTACGGGCCATGAAAGCTGCGGTGCTTGCGGGCTTGCCTATTGTTGCATGTTTGACCACATCCGCTACACGGTTTCCTCGCCACGACTTCTGATGCGGTCGAATAGAATGACCCATCCTAGCAAAAACATGGTTAATACCATCTTGTTCAAACTTTGATGCAGCATTCTCATTCGCATAACACTACATGAGGTAATACACCTTGTCAGATTAGTCGAAGACTGTGTCCAGCCTTTGAAGTCATTCAAAAATATTTGTTTTTCATTTTTCAGGTCCAGTCTTTGAAGTTGGGTGATCATGTGACAACGTGGACCTTGGTTCTGGTCAATAAACGCGCATGTGCAGGGGTTTCTGCTCCGAGTTATCCATTGTTGGACTCAACCGACAGCACACACATGTAGTGGGTCGGTAACCTCAAGGGCAGCCCGGAGCTACATTCAAAAAGTGGCGCACCGGCCAAGTGAGACCCTCAATTTTCAGGAAAAAGACGGGATTTGCGAGCACTATAACAGTTGCAATATCTCCGAATAAAACCTCCCCTAAAGGGATACACCATTTCATGGTCGGTGTAGTTACCGGTTAAGTTCCCAGGTAGAGAACTTTGGATCCTGCATCACAGGGCGTCAGATGGTTTGGGGACTGGCAACTGGGCGAATAACTTCATCTTTGGGAAAATGACATGGATTGGTACAGTAGTCACCGAAACTAGTGTCACTGACTCCAAATTCCTGTTGCAGTAAGAGTTTTTAGTTGGCTTCACGGAAATTAGTGGGTAATACTTTTTTGAAACGGACACTACGGTAACTTAGAACGGCAGAATTAGAGACACTGGAGCGATTCCCGCAGCAGTCTGTGACAAGTCTGAGTTTCCTAAAATAGTCTGTGCGAGGGGGGCACCCCCCTCGCACAGACTTTTGATTGGCTTAGACGTTTGTGCCGGCCTCTTTTCTGCTCGTTTTTCCTGGGTCTGGGATCTGTTCCATCCGAAATGGCTGCGGGAATCGCTCCATTATCGACTCGGAAACTGCACGAAGGCTCCATTATCGACTCGGAAACTGCACGAAGGCGGGCTAAGAACAGATAAGAAGGGTCGAACCTATCCAAATTCCCACACACACTAATTTTGAATCCGCGGATTCATTCTTCACAGGTATTCGTGGCACTAATTCGCGTATTGCGCTAATTTTGAATACGCACTAATTGCTGTGACTACTGGACTCTATTGCGCAAGAATATTCCTGGTAGTGCAACGGTACGTTGTACGAACAGCCCAATAGGGATTAATTCGTTCCTGGCCAAGTAGGTATCGATTCAACACAAATTTCAAATGAGAGGGTCTTATAAATGCTTCTTTTTGTATAAGGTATTGGATTTTTGGAAAGGATAACAGCTCAAAAGTACATGATATAGCAGGTGAAAGTGGATGCTTAAATGGAATCATACGTTAAGCTGGATAAGTTTTACGTTTCTTACGTGCATTATTCCGAATATGTACGTTGCAGCAACAGTGTAAATGTGCATTAAAAAGATAATATACGTTATATATCAAACTATGCAAAAACGATCCGCTGTCACGACACGCTGTAGTTGAAAACCGAGGACTCAGCCGAGTCACTTGGCGCCGGAGTTGCAGTGACACGTCCAGCTTCTTCTTCGTGTTGAAGTTGCACTTAACTGTCTACAAGACTGGACCCCAACAGCAAGGCACACGGCCTGCGTGTGGCTGGCGCGTGCCTCTAGGGTCTGCAGTTGAAGTGAGACGAATGGTGCAATGTGATTGGCGGATCCATTGGTATCGGGTGCATATGATTGGGCGAGACATTTGAAGATGGGATCACATATGGTGATTGGCATGTATAATCATGTGCATCCCATTACCGTCTCATTATTTCTCTTTTCGTCTCAACCTTTCCGTTACAATATTTTCCTTTCCGCTTCATTAACATATGCAAGTGTAGACACAAGCAACCAGAAACATCTAACACAAATGAATTCACTTTCGGATTTCCTTTCTACCCCTCATCGACTTCCAGGCAACGTCTGCACTTATAAGAGGTTATGAGCCCAAGCTACGCTGACACCGTCAAGCTCGTGGAAGACAACTACTTCCACTGGGAGTTCAACATGAGAATGAAGCTCTCGCGCAAGGGACTGCTGGCCCACATCATCAAGCCAGAGTTCGACGCGCTGAGTGACCGCTCCGCGGTGCAGTGGAAGACCGCCGATCTGAAGGCCCTTGGTGTGATCGCTGGATACGTGAGTCTCACATACCAAGTCTACATTCGTGGAGCGACAACTGCTGCTGACTCGTGGCGCATGCTCGAGGAGCAGTTCAACCGAAACACGCTCAAGAACCGACTCATCGTCACGAAGAATTAGCACGACTTCGAGATGAAGTCCGGTACGCGGTTCGCGGTGCATGTGGACCAGTTCAAGGAGATCGTCCTCCAGATGGAGACGATTGGTGAGCCTCTGGATGAGACCCGACAGCTCGTGCTGCTGCTCGGTAGTCTGCCGGATGAGTACCGGATGATCAGTACCGTACTCGAGAACACGCCGAACATGACGTTGGCGTACGCGATCCAAGCTCTCTCTGGTGTTGATGCCTCGGATGAATCGTCATCGGCTCAACAGAAGATGTTCGTGGCGAAGAAGAGCTATGACAAGCGTTGGTTCAATGGCAAGTGCTTCTACTGCAGGAAGACTGGTCACAAGGAAACGGAGTGCCGCAAGAAGAAGGCCGACGAGGAACGCGGGCAAGCCGCGAGAGAGACATCCGACTACGCGTTCACGACTACGAGTGCGATGGGCAAGACTGAATGGCTCGTCGACTCCGATGCAAGCTCGCACATGACCAGCGTCCGAGACAAGTTCGTGTCCATGAAGGAGCTGAAGACGCCAGTCCGCATCACGATCGCAGATGGCAGGAAGATCGACGCAGCTGCAATGGACACCGTCGGATTGAAGCTGATGGACGGGTCGTCTGTCACGCCGTCGGATGTTCTGTACATCCCTGAAGTTGAAGGAAGCCTCATCTCGGTGGCGAAGCTGGCCGAGAAGGATGTCGTCGCGCAGTTCAGCAAGGACAAGTGTGTCTTTCGCTATGGCGATGCTACCGTCATGGAGACCAAGCGCTGTGGAAACGTCTACAAGTTGAAGACAGTGGGGGACGAGGTGTGTCATGCGGCGACGACTTCTAGTAAGGAGCCATGGGCAGTTGTACATGCCCGTCTCGGCCACATCCCGTTCAAGCGCTATGAACAGCTACTGACCATGGCCGATGGAGTTCCTCGCATCGCAGATGCACCAAGTGACCACGTGTGTGCCGGCCGCTACATGGGCAAGATGCGAGAAAACAACTTCTCTTGCAACCCGGAAAAGACCGTCAAGAGTGCTGGAGCCCTCGATCTCATACACTCAGACGTCATGGGCCCAATGCAGACGAAGACGTCAGGTGGCTGTACGTACGGTGTCACGTTCATCGACGATTTCTCACGTCACGTCACGGTGTACTTCATGAAGAAGAAAGCGGAAGTCTTGGAGAAGTTCAAGATGTTCAAGGCCGATACGGAAAGCGCTACAGGGTGCAAGATCAAGCGAATCCTGTAGCGGGGCTGCACATTCGGCTAGCCTCACGTTAGTGCAAGATGCACTAATGGATACATTCAGGTGGGCCACATCGCAGTGTGGTCACCATTCATATTAGGAAGCAGTCCTATTGGTCAGAAAGCAGGGTCTTTCTACCAGTAATACTCAAGCATTAGGTCAGAACCTCTCTTTATAGATATCAGTTTTAGGAGGAAAACCACAGTTAACATTCAATTCAGTTCTCATTTTACCGCAAAAGCTACTATTTGTACCTATATTTAGATCTAATTATACTTGTGGATACAAGTATACTTAATCTAAGTTAAATACACCTTACGCTTCCTCATACACGTGCGCTCACGTGTAAGCTAAAGTCTTGGGCTAAGTAAGCCCATTACACCTGGTAGCACTTTGTAGTCCGTCCAACGACTGACTAATTACGTATCGTATGAAATTCGATACGGGGGCCGAGGACCTGCCTGTGGACGCTGGTAACCCAAACACGGGTGCAACGCTTGTTGCACGCGAAGACTGTCTCCACCTGGCGAATCCAGAGTGGGAGGCGCTCCAGCGACTGTCGACGGTCATTGGAGAAGCGGCCGTAGCGACAATGCTACACACGCTATCGCCGACAGAGCAACACGGTGTTGCTCTAGGATTTATCATGAAGGAACGCGAGACCGCTGCTCGCGCTACGGTGGCGACTACGTCCACACCGCGCGTGGAGTCATTGAAGCTCCACGTGAACAGCTACGTTGAAAGAGAGGGCGAGCCTCTCCTCCGTTAGCTTGTCGAAGTCGACACTGCCATTACGGCTCGACGCATCGTCGACCCGTTGTCGAAGGTTGCGTTCGCCATGTCATGCCTTGGCGGGCGATCAAGGAATTGGGCGTATGGACGCCGACTCACTAACCCTACGTTCTTCGGCACGTATGAGGTGTTCAAGGAGGAGCTCAGAAAAGCGTTTGAGCCCCCGTAGAATGAGTTCAGATCGAGGGCTGAGTTCCTCGACCTGCAACAAGGGAAGCATGACGTGCATGCTTACGCCCAAAGGGCTCGGTACTTGGTCTCGAACATCGTGACCAACCCGATAAACGAGGCGACTAAGGTCGTCACGTTCATGAAGGGCCTGAAAGATGGGCCTGTGAAGGCCTATCTTTTCCGAGAGCACCCAAGTACTCTCGAGTCTGCGATTACACTTGCAATGCAAGAGTAGTTTAGCCTGCGACAGGCTAAGCTCCATGTGAACGACCCGCGGCCGATGCCGCGACCGATGTCAAAGCCGACGGGAGGTCCCGAACCAATGGACCTCTCGAGTGCGACGGCTGCTGGATCCCAGCAGCGTCGTGGACCAACGAATGTCCGCTGTTTCCGGTGTGGAAACAACGATCACTACGCCCGTAAATGCACAGCTCCTGTGCAGGCGGCCAAGGGCCGACGTGACGATACCGGGTATCGACACGGGCAATCAAAAAAATAGAACGACCAGCAGGCGCGGGACGCCCTGCTGGTGATGCAGTCGAGCATGTCGATATTGGACACGCCGTATTGAAGACTGCTGCCCCCAGTGAGAGTCACTCTCACTGTGAGAAGCAGGATGACAGGCCAAACCTTGTCATTATGAAGGTTAACTCGAAGAGAGAGAAGTCTCTTTGTGCGTTGGTGGATTGTGGTGCGTCGAACAACTTTGTTCGACTGCAGAGCCTAGCGAGGCTTAACTTCGGGGAAGTGGAACTACCTCGAAGTCTATTGGAAGTACGACTGGCAATGGGTGTCGTTGTCAGAACCGAGAATCGTGTCGTACGCGTACGCTTCTCGTATCGAGAGAAGAAGTTCGTAGACGAGCTTATCGTGCTTGACTTAGACGATAAGTTCGACATGGTGTTGGGCATGCCGTGGCTTGCACGGCATGATCCGATGATCGACTGGACGAAGCGCACGATCGTGTAATTCGGGAGTAGCGGCGCGACAGTGAGCGATGGCCCTGTCGGCGCAGCACATGCACCTCGCGGTGCATGCGACCCTCCAGCAGAGGCAGCGCGACGCGCGGCTGCCTCCGGTCACCGCACGCGAACACCCACGACTGAGAGAGTCGTTGGGAGAAAATGTGAGTCGAATCAGAAGACTCAGATTCGATCGGATTCTAGAGGTTCTCGAAGCGTCAAGAGTGACGCGGTCGTGTCGACTATTAGTGTCGACACACAAGTTCAACAAGAGGAGCCGGCTCTAGGAGCCGACGCTGCAGACAGTGCGGTCGGTAGCAAACGTCCCACACCGGAAATGCCTGCGTGCTCGCGTGCAGCCGGGCTGCACGACGAAGCGGTACGCGACCAAGCAGGGCTTGATTCCGTGCGCCCACGGGAAGTACCCGCCGGCGACAACAATAAATGCATTGCGTGCTCATGTGCAGCCGGGCTGCACGAAGAAGCGATACGCGATCAAGCCGGGCTTGATTGCGTGCGCCCGCGGGTTGAACCCGCCGGCGATCAAAAGGAAGATCTGTCCGCGGCCGGGCCCGGACAAAACAGGCGCGGAACTGGATTCCGCCCAAGAAGCGAACGGCGCAAGTGAGCAAAGCTGCGCAAGCCTCGGTCAGGGACCGAGGCGCTACTCGCAGTGTCTGCCGGGCAGACACAGGAACTGGAGACGACCGTCGAGATACTGAGTGTCTTGACGCGTACGAATACTGGTCTCCAGTATAAGAAGATGAAGTTGGAGAACCCTCCGACGTTGGCGTCAGGGTTGACTTCGCTTCCAGTAACGACCTGGAGGCGATTCGCCAGCGACATGCACGAAGGACGCATCGAGCAGATTCGCATCCTCTCGGATGTCGAGAGGATGAAGTGTGAAGCGGAAGAGTTGAAGCAGCTCGTCGCTGAGGGCGTCGACGCCCTCAGCGCCAAGTCGAAGAAAGAACGCTTCGACGAGCTCAGCTGGGGCTCGCTGAAGTCGAGCCCCTTCTACGAGGTCTTGCGTGAGTACAGAGACGTACTTCCGGTCGATATCCCTGCGGAGTTGCCGCAGGACAAGGGTGTTCAGTACGAGATTGATCTCGTGCCGGGAACGAAGTATTCCGTGACGCGGCAGTGGCTACTGCCGCGAGAGCAAGTCAAAGCGATCGACGACTGCTTCGAAAGTCGTCACAAGGCTGGGCAAGTGCGGGATCGAAGTCCCCGCACAGCGCGCCTACGTTCTGTGTCAAGAAGGCACAGGGCGGGTGGCGCATTGTTCACGCTTATAACAAGCTGAACGACGCAACGGTACCGACGCAGACGCCGATACCGCGAAAAGATGTGATCATCGATTCGATGGCTTTGAGCACTATCTTCAGTGCTCTGGATCTGAGAGACGGATTCTATCAGATCCTCATGCGTGAGAGCGATATACCTCTCACGGCGGTGAGCACTCCGAGCGGTATGCTCTGGGAGTGGCTTGTAATGCCACAGGGGCTTAAGAATGCCCCTGGGGTGTTCAACAGTTGCGTAACGCACTTGTTGCGCTCGGTGCGCGACTTCGCACTGAGCTATTTCGATGATGTGTTTATCCACAGCCGGGCTGTGGACGGGAATTCGGAAGTGGAGATTCACAAGGCACATCTCCGGAAGTTGTTTGCGCTCATGCGCAAACACAAGCTCTATGCGAACCTGAAGAAGTGTATCTTCGGGGCTAACGAGATACTCGTCCTTGGGTGTCTGTGGCGAAGTGGTTCCGCGAAATTTGCAGATCGCGGTGGTCCTCTTGCATACGGCGCCCGAACTGCCGACTAACGGAGGGGGTACTCCGATCTTCCGTGAAGTGTGTTGATCCTCACCTTGTGTACCCGTCGGAGGGCTGGATCGCTCTTCGGTGATCTCGGAAGACGCGCTTGGGTCAGAGTCTTGGGCTGTCTGGCTGACAGCGGGAACGGGGGGGGGGGGGGGGGGGGCAGCGGGGATACTTCTACTCGCTGCGCCGGTGTAGGTTCGAGTCCACGATCTTAGGGTGTCCGGATCGAGACTCGCAGGAAGCGGTGGGTCATAATGAGGGTTGACGGACGCTGGGCCAAGCTATCCTGGCGTCCGGGGTGATCCGATCTTAGAGGGGGTCGTCGACTTGCGAAGCGTCGGGTGGGTCAAAGTATATCCCGTACCCGGTAGCGCAAAGGCGAAGACCACTTGTGATGTAGAAGGAAAAATCAACTCTGTTTAATGTGTTAGCCTTTGCCTACAACCTGTGCTCCTCGTGTCCACCAAGTACTCTCCCGGCCTTGGCGCGTCCTCATTGGTTCCCTTGGTCGTCTGCCGCCTTGCTGATTCTCTGCCGGATGTTTACGGCGCACGTGCCGCCGAGATTCAGTGTCAATCTTCAAGATTGGCATAACCCCCGCCAAGATCGATATTGCTGATCGGTATCGAGTATCGCCGGAGTCCGGTCCCTTGGTTCACTGATATTACTGTGGTAGCCATGACAATCTTGCGAGACGTCTCTGGCACTCACGTGAGGGGTTACAACCGTTGGCCCGAGTGATAAATCGAGACGTGCCGAAATTTCTTGTCCCGCTCCACCACATATCTCGTGGGGAAGAACGGCGTACGCCCTGACCCAGGAAAGGTCAGCGTAATCAATGAATGGCCTACGCCTTCCAATGTCACGGAAATGAGGCAGTTCCTTGGACTCGCTACGTACTTATGCAAGCACGTGAGCAACTACGCGGGCAAGATTCGCCCGTTGTCGCAGCTCCCAAAGAAGGACGCTGCATGAGTTTGGACTGCTGATTGTCAGCAGGCCTTTGATGCAGTCAAGCTGAGCTTGACTGAGGCGCCGATCTTGGCGGTGGCCGACCAAGACCGTCCGTTCCACGTCGTGTGTGACCCGTCCGATTTCACAATCGGATGCGCTCTAATGCAACACGATCACGAAGGACGTGATCGCGTGGTCTACTATTAGACACGTCAGCTGAAACCAGCTGAGCGCAACTACTCGGTACATGACAAGGAACTCCTTGCGATGAAGTATGTACTCGCAAAGTTTCGGGTGTATCTACTTGGGGGTAGACCATTTGTGGTCTACACCGACCACGCATCATTGCGTACGTCGATCAAGTCGCCGCACATTTCACAAAGAATGGCGAAATGGCTCTCATTCTTTGCGGAGTACAACTTCCAGGTTGAGTACAAACCTAGAAGGTTGAATGTTGTGGCCGGCGCGTTGTCGCGTCGATCCGATTATGCGGTGCACAAGGCCGACGCCAGTGCAATTGGCGTCGGACGGACGTCTACTCCCTCATCGTCTTTGTTAGACGACGTGAGGTCCGAGAGCGTGGCACGCGACTCAGTCGGGGAGCCGTCCAACCCCGTCAGGCCGTCCGGCTTTGAGGCCGACGTTGGTGCCGACTCGGAAGTCCCCGAGGCTGGGCTAGATGAGAGTCCTCTACTCGACGACGACGAAGTCCCTTCCGACCAACCAGCGTCCAATTTGGACCTCTTTGGCTCGACGTGGAACAGTTCCGAGTTAAACAGAATAAAGTTTCGTGGATAGTCGCTTTGGTTGCGTTCCTAGAAGACGGGGCCTTATCCCTGGACTCAAACTTACGTGTCTGAGTGGTGCTAATGGCCCCGAAGTGTTCTATGGAGAACGGACTCCTGATGCGGCGCGTGAATTTGCCCGAGAGAGTCGGGCCGGCGCGGTCAATAACCGTTCCAGTGATACCGCTTTCCTACGGCGAAACCGTTCTACACTTCCGTCATTTGGACCTACTTTCGTCGCATCTGGGTCTGACGAAATCGCTACAGAAGGTGTAGCGCTATCCGTACTGGCCTGGCTGGCACCGAGATGTCGAGGAGTATCTCCGAGACTGGGATAAGTGTGGCAGTGGAAAGGGGGCACGCCCTTGGCGGGCTGTACGGATGCAGAGAATGCCCGTTGCCGACCTGATGGGCCCTTTTTCCCTTCTAGTGGTCGACGCCATTGGACCCCTACCCGAAGGGAACAAGTACATTCTCGTCTTCGTGAACTTTGCAGTGGACTACCTAGACTCTGTGACCTTCGTGGAAGTAATGGTTAATGAATTCATGGCCCGACACGGGGTGCCTCGCGCCTTTTGAGCGACAACGGATCCAAAAGTCAAATCCGACATGTCCAAGTCGTTTTACCAGACACTAGCCAGAAAACGCTGTATGGTGCAGCTTACCACCCCCAGACTCAAGGTCTCGTGGAACGGTTCAACGGGACTTTGATTGGGATGCTCCGAATGCACGTCAGTGAAGCCCAGGACGACTGGGACGTATATTTACCCCATGTATTATTCGCCTACAGGATGGCCTACCACGAAGCTCTGGACGATTCTCCCTTTTTCTCGTTGTACGGACGTGACCACGTCCTCCCGCTGGACGTGGCCTTCCTCAATTTGGGCTCCAATTTGAAGAGTAACGAGGTGGCTCAGTACCGTCGAGAGCTCTACCACTCGCTCCGCTGGTGTCGTCACCTCGTCGAACGCCAACTATTGAAGGGCCTGGACCGTAATGAACAACGTCTTGAAGGGCAGGTGGCGGTGAGGCTCGAAGTCGGTGACCCGTGTGGGTATATCAAGTGTGGTGAGGTGCGGGCAACTTCCCAGTGTCCAGAATATACCTAGAACTAAACTTGAATCAGAGTCTGAGAGTCACAGCTGAATAACCTCACCTGGACTCGACGAAGACTCGGCCGACACTTCCAAACTTGGACTCTTGGCTTGACGCGGCGTGTGCGCCTCCCTTGCGATCCTCTTGACGGTTCTTGCTGGGGCTACGCTTTGGGCCCAGACGTCAGCCAACCACGTCCACTTGTTCCTTGTCTAGTCGTCCTTGGATGTCCTCCAAATGAAACCGGCTCCCCGCTCAACAGGCTTTCGCTTGCACGTGGCTTGACCCGATTGGCCCCGGAGTTTTCTTTATGTAGACACGACTCCACACGCACTTGTCTGCTTCTTCCGAGACTGCAGACCCAGTCTCCCTTGCTTCTCCTCTTCCTCCAGGCGGCTCCAGCTGAGCGCCGCGTACACAGGTCTTCGCTCGCCCCTCGACCTAGGGTGGCTCCGAGAAATTGGCTCGGCTTGAACCGGTCTTAATCCAGGGTTCTCGCCTATGCGCCCTGGGACTTCCGCGCGGCACTCAGGTTGAGCGCCGCGTACACAGGTCTTCACTCGCCCCCCGACCTAGGGTGGCTCCGAGAATTGGCTCTGGATGAGCCTGTCTTGATCAAGGGTTCTCGCCTCTGGGACTTCCTTGCACCACGTTTTGACGTAGATGACACGGCCGAGCGGGGAACCACTATCTCAGGCTCAGCGCCACACAAAATCCTCCCAACAGCACTGAGAACCACTATCCCAGATGCTGCTCTGCCGAAACCTCAGAGTAGGTCACCTTCTACCCGAAAATATGAAATACACGCTCTGTACAGCCACCAAGTTTGACCTGTCGACGGGCAATGAAATGGAATAGCCAAATGAGTACCCCTTCACACCGAGGTGCACCCACAAGGTCTATATGGGGCTTGAGGTTTGGTTGGAGTCTCCTCAGACACCCTCTTCCGCAGCAACACACTGCTGTGGCCTTCGGGGCAAATTCGATTCTGATTAATACTTAACACATGCAAACAAAGACCTATCAGGGGGGGGGGGGGGGGGGGGGGGGCGCTCGGCTTCCTTCGGAGCGCACCCAAACAAATACAGAAAGATTATATGGCGAGCGGTGGAAAGATCGTCTTGCGCGCGGCCTGCAGGCTTGTGTCGAACGGAGCTTCAAAGTGATAGTGGCTCGCAAACCAGCGGCGCGCAGCACTTCCACCTGAATACCGGGCTTGATGATTAGACGGGTCGCGTTAAAGTCGCGCGTGGTGGTCAGTAAGCTCCTGATCAGATCGATACCACTCAAGCTGAGACACTACCGAGCCCGCATCCCTCCTCGTCCAACCGCGCAGAGGCAGCCACGGAGGGCCCATCAATCGATTCTAGCGCAGCGGCAATGTTTGTTGCCGCTCCGACTGCACGCGAACGGCCGCCCAGCCCGCACTCGCCCCCACGCGTAGAGCACAACATCAGCGTCGTCATGGTTGGATATGTTGGCCACCGAGGGACGCCCGCCAAGATCGCGGCGCGCACGATAATCCACATGTCGCCCAACCCCTGATTACGCCACTTTCCAGGTCTGTGATTGGCTGAGAGGTGTGTATCACGGGGATGCGATAGTGCGTCATCTGGGTGCAGCCGTATGCCTAACCTGATTTGTGATCAGCAATCATTTGATGACCGCCTCTTCGCAGCGACTGTTCCCAACGCCTCATCACCCATGTCAATCTGAGCCTCTGAGCCTCCACTGGACCGGAACGTAAGTGTCCCCTAGTGTCCAACTCCACTACACTGAGCCTCCTGAGATTCAGCAAATCATCGCTGAGCTTTGCTTGGTCTCAGAGTGTCCTCCAAAGCTGGACCATTTTGAACCTGGGGAACTTCTGAACCATGAACTTAGCAATCACTCCGCTGAGCATCCGAGCTGCTCGTTGAAACTCAAGGTGACTTGCTGAACTCGTGTACACACCTCTCCGACAGCTGAACTCCATCGTGATTAAGGCAGACTCTTCTCCGCTGAGACTCACCATCTTCAAGACCATGACTTCTGAGCTCCGTGAACCACTGCTGATGTTGCTGAAGCTCGGCCATCCTCGATCTGGGCACCTAAAGCTGAGCGCAGATACCATCGGCATCACCACTTCTGAGCTCAGCAAACAGGCATCGAAGCCGGGCGAGCTCAGCTATACGTGACTCACAGACTTCCAGCACATCAGGATCGCTCAACTGCTTCGGGCCGAGATCGGACTCACCGCTATTGAGATGAGCAAGTATCCACTGACTCATGGTAAGCTCAGTCATACGTAACCCACCGACGTCCAGACCCAGCGGCTTCAAGGCGTCGTCGCTCGGACTCCATTGCAGTCAGCGTGATCCAGAGGGACCCATTCAGAACAGCTGAGCTAATGCGTACTCAGCTCCAAATACCAGCACGACGTAGTCAAGACGGCTCGTGTGGGCACAGTAGTAGCCTTGGGGTAGGAGCTGAGACTCCACATGCTGACTGGCATCTTGGGTACGTGCTCCGAACTAATCACCGTAGAAGCAACCACTCTTCAAGGTCAGCTGCTGCCAGATCTCCTGTAAGGCTAAGAGGGAAACAAAGCCCTATCGATTTACGGAGTCCGCTACAGAATCTGAGCGCACTTCGTCACACAAGCGTTCCGTGCTTGTCGGGGCGAATCACGCACTAAAAAACTCGTTTTCTCGTGGCACGGCCCTTATCGGGTCGTCGGCCAAGTGGGAGATAATGCCTACCGAGTCGACATCCCGACGCACCCCAGCAAGACCATCACGGTTAACGTTAACCGTCTAAAGAAGTACCGAGGAAAATGGACGAGACCGTTCATGGACGAAGTGCCCACCGGGATAGAGGAGGCCGAAGAGGGAGTCGCCTGTCCCTTGGAGGAGGACGATCTACCGTTTGTCCAGTTTCGCAGAACTGATCACCGTCGGAAACGCTGCAGTTTCTGGAGCGGACGCACCCCTCCTCAGCGTGGTGGCTAAGAGAGTTACCGAGGGCAAAGTGGAATATTTGGCTCTAACAACCTCCTATGAAACCTTCAGGCTACCGAGAGAGGTCCTCCACCCCGAGTACTCTCCGCGCACAGACTCCTTCGAGCGGGCGGAACGGAAGAAACGGGTACTGCCGGAATTACGTCGTAGCACTCGGTTAGCAGACGCTAACGCCCAAGTCGACGATGATTACCTGCTCTTGGTGTGAGCGGGGTGGCCCTCTTGAGTCATGAAAGAAACGACTGATTCTGATACTGGAGAACTCAAGAGTCAAGATTGCATGTGTATTCTCAAGTTTATATTTTTACGAAGTCTTCCATTCTACCAATCCGTGTATCATCATTCTACCACACAAGTGGATTGAAGTGAAGGAAGATCAATCGGACAAGCAAAATAGAAAATAAGACCAATGTTCATTGATACGAAGAGGGTTCTTACGGGAAGAAGAGCTGATGAAGACTAACTCCACAGCCTAGCCCGACTTAGACACCCAGCTGGTGCTGGCTAGATTCGCTCCGCCCATAGGAGCCGGGGGCTTGTCCTCGAGCGCACTAGAAGCTGGGGGTTCCGTCGAAGGTGAGGCCGACTTGTCGTCACCCGAATCTCCGCCGCCATATTTGCCTCCGCTGGGCTTGTCGGCGCCGCCCGTCCCCCCGCTTGGCTTGCTTCGGCTGGGCTTCCCGCTGTTGCCTCCGGGTGAGCGACCGCCCGACTTGCACTTGTCCGTTTTGTCAGCGACGCCCCCGCCCGTCCCGTCGGATTCCTCTGAGTCCTCCGTAAGGCCGGATTGAGACAACTCCAAGACGTCACCCTCACCTCCTTGAGAGTCCGATGCATGAACTGGGGGAGTCGGCCCAGCCGCCGTGTACTTTCCGTCGTCGTCCGCCTGATCCGAACCGCAAACTTGTTCTTGTGGTAGAGGGCCACCTTCTTCTTCGACAGCAGCAAACGCGCCACTTCGCCCTCCACGGGTCGAAGGGTCCGATCAGCGAGCAAAGCCTTCCAGGGTCCGTGGGTACGGTTGCCCACCCAAGCGGGTACTGGAGGAGGGCCTTCCGCGAGGGCCCGCTTGATCCGCGCCAAGGCCTGGTTGGAGAGTCGTAGGTGAGGCTTGCCCGTGGGGTCAATCAGTGAGGTCTGCTCCAGGAGCTCGGGGATCGAGGAGTAACCGTCCTCATCAATCGCCATCGGGTCCAACGCCCGCTCCAACACGCGGTCGTAACGAGCCCGGTCCTTGGACAGGAGAGTGGCCAAGTTATCCGGAGGCGGCCCCTTGGTTTCCTTGCCCCCTGGGGAATGTTTCGCTGCCTTGCCACCCATCCACATCAGATGGTCGTGAGATCCGTTCTCGCACAACTTGAGGAACCCGTACAGATTCCGCCCTCCATTCAGTCCGAGGTACCACTTATGTTAGCTTATAGTGAAAATTAATATAGAGGGTTATTATCTATTGGCTGATTTGCTGGCGACTCTTCTACTTCTTCGTTCTTGCTCTTCTTAGTGCCTACAGACAACTCGTTCATGCCTCGGAAAACTGTCCCTGTGTACCGAAATCACTTCATGATGATGGTCGTATTCTGGATGATCTCTACCATTGCCTGCAGAATGCGTACGACGTGCAACTGGTTCACGTCGTACACTTTCTGGTCTTATGTTCCTATGCGATCGATTATATCGTAGCCCACTTCGGCTACTTACTTCTGTAGGCTTTCTTAAACGTGGCAATGATCCCTGCAAGAATGCAGTCGAGTTGGGATGAATGAACTGATTAACGTTGGAGGTCAAGAATGCAGTCGAGTTGGGATGAATGAACTGATTAACGTTGGAGGTCACACGACCTCCACAAACTAATGCTATAAAATCGATAGAGGTTATTCGCGGACTACGGGGACGGATTGGAGGGCGGAATCTGTAGTAGACAAACTCGTCCACGTTGCTGCTGAGAAAATTGGTCCGGGCCGCTATCGCGAGCAGCTTCATCTTCCTGCGCTCGTCGGAGTTCTAGCTGGGCGTGTAGAGCGCGCAACCGAAGCAAACCGCGCGATGACGCATCCATGAGCGGTAATGCTGCACATGCAGCTCAGAATACAACTTCGAGTTGTACCAGCAGCGCTGATCGGCCCAGGATACGCGATGCGAAGCAGAGCGAGGCCCCGGCTCGTATCCACCTGCACGATGTTCGCCAGGGTGATCTTGATCATTGCGGGGGTGGAGCAGGGCAGGTTGGACGTGAAGATTGACTTCTTGGGGGACTTGCGCTGCTTCTTGGTCGACAGCGCCTTCGACTTTCTGGAGCCATGGGGCGCGAGCCTCTTGCCCGACGCATGCGGGGTTCGGACTCGGGACTGAAGAGTGGGCGGTCCCTTCGGTCATCGCATCCGGGGTCGGCAGCAATACGACCGTTCCGGTCAGCAAAGCCGCGTCGTCACCGTTGAGGATTGCCATGGCCAGGTCGTCAAGGGCATCGAGGCCCGTGGATGATCCGTTACGGGCGACACGAGCCCTGAAGTCGACGCAGAACTCGTGTTGGCTGACAAGGACCCTGTTCTCGCCATGCTCGTTGCGAAGCTTGATCAGGTGCTCGACCTCCTCGTTGAACTTAGTCTTCACGCTCTTCCTGGACATGACGACCGAAGTTGGTAGGGGGTGAGACCATGCCTGGGTGTGCGTCGCGCGACGAGAAATGAAGAATGAGGTGCTCGTTAACCCCGACTTAAGGTTCGGAACATGGAAAGACTGTTCCTGACCGGCGTTTGGCACCCCAGTTGAAGCCAACCGAGGTAGGGGCGATGGGGAACGCTCGTCGGACTCCAACGACGTTGAAGATGGTCGTCCGGAGCTGCGAGAGACGCCGGATTCCAGCGGGTTTGGGTCATGAAGTCTTCGAGCTCCTTTCGGTGGTACCGGAACTCCAGATATGCCTCATTCCATGTCGGGGCTGGCGTCTCCGTGACACGATGGGAATCAAGATTTTCTACTGTGATTGGTCGAGAAGCCAATACATCAGTGGGTATGGAGTTGGGACATGGTGTTATCTGCGGGACGTGGCGTTCTCCCGTTCAGTCATGGATCGGGCTGAGTACCCCAGACGTAATGAGTCTGGATGGGTCAACTACCGGACGACGGGTCAAGCCTACGGGAGCGACCAAGAGCCCCAGTTTACATTAGATTGGTAGCCGCCCGTCTTGACATGACTGAACGTGGCAAGGAACACCAAAGAACACCAAAGAACAATGGACACCCTGGACGAGAGGATCAAGGTATAATAAAAGCCAAGTGATATCCGACCGACCAGGTTCCAGGAAGATTCCGTGGAATATTGAAGTCCTACGCCTGTACCCACGCCATTACGATGAGATCAAATATGCCTAAGATGATGACGCTCCCCTCAAGGTATACTCAAAGTAAGTCAAAAGCTGAATGTGTGTCTATTGCAGTAAGATAACCAGAAAAGATAAAGCCACACAGAGTTCAATTATCCGTTATACCAGCAAGCGCTCGGACAGCTTCGGCCGGACAAATACCGGCGGTCCCGATCAAGTGCTGAAGGCGAAATGCCCTCTGAGGAAGGACATCCAGAGGTGTAGACTCCACCTCCAAATACGCCAAGCCCAAATTAGGGTGAGTAGCGGGTGTGGAGCCCGTGGTAAATCTGCCCTATTTCATATCCTAGTTGTAGTGTGCACTCAGGCGATCCTACATTTCATACCCCACATACATCCTGGAAAGAGTCCCATCAGGATTGCGATCGAAGGACATCTTGTGTGATAAGTAGTGAGACTGTATTGAACCATTCCTCAGTGTATTCTGAGGTGGTGTGCGTTTGCTAAAAGCTGACCACGATTGACCAGTGTCCTGGACGTTCGGCTAAGTTGACTGGTGTGAAGACCCACCGTTCAATGGTCTAAGAATAAGAACGGCTTGTGTGTATAACTCTGTATTGATTTTGGTTATCTTGGTTGTTGGAGCTACGTCTAAGTTGGTGACGTTACGCTCTTCTCCAAAGACCGATATTGGTATACAAACAACCCATCCCCGGGGTGCATCTTCCGTTTCGAAGACAAACGGACCCTGAGGGATTACCACAAGGAGCACACGCTACCTGGAGGTTTAAGTTCGGCCTTCCGAGTGGAAGACTACCTGTACGGAAGTACCTTCCAGACTCTGGAGCACAGGGCTATACACCTGCGTGGTCAAAAGGCGTTCACCCGCCTCGCCACATGACAAGCTGCACTTTGCGGAACCGAAACCGATCGATACAGTTCTTTTCAGACAACCGATTAATGTTAAAACGGATGTTAGGGATTTTAGACCGAATAATTTCCTTTTTTCTTCTCGCTTTTGCATCGCTAGCGCACACACGACCGCACGTGGAAGTATATTCTCAGGCGTCGGTAACAAAGAAGTCTTTGATAGAGCACCAGAACATCAATGCTGTTTTTATAGTCTGGCGCAATATTTTTTCCGCTGCTTTAAATAGAAGCTGCTCGTATTCTAGGGACAGCCTCAGACCGCTGGACCACAAATGACCATCACCGTGTTCGTCCTGCTCGTCATCAGCTTGCTCGTCGCAAAATTGCTCATCCCCAATTAGCTCGTTACCACTTCGTTCATCACCACTTAGCACATCTACGTCGTATCTTAGCTCGTCACCGCATAGCTCTTCGTCGCCAATACTTTTAGCGCAAGAGTCATATTTACGACCGTTATCAGCATTGGCTCAAACATGGCTGCTAACATCTAGCTGGTCCATTTCACTTGGATCATATACAGTCAAACCCAATGCTTCAAATCCGTCTATACGAATGACGCGAGAGCTATCGTCACCTTCGACGCGAACATCAACATCAGAACCCAAAGTGTAGCTGCCTCCCATATTGCAATCTGCATCATTTAGATCGTACCAACTCCTTGCAGTCGATCATCGAAAGTATATATTGCTGATGGCTGGCGCTCGTGGTTATGAAGACCTTGCAGTTGAAATGTTTCACGAATACATCTTTTCCGCTCGTGGTCATTGCTGTGTACTGTACCTCCAGGTCATGCTCATCTCCAACTGAAAAAAAAGAAAATGCCGAGACAGCACTTGTACCTGACGGAGATCGTCGGACTCTTGCACACTTCCTTCATCATGTTGTTGCCTTCTTCTGCCTTGGCGCTGCTCCGGGTAGACTCTGATTGCTTCAGCCACGGGTACGTGGTGGTCCAGCTGCTCGTGGGGGTCCATGGTCTGCTCCCCAGATGACCCTGCTGTCTGCCATAATTGCACCGTAAAACTCGTAATATATATATAATTTATAATAGTCGTTTTATATGCGTTATTTGAGGTATCTGATGGCAAGCGACCACGAAGTCTGATGCGGTTGACATTTGAACGAAAAGACTTTCGACCGATTAGAGTCGACAATATATGCTCGAGAACACGTAAATACGTGAGCAAAAGATGGCTATTGTTAAGAACAGTGTAAAAATGTTCTTCGGCTTGGTGGAGTATGCTGCTGGGTCCCGCGGACGGAGAACGGAGATACTCTCAATGACTAGGCCAATGTAGTCGACCCCCTGTAACTAGTTCTTGCCCAGATGACCGCCCCGCCGCATTAGCAAGCGTTCGTCCTGTACGTCCTCGAGCTCCTGCAGAAAGTTATAATAACCCCAAGTCTCGACACGCAGGCTGGTGAAATGCAGTCGCGCCTCGACTGCGTCTAGATTCTTCATGCGAGGACGATCTAGAACCGGCTTGCCCGCTAATGGAGCGTTCAGCTGTCAATCCCAGAACGTAGGACGATGCTGATGCCACCAACGCCAATGTGCGACGTGAATCTGCGGATACAAGGCCGGTTCATAAAACAGCGTGATCCCGTCCAGGGGTACACCAGCTCGTACGGCGAAGAATTAAGTTTGGATGCTCGCTGATATAACTTCTCGAGGTCATTGCAATCTGCTGCGGAGTCTTTGCCGCCAGCATGTCCATGAAGAAACTCACTGCTCGAGCTGGATACGGACTCTTGCGTTTCTTGCCGCCCTGGGGTGGGTTATTCAGCACCGACGGTTTCGACTTCAGGCTTTCAAGCAGGTAATCTGTGACGGGGGTCACACGCACAATAGCTAGGAGGAAGCGTAACACGCCAACCACAACAGACGCCTGGCGTCTCTGTTGCTCTTAGTACAAAAGGCCTTGCCTTATCGGTCTCCCTTTAATACCGAGTATTAAGGAGACTTGTACACTTGAAGGTTAGAGTTAAACTGTCTTGTATTAATAACACTCTAAAGGTTCTATCTACTGCTTTCTATCTGCATACTGAATCCCTGTTTAAATGGCGATCTTCCTCAGCGGTTGGCTCCCGTGCGTCTTCGTCCTAAGTACGACCGAGCTAACTTAATTCAGTACATTGGGGGGTCTACCGTGAACACTCTATATAAGGATCACTGGTACACCGTACCCATTATAGTGGGTGATACCCAGTCAGTGTGGTCCACACTAGAGAACATCTCTTTTCCTCGAAAAGGTCACTAGCCAATCCTGGCCCCATTACACCCTCCCTCACCCAAACGGGAAGCACCTTTCCCAGCGGGGAATCCAGCGGAAACGCGAGCACCAGCTCATTCTGCAATTCACGCTCAACCGAGCACACGCACACGCCCCTACGCCCACCGGGCATGACGATGGAGACCCGGATCATCTTGCGGCCCGCCCAGGACACCCTTCGGGCTGTAGGCCCCATCAAGACCCCCGCCGACACGGCCACCTCAAGCGACATGGAGGAGAAGCCTCCGGCGTCTGCTTCCAAGAAGCACTCGAGCGATCCGGAGGTGGCGAAGGCCGCGTCGGCTTCCAAGAAGCCTGCGAAAGATGCGGAGGAGGCGAAGGAGACCCTGGCTTCTACGAAGCACGCGAAGGAGGCGGGCAGAGCGAAGACGCTGCCCGCTTCCAAGAAGCCCAAGGTCGCGACGACCAAAGCGAAGGCGAAGGCGAAGCCAAAGCCGAAGGCGAAGACGCCTGCGTCACCGAAGCCTACGCGGAAGCCGAAGAAGGTGGCTGCTTCGTCGAAGCCTGCCTCGAAGAAGCCCGCAGTGAGGAAGCCTGCTGCAAAGCAGCTTCCAGCGATGAAGGGCTCCACAAAGGAGGACCCCAAGACGCCGAAGCTGCCGCCCAACCGCACGGACGTGCGGCTGCCCGGCCCCTATGAGGAGGTGTCCAGCGACTCGTCCGACACGGACACTCCGAACCCCGGGTATGTCAGTGGCGGCCACTCACCTGTGGCTGATGCCCCGCAGGCTCTTCGAGCACAGGCTCCTGCCAAGGAGGCTGTGGCTTCCCCTCAGGGGCGTAGCCCATCGCCACACCCGTCTCTGGAAGTGGACTACGAGTCCTCGGGGTCGGAGCCCGACATAGCCCACGAGGACGGCGAGGTCCAGTGGTCTCCCAAGCAGATCACTGATGCCCAACGGGTCATCCACCCGGGTAGCCCCATGTCTCCCAAGACTGTGGTGGCGGTGGAACGCGCCCGACTCTTGGAGGGGTCCAAGTCTCGCCGAGACGACCCGCCTGCTGAGGTGTCAGAGCCCCAGGTCATCACCAACACTGGTGTTGATGAGGGAGTCCCTCCTGAGCTGCTTCAGCCGGAGAATCGGCAACACCTGGCCGATCGTTCCCGTCAGGAGGCCTCTCAGGCAGTGGGGACCAAACGCGACCGCGAGACCCACGCTCCTCGCACCCGCGAGCAACTACTTGCGCTGCGATACCGGACTCGGGACGAGTACCGCGAGCACCTTCGCCAGAGTCGAATGCCTGGCCCAGGCGCGCCGCAGTGCGACAAGTGTCCGGTCGTGCTCCTGGTGGACACCGGGTTGACCCGTCAGCGAAACGAGACGGATTTCGAGGGGTGGTTGCACCACTTGGGCTACCCCGAGCCCGAGTTCTTGAACTCTACGTATCGGATTGACTGGCTGGCTCAGCGTCGTATTCGGTTTCGCATGGCGAAGATGGTTGCTGACGACACTTGGTCCGGTCGATTCTGTGATCGCCACAAGCCCATGCCGGGCGTCATCCTCGAGGAGGTGCTGCAGAAGATTCAGAAATCTTGGCAGTCGCAGGCGATAGAGCCTAAGAGTGTTCTTGGCCCTGTCAGCGCCGACCAGGTCCGTGGTCACGCTCAAAAGCGGCCATGAGGTCGGCGCAGTCCTCCTCGAGGCGAGCCCCAGGCTCCCACGAGTTATGACTACTCGGGTAGCCACGCCACTTCACCAGGTACTGGTACTGACCGCTACGCCCGCGGCGCCTCAGTAGCCTCTCGACATGGTAGTAGAGGACGCCCTCACTACCAAGCAGAGGCGGCGGAGCCCACGGCGGCAGTGGTCTCTCACCAAGACGCTCAGCGTCGCCCGACTGGCTCCCGTCCTGACCTGGAGGGTCTTCTCTCCGAGGTGGGGTCATGTCAGCGACTGCTGGATGGTCAGCGAACCGAGATGGTGGCGCTTCGCGCTCGAGTCCAAGATGCGGAGGTCCGCCTGGAGAAGCTCCGGGATGTCCGACAGGACTTGGACACCCTGCGGAATCGCGTCTGGGATCTGCCTCGGCAGCTTGGTGGTGACGTTGACCGCTTGCGTGGCCGATGTTCGCAAAGCGAGGACATCGACGAGCGGGTACGCCAGAGCCTGGAGAGGCACCTCGCCTGGTTCCGTGATCTGTACGACCGTGTGGGTTACTTGGAGGCGCAAGCGGCTCGCCGCGTAGCGGCTCGAGCTCCTGATCCGGCTCCGGCTCCTGCGCCTGCCCAGCTTCCTTCGGAAGAGCTCGTCCGGATGATGGCGAGTGCCTTCCAGCAGTATTCTGCGACGCAGTCGGCTCCTCAGGCTCAACAGCCTCCGCCGGGCGATAGGGCTTGAGCAACCCAACGTAGAACGTCGGGTGCGTGGCCATGGATGATGGTAGATCCAACGTGTAGGCGTGGCCGTGGACCCCGATGACCGTGAACGGCCCCACGAAGCGAGGTCGCAGCTTGGTGCTGCCTACAGCGGAGACCGCCTGAGTAGGAAGGTTTTTGGCATTTAATAAGACTTGGTCTCCCAACTTAAACACTTGCGTGTTCTTACGCCCTTGGCAATCACTGTGTTCCTTCTGAGTGTCTTGGGCAGCGGCCATGGCGTCGCGTACGCGCTGTCTGACAGCTTCACCAGTCTCGATAAACGCGAGCAGGTTCCGTTTTACGGACGTTCGTAGGCCTTTAAGGCCCCTTGAGTCTTCGGCATTAGCCTCTCCCCCACCCAAACTCGAGACTGGGGGTAACGTCAGCGGCGTACGCGGGCGCCGCAGTCCGTTCACGTAGAACGGAGTGAAGCCCGTGGACGAATGCACAGCATTGTTGAGCGCAAACTCCACTTGTGGAAGAAGCACACTCCACTTCGTGGGCTCTGCTGCGCAGACACAACGAAGAATGGCTTCCAGAACCCTGTTCACCCGCTCAGTCTGACCATCGGTCTGAGGATGGTTCGCTGTGGACATGTCCAACCTCGTGCCTAAAAGGCGGAAGAGGTGTTGCCAAAAGTGGGACACAAACCTCGGATCCCTGTCACTCACGAATGCCTCGGGGAGGCCGTGGTTTCGGAAGACATTGTCCACAAAGATCTGAGCCGCCTGAGGCGCAGTCACACTCTTCCGCACAGCGGCCAGCCGCACCATCTTACTAAGGCGGCACACAAAGACCAATATGCCAGTGTGGCCACGCGTGTCGGCCGGAAGCTCGAAGATGAAGTCCATGCTCACAGAGCGCCAGCAATCCGCCGGCACCGGCAAGCTCATCAAAGGAGCTGACGCCGAGGGCGCAGGCTTGACGCGCTGACACGTCTCACATGTCTGTACGTACTTACGTACCCATTTGTACATGTGGGGCCACCAGAAGTTGCGGGCCACAGACGTGTACGTCTTCTCCCGCCCCAGGTGACCGCTGAGCGGCGTGTCATGAGCCTCATAGAGGACACGATGACGCAGGTCCTCGTCGTTCGGAACGACAATGCGAGGCTCGTCGCCCCCGTCTACTTGGTAGTAGAGTAAGCCCTCTGCTGCCGAGTAGCGGTGCAGACGTGAACGTTGCCGCGCCGTGAGCTCGACGGCCTTGTTTGGAGCACTCAGTGCCTCCAGTAGACCTACAAGGTCGCCATCTTTGGCATACGCCTCGCGAATAAGCTCATAGAGCGGTGACTCGAGGTAGGCCAGATGTGCCAACTCGTAATCTGGCCGCCGGGAGAGCGCGTCCGCTAGGACATTCTGCTTTCCCGGTTTGTACTCCATCGTGAAGTTATATTCAGCGAAGAATGAGAGCCACCGCGCCATGCGCTGAGAGAGGTGAGGCGACGACGTCGCCGTCCTCAACGAGGCATGATCTGTGTAGATCACAAAGGGTTTTTGACCTAACAGGTGTACCCGAAACTTGACCAAGGCGTATTTCATCGCCAAGAGCTCTTTGTCGTGGACAGGGTAGTTCTTTTCCGCCGCCTTCAATTGGCGAGATTGGAAAGACACCACCCTTTCCCTGCCTTCGGCATCCACCTGCAGCAGGGCACAGCCGATGGCAAAGTCAGATGCATCGCATACCACGCTAAAGGGGCGCTCCTCATCGGGTAGCGCCAGGATCAGAGCGCTCTGAAGGCTACCCTCGATGGCTTCAAAAGCCTGTTGAGCCTCAGAGGTCCATGACCACACCGCATCCTTCTTGAGAAGATTCGTAAGTGGCCTTGCCATCTCGGTGTAATTGGCACTATACTTGTGCAAGTAGTTGGCCAGGCCGAGCCATTTACGCAGGTCCTTCTGCGAGACGGGCACCGGCCACTGTGCAATGGCACACACCTTCTCCGGGTCCGCACGGACACCGTCCTTCCCAAGGAAGCAGTCCAAAAAGGGAATCTCTTCGGCTCCGAAGATACACTTGTTGATGTTCGCATAGAGGCGATTCTCGCGCATGCACAAGAGAACCTCACGGAGGTGGCCAAGATGGGCTTCGACGGCCGTCTTTCCTTCTGACGCACGACTGTGCACGAAGATGTCGTCGAAGTACGTCTGTACGAACTCCCGCATCGGCCTGAAGAGCTGCGTTACGAGGCTGTTGAACGTGGCGGGCGCGTTGGACAGCCCCTGGGGCATGACCAACCACTCCCACAACATCCCGCTGGGAGTGCTCACAGCAGTAAGCGGAATGTCCGACTCGCGCATCAACAGTTGATAGTAGCCGTCGACCATGTCGAGTGCACTAAAGATCGTGCAACCAGCCATGTTGTTTTGCAACACATCCTTCCGAGGAATAGGCGTCGACGCCGGAATGGTTGCCGCGTTCAATTTGTTGAATGCGTGCACCATGCGCCACTTCCCATTGGGCTTGCGCACACAGAACGTCGGTGACGAATGTGGCGACTTAGACTCGCGCACCATGCCAGCGGCGTGTTTTGCCGCGAAGAAGGCGTCGATGACGTCAACCTGCTCCTTCGGAAGCGGCCACTGCCGCGTGGTACAGTACTTAGTGCCTGGCACGAAGTCAATCTCATGCCGCACGCCCCGATCCGGGGGGAGGACCGAAGGGGGGTCGTCGCTCACGACATCCGAAAACTCCTTCAGAAGGCCGTAATACGGATCCGAGGGGTCCTTCAAAATGGCAGCGCCATACCGCGTCTGCCTCTTAGAGGTTCGTTCGTCTTCCAACACCTCGGGGTCCATGACCGACGAGGAGTTGAGCTCCAACGAGCTGCCTTCCGGGCGAAGGAGAACCACTTCTGCCAACTCTCCCGCCTTGAGAGAGTCCATGAACTCGACATACGAAAGCTCCTCGAGCTCAAGTAGCTCTGCTACTGTAGGTAACGGAGTCAACACCTCTCCCACCTTGGGTTCGCCTGTGAAGACGTCGACTACTTGAGGAACCTTGTCCTTAGCCGCGGGATCCGCATCGCGGCTAGACGCCTCTGCCTTGGGCGTGCTCGTGACCTTGTCACCTTGAAAGTGGGAGCCCCTACTCGACCACTCGTGATTGCGCGAGCACCAGCTCTAGCGCCTTCTGTCGCGCGAGCTGAACCAGCTACAACGCCTTGCGTAGTGGGAGTTCCGACTCGACCACTCTTGTTTGCGCGAGCCACAACTCCAGCGCCTTTCTCGACGTGGGCTGAACTAGCCACCACGCCTTGCGTAGGGGGAGCTCGGACGCTACCACCCCTTCCTGCGCGAGCTGCTGCAGCGTCCGCGCCTTGAGTCTTCACTGCCCCTGGGGCAAGTGCAACTCGGTTGCCAACTGCAGAATCCTGTTCTCTACCCAGAGAGGTACTAGGATCCTGCGGATCTTCTCCACCACCTACCTCGAGCTCCCGCGCTCGTGGAGGCAAGGCCATGGGCAATTCCAACACTTCTGAAGTGCCGGCAAACTGCCGTTCGCCGCGTGGCACACGGTGCTCATGCACAAACCCGTCTCGGGAAGAGGAGGGGACATGACCCGCCAGGGCTCTGTCCGCGAGGGGGTTGTGGCTGGCACCAATGGTGCGACTACGCCAGTCTATCCACGGCTCGTGCTTAGCAAGCCAAGGCATGCCGAGGATAAGATCGTACCGATCATCCATGCCCAAGACAATGAACGGTTCGACCGAATTGAAGTCGTCAAACTTCACGCTTAGGGGTACCGTAACCTTGCGTGTAGACACGATGGAACCCGTCGCTAAGCGAACAGATACATTGGTATTACTCTTAGAAGCTTCTAAAGCACTAGCATACAATGCACTGTTCCTAGCCACGCTGGCTTTCGTCGCAAAGTTAAACGACGCTCCTGAATCGATCAGGACAGTCATCGGTTCGGGGTACCCTTTCACGCTGGCAGTGACGACCACGAGGTTAGACCGCGCGGCGGCCACGGATAGACACAGAAGTGTCGTCCCAGGGACTTGCTCCTTTGGAGAGGCTGGTGAGGGATTCACCTTCCTCGTAGAGGAGCGAAGTTTCCCAGCAGGGCGTCCCGCCCCTACTGGGAGTCGCCGTTTTCCGACTCTGTCGCCTCGAGGCTATTAAGAGCCGGACGCGCCGCGTACTTCTTGTCGCGTGGCGCCTTCCAAGGGTTGGTGGGGCAGTTTCGACGGAAGTGACCCGGTTGGTTACAACCGAAACAGCGACCACTCGCCCGTTGCGTCTTCTGGGAGCGTGCCGACTCGGCAAGGGAGATGTCCATCGGAGTGGGACCCTCACTGGCCTCGACATGAGGCGTGTGCCCTTGCGCGGAGCGCACGCAGTGGTCCTCCAACATAGCGATGTGGACCGCCTCATTGAAGGTCTTCGGCTGACGCCGGAAGAGCTCCGTCCGAACCGGACCCGTACGAACACCGTCCATGAAGACAGTAACCTTGACGTCCTCAGAGAGGGGTGCGCCGGCCATAGCGGCTTCGAGGTTGTGGAGCTCCATGACGTAGTCTTGAAGCGACCGCTTGCCTTGCTTGCATCGCAAGAAACTGGAGCGGTGGCGGTATGCCACATTGGCAAGGAGGAATGTGGAGCGTAGCTCCTGTTCCATGAACGACCACGAGGTGAAATACCCCGGAGTCGCCGTTTCACGGGCCATAGCCCATGCGCGTGCGCGCCCTCCAAGGTTGGATAGCGCAAACACCACTTGAGCCCGCGCGTCGTAGATCTGACCAGCGCTTAGCGCGATCTCGATCTCGCGGACCCAGAACACAAGACTGTCTGTGTCTTTGCCGTCGAACGTCGGTACCGACATCTTGACGGGCTTCGTCGTGGTTGGACGCGCAGCGAATGAGGCCGTGTTCGTGGCGGACGCTTGTGCCGCACTCTGTGCCTCAGCTCGCATCGTCGCACGAGCGGCTTCCTGCGCAGCAGCGCCCACGTGTGCAATCAGCGACGACTCGTACTTGTCGAAGCGTTCCACGCGCGCCCTTTGCTGCTCGGCAGGAAGGTTGGGGAATCCAGCGGAGGCTGCCTCGCCTAGCAGGCTGACCATCTTCTCCAGCGTAGCCCAGTGGGCATCGGAAAGGTGAGGAAAGTCCTGCCGCGCCGGCAGCCGACTCCCTGAGTCTTCCATACTCAAAGAGACCCTGATTGTAGAGATCCGCGTCGGTCGCGGGATTGACTACAAGTGCTACCAGGTGTGACGGGGGTCACACGCACAATAGCTAGGAGGAAGCGTAACACGCTAACCACAACAGACGCCTGGCGTCTCTGTTGCTCTTAGTACAAAAGGCCTTGCCTTATCGGTCTCCCTTTAATACCGAGTATTAAGGAGACTTGTACACTTGAAGGTTAGAGTTAAACTGTCTTGTATTAATAACAATCTAAAGGTTCTATCTACTGCTTTCTATCTGCATACTGAATCCCTGTTTAAATGGCGATCTTCCTCAGCGGTTGGCTCCCGTGCGTCTTCGTCCTAAGTACGACCGAGCTAACTTAATTCAGTACATTGGGGGTCTACCGTGAACACTCTATATAAGGATCACTGGTACACCGTACCCATCATAGTGGGTGATACCCAGTCAGTGTGGTCCACACTAGAGAACATCTCTTTTCCTTGAAAAGGTCACTAGCCAATCCTGGCCCCATTACATAATCTGTGAAACGCTGGTGATCCGAAGCCCCCTGACTCTCTCTCACTGACGAGATGGCTTCGGCAGGATAACGATCGGACCGCTAAGGGCGTCTGCGGCTCCCCTGTCTCGTTCATTATCGCCTCGGCTATGCCGTTAAGCACCTCGAGCCCCATGGTCGCCTCGTTGGATGCAAGCACTTGAGACATGTCGCGCCAGAACGAAAAGTGGGTTTACTTTTGCGTGTTGTCATGTGTGCCCGCGGTCTTAGCCTTGTCAGTCTTAATGTACAGGTCTACGAGAAGACGAAGCAGTTTATCTTGATCTTTGTCGTCGGCCATAGCGATTGGGAGTCGTTGGCGGTGTGAGGCGAGTTGCGAAATGACTGCTCTCTTCACGGGTAAGCCACGTCGGGGTTGGGCGTTTTCGACCTATGACTGAGCCGTCCCATACCTGGCAGTTGGACATCCTTCAACTGTGGAAGAATCTGAGAAACTGTCTCCAAAGCAAGCTGATGTTCATGCTAGTTCCTGATGAGCTTACCCCTGGACCCCGCTCGACCCTGTCGAGATGCAAGCGATGGCTGAGGTGCTTGAAGTACCCTGAAAGCGTCTACGGTACCTTACCTGATGGAAACGCGCATCGCGACGAGCACCCGTCGACCAGTTAGGAAGCACACATCGCCTAAAGCGCGTCCATATCATCCAATCGAGTGTACCATGCGTACGATCAGCTCGGGGTCGTACCCACTAAGCGTGACTTGGTCAGCCAACCACCAACGTTGGTGAAATCGCGTGTATCATCCGTACTCAGCTTCACTGCCCGCAAGACCCGTACGGGGACCGCAAAAGCGGACTCCAGGGCGTGTAGGCGTACGCAGGTCGACGAAGTTATCGCAACGCACGGTTCCGGAGCACGTCCTGGTAGCGAGCCGCAATCTTGAACCACGAGCCCTAATTCAGTCGGGCCACTTTCCATACTTGCATCAGGAAGACGCAGGCAATCCGTCGGAAAGGGGCCGACGTAGGCGGGTAGCAGCTCAATCGGGCGTACTCGCGCCAACTAGGTCCCACAACTCACCCATTGTCAGCACACCCGTGAGGGGCCACCGGCACGAGTTGAAGTGTCCAAATACGACGATTCAGGAAGCCGTCTGGCTGTTGTTGCTATTGCTGTCTTTGGTCATTCACATCATCATGGCTATCCACGATCTACTGTTCTCACTATGCGGCACCGTCGCACAGTAACCATCAACGCTGCTGTAGTGGACTAGAAGCAACGGCAGTCATCCGATGCATTTGTTTGCTGACTCACGGGTGATGGGGGTGGTCGCCTCCGCAAGATGGTATCCCACATCCTCATAGGCGAGGTATGGGACTGCGTTCTGCCGAACGCCGACAACTGAGATCGGTCCGAGTCCGCCAGCCTACTGAAGCTACAAGAACCTGATGTGGAAGAGTTGGAAGAATTCCAACCCGCGCTCAATGAACTCCACTTAGATGAGTGGACCCCACGCTTCGAGGAATCGTCCTCCGATCTGCAGACTTCCGGTATGGAGTTGGACAACACGCTGATCGACCTGCTTCTGCGATCACCAAAATGGTCGTTCAGACCCAGCTCCGTGTTCGCCGAGGACGGCAAACGTCTAGTTGGGGAGGTTGTTCCGTACCGATGCATCTGGGTGGTATTGCAGGTGGGCCTTCGCTAGACCTGGCCAGTGAAGCGCCGCCTCTGAGACCGCCTGGGGTGAAACCCGCCAATACAGCGACTGGTGGGTACACTTCGCGTACCGCTCAGGGGGTACCAAATGCCACTTCGCGGGGGCATGCCCCACGAAGATAACGCGAGACACAGGTCTCAGCCGGCCTAAGCGACGGTGGAAAGAGTCATCGTCCTACTCAGCGGTGGTGCGGACGGGTGTCAGGAGTGCGTAGGGTACCCGCGGAGGAGGAGTCGTGTTTAAGGAGGGATGACACGCCAAGGTACCCAGATGAGTGCACGAGAAGAGGGGCCATGCCTACGTGGGCGCTGGTGGCTGCCGAAGCTTACGTTTGTATTCCAGTCGTGCTACAACTCATGCTCAAACAAGCAAGATGTTAGTGTCGCTACAGCTACCAACTACCCAAAAGCCTCTTCGATCTCACCCAGAGACTGTACTCACCGAGCAGCCCGCGCGTGTCCGACCCTTGGCAGGAGGATGCGCGATAGTAGTAGCGGTCAAACAGCAATCCGCTGGCCGAGATAGCGTTTGTTCGAAGCTGGCTTCTCCAGGTGGGATGCGCGGTAGTGTCGGGTAGCAGAGTTATTGCTGATATCAGCGCCAGGAGCCGAATTAGTCAGGTCAGACGCACTGTTTCCGCCTTGGTGTGGCTGCGCAGACGTGCTGCTAGTATTTTCGCGTCTAGGCACACGCGTCCTTGGCACACCAGGTTCTCCAGCACGAGCGTGAGCTGGTCTCGAAGCGCGCAGTGTCGTCTTCTTTCCCATGAATTGGCCTCTTCTACTTCACCCGCGCCGAACAAAATATTTAATTTGTTGCTGCGCGCCAAACTGCGTGCATTTTGATGCAGGTCGACGATTTTTCTTTGTGATCAATCATAAATCCCGAGGGTTGTGATCCATAACCCTCAGTAGTGCTGTTTGTTTTAGGAGATGGTGTATATGTTGAAAATTGTCTCCTTGCTGACAAACAGAGGGTTGGGCTGGTATTGCTGGTCGTACAGTACAGACTTCTGCTTCAACAAAGAACACTATATATATATGCAACTTCAAAGGTTAATTTTAGATGAGATATCCTAATACATAGTGGATTTGTTTTTGAAGCAGAAGACCGTATAACGTTAGCATTCATGAAATTGCGCATCTCCTGCGCCTGCTTCGTTGCCGCAGTATTTGCGCAAGTTTCATTTTCTAATGTTGTACGAATGTTGACCCAGGTTAACTGTAGTGCTGTTTATTCAAAGGTACAATTGCGGTGAATCGTGGACAGGGCTTGGTAGTAATAGTAAATATAGTAATATAGTAATATTACTATTGCTATAGTAACTAGTAGTTCGGCCGATTTCGATTCTACTACTACTATACTAACTAGTAACTCAACAAGCGATCTAATAGTACTAGCGAGTTACTAGCGAGTTACCAGCGATATCCAGAAGTGCAACGGCAACCCTGCATTTGGGGAACACCTAGGATCGCGAACTGGATTCACGACGGCTTGCTTCCCGTGGGGCAAGCTTTTCATCCGTATTTCACGTCGGGTTGGTCGCACAGTTACCCCCTCCCCCCCCCGCACTCACGCGTTGTATATGCATACATGCGGTGAAAAAGTACGAAATGCCACATGTAGTATATACAACATGTTAAAGACATTGAGATGCACAGGGCTAGGTTTGGAGATCGCACATAAGCTTAACAATATTTCAAGGAATAGCCACTTCAAAATTTGGCAGTGATTGCTTATGGCAAAATCGTGTTAAGAGACTCCCGCCATTCAATTTAAAATAAGGGTTTGTATGTACGGCCTTGGCTAGAAGCGGCGTCTCCGCGCGTGCTAACTCGACGATACTTCAGGGATGATGAGGATGAGGAGGGCCAGAAGGACGAGGGGGTGATGACGGTCTTAGAGGGGCTAGTGAGGTAGAAAGTGTAGTAGAAAACGACTCCAAAAGTGAGTATAAGGCGGGTAGTATGTAAGGCTGGGGCGTTTGGTAGCTCTTGATTAGTTTAGCTAACCTGCTTCAATACATTTCGTTGCAATCAATGGTGACGTTATGCATAGCCGAGTAGGTTTGTACGTACTCTTCCCAGCTTCAATAAACAGGACATTTTAACTAGTGTGATATACACCCTGTAGGAAATCTTGTTTTAATCGTCGCTGTATTTGACTACATGTGAGTGCAAAACGCTGCAATGATCTGTACAAGGGAGGTCTACCGATCATGCGATCTTCCCGCAGTACAAAGTTGGGCGTCGTACTTACGAATGTCAATACAAAATGCAAGTGTAGCCTTTCTATAGCATGTAGTATATACCACATGTGGCAACACGGCCAGGGGGCCAAAAACCCCGTGAGTGCGGGGGGGGGGGGGGGTTAACGAGGCTGGTTGCAGAATGTGGGGCCAGATCTAGCTTTAAAGGTTCATTATAATGCTACTTAGATCACCGTTGTTCATTTAGGTGCATGTGCGCGGGGGGGGGGGGGGGGGGGGGGGGGCACTGGGGATAACTTCAAGCACTACAATCTGGTAGTAGAGATCGACGTGTGCTTGATCTCGAGCGCCGACAGAAGGTTTTGCTCACTTTGCAATTTGCTTTGCAAGCCCCAGACCACCGCTGAACGCTCGCACCACCGCTACCTTCACTACCGCCGTCTCCACAATGACGTGCTCCTTCCGGGCTGTGCGTTCTAGCTTGAAGTAGTCGACATGCGTGGGAAAGGCCACCTGTCTGGCAAACATGGCCAGAAGCTTACTTGTCGGCAGCTTCTCCACCTTCACAGCATTATCCGCCGTTCACACCATGCACGGCGCCACTACGAACGATTGACGTGTTCTGCGTAGCATACCACGAGATACCGACGCAGGTTTACGCGAAGGGGACGCTTGCCAGTTGTGACTCGACGTAGAGCGGAGGCCCCTCCGTGGCGGTCGCGATTATCGACAATGTGGACCACAAAGAAGCTGTTTAGGTGGTCGGTAGCTACCGCAAAAGTCGGATAGATGCAGCACGTTTTTCTATATGACATTGTATGGGTGCTGCATCTGTCTGAGTAATACGATATTTTGCTTAAGGATTGTAAAAACACAAAACACGGTAGTATTGTTGCATGAATATAACAAAAAGAGGTGTAAATTCAGTGGTGGACGATGATCGCCATTTTCAAACTCACTCTCGCCTCACCTCACCTCCTCCCAGAAATGCCCAAGTCAAGGATCCCCCTGATCTACACGAACGCCTTCAAGCTTCGAATGATGTTCGACTATTTAGAAGCTTCCAAGGAAGGAATGGCCCACATGGTGTTCTGTAAGCTGTGCGGCATAAAACGCCCGACGCTGCAGACTTGGGAGCGTAAGCTGAAGAAGCTCGTAGAAGTCTCGTCGCGCCAAAGAACTAGGAGCCCCTCCCGCGCGTCCAGGCTGGCAGTGGGCTGTAGTGGACTGGTTTCACTATCCGCCCCTATTGAAGACGCGCTTGTGACCTTTGTCAAGGATGCAAGGCGCGAGGAGCAGATTGTCACGCGTGGCATGGTTGTTCGCAAAGCAACGGACTTGCTCCCAGCTTTCATGGAGAGCAAGAGCTGTGTGAGCGCTTTATGCGTCGGAGGGGTCTCACGATGCGAATAATCAGCCACTCGGGCAGAAAAACACGCAGTGACCTGGAAGAAGCCCGTCTGGGGTTCGTAGCCGACGTGCTCAAAATAGCCATGAAGGATTGCTTCGACCCGAGACTCGGACTCGCCCCAAAATGCACTATCTTCGACATGGATCAGATGTCCATGTATTATAACTTGAGCTCTCGCTCAACGGTGGATTTTGTCGGCGCTACATGCATTCCTGCTGCGACGGAAGGCGCCGAAAGCTATCGGTGCACGATGGCGCTTACTGGGGCTGCGGAGTTCCCCCCACACTTCGTGTTTCAAGGACAGTCTGGTGGAGACGTGGATAAGGAGTTCAGGTGCTACTGCGAGTCGTCTGTAGCGACATTCTCGGTACAGGCCAAAGCGTGGTTCGACCTGCAGGTCATGCTGGGCTGGATCGAGAATGTCTGGAAGGGTATTGTGACAGAGCCTTCTGTCCTTATTCTAGATAGCCTCACAGTCCACAAGAATTCGGAGGTGCTTGACGCGTTGGCATGCACCGGGACGGCGGTCATGTTCGTCCCCGGCGTTCTCTTGACCAAACTTCTTGATGATCGACTCGGTGTATGTCTTTTGGCTGATACCCAGCGTTCTCCGCTCCATGTCGTTGTCAATCTCGATGCCGAGAATGAAACGAGCTCTTCCCAAATCCTTGATCCGGAACTTCTCCGCTATTCCAGCTTTCGCGGACGTGATCACTGTCTTCTGTCGTGACGCGAACAGCATGTCGTCCACCTAGAGACACACTATGCATTTATCTTCACCCTCGCCTCTCGTGTAGACGCATGGGTCGGCGTCAGCAGGCTCAAATCCCATACTCTTGAGGTGCTTGTCGATTGTCTCATTCCAAACACGCGATGCCTGTTTGAGTCCATACAAACTCTGGACCAGCATACAGACGACGTCGTCCTCGCCTTCTGCTTCATCTAAGTCCAGGAGCTCCCCGAGTCCTTCCGGTAACTCCATGTAGATCGCCTCTTCCAGTTTCTCATACATGAACGCTGTGTCGACGTCGCACTGCTCAATCTCCATTCCGCGCCGCATTTCTCCAGCATGGCGCGAACCGAGTTGAGATATGCAACCGGCGAATACGTTTCTTCATAGTCGATGCCGTGACGTTGCGAGTACCCCTTAGCAACCAAACGAGCCTTGTACCGAACGACTTGTCCCTTTTCATCACGCTTCAATGCGAACACCCAGCGGCAACCGTTCGGGCGCTGATGTGCTGGCTTGGGTACCAGCTTCCAAGTCTTGTTAGCGATATGGCCGAGTTGAATCGCGAAGGGAATTAGTTCTCGTGGTGCGCAAAGCGATTGGAGGACGCGACAGACTTCAGCAGGTGCTGCCCCATCCGCGTCTAGATCGGATTGTGTGTCTTCGACAAGGAACGGGGCGGTGGCCACAGACCCGCAAGGAGTTCAAACGCATCATGTCCCGCCAAGTGACCAAGCGCGGGATAACCGCGAGTGCACGTGGAGTTAATAAGTGGGCTGCATTGAGCCCGGGGGCGGCGGAAGGAGTCAAAACTCTCCGGTGGCAACGCATCCGCCGTATCGTGGGGCTCAACCCCTGGGGTGAACAACTCCTGCTGCGTATCAAGCATCACGCTATCTCCGTGTACAACCCCCTCACGGGCGGGTTTTGCTGCCCGCACGCAACTTGCGTGAGGGAACAAAGGGTGACGCTACACCATGTATTAGCTGCCCCGCTGCAACTCGATTGAGAGAGCTGTTCTGCCGGAGATGGAGGGCGGCAGGAATGGCGGCAGAGACTGAGGAAACCGCCATCTTCTCACTCACTCTTCCCCGTACCCCCTCACGAATCCTGCAACATGCTGGGATGATCCTGAGCAAACGCAGTGAAGGGGACATTACGGCCGTAGCGGGCGAAATCGAAACCATGACGGCTGACTGTTGGGCAATCGGTGCAGCAGTGTACTTGCTTGGCGTCTGGAGATGGCGAGTTGCCCACTTTGATGTCCTAAACGACGTCAGTGAGGACCACCACACGGCACGGCTCAACGCGAGCATCCGGACCGGAGTGGTAGCGGCAACGACGCGGCCTATCAAGGGAGTGCCAGCGGACCTGTCGAGGGCAATCGGCACGTGCCTACGTACTGCCTTGCAGGCACACTGGACGTGGCCCGAGGGGGGAGTTACGAAGGCAGGGACGCGCCATGTTTTGTTTTTGGGGGGGGCTGAAGCGACCCCAGGAGGCACGGTTACGAATGCATTCATGCTTCACGAGATCGGCGACGGGGTCGGGCCTCACCGGACACTGGAGATGTCAGGAATGGGCCACCACAAGGGCAAGGTTACAGCAGTGATGGGAATATTGTATGGGCTCATTCGGGGCCTAAAGGCTTGTGCCAGACGTAGGCTTAAGGGGATACACGTCGCCACCGACGTTACAGCAGTGCTTAGGCAACAACTTGAGCGCAGGGCCCCCCGAGTGCAAAGACTAGCGGCCCTACATTGGCACGCACGACGGCTCGGGGACGCTATCCAAGTCCGAGGATGGAAGCTGACTCACCGAAGTGGGAACATGACTGTACGATCGATCGCTCATGTGGTTGCTGCCACAGGGATCGACCAAGAATGGACCCATGAAGCCCCTCTTCACCGCAGCGGGAAATGGGCCGAATGCACGAAGCATACGGTTAAAGATGTGGCTCACTGGCGGGCCAGTGAGCAAGTAGAGGGATCTTCGGGACCCGACGAAGGCGCGGTGTAACGCGGCGGGGCCCAGTTCTCGAATGGAATACACAAGGAGGACTGATAGGGCAGCGCATGTAATGAGGCATGCCTGCGGCGGTTATTAGGTGTCGCTAATCTAGGATTATATGACATTAATATACCTCAATGCGAAACGAAACGAAAAGTCTTGTTAGCGATGAGTGACTCTAGCTCACTTGCAATCGCCTTCTTCCATTCATCTTGGTCTTGACGTGTAGTTGCCTCAGCGAACGGCTTCGGGACATCCTCCGTTGCAGCCATCAACTATCCTCCTTCAATAGCGAGCAGCTCGTCACTTGGCTTGACGCGAGCCTGGCTCACCTTCTGTCGCTTGGTTCCAAAAGCGAAGGGGGCGGCAATCTGCTTCTTACGTCCTTCCGCTTCCTCAGGATCCGTGGTCTCCTCAATGTGTCGAGTACGCGAGCGAGTAATCATGGAGCGAGAAGGTGCAGGGACGATTGCAGTCTCTGTGGTCACCTCATGTTGAAGTGGCACCACCTCATCATTGAAGATCATGAGCGTCTGCGTCTGTCCACGACTTGGAGCAATAGCGTTGTACTCCTGCAGCGCCATTACTGATGACGACGTCACTAAGGAGCTCTGCTTTGATCCGGCGACGGATCAAAGACGTGATTACTACATCGGGCTCTTCAACGAGCTCCGATTCTGCGGGAACAAGACGCATTCCCGTAAGTAAGGTGACAGAGTGGGAGGCACTCTGTCAAAGCTGGGGCGCGTTCGTTGATAACTTCAACCGCGACCCGGCTGGCTACCGCGAGCGAGTCCGCTCTGCGAGAGAGCGCTACGAGTTCTTCTCGAAGCGGCCCAAGATTTTGCGGCTGCACGAGGGTGCAGTCGAAGCGGGTATTCCGTGCGCAGTGCCGGCTGGCGTTGCGTACGAGCGCTGCCAAGGTGGGGCAGTGCGGCTGTCCGAACGGGACCTTAACGGGTACACTGGTATTAGCGTGCCTGTGGACACTGCGTGAGATGTTAATCACGAAGTTGCCATCCGAGAGTGCTGAGGGCGAGCGCAACACTCAGCCGAGGGCTGTAGGCAACTACAGCTCTCGCTCAAGTTTTACGCCCTTCGGCGGAGCCTCTAGTGGCGGGATTCGTACTCCGTCACCATTTCCGGAACGTCGCTCATCAGGACGTTCCGCGTATCGTGGTCAGGAGAGTATCCTAACCAACGAATACGAAAATGAACCGGACCTTGGGTCCGCATCTGATGATCAACGATTCGCTGGACAATCCAGCGAGTTTCCCCTCATGCGTCTCGCAACGGGGGCGGCGGCGGTGGGAAGACGCCACGAACCGTCGCAGGCCGGGGTCTGGGATCGTTTGGAAGCGGTTGAGCGCATCCAAACGGCTGAGATCGCCGAGATAAGGCAGGAGCTGAAGCTGTTGAAAGCCCGAATCGGTCAGGCTGGGCAGACCGCTTCGAATATCCAGGTCGATCTGGGGTCGATCGTTGCTCGCGTGGACGGCGTGTCTCCGCGCTCGAGGCGAGAGTCGCGCCGAGTCACCGGGAGTAGGTGACTCGTGTTGCGAGTAAGGCGTAAGCCGCCCAACGTAAAAGGTTGGGTGGAGGCGCATGCTGGACGGCATGTCAAGCGTGTACGCGTTGCCATGCTTCGCCAACACGGTGAATGAATGGCCCGATGAAGCGCGGGGCAAGCTTGCTTGCTCCGAAGTCGGAAACTGCATGTTTAGCTAGGTTCTGTGTAGCTAGCAGAACTTATGAACTCACTTTGAATTCATTTGTGTTTCCTCTGCCATTGTTGTCTGCGTTCACCTTCTGCCGATCGACAGAAGCTGCAACAGCACCCTGCACAAACCGTATTACGGCTTGGCGGCGCTGGACAAAGTCCATTGCCTTTGAGTTGAACTCCTTGTTCAACCCGTTGTTCTTGTTCACTACAGGCCCGGCCTGTGCGTGTGTGTTGTTGTTAAGAGTGCCTACGCCCGGCGTAGGCACTGAACTCTCGTCGATTGGACTACGCGCAGTCCGTGCGCGTGTCGACACAGCTGATATGTTGCTCGTATCAGCGTGTTCATTCGGTTTGGTTGAAACCGGATACCCTCCCCCACTTAAGGAAGGAGCCACCGCACCGAGTACGCTCGGTACGCGTGGATGCCGCATGGCGTTCACATAAACCGGTGTGTGTCCTGTCGAGACATGCACCGAGTTGTTGATGGCAAACTCTGCCATCGGCAAGCAGTCGCTCCAGTATTGGAACGAGTGAGCGTAGCTCTTCAGAGCATCAACCAATACCCGGTTGACGCGCTCGGTTTGTCCGTCGGTCTGCGGATGATCCGCAGTCGACATGGACAGCTGCGTGCCAAGGCGTTCAAACACTTCTTGTCAGAAACGCGCTGTGAGGCGCGGATCACGATCAGACACAATGTCGATCGGCATGCCATGGTGCCTAAACACCATGTCAACAAACAGACGTGCCGTCTGCTTGGCTGTCACTTCGGCTGGTACTGCGGCAAGATGCACCATCTTGCTGAACCGGTCAACGAAGACCACAATACCAATCCTCTGCTTGTTGTCAGGCGGAAGACCAAACACAAAGTCCATTGAAATGGACTGCCAACACTCCGACGGAGTCGGTAGTGACTGAAGTGGAGCGTGAGAGAAGCACGCGCTGGTATACCTCGTAAGCACGGACGTACTTGCGTACCCACTTGTACTGGTGACTCCAATAGAAGTCACGCGTGAGAAGTAAATATGTCTTCTCACGACCCGGATGTTCCGACGTCGGGGCATCATGATACACGTAAGTGATCCTGAGCTTCAGCTCATGATCGTCCGGCACGACAATGCAATCAGCGTTGTCGTCGACCGCGCTGTAGAGCAGCAGACCCTTTTGTACACGATAACGGTGTACACGTGCACGGAGATGTTTTGCCAGCTCCTAACGAGACTTGTTAGAAGGAGCAGCGAAGTAGTCCAACAACTGCTTCGCGTCCGCATCATTCGTGTATGCGGAGGGATTCGGCAAGTCGGCCATCGTCAGGGCGTTAGCGGTCGCCATCGGCAGCCGCGATAATCCATCGACGTACCCCGTGGTCGTCTCGGGCTTATGAAAGACCTTGAATTGTTGGTTCGATAGCTCCATAGCCCAGCGGGCCAGCTTCTCATTACTCGATCGGTTTCCTGGGCTGAAGACCCACGTAAGCGCCTGGTGGTCGGTGTACAGATCAAACTCGCGTTCGTCCAAATAACAACAAATTTGCGCGTGGCCCATACTATTCCCAGCACGCAATCTCCGATATTCCGTTCTGGTTACTAATCCAGTTCTTCTAAGACCCCGTGAGCAGTTTTCTCGCGTAGGCGACCACGCGGTTCCGCCCTTCGACCTCTTGTATGAGGCAGGCCCCTACCGCGTACCGCGACGAACTGACATAGAGTTTGAACCTCTTCTTCATATCCGGATACACCAAAATGGGGGGGGGGGGGGTTCACATGGGTCCTCTTCAGCAGGCGGAAGGTAGTTTCACAGTCTTCGGTCCAGTTGAACGGTGCGTCCTTCATTTTCAACCGTACCAGGGGCGTCGAGATGAACGCGTACCCGGGGATGTATCGGCGGAAATAGCTAGTCAGCCCAGAAAGGACAGGATGTCGTGCACATCACGGGGCCTCTGTTCATTCATCACAATTTTCACCTTCTCGGGGTTGGGCAGAATGCCAGTAGGGGTGACGATATGGCGTAGGAACGCCACTTGACTCCGCTCCGAGTGATTTCTTCATTTTGAGCGTGAACCCAACACTTAACCTTGCTGATCCACGCTCTCGCTCTGTCCGCATCCTGATCTTTCCCAGTGAATTCTTTCAGATCGGATATGGCAGAGATCCGGACTCGCTGGATTAGCGCCGACTCAGACGACCCGATGGCCGCGGTTGCAACTGCGGCTGGAGCGGCTGTGGGAAGCTCCATGCCATCCCGGTCATATTCCCATTGCAACTTCTCCAAGTCTTCTGGTCCGGTGGACTCCATCTCGACATCTCGGGTTCCTGGGTTCGGAAGTGCCCTGACGGCCAGGTTCGGCATGGCGATCTGCTGTTCACGGAAGAAACGGCTCATGGCCGCTTGGAAGTAGGATTCCAACTTGCCCGTCGAGGCCGTGGCGCTGTCCGTCGTAATCGTGAGGTTGGGGGGGGGGGGGGGTACTCACTGCCCCTGGCGTCTTCTCAGCCTTGGACCGGGTAGGTGCCCGTCGCGACACGTTGGATCTGGCCTGCAACATTGATGCACCGGCGGGGCCTAACGACATCCGATGTGGTTCTGACGAGCTGCTGATATGAAAGCTGAGGAGGTCCTGTCCTCTGTGGAGCCGATCGGCGTCGGCGAGTCCGGACTTGAAGTTGTGCTTGGGTCGGTCACCTTTTCTCCTACTAGGACCTTCAGCTTATCGAAGAGCATGTTCGTCGACATCTGAAAAATCCGCAGATCCTGCCTGAGCAGATCCTCCGCGTCAAATGCCCCAACTACCAGACCAGCTTCATGTAGCAGGTTCATGAGAATCTTGATCGCCTCCAATTTGTCGTTTGCTGTAGTTGGGGCCGTCACTGGTCCTGTCTCGTCGCCGATCTGCGCCAGCTGTAGGATACGCATGAACCCTGGGGAACGGACCATGGATCGAACCTCACTGCTCGGGCTTCAAGCCGTCCTCTCCTGCCTCCTGCCTGATGGTCCGAGACCGGACCGGTTCGGGTGATGCTGCAAAACTGGAGTTCGCATTTCCCCAATCCCGAGTTTCCCATAGAGACGACCGCGACGTGGCGGCCGAGCTGGGTGCCCTGATCGGAGCCACCTTCTCGACTTCCTACGCTTTCGTCCTCGACCATTACGTGGAGCTAGCCTGGTTGACCGCTGGGGCTGTCCTGTGGACAATTTCCGAGCCTCTATGGGAAATTGGCACTCGACTCTCCGTTGAAGTATCCAGATTCGCTTTGGAGTGGGGCATGATAGCCAAGATCTGCGTGAGGCGCTATTGCCGTTACGTGCGAGGGCCTGCTCGCCAAGGCAAACCGTTCCGAACCAAATGGTGGAAGGCCTACGAAGCGTTACTTGCGACCCCGATGGTCGTGTTAAAAGCGAACAAAGTGCATGATCAAGGCCTCTATTCAAGTTGTTGGGAGCACTGCACGAATACTGGTAAGTGTTCCTGCCGACTTCGTAGACTCTCGGGTTACGCTCGCTCTTGAAGTACTACAAGGGCGTCGGGGCGGGCGGCTGCCCGAGCGCGGCTCGTGGGTCGCCTCGTCTGGACTCTGGGCTCATTGCTCGCCTATGCGTCGTTCTTCGGCCTACTGTTCGCCTACGAATTCGTGGAATGGGCTTGTCGTGGTCTGTTGGGGGTCGTGGTTTGATGATCGCTATCAACTACAGAACGGTTGAAGGAGGAGGCAGCTCCTTTGGTGAGACTTGGCTCTCATCTCTACACTGGTCACGATCGATACGCTGCTAGTGTTATTGAGTTTATCTTGCCAACTTTGGAGCTGTTACGAGGACAATCTGAGCGAACGCTCCCTGCTAGAGCTGGCACATGACAGCTACGCTTCCTGGTGTCTCGCATTAGAAGAGCATGATCAAGCCGAGCGCCTAAGTGAGGAGCTCTAGCGTATGGACGACGGCGTGGATGCCTCCCGGATTCATGTGCACACCCGCAGTTGTCTGCAAGCGGAACGCCGAGCTCTCAAGGCGAAACGTGTGAGGGACGTACCCGTCGAGTCTCGACGAGGGCGTCGAGTTCCAGTCGGGGAGGATGTCTCGAGTTGGAACGTTGGCCACCGTCTTGGCACGGTTGACCGTTCCGAATCGGGATGCGACGTCATGTGCTCGGGGACCGAGGAGTGGGAACAAGATGGATTCTGGGCTGAACAGTCAGGACATCCCCATATGCGGACGGATGTCACCCGGTGGCATTCGGGGGGGCGTCCCCTGTTCACTCACGCGCGTAGTAGGAGGGGTGAATCGACTTGGAGGACGTTAGTGTCTCGGCTGGCGTGCGAGACTTTTGGGCCGCTACGGGGCGGTAGGCTGAGCCTGTAGAATCTGCTGTTAGGGTGTGAGGTGAGGTTTGTTATAGGAACCCAGTGAGTCGTGAATCTACCTAACCGGACCAGCACTGGTCAAGAAGTCAGAAACTTTACATTTACATCTACGTATTTGTTTAGAGAGCTTCTGGCCTAGTGTCTAAACCCCAACGCATCCTTAAGCAGCATCGAAAACGCCCCCATACAACGACGGCCGGCCACAACAACCGGTCCAACCAGGACGACTCGCGACAGGCGGCGCTCGCTTGTCTAAAGCATCAGTATTAAATTTACCACCTGAATTCCCATTGGCCGAAATTAGCTGTCTACGACCTTCAATGAAGGTCCTTCATTGGGCACAAATACTACATTGAGTCCGACCTTCATTGGATAAAATAAAAATTGCTGCCGCGCAGCGAAGGCGGCCTTCATTGGTTAAAACTAATCTGCTGTCGAGCGTTGCGAAGGCCTCGCAAAACCATTGGGCGCGGCGAGTAGTGCAGCGAAGCCACAGGTGAGCGAAACGGGGAACGCCACTGCCGTAGTGAAGCGTAGGCAGCCTACTCTCTATAGTGAAGCGAGCGTATTATAGTGAGTTGAGCGGGTCCAACTTTTAAAAACTTCCGCTTTGCTAGTGCTATAATAATATTATATGCTAGTGCTATAATAATATAATAATAATAGTAGTGCTATAATAATATATTATTATTATTATTATTATAGCACTAGCACTAGCATATAATATTATTATAGCACTAGCAAAGCGGAAGTTTTTTAAAAGTATATTATTCTGGGATAGCAGTAACCCCGGAGGGAGTGCTGTGGCCAGCCCAACACACATTAATTAGGCGGTCGCCCGGTAGATGGCTCCGGTAAAATTGAAGCCGGTATACTGGTTCCAGAACTTGCTGGTGCGGTGTTTGATAGATGGATGTAGACGACATGGCTCGCATCGTCCGGGCGCCGGCAAAGTTGATGGTCATGGACCAGGCGTCCAAGCTGGGTACTATGCGCGCACAAACACAATTTCTCCTGGATGGACGGTCAAAGGCGCGCTTGGCTAGAGTTTCGGGACGCCGCCGGCGACACTGCTGATAGTGGGCGGGGCCAAGATGACCCGGCTCGGCAAGTTGATGCGACTCGGGAGCGCAAGAACGCGTGAGGTATGCTGCAACATCTCGCGTGGCGAGCCCCCTACCTCTTAAAGTGCGGGGGGGGGGGGGTTAACCCTTTCGCGGTAGAAGGGCACATGTTTCGCCCTTTAAGGGAGTTTTCAAAATACGGTGTAAAAGCACCGCCTACAAGGGCGCATCCTGTGCCCTTTTACACAAGTTCAACCGTGGATGTACCATCTTTTATGACAAATCATAAACAGTACAATCAGTAATCATCAAACCATACAAATATTAAGTAGTATGCATATGATCGTGGTGCATCAGCAAATCACTGCAGGTACTTTGTTACAAGAGTCATGCAAAGCGAGTACCGTGATAATCCTTATGGGCGCATTCTGTGCCCTTTTAGAAGCAAATTACTTAGGTTTGTATAGTATAATTAAGCCAAGAGGATCGCGAAAGGGTTAAAGTATATTTGAAAAGATGGTTTGGGTCCATAGAATATTATTGGCCCGATTCCCGTAGGATCTGTCGCGGCCATTTTGTACAGATTTCGTACAGAATTCCATAACCCCCCCCCCCCGACAGATTTCTGGATGTGTAGATGGTATGCTTAGAATGGTGAATATTGCTCTCTCACTCCTGCACGCTGTTGACTCTGGCAAGTATAGTGCGGACGACGAAGACGAGTTCATCGGCGAGTCTACGAGCGCTGCCGTCGCAATGCCGGCGCTGGGTGGGGCCACCCGCAAGCGATGTCAGCGAGACAGAAGCAGTCTGATGAGGGTGGGTTTGCCAAGGAACTCGAGCTCCCTGTAAACACGCCCTCGTCAGACTGCATCTGTCTCCTGCCCGGAAACGACGCTGCGTTTAGGCCGGCCTCGTCCTTCAAAGTCACGTTGTGGACCTTTTGCAGAATTGTTTGGCTAATTTCAACCGCTAGAATACAGGTGACGGGGCAGCGAGCCTTCCCACTCGATGACACCGGCATGAGAATGTATATCAAATCCCTCGACTGCCGCAAGACGCCCATTGCACAAATGGCGGGCCCGATCCCATTCGTTCAAGCCACGTAGTTCATTGATGATAGTTAGCACCGTATAAATATCGGCATGGTATGCAACGCAGTGTACAACTGCGCTATGATTGGATGAAAACGTGTATTATGCAAAACCGGTAGATTGGACACTAGCAAGGATAGCTACTCGCGAAGATCTGGGTGGCCTCCATGCTTGCGGTCGTGGCGCATCTGCATCAGGATGCTGGTTACGGAGCGTTGTCTGCCATACGCAGCATAAACCTTGTCGATGGCAACATCACTGGTGAAGCCAGCTCTCACGAGGTAGGTGACGAAGTCCCAAAATGCTTTCCTGCGGGAGTACGCGAACTTGTTAGCCCCTCGCTCGGCAGACGTGAAATATTTTGCGGCTTTCGATCCACTGAGGCCGAACTCGAACTCATGCCACAGCTCATAAAGATCCTTGGGTCGCTTGGATAGGGTTGGTGGGCGGGTATGAGAGTCGCCAGTAACAGCTTCTGCTTGAACTGCGCGAGCCACAGGCTGCATCGAGATCCGACGCAAACCAGCAAAAATCTTTTGGTGTCCGCGCTGCATCTCACTGCGAAGTCGTAGCGTCTCATTCAAGACACTAGATACCTGACGTTGGAGGCCAAAAATCTGTGAGTGTAGCGCTGCAAACTCCTTTCGTGTATTGTCCGCCGACGTACCTGCTCGAGTATGCTCGGTAGGCGCTGTCTCGGCTTCGCTGGGCACGTCATCGCGTAGCTCAATGAGTTCAAGCTGCGCTCCATCACCAGCAACATGAATGGGCACGCGTTGTACAGGATTCATTGTAGCGTTACCTCCGGTGTTGGTATACGCCTGTACAACGCGTTGCTTTAATTCCACCGGAACCAGTTCGAAATCGAATACAATTTCGTCCACAAGTGATGCCCACAACAGAGGCAGAGCCAAAACCCTTGCAACCGCATCGCCCATCTTTTTCTTGACCGTACGCGCAATTTGGTTGATTAACAGCTCGTCCGTGACGGACTGGACACCTTCTTTTAGTACGTGGATGCATGGCCCAAGAGGACCCGCTAGTGCAGCAGCAGCAACTGCGTCCGGGTAGGGCTGGGTGTTATCGATGTAGACATCAACAATACTCTTGCGAGTACGCCATCTACCACGGCGGTTGATGTAGTCTTTCGGTAGTCCACTGCGGCTCGCGTATGTTGCTGCACCCTTACGCAGACTATGCGTGCCCAAGTTACCCTGCTTCAACTTGTGGAAATCTTCTTGTTCGAACACGTCCTGCAGAAACCGACGCACTACTCGGTCGCCACCCTGCGCGTTTCCAAACACATATGCAGACGCGCTCTCCTTCGCACTTGTCTCCAAATGTATAGCCATGTTTAACAGCACGCAAACACGGGGATCTAAACTCCCAAGCAGAATTTGTTCGGGTGAATCACGCTCTTCCGAAATATTCTTCGACCACCGAAGTTGGCACAATAGTGTCCCGGGGTGCTGCACGTTCGGCGAAAAACTGTCAAACTTTAACTTCATCATGTCGTCGATCCGCGTGATTAGATGCCACTGAAGAGTGAGAACGCTGCTCACCAGAAACTTGAGCATGCCCTGCGAGTGGGATGACCGGATGAGTACAAGGAGGTTGAGGAATTCCTCAAATTCGATTGGTCGCCTTGCTGCGGACTTAACACCTTCCCTTCGAACCTCAAAACGCTTCACAGACTTGATCACCTTGTTCACTACCTCGGAGCGCGTAGGATTTCCTTCCTTCCTGATAGGATCCCATGGAACGGTTAGCCGAGGCATGAAGCATGATATAGCCTTCTTCGCGTACTCGAGCGTCGAGGCTCTAGCTTGAACAGGCTTCGCGTCTTCACCGGGATCTGGCTCGCCGAACGCACGGTAGTTCATCCATCTGCACACGTCCTCGGGGGATATTTTGAGGAGGGCCTCTTTGGTGAACGTCGCATCAGCAGAGTAGTTGCACCCGTCGTGAAACGACATGAACTCCACAAGGATGGCTTTGTAACGCTTGGGCCGCATTGTGTCTGTGCTGCTTCTGCTGCTTGCGTCCTGCACGATGGGTTTGCAACTGAGGTTCGAATGTCACACGCTCGTTTTGTATGGCAAGGGTTGCGTTTCTAGGCAAAAAAGGCTACCCTCTGTGCTACGAATGTAGCAATCGACACGGGCCCAAATGTAGCGGTATCGGTGGCTTTCGAGGCCGATACCCCACAACGTGACAGCCATTGGCCAATCAGGTTCCTGCCTTGGCGAAAATACAACCTCGGTTGCAAATGGCCGGTTACGTCATAGTATCGGGATCGCTGTAGCCATGCGGTCCCTGTGGGCCCGCCACGCTTGCTTACAGGCGCGATGATCGCTGCTTGGGTGAGGGTCGCATCAACTTGAAAGGGGCTCCTCGGATCTGTACCGAATCTATACATTTAGACAGCGAGTGGCCTGCGGGTGTACGAGATCTATACACGATTTTTTAGACACGAGATCTGTACACGAATTTTTAGAACCATTATATCTGCCTTTGGGTCAAGTCCTGCGGGTATAGATTTACATAACGTGGCTTACCAGTTCATGACCCGCTAGCAGCACCTCATGCGAAATCGTCGGTGGCGACATCAATATTAAAGCAGGGGTGCCACTCGGGCCCTCGCACCTATTAAGGGGCAAGACGGACAAAGCAGCGTCATAGCAAACAGAGCGGAAATTTATTTTTCGGAAAACCTACAGCCCATGTTTTCTGGGGGGGAGGGGTGAATTCCATTCCGAACCCATCTTATAGGGCACGCCAAAAATCGACGCATGCAGTTAAAGGGCTGCGCCCAGCAGGCAGATTTAAACCCAGGACCAAGTATGATCTAAAAGGCGTTTGCTTAGAGCTCTGTCGACGCTGTTGGAGCTTTAAGGGCCTTAGCTTTGCAATAGAGTTAATGTTTCCCGGCAACGAATGTTGAGAATTGTGTAGGATTTGGAGCCCATGACACCCGTCCTCTTGTATTGAAATGATTACATCCATGTTACCCATGTTTTCATTTTTACTTGGATTTATTATGGAGAGTTCACCTAGCCCGGATAGGAAACATGGGCTGTATCGCAAGCCTTTATTTTTTTATGACGCACTGACCAATTGTTGGACTGCCGCGATCCCATGCAAACTCTCATATTAAACTCAAACCGTTACGCTCTCGATGATGAAGAGCGGCTCGACTGCAGGCACTTGGTCGGTCGACGAAGCGGTTGTACCAGCCAGTAGTTAGGTCCTTCACGGTCCTTCAGGTCCGGGGCGTTGGCGCTTAATGGAGTGGCCCTTAATGCGCGCTGCGACTTTGCGCTTCAGTGTTGACAATGATGCGGGCGACGAGTCAGCCACAGCTGTGAGCTTCTCTCCTGCTAGGACGCGATCGATAGCTTCCTCTAGCTGCTTTTCCGTGAAGGCTGCCTTCATCTTGCGCTTCGGCTCGGATATCTTACGAGATCAGCGTAAAGAAAAGTGGGCCAAGATCTGGTTAAAAAAATAGCGAGCCAATCAGAGCAATATTAGCCCAAATATGACGATTGGATTGGATAATAGTCCATTTAGCGTCAGAGGTCATGAACTGGTAAACCACGTTACCTGCTGCATTTGGTAACTTACTCGGTTATAATACCTGGGATGCAGGGTAAGCTCTAGATTCACGTCTCGCCTAAATTGGATTGTAGCATTAAAACAGTAATGGTGTTCTGCTAGTATTAATACGAGCTTAGTTTGCTGTGCACGGGGCAGATGATGCCTCTCTCGGTAAAAGGAAAGGGAGCATGACTCACATGTCAAATTTCATCTGAATTTTCTCCTTCAGTAATCACCAAATACAAAAGCTCTTTAGCTATCCCAGCCTACGCAAAGCTCTCGTATGCTACAATATAATATACTTTTAGAGCATCTCCACCACCCACTCGACCAAAATGTTACCTACCGTTGTTTCACCGGGCATCTCTATAGCTATAATTTTAGCTACCGGGGGGTTTCAGTGTCTATGGAGGGCCTCCATAGCGACGCAAAGCTATAGTAGCTATTACTCATTCACAAGTCAAACAAAGCTTTCTCCTTCAGTAATCACCAAATACAAAAGCTCTTTAGCTATACCAGCCTACGCAAAGCTCTCGTATGCTACAATATAATATACTTTTAGAGCATCTCCACCACCCACTCGACCAAAATGTTACCTACCGTTGTTTCACCGGGCATCTCTATAGCTATAATTTTAGCTACCGGGGGGTTTCAGTGTCTATGGAGGGCCTCCATAGCGACGCAAAGCTATAGTAGCTATTACTCATTCACAAGTCAAACAAAGCTACTTATTCAGCGGTACCACTTCTGATAGAAGTACGGGTAGTTTACCAAAGCATCATGAACTCTTAAGAAGGGTGGTTTTGACATACGATGCCGACGGGCAAAGGTTTTGTCTTCATGCAGTGGAGACTCAGCGAAATACCGTCGAAAATGCCACACGTTGGTGATGCAAATTCTCTCTCAGTATTAGGTAATTTACCAGGATCCGAGCCGCCCTGATTGCATTTCTTCTTGGCCCCAGGAGCGAGAGGCAAAGAGCTAAGCAAGTTTCCCCTTCATCGTCGACTTTGCCGCATAGCGATAAATTGGTGAGTGGCGGCTCTGGATGTCTATAGCTATATAAATTCCAGTCAATCAACACGCGAGTTGTCTATAGCTATGGCGACTGACCGGTGGAGATGCTCTTAAAAAAGTTTAAAAAAAAAAAATTTAAAAGTATATTATATGCTACAATATAATATACTTTTAAAAAAACTTCCGCTTTGCTAGTGCTATAATAATATTATATGCTAGTGCTATAATAATAATATTGTTATTATAATATTATTATAGCACTAGCAAAGCGGAAGTTTTTTAAAAGTATATTATATTGTAGCAGCTGATCATAAAAGATTAGTCACGCCACGTTGTTTACTGTTGTAGTGTGCATGTCCGGTACACTTGAAATACAGGTCAGTCACCCTGTTCCGCGTCAATGAGGAGTCCGTCCTCATTGAGGAGCTTGTCACCGCGCATCGCGTTTGCGTTTGGCACGTAATGCTGTCCCTGAATGCAGTAGCCTCGCTATTGTAAAACACCGCACTTTTATATAATTATCTACACTCCGGATAAGCGGAAGCTTTTGTGTGACTAAACCTTGCTGTTCGTGATCACAGCCAAGAGACAGACGGCAGAACATGCAAGCCTTCGTTAATACAATACATGTACAGTAATGCTGAGTGTACTTTGCCACTGGCTACATTGTGAACTTCTTGAGCATTAAATGCTTTGAAGACACCATTTATCAACTCGCTCTTCGCTGACAAAAGAAGAGTCGTCAGACCGCAAGTCGAACAATGGGCCTCCTCTGGCTGATGATTTTGGTCCTTCTCGCCTTCTTCGCGCCTATTGATGCAGAGACGTCGGTGACAGGCCCCACACTCCCAACTTGGACCGGTGTCCACACCGCGAGCGAAAGTGGTATATCCATGACGAGGTTCTTACGAACTAGCGCTGGCGCCGGCGATGATGACGACGCCATCGAAGATGATGGCGAGGAGAGAGCAGGGCTGTCCGTGTCCTTCGCCGAAAAGGCCAAAAAAAATTTATCGTCGTCGAAAGTGACCCCCGAGCGACTTCAGAAATGGCTCGCTGAGGGAAAACCTGCTGATACAGTTTTCGCTCGCATGCGTCTTGACAAGGAAAACTACTGGCTGCTGTACCTCCCCCAGTTCACCGATTGGCTCAAGTACGTTGACGATTTGAGTGCCAAGAATCCCGCGAAGGGGACGTCCGCGTTCTCGACACTGACTACTCATTACGGCGATGCTGCTCTGTTCAAAATGATCGAAGAAGCCGGGGAGATCCTGAGGATGAAGGACCTCGCCACGAAGCTGCAAAAAGAGCTAATTGAATACTGGATAGTCACTGCGAAGGCCCCTGACGACGTCTTTCATGCGATGGGTCTTGACAAGGTCAAGCACAATATTCTGAGCAAACCTGAGTTCACCACTTGGGCCAAGTATGCGGACGATTTTAACGCAAAGTATCCCGAAAAATCAGCGTTGATGGCCCCGGCGCTCAGGAAGTACTTCAGTGACGACGCTTTAATCAAAATGATCAAGTTGGCGATAAGTGGAGGAGAATCCAAAAGCGTCGCCACGACGACACAGGATGCACTGGTTCACCTTTGGCTGAGCAGTCGAAAAACGCCGGATGACGCGTTGGTAGAACTCGGTCTCGGCAGGACAGTGGATACTCTTATGGAGAGCCCGCTCTTCACAACTTGGGTCAAGTACACGAATGCTTACAGCACAAAATATCCCCGAGAGAAGTCGACAGTGATCGAAGCTTTAACACGGACGTTTGGCGATATCGATGTGGCAAGGATGCTTTATAAGGCGAAAACAAAAGATGCAACGCGAAGCATAGTGAAGCAATTGGAGTCGGCGCAGCTGGAGATGTGGTTTAGCGGCGGGAAATCAGTCGACGACGTACTCGAGCTACTAGATCTCCGTATGAAAATTGAATTTACCGGCAATCCTCTCCTCAGCACGTGGGTCTCGTACCTGGATAGGGTTCTCAAGGAGAACCCCGGTCAGGCGACTACGATGTTGACGACGCTGGAGACGCGCTTCAAGGACAGAGCTCTGAACCAAATCCTCCTAGCAGCCATGAAATTCCCCAGCATGGAAAAGGCTGCTATTACGATTCAGACGAAAAAGTTCCAGGGGTATGTGGCGAATAACGAATCCCCAGTACAGGTTTTCATGTGGCTAGACCTTGACAACGTGGGGGATAAACTTCTCAGTGATCCTTTGTTCACGAAATGGATGAAGTATGTGAAGGATTTCAACCAGAAGAATCCGAAGCACCAAGAATCATGGTTCGCGCCAATTCGTAGTGAACATGACCCTCGGCATGTCATCAAGACGGCGATGAATGATCCAAGCACTGTGAAAATGGCAGAACTCGTGCAGAGGGAGCTGTCCAAGCACTGGCTAGATGAGAAGAAATCTCCTCGGATTGTGTTCCGTTTCCTCAAACTTAACCAGGCTGAAGAAAAAACTCTTGCCAGTTCGGATTTCAAGGTATGGGCCAAGTATCTGAATGACTTCAACCATCGGTATCCCGATGAAAAAACGACAATGCTCGACGGGCTCATGGATAGCTACATCGAGCGCGCTCTACTGCAAATATTTAATGCGGCGAAGGAGGACCCCAGCACGGAGAAACTGGCAACGAACCTGCAAAACGCACTAATCAACAAATGGATTGTTGCGAAGAAGAAGCCGGCGGACCTTAAATGGACGCTCGTTGGGGTGCCAACCGGCGACGAAATGATCCCGAGATATGTTGAGAAACTGAAGGCGTTGTCAGGAAATACCTCATAACTGAGTCTTTAGAGATAGATCTGAGCTGGAACATTGATAATGGAAAATATTTCTAGTTTCCGTGTTTAGGATCGGCCTTACTTTTGAGGAAACGAAGATTGGTGACTCACGTGTCGCTCTCAGGAAATCTTTGGCGGAGGCGTGCAATGAATCAACGTACTCTGTATGGATCCACATTACTTCAAGCCACGGTGAATACTGCAGTTGCGTCGTAAATTCTACTTCAAGTACTTCGTAACGTGCACTTCCAGATTTATCGGCTAGGGCGCGCGACTCTTCGGACTCGGGGCTAGCCGGACAAGAAACACAGACCTGGGGTGGGTACGTGGAAGGCCTGGTACCCCCGGCCATACAATCTTCAAGTACTTTGAAGAGGCGGCACCAAGAAACGACCATGAAAGGTGCGCAAGGTGCGCAGGCAGCGGGAGCAGGACGAGCGGTGGCGGCTGTTCCTGCGGATGCAGACGCAGCACACAGCGGAGCGAGGGCTGCGAGTGAGCAGACAGAGGGCTGGACTACAGTGTCCAACAAGAAAGCACAAGTGCAAGGTGACCGGAATCACAGCAAAACCAGGGAGGGAGGAGCTGCGAATGGGAGCGGGGCCAAGCAGGGAGGTGCTAGCAAGACATCACCAAGGAAGGCGCAACGGAAGTCGAAGACCAATGGAAGTCCTTCGACCGCGAAGCCGGATCAAAGGGACGGAGACGACTCCAAAAACGACGGTACAGACGTGTTCAAGCAGCTGAGACGTTATTTGGTTCAAGGTGCAAAACAAGACTACGTGCTACACACGGCCCTAAGGCTAGGTGAGCTAGCGGCAAATCGGCGCTTCCAAAGCTGGGTGAGCAAGCAAACAGGGGACGACCGAAACGAGCAGCAGCTCCGGGCGGAGTGGGCTGACCAACCGACAGAGGCACAAATCGAGAAATACAAGAACCTCCAGAGCTACTGGGACTTAAGCAACTCGGAACACGGCAGAGGACTGTGTAAAGTCATGCACGGATGGGTGATCGAAGAGAATTTGGGTCAAGCAGAGGTGGAGACCCGCCTGCTCTTTTGTCATCTCGAAGGAGTGCCAGAAAAGCCCGTGGCTCCCACCGGCGCGGCGATGCCTGGTGGAACGTATCTAGGTGCTGTCAGCAAGGGTCTGTCACACAGCGGAGACAATAAAGAGACGGAAGAGCAAAGGCGTATGAAGGAGCTGTGTATGCGACCGGCGGAGAGGGTGCTAGAGCTACGACAGAGAACGGAAGACGAGGACAGAGCTCTGGTCATGATCATGACCCACGAGCTGGAGCTCGCCAGACCACCCGCTTTCCTCATCCAGTCAATGGACGCGGAGGAGCTAGCGGTGTTCACGGACTTCTTCCACGCCATAGAGTACCCACTCTACGCCCACCTGGCGCCGGGTCAGCGATTTGGAAACGACATGCAGAGGGAGGCGATATTGCGGTTTGTGTCGGCGGGCAGAGAGGCAGCCCCACAGCACAAGCAAGAAATAGTCGACTTCAAGGAAAGCATGTCACGAATCACGCTCGACGCAGAGAAGCGACTTATAACGGTTACGTTCAAAGGGAAGCAGTCCGCGTCGAAGTGGGCCGGATGGAAGCTGCCACTTGCAAACAAACTCCTCCCTCTGGTAGACTATGAGCAGCAGCGTGAGAAAGCGAAGGTAACGCACGCGCTCGTGCAATTGGATTTTTACGAATTTACAGTGGCAGTCAGGAAGGGGACGATGACATCGCGAGACATGCACTGGATGCTCACGCACGGCTTGGGCTTACACGTGCAGGAGATGAAACATCCGGACGAGCAGGCTAATGGAGTAAACGACAAGGAATGGTGTGTGACGGTTAAGGGAACAGCCTGCCCGGCAAAGCTGAGGACACCAACTTTCATCTCAGTCGATGATGTAAATGTGGTGGTTCATCATCACAATGTCAACGCGAATTGGCCGTGTCGCACTTGTCACTCACCCGACCATCCGACCAAGACGTGCAGGGTGGAGAAGGAAGCCATCGCAGCACAGCATAGGAAGTACGGGCTGAGCCTGCGCGGGAAGTTGCCTACGAAGGAGATGCCGAGCAGTATGGCGGGTGGGGAATTGGAGATGCCGACGACCATAGCGCAGCTACAGATGCTGCTGCAAAAAGGCAGAATCCGCACAGCAGCAAACAAACAGGAATGGAAGAACAATGCAGGTGCGCCCAACTCCGCCAACCCAAGAGCCACGTCACCAAGCAAACGCAGCCAATTGGACGAGATCGAACGACCAGCTCTGCCACGGGAATGGGAGATGCATCGTCAACCAATGATACAGCAGACCAACCGGATCCGAGACCCAAGTCAAGCCACGGGTGGAGAGGATCAGCAGATATCAGAGAATGAGGAGAAAACTGAGGAGAGCACACCGCCCTACTTTGGTGCTACGATGGCGGGGGATCATGCGCAAGCAGATTCACACAGGGCTACGATAAGACCCGAGACACAAGAGCAGACGGTTCATATCAACTTAGACGGAGATGAAGAAATGGGGGAACAGGAAGTGGCGCCGGACAGTGCACAAGAAGGGAAAGATGAACGGCTCAACGAGGTATCAGTCGCAAGTGACTATCCGGAAAAACGCGGGCGGTCACCCACGAGAAAGATCCTGAAACGTGGCCAATCAGGGCAAGCAACGGCCGGTCATGGCCGGGGCTCAATTCCGCGAAGATCCACCAGTGAAGAAATGCAGAAGCAGAGAGCGTCAGTGTCGCCTAAGCGCACGGTACCGGAAGAGTGGAGCACCGGCGAAGGGGCCCAGAGAGCACATGGGCCGTCGAAGGCGTTGAAAGAGACTACTTGGGAAGGCCACGCGCGGTCAAGGTCTCCGACCAAGCGCGCACCTGCATCTACTCGGAAAGGAGACAAATTAACGCAACAGAGGTTCATGCACCAATACCTGGAGACGAAACCCAAGATAGCCGAACATGAGACTGTGGAGGAGCAGAGCGCACAAGACACGGGCGTTCACAGACAAGAGCAAGTGGGGACGGCGGCAAGGACCACCAGACCCGAACCTACCGAGATGGACCCAGCAACGGAGAAAGTCGATGTACCAATGAAGTAAGATCCGGACTGCATATTTACTGGCACCAAGCCAGGGGATGACGATGGAGCGCCGCTCGAAACGTGGCTGGGCATACTGGGCGGAACGATTATGGATGTGGCGGGAAATGGGCATTGTGGGTGGCTAGCCGGCTATGCGGCACTGTACAACGCGTCAACTGGCCTATTGCAACCCGCGGAGGAAGTCGTGGAAGCGGCGAACATGCTCAAGAAGGATGTACTCAATGGTATGGTGGCAACCTTGGTCGAAGAAGTTCGTCTGCACCCAGAAAATTTAGATGCGGAGCTTGAACAAAGCGGCATCAGGTCACTCCAGGACGTCCCACAAGAGGTGCGGATATGCGCACTAGCAAACCACTACGCTGCGCAGAGGGCCAAATCGGTGAAGTCAGCGGCCTCGACGCATTTCTGGGTCCGCCCGTCGCACATCAAGGGCATGGCCATCCATGCACGAGAGACCATATATGCGCTGGACGTCGATGCGGTTGGAAACGCACGAATGCAGGCTTATGCATACAGCTCAGTGGCGTTACCCGAGGACGATTACTTCGACACGGGTACTGTATGCGCACTAGAAACCGAGCGGGCCGTGATCCTGTTGCAGGAGCTGATTGGAGCAGGAATACTACCTCCAGTGCTGGTCTTGAGATGGCAAGCCACGGGCAATCACTTCCAAGCTGTCGTATACGACGACGAGAGATACGAATGCTACCTGCGGAACCTAACGGAGCTGGCCAAGAGGCGGAACGACATCCTAGCCAAACACGGGTGGGCAAAGATGGACTTTATACAGTACGATTCAGTTAAGACAGCCAAGGCGGCCACCAAGCAGCTTCGGATGCTGCGGAAAGCGAGCAAGGCGAGCGATAGGTTCAACGAACCAAACACGTTGGAGGGTACGCCGTATGCAACCAACACAGACGCGGAGCCGGAGATGAAACCGGTCCCACAGGTGTCTGAGACGCAGTACGAGTTGCAATGTCAAGATAGTGAAGGGGATTGCCAAGAAGGAACTAACGACATGGAGCCGATCTGTGAGGTAGCGACGGAAAATAAACTCGCCAGGGACACAAGGATGGTAGACAAAAAGACCACAGACGCAAAGAAGGTAGCAAATGGCATCACTAGGTCAAGAGCGGAGCCGACGCGAGACGGCAGCGACGTCGCCATGGGTGATGTGGAGAACCGCGGGACATCCAGTAGTTCAGTGAACCACCACGAAGTTCGACAGAAGCATCGAAGCGAGCCAGCGCAAGCGGGCCAAGTGCGAGCTGACGGGGCGAGGGGGTCTTTGATTTATAGCGACGGGACTGACAACAGAGAGGAGACAAGCGAGCATTCATCTCACAGCGAGAAGATGGATGAGAAGCCGGACGAGTCTGATGGGAGGCCTCAGTAAGAGGGTAGGAAAGCGGGACGCGGGGGTGGAGAGCAGAACAGCGCAACCCAAACTAACCAACTTTTACGAGAAGGTCACAGAGGAGGCTTATGCCCGAAATACAGGCAGAGCTTTCAGACGGCAAGGACAATCACTGAAAAAGAAGCAAAGAAGGCAGGTGTGGCGAGACGGACATCGCCAGCAATTACAGAAACATGAAAACGACAGAACGATAGGTCTCACAACGGTGAACGTGAGAGGCCTTGCAACACACATGGATAATCTAGCGGCAAAACTACAGGGGCTCAAGGAGCACCACAAAAGAGGGCAACGCGATATCACCTTTATACAAGAGACCCATCTAAACGAGGATGAACATGAAGAAGCGGGAGCACAATTCGCTGCTATGTGGGGATTCAAGAGGGCCACGGCTCACAAGTACACATACTGGGCGTCGGGAGTGGACAGGCGAGCGGGGGTCGCAATCCTGCTCAACCCGTATGGAGCAGCGACGAACCCAGAACCGTGGGGATGTGAACACTGGACTGAACACCTAGTGATGATAAGAGCGTTGGTGGGCGGCAAGAAGTTTATATTTGTCAACATATACGCGCCATCGCACCCGGCGGTGCGAGTGCAGTTTTACTCGAAGCTACGAAACATCAACTTTCCGGAAGATGCGATTGTAGTGTGCGGAGGTGACTTCAACTGTGTAGTGGACAGGCAGCGCGATCGAATTGGCGGGAACAGCAAGAAAGATGTAGGCGCCGGTGAACTGAACAAGTTCACTGAGCAAAATGGACTGATGGACACGGGCTACTCGAACTTGCCGAAGCGTGTCAACAGAGAGGAAATACGCAGCTACGCTCACAAACATCACACTCATAGGCATAAGGCAGCAGACGGCTCCGTCGGCACCTCAAGGCTGGATCGGTGGTATATAACGGCGTCGGCACAGCAGCTCGTGCGTGGGCAATTAGCGGAAGAATCTCCGTGTGCAGCGGATCACAGGGCGGTTCTACTAGAACTTCACTCCCCACACGGAGCAATTCGAGTAGCAAAGAGACCGAGAATATATCCGGCTCCGGCATACGTGCAGACAGCGACGACGAGCATGGTCAAGGCAAGGCTGGATGAGTTGACTGGAGAGATTGGTAAGCTGGATAACGAGAGCACAGCTGTTGCATGGGATCAGTTTAAGACAAGAATCAAGCAGGAAATGATTACGCTCAAAAAGGAAGCACGCAAAAGGACGACCAGCGGGTGCAGACAGAGAATCAAACGGCTGAAGCAACAGCTCGAACGATGTGGGTATGCGGATGTGGACAGCGACACACAAAGAGGGGTTATTTTGAAGAAGATCCAAGATATTCAAGACTCTCGGCGGGCGCTACGTCGACGAGTGACGGTCGCTAGAAATGCGTGGAGCTCAAGAGCGTCAACCAAGCATTTCTTCCACAGAATCTGTACCAAATATGGAGATAACACGATACCCACGTTAGTGAGCACGGCCCACCATGTCCAGAGGGGAGCACATGATAAAGCAAACATACTAGCCGATAGCTGGGAGCATATTTTTAACGGGGCAGCAGAACAGCAGGAATCCATACCGGACTACGTGGATCGACTAGCGAGCAACTGGCAGCTAGTAGATCTTAGCGATCTAGACGACAAGATAACTGAAAAGGAGGTCGCAGATGCAATCAGTAAGTGCAAGAGCGGCAAAGCGTGCGGGCCAGACGAGCTTGGCAACGAATGGTACAAAGACCACAAGGAGGAGTTGGTGCCACTATTGACACGGATTTTCAACGACTGTATGGACCACAGTACTACGCCGGCGTCATTCTTGGAAGCTTTTATATTCAGCATCAGCAAGGGGGGGGAACGGAGTCATCCGCTCAACTACCGCCCCATTGCCCTGCTCAACACGGACTATAAGATTTTTACGCGAATATTGGCATGGCGAGTACGGAAATACATAACCAAGTTGGTGCATGAGAAGCAATGCGGCTTTATCCCAGGACGTACCATACATGAAGCGATAGATCTCTTCGAAGCGGCCAAGGAAATATGTCGAACGGGTGGGGATATGAATCACCTCAGTGAAGCACAGGTTTTAATGCTGGACTTCGCGAAAGCGTACGACTCGCTCGATCGCACCTTCCTCCTTGAAGTACTCAGAAGGAAAGGTTTCCCACCGCGGTTCTGTGCGATAGTGGAAGCCATTCACAGAGGAACAACAGTGCGCTTCATGGCCAACGGAGATCTTTCCAGGCCGGTAATGGTAACCAGCGGGATACGGCAAGGGTGCCCGCTGGCACCGTTGCTGTTTATAATTGCTGTGGACCTACTGTATACGGAGATCGAACAAGCACCAGAGCTGCGAGGAATACCCATCGGTACGGACGAGCGAGCGAGCAATCTGAGCGTGGCAGGATACGCTGACGATACAGCGATATACCTAGAGCATCGTAGAATGCAAAAGGCCGCCATCCAAGCGGTTGGCAGGTTTTCAGCGGTGTCCGGACTAAAGCTCAACGTTGCAAAGTCATCAGCGATAGCTCTAGGGCCCGGCGGTGAACAACAGCAGGACAACCACACGGAGGCCAACGAGGCGGCGGAAGAGAAAGAAGAAGAGGATCGGGAGCAAGAAGTGCCAGTAACGGAGGAAGTCAGGTACCTAGGGCACATCGCGGGGCCGAGAGACACCACGGAAGCGGCTTGGAAGAAGGCATACGGAACGTTAACCGTGCGGCTGGCGTTAGCGGAGCTTAAGACCAACACGGTGGCTCAACGGGCACTGATCGCCGCTGCGGTCATCGTGCCAAAGCTACTCTATGTGGCACGACATGCGCGGCCCACGGACGACATCATCAAGGTGGCGGACTTAAGAATACGAAACTTCGTGTGGCACGCATCTTTTGCAGCTCCGGAGAGTGCACCCATAGGGTGGGTTAAGCGAGAGCTAGCCGAACAGCCCACGAGTAATGGCGGAGTGGGTATACCCAGCATTCAGACAGAGTTGTTAGCGATGAGCGCGACGATGGTCGGGAAGTGGGGGTTATCGCAGAACCCGCAGATTCAACGAGTGGGGGAGATCTTGCAATCACGAGCAGCAGTAGAGGCAAAACATCTGGAGGCGTCCACCAACAGACCCACAGGCAACATCGGGAAGTCGAGCTGGGTGACAGGACGGAAATAGGCAGAACTATGGATGGGGCAACAAGCACCGGCAGTGGAGGATATCAGGGCCGAGGCCAAAAAGATCAGACCGATGATGCGGGTCCGACACGGTTTAACGACAAAGTGGACCAAAACGGGGCTGGAGGTACACTGCGTAGGCCAGCTGCGGGCCAAGATGGCAGCCATAGCCGCGGAGCGAGCAAAAACACACGGCGACTTCATTCATGAGGCGGCCGACACGATCCAACTGGCTAAGTTGGGGTTATGGAATGATGCTGGCGGCCAGACAAAGTGGAGCGACTACAAGGCAGTGGCGAAGGTCACACAGTGCACAAGGTTACGGGATATAGCACAAGTGCTGAGAACACCAACCGGGGCGACGATAGTGGTCCCGAAGGTGCCGGTCTTGATGGGGACGGGGAAGGAGGCGGCTTTGTTTCGAGAAGTCGTGCTTAACGTCTTAGCGAGCTATCCTGAAATAGTGACTGGAAGAGACGAAACCGCGAGAGTGAGGGTACATCATTCCCTCGAGGACCCACATCACACGTTTGAGTTGGAGTCAGAGCAAGAAAGGCGATTGAGGCATTCATGGGCCTTCACGTCTTCGTGTGTGGATCTGGAGGACGGGCGCGTGGCAGTGGAGAGAGCAGCAGCGGACATTTTGGCGATCAAGCGTAACGAGGTGTGGGTAGTACCGCACCCATGGATCACGAAGTCTAGGCCACTTTGGGCGGGCAAGAGGCGCTGGACGCAGAAGAGGAAGCATTACAAGCAATTAATCAACGAAGCCAGAGATATGAAGGCCGAGACAGCAAAGCAGGCTATACAAGACAAGTGGCGTCGTGGACATCCAAATTTGGCGGCGGCTATACAGAGATTGGAGTGGAAACGAATCGGGAGAATGGAGGGTGTAACCCCATATCAAGCCCAAAACATCAGGCGGCTCAAGGCACACAGGCTGCGGCTATGGACGGGGAAAGAGAATGGGTACAAGTGCATGGGGGCCCGGTGTACAGGGAGCACGGCGGAAGGTTCAGGGCACCTGGCGTGGGAGTGTGGAGATGCGCAGCATCACTGGAGAGCATGGCTAGATAAGTGGGGCCGGAGTGGGCTGCCAGCAGCGTCCGAGCAGGACATCAGTGAAGAGGAGCGGGGAGACATCTTCGCTTTCCAAATACGAAATGTACCGCAATGGCTACGGGATTGGGGGCAGCGAACCAATGTGGACACATGGGAGTTGCTACATCACGTGGCAGGAGAATTATGGACAATCGGATGTGCAGTGATACCCACTGCCATATGGAGATGGGACGTCGACAGGCTATACAGCGCCGCGAAGCAGACCAAAAAGATAGAAGAGCAGGTGTCACGGGCGCTGAGCATGGTCACGGGCGCCTTCGAGAGGTAAAGATTGGGCTTATACCCGATCACACAAAGATCGCAGCCAAAAATAGAGGTTGCGGCCGCAATTATACAGAGGTGGAAGCGCGTTTTTGACAAACGCACGCCTTGGAGGCAGGATCAGGTGGTGCGGATTGGCTTTTTCGACGGGGGGTCTCGCGGCAATCCTGGAGCAGGCGGCAGCGGCAGTGTCATTGTGCAGCTGGGAGAGAATAACGCAAGCCACAAGATCATCTGGGCGGCAGCTACAGCACTCGGAAGACCAGATACAACCAACAACATTGCCGAATTTATCGGACTGCACAGACTTCTGGCGCATGCAGTGGAGAAAGGATGGATGGATTTGCATGTGGTGGGCGATAGTGCTCTCATCTTGGGAATGATGATGAGACGACAGCCGCCGAAATCGCACAAGCTGCAGCACTGGTACAGAGTTACGAGACGGCTGGCAGATTTGTGCGGGGTCCGCAGCTGGAGCCATCACTATCGGAAGCACAACAAGATGTCAGACTGGATCGCAAATTTTGCTATGGACAGCAAAAAGAGTGCAGTGTGGACGGAGCAAGTTAATGGAGAACGAGAGGCCATGTACGGCGGAGTAAAGCAATTCCTGGCGACCGACCTACAAAGATGGACGGAGGGGACAGAGATGCCAGCAGAGGGGAGGTAGACATGATCCTCGAGAAAATGGCGAAGGTGGAGACGAAGGTAGATAACGAGTGAAGACAGCAGGGCAACAGGAGGATGCCGGCGAAACTTGGTTGGATATGTAAGCCAACCAGGAATGGATATTAGAGTTCGGGCCGCCAGGTACCAGTAACACAATATACCTTACCATTTATTATTACTTCGTAACGTGTTGCTCTCAGCGGAGCAAACGTAGTTCAATAATATAACCACCCAGAGACCCCCCCCCCCCCCCGTATCAACTCATGATGCATACTGACCGACCCACAATCCTGCAGACCTGGAGACCGTGACTACGACAGCTAGTTCGCACACCCGTCCGACACGACACAAGTTGCAGCCAACACTGCAAGCGACACCACATCAGCTGCACGAACCGACCAACCGACCAGCTGCACCCCACAAGACACCCTGAAGTCTATCGCTTTTGGTTCGCTGGCGGATGTGGCTTCTGATTGAGTTGGCTGGGAGAGATTAGTGTTAAGTTGAATTCGCACCCTCACTTAACTCTAATCTCTATCGGAGGTGAATTCAAGCCCAGCGATGAGTCAGGGTAAATTCAGCTGAAGGCAGGTTGCTTACGCGTACTGCATTGGACGCCTGCCAAAAATTGCATAACCGGCTTAAAGTGTTTCTCTAAATTCGTCTCTAAATATAAATTATGTAGAGGTCGATATATGTGAAAGGTCGACCTGATATGCGATCCAGTTGCTACATTAGGGTTGTTGATACTGAAATCAAGTCAAAATTTATGCAGTTGGACAATGACAGGGTGAAGCGACCCCTCGTTTACTCAGACGACAAACTCGTCTGAGTAAACATAAGTTGTCTTAAATATATTTATGCGGGCGCCTATGCTGTTTTTGGAAGGCGTCCATTGCACCCGGTTTTCATCAGGGTCGCTCTCATCTAATGCAATCATCTCGACCGACTTATATTAAATATATATATAGGCATTTAATGCCTATATATATATTTAATATAAGTTGTCTTAAATATATTTATGCGGGCGCCTATGCTATTTTTGGCAGGCGTCCATTGTCAATCAAATTCTTGGACATGTCGAGTTTCTATCTTCCAACATACTCTTCAGCCCCCCAATTCGAACGATGCATCTCCAAGGACTGGTGGGCTTGGTTTTCCTTGCACGAGGCGTATTGACGCAGATCTGGCTATCGGCTCTACAACGCTCGTGTCCGATTTCGACACAGCAAGTGAAACTAGCACCTCCGCGACGAAGTTCTTAAGAACTAGCAGCGTCAACGACGACGATGAAGGCGATGACACTGAGGAGCGTGGAACTGTCCACCGTCGACAAACTCAAGAATTTCTCGTCTTCGACAGTACAGTATCCTCACAGCAGCTTGACACATGACTTGACCAGGGGAAATCTGCCGATACTGCGTTTGCTCGCATGCACCTTACCGACGTTGGAGAGGAGCCATTGTTTCGTCCCCAGTTCACTGAGTGGCTCAAGTACGCCGAAAAGTTGAGTGCCAAAATCCCACAAAGAAAACGTCAGCGATCTCAACCTTGGCAACTCACTACGGCGTCACCGGTCTGTACAAAATGATCGAAGCTGGCGCCAAGAACTGGAAAACGGAAGATCTCGCCGCGAAACTCCAAACCCAGCAAGTGCAGCACTGGATAACCACCGCAAAAGATCCGGACGATGTCTTCCGTATCATGGCGCTCGACAAAGTGAAGAAGGACATTCTTAGCAATCCGGAGTTAGCGCGTGGGTCAAGTACGTGGACAACTTCAACGCGAAGTATCCCGAACAGCCAACGTCGATGACCTCGACGCTCCTGAATCACTACAGTGATGCCGCTCTTTTCAAACTGACCGAGACGGCGAAGAACGTGCAGGAAACCAAAAGTATCGCCACCAAGCTGCTTGAACAACTCGTTCACGTCTGGTTAAAAAGTCGGAAAACGCCGGATGACGCTCTCATAGATCTCGTAGCGCAAGTCTCGGAACTTGCGAGTCGAAAGCCCACCGATCCTCATGCACAAGTGGCTTGCAACTCTGAGACGACCGATCGTCGATTTGAATTGCCGCGGCCATAAGCATTTAAACGGTCTCGGGTCCACCATCAAGGGTTAATAGTGGTCCCAAAAACTGGGTAGTAGTATTACCGCTACTACCGGGACTTCGAGATTGGGGACATACTAGTAGTAGTAGTAGAGATACCAACAATTGGATGGTAGTAGTAGTAGTAATACTAGAAGTACTACTCTACTGCTACTCGAGCTACTGTTATGGATAACACACCACCGTACTTCATTTCTGTAAAAAAATATTCTTACACGCTAATACTATCAGCACTTGTCGTATAGTTTAATTCATGTGCGAGCAAACCCTGAAATTGAAAAATAACATCACTAGAAAACTGTATATGAGCTTCATTATCGCACTGAAAATGATATATGAATCAGTTGATATTTTTAGAAAGCATATTCTCTGGCGTGCCCACACACGTTACAAGGCGCTTGACCTCATCGCCATCCTGGCAATCCTTCATGGCACAACTCATGCTTTGATAGCTGTGCTTTGACGCTGTTTCGAAAATGAAGCTCTTCCCTGAGGGCCGAATTGAGAGCCACTCAGACTAGAATTGCGAAATGAGAACCGAATTTGGGTCCTTCAAAAGTAATACTTGAAGGGTACTATAGTTTTGAGCTGATGATCGCATAATATTACTCATATTGATTACCGCACTATATGGTAGTAGTATGACTACTACCCCAAAATATCGGTAGTAGTATTACCGAGGTGTACTATTTCAGAAAGTGCTACTAACCTCTGGCTATTAATACTAACCCCTGCCCACAATGTTTGGACACGATACGACACAACCAAAACCACATTCACGCTGAGTTGTTTCTTCAAACTGGCATGCTTGGAGGTGAATTAATCGGTACTGACACGGGCATGGCATCTGGAGAACCAATAGCAGATGCAACAACGACGGGGTCGTATATGGATTCACCCTCGTAAAAGCCGACGGTAGAACTCGTACACTTGATTTGCCATCAACAGCGCCCCAGGGAGACAATCAATCACTGAACAACAATAATATCAAGGATCACGTTCAATAAATTGTACTAGCAATTCAGCTGTCAACCCAACCCGTACCGATCCAGCTTGTTTAATGTGACCAACAGTCAGCAACAGCACCGTGTTCTATCAGTCCGTGAACCTACTAAAACAAATGAGCCAAAGCCATCACCAAGTGCAACCATCACTGGTGGCTGCTTCCACGTAGACATGACGCACCGTCAAATTTAAAACGGGTATATCCTACGAGGGCAACTTGTCGTCGTGGCAGCACCACCACTTCTTATGCACATATCAGTAGCGACTTCAGCCTTTGACACGATTCCAGCAACGACTTCAGTGTTGTGTTGCACTTCGCTGTCTGCTACACTGTGTCATGACCGCAATACACACGGCCTGCGCGTGGCTGGCGCGTGCATATAGGGTATGCAGTTAAAGTAAGACGAATGGTGCAATCTGATTGGTTGTGTTGGGTGTACCCGTCCCATCCAAATGTGCCCGTCCCATCCAAGTGTGCCCGTTGCAGTGCACTGTGATTGGCTGATGACCCGTGCCCGTCCCAATCAAGTGTACCCGCTGCATATGCAACTTAACTGAAGTCAAACGAGAGGGATAGTAGAGGGATGCATGAGCACGAAGAATCTAGCAGGACAATGACATCTAACTCAGACGAAGTTACTTTCGCATTCACTTTCTACCCCTCACATCAACTATCAGGCGACTTCTGCACTCACAAGAGGTAATGAGCCCAAGCTACGCTGACGCCGTTAAGCTCGTGGAAGACAACTACTTCCACTGGGAGTTCAACATGAGGATGAAGCTCTCACGCAAGGGACTGCTGGCTCACATCATCAAGCCAGGGTTCAACGCGCTGAGTGACCGTTCCACGGTGCAGAGGAAGACCAATGATCTGAAGGCTCTTGGTCTGATCGCAGGAGACGTGAGTTTCACATACTAAGTCTATATCCGTGGAGCAATAATTGCTGCTGACTCGTGGCGCATGCTTGGGGAGCAGTTCAGCCGGAACACGCTCAAGAACCGACTTATCGTCACCAAGAAGTTGCACAACTTCAAGTTGGTGTCCGATACGCGGTTTGCGGTGCATGTGGACCACTTCAAGGAGATCGTCCTCCAAATGGAGACGATTGGTGAGCCTCTGGATGAGATTCGACAGCTCGTGTTGCTGCTCGGTAGTCTGACGGATTAGTACCGGATGATCAGTACCGTACTCGAGAACACGCCGAGCATAACGTTGGCGTATGCGATCCAAGCTCTCTCTGGTGTTGATGTCTCGTATGAATCGTCATCGGCTCAGCAGAAGGCGTTCGTGGTGACTAAGAGCTACGACTAGCGTCGGTTCAATGGCAAGTGCTTCTACTGCAAGAAGACTGGGCACAAGGAAACGGAGTGCCGCAAGAAGGAGGCCGACGAGGAACGCGGGCAAGTCGCGAGGGAGACACCCGACTACGCGTTCACGGCTACGAGTGCGATGGGCGAGACAGAGTGGGCGGTGTCGAGTTTTGAACTTGGCTGACGGCTTCGCCCTGAGGTTTAACGACCTCGAGCCCTGCTGAGAAAGGTGACCGAGGCCTCTGGTTGGCTACACACATTCCCTGCAGTTTAGTGCCAGCAGACTAGTTAGTGACTGGGAATCTCGGTGGGTTCTAATACAAACCCCGTCGTGGCCTCCGGTCAGTCATATCTGTACCCACTCTTTACCTTTTAGTAGGAATCCGGAATTAGGACGAAGCCTCGTCCGGTTGTAGGATTAGACCGAAGGCTCGGTTTAGACTTGGTCTTTGTATAGACATTGGGGATTAGTTATAGTCGAGGCCTCACAGCCTCTAATCACTAAATCAGAGTAGAATTTACCCCTCAAGCCACAAGAGTCAAGTCCGTCTCCGGTAAGTCTAGCTAGCTTAGCCGTAGCCTCAGGATACACTCGGTCGACGTGGGTTATGTCTACCGGTGAACGTAAGGTACATGGACTGAGAGATCATCCTGGTAAGGCCAAGAGTGGAGAAGTGGCCGAGTGTTGAGAGGTATTAGAGACCTCACTGTGTATTTCTGGGAGAGGGGCACAGCCCCCCAGTATATTTGACCCCTGATTGAGGTTTTACTTCGCCCCCCCCCCCCCCCCCCTGCAAAAGGCCTTGATGGGCCCGGTACCCTTCCTTTCTGACGAACTACAGGGGGTAAGCGCTAAGCGCAAACTGTGTACGCACCCTAGTCTTTTCTCGTGGCTAAGGGTGTACTTATTTCTGTGGGAATACCTGTCTGACCCAACGGCGCACTCAGGCACATTCCAGCCCGGTGTACAGGGATCGGATCTGGTCTTCAGATTTTATCCCAACGATATTCGTCGATCTTAACGAGAAAACGTGTGTTGTTGGTAGGGCTCGTTCCCCTTACTTAGTAGGAGGGACGAGGACTCGTAAAATCGTGTTTCCCTACACGACAGTGGCTCGTCGACTCCGGTGCAAGCTCGCACATGACCAGCGTCCGCCTGCGATAGCGAATCTTCGACATGGAGAAGAGGTAGCAATGCTAATCCAAGACTCGATCACTTAGCCGACTAAAGTACGCTTAATTATGCAGTATGAGGACATGAAGACAGCGCTAATCGGATTCATGGCACCTGACGCAACAGTGCACTCAGTGCACCCGCGTCTCAGCCGACTGGTTTGCTTGTGGTCTGGACGACGTTGGTGAACACGACCTCGCCGTGACTACAGATTCACAGTAGCAGATGTCATACGACGGGGGGAATAAAACAAGCCGAGCGAGCGGAGAAGTGGGAAAATGATAGTAGAGAGAAAGCGGCAGGTCTGAAAAGCCTCGAATGGAAACGACTCCGACCGATTGTAGGACTTGGAGCTTGGGGGAAGCAGATACTACTCCGAACGACTCCGACCGATTGTAGGACTTGGAGCTTGGGGGAAGCAGATACTACTCCGATTCAAGCTACATGCTTTCTCAACCTATGATGTGCGAAACGTCAAAATGGGATGTCCACACGATGTAACCCTGCATCACGTTTTCTAGGAATGTAATGCTGCGGCCGGGTTACGACGGCTAATGCTGCAACTACGGGGGAAGCTTGGCCTGCAGGAGGCATGGCTGGAACGAGCATTTTTTTAGCCTGCAGCTTCAAGCCATACTGGGATGGGGTGCAGCGAGATCAGTATCACGAGACCCGCGTCATCACTTCACGGAAATGGTAACCAAACTCGCAAAAGAGGGGTGGAGTCTATGTGTGGTTATTTATTTCCAGTTGATCTGGCGCGGGAAAGTGAATGTTTTCGAACCTCTAAACTATATATCAGAAGGACACCACGCATTGAGTATAAGGCGATGGCAGAATAAGCTAGATAGTCGTCGATGCTATGAGGATAGCACTAGACAGCACTGGTGGTCTCACCAACAACATAGTCACGACATCGAGAGATAAGAGGTAAATGCTGATGTATGTAGGCTGCACAAACGGTAAGACCGCGGCAGCAGGGTGTGGCGCAATAGTGATGAGCATTGGCAAAAAATATGCCGCCACCAAGGTCTGCTGAATAGGGCCCATGTCATATGCGGGTGGAAAGATGACAAACCAGACTACTGCTAATCGCGGCCTACTCACGGGATTAATGGAGTGCGCACGAAAGCATATACTCAGCTGCATACAATAAGAGTTAATGAGACACTGGTGATGCAGCACAAGCACAGGAAGGTATCGAAGCAACCCACTCCAAATCAATGCAGACGGCCTCCTGAAGATGTGGCGATCCAAGCGTGGCGCCATCGCCAACGCAGCCACAATAGAATGGTGGCAACACTAGTTAACGTAGCGATTGATGGCGGAAAAGCAAGCGGGTGAAACTAGATGAACACCCGGCAATCAGTCAGCAATGAGATACAGTAACACGCCACCTGGTTGAGGAAATTCAGTCGTGGATGGAACAACTGGAAGACACAACACAAGCGGTTGTTTTGGCCGCCTGCCTCTAGGGCCGCCGGCACTCACGGGGAAGCTCAAGTTTGGACCGAAGAAAAGCTAGAAGTCGGTATAAGGACGATGACTAGAACGGGCATATGAAGTCGTTTGTATAGCTATGTAATATCAATGTACATGATATTCCCTATGTTGAACTTCCACAAAGTATCAGTGATATTATCACTGATACTGATACTGTACCATCACTAGATTTCGCTAATATGGATAGTATCCCTATTAGTGACACAAAGCCAGTAATATATTAATATCTAATATAAGTGATATTATCACTGATATCGCTACAGGTAATAGTTTTGGCCAGGATAGTATCCTGAGGATACTACCAAACGAGTAAAGCCCACAGTAGACACGATTTTGACACCAGCAAACACATCAAAGTGGCGATAGCAAACACTTCGCGTGTGTTAATGACATGCGGTCGCACATCGGCGATCCAGTCGGTACATGTACATGTACCATATTCGTACATGTATTATAGTAATATTACAGGTATGTTCGCCATGGCATTGCGATTGCTATCATCGCTATATCAAATGGTAAAGCGACAGTTTCCCTATTGCCGCCAATCTGCGCCAAGTTGAGCTTGGCAGTTTACCAGTTGGGCTGTAGCCGAGAAATATTTCAAACGCGGCGAGGCCGGACCTCGCAATTGTAGCTATCGGTCTGTGTTTTAAGCTAACTCGACTCGAACACTCACAATAATTTGACCCCGCCCGGTCAGTCGTGGTGCAGCAACAGATATGTTAAGTTGCAACAGCGTCGAATATTTATCACCAAGCAGCTTCAGCATATGCAGGAAAATATCAGAGAGACCGCTAGCTGAACGCCCAAAGAAATCCTCAACATCATACCACCGAACAGGCACAGAAAGCTTGTATAACACGACACACAGTGCCTCCATAGCACTAGCGCGAGTCCGCTCGCGAGTGATCACATCTCGCAGCTCCATTATCTCCACCAAAATGCACAACTCCGTCTTCCAAAATCTGAAATATCGCTTGCAGTCATCATTCGACAAAGCGTTAAAATTGAATGGGACTCTTACACGAGGCCCCCGGGGCACTTGAGATGCGAGCTCGGCAAAAATGGCGGCAACTTCGAAGTTGTTGGATTCATCCTGAGCACGATACCAACGTTGTAACAGGTGAGCATGCTTGTGACTGCGACGAACTCCTCTCGACAGCGAGCGGGTGTAATAAACCAACTCACTGTCGAGTAGGAAGGCGTCCTCCGAACTCATGCAGACTACTGTGAGCTTGTGTAGCGTCCGGGCTGGCTGAAGTACTTGGGGTGGTGTTGTCAGCGACTTCGTGAGAATGCACTCGATTGTTTAATGATGGCAGAGCGATAAGACATGCGTCGTCAGCAGCGTTTTAAGTGGCGGGATAGGAACTGTATTTTGTCAATCCATACCGTAAAGTGTCAGTGTTTCATCCGGTTACAGCTAAAGTGTTCGATCGAAACTTCGGAAAGGAGATCGGTGGTTAGGTGAAACGCCATGTGTTACATCAGGAAAGAGCTAATTTTCGGTTTTGCTAAAGACCTCTAATGTGAACAATCGTTTGCTCACAATTATCTGACCACGCTTCACAATAATTTGACCCCGCCCGGTCAGTTAAATGTGAACAACCGTTTGTTCGCAATAATCTGACCACGCTTCACAATAATTTGACCCCGCCCGGTCAGTTAAATGTGAACAACCGTTTAATTCGGCCACGCTTCAAAAATAACTAACCTCGCCCAGTCAGCTTTATACATGTACTATCAACCGTTTGTTCACAGTAATCTGGTCAATGCTTCAAGTGTATGGTGAAAAGTGCATGTCACGAGCGTCTGTAGGAACTCGTGAGCATATTGAGGTTTCTGCCACCGCACAGAACAACACAGAACAGCGAAGCCTAGCTTAGTTGCCACATCTGAATGTAGTACACTCACCACCGAGTGTCCTGGTGTTGAAAAAACGAAGTCTGGAGGAAACCTATACTTCAGCCAGACGTCTTGCTTCTTGAGGTAGATCCACTGCTGATCAGGAGAGATGCGGGGCGACACATATCGACTAAGCTTTATTAATACATGTAGTAAGCAACTGGAATATCGAACGACGACTATAGTGAGGTATAGTTCTTGGTCCTTGCGTAAAACCTTTGCATGGGTTATTTGTTGTGGCATAACCACCCAGCTACTGGTAAATCTGCCATCACCAAAATGGAATATAGATATACATTGCATGTAAGAGAAACTGATCGACATCAACGTGAAAAAGCTGTGATGAGAACGCTACAGTTAGTTATAGATGCCGAGGTTTGGCCACACATCTGGGAGAAAACGTGGTCATTCGAGAATCTGAAAGCTGACACTCCAAGGCATTCAAGGCTGTTGCCTACGTCAACCTCCAGTGCCTCAGTGTTCTTAAGTTGTCTACTTCCTGTCAGCATATACACATAATTTTCAAAGCTAACGTTCCATTCGATGCATAACTGGGTTTCACTGCCCGATTAATTGGTTATGAATCACTGTATTATGTATATCCAGATAGACGGTAGCACGCACAACCTCGTTCAAAGGTCGGATACGCTTGCGTACATCGTAAAAACTTTTCTCAAAGTCAGGCATTCATTTTAGCGCATTTAGCAGACAGTAGCGTTGGTTCGAGGTCCGTTTCCACACGCTCACAAAATATCCCAAGAAAAGTTGCTATTGCCTCGTACGATTCACGTTGCGTCCTCTGACTCACGATAAACAGTCTGGCTAGATGATAAGCTCTGCAGTATCCGTGAACCATAAAGGGATAGCAGGAGCCACTGAGCTTAAAATGGTTTCAAGATGAAAGACCGAGATGCCTGTTGTTGCTGAAGGCGTAGCTGCCTCTGCATTAGCTAGACACTGATAATATTCAATATTAATGGCCCTTCGGCCTCGCCATCTTCTTAAAAAATGATCCTATCTGCCTTCGCGAACTCTAAAACAAAAGCCGATTATGCATCTAAACCAACTAAAAATGCTTATGAACGAATGATTTTCCGCCTTATTTCAATGAAATGCTTTGATTCTTGCAGCCAGCGATTGTGTCGCATCCTGCGGTGAACTTGTGCGCACGACGGGAAGCCGAGTGTATGTGGCGTTCGATCATCTCATGACCTTCAGCGCAGATAACTTGGCCTACTGCAAAAAAAAAAGCAAAACGATCGAAATTACCCCACCAATACTTGACTTTTTTGCCTACAACGCTGAACTCTGCTATGCTGTTTGCGGACATTGGCGCGCAAAAGATGCTTGCTCGGGACTGAGGAGAATGCAACCGCAAGCGACGCGGAGATTGAAGGTAATAAGATGAGAGTTAGATAATTATGATTCCCAGATCTGGAGCCACATTATTCTGACCGTCTTCACATTAATCTGACATTTGGGCCACAACCACCTTGTTCATATCAATCCGACCTCTGGGAGCCACAATAAATTGACCGGAGTTCACATCCGGCATACTTTTCAGTCAGATTATTGTGAATTGCTAGGACCTTTCCTGATTTTGCTGACGGCCAAGAAAGTGTTTGCCAGCGGTCATTTTACGTGCCAAGTGTTTGCTCGTGTCAATTTGTGTTTGCTGGTCGTTAAAAAGTGTCTAGTGCCGGCCAGAAACATGTTTGCTGTCGTACCAGACTCCTACCAAACCCTGGTCACACGATCGGCGACACAGGTTTATGTGAGCATTTGTATGCCACCGGAGGCAAGTGGTTGCGAGGTCGCGTAGTCATAGCAAACTCGCGCGGGGAGCCCGCGAAGCAGGGTCGCGCGGTATTTACTGAGGCAGGTCCAGCGCCGAGCGTTCCAGCGAGCCGGTCATTGTACTCGCCAGTAGTATTAATACATACTATCTTTATAGCCCGAGCGAAGCAAGCCGCAGGGGCGTCGAAGGCCAAGCGGAGCGCGGCTGGTCAAATGGGTTGACAAAGCTACATATGGGTTACCTCACGATCATGTGGAGTATCCCACGATGCTGTGGACTTTTCCTACTTTCTGAGGACTACATGTGCAGTATTAATAAGTACAAAGGTGTGGATGAAATCGATACTTTGCACTCTCCACGAAACTATTTCGGCCCTCCATGGGATAACAACAGGGGCTACTGTAGTTGTTCCCAGGAGCAACCTCCTGGAGCTATCTGCCAAAAATAGTTCCGAAAACCCCGTTTCTTCCACGAGCTACAGTTCTCTGATTCAGCTGCTGAATCAGCATTGCTGATTGCGAAGAGATCTATGCTATCGTGACAGTACCAAATCAGTCCTGCGATTTTGCAAATGCGATAAATCCACATGTTAATCCACATCGACGACATGAGACTTTGTAGCAAGGTCGCCGAGCGGCGAGTACAGTGCCGTGAATTTCCAGCGAGCCGATCACTGCACTCGTCAGGAGATTCTAATTATACATGTATAGCGAAGCGAGGCGCGGCTGGTTCTGTGGATTGAATTTCACGATCCGGTGGATTATCTCACGATTTGATGTTGTGTATTTCCAATAAATAATAGTTCGTTATCGTGGAGCATTCACGAATCGTGAATCACGATGCTGTTATGCACGGAATGCGGCGATAGCTATGACACAAGGGGCCAGCCTGCTTCCCGCTGCAACTGGCTATCCAATCGCACATTTACAGACAACGACGGAAAAAGCCCCGTAACGAAAAAATCCGCGTCATGTGTCGCCTATGCACATTTACCCACTTTATGTACTGAGTCTAATCAAACAGAGTACTTTTGGTGCCGTTTAGCCAATCAAAACTGCGCATTGTACATGGTGCCTTTCCATACCACTGTAATAATTTAGCAAGTGTGGCGGGTTTTATCGTCGTTGTCTGTACATGTACTGAGTGTGTTTTGCCACTGGCTACATTGTGAACTTCTTGACCATTAAAAATGTTTTGAAGACACTCATTTATCAACTCGCTCTTCACTAACAAAAGAAGAGCCGTCAGACCGCAAGTCGATCAATGGGCCTCCTCTGGCTGGTGATCTTGGTCCTTCTCGCCTTCTTCGCGCCTATTGATGCAGAGACGTCGGTGAAAGGCCCCACACTATCCGTGTCCGACTATTCCACTTGGGCTGGTGTCCAGACTGCGAGCGAAAGTGGTGTCTCCACATCGAGGTTCTTACGAACTAGCGCTGGCGTCGACGATGGTGACGACGTCATCGATGGTGCTGGCGAGGAGAGAGCAGGGCTGTCCGTGCCCATCGCTGAAAAGGCCAAAGCCTTGTTCTCGTCTTCGAAAGTGACCCCCGAGCGCCTTCAGAAATGGCTCGCCGAGGGGAAACCTGCTGACATAGTTTTCACTCGCATGCGTCTCAACAAGGAAAAGGACTGGCTGCTGTACCTACCCCAGTTCACCGATTGGCTCAAGTACGTCGACGATTTGAGTGCTAAGAACCCCACGAAGGGGACGTCCGCGTTCTCGACACTGACTGCTCACTACGGCGACGCTGCCCTGTACAAAATGATCGAAGAAGCCGGGGAGATCCTGAGGATGAAGGACCTCGCCACGAAGCTGCAAAAAGAGCTAATTGAATACTGGATAGTCACTGCGAAGGCCCCTGACGACGTCTTTCATGCGATGGGTCTTGACAAGGTCAAGCACAATATTCTGAGCAAACCTGAGTTCACCACTTGGGCCAAGTATGCGGACGATTTTAACGCAAAGTATCCCGAAAAATCAGCGTTGATGGCCCCGGCGCTCAGGAAGTACTTCAGTGACGACGCTTTAATCAAAATGATCAAGTTGGCGATAAGTGGAGGAGAATCCAAAAGCGTCGCCACGACGACACAGGATGCACTGGTTCACCTTTGGCTGAGCAGTCGAAAAACGCCGGATGACGCGTTGGTAGAACTCGGTCTCGGCAGGACAGTGGATACTCTTATGGAGAGCCCGCTCTTCACAACTTGGGTCAAGTACACGAATGCTTACAGCACAAAATATCCCCGAGAGAAGTCGACAGTGATCGAAGCTTTAACACGGACGTTTGGCGATATCGATGTGGCAAGGATGCTTTATAAGGCGAAAACAAAAGATGCAACGCGAAGCATAGTGAAGCAATTGGAGTCGGCGCAGCTGGAGATGTGGTTTAGCGGCGGGAAATCAGTCGACGACGTACTCGAGCTACTAGATCTCCGTATGAAAATTGAATTTACCGGCAATCCTCTCCTCAGCACGTGGGTCTCGTACCTGGATAGGGTTCTCAAGGAGAACCCCGGTCAGGCGACTACGATGTTGACGACGCTGGAGACGCGCTTCAAGGACAGAGCTCTGAACCAAATCCTCCTAGCAGCCATGAAATTCCCCAGCATGGAAAAGGCTGCTATTACGATTCAGACGAAAAAGTTCCAGGGGTATGTGGCGAATAACGAATCCCCAGTACAGGTCTTCATGTGGCTAGACCTTGACAACGTGGGTGATAACCTTCTCAGCAATCCTTTGTTCACGAAATGGATGCAGTATGTGACGATGTTTAACCAGAAGAATCCGAAGCACCAAGAATCATGGTTCGTGCCAATTTATCGGAACTATAACCCTGATCCTGTCAAACGGATGGTCAAGGCGGCGATGAATGATCCAAGCACTGTGAAGATCGCAAAAATGGCGGAGATGGAGCGGTCCAAGCGCTGGCTAGATCAGAAAGATCCTCCTCGGCATGTGTTCCATTTCCTCGACCTCGAAAAGACTGGTGAAAAAACTCTTGCCAGCTCGGATTTCAAATTATGGAGCAAGTATCTGGATGACTTCAATCATCGGTATCCTGAGAAAAAAACGACGATGATCGATGCCATGAAGGATAACTACCCCAACTCGGCTTTGGTGGACATGTTTGCAGCAGCTAAGAAGGACCCCAGCACGGAGAAACTGGCGGCGAACCTGCAAAGCGCACTGATCGACAAATGGATTGTTGAAAAGAAGAAGCCAGCGGACCTTAAATCGATATTCATTGGGTCAAAAGGTGACGAAATGATCGCGAGATATGTCGAGAAACTCAAGGTGTTGTCCGAAAATACAGCATAACTGAGTCTTCAGAGATAGATCGGAGCTGGAATATGATAGTGAATGAATATTCATCGTATCTGTGTATTGGGTTTGCCTTTACGCGGCTCGTTTCCACGTTAGGATCGGCCTTACTTTTGAGGAAACGAGGGTTGATGGCTCACGTGTCGCCCAGGAAATCTTTGACGAAGATGTGCAATGAATCGGCCCCGCACTCTGTATGGATCCACACTACTCCAAGTCCCGGTGAAATGCTGTTCTTGCATGCACGTACTCCATAAATTCTAACGTATTGCTCTCAGCGGAGCCAATGTAGCCCCAGTGATCGAACGGCTACCTCCCCCTCTATCAACTCAATCGCGTCACAAGCAGCCGACGATGTAAACTAAGCTCATTAAGAAAGGAGATTCCGCCGAATTGTCCGCGGATGTTGTCGACTACGACACCCACCCGTCAGACGCAACGCAAGTTGCAGCAAACACAGCATCAGCTGCACGAACCAACCAACCAACCGGGACATCGCACCACCATTTACAGCTTTCGCCATCACCGCACGCCGTATAAATTGCTCCGACTGTGTCTAAACTCATACGCGTATGGCTTTTGGTTCACTGGCGGTTGTGGGTTTTAAGCCGTTCTGATCGAGTTGGCTGGGGGTCGCTGGGTTCGAATTCACCCCCTCGCTTAACTCTAGTCTCTATCGGTGAATTCACATGTCAAGCCCAGCGATGAGTCATCAAGGAGGGGAGGTTAATTGAGCTGAGGGAGATGGGCAGGCTGCTTCGAGTTTCTATCTGCCAACTTACACTTCAGTCCCCAATTTGAATGATGCATCTCCAAGGGCTGGTGGGCTTGCTTATCCTTGGGCTCATGAGCCGTATTGACGCAGATCTGGCTATCGGCTCTACACCGCTCGTGACCGATTTCGACACAGCAAGTGAAACTAGCACCTCCGCGACGAAATTCTTAAGAACTAGCGGCGTCAACGATGATGGTAAAGGCGATGACACTGAGGAGCGAGTTGGACTGTCCGCCGTCGACAAACTCAAGAACTTGTTCTCGTCTTCGACAGTATCCTCACAGCAGCTTGAGAAATGGCTCGACAAGGGGAAATCTGCCGATACTGTGTTTGCTCGCATGCGTCTTACCGACGCTGGAGAGGGGCTGTTGTTCCGTCCCCAGTTCACTGAGTGGCTCAAGTACGCCGAAAAGTTGAGTGAGTGCCAGAAATCCCACAGAGAAAACATCCGCGATCTCAACATTGGCAACTCACTACGGCGACACTGGTCTGTACAAAATGATCGAAACTGGCGCCAAGAACTGGAAAATGGAAGATGTTGCCGCGAAACTCCAAGCCCAGCAAGTGCAGCACTGGATAACCACCGCAAAAGACCCGGACGATGTCTTCCGTATCATGACGCTCAACAAAGTGAAGAAGGACATTCTTAGCAATCCGGAGTTCAGCGCGTGGGTCAAGTACGTGGACGACTTCAACGCGAAGTATCCCGAACACCAAACGCCGATGATATCCACGTTCCTGAATTACTACAGTGGTGCCACTCTTTTCAAACTGACCGAGACGGCGAAGAACGTGAAGGAAACCAAATGTATCGCCACCAAGCTGCACGAACAACTCGTCCACGTCTGGTTAAAAAGTCGGAAAACGCCGGATGACGCTCTCGTAGATCTCGGGCTCGGAATGAAAAATACCGACTACGAGAAACCGCTTGATATTCTTTTGGAAAAGCCGCTGTTCAACAGTTGAGCCAAGTACTTGGACACTTACAACGCCAGATGAAAACTACAAGATCGAGACGTTGACGCGGAGATTTGGCGATGAAGATTTGGTCAAGATGCTTATGAAGGCAAATACGAAAGGTGTCACGCGAAGCATTGCCACAAATTTGGAATCCGCACAGCTGGAGTTGTGGCTCAGCAGTGGAAAATCTGCCGATGACGTGTTCAAGTTGCTCAAGCTCGATCTTCCCGGAGTGATCTTTGAAAAAAATCCTCTCGTCAACACGTGGGTTTCGTACATGAATGTCTTTGTCAAGAAGAATCCCTCTAAGTCTTTTACGTTGTTGTCAACATTGGAGTCTCGTTTCAAGGACAGACGTCTGAACCAAATACTCTTAGTAGCTAAAAAGTATCCTAGCATGGAAAGCGGTGTAGCTGACCTCCAGACGAAGATGATCCAGAGCTACCTGAAGAGCAACGAATCCCCAAAGAAAGTCTTCAATATGCTAGCACTTGACAACGTGGGAGATACAATTCTTGGAGATCCTTTATTCAAGATGTGGATGAATTATGTGCAAAATTTCAACAAGAAGAACCCAAAACAACGGGAATCATGGTTTGGGCCGCTTAGTATCATGTATAGTTGGTATGGCGTCGAACGGATGATCAATACGGGGATGCAGAATCCAAGCACCGTGAACATTGCTAAGCTGGTGAAGAAACAGTGGCTAAAGTCCTGGCTAGACCAAGAGAGGCCCCCCAAGGACGCGTTCCGGTTCCTGCACCTCAACGAAACGACTCTTGCCAGTCCAAATTTCAAAACTTGGGCCAAGTATCTGGGCGACTTCAATCGTCGATATCCCACACAAAAAGAGACTATGCTCGATGTACTCAAGGCGAATTACTACGATAGAGGTCTTCTGATGATGCTTAATACGGCGAAAACTGACCCCGGCACGGATAAATTGGCGAACAATTTGCAGAATGCACTTGTAAACAAGTGGTTAGCTGAAAAGAAGAAACCGGCGGACCTCAAGCGATCCCTTTCTGATGTGCCAACCGCCGACGAACTGATCGCACGATACATCAAGAAGCTCGATGCGGTGTCGGGAAATGCCTCGTAAGTTATGAGTCATAAAGTCCTGAATCGAAACTGCAATGTCGCTTTGGAGCACCCCCCCCCCCCCCCCCCCCCAAAAAAAAAAAACACACACACACATACGCACACATTATGTAATCTTCTTCTTACTCTAACGTTTATCAGGAGGAAGGCATGTATACATGCTACTAAGTACATACAGCACTAGTTCGTAAGAACCTCGTCGCGGAGATACCACTTTCGCTCGCAGTTTGGACACCAGTCCAAGTTGGAAGTGTGGGGCCTGTCACCGACGTCTCTGCATCAATAGGCGCGAAGAAGGCGAGAAGGGCCAAAATCATCAGCCAGGGGAGGCCCATTGTTCGACTTGCGGTCTGACGACTCTTCTTTTATCAGCGAAGAGCGAGTTGATAAATGGTGTCTTCAAAGCATTTAATGCTTAAGAAGTTACTGTATAAATTAATACATGTATTGTTAACGAAGGCTCGCATGTTCTGCCGTCTGGTCTCTTGGCTGTGAACACGAACAGCAAGGTTTAGTCACACAGGGGTGCAGAGATTAGTACCTGCAGTCGTATCGCCCTAACAACTCTGGATAAAATCCAAAGAACAGCACTACCAGCCCAATCCTCTAGTATTGTAGCAGCTGATTATAAAAGATTAGTCACGCCACGTTGTTTACTGTTGTAGTGTGCATGTACTGTACACTTGAAATACAGGTCAGTCCCCCTGTTCCGCGTCAATGAGGACTCCTCATTGAGGAGCTTGTCACCGCGCATCGCGTTTGCGTTTGGAACGTGTCCCTGTGTGCAGTAGTCTCGCTATTGTAAAATAAAACGCACTTTTATATAATTATCTACACTCCGAAGCGGAAACTTTTATGACGAATATATTTGCTGATCTACTTGCTGTTTGTAACAACAGGCATCGTAGCTATCGTCCCACGAGGAAAGTGTCAAAATAGGATGAATAAATGCCGCTCACTGCTAAATGGCACCTCGGCGCACCAGCAATGACCCAAATTCACTCGTGTAGCTCGAGCACCATGACCTTGGTTCGAGTTCCCAGTACATATTGTCACAGCTCTTGGTTATGAAGTGATAGAGCCAAACCGGTCGATACGCTTTTGGAGAAGCCGCTCTCCAACAATCCAGGATAATTAATTTGAAATTTGTAGGCGTCACTTTTATTATCAAGGGGTCCTAGCAGGACGCCTACAATTTTCTCGACATTCTTGAGGACAGACCTAGCCCCAGCAAGACGTTCTCGATATTGGAGTGTAGTTTTCTAGACAAAACTCTGAATCAAATCCTCCTCCTTGCCAAGAAGTTCCCCAGTATGGAAAATGCTGCAACAAAACTCCAGATGGGAAAGATCCAGGGCTATTTGGCGAACAATGAATCCCCTGGGCAGGCATTTAAGCTGCTGAATCTGGTTAACATACTCGGTGACGCTCTGGTTACGTAATAGATTAAGTACGTCAAAGAATTCAGCAAGAAGAATCCAGAGCTCCTAGAGTCATATCATAGTTCACGGCAATTAGTATGAAGTATAACCCTGATCCCGTCAAACGGATGATCAAGACGGCGATGAACGATCCGAGCACCGTTGAAATCGCAAAGCTGGTGGAGAGGGGGCGGACTAACCACTTGCTAGAGGATAAGAAACCTCCTCGGTCTGTGTTCCATTTCCTCGACCTCGAAAGATCTGGTGTAAAACTATTGCCAGCTCGGATTTCAAAATATGGACCAAGTATCTGAATGACTTCAACCATCGGTATCCCAAGAAAAATAAACGACGATGATCGATGCCTTGAAGGGTAACTACACCACTGACTTTGGTGAAAATGTTTGCTGTATTTGCATTTTTTGCATTTTTCAGGTAAGGTATACTGTGTTCTTTCAGTGCTAAAACACCCTAACGATCAGAAATATCCACATCTGACCTCCAAGAAAGATAGTTGCTGTAGAGAACCTGGCGACGAACTTTCAAAGTATGCTTAGCTGCAAAGGAGAAACCGGCCGACCTTAAAACGAATTCTTCGGTGCGCCAACTTCCGACGAAATGATCCAGCGATACCTCAAGACGCTCGATGCGTTGTCAAGAATGCCTCGTAGCCGAGTTTTGAGCGGAGGGTTACTGAGCTGAGCAGTCAAATTCTCTGGATTTTAATCCAGAGTCACCATCCCACGGTGGCAAGAATCAGAGCAGTTTGTACCGCCGAATTCGGTGTCATCGCTTTCTGGATAATACTACAGGAACTCTCAATATAACATTGCGTTGCAGAGATGAATTCTGTACCGGGATGTTGGCCCATCCATAAAAGAAAAAGATTAAAAACCTATCTCATCAGATTAAAGTAAAATCCAGAGCTGCGAAGTCGCGGCTTTGTTTAAACATACTGAAATCAAGTTGTTTTGCGTGCTTTTTTTCGGAATAGTGGTACCGTCACTCTGCATCTATGGTTCGTCATCACTGCCTAAAAGTGCTCTTCATTTTTGAAAAGCCCCGCCGCTCCTTCAGTCATCACCACATACATTACAAATGCACCGTACAGTACTATACCGGTACCGGTAATAGCGCCTTGCGTTTCGTTTCAATCAAAGTTTATTTTTAGCTATCCCAGCCTACGCAAGCTCTCGTTCTTTGAACTACCCGGGAGTCCCGGGTAGTTCGAGGCCAGGACCCACGGGCAATAGTACTTTTACCGGGAGACTACTACAAAGCTACCAGTATAGCGGGTGTGATAAGTCAGCCCCCCCCCCCCCCTACACGTACCGTATACCATACTTTAATCAAGTAAAATAGATTTGCACTCATTACACCTCAGCGTTTAGGCGCACAGAAATGTTAATTTGTGTTGGTTTACCATGAATCAGACGCCATTCGATGCGGAATCGTTTGGACTTTGCTTTGTCGGAACCCCATTTGTTGTTCAGGCCTAGCTTCTGACAAATCATTGATTGTAGTACCGGTACTGATAGCGATAGTTTTGGTAGGAAAAAAGTCGGAATAGGAAGTTAATTACATGTAAAGTCGCTCTAAGTTGTTGAAATGTCTCAGCATAAGGTTGCTTTGACGCACATAACGACAATGATGTTTACGAAGATCTGCATTATCGTCATCATGGACACCAGTTGAAAATCTGTCCTGCGAGTTTGCCAGATAAGTGAAATGAGAAAAATCCACAGTTTGTTTTAGAGTTAATCCACATCGACACCACATTTTTATATGAAACTTCGTAAAGTAAGGAAAGCTCGCCGAGCGGCAAGTCCACGCCGAGCATTTCCAGCGAGCCGATGACTGCACTCGTCAGGGGGTTCTAATTTTATAGTGAAGCGAGGCGCGGCTGGTCCTGTGGATTGAGTCATGATCCTGTGGATTATCTCACGATTTGATCCAATTATGGCTTAGCTTAGTTCGTTATCGTAGACGGCATTGACGATGCTGTTATGCACGGTGGGCTGCGATAACAATGACACGAGAGACAAGCCTGCATCCCGCTGCAACTGTCTACGTGAATGGACATGTCCTGAGTGCGCTTTGCCACTGGCTACATTGTGACTTCTTGAGCCTTTTTAAATGCTTTGGAAGCACTATCATTTATCAACTCGCTCTTTCCTGACAAAAGAAGAGTCGCCAGACCGCAAGTCAAACGATGAGCCTCCTCTGGGTGTTGGGCTCAGTCTTCCTCGCCTTCGTCGCGGCTATTGACGCGGAGACGTTGGTGACAAGCTCCATACTACCCGTTCCCGGCTATTCCGTCCACACTGCGAGCGAAAGTGGTATATCCACGACGAGGTTCTTACGAACTAGCGCTGGCGTCGAAGATGATGACGACGCCATCGATGGCGATGGCAAGGAGAGAGCTGGGCTGTCCGTGCCCATCGCTGAAAAGGCCAAAGCCTTGTTCTCGTCTTCGAAAGTGACCCCCGAGCGCCTTCAAAAATGGCTCGCCGAGGGGAAACCTGCTGACACAGTTTTCGCTCGCATGCGTCTTGACAAAGAAGGAAATTGGCTGCTGTACCGCCCCCAGTTCACCGATTGGCTCAAGTACGTCGACGATTTGAGTGCCAAGAACCCCACGAAGGGGACGTCCGCGTTCTCAACACTGACTGCCCACTACGGCGACGATGCTCTGTACAAAATGATCGAAGATGCCGTGAAGTACGCGGGCCTGAAGGACCTCGCCACAAAATTGCAAAAGGAGCTAATGCAATACTGGATAACTACTGCAAAGGTCCCTGACGATGTCTTTCATGCGATGAATCTTGACAAAGTCGAGCGCTCCATTCTGAGCAACCCAGAGTTCACCGCTTGGGCCAAGTACGTGGACGATTTCAACGCAAGGTATCCCGAACAACCAGCGTTGATGGCCCCGGCGCTCAGGAAGTACTACAGTGATGGTGCTTTATTCAAAATGACCGACGAGGTGATAAGTGGTGGAGGATCCAAAAGCATCGCCACCAAGATACAGGATGAACTGCTTCACCTTTGGCTGAGCAGTAAAAAAACACCGGATGACGCGTTGGTAGAGCTCGGTCTCGGCAGGACAGTGGATACTCTTATGGAGAGCCCGCTCTTCAACACCTGGCTCAAGTACACGACTGCTTACAGCACCAAGTATCCCCAAGAAAAGTCGACAGTGATCGAGACTTTAAAACGAACATTCGGCGATATCAAAGTGGCGAGGATGCTTCAAAAAGCGAAAACAACAGATGCAACGCGAAGCATAGCGAAGCAATTGGAGTCGGCGCAGCTGGAGATGTGGTGGAACAGCGGGAAATCTGTCGACGACGTACTCGAGCTACTAGATTTCCGTATGAAATTTGACTTTACCGGTAATCCTCTCCTCAACACGTGGGTCTCGTATATGAATATGTTTCTCAAGGAGAACCCCGGTCAGGCGACTATGATGTTGACGAAGCTGGAGACGCGCTTCAAGGACAGAGCTTTGAACCAAATCCTCCTTGCAGCCATGAAATTCCCCAGCATGGAAAAGGCTGCCATTACGATTCAGACGAAAAGGATTCAGGGATATGTGGCGAATAACGAATCCCCAGTAAAGGTCTTCGAGTGGCTAAATCTTGACAACGTGGGAGATAAACTTCTCAGCGACCCTTTGTTCACGAAGTGGATGAAGTATGCGAAGGATTTCAACCAGAAGAATCCGAAGCACCAAGAATCATGGTTCACGCCAATTCGTGGGAACTATAACCCTGATCCTGTCAAACGGATGATCAAGACGGCGATGAACGATCCAAGCACTGTGAAAATTGCAAAACTCGTGGAGAGGGAGCGGTCCAAGCGCTGGCTAGACCAGAAAGATCCTCCTCGGCACGTGTTTCATTTCCTCGACCTCAACAAGGCTGGTGAAAAAACGCTTGCCAGTTCGGATTTCAAAGTATGGGCCAAGTATCTGAATGACTTCAACCATCGGTATCCCAACGAAAGAACGACGATGATCGATGCCTTGAAGAATAACTACCCCGACTGGGCTTTGGTGAAGATGTTTGCGGCAGCTAAGAAGGACCCCATCACGGAGAAACTGGCAATGAACTTGCAAAGTGCACTAATCAACAAATGGATTGTTGAAAAGAAGACGCTGGCTGACCTTAAACGAATGCCCATGGGGGGAGCAACCGGCGACGAAATGATCGCGAGATATGTCGAGAAAGTCAAGGCGTTGTCAGGAAATACCTCATAACTGAGTCTTTAGAGATAGATCGGAGCTGGGATATTGACAATGGAAAATATTCCTCGTTTTCGTGTTTACTTTGCAGGAGCTTTGGTATATGTTATTATCTATTTTAAAGTACTGATTCAAGTGATAACCCTTCAGTGCTACGTGAGTGTCTTATTGAGCAACAAGCAAGGGGCGACGATGGACTCCACAGACGCAGACGCCTCCATCTCCAAGGCGAAGCTGCACGAGGTAAGGACGAACCCCGCGCCCTTGCCAACACACACGCTAGCAACGCTCACGCAGCTCTGGCGCCGCAGACGTTCGACGTGCTGCCGAACCTCATCGACGTGCTCAAGGACGTGCTGTCGGCCAACTCGAGCCAGGAGACCATGCGCATCGGCGACGTCTCGGCCTCGGTAAGGCTCGAGTGCATACTGGGAGCAAGACGTTTCTAGGTTGCTCTAACGTGGTCGCTGGTCCATCGCAGGCCGTGTCAGTGAAGCAGAAGTACACGGAGGCGCTGGAGCTGCTGCGCTCGCTGCCGGGCACCGACACGTCGCTGGAGGAGCAGGAGACCGCCATCGCAGACGCCAAGGCAGAGCTCAAGCGCATTTCGTACGTTGCACTCGTTGTTGTGTGCTCTCAAGCTGCTGATGAGTGACATTTGTGTGTGTGTATGCTGCCATTCTGCAGAGATGTCGTGGAGCTGTACAGCAACACGCTGTACCGCGGAACGGACGAGCCGCGCGCCGAGATCAACGACGCCTTCTCCCGCAAGAGCCTCCTGAAGTGAGACCAAGTTCTCCCTCCAAACTAGCAATATACTACGTAGTACTACAGTACTTACTATATGTCGGAACACTTGGTGAGTTTTGCAGGAGCACTCGCGTCCTGAGTGTATTTATCAAACGCCTTTACCTACTCGAGCTTAGTAGAAACCGAGGAACCCCAGGAACTTCTTGGAGAACTCGACGCCCAGGAAGCAGGCAGCGTTGGCGGGGAACGCGCGCGCCATGGCGGGACCCACGCCGTTGAAAAGCGCCCCAGCACCCTCTTGCTTCATGAGCACCTGGAAGCAATGCACAATGCCACGGTACGTGCCCTCCGGCGCCGTCTGGATGCGCGACTTGATGACGTCGGGCGGGATGGCGATGACCCAGTTGATGATACCCGCAAATCCACCGGCGACGAACACACGGAAGGCGTTCAGGTCCGACGGGTCCTGGCCCTTGGGCGTCAGGCCGCGCTTGATTGCCTCAAACCCGCCGAAGTATCCCACAGAGCTGAATAGAACATGCCACCAGAGCAGTTAGTTAGTCGTCCACAATCTACTGCTTGCACCCAACGAAAAGTATCTGCAGAGCACTCACCCAGGAACGTCACGCAGCAGAGTGGCCTCCCAGCCGCGGAAGATGCTCGACAGGCCACCCGTGCGGTAAAGCTTCTTGGCGCAGTCAATCATGCCATCGTACAGCTTGGGCTCACCACGCTCCACAGCCTGAGCCTGGATCTGCAGCAAGCACTTGATGCGCTCGCCAGGCGCCATGACCACAGTGGCTGGGATGGCCGAGAACCCTCCAGCAAACATGATCTGACCCATGGACAGCGGAGCCGTGGGCGACTGGCCCGACGTCTTGATCTGCACGTGGTTTGCAACATTGCAATGGGTCAGAACTCACCCAAGGCAAAGATAACAACAGCCGCACTGGGAAGATGGCGGTGCACTCACCGCAATGAGCTTGCCCATGTCGTATCCCCAGAAGCACGTAGCGAAGATGGGGCTCACACCCACCAGCGGAGCCGACATGCCGCGGTACAGGCCGCGGAACTGCAATGTGGCAATGGAAGACAAGAAGAATTAGCGTCTTCTGCTCTGTTTCAGCAGCAGAACTCTCTGCCAACACTGTCGTACCCCGTCCTTAGCGACCATCTTGCGGGCGCAGTCGACGGCGCTCGAGTACATGGGCTGCTGGCCGGGCAGAGGCTTGGGCTGCGTCTGCATGTTGACCTTGATGAGGTCCAGCGGGTGGCCAGTTGCCACGAGGCACATGCCTGCCACAATGCATCCCCCACTCGTCAGGGTCAAATTGCAATGCTAAGTAGTAGACAAGAGACGTACCGCCGAACCCGCCGGTCACGAAGGACACCACGCCCGACGTCGCTGCAGATAGAGAGAGAGGAGGGGGACAAAGTGTCAACGCATTGTGATGCACTGCCAGCCAGCGATCTGGAGCCTGTTGAGCGTACGTTTGTTGGTCGCTTCCTCGCTCATGGTGGCTGGATTAACTTTAAGTGTGTGAAGAGGGAGGTGCGGGGCGGATCGAGGAGTGCGGCTGACGCTTCACGTTCGGATGTGCGGAGGGACTCGCCGTTTACGTGTGCAAGCAGTGAAAGCTGAAGGCTTCAAGTTGCCGCTCACTTGGGCTCAGTATGGGCAGTCGCGCTGAAATGCAAGATCGCGGCGTGATCGGATCTCGCAGGTCCGCACTTGGCGTTTGTATGCGTGTTAAATGATGCGCCTTCAAGGGGTATTGCGTTCTGATTAGCTATTGCATTTCACAGACTAGCGCCACCGACTCACCATATCAACACACGACATGCCACCGACAGCATAAGAGGAAGGCGTCGAGGTGACGCAGGGCGAGTGGTTCGCGCCGCATCTACTGTAGAGAGAAAGCCCGTCCAATACTCTGCATTGGACGAGTGCAATTGCGGCAGTTGGCTAACGTTGCCCGCCGGCCGCCATCCATCGAGGCCAAGTGCCGTCAGTGGTCGATTTTCCGCCACAAGAATCAAGCGCCGTGGCGTGGTACTCGGAGCTACTCGTTGTGAGCCGGCCTCGATTGCATGGGCATGCAGGCGTTGCCGCCAAATTCAACACGCTGTCGGAACAAACGGCCACGGCGGCAGCTTCAACCTGCTCGCGCGCATGCCGCGTACTGTTCACTTGTGTGAACGGTAACCGCCGCCAGCGCTGCATCCCAGGTGGCTGCTGGCCAGCCAGCCGACGGCAAGCAGGCCAGACCCGGGTGCATGTGAGTGAACCCACTGCACGCTGTACGTGAGCACTAGGCGGCGGCAACTTGACTGGTCCTGGCGCAGGACTGGTCTGCGCGGCTCGGACAGAGACGCGATCTTGCAGGGCCACAACCACCAGCTCGTCCTCAGCTCGTCGCCGCCGCCCGATTCGCCGAAATGAGTCACGCATAACGCGCCGTATTGGTTGTAAAGGCGACCTTGACGGACCGATTTCGACCAATGGAGAAGAGCGACCGTGACTCGGGTCGTGTTTTGACAGCACGTCCCACCGCAAACTGGAACATACCGGTCGGAATATCGTCGCATACCGCTCAAGCCGACTTGACGAATGTATGGCGCTAGCACTTTCCACCACCTTTTGAAACATAGAAAGCGGCCTGTTTCTGGGTGGGCTGGCGTTTCGATTCCGAGTGCGTTCTCTGCACTGCTCTCTCACTTCTCTTCTGCCGATGGCTCGATCATTGCTGAATTTGCCGGCTAGGGCGCAAGTGCTTCCCTGGCAGCCTTTCAGCTAAGAGCAGACGAAGAGTCTTCGAGGAAGAGCCACGTGAGCGCGGTCACCCACCGAAGCCACCTACGCAAAACTCGCTCGCGCCTGCGTGTTGCACCCACCACCTGCACCCACGCCTCCACTCTCTCTGTCCGCAACTTCGTTTGCGTCTTCTAGCAGCAGCTGCAGACCCCCGTTGCCCTGTTTGTACCTGTGCAATCAATCTCACCAAGCAGTGCCAGGCTTACGCTACTCAAGTCGAGCCTGCACACACACACGCCGTAATGGAAGTGCAGGTGGACACCATGCCGATCAACCAGACTTCCAAGAAGCGCAAGAGCCTCTTCGCCGCGGCGTCCTCCATCGTACCCGCCTGTGGCTCCATGCGCTCGCCGCTGACCACGCCGTTGGCCACTGCTCCGGTATCGCCATCGGCTGCTTCATCCTCTTCAACCGACGGTGTCAACCTGTCGGCGGCGCTGACGGCACTCAAGGTGTCGCTCAAGCGCGACCTTGATAGCTTCGCGCCACCCACCCCGGCCGTCTCGCCAGCCCACGGACGCAGCATGAACAAGCGCGCGCGCTTCGACTTTGAATCGATCGAGGAGGAGACGCAAGCGGACGCCGAGGAGCAGCAACGAGTCAAGGCACCCACAGCTCCTACGACCACGAACGCGCTGCTGGCGGTCAGCAACCGCATCAAGTTCGAGCTAGAGAAGCGCCGACGCCGCGATCGTGAACGGGCGCAGAAGCCTCGCAGAAGGAAACAACTGAGCTACTTCGCCATCGTCGGAGCCTTCCAGCGCGCCGCGCACGAGCGCGAGGTCGCGCTGCAGCTCGAGTGCGTCGTAGAGGCGTCGACGGACTGACAACACATCGTCGAGCACCGGCATCTGGTCGTCCGACCGGACGGGACGCACCGAAGGCCGCTGTTTCATTCCTGCCTGCCACTTCGTGGCCTCGAGCGTTTTGAGCTATCTATTCGAGCCACATAGTCTTGTTCAAATAACTATCGTACCAATACAGAGAAACATACTGTACGCGCACTCCCCCATGTTGCTTCGCATGCTATTAATACTGTACGCTGAGATGTCCTTCCCTGCCACGAGGCCCCCAACGTCGCATCCACATGTCGCGGCATTGAGCAGACATCGGTCCACCACATCTCCACCTGGCCGCACATTACACTCGCTACGGATGAATATCGTGAAGCTGCCGACAGATTGAGTTTATCTTGAATAAACTATGGTAATCATGCCCAGAAAAAACCCAGAACCGTCATTATTCACCAATCAAACTTTGGCTACAGGTCTACTAACCAATCATCGTCAATAGGGTTAGGGTTACGCGCTGCCGACTCTCGTGCCGACGTATAATGTCGGCAGCTCCCCCAAAATATGTGAACGAGACATACGAGCCACTAGTTTGCCACGTATCACTTTCATATCTGCGACTCTGCCGACAACAGACAGCAAGAAACAATGGGCCTGCAAGACCTCGCTCCAGCAAACACACAAAGGGCGCAGAAGACTGCGATCAATGCGTTTGAGCGATTCCTTACGTCAGAGAGTGTTAATATGGGCTTCATCGCTGCGTGTCTTCTCAACGACCAGGACGGGTCTGCGTGTGTGAAGCTCATGGATCGCTTTGGCGTGTACCTGGCTTTTGTGGATGGCAGGGCTGGGAAACCGCTCGCGCGGAACTCGGTTATGAGCTACTACCGCCATGTCAAAAACTGGTTGCTTGACAGCTACCCCAAGCACCGCGCTGCCATCGAAAAGAAGCTTCTGAAGATGGCGCAAACACTGGAGCGCTATTGCCTAAAACGAAGCGAGGGAGGGGTGGTGAAGAAGGCGCCGGCCTGCACCAAGGAGGACCTGCGAATCCTTATGGATGGAATCTACTATGATGCTGCAAGTTCGAAGGACTACCAGGACGCTGCACTGCTTGCGCTAATGTGGTACACGTTTGGGAGGGCTTCAGATCTCGGGTTTGTCGCTAAGAGTAGCCTGTCCGTCAGCGCTGATGGTGTCGTTTTCGTCCGGCTGATTCGTGTGAAGACCTCGGAAGAACAAGGTCTCTCCTTATTCCCCGAGAAGGACAGGTTTATTACCTGTCCTTTGCACGCTGTAGCGATGGCGCTGGTGATGCAGGATTTTCCGTCGTCTCAAGTCTTGGAGCATCCTCAGTTATTTGATGGTAGCGCCGAGAATTTGGCTGCTCCCGACGATGTACCACTTGTTGAGGCTCTGGCCTGCTGCTCGCTTAGCAATGCACCTGATGATTCTCACGACGATGAGATCCGGAAACCAAAAACCATGAAAATTCACGGATACGTGAACCGCGTTGTCAAGGCTGCAACGAAAGCGCAGGCAAGAGCTAAGCCAACGCCCAACCTCTCCTCGCACTCCTTTCGGCGAGGTGGCGCTCAGCACGCCAACAGTGATCCGTCGCTTTGTGCGCAGTGGATATTTGATCGGGGCTCGTGGAACATGACGGCCACGAATAAGGCATTCGCCTATGTCTTTAACACGACGAGCGAAGACCAAAAAGTTTCCAGGGTGTTGAGTGGGTGGGACTCATGCCAGAAGCCACCTGTCCCGATGCTGTCGTGGTTCGACTCGGCTACAAAGAGTCAAGCTTTCTCCCTCGCTGCTCTACTCTTCCAAACGAGCATGAATACCCAAGACCCTGAAAAGCGCCTAAATGACAGAGTGGCTGATGTCCTTGTCTCCGCCCTGATCCAGCGGTTTCCAGAAGTTTTGGATCGGTATCCAATGTGCCCCTACGTCACTAGAATGCGCGAGTGTCTGCTGGTACTCGGTATCTCTAAGGCTCAAGTTTTGGCGTGGAGCTCGGAACTTCAGCAGGCGGCTACCCTGAAATCCCAGAGTACAGCTGTGGATAATGCCCCAGAGTTCACGAAGGAGGAGCGATTAATCAACCACCAAAATTGTGTCATTGGCGAGTTGGTTTCGATGAACCAAGAGCTGACGAAGCGGCTGAGCGCAATGGAGGAGAGGCTTGCCACTGTTGAATACGGCGACCAGCGCATCACGGATCCTTCGATTGACACAAACCCGGTCACGAAAGACGTATACCCGGGGCAAAATGCATCAAAAACAAGTTCGTGCGGTTCAAAGGCCCATCCAAAGACTCCGCAAGCAATCTGGTTCGAGTGGTATGTCAAGACCCCCAAACTCTGGGAAGTGTGCGAATCACGACAGAAGAAGTCCACGTACAAGCAAATCACGAACTATATGAAGCTGTTTCTCCCAAATGGGTTCGCGCTGGACCCTACCTCCGAGACCTACTCGGACGACGTGATGTGTATCGGCCAAGAAGCGGAGACGAACTTGTACAAGTTCTTTGAAGATCATGGAGTGACTCGGAAGCACGGTTCGTCTGTTTTAAAGGTCCTCCGCGAGCTTCATCGTGCTGGCAAACTGGACTTGAAAATCAAAGCGTACTATGCTCATGTCAACGCCGGAACTATTTGCGACCCCGCACCAAGTCAGCTAAATCAGATTCTTGCCATCCGGGGCTAATCCACCCGAATGCGCCGGTCTCGACTTGAGTAGGAGGTGGGGATACTACGGGCGAGCTATGAAGTAAATAAATGCATATCCATGGTGCTTAACTTGTGTTTAGTTGGCTCACTAGTGCACTCTTAAGCCTGAAGCTTAACATATACCGCCAGTGTCACATTAAATCGCGCGAGATAATACGAAACTGCTCGAGTTTTACGTTAACTCGCGCGAGTTAATATGAAGCGCAGGCAGATTCACAGGCAGTTTCGTATTATCTCGCGCGAGTTAACCTGAAACTCTAGCAGTTTCGTATTATCTCGCGCGAGTTAATGTGAATCTGCCCGCGCTTCATATTAACTCGCGCGAGTTAACGTGAAACTCGAGTAGTTTCGTATTATCTCGCGCGAGTTAATGTGAATCTGCCCGCGTTTCATATTAACTCGCGCGAGTTAATGTGAATCTGCCCGAGTTTCGTATTAACTCGCGCGAGTTAATGTGAATCTGCCCGCGTTTCATATTAACTCGCGCGAGTTAATGTGAATCTACGTCTGAGTTAGATTCTGAGCCAATCTGATTCCACAAATGTGTGGCACAGCGAACGCCCCCTAAACATCTCCTTTACTATCTCACTTTGCTTTTGGGGTAAAACGCCAACCCAACATGAGCAAACGCAAGTGCGTCAACCGAACGGAACAAGAAAAGATCAATCTACTGAAGGAGTGGAGAGACAACCCCGAATGGGACATCCAAGAGGCATCACGACGGCTTGAAGTGAAGGAGGCCACGCTCCGCGGATGGAAAAAGCTCTATTGGCACCGTTTGGACAGCTTTGTAGGCTCCAAGCGGAAACGAAAGAAAGGAAAGGGCCCCGGCCCGCGACGCAAGTTAAAACCGTACGAAGACCGAGTTGTTGAATACTTCTTCAGCTTACGCGAGGAAGGCAAGGGCCGTTTTGGGGATATTCTGTTTTACTGCCAGAACATTGATGATTTCTTAAGAGATTTTCCGGAACTCAGCGGCCAGAAATCATGGGTTGACCGCTTTATCAAGCACTACTCCAAAAAGGTGGATTCCGATGATGAAGGAGTTTCTGGCGGTGTTGGTACCTGTTCTGGCGGTGATGGACCTATTTCTGGTGGTGGCGGAGCTAATTCGGACCATTTAGTAACTAATTCGGGCGGTTGCGACGGCGAGGAAGCTAATTCGGACCGTGTTTTAGTTAATTCGGATGGTGGCGACGGCGAGGAAGCTAATTCGGACCGTGCTGTAGTTAATTCGGATGGTGGCGACGGCGAGGAAGCTAATTCGGACCGTGCTGTAGTTAATTCGGATGGTGGCGACGGCGAGGAAGCTAATTCGGACCGTGCTGTAGTTAATTCGGATGGTGGCGACGGCGAGGAAGCTAATTCGGACCGTGTTTTAGTTAATTCGGACGGCGGCGGAGATAATCCGGACAGCGGCGGAGCTAAATCGGATAGTGAAGGCGATAAACCGGACAAAGAGGCCGATAAATCGGACAGAGGAGGCGCTAACACGGACAACGATGCAGCAAGAAGTGGTGGCACTGTCGTGCAAAAGGCCGGAGTCAGTGGCGATGGTGAAATTTGTGAGCGTAGTGGTGATGAAAGCGTCTCTGGTGAAGTGTCAATCGCTCGTAAGAAGGGCGCAGATGCGGCACAAGACGTGAATGAACTTTCCGGTGATGATGAATGTATGTTTGGTGGCGCTGATGATGCTAGTAGCGGTGAGAGTGCTGCTAGCAGTGGTTGTGCGAGTGACTCGGATGATAGTCTATTTGAGGTCGATACTCATGAAAAAAAGACCCCCGCTTGCCCAAAGAAGCAGATATTCTTCAGGAAGCGGTACCCAAAAAACCAGGTGGTGTTGGAGTGGTCGCGTGCCGACAAGTACGTGTGCCTATTTCCCAGGGATCTGAACTGCTTGCTTCCGGACCAGTTGCTGACAGAAACGACACTAGACTACTTTGTCCATCGATACATGAAGCCAGCACCTGGTGTATTGTGTTTTTGTGGGACCGATCTTTATAGATCCATTGAGTTTGCGTGGAGATCAAAAAAATCGGCAATGTGTGGCGAATTCGACTGGTCGGCTTATCCCAATGTGATTTTAATTGTTTCTGGCGTCAAACACTACAGTCTTCTCGTCGTGGAAAATGCCATGCAAAATGGGCCAACAGGAATGTTCCACGTTAACAGCCTGAAAGGTGCTCATGACTCTGCGTACGTGTTCAACATGATGAGATGGCACCTTGCCAAAGAAAGACACAAGTACCCGAACCTAACACCCCTGGGCACGTATACCGCTGGTGTGTTCGATACCAAGCCGCAGCAATCTAACTGCGTCGACTGTGGACTGTACGTCCTTCACTACATGGAGAAAATAGGAAAACACATTTTGGAGCTACAGGAGACATCTACGACGACTATGCCTTCGATCCAGGAGTATTTAGCGACGTGGACATCTGGATCATTCACCGCCAGATCCGCAGCCAAGCGTCGCAATGCCATGTACCAGACGATTACGGATGCAGCTAGTGAAACGAAGACATGAAGGAAGTTAGTATAGTTTACGAAGAATATACCAAGTTTTTTTATTGCATCTGCTTTGAGCAACCAAGCAAATAGGACAGTAGCCAGTTGACGCTGAAATCTATTCGAGTCGATGTGAGACGAGGAATTATTGCGGCCCATGGGCAGCAGGTCCTTGCCCGAGTCGATGGTCTCGTAGAGCAGGTTGGGGCTGGCGTCCTCCCCCTCCCCTTGGAAGGCGACCGACTTGGCCGGCTGGGAGATGGTCAAGTGAAGCTCGCCCTTGGCGTCGCAGCTCATGAGCTCCGGCACCTTGACGATGCGGTACCAGTCGCCCATGGGGCACGCCACCAGGCCCAGCGGCCCCTCCACGTCGCCCAGCACGTTGTCGCGCTTGAGTCCATCGAAGTCCAGCACCAGGAAGCGCAGTGACGTGGCCGCGCGCAGGTCGAAGCCCCGCGAGCCGAGCTCGAACGTCTCGTTCCACTCGGGCTCCAGCGTCTACTTGCCCATGCGCGTCTTGAAGCTGCAGCCCGCGGCTACCGGCTTCCCCTTGGCGTCTAGCACCGTGACCTGCATGAACGGGTCGCTATAGCTGTTCAGGTCCCCCACGAGCAGGTCGTGCCTACCCGCGATCCCCACGAAGAGCTGCTGCAGCGGCATCTTGTTGTGGAGTCTCGACACTTTCGTGCTTTGACGCGTTCGGCGAGGCATCGATATCCTCCAAGTTTAAGTTATGTGGACCACTTTACACGTCGGCCAAATGTCGGCGTGTCGGCAGATTCACGCTATGGATGAATATCGTGAAGCTGCCGACAGATTGAGTTTATCTTGAATAAACTATGGTAATCATGCCCAGAAAAAACCCAGAACCGTCATTATTCACCAATCAAACTTTGGCTACAGGTCTACTAACCAATCATCGTCAATAGGGTTAGGGTTACGCGCTGCCGACTCTCGTGCCGACGTATAATGTCGGCAGCTCCCCCAAAATATGTGAACGAGACATACGAGCCACTAGTTTGCCACGTATCACTTTCATATCTGCGACTCTGCCGACAACAGACAGCAAGAAACAATGGGCCTGCAAGACCTCGCTCCAGCAAACACACAAAGGGCGCAGAAGACTGCGATCAATGCGTTTGAGCGATTCCTTACGTCAGAGAGTGTTAATATGGGCTTCATCGCTGCGTGTCTTCTCAACGACCAGGACGGGTCTGCGTGTGTGAAGCTCATGGATCGCTTTGGCGTGTACCTGGCTTTTGTGGATGGCAGGGCTGGGAAACCGCTCGCGCGGAACTCGGTTATGAGCTACTACCGCCATGTCAAAAACTGGTTGCTTGACAGCTACCCCAAGCACCGCGCTGCCATCGAAAAGAAGCTTCTGAAGATGGCGCAAACACTGGAGCGCTATTGCCTAAAACGAAGCGAGGGAGGGGTGGTGAAGAAGGCGCCGGCCTGCACCAAGGAGGACCTGCGAATCCTTATGGATGGAATCTACTATGATGCTGCAAGTTCGAAGGACTACCAGGACGCTGCACTGCTTGCGCTAATGTGGTACACGTTTGGGAGGGCTTCAGATCTCGGGTTTGTCGCTAAGAGTAGCCTGTCCGTCAGCGCTGATGGTGTCGTTTTCGTCCGGCTGATTCGTGTGAAGACCTCGGAAGAACAAGGTCTCTCCTTATTCCCCGAGAAGGACAGGTTTATTACCTGTCCTTTGCACGCTGTAGCGATGGCGCTGGTGATGCAGGATTTTCCGTCGTCTCAAGTCTTGGAGCATCCTCAGTTATTTGATGGTAGCGCCGAGAATTTGGCTGCTCCCGACGATGTACCACTTGTTGAGGCTCTGGCCTGCTGCTCGCTTAGCAATGCACCTGATGATTCTCACGACGATGAGATCCGGAAACCAAAAACCATGAAAATTCACGGATACGTGAACCGCGTTGTCAAGGCTGCAACGAAAGCGCAGGCAAGAGCTAAGCCAACGCCCAACCTCTCCTCGCACTCCTTTCGGCGAGGTGGCGCTCAGCACGCCAACAGTGATCCGTCGCTTTGTGCGCAGTGGATATTTGATCGGGGCTCGTGGAACATGACGGCCACGAATAAGGCATTCGCCTATGTCTTTAACACGACGAGCGAAGACCAAAAAGTTTCCAGGGTGTTGAGTGGGTGGGACTCATGCCAGAAGCCACCTGTCCCGATGCTGTCGTGGTTCGACTCGGCTACAAAGAGTCAAGCTTTCTCCCTCGCTGCTCTACTCTTCCAAACGAGCATGAATACCCAAGACCCTGAAAAGCGCCTAAATGACAGAGTGGCTGATGTCCTTGTCTCCGCCCTGATCCAGCGGTTTCCAGAAGTTTTGGATCGGTATCCAATGTGCCCCTACGTCACTAGAATGCGCGAGTGTCTGCTGGTACTCGGTATCTCTAAGGCTCAAGTTTTGGCGTGGAGCTCGGAACTTCAGCAGGCGGCTACCCTGAAATCCCAGAGTACAGCTGTGGATAATGCCCCAGAGTTCACGAAGGAGGAGCGATTAATCAACCACCAAAATTGTGTCATTGGCGAGTTGGTTTCGATGAACCAAGAGCTGACGAAGCGGCTGAGCGCAATGGAGGAGAGGCTTGCCACTGTTGAATACGGCGACCAGCGCATCACGGATCCTTCGATTGACACAAACCCGGTCACGAAAGACGTATACCCGGGGCAAAATGCATCAAAAACAAGTTCGTGCGGTTCAAAGGCCCATCCAAAGACTCCGCAAGCAATCTGGTTCGAGTGGTATGTCAAGACCCCCAAACTCTGGGAAGTGTGCGAATCACGACAGAAGAAGTCCACGTACAAGCAAATCACGAACTATATGAAGCTGTTTCTCCCAAATGGGTTCGCGCTGGACCCTACCTCCGAGACCTACTCGGACGACGTGATGTGTATCGGCCAAGAAGCGGAGACGAACTTGTACAAGTTCTTTGAAGATCATGGAGTGACTCGGAAGCACGGTTCGTCTGTTTTAAAGGTCCTCCGCGAGCTTCATCGTGCTGGCAAACTGGACTTGAAAATCAAAGCGTACTATGCTCATGTCAACGCCGGAACTATTTGCGACCCCGCACCAAGTCAGCTAAATCAGATTCTTGCCATCCGGGGCTAATCCACCCGAATGCGCCGGTCTCGACTTGAGTAGGAGGTGGGGATACTACGGGCGAGCTATGAAGTAAATAAATGCATATCCATGGTGCTTAACTTGTGTTTAGTTGGCTCACTAGTGCACTCTTAAGCCTGAAGCTTAACATATACCGCCAGTGTCACATTAAATCGCGCGAGATAATACGAAACTGCTCGAGTTTTACGTTAACTCGCGCGAGTTAATATGAAGCGCAGGCAGATTCACAGGCAGTTTCGTATTATCTCGCGCGAGTTAACCTGAAACTCTAGCAGTTTCGTATTATCTCGCGCGAGTTAATGTGAATCTGCCCGCGCTTCATATTAACTCGCGCGAGTTAACGTGAAACTCGAGTAGTTTCGTATTATCTCGCGCGAGTTAATGTGAATCTGCCCGCGTTTCATATTAACTCGCGCGAGTTAATGTGAATCTGCCCGAGTTTCGTATTAACTCGCGCGAGTTAATGTGAATCTGCCCGCGTTTCATATTAACTCGCGCGAGTTAATGTGAATCTACGTCTGAGTTAGATTCTGAGCCAATCTGATTCCACAAATGTGTGGCACAGCGAACGCCCCCTAAACATCTCCTTTACTATCTCACTTTGCTTTTGGGGTAAAACGCCAACCCAACATGAGCAAACGCAAGTGCGTCAACCGAACGGAACAAGAAAAGATCAATCTACTGAAGGAGTGGAGAGACAACCCCGAATGGGACATCCAAGAGGCATCACGACGGCTTGAAGTGAAGGAGGCCACGCTCCGCGGATGGAAAAAGCTCTATTGGCACCGTTTGGACAGCTTTGTAGGCTCCAAGCGGAAACGAAAGAAAGGAAAGGGCCCCGGCCCGCGACGCAAGTTAAAACCGTACGAAGACCGAGTTGTTGAATACTTCTTCAGCTTACGCGAGGAAGGCAAGGGCCGTTTTGGGGATATTCTGTTTTACTGCCAGAACATTGATGATTTCTTAAGAGATTTTCCGGAACTCAGCGGCCAGAAATCATGGGTTGACCGCTTTATCAAGCACTACTCCAAAAAGGTGGATTCCGATGATGAAGGAGTTTCTGGCGGTGTTGGTACCTGTTCTGGCGGTGATGGACCTATTTCTGGTGGTGGCGGAGCTAATTCGGACCATTTAGTAACTAATTCGGGCGGTTGCGACGGCGAGGAAGCTAATTCGGACCGTGTTTTAGTTAATTCGGATGGTGGCGACGGCGAGGAAGCTAATTCGGACCGTGCTGTAGTTAATTCGGATGGTGGCGACGGCGAGGAAGCTAATTCGGACCGTGCTGTAGTTAATTCGGATGGTGGCGACGGCGAGGAAGCTAATTCGGACCGTGCTGTAGTTAATTCGGATGGTGGCGACGGCGAGGAAGCTAATTCGGACCGTGTTTTAGTTAATTCGGACGGCGGCGGAGATAATCCGGACAGCGGCGGAGCTAAATCGGATAGTGAAGGCGATAAACCGGACAAAGAGGCCGATAAATCGGACAGAGGAGGCGCTAACACGGACAACGATGCAGCAAGAAGTGGTGGCACTGTCGTGCAAAAGGCCGGAGTCAGTGGCGATGGTGAAATTTGTGAGCGTAGTGGTGATGAAAGCGTCTCTGGTGAAGTGTCAATCGCTCGTAAGAAGGGCGCAGATGCGGCACAAGACGTGAATGAACTTTCCGGTGATGATGAATGTATGTTTGGTGGCGCTGATGATGCTAGTAGCGGTGAGAGTGCTGCTAGCAGTGGTTGTGCGAGTGACTCGGATGATAGTCTATTTGAGGTCGATACTCATGAAAAAAAGACCCCCGCTTGCCCAAAGAAGCAGATATTCTTCAGGAAGCGGTACCCAAAAAACCAGGTGGTGTTGGAGTGGTCGCGTGCCGACAAGTACGTGTGCCTATTTCCCAGGGATCTGAACTGCTTGCTTCCGGACCAGTTGCTGACAGAAACGACACTAGACTACTTTGTCCATCGATACATGAAGCCAGCACCTGGTGTATTGTGTTTTTGTGGGACCGATCTTTATAGATCCATTGAGTTTGCGTGGAGATCAAAAAAATCGGCAATGTGTGGCGAATTCGACTGGTCGGCTTATCCCAATGTGATTTTAATTGTTTCTGGCGTCAAACACTACAGTCTTCTCGTCGTGGAAAATGCCATGCAAAATGGGCCAACAGGAATGTTCCACGTTAACAGCCTGAAAGGTGCTCATGACTCTGCGTACGTGTTCAACATGATGAGATGGCACCTTGCCAAAGAAAGACACAAGTACCCGAACCTAACACCCCTGGGCACGTATACCGCTGGTGTGTTCGATACCAAGCCGCAGCAATCTAACTGCGTCGACTGTGGACTGTACGTCCTTCACTACATGGAGAAAATAGGAAAACACATTTTGGAGCTACAGGAGACATCTACGACGACTATGCCTTCGATCCAGGAGTATTTAGCGACGTGGACATCTGGATCATTCACCGCCAGATCCGCAGCCAAGCGTCGCAATGCCATGTACCAGACGATTACGGATGCAGCTAGTGAAACGAAGACATGAAGGAAGTTAGTATAGTTTACGAAGAATATACCAAGTTTTTTTATTGCATCTGCTTTGAGCAACCAAGCAAATAGGACAGTAGCCAGTTGACGCTGAAATCTATTCGAGTCGATGTGAGACGAGGAATTATTGCGGCCCATGGGCAGCAGGTCCTTGCCCGAGTCGATGGTCTCGTAGAGCAGGTTGGGGCTGGCGTCCTCCCCCTCCCCTTGGAAGGCGACCGACTTGGCCGGCTGGGAGATGGTCAAGTGAAGCTCGCCCTTGGCGTCGCAGCTCATGAGCTCCGGCACCTTGACGATGCGGTACCAGTCGCCCATGGGGCACGCCACCAGGCCCAGCGGCCCCTCCACGTCGCCCAGCACGTTGTCGCGCTTGAGTCCATCGAAGTCCAGCACCAGGAAGCGCAGTGACGTGGCCGCGCGCAGGTCGAAGCCCCGCGAGCCGAGCTCGAACGTCTCGTTCCACTCGGGCTCCAGCGTCTACTTGCCCATGCGCGTCTTGAAGCTGCAGCCCGCGGCTACCGGCTTCCCCTTGGCGTCTAGCACCGTGACCTGCATGAACGGGTCGCTATAGCTGTTCAGGTCCCCCACGAGCAGGTCGTGCCTACCCGCGATCCCCACGAAGAGCTGCTGCAGCGGCATCTTGTTGTGGAGTCTCGACACTTTCGTGCTTTGACGCGTTCGGCGAGGCATCGATATCCTCCAAGTTTAAGTTATGTGGACCACTTTACACGTCGGCCAAATGTCGGCGTGTCGGCAGATTCACGCTATGGTAGCGTGGCACGACAAACACCAGGCCCAGCCACACAGTCCGCCAGCCAGGCGATACATGTACATGCAGCGTGTTCTGTCGACACTACACATCCGTGAAACCGGCAGCAACGCACTAAAAATCGCCTGGAAACGCCATGAGAAGCTGGCGAGACAGTAGCATGCCGCTGGAATAGCCAGCGCCCAAGCCTTTCACGATGTTGTTCGGTGTCAAATTTTGGTGGAAAACGGCCATCGTACTTAACTGGTTCGCGGGCTGGTGGCCCGCTTGAATTCGCAGTTCTTAACTTTCGAGAATACGGTTAAAGTTTGCTCAGCCGTTTGTTTTCGTTATTGGTTTTCCACGACTTGAATACAGACACCCCCGGCAGATTTACGAAGATGGGACCAATAAAGTCTGCAAGATTATCAGATTCGCACAGGGTTGAAAAAGATGCAAATGTATTGAGTTAATGACATCAATGCTTAGTTGCAAAGTGGGGAATGCGGCGAATGACCAATGCCCCCAGCAATCCCTAATCGTATCTGGTGTAACTGCGTTCCTAACCTACGACGCCCATTCCAAAGCCATTAGAATGCATATCTTCTGCTAAGGCAGTCCTTCAATGTATCTATCGACTTACAACGTCGATGGTATGTCAAGGGTGACCTCGCGCGATGCTTTCCTGACATTGAGCCCCGTTACGGACGAGCTTGCAGCATGGGCAAAACCTCCGTGGCATGCAATTGAAGAAGACCGCCGACTAGTAAAGCTCAGTGAAACTACGATAGCTAATTGGTACTCCTCTACTTCTTGACGCTATGAAAGCATTTTCGCTGCAGACAATAGCTAACTGGTCAGTTGTTTTGAATCGGAAGTTTTGGGCTCGGTTAGGACCACGGTAAAGCATTATCGTTTTGAGTGACACATATACAAACTACTCCTTTTGAACTTGTACCCGTGCCTCAGCTGGAGGCATTCGCTTTACCCAGTCCACTACATGTATCCGTCCGGGACACATTTCCGGCCACCTAACAGACTATACAAAAAGCAAGATAGAAAGACTGCTAGCGCATTGTCATGAACCATATTTCCGGTCACTCCAGCCCAATACAAAAACCTAGTGTGCTACACGTCGACCCAAGCAATGATGCTCGTACGGATACGAGGTTGAGCTACGATGAGTGTAGCTGCCGGGACCACTTGCTGCAGGGCGTGGGCTACACCAGCTTATGCTTGAGGATGACCGCCAAGATGCCGCCGCCGATACGCAGCTTGAGTTGGTCAATTGCTTGCTCTAGATTTCCAAAGTAATAGCACACTACTTCCTCTGTAGACGCCTCTGCCCGTTTGCCTTCGAGTATCCTTGCCTTCCGGAATTATATGTTGTCTGAGTGTTTCTTGGTCCACCTGCCAACGAATTTGCGATCCGAAAACGCCTTTGGAACTTGTCGGCGTGCGGATACAATAGCAGCCTGGCGGATAAGGAATCGGAGCTCAGCGAACCCAATACAAAACCCGCGAGAAGCTCGGTGCTCGATGATTTTGAGCAGACCTTCCTCAGCTCCGTCGGACAGGTAGGTGAGCATCGGTCCACCACTGGTATACGTCGCCAGCTACTCGAACACGCAAATTCTCGTACGGCAGGCCAAGTATAGTCGCTGATTTCCGAATAGACATCCCTTCTCCAACAAGCTGAATGCCGGGCTTGTATTTCTCCACCTACTCTGATGTAATCGCAGTCATAGCCACCAACGCAAAATGGCGCGAACTGGGTCGTATCGTACATCAAACGATAGAGCAAATGAGCGGGAAGCCAACGATTCAAGCTATCCAATCAAACTGTTTGTTTTAGACACGTGGCGGCAGCTCAAAAATGGTCAGTTAACATAGGATTGGCTCGGCCGGAAATGTGTCCCGGCCGGAAATGTGTCCCGGACGGATAGTGCATCGTCAGACTTGTTTTTGGTTTGACGTGAAAATACGAGCACTTCTTCCCGTTCTGATATCATTTGGATGAAGTCGATCATCTATGCCATCGATCACGAGCTTGCTAGCGACACCAGTACTAGTAGCGGACATCACGTTAGCAGAGTTTGCGTGCGGCGCAGGGCCCACGGGCGCGAGCGTGGCGTTGTCTGTCTCCCCCTCCGCCACCGCGTTGGCAGCCGGGTTCACGCGCGGACACTACACGCCCGAGAGGCCGAAGTTGACGAGCTGCAGCGACGGCTTGAGGATCACGCGCAACGACGCGCCGTCACGCACGGCCTCCACGATGGCGGGCACGAGCTTGGCCTTGTACTCGCTGACGAGCGCGGCGGCGTCCGCGCCGTGCCACTGCACCATGGCGTTGGACTCGGCGTCCGCGTCCGCGTACATGAATTTCTTCTCGCTGATGGCCACCTGCTCCTACTGCAGCATCTTCTCCACGTCCACGCACGCTCGAGCGTCTTGACCTTGGCGTAGCCCGTGCGCGCCTAGATGACGCACCGATTCTCCTCCACTTCGCGCGCGTTGGGCGCCAGCCACACGGAGCCAAAGTCGCGGTTGATGGCGGCCACGCGGTACTCGACATGGAAGCGCACCTGCTTACCCACGCAAAGCCTGCGCAGGTGCACGCGACTCGCCCATGCGTACGGCTCGTTGCTCTGCTCGGGCGAGCGCGCCAGCCGCGGCGCCTGCAGCGACAACAGCGTCAGCAGCAATACCGGCAGCTGCAGCCACGAGACTCAGCAATGTCAACACGACTACGAAAACTTGCTGGGACAGCGTCGGAGGTTGGCGAGCGCTGGGTCCTTTAATATCCGCTTGCCCAGAACTACGTGTTCTCCTGCCCTAGGTGCGAGCGTGTTCAGCGCAATACAGGTAGTACTACCACTTCCGACACCAGCTGTTGTGTATTTTTCATGTACATGAAAAATTATTGCAGGATTTAGCCACTACAGACTAATTGACGCCACTTTGAGCATCAGATCGACAATCTCGCCGTCGGCATCGCCCTCTTCAACGCCCTCGTCCTCGCCGTCTTCGTCCGACTCGTCGTTTCCACGAAGGGGAGTCGCAAGACCAGTCTTTTGCCAACAGTGCGCCACCGTCTTGGCCTCCGTAGACGACCACAGCAGCGAGCTCCATTGCATCGCCTGAAGCTGGTCTATTTTGTATGCAGACTGCCCATTAACATTTGCATCAGACTCAAACCTTTCGATCCCGTGGTCAATCTGTAACGACCTAAAGCGTGCCTTGAAGGACGCAATAACACCGGCGTCCAGAGGCTGCAGATAGGTGGTAGTATTGGCCGGCAGCTTCTGAACTTTGATGTTCGTCAGCACCATGTTGCCGAGAGAATGGGAGGACACGTTGTCAACAAGCAGCAGGATATGCCGCTTTGCAGCACGCATCTCTTTGTCCAGCTGCAGCAACCAGTTCTGGTAGATCTTCGAGTTCATCCAGGCCTTGGTACTCTTGCGATACAGGTAGCCGAGCTGTTCAGCCGTCTTCTTACCAAAGCACCGCGGCTTTTGGGCCTTGCCAATAAATAAAACGGGGAGCGAGTCGCTCCCGTCTGCATTGGTAGTCAGCGCTAGCGTTAGCCGAGTCTTGTTTTTCTTGACGCCTTTTGTTGTTGCCGTGCAAATACTCCGCCCAGGCGCGGCTGCGTAGTACAGCCCGGTCTCGTCCATGTTGTAGGTGTCGTGTGCGTCGTAGCAGTCGGTGATCTCCTGCATGGCACGGCGTCCTTCTCTCACTACGTCGGCGTCAGCAGAGCCAGCCTCGCCGTGTCGCGGTCTGTAGCGTAGCTTGTGCCGCTTGAGAAACCCGGTCAGCCAGCCAACGGAGAGTCCGACATCGAGCGCAGGCCCGCCTACATCTTCTCTAATCTGCTCGGCCTTCCTAGTGATAGCTTTGCGGTTAAGACACAGCCCCCTCGCTTCTACGCTACCCACCCACTCCTCTAAATTCTTTTCTAAAGCAGGCGCCTTTACCTTTAGCGGCTTACGTCGTTTGCCCTCACCGTACTCTGGTTTCTTGATAGTGCTTGCGTTCTTTAGTATGTCAGATACTGTGTTGCGGGCTGGGGCTTTGCGCAGCCGGAATGCTCGCTTGGACCACCGCGCTAGCTCTGAATGGGTCATGCCAGGCTCCGCTGCGCTCTTGTCAATCAGCTCGCGCTTGTTCTCGATCGTCAGCCAGCGTCCCATTGCTCCCTCGGAAGGGGGCCACAGCGCTCAGAAGCCAGTCTGCGGCGAGTGGTGGATGCGCGCTAAGCATCCCTGTTTAAGCTGATAACGTATTATTAAGGATATTTTTTCTAGGAGGTGTCGGAAGTGGGAGTACATCCTGTAATGTAATACATTCGTGAAACAATGAAAAGCATGTTTCACGAATGTCGTTCGATGACAAACTTTTTGCCGTGGCAAGCGACAGTTCTAACGAACTGCGAATTGATACGCCAGTGCACATTCAGATCACCTTCTCTTCAGTAGACATTCGAGGAACATCCGTCCACAAAGCGCGTGTTCAAGCGTCCTGACCAGCCAAACCGGGAATCAGCTCCGTATCATCACCACCATGAGCGCCGTCGTCGCCGAAGCCGAGAAGCGCACGCAGACGTACCTGCCCAAGATTGAGAGCGGGCGCGCGCTGACCGCCACTTCGCTGGCTGCGCTGAGCGAGGAGCTCCCGGCCTTCCGCCAGATCACGGGCAAGGTGCGCGACGTGTACGTGTTCGAGGACCGCGTGCTGCTCGTGTCGACGGACCGGCAGTCGGCCTTCGACCGCGCGCTGGCCTCCGTGCCCTTCAAGAGCCGCGTGCTGACGCTCACGAGCGTCTGGTGGTTCAACCAGACGCAGCACATCGTGGCCAACCACCTGCTGGGCGTGCCGCACCCGTCCGCGATGCTCTGCAAGAAGTGCACGGTCTTCTCGGTGGAGTTCGTGGTGCGCGGCTACATCACGGGCTCAACCAGCACCAGCATGTGGACCAACTACAAGAACGGCAGCCGCGACTTCTGCGGCCACAAGCTGCCGGACGGCTTCAAGCAGCACCAGAAGCTGCCCGAGAACCTGGTGACCCCCACCACCAAGGACGACGAGCACGACGAGCTCATCTCGGGCGCGGAGGTGGTGAGCAGCGGACGCATGACCCAGGAGCAGTGGGACTTCTGCGAGAAGAAAACGCTCGAGCTGTTCGCCTTCGGCCAGGAGCAGGCCGCCAAGCGCGGACTCATTCTGGTCGACACCAAGTACGAGTTCGGCCTTGACGAGGCCACGGGTGAGATCCTCTTGATCGACGAGATCCACACGCCCGACTCGAGCCGCTACTGGCTGGCCGACTCGTACGAGCAGCGCATGGCCGAGGGCAAGTCGCCCGAGAACATCGACAAGGAGTTCCTGCGTCTGTGGTTCAAGGAGCGCTGCGACCCGTACAACGACGCTGTGCTTCCCGAGGCTCCGAAGGAGCTCGTGAGTGAGCTCTCTCGCCGCTACATTCTGCTCTATGAGCTCATCACCGGCTCGACGTTTGAGTTCCCAGCCGCTGACGTCAAGCCTGAGGACGAGCTGGTGGAGGGCGTGCGCAAGGCGCTGCTCTCGAACTAGATTATCTACAGCAGTAGTAAAGCGGTCTCTGTAGATCAATACATGTGCGTATGTACACACGACCTCTGTCTTCTCTACGTCTTTTGACGCATTTTCACTGTTCACGTTGGTTGACTTTGCTGCACGCCTTGATGGCACTGCCATCGGCAGCCCCTAAAGTATTGCTAAAACTGGGGTCAACACACAATACAACAAGCAGCAGCAGTTTGGTGGGACAAAAGATGCGTGCATCTTCGGAGAGAATTGTATTCCTTCATGTGACCTAGTGGTCAGTCGGTCGACTAGTCAAGAGTGGGGAGGGAGGTGAGCGCAATGCTTACTCCTTCTTGGCGACGGGGGCGGCGGCCTTCTTGGCCTTGCGCTCGCGGGCCGACTTGGCCTTCTCCTTGCGGGCCTCCGACTGCTCCTTGAGCGTCTTTTCGCGCTGGCGCTCGGCCTTCATCTTGTGGATGGTCTCCATGAGCACGCGCTTGTTCTTGAACTGGTTACCCTTGCTGCGCATGTACAGCTCGTGGTAGATGTGCTTGTCGATCTTCTTGGCCTCGCGATACTTGCGGAGGAGACGACGGAGCACGCGGATGCGGCGCATCCAGATCACCTTGAAGGGCAGGCGGGCGTTGGCCGTACCGCGACGCTTACCGATGCCCGTGTGGCGGCCCTTGCGCTTGGCCTCGTTGCGCTTGGTGAAGCGGGCGCGCGAGTGGATCACCTGCGGCTTCTTGATGACAAAGCCATCCTTCACGAGCTTGCGGATGTTCTGGCGCGAGTTGGCCAGCGCGATCTCGTTCGACTCGTTGGGGTCGAGCCAGACCTTGCGCTTGCCGCACTTGAGCACGGACGCGGCCAGACTGTGATAGGGTGAAGGGGGGCATATACACACGCGTCAGCATGGGGCGTTCCTGAGCGACCTGTGGACCTGTATGCGGCACTTCACACGCACCGCTTCTGAAGCTTCAAGGACACCATATTCTTTCTTCCGACTTGTCCCAAAGAATAAATGGCCGTCAAGAGGAAGGCGCGGCAGGCACCCAGCAGCTCCGCACCATACAAACACCAAGACAGCTGTCTAGGGTCATACAGTTTCCAAGATAGTTCTAGGGCTCAGGGGGAGCCCCGCGCAAATGACTGGCCGACGCGGTGACAATTGGACGAACCGGTCCCGGACCGGTCCGCACGGTCCGCGGACCGACCTCTAAATAGGAATATACGGAGCCTTCGATATGTAATATTTTGACAAGGAAGGTCGCTTCAAGTTGAAGAGCATCCGTTGCGACAGCTTGAAGCCAAGTACAAAGGCCGATGTTGTGGCACGACCAACGGCAAGACACACTCAACTCCTCCAATTGCACAAGTAGCGTGTCGCAATAGCAATAACAGCAATGCAAGGCAATGACGTGACAGCAAGTTGGCTCGGATTTGGGGTTCAATTAAGAAAGTTAGACGCTACTCAGCTCGCCCGATCGAGAGACGGCTGCGCGGACGAGTGCATACGAAGTGGGAAGCAACGGCGGGGGCCACTAGCACTTTGGGTCTTGGCACGCACGGGATGGATCACTAGCGCTCACGTCGTGCTCCTTGGTCCTCGGCTTGGACACTTACCATCCCCAGCCCCACGGACGGTGCCATCCCCAGCTACCTCCCCCGCCACCTCCCCAGCCCCATGGGTGGCCCCATCCCCAGCCCCACTCTTTCTGGTTCCCAGCTTCCTTCGGCATGCCGGCAGGCGGTTGCGCGTTGGCTTCAAGGGCGGGCGGAGCGTCGGCCAAAGCTCGAAGAGCAGGCGCCTCAGCAGCAAAGACGCTCGTTGTAGCGAGCGCGGCGGCGACGGCGAGAGCGGTGACCTTCATGACTCTTGGGCGGTGCTTGGCGACTTGGATCGGCTTGCTCTCCAGTTCCTTCCTTGGACGCAAATTGCGGTGTGAGCGAGCGATCTGTGGGTCGATTGCGTTTTGTTTGTCAAGAAATGTCTAGTGTCGGAGCTCGGGGACGGTGCTCTGGGAAACTGCGTGCTCACTGCCGTCAAGTCAAGTTCGTTGGTTTTCAGAGAACTTGACGAAACACCTCGACGAGAACCGTTAGTGCTCGACTATCACGTTTGGTTCGTTGGCAACTTTTGCTCCATGTGCACGCAGATTTTGGTTCAATGGCATATTTTGCTTCGTGTGTACAGTGTACGCCGTCGGTAACGAAGTTCAAGACACGGCTTCAACATCGGTTAGTCAAGTGAGTGATTGGCAACATTGAGATACGTCACGTAATATATTGCGTTGGTATACTACGCATTAAGACGGCAAAACTTGAACAAGGTATCACCCCAGAAGTGAATTCTATCATGGCGGTGGGGATATCGCTTGCTGCTAAGCTTACTATAGTGATGTACTCACTCATTCGTCGAGGTGCAGGTGAACACAAAGAACTTGAATGACTGCAGCCTTGATCAACACGCTGCAGATTGCAAGAAAAGTTGAGTGCGAATTGGTGTATCCGTGGAAGCTCAGGGTGGTGTGTCGTATTGCGCTGTGGTAACTCGAATCAAATACTTCGAAGTAGGGAGATTCATATGATCAGCAGAAGAAGAGCCCACCAAACGGAATGCCAAGTCCACAGCTACCGATCAACGCCTCAGCTCCAAAAAGGGTCCAGTAGTGAAGCGGGTAGGCCCACCCAGGGATGCCGCCGCACTGAAAGCCGAAGCGGTAGGGTCCAAAGTTGCTCCATCCTCCCCAGTTGTCCCAGCCGTCGAGTCCGTAGCCAGCTCCCCACCCGAGCTGTTCCTTCTTGTCACCGTCCGCTTCGTCGTGGATCTGCAGGGCGTTGATGAGTTCCTTGGCGTCGGCAGGCTGCTCGATCTTCTCGATGGAGCCCGTGAACTCGACGCCCTGAGGTGTGGAGACGCCCTGAGCCACCTCAAGCGCTTTGGACGGCGGCAAGACAGTTGGTATCGGGTCTGCGCCGGCAACGACATTGACCATGACGACGATGGTGCAGGCCGTGAACTTCATGGTGTCTTGTGGGGTGGTGCAATGTCCTGGTGGGTTGTTCGATGTTGCTTGCTGTGCTGGATGCAAGTTGTGTTTTGTCGAGCGACGGGTCTGCAGAATTGCGGGTCGGTCGATATGCATCTTTCGTCGGCGATGGTTGATTCGCTTGCTGACTGTTGATGGTGACAGCGACAACACCCGCGGACGATTCGGCCGAATGTCCTTCCTTGATGAGTTACGTGTCGTTGACCGTCTATCTTTCGCGTCGGCTGCCTGTGACGCGACTAGTTTGATACGGGCGAAGTCAGAATTTATGGACGTGCGCACAACTGCAGTAACGTGGAGTACAGTAGTGTGGGTCCATACAGAGTACGGAGTGATTCCTTGCACACCCCCGTCAAAGATTTCCTGAGAGTGACACGTGAGTCACTAACCCTCGTTTCCTCAAAAAGTAAGGTAAAACCAAAACACAGATACGAGGAATATTCTCCATTAACAATTTTCCAACTCCGATCCACCCCCGAATACTCGGCTATGAGGACAGCGCCTCGAGTTTCTCGACATATCTCGCGATCATTTCGTCGGAGGTTGGCACTCCATTGAACAACCCTCTAAGGTACGCCGGCTTCTCCTTCGCAACAATCCATTTGTTGATTAGTGCGTTTTGCAAGTTCGTTGCCAGTTTCTCCGTGCTGGGGTCCTTCTTCGCCGCATCGAATATTCGCAGTAGAGTGATCTCGATATAGTTACCCTTAGCCATGAGCCCGTCGAGCATCGTCGTTTTTTCCTCGGGATACCGATGGTTGAAGTCATTCAGATACTTGGACCATACTTTGAAATCCGAACTGGCCAGAGTTTTTTCTTCAGCCTTGTTAAGTTTGAGGAAATGGAACACAATCCGAGGGGGTGTCTTCTCATCTAGCCAATACTTGGACTGCTCCCTCTGCACGAGTTTTGCAAGGTTCACAGTGCTTGGATCATTCATCGCCGTCTTGATCACACGCTGAGGGTCATACTTCATACGAATTGGCTCGAACCATGATTCTTGGTGCTTTGGATTCTTTTGGTTGAAATTTTTCGCATACTTCATCCATTTCGTGAACAAAGGATCGCTGAGAAGGTTATCCCCCACGTTGTCAAGGTCTAGCCACTTAAAGACCTGTAACGGGGATTCGTTATTCGCCACATACCCCTGGATCTTCTTCGTCTGGATTGTAGTAGCAGTCTTTTCCATGCTGGGGAACTTCATGGCTGCTCGGAGGAATTGGTTCAAAGCTTTCTCCGAGAAGCGTGGCTCCAGCGTCGTCAACAGCGTAGTCACCTGGCCGGGGTTCTCCTTGAGAACTCTATCTATGTAGGAGACCCACGTGTTGAGGAGAGGATCGTTGGTAAATTGAAAATTCATACGGAGATCCAATAGGTTGAGTACGTCGTCGACAGATTTGCCGCTGCCCCACCACATCTCCAGCTGCGCCGACTCCAATTGCTTCGCTATGGTTCGCGTTGCATCTGTTGTTTGCGGCTTTTGAAGCATCATCGCCACATCAATATCGCCAAACTTCCGTGTTAAAGCCTCAATCACTGTCGACTTCTCTTGGGGATACTTCGTGCTGTAATCATTCGTGTACTTGAGCCAGATGTTGAAGAGCGGGCTCTCCATAAGAGTACCCACTGTCCTGCCAAGACCGAGTTCTACCAACGCGTCATCCGGTGTTTTTCGACTGCTCAGCCAAAGTTTTCTCAGTTCATCCTGTATCTTGGTGGCGACGCTTTTGGATCCTCTTCCACTTATCACCTCGTCGGTCATTTTTAATAAAGCTTCATCACTGTAGTACTTCCTGAGCGCCGGGGCCATCAACGCTGGGTTTTCGGGATACTTTGCGTTGAGATCTTCCACATACTTGGTCCAAGCGGTGAACTTGGGGTTGCTCAGAATATCGGACGTGACCTTGTCAAGGTTCATCGCATGAAATACGTCGTCAGGGGCCTTTGCAGTGGCTATCCAGTATTGCATTAGCTCCTTTTTCAATTTTGTGGCGAGGGCATACGTACCCTCGACCTTCGCGGCATCTTCGATCATTTTGTACAGGGCAGCGTCGCCGGAATAAGCCGTCAGTGTCGAGAACGCGGACGTCCCCTTCGTGGGGTTCTTGGCACTCAAATCGTCGACGTACTTGAGCCAATCCGTGAACTGGGGATGGAACAGCAACCAGTCTTCGGTCTTGTCAAGACGCATGCGAGCGAAAACTGCGTCAGCAGGTTTCCCCTCATTGAGCCATTTCTGAAGGCTCTTCGGGCTCACTTTCGAAGACGACAACAAGGTTTTGACCTTTTCGGCGAAGGGCACGGACAGCCCTGTTCTCTCCTCGCCATCTCCATCGATGGCGTCGTCATCAACGTCGACGACGGCGCTAGTTCGTAAAAACCTCGTCGTGGAGATACTAGTTCCGCTCGCAGTGTGGACGGAATAGTTGGACACGGGTAGTATGGAGCCCGTCACCAACGTCTCCGCGTCAATAGGCGCGACGAAGGCGAGGAAGACTGAGCCCAACACGCAGAGGAGGCTCATCCTTTGACTTGCGGTCTGGGGACTCTCTGCAGAGCGAGTTGATAAATGGTTGCGCCTTGAAATGCTTAAAAAGTTCACAATGTAGCGGAGCACTATCCGGATTCAGTATTGCGGATCAGTAACACTGCATAAAATTGATACTACGTGTAAATTAGTAATCTTTTAGCCCGCAGCCGCGTCGTAATCTTAGTGTAATATTTTCGAGGATAAATGACAAAGATCTGCAGCTGCATAAAACGATAAAACGAATGCTGTCTGGCCGCCAGTGGCTGGCTGCATACACCATTTCAAGGTCAAATTGAGAGAAGTCGTGGTTCAAATTGAGAGCAGCCAAAATCGAATTGAGATCATCCAAGAAAAGGCGCAATGTCCCGGCTAAAGCTTTCCGAAGGGATATTTCCGGGCGTGATAGAGTAGACATGTCAGTGGCTCTGTACATAATATTAAGTGTAGAAGGGGATTAGATGATAACCGTATATGATATTGCAGGTTCTCTCAACTTGATTTTGGCGGCTCTCAATTTGAACCACGACTTCTCTCAATTTGACCTTGAAATGGTGTACCACGTGCAAATGGTTACAGTTTCTTCAACCCAAGTTCCAGGACACAAGCGGAAAAAAGAAGCTGCTGCAAGCTTGCAGCGATTGAGGTTGGTATCTGGCTAAAACCTAATGCGCTAGTTATACAGAGGAGCTGACTGTTGTGTTTGCCACTCCAGATGCATGTAGACCCGCAGAGACACCACGAAGTGAGCGGCAGCTGCTCGATGCGCTTGGTGACCCATGAGGTTGATCAGACGTACCTCAGCTCGTTCTTCATCCCCAACATCACAACCGAAAATTGCCGAAAACCAATTGCCTCACAGTTTGTTTGCTGAATTGGTTTATGTCAGCCGAGGCATTCGACGATCACAACCAGACAAGCCGAAAACATATTTATGGGAAATATACTCATATTTATCATACCTACTAGTTATTTATCTATCGTCGAATTGATAGCCATCACGGTATACAGTATATTGTCTGGTATGACGCTTATATCTTCCTTTTTGCATGCTGACCAGTTCAATTTTTGCACTACTGTATCTCACTTAACTTTTTTTATGATCTGACTATGACCTGACGTTGCATCAGATCTGAAGAATTTGGAAGGGATGACCTATATTTCTGCTGAACCTGGGCTTGATGACACCCGTGCCTAACCACACCAGGCTACAGTACTAGTACTAGGTAACAAACAGCACGAGATTGGAGACATACTACTACTAGTAGACAAACCAACAATTGGGTATAATACTAGTAATACTACTCTACTTGGTCACCGTACCGTCCATATTGGGAGCCACTCAAACTAGAATTGCAAAATGAGAACCGAGGTTGGGCCCTTCAAAAGTATTACTTGACGAGTACTATAGTACTGAGCTGATGATAGCATTGTACTACTCGTATTGAATACCGCACAGTACGGTAGTAGTATCACCACTGCCCCCCAAAAAATCGGTACAGTTGTCTTACCGAGATGGACTATTTCAGCAAGTACTACTACCCCTGCTCGTGGTTCACTCCTACCCGGACGATGATACACTCGCCCCTGCCACTTCGTGACTGGACACGCGGTGGGGCTGGAATGGGAACTGGGTCTGGAGTTTCAGACGCAGATTCAGATGCTGAGCTTCAATAGCGGGGTCGGATTGTGACTTCACGTCCATCTGGTACTACAGATGCTTTGGAGCGCTGCCCCAACAGCCTCGAGTATACGGCGGCGTATACTATACGCTTGGTTCTGGCTGAGTCGCAAGTTTCTAGATGCAGACGAGCGGCAGAACTTCGCACTATACAAACTACTACTTCTAGTAAGGCAGTTTAGTAGATCTAATTTTGACCAATCCAAAGTCGAGGACACGACGATTTGTTAAGAAATAATACTGGTTGTTGTCTGTTTGGCGCCCGACCAATACTTTGTTTTTTTTTACTAAACTGGCACGTCGCCAGATTCTGATGTCGATGTTGTATCGAGGCTAGCATCCTATCCGGATACTGCTTGTAGTTATGTGGCAGTAGAACATGTCTCTAAATAGTCGAGCTCTTCCTCTATCTTTTCATGTGCATATTCTAATAAACGGCCGTCGTTCAGAAAAGTGCAGTCGGATTTCTCCACTAAACTGGCAATTTGCCTTGCATGTAGTTCTCCGGCTACATGTAGGTATTTCTGATTTCTCAGAATCGGACTCCGATATAACTTATATACTTCGAAGTACATGTATATGGGCACGCGTTAGTGAATTCGAACCTCGAGTGGAAGTGGCCATGATCACCACGGAGAAGACAGAAGGCGCGGTCGTGCTAGAAATACATGAGTAAATTTGGATCATTGCTAGTGAGCGTCGAGGTGCCATTTAGCAGCGCGCGGCATTTATTTACCCCAATTTGAAACTTTTCCCCGTGGAATGATCGCTACGACGCCTGCAGTTACAAAGAGAAAACAGGCCAACAAACATATCTGTCATGTAACCTGTACACATGTTGATAAACTTTAGAGCAAGAAGAAGCTTACACAATGTGAGTGTGGGGGCGGGGGTCTGCTTCAAAATCGACATCGCAACTTCGACTTACCACTCTGGACTTTATGACTCATAACTTACGAGGCATTTCCCGACACCGCATCGAGCTTCTTGATGTATCGTGCGATCAGTTTGTCGGCGGTTGGCACATTAGAAAGGGATCATTTAAGGTCCACCGGCTTCTTCTTTTAAGCTAGTCACTTGTTAATCAGTGCACTCTGCAAATTGTTCGCTAATTTCTCCGTGCCGGGGTCATTTTTCGCCGTATTAAGCATCATTAGAAGATGTCTGTCATAGTAATTCGTCCTGATAACATCGAGCATGGTTCCTCTTTGTGTGTGGGATATCGATGATTAAAGTCGCCCAGGTACTTGGCCCACGTTTTGAAATTTGGACTGGCAAGAGTCGTTTCGCCCATTTTGTGGAGGAACATGAACTGGAACGCGTCCTTGGGAGGCCTCTCTTGGTCAAGCCAGGATTTTAGCCACTGTTTCTTCACGAACTTAGCAGTGTTCACGGTGCTTGGATTCTGCATCCCTGTGTTGATCATCCGTTCGACGCCATATTAATGATACTCGATACTTCAGTACTAAGCAGCCCAAACCACGACTCCCGCTGCTTTGGATTCTTCTTGTTGAAATTTTGCACATAATTCGCCCACATCTTGAATAAAGGATCTCCAAGAATTGTATCTCCCACATTGTCAAGTGCATATTGAAGACTTTCTTTGGGGATTCATTGCTCGTCAGGTAGCCCTGGATCATCTTCGTCAGGAGCTCAGCTACACCGCTTTCCATGCTGGGATACTTTTTAGCTACTAAGAAGATTTGGTTCAGACGTCTGTCCTTGAAACGAGACTCCAATGTTGACAACAACGTAAACGACTTCAAGGGATTCTTCTTGACAAAGACATTCATGTACGAAACCCACGTGTTGACGAGAGGATTTTTTTCAAAAATCACTCCGGGAAGATCCAGCTTGAGCAACTTGAACACGTCATCGGCAGATTTTCCACTGCTTAGCCACAACTCCAGCTGCGCAGATTCCAAATTTGTGGCAATGTTTCGCGTGACATCTTTCGTCTTTGCCTTAGTAAGCATCTTGACCAAATCTTCATCACTAAATCTCCGCGTCAACGTCTCGATCATTGTCGTTTTCATCTGGGGATACTTAGGGTTGTAACTGTCCAAGTACTTAGCTCAACTGTTGAATAGTGGCTTCTCTAAAAGAATATCAAGCGGTTTCTCGTAGTCGGTATTTTTTGTTTTTTTGTTCCGAGCCCGAGATCTACGAGAGTGTCATCCGGCGTCTTCCGGCTTTTTAACCAGACGTGGACGAGTTGTTCGTGCAGCTTGGTGGCGATACTTTTGGTTTCCTTCACGTTCTTCGCCGTCTCGGTCAGTATGAAAAGAGCGGCATCACTGTAGTGATTCAGGAGCGTCGGAATCATCGACGTTGGCTGTTCGGGATACTTCGCGTTGAAGTCGCCCGCGTACTTGACCCACGCGCTGAACTCTGGATTGCTAAGAATGTCCTTCTTCACTTTGTCGAGCGTCATGATACGGAAGACATCGTCCGGGTCTTTTGCGGTGGTTATCCAGTGCTGCACTTGCTGGGTTTGGAGTTTCGTGGCGAGATCTTCCGTTTTCCAGTTCTTGGCGCCAGCTTCGATCATTTTGTACAGACCAGTGTCACCGTAGTGAGTCGTCAATGTTGAGATCGCGGACGTTTACTTTGTGGGATTTCTGGCACTCGCTCAACTTTTCGGCATACTTGAGCCACTTAGTGAATTGGGGACGGAACAACAGCCCCTCTCCAGCGTCGGTAAGACGCATGCGAGCAAACACAGTATCGGCAGATTTCCCCTTGTCGAGCCATGGCTGCGGTGAGGATACTGTCGAAGACGAGAACAAGCTCTTGAGTTTGTCGACGGCGGACAGTCCCACTCGATCCCCAGTGTCATCGCCTTCATCGTTGAAATCGGACACAAGTGGTGGAGAGCCCGTCGCCAAATCTGCGTCAATACGCCTCATGAGGCCAAGGATAAGTAAGCCCGCCAGCCCTTGGAGATGCATCGTTCGAGTTGGGGGCTGAAGAGCAAGTTATAAAATAATGACACGTTCAAAAAAATACATGTACAGTAGTTCTCGACCCCGGTACTGCATGATTAAGTACAATCAATGCTCTGGGTAAGGGCAACCTGCCCATCTTCCTCAGCTCAATTCACATTCCCCCTTAATGACTCAGCGCTGGGCTTGAGTTCACCCCCGATAGAGAATCTCTTTTGCCGCAGTCTCAAATAAGAGTTAAGTGAGGGGGAGAATTCAAGCCCAGCGTCCCCACCCCACTCGATCAGAACGGTTTAAAGGGGAGGAGCCGACTTTCGAGTACAAATCGGACGATCTCCGAGTACAGGCCCGGTTATAACAAAACGGACGGGGTTCGAGTACAGCTAAGTTCGCTTCGGCAGATCGATCGAGTACATGTATTATACACCTAGAACTATACCAAAGTACGTAGGTGCAAGAAGCAGAATGCAACACCATCTGAGGCGAGCGGTTGCGAGGTCGCGTAGCCGTAGCAAACCCGCGCGGGGTGCCCGCGAAGCAGGGCCGCGCGGTATTTGCGTAGGCGGGCCCAGCGCCGAGCATTCCAGCGAGCCGAGCACTGCGCTCGCCAGGTGAGAGAATTGTTTTCTCGCAGGAGCGCAGCGACTGCCTTTGCGAAGCGCAGCGGAGCAAAGTATTACCCTTGGGTTCTCTCAGTGGACTTCGCTATCGAGTCTAGATTTCTGCTCGACTCTACCTGTACTCGACAGATCGTCCGATTTTATCCTGTACAGTACTCGACGCCATCGGCCGTTTTGATGGTCGCAGGTGCGAACTTAAGCCTGTACTTGGAAATCGTCCAAAATGTACTCGAAAACCGTCCGCACCCGGTTTAAAGCCGCATCCGCCAGCGAACCGAAAGCGATACACTTGGTGTCTTGTGGGGTGGTGCAATGTTCTAGTTGGTCGGTTGGTTCGTGCAGCTGATGCAGTGTCGCTTGATGTGTTGGCTGCAACTTGTGTTCGATCGGACGGGTGTGCGAACTACATGTAGCTGTCGTAGGCGCGGTCTCCGCTTCGAGGACGGGTCTGTAGAATTGTGGGTCCGTCAGTATGAATCGCGAGTTGATACCGGGGGGCGGGTCGATCTCTGGGGTGTTGGAGTATTGAACTACGTTGTAGCAATACATACGAAGTAGAATTTATGACGCAACTGCAGTATTTCGCGGTGACTTGGAGTAGTGTGAATCCATACAAAGCACGGGGCTGATTTATTGCACGCCTCCGTCAAAGATTTCCTGAGAGCGACACGTGAGTCACCAACCTTCGTTTCCTCAAAAGTAAGGCCGATCCTAAACACGGAAGCGAAGAATATTTTCTATTATCAATATTTCAGCTCCGATCTATCTCTAAAGACTCAGTTATGAGGTATTTCCTGACAACGCCTTGAGTTTTTCGAGATATCTCGCGATCATTTCGTCGCCGGTTGGCCCGCGAATGGGCATCAGTTTAAGATCCGCCGGCTTCTCCTTCACAGCAATCCATTTGTTAACTAGTGCGTTTTGCAAGTTCATTGCCAGTTTCTCCGTGCCGGGGTCCTTCTTAGCAGCATCAAACATCTTCGCCAAAGCCCAATAGGGGTAGCTATCATTCAAGGCATCGATCATCGTCGTTTTCTCCTTGGGATACCGATGGTTGAAGTCATTCAGATACTTAGCCCATAGTTTGAAATCCGAACTTGCAAGAGTTTTTTCACCAGCCTTGTTGAGGTCGAGGGAACGGAAAATGTATCGAGGATGGTCCTTCTGATCCAGCCAGCGCTTGGACCGCTCCCTCTCCACGAGTTTTGCAATTTTCACAGAGCTTGGATTGTTCATCGCCGTCTTGATCATCTGATTGACGGGCTCAGGGTTATAGAGCATACGAATTGGGGTGTACCATGATTCTTGGTGCTTTGGATTCTTCTTGTTGAAATTCTTCACATACTCCATCCATTTCGTGAACAAAGGATCGCTGAGAAGGTTATCACCCACGTTTTCAAGGTCTAGCCACTTGAAGACCTTTACTGGGGATTCGTTATTCGCCACATATCCCTGAATCTTCTTCATCTGGATTGTAGTAGCAGCTTTTTCCATGCTGGGGAACTTCATGGCTGCTAGGAGGATTTGGTTCAAAGCTTTGTCCGAGAAGCGTGGCTCCAGCGTCTTCAACAGCGTAGTCGCCTGACCGGGATTCTCCTTGAGAAACATATTCATGTACGAGACCCACGTGTTGAGGAGAGGATCGCCGGTAAAGTCAAATTGCATACGGAGATCTAGTAGGTTGTGTACGTCGTCGACAGATTTGCCGCTGCCCAACCACATCTCCAGCTGCGCCGACTCCAATTGCTTCGCTATGGTTCGTGTTGCATCTGTTGTTTTTGCCTCTTGAAGCATTCTTGCCACATTGATATCGCCGTATTTTCGTGTTAAAGTCTCGATCACTGTTGACTTCTCTCGAGGATACTTTGTGATGTAATCATTCGTGTACTTGAGCCAGGTGTTGAAAAATGTGCTTTCCATAAGAGTATCCACTGTCCTGCCAAGACCGAGTTCTACCAACGCGTCATCCGGTGTTTTTCGACTGCTCAGCCAAAGTTGACTCAGTTCATCCTGTATCTTGGTGGCGACGCTTTTGGATCCTCTTCCACTTATCACCTCGTCGGTCATTTTTAATAAAGCTTCATCACTGTAGTACTTCCTGAGCGCCGGGGCCATCAACGCTGGGTTTTCGGGATACTTTGCGTTGAGATCTTCCACATACTTGGTCCAAGCGGTGAACTTGGGGTTGCTCAGAATATCGTACGTGACCTTGTCAAGGTTCATCGCATGAAATACGTCGTCAGGGGCCTTTGCAGTGGCTATCCAGTGCTGTATTAGCTCCTTTTTCAATTTTGTGGCGAGGGCATACGTACCCTCGACCTTCGCGGTATTTTCGATCATTTTGTACAGGGCAGCGTCGCCGTAGTGAGCCGTCAGTGTCGAGAACGCGGACATTCCCTTCGTGGGGTTCTTGGCACTCAAATCGTCGACGTACTTGAGCCAATCCGTGAACTGGGGATGGGACAGCAGCCAATTTCCTTCCTTGTCAAGACGCATGCGAGCGAAAACTGTGTTAGGAGATTTCCCCTCATCGAGCCATTTCTGAAGGCGATCGGGGGTCACATTCGAAGACGACAACAAGGTTTTGACCTTTTCGACGAAGGGCACGGACAGCCCTGCTCTCTCCTCGCCAGCACCATTGATGACGTCGTCACCATCGTCAACGGCGCTAGCTCGTAAAAACCTCGTCGTTGAAATACGACTCTCGATCGCAGTGTGGACACCAGTCCAAGTGGAAAAGGTGGACACGGGGAGTGTAGGGCCTGTCACCGACGTCTCAGCATCAATAGGCGCAACGAATGCGAGGAAGGCCAATCCCACCACCCGGCGGAGGCTCATCGTTTGACTTGAGGTCTGGACTCTTCTTTTGTCAGTGAAGAGTGAGTTTATAATACGCCTTGACATGATCAAGAAGCTCACGATGTAGCGGCGCCGTTATTTCAGCACAGTGTTCAGTAACACTGCATAAAATTGAAACTACGTGTAAATTAGTAATCTTTTAGTCCGCAGCCATGTCGTAATCTCAGAGTAATATTTTCGAGGATAAATGACAAAGATCTGCAGCTCGAAGGTAGCCAAGGTAGCGGTAGCTAGCACGAGAAGATCTCTCACTTCTCTATCGGAAAGCCACTGACGAGGCCCCGGCAGGGGCCGAAACGCGTATGGCACGCGCTTAATAGGAAGTAACTTTATCACATGCACCTACACCTTCCTAGACGTACAAATGGTTAAAGCGGAAAAAAAAGCTGCTGCAAGCTTGCAGCGATTGAGGTTGGTACATATCTGGTTGAAGCCTAATGAATTCCAAATAGCCGGGACACGATAAATCGCGTCTACAGTCTTCCCTCCCGCAAATGATTATCACGGGAGAACTGGCCAACTCAATCGGTTATCATATTTGCCAGATTATCATATTCAGAAGGGAGCGATATTGGCTATCACTCAAGAATCCCTAATTCATTCATCGCCATGAACATGCACCCCGAAGCACCCATGCTTCGCACAGGCAATCCCACTCGGAAGGAAAAGCGGTAACTAGTGAAAAAAAGAAGTATATGCGCGAGCCAAAGTCACGCAAAACGAGCTGAGAGAGTGATGCCGTATAATATACGTATATTATACGGTACTTCCAACCCCCGCGCAGGCAAAATTTCGGATCTCAAGTGCTCCGCCGATATCTTCAGTGTCGTGGTGGTCGATGACCACAAAACCAACCACACTACCACCTACCTACGGTATACTGGTCTCGACGAGGCATTGAAGCTTTGGTGTTCGCACATCAGGGCTCCCATTTCGATTCAAATCCGAGCCCGTAGGCTCTTCCTCAAAAATGATAATACCCAATATAGCTCATATCTGGTCCTAAAACTCATCAGTTATCATTACTGAGAGGGAATATCAGATGTGTTGCCTCAGTATGGGAAACTGCCATTACAGAAATCGGGAGATGTCGAAATTGAAAAATCCGATCACTTATCATGTCATATCAATTGAGAGGGGTTCAGATTTGGGAGGACGACTGTATTTCACGAAATCAGCCTCCATGTCCGGGACGATTCAAGGAATGCGGTACATGTACAGACAACGACAGTGAAATCCGCCATACCTTAAAAACCCGCCCACCCAAACTTTAAGTCCCGAAAGCTAGTAGTAATATTTTAGCCAATACTTTACCATCAAGTGACCTGGCGGATTTTCCTGTCGCGCTAAGCGTCAGTCGTTTTATATGGAGGATAGTGTTCAGATAGCGGGCTTCACCGTCGTTGTCTGAATATGTACCGCCATCGTCAAATGCGCTTTCTTCAAAGATTGTGGCTTTTAAGGAATCAATATCCTCTTTTACATGATATATATAGGGGAAAATGTCAACACGTGTACCATACGTGTACGGTATGAGATGAGGAAAGGGCGGTGCAAGAGCAGCAGTGGAGTGGCGGACTGCCAACGTTTTTACCGCATACACATATTGACACAGTTTTAGGTGATAGACGGTATGAAGCCTGCTGGTTTCAGCATACAGATCCAGGCAGCAGCATGCTGCCCACAAGATTGTTGGGCAAGCCCGAATTGGACTGAAAGGTGCTGTGAATCACAGCCTGTGATCAGGGTGACCCGCGTCCCGAGCCAGGGATACGTAGGACGATAAAACGTCGCCCAAATCGTAGCACTCATTTCCGGTTGGAGACGCAGACGGACGAAAGAGACCCCAAGCCTTAGCGAAACAGGCAGTGCCGCTGTACACGGGGAACGAACACCGCTTACACGTTGCCGGAAGCATAAACGCCAGCTACCATTGCCCGAATTTTGGCTCACTGCATGTAGCGAAGGAGAGCAGTATGCGGGGCCATTCATTGTTGTCCCTTAGCCGGAAAATCCCCCGCGGAGCCCTCAAAGTACACGGAAATAACGCCGACTTGTTGGCGGAAGGCCTTCGAACAACGGGTTCGGACAGACTCGGGGCCTCTCCTTTGATACGCGACGGGTATGCTGTGAAACACACACTTTACCCCCCCCCCCCACCCCCACCCACCCACCCACACATAGTGTCGATACTGACGAAAGTGAGCTACACAAACTGACGCACTTTACCCCACATACACATACTGTCAATACTGACGAAAGTGAGCTACACAAACTTTAACCGCTTTTGGCGAAATGTTTTCACCACATACACGTGTTGACATTTATCCTGCATATTAGAGGTCCAACGGCGCGAAGTCGCTATACTCAACTCAAGTGTTTAAATATCCCTTAAACTGAATTTGTACGAGCGACCTATTACCTTCACTACACAATAACCCTGGCAAAACAGTCGAAATGCAAGTCTTTGTCCTACTCGCCTTGCTTTGCTGATTTTAGTCGTGTCATTCGCATGATTTGATTCTTAGTGGATGACCCCAGCTCCAGGATCACCCTTAATTTGAAGGAAAACGTTATTAGTGACACAGCCGGTAATATATCAATACCAATATCAATATTAGTTTTATCACTGATATCGCCAATACTTTTGGCTAGTGCTACCAAACTGTGCCCCCAGTTTCTCTAGCATAAGCAGGGATTGACAGTAGTTTGATTTTCGTCTGAACTACTATATTAATACCCGAGCAGAGGCGAGTAAACTACTACAGTAATATTAGTATTACTTCAGAGACCTCCGCTACTATAGTAATATTAATATAGTAGAGGATAGTATTTCCTAGTATTTCGGTGGTCGACACCCTGATCCATGACCCATCCTAGTAGTTTCGGTGGTCGACTTCCTGATCCATGACGCTCCATACGCTCGGTTATGCTTGAGAAGCACCTGTATTTCAGCGTACGGCTTGCACGACTTCTCTTAAGCACACAAAAGGCAAACGTGAGTGGCTTCCTCGTTGACTTTCGATGATGTGGCGTAGCCAAACGTTGCATGATGGCCCACATGTCGTGGCGGCTACCGAGTTGCCGGTAGTGAGGAATCTCCACTCGGATCCCAAAGGCGTCAACAGCAGACGAACCCAACGTTAAGTCTCCACACATGGCGCCGAGGACACGGGGGTTCCAGGATCGGACGATTGACTCAGCGGAGGCGACGAAGCTTGCGAATTAGGGTCACCCGCTTCTTGAGAAGCGATGTCACTCGCTGCAGGCGTCGAAGCAGCCGAAGCGAAGGCCTTCCACTTGGAAACGCAGGATGCGCTGCAAAAGCGCTCGGAGAGATTGCCAGAATCATACAGCTCGTTGCTGCAGAGATGACGAACATCGCGCTTGCAGACGACAAAGGGTCGGTCGTCGTTAGCTCAGCGTAGGAGCAGTCGGAATCTGCGCTCTTCATGAGGACGTCAGAGACGTGTGAGTTCTTGGTTGGTGCGGTCGGTTTGGGGGCGTCTGGGTTAGCCGGAAACTTGAAGAATGAAAGCTTAAGACAGAATCTTTGGGGCCTGGCCCTCCGAAACAACTCTCTGCGGCAAGCTTCTTGCTGGTCGACGATCTCGCTCTTGCGAACGTTGTCAAGACGCACGCCCTGCCATTCTATCAAACCAGGAAACGCCTCAAACGCGTCGAAGTAAGCTAGAATGCAATCGAACCAGAATGCCCCTCCCTTGTAGATTGCCACACGCCCCTGGATTTCTTCAGGCACGCACTAGTAGTCACTATTAATATGTGGCCTCGATCTGATCTACTAGCTACTATAGTAATATTAGTTTCGCTCCGTCCCAAACTAATAGTTACTATAGTAGTTTGCGGCATCATTTTAATAGCGCTATTAATGGATAGTAATCCAAAACAAACTACTGTCAATCCCTGAGCATAAGACACCATGAAGTTCACCATTCGCCATCGTCACTAACATAGGCATGGGGCCAACGTCGTCGCCGGCGCAGACCCGATGCCGACCGTCTTGCCGCCGTCCAAGGTGCTCGAGGTGGCTCAGCGTGCCTCCGCCCCTGAAGGCGTCGAGTTCAGGGGCTCCGGCACCAAGGAAATCATCAACGCTCTGCAGACCCACGACGACGTGTACGGCGACAAGAAGGAACATGGGGAACTGGCTACGGATGCGGACTCGACGGTGGTGGGGTGGTGCAATGTCCTGGTGGGTTGTTCGGTGTTGCTTGCTGCAAGTTGTGTTGTGTCGGGCGACGGGTCTGCAGAATTGCGGGTCGGTCGGTAAGCATCTTTCGTCGGCGACGATTGATTCGCTTGCGGACTGTAGATACCCTTGAAGAGGTTGGTGTCGTTGATAGTCTATCTGTCGCGTCGGCTGCTGATACGTGGGACGTTGGGTGCGTTTGTTCCGCGGAGGGCAATATGTCAGAATTTTTAGATGTGCACGCAACTGCTGTGACGTGGAGTACACTGTAGAGTGGATCGATACAAGGAGATTCCTTGCACACCTCCATCAAACGAACGACACGTGAGTCATCAACCCTCGCTTCCCCAAAAGCAAGGCAAAACCAAAGCACAGATACGAGGAATATTCTCCATTATCATTGATAATGCATTGATCATTTATCAATATTCCAACTCCGATTTTACCTCAGAATACTCGGTTATGAGGTATTTCTTGACAATGCCTTGAGTTTTTCGACATATCTCGCTATCATTTCGTCGGAGGTTGGTACCCCATCGAGCATTCCTTGAAGGTTTGCCGGCTTCTCCTTCGCAACAATCCATTTGCCGATGAGTGCATTTTGCAAGTTAGTTGCCAGTTCCTCCGTACTGGGGTCTTTCTTCGCCGAATCGAATATTCGCAGTAGAGTGCGCTCGATGTAGTTATCCATGAGCCCGTCGATCATCGTCGTTTTTTCCTCGGGATACCGATGGTTGAAGTCATTCAGATACTTGGACCATACTTTGAAATCCGAACTGGCCAGAGTTTTTTCTTCAGCCTTGTTAAGTTTGAGGAAATGGAACACAATCCGAGGGGGTGTCTTCTCATCTAGCCAATACTTGGACTGCTCCCTCTGCACGAGTTTTGCAAGGTTCACAGTGCTTGGATCATTCATCGCCGTCTTGATCACACGCTGAGGGTCATAATACTTCAAACGAATTGGCTCGAACCATGATTCTTGGTGCTTTGGATTCTTTTGGTTGAAATTTTTCGCATACTTCATCCATTTCGTGAACAAAGGATCACTGAGAAGGCTATCCCCCACGCTGTCAAGGCTTAGCCACGTGAAAACCTTTTCTGGAGATTGGTTATTCGCCAGATACCCCTTGATCTTCTCCGTCTGGATCGTAATAGCAGCGTTCTTCATGCTGGGGAACTTCATGGCTGCTAGGAGGATTTGGTTCAAAGCTCTGTCCTTGAAGCGCGTCTCCAGCGTCCTAAACATCGTAGTCGCCTGACCGGGGTTCTCCTTGAGAACCCTATCCATGTATGAGACCAGCGTGTTGAGGAGAGGATTGCCGGTAAAGTCAAATTTCATACGGAAATCTAGTAGCTCGAGTACGTCGTCGACAGATTTCCCGCCGCTAAACCACATCTCCAGCTGCGCCGACTCCAGTTGCTTCGCTATGCTTCGCGTTTCATCTGTTGTTTTCGCCTTTTGAAGCATCTTCGCTACTTTGATATCGCCAAATGTTCGTGTTAAAGTTTCGATCACTGTCGACTTCTCTCGAGAATACTTTGTGCTGTAAGCGTTCGTGTACTTGAGCCAGGTGTTGAAAAATGTACTTTTCATAAGAGTATCCACTGACATGCCGAGACCGAGTTCTACCAACGCGTCATCCGGTGTTTTTCGACTGCTCAGCCAAAGTTGACTCAGTTCATCCTGTATCTTGGTGGCGACGCTTTTGGATCCTCTTCCACTTATCACCTCGTCGGTCATTTTTAATAAAGCTTCATCACTGTAGTACTTCCTGAGCGCCGGGGCCATCAACGCTGGGTTTTCGGGATACTTTGCGTTGAGATCTTCCACATACTTGGTCCAAGCGGTGAACTTGGGGTTGCTCAGAATATCGTACGTGACCTTGTCAAGGTTCATCGCATGAAATACGTCGTCAGGGGCCTTTGCAGTGGCTATCCAGTGCTGCATTAGCTCCTTTTTCAATTTTGTGGCGAGGGCATACGTACCCTCGACCTTCGCGGTATTTTCGATCATTTTGTACAGGGCAGCGTCGCCGTAGTGAGCCGTCAGTGTCGAGAACGCGGACATTCCCTTCGTGGGGTTCTTGGCACTCAAATCGTCGACGTACTTGAGCCAATCCGTGAACTGGGGATGGAACAGCAACCAATTTCCTTCCTTGTCAAGACGCATGCGAGCGAAAACTGTGTTAGGAGATTTCCCCTCATCGAGCCATTTCTGAAGGCGATCGGGGGTCACATTCGAAGACGACAACAAGGTTTTGACCCTTTCGGCGAAGGGCACGGACAGCCCTGTTCTCTCCTCGCCATCTCCATCGATGGCGTCGTCATCAACGTCGACGACGGCGCTAGTTCGTAAAAACCTCGTCGTGGAGATACTAGTTCCGCTCGCAGTGTGGACGGAATAGTTGGACACGGGTAGTATGGAGCCCGTCACCAACGTCTCCGCGTCAATAGGCGCGACGAAGGCGAGGAAGACTGAGCCCAACACGCAGAGGAGGCTCATCCTTTGACTTGCGGTCTGGGGACTCTCTGCAGAGCGAGTTGATAAATGGTTGCGCCTTGAAATGCTTAAAAAGTTCACAATGTAGCGGAGCACTATCCGGATTCAGTATTGCGGATCAGTAACACTGCATAAAATTGATACTACGTGTAAATTAGTAATCTTTTAGCCCGCAGCCGCGTCGTAATCTTAGTGTAATATTTTCGAGGATAAATGACAAAGATCTGCAGCTGCATAAAACGATAAAACGAATGCTGTCTGGCCGCCAGTGGCTGGCTGCATACCACGTGCAAATGGTTACAGTTTCTTCAACCCAAGTTCCAGGACACAAGCGGAAAAAAGAAGCTGCTGCAAGCTTGCAGCGATTGAGGTTGGTATCTGGCTAAAACCTAATGCGCTAGTTATACAGAGGAGCTGACTGTTGTGTTTGCCACTCCAGATGCATGTAGACCCGCAGAGACACCACGAAGTGAGCGGCGGCTGCTCGATGCGCTTGGTGACCCATGAGGTTGATCAGACGTACCTCAGCTCGTTCTTCATCCCCAACATCACAACCGAAAATTGCCGAAAACCAATTGCCTCACAGTTTGTTTGCTGAATTGGTTTATGTCAGCCGAGGCATTCGACGATCACAACCAGACAAGCCGAAAAACATATTTATGGGAAATATACTCATATTTATCATAGTTATTTATCTATCGTCGAATTGATAGCCATCACGGTATACAGTATATTGTCTGGTATGACGCTTATATCTTCCTTTTTGCATGCTGACCAGTTCAATTTTTGCACTACTGTATCTCACTTAACTTTTTTTATGATCTGACTATGACCTGACGTTGCATCAGATCTGAAGAATTTGGAAGGGATGACCTATATTTCTGCTGAACCTGGGCTTGATGACACCCGTGCCTAACCACACCAGGCTACAGTACTAGTACTAGGTAACAAACAGCACGAGATTGGAGACATACTACTACTAGTAGACAAACCAACAATTGGGTATAATACTAGTACCGAATTTGTTTTGTAGAGGGATACACCCTACCGGAGCTGAAATACAGGGCGCCCATTTTTGCTCGAGTAATGAATCGGCACACGACACCCAGATGTATTTACTAAAATTACTAAACTGAGCACTCTAGCAATTCCTCATCTGAGCCACCTTCCTGTACCTCGGCTACATCAAAGTCTCTATCAGGGCGAATCTCACCAACGCGAGTGTCGATACACCCTAAGCTAATTAGCTCGTCCACCACCTCCTCCGCAACTTCAGGTTGAAGCTCTGGTACAACTTCGAGGTGACACTTACGGTAACCCCCCGAAATGATTGATGTAGGCATGGCCTTCCAGGCCGAGCTCACTTAGTTGCATATCTCGGCTCTGGTGGGGGGCTTCAGCTTGAACGCAACGGCCGGATCTCGGTCGAGAAGCTGGGCCTTCAAATGCTAGAAGGGTTTTAAGAGGGGTGTTTAGGTAGCGTCCGCGGGCTGGCAGACAGACGTCGCCCCCGGTGGAACCTTGAGCAGCTCCACCTTGAGCTCCTTCGCGCACTGGATGACTTCCTTGGACCAGTGTCCAGAGAAGTCATCCCAGAGGAGTAGTACGGGCTTTTCAGGTTGAGGTCGTGCGCCAAAGTGATAGCGGAGAAACTCTACAGACAGAGAAGTATTCCACCAACCTTGTAAAATAACGTTAGTATTGCAAAAAAACACAACATGCGAGCGTATTATACCTTTGGTGTTGCCATGAACTTGGACTCCTTCTCTTTCATGCGCTGGACCGACTTCTTTCCATACTGTTATGCCAAATCCATGGCGAAGGCGTGTGTTGGCTTCACGCCGTTTCAATATCGTCGATGGTTTTGACTTGAAAACAAGAAACGGCAGATATTTTACACCGCTTGAGTCTCCTAGCAGCATGACGGTGGCTCTTTCCTTACTCTTGCCACCGCAGCGCACCCACACTGTCTTCTCACCGGTGCTATGTAATGTTTTAGAGGGTAAGTACTCGAAAAACGCGGCTAAAAAGAAGGACACAAAGAAAAACATATCCAGTTAGTAGTGTCGGTTACAACATATCATAATTGGGGAGCATTCACCTGTTTGGTCTGCATTGTATATAACAGACACCCCCAGTTCTGCCGCTTTAGCTTTCACCGTTTGCGAAAATTCTGCGGCGATTTTGTCCAGCTCTGCCGGGCAAACTTGCCCTTGACGAGTGCGCGACCGCATTGACAGGCGGTGACGTCTCTTGAACAGACGCTGCCATCCAGAGGACGCCCGGAAATGCTGCACTCCCGCCGCCTTAGCCGCACTTAACGCCTTCAAGCGCAGCATTAAAGACGTGACCGGAACGCCTTCGGCCCGCAGGTCGTTAATCCAGCTCACGATCTCTAGCTCAACATCTAGAGGTAGGATCGTGGCTGATCCGGTTGAGCGAGCTTTTCGCTTGCCCCCGCCACCGACAGAAGCACACGTAGCGGCGATAGAGCTGAACTGACGGGCCCATCTTAGCACCAACACTCTTCTTCCTTGATACTTCTCCGTAGGTAGATCAGGAAAGAACGTGTTAATCGTGAAGCGAACTTTGCAGTGTAGTTTCAGGTGCTCAACAACAGCCTTCTTTGTCGCAGCTGTATAAGAAGTCAGGACCCGCTTCGTTTTCCACCTTCCTTGGCCGCCCGGCAGGCGAGGACGCCCTGGAGGTGGCGCCCGCCCCATTGCAGAAATGCTCGAGTGCTTGGCGGTGAGAGTGCAAAAATTACTGGCTTGAAACTGTTGTATCCCTCAACAAGTCAAGCAGTGTAAATCAGTGTAAATCTAAATTCTCAATTGTAATTGGCTAATAATATCCTGTATCCCATACGTGAGTGTATCCCTCTACAAAACAAATTCGGTAATACTACTCTACTTGGTCACCGTACCGTCCATATTGGGAGCCACTCAAACTAGAATTGCAAAATGAGAACCGAGGTTGGGCCCTTCAAAAGTATTACTTGACGAGTACTATAGTACTGAGCTGATGATAGCATTGTACTACTCGTATTGAATACCGCACAGTACGGTAGTAGTATCACCACTGCCCCCCAAAAAATCGGTACAGTTGTCTTACCGAGATGGACTATTTCAGCAAGTACTACTAACCCCTGCTCGTGGTTCACTCCTACCCGGACGATGATACACTCGCCCCTGCCACTTCGTGACTGGACACGCGGTGGGGCTGGAATGGGAACTGGGTCTGGAGTTTCAGACGCAGATTCAGATGCTGAGCTTCAATAGTGGGGTCGGATTGTGACTTCACGTCCATCTGGTACTACAGATGCTTTGGAGCGCTGCCCCAACAGCCTCGAGTATACGGCGGCGTATACTATACGCTTGGTTCTGGCTGAGTCGCAAGTTTCTAGGTGCAGACGAGCGGCAGAACTTCGCACTATAAAAACTACTACTTCTAGTAAGGCAGTTTAGTAGATCTAATTTTGACCAATCCAAAGTCGAGGACACGACGATTTGTTAAGAAATAATACTGGTTGTTGTCTGTTTGGCGCCCGACCAATACTTTGTTTTTTTTTACTAAACTGGCACGTCGCCAGATTCTGATGTCGATGTTGTATCGAGGCTAGCATCCTATCCAGATACTGCTTGTAGTTATGTGGCAGTAGAACATGTCTCTAAATAGTCGAGCTCTTCCTCTATCTTTTCATGTGCATATTTTAATAAACGGCCGTCGTTCAGAAAAGTGCTGTCGGATTTCTCCACCAAACTGACAATTTGCCTTACATGTAGTTGTAGCTATTTCTGATTTCTCAGAAACGGACTCCGATATAAATTATACACTTCGAAGCACATGCATATGGGCACGCGTTAGTGAATTCGAACCTCGAGTGGAAGTGGCCATGATCACCACGGAGAAGACAGAAGGCGCGGTCGTGCTAGAAATACATGAGTAAATTTGGATCATTGCTAGTGAGCGCCGAGGTGCCATTTTGCAGCGCGCGGCATTTATTTACCCCAATTTGAAACTTTTCCCCGTGGAATGATCGCTACGACGCCTGCAGTTACAAAGAGAAAGCAGGCCAACAAACATATCTGTCATGTAACCTGTACACATGTTGATAAACTTTAGAGCAAGAAGAAGCTTACACAATGTGAGTGTGGGGGCGGGGGTCTGCTTCAAAATCGACATCGCAACTTCGACTTACCACTCTGGACTTTATGACTCATAACTTACGAGGCATTTCCCGACACCGCATCGAGCTTCTTGATGTATCGTGCGATCAGTTTGTCGGCGGTTGGCACATTAGAAAGGGATCATTTAAGGTCCACCGGCTTCTTCTTTTAAGCTAGTCACTTGTTAATCAGTGCGCTCTGCAAATTGTTTGCTAATTTCTCCGTGCCGGGGTCATTTTTCGCCGTATTAAGCATCACTAGAAGATCTCTGTCATAGTAATTCGTCCGGATAACATCGAGCATGGTTCCTCTTTGTGTGTGGGATATCGATGATTAAAGTCGCCCAGGTATTTGGCCCACGTTTTGAAATTTGGACTGGCAAGAGTCGTTTCGCCCATTTTGTGGAGGAACATGAACTGGAACGCGTCCTTGGGAGGCCTCTCTTGGTCAAGCCAGGATTTTAGCCACTGTTTCTTCACGAACTTAGCAGTGTTCACGGTGCTTGGATTCTGCATCCCTGTGTTGATCATCCGTTCGACGCCATATTAATGATACTCGATATTTCAGTACGAAGCAGCCCAAACCACGACTCCCGCTGCTTTGGATTCTTTTGTTGAAATTTTGCACATAATTCGCCCACATCTTGAATAAAGGATCTCCAAGAATTGTATCTCCCACATTGTCAAGTGCTAGCATATTGAAGACTTTCTTTGGGGATTCGCTGCTTTTCAGGTAGCCCTGGATCATCTTCGTCAGGAGCTCAGCTACACCGCTTTCCATGCTGGGATACTTTTTAGCTACTAAGAAGATTTGGTTCAGACGTCTGTCCTTGAAGCAAGACTCCGCTGTTGACAACACCGTAAAAGTCTTAGAGGGATTCTTCTTGACAAAAACATTCATGTACGAAACCCACGTGTTGACGAGAGGATTTTTTTCAAAAATCACTCCGGGAAGATCCAGCTTGAGCAACTTGAACACGTCATCGGCAGATTTCCCACTGCTTAGCCACAACTCCAGCTGCGCAGATTCCAGATTTGTGGCAATGTTTCGCGTGACATCTTTCGTCTTTGCCTTAGTAAGCATCTTGACCAAATCTTCATCACTAAATCTCCGCGTCAACGTCTCGATCATTGTCGTTTTCATCTGGGGATACTTAGGGTTGTAAGTGTCCAAGTACTTAGCCCAACTGTTGAATAGTGGCTTCTCCAAAAGAATATCAAGCGGTTTCTCGTAGTCGGTATTTTTTTTTTGTTCCGAGCCCGAGATCTACGAGAGTGTCATCCGGCGTCTTCCGGCTTTTTAACCAGACGTAGACGAGTTGTTCGTGCAGCTTGATGGCGATACTTTTGGGTTCCTTCACGTTCTTTGCCGTCTCGGTCAGTATGAAAAGAGCGGCATCACTGTAGTGATTCAGGAGCGTCGGGACCATCGGCGTTGGCTGTTCGGGATACTTCACGTTGAAGTCGCCCGCGTACTTGACCCACGCGCTAACTCCGGATTGCTAAGAATGTCCTTCTTCACTTTGTCGAGCGTCATGATACGAAAGACATCATCCGGGTCTTTTGCGGTGGTTATCCAGTGTTGCACTTGCTGGGTTTGGAGTTTCGTGGCGAGATCTTCCGTTTTCCAGTTCTTGGCGCCAGCTTCGATCATTTTGTACAGACCAGTGTCACCGTAGTGAGTCGCCAATGTTGAGATTGCGGACGTTTACTTTGTGGGATTTCTGGCACTCACTCAACTTTTCGGCATACTTGAGCCACTTAGTGAATTGGGGACGGAACAACAGCCCCTCTCCAGCGTCGGCAAGACGCATGCGAGCAAACACAGTATCGGCAGATTTCCCCTTGTCGAGCCATGGCTGCTGTGAGGACACTGTCGAAGACGAGAACAAGCTCTTGAGTTTGTCGACGGCGGACAGTCCCACTCGATCCCCAGTGTCATCGCCTTCATCGTTGAAATCGGACACAAGTGGTGGAGAGCCCGTCGCCAAATCTGCGTCAATACGCCTCATGAGGCCAAGGATAAGTAAGCCCGCCAGCCCTTGGAGATGCATCGTTCGAGTTGGGGGCTGAAGAGCAAGTTATAAAATGATGACACGTTCAAAAAAATACATGTACAGTAGTTCTCGACCCCGGTACTGCATGATTAAGTACAATCAATGCTCTGGGTAAGGGCAACCTGCCCATCTTCCTCAGCTCAATTCACATTCCCCCTTAATGACTCAGCGCTGGGCTTGAGTTCACCCCCGATAGAGAATCTCTTTTGCCGCAGTCTCAAATAAGAGTTAAGTGAGGGGGAGAATTCAAGCCCAGCGTCCCCACCCCACTCGATCAGAACGGTTTAAAGCCGCATCCGCCAGCGAACCGAAAGCGATACACTTGGTGTCTTGTGGGGTGGTGCAATGTTCTAGTTAGTCGGTTGGTTCGTGCAGCTGATGCAGTGTCGCTTGATGTGTTGGCTGCAACTTGTGTTCGATCGGACGGGTGTGCGAACTACATGTAGCTGTCGTAGGCGCGGTCTCCGCTTCGAGGACGGGTCTGTAGAATTGTGGGTCCGTCAGTATGAATCGCGAGTTGATACCGGGGGGCGGGTCGATCTCTGGGTTGTTGGAGTATTGAACTACGTTGTAGCAATACATACGAAGTAGAATTTATGACGCAACTGCAGTATTTCGCGGTGACTTGGAGTAGTGTGAATCCATACAAAGCACGGGGCTGATTTATTGCACGCCTCCGTCAAAGATTTCCTGAGAGCGACACGTGAGTCACCAACCTTCGTTTCCTCAAAAGTAAGGCCGATCCTAAACACGGAAGCGAAGAATATTTTCTATTATCAATATTTCAGCTCCGATCTATCTCTAAAGACTCAGTTATGAGGTATTTCCTGACAACGCCTTGAGTTTCTCGAGATATCTCGCGATCATTTCGTCGCCGGTTGGCCCGCGAATGGGCATCAGTTTAAGATCCGCCGGCTTCTCCTTCACAGCAATCCATTTGTTAACTAGTGCGTTTTGCAAGTTCATTGCCAGTTTCTCCGTGCCGGGGTCCTTCTTAGCAGCATCAAACATCTTCGCCAAAGCCCAATAGGGGTAGCTATCATTCAAGGCATCGATCATCGTCGTTTTCTCCTTGGGATACCGATGGTTGAAGTCATTCAGATACTTAGCCCATAGTTTGAAATCCGAACTTGCAAGAGTTTTTTCACCAGCCTTGTTGAGGTCGAGGGAACGGAAAATGTATCGAGGATGGTCCTTCTGATCCAGCCAGCGCTTGGACCGCTCCCTCTCCACGAGTTTTGCAATTTTCACAGAGCTTGGATTGTTCATCGCCGTCTTGATCATCTGATTGACGGGCTCAGGGTTATAGAGCATACGAATTGGGGTGTACCATGATTCTTGGTGCTTTGGATTCTTCTTGTTGAAATTCTTCACATACTCCATCCATTTCGTGAACAAAGGATCGCTGAGAAGGTTATCACCCACGTTTTCAAGGTCTAGCCACTTGAAGACCTTTACTGGGGATTCGTTATTCGCCACATATCCCTGAATCTTCTTCATCTGGATTGTAGTAGCAGCTTTTTCCATGCTGGGGAACTTCATGGCTGCTAGGAGGATTTGGTTCAAAGCTTTGTCCGAGAAGCGTGGCTCCAGCGTCTTCAACAGCGTAGTCGCCTGACCGGGATTCTCCTTGAGAAACATATTCATGTACGAGACCCACGTGTTGAGGAGAGGATCGCCGGTAAAGTCAAATTGCATACGGAGATCTAGTAGGTTGTGTACGTCGTCGACAGATTTGCCGCTGCCCAACCACATCTCCAGCTGCGCCGACTCCAATTGCTTCGCTATGGTTCGTGTTGCATCTGTTGTTTTTGCCTCTTGAAGCATTCTTGCCACATTGATATCGCCGTATTTTCGTGTTAAAGTCTCGATCACTGTTGACTTCTCTCGAGGATACTTTGTGATGTAATCATTCGTGTACTTGAGCCAGGTGTTGAAAAATGTGCTTTCCATAAGAGTATCCACTGTCCTGCCAAGACCGAGTTCTACCAACGCGTCATCCGGTGTTTTTCGACTGCTCAGCCAAAGTTGACTCAGTTCATCCTGTATCTTGGTGGCGACGCTTTTGGATCCTCTTCCACTTATCACCTCGTCGGTCATTTTTAATAAAGCTTCATCACTGTAGTACTTCCTGAGCGCCGGGGCCATCAACGCTGGGTTTTCGGGATACTTTGCGTTGAGATCTTCCACATACTTGGTCCAAGCGGTGAACTTGGGGTTGCTCAGAATATCGTACGTGACCTTGTCAAGGTTCATCGCATGAAATACGTCGTCAGGGGCCTTTGCAGTGGCTATCCAGTGCTGTATTAGCTCCTTTTTCAATTTTGTGGCGAGGGCATACGTACCCTCGACCTTCGCGGTATTTTCGATCATTTTGTACAGGGCAGCGTCGCCGTAGTGAGCCGTCAGTGTCGAGAACGCGGACATTCCCTTCGTGGGGTTCTTGGCACTCAAATCGTCGACGTACTTGAGCCAATCCGTGAACTGGGGATGGGACAGCAGCCAATTTCCTTCCTTGTCAAGACGCATGCGAGCGAAAACTGTGTTAGGAGATTTCCCCTCATCGAGCCATTTCTGAAGGCGATCGGGGGTCACATTCGAAGACGACAACAAGGTTTTGACCTTTTCGACGAAGGGCACGGACAGCCCTGCTCTCTCCTCGCCAGCACCATTGATGACGTCGTCACCATCGTCAACGGCGCTAGCTCGTAAAAACCTCGTCGTTGAAATACGACTCTCGATCGCAGTGTGGACACCAGTCCAAGTGGAAAAGGTGGACACGGGGAGTGTAGGGCCTGTCACCGACGTCTCAGCATCAATAGGCGCAACGAATGCGAGGAAGGCCAATCCCACCACCCGGCGGAGGCTCATCGTTTGACTTGAGGTCTGGACTCTTCTTTTGTCAGTGAAGAGTGAGTTTATAATACGCCTTGACATGATCAAGAAGCTCACGATGTAGCGGCGCCGTTATTTCAGCACAGTGTTCAGTAACACTGCATAAAATTGAAACTACGTGTAAATTAGTAATCTTTTAGTCCGCAGCCATGTCGTAATCTCAGAGTAATATTTTCGAGGATAAATGACAAAGATCTGCAGCTCGAAGGTAGCCAAGGTAGCGGTAGCTAGCACGAGAAGATCTCTCACTTCTCTATCGGAAAGCCACTGACGAGGCCCCGGCAGGGGCCGAAACGCGTATGGCACGCGCTTAATAGGAAGTAACTTTATCACATGCACCTACACCTTCCTAGACGTACAAATGGTTAAAGCGGAAAAGTAAAGCTGATGCAAGCTTGCAGCGATTGAGGTTGGTACATATCTGGTTGAAGCCTAATGAATTCCAAATAGCCGGGACACGATAAATCGCGTCTACATGTATTTCACGAAATCAGCCTCCATGTCCGGGACGATTCAAGGAATGCGGTACATGTACAGACAACGACAGTGAAATCCGCCATACCTTAAAAACCCGCCCACCCAAACTTTAAGTCCCGAAAGCTAGTAGTAATATTTTAGCCAATACTTTACCATCAAGTGACCTGGCGGATTTTCCTGTCGCGCTAAGCGTCAGTCGTTTTATATGGAGGATAGTGTTCAGATAGCGGGCGGATTTCACCGTCGTTGTCTGAATATGTACCGCCATCGTCAAATGCGCTTTCTTCAAAGATTGTGGCTTTTAAGGAATCAATATCCTCTTTTACATGATATATATAGGGGAAAATGTCAACACGTGTACCATACGTGTACGGTATGAGATGAGGAAAGGGCGGTGCAAGAGCAGCAGTGGAGTGGCGGACTGCCAACGTTTTTACCGCATACACATATTGACACAGTTTTAGGTGATAGACGGTATGAAGCCTGCTGGTTTCAGCATACAGATCCAGGCAGCAGCATGCTGCCCACAAGATTGTTGGGCAAGCCCGAATTGGACTGAAAGGTGCTGTGAATCACAGCCTGTGATCAGGGTGACCCGCGTCCCGAGCCAGGGATACGTAGGACGATAAAACGTCGCCCAAATCGTAGCACTCATTTCCGGTTGGAGACGCAGACGGACGAAAGAGACCCCAAGCCTTAGCGAAACAGGCAGTGCCGCTGTACACGGGGAACGAACACCGCTTACACGTTGCCGGAAGCATAAACGCCAGCTACCATTGCCCGAATTTTGGCTCACTGCATGTAGCGAAGGAGAGCAGTATGCGGGGCCATTCATTGTTGTCCCTTAGCCGGAAAATCCCCCGCGGAGCCCTCAAAGTACACGGAAATAACGCCGACTTGTTGGCGGAGGCCTTCGAACAACGGGTTCGGACAGACTCGGGGCCTCTCCTTTGATACGCGACGGGTATGCTGTGAAACACACACTTTACCCCCCCCCCCCCCCCCCCCCCCACCCCCACCCACCCACCCACACATAGTGTCGATACTGACGAAAGTGAGCTACACAAACTGACGCACTTTACCCCACATACACATACTGTCAATACTGACGAAAGTGAGCTACACAAACTTTAACCGCTTTTGGCGAAATGTTTTCACCACATACACGTGTTGACATTTATCCTGCATATTAGAGGTCCAACGGCGCGAAGTCGCTATACTCAACTCAAGTGTTTAAATATCCCTTAAACTGAATTTGTACGAGCGACCTATTACCTTCACTACACAATAACCCTGGCAAAACAGTCGAAATGCAAGTCTTTGTCCTACTCGCCTTGCTTTGCTGATTTTAGTCGTGTCATTCGCATGATTTGATTCTTAGTGGATGACCCCAGCTCCAGGATCACCCTTAATTTGAAGGAAAACGTTATTAGTGACACAGCCGGTAATATATCAATACCAATATCAATATTAGTTTTATCACTGATATCGCCAATACTTTTGGCTAGTGCTACCAAACTGTGCCCCCAGTTTCTCTAGCATAAGCAGGGATTGATAGTAGTTTGATTTTCGTCTGAACTACTATATTAATACCCGAGCAGAGGCGAGTAAACTACTACAGTAATATTAGTATTACTTCAGAGACCTCCGCTACTATAGTAATATTAATATAGTAGAGGATAGTATTTCCTAGTATTTCGGTGGTCGACACCCTGATCCATGACCCATCCTAGTAGTTTCGGTGGTCGACTTCCTGATCCATGACGCTCCATACGCTCGGTTATGCTTGAGAAGCACCTGTATTTCAGCGTACGGCTTGCACGACTTCTCTTAAGCACACAAAAGGCAAACGTGAGTGGCTTCCTCGTTGACTTTCGATGATGTGGCGTAGCCAAACGTTGCATGATGGCCCACATGTCGTGGCGGCTACCGAGTTGCCGGTAGTGAGGAATCTCCACTCGGATCCCAAAGGCGTCAACAGCAGACGAACCCAACGTTAAGTCTCCACACATGGCGCCGAGGACACGGGGGTTCCAGGATCGGACGATTGACTCAGCGGAGGCGACGAAGCTTGCGAATTAGGGTCACCCGCTTCTTGAGAAGCGATGTCACTCGCTGCAGGCGTCGAAGCAGCCGAAGCGAAGGCCTTCCACTTGGAAACGCAGGATGCGCTGCAAAAGCGCTCGGAGAGATTGCCAGAATCATACAGCTCGTTGCTGCAGAGATGACGAACACCGCGCTTGCAGACGACAAAGGGTCGGTCGTCGTTAGCTCAGCGTAGGAGCAGTCGGAATCTGCGCTCTTCATGAGGACGTCAGAGACGTGTGAGTTCTTGGTTGGTGCGGTCGGTTTGGGGGCGTCTGGGTTAGCCGGAAACTTGAAGAATGAAAGCTTAAGACAGAATCTTTGGGGCCTGGCCCTCCGAAACAACTCTCTGCGGCAAGCTTCTTGCTCGTACGACGATCTCGCTCTTGCGAACGTTGTCAAGACGCACGCCCTGCCATTCTATCAAACCAGGAAACGCCTCAAACGCGTCGAAGTAAGCTAGAATGCAATCGAACCAGAATGCCCCTCCCTTGTAGATTGCCACACGCCCCTGGATTTCTTCAGGCACGCACTAGTAGTCACTATTAATATGTGGCCTCGATCTGATCTACTAGTTACTATAGTAATATTAGTTTCGCTCCGTCCCAAACTAATAATTACTATAGTAGTTTGCGGCATCATTTTAATAGCGCTATTAATGGATAGTAATCCAAAACAAACTGCTGTCAATCCCTGAGCATAAGACACCATGAAGTTCACCATTCGCCATCGTCACTAACATAGGCATGGGGCCAACGTCGTCGCCGGCGCAGACCCAATGCCGACCGTCTTGCCGCCGTCCAAGGTGCTCGAGGTGGCTCAGCGTGCCTCCGCCCCTGAAGGCGTCGAGTTCAGGGGCTCCGGCACCAAGGAAATCATCAACGCTCTGCAGACCCACGACGACGTGTACGGCGACAAGAAGGAACATGGGGAACTGGCTACGGATGCGGACTCGACGGTGGTGGGGTGGTGCGATGTCCTGGTGGGTTGTTCGGTGTTGCTTGCTGCAAGTTGTGTTGTGTCGGGCGACGGGTCTGCAGAATTGCGGGTCGGTCGGTAAGCATCTTTCGTCGGCGACGGTTGATTCGCTTTCCGACTGTAGATACCCTTGAAGAGGTTGGTGTCGTTGATAGTCTATCTGTCGCGTCGGCTGCTGATACGTGGGACGTTGGGTGCGTTTGTTCCGCGGAGGGCAATATGTCAGAATTTTTAGATGTGCACGCAACTGCTGTGACTGTAACTGCTGTGAACTGCTGTGACGTGGAGTAGAGTGGATCGATACAAGGAGATTCCTTGCACACCTCCATCAAACGAACGACACGTGAGTCATCAACCCTCGCTTCCCCAAAAGCAAGGCAAAACCAAAGCACAGATACGAGGAATATTCTCCATTATCATTGATAATGCATTGATCATTTATCAATATTCCAACTCCGATTTTACCTCAGAATACTCGGTTATGAGGTATTTCTTGACAATGCCTTGAGTTTTTCGACATATCTCGCTATCATTTCGTCGGAGGTTGGTACCCCATCGAGCATTCCTTGAAGGTTTGCCGGCTTCTCCTTCGCAACAATCCATTTGTCGATGAGTGCATTTTGCAAGTTAGTTGCCAGTTCCTCCGTACTGGGGTCTTTCTTCGCCGAATCCAATATTCGCAGTAGAGTGCGCTCGATGTAGTTATCCATGAGCCCGTCGATCATCGTCGTTTTTTCCTCGGGATACCGATGGTTGAAGTCATTCAGATACTTGGACCATACTTTGAAATCCGAACTGGCCAGAGTTTTTTCTTCAGCCTTGTTAAGTTTGAGGAAATGGAACACAATCCGAGGGGGTGTCTTCTCATCTAGCCAATACTTGGACTGCTCCCTCTGCACGAGTTTTGCAAGGTTCACAGTGCTTGGATCATTCATCGCCGTCTTGATCACACGCTGAGGGTCATAATACTTCAAACGAATTGGCTCGAACCATGATTCTTGGTGCTTTGGATTCTTTTGGTTGAAATTTTTCGCATACTTCATCCATTTCGTGAACAAAGGATCACTGAGAAGGCTATCCCCCACGCTGTCAAGGCTTAGCCACGTGAAGACCTTTTCTGGAGATTGGTTATTCGCCAGATACCCCTTGATCTTCTCCGTCTGGATCGTAATAGCAGCGTTCTTCATGCTGGGGAACTTCATGGCTGCTAGGAGGATTTGATTCAAAGCTCTGTCCTTGAAGCGCGTCTCCAGCGTCCTCAACATCGTAGTCGCCTGACCGGGGTTCTCCTTGAGAACCCTATCCATGTATGAGACCAGCGTGTTGAGGAGAGGATTGCCGGTAAAGTCAAATTTCATACGGAAATCTAGTAGCTCGAGTACGTCGTCGACAGATTTCCCGCCGCTAAACCACATCTCCAGCTGCGCCGACTCCAGTTGCTTCGCTATGCTTCGCGTTTCATCTGTTGTTTTCGCCTTTTGAAGCATCTTCGCTACTTTGATATCGCCGTATTTTCGTGTTAAAGTTTCGATCACTGTCGACTTATCTCGAGAATACTTTGTGATGTAATCATTCGTGTACTTGAGCCAGGTGTTGAAAAATGTACTTTTCATAAGAGTATCCACTGACATGCCGAGACCGAGTTCTACCAACGCGTCATCCGGTGTTTTTCGACTGCTCAGCCAAAGTTGACTCAGTTCATCCTGTATCTTGGTGGCAACGCTTTTGGATCCTCTTCCACTTATCACCTCGTCGGTCATTTTTAATAAAGCTTCATCACTGTAGTACTTCCTGAGCGCCGGGGCCATCAACGCTGGGTTTTCGGGATACTTTGCGTTGAGATCTTCCACATACTTGGTCCAAGCGGTGAACTTGGGGTTGCTCAGAATATCGGACGTGACCTTGTCAAGGTTCATCGCATGAAATACGTCGTCAGGGGCCTTTGCAGTGGCTATCCAGTGCTGCATTAGCTCCTTTTTCAATTTTGTGGCGAGGGCATACGTACCCTCGACCTTCGCGGTATTTTCGATCATTTTGTACAGGGCAGCGTCGCCGTAGTGAGCCGTCAGTGTCGAGAACGCGGACATTCCCTTCGTGGGGTTCTTGGCACTCAAATCGTCGACGTACTTGAGCCAATCCGTGAACTGGGGATGGGACAGCAGCCAATTTCCTTCCTTGTCAAGACGCATGCGAGCGAAAACTGTGTTAGGAGATTTCCCCTCATCGAGCCATTTCTGAAGGCGATCGGGGGTCACATTCGAAGACGACAACAAGGTTTTGACCTTTTCGGCGAAGGGCACGGACAGCCCTGTTCTCTCCTCGCCATCTCCATCGATGGCGTCGTCATCAACGTCGACGACGGCGCTAGTTCGTAAAAACCTCGTCGTGGAGATACTAGTTCCGCTCGCAGTGTGGACGGAATAGTTGGACACGGGTAGTATGGAGCCCGTCACCAACGTCTCCGCGTCAATAGGCGCGACGAAGGCGAGGAAGACTGAGCCCAACACGCAGAGGAGGCTCATCCTTTGACTTGCGGTCTGGGGACTCTCTGCAGAGCGAGTTGATAAATGGTTGCGCCTTGAAATGCTTAAAAAGTTCACAATGTAGCGGAGCACTATCCGGATTCAGTATTGCGGATCAGTAACACTGCATAAAATTGATACTACGCGTAAATTAGTAATCTTTTAGCCCGCAGCCGCGTCGTAATCTTAGTGTAATATTTTCGAGGATAAATGACAAAGATCTGCAGCTGCATAAAACGATAAAACGAATGCTGTCTGGCCGCCAGTGGCTGGCTGCATACCACGTGCAAATGGTTACAGTTTCTTCAACCCAAGTTCCAGGACAAGTGAAAAAAAAAGAAGCTGCTGCAAGCTTGCAGCGATTGAGGTTGGTATCTGGTTGAAGCCTAATGCGCTAGTTATACAGAGGAGCTGACTGTTGTGTTTGCCACTCCAGATGCATGTAGACCCGCAGAGACACCACGAAGTGAGCGGCGGCTGCTCGATGCGCTTGGTGACCCATGAGGTTGATCAGACGTACCTCAGCTCGTTCTTCATCCCCAACATCACAACCGAAAATTGCCGAAAACCAATTGCCTCACAGTTTGTTTGCTGAATTGGTTTATGTCAGCCGAGGCATTCGACGATCACAACCAGACAAGCCGAAAAACATATTTATGGGAAATATACTCATATTTATCATAGTTATTTATCTATCGTCGAATTGATAGCCATCACGGTATACAGTATATTGTCTGGTATGACGCTTATATCTTCCTTTTTGCATGCTGACCAGTTCAATTTTTGCACTACTGTATCTCACTTAACTTTTTTTATGATCTGACTATGACCTGACGTTGCATCAGATCTGAAGAATTTGGAAGGGATGACCTATATTTCTGCTGAACCTGGGCTTGATGACACCCGTGCCTAACCACACCAGGCTACAGTACTAGTACTAGGTAACAAACAGCACGAGATTGGAGACATACGACTACTAGTAGACAAACCAACAATTGGGTATAATACTAGTAATACTACTCTACTACTTCTCGAGCTACAATGGTCACCGTACCGTCCATATTGGGGGCCACTCAAACTAGAATTGCAAAATGAGAACCGAGGTTGGGCCCTTCAAAAGTATTACTTGACGAGTACTATAGTACTGAGCTGATGATAGCATTGTACTACTCGTATTGAATACCGCACAGTACGGTAGTAGTATCACCACTGCCCCCCAAAAAATCGGTACAGTTGTCTTACCGAGATGGACTATTTCAGCAAGTACTACTAACCCCTGCTCGTGGTTCACTCCTACCCGGACGATGATACACTCGCCCCTGCCACTTCGTGACTGGACACGCCGTGGGGCTGGAATGGGAACTGGGTCTGGAGTTTCAGACGCAGATTCAGATGCTGAGCTTCAATAGCGGGGTCGGATTGTGACTTCACGTCCATCTGGTACTACAGATGCTTTGGAGCGCTGCCCCAACAGCCTCGAGTATACGGCGGCGTATACTATACGCTTGGTTCTGGCTGAGTCGCAAGTTTCTAGATGCAGACGAGCGGCAGAACTTCGCACTATACAAACTACTATTAATATTGTGAGTTCTACTCTAATTTTCCGATCGGGGCGGATTGAATCGACCCAGGCAAACCGCCGGCCAATCGACGAACCCATGATAATTCATAGGTACATATGCATTTGAGTAGGGTTTCCTTTGTATCCTTGTCCATGACTCACAGTTTCGCTTTCGACGGCAAGGACGGCAAGGAGATCCGGGACGGCACGGCCCCACGCCTCGCGCACTCAGGCTGTCGACATGCGCACGCCTCATCGCGCTTCACCATACCAAGCACGCACTCCAGCAGTGAGACGATCGCCACGCCTGGCGTCTTCCCTGTCTCCGACCTCCCAAGCGCCAATAAGTACCGGAAGATCACCAGGTGTGCAGTCGACGGTGTCTGGCCCGCTGCAAACCTCCCTTTTCAAGCTTGACCTGCACACCCGTCTCCAGCGACACCAGCTCTGGCACCGCCGACAAGAAGGCGATCTCCACGGCTGGAGGCAGCGTCGTCAAGTCAAGGATCAACCCAATCGACAGCGCTGAGGACCACCGGGCGACCCCAAGTCTCGTTGAGCCCTGAGCGTACGCCACCGCAACGGCGATCGCCTCGGCTCTCTGTACCGGGCGCGGATCCTGTGGGAGAGCCGCTGGCACCGTCACAAGGCAATTCGAACTTGTTCAAGCTCGTAGTTCGGCCGATCATCAAGTCCACGATCGGCCAGCTTGACACGTCCGGCGAAACCCTCGCCGATGTTGCTCTGAATGGAGCATCCTTCACGGATATCCTTCTCAAGCTATGGACGAGTTTTAGTCCGCGCATGAAGGGCCGAGCCAGCAAGACCGAGGGACGTGTGGTCTGTGGCAGTACCAGTGATCGCTCCTCGATGATAGGATAAAAATGAATTAATGAGCTGGTTTTGACCAATGCTATTTCTCTGGCGGTTTGCTGGCGGTTCCTTCGCTCCCGCCCAACTGCCCCGATTCGGCAAATTTGGGCGGAATCCACAATACTTCTAGTAAGGCAAGTGGCCAGTTTAGTAGATCTAATTTTGACCAATCCAAAGTCGAGGACACGACGATTTGTTAAGAAATAATACTGGTTGTTGTCTGTTTGGCGTGGTTGTTGTCTGTTTGGCGCCCGACCAATACTTTTCCAAGATATTTTTTTTACTAAACTGGCACGTCGCCAGATTCTGATGTCGATGTTGTATCGAGGCTAGCATCCTATCCAGATACTGCTTGTAGTTATGTGGCAGTAGAACATGTCTCTAAATAGTCGAGCTCTTCCTCTATCTTTTCATGTGCATATTTTAATAAACGGCCGTCGTTCAGAAAAGTGCTGTCGGATTTCTCCACCAAACTGACAATTTGCCTTACATGTAGTTGTAGCTATTTCTGATTTCTCAGAAACGGACTCCGATATAAATTATACACTTCGAAGCACATGCATATGGGGGCAAATACACGCGTTAGTGAATTCGAACCTCGAGTGGAAGTGGCCATGATCACAAGGGAGAAGACGGAAGGCGCGGTGGTGCTCGAAATACATGAGTAAATTTGGATCATTGCTAGTGAGCGCCGAGGTGCCGTTTTGCAGCGCGCGGCATTTATTTACCCCAATTTGAAACTTTTCCCCGTGGAATGATCGCTACGACGCCTGCAGTTACAAAGAGAAAGCAGGCCAATAAACATATCTGTCATGTAACCTGTACACATGTTGATAAACTTTAGAGCAAGAAGAAGCTTACACAATGTGAGTGTGGGGGCGGGGGTCTGCTTCAAAATCGACATCGCAACTTCGACTTACCACTCTGAACTTTATGACTCATAACTTACGAGGCATTTCCCGACACCGCATCGAGCTTCTTGATGTATCGTGCGATCAGTTTGTCGGCGGTTGGCACATTAGAAAGGGATCATTTAAGGTCCACCGGCTTCTTCTTTTAAGCTAGTCACTTGTTAATCAGTGCACTCTGCAAATTGTTCGCTAATTTCTCCGTGCCGGGGTCATTTTTCGCCGTATTAAGCATCACTAGAAGATCTCTGTCATAGTAATTCGTCCGGATAACATCGAGCATGGTTCCTCTTTGTGTGTGGGATATCGATGATTAAAGTCGCCCAGGTACTTGGCCCACGTTTTGAAATTTGGACTGGCAAGAGTCGTTTCGCCCATTTTGTGGAGGAACATGAACTGGAACGCATCCTTGGGAGGCCTCTCTTGGTCAAGCCAGGATTTTAGCCACTGTTTCTTCACGAACTTAGCAATGTTCACGGTGCTTGGATTCTGCATCCCTGTGTTGATCATCCGTTCGACGCCATATTAATGATACTCGATACTTCAGTACTAAGCAGCCCAAACCACGACTCCCGCTGCTTTGGATTCTTCTTGTTGAAATTTTGCACATAATTCGCCCACATCTTGAATAAAGATCGCCAAGAATTGTATCTCCCACATTGTCAAGTGCTAGCATATTGAAGACTTTCTTTGGGGATTCGCTGCCTTTCAGGTAGCCCTGGATCATCTTCGTCAGGAGCTCAGCTACACCGCTTTCCATGCTGGGATACTTTTTAGCTACTAAGAAGATTTGGTTCAGACGTCTGTCCTTGAAGCGAGACTCCAATGTTGACAACACCGTAAAAGACTTAGAGGGATTCTTCTTGACAAAAAAATCATGTACGAAACCCACGTGTTGACGAGAGGATTGTTTTTAAAAATCACTCCGGGAAGATCCAGCTTGAGCAACTTGAACACGTCATCGGCAGATTTTCCACTGCTTAGCCACAACTCCAGCTGCGCAGATTTCAAATTTGGTTGAAATTGAGGTACATTAATGTCATTTAGAAAAACTAACGCCACCTAATGCCCGTGATCGACTTGCTGTCCTTTCCGTAGTAGCCGACTTCGTTGCGGTCTGAGTTGATGCCTAAAGCGCCGAGTCCAGACCGCGAGCCCTCATGGTTACACCGTGTCTGCAGCCAGCTGCAGCGAGCTGGGCTTCGGCCGACTGGCTACCCAGTGCGCTACATCCACCGTAGCGCGTCCACTGATCGCTGCCTATTTTGTCCCACCAGTTGGTAAGGCATGGGCGTTCCACTCAATGTGAGCATTCGTTGTTTGAGCCACCGACGCGAGAGTTCTAGCGGTGGTGTTGTGCTCTCGGGCATGCGTCGACCAAGAGCTGACGTTTACCGCGTCCGCAAGACGACGCGTCTTCCAGTAGATACCTTTCAGAGGTTTCCCTCGCGGTGGCAGTCGCATTCCGTGGTACCGGATGGTGACATCGTGGTCACCGATGACGTGAATGTTCTGCCATCTGTTGTGAAAACATATCTTGACTCAAGATTCTTGAGTCCTTTAAGCAGCCCGATGTGCGACACCATTCCAGCTGACGCGTTCCCACCCTGGATGATGGCCCCGCACATGTATTTGATGGTGAAGTGACCAGTCATGGTGTGCACGTCCACAATCAGCACTCCACTACCGGCCTGTGTAAACTCGCTCTTGGCGGTGCCGCCGAAGAAAACCAAAGTGCAATGATCCTCTTCAATGTCCTCGCAGGCCGCCCCGTCCATGGTTTGCTTAGTCCTTGCCGAATAAGCTGGCTCAGCCGGGCACTGATGTCCCGTTTTAGTCGTCCCAATGCCGAGTGGACTAGATTTGAGTATCCTTCACGGAGGCGCGTAACTAGTCCACGTGCGTGGTGTTCCTCTGAGGTATTATTGAGATGGTGGAAATATGCCACACGCCACCGCCAGACGCTTAGTAGATATAAAGCGGCCCCCAATCGCCAGCAGCCCTCGATGACCCTGTCAATTGTATCTCCAATGTCCGCGATGTCTGCGTCTGCCTGTCCCGCTAGGGTTTGCCCGATGTCGGCTAATAGTCGCTTGGGTAGGGCTGGTATTGTCAGAGAGAAAATAGCCTCCTGATACGAGGCCATCTTGAGTCCCGCCGTCTCCCATTTCGTCACAAATATCCGTCTTAGTTGTTGAGCCGCTGGGCATGTCCAAAATATGTGCAGTAAACTCACTCTGCCGATGCGTACGCAGGAGGCGTGGGGGCAACCCATGCCTGCATCCAGTGGATTGTACGCAGATAGGGCGTGGTGTTTAATCCGAAATAGGAGCTGTTCACCCCACGGATTCAATCCCACAATGCGCCTGATACTCGCCCATTGAACTCTATCCAGCCCCTTAGCCGTCGGTGCACTTAATCTGCCCCATTTTGCTTTGGCTGCCTGACATTTGATAACCGCTTTCTGGTGAGACTTGGCAGCAAGCAATTTCTTGTAACCCGCCTTATTTATCCCCCAGCGCCGGCCCCCCGCCCACAGGCACACTACTCTGGATATGCGTGGGTGTGGCTGAACCCATTGGAGGGTTGTGGATGCCCCCAATACCCGTCCAACATGTTCGATTAAATCGCGATGCGAGCGAAGTGGTTGGGGTGTGAGCTGAGTCTCCCCTGCCGGCCCATACCCGACCAAAAGGCCTCCTAGGGTGACTCGGAGTGAGGGTGTGGGGTGATTGTCTTCCTTGATGTTGTATCGCACCCTCCCGCTGTGGTCTCCTGTCACAAGAAGCGCAGGGAAATTCAGGACCAGGAGAACCATTAAATGGGCGATTTGCCGACGGACCCCGTTCGTGAAACGCTGGCACGTCGCCGTGACAATTAAGTCCTCTGTGACCGTCCACCGCCAATGCACAACATCCTTCAGGAGCGTGGTCTTGGTACAAATGGCCCTGTAGGTAGTATTCGGATCCACCATGACTCCTTCCGCCGTGAACAAGCGAAGGCTAGTTAAAGCCACGTAGGGGAGCCATTCGCCGCAGAAAACACCGTGTTGTGCACGCTCTGCCTTAATGTATTGTTGACAGACTGTGTAAGGACCGAGACGTGACGAGCACGTCAAGGCCCGCGCATCTAAACTACAACTTCCACTACGCAAAGACAAGTGGGTAAGTAAGGAACATGCACTCGGGTGCATGACCTCTGTCGTGTACATTTACTTTTGTATAGCGCATGTCAACCCACTTCAACTTGAAGTGGATTGACCAATCAGATTCATTCATTTTATCACCGCCATGGGCACTGCCCAGACGGCCGGCCACAAGGCCTTAACCAACTAATATCACTTTGCAATTTACGTCCAACTACCTACACGTTTCCACATCGCGGTACATCTTCACTCGCGGCCTTCTACGTGTCAAGCCTTACATCTGGTAGCACTTACGGTCATTTTCGCCGGGCAAGTGGTCAGAAGATCTACAATCGACCGACTCGACTCGCTACTTTCAACTCGACTACTGCTACAGTACCTGGGTTAGGGTTTCGCCTTTCGCACTTACTGCTACTCTACGTGTTCATTGACTTAGCGGCATTAACGCTTTTCGCTAGCCGTAAAGTCTTGCATAATCGACATTAACGCTTTTCGCTAGTCGATTACGCTAACTAGCCTCACGCTTTTTGCTAACGGTTAGTTCTTCAAAGGATTTGTACTAGTTTAACGCTTTTCGCTTCACTAGTCACCTTCCCACACGTAAGCCTAGTATATTGCGGAAACCTTTGGCCTTGTATGACCAAGGTGAAAAACCAAAAAAGTAAAAACCTCAACTCAAACCCAGATCCTAATCTACAAGCAGTAGATCGACTTCGTATTAAGGGATTAAACTCAGTTAATCGCCTTGCAAGCTTAACTCACCACTTACAGGACCAGGAGAAGAGTTTTCACTCTAAGTCCGAGCGTATACTTTTTCGAGAAGCTTGCCGTATCCTAAGTTTACAAGTGGTGCGTATTCATAACACACTCACTACTGTATTCGACCGTGAACTTAAGGAGAGCTCGCGTAAAAGAGCACTTGAAGAGGCTCAACAGGAAGAGCTACTTGTTCAGGGTTTCGGTCAGAAGAAATCCAATTACAAGGCAAAGCGCCAACGCTTGAATTAGTGCTAAGTAGCATTGTTTAAGTGTTGTTTTAAACTTTTTTCGCATTGTTTTAGTGTAATTGCACTTTGGCCCAGCCAATCAGTAGTTACCTAAACCCCAGCATCCGTATAATTCCGAATTTGAGAATCCGCGTAATTTTCAGTCGTTTCCTGAATTTTCGCGTAATTTTCGGGTAAGCTTTGGCGTAAGCTTCGGGTATTTTTCCAGTATATGCCTAAGCGTACTGCTCGTGAGTGGGACGAAGATCAGCAAAATCGTCGCATTCTCACCATTGAACAAGCCGTTCAACGCGCTTTCACAGTTCGTGCTGCTACCCATTTGCAGTACGAGATTACTTGCTTGACGGAGCATCTCCGTGAAGTTTTCTTTCCGTTTTTTGAAACTCACCTCGACCGTGTTATCGAGCCTGGGTTTGGACTGTTTCTCTTCGAAACCGTCGACATCTTGAACACCTGTGCCAACCGCATCGACACCGAAGTTCGTGCTTTCGTTGATCGCGTTATCAGCATCAAGCGCGCCCGTTTCGAGTAGCTGTTGACAGTGTTGTTGTAGCTCTAGTTCTAGTAGCTAGCAGCTGTACATTCGTAGCGTAACTTTAATCAGCTTTTAGCTCAAGTTACACTATCATGACTTCGTTAAATCCTGGTGGATGGTCTGCGGACCGTCTGACACAGTCTGTGGTCGAAATGGTGCAGAAGCAACAAGCACTAATCGACGTTTTGACTTCGCAACGCAAAGAAGTCAAAGTTGAAGGTATAAGCCTACCTCGCTTCTATGGAAACATGGGTGACTCGGTTGAATTGTACTTCGACCAAGTTATTCATTACTTTGAGGCGAAGAACATTGATTGGCAAGATGAGAACCAGAGTAAGCGCATCATTGCCATGATGACTGCCAATTTCAGGGGAAATGCTGCTGCATGGTACATGCTTTGCAGGGATTCTATCAGTGATGTCCAAGATTTGATCCAGAAGCTCACGAAGGAATTCGTTCCTCCGGATCTTCAGGAGCGCCTTCGAGATCGTTTGTACAGTCTCAAGCAGAAACGTTGTTCTAGCTTGGAGGACTACATCTCTCGATTCCGCGTTGCTATCATGCAAGTTAAGGACATGAGTGAGCTTGACAAGATCACGTACTTCATTCGAGGTCTTGTTAGTCCCACAAAAGAAGAAGTTCAGTATCGTCGTTGCACGACGGTATCTGAGGCTCTCTCAGTTGCACTTGAGTATGACAGATCGCACTTTCGTGCTGGTCCGTTTCAGAAGAGTCGTTGGACACCTCCAAGATCTTTTGGACGTTCCAACTCTACGTCATTCGCTCGTTCCAACACGGCTCCACAGCGTCCTGCTGAGAATGAACCTGAGCCTATGGAAATCGACACTGGTCATGTGCATAACCCACGTCGTGACAATTATCATCGCCCTGTTCAGAACAACAACCGTAACAGTGGCAACTCGAAGAAGTGTCGGTATTGTAAGAAGCCTGGTCACACGATTGAACAGTGCTTCAAGCTTCAAAATCGACAGAAGCATGGAACGAACAACAGCTATCAGTCTGACACTAAGCGTGGTCAGTTCGCTGTTCACACTTTGGCAGCAGAAAAGCCAGAGTCTGTTGAAGTTGTTGAGATAAATGATCTCAACGCTGCTACCATCCAGTCACTACCAGCTCCGAATGAGTTGATTCGGAAGCCAGGTCTGTGTGATGGCAAACGTGTCACCATTATGCTAGACACGGGAGCCACATGCAATGTCATTCGTCCTGGATTGGTGGATACTATTCCTGACACCATGATCTCTCAAGTCACCTTGTTTGACGGAAGCACAACGAAGAAACGTGCCGTTCACAAGGGCAAGGTCACTATTGAGATGGATGGTTATCGATTCAGAGACTTAGAGGTCCTGGAATGGTCTATGAGTCCTGAACACGATGTCATTCTCGGAAAACCTTGGTTTACCAAGTACCAACCAATTATTGATTGGCGTACTCATCACCTGCAGTTCAAACCGCAAGGAATGAAGCCAGTGTTGCGCAAGGTAGAAGTATCTGGTGCTGAGTTCAAAGCTAAAGCCAAGCGCCATGACTACGATGAGATTTACCGCGTCAAGATTACTCCAGCTCAACCCGTCACGGAGGAACCACAAGAAATTGTGCCTCTCCTTGATGAGTTTGCTGACGTGTTTCCAGACGTTTTACCCGATGGGTTACCTCCTCATCGACGCGTGGAATTCGAACTCAACATGAAGTCAGATGCTATGCCAAGCACACGCGCACCTTTTCGGCTCTCGAAGACAGAACAAGTTGCCCTTGATCTGTTTGTCGAAGAAAAGTTGAAGAAAGGTTGGATCGAACTATCCGATTCGCCTTGGGTCTCCAACATCTTTGGTATCCCGAAGAAAGACCCGAAATCAGGGAAACAACTTTCTCGAGCTGAGTGGCTACGGTCGGGCAACGCCACGTTACCGATTCGTTGGGTGATTGATTATCGTTGGCTCAACTCGCAAACAATCATCGCCAGAATTCCACTCCCGAGAATTGACGAAACATTTGACAAAATGTATGGATGCATCATCTTCTCAGTCTTGGATCTCGCGCAAGGTTACCATCAGATGAGGGTTGCCTTGAAAAGTCGTCAGTACACAGCGTTCCGCACTCATTCTGAGACCTACCAGTGGTGTGTTGCGCCAATGGGTCTTGCTGGAATGCCAGGTGTCTGGTCACGTCTTATGCGTGTCCTACTAGGCAAATATCCGTTTATCGTGGTGTATCTGGATGACATTTGTGTATTTTCCAAGAACATGAAGGAGCATCTGCAGCATCTCCGCACACTCTTCGAAGTGTTACGCAGAGAGAAGCTGTACTGTCATCGTTCGAAATGTCATTTTGGGCAGAATCAAGTTCAGTTCCTAGGTCACACCGTGTCAAGTCAAGGCATTGCGGTGGATTCCAAGAAAACTGAAGTGATCGCCAATTGGCCAATTCCCATGAACCAAAAGCAATTGCAAAGCTTTTTGGGTCTCGCAGGCTACTACCGTCGCTTCATTTACAACTACGCGACAATCGCCTTACCGTTTGGACCTCTAGTCAAGAAGGACCATACTTGGAATTGGAATGAAGAGCATGATATCGCCTTCAGCAAACTGAAATCAGCATTGCAATCCGCCCCAGTCCTGACTTTACCGGATTTCTCTCTTCCGTTCATCGTGACAACCGATGCTTCAGGATATTGTGTGGGTGGAGTACTTTCGCAAAAGCACAACGGACATGATCATCCGTTAGCTTTCCTCTCCAAGAAGTTGGGTGTGCATGAACAAAATTGGCCTACCCATGAGAAGGAACTCTATGCAATTAAGCTGTCGCTGGAAAAATGGCGTCATTACCTCTATGGTCGTCATTTCGACATCTACACGGACAACAGTGCATGTCAGTGGTTGTTACACCACCCGAAGGTTTCCTCGAAGCTTGCACGCTTCTTAACCTTCTTTGCTCAGTTCGACTTCACCTTGCATCATCTGAAAGGATCGATGAATGTCGTAGCTGATGCACTGTCCCGTCCTCCAATGGATTCAACTCCGACTGCGTTGATATCACCACAATTGGCTCCGCCAATTGTCTGCTCAATCAGTTTTCAGCATTGTGAGTCTGAAAGTGATAAATCGACATCAAGTTTTCGCGTAATTAGCGATCTACGCACAGTCAATGCTTCGCTGTCGATTCCAGCCTCACAGAGTGTTGCGCGTCCCGCTATCAATACGATCAGCTATCATACGTGTACACCGCAGTGTGACAGTTTTGGATCACGCTACCGTGCACAGCAACATGATGGGGATTCCCAGAAGGTGAATATGACCATGGTATCTGCAGCTCTCTCGCCTGTTGAATTTTCGGGGGAGGAGATGGCGGAGGTTTCTGCTGGTCACATCGCCTTACATGATCTTTCCGATGGTTATCTCTACACTCCTGTTCAAGATGCAGAGATTGCCACATCGGTTGTGCAAATGCAACACGCAAGTTCGCTAGGATGGACTTCGAATCTCAAAGAAGAGTTCATCAAAGCCTACCGCACTGATCCCGGATTTCGTGACAAGTATCGTACTCCGCATGATCCATACGTACTCAAGGATCAATTGCTTTATGTGCAATTCACGGACGACAAGGAGTCCAAAGTGATGAGACTTTGTGTCCCGAGATCGCAGCGCAATCGTCTAAGGACGAAGATTATTGAGCAATTTCATGATTCCAGTATTGCCGCGCACCCAGGAATTCGTCGTACGTACCTCCGTATCAAGCAATGGTACTACTGGGCGTCGCTTCATGAAGACGTTTCCGATTACGTGCAAAGTTGTGAAACATGCACACGTTGGAAGCACAGCAACGCCAAGAAGAATGGCAAGCTGATTCCAATTCCGATTCCAAAAGAATGTTGGGAAGTCGTCTCCATGGATTTCGTTACTGGATTGCCAGAATCAGATGGCTATGATGCTATCATGACCGTCGTGGACAAGTTGTCCAAGCGTCCAATCTACTGTCCCGTTCACACTACCGATGATGCCGAAGAAATCGCTCATTATTTCTTCGACAATGTCGTTCGGCATCATGGAGTGCCTGCAGTGATCATCAGTGATCGTGATCCCAAATTCACATCGCGTTTTTGGAAATCTCTCGCGCAGGTCATGGGTGTACAATTGAATATGACAACGTCATATCGCGCTCAAGCTGACGGCCAAACCGAACGTCAAAACCTGGTACTAGAAGACGCACTTCGTTGCATGGTCTCGTATCATGGTGATGACTGGGCTGCCAAATTGGGAACGATTGAGTATGCTCATGCCACGCTAGTCAGTGCCTCTACAGGACTCTCGCCATTTGAAGTAGACACAGGGCGTAAGGAACGCAATCCCTTCGGAACTTTTCCTACGCTGTCTACCACAGTTCAAGTACAACAAGGACTGTCTGAGTATGCAAACCGCTTCAAGGACGAACGCGACAAGATTATTGGCAAAGCCAAGGAGCACTTACTCAAGGCTCAAGCATCGCAAAAGAAGTACTACGATCAACACCGTAGCAATGTGCAATTCAAGGAAGGAGATTTGGTTATGCTGGATACACGCCGTATTCCACTCAAGCATGCTGCGAAAGACATTGACGTCAAACGTGCAAAGTTAGCCGCTCGTAAAGTTGGTCCGTTTGTTATCAAGCGCATGATCAACGACAACGCTGCTCGTCTGATTTTGCCACGCAGCATGAAGTCGCTGAACCCTACTTTCAACGTAGACGTTCTCAGCCATTATGTCTCCAACCCGGACAAGTTTGAGACTCGTGTTCTTCCGAAAGCATCTCGCATCATCACGAATGAAGACACTGGAGAAGACCTCCACATTGTCGAGAAACTCCTACGCAAGCGTCAGTTCAATCGCAAGACTGAGTGGCTTGTCAAGTGGCATGGTCTCCCAGATCACGAATCTTCGTGGGAACTCGAGAAAGACATCAAGCACGTCTCTCACTGGAAGGTTCTCGTCGACGACTTCAAGCGCCGTCAACGTGAAGTCAAACCCGGGAGGATGTAAGGACCGAGACGTGACGAGCACGTCAAGGCCCGCGCATCTAAACTACAACTTCCACTACGCAAAGACAAGTGGGTAAGTAAGGAACATGCACTCGGGTGCATGACCTCTGTCGTGTACATTTACTTTTGTATAGCGCATGTCAACCCACTTCAACTTGAAGTGGATTGACCAATCAGATTCATTCATTTTATCACCGCCATGGGCACTGCCCAGACGGCCGGCCACAAGGCCTTAACCAACTAATATCACTTTGCAATTTACGTCCAACTACCTACACGTTTCCACATCGCGGTACATCTTCACTCGCGGCCTTCTACGTGTCAAGCCTTACAGACTGACCCCCTTAATACCGATAGATCCACGTGAAGCTTCCTACCCCTCCAGACCGTGCCCAGTTGTCCACGGAAATAGAGAAGGGCGGCTAACGCCACTACCATATTCTTTTTGAGGGGAACCATACCCACTCCACCATGCACGGCACACCTTGCGCCCCTGTTACGCGCATGTTATCACCCATGCTGACCCCACGAGGTTGCGGGCACGATTGGCTCGGCGATATTACTAGTCGCCTAGTTCCGTCGTTGCTGGTCATGCTGGCCAATACATCTCCCACAATCCGGGCAGGAGGTGGGGCCATGAGGGCCCACTTGTGAACCGCCGCAGCCGCCATCGCCAGCAACTCCGTTTTGAGCTCCGGTACTGCCAGGCCCCCTTTGGTCCTAGGCAAATGTGCAACGTGGGCATTTAGCCACGCCCTGGCTCCTAATCTTGTAGGTATGAATCTGGCATGCCAGACAAATTGTTTGATCATCTTCTGAAACTTGGCAACGATTTGTGCCGACGGCCAGCAGTGGCGCCCAATATACAGAAGCTTGGGAATAATGATCGCAGCCGCCAGCATGCTGCGTTGGTCGACCGTCATCGTTTTCTGGACCGCCAGTGCTAGTCGGACCGTTAGCTGCTTTCGAGCAAGGGCCATGTGTGTTCCGTGCCTTCCATACTGCCAACCTGAATGCCTAAGTAGCGAGCCAGCTGGGTAGCCCCCTGAAGTACTAGTGGGGCCGGTAGTGGAGGCATCGTTGGAATCGAGGCTGGGTTGAGCGCTATGACAAGAGTCTTACCCTGGTTGAGTAGTAACCCCGATGCAGCCGCAAAACGTGTGGCAATGACCAGTATCAAGGTAACATCTCCAACCGTGCGTACGTAGCAAGCGGTATCATCCGCGTAACCAGCCACCTTCAGGTGCAGTTCACCTTCCGAGGAGCGTAGTACTATCCCTGTGACTCGCTTGTCGCGATCAATCTTCCTGTACAGTGCCTCCAATACTAGTATGAATAGGATGGGGGCCAAAGGACAGCCCTGCCTAATGCCACACGTCACAGATACCCACCTCGACCGGGTGCCATTGGTGAGGAATCTCACCCTTGTCCCGTCGTGCAGTCCTCGAATAGCATTAACGTACTGGACCGGAAATCCAAGCCAACTAAGAACGTCGTACAAAAATGTCCTGTCCACAGAGTCGTAAGCTTTCCGAAAGTCAAGTAGGAGAGCCAGAGAACCTGCGACGGTGGGGTCAGTCGCAGCTGCTGCTTGGGCCGCTTGAAATAAATCAATTGTATGATGAATCACCCTGAACGGGACGAACCCGCTCTGATTCGGATAAATAATTCTCGACAGTTTGGAGCTGGTCCTCGTAGCGAGCACCCGTGCGTAGATTTTGTAATCGGAGTCCAGTAATGTCAGAGGCCGATAGTTCAGCGGGTTGTGTGCGTCACCGCTCTTCACCAAGCAAAATATATCAGCTTCCAGGAAAGACTGAGGAAAAATGCCCGCAGTTGACCACACATTGTAAAGCGTAGTGAGAATCGGAATGAGCTGGTCCGAGTAGTCTCGATACCAGTCATTCCCTAGTCCGTCTGGTCCACATGCCTTACCAGAGTGGGAAACACCTATGGCAGCCGCCACCTCCGCTTCAGTGATAGGGTCGGCCAGGTCGCCCAGTAATGTTCGGTACTGACCGGATTCTCCAAGCCACTCCAGGACCTCTTCCCGATCAGCCCCCGTGGAGCCGGCCTGTTGAAAAATGGGTGTCCACGCGTCGGCTAATATGTCAGCCTTGTCATGTACACCCCTGGCCGGATCTCCAGTAGCGGCATCTAGCCTGTGGATTGCTTGATCCGCATATTTGGTACTGACCCGCCGAAATAGCTGTTTCGTAGTCTTGCCTGGTTCATGGGTCCCCTCCCTGTAAAGCCGCTTTGTTCGGAGGGCAAATTTAGCACGTATGCAATCCGTAATTGCGTTCCGCACTCTGTGCAGTGACGTAACACCCTGTTCATCTTTCAGAGATAATACTGCCAGCATATCAGTGATCGAGTCCACCGTAGGGGTACTTCCGGCCACGGCTTCCTTTAACCGGACCTCCTGCCGGAGGAGGCGCTTGAGTTTCTGTGTCAGTGACGCTCGGCTCGTGCGCCTCCTCTGCCGAATCAGTTTGAGCGTCTCCTTCCGTAATTGTATTTTGAATTGGTCCCACTTCGTGGCCACGTCACCGGCAGCGATGTCATCAGCGGTGACATCATCTAAGAAGTCGCCCAAACGTTCCGTCATCATTGTCTTGACTGCATCCTTGGCCACAGCTGGACACGGGTAAACGTGAGGCGGTTTCCGAACTCTGATTGGGTCTGTTGGGGAGCGGATGTGTAGGCGCACGGATTGATGGTCCGCGTAAGTGCCAGGGTGCCCTACCTCAACCTCCACCATCCAGGCTGCAATGCCCACCGACCCATACCATCGGTCGAGGCGCGCCGTTGCCTCCGACCCATCTGGGAGTGGATACCGATATGTGTGGGTCCTCTCATGCCAGGCTACTCTCTCCCCCGGGTGAAGATCGAGCGGCTGTTGTGGTGCATCCACTAATGCCCATTTCGCAAGCAGACCATCTAGCGCTGGTGACGCATGTGTCGTCCGTCTGCGAAAATAACTTCTATCCATAGTCGCATCTAGTGTGCAGTTGAAGTCACCGCCCAGGAGGATTTTGTTCACGGGGGGTAATTCGACATCGCTGAGGTTTCTAAAGAAAACTTCCCGGCGTGCTCTTTGATGGGGCGCGTAAACGCATAGTAGAAGGAAAACCTCCTCCGCGTATGTGCCCGTAACCGCTATAAAGTTTGGCGACAACTCCGTCTCCAAAGCTGGCCTTACGTCCGCAAATCGTCCGTAAGGGTCGATGAGGATCGCCACGCCGCCCTTGTTCCCAAGTGAAGGTGCCCAAAATGATCGACGGGGGCATCCATCCCCTGTCCGAAATCCCCAGGTTCTGGCGTACAGTTCTTCCATGGATCTCACCTCGTCCTGTTCAATATGTGTTTCTTGTAACACGACTACATCAAATCGACCGCGCCGATCCTGGCGCCTAAATGTCCTCAACCAGTCGTCACGGTGGGCCGCCGTGCTGCCGAATCCGTTCACATTTTGTGTGACACAACTCAACGTACGCTCCTGTTGGTTCAAACTTGGTGTCAATGCACTACTTACGTGTTGGTCCACGAGGTGTTCCTCTGCCTTCCGTCGTGCAATTGCCTGCTTGTGTGCCACTTTAAAAGCCCCACGCATCTGTTTCGCATGAGTCGAGCCAGTTATACTCGGAAAGAAATCCCCCATCGTCCTCTGGCGGGTTTTGTTCCGCTGCCCCCCACGCTCACCCTGACCAGTCCACTGATGAGTCGACAGGTCCCGTTGCCTCCTGCCCTTGGAAGAGTCGGAGGCTTTACTGGGGGCCTGGCGGCCCTCAGTATTGAGCTGGGGCGGCTAGGCCAGCCTCCATAGAGACCGTTCTTTCCGCCCAAGTGAGCCCACACGGTAGCGTGACTGCTGCTCCCCATTCCGCTCGTTCCGCTACCTGCTCACATAGTCGTTGGATCGGTGGCTGAGCACTGTACTGGTGACAATAGTGACCAGGTGGCACCTTGCCGATAGGCATAGCCTTCCATGCCCAAAGCGAGAATGGCAACACGTGAAGAACGCACCAACAGTCATGGCTAATGTCCGCCGGTCGCGACCGGTTGAGTGCTCCGGGGTGCATCTTCATAAGCCGGTCCCACCTGTTCGTATCTCCGGCAATAGTTCTATCTTGTTGGCTTCCCCCTGAGATCGTGCAGGCCGCAAGCCAGCTTCGGCAGTATTCGGCCGCCTGCGCCGACATGGTGTCATCACTGATCATGTTCCTCAGAGCTGCGACCGTGCCGTCATACACTTCCATCGCTCCCCACAGTAACAAGGTGTCTTTCTGTAGGTTCTTCGCCGCCAGTTCTGGATACGGGAGATAGTGAAAAAGACTGTGGAGGGACTTGCGATGGTCCAGCAACCACGGCATTAACCCCATTAAATCATATTTGCCCCCTCGTTGGGTAGGTGGTCGTAGGTCTCTGGATACCTGTGTGACCCAAATGGTCACTGCAGTCGAATTTTCGTGCTGAAGTTGTCTGAGTTTGGATCGGTCGGCTAAAAGCTCAGGCTCCAGTCGAATCGAGTCCAGGATGCGACCCATGACCGCCTGTGCGGCCCGACCATGCGATGAGATCGGACTGCGCTTTGCGGTCGTATGTAGCATTATACCGCCGGAGTTTGTGCGTACGGATAGCGCCGCCGTATCCGAAGGTCCAGCTACTCGGTGAAGTCGGTCGCCTTCCGCGCCAAGTCGGGCTTCCAGATCCACAAGGTCTATGCATTCGCCGTCCAGGCGGGGTAGGTGCAGCCGATCATGAATGATATCAAGTCGCTCCCGGTGTTCCATCCCACCGATAATCACAGTATTGACCTCATCCAGGCCGTGTAGCGTGTCCACTCCTGCTAACTTAGGCTCGCTTAACTCAATGTGAGCGAGAACCTCTGGTAACCAGGGGTGAGATACGCAGTTCGTTTCAGCAAATTCTTGATCACCTTCCGCGTGCCATCGCACAGCAAGTCCTCCATGTTGGACTCCATAGTAATGCCCCTCATGCCTTTTAAGTACAATCAGAACCGGTAGTACGTGCAATCTCGCATACTGCTGCAACATCATCTTCGCGTCCCCGTCCACCATCGATCCTCCACAGCCGCTTTCGTGCACTTCACCCGACTTTAGTCGATATTCCTGATAGTAGTATCGCTGAATTTGCGTATCAGTGTTGGCAGTGACGTCGAGCACAAACAGTGGCTCTCTTAAGTATTGGGCCATTGCCCGTAGCACCTCGGCCCCAGCCCAGAACTCAGATGGGATTTGCGTGTTGGCAGACCGTCTCCGCTCTTGGCCATAGTGATTATACAGTGCCGCCGTGGCAGCTGCAGGATCCTTGGGCGGAGGATGAGAGGGATACAGCCTTTCGAGCTCCTTGGAGGGATCCACCACACCGCATTCCACGTCATGTGCTAAATTAGTCATCATCAGTGTGTATATGCTCCGCTTGATGACGTTGATACCTCGGACCACGTCACTGGTGAATTGGAGGCGGTGGCCTGCCACATGTACTGTAGATGCGTACAGGGCCGCATACCGACTTCCTCCGCTTGTAGTGGACAACCTCATATAAGAGCGACCAATCAGATTGCACGATTATGAGCTCCGTTTCAGTGCTGCTTATAAGTTCCGTTGCAAATATTTAGATACAAATTTACCGGTAATGTACTGGTAATGGTGAACAGCTGAGCCGCGCGCCATTCATTTGTTGCCCCCCGAGGGCCCTCGCTCCCACCGCCAGGATTCCTTCACTACACGGGAGAAGCTGAATGCTGCGCAAGCACTCGCCAAGAGCGCTGATGTGCGAACCGTATTCAAGGTAGCGGTAAGACAACAAACGTATTGCTCATGCCGGAGCCGACGTGCTCGCCACTACAGCGATCACCGGATATTTCTAACGCTAGAGGGAATGCGCTCTTCTACGGCGCCGCGATCTCTAGCTTGGCGGATTCTGCGCAAGTGTTTCCATTGCGTTGCCTGCTCGGATTCCGAGTCGGTGGGTGGGGTGCCACAGCTCGGACGAGAGCTACGGAGCGAGCTCTCGATCAGCCACAGCGCCGGTCGCAATCGTTGCGCTGCCGCCTCGAGTACGAGAACAAGGTGGCACATCGAGTACCAGAAAGTAACGCATTCGAGTCCACTTGGACTTGTGCACTACGCTAGTCTCATTAGTTACGACGACGTAGTAGCTGCTTATTTAGTTGAGGGCCTCGCCGGACGTCGTGCGATTGATGCAAGCATTGGCGAAGTCGATTCAGATGACGACATCGACAACGAGTAGACAGACACTAGATTTCAGTAATACCGGTTATGGTACCGAAATCAGCATATCATTTTTGACGGATGGTACACTGTACCGGCATATACCCTGTCCACTACAAGCGGAGGAGGTCGGTACGCGCATTGGCCATTAGCTGGGACCTCGACCAAAGATCCCCCGAATGGATTCAAAAAAATCGGCAGCTGCTGCGGCATTCCAGTCGCGTGCACTATTCTCTCCATCTCGAAACCATCTTGACTGAGGGTCGGGGACTCAGACGTAGCCACTTCATTCTGTGAAGTCGACGCCGCCTCGTCCGGTATGGTGGAGTGCCCCTCTGGCGTTGAAGCGGAAATGATAAAGTGTTGTTTCTCCTCCAGGTCCGAATCTAGTGAAAACGGAAACTCCGACCCTGGGGTCGAAGCGGGGGATTGGGTGTGGGACGGCGCTGAGGAGCCCACATACCCGGAAGCAGACGAGCTGTCATCAGTGATGACTCATCACAATCCATATCCGACCCATCATGTCCTCCCTCTTTGAAGGTGTCCTGTCCTGGGGACAACGCAGGTACCTCGGACGAGGTCTCCGTCCTCCTCGACGCGGGCGAGGGATCGGCATGGGCCGGTCGCGGGTCCGGGTCCGTATTATACGCGTACGGAGCGTCGTCGGCTCCTGACTCGCTATTCTCTCCGTCGCTGGACGCCCCGTCATCATCTAACGGTGCATATCTGCCTTGTGCCCGCGTGCGAGTAAAGCTCGTGAATGCCGGTTGTTTGAGCGGGATCTTTCGCCCGTTACGCTTGCCTTTGGCATTCACCTTGTGGTGTCGTCTTGTTGCCGAGCCGCTTACCGCGCTAGTGGACGAACTGGCCGTTGGTGTTTTCTGCTGTGCCATATCAGTCGATGGTCCGAGGTTGGGTGCTGCCCCTGATGATGTTCCGCCAGCACGTTGCTGCGCCTTTTGCTTTCGTGCCTGCGTTGCATCTCTGTTTTTTGAGGACTTGCTTTTAGCAACTTCATAGTCCTGGTGCTGTGACACCGTCACTTGAGATGGGCTGCTACCCGACTGAGCGTCAGGGCTGTCGACCAGCCTAGTCGGCCTGTTGGCGATTTCCGTGGTCGCATCCGGTGCACTTTCCACTGGGTGTACGTCCTGTTTTTCCAGTCTGGCGCTCCCTTGTGACGTAGCGAGCTCGTCAGTTACCTCTCCCTGGAGTGTCTCCAAAAAGGTGGCCAAACTGTCGCCGTCAGAGCGCTTGTACAGCACCGCCGCCCCCACCTGGTAGTTAGGGATGTGACCGTCAAACCTCCTGCAATATTTTGTACGAGTCCGCTCAAGCTGCACGGGTTTGGCTTTGCAGAAGCCGGTCGTGTGAAAAGGTGCGCAGCACCTCCCGCACGGAAGACGCGGTTGGGTGAGGTGGTGGTGAAGCGTGATCAAGCTGTCTTCCATGTCAATCTTGGTAATCCCACGGAGCGGAGTCGGGCACTCAGTCCCCAGAAAGTGGATGGTAATGAAACGATTGTCGATTATCTCTGTTGAGTCCAATCTCGGGCGTTCTGCATCCACAATGTTGACACCATGCAGTTGCTGGAGAGCTGCTATAAGAGTCACGAGTCCCAATTGTCCCGCTCCATAAACCCGCACTGCGTATTGGCGGCGTAATTGCGCCTGTCCAAGAGTGCCCTCCTTAGCGACTGAGTTTGAGTCCTCGAGCTCAATGCAAACCCCTTGGAGACGAAACGCCATTCCCAAGTAATGGCGTGCAACTCTGCGAGAATTAAATACAAAATGCAGCGTGTGGATCCCGTCGAAGTGAAGCATCTTAACATCATCCATCATCCTGTCAATCATCGCCCTTCCTCTTGCAGAGTCCGCATTGGCTTCATATAGTTGTGCAAATAAGGCGATGTGAGTCATGTTGCGACGAAGTTTCGCTCGCGGTGACACGTCCGCCGTCAGCGTAACCTCCATGTGTGTTTCATGGAATTGCTCGAGCATTGCGCGCTGTAACAGCGGAGAAATTTGGGTGCGTGAGGGAGCTCTAAACTGCCGTTGAGGTATGCCAATAGCGCCTTCGTTTCCTGCTCGGTCCTCTGACGAAGGGCATGGTCATGATGCACCTCCGATTCTGCCAGTGCAACTTTCCGTAACTGCTCGCTCTCCCCCGTAAGGGACTGCGTCGATGCCGCGCTCCAGTCTTTGTCTAGCGTGGCGAGTAGCGCATGCCGTTCCCTGGGCCGCCAGCGTCCAGTTATGGCCGCTCGGGCAGCCCCCGCATCTGTGGGGTTGACCCTACCGCCGCCCCAGCACTGCTGCGCACTGCTGCAGCGTAACTACGCCTCTGCAGTGTGACATCCCCTCTCTCTTCTTGGTCCGTCGGTCCTGTGTTGTCCCCGAGTCCCCGCACCGCTGAAGACACTGGAGAAAACCGCCCTCCCCTCTCAAGTGCGTCCGATGGTGTCGTCACTTGGGCGGGCTGTCCCTCCTGTGGCACAGTGGCAACACCAAAATCGTTGTGTGGTCCACATAACTGCCCCTGTCCAGTGAAGGGGTGGCGTCCCCTCCGCATCCAGCGGCGACGCGTCCATGTTGTTGTGCATCTGCGCGGCTGGATCGGGCGGCCGGTCCAGATGCCCCCCCCCGGTCGCTGGGCGGCTCCTTGTCCATGCCGTTCAGTGTGTCGAGCCGTCGATCGATGTCCACCGCGCTTGACGTTCCAGCTCGCTCCGCTCGCTGGGTTCCTCGTGGCAAATCCTCGGTTCAAATCCGAGGTAATTTGCGGAGTGCAGATTTCAAATTTGCGCGTGACATCTTTCGTCTTTGCCTTAGTAAGCATCTTGACCAAATCTTCATCACTAAATCTCCGCGTCAACGTCTCGATCATTGTCGTTTTCATCTGGGGATACTTAGGGTTGTAAGTGTCCAAGTACTTAGCCCAACTGTTGAATAGTGGCTTCTCCAAAAGAATATCAAGCGGTTTCTCGTAGTCGTTTTTTTTTTGTTCCGAGCCCGAGATCTACGAGAGTGTCATCCGGCGTCTTCCGGCTTTTTAACCTTTATCCCCCAGGTCAAAAGCCTACTACATGTAGTAGCAAGGCAAAAGCCTACTAGTAGGCTCAGGAGCAGTTACTTTTATTATGAAATTTGTATTGGGGAGCATACGGTTCTCATAAAAACTTCGATAAACGTTAGAGAAAGTTCAATTTGGAGTTGAGTCAAAGATTTGCAGTGTAGGCGGGGTCTTGCATCGGAATCGCTTGATCATCGTGAGACCGCGTAGCTGTAACTGGTGCTTCAAGTGCGAGTGAGCGCGTCTGCAACAGCTTGTAGAGACCCATTTGACCATTGAACATCGTAGGTGTACTGCATCGACTCCTTGCGCACAGCATGCACTACTCCAATTTTGCCCTAGTGCTTCTTCAACTTGCCGATTACCCGTGATCCGACGCACAGTTTTCCCATGCTAGCATGCACTGGTGAGCCTGAAAACTAATGACGCGCTAGGTTGTTATCTTATCTTCCCTCTGGTCTAAAAGCGGAGCGCATTGGGTGCCTGTGTGCTTGGCAATCTATTTTTTTGGCGAGCCTACTAGTAGGATCGAAAGCCTACTAGTAGGCTCAATGGGGGATAGAGGTTAACCAGACGTGGACGAGTTGTTCGTGCAGCTTGGTGGCGATACTTTTGGTTTCCTTCACGTTCTTCGCCGTCTCGGTCAGTATGAAAAGAGCGGCATCACTGTAGTGATTCAGGAGCGTCGGGATCATCGACGTTGGCTGTTCGGGATACTTCGCGTTGAAGTCGCCCGCGTACTTGGCCCACGCGCTGAACGCCGGATTGCTAAGAATGTCCTTCTTCACTTTGTCGAGCGTCATGATACGAAAGACATCGTCCGGGTCTTTTGCGGTGGTTATCCAGTGCTGCACTTGCTGGGTTTGGAGTTTCGTGGCGAGATCTTCCGTTTTCCAGTTCTCGGCGCCAGCTTCGATCATTTTGTACAGACCAGTGTCACCGTAGTGAGGCGTCAATGTTGAGATTGCGGACGTTTACTTTGTGGGATTTCTGGCACTCACTCAACTTTTCGGCATACTTGAGCCACTTAGTGAATTGGGGACGGAACAACAGCCCCTCTCCAGCGTCGGCAAGACGCATGCGAGCAAACACAGTATCGGAAGATTTCCCCTTGTCGAGCCATGGCTGCTGTGAGGACACTGTCGAGGACGAGAACAAGCTCTTGAGTTTGTCGACGGCGGACAGTCCCACTCGATCCCCAGTGTCATCGCCTTCATCGTTGAAATCGGACACAAGTGGTGGAGAGCCCGTCGCCAAATCTGCGTCAATATGCCTCATGAGGCCAAGGATAAGTAAGCCCCCAGCCCTTGGAGATGCATCGTTCGAGTTGGGGGCTGAAGAGCAAGTTATAAAATGATGACACGTTCAAAAAAATACATGTACAGTAGTTCTCGATCCCGGTACTGCATGATTAAGTACAATCAATGCTCTGGGTAAGGGCAACCTGCCCATCTTCTCAGCTCAATTCACATTCCCCCTAAGAGTTAAAAGAGTTAAGAGTTAAACTGAAAAAAAGAGTTAAACTGAAAGAGTTAAAGAGTTAAAAGAGTTACTGAAAGAGTTATTCTAACAGAACGTGTATGAACAATAGCAAACATAACCTGTAGTTTAAATCTGCTAGTGTAGTTTAAATCTGAGGGTTGGTATCCATTTTGCAGGCCGTGCGCAATACTGTAGTATATAATACCGTTATCCCTATTTATTTGCTGCTAGATTGCCATATCGATGGGCGCAGCGAGTCTCTCCGGCGTGGCGAACGCCACGCATATTGAGGCCGCGAGCTGCGCTTGCACCGGCAGCGCCTCAGAGTCGTCCTACTACTACAACATCGGCGCAGTCGCCGCCTCGTCGGCCCACCGACGAGGCGGCGACTGCGCCGATGTTGTAGTGTGGGCCGAGTGAGAGTCTTCGGCGTGGCGAGCGCCACGAACAAATCGAGGCCAGCAGCGCCTTGGGGTCGTCCTACTACTACAACATCGTCGCAGTCGCCGCCTCGTCGGTGGGCCGAGTGAGAGTCTTCGGCGTGGCGAGCGCCATGAACAAACCGAGGCCAGCAGCGCCTCCACTGTCGTCCTACTACTAGTCGTCGCCTCGTCGGTGGGCCGAGTGAGAGTCTTCGGCCACGAACATCGAGGCCAGCAGCGCCTCAGAGTCGTCCTACTACTACAACATCGGCGCAGTCGCCGCCTCGTCGTTGGGCCGAGTGAGAGTCATCGGCGTGGCGAGCGCCATGAACAAATCGAGGCCAGCAGCGCCTCCACAGTTGTCCTACTACTAGTCGTCACCTCGTCGGTGGGCCGAGTGAGAGTCTTCGGCCACGAACATCGAGGCCAGCAGCGCCTCAGAGTCGTCCTACTACTACAACATTGGCGCAGTCGCCGCCTCGTCGGTGGGCCGAGTGAGAGTCTTCGGCGTGGCGAGCGCCATGAACAAATCGAGGCCAGCAGCGCCTCCACAGTTGTCCTACTACTACAACATCGGCGCAGTCGCCGCCTCGTCGGTGGGCCGAGTGAGAGTCATCGGCGTGGCGAGCTCCACGAACAAATAGAGTCCAGCAGCGCCTCCACAGTCGTCCTACTACTAGTCGCCGCCTCGTCGGTGGACCGAGTGAGAGCCTTCGGCCACGAACATCGAGGCCAGCAGCGCCTCAGAGTCGTCCTACTACTACAACATCGTCGCAGTCGCCGCCTCGTCGGTGGGCCGAGTGAGAGTCTTCGGCGTGGCGAGCGCCATGAACAAATCGAGGCCAGCAGCGCCTCCACAGTTGTCCTACTACTACAACATCGGCGCAGTCGCCGCCTCGTCGGTGGGCCGAGTGAGAGTCATCGGCGTGGCGAGCGCCATGAACAAATCGAGGCCAGCAGCGCCTCCACAGTTGTCCTACTACTAGTCGTCACCTCGTCGGTGGGCCGAGTGAGAGTCTTCGGCCACGAACATCGAGGCCAGCAGCGCCTCAGAGTCGTCCTACTACTACAACATTGGCGCAGTCGCCGCCTCGTCGGTGGGCCGAGTGAGAGTCTTCGGCGTGGCGAGCGCCATGAACAAATCGAGGCCAGCAGCGCCTCCACAGTTGTCCTACTACTACAACATCGGCGCAGTCGCCGCCTCGTCGGTGGGCCGAGTGAGAGTCATCGGCGTGGCGAGCTCCACGAACAAATAGAGTCCAGCAGCGCCTCCACAGTCGTCCTACTACTAGTCGCCGCCTCGTCGGTGGGCCGAGTGAGAGCCTTCGGCCACGAACATCGAGGCCAGCAGCGCCTCAGAGTCGTCCTACTACTACAACATCGTCGCAGTCGCCGCCTCATCGGTGGGCCGCGTGAGAGTCTTCGGCCACAAACATCGAGGCCAGCAGCGCGTCAAAGGCGTCCTACTACTACAACATCGTCGCAGTCGCCGCCTCGTCGGTGGGCCGAGTGAGAGTCTTCGGCGTGGCGAGCGCCACGACCATCGAGGCCAGCTGCGCCTCCACAGTCGTCCTACTACTACAACATCGGCGCAGTCGCCGCCTCGTCGGTGGGCCGAGTGAGAGTCTTCGGCGTGGCGAGCGCCACGACCATCGAGACGAGCAGTGCCTTAGGGTCGTCCTACTACTACAACATCGGCGCAGTCGCCGCCTCGTCGGTGGGCCGAGTGAGAGTCTTCGGCGTGGCGAGCGCCACGACCATCAAGGCCAGCAGCGCCTCCACAGTCGTCCTACTACTACAACATCGGCGCAGTCGCCGCCTCGTCGTTGGGCCGAGTGAGAGTCATCGGCGTGGCGAGCGCCATGAACAAATCGAGGCCAGCAGCGCCTCCACAGTCGTCCTACTACTACAACATCGGCGCAGTCGCCGCCTCGTCGGTGGGCCGAGGGAGAGTCTTCGGCGTGGCGAGCTCCACGAACAAATAGAGTCCAGCAGCGCCTCCACAGTCGTCCTACTACTAGTCGCCGCCTCGTCGGTGGGCCGAGTGAGAGCCTTCGGCCACGAACATCGAGGCCAGCAGCGCCTCAGAGTCGTCCTACTACTACAACATCGGCGCAGTCGCCGCCTCGTCGGTGGGCCGAGTGAGAGTCTTCGGCCACGAACATCGAGGCCAGCAGCGCCTCAGAGTCGTCCTACTACTACAACATCGGCGCAGTCGCCGCCTCGTCGGTGGGCCGAGTGAGAGTCTTCGGCGTGGCGAGCGCCATGAACAAATCGAGGCCAGCAGCGCCTCCACAGTCGACCTACTACTACAACATCGGCGCAGTCGCCGCCTCGTCGGTGGGCCGAGTGAGAGTCTTCGGCGTGGCGAGCGCCATGAACAAATCGAGGCCAGCAGCGCCTCCACAGTTGTCCTACTACTACAACATCGGCGCAGTTGCCGCCTCGTCGGTGGGCTGAGTGAGAGTCTTCGGCGTGGCGAGCGCCATGAACAAATCGAGGCCAGCAGCGCCTCCACAGTCGACTTACTACTACAACATCGGCGCAGTCGCCGCCTCGTCGGTGGGCCGAGTGAGAGTCTTCGGCGTGGCGAGCGCCACGACCATCAAGGCCAGCAGCGCCTCCACAGTCGTCCTACTACTACAACATCGGCGCAGTCGCCGCCTCGTCGGTGGGCCGAGTGAGAGTCTTCGGCGTGGCGAGCTCCACGAACAAATAGAGTCCAGCAGCGCCTCCACAGTCGTCCTACTACTAGTCGCCGCCTCGTCGGTGGGCCGAGTGAGAGCCTTCGGCCACGAACATCGAGGCCAGCAGCGCCTCAGAGTCGTCCTACTACTACAACATCGTCGCAGTCGCCGCCTCGTCGGTGGGCCGAGGGAGAGTCTTCGGCCACAAACATCGAGGCCAGCAGCGCGTCAAAGGCGTCCTACTACTACAACATCGTCGCAGTCGCCGCCTCGTCGGTGGGCCGAGTGAGAGTCTTCGGCGTGGCGAGCGCCACGACCATCGAGACGAGCAGTGCCTTAGGGTCGTCCTACTACTACAACATCGGCGCAGTTGCCGCCTCGTCGGTGGGCTGAGTGAGAGTCTTCGGCGTGGCGAGCGCCATGAACAAATCGAGGCCAGCAGCGCCTCCACAGTCGACCTACTACTACAACATCGGCGCAGTCGCCGCCTCGTCGGTGGGCCGAGTGAGAGTCTTCGGCGTGGCGAGCGCCACGACCATCAAGGCCAGCAGCGCCTCCACAGTCGTCCTACTACTACAACATCGGCGCAGTCGCCGCCTCGTCGGTGGGCCGAGTGAGAGTCTTCGGCGTGGCGAGCTCCACGAACAAATAGAGTCCAGCAGCGCCTCCACAGTCGTCCTACTACTAGTCGCCGCCTCGTCGGTGGGCCGAGTGAGAGCCTTCGGCCACGAACATCGAGGCCAGCAGCGCCTCAGAGTCGTCCTACTACTACAACATCGTCGCAGTCGCCGCCTCGTCGGTGGGCCGAGGGAGAGTCTTCGGCCACAAACATCGAGGCCAGCAGCGCGTCAAAGGCGTCCTACTACTACAACATCGTCGCAGTCGCCGCCTCATCGGTGGGCCGCGTGAGAGTCTTCGGCCACAAACATCGAGGCCAGTAGCGCGTCAAAGTCGTCCTACTACTACAACATCGTCGCAGTCGCCGCCTCGTCGGTGGGCCGAGTGAGAGTCTTCGGCGTGGCGAGCGCCACGACCATCAAGGCCAGCAGCGCCTCCACAGTCGTCCTACTACTACAACATCGGCGCAGTCGCCGCCTCGTCGGTGGGCCGAGTGAGAGTCTTCGGCGTGGCGAGCTCCACGAACAAATAGAGTCCAGCAGCGCCTCCACAGTCGTCCTACTACTAGTCGCCGCCTCGTCGGTGGGCCGAGTGAGAGCCTTCGGCCACGAACATCGAGGCCAGCAGCGCCTCAGAGTCGTCCTACTACTACAACATCGTCGCAGTCGCCGCCTCATCGGTGGGCCGCGTGAGAGTCTTCGGCCACAAACATCGAGGCCAGCAGCGCGTCAAAGGCGTCCTACTACTACAACATCGTCGCAGTCGCCGCCTCGTCGGTGGGCCGAGTGAGAGTCTTCGGCGTGGCGAGCGCCACGACCATCGAGACGAGCAGTGCCTTAGGGTCGTCCTACTACTACAACATCGTCGCAGTCGCCGCCTCGTCGGTGGGCCGAGTGAGAGTCTTCGGCGTGGCGAGCGCCACGACCATCGAGACCAGCAGTGCCTTAGGGTCGTCCTACTACTACAACATCGGCGCAGTTGCCGCCTCGTCGGTGGGCTGAGTGAGAGTCTTCGGCGTGGCGAGCGCCATGAACAAATCGAGGCCAGCAGCGCCTCCACAGTCGACCTACTACTACAACATCGGCGCAGTCGCCGCCTCGTCGGTGGGCCGAGTGAGAGTCTTCGGCGTGGCGAGCGCCACGACCATCAAGGCCAGCAGCGCCTCCACAGTCGTCCTACTACTACAACATCGGCGCAGTCGCCGCCTCGTCGGTGGGCCGAGTGAGAGTCTTCGGCGTGGCGAGCTCCACGAACAAATAGAGTCCAGCAGCGCCTCCACAGTCGTCCTACTACTAGTCGCCGCCTCGTCGGTGGGCCGAGTGAGAGCCTTCGGCCACGAACATCGAGGCCAGCAGCGCCTCAGAGTCGTCCTACTACTACAACATCGTCGCAGTCGCCGCCTCGTCGGTGGGCCGAGTGAGAGTCTTCGGCGTGGCGAGCGCCACGAACAAATCGAGGCCAGCAGCGCCTTAGGGTCGTCCTACTACTACAACACCGTCGCAGTCGCCGCCTCGTCGGTGGGCCGAGTGAGAGTCTTCCGCCACAAACATCGAGGTCAGCAACGCTACAGAGTCGTCCTACTACTACAACATCGTCGCAGTCGCCGCCTCGTCGGTGGGCCGAGTGAGAGTCTTCGGCGTGGCGAGCGCCACGACCATCGAGGCCAGCTGCGCCTCCACAGTCGTCCTACTACTACAACATCGTCGCAGTCGCCGCCTCGTCGGTGGGCCGAGTGAGAGTCTTCGGCGTGGCGAGCGCCACGACCATCAAGGCCAGCAGCGCCTCCACAGTCGTCCTACTACTACAACATCGTCGCAGTCGCCGCCTCGTCGGTGGGCCGAGTGAGAGTCTTCGGCGTGGCGAGCGCCACGACCATCGAGACCAGCAGTGCCTTAGGGTCGTCCTACTACTACAACATCGGCGCAGTTGCCGCCTCGTCGGTGGGCCGAGTGAGAGTCTTCGGCCACGAACATCGAGGCCAGAAGCGCCTCCACAGTCGTCCTACTACTACAACATCGGCGCAGTCGCCGCCTCGTCGGTGGGCCGAGTGAGAGTCTTCGGCGTGGCGAGCGCCACGAACAAATCGAGGCCAGCAGCGCCTCCACAGTCGTCCTCCTACAACAACATCGTCGCAGTCGCCGCCTCGTCGGTGGGCCGAGGGAGAGTCTTCGGCCACGAACATCGAGGCCAGCAGCGACTCAGAGTCGTCCTACTACTACAACATCGGCGCAGTCGCCGCCTCGTCGGTGGGCCGAGTGAGAGTCTTCGGCGTGGCGAGCGCCACGAACAAATCGAGGCCAGCAGCGCCTTAGGGTCGTCCTACTACTACAACACCGTCGCAGTCGCCGCCTCGTCGGTGGGCCGAGTGAGAGTCTTCGGCGTGGCGAGCGCCATGAACAAATCGAGGCCAGCAGCGCCTCCACAGTCGTCCTACTACTAGTCGTCGCCTCGTCGGTGGGCCGAGTGAGAGTCTTCGGCCACGAACATCGAGGCCAGTAGCGCCTCCAAAGTCGTCCTACTACTACAACATCGGCGCAGTCGCCGCCTCGTCGGTGGGCCGAGTGAGAGTCTTCGGCGTGGCGAGCGCCACGACCATCGAGGCCAGCTGCGCCTCCACAGTCGTCCTACTACTACAACATCGTCGCAGTCGCCGCCTCGTCGGTGGGCCGAGTGAGAGTCTTCGGCGTGGCGAGCGCCACGACCATCGAGACCAGCAGTGCCTTAGGGTCGTCCTACTACTACAACATCGGCGCAGTTGCCGCCTCGTCGGTGGGCCGAGTGAGAGTCTTCGGCCACGAACATCGAGGCCAGCAGCGCGTCAAAGCCGTCCTACTACTACAACATCGTCGCAGTCGCCGCCTCGTCGGTGGGCCGAGTGAGAGTCTTCGGCGTGGCGAGCGCCACGTCCATCGAGGCCAGCTGCGCCTCCACAGTCGTCCTACTACTACAACATCGTCGCAGGCGCCGCCTCGTCGGTGGGCCGAGTGAGAGTCTTCGGCGTGGCGAGCGCCACGACCATCGAGACCAGCAGTGCCTTAGGGTCGTCCTACTACTACAACATCGGCGCAGTTGCCGCCTCGTCGGTGGGCCGAGTGAGAGTCTTCGGCCACGAACATCGAGGCCAGCAGCGCCTCAGAGTCGTCCTACTACTACAACATCGGCGCAGTCGCCGCCTCGTCGGTGGGCCGAGGGAGAGTCTTCGGCGTGGCGAGCTCCACGAACAAATAGAGTCCAGCAGCGCCTCCACAGACGTCCTACTACTAGTCGCCGCCTCGTCGGTGGGCCGAGTGAGAGCCTTCGGCCACGAACATCGAGGCCAGCAGCGCCTCAGAGACGTCCTACTACTACAACATCGTCGCAGTCGCCGCCTCATCGGTGGGCCGCGTGAGAGTCTTCGGCCACAAACATCGAGGCCAGTAGCGCGTCAAAGTCGTCCTACTACTACAACATCGTCGCAGTCGCCGCCTCGTCGGTGGGCCGAGTGAGAGTCTTCGGCGTGGCGAGCGCCACGACCATCAAGGCCAGCAGCGCCTCCACAGTCGTCCTACTACTACAACATCGGCGCAGTCGCCACCTCGTCGGTGGGCCGAGTGAGAGTCTTCGGCGTGGCGAGCGCCACGAACAAATAGAGGCCAGCAGCGCCTCCACAGTCGTCCTACTACTAGTCGCCGCCTCGTCGGTGGGCCGAGTGAGAGTCTTCGGCGTGGCGAGCGCCACGACCATCGAGGCCAGCAGCGCCTCAGAGTCGTCCTACTACTACAACATCGGCGCAGTCGCCGCCTCGTCGGTGGGCCGAGTGAGAGTCTTCGGCCACGAACATCGAGGCCAGCAGCGCCTCAGAGTCGTCCTACTACTACAACATCGGCGCAGTCGCCGCCTCGTCGGTGGGCCGAGTGAGAGTCTTCGGCGTGGCGAGCGCCACGAACAAATCGAGGCCAGCAGCGCCTTAGGGTCGTCCTACTACTACAACATCGGCGCAGTTGCCGCCTCGTCGGTGGGCCGAGTGAGAGTCTCCGGCGTGGCGAGCGCCACGACCATCAAGGCCAGCAGCGCCTCCACAGTCGTCCTACTACTACAACATCGGCGCAGTCGCCGCCTCGTCGGTGGGCCGAGTGAGAGTCTTCGGCGTGGCGAGCGCCACGACCATCGAGGCCAGCTGCGCCTCCACAGTCGTCCTACTACTACAACATCATCGCAGGCGCCGCCTCGTCGGTGGGCCGAGTGAGAGTCTTCGGCGTGGCGAGCGCCACGACCATCGAGACGAGCAGTGCCTTAGGGTCGTCCTACTACTACAACATCGGCGCAGTTGCCGCCTCGTCGGTGGGCTGAGTGAGAGTCTTCGGCGTGGCGAGCGCCATGAACAAATCGAGGCCAGCAGCGCCTCCACAGTCGACCTACTACTACAACATCGGCGCAGTTGCCGCCTCGTCGGTGGGCCGAGTGAGAGTCTTCGGCGTGGCGAGCGCCACGACCATCAAGGCCAGCAGCGCCTCCACAGTCGTCCTACTACTACAACATCGGCGCAGTCGCCGCCTCGTCGGTGGGCCGAGTGAGAGTCTTCGGCGTGGCGAGCTCCACGAACAAATAGAGTCCAGCAGCGCCTCCACAGTCGTCCTACTACTAGTCGCCGCCTCGTCGGTGGGCCGAGTGAGAGCCTTCGGCCACGAACATCGAGGCCAGCAGCGCCTCAGAGTCGTCCTACTACTACAACATCGTCGCAGTCGCCGCCTCGTCGGTGGGCCGAGTGAGAGTCTTCGGCGTGGCGAGCGCCACGAACAAATCGAGGCCAGCAGCGCCTTAGGGTCGTCCTACTACTACAACACCGTCGCAGTCGCCGCCTCGTCGGTGGGCCGAGTGAGAGTCTTCCGCCACAAACATCGAGGTCAGCAACGCTACAGAGTCGTCCTACTACTACAACATCGGCGCAGTTGCCGCCTCGTCGGTGGGCTGAGTGAGATTCTTCGGCGTGGCGAGCGCCATGAACAAATCGAGGCCAGCAGCGCCTCCACAGTCGACCTACTACTACAACATCGGCGCAGTCGCCGCCTCGTCGGTGGGCCGAGTGAGAGTCTTTGGCGTGGCGAGCGCCACGACCATCAAGGCCAGCAGCGCCTCCACAGTCGTCCTACTACTACAACATCGGCGCAGTCGCCGCCTCGTCGGTGGGCCGAGTGAGAGCCTTCGGCCACGAACATCGAGGCCAGCAGCGCCTCAGAGTCGTCCTACTACTACAACATCGTCGCAGTCGCCGCCTCGTCGGTGGGCCGAGTGAGAGTCTTCGGCGTGGCGAGCGCCACGAACAAATCGAGGCCAGCAGCGCCTTAGGGTCGTCCTACTACTACAACACCGTCGCAGTCGCCGCCTCGTCGGTGGGCCGAGTGAGAGTCTTCCGCCACAAACATCGAGGTCAGCAACGCTACAGAGTCGTCCTACTACTACAACATCGGCGCAGTCGCCGCCACGTCGGTGGGCTGAGTGAGAGTCTTCGGCGTGGCGAGCGCCATGAACAAATCGAGGCCAGCACCGTCGCAGTCGCCGCCTCGTCGGTGGGCCGAGTGAGAGTCTTCGGCGTGGCGAGCGCCATGAACAAATCGAGGCCAGCAGCGCCTCCACAGTCGTCCTACTACTAGTCGTCGCCTCGTCGGTGGGCCGAGTGAGAGTCTTCGGCCACGAACATCGAGGCCAGTAGCGCCTCCAAAGTCGTCCTACTACTACAACATCGGCGCAGTCGCCGCCTCGTCGGTGGGCCGAGTGAGAGTCTTCGGCGTGGCGAGCGCCATGAACAAATCGAGGCCAGCAGCGCCTCCACAGTCGTCCTACTACTACAACATCGTCGCAGTCGCCGCCTCGTCGGTGGGCCGAGTGAGAGTCTTCGGCGTGGCGAGCGCCACGACCATCGAGGCCAGCAGCGCCTCAGAGTCGTCCTACTACTACAACATCGGCGCAGTCGCCGCCTCGTCGGTGGGCCGAGTGAGAGTCTTCGGCGTGGCGAGCGCCACGAACAAATAGAGGCCAGCAGCGCCTCCACAGTCGTCCTACTACTAGTCGCCGCCTCGTCGGTGGGCCGAGTGAGAGTCTTCGGCGTGGCGAGCGCCACGAACAAATCGAGGCCAGCAGCGCCTTAGGGTCGTCCTACTACTACAACATCGGCGCAGTCGCCGCCTCGTCGGTGGGCCGAGTGAGAGTATTCGGCGTGGCGAGCGCCATGAACAAATCGAGGCCAGCAGCGCCTCCACAGTCGTCCTACTACTACAACATCGGCGCAGTCGCCGCCTCATCGGTGGGCCGAGTGAGAGTCTTCGGCGTGGTGAGCGCCACGAACAAATAGAGGCCAGCAGCGCCTCCACAGTCGTCCTACTACTAGTCGCCGCCTCGTCGGTGGGCCGGGTGAGAGCCTTCGGTCACGAACATCGAGGCCAGCAGCGCCTCCACAGTCGTCCTACTACTACAACATCGGCGCAGTCGCCGCCTCGTCGGTGGGCCGAGTGAGAGTCTTCGGCCACGAACATCAAGGCCAGCAGCGCCTCAGAGTCGTCCTAGTACTACAACATCGGCGCAGTCGCCGCCTCATCGGTGGGCCGAGTGAGAGTCTTCGGCGTGGCGAGCGCCATGAACAAATCGAGGCCAGCAGCGCCTCCACAGTCGTCCTACTACTAGTCGCCGCCTCGTCGGTGGGCCGGGTGAGAGCCTTCGGTCACGACCATCGAGGCCAGCAGCGCCTCAGAGTCGTCCTACTACTACAACATCGTCGCAGTCGCCGCCTCGTCGGTGGGCCATGTGAGAGTCTTCGGCGTGGCGAGCGCCACGAACAAATAGAGGCCAGCAGCGCCTCCACAGTCGTCCTACTACTAGTCGCCGCCTCGTCGGTGGGCCGGGTGAGAGCCTTCGGTCACGAACATCGAGGCCAGCAGCGCCTCAGAGTCGTCCTACTACTACAACATCGGCGCAGTCGCCGCCTCGTCGGTGGGCCGAGTGAGAGTCTTCGGCCACGAACATCGAGGCCAGCAGCGCCTCAGAGTCGTCCTACTACTACAACATCGGCGCAGTCGCCGCCTCATCGGTGGGCCGAGTGAGAGTCTTCGGCGTGGCGAGCGCCATGAACAAATCGAGGCCAGCAGCGCCTCCACAGTCGTCCTACTACTAGTCGCCGCCTCGTCGGTGGGCCGGGTGAGAGCCTTCGGTCACGACCATCGAGGCCAGCAGCGCCTCAGAGTCGTCCTACTACTACAACATCGTCGCAGTCGCCGCCTCGTCGGTGGGCCATGTGAGAGTCTTCGGCGTGGCGAGCGCCACGAACAAATAGAGGCCAGCAGCGCCTCTACAGTCGTCCTACTACTAGTCGCCGCCTCGTCGGTGGGCCGGGTGAGAGCCTTCGGTCACGAACATCGAGGCCAGCAGCGCCTCAGAGTCGTCCTACTACTACAACATCGTCGCAGTCGCCGCCTCGTCGGTGGGCCATGTGAGAGTCTTCGGCGTGGCGAGCGCCACGAACAAATAGAGGCCAGCAGCGCCTCCACAGTCGTCCTACTACTAGTCGCCGCCTCGTCGGTGGGCCGGGTGAGAGCCTTCGGTCACGAACATCGAGGCCAGCAGCGCCTCAGAGTCGTCCTACTACTACAACATCGGCGCAGTCGCCGCCTCGTCGGTGGGCCGAGTGAGAGTCTTCGGCCACGAACATCGAGGCCAGCAGCGCCTCAGAGTCGTCCTACTACTACAACATCGGCGCAGTCGCCGCCTCATCGGTGGGCCGAGTGAGAGTCTTCGGCGTGGCGAGCGCCATGAACAAATCGAGGCCAGCAGCGCCTCCACAGTCGTCCTACTACTAGTCGCCGCCTTGTCGGTGGGCCGGGTGAGAGCCTTCGGTCACGACCATCGAGGCCAGCAGCGCCTCAGAGTCGTCCTACTACTACAACATCGTCGCAGTCGCCGCCTCGTCGGTGGGCCATGTGAGAGTCTTCGGCGTGGCGAGCGCCACGAACAAATAGAGGCCAGCAGCGCCTCCACAGTCGTCCTACTACTAGTCGCCGCCTCGTCGGTGGGCCGGGGGAGAGCCTTCGGTCACGAACATCGAGGCCAGCAGCGCCTCAGAGTCGTCCTACTACTACAACATCGGCGCAGTCGCCGCCTCGTCGGTGGGCCGAGTGAGAGTCTTCGGTCACGACCATCGAGGCCAGCAGCGCCTCAGAGTCGTCCTACTACTACAACATCGGCGCAGTCGCCGCCTCATCGGTGGGCCGAGTGAGAGTCTTCGGCGTGGCGAGCGCCATGAACAAATCGAGGCCAGCAGCGCCCCCACAGTCGTCCTACTACTAGTCGCCGCCTCGTCGGTGGGCCGGGTGAGAGCCTTCGGTCACGACCATCGAGGCCAGCAGCGCCTCAGAGTCGTCCTACTACTACAACATCGGCGCAGTCGCCGCCTCATCGGTGGGCCGAGTGAGAGGCTTCGGCGTGGCGAGCGCCATGAACAAATCGAGGCCAGCAGCGCCTCCACAGTCGTCCTACTACTAGTCGCCGCCTCGTCGGTGGGCCGGGTGAGAGCCTTCGGTCACGACCATCGAGGCCAGCAGCGCCTCAGAGTCGTCCTACTACTACAACATCGTCGCAGTCGCCGCCTCGTCGGTGGGCCGAGTGAGAGTCTTCGGCGTGGCGAGCGCCACGAACAAATCGAGGCCAGCAGCGCCTCCACAGTCGTCCTACTACTAGTCGCCGTCTCGTCGGTGGACTGATTGAGTCTACGGCGTGGCGAACGCCACGAATATCGAGGCCGTGTGCTGGGCTACATCGAGGCCGACAGCTGATCTTTCACCAACATCATGGCAAACTTGTTGTACTAGTACCAATTGCCACCGTCTCCACCGATGCATCCGCCGTCCTGCTAGCGTCGCCACGTCGATGGGCGCTGCGAGTCCCCTGGTCGTCTGGCTCGATTCTTGGCCGTTGCCAAGTGGCGACCCTCCAGCACGGTGCAAGCTTTCAACCAATGAATATAGGACTATTTTCCACCAATCGGTGTAGATTGGCGTAAGTGTGCTGGCTTCACTATGCCCCAAGACATTGATACCAACACTCTACGTTCCACCTCCTACCACCGTCGCATCCAATGTGTCCGCCGTGCTACTGGCATTGCTGCGTCGAGGCGAACGCCACGACCATCGAGCCCAGCAGCGCCTCAGAGGCGTCCTACTTCTCCCACATCGTCGCAGTCGCCACCGATTCGTCCGCTGTCCTGCTCGTGTCGCCACGTCGACGGGCTTGGGGAGAGTCTTCGGCGTGGCGAACGCCACAAACGTCGAGGCCAGCAGCGCCTCAGAGGCGTCCTACTTCTCCCACATCGTCGCAGTCGCCGCCGATTGAAGACCAGCAGCGCCTCAGAGGCGTCCGACTACTGCAGCATCGTCGCAGTCGCCGCCAATTCGTCCGCTGTCGTCGAGACCAGCAGCGCCTCAGAGTCCGACTACTGCAGCATCGTCGCAGTCGCCGCCAATTCGTCCGCTGTCCTGCTGGTGTTGCCACGTCGACGGTCTTGGGGAGAGGCTTCGGCGTGGCGAACGCCATGACTATCGAGGCCAGCAGCGCCTCAGAGGCGTCCGACTACTGCAGCATCGTCGCAGTCGCCGCCAATTCGTCCGCTGTCGTCGAGACCAGCAGCGCCTCAGAGGCGTCCGACTACTGCAGCATCGTCGCAGTCGCCGCCAATTCGTCCGCTGTCCTGCTGGTGTTGCCACGTCGACGGGCTTGGGGAGAGTCATCGGCGTGGCGAACGCCACGACCATCGTGACCAGCAGCCCCGAAATAGCTACATGATCTAGCAGGGCCGCAATAGCTACAGTATTTTTATCCCCTTGAACGGGGTTTATGGAAGTGACATGCAACGAAGCCAGTGCATCAATTAGCTGCTGCATTGCTGGAAAGCGTCGCCGTGCGACTATTTATAGTGTCGCTGTAGGTGGGACAAGATGGATGCTTGTAGCAGTTTTGTTGCAGAGTGAGGTAGTTAAAAATACAGTACCTACGGGGAAATAAATGCTCTATCGCTATCAGTTCAAAATATGATCTCTTGTGCAGAGTTCCGTCGTTTGCGTATTCAGCTGTGGCCTGATGGGGTCACAATGGAGGGCAGTGCAATGGACGCTTTGCGCATTGCATTCATGCGACAAGGTGTTCAAGAGGACGGAATTCGTAGACGATTGAGAGAGTTTCTGCAAGGCCCACCAGGGCACATAAATAGGGTGGATGTGCAATTGTTTTTTGCAGAGAACCGAGATCATCAACAGGGTCAAGGCCCGCCCCCGATTCCGCTGCCCCCAGCCCAAGAGCCTGAGAGTGCGGTCACGCCTACCTCTCGTTTAGCGGAACCGAAACCGGAAGCTGAAGCGTCTGCTGCGCTTCAAGCGGAGCAGCAACCAGTACCGGCTGACGACCCCCCTCAAAGTCAACCGACTGTCATCCCCGATGACGAACCAGACGCACCGGTGAGTCCACCGGTGAGTCCGGTCGAAAATGAACCTGATACCACCCAGCGCTATGTGTATGAGCGCGTAGTGCGCTGGGTGTATCATGAAGATAGCGAAATGGGTGCCGAAGTGCAGTGGCGCAACACAATCGAGCCGGTCAGTAATCTGACCCCTGAAGACAGGGTGGAGGCCGAGCGCCAGCAACGCAATCGGCGTGCTCGAATGAAGGCACGTGAGGTAAGACCGCTTGTGTATATTATTTACGATATGTTATTGTAACACAATCCTTTTCGCAGGCACAGATTGCGGTGGTCAATTTGACAGGTGATGCATAACGATGACCGAGGTCAAGCAGGCCTCACAGGCTACCAAACCTACTTCTTGAATACAAACCCTAAATTTCCCAACCTTTATCTATCCTTGTATCGCTCTAATTTCCTCGCTCGCCACGCCGAAGACTACCTGTAAGCCCGTCGACGTGGCGACGCTGGCAGCACGGCGAATACATTGACGGCGACTGCGACGATGCGGTGGTAGTAATACGACGCCTCTGATGCGCTGCTGGTGTCGATAGTCGTAGCGTTCGCCACGCCGAAGACTCTCCCCAAGCCCATCGACGTGGCGACACCAGCAGGACAGCGGACGAATCGACGGCGACTGCGACGATGCTGCCGTAGTCGGACGACTCTGAGGCGCTGCTGGGCTCGACGTTTGTGGCGTTCGCCACGCCGAAGACTCTCCCCAAGCCCGTCGATGTGGCGACACCAGCAGGACAGCGGACGAATCGGCGGCGACTGCGACGATGCTGCCGTAGTCGGACGACTCTGAGGCGCTACTGGCCTCGATAGTCATGGCGTTCGCCACGCCGAAGACTCTCCCCAAGCCCGTCGGCGTGGCGACACCAGCAGGAGAGCGGACGAATTGGCGGCGACTGCGACGATGCTGCCGAAGTCGGACGACTCTGAGGCGCTGCTAGCCTCGATAGACATGGCGTTCGCCACGCCGAAGACTCTCTCCAAGCCCGTCGACGTGGCGACACCAGCAGGACAGCGGACGAATCGGCGGCGACTGCGACGATACTGTAGTAGTCGGACGCCTCTGAGGCGCTGCTGGCCTCGATAGTCATGGCGTTCGCCACGCCGAAGACTCTCTCCAAGCCCGTCGACGTGGCGACACCAGCAGGACAGCGGACGAATCGGCCTACGTGAGTCTCTCCGGCGTGGCGAACGCCACAAATAACGAGGCCGTGTGCTGGGCTTCCACCAGCGGCGTCCAAAGTCGTCCTACTACAACTAATTCGTCGTCGGTGGGCTCAGTGAGTCTCCCCAGCGTGGCGAACGCCACGAATATCGAGGCCGTGTGCTGGGCTTCCACCAGCAGCGCCTGAAAGTCGTCGTTCTACAACTAATTCGTCGTCAATGGGCTCAGTGAGTCTCTCCGGCGTGGCGAACGCCACGAATATCGAGGCCGTGTGCTGGGCTTCCACCAGCAGCGTCCAAAGTCGTCCTACTACAACTAATGCGTCGTCGGTGGGCTCCGTGAGTCTCCCCGGCGTGGCGAACGCCTCGAATATCGAGGCCGTGTGCTGGGCTTCCACCAGCAGCGCCTCAAAGTCGTTGTATTACAACTAATTCGTCGTCGGTGGGCTACGTGAGTCTCTCCGGCGTGGCGAACGCCACGAATATCGAGGCCGTGTGCTGGGCTTCCACCAGCAGCGCCTCAAAGTCGTTGTATTACAACTAATTCGTCGTCGGTGGGCTACGTGAGTCTCTCCGGCGTTGCGAACGCCTCGAATAACGAGGCCGTGTGCTGGGCTTCCACCAGCAGCGCCTGAAAGTCGTCGTTCTACAACTAATGTGTCGTAGGTGGGCTCATTGAGTCTCTCCGGCGTGGCGAACGCCACGAATATTGAGGCCGTGTGCTGGGCTTCCACCAGCAGCGTCCAACGTCGTCGCTCTACAACTAATTCGTCGTCGGTGGGGCTACGTGAGTCTCTCCGGCGTGGCGAACGCCACGAATATCGAGGCCGTGTGCTGGGCTTCCACCAGCAGCGCCTGAAAGTCGTCGTTCTACAACTAATGTGTCGTCGGTGGGCTCAGTGAGTCTCTCCGGCGTGGCGAACGCCACGAATATCGAGGCCGTGTGCTGGGCTTCCACCAGCAGCGTCCAACGTCGTCGCTCTACAACTAATTCGTCGTCGGTGGGGATACGTGAGTCTCTCCGGCGTGGCGAACGCCACGAATATCGAGGCCGTGTGCTGGGCTTCCACCAGCAGCGCCTGAAAGGCGTCGTTCTACAACTAATGTGTCGTCGGTGGGCTCAGTGAGTCTCTCCGGCGTGGCGAACGCCACGAATATCGAGGCCGTGTGCTGGGCTTCCACCAGCAGCGTCCAACGTCGTCGCTCTACAACTAATTCGTCGTCGGTGGGCTACGTGAGTCTCTCCGGCGTGGCGAACGCCACGAATATCGAGGCCGTGTGCTGGGCTTCCACCAGCAGCGCCTGAAAGTCGTCGTTCTACAACTAATGTGTCGTCGGTGGGCTCAGTGAGTCTCTCCGGCGTGGCGAACGCCACGAATATCGAGGCCGTGTGCTGGGCTTCCACCAGCAGCGCCTGAAAGTCGTCGTTCTACAACTAATGTGTCGTCGGTGGGCTCAGTGAGTCTCTCCGGCGTGGCGAACGCCACGAATATCGAGGCCGTGTGCTGGGCTTCCACCAGCAGCGTCCAACGTCGTCGCTCTACAACTAATTCGTCGTCGGTGGGGATACGTGAGTCTCTCCGGCGTGGCGAACGCCACGAATATCGAGGCCGTGTGCTGGGCTTCCACCAGCAGCGCCTGAAAGGCGTCGTTCTACAACTAATGTGTCGTCGGTGGGCTCAGTGAGTCTCTCCGGCGTGGCGAACGCCACGAATATCGAGGCCGTGTGCTGGGCTTCCACCAGCAGCGTCCAACGTCGTCGCTCTACAACTAATTCGTCGTCGGTGGGCTACGTGAGTCTCTCCGGCGTGGCGAACGCCACGAATATCGAGGCCGTGTGCTGGGCTTCCACCAGCAGCGCCTGAAAGTCGTCGTTCTACAACTAATGTGTCGTCGGTGGGCTCAGTGAGTCTCTCCGGCGTGGCGAACGCCACGAATATCGAGGCCGTGTGCTGGGCTTCCACCAGCAGCGTCCAACGTCGTCGCTCTACAACTAATTCGTCGTCGGTGGGGATACGTGAGTCTCTCCGGCGTGGCGAACGCCACGAATATCGAGGCCGTGTGCTGGGCTTCCACCAGCAGCGCCTGAAAGGCGTCGTTCTACAACTAATGTGTCGTCGGTGGGCTCAGTGAGTCTCTCCGGCGTGGCGAACGCCACGAATATCGAGGCCGTGTGCTGGGCTTCCACCAGCGGCGTCCAACGTCGTCGCTCTACAACTAATTCGTCGTCGGTGGGGATACGTGAGTCTCTCCGGCGTGGCGAACGCCACGAATATCGAGGCCGTGTGCTGGGCTTCCACCAGCAGCGCCTGAAAGGCGTCGTTCTACAACTAATGTGTCGTCGGTGGGCTCAGTGAGTCTCTCCGGCGTGGCGAACGCCACGAATATCGAGGCCGTGTGCTGGGCTTCCACCAGCGGCGTCCAACGTCGTCGCTCTACAACTAATTCGTCGTCGGTGGGGATACGTGAGTCTCTCCGGCGTGGCGAACGCCACGAATATCGAGGCCGTGTGCTGGGCTTCCACCAGCAGCGCCTGAAAGGCGTCGTTCTACAACTAATGTGTCGTCGGTGGGCTCAGTGAGTCTCTCCGGCGTGGCGAACGCCACGAATATCGAGGCCGTGTGCTGGGCTTCCACCAGCAGCGTCCAACGTCGTCGCTCTACAACTAATTCGTCGTCGGTGGGGCTACGTGAGTCTCTCCGGCGTTGCGAACGCCTCGAATAACGAGGCCGTGTGCTGGGCTTCCACCAGCAGCGCCTGAAAGTCGTCGTTCTACAACTAATGTGTCGTCGGTGGGCTCAGTGAGTCTCTCCGGCGTGGCGAACGCCACGAATATCGAGGCCGTGTGCTGGGCTTCCACCAGCAGCGTCCAACGTCGTCGCTCTACAACTAATTCGTCGTCGGTGGGGCTACGTGAGTCTCTCCGGCGTGGCGAACGCCACGAATATCGAGGCCGTGTGCTGGGCTTCCACCAGCAGCGCCTGAAAGTCGTCGTTCTACAACTAATTCGTCGTCGGTGGGCTCAGTGAGTCTCTCTGGCGTGGTGAACGCCACGAATATCGAGGCCGTGTGCTGGGCTTCCACCAGCAGCGCCTGAAAGTCGTCGTTCTACAACTAATGTGTCGTCGGTGGGCTCAGTGAGTCTCTCCGGCGTGGCGAACGCCACGAATATCGAGGCCGTGTGCTGGGCTTCCACCAGCAGCGTCCAACGTCGTCGCTCTACAACTAATTCGTCGTCGGTGGGGCTACGTGAGTCTCTTCGGCGTGGCGAACGCCACGAATATCGAGGCCGTGTGCTGGGCTTCCACCAGCAGCGTCCAACGTCGTCGCTCTACAACTAATTCGTCGTCGGTGGGCTCAGTGAGTCTCTCCGGCGTGGCGAACGCCACGAATATCGAGGCCGTGTGCTGGGCTTCCACCAGCAGCGCCTGAATGGCGTCGTTCTACAACTAATGTGTCGTCGGTGGGCTCAGTGAGTCTCTCCGGCGTGGCGAACGCCACGAATATCGAGGCCGTGTGCTGGGCTTCCACCAGCAGCGTCCAACGTCGTCGCTCTACAACTAATTCGTCGTCGGTGGGGCTACGTGAGTCTCTCCGGCGTGGCGAACGCCACGAATATCGAGGCCGTGTGCTGGGCTTCCACCAGCAGCGCCTGAAAGGCGTCGTTCTACAACTAATTCGTCGTCGGTGGGCTCAGTGAGTCTCTCCGGCGTGGCGAACGCCACGAATATCGAGGCCGTGTGCTGGGCTTCCACCAGCAGCGTCCAACGTCGTCGCTCTACAACTAATTCGTCGTCGGTGGGGCTACGTGAGTCTCTCCGGCGTGGCGAACGCCACGAATATCGAGGCCGTGTGCTGGGCTTCCACCAGCAGCGCCTGAAAGTCGTCGTTCTACAACTAATGTGTCGTCGGTGGGCTCAGTGAGTCTCTCCGGCGTGGCGAACGCCACGAATATCGAGGCCGTGTGCTGGGCTTCCACCAGCAGCGTCCAACGTCGTCGCTCTACAACTAATTCGTCGTCGGTGGGGCTACGTGAGTCTCTCCGGCGTGGCGAACGCCACGAATATCGAGGCCGTGTGCTGGGCTTCCACCAGCAGCGCCTGAAAGGCGTCGTTCTACAACTAATTCGTCGTCGGTGGGCTCAGTGAGTCTCTCCGGCGTGGCGAACGCCACGAATATCGAGGCCGTGTGCTGGGCTTCCACCAGCAGCGTCCAACGTCGTCGCTCTACAACTAATTCGTCGTCGGTGGGGCTACGTGAGTCTCTCCGGCGTGGCGAACGCCACGAATATCGAGGCCGTGTGCTGGGCTTCCACCAGCAGCGCCTGAAAGTCGTCGTTCTACAACTAATGTGTCGTCGGTGGGCTCAGTGAGTCTCTCCGGCGTGGCGAACGCCACGAATATCGAGGCCGTGTGCTGGGCTTCCACCAGCAGCGCCTGAAAGTCGTCGTTCTACAACTAATGTGTCTTCGGTGGGCTCAGTGAGTCTCTCCGGCGTGGCAAACGCCACGAATAACGAGGCCGTGTGCTGGGCTTCCACCAGCAGCGTCCAAAGTGGTCCTACTACATCTAATGTGTCGTCGGTGGGCTCAGTGAGTCTCTCTGGCGTGGCGAACGCCACGAATATCGAGGCCGTGTGCTGGGCTTCCACCAGCAGCGCCTGAAAGTCGTCGTTCTACAACTAATTCGTCGTCGGTGGGCTCAGTGAGTCTCTCCGGCGTGGCGAACGCCACGAATATCGAGGCCGTGTGCTGGGCTTCCACCAGAAGCGTCCAACGTCGTCGCTCTACAACTAATTCGTCATCGGTGGGGCTACGTGAGTCTCTCCGGCGTGGTGAACGCCACGAATATCAAGGCCGTGTGCTGGACTTCCACCAGCAGCGCCTGAAAGTCGTTGTATTACAACTAATTCGTCGTCGGTGGGCTCAGTGAGTCTCTCCGGCGTGGCGAACGCCACGAATATCGAGGCCGTGTGCTGGGCTTCCACCAGCAGCGCCTGAAAGTCGTCGTTCTACAACTAATGTGTCGTCGGTGGGCTCAGTGAGTCTCTCCGGCGTGGCGAACGCCACGAATATCGAGGCCGTGTGCTGGGCTTCCACCAGCAGCGCCTGAAAGTCGTCGTTCTACAACTAATGTGTCGTCGGTGGGCTCAGTGAGTCTCTCTGGCGTGGCGAACGCCACGAATATCGAGGCCGTGTGCTGGGCTTCCACCAGCAGCGCCTGAAAGTCGTCGTTCTACAACTAATTCGTCGTCGGTGGGCTCAGTGAGTCTCTCCGGCGTGGCGAACGCCACGAATATCGAGGCCGTGTGCTGGGCTTCCACCAGCAGCGTCCAACGTCGTCGCTCTACAACTAATCCGTCGTCGGTGGGGCTACGTGAGTCTCTCCGGCGTGGCGAACGCCACGAATATCAAGGCCGTGTGCTGGACTTCCACCAGCAGCGCCTGAAAGTCGTTGTATTACAACTAATTCGTCGTCGGTGGGCTCAGTGAGTCTCTCCGGCGTGGCGAACGCCACGAATATCGAGGCCGTGTGCTGGGCTTCCACCAGCAGCGCCTGAAAGTCGTCGTTCTACAACTAATGTGTCGTCGGTGGGCTCAGTGAGTCTCTCCGGCGTGGCGAACGCCACGAATATCGAGGCCGTGTGCTGGGCTTCCACCAGCAGCGCCTGAAAGTCGTCGTTCTACAACTAATGTGTCGTCGGTGGGCTCAGTGAGTCTCTCTGGCGTGGCGAACGCCACGAATATCGAGGCCGTGTGCTGGGCTTCCACCAGCAGCGCCTGAAAGTCGTCGTTCTACAACTAATTCGTTGTCGGTGGGCTACGTGAGTCTCTCTGGCGTGGCGAACGCCACGAATATCGAGGCCGTGTGCTGGGCTTCCACCAGCAGCGCCTGAAAGTCGTCGTTCTACAACTAATTCGTCGTCGGTGGGCTCAGTGAGTCTCTCCGGCGTGGCGAACGCCACGAATATCGAGGCCGTGTGCTGGGCTTCCACCAGCAGCGCCTGAAAGTCGTTGTATTACAACTAATTCGTCGTCGGTGGGCTACGTGAGTCTCTCCGGAGTGGCGAACGCCACGAATAACGAGGCCGTGTGCTGGTCTTCCACCAGCAGCGCCTGAAAGTCGTCGTTCTACAACTAATTCGTCGTCGGTGGGCTCATTGAGTCTCTCCGGCGTGGTGAACGCCACGAATATCAAGGCCGTGTGCTGGACTTCCACCAGCAGCGCCTGAAAGTCGTTGTATTACAACTAATTCGTTGTCGGTGGGCTACGTGAGTCTCTCTGGCGTGGCGAACGCCACGAATATCGAGGCCGTGGGCTGGGCTTCCACCAGCAGCGCCTGAAAGTCGTCGTTCTACAACTAATTCGTCGTCGGTGGGCTCATTGAGTCTCTCCGGCGTGGTGAACGCCACGAATATCAAGGCCGTGTGCTGGGCTTCCACCAGCAGCGCCTGAAAGTCGTCGTTCTACAACTAATTCGTCGTCGGTGGGCTCATTGAGTCTCTCCGGCGTGGTGAACGCCACGAATATCAAGGCCGTGTGCTGGGCTTCCACCAGCAGCGCCTGAAAGTCGTCGTTCTACATATAATGTGTCGTCGGTGGGCTCCGTGAGTCTCTCTGGCGTGGCGAACGCCACGAATATCGAGGCCGTGTGCTGGGCTTCCACCAGCAGCGCCTGAAAGTCGTCGTTCTACAACTAATTCGTCGTCGGTGGGCTCAGTGAGTCTCTCTGGCGTGGCGAACGCCACGAATATCGAGGCCGTGTGCTGGGCTTCCACCAGCAGCGCCTCAAAGTCGTCGTTCTACAACTAATTCGTCGTCGGTGGGCTCAGTGAGTCTCTCTGGCGTGGCGAACGCCACGAATATCGAGGCCGTGTGCTGGGCTTCCACCAGCAGCGCCTGAAAGTCGTCGTTCTACAACTAATTCGTCGTCGGTGGGCTCAGTGAGTCTCTCCGGCGTGGCGAACGCCACGAATATCGAGGCCGTGTGCTGGGCTTCCACCAGCAGCGCCTGAAAGGCGTCGTTCTACAACTAATTCATCGTCGGTGGGCTCAGTGAGTCTCTCCGGCGTGGCGAACGCCACGAATATCGAGGCCGTGTGCTGGGCTTCCACCAGAAGCGTCCAACGTCGTCGTTCTACAACTAATTCGTCGTCGGTGGGCTCAGTGAGTCTCTCTGGCGTGGCGAACGCCACGAATATCGAGGCCGTGTGCTGGGCTTCCACCAGCAGCGCCTGAAAGTCGTCGTTCTACAACTAATTCGTCGTCGGTGGGCTCAGTGAGTCTCTCCGGCGTGGCGAACGCCACGAATATCGAGGCCGTGTGCTGGGCTTCCACCAGCAGCGCCTGAAAGTCGTCGTTCTACAACTAATTCATCGTCGGTGGGGCTACGTGAGTCTCTCCGGCGTGGCGAACGCCACGAATATCGAGGCCGTGTGCTGGGCTTCCACCAGCAGCGCCTCAAAGTCGTCGTTCTACAACTAATGTGTCGTCGGTGGGCTCAGTGAGTCTCTCCGGCGTGGCGAACGCCACGAATAACGAGGCCGTGTGTTGGGCTTCCACCAGCAGCGCCTGAAACTCGTCGTTCTACAACTAATTCGTCGTCGGTGGGCTCAGTGAGTCTCTCCGGCGTGGCGAACGCCACGAATATCGAGGCCGTGTGCTGGGCTTCCACCAGCAGCGCCTGAAAGTCGTCGTTCTACAACTAATTCGTCGTCGGTGGGCTCCGTGAGTCTCTCCGGCGTGGCAAACGCCACGAATAACGAGGCCGTGTGCTGGGCTTCCACCAGCAGCGCCTGAAAGTCGTCGTTCTACAACTAATTCGTCGTCGGTGGGCTCAGTGAGTCTCTCCGGCGTGGCGAACGCCACGAATAACGAGGCCGTGTGCTGGGCTTCCACCAGCAGCGCCTCAAAGTCGTCGTTCTACAACTATTGTGTCGTCGGTGGGCTCAGTGAGTCTCTCTGGCGTGGCGAACGCCTCGAATATCGAGGCCGTGTGCTGGGCTTCCACCAGCAGCGCCTGAAAGTCGTCGTTCTACAACTAATGTGTCGTCGGTGGGCTCAGTGAGTCTCTCTGGCGTGGCGAACGCCACGAATATCAAGGCCGTGTGCTGGGCTTCCACCAGCAGCGCCTGAAAGTCGTCGTTCTACAACTAATTCGTCGTCGGTGGGGCTACGTGAGTCTCTCTGGCGTGGCGAACGCCACGAATATCGAGGCCGTGGGCTGGGCTTCCACCAGCAGCGCCTGAAAGTCGTCGTTCTACAACTAATTCGTCGTCGGTGGGCTCATTGAGTCTCTCCGGCGTGGTGAACGCCACGAATATCAAGGCCGTGTGCTGGGCTTCCACCAGCAGCGCCTGAAAGTCGTCGTTCTACATCTAATGTGTCGTCGGTGGGCTCCGTGAGTCTCTCTGGCGTGGCGAACGCCACGAATATCGAGGCCGTGTGCTGGGCTTCCACCAGCAGCGCCTGAAAGTCGTCGTTCTACAACTAATTCGTCGTCGGTGGGCTCAGTGAGTCTCTCTGGCGTGGCGAACGCCACGAATATCGAGGCCGTGTGCTGGGCTTCCACCAGCAGCGCCTGAAAGTCGTCGTTCTACAACTAATTCGTCGTCGGTGGGCTCAGTGAGTCTCTCCGGCGTGGCGAACGCCACGAATATCGAGGCCGTGTGCTGGGCTTCCACCAGCAGCGCCTGAAAGTCGTCGTTCTACAACTAATTCGTCGTCGGTGGGGCTACGTGAGTCTCTCTGGCGTGGCGAACGCCACGAATATCGAGGCCGTGGGCTGGGCTTCCACCAGCAGCGCCTGAAAGTCGTCGTTCTACAACTAATTCGTCGTCGGTGGGCTCATTGAGTCTCTCCGGCGTGGTGAACGCCACGAATATCAAGGCCGTGTGCTGGGCTTCCACCAGCAGCGCCTGAAAGTCGTCGTTCTACATCTAATGTGTCGTCGGTGGGCTCCGTGAGTCTCTCTGGCGTGGCGAACGCCACGAATATCAAGGCCGTGTGCTGGGCTTCCACCAGCAGCGCCTGAAAGTCGTCGTTCTACAACTAATTCGTCGTCGGTGGGCTCAGTGAGTCTCTCCGGCGTGGCGAACGCCACGAATATCGAGGCCGTGTGCTGGGCTTCCACCAGCAGCGCCTGAAAGTCGTCGTTCTACAACTAATTCATCGTCGGTGGGCTCAGTGAGTCTCTCCGGCGTGGCGAACGCCACGAATATCGAGGCCGTGTGTTGGGCTTCCACCAGCAGCGCCTGAAACTCGTCGTTCTACAACTAATGTGTCGTCGGTGGGCTCAGTGAGTCTCTCTGGCGTGGCGAACGCCACGAATATCGAGGCCGTGTGCTGGGCTTCCACCAGCAGCGCCTGAAAGTCGTCGTTCTACAACTAATTCGTCGTCGGTGGGCTCAGTGAGTCTCTCCGGCGTGGCGAACGCCACGAATATCGAGGCCGTGTGCTGGGCTTCCACCAGCAGCGTCCAACGTCGTCGCTCTACAACTAATCCGTCGTCGGTGGGGCTACGTGAGTCTCTCCGGCGTGGCGAACGCCACGAATATCGAGGCCGTGTGCTGGGCTTCCACCAGCAGCGCCTGAAAGTCGTCGTTCTACAACTAATTCGTCGTCGGTGGGCTCAGTGAGTCTCTCCGGCGTGGCGAACGCCACGAATATCGAGGCCGTGTGCTGGGCTTCCACCAGCAGCGCCTGAAAGTCGTCGTTCTACAACTAATTCGTCGTCGGTGGGGCTCAGTGAGTCTCTCCGGCGTGGCAAACGCCACGAATAACGAGGCCGTGTGCTGGGCTTCCACCAGCAGCGCCTGAAAGTCGTCGTTCTACAACTAATGCGTCGTCGGTGGGCTCAGTGAGTCTCTCCGGCGTGGCGAACGCCACGAATAACGAGGCCGTGTGCTGGGCTTCCACCAGCAGCGCCTCAAAGTCGTCGTTCTACAACTATTGTGTCGTCGGTGGGCTCAGTGAGTCTCTCTGGCGTGGCGAACGCCACGAATATCGAGGCCGTGTGCTGGGCTTCCACCAGCAGCGCCTGAAAGTCGTCGTTCTACAACTATTGTGTCGTCGGTGGGCTCAGTGAGTCTCTCCGGCGTGGCGAACGCCACGAATATCGAGGCCGTGTGCTGGGCTTCCACCAGCAGCGCCTCAAAGTCGTCGTTCTACAACTATTGTGTCGTCGGTGGGCTCAGTGAGTCTCTCTGGCGTGGCGAACGCCACGAATATCGAGGCCGTGTGCTGGGCTTCCACCAGCAGCGCCTGAAAGTCGTCGTTCTACAACTATTGTGTCGTCGGTGGGCTCAGTGAGTCTCTCCGGCGTGGCGAACGCCACGAATATCGAGGCCGTGTGCTGGGCTTCCACCAGCAGCGCCTGAAAGTCGTCGTTCTACAACTAATGTGTCGTCGGTGGGCTCAGTGAGTCTCTCTGGCGTGGCGAACGCCACGAATAACGAGGCCGTGTGCTGGGCTTCCACCAGCAGCGCCTCAAAGTCGTCGTTCTACAACTAATGTGTCGTCGGTGGGCTCAGTGAGTCTCTCCGGCGTGGCGAACGCCACGAATAACGAGGCCGTGTGCTGGGCTTCCACCAGCAGCGCCTCAAAGTCGTCGTTCTACAACTAATGTGTCGTCGGTGGGCTCAGTGAGTCTCTCCGGCGTGGCGAACGCCACGAATAACGAGGCCGTGTGTTGGGCTTCCACCAGCAGCGCCTGAAACTCGTCGTTCTACAACTAATTCGTCGTCGGTGGGCTCAGTGAGTCTCTCCGGCGTGGCGAACGCCACGAATATCGAGGCCGTGTGCTGGGCTTCCACCAGCAGCGCCTCAAAGTCGTCGTTCTACAACTATTGTGTCGTCGGTGGGCTCAGTGAGTCTCTCTGGCGTGGCGAACGCCACGAATATCGAGGCCGTGTGCTGGGCTTCCACCAGCAGCGCCTCAAAGTCGTCGTTCTACAACTAATGTGTCGTCGGTGGGCTCAGTGAGTCTCTCCGGCGTGGCGAACGCCACGAATATCGAGGCCGTGTGTTGGGCTTCCACCAGCAGCGCCTGAAAGTTGTCGTTCTACAACTAATGTGTCGTCGGTGGGCTCAGTGAGTCTCTCCGGCGTGGTGAACGCCACGAATAACGAGGCCGTGTGCTGGGCTTCCATCAGCAGCGCCTGAAAGTCGTCGTTCTACAACTAATTCGTCGTCGGTGGGCTCAGTGAGTCTCTCCGGCGTGGCGAACGCCACGAATATCGAGGCCGTGTGCAGGGCTTCCACCAGCGGCGTCCAAAGTGGTCCTACTACAACTAATGTGTCGTCGGTGGGCTCAGTGAGTCTCTCCGGCGTGGCGAACGCCTCGAATATAGAGGCCGTGTGCTGGGCTTCCACCAGCAGCGCCTGAAAGTCGTCGTTCTACAACTAATTCGTCGTCGGTGGGCTCAGTGAGTCTCTCTGGCGTGGCGAACGCCACGAATATCGAGGCCGTGTGCTGGGCTTCCACCAGCAGCGTCCAAAGTGGTCCTACTACAACTAATTCGTCGTCGGTGGGCTCAGTGAGTCTCTCTGGCGTGGCGAACGCCACGAATATCGAGGCCGTGTGCTGGGCTTCCACCAGCAGCGCCTGAAAGTCGTCGTTCTACAACTAATGTGTCGTCGGTGGGCTCAGTGAGTCTCTCCGGCGTGGCGAACGCCACGAATATCGAGGCCGTGTGCTGGGCTTCCACCAGCAGCGCCTGAAAGTCGTCGTTCTACAACTAATTCGTCGTCGGTGGGCTCAGTGAGTCTCTCCGGCGTGGCGAACGCCACGAATATCGAGGCCGTGTGCTGGGCTTCCACCAGCAGCGTCCAAAGTGGTCCTACTACAACTAATTCGTCGTCGGTGGGCTCAGTGAGTCTCTCTGGCGTGGCGAACGCCACGAATATCGAGGCCGTGTGCTGGACTTCCACCAGCAGCGCCTGAAAGTCGTCGTTCTACAACTAATTCGTCGTCGGTGGGCTCAGTGAGTCTCTCCGGCGTGGCGAACGCCACGAATATCGAGGCCGTGTGCTGGGCTTCCACCAGCAGCGCCTGAAAGTCGTCGTTCTACAACTAATTCGTCGTCGGTGGGCTCAGTGAGTCTCTCCGGCGTGGCGAACGCCACGAATATCGAGGCCGTGTGCTGGTCTTCCACCAGCAGCGTCCAAAGTGGTCCTACTACAACTAATTCGTCGTCGGTGGGCTCAGTGAGTCTCTCTGGCGTGGCGAACGCCACGAATATCGAGGCCGTGTGCTGGGCTTCCACCAGCAGCGCCTGAAAGTCGTCGTTCTACAACTAATTCGTCGTCGGTGGGCTCAGTGAGTCTCTCCGGCGTGGCGAACGCCACGAATATCGAGGCCGTGTGCTGGTCTTCCACCAGCAGCGCCTGAAAGTCGTCGTTCTACAACTAATTCGTCGTCGGTGGGCTCAGTGAGTCTCTTCGGCGTGGCGAACGCCACGAATATCGAGGCCGTGTGCTGGGCTTCCACCAGCAGCGTCCAAAGTGGTCCTACTACAACTAATGTGTCGTCGGTGGGCTCAGTGAGTCTCTCTGGCGTGGCGAACGCCACAAATATCGAGGCCGTGTGCTGGGCTTCCACTAGCAGCGCCTGAAAGTCGTCGTTCTACAACTAATGTGTCGTCGGTGGGCTCAGTGAGCCTCGTGGCGAACGCCACGAATATCGAGGCCGTGTGCTGGGCTTCCACCAGCAGCGCCTGAAAGTCGTCGTTCTACAACTAATTCGTCGTCGGTGGGCTCAGTGAGTCTCTTCGGCGTGGCGAACGCCACGTATATAGAGGCCGTGTGCTGGGCTTCCACCAGCAGCGTCCAAAGTGGTCCTACTACAACTAATGTGTCGTCGGTGGGCTCAGTGAGTCTCTCTGGCGTGGCGAACGCCACGAATATCGAGGCCGTGTGCTGGGCTTCCACCAGCAGCGCCTGAAAGTCGTCGTTCTACAACTAATTCGTCGTCGGTGGGCTCAGTGAGTCTCTCCGGCGTGGCGAACGCCACGAATATCGAGGCCGTGTGCTGGGCTTCCACCAGCAGCGCCTGAAAGTCGTCGTTCTACAACTAATTCGTCGTCGGTGGGCTCAGTGAGAGTCTTCGGCGCGGCGAGCGCCACGACCATCGAGGCCAGCAGCGCCTCAGAGTTGTCCTACTACTACAACATCGTCGCAGTCGCCGCCTCGTCGGTGGGCCGAGTGAGAGTCTTCGGCGTGGCGAGCGCCATGAACAAATCGAGGCCAGCAGCGCCTCCACAGTCGTCCTACTACTACAACATCGTCGCAGTCGCCGCCTCGTCGGTGGGCTGAGTGAGAGTCTTCGGCGTGGCGAGCGGCATGAACGAATCGAGGCCAGCAGCGCCTCCACAGTCGTCCTACTACTACAACATCTGCGCAGTCGCCGCCTCGTCGGTGGGCTGAGTGAGAGTCTTCGGCGTGGCGAGCGGCATGAACGAATCGAGGCCAGCAGCGCCTCCACAGTCGTCCTACTACTAGTCGACGCCTCGTTGGTGGGCTGATTGAGTCTACGGCGTGGCGAACGCCACAAATATCGAGGCCGTGTGCTGGGCAGGGGTTAATAGTAGCAAAAAAAACTGGGTAGTAGTATTACCGGAACTACCGGGGCTTCGAAATTGGAGACATACTACTACTAGTAGAGATACCAACAATTGGGTAGTAGTAGTAGTAATATTAGTAGTACTACTCCACTACTACTCGAGCTACAATGGTCACCATCGTGTACTGTAAAGCTCCCACCGTACTTTTAATCTCTGTAAGAAAAGGGTCTTACTCGGGCCGCCTAAAATCCGGCGTTTTGCCCTGACGACACCACGAACGCCGGTTTAAAAAAATCGAAAACGCCGGAATAAAATATATCGCTTTTTGGTAGCAACCAGTGAAACCCCGGCTGAGTGCTCAACCCCAATCGGACCCTACATATCCTGTATACAGTATGATACTGTATGTGCATTTCCGCAGTCTTTTAGCAGTCTGAACGTTCTACCGCTCGCTCAAGGCGGCTTCCGCTTCACTATATCGACACTGTTATCCGATTGGTAAAAAAGACCGTTCTATGATTGGTCAATATTGTATTACATATCATAGGTTTAGTCTATTAGAAGGGTATCTCTAGGCTATCAAGTGAAAGAAGAACGAGCCTAACGAAGCTTTCGCTAGGCATAACCTTCATGGTAAAGCAGTACGACTATCTCTGAGGCATAACCAATGAACAAAACGTGGTGCAGCAGCTTGGAAGTTCGTGCGTGAAGACGCCGGTTTAAAGAATTTAAAATCGCCGGAATAAGCTTTAATCCGGCCAAGCCGGCGAATGCCGGTTTTTAGGCGGCCTGGTCTTACTGTACACGTTAAAAGATCTCAGCGCTTGTCGTATACTGTAGTACTAAATTAGTTGCTGTGCGAACGCATGAAAAATCATATAACTAGAAAACTTTATATGAGCTTCATTATGGGGATTACTACGTAGTATTCACTGCCGGAGAATAAACTGGTGTCCCATACACGCTATAAGAATCACGATTGACCTCGTCGTCTTCCTGACAATCCTTCATGGCACAACCCATGCTTGCTTTGAAGCGGTTTTGAAAATGGTGATCTTCCCCGAGGCCTAAATACGGGCCTAATTGTGAGCCACTTAATATTTTGTTGCAAGATGAGAACCGAGTTTGCTCGTTTAGGGTCCCTCAAAAGTATTACTTAAAGAGTACTATAGTAGTGAGTCTGATGATAGCATAGTATCACTCATATTGAATACCGCACTACACGGTAGTAGTAGCACTACTACCCCAAAAAATCGGGTAGTAGTATTACCGGGGTGAACTATTTCAGCAAGTACTACCAACCCCTGGTGCTGGGCTACATCGAGACCGACAGCTGATCTTTCACCAACATCACCGCAAACTTGTTGTACTAGTACCAATTGCCACCGTCTCCGCCGATGCATCCACCGTCCTGCTAGCGTCGCCACGTCGATGGGCGTTGCGAGTCCCCTGGTCGTCTGGCTCGATTCTTGGCCGTTGCCAAGTGGCGACCCTCCAGCACGGTGCAAGCTTTCAACCAATGAATATAGGACTATTTTCCACCAATCGGTGTAGATTGGCGTAAGTGTGCTGGCTTTACTATGCCCCAAGACATTGATACCAACACTCTACGTTCCACCTCCTACCACCGTCGCATCCAATGTGTCCGCCGTGCTACTGGCATTGCTGCATCGAGGCGAACGCCACGACCATCGAGCCCAGCAGCGCCTCAGAGGCGTCCTACTTCTCCCACATCGTCGCAGTCGCCGCCGATTCGTCCGCTGTCCTGCTGGTGTCGCCACGTCGACGGGTGTGGGGAGAGTCTTCGGCGTGGCGAACGCCACAAACGTCGACACCAGCAGTGCCTCAGAGGCGTCCTACTTCTCCCACATCGTCGCAGTCGCCGCCGATTCGTCCGCTGTCCTGCTGGTGTCGCCACGTCGACGGGCGTGGGGAGAGTCTTCGGCGTGGCGAACGCCATGACTATCGAGGCCAGCAGCGCCTCAGAGTCGTCCGACTACTGCAGCATCGTCGCAGTCGCCGCCGATTCGTCCGCTGTCCTGCTGGTGTCGCCACGTCGACGGGCGTGGGGAGAGTCTTCGGCGTGGCGAACGCCACGACCATCGAGACCAGCAGCGCCTCAGAGTCGTCCGACTACTGCAGCATCGTCGCAGTCGCCGCCAATTCGTCCGCTGTCCTGCTGGTGTCGCCACGTCGACGGGCGTGGGGAGAGTCTTCGGCGTGGCGAACGCCATGACTATCGAGGCCAGTAGCGCCTCAGAGTCGTCCGACTACGGCAGCATCGTCGCAGTCACCACCGATTTGTCCGCTGTCCTGCTGGTGTCGCCACGTCGACGGGCTTGGAGAGAGTCTTCGGCGTGGCGAACGCCACAAACGTCGAGCCCAACAGCGCCTCAGAGGCGTCCGACTACTACAGTATCGGTGCAGTCGTCGCCGATTCGTCCGGTGTCCTGCTGGTGTCGCCACGTCGACGGGCGTGGGGAGAGTCTTCGGCGTGGCGAACGCCACAAACGTCGAGCCCAGCAGCGCCTCAGAGGCGTCCGACTACTACAGTATCGGTGCAGTCGTCGCCGATTCGTCCGCTGTCCTGCTGGTGTCGCCACGGCGACGGGCGTGGGGAGAGTCTTCGGCGTGGGGAGAGTCTTCGGCGTGGCGAACGCCACAAACGTCGAGCCCAGCAGCGCCTCAGAGTCGTCCGACTTCTTCCACATCGTCGCAGTCACCGCCGATTCGTTCGCTGTCCTGCTGGTGTCGCCACGTCGACGGGCGTGGGGAGAGTCTTCGGCGTGGCGAACGCCATGACTATCGAGGCCAGTAGCGCCTCAGAGTCGTCCGACTACGGCAGCATCGTCGCAGTCACCACCGATTTGTCCGCTGTCCTGCTGGTGTCGCCACGTCGACGGGCTTGGAGAGAGTCTTCGGCGTGGCGAACGCCACAAACGTCGAGCCCAACAGCGCCGCAGAGGCGTCCGACTACTACAGTATCGGTGCAGTCGTCGCCGATTCGTCCGGTGTCCTGCTGGTGTCGCCACGTCGACGGGCGTGGGGAGAGTCTTCGGCGTGGCGAACGCCACAAACGTCGAGCCCAGCAGCGCCTCAGAGGCGTCCGACTTCTTCCACATCGTCGCAGTCACCGCCGATTCGTTCGCTGTCCTGCTGGTGTCGCCACGTCGACGGGCGTGGGGAGAGTCTTCGGCGTGGCGAACGCCATGACTATCGAGGTCAGCAGCGCCTCAGAGTCGTCCGACTACTGCAGCATCGTCGCAGTCGCCGCCGATTCGTCCGCTGTCCTGCTGGTGTCGCCACGTCGACGGGCGTGGGGAGAGTCTTCGGCGTGGCGAACGCCACGACCATCGAGACCAGCAGCGCCTCAGAGTCGTCCGACTACTGCAGCATCGTCGCAGTCGCCGCCAATTCGTCCGCTGTCCTGCTGGTGTCGCCACGTCGACGGGCGTGGGGAGAGTCTTCGGCGTGGCGAACGCCATGACTATCGAGGCCAGTAGCGCCTCAGAGTCGTCCGACTACGGCAGCATCGTCGCAGTCACCACCGATTTGTCCGCTGTCCTGCTGGTGTCGCCACGTCGACGGGCTTGGAGAGAGTCTTCGGCGTGGCGAACGCCACAAACGTCGAGCCCAACAGCGCCTCAGAGGCGTCCGACTACTACAGTATCGGTGCAGTCGTCGCCGATTCGTCCGGTGTCCTGCTGGTGTCGCCACGTCGACGGGCGTGGGGAGAGTCTTCGGCGTGGCGAACGCCACAAACGTCGAGCCCAGCAGCGCCTCAGAGGCGTCCGACTTCTTCCACATCGTCGCAGTCACCGCCGATTCGTTCGCTGTCCTGCTGGTGTCGCCACGTCGACGGGCGTGGGGAGAGTCTTCGGCGTGGCGAACGCCATGACTATCGAGGTCAGCAGCGCCTCAGAGTCGTCCGACTACTGCAGCATCGTCGCAGTCGCCGCCGATTCGTCCGCTGTCCTGCTGGTGTCGCCACGTCGACGGGCGTGGGGAGAGTCTTCGGCGTGGCGAACGCCACGACCATCGAGACCAGCAGCGCCTCAGAGTCGTCCGACTACTGCAGCATCGTCGCAGTCGCCGCCAATTCGTCCGCTGTCCTGCTGGTGTCGCCACGTCGACGGGCGTGGGGAGAGTCTTCGGCGTGGCGAACGCCATGACTATCGAGGCCAGTAGCGCCTCAGAGTCGTCCGACTACGGCAGCATCGTCGCAGTCACCACCGATTTGTCCGCTGTCCTGCTGGTGTCGCCACGTCGACGGGCTTGGAGAGAGTCTTCGGCGTGGCGAACGCCACAAACGTCGAGCCCAACAGCGCCTCAGAGGCGTCCGACTACTACAGTATCGGTGCAGTCGTCGCCGATTCGTCCGGTGTCCTGCTGGTGTCGCCACGTCGACGGGCGTGGGGAGAGTCTTCGGCGTGGCGAACGCCACAAACGTCGAGCCCAGCAGCGCCTCAGAGGCGTCCGACTACTACAGTATCGGTGCAGTCGTCGCCGATTCGTCCGCTGTCCTGCTGGTGTCGCCACGTCGACGGGCTTGGAGAGAGTCTTCGGTGTGGCGAACGCCACAAACGTCGAGCCCAGCAGCGCCTCAGAGTCGTCCGACTTCTCCCACATCGTCGCAGTCGCCGCCGATTCGTCCGCTGTCCTGCTGGTGTCGCCACGTCGACGGGCTTGGAGAGAGTCTTCGGCGTGGCGAACGCCACAAACGTCGACACCAGCAGCGCCTCAGAGGCGTCCGACTACTACAGTATCGGTGCAGTCGTCGCCGATTCGTCCGCTGTCCTGCTGGTGTCGCCACGTCGACGGGCTTGGAGAGAGTCTTCGGTGTGGCGAACGCCACAAACGTCGACACCAGCAGCACCTCAGAGTCGTCCTACTTCTCCCACATCGTCGCAGTCGCCGCCGATTCGTCCGCTGTCCTGCTGGTGTCGCCACGTCGACGGGCGTGGGGAGAGTCTTCGGCGTGGCGAACGCCACAAACGTCGAGCCCAGCAGCGCCTCAGAGGCGTCCGACTACAACAGTATCGGTGCAGTCGTCGCCGATTCGTCCGCTGTCCTGCTGGTGTCGCCACGTCGACGGGCGTGGGGAGAGTCTTCGGCGTGGCGAACGCCACAAACGTCGAGCCCAGCAGCGCCTCAGAGTCGTCCGACTTCTCCCACATCGTCGCAGTCGCCGCCGATTCGTCCGCTGTCCTGCTGGTGTCGCCACGTCGACGGGCTTGGAGAGAGTCTTCGGCGTGGCGAACGCCACAAACGTCGAGCCCAGCAGCGCCTCAGAGGCGTCCGACTACTACAGTATCGGTGCAGTCGTCGCCGATTCGTCCGCTGTCCTGCTGGTGTCGCCACGTCGACGGGCTTGGAGAGAGTCTTCGGCGTGGCGAACGCCACAAACGTCGACACCAGCAGCACCTCAGAGTCGTCCTACTTCTCCCACATCGTCGCAGTCGCCGCCGATTCGTCCGCTGTCCTGCTGGTGTCGCCACGTCGACGGGCTTGGAGAGAGTCTTCGGCGTGGCGAACGCCACAAACGTCGAGCCCAACAGCGCCTCAGAGGCGTCCGACTACTACAGTATCGGTGCAGTCGTCGCCGATTCGTCCGCTGTCCTGGTGGTGTCGCCACGTCGATGGGCGTGGGGAGAGTCTTCGGCGTGGCGAACGCCACAAACGTCGAGCCCAGCAGCGCCTCAGAGGCGTCCGACTTCTACAGTATCGGTGCAGTCGTAGCCGATTCGTCCGCTGTCCTGCTGGTGTCGCCACGTCGACGGGCTTGGAGAGAGTCTTCGGCGTGGCGAACGCCACAAACGTCGACACCAGCAGCACCTCAGAGTCGTCCTACTTCTCCCACATCGTCGCAGTCGCCGCCGATTCGTCCGCTGTCCTGCTGGTGTCGCCACGTCGACGGGCTTGGAGAGAGTCTTCGGCGTGGCGAACGCCACAAACGTCGAGCCCAACAGCGCCTCAGAGGCGTCCGACTACTACAGTATCGGTGCAGTCGTCGCCGATTCGTCCGCTGTCCTGCTGGTGTCGCCACGTCGACGGGCTTGGAGAGAGTCTTCGGCGTGGCGAACGCCATGACCATCGAGACCAGCAGCGCCTCAGAGTCGTCCGACTACTGCAGCATCGTCGCAGTCGCCGCCAATTCGTCCGCTGTCCTGCTGGTGTCGCCACGTCGACGGGCGTGGGGAGAGTCTTCGGCGTGGCGAACGCCATGACTATCGAGGCCAGTAGCGCCTCAGAGTCGTCCGACTACGGCAGCATCGTCGCAGTCACCACCGATTTGTCCGCTGTCCTGCTGGTGTCGCCACGTCGACGGGCTTGGAGAGAGTCTTCGGCGTGGCGAACGCCACAAACGTCGAGCCCAACAGCGCCTCAGAGGCGTCCGACTACTACAGTATCGGTGCAGTCGTCGCCGATTCGTCCGCTGTCCTGCTGGTGTCGCCACGTCGACGGGCTTGGAGAGAGTCTTCGGCGTGGCGAACGCCACAAACGTCGACACCAGCAGCACCTCAGAGGCGTCCTACTTCTCCCACATCGTCGCAGTCGCCGCCGATTCGTCCGCTGTCCTGCTGGTGTCGCCACGTTGACGGGCTTGGAGAGAGTCTTCGGCGTGGCGAACGCCATGACTATCGAGGCCAGTAGCGCCTCAGAGTCGTCCGACTACGGCAGCATCGTCGCAGTCGCCGCCGATTCGTCCGCTGTCCTGCTGGTGTCGCCACGTCGACGGGCTTGGAGAGAGTCTTCGGCGTGGCGAACGCCACAAACGTCGAGCCCAACAGCGCCTCAGAGGCGTCCGACTACTACAGTATCGGTGCAGTCGTCGCCGATTCGTCCGCTGTCCTGCTGGTGTCGCCACGTCGACGGGCTTGGAGAGAGTCTTCGGCGTGGCGAACGCCACAAACGTCGACACCAGCAGCACCTCAGAGGCGTCCTACTTCTCCCACATCGTCGCAGTCGCCGCCGATTCGTCCGCTGTCCTGCTGGTGTCGCCACGTTGACGGGCTTGGAGAGAGTCTTCGGCGTGGCGAACGCCATGACTATCGAGGCCAGTAGCGCCTCAGAGTCGTCCGACTACGGCAGCATCGTCGCAGTCGCCGCCGATTCGTCCGCTGTCCTGCTGGTGTCGCCACGTCGACGGGCTTGGAGAGAGTCTTCGGCGTGGCGAACGCCACAAACGTCGAGCCCAGCAGCGCCTCAGAGGCGTCCGACTACTACAGTATCGGTGCAGTCGTCGCCGATTCGTCCGCTGTCCTGCTGGTGTCGCCACGTCGACGGGCGTGGGGAGAGTCTTCGGCGTGGCGAACGCCACAAACCCCGAGGCCAGCAGCACCTCGGAGTCGTCCGACTACGGCGGCATCGTCGCAGTCGCCGCCAATTCGTCCGCTGTCCTGCTGGTTTCGCCACGTCGACGGGCTTGGAGAGAGTCTTCGGCGTGGCGAACGCCACAAACGTCGACACCAGCAGCACCTCAGAGTCGTCCTACTTCTCCCACATCGTCGCAGTCGCCGCCGATTCGTCCGCTGTCCTGCTGGTGTCGCCACGTCGACGGGCTTGGAGAGAGTCTTCGGCGTGGCGAACGCCACAAACGTCGAGCCCAGCAGCACCTCAGAGGCGTCCGACTACTACAGTATCGGTGCAGTCGTCGCCGATTCGTCCGCTGTCCTGCTCGTGTCGCCACGTCGACGGGCGTGGGGAGAGTCTTCGGCGTGGCGAACGCGACAAACCTCGAGGCCAGCAGCACCTCGGAGTCGTCCGACTACGGCAGCATCGTCGCAGTCGCCGCCGATTCGTCCGCTGTCCTGCTGGTGTCGCCACGTCGACGGGCTTGGAGAGAGTCTTCGGCGTGGCGAACGCCACAAACGTCGACACCAGCAGCACCTCAGAGTCGTCCTACTTCTCCCACATCGTCGCAGTCGCCGCTGATTCGTCCGCTGTCCAGCTGGTGTCGCCACGTCGACGGGCTTGGAGAGAGTCTTCGGCGTGGCGAACGCCACAAACGTCGAGCCCAGCAGCACCTCAGAGGCGTCCGACTACTACAGTATCGGTGCAGTCGTCGCCGATTCGTCCGCTGTCCTGCTCGTGTCGCCACGTCGACGGGCGTGGGGAGAGTCTTCGGCGTGGCGAACGCGACAAACCTCGAGGCCAGCAGCACCTCGGAGTCGTCCGACTACGGCAGCATCGTCGCAGTCGCCGCCGATTCGTCCGCTGTCCTGCTGGTGTCGCCACGTCGACGGGCTTGGAGAGAGTCTTCGGCGTGGCGAACGCCACAAACGTCGACACCAGCAGCACCTCAGAGTCGTCCTACTTCTCCCACATCGTCGCAGTCGCCGCTGATTCGTCCGCTGTCCAGCTGGTGTCGCCACGTCGACGGGCTTGGAGAGAGTCTTCGGCGTGGCGAACGCCACAAACGTCGAGCCCAGCAGCGCCTCAGAGGCGTCCGACTACTACAGTATCGGTGCAGTCGTCGCCGATTCGTCCGCTGTCCTGCTGGTGTTGCCACGTCGACGGGCTTGGAGAGAGTCTTCGGCGTGGCGAACGCCACAAACGTCGAGCCCAGCAGCGCCTCAGAGGCGTCCGACTACTACAGTATCGTCGCAGTCGCCTCATCAGATATGGGGTACGATGTCATCAAAACGGGTGTTTCATTTATGGGGCTTTGGGGTCCTTCCGCAGCTCTTTTTTCATATTTATTGCCAATAATTGGGTCAATATTATATTGTATTGGGACCGGCATGTCCCAATAATAAATATTTATATTGGAAAACCCAATAATTTATTTAATTGCACTATTTTTTTCCGACCTCTGGTCAGGCGACTACGCTGTTGACGACGCTGGAGCCACGCTTCTCGGACAAAGCTTTGAACCAATTCCTCCGAGCAGCCATGAAGTTCCCCAGCATGGAAAAGACTGCTACTACAATGCAGACGAAGAAGATCCAGGGGTATGCGGCGAATAACGAATCCCCGTTACAGGTCTTTAAGTGGCTAGACCTTGACAACGTGGGGGATAACGTTCTCAGCGATCCTTTGTTCACGAAATGGATGAAGTATGTGAAAAATTTCAACCAAAAGAATCCAAAGCACCAGGAATCATGGTTCGAGCCAATTCGTATGAAGTATGACCCTCAGCGTGTGATCAAAACGGCGATGAATGACCCAAGCACTGTGAAAATTGCAAAACTCGTACAGAGGGAGCCAGTCCAAGCGCTGGCTAGATGAGAAGACACCCCCTCGGATTGTGTTCCATTTCCTCAAACTTAACAAGGCTGAAGAAAAAACTCTGGCCAGTTCGGATTTCAAAGTATGGTCCAAGTATCTGAATGACTTCAACCATCGGTATCCCAAGGAAAAAACGACGATGCTCGACGGGCTCATGGCTAAGGGTAACTATATCGAGATCAGTCTACTGCGAATATTCGATGCGGCGAAGAAGGACCCCAGCACGGAGAAACTCGCAGCGAACTTGCAAAGCGCACTAATCAACAAATGGATTGTTGAGAAGAAGAAGCCGGCAGACCTTAAACGGATGCTCGATGGAGTGCCAACCTCCGAAGAAATGATCGCGAGATATGTCGAGAAACTCTAGGCGTTGTCAGGGACTACCTCATAACTGAGTCTTCAGAGATAAGTAGATCGGAGCTGGAATATTGATAATGGAGAATATTCCTCGTATCTGTGTTTTGGTTTAGCCTTACTTTTGAGGAAACAAGCGTGGCTTCTGGTAAAGCGACTTTCTAGGAAGAAACATAAGCTATCGCGAGTATCCGCAGCAAACCCGCGCGGTGTATGTATTTGCAGACGCGGGCTCAGCGCCGAGAATTCCAGCGAACGTACTCATTGCCGCAACTCGGGAGTTGTTTTTCTACATCGTTGGAGTCCAACGCTGCCAGATTGGCGCTACCGGGGCTGTCGTGGGAGAGTCCTGGTATTTACCATTCCCAGCCTTCATCGCAATCCACATCATCACAGCCACAGCCACACGGCCCCAGCCAGCTCCCCAACCCCACGAACCTCGCGGACGTTCCTTTAGTGGGATTTTTCAGCGCTAGCTTTGTCGGTGTACTTGAGCCGCTCGGTGACCGCAACAGCGACTTTCTAGCGTCGGTATGCGATCAAACGAAGTACCTGCAGATTTTTGCTTGTCGAGCCATGCCTCAAGCTGCTGTGAGGTTACTATCGAAGACGAACACCCGTTCTTGAGTGACGAACGGCACGGATAGTCCAACTCGCTCCTCATTGTCATCAACATCATCGTCGTCGCTGACGCCTAGCTCTCATGCAAATTTCAGCGTGGATGCCACCGAAATCAGACACGTGGAGCCCGTCGCCAACTCTACGTCAGTACGCTTCACGAATTCAAGGAAAACCAAGCCCACCAACCCTTGGAGATGCATCGTTCGAATCGTGCGCTGAAGAGCAAATTGGAAAATGTTGTATCATCGTTCGAATTGAGCGCTGAAACAACAGTTATCATACACTATAGACTGAACACGGTAAAGCAAGACGAACTACCACTTCTTGTAGTACATACTTCAAATTGACATACCGCTCGGGGTTCTATGACTCATATATTACGAGGCATTTCCCGACACCGCATCGAGCTTCTTGATGTATCGCTCGATCATTTCGTCGGAAGTTGGCGCCCCTGAAAGCATCAGTTTAAGGTCCGCCGTCTTCTTCTTTTCAGCTAACCACGCCACTCTGCAAATTTTTCGCCAATTTCTCCGTGCTGGGACCCTTTGTTGCCGCATCGATCATACGGAGCAGATTTCTGTCGGTGTCGCCAAGCACCATTAGCTGGTGGAGAAACAGTGGCTCAAGTACTGGCTAGACGAAAAGAGGCCCCCCAAGGAGGCGTTCAAGTTCTTGCGCCTTCACAAAATAGGCGAAAATACTCTTGCCAGCCCAAAGTTTAAAACGTGGACCGATTACCTGAAGGACTTAAATCACCGATATCCTGAACAAAGCGAGATCATGCTTGGCGGTCTGAGGGCAACATTCTGCATATCCTTCTTGATCATTGCTATCGACGCCAACCCGCCTATAATTCAGGATTCTTGGTGCATGGGTTCTTCTTCTTGATGAAATTCTTTACGTACTTCATCCACGTGTGGAACAGAGGATGGCTGAAAAATGATTCCCCACGTCGTCAAGGGCTAGCATCTCAAATACTTTCGTGGGGGAATCGTTGCTCGTCAGGTAATTCTGGATCATCTTCGTCTGGAGTTCAGTGACAGCGCTTTCCATACTGGGGTGCTTCCTAGCAATAAGGAGAACTTGGTTCGGACGTTTGTCCTTTAGAATGGTCTCCAATGTCGACAACATCGTCAACGCCTCAGAGGGATTCTCCTTGACAACGACATTCATATACGAAACCCACGTCTTGAGGAGAGGATTTTTGACGAAGACCATTGTGGGATCATTGAGCTTGAGCAACTTGAACACATCATCGACAGATTTTCCGCTGCTTCGCCACATCTCCAGTAGCGCAGATTCCAACTTTGTGGCAATGGTTCGTGTGGCATCTTCCTTCTTTGCTGTACTAACCATCTTCACCACATCTTCAACGTCAAATCTCCGTGTCAACGTCTCGATCACTGTCGCTTTCATTTCGGGATACTTGCCGTTGTAAGCGTCCACGTACTTGGCCCAACTGTGGAACAGTGGATTCTCCAGCAGAGTATCGAGCGGTCTCTCGTACATGGTATTTCTCTCTCCGAGTCCGAGATGTACGAGAGCGTCATCTGGCGTTTTCTGACTTTTTAGCCAAGTTTGAACGAGTTGTTCCTGCAGCTTGGGTGGCTATACTTTTTGTTCCCATCACGTTCTCCGCCGCCTCGGTCAGTTTGAAGAGAGCGACATCACTGAAGTAATTCAGGAGAGTCGGGATCATCGACGTTGGGTGTTCGGGGTACTTCGCGTTCAAAGCGTCCACGTACTTGGCCCAAGTGCTGAATTCCGGGTTGCTGAGAATGCTGTCCTTATGCACAATGTCGAGCGCCATAATACGGAAGACATCATCGGGGCCTTTTGCTTTGACTACCCAGTGTTGGATTTGCTCGTCTTGCAGTTTCGTGGCGAGAGCTTCCGTGTTCCGGTTCTTGATGCCGGCTTCGATCAGTCTGTACAGACCAGTCTCGCCATAGTAAGCCGTCAATGTGGAGGCCGCGGACGTTCCTTTCGTTGGATTTTTGGCATTCAGCTTTTCGACGTACTTGAGCCACTCGGTGAACTGGGGAGATAGCTCTCGCCTTCGGTAAGCTGCAGGCGACCGAACACATCCTTGGCAGATTTTCCCTTGGCGAGCCTTGCCTCAAGCTGCTGTGGGGTTGCCGGTGCTGCCGGAGAGGACAACAAGTTCTTGAGTTTTTGCACTGCAGACAGCCCCACTCGCTCTTCACTGTCATCGTCGTCGTTGACGCCGCTAGATCTTAAGAACTTCGTTGCGGAGGTGCTAGTTTCACTTGCAAAGTGACCGCCACCGAAATCAGGCACGACTGGTGTGGAGCCCGTTGCCGATTCTGCCTCCCGAAGCTAAGGATAACTAAAAAACTTGGAAAGCGCTGTTACTGAGCTCCAGACGAAGATGTCCAGAGCTGCCTGGCGATCAACGAATCCCCGAAGAAAGTTTTTGCTATGTAAGCCCTAGACGACGTCGGGAAAGCAATTCTCAGCCATCCTCTGTTCCACATGTGGATGAAGTACGTGAAGAATTTCAACAAGTAGAACCCAATGCACCAATAATCTTGGTTTCTCCCGCTCCCTGTCAAATATATGTGGAATGGCGTCGATAAAATGATCGAGAAGGGGATGCAGAATCCAAGCTCCATTAACATTGCTAAGTTGGTGGAGAGGTGTTTCTCCACCAGCTTCGTTTTCGTTATCACAGCTAAGCGACATCTACATATGTACCTCACTGAAAAACGGGAAAAGAAACGAAAACGAAGCTGGTGGCGAAACAGTGGCTGAAGTACTGGCTGGACGAACAGAGATCTCCCAAGGAGGCGTTCAAGTTCCTGCACCCCCAGAACGTAGGCAAAAAGACAACGTTTAAAACGTGGACCGAGTACCTGGATGACTTCAATCTTCGATATCACGAACAAAGCGAGACCATGCTCGACGGTCTGAGGGAAAACTACATCGACAGGAATCTGCTGCGGAATCCGCAGCAGATTCCTGCCGCAGTGCGGATGCTCGATGCGACAACAAGGACCCCAGCACGGACAAAATGGCGAAAAAATGGCAGAAAGGCGTTGTCAAGACGTTAGCTGAAAAGAAGAAACCGGCGGACCTTAAACTGATGCGTCGGTGTCGGGAATTGCCTCGTAAGTTATGAGTCATAAAGCCCTGAGAGCATCTCCAGCGGTAGGACTTATTTTTCGGTCCTATCGAGCCCCTTAAGACCACGAAAACTAAAATAAGTCGGCGTTGAGAGGACAGCTCCCCACCGGGAGGATGTATTCGCCGTCTTAACTAAATCCTTGGCCACGAATTTTCGTCCTGAGCAGCTTCGATTATCGAGCTCCGATCCCCATAGTGAAAACAAGTCAGAAAGGTTAGAATTCGAGTCTTATTTTAAGACCGAAGAGTCAAAGTACAGACCCTGGTGAAGTTAAAACCAGCGACGACCTACCGGTGGGAGCATTAAATCTCTCTCAAGTGTCAAAGGCGTTACTTTTACGATAAAACTGGTGTTAGAGCTTACCGCTGGAGATGCTCTGAGCGGTAAATCAAGACTGCATTGTCAATTTGAAGTGTGTAGTACCGTTTTCAGTCTATACTGTATGAATACTACGGCCCAGCAACTTTATATTACGACAATGCTGTCGACGCCGAGATGCGCACGTCGGCATCAAGGTTGAAGAATATGATATACGGAACGATAATACTGTTGTATCAGCGCCCGATTCGAACGATGCAGCTGTAACCTCACAGCAGCTTGAGGCATGGCTCGACAAGGGAAAATTTGCCGATATTTCGTTTGATCGCATGCACGATACCGACGCTAGAAAGTTGCTGTTGCTCTGTCCGCACTTCACTGAGCGGCTCAAGTACACCGAAAAGCGAGTGCCGAGCAATCCCACTAAAGGAACGTCCGCGAGGTTAGTGGTGTGGGGGGATGGCTGGAGCCGTGTGGCGGTGGCTGGGGCGATGTGAGTTGCGACGAAGGCTGGGAATGGTAAATACCATTTACTCATGCTTCTTTCTAGAAAGTCACGCTTTTTTCCTCAAGGGTAGTAAGGCGAAACCAAAACACAGATACGAGGAATATTGTCCATTATCAATATTCTAGCTCCGATCTACTTATCTCTGAAGACTCAGTTATGAGGTAGCTCCTGACAACGCCTTGAGTTTCTCGACATATTTCGCGATCATTTCGTCGGAGGTTGGCACTCCATTGAACCTCCGTTTAAGGTCCGCCGGCTTTTTCTTTACAACAATCCATTTGTTGATTAGTGCGCTTTGCAAGTTCGCTGCGAGCTTCTCCGTGCTGGGGTCCTTCTTCGCCGCATCGAATATTCGCAGTAGAACGAGCTCGTTGTAGTTAGCCATGAGGCCGTCGAGCATCGTTGTTTTTTCCTTGGGATACCGATGGTTGAAGTCGTTCAGATACTTGGCCCATACTTTAAAATCCGAACTGGCGAGAGTTTTTTCTTCGACCTTGTTAAGTTCGAGGAAACGGAACACATCCTGAGGAGGTTTCTTAAGATCTAACCAGCGCTTGGACAGCTCCCTCTGCACGAGTTTTGCAATTTTCACAGTGCTTGGATCGTTCATCGCCGTCTTGATCACAAGCTCAGGGTCATAGCTCATGAGAATTGGCGTGAACCATGATTCTTGGTGCTTTGGATTCTTCTTGTTGAACTCCTTCGCGTACTTCATCCACTTCGCGAACAAAGGATCGCTGAGAAGATTATTCCCCACGTTGTCAACGTCTAGCCACTTGAAGACCTTTTGTGGGGATTGGTTATTCGCCAGGTATCCGTATATCTTCTCCGTCTGGATTGTAGTAGCAGCCTTTTCCATACTGGGGAACTTCATGGCTGCTCGGAGGAATTGGTTCAAAGCTTTGTCTGAGAAGCGCAGCTCCAGCGTATTCAACAGCACAGTCGCCCGACCGGGCTTCTCCTTGAGAACTCTATCGATGTACGAGACCCACGTGTTGAGGAGAGGATTGCCGGTAAAGTGGGAATACATACGAAGATCCAGTAGGTCGAATACGTCGCCGAACTTTTTCCCGCTGCTCCACCACATCTCCAGCTGCGCCGACTCCAATTGTTTCGCTATGGCTCGCGTTGCATCTGTTGTTTTCGCCTTATGAAGCATCCTCGCTACATCGATATCGTCAAATGTATGTGTTAAAGTCTCGATCACGGTCGACCTCTCTTGGGGATACTTTGTGCTGTAAGCATTCGTATACTTGAACCAGGTGTTGAAGAGCGGGCTTTTCATGAGAGTACCCGCTGTTCTGTCGAGACCGAGTTCTACCAACGCGTCCTCCGGTGTTTTTCGACTGCTCAGCCAAAGGTGAATCAGTTCATCCTGTATCTTGGTGGCGATGGTTTTGGATCCTTCTCCACTTATCGCTACCTCGGCCATTTCGATCAAAGCGCGATCACTGTAGTACTTTGAGAGCACCGGGGCCATCAACGCCGGGCTTTCAGGATACTTTGCGTTGAAATCGTCCACATACTTGGTCCAAGCGGTGAACTTGGGGTTGCTCAGAATATCGTACGTGACCTTGTCAAGGTTCATCGTGTGAAAGACGTCGTCAGGGGCCTTTGCAGTGCTTATCCAGTATTGCATTTGCTCCTTTTGCAGTTTCGTAGCGAGGCCCTTCGTGTCCGCGAACCTCGCGGCATCTTCGATCATTTTGTACAGGGCGGCGTCGCTGTATTGAGCAGTCAATGTCGAGAACGCGGAAGTCGCCTTCGCGGGGTTCTTGGCACTCAAATCGTCGACGTACTTGAGCCAATCCGTGAACTGGGGGCGGAACAGCAGGAATTCTCCGGCCTTGCCAAGCCGCATGCGAGCGAAAACTGTGTCAGCAGGTTTCCCCTCAGCGAGCCATTTCTGAAGGCGCTCGGGGGTCACTTTCGAAGACGAGAACAAGGTTTTAGCCTTTTCGGCAATAGGCACGGACAGCCCTGCTCTCTCCTCGTCGTCGTCATCGTCGACTACAGCGCCAGTTCGTAAGAACCTCGTCGTGGAGATACCACTTTCGCTCGCCGTGTGGACACCAGTCCAAGTTGAAAAGTCGGACACAGGAAGTGTGGGGCCGGCATCAATAGGCGCGAAGGGGACGAGGAGGGCCAATCCCATCAGCCAAAGGAGGCTCATCGTTCGACTTGAGGTCTGGCAACTCTTCTTTCGTCAGCGAAGAGCGAGTTGATAAATGCTAGAGCCTTCAAATGCGCCAGAAGTCGACAAATAGCCAGTGGCAGAGTACGCAGCCAGCCTCTTGTAGCACGGCGATACGCCGCAGCAAGCCATTTCTGGATCTTTTTTTTTTGCATGTACCTATTAATAATTGCCTTAGTTATTGCGTTAGTTATCACCTTCTATTTGTTATCGCGTACTTTTAAGTACTTAAGTACTTGTACACGTACCGGTACTAGCGCTTCCGGGGGTCAGCCGTGCACCCTTTGCTATCACGCCGCGCACCGCCTATCCCATTCAATGGCTAGCACGGAGCATTTAGGAATGGTTCATGCAATGTTATCGATTGGTGAAGACAAATACCGTGTCCGCATAAAGACCACGCCTGCCCATTTTCCTGCGTGTCATAACTAATACTATGCGAGCACGTAATACATTGCATTGCATTGTATACCAAAGGTAATTCGGTATGCACATAAAAACTCAAATCCTCAACACGAGTTCACTACTGTAGTGATGAGCAAGGTGTGACCAATCGATGTATGGCAGAGGCTCCGTACACAGTCTGGAAAAGAGCGGGTACTCGAGCACCCAAGAGTAATACATGTACTTTGCTCCGTTGCGCTCCTGCGAGAAGCAAAATTATCTCACCTGGCGAGCGCAGTGCCCGGCTCGCCGGAATGCTCGGCGCTGGGCCCGCCTACGCAAATACCGCGAAGCAGCGTACCGGTAGCCTCCAAGCGCTGGTGGCCTTGGTTATCCTTAGCTTCGTGAGGCGGGTTGATGCAGAATTGGCGACGGGCTCCACATCAATCGTGTGGGATTTCGGTGGCATCCACTTTACAAGTGAAACTAGCACCTCAGCGACGAAGTTCTTAAGATCTAGCGGCATCAACGACGACGATGACAGTGAAGAGCGAGTGGGGTTGTCCACAGTGCAAAAACTCAAGAACTTATTATCCTCTCCGACAGCACCGGCAACCCCACAGCAGCTTGAGGCATGGCTTGCCAAAGGAAAATCTGCCGAAGCTGTGTTTGCTCGCCTGAAGCTTACGCTATCTGTTGCTCCGCCCCCAGTTCACCGAGTGGCTCAAGTACGTCGAAAAGCTGAATGCCAAAAATCCAACGAAAGGAACGTCCGCGGCCTCCACATTGACTGCTTACTACGGCGAGACTGGTCTGTACAGACTGATCGAAGCCGGCATCAAGAACCGGAACACGGAAGATCTCGCCACGAAACTTCAAGCCGAGCAAATCCAACACTGGGTGGCTAAAGCGAAAGGTCCGGATGATGTCTTCCGTATTATGGCGCTCAACGTTGTGCATAAGAACAGCATCCTCAGCAACCCGGAATTCAGCACTTGGGCTAAGTACGTGGACGCCTTCAACGCGAAGTACCCCGAACACCCAACGTCGATGATCCCGACTCTCCTGAATTACTTCAGTGATGTCGCTCTCTTCAAACTGACCGAGGCGGCGGAGAACGTGATGGGAACAAAAAGTATAGCCACCCAAGCTGCAGGAACAACTCGTTCAAGCTTGGCTAAAAAGTCAGAAAACGCCAGATGACGCTCTCGTACATCTCGGACTCGGAGAGAGAAATACCATGTACGAGAGACCGCTCGATACTCTGCTGGAGAATCCACTGTTCCACAGTTGGGCCAAGTACGTGGACGCTTACAACGGCAAGTATCCCGAAATGAAAGCGACAGTGATCGAGACGTTGACACGGAGATTTGACGTTGAAGATGTGGTGAAGATGGTTAGTACAGCAAAGAAGGAAGATGCCACACGAACCATTGCCACAAAGTTGGAATCTGCGCTACTGGAGATGTGGCGAAGCAGCGGAAAATCTGTCGATGATGTGTTCAAGTTGCTCAAGCTCAATGATCCCACAATGGTCTTCGTCAAAAATCCTCTCCTCAAGACCTGGGTTTCGTATATGAATGTCGCTGTCAAGGCTAACCCCGCTGAGACGTTGACGATGTTGTCGACATTGGAGACTACTCTTAACGACAAACGTCTGAGCCAAGTTCTCCTTATCGCTAGGAAGCACCCCAGTATGGAAAGCGCTGTCACTGAACTCCAGACGAAGATGATCCAGAGTTACCTGACGAGCAACGAATCCCCCAAGAAAGTATTTGAGATGCTAGCCCTTGACGACGTGGGGGAATCAATTCTCAGCCATCCTCTGTTCCACATGTGGATGAAGTACGTGAAGAATTTCAACAAGAAGAACCCGACGCATCAAGAATCCTGGTTTCTTCCACTCCGTGCCAAATATATGTGGAATGGCGTCGATAAAATGATCGAGAAGGGGATGCAGAATCCAAGCACCGTTAACATTGCTAAGCTGGTGGAGAAACAGTGGCTCAAGTTCTGGCTGGACGAACAGAATCCTCCCAGGGGGGGGTCAAGTTCCTGCGTCTCCATTGATACCTACATTATGTGTCCATAATAATATTCAATTATATAATTAATACTTCGAAGTACATATTTTGATAAACTGGATAATGACGTTCATCGAATTTGCCTACATGGATGCTCACCACCTTCAGAGCTCCCCCGTGCGCAAACGCGGCTTTGTATTCTCGAGCAAAAGTTCCTAGGCAAAGGTAGCGAAACGAGGGTTCCACTAGTTTATCAAAGCTGCTTCTTCTTCTAGCAAACTTCAGGCTGAGTAGAATGGCTACACTCGACAACTAGCACGATAACAAAGCTCATTTAGACGAGCACAAGACAAAGTTGTGCAACAGATACGAAGGAAAAGTACACCAACGGAGACTGCCGTAAGAACAATGATTCAAGCTTACGTTGCAAGTGTAAAAGGTCTGTTGAAAAGCGAGTGATTCGTGGGTGCCTTGTATTCTTCCCCGGTGGCTACTATTCCAGCTCGGATCAGGGATTCCACAATTTACCCTTCCTTCGTGGGCGTTTTCATGCGGTCGCAGTGATTTAGCAACCCTTAAACAAGGGACGCGTATTGATGTCAAAGCTCGACGAGTGCAGCGTATTAGCTCGGACGTGATATCCGACGTCGTCTCGTTCATCTTGTCGACTACTAACGCGTCATATTTTTCGTGGGGAGCGAAGCGTCTTCGTGTTGATGGACGAGTGTATGGATTTCCTGCTATCATGCAGCGCAGATCAGGAACAAATATGCACAACGAATACGTGCTGCGCAACAAAGAGCAAGGCATTCATACAGAACCCGTGCACCGGTCGACAATTTTCAACATTGCAGGCGAGCTGGCCTCTGGAGACGCGGTTGCTCGCAAGGCCGTCGATTATGTTGTTGGCTTGCTTGTCAACGACTCTGCGGATGCCATAAGGCGCATTATCAACCATGCTACCATGCGTGATTACGAGAAGGAGGGGTGGATCGAAAATTTGGGGCAGGTGACCACGTATTTGAAGTATGGTTTTGACTCGCGAGTTAACGATTCATCTCTTCCTCCTTGCCCGCTTCACGATATTTCGTACGGATTAAATGGCCCCAGCAGCACTGGTGTAAATGACCCTGAAGAGTGCTTGAATCTCTTTTGTTTCTTTCAGAACTCGGAGAAGCGAATAATGGAATTGGGGGCACTTTCGTCTACAGCTGAAGTTGTTCGGGAGTGTGGCGAAAAAGCAAAGCTGTTCTTAGGTCATCGCATTAGAGTCATCAACCAACAACGAGCGACCCAAAAGACCTTGAACGACATCCGGGATCGCTGCATGAATAGCAGAACGACATCTGAAGCTGTTATCACATTGGACTATAAGATGAAACTGGAGCCGCTTTACTACCGAGAGAAGACAAGCGATCATTACGGCAAACGTGGCATGAGTTGGCATGGTGCTATGGTTCAGTACTTTGTCCCTACAGACTCTGCAGATGACTTTGGACGCACTGTCCAAGAGCACAAGCTGTATTATGATCATCTCTCACTCGGGGATAACCGACAGGATCGGGATGCGGTGGTGTCTGTTCTAGAAGCCGTATTGATCCGGCTACGAAAAGATTTACCGACTGTGAACAAGGTTGTTCTTCTTTCTGACAACGCCAACTCCTATCAGAATGCACTCCTTCCCCTGATAGCACCCTACTTATCGGTCGTTCATGGCATTCTCATCGCGAAAATTCTGCATACCGAAACGCAGGATGGGAAAAGTGTTCTGGATGCACCCTTTCTCGGTCAATGCAAGTAATACAAACTTGGGTAAAAGAAGGAAACGACTGCATTTCCCCGACGCAAGCTGCTATAGGCCTAAAGGCGCATGGTGGGCTTCCGAATTGTATGGTTGAGCATATTGAACATGATCGGGATCGACTGGGCTGCTGTGTGAAGGATGGCCAAGCGCTGGAAGCAAAGGTTCGGGCATCTAACCTTATATCCCGGGCCAACGAGATAGTCATCGATGTTCCGTCAATGACAACCTCGTCTTTTTCCGAATCAAACCTTTCTTACGCTGACTGTCCTCCATTTTCACTTCGCTTTTACGAGTATTCCAACGTTGGTGACCGCAAACTTTTCGAGTTAGATCCACAACCACACGACGGTCAAGATAGTGAAGGTGAAGAGAACTGTGGTGGTAGCACAAACGATGAAAGTTATGGTGATAAAATTTCCCAGGACGAGGAATTGGCTGTGAGTGATGCAGAAGATGTGGATGAATCTGAATCTGATAGTACTGGTGCGTGGGAATCCGATTATATCTCGACGTCTGCCACTGTGGGGCCAGTGGGCGATGTGGAATTATCGACGCAGGGTCAGCTGCGTAAACGGAATCGCAGAATCCATGCAACTACTCGACCACCAGATATCAACGGCGCTGACATTGTATCTCGCGACGCCGTTGCAACAGCGATCAAGACAGCCATCCAAATGCAAGACGAGGGAAAAATAGATATCCGCGACGCTCGTATTGACAGTGGTCTAACAGAGGCATTTTCAAGCTCTCAAAACTCGACCGCATTCGTTTTGCCCTGGTCAGTGAACTCTGGATGGGCAACACGACCCAAACGAGGTCATACCTACGGAAAACGGCACATCACGCAATTTCGGGCTGATATAGCTACCATGTTTAGTGCTGGCGAGGACTCTCAATCGCAGCGAATGGGTCCCGGGCGGATGCTGGAGGAACTTCGCAAAACATATCCAGATCGGTATGATCTACCAAGTGAAATCGAAGAGATATCAAGGCTCATGAGGTGCGGTCGTGAACGCACATGTGGCGAAACTCCTATAGCTAGTGCTAGCTTGGAATTCGTGTACATGACTTCAACGTCTGGACGGCACTCGGTGACTTCAGGGAACACACTGAACGTCGCTGCCGGGATCTTGCCGAACTCGCCGTTGCCAGCACCAGTCGGGTACAAGAAGAGCCGCGCGGTTCCGAATATCGTCCACGTTGCCTTGCATTCGTCCCCTCGCTCAACAGCCAGCTCCAGTTCACGCTGCGTCTGCAGAGATACACCGATGTTGAGCATTGAGACGATATTAAGTATCTGTTGTGGCGTACTCGTGGCCATGACTGTGGTAGACCCCCACTCGTTGATGCCGCTGTGGCAAATAGTGCCATCGCCATCCAAAACCTCTCCGAGAGCTAGAACATCACTGCTTAAAGAGCTGAAATTGTACAGCGATTCTGTCGGAAGTTGGCCGACGATAGCTCCGAATGCCGGAGCACTGACGAAAGCTTTATCATTAAACAAACTGAGCTTGAGTAGAGTGATCTTGCAAGGCCCGAGGCATCCCGTGCACCCTCCAGCCATGGACAAATCCTTTTCAGTGAAGGAGAATAAACTGTCGTTGGACTTGATAAGAACGGGGGCGTCTGACAAGTATTTGGTGGCAACGAAAAGGAGGAAGAGCGCGAGCGGCCCCACGATCACTCGCCCTATGACAGCCAGGCACGATGCGATGACGGACGGGTGGAACCAGTTGGTGCATGATCGTGTTTTGCGATCATGCATTTGCTGATGGTAGTATTGCAGAGCCCAGTCGGTAGGGGCTTCATTGCTGGTCATAGCGTCGCTTGTCGAGTCTTGAGCCAGCCAGGTATCGCTGAATGTTCGTAAATGGCTTGCTTGAGGCATGTTATCGACGGCTTTATTTGAGTCCCATCTTGGATTTATGTTTGCGTCTTCGACTCCTATGCGTTACCATCACTTCGTCTTACTATTCCGACTGGAATCTCGTTGTCAGCTCAGTGTTCTTACCATCGACGATGGTCCATCGTGTGCTAAATAAGCGAAACTGCAAATAGGTCGACCACACGCGCTGACCATTGGAGACCTTCGCTTGCAAACGGACTTTCCGAGGCAGTTGACATACCAGCAACGTATGGTAAGAAAAACAAAACTTGAGCAGTGTACATGTATTAACTAAAATCTAGACCACACGACCCGAAAAATAATCTGCCACGGTTTAGATGTCTGGATTCGGCAGTCCTTCGGGAATCGGTCCACTTTTGGTGCCCCCACGCCAAATTGCAACTTCCTAGGCGAGTGGAGTAGCTCCGACCAACTTGTGGTTTTCTTTACTCGCGGCGTACCAAGTGCAGGACAGCGCATGCGAAAAGCGTGAGTCGACACGCCAACGCAGCATATTGAACGTTCGAAGCATCTTTCTCGGTATGAAGCGTGACAGAAGCAGCAACATCACTGCAGATGCCTGGTAGATGTACTCACCGTAATAGAGGTATCCAGTGAGCAGCAGTGCCTCAACTGTGATACATTTCTTGCCGTTGTACATGATGTAGGCCTACGTCATGTACAACGGCAAAAAACGTCGTAGGCCATATCGTCGCAGTCGCGAAAGAGTTTTTGAACGGAGCTCCGGACAGCACCATCACTACAGTAGTGACGGCATATTGTGCGTGAAGGGCATGCAGGAATCGCTCAAGCCACAGTATTTTGCTCCATGAGAAGATGGTTTACGCAAAACTTCGGCGTTCTTTGAAAAATCGACACGATCGGAGTTCGCCGAACGGACAGCAACGTCGCTCCCACAGAAATCGTGATCACGAGCTGCATCGTCTCCCACACGAGGCGAAAATGGCGGTCCAAATTCTAGTCAACCGATCGCGCCTTCACCAAGTTGATAAAAGAGTACGAGAAGGCGAAGAAGCAGCACGTGAGGTTTGCAATCGATGCACCAGTAGCCAGGCCAAGCATGTACAAGTCCGAGTTATAGATGAGGTGGTACGAAATTTGCGCGAGGTAGACTATCTGCATGCGTCCATTCTGGCACCTGTACGCCCAAAGCGTGAGCAGCACGGATCGCCTGCCTGGTAGAGACTGATCCCATGAGAAGTATCTGAACAACGACAATTCCGGGCAGTACACAGATACTGACAGTGTCAGCGTAGCGACTACGAAATGTATTGAGGTTCATACCGATACGGTCGGGGCGATCTGCTGTCATGTAGTTGACCCACTCCCAGAGCGAGTTGTAATATTGTGGATTCCGCCCAAATTTGCCGAATCGGGTCAGTTTGGCGGGAGCGAAGGAACCGCCAGCAAACCGCCAGAGAAATAGCATTGGTCAAAACCAGCTCATTAATTCACTTTTTATCCTATCATCGAGGAGCGAACTCACGGCAACCTCACAGAGTGCGCTGTTAGAGTCTTGTGACGGTGCCAGCGGCCCTCCTACACGATCCGCGCCCGGCACAGAGAGCCGAGGCGATCGCCGTTGCGGTGGCGTACGCTCAGGGCTCAACGAGACTTGGGTTCGCCCGGTGGTCCTCAGTGCTGTCGATTGGGTTGATCCTTGACTTGACGACGCTGCCTCCAGCCGTGGAGATCGCCTTCTTGTCGGCAGTGCCAGAGCTGGTGTCGCTGGAGACGGGTGTGCAGGTGAAGCTTGAAAAGGGGAGGTTTGCAGCGGGCCAGACACCGTCGACTGCACACCTGGTGATCTTCCGGTACTTATTGGCGCTTGGGAGGTCGGAGACAGGGAAGACGCCAGCCGTGGCGATCGTCTCACTGCTGGAGTGCGTGCTTGGTATGATGAGGCGTGCGCATGCCGACAGCCTGAGTGCGCGAGGCGTGCACCGTGTCGACCCTGATCTCCTTGTCTCCTTGCCGTCGAAAGCGAGACTGTGAGTCAATGACAAGGATACAAAGGAAACCCTACTCAAATGCATATGTACCTATGAATTATCATGGGTTCGTCGATTGGCCGGCGGTTTGCCTGGGTCGATTCAATCCGCCCCGATCGGAAAATTAGAGTAGAACTCACAATACAAGTAGTTGCGAATACAGACCCCACCAAATTGGTGACCAATGCTGCACAACGAAATGTCGTCCGGAGAATGCACCATCAACCCGTAAATTGCCCAATGCTTTGAGATCTCGCACGTGTCTTCGATATATGCCCCCGTTGTGCTCACTGCTCAGACCCGACATGTCCCGTAGTAAGCTCGAAGTAAAGGCTCCAAGACGGTAGATGCACCGTAGTTAGTATCGGAGGCCGACACCACACGCGATACGGGAGTCAAACTGCCTGTGAAACTGTGCGGAAACAGAGTCAAAATTTCAGGAACCTTGCTAAGCAAGTCTTCTCCATTCGTGGCAAGAGCCAACTTTGAGCCAACAAGGCTATCGTCGTTCGCGATAACGGGGCGGCACTCGGTGTAGTCTGGAAACACGTTCAAGTCGACGGCTGGGATTTTGGCGAATTTGGCGTCGCCTGCAGTTGTCGGATACTGGAAAAGCCGCGTGATGCCGATCATGTTCCACTTGGTGACGCATTTCTCAGCTTGTTCAATCCCCAGCTCGAGCTCGCGCATCATTTGAGGTGCGACGCTGAGGTTCAGCATCTTGATCACGTTCATGACTTCTTGGGCCGTCCCCGTGACGACATTCGTGGCGGACCCCCCACTCGTTGTTTCCACTCTGACAAATTGCACCGCTGGCATCCAGAGCTTCCCCAAGTGCGAGCGCTTCGTCACTGAGTACACTAAAGTCATACAGCGACTCAGTCGGCCCAAGTCCGACGAAGGCTTTGAAGTCTGGAGAATTGACGAACGCACTTCCGTTGAACAGCGAGTACTTCAACAGCACGATTTTGCATGGACCCAGACACCCCGTGCACCCGCCAGCCATCGACAGGTCGTTCTCAGTAAACGCGAAAAAACTGTTATCCGCCTTGATGAGGACAGTGCCACCCGATAGGTACTCCGTGCCACAAAATAGCAGAAGCAGTGCCAAGGGGCCGATCAGGATTCGCCCTGCAACGGCGAGGCATGCCCCCAAGACAGACGGCTTGAGCAAAGTTCTCCACCCTTGAGAGCTTCGCACAAGTTCCTGCTGGTGATAGTACTCCACCGCCCAGTTCTCCCCCTCTCCGCTTCCAGGGTCGTCCATTACACCAGTTAACCAAAACGACGTCCGTTGCTAAAATGATTGTTGGACGACCAGTCCTGGTCCAAAGATAATGCCACCCTCGACTGCTTATTTGGGTGCTTTACGGTCTCACTCGATCATTCATTCTTAAGCTATACTTACCGCAGCTTTTTTTCAAGATTTGTTTGGAGATAAGAAGCAGCCCTTTACTTTGACTAGGAAACATTTATCACCAGTACGCACCGAGTCTTCATCGTGCAAAGCAACATCAATGTCCTGTTTCAGCTACCAACGGCCGCGTTGTGTTTCTTCATGAGATATTCCCCGGCAAGTATTGGCGGGTATTTGGCAGGGTTTTCCGACGACTGGCACGTCGGGATGCATTCCACAATTGTATCAGCGTTAATGTTGTGGAAAAACGCGATGGACTGACGCCGGTTGTCCGCGCAGCCCGACGGCGGGTTGATCACTCGATGCATCGTCGATCGCCATTGATCGTTGGTCCAGTGCTGCATCAGGTCACCGAGGTTGACCACGTACGAGTTGGCGAGGGCCTTGACGCTGTGCCATTCCCCCTGCAAATCGCGCACTTGCAGCCCTCCAGGAGCGTCATCCACCGCCAAAATCGTCAGACTGCCGTAGTCCGTATGCGCCGACGCTCGGATCTGCTCCGTCCCAGGATCTTCGTCTTGGTGGGGGTAGTTCCTACCAAAAAACACCACAAAAACATACACCGTTAGGTAGAAATCCTTTCCCCAACAGCCTAATCCTCGTCACTCACAGGATCCTCAGCGATGACATGTGGTTGTCGATCTTCTGATCGAAAAAGTCACTCGGCAGCTTCAATGCACAGGCGAAGACCTTCATCATCAGCGCCGCGAGCTTCTCCACGCTGCGGTAGTACGTCGTCATGGTCTGTTGAAACCCGTCGGGTCCTTCGGGCCATTGCGCCGGGACGTTCGGCTCGCGTCCTTCGGGTCCCACACACACTTGGAACGTCTCCTTTAGATCTGGTAGAGCTTTACCGTCGTCTTTGCTGCGCGAATTGGACAGGATCTCGGCGCTCTCGTAGCCGTACGGGTACTCGGGCGTCATGGGGACGCGCGTCTTGAGCTCCGACGGTTGGTCGAAATAGTCCCGCGCAGCTTCAAACGCTGCGTTGATGGTGTCGGAGGGAACTCCGTGGTTGGTGAGGACCAGGAAGCCGACGTGGCGACAGGCGTCGGCCACTTGGGCCACCACTTGGTCGCGAGCCGCACGGGATTCAGCGGATTCTGTTACGAAGGGCGAAATGTCAATCACGGGCACGAACATTATTGTGGGGTGATGCGGACGAGATCGAAGAATGAACGATAAGGTGCAATGGGTTGACCGGCGGCGACTGTTGAAGTGGGATGGTACAGTGTACCTTGGGTACAGTTGTAAACCTTTGGAAGATGGTATTGTGAATTCCAGCTAAATTTGTGAATTCCAGCTAAAAATATATCTTCTCGATTAACATCTATTCGAATGCAGCGGCTCAAGCACCGCCCTATTTGATCGTGTCGTTGAGCATGAGCATTTACAATGCACCCGCGTTATCCGCGAATAAAATCGAGGGCGAGCGGAGTTGTTTATTTTAGGTCGAGTATAGTTGTCTTCATCTCATTTTTTAAAAAGGAAGCAAAGCCAAACGTTTCATGTATTCATGTATATCGATTCTTAAAAAAAGATTTTATAAGATCGGCCAGCAGGAAAACTTGTTTATACGATTTTTTCGCGCAAGCTGAGGAATGGTCGTTGAAGACGCTGTTGGAGATGATCACCTCAAGATAGCCGAGCACTTCGGAACAGAAAGTGAAACCACCCGGACACTCGGTCGTCCGACTTGGTCTGGTAACTCACTTGAGTATTCGACTCACGTAGACAAGATGATCAACCGTTCTAATGGCGAAGTCGCCTCGGCGCACTGGTCGACGGCGTATTTTAACGAGCAGGCTCAGGCTCGCAAGATGCAAGGATGGGGGTCTCTTCTTCGACCCTCTGCTATCGCTGCGTACGTTGCTATTGCGGGGCGGATCGTCGCTGGCCCGATCGCACTGCTGTTGTTGTTCGCTGCTACCGGGTATTTGTCGGACGCCACGGTCTTCATCAAGGCTGACAAGAGCATCTTTGCATTCACCGAGCGAGATCCGTCAATGGCTGGTGGATGCACTGGGTGTCTTGGCCCGTGCAAGATCGTCATGCTCAAGTACAAGCTAATCGAGGAAGTGGCCATTACCTCTGCGCCTCCCTTCTTCACTTTCACCTCCTTGGCTCCAAACGTGTCGCTGTACGATTTCAGCTCCCTCAGTGACGAGGTTCTCGCGTTCTCCGAAGCTCTGGATGCAAATGGCACCCTCTGTCAAAGCAGCAAGAACGAGTGGGGGACCTCACCGATTGTTGTCACGGGCACTGCGCAGGAGTTATTCAACATTATCAAGATGGCGAAGCTCAACCTCTCGCCACAAATGATGCGCGAGCTTGAACTAGCCATTGAACACGCTGACGAGTGCGTTACCGGGTGGACGATGATGTCCGTCGTGAGGCTTTTCCAGTACCCGACCACTGAAGGCAGCACGGATTTTGGCCAGGTCCCAGCCGTGGACACGCACGTTTTCCCTGATTACCCGGAGTGCCGCCCTGTAGTTGAGATAACCGATGAGCTCGTGGGCTCAAAGCGGGCACTTGATACAAACGGTCGAGATCTGCTGGAAGTCGTTCCGGATGAATTGACGCTCTTCCCCTACAGCTTTGCGAGCAGTCTGCCTCATATCGCACGCTCCGTACCCGCCGATAAATCGAAAACGAAAAATGGAGCGACGAGTGTCGTGCAGACTTACCTTCGAGCCTACTATGGTGGCTGTCGCGTACGAGCAGTGAATACGACTGGCATCTACATTGAAGATACATGCCAGATTTCCAGCCACTGGGTCAGTTATGGACTGATGGTGCATTCTCCCGACGACATTCCACTGTGCAGCACTGGAGACGTCTGCATTCACAACTTTTTCAATTCACTATGGGAATGGGAGCACTACATCGACCCCAAAGTGAGCAACCGCGTGGGCATGAACCTCAATACATTCCGCAGTCGATATGCGGACACAGTCGCTATCAGCGTGCTTCCTGGCGTAGTGGTCATGCAGATCCTCCTAATGGGTATCATCAGTCTTTATCAAGCGATGTCGCACAAGCGATCTGTGCTGCTTACACAAATTTGGGCCTATCGGTGCCAGAATGGACGAATGCAAGTCGTTTACCTGGCGCAAATATCCTACCACTTGGTGTACAACTCGGATTTGTACATGCTCGGGCTCGCCACAGGCACACTGACCGGAGAATCCATCGCGAACCTCACGTGCTGCTTCTTCGCGTTTTCCTACTCGTTCGTTAATTTGCTGAAGGCTCGCTCCGGCGACCAGCAGCTAGACCGCCACTTCCGTCTCGTATGGGAAGCGATGCACTTCGGCACGACAATTTTCGTGGGATCCCTGCTCCTCTCATGGCAAAAAGCACCTTTTAACTCGATCCTCTCTCAGAACGCAGAAATCTTACGAAAGACATCGGCTCGTGGTGCCAAATACTGCGGTCTAAACGACGCCTGCGTGCTGTTCACAGTCAACATACCGTCCGTCTTCGCGGTGATAGCTGTGGGCTTGGGCGTGTTCGCAGTGATCACGTCATTCCCGGTGAAGATGACGACACCGAAGGTGAAAAGCTCCGTACGATCAGCTCGGCTATCGATCGGATTTCGCGCCATGAATGGTGACACTACAGCTGGGTCAGCTCAAAAGGTTGCAGCTGCTGGCTCTGATACAAGCACGAAGAAAACCGTGTATAAAGACGTCTCTATGGACGACGAGCTCACATCCTTCGAGAGGAACTGCCTCGGCACTTCATTTCACCGACTCTTCTCGGACTGCGACGACATTGCGTACGTCACGTACAGCGGCAAAAGGTGCATGACTGTCGAGGCGCTACTGCTCACGGGGTATCTCTACTACGGCGAGCACATCTACCAGGCCTCTTCGGTTATGCTGCTTCTACTGGCGCGGCTGATACCGAGCAAGGTCCTTCGCACGTTCAACGTGTTGCTGCTCCGCTGGCACGTTAACCCGGAAGAAGGCACACTATCTCACGCCCTGTCCTGCACCTGGTACACCGCCAGCGATGAGAATCACAAGTTTGCGGCGGCCACTCCGGTGGCATAAGCTTAGCTACTTGTTGAAGTCGCTAAAATGGCTACATGTAGCCATGTGTTCTACAATCTACGTGTACCACACCACAATCATACCACCAATTAGAGCCCATACAAATCCCCACAGTAAAATAAACATGGGTCGCAGTCGCTCTCGGTCGCCTGCTCGCTCTCGGCGCCATGGGGGCCCTTCGTCGTCGTCCTCCTCACGCCGCGACCGCGACCGCCACGCGTCCTCCTCCCGCCGCCGCAGTCGCAGTCGAAGCCGCAGTAGGCGCCGCGAAGACGCACCCCCTGCGGACGACAAGAGCGGCGAGATCTCGCTGAGCGTCGAGGAGACCAACAGGCTGCGGCTGTCGCTGGGGCTCAAGCCGCTGGCCGTGGGTCCGTCCAAGAAGGAGCAGGCGGTCGTCAGCGTGCAGAAGAGCAGCGCGCAGCTGGAGGCGGAGCGGGAGCAGCAGGAGATCAAGCGCAAGCTGCAGCAGTCGCGCACGCGGCGCGAATTAACGCAGAAATTGGCTGGTAAATCGCTCGGCGAGCAGCTAAAATTGGACCTGGAGGCGCAAAAGAAGGGACAAAAGAAGGGTAGCCATGATGCTCTGGAGTGGGTCAAGCAGTCCAGGAGCAAGAAGGAGGAGAAGGAGAAGAAGAAGAACGAGGAGAAGGACGAGTATGACGCGGCCGCGCTGGCCGGCATGACGGTGGGCCACGCGCTGGACACCTTTGAGGACGGACAGGAGGTTGTACTCACGCTCAAGGACGCGCGCGTGCTGGGTGAGGACGGGAACGACCTCAATGAGGCGGAGGACGAGCTGGTGAACGTCGAGTTGAGTGAGAAAGACCGACGGCTGGAGCACCAGGCGCGTGCCAAGCGGGCCGCGATGCCCGTGTACTCAGGCTACGATGATGATGAGTTTATTGAGATGGGGAGCTCCAGGAAGAGGAAGAGTGGGAGCAAGTTGTTGGCGCAGTACGATGAAGAGCAGGACGCGTCGGAGGCTGCGGCTGCCAGGAAGTTCCGACTGGATACGACAGGAGGATCGGCGGCGGTGGAGAGTGAGGGGAAACAGGAGGAAGAGGACGACGTGGCCGTGATTTCGCTGTCCATGGAACGCACCAAGCAGGTAGAGGATTACTATACGAAGGAGGAGGTGGAGGCACAGTTTGCCAAACACAAGAAGAACAAGAAGCTGAGGAAGAAGAAGAAGAAATCCCGTCGTCATCACGATGAAGATCTGGGAGAGAATGATGCGGTTGAAGTGCAGCTTAACACCAGAGCTGCTGATGAGGAGGGCGGAGACGCTGCGTCTCTGGTTGCTCAGTTGGAACAGGAGGCACTGCAGGATGGTGCAACTGGATCTAAAGACCGCGGAAAGCGAAAACGTAGTCGTCGCGATGACGACGAAGACCCTGAGGAGGAAGAAAACTTACTTCGCTTTCAGGAGGCTCGCGAGAAGGCAAATGCTGTGGCGTCGGAGGCGCTAGCTGCCAGCTCGGGTAAGAGGCGGATGAAACGACGCCCGGTTGACGACAGCGAGATTGTGGACGATGCTGCAGCAATAGAAATGGAGCTCGGTGCCTCGCTGGCTCGCGCGCGGCAGTTGGCACAGCAACAAACCCAGGCACCGCTAGCACCAACAACCAGCGAGGCTCGGATCGCACAACTCGTGAGTCAAACGATCAGCAACGAGGATAATACGACCCCGACTGTTGCTACTGACAGCGCTGGAGATGTCGTGGTGGATAGCTCTGCCAGCATTAATAGCAAGCCTGTTGGTCACGTTTTTGGCGAGGTTGGCACCGCATCAAACACTGTAGTCTTCAACGAGGCGACCGACTTCGAGACTCGTCTACGCGACGCAATGGAGAAGCGTGCGGCCCAGTTTCAGGCTGCAGCTGGTGGTTCTGCAGCACCGACGATGCCAACGTCTGAAAAGCCTCAGCAAGCTCCAGTCGCTGAAGAGGCGAAGTATGATGACAGTACGGAAATTGACGAAGAAATGAAAGAAGAGGACAATGATGAAGACGAAGAAACCAAAGAGAACGAGGTGTGGGGCGAGGAGCAACCGCTGGTGGGCACAGGCATGGGTGCGACCCTGGCACTACTTCGCAAGACTGGAGACCTCCGTCAGACTCGCGTAGAGCGACAAGCCGGTCGTGCGAATGATGCACGGGACCGCAGCTTCGAGGAAGATTTACGTATCAAGAACGGCGTGAAGCTGGACTATCGCGATGAGTTTGGTCGGCTACTCACAAAGAAGGAGGCCTTCCGTATGCTGTCGTACAAATTCCACGGCCATGAGCCAGGTAAAAAGAAAAAGGAGAAACGCCTGAAACAGCTCAAGGAGGAGCTGGAGGCGCAAAAACTACTTTCCGGAGAAGGCAGCACGAAGATGATGAAGGTACTCGAGAAGAAGCAAAAGCACACGAAGGAAGCTCACGTTGTGCTCTCCAGCGGAGTATAGTGAGCTACTGCAAATGCAAGCTCACAGCTCTGTCTCAAGCCTCGCTCTAGCTAAGGTAAAACAACACTGGGGACGGCATGTTTGCCTTCGCTGTCGCGGCTCAATTTGTGTTCTCTTTGCTCTTGTGCTGATGCTAGTCACGCGTACACTGGGGCCAGTCCACACGAGCTTAGCTTCGCTCGAAGGAATTGTGGTCTAGCGGTAAAAGGTGGCGTGGTGTGAAACTTTACTTCTCTTGTGGTCTTTAGGCGCTTTGGACTTCTTGATGAAAAAAAAGTAGAACTCCACAGCTTCATTCCTGAAACATACGTCCATGCATCACCTGGCGAGATCGAGAGACCTGACGGAGCAGGGCGACAAGATAGCGCTTACTCAGACTGTAGCGGATCTACAGAAGCTTTAGCAAGAGAAGCTCACCGAGATCGAGAACCTCCCAGCAGCTTTGACAAGGCGGGGATTACGACGCTAAAGAAGCTCTTCAACCAGCGCAAAGTTGCAGCGGAGATCGCGAACATTGAAAAGGAGGTCGCGAAACCGAAGAAACAAGTCGCGGTGCTGATGATGCAGAAGAAAGTGTACATGTACGGCAGGAGCCAACTGCTTGCGCTGCAGGTTCAGATGAACCACCGCAAGCCTATAGTACGATTATGATGCCAGTATAGTGCCGTTGCAGTAGTATGCCGCCACACTGGACCTGTCAACAATGAAAGGCAAACAAAACGCAGGAGCGCTGACTTCGAGGCTTTCAAAAATGGGAATAAGTAGATTGTTCGAGCCTTCTGCATGTACATCTGTGCCAAATGTGTGTGTGTGGGGTCACCAAAAAGTCCTGCTGCTTCCTCTTGCTACTGGCACAGCGGGTTAGTACGCTCTCGAGCCACAACGACCGAGAGGTAGGCCGCACTCGCACTGGGTTGTGCGTCTCCTGCGTCCTCATCCCCACGACGGAGACGGTTAGCGAACGTAGCCGGCAGCTGCGACTCCTTCGGAGTAGTCACCGCCATGTAGCCGCTGGGTTGTTCGGCCGCCATCTTGCTGCAGCTCAAGCTTTTGCTGAAGCTCATGCTCATGCTGCGCGTGTTGGGACTGCCGGGTCCCTGTCGACGAGCAGCGGCACCTTCCGGATCAATGAACTCGCCGAACTGCAGACCTTGCTGCATGTCGTGGTGCACCTCGCGGAACATGCGCACGATTGTAGCCATCATGATCAACTCGCCGGCGTTCGACGACAGCGCGTAGATCGGAGATGGCATGAGGTAGCCGACAAGCAGTGCCACAGCCCCCACGAGCATCCAAATCCACGGGTTGAAGCACGTGGCGTGCACCATGTACGAGTAGTTGGTGCCATAGTTCCACAGCCGCAGACCAATGTACAACGCGAGAGCCACAAGCACCAGCGCCGGTAGAATGGCACACACAGCGTGGGCCGTGCTGTCTCCTTGTAGTTCATACATGCTGGCGATCTCGGGCGTGAGGTCCGACGTCCAGCGGTAGGCCACGAGCAAGTTGAGCACCAGCAGCGCGCAGCCCACGAGCCACACGAAGAAGCGCAGGCACGCGGACAGCCAGCGGCGTCTGGCTAGACTCGAAGCAGCGCCGGCGTTGTCACAGCTGCTGCCACGCTCACGATGGCCGCTCTCGAACGAGATGCCGCAGAAGTTGACCGACTTGTGCTTGTGCACCATGTAGGCCAGTTCGTAGCACACGAGCAGCAGCATGGGTGTCACACAGGCGTGAAAGGCCAACATGGCCTGCGTGCTGGCACGACGACGGTCAATGCCCGTTGTAGCCATGATGGCGTTGTCGAACACGAGGCTGAAGCAGATGAATGGCTGCATGAATGAAGGGGAGAGGAGCGTTAATAATGGCTACATCAGTGGAGACGAATGAATAGACCGACGTACTGTGAGCAGGAAGGCGGCGGTGGTCGAGTATTTCTTGGCATAGCCCAGCGAGAAGTAGAAGAGCACGACGCCGACGCCCACGAAGACCCAGAAGAAGGGCACGAAGGCCGGCAGCACGTGCACCTCGTAGTCGTCGTCCGAGCGCATGTCCGCAGGTCGTGTGCGTTCACTTAATGCGGGTCTATCTATCTATCCCCCGTCGTGTGGAGGGGGCAGCTTTAGGGCCGTGCGTCAATCCAGAGGAACCCGGTCGGGAGCTGTCAAGCGGCAGCCTTCGGGGTCGATGGCTGCGATGTGAACGCCCAAGAGACGGGAGCACTCCAGACACACACACAGAGTGGTAGAGACACCGAGGACTTGGCCGTTCTTATCCCCCCACAGATGGCCGTCGACCCCCATCCGGAGCATTTCAGCACAGCGTCGCATGCGTCACAGCCGTTTCCAGCGCGGCAAAATTAGCGGCCGGTAAACGCGCAGCCCCGAAAGAACAAAACTGAGGAGGCGTCACATGATGAGGAGCTACGATAGCAGGCAACAAATGCTACTGAGAGACCCGTGAAGAACCTCCCTGAGCTTTCATTTACTGATTGATTAAACGACTAGAGACTAGAGGAGCGTGCAGTGCGCGCACCCGGATGGGGCGGGAAGCTGCGCGTCCACGTCCTCGAGCACTGGCGTGACCGTCACATTGGCTGCTGGAGCTTGATCGAGGCGACGCGTTCAGTTCTCGTACACCCACTCGTCGTCCTGGGCGCCCCACTCCACGACGCCCTCCGGGAACCAGAGCGCGATCTCCTTCTCGGCCGAGTCGACCGAGTCCGAGCCGTGGCACACGTTGCGGCCGACGTCCACGCAGAAGTCGCCGCGGATCGTGCCGAGCGCCGAGTCGCTGGGCTTGGTGGCGCCCAGCATCTTGCGGCCCTCGAGCACCACGTTGGTGCCCTCCCAGACCATGCACGTCACGGGGCCCGAGCTCATGTACTTGATGAGAGCCGGGAAGAAGGGGCGGCCGGCCAGGTCCGCGTAGTGGGCCTCCAGGTGCTCCACGGCCGGGCGGGCCAGCTTCAGAGCCACGAGCTTGTAGCCCTTGGTCTCGAAGCGCTTGATGATCTCGCCGACCAGGTGGCGCTGGACGCCGTCAGGCTTGATCATGATGTAGGTGCGTTCGCGGGCCATGGTTGCTGGAAGGTGGTGACACTTGAGACCGAGAGAGATCTTTGAGGAATGAAGCACGCGCCTGTGGAGCTCTTGACACGTGTGGACCAGTGCCTAGAATATAGTTTTGACGAATCAGCGTGATTGAAGGGGTAGGTGAAGGTAGATATTTCATCCAGTCAACGGCGAGAAAAGCTGTTAAGTGATATGATAGCAGATATGTGTTGTATTGAGGTGTTGATTTCGGTGGTCGAAGGTGAAGCACTTCAACTTGCCTTGACCTGCTGTTGCTGCTTGCTGCTGGTTTCGAATATCTTTGGAGACGCGACCGCAGCTGTTGATCTACGCTACATGGTTGGAGCGTTGCTGCAGACTCACGGGCGCTGGAAGTGCGAGGCAAGGAGGAGGCGGAAGGCCTGGTCCTCGTCGAAGCCGAGCTGCTCCAGCATCTTCTCGGCGTGCAACACGAGCAGCGGGTCCATCTCGATGATGGTCTCGTCGTAGTTGGCGCAGGCACGCAGCACGCGCAGCAACGCGTCGCTCTCTGGGTGGTCCAACGCGAAGCTGTAGAGCTTGAATGCGCGCTGGATCATCATGGCGCGCGGGCAGGAATTGCACGTGCACAGGTAGTCCTCGATGCAGGGCTGCGGAGGATCTGCCCGCGTCAAAAGATAAGCACAAACAGTAACTCAGTCCTTGCCAATTTGCAACCCAAGAAAGTGCACAGATCGATAGCAGCTCTACCTGCGCCAATGGACTGATCGTTACACGGCGTAGAGTGGCTACTGCTGAGGGTCGGTGACTGCGCCCGGAGGTTGATACCTGTCGATCGAATCGAAGCAATGGTAGAACGCGGTTAGAGAATGTTGCGTATTGCAAGCGGGAAATGCTTTATGCATCGCGTACCTGATCTCGGACAGGAATTGGGAGCGGGTAGCAACGCTCGTGCTTCTGGGGACAGCTCAAACTCGTCATCATCTGCGGGAGCTGGCGTCTTCTCTTCTTCGAAGTCGTCCTGGATCTGCACAACGCCTTCAGCAGAGACTATAACCGTAGCCTGGTCTCCGAAGCCGTGGCTGCTGGACACCGAAAGCGGCGTATCAGAGGAGAAGCCGAGGCTGGACATCGCGTCGTCGATGCTGGAAGTGCGTCCTTCGTGGTCCAGCGACAGCGATGGCTCGTAGTCGTACATGGGCATCAGAGCTCTCGCTTCTCCCCTGCTTAGCGTTCGGCACCGCTCGCCTGTCTTCCACGCATCCACTACAACAAATAGCAGCAGCACCACCACCACATCACTAAAGAGTGCAACACCGGAACGCTGTTCAGCTCGCTTACCATCAGGCGCAGTTTGCGCGCAGCAATTGGCGTTGCCCATGATTTCTTGCACTCTCTTCTCCTCGGTCTTCTGCCCCTCGACTCGATTTCGCCACTGAAGCGAGCCAACTCTAAAGAGACCGACATCTCCCGAGAAAGAGCAGCACTATCGCTGCAGGTACAAGAGCTCCTCTTGACTGCCTTTCTAAGATGGCTACATCGGATTACGTATGGCTCATGCCAGAAACAAGAACACTATCTGTGGTACATTTGATTTCAACCAATCACAGAAAAGTACGGTTTTTGGCGGCAAGTGCATTTTGGAACGCCCATGGAGTCGCAGTCGCAGTCCGAGTCGCAGCCCGAGTTCGACCGGGACAACCTGAACGAAGATGTCGTGAATATGCGCATCCTCTGGGTGAACGAGCTGGTGCGTCTCTATCTCCTGCCCAATTTGCGTCGAAAATGCAGCAGAATTGACCGACGCTAACCACCCGCCAGAACGCGCCAGAGATCCTGCGGTACAACGAAGAGATGGTGGCCGAGATGCTGGAGCAGATCCGCAACCAGCAGGAGTACGTGGACTCGGTCTACGAGGACCGCGCGCAGCTCACGGAGGAGAAATCCTTCGTCAACAAACTCTACCAGATGGAGATCGACCGCCTGCGCTACACGGTCTCGTCCTACCTCCGCACGCGTCTGCGCAAGGTGCAGTCGAAGCCACAACTACAGTTACTGGAGATATTCTAAAGTTTTTACTATTATTTTATTGTTGCCGAGTAGATTGAGAAGTTTGCCATCCAGATCTTGAGCGACCCCCAGCTGACTCAGCGATTGTCGCTGAAAGAGCGCAACTTCGCCCAGCAGTGAGTTTTGTCTGTCCTGCATCGTGGGGAGTGTGAAGAGCAAGCATTATCTTTTCTTTTGTATGGTGTCGTGCAGGTTCGTGATGCTCTTCGAGTCGCACGTGAATGAGCTGGCGCTGAACAAGTTCAACCAGGAGTATCGCAGCCTCACGGATGAAGGCATGGGTAAGACAAGTCTCCAGGCCATACATTTTTAACTGTATAATGGCTGGTGGTGCTTTTTTTCTGATTTTGGCATACCTCTAAATGCATCGTTGGTGCAGTGTCCGAGCCCAATCTGGACAGCTTCGTGTTCTGCGAGGGTAAGGAGGGGGCCGAAGCCGTGCAGGTCGACGAGAAGGGCGGCGATTTCGTGCAGATGCACCAAGCAGATCGCTACGTGCTGCGCTACCGCAGCATCAAGAGCCAGGTCGAGAGTGGCAAGATCGGGCTCATCTAGCTAGTCCAAGATTCGCATGCAAGACAGATACCATAGAACCGATCGCCTATTGGAGAAGAGCCTTGCGTCGTGAAGCGATATAGATTAAGTTAGCTGTGCGAGAAATACACGACGATAACGCGTATCGGAGCTGCTGGATGCAGCGCAACCCAGTCAGCCTCTACATGCAGAGGCAGTGTCGTCTCCCTCGGTCCGTGGTGCCTGATGAAACTGTGCCTAATAAATCAATGAGGGAGAGACAGCAGCCTGACTTGAAGTGGGTGGAGAGAATCTCTCCACCAAATACCCAGCAGCTCTGCCTAGCTCATAGCACCGTCGTGTCGATCTCCTCGTAGGATACTCCTCTGATAATGTATCGATGCCTCAGCATCCGCATGCATCCCTGCACCCAAATTTTACCACAACGGGTTGGCAACGGCCGCTGCAGCGGCGATGCACACGAAGAACGCTGCTGGCTGGCAAGAAAAACAATCAACACAAAACTACCGTCAGAATTCATGAAAATAAAAATCCACGAATCAGCGAGCAGCTCTCTCTCTCTCACCACTAGCAGCACCTCTTCCAGCACGAGCACAGCCACCTGGAAGTACTCGTAGTGCGTGAAAGCGTAGCCTGGCACCTCGAACCGCTCGTACAAATGCGGCGTGAGCATGACGATGCGCGCGAACTCCATGGCGCTCAGCAGCAAGTACTGCAACGTATAAAAAAATACAAGCAAATCAGAAAAAGTATCTTTCTCACCCAACTGTATCATTCATTCCCACAGTGCAACGCAACGCACCACGACGGTCCAGCTCATGCGCTCGGAGCGCACAGCCAGCAACCCGACGACCCCCACGACAGACATGAAGATGTTGGACAGCCACAGGTAGTTGCCGGACGCCAGCAGCCCCAGCAGCAGCTGCAGCCCGGCGATCACGCGGATGCGCTGCGACCGCCGCGCCGTGGACGCCCACACGAGCTTCTGCTGCTCGAAGCCGCCGTAGCAGCGCGGCGCCGTGGACGTGGACGTCGTGGAGGACGCCGCGTAGCTGCGCGGGAACAGCGGGTCGTGCTCCGACATGTGGTAGGAAGGATGGAGATTTTGGGACTGCTGGAGCTTTTTCTTTGGCGTTTTGAGCTTATTCCGCCGTGGCTGTGATTGGTTGAAACGCAAACCAGACGCCGACTGGTTGGCAGAAAAGCGGCTGCAACGTCCCATGGCAAGATCCTTCCCCCAATGCATTCATTAGAAGCCAAGTAGTTGTCTCAATGAGTTTTTAGCATGGCTAGCCTGTAGTGACTGAAAGTGGTTGCTGAAGTTATAAGGCTTCTGGGGCCATTTGGTTGAAAAAATCGAAGCCTGAGCCTAACCCCAACAGTCCGATTTTAAGGACAAATTTAAGGACAAAAAACATTTTCACTTGAGTTTAGTATGGTTCACGGTACTTTTATCCTAACCGGTCCCGCTAGGACCAAAATCGACTCGCCCCATACTCAAAGCAAGTGAAATTGATTTTTGTCCTTGAATTGGTCCTAAACGACAGCTTGTTGGGGCTAAAGGTCCATTTCCAATGTCCGCTCTCTGGGTCAAATCAGTAGATGAGTATTAATAGTAGTTTCGAAAGACAACATTACTAATTCTATAAAGTAGTATCGTCGTCATTTTGAGCTATTGGTAGCTCAAAATGTTGAGTTCCCGAGAAGTTGTGTTCATCCGAAAAAAATATCTCCATTTTCATGGGTTCAAGATGCTGTTGCTGCAAAATTTTCTCGATTTTAACGAGTGGTATATTGTCGAAAACCTCGCGTGTAAAGCAATCGACTTAGAGTGTTTTCCGCTTTATATCAGTACTTTCGCGGTTGAATTTTTGGATGTCCGATTATGTCCGAAATTAGATTGGTCAACTTCAACCGCGATTATCTCGATAACTCTCAATGACGCGTTAGCCACTTTTTGTTTGCCGTTGACATCAAATTTTGATGTTCAGACCGTATCCATCTGTCCGAGTGTTTGTGCCTTGTACCACTACTTGCTAACTCTGAGAAGGCCACTTTAAACCCGACAACTGATGAAGGATCAACGAAAGGTAGCGTCTGAGTTTGAGGTCTGAGTGTCCTGCGTTGGAAAAATGAGGGACCAAACCTTTTCCAAAACTAGTATTTTCCATATTATTTTGCAGTTTGCTGCCCAGATGCTATCTCCGCGTTGGAGATGCTCTTAGTGCAGGGACAGCAGCAATGTGCTGCTGTTGATGACGCTGTCACAGTTGACCCGTTGCATACAGGCAAACCGGTGGGTGTCAAGCATGTTGGAGTATGAGTCAGAGAAAAGGCAACTTGTAGTGTTTTCCGGGTTGGTGTAAGTTGAAGACGGTCGGCAGGTGGTGATCCTGCTATGAAAGAGGTAGCCTAGTGTATTAGCTTGCTTGCTGGGTAGCTAGCAAAACGCAGAGTGAGTAGAGTTGACAATGAGGTCACTGTCTTCCTAACTCAGTGTTATATACAGTTCTTCTGGCTGGCGTCAGCATTAAGGAAACATGTAGTGCCACCAGGGATTCCACTTGGATCTCTGGCAGCCTTCGTGAGAGCTCGGCCACCACTTCATTCTTGAAGTGGGTGCCTTGATCTGAAACCCATACGACATGAAGCTCTTCAACATATTCCGATGCATCGGCATCAATCAGGTGCATTTCAGCACATTCGCATCGTCAAATTTATGGCGTTAGGTCCACACAACTCTCATCAAGACGACTGCGTTGAGGGTATTGGCCTTCGAGTCACGCTAAATATCGGCTTCAATGTTTAAAAGCAGTACGGTTAGCAACATTTTAATGTGTAGAGATGCGACTATCATCTACGTTTAAGCTTCGACAAGACGGGCTTTCCGTTGTGCTGCAATTCAGCTATCATTAATTGCTGGCATATGCGTTGACACGCTGTAACCTGTGCTAAAGCAAACAGTTTTCGAAAAACCGTAACCTCCAAAAGTACCCTTTAAAGGTCCACCTTCGTACTTGCATTGGGCTCATCACTTCCTCCCGGGGCTTTTGCTACGAGAAGGCCACGGCCCAAGCTCGCGTTTGGCAAAACCATACTAGCACATCCCGGTGTCGCCACTCTAGGCAAATAGCTTCAAGTCCATCACTTCCTCCCGGGGCTTTTGCTACGAGAAGGCCACGACCCAAGCTCGCGATTCGTATGCTGATGCGCAAAATACGTGTGGGTAACATTTTTATTAAATGTAACGATGATGAAGCGAAGGTAAAATGTCACTGACTTGATTACACTATCATCTAGGCTTACGGTGGAGAACAGTAGAAATGCACAGACAATACGGGCAAATCGCATATACGAATTGGCAAAACCACAGACGAATAGGAATACGCACAGAAAATGTTGTCGTAGGGACACTACATGTAGGGTTTTACAATTTTCCCAGTGTTTTTACGTTCTTGGGCTCAAAAGAAGCAGAGCGATCATACGTTTCTTTTTTAGATGTGGCCATTGCCACGGTCTATGTATGCTAATAAAGTGATAAAAGACAAGAAGTAAGTAAAAAGCCTCAGTCAAAGCCATTTTTAAAATCTGGATGGAATGTTGGTGATCATTTTTTGTTTAACCATACTGAAATCAAGTTAGCTCTTGCATGCTATTTTTCTGGGACAACCATGCTAGAATAACGGAACGGGGTGGTATGCTGCTCGTATAACGTGCTACACATTAATTTGGGTTGCACTAAATTAGTAAATCATCCTATTGCAACAAGGACCATCCCTTTTCACTAACGAGCAGGAGCTCACATAACGAACAGTGTCGTGTACAGCAGTAGCGACGATCGGACGCAGAGGCGCATTGGGTTGGAGTAGCGACGAATATGACGAGCGGGAGAGCAGTGGCCAGCGGAGGAGCAGTGACGAGTGGATGTGCAGTGACGAGTGGGGCGGTTGTGACGAGCGGGGAATCATTGCAGCAGTGATGAGTAGGGAAGCAGTTTTGTGGAAAGACAAGAACGTGGAATATTCACGCGCGGAGAAGAAGGGACGAGTTAATTGGAATACTCATATGTTTTAAAGACTGTATTGGTAATCTCGGGCTACTATATCATGAGACGACTGGCGTACAGCTTGGAGTTGCTTTGCACACTTCAAATAACTGACTCTTTAGCAGAATTCCAAGACGTAGAGTTTTGTTGCACACGTGTCGCGCATACTGATCCAACACGTAATTGCAGAATTTGTGATGTTGCTAATCACATAATGGTAGAGCGGCGACTCCGATGTGGGAGCCCGACCTGTAAGCTGTTCGGTTCCTACAAATATTCTTGGAAAATCTGGATATGTGAAGGGTCAAATCAAGTTCAAGTGTTTAACAACAAAATCACCACATCCGCGAATACACAATGGAATGTGAAGGCCCTCATAAAGCATCGATAACGCCTGAAATAAAGAAATTCATATTACAGCAGGATGAGGGTGGAGTTCCATCGCAACTCATTCCGAGTAGTATGCGTCGATCATCGGACATTCGTCAGCCAAAGCGAGGGTATCCAACACTCAGCTAGGTCTCAAACTACGCTAACTACTTGCGTCGCATGCAGGGTGCCAAGAACTTTACTCATGTTGTGCGACAGCTTGTGCGTGAGCACGCATTCGATCCGGCCGGTGACTTTAACCGAGCATTTTGTTATGGACATCGGGAGGATGAAAATGGACATACCTATGTTGGGAAAAGAACTGATAGCGACTTGTTTGTTGTTGGTGCCACTGGCCTCGCTATTGTGACTTCGTGTATTGAATATGCCCCACCGAGCAGATTTACTCTGTTCCATGCAGATGTTACATTCAAATTGAGCGATCTAGGGCATCCTGTTATTATTTGCGGGTTTTCAGACGCTGCAAGATCTTACCAACTGGCTGCTATATTCATCGTAAGCCGTCGTACGGGTAAGGAATGCGCGACGTGCCCGAGTGCGCTTGTCCGTATGATAAAACGAGGTCGCCCATCTGTAGTCATTCACATCGACGCAGTTATGGGGGATGCTTAAGATGCACAAGTGAATGGATTTCAGCAAGTTTCAGAATTTGAAGGAGCGACATACCTCACGTGTTTTTTTCACGTTCTGTACAACGTTCGCAAGAGAACTCGACACATGTCCTGGGAGCACCGCAATGCTGTGATGGACGGTATTGTACGCATTCAATATGCTGAAAACATGAGCATATACTACACGACAAAGGATTCACTGTTGTCTGAGTGGAGAGATATCCCCCCCCCCTACGGAGTATTTTTCGGAGCAATGGCTAGACAGTCGGTATTGTCGTTGGCAAGTATTTCACATGCCGCAGGGATATGCAACCACTAACAATCCTTGCGAAACGTTCAATGCAGTTTAAAAAATTACACTGGCCGGCGACGATACTTCACGCAAATGTTGTCAACAGTCACTATGACGGTCGTAAAATACTTACTATTCACCACACAGCGGTGGAGACCATCCCACGACAGCTGTAGCATATGCGGCGGCATCAAGGATAGCTACGGGGCGCGTAGCTGCTTATGCATCCGATAATCCACTACTCTGCCGAGTCAAACAACTGCCAAAGGCCACCAGTATTGACACCGAAGACATAAAAGAACTGCGCGTAGTGATTGATGGTCCTTTCAGTAGTGCGACTATTGATGTAGAAGAAGATGGCGAGGAAGAGCTCGGTATCGGTCGTGCTCTTCTCGTTAGGGAGCAGCGGGCTCGTACCGCCAAGCTTTACAGCATTTGGGTCACTTGGTCATTATGGTACGCGCACATGTCGGGTATACCAGATGAGGGTTGGGTAGTCGACATCGATAAGTGCGTCGGTGGATGTAAGTTCTACACAAAGTTCAAGACGTTCTGCAATGCCATCGTTGGAAGGAAGACAAAGCGCCTGGGCCGCCCCGGAGTTCCAGATAAAACGGAGAAGTTTTTTTACTGGCAAGTTCGTAAGGCTAAGAGCGGTGGAGCGTCCAAAAAGCAAAAAATAAATAGCAGTATTCGAATATTCTCCTTTCAGTACTTAGCCCCGGCGTGAGCGAGATCCCCACGAAAAATAGAACAACTCCCTATTGCAACGTCAGTGTTACGCGCTTGGACTTCTCTGCTTGTCTGCCGAGGCACCCAGAATACACATGGAGATAGGTGTCATCCATTAGCCCAACGATAAGCGACCCCTGCACCAAGTAATGCTTCAGCACCGCTCTTGCAATCTCAAAGCTGGGAAGCACTTGACTGCGACCCCCAGTAAGTTATTTCAATGCATGCCAAGAGCTATCCCTCCCCCCCATCACTCGTTGGTGCTCTCTACAATAGAGGCAACGAGGTCGTGTATGCGCTCGACCGAATTCCCCAGTGGTAACATATCCACTTCACGTCGGTACGTATCATCAGGCTTTGAGTATAACTTTTAAATTTTTGGATGGTATTCCAGAGGGCGGGCCTCTTCCAGCGCATTATCACAAATATAGGGCTAATGAAAGACTTCCTAATGACGTAACCCCTGTCCCAGAAGCGCGCCATCTCAGCCATAGTAACCCCCATCGCCTTGAGCCAGTTGTCGCAGCGACAGTCTCTGGTGGGGACGGGGCTTCTCAGGCCGCGACGCGGCAGCAACAGTCTGTGGGGACGATCTTCACAGGCCGCGATGCGGTAGCAACAGTCTGTGGGAATGGGCTGTGGGGACGGGATGCAGTCGCGGCAACAGTCCGCGGGGATGGGGCTTCACAGGTCGCGACGCAGTCGCACCAAGGAGTGGGCGGTGGTGGCGGGGCTTTACAACAGTCGCGCAGTCGCGGCGGCAGTCTCTGGGAGGGGGCAGTTTCATAAGCCGTTGTGGGGTGTTGGGTTTGTCGTTGAATTGATTGTTAGGGCCATCGCAGTGCTGTACAACACGTCATTTCAAAATTTGAGGTAACGTAAAAATCCAGATGGGGTCACATCTGTGGATTTCACCCTCCTGTGGCTGCGGGTTTCCCTATTCTGTCTGTGGGTTTCCCCTTTTGGCCTTACGGTGATGCCCAATGTTCATAATAACTTGCGTTCACAAAGGCGCACCAGTAAAGCACCCTTGAGCTACAGCGCACTACGGTGACTAAAATATGCGAACGAGTGAATTCAATGGGCAAGGCGACATTAATCACTTTGCCACTTTCCCAGTGGCGAGAAGCACTCATGACATCAATTCAAAACCTCAACCTGCAATGCTTTGTCGTTCTTCACCGTGTTATGAGCCCTAATGTGGCGAATGCCCCCCCCCCCCGCATCATCGCAAGCGAATCCAAACTTCCATGGGATAACGATAATCCTTCAAGCCCCGGTATGCTTCGTGTGTATGCGGACATGCCACGCGAACCGGCCGTGACTCTATCAACGATCCTGCAACCATACTTTCGAACGTTCTTTCCTGCTATGGATCCCAACAAGCTGCCCGCAGAAGTCGCTTGTAGCGCCGTGGATCTAAAACCACCTCGGGGGTTTCGAGTTTGTCCGTTGCCATCTTGGTGCTCTTGTCGAGTTGCCACCCTGGCGCTCTTGTCGTACGGCCCCTGGCGCTACCTGCATGCCTTGGTTGAGTGCTTGATCTTGAACATGGCGTTGTCTCCGTTGCGAGCCCGAAAACCACGTTTCCGTCTTCGTTGCACGCTGCCGAAAACTTATCATGAACCTCACGAACATGCCTGGTTAGCCCCCGCTGACTTCTCGCCTCAAACGAACACATCCACACATAACACCGAAAGCCGTGTTCATCTCGCGGAAAGTAGTCATAGAGCGGAGCATATAGAGGTCAAAGTTGTGGGTATCGAACTGCCCCCATGCATGCATGAACACAGAGAGTGTTCCCATCGGACCCAGCTCGCGTGTAAATAAAATCGCCGAGAAAGAAAATGTCACATTTCCGCAACTGGGTGGTGACTTTTCTTGATTCGAGCGCAAATATGTGATTCCACCCGAATCCACAAATCAAAGTGTTGACTCGGGTCGCAAGAACAAGAGAGCCTGGAGTCATTGTAGCGCCCATTGAATTTTGACTGGGCTGCGCAAAATTCCGATGGATCGGTTGTTATGGAGCTTTATCACGTGCATTTAAGTATTGCCAGCAAACCATTCGTCCCGCTTTATCCTACAACCGGCCAGCGGCAGCAAAACATAGGTGCACGGGTTCTGTCTGTGGTAGAGATCGGTCAAGTCGTGTAGGCCCAGAGCTCTCATTCGGCTTTTGCTGCGGTAGCACGAAGGCTCTCAGCAACAAGTCAAGCGCACATGCCTCGAACAACTCAGCTGCGCGTAGACTTGTTTTATTACCCACCACACCACTCCCTGGGGCGGCCTCATCGAGACTTGCTACGCAAGGCACTCGAGGCTAGCCTCATTAACCGAAAAATGAGCAGCTCTGGATTTCCCCAACATGGCTTGTCATAGTGAGAGAGGAAAAAAACTTGTTTGTGAACACTCAACCGTTGATGCATGTGCAATATGAAGAAGACACGGAAACGGATGCCGAGGTGCAAAAGACTTGACCCCCGCAATGACACTATCGACTTTTGTCGGAGGAGTCCGCACCAATCCGGACTTGATTGAGGACGATGATTCCACTTTTCTCGATAACCTCACGCCTGGCGACGTGAACTTGGATAATGAAGGAACGGGTGTTTTTGGCTGTTCATGTTGGTTCCGACGCTGAAATTGAGAATGAATTTGCCCAAGTGGGTTTGATAATACGCCTGACTCTGATATGATGTGAGCGACAAGTGTGGGGTGTTTGGTCTGCTTGCTACTACTGCTTGGCGCTTGCTTTATTCCACACGCGCTTCCACAATTTCTTTTAACCCCCCCCCCCCCCGTTTTTGGCCCCCTGCCTGGCCTTAACATGTTGTTAAATACACCATGTTAAGGCCAGGCTTATCTTAGTCTGTGTATGGACCGCAATAAGTACGGCGCCTGTCTTTGGACTTTGGGAAGTCAACCTGATTGACGTCAAACTTCGCGCAATGATCTGCACCAGACATGTAGTTAAATACACCGCGGCTGGGCCTTCTAGCTTTAAAACGGTATATATACCTCATAGCGATTTGCACTTTTTTATTAGGAGCGGACAAAGTGCAAACGTACTCGCCAAACTATGTATAGCGTCATCACGGATTGTTAATGAAATGCACTGAAGTAAGATTGATTTTATCCAGCAAGCAATGCACTGCAACACTACGCATCTACTCTTGTGACCTTCACCTTACTTACTATCCTAACTTTGCTTGCTACCGTCACTCGCCGCTTTCGCCGAGGACGCGCTCGCTTCGTCGCTTCTTCTTCCTTCTCTTCTTCCTGGGAGGTAGGCGGGGCGTTTCTTGTCCAGCCCACGCATCTGGATAACCCAACCAACGCCGTTCTTTCACTTTAGTTGCCATGTAATACGGCCCATGCATATATGCATTTGGTGATGCTGGCAAATTTGCAATCGTCAACGTTTTTTATTCTGCCTTGTTTATGAGTTGTTTCTCACAAAAATTGCTCGTTCGCTGCAAATTTGGAACCTAAACGCGTGCATTTCAGCGTGTTTAACACGTAGTATATACAACATCTTATGAAACGAGCCAAAAATGGTGTGGCCCACTAATGTTGTTAAATACAACGTTTGAGAGCGGGGGGGGGGTTAAGTCCTATAAGTTTGCATTAAAAAAAGTTTCGCAAAGATAACGGGTCGTTTGCAACTTGTACTGGGCTTCGACGATCAGCGGCCGCTGCATGTCCAGATGACGCGCGTAGCTTCGCACAGCCGACGCAGGGTCGTTGCTTTTGTCCTCAGCGTTTGGATGCAGCCCGGCTGCTCCGATTCGTGGTGAATCACTGACCACTGCTGCTGTGCTTGCTGCACCGGCAACTACTGTTGCGTCAGCTATCTCGTCGCACCGTGCAGGGTCCACTGCTGCGCCTTCCGCCCTGACTGTTGCGCTGTGATTCTTGATGCAGTGCTGATAGCACGTTTCCGCAGCCCCTGGTGAAGGTAAGAGTTGCACACTGTTGCGGACTTAGCCCGCTTGGCAGGTGTACGCAGAGGAGGAAGCTAGTGATGTGAGTCGGCACAGACACTGGGCGGCAAAAGCCACCTTTAGGCACGGGTATAATATATATATCTCTTGCATCAAATTCTCAACTGAGCCCTCTGCTCCAAATCTGTTTTCTCGTCTCATACCCTCTCATATTCTTTAGTCTCACACCAACATAGTGTAGATCAGTACAATCCTCAACAGCCCCACCTACTGATCAACGCTTTTACACTGCAACACACACACGACTACTCCGTGTTACTCGGCAGTCCTTCGTGTGTTCGTATGCAGCCTTCGGAGACTGTGCCTATCATTCTCTTCTGCAGCATTGTGCCTCCTGCACAATTGTACCACCCAACAAACTCATATTGCACCTCTCTCTCATTTGCACACCTCTGTGCCTCTCACCCTCAGCAATTCTTGCAATTGCATCATTTCTCAACAACCTTACTCACTTCACTCTCATCAAGTCGAGCGCTCTCATTCTCCTGGGCCTCAGTAGACCGGTCACCACCATCTGGCCGTACGCCACCATCATCACACAACACTCTCAGCTTACTGACGACCCCACCGGACCCAAACCTCCTCTTATTCCACGATAGGCTTCTCTTTCTCAATATGATTCATCGTCTTCTTCTTCGTTCTCATATCCACCATATCGTTCGCTTGCATCGGGCGTCAAGTTATGCTTGGCACGGTTCGGTGCTGACTCACTCTGCTGTTCATCACTTGGCGGTTTCTGGCCAAGGTGTGGACAGTCATACACAAAGTGACCTTGCTCTCTACAGTGAAAGCAACGTCCTCTAAGCCCTTGGCTCCCACGGCCACGTCCAAACCATCGACCACCTATACCATGTTCATCATGCTCATGTCCTCGTCCATATCTGCGTCCACGTCCTCCTTCACGACTACGTCCACGACCTCGTCCGAAACCCCGTCGACACCCACTAAGCTTCGGGTAACATTCATGGGTTTTATGGGTGGATGTACATTCATATGGATTATTTCGTTGTGCACCGGCTATCGATTATAGCATCGTCCCTACAGAGGTGAAACTGAATATTGGTGTAGTCATTTCAGTTCATGAAACGCCAAGCATGAATTAAGAAAGGAATCCCACCCTGCAGAGCATGATTTCGACAACCCCCCTAATGATATAACAGGCAGATCAAATTTCAAAGACTATAGAACAGAAGTTACGCAAGGGGTACATTTTCTATCTCCGGATACATAAGAAGTAGGAGTTTTTTACGCTCGAATGCCATCCATAGAGAAACTCTGGATATAAAATCCAGAGAACAAACTTTGACGTCGCTTCAAACGCTCGTTTCTCGACTTCGCCATGATTCTACTTTACTATCCACAAAACCAACATGTACGTCCCATTTCAGGACTTATTTGATGTCAATATACAAAATAGTCAATACTATAAATAGGCTCCCAGCCAAAGTGGAGCCTCTAGTTGTGGTCTTGTTGTCTTATTGTGTGGCGCGATACTGGTGATTATTATCATGTGGGATAGGGCTTAGAAACGGCATGCTGCTATTAAACATGCCCGTGCTGACTGATGCGAAAAATCAACTCTGATACGACCAGAAAATCGCATAGGACGTCTGTAAGGTCTGATAATACAGCGAAACGACCGTTTCTGCTAGCCGAAGCCCCTTTCAAGACGTCCTACTAAGTTGCGAGGCTGCAGGTGTAACGACATCAAGCATACGAGTGACGGTGAGACGGCAACCCGTCTTTTAAACTACCACAAACCCTGTCGTAATGCCACTGTAATCCCCAAGTCGAGCGACGGCGAAGGCAGGCAGCCCGGCGATCTGCCGCGAGGTAAGGCGCGCCGAGTGTGTCACCTCCAGCGACGCGATGTACCACTTGCCGTACGTGTTCTTGTCTGACAGGCGCTACTCATGAAATGCGACATCACCGCCAGATCAGTTCAGGTACCCAGTGACCGGTAGGGGCGCAATTCACGACACCAGCCTTGCCTGATGGTAAATTTTAGTTACCACATCACCTGGCGGAAGGCTGAAGTTTCGCAGAAGACCAATTTGTCGCCATACTCTGATCTGCCTCGTCAGAAAGAACATGAACAGCAATGACGCTGAGCATCTGCCGCTCTTAAGTGCAGACCCCCGTGCTATTGACCCGAAGACTCACATAGAGATGAAAGCGACTTTGAACGGAATGGTGGAAAATCTGTCGATGTGCATCGAGTTGGTAGAAATATGGTATTCAACGACAGGACCACCTCCACGTCCAGCAGCTTTAACTGAATCCGCAGCACAAGAGCCGAGTAGGCGGACGCCGAAAGAGAAAAGCGCAACTCTTGAAGAACGTCACGGTTTTGATTTTATAGTGTATGAACTAGTATTGACAAAGCAGAACTTTAGCGTGAGCGTAAATAGCGTTCATAAACGCCCAATTCGACGAAGTCTTTGTCGATGATGAAATATTTGATGGACTTTCAGGTTTCATTTTCTTTTTAAGAACTGTAAAATGTCCGCTTTCTGGCCCACAACAACAAAATCAACAGCTGGCATTCCCAGCCTATTTGGTTAGGACTAAAAGACTCCCTGATTACATAGAAGGAAATCATAATGGTTCAATGTGCATCAGCGCGGTCTAAAGGTATTTGATTGTGCGTCACGAGGTGACACCCGAGATTGTTTGTGCCATAACCCAGTCAAATATTAGTAAATCCCCAACGCCTAAAAGTTGCGCTACAAAAATGCTGTTTTGACGAAAATGGCAGTAGTGATCGATAGCTACGCAAAACATCGAACCCGACGAGTTTGGTAATGTCTTGAGGATACGTTTAAGTTTGCCCCCCTCGTTTTTTTTGCAAACGCTGGATAATGCTGACAGCTTGTGTAACTGTGCGAATGAAGCATAAGCAATATTTTGAGTTCTAATCGACGTTTCCGAACGCGATTGGTTGAATCGACCGAGCCCAATCGCCGGCCAATCGCCCGACCGTATACAAATCGTATAGGTGACAGATTAAGTACGAATGTAGCCATGACATGGCGATTCCAAATCTGACTTGGAAATTGTATTGGAGCGATTCTAGTGGGGGTTGAAACCGATCCGATTCGGCAAATTTGGACGGAATTCACAATACCTAACAAATCTGAAAGAACACCATTGAGCTAACACCATTCGGCAAAAACGTGTGGCGATTTGCACGCAGAAAAGAGAGCGGACAGCAAGCGACAGAGTGGTATACATTAAGTGGACCACCTGAACGAACCACCTCCCTCTCAATTTCTCGCTCGACTCGACTCGAGATGGCTCTACGCACAAGGAAGCCAGCGCTCTTGGGGTAGTTGCGATGCCCCCAGAGCAACCTACAAGGCCGGCGATACATCGATCGACGTCGATGGAAGCCCCGCCGAGCAATCAGTTCCCGAGAGCGCAGTTGATATCGTATTTTACCTGAAACGGCAGCCGGCAGGCTGCCCAAATGATTTAGACAGGAGAAAGCTTCTTGAGAGCGTTTTCACTGGGAATTTCGACAGCACAAGCTGCAGACAAGTCCAATATAGAAATATGCACAATGCTAGTAGTATAAATTAAGGTAATACACAGGGTTGCCATATTTTAGGCTTTATACTAGTGCGATAATCACCGATGACCTGAACTTGCTTCTCTTGTTTGCTTTTTCCACAGCAGAACAAATTTCTTGACGCAGCTTCGAGCGAAAATTATCAGCAGCACCGGCGTTAAAATTCCCACTAGCCCACTCTGTAAGCCTATCTCGAACGCATATCGGGGCTTGATTCGCCTTGTGCAGCTCTACCATCGCCTTGCATCTGCGGTGAATGTAGTGTAAGACATAAACACCACAGTCCAAATTGTTTGTTTACTGCGGTTTCGTATAAAATATACCGTTTCCCCACGGAGTAGGGGTTACATTAACTACGTGTCTTTTTTTCTCTCCTGCACCAGGAGCCATTGCACGACATCAAAGATGTACGGAGAGCATTGGACTCCCTTGAATGAGTCGACGTGGTATATGTTTGTCGGGCCGGGTTGCAATGCATTCTTCACAACAAAGCTCCAGTGATTACAACCAGAAATCGGGAGGAACACAAAAGGAAAATACCCTCATTTAATACGACCATATGTGCTTTTAAGTTTGTCATTTTGCTTCATCGGATCTTCGGTCTTCCACGCAAACTCCATCAGGCGAAATAAATTAGTAGTACACACATGAGTAATGCTATGTACTCGTGAGATGTACCGCAAAACGAAGTAGTCTATTATTGTCTCCGGTATGCAGTTGCCAGTAGCGAGCTATTTGAGATCGCCACCAAAAATCACCATGTATTGACCCACGCGACCACTCTAAAACCATTTCATGTTTAGAAAACCGCTTCCGGAAAAATGAACGTGTTTCTCGACGAAAATCAGTAGCACTAGATGTGTCTTTAGGCAATTCTGTGTCAAACCAACAAGCAGCAGAATTATTGGACCCGATAGTGTTTGCTTCATCATCAATGTTGATGTTGTCGGGTTCATCCAAACAACTGTCTTCAGCGCTATCATCCTCACTACCGCTTCCCCCTTCTTCATACTGACTATCTGCATCTCGTCCATCAGTAGATTTGCAGCCACCTTCTCCCTCAATAATGCAATTATCGCCTCCATTATTGATAGCGTCACCTCCAGCATTTAGAACGACGCCATCCCTAATAGTGACTGCATCACCTCCTCCATTATCGACCTCATAACCTCCAGCGTTTAGGCCGACATCATCCCCAGTACTGACTGTATCACCTTCTCCATTATTGACAGCGTCACCGCCCGCGTCACCTCCCGAATTTAGGACGACATCACCTCCACTAATCCTGCGCCACCTCCCCAATTTAGGATGACATCATCCCCGGTACTGCCTGCATCACCTACACCTCCCGAATTTAGGACGACATCATCCCCGGTACTGCATGCGTCACCTCCTCCATTATTGACAGCGTCATTTCCCGAATTTAGGACGTCGTTGGCCTTGGTATAGTGCCGCAGAAATTAACGATCCCAGCTTTTCTGGTTGTTGGGGTTTGGCTTATCCTCGTGAAACACATCTAGGCATCGACAAAACAGGAGTATCTCCCCAGAAGGGCACGCACCATTCCTACGCAAGCGAAGCTTGTAGTACATTCTTCATACGGCTTCGCCTTGCGTGGGCGGCCACCCTTCTCCGCTCGCACAACATCAGCCCCGACAAGAGTATCCAGCTTGTTCCAGGATTTGTTCTTCCATATTGGAGTGTTCGTTTTTCACACCTAACCCCCGCTCGGCATCTGCGTTGGACCACTGCAAGTTCGCCTTCCACCGCTTAAGTAGAGCGATTCGCTCTTGTTTAGTTCTATGCATGCAATTTTGCTTCGCCATCTGAGTCTGAGGGGGCGGAGAGATCTGAAAGTGACTCCGACTAGGGGCCAATCGAAACTAGACTCAGGAGAGATTTTGAGTCTGACCCTTGATTTTAAGAAATTCAACTTTGCCACGAATTTAATAGCTTTTGATCTGGTAACTAAATCTCGATCCGGCAACTTATTTTTGCTCAGACAAGTATTTCTTGATATGGTAAGAAAATCTTGTCCTGGTATGCTATTCGTGACCCAGTAAATACGGTACATCTGAGTATGATATGGTACGGCTAAACCGTTACGGTACTACGAAAGACAGTACCGTAACCGTTTCTTGTGTACTGAGACGGACCCAAACGTACTGTAAGTGGAATGTACACCATTCATTATAGCTGTTGAACGCCTCTTAGCGTCACTTTCCCTCTTACAGCATGAAGTGCGATTTCTGGGTATATTGCTGGAAGCACAGAACGCCGAAAGCGAAGGCACACACGTAGTCGCGCAAGGATATTGCGAAGGAAGATCGACAACGCAGTGATGAAGATTTCCTCCACAGTCAACTGGGCAAGAAAATACGTGCAAAGTTTTGGCAGCGCTGTTTCAGCAATAGCAAAGACGAAGAGGATCCTCAGGACGAGGTTAACATAATGCAACGCTCGGTTCGTGAAGTTCCCGTAGAAGTTTGCGCTGAACTGTTTCGATATGTAGACACAGATTGGGTGCGGCAGCGCGATACATGGACGGAGAGAGATACGCGCACGATAAAAGCGGCAAAAGTGCGAAAGCAAAATAAGCGTGTAGCGGCAAGTTCGGCCGGTGCACATGAGGAACGTGAACATATATATATATATATATATATATTATATAGTAAGAAGCATCCCCCCAACGTGAACAATATCACATTCCTCATTCCCAGAGTGTGCACCGGCCGAAATGCTTATTTTGCTTTCGCACTGATCATATTCAAACACAAATTGTTAATGTCATATAAAGTATTCTTCAGAACGCTGGACGGGAACACAGCAGCTCTCCACCACGCCAATCCAAGTCACAATATCAGCTTCACATACTGATTGTGATATTGGTCGGGTACCTCACGTTGGCCTGTAGTATACAACCCGCGACTTTGCGACTTAGTGCTGTTACCGACACTGTTGAAGAGTCAGCCGTTGCGACCAGGGTCAACCTTGCGAGGAGTCTGGATGGTTTCTTCTAGTTATTTTTTTGTAAACTGCTGAAAGGGTCCAGATATGTTACCTCGACAAATACTAGGATCGTGAGCTAGTGAATATCACGGCCCAGCTCCGCAACCGTCTCAGAGAGGCTAACGTCGAGAAGCTAGTGTTCATCTTCTTTAACATGAAGAATCTCCAGCCCGAAAACTTAGACCTTTTGAACCTAGTACAAGATCTAGCGTCTTCCGACAGTGACTCTGATAGGAACAATCAGGACTCGGACTTTGAGTACTACTAAACGGTAATACAATGCATCAGTTCAAAGACTTTTAATTATTGCTTTACCACTAAAATTTGAAAGTAGCCAAAACGGGTACCACCCAGGCCCGCTACATGCTAGCAGCCAATACGGGGACCACCCTGGCCCGCTACATGCGTGAAGCCAAAATGGTGACCACCCTGGACTTCCAATGTGAGCAGCCTCTGTTCAGTTGATATATATTCTTACGGCGCACAACCATCCTATATATTTATAGATCACAGTATATGCGGCCTTATCGAGGAGCTAAACGAATGTGACTTATAAAAGAAAGAATTGAATTTGATTGGTCATTAATAAACCGGGCATAATCATGGTGCTCGGCTGATTACTCGTAGTAATCGCTGAACCTATCGCTCAAAGTGTCTGACTCTTCGAGCCACCACCAGTCTTCGTCTGCGCCGTGGCGGGAGTACCGGAACAGCAAGGACCACCGGCCCGGGAAAGACGGGAAGCCTGCACATGGAGCCATCCCGCGAGCGTCGATGTGGGCGTTGATGCACACACGACTAAATGTGTGGCGACAACGCCCACACGCAACAGCGTCACTGACGTAACCCCAGGATATGGGGCACCTGTCGGCGTCCGCCTCGACTGGGGTCGCTTGGCCCGCTGATGCTGCCATGACGGCCGCTGTTGCCGCTGCCATTACCGCCGCAACAGCTGTAATTGCGGCGGTCGCATGCGCTTGAGCCCTTTCTCTGCGACGCTCTCGGCGACGGCTGTTCCGTCTTGCCCGGCGTCCCTCCTGCACTTGACTCGGAAACTGCCTTGAATAGCAGATTGCCCTAAAGTTATGCCGGTGTACCGAGGCGGCTTGGCAAAAGAGACGGTGGCAAGGGGAGCAAGTGAATACCCTTTGAGGAATGGTAGCTCCGCAGAGCCTTCAGATGCATGAGTGCATTTTTTTCAAAAATGCCTTGATTTCTTGTCGGTGGGTGAGTGGGCTTTTTGTTTGTCCCTGAACCCCCAAAAACGTTATCCCATTTTTTGAACCCTGATCGGGAGTGGCGGCTGATTCGCCAGAAAGCGTACTACGCCGACAAGGCAGAAAAGAAGCTTGCCAACCACGTGCGATACAGTGGAGGGGAGGGTGCAGCCAGGGCTCGGATGGAAGCGACAGCAATTAATTCGAATGCATTGATAAGTAAACCAGCATATAACACGCCTTATCAAAACTCGCGCAACACCCAGTTAATTTATCAAAAACAGACAACGACAGAAAATCCCTGTCACAGAAAAAGCCGCCTCTGTAACGATAACTTAAACCGCTGTATTAAACCAATACCTAGTCAGAGTAATATATCCAATCGGCTGTCTATGCAACTATATGAACGGGTTTTTCAAGCACAAGTTTGGCGCCAACTGCGAGACGGCTATTGTCGTGCTCATCTTAATTTGAACCTGTGGCTCCATGCTCACGACCCACATGACAATCAAACAACGCTCATACACGATTTAAGCGAAGTGTGATTCTTTTAAGCTGAAATATGAGAGCGGCGTGCACAATGCGGCCGATTATTTCGGCTATCTTCGGGGTGATGCAGGTGACTAAGCTGCCCACGATTTCTCAAACTTCAAGGCGTCATAGCTGAGCAAAAAGCGTAACCCTATTGCGAGGGATGGCATGTAAAACCAGCCACATGACAATGTTTAGCAAAACAGGGTACCTTTTTGAAATTACTATTAGGATATAAACAGGGACAAGTGACGATCAACCTTTTTTTACACAGCAATGGTCAACATTAATGCTTTTTATGTACTCTATCCCGCTAGCTATTCTCACAATTGAATGCCGGCTTAAAGAAATCATATCTTACGATTATTGTATGGATGGGCTCCATACTGAATTCACGTCAAAATACATTGCTATAGGGTTAAAGGACAATATTGGAAGGAAATATTAGCAGCTATGCTGCTGGCGAGAAAAGCATTGTCTCTGCTGACAATGCTACCGCAACGTTTTTTCAAACGGTATCTGTACATTTTTTGACCTACTGCTTTGATATTGATATCAATGTAATTGTTATTCTATAAGTTACTTAGCGATGGTTTTAAAAAAATCACTCTATACTCCTTATCGAGAACTACGCCTACAATACGTACACGGAGGCTATTGGTAGAGAAACCAGTGTCACAGTGTGCGCTCTTCCTGCTAACAGTACGGTGATCTGTCCGCGTCTAGACGATAACGTCATGGAGAAGCCACTGCGTGCACTCTGGCTTGCCAACTTCCACAACGGTTGGTCATGTCGGTCAAAAGCGCCTAATTTGATCAAACAGCGTGGGGGGGGGACTGGCTTACCAACTTCCACAAAGGTTGGTCATGCCGGTCAAAAGCGCCTGGTTTGATCAAACAGTGTGTGTGCGGGGGGCGGGGGGGGGGGGGCTGAGTATGTAGCATCCAGTTTCGAAAAGACTGGACAAATGGGTTCACCCGGATTGTAGCTGCCATCGTGTTGGTTTCGGTAGCTGTGCAGCATGGATAGGAGGTATGGAATGCACTCTTCGCTGCGCTTCTTTCGATCAGAGCCAGACGATCGCCGCAAAGGTTCTGAAGGAGTGGTCTTGTCGGTGCTGCCACTGCTGGCAACACGGTATTCACGTTTGGTCATAGATCGGACCTCGTGGATGTCGCGAAACGTGATTTCCATTTGGCGAATGATAGTCCATCTGTCGATGCAGTCCTTCCCATATGGTAAAATAAACTTCCAGTTCTGTAATCTTCAACCTCAACATCTTGTGACGCAGGAATAACGGACATGAAGCACATGGCGACTATGATCCTGACGAAGGGCTTCCAGTGCATGGCGACTCTGAACCCGACGATGACGGAGATGAAGGGCATGGCGACTCTGAGCCTGACGAAGAGTCTTAGACTGACGAAGATAAGCCCACTGAACCCAGAGCACCCGAGAAGCGATTAGTAGAGTTCGCTCTTTCAAACATTCTCGAGTTGGCTGGGAACTATACCCTACCTTATCGCGTCGTTTACGAATGCGGGATCATTTGAGCGGGTGATAGAGAACTGACATGACATTCTGGTTCGAGTTGCCTGGTATATACAGCTACTCGGTGGCTCCACTAACTAGAACAATAAATGGCCAAGGGCAACCTAAATGAATTGTTTCGAGGACTAAAGATTGGCTGAGCTTGGAAATGCTCAGTAAGACAGTTCAGGAATACAGTGGCGCCAAATTATACAAGTCGGGGGTTGCATGTGGTGCAGTCAAGACGCGCGTTGGGTGCTTCACGTCACTTTTACGAGATTTGGGTTTTCTGATGAAGGATGTGGAGATAGTTCTCGAGTATCTGTTGGTCAACATTCGTTTATCACACACTTGACCGGGGAACAGATACTCCGGAACCATTGCACTGTCGCGACCCGACGCATAATCTAGCATAAGCACCAAAATCCACAAATGACAAGGAGCAACATGTCAGAGTTGAGGGAGCTATTTATTGATAACAATTCAACCGAATTGACTTGGGAGTGTGGTATTGCAGTGTGAAAATTAGAGAGCCCGATCGGCCGTTGGCGCGAAGCTCCCAGATGGATGGATCCTGACTACGCGACATGCAGGCTACAATCCGGGACGGATTGAGAGGACCATCCAATAAGGTTAAGATACGGGCTGGGTTGCGAGAGGGATCCCATAAAGGTCGGATATGGGACGGATCCCGATGCTGTCTCATATTAGACGGATCCGGATAACGGATCCGGGTCAGATGTAGGTCAAATGGGAGGCTCAGAGCGCTCGGGAGGAAGAGGTCCAGTTAACACTTAAATCAGAACCGAATTTGCACTGGAAGACATACTTGGCTTTAGTATAGGGAATTTACATTGGCCCCATACTTAGATCAAGTTTATTTTGGCTATCTTCCTGCAACACGTGGCAGCCCCTGGATAGCTTGGCCAGGCAGCGCGCGCCCTTCGAGCTCTCAACCCCCTCAAAGATCCGGCTATTGGAAGCGGCAAGCAACGGAAAGGAACAAGGACAACCCCGTAAGGGAACAAGGAACCCCACAAAGGAACAACTCCGGATCGCGCATTTCTATTGCGGATCCACAAGGCCTGCTTGAATAGATCAAGGCCAACTCCATCAGGATCCTGTGCGCAGGAATACCCGCGCGGATCCACCAACCTCTCAAGTCCCTCCAAGGACGTCCACCGCTCACCAAGTGCGCATATCGTGCCAACGAGAGAGCTGTACCAGCCCGCCGACGGGTACACAAGGTGAACCACTCAGCAACTACACGGCCGTCGGAGTACCCCCTCCGTTAGTCGGTGTCTAGGCGCAGTGAGTGCGAGTCGGGATCCTTAGAAATTCTAACGGGTCCGCTCACTACAGGAGTCGATTTAACGCACAGTGGCAGACCTAGCTGAGCATCATGATTCTGGCGTTCTTAGTTCAGAGGAGAGTGATGCTGCCAAAATGGAGTTACAGGGGCTGATGACGACGGAACATCTACGTATCCAGGATGAGACCGTCGCGCGCCGCGTGCGGCTTAAGCTGCAAGACTGTGATGAACACGGGATTGAAGCAGTTAGAGATGTTGTGGAGAAATCGGAGAGATGGAATTTGCTAGTAGGGCAATTAAAAAAGATCTGATCTCTTCGAGGGCGCTTTATAAATTGAAGGAGGCCGGAGCGACGCTACACAGAGAAGAGTGCATACCAAACCAGTGCACTCTCATCGGCGTAGAAGTCCCGGAAGATGAAAGGAAGGGCGCACAAGCGGTTGGATGCACAAATCGCCTACAATTCTTGAATGCGAAATTAATATAAGCGGGACAGAGACGCTAGCGAAAAAATGGAGGTGATAAGTGAATGGAACCCAGGAACACGACGAAGTGAGCGAATAGTTCAACGTTCTTCATGAACTAGTTAATGGTAGCGCAACGAGCCAGTTATTACATTCAATTGAGTTTTCAATTCTACAACAAGCTACTAATTCGTATACAAGCCGAGATGAACCCCGCAAGCGGGGCGTTTTGCGCAGTGAGCTGCCGAGTACACGTGAGATGCCCCCTCGCTGTGGTCGGCAGGGAGGTAGCTCAAGCTAAAGCACATAAGTTTAAGCGAAGTATTCAAACTGGAAATACCATGGAATATGCAAAAATCTATAAGGAGTTGGCTGGGGCAAAATAAAATAAAATAATTTCCTGGGGGTGGATGTCATTACCCTCAAATCCACAAAATATCCACTTTGAGGAAGAAAAAGCGCCTCAATGAGCCAATACGGTAGCTGTGAAGATATGCTTGGCATATAATAACTATGGGTGAGACGTCCTAGCCCAGCGTGGAAGGTTTGTAATCCGATGTTAGTTGTGTGTGAAATACATACCTTACACCATTAATATAATAACCCTATATCGTAATACTATCAGAATAGTATGTTGACCACCCAGGATAAATAGTATCCGATAAAAGGAATAATAACTTTTACATACAATATTATCTAGCGGTGAAACCAAAAATCACTTGATAAATGATTTCCACTCGAGGAACATTGCTGCAATTTATTTCGGATATCGATATGGAGGATTCGTTTGGTCTCAAGATTAAACACTTTTACTGCTATCACCCCCCCCCCCCCCCCGCTTCATTATTTATAACGTTAGTATTGAAGATCGCATTCATTATGCAAAATGCGCCCTTTGACCACGAAAGGGTTAAAATGGTTCATGTTCAGAATCTAAGGGGGCTTATGTATAGTCTCTCCTATATACGGGGTACACTATAGAGAGGCATGAGCACATAGAATTTATCAACGATGTGGTGCACACAGAGCTCTGTATATGTGGCGAGTGCCTAATATTAGTCGTATCACTCTCGGTTTTGCAATCAAAGTTGCTTAATGCGCAATCATTCTTGCCAAAGTTGACGAGATTCAGCCGAGAACTCCCACGCGCGCCAAACTCAAGGATGACCTAGAAGGCCTGCACGTGCACCGCGTGCTGGTCAGTAAAGGGCAGCATATTTCGATGACGGAGACGCGCATGCAGCTTCTCGAGCGCGCCGCGCATGTGAACATGACCAACATCACTAAGCGCATGGCTTAGAAGATGGAGCTGCACCCCGCCAAGTTCGCGGTAGAGCGAGTGCGCCATTGGCTAGTACTAGTGCGCTTAGCAAAGGACATCAGGCCTTGAACTGCGGTGAGGAGGTCCTGGTAGTTCCGGCACGCCGGTGGCGTAGGGGGCGCTTCGTGCCGCCCAAAATTTAACGCAAAATTCGCGTCGGATGAACCGGCCGCGAGGGTAGCGGCGCGATCAGCGCGCCTGAAGTGCATGATCGAGACACCGAAGCGGCCAAACCGAGCGCCAAAAAGTTCAATTAAGATGGGAGGCAAGTCATTGAAGGTCATAGACGCGACGATGCGCCAGCGCATGCGGAACGACAGCGGGGTTTCGCGCAACACTTTCGGCGTGAGCAGGTACGGGTATAATCGATGGGCGGCCAAAATGTAGATTGCCGCCGGAACGAAGTCGCCGCGCGCGCGAGTCGCCGGTGGGGGGGGGGGATACCCTGAGCTCGCAGATTGCTGCTGGCGGGCAAGCACCGCGGCTGCTCGGGACCGTCCAATTCAACAGCGCGGCCGAATCCGGTGCGACAGCAGGCGCGGGCTGCTGGACATAGCCTGTGCGAGCTCCGCCAGCAAGCGCGGGGTCCAACTGCGCGGCGTGCTCGCGAGTATCAGCGCCCACGGCATGCTGAAGGTGCTCCAGAGAACTCGTGGGGTTTCCGTGGAGTGGGCCAGAGGAGCGGACCGCTGAAGCAGGCGGCGTCCCTTGAACCCCCCCCCCCCCATGAAATCGGCTCAAGAAGTCTGTCAAATTGAATTGAGTACGCCCCGTGTCTCTATCACTGCCCGACCGCGTCGCCTTCGAAATGGAGCCCACGTAACATATTGTACTGGCCACTCCCAGATACACCATATTTTTATAATGGTAATAGCTCATGATCTACCGCGTTCATAACGACGATTAACGCCACAATAGAGAGCTAAACATCGCCTTAAGACATACATGACACCGGTATGTGATACAACCTTTAACTCGCTTCACACACTCAACTTGAATAGCCAATTTGCTAACCTAAAATTTGGCGAAGCTCTTGAGGTGCTTTGTTGAAAAGATCTAAGTAAGCAAATTTAGCGAACATTAAAATGGTGCGTTTTGAGTTTTCATATCACCGGATTTTATCAGCTCTATTTGAAATGCGATACAAATATGACGATATGATCTCTATTTACAGATGTTTTGAAATACCTACCCCTTCTACATGTCGCGCGCCAAACTGAAATCGCTGATTCGAGGAGAAGAGTATTTCATGCTCGATTTTGACCAGTTAAGAGGCTGAAAAGTGGTAGTGATTACGCAAGTGCGCGATTCTGCAGACGGCGACAAATCTGACGATATTAATACTTTCTCGAAATTCGGTCTAGAAGTGCAACCTTTTGGTCGTTGAAACTGGTGTATTAATACGAATGGCCAGTACAATAATTACCGTGCATGCAGCTGCCCAAGGCGCAACAGCTAGCACTATTCAAGTATGTCGAGAACATAGATACAGACAACGACGGATAAATCCGGACTGACTGAATGCCATCCCCCATACTATGGGGGACATCACGGACACAAAAATCCGGAGGGTAAAATACTAACATTTGATTGGCTAATATATTCGGTGAATGTGCAAAGAACGTAGTCATAACCGTATAGAAAAGCAAAAAAGATCCGTTTATTAGACAGTTACCTCCGGGTACCTAGGAATTGCCTTTTCAAAGCTACGAATTACCGTCTTCGGTTTTATGGCATTCCATGCAGCAATGGTGGCGTTAATTGCGCGGAGGCGTTGTTCCTTCGCTGTGCCCCCGGTGCGTTTAGCACTATTTCTAAGAAGTGGCCCCATGACACCAACATCAAGCGGCTGGCACACCGCTGTGCTGTTTGGTGGCAAGGGGACCACTGTTGCATTAGCCTGCTCCGCTACTAGCCCCTGTCCTTCTTCCGACACATGACAATCGAAATTGTCAAGGAGAAGGACAGTGGGAGTATCTATTTCAAATTTTAGTAGCTTTTCAACATAAATTTTCCAAACGTTCTTGTCCATCCAGGCGTTTTCTTGCACCGAGTAGAAGTGCTCGTCCGGATACTCCTTGAACTCGTTTTCTTCAATTCTGCCGCCAGGTACTCCACGGATGATGAAAAGAATAGGTAACTTCTCTCCTAAATAATAATTCAAAATCAAATAAAAATCGTTAAAAACAAATTAAGTAAAAATAAAAAAATAAAATGAATTTACCGTTGTCGCGAATAGTAAGCACGGCGGTCATACGTCCCGCGTGTGGTGATACCGAGTATGCGAGCCGAATCCTTACGCCCCTTCAACGCCCAACTCTTTGTAGGCGGCATGTCAAACAGAATAGCAGTTTCGTCTACATTTAACATGCCGCCTCCCTGATATTCGCCATACTTTTTCCCAAAATTCAAGTGCGAATTTTGCACGAGTTTCTTCGAGGTCTTCATACGATTTCTTAGCTTCCTGAGGCTTTTGTGAAGAAAATCCATACCTATAATATTAATAATACGACTCATAACGTGTTAAAACAATTTTAAAGAATGATTTGTCAGTGTGAAAAATATATTACCGTTTTGCGATTCGTTGCACCATTCTTTCTAGAGCACTTTCAGGGTTTTCCTTACCAGAAACGTACGAAGCCATCCAAACTGGTTCGATTTTCCACATGACATCGATCATCGTTGCCGTCGAAAGAAGCTAAGTATGTAAGTTAGCGTCAAATAAAACAAATTAAATTAATAAATAACAAGTCTTACTGCCTCATCGCGTCTCGTGTCCTTCATGTACGTCAAAAGGTCAGAGACGCTAGGAAAAATTTCCTTGCGCCCCTGACCTTTTATCGTCTTCGACATTGCATGTCCCTTGTAGTTCATTATGGCGTCGGCTTGTAGAGTCCATCCGTGGACTGTGCCGTGCGCGATGCCCATCCGCCGCGAAGTCTCGGCAACCCCCACCGATTCTACCAACTCGAGCGCCTCCCGCTTCCTTTTAACAGTATAACTGCGCTCGACGCGCACCATTGCGGAACTGACCTCAAATTTACTGTCGCTATGAGGCGTTTTGCTTTGAGCCAGTCATTAATCGCAACTATCTAATTGGTTCAAAAAATATTTTATCCTGCGTTTCTATTGGATAATATTTTCATTTAGTTTAGTATGGAGATCCTGCTATGCAACTGTCACACCCGGATTTTAGTGTCGCCCGGATTTATCCGTCGTTGTCTGTATTAACCCTCGCTGGGAGAAGTTTTTGCGTACCCAATACGATGCCAAAGTGCCCAAATATTAATGTAAAACGGAGGGAATTAGATAAAAACAGTGTTTTATTTAACTTGTAGATGCAAAGTGTTGCAATATTTAACTAATATTTTGCCTAACCTGCGATGCTAACGGGCGAGGGCGAGCGAGCGCGAGCGCAAGCCTCACTCAATACATTCACTGGTCACCATCACCCGCCGATTAGGCGGGACTTGTCTGTGCGAGCGAGCATAGCGAGCGCTGCAACCGGTATTTTTTTCCTAGACACCGCACCTGACCGAGCCGAGGACTTAGCGTAAGGCATGAGGGGGTGGGGCAGGCCGCGGAGCGGCCCCCCCCCCCCCCCCCCCCCCTCCGAGCGAAGTGAGAGAGGGGCGGGCCCCCCGAGGTGCTGTCGCTAAGTCCGCAGGCGAGAGCCAGCGGGCGAGTGTCCTACTGAGCTAGAACGTGACACACATGCGGTATCTTAAAGCTTAACAATGTGCTGCTAAACCTTTGGGCACTTTTGGGCACTTCGGGCAACTTTTTTGGCACGCGAAAACCGACGCCCTCTCGCTGCAGGAGCTGGCGGTATAGACAGCAAGGTAGTATCGGCTGCTGATACCACCAAACAAGCGAGCATTCAGCCGCATGTTGACGCGCAAAGATTTGCTGCCAAAGATAAATATAGACGCACTGCTTATCTCGTAGTGTGCAGCTATCGTCACGTTCGAACCACCCCCTAATACATCCAAACGTAGAAGATCCTACAACAATCACTTAGCATTAACTTTATGATAATATAAAGCTTTATTTGCTCATTCGTTCATAAATGATGATACGTCTACACAATAAAATATCATACCCCCAGATTGACACGTATAAACGTGAGAAACGACATAAAGATTCCTGTTCTCCCTATGATTTAATCAGCGGTTTGTCAAGGCTTTGATGGACTTGACCATGTATTTGACTTATTTTTAACCCCTCCAAACCGGATGCTGCATAATGCAGCTTAGATTTGCACCCTTAAACTGCATATATGCAGTTTAAGCGATTTTTGACTTGAAATTTGTATTGGTGTCCTTTCCCCCACAACATGGGCATACAAACGTCAAGATAAAAGCGAGTTTAGTTTCTGTACCCGCCTTTTTATATTTCGGACGGGCAAGAGCCGGTGTTTGTCAAAATTCGGAATATTATATTTTATAGGGCGCTGGGTCCCGGTGGCTGATTTGTACTAAATATTTGAGGTAAGTTGGCGAGTGGCTCACAGGCGCTCCCGTCCGCCTTTTCCAAATGAGCTTCATTTTCGAATTTGCGCGGCCAGGACCCAACTCGACAGAAGAATGGCGAAGCCTTTGGGAAAGGTATGTCAGTATTCAATTTATTGTTGTGCTCCATCGCTAATATGTTGCCTTTGATGTGCGCAGTCCTGTGAAGAGGCGGTCAAACTTTCCTGTCGGCACCACTGCTCCACATGCTAACCTGGTAATGCGTCGTTGCTGCTGCTGTCTAGATTATTTGACTCCGTTACGCGGCTGAAATCGAAGCTGCCGCTTTTCAAGAAACTGATGGTATTGTTGTTGTTGTTGTTGTTGTTGTGACCAACCAGCAACTGGTGCTCCTTCTCAAGCTGCTGTTGATCCCCCTCAAGTGGCTTCCCTCAATCATCGTGCTACGCGCTATCGAACTGCTGATCTCACTCGAACTCCTACTCCAGCCCAAGCTGATACCCCCTCCTCGCGCCCGAGGAAATGCACCTGCTCGAGATGCTGCGCCCACTACACCAGATCGCGTGGCGATGTCTCCACGACGCGCGCCCATGAAACGAACCGGTATGTTGTTTATTATGCTGAATGTTACGCTGCATATAATGATGCATTCTAACCTGAATGATGTGCTGCGTATCAATGTATCTCGTATTATAGATGCGGAAGACGACGACGATGAATTGACTGCTCGCGGAAACAAATTGCTGGTGGACAACGACGACAACATCCCGTTGACAAGTCCTTCAAATAGTTACCAGGTCGGTGGACGCCGTGGAGTGCGTGGGCTTCGGCGCCGCCGTGAAGCCACCAGCGCAGATTCAGACGTGTGAGCTGAAGCTGGAGCTGCTGGTGGAGGGCATGATATGCCAGAAGAACTGCGGCGCCGCGGTCGAGAACGCGCTGCGGGGCGTGGAGGGCGTGGCCAGCGCCGTCGTGTGTGGTTGAACTTTGTGATGAAGCAAATAAGGACGGCGTCGAGACTGGTGAAGACGAAGATGAGATGCAAACACGTAACCCAAATAATAAAGGAGAGTTCAAACGCACTCGTTGTTGAAATAACATGTCTAATATCGTGACAATCATGTTGAGCATGGATACCCACTACAGGTGCTGCTCACAGTGTGTAGCACTGTAAGCGCAATTTATTTCAAACAGACTTGTTGGCATGGTACTTGAGTTGGCCAACTTGAATTCATCAACGACGAAATCATTTTCAAAGTCTACCAAACAAATTCAAATTCGTGCCCTCTGACAAACGCGATCACAATATACAACAGCACAAAGCGGGCCAAGAATATGCATGATGGCGACCCAGTTAGTGCACAGAAGATAACATCTACTCCAGCCTACGAATCTGAGGCCGATGCTTCTCCCGTTGATCAACTTGGTGATCGAACTCATTTCTTCTCTATCGATCACATTGAACTTCACAGCGACTAACGTTTCTTTGCGCCTTCACATCCTAATCTACATCTTAGCAGTCCGGTTTTGCCGCATGATTGAGCGTGTCAAGTGATTTCCCCACCGAATACTTTTTACGGCTGTCAGCTGCTCTTGAGTTTTGTATAGTGCATAGAACATCACCGGACACATCAATACACTTCCAAATGTCTAGGGGTGTCACCCCCACTCCTTGTTGACACTTTTGTATGGGAAGTTTTGAATTCTGATTTTTTGAAAATAAGGACTACCAAGGCACAAGTTTCTGTTCCGCGGGTGCTCTGTCCCTTTTCACGATAAGTAGCATTATTCAGCATGGGCACACTACTTGGGAGACATTATGCAGCTTATATGCTGCTTTAGCACGCCTTTGCCGCTGCTCATCGTGCATCCTATCTTCCTTAACCATTTTAGTATACAAACATAAAGTCTAATTACGCTGCATATGCAGTTTACATGTTCTTTTCGGCTCCCGGTTTGGAGGGGTTAACCTATCTGTTGCAATCCACGCTTGACGGACAGAGGCGGACGCAGCCTGAAAACTACAGGGGGGGAATTTCAAAAATAGGGGGGCATGGTGGGACCGATTGGGGCAAAAATCGGCTATAATCCCCGTATTTTTGCCTAATTCCCAGGAAATCCGAAAGATTTTCCCGAAAAATGGGGGGGGAGGGGGGGGGGGGGGCGCCAGCCCCCCCCCCCCCCTTTTGACCCTGCGTCCGACCCTGACCGTCAATGACAGTGCGGCAGTCATAGGTTTGACAAGGCTGCGTGATTTTAGCGTGTATATAACTTGCGATGAGCCAAGTGATAACGAATTGTTATCTTAATGTTAGAGAAGGGCTCCTTGTTAAGAAACAGCTTCATCTAAAATGCAAAATATTTGAATAGTAGTTTAGCAATGCATAAGAGTGCGCTGTAGTTTTTTTTTCTAACAGTTTTGTTTGCCATCACCGCCTTTACAACCGCACTTAAAGTCTTTCGACCCCATCCCAAAGACCAATGCATTCCGCTGTGAAGGTGATCACTCTAGATGTAGCCATGGCGAGCAGCTCACTGGTGCTAGTCACGCAAACACGTTCGTAGGTCTAGCTTGCTGACCGCAAAGCTCACCGCGAGCACAAGAACGATCCAGTTCTAACAAGAATTACAAAGGACAAATCGAAATTCAGTCGACCTCCAGCGTATAACCCAGAAAAGACACGGCGAACCAAGATCGTGTTCACCCAGTATGAGACTCGACGTTTTACGTAACAACCGATTGTTGTGCATCTCTTCTACTGCATCTCACACGTTGCATTCAGGTACAGTGTGGGGAGAAACATTGCAGCAACATGAAGAACGCATCCTCGATCCGTACCACCAAAAATGCGACTAATGAAGCCCATATCACCAGGCTTCACAAACGCTGTGTGGGTGATCGTCATGAGCAATTAATGCTTTCGTTCTGCGAGAATCGCACCATTTAACAGTACGCTAATTCTTTGTCTTTTAATTTCATTCATAATCAATTTTTAAATTTCTTTAGACATTGCGATGTAACTAGCTGTACGGCCCGAATGGACCTATCGAGCACCTAATCGGTATGTCGCCAGCAGAGGACGGGCAGACGGCAGACGCGCAAATTGAGATCATGGCGGCAAGACGATGGTCAAGTTCGTCGTTGGTGATAATTGTGCAATGAATCAAGCCCTCGCTACGAAGCTGGGCGTACCCTTGGTGGGATGCACCAGCTATCGTTTTAATTCGGCGATTTTCAAGTATTTGACATAACTAGTATTGAAAAGGTGTGCCGCATCTGCCGGGCATCTTAGCCGTCATCGAGTGCACGAACTTGTGCGCCGAGAAATTCCGATCCGCAGCAGCACTTGAGCAGGCGGATCAAACACAGTGGTTGCGATCTTCCGCAGAAGAGGGAACCCACTTACACCGTGCCTGTAATGGGCTAACTTACCCCAATACTTTAGCTTCCACGTGAGCGCACGTGTATGAGGAAGCGTAAGGTGTATTTACCTTAGATTAAGTATACTTATATCCACAAGTATAGCTAAATGTTGATTTCCTCCTAAAACTGATATCTATAAAGAGAGGTTCTGCCAACGAGTGGTTGGCAGAAACCTGACCTAAATGCTTGAGTATTACTGGTAGAAAGACCCTGCTTTCTGACCAATAGGACTGGTTCCTAATATGAATGGTGACCACACTGCGCTGTGGCCCACCTGAATGTATCCATTAGTGCGTGTTGCACTAACGTGAGGTTAGCCGAATGTGTAGCCCCGCTACAGTGCCAGAACTCTTGCACCCCAATGCGCTGGTCTCGGACCAGTATGATCTGGCGTGTGGTGGCGGCCTGGAACTTCATTAGCTCGATCATTGTGGCGTCTTCGTTGTCAGGACCGTTCCACTTAGCGATGAAGTCCTCGACACAATCGCGAGTCTCGGAGTCCATGTCCTTCCCGGCATAACGAGGATCCAGTAGATATGATGCGCCATGGGCGTCAACTTAGACGAAGTCAAACCTCTCCTTGAGCACCGAGCTGATAATTCCAAATGCTGAGATAGGCATCTTAATCTCGTTGAAGGTGGCTGGCAGCTCCAGAAACACCTTGTAGACGTCGAAGATCGGGCTTGTGTTTCTTTCGAACACCTTCTGGAACTTCGACAGGACACTGAGTAATCCGATGGCCTTCTCCAGCTGCGGGACGAAATCCTTCGCGCGCACAACATCGAACGCTATGCACCGCTTGGCTTTCTGCTTCTTCGTCTTGGCCTTGGGAAAGTCTCTCCCACAAACGAAAGCGTGCAGAATCGCCTCGGAGGACATCACAGACGCTAAACACTTCTCAATCGTTTCCCGGTGAGTATCGGCTGAGAGCACTAAGGCGGTTTCGCCTTCAAGCAGCTGAAGACGACGTAACTCCGCGCACAACAGCTGGTGCTTCTTGAAGAAATTGACAAGGCTATGACAGTCATCGTTCAGCTTCTTGAGTCAAGGAAGCCGGGTGACAAGACCCTTCACCGCGAAGTGGATGACCTGCGAGATGCAGCCGTGGAAGAACTTGTGCGGGTATTCCACCTGCAACGTCAGCCACACTAACTGGTTTGTGCTGGTGTTGTCAGTGACCACTGCAGCGATCCTAGCTAAACGTGAGGTATCAATCACTCTCTTGATGTCAGCTGCGAGGAATGGGGCGCTGTGCGTAATTGGGATGGAGACTGTTACGTTCGTGCCCGAACGTGAGGTGAGCTATACTAAAAACGCGTACCACCATATTCGATGTGGGCGCAGCACCCCCGAGTAGAGCGTATAGCTGCTACCGCTCGGCAAGCGGACGCCGCTTCATCCGCAGATGATATACGAAGGACCCCTACCCTTCGCGATAAGGTGCAGTGTCTGGGGCGAATCCGACAGCAAACGGGCGTAGGTCTGCCTCATCTACCGGCAAGCGAGACTAACCACGCAGCACACGTACAGAGCCGGACCTAAATCTGAGACTGGTCGGAGGCCTTGCGTTTGCATCTCACGTTCTTTTTGAAGCTGTTGACTGCCTTAATCTGCCGTGCTGATGTTGCCATCGGTAGGACTTGTTCGCAGCCTCCACACGCACGTGAAAAACGCCGGAGCAGGCGGTGAGCTCCGGTAGCATGCTTGCGCTAGGTAGTGGGTACCTCATCACCGTCCCGCGCATGTCATGAAGTCTGAGCTGTCGTAAAATATTATTCGACAATCTAGTCGGAGGCCTTGTGCTTGCGTCTCACGTTCTCGTTTAAGGCGCTGACTGTCTCCTCTGCCGTGCGGGCAATTAGCATAATTCAGTACATCTGTACCGGGTTATCCCAAATCGAAATTCGAGTTATATGTACTGTAAACAATATATATTGAGTTTGTCTAGGCGAGCTTAATGTGGCGTGCTACGAACCTTCATCGACAGCAATATGCTTACTTCGCCGTCTCGGTGGCGCCGGGCGACGCCTTCCTCGGGTTGACTCGTGTAGCCAAACGAACTTAGTAGTCTCCAGTTCAAAGTCGACTTTAATCTCCACTGGAGATTTTGGGGCGGGTTCCCACGTTAGCACTCTAGATGATAAACACAGCGCGCTGCTTAAATACTCTCGACGCCGTAAAGCGTTTCAGCTCTACCACGTCGTGCTCGGGGCCGTGCAAATAGCGCGCTGCCGGCTGGAGCATTCGAGCCACTAGTTGTGACCTCATCGGACGTCGACTGGCGGGCTAGTAGGTTTTTGCTGATCTTGAGGCGCCAAAATGACACATTATTATTTCGCTTGAAGGTCCGGGCGTGATTAGGTGGCAGTAGTAAATGAGCACCCGAACACGCTACCGATTTTTTTCAATGGTTATATTCCAATCGAAAACGGATATATAACGTTATATTCCATCGTAGAAATTTAGCTAAAATTGCTCCTTTGCATAAAATGGCAATATTTTTGTTAAATCTCCGTCGGAAGCTCTAGAGCTCTCTCATCCTATCGGTCAATATTAAGGAAATAGAAAGCCTATTTCATATATTTTTATGAAGTCGAAGCTATAGTATATAATATAAAGTTCAATCAGAATCATATTTTGTTTTCTAATTTTATCATTTTATCCTGATACAAGAATTATAAAATATATAGTAACCAGTAACAGTATACTACTAAGTAGCCATGTGTAATTATATTATGAAGAATGGAAACGTTTGCTCAAAGTCACCTTCAAAGGAAAGATGTGCCAAGCATCCCATTAGTAAATTTCCTGAAGCTGTATATTGCATTGATACAGCTGATCAAATGATAATTCAGATATTAAGAGCTCGTCTTCATGAAAATATATTGTGTCCTTGTGGTAAAGACATGAAGCGTTGGAACTTTGCTCACCATTGTACCTATCCAAAGCATAAGGCATGGGCATCAACAATGCCAGAAAAACCTCATTTATGGTCATCGAGAAAGCTTGATGATGAAACAAACGGTAAGGCTATGCTTGATAGAACTAATGGATTTAGCGCTAAAAAATAATACACTATGATTTTTTTTTTCGTCGCTGCAAATACCAATATCTCCTAATATCTATTAAGTCGTTAAAACGTAAATCCATAAAACCCAATATTGCTGCCAGTAGAAGTCTATAAGTATCGCTAAATCAGCGGTTCGACCATCAGCTTGACGTTTTGTCCATAAGGCCTGCCGCTAAATCAGCGGTTCGACCATCAGCTTGACGTTTTGTCCATAAGGCCTGCCGCTAAATCAGCGGTTCGACCATCAGCTTGACGTTTTATGCATAAGGCCTGCCGCTAAATCAGCGGTTCGACCATCTGCTCGACGTTTTATCCATACGGCCTGCCGCTATTAATACCATCCCCTAGCGTCCCCTCCCCCTCTTTGAACTAGCGCTAGAATCCCTCTCACAATCAATTCTAATATCGCAGAGGTAAATTACCTGCAAAAGTTATTAGCTCGATGCCTTTTATGAATTCGGCTCGGAGGTTATGCATATGATACGCTGAGCCGGTACCACACTGCATCGAAGCGATGTTAGTATACGGCGACTATACGCTGAGACGGTACCACCAGTATCGAAGCGATGCTAGTATACGTCGACTATACGCTGAGACGGTACCACCAGTATCAGAGCGATGACACTATTATTTAATTTCTGAACGTGATACATATTAAGTCATAAATATAACAAGTCGTATCACAAAATAAGTATCATGGCGTATTCACCTGAAATGTATCTTGCTAGAAAAGAAGCTATTAAGGTGGTGCAGAAGCGTTACTACGAGAAGATACGCGCAACTCGACTAGCTAAGCAAAAAGCATACGACGATGCTCATCGTCAAGAAATTAATGAACGTAGACGTGAAAAAAACAAATCCAAGCGACTTCCATCGAAAATTGAGGTCACACAGACTTTGGAAGCTGAAATTGAAAACAATGTAGATGAAGTTAATTAATTTTAGTTAATTTTTTTTGTTTCGAGTCTAATATAAAGTCTATCCTGAAGGATAATCGCGATAATATAAAGTACATAATATAGTTTAAACTATAACCAGCGCATATATACAACGATGCTTGCTAACGAACTTGAAGGACTGAAGAGATTAGGAATCAATGCCATCAAATGGGGGACTAGCTACCGTGTTAAGGTTCGTGGTCGAACCAACAAGGTAGTATTTGTTAGCAACCCATCTAACTTAAGAAACAAGCAGCTAATTTCTAAGTTTTACGATGTTTCAATTGATGAGCTTGATAAGCACATGTCTGCTAATTATCGTGATGATCCTAAATACAAGCCTATGAAAGGAAAGTTTGGGGAGTCTCATCTGTATGAGAACATTGATCCTCAAGAGTTTTATGATAAGCTTGAAAACGTTCTTCTAAATCAGAAAAAGGCTTACAAAGTGAATCTCGCGCTAGGTTACATTCTTTACGACCCTGTCAGCGACCAAGAATTCTACTTTTATCCAAATATCGCGAATACGGCTGTTTATGATAAGCCTTTTGTTGTCAATAGTCGTGCTGATGCACGCAAAATCGTTTCTGATATCAGAATTAGAGAGCTTGCCGACGGACTAAACTACCCAAAGTCTGGTGTAAAACTAAAAGCCATTACAGGCTTTAAAATTATTATCGATTATCGTGATCACGCATTAGGTGATAGCGATGCTGTCGTACCAGATTTTATTCAAAAACATCACTATATTATTAATTTCAAAAAGACAAACAACAAATGCGTTTTCTTTAATATTGCGTATCATAATCAAACTGAGCCAAAGAGACTTGATCGTCTCCAATCTTCCGTTAAAGATACATTTAAGCAATATTGTAACTTCAAGGATATCAAATACTCTTTAAGTCTTTACAAGAACTTTAAGCCGATTGATATCTTGAATTTTGATGAAATTGAAGAATGTTTCAAGTTAAACATTAACATTTATGGTTTAGATATCGAAACAAATAACGTTGAATGCATTAGGCCAACCAATAGCAGATATGAAGATACCATTAACATCCTATCCCACGACAATCATGCTTTCTATATCACGAATATTGATAAGGTACAGAGCAAATATATTTTGCTCGAAGTGCTCAATGGCTTTTAGTGATTGCTTTAAGCTAGCAGAGCACGCTAAAAATAAATGTGATCAAGTCAATATCGCTTCTTTTGTAAGAGAACCAACACCTTATTTACCTAATCGCAATACCATTCAGTCCTTATTGAATAAATATAAAATGAAAGGGGCGTCTCACTACATCGACCACTTTATTGCATTTGATCTTGAAGCCATCTTGGCACCGAAAAATGAAAAGCATGGAGAGAGCACTGAGTTCTATAATGAACATGTTCCGGTTAGCGCTAGTATATCTGACAACTTGACTAATGACATTAAATGCATCGTTAGTCCTCACCCTAAGGCATTAGTTCACGATATGATGCGCTATGTTCGTGAAATTCGAGACAAAATATTTGAGGCTCACGTGAACAAATTTAAGAATCTTATTATGACACTTATCGATACTCTAGGCCTTGCGATGCTGCCAGGTGCGAATTGCGAAGAAAAAATATTTAGCAAAGATTTATCCCGATGGATTAATCCTGATTTAACGTCTCCAGTTACAGAGGGTGGTAAAATAATCTATCCATCTTTAGCAGCATTACTCGACGAGAACTCTAGCGCTTTTGTCAATAAAGATGGTACTCGTCTATTGAATATTCTGAAGCAAGTACCCATTGTTGGTTTCAATAGTGGCAGCTATGATATCAATCTTATCAAGATCCATCTCTTCGAGATATTAAATGCATCGGGTAAAATGAAGGTAATTAAGAATGGTGGATACATGTCGATATCGACCAATCACTACAAGTTTCTAGATATCATCAACTATGTTCCTCAAGGTGTTAGCCTTGATAAATATCTTAAAACTTACATAGGCGAGTGCAAATGCAAAGATAAGATACGCTGTACTTGTGGATTGACTAAAGGTATCTTTCCGTATGAATATATCACAAGTTTTGATGTGCTTAACGAAACTACTATCCCACCACAATCAGCTTTTTATAGCAAGCTACGTAAAACAAACATAAGCGATAAGGATTATGAACGTTTACAATTCGTATGGTCTCACTATGAAATGAAATCGATTAAGGATCTTCTCATTTGGTATAATAATTTAGATGTAAAACCGTTTATTCTCGCAGTTGAAAAGCATCGAAAAATGTTTAAGGAATTTGATCTTGATATGTTCTTTGACGGCGTTAGTTTACCAGGGCTAAGTGAGAAAATCATGTATCAAACTGTGATGTCCAATCTTAAACGACCTTCTAACCGCGCAGCTCCAGCGTTTGATTTCCCTGAATCGAGATATTTAGGCTACATAAAACAAGATCAAGATGCGGGTCGTGATTTCTCAATGACTATGCAGCATCTTGAGGAACTGCTGCAAAAGCAGAAGTATCGCTGTGGATTATGTTACTTACCAGTGACAGAAGAGACCGCTTCAGCGGATCGAATCAACAATAAGATTGGTCATGAAGATGGAAACGTCTTGATTAGTTGCATCAAGTGTAATGTTGCACGTAAAGACATGTCGCTTGGTCTGTTTAGACACAAGAAGTTACTTGACTACAATGCCGATCGACTTATTTATTCTATTGATAAGGAAGAAAGTGAGATCTATCACAAAATGAAACGTAACATCGCTGGTGGTCCTTCAATTATCTTCAATCGATACGCCAAGCGTAATGTGACCGATATTCGAGGTGGTAAAAAGTGTAAGAAGGTTATTGGATATGATGCAAATGCTTTGTATCTATGGTGTTTAGGTAACGTGATGCCGTGCGGTCGTTTAACAACTATCGAGCCTTATCCCAAGATCATCGATGATATTAAAAACGATAAGCTATTCGGTTTTCTTGAATGTGATATCGAAACACCTGAACACCTCAAGGACTACTTTAGCGAAATGACACCTATCTTCAAGAACACTGATATTGATCCAAGTGAAGAAGTCATTGGTAGCCATATGTACGACTACAATCAGACATGTGGAAAGAATATGGCAAAGAAATCGCGCAAGCTTATTGGAAGCTATTTCGGTAAGCAAATCCTTCTATATACACCACTCCTGAAGTGGTATCTTAGCCACGGAATGGTCATTACTGAAACATATAGCTTCATCAAAGCGACCCCTAATAAACCATTTGAAAATTTTATGAATGAAGTATCGGATGCTCGACGAGAAGGTGATGTCACTATCGAATCAGCCTGTAGTATCATCAAAGAGAAATTGGAGAAGAATTACCCTGATAGGAAAGAGTTAATACAGATAATGGATCGGATCATTAAGCATCCAGATTCTTTCCGTTCATGGGATATAGATGTTGCTTTAAGCAAACTTGTGGGCAAGCAATATCTTGTTGAGATATATTACCTACTTGAAAAGCTGAAGCCGCTAGCGGAGGGTGAAGACAGAGCTATGCTCGCTGATATGATGAAGCTCGTTGGCAATGCTGCATTTGGTCGTAGTGGTATGGATATGGCTAAGCATCGTGAAGTAGCGTACGAGACGGATAAAGACGTTATTACTAAGGCTATTGAGCACTATACACACATATCAAAAACCGAGTTTGGTAACGATGTCGTTGAGTTAGTCAAGAGCAAACGACGAATCAAGCTCAACAATCCGATCCATGTATCTATAGCTATCTATCAGCTTGCTAAGCTTCGTATGCTCGAATTTTACTACGATTGCATCGATTTCTACTTTGATCGAAGTGATTTTCAGTATTAAGAAATGGATACCGATAGCGGTTATATTGCGTTCAGCTGTGAAAACCCATTTGAAGAGTGTATCAAGCCGGGCCTAGTTGAACATTTCAATGAAAATAAATATGCTTGGTTCCCTAGAGATGACACTTTAGAGAATGCAGCTTTTGATCGACGTACACCTGGTCTTTTCAAAGAAGAATTTAGATGTAATGCAATGGTATCATTGTCTTCAAAGAACTATATCTGCTATTTATCTGGTGAGGTTGATAAAGAAACTGGTAAAGAGAAGATAAAGCTATCAGCCAAGGGCGTTCAGAAGAGTAAAAATAGCGATGTTCTTACTCCTGAAAACTTTGAATCAGTTGTTAAAAATCGAGTAACCTTCAAAGGTAACAACACAGGCTTCCGTATTAGTAAAGAGACTAACTCTATCATCACGTATCGTCAAACCAAAACTGCTCTCAATTTTTGGTACGACAAGCGACAAGTTCTTGAAGATGGTATATCGACTCGCCCTCTTCCAATTTAAGTAGTTTCAAAAGGGCTTCGCCCTCAACTCGACGGTCCTCTGTCTCAAGCGCCTATATTCAAAGGCATTATACACATATAGGAGCTTTTATGGCTCATTTTTTTGTCGTATATTATAGAGCCGGCGCGACAAAATGGAGCGTCTCCTAAGCGAATTATACTACGATCCAAAGACTGGCTTTGTTGGGGTTAATGCTCTTTATCAGAAAGCTAAGCAGCTAGAGTCGAATATACGACTTAAAGATGTAAAAGAGTGGTACGCCAAACAAGCTGATATTCAGCGTTTTCAAGAACAGAAACGCAGCTTTGATGACTTCAAAATTACTTCGCATAATCCAAATAGCTGGCAAGCTGATTTGGCATTTTATAACAGTAAAGTGATACTTACGGCTATCAATATCAATAGTCGAATTGGGTTTGCTCATATTCTAAAGAATAAACAGTGGAGTAGTGTATCGAAAGGCATGGAATTGCTCGAAAAGCAAAAAGTTGATATCATAACAACTGATAATGGATCCGAATTCATGAATGCGCAAGCTCAAGCATATTTTCAAAGTAAGTCAATCACGCATTACAATAACGAAGCTGGAGATCATAACACGATGGGTAAGATCGAGCGCTTCAACAGAACGTTGAAATCGCGTTTAACTAAGATTAACAAACCGCTTACGGTTAAGCTACTCAGCGATGTTATATTCAATTACAACAACACAACTCATCGTTCGATCGGAATGACTCCAAACGAAGCGAAAGGCACAGTGATTGAAAGTGAATTAGAGTTCAACCGCGAGAAAATGGATAAACTTGAAACTAAGTTAGAGATTGGGAGTAGCGTTCTATATCGACTAAAAAAGAAACAATTTGGGAAAGAAGACGCGCGATGGAGTAAAGCTATTTACGAGATCGTAGGTATCGATGGTTATCGAGTTCAAATTCGCTCTAAGAATGGTCATACCCTCTATAAGTCGCCTAACGATATCAAAACTATTAATGATAAACCGACAGACTCACCCATCGAAAACAATCGGATTTATGAAGCTGAGCGAATATTGGAGCACAAAAAAAATGAAAAACGGCAAAGTGAAGTACCTTGTGAAGTGGAAGGGTTACGAAGAACCCACCTGGGAACCATTCTCAAATCTTCGTCTGATTAATAAAAATGAGCAGAGTACACTCGAAAAGGAATACTGGAAGAAATAAAAAAATATCAAGTAAATTATTCTTTACTTGATAGCTTAATGAATGGACGCTTAAAATCGCGCTTAGGCGACACCTTTCTTAACTTTGGCCTGAATATTGTTTCTTCAACTGGCTTACGTTTCGGTGGGATCTTAGAACTATCTTCTAGTAGCGTTGAGTTGTCATATACATAACCATCATCAAAAAGGTCATAGTCAATGAACTCTAGGTTCGCATCCATATTGACTATATATGTATCGTTATTTCTTACAGAAATTCAAAATATATTGTATACTATATACAGAGATTAGCTTATATCAAGTATGACTTGTAAAAAATGTGTAGAACTCGCCACGCTGCGTAGAAAGCTATGGGTGATTCAGGAGGTAAGTCGAATCAAATTCATGTTAACGAATCTTGATCCCGTTGTATCATACAGAAGAACGATAACTAACAGAAAATATGCACGAGAACTCGAAGATATATTTCGTATCCCGTTTCATCATATAAAGAAACGCTATTTATGTCTTTTAAATGAACGGAATCGTATCTGTCATTCATACGCGCCTTCATATCAACATGACTCGGTCATGCCAAGCTACTGGTGAATTATCACTACTTAATTTCAATCAATCAATATATAGTCATGTTTCCTTCATTCACAAGTCTAGCTCAACGTGAGCAAAAACGTCAAGAATTACTTGAGCGAACTCAACGACGACTACGTCAGGCTAAAATCAAACGAGTTATGTATTCAGAAGCACAATGGGCTACTGATGCTGATAAGTCTATATCGTTAAATAGCAGCAAGGTAGATAGCTCCACACAAACATCAAATACAAACCAGGTTTCAGTTTAAATGCAGTTCTTTTTTTCGATATTTGAATATACAAGTATGTTTCCTTCATTTACAAGTCTAGCTCAGCGAGAGCAAAAACGTCAAGAGCTACTAGAACGAGCTCAACGGCGTGTAAAACAGGTCAATGAAAAACGTGAAATGTATTCTGCTACACAATGGGCTACTGATCCTGATAAAGTCATCTCCCTTGGTAAGAAACCCACTCAGGATTCGAATGTTCAGGCTGGAGATGGTGATTTAAGTAACGCTTCAGTAGCGACTTCGACTCAGGCAGCTAAACCCGTTGTTGAAACGACCCCTCAGTCATCTGACACTTCGACAAGTGAGTCAGCGACAGTTGCCTCAACTGGGGACGATAAGAAATCGCAGGTCGACCCTCCAACGGAAAAATCTCTGGAAGTACCTGAAGTTATTCCTGATCCGGTAGCCAAAGGAAAAGAGGAAGATGTTTCTAATTCAGGAATTTCTGATGTATTCATTGCTAAGAAATGGATTTCAAATCTCTACAGATCCAATAAGAATTGGATTGCGCTGAAATTTAAACCAATCAAAACTAACGATACAGTAGATATGAATCGATACATCGGAGAAAACGGGAAATTGTTCAGGGTCAAAACAAACAATAGATCTAATTCTAAATACATCGATTGGGTTAAAACCGCCGAAGCTCTAATGCATCTTCGCTCTGATGGCGAGTCAAATAGTATTGATGAAGTCAGCTTGATGCGGGCGGAGGATGCTAACGCACCATATCAGAATATCACTGGTAATAAGCGACGTGAAGAGATGCCTTCCGATAGTTTGACAAATAAAATTCATGTACGCCCCACGTGGTTTCACGATGCGGCATCATCAACAGAGATTGATGAGGATCGTGCCAAATCGAAGCTTCTGTTCATGTTAAAATCGTACGGCAAAAAACTGATTGGATCCAATATTTCAATTAGACCAGTTCTGAAGGATGGAGAGATTCTAAGTAATCACGCTGTGATTATCGACTCCAAGGGTGATCTCAACGTTCGAAACCAAGAAACTAAGCGAAATAAGCGCTCACGTCTAGCCGATATCTCATGGTTATCGACACTGTCTTTATTTAGTAAGACTGTTAAATCAAGAGGATTAACATTTGAGTTTGAGCCATCGCCAGACACAATATTAGATACCGATCCAAACCGATTTAAATCAACTCAAGGCATTTGGTACAAAGGCAAGCTGGCAGGTCCAGACGTTGAAACGGATTTATCTGTCCCAGATGCTGAAGCGAAGTCAATTATCACGGATTATTTCGTTGAAGAAGCTAAAAATCTTGAAATATTCCCCATTCATTTGATTCCGATCGTAAGCGGGAAACCCAATGATAAATACTATTTCAGTGTGGTTAATGACAATCTCAAGGTTAGAAATAAAAACGTTAAGAAGCATCCATTGCTATCCGGTGAAGCTCATACAAACTTTTTCAAGCGCATACAATGGACCGCTACTCTTGATCTATTAATTAGCTACATTGGGGAGATGGAAACGTTTCTACATTCTTCGAATAAGCTTGATAAGGCAACAACTGAACCATTGACCAATTCTATTAATTTATTTGGATATATGCTAACCGCTCACGGGGTAAAGATCAGAAACCAGACCATCGACGATATTGACCCTGATGCATTTGCCGATCACTTCAAACAACTTCCGAGAGGCAGTGGTCTCAAGGGTCGTGGACTACGTGGGGCTGGTATGCGGCCTCTGGATGGTGTTAAGCGTAAAACCAATCAGACCTACAACTTGAATGATATTCAGGGTATGGCAACTCCCTCTGCTTATATATACCGCAAGCTTGGATCAAAGTTCATTCGTTTACCCGATCTCGATAAGCGAACCCTGACGATCGTTCAACCGAATCGGAAGAAAGTGGGACCTATGCGCGAAATCAGTGATAGTCTACAAGACATGATCAAGGATTTGGTATTCAGAAACGATATCAGTCAGGGCAAGTATGATATGCTCGCTGTCGATGATAAAAAGCTTTTTAAGGAGATTCTCAAAATGACCCATTTGCAGTACAATTTTGATCAACACCTAGAGGACCCGTTAGAAAGTTTACGAGCTGAATATGACAAGCTCAAAGGCGAAATCGAACTAGGAAATGATAATCCAAGTATTTTCAAGCAATTGAAAGTCATCACAGTTGATATGTACTCAAATAAGCTAATTTCTGATAATGAATTCAAACAGGTTATCACTCGTCTACTATAATCATGTTCTTCTTCAACCCGAGAATTATTTCCAGCTCCGGCGGGAGCTATGGTGACAATAGCGATCTTAACGTAGCTGAGCTCAAATCCATCATGAAAAACTTAATAATCAGTGAGCGACCTCAGCGAACACAAGCAGCAGTATGGGCTACCGATCTCGATAAGTCCCTCAAGAAAGTAGATGCTGATGTAGTAAAAAGTGAAGGCGGTCGTGTTTGGGCTTATCAGCCGAGAAGAGTCCAGAGGGCTCCGGGCGGGGACTTTGTCCCGCGCCAAAAAAAGACCAAAACGGTTAAAACGTTTGCTATCTAGAAAATAAAAGTTTTCGAGCATTGATTTTTTTTATCGCCTGTAAGATTACTTACCATTCACTCCAAAGAAACGTTTTCGAGAACCAATCCGCTGAAAACGGTTTTGTATTATCAATAGGTCCATGTCGCTTATAGTAACTACCCCTTCGCGTCTTATCATTGTGATTATAGTAACTATATGCTTTTAAGTTCGTGTCATCGTGATACTGGTCATAAGGAGTACCATCCCGCTTAATAGCACCAAAAGATACAACCCGGCCATCATCAAACACAGCATCATACTTCTTGTTTCTTTTAGTTGAAATGCGAAATGTATACTTGTTCATCTTTATGTTAGTTTAGAGAAAACTGTCTTTAATTCATCTAATTCTAACTTCAGCTCATTAAGCTCTTTCTGCTGCCGAAGGACAAGCTTGTGGAGCAAGCATGCCATTTTGCTATATTCGATACTGTATGATATCCCCTCCACGTCAACCTCTGGGTCCTCCACTTCTAATCCATCGCTTTTATGAAACGTTATACAATGCGGGAGTCCTGCCTTGAGCAAGTCCTGAGCACGGTATCCAAGCTGAAGAGGTACAGAGTCGTCATCAGTCTTATATCGGAACAGCAAAGGCTCTATGTTTAACATTTTATCACAAAAATCATCATTTAATGGAGTAAAATCCTTCTTCAAACGCTGATCACTCCAGCAGTACACTCCCGTTGAAGCCATCAGGGCACCCGAACAACATATACCTACCGCAACGCTTGATATAGGACCTACGGTACTTACCAGCCCTCCTGACGTCCGGAAATATGCGACTCCACTAGCACCAGCATCGATCGTGACAGTGGCTGTAGTCGTGCAATGAAGACCATACAACGGAGCCGTAATACCAATGCCAACTCTTCCAGCTGAGGTTATAGTCATTCTCGTGGAGTTATTAGTCATCATTCTAAAATCATTAGCACTAACGGTACCCATAACGACGCTCGTGGTGGAAGTAGAAGCTGCTCGGTTATCCATTTGAAATGCAAACAATAACTCAGAGGCGTTGCCATTACTCATACATAGGGGCATGTTATACGTTGCCGACCCATCATTAAACGAGTTGTTTGATTTGATAAACAGATTTGCATTTAAAGTGACTCCGGCCACTCCATAGCTTGCGTTTGAATATGGCGTATCGGTGTTGAACAACAATTTATCGACGGCACTGTAGCCCGTTCCACTACCGCTAACGAGGTACAAGCACCCACTCGATGGATTAGCACTCGAACCGAGTGTGTTAATACAAAAGGCATCGGTTGTAGTTGCTAAGGTATGGCAATATGGGTAGCCGGTTCGGTAATTGCGGCTAAAGCCGAAATCCAAAATATGCTTGATACTTTGTGATGCCCAGACAGATGCTGTTGCCTGTTTTCAATCGATTTGAAATAACGCTTGGCTAGTGGCACTAGCTCCAAGTTGAGATATTGAAGTCGCATTATCGCTTGCTACTAGATTCAAAAGAGGATATACAACATTAGAGGATATCGTCGAGCAGGTAGATGCGATCACTAATCCAGAGGTATCCGAGACTCGATATAGATTAATCGACTGAGTGTTCAGAGTTGACCCCCAGAATCGAACGTTATTGTTAGTCAATGAAAGTAGTAATAGAGCCCCATAACACGCTACCAGTTTTTACCACAAATGATTAATAGTGGTTTAAAGTATTATATTAGCAATATAATCACTTTTTCCCCATTACTAAAAATAGGGACTAGAAGGCTTGCCTAATATTTTTTTCCGGGGGAAGCTCTAGAGCTCTCTCATCCTATCGGATAATATTAACGATATAGAAAGCCTATTCCATAAAGTCGAAGCTTTAGTATATAATATAAAGTACAATCAGAATCATAATTCTCAGTATATAAAGTCAGTCCATCCTGATATAAGAAAATATAAAGTATAATAACAACATATCATACGATCAACCAACCAACCAACAACCAACAACAACGATGACTGGAACATCTAAGCTTCAAAAACTCATTGAAGCCCTTGGTGATTTAAGCGAATATGACTTTACTGGTTGGGTCTTAGATAATTCTGATGTACCTGATTGGGAGAAGAGCAGAGGTTGGGCTGAAAAGCTATATCCGTTCGCAAGCTTGGGAAATATCCCTTTAGCTATGGAGCAGTGTCATTGTAGTACACCTATTATTAACAATTATCTGATTGTTCATCGAGAGACTAAACGACTTGAATTTGTCGGTAGTAAATGTGTCAACAATTGGAAAGATACTAATGAGAAGAATCTGTTACGCAAACGTTGTTTTGATTGTCGCGAGCCAACGACGTGTGGTACAACACGTTGTAAGCAGTGTCGAAAATTTTGTAAATTACACAAACAGTGGCATGACGATAATTCAGTTCATACCAAAGAAAAATTTCCGCGTATTACTCAACAAATGCAAATATCAACACTACGTCAAGAAAAAGACATCGATTATGAATTTTATGATTCTGATGACGATTCTGATAATGATTCAGACTACGACTCTGAATATAACTACTTCTATGATCATGAAGACGACTATAGCTATGAAGCATATTTTGAACATTTAGCCGAAGTTGCTGAAGAAGAAGCTAAGCCATTTAATGAGAGAATTTTACGCTTTGGTAAGTATAAAAACAAGTCACCTTTATCATTAGTTGGTAAAGATGATGCCTACTTACAATGGCTAGTTAGTAGCGATGAATTAACAGAAACTGATAAAAATTTCATGGGAAAACTATTATTGAAAACCAGCATTCAGTTTGGTAAATATAGGGGCAAGACGTTTGAATGGATAAAGCATCACCAAGAAGGTTACTTTTCATGGTTAAAACGAAACGTTGATAAGTCGTATATTCCGTATTTGTAAATTCTGACGCAAATATTTTTTTTTGATCCGGTACCATACGCTGATCCGGTACCACACTGCATTGAAGCGATGCTAGTATACGTCGGCTATACGCTGAGCCGGTACACACTGCATCGAAGCGATGTCAGTATAGGAGTCTATAACAATCGCTAAAGCAGCGGTTCGACCATCAGCTTGACGTTTTATCCATAAGGCCTGCCGCTAAATCAGCGGTTCGACCATCAGCTTGACGTTTTATGCATAAGGCCTGCCGCTAAATCAGCATTTCGACCATCTGCTCGACGTTTTATCCATAAGGCCTACCGCTATATCAGCGGTTCGACCATCCTCTACCGCCCCCTCCCCCTCTTTGCACTAGCGCTAGAATCCCTCTCACAATCAATTATATTATCGCAGAGGTAAATTACCTGCACAAGTTATTAATTCGATGTTATTTATGGATTTGGATCGGCGGTGATGCATATGTCGCGTCTTATACGCGCTCTGATTGGCCCTAACTCGGTCCACCCTCTTCCGCTGGTCGAGGACTATACGCTGAGCCGGTACCACACTGCATCGAAGCGATGTTAGTATACGGCGACTATACGCTGAGACGGTACCACCAGTATCGAAGCGATGCTAGTATACGGCGACTATACGCTGAGACGGTACCACCAGTATCGGAGCGATCACACTATTATTTAATTTCTGAACGTGATACATATTAAGTCATAAATATAACAAGTCGTATCACAAAATAAGTATCATGGCGTATTCACCTGAAATGTATCTTGCTAGAAAAGAAGCTATTAAGGTGGTGCAGAAGCGTTACTACGAGAAGACACGCGCAACTCGACTAGCTAAGCAAAAAGAATACGACGATGCTCATCGTCAGGAAATCAATGAACTGAAACGTGAAAAATATAAATCAAAGCGACTTCCAACGAAAATTGATGTCACACAGACTTTAGAGGCTAAAATTGAAAGCAATGTGGACGAAATTAATTAATTTTAGTTATTTTTTTTTGTTTCGAGTCTTATATAAAGTCTATCCTAAAGGATAATTGAATTAATATAAAGTACACAATATAGTTTAAACTATAACCAGCGCATATATACAAAGATGCTTGCCAACGAACTCGAAGGACTGAAGAGATTAGGAATCAAAGCCATCAAATGGGGCACTAGCTACCGTGTTAAGGTTCGTGGTCGAACCAAAAAGTTGGTATATGTTAGCAACCCATCCAACTTAAAAAATAAGCAGCTTATTTCAAAATTTTAAAATGTTTCTATCAATGAGCTTAACAAGCACATGTCTTCAGATTATCGTGATGATCTTAAGTACAAGCATATGAAAGGAAATTTTGGCGAGTCTCATCTATATGAGAACATTGATCCTCAAGAATTTTATGATAAGCTTGAAAACGTTCTTCTAACTCAGAAGAAGGCTTACAAAGTGAATCTCGCCCTGGGTTATATTCTTTACGACCCTGTGAGCGATCAAGAATTCTACTTTTATCCAAATATCGCGAATACGGCTGTTTATGATAAGCCTTTTGTGGTCAATAGTCGCGCTGATGCACGCAAAATTGTTTCCGATATTAGAATGAGAGAACTTGCCGACGGATTAAACTACCCAAAGTCTGGTGTAAAACTTAAAGCCATTACAGGCTTTAAAATTATTATCGATTATCGTGATCACGCATTAGGTGACAGCGATGCTGTCGTACCAGATTTTATCAAAAAACATCAATATATTGTTGATTTTAAAAAGACAAACAACAAATGCGTTTTCTTTAATATTGCGTATCATAATCAAACTGAGCCAAAGAGACTTGATCGTCTCCAATCTTCCGTTAAAGATACGTTTAAGCAATATTGCAACTTCAAGGATATCAAATTCTCTCTAAGTCTATACAAAAACTTTGAGCCAATTGATATCATACATTTTGATGGGCTTGAAGAATGTTTCAAGCTAAACATCAACGTTTATGATTTAGATATCGAAACTAATAGTGTTCAATGTATCAGGCCAACCAATGCTAAATATGACGACACAATTAACATCCTATCGCACGATAACCATGCTTTCTATATCACAAACATCGATAAGGTGCAGAGCAAGTATATTTGTTCAAAGTGTTCAATGGCTTTTAGTGAGTGTTTTATGCTAGCAGAGCATACTAAAAATAAATGTGATCAAGTCAATATCGCTTCTTTTGTAAGAGAACCAACACCTTATTTACCTAATCGCAATACCATTCAGTCCTTATTGAATAAATATAAAATGAAAGGGGCGTCTCACTACATCGACCACTTTATTGCATTTGATCTTGAAGCCATCTTGGCACCGAAAAATGAAAAGCATGGAGAGAGCATTGAGTTCTATAATGAACATGTTCCGGTTAGCGCTAGTATATCTGACAACTTGACTAATGACATTAAATGCATCGTTAGTCCTCACCCTAAGGCATTAGTTCACGATATGATGCGCTATGTTCGTGAAATTCGAGACAAAATATTTGAGGCTCACGTGAACAAATTTAAGAATCTTATTATGACACTTATCGATACTCTAGGCCTTGCGATGCTGCCAGGTGCGAATTGCGAAGAAAAAATATTTAGCAAAGATTTATCCCGATGGATTAATCCTGATTTAACGTCTCCAGTTACAGAGGGTGGTAAAATAATCTATCCATCTTTAGCAGCATTACTCGACGAGAACTCTAGCGCTTTTGTCAATAAAGATGGTACTCGTCTATTGAATATTCTGAAGCAAGTACCCATTGTTGGTTTCAATAGTGGCAGCTATGATATCAATCTTATCAAGATCCATCTCTTCGAGATATTAAATGCATCGGGTAAAATGAAGGTAATTAAGAATGGTGGATACATGTCGATATCGACCAATCACTACAAGTTTCTAGATATCATCAACTATGTTCCTCAAGGTGTTAGCCTTGATAAATATCTTAAAACTTACATAGGCGAGTGCAAATGCAAAGATAAGATACGCTGTACTTGTGGATTGACTAAAGGTATCTTTCCGTATGAATATATCACAAGTTTTGATGTGCTTAATGAAACGACTATACCACCACAATCAGCTTTTTATAGCAAACTACGTAAAACAAACATAAGCGATAAGGATTATGAACGTCTACAGTTCGTATGGTCTTACTACGAAATGAAATCGATTAAGGATCTTCTCATTTGGTATAATAATTTAGATGTAAAACCGTTTATTATCGCAGTTGAGAAGCATCGAAAGATGTTTAAGCGCTTTGATCTTGATATGTTCTTTGACGGCGTAAGTTTACCAGGGCTAAGTGAGAAAATCATGTATCAAACTGTGATGTCCAATCTTAAAAGACCTTCTAAACGCCCAGCTCCAGCGTTTGATTTCCCTGAATCGAGATATTTAGGCTACATAAAACAAGATCAAGATGCGGGTCGTGATTTCTCAATGACTATGCAGCATCTTGAGGAATTGTTGCAAAATCAGAAGTATCGCTGTGGCCTCTGTTATTTACCAGTGACAGAAGAGACCGCTTCAGCGGATCGAATCAACAATAACATTGGTCATGAAGATGGTAACGTCTTGATTAGTTGCATCAAGTGTAATGTTGCACGTAAAGATATGTCGCTCGGTCTGTTTCGACACAAGAAGTTACTTGACTACAATGCTGATCGACTTATTTACTCTATTGATAAGGAAGAAAGTGAGATCTATCACAAAATGAAACGTAACATCGCTGGTGGTCCTTCAATTATCTTCAATCGATACGCCAAGCGTAACGAGACCTTAATTAGAGGTGGTAAAATATGTAAGAAGGTTATAGGCTATGACGCAAATGCTCTGTATCTATGGTGTTTAGGTAACGTTATGCCGTGTGGTCGTTTAACAACTATCGAGCCTTATCCCAAGATCATCGATGATATTAAAAACGATAAGCTATTCGGTTTTCTTGAATGTGATATCGAAACACCTGAACACCTCAAGGACTACTTTAGCGAAATGACACCTATCTTCAAGAACACTGATATTGATCCAAGTGAAGAAGTCATCGGTAGCCATATGTACGACTACAATCAGACACGTGGAAAGAATATGGCAAAGAAATCGCGCAAGCTTATTGGAAGCTATTTCGGTAAGCAAATCCTTATATATACACCACTCCTCAAGTGGTATCTTAGCCACGGAATGATCATTACTGAAACATATAGCTTCGTTAAAGCGACCCCTAATAGACCATTTGAAAATTTTATGAATGAAGTATCTGACGCGCGGCGTCAAGGTGATGTCACTATTGAATCCGCATGCGCTATCGTCAAAGGTAAATTAGAGAAAAATCACCCCGATATGATAGAGTTAATACAGATGATGGATAGGATCATTAAGAATCCAAAATCGTTCTCTCTCGCCGATATAGATGATGCTTTAAGCAAAACGTCAGGTAAGCAACGTCTTGTTGATATATACGAGCTGCTTGAAAATATGAAGCCGTTAGCGGAGGGTGAAGACAGAGCTATGCTCGCTGATATGATGAAGCTCGTTGGTAACGCTGCTTTTGGTCGTAGTGGTATGGATATGGCTAAGCATCGTGAAGTAGCGTACGAGACGGATAAAGACGTTATTACTAGGGCTATTGAGCACTACACTCATATATCAAAAACCGAGTTTGGTAACGATGTCGTTGAGTTAGTCAAGAACAAACGACGAATCAAGCTAAACAATCCGATCCATGTATCTATAGCTATCTATCAGCTCGCTAAGCTTCGTATGCTAGAATTTTACTATGACTGCATCGATTTCTACTTTGATCGAAGTGACTTTCAGTATCAAGAAATGGATACCGATAGTGGCTATATTGCGTTTAGCTGTGAAAACCCATTTGAAGAGTGTATCAAGCCGAACCTAGTTGAGCATTTCAATGAAAATAAATATGATTGGTTTCCTAGAGATGACACTTTAGAGAATGCAGCTTTTGATCGACGTACACCTGGTCTTTTCAAAGAGGAATTTAGATGTAATGCAATGGTATCATTGTCTTCAAAGAACTATATTTGCTATCTATCTGGCGAGGTTGATAAAGAGACTGGTAAAGAGAAGATAAAGCTATCAGCCAAAGGCGTTCAGAAGAGTAAAAATAGCGATGTTCTTACTCCTGAAAACTTTGAATCAGTTGTCAAAAATCGAGTAACCTTCAAAGGTAACAACACAGGCTTCCGAATTAGTAAAGAGACTAACTCTATCATCACGTATAGTCAAACCAAAACTGCTCTCAATTACTACTACGACAAGCGCCAAATTCTTGAAGATGGTATTTCGAGTCGACCTCTTCCAATCTAAGTAGTTTCAAAAGGGCTTCGCCCTCAACTCGACGGTCCACTGTCTCAAGCGCCTACATTCAAAGGCATTATAAAAATATAGGAGCTTTTATGGCTCATTTTTTTGTCGTATATTATAGAGCCGACGCGATAAAATGGAGCGTCTCCTAAGCGAATTATACTACGATCCAAAGACTGGCTTTGTTGGGGTTAATGCTCTTTATCAGAAAGCTAAGCAGCTAGAGTCGAATATACGACTTAAAGATGTAAAAGAGTGGTACGCCAAACAAGCTGATATTCAGCGTTTTCAAGAACAGAAACGCAGCTTTGATGACTTCAAAATTACTTCGCATAATCCAAATAGCTGGCAAGCTGATTTGGCATTTTATAACAGTAAAGTGATACTTACGGCTATCAATATCAATAGTCGAATTGGGTTTGCTCATATTCTAAAGAATAAACAGTGGAGTAGTGTATCGAAAGGCATGGAATTGCTCGAAAAGCAAAACGTTGATATCATAACAACTGATAACGGTTCCGAATTCATGAATGCGCAAGCTCAAGCATATTTTCAAAGTAAGTCAATCACGCATTACAATAACGAAGCTGGAGATCATAACACGATGGGTAAGATCGAGCGCTTCAACAGAACGTTGAAATCGCGTTTAACTAAGATTAACAAACCGCTTACGGTTAAGCTACTCAGCGATGTTATATTCAATTACAACAACACAACTCACCGTTCGATCGGAATGACTCCTAACGAAGCGAAAGGCACAGTGATTGAAAGCGAATTAGAGTTCAACCGCGAGAATATGGATAAACTCGAAACTAAGTTAGAGATTGGGAGTAGCGTTCTATATCGACTAAAAAAGAAACAATTTGGTAAAGAAGACGCGCGATGGAGTAAAGCTATTTACGAGATCGTAGGCATCGATGGCTATCGAGTACAACTTCGCTCTAAGAATGGTCATACACTCTATAAGTCGCCTAACGATTTCAAAACTATTAATGATAAACCGACAGACGCACCCGTCAAAAACAATCAGATTTATGAAGCTGAGCGAATATTGGAGCCCAAAAAAATGAAAAACGGGAAAGTGAAGTACCTTGTGAAGTGGAAGGGATACGAAGAACCCACCTGGGAACCATTCTCAAATCTTCGTCTGATTAATAAAAATGAGCAGAGTACACTTGAAAAGGAATACTGGAAGAAATAAAAAATAACAAGTAAATTATTCTTTACTTGATAGCTTAATGAATGGACACTTAAAATCACGCTTAGGCGACACCTTCTTAACTTTGGCCTGAATATTGTTTCTTCAACTGGCTTACGTTTCGGTGGGATCTTAGAACTATCTTCTAGTAGCGTTGAGTTGTCATATACATAACCATCATCAAAAAGGTCATAGTCAATGAACTCTAGGTTCGCATCCATATTGACTATATATGTATCGTTATTTCTCACAGAAATTCAAAATATATTGTATACTATATACAGAGATTAGCTTATATCAAGTATGACTTGTAAAAAATGTGTAGAACTCGCCTCACTGCGTAGAAAGCTATGGGTGATCCAGGAGGTAAGTCGAATCAAATTCATGTTAACGAATCTTGATCCCGTTGCATCATATAGAAGAACGATAACTAACAGAAAATACGCACGAGAACTCGAAGATATATTTCGTATCCCATTTCATCATATAAAGAAACGATATCTAAGTCTTTTAAACGAAAGAAATCGTATCTGTCATTCATACGCGCCTTCATATCAACATGACTCAGTCATGCCAAGCTACTGGTGAATTATCACTACTTTATTTCAATCGGTCAATATAGAAGTATGTTTCCTTCATTCACAAGTCTAGCTCAACGAGAGCAAAAACGTCAAGAATTACTTGAGCGAACTCAACGACGACTACGACAGGCTAAAATCAAACGAGTTATGTATTCAGAAGCACAATGGGTGACAGATGCTGATAAGACTATCTCCTTAAATAGCAGCAAGGTAGATAGCTCCACACAAACAACAAATACAAACCAGGTTTCAGTTTAAATGCGGTTCTTTTTTTCGATATTTGAATATACAAGTATGTTTCCTTCATTTACAAGTCTAGCTCAGCGAGAGCAAAAACGTCAAGAGCTACTAGAACGAGCTCAACGGCGTGTAAAACAGGTCAATGAAAAACGTGAAATGTATTCTGCTACACAATGGGCTACTGATCCTGATAAAGTCATCTCCCTTGGGAAGAAACCCACTCAGGATTTGAATGTCCAGGCTGGAGATGGTGATTTAAGTAACGCTTCTGTAGCGACTTCGACTCAGACAACTAAACCCGTTGTTGAAACGCCCTCTCAGTCATCTGATACTTCGACAAGTGAGCCAGCGACAGTTGCCTCAACTGGGGACGATAAAAGATCGCAGGTCGACCCTCCAACGGAAAAATCTCAGGAAGTACCTGAAGTTATTCCTGATCCGGTAGCTAAAGGAAAAGAGGAAGATGTTTCTAATTCAGGAATTTCTGATGTATTCATTGCTAAGAAATGGATTGCAAATCTCTACAGATCCAATACGAATTGGATTGCGCTGAAATTTAAACCAATCAAAACTAACGATACAGTAGATATGAAGCGATATATCGGAGAAAACGGGAAATTGTTTAGGGTCAAAACAAACAATAGATCTAATTCTAAATACATCGATTGGGTCAAAACCGCCGAAGCTCTAATGCATCTTCGCTCTGATGGCGAGTCAAATAGTATTGATGAAGTCAGCTTGATGCGGGCGGAGGATGATAACGCACCATATCAGAATATCACTGGTAATAAGCGACGTGAAGAGATGCCTTCCGATAGTTTGACAAATAAAATTCATGTACGTCCCACGTGGTTTCACGATGCAGCATCATCAACAGAGATTGATGAGGATCGAGCAAAATCTAAGCTTCTGTTCATGTTAAAATCCTATGGCAAAAAACTGATCGGATCCAATATTTCAATAAGACCAGTTCTGAAAGATGGAGAGATTCTAAGTAATCACGCTGTGATTATCGACTCTAAGGGTGATCTCAACGTTCGAAACCAAGAAACCAAGCGAAATAAGCGCTCACGTCTAGCCGATATCTCGTGGTTATCGACACTGTCTTTATTTAGTAAGACTGTTAAATCAAGAGGATTAACATTTGAGTTTGAGCCATCGCCAGACACAATATTAGATACCGATCCAAACCGATTTAAATCAACTCAAGGCATTTGGTACAAAGGCAAGCTGGCAGGTCCAGACGTTGAAACGGATTTATCTGTCCCAGATGCTGAAGCGAAGTCAATTATCACGGATTATTTCGTTGAAGAAGCTAAAAATCTTGAAATATTCCCCATTCATTTGATTCCGATCGTAAGCGGGAAACCCAATGATAAATACTATTTCAGTGTGGTTAATGACAATCTCAAGGTTAGAAATAAAAACGTTAAGAAGCATCCATTGCTATCCGGTGAAGCTCATACAAACTTTTTCAAGCGCATACAATGGACCGCTACTCTTGATCTATTAATTAGCTACATTGGGGAGATGGAAACGTTTCTACATTCTTCGAATAAGCTTGATAAGGCAACAACTGAACCATTGACCAATTCTATTAATTTATTTGGATATATGCTAACCGCTCACGGGGTAAAGATCAGAAACCAGACCATCGACGATATTGACCCTGATGCATTTGCCGATCACTTCAAACAACTTCCGAGAGGCAGTGGTCTCAAGGGTCGTGGACTACGTGGGGCTGGTATGCGGCCTCTGGATGGTGTTAAGCGTAAAACCAATCAGACCTACAACTTGAATGATATTCAGGGTATGGCAACTCCCTCTGCTTATATATACCGCAAGCTTGGATCAAAGTTCATTCGTTTACCCGATCTCGATAAGCGAACCCTGACGATCGTTCAACCGAATCGGAAGAAAGTGGGACCTATGCGCGAAATCAGTGATAGTCTACAAGACATGATCAAGGATTTGGTATTCAGAAACGATATCAGTCAAGGCAAGTATGATATGCTCGCTGTCGATGATAAAAAGCTCTTTAAGGAAATTCTCAAAATGACCCATTTACAGTACAATTTTGATCAGCACCTGGAGGACCCGTTAGATAGTCTAAGAGCTGAATATGACAAGCTCAAAGGCGAAATCGAACTAGGAAACGATAATCCGAGTATTTTCAAGCAATTGAAAGTTATCACAGTTGATATGTACTCAAATAAGCTAATTTCTGATAATGAATTTAAACAGGTTATCACTCGTCTACTATAAACATGTTCTTCTTCAACCCGAGAATTATTTCCAGCTCCGGCGGGAGCTATGGTGACAATAGCGATCTTAACGTTGCTGAGCTGAAATCCATCATGAAAAACTTAATAATCAGTGAGCGACCTCAGCGAACACAAGCGGCGGTATGGGCAACCGATCTCGATAAGCCCCTTAAGAAATTAGATGCTTCAACCCAGACTGAAGGCGGTCGTGTTTGGGCTTACCAGCCAAAGAAAAAAAAGACGAATACGGTTAAAACGTTTGCTATCTAGCAAAGAAAAGTTTCCAAGCATTGATTTTTTTAGCTCCAAAGAAAAGTTTTCGAGAACCAGTCAGCTGTGTATGGTTTTGTATCGTCAATAGGTCCATGTCGCTTATAGTATCTATCCCTTCGCTTCTTATCATTGTGATCATAGTCGCTATATGCATTTAAGGTCGTGCGATCGCGATACTGGTCATAAGGAGCGCCATCCCGCTTAACAGCACCAAAAGATACAACCCTGCCATCATCAAACACAGCATCATACTTCTTGTTTCTTCGAGTTGAAATGCGAAACGTATACTTGTTCATGCTTATGTTAGTTTAGAGAGAACTGCATTTAATTTTAATTTCAGCTCATCTATTTCCTTTTGCTGCCGAAGGACAAGCTTGTGGAGCAAGCATGCCATTTTGCTATATTCGACACTGTATGAAATCCCCTCCACGTCAGTCTCTGGGTCCTCAATTTGCAAACCATCGCTTTTATGGAACGTAATGCAATGCGGGAGACCTGCTTTGAGCAAATCCTGTGCTTTGTATCCAAGCTGAAGCGGTACCGAATCATCATCGGTTTTGTATCTAAATAGCAAAGGCTCAATGGATAACATTTTATCACAAACATCATCTCCCAACCTAGTAAAATCCTTCTTCAAACGCTGATCACTCCAGCAATAGACCCCGGTTGAAGCCACCAAGGCACCCGAGCAACAAATCCCCACCGCAACGCTTGAGATAGGCCCCACCGTACTCACCAATCCGCCTGATGTTCTGAAGTATGCAACTCCACTAGCACCAGCATCGATTGTAACTGATACGGTACTAGTGCAATGGAGACCATATAACGGAGTATTAGTGCCGATGCCGACGCGTCCAGCGCTAGTAATAATCATTCTGGTAGAGTTATTAGTCATCATTCTGAAATCATTAGCTGATACCGTACCCACCACGATTGATGTTGTGCTCGTTGAAGCAGCTCGATTATCCATCTGGAACGCAAAAAGCAGTTCAGAGGTGACGTTGCCATTGCTCATGCATAGGGGCATATTCCATGTTGTAGTTCCATCATTAAAAGTATTGTTCGATTTGATAAACATATTGCCATTACAAGTGAATCCGGCCACTCCGTAGCTAGCGTTGCTATATGGTGTATCGGTGTTGAACAACAATTTATCTACGGCAGAATTTCCAACTCCGCTTCCGCTAACGAGGTACAAGCACCCCGAACTGGGGGCAACTCCTGAGCCCAATGTATTGATACAAAAAGCGTCGCTAGTAGTAGCTAAGGTATGGCACACAAGGTAGCCGGTTCTATAATTCCTAGAGAAACCGAAATCGAGCATATGTCTAATCGATTGGCTTGGCCAAGTAGAAACGGTTGATTGTTTCCAATCAATTTGAAATAGCGATTGCGAAACGGAACTTGCCCCCAATTGAGAAATGCTTTGGGCGTTCTCACTCGCTACTAAATTCAATATCGGATATACAACGTTAGAGGATATTGTCGAACAGGTCGATGCGATAACTAACCCAGTAGTGTCCGAGGCTCGGTATAGATTGATAGATTGGGTATTTAAAGTTGACCCCCAGAAGCGTATGTTATTATTGGTTAGAGACTGAGATCCTGAGCTTCCTAAGCCGAAAGTTAAGCCATTAGCAACTAGATTTGAAGCTATCATAGAAGACGCTCCGAGGTAGGCTCCACCCTGACATTGGATCGCTCCAGTACTAGAACTCGTTGATGCATCCGTGCCCGAAATGGACAGAGTAGTAAGACCACTCAATGATCGAGAAGCTCCGGCAAAAGTAAGATTGCCTTGTATATTTTGTGATCCGTAGATATCGAGCTCGCAGGATGGGACCGTTTGCTTGATACCGACATAACCATTATTGGACACAACTAATGTTGTGATGTTATTGACGCCAAAACCGATATAATTGTTGTTCAGATTAGATGAGTTGTGATAGAATCCGATGCTGCCAGACATATCAGCTGATACGCTTTTTCCAATATTTAAAAAGCACTGATTATTGTTTAGATTCGGCATGAGAATCTTGCCAATCGAACCATTGGTTCCGCTAGCTGATGACGATAGAGTAGTTAGTGTTCCAGTTAGGTTTGTTGCCGATAAAGAGCTGATACCAGTGATGTTGCTCGAGCTATCAAGCACAAGAGCTTTAGAGGCAGCTGCTGTACCTGGCGTGATGCTTAGAGTATAACCTGGCGCTGACACTACGGATGAACCGTTCACAGTCAAGCTAGAGCAGCTCAGCGCCCCAATACCGCTAATATCACCCCCTGTTCCAGGGACAAGGGCAACACCGGGTGTCGCTGTCCCTTGAGTGATTCCGGTAATGTAGGTTAGTCGATAGTCATTCTTACTTAGATAAAGCGTCTGGGCGTAATCATACGTTAGAAATCCACTAGCATCCAGTGAGAGGTAAAATGCTGGATTATAAACGGGAGAATTGAATACTGGTTGAGGATAGCTAAATCCGCTCATGTTTGTTTTGTCTCAAGCTATATATAGATTCAGCTATTTTTGTACACAATCATGAGTGGTATCCCCGATTATGGCGGTTCTCTCCCAAAACAGTATCAAGATGCTAAAAACCCAATCATTAAGGATTTAGATATTCCAGCGTTGTATCGTATGATAATGCTCGCACCGAGTGGAAGCGGTAAAACGAATATGGCTTTTCATATTATTAAGCATTCACCTAACGTATACGCTTATCTCCACGTGATATGTCGCAATCCGAACCAACCTCTCTATGACTATCTCAGAGATAAATTAGATGGTTTCATATCGTTTTACGATCCAGATAGTGCACCTAGCGTAGATCAGACTCGCAGAACACCTCTTTCTTCGAAGAAACCCGAGCTCGTCATATTTGATGATATCACCTCTGATAAACATATTCTTGAAAAGTTAGTCTCTACTTACTATATTCGATGTCGGCATTATAAACTATCATCGATTCTGCTTGCACATTCTTTCTTCTCTCTGCCGAAGCTTATTCGTCTCAATAGTGAGCTATGTGTTATCCTGAAAGCAAACTCCAAACGAGATCTAAAAATAATTCTTAAGGACTTCAACCTACCCGGTATAAGTGAGGAAATGATCTTTAGAGCGTATAACCGATGCACTTCTCATATTGGTCAAGCTTTGGTAATCGACGGTATCAGAGGGGAGATGAGACGAAACTTTGATAAGGTGTTGGATAAAGAAGAGCTCATGTAAAAAAAAATCGGTGTAAAGTATTAGTTATCAGATATACGGCAAAATAATTATATCATCAAAATTTCAAGCTTTGTAAAGCTCGATAGCACTAATTTAGTCCAAGATGGCACATATTCGACTTGGAAATATTCGTTTCCTGGGTCAGCTGCCAATTTCAATGATACTGTTTGCGCGATTCAATCAATCACGATGTACAACAGCGAATACAACATTGATGCCATGCAGTTTCAGAACACTTCATTTAAAGTAGAAGTACCAACTGCTGCAACTACAACTACGATCAGTATTAACCTCCAAGATGGTATCTATCAGTATGATGATATCAATCGTAGTATCCAGACTGCTCTAGTTAATGCTGGTGCATATCTGATTGACGCATCGGGTAATAATGTGTTCTACATTAAAATGAGTGAAAATAGCGTCTATTATGCATGCCAGGTTGATTTCTCTCCAACTCCGACGAGTCTTCCTGTTGGTTATACGAGACCTGCAACTGGTTTATACTCTACTGGTGGCACTGGTTTGCCTACGACTAGCCGCGTTCCTCGTCTCATTATTGACAACGTTGAATTCGGGAAGGTAGTTGGCTTGACAGCGGGTACATATCCATCGACATCTGCTACCGTCGCTAGCGCTCAGCTTTCAAATATTATTCCTCAAATTCACCCTACTAGTTCGTATATCGTTCGATGTGATTTAATCAAAAACGATTATGTAGCATCAGGCGATATTATCAGTGCTTTCGATAGAGGCGATGCCGCGATAGGAAAGCTGATATCTTACAAACCGAGTCAATACGCGTGGATGAACACTCACAATGGATCGCGATCAACAATCACCATTAGTATCTACAATCAAAATGATAAAAAGGTGATTTTCCGTGATACTTCAGTCTCAATAATGCTCCTACTCAGACAAAAAAAGTAAGTTATGCTTATTTTTTTTCTTACAATGTGAAAGATCCTCCGGACTTGCACCTCGCTCTGAGCGCAGCCATCTTCGCCTTCATCTCAGGTGATCCTTTAGCTAATTTCTTACCCTTAGGTTTGGCTACTCCAACACCGTAACGTCGGCGAACCTCGCCTCGAACTGATTTGATTAGATTCTCGTGTTCAGGTTTGGTAGCCTTACTAAGCAGGAACTTTTCACCAGCATCAACTGCATCGGTGATGAGACCCTTGCGCTTAGCATAACCGAGAGCATTCTTCGCTGCCTTCTTGACGTCAGCCATTGATACTCTTCCGCCTTCTTCTCGACATCACTATCAGAATCATAAATACCGATACCAGTGAGAGACTTGATGGCAGCTCTTGCCGGAATCGCAGCGGTTGGTTGGCCAGCATAGGTTGCTAAAGCTGGAACAGCTGCATCCACTGCCTTGCTCAGCACTCCGCTGTCTTTAGCAAATTTAAAAGCCGATTTGATACCTCCCCACACTTTGGACCATATAGACCCGCCTTGAGCCCTCTTGTAACCCTTTTTGACCTCGTGTCGCGTAATGTCAAGTCTGACACCCCGACCAGCTTTGCGTGCCTTAAGTGCCTTCTCATATGAAGCCGGGTGTAGATGAATGAGAGAACCGCTACCCTTCAGCTCATTGGATGTGAGACTGATCTTACCAGTCTTGAAAGCCTTAGCCAACTTTCGTGCTGGGATGTCACTGGAGATCGTTAATTCGCGATACATGATTATAATCTATATCTTCTGAATTAAATATTATTCAAGAATAGTCAAATTAAGATCTTTCATATTTTTAAATACATCTGGCTTGTTATACTGCTTCGAATAGAGCCATAGTATACACCAAATCCCGCAGTATTCACCGTACGCACTTTGTAGCTGTCGAGTATAATATCGCTTGATACCATACCTGGTCGGTGGACCTTCCCCCATACTGTCGAAATATTGACCATTACACACTGTCGTCCAGTGTCCTATATCAAGATTAGGTGGTCGAAGCAGTATGAGGAACGATCCTTTCTTTGGGAGTGGCTTCGTTATTTCATTGGACTCCAATATATCATCTAGCCTAATATTTAATTTGTCAGCGAGTTCAATCAAATCATGATCACTAGTGATCGGCTTGATTAGGTCGGCCATAATAATTAATTTATTCTCTGAAATTTATTTCAGAGCAAAGACACGATCCCACTGACCGTCCGATTTTCCATAATTTTATCTCTTGGTAATTTATGTACCATTTTTTCGATACTATTAAGAGTCCTCACTAAATGTAAGTTATAAGGGATTGTCAGCCTACAGAAGTCAATACCCCTACTACTTTATATATTACGTGCGTGTTGCCTGTGTCGTCGCCCTCCCTTATAAGTGCGAAATTCTGATAGACGTGCGGGTTGCGCGAAGGTAGTACCATATCTCAAACGGGTTGTTGATCATACTGAGAGCTGGTATTGATAACGCTATTACGATAAAACCTTCGAGTGGCCTTGTCGCGAGCTATTTGGACCCGCGCCGGGCATAGCAGTGTATATTATAATACATGTGCTTTGATGTAGGTGCCCTTACTGACACACTGTATACAGTACTGCCGCGCCATCTCCACCTTTAAACGTTACCTAAATTTCAGAGCTTCTTCGTGCCCCGCACGACTTTGTTGAAAGTATATAAAAGACCATATAGAATCAACTATGAGCGAGACACAACTATCCGATCAATATTTATACCAAAGCTCTCTAAAGAGCGACCCGGAGATCAAGGTATCTTCTGGCAAGCGTGTACCCTTTGTTATCGATCTAAATCAGGGTTCGTACCAGAATGGTGTTATTACCATTGATGCTACGGCTCAGCTGAATGGCTCGGAAGGGTTTGCATGCCTTCGCGATGCTTACCTTATGCTTCCGTACAAGGTTTCGATGAAGAATGCTGGTACTGCGCAAACCGCTGCCGCTAATCGACTATGTGCTACGTTAAAGTGCGGCAACTGGAACGTAATTGACTCCATGTCGCTCGAACTAAATGGCAAGACTATCGTGAGTATGGCTGACTACAAGCTATTCTGGAACAATATCCGTGCTCAAACCGGATACAGTACTCAGTACGTCGAGAAGCATGGTTCTGAATCTTTCCTATACCCCGATGCCGGCCAGTCTGTATCGTACAGCTCTGGAACGAACTCAACAAACGGTGACGGTTATTCGAACAATGCTGCGTTTTCCTCTATATTCTCCGCCTCTGCTCCTCCTGGTGGCGCTACAATTGCTAATGACGGGTTTGTAAAGCGTCTCTTGTCGAACCCTCCCAATGCTGGTGCTGATTTCACTTCTTCTTGGCCATCCGTAGGTGGTGCTAGCGCTTCGACTACAATTGCTAACCAAACTAGTCGCGGTGCTTTCGTTGCTGGTGCATCTACTGCTAACGCCATTATGGGCACGTGGAATTACATGCTCAAGATTAAACTTACCGATCTTCACCCGATTTTCAAGGAGCTAGATCTTATGGCTAATCCTCAGATCCGTCTACGTTTCCGTGTCAATCAGGGTACCGCTGCCGTCGCTGTTGATTCAGGAAAGGGAATGTCGCTGACTTCTACCACTCTTGCAAGCGGTAATACATGTCCGGTTATGATTGCTGCCTCCTCCAGCGGTAATCCAATGTCTGGTGTTCTGGCTGCCTCAGCTGGATTCAGTATCGCGTGGGGTGCTATCGTGAATGCCCTTGAGCCTACGATTGATGGAACATACATGCCTTTCACGACGACTCGTCTTTACGTTCCGTTCGTACATCTTGAGAATCCTCAAGCTATCATTAGCAAACCTGTTAAGAAGGTGCGATTCAATGATTGTTATGCGCAATGGTTTAACCAACGCGCTGGTGTCGGTAAGCAATCGAATCAGCTTAATGCCGCATTCGATTTGCAACTATCGGCTTCAGTAAAGAATGCAAAGTATGTTATTGTCCTGCCGTTTGCTGAGCAGACTGGTAACTTTGCCAGTGCAGCTGTACAAGAATTCCAATCGCCCTTTGACACGGCCCCGTGGACGCTTCAACCCGGTTCGTCGATTAGAAACTTTAATGTACGTATTGGTTCGACGCAAGCATTTGACATTAGCCACGACTATGAGGTCCATCACTTCACGAATGAAATTGCTAAGATCGGTGCCATCAATGGTGATCTAACGCCTGAACTGGTGAATGGTCTTCTTGACTATCAAACTTGGTCGTTAACTAACCGCGTCCTCATCGCTGATGTTAGTCGTCTTACCGATAAGGATGTCCCGCAAGCTATTCAGATCCAAGGTGTGAACGCTGGATGTCAAGGAACTAACATATTGGTGATCGTCGTTAGCGAGCAAGAGCTAACCTATAATCGCCTCACAGGCGAAGTAGAAGATTTTACCACAGCTTAGATAATTAATTTAAAAAAAATGGATGTTATGTCTATCCTGTATATAGATACCATGTCAACAACGATTACATTCGGCAAGTATAAGAATTCTTCCATTGAAGAAATCTTCGCTAAGGATCCCGGCTATTGCCGGTGGTTGAATAATCAACCAAACTTAGTAAATGAAGAAGTTAAAAAGTTTCTAATGTCGAATTTATCTCAGGATGACGGTGATGACTACGTGATGAATTGGGGCAAGTACAAAGGAAGAAAGTTAAAAACTGTTCATCAACTTGATCCTGAGTATACCGATTGGTTACGTAACAACAATTTTGTTAAAGAGAAGTGTTCACGTCTAGTCAAAGAACTTGATCAACTTCATTAAACGATGGATTTTTTTTTATCTTTTATAAATGAGCAAAAAAAATAGCTGATGGGTCGTCTAATTAGCCCATAGCTGTGAAGAATTCTTCGATATCATCAAATTGATTCATTTGCTTTTGAATGCGGCAAGGATGCATTACGGTTGCAATTAGTTCTTCGGTGATATGGTTTTTGAAATAGGTTTTATGCTTAGGGAAACCCTTGCGCATTACATTCATGTTGGCTTTAGTATAATACGGTAGAAGCAAATACAATGTCAAATCTGTAACGGGCCTAGTGAGTACCCGTCACTAGCTTACACGTAGCGGTGAGGAAGCGTCCAGTTCTCAGTAATACTGAGACCAAGTATTAAGTCCGAAGTAAAATCAACTCTGTTTTATTATTGGGACCAGGGCGGGGGCCCGTGGTCTAATGTGAACCACTCAAATGCAGGTCAGCAGCTGATTGGCTGGAATGGGGTCTGGCTCCCCCACTTTCAGCCAATCAGATGATGACATGTCAGCACACGCTAGCCGTGTGCTGCTGTGCCTACTTATGTAATATCTGTAAGAGATCTACCTACTTATGTAAATGGAGGGCCCATTACATCACCCTCCTCTCAAAGTTGCGCTTACGCAACGTAAGCGCAAATAACACTGGAAAACAACTGAAGACAACCGCGGGACGACGAACGCGGTAGTCGGCGACCGACGCAGCTTGGACGACGGACATAGCGCTCGGCAACGAGCGCGAGCACGGAGAGTAGCGCCTCGGTGAGTGTGGAGACCCGAGATGGCGATCAGCGCAACGCGACTCTTCGAAGCGACCCTTCGAAGTAACGACTGACCCGAGGAGAGGACCGTCGACTCGACTTGACGCACGAGCAGGATCAGCTTGGACATCTTCATCGCCGGTGACTGACGGCGGCGCGGTGCAGTGCGCAAGAGCGCTCAATTCCATCCTGGTGCACGTGGGTTCAATCCCCACGCGAGACACACGCTTCGTTCACGATGCGTGAGCGTCCTGAGCTTTTCCACGCGCGGTTCGACATCATCAAGCGTTGAACACTCGGCCACCGAGACACATATCCATTGCAGGACACATCGTGGACACTCCACGTGAAGACGCACTCAGGCGCTGAGTGCACGCTGGATCGAAGCTCGTCGGTGGTGGAGGTCTTGGGCGTCACGAACATCAGCATGAGCGCGTCGAGTGACACTTGTGGCGACACAAGAGAGGGCGGATGCCGGAGCTTGAGGTCGGGGCTCAGCTCGGAGTCGGAAGGCACGCTTGGTGTTGAAGCTTGGTTCCACAGTCAAGGTCGTCATCGAGGTGGCTCGAAGTCAAGCCAGCTCAGTGGTCAAGCACTGAGTCGTCAAGCCGAAGGTCACCGGATCGAGTCCGGGGGTCGTCATCAGTTGTTGGTCCTAATCATCACGGCGAACCTCGCCGCGCGCTTGCGTCGAGGGTTCCCGTTCACTGTCGCTGTCGTTCGCGATCTCGTCCTCGTACTCGCGAACAACATCCGGGACGTCCCGGAGGAGAGTCGCGCGCGGCTCCCACGTATCGTCGTCTGGTGGAAAGCCAAGCCAGCGTACTCGGTAACGCCGCGCGGCAGGAATCCCGCGCGAAGCCTGATCACTCGTACGGTTGCGGGTACGAGACGTAGCACGAGGAGGATCCTCGTGTGCCACGATGTGATCCACAATCCAACGTATATCGCCAGCCGAGTCAACAATCGGCGGGGGCGGCTCGCGGCGGTAGCTCGTACGCTTGGGTAGCCCAAGGTGACCTGGAGGAAGCTGCGAATCGGGCGTGGGACGCTCAGGCGGAGGCTGAGGCGGCGACGACCCAAGTGGAGCTGATGGCGCGGACTCGCGAGCTGGAGAGGCGTGTCTTCGGAGCGCCGCAGGCGGCAGCTCAACCTCGCCAGTCGGCCGCGAGGACTGCGCGTCGTGAGGGCCGCTCGCTCTACGCTCCGGTGCCGGAGGGTTCGTCGTCGACGGGATAGTCGCAGCATGGTACTTCTTGAGGCGCCCGACGTAGAACGTCGGGTGCAGCCGTAACGACGTAGGAATATCCAACGTGTAGGCTTCACCATTTACCTTCATGACTCTGAAAGGTCCAATGAATCGAGGCGCGAGTTTGCTCGCGCCAAGGTTAGTCACTGCTGATGATCGAATGCCGTCAGTTGACAGGAGCACTTGATCTCCTGTCTCGAATGTAGCCATGTTCTTACGCCCACGCTTGTCAGCATTTTCCTTTTGCTTGTCCACTGCGTCCTGCAGTGCGTCGCGCACAAAACGGGCAATTGATTGCCGTTGCAAGACGAACTCCGAAACAGCGGCGTTGTCGACAGGACGCGCCGGAGTCTTCGGCGCGTAGTTGGCAGCAACTGGAACCCCAGCGTTGCCTGGGTCAATCAATGTACGGGCAGTCCATGTCGCGAGAGGAGACGCCGCGATGTCCGGCGTCGCGAGGACCTTCTTCGCCTTGGAACGGGTGACTGCATTCAGCGTCACGTCCTCGTGAGCTGCACTCGTCATGTCATTCACATCATCTTCATCCCCACCCAGAGTGGAGCCACGAGGCGCCGTGGGGTGGCCCACGGCGATGAGAGCAGGCACGCGCGGATGGCGCGCGTTGTTGGCGAAGAATGGCGTCAGACCCGTTGATGCGTGCTCGGCGTTGTTGAGTGCAAACTCAGCAAGGGGCAAGAAGGAGCTCCAACTCGCGAACGACGTTGCGTAGCTTCGAAGCACGTCTTCGAGGACCCGGTTGACTCGCTCCGTCTGGCCATCCGTCTCCGGATGTGCTGCCGTCGACATCGACAGCTTCGTACCCAGAAGCTGGAAGAGGCTGGACCAGAACGCGGACGTGAACCGCGGGTCACGGTCAGAGACAATCGACTCTGGCAGGCCATGATGGCGGAAGACGCAGTCGATGAAGTGCGCCGCGGTCTCGGCCGCGGTGACCGTGTCACTCACGGGGATGAGGTGCACCATCTTCGTGAATCGATCCACGAAGACCAAGACGCCGGTTCGACCTTCGGCGTCGGGTGGAAGCCCGAAGATGAAGTCCATGGAGACTGAGCGCCAGGCCTCAGTCGCGATCGGCAATGGTCGCAGGGGAGCCTGCGACGACTTCGATGGCTTCACCCGCTGGCAGGTCTCGCAAGTGCGCACCCACTTGCGCACCCACTTGTACATGTGGGGCCAGAAGAAGTCGCGCGAAACAGCCGCGAATGTCTTCTCGCGGCCCAGATGCGCGCCCATGGGGCTGTCGTGGAACTCGTGGATGATCCGAGCACGCAAGTCGTCGTCGTTGGGTACGACGACTCGAGGAGCATCGAACTTGTCGATGTTGTAGCACAACAGGTCGCCGTCAAGGTGGTAGCGGTCGATCTGGTTGCGCGTGTTGCGCGACAAGGCCCCCAGTGTCTCGTCACTGGGAGCGCGGAGATACGCCACAATGCCGGCGTAGACCGCGTCGTCCGCGTACGCCGCGACGATCTCGTCGCGCAGATCCATCTCCGGAGCCACGTTCGTCAGGTTGATGCCTGATGAGATGCACACAGCGCAATGGTCGTCATCTTCATCTTCGTCGTCAATCACTTGACGACCCAGCACAGTCCGAGGGTCGTAGTCGGGTCGCCGAGACAATGCGTCGGCGAGGATGTTGTTCTTGCCCGGCTTGTAGTGGGCGACGAAGTTGTATTCGGCGAAGAATGACAGCCAGCGAGCCATGCGCTGGGAGAGATGAGGCGACTTCATCGCTGTCCGCAGCGATGCGTGATCCGTGTACACAGCGAACGTCTGCTCGCCTAGCAGATACACTCTGAACTTGATCAGAGCGTAGCGCATCGCAAGGAGCTCCTTGTCGTGGACGGGGTAATTGCGCTCCGCCGGCTTCATCTGTCGTGACTGGTAGCTCACGACTCGCTCGCGACCTTCGTCGTCGAACTGCATGAGCGCACACCCGATAGCGAAGTCGCTAGCGTCACACACGACGTGGAAGGGCTTCGAGTCATCTGGAAGCATCAAGATTGGCGCTGACGCCAAGCTCTTCTTCACCGAGTCGAACGCGGCTTGGTGCTCCGGACGCCACAACCACGTGGCGTCTTTCTTCAGCAAAGACGAGAGAGGCTGGATCAATCCAGCGTAGTCCTTCGTGTACTTGTGCAAGTAGTTCGCCAGACCCAGCCACTGACGAAGCTCAGTGGGGCTTGTAGGCGTTGGCCATAAACAAATAGACGAAATCTTCTCTGGGTCGGCGCGTACTCCATTCTTGCTCACGTAACAGCCAAGCACCGGAATCTCCGGCGCGCAAAAGACGCACTTCTTGAGGTTGGCGTAGAGCTTGTTCTCTCGCATCACTTGAAAGACTTGCCTCAAGTGCCGCACATGGACTTCGACCGCGCTGAGATCTCCTTCAGCGCGACTGTGGACGAAGATGTCGTCAAAGTAACTCGGTGCAAAGTCACGGAGCGGGCGAAGCACATGGGACACCATGCGATTGAACGTCGCAGGTGCATTCTTCAGGCCTTGGGGCATGACAAGCCACTCCCAGAGCATGCCGCTGGGAGTACTGACTGCCGTGAGAGGAATGTCGCTCTCTCGCATCAGGATCTGGTAGAAGCCATCGGTCAGGTCGATGGCGCTGTAGATAACACTGCCCGACATGGAGTCCAGTACCATGTCCTTGCGGGGGATCGGCGTCTGCGCCGGGATGGTGGCGTCGTTCAGCTTGTTGAAGGCGTGGACGATGCGCCATCCGCCGGTGGCCTTCTTCACACAGAAGGTCGGGCTCGAGTGCGGCGAGATACTCTCGCGGACGTGGCCGGCTTGCCGGCGACCCTCAAAGAAGTCGTCAATGGCCTTGACCTGGTCGCGCGGCAGCGGCCACTGCCGTGTCACGCAGTACTTCGAGCCAGGCGCGAGGTCGATCTCGTGGCGCACGCCACGATCCGCTGGCAGCTCTGCCGGAATCTTGTCGGGGAAGACGTCGGCAAACTCACGAGCCGTCTCGTAGATCGGGTTGCCTGACGCCTTCAGCGACTCCCAAGACTGCGCAGCAAAGCGCTCTTCACGCGCTGACTTTGGTTCAGCGCTCTTCGGACGCGACGACGTGTCGACCGAGTCGACGGAGTCGACGGAGTTGATCGCATGTGACACCGAGTCACCATCGGTGATCAAGCACACCTGCTCAATGTCTCCGGCCTTGAGATCTCGGAGGAAGTTCTTCCAGGAGAGGCCTGGAAGACTCGTGATGGACTTGGCGTCGCGAGGCGGACTCGCGACCTCGATGACACGAGTGCGGTTCGGGGCCCCGTCCACATACTCGACCGTGCAGACCGACTCAGTCGGGGCTGAGGGTAGGTCCACTGCACGGCGAGGCTTCAATCGCCTCTTCGATCGTCGCGATGTCTTCGTGCGTCTCGAGCCCCTGCTCGAGATTGAGGTGTCGCTCTCGCTGGACGAGGCTTCACCCTCCTCTAGGCGCGAGAGCTCGTTCTCGACCGCGCCGTTCGCGCGCGGTGGCAGCTCCTGCTCGCCCGCGGCATCGTCATGCGGGAGCCCCTGCTCGACCGCCTCGAAGTAGTGCCGGAGCCCCTGCTCGACCGCCTCATCAGCATGCGGGAGCCCCTGCTCGACCGCCTCATCAGCATGCGGGAGCCGCTGCTCGACCGCCTCATTAGCATGCGGGAGCCGCTGCTCGACCGCCTCGTTGGCATGCGGGAACCACTGCTCGACCGCCTCGTTGGTGGACGGGAACCGCTGCTCGACCGCCTCGTTGGAAGGCGGGAACCACTGCTCGACCGCTTCCTTCACATACGGGAGCCGCTGCTCGACCGTCTCGTTCTTCATCCGCGGGAGCCACGGATGCTCAACCGCTCGCCTCTCACTCGCGCGCTCACGCGCGGGTTCTTCATCTTCGTCACCAGTCAGCAGCACTGCGCATGTCGTGCAGAGAGGGCCATCGCTCGCTCTGCGCACAACGTGCGTCGTGGACGCCCCGTCCACGACTGTGACATGGGGCCAATCCCTTGACGCGACCAAGAGATGCGTGAAGACTTCGGTCACGTCGAAGTCTTGACGCCGCTTGACCGACCGAGCCAACCAGTCTATCTGGGGCTGGTACCGAACCAACCATGGGATACCCAGGATACAGTCGAACGCGTAGTTCATGTCGAAGACGATGAAGTTGTCGTTGCTGTGGAAACCATCAAACGTGTACGGCAACGACAACTCTCGCCGTGCGACACGGCGAGGCTTCCCATCCGCAAGCTTGACAATCACATCTCCAGGAAGATCTCGCACGGGAACGCCCGCGGGGAGGATCGACAGACACGACGCCCGGAAGAAGTTGTTGGTCGCTCCTGAGTCCAGGAGCGCGCGGAGAGGTCGCCGAGCACCGGCGACAAAGAGGCTGACGATGATCAGCCTCGAGTCGCCACTGGCAGTGGTGGCATTGAAATGTGCATGAAGCACGGGGGGGCTAGAAGGTCGGGCTGCCACCGGGGGACCCGGACCTCCATTCCAACCAGTAGGGCGCCCCGCCCCTACTGGTCCCGGCCGTTTTTTGGTTGTGCGGCCGGGGTCTTCTCGTCGGACGCAACATGCTCCATGTGCGCAATGACCGGAGCCGGCGCGCGGCACACCGCCGCGCGATGCCCAGACTTCCGGCAACGGAAGCAGGTCATCGGACGTGCTTCACGACCACCTCGTCCTCGCCCCGAGGACGACCACTGCTGGCGCTGCGACGCCTCGATGGCGTCGATCTCCATGGGCTCGGGCCCCGACGAGGGAACCTCCGCAGGCATCTTCCTCGCGTACGACGACGCCACCACGTAGTCCTCGCGTAGCGCGAGGGCAAAAGCTTCTTCCAGCGTGGCGGGCTCAGCTCGCGTGAGACAGTACCGCGTCATGCCTTCGCGCATACCGAACACAAAGACGTGGACTTGAGACGCCATGTCGATCGGCTTCGTGACGATACACGAAGCGAGGTGGCGCGTCTTCTGGACATAGTCGCGCATGGACATCTTGCCTTGCTTGAGGGCGAAGAATGTCGCGCGCACGCGCGACTCATCTTGAGGCGGCTCGAAGGCGAGACGCAGGTCACTCTGGATCGCCTCCAGAGTCGGGAACGCGAGTTGGTCGACAACGAGCTTGCCGAGGGCCCATTCCTTGGCCTTGCCGGAAAGACGGGACAGCAGGAAGTTCACCTTCGCTGACGGCGCCTCGATCAGTCTCGAGGCGATCGCGATGTCAATCTCCCTGAACCAGCGGTTCAGAGGGAGACGATCTGGGCCAGTCCCAGAGTATGAAGACGTCTCCATCTTCACGGCGTTGTTCTTGGACGCGTGCGAGGGAGTTGACACTCGCCGCTTTGCTTCGGCGAGCTCGCGATCCATGAACTCTTGGATGGCTTGGCGCTGTTGGTCGGGCGTCGCTGAGCTCAGCAGCGACGTGACGACAACTTCTCCGGACACCGCCTCGAGGCGGTGGAGTGCCTGCCACTCGATGGACGTCAGATGGGGGAAGGCCGCGTGTTCCAGCGTCATGGCTGGAGGTCCGGCGGGCTGGTCTTCACTCATCTCGAACTTGGTCATGGGAAGGACTACAAAGTGCTACCAGGTGTAACGGGCCTAGTGAGTACCCGTCACTAGCTTACACGTAGCGGTGAGGAAGCGTCCAGTTCTCAGTAATACTGAGACCAAGTATTAAGTCCGAAGTAAAATCAACTCTGTTATATTATTGGGACCAGGGCGGGGGCCCGTGGTCTAATGTGAACCACTCAAATGCAGGTCAGCAGCTGATTGGCTGGAATGGGGTCTGGCTCCCCCACTTTCAGCCAATCAGATGATGACATGTCAGCACACGCTAGCCGTGTGCTGCTGTGCCTACTTATGTAATATCTGTAAGAGATCTACCTACTTATGTAAATGGAGGGCCCATTACAAAATCCAAATCCCTGAGAATTTCATCATGCAGCTTTCTGCCCGATTCAGCTTCGTAAATCGCCTTTTGTTCTAAGTAAATCTCTTCATCCTCAATCATCCGGTTGTGGCAAAGATTACAGCTTTGCATCATATAAAAGTTGTGATTAGGATCATGGCATTGACGCTGAGGTAGGGGGCGTCCATTAATTCGGCGAAGGATATGGTACTCCGGACGCTTCTTAAACCACGATTGGGCCATGATAAAACTCGAAGGATTGTAAATGAAATCTTCAATGGTATTTGCTTTACAATACTTAAAGCTCAGTGGCGCATCCAAATCGATTGAGTTAAGAATCTCTCTTACTGACTCCTCCTTCGTTTCAGCCGATTTGTCTGTCTTAAGCTGGAGTGGCTTTGATTCAAACATAAGCTTCACAATATTGTATTCCTTACGCTTCTGAAACCATGGCTGTTTCATTAGCCAAGCACAGTATGATCTATCCTTTAGCATTGCCTCAAGTGTTGCGTACTTAGAGTTGAATGATAGAGCAGTCATCGTTGTTGTTGGTTGTTGGTTGGTTGGTTGATCGTATGATATGTTGTTATTGTACTTTATATTTTCTTATATCAGGATGGACTGACTTTATATACTGAGAATTATGATTCTGATTGTACTTTATATTATATACTAAAGCTTCGACTTTATGGAATAGGCTTTCTATATCGTTAATATTATCCGATAGGATGAGAGAGCTCTAGAGCTTCCCCCGGAAAAAAATATTAGGCAAGCCTTCTAGTCCCTATTTTTAGTAATGGGGAAAAAGTGATTTTATTGCTAATATAATACTTTAAACCACTATTAATCATTTGTGGTAAAAACTGGTAGCGTGTTATGGGGCTCTATTACTACTAATGAACTAGACCCTGCGGTTCCTAAACCAAGCGTAATACCAGTCGAAGTTAGATTTCCAGAGCACTGGATTGAACCATATACCTCGAGGGCACACGATGGGATCGTTTGGTTAATGCCGACCATGCCATTTTTAGACACTGTGAGCGTGTTAGCAGAGTTATGGCCCAATGAAAGATAATTATTATTTGTGTTGCTGCTATCATAGTAATAATTGATCCGTGCATATTGATCAGCGACATAATTCCTCCCTAATATGAGATAGCATGCGGATGTAGTTGAAAGTGAAGGCATTAGAATCTTACCAAACGAACCACTGCTTCCACTGGCAGAAACGTTTAGCGAGGTTAACGTGCCTATCGAAGTAATATTAGGTTGAGCAGCTGTCTGGAGAGTACCAGTGAGAGACGTTGCTGATAGTGAACCGATACCAGTGACGTTGCTTGAGCTGTCAAGCACGAGCGCCTTAGATGGAGCTGCTGTACCTGGTGTGATGCTTAGAACATAGGATGGCGCCGATGTTAGCGATGAACCATTCACAGTTAGGCTACTACAGCTAAGTGCACCAATCCCGCTAATATCACCGCCCGTTCCTGGTACAAGAGCTACACCCGGTGTCGCTGTCCCTTGTGTGATTCCAGTGATGTAGGTTTGTCGATAGTCATACTTACTCAGATAAAGCGTCTGGGCGTAAGTATACGTTAGAAATCCACTAGCATCCAGTGAGAGATAGAATGCTGGGTTATAAATGGGGGAATTGAATATTGGTTGAGGATAGCTAAATCCGCTCATGTTTGTTTTGTCTCAAGCTATATATAGATTCAGCTATTTTTGTACACAATCATGAGTGGTATCCCCGATTTTGGTGCTTCTATCCCAAAGAAGTTTAAAACCGCATCCATGGGTGATATTCCAGCACTTGACATTAAGGCATTGTTCCGAATGGTTGTGCTGGGTCCTTCATTTAGCGGTAAGAACAATCTGTGTATGTTTATTCTCAAACATTCACCTCACGTATTCGCCCACTTAACTATCATCGCCCGCAATCCACATCAAGAGCTCTATGAGTATCTTCGTGATAAGTTAGATGGGTTCATCACATTTGCTGACCCTGACGCGCCTCCAAGCGTTGATCAAGTACGCCATACACCATTAAGCTCAAATAAACCTGAGCTGATCATCATAGATGACTTTAGCAACGATAAACTACTTCAGAAGAATCTGTTCTCACATTATTTCACCAGAGGCCGCCACTTCAAACTATCAACCATATTTCTAAGCCACAGCTACTTTGCCACCGATAAGATGATTCGCCTCAATTCAGAATACGTAGCGATTCTAAAAGCCAATTCGAAGCGTGATTTACAGATGGTTGTCAAAGATTTCAATATCAAAAACGTTGATGAGCGCTCGATTGTCTACTACTATAATAAAGCCACGGAGCGGAAAGGCCAGATGTTGTTTATCGATTCAGTCAAGGGCCAGATCAGATATAACTTCGACAAGCCGATCAAGACTGATGATTATGAATAAATATCATCTAAATTTTAACGATAAACATATATCATCACAATGTCAAGCTTTGTAAAACTCGATAGCACAAATTTAGTCCAAGATGGGACATACTCAACTTGGAAATATTCGTTTCCGGGGTCAGCTGCCAATTTTAATGACACTGTTTGCGCGATCCAGTCAATCACGATGTATAACAGCGAGTATAACATCGATTCCTTGCAGTTTCAGAACACTTCATTTAAAGTAGAAGTACCGACCGCTGCAACTACATCTACAATCAGTCTTAACCTCCAAGATGGTATCTATCAGTATGATGACATCAATCGAAGTATCCAGACTGCTCTCGTTAATGCTGGTGCATATCTGATCGATGCGTCGGGAAATAATGTATTCTACATAAAAATGAGCGAGAATAGCGTCTATTATGCTTGCCAGGTTGATTTCTCTCCAACTCCGACGAGTCTTCCTGTTGGCTATACACGACCTGCTACTGGCTTGTACTCTACTGGTGGTACTGGTTTGCCTACGACTAGCCGCGTTCCTCGTCTAATTATTGATAACGTTGAATTCGGGAAGGTAGTTGGCTTGACAGCGGGTACATATCCGTCGACATCTGCAACCGTTGCTAGCGCCCAGCTCTCAAATATTATTCCTCAAATTCACCCTACTAGTTCGTATATCGTTCGATGTGATTTAATCAAAAACGATTATGTAGCATCAGGCGATATTATCAGTGCATTTGATAGAGGCGATGCCGCGATCGGCAAGCTAATTTCTTACAAACCGAGTCAATACGCGTGGATGAATACTCACAATGGATCGCGATCAACAATCACAATTAGCATCTATAATCAAAATGATAAAAAGGTGATCTTCCGTGATACTTCAGTCTCAATAATGCTCCTACTCAGACAAAAAAAGTAAGTTGTACTTATTTTTTTTCTTACAATGTAAAACTACCGGCTTGCATAGGTTTCTTGCGCCTCGCTCTGAGCGCAGCCATCTTTGCCTTCATCTCAGGCGACCCTTTCGCTAGTTTCTTACCCTTAGGTTTGGCTACTCCAACACCGTAACGACGGCGGACCTCGCCTCTAACAGACTTTATTAGGTTCTCGTGCTCAGGTTTGGTAGCCTTACTAAGCAGGAACTTTTCACCAGCATCAACCGCATCGGTGATGAGACCCTTGCGCTTAGCATAACCGAGAGCATTCTTCGCTGCCTTCTTGACGTCAGCCATTGATACTCTACCGCCTTCTTTCTCAACATCACTATCAGAATCATAAATACCGATACCAGTGAGAGACTTAATGGCAGCTCTTGCCGGAATAGCAGCGGTAGGTTGGCCAGCATAGGTTGCTAATGCTGGAACAGCTGCATCCACTGCCTTGCTCAGCACTCCGCTGTCTTTAGCAAATTTAAAAGCCGATTTGATACCTCCCCAAATCTTACTGAATATACTCGCACCATGCATACCGCCACCATTAAGATGTTTGAACGGATACCCAATCTCCTTTTTAGTAATTGATAAACGTGTACCTTTGCCCGCTTTTTGAGCCTTTAGAGCTTTAGCATATGATTCGGGATGTAAATGTAATGTGGCACCGGAACCACTTAGCTCATTTTTCGTTAAGGATAGTTTCCCTGTTTTGAAAGCTCGCTTGAGCTTCGCCTCAGGGATAGATGTCGAAACGGCTAACTCTTTGAAAACCATTTTTATATTTGATTAGGTAGAGAAAATGTGAATTTAATTTAATTCTGGAATAGCACTAGTTAGAGAACAACAATGTTTAGATCTCTAAATCGCTCTAATAATTCCATTTTATTTTTTTGTCTGCAGTATATGAATAGTAAACAGAATATGCCGCAATAATCCGAGTACGTTCCCTGAAGTTGTCTCGTATAATATCGTTTGATACCAAGTTTAGTTGGTCCCGCTTCAGCCATTGAGTCGAAATAATAGTCATCACAGGAGCAGACCCAGTGTCCTACATCAAGATTAGGCGGTCGAAGCAGTATGAGGAACGATCCTTTCTTTGGAAGAGGTTTCGTTATTTCACTTAGCTCAAATATACCATCTAGCTTAATATTTAATTTCTCAGCGAGCTCAATCAAATCATGATCACTAGTGATCGGCTTGATTAGGTCGGCCATAATAATTAATTTATTGAAAGTATATAAAAGACCATATAGAATCAACTATGAGCGAGACACAACTATCCGATCAATATTTATACCAAAGCTCTCTTAAGAGCGACCCGGAGATCAAGGTATCTTCTGGCAAGCGTGTACCCTTTGTTATCGATCTAAATCAGGGTTCGTACCAGAATGGTGTTATTACCATTGATGCTACGGCTCAGCTGAATGGATCTGAAGGATTTGCATGCCTTCGCGATGCTTACCTTATGCTGCCGTACAAGGTGTCGATGAAAAACGGTGCAACTGCGCAAACCGCTGCTGCTAATCGTCTATGTGCCACGTTAAAGTGCGGTAATTGGAATGTAATTGATTCGATGTCGCTCGAACTAAATGGCAAGACTATCGTGAGTATGGCTGACTACAAGCTATTCTGGAACAATATCCGTGCTCAAACCGGATACAGTACTCAATACGTCGAGAAGCATGGTTCTGAATCTTTCCTATACCCCGATGCCGGTCAGTCTGTATCATACAGCTCTGGAACGAACTCAACTAACGGTGACGGTTATTCGAACAATGCTGCATTTTCCTCTTTATTCTCCGCCTCTGCTCCTCCTGGTGGCGCTACAATTGCTAATGACGGGTTTGTAAAGCGTCTCTTGTCGAACCCTCCCAATGCCGGTGCTGATTACACTTCTTCTTGGCCATCTGTAGGTGGTGCTAGTGCTTCGACTACAATTGCAAATCAGACTTCACGTGGAGCATTCGTTGCTGGTGCATCCACTGCTAACGCCATTATGGGCACGTGGAATTACATGCTCAAGATTAAACTTACCGATCTTCACCCGATTTTCAAGGAGCTAGATCTTATGGCTAATCCTCAGATCCGTCTACGTTTCCGTGTCAATCAGGGTACCGCTGCCGTCGCTGTTGATTCAGGAAAGGGAATGTCGTTGACTTCTACCACTCTTGCAAGCGGTAATACATGCCCGGTTATGATTGCTGCCTCCTCCAGCGGTAATCCAATGTCTGGTGTTCTGGCTGCCTCAGCTGGATTCAGTATCGCGTGGGGTGCTATCGTGAATGCCCTTGAGCCTACGATTGATGGAACATACATGCCTTTCACGACGACTCGTCTTTACGTTCCGTTCGTACATCTTGAGAATCCTCAAGCTATCATTAGCAAACCTGTTAAGAAGGTGCGATTCAATGATTGTTATGCGCAGTTCTTCAGTCAACGCGCTGGTATTGGTAAACAATCGAATCAGCTAAACGTTGCATTCGATTTGCAACTATCGGCTTCGGTGAAGAATGCGAAGTATGTTATTCTCCTGCCGTTTGCTGAGCAGACGGCTAACTTTGCCAGTGCAGCTGTACAAGAATACCAATCACCCTTTGACACGGCCCCGTGGACGCTTCAACCCGGCTCGTCGATTAGAAACTTTAATGTCCGCATTGGTTCGACGCAAGCATTCGATATTAGCCACGACTATGATTTCCATCACTTCACGAATGAAATTGCTAAGATCGGTGCCATCAATGGTGATCTAACACCTGAACTCGTGAATGGTCTTCTTGACTATCAAACTTGGTCGTTAACTAACCGCGTCCTAATCGCCGATGTTAGTCGTCTAACCGATAAGGACGTTCCCCAGGCTATTCAAGTAAGCGGTGTTAATGCAGGGTGTCAGGGAACAAATATGTTGATTCTCGTAGTTAGCGAGCAGGAGCTTACTTTTGATAGACTAACCGGCGAAGTGATCGATTTTACCACAGCTTAGATAATTAATTTAAAAAAATAAAGGTTGTGTCTACCCTGTATATAGATACAATGTCAACAACGATTACATTCGGCAAGTATAAGAATTCTTCCATTGAAGAAATCTTCGCTAAGGATCCCGGCTATTGCCGGTGGTTGAATAATCAACCAAACTTAGTAAATGAAGAAGTTATAAAATTTCTAATGTCGAATTTATCTCAGGATGACGGTGATGACTACGTGATGAATTTTGGAAAGTACAAAGGAAGAAAGTTAAAAACTGTTCATCAACTTGATCCTGAGTATACCGATTGGTTACGTAATAATAACTTTGTTAAAGAGAAGTGTTTGCGATTAGTTAAAGAACTTGCTCAACTTCATTAAACCCATGAATTATTTTTTTATCTTTTTATATGAGCAAAAAAAATAGCTGATGGGTCGTCTAATTAGCATCCCATAGCTGTGAAGAATTGTTCGATATCATCGAACTGATTAATTTGATTTTGAATACGGTAAGGATGCATCACGGTTGCAATTAGTTCTTCGGCGATTTGTGATCGGAATAGTCGCTTATGTAGTTGCTCGTTAATCAGTTTTCGATTGGAGTATGCAAAGTGCGGTCTGAAACCAAAGACATCCTGCCATACATTTTCATCATTTAAGAAGTACATTTCTCCATAGGTTCTAAAGATGTCATCATAGATCATGTATCGCGCAAAATTATCCTCATTGCAACGAAATCTGTACGCATCTTCATCGGTGTCTTCTTCCTGTGGAAACGAGTAAAAGTTGGCATCTTCCTCGCTAGGAAGAATAATATGATTGTCCTCGTCTTCACCCAGAAATAAGTTAACGTTGGCATCTTCCTCGCTAGGCAGAATAACATGATTTTCTTCTTCTTCGACGTCTTCCATAAAGAACCCTAATTCTGTACTCACGAAGTTAGCTTCTTCGTGCGGAAATAAGTTAATGTTGGCTTCTTCCTCAGTAGGTAGCATAGGGAGTAGATCGGCGTCCATAATTGTTGTTTGTTGGTTGGTTGATCGTATGATATGTTGTTATTATACTTTATATTTTCTTATATCAGGATGGACTTTATTTTAGAGATGTTGGATTATAATTCTGATCGAACTTTATATTATATACTATAGCTTCGACTTCATAAAAATATATGAAATAGGCTTTCTATTTCCTTAATATTGACCGATAGGATGAGAGAGCTCTAGAGCTTCCGACGGAGATTTAACAAAAATATTGCCATTTTATGCAAAGGAGCAATTTTAGCTAAATTTCTACGATGGAATATAACGTTATATATCCGTTTTCGATTGGAATATAACCATTGAAAAAAATCGGTAGCGTGTTCGGGTGCTCATTTACTACTGGTGGCGGCATCTTGTAAACTCGAAAGTGACAGCCCCAAAAGCAGCGTTATTGAGCTGGCTGCTGCCGCAATCGCTAAATCAAGCTATCGTACAATACATATTAAGAATAGTTAAGTTAAATATTCCTAATATTTGGCACATATTTTAGACATTGAATTGGGACACTTATTTTTGGCAGCAGTGTCCCAGGCGCACCGGTAAAGATCTATCTAGTCTAAATATATTTAGAGTAAAGCAAAATATTTATATCCTCCGAATACTGAAAGAATATTCTTTCGAACTATCGGAGCATAGTATATTAGATTTCATTACGAAATCCACCACATAGCGTCCAAATCAAACCAAGATATATTGAAATATGCAGAATTACGAAAGTAAATTGTTTTTAGATGTAAACTTGACATTAACCTTTACCCCCCCATCCGTAGGATAAGTAGGGTCAAGAGCGTACGAGTAGGATCAACTTTAAAAATAAAGTTTGAAGGCTACAGATATCCAATTACGATGCGGTTTGGACGAGACCAAAGAAGAGAAACTCGACAGCCCATATTTTTTTGAGCAGTCTATTCGAGTACGCCGCTTCACTGATATTGTTATTTTAAATTTGGGTAGAGTGCATAAAAATAAAAATTAGATTCTGAGGGCTACAGACCTGCAACAGAAAATCTAATTGCATGAGGTGGATTGGATGCTGTTAAGGAAGCCGTGCTGCATTCGTTCTGCTCAATCCGGCCGCAGGTTCCCCTCAAAATAACACTCCTAGGTGAACCAATGAACAGCATGCAGGTAGTACACTTCAAGATCATGCGTGATTTTTGGCAAACCTATGGTGATATATACAAAATCCTATATAAAAAAACTAATTTACACGCGCGTACGGGTAGGATTGTACCCATGCTACCCGTACGCTTTCGACCTGGGGAGTAAAGATTAAAGCCAGCTTCAAAGTAGAAGTCGCCGCACTATATGCCAGATAGTAGTTAGTCCATAGATGTAGCGCAATTGATGTTGAGAGAGAAGATGGCGCCTGGACGTTAACACTGTGTTAGCGCCGCTACGAAGCAGCAAGCTACCAACGGCCAGGAAGCTGTCAAGAGAGAAGATGGTGCGGCGTGCTGGACGTGCCACTCTGCCAGCGGCCAACACTGGCGTCACTGGCCAATGCAACGTCCATAGCGACGATGCTGTGGTGGCACCTCAAGGACGGTGCGCTTGGAAACTTTGGCCATCACGAATAATTATAATCGGCACTCCTCATTTTGCAGCGACCAGTACATTTATTTGGCTCTACGTCAGCATGGAAGTCGTTCACTGTGCTCTTTTTGCTACCCGATTCACATTTGTTGTATTTATTGATCCCCATGAGAGTACTGAAGTTTTAGGAAAGAGGTTAAAGAGTATGTGGCACGCTTCGTTCGTGACGACGATGTCGCAGTGTTTCACACCTGGAATGCGAGCAGACCCGAATGGTTTCAAACGGACAGCGCGGAATTCCTACAAATCCAGCAAGGCAAAATCCCAGACTGGGTCCGAGCTGGCGTTCAAATCAACCCGAACGCGCTCAGTAAGGACTTGGGTCTTGTACCGGGACGAGGAAAACCACGAATTAAATCTTCACGTTGTGGCTGCCATCGTCAAACCGGGATCAGTGGTCGTCAAATCTGAAATAAAGCCGGAAGATAAGGTACATTGACCCTAATGCCCTCGGCGCGGAGACTCAGTGTAGAGAATGCGTGTTGCAGGAAATTCGACGAAGGTGGTGGAGGCGTATTCACAAGGTGCGTTTATTCTAACGTCATATATATAATGCAGAGCTTGTTCACTGACTGCTGTTATGGTCGGATGTATAGTTAGTCTACACGACGCGTGGAGAAGACTTGGCGGTGGCTGCAATAGCTGGCTGCCTTTTGGATCATCGTACTCCCACATGACGACTGAACACGAAAAGCAGCGCTGATGGAACAAAAATACGACGGCCAGTATGTGGGTCTTTTTATTCAGCACGGGTTACAACGCAGTTCGCGACGTAACATTGTGTTGACTGGTTTGCTGCACTGCAACGAATATGCTCGTTTGTGGTCAAAGCTTGATCAACCGTATGTCAAGGACACAAAAAACACAGTAGATTACGTAGATTACACTGATTATGCTGCTGCCGTTTAACAGTCCCTGGAGCAATGATGTCCAGTCGTGAGGAGCTGGCTGTCATGGCCCGCGGCTTCCAGTGGTCTGGTATTGTGCCTCAGTTCTACATTCTACGAGGGGGCACAAAGACAAAAGGGCGGGCAGGCAGAATATCTACAATCTTCATTGCAAGCAGGGCTACAACTGTAGTGAGCGTCAGGCAAACAAGACTTCGGCTGACTCTGATTAAGCAGGAAGAGCAGGTGGTCAACGCGAGTGCTCGTCAGCGATGAGGACGTTTGCAGCAGAGAGCGGTACGTACTATTTCTATGTTTTTACGGTTATATACACGAGACGCATGCATTCGTTTGCTTTGAATTCTTAGTAGGTTATTGTATTTAATAAAAACATTTCATTCGAATGGAGTGAAGTGTGTTCCTGCATGCGCATCCGCGTATTTCTTCTAGTTGTACGAAAATGAGTCGATGCGGGTATTACTTACGGTCAGCCATGGTATTGTAAAGCCTAGAAGTGTATGTATTTCGTAACCGGGGTGCACGGGGCTGTATCCGTTTAGCGTGGTTTCTTGTTGCTAACTAGTGTGAAGTGCATGAAACTTTCTGGCGTGGAAGCCTAACAACTGCATCGCCGTTATTGTTTTCTGTTGCACTTCAGACAAAGAACGAGCATAGTGTAGCCCAAACTTATCTGTATTCACCTTTAGATTAGCTGGGCATGGTATGCTACCTTGCAGACGTCTCGCACAACGTTGGTTGCGCATCTCGGTCTGCATCGCTGCAACTTCTTCGCGACTAAAGTTGGCTGCCGATTCCCACGTGGGTTCCCATTTCACACGAATGAGGCGAAGCGGGTGAACGCTTTTATCGTCCAGGATGTATAGCGCGTCCGGGGTTAGAGAACTGGTATTCCGGAATGGACCAGCCCCGGTTAACTCGAAACAACACAATAGAATGACTCGAGTCGGCGTGTAACCTTGTGCAATCCCTATAGGTGTCGATTAATTCGGCGGACCGTCTTTCAACCGGAAATGTAACAATCAATTAGATACAAGAATACAAAGAACTTCCAAGTTCCTCTCAACTGGGATATCCCGAATGGAGGCACGCTTACGAGCAAAGACCTTTCCCCAAACAACCACTCTCAAAATAACCAATAACAATACAGAGTTTGTGTATACAATATACAGTCTGTCAACTTTAGGTTACAACCCGGATACAGAGAAATCCGGGTTGCCCAACGCGCACAACCCTCGAATGAATCGAGGGAATACAGTCCTAAAACAAGCAATCTAACTCGGACCTCAGGGGGGTGATTGCTACAACCTCCCGAAACTGCAGATGGAATATGAAATGCAAGGGTCCTCTTTCGAATGTCCTCAGGCAACTAAGGATATGAAATAGGTAGACCAACAGCCTTTTTGGATACCTAATTTGATTTGAGCGTGTAGTGAGAGTTCCTTGTGCGGTTGCACGACCTTGGATGTCCGTTGGCATACGCGGCTCCCGGGCGTTCCTTTGGATTCTCATTTGGGTAGCTTCTCCATGGCGTCGTCGTCCTCGGCGAATATACGTCTTAGAACCACTGATAAGCGAACACGAAATCCACTTGGGCTCTTGGAAGTAAAAAGAACTCCGATTATATTTTATCCGTCTCTCTCTCTTTCGCTATCAATCTTTCTTTCTTTCTTGGTATCTGGTTTTCTGGCGGTCTCCTATGCTCGAAACGCATGTACTCCTCCCGGATGACTGGATTTCAGAATACTTGCGGGTCATGTTGAACTCGGGGGAGGCCGCTCGCTCATCACGCACTGACATCGGTCTGGGCGATCGCACTTCGTGCGCTGGCGCGCTGTCGCTGCTTGATTGGCTTGCTTCGAAAACCTCTGGCTTAGACGTGACAGTGTCTGGATACTGACCTCTGGTTCACATGGGTGCCTGACTTGGTACGTTCCTGGATCGTCACTGATCGGTCGGCTTGTACTTGGGTACACTTGCTATCCGGGGTGACATTCATCCGGAGTGGGGTCTTGGCCATTCGGTTTGTCCTTTCGTCATTCAGGACGTGCAGGGTATAATTCTCCTAGGCACTTGGGACACGGAAAAGTGATCTTCATCTGGGTTGTGGTGGTCGTGGCGCTTCAGGTTATCGCGGTGGCATTCAGGGTGACTTGATCTTGAGGCACTTGGGTGATAGCTTGGCTCGTCTAGGGCAGGCCGCTTTCCGGGATACACTCTACCGATGGCATTTGGCCCCTCCGAATGGGTACCTGCCGTAAAGGGAAGTCGTCGGCCGGACTGGGCGCTATAACTCCATCCCGAATCATCTTTGCTTCGCGTTGACCGCCTCCGTGCCTGTGAGTCTATACGTGGTCCGAACATCTGTCCTCGCGATCTTCAACCAGTCAACACTTTCGGATGCACTATCCTTACGCCACCCTGAATTAACTACTCCATTCGAAATTCACCGGCTCTGGAGCCCGGGCAGCTGAGAGCTGGTGACTCTGGAAAACTTCCAGTTGCCTCGCGTCACGAAGCTCTATACCCCCTCAACAATTCGCTGCCCGGCGCAGTATATGGGTACGCTGCCTCAGCGTTTGATGGGTGCCCCCCTGGGACTAGAGGCGCCGTTGCCCGCCCGGTGACTTCATGCCGGTCGGACACTACGCTGCGTGGGAGGAGGCGTGACAGGCGGCGATGGAGGAGAGGCTGTCGATGCTGCCGTTGGGTTGTTGCGGGTCACTGGGATTTGGGTTTTGGATGAGGATAATGGCAACTTTTCGGGTCAAATCAGTAGATGAGTATTAATAGTAGTTTCGAAAGACAATATTACTAATTCTATAAAGTAGTATCGTCGTATCGCTTCTAATATTCATACATTAGCGACTTGCCGTGTGAGCACATATCACTCGAGTTCGGTACACCGGGCGATGACACATGGCAGGGGATCCAATCCTATTGTATAGGTTTCACTATTGGTATCTGACAGTTTGTATTACTTTAAAGTTTGTATGCTTCTGAAAGTAAGCTTGCTGTGCGTAGCCCCCATCGCAGTTCGATTCATTCTCTACTTTACAAGACGTCAAGGGAAACAAACTCTACCAAGATGGCCCCCGCGTCTTCTAAAAAGAAGCCTTGCTATGGAGAAGCACCGTTCAACCTTCAAGCTACTAACCTAGCCTTGGCAAATGAAATGGGCTTACTTCGCTCATGTGTTGCGGTACGCCAGTGCGATTTGAAGACTTCGGTATCGCATACGCAAACCGGGACAACGTCGGGGTGGAGTATTACACTTCACAGAAAGACATCCGGTTACGATGTAAGGAAGTTACTCAAGCGTGTGGCTTCCAGTTGAAGGTGCAGCATTTTAGATGCAAGCGATAGGGCTCGGGCAATGCTAAGTACGTGTGCAACCCGCTCAACGGCCAGCAGTTCTTCGACAAAGATGTACCTGATGAAGATATTGAGTTCCCGGTTTCCATCAACGTGTGCGGGCTTGAAGGGTTCTGATAGGTCTCTCGTGTCAACTTTTGCCACAACCACATCAAGCACGTGGATTTTTCAAGTCGCCCAGTTGCCAAAGGCACCATCACATGGCCTGTCAAGGACAAGAGACACACCACCCAGAGCGTCAAAGAGCTGACGCGTTTGATCGAGATGGAAATGCTTCTGTCTACGAATGGAAGACGGAGCGAATGACGGGTTCAGCCATATCGGAATTTCTGGTGAGCAAGGGATTCAAGGTCTCGCCTTCGTCAATATCCCGAATCAAGCAAGCAATCAACGGGAGCAACCACGTCGAGCGAGGGCCGAGGCTTTCGACACATTTTTATCCCTTTCGCGAGCCACTCGGCTAAACCATAGTATACAAATCTAAGTCAATTATTTTTAAAGGAGGCATTTTGCTCCCTTTAGGGTCTGTGATGGGCAGCCTTCAAATCTTCCATTTAGGATTTGTAGTTCCTTTATGAAAAAAGAGCCATGGTTCTGTACTTTTCTGTTACGACTATGAAAATAGTGGCGTGACTCTGTGCTTGAAGTCGTTTAAAGGAGGCATTTTGCTCCCTTTAACCCTTCTAACCCGGTATTCTGTATCCTACAGAATAAGATATCTCACAGGATTTAATATCCAGCAAACTTGGCAGCGCCCCAAAACTCCGCATGTAGATTATTGTATGGGGTAGGGATCAGTCGTCGTTCCTAACAGATCGGCGATGGGAAGATAGACGGGGATTATTCAATGAGGATAGAAAGACGCATATAAATCCCCAACAGGTTTAAAAATCCCCTCCAATGCCCAAACCACCGAGTGTCAAAAGCTCCCCCACTTTGCCATTCGCAAAAATGAACGGCCCAGGAGAGAAGACGTTCAAGCAGCTATGGCGCGAGCTCTGCAAGGAAGGCTGGAAGCCCCGCAAGCCAACCGGGATGGCCAAGGACCATCGCTACGTGAAACCGGGGGTCAAGGGCCGCCTCGATGAAGGCAGACGCGGGATAGACTTCTTTGAAGGTTAGTGGTCACATGTGCAAGTATCTACTCGTGTCAGTCTAACAATGCGCTTGTTTATAGGAGAGGCAGAGCTCATGGCCTTTGGACGACGTTCCGGTCGGCTCAGCCTTCCTGCTGCGACTGTACCCAGTGCGCGTATTCCTGCGCGGGGGCCGATTGGAAAACAAGCCGCGTATGCAGCGGTAGGCCAGCAGCCACCCCGCGCCGATGAGACACCCCCTCTTGCGCCAAGCTCGCCATCATTGGCGCCAGTCCCGGTTGCTGGAGAAGAACCGGGTGCTGAGAGGATTGCGCTGCGTGGCCAGACTACTCCAAGTGTTCCTGCCGCGACGGTGGTAAACAGCGCAAGTTCTGCTGCTGAACCACCGACTGCTATACTGGATGCTACAGAGCAAGACGGCGCGACCGATGCTATTCCGGATGATCCAGAATTAGGTCCAAGGAAGCGCATGGCTGACGTCGAAGAAGCAAAGAGTGAGACCGACGAACCGACTGGGGCTGAAGACCTCATTAACTTGGACGTGTTTGATGGCGATAACTTCATGGAGGGGCTCCGAAAGGAACGACTCTTTAGCCCGACAGCTGGAGACGACGTGAACATCGTGGCGACCGCTGACATTAGCGATTCCGGGTCCGACGCCGACGATGAAGACATCATGGCAGACAACGACGTGGCCCCTGCACTTGAGGAAGGGGTAGAAGATGTAGAGGACGTGGAAATGAATGACGACGTTCCCGACACGTGTAACTTCGACTTGACGGATGATGATCTCCGTGACATCGCGGAGTCAGGATGGATCGCGTACGATGAGGATCACAGCAGTAAGTCTGGATGCTACAGAATAACCAGAACGGGGCTTTACTAATTCTGGATGTTGCCGCGTATTGTGAAACAGGGAATTTACAAGTCGATGCTGCAACGGATTTCTACAGCGGGGAATGCGGCCCTACGCGATCTGCTGTTGCCTATGCGGACACTCCTTTGGGAATGTTCTTCTACTTCTTGCCAAAGGAGTTATGGATCCACATCGCCGACGAGACGAACCGCTACCGGGAGCAGAACATCACCTCAGTTGCAACTTCTCCGCGGGACAAACTGCTCGCCCAGCAGGCCAAGGATCCGCGCGTGAGTGTACCCACGGTGGCGGAGATTGAAGAAGAGCTAAACAAGTTCAAACGCATCCAAGCACACGAAATCGTGCATGTTGTTGCATTGCTCTTTGCAAGGGCTGTAGCACCGGTTCGAGACGGTCTCTCCAAGCACTGGTGTACCGACGAGGACGGCGTCATTCCACGAGGGACGTTCTCACGATTCATGAAGCGTGATTGCTTCGAGGAGATCTTGAAGTTTCTGCACTTCAACAACAACGAAGCTGGCGGGGCCCATGCTGACAAGGCGTGGAAAATTCGACCGATTTTGCAAGCTGTGGAGAAAACATTTCGACGGGGCTATCGGCTGGGGAAGGTCATATCGTTCGACGAAGGCATGATGCCGAATCGTAGCAAGTTCAACCCGATGCGCATCTTCATGCCGGATAAGCCCAGCAAGTATGGTACAAAGTTCTACATGACATGCTGTGCGGACACAGCTTACTGTTCCAGGTAAGATTCGCTGGTCTATTCAGGACCCTACAGAATAGCTAACTTATACTTATGGTATTCTGCATTCATGTGACTTAGAGTTGAGATCTATTGTGGAGCGGACAAGAAGAAGAAGAAGACGCGGAAAGCTCCTGATGACACATTGGGCCTAGGACCAAAGGCCGTTGTGCGAAATATCTCCAAGGCATTGATCAACCAGCCGATGAAGCGCCTGATCGTGACCGACAGCTTATACTCAACAGTCTCTCTGAGTTTGAAGCTGCTGGAGATGGGCTTGTATCACGTTGGTACTACGCGGATTGAACGATTGGGCTGGTGTCCTATCCACTTCACGCAGAAGAAACGACCGAAGTCGATGCCATGAGGAACCTACCGCATTGCACAGGCACGTGACCACCCCGAGTTAGTTGCTTTGAGCTGGATGGACTCGAAGCCTGTGAATATGCTTGCCACTGGATGCAGCACGCAGCTCAACAGCGTGCTACGCACGGAGAAGGATGGTACTCGCAGCACAGTACCTTGTCCACAGCTGGTCGTGGACTACGGCCTTGGTATGGGGGGCGTGGACGTCCACGACCAGCTCCGGCTCCAGCGCTACAGCATCCAGAAGTGCATATCGCTCCGCAAGTACTACAAGCAGTTGTTCCTGTGCATCGTAGACATGGCAGTTGTCAATGGCTACATCGTTCACTGTATTACCCTCAAGAAGAAGGGCGAGAAGCCGCCCACCCATGCTGCGTACCTGCGTCGCCTGCACATCCAGTTGTTGGCGCTGCGCACAATCAACTTCGAGACTCATCTCAATGCTGAGGACCTGATCTCAGTACCCATACCACGCCAGCAGCACACGTTAGTGAACACAGCCGAGTTCTACTCCTCCAGCAAGCAGCACAAACGCAGACAGTATCTGTGTAAGGTGTGTTCCGCCTTTGCGGACACCAAGACCAAGTCATTCGAAACGAGCTTCTTCTGCCAGCAATGCAGTGATGCATTTGGCGGTCGCGTACCGCTCTGTCGTCACGTTCGCCCCGTTGAAAGCGGCAACACGCTCACGTGCTCCCAGATTTGGCACGATACGTGGGGCGACGGCAAGATTATTCCACCGAGTCTAAAGAAGAAGATTAGATTCCGCAAACGTAAGAGAGAAAGCGAGGAGGAGTAATAAGATCAGAAGAGAGTCAACAAGTTAGCTCCACGTACGTTGCAGTCGGTCTTGCTGGTGCCCGCAGAGAAGTATTTGCCCTGTTCCTCCTCACTACTCCGTTAGTTCGGAACTGGGCAAATTCTTCCTCTGCGCGCGGTTTGCATTTGGCGCGCTTTGGCAGAGCCAATGATGGGTGGTTGGCACCATGAGTGCCGCAAATCCCGGAGCCAAGTCAAATTTGACGGGGTTTGCTGAATAAGAGGTTTTGAACATGCTCTGTCCGCCAGAGAGCCAATAGAAGATCGCAATTCTTGCAGATGTTGGATACATTGTGCATGCTATACTCAATCGCGTAGATTTTATGTGCTAAACATGCCCAGCTCTTGAGCCTCGAGCGCGAAAGGGCCTTCAACAGCATACCTTTCGCAGGTTTTCCTACATACTTTAATCAAGTCAAACGCTTATTCTGTAGGATACAGCAGAATAACAACTCGGGTTAGAAGGGTTAACGTGGTTACATACGGGTACATTGCTTGAAGAGCCGTTAAAAGAAGAAAAAACAATTATGGAGCTCGAGCTTAGGGAGCTTGAGGTTCCCAAAAACAAAAAATGGAAACTGAAAAAAGGACGTGTGGATAGTGCACTTACATAGTTACGTTTAGACTACAGCAGTCACTGAGAGCCAATAATGTAGTCCGCATTCATTCTTAAGATGACTGCGACGAAGATGATGGCTCCTGACAAGAAGGCAAGCACCGCTGCTGCTCGTCGCTGCTCCTCATGCAAAAAGCCAAGTATTTGAAGCAGCGTCATCTTGCTAAGAAGCGTGGCTGCAGCAAGCGGGCTGTAGCCCAACGCGCATTGGACAAAAAGAAAAAACGCAAGAGCCGAAACAAAACATACTATCTACAACGCAAGTGGGGCATTTGGCTAAGCAAGGACCCAGGTCTACGGGACGAGGATCGTGTTCGAAGTCAGCGCGCGACAAGCAAAATTGGGTGCAAGATGAAGATTTGATTAGAGGCCGTCGACGAAGACAATTGTGTTGGCAAATGGCGGATTGTCCACATCAATAGATCAATTTACCACAATCACCCGCCTTCCGAAGATGTCGCATTTCACCCAGGGCATAGGCGTCGCGACATGGCAAGACTGGCATCTCAAGAGCTGACTACGGCTAATTGGGTTGCCTCTCAAACTGCCATTGGTATTCCTCCTGAAAGAGTTGCTGCAACAGAGCGATTCTTTTTGGTCAACCGCTGCGCAGTTCAAATTTGGGTCAACTCGTTTCATGGGTCAAATCAGGATCAACTTTGACCCTCAGCGAACCTCACTATTTTGAAATCGTGATACCCTTCATAGTTAATAATAATTGATTATCAACGTTGTATTAATTTAAAAGATTTCACAAATATGTACCAAACATTTTGCAGTATTAAACTAGTATGCCCATAGGCTAGATAGACAGTTGTTTATCAGGTGGCGTGGGTTCGAATCCCACACCTACAGAGGAGCTCGATGCTTGAGGTAAGTGTCGTGTGGAAGTCCTCCGTCCGATCTGAGACATAACCAAGGATTTGGGTCGTCTGTCACACTCTTCTGAGTGAGTCTCCTATAAATCAGTCTGACAGAGCTGCGGGCGCCCAGCACCACGAGCAGACCGGTTGACCTGCCGAATGAAGGACCATAAGGTGGACAACACGACGCCCTCCGACGCGATCGCGTTCCCAACAGCAGCGCGTGCGCGGTAAAAGTGATCGACGATGTCGTCGGAATACCACTCAGGGATCCCCAGGGCATCAACAGCATGAGCGAGCGCATGGAAAGCGCAGCGGCCATCTCCGGAAGCACCCATTGCCTGTGAGAAGACGTCCGGCCGAAAGAGCGCATACTCGCCGAACGTCATCGGACCAGCTGCCGCTTTGTAGGCGTCGACAAGCTCCAGATACTTGGGGAAGCCATCTTTTTCGAGCAGCCATTGGGACTGCCACGAGCCCTCCGTCTTGCGTACAGAGACATTGTACTCGACATAGTACCGTGAGTCACGAGAAACTTGAGTACCCAGTCGATCAGAGATGGCCCAGGTGTGCCGTCGCAGCCGCATGGCTGGAGGTCTTCCACGCAGCTACACGGACCAGAAAGCGCCGAGGCGTTCAGCCCCCAGTCGAGCGTGCAGCAGTTGGCTTGGTGGGTGCCATACCAGGCTGTCGAGGGAGCGAGCGGTTGCGCAGGACTGGAACGCAGGAAGCAAGCAACCACTCCGCCTTGACGGTAGTTTCGCCACGGTATTGAAGGAAATTGCAGACTGAGGCGACGAGAGAGGAGGTCAAGCTTGATAGGCGCGAAGGAGGGGTCACCAACAAGAAGCCGATGACGAGCAACGAGCAACGGCTACCCCAGGACGAACCGCCGCAACTCGACTTCAACTTCAACGGACACATTCAGCAGGTATGGAAGGACTTCAATTCGTAGGGGGAACAGTTATAGTTGCGTACCAAGTTTGCGGTACATCACATTAGAAAGGGTATTGTTAAGTTCAGGGGCTCCCTCAGCCACGTGTTTGGCTGCGGGCAGTTGGTCGGGGAATGACCAGCACTTCGCAATCTCCCCGCCAGCCCCAACCAGCTCTTCCATCTCCTCCTCCGCCCTCTATAGGGACATCTTGTATCACTGCTAGCGGCTGACGAGAGCACAACCCACGATGACACGGTAGTCTTCAAACACACAACAAACAAGCAAAACTAAACACCTCAATATGCGCATCTATACTTCAAATAACCTGCCATATCCGATCATCTACCTTGAGTATTTTAGCAACAAATCAGCACGACAGACTGATCCTTGCGGTTGGTTCCCTAGGAAACCACTTTGTAAGCGTACTGCGCATATCGAGGGGTTCGTCTGTACTTTGTTCAACTACGTTTATCTCCGACATTTTCAATGAACCTTTTTCGTGGTGATAAATTTTGATCCAATTTTGACCGAGGAAAATGGTCGTCCCCTTTTGACCCAATTTTGACCCAAATAAAGTGTTGACCCAAATTTGACCTGCGCAGCGGTTGACCCAAAAAAAATTCTTACCGGTACGAATTGGCAAATGACACGCCAACAGAACTGCTTCTCAAGAAATTGGCACATAACGACTGTTCTACAAGTGGGAAGTAAACCAGAAACGGCAAGACTTCGGTAATTGTTTTGGTCTCGCGCGGAAATCAAGAAGTTATATGCGCTAAACCCGAATGTTTTTATCATGGACTGCACCTACAAAACGAGCACTTACGATTTGCATTTACGGAACATCATCGCAATGACAAACATGAAGAAGGTCCTGTCGATTGATCAGTGTTGAATCCCTGGCGAGAAAGAGGAAGACTATACGTGGGCGCTTCAACAATTGCAGAGCAGGATGGAATTGTATGAAATCCCGTGGTCGATCATTATCAGCGACCGAGAACAAGCCTGCATGAATTCAATCGACAAGTTGTTTCCTGATGTTCCGTCGTTGGTGTGTAGATGGCGCATGAATCGCAATGTTATGGCTAGGACCAGGACGATCCTGGGCCAGATCAAGATTGCCAATCCACCTGGCCAGGATACACACGAAAATACAGTCGAGAGAGATCAGTTCATGCAGTTGTATTACGATGTCGTCTCCTCTGAAACCGAAGCTGAATTTGAAGACTGCCGAGCCGCCATCCACTCCATGAATGTGACGTTGGCAGACTATCCGGACAAGCACTGGTGAAAGGACAAGACGAAGTTGGTAAATTGCTAGACCTCCGCGTATTATCACTTTGGATACCGTGACACGTCGGCTGTGGAAGGTACACATTCCAAGTGCAAACACTGGCTTGAATCTAGTTGTGGAGATATGTTGACAGCTTTTAAAAAGCTGCTGTCGTGGTGGAAATCCAGTATCAGTTCTATTAGTCTCGCCATGGAGAGAGATGTCGGCAAAATCCCTCATGCACTCCAGGACGAGAGATATTCAGCAGTTGTCATGTTCATCAGCAAGTACGCATTGAACGTCACCGCAGAATTTTGGAAAGAGGCACAGCAGGTTGTCCGCAAACGCAAACCTGCAACGCCTTGCTCGGAAAAGTTTCGTTGTTCAAACGGCAGGCCATGTGTTCATGAGCTTGTTAAGATTATTTTGTCCGAGCGCCAACTCAAACTACGACCGGAAGATTTTGACTTGTATTGGCACACGCGACGAGGTCATACCGAAATGCGCGTGTTGAAACCAGAACCATGGCGAATGGGCACGTCTAACAAGCGCCGCAAATCTGAAAGTAACAAGAAAAACCGACGACAATCGGGAACTGCCCGCGATTCTTCAGTGAGCGAGTTGACCGCAACCACCCAGCCCCACAATCCCCCTACCTATGTCGTTTACCGAGTTGTTGAACTCCGCTTCGATTCTAGCATACGGTGGTGAATCGGTATTAATAGTCTCGTCGCTTGAGGCACTACAGCTAAAGATGAAGCCAGCGGAAGCACGGATGGATACTATGAAGATTGCATGCCACCTCGGAGCTGGGGGTTTGCTGGACAGAGGCCTTTCTAACACAAATCAACGGAGGAGATTAGAAGCCAGGCACTTAACACAGCACAAGTAAGCTAACTTTCCAACAATAGATGACATTTTATTGTAACTTTCTTAAAAGCCGGTAGATACTTCCAACAATTACAAGAAATTAATATTTGAAGCAGCCGTCGTTGATCTAGACGGATGCGTAAGATTGATTTTAGTAAATTAAGATACATTTTCGTCAAATAAGAAAGGTTTCGGTGCTTGCAAGATTGGTTTATGTGCGAGTAAGACCGCATTTGGGAAATCGAAAGACCAAAAATGGTGTAGCAAGAACAGAGACATTAAATGTATCTGCTCGAATTTTGTGACAATTTATCGGACGAAAACGAATTGTGTAGACCAAAATAGATGCTCTATTTACGATTCAGTGCCCAAAGGCGATTTTCTAGCTGTACAGCACTACAGGTAGCCGCGGGTGCCGACTTCGCAGCGTCAGAGGTTGGAATCTTGTTCAGCAGCGCATCGAGAACGTTAACCGGTGGGTTCTTGCTTAGCCAAATGCCCCACTTGCGTCGTAGATAGTATGTTTTGTTTTGGCTCTTGCGTTTTTCCTTTTTGTCCAACGCGCGTTGGGCTACAGACCGCTTGCTGCAACCACGCTTCTTAGCAAGATGACGCTGCTTCAAATACTTGGTTGAGAATACCTTTTTGCACGAGGAGCAGCGACGAGCAGCAGCTTGGGCACTGGAACCCACACGTTAGATAACATCAGTGCTTACCGTGTAGATTAATTATAGTGCGAGCGAGCTCCCAAATTGAAAATTAATTTCACTAGAAAACTTTATGTGAGCTTCAATATCGGGCTTATTCGCTGGTGTAGTGGTTAGTGATTGCCCTAACAATCGCCGCACTGCGAGTTCGATTCCCTCAGCAGGAGTATATCGGGTGTCAATCGTCCCTTTTCGTATGTGATGCAAGTCTGTCATGTCCCTCGGTTTGACTCATAAATTGACTCGGTTTGTCTCATAAATTGACGCCCGTTTGCTCCTCGGCTGTAAAGTCTTTGGATCGTACTTAAGCGGGAACACATAAAAGCCAGCATTTGATCGATTTTTAGTCTAAACATTAACGTAAATATTTTCAATCAACAATGTTTTAAGGAGATTAATTACCGTGACTACTGTGACTTTTGTACGTCCTGCTTCATCGTTGTGATTTCGTCCCTGTTGTGCTTGAGCAGTAGCTGTTTCTCTGCGCGTCTATTGTCCGTTCGCGTCCAGAGAGGGCCCATCACAACGCCCCCCGTAGAAAACACTCGCTCCTGGAATGCTGATGACGAAATCTTGCCAAGGTGGATGCGTGCAAGCAGAGCAATTGATGGAAATTGACTCTCGCTTTCATCGCGGAACCACTTCAGTACATCTATGTGCTTGTACAGTCCCAGCAAAGCCCAGTGCATACCGTCCGCCTTACCAATAGTCATATCCTTGGAGAGTTCCTCTCTCGTCTTCTCAGGGCTTTGGTGTTGTCCAATCTCCAGCCACTCTGGTTCCAACCCAAACCATTCTTGCATAGCGTGGCCCTCGCGTTGATCTCCGACTCTTTCACTTCGTATCGAGTCTTGCTCGTCCGAATCGGAGCTCCAAGCAGTAGTTCATCTTCGTCGTCCCATCCGGTGGAAGACGGTGACGAGCTCGGCGATGACTCCTGGTTGAGTAAGCTGCTCTCTGATAAAGATTGCTGAGAAATAGGGATCCTGCCTTGTTTGGTCATCTCAGCAAATACTTTTCGATGCTCCCCTCGCAGAAAATCGATACCACCCTTTGTAGATAGTTTCCTCCGCTTTACGTGGTATGTCCCCAACGGCCGCAATCTTATTGCGCTGGACTTCGTACGAGGGTCGAGTAGTACGCACGCCATAGCCTCCTTCGTCACCTTGGGGGAGCGGGCCTACAACGGAAGCAGCGTCCTCCGGAGACAAGTCTTGCCACCTTGTGATAGCTGCTCCTGCGTCCTCACAACCCTGCGATGGCTCTCCTCGTTAGCATCTTTCGACCGAGGGGCCTCAATCACCATTGCCTCGAACTTATACGATTTCAGCTTGTTTTCGGCAAGGCGTCGAAACACTACTATGTAGGAAGAGACGAAGTTCTCGCTCTGGGTTTCAACCAGCGCCAGGCTTGCAACAAAATTCGTGACAGCCTCCATCTCTACGGCAAGCATCCAATCCTTCGCGGTGAGTGACGTCCATACACTACTCGAGTCCTTGGTGGGCTGAAAGTATGCTTCGTAAGCTGAGTAGTTGAACACTGACCGCCTGATCACTTTGCAAGTATACGCAACACAGACATCTTTGTCAGTCATCGGATCCAGTTCGGGGTACGAAAGGGCCTCCTGAATCTTCTTCAATGCATTGCGCTGCTTCGGTGACTTGAAGTAGTTGTTCAGGTTGCGTAGCTTTTGAATTACATCGCCACCCTTATCGAAAGATCCTCCAGGTGTGACTGTCGTGACCACCTTGTCCCATGAATTAGTCGAGTCGTTCCAAGCAGTCACAGTCTGAATGTTATCCTTGAAACCAATACCGTAGCCAATACACAAGTTTAGCAGGTGCATGGAGCAGTCCTCCTGCTCAGTGTCAAGATGATCAGCCAGGTGAAGTGCGTCAGCGCGCAAATGTCGATGTCGTACTTTGTCTTAAAGCCACTTTCGATTACCTTCGCGACTAGATGCGTGTTGTGGCTTTCGTTCTTGACGGAGGCAAGCATTGCACTAAAACGAAATCTCCGCAGACTGTCAATGAAAGTCACTGATGCTCCAATGATCAGCTCGTCCAAATGTCATGAATCAGATTGATAAACTTGAGTTGGGAGGCCTTCTGTAACTCAGACGCTAGCAACTCGTCCCCGAGGTCGCAAATAACTGGAACTGTCCATTGAGCAAGCGGTCATGCTTGTCACGACTCAGCATCGGGAACGTCGGGTTTCCCGTGGCTGCCCGAATAATATCATGGAAGGACTCGGACGCGCAAGCGGTGTACGGTATTCCTTGACTAATCATCCACTTCAAAATTTCAGCATCTTCTCACTAGCTCGAAAGAATCGCTTCGTGGTCTTCGCAGACGTCATGGACACTGATGCCGATGTAGTACTTCTAGTAGCAGTGGAGTCAATCTCATGATCCACCCTCAAATCTAAGACGGCTTGCGCATCAGCTTCAGCACTGACGACATCATTCTTTGTCTTCTGTGTTGTTTTTCTGCTCGGCTAATTTTGCGAGGGGGTGGTCGGCATGCTTCGACTTGATATGATTCTTGGCATTACTGACGTTCTTCGAGTTGCGCAGGGCCTCCTCCTAACTGTAGCGATTCATTCTGGTCCGAGCCTGGACGTCTTGACAGCACAGGATACAAAGGTTGTGGTACAGCTGTCGAGACGGCTTCCACGGGTTCCTCTTTCGGTGGGGCTTCTCCAGCGTGTGGACGAGATCCAAAACATCATCCGTAGTTCCCTCCTTCCGGAAATGCTTCAAAGAAGCGGGCACACCGAGGTCAGATAATGGAGATGCAGGAGGCGACGGAGGTGCGATCTGGATGAGGCCATCAGAAGGGGGGTCGGACTCCGCGGTAGATGCCGCAATCCTTATCGTTTTGCCCGGGAAAGCGCCCTTGCGTTGCTTGATGACCGCACCGGTCCTGCGACCCTTGGTAACGGGCTCCACAACCGAGCTGTGACGGTTCTCGAAGGATTGAAGCGGCGGCAGGTTCTCGGAGGATGGTACTGGAGCATTCGGGTAGATCAGGCTCACACACGATAAACTGCAAATCAAAGAGTTGTAGTGTCAGTGTGTAGCTCGTCTCAAGACATAAAGATAATGTACGGATCCTACCTCTCGTTCAGAGCCGAATCTGAGCCTTCAAACACCCCGATGGCGCATATGTGATGTACGAGATTTCCACACACGCTACATGGATCACGCTTGAGCTCATCGCCTTCCTGGCAATCCTTCACGGCACAACCCATACTTCGTTTGTTGACGCGGATTCAAGAATGGTGCTCTTCCCAGGCTAAGTGGGGGTCTAATCGAGAGCCACTCAAACTAGAATTGCAAGATGAGAGCCGAGTTTGCTCGTTCAGGGTCATTCAGAAGTATTACTTGAAGACTGAGCTGATCATATCAGAATATTACTCATATTGAATACCGCACTATACGTTAGTAGTACACCAAAAAATCGGGTAGTAGTATTACTGGGGTGTACTATTTCAGCAAGTACTACAAACCCGTGGCTGTGAGGACAAGGCCATCACGATGTCTGTGATTCCTGGTGGGCTCACGCCGTATTTACAGGCGGGTGATGTGAGGATTTTTAAGTCGTTCAAGGATCACATGTTGGTGATCATAGACCAGTGGAAGCGCTCGGATAAAGTGACCTACACCCGAGGCGGAAACCCCCGCCCTCCTTCGATCGAGTCTGTTGTTTCGTGGGTGTCGGCGGCTTGGCGTCAAGCTCCTGACAGTGTGGTGCAAAAGAGTATCAGAAAGTGCGTATTCCTCGACAACTCAAAGGAATGGTTCATCAGCAAGGATGACGTATATGGCGCAAAGTTTCGCACAGCTTGGGCAACGCACTGTAACACTGAAAGCGACAGTGGCAGCGACAGCGACTGCTCGAACGAGTTTCTCGACGCATTCGATGAGGTCTGTATCGACGAGTAGACGCTCTAGATACCCCATGACATGGGCTTGAGACTCAAACTCATAATAATTGATCCATCTGCTAGCGTTGGTGGTATATCCATTGTTCGTCAACTCTTCTTACACTTCAAAATGGCGGATTCAAATAAAGCGCCCTACGAATAGAACGCACATCAAATGAGACACGTCAAACGAAAGTATGCTTCCGAACCTATGTACGAATCGCTATTTAAGTACACCATTGAAAAGAGAAGCATATCTTTTTTCTTTTGATGCCTTCAGATCTAGGATAAGTTGAGAACTCACCAAGCAACGACCGTCCAAAAACGTATTGCCCGCAAAAATCAACTCTTTCAAAAAAAAATTCTGGTTTGCCCTGGATTAGTTTTTAATTCTGAATCGATTGAGTGTATTCCCGTACGCTGGTTCGGTCTTCTTCCTGTTCAAATATGTCGCTATCTAAACAGTCTAGGTGTGTATTTTGACCGGAATTTCAAATTTTGAAAAAGTTCCCGTAGCATCATTCCGATATACTGCTGCGCTCTGCTTCTTCTTCGCGCTCATTTGATCGGTTGTCATCAGGATGTGCTCTAAATCTGCTTCTTTGCCATGGAGACAGTGGCCATCACACGCGTCTGCTCAAATGTAAGCCGTGAGTCTCGCTCGAATATCACCGTCTAACAAAAAATTACTTTCGTCCGAACTTGATTCTTCACTTGAAGCGTAGTCGTTCTCCTCGGCAACCTCGTCGGCCTCGCCGGAGGACACGTCGGCCTCATCCTCGGACAGTGAATCACAAGCGCTGTTGCCAGGTGTATCTTGTGGGGAGCCTAGCAGTCGTCTGGTCACGGTGCTTGCTCAGTCGCTGTTAGTCGGCGCTGGAATTGAGCCTCCTTGCCTACTGCGAGTCGTCTCCGAAGATGCAACTACAACCTCGCTGGCTACTCTACTGCTGGGTTGGACACAGAGGCTGCGATGGCGGTGTCTGCCCGGGGCGGGCTACCATGAGGCGCTGTGGTGTCCGTACGGCTCTCGGCGGGGGCTGCGGTGCTCCTAATCCTTTGGGGATGAAACACTACTGATCGATACACCTGCTCTAAATTTAGACTTTTCGAAAAACGCCACTGGAGGGAAAACGCAATTAAGCACGATTTTGCTGGCCAATCTTTGAAGGAGTTTTTCTCGATAAAACCGAATGGTGGTGTAGCGTCTTTTTGTTTGGCGTGGTCTCAAATATAACGCTCCATCTTGCTCGAGAGGGCGTTCAATAACATTAGTAGACCGCGTCGTTGATATATCAATATCAATATTCACTATTTTACTATTAGTGGCACAAAGCCGTTGATATATCAATATCAATATCAGTGATATTGTTACTGATATCGCTAATGGTTTCGGCAAGTACTACCAAACCCAGTCGGTGTTCTCTGGATTTTAATCCAGAGTTGTTACATTAATCTCACCCGGAGGTCTGAATCTTTATATGATTGCAGCAGCTGACGAGCAAAACCATATCAATGGGATATAGTCATTTAAGCACAGAATGCGATGTTGCTTGTAACTCAATACACCTTCAGTTGAATGGTGGTCATGATACTCACTCACACGAGCAACACTCAAATAAATATTACAGAAATGACCAATTGCTCTTGAAGTGAGTTTTTGCCTGTTCTCAGATTTTCTGCTCTCGCACACACGGCTGCATGCGCCGCCACGGAGATGTAGGACGGCGACTCCGCGCATCCACTGGCTACCACCGCACCACGACACATCCGATTAATATATGCATGAGAAACTCTATGCTAGCGGGTAGTCATCAGGGCTGAGCGCGCGGCGCGCCACTTCGATGATCGCTCAGCTTTGACAAGCTACCAGCGCGCCGAGGACGCGTGCGCTGCCGTCAGCGGCGAGGAGATGGACTTCGCCGTACTTCCCATCAAGTCGTCCACGCTCGGCAGTATCCATAGCAACCACGACTCGCTGCTGAAGTACTGCCTGCTTATAGTGAGCGAGAACAACCTGCAGCAGCAGCAGGAGGCCGCATCGTCGTACACGCGGTTTCTGCTGCTGTACAAGAGGGACCTGGCGCTGTATGGCAAGAAGACGGAAGCTGACGACTTCAAGACGTCACTCGCCTTGGGCTTCAAGGACAGCGCGACCAGGGGCATGCTCACCCGCGTGCTCATCGTCTTCTCACAGCGCGTCCTGGATTTTGAGAGCCACCCATGGGAGTCCCATGGCCCCGCAGCAGCACGGAGCGAAGGCCGTCGACACCCGCAGGAACAAGTACCTCTTCTACGTAGACGTGCAGGGCCACCTCACGGACGCCAACATGGCTGCAGCGATGCGGCCGCTTAGCGAGGTCTGCGCCTTTGAGCAAGCCACGCTCACGGCTTGCACGCGATGGCGCAGAATGCGTGCGCAAGGCCGACCGCCTCGAACCATGGCCGACAAGTATCCATGCTCCAGAAGGTCGCGGTCGCCAAGACCGTGCGACACACGGCCAGACCAAGCAAATGGAGGCCGAGGGCAAGCAGGGTGTGGTCGCTCTGCGTGGAGAGCCCGACCACAACCCGCACAAGTGCATGCAGGCGGCCGGTGCCAAATTAGCAGCTAATTGCTAATGCCATGAGCGAGGGCAACATCAAGTACGCGCGCATAAAGGGGCTGGTGGAGCTGCGCGGTCTCATCTAGAGTCTAGATTCTAGACGTATCTGGAGAATCAAATACAAGTACGACCCGGCCACCAGGCGCTGTACACGGTGTGTCGCCCCGACAGCGATCATCCCGACGCCCTACTGGATCAACTACTCGGAGATTGTCAAGCTCGTGTACGCGGAGACCATTCCGCTGCACATGACGCTCGAGGAGAACTACCTGATCAAATCGCACGAGTTGGATAAGCGTGCACCCGGATGCCAAGCTGTAACCCGAGCAACCCGACTGGCACGCTGCACAGCCCCAAGCACCCGGAGTGGATCGCCGCCGTGCTACGCAAGCCGCAGTTCCACCACGTCGTGGTCGTCTGGGAGGACGAGGGCGTGTCCGAGCGGAAGAACGTGAGCTTCTTGGCGCTTCCGGGCATGTACGAGCGCTGGGGGTGCTCTAATGGGCTGCTCCGGAAAACCTATTTTGATCGGCTCAAAAATGTACATAAAAATATCGATTTTAGTCTGACCAAAAAAATTGGCACTGAAAACCTGAGCATATTTGACCTGACCAAAGCACAAGGATACCATTCTCACTCTCGAGAAAACCGAGGAAGACCACCATGCTAACACCGCTTCTGCTTATCCTGCTGCAAGCCCAAACTCGTAGTCATCGCAACGACGGGTTCCGGAGTGGCCTGCCTGCCGTCAGCGTCGCATTCGTGACCGCCGAGTTGGCCGCATCGCACTTCAAGCCCCCAGCTGCTCTGCGTTTACTGTGATGTTCGGGTCAGGCCTAGACGCAGCTCTTATCACGCTCACCGGGTTAGATCACAAAGCGTTTCGATATGTTCTGCGGGTCTACGAGAAGATTTACGACGACTACAGGCCGTACAGTACGAGTGGATACGCTATCAGGCTTCGGAAGAGGACCAGCGCGGGCGGCCTCGCTCCCTGGATGCTACGCAGAGTCTAGCTCTGACAATAGCTTGGGCAAGAACAAGGGGAGGCAACGTTTGCCTTATTCGTACTTATTGGTGTTACCAGCAGCGTTGGAACGCTCTTTCTTCGTTTCGGGCGCAGAATCCTACTGAGAGTCTTAGGTGGAGATGAACATGCTGCCGTGAAACTTCCTTCGCCAGAACAAGTTGAGCGCTACGAGCAAGTTTTTTTACGAAAGCATTCTGTTCTAAAAGATGTGTACGCGGTGATGGATCGATTAAAGCTGTATCTTCAGCAGAGCAGCGACTGCGTGATGCAAAATATTTTTTTCAATGGATGGTAACATGATCACTTCGTTGGCAACATTATGGTATTTGTCCCGGATGGAACGATCGTTGCCTGTGGACTGAACGCTCCGGGGTCAATGCACGATTCACAAATTGCTGAGACGGCTAAAATCTACTCAAAACTACAGAATGTACACGACAGAAGTGGAGCCAAGTGCGTGGTTGACTCTGCTTTTGCGGCTGGCGATAATCCATTTTTGGTAAAATCAAGCCAGGATTACCTCGGTGTTCCCGCCACTGCCTCTGATGTCGTGTATTTGCGCCAAGCTACGTCAGCACGCCAGTCTGCTGAGTGGGGGATGCGAGCTTTCCAAAGCTCCTTTCCGCGTTTAAAAGATCGATTTGTATACGAAGAAAGAGGAGAAAGAAGATTGATATTAGAGTCCTGCGTATTAATCTTCAACCTTCGCGCTAGACTTGTTGGGATTAATCAAATTCTTTCTGTCTACATGCCAGAGCTGAACCGCAGCGTGCAGGAACTTCTATAGTAATATACTACTTATCTTCCGCAGTGCTTCCACTTGTTGAATCCTTCACCTTGCCAATCACAGCCATCCCCAACATTTCAAGCAAACGCAGGCTCTGCTCACGATACTGAGCGCGCTCAAGGCAGTCTTGCTCTCGTTCCTGTCGACGCTCTTCACGCTCCCGCTCACATTCTTCCTGATCGCGCTTGTAGCGTCGCATTTCATCCGCTCGATCTTCTTCTCGGCGACGTCGTTCTTCTTCTCGACGTTCATGTTCTTCTTCTCTCAATAGGCGAGCTTGATCGCGATCGAACTTTCGCTGCTCCTGTTCTTGCAGAATTGCTGCCTGTGTGATTGCTAATAGATCACCATCACCCATACCACGGATGCGAGGGGCAGCAAGCGGTCGAGGAGCTAATGGGGGGTTGCTTTCGTCGGTGTTTGCTTCTTCATCGCTATTGAAGAGCATTGCAGCCTCATCCGGAATGTCATCGCCGTTAGCTTCGTCCGCACGAATTGTGATTGCCTCTGCTATCTGAATAGCACGCTCAACGGTAGGTGGGATGTGTGGGTTGCCTGTACCCATGTTGGTATTGTGCATCCGCGAAAACTTTTTACGCAGGCTCTCGACGGTACGGTCTACACCAGGACATGCCTCATTATGAAGGCGGGCAACCGTTTCCCATTCGTCGCGAGCGATAGGCTTCCACTGTTCGAGAAGATCTAGAAGTATTTTGAGTTCATGGGCTGTAAACCCGTTGCCTCGAGTGGCATAGGTTGAAGATCGTTTTCGCTTCTTCGTTGACGCACTTTTTCCACCGCCACTTGAACTACTCGGCACGTCATCCGTACTCTCACTCGCAGCCGAGAAGGCACCCGCAGCGCCGCCATCATCGCACACCAGGCCAATGCCATCTATGTCTGCATCCTGCAGGATGCCAGCATCTGAGCGCTGCGAGAAGGAGCGACTGCAGGCTGAATGAGAACCGATCCACCATCCCCACTAGATGGTGTGCGTGTTGCCCCGCCTACTGCTGGTGGTGGACGAAGCTCCGGGGCGTGGCCTTGGTCGTCGGGCTCGCTGAGATCTGCCACCTACTCGTCGCGCCTTGTTTGGTTGCTAGACGGGGAACATCACGTGCACCACGCGTCGTTGTTGGGGGCTTGCGTAGTGGAGACATCGGCTTGTGAGTTGGTGTCTAGCTGGTTGACTGCGAGACCTGGGGGCTCGTGCTCTGTGGGGCGCTCACCGCTGATTTGGTCTGTATGTTGCGCGGGGAGAGGGACCTCGCAACGCGAGACCTCCAGCGTCTACTTTTGCAGCTGCCCTGGGATTGTCTATGTCAGTAAAGCCCGATTAAATGAGCAATTTGGGTTTTCCGGGGCAGCCCAATAAACGCCACTTCGAATTCAAAACTTCTTTTTTAAAGAAGTTTTGAATTTAAAAGATGTTTTAACACGGTATGTCAGGCTCAGTCGGAACAGATAGTGTGGGGAGTTCGAAACAACGAAAGCAGCAACTAGGGCTGTTTAGTGCAGTGCACGAAAGTCCGCGAATGTGCACTAAAGTACTTTAGTTCATGCACTAAAGTCAAGCAGGACTTTAGTGCAGATTTCCAAAAACAGTTTATTACGAGAATAGCCCAAATGAAAAACGCAGCGAATGACAAGTTGTCATGTGCTTCCTATAATCGTACTTACAGGGTTCTGAAAATTACATTGCATGGCCATGCTCGGACTTTCGTGCAGCGCATGCACTAAACAGCGCTAGCATCAACGTCAGGTTTAGCTGTAAAGTTTATCGTATTAGACACTTCGGTATGTTCTTAAGCCGGTGTGTGCACTTCAGAAGGTGTCGATCAGAGTAAGTTCATGAACCAGCGTCTTGAAAATAATATCTCCGGTCAAACGCATTGAATTCATGAGCAAAGGTCATTGCTCACCGAATGCCATTATTAACCTAGACCTAAGTGGTACCTCCGTGCTCCATCTCCGCCGTCATGTACGTTCGACTTGCTGGCCTTGATCTCGTACTCACCTGGGTCGGTTGCACCTCGTTCACTTGCTTCCCCTCGACAGTTGAGTTGAGTGGGTCTGGCACAGCTCCGTGACCGAGCCGCTTTCAGTTCCTTCGACACTAGTTCTTTCCTAAGTGATCCACTTAATTTAGGTAACAGTGGTACTATACAGGTGTGTGTAGCATTATGCTTGAAAATGGCAGACAAGGTGCAATGGCCCCACCTCATCGGAATCGATCTTCGCGATGCGATTCCTCAACAAGTACGCGGGGTGGTGACCCGAACCGAGGCTTAAACAACGCATAAAAGTATAAGCTAGCACACGCGCATTTACTTTGCTTTCTTTGCGTTGTTGCGGTTTTCGTTTTATCAAAATACCCCCACTGGATTTTGTTTTTCGTTTCGATTGAGTCAGAGATGGGGTGTTAACCCCTTAGTTCCCGTATGTTGGACCGTCCAACATAAGAGGTGTATACCCTAATTCACTTCCCGTCGCAGCATCTATGCTATGTTGTACCTCCAACATAATATACTTGGATATTGTATGGAACAAGTGTCCATGTACAGCTATAATAAAACTAAGATAAAAATGTGGGTGTAAAACGGACGGGTGCACAAACTTAGGTTTGCAGTTCATGGAGTACAGTTGCAGAGGGCAAAGAACGGAGCTTGCGGTGAGCGCAAGCTCGCAACGTTTTTTTTTGCTAAGTGCTTGTGTTGTATATTTATCAACATAACCCAAGAGATTTTCCAAATTATGTAGCATAATACATCATAAAAAAAAAGTGGATCGGAACCATATACTTCATCGGCTCGCAGGGAACCCTGAACCTGTCGATAGATAACAAGGTGTGAAACAGCACCAGCATTCTACAAAGTCCAACCTCGCACATTTACAAAGTCCTTTTGGCCATGGTGATATGACTAGAACAAACGCATGATGCTGCATACACTTTTCATTTACCACATAGTTATGGGTTACAAGGTCTACAATGGTTATCTCCATCGAGCACAAGTTGCGCGCAACACCACCGACGTTGCGGCCAGGCAAGAAGCAAAAGTTCCAGGCGCTAAACTGGTGTCGGTGGTGGCGTTGATGGCGCCACAAATGTAAGTGGTGACGAGCTTGAATGGCGGTTGCTGAGGAGTAAGCAACTGTTTTATCTAGTAGGCATCTTTGTAGCATGTAATCAAATGAAACGCTATTCAGGTTCTTCGTGCCATTGGCTAAAAGATATGAGCCCGCCGTTGCTGGACGTGTGCAACGAGGAAAAAATGGGCAACCAAATGACCGGGACACTATAATAGTTATGTTGATTAATCCATCATAAGCGACACCGCGGGCTCTTTTTGCCTACATAGGACAGCTGTATGTTGTAAGTGTCTTCATTATGGCCACCTGTCTATCCTCGTACACACCTCGAACCCCCACATCAAAATCCGTACTTAACCCCTTAGTTCCCGTATGTTGGACCGTCCAACATAAGAGGTGTATACCCTAATTCACTTCCCGTCGCAGCATCTATGCTATGTTGGACCTCCAACATAAGAGGTGCTTATACTTGGATATTGTATGGAACAAGTGTCCATGTACAGCTATAATAAAGCTAAGATAAAATTTTGGGTGTAAAACGGACGGATGCACAGGCTTAGGTTTGCAGTTCATGGAGTACAGTTGCAGAGGGCAAAGAACGGAGCCACTCACCCATTGAGAGCGTGTGGCGCACGGCCACCAACCCGTCATTCTCCAAAACGACAGCAAACCGAACAAGTGGAAGCATAGACCAGCGAGACGCAGATGGTGGACGGCATGGCGGAAGCGAAGTAGGCGATGGATACGACAGAGGCATTTGATACAGTGGAGGCGAAGGGCATGGCGGTGAACGACACGATGGTGAAGAACACGGCGGCGAAGGGCACGGCGGCGGTGAAGAACACGGTGGAGGCGATCGGAACGGCGGAGGCGAACGGAACGGCGGGGGCGAAGGACACGGTCAACGCGGATCGGCACGGCAGAGGCGATGAACAAGATGGGGGCAAACGACACAGCAGAGAAGATGAACACAGCGGGAGCGACGGACACGACGGAGGAGTTGGACACAGCGGGGGTGCCAAAGCCGAACGACACTGCGGAGGTGAAGGACCCGACGAAGGTGAAGTCCGCAGTGAAGGTGAACGACGCGACAGCGGAAAACGACATGGCGGGGGTGAACGGCTCGACGGTGGTGAGTAGCACGACGGAGGCTACGGTGGATGGACGGCGAGCTTGCGGCGAGCGCAAGCTCGCAACGTTTTTTGGCCTAAGTGCTTGTGTTGTATATTTCTCAACATAACCCAAGAGCGTTCCCAAATTATGTAGCATAATACATCATAAAGGTGATCGGAACCATAGACTTCATCGGCTCGCAGAGAAGTCCAATCTCGCACATTTACAAAGTCCTTTTGGCAATGGTGATATGATTAGAACAAACGCATGATGCTGCATACATTTTCATTTACTACAGAGTGTAGGCTTACAAGGTCTACAATGGTTATCTCCATCGAGCACAAGTTGCGCGCAACACCACCGACGTTGTGGCTAGGCAAGAAGCAAAAGTTCCAGGCGCCAAACTGGTGTCGGTGGTGGCGTTGATGGCGCCGCAAATGTAAGCGGTGACGAGCTGGAATGGCGGTTGCTGAGGAGTAAGCAACTGTTTTATCTAGTAGACATCTTTGTAGCATGTAATCAAATGAAACGTTATTCAGGTTCTTCGTGTCATTGGCTAAAACATATGAGCCCGCCGTTGCTGGACGAGTGCAACGAGGAAAAAATGGGCAACCAAATAACCGGGACACTAGTTATGTTGATTAATCCGTCGTAAGCGACACCACGGGCTCTTTTTGCCTACATAGGACAGCTGTATGTTGTAGATGTCTTCACTATGGCCACCTGTCTATCCTCGTACACACCCCGAACCCCCACATCAAAATCCGTACTTAAACAGTGTTGCATACAAACGGCTATATACTTGAATATGGGACGGGGTAAAAATATACCCTCATATCTAGGCCCGGGAAGTAAGGGGTTAAACAGTGTTGCATACAAACGGCTATATACTTGAATATGGGACAGGGTGAAATATATTCTCATATATAGGCCCGGGAAGTACCGGTAAGGGGTAAAAAACATCGGGCATCCTAAAATGTATTGTGCTTTGCAGATTTTTTGTCGCTCCATTTAAGGCCTTAGATCGACCTCCACCAGCAAACAAATCGTGGAGATAAAAAGGCGATGGTTGCTCAATCGTGCCTATTCCTAAAACGATCACCTCGGTGGCACCGAAATGTCGTCAGCCACTGACGCTCTAATACTGCTACGTTGGTGGTGTGTGATGGCGCTTTAGCTTCATCTGTGGGTGCACTAGCTGCTCCTATTGTAGTTTTTAGTCTAAGTAGCTTGTAGGATACTATTTACGCACTACGTCGCATGGTCATCCTTTCAGTTACACCGCAACACTCGTCCAGATATAAAGCTAAGGGCGTCTTTGTTTCGTCGTCTGGTTTGGTTAAGGTAAATCGAACCCGTATGGTTAAATGTGCGAGCTGTTTGTTTCGCGACTCTTCAGGTCCCAATCACAAGCGCTCTTGAGGGGGGGAGATTTTAGCAGCGGCGAAGAGAATATGGCGGATGCAGACACCCTGGATCAGTCTCCGGGCGCTGCCTCCTCCCTTCCTGTGGTTGCAGCCGATAGTCGGGTCACTAACAGCGCAGGCTCTCCTTGTGGGAGTAAATCCGCCAGAAGAAGTACATGTAGAAGCTAGGATGTTCACTAAACGCTGGACAGTGATCTTGCTGCAGCGTAAAAGTTTGCGCGGAACCACGCGACACCCGTAGAATCTCGTATGAGGCCTTCGAAGTCTAGCTGTCTGGCTGTGAGCTTATTCGATTTAGCTTTCTTCTCGATGCCCACAGCCGCAGCCCCAGCCGCGGTGATAGCGGCGCTACACACTGCTAGCGCTACCGCCTTCTCGCTCAGAGTCAACCAGAGGAAAATTATGCCGGTGAGGTACTTAACCAGACGGCCCCCATTTAACTACGTCGGCGACCTGGTAAAATCGTACCCATATGGTTAAGTTATTTCTGCAAATCATGCAGCACTCTGGTTATGGCTGACTTAACTTAGGGCGTGTTCGACTTGACGCTTAAATTGCTATTTTGAAGCGTAAAGAGCTGGTTTGCCGCCCAAGCAGTCATTTTGCGATAATTATGCAAGTCGAACACACAAACACAAAAACAACTGTTTTGCCCTCAAATGACTGGTTTTGAAATTCAGGGTGGATGTGTCTTTCAAAACCAGTCATTTGAACACCCTTTATCTATTGACCACTGCCTACACCAGCTGCTTTCAAGTGAAACACAAACTGTTCAAATTGCTGGAGTGCTCATAGTCGGTTGAGACAAAATAGCTATTTACTACTCTCTTTGATTTTGACTGTTCAAGTCGAACACGCCCTTAATCAGATGAAAAGAGCGAAACAAAGACGCCCTAGTGAATGCACACAACTATAATGCATATGAATACGATAAATGGTTTGCCACCTAGTACAAACAAGATATTGTGCACCATGCAACTTCAGTAGCTCGATGATGATCTGCACCCACCAATTTTTTCTCTCTGTCCGAGTGCTGGTGACACGTTTTGATCATTCTTCCTACATGATGTGTGCCTATTGTGTCGGACAGATGGAGAGGTCGAGTTATAATAAATCGGCCAGAATTGCGTTTTCAAACCGGCAATTCCAGCACAGTTACCATAAATCAGGATCCAAACCCATGCTTGTGAGAAATAATCTGGTCGAGTTGCACTGTCTTTTTCACTAACTTTATTTATATCGAGGTCCAGATTTTATAAATCGACCAAAGCGCTACTGTAAGTGAAAACGACAAACGCATTACACATCAAACGTTTCATCAAAATGTTTTAACCCTTTCGCGGTAGAAGGACACATTTTTCGCCCTTTTACCACGTTTACAAAACACGGTGTGAAAGCATGTCCTCCAAGGGCGCATTTTGTGCCCTTTTAGCGTTTTGCCTGTCTCCGCTAGCCTATTTTGTTTCAACCAATTAGAACAGAGGGTACAGGCGCATGCGGAGTTCTGGCTGGTAATTTATCGTGCCACGTCGCCACAATCACCTGATTTACGGATATAAACTGGGGATTCCCATCTTTTATTTATCTTACCGAACCAGCCCCCACACGTTTAGCTACTTACTGCCAGTCGTTTCTACCATACAAAACTTTAGATACATGCACTCGTGGGACTCCGCAACGACATACAAATTCTAAGTCACACACACTCTTCTTGTCTGCCTCCCATGCGCACCAAGTTCCTCGACTGGGAAGACAAACAGATAGTCCAGATCGCGCTGGAGTTCGAGAACGAAGGAATACGAGTGACATGGGACTACGTGGCACGGCGCATGGTCAAGTCAAAGCGGACAGCCCGCGAACTCAGGTTGCGCCTTATCAGTCTCAAGCGGACTTATGGTAAATCAGTGAGGGATTTTCCTCGCTGTTTCTTTAGTGGATGTCCACCAGGTCGGCGCCTACTTTCGTCGGGATGCTCGCCTAGCGCTACAACTCCCCACCGCCAACCATCTCCCCCGCCACGACAAGCAAAAGCATCAAGGGTGCAGCAGTCACGACGGGGAATCTCGACCCCGTCTGCAGTGGAGATGCTGGCTCCTGCAGTGGCGGAGCTATCGACGGATACAATGGCGAAGTCGTTGATTGGTGCAGTGGCAAACCAGTCACCCCGTTCGATGACTGAGGATCAGGAGGGTACAGATGTGAAGGTGTCGACCGGAGCGACAACGGAGGAGCTGGTGGGTGCAGTGGCCGAGCTCTCACCCCGTGCGACGGCGGAGGAACTGGGGGGTACAGAGGTGGAGACTAAGGAGCAGGAGGGTGCGAATGTGAAGGTGTTGGCCGAAGCGACGACGGAGGGGATGATGCGTGCAGTGGCCGAGCTCTCACCTCGTGCGACTGCGGAGAAGCTGGTCGTTGCAGAGGTCGAGCCGTCGGCTGGTTCAGCAATACAGCAGTCCATGTCTGACGAGACATTGCTCACAGTGCCTGCCGCTATAAGGGTTCTCGTCTCCCTTTTTTCGGAAATCACGGCGAATGACATTCGCCAGAAGTCTGGGAGAAGGGAAAACAACGCGGGGGAGCTACTTCCGTCTGGTGTCGCGGACATGCTTGCCGCGATGGAGCCACTGGATGAGCGAGATGTGTTCCTGGACGTGGGTGCAGGGATTGGCAATGTTCTCGTGCAAGTCGCGCTGACTACGAAGGTCAGCAGGTGTATCGGTGTTGAGGTTCGTGGTGAGCTATGTTCGCTAGCAACACGGCACATTCAACGACACGCTCACGCCTACCCTTTACTTCGAAAGGTCCATCTGATGGCTGCTGATGTACGGGACGTACTGCTATCAATTCAGGCTCCAACGTCCGACGCTACGGTAATTTTTGCGAACTACTTCCTCTTTGAGGAAACTGCGAAACTCGTGGTAGCTCGTGAGCTGGGCGCAATGCCCAAAGCACGATATATTGCGTCAACTTCTCTCTTTTGTCCGAGGCACAGTTTGAGGTGCCAACAACCGTTTTGCGCTCGCTGGAAGATTAGACGAGAACTGAAAGTATCATGCAGTTGGAAGTCTGCTTTGACGTCTCTTTATATTTACATGAAGATTTGAACGTCATCTCGAACTAAGATTTATCTATATCAGTAGCAGCTCGAGCATCGAGGCGTCCGTAATCCACCTACTCGTCCAGCATTTTCAAATAAATACACACATCATTATCTATATCAGTAGCAGCTCGAGTATCGAGGCGTCCGTATCCACCTACTCGTCCAGCATATTCCAATAAATATACGCATCATTACCCAAAGCGCAAGTAAGCACCACCGTACCAACAAGAAAACAGCACTTCGCGATGTCCATACCTTCAAGGTAAAGTTAGCAAGATGACCAGTGCCATCCGGGAAAATATTGAGCCGTTGCTGCATATGGAAGTCGGGATGTCCTTCGAAGCTGTGAAGCGGTGCAAGCAAGAAGATGGGAGTTCGTGTGGGGTTCTGTGCCTTGCTGTGCTGGAACTTCTCCTAGCAAAGAATCCGTGGTCCGCAGAACTTGGCGGTCTTATTCCCTACCTACGCATTCGATACCTAAACAAGAGCATTGCTCTGTTACACGAAGCTAGCGAAGAAAGAGGTGTGCGTCTATAATGCATCAATTCATTTTAATTCGTATGCATGCTATCACCACCGTGATATTATACCGAGGTAGATCCCGAAAGTCACGCTGTGGTACTTGCCAAAACTCGGCGTTGCGGTAGCTACTCCGATGTCATACTGCGGTAACTACCGCGATGTTACACTGCGGTAACTACCGCGATGTCGCACTGCGGTAACTACCGCGATGTTACACTACCGCGATGTTACACTGCGGTAACTACCGCGATGTCACATTGCGGAAGATATGGAATAAATAGAGGTGGGATGGCTGTGCGCTAATAGCCCGCCATGTTTAAAAATAAAGCTCAAAGTGATGATAGTCACTGTGCTGCTCCGGTCAGCCGGCGCTGCATCCCGGTGGGCGCTCTAAGATGTACCAGTGGATGCTCTTTGGTATCGGTGGGCACTCTAAGGTGTACCGGTGCATGTTCTTAGGTACCAGTGGATGCTAAGGTACCGGTGGAGACCGGTTGGTCTCCACCGGTACACGCTACTGATACCTCGGGCACATCCTCCGTGGTGGTCAGCGCGTCGTGGCTGTACGGCGTCGAGAGCGTCGATGCCGGCGCGATGGCTGACTTAACTTAGGGCATTATGGTTGCCGGCGCGGGCGTCGACTCGTGTTCCGTTGACACGGTGGTGCTTACTTCTGTTTTGGGTAATGATGTGTGTATTTATATGAATATTTGTATTGCTACCTAGAAATAAGTGACCCGTTCCCACTTGACCTTGAAGATGACCATTGTCGCCTGCATGCATGCTATCACCACCGTGATATTATACCGAGGTAGATCCCGAAAGGCACGCTGTGGTACTTGCCAAAACTCGGCATTGCGGTAACTACCGCGATGTCACACTGCGGTAACCGCCGCGATGTTACACTGCGGTAACTACCGCGATGTTACACTGCGGTAACTACCGCGATGTCGCATTGCGGAAGATATGGAATCAATAGAGGTGGGATGGCTGTGCGCTAATAGCCCACCATGTTTAAAAATAAAGCTCAAAGTGATGATAGCCACTGTGCTGTACCAGTTGATGCTCTTTGGTATCGGTGGGCACTCTAAGGTGTACCGGTGGGTGTTCTTAGGTACCAGTGGATGCTAAGGTACCGGTGGAGACCGGTTGGTCTCCACCGGTACACGCTACTGATACCTCGGGCACATCCTCCGTGGTGGTCAGCGCGTCGTGGCTGTACGGCGTCGAGAGCGTCGATGCCGGCGCGATGGCTGACTTAACTTAGGGCATTATGGTTGCCGGCGCGGGCGTCGACTCGTGTTTCGTTGACACGGTGGTGCTTACTTCTGTTTTGGGTAATGATGTGTGTATTTATATGAATATTTGTATTGCTACCTAGAAATAAGTGACCCGTTCCCACTTGATCTTGAAGATGACCATTGTCGCCTGCAGGGAGCAGCAGCCATCCACCATCCCTGCGTCTCCAGTAGCTCAGACATCACGTCCGTGGTACCGGCTGCATCCAGCTCCACGTCCAGCAGAACTCGGTGCGTCAGGTTCCACAGCAACTCAGCTGTCAAGATCGCGGCGGCATCCGTGAACAGCCCCACTTCAAGCAACTCGGTGATCGCGGCCACGGCGGCACTTGCGTCAAGCCCCACGTCCAGCAACACGTGGTATCCAGCTTCACGTCCAGTTACAGTTGGCAGGTCACGCCCGACGGCGGCTTTTGCGGCAGTGGCCGCCATGTCCAACAGCACTCAGCGCGTCAGGCGCAGCGACAGCTTGGTCACTACGGCCATAGCGGCATCCGTGCCAAGCTTCACAGCGTCCGAGATCACCCGCACATCCTGACGCATCCAGGGCACAATGCTCCACAGCAACGTCCGTGGCAACCAACAAGTTCAGCTTATTCCTCTCGTCCGCAGTAGTTATATAACTATTTGACGCACGACATGGGGCTTTGGGTTACACATATCTGGTTCAGATAGATTTGGTTCGGTGGGATCGACGCCAGTCTGAGTGCGCTTTAGTTGTGCAAGCAACGAGCCCCGGCGGATATTTCCCTTCGCCGTGAATAGCTTCTGCGGCAGATAGAACCTGTGGAATTTATCCCAGCAAGTCCACGATTGCTGTGGACACATCCAGCTTGCTGGCTGTGTTCCGTTCACTTCTCTGCATAAGCACACGCCGTGCGTGAGGCAGTACGTGGTTACCTCCGTCGGGTAGCGATCTTCCCAGCGACATATTATGCACCTGTGTCGTTTCCTGCTCTTTTTATCGTGAATTTGCTTGGAGGCAACAGCAATGCACGGCCGGAGAGGGCTGCCGGTACTTGGCTCTGACCGTCGACTTGGCGTTACCCCAGTTTCTCCACCATCACTCACGGCAACGTCTTGGTTCAGCAAACGTGCTCCGTAAATCATTCGGCCCTCGCTCGGAGCTTCGGCCCACTTTCCGTTCATGAGCTCGCTAGCCAAGTCCATCACAAATTGCCGATGCGGGTCACGCGCGGTCGGATCCGGACTTGCCAATCGGCGCGTTAAGTATGCGTTCGAACGGGCAATGTCGATCATGGCCAGAGCAAGTTTCTTATGCCATCTCTTGTAAGAGTGCCCGTCGGCGATTGAAAATCTGCCTCGGATTTGATCCAATCTGTCCACGCCTTGCATGTTCTGATTGTACTCACCTATGCATGTTGGTGCTGCATATTGATTTGAAGTATTGCCTACCATTCTGGAGACAGGTGTAATCGTAGATGCGTCTGCGTTCGACACCATATTGACAACGTCTCCGTCACACCATGACGCAGCAATCATACTGTAATCTTGAGAGATGGCCTGGCGGATATCGGCGCGAGAACAATTCTTGTCGTCAAGAATCGTATGACGCGGGAAGTGTTTGCTGTTAGACTTGATAGTGCCCCGTCCGTACAGTCCTTTGAGCTTGAGCTCTTGAAGCAGTTGGACTGAAGTGTAGTAATTGTCCATGTTGACGATGCGTTTCGTACCAAATAATGGCCTCATCACCTCTAGTACATGCTGGCGAATCTTTGACACCTTGTCAAATTCTACCCGCAGCGACTGCGCTACGTCATGCCCAACAACACCGTCAAGTCGGTCTCCAACATCGCATTTATTACAATGTAGCTTGTAATTGAGCGCGATCCAAGAAGAGGAACAGCAGGCAACGTAGAGTCGGAAATGATACTTTCCTGTTGGTTTCATTGGGTTGTATACGATCATGTGTCTTCCCTGCCGAGACCGACACGCGACACTGGCTTCGTCCAAGGCCACATTACGCCCGACATCAATGTAGAGGCTTCCAGTGACTTTCAGCAAATTCAGGAGTGGTCTAATTCGAGCTGCAGCATCGCGATCTAGTGTACTGGGCTCAGCATTGAAACTCAAGCAACGCCGCAGTAGTTTGTAGCGATTGAGGGACATCACACTATCTAACGAGATTGAGCTCCCACCAAATATCATATCTTCGGGCTGCTGGCCCCAATAGTTTGCGTATTCTCCTTTGTCGTTCAATGCCATGTAGAACATACTGCCCAAGAACGCCATCAGTTCACCAAGTGTGAACGGAGACGAAATCTTCACGCCATACGCGACCGCGTACTTGTTTGTCTCGAACAGCACTTGACGCCAGAAGTACAAAGGCAAGTAGGCGAAAAAGCTTGATGTGGCCGAGTGTTCGAATATGTGCTTATACGCAGGTCGGAGTTTCGTCATTGTTGATCCGTCGGTGCGCATATAAAGGTCGGTCGGTGCATCAACTTCTCCATGTGGTTCAAAGCGCAAGCTTTGAATTGCTTCGACTTCTTCCAAGCTAGCCGGTAGCAAAACACCAGGATCGTATTCTTCGTAGTTGTCTACCACTTGTAGATCGTCTTCATCTTCTACGTCAATATCGTCATCGACATCAGCCGTAACCAGTTCCTGCCAGTCGGGGTTGCCGTTCAACCGGGTAAGTGCCTGATAATTCTCGACACCACGTTGAACACAGCCGACACTGATATGCTCCACACTGTTCTGAAACTGGCTATCAAACCAGCGAATCTCAAAAAGGGAGGCGTACTTGCCTCGCAGAGGTCGCCGACAAACACGCCCCACGATGTATGTCGATCCGACGGGTCGATAGAGCTTCGACTTCATCCAGGCTTCTCGCTCCGGCGTGAATGCCACCAATTTGTCCAAATAAACCACTTGAAGCATCGTTGCCGGTGTTCGCGTTGGCGTCCGACGTGACGAATCAGGCGTCTGCCCGTCGGTTGGAGTCGCGGTGGCTTGAGACGTCTCGAGTAAGTCACTTGTCTGCCGAGGGTCACTTAATTCTAGGTTGCCATACAAAAAACCATATTAATGCACACATGGTTAGCGCACCCACACCCACCGAACCCATGCTTGCACCGCCGTACCATTTGAGACGCCACCATGAGCACCACGCCCACGTCCTCGTCCTTGGCCTTGCTTCGCACGGGTGCTTGCTGTCCCGGTACCCGCGGGTTCTGCTTGTGCGGGCGCTTGACCGGCGCCGTCCACTCCGCCGCTGCCCGTACTGGCTCCAGCGGCTGCTGTACCTACCAACACACCGTAATATTAGCACGCAGCGAAAACAACCCAAATTATGTTCAACTGTACCGTTGGCGGTGCGACGACCACCGCCGCGGGCACCACGTCCACGTCCTCTTCCTTGGCCTTGCTCAGCGCGGGCGCTTGCTGTCCTGGCAGCCACGGGGTCTGCTGGTGCGAGTGCTTGGGTGGCGCGCTCCACTCCGTTGCTGCCCGATTTGGCTCGAGCGGCTTCTGCACCTGTCGAATACACCGTAATATTAGCACGCAGCGAAAACAACCGAAATTATGTTCAAATGTACCGTTGGCGGTGCGACGACCACCGCCACGGGCACCACGTCCACGGCCTCTTCCTTGGCCTTGCCCAGCGCGGGCGCTTGCTGTCCTGGCAGCCACGGGGTCTGCTGGTGCGGGCGCTTGTCCGGCGCCGTCCACGCCGCCGCTGCCCGTACTGGCTCCAGCGGCTGCTGTACCTACCAACACACCGTAATATTAGCACGCAGCGAAAACAACCCAAATTATGTTCAACTGTACCGTTGGCGGTGCGACGACCGCCGCTGCGGGCACCACGTCCACGGCCTCGTCCTTGGCCTTGCTTCGCAGGGGTGCTTGCTGCCCCGGTACCCGCGGGGTCTGCTTGTGCGAGTGCTTGGGTGGTGCGCTCCACTCCGTCGCTGCCCGATTTGGCTCGAGCGGCTCCTGCACCTATCGAATACACCGTAATATTAGCACACGCAGCCAAAGCAACCCAAAGTATGGTCAACTGTACCGTTGGCGGTGCGACGACCACCGCCGCGGGCACCACGTCCACGTCCTCTTCCTTGGCCTTGCTCAGCGCGGGCGCTTGCTGCCCCGGCAGCCACGGGGTCTGCTTGTGCGGGCGCTTGACCGGCACCGTCCACTCCGCCGCTGCCCGTACTGGCTCCAGCGGCTGCTGCACCTATCAACACACCGTAATATTAGCACGCAGCCAAAACAACCCAAAGTATGTTCCACTGTACCATTGGCGGTGCGACGACCACCGCCGCGGGCACCACGTCCACGTCCTCTTCCTTGGCCTTGCCCAGCGCGGGCGCTTGCTGCCCCGGCAGCCACGGGGTCTGCATGTGTGGACGCTTGGCCGGCGCCGTCGACTCCGTTGCTGCCCGATTTGGCTCGAGCGGCTCCTGCACCTATCGAATACACCGTAATATTAGCACGTAGCTAAACCAACCAAAAGTAAGTTCAACTGTACCATTTGCGATACCACAACCACCGCCGCGGGCACCACGTCCACCTTCTTGTTCTTGACCTTGCCCAGCACGGGCGCTTGTTGCCCCGGCAGGCACGGGGTCTGCGTGTGTGGGCGCTTGACCGGCGCCGCCGACTTCATCGATGCCCGAACTGGCTCGAGCGGCCGCTGCATCTATCCACCACACCGTAATATTAGCACACGCAGCCAAACCAACCTAAAGTAAGTTCCGCTATACCATTTGCGATACCACGACCGCCGCCGCGGGCACCACTTCCACGTCCTCGTGCTTGACCTCGATCATCTTCGGCGGCTGCTTGCTCGCGCGCTTGGATGACGTCGTCGCCCTCGTCGCCGTCACCGCTGTTTGTACTGACTGCTGTGAATGCTACAATAGGAAAGTGGAATGTACGATTAGAGCACGTACACAAGAACGCAACAACAACGAAACATGGCATCATTTGCTGAGGCAGCGTATTGAAGCACGGCACTCTCGCCAAGAAGAAAGTCGACACCTTCCTGGCCGTTGGCATCTCCTCCAGGCCTAATATATCGATAGCGTGGATCCAAACTTCGCCTGGGGGGTGGTTTTGAGGACCAGCCAGCGTTTCTTAACCACGCCCACACATCGTTGAACGCGACGACGCCCCCCAGGCCACTTGCGGCAGGAGCTGACCCCGGTTGTCGTCGCCGCCGCCGCTTCTCCGGCCTGTTGTCCTGTTCTTCGCGCGCTCGCTTCGGCATGCCGCTGGGGAAAAATCGATTGTGTGGTCTGGGCGTGAGTGGCGGGGCATTTCTCGTAAAATAGATTGACAGGAGTACGATTTCATACGGAATTGGATCGTATCCAGAACAGATATGTATCGGTTTGAGAAGGTAATATGTTTACAGATTCGCGCCAATTTTTCGCGCTCGAATCTCTCGATGCGAAATACAGTACATTACATAGTAAGACCAAGATATTTGCGTGCGTCGACTCTTATCACAAGCGCGGGAACCGGCGGGACCGACGGGCATACAATTGGCTAATTATATGCATACTTTGATGTATCTTGGAACAACATACAGTATAAACTTTGTTGGAGAACCGCTGTTCCTCGCTGCATTTGTCGGTGAACTGTGCCATCAAACCAGCTCTCTACAGTAGCTTATGTTCGGCTAAACTGCATATTCAGCGAACGGGCCGCGGTTTCTCCCAGCTCTTACTGAACGCTATAATATTATAAACTCGGTGTCAATTAGCTACGTCTTGGCGACGCTGTCACCAGAACGCGTCATCAATGTCAGTGCGGAGACGAGGCACTCATGGTAAATTACATGGGATGTGGTTTCTTACCGCATAAATTTCGTTGCATTTCGACCAATGAACGTCGAATTGGTCTAGTCGCCGCAAGAAAAGAAAAAAGTAGCCAATCAGCTGTGTCCTTGAAAACTACCGTGAATTTGTCAAAGGGCGCTTTCTGCTCCCTTTTAGCCTGTCCGTCTTTCTCTATAACGCATCCGGGAGGATAGTGAGCAGCAATCAAGCCTCCAGTGAGTACAGTGATTTCCTTAAAGGGCGATTTTTGTGCCCTTTTAGTACGGGGTATCTCGACCTTGTATGGTATAGTTTAAGCAAGGGGCTCGCGAAAGGGTTAAGCCAATAAGATTCCGTTGTTGAAGTGGTCATCCAAACTTCGAGAGCTAAATGGCAGCGACTGCGCGCCGCGAGCGGCTGGAGGCTCTGCAGCGGCTGTGCGACGAAGGGCAGCGCGCAGAGCTGAAGTCCGTTATCGCCAGCTACTCGACCAAGGAGCTGCGCACGTTGTGCGGCGGCTTCGGCGTGCCGGCGCAGAGCAAGGAGTACGCGGCGTACCAGTCCAAGGCCGGGTACGCGGAGCTGCTGCTCAAGCTGCTAGAGGCCAAGACGGCAAGCGCCGCCGGACTTGCGGACGGTGGCGGGTTGGTGACCCTCACATCAAACCCATCGGGTCGCACCAGGAAGAGCAAAAACTGCAATTTGCGCCTCATAAACGTGCTCTTTTCGCCGTTCATGGCGCCCTTTTTGAGGGAATTGGGCGACGAAGGAGCGCGCAGGAAGCGCAATGCCGACGGCAGTAGCCCTTTCTGGGAGAAAGTGAGGGCGGAGTTTGTTAGCACTAAGGTTGAGTATGCGAGGGTCGCGTACCCGGACGACGAGGTGTTCGTGGACTATAATTTGGGCTCGCCGATTGCCCATTCCAGTGAAAAGCTGCGGAAGATGTGGGAGAAATTGGGCTTGGCGTATGTCTGTATCTTCGGTTCGCAACTCGCTATTGTTGGAGATAATGCGGCAGACTTGTCGGCGTGTGCGGGGCGCCATGACGTGTACTATTTGAGACGGTGGCTTCATGACAAGCCCGAGATGATTCCTATCGTCTGTAGAGCGCCGGCGGAGACGGATATTGGCCACAGTGTGTCGCCGAGTGGTTTCCAGAGTATGCAGGGTCTTCAACAACAGACGACGCAGCAGAATTTCCAGTCGAGTTTTCAGCAAGCCTCTGTGGGCCAAAATGATTCTTCGGTGGTGCCTGTGGAGAGTGGAAACGTCCAAAGCATGAGTGACGAGGGCGAACGGCTGATGAAATCGATCAAGTTGGCGTATGATGTTTTGGCAGTAATGCCTGTGGCCGACCACGGATCGGAGATCGAGCATACCATTCGACGAAGGTTGCAACGGTGCGCGAAGCGATTAAAGATGATTGAAGACGAGGAGGAAAAACAGTTCATGTCGCTGTAGTGTGAGCTGCCGCATCTACTTGCTTCGTTGCTCTGCTGAATTTGCCATTTGTGCGTGACTAGGCATATTTATTACTTCAGTAGTAGCACGATATTTCTTGCTGGCGCTTAGCTGAGCTTCAGTCCGTGCCAACGTGACTCCCAGGAGCTGTGAACGTGAATTAAATGGAAGTAGAGGGCGTCACGGTGGAAGTTGTTGGTCATGGATTGTGGTCATCTCAGACATAGCTGTCAAGGAAGGGCATACCTTAATCTCTCCATATTGGGCTGTATCGTACGAACTCTCCTCCGGCAAGTTTTTCGAGTGCATGCGTGATATCGGCCAGTTCTATCCAAGTTGAATAAGACCGCGGGGCCCCATCACTTCGACACGAATAAATGCATGTGCAGTAGCAAGCAATATTTACTTGAGGCAGGCATTGCCTGAAGGATAGCTGCTACTCTGGGTCGCTTGGTTTGGATCATCACCAACTTTTCGATGAGCTTTGGCTGACCGGAAACCGAAAATCCATTCAGAAACGAACAAAAAGGATAGGCGTTCGGTACATGTAGTATTGTTTGGTCGATCACAAGATTGAGAAAAGACAAGTCCCGCATTGGGTGACAGCAATCGTGTTTTCTTCAGATGAAGCCCCTCTATCTTCGCCTGTACCCTGCCTTCCTGGGCTGCAGTGCACTTGTAATGCTACTGACATGTTCGCTGATTTTGCGTAGTTTGAGGTCTCACAGCAACATTGAACATGTTTCGGTAGGGAGGCTTTGGCTTGTGCCAATGGTATCACGCTACTGACGTACGTATGCATCTGTGTTGCTGCGTATGACCCTTGTACCGTACCGTGATCACCCGTATGCATTCTTCTACCACAGCTCCAGAATCGCGAGCTCTACGACGAAATGTCACTCAAGTACCTACTCACAGCCGTTCCTCAGCTAATAGCAGCGCTGTTGCTGCTGTATTACGCGTGCACCTTCTCACGAGCGTCCAGTGCCTTTGCGCACCGCATGCTGGTAGATTCGTGCTTGCATGAAGGTGTCGTTGGTCTCATGCTTGCTTCGCTCCTGTTCTCTGCGTTTCACGTGGCGCTGAGTGTTTGCTGCTCCTTTCCTGCTCTCTGGTAAGTACGCTCTCTCTGTTCCATTGCTTCAATCACGGCGCTAATCGAGTTTTACCTGCGTGGCACAGCCCTGTTGATCCGTCCAACTGCCAGCTCAATCGAATCGTGGCGTGTCCAGAATCTGTAGCACAGCTCCCGCACTTCAACCTGTGGCCTCGACTGGTCCACACCTGTGCAACCTTCACAATGCTGTTCGCATTGTCCAGTATCCAAACTGCTCACATCATAAAGGACCAGTATTCGCGCGTACGCCGCGCCAACCTCGTGACTTTCTCCAGACACGAACCCGTCTACGAAGCTTCCGCGTCCGTCTTCTAAAAAATCGACAGCACAGGAAAACCCACAAGACCTGCATCACCAGCAGAGACAAAACACGAATCGGAACCCCCGAGTCCAAAATGCATTTGATACCTTACATCTTCTGCAGGCAACCAATCAATCACCTCACCAACTGCGCCCACGGATCCTCCAGAAACGACTGCTGGAAGAACACTCGTCCAGGTCCGTCCTCCGGCTGCTGCTGCTGCTGCACTTGTCGAGGCCGCATCTCCTCCCTCTGCTGGCGGCCATTGAACTGAGCAGCTTCCTGTCCTCCATTGCCTCGCTCCAGCTGCTTCCACGGGTCCTCCAGGAACGACGGCATGAAGAATCTCGAGCCCTCATGGATTTCGTCGCTAGGGCCCCTCTTGCGCTTGAACTGCATGTGGTTATAGTTGCCGCTCGGTCGGGGCCACTGCTGGTGCTGGAAGCCCCCGCGCCCGCGTCCTCCTCTTCCTCGTCCTCGTCCGCGTCCTCCTCGACCGCCGCGGAACCCTCCGCGGCCTCCTTGGTGCTGCTGGTAGGGGCCTGGAGGCGGCATCTGCTGCTGGAACTTGGGCTGGCGCTGGTGCATCTGGTGCATCATGTCTTGCAGCTCGGGCGGCATCATCGCAGGCGGCCCGAACGGTGGACCCATCATAGGCGGCATCAGCGGCGGCGGGCCGAAGCCCGGAACCATCCCAGGCGGCATCATCGGCATCGGCAGCGGCGGGCCGAACGGTGGACCCATCCCAGGTGGAGGAGGCGGAGGTGGCGGCATCGGAGCTATCTCAGCCAATACGATTCTGTAGCCATGTCCGTCATTTGACGTGGTGTACACGAAATACATCTAAAAATAAATAGTACCCGAGAACTTTGTCAGCTGGGAATCTCCGCAATCACCAACCAATCCCCGAGCGTATACTGTTATGAATATCTTTCTGATTAAGTACGAATATAGTCGACTCCTCCAGAACCAACTTGGGAATTGTATCGAACGGATTCTCGATTCCACAATATTTTACAAAGAGTAAAATATATCCGAGTGTAAAACTTACAGGGCGTCATCTCTCCGCCAGTCTTATTCGGTGATCCCAGCAGCAGCACAAGCGGGTCAAGGACCAGCCGAAGCGCTCCCCGCCCGAGTGAGTACTAGCCAACGGACTGGAGAGGCCCCGCCCGCCAGCCAGCCCAGCCAGCTCAACCAGCACCCGGCACTCCCTCAAGCGCAGGCGACAGACTTCTTAAGGCGTGTGTCTGTCTGTCTGTCTGTCTCTCTCTCTCTCTGCCTGTTAGTGACCGCACATCCACCATCATGAGCCACTACGGCCCGTCGTCTAACGGCGCCGCGTACCCGCGCGGTGGCCCGCCGCCATTCCGAGGGCCTCCACAAGCCGCCACCTTCCCACGTGGTGGTCCGCCTCCTTTCCGCCCGCCGTTCGCGGCGCGCGGCCCGCCCCCGTTCGCGTTCCGAGGGCCTCCGCCAGCCTTCCGAGGGCCTCCGCCTGGGCTCCGACCGCCTATGGGGCTCAGTATCCCGCCGCCAATGGCGTTCCAAGCGCCGCCGTCGCCCGCCAATGCGGGGCCCATGCTGCCGCCTGGATGGAGCGAACACAGGACCCCTCAGGGAGCCACGTACTTCTACAACGCCGCCACGGGCGTGAGCACGTACGACATGCCGACTCCAGTGCAGACCAGCACGCCCAAGTGGGTGGAGTACAAGGACGACGCCACGGGCGCGTTCTACTATTTCAATACAGTGACGAAGGAGACGGTCTGGGACCAGCCCGAGGAGTTCCGGATGCAGAAGGCGAGGGAACAAGTGGCCAAGATGACGAGCCAAGCGCTGCACGCGGCGTCCGCGGCGTCGCCTGTGGCGGCGCAGGTGCAGACTCAGTACCAGAGTCAGAGCCAGGTGCAGGTTCAGGCGCCCGAGCACGGCAGCTCGGCGTCGACGGAGAAAGAGGATGAAGACGATGAGGAGGAAATTAAGCGGCAGGAAGCACAGGAACAGACGCGCAGGAAGCGCAAGGAGGAGCAAGAACGAGAGCAGGCCGCGCAGTTCACGGACATGCCGCGCGCGGAGCGGATGGCTGCGTTCAAGCAGTTTCTGGAGGACAAACAGATCACTCCGACGCTCAAGTGGGGCGACGCCCAGCGAACAATTGGCAAGGATTCGTCGATGCACAATGACCCGCGGTGGAAGTTTGCGCTGACTACTGTTGGAGAGAAGAAGCAGGCGTACGCGGAATACTGCACGCAGGCAAAGAACCGTGCGACTATTGAAAAGCGCCGGTTAGTGAAGAAGGCAAGGGAGGAGTTTATCGAGCTGCTTGGACTCTTCGAGTCGACTTTGGCACCTTCGCGGCGCCGTCCGATTTCGTGGGATGAAGTGACGGAGAGCAATAATTTTTACGCGTTGCGGAAGGATCCGCGATGGTCTGCTATTGAGGAGACCCGCGAGAGGCAGCAGCTTTTTGCTACTTTCATTCAGGACTTGGAGCGTAACCAGAAGGCTCGCCTTGCAAAGCGGCGGGAGTCGTTACAGACGGCTTTCATGGACTTGTTGCGTCAGCGTGTCGAATCGAAGGAGCTGGAATTGGGTGGTAGTCGCTCCAGCAAGCGTCTGGACAGTGATACCAAGCGACGCATCCTAGATTTGCTGGAGGAGGTTGAGCTTCCTAACGGTGGTGGCAAGGTTGGCGAAGAAGCGCTCCGGATCGTGGAAAAACATGATGTTTATGATTGGGCGGAAGGGTTCCTCCGTGAACAGCGCGAATTGGAGCGTGCGAAGCGCAAGCGCGAACGTGCTGAGCGTGCTGAACGAGATGAGAAACTAGGGCGCGAGCTGAATGAGCAACTGAAAGAACTGGAAGCAAGTCAAAAACTTACGGTTGGAAGCACATGGAACGAATTCTCTGCTGAGCACCTCAAGCATGCTAGCGAACAGCAAGCTAAAGCATCTAAAAGCGAAGTGGAAGGTGATGCTGTTGGTGATGAAGAGGACGAAGACCATGAAGAGGGCGATGATGACTATTTGCACTGGAAGACGCAGCGCCGTATTTTTGACAAGTTTGTGCGTAGGCTTCGTCGTAACCTGGAGCCTGCAGCCGCAGCAATCCGGGGGCACCTGGATCGCAGTGGAGATCCACCATTACGGGTTACCGAGGCCACTACATACGCCGTGTTTGTGGACGCCCTTGAAAGTGGCGTAGGTGTTGCGTTGGATAGCAATGCTCCTGAAGAAGGCGAGGAGGAGGTCGTTGAGGAGATGGACGACATTACTACGTCTGGGGAACCTGGCAAGACTGACAGCGAGATGGCTGCTGGTGAGACTGAGGGAGTTGAAAAGCCACTGACAGCTCAAGAGGTTGATGCAGCTCTGGAGGCTGTAGTGAAGACGCATCGAGAAAAGACGGGTGATGCCACGCCCGTCGAGTTCCCTGCGTTCGTGCGTCAGGTGTTCGACATGTGGGTTGCGATGGCTAAGGAGGACAGCAGGCGGGAAGAAGACAAGAAGTCCAAGCACCGCAAGCGGAGTCGCAAGGGAAGTCGTGATCTAGCTCCCGAAGACGAAGATGATGACGACCGACCTCGCCGTTCACGTCGTCGGTCATCCGCTGCAGATGAACTCGAAGACGATAAAACCCACAAGAAGCATCGTCACAGGGGATCTAGGAAACGTCGTCGCAGTCATGGCTCGCCTTCCGTTTCGCGCTCCAGGTCTCGTTCTCGCTCCGAGTCGCGACGTGAGGCAAGACGCAGTCGCCTGAACCGAAGTCGGAGTCGCAACCGTTCGCGCTCCCGGGACCGCGGCGGGGAGCTGCCTCCTAGCCTTGCTGCTGTCAACGTGAAGTCTGTTATCGAGACGGCGACGACGGCACATTTCTCGCCTATCCGGAACCCGAGCAAGGTGCTGACAGAAGCAGAAGAAGCCGCGAAGGCGGAGGAGATCATCCGCCAGGCTCGGTTAAAGCTGCAAGCGAAGAGTAAGAGCAGTTCCGACGACAGCGAACTCGAGGAGGGCGAGGAGCCGGAAGAGGGTGAAGAGGTCGAGGAATAGATAAGTAGGGAAGGCGGGCTTAGTGCTCGCGTTAAACCAATGCAACAACGCGGTCGAAAAGAGTATCATGCATGACACGTACATACGTAGGCACACACAAAGGGCAAGTTCAGGTTGTCTGCGCTAAGCGAATCAATGCAACAGCACGATCGAAAAAGTATCCAACGCTTGTGGATCCGCATAGTGCAAGTCGCCGTCGTGAAATGAACGAGGCCACGTGGGGTCGCGAAGCTGCAAACGCTTTGACGTCGAGACCGCACACGCTTGATGTGTGCGTCGCCGATCCGATTTGCAGGTGAGCTTGAAGAGTCTTCAATAAAGACTGAAGCAATCTTTAATGCAACGTGGCGATGGTGGGCCGAAAGCTGGCAGCGGCGCGAGCGGACAACCAAAGCGCCAGCTCTCTGTTTCTTTTGTCAGCTACGCTGCCGTCCACAAGAAGGCTTCAACACCAAATTCAACGTAGCCTTAGCAGTCCTCGACGGCCACTTCAACGTCGAGCGTCTGGAGATCGTCTCGCTCTCTTTGTAGCACTGCTCAGCTGTGCTATTAATACCAACAGCGGACATCGAGCAATCGGTGAGACGCTGCCAGGTGGATTGTCCGCTAGGGAGACATGCTTTAGCCGCCGGGTGCAGTGTGCGTCACCGATAGCCCTGACAGCCGCCGCTATCTGGGTTGGGGCGTGTGTCCCAGCAGCAGCGGGAGTCGGCTGGCCGCCAGCCGACTCCCGTGGACGACGACGTGCTTGAGGCTCGCCAGCCTGGCGAGCCTCAAGCACGTCGTCGTCCACCATTGGCAGCATTATGCCGAGGTTATAATAGCAGGGCGAGATGGAGTCGGCTGCCACGCAGAACTCGGCCGACAGTGCTCGCAATCTCGGGTGGCATAGGTTGAAGTTGTGCCGAGATGCGCTTCCTTCAGCTCGGCTAAACTGATGATCAGCAGCGGCGGCACCAGCTCGACGGATCTCAAAGAGGGCGGGCGGCGATCACGTCCGCGCCGCTCGAACAACAACTTGCAATGCACAACCGATGGGCGTTTTCGCCGCGCACGCCATGGAGGCGGCGGTGCTGATACCGCAGATACGATGAGGCTGTCTTAGTCTTGCACTGCACACAGCTGAGCTGTGGTCGGTGACAGCACAACATGTACAGTACGTGTTGCCTTGCGATGGCCCCAAGCACCCCGCGTTTTCTTGCAAAAGCGCCGTCGGCGGCTGATGACACCGGGAGGTCACGGCTGGTGCTGCGTACCTCATGTCGAACTTGAAGTGACTATGGTGAATCACCATTGGTGATTGAAGTGACCATGGTGACCATAGTATGGTCCATGGCGCGGTAACGCGAAGGTCGCGCCAGTTGGGACGACACTTGTTTAACGTTGTCCCATTTTTCGAGCCAATCCAGAGCGGTCACCACTGGAACGCGAGCTGCTCCATGACCAGCGCGCACGCCACGCCGGACTCGTCGTAACTCGTCGTAACCCGCCGCCATGTCGCTCTCGCTCTACCGCCGCATCCTCCGCGTGGCGAGGACATGTACGTGGCCTCCACCGTCACTGCCCCAAGCAGGCAACACATAGGGGGACCAGGTGCCATTCCGGTTCCTGCGTCCCATCCCCAGCGAGCGGCTCCTCATTCTCTCTCCCGTTCCTCTTGGTGCTCGACCATAATGCAATGCAGGGGAAGGCGGCGCTCTAGAGCAGGATTGGATCCGAATTGAGGCCAGGTAACGAGCTCAAATGATCTCAGCGAGTTGTTCTCTGAGGCATCAGGCCGGACGCAATGCACTTGCGTTGGTGTTTGCGTTCGGTGGGGTGAAAATGTGGAAAAGGTATCTATCTATCTATCTATCTAACTAATCTAATCCAATCAATGGGCTGTAGGAGACGCTTTGAGGAGAACCGGTCGCTGAGAGATCCCGCCGCGATCGAAGAAGCTGTGCGCCAGGGCCACAACCAGGTGGACGTGGCGCTGCACTACAAGATCTGCTACCCGCGGCCGCAGTACGTGGACCCGGGCACGATGGGCGGCGAGAGCGACTTCCGCCGCCAGTCGTCGCGCGCCAACACACGGCTCGGGCGGATGCACAAGAGCAAGCTGCAGAGCCAATTCCGCCGCAACGGCCGTTAAGTAGTGGGAGACAATAAAATATGAGAAAGCTCTTCGGCAGTTGGATGGATATCTATCGTACATGTATTCACTACTGAAGTGGAGGTGCGACGCGACGCAGCATTTTGCTCGTGTGTGCGCTATAAATTATCGTTGCTATGCTACTGTCGAGTGACGCTACTGCGCGGCGCTGGCTGGCTGGGGACGGAACTCGTGGACTACGGAAGCCGCGCTCTTGCATCAAAAGACTTGGATCGTGGTGAGAGGCGGATGGGGGGACGTCGTGGTCGGACTGGACTGGCCGACCGATAAAATAGAGCGTCACTCTCTCTCTCTTCTTCTTCTTTTTCTTCTTCTTCTTCTTGGGGGTTGCAGTCGCTTCACCTCACAGCGCCACCAGCAGCACCGAGTAGATGGAGCAGCGGTGCATGGACAAGAACTGTGGCACCGAGATGTTGAAGCCGAGGGCCTGCATGCGGCCGACGAGCTGCGCGCCCTGCTCCTCCGTGCCGTTGAGGTCGTAGAAGAAGTCGCTCGTGAGCCCCACGTCGTTGCGCTGCAGCTCGCGCTGCCACAGCTGCAGCAGAATCTGCGCGTACATGGGGACGCTGGCGTGGCGCGGCGGCTTCTGCATCGCCTTGTCGCGCTGCTGCGCCTGCTCCTCCTCGTCCTGCGCGAGGATCAGCGCCTGCACGTCGGCCAGCGACGCCAGGCTGCGCGTGGAGCTGGACTTGCGCATGAGCGAGCCAGACTTGGGCAGTGAGGACGAGTGCAGCGGGTTCTCCATCATGGATGTGATGTGGTCGGGTGGCTATAGGCTGAAGTCTGAAGTAGAGGATCCGGGAGCGTAACGGACGCGGTCAGTCAGTCACGCAGTTGAGCTCAAGGCGGCGGATTCTGAAATGAAAAGCCTGCCAAGTGCAACGACGACATGTTTGCGGAAGGGAGAGTGCTGCTAACGGCGACAGCTGCTGCGACCGACTGGAATGTATGGTTTAGGTAATGTATTTTCAGTCGGGCGCAGCAGCGGAGAGAGCATCTCGGCGGAACAGACGGGGACTTTTTCGTATGGTGGTTGTATGAAGGACAAAGCCGCGACGTGAGAATGACTGTGTAAAGAGAAAATATCCTAATCACCGTATAATCCCTGATCAGCACAGCAAAATGCGGCTGAGCACAGAACGGGAGGGGTGACTGAGGCGAGCGGTTGCGAGCGCGCGTAGCCAAAGCAAACCCGCGCGGGGTGCCCGCGAAGCTGGGCCGCGCGGTATTTGCGTAGGCGGGCCCAGCGCCGAGCATTCCAGCGAGCCGAGCACTGCGCTGGCCAGTACATACTATCTTTATAGCCCGAGCGAAGCGAGGCGCGGGGGCGCCGGAGGGGCGCCCAGCCAAGCGTAGCGCGGCTGGTCACCATGACATCCATCCCCATGCGACATTTCTTATACTTGCCAATTGTATAGGTTCTGTGATATCCCGCGATTTCTGTGCTCGTCAGAGCTTTTCTGTGCTCGTCAGCATCTCTCCTGTGTAAAGTGATGCAAAGAAAAGGGCGGACTATTCCAGAAGCCAATTCCCAAAAATAGGCCCCGAGCAACCGGAAAGTTGAGCAGACACCATTCGCAGAGGTGGCCAAGCCATAATAGACGCGTGGGGATGATGGAATCAACTTTAGTTTTCTCCGATAGATGCAGTGCTCTCTTTGAGCGCAACCACCAGCGAAAAATAAAGACTTTAGTTTTCTCGGTGAGATATTCTATTCGAAGAAGCGGATTGTCGTACCTAAAAGGCCCACAAAATAAGTGTGTTGCTAGATTCTTGTCAATTCTATATGCTTGCATCTCGAGCTATCGAAAAGTTCTCGCGCCAAATGCAACTTTAGCCATCTAGATGCGTACCCTACTGACGAGTTAGCGCTACATGTATTCATTGTGTGGATCGATACGGACTAATTTCTGGATAGTGAATGCAAGTTAAATTTCTACGCTTGCATGATCGCAGCAAGGAGCACGCTCCATGCGAAGGTGTTGCGTCGCGTCAGGAAAATCTACCTGCGAACGCACCCTAATTCGGTTCCTCGACGACCGAGGCACCAGCCGTGACCTCCCGGTGTCACCACCCGATGATAGCGCTTTTGCAAGAAAACGCGGGGTGCTTGGGGCCAAATGGCGAGGCGTATTTATCGCACTTAATACCAAACACGCCCAGCCATTTGTCCGGCCAACGAGGCAACACGAATCGTGCAGTCGCTGACCAGCTCGGTGCAATGCAATGCACTGCACTGTCTTAGACAGCCTCTGGTCAATCGATCGTATCTGTGGTGCCAGCGCCGCCACCAAGCTGGCGTGCGCGGCGAAAACGCCCATCGGTCTTGCATTGCAATTTGCAATTTGCAAGTTCGTGTTTGAGCGGCTCGGACCAAAAAACTCCATTTTGTGATCGCAGCCCGCCCTCCTTGCGGTCCGTCGAGCTGGTGCCGCCGCTGATCATCAGTTGAGCCGAGCGCATCTCGGCACAACTTCAACCTGGGCCACCTGAGACCGTGACCCGACACCAGGACGAGCAGTGCCGACTGTGGCAAGTGACTCCCTCTTGCCCTGCGCCAGCTAACCTCTGCATGTTGCTGCCAATGGTGGACGACGACATGATTGATGCTGCTGCTGGGACACACCCCAACCCAGATAGTGGCGGCTGGCGGTGACGCACAAGTACACCGTGCTGCCAACTGCCACACACACTACACACGGGCTAGAGCATGTATCCGAAGTGCGTAATCGGTGAGACGCTGCCAGGTGGATTGTCCGCTGTCCGCTGCTACCGAAAGATCGACACGATCTCCGACGCACGATGTTGAAGTGTCCGTCAAGGGTCCTTCTTGTGGACACCAGCGTGACTGGCAATTTACCAGAGAACTGGCGCGTTGGTTGTCCGCTTGCGCCGCCCCCGCCATCGCCACGTTGCTTCAGTCTTCAAAGCAATTCGGATCGCCGACGCACACTTCGAGGCTCGACGTCAAAGCGTTTGCAGCTTCGCGTCCCGACGTGAGCCACGTCGTGGCCTCGTTCGGTCACGACGATGACTTGCGTTTCCGCTATCCGGATCCACAAACGTTGGATACTTTTTTCGATCGTGCTGTTGCATCGATTTGTTTAACGTGATGCACTTGCATTTTGTTACATGGTTCAGTACTGATGCCATGGACTGCAAACAGCGCTTACAAATATAATAGCTACATGTATTACGTATTGACTAGGATGCAGGATGAAACCAGTGTAGTGCATAATGATTCAATTTATCGTAAAGGTTATCCCCCTGCTTCATCTACTGCGGTGGTGGGAGCAGATCTCTCGTTTGAATACGCCGCACGGACTCTCCTGTAATGGGGTTGACCCCCTCGCGTGAGTTGTGGTACTGCAAGTTCTGGGCTCGCACCATGGCTCGGTGCTTGATCGCAGCATCTGCAGCTTGAAGTCTCTCGCCATCTTTGCCGTCGTTGTATTTCAGTGTCACCGGGTTGAACGGTTCGCCACACTTGTTGCGTCGAGCTTTGGAACCCGAAGCGCGCAGTGCCTCCCAGCGATGCTTTTCCTCCGCGGAGGCAGCGTCCATGGCGTCCCAGCGACGCACGTCTCGGTTCACAGCCTCTCGACGACGTCGCTCCTGCTGCATCTTGGTGCGAGTGCGAGCATCTTCCCGGGTAGCACGTTCCTCCCCAGCAGTGTCCGAGTGGAAGCGATCGGCGTCACTCATAAACCCCTGACTCTGAGGTGTGTACACCAGCATGGCACTACCCGCAGCAGTTGTGTCCACGCGTACGAAACCTTCTTTGCGGGCACGCAGACGCTCCTTCTCGCGCTGCTCCTTGTCACAAACAGCTTCGCGCTGCTCTCGCGATCGTGCCGGGATGTTGTTAAACTCGCGGACCGAGGTGGTTGCTGCTGGCGCCTTGTTGTTCGCTGGCATTTTCACGTTCTCAACTAAAAAAATGGCCTTTAGCTGCTATAGAGAGAAGATCACGAGTGCTAAAGAAGAAGAAGGAGAAGCAAACAAGAACAAGGCGCGATGATGCAGTGTAGCCATTTATAGAGAGACCTGCATTTCGATGGTTACGTTGAAGTTCATTGCTTCCAACCGGTACATGTAGCGGATCACTCTGCCTAGAAGAAGGTGAATATGCAGGTCTCGCATTTCTCCACGAGGGGCACGACGCTGTCTTGCCACGTGACTTGGCCAGTCTTTTTATTCGGCTGCGCCTGAGTCTGTTGCCCTTGTTGCGGTAGAGTCCCAGTACCGACTGCAGGGAACGAATGTGGTGATACATCCACGCCGTTCACATGAGTCAGGAAGACCTCATCGCGACGCATGCCAGCTTCGAAACAGGGCGAGCCAGGTAGAGCCTGGACCACAATCCACCCGTCCTGTTGACGCAGCGGCTTGAGTCCCAATGCGCCGTTCACCTTCGTCACGCTGATGGTCTGCTCGCAGTCGAAGCTGAACCAGAGCCGCACAGTCTGCACGAATCCGCGTTGCATTTCGTCCGGATTGAGGTGATACACACCCTCATACAAAATCTGGGGTCCTTGTTGCGAGATAGCACTCGGACAAGCTGCAGCAAGCGGCAGGGTGCACGTCTGGATGCTGAGGATGGTAACCGGTCGCCCTGCACGCCGGAAGTTGTTGATGTACTCCCGAGCTCGGTTCGTCGTTACTAGAACGTCTTCATACTCCGCGGTTGGCCCTTTCATCAGCGGCAGCGATATCGACTTCTTCTCCTTGAGCATGACAGGGACCCATGTGCCAACGTGGATGTACGGCTCGTGGTAGCCCTCCTCGCTTGTTTCATGATAGCCTCCGTGGGCTGCGTTGCCCAGCGGTGAAATGGGCATCCCGGACGCGGGGGTCCCATGCACTGCACTAGCCCGACGAATCTCCATAGGCTGGAACGGCGTCGCGCTGATCCGACGTACGCCACGGATGGCATGGTCCGTTTGCAGGTTGAGGTCGCTGCGTTGGCGGAATGGACTGCCGAAGATGTCGAGCACCCAACGCGAGTCGGACTCCACTAGGTTTTCCACTTGGCCTTCGAGCTCCTCTGCGGATGAACCGTCCGGGAACGTGTACAACGCGATGTCGTCTGGAGATCCGACGGCGAAGAGCTCCTCCTCACTGTAGAGCGCGTGTGCGAGTCCCATCTTGACATCGCCCCAGCTCTCGACCCGACGCAGCTCTGCAGGCTCAAGCTCGAAGCACCCGTCGTTCTTGCACACCAACACCCGCATGAGATCGAAGCAGGAATCAAACCTAAGTAAGAGGCCGTCTCAACTGTTCAGGACAAGCCCCAAGCGCTCTTATGACGCGAGGACGCCAGCGGCTTTTCACATTGACAGCGAATTTAGATCATGAAGTCGAGACATCAACTTACATGTAGCAAAACGTACGTATAAACTAAACAGCAAATGAGGTCCGACGGTCTTCTGAGAGCAGCGTGCGTAGAACAATGACAGCTTGCAATGCAGTGGGTCGTTCCGAGGCGTCGTAGCTCAGACATCGCTCCGCGAGCTCACGAACTCCCGTCGGACAGCCCAGCGTGAATACAGGGTGCAACTTACCAGACGCCACGAGGTCGAGGATCTCCACGTCGCTCATGCTTCGCCTGCCGCTTACAACGCCTTGAATGTTTTCGTAGGGCAACGAGTGCGTGTCGATCTCTGATAGAATCACTCCGAATGCGTACATGTCGGCCGCAGGACTGTAGTCGGCTGCACCCGTGATCACTTCTGGAGGCAGCCACCGCTCTTCTCGGAGTGACAGACCGATGGTCGGCATGCTGGGAAGAGCTTGTTGCTCTGTGACAAATTCATCCAGTCGAGCGCGAAGTTCTGGCGGTGATGACAGCAACACACTGTGCGAAGTGAGATCGCGGTGTACAAGTCTAGGAGAGAAGGCGTGCGCGTAAGCCAACGCTTCCGCTACGTCGAAGGCGATTTGTAACTTCCAAGCACTGAGCGAACGCCACGATCGTAAATCTGAGGAGCTACCCTCGACCTGGGCCAGGTATGAGCGTAGATCGCCTCCCTCCATGTACTCATACAGCGCCTCCAAGCCATACGTGCGACTCCAAAGCACACCCACAAGGGCTACGATCCGCGGATGATCCAAAGACGCAGCAAGACGAACCTCGTCAGCAAAGCGTTGTGTGTCTGAGGCTTCATCGAGAACTTCTTGCTGTAGCCTCTTGCAGACGAGAAATCTTGAGCCGCGGAATCTCGTGAGAAATGTCACGCGGTGATGTCTATTTGGGCGATACTCACTTGTTAGCTTGCGGATGTATTCGAGATCGTCCACATTCAAGAGCAACATTCCGAGTTCATCGTTGTAAGGAAAATAGTATCGCTCCGGAGCCGCTCCAACGTCAGAATCTGGCTCGGAATATCGTTCTGCACTGAGTCGCCTGGCATATTCAGGATGTTCCGTCGGACTTATCAGCTCGCAGTGAAAATTGACGATCTCAGGATCGGGCTTCAAACGCTCCGCGCGGCGACGAAGACATCTGAATATGAAGATGATGGCGAGTATAACGAAGACCACAATAACTGCAGCCATGACCCCAGCGATGAGAGCTTTGTTTGACGATGGATCCTCCTTCTCTGTCGACGTGGTTCCAGATACACACACGCTAAGTGTGCTGGTGCTTGTTTCAAGCTTCGCTGTCGTGTTGCAGGCCGCTTCACCCAATGAATCCACATCAAACTCATCTAAATCCTGGAGGAAGCTGAATTGCGTTGAAGTAAGTTCCACGACAGCAAAGTTATTCCCACGCAGGTCCAGTCGCTGCAGGGATGTCATGTTGAAAATTGTCGTTGGGATGGAAGTGAGATTGTTGCCCGCAAGATCACTGCGGTTAGACGAGCATTGCGTTTTCACCCCAAACAAACAATACATTCATTAGTTGCTTGGAAGAACTCAATACCTATTAAATCGCTGTACTTACAGTGCGACGAGGCTCGGCAAAGAACCCTCAAAGCTTCCAAGACTGTTAATGGACAGATTTAAAGTTTGCAGCTTCGGCAGTTCCAGATCTGAGGGGAAGTATCCGTAGTAGTTCTTGGATAGATCTCTGTACCAACACCGCCAAGAAAATATCGTCAACGTCAGCAAATTCATCGCAATTCCACCAAGCATTTCCAAGCACTTCTCACAAATTCTCAAGCGCGTCCATAGTTTTCAAGTCGTCTGGATAACTTGTCATGAGGCAGTTCGAGATCGTCAGATTGATCAGTCCAGACGGCAAAGACGTCGCGAGGATCTGCTCCAACGCGAGGTTAGCAAGTGTTCTGCAGCACACACAAACAAGTAAGCTACCTTAACAACTAAAACTCATCTAAACGACAACATACACAGCTTGCAACTGCGTATCAGCCGTGAACAATTCCTGGGGAAGTTGCACACGAGCCACTTTTCCACGAACACCAAAGACGCTGGACCCCCCAACCAGCATGACCCCCGTAGTCGACGCCATCAAGTCAAGTGGCTCAATGTGCTGCAGTGCATCATTGGACTTGGACGGATGTTGCGTCGTCCAATTGGCCACCGCTGCCAACGCAGCATTGGCAGCGACCTCCTGATCACTGGACCAGCTCAATTCTTGTTCACTAGGCTCCACGTCGCTCCCGAATGGGATCAGGAACGTATACGTGCTGAAATCAATGGCCCCATTCGCTGCAAAGTCCTCCGGGCCATTGGCAAAGCACTCGTAAGTGCAATAGCCATCTGCCGTGCAGGTCCCGAAGGTGGAGGACGAGGAGGAGCACGCCGCTTCGCCCCCTGCAGCGTACGCGACGCATGGACGACCTTCAGCGCACAGAGAATTGCACTGCGACGTTAATGCGGTCTGGTTGCGGGTGCACGACGAGGACGAGGAAGAGGATGAGGACATGCGTGGCATTGAGTCAATTGCGTTGTGATGCAGGCGATATATGCGCGACTCACGGGAGGGAGATGTCGGAATGGGTTCACTCAAATGGGTTCACGTTGAACATGGAAAAAATTCTCCTCCATAGAGGTGCAGATGTACACTTTGTGCCATATAGCTAGCTCGCTCCCAATGCAGTGAAAGCCCGCGACTGCAACGCCTGCTGGCCGGTCCATCGCGAGAGGACGCGATCTTGAAGCGGGACCAGAATGGTGGACAGTTGCAATTTTTAGTCCCGTACGCTTTTTGCCCAATCCCACGCCGGTCGTTACGCAGTTTTTGAAACTTTGGAAACCTACTTTGGAAGGTCTATTTGCGGCATCCAACCGCCCATTTGCACTAGCCCAAACAACTGCCCAGTCGACACCGACGAGAAGCGGCATTTGTGATCTTCAGCAGGAGGTGCCAAGTCAATCCGCTCACGCGAACCCCACACAAGCATGGAAGACGACGCCCCCGTGACTGGTGCGTCCTCCTGCTCTCAGCTCCAGCTATTGGATCCCGTGGCTCACACTCATGTGTTTTGTCCCCCTGTGCAGAACTCGCCGAGCCCGTCGTGACGGAGGAGGCCCCGCCCGCTGAGGAGGAGCCCGTAGCGGCCGAGCCCGCCCCCGCCGAGGAGGTCGCAGAGCCCGCCCCGGCCGCAGAGGAGGAGCCCGCGGCCGAGAGCAAGGAGGCCGACGCCAAGGAGGAGGAGGCCAAGCCCGAGGCTGACAGCAAGGACGAGCCCGCGCAGGAGGCGCCGGCCTCCAAGGCCGACGAGGACGAGGTGAAGGCTGCCGAACCCGCGGCCGAGAGTGTCCAGGACAAGGTGGAGGTGCAGGCGCTGCCCATCCGCGCGTACCTGGACCAGACCGTGGTGCCGATCCTGCTGCAGGGCATGTCGGCGCTCGTGAAGGAGCGTCCGTCCAACCCGATCGAGTGGTTGGCCAGCTACCTCATCAAGAACAACCCGCAGGGCCCCAGTGGCGGCTCTGAAGCCAAGTAATTAGATCACGCAGGTTCTTCTTCCCAGACAAGACAGGCAGCAAATTATGACTCACATACTGCCTTTTATGAGGTCGCCACCAACACAACAAAAAACATATTTGCTTCTTTCAACGAATATACACTTGAATTGAATATCATCGTAGAAGAGAAGGCGGAGCAGTGCGTATGACTTCGATTGGTTCCTCTACTGTAGCTGCTTGAAGCTGTCTGCAAGCTTCACCATCGGTGGCGATGGAGTGTCTTCAAGTTCGTTTGCTGCACTTTGTGTGTCGTCATCTAGCTAGCTAGTTATCGCCGCCGCGCCCGCGGCCACGACCGCGACCTCCACCTCGGCCACGTCCGCGGCCCCCATCACCACGTCCACCACGACCGCCAGGTCCATCGCCACGTCCACCGCGTCCACCCCGGCCTCCGCGACCACCCCCTCGGCCACCGAAGCCGCCACGAGCTCCGCGACCACGTCCACGGTTTGCCTGGCGGTCTGTTGTTCATCGCATACGCATAGATAAGAGTGAGTATAACCGACATGAAACGAGCGAATTATTCCTCTGCAACGTCTCAGCAGATAGATACCCACCACGTTTGCTGAAGTCTTCCTCATTCACCATGTCAAGAATCTGCAACGAAACCACACGCACAAATCAGACATTAGACAAACCAGCACAGCACTCAGCAGCACTTTATCCACGCATGTACCCACCTCGTTGGGCACGCGGATATACTTGATGGTGTTGCCACGGATGTAGCACTCGGGCATCTTCCAGAAGCGGTCGCCGTCCTACAGCATACAAACTCCACGCTTTTAGCAACAACACACACTTCATATTAGACTGCACTGAGTGCCGCACCTTGGACGTGCAGATAACTTCGCGCAGGTTGACGTTCATCCAGGTGTCGCAGTTGACCAAGTGCCCGTTATACGTGTCGCCATTCTTGAGCTCCACCAGCTGCAGCCACACAGCGTCAGCCACCTTCTAACTAGTAACAGTGACCTCTACCAGCTTCGTGTCTTACCATGGGGTGGCCCTGCGCCGTCTTGAGCAGTGAAAGCGGCAGCTACAGACACAAAACACAGCGAGAACCAAGATACGTCAACAACTGCCGCAAAACCTCCGTATCCAGCGCTCGAGAGCTGCTATGCGTCGGGTAGGCGCTTCCTCCTTTAGTGAGGACCCCTCCTCTGCAGATGAAACCAAGCTATCGGCGCGGTACGCACCATGTCGTCCGTGTGCAGCGCCTCGAGCGTCTCCCGGTCGATACTCTCGTGCGCGTTGTATGGCAAAGTGTAGAGTGCCCAAAATAAGGTGGCACTTCCTTATTCTAGGCACCGAAACGTTTCTAACAGTTAGAAATCGGTATATATCGTTTCTAATTGCTCTGATAGAAACGCGACGACGAACCTCGTTGGAATGACGTTCCCCCCGTTAGAACGACAGCAGACGGCGGTGGCGCAGAAAGAAACTCTCTCACTTTGAGACTCAAGCAACTGGAAGAAGGTGCGTGAGCTGCCAATCAGCCTCTCCGCTGCCGCTGTATAACGCCGGCGTTGCATACGCAAGCCTGAAACAGCTTCTACCTCCTCTCCTCTCCGCGTCTAGAACTGCCCAGTAGTAGCCTAGACCCGAGGGGGAGGGGAAAAGTTGCACTTGGGTCCACAAATTCCAAGTGATTCATTCTAACGTTAAATTACCTGTGCTGTAGTCGAAGCAGCATGTCGGAGGAAGTTCCCCCTAACACGGACGTCAGCAACGGCGAGGACAAGAAGAAGGCCGAGGCCATCACGATCCGAGTGAAGGACCAGTCGGGCGAGGAGACGTTCTTCAAGGTGAAGCCCAACACGAAGATGGAGAAGATCTTCTCGGCCTACGCCCAGCGCAAGGGCGTGCCCGCCAGCGCGCTGCGCTTCCTGCTGGACGGCACGCGCATCAGCGGCGACCAGACGCCCAAGATGCTGGAGCTGGAGGACCAGGACCAGATCGACTGCGCGCTGGAGCAGGTCGGCGGCTTCAGGTGCTAAGTCTGTTGTGTGTGAGAGAGAGAGAAGGGAGGAGAGCAAGTTGTGGGAGGAGAGAATAAGCAGCAGCAGAGAAGAAGCAACTCGGCTCTCGTCGGTTTCCATTCGCAGCGATCTTCACGCCCCTCGTTCATCTACGCTTTGAGCTGGACATGGTACCTTGCGCTATGACGTCGGGTGGCTTGCTGCCGTGAAGGTACTGGGACGTCCGAGGCGTAACGCGAGGACTTGTTCCTCCGCGACGACAAAGGAACCGACCGAGTACACGCAGTGGCGACTATGACAAGCCCCTCGGCGCACTGTTGAATGCAAAGTCCAGCTCTGTTTTTCATATGCACAATCGATTTTGTTGTTGCTGCTGTTGGTTGTTTACTTTGCAACAGTCTAGTAGTAGTGTGTGTATATGTATTGCCGTGCTCACGGGTGTTTCCTGAGCCACGACGGAGGGTTCACGGGGATCGTCACCAGGTCCGTGTCAAACAGCTCGATGAACTGCTCGTTCTGCAGCCGCACCTTGCTGCCAGCGAAGCGCCGGTACTCCTCGAAGATCGACGACAGGTGCCAGCCCTGGATCTTGCGCAGACAACCCACCACCGCGCCTGCAGTCCATCAGCAACAACGTGACAAGTGTCAGCCACCATATACAGTAGTCGGGGGCTATTCTTCTGCCTACTGTACCAGTGCGATCGCGGCCGAGGTGGCAGGTGATGTAGAGCGGGTAGTTGGAGCGGTCCAGGATGATGTCGAGCGCCGCGAGCACCGTCTCCTCGGACAGCGGCTCCCAGGACTTGCGGCGGCTCTCCATGCGCGTGTTGCCCCCCAGGAAGACGAGCTGGATCTCCTGCTCCTCCACGAAGCTCTGGAACTGCGGGTTGGGCTCCTCCAGCGCCAAATAAATAATGGTGCGCAGGTTCAGCCGCTCCAGGAAGGGGAAGTTGAGCTCGTTCGGCTGCCCCGAGCGGTACAGGTCCTCCTCGATCATGCCGTAGTTGACGGGCGGGATGAAGTACGACATGCCTGGCTTGGGTTAGTGGCTTCGCTAGGTGATGGCTCTTCAGGCCCACGAGGAGGTATTAACGGTTATGGCAAACGTATCGGATATTCGAGTGATTTCTAACTGAAAGTCTAACTTGAAATTCATGTCAGTTTATTTGGTGTTTGTATGTACAAAATCATCGGGATTCTCTACTGGTTATTTAACAAATTCTAACTTCAGTTTTTCGGAGTGTTGCAGTGGACATTTGACTTGCTCATGCGGCCCGCACACTCGAATGAGTGTCGTCGTCGCCGAGCGTCCCGTCACACGAGACGTGGTGCAGCTTGGGCATCATGCCGCCGGCCACCGCCGCCTGGATGATGCACTGCACGCCGCGCGCGCTCAGGAAGTTGTCCTCAAGTCCGAGGAAGCGCATCTGCGGACACTGCGCGCTGGACAGCAGCTCCACGACGGGCGCCACGCAGTTGTCCGTGATGATGTTGCCGCCCATGCATAAATACTTGAGCTGCTGGCAGCGACTGGCGCGTAGAGCAGCCATGATACGCTTCAGACCCGACTCTCCGATGTAGTTGCGGCGGATGTCCAGGCGCGCCAGCTTCGGCAGCGACCCGACCTTCAGCAGCCACGCGACGTCGACGGTGCCCACATCCGAGAAGCCGTTGCCTCCGAGCAGCAGGTCCTCCAGGTCCGGGCACGAGCCCTTCACCAGAGCAGCGCACAGCAGATGCAGCGCGTTGCCGCGGCACGTGTTGGTGAACACCGACACGAGACGGAGGCAGGTGAGTCGTCGACAGGCGCCAAGCTCGATGCCCTCGGCCAACTGCTGCACCACCTCTTCGCCGGCATTGTCGTGCGAGATGTCCAGCTCGCTGCAGCCCCAGGCGTGTAGTGCTGGTCCGGCCTCCAGCTGGTCGCATAGCGGCTTCATCGAGTTGTAGACTGTCAGGCTCGTGAGGTTCGGAAATTGACACAGCAAAGTGGCGGACGGCTGCGTTGGCACCGCGGCGGCGTGCAGCGTGTAGGCGAGCTGTAACTGGCGCAGCTCCACCTCGAGTGTGAACACACAGCGAGGCAGCACGCGGCGCGCGAAGCGGTTGAGCTGCATACACCGGATGGTCTCCTGGCCCGGCAAGTAGGCGAACACTTGGCCGAGGATCGCCTCGTCCATGATGAAGAACGCGGCCTCCTCGTTCATCCTGGCGGTGGTGCGTGGCGTGCACGTCGAAGTGGAGCCGATGCACTCGGCGCGCGGCCGCTTGATCATAAGTCTGGAAACACCGAACGGGGTCATGGGGCGGCACTTGCGCTTGCCCAGTTGGGGCACTGCAGTGACTGGTCCGTTGCACGACATGAGTGCGGCCGCACGGCGGCGCGACACGGCGGCCTCATGGAAGCTCAGCGACACCAGCGACTGCAGTCGGCGGCGCAGTGTGTTCAGGTCCCGGTACTCGTGGAACGAGGCGGCTCGCGAGTACAGCGACAGCTCGATGCGCTTGGCCAGCGACGGCGTCCGTGCGTCCGCGCAGGCGGCGGCGGCGTCCACGCGCTTGCTGCGCGTCATGGCGATGATGCGTTGGACCATCAGTCGTCGCTCGGGCAGGTCGGCGGGCGACTGCCAGTGCGTCAGGTCGGCCGTGTAGCGCTCGGGCAGCAGGCCCGCAGGCAGCGCCACCTGGCTGGAGCCCGAGCCGGAGCGCATGGAGGACGCGGCGCTGGTCGTGGCCTGTGTAGCAGCCGTCCCTGCTGCGGTGGCTGTAGCTGCTCGGAATGGCAAGTGCGCGCCATTGTCGTCCGAGTTGACGGCCGTGTCCACGCTGAGGTTGGCCCAGGGCTGGCGCGCGGCTGCGGGGTCCAGCGTGCGCGGCGTGGCCCCGCTCTCCGGCAGTTCGACGGCCGGCTTGGTCACCAGGCGGGCCGTGGCGGGCGTGAGCGCGCCCTGGCGCTCGGACGAGATCTCGCGCGGGCTCTGCATGGGCTTGTGGTCTGGTGCAACGCGGAAGCGCTGGGTGAGTGGCTGGCTGATTCCTTCCGCGGACTGGCAGTGCCTCTACAGTCCGAGCGTAGCTATGGCCGACGAAGCCAATTGAGAAGTGAAACCCTGTGAGTGCCCTTGGGCGCCGTGCGGAGACGGGGCTGCTTCCGAAAAAGCGAGGAAAAGCGCGGATAACGCCCCGCCCGGCTGCCACAACGGGCGGGCGGCCGCGAGAAACCCGGAAATTCCGCCATGGAAGCCATACATTGTTGCAGTCCAAGCTGGCTGACGTTGTTGGACTTTGACGTTGACCAGCACCACCCAAGAGGTGGGCGTTGGCCTAGCGCGCAGCCTCGCATGACAACGTCGCGCATAAGACCAAAATGGTGCCGGTGTCGCGGCTGCATGGGTCTAAGCTGCTCGCCACCGCGATAAGAACGGGGAGCAATATTCCGCTCAGTATTCAGCGGCGGCGACGGCCAGAGACCGTCGATGGCGGCCATGGTCCATGGATCGGATCGGGCGAGCCGCGGCTCATTTGGCGCCAGCTGGCCGTGTTTCCTGGCAGCGAAACTCACGTCGAGGCCCCCAGCTGCCGTGAGTAACCTGCTGTCACCGCGGCCCGCGGAGGGAGGAGATGAACGAGCCACAATGGAAGGCATTGCCGGCTGCAGCGAGGGGTTTCGCGCTCGGCGCGTTCTCGGCAGCCGTCTTGGTCCCACTGGAAGCGGTACGTGGCGCGCGGTAGGTAGAGTCGGCGGCGGCGCTCAGCTGGCCGAGAGCCCAAAACGGAAGCGGGCATTCATCCATAGCTGATTTAGGGCCGGCGCGCGTGGGTGCACCGCAGACGCAAATGTCGTGGCGTGCGAAACGGAGGCTTCGACGGCTTGGTCAGCTGGGCGAGAGAGCGCGATGGCGATGGGGCTTATTCGCGCAGTTTCGGCAGCGTGTTCAGACCGCCCGTGGCAACAGGCAACATACAGCAAGCGAGGCCCAGCGAAGTGGGGTCGTCTCGCTGGTATAGGCTCTCCTCGCATTTTCCGGGCGAGCCGGACGTCGGGCGGAACGAGCGAAACTTCCTGCCCGTTACAGCGCCCGCCCCTGTCAACCGGCCGTTGGTCCAACAAACTCAGCGGCGTGACCGCCGGCGATTTGCTTGGTTTGGTCTTGCCTTCACCAGTGGTGAATCACCACGCCAAGTTGATGCCGCCGGTCAGCGTGGCGAGCCGGAGCCTGGTCTCGCGCAGCGTTTCTCAAGGCCAGTGGTGGGGCGTGGGTGAATTTCACCAGCTGCTGGCGGAACTCACCTGCTCTCTCCGGCGGCGATGCGCAGACAGCACTGCAGGAAGTGAGCTCACTTCCTGCTCAGCCGCCCAAGTTGGGCCCCAACCGGATAGTTATCCCTCGCTGATTGGACGTGCAGATTGAAATTCCGGATAGAGGACCGCGACGATTGGTCGGATGAGCAGGATATTTGTTTGTTTGTTGACCAGCGAAATGTAGCCATGCAACACCGGACTCGCCGTGCAAGTTGAAGTAAGCGTTGATTGGCGACGGGGCGAGATGTACTCTGTATGGAGCAATTTCCATAATCCAGTACATATGTACTGGATTATCCCAAATCGACATCCAAATTACATGTACTGTAAACAGTAGTTCGTCTAGGTGAACTTAGTGTGGCATGCTACGCACCATCATCAGCAGCAATGCGCTTACTACGCCGCGTTGGTGGCACAGGGCGCCCCCTTCCTCAGGTAGACTGGTATAGCCGAAAGAACACTGCCTCCTGCTTAAAGTCGGGGAGTCATTGGCGGTACCCCACCCACTACAGGCAGTATTCTACTGTAGGACATGAACCCATAAAGACGCTCAGCTCTGCCACGTCGTGCTTGGACCGTGCAAACAACCCGTTGTCGCCTGAAGCACTAGGATCACTCGGCTAGCGGGCTGGTAGGTTTTCGTTGATATTTCAACCCAGACTACTTCATTCCGAACAATGTTTGACACACGGAAATCATTCCTAACGTAGCTACCATATCGCCAAGCACCGATAATGTTTATGGTGTTTGTTTGCAATCCACTGACATTGTTTCTCTGTAGATGTGAGAACTGTTCGGTGCTGGACTTCAAGCCGCAAGTGCCCTGACGAGCTGTTCACGCATGCAGATTGTCTACAACGCCTTCGCGGTGTACGTGCCCTGACGAGCTGTTCACGCATGCAGATTGTCTACAACGCCTTCGCGGTGTACGTCAACACGCTCGGCGTCAGTGTCGGTAGCGAGAGCAACCTTCAGGTGGTGCCGTCGGTGCGACCATCGCGGCCTGTTCGCAGCTTAATTTTAAGTTCAGGACGAACAGATTCTGACTGTCTGTGTGGATACTGCATGTACTGTAAATGACAGTATTTCGGCGAATTAATTTGTCGATTTGGGATAATCCAGTACATATGTACTGGATTATGGAAATTGCTCCTCTGTATGGCGTATTTTAAGGGGATGGAAATGGTCGGGGATTTGCTGATCTAAATGCTCACTTAACACGGTATGTCTGGCTCAGTCGGAACAGATAGTGTGGGGAGTTCGAAACAACGAAAGCCGCAATGTCAGGTTTAGCTGTAAAGTTTATTGTATTAGACACTTCGCTATGTTCTTAAGCCGGTATGTACACTTCAGAAGGTGTCGATCAGAGTAAGTTCATGAATCAGCGTCTTGAAAAAAATATCTCCGGCTAAACGCATTGAATTCATGAGCAAAGGTCATTGCTCACCGAATGCCATTATTAACCTAGCCCTAAGTGGTACCTCCGTGCTCTCCGTCCGGGAACAAGACCGCCGTCATGTACGGCCGACTTGCTGGCCTTCATCTCGTACTCACCTGGGTCGGTTGCACCTGGTTCACTTGCTTCCCCTCGACAGTTGAGTTGACTGGGTCTGGAACAGCTCCGTGACCGAGCCACTTTCAGTTCCTTCGACACTATAATAGTTGCTTCCTAAGTGATCCACGTAATTCAGGTAACAGTGGTACTATACAGATGTGTGTAGCATTATGCTTGAAAATGGCAGACAAGGTGCAATGGCCCCACCTCATCGGAATCGATCTTCGCGATGCGATTCCTCAACATGTACGCGGGGTGTTGACCCGAACCGAGGCTTAAACAACGCAGAAAAGTATAAGCTATCACATGCGCATTTAGTTCGCTTTCTTTGCGTTGTTGCGGCTTTCGTTTTACCGAAATACCCCACTGGATGTCGTTTTCCGTTCCGATTGAGTCAGACATGGGGCATTTAAAAATGCTCGGAGCCAGCACCTGTGTGAGGGAGGTTCTGCTACCAATATGGAATAAACTGGGTGTCGCTACAGTTTGTAAATTCCCAAGCGAGCCACGCCCACGCACGTCGGTACATGTACAGTTTCCCAGCAAAATGCATTCACATCAAATTGTACTGAAGTTTCGAAACAGCGAGAATAGCTGTGTCACATGCAGGCGTGTCCATTTCAGTTCTGATCCATGTTGTGTTAGTAAGCTCCAGAACAACATGAGTGTGGCAAGACGTGAGGCTAGCCTTCGAAATATCCCTACTGGGTGCTCTATCCTTACACGTCACTTGGAGTCGCAAGTCCGACACTTTCCAGCCGCTACTTCAAAGGCCCCATCAATTCTTCATACGCTACGGTATTAATGGTGCATCACCGCACGTAGTGCCATAACGCTGCGGTAATACATCACCGAAAACAGTCTTCTGCTTCAATAAAGAACACCTGATATACCGGTATATACAAATTCCAAGGGTTAACCCCTCCGTGACATTTTATTTTTCGTAAAACCTACATCCCATGTTTTCAGGGGGGAGGGGTGAATTCGGAACCCATCTTATAGGGCACGCCAGAAATCGACGCATGCAGTTAAAGGGCTGCGCCCAGCGCGCAGATTTAAACCCAGGACCAAGTATGATCTAAAAGGGGTTGGCTTAGGGATCTGTCGACGCTGTAGCTTTGCAATAGAGTTAATGTTTCCCAGCAACGAATGTTGAGAATTGTGTAGGATTTGGAGCCCATGACACCCGTCCTCTTGTATCGAAATGATTACATCCATGTTACCCATGTTTTCATTTTTACTTGGATTTATTATGGCGAGTTCACCTAACCCGGATAGAAAACGGGCTATATCACCAGCCTTTATTTTTTGGCCAAACTTTTTTCATGCTCTATATTAAGGCAGGAATAAAAGAGGCAACAACTACAATTTGTATGATAGGCACTTAAGTACGAAGACTGGCTCTACAAAATGGATTTTCAGAAGAGGACGAAAGCACATAATATGATATTGCTTTTGCACGAAAGACCAGCGATGCTGTATAATATACAGCATCGCTGGTCTTTCATGATGTATATTATACATCTTGTGCAAGTGGCCCTTTTATCCAGTCACACTGCGACTTAGGAGTATTCAATGTGATGAGCGAGCATAGACACAGAGAGAAGGAAAAAAATGACAAAATGTATTGACGAGCCATGAGCAATCAACAATGTATCGATCACTACCCCCCCCCCCCCGCCACCGCATTCTTCACCATTCTCGCTGCCCTCGCCCCCTGGGCAGCGTTTCTTCTTGCCCTTGCCCGGCGCTCGCATCTGTGTGTCAGGTCCGCAAAGGGCGCGCGGGAGATCCTTGCCGTTGCGCCACATGCTGTGCCAAATGGCAAAGTACATGAGAGTGGCGCCGGTGTTCTGGGCGTACATGATCGCACAGATAGGCCCTGCGTACCAAATGAACATGCTAGTCTCAACTCGTTTATTCATAGAGTTTATATGCGTACGACTTGTTTCCGTCACAGCAACCACTGCAGTATAATTGCGTATTGCGCCTCTCGCCGATCTTTTATTTGCGCGGACTGCATACCTTGCGATGGCATTGCTGATACTTACCGAAGCCATTCACAACGACCCACTTGTCATCGGCTACAAGCGAGTAAGACGTCGTTGGTGACGGCTCTCGCGTTGGTGTGGCCGGACCAGGAGCCAAAAAAAGCTACATCGTTGGAGACTGTCATGTCGATCATACCAAGCGCAATCGTCTTGTAGTACTCTGTGAACGCCCATGCACGTCAACCCCGCCCATCCGACTGATGTCACTCCGAGCGCTCTCCGTCCTGCAACAAGTAGTCACATGCAGCATCAGTTAGAACACTAGAAGCTGTTTATATAGCATCACAGCACGTACTGCTGTGGTGTAGCGGGATCAGCGAAATCAGCGAGATCGCCAACCCAACTTACCAACTGCGCCCGAACACCGACTAACGGAGGGGGTACTCCGATCTGCCGTGACGTGTGCTGAACTGGGTCACCTTGTGTACCCGTCGGTAGGGCTGGATCTGCTCTTCTGGTGTCTTCCGAAGTGTCAACGCCTTGAAGTCGAGACAGTCTTGGCGAGACGCGAGGATGGGGTGGAGCGGCGCGGAAATCTTCACGCAGCTCGCGGTTGTACTTCCAGATCAAGTGGTCTGAGACTTGGATCTGGCAGCCTGGATCTGGATCCGGGCCGTGGGGTTGCCTTTGCGGGGTCTTGTCCTTTACGTTCCCTTTTGGGTTCCTTTCCTTGCGATGCTTGCCGCTTCCTATAGCGGGATCTGGGGTTGTTGAGCGTCGAAGACCCGACCGGCCAAGCTGTGAACTCCGGTGGATCTGGGATCTGCACTTGAGGGTAGATCACTAGGAAGGTCTAAAGCTGGCCAATGTATTATCCAAGCTTTACCGACACTAGATCTCTTACCGCTGTGTCTTCTACTCCTCGCAGGGCCAATGTAGTTCCCGTTTCCAGGCGAGGGAGAAGGCGGTTGCGATGTCCAAGGCAAATTCGATACTGATTTATGCTTAAGTCCGATCCCATCCTATCTACCTATCCTTCTATCCAGCTATCATCCCATCGATACCTACTGGCTCTGTAGCCCCCCTTTACCTTTATTATGGCGTCATCCGGGCCTCTGGCGCGTCGTCATCGCCGGATCCGCAATGCTGGATCTGGGCCTCGGTATCAGATCTGATCCCGATCTGGGCTCCAGATCCAAATCCCCCGATCTTCTTCGAACCCCTTGATCCGGGTTGCAACCGCTGGTCCACGCCCGTTCTGTCCTTTCAGCGCCTTGCCAGCTTCCGTCCTGCGTCTCCCTGCTTCCTCCCTTGTGTAGATCCCGCCAGGTCAGTGTTTCATAATAGTGACCAGCCGGGTCCCAGTCTCTCACTTGTCAATCAACAGCGATCTCCGATTTCTCGGATATCGCTTGTCCACAATCGCCTCCTGCTCGTAGTCGTTGTTACCCAACTGACATCACTGCGAGCACTTTCCATCACTCCGTGGTTGGTTCCGACTTCGCGTCATTCTTATTCACATACTCCGCGTTTCTGATCCGCCGGTCCAAGGTTCCCATGTCTTCCGCGTCGCCGCCAGGATCCCCGAGCCGGTCTCCTCCGGCTGAAACCAGCGTGGACGAACTCCGTCGCCTCAACTCCTTGCTGCGTGGACGTCTCACGCGCGCGAACGCCGATCTCCAGGCAGCCGCGTCCTCCCGTAGCGTGACGGCAGACGACTTGCACCGCCTCTCTCGAACTCTGCTCCGGCAGACTCACGATCTCCGATCTATGGAGAGTCTATACAGCGCGCAGCAACGAGAGATGGGACGCCTCCACGCGGCGCTTGCTTCACTCCGCGAGCCAACCGACCCGAACGCCGTCCCTGACCCAGCCGTGGTTCACCTCGAGTCCCAGATCCGGCAACACGAGGCGGAGTTTCGCAACCTCGAGTCGCGCTTTGATCAGGCGGTCTTTGAGCGGGACACTCTTCAAGATCAGAGTGATCACTTGGCCGAAGAGGTGCGACTCGCCGGTGACGAGATCGAGCAACTTCACGACGAGCGGAACGATCTGGATCGTGCGCGGGAGAATGCGGAACACGAACTGCTGCTTACAGAGACCAGCTTAACCCGGGCTACGGAGGCTCTGCAGCAGGCCGAGTCTCAAGTTGCAAGACTCGCCGAGACTTCGGGCGTGGATCCCCCCGATTTAGATCGGCTCAACCAGGAACGGGATGCGGCTCGGGCTGTGGCCGCTCGCGCTAACGACCGGCTGGGTGCTGTGGAGGAGGATCTGAAGGGGCACCAACGTTCATGCCGCGATTCCTCGGCAGAACTGAATCGTCTCCGGGCTCTCCAAGCGGCCTCGACTAACGATTTGAACCGTACGGTCCAAGATCGCGACGCCGCGCGGGACGACGCCGCCCGCCTCCGTGGCGACGCCTCAGATCTCGGTACGTGCTCTTCCTCTCCCTTCCGATCTCGGCCTCTCTAATTAACTCTTCGCCGTTGCTTCCTTTCACACTCCTCACAGCTGCCAAGTTGGCCACCGCTAAGAAAGCGCAGGGAGTTCCAGTCAAGGAACTCGCGGATGCGAAGCGTCGTCTCCAGGATCTGGAACATTCGGTCCGAGTGTTACAGCGTGAGAGATACACTGCCCGTGACGCGCGTGATCAGGCTCGACGGGAACGCGACACACTTCAGCGCGATCTCGACATCGCGCACCAGAAGATAGCGGCTGTGGCTGCGGCAGTGGGGCCTATTTCGGTCGCAAATGTGGGTGCGTCTAGTCCTGCTGCCGTATTGCACTCACTGCGCAGCACGCCAGTTGGTCTTTCCGCCCAGGATCCTCCGGCCGCTCCCCAAGGTCAAACTTCACCCGGTCCAAGTGCTGCAGTTCCGCCTCCAAGTTCCAAACGACCACGCAGCCCTCTGGTATCGCCGGGATCCAGTCCAGCACCTCCAGCCAAACGTCGGGTAACTCCTCTCTCTCCCGACGCTGGCGACGACCAGGGACCCCAATCACCAGTTGGTGGGAGGGGCTCTAGTTCAGTCGACCTGACCCAGGATGACGGGCACCTCGTAGACGACGACCGGGAGGCGTCTGACGCTAGCAACGCGGATTCGGACGCCGGTTCGGGGTCTCCGGGTTCTGCCGGACCTGGCGATGAGAAGAATTCGGATGCGAAGTCGGCCAGTGAGGAGGAGGAGGATGAAGCCACCGCTGAGGTGGCTGAGGACCTCCTCGAAGATCAGACCTTGCAAGCCCTCGCCCAGTCTCGCTCCGCCGAACGTCGGCGCCGGCTGGCTTCTCCTCGAAGCGGGCCTAAAGTGGCCGGGTCTGGTGCTTCGCCGGACGGGTCAGATGGCCCGGGATCTGGCATGGATCCGACCTCTCGGCCTACTCCAAAGGCGAGCTCTTCGGGGGGGTCCTTCGGGGCTCCACCATCTCGCCGTTCTGCCGGATCTTCCGCTCCGGATCCAATGAAGCCCGTGGCGCCGTTCGCTCGGGAGGAGTTGGGCATTCCGGGGCGCGCTCAAGCGCACGCCATGATCCAACGAGAGGTAGATCCGTGGCTGGCCGACCAAATCTCGGACAAGGCCATGGTTACAATGGTTACCATGCTGATCAGCGTGTTGTTCCCAATCCTTCCCACCCGTCCGGGCTGGATGTTTCCTCGGATCGTTCCCACAGAACGGCGCCAAGTCAAGCCCCAAGATTACTGTGTGGACTTAATCACGGAGGATAACGTGCGGGCCTTACTGGACTCTCGACCTTGGGAAGTCCTGGAGAGAGCCGCTGATGCCGATCCGATCTCCTTTGAGGACGATATGGGAGGACGTCTCGGGGTCGCGATCCAGCGCTATAAGACCCACGAGCCTGACTGCCTGCAGTCGTATTGGGGGTCCACCCACTCCTTCGTGATCACCCCGGCAATGATGAAGAAATATCCGTGGCTGGAAGTTTACAAGAAGGAGCGCAACAACCGCCGTTCGCATGCTGGTGCTCACTGGAAAGCGTTCCTGGAGGTTTTCATCTTGGCGATGCGCGAAGGCTGGTGCGACCTGGATCTACTGCTGGATCCGTTCTTCCTCCACTTTCCCAAGCGATCGGAGACCGTGATCTGGTATCCGGGGCTGGCGTCGCGTCAGGCCAACTCCCGAGATCCCAAACTTCACCGAGCTGAGCCTACCGACCTCCTTGAAGCCCTGGACGAAGCTAACTCGGAAGATCCGTGGCGCAATCACTTCCGCGACGTGCCCGAGGAGCATCCGGCCCGCTCGATCTCCCGTCTCAAAGACAAGTTCTTTGGGGTCCAGGCTCAAAACGCCGCGTAGCTCCTGCATCCACCTTTCTCGTTGTTCGGCTACATCCACTCCTTCGTTTAGCTCCCATAATCATTAATCCACCTCTTGAGTCATTTGCGTCCTCTTTCTCCTGATCCATCTTCTGACTCGTAGCTTCTGTTCTGACCGCGATCTGGACCTCCCGATCTGATGGTTTTGCCTTCTCTCTTTTCACATGTACACATCCATTTCCCTTTCCTCCGATCTGCAGCCTCCCTGCAGGTCCATCTACTCCTGCTCACTCGGACACGACCAACTCGCATCCGAGGTCTCTCTTCACTCCTCCTCGTGCGACTGCATCACTCCGAACCGGTTTCGGCTGGTGTGATTCCGGAGGAACTCATGCAGCAACGCCCCGCAGTTGAGATCCGCTTCGTCAACCCATGTCGGATCCTCATATCCCCGCCAATATACCAGGAATTCGCGATAGATCCGGCCGTACCGGGTCCGTTTCCCCGTCTTCATATCTGCTATCCTTTCCACTTCATATTTATCTTCGTCCAAATCGCGGATCCAGCTATCTTCAGGGAGGAGGGCTTCATCCAGATCTACACGCCCGGATCCCTCGTCGAGCAAACGAGCCGTGGGTCTGTCAGGGAACGTTCTCACCAACTTGAGTTTGGAGATATGCACTACAGGAAATAGCCGGTATTCTGTTCCAGCGGTCTCGATCTTGACGGCATGTTCTCCGATCTTTTCCATCACCCGGAAAGAACCATGCCACAGGTGTGCCAGCTTCCTAGCGTAGCCTTCCTTCACTCGATCCAGGTATAGCCACACCTGAGACCCGATTTCGATCTCATGTGGTCAGACTTCCTCATTGTGGCGAGTTGCTCGATCTGAGATTGCCTCTCTGATCCGTTCACCGACTTGAGATCTCGCCTGTTGGTAGTATCGTTGGATCTGATATCTCCATCTCCGAGGCTCCCGATCCCGACGTGTGGTGCTGCCTACCGGCAAAATCGCCTCCAGTGTAGATCGGGCATCCCATCCATGCACGAGATAGAAAGGTGTCTCCCCTCGGATCCGGTCTTGGGCCGTGTTAATAGCGAATGTAAGTCTTTCTGCATACTCGTCCCAGTCTCGTTGGTCTAGCTCCTGCACATACATCTTGAGTGCGCGAGTGGTAGTCTGCACCATTCGTTCAGCCGTCCCGTTCGCCTGGGGCCGGTAAGCCATCGTAGCCCGCTGTCGCTGACCCAGGATCTTGTTGAAGGATCTGAAGAAGTCAGCCATAAACCCAGGCTCCCGATCGTGTCGGATCACCTCGCTGGCCCCAAATCTTCTGAACACGCATTCTTCGTAGGACTCCGCTATCGTTTGTGCGGTCCTCGACGCGCTCGCCTTCGCAACCACGTATCGCGTGAACAGATCCACCCAAATCAACAGTTCAGTATTACCTTTGTGTGACTTGGGCAGCGAGGGGATATGATCCATCGCGATGATTTGGAAAGGGTAGGTCGCTTGGATGTTGCCTGGCGACTCCCCTTGGAGTGTGGGTCGCCCCTTTCCCGTCTCACAGTCTACACACTCTCCCACATAGCGCTGCACACTGCGGTAAAGCCCTCTCCAATGGAAGTGATCTCGGATCCGCTGATATGTTCGTCCGATCCCTTGGTGTCCCCCTTCTAGACTAGAGTGGTAGTGATGCAGCACATCCTGCTGCAGCGTTTCAGGGACCACCAACCGCATCAACCCATCACGTTCTGCCGTCGTCCGTTTGGCGGGCGGGCAGTAGAACAGCAGTCCGTCCAGATCCACGTCGTAATCGGATCCGACGGCATTGTAGGACTTGAGATCTTCGGGGGACAAGTCGTATACGGCTCCCACCAGGTATTTCTTTAACCCGGCTATCCACACTTCCTCGTCTTGGGCTTGTTTGATCCGTCCGATCCGCAGATCTCTTACTACTTCCTCCTGGAGTACCGCGGGGCGGGATCTGGCGTCGCCGGTCGCCCTCGTAGCCACTGGGCAGATCTTGGCTGTGGGATGCTCTTCTGCTTCCTTCGCCGCCAGGATCTGCTCAAGGCGGTTCAGCGTCACCAGATTCTCAAAGTCGGACTCTTCCTCCACGTCAACTCCAGCTTGGCGCTGTAGGGCAGCACCCGCCAGGCTATCTGCACTCCCGTTCCAATCTCGTTTGACGTGGAGCAGCTCGCGATCTGGCCACGCCAGTAAACGGTCCAGTGCCTTCTGCCTCAATAGCGTCAAGCCGGGGGCCTTGCAGTCGATCTCTCCTCGAACTTGTCGAATCACCAGATTAGAGTCGCCACACACCACCAGACGCTGCTGGATTTCCCCCTCCAGTAAGTCCATGCATAGCAATAGGCCTCGGTATTCAGCCTCGTTGACGGTCAGGCCATCCGCATACTCCGATCGGGCCTTCACTACTGTCCAGTCGGGCAATTTCCACATGATCGCGCTATAAGCGCCTCCACCGCGCTTGACGCGTGCAGATCCGTCAAAGCTTACCACCCACAGACTTTCCCCGGGGTACACCGTCGGGATCGGGGCCTGTATCTTGCGTCGAGGTTCTTTTCGCGGCGCGATGGCGATCAAGGCTTGATCCACTTCGGCTCGGGGCGTGATGGTAGCGGCAATCGCCCCCAGGATCTCGTCTTCTCCTTTCGTGCACTTCACGATTTCGAGGGTCCAAGGGGATAGCAGAGCTGCCCACTGTCCGAGCCGACCTTGTAGCCCAGAGGCTCTGAATAACCAGGCCAGGGTCGAGTAGCGGGCCAGCACCTTGATCTCCTGTCCCACCAACAGATTATGTCCCAAATCCAAAACACGGAGCAAGGCTAACACCTCCTTCTCCACGATCCCGTAGTTCAGCTCGTTTGACTTTAACGTACGGCTCGCGAACATAACCGGGTGGAACACATCGTCATGCTCTTGCATTAGGGCCGCAGAGATCGCCCAATCGTTGGCATCGACAACCACCACTGGCTGTAGCTCTGGTTGGAAGTGGCGCAGGATCGGCGTGGCCGCCACCTTCTCTTTCAGCTTGGCGAACGACTTGTGAGCCCGGATCCAACGTTGATCGGCCTCAACCGGCCTGCCGACTTCTCCCATACTGTCGTCTGCGGATGCTGCCAGATCTTGGATCCGAGATCGGTTCTCCGGCTTATCCATGGCTGCAAAGTCAACTTCCCGTAGTTCGTACAGCACTGCAGCGTAGATCGCGTAATCCTCAATAAACTTACTCTAGTAGTTGAGGCTCCCCAAAAAGGATTGCATGGCCCGGAGCGAACCGGGGAACGATAGTTCCGTCAATGCCGACAGATCTTTCGGGTTCGCCTCCAGTCCATGGCTCGACACCTTATGTCCGAGATACTCCACTCGATCCTTACCCCAGAAGCTCTTTACCACACTAATCGACAGGTTCCACTCGTTGCACACGTCGAGCAAGCCTTCCACCCTGTTACAAAGATGATTCCAGGACTCGGCCGTGATCAGAATATCATCAATATAGGATCTGCACCCTAGCACCGACTTCTTGCCGTCATCCTTAGGTTCGGAGGGTATCAAGTCCGGGTTTGTCTTTGGATCCAGCTGCTTCGGCACGGGACCCCCTTCCAGTCGCGGGATCCGCGTGAAGCCATACAGCGCGTTGTCGAGCATCCGCTGATAAATCTGAGGGGCATTCTTTAGGCCGAAGGGCATTCAGTTCCATTCGAACAGCCCGAAAGGAGTGATGAACGCCGAGATCGCGCGCGCGCGGTCCGTCATGGTCACTACCCAGAACCCGCTCGCCATATCTAGCGAGCAGTACCATAGCACCTTGTCCAGATCTTCCAGTAAGTCATTGATCAGAGGCATCGGGTAGATCATAAGCCTCGTTAGGCTGTTGACCAACCGGTAGTCAATACAGAGTCTGATATCCACTCCATTCTTCTTGATGGTCACCACAATCGGCGAGGCCCAGGGTGAAGTCGACATGTTTATGATCCGAGCCCCAAGTAACCCCTTGATCAGATCCGAGAGCTTCTCCCGAAACTGAGGGGCTACTTTGCGCACCCGCTGCGCGATGGGCTTAGCGCCTCCCACGTCGATGTCACAGACAATTCCTCTTGCTGCGGGGGGAAGCGCATTGCCTTTTCCGATGAGCAGGTGTCGGCGCCTCCAGATCAGCCGTCGCAGTCGATCTATCTCCTCAGCTGAGTTGACAGTCGGATCTCCCACTTGGATGTCCTCTATCGTCACATCCTCGGTCGATTGCGTAACTTCAGGCAACACAGCCATCTCTGACTCCACTTCTTCGGCTCTGAGATCACCTCCTTCATGATAGCACACTTGTTCATCTTCCACCGGGGCAGCGACTTCAGCAGTTATTCCTCCAGAGGTCGGATCCGACGGCGCCGCCTCCGGAGTCGGCTCTTCCAATTCCTTCCGACCTTCCTTCGAGACACTCGCCGTTCCCATCGTACTCTGGCTCTATGATTCGTTCACTGCTTCGTCTACATCCAAACTTGGATCGGCTGTTGACTCGAGATCTCCATCCTGGGGGGTTGGGGTTAAGTCGTCTGCTTCCGTGTCCGGATCTGGCAAATCCACCGCTACTTGGACGGGTGCTTCTGCTTCCGGATCGGGAAGGTTCCCCGCGACTTGGACGGGTAGGACAAATGTCTGCCCTCCCGATCTTAGTCGTTGATCGCTGCCTGGGTTGGGTTTACGCAATATCGCCCGCGGGGTTGGGTAGGTTGGCCGTTCTACTGCAGGTAGATCTGGCTGTTCTGGACGTTGGTACTTCTCCGATACTTTGGCGTCCGTAGTTGCCTGTAGAGCTAGATTCTGCCACTCTAAGTAGCGGCGAGATCCGGCTGTCACGAAACCCTGCAGTCGAGGCACCCGATCTCCGGCCAGCCACATCGCTATCCGTTCATCCCCTTGTAGGATCAGCTTCTTTTCTCCGATGTTCGTAATCGTCAAATATAACGCTTTGCCTGGTCCTCGACTTACTGTCGGTACCCATCGACTTCCCCTGGTCACCCACAACGTGTCTTGATCCGAGGTTTGCCTCCGCATGGGCACTTCCATTGAATCTCCTACGTCGATCTGCAAATGCTGATCCAGCCGAACGACTCTTGCTTTGTCGTTATACAGCTGACGTCTGCCGCTGAGCTGGATCCGCACCTCGTCCGGGAGACACAGTGACCCATCGGCTAAATCCAAGCGGATCCCTGCCGGCACCATAAAGTCCATCCCCAGGATAGCTTCCTGGCCCGATAGATCACCAACCCAGATGTCGAACAAGTAGACCAGATACCCTGCCAGCGTGATCTTGATCCGCGTCCTTCCGGCGGTCGAGTACACCGTATCTCCGATGCCTACACAGTCTTGACTCTGGCTCCTATCTACATAGCACCCCATCCGCTGGGCGAACGTGGTGTCCACGATAGACACCTCGGCGCCAGTATCGAGGAGCAGGACCGCTTTCTCATTGTTTATCTTCCCCGTGATCTTAGCCTGCCGGAACCATTTTCCGGGTGCATGATGCTTCCAGTACCCTCTCGATTCTCCGGGCAACAGATCTGGATTCGGATCCCCGGTTCGCTTACATTCAGCCACGAGACTAGGCTGATGGTTCAGGGGAATATTTTCCCCTTCCGTAGGCGAGAACCAGAGATCTGGGTCCTGTTGCTTCCAGTACCCACGCGAGGTACCAGGGTTGAGATCGATCACTTCGGCGGTCTCCGCTCTGTCGAAGTCACCCGCTGGGCAAAGGCTGGATATGGCGGCAGTGCGTTTCCCATGTAGATCAAATGTATTATCACATAGATCTGGCCTTCTGCTAGCTTGATCTATCGATGGCTTGTTCACGTATGCATAAATGCAATACCTAGAGCGCTCGGCTCGTACCGGATTCCATCCCGGCGAGCGTCCTAGTTTAACATCTTTTCCGCCATCTCTGGCAGCATCCCAGCATGTTTAACTGAATCAAACCACTGACGGATCTGGTTGTAGAACTCCTCCATCGGGCACTTCCCCATGTCGTGCAGTTCTCCACATCCTCGGCATACGAACAGGCAATGATCCGCCGGGTGGCCTCTCTTCCCGCACTTCATGCACGTCAGACGCCTCCAACAACCCAGGTCGGTGTGCTTCTTGGAGCCACAGTGAGAGCATCGCCCCCGGTCCGTGTTGTCCGTTTGATATCGTGGTCTCGTATCCCCGGGTTGAGAGTCCGGAGTGCGGCGATCCGATGGCTCGCGATCCGAAGCCTTCTGCTCTTCTCCGGGCGGCGGGGTTTCGTCGCTTGCGGCAAGGTAGATCCGGCGATGTTCATCTCGATCCGAGTCCGATCCGTCCGAATTGGAGTCTGACTCCGAGTCTGGCGCCTGGATCTGTATCGCCCGCACTTGTTTGGCCGAGGCGGCTGGCGCTGGCGATGGAGCTGCCTTCTGCCTGTACCGGCTGGATCCAGCGGTCGTCTTCTTCTGGCGACTCTTCGCTCTATCTAGGGCCCGCAACACTTCCTCCAAATCGTCTGCGTCTGACAGTCGTAGCAACGTTAATTTGTCGGCCAGTTCAGGATCTCCCAGTGTCTCGATGAAATGGTCCACATGTTCTTTCCGTTCCTTGGTGCCGCCGTCCTTGACCTTCAGTTGTGCTCGTAAGCCCGCCACATTGAGCCGGTGCAGGTATTCTAGCGCAGACTCATCTGAGCGTTTCCGAGCTTGGTAGTATTGGCGGGCTACTGAGATTCCGAACCCGCAATATTGGATCTGAAAGCTCCTGAATAGTTCGGTCCACTTGTTGCGGGTGGACCTCGGCAGCTGCCGGTACCAGTTCTTCGCCGGCCCTGACAGCAAGTCTGCGAGGGTCAGGCACTTCTCTTCATCGGAGGCTTGGTCACGCATGAAGGAAGACTTCACCTTGCTGATCCAGGCCCTCGCTCGATCTTCGTCTTGGTTCTTTCCCGTAACCTCCTTCAAGTCTGAGATGGCGGAGATCCGGACTCGCTGAATCAGTGTCGAGTCCGAGGATCCGACCGCTGCCGTTGCTACTGCTGCCGGTGCTGCTGTGGGGAGATCTAAGTCGTCTGGGTCATATTCCCACTGTAATCTCTCCAAGTCTTCCGATCCGGCGGATTCCATTTCCACGTCCCTGGTTCCTGGATTCGGGAGGGTCCTGGCGGCCAAGTTTGGCATGGCGACCTGTTGCTCTCGAAGGAAACGACTCATGGCTGCTTGGAAGTAGGACTCCATCTTATCCGCCGAGGTTGTAGCGTCTTCGCTCACGACCGCGATATGGGGAGGGGAAGCCGTCGGCTTGTTCACCGTCCCGGAGGTCTTCTTCGCCTTGGTTCGGGTAGGTTTCGGTCGTGACGCCTTGGATCTGGCCTGCAACATCGCGGCCCCATTGGGGCCTAGCGACATCCGTCGTGGCTCCGACGACGCGTCCGAATCCGCCTCAGCTGCCGACACGAAAGGCGAGGAAGTTCGGTCACCTGTGGAGCCGATCTGGGTCGGTGAGTCCGGGCTTGAGGTCGTGCTGGGGTTCGCAGCCTTCTCTCCGACTATTACTTTCAGCTTGTCGAAGAGTTCCTTCGCCGACGTCTGGTACATCCGTAGACCTGGACGGAACAAGTCGTCTGCGTCGTACGTTCCAGCTACCAGGCCCGCTTCCCATAGTAGGTTCATGAGGATCTTGATCGCCTCCAGCTTATTGTCTGTCGAAGCTGGTGCCGTCACTGGTCCGGTATTATCTCCGATCTGCGTCGGTCGTAAGATCTGCATAATCGGGTTGTGGGTCATGAAGTCCTGGAGTTCCTTCCTATGGTATCTGGACTCCAGATCTGCTTCGTTCCATGTTGGGTCTGACGTCTCCGTCTTGATCCTGGCTGGAACTAGTCTGTCCTTGGACTCGTCCTCCAGATCTGGGGCCTTGAGCGCCGTCCGTTTGGCAGGCACCTTGCCTTCCCACTCCCAGCTGGGCTTCGATATGGGATCCCCTGTCGGCAGCTTGACTGGCGAGTCCGCGAACGCATACCGGTTCTGTCCGGCTTTAGTTTGTTTTGTTAGTGGGTCTCGATGTGAATCGAGACTCACGGGGTCCCCGAAGGGACCTGGGGAGGAGGTTGAGGTTTATCTTCCAGATCCGGATCCGGATCTGCCTCCTTTCCGTCGATAGAGTTTCTCCCAGCACTCTGTCGATCTGCGGTTCTTGCTTCATTCAGCGGCGTCGTCGTCGATCCGAGGTCCGATGACGCCTGGCCCCCTTGCTCTATCTTCACTTTGACTTCTTCTTGGGACTCACGGTGAAATCCCGAGTCACCAGAAGATCCGGGCACGCGCACAATTGTGGTGTAGCGGGATCAGCGAAATCAGCGAGATCGCCAACCCAACTTACCAACTGCGCCCGAACACCGACTAACGGAGGGGGTACTCCGATCTGCCGTGACGTGTGCTGAACTGGGTCACCTTGTGTACCCGTCGGTAGGGCTGGATCTGCTCTTCTGGTGTCTTCCGAAGTGTCAACGCCTTGAAGTCGAGATAGTCTTGGCGAGACGCGGGGATGGGGTGGAGCGGCGCGGAAATCTTCACGCAGCTCGCGGTTGTACTTCCAGATCAAGTGGTCTGAGACTTGGATCTGGCAGCCTGGATCTGGATCCGGGCCGTGGGGTTGCCTTTGCGGGGTCTTGTCCTTTACGTTCCCTTTTGGGTTCCTTTCCTTGCGATGCTTGCCGCTTCCTATAGCGGGATCTGGGGTTGTTGAGCGTCGAAGACCCGACCGGCCAAGCTGTGAACTCCGGTGGATCTGGGATCTGCACTTGAGGGTAGATCACTAGGAAGGTCTAAAGCTGGCCAATGTATTATCCAAGCTTTACCGACACTAGATCTCTTACCGCTGTGTCTTCTACTCCTCGCAGGGCCAATGTAGTTCCCGTTTCCAGGCGAGGGAGAAGGCGGTTGCGATGTCCAAGGCAAATTCGATACTGATTTATGCTTAAGTCCGATCCCATCCTATCTACCTATCCTTCTATCCAGCTATCATCCCATCGATACCTACTGGCTCTGTAGCCTCCCTTTACCTTTATTATGGCGTCATCCGGGCCTCTGGCGCGTCGTCATCGCCGGATCCGCAATGCTGGATCTGGGCCTCGGTATCAGATCTGATCCCGATCTGGGCTCCAGATCCAAATCCCCCGATCTTCTTCGAACCCCTTGATCCGGGTTGCAACCGCTGGTCCACGCCCGTTCTGTCCTTTCAGCGCCTTGCCAGCTTCCGTCCTGCGTCTCCCTGCTTCCTCCCTTGTGTAGATCCCGCCAGGTCAGTGTTTCATAATAGTGACCAGCCGGGTCCCAGTCTCTCACTTGTCAATCAACGGCGATCTCCGATTTCTCGGATCTCGCTTCTCCACACTGCGTTGTCGGCGGTCCTCCGACTCGATATCATCGTCTCCGTCATAGTCGAATGACATCAAGCTCTTGACTGACGCTGCCTCCGCCACTGCATCCGCTCCCGCCTTGGCTGCTGCATTCGCTCCCGCCTCCGCCGTATCTGGTGCTGCCCCCGCCTCCTGTGCAGCCGGTGCTGCCTCGAACACCATGTCCTGGTCGCGCTCCCCGTACATATAAGCTTGGTGGTCGCGGGTTAGACGCACACGGGCCTCCGCGCTTCTTCCCTCCAGCTTTCGAAGAAATTCTTCGCGGTCGCTCCTCAGCGTGCGACGTTGGCTGCCAGTTTTGAAATGACTGGATTGGAGGGGAGCGGGAAGAATCCTGACGCAATCCTTTGTGAGGTGTCTATACCAAAACCTACCCATTTTATGGACAATCGCCACCTACCCCTGTGCAAGTCCCTACCTGGACCTTTTCGTAGCAAAACCGTTTATCTTGAAGTTTGTATGTAAATGACCATTTTCGAGCCATTCCTAAAGTAACATGCTGTATTATATATTATACAGCATGTTTCAAAATGCGCTATATTATACAGCCTTGGTTGCGGAGGGGTTAATAGGAGACGAGAGGTACACCGACAAGACGACGTGTATCAAACTCACTGTATTAAGTTAACGAAGAATGAAGCTAATATCCGCTTTAGTAATCAGACCAGAATGAAGCCAACAGTGCTCAATCGTCTTGGAGGATAGATCTCTCCATGCATCGGCACTCCACTTCACACCCCTCTTCATACCTACTTTATATGGATTGTCATTGGTCCCATTGTCTATCAGCTCCAACGCGACGTCCATCTTTCTGCTCAGCACATCACGTTTGACACAGTAGATTATACCTTGATCCAACGGCTGAAGCTGAGAGGTGGTGTTAGGAGGCAGCTTCTCAACACGAACGTTTGTTAGCTGGATGCCGTGGTCGCTGTGTGATGATGCGTTGTCCACCAGCAATAATATTTGCCTATTTTGAGCACGCATAGACTTGTCAAGGTCCTCCAGCCACGTCTGGTAGATGTCTGTCGTCATCCACGACTTCTTAGCTGACTTGTATTCGACATCATGAGGCTTGTCGTTCAGCCAGCGCGACTTCACTGCTTTTCCGACAAAAAGAAGCGACCGTTTGTCACTTCCCGTGGCATTGCAGCACAAGGCCAGGGTGATACGCGATTTGTCCTGCTTCAGGGCAGGCGCTCCTTGTAGGCACAGTGAACCCCTCGGCACCTGGTTGTAGTGAAAGCCGGTCTCGTCCATATTACAGACGTCCTTGCGTGCGTACTGCCCGATGAGTCGTCGCAGACGTTGGTAATCAGCGGCCACCTCCTCCAATTCTACTTCGCCTAACTCCCCGTACGCCCTCCTCCACCGGATTCCATACCGCATCTGGAGGTTACGTAACGATGTGTAACTCATGCGAGGTTGAGATGTCACCGGGATCCCAAGACGGAGGACGAACTTTCGGGCTTGGGCGATAATCATCCTGCCGGTGAGCGAGAACTGAATGGCGGCGCACTCCGTTACGAACTCCACAGTACACAGGTCGAGATCCAGCTGATAGAGCGGGCGGCGCTTTTTACGGCTGAGGCAGTCAGGTGTTAGAGGATGTAGGCTGCTTCCACCTGCGCGATAACTTGCTTTGAAGGCGCCTTGAATAGATTGAACCGCTCGCGCGCCCACGCGGCTAGTGCGTTGTACGTAGCATGGTGGAACTCGTTACGCGCCTACAGAGCTGCAATTCTTGCTCCTTGGTCAGCCTCACCAGCTTCTGGAACTCGCGTTTTCTTGTAGGTGTAGCCGCCATGATGATAGAAGAGGTAGGACTTTGAAAGTTGAGAAATGAGTGAGAATGATACCAACGTTCGCAATGTGCAGTCTTCAGCGTATGTCCAGCACCGTATCTCTCGTTTTTTCCGTTGTCCTCGGTTTGGTTTTTTTCATTGGCGGAAGCATGGCATATGCCCCGTGATTGGCTGGAGATTGATCTGCGGTCTACTAAATCAGTTCGTTCGGTCCATTTGTGGATACATAAGCGCTTACATACAATCCGACATGATATTACTTGCTCGGTGTTCTTTATTGAAGCAGAAGACTGTATTTAAAGGGAAGTGCTCCAGATGGAGGCATAATGGATGACCCCTTCGCGCAACCTCCAAAACTCGTACCTAGACGAGGTGGACGTTACAGGCAACATCCCAGTAATTTATCATATTCAGAGGGTATTATGATTCATGAAAGTAACTGTAGAGTATTTACATGGGTTTTCCACGAGACCTCTACGCACTAATATCATCTATCACATATAAATTACCAGGTTATTGTGTTAAGACCGAGTCAATGGGGAAGCTGACGCTGTCCGGCAATGCATTTGCTCACTATCCGTGTGCTCATTACGCCACCGATGTGACCTTCCAGCAAGCCAACATGCCCTCGGGAAAACAGGCCGAGCGGAAGCGGTACTACTCGAACAAGCCCAAGCTGCACGGATGCAAAGTAGAAGTCTCGGTCCTTCCTACTGGGATTGCAATCAACAGTACGAGACACTACCCTGGGAATGTTGCAGACATCGCTATTTGCAGAGAGAACATCGACTTCCATCGCCAGCACCTGAAGAAATTACCATCCGAAGAACGCTTAGCCGATGACGACCCTCTACACGACGACTATCCGAACGATTGGGCTGTGCTCTGTGACAAAGGCTATCAAGGCCTAGCGACTGTGCTGCAGGTCATTCACCCTACGAAGAAACCGCGGGGCAGATCTCTTACACCGGCCCAAGTGAACGAGAATCACGATATATCTCGCGATCGCATCGTAGTGGAGATTTTTTTCGGGCGTCTGTGCACATTGTGGGCACTCTGCAGCGACAAGTTCAGGTGGAATGAAGACAAGTACGATACTATCTTTCGGGCGTGCGTGGCGTTGACAAAAGCTCACGCCCGTTGGTCACCACTTCGAGCTAGCGACGGTGCTGCGTTTGTGCTCACCGCAAACGACTCATGGGAATTGGTGCAGCGCACGAGGAACGGCGAAAAGAGATTCAGAGGCGGAGCCGTAGAAACAGAGCTATCCGTACAAGTAACTCAGTTATGACGCTCCCGGCGAATAGCGGTGTGGATGACTCTCAGGACTTCTCGGCGGAGTACTAGCCACTTTTCAGACTGCGTTCTAGCGAGTATTCAATTCGTAGTTGGCTTTTCAGTTAAATACTTGGTGTAATGTGCGTGGTGCCGCTTTTTGTGTTGTCACTGACTTGCCGCTCAATCGCCCGAATTCACAGGATAACACCGGTAGCACAAATGACTACGCAGTGACCTAACATAAAACCTCCATGCTTTGGGACCCAGAAAGTTTACCTTTAGTCACTCAATAACTGGTTTTGCGTTCTATTGTACAACAGTAGGAAATACTGCATGAAACGCGCGCAGATGCTGCGGCTGCGGAGCAGGCAGGAGATGCGCAATTTCATGTAAATGCAGTGGGCGAAATGACAATATATTTTTCAAAATCAAATGGCAGGACATTTTGAGTGAACGGCAAACCGGCTAGATGGCCGCACCTTGCTGTTCGCATCTGGAGTACGGCGCAGTGAACGAAGTCGTGCTTCACTCCGTCCCAGTAGCCCCGCCGACTAGAACAACTTGAGCTTTGGCGACACAGCGTAGCAACGCTTCCTCTCTTTTTTCTTAGCTAATTAAACACTCGATCACCGCATTATCGCAGCTAAAATTTCAGAGCTTCTCTTCGTGCGAAGCACGACTTTGTAAAATAAAAAATTCCCGATACCGATCATCTTTATGGGGGACCCCGGGGTCCGCCATCCGTTTGTCCTAGCCATCGACAAAATTAGTTGTGTGCACCACACTTTGATTCTTTTTCGTAGGACAAAATCCACTTGGGTTAAGCCACCTTTTAGATATAATCGCGTTTGAAGTCGACCACCTTTTTTTTTCTTAGGATATAAGTAATTGAGAATTAGAGTTTTATATGTCGTGTTGCGTTCTCGTAAAGTACGCCTTCTACTGTGCAAGTGATTTCAACTTCCAACTTTTTATAACGTTAATCGCTTGTGCAAGCTCGACTATCTCAAATGGCACTGAGGCATATTCTCTGAAATTTATTTCAGAACTAAGGAGGGATCCGAGTGGACGTCCTATGATGCGCTAATGGAGGTTCTAGGCAACCTGAGGGATTGCGAGAGGCTTCTAGGCAGCGCGCTGATAAGGGGTCATGCACTAGGAGAGGAGCCTGAGGTTGAAGGCATGGAGCCTGTTGAGATTTTACCCGACTCGGATGCCGAAGGCGAGACTCCATCATGTCCAAAAACCCGAGCACCATTTTCTCGAAGGTGGGAGGCTGGATGTGGAAGTCCCCGGCAACAATCGCCCAGTCACCGTAGTGTTTCAGTGAAGCTAAGGTCATGAAGAAGACGTTCCTTCGCCGTCTGACCAGACTTGGCTCCGCGCCCAACATTCCAGTGCGACAACATGTAAGACGCTACGTCAATCCACAAGTCGTTGATTTGACTTATAGAAATGTTCGTCAACTTCATGACGCGCTCCGCTCCAAGTGTACTGGCGAACTCGTCGAGAATAGGGGAGCGTGTCCTCCTCCTCGTCGTCAGAGTTGCTCAGCTCCGCGTCAGAAGCAGGAGCATAACGTGCTCGCTTGGCACGTCGCTCCTCTTCGAGCTCTTCTAATCCAGCGAAGTTGTCGAGAATGCCTTGGCGTGTGAACCCAACGCTGGAACGCGCAGAGCGAGTGTTGGCGGCCGCTCGCGAGGCTGTCGAGCGAGAATGCGTCGTTGAGGTGGATCGAGGCATTGCAGTCTTGAGATGGGAGTCGAACTAGCGATCAGTCGGTCGAACGGGCGGGGCAAGTGTTAGACTTGTATTCCACGGAGTAACTTGTAGAATGATAGTCTAGATTGCCAAAGTACCTTGTAACGAGATGGAACGTGATAGCACGCGATACTGCCTTCTATGTGACGGGATAGCATGTGTCGAGGTTCGTACCAAGTAACACGCTGATACCTCAGGTACGGACCTGGTAAGTGACCTGCGTGTCCATACACCTATGTGTGTAAGTTGGAGGAACACTTACGAGGTAGCATTTGAATAACTGGTATAAAGGTCTGATGTACGAATGTTAGGCCAGCTTACGCCTAAACAGTAAGCTTACCGTGGAATTAATCCGCATGGGGCTGTCAATCTCTCATTCTTCTTTTGGCCGCTTTGGACGGCCGCCACAGCCTCGGCGTCGTGCTGGCTTGGTGCTGCCTCCCATCCGCGAGTCCAGCTGTGTTCGCGCGCTCGGTCAATGGGTATTCGAATCTGTCCGACAGGCAGGCTATTGTCGGCGACCGTCCTGGAAATGGAATACGCGAGCGAGCGGTCGAATGTATCTGCGAGTCGGTGTGGCGACCCCACACCTCCCAGAGTTCGACAGGGCGTCTCGCGCAAGAAGTCATCACGCTCACAGCGCCATCGTCGCTAAGATCCACAACTCCTAGAAGGAGTACCTGTGCAACTAGGATAGAATCTCACATTTCACTTTGATGAGAGCGCAGGGACAGTATCCCCCCTGGTTCACGTCCCACCGCTACGGCGTGCTGTTTGACTACACGAGGCGAGCTCGCCGCTTAGGACCAAAGTTTCAAGCTTGGAGGTGTCGGTCTAGTCTTCGCTGAGTCTAGCTGAGGTATGTTAGCTGGGACTCTAAGACTCTGAGCCCCTCCGAACTTAGATCTGAAGTTTGGCGATTCAAGTTTGATCAAGGCTTGTTCTGGACGCTGGGAAGTTACCCGCACCTCACCACATACCGGCCTTGCGTCGAAGCGTGGTGGAGTTTACAGTGTAGTCGTTCTTGCATGGCAGCACGCTAAGCCTCAAACATATGTCATTTTCAAGTAATCAGTACCCCTCGTGATGGTGGTTCCCTCTCTACACTAGAACATATCTACGAGTCTTTCGATTCGGATAAAACCTCCAAGTTTAAAGCCAGAGATCAGCCACCGCAAGTATCGATCCTAATCATTACAATCATGGATCGGTATCACAACAATCACCGATCCTCACACTACAGTCATGGAGCGACATCAGTACAATCATGGATCGGCATCGCTATATTGTTGCGGTGTGGATTTACAATACTAAAATGCAGGATCGTGGTCATGTAGCATCGATCGGAACGTCACGCGCTGTATTATGCAATCCTGCGGTATATGCCATGGCAACTACATCTCAAGTGTGTTGAGCGTTGCACCTTTGAAGAGCACGTGCTGCTCGGCGATCTCTAATGGGTACAGGCTCCCATACGTGTGCTCATGTAGTAGGCGGGGTATGGCTTCTTCGAATTCACCAGTGAGGATGAAAGTGACTTGGCTGCCGACTTTTACCGGCTGCAACAAGAGCATGTAGATCACGGGTGCACGGCATTCCCATTGTCCTTCAACATTTCCCAGAACATTGGCGAAATAGCCTGTCAACATGCTGGTAAGACTTAAGGTACCTCGTCAACGCGTATTGATGACTCGCCTTGGTGACCTTGTTGAAGAACGGTCGTTGAAAACGAGTCGGAAGGAATATATCTGTGTCCGACTAAATCTTCTGATGATTATGAATTATCTGGCGCTAATACTCCATACGGTTGTGAACGGTTAGAAACACACCTATAGAAGAACCCAGCCAGGTTTTCAAAGTAGCATGGTAACCTTCAGCACGTGAGGTGGCGCGCATGCCAAAATGAACGACATTGTCCGTCCAGCAACAAACGATCCGGAACTTCCAGAAGTCTAGCCACACATGGTTTGTTTTCCGTGTGTAGTGAGCGCATCAAGTTAGCAAGGCGGTCGAGTGAAGCGGACCGAGCGGGGAAAACGCGTTTTCCAGCAGAAGGAAGTTACTACTGCCAGTACACACCGCCAGTACTACTGGCGGTATCAAGGGGCTGCTATTGGTATCAAGGGGCTGCTATTGGTATCAAGGGGCTGCTGTTGGCAGAAACTGGGCAAACCGGGCAGCAGCTCCCCTGTGGTTCATTTGGCAATTCACCGCCACACAGATCTTCACCACGGCGAAGTCGGCGGCGAACACGGAGATCAGGGGTCACACGAGAATTTACCCTCCCTCCATCCCAGAGATTGGGGTTGCCATCCGACACTATGCTTCTCAAGCAAGAAGCCTACTTGCTCTTGGCCCGTAATCAAATGAACTACATTTAACCCCCATATCTGGATGCGTGATGGAAACATCAACGTACGCCGCCTCAACGGGAGACACGAAATACAGTTCCTGGCACCGAAAATTGTACTCTTCTTGGTTAGTTGCCTCCACCACCCGAACGAAAGCTTTGCAAAAGGCTTGATGTGCGTCAGAATCATGTGACTGCATGGTTTCTTGGTCATTTTCTCGCAGAAAAGTGCGGCACCGGACAGGAGCTTGCACATCATTCATTATATACCATATGCAAAGTAGCACAGGAATATCTGGGAAAACGGCTATTAGCGCGTTCAGCAACGCCAGATCTCGGCCAGCGAAGAAAACCTGAGGACCATGGATGCAGAACTTCTTCTGCAAGTTTTCGAGCTGCCAAAGAACCCACTCATAATTCGAAGATATTTCTCCCATCATGAAACACTGAGCCAGATGGATGGTAGTTTTCATTTCAGTCACACCCACGATGTCCAACAAAGGCATGTTGAAGTGATTGGTGTGATACGTGCAATCCATCAACACGACGTTTGTAAATATCCACAACTTCAGAGTGAGCGGAGAACAGGCGTGTCAAGCTTCTTGAATCGTCGAGGTTTTTGTAAGCCACCTCAAACGACCCGGACATGAGCCTTTCCAGTAAGAACTCGATTCGAGACAGACCACCTAAAACCAATAAAGCTGCTCGCTGTCGTTCGTTGTACACGTCGCGAGTGTTTATAGCAAACGTTGGACCCTCCAGTAGCAGTCGCGCGATCGTCTGACTTGACCTAGTTCCTGTCTCGCCGTATACCGTTATAGCTAAGTGCACTGCATACTACCGAGATAGTCGACGCAGTATCGGGTGCGACGCAACACTGGTGGAAGGAGCGTGGTTATGCTTTTAGCGGCTCGCCCACGATGATGCAATTCCCACATGATGGATCCACAGGCGATCTGCTTCCGAACAACGAATACGGCCATCGGGCAACCACAACGTCGATGAGGCGGCGGCGCACACTAGTGACGCTGTCGGGCCCCCGTCGCTCGCCATGGCGATCACAGCCGTACTGCGCCACGCGTCTAATCTTCATGCTTTCATAGTTGGTTCTTTTATAGATCATGGCATATCCGCGGCCCCAGGCGTAAGTGTTCATCGCCCGATGAGCTTCCTCCGGGGAACCGAAAATTCGCTCAGGAATACAAGGCATGGACCGCGTCGGAATGTCTGAGTCAGTCTCTACTCATACAAGTTGACGGTGCTCACCCTGTGTCTCCGCAGAAGTTGCCGTCCCAGGTCTTGGCTCCCAATATTGAGTCGTCCACGCGGACGGCATCGATGTCAGCGTACGAACGGCATCGCTGTCCATGTTGGTGATAGAGAGCACTGAGAAACCCATGACGGCGAGACCGCAGGTAGGCACGCCGACGGCACGTAGACCGGAGAAGCAGAAACTGGGATCGGTTCCAATTGTATTAGGGGTAGAGGCGTCGGCAGCTCGCGCGACAGCATGGCATAACCCAGTGTTGCCGATCTTGGTGCCGGCATGACGTCATATGCTGCTTGGAGACCGCTCATTGTTGCCCTTGGTTGCAACATCGCTGAAGACACACATAGTGCATGCGGTACTGGAGAAATCACCCGCAGTGTTGGTGGCGTTTCCATTGATGGAGATCCAACCCAGTCTGGCAGCAATGCAACGGATGCCGTAACATCCGGTTGTATAGTTGACGGCGAAATTATCGCTACCTGGAGTAGGTGCTGCGCCTTCAATAGCTCGTTTCGAGCATTCTCCAGCAAGGCCAGTTCCGCGGGAGCCGACGCGTGCTCTAGGGGATCGAGAGGCATGGTACATGTAGCAGGAGCGTCGAGGTTGAGATAGTCATCCATCTGGCGAGCCAAATCGTTAATTTGACCTTGGAATGAGTCACCAGCAAGTTGATCGGACCGCAGTTCGGCAGGAAGCAGTATGAGCGGACAAAACGCCTTCCTCGCTTCTTGCTGTCAAAGAAAAGTATAGCTAGAACTTTTGGCAAACAAGAAAAACATGTCGTTTGGATAGTACACGTACCCGCTCTGCCGTTAGCGAGAGCCGCGCGGTTGATAGTACCTCCCCGTGGAAGCGACCGTGCGTCATATGGGTGCGACCGTGCGCCAAAGGTAGGCAATCACTTGATTACCGCCCCATCGCAGCGATCATCTGCAATGTCCCATCGTCCACTTCACTTCGAGCCTCTGAGCCTCCAACTTGTAGTGTCTCCCAGGTGTCCATCTCCGCTAAACTGAGCCTCCCAAAATCCAGCAAACCATCTCTGAGGCCTGTTCTATCTGAGAGTGTCCTCCAAAGCTGGACCACCTCGACTCTGGGGAAACTTCTGAGCTACCAGGAGCTTGACCGTCATTCTACCTAATATCCACGAGCTTAGAACGCCACCAGTAGACTCATGGGCCCTTGCAATGGGAACTCTTCTTGGTCGTGGGGCCGCTTGATCCTCAGTTGAGGAGCAGGATTGAAGCTCAGCACCAACTGTGACGTTGGCAGGACGAGTAAACGTTTTCAGGATATCACAGCAACAGCTGACCACTTTTTCACCAATCATGACCCATTATGTTGGGTGCCAGAGACACCTGGCAGCCGAGCGACTGGGCTCGCCGGTCAAAATCCGAGCGCGCCTCGTCACACGAGTGACGCCTCGGTATACCTAGGGCAATAACAAATAATCGGGCTGTGGATGGGGTAGCGTGAGTTGGTGAACTGGGTCCTAACGCTTCGGCATGCCGAAATTTAGAGCTCTCCATATCATTACGGGCCGTTTATGATTGTGTCCACTTCTTCTCGTGAGCGTACTAACATGGAAGAGATGTAAGACCTGATCATCAGCGAGTACGCTGCTACCGGTGCTGATTGGGCGTCTTCACAACTTGAAGTTGAGGACCGTAAACCAACTGACTGACTTGAATTAGCCATGCAATATGATGGCCCAAAACGGCCTTTCATGGCTTCAGGTACGCTTTTTCCACCGTAGATATAATAGACGTGATTGACAGCATGCTGCAGCATGACCCTCACACAGCTTCCTGTAATAGGTTCAATCCAAGTGTAGATGCGGCCGTATGACGGCGACAAAGCGGGTAGATGACCATTAACAAGCTAGGCCACTAAAATCGGAGAGCAAGTTGTTGCCGACGTTGTAGGTTCTAGCAGGCGATCCAAGATGGCATCGTGAATTTTGTCTAGCCGCTCTTAACTCCATGTCCAATTGGAACTCGTGACACCACATCGCTATTGTGGCAACGGGTTATACTGTATCGCAGATGTCGTCTCTAGTCACTCTAATAGGACCCATCTTCGTGTTGACGATGATGTCAGAGTCTGAGTAACCCGTGCATTGGTCGTAACAGAAGTGTTCGCGCTGCTCTTAACGCACACAGCTTGTCGGGCCCAGGTTCCGATTTCTTATCTTTCTGCGTCACTGTTGCCCCCCCCCCTCCTTGTCAGAGCTATGGCCCTTAACAACTTCACGGTCAGTCCGGTGTCGCCCCTTCCGTATCAAGCGCCGCCGTCACCCTTGCTCGTACGTTACAGACCTGCGCGTAGGCTGGGGACGTGGTCACTCCATACAGATCTTCCGGGAAGATGAGCAGGGAGGAGCCACGATAAAGCGTAGGCTGGGCCATCTTGGGTGATTCTACAGTCTTTTAGATGAAGGGTCGGCAACGACTGGAGAAGGTTTCAGTTGGTTGATGCTTGCAAACAGCTTCTCCGGGAGTTGAAAGTTTGGAAATGACTACATCTACACTATGCTCGCGCGCGATCGTGGAGGACGAGTTTGCCTATTAGGGAGGGGGGGGGGTCGAACATTCGAAATGAGCTGGAAAAACATGAGCATGAAAGAGGCAAAATCATGAGCAGAAAAGTGTCGAAATTTAAGCAGGAATGCAGGGAGCTGACTTTTGCTCATTTCAAAATCGCATTTAGCCGAGTGATGAAGTGTTGACGAAAACGTTTGCAGGACAGTCTGCGGTCAGGACAGTTTGAAAGAAAAGCCCCCGGGAACTAATAACGATGCCTAAACTGAGGACTCGGCAGCGCCTTCTACGGGAGATCATCGATGTCGTGGCGGTCGCGGATTTGGAGGAGGACAATGACAAGCCGAACAGTGACCAGGAATATGAGGAACTCCTCTTTTCGCAGACAAATGATGCTTTGGATCTATTTCAACTTGTGCAGTCGTATCGGTATTTGGTGGATAGAGTGCGCGTGATGAGGAGCATGATTTTCCTTCCTGATGTATTTCGTAATTCAATACCGGACTCACTATTACGTGACATGACCAGAATGGATAGAAACAGTTTTGAGCGTCTCGTTGACAAGATAGAAGACACTTCAATATTTCACAGAAACGCGTACTACTCTCAAGCTCCGGCTTGGGCGCAGCTGGCTGTGCCGCTCGATCCACGGCACTGGGGTATCTATTAAGAGATCCCAACGACTTTGGGGTGAACTACACGGATCGCGTCATTGTTGCCCTAAATGATATATCTGAGCAGTACCTCAGATGGCCAAGTGCTGTGGAGGGCACAAGATCGTCTCGGTTTGTGGCATCGATGAGCTTTCATGATTTATTGACGGCACGACGTTTCCGTTCGCTCAGAAACCAGCAAAGAATGGCGAATGTTTTTTTTATCGTAAGCAGCAGTACAGCTTAAAGGGACAAGTGGTGTGTAATCCCTGGCGCCGAGTAATTGGTGTTCTAAGTGGCTGGCCAGACTCGTGCGCAGACAGCACGATATACCAAGAATTGATGCTCTCTCAAACGCGTTCAAGCATCGATATTTTTCGAGTGGAGAGTATTTGCTGGCGGATTTGGCGTATCCAGCTGACCTGCCTCATAACCCAATTCTCCCTTCCTACAAGTCAAACATGCGCGGCACGGATATTGAGGACTTTAATACGTGTGTCGCGCGCGCTCGTGAGGTGAATGAACATACCACTGAAAAGTCGGTGAGGTTCTCTGAAGGAGTTGCGAACCCAACTCGACGGCGAAGAGACCATAAAGAGTATACTGAAGTGAATTACGGCATGCATTACCCTTCACAACATGCTGATTGATTTTCGTGACGAGTGGAACAACTCCGCAATTTCATCGAAGACGAAGACTTGATCAACGACTTTCTGATCCCTTTTGACGGTTCTTGCTGGGGCTAAGCTTTGGACCTAGACGTCACCCTGCCACACCAATATTGGTTCCAGTCCAGCTGTCTTCAGATGTCTCCAAACGAATCCGGCTCCCCGCTCAACAGGTCTTCATCTGCACGTGTCGATCCAATCTGCTCCGGTGTTTTCCAATGTATACACGACACCCCACAACAAACTTCACACACAGCTTCCAAGACCACAGGACTGGTCTCCTTGCATCCTCCCTTCCACCAAGCGGCTCTAGCTGAGGCCACGTACACAGATCTCTCCCCCCCCCCAGACCTAGGGTGCCTCCAAAAATCGGCTCGGGTTGAGCCTGTTTTGGCCCAGGGCTATCTTCTATGCGCCCTGGGACTTCCGCTCACCACGTCTAGACGTAGGCGAAACGGTCGCTGATAACCACTATCCCCAGGCTCAGCGCCACACGAAATCCACCCAACCTCTCTGAGAACCACAATCTTAGGCGCTGTTCTGCCGAAACCTCTGATTAGATCACCTTCTACTCGAAAATATGAAATACACGCTCGGAATGGCCGCCTAGTTCGACCATCTGACGTGTAATGAAATAAAAAAAGCCAAATAGGCACCCCTCACACCGAGGTACACCCAAGTAGTCTATATCGGGCTTGAGTTTTGTTGGAGTCCCCTCAGACACCATTTTCCACAAGTACACACTTACTCTTGCGGCCTTCGGGGCAAATTCTAATACATTACATATGCAAACAAATACCTATCAAACGGGAGGGGGGGGGGCACAGCGTCCTTCGGAGAGCACCCGAATAAAAGTAGAAAAATCGTCTTGCGAGTGGCCTGCAGGCCTACGGCGAGCGGCGGTTTAACATGATAGTGTGATAGTGGTTTGCAAACCAACGGCGCTCAGCGCCTCCACTTGAGACCCGTACGTAACCAAGCTTCTGATTGCACCACTTTCCGTGCCTGTCATTGGCTGTGGGGTGCGCGTCACGTGGAAGCGGGAGGTGCTATTAACCACGCGGCTCTCGCTAACGGCAAAGCGGGCATAAAATGTGTAGTCATAACCGCGTATCGCGCGAGCATAAATCGTCCCAAAGTGTTGCAAAAACATGAAATACCAGATTTGACAACAGTTGACAATCACTGATAGATCTCACCTCGTTCCGTCATGCCCCCCCCCCCCCCCCACCATGAGCCCCCGTAACAGCAGCAAGATGCACATATCCCCATCACGTTCGCCCAGCCCCCGCGCCCGTGCCGCAAAAAGGCAGGCAGTGACCTCACGCTTGGTGACATCCACTAGACCTCACATTGCCCCCCCCCCCCCCACACACACACACACCCCTTGCTCGAAAACTGCGTCGTCTCAGCTGAAAAAGACGAGCACTAAGGCGCTCCCACGAGGTCAAGCTTTGTTAGCTCCAGAGCGACCTCCCCATCAGCTGCATGCATGGCGGAGAGCTCTACAAAAGCGATAGATACCAGCCCGGTGCTTACCCTCGTGGAGGCTACTTTGACCAAGGAGGCACGCAATCTCAGCTCTGATTCGGCATCTGTTGCTGCGGCGGCAGCACCACTCGAGACGTCATCAGGTGGGCTGCGCAATGGTGGGTCGCGCCAAATAGTGCCAATGTGCCGTGGGCGAGCAATTCTAATGGAACTAGACATGATGACACTCAACCTGTTCAACATACAGCCACCGCCGCGCCCAGGGACGACGTACGTGATGCGGTCGCAAAATAGCTACATTTTGTACACCGGTTACATTACGCTTCGGGGATTCGTTACTGATGACGAAGTGAAACAGTCGCAGCGCGAGATAGCTCATATCAAAAATAATCAGTGGTTCAGCACTACCCGCGATCTGAAACGTCAAGAAGCGACAATCGTCATCCATGAATCACCTCCAGTGGCGTTCCGCTTGGCTTTTCGACGTTGCGTCGAGCTAACCTCGAATGTCCATCCGGCGTGGAGTGTACTGGAGCGCATCGAAGTTGCACAATCGCTCCCAAACAAAAAATATTCCTCGCAGTCGATCAAATTCCACCTCCAGGATAGACACAAGAGGCTTGTTTGCTCCGCGGACAGCACACCACTTTCACTGTACCTTCAACACGCTGGAATGTACAACGTCGCTAGTTGCTTAATGCTGTATTCTCATGCATGCTGGGCGTAAGTGAAAATCTCGTGGCGTACCAGTCTGACCAGTTTTTTTTTAATCGTTTCACCATCAGGTCGTGGCCATTATACTTCTCGAATCTCGGGAGGCATCAGCGTGCATTACAGGATGCGGTTCTTGAGGTGGCGTGATGGCTGAACCTTCTTGATAAGCTGTTTGCAGTACCGGCACCGAGCGTCTTTATACTTCAAATGCCGCGTTGCTTCGACAACGATCAAGTGTACCCATGGCGCGGAGACCAAGCGCCCATCCCACCATACTTTTTCTACGGAGACAGTAATCAAAGACACTTGTAAGTTGCTGAACTGCTAGACACAGTATACTCAAACACACCTGTCCCATGTCCTAAGCGACCCAGAAGGTGGCGGATGAGCTGCCTCTCGGCAGCTATCCGGCTCAGCGCGGTTCGCGCTTGCCGGGCGAAGCATTTGGCGGGAACTTGACGAAGATACCCTTCGAAAGTGAATGTTCAAATCAAGTCTAGCGTCTACTCATCGATCAGTTTTGGGGAGGATGCATCCAATACACGGTTTTAAAGTAGCAAATCATTAGGAAATTATTTGCAAAAAATCAGACCAAGTTTATACCAAACATGGGCCTCCAGAGGCCCATCGTTCGCCTGATCTTTTCTGGAGCTGGTCTTTTGGGTGGACTGGTCGAGCCAGTCCCACCCAAAATTGCCCCTCTCTCCTGGCCCTTCCATCGTCGCGCCACCCCACATACTCCTCCGCCGACGCCTCGTGCCCAAGCTTCGTACATTCTGCACCGCCTCCGCCGCTGCCTAACCCATCGGCTTTGCCTTCGCCACCTCGTCCTCCAGCTTCACCTCCACCGCTGCGTACAGCAACGCCGCCACCATGTGCTCCTGCTTCCTCTCCGCCGCGGCGGACTACATCGCCACCGCGTACTACATAACCGCCTATTTGTTCTTCGCCGCCTCCATCCGGACAAGATCACACCCAAACGTCTCGTCCAGGAGCTTGTCAGAGAGCTGCTGCCAAGTCGGGATGAACCCCACTGGGCGGTTTCGCGCAAGCAATCACGTACGGCAGGATCTTCAATTGAGCGAAATGCCCATTCACTCGTGTAGAATGCCTAACAGGTTGCATTATGAAGCGCTTCTTATCTTCTGCGCCCAGTAGCACAGAAGCCGCACCAGTGCATCGGGCGTTCTCGGCACCGGTCGGCGTAATTGGTATTTTTATCATAAAAAAGGGCATCTCGTCCATGACAACGAGAGGAACGTAATCAACTGAAGTTACTGATATAAGAGAGTGACATCAACAGCATCCATTGTTTTTCCATTGCTATCAACACACGAATCAAATAAACGTATGTACGAAGCGCGGCCAACCTCATGCCTGCCTACTCCTTGCCGCCATCAGCACCAGATTTGTCTCCTTCGTCCGGGGACTCCTGCTCCCCTTCCTTGGCCTTCAATTCGCTGCAACTTCCTACTCCTCTACGTCCTACCGTGTTATCACCTGCGGCTTCGGCGCACCATACCTGCGCAGCTATCGTTTTCCAGCACTGATGCTGGTATCGTTGTTCTTGATAACGCGTTCACGGTGAAATCGAGAGCTCTCGGTCCCATTCTTGCATTTGAAGTGCCGTATCTAATAGCATGTGCCACATGGGGGGGGGGGGTATCGAGATTCTTATCACACAAAGATCGCACCTTGGTCAACAAACAGTTGATACTAGGGAGCATTTGTCAACCGCTTGGGCATGCTGTACCGTGCTACATTACAACATGACTCTATTTACATACCAAGTTGTTCCATACACCTATTACTATACAAGTTGTTAACTTAAAAAATTAGGACCCAATGGTCCAAGTTGTTCATTGGGTAATGTTATGTCGCAGCGCATTATGTCATAAATGACTTGGCTTCCACTTGTGATGTATATCAGAAGCGTGCTGGCGCGTTGGGTTGTACAATGAGTTCATTGCAAACCCAACCAAGACCACAGGAAGTGTTGAGCCAGAAGTATGTTTGTTGTGCTTTCGCAATTTATTATTCGTATTCGTGTTATATTGACATCATATTATACATACAGATTCACGCTGTCGTCTCACCCGTTCGGATCGACCAGAATCGGCGATTCATTTTGAAAAAAAAGTATGACTTTTAGTTGCAGAGCCGACATGGACTGACGCAGCGGAGACAGCACAACCTTCGTCTGGTTAAACTATCGTTCCACAATGCACGACATCGGAGGGATATACTCGACCAGCGGATATCTGTAGACAAAAAAAAACTATGTTACAAAACAATCAAACACAGATGAAATGTAAAATTCGTACCTCGAAGCGTGGGTGGCCGTCGTCTTTTGGCGCTTGAAGGCTCGGTCTGGAAAGCCAATCTTTCTTTGGAATTGCCGCTGGCGTCGTTTCGACCCTCAGACGGACTCTCCTTCAGCATTCACAGGGCCAGCTTACTCGAACCGGATAGCTGCTTACCTACGAGAACACTTCCACGCACGTTTTTTTGAGCTTGGGGCTCTTCACAATAGGCGCTTGAGGAGCTAATCCATCTCGGGGTGAAACTCCATTAGCGAGTCAAAAAGAATGCGAGCGTCCCAAAGAGGCAGATCTTCTTCTGCTTGCAGCTTTTTGAAACAGACTCGCATTCCCACAAACCTTCCATTGCCGACTCGTGCTGAATTTCTTCCAGGGGTGTTTGCACCAGGGCGGCGAACGCTTCATTCGACGGGTCGATAAACTCCTTCAGCTTAAAGAACCTCTTCACCATCTCGTAGGCAGACGACCATCTTCTCGTTTGGCGCGGGGCAGGTCTCAGGAGTTCGACGCCTGAACAGTACACAAATCACATATCACAAAATTAGTCACTTCAAAAATTAAAGGACGAACCATTTAATTCAAAATACCTACCTGAGTTTAGCCGCATTGTTGAGCTTTCTAGCCACCCTCATCAGAGTTTGGATCTTGCTCAGGATATCCTCGTAGTCGTTCAGGTACTTAGAAAGCGCCAAATTCAGCCTATGACTCGCACATCCCACCAGTGGTACCGCCATCTTGTCGGAGATGCCGCAGTTCACAGCACAGTTGTCTCCGACAACCTGTCTTCGAATCGTTTCACGTCCTTGAGGACGGTCTTCAGAAAAGCGGTGTGGACATCAGCTGTGTAGCGAGGGTGGTCGCCGCGTCCTCTTGGACCGGCAGCGGCGCCATCGCCAAGAGCGCATGCCCCGTCTTCCCGTCATGACCGAATACAGCAAACACTGCCACAAAGTGCTCACTTTTAAATGACCATCCGTCAAATATGATACAGACTTTGTCGGGTATAAAGTCAAAGCCCTTAGGACCTCACAGGACACACCCTCGACGTACTTCATAATTGTATCGTCACAGATGGGGTCGATATTCGTGTAGCGGCGTGTCTCCAGGCTCTCGCAGAAACGGAACGGAAGGTTTTTTACGCATCCACACCAACAACCCGAAAATCATAGTGCTCTTCTTGTCAACGAAGCAGAGCACAGTACCATTTTGCTACCCTGAAAGTTGCTTACCAGTCAGGATGCCGGCTCGTGATGTGGGTCATGAGGTTTTTAAGCCCCTGCCTAGCACCTTGCTTACGACGAGTTCCACAGCGGCACATGTAGTACTCGGTAGGCTCGTCGTTTGGGAACAGATTGGGCTCGACAAACATAGCACACACCTGCTGGTTGGTGAACCGAGAGGGCTTAGTCTTTTCGGGAGAGAGGGGGCAGTCCATGGCAGCTATGGCTTTGCGGAATGAGCTCGTAAGAGATTTAAGCTACCGGAACCCGTACACCAGGGTTTAAGCCCACCTCTGGTGCAGGTGCTGGTAGCTATCCGACCCATTTCTGGGACCGGGTTCCGAGCCCCGTCATTACACTTTGGGGATTTTCGGCACGTAGGGCCTCCAGCCCACCCAACTATCACACCGCCCTTTTTATGGGTGCGGGTTGGCAGGACGGCCACTCCAATAGGGGTGGTTGCTCGTCCCCGAGATTGCCTATCTCCGGCTTAAGGTGAAAGATTCGCACTCGGCGGTATCGATCACTGTGCCTCCAGGTCTCAATGTCAGGGTGTGACCACTGGCCCACTGAGGTCGGTGGAATGAGCTCGCGGTGAGCTCTCAAACTTACCTGTAGTGTTATTGGCCAAAACATTCAAATAAGACAGGTGCGATTGGGAAAAAAATATTTTCAAAGACCATGAGAATAAATATTGGAGGTAGTGTCTCAAATTCTAGAAATAAATTGTTCGTCACGAAAAAAATGCATATATGGAAATTACCATATATTTTTAGGAAGCCCTGGTCTGCTCGCTCAATCGCTTCCGTGTCGCCCTCCCCACCTGTTTCTAGCTCACAGTTAGCATTGAGTTACCGTTGTAGCAACTTGGAAGCAGCGGTTACGTTCCATGCCTTGTTGGCTATCGCCCGTTCGTTTGTCTGCGAGGTTTCTTACTTGCATTTGTTATACAAGTGAATGCCTTCGTCGGGGCGGCTGGCGTCTTGACTATTTACACCTCTATTAGCATATACAAACAAATCTGTCAGTGGAAACATGTTGTACACAAATCAAGCTGTATGTACCTTTGCACCCATGGTTGGTCTTCATCTTCCATGTCCTCCTCATCCTCCTTCGCATCCTCCTTCTCTTCACTCATCTTTTCATCTTCCTTCCTCTTCTCTTCATCGCCGACGCCCTCTTCTTCCACGGCTTATCTGGATCACAAAGCTCCTTGCGTCGTCCTACTTCCGAACTATCCTCATCTTGTCCGACCCCGAACCATAGTTTGCGTCGATGGTGTTGTTCATGACAGCCCCAGCCGCTTGCTTGCGCGCAGATATGAAGTGTCCTTCACCTGGTGTGAGTCGAGGTTGCTTGAGGTCTTCGCTTTTGTTAGTCTACCAACGCCAAATAAGTCTCCGTGGGTCTGCCGCGTCTCAAGTATTATATATACATGCATACCTTAGCGGGGCGAGAGCGGTCGAAGCCTCAAGCCGTTCGTGAACGCTTGAGCTCCTAGCACGGTTAGCGCCCGACCGAGATTCTTGATTGGCAGCTTCTCCTCGGCGCGGCAAATTCTCGAATGAGCTCGCCTCCACCCATGCTCCACTTTAGATTGGATGATTTCCTCGACTTTTCTATAGTTTCCCGCTACCTTTCTATTGTTCCAATGACTTTTCTTATGATCAAATCATACCTACCAGTGTGCAGCGATTTGTTATGAAGGATTTGCTTTACTTGATTTCACTATATTTTGGCCGTTGACAGAGCCAAACCCTGTACAAAGGTTGTACATACAACGTGAATTCATGCTGTTTTATATAACCTTGGTCGTTGGGGGGGGGGGGGGGGGGCAAGGGGTTTCAAAGTAGCGAATCATTAAAAAATGATTCGCAAAAAATCAAATTGATCTTTAGGCTGGGAAAGCGTTATCAATTTTATTCTAGTGGGGCCAAACACAAGACCCTTGCTATGGACGTGCATAGTGACTGGAGAGAATACCAAAACTGGACCCTACATGAACAACCTGATCGCAGAGGTGAATATCGAAGTTGAAGAAGTAATGGGAGCTGGCAAAGTGGTTGCTGCTTCAGAAAATGCGAACGCTACGAAGCCTGCTTGAGCAATTCTGCTTGATATATGCCCTGGTCTTATCGCTACGGGATGTACGGCGCACACGCTAGGTCTGCTGATGAAAGACGTTCTGTGTGATCTGGATCTAGCTGAAGTACTGACACAGTCGTAAGAGGTCGCCAAATTTGTGCGGAACGACACCGCAATCAATGCGCGTTTTTCGGCGGCACTCTACACCTCTGAGAACATCTTGTTGTGGAAAGTGAGCGTATGATTCGAGACCTGGCATTGGAAAGTGCGCTGTTGGCGAAGTATAAGCCTGCAAAGGCTGACAGCTTCAAGAAGATTGTGCTTTCAGAAATGCTATGGGTGATGGAAGATATTACCATCAAACTGTTTGACCCTATTCCCAAATGCATAGCGCATTTTGAGAAGGACTCAATCTGTCTTTCGGTGGGTTTGTGGAGCTGCTGCAGCACGGTGTCAACAATGGTGGCATACCTGGGATCGAGAAGGCCATGCAGGCAATGTTCTGGAAGAAGATTAACCCCTTAGTTCCCGTATGTTGGACCGTCCAACATAAGAGGTGTATACCCTAATTCACTTCACGTCGCAGCATCTATACAATGTTGGACCTCCAACATAAGAGGTGATTATACTTAGATTTTGTATGGGAAAAGTGTCCATGTACCGCTATCATCAATCTAAGATAACATCTTGAGGGTAAAACGGCCAAATGCACAGGATTAGGTTTGCTGTTCATGGGGTATAGTTGCAGAGGGCAAAGAACGGAACCACACACCCGCCAAGGACGCGTGACGCACAGCCACCAACCCGTCATTCTTCAAATAGCTGTAATACGAGCAATTAGATGCAAAAGGCGCGGCGGCGGTGAAGAACACGGCGACAGTGAGTAGCACGGTGGGGGCGAAGAACACAGCAGCGGTCAAGAACATGCCGGAGGTTAACAGCACGGCGGATGTGGACGGCACGACGCAGGTGAATGGCGCGGCGGAGGCGAAATGTACGGCGCAGGTGAATGGCGCGGCGGAGGCGAAAGGTACGGCGGAGGCGAAAGGTACGGCGGAGGCGAAAGGTACGGCGGTAACGGCGGGGCCGAAGGACACGGTGAACACAGATCAGCACAGCAGAGGGATATGAACAAGACGGGGGCGAACAACACGGCAGAGGAGATGAACACAGCGTGGGCGACGGGCGCGACGGAGGAGTTGGACAAGGCGGGGGCGACAGGCATAGTGGAGGCGAACGACACAGCGGAGGTGAAGGACTCGGCGAAGGTGAAGACCGCAGTGAAGGAGAACGACACGTCAGCGGAGAACGACATGGCAGGGGTGAACGGCTCGGCGGAGGCTACGGTGGAACAACGGCGAGCTTGCGGCGAGCGTAAGCTCGCAACTTTTTTGGGGCTGAGTGCTTGAGTTGTATATTTGTCAACATAACCAGAGAGCTTTACCAGATTATGTAGTATAATACATCATAAAGTGAATCGGAATCATAGCCTTCATCGGCTCGCAGAGAATTCCGAACCTTTCGATAGATAACAAGGTGTGAAGCGGCACCAGCATTCTACAATGTCCAACTTCGCACATTTACAAAGTCCTTTTTCCCATGGTGATATGACTAGATCAAACGCTTGATTCTGCATACACTTTTCATGTACTACAGAGTTTAGGATTATAAATTCTACAATGGTTATCTCCATCGGGCACAAGTTGCGCGCACCACCGCCGACGTTGCGGCCAGGCAAGAAGCAAAAGTAACAGGCGCTAAACTGGTGTCGGTGGCAGCGTTGCTGGCGAGCTCGAATGCCGGTTGCTGAGGTGTAAGCAACTGTTTTGTCCAGTAGGCATCTTTGTAGCATGTAATCAAATGAAACGTCAGTCAGGTTCTTCGTGTCATTGGCTAAAACAAATGCGCTCACCGATGCTGGACGTGTGGAACGATAAAAAAATGGGCAACAAAATAACCGGGACACTAGTTATGTTGATTAATCCATCATAAGCGACACCGCGGGCTCATTTTGCCTACATAAAACAGCTGTATGTTATAGATGTCTTCACTATGGCCACCTGTCTGTCCTCGTACACACCCCGAACCCACACATCAAAATCCGTACTTAAACAGCGTTGCATACAAACGGATATATACTTGAATATGGGACGGGGTGAAATTATACCGGCCCGGGAAGTAAGGGGTTAAAAACCGTTGGGAATTCATCGTGGCAGGCCCGATGCGAATAGCCTACCATCTTTATTACACGACGGACGTGGCACTTTTTACAACCGATGAGCAGAATAAATCAGTTGCAGATATTGAAAGACTTGCCGTGCGCCTTCAATACATGTCGACACAAGTCCAGCAACTTCGCAAAGAGCTAGGAAAATTCATGGAGACAAAAACAAGTAGGACGGAGCTACATAGTGCAACTACTTCGCGGACTCGCTGATGGCTTGGTGGTCATGGATCGGGGTGAAAGATTAACCTTTACTGACAACAACCGCGCAAAGGCTATTCGCAATTCTTGCTCCGTCGGCTGCTGAAGAGCGTTCTTGGAGTGTTTATATTCATGCACTCAGCTCAGCGCAATCGTCTCGCAAGCGAACGCTTAATCAATCAGGTATTCGTTTACTCAAACCACGGCTCGAAGAAGGCGGCGTTCGATGTTGTAGCGGTGACGCTGCCCGTATTGGATCCAGGTCCGAACGTGTCAAGCCCTACTCAAAGTTGTGATGTCCAAGTGCTGCCAGTATCGACGGCATCATTGAGTAGGGTTTCAAAGACTATCCACTCTCAAACGCGAACGTCGGGCATGGCGCAGGTCGGTGTAATAGACGACACGGTGATCGGGAGTTGGACGAGCTATATCGCGATTGGGCTGATGATAATGACCAATACGGCTCCGCCAAATGGTGGGTGGACATTTACCGAACGTTGAGAATGCGTTGAGGCTGTACTCACTAGGTTGAAGAGCACGGGCGGGGGGGGGGGGGGTACGCTGGTTATACGACAAGACCAGCAAGTTTTGTTGGCTGACCATAGCTCAGTATATTTGCCCATTGGGACTACTATAATTTTTTTAGTTGATAATTTGTTTGATGCAATACATAAAATACGCATCCAATGCCAATTGCGTGTATCCAACAATGGTAGCGGCGAGTACAACTGGCTAGATTATTACGGTAGCACAATCCTGCGGCTAGCAAAATCTTCACATGGCGACGGTAAGCGGAAGAATAGCGACGCGGTCGGCACCTGACCGGTGTAGCCTCGGGCATCAACTTGATTCGCATCGGAGGCATATCAACCGGTAGGTCTTGCCAGGCGAAACACATTCCAAAATAGTTTTCAGCTCATCGAGAAATTCAATTGACACCTCCTTTGTTTCTGCATCTTCAATATCACCGCCATCGCGGAGAGCACTCATGACCTTGTCAATCGTAGCCGCCGGGTCATTCACTTGCGGTACTGGAAAACACGAAACATACTCAGCTGCACTAAGGGTCGCTTCTTCTGGTGCCATTCCACCAGCGCTCACGCCGTACGCGCACCTGCTTCGCGGTCTGGAGCCTCAATATCACCCAGATCGTATTCCGACTGAACCAATTGCGCCGACGCAATTAGTTTATAGGGATCGTTGCCCAAGCGCTCCATAACTACGTCAGAGAGTAAAACATCACCAAAACCCGCTGAAAGCAGAACACGACAGGTCCCACAAAACAACATTTCGCAATACTAGCGGACCACCAGGCGTCTCGAATCTCAGCACCAATTCTGCAATGGTAAGGGTAACCGATCCAACACCGTGTATGACTTGGTTCGTCTGCAAATGTCGTCGACCCAACCACACGTCTTTATCATGATGTTTTAACGAGACTCGGCTTAATTAGGCGCACCTCAGCGCATGTCCTATCTGATTAGGTTGTCCACTAGTACACAAAACTGTTTCTTGAGTAACTAACTTGAAATTGGCTGGGCTCTGAGACATCACGGTGACCGAGTATTGAACCTTGTGTTCAAAATACACCAAGAAGATTACTAGAAACCAGGACAAATGAATACAAGACTAAGTGCCGAACTGGTTACCTGCTGCTAATAAGTTGCACCGCATTCTGTACTAGAAGCTTATCTACGAAGTGGAACCTCAGCACATCGCTATTGATGGTGGCGTAGGTTGGTTCTAGTATTCCGTCGAGTATTATTGAGAGACGTCGATCTGTGGGTAGACCCAGAACTTGAGCGTTTTGAGGGCATAGATCGAGGCATGACCCAGTTGGGAGAAGAGTAGAAGCAGCAATAGAGCACTCCAGCCAGCGCGTACTAGGTTAGACTTTCAATTCGCGGAGTAACTGTGAGAAGGATCACTGAGACGAGCTGAACACACTGTAGCCTACTCGTACCTTCCAGCACGCTAGGAAGTTGGGTATCTGCCTGATCCTCGAGGCTCACCTTGCGTACCATGGAATCTGTTGATACATCGATTTTGGACCTGATAAGTATGTTTATTGTCTGTAAACCATGGTGATTATGCTGTATGATGGTTTTCCCCTTCGCAACTCAGCAACCAGTCTAGAGAGCTACTACATTCATAACGCGACAAGGCAAGATGTGTTTCGGGTCGAGCGGACAAGATGCACCCAGTCCTGCTGCATTCATGGTGTAATGTACCGCTTGTGCTGAGCAGAGTATGACTGAGGTTGATGTTAGCGATCAAGTGCAGGCTACCAAGGCTAATCTTTCAGGGGCCACCCATGGAGACAAAGGCAGCACATATACAAACATGCAGGGATGACGTCGGGTGCAAATACTTGACCCTGAGGTGATCGGTGCTCCGACTGGTCCACGTGTCCGAGTCCAACGCGTCAGCACTGCGAGTGGCCCTGATTCGTGTCGCGTCAGCACTAAGAGTGCTGACAAAACTTGATCATTGGACACTTGTGGGTCCACGTAGTTGATACAATACACCCCCACGGCTTAGTTCGAACCCCGACGTCGAAATAGCAGCTCGCGCACACGTGATTGATGACCGTGACGAATTCCCAAGAGTTTTCGCTGTCCGGAAGATCCGCCCACTGAACGAGATACTGGAGACGACCTCAGCGATAGCACCTGCGCAGCAAAGCAGCAATTACGTAGATACGGTTGCCTTGCTCGTCAAAAAGCACCGGTGCTGCGCGGCGAATAGGACGTCCGATGAACTGGGGTGGACATCCAGCAGACAGCTTGAGCTGATCCACGTTGAAGGATAGGTGCGAGAAAAGCACGTCAGGAAGTACCAAACGATAGCTGTTCGGACCTAGTACCTTTTCGATAGGAAATAGCCCCAGCCACTTCGGCAATAGCTTGTTGACGGTCGAACCTCGCTCAGGATCGTAGTCCGGTCGGCCCATCCGGTTGATAATCAGTAGTCGCGATTTCACGTAAACCAAATCACCACCTTGGAAGCGAATTTCTGGGCGCCCTCGATTTTGGTAGCGCTGTTGACGTTCATCAGCTTCTTCAAGATGGGTACGAGCAGCGTTGATTGCTGCCGTCTGCGTGCTGACAAATGACGATTGCTCCAACGTCACCCATAGTGCAGGAATGGGTTGACGACCTGTGTCGACTTCCATGGGGCTACGGTCCGTCTAGGTGTTGATGCCTGTCGTATGTGAAAATTCAATGCACGGGAGCCAAGTTGTTCAGTCACCACCATAGTGAGATACAGAACAGCGCAAAGCATCTTCGAGAGTGCTCATATGACGTCCACTTTGGCCGTCCACCTGCGCACGATGGGACGCCGTCATGCGTAACTTCATTTGCATGACTTCTGCGATTGCTTTCCAGAGCACTGACGAACTTGTAGTCCCTGTCGGAAAATATTGACCGTGGAGCCCCGTGGGTCACAATAATGTTGATGAAGAAAAATTTGGCCGCATTCAAAGCTGCTGCATCCTTTCTCGTTGGCAGATATCTCGCCCGCTTACTCACGCGACAGACAACGACGTAAACGGCATCTGATCCATTGGACACTGGAAGGCCTGTTACAAAGTCCATCTTAATGTCCGTCCATGGTGTGGTCAGAATTGGCAGTGGTTGCTGCAATCCACGCCGACGATCACCGGACTTGTTGCGAGCACAAGTTTCGTTGGTGTGAATGTATTCGTCGACCGCGCCTCTCATTCTTCCAGAAGAAATGATGGCGTAGAGCGAGAAACGTTCTCACCGAGCCAGGGTGCGCCACGACAGCGTCTTCGTGATAGTGCACCATCACATCCAGCAGTAGTCGGTCATCTCTCGGCAACACGACACGACTCTCTTCTCGTAGAATCACTAGACCGTCTTGGAGCACGAACTGGGACGTCGTTGTCCTCTCCCTCGCACGAATCGGCTCCAGTAGCGCCACAACTCATCAACCTAATATTGCGATTTAATCCGCATAGCAAGTGCAGGATCAGGTCCTGCAATAGCGACAGCACTTAATTCGACGGGACGAGATAGTGCATCTGCCACCACATTCGTGTGACCCGGCTTGTGAAACACCTTGAACGTGAGCTGGTTGAAAACATCCAACCATCGCAGAAGTTTTGGAGATGGTGTAGGCTTGCTGAAAACCATTTGCTGGCCGAACTGTCAGTGTAGACAGTGAAAACTTGACCGAGGTTGACGCGTCAGTATTCCAAGTAGAACTTGATGGCGAATATTTCTTTTTTCATAAGCTGGCCAGCGTGTCTCATTGTCACTCAGCTTGCGGCTCAAAAACGCTAACGAATGCTCCGAACCCTTGATCACTTGGCTCAAGACGCCACCGACGGCCACATCCGACGTGTCCGAGGTCACGAAAAACAGAAATAAAAGTGTGGGAGGCGTAGAACAGGCTAGCGCTGCAGAAGCTCACGAACATTGTCGAATACCTGGATCTCGTCCGTACCCCAGCGCCACCCAGTCGAAATTTTCACCAGCTTAGTTAGCCGGAACACGAGCGCCGAATACTGCGGGATGAATAGTCGATAATATCAACAGAGACAAAAAAAGCGCTGCAACTCCTTGCGATTGAACGATTGTTGCATGTTGCGGATAGCTTGGGTCTTAGCAGGATTCAGCGTAATGGTCGAAGAGGAAATCTAGTGGCCGAGAAAAATGATGGATCGCTGCGCCCACTTGCACTTGACTTTTCGTACATACAGCTTGGCCTCACGCAGTACCGTCAAGACTTCGCGAAGGTTAACCACGTGATCGGCGAGCGTTGCCGAGAAAACGCAAATGTCGTCCAGGTAGATGACGCAAAATACTTGAAACTTCGGGCGTACGAGCAGATGACGCATGAGTCTCGACCGAATCTGGCAAACCTGCAAGTCCCATAGGGGCCACCACCCACTGGTAGAGTTCACCATTCGCTTGGAACGCAGTTAGCTCACGTACACGCGGCTCCAAGAGCATCTGATGGTAGCCCGACATTAAGTCCAGTGTCGAGAAGTAGGAAGCACCACTGAGCTTGTCGAAGGCGCCGTCAACTCGAGGCGGGCTGGATCTTCGGGGTTACACTGTGGGAGTTCAAATGACGGTAGTCAATTACCCAGCGGATGGGTACATCAGCATCACCTGTGCGCAACCACTGCGCTCGTGTCATTACCGATCCTGAGGTGATATCTTTCTTCGGGATCGCGAAAATGTTTGACACCCACACCGAGTTGGTCTCTTTGATGTTTTTTAGAAGTTCTTTTACAAACACAGCTAGTGCTTGTTCCTCAACATGAGTATGGGGAAAGGGAGATCGGGAACACGGAACCGCATTGGGCTTGAACTGGATGTCATTCTGGACTTCTTGTTCAGGAGGAAGCTCGTTAGAAAGTGACGACGGAAACACATCATCAAAGTCATTGAGCAGGATAACTACTTATCGAGGTGTCGGCTTGGGTAGCACACCAGACTCCAGTACCAGTTGGAAAATCTCCAGCTACTCATGGTTTTCGATACGCTTGCGGAATGATTGAAGCGAAACTTCAACCGGTGAAAGTAGTTTCTTGCTGTGGTCAGGCACAGGCACAGGTTGGTGCTCGTCCGAGCCGTCCGACCAGTCATCATTATCGTCTGGAGGCGGAGACGGAGACGGAGGTGGACCTTGGCGTTCAGAAGGCCAATACAAAGAACGAGTGGACCAGTTGATGCTGGGGTTGCTGGCTTCGAGCCATGTACGCCCTAGGATGCCGTCGTAGTCATGCTTGAGTGGCCCGAACACGAATGGAACTTGAACTACGGATCCCTCGCATGCCACTTCGAGATCGGCAACAGGAACAGTGCGTTGTTGTTCTTGTCCATAAAATCCACGCGCCACCAGCTCTATGGTGTGTATACGTGACGTATCAAAGTCACGTCCAGTCGACAAAACACAATGAGATGCTCCGGAATCAAGCAGCATGGAGCACTCACGACCAAGAACTCTTACTTTCTGCAGCAAAGGCTCACCGACAATGCATTTCTTGGTGTGCCCGTCATCTCGGACGTCGACAACTCGGCCATCTCGAGGATAGTTGTGTCCATTTGGACGGTTGGAGGTTGAGAACTGATAGTGCGCTCGATGGATACTCCACTCAAGCTCGCGTCCGCCGAGCTTGCTCGATTCCCCGATGTCCAGAATTCTGAGGCTGCTTGCGGCGAGGGCTGTTGCTGATGCGATGGTCACCGCGTTTGCAGTAGAAGCACAGATTCTGGCGGCGAAACGGCTCCTTGCTGATTGAACGTGTGTCGACGACCGCGGAGATGTCCATGTGTGTTGTACCATCGTTTGCAGCACGGTGAGCAGGTCCTCGTTGGCTGGCGTGTCCTGAGCGACCGCGGTCTGTCGAAGATTGGAAGTACGTCAGCTCGAAAGCCTGTGTTGCGGCTATTGCTTCTGCTAGCGTACTGCATCGCAAGTACATCATTTCTTTACGTGACTCGGACTTCAGGCCGTCACAGAAGCGATCCACCTGGTCCATCGGACTCATTTGGCGAATTTGTGCCATGAGTCGGCGGAAATGGCGCACTTATTCCTCCACAGAGCCATTTTGACGACAAGACTTCAGCTCCGCTCTCAGGCAAAAATGCTGATCCGGTGGCACGACCTCACAACGTAGGGAATTCGCGAGCGACTCGATGTCGGCGAAGCGGACATGGTCGATCCTCTTGAGCGGGATACCATGATGCCACACCTTCTCGCAGGTTTGCCGCTAAGATCGCCACCACACCACACGCGAATGACTGCTGGCGGCGGTGTAGTCAATACACTTGCCTTCCATGAACAGCTTGGCGCAAAAGATGAACTCATCGACGGATTCAGACGGTTTCCCACTGAAGGTGGGCGTCGTGACCCCTTCAAGTCAAAACTCACGAGCAGGTTGAGGTGCTCCGACGTGCTGCTGGTAAGCATGCAGCTGCGACTGGAAATCTCGATACATCTGAGTGTTTTGTTGGCTGAGGCCGAGAGCGATGCGGGTGATCGCTTGGACAAAATGGTCAAACATGTTTGGGGCTGCAGTGCTTCCAGGCATGGGTCCGGCAGCTCTTGTGTCTTCCATCAGGGAGCGAGCCAGCAAGTTGGAACGAAGTTGGCTGAGTTGTTGGGTCGGATTGAGACAGCGAGAGCGGTTCCAGAAGGTGGTGAATGAAAGGGTCGGTGCCAGCGAAGATCCAGACGTGTCGATCCTCTTCCACCACAAAAGTGCTACCGATTGTACTGTACCACTTGTGCTGTGCAGAGTAAGATGCAAAGTGACTGAGATTGAGGTTAGCGATCAAGTGCAGGCTACCAAAGCTAACCTTTCATGGGCCGCCCATGGAGACCATGACGGCGGATATACAAACATACAGGGTTGACGTTGGGTGCAAATACTTGACCTTGAGGCGATATGTGCTCTGGTCTACGTGTCCGAGTCCAACGCGTCAGCACTGCGAGTGGCTCTGATTCGTGTCGCGTCAGCACTAAAAGTGCTGACAATCTTGACCCTTGGGTACTTGTGCGTCCTCGTAGTTGATATACTAGCCGAGCACCGCCGCTCCGCGGCGGTGGCGCTATTAACTACCTTCGTGTTAATATTAGCCGCCGCTACGCGGCGGTGTTAATATTATCTATGTCAGTTTTATTATATTAGCCGAGTCCCGCCGCTGCGCGGCGGAGTGATATCCCGCCTCCGTTCCGCTCCCCTCGTCGGCTCGCTGCACTACTCGCAATGCTATGATAGTGAATTTGATGAAAGGCGGGCCCTTCGGACCCGCAATACACGCCGGTGGGGCCGCCTTCGGCGGCGGGGGCCGCCTTCGCTGCGCTCGGCAGCTTTTTGGCCAATGGGGTGCCGCCGTCGCTGAGCTCGGCGGCCCATGGGCAGCTGTTCGCACCGCCTGACCGACGCACGCACGCACACACTTGACGGTTCCTCCAGTAGATGTTGAGGATTACACACAGAACGGTTCGGTCGAGCATTTCTGCCGGTCATGGAATTTACCAGCGCTTTACCTTCCGAATAATACTTCACTTGGAGACACCGGAGACAGAATGAATGAGGTCAGCGCAATTAAAATAGGATTGACCTGGTCGAGCGCCTCCTGTTCTTGATGGATTACTAATACGTCCTTTTGATGGTGTGGGAGGAGTACTGCGCTCCTTGTCATTTTTGATGCCCTGTGTACACTTCGATGAGACTCTTCTCTATTAGATCGGCCTTGTTTACTTCCACTGCGACGAAAATGTTTCCCTTAGAATGCTGCTGCTGGGTCTGCTGAGCTTGCTGGTTAGAGTTTTGGTGCCCCGCCAGGATGTTAGTCTCAAACCTCATGAACTCCTACATCTGAAATCATCAGTTCCGGTTTATCGTTCGCCGTGGGAACCACTCCCCCCACTCTGGGGAATCTACGCAACCACGACGTTAATAAACCCGGGCTACAAAAGAGTATGATGATGGCAACAGCGCCAGCTGCGGCTGCAATGTCAGACGAGGAGGAGTTACGCGCTCGTCGCGAGAGTCGGCGCAAGCAGTGGACACGTAAGCTAGCGGCACTATAGCGACAAAGATGGCTCGACCGAATCAGGAGCCAATCACCACAGGTAAACATGTGTCTCGTAATACAAAGCCGCGCTAACACGGAATAGCTCTGGATTTTTGCGCAGGTATTACATGTAACAGTGAGGGGTCAAGCCTTCATACCTTGTGTAGTGGGCTTACTTAGCCCAATACTTTAGCTTACACGTGAGCGCACGTGTATGAGGAAGCGTCAGGTGTATTTAGCTTAGATTAAGTATACTTGTTTCCACAAGTATAATTAGATCTAAATAAAGGTACAAATAGTAGCTTTTGCGGTAAAATGAGAACTGAATTGTTTGTTAACTGTGGCTTTCCTCCTAAAACTGATATCTATAAAGAGGGGTTCTGCCAACGAGTGGTTGGTAGAAACCCTGACCTAATGCTTGAGTATTACTGGTAGAAAGACCCTGCTTTCTGACCAATAGGACTGCTTCCTAATATGGATGGTGACCACACTGCGATGGGGCCCACCTGAATGTATCCACTTAGTGCGTGTTGCACTAAGGTGAGGTTAGCCGAATGTGTAGCCCCGCTATCCCCCCCCCCCCCCGTTAGGACTTGATGTGCCGGTCTCGACACATCAATCCAAAGTCTTCTTCGGAGAGAACATCGTGCTCATTTCGAAATGAGCAATCCAACGACGCAGACTTCCGACGAGCTTGCTGCACCTGCAGCAAGCAACACAGTCGTCGCCAACACAGCGACGACTGCCGCATACCGTGAGCGAGTCCGCTCTGCGGGTGAGCGCCACGAGCGCTTCTCGAAGCGGTCCAAGATTTTGCGGCTGCACGATGGTGTAGTCGATGCGGGGATTCCGCGCGCAGTGCCGTCTGGCGTTGCGTGCGAGCGCTGCCAAGCTGGGGCAGTGCGGCTTTCCGAACGGGACCTTAACGGGTACACTGGTATTAGTGTGCCTGTGGAGTTGAAGACACTGCGTGAGAAGTTAATCACGCAGTTGTCATCCGAGAGTGCTGAGGGTGAGCGCAACACTCAGTCGAGGGCTGTAGGTAACTACAGCTCTCGCTCAAGTTTTACGCCCTTCGGCGGAGCTGTTGGTGGCGGGATTCGTTCTCCGTCACCATTTCCGGAACGTCGCTCATCAGGACGTTCCGCGGCTCCCACGTATCGTGGTCAGGAGAGTATCCTAACAAACGAATACGAAAATGAACCGGACCTTGGGTCCGGATCGGATGATCAACGATTCGCTGGACAATCCAGCGAGTTTCCCCGCGTGCATCTCGCAACGGGGGCGGTGGCGGTGGAAAGACGCCACGGGCCGTCGCCGGGAGAGGTCTGGGATCGTTTGGAGGCTGTGGAGCGCCTCCAGACGGCTGAGCTCGCCGAGATACGGCAGGAGCTAAAGCTCTTGAAGGCCCGGATCGGTCAGGCCGGGCAGACCGCTTCGAACGTCCAAGTGACCTTGGGGACGTTCGTTGCTCGCTTGACGGATCGCGTCTCCGCGCTCGAGGCTAGGATCGCGCCGAGTCACCGGGAGTAGGTGGCTCGTGTTGCGAGTACGGCTTCAGCCGCCCAACGTAAAAGGTTGGGTGGAGGCGCATGCTGGACGGTATGTCTAGCGTGCACGCGTTGCCATGCTTCGCCAACACGGTGAATGGGCCGATGAAGCGCGGGGCAAGCTTACTTGCTCCGAAGTCGGAAACCGCATGTTTAGCTAGGTTCTGTGTAGCTAACAGAACTAATGAACCCACTTTGAATTCATTTGTGTTTCCTCTGCCATTGTTGTCTGCGTTCAGCTTCTGTCGATCGACAGAAGCTGCAATAGCATCTTGCACAAACCGTATTACGGCTTGGCGGCGCTGGACAAAGTCCATTGCCTTCGAGTTGAACTCTTTGTTCAACCCGTTGTCCTTGTTCACTACAGGCCCAGCCTGTGTGTGGTTGTTGTTGTTTGGAGTGTCTACGCCCGGCGTAGGCACTGAGCTCTCGTCGATTGGACTACGCGCAGTCCGTGCGCGTGTCGACACAGCTGATATGTTGCTCGTATCAGCGTGTTCATTCGGTTTGTTTGAAACCGGATACCCTCCCCCACTTAAGGAAGGAGCTACCGCACCGAGTACGCTCGGTACGCGTGGATGCCGCATGGCGTTCATGTAAAACGGTGTGTGTCCTGTCGAGACATGCACCGAGTTGTTGATGGAAAAAATCAGCCATCGGCAAGCAGTCGCTCCAGTATTGGAACGAGTGAGCGTAGCTCTTCAAGGCGTCAACCAATACCCGGTTCACGCGCTCAGTTTGTCCGTCGGTCTGCGGATGATCCGCAGTCGACATGGACAGCTGCGTACCAAGAAGCTCAAACACTTCTTGCCAGAAACGCGCTATGAAGCGCGGTTCACGATCAGACACAATGTCGATCGGCATGCCATGGTGTCGAAACACCATGTCAACAAAAAGACGTGCCGTCTGCTTGGCTGTCACTTCGGCTGGTACTGCAGCAAGATGCACCATCTTGCTGAACCGGTCAACGAAGACCACAATACCAGTCCTCCGCTTGCTATCAGGAGGATGACCAACCACAAAGTCCATTGAGATGGACTGCCAACACTCCGACGGAGTCGGTAGTGACTGAAGTGGAGCCTGCGAGAAGGGCGCAGGCTTCACACGCTGGCAAACCTCGCAAGCACGAATGTACTTGCGTACCCACTTGTACTGGTGACTCCAATAGAAGTCACGCGTGAGAAGCAAGTATGTCTTCTCACGGCCCGGATGTCCCGATGTCGGGGCATCGTGGTACTCATAAGTGATCCTGAGCTTTAGCTCATGATCGTCCGGCACGACAATGCGATCAGCGTTGTCGTCGACTGCGCTGTAAAGCAACAGTCCATTGTGTACACGATAACGGTGTACACGTGCACGGAGATGTTTCGCTAACTTCTGACAAGACTTGTCAGAAGGAGCAGCGAAGTAGTCCAACAACTGCTTTGCGTCCGCATCATTCGTGTATGCGGACCTCACGTCGTCTAGCAGAGACGACGAGGGAGTAGACGTCCGTGCGACGCCAATTGCATTGGCGTCGGCCTTGTGCACTGCATAATCAGGTCGACGCGACAACGCGTCGGCCACAACATTCAACCTTCCAGGTTTGTACTCAACCTGGAAGTTCTACTCCGCAAAGAATGAGAGCCATCTCGCCATTCTTTGTTAGATGTGCGGCGACTTGATCGCCGTACGCAATGATGCGTGGTCGGTGTAGACCACAAATGGTCTACTCCCAAGTAGATACACTCGGAACTTCGCGAGTGCATACTTCATGGCAAGGAGTTCCTTGTCATGTACCGGGTAGTTGCGCTCAGCTGGCTTCAGCTGACGTGACTGATAGTAGACCACGCGATCACGTCCTTCGTGATCGTGTTGCATTAGCGCGCATCCGATTGCGAAATCGGACGCGTCACACACGACGTGGAACGGACGGTCTTGGTCGGCCAGCGCCAAGATCGGCGCCTCAGTCAAGCCCTGCTTGACTGCATCAAAGGCCTGCTGACAATCAGCAGTCCAAACCCATGCAGCTTCCTTCTTTAGGAGCTGCGACAGCGGGCGAATCTTGCCCGCGTAGTTGCTCACGTACTTGCATAAGTACGTAGCGAGTCCAAGGACCTGCCTCAGTTCCTTGACATTGGAAGGCGTAGGCCATTCATTGATCACTCTGACCTTTCCCGGGTCAGGGCGTACGCCGTTCTTCCCTACGAGACACCCAAGGACGGGTATCTCGCTAGCCCCGAAGATACACTTCTTCAGGTTCGCGTAGAGCTTGTGTTTGCGCATGAGAGGAAACAACCTGCGGAGATATTCCTTGTGCATCTCCACTTCCGACTTCCCGCCCACAGCCCGGATGTGGATGAACACATCATCGAAATAGCTCGGTGCGAAGTCGCGCACCGAGCGCAACAAGTGCGTGACGCACCTGTTGAACGTCGCAGGGGCATTCTTTAGTCCCTGCGGCATTACAAGCCACTCCCAGAGCATACCGCTCGGGGTGCTCACCGCCGTGAGAGGTATATCACTCTCACGCATGAGGATCTGATAGAATCCGTCTCTCAGATCCAGAGCACTGAAGATAGTGCTCAGAGCCATCGAATCGATGATCACATCTTTTCGCGGTATCGGCGTCTGCGCCGGTACCGTTGCGTCGTTCAGCTTGTTATAAGCATGAACGATGCGCCACCCGCCCTGTGCCTTCTTGACACAGAACGTAGGCGTGCTGTGCGGGGACTTCGATTCCCGCACTTGCCCTGCCTTGCGACGACTCTCAAAGAAGTCGTCGATCGCTTTAACTTGCTCTTGCGGCAGTGGCCACTGCCGCGTCACGCAATACTTCGTTCCCGGCACGAGATCAATCTCGTGCTGAACACTCTTGTCCTTGCGGCAACTCCGCAGGGATATCGTCCGGGAGTACGTCTCTGTACTCACGTAAGACCTCGTAGAAGGGGCTCGACTTCAGCGAGTCCCTGCTCTGCTCGTCGAAGCGTTCCTTCTTCGACTTGGCGCTGAGGGCGTCGACGCCCTCAGCGACGAGCTGCTTCAACGCTTCCGCTTCACACTTCACCCTCTCGACATCCGAGAGGATGCAAATCTGCTCGACGCGTCTATCGTGCAGGTCGCGGGCGAAGCGCCTCCAGCTCGTGACTGGAAGCGAAGTCAACTCCGACGCCAACGTCGGAGGATTCTCCAACTTCATCTTCTTATACTGGAGACCAGTATTAGTACGCGTCAAGACACTCAGGGTCTCGACGGTCGTCTCCAGCTTCTGTGTCTGCCCGGCAGACACTGCGAGTAGCGCCTCGGTCCCTGACCGAGACATGCGCAGCTTTGCTCGCTTGCGCCGTTCGCTTCTTGAGCGGAACCCGGTTCCGCGCGTCTTGTTTTGTCCGGGCCCGGCCGCGGACAGATCTTCCTTTTGATCGCCGGCGGGTTCAACCCGCGGGCGCACGCACGCAATCAAGCCCGGCTTGATCGCGTATCGCTTCTTCGTGCAGCCCGGCTGCACGTGAGCACGCAATGCGTTTCTTGTTGTCGCCGGCGGGTTCTTCCCGCGGGCGCACGCAATCAAGCCCTGCTTGATCGCGTACCGCTTCGTCGTGCAGCCCGGCTGCACGCGAGCACGCAAGCATTTCCGGTGCGGGACGTTTGCAACCGTCCGCACTGCCTGCAGCGTCGGCTCCCAGAGCCGGCGCGCCTTCTTTACCTCGACGCCTGACGACGGAGCGTCTTTCGACGTTTGGGCCAATCACATCAGCTCCCTGAGCTGACGCGTCCGAGTCACTGTCCTTATTAGTGACTGGCTCCTCTTGTTGAACTTGTGTGTCGACACTAATAGTCGACACGACCGCGTCACTCTTGACGCTTCGAGAACCTGTCGAATCCGATCAAATCTGAGTCTTCTGATTCGACTCACATTTTCTCCCGACGACTCTCTCAGTCGTCGGTGTCCGCGTGGGGTGGCCGGAGACAGCCGCGCGTCGCGCTGCCTCTCCTGGTGGACCGCGTGCACCGCGAGGTGCACGTGCTGCGCCGACAGGGCCATCGCTCACTGTCGCGCCGCTACTCCCGAAGTGCACGATCGTGCGCTTCGTCCAGTCGATCACCGGATCATGCTGTGCAAGCCACGGCATGCCCAACACCATGTCGAACTTATCGTCTAAGTCAAGCACGATAAGCTCATCCACGAACTCCTTCTCCCGATATGAGAAGCGTACGCGTACGATGCGCTTCTCGGCTCTGACAACGACACCCGTTGCCAGTCTTACTTCCAATAGACTTCGAGGTAGTTCCACTTCCTCGAAGTCAAGCCTCGCTAGGCTCTGCAGTCGAACAAAGTTGTTCGACGCACCACAATCCACCAACGCACGAAGAGACTTCTCTCTCTTCGAGTTAACCTTCAGGATGACAAGGTTCGGCCTGTCATCCTGCTTCTTACAGTGAGAGTGACTCTCACTGGGGGCAGCAGTCTTTAATACGGCGTGTCCAATATCGACACGCTCGACTGCATCGCCCCGCGCCTGCTGGTTGTTCTAGTTTTTTTATTGCCCGTGGCGATACCCGGTATCGTCACGCCGGCCCTTGGCCGCCTGCACAGGCGCTGTGCATTCACGGGCGTAGTGACCGTTGTTTCCACACCGGAAACAGCGGACATTCGTTGGTCCACGACGCTGCTGAGATCCAGCAGCCGTCGCACTCGAGAGGTCCATTGGTTCGGGACCTCCCGTCGGCTTTACCATCGGTCGCGGCATCGGCCGCTGGACGTTCACATGGAGCTTAGCCTGTCGCAGGCTAAAATCTTCTTGCATTGCAAGTGTAATCGCAGACTCGAGAGTACTTGGGTACTCTCGGAAGAGATAGGTCTTCACAGGCCCATCTTTCAGGCCCTTCATGAACGTGACGACCTTTGTCGCCTCGTCTATCGGGTTGGTCACGATATTCGAGACCAAGTACCGCGCCCTTTGAGCGTAAGCATGCACGTCATGCTTGCCCTGTTGCAGGTCGAGGAACTCAGCCCTCGATCTGAACTCATTCTGCGGGGGCTCAAACGCTTGTCTGAGCTCCTCCTTGAACACCTCGTACGTGCTAAAGCACGAAGGGTCAGTGAGTCGGCGTCCGTACGCCCAACTCCTTGCTCGCCCGCCAAGGCATGACATGGCGAACGCAACCTTCGACAATGGGTCGACGATACGTCGAGCCATAATGGCAGTGTCGACTTCGACAAGCCAACGGAGGAGAGGCTCGCCCTCCCTTCCAACATAGCTGTTCACGTTGAGTTTCAATGACACCCCACGCGCGGTGTGGACGGAGTCGACACCGTAGCGCGAGCAGCGGTCTCGCGCTGTTCCTTCATGATGAAGCCTAGAGCAACACCGTGTTGCTCTGTCGGCGATAGCGTGCGTAGCATCGTCGCTACGGCCGCTTCTTCAATGACCGTCGACAGTCGTTGGAGCGCCTCCCACTCTGGATCCGCCAGGTGGAGACAGTCTTCACGTGCAACATGCGTTGCACCTGTGTTTGGGTTACCAGTGGACATACTCGCGTCCACAGGCAGGTCCTCGGCCCCCGTATCGAACTTCATTGAATACGTAATTAGTCGGTCGTTGGACGGACTACAAAGTGCTACCAGGTGTAGTGGGCTTACTTAGCCCAATACTTTAGCTTACACGTGAGCGCACGTGTATGAGGAAGCGTAAGGTGTATTTAGCTTAGATTAAGTATACTTGTTTCCACAAGTATAATTAGATCTAAATAAAAGTACAAATAGTAGCTTTTGCGGTAAAATGAGAACTGAATTGTTTGTTAACTGTGGCTTTCCTCCTAAAACTGATATCTATAAAGAGGGGTTCTGCCAACGAGTGGTTGGTAGAAACCCTGACCTAATGCTTGAGTATTACTGGTAGAAAGACCCTGCTTTCTGACCAATAGGACTGCTTCCTAATATGGATGGTGACCACACTGCGATGGGGCCCACCTGAATGTATCCACTTAGTGCGTGTTGCACTAAGGTGAGGTTAGCCGAATGTGTAGCCCCGCTACACCTTGACTCAATCAGCATTGCACTCGTACAGTTCTACAATGCCTTCGTAAGACATTTATTTTTCAATTTCTCAGCACTAAACGTAAGATAATCATACACTCATGCTGATCCAACAGTAAAATCACGGTCCATCAATCGGTGAAGAGTAAAACACCGCCAGCACCGCCGCCGCCTGAATGTGTTGATTTTTACCAAGACGAAAAGCTAAATCATCCTTGTAACGTGCGAACAACTCATTCGTTCCGCTCTTACACGTAACAATCGCAATGCCCTCTCAATCGGCTGACTAAACGAGGTACGGTCGAAGTAGAATCGCTCTCCGTTTAAGAGGTGATATTGGTACGAACGTTGCTGCGGGAGCAACATTGCAAACATATCGCTGTCGTTCGAGTGTACTAGATATAATACATTGTCGCTCGAGTGCATAAGCTTCCGCAGGTATTTCCGTGCTTCAAGAACTGCATGGCGCTCAGATCTATGGGAACAGCACGGGGTGGTGGACGTCGGACCTCTCGATAACGTGGCTAGATTACCACTTCAAGCATCGTCCGGAGCCTACGCGCCCGGTCCTACTTCTCTGGGACGAATTTTCAGCTCACTGGACCCCGGAGGTCAACGCCCATGCTGCTCAGCTCCGAGTCCATCTTCTCGAGGTGCCTGGCGGCCACACAAGTGTCTGTCAGCCGGCAGATGTGACCTGGAACGCGCCCTTAAAGCAACTACTTCGTCTACGGTGGCTGCAACGCCTACAAGAGCAGGTAGCGAGGCAGGAAATCCAACGCGAAGGCATCAAGCCTTCAAAACGAGATGACGTTGTGTGGTGGGTAGCTGACTCGTGGAGTGAGTTATCAGCCGCTACTGTGGCAAATGGATTCAACGGTATTCTCGAGCCAAGTCCTCTTAGCGAAGATGACGAGCAGGCTTTCACGGAGTTAGCAAATAAGCTAGAGACAATGGACCTACTTGATATTGCTGTCGGAGAAGTTTCTGATTGGGACGACGTAGTTGAATAGACAGTTAGTTCTACGCGTGCGTGTGCGCACATGCGCATTGTGGGTATTCTTCCGTTAATGGGACTTCGCTAAATTCCTCCTGCGCACTGGGAGGGTTGTAGAGGTAAAGCCCCCTCCCGAGTTCTACGCCGCTGACTGTTTTGGCTAATTCGGAGAATTTTACTGCTAAAAGTGACCAACACCTGCTTCACCATCAAATGATAGGCATATCATATTTAGGAGGGTTTAGTGGTAAGGGCATTTAGCTGTCGAATACAAGTCGAGTTTTACGGTATAACTCAATGCAAGTTACAAAATGCAACAGGTATTTTATCCTAATTTCAACTGGATGGGTCAACATAACCGCATAGCTTAAACATCAAACAGGATATTCAAAGCTACAGGTAGACTTGTATGCTATATCGTGGATGTAGTCGTACCGCTTATGCAGGTTATAAAAAGAATAAGGATTCCAACCTCATTCCAATCCCGGGTAGGACTCTGGATATAAAATCCAGAGAACTATGCTAGAAATCATGGGGTTTTCTCTATTTATCAATCGATACACTTGCTTTTTGTATTGCGGAAGATGGTATGTACTTTAAGTATCACGGAGATACCCAAAGCTGTACGTACTCCGTAAACGAAGCATAAAGCTATACTTTGCCTGTCCTCTGTTGACTTATTAATTAATTCATGCAGCTTCGTCCTACAGTATGTTGTACTGCGCAATTCCAGGAGGAAGGGCAATCAGAGCTCGCGTGCTAGTGTCTTTTCCAGTTGTTAGTCTTTCCCAATTTGGGAAAGACATAATATGTCTAATATGATATTATGTATTGCATTATTAATACCGGTACCTAGGCTGATGTAAAGGAATCGCGCTTTAAAACACTGCTGACACTCGCCAGTAGAGCCGACACGAAGGCTGCGGTCTTGAACATGTAGCAGTTAACGATTGGGTTTGGACTGGCGAAGTTAGGCTTGCTCCGCAGAGAATGACCGGGCTTTGGCGTTGCTGTGTCTACCGTACCCCTACTGTACCTGTTTTCGTAGCGATTGGACAATTTATCCCATCAAGTTGAACATCTTGCCGTACGTTGAATTTAGCAGTCCTTGTTTTGTTTGTGTTTTTGTTTAGTTTTTCAGTGAGGAACAGCGATGTCACTTACCGACTTCCCTTTGTTATGACGTACTCCTTGTTATGGCATACACCGTGTACTGTATTAGCCAATAGGAGGACGAATGGGAAGAGCACCGGTGCAACCTTAGTTATCACATACAACACCCAAACTGTATCTCCTGCAGAGCTAAAAGCTTTCAAACGTGCACTTTTGGACCAGACAACTTGGTCGGATGGAGCAGCATCTACTATATCCACCAGCTTCGGAAAAATGCGGCTTCGTTAACGAGCAGCAATACATGTAGATAACGAGCAGCAATAGATTCCTGGTCATATCAAGGGAACACTTCATGTAGACAGCGAGTATCCGGTCTATGTGCGTACGTTTACTGTATGCCATAACAAAGGGAAGTCGGTACCGGTAGTTATGCTAACGACTTCTTATATGTAGCAAGAATTTGTGTGACTATCCTGTGATCGCACTTAAGCGAAGTGGTGCGTGACTTTTGGACGCTGACGCTGAAGGCCAGCAAGGCCAGTGAAAGCAGTCACAGTCAAAGGTAATGTCATCGGACGGATGGATGTGCCGATGTACGTCCGTGGAATATGTCGTTACGTGGCATGGGCTTACAAGAAGAAAATAAATGCCCGGTGTGACTCCTTCCTTGGTGCTTTGCACGAGCCACGTAAATTAGCGACAACAGGTCACACCGGTATGCTGCCATAACATGAATAAGAACACGAGTGCATGATACAAATTCGTCACACCTCCTCTCGTTGCCGCAGCCGTGGGGTTGTAAATGCTGTCCAAGCAATGCGGATTGCCAACAGTGTGCGCTTTGACTAGAACTACTCGGCGCTGATGCAGCCACAGGACCAGCCCACGGGATGGCGCGGGCACGCGATCACACCGGACGAGGTGCTGTTAGTCGTCTCAATCTTGGAATGATATAGATCTCATCACGCCCATGGTTGCCTGCAATGTCCCATTCGAGAGGATCTGTGACGTCTCGCCGATCTGGTAGACCAAGTGTCCGGGAGGGATGCTGGCCTTGAGGTTCTCGCTACGACGGTTCATAAAGTACAGCCCCGCATGTGGGTCCGGGCTCAGCACCACCGCGCCCGTGCTGTCCGTGACCATGGCCTTCACCAGTCCGGTAAGCGCGCCGTGGTCGTTGTGGCACCCACACGAGGCGAACTAGTCCTCGAGCGACGGTAGCCTCATTCTTCTCCGCGACCTGCTCCTCCGACAGCGCGAAGTGGTGCACCAAACCTGACAAGCACACCAGCCAACATAAGTTCATGCCCATCCTTACCAGCACACGCACACAGCACCGACGTACCTGGCCTTGGAAGAATTTGCCCGTTGTGTAGCTTATCCTTCTCGTGTCCCCCGGGCACTTGCTCCACCCCGGGCACTTGCTCTCCACCAGCTTGTCACACGGGTGGGCCACCAACACCTCCGTATCCACGATCATCTGTCCTAGCTTCATGAAGGTCGGAGTTGAATACTTCATAGTACCGGTATGCAGTACCGGGCTCCGTTAGTCCCCCATCTATCTAATCCGCACACTGCAGCGGTGCTCTCAGATATTGGGGTTGTAGAAGGACGGGGACTTATGGGTTAGCTCCTGGTCGTTGACCTCGGAGATGTTGTAGTACTTACCCTCCGGCTTGCCAGCACGCGCATCGTTCGCGCTTGACTCCAGCAGCGTCTATCAGTATGGGGTATTGAGTTTCGTGTGTCACGGTAGGTTTTCTGTGCGTCTGGCGCCAACAAATTCGTCGGCGGTCTCGTTGGTCCCCAAAATAACACCGGATTGTATGGAAAGATCGCCGGGGGTTAAACGAAATCGTGTGCGCACACACGCACAGGAAACGCAAAAGTCTTCATACAAACAGAAGGTCGGACGCCAACGAATTCAAGAGAATTATATGTAGCAAGAATTTGTGTGACTATCCTGTGATCGCACTTAAGCGAAGTGGTGCGTGACTTTTGGACGCTGACGCTGAAGGCCAGCAAGGCCAGTGAAAGCAGTCACAGTCAAAGGTAATGTCATCGGACGGATGGATGTGCCGATGTACGTCCGTGGAATATGTCGTTACGTGGCATGGGCTTACAAGAAGAAAATAAATGCCCGGTGTGACTCCTTCCTTGGTGCTTTGCACGAGCCACGTAAATTAGCGACAACAGGTCACACCGGTATGCTGCCATAACATGAATAAGAACACGAGTGCATGATACAAATTCGTCACACCTCCTCTCGTTGCCGCAGCCGTGGGGTTGTAAATGCTGTCCAAGCAATGCGGATTGCCAACAGTGTGCGCTTTGACTAGAACTACTCGGCGCTGATGCAGCCACAGGACCAGCCCACGGGATGGCGCGGGCACGCGATCACACCGGACGAGGTGCTGTTAGTCGTCTCAATCTTGGAATGATATAGATCTCATCACGCCCATGGTTGCCTGCAATGTCCCATTCGAGAGGATCTGTGACGTCTCGCCGATCTGGTAGACCAAGTGTCCGGGAGGGATGCTGGCCTTGAGGTTCTCGCTACGACGGTTCATAAAGTACAGCCCCGCATGTGGGTCCGGGCTCAGCACCACCGCGCCCGTGCTGTCCGTGACCATGGCCTTCACCAGTCCGGTAAGCGCGCCGTGGTCGTTGTGGCACCCACACGAGGCGAACTAGTCCTCGAGCGACGGTAGCCTCATTCTTCTCCGCGACCTGCTCCTCCGACAGCGCGAAGTGGTGCACCAAACCTGACAAGCACACCAGCCAACATAAGTTCATGCCCATCCTTACCAGCACACGCACACAGCACCGACGTACCTGGCCTTGGAAGAATTTGCCCGTTGTGTAGCTTATCCTTCTCGTGTCCCCCGGGCACTTGCTCCACCCCGGGCACTTGCTCTCCACCAGCTTGTCACACGGGTGGGCCACCAACACCTCCGTATCCACGATCATCTGTCCTAGCTTCATGAAGGTCGGAGTTGAATACTTCATAGTACCGGTATGCAGTACCGGGCTCCGTTAGTCCCCCATCTATCTAATCCGCACACTGCAGCGGTGCTCTCAGATATTGGGGTTGTAGAAGGACGGGGACTTATGGGTTAGCTCCTGGTCGTTGACCTCGGAGATGTTGTAGTACTTACCCTCCGGCTTGCCAGCACGCGCATCGTTCGCGCTTGACTCCAGCAGCGTCTATCAGTATGGGGTATTGAGTTTCGTGTGTCACGGTAGGTTTTCTGTGCGTCTGGCGCCAACAAATTCGTCGGCGGTCTCGTTGGTCCCCAAAATAACACCGGATTGTATGGAAAGATCGCCGGGGGTTAAACGAAATCGTGTGCGCACACACGCACAGGAAACGCAAAAGTCTTCATACAAACAGAAGGTCGGACGCCAACGAATTCAAGAGAATTATGTCGGTTTTTGTTTTGATCATCCAGAAATGGTGTACACGTTATGAATTTAACAGAGTTGTTGTTTTGATCTTGAAAACGATCTACAGTACCGGTAGACAGAAATTGGAGCGATTCCAATTGGCAACGGTGTACAATCGTAGTCTTCATGTCTCCGTGATCTATCCCGCGATCTGAGATTACATGTATGCTCGTTACATGTACTGCGTTGGAACGGTGGCAGCTCAAGCTCTGCCTTGAGAGGACTTTGGACCGAAGCCGTAATCTTGGATCATTACGAAATCCGCCTTCTACCGAGCAAGCCCAACCCCAACCCAACAACCCAATGGTTCACAGCTACATGTTCAAGACTGCCGCCTTGGTATCGGCTCTACTGGCGAGTCTCGGCGGTGCTAACGCGGATCTGGAGACTGTGAAGCTCACCCACCCGACGGGCTCCAGCGCGGAGGTGTTCCTCTTTGGTGCCCATGTCAAGTCGTTCCGCACCGTATTCGACCCGAATCTCGATATTCTGTTCATGTCAAACCGTTCACACCTCGACGGCGTGAACCCCATTTCTGGCGGTATCCCCGTTGTGTTCCCGAACTTCGGCGGCGCGACTGGCCTCCCCAATCATGGCTTCGCCCGCATCACGAACTGGACTCTGGCAAGCGTTGAGCAGGCCGCTGACGAGACCCAAGCCAGTGAGCAGCGGGGCAGGACGGGGGGAGCAGGCAGACCCCTCCAAGTCCACGATTCCAGGCGGAACTGACTATGCCACCGGCCAACTACCGGAAGAACAGGAAGGAGGATAGAGGCGAGACGGCTGCAACCAGTCATCGCGCAGAGGAGAACGGAGGGCGCGCTCGGGATAACTGTGAGCTACCCTCTAAGCCACAGCGCGAGCTTAGTGACTTCTACTCACTCATCCAAGACGAGGACGAAAAATTAACCAGCATCCGAAATTTATTTCAACAGCACAAGCGAGACCGAACTCTTCGGCGGAAACGCCAAGAGCAGGAGTTTGACAGGAAGCAACAGGGGCACGTACTTCATACCACAGACCAAACATTCGGGTTGGTAACCCAGAACGTCAATGGTCTGGGGGCCAATGAAGTCGCCAGGGCAAAATGGTTCCAGGCATTTGGCGAGCGTGATGATCATGGACGAACAGATGTGATGGTGATTCAGGAGACTCACGTTGAGTCTGCAGAAGTGCATAAATACCAGAACCTATTTGCGAGCAGATGGGGTTATCGTACGGGGCCCGGCCAGCCAGATCACTCGTACTGGGCGCCATCGGAAGATCGAAAAGGGGGAGTGGCGATCTTGATAGACCCGTACGGGGCATTCAACGGAGCCACCCCATATTTACAGGATCGCTGGGGGCCACATTTCATAGCAGTACGGGGTACGATCGATGGTTCACCCGTCACTGTATGCAATCTTTACGCGCCGCATCGAGAGCCTGCACGAGAGGCTTTCTTCAATTCGCTTCAAGACATCGAGTTTGTTCAGAATGATTTGGTTTTCATTGGAGGAGATTATAATTGCACCTTAGATGATCAAGCCGATCGCAGTTATCACGGCACCTCAAATGGGCATGACTCGCCCGCATTGCGGTCCCTGCTGTCAAGATGGGGGGTGCTGGATCCCGTAGCCGTTGCGCGCCCAAGACAATGGGAACCGGATCGACTACAACGTCACCACGAGGAGACGCACACGTATAGCTACCCGCTCCCTGGTATCGGAGAAGCCACATCGAGACTGGATCGGTGGTACGTGTCCCCGGCCGCCATGCCCTGGGTGGCAGCCTGGAACAAGGTACAACTGGGAGCTGATGCCGACCACCAGGGCGCCAAAATCCATTTACGGTGCCCGGATGATCCCATTCGAGTGCAGAAACCATCACGCATACATCCAGTGCCGGAATTTGCAAAGGAGGCTGTACGAACGATGACTACGAATATGTTGGAGGACTTTGGGAAGAAGCTTAAGACGTACGCTACGGATGCCAAAGTAGCAGCGATGCGGTGGGAGGAACTGAAGGCAGAAGTAGCAAAGTCCACTAGACGTCGCGTGCGGGAACGACGTCGAACCCTCCGCAACTCGACTAAACAGAAGCTCGCTCGGCTTATCAGGCAGCAACGCCGCCACTTCGAGGAACTGGCAGGCGCCCCGGTGACTGTCGCTGGCGTTACAGACGCATTAGATGGGCTCACACTTGATGACATAGCCGGCCCCACGAGAGGGGCAAGACTACGGCGGGCAATTGTGGAATGCAAACAGCTACGTGCAGACATTAGACAGCGCAAACTTTTTCGGGACGCCACTCACTGGACGGGCAAAACCACTAAGGCGCTTTTTCGACGGGTGTCCAACAAATTTGGTGACAACCTCATTCATCGACTAGACCCCGTACCTGGAGCACCACCTCGCGCAGTGCACGCGAAAGCAGACATACTGGCTGACGCATGGCAGCCCATACTACAGCAACCGGCCACACAGCAAGACCACATTGACGTTGCTGTGGGATGGGACCGAGGCACGGAATCCGCCAGCCCGGAACAAACGGCGATTGCGGACATCATAACGGAGGATGAGGTCCGCTCGGCTCTCAGGGCGTGCAAACCCGAAAAGGCCGCGGGACCGGACCGGCTTGGAAACGGGTGGTACCGAGACTATGAGTCGATCTTAGTTCCAATCTTGACCACACTTTTTAATCTTTGGTACGGAGCTGGCATTTTCCCGACTTCATTTCTGGAAGCTGACATATTTTGTCTCAAGAAGGGAGGCGCATCAGGAGATGCCCTCAACTTTAGACCACTCGCTCTCCTCAACACCGATTATAAAGTATTCACTAGGATCCTTGCGAGCAGAGTTGGAATCACCCTCCCGGACAACATCCACTGCAATCAAAATGGCTTTGTGCCAGGGCGCACAATTCACGAGACGTTAGATTTGTACGATGCCGCCCAACGTATGGTCATAGCGGACCCTGACCAACACGATGCGACGGCATTACTACTTGACTTCAAAAAAGCTTATGATTCGCTCGACCGCGGGTACATGCTGGCGGTACTACGGAAGAAAAACTATCCTGAAAAATTTGTGGCTACAGTAGCTGCACTTCATGCAGGCACCCAAGTTAGATTTCTTGCGAATGGAGCTAAATCACGGAAGATCGGGGTCACGAGCGGAATCCGGCAAGGGTGCCCACTTGCACCGTTGCTATTCATCCTAGCGCTGGACCCCCTATACAGGAAACTAGATGATTTTATGGGCGCCAGAGGAATTGTCATGCTGTCCGAAGCGGGAAAGTTTGAACTCAGGGTTGCAGGGTACGCAGATGACACCGCAGCCTTTGTTCGGGAGCCAGCAGACATTCCCTTCCTGCTGAATGACCTAGAGATCTTTGGCAAGGCATCTGGATTGCATATCAATGCTGATAAAACTTTGGTGATTGCTCTTCACCCGAATGGGCCCCAACCACACATGCGACTGCCGGATATGTTGACCTATCAAGATCCAAAGACTGCATGCCGCTATCTTGGGCTTCAGGTCGGCAGCAATGTTAAGCCGGGTACTTCATGGACGATGGCTACGAAGAAACTGGAGGTACGGCTACGAATTGCTAGCCAAAAAACCCTCACTGTGGACCAACGCAGCCTCGTAGCTGGGGCAATTATAGTTCCAAATCTTCTCTACATTGCTCGTCATGAGTGGCCTCGCACAGAGGACATTAACGATATGGATAAACGAATTCGGAACTACGTATGGCATGGGCAATTCTCGGCCGAAATAACTGGCATGCGGGCTTGGATGGACGCAGATTTAGCAGCACTCCCACGGTCGATGGGGGGCTTAGCCATACCGGATCTTAGGGCGGAACTCTTTGCGATGGCAGCTGTCACAGTGAGTAGATGGGCGGTGATGGGCACGGCACAAATGCACATTGTCGGAGACATTTTGTCTAATCACACGGGAGACGGGCCAGCCCCACAGGTTTACATCACCCCTGAATTTTCACCCAGTACACCACATGGGATTCACAGAAGGGTGTCTATGTGGACCACGGGACGGGCATTGTTGGCCCATGCAGGGACCCCGGAACCGACAGCGGAACCAACAGCGGCGGCCTTCTTCAACAAGGCATATGCTGCCGATGGTTTCTGCATAAAATGGGAAGGAACGCAGCTCCACCTAAGCTGTACAATCATGCTGCAGACACTCGCCGGCCACACGAAGCACACAGCCCTTCAAACACGAGGAGCTCTACAGCTGGAGTGGTTGCCTTTTGCGGAAATCGGTACACTTCAGGTACATGCACGGGATGGAGTTAGAAAGACATTAGCGGCAGCGAGCGGTATGTACTGCAAATCCAACTCTACCTTACGTGATCAGGCGCAGTGGAACCGGACGGCAAACGGGCAAGTGGTCTTCAATTTTCACGCACTAAAGGCGCTGGAGACTCAGAGGGCTAAAGCTGAGGAACTGGCGATAGTCCTCGTGGTCAATTACCCGGAGATCGCAACTAGGGCACTTCACTCGAAAGAAGTCCATTTCACGGCCACACCCGCAGACCACCCTGTGGTTGCACACCTACGCGCCGACGAACACGTTGAAGTGCTGATACACGACAGTGTCATTGGACCACCGAACATACAGCGGGTGTGGCACCACGGGGCATTAATCAACCAGCTGACACGATTCATGGCGCCGGACGCGGAAGTACGCCAAGTACACCCCCATCCGACGCTCAGCAGACTGGTATGTTTATGGGTGGGGCACCGGCGCTGGTCGCGGCGGCGGGGAGAATACAAAGCCAGGGTGGCTTCTGCCACGGCAAGAAGAGGGGCAGACAGCCTGGCGAAGCGATCAACTAAGTGGCAAAAGCTCAGTGGGGCTGCATCTGCAGGACTCGGAAACCTGGAATGGAAACGCATACGAAGAATAGTTGGAATGGGCCCCTGGGGCGAACAGATCTTGATCCGCCTGAAAACTCACGCGTTCTCGACCTTTGATGTCAGGAACAACAAAATGGGCTGCCCACATGAGCAGTGCTGTCATCAGCATGACGTAACGCTACATCACATCTTTTGGGACTGTGACGCCGCAGTGACGCTACGCCGGCACATGTTACAGGCGTGGCGGCGACTAGGCCTACGAGACGCTGGGCTTGAGCAGGCTTTTTTTAGCCTCCGGTTGCTAGAGTTGCCGGCAGGAATCTGGGAGGTAGTGGACGGAGAGAGAAATGCCACCTCCGATGCTTGCCTGCCAGAAGCGGTGACGGCGATAATGGAAAGCTCATGGAGGATTGGCGCGGCCATTTACATACAGGCCGTGTGGAGATGGCGAGTCAATCACTTCGATGACCTTAACAACATCACCGCGGGTCATCATATAACAACGATGCACCGGAAGCTACAACACGGATACAATACGGTACATCACCACCTACAATCCACATTCCCCAATGGGATCGGAGAAGTGGCTGCAGCTCTTGTGAAACGAGCACTAATCGAAGGCAGCACTGCTCGGGACACACAAATGTCGACACCCCGTCTCAACAGCTATATGCTGCTCTTCGGAGGACGGACTCGAGGCAGAACAGGACAGGCTGGCTGCGGAGCGATAATACTCCGTCTACGTAGCACGCTTGCCGACGCGGAGGTGTGCTGGCTGGCGCATATGTCATATGCATCAGCCAACATCACACAGCACACTGCGAGTAGCCTAGGATTGCTCGCTGGCCTTAAAGCGTGCGAACGGAACGGATATGGCCCCCTCCATATAATAGGGGACAACGCTCCACTTGTGGGGCAACATCGCCGGCGAGTACCACCAACAGCGCCCCATCTCAAAATGGTATACTGGAGGTGCCGTCGCCTAGCGAACCGACTGAAGATACTGGGGTGGCACCATCAACAGCGAAGCAACAATCTGATGGTACATGCGCTGGCCACTATGGCAATGGACGGACGGAGGAGCAGACAAGTTCGAACTGACGGCGACACTACTGATACACAACAATGGAATATGGTGACCAGGTATCTGGACAATGACATGATCCCATGGATCGAGAAGATGGATGACACAGCACAGGAGGATGCTGTGGCCGCCAGCCACCAAGGCCGACGGCGCGAACCGGGGAGGCGCAAGCCTGGAACGGAGAACTGCTAGTAGTTGGCGTAAGGACGACTACTCGGACGGACATAGACGTCGTTAGCGTAGCTAAGTGAAATCAATGTACCTCACTGAAAACGGTAAAACGGAGACCCAAGCCAGTGTGGCCACGTTCACCATGGCGGCCAGCGACGCGACCCGCAAGATGTGGCCTGTTGATTTCGAGCTTCAGTACCAGGTGAAGCTGTACTCCGCGCAGCTTGAGTCTACTCTGCACGTGCACAACACGTTCAGTAAGGAGATCGACTTCAACGCTCTGCTGCACAACTACATCCAGGTGAATGACGTGCGCGACAACGGCGTAATGATCACGGGCCTGAAGGGTGTCAACTACTTCGACAAGGTCGCCAAGGCCAACAAGACGGAGACTCGTGATGGCTTCGGTATAACGTCCGAGACTGACAATGTCTACAGCAACGCCCCCGACAAAATCATGGCCCCTGTCAGAGGCACCAACTTCGACTACACCATTCAGATTGAGAAGTCGGGGTCTATCGGTAGCACCGCCACCAAGACTGACATCGTCGTGTGGAACCCGTGGGCCGAGCGCGCCAAGACCTTCGCTGACTTTGGAGCCGAGGAGTACCTCAAGATGGTGGCCATCGAGCCTGGCCGTGTCAGCGAGAAGCAGACGCTGCCTGCTGGCCAGACGTACACCCTGCAGCAGACCATCTCGGCCATCCGATACTCTTAAACACCTAAAAGGGTTAAGAAAAGCACTGCAGAACCATTTACCGGTAGTGGCGGGGCGCTGAGAGCTACTCAACTTCAATCTGATGCATACAAACACCTAGCTTGTCTATTCCATACAAATACGAAGTCAACTGAAAGTTGGTGTAACACTTACGTATTCATTACGTATCCACACAATATGTCCAAGCGTGACGTCACAACTGATCCACTCGTGAACACCACAAAATGGTGTCGAAAATGACCCAAGTTTGCGCGGCGCTGGCGCTGGCTACGGCAATGCTGGCGACCTCCACTGCAGCGGAGAAGAAGGCAGACGACGAGTTGGTTCTGGGCCTGTTCACGCCCAAGTGCTTCGAGGTCTTCGCGACGCACCACGACTTCGCCAACGTCGAGTGTATCAAGGCCGTGGTCAGCAAGGCGCTGAGCTATGCGATCATCACTGGGAGTCTGATCCTCAAGCTGCCGCAGATCCTCAAGATCCTGGGCGCCAAGGACGTCACGGGGCTCACCCCAAGCGCCTTCTACATGGAGGTGGTGCTCTACCTGTCCAGCACCATCTACAACGTGCTGCGGGGCTACCCGCTGACCACGTGGGGCGAGAACCTGGTGATCCTGGCCCAGAACGTGGTGCTGGTGCTGCTGCTCTGGGCCTTCTACACGCCCAAGATCCCGGTCTCCACGCGGTTTGGACTCGTGCTGGTGTTCGCTGCCATGGCGGCGGGCATGTTGGTTATCCCGGGCGAGTACCAGTGGCTGCTGGCCTCTGCTGGCATCCCCGTGAGCATCGTGGCTCGCACGCCTCAGGTAATGAGCGGAGGGTTATTCTTTGATAGTGATGAGTGGTTGTGTGTGAGAGAACTCATGGGTTTGGTTGGTGTTGGTGTGGTTTAGATCCTGTCGAACTTCAAGCAGGGCCACACAGGCCAGTTGGCTCTCATTACGCTCGTGCTCAACTTGGCTGGCTCCATTGCGCGCTTGTTCACGACGCTGCAGGAGACGGGCGACCCGGTGCAGGTCGCTGGCTTCGGTGTGACTATCGTGCTCAATGGCACGCTCGTGCTGCAGGTGCTGCTCTTCTGGGGAGCTACCAACAAGGCCCTCGCTGAGGCATCCAAGAAGAAGGTCCAGTAAGACACATGATGAGAGCCGAGGTGACTCATGCCGCCGCTTTGGCGGCTACTGGAGTGTTATTCTGTTGTAACAAGCCGTGTTGCTGGCCATCCTTCTCCTCGTACTCTTCATCCTGCACACTTTCGTTGTCTTCATCGTCATCCGCCTCTTCCTCCGCTTCCAGCTTCATCCTGTTTAGCTTCTGTTGTTGCGAGCTGATCCTCTTCTTCGGCTTGGGCTGGTTGAAAATGGGAGGGAAGTCCAACGTATTCAAGAACGTGATCGTCTTGGGCGCTCCGATCCTGCTGTAGTACCTCACCATACTGCCTGTGAACGGCGCCTTGGGCGCCACGCTCTCGGCCTTCTTCTCCTCCTCCAGCTGCTCGAGTCTCTGCAGAGACTGCGTGTTCTCCACTTCCGTCCGCACAGCCTCCGCCAGCAGCTGAGCCTGCGTGAGCCGGTTGCCCGTCTTCTCCACCGCCGGCCTCTTGTACTTCGCAGCCAATTTCGCCGCTTCATGCGACGCTCGTCGCCTCAACTCGGACGACTCGGACGACTTTCTAGCCGTCGAGGACCGCACCGTCGGAGCCACATACTCGTACACAAAGGTCGTAGGGGCAGCGGATGCTGCTGGGGGCTTGTTGACTGCTTCTACGGCCTTCCGTTTGGCCGGACGAGGCTGGATCGGCTCCTTGTAGCGTCCTGAACTCGTCGCCGAGCGCTTGCGCCTTGTGGGCTGTTCGTCCTCTTCTGCGTCGTGCACCTCGTCATCTGGGGCTTCTTCTTGGTCGAAATCCGAGTCTACAATGTCCTCTTCCTCTGTGGATTGATAAAATCCATCGAATTAGCATTAAAATTCGCTGTATTCGTGTTGCAATGCAATGGGAACGTGTTGATACCTGCTTCGGTGGAGTAGTCCTCGTCCTCTTCGCCGTCCTGCCACGCTGATTGGCCCCAGAACGACGCGTCGGCCTCGGCCTCTTCGCCGATGAGCTTATTGATGCGCGTGCCGCGAGAACTGCGAGCTGGAAGCACCTTGCGGGGCTCTGTGTCGGCGACAGGACTGGGACTGCGGTGGCGAGAGCGGCGTGTTGGCATCCTGGTCGGAAAAAGAAAAATGTGTGGCGATACATAAGTTATTGTGTGTTTTATGACAATATATTGTGCTTCGTCGAGGTTTTATCAGAGTTGAGTTCCACCCAGATTTGGGTGATACTGTGCGAGAGTATTCTCAATGTCTGGAAACCAGACTCTCCTGGCGTTCAGCTCTGGAGCCACAACCGTAGTATCTATATGCGAATGATTTCCTCCATTGTTACCCAACGCCCGAACTGCAGGGAATGACCCCCTCGCTCTCTGCTGCTGATAACGCGCGATATCCCAGTCAAGTTGAACTGTGAGCTCTTGACGGAATGCGCGCATGCGGGAGCCCGTCGTCGACTTCTCCACGAGCTCCATGTGCACTAAAATTTTCGTCAATGATGTTGCACGCGTCGAGCGTAACGCAACGCTAGCACCTATCTCTATACCAGGTTTCGCGTGGCAAAGTATCTTTCCACTCCTCGGATGCATGGCTTGCTCGGCGCAGTTGGTGTACTGTAGGCATCGAAGCCGGAGTCGTCCGGCAAGCAACATGACGACTCGGATTGAAATGAGGGGTAACGTGTGGTCTCGATGTACTACACGCGTGTGCATCCCCAACGTTCTGCAGACCTTTTGGCAGCGGAAGTTGAAGTGAATCTCCCTACGCGTCGACCAGAGAGAGCGGCTTTCTCCAAAGTATCAGCTCCAGAGCGCGGGGCCCAGAAATCGACGAGCTGCATTGCCGTTTTCGCTGCTTGATGGGCCCGCATCACTTCTGGACCGAACGAGTCGGCGCCGAGTGTTGGGAATTCATGAACACAGCGCTACCGGCGGTGTATTTTCTGAAATCCACACCGCATAATGCGCGTTCCTGTCTGCCTGCTGGCGCACTTTCCCGCGCTGCAGTCACCGCAAAGCGAGTGTCGCCACCGAGGCGCCAAGTGCCAAGTGGACATGCCTGTGACTGCTTCTCCCCTCCCCACCCGCCCCCGGACTGAAAAAAGGCTCGGCACAGCCGACACATCGACGCCTGCAGAGGCGCGACCAAAGTGGCCGCGAGCTCCGGCCACTTCTCGCCGCAATCATGAGCCGTGATTGCCGTAATTCACGGCAACGGCTCCGGCCGACTCGCCAAGCAGCATTCAAGGCAAGAAGTCAGCACGACTAGCCAGTCGCGCGTCAACGTGTGTCCGCCTTGTTTATCCCCATAAATGAGCCCCAGGCTCGATTTTGTCGCCCTGAGTTCCACTTTCAACCGATCGCAGCAAACCTCCATAAACTAATACCTGTGCACCACTATGTGCGACACAACCCGTCACACATCTTATATCACGTTTACAGATACTCCTTACCTTGTTTAGTGCCCACATTCTACATGTCAACAAACCGCTATTATCAGTATATACAAACGTACCTCCTCGTGGATCCCATGCCCGTCAACTTCATGCAGACGATCGGCGGGATGGTGTCGCCGCTCATGGACCCGCCGCCACGCCACCGCTGCAGTGCAACCAGCGCGTGGCAATTCACTTCACTCCACCAAAAGCGCTCCACCTCAGTCTCCAAAACGTCCACTCGAACTGATTTCCGTCCGAGCCGAGCGTTCCAATTGACCAGCTGCACGGACGACCGAGCGGCCCGCAGCGAGTCGAACGTGGCGGTGGGTGCAGCAGCGTTAGTGCCCCGCGCAAAGTTGGAAGAAAAAGGCAGCGCCGTCACCTGCCAACGCCTTCGGACTAAGAGGCTGGAGATCAATTGAGAAATTCCAGAGCGAGGCGCGCTCCGGTCTCCAATTGAGGCTCGGAATTGCGATTCCGTCATGGATCGAGGAGCGCGCAGGACTCGCAGGAGGCAGCAGAACCCTCGGACTCCTCCGACCTTGAAGGCCGGCGTGGCAGCGGCGCTGCTGCTGTTGATTCAGGGCTCCGCCGTGAATCTGGTGGCGGGACAGTCGTGCGGACTCGCGGCCTCGACGCTGTCCACAAGCTGCGACGACGCCTGCATCCAGTATGAGCCGTGCTTAGCCTACAGTGCTTCGGGCTGCCCGTCAGGCGCGACGTGCGTGACAGCAGACCAGTGCGCGATTCAGTGCTTCTCGAAACCGTTGGACGATACCGACAGCTTCACGTTCTTGGTGGAGTTCGGCAGCAAAGAGCAGGAGGAGACGACAGGCAGCACCGGATCTTCGTTGCAGGATGAGACGGACACGTACGCGGCGGCAAGCAACGACGCCGTCTCAAATATCAGCACTATCGAGCTACAGCCGACCGTGACGTCATTGTGAGTCTTTTTGGTTGGGATACGGATATGATGCGGTGGCTAATTATTGTTTGTTGACATGTGACAGTGTGCTAGCAGGTGGTTCGAACGCCAATTCCTCTGTCAAGGGCAAGGTGGCTAAGGTGGTTTTCGGCTCCGACGTCATCTCCACCCAATCCAACGTCTCGAACGTCGCAGTACGCAATCTGGATCTGTCCACGGACGCTACGCTCCAGCAGCTTCCGGTTGTGCTGCCGACGACGCTGCAGAAATTGAGTCTCGCCAACACGCTTCTATCCGCGTTTCCGACTCTTGTCGCGAACTTCACCGGTCTCCAGACTCTGTAAGTTTCCATTTTGCCTCGGTGAGCTCATCGTCCATCGCGAACTAACAGTTTTGTTCTTTTCTAATCTCAACTAGGGACCTGGCTAAGAACTTTATCACCGAAATCGCGGCAACGGCAGCGCTCAACTCGCTCGTTCACCTGTAAGTGTCACCCATCGACTGCATTTGGCACGGGATCTCCCTCGACTTACGTTGGCTGCATACCCAATTTCAGGTGTTTCCTGAACAATGAGCTCAGTAGTTTTCGAGCGGTTTTCCCGAGCCTTGAAATACTGGACCTCAGTACCAACAACTTCACCGCTATCCCAGCAAGCATTTTCATTCACGACAGCTTGAAGGATCTGCGGATGAAGGGCAACCCTCTCGAGTCTCCTTGGTTCACGCAGGTTGAAGCGGATTTTCTGGTCCAGCTCTCGACTCTTGATCTGGAGAATTCCGACTTCACGAAGCCCATTGATGGCTGCAACACGGCCAATCGACTCACGGTGCATTCGTTGACCGTGTGCATCTCCGATACCGCCAGTGATGATGACTCGGATAGTGACGAGCTCAGCCCCAGTACTTCGTCTTCGACCTCGAACGTGCTCGTTATTGTTGGCAGTATCGTGGGAGGACTGCTGGTTCTTGGTGGCGTGGTCTTTGCTGGCATTTGGTTATACCGGAGGCGAGTGAGAAGGCCACAGAACCGGCGCTCCAAGATTGTACGGGAGTCTTACTTTGGTGGTATCTCGCCCCCTCTAGCTCGATCCCCTGTTGATAAGGGGTACCGCGGTGGCCGCCGCACTCCTGTGAGCGGAGGACCACGCTGTTGCTCGAGCGACTACGAAGACGACAGCTATTCTTCACCGAGGATTTCTACGCGCAGCACACATAGCAACAACAGCTCGATGGCGTACTCGTTGTGGAACGATGAAGAATTGCTGTCACTGCAGGTCAAGTTCGAGGATATTGAGGATATCGGTACAATTGGCAGCGGAGCGTTTGGTGTGATTTGGCTGGTCAAGTACCGAGGGAACCAGCTCCTGGCTTCGAAGCGGCTTCGATCCGATCAAGTCACCAAACAGCGAACACACGCGTTCATCGAAGAGATCAAGATGGTTGCAGCTCTTGATCACCCGAACATTGTGCGTCTCGTTGGATGTGCGTGGACCATTGAGACGGATCTGCAGGCTCTGTTCGAGTACATGGAGAATGGCGATCTGCGCGATTACCTTGTGGACCCGAACTCGCCTCGTCACTGGAGTCAGGAACTGCTTCAACTAGCTGTGGACATGATAGAGGCGCTTGTGTACGTGCACTCGTTCACGCCGCCTCTTGTGCACCGCGATTTGAAGTCGCGCAACGTGCTGCTTTCGAGCGAAATGCAGGCCAAGGTAACGGATTTCGGAGCTTCACGCTACAAGTCAACGGACGAGACGATGACTGCAGCTGTCGGCACTGGTCGCTGGCTGGCGCCGGAGGTCATCTCGGGCAGTAGCAAGTACGATCAATCCGTGGATGTGTTCTCGTTCGGAGTTGTGTTGTCCGAGATGGACACGCACACGATCCCCTACGACGATGTGCGTGGTGCGAATGGCAATCGACTGAATGACATCGCCATCCTCCAGCTCGTGGCTACTGGCCAGCTACGCCCTAGATTTGGTGCAAGTTGTCCGCCGGAGCTTCGCATGTTGGCCGAGCGTTGTCTCGCACAGGACCCGGAAGAGCGTCCACCGGCCCATGTCGTGGCGTATGAGTTGCGAGTTATCCAGCGCTCGCACTACACGCTGCTCTAAGGGTGATAGCTAGTGGTGCAGTCGTGTTGTTAGTTTAGTTTGGGCCTGGTGGTGACACGATGAAGTGTGCATCCAAGGTAGACATTAATCTTAAGTATAAGTATCAAACAACCACCAAGATCAACGCCTTCGCCACCAGAGAATGAATGAAGCTGATCTGCATTGCAGTTGGCATGTGCATGATAGAAGAGCTTCGTTCGTTAGCTGTGTGTGGGGTTAATAAACCGTCCCGGACTTGTGCAAAGTTCGCAGCGCGAAAGCCACTTCGACGGCAGTTGGGCGAGCTTGAGGGTCGAAGGCCATGCAGCGTCTCGCTAGTTCTTGAAGCTCTGGAGGACACTGCGGTCCGAATGTCGGCAGCAACCTGCCCGACGCTACAAGCTGAAGAATTGCAACGTCAGCGAGAGGATTCCCACCAGCCCCACGGGCGTCTTCGTATGGCAGCATGTGCGTGTCCAATTCGGAGAGGACGACACCCAGCGCGAAGATGTCGCTGGTCTGGTCATAGTCCCTGTTACCGGCAATGACCTCAGGAGCTAGCCACCGACCAGTACCAACGCCACTAGTCATTGTGTTGTCCGCCGAGCGTAGACGAGCAACGCCAAAGTCACTCAAGTGGGCTCGCATATCCTCGGAGAGCAGAATGTTGCGTGACTTGAGGTCACGGTGAACGATCGGAGGCGTGAACGAGTGCACGTAAACCAACGCTTCCGTGATGTCGGCAGCAAGCTGCAACTTCTCGGGGTTCCAGTTCTTGGGGCCTGATTTCGTCTTTTCAAGGTACGTTCGCAGATCTCCATTTGGCATGTACTCGAACACGGCTTGCAGGTCACTCTCGATCGTCCAGGCAACACCAAGCAGCTGAACTACGCGAGGGTGGTCCAATGTGGCGCACAGTTTGATCTCAGCGATGAAGCTTTGAGTGTTTTCATACGTCGCCTCGCCCTTTTTGAGACGCTTGCAAGCCACGAGTTTGTTTTTGCGGTACTTGGCCAGATACACGACACCAAACGCTCCCGTTCCTAGTTTTCGTACATCTTCAATGTCATCCGGATTAACTTGAAGCGACAGCAATTCCTGATCGTTCCAAAGCGACAATCCGCCACGAGCTGATCCCTGCGAAGGATCGGAAAAACCTGTAGCAGTGCCGAATCCTTTTCCTCGGGCCTTGCGCCGACGGTAGCAGAAGAACGCGATGCCTAGTAAAACCAGAACCACAAGGGCGCCTACAATGCCGCCAACGATAGCTCCAACGTTGCTACTGCTGCCTCCACCAGACCCTGATGAGCTCCCAGCACTTCCGGTGCTGGTACAGACTGCCACGCCACTGATCTTCACCTGTGCTGATTCTGAGCACGATGACACGTCACCGAACGTGTCAATAGTAAAAGTTTCCAGGCTCTGCAGGAACGTGACTTGGTCGGTTGTCAGCGCCACACCAGTGAAAGAGTTATCGCTGAGGTTGAGAGACTTCAACTTGGGCATGTCAAAGATGTTCGACGGGATCTCAGTCAGCGTGTTCCCGGACAAGTCGCTGCACAGAGTCCGAGGCAATTTATATAAAATTAGTTAATCGTCCGACAGATACGAGATGAAAAAACAAAACAATCCGTACAGGTTCGTCAGGTTGGGGAAGCTGCCACTGCAAGCAGTCAAGGCGTTCGTCGACAAATTCAGCGTCTCCATCGTATCATGAGAGAACTTGACCGGGTAGTCCTTGAAGTAATTCTGCGAGAAATCACTGTTTCACACAGCACAACCATCAGTCCACACGTCTAAGAGCAGCCCTAAATAAAAAAATAAAACCCCACTCACATGTGCACGACGGACGTCATGAACTCCAAATCTGCTGGATACGTGCTCAACAAGCAGTTGGACATCTTGAAGCTATCAATATTTGTCGTAGGGAACGTCGACTGTGGTGGGTCCACGTCAAACCCTAGATTCACCATCGTACTTCAACAAAATAAAAAAAATAAAAATAAAATCAGCTTTTTTCACCCCAAAACAACTTTTCACACCACATTATCACCCACATATTCTTCAACTGCGTGCTCTTGGACAGGAACTCGGCACTCAACTTCACTTGCGACACCTTTCCCCTCACGCCCCACACACTCGTCCCCCCTACAAACATCCTAACAAAATAAAAAAAAATAAGAATCAGTCAGCTTCACAATCTGAAACTCCTAATAAATAAAACAACATCTACACATACGCCGTCGTGGTTGCTGTCTGGAACGTCAGCGGTTCCAGATTTTGGAGCACCAAGTTGGACTCGCTCGGGTAGAACTGCGTCTCGTCCACTTCGGTGGCCAGCTGCGAGTCGACGGTGCTGGCCTGGGAGCTGGTCCAATTGGCCTCCCACTTGCTCTGGTCGCTCCCGTACGGGATGAAGAAGACGTAGTCCGAGAACTGCACGGCCTCGTTGGCCACAAAGTCGTTGGGCCCATTGGTGAAGCACTCGAAGGCGCACGAGTCGCCAGAGCCACTGGCGCTTGAGTTGGCGTCCGAGACGCACGTGCCGAAGGTCGTGGCGTTACACGATGCACCAGAGGCGAAGGCGATGCAGGGGCGACCCTCGTAGCACTGCGAGCTGCAGTCCGAGGTCAGCGCCGTGGTGTCCCGACTGCAGGACGCGTCCACCGCCGCCACCAATAGTGACAAAGACAGCAACAGCACGCGCATATTGCAAATCGGCGTGTGGGGTGGTGTACTACGTGCTTTTTTCTGTCTGACGACTCAGTGACGAAGGGGCCAGTTGAACCCAGTGAAGTGCCCGGTCGATAGGTTGATACTTTATCGGATAGGGATGAGAGGAGCCACGGCAGAGTGGAGAGGATAGTTTTTGTTTGAACGCAGATGGTCTGGACCACCAGGTGGAGAGGACAGGAACTTCCTGCCAGGAAGGGATGACGAAAGCTTCAGGGGGAGGGGGGCATTGATCGTGCGTGAAGCTTCCAGAGATGCATGGCACGAAACGACTGCGGACGGAGTGTAACTGTACATGTATACATGTACATATACGTATACATGTACAGGGAGGGACAAGGTGCAACTCATGCTGTGGTTGATTCTTGGCATTCGAGCGCAGGACAATACGCTGCCGAGCTGAGTATCTAAGTTCGACTCGGTCTACGTCTAGTCAGCGTGACTATCTAGCTCTTGGCGAACATGCATCGTATGCCTCTACTCCGGGCTGCGACTTGACTTGGACTTGGTAGACGGCCGCTTGAGCTTGGAAGGATCAGTGCGTGCGTTCCACAGACGCGGACGATTTCCCGTATCGAAGCTCGAGATGCGGTCGCGCAGTGCGAGGTACACGTAGCGTCCATTGTTCACGTTGATCATAGCCTGTTGGAACTCATGTGACCGCGCGTGCTTGACAATCTGCTCGAGTCTCTCGTATTCTTCATCACTCAGCGTTCCGTGGTCATCAAAGTTTAGCAGTCGGCTGTCGACGTTCTTGTGCAGCTTCAGGTTCTCATCGCGGGACGCGAGGTCCATGTTCTTGCGGATGTTGAGCACATTGCGGAGTTCGCCGCTGTCGACCCTCTGCTCGGCTTGAAGTGCGTTGTTTAGGGTGAGACCGACATCCAAGCCGACGTAGTGAGCCACGTGCTTATCAATCCGGTCATCCGGGCTCGCCTCCATGCGCACATTCCGTTGGTTCGAGATACTGCGCAGATTGTACGTGTGGAAGACCGTGTTTGGTATGTTGTCCATCTTACCAGCGTCGAATTTGAGCATCATGTTCTCGGCCCCGTGTCTGGTGATACCACTCGCGACAATGGCGACATCCAGGATTTTGGCTTTGGTAAATGCCCTGTCGTCGGTGTCCGGGACAAACCCGACATTATCCTCCACCCATTTGATCAAGTCGGCCTTGCTGTCTTTCACATGTCTAGAAATTGATTTTGCCAGCTCGGGGTCTTCACGCCTGGTGTAGCGGTTATACTTGCGGAACCGAGTGGGGTCGTCCAGATACATTTTGTATGAGGTCCTGGTGTTCTCGTCGTTGATCGCATGGCTGGTCTGTGGATCGCCCACGTTGCCAGCAATTACCTTGCTCGCCTGGTCTTCACGGGTGCGACTGGTGAGACCTAACGCGACAATGGCGACATCCACGATGTTCTGCTTGGTAAATGTGCTGTCATTGGTGGCCAGGACGACTCCGATGTTGTCGTGTACCCATTTGACCAATTCAGCCTTTTTGTTGGCTTTACCTTTTCTCGAGATTGCGTTGTTCAGCTCGCTGTCGTTGCTCGAGATGTAGTTGAGATACTTGTAGAACCATTCGTTGTCCTCCCGAAACCAGTTGTACGCGGTGTTGGCGTTCCTGTTGTTCTTGATAATGCGATCGGAGTGGTCGTTGCGTAGACGAGATGCACGTGGTGCTGGTATCATTGGCTCCACGGACTTGGTCTCTTCCTCGTCATTGACGTTGATGATGCGTCTAGGCTGCTTGTTCGGCTGAAGTTTCTTATACCGACCGCTCTTTTGTGGCGAGATCGTCGGCGTCGTTGACATATTGTCGTGACCTGGATGACCGCGCTTCGACAATGAAAGCCTACACATTTCCCTATTAGCGACAGGGCTGCAGGAGGACGAGTTTCGCCAACGAGTCGCGTCGTCGGGATGGACAAGGACAAACAGAAGACCTCCTCAACTTAAACCCTCCATATGCATACCAATATCCCCAATCGACAACCCTGCTTGACATCCTAGTAAGAGCATCTCCAGCGGTTGGACATATTTTCGGTCTTATCGAACCCGTTGAGGCCACGAAAGTTTCGAATAAGTCGGCGTGTAAGTGACGGTGGCAAAAGCTTGACTGCGAAGTCGAAATTGCAGGCAACTTAGTGGTCGAAGCGGTTGCAAGAAGCTGCAAGTAAGTTACTATGGAGGCAAGTCCATCCATCGACTGCTAGCGTTGGAGATGTACATGCGGAAACATCACACGTGCATTTGGATGCCACTCCCGATGATCGTGCTGAATCAGCAGCACTGCTGATGCTTCTATTGGAATCGCGAGACCCACAGGACGGGAACTACGGGTTTTGGATACGAGTCCCAGTCGGGACTTTTGTGATCGCCCACACACCTTGCATACACGCCAAAGTAGCCTACTTTATCGACAGCTTCAGTATATGTACACAGTTGATTTTGATTTCAGGTGGGATTAGTATTGCTTTTACAGTCTGCGCGATGGCCATTTCAGCCAACACTATTCCCCCCGATCCATTTTCACGTTGGTGTTGACAGCATTATTCATGTCGTTTTGTTTCGAGTCATACTCGGCACACAGACTCCACGGCAATTGCAGGCACAGCGGAAACAGCTCATCCAGTAGATGAACATCAGATTGATCGCGATTTCGTAACACCACATCGGGCATCATGGAATACTAGGGGGTGTTCCGCACGTACTAATTCCAGCGGATTGGGGTCGATTCCAGCGGAAATTTCATTCCAGCGGATCGCTCAAAACTCTGTGTGTTCCGCACCTCCGTTCCAGCGGAATTTTGGGCCCAATCCGCTATCCGCTACCTGCCCGAATTCGGGCAGGTAGAGGATCCATCCAGCGGATCGAGATCGAGTGCCTGCAATAGTACATATTATACAAAGGAACCCGACCGACTATAGGCACTACTAGTCGAGACATGAGCAGGGATTGATAGTAATGGGATTTTCTTTCTAAACTACTATAGTAGAATGAATGAGCCCAAATCAATTCTACTATTCTAATATTAGCCAAATCGAGCGAACCAGAATACTATATTAATAGTACTATAGTAATCTAGATTACTATTGTAGCCATGTCGACCACTGGATGTCTTCCATGTCGACCACCGGATGTCCTCCATGTCGACCACCGGATATCCTCGATGATGATCATCACGCGCTATTGCTCTCTAGCTCCATGTCACGGATCTCCTTCTTGTTGTGCTTCAACAGCACCTGCATCTCAGCGCGCAAGTAATCCGTCCTCGTATGAAGGCTGTTCATCACGAACCCTCCCGTCGAGAAAACGTGATCTTGAGAAGCGTTTGACGGAGCTCTCCCCAACCAGATCCGCGCAAGGGCGGCAATGGAACGAAATCGCCCACTGGCGGACTCACGGAACCAGCCCAGGATGTCTACATGTTCGCAGACAGCTTTCACAGCTCTGACTCGAAGAATCATCCGACGCGAGGTCGGACATCGAAGGGGGCGAAGTCACTGTCTTCCACTGATACAGGCAAGGAGCGCTGCAAAAGCGCTCCGACAAGCTGCCCACGTCGTACAGGTCGTTGCTGCAGATATGGTGCACGCCCTGACCGCACACCACGCAGGGGTCGGTCGTGGTTCAGTCGGCGAACGAGCAATTGGAGCTGGCGCACTTCATGGACAATCTTGGTCAAGCTTGGTCGAGCGAGCGAGTCGGAAGGAGACTGTTGACCTGTCGAGCTGCTGGAAGATTGCAGAATGAGCCCAAACAGAACGCTGCGATTTATAGCCTCCAATCGCTCACTACAGAGAGCTAGTAGACCGGTCCCGTGCGACGAACCGCGTCCGCAGGACGCGTGCGCCTCCGAGCAGCGAATCCGCTTCCTCCATGGAACCGAGCAAGCTCCAACCTGTGTATATCGTCCCCCTGCGTTAGCCAAAATGCTACTAGTAATCAGATAGTACTAATATTAGCCGGAAAAAATCTAATATCTACTATAGTAGAATTAAATCAGCTGGGAAAAATTATAATATTACTATAGTAAAATAATATTATTTTACCGGTAATATTAAAAAAAAATCTACTACGGTACTATCTACTATCAATCCCTGGACATGAGCCAAGAGACGCAGACGCCTGAACCAAAGGTGGGGTCGCAACCGTTCGCGTTCGCGCTCCCGGGACTGCGGCGGTAAGTTGCCACCTAGCCGTGCTGCTGTCAACGTGAAGCCTAATATCGAGACAGCGACAATGGCACAGTTCTCGCCTACCCGGAACCCGACCAAGGTGCTGGCAGAAGCAGAAGAAGCCACGAAGGCGCAAGAGATGATCCGCCAGGCTCGGTAAGCTGCAACCGAAGAGCAAGAGCAGTTCCGGTGACAGCGAACTCGAGGAGGCCGGTGGCACCAGCTCGACAGATCGCAAGGAAGGACAACTCGGACAACTCGACTGAGGTTCGCATTCCTTTTATTTGTAATACACGCTATTACCTTATATACCCCCTGGAAACTAAGTATGAGAGTGAATTTGAGCAGGTAGCGGATTGCATTTTGGTGTTCCGCAAACCGTTCCAGCGGATGCAGCGAAACAGTGGATGACCACGAACCAGCGGATTGTCGAATCCACTGGATGAAAACAGCGAATTTGCGGAACACTCCCCTAGTGTGAAAGACTCTGCGTTTTCGCCAGGAATTCTGCATAGTAGCTGTAATTCTTGTTCCTGATAAGTCTGGCGCCGTCCAGTCCCTTCAGTCCCAATATCATCCTCACATAGTCGTCAGATCTTCCTGCTTCAGCCCAAATCTGAGCTCTTGCCGTCATTTCAGCCGGTGTGGCATTCTCACTTACAAACTTGGGAAGATAATATCCAGAGCCCATCATCCAAAAAATGTTGTCGTCGAACATGTTCACATAACGCTTGTAAGTTGTGTACGCGCTAGTGTGCTTGATCTTCTCGATCTGCCTCGTGTCAGTGATGCGACTAAAACCAAGTTCTGCCCAGATTTCGTACGTAGGGAAGCCTCCTTGGACCATTTTACGCAGATGATACTTTTCAGCCTTGTCCGCATATTTCGCAAGCAGCTTGTAGTTACTATGGGCCTTTAGTGCGGGTCCAGTGAGCCCCTCCATCCCCAGCGCCTTCTTGACGGAGTCTTCAGACTTGTCAAGCGCGAGCCACCATGCAATTTTCAACTTCATTGGGATCTTGAGTGAAACTCTCTCGTCGGTGCCGGTTGCTCCATCGCTAGCATTTTCATCGCCCTGAATGAGTCTAAGTGATCGCTTTGGGGTAGCAACGCCGTGGTCTGCAACACCGGGTAGAAAGTCGCGCGACACCAACGACGATGATGTGGCCTGCCCGACCTCCGCTGCTGCCAGTAAAATGTTGATGCTGCCGAAAACTGAGATCACCGTCACCAAAAAATGGCGCAGACGCATAGTGGAAGGAGAGAACTTGACGCGAAGGGGGCGATTTCCGAACTGAGCTTGAGATCAAGGAAAGATGAGACTTGCTTCTAAGCAGGGGTCTGGTCCAGACTCTGGATGCTGTGTGATTTTATATTACGTACAGTGCCCGTATGGATTACTGTACTGACATGTTTTATGTGTGTTTCCAGTGTACTTAGTAGATCATTTGCCTACAAAAGTTAGTTGCCACCTCCGCAAATATCCCAACTTTATAATATAAGCTAGCAGTAAAATGAAGGAAATACATGGGAGATCAAGTATCCCGATAATGAAAAGGTAATTCGGGAAAATATGCACTTAGAGACCCGGGAAATGTGCACCCGCAAATCCGAGAGATCAAGGCTTTCCCGGATTATGCGATTATTCGCGTGAAGACATCTCGCCATTTCCCACCCGTGACTCATCACTGACGGGTGGAAGATCTCGTGACAATTTGTCACTTGCAACACCGCTGCTCCCTCCAGATACTGTGCATGTACCGGGACGGTGATGCATCCACCGGACAAAAAATGATTATTTCTGCAGCTCCTAACCCTATCATAATCACCATATGGTTGTGATAAAAGAACCAGAGATAAATTACGAGATGACATCGGTTTTCACGGGGTTTGTCGTGAAGCGACGTAGTTTACGAGGAAGTCTATGTCTAAATTTTGAAAATCGAAGGTTGTACAGAAGTTGTGTGTGTTGTACCAAATCTTAGATTGTTGTACCAAAAACAACATGTCATTTTCAAGATGTCCGTAGGCGTCATACTTCAATAACGCAAGGATTTTAACTCACAAAGATATATTAATAAATGCTACTACATCCCCTGTGATTCCTCACACGCCGTCACTTATGGTGTTGCGCAAGCACCAGTGCAGATAGAGAAGTCAACAGTACTGTTTTTCCATCTTGCAGCACTTTTGAGGCCACGTATGTATCAATGCCGTTGACTCCAAGAAACAACATCCATAAGCCACAACGACTACCCGTTGTTTTACTTGTATTGTATTAGTTGCCACTCTCACTCGCGAGGCAAATAGTAACAAGGGCAAGGCTACCTGGTTTAGAAGATAATCGATAACGTAAACTAACAGAGTCAACAAGAATTCTGAAGAGTTTATAATGGTTCTTAGAGATCTCGAACTCGATCGGGTTTTGTTTTGCAATGCTGCGCTATTCGACGTGCATATAGGCGGCAACTGAAGTGATTACACGTTGGGAGTCGTCAGAGCAGCATAGAATGCCTCGCTATCGTCAATGAACGAAAGCCTCCATCCATACATGCTTCAAGCGCAGCAACTATTGTATCATCTCCAACGTACATTTGCCGCAGGTCAGAATGGACACATCCTTCGCACGATCCACCGGATCCGGTACACTATTCACAATGGTTGTACAGGATTGATTTTGTCTTCACTCGCCGCTGTTGTATCGGATTTATGATCGTCCGGTACCATAGTGCGCTGATCATGTACCGGATTACCCGCAGCTCTGCAGCTCGAGCGAATTATCCTTTTGCGCAAGGTCCAGAGGGATTCCGGCGTCTTCATCGTCTTTATCATCTTCGTAGCTGGATCTTCAGCGCCTTCGTCCTGCTGGGCTAGTACTGGCTTCTGCGTGTGGAGGTGGTCGCTGGCTGTCTTCTATGGATAAAAAACGATATATAGCGGTGTATCAGGAATATAATCATCGATGCCACGTGTCACCATACGCTAGGCAGGGTTAACCCACCTCACCCAAAGCCAGCGGGGTCTTGCTGCCTTGCTGGAGCGGTATCCTGACCGCCGCTGTCGACCTCGCCCGCTTCTCGTCTCCTCCTTCTTTTGGATTGTGCTGAGCCACTCGTCGGTGACTCTAAATTTTGAGATTTTTATTTTACCGAGAGTAATATATTTCTGTCCTTTTCTTAGCCACGCACGTCAGGATACATAGTGCAACTGTCGTGATAATGGTACCGGAGCGAGAGCGTTTTCATACCGGCCTTACACACTGCCATACCGATATCCGGTGGATATATCCGTACCCGCATGTACCGGCACAACGAATTGGAAGAAGGGGTTGCATGAACAACATTTGACTCTTTATTAGCGCGTGCCATACACGTACTTGTATGTGTTTTCTACCCCCGCGTCAGCGGTTTTCTAATTGTGATTGTACAGCATTCTAAACTGGCAGTGTTTAACCGAGTTTTTGCTCTGTTCATGTCTTGGATAGTACATGTCCTATAATATTTTAATATCTAGTCGTGCCCCGATCGGTGCACGGGCATACATGTACCGTACCTTGTCCTAGAGCAACAGACTATTGACTGCACTGCATATTCGGCCAATCCGCATACATAACTTCTCACTGTCAACAACTGCAGGAAATTGATTAGTGCCCGGAGGGGAATTCATTGTGGACATGTTCACTGTTTACCAGTTAGTTGCTTGAGAACTTGTACCCGAAGCCTTTGAATTTGAAGGTAAAATCAACACCTGCAGAGTTATGCACAACTATGAGCACACATCGACCACCTGCTGAATCGTGCCATTGCGATTCGATCCCAAGTACTACATGTACGACGTACCAAAATGCATGACACGGAAACACAACGTGATCATCATCCACACAATCAGTTTCGTCTGGATCAGAGACCTCTGCGACTCGAGTACAAACGCGAGATGGTATATCGCCCGCATCCTGCAATTTCGATTAATCACGACCACCAACAGCAAAAGCGATGCGATCTCAAATAGTCCGAACATGAAGACAGGTAGGATTCGTTCCACCACGTTGTCCGGAGTGATGCCAACCATTTCAGTGTGATATTTGGCACTAGGTAGGTGCACCATCACCAATATGTAGGCGGTGTAGAATAACGGGATAACTGCTTCCAGGTACGTGGTGACAACGAGGCACTCGATGGTGAACAGTACCTCAAGTGAATCTCGCAAGAACGTCGGGTGGTCAATAGCATCGTGTCTTCTTGAGTTTTTCTTCGTAGTGGATCGTTTTCCCTGTTGATTTGGTGGAATTGTCACGTTTACAAGGTCCGAAGTCGGCTGGATGGAGCCATTACGACTCCTAAAGCAGAGGAAGCGGCAGGAAATCTGTTCACGAGATGGGATGTCGGTGATAGTCGGATATGGCGCAACTGCTGCTGCTTTTGGTGAGTCTTGCGAAATCGTAGCATCTAGTACGTCCAAGAGTTTCGAGTCTGCTGGAGAGAGGTGGTGAGAGAAACACGAGCGAATCGTAAGCCCTGCTCGATTCTGTTTCTCGAATTTTGTAGGATTTCGGCACAGCGAGCAAAGAACGCTGAGCAGTAGGTCCTTCTTGTCATTCTCTGATGATATTTGATCGGAAGCGTGAAGCTTGGATGAAATCGTTGCTGTTCGACGATGCAGTCCGTACAACATGGCCGCTGTCTGTGATAAATCCGTGATGGTGATCGCTGAGATGGAGAGAGCGGATGAGGCCGTTTGCATGCATGTCGCGACGTAGATTGCGTTGAAGAAATCAACCGTGAAGATGACGGCCTCCGGCACCATATCCTCAGCATGCATCATGGATTTTCGCACTACGTTCTTAAGAAGGAGTTTGATCGCGGGTAACAGGAGGATCACCAGAAGCTGGTAGGGAGATCCTTCGGCTGTGCGGAATAACATCTCATAGATTGGATACACGAACATCATTGCAATTTGAGCGTGTAAGTTGTTCAAAAAGCGCTTGAACTGTTCTGGTTGAGCCTTCGTGCGCCGAATTGTATCGGCTCCCATCACGAGTCGAAGTGAAATTATGTAGAGAATATTGTAGATCGGGGTCACCGTAAGCACAGAGAAGGGAATCGGGAAGATCAGGTAGGCAGCAATGACCATTGTACAGGCGCTCAGAAGGACTGAAACACAGGCAGAAAGCACTATAATTTGACGCACAGTGTAAGTGACCCCCTCGATAAAATACCCTACTGGGCTTGTAGACGAGTAAGTTATCGCAAAAGTCAGCATGGTTACCCGTATCCACTGTCCGTAATTCGCGCTCCACCCGTCTTTTGGGTCGCGAAGTGGTATCGATTCTTGAACGAAAATGATCGCAGCCATGGGTAATGGAGTTCCAATGCACACAAGGAGAGCTCGCAACAGTGACGTATTCTTTGTGTAGGTCTCCAGGGCAAGCAGCCGATGAATGGAGTAAGTTCCACCGTAGTAGCTGACTTGAAGCCGCTCCCAAGTTCGAAGAAATGCCGACTTCATCGTCACAATTTATCGCCGACTGACTCACCTCCTAACAAAGTGAGGACTTCCACTTTGACCATTGTTCCAAGAATATAGCATTGACTAGTAAACTATAACTGTAGTCAAGTGCCTCACTGAATGGCTAATGTGACAACAATTCCTGCTGGTGTACCATTCGAGCGCAGTTCAACCCAATATTTATGCAGTGTATCCAAAGCGGGTGTGATGCAAAAGCCAATATCGAGGGCGAAATGCAGTAGTCGAGTTGGATGCAAAGCCGACCAGCCCAAGTTGGGCTCCATCCAAAATACCAAATTGCTGTCCGCAACATAATGAATAAATTCATTTTTCATGACCCATTCGAGCCATTGCAAAGGAGAATTCTGACGAAGTATCTCGCCTGCTTTCTGACAATCCCATGACGATTCACGCCCGGCAACGAGTGAGTTCTGTGCATGGATCACACGCCACTCTTCTATCCTAACTTGGTGAATTTGAAGGTGAAGTCGACGCCTAGAGCATCATCAACGCAAAATAACGATTAGTACTCGGCTGCGATGCCCACAACAGTAGGTAAAACAAACACACCGAAATGCACTACACGGAAGGATAATGTGATCAGCAACCAGACCATCAGTTTGCCCCTGATGGACCCCATGTGCGTCTCCAGTACAAACGCTAGATGGTGAAGTGCTTGCGTCCCGCAGTTTCGTTTGACTACCACCACCAACAGCACGAATGACACGAGCTGAAGTATCCCGAAAACAAACACGGGGAGCACAGTTGAGCCGACGTTCTCCTGATTAACTCCAGCCATCTCGGAGTGATACTGCGCGCTTGGAAGGCGTGACATCACAAGAATATAAGACCCGTACAAGATAGGGATGATAGTTTCCAAGTAAGAGGTGACAACGAGGCATTCGATCGTGAAGAACGTCTCCAGCGAAAAGCGCAAAAATGAGGGTTGTTCTGCCAGAGCCTTTAAAGTCTCGGGTGCTCGGGATTTCTGTCGACGCATTGCAGTGGAAGGGTTTGGATGGATTTTCGTGGCGTGTTTCTTGGTACAAGCGAACCAAAACTTGGCAAGCTTCGTGCCATTCTCGCGAGATTGAATGTCCAAGACAGTCGGAGACGATATAACGCCACGCATTTGCCTTGTGGCGTGCATAGTCCTCAACAAGATGTCGTCCTGTGTCGGTAATCGGAGGGGGAAATTCGTAAAAATATTGATGCTATGTCGAACATGCCTCCTGGCAATGGCTGTATCTCGACACAACAAGCATGGGGCGGCCAGCAAATTGTTCGGATTCTCGATACCAGGCACGGAATCGCGAAGCCTCAATAAAATGTCATTCGTCCGACGGTGCAGACCATACAGCACTACTATTGTTTGGGATAAGTCTGTGATAAAGATGGCCGAAATCGCGACGGCCGACGTCGCACTTTGCATACATGTAGCCACGTAGATGGCGTTGAAGAAGTCAACAGTGAAGATAACCAGCTCCGGCGTCATATCTTCGACATGCTTCGTGCACCTCAGCACGATATTTTTTATGACCACCTTCATCAAAGGCAGTAGCAAAATCACTAGAAGTTGATATTTGGACCCTTCTACGAAGCGAAATAGCACTTCATAGACTGGATACACAAACATCATCATGATCTGAGCGTGCAAGAAGTTCATGTATTTGATGAGCTGCTTCCGATGTGCCAGTAATTGCCGCAGCGTCCGAGCGCCCAGTATGACTCGAAACAAAATAATATGGATGATGTTGTAGACTGGAGTCAACACCAACGTGGAAAATGGGATGGGGAAAATAGTGTTGGCTGCAATGGCCATCCCGCAGGCCGTAAAGCTGATAGAAACCCCACCCGAAAGCAGCGCGAGTTGGCGTGCAGATATACGGAAGCTATTGATAAAGTACACGGCTTGGCTTGTGGATGTGTGGGCAATCGCAAAAGTCACGACTGCGCCTCGTATCCAAAACCCGTAGTTTGCTTGCCACCCGTCCTTCGGGTCCCGCAGTGGCACCAATTCTAATAGAAGTACCAGCACGACTATCGGGAGTGGCGTCCAAATGCACACGGCTACTGCACGAAATAGTGATGTCGTCTGTGTGTACGTCTCCAAAGCCAGCCCTCTATGGATGGAGTATTTCCCGCCATAGTAACTTATCTGTAGCTTCTTCCAAGCGCGAAGAAGCTCCAACCATCGAGTCGCCTGTGCCCTTGTATCGCTCATGCAATTTCGTCTTCGCGGTGAAGCTTTCGCTGTCGTCTCGTATGCAAAAAGCTGTGTCCGAGTTGATAATGATCCACGAAAACTCCCGTCCAAAGGAGACTATAGTTAGCAGGACGACAATACATACACGAATGTCCTCAGTTTCAGCTAAACTTGCCGATGACGTACATCGATCCGTCCACTCTCTTTTAGAGCAATTTCTGTCGGGTGCAAGTTAAAATAAATCAAACAATTCTTCGAGGGAAAACTCATTGAGAGGACCATGGATAGTAAACGGCCTTGGCAGTCTCGTGGCTACGGCAAGGGTGCCGGATTCCTACAAGAGTGTCAACCAGGAAAGAACGCTGAATGAAGTCTGAATTGAAATCACGACGATCCTAAGTATGCCTAGGAGAAGTGGCAATGTACAGTACCCCCTCTGTGGAAGACGTTGTGGGGTCACGATATGGATCGAGCTCGACCCTTAACGCGCATCCGAACACTCCAGCTGCACAACAGTTCGCTATCACCGCAGTTTACTTTTGGTCCGGTTAACTACTGTTAGGTGGCGCTACGAATACAACTAGCCTATCCGTCAGAGTTGCTGCACTTTACAATGCACGATCGGGCAGCACGAATGATAAAAAGCGTAGCGAGTGCAGCACAGACGCTTATGTCAAGCTTCGGCTCGCTTCAGCAGCAACTGAATCATTCGTCAAAGCTTCAAATTATGCTACGAGGAAGATCGCAAAACCCAAGCTAGATATCTTCAAGCACGAAACTTCCAAGCCGTGCGCAAGTCCAGATTGCGATTTGGGCGGGGGGGGGGGGGGGGGGGGGGGCATTCGTTCGAAAGCTGCAGCAGGGTGTTTTTCATTTTTTTATACGGCTATGAGATTAATCCGTGCTGTCAGTCCACCGCAAATAGAGTCCCCTTGATTGAGTGTATATTCGTAGAATCGGACACACTTTCGCAGCGGCGAAAGTTTCGTTGCGAGGTCGAGTTCAGATGAATAAAGCCCTGAGGTCCAGGGGGTCGAAGCTACTTGACGCTTGGAAGAAGCGACAAGTAAGTTACTATGGAGGGAAGTACTCCATCCATCGACTGCTCGCCTTGGAGACGTACACACAGACGACATCGCTATTTCGTGCAGTAATCGTGTGCATTTGGACGCCACTCCCGATGATCGTGCTGGTATTTCTACTGGAATCCGTGCCACTACAAGATCCGAACGACGGGTGGCAAGCAAACTATGGATTTTGGATACGAGATGCAGTGGTGACTTTTTTGATTGCCCACGCATCTACAGGAGAAGCGGTTTACTTTATCGACAGCTTCAAAATCTCAACACGCCAACTCACATCGTTATCGGGTGGGGTTGCTATCATTTTTACGGCATGCGCTATTGCCATCTCGGCTTGCACCATCTTCCCCATCCCTTTCTTCATACTGGTGCTGACTCCGATCTACAACATTATCCACATTATCTTGTTTCGGGTCATTTTGGGTGCTCAAATGCTGCGGCAACTGCTGGCACAGCGGAAACAACTTATCCAGTATATGAACTTTTTGCACGCTCAGATCATGATGATGTTTGTGTATCCAGTCTATGAAGTGCTGTTCCGCTTCGTAGAAGGGTCCAAATATCAACTACCAGTGATCTTGTTACTACCCGTGATGAAGGTTGTCATAAAAAATATCGTGTTGAGCTGCACAAAGCATGTCGAGGATATGACACCGGAACTGGTAATCTTCACTGTCGACTTCTTCAACGCCATCTACGTGGCTACATGCATGCAAAGTTCAACGACGACCGTCGCAGTATCGGCCATCATTATCACAGATCTATTGCAAACGATAGTCACGTTGTACCGCCTGCATCGGCAGACAAATGGCATCTTAACGAGGTTCCAGAGCTCAATACCGGGACACGATAACCTGAAGAACTTCCTGAGTGCATCGTGCTCCCTGTGCCGAAACTCGAATGAGATGTTTGGGAAGCAGACTCGAAGCGGTATAACTACGTTCTCGAGTTTCCCGCACCGATTGTCTGCAGCGGATACCCTCCTTTTGATACGGTTGAACCTCACGGATTCGGCATTCAACTCGTCTGCAGTTGTATCGCCTCTGACTGTCTCGGATATCCCATCTCGCAAGTGTACTGGAAAACCAACCAAACTTTGGTTTCTTTGCACTAGAAAGCGCAACGCTGAAATCCGTCCTAGTAGTTCCAGCCTGGCTCATCCAGAGCTTTCACAACCCGTCGACTCTGAAGAACTGACGTTGCTGCGCTATTCGCTGGAGACGTTCTTCACGATCGAATGCCTCGTTGTCACCTCTTACTTAGAAGCCGTTGTCCCCCTCTTCTACACTGCGTACATTTTGGTGATGGTGCATCTTCCAAGCGCGCAGTATCACTCTGAGATGGCTGGGGTCAACGAGAAGAACGTCGGCTCTACAGTGTTCCCTGTGTTTGTGTTCGGTATACTTCAGATCGTGTCGTTAGTGCTGTTGGTGGTCATACTCAAGCGTAACTGCGGTATGAACGCACTTTACCAGCTTGCGTTCGTGCTTGAGACGCACATGTGGTCCATTGTGAGCAAGTTGATGGTCTGGATGATGATCACGTTGTGCTTTCGTGTAGTACATTTCGGTACGTTTACCTACTGTTGCGATCATAGCAACCAAAGTGCTGATGGTTAAGTTGTGTTCGTGCTGCACCAGGCGTCGACTTCAGCTTCAAGTTCACCAAATTAGGCTGGTAGACCCCAATTTCAAGCCTGCAGATATCAACAACCACATTGCCGTGCATCCCGTCCCCCTCTCCTTCCTACTCTAAAGCTCGTCCTTCTGAGCCTGCAGGTCCTGTTTGTACTCCTTCACCTCCCTCAGTGTCTTGGCACTCGCCTGCGTAATCGGGTCATTCACTCCATAAATCTTCACCGCGATCTTATGCGCCCTCTCCAGCAACTTAACCGCATCATCCACCTTCTTCTGCCGCATCTTAACACCAGCCAACGCGTTCAAACTGAAGGCGTACGGCAGCGTCTCCTCTCCGTCTCTCTGCAAGAAAATAGCACTGGCCATCTCCGCCGCCTTCAACGCCTCATCAATCTCATTCACCGCCACATGAGCCGTGGACAGCTCCATGTAAAGCTCCGCGATCCCCTGTGTGAGTCCATTGACATTATCCCCCTGAGCCTTCACTGCACCCTTCAACACCTTGAGGTTCTTCCTCTTCTTGCCCAGTTTCTTGTACCCTTCCGCGATCCTCAGTGACGCCTCGACGTAGGCCTCGTGCGTCACGCCGAGCCCCTTTTTGACATGTTTACGTAGCGTCTTGTACCTGGCAATAGCCTGCGGGAACTTATCCTGGGCCATGTATGCGTCCGCCAGACTGCGCAGCGACAGGCCGAGCGACGGGTGGCTGTCCCCGTAGATCTTGTCCACCATGGCCACCGAGTCCTCCAGCACCTCGATGGCCTCGTCCAGCTGCTTGGCGCGCAGCAGCACCGACCCGTAGTCGTTCAGCAGCTGCGCGTACAGTGACGCGTCCTGCGACACGTGGGCCGGGTCGGTGACTGCGTGGCGGGCCTCGCCGAACACGCGCGCGTGCAGCAACGTGATGGCGCCGCGCAGCTTCTCGATGGCGCCCTGGAAGTCCTTGGCGTCGTTGAGCTTCATGCCGGCGTTGCGCAGGCCGCGCACCTTCTGGATGGTGGGGTCGCTGTCTCTCGAGCTGGCGCTGGACGTGGACTCGGGGGTGGAGGCGGAGGTGTCGTCACTGCAGCAGCAGAAGTGCAGCAGCGCGCACAGGAAGAGCAGGTGGAGTGTCCGCATGATGACGTCGGAAATGCGTAAAATGAGATGAAAAGAGCTCCCTGCCACGTCAGGTTTTGGTACACTGTACCTGTCGAAGTTGTCGAAAATGGGGTACCGTAAAACTCGACTTGTAGCCTCGGTTGTAAAACCCTCCCAAATACGATATGCCTATCAGCAGATCGCGAAACACATGTTTGTTAATTTTACGTGTAAAATCTCAGAATTGCGGTAGCCCAACTGGGCTGGTTTGAAGAGCTACCGTGGTGTGGGAGGGTTACCTAGCGCACAGGCACTCGTACGAGTCTTTCTTCACAACGCTCGCACGCGCCCGCACGTATGAAGAGAACACACAGTGTCTATTGCTTGTCAACTCTAGCCAAATGCATATCAACTACATCATCTCTCTACACCGACTGAAATGTCTACATGTATCATGGTAGTATATCCATCGATTCAGATATCGGTATGCGTTTTTGAAGTTTTTGACAAAATGGCTAGACTTTTGTCTTTTTGGTGTTTTTAACGAAGTGGCTACAGTGCATCTTGTGTCTGATGGCCAAGAAGAAGAGCAAGAAGACGGGCAGTGCTGCGCAGCAGAAGGAGGCGGAGGATGCGGGGGAGAGTAGGACGAAGAGCGTTGCAAGGTTGTTCACTGCAATGCAGGAGAAAGGGGCGGTCTGGTATGGCCGCGAACGCGAGGGCATCGCGCTGATCGAGGGGTTCCAGTCGGCGCTGCTGGCGGTTCGAGACGCTCAAGCTGCAGCGTCAGCGTCGGTCGCTGCTGACAGGGACACTGCAGACAGTAGAAACCACGACATGGTGCTGGCCGGACTGGCTGGCAATGCGGCGATGGACCCGTGGCTGGCGGAGGACCTGTACCAGCAGATGCAGGAGCTGTCGAGCGGCTTCGAGGAGCTCCTGGAGCACATGTACGCGCTGCAGGAGCAGGCGAGGGAGATCGGTACGTTGAGGGTGGAGGTGGGGCTTGAGCTGGAGAGCTGATGCAGTTGCATTGTGGTGGGTCGTGTAGTGCTGGCAGCTGGAAACGACGAGGAGCAGCAAGTCGAAGCTACGGAGCTGAGACCGGTCGAGTACCTTGAGATGATGAGTCAGGAGCTGGCGACGTTTGAAGCGGAGTACCAGCACATTGTACGCTCGTTGCAGCCTGGTGCGTTGGTGCAGTTGTCGCTCAGTTCTTGACGGTTTTGCTGGTCTGCTGCTGCCTGCAGGAAGCGCTGCTGCAGCTCATTTCGTTCGAGACCTCCACGGACGAGCTGCGTACGCTGGTGATATCCTGGAGTACGTCGCCTTTCCTGGATCCAGCTCAATCCCGCAGCTTCCTCCAGGTTCGTCAATCGCGATTTCCGGCATGATTCCACTCACCCGTCGTCTCACTCACAACTTTTCTTCTAGCAGCGCCACCAGGTATCCCAGCAGCTACACGCATAGCCCCCTCTCGTCAGCACAAAAGACTCAAAAACACACACAAACACGCTTGTCCACAGATACAATATAGACCATATTTCCCGCGCTCTTAGCTGCAAACAGTGCGTCTCTTCCATCCACCGTCTTCAGTCACTGAAGCTACTTGGTCGCCACGAACTGCGCGCACAGGTCGTTCACGTCCTCCAGGTTCAAACTCGACACAAAGTCCATCTGAGCCTGCAACAACAACAACAACAGCAATAATGACAATCAGCCAACAGCTCTGTAGCTTTAACAGTCGATCGGGTCGGGACCTTCTCGAGCTGTCGCTGGATCTTGGCCGCCTCGTGCGACGAGAAGTAGGGCGAGAGGAACTTCTCCATCGCGTCCTCCATCGAGTCCGTGGGCTTGATGTCACTCTCCTGGCCCGTGGGGATGAAGATGCCTGAGCTCGCGGACTGCGTGGCTGGCTCGTCGTCATACTAAATGATGTGACAGCACCGGGATATGTTAGCGAGTGTACTGTGAGGGGGTGTACTGTAGTGGGCAGCTAGGACGCAGCGGTTGCAGCGCTTAATGGGAGAGGTTGGAGCAGAGACGGAGACGCACCATGTCGTTCCATTGCACGCGGCAGTGCGTCTTCTTGCGCACCACCGGGTAGCGGTCCAGCAGCAGCATGAACTCGCCCTCGTCCATCGTGTCGAATTGACAATGTCGATTTGATTTTGACACTTAGTAGACCCTTAAGTGCGTTAAGTTCGAACTAATGTTAAGTTCGAATAGGCACCCAAAATTAATTGGGTAAACCTGGATGTTTTAGTGGGGGAATGGGGGAGGGGGGTAATAAGTTCGAATCGGTTACCCAAAACCACCGAGACGATATTTTGATTTTCAAACAAACTGTGAAAGCTATTTGCCGCCCCCGCACTATGATCAATTTCTCTAACCAACGCAGGCGTACACAAGTTTTCCGGATAAATGAATGACATGGCATGGACACTAAGTATAAGCATTCTATAGGGGTATCATATTGAGGCTTAGGCTCAAAATGAAGGGCCGCAAGAGGGGTGTGAGCTAATTGATCTCGCGTGCAGCCTTCACAACATCGACCATTTCTGGACGTCCGGCAAGCAGAAGTTCCGCATCGTCGTAGGAAACCTACGTGGTAAATAAATCGTCGAGCAATAATCGCACATTTCGATGAGTTCCTCACTCATACGCAAAAAAAAACATTATCCGCACGTACCCAAATGCGATAGCGCACGCTCTCAGCCCACTGGTCATACACCATCGCTGCGTGCATCTTGAAAGGATAGTAGATGTGACTCTCGCCATCCTTGTTAATGAATCGCAGTGGGTCCAACGGCGCCAGAATGTGTCCATTAACCTGCAGAACAACCGGTTAGTTAGTAGAAGTACCGGAGCAACCGATGAAAAAAATGACAATGATATGAACGCACCCCTCCCTCTTCAATGAGCTCACGCCACGCAGCCGTCTCAATGTCCTCGCCTGCGTCCCAGCCTCCCTTAGGCAACAGCCAGTCTTTCTTCTTCGGGTTTGAGCTCGAAATGAGAAGAACGTCGCCACCACCTTCCTCGGGGGACCTTGAGGCCACAATGCACGACAACAAACGACTTCCGTCCTCGGCGTAGAGCTGGTTCTCGCGACCCGTGCTGGATTCTAGCACAGGAGCGACTTTCATGCCAGGGAACGGGTCCATTTCCCTGTACATTATTCCAGCTTCCTTGTTATACGTTGCGATGTCCGTCTTCCTCATTTTTTCAACCATCACCAACTGATGCAGTGTCTCCTCGCTCAGGCCTTCCGGGTACTTCTTGGCGACGGCTCTCAGTTGTTTCGCAAACCTTTCCGCGTTCCTGTTCGCTCTCGCTAGTGCCGCAGTATTGGCGCCCCCTGAAAACCCCAGGTGCGCAAAGTCTTCAACCAAGCCATCGAAATTATAGCTGGGGCCAGCTCTCTCTTCACGTGTGGAGTCGGGAGCAGCAGCGTCCTTTTCATCAAAATGACGCAGGGATCGCTTGGTCTGCTGCTCAGCAGCCAGGGCACGAGATACGACAGCAATGTCCGAATCGGACCTCGTAAGGCCAGTCATACCCGAGGTAGCAGCTTCGCCGTTTGAGACGAGGGCAAACACGGTCAGCAGTGACGAGACACGCATAGTTGGTCGCGGAGATCGAAGGTCGTTGAAAGGTGGTTGGCAAATTGCGAAGTGAGATTGCAATCGCCTTCGTTGAAAACTTGCTGGCTGGGTGGTTGGCTGGTTGGCGGCGGATGGCCCGAGTCGTGAAAGTGGTTCACTTCCATGTAGGCTTCACGATGTCGAGAGTCTCGTCAAGATTAAATGCAAGATTACTCGCTCTAGCATCAACAAGAAGCGCGATCAAGCTCTGGCCTACAGGCTCTCGAGGAAAAAAAACGAACAGTCGCAGGCTAAGACGTTTGAGACAAGGGCAAACACGGTCAGCAGTGACGAGACACGCATAGTTGGTCGCGGAGATCGAAGGTCGTTGAAAGGTTGTAGGCAAATTGCGAAGTGAGATTGCAATCGCCTTCGTTGAAAACTTGCTGGCTGGGTGGTTGGCTGGTTGGTTGGCGGCGGATGGCCCCCGAGTCGTGAAAGTGGTCCACTTCCATGTAGGCTTCACGATGTCGAGAGTCTCGTCAAGATTAAATGCAAGATTACTCGCTCTAGCATCAACAAGAAGCGCGATCAAGCTCTGGCCTACAGGCTCTCGAAAAAAAACGAACAGTTGCAGGCTAAGAGACTGTATCCTCGCAGAAATTTACATGTTCTACGTGTCCCATTCCATTTCAACTGATCGATGCGTGAAATAAAGTTGTCGTTTTGGTTATGGTTGATATGTATAGATACTCAGATACTCTAAACGTTTTGGGTTTACTTCCCTACGAGCGATAGCATATTCGCCGCACTATTGATACATCATGTCATGTTGATGCGAGTTCACTGTCAGTTCCAGCTGTGCGTATTTGACGTAGCCTTCTGTATTTCACTAACGAAATACTGACAAAATAGGACCTTGTTAGAGTCACCAACGAGATTGCATAAAACGTCGTTGCTACAACCTTCCTGTAACTTTCCTGCGACTTTCCAGCAACATCATGTACCTTATCACCCTGCCCTAACCCCAAAAACCATGCGGGTTTTTGGGGTTAGAGTTACTCTTGGCGAGGGGATAGAGTTCTCGTCAAGAAGCGTCTTCAGCTTTGAAAGTGCCCATGTATAGTCGGGCTCGGCCTCACCCGGCAACCAAATCTGGGCGAGCGGTAGTAGCGTGTTCATGCCGGTCAAGATAACAGCGTTCAACAGAGGCAGTCGGTACTGGTTAGTCTTGTAAGTGCAGTCAAGCAGTAAGAGATCCATAAAATGACGGGCGAGAGCAGTAGTTTCAGGATGCGCCCACATCAAGTACACCAGCAACGAATCGACTGGTGTACTTGATGTGGGCGCATCCTGAAACTACTGCTCTCGCCCGTCATTTTATGGATCTCTTACTGCTTGACTGCACTTACAAGACTAACCAGTACCGACTGCCTCTGTTGAACGCTGTTATCTTGACCGGCATGAACACGCTACTACCGCTCGCCCAGATTTGGTTGCCGGGTGAGGCCGAGCCCGACTATACGTGGGCACTTTCAAAGCTGAAGACGCTTCTTGACGAGAAATCTATCCCCTCGCCAAGAGTAACTCTCACTGACCGCGATCTGGCATGCACCAATGCTACCGAAACGGTTTTCCCCATGTCTGCCAAGCTACTGTGTCGGTGGCACATTCGACGCAATGTTCTGGCTCAAGCACAAAAAAAAATTGGTCAAGTAGCAGTACAGACCTCTGATGTTTGCCGTAAGAAGTCGAAGAACTCGATTGACACCGACAAATTTATGGCTAAGTTCGATGCCACTGTGAATTCAGCGACAGAGAGCGAATTCATCGAACTTAGTGACCAACTTGCCCGAATGAGCAGCAGTATGGGGGAATATCTGAATAGGGTGTGGTGGCCATATAATACGAAGTTCGTGAGGTGCTGGACAGACAGATTCACAAACTTTGGCTGTCACGACACTTCTGGAGTCGAGGGTACCCATGCAAAGATGAAGAGCTGGCTCGACAACTCCAACGGCGACTTGCTCACAGTCTTTCAGAAACTTCTGCCGTGGTGGGTTTTAAATGGGTCCCGTAACACTCTATCACTTGCTAGAGACTTAGGTGAGATACCCATGATATTTCGCGATGACGACACGTACTCGGCCGTTGTAAGGATCATCAGTGTCTGGGCAATTACGAAGACCCACGAGCTGTGGGTGAAGGCTTACAAAATTGTGGTGCATCAGCTTGCGCCCAGTGTCTGTGATGGCGTTTTCAGACGAGTTCATGGCAGACCGTGTCTGCATGATCTCATTACGATCATCGAATCTAATGGCCAGATGAAGCTCCTGCCAGAGCACTACGACAAGCATTGGTGGCTCCCCACACAGGTTGACAGGGACTCGACAAGGATTCTAGAGCCTGCACGACTACCAAGCAGACGGCGCACACAGTCTCAACCGCGCCTACACCAGGCTGGTTACGGCGTTAACAGCACGCGTCGCGATTTTTCAGGGTTTGAACTGAGCAACATGCGCGACTTGGGTGGGTCCAGCAATATCTCTTTTCAAGCGCTTTTGCAATCTGACGAGTCTGAATGGCAAGAACTCAATGCGGCACCACGAGCCTGGGGCTATGCCGGTCTGCGGTCGCTCGATAATTAGACGACACAGGGTAAACATATACTACTGCATATTCCTCAAAAACAAATTTCATTGTATTTGTTGCATCTAAAGTGGATGATAACCTCTCCATTTGTGATGATAATTGCTCTGGTTTTGGTCATATCCGTGCTGGTTCAGGTGATAACCATGCCCGAATGGATGATAAATAATCCAAAAACGATCTCGGAAAGCCCTCTCGAAAGCAATCAGAATATAAGTATCGTTGATCTCAAGTTTAATTGAAAAGGGTTAAAGACTCTCAACAAACGAGGAAACAAACTATAATATCTAACTCTAAATACATGTAGACAACTCCTTCTCAAGACTTGCCGATCTCAGTTTAGATTGAAGTGCTCACACATGGAGTTACACATGCATCTGTCTGTCTCGTTTGTGTATGGGAGCTCCGAAAATGGGAGCTCCTTAGTTGCTCCCGGAAAACGGGTTAATGTCGAGGTTTAGCACGCCGCGCGAAGACTTCGCTTCGCACGTCGATGCTAAACCTCTCTGGCCGAGTCCGGTAGGCTCACCCTAATCTTGCAGCGCTACGCGCTGCGCTTGATCTCGCCGGCCGAAGGCCGGCGACTTTGGTGGTTAGGGCAAATGCGTTGGTTTTATGCAATCTCGTTGGTGACTCTAACCACTTCCGACAAAATAAGTCGCCGCGGTGCGCCGGCATCGCAGATGGCAGCGTTTACTCTATGGATAGTAATCAAGAAGAGCAAGGATTTATTTTTGGGAAAATGACCAAAGAGGTATGAATTCGGTCAAATAGGGCTAAACGCAGGCCGCCTAAAAACCGGCATTCGCCGGCTTGGCCGGATTAAAGCTTATTCCGGCGATTTCAAATTCTTTAAACCGGCGTCTTCACGCACGACCTTCCAAGCTGCTGCACCACGTTTTGTTGATTGGTTATGCCTCAGAGATAGTCGTACTGCTTTACCATGAAGGTTATGCTTAGCGAAAGCTTCGTTAGGCTCGTTCTTCTTTCACTTGATAGCCTAGAGATACCTTTCTAATAGACTAAACCTATGATATGTAATACAATATTGACCAATCATAGAACAGTATTTTTTTACCAATCGGATAACAGTGTCGATATAGTGAAGCGGAAGCCGCCTTGAGCGAGCGGTAGAACGTTCAGACTGCTAAAAGACTGCGGAAATGCACATACAGCATGTAGGGTCCGATTGGGGTTGAGCACTCGGCCGGGGTTTCACTGGTTGCTACCAAAAAGCGATATATTTTATTCCGGCGTTTTCGATTTTTTAAACCGGCGTTCGTGGTGTCGTCAGGGCAAAACGCCGGATTTTAGGCGGCCTGGCTAAACGTGAATGAACCAGCTAGCCCTACCCTGTACCGAGATGTTCGGTTATTACACACACACCTTCATACATGTACACTGACTACCGTATTTAGTATCACTCATACTATTTCACGTGAGGTGAAAATTATCGTCCTCACATGAATTCGTGTGAGTGTAGCTAATTTCGAAGTGATACTATTTTGTGTGAGAAACAATTAGAAACACTCAGACTAATTACCACGTCACATATAATAGTCACACTGGACAAAAGAGCGAATCACTTGAAAACATTCGATCTAGCTTATACACTGTGTGGAGTAGTTAATTTGTATACGATATAGAGCACCACAACCGTCACCCGTACGGATCAAGCACTGGGGAGCAAATGAAAACCCTAAGATAATCACAAATGACGGCATATTTTAATGACGCGATAACTCAAGCAATTCGCTTGAAAATTGGAGAACCGTGTTATAGATTATGTTTTCCACCTTTATAAGGTGCGCTGTACATAACTACAAACGCTAGCTCGATTTAATTCGGCCTGGGCTGCAAATAATGAATACATACGAATAACCAAGATAATCACAAATGACGGCATATTTTAGTGACGCGATAACTCAAGCAATTCGCTAGAAAATTGGAGAACCGTGTTATAGATTATGTTTTCCACCTTTATAAGGTGCGCTGTACATAACTACAAACGCTAGCTCAATGTAATTCGGCCTGGGCTGCAAATGATGAATGCATATTTATTCGTTATTGTAACTTCAACTTACCGGTATCTCCTCTCATCGAATCACCAATCATGACTCGATATCATCACTCGGACGGCGCGGATGCTGAAATGACAACTGCACTTGGTTTCGATGGTGCGGCTTCCTTCTGCAAAGGCTTGTCAAACTCACCGGGGTACTTCTTGATGATCTCCTGTAGGTGCGGGTACAGCTGCTCTACTCGCCACACACCATCAACATCAAGGGAAAGTCCGCAGCGGATCATTGCCTTTCGAGCGTAATTTAAATTGTTCTTGTCTCGATACGCGTTCGCGCGACGCACCGCCTTGGCTGCCAATTCCAAGAAGAAACTTTTTCCCGGGTTCTTGAGTTTTCCGGAGCCCGTGCTGTTACCTCTTGGTTTATTCTGCCACTCATTGTTGTAGATCAATTCGATCTTTTTTTCATTCCACAAGCTCCGCCACACATCTTTAATCTTCGCAATCACAAACGAATCTGCTGGTTGACAAAGATCTGTTGCGTTGGGAGGGAGATATTGTAGCGATGCGTTGAGTGCTTCTAGCTCTTCTTTGCACTCCTCTTCACTAAGGTGACCAGAGCAATTGTCGAGAAAGATTGTTTTCTTTCGACCAAGCCGATCAGGTGCTTGGGCCTTACGCTCACACAGGTACTCGCGAAAAATACGTTTATCCATCCACCCTTTAGGCCCACTTCGATAGCACACTCCTTCCACGTCAGCAACGCCGGCAATAGGATGGCTGCGATTTGGATTCGTAAAAATCATCATGGGAGGATGGATGTGTCCACTGGGACCACCAGATATGCGAACCACCATGGTCATACCCTCTCCACCACTAACGACGTCTGCATACTTGACTTGTGTTTCCCCACCAAAGCCCAGTGTTTTTCCATTGTCAAAGTCAATTACGAAATGAGTTTCGTCGATATTCTCAATGGCGTTTTCATCGTACTTGCCGCTGTCGAATCCTCGTTTCAGCTCGCCTAGATGCATGGCTACACTCTTTTCGATCTCCGCAGTTTTTTCTGGACTTAGCTGTCGCTTTCCGGTTTGAGCACGAAGGACGATGTTATTGTTCTCCATAAAAGATTGAACCCAACGTGTTGTGATTTTGCTCTCAAGCAATACACCATTGGCATCAACTTTTGGGGCGTCACGTTGCTGCATAATCCGGAGGGCTAACTGACGGAGAAGCCCCGAATCAAATTTGAGGCCGAGTTTGCGGAGGCGATCGAATTCACTGCACAGAAGTGGGTATATCCAGTTTACCCATTCACTTCGGCGTCTCCCGCGGCCTTGAACAGCCTTCGAATTAACTCGCTTTCTACCGGCCTCTCTGCGGGTCGACAGACCAACTGCCCCACGTGGTGCCCCGATAAATTGATCGCGCTTCTTCCACCAATTGATAGCTTTGTTTAAATTGGCATTGCGCGTTGCGGAATTGAATATGTGCGGAAAGGCGTCCACTGCTCGAGCAAACATGTTTTTCTTTCCAATTGTCTTCATGTAGTCTTCCATCCACGAAATCACCCTCTTGCGCTGTTGTATTGTGCTGACGTGCTGCGCCGCTCGGTTTGACGGTTGCGTTGGTATGTCACTTACTTCAACTTGAGTGGTTGTCTGTGGCGGTACATCATCATCCTCCGACTTGCTCTCATCACATGAAGATGAGAGACTGATCACGTCACGTTTGGACTCTGAGCTGCGCAAACGCGACACCGGACTACTCTCGCTTTGGCGAGAAAGTGCCGCAACAATTGGAGATGCTGACGTCGGCTTGTGTTTCTTGACTTCACAACCAGGACACATCACGTATTGGCCAAAGCCTTCAGCGCCGACTGGAGTACCACAGAAGGGATGCATATACACGAAGCAGGTCGGGCAAAGATGGATAGGGCCGACATCGCCGCCACAACCTCCACAAGGAGCCAGAAGTGTCGCTTGAGCACTCATGCAAAGGAACTGTTGTGGGTGAGAAAATTGAGAAGTTGTCTGGTGGTTTCTGGGCGCACCGACAGTAAAAATACCAAACCGCAGTTGTGATACTAATTATGAACTCATGCTAATTTCGAACTTGCTCGTAGCTTGCTCACACTTATTAGTCTCACTACTTGAAGGTGATACTAATTGCGAACTCACACTAATTTTTCACACATACTAAATACGGTTCATAGTGTACACGTGCAGTCAAATGTTTGGCCGTATGGAACAATCAGCACGAGAACATTTATTGAGGAATTAATCAATTCAAGTAGATTGAGACCCTTCTGTAAAAACGTAAGTAGGTGGATGCATCTACTTGCAAGTAGATTCTAAGTGTTTGCTTAACAAAACGCGGAATTCCTACACTGGTGGTACAGTTCATCGGTCGAACGCCCAATGACAGCTCTACATGTAGTACGATAAGTGCGACCGACTGAAAGACCGGTCGGCCATCAAGTGCGCGGGGGGGGGGGGGGGGGCACTGTACAGCACGGCATATCCGAATTCACCACTTGTGGCTTTGTCGCGCTGGAATTCTTTAAAAGTGCTCTGCTGAGTACTTCACGATTGTCGATTGTCGATGGATGCTACAAAATTCGAGAGTATTCAATTATGCGTGGAGCTGGGGCTGACTCTCCAATCCAGTTGGCTATCAACGAAGAGCTAACCAGCAAACTCCAGTATCATCCACTTAAACTCTGCTGAAATCTGGTAGGAAGAAGTAGAGATAGAGAGAGAGTGAAAGGTGGTCTATTTAACTATACGTTATTTGCTTCCTAAGTAGAGATGATCGCCTAACAAGGGAATTCGAAAGTTAGCAAAGTGAAGTGAGTGCTCAAACAACAGGCGTAGCTGCCCTGCAGGTACCGGTACCGTTATTCCCGAGTAAATAGCTGGATGTTTGATATTGCATACCTATTCAACGAGGGTGGCGTTGCAAGCTGCACTCCGCTAAAGGTCGGAATGAACTCCGTGTGCTGCAACATCCAGTAAATTACAACAGCATCGCGACCACTCTGCATATTGCAAACTAACCCTTATAATCTACTTGCAAGTAGATGCATCCACCTACTTACGTTTTTACAGAAGGGTCTCAATCTACTTGAATTGATTAATTCCTCACATTTATTAATACATGTAGTGCACAAATGATACGAGTGGCGCGGAAGCGAGCGCATCTCATGGAAGCTCGAGGTACCCAAAATCAAAAATGGGACAACTGAAATAGGTATGTACCGGTATTGTGCAGACCGAAAAATTGTCCTGCACGTTGAAGCTGTTGTATCAAATTGTGTAGACGTAGAAAAAGTCCAGTAGTGCATTATTGACGTCTATTTGCTCTTTAACTGTATTGTTCTCTAATGCCTACTCTTAGGAGTGATAGACAGTTGAGAAGCCCAGTGATGCACCCTGCGTCACCTCACTTTTCTCAAGTGCATGCCAAGACCATATCGAGGAATGTGTCATCTTAAGGGCAGTTTTAAAGTAACGCTGTTAAGACTCGACCAAGACTTATGGCTCCCACCGGCAGGTTCTATTGCAGGTTTTAACTTCACTAGGACCTATAGGATGGTACTTGAGGCTTAAAATAAGTCTCGGATCTCAAGCGATTTGGCTTGTTTTAAGTATAGACAGTAATCGCAAAGAAAACGACAAGCACTTGATTTAAACCTTGGGCAAAGAACGAGAATGGAGTGAAAGCGAGACCACCCCGCTCTACCGGTCTTGGCTGGAGATCTCGAAGGACGCTAATCGAGGAGCCGGGCAGAAGAGGTAGTCCTTCTCTAGTCGGTTGTACAACGATTGGTTGGAGAACAAGAGCGCCAATGACGCGGATGAAAGCTCGGAGATCGCAGTAATTGGCCGCTGAAAGAAGATACAACCAAAAATGACTTAATTCTGCGGTGTTTTCAGCAAACTGAAGAGCAGGGAGCACTCCGGGTGGAGCGAAGATATGTACCTGGATGCGGCAATGAACGTCTACGCTGCCCGCAACAAGCAACCGTTTGAACTCCTCGCCGCGTGGAAAGAGCTGAAGGACATACCCAAGTGGACCAGCAAGATCACGTGCGAGACCAGCGCAGAACTAAACAGACCGGCGGTCCGTAAAGTATCGAAGAAGAAGCAAAACAAATCTTTTGACGGTGCGTTCTTCTTGCCATCAAGCGAGTGAAAAAAACAGTACCAGCTAGCTCTTACCTATTATCGTTCACCAAATCGACATCACACGTACTCGATCAGTTCTTTGTCTGTAAACTCGTAGTGACGTTTTCCGTCTTCGATGGCACACAATCAGTTCTTGTGGGGCCCACCCAGTCGTCTTCGAACAGATAAATCGTGCGTTAACGAGCTAAATTGCGTCCCATCCTCGACAATCATATTGTGGTGTATGATGCAAGCCAACTGTACGTCGTTCATAGCATTCACTTTCCACAGCTTGAACGGTAGAGCTATGATTCGGAAGCGCTGCTGCAGCACACCAAAGGTGCGCTCCACATCTTTCCGAGCTGCTTCTTGTGCAACCGAATATTGCCCAGGCTGTCAATCAGGTAGTACACCTGGTCGTAAGTTGCACCATTATCGGTGAACTGCACACGAGAGGCTATGCCATTAGCCAAGTCGTCCAGCAACAGAGAACGCTCAAGTCCATTTAAATTATTGTTGGCCCCGGGCATTCCGAAGTACGCATGCCAAACCCACAGGGACTGAAACGCGACGGCTTCCAGAATCACTGTGGACTTCTTCTCCTTGTCTTGAAAAGCTCCTTTCAAGAATGCTAGACAGCTTCCAGAACGAGTACATACAATCCAAACTTTCGATCATCTCCGTAAATCCTCGAGCAGAAATTTTCTCCAACAGTGTTTCCAGGCTACCTGCTGTTGGCTTTCGTAGATACTACTAGCCAAGCGCCGCCGCTACGCGGCGGTGGTTTTTTTATTTGTTGGAGCCGCTCAGCTCACTACGCTCGCTTCGCTATTGAGTGCAGGATGCCTACACTTAGCTCCGGCAGTGGCGCTCCCCGTCCCGCTCGTCTGCGGCCTCGCTGCACTACTCACCCAATGGTTCTGCGAGGCCGCCTTCGCTACGCTCGGCAGCAGCCAATTAATTCTACCCAATGAAGACCGCCTTTGCTGCGCTCGGCAGCAATTTTTATTTTATCCAATGAAGGCCGGGCTCAATGTGCCCAGTGAAGGTCGTATATCGCCAATCGGAATTCATGTAACGCTCCGTTACGGACAGCACGTTGCTCTGATTGATGATTTAGATGGGCCCAGCGAGCGAATGATGTTCTGACAGAAGTACTTCAGTATTTTGAGCACAGTAGACTCCCTTATGCGTATCAGCTCGTGAAGTAGGTAGCTGAAGCACCGTACGCTAATGCACAGGTCACTTCCTTGAAGCACTGTACGCTAGCATGCGCACTGCACATGTCACTTTCTGCTCCGGGAGGAACCCAAGTCGCCCGGAGGCATCCGGGCGCTGAACGAAGTAGTCGCACTCCTCATCATCGACTAAGACGTCCACAATGGTCTCAAATAGGCCGCGTTTCATACGAAATCGCCTGTGGAAGTTGTCGGAGCATGTTCAGTGACGTACAATCATAGCCGAGCACAGGCAAGCTGTAAGTTCAAAGTGTATGGGACAGTAGCAATACGCTCGTACACTTGTCGTAAGTCGGGTTGTATCCAAAGTAATCGTTCATCAATCGCTCTCCCCAGAGCTCTCTCTCACGTTACTTGTTCACTTGTTTCCCTGAGACAGAGCCTCTGCGTTTGGCCTCAGTTCAGCGGTGTCGTCTCTGGCCAGGGAGGCGCGGTAGTACTCTTCGTCTGACTCGTCGAAGTCGTCGAACATCGACGGCATGCCCCAATCCATCGTTGATATGTTGGGGGGGGGGGACTTTTATGTTATTGGCTAGCCTTACTTAAGACTCGGTGTGGGTTCCTCCACACGCCCTTGATACAGACTTATCTTAATTTTTCAGGACTTAAATGCCTGGTTAAGACTTCAGATAAGTCCAACCAGTGGAGATGCTCTAAAACTCCGTGCTGTTAAAAATGTGGCGAAAGTAACGCCCCACCGCCTGGCACTTTCCTTGTTAGCACGGACAACGGCATCTGCAACAGCTCAACTTTTTCTAGGTGTACACATTTTCATACAACAGCGGGACATTTTTTAGGTCTGCACAATATGTACCTATTTTAGTTTCCCATTTTTGATTTTGGGTACCTCGAGCTCCCTATGCTCGAGCTCCATAGATTTTCCCGCGCATCTCCCAAAACAAATTCGGTGTCGCCTTATTCCTGACTTACGAAACGTTACCATGTAGTCTAGATTACATTAGCACGCCCGGGCGGGCGCGCCCGGGGGGGGGGGGGACGTAGTTCGTAAGAACATGCTTTGCTTTGTGGTTTAAACACATACACATAGTAAAAAATAAAATAGTACTTTTCTGGTCACCGTACTATTACCACATTGAGGTTTTATGTGGCCCACATAATGCCGTATCGGCCAATCCAAACCTTACCACGTCCAAAATATTGGCTTAATAGGTCAAGTTATTTGATTCTGTGCGAATGGTGATTGGCTCAGAAATGTAGGGTTTGTATCCGTGAAGATAAGCTCTCGTTAGGTATCTTTTTGTTGAAAACAAAGTATAAGTACAAAAGTTATTGTAAAATATATGAAATGGTAATAGTACGGTGGACCAGAGAAGTAAACTGAAGTAAATGATCCATTTGAGGCCGCTGAGCAGCCTAAACAGACCAGGCGCATCCCTCCCATCATCCTTGGTCTGCTTCCTTGGCGCTCACGGCAATTTTGAAATCAGCTATTAGATCTCAAGAGAATCAATATTGAAATTAGCTATTAGATCTCAAGAGAATCAATTTTGAAATTAGCTATTAGATCTCAAGAGAATTAATTGCAAAGGAGCTTGCACAATTACTTCAACGACCTCATTTACCAACTGTCAAGAATGGAGCGCAAAGCATACCAAGTCGTCGACGACTACAGGGCGCACTGCGAAAGGTATCGCGAACACATGGATCACCGGCCTCGATTGTTCCTGATCATGAGGGGCCTCCCAGGAAGTGGCAAGTCGACGTTTGCACAAGAGGTTGCTCAATATGCTGATCAGGTCGGCTTGCGCACGCTTATCTGCTCTGCCGACCAGTTTTTCCAGCGTGGGGGGGGGTCTACGTGTTCGATCGGAACCGACTCCATGAAGCGCATGAAACATGCTACACGCAGTGCCGCGAAGCGTTGGAGCGCGACCTGGACCGAGGCGTCGATATTGTCATCGTTGACAACACCAACCTCCGGGAGCACGAATTCGAGCGTTATCTGGATCTCCACATACGTCCAGACAAGCTTGCAGTTGCTGCGTTTGAATGCCCACGTGGTCCAGCCGAAGCGACCATACTTTTGGGACGTGCTAACGCTGTTGGCCATGACATCCCAGGGCACACTTTTATGGAGTACTATGAGATCTGGCGCAGCAACTTCCGAAACCGGCTGCATAACTACTTTATCGAGCTGGAACTCTTCATGCGCGATCGCTAACCTCCAACACAGTAAGCAATCGACACCTAGGACGAGGTTACTTGTTTCAAGCGCTAATAAACCCAACAATGTTTTGCTCGAACTTCATCTTATGTGCCCCGATCTGCTGAGCGATAGCTATAGTCACTCGAAACATAGAACGGAGCAATGACGGCAAGATCGCAGCAACTTTGCAAGCCGAGGCAATGTTGACACACAGTGTTATCGTTAGGACTGACAGTCGTTATGATTCACAGAAGCTGATCTTCAACTAATCAAAGCTGCACTGCTGTATTATTCAGGAAAAAGAGGCAATGCTGGTTTGCCACATATAAGTTGTACATAAGAAAGACAACAACGGGGTAACTTAATTCAACAAAGTGTATTGTTCGATTAGTAGCGACATCGCCGCCCTGCCACTTCCGGGGTCATGAACCACCTGCTCGGTGACGGCAGCTCGGCATTTGTGGCGCGGACGCCATCACCGGCTTCAACCCCGCTGCCGGACACTGCTGCAAGCATCATAGCCACAACAATACATAGCAATCGTTAGCACCTCCATCTCCGCCATACACGTCACCAACAGCCGCGCACCTTGCCATCCGCGAGCGCGGACACCATCACCAGCTTCGGCCACGCTGCCGGATACTGCTGCAAGAATCATAGCCACAAATATATAATACATAGCAATCGTTAGCACCTCCATCTCCGACATGCACGTCACCAACAGCCACGCACCTAGGTGGTGGGCAGCCGCAGCATGTCATGAGCGAGCGCGGACGCCATCACCAGCTTCAGCCACGCTGCCGGACACCGCTGCAAAAAATCATTTTAAAAAAACAAAGGTTACAAGCAAATCTTGCTTTATCTTATGTTGTTGCAACTTGCATGCATACCAGGCTATCCGGATACCGGTAGCCACAAAAACTTAAACAACGAGTGAAGTATGTATTTGAGACAATCATGTATTACAAGTACCGACTTCCTCCGCTTGTAGTGGACAACCTCATATAAGAGCGACCAATCAGATTGCACGATTATGAGCTCCGTTTCAGTGCTGCTTATAAGTTCCGTTGCAAATATTTAGACACAAATTTACCGGTAGTGTACCGGTAATTGTGAACAGCTGAGCCGCGCGCCATTCATTTGTCGATTGGCGATGCCCCCCGAGGGCCCTCGCTCCCAACGCCAGGATTCCTTCACTACACGGGAGAAGCTGAATGCTGCGCAAGCACTCGCCAAGAGCGCTGATGTGCGAACCGTATTCAAGGTAGCGGTAAGACAATTGCAAGCTTATCGCTCATGCCGGAGCCGACGTGCCTGCCACTACAGCGATCACCGGATATTTCTAACGCTAGAGGGAATGCGCTCTTCTACGGCGCGCCGCGATCTCTAGCTTGGCGGATTCTGCGCAAGTGTTTCCATTGCGTTGCCTGCTCGGATTCCGAGTCGGTGGTGGGGCGCCACAGCTTGGACAAGAGCTACGGAGCGAGCTCTCGATCAGCCGCAGCGCCGGTCGCAATCGTTGCGCTGCCGCCTCGAGTACCAGAAACGATCGCATTTGAGTCCACTTGGACTTGTGCACTACGCTAGTGTCATTAGTCACGACGACGTAGTAGTTGCTTATTTAGTTGAGGGCCTCGCCAGACGTCGTGCTATTGAAGCAACCATTGGCGAAGTCGATTCAGATGCAATCGATTCAGATGCAACGAGCAGGCAGACACTAGATTTCAGTAATACCGGTTATGGTACCGAAATCAGCATATCATTTTTGAAGGGTGGTACACTGTACCGGCATACACCCTGTCCACTATAAGCGGAGGAAGTCGGTAGACTGTAGCGGGGCTACACATTCGGCTAACCTCACCTTAGTGCAACACGCACTAAGTGGATACATTCAGGTGGGCCACATCGCAGTGTGGTCACCATTCATAATAGGAAGCAGTCCTATTGGTCAGAAAGCAGGGTCTTTCTACCAGTAATACTCAAGCATTAGGTCTGCCAACCACTCGTTGGCAGAACCCCTCTTTATAGATATCAGTTTTAGGAGGAAAGCCACAGTTAACAAACAATTCAGTTCTCATTTTACCGCAAAAGCTACTATTTGTACCTTTATTTAGATCTAATTATACTTGTGGATACAAGTATACTTAATCTAAGTTAAATACACCTTACGCTTCCTCATACACGTGCGCTCACGTGTAAGCTAAAGTATTGGGCTAAGTAAGCCCATTACACCTGGTAGCACTTTGTAGTCCGTCCAACGACCGACTAATTACGTATTGAATGAAGTTCGATACGGGGGCCGAGGACCTGCCTGTGGACACGAGTATGTCTACTGGTAACCCAAACACGAGTGCAACGCATGTTGCACGCGAAGACTGTCTCCACCTGGCGGATCCAGAGTGGGAGGCGCTCCAACGACTGTCGACGGTCATTGGAGAGGCGGCCGTAGCAACAATGCTACGCACGCTGTCGCCGACAGAGCAACACGGTGTTGCTCTAGGCTTCATCATGAAGGAACAGCGCGAGACCGCTGCTCGCGCTACAGTGTCGACTCCGTCCACACCGCGCGTGGAGTCATTGAAGCTCCACGTGAACAGCTACGTTGGAAGAGAGGGCGAGCCTCTCCTCCGTTGGCTTGTCGAAGTCGACACTGCCATTACGGCTCGACGTATCGTCGACCCGTTGTCGAAGGTTGCGTTCGCCATGTCATGCCTTGGCGGACGAGCAAGGAGTTGGGCGTATGGACGCCGACTCACTGACCCTACGTGCTTTAGCACGTACGAGGTGTTCAAGGAGGAGCTCAGACAAGCGTTTGAGCCCCCGCAGAATGAGTTCAGATCGAGGGCTGAGTTCCTCGACCTGCAACAGGGCAAGCATGACGTGCATGCTTACGCTCAAAGGGCGCGGTACTTGGTCTCGAACATCGTGACCAACCCGATAGACGAGGCGACAAAGGTCGTCACGTTCATGAAGGGCCTGAAAGATGGGCCTGTGAAGACCTATCTCTTCCGAGAGTACCCAAGTACTCTCGAGTCTGCGATTACCCTTGCGATGCAAGAAGAGTTTAGCCTGCGACAGGCTAAGCTCCATGTGAACGTCCCGCGGCCGATGCCGCGACCGACGGTGAAGCCGACGGGAGGTCCCGAACCAATGGACCTCTCGAGTGCGACGGCTGCTGGGTCTCAGCAGCGTCGTGGACCAACGAATGTCCGCTGTTTCCGGTGTGGAAACAACGGTCACTACGCCCGTGAATGCACAGCGCCTGTGCAGGCGGCCAAGGGCCGGCGTGACGATACCGGGTATCGCCACGGGCAATCAAAAAACTAGAACAACCAGCAGGCGCGGGGCGCCCTGCTGGTGATGCAGTCGAGCGTGTCGATATCGGACACGCCGTATTAAAGACTGCTGCCCCCAGTGAGAATCACTCTCACTGTATGAAGCAAGATGACAGGCCGAACCTTGTCATCTTGAAGGTTCGCTCGAAGAGAGAGATGTCTCTTCGTGCGCTAGTGGATTGTGGAGCGTCGAACAACTTTGTTCGACTGCAGAGCCTAGCGAGGTTTGACTTCGAGGAAGTGGAACTACCTCGAAGTCTATTGGAAGTAAGACTAGCAACGGGTGTCGTTGTTAGAACCGAGAAGCGTGTCGTACGCGTACGCTTCTCGTATCGGAAGAGAACGTTCGTGGACGAGCTTATCGTGCTTGACTTAGACGATAAGTTCGACATGGTGTTGGGCATGCCGTGGCTTGCACGGCATGATCCAGTGATCGATTGGACGAAGCGCGCGATCGTGCACTTCGGGAGTAGCGGCGCGACAGTGAGCGATGGCCCTGTCGGCGCAGCACGTGCACCTCGCGGTGCACGCGACCCACCAGGAGAGACAGCGCGACGCGCGGCTGTCTCCGATCACCCCGCACGGACACCGACGACTGAGAGGGTCGTCGGGAGAAAATGTGAGTCGAATCAGAAGACTCAGATTCGATCGGATTCGAGAGGTTCTCGAAGCGTCAAGAGTGACGCGGTCGTGTCGACTGTTAGTGTCGACACACAAGTTCAACAAGAGGAGCCAGTCACTAATAAGGACAGTGACTCGGACGCGTCAGCTCAGGGAGCTGATGCGATTGGCCCAAACGTCGAAAGACGCTCCGCCGTCAGGCGTCGAGGTAAAGAAGGCGCGCCGGCTCTGGGAGCCGACGCTGCAGGCAGTGCGGACGGTTGCAAACGTCCCGCACCGGAAATGCTTGCGTGCTCGCGTGCAGCCGGGCTGCACGACGAAGCGGTACGCGATCAAGCAGGGCTTGATTGCGTGCGCCCGCGGGAAGAACCCGCCGGCGACAACAAGAAACGCATTGCGTGCTCACGTGCAGCCGGTCTGCACGAAGAAGCGATACGTGATCAAGCCGGGCTTGATTGCGTGTGCCCGCGGGTTGAACCCGCCGGCGATCAAAAGGAAGATCTGTCCGCGGCCGGGCCCGGACAAAACAAGACGCGCGGAACCGGGTTCCGCACAGAAGCGAACGGCGCAAGCGAGCAAAGCTGCGCAAGTCTCGGTCAGGGACCGAGGCGCTACTCGCAGTGTCTGCCGGGCAGACACAGGAACTGGAGACGACCGTCGAGACACTGAGTGTCTTGACGCGTACTAATACTGGTCTCCAGTATAAGAAGATGAAGTTGGAGAACCCTCCGACGTTGGCGTCGGAGTTGACTTCGCTTCCAGTCACGAGCTGGAGGCGCTTCGCCCGCGACCTGCACGATGGACGCATCGAGCAGATTTGCATCCTCTCGGATGTCGAGAGGATGAAGTGTGAAGCGGAAGAGTTGAAGCAGCTCGTCGCTGAGGGCGTCGACGCCCTCAGCGCCAAGTCGAAGAAAGAACGCTTCGACGAGCAGAGCTGGGACTCGCTGAAGTCGAGCCCCTTCTACGAGGTCTTGCGTGAGTACAGAGACGTACTCCCGGACGATATCCCTGCGGAGTTGCCGCAGGACAAGGGTGTTCAGCACGAGATTGATCTCGTGCCGGGAACGAAGTATTGCGTGACGCGGCAGTGGCCACTGCCGCGGGAGCAAGTCAAAGCGATCGACGACTTCTTTGAGAGTCGTCGCAAGGCTGGGCAAGTGCGGGAATCGAAGTCCCCGCACAGCGCGCCTACGTTCTGTGTCAAGAAGGCACAGGGCGGGTGGCGCATCGTTCATGCTTATAACAAGCTGAACGACGCAACGGTACCGGCGCAGACGCCGATACCGCGAAAAGATGTGATCATCGATTCGATGGCTCTGAGCACTATCTTCAGTGCTCTGGATCTGAGAGACGGATTCTATCAGATCCTCATGCGTGAGAGTGATATACCTCTCACGGCGGTGAGCACTCCGAGCGGTATGCTCTGGGAGTGGCTTGTAATGCCGCAGGGGTTAAAGAATGCCCCTGCGACGTTCAACAGGTGCGTCACGCACTTGTTGCGCTCGGTGCGCGACTTCGCACCGAGCTATTTCGATGATGTGTTCATCCACAGCCGGGCTGTGGACGGGAAGTCGGAAGTGGAGATGCACAAGGAACATCTCCGCAGGTTGTTTGCGCTCATGCGCAAACACAAGCTCTACGCGAACCTGAAGAAGTGTATCTTCGGGGCTAGCGAGATACCCGTCCTTGGGTGTCTCGTAGGGAAGAACGGCGTACGCCCTGACCCGGGAAAGGTCAGAGTGATCAATGAATGGCCTACGCCTTCCAATGTCAAGGAACTGAGGCAGTTCCTTGGACTCGCTACGTACTTATGCAAGTACGTGAGCAACTACGCGGGCAAGATTCGCCCGCTGTCGCAGCTCCTAAAGAAGGACGCTGCATGGGTTTGGACTGCTGAGTGTCAGCAGGCCTTTGATGCAGTCAAGCAGGGCTTGACTGAGGCGCCGATCTTGGCGGTGGCCGACCAAGATCGCCCGTTCCACGTCGTGTGTGACGCGTCCGATTTCGCAATCGGATGCGCTCTAATGCAACACGACCACGAGGGACGTGATCGCGTGGTCTACTATCAGTCGCGTCAACTGAAACCAGCTGAGCGCAACTACCCGGTACATGACAAGGAACTCCTTGCCATGAAGTATGCACTCGCGAAGTTTCGAGTGTATCTACTTGGGAGTAGACCATTTGTGGTCTACACCGACCACGCATCATTGCGTACGGCGATCAAGTCGCCGCACATCTCACAAAAAATGGCGAGATGGCTCTCATTCTTTGCGGAGTACAACTTCCAGGTTGAGTACAAACCTGGAAGATTGAATGTTGTGGCCGACGCGTTGTCGCGTCGACCTGATTATGCGGTGCACAAGGCCGACGCCAATGCAATTGGCGTCGTACGGACGTCTACTCCCTCGTCGTCTTTGTTAGACGACGTGAGGTCCGCATACACGAAGGATGCGGACGCGAAGCAGTTGTTGGACTACTTCGCTGCTCCTTCTGACAAGACTCGTCAGAAGTTAGCGAAACATCTCCGTGCACGTGTACACCGTTATCGTGTACACAATGGACTGTTGCTTTACAGCGCAGTCGACGACAACGCTGATCGCATTGTCGTGCCGGACGATCATGAGCTGAAGCTCAGGATCACTTACGAGTATCACGATGCCCCGACGTCGGGACATCCGGGTCGTGAGAAGACATACTTGCTTCTCACGCGTGACTTCTATTGGAGTCACCAGTACAAGTGGGTACGCAAGTACGTTCGTGCTTGCGAGGTTTGCCAGCGCGTGAAGCCTGCAGCCTTCTCGCAGGCTCCACTTCAGTCACTACCGACTCCGTCGGAGTGTTGGCAGTCCATTTCAATGGACTTTGTGTTTGGTCTTCCGCCTGATAACAAGCGGAGGACTGGTATTGTGGTCTTTGTCGACCGATTCAGTAAGATGGTGCATCTTGCTGCAGTACCAGCCGAAGTGACAGCCAAGCAGACGGCACGTCTGTTTGTTGACTTGGTGTTTAGACACCATGGCATGCCGATCGACATTGTGTCTGATCGTGATCCGCGCTTCACAGCGCGTTTCTGGCAAGAAGCGTTTGAACTTCTTGGCACGCAGCTGTTATGTCGACTGCGGATCATCCGCAGACCGACGGACAAACCGAGCGCATCAACCGAGTCTTGGTTGACGCTTTGAAGAGCTACGCCCATTCGTTCAAACAATGGAGCGACTGCTTGCCGATGGCAGAGTTTGCCATCAACAACTCGGTGCATGTCTCCACAGGACATACACCGTTTTACGTGAACGCCATGAGGCATCCACGCGTCCCGAGCGTACTCGGTGCGGTAGCTCCTTCCTTAAGTGGGGGAGGGTATCCGGTTTCAAACAAACCGAATGAACACGCTGATACGAGCAACATATCAGCTGTGTCGACACGCGCACGGACTGCGCGTAGTCCGATCGACGAGAGCGCAATGTCTACGCCGGGCGTAGACACTCTCAACAACAACACCCACACACAGGCCGGGCCTGCAGTGAACAAGGATAACGGGTTGAACAAGGAGTTCAACTCGAAGGCAATGGACTTTGTCCAGCTCCGCCAAGCCGTAATACGGTTTGTGCAAGATGCTATTGCAGCTTCTGTCGATCGACAGAAGTTGAATGCAGACAACAATGGCAGAGGAAACACAAATGAATTCAAAGTGGGTTCATTAGTTCTGTTAGCTACACAGAACCTAGCTAAACATGCAGTTTCCGACTTCGGAGCAAGCAAGCTTGCCCCGCGCTTCATCGGCCCATTCACCGTGTTGGCGAAGCATGGCAACGCGTACACGCTAGACATACCGTCCAGCATGCGCCTCCACCCAACCTTTTACGTTGGGCGGCTGAAGCCGTACTCGCAACACGAGTCACCTACGACCGGTGACTCGGCGCGATCCTCGCCTCGAGCGCGGAGACGCGATCCGTCAGGCGAGCGACGAGCGTCCCCAGGTCGACCTGGATGTTCGAAGCGGTCTGCCCGGCCTGACCGATCCGGGCCTTCAAGAGCTTTAGCTCCTGCCGTATCTCGGCGAGCTCAGCCGTCTGGAGGCGCTCCACAGCCTCCAAACGATCCCAGACCTCGCCCGGCGACGGCCCGTGGCGTCTTTCCACCGCCGCCGCCCCCGTTGCGAGATGCACGCGGGGAAACTCGCTGGATTGTCCAGCGAATTGTTGATCATCAGATCCGGACCCAAGGTCCGGTTCATTTTCGTATTCGTTGGTTAGGATACTCTCCTGACCACGATACATGGGAGCCGCGGAACGTCCTGATGAGCGACGTTCCGGAAATGGTGACGGAGTACGAAGCCCGCCACCAGCAGCTCCGCCGAAGGGCGTAAAACTTGAGCGAGAGCTGTAGTCGCCTACAGCCCTCGGCTGAGTGTTGCGCTCACCCTCAGCACTCTCAGACGACAACTGCGTGATTAACTTCTCACGCAGTGTCTTCAACTCCACGGGCACACTAACACCAGTGTACCCGAGAAGGTCTCGCTCCGAAAGCCGCACTGCCCCGGGTTGGCACTGCGCGCACGCAACGCCAGACGGCACTGCGCACGGAATCCCCGCCTCGACTGCACCTTCGTGCAGCCGCAAAATCTTGGACTGCTTCGAGAAGCGCTCGTGGCGCTCACTCGCAGAGCGGACTCGCTCACGGTAACCAGCCGGGTCGCGGTTGAAGTTCTCAACGAACGCGCCCCAGCTTTGACAGAGTGCCTCCCACTCTGTCACTTTGCTCTTACGGGAAGTCCTCTTATTCCCGTAGAATCGGAGCTCATGGAAGAGCCCGATGTAGTAATCACGTCTTTGATCCGTCGCCGGATCAAAGTCGAGCTCCTTGGTGACATCGTCATCAACGATGGCGCTGCAGGAGTACAGCGCGTACTTGCTGACCGGCGTGGTATTGCCGTAGCGAGATCGGATCTCGCTCGGAGACGGCATCCACGGGTCGCGCGCCGGCTTAGCGCGCGACGTCACAGTCGCAGACGGAGTGGAGTCGTCATCGTCTCCACCCCGCGGCGTAGACAACGCCCCAGCATCTGCGAGCGGCCTATCGCTGCCGCTACGCGAGCGCTTGGAACTCGAAGCGTCCGAGTCGTCATCGCGAGGACGACGAGTCCCCACGCTAGCTTCATTGCGCCCTGTGGACGAGGAGTCTTGCTTCTCCTCGCCCTCCTCCATGTCGACATCATTGTCGACATTCAAGTCCACCATGCCATCGAAGAGGGTTTCGTTGGCATAGGTGACTTTACGCGCCTTATACTCCCCAACCGAGATGGTACGCTTGGGGGAGCTTGGCGTCGTCACCGTGGAAGTGACGACGGACGCCGAAGAGGCTGAAGATGTGGCAGTCGTCGCTGTGTTGGCGACGACTGTGTTGCTTGCTGCAGGTGCAGCAAGCTCGTCGGAAGTCTGCGTCGTTGGCGTGCTCATTTCGAAATGAGCACGATGTTCTCTCCGAAGAAGACTTTGGATTGATGTGTCGAGACCGGTACATCAAGTCCTAACGGGGGGATGGTGTAGCGGGGCTAGACATTCGGCTAACCTCACCTTAGTGCAACACGCACTAAGTGGATACATTCAGGTGGGCCACATCGCAGTGTGGTCACCATTCATAATAGGAAGCAGTCCTATTGGTCAGAAAGCAGGGTATTTCTACCAGTAATACTTAAGCATTAGGTCAGGGTTTCTGCCAACCACTCGTTGGCAGAACCCCTCTTTATAGATATCAGTTTTAGGAGGAAAGCCACAGTTAACAAACAATTCAGTTCTCATTTTACCGCAAAAGCTACTATTTGTACCTTTATTTAGATCTAATTATACTTGTGGATACAAGTATACTTAATCTAAGTTAAATACACCTTACGCTTCCTCATACACGTGCGCTCACGTGTAAGCTAAAGTATTGGGCTAAGTAAGCCCATTACATAGACAGTCTAGTTGCCATAGCCGTAAATCATTTTCCCTTGACGCTTTAAGGCGTATACGACATCCAAACTAGTTACGGTCTTTCTGTTTCCGTGCTCCGTGTAGGTCACAGCATCTCGAATGAGATTCTCCAGGTAGACTCGTAGTACTGCTCGTGTAGTATCGTAAACGAGTCTAGATATTCGTATTACACCAGCGCGGCGAGCCAATCTGCGGATAGCCGGTCTTGAGATGCCTTGAATACTATCTCGAAGTATCTTGCGGTGACGCCTGGTGCCGCCTTTGCCGAGACCTTGTGCCTCTTTGCCTCGCGCAGGCATGTCTTGCACTGACCGGGCAAATGATGAAGTGATGAACGAAGGGCGATACGGCGATGCATTGGGCTCCATGAATGCAAGTCGTAGAAGTGATGAGCTGGCTCGTTATATTTTTTTTCGGACCATTGAAGTAGCAAGCAGGGGAGATGTGTTGGCTTTTATTGGACCACAAAGTATACCGTAAGTCATGCTTCCTCAGATACTTTATGCTACTTCTGGCGGTAGGCGAACGTCTCCAGAGACACCTTCAACGCACGCATGCACTGTAGTAGCTCTTTGTGGTGGCGACGGGCCACCCTTCGGTTAGACTTATACTGGCGATGCACGAGTAGTTGCACCTGATCGAGTTCTGGGTGACGTTCTTCTCGCGCAACAGTGTCCTCTGGGCAAAGTGACTGTTGCTCAACATCTCGAACGGGGCGTGAAATTGGCGCCTGGACTAACAGCTCTGGCGACAACATACCATTCGGTTCCATTCCGGCATGACTCTCACATTGGCAGAGGGTTTGTGCGATCTCCTGCAGTCGCGGCGGGGTCCTGTGCAGTTTCATCTGTTGCTGTACTCGGCTTGCTGCACTGGCAAGGTGTGCACGCGCATCGCCGATCCCGTGGTGTGAAGCCAAGCTCATACTGCGGAACTTTCTCTTCAGGCTCATCGCATCTCTCCGTTTCCATTAGGGTTCCTTCACCGCGTTGTAATCCGCAGCTACAGCTTCCCAGTCAGCCCTCGAAGCTGGTAGGCTTGCCTGCACCAGCTCAAGCAAGCGTCTCATCTCGCCGATACTGTAGTTGGTTGAGCCGTGTTGTTTTGTCATCTAGTCGATGCGCACAGACGAAGTTAGAGCGTATAATGCCAATGTAGCTTGCAAGCCCAGCGTATTCTCCCACCTACTCTCCTCCCTGCGACTTTGTCAATGATTCAAGTGGTGGAAGGTCGCAATAGTGTATCCATATGACCCTGTGAATCAGACCAGAATCAGATGCATTATTTACATCGAGCCTACTTCAACTGCACTTCTGCGTTGGCCTGCTCCCAGCTCAACTGGCTGAGGCGGGTCGTGAGCTGACACTGCGTGTCATTGTATAGCTGTAGATTCGAATACTCGTTGATGTCGACAATGGTCCCAGGCGATGGAAGAAGCTCGGAATCACTTTCAAGATTCCAAAGCGTGGCAGTCAAAAGCAGCGAGTCAATGTCCTGCCGGTTAACTTCGTATGACACCTTAAAAACCTACCAGAATAACAAATAAGTTAGTAGCAGTCAAGCCGCAAAACCATTGTAGGCCAACGTACACTGAGCATATCATCCAGCGTTTCAGGTGCCTGAGCGTCCACAAAGTGCATGCGAATCAGCTTCCACTGCCCGTACGCATGATCCGAAATCCAGAGCAGCTTCATCCGCAGCAAGAGCTTGACCATGGGTTCCTTCCTTCGAAGCACTTCCCGTAGACCTGCCGAATGAGGTCAAATAATCAATCATACCAAATTCACCATTAGTGAGTCGTACCTTCGACACTGGCGACCACTGTCGCTCCTTGCTCTGCCTCAACAGCCCTTGCCCCCAGCAGCTCTCGCATGCGTTGATATGGCGTTGATTTTGTTGACACCACTTCTGCACTCGTACTGGTACTGCTGGTAGGGCCCCCAGGGTCATCCTGGTGCCGCTTTGAAATACGCGGGCTGGTCTTCATGGCCACCTTCACAGACTCGCGACGTGGCTTTCCCACCATCTTAGAAAAATCACAATGGCACTCGGAGTCGAACGGGCTTATGCATGCGGTTTTCCATATTTCATGCTTAAACCCATCGTGGATCACGCTGCACTGTACTGTACTATACTGTACAGTATTGGCGCTCTAGTTGAGATACGAGCCTCTGCATGGTTTGAGGTAGACTCAAGCCTCTTGGGGGACACCAACAGCCCCCCCCCCCCTCTCGCACACAGAGCATCTCTAGAGAATCTTCTGTCGTGGGTTTCGCCATACCAAAGGACTACGCATACACACATGAAACTCATATATTTAAAGCCGAATGAAGCTCCCTTCCGGTCGGGGTACATATCCTATATGGAACTTATACAACTAGATTTCACCCTCGCCTGCAGGGTATTTACGCGTTAGGCGCGCTTAGACTTCGTGCACTCTAGCAAACGAACGCACCTCACGCACGACGGTTCTCTAAGCCCAATGGATCACTGCTTTTTCGATGGACTAAGTGGGTGCATACGCACCTCACCCACGACGGTTCGCCAAGCCCAATGGATCACTGTTTTTTCGGAGGACCAATGGGTGCAGGCGCAGCGCATGATGCGCTACGAACGAAATCTAGCTAAGACTTCATCCTTAGAAAAAACACAATAAATTATGCGTTGCTAAGTCTTGTAGCTGAAGAAAAGTACCGTCATCGGCGATTGAAATCGTCGATAGCTGTATTGATTTATAAGTTATATAGCACAAACACCACATTATACATCTTCTAGGATGCCTAATGTCTAGGTTGATAGATTTATTCGTGTCCGCTAGCACGAATTGTAGCTTACGACGGCAATGATGTCATGGCTCACTATTTTTTCGATGGACCAATGGGTACGAGAGACGACATACCTACGAACTGTAACCGCTTGAACCGAACCAAGCGCTCAGCGATGTTTCGATGGACAGCCAGAGGTGCTGCCATGGAGCATTCCATTTTCAGCGGACCAATAGGTACATAATCCTTCAGTGCGCTCTTGTATATGTAGTGTGGTTCAGATATGATATGTAGCACTGCCCTGATAGCTGGTTTGCATGAAAACCTAGAATAATGACCACCCTCGAGTCTCTTGAGGTCTCGGGCATAAGTATAAGCAAGAACCAGCGCTTATTTTCAAATTTGCCACGCACTGCTCACCCCCCCCCCCGCCCCCACGCATCATCGCCGCCATGAACATTCGTCAGAAGTTTGCTTCGGATGGCAGCATCATCTTCTTCGCCGCTGTGGCCGAAGAGCAAGCGAACGCGTGGAGAGCTATGGCCCGCCCCGTCGACATCTGGTTCACCGACATCCTTGACAACATCATGGAGGATCGAGGTCGTCTTCAGTCTCCAGTGCCTGATCAAGAGGCACGCACCATGGCGCGCATGCTGCAACGATTCTACAAGACTTTCATCCCTGATTCGGAAGCCAAGGATTTGCGCTGGGTGAAGATACCTGCTGGCATGGGTGACCTACCTGTGCGCCGCGAGTTTCGACCAGGTGATGACCCCCTCGATGTTGCCGCTATACCTGGTGGAATGGTTGTCGCTGTGGATGACGACACGTGCTTCTACGTGTATGGGTGGAACCACAACGTTGCTCTCCGGTCCAACCGCAAAGAGATCAAGCTGAACAAAGGTGATGTATTCGTTTATCGTGGCGATTTGATTTTTGCTCCCGTCGGCAACGACACCAACAACGTGTGCATTCATGCATACCTCGACACGCCGACGTCGGACCGTCTCGAGAATCATCAGCCTATCATCGTCCCAACGGTCAATGACACTGCTCGGACGGACGACCCATTCTGCTTTGCGTGGAATTGCACGTTCCGGGGTTCCGGGACCATAGCGGTTCGCCACCACCTGACTCGCTTCCACGGATTCCGCTTTCACGATGCGCCTCTTACTGGGGCGTAAGCCTAGTTGCCAAGCCGTACAACCTAATGACCACCTGGCGCCTTTCGATTAGTTTTTACCCTGTTAGCTAGTAGTTACAATGCAACTAGGGCGTAATATATTTCTTGTTGTCTACATGTTGTTGTTCTGGTAATCTGCTGTCGATGGCAGCCAGACCTTCCGATAATACCGCCTCATACGGATTGCCGTGAGCCTAGAAAATAAGTTACTGCATCAAGATCACTCTTCCTGAAAAATAATTATTGCTGGTGAGCTGGCAATGCTAAGCAATATCAGTTACCAGAACATCTATTGCATTAGCTACTTTCACTACCGTGCTAGAACTCCAGAAGCGTCTATTCTCCTTCAGAAAGAGAACCGCCTCCCGATTCACTGGCAAAATCCCGTGGTGATGATGCGAAAGCGTATGCTTTGCGGCTGAAAAATCGAGCGACGCGAAATTACTAATAATTTACGAAGCTGTGGGTAATAAATAATTTTACGTTACGCAAATTTTGTCAGAATAAGTTATTGTCAAGTTCCAATACCGTAAAAATTGCAATACAGTTATTTATTCGGAGGGTCTGATGGTAGCAAATCATAGTTTTAGGAAAGTATGTGTTTCATGTGAGTTCCTTGTTTCCAGCCAATTCGCTTTGGTATCTCCACCAATACTGCTTGAATTTCTCGGAGCTAACTGAAGTTATATACTGCTGCTGTAGTCTTTGAATTGTTGTACAGCTAAGAAGTTCCTGCCAGCCTTCTTCATTGAAATAAAATAAAATGTTTTGCTATTTCATCGTGCTCAAGAATCCTCAAGTTTAGTGTGCTGTGCAGTGTGCAACACCAACAGGTCAGTGCCTAAAGAAGTCCAGGGTGCTGCTACACCGGCAACAACGCGTACACTTCACCCCAACTCAGGATCAGGTCGCCACACCCACGCATCCGATTAAGTACTTGCAGTTTGGGGCGCGCTGTGTGAGTTCAATATGAATATGACTAAGACGAGACCCAGTACTGTACTGGGTGCCGTGCCTTTCAGCGAACTTTCACTGAAAGGAGTGAAAACTTTTCTTTCACGGTAGTTTTCTTTTGGCCAATGGGGGGCAACCTTGGCGTGATTGAGGGGGGGGTGATCGACTGCCCTGACCAAGCAGTACTTAGTTGACAACACAACAGAATTCGCAACGGCAAACAAGAATGGAGGCCCCGATCGACTGGCAACATGGGATCAACCAGATTCTAGCGGACACCGTGGAGGGTACCTGGGCTTATGCGAAGTATGTGGTGCTACTCTGTGGGCTTCCTGGAGCGGGAAAGAGCGTGTTTAGTGGGGTTTTGGCAGCGGAATTTCGTGAAGCTTTCGAAAGGCAGCGAAACACGGACGGCATCACTCGCCAAGTGCGGGTGTGCGGCTCGGGATTTCACGAAGAGCGCAGAGGATGGGGGCGACAAATGGCAGAAGATGATGTTAAAATATCGTTGCAAGCAGCGGATGTCGTGATCATCGACGAGATGAATTTAACGGCAGCCGATAGGCAGCGAATTATTGACGTGGTGAACTCTGAATGGGCCAGGGACGGGTACGAGGGAGCGGTGGTCACGGTTAAGCTATCGTGTCGTGACGACGCCCATGCGTTTGAATTGAATGAGCGATCGCGGCGCCCGATGCCGCCAGCTATCCTTAGAGTGCTTTTCCAGCAATTCGCCGCCGATACTGAGGTGCCCACAGTCACCGTTGAATCATTCGCGCAGCCAGAGTAAGGCAATTCAGAAGATGTGAACCTCGCCAAACACGCGGAAATAATTGGCCAGATTATTTCAACGTTGGCCAGGTTGCCGGAACCTCGAGGTGTTAGCCTGCTGCTTGCAGTAGCTGTTTGTGAGTTGCGTAACGATGATTCAATAACCCTTTTCATCGCTCTTTAGTATGCTGAGATCTAAGGCCATAGAATGTGAGCTCATACCAGTAAATCCAAGTCAACGCCGACACAGCGTGACACAACGTTGACTGAAAAAGCAAGGCGAAATACACTCGATCTGCTGCTACTAATACCAGCAGTACAATCATTATAGTAATTAGTCAATACAGCGGCTCCCAGCTTGAGAGCGCAGAATAGAAAGCCTACTACAGCGACGACAAAACAAATCGTCAACCAGAATCGAGTCCCCACACGCCGACAGCGCCTATTCACCGAAGGTGTTTTCGCCGCTGTAGGTGACGTAGAGAAGACCATCAGAGTCTTTCTGCTCTTTGTAAATGTTCAACATTAGTGCCGCTAAACCAGAAAAAAACATTTTAAAAAATGATCAATGCGTATTAGATAACACAAATAATGGCATAACATAGTCACATACCTGTGGGTGGGAGGACGCTGTTGATGAAGATGAAGATTGCCTTCTCTGGACTCAGTATGATGCGCTTTCGGATCACGTACACGAATTGGCCGACTGTCAGATCCGCCGGCACCAAGTACTTCTTCTTGTCAATGTCCGGGATGTCGCTACGGTCTGCCTTTTCACAAATCACCTGCACCACGATAACAAGAATACACGAGTTAGATATCACCAGTGAATCTATACCGGTAAAGCATATACACCGGAATCCGGTCAGAGTACTTGAATCGAATGCGTTGGGCTTCGGCTTGGCGCTTCTCTGCAAAATGGCATCGTTGGCTTAATTCTGTGACCGTAGGGGGGGGGGGTCTCGACCAGCTCAAGATCAACGCACCGAACGGGTGTTCCTTCTTGAACGAGCCCATCGTCGCGACGAAAAGGACCGATCCTGAGTCTTCCCAGTATTCGCGGGTGGTGGCCCTGTAGTCGTCCGTGTTGTTGAGCGGCTCGGCGGTACTGGTGCTGGTGGCGCTTCTGCTCACGGAGGCGCGGACGCGGTAGTTCAAGCGATTAGGAAACGTCATCGGCGGTGACGGAGGAATTAAAATGGCTAACTGTAAGTAGATTACAAGTACCCGGATTGTCAAAACGTAAACTGGCTAAGTTGATTACCCCGAATTGTCAAAACGTATACATAAGACAGTTAAGCTGCGCGGCTGTGGCGACTGAAGAGGCACTTGTTTGATCGTAGCGAAACAGAATAGAAGCAATGACAGCTGAAAACAGTACAACAATTCAAAGACTACAGCAGCAGTATATAACTTCAGTTAAGTCGGAGAAATTCAAGCAGTATTGGTGGAGATAGAAAGCAAATTGGCTGGAAACGAGGAACTCACATGAAACACATACTTCTTTCCCCAACAAGAAGTGATCACAAGCCTGTTACATTCCGTTTGAAGTCGAAAAGCTTGCACGTATTCGCGGAGACGTCAGCTTCTAAAATGAAGTGCGAGCAATTGGAAGCACAGTGCGAGGTAGCAGATAGGAAGTCATAACAGCAAGACCAAGAGACATTATATTAAAACTATGCATCATTCGACATACATTTGTAGGGGAAATCAGAATTAATTCAAAACCAAACATCACATTCAATTATGGTCGAAAGGCACTTTCTTAACATTGGCACTTGTACTCACCGCCATAAGAAGTAGCATGCACGACCGCATTGCTCTTCTTCGCGACCTTGGAAAACTCACACATTGATCTTGTCTCGGCAAGCCACACATCGCCCGAATAGCAGCTGGAGATGCCAACGGCTACTTGTCTGGCAGTGGGGATGGCTTGGGCTGTTTAAACGAACGAGCATGGGCAGCCATGCGTTGACGCAGCTCCAGCAGTTCGCGACCTGCACATAAACACAATGTAGCACATTAGACAGTCGGTAATATTCAATACACCACCAAACTGCATTTCGTACGGCGTTGCATCTTCTCGACTTTCACGCTTCGAGCGTGTGCAGTCCGTTGCTGCTGCGCTTCGGTAGACGAGCTCGCCGACGGATTGCTGTCGGGACTGGCTCCTTGACCGTGCGTCGAAGCTTGCTGCGAAGATGTGCCATCGGCACTGGCGGCGCTCGCAGCACTCGATCTACCGATCTCCGTACTGCCCTCAAGGCCGCTCCCTGCTAGCAAGAACTGTCAGATTACGCAGGCTATTAGAGAAAAAACGTATTAACGTTCACATTCCTGAACGAGAAGACTTAGATCTGGTAACGACCGAACCAGATCCAGCTAGTATTCACATAATTCACAGCACAATGTGTCAAGTTCATGTAGAGTGGCACATCTACCCCACACACATGTTTCTCACTGTGCTCACCTTAGACGGAGCGCTGCTTGCTTCCGCTCGCTGGCGTCGTCTTCGTTTTCGCCATCTTGTCAACTGACGTCAAAGCTTGCGCCGCCCAAAACTTTGTGGACACACAGATTTAGTTGCCGCTCGTGGCTGTTTTTTGGAAGGAGAAACAGGCAATGCTGTTTTTTGGAATGCTGTTTTTTTTTTAAGAAAAAAGAGGTAATGCTGTTTTTTGGAATGCTGTTTTTTTAAGAAAAAAGAGGCAATGCTCTTTTTGTAGGGAAAAGATGCAATGCAATTCTCTGGATTTTATATCCAGAGTCCATCCCAATAGGCGAATGGGGTGGTAATCCTTGCATAACGCATACCACCCGTAATCCGATAATAATTGGGCGTGCAATATAATAGTTACAGCCTCCGTTATATACTTACCTCTATCGTAAACATATTATGGTTGTATGTTGACCCATCCACTCAACATTAGGTCAAACTACCCATGATAAATAGTATTCGGTAAAAAGAAATAATCACTTTAGCATTCAATATTATCTTACTGTAAAACCCGTATCCCCGTGATAAATGATTGATCTAGACTCCAATTGAGCAACATTTCACTCGCGGGTTTTACTCCGCAATATCAGCGGTGCTCGGCAGCAAGATCACGAAGGCGCTGCGCAGGACACGCTCAAGCAGCCACGCAGGCCATGAGCAATGTGCACCACTACCCGCCCGCGGACTTCCAGCCGGTCATCAGTCACCTGACCGAGTCCCTGTAGCCCAAGAGCTGAAAGCAGAACCTACAGCTGCTGCTCATGGGCAACGGCGCCAGTGAGCTCATCGACCTGGTGATCCGCAGCGTGCAGCCTGGTAGCTAGCGCTCCAGCAAGGATGACGGCCGTGAGATGATCGCGTGGAGCGACCCCAAGTCCGCGCTCACGTGCCTCGTGAATCCCACGCACCCCGCGGGCGACAAATATGGACGTGGGGTAGATGAAGAGCTACATCGAGACCACGTGCCCCGACGACCACACCATCATCGTCAACAAGATCATGCAGCCGTGGGTGGAGCCGCGGTGGCGCCAGGACTCGACAATCAATAGCGCGAGTGGGTCAAGTAGCTCAACAAGACTCGCCCCATCAACGTCTGGGTCATGACGAGCTGGACCAAGATCTGGTCGTGCAAGGGGCAGCGCATCGGCAGCGTCGTATCGCCCACGCCCCGCACGCCGCCAAGATTAAGCGTAAACAGGTGCCGTGGTCGGACACCTTGATGACGCTGGCCTTTGTGTTCGCCGTGGTCAAGGACGACGCCTACCTGCAGCAGACGTCGGACGTGACCCCCCCCCCCCCCCCCCGGTGGCGCAGCAGCGCCGTCCAGCAGCTGTCCAAGCACTTCCCCACGCGGGAGTTCTTCGGCAAGCCCTTCCTGTCCTGAATCTAAATCGACACCAAGTCCGTCGACACGTGCGAGCAGGTCTGCAATCTGGCAAAGAACCACGGTGTACCCGTGCGCAGCGGCAAGCCCGGCTACAACCTCCCCGCCTTCTTGCGCATCGCCGTCCGCAGTCCGAAGCAGACAGCCGTGCTGCACCGGGTTGAAGCGGCAGTGCGGCGGGTACCGGATGGGGCCCATCCGATGGGCACGTTCGCGAACGCCGCATTCATCTCCGACAGCGCCATCTCGCCCGCCGTATCAAACAGCGACAGCAACGAGAACAATTCGCGTTCAGAGGTGTGCACTGCTACTGAGATGAATGAGATGAAGAAACAATTCGAGCAGCAAGCACATGAGATTGGTGCGTTGTAGCAATAACCGCAAGCGCTTCACAATCTGGTTGTTATGTACCCTTCCTGCTACTGTAACAACTATTCACAGTCGTTCGTGCTATTAACGAAAATCGTTTTTACAATCATCTTGACATTTTTTTTTCATTGTTTATCAAAATTACTCTTGGTGATCAATCTTTGCAGCTGAAACACCTCGTGCGCTCACAACGCGCTGCTGTTTGTGTAGAGCTGTTCCGTGCGAAGTCGCAGCTTTGTTCGTCTAGCGCAGTTGAAATGGCTACGCCCATGAAAAACGATAGTTTGAAGGAAATCACATATTACAGGTGTTGTTTTTGATACACCAGTTATCTCACACGAAACACATAACCTTGAGCTACTGCGCGACAACCGGCAGAAGACAACAGCCACGATGGCAAAAGACGCCGGCCACATCGATGGCTCTTCCGAGGGCCCAGCGTTACCGAGTAGTTTGCTTGGGGCGTCCTCTTCCGGAGCCAAGCGCAAGCGCGACCAAGACTCCGGGCCGATCGACAGAGCTTCGGCGACAAGCGGCAAGAAACCCCGCAAAGAAAGATCGGCGAAGCCAACCAGCAATGTAAGGATGACGACCCGACAGGCGGCTAAACGTGCTGGGCGTGAGGCAAGCCTCCCAAGCAATGCTGATGACGGCGGTGTGGCCAGCGGTGCTTCCGGCGACAACGACTGCGAGGCAGCATCAGTTGCAGGAGCAATCCAAGACTCGGACGACTCCATTTTGACGCTGGACGAGGTCGAAGAAGCTTGCAAAGCGTTGCAGCAAATGTTCGATCGGCAGAAGGGTGTCAAGCGCCAAATAGAACGCTGAAGACAAGCAGAGAAGTTCAAGTTGAGCTCCTCGCAAATTGTGCTGCTCGCGAATCGATACAAGGCGGCCAGAAATCGCGGCGGGCAAGTTGACTACGAGAAAGCATCAACAAATAGGAATTTTGATAATTTCACGGGGCATGCTGACAAGTTGAAAGCATATGAAGGCCATGTGATATCGATGTTGAAGAAGGCGCTGCAACAGAAGCGAGCACTTGACGCTGGGTGCCGCAAGAAAACACAAGAGGAAGGGACTGAAGAGCTGGTAACGCGTGAGGCACAGCATCTACAGCAAATCGCAACGCTACAGAACCACATACGGAACCTGGAAGCTCAAGCGAACTCTGACAACATGCAAGCAGAGAATCGCGATTTGGAAAACACCAACAAGCAGCTTCATGCTGCCTTGAAGCGATCAGAAGAAGACTGTAACAAGGCCCAGGGAAATGCCCGTCAGGCAAGTGAGCTTCAGCTGCAGCTCGCAACAGTTCAAGAAAAAAACACCAAGCTAAAGAAGAAAAACACCAAGCTCAAGAAGAAACTACAGAGCCAAAAAGCTGCAAAACAGCCGAGCCAAACCACGACGTGGCTGGAAACCCGAGCATCTAAACTGGAATTGAACGAGCAGCGGTTGGAGACTGCCAAGTTCAAGCTGCAATTGAGAGAAAACAAGTTGAGCAGCAAAGAAGAGGAGCTGGAGAAGAAACGTGTAGCACTGGAGAAGAAACGTGTAGCATTGCAGCAACAAGAGCAAGGCCAAAACGATGAGCGAAGTCGCTTGAAAGCTCAGCGCTTCATGTTGGATAAGGAAATCAAACGTCATGACGAAAAGGCGACAACGGATAAACAAGCACATGAAAAGGATATGATGGAGCAAAAAGCAATGCTGGACGAGATTACGAAGAAGAAGGACGCGCTAGCTTCACATGAATATCTCAAGAAAACTGCCGACGACTGGAAACAGAAGTGTATCCGAGCTGAAAACGAGGCGGAAGCGGCAAGGGTGCCCTACGCGACTTTGGAAAGTCTTCAAGATGATAACCGATTCATGAAAACAATTGTGGATTCGCTCGATGCCTGTTGCAGCACCGAACGGCGCATTGACGATTTCGCCAAGCACCGGATTAACGACTGTACGTAGCTGGTGCTCTGAATTATTGCGGTTTATTTTTACTAACAGGTTGCTAAATTTGCCTCTATAGTTCAAACAATGCCAAGAAAGAGCAGACGCGAGTTCATATCAGTTGCCTGGAACGTTTTGATCGCCATCACGCAAGCTGGTTAAATGATCGATTCACTGCGTTTGTCCGCGACCGGAATCGCATTTGCCATGATAATGGTGTGTTGCAGGTGGACCGCAACAGATTCCTTCGCGTGTGCGACGACATAAAACAAGACTTGGATCAGCTCGATGGGGACACGCGCCTTGCGCACCTGCTTCTCTAATTTGAATTTGAATTGATGTTTCATTTGACTACTTCGCGAGATCTTGTTTCATTTGACTACTTCGCGAGATCTTGATAAAGAATTATGACTTGTTGTATATGAAAGACAACAACGGGCAATGCTGTTTTTATCAGGAAAAAGAGGCAATGCTGTTTTTTTTAGAAAAAAGGTGCAATGCTGGTTTGCCACATATGAGTTGCATATAAGAAAGACAATAACGGGGTAACTTAATTCAACAAAGTATATTGCTCGATTAGTAGCGCCAGCTCCGCCCTACTTCCGGGGTCATGAACCGCCTGCTCGGCAGCGGCAGTATGCGATCCGCGGCGCGGACGCCGCCACCATCTTCGGTCACGCGTGCCGGACACCGCTGCAACAGCAATAAGCAAAACAATACAGGTCCGTTAGCACCGCCAAAGCCGCCATGCACGCCTCCAACAGCCACGAACCTTGCTGCTGGGGAGCTGCAGCATGCGATCCGCAGCGCGGACGCCGCCACCATCTTCGGTCACGCGTGCCGGACACCGCTGCAACAGCAACAAGCAAAACAATACAGGTCCGTCAGCACCGCCAAAGCCGCCATGGACGCCACCAACAGCCACGAACCTTGCTGCTGGGGAGCTGCAGCATGCGATCCGCAGCGCGGACGCCGCCACCATCTTCGGTCACGCGTGCACGACACCGCTGTAGCATGCAAAAGGAATACAGATCAATCGTTAGCACCGCCACCAACGCCATGCACGCCATCGACGGCCACGAACCTTGCTGCTGGCCAACAGCAGCTTGACATGCTTGAGCTCAAGCTCGGACGCCGCCACCACGCTGCCGGACACCGCTATAGCATACCAAATCAATACAGATCCATCGTTAGCGACGCAACCAACGCCATGCACGCCACCAAACGACCACGAACCTTGCTGCTGGCCAGCCGCAGTTTGCCATGCTCGAGCTCGAGCACGGACGCCGCCACCACGCTGCCGGACGCCGCTGTAGCATGCAAAATCAATGCAGAACAATCGTTAGCACCGCCACCAACGCCATGCACGCCACCAAACGACCACGAACCTTGCTGCTGGCCAGCCGCAGCTTGCCATGCTCGAGCTCGAGCTCGGACGCCGCCACCACGCTGCCGGACGCCGCTGTAGCATGCAAAATCAATGCAGAACAATCGTTAGCACCGCCACCAACGCCATGCACGCCACCAAACGACCACAAACCTTGCTGCTGGCCAGCCGCAGTTTGCCATGCTCGAGCTCGAGCACGGACGCCGCCACCACGCTGCCGGACGCCGCTGTAGCATGCAAAATCAATGCAGAACAATCGTTAGCACCGCCACCAACGCCATGCACGCCACCAAACGACCACAAACCTTGCTGCTGGCCAGCCGCAGCTTGCCATGCTCGAGCTCGAGCTCGGACGCCGCCACCACGCTGCCGGACGCCGCTGTAGCATGCAAAATCAATGCAGAACAATCGTTAGCACCGCCACCAACGCCACCAACGCCACCAAACGACCACGAACCTTGCTGCTGGCCAGCCGCAGCTTGCCATGCTCGAGCTCGAGCACGGACGCCGCCACCACGCTGCCGGACGCCGCTGTAGCATGCAAAATCAATGCAGAACAATCGTTAGCACCGCCACCAACGCCATGCACGCCACCAAACGACCACGAACCTTGCTGCTGGCCAGCCGCAGCTTGCCATGCTCGAGCTCGAGCTCGGACGCCGCCACCACGCTGCCGGACGCCGCTGTAGCATGCAAAATCAATGCAGAACAATCGTTAGCACCGCCACCAACGCCATGTACGCCGCCACCAACCACGAACCTTGCTTCCGGGCGTTGCGTTCCGCGGCGACGTTCCCTGTAAAATGCAAAAACGAAGAATGAGGGTGAGTCATGCACGGCGCCCGCCCGACCACGTACCGCAGTGGTCCATTAATTTTTCCATGGGCCACGAGTACGTACCGTATTGACCCTTGGCCGCCCTCCCATCACCCTTGGCCTGCTTCTTTGGCGCTCTGCGGCTGCATGCGCGTCACTTGCGTGCGGCGCTGTGGCGCTCTGCGCCGGGCATGGTCCCTCGCATCCCCCCGCGCGCCGTGTGCTTCAAGGTGGCGTGCCGGAAATGGAAGTTTTTCGTGTGTGCCACACGAAAATACCGCGATACCGGGTCGGTTTGGGTGCCTTACGGACCATTTCACGTAGAATTCTATGTACGCTACACACTATTGTGTGGTTACACATTCTGTGATTACACTAATACCGGTATTTGTGTCAAAACTTACGTTTTGGCCCTACGATGTCCGATACTATACATAGTTCTTACGAACTACGAACTAACGCCACCTAATGCCCGTGATCGACTTGCTATCCTTACCGTAGTAGCCGACTTCTTTGCGGTCTGAGTTGATGCCTATAGCGCCGAGTCCAGACCGCGAGCCCTCATGGTTACACCGTGTTTGCAGCCAGCTGCAGCGAGCTGGGCTTCGGCCGACTGGCTAACCAGTGCGCTACATCCACTGTAGCGCGTCCACTGATCGCTGCCCATTTTGTCCCACCAGTTGGTGAGGCATGGGCGTCCCACTCAATGTGAGCATTCGTTGTTTGAGCCACCGACGCGAGAGTTCTGGTGGTGGTGTTGTGCTCTCGGGCATGCGTTGTCCAAGAGCTGGCGTTTACCGCGTCCGCAAGACGACGCGTCTTCCAGTAGATACCTTTCAGAGGTTTCCCTCGCGGTGGCAGCCGCATTCCGTGGTACCGGATGGTGACATCGTGGTCACCGATGACGTGAATGTTCCGCCATCTGTGGTGAAAACATATCTTGAGTCCTTTAAGCAGCCCGATGTGCGACACCATTCCAGCTGACGCGTTCCCACCCTGGATGATGGCCCCGCACATGTATTTGATGGGGAAGTGACCAGTCATAGTGTGCACGTCCACAATCAGCACTCCACTACCGGCCTGTGTCAAGTCGCTCTTGGCGGTGCCGCCGAACAAAACCAGAGTGCAATGATCCTCTTCAATGTCCTCGCAGGGCCGCCCCGTCCATGGTTTGCTTAGTCCTTGCCGAATAATCTGGCTCAGCCGGGCACTGATGTCCCGTTTTAGTCGTCCCAATGCCGAGTGGACTAGAGTTGAGTATCCTTCACGGAGGCGCGTAACTAGTCCACGTGTGTGGTGTTCCTCTGAGGTATTATTGAGATGGTGGAAATATGCCACACGCCACCGCCAGACGCTTAGTAGATATAATGCGGCCCCCAATCGCCAGCAGCCCTCGATGACCCTGTCAATTGTATCTCCAATGTCCGCGATGTCTGCGTCTGCCAATCCCGCTAGGGTTTGCCCGATGTCGGCTAGTAGTCGCTTGGGTAAAGCTGGTAGTGTCAGAGAGAAAATAGCCTCCTCATTCGAGGCCAGCTTGAGTCCCGCCGTCTCCCATTTCGTCACAAGTATCCGTCTTAGTTGTTGAGCCGCTGGGCATGTCCAAAAGATGTGCAGTAAACTCACTCTGCCGATGCGTACGCAGGAGGCGTGGGGGCAGCCCATGCCTGCATCCAGTGGATTGTACGCAGATAGGGCGTGGTGTTTGATCCGAAATTCGTAGTTCGTAAGAACTATGTATAGTATCGGACATCGTAGGGCCAAAACGTAAGTTTTGACACAAATACCGGTATTAGTGTAATCACAGAATGTGTAACCACACAATAGTGTGTAGCGTACATAGAATTCTACGTGAAATGGTCCGTAAGGCACCCAAACCGACCCGGTATCGCGGTATTTTCGTGTGGCACACACGAAAAACTTCCATTTCCGGCACGCCACCTTGAAGCACACGGCGCGCGGGGGGATGCGAGGGACCATGCCCGGCGCAGAGCGCCACAGCGCCGCACGCAAGTGACGCGCATGCAGCCGCAGAGCGCCAAAGAAGCAGGCCAAGGGTGATGGGAGGGCGGCCAAGGGTCAATACGGTACGTACTCGTGGCCCATGGAAAAATTAATGGACCACTGCGGTACGTGGTCGGGCGGGCGCCGTGCATGACTCACCCTCATTCTTCGTTTTTGCATTTTACAGGGAACGTCGCCGCGGAACGCAACGCCCGGAAGCAAGGTTCGTGGTTGGTGGCGGCGTACATGGCGTTGGTGGCGGTGCTAACGATTGTTCTGCATTGATTTTGCATGCTACAGCGGCGTCCGGCAGCGTGGTGGCGGCGTCCGAGCTCGAGCTCGAGCATGGCAAGCTGCGGCTGGCCAGCAGCAAGGTTCGTGGTCGTTTGGTGGCGTGCATGGCGTTGGTGGCGGTGCTAACGATTGTTCTGCATTGATTTTGCATGCTACAGCGGCGTCCGGCAGCGTGGTGGCGGCGCCCAAGCTCGAGCTCGAGCATGGCAAGCTGCGGCTGGCCAGCAGCAAGGGGTTCGTGGTCGTTTGGTGGCGTTGGTGGCGTTGGTGGCGGTGCTAACGATTGTTCTGCATTGGTTTTGTGTGCTACAGCGGCGTCGAGGCTGGTGGCGGCGTCCGAGCTCGAGCATGGCAAGCTGCGGTTGGCCAGCAGCAAGGTTCGTGGTCGTTGCTGGCGGTGCTAACGATTGTTCTGCATTGGTTTTGTGTGTTACAGCGGCGGCGTCAAGGCTGGTGGCTGCGTCCAAGCTCGGGCATGGCAAGTTGCGGCTGGCCAGCAGCAAGGTTCGTGCTCGATTTGTAGCGTTGCTGGCGTTGGTGGCGGTGCTAACGATTGTTCTGCATTGGTTTTGTGTGCTGCAGCGGCGTCGAGGCTGGTGGTGGCGTCCGAGCTCGAGCATGGCAAGCTGCGGCTGGCCAGCAGCAAGGTTCGTGGTCGGCGATGGCGTGCATGGCGTTGGTGGCGTCGCTAACGATGGATCTGTATTGATTTTGTATGCTATAGCGGTGTCCGGCAGCGTGGTGGCGGCGTCCGAGCTTGAGCTCGAGCATGTCAAGCTGCTGTTGGCCAGCAGCAAGGTTCGTGGCCGTCGATGGCGTGCATGGCGTTGGTGGCGGTGCTAACGATTGTTCTGCATTGATTTTGCATGCTACAGCGGTGTCGTGCACGCGTGACCGAAGATGGTGGCGGCGTCCGCGCTGCGGATCGCATGCTGCAGCTCCCCAGCAGCAAGGTTCGTGGCTGTTGGTGGCGTCCATGGCGGCTTTGGCGGTGCTAACGGACCTGTATTGTTTCGCTTGTTGCTGTTGCAGCGGTGTCCGGCACGCGTGACCTAAGATGGTGGCGGCGTCCGCGCTGCGGATCGCATGCTGCAGCTCCCCAGCAGCAAGGTTCGTGGCTGTTGGTGGCGTGCATGGCGGCTTTGGCGGTGCTAACGGACCTGTATTGTTTTGCTTATTGCTGTTGCAGCGGTGTCCGGCACGCGTGACCGAAGATGGTGGCGGCGTCCGCGCCGCGGATCGCATACTGCCGCTGCCGAGCAGGCGGTTCATGACCCCGGAAGTAGGGCGGAGCTGGCGCTACTAATCGAGCAATATACTTTGTTGAATTAAGTTACCCCGTTATTGTCTTTCTTATATGCAACTCATATGTGGCAAACCAGCATTGCACCTTTTTTCTAAAAAAAACAGCATTGCCTCTTTTTCCTGATAAAAACAGCATTGCCCGTTGTTGTCTTTCATATACAACAAGTCATAATTCTTTATCAAGATCTCGCGAAGTAGTCAAATGAAACATCAATTCAAATTCAAATTAGAGAAGCAGGTGCGCAAGGCGCGTGTCCCCATCGAGCTGATCCAAGTCTTGTTTTATGTCGTCGCACACGCGAAGGAATCTGTTGCGGTCCACCTGCAACACACCATTATCATGGCAAATGCGATTCCGGTCGCGGACAAACGCAGTGAATCGATCATTTAACCAGCTTGCGTGATGGCGATCAAAACGTTCCAGGCAACTGATATGAACTCGCGTCTGCTCTTTCTTGGCATTGTTTGAACTATAGAGGCAAATTTAGCAACCTGTTAGTAAAAATAAACCGCAATAATTCAGAGCACCAGCTACGTACAGTCGTTAATCCGGTGCTTGGCGAAATCGTCAATGCGCCGTTCGTTGCTGCAACAGGCATCGAGCGAATCCACAATTGTTTTCATGAATCGGTTATCATCTTGAAGACTTTCCAAAGTCGCGTAGGGCACCCTTGCCGCTTCCGCCTCGTTTTCAGCTCGGATACACTTCTGTTTCCAGTCGTCGGCAGTTTTCTTGAGATATTCATGTCAAGCTAGCGCGTCCTTCTTCTTCGTAATCTCGTCCAGCATTGCTTTTTGCTCCATCATATCCTTTTCATGTGCTTGTTTATCCGTTGTCGCCTTTTCGTCATGACGTTTGATTTCCTTATCCAACATGAAGCGCTGAGCTTTCAAGCGACTTCGCTCATCGTTTTGGCCTTGCTCTTGTTGCTGCAATGCTACACGTTTCTTCTCCAGTGCTACACGTTTCTTCTCCAGCTCCTCTTCTTTGCTGCTCAACTTGTTTTCTCTCAATTGCAGCTTGAACTTGGCAGTCTCCAACCGCTGCTCGTTCAATTCCAGTTTAGATGCTCGGGTTTCCAGCCACGTCGTGGTTTGGCTCGGCTGTTTTGCAGCTTTTTGGCTCTGTAGTTTCTTCTTGAGCTTGGTGTTTTTCTTCTTTAGCTTGGTGTTTTTTTCTTGAACTGTTGCGAGCTGCAGCTGAAGCTCACTTGCCTGACGGGCATTTCCCTGGGCCTTGTTACAGTCTTCTTCTGATCGCTTCAAGGCAGCATGAAGCTGCTTGTTGGTGTTTTCCAAATCGCGATTCTCTGCTTGCATGTTGTCAGAGTTCGCTTGAGCTTCCAGGTTCCGTATGTGGTTCTGTAGCGTTGCGATTTGCTGTAGATGCTGTGCCTCACGCGTTACCAGCTCTTCAGTCCCTTCCTCTTGTGTTTTCTTGCGGCACCCAGCGTCAAGTGCTCGCTTCTGTTGCAGCGCCTTCTTCAACATCGATATCACATGGCCTTCATATGCTTTCAACTTGTCAGCATGCCCCGTGAAATTATCAAAATTCCTATTTGTTGATGCTTTCTCGTAGTCAACTTGCCCGCCGCGATTTCTGGCCGCCTTGTATCGATTCGCGAGCAGCACAATTTGCGAGGAGCTCAACTTGAACTTCTCTGCTTGTCTTCAGCGTTCTATTTGGCGCTTGCCACCCTTCTGCCGATCGAACATTTGCTGCAACGCTTTGCAAGCTTCTTCGACCTCGTCCAGCGTCAAAATGGAGTCGTCCGAGTCTTGGATTGCTCCTGCAACTGATGCTGCCTCGCAGTCGTTGTCGCCGGAAGCACCGCTGGCCACACCGCCGTCATCAGCATTGCTTGGGAGGCTTGCCTCACGCCCAGCACGTTTAGCCGCCTGTCGGGTCGTCATCCTTACATTGCTGGTTGGCTTCGCCGATCTTTCTTTGCGGGGTTTCTTGCCGCTTGTCGCCGAAGCTCTGTCGATCGGCCCGGAGTCTTGGTCGCGCTTGCGCTTGGCTCCGGAAGAGGACGCCCCAAGCAAACTACTCGGTAACGCTGGGCCCTCGGAAGAGCCATCGATGTGGCCGGCGTCTTTTGCCATCGTGGCTGTTGTCTTCTGCCGGTTGTCGCGCAGTAGCTCAAGGTTATGTGTTTCGTGTGAGATAACTGGTGTATCAAAAACAACACCTGTAATATGTGATTTCCTTCAAACTATCGTTTTTCATGGGCGTAGCCATTTCAACTGCGCTAGACGAACAAAGCTGCGACTTCGCACGGAACAGCTCTACACAAACAGCAGCGCGTTGTGAGCGCACGAGGTGTTTCAGCTGCAAAGATTGATCACCAAGAGTAATTTTGATAAACAATGAAAAAAAAATGTCAAGATGATTGTAAAAACGATTTTCGTTAATAGCACGAACGACTGTGAATAGTTGTTACAGTAGCAGGAAGGGTACATAACAACCAGATTGTGAAGCGCTTGCGGTTATTGCTACAACGCACCAATCTCATGTGCTTGCTGCTCGAATTGTTTCTTCATCTCATTCATCTCAGTAGCAGTGCACACCTCTGAACGCGAATTGTTCTCGTTGCTGTCGCTGTTTGATACGGCGGGCGAGATGGCGCTGTCGGAGATGAATGCGGCGTTCGCGAACGTGCCCATCGGATGGGCCCCATCCGGTACCCGCCGCACTGCCGCTTCAACCCGGTGCAGCACGGCTGTCTGCTTCGGACTGCGGACGGCGATGCGCAAGAAGGCGGGGAGGTTGTAGCCGGGCTTGCCGCTGCGCACGGGTACACCGTGGTTCTTTGCCAGATTGCAGACCTGCTCGCACGTGTCGACGGACTTGGTGTCGATTTAGATTCAGGACAGGAAGGGCTTGCCGAAGAACTCCCGCGTGGGGAAGTGCTTGGACAGCTGCTGGACGGCGCTGCTGCGCCACCGGGGGGGGGGGGGGGGGGGGGGTCACGTCCGACGTCTGCTGCAGGTAGGCGTCGTCCTTGACCACGGCGAACACAAAGGTCAGCGTCATCAAGGTGTCCGACCACGGCACCTGTTTACGCTTAATCTTGGCGGCGTGCGGGGCGTGGGCGATACGACGCTGCCGATGCGCTGCCCCTTGCACGACCAGATCTTGGTCCAGCTCGTCATGACCCAGACGTTGATGGGGCGAGTCTTGTTGAGCTACTTGACCCACTCGCGCTATTGATTGTCGAGTCCTGGCGCCACCGCGGCTCCACCCACGGCTGCATGATCTTGTTGACGATGATGGTGTGGTCGTCGGGGCACGTGGTCTCGATGTAGCTCTTCATCTGCCCCACGTCCATATTTGTCGCCCGCGGGGTTCGTGGGATTCACGAGGCACGTGAGCGCGGACTTGGGGTCGCTCCACGCGATCATCTCACGGCCGTCATCCTTGCTGGAGCGCTAGCTGCCAGGCTGCACGCTGCGGATCACCAGGTCGATGAGCTCACTGGCGCCGTTGCCCATGAGCAGCAGCTATAGGTTCTGCTTTCAGCTCTTGGGCTACAGGGACTCGGTCAGGTGACTGATGACCGGCTGGAAGTCCGCGGGTGGGTAGTGGTGCACACGGGCGGGTAGTGGTGCACATTGCTCATGGCCTGCGTGGCTGCTTGAGCGTGTCCTGCGCAGCGCCTTCGTGATCTTGCTGCCGAGCACCGCTGATATTGCGGAGTAAAACCCGCGAGTGAAATGTTGCTCAATTGGAGTCTAGATCAATCATTTATCACGGGGATACGGGTTTTACAGTAAGATAATATTGAATGCTAAAGTGATTATTTCTTTTTACCGAATACTATTTATCATGGGTAGTTTGACCTAATGTTGAGTGGATGGGTCAACATACAACCATAATATGTTTACGATAGAGGTAAGTATATAACGGAGGCTGTAACTATTATATTGCACGCCCAATTATTATCGGATTACGGGTGGTATGCGTTATGCAAGGATTACCACCCCATTCGCCTATTGGGATGGACTCTGGATATAAAATCCAGAGAATTGCATTGCATCTTTTCCCTACAAAAAGAGCATTGCCTCTTTTTTCTTAAAAAAACAGCATTCCAAAAAACAGCATTACCTCTTTTTTCTTTAAAAAAAACAGCATTCCAAAAAACAGCATTGCCTGTTTCTCCTTCCAAAAAACAGCCACGAGCGGCAACTAAATCTGTGTGTCCACAAAGTTTTGGGCGGCGCAAGCTTTGACGTTAGTTGACAAGATGGCGAAAACGAAGACGACGCCAGCGAGCGGAAGCAAGCAGCGCTCCGTCTAAGGTGAGCACAGTGAGAAACATGTGTGTGGGGTAGATGTGCCACTCTACATGAACTTGACACATTGTGCTGTGAATTATGTGAATACTAGCTGGATCTGGTTCGGTCGTTACCAGATCTAAGTCTTCTCGTTCAGGAATGTGAACGTTAATACGTTTTTTTCTCTAATAGCCTGCGTAATCTGACAGTTCTTGCTAGCAGGGAGCGGCCTTGAGGGCAGTACGGAGATCGGTAGATCGAGTGCTGCGAGCGCCGCCAGTGCCGATGGCACATCTTCGCAGCAAGCTTCGACGCACGGTCAAGGAGCCAGTCCCGACAGCAATCCGTCGGCGAGCTCGTCTACCGAAGCGCAGCAGCAACGGACTGCACACGCTCGAAGCGTGAAAGTCGAGAAGATGCAACGCCGTACGAAATGCAGTTTGGTGGTGTATTGAATATTACCGACTGTCTAATGTGCTACATTGTGTTTATGTGCAGGTCGCGAACTGCTGGAGCTGCGTCAACGCATGGCTGCCCATGCTCGTTCGTTTAAACAGCCCAAGCCATCCCCACTGCCAGACAAGTAGCCGTTGGCATCTCCAGCTGCTATTCGGGCGATGTGTGGCTTGCCGAGACAAGATCAATGTGTGAGTTTTCCAAGGTCGCGAAGAAGAGCAATGCGGTCGTGCATGCTACTTCTTATGGCGGTGAGTACAAGTGCCAATGTTAAGAAAGTGCCTTTCGACCATAATTGAATGTGATGTTTGGTTTTGAATTAATTCTGATTTCCCCTACAAATGTATGTCGAATGATGCATAGTTTTAATATAATGTCTCTTGGTCTTGCTGTTATGACTTCCTATCTGCTACCTCGCACTGTGCTTCCAATTGCTCGCACTTCATTTTAGAAGCTGACGTCTCCGCGAATACGTGCAAGCTTTTCGACTTCAAACGGAATGTAACAGGCTTGTGATCACTTCTTGTTGGGGAAAGAAGTATGTGTTTCATGTGAGTTCCTCGTTTCCAGCCAATTTTCTTTCTATCTCCACCAATACTGCTTGAATTTCTCCGACTTAACTGAAGTTATATACTGCTGCTGTAGTCTTTGAATTGTTGTACTGTTTTCAGCTGTCATTGCTTCTATTCTGTTTCGCTACGATCAAACAAGTGCCTCTTCAGTCGCCACAGCCGCGCAGCTTAACTGTCTTATGTATACGTTTTGACAATTCGGGGTAATCAACTTAGCCAGTTTACGTTTTGACAATCCGGGTACTTGTAATCTACTTACAGTTAGCCATTTTAATTCCTCCGTCGCCGCCGATGACGTTTCCTAATCGCTTGAACTACCGCGTCCGCGCCTCCGTGAGCAGAAGCGCCACCAGCACCAGTACCGCCGAGCCGCTCAACAACACGGACGACTACAGGGCCACCACCCGCGAATACTGGGAAGACTTAGGATCGGTCCTTTTCGTCGCGACGATGGGCTCAATGTTGAGTGGATGGGTCAACATACAACCATAATATGTTTACGATAGAGGTAAGTATATAACGGAGGCTGTAACTATTTTATTGCACGCCCAATTATTATCGGATTACGGGTGGTATGCGTTATGCAAGGATTACCACCCCATTCGCCTATTGGGATGGACTCTGGATATAAAATCCAGAGAATTGCATTGCATCTTTTCCCTACAAAAAGAGCATTGCCTCTTTTTTCTTAAAACAACAGCATTCCAAAAAACAGCATTACCTCTTTTTTCTTTAAAAAAAACAGCATTCCAAAAAACAGCATTGCCTGTTTCTCCTTCCAAAAAACAGCCACGAGCGGCAACTAAATCTGTGTGTCCACAAAGTTTTGGGCGGCGCAAGCTTTGACGTCAGTTGACAAGATGGCGAAAACGAAGACGACGCCAGCGAGCGGAAGCAAGCAGCGCTCCGTCTAAGGTGAGCACAGTGAGAAACATGTGTGTGGGGTAGATGTGCCACTCTACATGAACTTGACACATTGTGCTGTGAATTATGTGAATACTAGCTGGATCTGGTTCGGTCGTTACCAGATCTAAGTCTTCTCGTTCAGGAATGTGAACGTTAATACGTTTTTTCTCTAATAGCCTGCGTAATCTGACAGTTCTTGCTAGCAGGGAGCGGCCTTGAGGGCAGTACGGAGATCGGTAGATCGAGTGCTGCGAGCGCCGCCAGTGCCGATGGCACATCTTCGCAGCAAGCTTCGACGCACGGTCAAGGAGCCAGTCCCGACAGCAATCCGTCGGCGAGCTCGTCTACCGAAGCGCAGCAGCAACGGACTGCACACGCTCGAAGCGTGAAAGTCGAGAAGATGCAACGCCGTACGAAATGCAGTTTGGTGGTGTATTGAATATTACCGACTGTCTAATGTGCTACATTGTGTTTATGTGCAGGTCGCGAACTGCTGGAGCTGCGTCAACGCATGGCTGCCCATGCTCGTTCGTTTAAACAGCCCAAGCCATCCCCACTGCCAGACAAGTAGCCGTTGGCATCTCCAGCTGCTATTCGGGCGATGTGTGGCTTGCCGAGACAAGATCAATGTGTGAGTTTTCCAAGGTCGCGAAGAAGAGCAATGCGGTCGTGCATGCTACTTCTTATGGCGGTGAGTACAAGTGCCAATGTTAAGAAAGTGCCTTTCGACCATAATTGAATGTGATGTTTGGTTTTGAATTAATTCTGATTTCCCCTACAAATGTATGTCGAATGATGCATAGTTTTAATATAATGTCTCTTGGTCTTGCTGTTATGACTTCCTATCTGCTACCTCGCACTGTGCTTCCAATTGCTCGCACTTCATTTTAGAAGCTGACGTCTCCGCGAATACGTGCAAGCTTTTCGACTTCAAACGGAATGTAACAGGCTTGTGATCACTTCTTGTTGGGGAAAGAAGTATGTGTTTCATGTGAGTTCCTCGTTTCCAGCCAATTTTCTTTCTATCTCCACCAATACTGCTTGAATTTCTCCGACTTAACTGAAGTTATATACTGCTGCTGTAGTCTTTGAATTGTTGTACTGTTTTCAGCTGTCATTGCTTCTATTCTGTTTCGCTACGATCAAACAAGTGCCTCTTCAGTCGCCACAGCCGCGCAGCTTAACTGTCTTATGTATACGTTTTGACAATTCGGGGTAATCAACTTAGCCAGTTTACGTTTTGACAATCCGGGTACTTGTAATCTACTTACAGTTAGCCATTTTAATTCCTCCGTCGCCGCCGATGACGTTTCCTAATCGCTTGAACTACCGCGTCCGCGCCTCCGTGAGCAGAAGCGCCACCAGCACCAGTACCGCCGAGCCGCTCAACAACACGGACGACTACAGGGCCACCACCCGCGAATACTGGGAAGACTTAGGATCGGTCCTTTTCGTCGCGACGATGGGCTCAATGTTGAGTGGATGGGTCAACATACAACCATAATATGTTTACGATAGAGGTAAGTATATAACGGAGGCTGTAACTATTTTATTGCACGCCCAATTATTATCGGATTACGGGTGGTATGCGTTATGCAAGGATTACCACCCCATTCGCCTATTGGGATGGACTCTGGATATAAAATCCAGAGAATTGCATTGCATCTTTTCCCTACAAAAAGAGCATTGCCTCTTTTTTCTTAAAACAACAGCATTCCAAAAAACAGCATTACCTCTTTTTTCTTTTAAAAAAACAGCATTCCAAAAAACAGCATTGCCTGTTTCTCCTTCCAAAAAACAGCCACGAGCGGCAACTAAATCTGTGTGTCCACAAAGTTTTGGGCGGCGCAAGCTTTGACGTCAGTTGACAAGATGGCGAAAACGAAGACGACGCCAGCGAGCGGAAGCAAGCAGCGCTCCGTCTAAGGTGAGCACAGTGAGAAACATGTGTGTGGGGTAGATGTGCCACTCTACATGAACTTGACACATTGTGCTGTGAATTATGTGAATACTAGCTGGATCTGGTTCGGTCGTTACCAGATCTAAGTCTTCTCGTTCAGGAATGTGAACGTTAATACGTTTTTTCTCTAATAGCCTGCGTAATCTGACAGTTCTTGCTAGCAGGGAGCGGCCTTGAGGGCAGTACGGAGATCGGTAGATCGAGTGCTGCGAGCGCCGCCAGTGCCGATGGCACATCTTCGCAGCAAGCTTCGACGCACGGTCAAGGAGCCAGTCCCGACAGCAATCCGTCGGCGAGCTCGTCTACCGAAGCGCAGCAGCAACGGACTGCACACGCTCGAAGCGTGAAAGTCGAGAAGATGCAACGCCGTACGAAATGCAGTTTGGTGGTGTATTGAATATTACCGACTGTCTAATGTGCTACATTGTGTTTATGTGCAGGTCGCGAACTGCTGGAGCTGCGTCAACGCATGGCTGCCCATGCTCGTTCGTTTAAACAGCCCAAGCCATCCCCACTGCCAGACAAGTAGCCGTTGGCATCTCCAGCTGCTATTCGGGCGATGTGTGGCTTGCCGAGACAAGATCAATGTGTGAGTTTTCCAAGGTCGCGAAGAAGAGCAATGCGGTCGTGCATGCTACTTCTTATGGCGGTGAGTACAAGTGCCAATGTTAAGAAAGTGCCTTTCGACCATAATTGAATGTGATGTTTGGTTTTGAATTAATTCTGATTTCCCCTACAAATGTATGTCGAATGATGCATAGTTTTAATATAATGTCTCTTGGTCTTGCTGTTATGACTTCCTATCTGCTACCTCGCACTGTGCTTCCAATTGCTCGCACTTCATTTTAGAAGCTGACGTCTCCGCGAATACGTGCAAGCTTTTCGACTTCAAACGGAATGTAACAGGCTTGTGATCACTTCTTGTTGGGGAAAGAAGTATGTGTTTCATGTGAGTTCCTCGTTTCCAGCCAATTTTCTTTCTATCTCCACCAATACTGCTTGAATTTCTCCGACTTAACTGAAGTTATATACTGCTGCTGTAGTCTTTGAATTGTTGTACTGTTTTCAGCTGTCATTGCTTCTATTCTGTTTCGCTACGATCAAACAAGTGCCTCTTCAGTCGCCACAGCCGCGCAGCTTAACTGTCTTATGTATACGTTTTGACAATTCGGGGTAATCAACTTAGCCAGTTTACGTTTTGACAATCCGGGTACTTGTAATCTACTTACAGTTAGCCATTTTAATTCCTCCGTCGCCGCCGATGACGTTTCCTAATCGCTTGAACTACCGCGTCCGCGCCTCCGTGAGCAGAAGCGCCACCAGCACCAGTACCGCCGAGCCGCTCAACAACACGGACGACTACAGGGCCACCACCCGCGAATACTGGGAAGACTTAGGATCGGTCCTTTTCGTCGCGACGATGGGCTCGTTCAAGAAGGAACACCCGTTCGGTGCGTAGATCTTGAGCTGGTCGAGACCCCCCCCCCCCCCTACGGTCACAGAATTAAGCCAACGATGCCATTTTGCAGAGAAGCGCCAAGCCGAAGTCCAACGCATTCGATTCAAGTACTCTGACCGGATTCCGGTGTGTATGCTTTACCGGTATAGATTCACTGGTGATATCTAACTCGTGTATTCTTGTTATCGTGGTGCAGGTGATTTGTGAAAAGGCAGACCGTAGCGACATCCCGGACATTGACAAGAAGAAGTACTTGGTGCCGGCGGATCTGACAGTCGGCCAATTCGTGTACGTGATCCGAAAGCGCATCAAACTGAGTCCAGAGAAGGCAATCTTCATCTTCATCAACAGCGTCCTCCCACCCACAGGTATGTGACTATGTTATGCCATTATTTGTGTTATCTAATACGCATTGATCATTTTTTAAAATGTTTTTTTCTGGTTTAGCGGCACTAATGTTGAACATTTACAAAGAGCAGAAAGACTCTGATGGTTTTCTCTACGTCACCTACAGCGGCGAAAACACCTTCGGTGAATAGGCGCTGTCGGCGTGTGGGGACTCGATTCTGGTTGACGATTTTTTTTTGTCGTCGCTGAAGTAGGCTTTCTATTCTGCGCTCTCAAGCTGGGAGCCGCTGTATTGACTAATTACTATAATGATTGTACTGCTGGTATTAGTAGCAGCAGATCGAGTGTATTTCGCCTTGCTTTTTCAGTCAACGTTGTGTCACGCTGTGTCGGCGTTGACTTGGATTTACTGGTATGAGCTCATATTCTATGGCCTTAGATCTCAGCATACTAAAGAGCGATGAAAAGGGTTATTGAATCATCGTTACGCAACTCACAAACAGCTACTGCAAGCAGCAGGCTAACACCTCGAGGTTCCGGCAACCTGGCCAACGTTGAAATAATCTGGCCAATTATTTCCGCGTGTTTGGCGAGGTTCACATCTTCTGAATTGCCTTACTCTGGCTGCGCGAATGATTCAACGGTGACTGTGGGCACCTCCGTATCGGCGGCGAATTGCTGGAAAAGCACTCTAAGGATAGCTGGCGGCATCGGGCGCCGCGATCGCTCATTCAATTCAAACGCATGGGCGTCGTCACGACACGATAGCTTAACCGTGACCACCGCTCCCTCGTACCCGTCCCTGGCCCATTCAGAGTTCACCACGTCAATAATTCGCTGCCTATCGGCTGCCGTTAAATTCATCTCGTCGATGATCACGACATCCGCTGCTTGCAACGATATTTTAACATCATCTTCTGCCATTTGTCGCCCCCATCCTCTGCGCTCTTCGTGAAATCCCGAGCCGCACACCCGCACTTGGCGAGTGATGCCGTCCGTGTTTCGCTGCCTTTCGAAAGCTTCACGAAATTCCGCTGCCAAAACTCCACTAAACACGCTCTTTCCCGCTCCAGGAAGCCCACAGAGTATCACCACATACTTCGCATAAGCCCAGGTACCCTCCACGGTGTCCGCTAGAATCTGGTTGATCCCATGTTGCCAGTCGATCGGGGCCTCCACTCTTGTTTGCCGTTGCGAATTCTGTTGTGTTGTCAACTAAGTACTGCTTGGTCAGGGCAGTCGATCACCCCCCCCCCCCTCAATCACGCCAAGGTTGCCCCCCATCGGCCAAAAGAAAACTACCGTGAAAGAAAAGTTTTCACTCCTTTCAGTGAAAGTTCGCTGAAAGGCACGGCACCCAGTACAGTACTGGGTCTCGTCTTAGTCATATTCATATTGAACTCACACAGCGCGCCCCAAACTGCAAGTACTTAATCGGATGCGTGGGTGTGGCGACCTGATCCTGAGTTGGGGTGAAGTGTACGCGTTGTTGCCGGTGTAGCAGCACCCTGGTCTTCTTTAGGCACTGACCTGTTGGTGTTGCACACTGCACAACACACTAAACTTGAGGATTCTTGAGCACGATGAAATAGCAAAACATTTTATTTTATTTCAATGAAGAAGGCTGGCAGGAACTTCTTAGCTGTACAACAATTCAAAGACTACAGCAGCAGTATATAACTTCAGTTAACTCCGAGAAATTCAAGCAGTATTGGTGGAGATACCAAAGCGAATTGGCTGGAAACAAGGAACTCACATGAAACACATACTTTCCTAAAACTATGATTTGCTACCATCAGACCCTCCGAATAAATAACTGTATTGCAATTTTTACGGTATTGGAACTTGACAATAACTTATTCTGACAAAATTTGCGTAACGTAAAATTATTTATTACCCACAGCTTCGTAAATTATTAGTAATTTCGCGTCGCTCGATTTTTCAGCCGCAAAGCATACGCTTTCGCATCATCACCACGGGATTTTGCCAGTGAATCGGGAGGCGGTTCTCTTTCTGAAGGAGAATAGACGCTTCTGGAGTTCTAGCACGGCAGTGAAGGTAGCTAACTCTGACTTGCAATAGATGTTTAACTGATATTGCTTAGCATTGCCAGCTCACCAGCAATAATTATTTTTCAGGAAGAGTGATCTTGATGCAGTAACTTATTTTCTAGGCTCATGGCAATCCGTATGAGGCGGTATTATCGGAAGGTCTGGCTACCATCGACAGCAGATTACCAGAACAACAACATGTAGACAACAAGAAATATATTGCGCCCTAGTTGCATTGTAACTACTAGCTAACAGGCAGAAGTAAAAGCTAATCGAAAGGCGCCAGGTGGTCATTAGGTTGCACGGCTTGGCAACTAGGCTTACGCCCCAGTAAGAGGCGCATCGTGAAAGCGGAATCCGTGGAAGCGAGTCAGGTGGTGGCGAACCGCTATGGTCCCGGAACCCCGGAACGTGCAATTCCACGCAAAGCAGAATGGGTCGTCCGTCCGAGCAGTGTCATTGACCGTTGGGACGATGATGGGCTGATGATTCTCGAGACGGTCCGACGTCGGCGTGTCGAGGTATGCATGAATGCACACGTTGTTGGTGTCGTTGCCGACCGGGGCAAAAATCAAATCGCCACGATAAACGAATACATCACCTTTGTTCAGCTTGATCTCTTTGCGGTTGGACCGGAGAGCAACGTTGTGGTTCCACCCATACACGTAGAAGCACGTGTCGTCATCCACAGCGACAACCATTCCACCAGGTATAGCGGCAACATCGAGGGGGTCATCACCTGGTCGAAACTCGCGGCGCACAGGTAGGTCACCCATGCCAGCAGGTATCTTCACCCAGCGCAAATCCTTGGCTTCCGAATCAGGGATGAAAGTCTTGTAGAATCGTTGCAGCATGCGCGCCATGGTGCGTGCCTCTTGATCAGGCACTGGAGACTGAAGACGACCTCGATCCTCCATGATGTTGTCAAGGATGTCGGTGAACCAGATGTCGACGGGGCGGGCCATAGCTCTCCACGCGTTCGCTTGCTCTTCGGCCACAGCGGCGAAGAAGATGATGCTGCCATCCGAAGCAAACTTCTGACGAATGTTCATGGCGGCGATGATGCGTGGGGGCGGGGGGGTGAGAAGTGCGTGGCGAATTTGAAAATAAGCGCTAATTCTTGCTTATACTTATGCCCGAGACCTCAAGAGACTCGAGGGTGGTCATTTTTCAAGGTTTTCATGCAAACCAGCTATCAGGGCAGTGCTGCATATCTTATCTGAACCACACTACATATACAAGAGCGCACTGAAGGATTATGTACCTATTGGTCCGCTGAAAATGGAATGCTCCATGGCAGCACCTCTGGCTGTCCGTCGAAACATTGCTGAGCGCTTGGTTCGGTTCAAGCGGTTACAGTTCGTAGGTAGCTCGTCATTGGTCCATCGAAAAAATAGTGAGCCATGACATCATTGCCGTCGTAAGCTACAATTTGTGCTAGCGGACACGAATAAATCTATCAACCTAGACATTAGGCATCCTAGAAGATGTATAATGTGGTGTTTGTGCCATATAACTTATACATCAATACAGCTATCGACGATTTCAATCGCCGATGACGGTACTTTTCCTCAGCTACAAGACTTAGCAACGCATAATTTATTGTGTTTTTTCTAAGGATGAAGTCTTATCTAGATTTCGTTCGTAGCGCATCATGCGCTGCGCCTGCACCATTGGTCCTCCGAAAAAACAGTGATCCATTGGGCTTGGCGAACCGTCGTGGGTGAGGTGCGCATGCACCCACTTGGTCCATCGAAAAAGCAGTGATCCATTGGGCTTAGAGAACCGTCGTGCGTGAGGTGCGTTCGTTTGCTAGAGTGCACGCAGTCTAAGCGCGCCTAACGCGTAAATACCCTGCATGCGAGGGTGAAATCTAGTTGTATAAGTTCCATATAGGATATGTACCCCGACCGGAAGGGAGCTTCATTCGGCTTTAAATATATGAGTTTCATGTGTGTATGCGTAGTCCTTTGGTATGGCGAAACCCACGACAGAAGATTCTCTAGGGATGCTCTGTGTGCGAGAGGGGGGGGGGGCTGTTGGTGCCCCCCAAGAGGCTTGAGTCTACCATGCAGAGGCTCGTATCTCAACTAGAGCGCCAATACTGTACAGTATAGTACAGTACAGTGTAGCGTGATCCACGATGGGTTTAAGCATGAAATATGGAAAACCGCATGCATAAGCCCGTTCGACTCCGAGTGCCATTGTGATGTTTCTAAGATGGTGGGAAAGCCACGTCGCGAGTCTGTGAAGGTGGCCATGAAGACCAGCCCGCGTATTTCAAAGCGGCACCAGGATGACCCTGGGGGCCCTACCAGCAGTACCAGTACGAGTGCAGAAGTGGTGTCAACAAAATCAACGCCATATCAACGCATGCGAGAGCTGCTGGGGGCAAGGGCTGTTGAGGCAGAGCAAGGAGCGACAGTGGTCGACAGTGTCGAAGGTACGACTCACGAATGGTGAATTTGGTATGATTGATTATTTGACCTCATTCGGCAGGTCTACGGGAAGTGCTTCGGAGGAAGGAACCCACGTTCAAGCTCTTGCTGCGGATGAAGCTGCTCTGGATTTCGGATCATGCGTACGGGCAGTGGAAGCTGATTCGCATGCACTTTGTGGACGCTCAGGCACCTGAAACGCTGGATGATATGCTCAGTGTACGTTGGCCTACAATGGTTTTGCGGCTTGACTGCTACTAACTTATTTGTTATTCTGGTAGGTTTTTAAGGTGCCATACGAAGCTAACCGGCAGGACATTGACTCGCTGCTTTTGACTGCCACGCTTTGGAATCTTGAAAGTGATTCCGAGCTTCTTCCATCGCCTGGGACCATTGTCGACATCAACGAGTACTCGAATCTACAGCTATACAATGACACGCAGTGTCAGCTCACGACCCGCCTCAGCCAGTTAAGCTGGGAGCAGGCCAACGCAGAAGTGCAGTTGAAGTAGGCTCGATGTAAATAATGCATCTGATTCTGGTCTGATTCACAGGGTCATATGGATACACTATTGCGACCTTCCACCACTTGAATCATTGACAAAGTCGCAGGGAGGAGAGTAGGTGGGAGAATACGCTGGGCTTGCAAGCTACATTGGCATTATACGCACTAACTTCGTCTGTGCGCATCGACTAGATGCCAAAACAACACGGCTCAACCAACTACAGTATCGGCGAGATGAGACACTTGCTTGAGCTGGTGCAGGCAAGCCTACCAGCTTCGAGGGCTGACTGGGAAGCTGTAGCTGCGGATTACAACGCGGTGAAGGAACCTCAATGGAAACGGAGAGATGCGATGAGCCTGAAGAGAAAGTTCAGCAGTATGAGCTTGGCTTCACACCACGGGATCGGCGATGCGCGTGCACACCTTGCCAGTGCAGCAAGCCGAGTACAGCAACAGATGAAACTGCACAGGACCCCGCCGCGACTGCAGGAGATCGCGCAAACCCTCTGCCAATGTGAGAGTCATGCCGGAATGGAACCGAATGGTATGTTGTCGCCAGAGCTGTTGGTCCAGGCGCCAATTTCACGCCCCGTTCGAGATGTTGAGCAACAGTCACTTTGCCCAGAGGACACCGTTGCGCGAGAAGAACGTCACCCAGAACTCGATCAGGTGCAACTACTCGTGCATCGCCAGTATAAGTCTAACCGAAGGGTGGCCCGTCGCCACCACAAAGAGCTACTACAGTGCATGCGTGCGTTGAAGGTGTCTCTGGAGACGTTCGCCTACCGCCAGAAGTAGCATAAAGTATCTGAGGAAGCATGACTTACGGTATACTTTGTGGTCCAATAAAAACAACATGAGCCAGCACATCTCCCCTGCTTGCTACTTCAATGGTCCGAAAAAAATATAACGAGCCAGCTCATCACTTCTACGACTTGCATTCATGGAGGCCAATGCATCGCCGTATCGCCCTTCGTTCATCACTTCATCATTTGCCCGGTCAGTGCAAGACATGCCTGGGCGAGGCAAAGAGGCACAAGGTCTCGGCAAAGGCGGCACCAGGCGTCACCGCAAGATACTTCGAGATAGTATTCAAGGCATCTCAAGACCGGCTATCCGCAGATTGGCTCGCCGCGCTGGTGTAGTACGAATATCTGGACTCGTCTACGATACTACACGAGCAGTACTACGAGTCTACCTGGAGAATCTCATTCGAGATGCTGTGACCTACACGGAGCACGGAAACAGAAAGACCGTAACTAGTTTGGATGTCGTATACGCCTTAAAGCGTCAAGGGAAAATGATTTACGGCTATGGCAACTAGACTGTCTACTTGTAATACATGATTGTCTCAAATACATACTTCACTCGTTGTTTAAGTTTTTGTGGCTACCGGTATCCGGATAGCCTGGTATACATGAACAACATAAGATAAAGCAAGATTTGCTTGTAACATTTGGTTTTTTAAAATGATTTTTTGCAGCGGTGTCCGGCAGCGTGGCTGAAGCTGGTGATGGCGTCCGCGCTCGCTCATGACATGCTGCGGCTGTCCACCACCTAGGTGCGTGGCTATTGGTGACGTGCATGGCGGAGATGGAGGTGCTAACGATTGCTATGTATTATATATTTGTGGCTATGATTCTTGCAGCAGTGTCCGGCAGCGTGGCCGAAGCTGGTGATGGTGTCTGCGCTCGCGGATGGCAAGCTGCGGCTGCCCAGCAGCAAGGTGAGTGGCTGTTGGTGATGTGCATGGCGGAGATGGAGGTGCTAACGATCACTATGTATTGTGGTGGCTATGATTCTTGCAGCAGTATCCGGCAGCGTGGCCGAAGCTGGTGATGGTGTCCGCGCTCGCGGATGGCAAGATGCGGCTGCCCACCAGCAAGGTGCGCGGCTGTTGGTGACGTGCATGGCGGAGATGGAGGTGCTAACGATTGCTATGTATTGTTGTGGCTATGATGCTTGCAGCAGTGTCCGGCAGCGTGGTTGAAGCCGGTGATGGCGTCCGCGCCACAAATGCCGAGCTGCCGTCACCGAGCAGGTGGTTCATGACCCCGGAAGTTGCAGGGCGGCGATGTCGCTACTAATCGAACAATACACTGTGTTGAATTAAGTTACCCCGTTGTTGTCTTTCTTATATACAACTTATATGTGGCAAACCAGCATTGCCTCTTTTTCCTGAATAATACAGCAGTGCAGCTTTGATTAGTTGAAGATCAGCTTCTGTGAATCATAACGATTGTCAGTCCTAATGATAACGCTGTCAACATTGCCTCGGCTTGCGAAGTTGCTGCGATCTTGCCGTCATTGCTCCGTTCTATGTTTCGAGTGACTATAGCTATCGCTCAGCAGATCGGGGCACATAAGATGAAGTTCGAGCAAAACATTGTTGGGTTTATTAGCGCTTGAAACAAGTAACCTCGTCCTAGGTGTCGATTGTTTACTGTGCTGGAGGTTAGCGATCGCGCATGAAGAGTTCCAGCTCGATAAAGTAGTTATGCAGCCGGTTTCGGATGTTGCTGCGCCAGATCTCATAGTACTCCATAAAAGTGTGCCCTGGGATGTCATGGCCAACAGCGTTAGCACGTCCCAAAAGTATGGTCGCTTCGGCTGGACCACGTGGGCATTCAAACGCAGCAACTGGAAGCTTGTCTGGACGTATGTGGAGATCCAGATAACGCTCGAATTCGTGCTCCCGGAGGTTGGTGTTGTCAACGATGACAATATCGACGCCTCGGTCCAGGTCGCGCTCCAACGCTTCGCGGCACTGCGTGTAGCATGTTTCATGTGCTTCATGGAGTCGGTTCCGATCGAACACGTAGACCCCCCACGCTGGAAAAACTGGTCGGCAGAGCAGATAAGCGTGCGCAAGCCGACCTGATCAGCATATTGAGCAACCTCTTGTGCAAACGTCGACTTACCACTTCCTGGGAGGCCCCTCATGATCAGGAACAATCGAGGCCGGTGATCCATGTGTTCGCGATACCTTTCGCAGTGCGCCCTGTAGTCGTCGACGACTTGGTATGCTTTGCGCTCCATTCTTGACAGTTGGTAAATGAGGTCGTTGAAGTAATTGTGCAAGCTCCTTTGCAAATAATTCTCTTGAGATCTAATAGCTAATTTCAAAATTGATTCTCTTGAGATCTAATAGCTAATTTCAATATTGATTCTCTTGAGATCTAATAGCTGATTTCAAAATTGCCGTTAGCGCCAAGGAAGAAGACCAAGGATGATGGGAGGGATGCGCCTGGTCTGTTTAGGCTGCTCAGCGGCCTCAAATGGATCATTTACTTCAGTCTACTTCTCTGGTCCACCGTACTATTACCATTTCATATATTTTACAATAACTTTTGTACTTATACTTTGTTTTCAACAAAAAGACCACCTAACGAGAGCTTATCTTCACGGATACAAACCCTACATTTCTGAGCCAATCACCATTCGCACAGAATCAAATAACTTGACCAATTAAGCCAATATTTTGGACATGGATTGGCCGATACGGCATTATGTGGGCCACATAAAACCTCAATGTGGTAATTGGTAATAGTACGGTGACCAGAAAAGTACTATTTTATTTTTTACTATGTGTATTTTTACTATGTGTATGTGTTTAAACCACAAAGCAAAGCAGGTTCTTACGAACTACGTTTCCCCCCGGGCGCGCCCGCCCGGGCGTGCTAATTTTGCTAAATGACATTAATGTACCTCAATTTCAACCAATCAACCCGTTAGCCACCGGTAGCGCACCGGTATATCAGTTACGTCCCATGGAATTAATTGTGCTCCGACATAGACAACTATAATTGCTACATGTAGTCTATCTAACGTCGTAATTCAAAAATCCTATCCCAGCGTTCGCGAAGCCCTAGTTTAGTGTTCTTTTCTATTTGTGATCGGCACCCCGAATAAATCGGTCAAGGTTTTGGCTAATTTAGCCTTCGAAGTCTTATTTATTTCGACTCATCTCCTAATTAGATCCCCCGCCTTTATTTTAGACAAGGAATAATCATGGCGATTAGCAAGCAGGCCATGTGGTTAATCCGATTAGCAACAGATTTGTTTGTAAATAAGGCGGAATGTCGCCGTGGAAGTCGACATTCCGAGCTATTTGAGCTAAATAATTATAGCTCTGTAGGTGCCGGTGTAAGTCACCAGCTTTGTAGCGTGCAATATGGAAGGTGTCAAAGCATTTAGAGGTGGTGCACTAGATAGTCAACCTGGTCGGAGCCTTATTGGCATGAACGACTCCAAACTTCGGGCTGTATTGGCCCAAAGGCGTCTCGGTAGCTCTTAGCCGCCGTCGCTAAATTAGACCGAGTCGAGTCTCGCCAGCTTGTCCAAGCAGGATTACACACTTCTATTTGCTAACCGATTTCGCTTTGTAGCTAGTTTTATACCCTTATGTACGGAAATTCAAATCCGATTAAGATAAATATGTAATCTAATAAGGCGTGGACACTCCAGCCGCGTTTCACAATACCGCATAATCGTAGTCCTAAGGGTCACCCGACCTGCACTGGTTACACATCCTTCTGATAATCACATATGTTCGAAGGTTATTTTAGTAATTCACAGACTAAGTTTTACTCCATATTATTTATCACCGGTACCCGCGTCCAAAAAATTCGGTGTCACCTGAACGAGGTGCTCAATGTGCTCGTCACGCACGAGTCCAATGTGTGCGAGTCCACCATGAAGGCGCTGGCTGTAAGAAGTTCAAAAGGGGCGACGTGCTCTTCAGCCAGCGACGTCTGCTGTCGCCGGAGCTTCGACGCCAGTCCGTGGTGGCGTCGCGGTTCGACATGGAGGAGGCCCCAGAGCAGGCGGTGATCGGAGTCAACGTCGCGACGCTGCGTCCGCGGATGCCGGTGGATCTAGGAGGGACCAACAAGAAGACGCAGAAGCTCTGCTTCTCCACCTTCACGCAGCAGTATCCGGGTCAGGACCGCGCCGTTCACGTCATGAAGACGCTGCCGAAACGTTCTTTTCTAATAAAAGAAGATTGTCGTGAAGCGAAGAAATTTTCTTTTATTCTGGGGGTGAAAGATAAGACGCTGAAGGAGCTCACTGCACAAATATAGCAACACATTCACACCCTGTTCCTTACCTTAAAGTCATTCTTCAGTATTGGCAATTTGACTGTACAGAAGGCCAGTGCTTCGCTGTATAGCCTTGAAGGTATTTACAACTCGTCTAGTGCGACATTCGGCATGGTGCAAACCAAAAACCGCAACCGATTACTTCCTGAAAAGGTGATGAAGCTGCTCTACATCAAGACAAACGCGTCCCTGCTAAACAGACCAGTAGCGAAAAGAGATAGCCTGGGAACCGAACCAGCAAGTGACGCATGCATATGACAGAAGCTTTTTAATTAAAGCTTTTTTAAAAAAAAGTTTTAAAAAAGAAAAGAAGAAAAAATCTTCTTTTAATGGGCAAATAAAGAAGAATTTCCTTTGAAAAAAATCGTTCTTTTAACATCCCTGGTTATCATCGATTTGATCGGCCAAAATGCTGTGCTGGGGTAACTTCAACGTGAGCCGGGCTCACTGCGATGTCACCCCAATGTGCCACCACCAAGATTTCATTCACAACGTTGGATGGAGGAGAACAGCAATGACCGTGATGTTGTCGTTTGAGTAACGGCGAATGCCCTCCTGGGCTAGTTCGTGTGCTGCCAGCTGCAAATCTCCATGCAACTCCACGCGTTCACGGAAAATGGCAGCGGCTTCCTCGCTGGTCAACACGTCCCAAAGCCCATCGCACGCAAGAAGCAGGAAAGCGTCTTCACGGGGGTCGAGAGCCACATCGTCTACGTCTGGCTTTGCAGTGAGCAGTGGCGGTACCTTTTCATTGTCGCGGAATGCTCGACCAAACCCAGAAGACCCGGTACTGCTCGATGCATCGTGGTGCGGGTCTAACCGGCCCTTAAACTCCAAGTCCCCAAACGCTCGAGTGATGGCCATAACGCCATTTACACGATTGTTGACTACCCGACCTCCAAGCTGAATGATACGGTCGCGCTCAGCTTCGACAGTGAGACGATGATCTTGTGTTAGCTCAACGGTTCTACCATCGCGCTTGCCTAGAACGAGACGGCAATCGCCCACGTGCGCACTCGTCAAACGGATGCCCCCACTTGCGGCCCGGTGCAAGATGAGGCTAGTGGCGGTGGAACCGCTTAGATCATCCTTATGCAGCAAATAATCGCACACAGATGCGTCCAACGATTCAAAACAGTCCTGCAAGTCCTTGGGTGCTAGTGAAGGGGCTTCTTGTGATCGGAATATCCAAGTGTGAAGCTGGTCGTGCAAAATATTAGCGCATTCTTCTCCTCCGTGGCCATCGTAAATCCCCACGTATGCGGTTTGAGTCGACCAAGGAGCTGAAGGCCCACTGCTGTCCAAAACGTTAGCAATTGTAGGGAATACAACCCAACGGTCTTCTTGCGTGTTACGTCGGCCCTCCAAAGATGACACACCAAAACTCAAGCCGAGTGCAGAGCTTTCACCGTAGAATCGTAGATCATCGCTGCTTCCGGTTGTTCTACCCAAGTTTAGGTAGGATCTGCTGCCGATTGAAGCTGCACTGGAGGTGGCAGATTTACCATTCACTCCACCTCGGCTGGCAAGTGTCGAAGCCATGCCAACAGATTCGTCCGATGATTTCGCCAACGGAGGCATCGAGAGCGTTGTAAGCAGCAGCTCATCGAGTAGTTGCGGTGACTGGGATACTGCTAATTCGTCATCATCGTCTGAAAAAGCGTCTTCATCATCGAGGTTATCACTCACGATCTCGTGAACATGGTGAGCGGTAGCTCCACCTTTATTGATGTGATCACCACCATTTGACGGAGCTGCTTCCAGCGCATTCTTGTTGCTCGCCTTCTTCCGCGAGAACAACTGTGAGCGGTAATCGATTTCTTCACTCGAGAGCACTTGACGCGCTTCGGATTTCTGGTCCTTCTCTTTGCTCGACGTAGCTTCTGAGGTTGCTGCGAAAACTTTGTTTGCTCTTGCTGAGTTCTTGACGCTGATCGCTTTCGGGGACTGAGCGAAGACTAAGTTCGAGTGATCCCAGTCAGGTGTTGATATCCTTCCCCCTTTCTCCTTCGCTGCTAAACTTTCGCGGGCGCGTTTCAGTCGCTTAAGCATCTGCTTGCGGATATTCACGACGATCGCTATATGGTTTGCACCAACAGCATGCTCAATCTCGTCTTTCGACACGGTAATTGGTGGTGAGGGACGGTTGGCAGCGTCAAGTGCTAGACTATGCTTCTCGTTCTTTGTGATCCACGGATGAACCATGACATCCAACAGTGAAAAGCGCTTTTGAGGAACTTTGGTCAGCATCCCGTTCAACAAATGCGCCAGTAATGGATCGATTGCCGACGTGAACACAAGTGGGTCATTCTGAATCCTCTCAAACATTTGCATAGCGCTCTTGGCTAGGAACGGCGGGTTTCCAAACTTCAGCATGAATATTGTCGCTCCGAGCGCCCAAACATCCGCTAGCTGGCCGGAATATTCTTCACCAGAACACATTTCAGGGGACATAAAGGCAGGTGTGCCAGCGACATCTGCGATTTTCTGCTTGCTACCATAAAGTGACTGGGAAATACCGAAATCAGCGATTTTGACGACGTCTTTCTCGCCAACGAGCAGGTTCTGAGGCTTGATGTCGCCATGCACAATCTTCTGCTCATGGAGATAAGCCAGACCCAGAATTACCTGCAGGAAAACACTGTGCAAATCCCGGTCTCGCAGATTCTCAAGCATTCCTTGAGGATGTTTCTTCTTCTGGAACGAAAGCATGTCACCGTGCTTCATGTATTCTAGCACGAGGAAGAGTTTGTTCATCTTGGGATCATCCATAACCTCATACAATCGCAGCACATTTGGGTGGCTCAGCTTCTTCATAATGGCGATTTCACGTTTGATATCGTCCAGTTTGCTCTGTTTTCCCAGTTTGTCTTTTTTCATCACGTCACGACTGATAAACTTCATTGCATAGAGCTTTCCTGATTGTTTTTCCTTGCAGAGCTTCACTTCAGCATACCCTCCAGTGCCGAGCGTCTCCAAAATGATGTAATTGTTGATCATGGTACGCGAATTGAGCCAGTCTCCGAATTTTGGCACTGGGTGTGGCAAATTGTGCTGAGGTAGTTCAGCTTTCTTCTTCTTTACCACTTTAGTGTCTCGGATAGCTGCGGCAGCGGAGCTGTTCGGGGATGGGGCAGCTTTACCCGGAGATTGGTCACTCACCATAACAAGAGGCACAACCGCTGGTACGACGTTGCTGACAATGCCCGAGCGATACGAAGACTGCTTCACAGGCGATACCGACCCCATCATTGCGATGCGCATATTCGCACCTGCGCTTCTTGTCGGAGACATATTACCTTGGCGATATCCTGGTGGCTGTGGTGCATGTCCCGGAGGAAGTGGAGTTGTAGGTCCAGAGGTGTTGATGCTCAAATGAGTCGGAGTTGCGCCAGGAGGGACAATGGTGAGTCCGTATAGGTGGCGTGAATTCGGGCGAGGAGAGGGCGGCTGGGAGACTTCACGTACCGAGGTCAATGGCGTCACGGATTTTGAAGGGCTCACCGCACGTCTAGACGGATACATACTCGGCGACGGATCTCCAGGACCGTCCAGCCAGTCGTGGACGCAGTCGTCGGATTCGTCCGCGTCAGCGTCATCGCCATCGCTGTCGTCACTGCTCGCATTGCTGTCAGACTGCACAGTCTCGATATCGTCGGTCAACTCAAGTGCTTGTCGGAATTTAGGCTGGAATCCGGATGATCTTCGAGGCGGCGGTGAAGATAAAGGCGACGGCGTAACGCGCGGTGGTGCCATTTCATGGTTTTGAAGTGGGGAGCCGATCCTCACAGTGATGTTTCGAGGGGTAGAAGGTTGTGGTGGTGTGCTTTTTGCTTCCGTTGGAGCGCCCTTTCTTGGAGATTTTGCAGTGAGTTTCGGAGCCACAGCGCTGTCGTCGTCGCCAAGATCCCAGTCCTCGACTTCCTCGTCCTCTTTTTCGATGTCTTCGTCTTCGTCGGAATCGTCATCTGCATCGCTACTCGAGCTTTCATTTTTTCTCTGCAACTTCACACGGTTCGCTTTTGCGTTCGGACTGTTATTCTCAGGTGATGGCGGATTCCCCACGACAGGAAATAGTTGTCGTTGGCCTCCATGCGTCATGCTCCGATCACTTGGAGCCATTACCGGTACGTGTACCGGTCGCCCCCTTCCGCCTGTAGCTGGTAGAGAACCGCGGAGACTGGGGCCACCACCGCCTTGAGGAGCTCGATACCCATTGGGAACGGGTCCACCTCGTCCTCGTGGTGGTGGACCTGATACCCAACCTGGCGCTCTGGCGACTTGGGGCTGCTGCAAAGGCAGAATCGCTGGCATCTGGCCCCCACCCACATTTGATCCTTGTCGAGGTGGCATCTGCACAACTCCCGGTCCGGTGCCTTTCCAGTTTGCTGGCACGACGTTGGTTTGGTGGTTTGGCCCGTCGATGGGGACCGCAGAAGCTGCTTGACCGGGGCTTCCTCGCATGGAGTACGATAAGTCTGGTAGCATCGAGGACACCACCGCGTCTTCAGGTTGCTGGTCGCCTAGGATTGGCTGCTGGAGTAGCGATTTCAAGGGGCTACCACCCACGGATTCGAGGATTGTCGAGTCTTGTTCACCTCGGACTTGTTCAACTTGATCATCTGCTTCCATTGCCAGCTTCAAGAGTGCGTCGGTGGGTGGTCTGCTGTGGTCGCTACTTTCGGCAGGAGGTTGAACTGTGGCCTGTGCACTGGGAGAGCTCACGGGAACAGGAGATGGAGGAACAGGCTTGCTGGTCACACAGCCCATTTGTGATGCCTACCAACACCGGATTCGTCTCGTGGCCATCACGTCGTCGACAGCGCCACCTCGGCTACACAGCCGAGAAAGCAATCTGCACCGATTACGAGGTGTGGTGCACATAACTATGGACGGTGACACGAAATATCCTGACAGGATACTTGTCCGGCACGGATATAAGATGGGTTCGGAATGGAATTCACCCCTTCCCCAGAAAACATGGGCTGTAGGTTTTCCGAAACAAAAATGCCAACACTGCCTCTCTACTCTAAAGCTCGTCCTTCTGAGCCTGCAGGTCCTGTTTGTACTCCTTCACCTCCCTCAGAGTCTTGGCACTCGCCTGCGTAATCGGGTCATTCACTCCATAGATCTTGACCGCGATCTTATGCGCCCTCTCCAGCAACTTAACCGCATCATCCACCTTCTTCTGTCGCATCTTAACACCAGCCAACGCGTTCAAACTGAAGGCGTACGGCAGCGTCTCCTCTCCGTCTCTCTGCAAGAAAATAGCACTGGCCATCTCCGCCGCCTTCAACGCCTCATCAATCTCATTCACCGCCACATGAGCCGTGGACAGCTCCATGTAAAGCTCCGCGATCCCCTGTGTGAGTCCATTGACATTATCCCCCTGAGCCTTCACTGCACCCTTCAACACCTTGAGGTTCTTCCTCTTCTTGCCCAGTTTCTTGTACCCTTCCGCGATCCTGAGTGACGCCTCGACGTAGGCCTCGTGCGTCACGCCCAGCCCCTTTTTGACGTGTTTACGTAGCGTCTTGTACCTGGCGATAGCCTGCGGGAACTTATCCTGGGCCATGTATGCGTCCGCCAGACTGCGCAGCGACAGGCCGAGCGACGGGTGGCTGTCCCCGTAGATCTTGTCCACCATGGCCACCGAGTCCTCCAGCACTTCGATGGCCTCGTCCAGCTGCTTGGCGCGCAGCAGCACCGACCCGTAGTCGTTCAGCAGCTGCGCGTACAGTGACGCGTCCTGCGACACGTGGGCCGGGTCGGTGACTGCGTGACGCGCCTCGCCGAACACGCGCGCGTGCAGCAACGTGATGGCGCCGCGCAGCTTCTCGATGGCGCCCTGGAAGTCCTTGGCGTCGTTGAGCTTCATTCCGGCGTTGCGCAGGCCGCGCACCTTCTGGATGGTGGGGTCGCTGTCTCTTGAGCTGGCGCTGGACGTGGGCTCGGGGGTGGAGGCGGCGTCTTCATCGGCCTGCACGCAGCTACAGATGAGCAGCAACGCGCACAGGAAGAGCAGGTGGAGTGTCCGCATAATGACGTAAATGAGATGAAAAGAGCTCCCTGCCACGTCAGGTTTTGGTACACTGTACCTGTCGAAAATGTCGAAAATGAGGTATGCGTTTTTGAAGTTTTTGACAAAATGGCTGGACTTTTGTCTTTTTGGTGTTTTTAACGAAGTGGCTACAGTGCATCTTGTGTCTGATGGCAAAGAAGAAGAGCAAGAAGGCGGGCAGTGCTGCACAGCAGAAGGAGACGGGGGATGCGGGGGAGAGTAGGAGGAAGAGCGTTGCAAGGTTGTTCACGTCGATGCAGGAGAAAGGGGCGGTCTGGTATGGTCGGGAGCGCGAGGGCATCGCGCTGATCGAGGGGTTCCAGTCGGCGCTGCTGGCGGTTCGAGACGCTCAAGCTGCAGCGTCAGCGTCGGTCGCTGCTGACAGGGACACTGCAGACAGTAGAAACCACGACATGGTGCTGGCCGGACTGGCTGGCAATGCGGCGATGGACCCGTGGCTGGCGGAGGACCTGTACCAGCAGATGCAGGAGCTGTCGAGCGGCTTCGAGGAGCTCCTGGAGCACATGTACGCGCTGCAGGAGCAGGCGAGGGAGATCGGTACGTTGAGGGTGGAGGTGGGGCTTGAGCTGGAGAGCTGATGCAGTTGCATTGTGGTGGGTCGTGTAGTGCTGGCAGCTGGAAACGACGAGGAGCAGCAAGTCGAAGCTACGGAGCTGAGGCCGGTCGAGTACCTTGGGATGATGAGTCAGGAGCTGGCGACGTTTGAAGCGGAGTACCAGCACATTGTACGTTCGTTGCAGCCTGGTGCGTTGGTGCAGTTGTCGCTCAGTTCTTGACGGTTTTGCTGGTCTGCTGCTGCCTGCAGGAAGCGCTGCTGCAGCTCATTTCGTTCGAGACCTCCATGGACGAGCTGCGTACGCTGGTGATATCCTGGAGTACGTCGCCTTTCCTGGATCCAGCTCAATCCCGCAGCTTCCTCCAGGTTCGTCAATCGCGATTTCCGGCATGATTCCACTCACCCGTCGTCTCACTCACAACTTTTCTTCTAGCAGCGCCACCAGGTATCCCAGCAGCTACACGCATAGCCCCCTCTCGTCAGCACAAAAGACTCAAAAAAACACACAAACACGCTTGTCCACAGATACAATATAGACCATATTTCCCGCGCTCTTAGCTGCAAACAGTGCGTCTCTTCCATCCACCGTCTTCAGTCACTGAAGCTACTTGGTCGCCACGAACTGCGCGCACAGGTCGTTCACGTCCTCCAGGTTCAAACTCGACACAAAGTCCATCTGAGCCTGCAACAACAACAACAACAGCAATAATGGCAATCAGCCAACAGCTCTGTAGCTTTAGCAGTCGATCGGGTCGGGACCTTCTCGAGCTGTCGCTGGATCTTGGCCGCCTCCTGCGACGAGAAGTAGGGCGAGAGGAACTTCTCCATCGCATCCTCCATTGAGTCCGTGGGCTTGATGTCACTCTCCTGGCCCGTGGGGATGAAGATGCCTGAGCTCGCGGACTGCGTGGCTGGCTCGTCGTCATACTAAATGATGCGACAGCACCGGGATATGTTAGCGAGTGTATTGTGAGGGGGTGTACTGTAGTGGGCAGCTAGGACGCAGCGGTTGCAGCGCTTAATGGGAGAGGGTGGAGCTGAGACGGAGACGCACCATGTCGTTCCATTGCACGCGGCAGTGCGTCTTCTTGCGCACCACCGGGTAGCGGTCCAGCAGCAGCATGAACTCGCCCTCGTCCATCGTGTCGAATTGACAATGTCGATTTGATTTTGACACTTAGTAGACTTAAGTGCGTTAAGCTCGAACTAATGTTAAGTTCGAATAGGCACCCAAAATTAATTGGGTAAACCTGGATGTTTTAGTGGGGGAATGGGGGAGGGGGGTAATAAGTTCGAATCGGTTACCCAAAACCACCGAGACGATATTTTGATTTTCAAACAAACTGTGAAAACTATTTGCCGCCCCCGCACTATGATCAATTTCTCTAACCAACGCAGGCGTACACAAGTTTTCCGGATAAATGAATGACATGGCATGGACACTAAGTATAAGCATTCTATAGGGGTATCATATTGAGGCTTAGGCTCAAAATGAAGGGCCGCAAGAGGGGTGTGAGCTAATTGATCTCGCGTGCAGCCTTCACAACATCGACCATTTCTGGGCGTCCGGCAAGCAGAAGTTCCGCATCGTCGTAGGAAACCTACGTGGTAAATAAATCGTCGAGCAATAATCGCACATTTCGATGAGTTCCTCACTCATACGCAAAAAAAACATTATCCGCACGTACCCAAATGCGATAGCGCACGCTCTCAGCCCACTGGTCATACACCATCGCTGCGTGCATCTTGAAAGGATAGTAGATGTGACTCTCGCCATCCTTGTTAATGAATCGCAGTGGGTCCAACGGCGCCAGAATGTGTCCATTAACCTGCAGAACAACCGGTTAGTTAGTAGAAGTACCGGAGCAACCGATGAAAAAAATGACAATGATATGAACGCACCCCTCCCTCTTCAATGAGCTCACGCCACGCAGCCGTCTCAATGTCCTCGCCTGCGTCCCAGCCTCCCTTAGGCAACAGCCAGTCTTTCTTCTTCGGGTTTGAGCTCGAAATGAGAAGAACGTCGCCACCACCTTCCTCGGGGGACCTTGAGGCCACAATGCACGACAACAAACGACTTCCGTCCTCGGCGTAGAGCTGGTTCTCGCGACCCGTGCTGGATTCTAGCACAGGAGCGACTTTCATGCCAGGGAACGGGTCCATTTCCCTGTACATTATTCCAGCTTCCTTGTTATACGTTGCGATGTCCGTCTTCCTCATTTTTTCAACCATCACCAACTGATGCAGTGTCTCCTCGCTCAGGCCTTCCGGGTACTTCTTGGCGACGGCTCTCAGTTGTTTCGCAAACCTTTCCGCGTTCCTGTTCGCTCTCGCTAGTGCCGCAGTATTGGCGCCCCCTGAAAACCCCAGGTGCGCAAAGTCTTCAACCAAGCCATCGAAATTATAGCTGGGGCCAGCTCTCTCTTCACGTGTGGAGTCGGGAGCAGCAGCGTCCTTTTCATCAAAATGACGCAGGGATCGCTTGGTCTGCTGCTCAGCAGCCAGGGCACGAGATACGACAGCAATGTCCGAATCGGACCTCGTAAGGCCAGTCATACCCGAGGTAGCAGCTTCGCCGTTTGAGACGAGGGCAAACACGGTCAGCAGTGACGAGACACGCATAGTTGGTCGCGGAGATCCAAGGTCGTTGAAAGGTTGTTGGCAAATTGCGAAGTGAGATTGCAATCGCCTTCGTTGAAAACTTGCTGGCTGGGTGGTTGGCTGGGTGGCGGCGGATGGCCCTTGAGTCGTGAAAGTGGTCCACTTCCAGGTGGGCTTCACGATGTCGAGAGTCTCGTCAAGATTAAATGCAAGATTACTCGCTCTAGCATCAACAAGAAGCGCGATCAAGCTCTGGCCTAGTAGGCCAGAGCTAGGCCGCCTACAGGCTCTCGAGGAAAAAAAACGAACAGTCGCAGGCTAAGACGTTTCAGACGAGGGCAAACACGGTCAGCAGTGACGAGACACGCATAGTTGGTCGCGGAGATCCAAGGTCGTTGAAAGGTTGTTGGCAAATTGCAAAGTGAGATTGCAATCGCCTTCGTTGAAAACTTGCTGGCTGGGTGGTTGGCTGGTTGGCGGCGGATGGCCCCTGAGTCGTGAAAGTGGTCCACTTCCAGGTGGGCTTCACGATGTCGAGAGTCTCGTCAAGATTAAATGCAAGATTACTCGCTCTAGCATCAACAAGAAGCGCGATCAAGCTCTGGCCTACAGGCTCTCGAAAAAAAAAACCCCAACAGTTGCAGGCTAAGAGACTGTATCCTCGCAGAAATTTACATGTTCTACTCTACGTGTCCCATTCCATTTCAACTGATCGATGCGTGAAATAAAGTTGTCGTTTTGGTTATGGTTGATATGTATAGATACTCAGATACTCTAAACGTTTTGGGTGTACTTCCCTACGAGCGATAGCATATTCGCCGCACTATTGATACATCATGTCATGTTGATGCGAGTTCACTGTCAGTTCCAGCTGTGCGTATTTGACGTAGCCTTCTGTATTTCACTAACGAAATACTGACAAAATAAGTCGCCGCGGTGCAACGAACGTGCCCCACGCCGGCATCGCAGATGGCAGCGTTTACTCTATGGATAGTAATCAAGAAGAGCAAGGATTTATTTTTGGGAAAATGACCAAAGAGGTATGAATTCGGTCAAATAGGGCTAAACGCAGGCCGCCTAAAAACCGGCATTCGCCGGCTTGGCCGGATTAAAGCTTATTCCGGCGATTTCAAATTCTTTAAACCGGCGTCTTCACGCACGACCTTCCAAGCTGCTGCACCACGTTTTGTTGATTGGTTATGCCTCAGAGATAGTCGTACTGCTTTACCATGAAGGTTATGCTTAGCGAAAGCTTCGTTAGGCTCGTTCTTCTTTCACTTGATAGCCTAGAGATACCTTTCTAATAGACTAAACCTATGATATGTAATACAATATTGACCAATCATAGAACGGTCTTTTTTTACCAATCGGATAACAGTGTCGATATAGTGAAGCGGAAGCCGCCTTGAGCGAGCGGTAGAACGTTCAGACTGCTAAAAGACTGCGGAAATGCACATACAGCATGTAGGGTCCGATTGGGGTTGAGCACTCGGCCGGGGTTTCACTGGTTGCTACCAAAAAGCGATATATTTTATTCCGGCGTTTTCGATTTTTTTAAACCGGCGTTCGTGGTGTCGTCAGGGCAAAACGCCGGATTTTAGGCGGCCTGGCTAAACGTGAATGAACCAGCTAGCCCTACCCTGTACCGAGATGTTCGGTTATTACACACACAATGTACACGTGCAGTCAAATGTTTGGCCGTATGGAACAATCAGCACGAGAACATTTATTGAGGAATTAATCAATTCAAGTAGATTGAGACCCTTCTGTAAAAACGTAAGTAGGTGGATGCATCTACTTGCAAGTAGATTCTAAGTGTTTGCTTAACAAAACGCGGAATTCCTACACTGGTGGTACAGTTCATCGGTCGAACGCCCAATCACAGCTCTACATGTAGTACGATAAGTGCGACCGACTGAAAGACCGGTCGGCCATCAAGTGCGGGGGGGGGGGGGGGGGGGCACTGTACAGCACGGCATATCCGAATTCACCACTTGTGGCTTTGTCGCGCTGGAATTCTTTAAAAGTGCTCTGCTGAGTGCTTCACGATTGTCGATTGTCGATGGATGCTACAAAATTCGAGAGTATTCAATTATGCGTGGAGCTGGGGCTGACTCTCCAATCCAGTTGGCTCTCAACGAAGAGCTAACCAGCAAACTCCAGTATCATCCACTTAAACTCTGCTGAAATCTGGTAGGAAGAAGTAGAGATAGAGAGAGAGTGAAAGGTGGTCTATTTAACTATACGTTATTTGCTTCCTAAGTAGAGATGATCGCCTAACAAGGGAATTCGAAAGTTAGCAAAGTGAAGTGAGTGCTCAAACAACAGGCGTAGCTGCCCTGCAGGTACCGGTACCGTTATTCCCGAGTAAATAGCTGGATGTTTGATAATGCATACCTATTCAACGAGGGTGGCGTTGCAAGCTGCACTCCGCTAAAGGTCGGAATGAACTCCGTCTGCTGCAACATCCAGTAAATTACAACAGCATCGCGACCACTCTGCATATTGCAAACTAACCCTTATAATCTACTTGCAAGTAGATGCATCCACCTACTTACGTTTTTACAGAAGGGTCTCAATCTACTTGAATTGTTTAATTCCTCACATTTATTAATACATGTAGTGCACAAATGATACGAGTGGCGCGGAAGCGAGCGCATCTCGGGGAAATCTATGGAAGCTCGAGGTACCCAAAATCAAAAATGGGACAACTGAAATAGGTATGTATTGTGCAGACCGAAAAATTGTCCTGCACGTTGAAGCTGTTGTATTAAATTGTGTAGACGTAGAAAAAGTCCAGTAGTGCATTATTGACGTCTATTTGCTCTTTAACTGTATTGTTCTCTAATGCCTACTCTTAGGAGCAGGGTTCGATAGTAGTGGGGATTTTGGACTATCAGTGATACTGATACTAATACTCAACACTGAACCACTATCACTGATACTGATACTACTACTCGACCAACAAGCGATGATAATATCACTGATATATCACTGATACTATCACTGATACTCACCTCCGCTGCCGCTTGCCCTCCTCCATGCGCCTAAGCTCATTACGGTTGTGGTGTAGATGCAGTTGACGTTGGGCGCGCTCGTTATCGGTAGTTGGCTCATCATGGTTGAGAACACGCGTCCTTGGAACGCTGTTGAAACACCACGTCCCAGCCAGACGCGCGCAAGTTTTGCGATCGAAGGATACTTAATCTGGCCGACCTCCGCAAACCATCGGCATACATCAATGCTCCCACAAACCTGTTCGACGTTCCAGACGCGAACATTCCGTTTCCTGTCGAGCACGCTCAACTTGGCCACCACCTTGTCCTGCTCGACTTTAGTCGGAAACTGTAGCTTCACCACTTCTGCCCAGTCAACTCTAAAGTCCAGCCACTCATCCAAGAGTGCGTCAGCATTCGCGTTCAGTGTCGCTTCAGCAGTGGTCTCTGTAGCTGGTTGCGAAACTTCATCCCCAAAAATTAAATCCGACTCATTCTCAGAGCCGCTGTTGCCATCAGATTGCGCCAAAGTGGAAGTGAATGCCACAGCAATATTTTCGTGCTCTTCGTTGGCATAAAGTCCCTTGATGTGGCTCAGAACACCGTGGGTGGGTTCTGGCTCGCGCTCGACCTCGGTCTGTGTGAGGTCAATAACCGTGGCATCGCTCGCGCATGTGATGCCATATGTGCTGCTCGGAGTGAGCTCTTGAGATTCACTGTCTTCTTGAAGAACTTGCGGACACACGCGAGGCTGCAGACCTACAAGATTGGTTGTTAGTCAAGAATTAGTACCCAGAGAAATGAGACGAGTTCGTGCCACTGGTACCTTTTAGAGAGGTCGACGTCAGGCTTGGTGCTCGTTGCTGCAAAGGTGATGTACCTGGCGGCCGAAAACACTGCATGGAGCCGTTTCCGCGAGGTCCCCCCAGCGGCAGTCGATCTTCGCACACTTCATCGGAGCGCTTCAAATCGAGAATGTGCGAAGCCGACTAAAGGGCGGGGGCGGAGAACCACTTGTTTGTGTACCCTTTGAAGATCTCGCCCACGTTGAACTTCTGATAAATATCAGTGATATTATCACTACTACCCGCAATATTTTCGCGAATATATATTCTATCACTGATACTGGCTCATCGTGGGTGATATATCAATATCAGTATCAGTATCAGTGATATTATCACTGATACCAGTGATATTATGATAGTCTACTATCGAACCCTGCTTAGGAGTGATAGACAGTTGAGAAGCCCAGTGATGCACCCTGCGTCACCTCACTTTTCTTAAGTGCATGCCAAGACCATATCGAGGAATGTGTCATCTTAAGGGCATTTCTAAAGTAACGCTGTTAACCCTTTCACTACCAGACGTGAATTGTAGGACCGCAGTGGTCCCACAAGGATATGCATAGTGAAACCCATATGATGTATCATAATCATTTGCTAACATTTTGACGATGCTCTGCTAGAGGACCGCAGCGGACCTCTAAAATATTTATGTCTCGTCCCTGTTTGACTCACAATCTTTTTTGAGCGACTTTTAGCCAGTAGGCGTAAAGCACTATCGTGTTAGAGGTCCGCAGCGGACCTCTAAGGCGTGCCGTTTTGTCTGGTAGTGAAAGGGTTAAGGGGCTGGTTTGTCTGGCTGGTGCTGGTTCTCGTTCTCGTGAACCTAGGGGTAGGTTAAAAACTCAGTTTGCACTCTGCCTACTTTTTGTCCGTTCTGAACAAAACCCAAGCAATTAGCTGAGAACCCGGGAACCACCTCGCCGAGGTGGTTCCCGAGTTCTTGGATAGATGCATTGGTTCTGTCCAAAACGGACAAAACGCAGACAGAGTCAAACCGAGTATCTCGCCTACCCCTGGGCTAACCAGAACGAGAACCAGCACCAGCCAGACAAACCAGCCCCTAAGACTCGACCAAGACTTATGGCTCCCACCGGCAGGTTCTATTGCAGGTTTTAACTTCACTAGGACCTATAGGATGGTACTTGAGGCTTAAAATAAGTCTCGGATCTCAAGCGATTTGGCTTGTTTTAAGTATAGACAGTAATCGCAATGAAAACGACAAGCACTTGATTTAAACCTTGGGCAAAGAACGAGAATGGAGTGAAAGCGAGACCACCCCGCTCTACCGGTCTTGGCTGGAGATCTCGATGGACGCTAATCGAGGAGCCGGGCAGAAGAGGTAGTCCTTCTCTAGTCGGTTGTACAACCATTGGTTGGAGAACAAGAGCGCCAATGACGCGGAGGAAAGCTCGGAGATCGCAGTAATTGGCCGCTGAAAGAAGATACAACCAAAAGTGACTAAATTTTGCGGTGTTTTCAGCAAACTGAAGAGCAGGGAGCACTCCGGGTGGAGCGAAGATATGTACCTGGATGCGGCAATGAACGTCTACGCTGCCCGCAACAAGCAACCGTTTGAACTCCTCGCCGCGTGGAAAGAGCTGAAGGACATACCCAAGTGGGCCAGCAAGATCACGTGCGAGACCAGCGCAGAACTAAACAGACCGGCGGTCCGTAAAGTATCGAAGAAGAAGCAAAACAAATCTTTTGACGGTGCGTTCTTCTTGCCATCAAGCGAGTGAAAAAACAGTACCAGCTAGCTCTTACCTATTATCGTTCACCAAATCGACATCACACGTACTCGATCAGTTCTTTGTCTGTAAACTCGTAGTGACGTTTTCCGTCTTCAATGGCACACAATCAGTTCTTGTGGGGCCCACCCAGTCGTCTTCGAACAGATAAATCGTGCGTTAACGAGCTAAATTGCGTCCCATCCTCGACAATCATATTGTGGTGTATGATGCAAGCCAACTGTACGTCGTTCATAGCATTCACTTTCCACAGCTTGAACGGTAGAGCTATGATTCGGAAGCGCTGCTGCAGCACACCAAAGGTGCGCTCCACATCTTTCCGAGCTGCTTCTTGTGCAACCGAATATTGCCCAGGCTGTCAATCAGGTAGTACACCTGGTCGTAAGTTGCACCATTATCGGTGAACTGCACACGAGAGGCTATGCCATTAGCCAAGTCGTCCAGCAACAGAGAACGCTCAAGGCCATTTAAATTATTGTTGGCCCCGGGCATTCCGAAGTACGCATGCCAAACCCACAGGGACTGAAACGCGACGGCTTCCAGAATCACTGTGGACATCTTCTCCTTGTCTTGAAAAGCTCCTTTCAAGAATGCTAGACAGCTTCCAGAACGAGTACATACAATCCAAACTTTCGATCATCTCCGTAAATCCTCGAGCAGAAATGTTCTCCAACAGTGTTTCCAGGCTTCCTGGTGTTGGCTTTCGTAGATACTACTAGCCAAGCGCCGCCGCTACGCGGCGGTGGTTTTTTTTATTTGTTGAAGCCGTTCAGCTCACTACGCTCGCTTCGCTATTGAGTGCAGGATGCCTACACTTCGCTCCGGCAGTGGCGCTCCCCGTCCCGCTCGTCTGCGGCCTCGCTGCACTACTCACCCAATGGTTCTGCGAGGCCGCCTTCGCTACGCTCGGCAGCAGCCAATTAATTCTTCCCAATGAAGACCGCCTTTGCTGCGCTCGGCAGCAATTTTTATTTTATCCAATGAAGGCCGGGCTCAATGTGCCCAATGAAGGTCGTATATCGCCAATCGGAATTCATGTAACGCTCCGTTACGGACAGCACGTTGCCCTGATTGATGATTTAGATGGGCCCAGCGAGCGAATGATGTTCTGACAGAAGTACTTCAGTATTTTGAGCACAGTAGACTCCCCTATGCGTATCAGCTCGTCAAGTAGGTAGCTGAAGCACCGTACGCTAATGCAAAGGTCACTTCGCTGAAGCACTGTACGCTTGCATGCGCACTGCACATGTCACTTTCTGCTCCGGGAGGAACCCAAGTCGCCCGGAGGCATCCGGGCGCTGAACGAAGTAGTCGCACTCCTCATCATCGACTAAGACGTCCACAATGGTCTCAAATAGGCCGCGTTTCATACGAAATCGCCGGTGGAAGTTGTCGGAGCATGTTCAGTGACGTGCAATCATAGCCGAGCACAGGCAAGCTGTAAGTTCAAAGTGTATGGGACAGTAGCAATACGCTCGTACACTTGCCGTAAGTCGGGTTGTATCCAAAGTAATCGTTCATCAATCGCTCTCCCCAGAGCTCTCTCTCACGTTACTTGTTCACTTGTTTCCCTGAGACAGAGCCTCTGCGTTTGGCCTCAGTTCAGCGGTGTCGTCTCTGGCCAGGGAGGTGCGGTAGTACTCTTCGTCTGACTCGTCGAAGTCGTCGAACATCGACGGCATGCCCCAATCCATCGTTGATATGTTGGGGTGGGGGGGGGGGGACTTTTATGTTATTGGCTAGCCTTACTTAAGACTCGGTGTGGGTTCCTCCACACGCCCTTGATACAGACTTATCTTAATTTTTCAGGACTTAAATGCCTGGTTAAGACTTCAGATAAGTCCAACCAGTGGAGATGCTCTAAAACTCCGTGCTGATAAAAATGTGACGAAAGTAACGCCCCACCGCCTGGCACTTTCCTTGTTAGCACGGACAACGGCATCTGCAACAGCTCAACTTTTTCTAGGTGTACACATTTTCATACAACAGCGGGACATTTTTTAGGTCTGCACAATACGTACCTATTTTAGTTTCCCATTTTTGATTTTGGGTACCTCGAGTCGAGCTCCATAGATTTTCCCGCGCATCTCCCAAAACAAATTCGGTGTCGCCTTATTCCTGGCTTACGAAACGTTACCATGTAGTCTAGTTTTGAGTTGGTAGGAAGCTTGGAGGTGGTTGAGGTGAAGCCGGAGAATTGAAGAGTGAGTGAGATTGAATGTTATGCAGAGCTCCATGAACGACTACCTACTGCCCGACTGGCCTTACCTGTAGTCCCTGAGCTATCGTGTCCAGTGTGCTGTCATGTCCAACCTTGAAGTAGCCAAGATGACGATAGGTAAACTGTTGCACTGCTTGGCTACCGCATGATGGCGCGAGTCAAGCTGAACATGTGCCGTACCGTGCCTACAACGTAGCACGCTCCGACACTCCCACTCGGCACATACCAAGTCGCGTGACGAACAAATTGAATTTGTCTTGAGGTAGCGGCTTGGTAAACATGTCCGCCACCATGGCCGCCGTCGAACAGTACAAAATCTTGACAGAGCCGCACTGCACTTTCTCGCGAATCCAGTGATAACGGAGATCGATGTGGCGCGAACGCTGCGAGACACCCTTGGCTTCAGCCACATGCTGAGCAGCCTGGTTGTCCTCATGGACGAACACCTTGCCGACGTCGAATCCCAATTCGAGTAGTAGCTGCTTGAGTCCAATGCACTCCTTAATCCCGTGTGCCACAGCCACATACTCCGATTCGGTAGTCGACAGCGTGGCAATCTGCTGTTTCTTTGACCCCCACGAAATACAGCAGCCATTGAGGAAGACGACGAACCCTGTCGACGACTTGCGCTCTCGTTCACACGCGAATGCAGCATCGCAGTACACTTCTAGCTGCAGTTCACGCTTAGTCGATCGACGGTAGACCATTCCCATGTCTGCCGTCCGAGCGAGGTACCCAAGCACACGCCCAATCGCAGCCTGTACAGTGCGCGTCGGCTGCTCTGTCTCTTGAGCAATTAAACGAACTGCTGTAGTGAGGTCAGGTCGGCTCGCCGTTGATGCGTACAGTAGCGATCCGACTGCAGGGCGAATTGACTCGCCGGTGGTCTGCATGTCATCGGCAACTTGGTGTTGGAAATTGCTGTCCATTGGTGTGCGGGGCCGCGACCTGTCATCACTGCTGGCAAATCGCTTCACAACTGTGGCGGTGTACTTCCGCTGGCCAATCGTCAGCATGTCACCAGCCTTGCTCCACGTAAGTTCCATACCCACGAAACTGCTCGAGGCATCGCACTTGTTGATCGCAAACCTGCTGGTGATGTTTGCTTGAAATGCAGCAAGCTCCGACGCCACATCACTGAAGATCAACATGTCGTCTACATATAGCAGTACAACCACAATGCTGTTAGCGGTCCGCTTAACCAAGACGCAGGAGTCGGACTGGCATTGAGCAAATCCAGCTTGGCACAGGAACTTGGTGACAGTCTCGTACCAGGCACGTGACGCCTGCTTCAGTCCGTACAGGGCTTTACGCAGCTTCCATACCTTGTCATCGCCAGTTTCGGTGGGCGGCGTGACGAAGATGACCTCATCGAGGTCGCTGTTCAGGAACGCCGTCTGCACATCGAGCTGTAGATGTCCCCAATGCAGTTGCACAGCCAGAGCGAGAATGGCTCGGATCGAATCATGACGAACTACAGGGCTGAAGGTCTCCGTGTAGTCCACTCCATACTGCTGGGTAAACCCTTTGCCACCAACCGTGCCTTATACTTGTCAAGTGACCCATCAGCCAGGGTTTTGCGTCGGAACACCCATTTAGTCTGCACCGGACGCACATTCGCCGGCGCGAACACTTCCTCGTATGTACCATTGCGACGCAGGCTGTCCAGCTCTCTGTTGATAGCTTGGCGCCACTGCTCTGCGTCAGGTCGAGACATGGCTTCCTGCAATGTCAGTGGGTCGTTCAGCTCACTGATTAAGGCGGTTTCGGATTTACGCCGCTGCTAACACCGCGTCACTCCAGAAGAGTTTTCCCATGCCTGCAGCCTGCAGCATCGTGCGCGCCATTTCAACGACGACACGATTACTGCGCTCGACCTTGCCGTTCTGTTGCGATGTGTGAGGCGTGCTGAACTCCTGCGCGATCATGTTCTCATTGCAGAACTCGGCGATCTCCCCTCCAACGTATTCCGCAGCATTGTCGCTCTTCAGCACAGCCACTCTCGCGTTCGGGGCTGCCACTTTGAGATTGGCGATGCATTCTCGTAAGGCGCTCAGCTGGGTGGCCGAGCTCTTGTCCTTGACCGGGAAAACTGCAGTCAGATGATACGGCTCGATTATCGTACTCAACAACCATGCCAGTGTAGCCATCCCGCGACGTCGTCTCCATCGGTCCCACATAGTCGATAGCTATTAGCACTTGTCCACGCTTGAGGTCACGTGGCTTCTTCGCCGGAAATGGCACACTGGCCAGTTTCCCAGCCGCACAAGACTCACAAGGAAGCAGCTGTGAGCTACGGGTTGTCACATCGCCGGCCTTAAGTACCAGCTTCAGATCCCGAGCGTTCAGGTGTCCCATTCTGGCGTGCCAGACAGCCAAGTCGTCCAGTTGATCTCCAGACGCGTATCCCACTTCAGCAGAATTTCTTGTGCTGAACGCCGACACTATGTACAGCCCATTGCTGCGACGTGTAGCAACCAGCTTATCACGCCCGCTGGTGATCACACAGCGCTCACGCGTGAAAGTGGCCGTGAGTCCAGCTGCTCCAACCTTGCTTTGGCTTACAAGATTGCGCTGAAGACCAGGAACGTACAACACGTTGTCCAGTGTGCAAGTGCCACCAGACACCAGAGGTAGACTTGCCGTTCCGCGATGCGTCGCGCTTAGCTTCATGCCGCTGGCAGTTGTGACCACGATGTCACTGGCCATCTTGATAAGATCATTTAGCAGATCACGCGACCCCGTCATGTGACTGGATGCCCCCGAGTCGATGATCCAGTCAGCCTCTGCTGACTCCGGAGTCGAGCTGACTTGGAATACAAAGCCGCTTTCTTCATCTTCACTGCCGTCTTGGTCAGACGTAGCAGCATGACCAGAGGCACCACCAAGTCGCTTGGACTTGCATTCGTTCTTGAAGTGACCGTACTTACCACAGTTGAAGCACTTGCCCTTCTTCTTTCCGTGCGCAGTCGCCGTAAAGGCATTGCCACCGCGCACAGTCTGCGTTCCACCGCTCTTTCCTCGTTGAGTTTGCGTCGTGCGGCGCCTGGCTTCGGCAGCCGCCTTGATGAGCAATTCCTCCATCGAAGCACACGTTTCCAGTGAGCCGATGTAGCCATTCCAGTCAGGACCAAGACTTTGAAGGAAATTGCTCTTCTTCTCAGCATCGATCAGAGACACCTTGCAGCACTCCAACTCAGCCAGCATTAGGCGAGTCTGGCGGACGTGCTCCAGCATGTCACCGCCAACATCGATGTAGAGCGACATGTACTCTCGCTTGAGAGCCCCGACGGTCGTGTCACACACGTGGCGATGCGTTTTCTGCAGCGCCGCCAACATGTCCTTAGGATGTTGATGGTCTGCAACCAGCGCAGCTTGGTCATCCGCCAATGCCGACAGGATGATGGTCATGGCCAGCTTCTGCTGCAGCTCCAGTTGGTGCAGCGGTCGCTCCTGCTGCCGTAACGGCCGCTCAGCTTGGCCGGACTCCTCGTTCTCGAGTTGCAGCGAGGTCGGTGCGGGCTTCAGCACGGCGCTCCACACGTCCTTCACCTCCAGATACAGCTGGAGTTGCCGCGCCCAGACGCGGTAACCGGTTCCGTCGAACTTGCGGAGCTTGGTCGTGAAGGCGGTCGTGGTGGTGTTGCGCTCATAACCTTTTGAGTTGGTAGGAAGCTTGGAGGTGGTTGAGGTGAAGCCGGAGAATTGAAGAGTGAGTGAGATTGAATGTTATGCAGAGCTCCATGAACGACTACCTACTGCCCGACTGGCCTTACCTGTAGTCCCTGAGCTATCGTGTCCAGTGTGCTGTCATGTCCAACCTTGAAGTAGCCAAGATGACGATAGGTAAACTGTTGCACTGCTTGGCTACCGCATGATGGCGCGAGTCAAGCTGAACATGTGCCGTACCGTGCCTACAACGTAGCACGCTCCGACATCTAGATTACATTAGCACGCCCGGGCGGGCGCGCCCGGGGGGGGGGGGGGGGCGTAGTTCGTAAGAACATGCTTTGCTTTGCTTTGCTTTGTGGTTTAAACACATACACATAGTAAAAAATAAAATAGTACTTTTCTGGTCACCGTACTATTACCACATTGAGGCTTTTTGTGGCCCACATAATGCCGTATCGGCCAATCCAAACCTTACCACGTCCAAAATATTGGCATAATAGGTCAAGTTATTTGATTCTGTGCGAATGGTGATTGGCTCAGAAATGTAGGGTTTGTATCCGTGAAGATAAGCTCTCGTTAGGTATCTTTTTGTTGAAAACAAAGTATAAGTACAAAAGTTATTGTAAAATAAATGAATGGTAATAGTACGGTGGACCAAAGAAGTAAACTGAAGGAAATGATCCATTTGAGGCCGCTGAGCAGCCTAAACAGACCAGGCGCATCCCTCCCATCATCCTTGGTCTGCTTCCTTGGCGCTCACGGCAATTTTGAAATCAGCTATTAGATCTCAAGAGAATCAATATTGAATTTAGCTATTAGATCTCAAGAGAATCAATTTTGAAATTAGCTATTAGATCTCAAGAGAATTAATTGCAAAGGAGCTTGCACAATTACTTCAACGACCTCATTTACCAACTGTCAAGAATGGAACGCAAAGCATACCAAGTCGTCGACGACTACAGGGCGCACTGTGAAAGGTATCGCGAACACATGGATCACCGGCCTCGATTGTTCCTGATCATGAGGGGCCTCCCAGGAAGTGGCAAGTCGACGTTTGCACAAGAGGTTGCTTAACCCCAACAGTCAGATTTTAAGGACAAAATTAAGGACAAAAACCATTTTCACTTGAGTTTAGTATGGTTCACGGTACTTTTATCCTAACCGGTCCCGCTAGGACCAAAATCGACTCACCCCATACTCAAAGCAAGTGAAATTGATTTTTGTCCTTAAATTGGTCCTAAACCACGGCTTGTTGGGGTTAATATGCTGATCAGGTCGGCTTGCGCACGCTTATCTGCTCTGCCGACCAGTTTTTCCAGCGTGGGGGGGGGTCTACGTGTTCGATCGGAACCGACTCCATGAAGCGCATGAAACATGCTACACGCAGTGCCGCGAAGCGTTGGAGCGCGACCTGGACCGAGGCGTCGATATTGTCATCGTTGACAACACCAACCTCCGGGAGCACGAATTCGAGCGTTATCTGGATCTCCACATACGTCCAGACAAGCTTGCAGTTGCTGCGTTTGAATGCCCACGTGGTCCAGCCGAAGCGACCATACTTTTGGGACGTGCTAACGCTGTTGGCCATGACATCCCAGGGCACACTTTTATGGAGTACTATGAGATCTGGCGCAGCAACTTCCGAAACCGGCTGCATAACTACTTTATCGAGCTGGAACTCTTCTTGCGCGATCGCTAACCTCCAACACAGTAAGCAATCGACACCTAGGACGAGGTTACTTGTTTCAAGCGCTAATAAACCCAACAATGTTTTGCTCGAACTTCATCTTATGTGCCCCGATCTGCTGAGCGATAGCTATAGTCACTCGAAACATAGAACGGAGCAATGACGGCAAGATCGCAGCAACTTCGCAAGCCGAGGCAATGTTGACAGCGTTATCATTAGGACTGACAATCGTTATGATTCACAGAAGCTGATCTTCAACTAATCAAAGCTGCACTGCTGTATTATTCAGGAAAAAGAGGCAATGCTGGTTTGCCACATATAAGTTGTATATAAGAAAGACAACAACGGGGTAACTTAATTCAACACAGTGTATTGTTCGATTAGTAGCGACATCGCCGCCCTGCAACTTCCGGGGTCATGAACCACCTGCTCGGTGACGGCAGCTCGGCATTTGTGGCGCGGACGCCATCACCGGCTTCAACCCCGCTGCCGGACACTGCTGCAAGCATCATAGCCACAACAATACATAGCAATCGTTAGCACCTCCATCTCCGCCATACACGTCACCAACAGCCGCGCACCTTGCTGGTGGGCAGCCGCAGCTTGCCATCCGCGAGCGCGGACACCATCACCAGCTTCGGCCACGCTGCCGGATACTGCTGCAAGAATCATAGCCACAAATATATAATACATAGCAATCGTTAGCACCTCCATCTCCGACATGCACGTCACCAACAGCCACGCACCTAGGTGGTGGGCAGCCGCAGCATGTCATGAGCGAGCGCGGACGCCATCACCAGCTTCAGCCACGCTGCCGGACACCGCTGCAAAAAATCATTTTAACCCTTTCGCGAGCCTCTTGTCTTAATTATACTATACAAGCCTAAGTAATTTGCTTCTAAAAGGGCACAGAATGCGCCCATAAGGATAATCACGGTACTCGCTTTGTATGACTCTTGTAACAAAGTACCTGCAGTGATTTGCTGATGCACCACGATCATATGCATACTAAGGCCTACGACCAGTTTCGTGTTTTTTCTGAACCCATTTCGATTTGTGTCGACAACTCGATATCTGCTCGGCATTGATATAAAATAAGCACCACTTCAAAATGCCCATTAAACGGACCTATTTGTGTGCATGTCGACAGCATTTCATCCACTGTGAGGCCACCATTAGGCTCCAACCACTAAACCGACTAAAATCGCGTGGCAACCAGTTTCGTGGCGCATTATTTACTTGCGTTTAGTATGTAGTCCCCCTCTCCGCAACCAGTCTCGCATGAGATTCGCTAGCTTCTGGGAAGTTTTAGCGAATAGGAATGCGACAAAATTATATAAACGCAGTTTAATTGGTTAAAAAGGGAAACACGAAATTTGTTGGAAATACGAATCTGGTCGTAGGCCTTACTTAATATTTGTATGGTTTGATGATTACAAATTGTACTGTTTATGATTTGTCATAAAAGATGGTACATCCACGGTTGAACTTGTGTAAAAGCCCTTGTAAGCGGTGCTTTTACACCGTGTTTTGAAAACACCCTTTAAGGGCGAAAAATGTGCCCTTCTACCGCGAAAGGGTTAAAAAAAACAAATGTTACAAGCAAATCTTGCTTTATCTTATGTTGTTGCAACTTGCATGCATACCAGGCTATCCGGATACCGGTAGCCACAAAAACTTAAACAACGAGTGAAGTATGTATTTGAGACAATCATGTATTACAATTAGACAGTCTAGTTGCCATAGCCGTAAATCATTTTCCCTTGACGCTTTAAGGCGTATACGACATCCAAACTAGTTACGGTCTTTCTGTTTCCATGCTCCGTGTAGGTCACAGCATCTCGAATGAGATTATCCAGGTAGACTCGTAGTACTGCTCGTGTAGTATCGTAAACGAGTCCAGATATTCGTATTACACCAGCGCGGCGAGCCAATCTGCGGATAGCCGGTCTTGAGATGCCTTGAATACTATCCGTGCGAGACGTATTTCGGGGCAGATTTCAACTATATTGATTTTTGTATGTATGTGGTAGGCCTCTGGACACATTTCGGGGCATGCGTCTTAGCTATAGGATACTGCATGCCCCCTACTAAGTACGCTCATATAACCATTGACATTACTATATCCTGCTCTCGCGTAGCCGAGTCGGACACATTCGCGCGCTTGTGAGGCAGCTTGGACACCCCCGTGGTCTTTCTCTTCGGGCTCACAGCGCCTCGTTCCTCTCTCGCCATCTGCTTCGCCGCTCGCAGAAGCACACTCTTTGTTTTCACTGTCTGATGCTGATGTTTGTCGAGCAGGTTCATCAGTTCTCGCGCAACCTTCTCGCAGGGAGCAGACTTCTTGTTGGCCTCTTTCTGAGCTTTGGCATCAGCTTTAGCTTTGACAGCGGCAACCATCATGTCGTAGCTCAGCAAAACACCGCCAGAATAGTTCTCGTCCACCCACTCTCCCCTTTTTCGTTTCTGTGGGATTGGAGCAACTGCTGAGGTACGCAGCAGATTGACCACATTGAGCGCGTCTACATCTAAGTTCAGCTCACGGAGAACTCGTTTTTGTCGCTCTGACACGTTCAACAGGGACGGAGGAGGAACAAGCTGGCCGAGTATTAATGAGAGATGAGGAAGTGAATCCCTCGACACATCAGGAGCGTTGCCGATAATTCCTTTCATCATTGCGTCCAAAGATAGTGGAAATATTCCAGTCTTCTTAAATCCATTTTTTGCATTTTTAGGGCAGCATGCATCGATCAATGGATAACGTGCAAGTCCAGCGATATCGTCTTTAGTTGGCATCTTGTTTGCATTGTTTGCAGGGAATCGCTTCAACGCTTTAAGATAGCCTGTCTTGAATGGACCAAAAACCGACACGTCCAATGGCTGGAGAAAATGAGAGGTATGTGCTGGCAGCACAAAGAGATGGACGTCATGTTCCATGCCGTACTTAACAACTGCAAGCTGAATATGCGCAAAATGACCGTCAAGTAGCAACAGCTGCGGCCGCTCTGGAGGAAGGAGCTCCACGAACCACTTAAACCAATGCAAGAAGAGCTTGCCGTTAATGTTTGAGCTCTCGCTCATTGCGCACCGCGCGACGTCCTCTGTTCCTTTCATCCAACTTGCTGTTCGGTACTTGCCTTTGAAAATATACATGGGTGCCATTCGGGCACCCGATGCACTGATGCAACCCATGATGCTAGTGTTTTCTCGGTCACTAGCTGCCTGTACATTGGCTCGAAGTCCTTTCGGACAAATAACGCGTGCACCACCACGGCCTTGAGGGCAGATCCCAGTTTCATCACAATTCCAAATGCGCTCAGGTTTATCCACAATATTGAGCTTCGTCAAAACCTCCTTCAAATTATTGTAGTACCTCATGACCGCATCGGACGACGAACTTTCCGCTCGTTTTACGTCCAAGAATTGCGAGCGTCGAACAGATATCTCCGGGTGTTTTGCTATCCATCGCGTGACGAATTTGCTGTTCGGAAAATCGTCGCCTAATGGGCGCGTACTGGTCTCCTCTGCTACTTGGCGCAACATGCATTGCAGCTCCTCGAAATCAATGCACATTCCATGTAGAGCACGATAATGTATTATCTCGAGTAGCCCTTTGTCGCCGCCTTCCGAAATGTACATGAGCTGAGGTCCGGTACGTGCATCGATAGGCACAAGGCCTTTATGGCGTAGTCGTAATGGCTCACACGAAACCTTGTAGGCCGCAGCTGCCTTTCGGAGCGGCATACCGGCGCTGACAGCGGCGAGCGCAGCTGTCCAGGTGCTGACGGTGACCTCCTTGCGCTTGTCCGGTCTCTTCTTCTTCGTCATCGAAGTGCACGACAGGGCGCAACGCAAGCGTGGCCGGGTGGGCTGTGGCTGTGGTCTGAGTCAGACCGTCTGACTGCGCAGCGAAGGTGACGCTGGGGGCGTTCCAAACGGGGTCCTTGGGGGCGTCGTTTTGTTGGTCAATGAGGACGTAGAAGCGCGCGCAATGGCTTGTTGGAAAGAGGCATTTCCCGCCTTTCAGGATACGGTACGTACGATAGCGTTAAAAGAGTCGGTTTGGAGCTTGTGAATGATTGCGCAGGAGCCTATTTTTCCTTAATGACTTGGATTTGTATGTGGAGCCCTTGCCCCGAAATATGTCCTGCCCCGAAATATGTCCCCCACGGATATCTCGAAGTATCTTGCGGTGACGCCTGGTGCCGCCTTTGCCGATACATTGTGCCTCTTTGCCTCGCCCAGGCATGTCTTGCACTGACCGGGCAAATGATGAAGTGATGAACGAAGGGCGATACGGCGATGCATTGGGCTCCATGAATGCAAGTCGTAGAAGTGATGAGCTGGCTCGTTATATTTTTTTCGGACCATTGAAGTAGCAAGCAGGGGAGATGTGTTGGCTCATGTTGTTTTTATTGGACCACAAAGTATACCGTAAGTCATGCTTCCTCAGATACTTTATGCTACTTCTGGCGGTAGGCGAACGTCTCCAGAGACACCTTCAACGCACGCATGCACTGTAGTAGCTCTTTGTGGTGGCGACGGGCCACCCTTCGGTTAGACTTATACTGGCGATGCACGAGTAGTTGCACCTGATCGAGTTCTGGGTGGCGTTCATCTCGCGCAACAGTGTCCTCTGGGCAAAGTGATTGTTGCTCAACATCTCGAACGGGGCGTGAAATTGGCGCCTGGACTAACAGATCTGGCGACAACATACCATTCGGTTCCATTCCGGCATGACTCTCACATTGGCAGAGGGTTTGCGAGATCTCCTGCAGTCGTGGCGGGGTCCTGTGCAGTTTCATCTGTTGCTGTACTCGGCTTGCTGCACTGGCAAGGTGTGCACGCGCATCGCCGATCTCGTGGTGTGAAGCCAAGCTCATACTGCGGAACTTTCTCTTCAGGCTCATCGCATCTCTCCGTTTCCATTAGGGTTCCTTCACCGCGTTGTAATCCGCAGCTACAGCTTCCCAGTCAGCCCTCGAAGCTGGTAGGCTTGCCTGCACCAGCTCAAGCAAGCGTCTCATCTCGCCGATACTGTAGTTGGTTGAGCCGTGTTGTTTTGTCATCTAGTCGATGCGCACAGACGAAGGTAGAGCGTATAATGCCAATGTAGCTTGCAAGCCCAGCGTATTCTCCCACCTACTCTCCTCCCTGCGACTTTGTCAATGATTCAAGTGGTGGAAGGTCGCAATAGTGTATCCATATGACCCTGTGAATCAGACCAGAATCAGATGCATTATTTACATCGAGCCTACTTCAACTGCACTTCTGCGTTGGCCTGCTCCCAGCTCAACTGGCTGAGGCGGGTCGTGAGCTGACACTGCGTGTCATTGTATAGCTGTAGATTCGAGTACTCGTTGATGTCGACAATGGTCCCAGGCGATGGAAGAAGCTCGGAATCACTTTCAAGATTCCAAAGCGTGGCAGTCAAAAGCAGCGAGTCAATGTCCTGCCGGTTAGCTTCGTATGACACCTTAAAACCTACCAGAATAACAAATAAGTTAGTAGCAGTCAAGCCGCAAAACCATTGTAGGCCAACGTACACTGAGCATATCATCCAGCGTTTCAGGTGCCTGAGCGTCCACAAAGTATATGCGAATCAGCTTCCACTGCCCGTACGCATGATCCGAAATCCAGAGCAGCTTCATCCGCAGCAAGAGCTTGACCATGGGTTCCTTCCTTCGAAGCACTTCCCGTAGACCTGCCGAATGAGGTCAAATAATCAATCATACCAAATTCACCATTCGTGAGTCGTACCTTCGACACTGTCGACCACTGTCGCTCCTTGCTCTGCCTCAACAGCCCTTGCCCCCAGCAGCTCTCGCACGCGTTGATATGGCGTTGATTTTGTTGACACCACTTCTGCACTCGTACTGGTACTGCTGGTAGGGCCCCCAGGGTCATCCTGGTGCCGCTTTGAAATACGCGGGCTGGTCTTCATGGCCACATTCACAGACTCGCGACGTGGCTTTCCCACCATCTTAGAAAAATCACAATGGCACTCGGAGTCGAACGGGCTTATGCATGCGGTTTTCCATATTTCATGCTTAACCCCATCGTGGATCACGCTGCACTGTACTGTACTATACTGTACAGTATTGGCGCTCTAGTTGAGATACGAGCCTCTGCATGGTTTGAGGTAGACTCAAGCCTCTTGGGGGACACCAACAGCCCCCCCCCCCTCTCGCACACAGAGCATCTCTAGAGAATCTTCTGTCGTGGGTTTCGCCATACCAAAGGACTACGCATACACACATGAAACTCATATATTTAAAGCCGAATGAAGCTCCCTTCCGGTCGGGGTACATATCCTATATGGAACTTATACAACTAGATTTCACCCTCGCCTGCAGGGTATTTACGCGTTAGGCGCGCTTAGACTGCGTGCACTCTAGTAAACGAACGCACCTCACGCACGACGGTTCTCTAAGCCCAATGGATCACTGCTTTTTCGATGGACCAAGTGGGTGCATACGCACCTCACCCACGACGGTTCGCCAAGCCCAATGGATCACTGTTTTTTTCGGAGGACCAATGGGTGCAGGCGCAGCGCATGATGCGCTACGAACGAAATCTAGCTATGACTTCATCCTTAGAAAAAACACAATAAATTAAGTCTTGTAGCTGAGGAAAAGTACCGCCATCGGCGATTGAAATCGTCGATAGCTGTATTGATTTATAAGTTATATGGCACAAACACCACATTATACATCTTCTAGGATGCCTAATGTCTAGGTTGATAGATTTATTCGTGTCCGCTAGCACTAATTGTAGCTTACGACGGCAATGATGTCATGGCTCACTATTTTTTCGATGGACCAATGGGTACGAGAGACGACATACCTACGAACTGTAACCGCTTGAACCGAACCAAGCGCTCAGCGATGTTTCGACGGACAGCCAGAGGTGCTGCTATGGAGCATTCCATTTTCAGCGGACCAATAGGTACATAATCCTTCAGTGCGCTCTTGTATATGTAGTGTGGTTCAGATATGATATGCAGCACTGCCCTGATAGCTGGTTTGCATGAAAACCTAGAATAATGACCACCCTCGAGTCTCTTGAGGTCTCGGGCATAAGTATAAGCAAGAACCAGCGCTTATTTTCAAATTCGCCACGCACTGCCCCCCCCCCCCCACGCATCACCGCCGCCATGAACATTCGTCAGAAGTTTGCTTCGGATGGCAGCATCATCTTCTTCGCCGCTGTGGCCGAAGAGCAAGCGAACGCGTGGAGAGCTATGGCCCGCCCCGTCGACATCTGGTTCACCGACATCCTTGACAACATCATGGAGGATCGAGGTCGTCTTCAGTCTCCAGTGCCTGATCAAGAGGCACGCACCATGGCGCGCATGCTGCAACGATTCTACAAGACTTTCATCCCTGATTCGGAAGCCAAGGATTTGCGCTGGGTGAAGATACCTGCTGGCATGGGTGACCTACCTGTGCGCCGCGAGTTTCGACCAGGTGATGACCCCCTCGATGTTGCCGCTATACCTGGTGGAATGGTTGTCGCTGTGGATGACGACAGGTGCTTCTACGTGTATGGGTGGAACCACAACGTTGCTCTCCGGTCCAACCGCAAAGAGATCAAGCTGAACAAAGGTGATGTATTCGTTTATCGTGGCGATTTGATTTTTGCTCCCGTCGGCAACGACACCAACAACGTGTGCATTCATGCATACCTCGACACGCCGACGTCGGACCGTCTCGAGAATCATCATCCCATCATCGTCCCAACGGTCAATGACACTGCTCGGACGGACGACCCATTCTGCTTTGCGTGGAATTGCACGTTCCGGGGTTCCGGGACCATAGCGGTTCGCCACCACCTGATTCGCTTCCACGGATTCCGCTTTCACGATGCGCCTCTTACTGGGGCGTAAGCCTAGTTGCCAAGCCGTACAACCTAATGACCACCTGGCGCCTTTCGATTAGTTTTTACTTCTGCCTGTTAGCTAGTAGTTACAATGCAACTAGGGCGCAATATATTTCTTGTTGTCTACATGTTGTTGTTCTGGTAATCTGCTGTCGATGGTAGCCAGACCTTCCGATAATACCGCCTCATACGGATTGCCGTGAGCCTAGAAAATAAGTTACTACATCAAGATCACTCTTCCTGAAAAATAAATTATTGCTGGTGAGCTGGCAATGCTAAGCAATATCAGTTACCAGAACATCTATTGCAAGTCAGAGTTAGCTACCTTCACTGCCGTGCTAGAAGCGTCTATTCTCCTTCAGAAAGAGAACCGCCTCCCGATTCACTGGCAAAATCCCGTGGTGATGATGCGAAAGCGTATGCTTTGCGGCTGAAAAATCGAGCGACGCGAAATTACTAATAATTTACGAAGCTGTGGGTAATAAATAATTTTACGTTACGCAAATTTTGTCAGAATAAGTTATTGTCAACTTCCAATACCGTAAAAATTGCAATACAGTTATTTATTCGGAGGGTCTGATGGTAGCAAATCATAGTTTTAGGAAAGTATGTGTTTCATGTGAGTTCCTTGTTTCCAGCCAATTCGCTTTGGTATCTCCACCAATACTGCTTGAATTTCTCGGAGTTAACTGAAGTTATATACTGCTGCTGTAGTCTTTGAATTGTTGTACAGCTAAGAAGTTCCTGCCAGCCTTCTTCAATGAAATAAAATAAAATGTTTTGCTATTTCACCGTGCTCAAGAATCCTCAAGTTTAGTGTGTTGTGCAGTGTGCAACACCAACAGGTCAGTGCCTAAAGAAGACCAGGGTGCTACTACACCGGTAACAACGCGTACACTTCACCCCAACTCAGGATCAGGTCGCCACACCCACGCATCCGATTAAGTACTTGCAGTTTGGGGCGCGCTGTGTGAGTTCTATATGAATATGACTAAGACGAGACCCAGTACTGTACTGGGTGCCGTGCCTTTCAGCGAACTTTCACTGAAAGGAGTGAAAACTTTTATTTCACGGTAGTTTTCTTTTGGCCAATGGGGGGCAACCTTGGCGTGATTGAGGGGGGGGGGGTGATCGACTGACCTGACCAAGCAGTACTTAGTTGACAACACAACATAATTCGCAACGGCAAACAAGAATGGAGGCCCCGATCGACTGGCAACATGGGATCAACCAGATTCTAGCGGACACCGTGGGGGGTACCTGGGCTTATGCGAAGTATGTGGTGCTACTCTGTGGGCTTCCTGGAGCGGGAAAGAGCGTGTTTAGTGGGTTTTTGGCAGCGGAATTTCGTGAAGCTTTCGAAAGGAAGCGAATCACGGACGGCATCACTCGCCAAGTGCGGGTGTGCGGCTCGGGATTTCACGAAGAGCTCAGAGGATGGGGGCGACAAATGGCAGAAGATGATGTTAAAATATCGTTGCAAGCAGCGGATGTTGTGATCATCGATGAGATGAATTTAACGGCAGCCGATAGGCAGCGAATTATTGACGTGGTGAACTCTGAATGGGCCAGGGACGGGTTCGAGGGAGCGGCGGTCACGGTTAAGCTATCGTGCCGTGACGAAGCCCATGCGTTAGAATTGAATGAGCGATCGCGGCGCCCGATGCCGCCAGCTATCCTTAAAGTGCTTTTCCAACAATTCGCCGCCGATACTGAGGTGCCCGCAGTCACCGTTGAATCATTCGCGCAGCCAGAGTAAGGCAATTCAGAAGATGTGAACCTCGCCAAACACGCGGAAATAATTGGCCAGATTATTTCAACGTTGGCCAGGTTGCCGGAACCTCGAGGTCTTAGCCTGCTGCTTGCAGTAGCTGTTTGTGAGTTGCGTAACGATGATTCAATAACCTTTTTCATCGCTCTTTAGTATGCTTAGATCTAAGGCCATAGAATGTGAGCTCATACCAGTAAATCCAAGTCAACGCCGACACAGCGTGACACAACGTTTGTAGCGGGGCTACACATTCGGCTAACCTCACCTTAGTGCAACACGCGCTAAGTGGATACATTCAGGTGGGCCACATCGCAGTGTGGTCACCATTCATAATAGGAAGCAGTCCTATTGGTCAGAAAGCAGGGTCTTTCTACCAGTAATACTCAAGCATTAGGTCAGGGTTTCTGCCAACCATTCGTTGGCAGAACCCCTCTTTATAGATATCAGTTTTAGGAGGAAAGCCACAGTTAACAAACAATTCAGTTCTCATTTTACCGCAAAAGCTACTATTTGTACCTTTATTTAGATCTAATTATACTTGTGGATACAAGTATACTTAATCTAAGTTAAATACACCGTACGCTTCCTCATACACGTGCGCACACGTGTAAGCTAAAGTATTGGGCTAAGTAAGCCCATTACACCTGGTAGCACTTTGTAGTCCGTCCAACGACCGACTAGTTACGTATTGAATGAAGTTCGATAGGGGGGCCGAGGACCTGCCTGTGGACGCGAGTATGTCCACTGGTAACCCAACCACGAGTGCAACGCATGTTGCACGCGAAGACTGTCTCCACCTGGCGGATCCAGAGTGGGAGGCGCTCCAACGACTGTCGACGGTCATTGGCCGTAGCAACGATGCTACGCACGCTATCGCCAACAGAGCAACACGGTGTTGCTCTAGGCTTCATCATGAAGGAACAGCGCGAGACCGCTGCTCGCGCTACGGTGTCAAATCCGTCCACACCGCGCGTGGAGTCATTGAAGCTCCACGTGAACAGCTATGTTGGAAGAGAGGGCGAGCCTCTCCTCCGTTGGCTTGTCGAAGTCGACACTGCCATTACGGCTCGACGTATCGTCGACCCGTTGTCGAAGGTTGCGTTCGCCATGTCATGCCTTGGTGGACGAGCAAGGCGTTGGGCGTACGGACGCCGACTCTATGACCCTACGTGCTTTAGCACGTACGGGGTGTTCAAGGAGGAGCTTAGACAAGCGTTTGAGCCCACGCAGAATGAGTTCAGATCGAGGGCTGAGTTCCTCGACCTGCAACAGGGCAAGCATGACGTGCATGCTTACGCTCAAAGGGCGCGGTACTTGGTCTCGAACATCGTGACCAACCCGATAGACAAGGCGACTAAGGTCGTCACGTTCATGAAGGGCCTGAAAGATGGGCCTGTGAAGACCTATCTCTTCCGAGAGTACCCAAGTACTCTCGAGTCTGCGATTACCCAAGTACTCTCGAGTCTGCGATTACCCAAGTACTCTCGAGTCTGCGATTACCCTTGCGATGCAAGAAGAGTTTAGCCTGCGACAGGCTAAGCTCCATGTGAACGTCCCGCGGCCGATGCCGCGACCGACGGTGAAGCCGACGGGAGGTCCCGAACCAATGGACCTCTCGAGTGCGACGGCTGCTGGATCTCAGCAGCGTTGTGGACCAACGAATGTCCGCTGTTTCCGGTGTGGAAACAACGGTCACTACGCCCGTGAATGCACAGCGCCTGTGCAGGCGGCCAAGGGCCGGCGTGACGATACCGGGTATCGCCACGGGCAATAAAAAAACTAGAACAACCAGCAGGCGCGGGGCGCCCTGCTGGTGATGCAGTCGAGCGTGTCGATATTGGACACGCCGTATTAAAGACTGCTGCCCCCAGTGAGAGTCACTCTCACTGCAAGAAGCAGGATGACAGGCCGAACCTTGTCATCCTGAAGGTTAACTCGAAGAGAGAGAAGTCTCTTCGTGCGTTGGTGGATTGTGGTGCGTCGAACAACTTTGTTCGACTGCAGAGCCTAGCGAGGCTTGACTTCGAGGAAGTGGAACTACCTCGAAGTCTATTGGAAGTAAGACTGGCAACGGGTGTCGTTGTCAGAACTGAGAAGTGTGTCGTACACGTACGCTTCTCGTATCGAGAGAAGAAGTTCGTGGACGAGCTTATCGTGCTTGACTTAGACGATAAGTTCGACATGGTGTTGGGCATGCCGTGGCTTGCACGGCATGATCCGGTGATCGACTGGACGAAGCGCACGATCGTGCACTTCGGGAGTAGCGGCGCGACAGTGAGCGATGGCCCTGTCGGCGCAGTACGTGCACCTCGCGGTCCACGCGACCCACCAGGAGAGGCAGCGCGACGCGCGGCTGTCTCTGGCCACCCCGCGCTGACGCCGACGACTGAGAGGGTCGTCGGGAGAAAATGTGAGTCGAATCAGAAGACTCAGATTCGATCGGATTCGAGAGGTTCTCGAAGCGTCAAGAGTGACGCGGTCGTGTCGACTATTAGTGTCGACACCCAAGTTCAACAAGAGGAGCCAGTCACTAATAAGGACAGTAACTCGGACGCGTCAGCTCAGGGAGCTGATGCGATTGGCCCAAACGTCGAAAGACGCTCCGCCGTCAGGCGTCGAGGTAAAGAAAGCTCACCGGCTCTGGGAGCCGACGCTGCAGACAGTGCGGACGGTTGCAAACGTCCCGCACCGGAAATGTTTGCGTGCTCGCGTGCAGCCGGGCTGCACGACGAAGCGGTACGTGACCAAGCAGGGCTTGATTGCGTGCGCCCGCGGGAAGAACCCGCCGGCGACAACAAGAAACACATTGCGTGCTCACGTGCAGCCGGGCTGCACGAAGAAGCGATACGCGATCAAGCCGGGCTTGATTGCGTGTGCCCGCGGGTTGAACCCGCCGGCGATCAAAAGGAAGATCTGTCCGCGGCCGGGCCCGGACAAAACAAGACGCGCGGAACCGGGTTCCGCACAAGAAGCGAACGGCGCAAGCGAGCAAAGCTGCGCAAGTCTCGGTCAGGGACCGAGGCGCTACTCGCAGTGTCTGCCGGGCAGACACAGGAACTGGAGACGACCGTCGAGACACTGAGTGTCTTGACGCGTACGAATACTGGTCTCCAGTACAAGAAGATGAAGTTGGAGAACCCTCCGACGTTGGCGTCGGAGCTGACTTCGCTTCCAGTCACGAGCTGGAGGCGCTTCGCCCGCGACCTGCACGATGGACGCGTCGAGCAGATTTGCATCCTCTCGGATGTCGAGAGGATGAAGTGTGAAGCGGAAGAGTTGAAGCAGCTCGTCGCTGAGGGCGTCGACACCCTGAGCGCCAAGTCGAAGAAGGAACGCTTCGACGAGCAGAGCTGGGACTCGCTGAAGTCGAGCCCCTTCTACGAGGTCTTGCGTGAGTACAGAGATGACTCCCGGACGATATCCCTGCGGAGTTGCCGCAGGACAAGGGTGTTCAGCACGAGATTGATCTCGTGCCGGGAACGAAGTATTGCGTGACGCGGCAGTGGCCACTGTCGCGAGAGCAAGTCAAAGCGATCGACGACTTCTTTGAGAGTCGTCGCAAGGCAGGGAAAGTGCGGGAATCGAAGTCCCCGCACAGCGCGCCTACGTTCTGTGTCAAGAAGGCACAGGGCGGGTGGCGCATCGTTCATGCTTATAACAAGCTGAACGACGCAGCGGTACCGTCGCAGACGCCGATACCGCGAAAAGATGTGATCATCGATTCGATGGCTTTGAGCACTATCTTCAGTGCTCTGGATCTGAGAGACGGATTCTATCAGATCCTGATGCGTGAGAGCGACATACCTCTCACGGCGGTGAGCACTCCGAGCGGTATGCTCTGGGAGTGGCTTGTAATGCCGCAGGGATTAAAGAATGCCCCTGCGACGTTCAACAGGTGCGTCACGCACTTGTTGCGCTCGGTGCGCGACTTCGCACCGAGCTATTTCGATGACGTGTTCATCCACAGCGGGGCTGTGGACGGGAAGTCGGAAGTGGAGATGCACAAGGAACATCTCCGCAGGTTGTTTGCGCTCATGCGCAAACACAAGCTCTACGCGAACCTGAAGAAGTGTATCTTCGGGGCTAGCGAGATACCCGTCCTTGGGTGTCTCGTAGGGAAGAACGGCGTACGCCCTGACCCGGGGAAGGTCAGAGTGATCAATGAATGGCCTACGCCTTCCAATGTCAAGGAACTGAGGCAGTTCCTTGGACTCGCTACGTACTTTTGCAAGTACGTGAGCAACTACGCGGGCAAGATTCGCCCGCTGTCGCAGCTCCTAAAGAAGGACGCTGCATGGGTTTGGACTGCTGAGTGTCAGCAGGCCTTTGATGCAGTCAAGCAGGGCTTGACTGAGGCGCCGATATTGGCGGTGGCCGACCAAGATCGCACGTTCCACGTCGTATGTGACGCGTCCGATTTCGCAATCGGATGCGCTCTAATGCAACACGATCACGAGGGGTGTGATCGCGTGGTCTACTATCAGTCGCGTCAGCTGCAGCCAGCTGAGCGCAACTACCCGGGATATGACAAGGAACTCCTTGCCATGAAGTATGCACTCGCGAAGTTCCGAGTGTATCTACTTGGGAGTAGACCATTTGTGGTCTACACCGACCACGCATCATTGCGTACCTGAGGGATTACTGTTGAAGTTCTCAACGAACATCCCCCAGCTTTGACAGAGTGCCTCCCACTCTGTCACTTTACTCTTACGGGAAGTCTTCTTATTCCCGTAGAATCGGAGCTCATGGAAGAGCCCGATGTAATAATCACGTCTTTGATCCGTCGCCGGATCAAAGTCGAGCTCCTTGGTGACATCGTCATCAACGATGGCGCTGCAGGAGTACAGCGCGTACTTGCTGGTCGGAGTGGTAATGCCGTAGCGAGATTGGATCTCGCTCGGAGACGGCATCCACGGGTCGCGCGCCGGCTTAGCGCGCGACGTCACAGTCGCAGACGGAGTGAAGTCGTCATCGTCTCCACCCCGCGGCGTAGACAACGCCCCAGCATCTGCGAGCGGTCTATCGCTGCCGCTACGCGAGCGCTTGGAACTCGAAGCGTCCGAGTCGTCCTCGCGAGGACGACGAGTCCCCACGCTAGCTTCATTGCGCCCTGTGGACGAGGAGTCTTGCTTCTCCTCGCCCTCCTCCATGTCGACATCATTGTCGATATTCAAGTCCTCGATGCCGTCGAAGAGGGCTTCGCTGGCATAGGTGACTTTGCCACGAGCACGAGTCTTGTGATACTCCCCAACAGAGATCGTTCTCTTGGGGGAGCTTGACGTCGTCACCGTGGAAGTGACGACGGACGCCGAAGAGGCTGAAGATGCGGCAGTCGTCGCTGTGTTGGCGACGACTGTGTTGCTTGCTGCAGGTGCAGCAAGCTCGTCGGAAGACTGCTTCGTTGGCGTGCTCATTTCGAAATGAGCACGATGTTCTCTCCGAAGAAGACTTTTGATTGATGTGTCGAGACCGGCACATCAAGTCCTAACGGGGGGATGGTGTAGCGGGGCTACACATTCGGCTAACCTCACCTTAGTGCAACACGCACTAAGTGGATACATTCAGGTGGGCCACATCGCAGTGTGGTCACCATTCATAATAGGAAGCAGTCCTATTGGTCAGAAAGCAGGGTCTTTCTACCAGTAATACTCAAGCATTAGGTCAGGGTTTCTGCCAACCATTCGTTGGCAGAACCCCTCTTTATAGATATCAGTTTTAGGAGGAAAGCCACAGTTAACAAACAATTCAGTTCTCATTTTACCGCAAAAGCTACTATTTGTACCTTTATTTAGATCTAATTATACTTGTGGATACAAGTATACTTAATCTAAGTTAAATACACCGTACGCTTCCTCATACACGTGCGCACACGTGTAAGCTAAAGTATTGGGCTAAGTAAGCCCATTACAACGTTGACTGAAAAAGCAAGGCGAAATACACTCGATCTGCTGCTACTAATACCAGCAGTACAATCATTATAGTAATTAGTCAATACAGCGGCTCCCAGCTTGAGAGCGCAGAATAGAAAGCCTACTACAGCGACGACAAAAAAAAATCGTCAACCAGAATCGAGTCCCCACACGCCGACAGCGCCTATTCGCCGAAGGTATTTTCGCCGCTGTAGGTGACGTAGAGAAAACCATCAGAGTCTTTCTGCTCTTTGTAAATGTTCGACATTAGTGCCGCTAAACCAGAAAAAAATATGTAAAAAATGATCAATGCGTATTAGATAACACAAATAATGGCATAACATAGTCACATACCGTGGGTGGAAGGACGCTGTTGATGAAGATGAAGATTTGCCTTCTCTGGACTCAGTTTGATGCGCTTTCGGATCACGTACACGAATTGGCCGACTGTCAGATCCGCCGGCACCAAGTACTTCTTCTTGTCAATGTCCGGGATGTCGCTACGGTCTGCCTTTTCACAAATCACCTTCACCACGATAACAAGAATACACGAGTTAGATATCACCAGTGAATCTATACCGGTAAATCATACACACCGGAATCCGGTCAGAGTACTTGAATCGAATGCGTTGGGCTTCGGCTTGGCGCTTCTCTGCAAAATGGCATCATTGGCTTAATTCTGTGACCGTAGGGGGGGGGTCTCGACCAGCTCAAGAGCTACGCACCGAACGGGTGTTCCTTCTTGAACGAGCCCATCGTCGCGACGAAAAGGACCGATCCTGAGTCTTCCCAGTATTCGCGGGTGGCGGCCCTGTAGTCGTCCGTGTTGTTGAGCGGCTCGGCGGTACTGGTGCTGGTGGCGCTTCTGCTCACGGAGGCGCGGACGCGGTAGTTCAAGGGATTAGGAAACGGCATCGGCGGCGACGGAGGAATAAAAATGGCTAACTGTAAGTAGATTACAAGTACCCCGGATTGTCAAAACGTAAACTGGCGAAGTTGATTACCCCGAATTGTCAAAACGTATACATAAGACATTTAAGCTGCGCGGCTGTGGCGACTGAAGAGGCACTTGTTTGATCGTAGCGAAACAGAATAGAAGCAATGACAGCTGAAAACAGTACAACAATTCAAAGACTACAGCAGCAGTATATAACTTCAGTTAAGTCGGAGAAATTCAAGCAGTATTGGTGGAGATAGAAAGCAAATTGGCTGGAAACGAGGAACTCACATGAAACACATACTTCTTTCCCCAACAAGAAGTGATCACAAGCCTGTTACATTCCGTTTGAAGTCGAAAAGCTTGCACGTATTCGCGGAGACGTCAGCTTCTAAAATGAAGTGCGAGCAATTGGAAGCACAGTGCGAGGTAGCAGATAGGAAGTCATAACTGCAAGACCAAGAGACATTATATTAAAACTATGCATCATTCGACATGCATTTGTAGGGGAAATCAGAATTAATTCAAAACCAAACATCACATTCAATTATGGTCGAAAGGCACTTTCTTAACATTGGCACTTGTACTCACCGCCATAAGAAGTAGCATGCACGATCGCATTGCTCTTCTTCGCGACCTTGGAAAACTCACACATTGATCTTGTCTCGGCAAGCCACACATCGCCCGAATAGCAGCTGGAGATGCCAACGGCTACTTGTCTGGCAGTGGGGATGGCTTGGGCTGTTTAAACGAACGAGCATTGGCAGCCATGCGTTGACGCAGCTCCAGCAGTTCGCGACCCGCACATAAACACAATGTAGCACATTAGACTCGGTAATATTCAATACACCACCAAACTGCATTTCGTACGGCGTTGCATCTTCTCGGCTTTCACGCTTCGAGCGTGTGCAGTCCGTTGCTGCTGCGCTTCGATAGACGAGCTCGCCGACGGATTGCTGTCGGGACTGGCTCCTTGACCGTGCGTCGAAGCTTGCTGCGAAGATGTGCCATCGGCACTGGCGGCGCTCGCAGTACTCGATCTACCGATCTCCGTACTGCCCTCAAGGCCGCTCCCTGCTAGCAAGAACTGTCAGATTACGCAGGGCTATTAGAGAAAAAACGTATTAACGTTCACATTCCTGAACGAGAAGACTTAGATCTGGTAACGACCGAACCAGATCCAGCTAGTATTCACATAATTCACAGCACAATGTGTCAAGTTCATGTAGAGTGGCACATCTACCCCACACACATGTTTCTCACTGTGCTCACCTTTGACGGAGCGCTGCTTGCTTCCGCTCGCTGGCGTCGTCTTCGTTTTCGCCATCTTGTCAACTGACGTCAAAGCTTGCGCCGCCCAAAACTTTGTGGACACACAGATTTAGTTGCCGATCGTGGCTGTTTTTTGGAAGGAGAAACAGGCAATGCTGTTTTTTTTAAGAAAAAAGAGGCAATGCTGTTTTTTGGAATGCTGCTTTTTTAAGAAAAAAGAGGCAATGCTCTTTTTGTAGGGAAAAGATGCTATGCAATTCTCTGGATTTTATATCCAGAGTCCACCCCAGGAGGCGAATGGGATGGTAATCCTTGCATAACGCATACCACCCGTAATCCGATAATAATTGGGCGTGCAATATAATAGTTACAGCCTCCGTTATATACTTACTTCTATCGTAAACATATTATGGTTGTATGTTGACCCATCCACTCAACATTAGGTCAAACTACCCATGATAAATAGTATTCGGTAAAAAGAAATAATCATTTAGCATTCAATATTATCTTACTGTAAAACCCGTATCCCCGTGATAAATGATTGATCTAGACTCCTATTGAGCAACATTTCACTCGCGGATTTTACTCCGCAATATCAGCGGTGCTCGGCAGCAAGATCACGATGGCGCTGCGCCGGACACGCTCAAGCAGCCACGCAGGCCATGAGCACGGTGCACCACTACTGGACGCTTCCTCACCGCTACGTGTAAGCTAGTGACGGGTACTCACTAGGCCCGTTACAAGCTGCGTTTTCGACTTGAAGGACAACGGAGGACACAATGGCATACATATCCCTTATCCTGGTAGTGCAACGGGTACGTTGTACGGACAGCCCTTAGGGGATTAATTCGAATATGTGGACCACAAACGCGTACCTAAGTGGATCAATACAATTATTAAGAGTAATATCTTATACTGGTAGTGCCTTCGGTTACGAAGTGTACGTACAGCCCAAACATGATTAATTCGAGGGACGCCATATGTGGCACACACGAAAAAATAGTATACAAACCTCAAGTTAAATCGTTTAATAATCTCAAAAACCGCATGATTTCTCAAAATCCACGGAAAAATAGAGGCTTTCGCGTGAAAAAGCCGCCTGTTTGAGTAGGATATACAATTCCGGAGATTACGAGAAAACGTTAAGTACGATGATGCCAAGCCTGGGTTTGAAAGCCTCTTTTTGCGTGTGGATATTGTGATGCAGTGAAATTATATATACTCAAGCGAAAGTTCTAACGTGTTTAACATTATCTATGCTAGTAGCACTGCATAAGATGATATCGCTGCCTATAGTATAATCAACACGCATACCGCTACGTGTACCGGTGTCTACGATAGCATGAGGTTGTAGTTTGCGGTCGAAAACTAGTACATATAGTGAGTGGACCGGCTTCGCCAGGCCTCCAAAAGTGTCAACGCCACTGCTCTCTCCCTGGTCCTCGAGCTTACGCACGCCCTCCAGCCTGCGCTCGCGCAGTCAGTTGGCAGCAATGCGGTCCCGCAGCCGCTTCAGCACCTTCCCGCTCAAGAGAGACATTGGCCGGCAGCTAGATGGCCTCGCGTTTGCAGCGCTTGCGGTGGCTGCCCTTCGACGACGGAGAAATCGTCGGCGCGGCGTAGATAGTGGCGAGTAGCTGTGCTTCCGTCCCGAGGTGAGTCCTGCTTCTTCGGCGCCGCAGCAGCGAAGGTTTAGCCGTGAAAACGGGGGAGGGCTGCTGCGGCGACCGAAAAGCAAGACTGAGCCTACGTCGGTTCACTAGATTTATTGACAGTGATATGAAAGAAATTGATTGGCTTGTCCGGAATTCCGGGAACCCTCCACTACGGATAGGTCCTAGGAAATTTGTGGGGGATTCCGCGATCGAATAGTGAATGTCTCGCAGATATTGCGGCTGCGAAGCAGGCGCAGGAGATGCGCAGTAGCATTTTTATTAAAACGTAGCATTCCACAAGCACTATACATGTAATATACTTCTATACAATAGTAATATATATTGTACTACTATAGTAATATATTATAGTCCTGCTCAATAGTAGTTGTTTAAACGTAGTATTACACGATCACTATATTATATAGAAGTAATATATTAGATTTTGTATAACCAGCGCTACCAGCCCAATTCTCTAGTAAAAACGGACAGCCCTTAGGGGATTAATTCGAATATGTGGACCACAAACGCGTTCCTAAGTGGATCAATACAATTATCAAGAGTAATATCTTATAAAAACACGTTTTGATATCTAATTGAGTAGGTTATTTGTTGTCAAGGCTACGCAGATATAAGATTGAAGAGTTCGGAGAGAGATAAATATGGTTATTAACGGTCCGTTAAATATTCGGGTGTAAATGCAGCCCTTTGGTGTCTTGCGTGGCGAAATGTGGGATCACACGAGGTTCACCGAGCCCATGGCGTTAGAGGTGCGACGTGATTTCGACTTAACCCTATTGCGAGGGATGGTACTTAAAACCAGCCACATGACCATGTTTAGCAAAACAAGGTACCTTTTCGAATTTACTACTAGGATATAAACAGGGACAAGCGACGATCAACCTCGTTTTTACACAGCAAAGATCAATATTCATACTATTTTTCGTAATATATTCAGCTAGCTATCCTCTGATTTGAATACTGGCTTAAAGGAATCATGTTTCTACCAATCAAAGCAACTTGCGGAAAGCGCTCTAAAACATGGCATCTAGCCATGTTTTACGTTTGAGCTGGAACTGTCTTCCTCCAAAACCTCCCTAATGTGATGGTTTTAGTTGCGGGAAGCGGGGTAAAACAGTGTATCTAGGCATGTTTTACGATTATTGTATGGAGGGGTACCATACTGAAATCAAGTCAAAATACATCGCAATAGGGTTAATAATGGCGCACTACATGTATATTCTAGCGGAGAGATTAATTAAATACATTTACTACTAGCGACGAAAACACGCTGGTGCTGTACCTTGCGCACGTCGTAAGGTTCAAAATGTACGTGGTGCTGGCCCAGTATAGATTCCAGCGATAGCATCAAGCCGACCTTGTTCGAAGTTGCGGGCGGCGAAGACGATCGCGTGCAGTCGCGAGCCGTGAGTCTTGCCCGGTATAGATGCCTCAAGCCGACCTTGTTCGAAGTAGCGGGCGCCGTAGATGATCGCTGAGCCGTGAGTCTAGCTGTTTCGGGACCACAGCAGCCGAGATTGAACCGTGGGTACGGGGGGGGGGGGGGGGGGGGCTGCTGCGGCGACCGAAAAAGCTAGACTGGTGGTAGCGGTGGTGGCCAAGCCTGCTTGCTAGATTGATTGATAGTGCTTTGATTGATATTTATGGGCATTAGGTGGCGTTAGCCTAGGGTAATTGACATTAATGTACCTCACTTCAAAATCAAAAAATCAAAAAAAAAATTTGATTGATATTTGACCTTTCTGGCTCAGAATTCCGGGAACCCCCTACGGACAGTTCCTGAGAAACCTCGTGGGAAGGTTAGTAGTACTTTCTGAAATAGTATACCGCGTCAATACTGCTACCTGATGTTTTGGATAGTAGTACTACTACTATCATATAGAGCGGTATTCAATATTAGTGATATTATGCTATCACCAGCTCTGTGCTATAGTTTTCTTCAAGTAATACTTTTAAAGGGCAGCAAACTCGGTTCTCATCTTGCAATTGAGTTAGGAACTCATTTGGAAAGACCACCATATTCGAAAACGCGCCAGAACAAATGAAGCATGGATTGTGCCATGAAAGATTGCCAGGAAGGCGATAAAGTCAAGTGTGATCCTTACGTAGTAAGCCCGATAATGAAGCTCATAAATTTTTAAAGAGTGATTATTTTTCGATTTCAGAAGTTCGTAATTAATTTACTACGAAGTACGGTATACGACAAGCGCTGAGATTATTTAACGTGCGTGACATTTTCCCCACAGAGATTAAGTACGGTGGGTGCTTATCCGAAGGTGACCACTGCAGCTCAAGTAGTAGTGGAGTAGTACTAATATTACTCCTGCTATTACTACCCAACTGTTGGTATCTGTTAAAGTTAGCAATGTTTGCGTTTAAAAAGAACGCGCTACCAGCCCAATCCTCTAGTAGATCTAATCATGGTGTTACTGTCCATAATTATAAGCTCGTGCATCTCCTAAAACTCTTGGCTACGTAAGCCTCTAACTTTTGGTCCTATTTTGTGTCCTAGCAATTCGAGGTGTTGGGGTTAGTATACGGTTTACCGAGCGCTGGACGCCCGATGTCTAAAACGTTTGAGGGGCTATGACGCAACAAATATTACGTGTTGCGGCTGGCACGTAACGAGACCATCAACACGACTCAGTTCTAATTCGTATTCGTAGTTCCAGGCGAAATGCAGATTTATATCGCTGCACTGGACGCGTTCAGTAAATGCAAATGATTATTGAGTCCACCGTTCTTGCTCGGAGAGCACTGCTGGCGCAGTTAAGGCGAGTACATGTATTGTAGAGATGAAACCTCTTTCGACTCGGATTGATACAGTATGAGGCGGTATCCTGGATAAGCTGGTAAAATGAACATTGCCATGGCAACCTCGTCTGGATTTGCACGCAACGGTAGCAAAAAATACCGTGGCAGATAACTTGTTCCTCAATGGCTTCTCAGTGGTGACAGCCCTCGCAATAGAAAACAAGTTCTGGATACATATCCGAAGGAAAATATAATACAATCAACGCAGTTTAGTGATGTGCATGCTGTCATTCATGGGACGGAAAGCAGCTGCAGAAAAAATATCCCAGCATGGAAATCACTATAGTTTTACCAGCTTTCGCAATGTGATGGTAACGCCGTTGCTACATGTAGTAAAGCCGCGCTTGTTCATTCGACGTGGTGTCATCACAACTCGCTGCTCCTTGGGGCATCTATCTCCTGGTCGTGATAGTTCAGCCACTTCATTTCCGCAGACATTATTGTTGCTGCCTCCTCGTTCTATCTGTTCCTCTCTCCCTGCTCTACCTGCACTCGACTCCTCCACTCTGCCAGCTTTACACCTGATAGCCGCGCTTCTGCGCCCCTGCGAGTCGGTCGACGATCTCGCTGATCACGGGCAGGTTGAGCACGTTGCCGATCACGGGCGTCTGGCGCAGGAAGGCCACGGCCACGGGGAAGAAGGAGCCGAAGAGGTTGAGGAAGCCGAAGCTCTGGATGAGCATGCCCAGCACCGGGTAGCGCAGCATGACCAGCAGGATGCCGCCCAGGAAGCACACGATGCCGCGCCATCGCTCCTTGCGCGTGAAGAAGCGCACCGTGCGCGACAGGCCGATGGTGAGCGCCACGCCGCTCAGGAACAGCACGTCGCCCAGCGCCAGCATCGCCGCGTCGAAGAACATGAGCACGCCCAGCAGCAGGAAGGCGAAGCCCAGGCCCAGCAGCAGCGTCCCGATCTTGCGGTTGTCGTCCAGCATGATGACGCGCGCCGGATACGGGGCAGGTCAAAGGGTTTGCAGGGGTTGTCTCTGTGTCTTGCGGGGCTGATACGCGGAAGCTTGGGCGCTGCAACGACCGACGTACGTCGCAAGCTCCTTGGTGGTGTCTTGGGATAATTTTGGATGAAACTTTTAGGGAGGAACCGCCGTGGATGCGTGTGATTGGTCGACTTCAGAAGGTGTTTGATTGGATAAATACGGTTTAATATTTGCCAATCGTAGATGTGATGTGTGACATGGACATCTCCCTTGCTCGACGCTCGTCATGCTGTCCAAAGTGATGGATAAATGGGCATCTTGTTGTTTTTGCATAATGATGATTTTTGTGTGTTCAATGCGCTGCTGGGCGTGCTAAATAGTCTACAGCTTCTGGTTCGTCTCCGGGGCTCTGGGGGTGGGATCGAACGGCGCTTTCACTTTCAAAACTGCCGCTTGGTCGCTCACTCGGCAGCTTCAAGCTCTGTTTGCTCAACGTTGAAGCTGGACACGGGGGCCGGGGAGGGCGCTGCACGCGAAGGTCATCGATGTCCTCGTGGCGGGGCCCCAGCACTCGTCCGTCTCCGCAATCCCGTGCTGATATGATGCTGTCCTTCCATCCTCCAGCTCCCACATACAAGCGGCTAATAGCCTTCAGAGGACGAAGTGGACGAGGCCGTGGGTGAAGCGGCTGCTGCAGCTTCCTGCGGGTTGGTCTGCTGCTCCTCCTCGTCCTGACTCTCGTCGGTGGACGTGTCCTCGCCGCTGGCGTCGGGCAGCAAGTGGGACATCCTCTTGGCCTTGGCCGTCAGGTAGCCCTGGCTGAACTCTCCGCCCTTGATCACTACAGGCAGTCGGCCCTCCACAGTGATGCCCAGCTGACTCAGCAGTCGGATCTTGCGCGGGTTGTTGGTCAGCAGCCGGATGGACTGCACGCCGAGGTCCTTGAGGATGGCCGGCACGGGCTCGTACGAGCGGTAGTCGTCCTTGAAGCCCAGCACGCGGTTGGCGTCCACGGTGTCGAGGCCGCGCTCCTGCATGGAGTAGGCCATGATCTTGTTGGCCAGGCCGATGCCGCGCCCCTCCTGGGGCATGTAGATGACCACGCCGCCGTGCTGCTTGGTGTACACCTTGGCGTAGTCCAGCTGCTCCCTGCAGTCGCACTTGAGCGAGCCGAAGACCTCGGACGTGAAGCACTGGTCGTGCACGCGCACGGGCACGTTGCGCTTGCCCCGCACGTCGCCCGAGATCATGGCCACGGGCTCGCTCTCGCGCAGGGACCCGATGGAGCGGTAGGCGCGCACGCGGAACAGGCCGCCGTCGGTGGGCAGCGCCGTCTCCGCCACGAACGACGTGCTCACGTGCTCGCCGAGGCACGTGAGGCCGGGGGCGTCGGCGCCCACCGCTGGTACGTGCTTGAACGAGGCCGGCGCGCTGTGCTGGGGGGTCTGGAGCTGCGTCATGGCGTCTATGGGATGCGTCTAAGAACTGACCGCCCAGTTGTCGCTCTCGCGCTTTGCTCTGCTCTGCCGTCTGACTCGTGAGAGACTTGAGGCGTCTATGGCCTGGCGGACTGATTGGGGAGTGAGCAAGACGCCACGCAATCGCGCAGCACGTTGGGTCCCGTTATGAACCTCTGAAAAGTGATACTGAGGAGGTGAGCAAGATTGAGGATGGTGGGGGGATATGGGATCGCAGGTTGTAAATGAAGTGGCTCCGTTTCGGTGACTCACCACCTGAACCAGGGCCGCCATCTATCACGTACAGAGACCCGATGAATTTGTTTCGGGGCTAGCTGCCACAGGTTTTCGCGGTCATCAACGCACACTTCGACGTATACAAGTATTTCTTACGATTTTAAAGACGGCCGAGGAACCGGCCTTGCCTTGACTTCGAATTATTTGTGTCGCAGCTACCGACACCTTCACAAAGATCTGAACAGCATAGAGATCCGAACAGTTCATTACTCAGACTCACTTCGTATTGCGCCGTGATGCGGGCATGGCCAAATGCAGGACGACTTCCGGTTCTGGTGCGCGACTATAACACGCTGACTCGCCCGTTACCAGCGACCTTTCGGCGGGCGTGCTCCACCACTCGTTGGAAGCTAGCCAGCATCGAGCATGACCTACGTGCTCAGCAACACGCAACACAGTCCGCAAAAGTTGCCATCCCGTCGACGTTGAGCGCGTGATGTGCGCTCGGATCGCAGGCATAATGTTTCGCAGGTCGTGTGTCGCGGATAATCCCGCAGGGCTAAAACCATGATGACGCATCGCGCTTTGCTGACGATCGACACTTTTCAACAACACGATGCGATTGGCTCAAACTTAAATTAAAATCGATGATTGGTTTAAATGATGGTGTGGCTCCGTAATCGCAGATGGTCAACTTGCCGCTGTTGCACATGTACATGTGCAACGGTACAGGTCGATCCTGCACTTTGTCAGGATTAAGCATACCGGCGATATAACTCACCGCGGCCGCGCTACTGCTGCTCCTGCTGCTGTCGATCTCCTGATGGTCCGCTCTAGTCCCGACCCCGACCACGGGTTGCTGGGCAGCACACTGTCGAATGCGTCGGGGACCACTCGGCGGTCACAGCGCAGCTCGCGCTCGTAGACAGCACCGCTGGGCACCCCCACAGCAAAGGTCAGCACGGCGACGACAAACTCCAACGGGCCCATGAGCGTCACTGGTCGCACCACTGCCAGCTCGTAGACAGCCAGAGCCAAGTAGATGGCCGCAAACACGAAGAGCATGCCCCGCGTGAGATGCACCAGCACGATGTGGCCGACGTACGCCACGGCCGCACCTGCGAGTGCCAGCGCTGCGAAGGCCAAGTGGAAGCCCAGCAGGAAGAGCTCCAGCTGAGAAATGTTGCAGCCGGTCGTCGTGGCCGCGTGCTCGCCGGGGTCGGTCGAGATGCTGGAGCTCGAGCATGGCCGCAAGGTGATGGCGACAACCATCGCCAGGGAATACGCGCTGAGCAGTGCGTTGAAAGTCACGAGCACCCACTGAGCCAGAAGCCCACGGGTTGAGATCGGCATGGTCTACCTCGACTGCGTGTGCTCATGGGGAGGCTGTCTTCGTCTACTACTATTTCAGGAAGATGGCGGAGTTGATCCATGCACTTGTATCGCCCAGTATATCGACACTTGCGTTCTGGATAAGTTCTGGATGAAGGACTCGACGTCACCAAGCCAAGCGGACGGCAGCTGATGCTACTGCGCTAGGTTGTTGATCTACTGTCCGATGGCTGCTGCTCGTTGAAGAGGAACCGGACGGAAGCACACCGTTGAACGCGTGTGGCAGAACTTGACGGTCGCAGCGCAGCTCGCGCTCATAGAGAACCCCACTGGGCACCCCGACAGCGAAAGTTACAATGGAGACGACGAGCTCGAGTGGACCAAGCAGCGACGACAAATGATCTGCAACGACTTGATAGATCGCGAGTGCAGTGTAGATCGCTGCGAAGACGCCGAGCATGGTCCGCGTGATCCGCACTAGCACGATATGACCGATGTACGCCACGAGAGCACCCGCTAATGACAGCGCAGCAAATGCCAGGTGGAAAGCCAGCATGAACAGCTCCAGCTCCGAAGTGGTGCATGTCCTCACTGCGTTGTGCTCAGCTGGGTCAGTCGAAAGACGGGAAGCTGAACATGGCTGCCAAATTATAACGACCGACACCGCCAAGCAGTACGCGCAGAGCAGCGCGTTGAAACTCACCAGAATTCCCTGAGCAAGGGCACCTCGCGACGATATCGACATGATCTGACAGGCTTGGTGTAGTTTTATTCGCTTCTGTTCACCTTACGAGACTTCCACGGTAACATGGTATTTTTACGGCGGCCGTCACAGTCCGTTTTGCGATTATCGCTCCATGCGATCTGCATCATGGGGGCAGGCAGATCAAACCGTGAAACGAATGCCCGAGCACTGTCAGCAGAGTTTTGCACACAACTGCAACAGTGTGAAGTTCACCGACCGACGGTGAAGGTGACATGCCTCTAGACGACCTAATTCCGATCGGAGGAGCTGCCAGAAGCAATGCTGGCTCGAAACGAGGCGGCTCGAACGACCTCACGAGCGGTCTCATTTCAATCTCCGGTGCTCGTGACAATGTGGACGTCGACATGACCGATTTCGATGTTGGTGACTTGCTCGGGGACGATTCGGGCAAAGCAAAATCCAAGTCGAAGGACAAGAGCGACGACAAGAAGAAGAAGAAATCCAAAGACAAGGACAAATCCAAGAGCTCGAGTAGCAGCAAGAAGAAAAGCAAGTCCAAGTCAAAGAAAAGCGCATTCGATGACGACGACGACTTCGGTGACGACGGTGGTGCGAAGAACTGGGATAGTGCTGCAGAGCTGGAGATGGCCGCCGCCGCCGCTGCGCGAAGGAAGAATGGCAGTGGCAAGACGGGAGGAGGGCTGGATGACGAGTTCGCCAAGATGTTGGGGCTGGATAGTGGAGACGTTGGTTCAGGAGCGAACTTTGGGTCGGTAGAGTCGCCGCCACTGTCACCAGAACCAGTGACGGGGTTGAACAGGAACGACGACAAGGTTGATGATGATACTTTTGGGATCTCGGGCTACAAACCGACAGTGCGTGGGTCGAAGAAATTTGATGCCCCTGCTCCGGTCGAAGAGCCCTCAAAAGCGGAAAATGAAGGGATTTCCGCATCCTTTTTCCAAGACGACGGAAAACGGGACGAAGATTTATCCTCACTGTCTTCATTTCTAGGGCCATCGACTGATCGCCGTGGTGGGAGTCGTGGGGGTAGAAGACAAACTGGCGGTGCTGACTCAGACCCGTTCGAATTTAGATCGACCGCTGCCCCGTCAAGCTCAACATTTGACTCTCTCTTTGGAGGTGCCAGCAGCCGAAGAAATTACCTGGATGATCCATTCGCCAAACCACCAAAAGATTCCCTTGATTCAACGCAGCAGGATCTGAAGGACCCGATTGAAGAGCGGAACCCAGATCAAACGCGCAACGATCCTCCTCAAGACAGTTCTTCAGCTCGTACTTCATCTCCACCCACACAACGCGTATCTGCAAAAGACGATTTGCTCGCGGATCTGTTTTCTTCGGAACCTCGCAGTAGTGCTCGAAGCGACCGACGTCAAGAGCAGTCATCGTTCTCAAAGCGTGATGAAGTTGATGACGACGACTATGATAGAAAAACGGAAGTGGAGAAGTCACCCGAACCTACCACACCAACAGTGTTACCAGTTGCAGCTGATCCCGCAAAACAGCAAAACGATCTCTTGGCTGAGCTATTCGCTACTCCGTCCTCCTCCAAAACTACCGCTTACGAGAAGCCAAAAGATGAGGACGAAGCACCGAAGGCAAAGCCTGCGGTTGTCGAGATAAACCCGACAACGCCGCCTAAAGAGACAACTTCATTGCAGGAAAAGGCTGAAGCGCGCTCGACTTCTGCTTTACCTGAAAACAGCAATACCGACCTTGCGAGCGCTAGGGACAGCTTGCTCATGGACTTGCTAGGTGGCTTATCACCCCCAAAGCCAAGTGAACCGTTGTTGTCACGACGCCGCAGCCGCAACACTAGCAACAACAACAGCAATAGTAACTCGCCTGAGAAGGAGGTTGGAAAAGCACCGGACCCCTTCAAAAGCTCGCCACCAACTCAATCGCAATCTCTTCCAAAAGCCCCAAAAGTGCCAGCAGAGACACCAGTTGCTGTGGTCGCAGCAAGCGAAAGACCTGTCACCCCTCCGTCGCCAGGGCGGAGACGAACGTTGACAATGGACAAAGGCTCACTTGATATTCGCGAGAGTGACTTCGAGCAGTCCAAAGACAGCCTTCTGGAGGAAATCCTGCCGTCGTCGCCATCAGTTTCTGCTCGGAGCAGTCCACATCGACGTAACTCGTACTCGCAGTCTTTTGACGCCGAAGAACAGGGAGACGAAGTAGTCGAAGAGCAGGAGACACAAGTGGCAGCAGATCCACCAGTTCCTGCGGTTGTTCCCATCGTGAAGTCTTCACCTCCACCCCAAGCTGAGCCTACAGTCAAGCCGGAAGTTCGAGTACCAACACCGCAACCTCAGCCGATCAAGAGCACACATCACCATGAACCTCAAGTAGTTCTTGCGCCAGCTTGCAACTGCGTCCAGCGCGAAGCCAAGCTCACTGCTGCGTTTGACGTCGAGCGAGCTGCGCTACAACAAAAGATCAATGAGCTGATGCAGCAGCTCGAGGCACAAGCTGCATCAAGCAACCAACTCACTCAACAACTTACACAGCAGCTGGAGGAACGAGAGGCGTCCATCGCTCAGCTCTCCCAGCAGCTCGAAGCACGCGGAGCTGCCAACGCACAGCTCGCCCAGCAACTTGCATCAGCAGAGCGTGACAAACTCGAGGCTCATCAGGCCGCAGCAACCATCAAGGATGACGCTGCCAGTTTTCAACACCGCGCGGAGCTACTCGAAGCTGAAGTACGAGGTCTGCGCGAGGAGTTGTCACGCTCCAAGCGAGCAGTGCAGGACGCAGAGCTGGCACTGGCACGGGAAATCGCTGAACACGACGAAGTTGACCAGCTAGAGCGACATCGAGAGAAGCGCGCCCTTGAGGCTCTTAGCGCCCAGATGCAGCGAGCTCTGGCACGACTCACCATTTCGCATCAGGTGCAGGAAGAAGGCTCTGGCTACGATAACTCGGCAGCTCGCGTCGCTGCTGAAGATGAAGCCCGTCTTCGTGTAATTGCCTCTCTGGAAGGAAGCTCCAAGCGAGCTGCCCAACACGCTGAGCAAGAACGCACAAAACTTGCGGAGCTCCTCCGAGAACTAGAAGCTGGGGCTAGAAATGCTCGCCAAGGAGCTGTTGAAGACAAGGAGCGACTCCGACAAGAACAACAGCGTCTGGATGCACTGAGCGCACACCTTCAAGCTCAAGCTGCTGCATTGCGAGACCAGGAGGCTGCTCATGCTGGTTACATGGGGAAGCAGCTCGCAGAAGCTCGTGAAGATGCCCGGGTGTATGAAGCGAGACTTGCAACCAGGCGAACTCAACTTGAACGCGACGAACGTGCACTGTACGAAGCCAGAGCTGAGTTTGCAGCATTCCGCGAGCAGACTGCGCTGGAAATTGAGCGCGAATACGAGGAGCTTCGCAGGTCACGGTTGAAACTTGAAGACGCTTGGCGTGAGCTACGCGCAGACCGTGAGGACCTCGAAGCGGAATTGGCGAGCCACGAAGACGAGTTCCAAGCTCTCGAAAGCGTGCGGCAGGAGGTACAGCAAGCCGAAGCGCGTCTTGCGGAGCGTACTCAAGACGTAGTTGCTCTAGCTGAGAAGCTGGACGCCGGAACGCGCGAGTTACTGGCGCGGGAGCAGCTTGTGGCTCAGCAAGCTGCTGTCGTGCAAGACACTGATACTTCGTTTTCCAACCGAGAGCGAGCGCTTGAACGCGTGAAGCATGAACTCGAGACTCGTGAACAAAGGCTCCATGTTCAGATCCGACAGCTTGACAGTGTCCGTATGAGACTCACTCAGCAGCGCCGGGAGCAGCAGCAGTTGATGGCAGTTGCTAGAAGAAATTGCACGACGGAGAAGCCGACGAAGGTTGTTGTCGACAATAACAAGCTTTGGCGGCAAGCGCACAGCAGCAAGTCCAGTTACTCACCACTTCCACAGTCTTGGGAAATGGAGCAGCCCATTGAAGAGGAGGATCCGTCTGGACTATCACCAGCGTTAAGAAAGCAGGTCGAGGCCAATTGGCTTCGTCGCAACCAGCAAGTAGGTCAGTATCGCCAAAGCTCCAGTCGCAAGCTTGATTTCCACGACTTCGCCGCAGAACCTTCGAAATGGTCCTCTAAAACCTTGGATCGGGGCATGCCAACCTACACCAACAAGTCCAGCAATGTCAATAGTGCTACGAAGCTCAACAACGTACGTACAAGCGTACCGGTTTCTCACCACAACGCTGACTCATTCAAAGCGCATCAGCAGCGGTCGAATTTGCCTGCAACCAGCTTCCACCCAGGATCCCGTCCACCGCCACCGCCAATGCGCTCGCCTGGGACATTCCAGCCGACACTACGCGTCAACCTCTAGGTCAGTACAACTCCAATCACGCAGCAAAGTAAAGTAAAAAAAGGAGTTCCAGGCTGCATTGACTCGTCACGGCGCGCGCGATGGCAGCGCGGCATGGCTCGTTGCCACTCTACTAGCTAGCAAGACGTCCCCATCCCCTCTACGCGCGGCAGTTCTCGATGTTGAAGATCATGATGTCCGTGGCGCCGACCTCGTGGAGCTGGTCCATGACCTCCGACACGTTCTTCTCCTCCACCATGGCGGACACGGCGTACCCTCCTCCCACCAGCGTGTTGACCGTGGGGGAGCGTCGTCCAGGCGTGATCTCCGTAGCGGCGTCCAGCTTCTCCTTGTCCACGTTGTACGTGACCATGCGGTACTTGGTGGCCGTGATGTAGCCCAGGATGCGCTGGTGCACCTTGTGCACCAGGTCCTTGTGCTTCGACTGCGGGTTGGCGATGAGCACGGCTTCGGTCGTGAGGATGGTCGAGATCATCTCGAGCCCCGCTGCCTTCATGGTAGTACCCGTCTCCACGAGGTCCACGATGCCGTCGGCCAGCCCCAAAGAGCACGCGGCCTCCACCGAGCCGGACACGTACTTGATGCTGGTGGGGCCCGTGGCCTCCGTCTCGAACTGCTTGAAGTAGTCGCGCGTGACTTCCGGGAAGCTCGTGACGAGGCGCTTGCCCGCCAGCAGCTGCGGTGACGCGATGGCGTCCTTCACGGGCGTCTGCACGCCCAGCGCGCACTTGCCGAAGCCCAGCGGCAGCAGCTGCTCGACGCTCGTGCGGCTCTCGGCGATGATGTCCTGGCCCGTGATGCCCAGGTCCAAGTTGCCCTCCCCCACGTACGTGGCGATGTCGGCGGCGGGCAGGAACACGAGCGTCACGGGCAGACTCGAGCACAGCGCGATGTCCACGCGGTTGGGGCGGTGGTAGTCCAGCCCCGCGCCCTTGAGCAGCTTGAGGATCTTGTCGTGCAGACGCCCCTTCTTGGGCACGGCGAACAGCAGCCGCTCGTCCGTCTTCGTGGGCACCGGGTGAGGAGACATTGATTGATACGTGCGACTTGTGCTGACGACGGTTGGATGTTGAATGGCGGGGTGATTGGACAGCTCAAGTGAATGTTAGAGGTGAGCCGGACTTCTGCGCGTGCTGATTGGTTGATATTTACAAAGTTTGTGCAATCGCTCGAATTTGGAGAGGAATTGCTTGAACCACGAGTATTTTCCCAAGTGCCGACGTAAACCTGTCGGACAAATGACAGCTCGAATGGAACAGAACTTGTCTTTCTGGTGTACAGTACCCTACATTTTTTAATCTTACCACAAAAATTGTGGTAAGATTTTTTAAAATCATGTGATAATTTAATTATCCCCCCCCCCCCCAACAGAACGCCATTATCTGCCGGCATCAGGCCAAGAAAATTGCGTTTAGACGCTTTCGTACAGGAAATATATATGGCTACGCGTAGGCTGGGATAGCGGAGACGCGCAAAGTATATCCAGACCGACATTATTTTCCTTGGCGCAGCAGAAATCTGCGAAGTACTTAAGTACGCAATCTATTTGTGGGACACAGCAAGCTCGACCTCCATTTTCATGTCTTCCAATTCCGACAAACTACCTGAACGCTAAGACCTCAAAGCTGCTCGCGAATTTGGCCCACCCGAAATTTTGCAATAAGATATTGCAGCAGTTTTTAGGTACCTAGATTTTTAAATTCTCTGGTGAGCTGAACCGCTCAACTACATTTTAGTATTGTTACTTAGTTGAGAACTTCGAGCTGATGTGGCGGGGTGGTGGCCGTGGCGTTCGATGCTTGTGTTTCTGCAGCCGTGGTCTTGGCACTGGTCGGCTTCACGTGTGTGCTGGCGAAGACAAAGACAGCGGCGGTGGGCGGTGCGTTCTTGCCGTTGGCGTTTTTGGCCTTCTCTCGCGATGAAGTGTTTGCCATGCCTGGTAACTCGCAGCAACCCAAAAAAAACTATCCCAAATAGCATACCGCACACAGAGCTCTAATAAATACGTTTTCCGAGCTAAACAACTAGTGTGACAGTAGTTTGTTTTCATGTCGGTTTGGGGACAATCCAGTACTTTCCTACTGGATCATGGTAATTCCTCGAGTTCTGCAGCCCAAACGAAGCGAGGGGAGGGGCGCCCCGCTGGTTTATTCAACAAGCTGTGGCCTTATCTCGTTACGTTTTTAGATTGGTCACACCTTACTCATCTCGTGATAATCACTGATCTGTCACAGATTCCTGCGGGAATCACTCTCAGCAGCAACTCTTGTTTTGATCCTATACTTTGATCGAGAAACTCTTCACTGGCAAAAGAAGAGTCTTCAGACCGAGAGAATCAAGCAGTTCCGTCCTTCGTCAACTGTATTCCTCGAGTCGAACGATGAGCCTTCTGTGGGTGATGATCTTGGTCCTTCTCGCCTTCTTCGCGCCTAGTGATGCAGAGACGTCGGTGACAGACCCCACACTATCCGTGCCCGACCTTTTAACTTGGGCTGGTGTCCACACTGCGAGCGAAAGTGGTATCACCACGACGAGATTTTTGCGAGCTAGTGCTGTCGTCGAAGATGATGACGACGCCATCGATGGCGGTGGAGAGGAGAGAGCAGGTCTGTCCGTGCCCATCGTCGAAAAGGCCAAAACCTTTTTCTCGTCTTCGAAAGTGACCCCCGAGCGCCTTCAGAAATGGCTCACCGAGGGAAAACCTGCTGACACAGTTTTCGCTCGCATGCGTCTTGACAAGGCCGAAGACTGGCTGCTGGACCTCCCCCAGTTCACCGTTTGGCTCAAGTACGTCGACGATCTGAGTGCCAAGAACCCCGCGAAGGGAACGTCCGCGTTCTCAACACTGACGGCTCGCTACGGCGACGCTGCCTTGTACAAAATGATCGAAGAATCCGCGAAATTCGCAGGCACGAAGGACCTCGCCACGAAACTATAAAAGGATCAAATGCAATACTGGATAACAACTGCAAAGGCTCCTGACGACGTCTTTCATGTCATGAATCTTGACAAGGTCGAGCGCTCCATTCTAAGAAACCCTGAGTTCATTGCTTGGGCCAAGTATGTGGACGATTTCAACACAAAGTATCCCGAAAAGTCAGCGTTGATGGCCCCGGTCCTCAGGAAGAGCTACCGTGATGACGCTTTACTCAAAATGACCGAGGTGGCGATAAGTGGGGGAGGATCCAAAAGTGTCGCCACCAAGATACAGGATGAACTGCTTCACCTTTGGCTGAGCAGTCGAAAAACACCGGATGACGCGCTGGTAGAACTCGGTCTTGACAGGACAGTGTCTACTCTAATGGAGAGTCCGCTCTTCAGCACTTGGCTCAAGTACACGAATGCATACAGCACAAAGTATCCCCGAGAGACGTCGACAGCGATCGAGGCTTTAACACGAAAGTTTCGCGATGTCAATGTGGCGAGGATGCTTCAAAAGGCGAAAACAACAGATGCAACACGAAGCATAGCGAAGCAACTGGAGTCGGCGCAGCTGGAGATGTGGTGGAGCAGCGGGAAATCTGTCGACGATGTACTCGAGCTACTAGATCTCCGAATGCGATCAGACTTTACCGGCGATCCTCTCCTCATCACGTGGGTCTCGTACATGGATAGGGTTCTCAAGGAGAACCCCGGTCAGGCGACTGCGCTGTTGGCTAAGCTGGAGGAGACGCGCTTCCCTGACAGAGCTATGAACCAAATCCTCCTAGCAGCCATGAAGTTCGCCAGCATGGAAAAAGCTGCTATTACAATCCAGACGCAGAAGATCCAAGGATATCTGGCGAAAAGCCGATCTCCAGAAAAAGTCTTCAAGTGGCTAGACCTTGACAACGTGGGGGGGTAACCTTCTCAGCGATCCTTTGTTCGCGAAATGGATGGAGTATGTGACGATGTTCAACAAGAAGAATCCAAAGCACCAAGAATCATGGTTCGAGCCAATTCGTATGTACTATGACCCTCAGCGTGTGATCAAGACGGCGATGAATGATCCAAGCACTGTGAAAATCGCAAAACTGATGGAGATGGAGCGGTCCAAGTACTGGCTAAATGAGAAGATTCCTCCCGGGCGTGTGTTCCGATTCCTCGACCTCGAAATGACTGGTGAAAAAACTCTTGTCAGCTCGGATTTCAAAATATGGGCTAATTACCTGGATGACTTCAACCAGCGGTATCCCAACGATAAAACGGCGATGATCGACGGACTCATGGCTAACTACGTCGAGCGCGTTCTACTGCGAATATTCGATGCGGCGAAGAAAGACCCCAGCATGGAGAAACTGGCAACGAACTTACAAAACGCACTAATCGACAAGTGGATTGTTGCGAAGGAGAAGCCGACGGGCCTTAAATGGATGCTCGATGGAGTGCCAACCTCCGACGAAATGATCGCGAGATATGTCGAGAAACTCAAGGTGTTATCAGGAAACACCTCATAACCGAGTCTTCACAGGTAGATCGGAGTAGGAATACTGATAATGGATAATATTCCTCGGATCTGTGTTTAGGATCGACGTTCCTTTAGTAGGAGTTTTAGCTCTCAGTTTTTCGTCGTACTTCGAGCCACTCAGTGAGCTGCGGACAGAGCAACAGCGACTTTCCCGCGCCGGTATGATGCATGCGAGCAAACACAGTATCGGAGACTTTCCCTTGTCGAGTCATGCCTTAAGCTGCTGTGCGGTTACTGTCGAAGACGAGAACTAGTTCTTGAGTTTTTCGACGGCTACACTCGCTCCTCATTGTCATCACCATCATCGTCGTCATTGACGCGTCTAGCTCTTTAAAATTTGTCGTGGAGGTGATAGTATCATTTGCACAGTGCACGACACCGAAATCAGACATGACTGGTGTGGAGCCCGCCGCCAAAACTGCGCCAACACGCCTCACGAAGCCCAGAATAACCAACGCCGGCATACTGAAGCCAAGGCGCTAAAGCCGCTTTAACGCCCAATCGGGCAAAATAACGCATGCATTGGAAGAAATGACCCTACTTGTACAAAATTCTATACATGTACATGTAGTCTTTTGTGTATACTATGGTAGTGTATAGTCAACGCAAGTGACGTGATTCGCGGCGTGATTTTGCCGGAGCAACCGCGCAATCCAATTTCGAGTGCGTGCAGAACCCCTCAATATCTTACAGTAAGAATGCATTGATCGTATCCCAGGATAAGCACGCATTGCCGTGCCGGTGCAATAAGAGACCAGCCAGCTTCCCGTTGCAAATGGCTGGCTGTACATTTACTGAGTGTGTTTTGCATTGTGGCATTTCAAGGCGCTGGCATTTAGCAATTTACTCTGCGCTGGCAAAAGAAGAGTAGTTAAGTCAAACGATGAGCCTCCTCTGGTTATTGGGGTTGTCCCTCCTCGCCTCCATCGCGCCTATTGATGCTGAGACGTCGGTGACAGGCCCCACACTGTCCGTGTCCGACTTCTCCACTTTGTCTGGTGTCCACACTGCCAACGAAAGTGATATTTCCACGACGAGGTTTTTACGAGTTAGCGCTGTCGTCGACGATGATGACGACGTCATCGATGGCGGTGGCGAGGAGCGAGCAGGGCTGTCCGTGCCCTTCGTCGAAAAGACCAAAACATTTTTCTCGTCTTCGGAAGTGACCCCCGAGCGCCTTCAGAAATGGCTCACTGAGGAGAAAACACCCGACACAGTTTTCACTCGCATGCGTCTAAACAAGGTCGGAAGCTGGCTGCTGTTGCACCTCCCCCAGTTCACCGTTTGGCTCAAGTACGTCGACGATTTGAGCACCAAGAACCCCACGAAGGGGATGTCCGCGTTCTCGACACTGACTGCTCACTACGGCGACGCTGCCGTGTACAAAATGATCGAAGAAGCCGTGAAAACCACGAAAACGAAGGACCTCGCCACGAAGCTGCAAAAGGAGCTAGTGCAACACTGGATAGCCACTGCAAAAAGCCCTGACGACGCCTTTCATGCGATGAATCTTGACAAGGTCGAGCACACTATTCTGAGCAATCCCAAGTTCACCGCTTGGGCCAAGTATGTAGACGATTTCAACGCAAAGTATCCCGAAAACCCGGCGTTGATGGCCCCGGCGCTCAGGAAGTACTACAGCGATGGCGCTTTATTCAAAATGACCGACGAGGTGATAAGTGGAGAAGGATCCAAAACCATCGCCACCAAGCTACAGAATGAACTGGTTCACCTTTGGCTGAGCAGTAAAAAAACACCGGATGACGCGTTGATAGAACTCGGACTCGGCAGGACAGTGGATACTCTCATGGAGAGCCCGCTCTTCAACACCTGGCTCAAGTATACGAACACTTACAGCACAAAGTATCCCCAAGAGAAGTCGACAGTGATTGAGTCTTTAACCCGGACATTTGGCGATATGAATGTGGCGAGGATGCTTCAGAAGGCGAAAACAACAGATGCAACGCGAAATACAGCGAAGCAATTGGAGTCGGCGCAGCTGGAGATGTGGTGGAGGAGCGAGAAATCTGTCGACGATGTACACGCCCTACTCGATATCGGTATAAAATCTGACTATTCCAGAAATCTTCTCCTCAACACGTGGGTCTCGTACATGGATAAGTTTTTAAAGGAGAACCCCGGTCAGGCGACTACGCTGTTGGCTAAGCTGGAGGAGACGCGCTTCCCTGATAAAGCTCTGAACCAAATTCTCCTAGCAGCCATGAAGTTCCCCAGTATGGAAAAGGCTGCTATTACGATCCAGACGGAGAAGATGCAGGGATATCTCGCGAATAACCGATCCCCAGAAAAGGTCTTCACGTGGCTAGACCTTGACAACGTGGGGGATAGCCTTCTCAGCGATCCTTTGTTCATGAAGTGGATGAAGTATGTGAAGGATTTCAACCAGAACAATCCAAAGCACCAAGAATCATGGTTCGCAGCGATCTATATGGAATATAAAGATGAGCCCGTCAAACGGATGATCAAGACGGCGATGAACGATCCAAGCACTGTGGAAATCGCAAAACTAATGGAGAGGGAGAGGTCCAAGCACTGGCTGGATAAAAAGGATCCTCCCCGGAATGTGTTCTATTTCCTCGACCTCGACAAGATTGGTGATAAAGCTCTTGCCAGTCCGAATTTCAACGTCTGGGCCAAGTATCTGGATGACTTCAACCAGCGGTATCCCAACGACAAAACGACGATGATCGACGGTCTCATGGCTAACTACTTTGAAAGAAAATTACTGCGAATATTCGATGCGGCGAAGAAGGACCCCAGCACCGAGAAACTGGCAACGGACCTGCAAAACGCACTGATCAACAAATGGATTGCTGCGAAGGAGAAGCCGGCGGACCTTAAACGGATGCTTGTTGGCGTGCCAACCTCCGACGAAATGGTCGCAAGGTATGTTGAGAAACTAAGTGCGTTGTCAGAAAATACCTCATAATCGAGTCTTCAGAGGTAGATCAGAGGTAGGAATTGATAATGGATACTTCTTGAAGTATTAAAATTCCTCGCTCCTGTGCTTATGGTCGGTCATGACTTCTGAGGAGCGACTTTCTAGAAAGAAAACGAGTAAACGCGCTACTAAGTAAGTACCCCACAACATCAGGTTCGCCAACGTCGTCGTTAGCACCGAGAAGATGCCAACACTAAACCCAATTCAAATGTCGGAATATCGCCATTGCTTTTGCTCTTTGCAGCTATTTGAGCTTGCGGCTGATGCTGTATGTGGCGTACTCGGCACCAACCAGCTTCATGAGTCCACACTCAGGATTTTAACTAGGTCGGATAAATCTCCCACACACTAATATTCGTGGTCTTCAGGGACTTGTTATGCTGGAGATGCTCTTAACGAGATAGCGTGTTGGTATCGATCTGAATACCTGTGTGTGCTTAGGAGTAGTAGAGACTTCGATCTTCACAATGGAGCAACGCATTCGTGCGCAGATGTGCTTCGGACGGCGGCAAGACGCATCATCATGTCGTCCGGCTCCTCGGCTCCTGTAAGGGCTTTCTCCGTCTATGAGTATGCCGCCTGTCGCTCGACGGACGCACGGAGACCAAGGACGGACTCGACGTCAAGATGAACACGCACTACTACTGACGAAAACTTCAGGTTCATGCTGGTGAACGGGACCCCAACCAGCTATTTGCAAAACCGTCCTGATCAACCCTGGATGAAGGAAGCTGTACGGGTTAGCAATATATCCACGCACGCAGTGCTGGTTGTGGCACTCTAGGAGTGACTCGAAAGCAAAAGTGATGGGCTTTGGCTTCAAATAGTGAAGGACAATCGTGGTGCACTGGGTGGAGTGCGTTCGATTCGATGCAAACTATGTACCCAATCTACGCCAAATTAATCCACATAACATAGCACCTGCGAATACTTTTCAGTATCTTCGGCTACTTTGTTGGAGCAAACATTACGTAAAAATGTTGTAGATTTGGAAGGGTGCTGACACTTTCCAGTAACCAAACATCTCCCACCCCAATTCCCAGAACGATTTACCCCCCCCCCCCCCCCCCCCCCCCCAAAAAAAAAAAAAAAAAAAACTACGAGCAGAGTTTGCATTGTTCTTCGAATTCGTGTAATTATGCATCTATAATAAAAACACTTGAATTAGAACCTGACCATGCCCCGCCCCACTTGACCTACCCTATCGGATACGCCGAACTTTGCCACAGGAAGAGCTGCAGCTTTTGCATCGATATCCTTCAAGCCGTTCACGAACTCCGCCTTGATCGCGTTCTTCAGGTCTCCTACCGACTGAGCCGCGTTGATAGCCACAAGAAACGCGTCTTCCGCCACACCAACGATCGCACAGAAGGCCAAGTCCGATTATGGCATCAGGTACCAAGGAACACGCTATGGAATTTGATAGACAGAAACCCATTAAGAGCGATATCGCCACACCACAACTTACAAGAAATGTACGAACCGTGATGCATTTGGCTGTCACGCGTCAATTGCCCAGGACAGGCACCAAACTCCTGTCAGTGGTGCACCCACCTCAACTTCCACTTGCCCTTTCGTCCAATCACATACCTCCACCTCCCAATCCTCCTCCAATCACAGCCGCCATGGTCTGGATGAGCTCTAGCCCAGCCAAAACTTCTCCATCCGACACCACACCTCCACCCCCATCCATGCCCAGCTTCTTCGCCTCCGTGCGCGCCCGCGTGGCCCAAGTGGACTCTTTGCTGTGCGTGGGTCTGGACCCGCACGTGGCGGAGCTGCCGGAGCCCACGGCCGCGGCCGCGCAAGCCTTTTGCCTGCGCCTGATCGCGCAGACGCAGCACGTGGCGGCCGCCTACAAGCCCAACTCGGCCTTCTTCGAGGCCTTCGGCGCCGAGGGCGTCACGGCGCTGCACGCCGTCATCAAGGCCGTACCCCAGGACATCCCCGTGCTGCTGGACGCCAAGCGCGGAGACATCAGCACCACAGCCGCCGCCTACGCCGTCTCGGCCTTCGACGTGCTGCAGGCGCACGCCGTGACACTCGCCCCGTACATGGGCGCGGACTCCATCGACCCGTTCGTGCGCGGCCGCCCGGAGCGCGGCTGCTTCGTGCTGTGCAAGACGTCGAACCCGAGCGCCAACGACTTCCAGACGCTGCGCGTGGGCGCGCGCGCGCTCTTCGAGGAGGTCGCGGCCAAGTGCGAGCAGTGGAATGTCGAGGACAACGTCGGCCTCGTGGTGGGCGCCACGGACGTCGACGCGCTGCGCCGCGTGCGCGCCGTCACGCCTAAGCTCTGGATCCTGGCGCCGGGCATCGGCGCGCAAGGCGGCAACCTGGAGGAGGCGGTGACTGCGGGGCTGTCCGCGGACGGCCTGGGGCTGCTCGTGCCCGTGTCGCGCGGCATCTCCAAGGCTGCGGACCCCAAGCAGGCGGCCGAGGACCTGCGCGACGCCATCAATGCTGTCCGCAAGAACAAGGTGGCGGCTGCGGCCTCGACGGTCGTGGCCAACTCGAGCGCCAACGAGTTCATTAAGTTCGCGCTGTCGTTCGGCGTGCTCAAGTTCGGCGACTTCACGCTCAAGTCGGGCCGCAAGAGCCCGTACTTCTTCAACGCGGGGCTCTTCCGCACGGGCCGCGCGCTCGGCCAGCTCGGCAAGTTCTACGCGCAGGCGATCCACGTACGTGTGGCATGGGATGACAAGATATGAGCGTGTTACTAATGTTTGTTGATTTATTTCGCGTGCTTCAACTCTACAGGACAGCGGCGTGGAGTTCGACGTGCTGTTCGGCCCCGCCTACAAGGGAATCACACTGGCGGCTGCTGTGGCCATCGCGTACGCTGACATGTACGGCGTGGATATCCCCTTCGCCTACAACCGCAAGGAGGCCAAGGACCACGGCGAGGGCGGCGTGCTCGTCGGCGCCGACATGACCGGCAAGAAGTACGTGGATGTGTGATGGACTTAGATTGAGCTTTATCCGGACTTGTGCGCTGACCCCTTTTTGTGCTTGCGTTCGACAGGGTGCTGATCATCGACGACGTGATCACCGCCGGCACTGCCATCCGCGAGGCCTTTGGCATCCTGGAGAAGACCAACGCGCAGGTGTCGGGCGTGTGCATTTCGCTGGACCGTCAGGAGAAGGTGTCGATCGAGGACACGCGCTCGGCCATCGACCAGGTGAGGGAGACGTTCGGCATCCCCGTGGTGAGCATCGCCACGCTCGACAACCTGGTGGGCTACCTCGAGACCGTTGACGCGGCCTCGGACGCCAACGCCTCTTACCTGCCCGTCATCCGCGCTTACCGCGCCGACTACGGCGTGTCCAAGCAGTAGATTGCTCCGAATCTAAGCTCGCAGTCATAATAAAGCGATGTTGATCATTCGGAAGCACGTGTGCACGAAGTATTTTTTCATTTAAGAATTTTTAAATAGAGTTTGAGAACTACTTCATGTAAAAAGACAGTAATTTTTTGCTTAGCCTGGGAAAACGCGTAGAACAATAGAAAATTTTAGACTTAAAACATGACATTCGCATGTAAGTAGAGAACTTTTAAGTTATTTAAAAATGACAGAAAACCTACTTAGTATTACAATATACTGTCGCACGCGTAGAACAATCGAAAATTTTAGACTTGGAACAAGACATTCGCCGGTAAGTACTGTAGAGAGCATTATGGCATAAAACATTAATGAAGTTCTCTTCTTCATCATGGCAGAAAACATTAATGAAGTTCTCAACTTTACATGAATGTCTTGTTCCAGAATCGAAAATACACGAATCCTCTGATTAGTTATACAGTACCATACTATAAGTAGCTAATTCATTTCAACCAATAAACGCTCGATTTTGATAAGCCAATCAGGTAGCAGATACTTTGCAACTGAAGTTGAAGAGCCATTATATTGTGGCTCTTCCCGTTGCCGGAGCCCGTCCCAGCGAGAGAGAACACAATAGACTGGAGCTAATGGGCGACTACGGCGACGTGGCGGCCATGTTCAGCTCCAAGCAGTCAGCGCGCATCTTGCAGCAGCACCGCAGCAGCGTCGGCAGCGTGGACAACGACTCGGAGGCGCGCACGTTGACGGACTGCGAAGAGGCCAACGACACCCACAGCGTGCACAGCGCGCCATTGAGCTCCCCGCACATGTCAGCGACTCGCAGCGAGCGCTCGAGGTCTGTGACCGCCTCGCTGAGCCTCGAAGAGGTGCAGCAGCACCTCGCAGAGCTTGAGAACGCCCCGGCCCCCACCAAGGAGGAGATCGAGGAGATGTTGGCCCAGTACTCGAGCGGATCAGGCAGCAGCGGCTCGGAGGACGGCGAGAGCTTCGACTCGTCGTCGGATGACGAACCTAAGACCGTGATCATGAAGGTGCTCATTGTGGGCAACGCGCGCTGCGGCAAGACCAGCACCATCCGAAGATTCACGCAGGACGAGTTCAACGAGGAGTACGTGAGCACCATCGGAGCCGACTTTGTGGAGAAGATCATTGAATACGATGATCAGTTGACAATCAGCTTGCAGCTGTGGGACATTGCAGGCCAAGACCGGTTCGCCAAGTTCACGCGGGGCTACTTCCGTGAGGCGAAAGGCGCCGTGATCGTGTGTGATATCACGCGGGCCAACACGATCGACGCCGTCGTGAACTGGAAGAACGAGATTGACACGTGCTGTAAAGATCTGAATGGAGGGGCGGAGATCCCCGTGGTCATGGTCGCGAACAAGAGCGACCTGCTGATGGACCCCATGGGCGCGTTGGACCTCGGCGTGAACATGCAAAAGTGCGTCGACAAGAACAATATCGTCGAGTGGTTCCGTGCCTCGGCCAAGAGCGGCGAGCATGTTGATGATGCATTTCAGTGTCTGATTGACCGCATGGTGGAAGATCATCGAGCGGAGGAGGAGGTGGAGAAGGAGAAACAACAAGCCGGTGACGATAAAATGGAGGAGGAACCCGCGCCACCTGAAATCATTCGGCTCTCGCAGACGCCACCGCAGTACAGAGCTGTCAAGCAACAAGGCTTTGCATGTGATTGCAATTAGAGACAGCGCTAAGCGTTCTACCCAGTCGTGCGCGATTTTCCGGATACATGCAGCCCAACACACGACTGATAGACATTTTATTGCCGAAGGCGTCACCAAGGCACTGCGCAAGAAGCAGTGCTAACTCCATTTTTATTCCGTAAAGCGATTCAAATTGGATGACATCCCTACGTATGCTAGACTTGCTGCGGCACTTTCCATAGGACAGGTGCGCTACTGGCGGGGGCGTTTGCGGCGCTCAGCAGCCAGAGTCGCAGTACTGTGCAGAATCTCCTTGCCTTCAGACGGGCGCTCAATGAAGTACGGATCCAAGTCTACTGCAAAACGACGAATCTTCTGCGAGGCTTCGTCGATCTTCTCGTCCGTTGTCAGCGCGAAAATCTCCACAAGCAGTGCCTCGACACGCAGATTCTCCAGATCCACCAGACGGTACTCGTCCTTTTCGTCCTCGTTTTCCAACTATGATCACACCAGTCCTGCGTTAACACCACTCCAAAATGTTTCTTAAAGCGGCCCTGTATCCCACTTACCGCCTTCATACGCGTAGCTTCAATCGTGATACCATTCGGGAATTGCCATCGCGTGCCGAGCCGCATGTACCGGTAGCTGTGACTGTTCTCAGCAATAGCAATGGCAGTTGTGAGTTTCAATTAAATGGCATGGAAACTAACAATCTGCGTCTTACCGGAAGCCAAGCGTGCGCAGGAAAGATCGCACGTTCTGGCCGACCGACACGGCGATTTGACTGCGGAACGGCACACCGAGCGGCGCGCTTCCAACATGCTCCGACATCTTCTTGCGCTCCCACCGCCCAATGTACCGCAGCTCCCTGCCAATCACAAAAAAAAACAAGATAGTCGCGTGAGTTTTCCACTGTTGACAGCCAGCGGCCACATAGCCAGCCGCCTCTCACCACTTCTGTCCCCCATCCGAGGGCATCTCCACTGCTTCTCCCTGGAACGTCGTGGACCCGGAGAACACGTGACGCGCTCGGACTTCGTAGTGCGGCACACCTTGGATGTACTGCGGACACTTGTCGTCGAAGTTGTACACGTACTCCTTGAACGCAATGTCCTCCTGCAACAGCCACCCCACCACCACACAATTACCACCAACATCTACTAAGTAGCGCCTTCCTGCAGCTCATTGGTTACCTTGACGACGCTCTCGTCGCACAGCCCTCCGAGGCGCTCGACGAAGGAGGGGAAGTGTTTGAAGTTCTAGCCGCCATATCAACGTCACCACAGACCCAACACCCGTGAAAATTAGTACACGCAATGACTATTATCTTACGATTAACATGATGCCACCACATTGTCATTAAACGCACCACTTCGCCCTGCAGCACACACTCGAAGCACTTGCCTGCGCGGGCCATGGTGTCTACGTGAGCTCTTGGATGCCAAAAGTGTAATAATCGTTCTGATTGGTCAAAACATCTGCCGCGCTATAATTGGGTAAAAGTATTTATGTGACGCTGGGATTGGCGGAAAAGCAGCGGCTGTGAGCCACAGCGCTCGGCTCTCCGCCCCATACATTGCGACTCTGCAGCAGGCTGGCAAGATGGTGTGGAACCGCGTCAAGTTCCCCAACATGGCGGTGACCTTCATGGGCAAGAACGCGCGCACGCGGCTGCGCGACAACCAGTTCGTCTTCCGCGTGGAGCCGCACTACACCAAGCACGAGATCAAGGAGTACCTGACCAAGGTCTACGACCTCCCGGTGGCCAAAGTCAACACGATGAACTACGAGGGTGCGTCGCGTCCCAACCAATTGGCTACGCTTCGTGCTTCAGGTCTCTAATCCTCTGTGTATTACTTACCACCCTCAGGCAAGTTTAAGCGCGCATTCCGCGGCCGCTACGTGTACAAGGAGAAGGACTGGAAGAAGGCCATCGTGACCCTCAAGGAGTAACTTACGTAGGCGCCTAGGTATTCGGCGGTGAGGGGCCTTCTGCGCTGCGGCGCTGAGTGGCTGATAGGACAGAGAGAAAGGGAGCTGTGTAGATAACCGTCGCCTTGTTGCGGCCGCAGAATGGAGAGGAGGAGGCCTTTGACCGCCGCAGTCGTTTGAGTGATTGTCTGATTCTTTTGGGGTAGATGCAAGTAGACAGACCAGTGCAGTCTGTTGCTATTGTTTCTGTCGATGCAACAAGTAATCCTCTGGTTACCGGTACGAGTGAGCAACAACACCCCTCTTACAGACGCAATGAAGGCAACGAACACACACGCATGCGCGCAGCTACTCCAATTGCTCCGATGTTAATGCCTGGCGTACTAGTTGTACTGGGATTCTCTTAAGAAATTACGCTCCTTGACGCGAAACCTATAGGACATCAAAGGCGGCGTCGGCGGGAAGCGGCTGCCTGCAGCCTCAAGCGGCGGGAAGTCGACACTGCAGCTGAAATATCGTGCGAATGAAGCAGATCATCTAATCCATTCGCTCGTCACTCACTCACTGGTCGTCGTTCGTCCCTCCTCGACTGCAAGCCGCCACGCTCGTCGCGTTCGTTTCTTAATCCTGCTGGCTAACGTCCTCGAAGTTGTCCACAAGGTCCGGGACCTCGTCGTCGTCGTCGTCAGCGGCAGCGGCCGAAGCGGCCTTGGCAGCCTTCTGGGCGGCCGTGTACGACTCGGCGATCTGCTTGAGGTTGGCGAGGTTGTCCGGGCCCAGCTGGTTGATAATGCCCGGCAGCAGCTCCTGCAGCGACTTGGTCTGGTTGAAGCCGCTGACCGCGTACGTGTTGGACGCGATCGAGGCCTGCACCTTGGGGGTCTGGAAGTGGATGACCTGGCCGTCGGCCTTGAAGAGGTTCACCTCCTCCACGCCGGGGATGGGGGTCACGCCCAGCTTCTTGAGGGTGGCGTTGAGCTTCTTGTCGTCAGCGGTGGCCGTCTTGTGGGCGGCCTTGCGCTTTCGGCGCACCGTGCCCTTGCCGCCCGTACGGACGTCACCGAACTTGGCCGCGAGGCGTTCACGCGCGAGAGCAATAGCGTCAGCCATTTCTGTCAACAATCAAGTCAAAAATGTCAGTGCTTGTGTGTCATAAGCCTTGAGATTGGCGAGATTCCTCCCCCTATGACACGGATGGACGAGGGGCGACACACCCAAGCATTGAGTGAACAACACTGTGCAATGCTGAGCTGAGTGTTCGAAGGCTTCCCCTCGTCCTTCCTTGACGTGCCTAGAGAGAGAGACCTGGCTGCATGGGTAGCAGAATCGAGAACGCACCTTTGCAGTAGAAAACTGGAGTAAGTTAGTAGACCTGGCACTCAACAATGATGCCGGGGCGGAGTCTGCGTTTCGAAGGCCGCTGTCGCAGCGGGCTAATTCGTAGCATAAAACGGGGTGAGTGCGCCGGTACACTTGGGATTTGTATGATGTTATGGGTGCGCCATGTACTCGCTATTAGGGGTATAGAGCAGGCGCTCTCAACCAATGGATAGAATAGAGAAACTTCATTGGTGAAAATGATGTGGCGATTTAAACCAATGGGAAGAGGATAAACAGATACTGCCAGAACTGATTGTATTAGGTTTTAGACTTGTCCTCGATGAGCTGACAAACAACAAGGTACGGTACGTTAGTGAGTCAGCCGACGTCCACTTCAACATGACGAGCCTTACCTTGTTGACCTTCTCCAGGTCGTTCGCCAGCTTGCTGCTCTGCTTCTGCTTCTTCCGACGAGCCTTCTCATCTGGGTCCACGTCACCCTTGCGGTCCGTGAGCCCTGCAGCCTTGCGGCGGCGAGCTGTCTCCTCGTCCTCCTCGTCGTCGCTGTCCGGCAGGGCACCAACGGCCTGGTACTCCGCGTAGTCGTCCGTCTCGCCGGTCATCTTGGCTTCCTTGGCCTTCCGCTCCTTCTCGCGCTCGATCCTCTTCTGCGCGTCCACGGCCTTCTGCAGCGTCTCCTTCCAAGCGCGCTCTGCGTCCTCCTCCTTTCTCCGGGCCGCCTCTTCTTTCTCAGTGATGGAGGCGCTGAGGTTCGAAAAGTATCCGGTCTTCTTGATCTCCTTCTTCTTCTTTGCATCGGCAGATGACTCATCCGCGCGCTGATCAATCGGGACGTACTCGCCCACGTCGGGGAAGATATCTTCGTCTTCGTCGTCAGCAGCAGCTACAACTGCGATCTCCTCCATCGGCACGTCTGCATCCGCTGGGTTCTCGTCCTCTTCTCGGTCGTTCTGCTCTCTATCTCCATGGTGATGGTCCGCCTTCTTCTTTTTGCGCATCTTCTTCCCGCTTTTCTTGCTGCTCATCAGCTCCTTCACTCGGTCCACCAGCGCCTCGTCCACAATGCCGCTCACCACCTCATCGGGTTCCGGGCAATCATCTTTGCTCCTCTGCACACTGACAGGAACGCTCTCAATCTCACTAGTCGACAGGTTGAACGTGTAGTACATTCTTCCAGGCAGGAACAGCTCCGACTTCACCGACGTCGTGGCCTCGGGCGTGCTCTGACACGCGTGGAAGTACACGAGCCTCCCCATCCTCGACTTGAACGTCAGCTGACCATCTAGCGGCCTAGCAATCTCCACCTCCCCAGCTCCAGCTCCAGCCTGCACGTGAGGCAGCTTCTCCTTCTCCGCCAGCAGCTTTTGTTTCTCCCTCTTCAGCTGAGCCAGCAGCGCACAGTCGAGTCCTTTGACCAGGTGCGTGTGCTCCACGTCTCCGCCCAGGAACTTGCTCTGCTCTGTATTCAAATGTTTGTACTCGTCGGCGTCGATCATGTCCCCCGTGTCGCCTCTACGTCGCTCGGCCGCTCGGTCTCGGTACAAACTCTTGGGCGGGCCAGGTTCCGCGTCGTGGGCCTCCGCAGGCGTTGCATTCTTCGGTTTCTTGCCCTTCTTCTTGGCTTTCTTCGCTGACAGCTTCCTCACCTCATCAAGGTCCGTCTCTGTCAGGTTGCGCTTGCCCCCGTAGCCGCGTTTGTCGCCCTCCGCCTCGCGGCTCGCAAGCATCTGACGGAAGTCATCTTGGTTCATAATCGTCTGCGTCACAGCTCCTTCTCTACCCGGAAGTCTACATGAAGAGCTCTTTTAAGGTGTGGACCACATAATACTACCTTTTTGACTTCCAGGGAGTACGTATCTTCCTGCGAAACGACGCGATCCAGTCGATGGAATAGCAAATCACTCATTCGACCTTCTGCGCGGGCAAGCACCAGCCTCCCGCCATCTCCCCAGCGCCCCCAGTAGCTATCTAGTGCTCCATTCCCTCCTCCAGCTACAGCCCCACGCAGCTCCGGCCCAGAACGCAGCAGAGATGGCGGACCTAGAGCGCAACGACCAGTTCGGCTTCCTGTACGAGAACCGCGACCCGTGCAACGCCATCGCGCTGCTGCAGCTGGGCGTGACGCTCGTGTCCTTCTTCTTCACGTACACCGTGTGGTGGTCGGGTCTCTTCGGCGTCATCGTGGCCGCCATGGGCTACTACGGCTCCGTGCAGCCCGTGATCCAGAGCAAAGTCAGCTTCATCCAGTTCGTACGTGCGCAGCAGCCCCCTGATGAGGCCCCTACTATAGTAGACACCCCCCTGATGGTCTCTATGTGCTCTCTGTGTTTGTTGCTACCAGTACTACTTCGGCAACTGCTTCATGCTGCTGCTGCAGGCCATTTCGGCCGTCGTGCTCTTCATCCTCGTGAGCGAGTGGAAGGACTTCGACGCCTGGGCCTGGGGCGTCATCATCTTCGGCACGCTGTCCTTCGGCGTGCAGCTCTTCGTCACGTACGTGGCCATCCAGCGCTCGCACGCGTACAGGGCGGAGCTCATGAGGAACCCGCCGCCGGCCGAGAATGTCTACGGAGGGAGCTCGAGCGGGACCGTGTACACGGCCATGGGTGCCGGATACAAGGCACCCATGGCGCAGATCAAGACCATTTAGGTGCCATGATGGACACAGTGGCGGCTGAACTGCAGCATTTAGTTGAGTTCGTGTGTAACGATTCCCAGTTTTACTTTTTGGTTGTTATTCATGTTGTGTGCAACATTTTGAAGCGAGGCTGTAGGTCTTAGGCTAAATTGGATCCAGATCTGGACGAGATTAACTACTGCAGTAGCGCATCGGTCATCACTCGATAGTGCTAGGAACGCGTTGCTGCGAGTTGCCAGTGTGATTAGTGAGCTGGGCGATCGTTTGTGATATCGCAGCTCTCTAGCTGTGCAATTCTCTGAAATTTATTTCAGAGCTAATTCTCTGAAATTTATTTCAGAGCTAAAGAGCGATGCGAGTGGAGGTGCGATTTTGATAAAAGAAGTACCCCTGCTAAATACGATGTGATCTTTTTAAAAGGGACATAGAAATCACAACAACAATGTCAGCTGAATATAATACCCCGCCGAAAATGATAAATTACCTGCGTGTTGCCTGTGTCGTCCACCTCAGCTAAGTACGAAATCTATTAGCCAATTAGCTCTGATCGATGAAATGTATAAGCCAATTAGAGCACATGGATGTTGCGCGAAGGTTCGCCCACTGCGTGATTTATCTGGTTCTGGGTCGGTGCGGGCGACCGACGAGCCTGAAGGTCCACAGTTATACGGATGAATATGACACGAGTCTATTCTTCCGTGGTAGGAATTGAGAATGAACGGAAAACTATTGCCGGTACATGTCGACGGTGAGCTGTCGTGCGAAAGTGTCGTCCAGTTATCGCACCTCCACTCGCATTACTCTAGCTCCCGTGGCCCACGGGAGCTACTTGATCGTAAACTGGACGACACTGGGCCGTGGGTATTGTATTGCGGGGCAACAAAATGGCAAAGTATTCGACCATCCAGGCGAAAGTAATGTTTGGCCACAGGAGGTTCTAGGGCACGTACAGACGTGCTAGTGTCGAGACTCGTTCCAGTGGCTCACGTGGCAGTGAGCGGAGCTTGCTTTTGGGCGGGGGCTAGTAATTATGTGAAACTGATATTGTGCAGCGTTGATGTTGGTGTTCAATTGCATGGGGGTTTCGACGTTATTGACAGTGTGATGTGATGCAGTAGGAGGGGGGGCTTGTAGATTACTTAGTATAACGCTATTGCTTGCAAAAACACATAAATCACACATCAATGCTCATAAAGTACACGTAAAATTGTATAAACTAGTTATGTTCTCTGAAATTTATTTTCAGAGACGATGGTAGAGAGAAAATGTAGTGCAAACAATACAACTTTCTCAATTTCCCGGCAAGCTCTCTCGTAGCACTGCTGGTGACAATCTGAATCATGAACCGCTGGCACGGGATGGACATTCTGTGGACTCCAGCGGTAAGGAACATTTCATGAAATTTATTTTTAGAGACTGGCGATGGTAGAGAGAAAATGTAGTATCATGGACAGCAAACAATACAGCTTTCTAAATTTCAGAGCTTCTTCGTGCGAAGCGCGACTTTGTATCCCAAGTACTGCTTTCAGCTTGACAGTTTCCAGCATCCCATCAACTCCGACTGAGCAATTGCAAATTTAGACATTTGGGTTCGGTCCGAGATCTGCACGCAGACACGAAACCTGGACGAAAATAGCCCACGGGAAATTCCCAGTTTCGAATAATGTGTCACTCCATGCAACCGCTTCTCAAAGACCCAGAAGCCTTGAGTGGTCCAGATCCGATAAGCCACTTTGAAGTTGAAGCGACCATCACTCCTGTATTCCGCATTCTTCCGCACTGCGGGCATCACTACGAGGCATTGATCACGGGACCAAGTATGCGCGACGACGGCGATGACAAGGCTGCTTCCAAGGGTAAAGGCAAGGCACCCATGAAGAACACGACCAGCGACAACGATCAGTCATCACAGCCTGAAGAGCAAGTCCAGCCAAGCAAGACTCGCAAAATCAAATCAAGATCCGCGTCGCCAGAGCTGCGTGGGGACGGCGCTAAGTCACGGGCAAAGTCCAAGACGAGCTCGGCAGGCAAGGGCGAAGCGGCTAAGAAGACGAGTAAGCCGAAGGTGAAGGCCGGTCGCTTGCAAGGATCACAAGGGTACAACGAGTCGGACACTATGGCGCTATCGACCAATATCGACGAAGTTCTACCGCGAAGCTCAAACGAATGGAATCAGGTGCGCGACTTGTACAACGAGCAGCACGCAAAGGTAGAGGGCCGCGCCTCGCGCACCACGGACTCGCTCAAGAGCCGATACCGTCACGTTCTGATGCCACAAGCTCCAACTGGGAAGTCTCGCTGCCCTGCAACACGTGAGCTTGCATTTGAAATCAGCCAACGGATCGCTCGGAAGGTCTACAACGTGACTGTGGATGATGAAGCGAGCATGGATTCTAGTGACACGGACGCCAGTGAAGATGGTCAAAGCGACGGCGAAACCAAATCTCAAAGCCAAAGCGACATGAACTCGTGTCTGTCTGATGACCAACCAAGTCAGTCTTCAGCAGCGGAGGCGGCTCCATCGCAACGCCAAACACCTCTTCCAACCGCGACTGGGTTGAAGCGAGTCCGATCAAGCAAAAACGTTCCTGCTCAAGCATTCCAGAGAAACACAAACGCGAAAACGGGTCAAGACAAGCGCGTTCGCCGTGGCAGTGGAAGCAATGTGTGGGCTCAGCACATGGAAGAGCAAGCGGCACACCATGAGCGCAGGGAAATTCAGCAGTTTCTTTCGGTTCAAAACGCATCGCTGCAGAAAATCAGCACCGCTCTGACGAACAAACTCTTTGTGCTATCAACCGAGCTGGATAGCAAGCGCGACCGCATTGCCGACCTTCGTGAAGTTAAGCAAGAACTCAACGACAGCGTTCGCCGCTCTGAAGAAATCATCCATCGCCTGACCGACGATAATCGACGTCTGCAAGAACAAAACCAACACCTGCAAGCCGAAAATGAGCGCCTGAGTACCGAGACCCGTCGTTTCGGCTAGATCTCGCGTCCAAACGAACTGCACCACGAATACCGTCAGAGTCCTAGTGGACGACATAACATAACGCCTGCGAATAGATTTCATTATTCTCGGCTACTTTGTTGGAGCAAATACTACGTAAAGATGTGAGTTTGGAAGTATCCTGTCGATTCAGACACTTTTTTAGTAAAAAATAAATGTCCAAACATCGCCCACCCCCACATTCCTAGTACACCCTAAAATACAACGAAGCAGTATAGGCAGAGTTTGCATATTCCTTCGAACTTGTGAATCAATCTGCTGTACAGCTCGCTAGAACGGCGGCTGGGGATGGTAAATACCGTCACTCGCCCATGACAGCCCTGATAGTGCCAATCTCACAGACTTGGACCCCGACGATGTCGTTGGTGGCGGCGGCTGGGGGTGGTAAATACCGCCACACGCCCATGACAGCCCTGATAGCGCCAATTTCACAGACTTGGACCCCGACGGTGTCGTTGGCGACATCGGCGTCTGCCTGTGCATTCAAATGGGTTGGTAATTATTATTTTTTCTGCTGCTAATATCAAAGCTGAAGGTTTTACAGCATACGTTTGTCGGTTGTGTCGTTCTTCGTCTTGTGATGGTACTAGTTTCCTTACTGAGCAATTTATATACTGTGGTGGGCGTTCGATTCGATGTGTTTGTGCCAAACAAAGTATCCAATCTGCGCTAAATTAATCCTGGAAATCGACGACATAACATAGCGCCTGCGAATAGTTTTCAGTATCTTCGGCTACTTTGTTGGAGCAAATACTACGTACAGATGTTGTAGGTTTGGAAGTATCCTGTCGATTCAGACACAATTATAGAAAAAAACAATGTCCAAACATCGCCCTCAGAACGATTTACAACCCTAAAAAACAAAGAAGCAGTATATGCCGAGTTTGTATATTGCTTCGAATTCGTGAATCAATCTGCTGTACTACTAGCTCGAACGGCCCGGATTGGAGCTGAAAGAACAGCATTTTGACGGAAATCTCCGTCATCCGACGGATTTGACCACTTCGACGTGGTTCGACCACACACAATGCGCTCATTTGGCCGCACCTCTCCATAACGCAACTTGCTATCACGACCGAAGTCGAGACCGAGCAAGTTACCGAGGCAGAACGATGAAGCTCACTGCTGTCGCCGTCGCTGCAGTGCTCGCCACCGCGAGCGTCGTCGTTGCCGATTCACCTGCGCTTCGAGCTCTGGCAGACGTTCCGAAGACCGGAACTGCAACGGGAACCGGGCCGGTTGAGGCTGCCAACGCGCAGCCGGCTGCAGGCGTGCCCAAGGGCAAGAAGGAATGGGGCTGGGGAGGTCCGTGGGGTTGGGGAGGTGGCGGATGGGGCCGTCCGTGGGGATGTGGCGGTGGTTGGGGAGGCGGCTGGTGTTGCAATATGGTGCCACGTACACCAGAAGAAGACCTCTCTCCTGACGGGTGGGTCTTCTTTGAGGAAGCTGCGTTGGACGGAAGAAGCTTCGGCAAGGTAGCGCAGTGGGGTTGCTCTTCTTTGTTATCTGTTTTAAAAGAGAGTGCGGCGAGTAGACGCTCTCGGAGAAGAGATCCGAAACCACCGCTCCTCCTACCTAAACTACTCGCTAAAGTATGCAAATATAAAATGCCATCATCCGCTTTCTCCTGTTCTTGACCTTGATACTCTTCCTCCGCTTGCCGGTGTGCACTTGAATCACCAATTCGGTAACACGACCTCCTCTGAAGAGAACTTTGGCTGTTGAACTTGAAATGCGCGATGCGACGAGGTTGTAATATGGAGCTCCAGGATTTTGCTGGATCCAGCCTGCCGGTCGGAGCTTGTGTCACCAATGTATTTTGCCGAGTGGTACTTGTTTTGCAGTCTGGTTGATCTCCGCGGATTGATACCATTCGCCTTTCTCAAGAAACGCTTGATGAGCCCCGGAACAGATTGCAAGTTCGTGGCTGGCTCCCAGGTGATATCATCGACTGCTCCCACCCACTTGCACTTGTATTCATCGAGACCATCTACTCCAAATCGATGCTCCAAGATATCTTCTATCAGATGCCCTTCTGTACCATCTTTTAGACGAACCGTAGGAACTGCATTGTCCCGTGTTGAGGAAGTATCCTTCTGGAAAAGTTTCAAGCTCATTGTGTGAAACACGGGATATAGGTAGCTTTCCCGGGGGAGGTTTAGTCGATACGACGAACTGCCTTGTACATTCTCGATGACTTCGTAAGGTCCAATCCACTTTGGTGCCAATTTTCGTTTCGTTGCTCCTGTATTTTCGACACTGAGATTTTTGGTCGAGACGAGAACCATGTCACCAATCCTGAATGTTTGGTCTCGCCTTCCTCGATCATACTGCAACTTCATCTTTTCGGCCGAGCTTCTTACTTTAGCTTGGAGCTCCCTTAGTATTTGCTCCATGTGAAGTAGAAATGTTGCTGCCGGTTTTGACTCTGCTGTTTGTGAGGCCCGAACGTCCAAATTAATCGGCAGCGCTGGATTGTACCCTAAATCCGCGAAGAATGGTGTCATCTGAATTGAATCTTGATAATGTCGATTGTAGGCAAACTCCGCCAAGGCAAGGTACGATGCCCAATTATTCTTATAGCCACCGACGTAGCTCCTCAGATACGTGGCCAGGATTGCATTTACCCTTTCAACCTGCCCATCTGTCCTTTGTTGATATGCAGCCGACATTCTTAACTTCGTTCCCGTAAGTTTAGCGCACTCCTGCCAAAAGTGCGAGGTGAATTTAGAATCACGATCGGAGGTGATATCCTGTGGAATACCGTGGTATCGCACATACTTATCCATAAATTTTTCAGCAAACTCTTTAGCAGATATGTCCGTGTTTGATTCGACGAAGTGGGCCCGTTTGGTCAGTCGATCCACAATCACTAACACCGCATCGTTGCCGTCCTCGTTAACGGGGAGGCCACTTACGAAATCCATACCTATTGATGTCCAGCGTCCTGTTGGGGTCTCTAGAGGTCTCAGTAGCCCGGGCGCCTTCCCTGTTCTGCCTTTTGACCTTTGGCACGTTTGACAAGTCTTGACGTAGTGCGTGATACGTTTGTGCATGTTTTCCAGAAGAATTGCTCCTGAACGGCTCGCGTGGTCTTCTCGATACCCGGGTGGCCACTAATAGCACTGTCATGAAGCTCCCACAGGATTGCGTTTTGAACTTCCTCGCTATCGCCCGGGTTCCAGACGCGAGATACTCCGTTATGATCATAGTACACTAAATCCTCAGATTCGGAATAACGAAATCGCTCTGAATGGACAACTGCGGGCTTCTTGTTCTGCATTAAACTTTCGCGAACAACTTTATGACTGGTTTGAGCTCTGCGAATTAATTCTTTGAGTGACTTTGGTCTCAGCTTTTTCATCGCGTACATCTGCTTTGTTTTCAACGCTAAAAAATCAACTTCAAAGTCACTTCTTCTGCTCAGCGCGTCCGCGACAGTGTTGGTTTCGCCCGGAATGTAACTAAATTTTAACTGGTAGTCAGCGAGTTGATCATACCACCTGCAAATACGACGATTGATGCTCTTCTGTGTGAAAACCTTTTCCAAAGACCGATGGTCCGTTTCCACTGTGCACCCTCCGTCAATCAAATACACGCGCCAAATGTTCAAACAGTGTATAATTGCTAGCATTTCCTGTTCGTGTGTAGGATAGTTTAGCTCTGCCGAGGTGAGCTTTCGCCCCGTAAATGCTATTGGGTGTTCAATAGTGGCATTTCCCGTGCCCTCGACCTCCCCTGGCGAACATTCATTTTGATACAGGACCCCGCCGATTGCGAATTGTGAGGCGTCCGTACGAATTCGGAAAGGACGAGAGAAGTCAGGAAGCGCGAGAACCGGTGTTTTACATAAGGCTTGTTTGAGTGCATCGAATGCACTCTGAGCCATAGATGTCCACACAAGCACCTTTGCTTTCGACTTGACAAGATTAAAGAGCGGAGCGCTAATCTCGGCGTAGTGATCACAGAATCGTTGCACGTACACGGTTGTTCCAAGGAACGATTGAAGATCCTTAACCGTACGAGGCACAGGCCATTCTTTAATGACAGCCACCTTATCTGGATCAATTCTTACTCCCTCAATGCCCACAAAATCGCCAAGACACGGAATTTCCCGGCTACAAATGGTTGACTTCGCCAACTTCAAATATAATTTGCGATCAAGACATCTCTGGAAGACCCGCTCAACAGCAGCAAGATGAACTTCGATGTTCTCATCTTTTGTGAAAACGTAAATATCATCGAAGTAAGTTGCGACACATTCGTTCAGGTCCTTGAAAATGCTAGTAACGATTCGGTTAAAGGTAGCAGGCGCGTTGCTTAGACCCATCGGCACTGCTAAATATTCAAATAGACCCTCCGGAGTTTGGAATGCAGTCAACGGGATATCTTTCTCCCGCATTCGTATTTGATAATACCCCGATAAGAGATCGAAGCAACTGTACCAACGACAGCCAGCCATCCTATCAAATATATCGTCTTTTCGAGGCATTGGAGTGGACTGACGTATTGTCTTTTGATTCATGGCTCGATAGTCGTGAACTATCCTCCACCCCACTGGTTTCTTAATACAAAATGTGGGTGCTCCATGTGGTGAGATGCTGGGACGAATTAAGCCTGCTTCCAACATCTCCTTCAGCCAGTCTTTTAATGTGTTAGTCTGCTCTGGACTAAGTCTCCACTGTTGGCGAAATATGGCCCCATGGCCCGGAACCAGCTCCATTTCGTGTTCACCGTGCACCGGACGCCCCTTTGGCAACTTGGTTCGAAAAATGGGCTCAAACTTTTGAATCAGCGGGAAAGCAGGGTTATTTGTAAAGGAATCACGGTCCGTTGTCGCCTGACGCTCACTCTTTTCGCGAGTTTTCGATTCCATGGCGTTGAATTCGCTTTGTACTTGTTCTAATGCTTGTATCTCCACCGACGTAAAATCACACCCCCCTTTCAAGGCGGAATAGAGCATGTTGATAGTCTTTTGAGGAAGAACGATCATAAATTCACACTTCTTGGCGCGCACAAGCTTTTTTGCTTGCTTCATCGATATAAAGCACGTCGTTCCATGTACTCGGCTGGTATAGCGAGATTTTGCTGAGCACCCTCGAAGCACATGCAGCTTGGTTCGCTGCTGGGTACGACGATTACTGATCTTTAGTACCGGCGAGCGATCCCCCAACTTACACTGCCGCTTGGCCGCTTTGTAAGGAGGTTTCCGCCCGTGCTTGAGCACTAACTTGACATATTCATCCGTGCTGTACACCCGATCAGTGCTCCAATCAATAATCGGTCTCATCTTCCTTTTCCACGGCACCCCCATCATAATGTCACAGTCATTAGGAATGAAGCAGACATTGAACTCGTAATCGAAAGCTGTCATCTCATCCACAAATATACTTAGTGATATAGTCCGATTCGGAATGCTTTCGGACTGACCATTTCCAAAAGTAACTTCGAAGTTTCCGTGATCAACCACGCAATGATGCAGCCCATTTCTTGCTACGAAAGCTTCACTTACCCCACAGAAATCGGCTCCCTCGTCAAAAAAAGCGGTTCCTCGGAATATTTGGTTGTTGCAGACGCCCCCAACTTCCTTCACGAGATATTTACTCCAGTCGGTGTCTGGACCTGTTGTTTTGCTGAAGTACTTCACATTAGACGCCTTTCCCGGATCAAATACCCAGGAGATCAGGTGGTCATTGGCTGTTGGTGGTCCTGGGACGCCATCCCCAGAACCATCTAGTTTAAATCCTGTTTGATTTTAGCGAGGTCTGACTGGATAGCAGCCAAAACGTCCCAGAGTTTCTCGTCATTCTCGGCCGGTTTTGAGACGGGCGTCATAGCAGCAGTGTTGTAACCCGCTCGATCCCGATTGACCAACCATTGTGGCTTCAGCTCTGGGTGAATAGCCCAACATTTATCCGACGTGTGACCTACTTCGGAGCATCGAGTTGCCGTACAGCGTTGCCCGCCTCGACCACGAGGTTTAGACTCAGAAGGGAGTGCAGCCATTTTCTTGGCAGGTTTCTTTGAGCCCTCGGTGTCAGTTTCTTTCGGGTTCAAACCCCGAGCACCATCTAATAGGTCCTCTAACGAGTCGAATTCTCCAACTTGAAGTAATTCCCGAAGTTTGGTCGACTTCAGGCCTTTTTTGAACAGGATCATCTTGTACTGTTCGGACACGTTGTCAGTCTTCCCCAGACGAACAAATTCTTCGATGTATGCATCCAACGACTTTGTGCCTTGTTTGCAGTCAAAGAAGCTTGCGACCATGTCTTCCTCCTTTGCTTTTGTGACAAAGCGACTACGCATGCCCTTAAGCATAGCAGTCCATGTGCGAGGGCCCTTGTAGTCCCTCAATAGCCACTGCTTCGCTTTTCCACGTGTATGATTCATCACCAATTGTCCGACGCGCAAATTCACTTGCGGATTCCCGAAGTGTAGACCGTAGGCGCCATACCACATGATCATGTTCAGCGCATATACCTCATTATCGTCGCTATCTTCACCGCCATAAATTGGTGTTTCTTTTTGCTTCAGGCACTTGTCCACGAGACGTTCCAAGTCTGCTTTCTCATATTGAACCATATTATCAGCAGCGGGTCCGGTGACATCCCAATCAGGATACAAATCTTCTTTATCGAAAACAAGAGTACCGGGCTTGATTTCGTTCACAGTGTCTTTCAAGGTGTTGATGTTCTCCACCGCAAGACTGGCTTCGTTCTTCATCTGAAGAATCTCGGCAGTAATTCTCTCCATGCGACTGTTGATCGTGCTCAGCTCTCCCTTGACTTGTTGGGTCACAGTTTGGTTTTGCGCCACGAGCTTTTGTAGCAGCGTTTGGTTCTCCTTGAGCAGGTGCGCACTGGCTAAGTGCTGCTCGTCGCTCTTGAGCGCGTACGCGGCCATTCCGTCCGTGATGCCAACTTGGCCACCGCTCACTTTCGCCAGCTGTGTCGTTATCCCTTCGAAGTGAGATAACACCGAACGAAGTGCCTGGACTTCATCCGCCCTCAAGGGCTCTACGCGCTGGGGTGTACCCGGGATTTCTCCCATTTCACTGTCGCTCATTCTTGCTGATAGCCCCTTCGTGACGAAGGCTACTATGTTGCAATATGGTGCCACGTACACCAGAAGAAGACCTCTCTCCTGACGGGTGGGTCTTCTTTGAGGAAGCTGCGTTGGACGGAAGAAGCTTCGGCAAGGTAGCGCAGTGGGGTTGCTCTTCTTTGTTATCTGTTTTAAAAGAGAGTGCGGCGAGTAGACGCTCTCGGAGAAGAGATCCGAAACCACCGCTCCTCCTACCTAAACTACTCGCTAAAGTATGCAAATATAAAATGCCATCATCCGCTTTCTCCTGTTCTTGACCTTGATACTCTTCCTCCGCTTGCCGGTGTGCACTTGAATCACCAATTCGGTAACAGCTGGGGAGGTGGCTGGGGCGGTGCTGGTTGTGGCGGCGGCTGGGGATGGTAAATACCGTCACTCGCCCATGACAGCCCTGATAGTGCCAATCTCACAGACTTGGACCCCGACGATGTCGTTGGTGCCATCGTCGTCTGCCTGTGCATTCAAATGGGTTGGTAATTATTATTTTTTCTGCTGCTAATATCAAAGCTGAAGGTTTTACAGGATACGTTTGTCGGTTGTGTCGTTCTTCGTCTTGTGATGGTACTAGTTTCCTTACGGAGCAATTTATATACTGTGGTGGGCGTTCGATTCGATGTGTTTGTGCCAAACAAAGTATCCAATCTGCGCTAAATTAATCCTGGAAATCGACGACATAACATAGCGCCTGCGAATAGTTTTCAGTATCTTCGGCTACTTTGTTGGAGCAAATACTACGTACAGATGTTGTAGGTTTGGAAGTATCCTGTCGATTCAGACACAATTATAGAAAAAAACAATGTCCAAACATCGCCCTCAGAACGATTTACAACCCTAAAAAACAAAGAAGCAGTATATGCCGAGTTTGTATATTGCTTCGAATTCGTGAATCAATCTGCTGTACTACTAGCTCGAACGGCCCGGATTGGAGCTGAAAGAACAGCATTTTGACGGAAATCTCCGTCATCCGACGGATTTGACCACTTCGACGTGGTTCGACCACACACAATGCGCTCATTTGGCCGCACCTCTCCATAACGCAACTTGCTATCACGACCGAAGTCGAGACCGAGCAAGTTACCGAGGCAGAACGATGAAGCTCACTGCTGTCGCCGTCGCTGCAGTGCTCGCCACCGCGAGCGTCGTCGTTGCCGATTCACCTGCGCTTCGAGCTCTGGCAGACGTTCCGAAGACCGGAACTGCAACGGGAACCGGACCGGTTGAGGCTGCCAACGCGCAGCCGGCTGCAGGCGCGCCCAAGGGCAAGAAGGAATGGGGCTGGGGAGGTCCGTGGGGTTGGGGAGGTGGCGGATGGGGCCGTCCGTGGGGATGTGGCGGTGGTTGGGGAGGCGGCTGGGGAGGTGGCTGGGGCGGTGCTGGTTGTGGCGGCGGCTGGGGATGGTAAATACCGTCACTCGCCCATGACAGCCCTGATAGTGCCGATCTCACAGACTTGGACCCCGACGAAGTCGTTGGTGCCATCGTCGTCTGCCTGTGCATTCAAATGGGTTGGTAATTATTATTTTTTCTGCTGCTAATATCAAAGCTGAAGGTTTTACAGGATACGTTTGTCGGTTGTGTCGTTCTTCGTCTTGTGATGGTACTAGTTTCCTTACTGAGCAATTTATATACTGTGATGGGCGTTCGATTCGATGTGTTTGTGCCAAACAAAGTATCCAATCTGCGCTAAATTAATCCTGGAAATCGACGACATAACATAGCGCCTGCGAATAGTTTTCAGTATCTTCGGCTACTTTGTTGGAGCAAATACTACGTACAGATGTTGTAGGTTTGGAAGTATCCTGTAGATTCAGACACATTTATAGTAAAAACAATGTCCAAACATCGCCCTCAAAACGATTTACAACCCTAAAAAACAACGATTCCTTCGAATTCGTGAATCAATCTGCTGTGCTGGTCGCTAGAACGGTCGAGGACTTAATCAAAAACTGCGAGAAGTGCCTGGATTGGAGCTGAAAGAACAGCATTTTGACGGAAATCTCCGTCATCCGACGGATTTGACCACTTCGACGTGGTTTGACCACACACAATGCGCTCATTTGGCCGCACCACGGCCGTCTCCATAACGCAACTTGCCCTCACGACCGAAGTCGAGACCGAGCAAGTTACCCAGGCAGAACGATGAAGCTCACTGCTGTCGCCGTCGCTGCAGTGCTTGCCACCGCGAGCGTCGTCGTTGCCGATTCACCTGCGCTTCGAGCTCTGGCAGACGTTCCGAAGACCGGAACTGCAACGGGAACCGGACCGGTTGAGGCTGCCAACGCGCAGCCGGCTGCAGGCGCGCCCAAGGGCAAGAAGGAATGGGGCTGGGGAGGTCCGTGGGGTTGGGGAGGTGGCGGATGGGGCCGTCCGTGGGGATGTGGCGGTGGTTGGGGAGGCGGCTGGGGAGGTGGCTGGGGCGGTGCTGGTTGTGGCGGCGGCTGGGGATGGTAAATACCGTCACTCGCCCATGACAGCCCTGATAGTGCCGATCTCACAGACTTGGACCCCGACGAAGTCGTTGGTGCCATCGTCGTCTGCCTGTGCATTCAAATGGGTTGGTAATTATTATTTTTTCTGCTGCTAATATCAAAGCTGAAGGTTTTACAGGATACGTTTGTCGGTTGTGTCGTTCTTCGTCTTGTGATGGTACTAGTTTCCTTACTGAGCAATTTATATACTGTGATGGGCGTTCGATTCGATGTGTTTGTGCCAAACAAAGTATCCAATCTGCGCTAAATTAATCCTGGAAATCGACGACATAACATAGCGCCTGCGAATAGTTTTCAGTATCTTCGGCTACTTTGTTGGAGCAAATACTACGTACAGATGTTGTAGGTTTGGAAGTATCCTGTAGATTCAGACACATTTATAGTAAAAACAATGTCCAAACATCGCCCTCAAAACGATTTACAACCCTAAAAAACAACGATTCCTTCGAATTCGTGAATCAATCTGCTGTGCTGGTCGCTAGAACGGTCGAGGACTTAATCAAAAACTGCGAGAAGTGCCTGGATTGGAGCTGAAAGAACAGCATTTTGACGGAAATCTCCGTCATCCGACGGATTTGACCACTTCGACGTGGTTTGACCACACACAATGCGCTCATTTGGCCGCACCACGGCCGTCTCCATAACGCAACTTGCCCTCACGACCGAAGTCGAGACCGAGCAAGTTACCCAGGCAGAACGATGAAGCTCACTGCTGTCGCCGTCGCTGCAGTGCTTGCCACCGCGAGCGTCGTCGTTGCCGATTCACCTGCGCTTCGAGCTCTGGCAGACGTTCCGAAGACCGGAACTGCAACGGGAACCGGACCGGTTGAGGCTGCCAACGCGCAGCCGGCTGCAGGCGCGCCCAAGGGCAAGAAGGAATGGGGCTGGGGAGGTCCGTGGGGTTGGGGAGGTGGCGGATGGGGCCGTCCGTGGGGATGTGGCGGTGGTTGGGGAGGCGGCTGGGGAGGTGGCTGGGGCGGTGCTGGTTGTGGCGGCGGCTGGGGATGGTAAATACCGTCACTCGCCCATGACAGCCCTGATAGTGCCAATCTCACAGACTTGGACCCCGACGATGTCGTTGGTGCCATCGTCGTCTGCCTGTGCATTCAAATGGGTTGGTAATTATTATTTTTTCTGCTGCTAATATCAAAGCTGAAGGTTTTACAGCATACGTTTGTCGGTTGTGTCGTCCTTCGTCTTGTGATGGTACTAGTTTCCTTACTGAGCAATTTATATACTGTGGTGGGCGTTCGATTCGATGTGTTTGTGCCAAACAAAGTATCCAATCTGCGCTAAATTAATCCTGGAAATCGACGACATAACATAGCGCCTGCGAATAGTTTTCAGTATCTTCGGCTACTTTGTTGGAGCAAATACTACGTACAGATGTTGTAGGTTTGGAAGTATCCTGTAGATTCAGACACATTTATAGTAAAAACAATGTCCAAACATCGCCCTCAAAACGATTTACAACCCTAAAAAACAACGATTCCTTCGAATTCGTGAATCAATCTGCTGTGCTGGTCGCTAGAACGGTCGAGGACTTAATCAAAAACTGCGAGAAGTGCCTGGATTGGAGCTGAAAGAACAGCATTTTGACGGAAATCTCCGTCATCCGACGGATTTGACCACTTCGACGTGGTTTGACCACACACAATGCGCTCATTTGGCCGCACCACGGCCGTCTCCATAACGCAACTTGCCCTCACGACCGAAGTCGAGACCGAGCAAGTTACCCAGGCAGAACGATGAAGCTCACTGCTGTCGCCGTCGCTGCAGTGCTTGCCACCGCGAGCGTCGTCGTTGCCGATTCACCTGCGCTTCGAGCTCTGGCAGACGTTCCGAAGACCGGAACTGCAACGGGAACCGGACCGGTTGAGGCTGCCAACGCGCAGCCGGCTGCAGGCGCGCCCAAGGGCAAGAAGGAATGGGGCTGGGGAGGTCCGTGGGGTTGGGGAGGTGGCGGATGGGGCCGTCCGTGGGGATGTGGCGGTGGTTGGGGAGGCGGCTGGGGAGGTGGCTGGGGCGGTGCTGGTTGTGGCGGCGGCTGGGGATGGTAAATACCGTCACTCGCCCATGACAGCCCTGATAGTGCCAATCTCACAGACTTGGACCCCGACGATGTCGTTGGTGCCATCGTCGTCTGCCTGTGCATTCAAATGGGTTGGTAATTATTATTTTTTCTGCTGCTAATATCAAAGCTGAAGGTTTTACAGCATACGTTTGTCGGTTGTGTCGTTCTTCGTCTTGTGATGGTACTAGTTTCCTTACTGAGCAATTTATATACTGTGGTGGGCGTTCGATTCGATGTGTTTGTGCCAAACAAAGTATCCAATCTGCGCTAAATTAATCCTGGAAATCGACGACATAACATAGCGCCTGCGAATAGTTTTCAGTATCTTCGGCTACTTTGTTGGAGCAAATACTACGTACAGATGTTGTAGGTTTGGAAGTATCCTGTCGATTCAGACACATTTATAGTAAAAACAATGTCCAAACATCGCCCTCAGAACGATTTACAACCCTAAAAAACAACGAAGCAGTATATGCCGAGTTTGTATATTGCTTCGAATTCGTGAATCAATCTGCTGTTCTGCTCGCTTGAACGGTTGGACAACTCGCCCATGACCGCTCTATTAGCGCCCGATGTCGTTGGTGCCATCGTCGTTTGTGCAGTCGAGTCGGTTACTTTTCTTCTCCTGCTAAGCAACAATATCAAAAGTAGATGTTTTACCCAGTACCATTTCAATTATCACGACGAGGGAGTCATTCTGCTCCTCGACCGATTTATTATTCGTGGATCGATACCATAGCGCGTATACTGTACATATTTATCGTAGCTTGTGTTTGTACATGTATGTACAGATACCGCCCACTAAGTTGTACACACAGTCAGTCTATACACCCTCAAAATCGGTAATGAAGCCTCATCGCTTTTAGGAGGAAAAATCCAGTTTTCCCGCCCAGAGGGAATTCAAACAGAGCCCTGCAAGACCCCCCCCCCCCTCAGCTCGCCATGACCTGCACAACGAAGCAAACGAAGGGCAAGTGGCTCACGATCGCGCAAAAATGGCAAGTTATCGAGGAGCATGGACGCTCGCAGCCGTCGCCATCGCTCGCCGATCTGGCACGCTGGTCACAGGCCAAGTTCAAGCTGTCGCAGCCGCCGTACCATCGCGAATATTCTGCGCAGCGCCACTACTGTCAAGTCAAAACTGGAGGCAGCCTGCACGCCCAAAGTCCGCTCCCTCACGCTGCGCTGCCCAGAGCTCGAGGAACGGCATGCGTCGTACGTGGAGGCGTGCCTCACAGGAACTATTTTTTTAGAGGAGAGTGCCATGCCAGAGCTCCACCAACACGACGAGAGCGCGTTCAGCTGAGTGAGCTGTTTGTTGATGTACGTAAACTTCAACTTCGACCATCTGTAATACCGTATATTCTGAACACATATAATATACTGTAGGAACTAAAAGAGTACCACTGTACAACTTAGTGGGCGGTATCTGTACCCACTCCGCCATCTCATTGTGGCCCAGGCTGATACTGTAAATCTGTCAACTGTGTCACCATCGATCCAAGCCTTTTCTTGCTAGGACCCGAAGCGAATGCCAGTCACACAACGTCATGCCAGACTCGATGCCGGTGACTGCGATAGCGGAGACCGTGCGTGCGGGGAGGTCCGCGTTGAAGTTCGACTGGTGATCGTCGACACACCGTGATACGCTGACACGCAAGGTGGGCGCATGCGATTGGCCAAAAGTCAGCAGGGTGGATGATACGGTGGCGTCAATCCAGTGTCGCAGCGTCCGTCCGATCGAGGCGGCGGAATGCCCCCCCCCCCTCCCCCCAGTGGCGCCCGAGCACTTCAATACCAGCGTTGGCGCGTATTCAGGCGCACAGGGCGTGAATAAAGGCAAATATTGACGCATTAAGGCCGTCATCGCCGTCGCCAGTCAGTTCTGGGACTTGCTCCCAGCAGCTGCGTCAAAGATCTCGCGCCAGTGTCTCGGGTGGCCGAAGGGGCGCGAGGTGGCGCGAAGGTCGCAGCAAGGCGCTCGAAGGGATGCGGAGGGATGGGGCGCAGAGCCATGGTCCCGCGAGAACCTGCGAGAACACATCCTTAACTTGCTGTTTGTATACACCCCATCTGATCCCATGCAGCGCAGAGCGCGGCCAGCGATCGAGTCCCGCAGGTTTTTGAAGTTTAGCGGCTGTTCCCGCTCCGCCGCATAGTGAAAAGCAGTCACGCGTGAAAATGGAAGGCGGGTGGGCACGCGTCGACGTCGCCCTCGTTCCCTCCCTCGTCTCTGCAATGCAATGGCCATCACAACTCGATCCGCTTCGTCACGCGCACCTCGACACTCTCGTCCCAATGGCCACATCGCTCAGCGTCGACGACATGCTCATGGGCGAGATCCTCATGTCGCTCAAGCGCGACAGCCCCGCCACCAACAACCTCAAGCTCGAGCCACAGCCACAGTCACCGTCCAGTGCCTTCTACCGCAGCAAGATGCGCGGCCTGAGCGTGGAAGTGTCTCTGCCCACGCCCAGTGCCCCGTCCGGGGCCTCGAGCCCCGCCGACGTCTTCAACTTCGACGCCTTCAGCTCTGTGAGCCCCATGGCCTTCAAGCTGCCGCTGCATCCACCAACTTCAGCTTCCCCGTCCCCGTCTCGTAGCGTCACGCCGCGCGGTGGCAACAAACGCTACGGGCCCGTGGTGCAGCTCGAGGACCTGCGCGCGTGCTTCAACATGCCCATCGCCGCCGTGGCGCGCAAGTTCGGCATCTGCGCCACGCTGCTCAAGAAGATCTGTCGTCGCCACGGCATCCAGCGCTGGCCGCACCGCCAGATCCGCAGCCTGCAGAAGAGCATCGACATGCTGCGCGAGTCGCTGGGCGTGGCCAAGGGCTCCAACAAGGAGTACATCGCCAAGAAGATCGCGGCCTTCGAGTACACGCTCGAGTGCATCATGCAGGACCCCAACACGGCGGCCAAGGGCATCTCGGCCGGCCGCTTGGCGTCCCCCGCCTCCGAGGAGATGGTCAAGCGTGGCGGTCGAGCCAAGGGCCGCAAGAAACTGGCGGCAAAGGCCGCACTCTCGGACGACGATGAGGCTGCGAGTGGGACGGCCGAACCCGACCCGGAGGCTCAGCGCCTCAACACTCGCCGAGCGAGTGTACCCATGTCGTTGCAGTCCATTCTGTGCTGAAAGAGGTACTAACTGAAGCTTAGTTGTCATAGTGTAGCGTTTCGTAGGAGCGAGTGGCTTTGGCGTTGGGTGCTCGCAGGTAGCAAGTAGTGAATGAAAGGCGCCGGTAATACAGTCCAAGTGAATAGATAAGCAACACGAGCCCAAGCAGGCCGGGAAGATCTTTGGAACGTTAGTGCCGCCGAGCAGTGACATGCAATGAATCTGGTGGGCGCGCCGCTTCGCGCGCAATTGATGGTCCTCGTTAATATTTCGCTGGTGCACTGAAACAAGGTGATGTAACGGATCGCAGACACCCTCACCTGACGGCGTTTCGTGCTTGCTATGGGCGGCGAGGGACTAGACTCGGCCGTACCAATCTTTGGCGTCTCTTACCGGAGTTTTGGCATCAGAACCGCCATTGCCAAATTATATCCTAACTATATGGTCATCGACGATACTGTAGCTTGAAGAGGCAACACCATTTGCCGTGCGTCCGTTATTAATCTTGTCGCGGGCCAGTTACAAGACGGCGCTACAGCAGCCACCCAACTTGACGCGTCACGGCTCGCCTTCCAACATGGCTACATCCACTTCAACTTGGAGCATATAAAAACCAAGTAGTAGCTGGCTCTTTAGATGCTATTGCTGGCAGATCTTATGACACACTTTATGGGCGACTTAGCCGCTGTATAAATACCGAGCTGCTGCGTGTGGGGCCGTGAAGTGAAGCACAACGAGAGACCCTGAAGCGTCAGCACCGTCGCCTCCCGCGCGATCCGAGCTATGGGCTGCAGCGAGCACGCCGAGAAGTCCAACAGCCTCTGGTACGTGGGCGTGATCCTGAGTATCGTCGGCTCCATCTGCACCAACATGGGCGTCAACCTGCAGAAGTTCTCCTTCATGCGCGAAGCCAAGGGCCGCAGTGTCGGCGACAAGCGCGGCTACTTCCGTCAGCCGCTCTGGGTGATCGGACTATTGCTCGTGGTGGGCGGCAGCATCCTCGACTTCGTAGCCCTCGGCTTCCTGCCGCAGTCGCTAGCGACCCCAGTCGGAGGTTCTACGATGGTTGCAAACGTGGTCTTCGCGTCGCTATTTCTCAAGGAGAAGTTCACAAAGTCCGACGCTATTGGAACCGCGCTAGTGCTACTGGGCATCATCGTGGTCGCCACCTTCGCCGAGAAGGAGAGCAAGTGCTACACTGTGCACGAACTCGTTGCGCTCTACCGAGAGCCGCTCTTTGCGGTATATGCGACGCTCATGTGCGTCTCGTGCGTCGTCCTCTTCCTGCTAACGCGCAAGATGGAGCGAACACTCAAACATAACGGGAGATCATCACCCGAGTACAAGCGCTTTCGCAAGCTGCATCCAGTGAGTTACCCCGCTCTGTCCGGGATCTTCGGTGCGCAGTCCGTGCTGTTTGCCAAGTCAATGGCGGAGCTCATGAAGACGACGATCGAGGGCGACAACCAGTTCGTGACGTTCGGCGCCTACGCCATCACTCTCAGCATGTTCCTTTGTGTCTTCATGCAGATCCACTGGCTCGCTTATGGACTGCAGAAGTTTGATGCCGTCTTCGTTGTGCCAGTGTTCCAGTGCTTCTTCATCTCCGTGTCCATCTTTGGCGGTGGCGTTTACTTTAAGGAGTTCGCACAAATGCCACCGCTCTCACTCGCTATGTTCTCGGTCGGAGCGGTCATCACCATAAGCGGAGTCGTCAAGCTCGCGCACCGCGATATGCACAAGCTAAGCCCGCTGAGGCGGATGCGAGCCGCAACTAGCATGTTGCTCTTTATCCACCGGTGCCAGAAGGCTCGCAACATTAAGGCTAACTGGAGTTCGAGTCCCAGCCACAGTCCCCGCGAAACGACGAAGTTCTTCCCAAAGCACAATGTGCCGCTCATCTGCACCAAGAAACTTGCGACTCAACCCGACCCAAGCGTGTCTCCGCCGTCGTCGAGGCTGTTAGGACAGCGCTCCAAAGCTTCTGTGCTGCCTGTTGGACCTGAAGTCACAACCGGCCTCACTACACCTACGTCTGTAAGCTCAGTATCTGCGTCTGCGTCTGTAACTCCAGAACCAGTTCCGATCCCAGCCCCACCGCTCTTCAGTCGCGAAGTGGTGGGGACGAGTATATCATCGTCCGTAGACAGGAGAGAAGCACGAGGCCCATCTAAGAACTAATGCATTTTAAGAAAAAATGTTGGTGTATGAAGCATCACCTACATATTTAGAGATAGGAACTAGCGCCTCGCGCCTCTTACACGCATGCAGTCAACAGCACAGATTTGAAGGGCGCGAAAGAGAGTCTCGAATACCATGACGATCTGTACGCTAGCCAACTTGGTGTTCGTCGTTGTTTGGTTGGTGCCCCGATGCGCAATGACAACACTTGAAGATTCAAGCATGTCGTAGAACTTTTGCTCAAGCCGAACATGTGGAAGCCCCTGAATCCTCTAGAGTACCTAATCATTGATTCTCTTTGGAAAGGGGGTCTACCGATATATAGTCGAGTGGCTCGAGTACTGGCTGGATGAAATGAAGCTTCCCAAGTACGCGTTTGTCTTCCTTCACCTCTGTACCGGTACCGCTGGTGAGAATACTCATTCGCTCGTGTTGATGCCGTTCTCGTGCCTTTTTCGCCCAGACGAGCCGATATGTCGCCCATCCTCGTTATATCCAATTTGACCGCCAACATTCATCCTAACTGTAAACATCAACAGCAGGGAGGGAAGACTTGCTTTGAGCATTCCCTCGTCTCCAACACGGTCTCGGTTATGCATTAGGTAGCGTCACACAAACAGCCCATATCTTAGCAAAGTGACAAGTACCGTAAAAGTCGGCTTCAGTGCGACACCAGATTTTTTCAATTGAGTCGTTCTATACAGCATTATTAGATTATAGGAGCGGTCGTAGAAGGGAGCAATTTGGCTCCTCTTTAGCCAATCACGCATCTGTATCATCATATCTTCCAGCTCGTTTATCTTTACAAAAACTGATCGTCCAATCATGCGTAGCGAAATGTTCATAATCTTTAGACCTTTAGTTCACATTTTGAGTATTAGGCGATTATCAAGGCAAATCACAGGAAGATTTTGCACGCTACTTCTCTGGACCACCTAAGAATCGACATATCAATTTAACCTCACTTTTTTCAATCTCTATCGATTGGCTAAAATCGTAAATAAAGTATTGTGATTGGCCAAAAGTTTTGACTAGAGCGTTCATTGCCAAAATCGAGTGAAGTAGGTAGGACTCGATAATTAGCGAGGATCGACCATTCTACCAAACGACTCACTCATTTATGAATTCATCACGCACTAAACCAAGAACCATGGCACCCTCCCAAAGGAGGCGAAGCCAGGCGCTGAACCACCAGCTGCCACCGGCGGAAGTCGCCCAAGGAGCCTCCCTTTCAGCTCAACCTGGTAATGACCGCCAAGCACGTCGAGCAAGAGTGCATATTTGTCCCTGCTCGCAGTGACGATGAACTTAACTACATGTTACACCAGAACTACATGTGCGTCTCCACGTGATCGGCCACAAAACGCGCGCGAAGCGCCTTGCTGCTCAAAGGCGCACCCGCGAGCAGCGCAAGTTGCGCTTGCGTCGAATGCTCGCAGCTCAAATTGGGCGTCCGTCTGCAAGTTTCCGGGATGACAGGAGAGTGGGGAACGCGAGGATTTTCTTAGCCGCGAAAAACATGTTTCTATTGACTAAAAGCGAAGACGCGGGCGGTAAATCGGCAAAGCATCGATCTTCTAGTAGAAGACGCAGTCAAATCTCAAAGACAGACTGCTTTACGGAAAGTACTGAGTAACAGTCGTGATCGACTCAGCTCACACACCCCGTACCGTGCCAGGCCTGTCTCGAGCTACAAGACAGGTACCCGGTGGCAATGTCCGCCGGCTGCCACTATACAGTCTAGCCTAAATATACAATACACACACACGTAGCAGTCGACTTCCAATCTCCGCGTGGCCGCTCAGGTGCGAACGTAGGCACGGAGATCTGTCTCTGGTTGCTCAGGCCGCTCCGTCGGCGGGGCTAATCTACCCGGGGGCTTCGATACCTCTCTTAGACAGCCAAGCAGCCTGAGGGGTAGGCTGCAGATACTCCACTCCAACCAAACGGGGCTAATCTACCCGTATCCTTACACACTCCGGCCTTTGTTCAAGCTTTGCCTAACACTTACGCTGCTGCTCGCTTCCTTCCTACTCTCTCTCTCTCTAGCTGCCAGCTCAATGTCTTGTATTTCTTTGGCTTACGTCACCTCGCGGTGCGCTAGCTGCTTTCTCTCTTGTAGCTCTCTTCACCTCACGGCAAATAGCGAACTGCCGGCTTCTCTACCCTACACATGCATGCCCACCGCCGGTGGGTTCAACCCAGCGACTCTCGGCGGTGGCTCCTGGCCGTCCATTGAAGTCTTGATGTCGTCTCGCCTCCCGTCCGTCGTCCACGCCGCTTGTGCATCTTGGTCATCTCTCCTTCGCGGCCTTTCGTGGCTCGCGATCTTCTGTCGGCCAGGTGGGCGATCTTCTGGCGGGTCGACCCGCCGCCCACCGGCCCGTCGCAACCCGTGTCGTCCTGCTGCCGTCGCATCTTGGCCTGTCCTGCGCGTCTTGATCTCCTTGGTCCTCGCTGTCGTCCGCCGCCGCAGTCTCCGCTCGTCCTCGCCTTCATTCGCTCGCTGCTGTCCGTCAGTCTCGGCGGACAGAGCCATAGTATTGCATACTATTACTCTCTTCCCCTAGCAACGAATCGTCCTCGATTCGCGCTGCGTTGCAAGGGGGCTGCGTCGCTGGCTGCCGTCTTGCTCTCCATCGTCCTGCTGCTCGTCTGCGCCACGGTCGTCGTCACCCAGGCGGAGGCGTCCATCCACCCATAGCTGCTCGTAGTCCTTCTGGTTGATCCAGATAGTCTCAGGTCGGCTCGCTCCGCCGTCGGTGCTCGCCTTCCGCACCTCGAACTCGAGCACGTATCGGCCCGTGCGGGTCCGGTACCGTCGCCTGCGCACCTCAACCACCTTCTCCTGCGGCTGCAGTCTCGCGAGGCGTGGCTGCGGCGACACAAGGCTGTCTACTCCACGTCTGCCTTGACCGGCAAAGACGTAGATCCTCGGCTCTTCATCTCCTTCGTCGGGGACGTGTGCTGGTACTGGCTGCACGGTCACGTCTCCTGGTTGCTCTTCGCCACGCCTCGGCGGCGTTGTCGCGTCCTCCTGCTGCTGGTTCACGCTCCTTGGCTGCTCGGCGGCGTGCTCTGCCACTGGCACCTCTTCCATCACCGTGTCGGCGTACTGGTCGGCGACCTCGTTGCTGCTCTCAGGGTCCAGCACGCCCGCTCGGGCGTAGGCGCGTACAGGACTCTCGTCACGTCCGGCACGATCGCCTGCCGTTTCTTCGTTCGCGTATGGCGCCTGCCGGATGCGAGCCCGCGTCCGGCTAGCTACGCCGTCACGCTGGGTGCTGCCGCTGGTTGTTCGGGTCGGCCGAGCCTTCTTCCGTCGGCCCGTTGTCGTCGCTGCATCCGTGGCGTCGTCTGCTTCGTCGAGGAGGCCTTGCTGGGCCGCTGGTTTGGCCGCCTTCTTCCGCTTCTGCCCTGCTCGTCGGGGTGCACTCGCAGGTGCAGCTTCAGCTCCTGGCTGCACTTGCTGGCTGCTGCCTGGCGGCCTCTGCTCACCGGCTTCCACTGCCGCCATGTCCGGCTGCACCGACTCGCTCCTCTCGCTGCCCGTGCTCGGCACCACCTGGGGCACCGACTCCTCGTCCTCGGGGTCGATGTCCGCCGCTGCAATCGCCTCCTCGCGCAAGTCCAGCGCAATGTCCTGCGCCATCTGCTCGAGTAGGTTGGTAGGGTAGGAGTACGGGAGCAGGAACGAGCAGTGAGTCACCAGCTCTCGTCCTGACTCCAGCATCCTGACCAGGTAGTTGTCGTAGCCGGCATCTTCAATGATCTGGGCGGGCCCTCTCCATCTGTGCCCGAACTTCGTGATGCCTGGCCCCTTGGCCGGCCTGTAGATCCACACTAGCTGCTGTAGTCGAAAGTCACTCCGGTGACGCGCATTCCTCCTATTGTAGTATAGTGCTTGCCTTGCCTGCTTCTTCTGCAGTGCAATGGCGGCCAGCTCCCTCGCCGTCCTCAGGTCTTGCAGCAGCACCTCATGGTAGGCCTCCAGCGTGCTGTGCGGGTAGACCAGTCTGCTCCGGCGTAGTAGTTCAGCTGGGGTGCGCAGCTTGCGCCCCATCATCAACTCGTTCGGCTGGAAGCCGTGCGTGGCGTGCTGTGACGAGTTGTACGCGTACAACGCGCTCGGTAGGAAGTCATCCCAGTCTGTCTGCTCCTCGTCCATGTACAAACTAATCATGTCCTTCCACGTGCGGTGGAAGCGCTCTACGAGCCCAAGCAGGTTCGGGCGGTACGGCACGGGCGTCGACTGCTTTGCCTGCATGAGCTCCAACAGCTCGGCCGTCGCCTTGCTTCCAAACTCCATTGCCCCATCCATCATAATCTCTCGCATAGGGCCGTAGACAAGCACGACCTTGTTCATCAAGAACTGCGCAATAGCCTTGGCCGTGTGCTCCGAGACTGCCTCGGCTACTGCATACCTCGTAGTGTACTCCACTGCGGCAATGACGTAGCGGTTGCCGTGCATCGTCACTGGCAGCGGGCCAGCCACATCAATTGCCCAGCGATCGCATACGTCGCCAGTCTTAACACTCCGCAATGGCGGGACCACCATCCTTGGCCTCGCCTTCCGTGAGCCACAGTTTTGGCACGCGGACACCCAATCGCGCACAGCCTCTCGCATATGGGGCCACCAATAGAGTCGCCGTAGCCGCTCATACGTCTGCGGACCACGTAAGTGCCCTGCCCATAGACTGTCGTGGGCCTCTTTGAACGCTAATGCCCAATACTTCGCAGGCAGGATCAACCGGCTCTCTCCCTCGCCTACTTCCGCATGCACGATGCCGTCCTCGCCCGTGAACACTCGCTGACCTCGGTACGTGCCCTTCTGCTTCAAGGTCTGGACCATGACTGACTTCGCCTGCTCTCGTTTCACGTCCTCGTCCGTGAACTGCACTAAACCCAACTCAGCTGCTTCCACCCGCTGCACAATGACCGCTCGGACCACGTCGTCCGCGGCCCGATCAATCTCGTTCTCCAGTTCTTGTCGGACGTCAGGTGGCGGCACTGACTCGCCGGCCACCGACGCTGATGCATCCGCCGCTGCGGTCACGCCGCCTGGTGCTTCAGCTGCGCCACCACTCGTCACTGCCCGTACTGCAGCTCGTCGGTGCGTGGCAGGCACAATCTGCATCGCCACTGCGGTGGCAATCATCTCCATCGTCAGACACTGCTCCTCCTGCTTACCGACTACTACCGCCACAGTCGCTCTGCGCGACGCGATGTCGTCCGGGGTCGCGTCCTCGGGCGTCGAGTCGCACCCCATGCCCTCATCGCCATCCATGCACTGCCTGCCTATCGCGGGGTCGTCCTGGGCGGCCCCACGCTCACTGCTATCTGGCTCACCTTCCTGCACTGGGCCACGTGACAGAGCATCTGCCACGTGGTTCTCTCTTCCAGGTCGGTAGACGACCTCAAAATCAAATTCTTGCAAAGTTAACGCCCAGCGGTGGAGTCGTCCCGCTGGCTCCTTCGTAGTCATGAGCCCCTTGAGCGCCACGTGGTCCGTGACTATCGTAAACTTGCGGCCATACAAGTGCGGTCGGAACAGACGCACGGCCCAAACCACGGCCAAACACTCAAGTTCAGAAATATTGTACTTAGCCACTGTAGGACTGTTGACCTTGGACGCGTAGGCCACGGGCTGATCACCCTTGCCCTGATCCTGCGATAGAACAGCTCCCAGCCCCGTCTTCGAGGCATCCGTTGATAGTTTGAATGGTAGCCGGTAGTCGGGGTAAATAAGCACGGGCTTCCTGCTCAGCCATGCTTTAGCCCATACAAATGCCTCCTCTTGCTCGCTACCCCATTCCCAATCAGTAGTCTTCCTCAGCAACTTCGTAAGAGGCGACATGCGGGCGCCAAATGAGGGTAGGAACCTTCGGTAGTAGCCAGCTAGGGCAACAAATCGTCTCACTCCGGCTGGATCAGTCGGCCTCGGGAACTCGGCCACTGCTTTCACCAATCTCTCAGTAGGACGTATCCCTTCCGTAGTCAGGTCATGCCCTAAATACTCCATGTGCGTAGTCGCGAACGAACACTTAGACGCCTTCAGACTGAGTCCTGCTGCTGACAATCTCTCGAGGACGACAGCCAACTCCACTACATGTCTGGCCACTGAGCCCTTCGTAAAAATAATTACATCATCCAGGTAGACTAGGCAACAAACCCACGTCAAGCCACGAAGCACACAGTCCATTAATCTTTGAAAAGTGCTCGGGGCATTGCAGAGCCCGAAGGGCATTCGGCAGAACTGGAACAGCCCACGCCGTGTCGTGAACGCGGTCTTCGGCTTGTCCTGCTGAGCTACGGCAAGCTGCCAGTAGCCTGCGTGTAGATCTAGGCTAGTGAATCTCCTCGAGTCGTAGAGAGCCTCCAATGTTTCATCCACCCGAGGCAGCGGGTACACATCTTTCACAGTCACGGCGTTCAACGCGCGGTAATCAATACAAAATCGTACACTTCCGTCTTTCTTGCGCACGAGAACGACAGGAAAGCCCCATGCACCTGAGCCTTCCTCAATCACGCCGTCCTGCAACATGTCGTCCACCTCCTTGTCGATGATCGCATTCTCCGACACTGCATGTCGTCGCCTGCGCATCATTATCGGGGCTGCGTCCCCCGTGTTGATGTGATGCACCACCTCTGTCTGAGCCAGAGGCGGGCACCCCTTCTTCTTTTCTACAATGTTGGCGTACTGCCGCAGCAGCGCGACCACCAAGTCACGTTCCTCCGGTTGCATCTCGCCGATGTCGAGGCTGTCCTCGTTCGTCAGCGGCGCGGCGTCGTCCTTCTTCAACTTGGCAACCCACTCGGCCACGCGCGCTCTCTCCAGCTCACCGTTCATCTCCAACAACTGCATAGTCTCATCGGTCGGGACCCAGGTCCCCAGTACATCACGCGCAGGTAGTTTCTCACGCCTGCCCTCCACATTCAGCACTGCCACTCGAATCACTCCATCGCGCACGGTGTCCACCGTCGGCGCTAGCAACAGGTGTCTTTTAGATGTCGGCTTCGGCAGGAATATCCCTGTCGTGCCGTCGGCTGCGTCCACCTTCATGCGGACAATGCTCCGGGTGTTGGTCCCCAACTTCACCGTCTTGGCAAGTCGCACAGTCGCCTGGCACTTGCCCGAGGCTTGCGTCAATGGGGTCACCCCGTGACACACGAACGGCAAGATGACCTTCTGGCCATGGTCATCATGGTACTTCAATTCACGCTTACCAAAGTCTAACTTGACTTGGTGCTCGGCCATCCAGTCTTCTCCAATCAGCATCTCACTTCTTTGGCCCTCCACCAGCAACGCATCCACAGCTATCCGCTGCTGGTAGACCGTAGTCCCCACGAAACGCCACACTCCAAGCACGCGGACTTGCCCACCGCCAAATCCTTCCACAACATCAACTGGTGCCTCTCGTGTAAGGCACCTGCCGTACTTCCGGAGCTCAATGCCCGCCACACTGAACTGCGCGCACGTATCGAGCCGAACCTCGAGCGTGCGTGCCTTCGACACGGCCAGCAACGCTGTCGGCAGACTCGTCGGCTCGCCGCTGCTTGCTGCTCGGAGTTGGGCCTTGCGCACCGACTTGCCCTTGCCATCGTCGATCAGCTCGACGTCTCCGTTTCCGCCGCGCCTTTCATAGTGGTAGGACGCACGCATCGGAGGCTGCTTGTGCTTCGTCTTCGTCTTGCCCTTCGCGGCAGCCTTCTCCTCGAGCTGCTCGTACATCTGCTGCTGTCGCTGGAGGCGTCGCACTCGACGTGCAACGCGAAACTTCTTGGCTTCCTTCGTCGCGCGCCTGCGCAGGGCCCGCATCGCTGCGAGAGACCCTTCTTCGTTGAGCGCCTGTGGGGCGCCTTCTTCGTAGGCTTGCACGTGGCGAAGCCATACTTCCTCACCCATGGGCGCAGCTCGCTGTCGGTGCCCACCGTTCCGACTTGCAGGCGCTGTCGTGGACTTGCTCTTCGTCAGCTTCGGCCTTCTCCTCTCGGCCTTCTTCACTACGGCGACGACCGTCTGCACTGCCTGCCGGCGTTCGTCGAGCCGCTCGGGTCCACCGTCCCCGTATAGTCCGTCGACCAGTCGCCTCACCATCGTGCGCAGCACCTTCGCCCTCTCTTGGTGCTGGTCCCGAAACTCGGACGCCAGTATGCCGTTGGCTGTCGCCAATGCACTCTCCACACGCCGCTGCCGCCGCCGACGCGACGTAGTTCGACCACCACTGACTAGCAGTGGCATCCGCTGCACTCCGCGAGGTGGTACGCGCACCACCGGCGTATCCGTTGTCTCCGGCGCTGGTGCTGAGTCCGCCGCTACTTTCGTGAACTGGTCACTCGGGCCAGTCTTGTCCTCCATCTCGGCCGTGGCCACTGCTGCCTCAGGGGTCGTGCTCATCCCCAGGCCGCCGTCCACTTCCTGCATCTTGCCCACATTGGCGGGTAGATGCCCGCCAGCTGCACTGCTTTTTACCGCTACACATGGCGACCGGCTCCTCCGCCGCTTGCCAAGTACACGACGAGCTCGTGGGTCCGAGTCGCCGCTCTTCCCCTTGTTTCTTCCACTGACGGCCTTCGTGCTGCTGCCCTTCTCTTCACTGCTGTCGCCGGCTGCATCCGCATCGCTGCCGACGACATATTCCGCACCGCCACCGACGACTGCTTCGGCACCGCCGACGACGACTTCTTCCGCTCCACCGCTCTTTCCTTCACGACCACCGGCGACGCCTTCCGCACCGCCGCTCTTCACGCCACAGCCGACGTCGGCGTTGACACCGACGCACAACTCCTTGTCGCTGCTGACGACGACTGCGTCCGTGCTGCTGTTCTTCCTGTCGCCACTGCCGACGACGTCCCTCACACCGCCACTCTTCCCCTTGACTTGTCCACCTCTTCGGTCTTGGGGTTGAGCGCGTACTGCACGATCACCCGACTGCACGCGCTGCTCCACCTCGCTCTTCTCGGGCGGGCCACTCGTGCTCGTGCCCACGTCCGTCACCTCCTGGGAGAATTGGTCCTCGCCAGGCAGTCGAGCCTCCGCCTCTACTGCCTCGCCTCGTTTCCCGCCGTCGCTGGAGTGCTCTGCGTCGGGACGGCCGCACTGGTCGCCGCCGCCGCTGTTGGCTGCTGCTGTTGTGCTGGTGGGGGCTGCTGGTTGACTGCAGGCTGCGTGCCCGCGATGCGCACGCGGCACTCGCGCCACCAGTGGCCGCTCTGGCCGCAGTAGTGGCACATGGATTCGGCCTTGCGCTGCATGATCGGCCTGCCGTCGCCGGGCCCGTAGTTGCTCAGGGCACCGGCGCCGCCTCGGCCGCCACTTGGTCCGCCGCCTCCGAAGCCGCCTCGTCCTCCGCCGTAGCCACCGCGCGCACTGCCGCCGTAGCCTCCACGTCCTCCACCACTGTAGCCGCCGCCATCGTACTGTCCACCGTAGTAGTTGCCACCGCCGCCGCGTCCGCCGTACTGCTGCCCTCCGCCCTGCTGCTGGTTGGTCGTCGGAGGCTGCGCGAATGCCGGCACGTCGGCGCTCTCTGCTGGTCGGGCTTCCGCCTTCACTTCCAGCGTGCGTGCTGTCTTTGTCTTGCTGGCTTCCACCTTTGTGGCTGGGATGCGTGCAGCTGCTGCCTGTCCCATCCCGGCTGCAACCGCAATCGCTTGCAGCGCAGCCAATGGGAGGGCCCCATCTTTGAGTCCAGCCGTATTGGCCAATCCGCTGATAGCTTTCCCCGCGTCATCGTATCTGGGCCCCACGTCGCTGCCGCCGAACCCTAGTCCTAATTGCTTCCAATTAATGAGGTCGGCCACTTCAGGTTTGGTCTCGCTCTTCTTCGGCGGCACGATGCCGGCCTCCTTCGTGTCCGCCTTGCCCTTGCGGTAGTGCCGCTGGGCGCTGCGCCAGCTCGTGACCTTCCGCCCCTCGCCGTACTCGCCGTAGCCGTTGATCGTGAACTCCACGGCCTCGCTGAGCGTCTGCGGTCCCATGGTGCGTATGTGTGCGGCAGCTTCTTGATTGTTGAGGCCGTCGTAGAACGCCTCCAGGTATGCCTCTGCTGACACTCGTTTACCGAATCCTATGTTTGTCAGGCTGTTGGCGAAGCTGTCTACTCGTTCACCGGGCTGCTGCTCGCGTTTGCCGAGTCGCTTCTGGATCTGCCACGTATTCTCACGTCGGCCGTACTTCTTGCGCAGGCGGCTGGCCAGGTACTCGAACGTGCAATCTTCGGCCTCCAGGCCCTCACTCATGATCACTAACCATTTGTTTGCGTCTCCTTTCAGGTGCGCGGTCACTCCGTAGTACAGCTCCGCTGAAGTCCACGTCTCGCCGCCCAGCATTGCTTGCCGCTGTACGGCCTGCTGCACGGTCGACAGCCAGGCTTCGATCGACTCGGTCGGCGTGCCGCGGAAGTCTTCGATGTGCAGTTTCTTCAGTTTGTTCCTCCGTGGCTGAATGACCACGGGGGTTGGTGTTGGAGCTGGCGCCGTGGGTGTCGCCGCCACCGGGGTCTGGATCACGAATCTCTGCATCATGGCGCGCTGCTGTCCCGGCGTGAGTGCGTCCCACCAGCCCATTGACTCCAACGTGTCGTCAAGCCCGGTCTCACGCGGGTCGCTGCGAGCGACTGGTATGCTGGGCCGTGCTGGCCGCTGTGGTTGTCGTGGTCGATCTCCGGCATCGTCGCCAGAGTCATCTCCGTCGTGGTGACCGCCGCTACCGCTGCGGTTGTTGTCAGCATCCTGGTTGCTGTGGTCGTCGTTCTCGTCGCCGTCATTGGCTTCGTGGTTGCTGTCTTCGTCATCGTCGTCATCATCGGCGTCATCGTCCGGGTCGTCGTCGTCGTCCGGGTCACCGTTGTTGGCCACGCGGACGGCGACAGAGCTGCTGACTTCGACGTCCTCCGCGCTGCCGTCGTCGTTCGCCAGACGCAGTCGTGTCCGGGTCGTCCGCTGCCTCTTCGTCGTCCGTGCCCGCCTGCTGCTGCTGGTGCCGGTGCTGCTCCGGTTTGTCGTCGACGACCGTCGACCCGTCGACGCGGCCGACCTCGTAGTGATCGTCATGTTAACTTCAATATCACGTGCTTTCTTTTGTTCTTGTGCTTCTTCTTGTTTCTAGCTGCTGGTCGTTGCTCGGCTGCTGGTCGCTGCTCTTCTTCTTCCTCTGCTGGTTGGTTCGTGCGTCTGGGCCAAGCCTCGTGAAGCCACTCAGTCGAGTCGACAACCGTGTTGGTAGGCCCCTGTATGACCACCAAGTAACAGTCGTGATCGACTCAGCTCACACACCCCGTACCGTGCCAGGCCTGTCTCGAGCTACAAGACAGGTACCCGGTGGCAATGTCCGCCGGCTGCCACTATACAGTCTAGCCTAAATATACAATACACACACACGTAGCAGTCGACTTCCAATCTCCGCGTGGCCGCTCAGGTGCGAACGTAGGCACGGAGATCTGTCTCTGGTTGCTCAGGCCGCTCCGTCGGCGGGGCTAATCTACCCGGGGGCTTCGATACCTCTCTTAGACAGCCAAGCAGCCTGAGGGGTAGGCTGCAGATACTCCACTTCAACCAAACGGGGCTAATCTACCCGTATCCTTACACACTCCGGCCTTTGTTCAAGCTTTGCCTAACACTTACGCTGCTGCTCGCTTCCTTCCTACTCTCTCTCAATCTAGCTGCCAGCTCAATGTCTTGTATTTCTTTGGCTTACGTCACCTCGCGGTGCGCTAGCTGCTTTCTCTCTTGTAGCTCTCTTCACCTCACGGCAAATAGCGAACTGCCGGCTTCTCTACCCTACACATGCATGCCCACCGCCGGTGGGTTCAACCCAGCGACTCTCGGCGGTGGCTCCTGGCCGTCCATTGAAGTCTTGATGTCGTCTCGCCTCCCGTCCGTCGTCCACGCCGCTTGTGCATCTTGGTCATCTCTCCTTCGCGGCCTTTCGTGGCTCGCGATCTTCTGTCGGCCAGGTGGGCGATCTTCTGGCGGGTCGACCCGCCGCCCACCGGCCCGTCGCAACCCGTGTCGTCCTGCTGCCGTCGCATCTTGGCCTGTCCTGCGCGTCTTGATCTCCTTGGTCCTCGCTGTCGTCCGCCGCCGCTGTCTCCGCTCGTCCTCGCCTTCATTCGCTCGCTGCTGTCCGTCAGTCTCGGCGGACAGAGCCATAGTATTGCATACTATTACTACTGCGTATTTGGCGTTGTAACTGGACTTTATCGATATTGGAGCGATTCCCGCAGCCAAAATCCTAGTCGTAGATCCCAGACCCAATAAGAAACGTGCATAAAAGGGGCGGGAACAAACGTCTGAGCCAATTAAAAGTCTGTGCGAGGGGGGTACCCCCTCCGCCAGATCTTATTTGGGGGAACAGACTTGTAACAGACTGCTGCGGGAATCGCTCCATTAATAGCCTTGCAAATTTACAAAAGTGATGCACAATCGATCATGTGGCGACAATTTTTCGATTTACTCAGTAGCTGGGTTAGAGACCTTTTGGATAAGTGCATGTTCTTGTCACCTGTACAATCTTCTAAGATATTTCTCGGCCAGTAGAAATGAAACAGATTAGACAAAAGTGGGCCAAGGAATTGGTGTCAAGACAGCTGGGTCTGATGACTACTCGGTTATTAATTCACAGCGTGTCGCACTGAAGCCGAATTTTACGGTAATCAGAAACAAGCACATGGAGGAATTTCCATAAATCAACCTTTATCACTGAGATTTGAGACAATATTACTTTTCGTTAGAATCACTGAGATCAGTGATATGATATAGTACTAATATGCGTCGACATGCTATCGTGTCTAGTCTGGCTCCCTGTTAAGCGAAACTCATGACTAGATGGACATACTCGACAGTAAGAGACACCTACACTGTACAGCAGGCTATCCTGTGGTTTTGAGCACAAAATCAAGAACGTAGGACTCGCCCATCCGAGCGCAGCCACCACTGCTATTAGGCTAGACTATGCAATACTTAATTAGGCGAGCTACATTGGGCGAGCCCCGGGAAGATAGTTTTGTCTGCCACAGGAGGTGGAGAGGCACTGCTTGTTTGCAGTTCAACAAGAGGCATCTGTACTTAGTACATAACCTTAAGTATTATAATAAAAACGGGTGAAATTAAATGCATGTACTAAAGTTATTTCCTCCAACAGTGCCTTCGTGAAAACAGTATCCCTCTATATACTTTGTTCATGTACCGGTACGTAAAGTCTTTGGACCAATGCACGCATAGCATCGCGTCAAAATTGGTGTAGTCATCCCCACGTTTTTTTATTCGCTGACTGGGAGGCAGACCTCTAAAAACAAATGGTGCTAGGGGTGTCACCTCGACCGTGCAACCTATTAATATTAACACGGGGGCACTATTCTTCGGTTGCTGTCTCGGTAGCGACGATTCACCCAAAGTGGTGGCCAGATCGGCACTTGATCCTGTTCCTAAGAGTGAGCATAGTACTATCCGATTGAAAAATCGATATCACATCAAACAACTTTACTACTAATTGTACTATTACTACTCATCTACTGTACTGATTTTCGCCGTGAAATTGCAATTATCACCATCTCAAAACAAAATCTCAGTGATAAAGGTTGATTTATGGAAATTCCTCGGCTACATGTTCTAGTTGATTGGATACAGATCCTGTCATCAATGTTGTCGACGACAACATTGACGACAACATTGACGACAACTTGTCGTGTATCTATGCGAGGCATATGTAGCTACGGAAGTGTCCACATGTATTATAGCAAGAGCTCGACTCGAGCTGCTACAATCCCATAAGAGGTGTGACTATACATGGAGGCTGTCTGTCTGTATTGAACAGTAGTTGACGTACTGTCAATCGTATCATTTTCCTCTTCAGCGCCCGTTTCGAACGATGCACCTCCAAGCGCTGGTGGCCTTGGTTATCCTTAGTTTCGTAAGGCGTATTGACGCAGAATTGGCGACGGGCCCCACACACATCGTGTCTGATTTCGGTGGCGGTCACTTTGCAAGTGAAACTAGCGCCTCCGCGACGAAGTTCTTAAGATCTAGCGGCATCAACGACGACGATGACAGTGAAGAGCGAGTGGGGCTGTCTGCAGGGCAAAAACTCAAGAACTTGTTGTCCTCTCCGGCAGCACCGGCAACCCCACAGCAGCATGAGGCATGGCTCGCCAAGGGAAAATCTGCCAAGGATGTGTTCGGTCGCCTGCAGCTTACCGAAGGCGAGAGCTATCTCCCCAGTTCACCGAGTGGCTCAAGTACGTCGAAAAGCTGAATGCCAAAAATCCAACGAAAGGAACGTCCGCGGCCTCCACATTGACTGCTTACTATGGCGAGACTGGTCTGTACAGACTGATCGAAGCTGGCATTAAGAACCGGAACACGGAAGCTCTCGCCACGAAACTGCAAGACGAGCAAATCCAACACTGGGTAGTCAAAGCAAAAGGCCCCGATGATGATCATCCAATCTGGTAGGCTCCAAAAAACATCCGTCAAGGGCAACATATATTCCGGGCCCGACAACAGATTGTCAGCACGTTTGCCGGCAACAGGTAGGTCAGTAGGTGAGCAACAGATAAAAATTACCACCCCATCCTCAGCAACCCGGGATTCAGCACTTGGGCTAAGTACGTGGACGCCTTCAACGCGAAGTACCCCGAACACCCAACGTCCATGATTCCGACACTCCTGAATTACTTCAGTGATGTCGCTCTCTTCAAACTGACCGAGGCGGCGCAGAACGTGATGGGAACAAAACGTATAGCCACCCAAGCTGCAGGGACAACTCGTCCAAGTTTGGCTAAAAAGTCAGAAAACGACGGATGACGCTCTCATAGTTCTCCGACTCGGAGAAAGAAATACCATGGACGAGAGACCGCTCGATACTCTGCTGGAGAATCCACTGTTCAACAGTTGGGCCAAGTACGTGGACGCTTACAACGGCAAGTATCCCGAAATGAAAGCGACAGTGATCGAGACGTTGACACGGAGATATGGTGATGAAGATGTGGTGAAGATGCTTAGTATAACAAAGAAGGAAGATGCCACACGGAGACGATTTAATGCAGCCAGAAAATTGGCCCTGCACCATAAAAATGCCCTGCAAAAACGTGGAATGTGTCCTGCAAAACTACCGACCACCCCAGTACAACTCTTACGATTTACAGTAAAACTGCGGGGGTACGATTACGCTTATTTAATGGTTACAAGGTTACAACGTGATCGTAAGCGGTTACATTCGGTTACATTCGGTTACGTTAGGGCTACGAAGGGTTACGAGGAGGTTACGATGTAGTTACACGAAAGACACTTGTTTTTTTTATTGTATACAGTAATCTATACGTTGCGAGCACTAACCAGTCAACCAGGAAACCAATTTAGGCTCTGCAGCTGAGCTTCTCTCACCATTCATCGCTGTAGTGGCCGTAGTTGTAGAGCTAGCCTCACTTGTAAATTCAATATCTACCAAGCAACAAGATGCAGTTTAACGGATACTCCTACGGTGTCAACATGTCGCGAGGCAGCACCACGTACTACCAGTGCTCAGTCTACCGAACTAAGAAGAAATGCAAAGGAAAGCTCATCGTCAAAGAGCTTGACGACGGTGGTACCGTCGTTAAAGAAACCGGTGAACACACATGCAAGGCAGAGCCGGAGCCCAGCGTCCAGGACTGCGACGAAGAGATGCGGCAGTTGCTCGAGACCGAGGCTGTTAAGTCCCCAGGCGTCATCCCATCAAGGTTGTGGAAGAAGGTCGGCGACCAGCTTGCAAAAAAGTACCCGGGCCAGGCTATGAAGCCCATGAAGCGCGAGGAGGCCATCAACTTCGTTAATTATGTACGCAAGCAGGCCAACGGAGGTGACGAGTACCGCCAAATCGAGACCTTTCCGACGGTATGTGTATCAGAATCAGACGAGCGCTCCTTCGTTCAGTTCAACGTGTTCTACGACAACGCGGGCAAGCGACAGCGCATCATCGGAATGGGCCATCCGGATGTGATCCGGTTACTGAAGTAGTCTGTGTTCATCGACGGCACGTTCAGCATAACCCCGCCAGGATTTCAGCAGACACTCATCGTCATGGTGCACGACCCTACGTACGATGTCTACATCCCTGCGTTGTACATGCTCCTGGAGGCCAAAGACGAGTGGACGTATTGGCACGCGTTGCACTGGGTGCGAGTACTAGGCAAGATGCAGATGACCCCCCGCAGCATCACCAGCGACTTCGAGGCGGCTCTAATCAAGGGCATCCGTGACCAATTCCAAGGAACGTCTCTGATTGGCTGTTTATTCCATTGGAAGCAGGCGATTCGTCGAAAATTGATCGACCTGAGAATTCCGGCCAATCAGATTGCTGAGGCTATGTCGCCGGGGGCCATCGACGTTTTGACGGTTATACCAATTGACGAGATCCGAAGCAAGGGGATTCCGTACGTGATGTCCATCGTCAACACTAAGGGAGCAGCTCGCATTTGGACCAGTTTCTGGGACTACTTCGTGCGGACGTGGATGACGATGTTCCCTCCCTCGCTATGGAACGTCAACACCTACATTGAGCAGGAGATGGAAATGCAGAACCGCACCAACAACCCAATAGAGAGCTATAATCGCCGTGCCAAGAAGGCGTTTGGTTCCCACCCGACCCTCGTTGTGTTTGTCGAGCAAGCCAAGGAGGAAGCCAAGCGATATCTGGAGCTATTGGACGACATCTCCATGCGCCGTCGTGTTGCCCCACCTCACGCCGATCCGGTTACTTTGTCCGTACCACCTGCATACAGCGCCTTCAGGACGCCAAAGCGTCGAAAAGTGAAGAAGTAGGCCGTTGGGTACGCTGTTCGAGTAGCTAGAACTAAATAGGCTACGCACTCCACTGCATAATGCATGCTTTCTTTTTTCACCTGTGCAGCACAATAAATCTGTCCTGCAAAATGTCCTTCACCGCATCAGATTTAAAACGTCCTGCACTCAGCCAGAAATCATTGAATACGTCCTGCACACGGTCCTAAATGTGCAAGACAATTTGTCTGGTTTAGGACGTATTTTCTGACTGCATTAATTTCTCCCGCCACACGAACCATTGCCACAAAGTTGGAATCTGCGCTACTGGAGATGTGGCGAAGCAGCGGAAAATCTGTCGATGATGTGTTCAAGTTGCTCAAGCTCAATGATCCCACAATGGTCTTCGTCAAAAATCCTCTCCTCAAGACCTGGGTTTAGTACATGAATGTCGTTGTCAGGGGAAATCCCTCTGAGGCGTTGTCGACATTGGCGACCATTCTAAAGGACAAACGTCCGAACCAAGTTCTCCTTATTGCTAGGAAGCACCCCAGTATGGAAAGCGCTGTCACTGAACTCCAGACGAAGATGATCCAGAGCTACCTGACGGGCAACGAATCCCCCTAGAAAGTATTTGAGATGTTAGCCCTTGACGACGTGGGGGAATCAATTCTCAGTCAGCCTCTGTTCCACATGTGGATGAAGTACGTGAAGAATTTCAACAAGAAGAACCCAAAGCACCAAGAATCCTGGTTTCTCCCGCTCCGTGCCAAATATATGTGGAATGGCGTCGATAAAATAATCGAGAAGGGGATGCAGAATCCAAGCACCGTGAACATTGCTAAGCTGGCGGAGAAACAGTGGCTCAAGTTCTGGCTGGACGAACAGAGGCCCCCCAAGGAGGCGTTCAAGTTCCTGCGACTCCAGAACATAGGCGAAAAGACTCTTGCCAGCCCGAAGTTTAAAACGTGGGCCAAGTACCTGGGTGACTTCAATCATCGATATCCCAAACAAAGCGAGACCATGCTCGATGGTCTGAGGGCAAACTTCAACGACATTAATATGCTGAGGATGTTTAATGCGGCAACAAAGGACCCCAGCACGGAGAAATTGGCGAAAAATATGCAGAGTGGACTTGTCAATAAGTGGTTAGCTGAAAAGAAGAAGTCTGCGGACCTTAAACTGATGCTTTCAGGGGTGCCAACTTCCGACGAAATGATCGAGCGGTACATCAAGAAGCTCGATGCGATGTCGGGAAATGCCTCGTAAGTTATGAGTCATAAATGCCTGAGCGGTAAATGGAGGTTGCATTGTCAATTTGAAACATGTAGTAGTTCTTCTTGCTCTCCGTTTTCAGTATATACTGTACTGTATGATAGCCTACGATCAATACTACGGCCCATCGCGCTTGGCAACTTTGTATTACGGCAATGCTGTCGACGCCGAAACGCGCACTTCAGCATCATGGTTGACGCATTTATGGCAGGATAAAACAACAAGAGCTTCTGCCTTGTGTTGAATAATGTACATGTACAGTAGTGTCAATATATCCCTTGAGGTTTTAGCATTTCCCAGTTTGTCTTTTCAGCGCCCGATTCGAACGATGCACCCCCAAGGACTGGTGACCTTGGTTAACCTGGGCTTCATGGGCGTATTGACGCAGATTTGGCGACGGGCTCCACACCAGTCGTGCATGATTTCGGCGGCGTCCACGCTGCAAGTGCGACTTCCGGTAGCACGCGACGAAGAGCTAGCGGTCGATGGCGACGATGATGGTGATGGCAATAAGAAAGCGAGTGAACTGTTCGAGCCTGCAGTAAAAAAAAATACTTCGACAATAACATCACAGCAGCTTGAGGCATAGCTCAACAAAATAAAATGTGCCCATACCTTGAAATTTGGTGTTCCGTCCCCAGTTCACTGAGTGGCTCGAAAAGTTGAGTGCCAAAAATCCCATTAAGGGAACGTCGGCCAGGTTCGTGGGGTTGGGGAGCTGACTGGGACCGTCCCTGGGTGTGTGGCGGTGGCTGGGGCGGTGCCGGTTGCGACGAAGGCTGGGGATGGAAAATACTATGGACCACCCCGGTAGCGCCAATCTCGCAGCGTTGTAATCCAACGAGATCGTTGACCCCCGCAGTGGAAAACCAATTTTGAGTTGCGGCAACGGGTATGTTCGCTAGAATTCTCGGCGCTGGGCTCGCCTCGGCAAACACATGTACCTCGCGGGTTTTGATGCGGCTACGCGCGCTCACTTCTTTTCTTGCCAGAAAGTCGCTTTATCAGAAGTCATGGTGGAAGAGAACCTTTACTTATCTTATTCGCTAACTATAGGCTTTATCAGAAGTCATGCTCATTTCCTCAAAAGTAAGGCCGATCTTGAACAACAGAAACGAGGAATATTTTCCATTACCAGCATCAATATTCTAACTCCGATCTCAATATTCTAACTCCGATCTACCTCAAAAGACTCGGATATGAGGTATTTTAGGACAACGCCTCGAGTTTCTTGACATATCTCGCGATCATTTCGTCGGAGGTTGGCACTCCATGAAGCGTCCATTTAAGGTCCGCCGGCTTCTCCTTCGCAACAACCCATTCTTGGATTAGTGCACTTTGCAAGCTCGTTGCCAGCTTCTCCGTGCGGGGATCATTCTTAGCTACAGCAAACATCTCCAACAAAGCCCAGTCGGGGTTTTATCCTTCATGGCATTGATCATCGTCGTTTTTTCGTTGGGATACCGATGGTTGAAGTCATCCAGATACTTGGCCCATACTTTGAAATCCGAACTGGCAAGAGTTTGTTCACCAACCTGATCGAGGTCGAGAAAACGGAACACATTCCGGGGAGGACCCTTCTCATCGAGCCAGTGCTTGGACCGCTCCCTCTCCATCAGTTTTGCGATTTCCACAGTGCTTGGATCGTTCATCGCCGTCTTGATCATCCGTTTGACGGGCTCAGGGTTGTACTTCATACGAATTGGGGTGAACCATGATTCTTGGTGATTTGGATTCTTCCGGTTGAACATCGTCACATACTTCATCCATTTCGTGAACAGAGGATCGCTGAGAAGATTATCCCCCACGTTTTCGAGGTCTAGCCACTTGAAGACTTTTTCTGGAGATCAGTTACTCGCCAGATACCCTTGGATCTTCTCCGTCTGGATTGTAATAGCAGCCTTTTCCATGCTGGGGAACTTCATGGCTGCTAAGAGGATTTGGTTCAGAGCCTTTTCAGGGAAGCGCGTCTCCTCCACCTTTGTCAACAGTGTGGTCGCCTGACCGGGGTTCTTCTTGAGAAACCTATCCATGTACGAAACCCACGTGTTGAGGAGAGGATTGCCGGTAAAGTGAGAATATATACGGAGATCTAGTAGCTCAAGTACGTCGTCGACAGATTTTCCGCTGCTCAACCACATCTCGAGCTGCGCCGACTCCAATTGCTTCGCTATGTTTCGCGTTGCATCCTCTTCTGAAGCATCATCGCCACATCGATATTGTCAAACGTCCGCGTTAAAGTCTCGATCACTGTCGACTTCTCTCGGGGATACTTTGTGCTGTAAGCATTCGTGAACTTGAACCAAGTGTTGAAGAACGGACTGTTCATGAGAGTACCCGCTGCTTTGTCGAGATCGAGTTCTACCAACGCGTCATCCGGTGTTTTTCGGCTGCTCAGCCAAAGGTGAATCAGCTCATTCTGTATCTTGGTGGCGACGCTTTTGGATCCTCCTCCACTTATCGCTACCTCGGTCATTCTGATTAATTCGTCATCGCTGTAGTACTTCCTGAGCGCCGGGACTATCAACGCTGATTTCTCGGGATACTTTGCGTTGAAATCGTCCACATACTTGACCAAAGCGGTGAACTCGGAGTTGCTCAGAATAGAGCGCTTGACCTTGTCAAGATTCATCGCATGAAAGACGTCGTCGGGACTCTTTGCAGTAGTCATCCAGTATCGCATTTGATCCTTTTGCAATTTCGTGGCAAGGTTCTTTGTGCGTGGGAACTTTGCGGCTTCTTCGATCATTTTGTACAGGGCAGCGTCGCTGTAGCGAGCAGTCAGTGTGGAGAACGCGGACATTCCCTTCGTGGGGTTATTGGCACTCAGATCGTCGGCGTACTTGAGCCAATCGGTGAACTGGGGCCGGTACAGCAGCATGTCTTCGGCCTTGTCGAGACGCATGCGAGCGAAAACAGTGTTGGGAGTTTTCTCCTCGGCGAGCCATTTCTGAAGGCGCTCGGGGGTCACTTTCGACGACGACAACAAGGTTTTGGCCTTTTCGACGATGGGTACAGATAGTCCAGTTCTCTCTTCGCCAGCAGCATTGACGGCGTCGTCATCATCGTCGGCGACAGTGCTAGTTCGTAAAAACCTCGTCGTGGGGATTCCGCTTTCGCTCGCAGTGTGGGCACCATTCCAAGTGGAAAAGTCGGACACGGATAGTGTGGGGCCTGTCACCGACGTCTCTGCATCAATAGGCGTGATGAATCCGAGGAGGGTCAAGCCCATCAGCCAGATGAGGCTCATCGTTCGACTTGACGAGTCTTCTTTCGTCAGTGAAGGGCAAGTTGATAAATGCTAGCGCCTTGAAATGCTCAAGCAGTCCACAAAATAGCCACTGACAAAGTCCACATCCAGCGAAATGCATCGGGAAGCACACTGGTCTCTTAGGGAACCGTGATATCGGTAAAGCAGAAGTCTGTATATGTATACCACTCGTTTCAGAAACATAGCACAATTCCTCTTTTATGGTTGCTCCGGACCAATAGCTTGCAAAAACAACTTGAGTTCAGTATGGTTAAACAAAAAATGTCCACTAACAATCCATCCAGATTGTAAAAACGGATTTGAACGAGGCTTTTTTACTTACTTCTTGTCTTCTTTCACTTTATTGGCATACAAAAACCGTGGCAATGGCCACATCAAAAGAACCGTATGACCGTTCTGCTTGTTTTGAGCCCACAACCGTAAAAAATACTGAAATAATCGTAAAATCATGTTACGAAATACTGAAACGTGCTATGTTTCTGAAACGGAGTGGTATTGTTTAAAAAAAAATCAAAGCAAGGAGTAATTCCCGGCGGGAATGGAATCTGGGACAGGCCAGTAGAACACTGTAATCGTCACGATATGAGTAAGGTGTGACCAATCGAAAAAAGGTCCACAGCATCATTGAGATAATCTGTAGGATGTGAGATTACCGAAGTGATTCCCGCAGCGGCTGCGGCAGCCGTCTGTGACGAAATAAACCCCAGATGCAGGGAATAGACTTGAGCGATTCCCGCAGCAGTATTCTTTTCCTGGATCCAGGAATAGATATTGGAGGGTAAATGAATTACTTGAGCATTCAGGTGGACTTAAAACGCACGCTTTCCCTTGCAGACTCCCTCCAGATTTATAATCTGAAGCCCCACCCCCCCGACCCACCCTGATTGTGCAGGTCGCCCACGTCGTATCCGTGCTCGTCCGTGGCCTCAGTGGCCTCGGGCGCCCCTGTAAGCAGCCAAATAGCTAAATCGCGGCTGTAAATGATAAATGTTTCTCTTTCCGCTGGTATGGTACGGCATATTTGCCTTGTGCTCGATGCAAGCAAGTTTTCACTTCCGTTGACAGCAATGTACCCATGGTCTCGTTGCTCTTTGATTTTCCCGTGTGCCTGCGCTGTCCCGAGGTGCATCCGTCATGAGAGGTTGCACGCAGAGCCATTTACAAGCTCAATCCTCATTCCTCGTTTTCCTGCTTCAAGCGAGCAAGCCTATGGATCAAAATGGCTCGAGGTAGTCAAAAGCCAAGGTGCTGAAACGAACACGACCGCTGACAAAAAGATTTAATGGAAAACGGGATTGCTGGTCACGAGTGTTGTGACATCGTCACTAGAACTTTGAACACTTGAGTGCCTTGTGCTCTGCGGGTTGAATGACAACATTCAAACGGTTTGGGTATTTGAGAATTAATTAATTAGGTGCTGCGGGATACCCTCCATTCCTGGATTTGGGGTTTATTTCGTCACAGACGGCTGCGGGAATCACTCCAGCAATCTCACATCCTCACATCCTACAGATTATCTCAATGATGCTCTGGCCTTTTTGTGTTTCCGATTGGTCACACCTTACTCATATCGTGACAATCACTGCTGGCCTGTCCCAGGTTTGCGGGAAATTACCTCCGCGAATTAATACTAATAATACCGGTACTCCTTGTTTAGATTTAAAAAAATATAGGCCGCGACTGCTGTCACATACGATTTCAAGATAAAGTGCGAGTATGTGACCAGTTGCGACTCGAGTTTGAGTCACATACTGCCACATACTGCGTAATTGAAGCAGGCATTCCATTATGTCAGAGAACAATGCGTAATTTAACAGAGCATTTCATTGTGTTCGATACACAGTTTTGTTACTCTGCTGCGGCTGCACGGCACCGAGAAGCCCCACTGCATGCAAGAGATCGAATCGACAGCCACGGAGACCACCTCCATTTACCATACGTGCACGTGATGCATCACCCAGACTAACGCCGCCGACAAGCAGCTCGCGGGTGTCAAGCGCCTCAACCGCTTGGCCATCTGCTCGCAGGAGATTCCCAACACGGCGGTTTGGCCATCGCCGACTCGGTACTCGATCACGGTCTCGTCCTCGAGTCCAACTCGACCTCGATGTCTTCGAGTAGCGGCAGCCGCGCGTCTGGCCAGCGCGGCGTTGACTGTGTCCCGCTTCGTGCTGTGACAACACTGCAGTCATGTACAAGTAAATGCTGTTTCAACAGTGGCAGGAAGAGGATAGAGTTGGAAAAGCGATACTGTTGATACGTACACTATTGTAATACATCTAAAAACTGTTTGAACGCTAGAGCATTCGCTACGGAAAATAACTCAGCGCAGACCAAGGCGATCAAGACACATGCAGCTCGTTCAGCTGGTGCGCTGAACACGCACCGCATGCACCGGCCCTTGGTGCGCTCATGCTACGTCGCCTGAGTGCCGATGCGACGCGACACAGCCCGCCTCACCTCCTCCGCGTCTGGAGAGGACACGTGGGCGCCGATGCCTGTCGTCAAGCTCGAATTTAGCTAGGGCCCTTATTAGTTTTCACAAGCGAATATATATATATATTCGCTCTGATTTGCAGTCACAATCTCTTGAAATCGTATGTGACAACAGACACTCCGAAAAATATTAAAAGCATAATTTGATGGTTTACTGTACATGTACGTATGCGGCGTACCGGTATCACCGTGTCCCAAGAGACCAGTGTGCTTCCCGTTGGATGTGGACTTTGCCACTGGCTATTTTGTGAACTTCTTGAGCATTTCAAGGCGCTAGCATTTATCAACTCGCTCTTCGCTGACGAAAGAAGACTCAGACCTCAAGTCTAGTGATGAGCCTCCTCTGGCTGCTCGGTTTGACCCTCCTCGCCTTCTTCGCGACAATAAATGCAGAGACGTCGGTGACAGGCCCCACACTATCCGTGTCCGAATTTTCCACTTGGAATGGTGTCCACACTGCGAGCGAAAGTGGAATCCCCACGACGAGGTTTTTACGAACTGGCGCGGTCTTTGACGATGATGACGACGCAGTCGATGGGGCTGGCGAAGAGAGAACAGGGTTGTCCGTGCCCATCGTCGAAAAGGCTAAAACCTTGTTGTCGTCTTCGAAAGTGACCCCCGAGCGCCTTCAGAAATGGCTCGCCGAGGGGAAAACTCCCGACACTGTTTTCGCTCGCATGCGCCTTGACAAGGCCGAAGACTTGCTGCTGGACCGCCCCCAGTTCACGGATTGGCTCAAGTACGTCGACGATCTGAGTGCCAAGAACCCCACGAAGGGGATGTCCTCGTTCTCGACACTGACTGCTCACTACGGCGACGCTGCTCTATACAAAATGATCGAAGAATCCGCGAAGTACACGGGCCCGAAGGAACTCGCCACGAAACTGCAAAAAGAACTAATGCAATACTGGATAACCACTGCAAAGAGCCCCGACGACGTCTTTCGTGCGATGAATCTCGGCAAGATTGAGCACAATATTCTGAGCTACCGCGACTTCACCGCTTGGGCCAAGTATGCTGACGATTTCAACGCAAAGTATCCCGAACAGCCAGCGTTGTTGGCCCCAGCGCTCAGGAAATACTACAGTGATGGCGCTTTGTTGAAAATGACTGACGAGATGATAAGTGGAGGAGAATCCAAAAGCGTCGCCACCAAGATACAGAATGAGCTGCTTCACCTTTGGCTGAGCAGTCGAAAAACACCGGATGACGCGCTCGTAGAACTTGGTCTCGGCCAGACAGCGGGTACTCTCATGAAAAGTCCGCTCTTCAACACTTGGGTCAAGTACACGAATGCTTACAGCACAAAGTATCCCCAAGAGAAGTCGACAGTGATCGAAGCTTTAACGAGGACGCTTGGCGATGCCGATGTGGCGAGGATGCTTCAAGAGGCGAAAACAAAAGATGCAACGCGAACCATAGCGAAGCAATTGGAGTCGGCGCAGTTGGAAATGTGGTGGAGCAGCCGGAAATCTGTCGACGACGTATTCGAGCTACTAGATCTCCGTAGGTATTCTGACTTTACTGTCGATACTCCCCGCAACACGTGGGTCTCGTACATGGCTAGAGTTCTCAAGGAGAACCCCGGTCAGGCGACTACGCTGTTGACGAATGTGTTGACAAAGCTGGAGGAGACGCGCTTCTCTGACAGAGCTCTGAACCAAATCCTCCTAGCAGCCATGAAGTACCCCAGCATGAAAAAAGCTGCGACTACAATCCAGACGGAGAAGATCGAAGGATATCTGGCGAATAACCGATCTCCAGAAAAAGTCTTCAAGTGGCTAGATCTCGACAACGTGGGGGGAAATCTTCTCAGCGATCCTCTGCTCACGAAATGGATGCAGTATGTGAAGAACTTCAACCAGAAGAATCCAAATCACCAAGAATCATGGTTCGAGCCAATTCGTGTGGAATACAGCTTTGGGCCCGTCAGGCAGATGATCAAGACGGGGAGGAACGATCCAAGCACTGTGGAACTCGCAAAACTAATGGAGAGGGAGTGGTTTAAGCACTGGCTAGATATTCAAAAACCTCCTCGGATTATGTTCAAGTTCCTCGACCTTGAAACGGCTGGTGAGAAAACGCTTGCCAGATCGGATTTCAAACTATGGACCAAGTATCTGGATGACTTCAACCATCGGTATCCCGAAGAAAAAACGACGATGATCGATGCCTTGAAGGACAACTACCCCGACTGGGCTTTGGTGAACATGTTTGCTGCAGCTAAGAAGGAGCCCAGCACGGAGAAAATGGCGGCGACCCTGCAAAACGCACTAGTCAACAAATGGATTGCTGACAAGGTGAAGCTAGCGGACCTTAAACGGATGCCCATTCGGGGGCCAACCGCCGAAGAAATCTTCACGAAATATGCTGAGAGACTCAAGGCGTTGTCAGAAAATGCGTCATAACTGAGTCGTCAGAGGTAGATCGGAGTTGGGATATTGAGAATGGAAAATATTCCTCGTTTCTGTGTTTAGGATTGGCCTTACTTTCGAGGGTATGAGCATGACTTTTGATAAAGCGATTTTCTACGAAGAAAATAGTAAATGCGGTACACATATTTACAAAGTCGAGCTGAGCGCCCATATTCCAGTGAACGTACCCATTGCCGCAACTTGGAGTTAGTTTTTCTGCTGCGGGGATCAACGACATCGTCGGGGTCGAACGCTGTGAGCTTGGTGCTGGGTGATAGTTTCACTTGCACAATGAAAGCCACCGAAATCAGACACGACTGGTGTGGAGCCCGTCGCCAAAGCTGCATCAATACGTCTCACGAATTCAAGGAAAACCAAGCCCACCAGCCGTTGGAGATGCATCGTTCGAATCGGGCGCTGAAGAGACAAATTGGAAGATGTTAGAAACTCGATTTGCTCAAGGAATTGATGAACACTGCTGTACATTATTCAATGCAAGGCGGAAGCTTAATGTTGTATCATCCTATCGTATCTCATATGATGCCGAAATGCGTGTCTCGGCGTCGACAGCATTGTCGTAATAGAAGTTGTCTAGCGCGATGGGCCGTAGTATTGATCGTAGGCTATCATACAGTACAGTATATACTGAAAACGGAGAGCAAGAAGAACTACTACATGTTTCAAATTGACAATGCAACCTCCATTTACCGCTCAGGCATTTATGACTCATAACTTACGAGGCATTTCCCGACATCGCATCGAGCTTCTTGATGTACCGCTCGATCATTTCGTCGGAAGTTGGCACCCCTGAAAGCATCAGTTTAAGGTCCGCAGACTTCTTCTTTTCAGCTAACCACTTATTGACAAGTCCACTCTGCATATTTTTCGACAATTTCTCCGTGCTGGGGTCCTTTGTTGCCGCATTAAACATCCTCAGCATATTAATGTCGTTGAAGTTTGCCCTCAGACCATCGAGCATGGTCTCGCTTTGTTTGGGATATCGATGATTGAAGTCACCCAGGTACTTGGCCCACGTTTTAAACTTCGGGCTGGCAAGAGTCTTTTCGCCTATGTTCTGGAGTCGCAGGAACTTGAACGCCTCCTTGGGAGACCTCTGTTCGTCCAGCCAGAACTTGAGCCACTGTTTCTCCACCAGCTTGGCAATGTTAACGGTGCTTGGATTCTGCATCCCCTTCTCGATCACTTTATCGACGCCATTCCACATATATTTGGCACGGAGCGGGAGAAACCAGGATTCTTGGTGCGTTGGGTTCTTCTTGTTGAAATTCTTCACGTACTTCATCCACATGTGGAACAGAGGCTGACTGAGAATTGATTCCCCCACGTCGTCAAGGGCTAACATCTCAAATACTTTCTTGGGGGATTCGTTGCTCGTCAGGTAGCTCTGGATCATCTTCGTCTGGAGTTCAGTGACAGCGCTTTCCATACTGGGGTGCTTCCTAGCAGTAAGGAGAACTTGGTTCGGACGTTTGTCCTTTAGAATGGTCGCCAATGTCGACAACGCATCAGAGGGATTTCCCCTGACAACGACATTCATGTACTAAACCCAGGTCTTGAGGAGAGGATTTTTGACGAAGACCATTGTGGGATCATTGAGCTTGAGCAACTTGAACACATCGTCGACAGATTTTCCGCTGCTTCGCCACATCTCCAGTAGCGCAGATTCCAACTTTGTGGCAATGGTTCGTGTGGCATCTTCTTTCTTTGTTATACTAAGCATCTTCACCCCATCTTCGCGCGTCGTAAACATGTTGGATCGGTCACTTTTGCTGGTTCGATATCTACAGTAACCAGAGTAACAATGCAAAAAGTGTCCGATCTAGCGTGTATTTGACGAAGTGCCCGCTCCAAAATGGAGAAGTACCTGATCCCCACTCTGCTGGAGAATCCACTGTTCAACAGTTGGGCCAAGTACGTGGACGCTAGCAACGACAAGTATCCCGAAATGAAAGCGGTGATCAAGACGTTCACGCGGAGATTGGGCGTTGAAGATGTGGTGAAGATGCTTAGTACAGCACAGAAGGAAGATGCCACACGAAGCATTACCACAACGTTGGAATCTGTGCACCTGGAGATGTAATTTGAAGTATAGTAGTAGTTCTTCTTGCTCTACCGTTTTGAGCCTATACTGTTTGATAGCCTACGATCAATACCACCGCTGGGCAGCTTTCTATTACGATCATGGCTGACTCACGTGAGATACGATGGGATGACACAACAGTATAGCGCTTGAGCTTTCGCCTTGCATTGAAGTAGCGTCAATTAATTCCCTGAACATATCGAGTTTTTTACATTTTTCAATTTTTCTCTTCGCCGATTCGAACGATGCACCTCCAAGAGCTGGTGACTTCGGTTATCCTGGCCATATTGACGAAAATTTGGTGATGGGCTCCACACCAGTCGTGTCTGATTTTGGTGTCGTTCACTTTGAAATTGAAACTAGCACCCACCACCAATTGCACAGCGTTCGACTCCAGCGATGTCGTTGACCCCGCAGTCGTATGAAAATTGAGTTTACCGGCGATCCTCTCCTCAACACGTTGGTCTCGTACATGGATAGAGTTGTCAAGGAGAACCCCGGTCAGGCGACTATGCTGTTGACGAAGCTGCAGGAGACGCGCTTCCCCGAAAAAGCTCTGAACTAAATCCTCCTAGCAGCCCCAGCATGGAAAAAGCTGCTGTTACAATCCAGACGGAGAAGATCCAAGGATATCTGTCGAATAACCAATCCCCAGTACAGGTCTTCAAATGGCTAGACCTCGACAACGTGGGAATAACCTGCTCAGCCAATCCTTTGTTCACGAAATGGATGGAGTATGTGAAGGATTTCAACCAGAAGAATTCAAATCACCAAGAATCATGGTTCACGCCAATTCGTGTGGAATACAACTTTGGGCCCGTCAGACAGATGATCAACAGTGTTTTTCATATTATTGGTACCGCCGACCCATACAAACTCCAAGTGAACCGCACATTACCCGAACAATTGCCTTACCAAAAAAGATACAAACAATTTGGTGCTTGTTGAGCTTGCGTAGTGAGACTGTTGTGCTACCAAAATGCTTAGCGTCTAGAAGGCCAGACACTAGAACGCTTGATCACGAGCTTACTGGTCCAGGGTGAAAATTCACAACTCCTCTTGGTTAGACAATACTATATTAGTTTCAGTGTGTCCGAGATACGATACAATCCTCCCAAGGATAGCACCTTGTGGTTTATGAGCCGCAGGCTGCCACGTTGGACGAGGATATCCAACCCAGCCAACAAAATCCTGCATAGTAGTCGTTGTCTTTGCATGTATAACATCCACATCCATTGTGATCTCTTTTTTTCATATTTATTGCCAATAATTGGGTCAATATTATATTGTATTGGAATCGGGACTTCTCAATAATAAATATTTATATTTGAAAACCCAATAATTTATTGAATTGCAATATTTTATTCCGACCTCTGATCAACACGGCGATGAATAGCAGAGCTATCACTGATGGCGTCCATTACTATCATGCTGCTCTGCTACCGGTAGTAGCAGTGCGTTGCCGTTCATTTCTATCTCCGATTACTACGTTTCATGAATGTCAACGAATGTTGCTTGAAAGTTGACTGAGGTTACGCTTACGCCGTGAAACTAGGGCGTCTGCGACTTAGACTGGGAATACCAATTTTCTTAATACTTTTAAGTATATTAAAATACAAGCAGCGCTTTTGCATGCGACCGATCGAGCTCTGTTAACGTTAGTAGCAGTGGAACTGCGCCGATGGCGTCCATCGCTATGATGCTTCGCTGCTCTGCTAGTAGCAGTGCTACTGCACCGATGACGTCCATTGCTATCATACTGTGCTGCTCTGCTAGTAGCAGTGCTACTGCACCGATGGCGTCCATTGGTATAATGCTGTGCTGCTGTGCTAGTAGTAGTGCTACTGCATCCATTGCTATCATGCTGTGCTGCTGTGCTAGTAGTAGTGCTACTGAATCCATTGCTATCGTGCTGTGCTGCTTTGCTAGTAGCAGTGGAACTGCGCCGATGGCGTCCATCGCTATGATGCTTCGCTGCTCTGCTAGTAGCAGTGCTACTGTACCGATGGCGTCCAATGCTATCATGCTGTGCTGCTCTGCTAGTAGCAGTGCTACTGCACCGATGGCGTCCGTCGCTATGATGCTGCTCTGCTACCAGTATTAATAGTAGCAGCGCTACTGCGTTCGTTGCTATCATGCAACATTTCTAATGTTGTACGAATGTTTACCCAGGTTACGCTTACGCAGTACCGTGGAATTAATCCCTTGAGGGCTGTCCATCCCTCATTCTTCGGTATTCCCAGTATTAATCCCTGAGGGTTGTCCATCCCTCATTCTTCGGTATTCCCAGTATAAGCTTAATTCATTTTGCAGTTTTAGCGATGCCGAGACTTTCGCGTGGGCAAATTCTTAACATTAACTCTCCAAGTGCGCATACTTGTATGATCGTGAGCATACCAGTAATTAGAGTGACGACGCACAATATGACAGTAAAATGAGTAGTAGTAGAATATGAGTCAAACAGAACCACAAGTTATGATTTCGGTCTCCTTCGACCAACGTCTAATATTGAAACGCAACAATAAACTTGGATGCCGACATATCTATCGGGTCCTTGCACGGCACGGTGTAGCACGAATGTATCGTTTTCAAACGATTTACAGCTGGCCCACGCCAAAGTTCGAGCTGGTCGAACCGAACTTCTTCGCAGACGTGGGCTGGTAGTAGCTGGCTACCTTCTTCGAGTTGGCCAGGGCCGCTGACTCGCGATTGCCCGTCAGCGTACCGCAGTTCGATACCACGTTCTCCACACAGTTGCGTCCGAGCGCAGACTTACACGCCGACTGCATGGACGACGACGGCGTGATGATGGCGCCCACAGTCTCGGCATCGTGCTTGTTCGGGATGGCAGTGTTCTCGAAGTAGGTGCCCTCCAGCAGCACGTTGCCGTTTTGGAGGACGTCGTACGAGAAGCCCGTGTTGTTGGACCAGTAGTTGTTCGCAGCGTGGACGATGGCGCTCTCACCGACCTTGGGCGAGCGGCCCGACGTGTTGTGCACGTAGTTGTTGACAAGGGTCACCTGCGTCTGCGTACCCAGGAAGAGGAACGTCCAGTAGTGGTTGCCGTCGCACGTGGCCGAGTACTGCGTCCTGCCGTCGAACTCGGAGTTGCTGATGGTCATGCTCTTGACGCTGGTCGTGCCGGTGGCGACCATCTGACGTCCGAGGTTCGAGATCTTGACGTGGTCAATCCAGATGCGCTCCATGGCCGTCTTGCCGCTGTTGATGCCCTGGATGTAGATGGCGTCGCCGCCCCAGATGAGGTGCGGGTTCAGCTGCGTGATGTGGATGTTCTGGATGATGATGTTGTTACCGTTCAGCCAGAGCCCCTTGCCCTTGATGACACCGCTCGTGCCGAGGCCGCGGAGGGTCTTGTTGCTCGAGACCACGAGCGGGTTCTTGCTGCCAGCCAGGTCGTACGTGATCTTGACCTGGGTGCCGTCCACGCAGCCGCCCGTGTTGGCCATACCACCGCTCTGCAGGATGACGTCCTGGCCCTTGTAGCCGTTGTTCTTGGCGAGGCAGTCGCGGTTGCTCTTGGGGCGGCAACCGGTCTCAGTTTTCGTGCCTTCCGAGCCGCGGAAGTCAAAGGTCTTGGTGAGGACGATGACGCGCGGCTGCGAGTCCATGAGGTAGGGTGCGCATTATTTTCATGTGTGCATTTGCGGTTTTCCACGTGTGCGCTAAAACTCGCGGTTTTCCACGTGTGGTCATGGTTTTCACGTGTGCACGTAGGTTTTCCACGTGCGGGTTTTTCGCGTTGCAGAATGTGGTTTTTCACGTGTCAACCAATTTGGTATCGACAATATGATAATGAGAGGTTATCTCCATAGGGTTAGGTTATCCTATATAGGGTGATACAGGGTGACTCCTGAAATCACATTTTATATTTGTGACGCATATTTGTCTACGTAGTTTATGACGCTTTTGCAAGTGTATATATATTTTAATCGATGTTGCTGCCTCTACGGAGAAAAATAGTACCGAACATCACTAATTTGGTTGCTAATTCAGAGTAAGACCTGGAGTCGCGACCCGCTCACAGCCACTAAAACCCCTCCTCTTTCTTATACACATGCATCTCCACTCCAAGACTCGCCTGCTCATGAGCACCCAACCTACGCCGACCGACGCCCGTACCCCACGACGAGAGCGCCCTGCCGCGGTAGGCCGAGGTGCAGGGTTCAGCACTGAAGAAGTACAGAGCTTCCTCGAGACCCTGGAGCATCACTTGCCGCTGGGACGCGACGTGTGCTCTCCATCCACCACCAGCACTTTCGCACCAACAACTGGGCGGGTCGACTCGTTGCAACGTAAGTTCACAACTCTCGGATCCCAACAGGCAACCCAACCTGCCCGGAGGAAGTGCGTATGGCAAAGCGCGTGCGGTATTTGATGACGCAGCGAGCTGACATCGGTGAAGGCGACGACGTGAACAAGGCTGACCTGGGAATCGCTGCGAAAGAAGGCCAGCAACAAGCCGAGGTGGATGGGGTGGGCCCCGCTTCTCCTGCCCCTATCGACGCTCCATCTGCTCCAGCTACAACGGCAGCATTCAGCCAAGCTCAGGCTCACGGCCACGACACCTTTGCTCTACCCGGCACCCAAGACCTGATCCCAGGTGCGGCATCCCGACCGATGACACCAAGCATCCGCGCGCCCCGCCCTCTTGTTGGCCGCCATCCCCCTGAGGCCAACGGTGACGAAGACATCATGGACCTATTGCGGATGCAGCTACTCCAGAGTCAAGCGGGCGAGCGTGCTCGTCGTGCGGAGCAACAGACCCGATGGGACAAGAAAAGCCGCCGTTGGGACGAAGAGCGTCGTCAACAAGAGCAGGTGCGCCAGGGATAACGCGCCCGTCGCGACGAGGCCGACCGTCGTCACGAGCAGCTGATGCAGATGATGATGACCATCGTGCGCGCAGCATTCAAGCCATGCGAGTAAGAACAGGGGACTAGAGCTCAAACATGTTATTAGCAGTTCTTTCAATACCTCGTGAGTAGAGCGTAGACATGATCTGATTGAGGCCTACCAGTCTCGTGCGCAGGTTAAATAAGAGCACAATCGAGTACAGGATATACTTCCATTCACCTCTTTCCTCGTACGTCAACCTGTCCTTCAGACTTGGAAATGAAGCTTGGAGAGCGCGCATCCTCCACTCTTCAGACCGTCTTAGCGACGTTACTTGCTTGCCGATATCCGTAGGCAAGACGAAGTCTTGTCCGCTTTTCAGCAAAACCCCGTAGGTTGTATTGGAGAACGCAGAGTCCACGACTGGGGTGAAAACACGAAGATGTTGCTAACATAGTGGTCGTGCGACTGGGGTGAAAACACGAAGATGTTGCTGACATAGTGGTCGTGCGTCCAGCCGTGGTAGAGCATGTTCTGAATCTCAGACCGTCCCGATGCCTGCAAACGGAGCTTGAGGCCGTCTACCACCGCGTATACTGATCCAAGCAGCGGGTACTTAGAGATGATAGAGTCTTGGAGTACTTCGATGTCCACACGGTCTGGTAGGAGAACTTCCGCATTGACATCCGCATACATTAGTTCTACCAGATGGCGTCTACTATGGCGTCTACCAAAGCATGTGTGTGGCGGTAGAAGCGCACGTCGAGTGATGCGATACTGGACACGATGCACTTGAAGGCCAAGACCCACGCTGCTCGTGGCTTCGGATCCAGGATGTCTCGCACATAAGAGAGCGTCTGTAATCGTACTATAGCACAGCTCGTATCTTTCACACAGCTCACCGCACGATGCGTTACCGTCGCCTACGGACCCCTCTACCTCCTGATTAGCAACGCAGCGATGCCCAAGATCCTCCCAGGCCTCTCGCACAGGTCGCCGGGCATGCTTGCCACCCACAGGCCCAAAAGCGATGGCCCCGCGGGTTTCAACCCTCTAGTTCTTGTAGCCGCGCACGCCCACCACCTGCAACACCAAACCTCCCCTGAGCTGCGAGGCGGCGTATTCGTCGTCGGTGCCGTACGCCTCGTAGCCGCCCCCCCCCCCCGTGTGTGTGGTAAAGCATGTAAACCCACAAAGAGGCAAGGCAGAGCTAATTTATACACATACATACATACAAGGAGAAACAATTGTTTAAGACATCTATGGAGCTCAGGTGTGACCAAGGATCCTTCGCATAGTTTGAATGCGTTGTTAAATTTTCTTGCGCCTAATTACCATGCTCCTTTTGATTTCAGATATTACGGGTTCGTACGAAGTATCGGTGCGACTGCAAGGCATTCTACGTTTCGGGTTGGCTGTGCTCTCACATATTGGCCACTCTCAAAATTCGAGACAACTTCAACCTTGATGTTTTGGTGAAGTCTATCCCAGCGCGAAAACCACCAGGTCGCCCACGAAAAAAACCACGAACAAGGCAGAGTGACACTCTGAACTCGGGCCAGTACACCATCCCGAAGCTCCTTACAAAGCTCGCGTCAAAACCTGGCTTTCCCACGAAGTGCAAGGTGCTCGTACCGCTGGAGGTGACGAATGGAGAGGAAGTGTCGACGAACCAGTTCGAAGGAACTATACAACCGTGGTTCGAGAAAGAAGGTAAGTATTTCTGGGAGATCGAGTTCGCTGACCAAAGCGTTTCTATCGAGCCGTACGATATCCAAGAACTCGCCGAAATTCTGAACTTTACGGCTCGTTCAGGTTACCAGTTCGTCTGAAGAAGCTGAACGCTACGAATGGCTCTACATATTTTCTTTTTCAAGGATACACTCTAGCTAGCTAAGCACATTTCAATACAACTGCACGTGAAAACCATATCACACATGAAAAACGTCAATCTGCACATGAAAAAGATCACACACATGATTTCCATCAGGTTTTCCACGTGCGGTTTGCCGCACGTGGAAAACCTCGGTCCAAATCGCCACACGTGACAAACCGCAAATGCACACGTGAAAAAAATCGCCACTCCATGAGGTAGTTCCTCAGGTCGTTGAGCGAGGCGGGGTACACGGGTGCGATGTTGCCACCGCCGGTGGCGCCTGCAGCGAGGCCCGGTGCGGAGCCCGTGGAGATGGTGCTCTTCGTGGAAACGCCTTGCTTTGTAGACGTCTGGGAGGCATCCGAGTTTTGCAAAGTCGACGTGCTGGACCCGGCAGGGACCGCCTGCGTGCTCTGCATGGCAAGCGCTGCAACGGCAACAATGACGACGCGGAAGATGTGCATTGCAGTTGTTGCTGGATGTTGGAGACTTGTGCGGTGCGAAGCGAAATTGGCAATGAGGAAGAGTGGCGTAGTTCAGTATGCGAGCTACCGGTGAAGCAAGCTGAGGCAGGCACCAACAAAAATTCTTGACGTCGCGCGACGAGCTTATCGACAGAGGGAGCAGGTGGTACCGGCGCGTAGTATTATAATAATATGCTTAATAAAAGTACAGTAGTTTGCCTCGATGGCCAGTCGTACTTTGTATTCAATTTCTCAAGTAAATGTCGTGACAGAAGTTGTGTTAGTCTCTGATATGTACTCGGTTTGAATGTATTCTACAAGGCTATTGGTTTTAAGGCTGCGCTTTTGAGGCAAAATAGTGTACATACATGTATCATCGGACTTGATTTGGTGCGTTACGTTGGTGACCAAACCTGCTGGAATCGCGGCAGACCGCGCTGACAAGCAAACGCTCGAGGGGCGTTCCAAGTGCCACTTTGCTCGGACATCAAAACCAAAAGTTTACTGCTGTGCTGTTATGTTGATACATGCACGTTACTGCTGAAATCTTATAATTTGAGATACTCTATATAAAAACGATGTATCGGGTCAATTAACTTCTGGATTATTTTCAAGCTTATTAATAGATATGATCCACCCTGCCGAAAACGGGGTGCACGACGGTACGTGTGGTGCGGTGGCAGTGTCTGTGTGTTGTAAACCTGGCCCTCAAGTTCGGTGGTCGATTCAGGCACCGAGTCATCAACCTTAGACAAGTTCATACAGTATGCTGCATGCATGCATCTACTAGCAAAGCAGCGCTCTCTATACCCGAATTTTCACTTTCGACGCCCCCGCTACGCTGCACGGCGCGCAACAATTGACGACGCCTCGACTGGGAACCCACAAACGCAAAATGCGGTAGTCGCTGTTCTCAGACTGAATTACCGAAGCGTCTATGAAGTGTACGCAAGGATGACCCGCGCCGCATGGGCCATGCCAGGCCCCCAGGTTGATTCGACAGAATCGGCTGGGCATCGCATGCACCCCGCAACTTGAAGTGCGATTTGTTTGGCAGACGACGAATTGTCCACTGATTGTCACGAGATGAGTAAGGTGTGACCAATCGGAAAACGCAAAAAGTCCACAACAAATCTGCAGGATGTAAATTACAGTACCGGTACTGGAGTGATTCCCGCAGCCGTCTGTGACGGAATAAACCCCAGATCCAAGTCTCTCGGATGGCGATACTGTACATGTACATGTACTGCGGGAATTTGACAACACTAGTATAAATTCAATCTTACAGAATGTGTGGGCGATCTCCAGCGTCTCCTTAAGTGACAAGATTATTAATAGTATAATTCTCTGAGATATATTTCAGAGCAAAGACACGATTGCCATTTTCCCATAATTTGACCTCTTGGTAATTTATGTACTGTTTTGTTGATACCATAAGATAGTCTTCACTTTATCTTAACCCTTTCGCGAGTTAACCCTTTCGCGGATCCACCAGGTAGGTGAGGCAAAAAGTATAAAATCCGCTTCAAAAGTTATAGATCAAACGAATGTTCTAGCAGTTATAAGTATACTTAAAGTGTGTCTGGCGCGCTACAACATTGTTAGCATGCCGTGGGCCGGAGCTGCACGCCGGCGCACGAGCGTATTTGCATTGTTTTAGTGACTGCATGCGGTGTTATCGATTGTGCTGGAGTAATAATGTAACGTGGAAGGTCCCTTAAATCTTGATTCGGTGATAAGCGCAGGCCTCTTGAGAATAGGTAGTGTGTCAAGAGAAAGTGCAAAATGCCTATTCCTACGTTTTCAGAATGCCTAGTTTTGGAGACCACTCGTGGTATATTTTGTACTACATTTTGTATGGTCGCCACCTTGGTGCCGAGATGTCGTTCCCTAGAGCATTAAGTCTGCTGTAGGCAAATGGCCAGCGTACGCAAATACCCCCTGGGAATCGCTTCTGCCATTTTTTGGCCAAACACCACCCTGGTTCGACACCAAACTGAAAACACGGTCCACACTATATGGTAGTTGCGGTCGTTTATGGCTTGAGCGCACTCGTCACTGCTTCCGCTCCATGTAGTACAAGTATGTGCCTGCAAGGGCAGTACTAGACATTTGCCGGTCTAGTGGTTAAAATGGCTCAGCTGAAGTATGGGCTGGGAAGAGCCGATGGCAGACCTGTACTTATTCTTTCTACAAGCCGATGCCAATATAATGAGTAGGGGTTTTAGAAAGTGGGTTACCCCCAAAAGCTACAACCACCCCGCCGACAGCGAGTAGCTTAGCATTTGTAAAGCGCGTCATTTTACTCACTGGGTTTGATGCAAACCACGGAGTGCCCTCCGATCTGCATGTATAAGCTGCGTGTCAACGCCAGATTTGTCGAATACAGTCTATGACATACCTGGACTATTTTGTTAGGCAGTTGCGCCTGTTGTGGCCGCATTAACCGCAGTTTGATAACTTGCTGGTTGGCTTCACTTTGCCTACTTTTATGCCTATTAGACAATCGCCTCTCCTTATTCCCCATCACTTACGGTATATTTCATGCATTTTAGTTCGGAGCGTGCGTACCCTTGGCGATGATACATTAGCCGCACGTGGTGAACACGGAGATGCCGTTCTGCACAGTGCCCCCCCCGTGCTAGATGGGTCTTCTCGTACTGGGCGTGCACTTCACGTTTGCAACAATCAGTTGCTTAAAAAAAAGGTTCCTTTTGTCTCCAGGGGTAGGATAACGAGTCTCGTGCGCGTACGGGTAGGCTCAACTTTAAAAATAAAGTTTGAAGGCTGCAGAGGTGTAGACGTAAATCCAAGAGCAGCATGATAAAGAGGAGGTCCTAGATAATCTATATTTTGTTTTTCAGCGTTGTCCGGGGGGTTATCGTGGAGAAAATGAAAGCTGAAGTCAGGTGATGTGGTAGATTTCTTCAAAATATAGTTCTGAAAGCTGCAATGATGCAATCGACCAGCGAATTAGTGGAAAAGAAAGCTGAATGTCTGGGGAAGCTGAATGATATCGACATCGGTCAATGCGATAAGTTCTTGAGTCAAACGAGCGTATCAAACATTCCTACAAATACCTCGTAGAAAGTGGAGCGATTCCCGCAGCATTCTGCCCCCCCCCCCCCAAAATAGATTTGTGACATCGTCTCAGAATCTAGGAAATTATCGTCCACCCGCAGCCATTTGGGACTACCGATTCCGCACTTTCAGCACTATGGGCGACGCAGGAAGTCCGGCGCTCGTACTCGCTCTTGCTCTCGCCGCGGAAGGCTTGGAACAAAAGAAGAAGCGACAGCGTGGACCTAACTACCTCACAAGAGCTGATCTGCACCCACAGCCACGCCATGGGACGGGTTGGGAGGCAATCTATCGTGCTGGTAATGATAAGGCCTTCATCAAAACTACTGGATTTGATGTACGCTCATTTCATTTCTTGCTGGATCGCTTCGAACCAGGGTGCGTCTCGCGAACGAACGCACAGACTGCTGTGGTATGATTAATCCTGTTACTGTGAGCGCAGATGGAATGCCACTCCGATACCAAGGCCAGACGTGAATGACATCGGGGAACCGAGACCCGAACGTCGGTCACTCTCTCCGGCAGCTGCGCTGTCGCTTGTTCTGCATTATCTTTGCTCTTCGATGGCGGAGCATTCACTTCAAGCGATTTTTGCCGTGACGCCGTCAGTGTGTACCCGCTATTTGCACTTCTCTTTGCAAATTCTGTCGGACGTTTTAGCGACGATGCCAGAGGCGACAATTAGTTGGCCACAGCACGAGTCGGACTTTGCCGACTACACCGAAATGATAAAACTTCGCCACCCATTAGTCGAGAAGGGATTCTGTTTCGTGGATGGCCTCAATATACCGGTCGCAGTCTCCAGCGACGAAAACGTTCAAAACGCTTACTACAATGGGTGGACGTGCAGCCATTATTGTTCAAGTGTCATGGCGTTTGCCCCTGATGGATGCCTCATCTTCTGCTGCTTAAATGCCCCGGGGAGTTGGCATGACGCTGCGGTTGCTAGGCATCTGTATGACAAACTGCTTCGTCGGACCCCTGACGATTTTTATGCCATTGCTGACACCGCATTTCCCCGCAATGAAGCTCGTCTGAGTGGTCGCATCAGGACACCACTGAAGAAAGACTCCATTTTACCGCGTCGTCTTCAACAGCAAGGACGTATTGCAGAGTACCGCCGCCTGATGATGTTTAACTCGCAGCTTGTATCATCTCGCCAAGCCGCCGAATGGGGTATGAGAGCTCTTCAAGGCTGTTTTGCTCGCCTCAAGATGCCGTTACCTGCTGATGATCACAAGCACAGGCTGATCATCCTCCAGACCTGCATGCGACTCCACCAAGTTCGGACCCGACTTGTCGGGATCAACCAAATTCGTACAGTCTACGAAAAAATTTGGAGGGGTGACGATCCGGCTGGTGCTATGGTTTACGAAGACTTCTCTCGGATGATGTTTCGCGAAATCGAGAGCAGTGACCGCATTGCAAGGTACTACCGCATCAATCCGTGAATCATTAACGACTCCGTTGACGGATAAATGCTGGCTTTGAAATTTTACGTCGGTCCTACCACTACTGCCGCTTACGGCTAAACCTAACACAGATACGCTGTTTTGCCAGCAATTTAATGCTTACGAAGCTCGCGTTAATGACCCCAGTGGTAGTCATCCCCATTCCAAGACTCACGCGCCATACCACGCGCTGCTGTGAGCTCTGAGTGAAGCCGCGTACATTGATGCTCGAGGTTTCTGTTTTTTTCACGTTCGACTTCCAGCTTGTCTTTGAGGCTGGTATATTTGTCTTTCAGACGCCGTATTTCTTTCTCAAGTCTCTCCGCATTCTTTCGCTCAGTCACGGCTGTTTCCTTGACGGTGTCAAGCTGAATTTGAAGCAGTTTTTCTGCGGCGCTCTTCGCTCGAGCTCGAGCTAAATCATCTAACTCGCCCATCACAGCATCCGCCATTGTTTTGGGGCGCTTGTTCCCCGATGTTTTGGTGTGCCGCGAGCTCTTCGTCTTGGTTCCACTATTGCTTGCAGGCGGAGGACGGCTTTTGGTGGATTGGTCACTATCCTGACGAGCAACTGACCCTCGCTTGCGCGACGCATGTCCAGTCGAGGTACTGCTACCTGCTTGACGACTGGGTGCACCACGCTGAATTGACGTGGAAACTTGGGTTGCGGGGGACTGAGTATATGAAGTTCGTGAGCGTGGTCGAGGTTGACCATCGAGGAGGTCATTGCGCCTTGATTGATGCGTCGAACTATTAGTGCTCTGTTTGTTGCATCTGCTAGCTGTTCTGGAGTAACCGGCTCGTGACGAATCATCGGGTCGAGTCGAAGTTGAAGTTGCCGAAACTGGCGGCGGATCCTCCCTCTCACAGCCATGATAGTACTCCTGCTGTTGCTGGGTGAGTTGGTCGCCGGAGTCTTGTTCCGCACCTTCGCCTTGATTTTGCAAGTAGCCACGCTCCCGGTTTTCATCTGCATCCCAACTCGAGTAGCCGTTACGCTGAATTGCTGGTGTTTCACGATGCTGTCGTATATTAGAGCTAGCGTCGTCGGTATACGTGTCGCGAACCGCATACTGCTCGGAGGGGGCGTGATTCAGCAGACGAAGCATTGGAAACTCGTCACTCGAGCTCAATATTTGGTTCTGCAGTCGATGGGCTTGGCCTTCACGAGCTGAGACAGCTGAAACACCAGCGTCACGAGGAGGAGGCCGTGAAGCCGCATGTCGGTCCGCTGGTGGGGATGTAGGAGTCAGCGACAACGCGAAGGCGGCCGCAGTCTCCTCCGTACATGCCTGGCTTTGAGGCGCGCTGTTGGCAGAGGCTGGAGTGGCTTCATCATTATTCTGCGAAGCATCGTCAGTCGGCGCGCGTCCACCAGCCTCCGCGGAGTTGCCGTCTTCGCTGCTGTTCCCGTCGTCAATGTTTCCGTCGTGCAACACACTCTCTTCGATCGCAAGCTGGATCCGTCGTGCTCTGCGTACGTAGTCTGGACAGCTCGCATCCCCAGTCGGTTTCGGGCAGTTTAATAATGCCTGGAACTTCTTCTTGATCGAGGTGATGTCACGGACCGCCCGGTGTGTTCGCTCGGCGTAGATGAGGTAGTTCTCCAGCACCATGTCCCACTCGTTGGCTCCGGTCGGCAAGACGCGTGCGATCTCATCCAGGAGAGCGGTCAAGTCTTCCTTTGAGTAGTTCTCGGGTCCTGCGATTCTGCCGCGGCGGCTCTGCGGCATCGTCGTCTTCTTGCACACGTGAAAGCGCGCCAAATTGCCGCGTGAGCTGGCAAATGCGGAAGTGGCTAGCTTGAAGATCTGTTTTCAGAGTCATTTGGTTGGGGGCTGTCCAGAAAATATAAGATATTGCAGTCTGTTCCGTCACAGACCGTCTGTGCGAGGGGGGGTACCCCTCGCACAGAATCTGAGTCTGTGCGAGGGGTCGACCCTTTTGGGAATCCTAGTCGTACCGTCTATGCGCGTTTTTTCCCGGATCTTGGTTCTGTTACGTCCAAAACGGCTGCGGGAATCGCTCCAGTATGATCGTTTTCTCTAATCCTGAATCCATATCCATTGCTTTGTTTTTGTCCACCATATGCAATTCTATACAAATATTTATATAAAACTGTCGGAGCTCGCGCGTACGGGTAGGATTGTACCCATGCTACCCGTACGCTTTTGACCTGGAGACAAAAGGTTAACAACATAGGAGAACTCAGCTTCTGTCATCGTGCTGACGGTGTTGCTTGAGCTGAGTTTGTGAAAGCTTAGACTGTGAGTGGAACTATGCGCTGATGTTCGCTTTAATCGCTGGTTTAGCAGCGATTTCACCTGTGATCCCCACTGTAGTCTTGCCTTCTGAGGCAGATAAAGAACCCACGACGTTCTGCGCTCGCCAACTACGCGAAGGAAGATCAGCTGCAGGATAAATAATACGATCGCTCTGATAAAGTCTCCAAGGAGAGCAGTGGTTCATCACTTTGACTTAGAAAATGTATACGTTCTGCGTGTGGAGCAGTGGTTCGTCATTTTGACTTGAAAATTGTATACGATCTGCGTGCCTATTTAGGAATGCTTTCCTACGGCTTTGGTACAATTTATCACGGCATACCTATTTGGAATTTTACCAAGTGCCTATCTGACATCAAAATAGGCAGGTAGGTATTTTTGCCTATTCTCAAGAGGCCTGGATAAGCGAACGTAGAAGTGAAAAGAGTGATCGGATAGAGCTGGTATTCCGCGTCAAATACATCGCCAAATGCGTAAGAACGCTGACAAATAGCTGATTGCTGGTTGCAGAGACATCGGCTAGCCTAGGCTAGATAAGATGGCGAGGAAGGCGTATTTTCCTGATGTAGTGTGTGTAAAGATAGAATCTACGGGAGGTGGTGAGCGCACTCGGCGCTCACTTTCGATCTCTCCTCCCGCAGCTAAAACCTCCAAGGCCTTCTCCCTTCTCGGACATTTCACAAGCAGCAATATGTCGACAAGCTATTTTTACCTTCGTCCAGGCGTCTTTGGTGTCGTGGGTTTCGCGTACGGCACGGCGGAAGGCACTGGCGCTCGAGGTGGCAAGGTGAAGGTGAAGCTGGTCACAAGCGGTCGCTGGTCGGAGGAGCAGGGACAGTCTGTCGAGTTGACCGGTGACGAGGTCGCAGCGAGAACTGTCACCGCCGAAGAAGCTCTTAATGGAGCCGGAACGTTCGTGGGTGGCGTCATCTTTACCTCTCGGGTCAGGCCGGGAGGTGCCCGGGTTTGGGATTATGGTCTGGTGACTGGCTACACGTGGTGCACCCAAGAAATGCGAGGTCTATTAGATATGAACTTTGGGGGGACAGCGGCGACCATTGTGTACACGCCAGACTCGACTCAGGACGTCGCAGTCGAAATCTACGCCTTGCAGCCTTGTGGGGGGCTGAGTACAAGCCTCGTCATGGCCTCGGAAATGAAGAAGCAGCACGAGACAATTTACAACAAGTTCAATGGAATTGACTGCCCTGCCACTCGGGACTCAAATTTGCTGATGGCTGACTTAGCAAAAAGGCCCGTGGATGAAGCTCGACTGGTCCCGCTTCTCGATATCACCAGCTTTGAGGTGACCCAAGTGGCGGTCCGACACATTTTAGACTACGTCTTCTACAAAGAAGGCGGGCGCACTCACCCCAACGGACTGGAATTTGGTGATACCATTTTTGACGAGGCCGAATCGCAAAGAATTCTTCCAACAGCGACAGCTTCAAGCCGATCCCAGAATCCCTCGGGGACAGAAATCGTTCTAAGTGACGGTCTTAGCGACTCGGATGAGGATGAGCACGTGGTCGGGGTCCCAAGACGCGCTACACGTGAAGAGGGACCACCAGAGCCGAAGCGAAGGCGTCAAACAACAATTACGGACGGCAGAGCTAACCCGGTATCTATGTCGCAGGCTCCTGTGCTACCGGAGGCATCGGGACTACGTCTGGACCCCGATGTTGATCAATTAATTTCACTTCACCGCTCTGGGGCAGTGACGGACGCCTCGGCTCAGGGAGTATTTAATCGCGCTGACGGACCGACCGGCAAGGCTCATTTTCAGCCCACAGGTATGCAGACGACAGTCCACTTAGCTCTCGTGAACGGTAAGTACGCGTCAATATCAGCGCAGCAGTTTGTGGAATTTGTCCAGGTGCACTGGAGGAAATTTGGCTTCTTCCCCCACCCTGCTGTCCTGCGTGGTCTTTTTGGATGGGATTTTGGTACAAGAGGGCTCTCCATCCTGCACTTTGTTCGCATTACGGAGTTGGAAAAGCGAGAACTGGTGAGAAAGAGCGACATGAGCAATTTCTCCAGGAAGAACGCTCTTCCGCTGCCGATCGGGGCAGACAATTTAAACGTGATAGCTGGCGCGCTAGACGTTCTTACGATCGTTGCTAGGCAGCTGTATCAACCAGTGGTGCACGAAGCACTAGAAGGAGCATCGACGTTCCTAGCCGAATTGCGCGTTAGTGAGCTCCCGACAACTACGGCAGCCCTGACAGAGATCACAGCTTGGATCGATGACCGATTAGAATTGTTTCGAGTCTTCATCGCGGATGAGAGCTGGGCACAAGCATCAGTTATCAAGTCGCATTTTACTGCTTCACACGAGTCGTTTGTCAGGGTCCACCAAATGATTCTCCGGCAGGATGTTGCCTCCGCGTTGAAGTCGACTAGACCCAGCACAAGTCGCAGCGAACGAGGTCAACGAAGCTCCGGACAAGATAAGCGAGTCTTCATACCTATCGAGATCCGCAAAGCGCTACCGAAGCAAGGCAACAAGCAGCTTTGCCTGCGCTTCCTCTCGACTCAAGGCTGCCGTGGCAAGAATGGGAACTGCATCATCAGCAACTTATGCCATTTCAAACCGGCAACCTTGCCTGACAGTGTTCGCGAGTTTGTTGTCAATAATTAGGGTGGGCTAGCAGCGGATATGCAATGAGGATGCCGGGAGGAGATTCCAGGTTCGGTCCCTCCGACGGTGAAGGACCACGTTTTACATAACCCACCACTAAAAAGACATTTGCTTCAAGGCGATCAAGCACCGCTCAAATTACCGGCTACTCCCTGCCAGTGTCCTCAATTATCGCCGCCGCCTAACGAAGATCGTACTGGTACGAACTCCAAGACCGGGATCACAATTGCCGGACGGACGTTGTGTCCTTCGGTACTTGGACCGCTCGAACAGTTCATACCTTCGAGCTCGTCCACCCTCGGGCCGCTCAACAGGTCATTGCCTTTGAGCCCGTCCACTCTCGGGCCGCTCAAAAGGTCTTTGCCTTTGAGCCCGTCCACCCTCAGGCCGCTCCAGCTGTCCATACTTCTGAGCCCCTCCACCATCAGGCCGCTCGAGGAGTTCGTACTTCCGAGCCCGTCTACCAGCAGGCCGCTCGGGGAGTTCGTACTTCCGAGCCCGTCTATCCGCGGGCCGCTCGAGGAGTTCAAACTTCCGAGCCCGTCCTCACTGGGACCACTCAGCAGGCCCCTGCCTTTGAGCACGTCCATTTCTAGCCCATCGAGCCATCCCAAAAGCGAAAGGGAGTTCACGAGGGAGCGCCGCGACGAAGCCCCGCCATCCGACCAGCCATCACTCAACGAATTCGTGGTCAGCCAGCGGAAGCGCCTCGAAAATACCACCTTGATTCGTCAAAGGCTAGCTCAATTGCATCACGAAGTGGCGGACTCTGAATTCAACAAGGCATTAATTCAGCAAGGGCTGGTACCTCCGACCCGCACGCCGAGTTCGGTCACGGAGAACGGTCGGTCGACATATTTGCTAGACCGTCAGAAGCAAACCGTATACAGTGAGTTTATTCGGCGCTCGGGACTGCAGTTGCCGGCATTTGTCCGCTTACTGCGAGGTGAGTCCGTCGTCGACCCCCGTCCGAATAAGTCTCTGGAAGAGCCTTTTGATGATACCACTTGGAGAAACTACATATATCGACCCCAATGGGAACGTATCGTGCGCCACGGCGTTACTCCTACATGGAAAACGACGTTCAAGCCACAGTCAGCAGCGCCAGCAAATCATGGCTCAGCTAGTCGAGCCCTCAATATCATTGTCAAGCATCTTCGCGCAGGGCAAGACTCGAGTCGCTACCTCATCTTGGACATTGATCTGCTCCCGTCATTACGGGACGTCACGTGTAGTCCGTTCGGAGCGGTACAAAAAGGCGATGTGGATCTCTGCGTCGATGCTCGAATCATCCATGACCTTTCCTTCCCTCCTGGTGAATCTGTAAATGATAACACGGAACCGAATAACGAGGTGGACGTGAGATACGACGGCCCTGATGCCTTGGCTAACCGAATTATTGATATTGCGGATGTATTTCCTACATTACAGCGAATGCTGACCGGTGATGTGAATGGAGCGTTCCGCAATATTCCTATGTCTGCTGATCACGTTGGACGATTTGCCGGAACCATTGCTGAGCTTGGTGTGCTGGTCATCGATTTGTGTTGCCCATTCGGCTGGAAGAATTCGCCGTCATCATATTGGGTTGCGGGTGGAGCTATCGGGCATTTATATGCCAGTTCAGCCCCTTCCTGGCCGCTACAACCCGCGGAAGCAAAGACAAACTTCGATGCGAAGACGTGGTGCGATGACCACATCGCCATTGAGCCAGATATTGGTTCGCGGCTGAGCGAGGCTGAGTTGACACTCCGTTCAGCAATGACCACTATACTAGGACCTGAGGCATGCAACCAGAAGAAATTCACGAACTGGTTCAAAACTGGTCGCGCATTGGGTCTCGACTGGGATCTGGCTGCTCAAACTGTCTCGATGCCACCGGAAAAAGTGACAAAAGCACTAGGGCGCCTTCATACCATGTGCGCCCGGACGAAAGCAACACGAACCGAATTGCAGAAGCTTCTTGGCAGTCTTCGTCACGTGGTTACATGCATCAGACCGGCAGCACCCTTTTTCCAACGGGTTGCAGCTCTTGCACGCAGCGCACCACGGTTCGGATATGTGGCCGTTTCTGAGGACGCCAAAGATGACCTCCGATGGTTCGAGGTCATTATTCGAATCGGAAGATTAAACGCGATTCCTCTCGCGCGTTTCACTTGCCGCCATGCTCCTGACTACCACATCCAAATGGACGCAAGTAACCAAGGGCTGTGTGCTTTGTTTCCGACACGAAGGGAATTCCTTCAAGTAAAATTCACGGTGGAAGAAGCACAGCTCATCCAACACTGCAATGATACAGGCGACAACACGTTCTGCATTAACGTACGAGAATTGATGAGTGCGGTTTTTGCGGCCCTAGTTTGGGGCCCTGTGTGGAGGAATCCCAGTGCTAAAATCGATTCCCATGTGAAATTTTGGATCGATAATACCTCAGCTGTGGCGTGGAGCAACCACAAGTCGAGTCGAAACAGTTTCGCTCAAATGCTGCTTCGCATTCTCTCCATATGCGAAGTCCAGTACGGGTTCTATTCATCAGCCGCTCACGTAGCCGGTGTGGACAATACCATGGCAGACGCAGGCAGCAGGGCGTGGTTGTCGCCCTCTTTGGCTATTACGTTTGCTAACTTGAGCTATGAATGGAAACAGGTTCAGATCCCGGACGACTTGCGCGATCTCTCGAAGCTTTGGGTGCGCTATTGCGAGCAGGGGCTTTAGCCCAATCGTCCAGAAAACACTATTCGCGGGCGTGGGAACAGTGGTCGGCTTGGTGCAGCATGATGAAGTTTAGTCCGTGGCTATCTTCTGCTGATATCAACATGAACGCAGAGCAGCTTGGCGCATTTGCTGTGTACCTATGGAAGTACGGCATGAACAGGCGTCAACGCGGCAATACTTATTCAACGATTTGCACAAAGTTGTGTGATGTGCGGTGGTTCCACCGCAATACGGCTGGTTATGATCCGGGCGTAAATGCAAGCCATGCCATCCTACTGCGCGGCATTCGGCGTTTTACCGATCCGGTTGTCAAGCAGCAGCCCCTGACCGCGCGCCTTCTCCGATCGATCTTTGGATTTGTTGATCTGACACGGCCGCGCGATCAACTCCTGTGGGGCGGTCTCCTGCTTGGGTATTTCTTCCTGCTCCGGCGATCGGAGTATCTTTTCATTGGTAGACGAATCCATAATTATGTCCTACGACTTTCAGCAATTCAATTTCTGGACGACAACGAGCAGATCACAGAGCCAAAGAAAGCAAAAATGGTGGCGATCAGTCTGAAAGGTGCGAAAAACAATCAGTTCGGGCGAGAGGAGTCGAGATTTCATTACAAGTCGGGCGACAAAGTAATATGTCCTGTCAGAGCAGCACGATGGGTCCACAAAGCTGCTCGATCTTTCGGCACACGAGCAGATGATCCCGCGCTGGCAACACGACAAGGGGGGATAACGTCAGCAGAGATCGCAAAAATCGTCAAGCAAGCTGCCCAGAGTTCCGGTCTCGACCCCGAGCGATTCTCAACTCACTCAGTCCGCATCGGAGGTGCAACGGCGTTGCTCAATTCCGATCGGCTTGTCATCAAGCTGCTTGGGCGGTGGTTATCAAACGCGTTTGAGGAATATCCGGTCCTGTCCGCGAAAGGTTCTACAGGATTGTCAGAACAGATGTGCTGAGCACGATCAAACAATCTTCAACAATGGGCGGCCACGTTGGCCATTTCACATTGGGGGCAGCCGCCGCGCCACGCCCCTGGTGTGCGGGAAAATGAACAAACATTTTACCCCAACTCAACATCACTGGAAATTGCTGGTTGCAGAGACATCGGCTAGCCTAGGCTAGATAAGATGGCGAGGAAGGCGTATTTTCCTGATGTAGTGTGTGTAAAGATAGAATCTACGGGAGGTGGTGAGCGCACTCGGCGCTCACTTTCGATCTCTCCTCCCGCAGCTAACCCGCCGCGCCACGCCCCTGGTGTGCGGGAAAATGAACAAACATTTTACCCCAACTCAACATCACTGGAAAAGCTGTATGCGTGAGGTGTGGAAACTGGAGAGCGCTTCGGCTGACCTGTAGAAAATGCTGTTGTGGCAGATACGGCCAAGAAGCCGTGATGCTGCCCACAGACGTCATGAAGAGACTGACACTCTGGGACGTACTCTAGTGGCTGACCGAGTAGAGCACGGCGTACGCCGTCACGTCGATATGGCACTCGTCCAAGGCGATCAAGACATAGTTCGGGATGGCGGCCGCCCAGGAAATGTCGTTCATCGGCTGGCTGCCGACGCCGTCCAGGTTGGCACCCTGCAGCGCGCCGGTGTTACGGCAGATCGACTAAAAAATGTTGGACCAGAAGATGCCGACCGGAGTGACGATCAGCCAGCGCACACGCGGCCGAAGGGAATGAGAGCCTTGCCAAATCGCTTCGTGTTCAGCGGGTGCACGACTGAGTCGAGAAGCGGGGTGCAGATGACGATGGAGTTCTGGTCTAAGATGCCGAGCATGACGCCGGGGATAGGAGGGCTGCCCGGGTCGCTGGTGTCAAGACGCAGGTCGCACTGGTGCGTAATGGACTGGAAGTTGGCGTCGGTCTAGCCATGCACTGCCCGATAATGGTGTATGCAGCGAACGGCAAGCCGCTCACGAGCTTCTTGTAGCTCTCAACCTGGACGTCATCAAACTCGCCACGCTGACTCTCCATCAAGATGTCGAGGAAGGACGTGTCGTGCGCGCCGCATATCCAGGAGATCACATCAGTCACGACAAGAGAAACAGCAGAAAGGAAGGCGCAGTGACAACAACAGCGCTGTTGCGAGACATGCGTACACTCTTCTTGAGCAGACGCAGCAGCATCGAAATGATGGTGTCCTTGGGATGAAGGTCGCGTAGCGTGGCGATCCGGTGAACCAGTGCAAGGACAAGTTCGTGGAATATGCCATCACGAGGCACGAGGAAGAGCACGTTCCGATCATGGGGTTGCGACCAGACCTTGGAGACCATCGCTCGGCGTGCGAGCCCAACTTTTGCCTCCCGAAGCTTCCGATGTCGCCAACTTCTTGACGAGGCTCCTAAACAGAGCGAGGGGTTCTGGGCGTCTCCTCTGACCAGCATCAACGAGCACAGAAGCCTCTTATCGATTAACCCAAGCCGTCTCCACGTCGGTCGTGTGGCGACGATCAGTTGGCTCAGCGTACGCTCCTGTAGTTTGCGAACTGGTTTTAGAAGTGTGAAATGGAATCATTTGCAGTTGCACGCCTCATGCCTAGTGGTTATATTACGCGCAACGTGTCTCTCTTGATACAGCGGAGACGATATTTCGCCTGACTGTCTGTAAGTTGCGGCTCGGTGAATGCTTGGTGAAGTCTAACCAGAGCTGCTTTGGGTTTTATACCCTGGTTCTCGCTTACTAAAGACTCCAATAAAGATATTTCATCTGGCTTTACTAGCAGCATGGGTCAAGTCTCACGCACTGTTCCAGCCACTAACACGAAATATGGAGCCTCGACAGTTCTGGAGCCTCTGCTGCAAGCATACTACGGAGGCTGTCGTGTTCGTGAAGTGAACACTACGGGCGTCTACATCGAAGACACCTGCGAAGTCTCCAAACATTGGGCTACGTACGGATTAATGGTGCAATCCCCCGACGATATCCCTCTGTGCAGCACCAAGGATGTGTGCATTCACAACTACTTCAACAGCCAGTGGGAAGGACTGGTGGGGGTGGACCCTGAAAATCCCGATCGAGTAGCGCTCTATCTCAACACCTTTCGCAGTCGATACGGCGACAGCGTTGGGATCAACGTTTTGCCTGGAATCGTCGTCATGCAAATGCTCCTAATGGGAGTCGTAAGTCTCTACCAGGTGATGTCGCACAGGCGATCCGTGCTGCTGACGCAGATATGGGCCTACCGATGCCAGAACGGCCGTATGCAGATTGTGTACCTTACTCAAATCACCTACCACTTCTACTACAACTCGGACTTGTACATGCTTGGGCTCGCGACCGGTACACTCACGGGTGAATCAATCGCGAATTTGACGTGCTGCTTCTTCGCCTTCTCGTACTCGCTAGTGAACATGGTGAAGGCTCGCTCGGGTGACCAGCGCCTTGATAGACACTTTCGACTTATTTGGGAGGCCATGCAGCTCGGCGTCACACTTTGTGTGGGATTGATTCTGCTGACCGTGCAGCGGACGCCGTTGGTGGCAATTCTCACGAAAAACGCCGAGATTTTACGAAAAACATCAGCCCGTGGCGCCAAGTACTGCGGGTTGAACGATTCGTGTATTCTTTTCACGTACAATATGCCTTCGGTCGTGGTAATTCTGTCCTTAGCTCTGGGTGTAACCACAGTCATCGTCTCTTTCATCGCCAAACTTTTGACTTCGAGTGTGAATGGCACAAACAGCACGAACTTAACTAGTGACAGCAAGGTCGCAGCAGCTGGAATTAGCGCCAAGAAGAAGACGATGTACCAAGACAACTCGACCACGCTCGATGAACTCACTTCGTTCGAAAGGAACTGCATTGGGGGTCAGTTCTCCAAGCTGTTCCAAGACTGCGACGATATCGCCTACGTCTCGTACAATGGGAAGAAATGCATCACGGCCGAGGCACTGCTGCTAACCGGGTATCTCTACCATGGCGAGCACATCTACCAAGCGACGTCAGTGCTGCTGCTGTTGGTGGCGCGATTGGTTCCAAGAAGAATGCTACGAACGTTCAACGTGCTTTTGCTCCGGTGGCGTGTAGACCCACAAGAAGGCACGCTTACACACCCGCTGTCGTGCACTTGGTACACTGCGAGTGCCGAGAACCACAGACTGGGAATGGCGACGCCAATATCCTAGATCAAAAATGAGCTCGAACTTTTATCACTAACAGCGCCCAGTCCTAAATCCATTATTCATTCTCTTGTTTACGTAAGTTATATATGGGGTATCCTGTCAAAACGTCGGCGAATCGGCTTATGCTTTCCGGAATCGGCGTATTCCCCGCCGTCTGTAACACACGTAGTTACTTAACTTGGCTATAGAGCATTCAGGAATCGAACCCTTCCGAGAAGGCGTAAGTGTCGGCAGCCGACGAAAAGTCACCACTCCGATTGGCTGGAAAAACTGAAGAAGTATATCTCGTGCAAACATGGCTGATGGAAGATCGCAGGATGCAGCGAAAGTGAAGGCAATACGCGTCGCGTGTATCTCTAGCGAGACTAGAAATAAGTATTCTAGCAGCATTAAGAGCATCAAAAAGTGGATAAGAGACGTATATGCGCTGACTCTTGATGGCCACGACAACAAAATAATGCACGAAGATGATGGGGTTAATCTGAACGAGTTCACCCCAGGGATATTTGTGGAGTCAACTTTAAAATTAAAGCGAGTACATGTAAACGTAAGCGCAGAGCGAGCCAGCTAAAACTTAGCACACCTCTGAGACTGATTCGCCATGGTGAAGGCTCCGGCGGAGGGCGCTCGTTTCCATTCAAGCGGCGAAAGTATCACGCCTCCGTAGACGATGGTGTCGACCAGCCCCCACCGACTGTAGTAGCAGCGACAATGCACTCTTCGTCGACAGCAGCGTCAACGCGCTATTCGACGACAGCATCAGCAGCAACACAGCCACCTTTGCTGACAGCAGCAGCGGTAATGCACTCTTCGTCGGCAGCGCGCCATTCGACGACGGAATCAGCAGCGATACAGCCGCCTTCATCGACGACAGCATCAACAACAGCAGCGACACAGCCACTTCGAAGTCGGCAGCAGCAATAACGCATTTTGTTTACGTCGGCGGCACCGGCGCAGCTACCTCTGAGCAACGCGAATTTCGTATGAAGCTTGCGCTCGAAGAGCTAAACGAAGTCAAAATAACTCATATATACAATAGCACATATCAGTACACATTAAACACCACTGTAACAGCATCCACGCACGATCACCCTGCACTTATTCGTAGCATAAAGCCCACGGCAAACATGAGCGAGAAGTGTGTCAGCTAAGCTGACTCAGCTCCACTTCGGTGCCAGGCTGAAGCTATTTTTAACCAATAGAAGTGCTTCCTTGAATCGTCGGTCTGAGGGACTTACGTTTTCTCAAGTCAATACATTCTCTTGTTTACGTAAGTTATATATGGGGTATCCTGTCAAAACGTCGGCGAATCGGCTTATGCTTTCCGGAATCGGCGTATTCCCCGCCGTCTGTAACACACGTAGTTACTTAACTTGGCTATAGAGCATTCAGGAATCGAACCCTTCCGAGAAGGCGTAAGTGTCGGCAGCCGACGAAAAGTCACCACTCCGATTGGCTGGAAAAACTGAAGAAGTATATCTCGTGCAAACATGGCTGATGGAAGATCGCAGGATGCAGCGAAAGTGAAGGCAATACGCGTCGCGTGTATCTCTAGCGAGACTAGAAATAAGTATTCTAGCAGCATTAAGAGCATCAAAAAGTGGATAAGAGACGTATATGCGCTGACTCTTGATGGCCACGACAACAAAATAATGCACGAAGATGATGGGGTTAATCTGAACGAGTTCACCCCAGGGATATTTGTGGAGTCAACTTTAAAATTAAAGCGAGTACATGTAAACGTAAGCGCAGAGCGAGCCAGCTAAAACTTAGCACACCTCTGAGACTGATTCGCCATGGTGAAGGCTCCGGCGGAGGGCGCTCGTTTCCATTCAAGCGGCGAAAGTATCACGCCTCCGTAGACGATGGTGTCGACCAGCCCCCACCGACTGTAGTAGCAGCGACAATGCACTCTTCGTCGACAGCAGCGTCAACGCGCTATTCGACGACAGCATCAGCAGCAACACAGCCACCTTTGCTGACAGCAGCAGCGGTAATGCACTCTTCGTCGGCAGCGCGCCATTCGACGACGGAATCAGCAGCGATACAGCCGCCTTCATCGACGACAGCATCAACAACAGCAGCGACACAGCCACTTCGAAGTCGGCAGCAGCAATAACGCATTTTGTTTACGTCGGCGGCACCGGCGCAGCTACCTCTGAGCAACGCGAATTTCGTATGAAGCTTGCGCTCGAAGAGCTAAACGAAGTCAAAATAACTCATATATACAATAGCACATATCAGTACACATTAAACACCACTGTAACAGCATCCACGCACGATCACCCTGCACTTATTCGTAGCATAAAGCCCACGGCAAACATGAGCGAGAAGTGTGTCAGCTAAGCTGACTCAGCTCCACTTCGGTGCCAGGCTGAAGCTATTTTTAACCAATAGAAGTGCTTCCTTGAATCGTCGGTCTGAGGGACTTACGTTTTCTCAAGTCAATACAATCTACTATCGGGTCTCACTTCAATGGGGATACCTACGGCAAACAATATCCAGCAGCTATCTGACACGGCTTCAGCACGATCCACACTTGATTCATGACGCGTGACCTGAAGAGATTTGAACCATGCTACTAGGCCAGGGTATCTCGTTGCCATGTCATCACTTCGCGAAATGCTGTGCCGAACTCAAGTGAAGACCTCAACGCGTGGGCGACCCGCAATATCAGTGCTGAAGAGCTTCACGTTGTTGCTTTTTGTTGGTGGCGAAGGTGGGCGAAATGGTTGAAGGGGCCAATATCGTGACGGCCAACTGCAGTGACCGCTGCGGTGAATCTACACCCTGCATCGTTCAAGTTGTGGATGGGGACTCAGACGAGTATTCGCGTCTTCAAGGCTATAGCAACTTTGAAAGTGCTACGTTCGTCCTCAACGACGGCTACAGTGCAGACTCTACTAAAAACATCCGTTGCGTTGATGACACCAAAGCACATTCGCTGGTGGAAACAACCCCGATCAAGTGCCTTCGACCCAGACTTCGCTATCAAAGCGACCCAAGTGACCGACGTCGCGATGGAAAGCCTGAACTTGCCGACTGCCTTTGACCGGCTCCTCGCATTTCTCGCAGCGACGACTACGCGGCTGCGTCTCGAGAACGACCTACTGACAGAGTTTCCAACGCTTTCTTTGCTTCCTCTTGAATCTCTTTCGAACCTGTGAGTATGGCTGCTGGTTCCTAGTCTAAAGGATATTTTCCCAAGCTTGTAAGTATGCTATTTGCCTTCTCTATCATAATTATTGACCGAATTTGTAGGGATTTGACCCACAATAATTTCTCCATCATTCCTGAAAGTATTTTCCTCTTGCGTCAGCTGGAACATTGTACGTGAATATGTTGAGCCGCTCGGCCAATGTGAAGAACTAACAGTTATTGGTGCATATATGAAAGGCAACGCTCCTTTACCGCGCGAATTCACAGGAAGCCAAGCTAACTTCCTCCGCAATTTGACGTGGGATTACAAGAAGAAGATTTTGGTGGTTTGAGCGGGTATAGCTCAGACCTGTATCAAATTCACGGAGTTTTGGTCTGCATCACTGACGCGGCGGAGAGATCTAGCGACGGAGATATATCCAGCAGGACACTGAAGCGTTCAGCAGTGGAACGAAAGTTGTACGGCTACTCGAACTCGTGCCCAGGACAATTTTCCGATGGCGTGCTGGCTGGTTGGGAGAAACAAAAGCAGAAGCAGAGTGGACCGGTGGGCTCTGACAATACGCCGACCAAGGAGACGGAGGAGTTAAGCAGATCGATATGGCAAGATTCACACCTACACTTGAAATTCAGCTAAAAGCCGAGGATATTGAAGACGTGAGAAAAATTGGCGGGGGAGCGTACGCATATGTGTGGCTTGTCAAGTACCTGAAGTATCGCGGTACGCAATTATTGGCCTCAAAGCGTTTGCGAAAGGTGTTCGAAACTCACCAAAACATGTAGGATTTCCTGGAGAAGATCAAAATGGTTGTGGGGTTTGACCACCCGAACATCGTGGAGTTGGTTGGAGCAGCCTGGACGATGGAGTCGAATGTGCAAGCACTCTCCGAGTACATGGGTGGAGATCTCCGTGAATTTCTCCTGTATCCGCACACGCCTCGCACGTGGACGACCAGAAAGTTAGAAATTGCTACCGATGTGGTTGAGGCGCTCGTGTACCTGCACTCGCTCAGTCCTCCAGTCGTACATCGCGATCTCAAGTCGCGCAACATTTTGGTTTCGAGAAAATGCGAGCAAAGCTGGCGGATTTTGGCGTATCTCGCATCATGTCAGAGGAGAATACGATGACACAAGGCGTGGGGACGAGTAGATGGGAAGCCCCTGAAGTGCTGGCGGGCAAGGAAAACTACAATCAAGCCGCGGCTTCGGAGTGGTGCTATCCGAACTCGACACACACGCTATCCCGTATGAAGACGCTCGAGGACCGAACAATAACCCGTTAGCAAATGTGGCTAAACTGCAGAAGATCGCGATGGGGGCCATTCGCCCCAGGTGTTCGCCACACTTCCCTCCAGATATTCGCGCATTGGCAGACCGTTGCCTGGCCCACGATCCGGATCATCGCCCCACGGCTTCAGAGGTAGCATATGCTCTACGGACAGTAGTGACCTTGTAGCTTGCAACGACATGGACCACTTGGACCATATTTTGAAGTCAAGTTCGTGCCAAATCCTATTTCAATCCTATTTCAAAGGACCACTCAACAACTTCAAACCACCTCCCTCGCAAAATTTGTAGGCTTAGCGCAGTTTTCAATGACAGAATTCCCAGACAATTCACTGCTGCGTACCGTATCACGCTTGTGGGACTTAGAGCACTGATTGTTGGACTGACGCCCTCCACAAATTGTTTTTTTTCTTTCGGACGAAATGATCGTAACACGAAATACTTGCAATATAATAGCGCAGTTACAGTCGAAGATTGGACACTGTCGATAAACGCGTCTTTGGGGTCTAATTTCTGCCATCAAAGGGATCATCAGAATGACGGGTCTGGTCTCAGGGTCTAACAAAAGCGATCGAAATGATCGATCTCAGAGCTTGAAGCCAACAAGGTTGACCAGGTCGGGATATTCTGAGGTTGATATAGTTGATATAGACGCCCTGGACAACGGCCCAGACTCGAAACGGCTATACTATCCTAGCAGTGTCAACCAAGCTCAGTTTTCTGGAGTCTGTCGAGTGGTCAAGTCCTTAGATGACTACAGGCGATAAATACAAGGTCGAGGCCGCGGGCAATGATGACTGGGCGACAGAGTATCACACGGAGCAGAAGCGGGAGCGCGAGGCTCATCGTTGGACGAATCTGTTCAAGCCGTCGGTCCTTGGGGCTTTTTTAGCCGTGGTGGGACGTATTGTGTTGTGGCCCCTAGCGTTGCTCGTGGTGTTCACATCGACCGGCTATCTATCACACGGCAACGTCCTTATTCTTGTCGACGACAGCGTCTACGCGTTTACAGAGCAAGACCCGACCATGGCTGGTGGATGCACTGGATGTCTCGGTCTCAACAAAGTATGTTTGATCAAATACAGCATCTTCGCGCAGGATGCGCTAATCGGTGCAACGGCATTTAAGAGCTTCGCCGGACGTGCTCCGGATTTGTCGCTGTACGACTTCAGCACGTTGAGCGCGGAAGCGCTCGAACTCGGAGAAAAACTCGACGCGAAAGGAGTTTACTGCCAAAGTGGCGTGAATGAGTGGGGGTCTATGACCGCAGGCATCGCTGGGAGTGCTCAAGATATTCTGGACGTCGTGGATACTCTGAGCCTCAACATCGCGCCGCAGTTCAGACGTGAGCTCGAAATTGCGGTGGCTGGCAAGGCTCCGTGTGAATCGGGCTGGAACATCTACACAATCACGCGGTTGTTTCTGTATCCGACTGTGAAGGGCAGCACCAAATTTGCCAGCATTCCTGGGATCGACTTCAATGTGTTTCCAGACTACACGGAATGCCGCCCCGACGTGACCATAGACGACAGTCTGGTTGGGTCCAAGCTCGCGCTCGCAACAAACGGTGAAGACCCGTTAGCTGTTATCCCCGATCTTCTAAAGCTGTTCCCGTACAACTTCGAGAGCAGCATTCCCGCAGTTTCACGCTCGGCTCCGGCCGGCACCATAAAGTACGCATTCAGCTCTGTGCTGCAGCCTCTTTTCAAAGGTTACTACGGTGGTTGCCGTGTTCGTGCTGTGAATTCCACTGGGGTTTTCATTGAGGATACGTGCGAAGTCTCAAAACGCTGGACTTCCTACGGTCTCATGATCCACTCGCCTGACGACATTCCCATGTGCACCACGGGCGACGTCTGCATTCACAACTACTACAATTCGATATGGGAGTGGGTCAACTACATCAATCAAGACAATCCGACACGCATCGGCATGAATCTCAACACGTTCCGAAGCCGCTATGGCGACACCGTTGCTCTCAGTGTGTTACCTGGCATCGTGGTCATGCAGATGCTTCTCATGGGGATGATCAGTCTCTACCAAGTGATGTCGCACAAGCGATCCGTGCTGCTCACCCAGATTTGGGCTTATCGCTGCCAGAACGGACGCATGCAAGTGGTCTACCTCGCGCAGATCACGTACCACATCATCTACAACTCGGACTTGTACATGCTCGGACTCTCGACGGGCACATTGTCGACTGAGTCCGTGATGAACCTCACGTGCTGCATCTTCACATTCTCGTACGCGTTCGTGAATTTGGCCAAAGCTCGCTCGGGCGATCAGCAGTTGGATCGCCACTTCCGGCTCACGTGGGAGACCATGCAGATTGTCATCACATCCACCGTGGCCGCACTTCTCCTGTCCGTGCAGTCGACTCCTCTGGGATTCATCACGGCACAGAACGGCGAAATTCTACGAAAGACCTCGGCTCGAGGAGCCAAATACTGCGGTCTAAACGACTCGTGTGTGGTGTACAAAACCAACTTGATCGTCTTCATCTTCATCTTCTCCGTCGGTTTGGGCGTCGTGGCCGCCGTTTCTTCGCTTATCGTCAAGCGCCTGAGCCCGAAGGTCAAGAGCGTCGTGCGTTCCGCCAGAATGTCGCTGTCGGGTTTAAGTAGCGGCGTCAAGCAGAGCCGTACCAGTCGAACCTCATTTCCGAACCCGATTGAAGCTGCACAGGTCGTTGATGCTATTGCGAAGAAGAAATCCATCAACGACGGGCTCACGTCCTTCGAGCGGAACTGCATCGGCGGCCCATTCCGAAAACTCTTCCGCGACTGCGACGACATGGCCTACGTCATGTACAAGGGCAAAAGATGCACGACCGTCGAGGCTCTCTTACTCACGGGGTATCTCTACTACGGAGAGCACGTGTACCAGGCCTCGTCCGTGATGTTGCTGCTAGTTGGACGCTTGCTGCCCAAAAAGATGCTGCGGACCTTCAACCTGCTGCTGCTGCGCTGGCATGTGGACAAGGAGACGGGGGCATTAAGTCAATTCATGTCCTGCCCTTGGTACGTTGCCAGCCAGGAGAGCCACACACTGAACGGGGCCACCCCCGTGCCTTAAAAACAAACTTTTTTTAAAAATTAATGACAAGAGGGCATGCAACAGCTTCAACATGTACATGTACTGAAATGACTGTGACTCTTTTTGTGGACAATATTTGTATCGGACTAAACCTTCACTCTAATCAAGTATTTGAGCCTCTCAATTTTTAGTCTTTGACCAAAATTAGACATCTCTATTTTTAGTCCGATGTTCATTTTTGATAAATGCACGACGGAGGCAATACGTTGACAAGCCGAGCCGGGGGCGGGCCGTCCTTCCCGCGGCATCAGAGCGAGGACCTGGAGACCGGCGCGGTGCGCGCGCGGCGGCCATCTGCCTCGCCTCGTGCTGTGGGAGCCAAGCGCCCGGCGTGGCACTACGCGGTGCCGCTGCTGCTGCTCGTGGCGACGATTTATTCGTTCTCGCAGGTTGACACAAAGGCGGCAGAGGCGGCGCAACCTCAAGAATGGTCCACCAAGACCCAAGGCGGCACGTTAACTGATATCGAAGGAAACGACTTAACAAATCAGGGAGATGGGCAGTCGTCCTTCTCGACGGACAAGGGCATTATTATGTGCATGCACGACGGCGCCGTCCCCATGGGGCTCTCGCTCGTGCGGGAGCTGCGCTGCTTGGGCAACCAGGAGCTCATCCAGGTGTACCACTGCTTCCCCGAGGAACTGTCCAACTCGTCACGGAAACTGCTGCTCGAGGCGGACAAGAACCTCGAGATTGTGGACGTCTGCACGGACCTCGTGGCTCAGGGCAAGCTCTCGGAGGACAGGGCCAAGCACTTCCGCAGCTGGTGGATCAAGCCCCTGGCCGTGTACCACACCAAGATCCGAGAGCTGCTGCTGCTGGACGTGGACGACATCTTCATGCGCGACCCGGCCGTGCTGCGGACTACTGAGGGGTACCAGCGCACGGGCACCACCTTCTTCTATGATCGGGTGCTGTCCAGCAAGGAGTTCTTCAACCAGGACGTGGACGGCCAGCAGTACCTCAAGAAGCTGCTCAAGGAGTTCGACTACGCCAAATTCGACCTGCCGCCGGGCTCCAAGCCTTCCGCGCACCTGAGTGCGCAGACTTCGTACGCGTGGCGCCGTCAGACGTCGCACGAACAGGATTCGTCGCTCGTGGCCATCGACAAGTCCCGCGCGGGTCCAGCCATGGACGTACTGTTTTTCCTGATCACAGAGCAGCATTTTGTTCACGAGATTTCCTACGGTGACAAGGAAAGTTTTTGGATTGCCTACGAGCTGGCTAAGCAGGAGTACTTCTTCACGCCGTGGGGAGTGGGGGACATTTCGTCCTCGACCAACAAGGACCTGGAGAAGCACGAGGACTCGCTCTGTGGCAGCATCGTGCAGTACATGCCCGTGGAGGACGAGACGCCCGAGCTGCTTTACGTGAACGGCAAGGCGCTGCTGAATCCGTTCCCTGTGGCCATGGACAAGCTCGGCACGGCCACCCACAACGTACTGTTCAACACGAACCCGACGCACCTCACGCCTCGCCAGAAGCGGAAACCCAACGGCCGCACCAAGACCGATTACAAGGGCGGCTACGCCATGGAATGTCTTGTCGGCTTCGGCTCCGAGCCACTCCCGGAGAAGTTCGCGCCCCAACTGTTGCGGCGGCGCATGTTCTACTTTGGTATCCGCATGGGGGTGCTCTCCGCTCTCGAGCAGTGTTTCCCCTTCGAAGGAATGAAGTAGGGGCCAAGTGTTGTCCGTTGCCCGGAATATGGTGTTGGAAAATGAATACATGCTGTCGTCAGCCCCAACAAGCGTTCGCTGCATACAACAACGTACCAAAAATCAGAGGACTGCTTGATAATGTTTTCTTGCTACAGTGGTGGCAGCGTTTCTATTGGCTCCCAACTTGCTGCGCGCCTCATCACCTCGAGATCGTCGTCACACAAATGTCAAAGGTTAATTGCTTGAGTTCTCCAACGTTGAAAGGTTTTCGCGATAAACGAGTTCTATCACTCGTAGCATATGGATACACCGTTCACGCTAATTTGTCGGACCCTGACTAATAGTGGTTTACGATTTTCGTAGTTGAAAAGCGAACAATTAAACAGTTCTTGTATCCGTAATATTTGCTTTCTTATAAATCTAAGACCGTGATTGGCTTCAGCTCGATGAGATCTGTTCAAATCCGCCGTCTTTGGGTAACTTTCAGCTCTTTCAAGAAAATTAGTTGTCCAGCGTGTCACGAAAAAGTACAGAAGTATGACTAATTGCGAAGCACGACTAAATAGCGTGAACGGTGTACAGTACCAGACAACGATTGACGCGCGCCGACACAAAGTTCGTACCACTTCAACTGGAGAATTCGTCTGAGACTTTGTCGAGAAACACTCGACGAGCTTCCACGACCGAAGCGGACTTCGCGGCCCCCCCACTCTTATCGCATTCATTACCCGATTTGTCTCCGCTTGAGCAAGTCGAGTACCAACCGGTCTCCGAATTTACCAACACACCGCCCCGCAGTCATGAAGTTCAGCATGTTCCTAGTCTCCGTACTTGCCGTCGTCGGTGTCGTCGCCGCCGTCGACCAACCTATCGTTGCCCAACCTGCGTTGAAGACGGCCGCCGAAGCGCTCGAGAAGGTGCAAGCGTCCGAACTGCCTGACGGTGTCACGCTCACAGGATCTACCGAGAAGATCGACCCGCCTGCCGGTGCTGCCGCCGCCATCGCTGCCAACGAAGGAGACGACAACAACAAGGACGACAAGCAGGAGCAGTACGGATGGGGTATGGGCCTTGGCGGTGGCTGGGGTCTCGGCGGTGGCTGGGGCAACTGGGGTGGCTGGGGCGGATTCGGTCCCTACCGCTTCGGATTCTCGTGCGGCGGCTACCCTGGCTGGGCTTATCCGATGGGCTACTGGAACATGTTCGGTGCTGGTCTGTACGGCGGCAGCTGTGGCCTTGGCATGCCTTTTGGCGGTCTCTACTACTGCTAAGCCCCGCACTAAGGTTCTTCAGATGTGTGTACCTAGGCACATTTGCCTGGAATAAAAACCAAAAACGAATACAATGGATTCTTTTCAAGCAGGATTTCACATTTGCACCTCGGACTAAGTTCTAAACTGGTTGAGAGCATCATAAGGACGATAAATTGCTGGATGTCGAGTCGGCTGTAGTAGTTTTGTTGCGTTTTTGTTGGGAGTGCATAATTTATCTTTGGATTTTTTCGTGTGAGCCAAGATATCTTGAGATTATCCATGTAGCAATCTTCCGATTACTCTCACGGAATGGTCGGATGTGGTTGTAAGTTATAACTTCTTTCAAATCAACAGAACTTCCGAATGCCTAAAACGGGCAAGCTCACTTACAATATACTACCGGCGGCGTGAAGGTTTGATTTATTTGTTTTACTCGGAATCCATTTTTCACGAACAGAACCCACGCGCAAAAATACATACAGTACACGCATAGATTCTCTTTTTTTGTATTTCGGGAATGATTTTGCTACTGAAAGTGTGCTAGCATGTCAGACAGCGATTGACGCGCGCCGACACGAAGTTCGTCAATCATTACCACTTCAATTGGAGAATTCGTCTGAGACTTTGTCGACCCGGTACGAGAAACACGACGAGCACCACGACCGAAGCGGACTTCGCCGCCGGCCCCCACTCTTATCGCATTCATTACCCGATTTGTCTCCGCTTGAGCAAGTCGAGTACCAACCGGTCTCCGAATTTACCAACACACCGCCCCGCAGTCATGAAGTTCAGCATGTTCCTAGTCTCCGTACTTGCCGTCGTCGGTGTCGTCGCCGCCGTCGACCAACCTATCGTTGCCCAACCTGCGTTGAAGACGGCCGCCGAAGCGCTCGAGAAGGTGCAAGCGTCCGAACTGCCTGACGGTGTCACGCTCACAGGATCTACCGAGAAGATCGACCCGCCTGCCGGTGCTGCCGCCGCCATCGCTGCCAACGAAGGAGACGACAACAACAAGGACGACAAACAGGAGCAGTACGGATGGGGTATGGGCCTTGGCGGTGGCTGGGGTCTCGGCGGTGGCTGGGGCAACTGGGGTGGCTGGGGCGGATTCGGTCCCTACCGCTTCGGATTCTCGTGCGGCGGCTACCCTGGCTGGGCTTATCCGATGGGCTACTGGAACATGTTCGGTGCTGGTCTGTACGGCGGCAGCTGTGGCCTTGGCATGCCTTTTGGCGGTCTCTACTACTGCTAAGCCCCGCACTAAGGTTCTTCAGATGTGTGTACCTAGGCACATTTGCCTGGAATAAAAACCAAAAACGAATACAATGGATTCTTTTCAAGCAGGATTTCACATTTGCACCTCGGACTAAGTTCTAAACTGGTTGAGAGCATCATAAGGACGATAAATTGCTGGATGTCGAGTCGGCTGTAGTAGTTTTGTTGCGTTTTTGTTGGGAGTGCATAATTTATCTTTGGATTTTTTCGTGTGAGCCAAGATATCTTGAGATTATCCATGTAGCAATCTTCCGATTACTCTCACGGAATGGTCGGATGTGGTTGTAAGTTATAACTTCTTTCAAATCAACAGAACTTCCGAATGCCTAAAACGGGCAAGCTCACTTACAATATACTACCGGCGGCGTGAAGGTTTGATTTATTTGTTTTACTCGGAATCCATTTTTCACGAACAGAACCCACGCGCAAAAATACATACAGTACACGCATAGATTCTCTTTTTTTGTATTTCGGGAATGATTTTGCTACTGAAAGTGTGCTAGCATGTCAGACAGCGATTGACGCGCGCCGACACGAAGTTCGTCAATCATTACCACTTCAATTGGAGAATTCGTCTGAGACTTTGTCGACCCGGTACGAGAAACACGACGAGCACCACGACCGAAGCGGACTTCGCCGCCGGCCCCCACTCTTATCGCATTCATTACCCGATTTGTCTCCGCTTGAGCAAGTCGAGTACCAACCGGTCTCCGAATTTACCAACACACCGCCCCGCAGTCATGAAGTTCAGCATGTTCCTAGTCTCCGTACTTGCCGTCGTCGGTGTCGTCGCCGCCGTCGACCAACCTATCGTTGCCCAACCTGCGTTGAAGACGGCCGCCGAAGCGCTCGAGAAGGTGCAAGCGTCCGAACTGCCTGACGGTGTCACGCTCACAGGATCTACCGAGAAGATCGACCCGCCTGCCGGTGCTGCCGCCGCCATCGCTGCCAACGAAGGAGACGACAACAACAAGGACGACAAACAGGAGCAGTACGGATGGGGTATGGGCCTTGGCGGTGGCTGGGGTCTCGGCGGTGGCTGGGGCAACTGGGGTGGCTGGGGCGGATTCGGTCCCTACCGCTTCGGATTCTCGTGCGGCGGCTACCCTGGCTGGGCTTATCCGATGGGCTACTGGAACATGTTCGGTGCTGGTCTGTACGGCGGCAGCTGTGGCCTTGGCATGCCTTTTGGCGGTCTCTACTACTGCTAAGCCCCGCACTAAGGTTCTTCAGATGTGTGTACCTAGGCACATTTGCCTGGAATAAAAACCAAAAACGAATACAATGGATTCTTTTCAAGCAGGATTTCACATTTGCACCTCGGACTAAGTTCTAAACTGGTTGAGAGCATCATAAGGACGATAAATTGCTGGATGTCGAGTCGGCTGTAGTAGTTTTGTTGCGTTTTTGTTGGGAGTGCATAATTTATCTTTGGATTTTTTCGTGTGAGCCAAGATATCTTGAGATTATCCATGTAGCAATCTTCCGATTACTCTCACGGAATGGTCGGATGTGGTTGTAAGTTATAACTTCTTTCAAATCAACAGAACTTCCGAATGCCTAAAACGGGCAAGCTCACTTACAATATACTACCGGCGGCGTGAAGGTTTGATTTATTTGTTTTACTCGGAATCCATTTTTCACGAACAGAACCCACGCGCAAAAATACATACAGTACACGCATAGATTCTCTTTTTTTGTATTTCGGGAATGATTTTGCTACTGAAAGTGTGCTAGCATGTCAGACAGCGATTGACGCGCGCCGACACGAAGTTCGTCAATCATTACCACTTCAATTGGAGAATTCGTCTGAGACTTTGTCGACCCGGTACGAGAAACACGACGAGCACCACGACCGAAGCGGACTTCGCCGCCGGCCCCCACTCTTATCGCATTCATTACCCGATTTGTCTCCGCTTGAGCAAGTCGAGTACCAACCGGTCTCCGAATTTACCAACACACCGCCCCGCAGTCATGAAGTTCAGCATGTTCCTAGTCTCCGTACTTGCCGTCGTCGGTGTCGTCGCCGCCGTCGACCAACCTATCGTTGCCCAACCTGCGTTGAAGACGGCCGCCGAAGCGCTCGAGAAGGTGCAAGCGTCCGAACTGCCTGACGGTGTCACGCTCACAGGATCCACCGAGAAGATCGACCCGCCTGCCGGTGCTGCCGCCGCCATCGCTGCCAACGAAGGAGACGACAACAACAAGGACGACAAACAGGAGCAGTACGGATGGGGTATGGGCCTTGGCGGTGGCTGGGGTCTCGGCGGTGGCTGGGGCAACTGGGGTGGCTGGGGCGGATTCGGTCCCTACCGCTTCGGATTCTCGTGCGGCGGCTACCCTGGCTGGGCTTATCCGATGGGCTACTGGAACATGTTCGGTGCTGGTCTGTACGGCGGCAGCTGTGGCCTTGGCATGCCTTTTGGCGGTCTCTACTACTGCTAAGCTCTATACTGAGGTTCTTCAGACGTGTGAACCTAGGCGCATTTGCCTGGAATAAGTAAAAAAAACGAATACAATGGATTCTTTTCAAGCAGGATTTCACATTTGCACCTTGAACTTAGTTAAGCTTAGCAAGATATCTTGAGTTACCAAGATATCTTGAGATTAACCATGCAAAAATCTTCCGATTAATCTCATGGAATAAAGAGCTCGGACGTATCGTGGGGACCCACGTTTTAGCCGTAGTTTTTCGAGCTAACTTACGGCTAAAACGAACGCCGAAGTTGCTGCAAACGCCATGGTCTCAGGGTAGGATAGCATATCCCGTGTAGGATAATAGAAGAGCATTGAAAGCCATTCAGCTTTGCACTTCCGAGTTGAGTAGACCCTCTTCTGGACGGTCGCAAAACCGAAACCCATCGGGATCCATTCCTCGCTCCAAGAGTCACTTGGCGAAAGACTCCATGGACGGCAGCAGTACTTTGGTGAGTCGCGGCGGGTCCGATGGGCTTCGCCGCCATGACCGTGACGAGGCTCGACGTCCGCTAACTCCAGTTCGACGCGGTAAGGTGAGACGGTCGATGTGGTGTTATGCTCTACCTCTGTTGGTCCTCGTCGGCGTCATGTATTCCGCTGGCAGATCCTCGTCCGCACGAGTCGAACAATCACGAGCTGCCACGACCAACCGATTGAACTGGCAGAAGAAGGCGACGGCATTCAAGCCTATGGAGACCAGCAGCAGTTCACCACCGAGAGACACAGGCATCATCATGTGCATGCACAACGCAGCGGTCCCCATGGGGCTTTCGCTCGTGAAAGAGTTGAGATGTCTGGGGAACCACGAGCTCATCCAAGTCTACCACTGCTTCCCGGAGGAAATGTCGGACCAGTCGGTCACGATGTTGCTCCAAGCAGACGACAATCTGGAGATCGTCGACGTGTGTCAGGACCTCGTGAAGCGTGGCGTCATAACCGAGGACAAGGCCAAACAGTTCCGCAGTTGGTGGGTCAAACCCCTTGCTATGTATCACACGAACATCAAGGAGGTGCTTCTACTGGACATCGACGACATCTTCACGCGCGACCCGGCTGTGATCCGCACGACGGAGGGCTATCAACGCACAGGGACGACCTTCTTCTACGACCGGGTACTTTCCAGCAACGAGTTCTTCAACCAGGACGTCAATGGGACGCAGTATCTCCAACTACTGCTGAACGAGTTCGACTATGCCAAGTTCGACCTTCCGCCTGGAGCCTCTCCGTCAGCACATCTCGACCCGAAGACTTCGTTCGCGTGGAAACGCCAGACCTCCCACGAACAGGACTCGTCCCTCGTTGCCATCGACAAATCTCGAGCAGGACAAGCGATCGACGTGTTGTTCTTCCTCATCACCGAGCAGCGCTTTAAGCGCGAGTTTTCCTATGGTGACAAAGAAAGCTTTTGGCTGGCGTTCGAACTGGCCAAGCAGGAGTATTTCTTCTCACCGTGGGGTGTAGGAGATATCTCGTCTTCCACGAATCAAGATATGGCCAAGCACAGTGACTCTCTATGCGGAAGTATCGTCCAGTACATGCCGGTTGACGATGATACGCCCGAGTTCTTGTACGTGAATGGCAAGGCGCTTCTAGACCCGATCCCTGGCCCAGTTGAACTTCTCGGCAAGGTCACATACAACGTACTTTTCAACATGAGCCCAACACACCTCACACCCCGCCAGAAACGCAGACCGAATGGAGCGACAAGCACCGACTACAAAGGAGGGTTCCCCATGGAATGTCTTGTTGGGTTTGGAGCCGACCCGCTTCCGGAGAAATTCTTGCCTCAATTGCTGCGACGTCGATTTTTTTACTTCGGCATTCGGATGGGGGTGCTTTCTGCGTTAGACCAGTGCTTCCCCGTCGCTGGGATCGAGTAGCAGCGTTCTCATGAGATATAGCGTCTCGCTCGTCAATTTGGTTGAAAATGGGTTTCTAGGCGAGATTTCATGTAACTCTTGAAGTAGTGCCTACTACCAATACTGCGTATCTTGAAATTTTAGTGAGCTCACTTAACATGTCAGTGATTTTTAACCGATACACCAAGTGTCGTCGCGTCAACAAAAAATTATCCGATCATATATTTAAGTAGATAGTTGTTGTGACGTGCTTGCAGCTTGACCGTCATTCATCTTCAAGTTGGCGCTGAGCCCTGGCTACGATATTTTGCCACGTCCTGTGCAATCGGCCAAAAAATGATTGTGACCTTCGATCGAAAAACTCCTTAACAGGCATGTTACAAATTAAATGCTTCCCTCTGCAGTGTTCGGAGGGTGTACGCAACTTTTAACGCTGGCGGTCGATCCCGAGGTTCTTGAGCCATACACTGCTTCGCTAATTCCAGGATAATCGGTGGGCAAGTATCACTAAACGTTGGTCGAAGATTACCGCTTGCCACCATCTGCAAGATGACTCCACCCTCGAGTTTGCTGCCACCATTGTCCATTGCATCATCATACGGAAGCGCGTGCGTGTCGAATTCGGAGAGGAGTACACCAAACGCGAAAATGTCTGCTGCCGGGTTGATATCGCTCCTACCCGAAATGACTTCAGGCGCGAGCCATCGGCTTGTACCGATTTCGGATCCGCTATATCGTAGGAATCGCGTGGCACCAACGTCGGTGAGTTTAGCTTGCATTTCCGCGGAGATCAACACGTTGTGCGACTTTAAATTTCGGAGCGCCACTGGCGGGGTGAAGGTGTGAACGTACACGATGGCTTCAATCACGTCCACTGCGAGCTGCAACTTGGTCCGTGTCCAGTAACGCGAAAACGAGGTTGCTGATAGATACGAACGAAGGTCTCCATTCTCAATGAATTCAAACAACGCTTGCATGTCAAACCCTGAGCTCCAGGCTGCACCGATGAAAGCAACGATATTCGGGTGATCAAACTTGGAAGCCAGCTTAATCTCCTCCACGAATGTCTGTGTGTGCTCCATGATAGCGGCATCGTCATGTATGCGTTTCGAAGCAAGCAGTCCAGAATCGCGATAGTTGACCAGCCACACAACGCTGAAGGCTCCACTTCCGATAAGTCGGAGATCCTGGATGTCGTCATAACTTACTTGGAGGGCAACAAGCTCGCGGTCCTTCCCAATAGTGCTTGAGCGATGTTTACTTGATTTTCTTTGCCAGTTGTTGTACAGTCCTTTCGATCTCTTGCTGCCGTGTTGCCTCCAGTAGTAGATCACTGTAGCAGTCAGAGCAGCCAGCACAGCGAAACCCGCGACACTTGTGACCACGATCAGTGCCTTCGATTTGTCTGAGCTGACACTGGACCGGTCACTTTCCATGCTTGTTGATCCTGAAATTCTGGAAACCGGGAAATCGCTATATGAAGCTGACGAAGCGGAGGAACTCGGATCTGGTTCGACTATGGAGGCGCAAACAACGACTTTGTTATCGCCAACAACTCGCTGCTCTGCAGAACTGCAGTTTACAGGACTCAGGAAGTCGCTCTCCACCAAGTCCAAACTTGCGAGCCTTTGAAGAAAAGTAATCTGCGACTCTGTGAACGTGCGACTTGATAGGGAGTTGCCTTGGATCGTGAGCTTGGTCAGATACTGGAAGGTGAAGATAACCGATGGAATCTCTGTCAGATTGTTGCCGTTTAGATACCTATCAACCAACAAACAATTCATAAGCAACGAACACAAACAAACAACAAAATTCTAAAGGCACTGACAGATTGGTCAAACTGGGAAAGTTGCCCTCGAACGTAGCCACATTGTTCTGGCAGAGATCGCTACATAGCAAGCAGATAAACGTCAGTTTTACGCCGTACATAATCATCCACATGAAGCATTTTCCACGTACAGCAATGTGAGCTTCTCCCAGGTAATGGAAGCGTTCACAGTAGTGATGTAGTTGTCGGCTAAGTGTAGAACGGCCATGTTCCCGAGTGACTCTAGGTGAGCTGGAAATTCCGTAAGCAGTGTGTTGGAGAGGGACAGTGCTACGATCGAGCTTGGAACCATAGTAGAGATATCGTAAATTCTGCTCGAGAGGTTCATGGACACCAAACTCACTGACGTCACTTGCGACTGATAAGTGAGCAAGTTGTCAGCGAGATCAAGCTCAACGACCTTCCCTCTGGTGACTTGCTGGTAGTCACTGCCGCCCTGAATCCACACGGTAGTTGTCTGGCCCGATAGCGTGAGCTGGTCAATGGCAGTAACCATTTCATTGTTTGCGCTAGCGTAGACGCCGTCACTGTCCTCGTCTTGTGCATCGAACGGCACCATGAAGATAAATTCTGTCGGATCCGAGTTATTGGCGCCAAAAGCTTGGAAACACTCGTACCCACACGCGTCGTCGAAATTGTCGGTGCAATTTCTAGCAATTTGATCCAAAGTGAAGCTGGAGGTTGAACACTCGGTCGCGTTGTAAACTAAACAAGGCTCGTACGCCCCGCAAGTGCCGTTGCAAGCTGTGGTTAATGTGTTGGCTGCAGCGAAGCATTCTTGAGCATTGATACTGCTACAAACGAATCCTGCAACAAGCACAATAACCAGGAATCGAGTTGGCATTAGGGAGCAAATCTGCATTCCTGCTACCGGTAGCCAAAGGAAGAATGGAAATGACTGAGACTTGCACAGCACAAGCGATATGCTATGCTGGTCACTTCAGAGGTCTTGGCTGGCGAATTGCAACTTACTACTGACAGTGGAATGACCGTTGGTTCATGTACAACACGGAATGCCCCCGCTGCTTCGATGTCGTTTAAGGAACATCCGACTCGTTTTACTGACTTCAACTTGTGCTTAATGCACGGCTGACACTGCTGTAGCGTAAGGTTTCGCATTGAGCCAGCGTCGAAGTTGAGGTTCATGTACATCCTCCGCTATTGTATTACCACTCGCCTCTAGTCCACAGCTTCTATCCGTGAGACTCTGCACCTCCTCCTTTACTCTTTCCCGGTCTCAAGCAGCGCTGGGGTCTGCGTCTTGTCTCCGGACGTCGAGATCTTGGACACTGCGTAGTCGATGGCAAGGCCGGCAGCTCCCCACTTGATGGGACGAAGCCAAGTGCGTACACGACGCCAACGACCAACCAGCGGATACACGGAATTGAGCGTCGTGCCGTACACTGCGAACGCCATCGGCGCGAGCCTGGCATCACGTGAGACTTGGCTCGTGTTGTCGTCCTTGCCGTCGTTCAAGTAGGACGCGCCCCACAGCAAGAGCTCAGCGCCCGTGACGCCGAGCACCAACGGGTACACCATCGTCTTCGGGAGCTTCTCGGCCGTCTTCTTGGTCAGGTATGCAATGCCTTTCGCGCGCTTGTGCGAGCTCACGGCCTTGGCGAACTGCAGGCCGCCGGCCATGACGGAGAAGCCCGCGTAGTTCTTTGAGTCGTGGTTCATGAAGCGCCTCCAGCGGTGTTGGGCGTGAGCAGCGTGGTCGAACACCTTGGCCGACATGATGGCGATCTTCTGCAATACCACGTAGCGACACCGGAATAGGTTGGGTTGGTGTCTGATGTTTCGCTGATCAGACGACACGCAAGAGCATTGTGGGGTCCGCACGCACGCTGGCACGTGCTGAATGATTTGCTCCTAGGCATCGCATCGCGAACTTCGCATCGCTTCGCGACGCGAAGCGAAGCGCTCAACTGCAATGGAGCTGAAGCTTATGAGGAGATGCCGTTCAAGACGACATGAGAGTTACTTTTCACATAATGTACCGGTCAATTTAGCTAGCTATACGTGGGGGGATGGCGCTGTCGTTCGCTTGGTGTTGTCCCATCTCGTCAAAGCCAACACACCTCGTGTACCTGGTGTCTGGTTGATGATGGGTATCACCGCTCGCGCGAGCTGACAGCGAGTGGTTGGAGCTCCAAGTGGGTCGAGGTCTGGTAGTGGCGCAGTAGCGCCTGCTCCTCCTCGTGCTCGCGCCGAGCGTCCTCGAACTTCATGCGGTGGTAGATACCGAACACGTAGTCGGCGCCGTAGCCCAGCGCAGCGAGGCCCAGTGCGCCCTTCGCCATCGCACGCGGGCCTCTGTGCACGTTGAGCAGTGCGCCACACACAGGGAAGGCCATGAGCACGTTGTCGCGCGAGAAGTCCTGGCGGTAGTGCGACACAGCGGCGATCGAGAGCTTCATGCCGGCCATTCCGACAGCAGCAGAGCACACGAGCAGCGGCACCTTGGGACCCGTTCGACGCGCAGCGAGCGCCAGTCGCTGGGCCACAGGCAGCAGCTTGTCCTGCACGCCGTGGAACTCCTTGCCCGCTTGGTAAGCTGTGAACAGCGCCGAGCACGCCACGAAGGTGCTCAAGTCCTCCTCGGCGAAGCGCGTCCACCGCTGCTGCAGAGTTGGCTCCATTCCTCAATTCTGACGTCGCACGAAGGGAACTTGTCTTTGCTGCGGCGCTGTTAAACGGGAAATGAATTGCATTTCAGCCATGGTCAACCTGTGGTGGATGAAGCGTGAGGTGCGAGGACGCAAACTGAACTTCGTAACGGTCGGACACATCCCAATTTTTAACATTCGTGTCCACCACACCATAATCCAGTCTGGTACATGGTACCACCGACTTAGTATCTAGTGCCATTAGCCTTACTAGTGTACCCATGTCCACATTCCCACCACCGACTCAGCAGATACCATCATTCCTGGCGCACGTTGCGCACTCCCTTCCTGCTCGCCATGGAGCCGCGTTCCCCCGCTGCCGCGCTGCGCCGCGCTCTAGAGGACAAGCTTCGCCTGCCCGTAGGTACCGAATCCGCCGTCGACGCGTTCCTGGCCAAGACGCAGAAGCTGCAGCGCCGCGACGGCCGCTCGGGCGCTTCGGGCTTCGAGCGCGAGTACATGGAGCTGTGCTGGAGCATCGACAAGGCGCCGGGCTACGAGGCGTCGCTGGCGCCGCAGACCAAGGCCACCAAGACCAAGAACCGCTACAGGGACGTGCTGCCCTTCGAGGCCACGAGAGTCAAGCTGCAAAGCCCCGGGGACGACTACGTGAACGCCAACCACCTGGACGGAGGCTACATCGCCTGCTGCGCGCCGGTGCCCGCAGCCATCCGAGACTTCTGGCACATGGTGTGGCAGTGCGACGTGCACGTGGTGCTCATGCTCACGAACTTCGTGGAGCGGGAGAGGCTCAAAGCCGACGTGTACTGGGACCCTCGAGGCCAGGCCGTGGACTTTGACGGCGTCCAGGTGAAGCTGCTGGACGAGCAGCAGCCCGAGAACTTCGGGTTTATTGTGAGGAAGCTGCAGGTCTGGAGGGAGGGAGGAGAGATGCGGGTGGTTCAGCACATTCAACTGACGACGTGGCCCGACCACGGAGTGCTGCGCGACTTCCGAGTCATCGCGCCCATGCTGGACGCGGTGAACAGCTATCGCAGTGAGGCATCGAGGGGGTATGACGTGGACGCGAGGGTCATCGTGCACTGCAGCGCTGGTATCGGACGCTCTGGGACGTTCATCGCCATTGACATTTTGTTGAAGCAGCTGTACCAGGTGCTGACCACTGCAAGTGATGACGCGGAGGAGAACGCGCGAGCGATGGAGCACGCGCTCGACATTGCTCGGGTGGTGCACCGACTGAGGTCGCAGCGGCCTGGCATGGTGCAAACTCCGGTGCGTTGTTTGTCTTGCGTGTCTTGCGTGTTGATGTGGATGGATGCTCATGTCATAGAGTGTGTTTGTGGCGATGCAGGAGCAATACGAAATGATTTACCAATATTTAGCTGCCGTGGTTAGCGACAACCAACCGTGGTAATGGATGCTTGTCACGGAGTACTGCTGTAAACGTGCTCGAAGGCAATGTACAGGGTGGTCCGGCATCGTCTTAACCACCAATACCAAACCAATATTTTTGCCTCGTGCTGTTATGATGCAGGGGGCCATTTCGGTACCGGTACAACAACTTGCTTCAGACAGAGTGTGCTGAACCGAAGGCGACGTTTCGGCTGATCACTAAGTTCTGCTGCAGGTCCAACACGACACAGCTCCTTTTGTCAGGTACATGTAATAGCAGTGAGTCGGGGTTGATGTGCCACCTATCGAGGGAGCAGTGCTACCGTCACAACGAAGCGCGACGCCCGGATATCACCATTATGGCGCAAAGCTCGCAGGAGACGTTGCTGTCCCCGCAGAGTGAGTATCTTCACTACGTGTTGGAAGCGACCGTGCCAATCTCGAAGGGCTACAAAGGAACTCTTCAACGGTGCTCGGCTCTCCTCGAATTGAACGTGGTGCAACGAATCCTGTCGGCTATTATCCTGGCTCCGCTCGTGACGGCCTTCCTGTGGCTTTCGCCAGCTTTTGCGACGTCGACCGTCTGCAGTTTCGTGGCCAGCGCATGCTCCTACGAGTATGCGTGTCTCTCGAATCGTATACGGCTGAGAATTCTCACGCGTTTGGAAGCGCTGGAGGGCATTTTGGACGAAGACACTGCTGACCCGCGTTGGAGTAGCGAGGTTCGACTGCTGAGCAATCGCAGTAGCTTCGTATCGAGTCAGACAGCCGAGGAAGATGCCATGAGTGACGGGAACTTCCTGTCGCGGTCACTTGTGTGTGAGTCCAGCACTACTAGTGATGGTGCTTACGTCGGACTGCGACCATCGCAGACTGATCTTCGTTCACGCCAAGAGGAACAAGAGGAAGAAGATATCGCGCGCGTGGATGCTGAGCTGCGGGCTCAAGAAGCTCGGCTACGAAGCCATGCAGTGAGTCACCTGGCCACCTGCTACTTCTACGGGAACGAAAAGTTAGCAGCGGGATGTCTCTCGGTGGTGGTTTGTGCTTTATCATCGACCCTTTTTCTTCTGTCTGTGGAGCACGCCCAGGCCCTTCAGTCGACGGAGTTCTACGAGTTCCGCTGGTTCTATTCCATCGCGACAAGCTTTGTCGCGGGCTTCTGTGCGTGCATGGCTCCCGACTGGTCGTATGCGCTCACGATTCTTGTGCAGTACGGTGTCTTCACAGTTCTCGCGATGTACTCCACGGGCTGTCCGCTCAACGATTTCAGCTGTGGAATCGGACTTGATCCAGAGGTGGCTCTCCTCGTTGGGATGCTGACATTGCTCCTAACCCGTTTTGCTGCGTGTCGAACCCGAGTCGAGGCCTTCCTTACGTTGATGCTGGATGTACTTGGTTTGTTCTATATTGCTGGAACTTTGTCCATTCTCGTGGCTTTCGTAGATGACGAGCGCCGCGTGTTATATCGGGAGCTGCTTATCGCTTTGCTCTACATCGTGTGGGCCTCTGACACCGGCGCATACGTTACGGGCAAGGCGCTGGAGCTTGTGAACTATCCATATTACAACCCGCTGGCAGCTCACTTGTCGAGAAATAAGGACTATGAGGGGACTATTGGCGCCATCGCCTTCGGCATCGGCGCCATGGTTGTGCTCTCTCAAGTGCTGGACCTGCCTGGATCATTTGCCTTAAAAGCTGTCTTCACCGTGATGGCTGTAATTATTGGACGTCTAGGAGATTTATTTGAGAGTCTCTTGAAGCGTGCAGCAGGGGTAAAGGACTCGGGGAAGCTCATTCCTGGCCATGGCGGCATGCTGGATCGCATCGATGCACTTATGTTTGCGACTGTAGTTTTCTCACGCTACTACGCCATGGAAAATTAAAAAGAAAAGTCAACACGTTCATGGTTGCACAACACTATTCGTAGCAAAGCTTTAGGAACTGTTTGTTAGTGTTTGACAAATCTGGCGGACATGTTTGCGAAGTTAGGCTGTCTTTTAAATTTGTGGCAGCCTTCAGAGTACCAGCAAGTTGGGTCGTCGAGCTAGATCTCGCTGACAACTTTCTCACGGTAAGTGACGTCCGAAAGCTTGGTGTCCATGAACCTAAACGACTACTGTGAACGCTTCCATTGCTCCACTTCTATGTGGAAAATGCTTCATGGCGGCGATTTCCGTGCAATACTGACGTTTACCAGCAGGGATCTCTACCAGAATAATTCGAGGGCAACTTTCCCAGTTTGACGGATCTGTCAGCGCCTTTAGGATTTTTGTTTGTTTGTGCTCGTCGCTGATCAAGGTTTTTTGTCCTGAGAAAATTGGCACGATATCTTCCGTCAAGAATGGCGACCTCCGTCAGCGAGCTTGCTGGTGTGTAACCTGACACAGATTGAGTTGCAGCTCGCAGTGGATGAGATCATGCACGTTCACCCTCTTGCAGAGAGTGGAAAGCGGCAATCTTCAACCAGCATTTAGTGATATTTGCCTACCGATTATCCTCGAATTGGCAAAGTAATGTGTGGGCTCAGAGGTCGGCCGCCAGCATTAAAAGTTGCGTACAGTGCAGAGAGGTGCATTTAACGTGTACCATGGTATCAAGCTTGCTAACGGCTATGGTTAATCGCTATGGACGGAGCAGGAACGAAGTTCAGTCGGAAGCTGCGTGGCACTCTTCGCGCAACGATCACCCGTTTCTGAAGTTACTAATCTGAAGTAACTAGCGACAACTTCAGCTTGAAGTGCAGGTAGACGAATTACTAGCGACAACTTCAACTTGAAGCGAAGATCTCATTAGTTGCAGTGACTTCCTTTGCCCTTCAGGGTAATTACGTTGTGGAATGGCTATATATCGTAGGCCTTAATCTCGTCCATCGTACTCTTGCATTCGTCTAAGCCACGGAAAAATGTGTCGCTGCACTGGTTACTTAAACGGCATTGACCTGCGGCGCTCTGGGGTTTCGGTATCGTTTCGGTCAAGTCTGATGGCGTGCAGCATCGACGGCCCGGAGTACGATGCCCGGCGCGCGTAGTACGAAGCCTGCTTGAATATCCTCTCAACAGACGCATCCTCCGCCGTGGGCGGAGCCAAGAGCGGCAGCAAATACTCCTCGTCTTCTGGTACCTGTTGCAATGAGCGCTTGGCAACAATATAAATCCCCAACAGGATAAGCACGAGGCTGAGCGAGTACAACACGTAATGCCACGCAGGCAGGTGGTTCATGTCCCGGAAGAAGCACAACCCCGACACAGCACCGGCCATGATGTAGCTCGCCTCGTACAGGTAGATGACCACAACGGCGTCTTCAACTGCGAGCGCCTCATTGAGCAGATACAGTCCAAAGAGCGCCGTCCCGACCGCGCCGATGATGCAGATATAAGTCAACGGGAACGACCAGATGCGACTCGCTCCATCGTCATGGACGATCCTCATGACCGCAGCCAGGAAGAAGAGCTGCCCACTCATGACACCGGCGAAGACGCTCAGCGACACGCGCGCGATCACCGGGAGCTGCTCGGGACTGGAAACCGGCGACGTCTTGACCCCCGCCCGACGACTTGTCGTGGTGAAGTGCAGCGCGTGCTTGGCATGGTGGATCAGGAAGCTCAGCAGCGCCAGCAGCACGACGCAGTACAAGATGAAGGAGAAGGACTTGAACCTCGCACCCAGCAGCTCCACAGGCAGCGGGGGACTCTCGTGCGTGCCGGACACGCCGACCAGCACGCAGCCCGTGAAGATGAGCACGGCCCCGACGAAGTCGTTGGTGGTGAGCCGCTCGTGCGGCAGCAGGATGGGTCCGAACAGCGTGTTCCAGCCGATGGTGAGCCCCGCCATGGGCGCCAGCAGTGACTGCGTGGCGAAGCAGTAGGCCAGCGCCCCCAGCGCCGGGTTCATGACCAGCATGGAGAAGAGGCCGCAGTAGAAGTAGGTGCAGCCCAGGTTGCTCTTGACGTTGACTGTGGGGCCATGGCTCGTGCTCTTGCGCTGCTCGCGCTGGGCGGCCGCGATCTCCTCCTTCTCGCGCTCATTGTGCGCCAGCTTGAGCAGCAGTTTGCCGGTGATGCCGAAGATGCTCGAGATGGCCGAGAGCAGCAGCCCCAGCGGCCAGCCGACGAACCACATTGCTACTGTATAGTATAGTGTAGTGGGCGTTGCTCTGCTGCACGAAGGGAGAAGTGATGATGCGACGCCGGCCTGATCTGTGCTGCCTGCAGCGGTTCAGAGTGAGTGAATGAACCTGCTCGATTCGGCGACGATGACGTCGAGAAACGCACCAAGACAGGGCAGGACGCACTGCTGCGCCCGACAGAACGGGCGCGCGAGGGGATGTGGGTAACGGATACTAATTTGAACCATGGAGATTCGCTATGGTGGTCGTATGGGAAGATTCATTGTCGTTATTGGAAGAGAGCAGCACCTTACAGGTTGATTGACGCAGGAGGTGAAAGGAAGCGATGCCAGGTTGGACACGGAGCGTTCAGTCGTCGTAGGACGGGATCTGGTCGTACGTGTAGCCCTTCCAGCCCTTCCACGAGCCGTAGAGCTGGTACGTCGCGTAGCTGCCCGGGATGAACGCTGAGAAGAAGAAGAAAAAACACAAGACACGACGTGAGTTTGTGTGTGTCGATTGCCAAGCACCACAGTCAATGGGTCGGTCTTACCGATGAGCCCGAGGATCAGAAAGGAGAGTCCGCGGCGCTCCTCGTCCAGACCGATGAGCGTGCTCACGTAGATCAGGATGGAGCCCAGCGCGAAGAGACTCGCGGCCGCCAGCCCCGTGCGGATCGGGAACGTCTTGCGACGGAAGTCCAGATCCTACCAACAACCAGCAGAACGTAAATGTAAAAAAAAAAACACAATTGGCATGGATCGTTGTCGTATAGACATAACAACTCGCACCGGAGCAGCCGCCCGCGCCGCGCTCTCCTTGGAAAAGGACGCAAACTTGGACTCGTCTGCGGCCTTCAGCACGCGCGCGTCACTCGCATTGGCAACGCGATGCACGTCCTTCGCCATGTCTGTCTACTAGTGAGCTCGTAAAATGCAACTTCGATGCGGTCGGGTTGGTCTTTGATCTCTCAAGTGACCGAAGGTCGCGACCAAAAAAAAGAGCTGACCAAAATATACCATTTATCATAAATCCATAATTTGAGTCCCATGCAGCTTTACAATACGGTGCCGTACAATATTTAGGGATACCGGTTTTAGTATGCGACTAAACTATTTGTGATTTGTATTTCGCTATCTCGGTCAAATTGTATGGGTCTCCATATTGGACCTTTGTGGGAAGTGCGTCTTGATGCCGTCCCATAAACAAAGTGGACACCAAAACGACTAACAGTAAAAGCGAAAATTGATCTCTCAAGTGACCGAAGGTCGCGACCAAAAAAAAGAGCTGACCAAAATATACCATTTATCATAAATCCATAATTTGAGTCCCATGCAGCTTTACAATACGGTGCCGTACAATATTTAGGGATACCGGTTTTAGTATGCGACTAAACTATTTGTGATTTGTATTTCGCTATCTCGGTCAATTTGTATGGGTCTCCATATTGGACCTTTGTGGGAAGTGCGTCTTGATGCCGTCCCATAAACAAAGTGGACACCAAAACGACTAACTGTAAAAGCGAAAAATACTGATAAATGAATGAGCCTAATCCCAAAATGGACCAAAAACTGCAACTTAGCAGACCCAATTCTTCACAAAGTCTCAATGAGCCGCAAGCGCGTGTGCGTCGAGTGCGGTGCGTCGGTGCCCGAGCTGGTGCGCGACTACGGCAAGGGCAACCTGCGTCTGGCCATCTGCAGCGCATGCAACTCAGTGGCGGACAAATACGTCGAGTACGAGACGGTCCTGCTCTTCCTGGAGGTGCTGCTGCTCAAGCCGCAAGTGTATCGCCACGTGCTGTGCAACCTGCCGGCCCCCGTGGCCGCCCGCACGACGCTCAAGCTGTTCGTGGTGCTCGTGATGCTGGACATGAACGTCAAGGCCTATCTGGTGGACCGGGACGCCGGCGTGACCTTCCAATCCGAGTCCATGTACCGCACCCCCGACGCTCTTGAAGCTGCGACGTCCGGACTGCGGGTCGGCCAGTTCTCGCTGCACTTGGTGTGTCTGGCACTGCTGGAGAACGTCGTGTACTTTGTGGCGGTGTTCGCTGCAATTTGGCTCGACCCATTTCGACGTGGGTGGCGAGAGAAGCTGCTGCCCAATGGAGAGACGAAGGAGACGGGAGTCGACGCGGCGTGGACGAGATACGGCAGCGCCATGTGCATCTCCAGCTTCGGCAAGCTGTTCGCTCTGCTGACGGTCATCTGGGAGTTCCACTGGAGCTTCATTCACGTCATTGGCGCGCTTGTGGTGGTGTCGAATGTGCTGGCGCTACAGTTGATGCTCGAAGAGGGAGATCCAGCTCAGGCCAAGTCACTGCATGTCCTGGCTGTTGTGGTCTTTGGACTGATAGCTAGAGGGGCTACGCAGCTTGCGCTGTATGCACTGGGCAATTCGGTGCTGTTCCATGTGCTGGTGTAGCTGCATGACGGACGATAATTTTGTCCCGTGAGAGACTATTTCAGTCGTGAAAAACGGAGCAAGGTGGCGGTGGTCTTGGCGGAGGAAGTGGACGGCTAAAGCAGTGTCTGTAGCGGTGTGCGGTCAAGACTGGGGGTGTAATCTGTCAATAGCAAGCGCATCCGTGTTCAACAACCAGTGTATCAAGCCACGCCTGCATTGAGATATGAGTACTGTCGAGCTGCCGTTGGTGCCCAGCGCGCGCTCATCCAGCTCGTCTGCATCTTCCAGTCGCAGCCATCTACACTCAGCAGGCTCAATCAACTCGGAGAAAAGCGCTCGGAGTGTGCGGAGTCAACGCAGTCAGTACCAGCAAGAAGATGAAGAGGAAGATGGCGACGAAAGTTTTCACTCAGCAGATGAAGCACCATATGAAGAGGAAGAGCCTCAAGAGTCTAGCGGGGCAGGACTCTGGGATGAGGTTGAGCACTTCTTGAACAAGCCGTCGCCCAGTCTTTCGACTTTATCCGGGAAGACGTCTAAGGCAGCAGTCAACAAACCACCAAAAAGCACGCTGCCCACTCTAAATGCTAGGAGAGCGTCCTCGGATAACCAGACGACGGGGCCTAATCGACCCGCTCGTGCTGCTGCGGCAGGATCTAAGTCTATCGACCCGAAACTGTTGCAAGAGGCATTCGCTTATGCGAACCAAGTACAGCAGTTGAACTTCGATGATGACGATGGAGATACAGAGGAGCAAGTGCAGTCGTGGAGAAACAGCAAGACCAAGATGCTGATGCAGCGCGCAGCGCTTGGCAGGGCGAACTCTTCATCGTCTTCATCGTCGTTGTCGAGTGCTGCTACCTCCAGTGGCCTTCGAGGAAGCCGTGCAGGCGGAGGAAACCCCTCTTCCAGTGTAGGTACCGATGTCCGGAAGAAGAAGGGCAAGCCAGCATCTTCATCAGCGTACAGCTCTTCAGTGAAGCCCAAGGGGACTCTGAAGAAAAAGCGCAGCACCACTGAAGACAGCCCATCTAGTGCAGGCGCCGAGCCCACGTCCAAGTCAAAGCCAAAAGGCCACATGGACCCCCAAACCCTGCAATCCCTGGTCAGCAATTTCCAGAACGGCACCACGTTGGACGAGCTTCGTCGAGAGCTCGCCGCGTCTCAGCAAAGCATGGCAATGTCTCGCCAAGTCCTCCAAGAAGCTGCCCAGAACTTCTTCCAGTCCCACTAGTTCCTCAGCCACAAAACACACCAGCGAGTAGCTCAATGCAGAACCAAATACAATAACCTAGATATTTCCCACCCACCTACGGAGCCGAGGCGTAGTCCTTAGCGAGGTGCACCTGCTCCAACTGCCCAGCAACTCGCTGCATCCGTTGCACGTCTGCAGTCGCCACACGTCGTTTCTCCTCCACAACACGTTGCAACTCCTTGTTTCTGGCCTCCAAAGCTTCGACCAGAGCCTCCAGCTCCTTCTGCTCCTCCTGCTTCGCTCGCAGTCTCTCAGCACGAATTGTCGCTTCAGGCGACGTCTTGAGCTGCTCCTGCTCCTTCTCCTGTTCTTCTCCTCCTTCCTCCTCCTTCTCCTCCTCCTGCTTCTTCTTCTCCTCCGCCGTCACGTGACGCAGCCGTCGCTCCTCCGCCTGCTCGATCACGTCCTCCAGCTCCAGCAGCTCCGCGTCCACGTCGTGGGTCTCGCAGAGCCACTGGAAGAGCGTCTCCACCTTCTGCCTCAGACTCATCACGGCCTGCGCCGCCACCTCCTCCGTGCTGTTGTGCTCGGGGCCCTCGGGCGTCGGCGGCGGGAAGAAGGCGGCCAGCAGCTCCTCGTCCCCGCGGCACTCGCTCTCCAGACACGCGCGCAGGTCCACGAGCGACGCCGCGTGCACCGACACATCCAGCGCCTTCTGCAGGATTAGCTTCATGCGCTTCATGCGCACAGACTCGCGCGGCGCGGCCGTCGACGGCGCCGGGGACGCAGGTGCGGGCATCTCGGCGGAAGAGTTTGAATTATGGTGGCTAGAAGTTGTATCCGGGGTTTTATTGGTTGAAAATATTTGTATTTCGGCCAATGAATGAGATAACTGAGTTTTCACCAATGAAAAGTGTTCTGTATTTTGTGTAGAACACTCTGTTTTTTTCAGTTCATAACGACCCAAGTGGATCTTGGAGCTCTTTTCCTTCGTATTGGTCTATTCGACGGCGGCATCATGTGGTTCTCGGCCCTGCGACAGAAGCTGCAGCTGCTGATCATCGTGTTCTTCATCTTTGTGGCGTTCGCGGCGTCGGACGCGGCCTGGATGCCCTGGGTGCGGGGCGCTGGCTGCTGGAATCGAATCCACAATGTTTTTGGTCAATCTCTTATCAGTTTTTTTATTATTACTATTTTTATGTAATAGGCGACGCTGGTGATCTTCTTGGTGATGCTGCTGATGACGGACCTGCTCTTCCTGAACGAGAGCGACTTCAAGTTCGACCCGGACTACAAGGTGTGCAACTGAAGTTGGATTCTTTTTGAGGGGCTGTTCTTTTCTGATAATTCTTGGGATACTGTGGCAGAACTGGGCACGTGCAGTGGACCCCAAGTACTGAGCAGTAAACAGGGAAAGTAAGAGAGGGTGGAAGTCTAGACTTGGTGAACAAAAGACTGCTGCGAGACGGAGAGAGAGGGAGTTGATATCTTATATTGCAAAAACGAGGAACGACTTACGCACATACGGGACATACGTTGAATGATCTGACAGTCTCCAGTTGGAGGTGGCGCGGGCGAGTCCGAGAAGGTGGCACTGTTATACTTGTACTGCCCTCGAACTGACACTTGGGTATTGTTCAGTACACCATCGCGTAGTACCGTGAAAACACCAGCGTCGCGAACATTAGCGCGTCGATGCGGTCCAACACGCCGCCATGACCTGGGATCAGTGAGCCGGAGTCCTTCACGCCTGCTGCGCGCTTCAATAAGCTCTCAAAGAGATCTCCAAGCCGACCAAAGATGACTGCTACTACAGTGAAAGCCACTTTCATGCCAAACGATCCGGGTAAATCAAGCATGTCGGATGATACGACCATGGCGACGATCCCAAAGCCGATGGCTCCCAATGTGCCTTCGTAGTCCTTGTTCTTGGATAGGTGAGCAGCCAGCGGGTTGTAGTACGGGTACTTGGCGAGAGCTAGCGCCTTGCCTGTGATATAGGCTCCAGTGTCTGAAGCCCATACGACGTAGAGCAACGCGATGAGCAACTTCCGGTACAGTGTCCGTCGTTCGTCATCCACGAATGCTACGAGTACTGACAGCGTGCCGATAATGTAGACAAGCCCCACGGCGTCCAGCGTGAACGTCAAGAATGCTTCAGCGTTGCTCCGACAAACAGCAAATCGAAACAACAGGAAGCTCACCATGCCTGCGAGGAGGATCTGCGATGGTTTCCACGCCATATTACACGAGAGCTGGTTCATCGGACACGCAGTCGAGTGCAGCGTCAAGATCGTGAAGATGACGTTCTGCAGGAAAATGACGACCGCGTACTGCCAGTCTGGAGAGAGGCACGCGCACATGGCGGCAACGAACCCTGTCGCGACGGTGTAGAACCACCGCGCCTCATAAAACTCCGTCGTCTCCAGCACAGCGACCCCTTGAATCCCCAGTAGGAATGCACACGATGATATAACACACAGCAGAGCTGAGATGCACAACGCCGCAAGCCACTCGTGACCTCCGAAGATGTACGTGGCCGCATCCGTGACCGCACAGCGTCGTAACCTCGGCGCCTGCTCCTTCAGCTCCCTATTGACTCTTGCGAACTCCCGCTCCTCCTGTTCTTCCTGGAAAGCTCTCATCGTCGTCATCCTCGCTGTATTCCTGTCGCTATCCAGCGAAAGTCTCCGATGCAGCTGCGAGTTGGTCGTACTGTCAAACACGAACGTCCGACTGGTCGTCACGCCAAAGTCGAACGTCCTACTGCTGGTGAAGCTGTCGCTGCTGCTGTCGCTTCTTGTGTCCTGCTGGGAGACGTCACTGATACCGGGTACACCGCCGATGGAGCTCTCCAGCGCCTCCAGTCGAGTCAACAGTCTCAGTCGGATGCGGTTGGCCAGACACGCGTACTCGTACGAGCAGGTGCTGGTCATGAAGCTGCAGACGGTGGACGTCGCAATGGCTGGAGACCGCCATAGAAAAACGGTTACGGCGGGTGCTAAGACGGCGGCGGACAGCGTGCGCTGCACCGCGTTGAGGCGCAGGAAGGACAAGGCCGAGCATCGACCCCTTGGAGACTGGCTGAAGCTGTGGTAGGAACTCTCCAGTATGGGGTTCAGAGGAGAGTTTTGCACGTCTGTCGACGGTTGCGGCATGATCGGAATGCTCAGGGTCTCGTCCTGCTGGCGGTGTGGGCTCTGTGGCTCCAGGTTCATCCTGGCGACCGAACGCCCGCGAGTCAAACGTAGCGATAGCGTGCTGCACTTCAGGTGGGTGCAAGTGCGCTGCACCGGCTTTTTTTAATTTTAGGATCTGGAAGGGGATGGGCTCATGAGCCGGGACTGTTTTTAGAATTGAACACGTATTCCAGAACTAAGTGTTCAACTCTAAATATAGGTTATAATCCTCGAGACACAGTTAATCTGGATGAGACTGAAGCTCGGGGAACGATGGTTGCACACTGGTGCATTTGTCCCGCGCTGAATGCTGCAAGTCACCTGGTTTGTGCGTCCTTCCTCGTCGGTGATACGGTACATGTAGATACTAAAGAACGGGTCTTCCGGATGAAGCGAGAAATGATGTAACTTCGCGGGCTTTTTGCAAAAAGCGGAGCCCAGCAAGTTTCTTGCTTTTTGAACTTTACTTGCAAGAAGTGGATCGATTCCAATTTGGATTCCTAGCTGCACTCATGTCGAGCCATCTCAGTCGTCAAAGAGCATGACACCGCCGCCGCCTTCGAGCTCGGCGCCACCTTTTCTTCTCTGGCATGAGCTGTCATACTCAAAAAGCATGCACAGCGGCGACGAGAGCTTACTGTATGGATCAATCGAAGACAACCTTCGATAGAGGCGTGGGTGTTTATGTTTTCATTTCGCCCCTTACGCCGCATTGAACTCCAGCGGGTTGCAGGTGTCCATGGAGCATTTCTCCGGCACAGAAAATATAAAATCATTCAGTTGGCCGAGGTGGAAACAACTTGGCGGGACATATTGGAGGGCGATGACAGTGCCGTATTGTGAGATACTAGTGTCTTGGACATGTTACGCTGCTGCATCTGAAAATAACGGAGGTGCTTGTCGTATAAGGCATTCTCACGTGAAGTTCAACTGTGATACTTAAGTACCGGTAAATAAATTTTGTTGTGATACTCATCGTCAGTTCACCTAACGACTGCATTGTCCGCTCAATTTTGCCACTACATCCGTGAAGTAGGCAGAATCCAACGAGTTCTTGTATTCGGTCCGCATTTTACTTGGATCTGGGTTTTTCAGTCGACCATCGTGTAGTATCGAGAAAACACCAGCGTCGCGAACATTAGCGCGTCGATGCGGTCCAACACGCCACCATGGCCCGGAATCAGCGAGCCGGAGTCCTTCACGCCTGCTGCACGCTTCAGCAAACTTTCAAAAAGATCTCCAAGACGACCAAAAATTACTGCCACCACGGTGAAGGACACTTTCGTGCCAAATGAACCAGGTAAATCGAGTACTTCGGATGATACGACCATGGCGACGATCCCAAAGCCGATAGCACCCAATGTGCCTTCGTAGTCCTTGTTCTTAGATAGATGAGCAGCCAGCGGATTGTAGTACGGGTACTTGGCGAGAGCTAGCGCCTTGCCTGTGATGTAGGCCCCAGTGTCTGAAGCCCATACGACGTAGAGCAACGCGATGAGCAACTTCCGGTACAGTATCCGCCGTTCGTCATCTACAAAGGACACAAGTACGGATAGCGTGCCGATAATGTAGACAAGTCCCACCACATCCAGCATGAGCGTCAAGAATGCTTCAGCGTTGCTCCGACAAACAGCGAACCGAAACACCAGGAAAAATACCATGCCGCTCAGCACAACGTGGATTGGTTGGAAGGCCATATTGCACGACATGTCATTGATCGGACAAGCGGCCGAGTACAGCGTCAGCAGCGTGAAAATCGCGTTCTGCATCAATATCACGACAGCGTACTGCCAGTCCGGAGAGAGGCACGCGCACATTGCGGCAATGAATCCCGTGGAGACCGTGTAAAACCATCGTGACTCGTAGAACTCGGTAATCTTAAGCAAAGGCATCTCCTGCATCGCCAGTAGGAAAACCGCGGATGACATGAAGCACAGCATCGTAGAAATACACACCGCCGCCAGCCACTCGTGTCCGCCGAAGACATACTTGGCCATGCTGGTGACCGCAGATCGTCGTAACCTCCGGCTCTGGTCTCTCAACTCGCCCTCCACCTGCTCGAGCTCTCTCGTTTCCTGTTCTTCTTGTAAGTCCCTTGCAGTGGTCAATCTCCTCACATTGTCCCTACGATGCAGCTGCGAATTGGTGGTGCAGTCAAACACAAAGGTGCGGCTAGCCGACACGTCACTCCCGCTGTGAATAAAGCTGCCCGTGCTGCTGCTGTCGCTCCTGGTATCTAGTTGGGAAGCTTCGTTTACATCAGTTCCAGCTCTGGTTGCAGTGTCCATGGAGCTCTCCAGCGCTTCCAGTTTCGTCAGCACCCTCAGCCGGATGCGGTTGGCCAGACACGCGTACTCGTACGAGCAGGTGCTGGTCATGAAGCTGCAGACGGAGGACGTCGCAATGGCTGGCGAGAGCCATAGGAACACGGTCACGGCGGGCGCCAACACGGCGGCAGACAGGGTGCGCTGCACCACGTTGGACCGCAGCAAGGCGGAACATCGACTCGGCTGAGTCGCTGTTGAGCCGCGGTGAAGGATGTAGCTGCCCTCCTGGGGGGAGTTCTGCGCGTCGGCCGATGGTCGAGCCATGATTGGGATGCCCGAGGTCTCGTGCTGGCTGTTGCGACGCGGCGGGTGAGATACCATCGCGAGTCGCGACGAAGGAGCTGATGGAGTGTAAGTGTAGACGTACCCAATTAATAACGTGGTATAGAATGAGTTTAGAAGGGGATAGGGTCGGTGAGCTGAGCCGGGGTCGGTTTAGAATCTGGATCTAAACTAAGTACGATAAATCTGAAGAATGTTAACCTAATAAAAGTAAGTTTGATTAGATTTAACTCTTTTAATGTTCTAAACTGGATACAGATTTTGGTTACTGCAACATTGTGAGCCGCCGCGTTGCAATACCTACGCAATACTAGGCGGAGGCGTGCTGGAGCGCATCAACGCACTCATGTTCGCCATCATCGTCTTCTCCCGCTACTGTACCGGTACTATGGTACATGAAGAATCGCTTATGAATGGCATACACGTTGCCCGGTAAGATACAGTACCATATTGGTAATTATCTCAAATGATGCCGGTGCCTTGTGATGTGCATCTGCAGTACAGTGGTCTAATTCGACGCCCATATAAACTCATGTTTTGGTATAATCTATTCTCACATGAATGATTTTGAGGTTACAGATACTCTTCAGAAATTATATACTCGGTATTTCCATATTACTTAACCAACTCGTGTCATGGCTCATGCAACAGAGTGGCCGTTCTCAGCGACCTAAACAGTCCTGTGCTTCATTTGGCTCATTCGTCAAGTCAAGGGCCATGGCAGTCGACCAAGGCGCGTACATGTATGGCAGCGCCGTAGCAGACAGCGAGTCCGTCCTAGAGCTGCGATCGCCCATGGACATGCAGAATTCACCGCGGGAGGACTGGCCCTACGTCGTTCAGGAGCTGGAACCAACGCCACGCCAATGGAGCGAGTTCTTCCAGCGCAACGCAGTGCAGCGCGTCGTGTCCGCCGCCATCTTGGCGCCTGCAGTGACCGCGTTTCTGTGGCTGTCGCCGGCGTTCGCCACCACGACAGTCTGCAGCTTCATGATCAGCACCTGCGCGTACGAATACGCGTGTCTGGCCAACCGCATCCGACTGCGGATATTGACGCAGATGGCGGCTCTGGAGGGGCCTCTCAATGGCTCAAGTTCAGGTCGGCGCTGCGGCAACAACACGTTGCTCGATGACACGCGGAGCGATCGCATCTTGTCGTCCATCGAGAGCGCGGCGTCGTTTAGTACTAACAGCTCGGCAGTTCGCACACGATCCGCGAGGCCCTCGCAGCCTGGCGCACGAGCAGTGGAGGAGGAGCGGGAGGACCGAGAGATCGCCATCGTGGGCGACGAGCTGCGAGATCAGGAGGACCGGATACACCGCTGTGCGGTGACCAGTCTGGCTGTGCGCCACTTTAACGGCCGCGTGTGGTGGGCGGCGGCGTTTGTGTCGGTTCCGGTGTGCGCGTTGACGTCGACGGGGTTCCTGCTCTCGGTCCAGTGGGTGTCGGACTATGAGTCGACCGAGTTCTACACGTATCGGTGGTTCTTCGCTCTTCCGACGGGGTACGTGGTCGCGCTGTGTGCGTGTCTGACGCCGGACTGGCAGTACGCGGTGATCACGCTGGTCAAGTACGGCGTGTTCACGACCCTCACGTTGCACTCCACGGCGTGTCCGATGAACGAGCTCAACTGCAACTTGGCGGTCGGCACCTCGGAGATCTTCCTCAGTGGTGTGGCCATCATCCTCGTGTTCCGCTTCGCGTCCACTCGGGGTCGAGCCGAGGCTTTCGTGAGCTTCATGCTGGACATCGTGGGTCTGCTGTACGTGACTGGGACGCTGTCGATTCTCGTGGCTTTCGTGGACGACAACCACCGCACGTTGTATCGGAAGCTGCTCATCGCGCTGCTGTGCATCGTCTGGGCGTCGGACTCTGGCGCCTACCTCATCGGGAAGGCTCTGGCCTACTGCCACTACCCGTACTACAACCCGCTAGCTGCGCATCTGTCCAAGAACAAGGACTACGAAGGCACGCTGGGCGCCATCATCTTCGGGGTCGTCACGATGGTCGCGGCGTCCGAGCTGCTGGATCTGCCTGGTTCGTACGGCATGAAGGTCGGCTTCACGGTGCTGGCGGTAGTCGTCGGGCGCATGGGAGACCTGTTCGAGAGTCTGCTCAAGCGCGCAGCAGGAGTCAAAGACTCCGGGACGCTCATCCCGGGTCATGGAGGCGTGCTGGACCGCATCGACGCTCTCATGTTCGCCACAATCGTCTTCTCACGCTACTACGCGCTGCAGTCCTGAGCGACTGACGCAGAGCTGCCAACATCAAGTATAACAGTATAACAGTATAATACTGGTCTAGTATTGCGTAGGCATTGCAACACGGCGGTTCTGTAGCAGCAACTTCCCCTATACTTTGTTGCAGCAAACCAAGAGCGCGAGCAAGTCGTGCCAGATCATTGCTGCGTGTAGCTGCCAGCTACAGCCTGTAACTGTTGAAGCGGTTGAACAACAAGTTGCCCTTCGCTGATTGGACAGGTTTTCTTAAATCGTACTTAAAACGAATCCATTTTAATCCTACAGAGACGCATGATGGCACGCGTCCAGCAGGTGCTGGACCATGGGAGCTCTACCGCCTTGGGCCGGACTTAGCTGCAGCTCTGCGTGGCGCTGTGTGGACCGAGGCAGAGGCCGCACGAGCCCCCAGCCCAGCCAACCTCCGCACTCGCCCGCTACCGGCTCATTCGTCAATCAGCCAGAGTCGCAGGCAAGTCGAACGAGCTCAAAGCTCCTCCTTCTGCCCAGAGGCGGCTCTCCTCACAGCTGAGACCTGTAGCAGTACGTACCCTACTCCTCCTCCCCTGTCCATTGACACCGAGAGCCATGGACTTGTTGTAACTCACCTTCACTGACTACGGCTGTCGCTCCTGGGATGGTTTTGACTGCAGGTTAGACGCCGCCGACAGCAGCTGGGGGCCTCTTTGTCGACCGTGACTTGCCTCGACACGTAACCCGCCCATCTCAAGAAAAACCCACCGCCGGTCATATCACAACGCGGGGGTCAAGGTTGCAGTCAAGACCCCAAGTCAAGACTCCAAGATCACCCGCCACTGCTGCTGGGCCCCAAGTCTGTACTGTACACCACCGCGTACGGCATCGCCTGACCACTGCAGACTAGTGAGTGCCAAGTACCCACCGCTACGAGGAGGGCAGTGACAAGCTACAAGAGACCCCAAGGCTGCAGACCTCCCTCACAAGCCAGGACTCTCAACACCAACTCCCAGCTCCATGGGTCTCCGTCGGCTACTCCATTCCTGTACAAGACTATCAGAGGCGGGTCACTGCATCGCAGCAGCGCGCCCATGGCCACGACCAGCTCCCTCAGTTGATGTAGAGTTGTCGGGCCAGCAGACAGCCACGGTCAGCATGTTCCAGCTTCGGGGCGTTCACTGGGATAACACAGTGCTGCAGCACACGGTGCAAGTGCTCGGCGGAGACGAGAGTGACGCCAGGCCACTCGTGCATCCACGGCATCACGCTTGAAGTGCGTGTGCACGAGCTCCTGGGCTCGGCGCATCCCATCACCAGTTCCCCGCAATGTTCCCCGTTGAACGGAGATGTAACGGGGTTGACAGTCGTTCTGCTCGTTGATGCAGTTTCTTGAGCGACGTGGTGAGAACGGGGTGCTCGCAGTTCGCACTGGAGGTTTCTACGAGACCCACGACGCCCCGGAGGCGTTAATGCAGTACCTGCAGTGTGTCTCGGCTTCACGATACACCGCAGCCGCAGTATGCTGCATGCCACTGTGAAACAGTGTGCCGGACGTTGCTGCAGAAGGTCAGAATGCTGTCCTCGCCACGGACGTCGGTGTGATCAGTCGAGATGTAAAGGGCAACACTGGGGCCTACGTTACATCTACGGGGAACCTACGCCCAGTAGATGTATCGTAGACCTCAGCAATTTGTAGGATCTACGGAGTGGGGTTCGCTTATGTCGTGCGGTGCGTTTGTGTGTTTTCTGCTAACCTCTATCTGCACTCCTTACACGGAGTATACCTGATTTGACGGATCTTTAATCGGTGTTTGGCAGGCGGCTTCAACATGAAAATTGGGGACACAAATGGGGAAACGCGCGTCGCCATGTACCCAAAACGGGCCGAGAGCGCGCTTACCATGCGTCAGATGGCTCGATGATGCGGAGCACCAGCCGCAAAAGTTGTGGTGGCATGCCCACGGATTAGCCGACCCAGATGCTGAGCTGGTTCTTACCCGTTAGGGCGACCCCAGAGGAATCCTCAGCTCATTTGCGATTTTGACTCAAGTCGCACGAGTCGGGGACTGTTCCAGACGCTCAAGACTGGCTTCGTTCGTCTCTGCAAGGTCGAGCTGATGATTACAATGCGGGGCACCGCTAGGTCGGCACGCTCGCCGATGGTTTCGTAGTTTCGACTGCTCAAGATGCTCAAGTGTACGTCAGAGCGTCGGAGACAACGTTCGACACTGCGGAGGACCGAGCTGATGATTACAATGCGGGGCACCGCTAAGTCGGCACGCTCGCCGATGGTTTCGTAGTTTCGACTGCTCAAGATGCTCAAGTGTACGTCGGAGCGTCGGAGACAACGTTCGACACTGCGGAGGACCGAGATGATGATTACAATGCGGCACCGCAAGTCGACACTATCGCCGATGGGTTCTAAGCTCCTGCTGCTTCAGTTGATCATGTCTGCATCGGAGTCATCGTTCCTCGCTGCGCAAGACCGAGCTGATGATCATTAAAGCGGGGCACCGCAAGGCGGCACTATCGCCGATTGTCTCGACGTTCGACTGCTCTATCCACACGAGACCGAGGCGGAGGTATCGCTCAGAGCTGAGCAGGACCGAGTTGATGATTGCAATGCGGGGCACCGCAAGGCTGCACTATCGCCGATTGTCTCGACGTTCGACTGCTCTATCCACACGAGACCGAGGCGGAGGTATCGCGCAGAGCTGAGCAGGAGGGGCGCCGATGGGTTCGAGTTCCGACTGCTCAAGATGCTAAAGTCCGCGATGGAGGCCTCGTTCGGCGCTGCTAGAAGCAGATTTGACGATGATTAAAGAGGGACACCGCGATGTCGGACGAATGCCCGATGAGTTTGAAGTTTTTGCTGCCTAGGACGCTCAAGTAACCTACAGCATAGCCACATACAGGGAAGGGATGCCCCTTTTGGTTGTTGCTTATGAATCGAAAGTGCATTAGAATTGTGCTGCGATCCCCGTCGAGATGCCGAATTCGTCTGACCCTGGAACAGGAAGCTGCTGCGTCGCCAACGCCCCGTCAATGGAGCGAGTTCTTCCAGCGCAACGCGGTGCAGCGCGTCGTGTCCGCCGCCATCTTGGCGCCTGCAGTGACCGCGTTTCTGTGGCTGTCGCCGGCGTTCGCCACCACGACAGTCTGCAGCTTCATGATCAGCACCTGCGCGTACGAATACGCGTGTCTGGCCAACCGCATCCGACTGCGGATATTGACGCAGATGGCGGCTCTGGAGGGGCCTCTCAATGGCTCAAGTTCAGGTCGGCGCTGCGGCAACAACACGTTGCTCGATGACACGCGGAGCGATCGCATCTTGTCGTCCATCGAGAGCGCGGCGTCGTTTAGTACTAACAGCTCGGCAGTTCGCACACGATCCGCGAGGCCCTCGCAGCCTGGCGCACGAGCAGTGGAGGAGGAGCGGGAGGACCGAGAGATCGCCATCGTGGGCGACGAGCTGCGAGATCAGGAGGACCGGATACACCGCTGTGCAGTGACCAGTCTGGCTGTGCGCCACTTTGACGGCCGCGTGTGGTGGGCGGCGGCGTTTGTGTCGGTTCCGGTGTGCGCGTTGACGTCGACGGGGTTCCTGCTCTCGGTCCAGTGGGTGTCGGACTACGAGTCGACCGAGTTCTACACGTACCGGTGGTTCTTCGCTCTTCCGACGGGGTACGTGGTCGCGCTGTGTGCGTGTCTGACGCCGGACTGGCAGTACGCGGTGATCACGCTGGTCAAGTACGGCGTGTTCACGACCCTCACGTTGCACTCCACGGCGTGTCCGATGAACGAGCTCAACTGCAACTTGGCGGTCGGCACCTCGGAGATCTTCCTCAGTGGTGTGGCCATCATCCTCGTGTTCCGCTTCGCGTCCACTCGGGGTCGAGCCGAGGCTTTCGTGAGCTTCATGCTGGACGTCGTGGGTCTGCTCTACGTGACTGGCACGCTGTCGATTCTCGTGGCTTTCGTGGACGACAACCACCGCACGTTGTATCGGAAGCTGCTCATCGCGCTGCTGTGCATCGTCTGGGCGTCGGACTCTGGCGCCTACCTCATCGGGAAGGCTCTGGCCTACTGCCACTACCCGTACTACAACCCGCTGGCTGCGCATCTGTCCAAGAACAAGGACTACGAAGGCACAATAGGCGCGATCGTCTTCGGGGTCGTCACGATGGTCGCGGCGTCCGAGCTGCTGGATCTGCCTGGTTCGTACGGCATGAAGGTCGGCTTCACGGTGCTGGCGGTAGTCGTCGGGCGATTGGGCGACCTGTTCGAGAGTCTGCTGAAGCGCGCAGCAGGAGTCAAAGACTCCGGGACGCTCATCCCGGGCCACGGAGGCGTGCTGGACCGCATCGACGCACTCATGTTCGCCACGATTGTCTTCTCACGCTACTACGCGCTGCAGTCCTGAGCGACTGACGCAGAGCTGCCAACATCAAGTATAACAGTATAACAGTATAACACTGGTCTAGTATTGCGTAGGCATTGCAACACGGCGGTTCTGTAGCAGCAACTTCCCCTATACTTTGTTGCAGCAAACCAAGAGCGCGAGCAAGTCGTGCGAGATCATTGCTGTGTGAAGCTGCAAGCAACAAGTTGCCCTTCGCTGATTGGGCAGGTTCTTTCTAACTCGTACTTAATCGGACCAATCTAAATCATAAAGAGACGCATGATGGCACGCGTCCAGCAGGTGCTGGACCATGGGAGCTCTACCGCTTCGGGCCGCACTTAACTGCAGCTCTGCGTGGCGCTTTCTGGACCGAGGCAGAGGCCGCACGAGCCCCCAGCCCAGCCAACCTCCGCACTCGCCCGCTACCGTCTCATTCGCCAATCCGCCAGAGTCGCAGGCAAGTCGAACGAGGTCAAGACTCCTCTTTCTGCTGCCCAGAGGCGGCTCTCCTCACAGCCGAGCTGAGCCTGACCTGTAGCAGTACGTACCCTACTCCTCCTCCCCTGTCCATTGACACTGAGAGCCATGGACTTGTTGTAACTCACCTTCACTGACCGCGGCTGTCACTCCTGGGATGGTTTCGACTGCAGGTTAGACGCCGCCGGCAGCAGCTGGGGGCCTCTTTGTCGACCGTGACTTGCCTCGACACGTAACCAGCCCATCTCAAGAAAAACCCACCGCCGGTCATATCACAACGGAGGGGTCAAGGCCCCCATCAAGACCCCAAGTCAAGACTCCAGGAGATGCCCAAGGTCAGCCACTACTACTACTGGACGGTGTCCAGGGCCCAAGCCTGTACCGCACGCCACCGCGTTCGCCGTCGCCCGACCACTACACAGCAGTTCCAAGTACCCGTGGCAACGGGGAGGGCAGTGCCAAGCCAGGAGAGACCACAAGGCTGCAGACACCCCCTGGCAAGCCCGGACTCTGAAGATCAACTCTCAGCTCCATCCAGCAAGCGGGGCCTCCGTCGGCTACTCCATTCCTGTACAAGACTATCAGAGGTGTCGCTGCAGTGCGCCCATGGCCACGGACAGCTACCTCAGTTGCTGTAGAGTTGTCCGGCCAGCAGACAGCCACGGTCAACACCTTCCAGCTTCGGGGAATTCACTGAGATGTCTCAGTGGTGCAGCACACGGTGCAAGTGCTCGGCGGAGTCTAGCGTGACGCCCGGACCCTCTTGCATCAACGGCATCACGCCGGAAGTGCGTGTGCACGAGCTCCTCGATACGACGCACTCCATCATCAGTTCCCCGCAGTGTAGCCCGCTTAACGGACATATAAGGGGGCAGATATGTATTGTGCTTGCTGATGCAGTGCTCGAGCGACGTGGTGAAAGCTGGGTGTTCGCGGTTCGCACTGGGGGCTTCTACGACACTCACGACACCCCGGAGGCGTTAATGCAATACCTGCAATGCGTCTCGGCTTCGAGATACGCCGCAGTCACAGTACGCTGCTTGCCATTGTGAAACGATGTGCCGGACGATACTGGAGAAGGGCAGAATGCTATGCTCGACACGGACGTCTGCGTGACCAGCGGAGCTGTGAAGGGCAACAACATGAGGCCTACGCTACATCTACTGGGAATCTACGCCCACAGCCATCGGTAGGATGTACGGAGTGGAGTTCGCTTATGCGGTGCAGTGCGTTTGTGTGTTTGCTGCTATACTCTATCTGCACCCCTTACACGGGGTATTCCTCTGATTTGACGGATCTTTAATCGGTGTTTGGCAGGCGGCTTCAACATGAAAATTGGGGACACGAATGGGGAACTCCGCGTCGCCAAGTACCCAAAATGGCCCGAGAGCGTGATAATCATTCGTCGGATGGACGGATGATGCGGAGCACCAGCCGCAAAAGTTGCGGTGGCATGCCCACGGATTAGCCGACCCAGACAGATGCTGAGCTGGTTCTTACCCGTTAGGGCGGTCCCAGTTCAATTTTCAGCTCATTTGCAGTTGGGACTCAAGACGCACAAGCCGAAGACTGCTTCGGGCGCTCAAGACCGGCCTCGTTCGTCACTGCAAGCCCGAGCTGATGATATTTAAGCGGGGCACCGCGAGGCTGGCACTCTCGCCGACAGTTTAGAAGTTTCGACTGCTCAAGACGCCCAAGAACGAGGCGGAGGTATCGCTCAGTGCTGAGCAGGACCTAGCTGATGAGTACAATGCGGGGCACCGCAAGGCGGCACTATCGCCGATAGTTTCGAAGTTTCGTCTGCTCTGGACGCACAAGCTCGAAGCCAAGGCCACGATCGTCGCTACGCAAGGCCGAGCCAATGATTTTTAGCGGGACACCCCGAGATCGGCATTGTCGCCGATTGGCTTTCAAGTTTCGACTACTCTATACGCACAAGACCGAGGCGGATGTATCGTTCTGCGCTCCACAACCGAGGTGATGATCATTAAGTTAAAGCGGGGCACCGCGAGGCCCGGTTCGCCGATGGTTTCGCAGTTTCGACTGCTCTGGACGCACAAGTCCGAAGCCAAGGCCTCAATCGTCGCTACACAAGTCCGAGCCGATGAATTATAGCGGGTCACCGCTAGATCGGCATTATCGCCGATGGCTTTCAAGTTTTGACTGCTCAAGACGCCCAAGAACGAGTCGGACGTATCGCTCAGAGCTGAGCATGACCGAGCTGATGATTGCAATGCGGGGCACCGCATGGCGGCACTATCGCTGATGGTGTCGAAGTTCGACTGCTCTATCCACACAAGACCGAGGCGGAGGTATCGCTCAGACCTGAGCATGACCGAGCAGCATTGTCGCTGATGGGTTCGAACTTCCGACTGCTCAAGGTGCTAATGTCCGCGACGGAGGCCTCGTTCGGCGCTGCTATAAGCAGATTCGATGATGATTAAAGCGGGGCACCGCAATGTCGGACGAATGCCCGATGAGTTTGAGGCTTATACTAAAGACGCCCTCGGCGCTCAAGTAGAACACGGCAGACAGCGATGGAAGGCCTCTTTTTGGTTGTTGCTTTGTATTGAATCGAAAGTGCATTCGAATTATGCTGCGATCGCCCGTGGGCATGCAGAATTCACCGCGGGAGGACTGGCCCTACGTCTTTCAGGAGCAGGAAGGCGCTGTGTCACCAACGCCACGCCAATGGAGCGAGTTCTTCCAGCGCAACGCGGTGCAGCGCGTCGTGTCCGCCGCCATCTTGGCGCCTGCAGTGACCGCGTTTCTGTGGCTGTCGCCGGCGTTCGCCACCACGACAGTCTGCAGCTTCATGATCAGCACCTGCGCGTACGAATACGCGTGTCTGGCCAACCGCATCCGACTGCGGATATTGACGCAGATGGCGGCTCTGGAGGGGCCTCTCAATGGCTCAAGTGCAGGTCGGCGCTGCGGCAACAACACGTTGCTCGATGACACGCGGAGCGATCGCATCTTGTCGTCCATCGAGAGCGCGGCGTCGTTTAGTACTAACAGCTCGGCAGTTCGCACACGATCCGCGAGGCCCTCGCAGCCTGGCGCACGAGCAGTGGAGGAGGAGCGGGAGGACCGAGAGATCGCCATCGTGGGCGACGAGCTGCGAGATCAGGAGGACCGGATACACCGCTGTGCAGTGACCAGTCTGGCTGTGCGCCACTTTGACGGCCGCGTGTGGTGGGCGGCGGCGTTTGTGTCGGTTCCGGTGTGCGCGTTGACGTCGACGGGGTTCCTGCTCTCGGTCCAGTGGGTGTCGGACTACGAGTCGACCGAGTTCTACACGTACCGGTGGTTCTTCGCTCTTCCGACGGGGTACGTGGTCGCGCTGTGTGCGTGTCTGACGCCGGACTGGCAGTACGCGGTGATCACGCTGGTCAAGTACGGCGTGTTCACGACCCTCACGTTGCACTCCACGGCGTGTCCGATGAACGAGCTCAACTGCAACTTGGCGGTCGGCACCTCGGAGATCTTCCTCAGTGGCGTGGCCATCATCCTCGTGTTCCGCTTCGCGTCCACTCGGGGTCGAGCCGAGGCTTTCGTGAGCTTCATGCTGGACGTCGTGGGTCTGCTCTACGTGACTGGCACGCTGTCGATTCTCGTGGCTTTCGTGGACGACAACCACCGCACGTTGTATCGGAAGCTGCTCATCGCGCTGCTGTGCATCGTCTGGGCGTCGGACTCCGGCGCCTACCTCATCGGGAAGGCTCTGGCCTACTGCCACTACCCGTACTACAACCCGCTGGCTGCGCATCTGTCCAAGAACAAGGACTACGAAGGCACAATAGGCGCGATCGTCTTCGGGGTCGTCACGATGGTCATAGCGTCCGAGCTGCTGGATCTGCCTGGTTCGTACGGCATGAAGGTCGGCTTCACGGTGCTGGCGGTAGTCGTTGGGCGATTGGGCGACTTGTTCGAGAGTCTGCTGAAGCGCGCAGCAGGAGTCAAAGACTCCGGGACGCTCATCCCGGGCCACGGAGGCGTGCTGGACCGCATCGACGCACTCATGTTCGCCACAATCGTCTTCTCACGCTACTACGCGTTGCAGTCCTGAGCGACTGACGCAGAGCTGCCAACATCAAGTATATAACACTCGACAAGTATTGCGTAGGTGTTGCAACACGACATCATTTGAGATCATTACCGGTATGGACTATGACATTCATAAGTGCAGTCCATAGTAGCGGGAGAAGACGATGGTGGCGAACATGAGCGAGTCGATGCGGTCGAGCACGCCTCCGTGGCCCGGGATGAGCGTCCCGGAGTCTTTGACGCCGGCTGCGCGCTTCAGCAGACTCTCGAACAGGTCGCCCAGTCGCCCGAAAAGCACTGCCAGCACCGTGAAGCCGACCTTCATGCCGTACGAACCAGGCAGATCCAGCATCTCGGACGCTGCGGCCATTGCAACGACGCCGAAGACGATGGCGCCTATTGTGCCTTCGTAGTCTTTGTTCCCCGACAAGTGCGATGCCAGTGGGTGGTAGCACTTGTAGTGGAAATGCGCGAGTGTCTTGCCCACGAGATAAGCGCCAGAGTCCGAAGCCCACACGACGTACAGCAAGGCGATCAACAGCTTCCGGTACAGCGAGCGGTGGTTGTCGTCCACGAACGCTACGAGCACGGAAAGAGGACCGATGATGTACACGAGACCAAGCACGTCCAGCAGGAACGCCACGAAAGCTCCAACGTCATTGCCGCCAACTGAACAGCGGAACGTCAGGATGATCACCACCCCACCCAAGAAGATTTGCCGCTTGGACACCGCCAGATCGCAGACCCCTCCAGTCGTGGAGATACATGCAGCGGAGTGCATGGTGAGCAGCATGAAGATCAAGTAGTGCACCAGCGTCACCACAGCACTCTGCCAGTCTGGAGTCATGCACGCGCACAGTCCAGCGACGAAACCCGTGAGAACTGCGAAATACCATCGATACGTGTAGAATTCGGTCGCCTGAAGCCCCTCGATCCATTGTATCGTCAAAAGGAACGTGGCAGACGATAAAAAACACACGACTGCCGCAACACACACCGCAGCTCGGACCTCATGACCACCGAAGTAACGCATCGCGAACCTGGTTACTGCTCTGCCATCTTCACAGTCGCTTGGCTCGCTCGAGGCTTCACTCGAGCATTCAAACCATCTCGAAGGGGAGTCGTCTCTCGTCGCTATGGGGCTCGATGGCGCAGTAGTAAAACCGGAAAATGCTGCGGATGCATGTTGTGTTTCTTCGGAAGTCGCTCTCCCAACAGCTTCACCACCGCCGGGCAGGTTTTGGTAGCGCACGTGGCTCCTCGCGTTGTCGATTCCTTCAAGCGTTTGCACTGCCGTCTGAATCCTCTGTCGGATTCGGTGCGACAGACAAGCAAACTCATAGGAGCATGCACTAGCAGCAAAGCTGCACACCGTTGTGGTTGCAAAGGCTGGTGAGAGCCACAGGAATGCAGTCACAAGTGGCACCAACACAACTGCCGATGCGATGCGTTGAGCCGCATTGCTGTGAAAGATCCTCAGGGTTGAATCCCAACGCCGGTCGATAGTAGAATTGTCTTGTACTTGTGTTGTCGAGGACGCGCCTTGAATGTACGGGAAACTTTCTTGCGGTGAGCGCAGCATCTGAGCGGAGTCCTCACTTGGCATCACTTCAGAGCGGCAGGAACCAACCCCAGTTGGACTATCTCGAATGTAGCTCTTGAGACCCGACGTTAGTAGCCAAAGATCATAAAATATTCATACTTAGACATCTTGGTGCATCGAGTATTTCATCCGTCGAGCTTAGTCATCACGTATGCAAGGCGTAGTAGCGAGAAAACACGACTGTGGCGAACATCAGCGCGTCGATGCGGTCCAGCGCGCCGCCATGTCCTGGAATCAATTTTCCCGAATCCTTCACTCCCGCCGCGCGCTTCAACAGACTCTCGAACAAGTCTCCAAGTCGACCAGCGACCACTGCGATCACTGTATACGTCACTTTTGTGCCGAACGAGCCCGGGAGATTCAGAATATCCGAAGCCACCACCATGGCGGCGATCCCAAAGACAATTGCCCCTAGCGTGCCTTCATAGTCCTTGTTCTTGGACAAGTGTGGAGCTAACGGGTTGTAGTACGGATAGTTGAAAAACGCGAGCGTCTTGCCGACCAGGTACGCGCCAGTGTCGGATGCCCACACAATATACAGCAGCGCGATAAGCAGTTTCCGGTAGAGGATTCGAATGTCGTCGTCCACAAACGACACGAGGATGGAGAGAGTGCCCGTGATGTACACGAGCCCCACCACATCCAGCATGAACGTCACAAACGCTTCGGCGTTGCTGCGTGAGGACGCAAAGCGAAACACGAGAACCACCAGAAACCCAATGAGGAACACATGCGACGTCGCGACAGCGACGTTGCAGTTCCCCTGGTTCATCGGACAGGCAGTCGAATGCAGCGTGAGGAAGATAAACACCGCGTACTTGATGAGCATGATGACTCCGTACTGCCAGTCCGGGGTAAAGCACGCCGAGAGTCCGACCACGAACCCCGTCGCGATAGCGAAAGTCCAGCGGTACTCGTAGAACTCCGTCGTCTGAAGCTGTTGTATCCTCTGAATCCAAAACAAAAGCGTCGCGGTGGTCACGACGCATATCACGAGCGCCACACAGACTGCAGCCACCCACTCATGCCCTTGAAAATACCTCGCCGCCAGCTCCGTGACCGCGCACCGGTTGAGTCGGTCTTCCTGATCTCTCAACTCGCAGTCCACCTCAGCGATCTCAAGGTCCTCTCTCTCCTCCTGCAGTGCGCGTCCGTTCCTGCGTATCCTCGTCGTGGTCTCACTGCTGGTCCTCGGCGTCGACGAAGCTTCCGCCTCGTCCTCAGCCTCCTCAGCACTCGCACTGTCGCTCCTGGTGTGGTGGAACATCGTGTCGCTACTGAACCTCGAGCACCTTGTCACCCCTTCACTGGGGCCTTCCATCGCCTCCAGCCGAGTCAGAATCCGCAGTCGGATGCGGTTGGCCAGACACGCGTACTCGTACGAGCAGGTGCTGGTCAAGAAGCTGCACACTGTCGTGGTGGCGAAGGCCGGCGACAGCCATAGAAACACCGTCACGGCAGGCGCCAACACGGCGGCCGACAGCACGCGCTGCACTGCATTGTGACGCAAGAACTCGACGCAGCGGGACTTTGACGCGTCTCCATTGCGCCGCGAGGTGGTGGACGGGGACACCTCTTGTGAGTATGGGAAGTCCAAGTGCGGCGACTGTAGCGGCGTGCAGGTCACGGATATTTGCTCAGTGGTTGGCATTATGGAGAGGTAGACGGTCTGGGTCATGAGCCCACCTCCAAGAGCTCCGCTTAATCTGTGGTCTAATCTGTGAGTGGCGACTAAAATGCTGGTATCCCGCGTAACATGATCACGAGCATCGGATGACGGATAACTTCGGTGGTGGAGGTTTGTAGGATTTGTATTCTGTGTTGTGAGACTAGACAACTTCAACCTCGGCAACTTTTTAGTCACTCACGGTGGAAGAAAAGCGTTTGGTTCAACTGGAAGAAAAGCATTTGGGCGATGGAGAGCGGTAATGGTAGTTTGACTCGGTTGGTATCGACTATGTGTGACGACATTGAGCAGCTCGACTCTGCGTACGGGTGGCTGGTTGCTCAGGTGGAGGCTTTGGAGAGAAAGTGGAGTCATCTAGACGCGCAACTAGCAGCGTCCACTCCTCGAGCCTACTATGATCGAGTGCTGAGCAAGTTGAATTGCACTGGCGACGTTGCGTTGCTGCTGGAAGCTCTGGACAATGACCCTGGGTTTCTAAGCGGCTCGGGGGTGGCTAGAGAGCATGGCATGGGCGAGGCCAGCACGGGGAGATTCGTGACGCTCCAGGAGAGACCACGACAGCCACAAGCTCCAGCAGTTGGAAAGCCAGTGGAGGATGCAACGACGAACACGTTGGAGGCGTGGATGAAGCTGGAGAGCAAGTGTGGCTCGCGTCAAGCTATCGTGGACCACGTGCAAAAGATGGAGAGCGGCGTCCCTCAGATAGAGGCTGGACTCGCAGCCGTAGCACCAGAAAAGATGCTCAGTCGAGTCAAGCAGACGCTTTCGTGGGTGGGGGACATCGAGCTGCTGCGTGAAGCTCTCGATGAGCTTCCAGTGGGTGGGTCGCAATCAGGGACGATTGCAAATGTACGTCAGCTAGTGCTGCTTGAAGCGGGGGCTGCGCGGGATGATGAGCCGGGGATGGCAGCGTTGAAGGAAAGGGTGAAGACACTGGAGCCCGTACCGGAAGCAAGCCCGCGTCCACACACTGTCGGCCGAAAGCGGCCTGGTATGGGGACTTCAAGTGCAGGAGGTCAGGAGCAAGCACCTGGGGGACACGGAGAGCTAAAACGACCGGCGACGCGCGCAAGCAGACCAACAACTCGCTCCATGGCGGACAAGGAACTTTGGCAAGGGTGAAGCGCAGCGCGGGGGGGGGGGCTGGAATTTGGGCAGATATTTACGTGTTGTTGCATGCAAACATGTTTGGTGTATTTGCTTGTCATTACCATGCTGTACTACGCAGTACTACTAGTAGTATTTCAAACGCATTTCACTCGTGGCTTCTACGCTAGTTTCTTCAAATTTGTTGCTCGAGCTTATTTTTAAACATTAAAATGTCTTCAGCAGAGTAGTAATTTGAGTTTTCGACTGCAAGAGCTTCGATTCGCCTCCATTTAACTTAAATATTTCAGTAACATCAAGCTGTGTCTATGTAGTGGGTCTTCAAGCGAATAACACACTGCAAGGGAAGCTGGCGCTTCCTGGCGAACCCAATGTCTATTGTGAGTCCTAGTATGTCTATTCTGTAATGATCCTCCGCTGCTAGACACGGCCTGTCGGTCTAGCAGTGGTTTCCTAACTGCCAGCTTAGCATCGCGGTCTATTGCGATGCTCAGCGAGTGGGTGAAGGCTTCTCATGAAACCCCCACTACACTGCCCTCCCCAAAGTCTTCACCACTCATCGAGGTTTTCCTCGCACAGCCTGTTGTGCCTTTGGTGGTGGCCGCTCTTTTGGCCTTGACTTCGCTTGTTTTTGCTCGGCGACATGCTGTTCGAACTTCCTGTTGTTCGACTTCGCCGCAAACTGTGTCAACAAGACAGGTATGTCCTTGCTGAGCTGCGCTGTCGGCTCCCACGAGTCTTCAATCGACTCGAGCCCTTTCCAGCTGACGAGAACTTCGTAGTCTTTATTTTCCTTGTTCCATCGAGCATCCTTAAGCTCGTTGACGGAAAGCACCAAGCCTTGTGCAGCAATATGCTCTCGAAGCTCTGCTGTAACGTCTAGTGATTGATCCGCGTAGAACTTCAAACGCGAGGGGTGGACATCCATCTCCTCCCCCGTCAATAAATGACGAACAGCAAAAGAGTGTGCGTCAGCTCGCACCACTTGGTAGGGTCCTACCCAAGTGACGAGAAGCTTGTCGTAGTGTTTTTGGTCAACGCGTGACCTCAACACATAGTCTCCTACATCAAAGTTCGGTCGGCGCACGTCTTTCTGCTTCCTTTGGTTGCGCACAGTCTGTCGTGCACGTTCTGCCATCATCGGCTTGTGGAGGTCGCGAATGCTGCTTCGTAGTTTCTCTAGCCAAGTTGCAATAGCCTCAGGTTGCTGAGGTATCTGCAGGAGTTTCTTTTGTCGCGAATCCAAACACAATTGCAAAGGCGAAGGGATAGGCAATCCACAGAACAACTCCACTGGAGCCTTGTTCCCCAGTGACGGGACCGGTGTGTGGTTCAAACTAGACTGCAGTAGTGGCACGAAGAATGTCCAATCGTGCGTGTCTACCTTGTATTCTAGGCACAGAGCCCGAAGTACTTGAATAATGTCCCGATTGGCCCTCTCCACGCTCCCATTTATCCAGGGGGAGTATGCCACAGTGAAGTCGTGGCGTGATTTCATGCGCCGGCAAAGCTCCTTCATCACCTCGTTCTTAAAATGTGATCCTTGGTCGCTGATCCAGAGATGTGGCAAGCCATATCGGCTGTGCCAATCTAGCATCGCGTCTACCGTAACCGTGCTGGTCGGAGTAGAACAAGGAGTAACCTCGCAAAAATGCGTTGCTTCATCTTTCAGCACCAAAAGATATTGGTCTCCTTCAAAGCTTTCTCCAAGCGAGAGAAAATCAAAGTGCAACGCACCATTCCGTTCATTTGTACGATACGTCGGGCCCCAGGGACGCTGTAGAACCTTTGCCCCCTTTATATGCTTGCACATCAAACATGCAGAGAGGAAATGTTCAACACGAGCTCGGAGATGATGCACGTCGAAGTGGCGCCGAACACCTTCAATCATTGCTTCACGCCCTCGATGTGCTTGTGATCCACAATGAGATACTACTAGCAGTCTCTGAATCAAAGCATCTGCTCTGCTAGGTATCCACAGCTTGTCTTCAATGCGCCATCCTTTTTCGGCATCTCCAGTTGCACTTCGAGGTCGCTCGGCGGCGTGCTGCAGCTGCGCCGCGAGCACAGCAGCAAATGTCGGCCATTCAAATTCACTATCATCCAGTGGTCTTAAATTGAGTGAGATGGGTCGCTGAGTTTGCTCTTCCTCAGTGGCGGAGGTAGAAGACTGGTTCCTCCTGCGCCTTCGCCGTTTTGGTCGCTGCTCTGCTTCTTTGGGCTCCTCGTGAGCCCTTTTCCTAAGTTGCATGGCGTTGAGTCTCACCGCGGGGTCGTGGTTCCCTGCCCATCTTGAAACCATATCGGCCCAGACATTGGAGTCGCCGTCGATGTGCTCGACTTCGTATCGATACTCCATGAGCTTTGTCGACCATCGCAAGAGCTTGCCCCGTATGTGTTTCTTCACCTCCTGGCCGGGCGCGAACACGTACACTAAGTTGCGGTGATCGCAATACAGTCGAAACCCTCCAGGTCTCAGCAGTAGATAGCTGAGCTTATCGCAAGCGCACACTATCGGATAAGCTTCTTTTTCTATTATACTCCAGTTGCACTGCGATCCCGTAAAGCTGCCGCTCAAACAAACCAGTAGTTCGTGCTGTTGCTGATGAACCTCCTTATTGGACTGCCACTCCACAACCTGCGTCACAAGTACTGACCACCCCAAATCACTTGCATCGGTCAGGAGGCACATTGTCGAGCCTTCCTTCGGAAATGCGAGAGTCATACTTGTCGACAGCAAGTTCTTCAGTTCATCATACGCAATTTGTTCCGGAGTACTCAAATCAACTGCTATTCCCGACGCCACGCGCTTCGTTCGCTTCGCTGCACGAGATAACGCGGCGTCCAGCAAATTTTGCAGTGGGCGGGCTACTCTTGCATAATCTATCAACGAATCTCTCATCCAATTCGTGGCGCAGAGGAACTGCTGAAGTTCCCCTGCCGTCTTTGGATATGGGAGCTCTTGCAGCGCTCGGATCCTCGCCGGATCGTGATGAACCCCAGCGCCGTTGATTAGCTTCCCGCACCAGCGCACCTCGCGCTCAAACAAACTCGATTTCTTAGGGCTGATCTTGAAACCAAAGAAATCTAACAGTTCAAACAATCTCTCAAGCTTGACCAAATAAGTTTCGATGTCATTGGCAAACAACAATAAGTCGTCGATCCAGACAAGGAGGTGCTTGTGCAGCAACTCCTCCAGACACTTCTGAATTGTCGACTGGAAAAATAGCGCAGCATCGGTACAGCCCTGGGGCACACGTCGTGGCGTGTACACCTTCCGGTGTGTCATGTATGACAGCCATTCCTGGCATTCCTCAGCAAGTGCGATCTGCCAATAGCCCTTCAAGAAGTCGAAAAGGCCGAATACCTGAGCCCCTTTTACATCTTCGAGGTCAACATGCAGGTCTGGCATTACCCCCACAATTGCCTCAATAAAGGCGTTCACCGGCTTGTAGTCCGCTGTCTGCCGGAAATCGCCTCCGCTCTTGCGCACTGGGAGCACTGGACACGCCCAGCGACTCTCCGTGTTTTCATACACCCATCCCAGTCTCACCAGCTCGTCATTGAAATCATCCAGGAATTTGCGCACTTCTGGTGGGTATCGCCGCGCCTTGCATCGATAAGGCTTCGTACCAGACTTCAGGCGAACTTTCATGGGAGGTACACGCGCAGGCGGGTCATCGCCTAGTTTGAGACGCCAAATATCAAAGCGAGTTGCGATCCGTCGGAGTTCTCCAACATTTTCCTTCGGAAATCCCTTTTCAATAGCGATCTCGATCAATTTCTCCACAGCAGCAAGGAGATCCTCACTTAACACAGCACTGCTCCCAATTTGCGGCTCGTCCACATCATCGAACTCGTCATCCTGTTCATTCTGGACGGCATTAGCCACAAACAAATCCAACTGCCGCTGTACATCAATACCAAGCATCGTCAATACGTCTTTGCCCAGCAGAAATTCATCCGCGTCGCCAGGAATGATCAAGCACTCGACTGGCTTAGCAATTCGAACACTGCCAGCCACTGTTCGTAATCTCAAATGCACTTGTATAGTCATGTTTACTTCGATTGGTTTGCCATCTGCCCCCTTGCACGTGAGCGGTCCCTCCAGACTCACTGCTCGTACTTCAGGACAAACCTTCACCAATTCTTCGTAGACGGTCATGCTCATGCCGGACCTGTCAGCTCCACTGTCCGCACAGAAGGCCACCGAAAATGTATCTTCCAGTACGAGCGAGCGAGTGTGCACAGGCAGACATTCACCTAACCGTCATAAATTTGGGTTGTTCTTACGCTGAGGGCCTCCTCCCTTTTTGCTGATCTTCGCAGTAAGGCGTTCACGGTCCTCCTTGGTCGCCGTCGGGCAGTCACTCAAATAGTGCGAGCCACCGCAATTGAAACAACCAGTCTTGGGTGCCCCTTTCTTGCTGGGTGGCTCCTCATCACCGTTCTTCACCTCGACCTTGCGGTTCGCGGACTTCTTAAAGCGCTTGTCAGGTTTGTGCTGCTGTGGAGCAGCACGCTTCTTGCCCTGGAACTGATTCTGAACTGCTGCACGCGCCTTCCCCTGTTTAGCCGTGGGTCTTGTTCTCGACAGAGCACGGTCTTCAATCGCTTGCTCAAGTGCCTGCTGGTTGATCAGTTTTGAGAGCTTCAATACACTTGTCTGTGCATCTGGGAAGCGGTAATCAATCTCGTTCTGCACTTTCTCCTTCAACATGGCCGGCAACGAGTTCACCAAAAGCTTACACTTTTTCTTTGTCCCCTTGTCACCTTCGAAAAAGCTCGAGAGACCGTACTTTTTGATCAACTTGTTGCACGACATGAAGTAGTCCGTGACCCGAGACTGAATATCACAATTGGTCATGTTCATTTTTAACTCCTTCCGAAAAAGCTCGTTCACAGGTGGCAGCACTTGATTCTGGTAGCTGTCAGTAATTGCGTGAATCTGCTCCAGCAGGAATTCATCAGTCAGGTCACTCTTGGAGACGCCCCAAGTCGCCTCACACAGCGTTGTCAGCAAGTCGCTGTCGAACGAGCTCTTTACACTCTTCAGAACAGCGTTCAGGTCTTCTTTACCAGCCTTGCACCGCTCTTTTGTCGCCTCCACATACTCGTCGCGTAGCTTCAACCACTCGACGAGAGCTTCACGGGAGGTGGACTTCACCATCGGCGGCGCCACAACGGCAAATATCGGCTGCGGGATACGGGAAATACTGTCGGAACACGCTCCCGTCGAAGTCTCAGCTGTCGGGGCGCTTCCATGTCCGCCCAAGCTATCCGCGGCCGGGTTGTGGCTGTTTCCGTCGTCGCTTGACTCAAACGCCATGTTGTTGTCCTTCTGTCAGTTGTAGTCGCGAGACCTCGCAACTAAAGAATTCTTTGTAGTGGGTCTTCAAGCGAATAACACACTGCAAGGGAAGCTGGCGCTTCCTGGCGAACCCAATGTCTATTGTGAGTCCTAGTATGTCTATTCTGTAATGATCCTCCGCTGCTAGACACGGCCTGTCGGTCTAGCAGTGGTTTCCTAACTGCCAACTTAGCATCGCGGTCTATTGCGATGCTCAGCGAGTGGGTGAAGGCTTCTCATGAAACCCCCACTACAGTCTATCTCAACTGCTGAGGTCGGTGCTGAATGTGACGGTGGCCCACAGATCGGAGTCGCCGCTGCCTCTGCTGTCATCCATTGCAGTGGTCTCGCGTGCTCGGACATACAGATAGTACTTGACGAAAAGATGGACGTGAAGAGCAGCGCGTGCAATGCTCCACCAAAGCCTGGCATCAGTCGACCGCTTCATCAAACCCCCGACGCCTTCTTCAGCAGTGAAAAAATACCCGCCCAAATCGCGCCATGAGCACGCTGCCGGTCGTGAAGAGGATTTGTGGCAGCACACCACCAGGGACATCCAGAACCGCGCCGCTGGACCTGCGTTGGCTCACAAACTAACGTCGTTTGAGAGAAATTGCATCGGTGGGCCATTCCACACACTTTTCCGAGACTGCGACGACATTGCGTACGTAATGAACAACGGCAAGCGCTGTACCTCTGTCGAAGCTCTGCTGTTCACCGGAAACTTGTACTACGGTGAGCACGTCGACCGGTCTTTGTCGTGTAGGAACACGCTTAAAATCTCGCTACCGTAAGGTACGAGTCCCACCAACAACACACGTTTCCCTAATTAGGTCAACGAAAGTTGGAATCAAACCTGAGGTCCAGGAACGATCCCTTACACCGGGTTGGATATAAGCCTCTGTGTACCCAAGTTGTTTTAGGTCAACCCAAAACCTGCACTAACTAGCCACGAACGAAGGCTAGAATGCAATATAGCGCTTTCGCGCAACCCTTTTGCAGTCCCTCAGATGGAAGGGTACCGGCGGATTAGGCCTAATACAAAGGGGACCGAGGTAATCCTCGGTCGGTAGTAAAATATACTCTAGGGGACTAAGACACCCCACACACACACAGAACGACACTCTAAGTGCCACTCTAGCCTCTCGGCCACGCCAACTCTTGGCTTGACCACGGCGGACTATTGATTAATTAATCTTTAATCCGTCAACGGTCATACCACTAAGCCAGGCGTATCCAGGCACTACAGCAAGCTAGCTAACACTTACCGGAGTCGGACTTAACCTCTGAAGACTTGGGGGGAAGACTGCTGATTTATTACTGAGTATTCAGAGGCTCTGAGAGCCTCTGCAGATCATCCTATAGCTAATCCTAATCCTACATACAAATATCTAGTATAAAACGAATCTCGATGTGGCGACCTCTGTACACTCATCAATAATGACGGTGATTACGCCAGAGGTACCTCGAGGGTCGAACGAGGCTGCGGTCGTCCGAACGAGGCTTCGTTCACCTGAACGAGGCTTCCACTTAAGTACGACTATGGTTATGGTCGTAAATAGCACTGAGTCTGACGTATTTAGCCTCGGTCGGGTGTTTATTAGGTCCCGCCGAGGCCAATGTCACTACCTGTCACTCTACCGAGGTAAATGAGAGTGACAGCTTGTCACAACGGCAACTTCCTTTCCGTCAGCGAATCCGACGGAGTACGCTTGCAGCCCGGTCCGGCCGAGGTCACTTTTCGGCCGGATCTCCACGCCACAACTGCCCCCGCCACGTCGTGAACCTGGCACTGGCGAACGGCGCGGCGCAATGTCTCGCCCTCCGACTCGCCCCGAATCTCGGTCGCTGGCTTCGGCCACCGCGCGTGCGCTCCGATCCTTGGGCTGCACTGGCGAGGTAAGCTCAGTCTTGCGCAGCTCGTTCTTGTCCTGATCGTCTTGGTGCTGACTTGTATCTCCTTGTTCATTCCCTCAGAGCGCCCTGGACGTCCTCGCCGAGGCCACGCAGCCTCAGCCACACTTGCCCACCGGCACTGCCACGTCTCGTCCGCGTGGTGACGCTCCTCCGACCGCTTCTCGACCCGGAGACGCGGCTCCTGCGGCTCCCGAGTCCTCGGTCGAGCGCCCCGCACCTCCGGGCAGTCTCTTGGGTCCATATCCAGAGTCGACCGAGGATCCCGGGTCCCCGCCGGCGGAGTTACCGGGCGATTCTCCGTATCGCTCGCCTCCGACTTCTCCGCCGCGCCGCCATCCCCCTCCGTCGCCAACTCCCGCGCCTTCGACATCGTTGGCAACTCGCGGGGCGTCGGTCGGGGGTGTGGCTGCCGGCGCGATGGTTGCTGCTCCCGTGGCGGGCGCGACCGAGCCTCCTACGGCGGTATTGACGGCGTCCGATCGCCAGTTCTACCGGCTTGCTGAGTTGGTCGTCAGCGTCGCTCGCGCTCCTCCTGCTCGGGTCGATCCAGTGCTGGATCGACGTCTTGAGCATGCCACGACTCTCGAGGAGGTAGCTACGGCCGCGGTGGCTCCCCGTCGGCTTCCCATCGCCGAGTCCGAGGAAATGGTGTCCCTCCGTCAGGAGGTGGAGCGGCTCCAAGCTCTGGCGAAAGACACGGAGGATCAACTCCACGTTGAGATGGATCTCCGTGTGAAATCCGACGTCTTCTGCGTGCAGACTTCGACCGAGCTCCACCAAGCTCTGGATCGCATCGAAGAGCTTCGGGAAGAACGGCGGACGCTCCTCGGGCGACTCACCGAGGCGGAAGCCACCTTGGTGTCTCACCGAGAGGTGACTGCTTCGCTCGAACGGCGTCTCGTTGACACCAACGCCGAGGCGACCACGGCTTGTCAGCAGGTCATAACGGACCGCGAGCGGTTGAAAGCAAGCCTCGTTGCGCACACCGCCCAGCTTGACCGCCTTCGGCAGCAACTAGCCGACCAAGACCGAGGCCAGTCGGGGGTCATACCCGCGCGCATCCAGGCGCTTCAAGATGAGAACAACAGCCTGCGTCGCGCGAACTCGGTCTTGCGGCGCCACTCAGCAATGCATGAGTTGGACGTGGACACCCTCGTCCTGGCGTCGGCGGGCATCTCTGCTAGCGAGATCGACTGGACGTTGTTGGGTCTCAACCCTCCTGACGTCATCGTCGGGTCTCCTCAGAGCGGTGACGAATCGTCAAGCCCGGATGAGCCGCCCACCGAGGGTCCTTCGACTCCCGCGGTTCCTCTTTCCAGCCCTCCGACGTCGCCCTCGTCCGCCTCATCTACGTCGAAGCGTAAGCGAGACTCATCTCCTCAGGCGTCGACCGAGGGCGCGGCTGCATCACAGCTGCCCCCGTCCAAGCGGCTTGGTCGTGCGTCTGTCGACCTGCGGGCGAGGGCGGCGGCCACTGCTGCACGACGTGCTGGTGGGTCTCCTGGTGGTCAGCAACCCTCGGTCGCCTCTCCGTCGTCTCCTGCCTCTCCCGGGCTACCCGCTGGTGGGTCGACCGAGGGCGGCGACGCTTCTCCGGCGCAGGTGTCGTCGTCGGCGTCGGCTAGCCCGTCATCGCCTGCCGCTTCGGGGCCCCCAGCTACACAGTCGGATGACAGCATGGGTCAACCTGGCTCACCGAGGGGAGGTGATTCCCCGAGCGGTGGATCACCGGGCGGAGGTGATTCCCCGAGCGGTGACGGTCCACCAGGGTCTCCAGCCGGTGCTTCGCCAGGGTCTCCAGCTGGCGGGTCGCCAGGTTCTCCGGCTGGTGGTTCGCCTCCAAGTAGTGGCAGTCCATCACCGCCAGGTTCTGACGATGACGAGCGTTCCGGCGGGTCTTCAGGCGGGTCCGGCGGGTCTTCTGCTGCGTCGGATGGTAGCGAGTCTCCTCCCGCTACACCGCCCCAGCAATCGACGGCATCGTCCAAGAAGTTCGACGACTTGTCCCCTGACACACTCGAGCGGGCCATGTTTGGCTCGGAGAGCGAAGACGAGAACTTGTCTTCCTCAGCCGGGGCTGGGTCCCAGGCCTCGTTCGCACCCGCTGCGTCGTCACCGGCGTCCTCTGCGTCTGGCACGCCGCCGACCGAGGGTTCGTCTGCTGCCCCACGACAAGGGCGTCCCCGGTCTGAAGTGACTGCCACGCTCTCGGCCGCCCCTGGCACCGTTCAGACTGGATTCATGCCTGCCGTCACCAGTGTGTCTGACGTGGCGGAGGGGTCTCGGAAGCTGTCCGAGCTCGGTGCCCTGTTCCTCGTGCCGGGCTTCGCGGCACCGGGTGCTCAGGAATGCTGGTGTCTGCTGCAGAATCTCAGCGTGCCAGACATTCCAGCCGAGGACCCTGTGTCGCCGCTCTCCGAAGCTGGAATTGCGGCGTTCTCTGACTGGGCGAATCCCCTTCACCCATGGCAGCTGGTGAGAGTCAAGCTCCCCGCCGAGCCGTGCACCTTCGGCGTCGGCCAGTTCACCGACGGTGTGACGATCTCCGTTCGGGCCACTGGCCAAGCTCTCCTCGTTCGGCTCTGGCGGCAGTTCCAAGGCACCTCCACCGATGCTACCGAGAAGGCTGGCTTGGGCTTCGCCTTGTGGGAGCGCCGCCATTGGATCTCGGTATCTGCCATCGAGGCGTACTTTGCGTACTTGTCTACGAAGCACGGTCGTCGTTACCCTCTCCTTCTCCAGCTTCGCCGGCTCTGGCGAGAGTACGCCCGAGGTCGGAGCCTCCGAGCTGACCGTCTCCGGCAACAGATGGTGAAGCGGCTCTGGACGGGTTGTATCGAATACAACCGCGAGCCTCGACAATACCACACCGAGACTCTGCTGGAGCCCACTTACCTTCAATACTCGTTCGAGGTCGTGGAGTGGGCTCCCAAGACAGCGGATTGGGTCGCGGAGGTGAACGAGCTGGACGCTCGTCAACCGTGGCGCAACTGTTGGATTGATGCCCCCGAGAGCCACCCGTTCAACACGACGTTTGCCGCTTGCAACCCTGCAGTGTCGCTGTTCGTGCCACGCGGAATGACCAGCGAAGAGGTGGCAGCTTCTGTAGTCGTGGAGCCGTCTCTCCCTGCGTCGTGGGTGACTGCCCCATGGGTCACTCAATTTGGTGCCGGTCATGACGACGCCGCCTCTGACGAGGAGTCGAAGGACCCGCCGACCGCCGACGCAGACACTCCTTAGGCGCTCCGGCCCTCGGTCGTCCGTCATTTCCGATCTCCAGCATCAACTCTCGCTGCTCCAGTACCGTCCGACGCTCCAATTTTGCAGGCGGCTCGTAGGGTTGTAGTTCATTCTTCGTTAAGTCTCCATAATCATTTTAACCATTTGTAACTCCTTTCCTGTTGCATCTTCCGTCGTGAGCTCGATCTACCCCTCGTTCTGTATCCTGCTCTCTTCGTCTTGGCCCTGCGGTTCTTCTGGTGTGCCGACCGAGGGGTAGTTTCGCGTTCTCGAGTCGTCATCTTAATTCGTTCACATGTACATATACATTGTTCGTTTGGTATCTTCTTTCGTCTGCTACTGCGAGCCAATTGCTCCCCGCAGGCAGTTCAATCCTCGGTCGCCTCTGTAGTAGGTTCTCTTCGTTCGTATCTACCCTTCTGCGGGCGACCGTGTTCCCAGTAACTTCTTTCGTCTGTATTTGCGAGCTGGTGCCCCTCGCAATCAGTTCATTCGTCGATAGCGCCAAGCGCTACTCCTCGTCCGCAGTCTGAGCCATTTGTAGTCGTCGGTCGCTGCGTTTCTGATGCAAGTAATCATAGAGTAGTCCTCCGCACGACAAGTTGGTAGCTGGTTCCCACGTTGGCTCCTCGTAGCCGACCCATTTCACTTTGAATTCTCGAACCGCTCGGTTGGTGCTCGTTGATAGCGGTGTGCGGTCGTCCAGGATGGCTTCAACCTCAAACTCGCCCGAAGGATGGTCCGGCTCCCAGCTATCCTCGGGCAGCAGCTCTTCGTCGAAGTCCACCCGTGACTCCTCGTCTACCTCGGGTGCCAGCCGAACTTTAGGCCGGTCTCCGAACTCACTCACTGCCTTCAACCGCGAGACGTGTACGACCGGGTAGAAGCGGTAGCCGCTTCGATTCGGTAGCTCTAGCTCGTAAGCGAACTCCTCCACCTTCTTCTTGATACGGAATGGCCCATGCCACCGGTGCGCAAGTTTCTTCGTCAGGCCGGGTTTCACTCGTTCCATGTATAACCATACCCGGCTTCCTGGCCCGAACAGCGACCTCGGTGAGGCCTCGTTCGGATCCACCTCACCCGAGGGGCTCGGTAGTGATTCTCTCTCCTGCCGCCCGAGTGTCTCGTTGTGTTCCTTAGCCCTCCGAGCCTTCTCCGTTGCTTGGTACTCTTTGGCCATACTGAGTGCAATCTCTTGCTGTCGGTTGACCTCGCGGCGCCATGCTAAAGCATCGGACTGCCGCCCGGAGCCTCGTTTGAGAGACGATGACATTGCCTTGAGCGTCGACTGTGCGTCCCAACCATGAACGAGGTAAAACGGGGTCTCCTTCCGGGTCCCGTCCTGCGAGTTGTTGATAGCGAAGATCAGCTTTTCTGCGATCTCGTCCCAGTCCTGTTGTGGGGGGTCCTCGGCATACACACGCACGGATTGCATGACGGTTTTCACTGACCGTTCTTGCTGTCCGTTAGCCTGCGGTCGGTAACTCAGCGTAGCTCGCGACCGAGACTGCATCATCTCCGCGAAGGCCTGGAACACCTCGCTCATGAACCTTGGGTCTCGGTCGTGACGAATCAGCGAGGGTGCACCGAACCTTCGGTAGACACACTCCTCGAAAGCTTGGGCAACGACAAGTGCAGTGGTATCCGACATAGCTTTACCCATCACAAATCCGGTGAACGAGCACTGGAAGAGCAGTAGCGCCGTGTTTCCTCGCCGTGACTTCGGTAAGGGAATCACAAAGTCCATGGAGACCATCTGGAACGGTCTCTCGGCCAGTACGTTTCCTGGGGAATAGCCTCTCAGCTGGGGTCGGCTCTTGCTCGAACAGCAGTCCGGGCAGGACCTGACGTGCTTCTCTACGTCCGCGTACAGTCCGATCCAATAGTAGTCCGACTTCACCCGGTGGTACGTGCGGTTAATACCTTGGTGGCCACCTTCCAATGAGTCGTGGCAGCTCTGCAGCACTTCCTGGACCATCGTTGAGGGTACTACGAGACGCATCCACACTCCCTGCTGCTCGTCCGGGTCCGAACGACGATTGGTTCCCACGAAATAGAGGACCCCGTCTTCGCTCAGAACGAACCGGTCAGCCATTTTCCACGCGTCGCGAGCCGCCTTGTAGCCCAGGCGAGCATCTTCGCCTCGGAGGACCGCTCTCAGGTTGGACCATCTCAGTTCTTCCTCTTGTGCGGCTGCGACTCTTCTCCGACGCTCTTCTTGCACTGTCAGCGGGTCTACATCCTCCGCATCAGGCGGGGCCGACGCGGCGGCAGTCAAAACCTCGGTGGGCGGTAGTGTTTCTTCCAGCGCGTTCTGAGCCTCCTTCGGCACCGCGTTGGATTCAGCAAGTCGAGCTGCATCTTCCTGACCCATGACCGATACTTCGTTCGCGAACCGGACTCGCTTCGTCATCGCCTTTGCCTGGTGCCTAGTCGTAACCGTCACATGGCCTGAATCTCGGCTTTCGGACCGCACAAAATCGAAAAAAGTCTTACTTCGGGGCTCTTCGCGGGTCATAGACGCTCGCAAGACGCTCACCGAGGGTTTCTCTTCCGTCGTTCCTTCCACCGAGGTCTCGTAGATGACTTCGTTAATCCGGTTCAGAGCCTTCAGTTCCGCGATCCTCGCCTCGGACGTCGTCACCGCCGACCTCTTAGACTCCAACGTCTCGCTGGCTAGAGAATCTGCTGCTGCATTGAATTCGCGTACTGCATGCAGGTACTTGACCGAACGAAGCTTGGCCACGAGCTCTCGGTGGTGGTTGAGTTGCGCCATCAGCGTTTCCTTCCGGCACGCTATCACCCCTAGTGATTGCTGAATGGCGAGTCTCGAATCTCCGACAATGACAAGGTCAGTAATGGCTAGACCGAGCGCTGCCGAGACGCCATTGTTCATGCCGGCGTACTCAGCGAGATTGACCGTAGTGGCTTCGAGATAAGCACTGGCAGCGATCACTATCGTCAATTCCGGAAGCTTCCATACGATCCATGAGCAACTCCCATAGCCACCGTGCTTCTCCGTTTTCGCCGAGCCGTCGAACGAGAGGACGTGGCCACTGTACGAGGTCGGTAGTCGCGCATATAACATATGCGGGTCCAAACGAACGTTCGGTGACCCTTTGGATGGAGGGGCCACCGAGGCCAACGACTCGTCCAAATCGACAAAACTCGTCAGTCCAGCTTGGAGCAGCTGAGCGAACGCACAATCCTTTTCCTTCACTCGTTCGACCACCAGGTGCCACGGCGATAGCAAGACGGCAAACTGGGTGGCCCGACCGAAGAGTGTCTTGGACTTGTGCACCCACTCGAGCGTCGAAAACCGAGTGTAGACTCGGATAGTCTTCCCAACGAGTTGGGTATAGCACACCTTCAGTACTAGCAGTAGAGCTAGGACCTCCTTCTCGGCCGGGTGGTAGTTCATCTCGGCGTCCTTCAATACTCGACCACAGAAACGAACAGGGTGTAGTTTGCCCTCGTGTTCTTGCATAAGGGTCGAGCTGAGAGCCCACTCATTTGCAAACAGCGTGACGTGGACGTCCTTGCCCCTGTCGAAGTGGCGAAGTATCGGAGCGTCTCGGACACGCTGCTGTAGCATGGCAAAGCTCTGCCTGGCAGCAGAGAGGTCTCCACCGAGCTCAAAATCAGCATCCTTGAGCTGGTAGAGTGCTGCCCCGTACACCGCAAAATCTTGGATAAAACGGCTGTAATAGTTGAGCGCCCCGAGGAAGGACTGAATTCCCTTCTTCGATGCGGGGAACTTGAGCTCGGTCACCGCCGCTGCCTTCTTAGCGTCGGGAGCAATACCCGCTGCCGAGACGTCGTGAGACAGGAAGCCCACCTTCCGCTGTACGAACAGGCTCTTTGAGAAGCTAACACTGATTCGACACTCCTGGAAGCGACTTAGCAGACGGTCTAACGTCGACAGACACGCTTCGAAAGTCTCGGAGCCGAAGCAAATATCATCCACGAACGAACGCCGATCGAGCACGGGTACCAACGAGGACTCGTCCGGTTCTCCGCTGGAATACATGTCGGCCAGAGGGCTGTTCACCAGGGTTGCAACGGCACTTTCGGTGGTCGACAGAGCTCGGTCGGCTTCGAATTTGGTCCGGGGAGCCTCGTTCAGGCTGACCGAGGCCTCGGTCACCCCTGCCCTGTCTTCGGCGTCGGCCGTTTCAGCTATCCGCATCTTCTCCGAGAAGCTAGTCCAGCCTCCCTTTGGTTGAACGAACCCCCAGAGGGCGTTGTCAATCATTCGTTGGTAGATCATAGGCGCGTTCTTGAGCCCGAACGGCATGCGTAGCCACTCGAAGTGGCCCAGCGCACAGACAAAAGCGGAGATCTTGCGGGCTCGGCGAGTCATCATCACCGCCCAGAACCCGCTCGCCGCATCCAAGGAGCAAAACCACAGGTATGCCTCCATCTCAGTCAATAGATCGTCGACCAGCGGCATTGCATACTCCATGATTGCGGTGATCGCATTCACTCGTTTGTAGTCGATACATAACCTTATGTCGACTCCGTTCTTCTTCAACACAATAACGATAGGTGAGGCCCACGGGCTGTCCGAGAACGAGACCAATCTCGCCGTCAGTAGACCCTTCAACAACTCGTAGAGTTTGCCCAGAAGCCGTATAGGGGTCCTCCGAGCCTTTTGTTTAATCGGGGGGTGCCCTTGCACGTCGATGTCACACACCACGCCATACGCTGGTGGGGGCAAAGCGTTGCCGCTCGCAATCATGATCTCTTCATGCTTCTGAAGCACGGCCACGAGCTTCACCTGCTGATCGGCCTTCAAGTCGGGGTTCTGGACATTTGGACCCGAGTAATCCAGCGTCGTCGACGATGGTTCCGTCAGGTCGGGCAAGAAAGCGAGCTCGTGCGCGTAGTCTGTCAACTCGATCTCGTTCGGTAGGTGCTCTGCCGTATCGTTGGTGCCCCAGTCAGCATCTGCGACTGTTTCCGGGCTGCCTCCAGCCGTGACCGAGACGTAGACAGCCTCCAGACGTTCCGCGTCGGACTTGACATGTCTGTCGGTTGAGTTGGTGGTTGTTCGGTCAGTCGTTCCTCCGGCTTCCGGGTCACCCCTGGGTTCGGTCACCGCATAAACGCCTACTTGATCAGTACGGGCGTCGTCACCCGTGGTCACCGAGGCCAGGATCTCGCCTAACTCGCCTGGAGGACGCGCGGAGTCATCAATTCGGACTTCGAGATCCGGGTTACCTGATTCAGGTCGTTCTGCGATTTCTTCGGTTGCGTAGTCTTCGGACGGCCTCGAATCCTGTCCTCCACTTCTCGCTGAACAAGGGTCGGTATCGACCGAGGGCGGCTGGCACTTGCCCGCTTCGTCGACAGTCCCAACGAGGTCCAGACCGTTGGCCGTCGCTAGGTGACCATCGTCGTCCTCGCTTGGCGTCTCAATGCGCGCCGTAGCCTCGGTAGGTCGTCTGAGGAGTGCCCGTGGAGTCGGGTACTCGCGTCGTTCCACGGCCGAGGGTTGTTCGGCCAGCCATTCACGATAGATCTTGCCCTCGCGCCCAAACAGCGTCTCATCCCTGCTCTCCGCGTACGCCAGCACTTGCCACTCCCGATATTTGTCGGACCCTACTCGCGTGTAGCCCGTTCTCCGAGGTAGGTCGCCCCTAGGCACCCATAACACTACAGGTTCGTGTGCCGAGCAACTCGTTCCCTTCGTTGTAACATTAGTCAGCCTGATCCAGATCGGCCGGCCTCGTTGACTCTTCACCACGGTCGGCACAAGCCTCGTTGACCTTCGAATCCATGTCTCGTGGGTCGTTCGAGACGGTTGTCGGCGAGGCAAGCGGAATTCTCTCCATTCCCTGCCTGGGATCGCCAGCAGCTCGGTAGGACCTCCTACGACGTGACTCCCGTATGACACCGGCTCGTCCGACTCCTTCGATTTCAGAAGGGGTACCATTTCCTCGTCCGGGAGCTGAGCCGTACCGTGGAACAGATCTAGTCGAATTCCGGCGGGTACCATGAAATCCATGCCTAGGACCACGTCTACTCCAGCACTGTGATCCATGATCCACATCTCGAACTCGTACGCGTGTCTCCACCCGAGGGTGACCTTCAGCATAGCTCGTCGTTGAGTTTCCATTGTGCCCGGGTTGATTCCCCGCACTTCCAGGCTTCGACCGTGGTCGAATACCTCCCTCACACGGAGCCTCTTGGCCAAGCTCGCCGAGATCACGCTCACATTCGCTCCTGTATCGAGCAAGATCCGTATCCGGGTGTCGTCAACTGCGCCCTTGACAAGTGCGCGCATTCTCTTCCTCTTGTCGTATCGTTGGGACGACCACCACCCCATTCGTTCGCCGGGCAGTAATTTTATTGCCCGACCGAGGGTTCGGTCGACCGACTCAACTTGAGCCATACTCGTGATGACAGCCTCGGTCGGGGCATGTACGTGTTCGCCATCACTTGTTTCATCAATTCCATTCTCACCGAGGCGTACGCCTCTGTCACTTCCATTTTCCATCGCATTCACTCGTTCGTTGTTCGTTCGATCGTCGGGCCATTTGCTTTTGCCTGTGAACGCAAACAAATAGTCTGCGTCGACAGCAGGCTCAGCTAACTGTGGCAGCCCGATTGGGACCAACCCAGTTTCAGTTGGCGGGCTGCCTAGTTTAAATGGCTCCCGAACACCAGGCTCTGCAGCTCTGGGGTGAGATCCTTCTTGTCGACTTTCGTCCGTAACAGACTTGTCAGCTCCCGGAGGGCGTCGCACTTGCCGGCATCGTGTACTTGTTTACACAACTTGCACCTCCTGTTACAGTAGTGCACCGAGTGGTATGGGCTGTTGCATGCCGCACACGGTCCGTACTGGCGACGTCCCTCTCGTTCGCGCTGGAATTGGTTGCTTCCGCCTGACTGACGACGATTGTCCGGTCGAGCGAAGGTTCCGGCCGCAGCTGCTCGGCGTTCATTGTCGTTCGTCGCGTCTACGTGTCCGTGAGCGTCGGCCGAGACTTCACTCGAATCCGATTCCGCATCCGAATACTCGTCGGCGTCGTACGGCGCGCCGTTTAGACCACTGGCCTCGGTCGTATCACGCCCGTATCCGCGAGCAGATTGGGAATCTTCCTGATCACCGTCCGAGGCCCTGATGTTCAAGGCGGTGACGACATCAGCTAAGGCTTCCACCAGGGTAATCCTCGACCGGTACGGGGATTCGTCACGTCGTTCTCGGCGTCGACCATCGTCTCGGTAGCGTCGTTCGCGGCTGAAACCGCCTCTCGTAGTCTCGTTCGACCGGTTTTCACGTCGCCGGTCATCGTCTTGGCTTCGGTGGCGTCTCACCGAGGGCTCGCGCGCCGTTTTCCGCTCTCTACTGCGCAGAATGTCGTTGATCATTTCTTCGAGGTCGTGGATGTCCTTGACCCGTGCATGACACAGTCGTTCTTCCAATCCTCGGTCATCACATGAATCGAGGAAGTGGTCCACGTGGTCTTTCGCTTCACGTCCACCGTTCTCAAATTGCACGCCAGCGTTGCGTGCGTACCCGTTCAAGCGGTTAAGGTAGTCGCAGACGTGCTCCTTGTCCTCTCGCTTCGCCGAGTAGTAGCGAGCTTTCGCTGACTGGGTGAACTTCGAGCAATAATACTTGATGAAAGCATCACTCAACAGCTTCCACGTACGCTTCGTCTTGCGAGGAAGCTGGCGGTACCAATGGAGTGCCCCATCTTGGAGGCTGAGTTCAAACGCCATGCACCACTCGTTCGTCGGCGTGTGCGTTCCCTTCACCTCGTACATGAACTTTCGGAGCCACTGCATCGACCGCTCGCTCTTGTTGCGAGTACCGAGGAACGGTTTGATGTTGCCGAGGGGAAGGTGCGTCGCGATCTCAAGCCTCGGTGTGTTACTCCGGCCATTCGCTGCACTCAGTTCCCTCACTTGGCGTGCCCACTCACCCGTCTGGTCACCGTCGTAGTAGTCCGGGTCAAAACGATCCTCGTCGCTGTCCGACGACTCCTCTCGGGCCTCGAACTTCTTCTCGGGAAGTCGGACCGTCGTTCGGCGAGTGTTCGGCGTGGTGAACGAGGCCTCGTTCTCTTTCGCCAGACGATCGCTGCGGTCGACTGATCTCGGCGTCACCATGTGCGAGTCTTGCATGTACGGGGACGCCAGCCCTTTCGTGGCGAACGTTCCTCCGCTGACGTCGGTGGTTCCTTTCAGGGGCGTCGGTGGCAACGGCACTTGCGACGGGTCCGTCTCGGTCTGGACGAGGTAGGTCTTCGTACCAAACACTAGGGTGGCCACGCTTGCGTTGGTTGCACCGAAAGCCTTTCGCAGCTTCTTCTTCCACTTCGAGAGAGCCGTTGCGGCCTCGGTCGGACTCCAGTCGGCAAGCGCCATGTCCGACGGGTACATTTGCGAGTCGCACCCCATCGCTCGGAGCAATCCCTCGGTCTCTCGAGCTACCGAAAAAGTGCTCGTTGAGTCAATGGGCGCGGCCAGCGCTCGTCCGAGGTCCGCCCACACTGCCTGACGAACCATCTTGGGCGAAAACTGCCTCATCCAGTTGCTCTTCGTTCTCATCAACTCCACACACCGGCCCAACACCTTGTTGGCCGCCGGCGTGTCCCCGTTGAGCGGCGGACGGGTTCCCGTCGGCTGGGTCGTGACCGCAGCAGTTTTCGGGAAGTCCTTCGCGCCATCTTCTCCGTCGTCTTCGCCGAAAGCCGGTTCCGGTTTGGCGACGTCATCGAGCTCGTCAACGAGGTTTCGGGCGAGCGGTCGCACACCACTGCTTCGCCCTGCAGACACCGCCGCTTCTTCCGCGGCCTCGTTCACGGTGCCTTTGACTTCCCAGTCATCATCTTCGTCTTCCTCCATGGCGTCCGAGGGTTCAAACGCAGAATCGTAGGTCGCCTGATGCTCGTCGACTCTGTCCATCGCCACGGTCGCCAGAGACTCGAACGAGCTTCCGGAGTGGTCCAGCGCTTCGGAGCGCGACCCACTCGACTTCATCGGCGTAGTTGGAGCCGCAGACTTGGTTCCTCGCGCCATCTTCTTCTTCTTCTCTTCTCTCTTCTTCTCTTCTCTTCTTCTTCTCCTCTTTTGCTCGTAGGGGTTGAGACCTACAACAACCAGAATACACAGAAGGTTATTCCAATCCCGGGTCGCGGCACCAGTTGTCGTGTAGGAACACGCTTAAAATCTCGCTACCGTAAGGTACGAGTCCCACCAACAACACACGTTTCCCTAATTAGGTCAACGAAAGTTGGAATCAAACCTGAGGTCCAGGAACGATCCCTTACACCGGGTTGGATATAAGCCTCTGTGTACCCAAGTTGTTTTAGGTCAACCCAAAACCTGCACTAACTAGCCACGAACGAAGGCTAGAATGCAATATAGCGCTTTCGCGCAACCCTTTTGCAGTCCCTCAGATGGAAGGGTACCGGCGGATTAGGCCTAATACAAAGGGGACCGAGGTAATCCTCGGTCGGTAGTAAAATATACTCTAGGGGACTAAGACACCCCACACACACACAGAACGACACTCTAAGTGCCACTCTAGCCTCTCGGCCACGCCAACTCTTGGCTTGACCACGGCGGACTATTGATTAATTAATCTTTAATCCGTCAACGGTCATACCACTAAGCCAGGCGTATCCAGGCACTACAGCAGGCTAGCTAACACTTACCGGAGTCGGACTTAACCTCTGAAGACTTGGGGGGAAGACTGCTGATTTATTACTGAGTATTCAGAGGCTCTGAGAGCCTCTGCAGATCATCCTATAGCTAATCCTAATCCTACATACAAATATCTAGTATAAAACGAATCTCGATGTGGCGACCTCTGTACACTCATCAATAATGACGGTGATTACGCCAGAGGTACCTCGAGGGTCGAACGAGGCTGCGGTCGTCCGAACGAGGCTTCGTTCACCTGAACGAGGCTTCCACTTAAGTACGACTATGGTTATGGTCGTAAATAGCACTGAGTCTGACGTATTTAGCCTCGGTCGGGTGTTTATTAGGTCCCGCCGAGGCCAATGTCACTACCTGTCACTCTACCGAGGTAAATGAGAGTGACAGCTTGTCACAACGGCAACTTCCTTTCCGTCAGCGAATCCGACGGAGTACGCTTGCAGCCCGGTCCGGCCGAGGTCACTTTTCGGCCGGATCTCCACGCCATATCTTCCTCCGTCATGATGTTGCTGTTGGCATGTATAATACCCCGAAAAATAATACGCACCTTCAATGTGCTTCTACTTCGCTGGCGCGCGGACCAAAACGACGGCTCTCTCTCCCGAGCAAAGTCTTGTACATGGTATCACGCTAGCGAAGAGAACCACAGGTTGCAAGGTGCTGTTCCTGTGGCGTAGTACGAAAAAATTCCATTCTCAAATGAATAATTCAACTTACGCTTTCGACACGACCATTCCGGGTGTACCAAAGACACCGTACTACGCACTCTGTTACCAAGATACAATCAAAATACTTGTTAGAAATTCCATAACGCTGGCACATCTGAAAGAGAAAAAAACTTACCAATCAACTCTTCCTTGTCCAGCCTTGTCCAGCTCTCCAAGCCAGACCTTGACGATTGCGTCCATGCTCTCTTCAGCCTGGGCAATGACAGCCCTGTCGAACCTGCCACGCTTGAGGGCTTCGATAGCCGACATGGTGTCGCGCACTGCTTGTGACGAGTAAATAACCCCGTCGTACTTGTTCACGTGACGCTGTTCTGCGTTTGCATCAAGAATGTGCAGCAATCTCTCCTCCAATGTTCTGGGGCTCTGGCGTTGGGGAGGTACTTGCTGCACTTCAATCTGTCCAACGTGACGCGGTGCAGCCGCCTGACTTGGGTCAGCTCGCGGCAAAAGACGACGTTGTCGCATACTTGTACTGAAGAGCTGGCGTTGTCCAGATGCTGGAATTGCACCGGAGTTCACGGTACTATCTCGAGTTTCGTCCGAACTCGAAGCTCCACTTTGTGTAGCTTCTTCCACTTCGTGCAGTGTCAAGAAGTTGTGACGTTCTACTCGTCCTTGCTCCCGGGACGAACCAGCACCAACCGACGTGTTTTCGTTGCTCTGTTGAACGTCATTCGTCCTCGCTCGCTTCACGGTCCTCAACTGCTCCGGATCCACCTGAATCGGTCGGATCTGCAGCCAGTCATGCAGATACAGTCCGTCCAAGTAGTCTCCGCAGAAGTGCGCGAAGCCTGCTCTACCCGTGCCAAGCTGCTTCCACCGAGCCAAACTCTCCGCGTACCGCGTCGTCATGTCCTTCCAAATGGCACAAAGCTCGGCAGCCGAGTGGTGCGGTGCCGATTTCGGGTCAATCCCGTCATATCGACCAGATTGGCCCACTACCACATTTAACTGCGGATTTTCACTCGCGTAGGCCGCCGCAACTTCTCTCCAAAACTTGACCCTCCCATCCACAGGATCAACCACCAGACCGGTAGAAGGTAGAACCCCCGACTCGACCATCCTGTGGAAAAAGGTCGGACTAAACATGACGTTGGCCAGTCTGAAGCCACAGTGTTTCGTCCTGCCTTCCACTTCAATACCGACGTTACCGGTACCGGTAAACCTCTTCTTCTGCTTGGTAGTACCAGTAAATACCTCTCCGCGAATGCGAGCGCGTCGGTATTCAGTCAGTAAGTTGATGTAGCCATCTTTGTGGTTCGTCTGAGGGTCGGCCTGCGGGTGCAGGCCCAGCCGCGTACACCCAGCCCGCAGCTTCTTGCTCTGTTGACCTTGGAGAAACCGGACGAAGGATTCCTCGGATGCGTTCTGCGGGAAGTCGTTCACCCATTGGATGATGTCGAGCTCCGGGTCCAGGGACCTAACGATTAGAGGCTCCAGTGGAGCGACGTCCTCGTCAGCGCAGGACATGGTGCAAATCAAGAAGTTTTCAGGCCTGTCCTAAAGACCCCTCGAGATGTGATTGGCTACTTGAAATCGGTACAGGGTACCACCAATGTTTGGTTATCCTGAATCTGCTTGCTCCACAGATGATAGAAAATCATTTTAAAGTTTTCTTTGACCGGCACGCAGGGCTTGACAACGGTGAGCGAAATGGTTCACCTTTTCTTGTAGTTTAGAAAGCTGTTCGAAGTATAAGAATACAGTGAAGTGCCTCAATAGCGAACGCCTGACAGTTTATAATCTGCAGCAGGCCATGATGAACAGTTTGTACCACTGTCGGTCAATTATACTGATTTAGTGATATAATTCCACCAGTTAAGTTCATTTTGATAGGATTCCGCCAATCACAGGTCCAGAACCGAGCCTCAAGGGGAATCTAAAGGTCACGCGTGGGAATCACGAGATGACCGCCACGCGCGCAAATCTCTAGCAAGATACATGCATGTCTACTACCTCATTGTTCAATTTCGTTGATAAAGGCGTGGGAAATCCCTACAAGTTTGGCGCACTCAAGGCTATTGAGTGGTGCGCAGAAGCATGGCGTCAGCTCCCAGCCAAAACCATCGAGAACTGTTGGCTGCACTGGTCGCGATTCGCGACTCGCGAAGACGGGCATGAACTTCATTTTGCATTAAATCAATACATATGTAGCCTTTGTATGACGAGACAAACCCTTCATGCTAAATATACCTGTTCCTTTTCATGCATATCAGGCGTTCGCTATTGAGGCACTTCACTGTATACCCAACTTCGAACCACCATTCAAAACAGAAAAGAAAGGACTCAAGTACTAACGTCTCGCTTGTACATGTACGTGGTGCGGTTTGGCACGTGTTGTCAAAAGATGCGTGGGGCGAGTGGGCACTGTGGACTCCACAGTGTGGAACCATTTGTGCCAGCATCAATAATATCATATTATGTGCCTCTAGTCGATGACAGCACTCGCACTTCAAAAGAATCCTGACCAAGAAGAAAGCCCGCTTCCGCGCATTGTTGGCCGAAAGCGGTCTGGTATGGGGACCCCAAGTGAAGAGATCAGGAGCAAGCACCTGGGGGGCGCGGAGAGCTGAAAAGACCGGCGACGCGCGCAAGCATACCGACAACACGCTCCAAGGGGAGATAAGGCACTTTGGCAAGGGTGAAGTCTTTTTAAGCGCACAAGGAGATTTATGAGTGGACTTGCATGCAAGCAATGTTAAGTGCTTCGAAGTACTGTTACTTAACCCTTTAGGGTTAAAACCCTTTATCCCTTTAGCTACCAGACCATTCCTGAGAGGTGTCAAACGTGTTTTCTATTTGTCACTTGTAGCTTCCACTCCAGTTTCTTCGAAGTTGTTGCTCAAGCTGAGACTTCAAAAGAGTAGGATAGTATCGGTACTGTATAGTGAAGCACGAGTGGCAACGCATGAATTTCAACTGCAAGAGCTTCGATTCGCCTCCATTAACTTAAATACTTCAGTACCATCAAGCTGTGTCTTTCTCAACTGCTGAGGTCGGTGCTGAACGTGACGGTGGCCCACAGATCGGAGTCGCCGCTGCCTCTGCTGTCATCCATTGCAGTGGTCTCGCGTGCTCGGACGTAGAGATAATACTTGACGAAAACGATGGACGTGAAGAGCAGCGCGTGCGATCCGTCCAATGCTCCACCAAAGCCTGGCATCAGTCGACCGCTCCATCGAACCCCCGAGGCCTTCTTGAGCAGTGACAGGATTATCCGCCCAAATCGCGCCATGAGCACGCTGCCAGTCGTGAAGAGGACTTTTGGTACCACACCACCGGGGACATCCAGCACAGCGCCGCCAAAGACGAGCGCGAGGCTGCCAGCCGCGATGGCACATAGTGACGCTTCCACATCCAAAGTCACGACAATCCGCGATGGCAGCAGCTTCATGTGAGCGAGCTGGAAGCGGAACATGATGGCTTCGCAAACGTAGCCGGCGAACTGCGCCACCCACATGGCACTCAACATGCCGAGCCAAATCGTGGCCCACGTCGCGTTGTGATCCGTCGGATCCACCATCGAGATGAGCAGGCCTAGAGCTCCAGCAATGTACACGTAGCCCAGCAAGTCGAGGGTCAGCGCTACGACGAGGTTAGCAGGTCCACGTGCGGACAGGGCGTGGACCAACACAACCGCCATGGCGCCTAGTACGAAGGTCTGCAGAGACGTCAGTGGGGCTGCAGTGCACTCGAATTTGGCCGCCAGCGGACAGTTGAGCGCGTTCAGCAGCAGCACCTCAAAGGCAGTCTTCTGCACCACCAACGACAACGCGCGAGGCCAGTTGGGGCAGCACACAGCGCAGAGAGATGCCACGAAGTTCACCACGTAGAAGTAGTACGGAGCCGACGCGATATCTCGGGGCGTACTAGCCACAGGGAACGGGATCATCGGGAACACCATAGTCGCTGGAACGGACCAGCACACCGTGAGCAGCGCAGCCACCACGAAACGAGTTAGCCATAGGTTCCCGCAAAACAGCATATTCGCCATACCGAGTAGAACACCACGCGAAGTTTCCAACTCGATCAGATGCACGGTAGACCGCTCTTTCGGACGCATTGTCGCCTCATCGGCTCGATCTGAGAAGCTGTCTTTGTCGTTCGTGTTTAAGAAGGTCGTGTTTCCATCTTCGGAGCAAAGTACCGTCGAATTGGTCATCGGCAGCGACGTAGTGGACTGCGTGAAGCCCGCGCACACGAACGAGTTCTGAAATCGCCTTCCGTCCTCTTGGTACCCGCACAAGACAGATGCGTTGCTCCGCGTACTAGCTCCGATATCGTCTCTTGCGTCCTCTGGTCCTTCATTTCCTTCGTACCACTGGTAAGTGGCTAGCAACTGGGCATGAATCCGGAACGACAGCCATGCATGCTCGTAGCAGCAGACACACAGCAATATCGTCGTGAGCAACGACGCGGCTAGAACCGGCCAGAAGATTAAGCCGCATACAACGAGCGGCACCACCACCACCACAGTGCACAGTCTCAAGAACGCATTAGGATACGAATGGCCACAACACGACCAGCTCCCGTAGATGCTCTGCTTTCGTGACCGTGAGCGACCACGGGGTTGAGAGGGTGCAGCTTCCTGCTGCTCGAATTGTCCGCGACAATCCTGCTGTCGGTCTTCGTACTCGTCCAGAACCTCCTCCTCCTCTTCTCGCACATCAACCGTCTGAGTGCGACTCATCCGAGTCGGCGAAATCGGGTTGAACGGATCTTTCGACCTCGCTGAGCCTACCGGCAGTGCTCCTCTAGCGCGAACACTACGCTTGGCAGTGTCCACCGCCTTCCTGTACCGTGAACTGGTGAAGTTAATGTGTCCCTGGCCGTCGAGCGTCGGGACTCGCTCCGTGGGAGTGACTTCCTGAAAGTCTCTTCCGTTCATGGTTGGGGTCGTGCCTCGAAAGTCGGCGGTTGCGACTTCCTCCGTCCTGTTCTTCTCTCGAGTCTTGCGTCGCGAGTGAGACCGTGATCTGGAATTGGACGAGTGCGACCTGGTAGACACCGTCCGGGTCGTGGAATTCCCGGTCGGCACATTGTCCTCGTCGATGTTGAAAAGTACCGTCCGGTTCGAAGCGGTACGTGCAGAGGTGGTGGCCATCTCGGACGTCTAGAGCGCGAATGCTCAGACCACCGAGAGCGAAAGTCGGCCAGAGAGTGCTCGATTGAACGTCAATTTTTCAGTGTGTGGGTTGGGCGAGGAAGACAGGGGAAGAGCAGCGAGATCGGGAGAGCAATAGACCAGGACATGTGCGCAGGAAACACATGGACCCAAGTGCCGCGTTGCGCTGGCTTTGGGTTTTAGGGGTGTTGACGTTAGCCAATAGGAAGGCAGCGACGAGTGGCTAGTTTATTTACCGGATGAGCGGTATTATCCGGACAACTTCAACGTGAGGCAGTAGCAGGGTCGCGTCCAGTCAGAGCCGCATGATGTGAGAAGTCGATGCGTAACTCGGCGGCAGTTGGGTCAGTGCTGCTACCCGTCCGTGATGCCCTCGACCCCGATGCACATTTTTGTTGCAGATGACAAGAAAAAAGAGCTGAGGGGTGAAAAGAAGAAAGAGAATGTTATCATTGCCAACCGAAATAGGATTTCTACAGTGCCTGTCAGATGAGTTAACGCCTGTAGCGTGTCATGAAGTGAGAGTATCCTTACGAGCGCAAGCTTACCGTGCTTGCAGCAACAGGAACCCAGATCAGCGGTCAGGATTCTTTTGAAGTGCGAGAGCTGTCATCGACTAGAGGAACACATTTCTGCTGGCACAGATGGCTCCACAGTGCCCACTCGCCCACGCATATTTTGGCAACACGTGCTCTTGCCTCTTGAATCAAGACTCTTGATGCAGCCCCGGATCTGGAAAAATACGGTAGGGACTGTGGAGCGCATGCCCACCGCAATACGGTATTCAAATCGCACCGTTTGGCTTGCACCCGAAGCCGGTAGGTGCATGGCATTTTGACGCGATCGAAACAGTTGCAGACTATCTGGCCAATTCACGGGTCGCGAAGTTCGTATCCCACTGCAACTCGCAGTCTGCAAGTTCTGCACTGCGGACGCCTGCCTGCACGCACAGGTTGTTTTCGCGAAGGCGCCGCGTTATCAAGCACCACATACCAAGCGCACAGTTGCATAAACCAAGTGGCTGCGCTTGGTCGATCACTCTCCGAAACCTGTTGGAGTCCGGATACCGCATCGCTATCGTTGAAGCTATTGCCGCAGGCGCTCGCGGGTGTCCGATCGCCTCGTATCCTCTGTTTCTATCGAGAGGCAGCGCGTACGAACTTCATATTTGGTATCCATAGTACATGTACTTAGTAAGTATCTGTGGCCCGTGACGAGCAAGCCAAAACCGCGTGAACAATGCGTGCCAAAACGTCGGTTCATTTTTGCATCCAACCTACAAACGAGACCGCAGTCCTGACAAGTCAAACATTAATGGTACATTGTACCGATTTCAAGTAGCCAATCACATCTCGAGGGGCCTTTAGGACAGGCCTAAGAACTTCTTGATTTGCAGCCCAAAAAAAGCCATGCCCAGCGTTGACGAGGACGTCGCTCCACTGGAGCCTCTAATCGTTAGGTCCCTGGACCCGGAGCTCGACATCGGCCAATGGGTGAACGACTTCCCGCAGGACGCATCGGAGGAATCCTTCGTCCAGTTCCTGCGAGGTCACCAGAGCAAGAAGCTGCGGGCTGGGTGCACGCGGCTGGGCCTGCATCCGCAGGCCGACCCTTTGACGAACCACAAAGATGGCTACATCAAGTTACTGACTCAATACCGACGCGCTCGCATTCGCGGAGAGGTATTTACTGGTACTACCAAGCAGAAGAAGAGGTTTACCGGTACCGGTAACGTCAGTATTGAAGTGGAAGGCAGGACGAAACACTGTGGCTTCAGACTGGCCAACGTCATGTTCAGTCCGACCTTTTTCCTTAGGATGGTCGAGTCGGGGGTTCTACCTTCTACCGGTCTGGTGGTTGATCCTGTGGATGGGAGGGTCAAGTTTTGGAGAGAAGTGGCGGCGGCCTACGCGAGTGAAAACCCGCAGTTAAATGCGGTAGTGGGCCAATCTGGTCGATATGACGGGATTGACCCGAGATTGGCGCCGCACCACTCGGCTGCCAAGCTCTGTGCCATTTGGAAGGACATGACGACGCGGTACGAGGAGAGTTTGGCTCGGTGGAAGCAGCTCGGCACGGGTAGAGCAGGTTTCGCACACTTCTGCGGAGACTACTTGGACGGACTGTATCTGCATGACTGGCTGCAGATCCGACCGATTCGGGTGGATCCGGAGCAGTTGAGGACCGTGAAGCGAGCGAGGACGGATGACGTTCAACAGAGCAACGAAAACACGTCGGTTGGTGCTGGTTCGTCTCAGGAGCAAGGGCGAGTAGAACGTCACAACTTTTTGACACCGCACGAAGTGGAAGCAGCTACACAAAGTGGAGCTTCGAGTTCGGACGAAACTCGAGATAGTACCGTGAACCCCGGTGCAATTCCAGCATCTGGACAACGCCAGCTCTTCAGTACAAGTATGCGACAACGTCGTCTTTTGCCGCGAGCTGACCCAAGTCCGGCGGCTGTACCGCGTCACATTGGACAGATTGAAGTGCAGCAAGTACCTTCCCAACGCCAGAGCCCCAGAACATTGGAGGAGAGATTGCTGCACGCTCTTGATGCAAACGCAGAACAGCGTCACGTGAACAAGTACGACGGGGTTATTTACTCGTCGCAAGCAGTGCGCGACACCATGTCGGCTATCGAAGCCCTCAAACGTGGTAGGTTCGACAGGGCTGTCATTGCCCAGGCCGAAGAGAGCATGGACGCGATCGTCAAGGTCTGGCTTGGAGAGCTGGACAAGGCTGGACAGGAAAGAGCGGATTGGTAAGTTTTTTTTCTTCTTTCAGGTAGCCACCGTCATGGAATTTCTAACAAGTATTTTGATTGTATCTTGGTAACAGAGTGCGTAGTACGGTGTCTTTGGTACACCCGGAATGGTCGTGTCGAAAGCGTAAGTTGAATTATTCATTTGAGAATGGAATTTTTTCGTACTACGCCACAGGAACAGCACCTTGCAACCTGTGGTTCTCTTCGCTAGCGTGATACCATGTACAAGACTTTGCTCGAGAGAGAGAGCCGTTGTTTTGGTCCACGCGCCAGCGAAGTAGAAGCACATTGAAGGTGCGTATTATTTTTTGGAGTATTATACGTGCCAACAGCAACAGTATGACGGAGGAAGACCGGTAGACGTGCTCACCGTAGTACATGTTTCCGGTGAGCAGCAGCGCTTCGACAGAGGTACAGCGCTTGCCGTTGTACATCACGTACGCAATGTCGTCGCAGTCTCGGAAAAGTTTGTTGAATGACCCACCGATGCAATTTCTCTCAAACGATGTTAGTTTGTGTGCCAACGCAGGTCCACGATTCCGAGTACGAACGTTAGTTGTTGGGATCACTTCGACTTTCGTCATATTCCGAGCTGAATCAAGACCCCGCGGCCACACCAGTGACTGGCGCGAAGTCCACGAGCGACGTATCGACGAAATAACTCGGACCTTCAGCTGAATAGCAGATTTTCTGTCGGCGTACGCAATGAGAGAAGCCACAAGCGCCAACGCGACGGACAGAAGTGACACAACGGTAGGGATATTAACGGTGAACAAGACGCATGCGTCGTTCAGACCGCAGTACTTCGCACCACGAGCGGATGTCTTGCGCAAAATTTCAGCGTTCTGCGAAAGAATAGACCCGATAGGTGTGTGCTGTATGGACCTCAACACCGAGCCAACGCAAAGAGTGATGGCAACCTGCATCACCTCCCACGTGAGTCGAAATCGACGATCCAGTCGCTGATCCCCCGAGCGAGCCTTGACCAAGTTGATGAACGAGTACGAAAAGGCGAAGAAGGAGCACGTGAGGTTAGCGATGGATGCCGTCGTCAATGTCCCGGTCGCGAGCCCAAGCAAGTACAAGTCAGAGTTGTAAATGAGGTGATACATCACTTGTGCGAGGTAGATCACCTGCATGACGCCGTTTTGGCACCGATACGCCCAGATCTGGGTGAGCAGAACGGATCGCTTGTGTGACATCACCTGGTAGAGACTGATGATTCCCGACGCGAGCATTTGGGCTACCACGAGGCCGGGCAAGATACTGATGGAAACTCGATCTGCGTAGCGGCTGCGAAACGTGTTCAGGTTCATACCCACGCGGTTGGGCACGTTGGGGTCGATGTAGTGCTCCCATTCCCACAGTGAATTGAAGAAATTGTGGATACAGACGTCTCCTGTGCTGCACAGTGGAATATCATCGGGGGAGTGAACCATCAGTCCGTAGCTCAGCCAGTGTTTCGAGACCTCGCACGTGTCTTCAATGTAGACGCCGGTCGTATTCACCGCGCGCACACGACAACCACCGTAGTACGCTCGGAAGTAAGACTGCACCACAGTCGTCGCCCCATTTTTCGTTTTCGACTTGTCCGCTGGTGCTGAGCGTGAGATATGCGGTAAACTACTCGTGAAGCTGTAAGGGAACAGCTTCAACTGATCTGGAACCACCTCCAACAGGTCTCGGCCATCCGTGTCGAGTGCCAGCTTCGAGCCAACGAGATCGTCTGTTATTTCGACTACAGGGCGACACTCAGTGTAGTCGGGGAAGACGTGGGTATCCACGGCAGGGACCTGTCCGAATTCTTTGCTGTCTCGCGCTATCGGGTACTGGAAGAGCCTCACGACGGACATCATCGTCCACCCGGTTACGCACTCGTCAGCATGTTCAATGGCTAGTTCAAGCTCGCGTATCATTTGTGGCGAGAGGTTGAGCTTCGCCATCTTGATAATGTTGAGCAACTCTTGCGCAGTGCCCGTGACAACGATCGGTGAGGTCCCCCACTCGTTCTTGCTGCTTTGACAGAGGGTGCCATTTGCATCCAGAGCTTCGGAGAACGCGAGCACCTCGTCACTGAGGGAGCTGAAGTCGTACAGCGACACGTTCGGAGGCAAGGAGGTGAAAGTGAAGAAGGGCGGAGCGGAGGTAATGGCCACATTCTCGATCAACTTGTACTTGAGCATGGCGATTTTGCACGGGCCAAGACACCCGGTGCACCCACCAGCCATCGAAGGATCTCGCTCGGTGAAGGCAAAGATGCTTTGCTCGGCTCGTATGAAGACCGTGGCGTGCGATAAATAGTCGGTGGTGGTGAACAGCACAATCAACACGAGCGGACCAACAATGACGCGTCCTGCAACAGCGATGTATGCTGCGATGGCAGCCGGCCGAAGAAGAGATCTCCACCCTTTTGTCCTTTGATCTTGAGTCTGTTGGCGATAGTACGCTTCCGCCCAGTGTTCAGAGACGCCTTCGTGGCAAGTAGGGCCGTTCATCTACGATACACCAAGAGTCAACGCACCAGAGTCCACCGGAGTCAACTCACGTGTGTTTGGGCGAAAATAACTTAGAATGGTTTGGGATGGCTCAATGGCTTGGTCGGACGGCCGATCATGTGGCTGTGGCTTGGGAGGTTTCAATGTGGTGACTATTTTTCGTGAGCCAACGTTCACATGAGCGACACGGTGAACTTTACTTTAAGCTCTAAAAAAATTAAAGTCCACCTTCTGAACGACGCTTCAACCGGTTTTGCAGTACCTTACCGGTAGTATACCGGTATTTGTTTAGTTCAACAAAAGCAAACGTCAACGGAGCAGTTCCCCAAAGTCTCCGTGTGGGATGATCCCCTCGCTCTCCATGGAGGCCGTTGCTGCGGTGGAAGACGCGTTCCTGCGTGGCGAGTGGACGCAGGCGCTCAACGACAGCCGCAGCATCCTCGCCGCGCGCATCTTGCAGGTGCAGATAATACTTTATGCAGTGTTTACCTCATTCTCTAAAACGGTTCTCTAACCTTTTTAACACCTCCTCCAGCTCCGACAAGAGAGAGAAAACCCAGTTGACTCGACGGTTATGACGGCGGAAGAGTGAGTGTGATTACGTATGTGCTCTTTTCCTCTTAAAAAATCGGCGAGTGTTTAAAATGTTATATTGCTGTTTTTGCTTAGGGAGCGCGTGCTGTCCGTGTATCTTCAGGCTGTGTTCGAGCTGGACCTGGACGATGAAGTGGAGACGGCGACGACAATTTCTCAAGCTTTTGCACCGCTGCCAAGTGGAATTGCCATCCAGTGGAGCAAATTTCTAGTTGCCATGAACCGCCGACCCATGGCAACACAAATGTTGCGTGACCTACTGGAGTCCAACGCTGTGGATAAAGGGGCGGACTTCACTTCGGAGCAATATGCCGCCGCTGTTGAAGTGCTGGCATTGCAGTTGCTGCTGCCTGATGAGGGCATCGAAGTTGCGAGGCAGTTTGTCACCGGGGACAGTGTGTTGGATGATGGGGCTAAACTGGTACGATGTGAAGACTGGAGGGCGGTGTTTCAAGTTGATGCTGATGGTATTTGTTGCTTCCGGTTTTTATGCTGTAGCAACTGCTTCGTCGTATTCAAGCTGCGCACTTGGCTGCTCAGGAGGCTGGCAAGGTCGCAGAACAATCGTCGGCAGTGAGCCAGACACTGACGAACAGGACGAGTGGTGTTGTCTCGGGTGAGCGGCAGTTGAATGGTGCTACCTACCAACCTGCTTCGAACGGGCTGCAGCAACATGGCGAGGGGCAAGGCGACGACAGCTCGTGCTACGTCATGATCGGTGGAACTGCCATTGCACTAGCAGTCGCAGCAGCAGGTGCGCTGCGCTACCGCGAGAAGATCCACGAATGCGTCTCCAATGCTATCCCGGCCATCTCCAAGGGCCTTGCCGATGCAAAGTATGCTCTGTTTGAGGCGTGATGATGAACGCTTGAGCAGGTGGACAACAACTTACAAAGGTTTACCGTCAGTTCTGTTCACTGAGGTCAATGCCATTCTTCTTATTAGTAGCTCGAAATACCACCGTTCCACAAAATCGCGGCTACAAGGCTGAATTGAGTTTCTTGACGGTGTCCGACAAGAATAGTAGTTTCCTCGACAAAGGAGTGCGATCAGACCGAATCTTGCTAATCCCAAGAGCAGGCAATTTGGGTTGCAGTTCACCGGAGCGAGCAGCTCCCCTGGCGCCCACGAGCCATCAATTTGTTGGCGGGTGCCGCTGCATGTCGATAGAGTCTCTCAGTTTGCAAGTCTCTCAGTTTGCAAGTTCTCGCCTACAGCTCAAGCACCCACCTCTCCACTCCCTAGGTTCAACTCGATCTCAGGATCTTGTTGAAGTTGATTTCGTAAGCTCTCACTGAATAAAGATCGGTTTTGTCCCCAACGAGTGTGATACGAGGAAAACTCTTTTTCAAGGCACTGCGAATTAATCTCCGTCCCGAGTGTAACTGGATATTCATGCAACCTTTTGTGCTTTATATCCAGGAGGAGACAAAACTTTTGTCTCCTCCTAGATATAGAGCTAGGCTACTGGTGTAGCACCAGCCAGCTTGTGGTCCTCTGTAGTAGCGTGATGCCAGGTGCACGAAGATGCTTCCGACAGCGTACCATCTTTCGGATTCAGGCGCCAGCGCAGCAGCAGGATATTGAACGTGCGAACTACTTTTGCCGGTACAAGACGAGCTAGCAGCAACAACATCACGGAGGATGCCTCGTAGACGTGCTCTCCGTAGTAAAGATGCCCCGTGAGCAGCAGCGCCTCCACCGTCGTGCATCGCTTGCCGTTGTACATGACGTACGAAATGTCATCGCAGTCCCGAAAAAGGCGTCTGAATGGCACACCAATGCAGTGCTTCTCGAAAGTGGTTAGATCCGCACACGTCGTCGCTTGTTTCTTTTCAGAAGCGGCCAAATAACGGGTGTTTTGAAGCGAGTCGGCGTCCTTAAAGTTTTGAACCTCTTCAAATACTTGATCAGTTGATCGCACGACACTGCTTGCTTTTGTAGTCACCTTCGTCACTACAAACGCAATGATCAGAGCAGCAGCGCCTAAGCAGAGAGCCAACACGGCAATCACAGTCGCCATGTCAACCGTGAAGAGGATGCACGAGTCGTTCAAACCACAGTATTTCGCTCCGCGAGCTGATGTTTTGCGCAAGATTTCAGCATTCTTTGTGATAATCGACTCGATCGGCACGGATAGCAGAATCGAGCCCACACAAATTGTGGTAACTAGCTGCATCGTCTCCCATGTTAGGCGGAAATGGCGGTCCAGTTGTTGTTCGCCTGATCTTGCCTTAAGCAAGTTAATAAACGAGTAGGACAAAGCGAAGGTGCAGCACGTGAGGTTTGCAATGGACTCTCCAGTCAGCGTACCCGTCACCAATCCGATCATGTACAGATCCGAGTAAAAAACGAGGTGGTAGACGATCTGAGCGAGGTACACCACTTGCATACGTCCATTCTGGCAACGATACGCCCAGATCTGTGTGAGCAGCACGGATCGCTTGTGAGACATCACCTGGTAAAAGCTTACAATGCCCATAAGGAGTATCTGCGCGACCACGAGCGCAGGCAAGATGTCGATCGGGACGGTGTCACCATATCGGATGCGAAATGAGTTGACAACCATCCCGGCACGATCAGGCTGGTCTTCCGAAACGTAGTTTAACCACTCCCACAGCGAATTGAAGTAGTTGTGGATGCACACGCCGCCAGTACTACACAGCGGGAGATCGTCCGGTGAGTGCACCATCAGTCCGTACGATTCCCAGTGCACCGACATCTCACACGTGTCCTCGATGAAAATGCCCGTTGTGTTCACCTCGCGCACACGACAACCACCGAAGTAGGCTCGAAGAAGAGGTTGAGTGACGGTTGGTACTCCGCCGGAACCTGTCGCGGGGTATTTCGTGACACCCGCCGGAACTTGACGCGAGACCGGAGGAAGACTACTGGAGAAGCTGTACGGGAAGACCGTCAAACTGTCCGGGACAGCGCGCAAAAAGTCTTCTCCCTTGGTGAGCAGAGCCACCTTGGTACCAATGAGACTATCGTCAATATCTACTGCAGGACGGCATTCAGTATAGTCGGGGAAAATGTTGATATCGACTGCAGATAGTTTGCCAAAGTTGGCATCGCCTACGGTCGACGGGAACTGAAAGAGTCGAGAGACTGTGAGGATACTCCATCTTGTATCACACCCATCGGTGCGACCAACGGAAAGCTCGAGCTCGCGTACCATCTGCGGTGCGACGCTGAGGCCGAGCGTGAGAATAATATCGAGTATTTGCTGTGCTGTCCCTGTGGCCACATTGTGGGTGGCCCCCCATTCATTTATGCCGCTCTGGCACACAGCCCCATTACGATCGAGCGACTCCCCAAGAGCGAGAGCTTCAAGGCTGAGAGAAGTGAAGTCGTACAGCGATTCGACTGGCCCTAGCGCCACGAAAGCGTTGAAGACCGGAGAACTCACGAAAGCACTCCCGTTGAACAGCGTGTACTTGAGCAACGTAATTTTGCATGGACCAATGCACCCTGAGCACCCCCCGGACATCGTCATGTCTTGTTCTGTGAACGCGAAGAAGCTTTCCGTCGCCTTGATGAGAACAGAACCATCGGAGTAGTAGTTCGTGACTGTGAAGAGTAACAGGAGCGCGAGGGGGCCGAGTAGGACGCGCCCCGCAACGGCCAGGCTCGCTACGATGACAGACGGGCGAAGGAGACGCTTCCAGTGGCGCGTTTGCCGAGCGATTTCTGCTGGATGCTGTATTCCGTCGCCCAGTGCGATGACGTGCTGTTTGCATCGTCTTGATGATCCATCGCCTACTTGAATCACGGGTTGCAAGGCTCGTGAATTTAGCTGTTGCAAGTTTGGGATGCCACCAGCGTGAGAATGACGACTGAGGCCGGACGGGTGAGCTCCGAAACTTATGCTGTTCGGCAGAAGCTCTATTATGACCAACTTGCGTGCCAGCGTCCCTCTTTTGGTTTGTGAAACTGACGTTCTGAAAGGGACACCCACGGTAATTCGGCTGTTTCAACTGCGTGAGTCGGCATCCCCCAGCACACACACCACCAACAAAAATCAAAATACATGTATGTCCATTCCTCAATCGATTCCACCACTGATCCAGCTCCCAACTCGTGTCCGAAATTTCGCTTCGATTTACTTCTTCAAAGTTTGGGCCAAAACCCATAAGTATCCGCATCCACCAATGAGAGACCGTTATTTCAAACCGGTACCGGTATGCAATATGTTTTTCTCATATTCATACCGGTATGCAACCGCTTCGCCAAAAATCTCCGGTTGCCATAAAATAATCGAGTGACAAGCATGCTGATCCCCACGTTCTCGTCCCTGTCGACGTCCACGACTGACGCGCAGTGTGCGCTGCTGCGCCGCCTGAGCACCTTGGGCCTCGTGTGCGCCAAGTTGCCGGTGCGTCAGCTGCGTGATCTGGCTCCGACCGTGCCTGCCTTCAACGCGGAGCCGCGCGAGCTGGCGCTCAAGGGTTCGCTGCTGGACGCGCGCACGCTGCTCGGCCCGTTCTCGGCCGAGATGCTCGAGCCTCTGGCCGCGTGGCTGGACCAGGGCATCGACAAGGTGCTGGTGGACGCCGCCTCCAGCGACGACGAGGAACTCGAGCGCGTGGCCGTCGCCGTGTCCGAGCTCCCGGCCAGTCGAGTGGTGCTGCGCGTTCCCGTGCCGTCACTGCACGCGCGCGAGGTGACCGATCTCCGTGAGAAGCTGATGAGACTGGACGGCACCGCCAGCGGTGTGGTGTTCGTCATCGACTCGGTGACGTTGACGCAGGAGAGCGGCTTCGAGGCGCTGTTCGCGAGTCTTCAGGCGCTGAGGAAGAGCGTGGACGAGGGCTTCCTCTTCGCGGTGGAGATGAGTGCCGGGTCTGCTGCGAGCTTCAACGCCGTGTTGGCTCTGGCGAGGATCCAGGAGTTCCACCACAAGAATATCCATGTACTGGCACCCGGATACTGCAATGGGGAAGGCGAGCAGCAGGTGGATATGGTCACAAGTGACGGAGAACCAGTGGTGGATGCGGCGCTGTCGTTCGTGCAGTGTCTGCGCACAGACCGACCCGATGGTCTGTTCACGACCGTCGTGGCGGATGAAGCTGGTGTGGCGCTCGGACTCGTGTACTCGAGCGCGGAGAGCATCTTGGCAGCGGTGTCCAGTGGACGCGGCGTCTACTACTCGCGGTCGCGTGGCGGCCTCTGGAAGAAGGGCGAGAGCAGCGGCAACGCACAGAAGCTGATCCAGATCGACATGGACTGCGACAGCGATGCGCTGCGCTTCACTGTGAACCAGACGGGTGCTGGATTCTGTCACCTCAACACTCGCACGTGCTGGGGCCACGACGGCGGTCTCCGTGCCCTGGAGAGCATGCTCTTTAGTCGTCACGCGCACGCGCCTGCCGGATCGTACACCAAGCGGTTGTTTAACGACTCGGAGCTGCTGCGCAACAAGCTGGTGGAGGAGGCCCAAGAGCTGGCAGAGGCTGAATCGATTCCTGATGTTGCTGGCGAGGCTGCCGACGTCATGTACTTTGCCATGGTTCGCTGCGTTGCTGCAGGCTGCAAGCTGAGCGACGTTGAGGTATGGCTACAGTTTTGTCTGCTTGGTTTCCGGTGGTGCTGCAATGCTTTTGATGTCCTAACGCTTTTTGGTGATCCTGTTGTCTCTTACAGAAAATGCTTGACAAGCGCGCGTTGAAGGTGAAGCGACGACCTGGTAACTCGAAGGCCTACCGCATCTCAGCCGCCAACAAGATCCTGAACAGCAAGGGCACGCAGAGCGGCTCCGGCGGCGCACCTTCGGTGTCGGCCTCCGCGGTCAGCGAGCAGTGAATCCGAGAGATAATCCGCTAAAAGATAGCGGACCTTCGCTACCGCATTCAACACCAGCAGACCCCTTCCTAGAGTCACGAGAAACTGGTGCACCGCCTAATGCACAGCACTGAACAAGCAGAAACATTCGTCGTAGTATTTTTCCTTCGTGTTTCTGGCAGTTTTAACGTAAGAGGGCAGCCACAGCCACATCACCTCAAGGAGCTCTCCCTTCACTTCACCATCCACATAGTCGAGTAGCAACTGAAGGGCAGAAATCTATCCAAGTGCCGTGAATTGCGTAGCAAATGGGTCAGGAAGACAGACGATTCAAACCACTTCAGTCTACTCGTCGTCCTCGTCGTCCTCGTGGGCGTCCTCCTCCTCCTCTGCCTCTTCCTCCTCTTCCTCTTCCTCCTCTTCTTCTTCCTCCTCAGCGAACTTGGACCAGTCAATGTGGTGGTACAGACGCTGTAGTCAACACAAAAGCAAAGCGGTCAGCACCACCAGAATGGGACAATGGCATGTATCACAGCCTTAAACAACTCCAATGCAATGCGTTAGACGCTTCAACGTACGCCGCGGTTGTTGGCCTCCCAGATGTAGTTGGTGGCCGAGCCGTAGACGCCCTCCACCACCAGCGCGGCGATGAGCACCGTGGTCACGTACACGGGCGTGCTCTTCATGAACACCTTGTAGGCGCTGTCCAGCGCGCCCTTGCCGTTCACGGACGAGCGCTTGGTGGACGCCATGCGGGCGCCCTGGCGCTGGGCCTGCGAGGCCACCTGGCGGATCGTTCGGCTCAGCATCGTGTGAGACGTTCCGGCGGACTTGGACTGTGTGTGCGCCTTCTTTAGCTCTGTAGCAATGGCCGGGGAGGGAGGCGACGAGCCTGCGGTTCGGAGGGCTCAGGGCTTGTCGCAACCTTCGCGCGACACTGAACTAATTTGGGTATATAACCTAAATCAAAGTATTTTGGGCGTCCATTCGTCGCCAGGTTTGGGAGCGCTTTCTTTCTGTCTTTTTTTGAAACCACACGCTACACAGTGTGTAGTACACACCACGCGCACACCAGAGAGCCGTTTTCTGGCTGAAGTACAGATACATACACAGTTTTCAGTAAAGTTATGAGAACTAAAATATACAAAAGATCGTTTCTTAAAAGTTCTATTGGCACCAAATACTTTGACTATGTATAGTTAACTGATAGGTTATACTAGGGTATAAGTTTACCGAATGCAGCAGAACAAGGTGCACTGCTGTACGCCGGAAAAAGGGGGGCGGATTCGATTCAAAACGGCGGCGCGGAAATCAAGAAGAAAGTAGCCCCAAGTGCAAGCTTTGTGCCGCCCAGAAACCCTAGAAGGCGGTGCCGACTACCGACTACCGACTACCGGAGCCCAGCGCACAACTTATCTAACCACGTCATGGAGCCACTCGTGACCGGCAAGAGGCGGCGTCCAGCGTCCGCGTCGCTGTCGCCTCCTCCTCCGCCGCGCCAGCCCACGCGCGACGACGAGCAGCTCGTGAGCTGGAAGAAGCGGCGGCTCGACGCCTCGTCCCCCGTGGCCGCCGAGAAGCGGCCGGAGCTGCGCAGCCCCGAGCCAGAGGAGAAGAAGCCCGTGCCCCTGGGAAAGCGACGACGCAGCGTCACGCCCGAGCAGGAGGAGAAGACCAGCAACAGCAACAGCAGTGAGGACAAACAGGAGACCAAGAAGCGTCGCGTGGCTGATGAGGCGCCTCCTCCGGTTCTGCCGGCCACTCCGCCGGCCAATGTAAGCGAGAAACACCCGCAGACACCACCACCTACTACAGAGCAGGAGGAACAGACCACAACAGAAGAGAAGGCGCGGTTCCCTCCGCCACCGCTGATCATCCCCCCTCGACAACGAGAGAAGGAGGAGCAGGAGGAGGAGGAGATCTCTAAGGAGAACAGAGAGGACGCAACGCTCACCAACTTGGACGAGCTCGTGGGCTCGCAGGGCAGCGACGCCGACCTGCTCGCAGCCTGCGCCAACTTGGTGAGCTGCAGTCAGGACTCGCAAACCAGCGACGTCGAGAGAGTACGGCAGCGCACGTCGCTGCGCACAGTTCAGGTGACGCCCCCGCCGTCTGCGCGGATGCTGGACAGGAAGAACCCTCCGCCGCCGCCCAAGAGGCCCAAGCGCCGACGAAACTACGGCGGCATCGTCTACGCGCGGACGTACCCGCGCCTGGCGCTGACGCCTCTAGTCGACGACTCTCCGCCGAGCTCTCCGCGCGTCTTCCGGTCCCTTGAGAACGAGTTCGCCTTCGCCATGCAGGACACGCCCGAGATCCGCCCCCGCGTACGGCCGGCGCCCAGGATGGCAAGAGGCACCCGGCGGTCGACGCGCGCAGGCTCCGCAACGCGACGGTCCCTGGACACGCCCACCTCGACGATGGTATTGAGGTCACGACAGCTGAACCCGAGCCTAAGTGCGGACGGCGGCAAGCCCGAAAACCAGCGCGAGCGGGAGCAGCGTGACGCTCAACGGCGACACTGAGGGGAGGGCAGGTGCAGATACCGGTATGAGTGGCAGGGCGACACTCACTCAACCCGCCCCATGGCTCATGTCCTGAACGTGTTTTTATTGCTAGTTTTAGTTTTTATTCCCGGGGATTAGGCGTCGCGATAGCAGCCTAGACACTTGTAGTTTAACTATGTGAACGCGCCAATTCCGTTGTTTTACAAACGTTTTGCCGCTATTTCAAGGCGGATTGTAAATCGCCGTGAGCCACCAAAAAATACTCAAACCAGTTTTTTTTTCCTGACCAGACACAAGGACCATGAAGGTGCTGCTGATCAACGAGGGCTCTCTGAGCGACTTCGAGGTGCTGTCGCTCATGCAGGAGCGCAAGGAGCAGCGCCTGCACAAGTCCGCCACGATCGAGTACGCCGAGCGCAACTGGATGGACCACAAGGTGCTCAAGTTCCTCACGCAGAGCCACTCGCAGTGCTCCACGCTGAGCGCCAGCAGCATCCAGGACTTCCTCAAGGAGCTGGCCCAGGCCCAGCTGCCGGCGCTCACGTCCGCCGAGAAGCTGCAGTTCATCAACCACCTCCCCACGGAGCTCGTGGACATCCACCTCATCGTCGAGGACTGCGCCGGCCGCTTCTCCGAGTCGCAGGTGGACGCGCTCATCCGCATCGTCGAGCGCACGCTCGCGGCCGAGCTGCTCGAGAAGCGGCGGAATGCTGAGGCCTCCCAGGCTGCCGAAGAGTAGGCAGAGCCACACGTAAAATATAGACGAAATGCACGGCTCGTGAAGATGAGGTTTGAGTTGCCTTCCGCTCGTTGAGCCCCCAGTCAGTCACTACCGGTACGAACAGAATGCAAGCATCAGAAAGAGATCTGCTCCCATAACAACCCCACCAGTGCCTATGAACAAGCTCCTAGCAAGAATGGTGTACAAGTACATGACCGATCACCTGGCTGGACCGACGTCACTGGCTATGGTATCTCGAATCCCTCCGTAGCTTGTCCCGACAACCTGGTATTATCTTGACGTTCCCCGCGATCAGAGCCTGTGTGCACGTGTGTGTTTTGAGGTGAGTAGGAATGTAGTGTTGGGTGGCTTGAGGCTTACTGGGAACCGTTGGCGCGTGCAGTCTGGACGGCGGAACGGGCTTCCGGGAACATGCCGACGTACTCCTGCGACGACAAGTACCTAACACTAATCTGGCGCTTGTTGAACCAGCGGCCGTGTAGTTTCTTGGCTGCAGCCACAGCACCGCCTACGTTGGCAAACAGCACGTACACGAGACCGCCTTGCTTTTCGTTCTCCACGTACGTGTGGAGCACAGGTCCGTACTGACCGCACTCTTCTTCGACGTCCTGCTGGATCTCCACTGCCCACTCCGGATTGCCGCTCTTCTGCTCCTGGTACACATCGAACATATTCTTCACCACGAAGCAAAATGACTCACTTCCTTCAATCTCCGTCGACGACATCAGCGCCGATGCCTGCTCCGCTCGCTGCGCGGCAGTCGCGGCCATGGTGTTGGTGTAGTCGGTAGCGGATGACGCAGCCGGGTATCCTCCAATGCCACCAGCGCTGCCACCCATTCCAGCAGGGAGCAAGTTCACGTCGTTGCCAGCTAGCTTTGCCATGAGCGCCGAGCGTGACTGTGCGTTCATGCTGAGTCCGGTGCCTTCGTCGTCCTCCAATTTCCACCGGCCGCCTGAAGCATCGTTGGCTGCGCCGCTGCCACCTGCTCCACCCATACTTCTGTTACCGCCGTTCATCGCATTCTCGTTCACCGGACCAAGGCGCAGGTAATTGCCTGCCATCTCCAGTCCGTTGCCCTTCGACAACGCGAAGTTCGCTTCCTGGGGGCTACTGAACTGAATGAAGCTAAAGCCCTTCGAGCGGCCCATTTCATCGCGGTTGATCGTCACCGACAACACCTCGCCGAACGACTGGAAGACGATCCGCAAGTCGTCCTCCGTGATGTTCGTGTGGAGGTTACCGCAGTAGATACGGCTAGCTGCAGACAGCGCAGATGCCGACATGCCTCCACCAGCAATTGCACCAGCCAGTCCCGCACCCGGGGCGTCGGCAGTAAGAGGGGTTGCAGTCGCCGCAGCGGCGTTCATGACCGAGTCTTTCTTGGCCGCGAAGTTCTTCTCGGCCTCCGACGCCTTGATCATGATCGGGAACACCTGGAAGTCCGGCACCTGTCCGTTCAGCAGCAAGACCTTGGGGACATCTTCCAAATTCGACAGCTCCACGTACGCAAAGCCCTTGGAGCGGCTCGTGAACTTGTCGCGGATCAACAGCACGTTCTCCACCTTGCCCGTCTTGCTCAAGAACCGGCTCAGATCCTTCTCGCGCACCTTCTGGGTCAACTGCCCCACGAACACAGTGCGGTGGTCTCTAGTCAGCTCCATCAGCTCGCGCTGCTTTGCACGCTCCGCGCGCTCCGCCGACGTGCTGCGCTCTCTCTCCACCTTCGGAGCAGAGCGCGACCGACTCCTGCTCTTTTCCTTCTTCCTGGACGTGCGCTCCCTGCTGCGACTGCGGCTGCGTCCTCTGTCTCGTCGACTACCGCGGCTGCGGCGTGGAGACCGCGAGCGCGAGCGGGAGCGACGAGAGCGTCGCCGAGACTTGGATCGGGACCGCGAGCGGTCACGATGACGACGGCGCGAGTGGCTGCGGCTTCTGCTGCGACGTCGAGAGCGACGCGATGAGTCTCCCTCCGGTCTATTGACCTCCTTCACATTCCCCGCTTCCTAATAAATAATAACAATAATAACAACAATAAAACGTTAGAAAAATATAATTATGATACATTGCTTCCGGGCACGATATCTTGCGCAATACTGCGGGTTAGCGGGTCGCAGTTGCATGGTTAGATAGTGCGACATCTGCTGTATCTGCTTCAGTACCTTGGCCGCGGCCTGGATGCCTTCCTGCAGCAACGAGTCGATGGCCTCGTCCGCCATAGCTGCGCAATGTATCCGCTCGCTGGTTTCCTGAGGGGCGCCGAGCAAACGAACTGCAATTCATTTGACGCCATGCAATTCAAATCCCACTATCCTGCATACACATCTCTCCTATCATACTTCATACTTGATGTAACCACACACAACGTACACCAAAAACAAATGTATCCATCTCACACTTACACTAAACCCCCTCACGATGGCTACCGACATGGAGGCGCTGCGCGCCGAGGGTAACGCGTTCTTCAGCGCCAAGGACTTCCCCGCGGCGGTGGCCAAGTACACACAGGGTCTAGCCGCTGCACCTCCTTCTTCTGACCTCTCTGATGACGCCCTGAAGACTGTACAGGCCCAGCGCGTGCTGCTGTGGAGCAATCGCGCCGCCTGCCTCCTGCAGCTCGAGGACTTCGCCGCTGCCGAGAAGGACTGCACACTGGCGCTGGATATTGAGCCGGACAATGCCAAGGCGCGGTACCGCCGGGCGCAGGCGCATATGGGGCTGGGCAACATGACGCAGGCTTTCAAGGACGTGCACTTGGTGCTGCAGCAGACGCCAAACAACAAGGCGGCGGCGGCGCTGGCCCGCAAGATCCAGGAGAAGGTGCGCGAGGACGTCCACGGCGTGCAGAAGGCACTGGATACTATTGTGGCTGGCGTGCATGGAGAGTCCGGACAGGCGGGCGTGAAGGAGGTGCTGGATGAGCAGGAGAAGACGGTGGAGGCGCTGCAGTACCTCGAGATGAAGAGCGTCACGGAGCTCACGAGCTTGCCCGAGGAGATCGCCAAGAGAGAGGGGCTGGTGGTGCTCTGGAGAGCTGCGGAGAAGTTGGTGGAGCTGAGTGCGTCTGACGAGGAGCACAAGGAGACACTGCTGGCGATCTTGTCGCACGTGGCATCGCTGCTGGCGATTCTGTCCTCGGCGTCGATGGAGCTAGCGGGAAGGACGTTTGAGACGAACAATTCCGCGTTGGAGAAGTTGCTGGAACTGCTTCACAACCAGGTGGCGAGGGAGTACGAGACGAACGTGGGCGTGCAGATGCCGCTTCGTGGACGCAAAGCTATTATCCGGTTGGCGGCCTTTATTTTCAAGTATCTGATCATCGCGGCCGGATCGGACGATGATATGTGTGTTCGTCGCGTACTGGGGGGAATGCTGGATGGACTGCGTAGTCGTGAACGCGTGTTGCAGATCGCGGCGCTGGATGGTCTGCTCCACTTCATCTCGGTACTGGGTGGCCAGCCGGCTGGGGTGGCGAGCAAGGACGACAGCGCTGCTCAGCAACTGAAGGCGCGATTTGCGGTGTTGGCACAGGAATTGGGTTTGTTCTCACTGCTGCACACCACGGCATCCAGCGCTCTTCCTGGGTTTGATGCCGCTGGGCAGCCGCCTGCTGAGGCTCCTAGCTCGGAATTGACTGCTGTACTGTTGAGCCGCCTTCCGCTGGTCTTCACAGAATGCCTCGCGCATTTCGAGGGTGATGACACGATGCTGAAGAAGATGGTGCGGGACTGGTGTGTGTCCCCTGTGCTGGTGGCACGGCCTACAAACCGCACTCAGCTCGCTCAGGCTTCTGCTTCGTGTCTGTTGCTTTCGGCTTTGTTCCTTTCAAACGCCAAACTGGCGTTGTGGGCTGTCCAGCAAACTGGAAACGACGGCACTGCGTTCCTCACACGAATTCACGAGTTCTTGAGTGCGTCGCGTACATTTGACGATGCGAAGACTCACACCCGCCAATTGCAAGAAATTTGGGTCGATTGCGTGGCCAGTATTTGCGGAGTGGAGCATGGACCTGCCTGTGTTCCGCCTACATTGAGAATCGAGATCTACCGCATGCTGCAGGCGTCTCTGGATGATGAAGACGACTTGATGCTCCGTGCAAGCGCCCTGAGCATTCAGGTAAAGCTCGGTATTGTTGAGAAGACGCTGGAGATGCCGTCTGCAGATGGGCAGTTCCTCATGGACAGCGTGTTTGAAGTCCTTGCAAGTGCGGAGGCCGTGGAAAGCAAGCACAAGGAAGCGGAGAAAGCGAAGCAGGGCAAGGACAAAACAAAGCAGGTGCCCAGATCGCAATTGTTCTGGAGCGGTGTTTCTCCTAAGGAGCGGGGTATTGAAGCCTTGTCGTATCTGATCACGTACACGCCCGTCAAGGACGCTTTCGTGAAGCACCCAGGAGCTGTGGCCAGCGTGTTCCGCGTTGAATTTCCCAACGTAAAAGACTCCTGCTCTGGAGCGCAAGCAAGTGCAGGCTTCCGATCGAACGTTTACTACGGCATCGGGTATATTTTGCATCACGTGCTGACGTCGGAGGCTGCAATCAAGCGGAAGCAAATGGACGGCATGGAGATGACGGCAGACCAATACGAAGAGCTGCAGAAGGCGCTGAAGCAGAAGTCTGTGCTGGATGACGGCGACACCCCAGAGCATGTGGAGGCCCGTGTAACTCGACTTGCTGCGTCGCGTGACGTGTTGACTACGCTGGTGCAGCTCTTGAAGCTGTCCGCTACCAAGTCGGAAAACATTATGGAGATGGCAACGCTCAGTGCATTGCACGCTGCAGAAGCACCCACGGTGCGAGGCAACCTTGTTCAATGCGGTGTGTTCCAGGCGCTGATCCCGTTGGCGCTGCACCACATCGCCGTAGCTAAGAGTAAGGGCACCAAGGCAGGCGCGAAGAATCCGTCGCAGATTCACGGTACCAAGATCTCGAATGCTGCTGGGCAGGCCATGGCCAAGATCCTGATCAGCACCAACCCGAACTTGATCCCGTCATCCTCGCTGTTCTCGTCCATCCGGCCGCTGCTAGACTTGTGCAAGGGCGACCAGCAGCTACTGCAGTTTGAGGCGCTGATGGCTCTCACGAACATCGCTAGCGTGTCGGAAGAGACGAAGGCGCGCATCGTGGGCGAGCCGCAGGGTCTCTCTACGCTGCAGTACTTGCAGTTTTCTGAGCACGAGCTTGTTCGCCGTGCGGCCACCGAAGCGATCTGCAACCTGCTTCCGAACGACAAGGTGATCGAGCAGGTTTTCATGAACGATGAGAAGGTGCGCTTGTGGATCGCGTTCGCATCGCTCGAGGATGAGGCCGAGGACTTTGAGACGGCGCGGGCTGCTGGAGGTGCGCTGGCCATGGTGTCTCAGGTCCCGCAGGTTAGCTGGGTGCTTATGCGCCAGGGTGGACTCAAGGCCTTCACCGCTATCATCGAGCAAGGCTCTAATGTTGAAACACTGCACCGCGCGCTGTTCGCAATGCAGAACATGCTCGAGGCCATTTCTGGTGCTACGAAGGACGAGGAGAAGGCGGAGGAGCGGGTTAAGTTCATCGACGAGGTCAAGCAGCACAGCGCAAAGCTGAAGCAGAAACTGTCCGTTCACAGCAGCAACGCTCAGCTCAAGGACGCCGCTCAGGCTTGTCTTGGAGCACTAGAACAGGCGTCTCACTAGCTGCACAAAACACCGTAGAAAGAGTGACTGAATACATGTACTTCGGGTCTGCTCAATGGTCGGCTTTGATAGCTGAGGGGGAGATCGCCGCGCCGTAGACTGTGACAATGCAGTAGATTGTGCTGTTCTCCCATAGCACCGTGCAGTAGCCGTCCATGGTCGGGTCCCAGAAGCACGCGGCCGCCGTCGTCATCCCCGCGCCGGTCTTCTGCATGATGAGGCACGTGACCGCGTACTTGAAAGGTTTGTTGAGGTTCTGCAGCCCCGTGAGCACACTCGCCACCAGCGTGTTGGACCAATCCATCACCTTCTTGCGGTTGTACACCGTGTCCTTCAGCGCAGACTCGATGGCCTGCACGCAGCAACAGAGCAAGTAAACTATGACATATCCAAACAAACAACAGTCGTAGCTCCAGTACTAAGTACCGTCTTGGCAATAGGCAGCACGTCCTCCTGCGAGAATTCACTCTACACAGCCCCATAACCATCAGTAACCCCTCTAAAACGCTGCCATATACAGCCAAAACACTACTGTACTCTTCACCTCGTTAGTGTCCATAGTCCACGATGTCTCAATCTATCAATTAGTCAAATGGATACGCCTCTCTGTCGTTTCGCATTCGTACTTAATCATCACCTTGTGCCACACCGCATACACATCAACTCTCTGTCGGACGGCCAGTCACTGCACATTTTGTATTGGGCGGGAATTGCGTGAAGTGAGTGAGTTACAGGTAGTGCGATGAGTGACGACTCGATCGCCGTGCAGCGGCTGCGGCAAGAGCGCAAGAACTGGCGGCGAGACCACCCGGCGGGCTTCTGGGCGCGCCCCATCGCCAGCGACGACGGCTCGCTCAACCTCATGATGTGGCACGCGGGCATCCCGGGCAAGGCCGGCACGGACTGGGAGGGCGGCGTGTTCAAGATGTCGCTGGGCTTCTCCGAGGACTACCCGAGCAAGCCGCCGCTCGTCAAGTTCACGCCACCGCTGTACCACCCGAACGTGTACCCGTCGGGCACGGTCTGTCTGAGCATCCTGAACGAGGACAAGGACTGGAAGCCCAGCGTGACCATCAAGCAGATCCTCAAGGGCGTGCAGGACCTGCTGGACCAGCCCAACATGGCCGACCCGGCGCAGCGCGAGCCGTACATGGACCTGAAGAACGACCCGGAGCTCTACAAGCGCAAGGTGCGTCAGCTGGCGCTCAAGAACCGCGAGAGCTAGGGAAATGGAGGAAAAGAGGGTAATACAGTGCGACGGTGAGGAGGAAGGGAGTGTCGTCGTTGGATGGTTATTGATCTCTCTGCTTCAAAGACTAACGGAGACTAGACTGACTCTTTAGCTTTGCCTCCTCCTCTTTTGCACGGAGGAAGACAAGACGCGACTCTAGTCCTTCTTGAGCGCGAACATCTCCCTGGTAATGCCCGAAGCCTTGATGGTCAAGATCTCCACGCTGTCGCCCGTGTAAATATCTCTCTGCAAATACAAACAAAAACAAAAACAAGTCAAAATGACTGCAAGAGCAACAGCAAGAGATAGAGCAGCTGCAATGGCAGACGCACCTCTCCAGCCGTAATGAAGGCGTCCTTGATGATGTCCTTGGTCTCCTGCAGCGTCAGCGTCTTCTTGGGGTCCGTGCGCGTGTCGTGCTCCACCAGGTTGTCCAGCAGCGGGATCATCAGGTGGCCGCCGCTGCCCTGCGCCGCGCGCGTGACGCGGTCGTACGAGCCGATGGCGTCGTACGTGTACACGGCGCCCTTGCCCTGCTCGTCGATGCCGCCCAGGATGCAGAAGGCGTAGTACGGGAAGAAGCGGCGCGAGTACAGCGTGTTCATGAGCAGCTGCGACATGGCGCTCGAGCTCATGGCCGTCTCGTTGTCGTGCTGGTACATCTGCGCGCGGATGCTCAGCACGCCGCGCAGCTGGATGATGTCGTTGTGCGAGCCGGGGCAGCCCAGCACCGTGGTGGGCGTCAGCTCGTGCAGCTTGCTCTCCTCGCGCGACAGCACCGAGTAGCCCGTGCTCAGGCGCGTGTCGCCCGCCACCACCACGAAGTCCTCGCCCGCGATGGCCAGCACCGTGCCGCCGTTGAAGTCGTAGGGCTCCCAGTTGGCGCGCGCCTGCTCGTGCACGCCCTCCGCCTGCACGTCGCCCAGCCCCAGCTTGGCATCTCCGCTCGTCGTCCACGCCACGGCCTCAGGCATACTGCGAGACATGCCTGCTGTGCTGTTCTCTTACTGTTAGTAACTAGAAGACGTTGGCTCTCGATCTTTTTGACCGAAATCTTCCCCTTGGGAAGGGGGAGCTGCTAGATAGTCATTGAACCGGGGATAACACTCCCCGATACAATGACATATGACATGGTAGTCACAGATGCGGGGATCATACCTCGCTCCAGTGACCAAGTTGTCTGGCTAGCGAGGGCTCATTCATTCGTGCGGCGGAGAGACCTGTCAACTCACTCCTACCTGCTGTAGCCGTCCAAGATGGAGCGCGAGCCGTGTCCCTTCCGCATCGTCGAGGACGCCGGCGGAGGTTTCGTGCTGGGCGCCGTGTTCGGCAGCGGCTGGTACACGTTCAAGGGCGCGCGCAACTCGCCGTCGGGCCAGCGGCTGCGCGGCGCCATCTACAACGCCAAGATGCGCACGCCTGTGCTGGCGGGCGGCTTCGCCGTGTGGGGGCTGCTGTTCTCGTCCTTCGACTGCTCCTTCGAGGCGCTGCGACGGAAGGAGGACCCGTGGAACTCCATCCTGGCCGGCGCGGCCACGGGCGGAGCTCTCGCAGCCCGCGCCGGCCCGCGCGCTGCCGCCGGACAGGCGCTCATCGGAGGCGTGCTGCTGGCCGCCATCGAGGGCGTCAGCATCATGGTCAACGAGTGGTTCGCGCCGCAGCCCGACCAGGGCATGGCCGGCGACATGATGGGCAACCCGGAGCTGGACGAGCAGAAGCTGGCGCCGCCGTCGTTCTAAGAGAGAGCGAGCGGCCGGCTTTTGTTTGTTATATAGCGGATGGGGTACATACATGTTGCTGCCCTCCTTAATTATAGGAAGGACCTGCGCTCCCGGATCGATAGGATCTGGGCCGAGGATACATAGAGACGGGGATGGGGAGAGGGTCTGCACAGTGCAAGTGCGCGCGCGTCGGCTTGAGGGGCGGACGAAGTGCAAGGCGAGAGGACGAGCGGAGGTGTCGACGGGGGAGTTCCAAGACGAGACAGACAGCGATAACCGACGCGGAGAAAGGAATGGCAATGTAACCTTAGACGCTTCAGCGAAGCTTTGGAATCGTGATGTGCGGGCATGTGGGAGATGCAGTGCGTGTGTGTGTGTTTGATTGAGTGTTTTGTTGCAGGAAGGGCGGGGAGTGGTGTGGTGTGGTGGAGCTGCTGGCGCGGGCTTGTTATTTCTGTCACGAGACATTGAAGCACTCGACAAGAAAAACCGGAGGAAACGCACGATGACATGGCGCTCTGAAACGGACCTGGAGGCCACGACAGCACTATCGACTATCGACTAGCTTCTCGGTCAGCAAGTTCCGATCGACGAGCGACTCGATACAGCGATAACACTTGTGGCTCGGCTCCAGCGTACTTTCCGACCGACTGTGAGCCGAAGTCCGTCCAGAAGGCAACGATGGCCGAGATTAGCTACTACGATGCGGACCTCAGCGACGCGATCGAGAAACTCAATGACCTCATGGGCAAGGTGGCCAAGGCGCCGCCCGGTGTTCGACCCGAGGTACGACTAGGGGTGGCCATCGTGACATGCTGCGCGAACGCCTTTTAAACGCGTTAAACCCTTTGTCAATGTGTAGATGCTGGCGATGGCCGACGTGAAACTCAAGGAGATGATGGAGCTCAAGAAAGGATTTCAGCTGGCACTACGACAAGCTCCGCGTGACCAAGTTGTTGCCTTTCGTGAGGTTGGTGTTTGCAGATGTCCATTTTCAGCGTCGTGTTATTGACTTTGTCAGTGATTTTTTTTTGCACAACAGAAATTTGAGGAACATTGCGCTCGTGTTGAAGAGCTTTCAAGTGAATTCCGTTGGGCTAAGGCTGAGCAGGAGCGCAATGGGCTGTTCGGCGATCGAGCCGCAGCAAGCGCCGGAGCTCGAGGGACAAATGGCCTGGGAAACAAGGAGTTGCTGGATAAAACGGTGGACATCCAATCCAAGACAGAGCAAAGTCTCATGAGCACAGCGAAGATGGTGGAGCAGTCGAAAGAAGTCGCGGCGGCTACCGCGGAGGTTCTGCGCGGCCAACGCGAACACATTGTTGAAATCACGGATGCAGTCATGGGCATCGAAGACAGTTTACAGCGCGCTGACAGGCTTATCCGTTCGTTCGCCCGACGAATGGCCACAGACCGAGTGATTTTGCTTTTCACCTTTCTCGTGATCGTTGGAATTGCCGGCATCGTCGGCTACAAGTCTGTCCACCCCAGCGACACCACTTTCTACGTGCCAGATGAGGTTACTCCACCGGATCCGACGGCGCTTTACAACACCACTGTGACTGCCATCAACGGCACGCTTAACTCGGGAACCTGAAAGCTCAGCAACTCGTAGTTGCACAGCAATAGCGAAGCACCATTCAACTGTTCTAACCCCACGTGAACCAATGTTTAACTTCGAGCATGAGTTTTCTTACGATGCCATGTTCCTTGTCCTAGGAGCTATCGTCGTCTGACCCAGAGGCATCTTCATCGGAGCCAGACTCAGATTCTTCTTCATCAGAGTCGTCTCTACTCGAACTGCTCTCCTCCTCCGATTCCTCTGAATCGTCTTCACCTTCCGACTCGACCTGTAAGAATTCCTTCAGCTGGTACAAGCTCTGCAGCTTGGCACGATGGCCTGTTTTCTTGATATTCATGGCGTCAAGTGTCTTGTCATCAAGCCCACCAGTTCCAAGCAAAAAATGGGCATCTTCGAACCCTTCACCAAAGAATGTGGACGCGTATTCCACAAGTCCGATGCTTGCCAGCCAGCTCGTGAGTTGGGCACGACCAGAAGCTCGGGTGGCATGGTCGACAAGAAGCGATTTCAGGTCGTCAAGCCCCAGTTCTGCAGCCAAATCGACCGGCTTCGTGCCATTCTTCATGCCAACATAAATGCAATGAGAAAACACTGTAGCAAGATTCGCACACTGCATGCATACCTTAGACTCGAGTTGTTGGATGTTGGAATCGTCCAGCAAGAGCTTCACAATAGCTCTGTTTCCCTGCATAATTGCCAAGTGCAGTGGTGTGCTGCCAATCTGAAACATCCAAACATCTAAGATCAGGCCTTCAAAGACACTTTACATTGCTGCACGTACTTGTTGATCGACTGCATTCACTTTCGTAGCCAAAGACTCTGCAAGCAACAGCTTGACGATTGCTTCATGCTCAAAGCGCACGGCGATATGCAACGGCGAGTACGCATACTTGGTCTAGTCACACCGTTGCAAATGTCAATAAGTTCTCGGAACTACTCACCCAACCAAGACAATAGGCGACGTACATTGCCCAGAGCATTCACAGACTCGGGGTTTGCAGCTATCAGCTCCGACACAAGCTCCGCATCTCCCAATGCACAGGCATACTGCAGTGGCGTCCACGCTATCGTCTCGCGCGGCGAGCCCGCCTCCAAGCGGCCACAACCCAGCTCTTCAACCGACACCCCCAACTCCTCCAGCCGCGTCGCCATCTCCGTAAATCTGCTCAAGCGTCGCAACCAGAAGATCTATGAAGTGCATCATCTATTCTTTTCCTATTCCTAAAGTGAGACTGTGAGTGAGTGTTCTAGTAGAACGGCCAGGACTTGGTCACGATGAGCGTCACTGCCGTGGCCACCACAACCACCAGCACCACTGCAATAGGCTCCGGTGGCTTGTACAACTCGCGGAACCGCAGGTTCTCGTTGCGTCCGAGCATGCGGCGCTTCCGACGCATCGCCGCGAGGAATTTGTCGCCCAGCGTCTTGCGCGTCTCGTCCTTGAACGTGAACCGCGCGCGCATCTCCGCCTGCTCCTGCAGAAACGCAGCGTAGGCCGCAGCGTCGTCCAAGTCGTCCACGAGGTCGTCGCCTTCGTCACCTTCGTCGTCGGCGCGCTCGTCGTCCGTGCTCAGCAATGCGACGCCGCTGGAAGATCGCGCCTTCACGGGGCTGCCTCGTCGATACGCGTGCGTGTGCGTAGAGTCATCGCCGTCTTCCGGACTTCGAATTGAGTCCGCTTTGCTGGGAGGAGTGGCCGCGTAGGGCGCTGCCCGCTGCTTCATGCTTGAAATGGTTGCTCTGCGTCTCTTGAAGACAAAATGGAGCACTTCAACACCGACACGGTAACGGACTGGCTTGGCGCAACATTCAAGCGACCACGTCGTCTCATAAAACCTGCAACCGTAATACCGACGATTACCGATTACTACAGTCACTCACAATTCACTTCGTCAACCGTATAAATACATAACTTCTCATCTATGATTGATTCGAATGTGAAATGAATAGTATAAAGTCTGCTAAATATAGTGAACCTCTTTGAATAACATCAAAGTGTCAACCTCAAAATGATTGTGGAGACTGTATAAAACAAAGCGAGATCGACCGTGAGCCTCACAACCGGAACAGACCTTGCAGAGACGAAGGAGACTATCGTAGCAGTGAGCAATGCCGAGTGCCAAGTGGGAGATCGCGCGCATCGGCGTGTATATCACCAGTGCGTTGCCTGCTGTCTGCAGACTGATGATGATGGAAATTGTGCTCTAATGAATGCTCCCTTGTCGCCTGCAGTCCCTGTCGTCGCCACCTGCATCTACGCGCAGCCGGACTGCATCAACTACATCATCGACAGGGTGGGTCAAGCAAGACCACTGCCTCCTGTATTGTATATTAGTGTACTAACGTTGTGTTATCTATTGCAGTGGCGATACATTCAGTACCCGCCGCAGGCGGTGACTCGTGAGGAGTACTACAAGAAGATGCGCGAGATGGCCAAGGAGGACAAGTAAACTGCGGTGCCGGTAGTACTGACGGAATGAATGAAAACGCTACGCTGCTCGCTCGTAGTTGCACCTTCGCGACACTATGTAGCTAGCAAAGACACTTCTCTTTGATATAAAGGCCAAAAGCACGTTTGTATTTGCTAGAGTGGCGGCACAACATGGCTCGTGACACATGAAAAGAGCTGCTGCATGCGCTTCTCTTCACAGCCAGCGGCGCGCCGTCTATACTTGCATTCTTGCTTCACCCGGAGCTGTCTGTGTCTGTTGGCGTTCTTTGCTGACCTGCTGGGCTAGGTTTGCGCTGCGAGCGAGGCCACCGCATTGAAGACGACACGTCGAGCTGAGCTCCCAACTACCTGTTTACTGTTTCCGGAGCAGGCAGTAGATCCGTGTGTCGTTGTGAATCATGTGCAGGTGGCGCTGCTCGCCGCGCAGGCACATGAGCAGACCGCCGAAGCTGGCGTAGATGGCCACCATGTTGCCGCCCTCGTGGTCGTACTGGAACACCTTGCCGTACATGCCGTAGTCGTAACGGTCCAGCAGCGTCGGCTACATCCACGACAATAAATCAGCATAACCCTCACCAATCCCTGCATCAACTAACTAACTGCAGCAGCAATGACGCACCTTGCCCGACTGGTTGTACATGCCGTCGTCCGGCTTGCCCTCCAGGTCCAGCGTGCTGACGAGCGCCAGCGTGAACTTCTCGTTCTGGCGCAGACGGTAGACCTCCGAGTTGATGTCCAGCGTCAGCTCCAGCTCGTACGACACGCCCTTGCACACCACGCGGGTCACTGTGCCATTCAGCAGTACAGTCAGTTAGTTCAGTCGTCCGTATCGTACCTCCTCTCCCAGACAGCAATATGCAACACACAGATAGAGCATATACTTGCACGCACCTTTGTCGAACTTCTTGCCATCCGGGTTCAGCTGCCGCACCTCGAAGATATCCTCAAACAACTCGGTCGCCATAGTCTCCGTCTCGAATTCAATCAGAAAGTGGGGCGTCCACCATTGCTTTGGCATTTATGTCGTCCACACAGAACCAACCTGGTGTCGACCACACGAAACATGATGTACATCACAAACACACAACCACATGGCTAAAAAGCTAAACCGACGCTCGCTCGCTCTGTAACGACAAAAGGCCAGAGCCAGAAGACGAGAAGAGAGAGGATAACCCCATTGAGCTTTGCCAACCGGAGGAAAACCCCTCGAACGAACGTCCTAGGAGCTCCTCAATCTCTCACGCACATACCGTATCCACACTAGACAGACAGACATGGCGTCGCCCCGAGAGGACGAGTACGACTACCTGTTCAAGATCGTGCTCATCGGCGACTCGGGCGTGGGCAAGTCCAATCTGCTGAGCCGCTTCACGCGCAACGAGTTCAACCTCGAGTCCAAGAGCACCATCGGCGTCGAGTTCGCCACCAAGTCCATCGTGGCCGAGGGCAAGACCATCAAGGCGCAGATCTGGGACACGGCCGGACAGGAGCGATATAGAGCAATCACCAGCGCGTACGTCGTGTCGGTGGAGCGGAGGCAATTGGTAGGAGGACACTAATTTTGTGTGCTATTGCTTTTTTTGTGTATTGTCACGGGTAGATACTACCGCGGCGCAGTAGGCGCGCTGCTGGTGTACGACATCACCAAGCACGGCACGTTCGAGAACGTGGAGCGCTGGCTGAAGGAGCTGCGGGACCATGCGGACGCCAACACGGTGATCATGCTGGTGGGCAACAAGAGCGACCTGCGCCATCTGCGCGCGGTGTCGACCGAGGAGGCCATGGCGTTCGCGGAGAAGAACAACCTGGCGTTCATCGAGACGTCGGCGCTTGAAGCCACGGGCGTGGACACGGCGTTCCAGCGCATCCTGACTGAGATCTACAAGCTCATGAGTCGGAAGACTATTCAAGCTGAGGAGAATGCAACCGCGAGCCTCCCCACGGGCAACAGCATCGCCATCACGGCCGAAAACACGACCGAGAACCAGAAAAAGAAGAAGAAGAGCGGTTGCTGCTAGGCTGCGCTGGGCGTCCAGCACTAGTGAAGTAGGTGAGCTGATTAATGGAGAGATTGATAGTCACTCGAGCGGAGGAAAGCTTAGGAATGACCTGACCCATGCACTTCAATGCAATCGAGTTCAACATGACACGCACTTGGCACCGCACTACGCACGCAACGTCTGTGTCAAATTGCGATTTTGTCCAGTCTCACCACTCTACTGTAGTGACTATTCTCTCTACTGTTGTGACTACCGGGTAGTTCTTTTTTTGCGATTTAGTCCAGCTCTATAAAAAAGCACTGGACCACTTTCAAACCAAAACATCGATGGCCAACAAGAAGAAGCGCAGTCGCGCCCAAGCCGCCGGCGCTGTACGTGTGTGAACGAACGCCCACGTATATCATGGTACAAAATATTTACTCACGCTTATTTGTGCATCTGCATTATTGCAAAATAGGTCGATGTGAAGCCCGTGCAGTCCGAGCCCAAGTCCAAGAAGAAGCCCAAGTTCTCCAAGACGCTGTCGACCGACGCGGCGGTTGCTAGCGACTCCAAGGAGAAGGAGAAGAACGAGCAGCCACAAGTAGAACAATATGCGGAATTTGCTGCTACCGACGGCTCTAGCGCTGCAAAGAAGAAGAAGAACAAGAAGAAGAACAAGAACAAAAGTGCAACTCCGACCTCAGTCAATGACGCGGACAAGAAGGAGACGAAGAAGGCAAAAGCCAAAGAGATCGACGACCTGTTCGCGTCTTTGAAGACAGAGAAGCAGAAGAAGAGCATCGCAGAGGAGCAGCAGAAGCTCGCGGAGGAGGAGGAGGAGCGTCGTGAGAAGAAGGAGAAGGAGCGACTGCACCAGCAAATCAAGAAGCTCGAGGCGCAGAGTACGTCGCTCATCACGTTTTGATGAGTGGGATGAGGAATTCCTGACTGATTTTCTGTGTGTTGTTGTTGCTTACAGACACCAACTCGACCGCTGTGGGCCTCAATCCGGACCCACGACCCGGTGAGTTGGAGACTGCAACGCGACACTTTTGGGCGTTTGGCTGATTTTGTTTTATTTTTATTTGTTTAGTTCGCTATGATGAGGATGGGCTGCCGATTTACTCGGAGGCCTCACTGCAGATCGGCAAGGGGGGCGACACCAAGGACTGCCCGTTCGATTGCTGGTGCTGCTTTTAAATAGCCTTAACCTGCACAGTGCAACTTCGTCATCGCAAAGAAGTATCTTTCTAAGTGATTTTTTTGTCGTTGCGAGTATTCGATCAATCTTTAAGTTATCAGAAAAGCTGTTGCTATGATAGCGAGTTGGGTGCTTGCTGATCATGAGCAACACATAATACTACAGAACTCGTGTACAGTACAACGTCTTCGCTTCGAACTCGACCAATCTTCATTCCGATATCGAGAAACCACCCCGTGAAAAAGTAAAGTACTACAGTATTTAAAAAAAAAACATATTCGAAGTAAACTATTTGAGTTGATTCGCAGAGTTCCGATTTTTGGGTCACTTCTGAGAACTTTACATAACCGACCAGCCTCAACTGATTGAATCACCTTAGCCACCAGTAGCTCGATTGGATCTCTGTTGCCATGGAGCAGACACAGTGCATCCGCACAGCCACGTGGGTCGTGTGCAAAGATCGTCTCTCTACAACTGGAGGTTGGCTTCCGCATGTGATGCGATGCATCGAAGACTATTTGACTGGGAGTTTGAGCCACGAGGCTTTCACCACTGCTTGCGATGCTGGCGCATCAGAGCACACTTTGGAGTACATTCTTTGGAATACTGCACCCGTTTGGAAGGAGGCAGTGAAAGCTGCTGTACGAGGCGGACATATGCACGTGCTTCACTGGATGACTGGACGTGACGACGGCCGCGGACCCTGGAAAGCAGATTTTGACAACATGCTAGAAACTGCAGCGATCCACGGCCATCTGGATGTGGTCCAGTGGTTATTTGAGCGTGGAATCGACTCGCACACGTTGGAGGAGACTGGAAAGAACTCGAAAGGATACATCGAGAAGTGTTGGCTGTATAAGTACTGCATAGCAGATGCTTTGAAACTGGCAGCGCAACACGGACACCTCGAGGTGGTCAAGTGGATCTATCCTGCTCGAACGGATACGTGCAGTAGCCCAATGAGCAAAGCTATTGCAAAGGGGCATCTTGCCATCGTGCAGTGGCTGCACAGCGTCAACGATAAAGGCTGCTCGGCTGAAGCTATCGACAAAGCAGCTAGGAACGGGCACCTCGAAGTGCTGCAATGGCTGGATGCGAACCATCTTTTCACCTGTACACCGGCTACAATGTCAGGAGCAGCTAAAAATGGAAAATTGGAGGTTGTGAAATGGCTGCACCGAGTTCATCCCGAATGTTACTCGCATCAGGCTATGGGTCTGGCAGCAAGCAACTGCCACCTAGAAGTGGCTCAGTGGCTTTATGAGAACGTGTACAGGAAGTGTCAGAATTCTGCACAATCCAAGCGTGATGTGTATGTAGATATGCCGTGGCGTTTGGACGCGGTAAAATGGATGCGTGAACACTTCCCGCGGCCATACGGTTGGTATGACATGGACGCCGCTGCAAGAAATGGTCAGATGGACGTTATCACGTGGCTATACGAAAATCAGAAAGTGGGGTTTAGCTCGTTCGCACCGATATATGCTGCACGAAACGGACATTTGGAAGTTCTTAAATGGTTGCACACGCACTACCCAGACGTGTTTGAACCAAGATTATTCAAGAACACAATCAATCCAGCTGCGGAGAATGGCCATCTCGATGTTGTCCGGTGGCTGCACGAAAATCTTCCTGAACGAGGGCCAACTCATGCGATGTACTACGCTGCTACTGAAGGCCACCTCGAAACGTTTCTGTATCTACTTGAACACCGAAGTGACGGCTTCTCGAGCGATGTCTTTCAGAATGCGCGAGATATCCAAGTATTGTGTCACTTTAATTCGGATGACAGTGAAGATCGACGCTCGAATCGACCAACTGGTGATCAATTGAAGATGCTGCAGACTCTTTTCGATCGATGTCCTGCTTTCGTTCAAGATTGTTTGCGGAATCTAGCGTGTGTTGCATGCAGTACTGGCAACATCGCAATTCTGGACTGGGTGAACCAGTTTGGAATCAAGTTGAATTCGACAGAGCATATTCGTGATGCTGTCGGGCGCGGCGACGTCAAGATGCTGAAGTGGTTTTCTGAGAATGGATTTGAGATAAAAGATCCAGATCTGCTCGAGATGGCAGTTGAAGATGGCGATCTAGAAGTCGTTCATTGGTTGTCGGGGCACGGGTACGCTGTGGACTCACTCGAGTTGGTCAAGATTGCTGCGAAAAACGACATACCGACAATGCGGTGGCTGGTTGAACATGGCCCACCACTTGACTTGACAACCGCAACGACTTTGGTTTTGGAGAACCGTCACATCGAGATTGTTTGGTGGGTATCAGAGGATGCCCGAAAAGACCTCGTACTGGAGGCGCTGCGCAAAAATGACCGAGAAGTTGTATGGTGGATTCTTGCGCACACGCAGTTTCAAGACGAAAACACGCAAAGGAGCATCCGTGACGCCATCCCGTGTTGTTCGAAGGATGTCTAGCAGTGATTTGAGGAGAACATGAGTGAAGTTGAGGCGTGTCGTTGGTGTTTTTTTATGACAACCAAGAGGCAGAATGGGGAAAGTGGAGCGACAGGTTTACCCAGTTCGAAGCGAAGACGTAGCGATGAAAAGTTGGTTTGAAGCATCACCACGAAACAGGATTCTAAAAAACAAAAGCAAAAACACAAATGCTTGATTTACATTTACTTATTCACGTCTAAAATGTGTTCCATGTAAGCTTTGGTCTTGACAAAAGAAAATGAATTTGGATAGATTACGTCTCAAGTCCGTCGATATGACAGAAATTGACATAAAAATTCTCAAGTGATTCAACTGACTTGACCACCAGCGCACGCTACAATCAAGTTCGAGTTGCCATGAAGCAGACGTTGAAGCAGACGTTGCGTACATCCACGAGGGTCGTGTGTGAGAACCGATTTTCCTCAACTGGAGGGTGGCTTCCGCATATGATGCGATGCATTGACAACTATCTAACTGGGTGGTTAAGCCACAAAGTTCTCACTGCGGCTTGCGAGGCCGGGGCCTCGGAACACACTTTGGAATATATCTTTATGAAGACTGTCCCCCATTGGTACAATGCAGTGGAAGGAGCAGTGCGGGGCGGGCATATGCACGTGCTTCGCTGGATGACTAGACGTGAAGATGGCTGCGGGCCCTGGAAAGCAGATTTTGACAACATGCTCGAAGTTGCAGCAACCCACGGCCATCTTGATGCGGTCAAGTGGTTGTTCGAGCGGGGAATCGACTCGCACATGTTGGAGGAGACTGAAAAGAACTCGAAAGGATACATCGAGAAGTGTTGGCTATACAAACACTGCACAGCAGATGCGCTGAATCGTGCTGCAGAATATGGGCATTTTGAGGTGGTGAAGTGGATCTGTGGTGCTCGTACGGATACATGCAGCACGGACTGCAGCCCAATGAGCAAAGCTATTGCTAATGGGCATCTTGTCATCGCGCAGTGGCTGCAGAGCGTCAAAGCTGAAGATTGCTCTGCTGGAGATATTGATGAAGCAGCTACGAACGGGCACCTTGACGTGCTGCAATGGCTGGATGCGAACCAGCTTTTCTTGTGTACGGGGGATGCGATGATCGGGGCTGCCGCGAACGGACACTTGGAAGTGGTGAAATGGTTGCACCGAGCTCATCACGAATGCTGCTCGAACCATGCTATGGGTCTTGCAGCAAGTAATGGCCATCTAGAATTGGCCGAGTGGCTCTACGAAAATGTGTACAAAAAGTGTCAGCGTTCCGTGGCATCCATGAGTGCTTTATATGCCGCTGGAGCTGGGCGTTTGGAAGTGTTGCGGTGGATGCATGAACACTTTCGCCTGTCATTCAGTATCTTTGATATGGATGCCGCCGCAAGAAATGGCCACATGGACGTTATCACATGGCTACATGAAAAGCGCAACGAGGGGTGCAGCGTGTACGCGACGCGTGGTGCTTCCCAAAACGGTCACTTGGAAGTTCTTAAATGGTTGCACACACATTATCCGAACGCGTTTGAGCCAGGGTTATACGCTGTAATCAATCGAGCTGCGGAGAATGGCCATCTCGAGATTGTCCGGTGGCTGCACGAAACTCGTCCTGAACTAAGGGCAACTGATGCAATGGATAACGCCGCTACTAGTGGCCACCTTGACATATTTCTGTATCTACTTGAGCACCGAACGGAAGGGGTTTCTGCGTATACACCGTATAATGCGGGGTTTATCGAAGTTTTGGAGGAAATGGACAGTCAAACCGAGCAACTTGCGACCAATTGAAAATGTTGCAGACTATTTTCGAGCAGCGGCCTGCTTTTCTTCGACGTTGCTTACAGCGTCTAGCAGTGGTAGCGTGCAAGAGTGGCAATGTCTCACTTCTGGATTGGGTGAATCAGTTTGGACTCGAGTTGAAGTCGACAGAACCTATCCGCGATGCTGTCAGCCGCGGTTACCTGAAGATGTTGCAATGGTTTTTCGATCATGGGTTTGAGATTACAGATACAGATTTGGTCGAGGTGGCAGTTGAAAGCAGGCAGCTAGAGGTGGTTCGTTGGTTGTCGGAGCACGGGTATAATGTGAACTCGCTCGAGTTGGTCAAGATTGCTGGAAAAAAGATGAACGTGTCAATGATGCGGTGGCTGGTTGAACATGGACCGCCGCTGGACTTGTCGACAGCAACGACGTTGGTTATGGAATACCGTCATATCGAGATTGCTTGGTGGGTAGCTGAAAAGGAGCGGGGACAGCTTGCGCTCGATGCACTAGAGAGAGTTGATCCACACGTGCTATGGTGGATTCTTGTGCGCATTCAGATTCAAGACGGAAACACACAAACAAAAATCCGTGACGCCATCCAGCGCAGTCCGAAGGATATTCAGCAGTGGATTGAGGATAATTTGCGTGAAGTGGAGGCTTGTCGTTGGTGTTTCTGAACATCGATCAAGAGGCGGGAGGAGGAAGTTGAAGAAGCAGGTTTATCCAGTACGAATTGAAGACATGACGAACGGTTTGGAGTCTGAGGTGTTGCAGTGCACTGGGTCTATATGATGCTCAGCAACTCTCTTTCCAGTTAGTAAATCCCTTAATTATTCGCCGCACACAGCCGGCGCAATGACTTCATCATGGGAATTAGGTAGCGGAACGCGCAATATTGCGAGCGAGCGCCGGCTATGTGTGGTGAATACTGTACGTAAGTGATTTATATTGGTTCTGAGGTTGCAGGGGCATGAAACGCATCAATAAAATCGGCATTTTTCGTATCTTGTCGTATTCGAGTCAGTCTCGTTCAGCAAAAGCTGCGGTGGATCATGTTCGAACATTATGGAAATTTTTGAAGTAGAACGCCTTTCATATGAGGTAGAATTGTGGACCCTTCGTAGGTGAAAGAACGAGGTGCGCTAATTTTGACCTTCACGGTCCGACCGAATCATTGCCGCTTTTCGTCGTCAGTGACTCGCACCCAGCCTGTGATGTTGATACGACCAAGCCATGGCATAGTTATTTTTTCAGCTCCCCATAAAGTGTACAAGTCGGTACCATACTCAAATAACCACTTGACGAAATTGTGCGAAGCAGCAGCTGCCAGAAAATCATCAAATTCTTCATCGATGTTGGCACACAAACTGTAGGGATCAACTCTTCTATGTAGGCAGCAATCCAACCATTTTGGTACATGTTGAAGTGACAGGCAACGCAAGACACGTTAAACGTTAAGCATGCATTCTGCTTCAGTTCTTAGAATACTATTCCGTGGTGTCTTCGCTTCATACAGATTCTTAACCCTTTCGCTCCACTTTCCTCATTCTGCCTCTTAGGTGCCATCGCAAAACACCAACGGCAAGCCTCCACTTCACTCGTACTCTCCTCCAGCCACTTCTGAGTATCCTTTGGACAGCATCGGATGGCGTCACGGATGCTTCGTCGAGCGCGTTCGTCTTGAAACTGCGTGTGCGCGAGAATCCACCAGGCAACTTTTCCGTTTTAAAATTAAATAGATAATCGGTTATGATAAATAAAAAAAATAATATTATAAAATTATTATTTTTTTTTAAATAAATCTAAAATTTAAAGACGATAATAATTTAAAATTATAATAAAAAATCTATTTTTTATTTTTGTGCAGTGCCTCAAGCACCAGGTGTCTCCGGTCCTTTTCAGCTACCCACCAAGCAATCTCGACGTGATGTTCCTCCAAAACTAATTTCGTTGCGGTTGACAAGTCCATTGGTGGTCCATTCTCAACCAGCAACCGCAATATCGGCATGTTGTAGCCAACTGTGGTCAACTTGACGGAGTTCACGTCATGCCCGTGCTTCGTCTGTCACGTAATAAGCTGAAAGTCGAATGAGTCTTGGGCAACTTGGTAGGTTGAAGGCAAATGAAAGACTGATGTATTTTGGTTAAGGGAAAGAATGCCGTGCGCTGGTGGTGGTTACCTACGAGCACAGGGGAGAGTAAAGAGTAGTTACTAGAAATTGCTGTGTAGAAGCTGCAGCGAAGCCTGGCGTCCGAGGATCGGCGAAGCTGCCGATGCTGTCGTGCTCGTCCGTTGGGAACGGATGCTAGATCCGTTACAGTCCCTCCTGTAGACGAGCTGTTGTCCTCGTGGACGGCAAGCTCGAAAGATATTCGCGAATAAGACCACGAACTTGATTGAGATTGGAGAGCGGTTCCCAAGAGGGTTTGATGCCTGAGTCCATCCAGCAAACACGATACTGCTGGACACCCTTGCGGCGGCGATGCCCCGTAATGGATCGGACGAGCAAGCCCTCGCTTCCGTCGGCGACAATGACGCGAGGAACTCGATTAACACGACTTGGGTCGTCGTCGTGGACGTAGGGCTTCAAGAGGGAAACGTGAAATTCAGGAAAAAGACGTAATCCTGGGGGTAGCGTGAGCCGATATCGCGAGGGACCTGCCACTGCCTCCACTGTGTAGGGTCCGAGGAATCGTGATGCCAGCTTTCGTCGGCCTGAAGCGCCGATGTGCGCCAGATCGAGGTTCTGGCTGTCGAGTAGGACTTTGTCACCCACAGCGAAGCTCTGATGACGCCGATTGCGATCAAATGCGGTACTCATACGCTGCTGAGCTCTTGCCATCGCGTCCTGGGCTTCGAGTAGGAGCGAACGCTGGTGGTCGACGAATGATACAGCAGCAGGAAGCACATTCTGCTGGGGAATGGTGAGGTCGAGCACGGACCGGGGCTGATAACCGAGGTCCGCTTCGAATGGGGACATGCCGATCGATGCATGTGGACGCGAGTTGTAAGCAAATTCAGCGAAGTGCACGTAGTGGTCCCAGTCAGTCTGATGAGGCCCGATGAAATGTCGTAAAAATTCCAAAACAAACTTGTTCGTCACCTCCGACTGGCCGTCCGTGGCAGGCTGGAAAGCTGAACTGAGCCGAAGCTGAGTATCCTGGAGCTGCATGATGCCAGACCATAGCTTCGAAGTAAATTTCACATCACGATCGCTGACAATTGTCCGCGGGAGACCATGTAGCTTTTGATAGGACGAGCAAAATAGTTGAGCGATGTCTTTGGCCGTCGCGTCCGTGCGGGTTGGAAGAAAATGCGCGCGCTTCGTCAGTCTGTCCACGATGACGAGGATAGAGTCGAAGTGAGTGTGTTGGGTCTCTGGTAGTTGAACGAGAAAATCCATACTGATGTCGCTCCACCTTCTATCCGGAATATCCAAAGTGTGTAAATGGCCAGGTCGCTTGCCGCGAGGTAGCTTGTTCCGCTGACACCGTTCGCAGGATGCAATGTAGGCTTGAATATCGACAAACATGCGCGGCCAGAAGAATTTCGCCGCCATCAGCAGTCGAGTCTTGTGCTGTCCTGGGTGTCCGCGGGTGACTGCGTCGTGTTCTTCAAAGAGAAGATGATTGCGAAGCTCTTTGTCCGCTGGAATACATAGTCGACGCGGCGCCGTGGGGTTGACCTGGAAGTACAAAAGGCCGTCTTCTAGGGAAAATTTAGCGAGCTGACGCGAATCCTGTGGGGTATCTTCGCCCAACGCACGAAGAATCGGAGCGAAGTATGGGTCCTCCGGATAACCACGACGACATCTAGTCGGTAAACTTGACCGCGTAAGGCGCTGATACAATAGCGCGTTGGGCTCCTCATCGGGTTGTGACGTCGTTAAGGCCTGGAGTACTGTTTGGAGGCTCACTGCGCGTGACGTTCTGTCCGACCAGAGTGGGTTCCTCGAAATTGTGTCCGCGACGATGTTGGTGGAGCCAGCCACCCAGCGGAAGCGCGGCTGGAACAGAGAGAGCTCGTTCAACCAGCGAGCGAGTCTCTGCGAGCACGTTTGTTGCGTGAGCAGGCTCTCGATCGTCTTGTGGTCAGTATTGATGAAAAATGGGCTGTCGAGCAGGTACACCTTCCACAAGCGCATGGCATGTAGTGCCGCCAGCAGTTCCTTCTCGCGAGTCGGGTAGATAACTTCGGCCTTGGACAATTTGCGGCCACCGTACGCGATAATTTTCTCGGATCCATCTTCTGCTAGCTGGAACAAGTAGCCGCCGACAGCAAAATCACTGGCGTCCATATTAACGTGAAATGGTCGAGAAAAGTCAGGATGTGAAAGAATGCTTGGCGACGACAGCCTTGACTTCAGCTCGTTGAACACCCTGGTGTGTTCCTCCTCAAACGCCACGGGGTCTCTGCGACTCTTTCCTTTGGTAAGTTCGATGAGGGGCACGCTCAGCTCAGCGAAGTCAGGACAAAAGCGAAGCACGTAAACGCATGTCCCTAAGAAAGACTGCAGCTCGTGCTTGGTCTGAGGAACGGGCCAATTGCGGATCAGCTCTGTCTTAGCGGGGTCCATTCGAACGCCGTCACGGCCAATGCGATCGCCGAGACAGGGAATCTCCTCAGCGCAAAATGTGCATTTGGACAGCTTGATAAAGAGCTGCTGCTCCTTGCACCGCTCGAACACCTGCTCTAAAGCTGCGAGATGGTCGTCGATGGAATCGCTGGGCGTGAAGACGAAAATGTCGTCAAAATACGTTCGGCAGAAGTCTTGTTGGTCGGCAAAAATGTGCTGCACCAAACGGTTGAAGCACGAAGGACTGCTAGACACACCCATCGGCGTGACTAGGTACTCGTACAGTCCGTCGGGCGTAGCAAAGGCTGTAAACGGAATTGAGTCCTCGCGCAGCCGGACTTGGTAGAATCCCCAGAGTAGATCCATGGCGGAGAACACGCGACCCTGAGCCATGGCACGGTAGATATCGTCCTTGCGCGGGATAGGATTGGCCGGAACTCGCATCTTGGCATTGATTCCTCTGAAGTCGTGCACGATTCGCCACTCGCCGTTCGCCTTCCGAACGCAAAATGTCGGGGCGCAGTACGGGGAGTTTGAGGGGCGAATTATCTTGGCGGCGACCATCTCCTGCGTCCACGCACGTATGGCCTCGCGCATTGCGGCAGATAGGGGGTACTGCTTGCGGTGAACTGGCACGTCATCATTGAGCTCAATTGTCGCCTCCATTCCTGTGAAGCGAGTCGGCGGTACTGACGGCAACTCCGAGCGGAAAATAGAGTCCTTGTAGCGAATTGCAAGTGGGTACACGGGGTTATCGACAAGATTTTCCCATGTCAGCTTCTCTGGAGCTAAAGCATTTTCCTCAGCATTTTCGCCCGCAGTGATGAAGAAGCAGAATTCGTTATCGGAGGCACGCAGCAGTTTCTTGAGTCGGTGACTCGACACCAACCGAGTCATTCCGCGCGCCGATAGGTAACCGTGCTGGCGAATGTAGTTGAGAGAGCCCTGCTCTGTAGCCGAGGGAGCGCGGTGTACAGCCGAGCGGCGCGAGCCCCCAGCCGTACGAGCTCGAGCAGGTTGCACGCACTGCTGAAAAGCGAGACGGAGGTCAGTCGAGCGAGGGCGGACCGTTCGTTCGGACCAGTCGACGTCGGGATTAGCCGTACTAAACCACGGCATGCCGAGCAGCACTTCGCGCTCCTCGGGGACGTCCATGACGAAAGCCTCGGTCTCGTAGGGTCCGAAGCCAGCGAGCCGAACCGTTATTGTCGTTACTCGCCGAGGAATTGTAATAAACTTGTTGCCGCCCAGTTGAAGCTCCAATGGAATAGGGAAGTCGCGAACAGCGAGTTGAAGCTGGGAAGCAAGCCGCGGGGCTATAGCATTAAAAGAAGCTCCACAGTCGAGAAAAATAGAGCAGACTCGGTCACCGATTGAGCCTGTCTGCTCCAAAAAACCATAAACACCACGTCGCTTGCGGGGCAGTCGAGGGTTGTCCGTCGCGTAGTTGAACGAGTGCGAAGACTTGACCGCGGCGCTAGCAACATGGTTGGCTGGCTCGCCTGCAGGTGTATGGCCACCACCTACAGGGAGTTGCTCAGCGGGGCGCCAGCCCGCCGAGCCACCTAGTTTTTTGCCGCGCGCGGCTTGCCCTTATCGGGACAATCCGGCGCGATGTGACCCTTCACACCACAGATGTGGCAGATGGCGTTCTTCAAAAACTCGGGATCGTGGCGGCGGGCTAATTTCGGCTTCGTAAATTCGGTCGATGCCGCGGCAGCCTTAGCACTTGGACCACGATTGTTACCCGTTGCGCTCTTCGTTGCCGCGGCAGGTTTCCGGGCATCCTCGAAGCGCTGGGCATGCTCAATAGTCTCCCGCAGTGTAGTTGGCACATTCTGGGAGATATGAGTGCTAGTGTCCGGTCGTAGATTCTGCTGGTAGAGCCAGCGCTTCATCAGGTCAGGCAACTCCAGCGAGGATTGTGAGAGTAACAGCATAAACTTAGCTGTATACTCCTGTTGGGTGCCCGTCGCACGCAGATCATAGAGACGAGACAGCAGCTTGTACTCGAAGTCGCTGTCCCGGAAGCGAATCCGCAGCTGTTGCTTGAACAGGTACCAGGTGCGTGGGTGTTCACCAAGCGTTTGTTTGAACTCTCGGTACCAGGACATTACGTCCGTGCCTAGGTATGGCACCACCAAATCTACGAAGCGCGAGTCGTTGCCGTCTCGCTCGGCTGCGTAGCTGCTGAAGTGCTCTTCAATCTGGAAGAGCCACAGCTCCAGATCCTCCTTAGCCGAGCCGTTGAACTTCGGCGGCTCGCCCTTGCTCCTCTGTCGGCTGGCCTTGGCCTGCTTCTCGAAGAGCTCATTCTGTACTCGGGCCTGGTGCTCCAGGAAGGCCTGGAACTGCTGCTGCTGGGTCTGCATGGCCTGCTGCTGCACGGCCATCATCTGCATCATCTGCATCAGGACACTCTGCTCCGAGACTGGAGGTTGGGTTGTAGACGAACCCACCGGGACTCCCTCAGCCGATGGCATGCCGGCCCCTACGGGTGGCGAAGTACCAGTTGTGCCACGCGGCGACGCAGCCGGTGCACTTGAAGGAGCTGGATCATCCATGTCCGTACGAGGTTGTTGGTGTGGGCGGAGGTTGGGCGACTCGTCTTCGGCAGGGCGAGGTGTTTTCATACCCCGTGCTGAAGTTGAAGTGGTCGAAAATAGTCCGGTCCGAAATTAAGAATCCGGTGCCTTGAATTCGGTCGATCAGAGTTTTACTCTAATTTCGAAATTGTCACGTAATAAGCTGAAAGTCGAATGAGTCTTGGGCAACTTGGTAGGTTGAAGGCAAATGAAAGACTGATGTATTTTGGTTAAGGGAAAGAATGCCGTGCGCTGGTGGTGGTTACCTACGAGCACAGGGGAGAGTAAAGAGTAGTTACTAGAAATTGCTGTGTAGAAGCTGCAGCGAAGCCTGGCGTCCGAGGATCGGCGAAGCTGCCGATGCTGTCGTGCTCGTCCGTTGGGAACGGATGCTAGATCCGTTACATCGTCAACCAGTGAACGGCTTCCAGTTGGCCGGTTAGAGCTGCCTCCTTGAGCAGATTTGGATCTGTAATCTCAAATCCATTTTCTAAAAACCACTGCAACATCTTCACATCGCCGCGACTGGCAGCATCACGGATATGCGCTGTCGAGTTCAACTCGATTCCAAACTGATTCACCCAATCCAGAATCGCGACGTTGCCTCTGCTACATGCAACATGAGCTAGATGCCGCAACCAATATCGAATGAATCCAGACCGTCGCTCAAAAATGGTCTGCAGCATTTTTAATTGATCGCTAGTGGCTCGATTGAAGCGTCGAGTTCCCCGGACACCGGGACCAAAGTGGCACAAAACTTTGATACCGCGGGCATCACGATGGAAATCGCTCGAGAAGCTGTCACTTCGGTATTCAAGTAGATAGAGGAACGTGTCGAGGTGACCTTCAGCAGCGGTGAAGTGCAGCGCATGAGTTGAAACTCGGTCAGGACGAGTTTCGTGCAGTCACCGGACAACCTCGAGATGGCCATTCCCCGCAGCTCGATTGACTACGTCAGAAAAATCTAGCTCAAACGTTTTCGGATAATGCGTGTAGAGCCATTTGAGAACGTCCATGTGCCCATTTCTTGCAGCACCGTACGCTGCTGACGCCGTACACACCTATCAAGTCGATTCTCATGTAGCCATGTGATAACATCCATGCGGCCATTGCTTGCAGCAGCGTCCATTTCATCACTACGGAACGACGCGGGGAAGTGTTCGTGCGTCCATTTTAGCACGTCCAAATATCCACGGCTGGCTGCAGTCGTCGTATCCAAATGCATGTAGGGATCTGTATGGTGGCAATTCATGTGAACGCTTGCATAAATCCACTCGACCAGATCTAGATCGCCACTGCTGGCAGCTCTGCGCAGAGCTCCTGATGAACAACATTCATGATGAATTTGATGCAGCCATTTCACCACCTCCAAGTGTCCGTTCTCGGCAGCTAGTACCATCGCAGGTTTGGTCACCTAAAAAGGTGGTTCGCATCCAACCACTGCAGCACTTCGAGATGCCCGTTCTTAGCTGCTGAGTTCATGGCGTGGACTGAGCACTCTTCGCTTGTTGCGGTAAGCAGCAACTGCGCGATCGCGAGATGTCCGTTTTCAACTGCTTTGCTCATTGGGCTACATTTTCTGATGCACGTATCCGTGCGAGCTCCATGGATCGACTTCACCACCTCGAGATGTCCGTGCTCCGCAGCCAGATTCAACGCATCTGTCGTGCAGTGATCATACAGCCAATACTGCTCGATGGATCCTTTTGTGCACTTCCCAGTACTCAGCGACGCGTGCCATTCCATTCCCCGCTCAAATAACCACTTGACTACATCTAAATGGCCATGGCTTGCTGCAACCTCTAGCATGTTATCAAAATCTGCTTTCCAGGGCCCACGGCCGTCTTCACGTTCAGTCATCCAGTGTAGCACGTGCATATGCCCGCCTCGTACGGCGGCTTTCACTGCCTCCTCCCAAGCGGGTGCGGCCTTCCGAAGGATATACTCCAAAGTGTGTTCCGAGGAGCCGGTCTCGCAAGCAGCGGTGAGAACCTCGTGGCTTAAGTACCCTGTTAAATAGTCGTCAATGTATCGCATCACATGTGGAAACCAACCTCCAAGTCGACTCCTACACACGACCTGCGTGGATGTGCGGATAAGCAATCGAAATCGATTGTAGCGTAATATTTTGCGGACGGTCAAGTTAATTCAACCACTAATGGTCAAGTCAGTTCCATCACTTCAAAATGATCGAACGTGAGAACATTAAGTCAATTTCTGTCTAGTGAAATTGGACCCATACATATAAATCACACAATGTGCAGATTAAGAAACAGTACAAAAGGTTGAGTCGCTTAAGTAAGCCAATGACACCTTGTCAGGCTGCTAAAGTAATTCAGATAGTTATCGCCGTCTTCTTTGCAGCAAGATCGTTCTCCACAATACTCTCATGACCGCGTAAGCGATTTTCTCTTCCAAACAAAAAATCTACATGTACATGTATGTAGATGGCTAACAAGGTGATTTAACGACTCAACCTTCTGTACTGTTTCTTTAAATCTGCACTTTGCGCATTTACAGTATGAAGAGTGCCCACAATCAGTCTGTTACATGTACCGGTACATGCAGTTTGTTCGGTTGTCCTCACAAAAGCGGTGGCGGATATTTTCCAGCGTGGTGGACATGAGGATTTGGGAGGCCTTTCAAATTACTCGTGTGATATGATGGGGGAGATTCACACCTCTCGTCGTGGCACCCATTCATCACGGTGCTAAACCTGCTAACTGACCAAATAGAGCACAAGGTAGCGTTACCTCGGTATGCTCGAGCAACGGGTCGAACGAATCATAGGGCATAGAAACAAAAGAAAGCCTCAATGACAACTGAATTCGTGAGAGGTAAATTCCGGACGCTGTAGGCTGTTGTTGAATAAGTTCGGGTGAAATCGCAGCGGCTGGCATCAGTCTGCGCAGAACGAACTGGAAATTTTCAAGCGGAGAGTGAAAATAGTTTTTCAGCAGAGGCAGCAAAAGATGAAACCAACGGAGGAGAAAGTAGGAGAGGTCGCCCAGTTAGTTTCAGATTTTCCTCCAAGCGCTTAAGCCACTCTTCCTCATACTCACGGTCCTCTGCATCGCCGATCATGGTTCGCCTTTCGATTCGATCGTTCCTGCATCTAACTCCAGAACTGGTCGAGGGGGACAATGACCAACCGTTCTATGCAAAGGTCGTACGGATGGATGCCGACGTGGTGGTGTTTCGCAGTCTTGAAGGTGGTGAGGGTCGCTTGCAGCGAGAGGTCGCCGCGGAGCACACTGTTTCAGCAGGCGAAGTCAACCGGTCGGGAAGGATTTCGCTTCTGAGGCGTCCTGTATCAGTTCATGTGACTCAACAGGTTCAGTACGGCCAGGTCGTATCTGTTGACGGTGAAAGACTAACCATTCGTTCCGATGGAGAGCAATTCGAGGCCTCAACTGGCGATGTTTCCAAGGTAGCGCCAATTGTCGCCCTTCTTCTAGAACACATCCAGTTCAACTGCGACGAGTGGAGCTCCACTGAAATCGAGGCAGTCGAGACCTCGATTTTAAGCCGAGTGCTCGGGCAAGATGGACTCGCAGGATCCAACGACATCTCGACCGTTCTTGACGGGTTGATGACGAACGAGAGTTTTCCTGTGAAGACTAAGACTTGCGTGTGGATAGATCCGAAAACTGGGCGCCAGACCGAATTTCCACTGCAGCACGCCCTCGACTTTGCTTACTACGTCGATGGCGGAGCTGGAAGTGTCCCCTCCAGTGTGGGTCAGTCGTTCTGCCAGCCGCCAGTCATATCAAGGTCCGTCCATCAAGAAAACGGTGATCAAGAATCAGTGGCTGGGGCACAAGAGCTATTTGACCCGTTTCAGGACGACGACGAGATTCCGCAGGATCGATCGGAACGGGAACCTAATGCAATCAGTTTTCCACGACCCGTGGAAAGAAGTGCTAAGCGAGATCGTGAAGCCGCACATTTGCCTGGCGATAGTAGCCTCGAGCAGAAACGTCGCCGAGTTGCTCTGGACCAAGATGCGCTCATCGTCGATAAGCTACGAGGCGACCCGGACTTGTTAGAACGTTTTCTGTCTATAAGGCAAGTGTCGAGTGGCTGTGCCAGTTCATCCAGTACCGTCGAGCAGCACCCACGAAGTCCCGGGAAATCGGCGGGGCTCACTGAGTGCAAACGGTCGTCAGGAACATCGAAGTACGCGTTTGCTCCACGCGAGGATCAACAGCGTGTGCATGACAGAGTGACATCATCGAAACATAAAGGTAAGCCTGCTACTGTTCTTCTCAAAGGTATGGTTCGTTCCGAGCACGTGAAATTCAAGGCACTACCTGGTGTCTGCACGCGAGTATTTGATATCCAGTTTGGTTCGAGCGGTCTCTCTATCCGGCATTTCGCCCGGCTCTCTCAGGCGGAACGAATGAGCTGGTTGGAGTCCGGTGGGTCTAATTTTGATAACCTGTCTGCTACGGCTGAGTTTGCACCAGCGAAACCCGCTAAATCCATTGAAGAAGTGGTCGATGCGGTGAGGGTGTTCCAAACCTACGCTCGTGAATACTGCTGTGTTGAGCTAGTGGAGCTAGTGAATCGCATCGTGGAGTTCACAGAAGAAACCCTCATGCTCGTATCTTGGAGCACGAATGATCTTTCGGTTCTTGTCTATTGGATAAATGATATCTTAGAAGACTTCCGGGGTGCAGCAGAAGCGGGGGACGATCTAGCGCAAGTTAAACTTCGCTGCTCAAGCGATGACCGACTACTGCGCGATCTAATGTTCGTCAAAGTTCACCGACCGGCAGCAGCGCTGACAGCTAACCAGGCGGTGGTTCGAACTCACTCAGAGGAGCACAGGAGGCCCGCGACCCAGCACCAGCACGCTCAGCACGGAGACAGTAAAAAACGCATGGGTAGAATCTCCCGGGACGTGTTGCGACAATTGCCTGTGCAGGTCGACCCAGGCACTGGCAAGTCTCGGAGTTTATGCATGCGCTTTTTGTCCAAGGCTGGATGTGAGCTCAACAACGATGACAGTTGTCCGAATAAACGGGGTCATTTCGTCCCTCAGACGCTGCCGGATGATGTGAAGTCGACCATCAGTATGCGTTTTGGCGGTCTAAAGGATGAGTACAATCAGCTCTGACTCCCCAAGGGAAGATCTGCAGCGCGTCTTCCTCTGATATCTGGGTCAGCGCAGCACAATCAGCACAAAGCAGTCAAGCGGTTGCCGCTTACGAGGGGCGTCGATACCATTCCTGCAGCCAAGCTCGAGCGACTAGTTCACTGTACTATCAATGATACGGAAGCCCGAACCATTCCTGGCTTTCATTCGAAGTCTGTGAAGGACACATCACTCAACCATAAAACAAGGAGACAGGCAAAGAGCAAGATCAGCGGGGCCCGCTCACAACAGGAAGTACACTATGGCGAATCGCCAACGTCAGTTGAAAACCTGGAGGGGAGTGCGGCCGTTGGACGCCGATCGAGGCCTTGCCCTCAAATCAAACCTACAGCAACGAGCAAGATCGACCCGGATGTCTGCCCGCAGCAGGAAGTACACGACGGCGTAATGCCTGATTTAAGTGAAAAACTGCCTAGGGGAGGTTCATGCACTGGTCAGTCGAGGCCTTGCTGGCAATCAACATTGACCACTCAGAAGTCACCGAACGGCACCGTTCCCCCGGCGGCTGAGGTGCTACAAGATGCAGATAGCGATCGACCCACTCCCAACTCGCTTACTACGTCAGGATTGGGAATCAACAGCGCTGGGTGTGCGTCAGCACACAATGACCAGTTAATTGCCTTATCAAAGATGTCAGCGGAAACTATTCGATCCGCGCTGGAAGAGAAGCTTCTACGAGAAGAGTGCAGAATTGCGTTGTCCCAACGGAAAAAAAGGGTTTATCCGTTCCCGGCAACAAGTAAGTCCGCAGTTCTGCATCGATCAACTCGCCTGCGAAACTTTGTCTCAAATTATTCGGGCTCAAAACCTGAGTCTAGAGGAAGCTACGAAACTGGTTCGCGGGGAAGACAGTAATGATCGAAGGCCCAACAAAGCTCTCGACCCCGATCGTCTTAAGGGTGTGTTACGCGGCTATCCGTACGTTGACTTGCTAATTCGCATTGCCGAGCAAGGTATCGAAGCTCAGTGGAAGGCGGGCCCCCAGCCAAGACGGCCTCCACCGAAGAACCACGGTTCGTGTAAGAAGTACATTCGCGCTGTCACCAGAAGTATTCGGGAAGGGCAAGACGCTGGTCAGTACATGGTGGTCGACGCCAATATTCTTGAGCTCTGGCCAGAAGTTGTGTGTAGCCCACTTGGAGCAGTAGAAAAGAAGGACACAAACCCAGACGATGAAGTGCGCACGATCCACGATCTATCTTTTCCAAAAGATGCATCAATCAATTCGACATTTATCGTGGATTCGGTTCCTAAGCTGCGCTACGAATCGGTGAAAATGATCGCACGACGGATCGAACACCTGGCTAGATGCGGACATGTCGGGCGAATACGTATGCTAAAAGGAGATGTAAAGGGCGCATTTCGGCATTTAAGAACGTGCGCGAAGCAGGTATGCCGTATGGCGGCATTTATTCGAGAGCTTGACATTTTGATCATCGACCTGGCGGCTCCATTTGGGTGGTCGGGCTCACCACCGTGCTACGCTCTGTTCGGCCGGGCGATTTCGTGGCTCATGGGTACAAACTCGCCGTCTTCCGTCTCCAATTCCAATGACAAGGACCCATTCTTTCCGTACGAATGGGTCGACGACCACATACTGGTAGAACCTGACGTAGCTGACAGGTTACAACTTGCCGAAGCTACATTAAGGCATGCTATGCTAGCTGTACTGGGTCCTCGATCCGTAAACGAGTCGAAATTCTCGGACTGGTCCTCTGATCTTGTCGCGTTGGGGCTACGATGGAATACCACTCAGCGTACAGTCTCGATTCCAGCGGACAAAATTTCAAAGGCGAGAAACCGTGTAAAGGTTGTACTGGAAAAGTCCTCAGCTTCGAAGTCAGAGTTTTACAAGTTACTTGGCTCACTTAGACACGTCGCTACCTGTCTACGAAGCGCCAAGCCCTTTTATCAGCGTCTGCAGACTCAGTGCACTTCTGCTCCAAGATTCGGAAGGGTACAATTATCGAGAGGTTCAATCACTGACCTTCTGTGGTTTGAACAAATTTTAACACACGGGTGCCTTGCAGAATTACCTCTGGCAATGTTCGGGGACATGGCAGCTCCCCACGTCGAACTGTATATGGACGCTTCGAACATTGGTTTGGCTATCCTGGATCCTGCTTCCGACGAATTTATTCAAATTAAGTTTGATGATACTGAACTGTCCAGGATCAAGCAGCTTTCCACGGATGAACTGGAATTCTCTATTAACGTAAGAGAGCACATGTGTATTGCGCTAGCACTCTGGCCTTGGGGCGCAAAATGGAATCGCCAAGCAGCCGGCCAAATGGTCTACATAAAGTGCTGGAGCGACAATATTTCTGCCGTCACATGGTGCAACAAACTCCACTCCAACAACGCTTACAGTCAAGAATTAAATAGGTGCATCGGTCTCGCAGAGGCGTAATTCAATCTCAGAGTTTCCGCCGCTCACATCGCTGGCTCAACCAACTGGATGGCAGACTCAGCGTCGCGTGCCTGGACGGAGCCGCATAAATCTCGTTGGACTAACTTCTCTTCTTGTTGGATTCAGTCGCAAGTGCCGCATCAATGCAGAAGACTCTACACGAGCTTCTTGGGCAACTTCAGTCCCGATCATTGGCCACGGCATCGGCCGAAAAGTATAGCGGGACATGGGCGCAATGGTGTCAATGGTGCGAGTGGCTTAACTTCCCACAATGGCTGCCTGAATCTCCCAGCCAGCATTCGTACCAACTTGCTCTATTCGCCGTGTACTGCTGGCGGTTTGGCTGGGACAACTCAGGCACCGGTAACGCTGCCGGCACCGTGCTCTCAAAAGTCAGCCATATCTCGTGGCATCATCGGAAGATGCTTGGCTACAACGTCAAACTACTCCCAGGCCATCAACTTGCAATTACAGGGATGCGCAGATCAGACCCTCCCAGTACCCCCAAAGCACCAATCACAACAACGATCCTCAAACGACTTCATGAACATCTCGACTTCTCTTCAGCCCAGCACCGAGTCATATGGGGGGCTTCGGTGCTGGGCTTCTTCTTTCTTTTGAGGCGGTCGGAATATCTTGCCGAGGGCTCAAAAGTAAAACCATACGCGATTCGGCGTTCGGACATCAAATTCGTGAACAACGAGGAGAAAGAAGTGGTAACCCTACAGAAAGTGTCCGCGGTGGTAATTCATTTCCGAGGAAGCAAAGCGGATCAATTCGGAAAAGGCACCACCCGCAGACTGGAACGTTCAGGCTCCCCGTGGTGTTGCCCGGTCCTCGCAGCATGGTATTTGGCGAATCATCATAAGTCACTCGGCGTTGACAAGAACTCATTGCTGTGCAAGATTGACGCCACGACGAATTTGCAAGTCCGCCATGTGGTGAGTGCAATTAAACGCACGGCTGAACTCGCGGGGTACAAATCTGAGCACTACGGCTCTCATTCTCTACGTAGCGGCGGTGCCACTGCGCTGTTCAACGCCGGCTATGACAGTTTGGCAGTAAAATTGTTCGGAAGGTGGAGGTCGGACGCGGTCGAGCGCTACACTAGAATTGGCGGTCGTCTCATGGAGACTATGGCGGTGCAGATGCTGGCAAAGCCTGCCTTGAAGCGAGATGAAGGGGTCTCCTCCACGCCACTCCCTGGCTGTGGAGGCACTTCAATGCAAACTTCATAATCTGTGCCATTTGATGGCACGCCCCCGAGTCTTGCAGCAACAAGTGCTGAAATGGAAATTTTCAAGCGGAGAGTGAAAATAGTTTTTCAGCAGAGGCAGCAAAAGATGAAACCAACGGAGGAGAAAGTAGGAGAGGTCGCCCAGTTAGTTTCAGATTTTCCTCCAAGCGCTTAACCCGCCACGCCACTCCCTGGCTGTGGAGGCACTTCAATGCAAACTTCATAATCTGTGCCATTTGATGGCACGCCCCCGAGTCTTGCAGCAACAAGTGCTGAAAAAGTACATGTACTTCAGAGTACATGTGAGCGTGCTCAAGAAATTCAGACAGCAATCGTCGTCTTCTTCACAGCAAGATCGTTCTCCACAACTGCGTAAGAGTTTTCATCTTTTGAACAGTAAGCTCCACTGGAGCGATTCCCGCAGCCAAAATCCTAGTCCTAGATCCAAAATTCTGCGTAATTCGGGCGTGTTCGACTTGACGCTTAAATTGCTATTTTGAAGCGTAAAGAGCTGGTTTGCCGCCCAAGCAGTCATTTTGCCATAAATATGCAAGTCGAACACACAAACACAAAAACAACTGTTTTGCCCTCAACTGACTGGGAGCAATTTCCATAATCCAGTACATATGTACTGGATTATCCCAAATCGACAAATTAATTCGCCGAAGTACTGTCATTTACAGTACATGCAGTATCCACACAGACAGTCAGAATCTATTCCTCCTTAACTTAAAATTAAGCTGCGAACAGTCGTACCGACGGCACCGTTCATCACCTGGAGGTTGCTCTCGCTACCGACACTGACGCCGAGCGTGTTGACGTACACCGCGAAGGCGTTGTAGACAATTTGCATGCGTGAACAGCTCGTCAGGGCACTTGCGGCTTGAAGTCCAGCACCGAGCAGTTCTCACATCTATAGAGAAACAATGTCAGTGGATTGCAAACAAACACCATAAACCTTATCGGTGCTTGGCGATATGGTAGCTACGTTAGTTATGATTTCAGTGTGTCAAACATTGTTCGGAATGAGGTTGTCTGGGTTGAAATATCAACGAAAACCTACCAGCCCGCTAGCCGACCACCGATGAGTGATCCTAGTGCTTCAGGCGACAACGGGTTGTTTGCACGGTCCAAGCACGACGTGGCAGAGCTGAGCGTCTTTATAGTTTCATGTCCTACAGTAGAATACTACCTGTAATGGGTGGGGTACCGCCAAATGACTCCCCGACTTTAAGCAGGAGGCAGTGTTCTTTCGGCTATACTAGTACCAGCGTACCTGAGGAAGGGGGGCGCCCTGTGCCCAACGCGGCGTAGTAAGCGCATTGCTGCTGATGATGGTGCGTAGCATGCCACACTAAGTTCACCTAGACGAACTACTGTTTACAGTACATGTAATTTGGATGTCGATTTGGGATAATCCAGTACATATGTACTGGATTATGGAAATTGCTCACTGACTGGTTTTGAAATTCATGGTGGATGTGTTTTTCAAAACCAGTCATTTGAACACCCCTTATCTATTGACCACTGCCCACACCAGCTGCTTTCAAGTGAAACACAAACTGTTCAAATTGCTGGAGTGCTCATAGTCGGTTGAGACAAAATAGCTATTTACTACTCTCTTTGATTTTGACTGTTCAAGTCGAACACGCCCTTAGTCACTTAGTCAGTAGTCTAACATGTAGATTACAGTAGTAGGCTGACAAGGTGTGATTGACTTATGATTGAACCGACTTGCCCATTAGTGATTGAACTGATTTGACCATCAGCACAAGGGTATGATACGCTACAATCGATTTCGAGTTGCCATGAAGCAGGTGTTGCTTATCCGCACATCCACGCAGGTCGTGTGTAGGAGTCGACTTGGAGGTTGGTTTCCACATGTGATGCGATACATTGACGACTATTTAACAGGGTACTTAAGCCACGAGGTTCTCACCGCTGCTTGCGAGACCGGCCCCTCGGAACACACTTTGGAGTATATCCTTCGGAAGGCCGCACCCGCTTGGGAGGAGGCAGTGAAAGCCGCCGTACGAGGCGGGCATATGCACGTGCTACACTGGATGACTGAACGTGAAGACGGCCGTGGGCCCTGGAAAGCAGATTTTGATAACATGCTAGAGGTTGCAGCAAGCCATGGCCATTTAGATGTAGTCAAGTGGTTATTTGAGCGGGGAATGGAATGGCACGCGTCGCTGAGTACTGGAAAGTGCACAAAAGGATCCATCGAGCAGTATTGGCTGTATGATCACTGCACGACAGATGCGTTGAATCTGGCTGCGGAGCACGGACATCTCGAGGTGGTGAAGTGGATCCATGGAGCTCGCACGGATACGTGCATCAGCGATTGCAGCCAAATGAGCAAAGCAGCTGCAAACGGACATGTTGCCATCGCGCAGTGGCTGTATACTACCAAGAGTGAAGATTGTTCTGCTGGAGCCGTCAATAATGCAGCTAAGAACGGGCACCTCGAAGTGCTGCAATGGCTGGATGCGAACCACCTTTTCGTGTGTACGTGGGATGCGATGAACAGAGCTGCCGAGAACGGACACTTGGAGATGGTGAAATGGCTTCATCAAGCTCATCACGAGTGCTGTTCCTCAGGAGCTCTGCGCAGAGCGATCAAGAGTGGAAATTTAGAATTGATCGAGTGGCTTTATGAGAATGTTCACATCAAGTGCCACCCTACGGTTCTCTACATGACTTTGGATACGACGACTGCTGCTGGCCGTGGAGATTTGGACGTGCTAAAATGGACGCATGAACATTTCCCCGGGCCGTTCAGTAGTGATGACATGGACGCTGCTGCAAGCAATGGCCATCTGCATGTTATAACGTGGCTGCATGAGAATCACCATAAGGGGTGTTCCAATTTAGCAGCGTATAATGCTGCACGAAATGGGCACTTGGAAGTTCTCAAATGGCTCTACGCGCATTATCCAAAAACATTTGAGCCAGCAGTGATGGATGGGGCAGCTGAAAATGGAAATCTCGAGATTGTCCGGTGGTTGCACGAGAATCTCCCTGAAGAATGTGCACGTCTTGCAGTCTATCATGCCGCTCGTAAAGGCCACCTGGACGTACTTTTGTATCTACTTGAACACCGAATGGGAGAGTTTTCAAGCAACGCAATGCCCCATGTACAAGATATCCAAGTCTTGTGCCACTTTGGTCCCGATGCCCGAGGAACTCGACGCTCCAATGGAGCCACTAGCGATCCATTGAAGATGCTGCAGACACTTTTCGAGCGACGACCTGCTTTCGTTCGAGATTGGTTGCAGTGTCTAGCGCATGTTGCGTGTAGCCAAGGCAACGTCACGATTCTGGATTGGGTGAATCAGTTTGGAATCAAGTTGACTTCGACAGCGCCTATCTGCGACGCTGTCAGTTGCGGTAACGTGAAGATGTTGCAGTGGTTTTTTGAGAATGATTTTGAGATTACAGATCCAGATCTGCTCGAGGTGGCAGTTGAAGACGGTCAGCTGGAGGTAGTTCGTTGGTTATCGGAGCACGGGTATGCTATCAATTCACTGGAGTTGTTCAAGATTCGTGGGAAATACATGCGCGTGCCAATGATGCGGTGGTTGGTTGAACATGGACCACCGCTTGACTTGTCAACAGCATCGATGTTGGTGATGGAATACCGTCACATCGAGATTGCTTGGTGGGTAGCTGAAAATGACCGGGTACAGCTCGTGCTCGATGCACTGGAGAAAAACGACCGAGAAGTTCTCTGGTGGGTTCTTACGCACACGCAGTTTCAAGACAAAAGCGCACAAAGAACCATCCGTGAAGCCATCCACGGCTGTCGAGAGGATATCCAGCAGTGGTTTGAGGAGAGTTTGAGTGAAGTTGAGACTTGTCGTTGGTGTTTTTCGACATCGATCAAGAGGCAGAATGAGGAGGCTGAGGGAAAATGTTTACCCGGCTCGAAGCGAAAACGTTGCGACGAGCGGTTTGGAGGATGATTTGTTTGAACTTCGGGGTCCTCTGTAACTCGATGGAACTCAAAAGGTATTCATCATCGTAAGTCATTAGCAGAGAACTCAAGTTATGAAGGTAGTGAATCGCTAACACAAGTGACTACCCGTCTCCTGAAGTTATTGCGTGACACTTCGTGGTCGGCTGCACGTTGGTACTGAAGTTGCAGCGGCACGAAAAGCATTAATAAAATCAGGATTTTATCGTATCTTGTCGTATTCAAGTCTGGATCATTTGTAGTTCTAGTGGCATTTTGGAAATTCTTAGAAAGCCTTTCGTATAAGGTAAATTGTAGTTCGTGTGTTAGTGTGAGAACAGTGATGCAATGCTACAGCGAAACTATCCCCTACAGCGAAAAAATCACTTGAAATATGTTAGACTTCAAGTATAATTTTTTGTAATTTACTTTTTCAAGGAGTGGTTTTTCATCAGGAGGCGGAATGAAGATTGGTCAAGTTCGAAGCGAAGACGTTGTATAAAGTTTTGTAGTAGGGCGTGTCTACTTGTCAGCACCTTGCGAATCTCGTTGAACCCGCTGACCGACTACTGGTCGTGCTTCAATGGATTCAAAATGTCCTTCACCAAACAGCTTTTCTGACGAAGATTGATCCAGGCATGGTGAATACTCACGACAGTACGAAAATCATTTGAAAGATGCGCTAGGTATGTCGTTGCATGTCTGAACTGCGGGTTTGTCTATGGTAAGATGTTTAGAAGCAGCACCACCAGTCGAACGGGCAGTCCTTGGTGTTGCCCCCCCCCCTTGCCGATCTGCAGTGAGGCCTCCGAGTAAATGGGCAGTTCATCCTCATCATAGCGAACTAAACAAATTAAAGCAAAACGTTCGGCTAAAAGCCCAAGTGTCATCCTCCTCCGCGAGTTTCTGCTGCTCCTGTGCGATGCTCTTCTTCTTCTGCTTCTCCATCTTCAAGGATGCGAATAGGTCGTCGATCTCTTCGGCTTTTGCCTTCTTCTAGTCGACAGAATGCCAGGTGGATCGGCTTGCGCTATCCAGCGAATGTTAACGCTGCCAATTCAGTGGATTCTGCTAAGCCCCCCACCGCCAAGCCGTTTGCGCTGACTGATGTGACCTCGTAGAGCCGTCAGGTCCGAAAGAGAAGTATCCCAACTACTTCGCTGCCCAAAACATCGCAGTGAACAAATCCATCAACAGCGAGTCTAACGCTAAGGCTTGGCAGTGAGCGAGAGTGAGCACGTGGGTGCAGCGTCTTAAATCTGACGACTGCATCCACGAGACCCAGAAGTCAAGCAAGCGCTGCTGTCGCTGAAGACTGTGTCTGCCGTCTTCAGCAGTATGGAGAGCAGGGGTTGGTTCGTAGGAACGTGAAAAGTATCTATGCTCGGACGGGACTGTACTCGAAGCTAAAAATGCAGCACTCGTTGGGTGCCAGCTTTGCGCTGCGTTTGGAGCTGGGTTTGGTACCTGAGAAGCGTGCTGCGTGCCAGATCCTGCGCGAGATCCTTAACCTCGACAACAATGCGCGGCTAGTGCTGGTGCCGACAACCAAAGGGTTGCATCTGGTCTCCGGCAAGATGAACGCTGCGGATTGGACCAAGGTGAACCAGCACATGGTGAAGCAGGCTCAGTCGGAGAATTCCAAGAGGTCATGCAGCATCTTGGCGGCCTGTACCTGCGCGATTCCACTCGTACGCAGCTCAAGCAGGAGTTCTTTGTCCTACCAAAGTCAGTCTAACGCTGGTTAGTTCGGTTGTCTTCTTGGGGTGAATCTTGTTCGAGCGTGGTGGACATTAGGAGTTGGGAGGCCTTTCATATCATGTGATATGGTGGGGCCCCAGGCTGAGAGGCTCGAATATTCGCACCTCTGGCGTGACACTTATTCGTGAGAATGCGTCGAGCGGAGGAGGTGACGTCGGGTGAGCCGGCAAAGATGCTGCAGCTTTTGCTAAACGCCGGCGCACGTTGTATGCATAGTATTGGAACGGACACAATAGTGCTACGCACATACCGGTATTCATACTGCGACACAGATATTCACCTAGACTCTGGCGTCTGATTCGCTGGCACTGCAAAAATAGCACGATCAGAACAAGGTGTACCGCAACTTTTATACTTGTCTTCACTATACCACTGGCTCGCGCTCTACCGCCTTTTGGTAAAAGGTACATGATGTACGGCGGAGGAAACGAAAGGGTTATTTTATTAAAATAATTAAACGGTCTAGTTTTAAGTAAATTTTCTGGTTTCTTTTTTTAAGATACTAATACGCGATGATGCTTTAAACCAAAATTTCTTCCGTACGTCTTCGTTTCGAACTTGTTTTTACAGTTTCCACATTCTGCCTCTTGATCGATGTCGGGAAATAACAATGACAAGCATCAACTTCACCCAAACTATCATCAAACCATTGTTGAGTGTCCTTCGGACAGCGCTGGGCAGCGTCACGGATGCTCCTTTGTGCCCTTTTGTCTTTGAACTGCGTGTGCGCGAGAATCCACCAAACAACTTCTCGGTCATTTTTGCTCAATGCAGCGAGCACGAGCCGCGTCCGGTCATTTTCAGCTACCCACCAAGCTATTTCGATGTGACGGTTCTCTAAGACCAACGTCATCGCTGTCGGCAAGTCAAGCGGTGGTCCATGTTCAACCAACCATCGCATCAGTGGCACGTTCATTTCTTTTGCTGCAATCTTGACCAACTCGAGCGAGTTCACAGTATACCCGTGCTCTGACAACCAACGAACTACCTCTAACCTCCCGCCTTCGACAGCCACCTCGAGTAGATCTGGATTTGTAATCTTAAACCCATGATCGAAAAACCATTGCAGCATCTTCACGTAACCGTGACTGACAGCATAGCGGATAGGTTCTGTCGACTTCAACTCGATTCCAAATTGACTCACCCAATCCAGAATCGCGATGTTGCCTTTATCCCATGCCATCATCACTAGCCACCGCAGCCAACGTTGAAGAAAAATCGGCCGTTGCTCAAAAATATTCTGCAACCTCTTCAATTGGTCGCTAGTTACTCGCCCATTTCGTTGCTCATTGGAAGCGAAGTGGCACAACACGTCGATTTCTCGCGTATCATACCACTGCGTTGCATGAAAATCTTCCGTTAGGTGCTGAAGTAGATACACAATTATGTCGAGGTGGCCCCCAGAAACGGCACAACGGACAGCATGATGTGTACATCCTTCTGGACAATTATCGTGCAACCACCGGACTACCTCGAGATGTCCATTTTCAGCTGCCCCATCCATTACTTCTGGCACAAATGTATTCGGATAATGAGTGTGGAGCCATTTGAGAACTTCCAAGTGGCCATTTCGTGCAGCATTACATGTTGCCATCTTGGAGCACCCTTCACTGCGATGTTCATGTAGCCACATGATAACGTCCAAGTGACCACCACCTGCAGCGGCGTTCATATTCGCACTACTGAATGAGTAGGAAAAGTGTTCGTGCGTCCATTTTAGCACGTTCAAACGTCCTCGGCCAGCCACAGTCGTGGTGTCAAAGTACACGTAGGGATCCGAATGGTCGAACTCGACGTTTTCATAACACCACTCGATCAGCTCTAGATTGCCACTTTTGAACGCTCCACGCAGAGCTGGTAAGGAACCGAATTCGTACCGAGTTTGATGAAGCCATTTCACCACCTCCAAGTGTCCGTTTTCAGCCGCTCCTTCTATCGCATTCCACGTACACATGAAAAGGTTGTTCGCCTCCAGCCATTGCAGCACTTCGAGGTGCCCGTTCTTAGCTGCATCGTCGACGGCTTCAGCCCAGCAGCCTTCATCGTTGACGCTGTGCAGCCACTGCGCGACGGCAAGATGTCCGTTTGCAACAGCTTGGCTCATTGGACTACCAAAGATGAAGCACGTATCCGCTCGAGCCCCATGGATCCACTTGACGACCTCGAAATGTCCATGTTTCGCTGCCAGACTCAACGCATATGTAGGGCAGTGTCGATACAGCCAAGGCTTTGGAATATATTCTTTCGAGGTTTCCCCAGTCTCCTCCAACTTGTGCGAGTCGATTCCCCGCTCATACAACCACTTGACCACATCAAGATGGCCGTGGGTTGCTGCAACCTCAAGCATGTTGTCAAAATCTGCTTTCCAGGGTCCGCGGCGATCGTCACGTTCAGTCATCCAGTGAAGCACGTGCATATACCCGCCTCGTACAGCGGCTTTCACTGCCTCCTTCCAAACGGGAGCAGTATTCCAAAGAATGTACTCCAAAGTGTGCTCCGATGCGCCAGCCTCGCAAGCAGCGGTGAGAGCTTCGTGGCTCAAACTCCCAGTCAAATAGTCGTCGATGCACTGCATAACATGCGGAAGCCAACCTCCCGTTGGCGAAAGTCGGTTCTCACACACGACCCGCGTGACTGTGCGGATAAGGAACGCCTGCTTCATGGCAACTCGATTCGATTGTAGCGTACAAAACCTTGTGCTGATGGTCAAATCAGTTCAATCGCTAATGGGCAAGTCAGCTCAATCACTTAAGAAACAGTCGTTCAAGCAAGTCAACCACACCTTGTCAACCTAATACCCTCTACATCAGACTACTGCGGTACATGAACAGATCGATCTTGCTGTAAAGAAGACGGCGATTGCTGTCTGAGTTTCTTGAGTACTTCAAGTATTTGTTTGTTGTGCGCTGACTAATGTCAGCCGCAGCAATTTCACATGAACTTACTCCCCCAGACTAACAACAGTGCCTGGAATTTACCTCTTACGAATTCAGCCGTCAACAAGAAAGCTACCGAGGTTTTCATTTTTTCTATATGCCCTATGATTCGTTCGACCTGTTGCTCGAGCATGCCGAGATAACGCTAACTTTCGCTCTTTTTGGTCGCTTCTACAGTTCTGTACCGTTACCATTTGCAGCACCTTCACGAATAAGTGTCACGCCAGAGGTGCGAATACTCGAGCCTCTCAGCCTGGGTCCCCATCATATCACATGATATGAAAGGCCTCCCAACTCCCAATGTCCACCACGCTCGAACAAGATTCACCGCAAGAAGACAACCGAACTAACCAGCGTTAGACTGATTTTGGTAGGACAAAGAAACCCTGCTTGAGCTGCGTACGAGTGGAATCGCGCAGGTACAGGCCGCCAAGTTGCTGCATGACCTCTTGGAATTCTCCGACTGAGCCTGCTTCACCATGTGCTGGTTCACCTTGGTCCAATCCGCAGCGTTCATCTTGCCGGAGATCAGATGCAACCCTTTGGTTGTGCACCAGCACTAGCCGCGCATTGTTGTCGAGGTTAAGGATCTCGCGCAGGATCTGGCACAGCGCAAAGCTGGCACCCAACGAGTGCTGCATTTCTAGCTTCGAGTACAGTCCCGTCCGAGCATCGATACTTTTCACGTTCCTACGAACCAACCCCTGCTCTCCATACTGCTGAAGACGGCAGACACAGTCTTCAGTGACAGCAGCGCTTGCTGAGACTTCTGGGTCTCATGGATGCAGTCGTCGGATTTAAGACACTGTACCCACGTGCTCACTCTCTAAGAATTTCCAAAATGCCACTAGAACCACAACTGATCCAGACTTGAATACAAGATACGATAAAATCCTGATTTTATTAATGCTTTTCGTGCCGCTGCAACTTCAGTACCAACGTGCAGCCGACCTCGAAGTATCACGCAATAACTTCAAGAGACGGGTAGTCAGGCTCTTGCTTGTGTTATCGATTCACAACCTTCAGAACTAGAGTTCTCTGCTAACGAATTACGACGATGAATACCTTTTGAGTTCCATCGAGTTCCAGAAGATCCCAAAGTCCCAACAAAATCATCCTCCAAACCGCTCGTCGCAACGTTTCCGCTTCGAGCCGGGTAAACATTTTTCCTCAGCCTCCTCATTCTGCCTCTTGATCGATGTAGAAAAACACCAACGACAAGTCTCAACTTCACTCAAACTCTCCTCAAACCAGTGCTGAATATCCTCTCGACAGCCGTGGATGGTATCACGGATGCTTCTTTGAGCGTTTTCGTCTTGAAACCGCGTGTGCGTAAGAACCCACCAGAGAACTTCTCGGTCGTTTTTCTCCAGTGCATCAAGCACGAGCTGTACCCGGTCATTTTCAGCTACCCACCACGCTATCTCGATGTGACGGTATTCCATAACCAACATCGTTGCTGTCGACAAGTCAAGCAGTGGTCCATGTTCGACCAGCCACCGCATCATTGGCACGCGCATGTATTTCCCACGAATCTTGAACAACTCCAGTGAATTGATAGCATACCCGTGCTCCGATAACCAACGAACTACCTCCAGCTGACCGTCTTCAACTGCCACCTCGAGCAGATCTGGATCTGTAATCTCAAAATCATTCTCAAAAAACCACTGCAACATCTTCACGTCACCGCAACTGACAGCGTCGCAGATAGGCGCTGTCGAAGTCAACTTGATTCCAAACTGATTCACCCAATCCAGAATCGTGACGTTGCCTTGGCTACATGCAACATGCGCTAGACACTGCAACCAATCTCGAACGAAAGCAGGTCGTCGCTCGAAAAGTGTCTGCAGCATCTTCAATTGATCGCTAGTGGCTCCATTGGAGCGTCGAGTTCCTCGGGCATCGGGACCAAAGTGGCACAAGACTTGGATATCTTGTACATGGGGCATTGCGTTGCTTGAAACCTCTCCCATTCGGTGTTCAAGTAGATACAAAAGTACGTCCAGGTGGCCTTTACGAGCGGCATGATAGACTGCAAGACGTGCACATTCTTCAGGGAGATTCTCGTGCAACCACCGGACAATCTCGAGATTCCCATTTTCAGCTGCCCCATCCATCACTGCTGGCTCAAATGTTTTTGGATAATGCGCGTAGAGCCATTTGAGAACTTCCAAGTGCCCATTTCGTGCAGCATTATACGCTGCTAAATTGGAACACCCCTTATGGTGATTCTCATGCAGCCACGTTATAACATGCAGATGACCATTGCTTGCAGCAACGTCCATGTCATCACTACTGAACATCCCAGGGAAGTGTTCGTGCGTCCATTTTAGCACGTCCAAATGTCCATCGCCAGCCGCAGTCGTCGTATCCAAAGTCGTGTAGAGAACCGTAGGGTGGCACTTGATGTGAACATTTTCATAAAGCCACTCGATCAATTCTAAATTTCCACTCTTGATCGCTCTGCGCAGAGCTCCTGAGGAACAGCACTCGTGATGAGCTTGATGCAGCCATTTTACCACCTCCAAGTGTCCGTTCTCAGCAGCCCCATCCATCGCATACCCTGTACACATGAAAAGGTGGTTCGCATCCAGCCATTGCAGCACTTGGAGGTGCCCGTTCTTAGCTGCTGTGTTCATGGTGTGAACTGACTGTGAGCACTCCTCACTTTTGGTGGTATACAACCACTGGGCGATGACAAGATGCCCATATTCAACTGCTCGTCTCATTGGGCTAGAAATTATGCTGCACATATCCGTTCGAGCCCCATAGATCCACTTGACCACCTCGAAATGTCCATAATCCACTGCCCGATTCAACGCATCTGCTGTCCAGTGTCGATACCGCCAACACTTCTCGATGTATCCTTTCGAGTCCTTTCCAGTCTTCTCCAACGTATAAAAGTCAATTCCCCGCTCAAATAACCACTTGACCACATCAAGATGGCCGTGGGTTGCTGCAAGCTCTAGCATGTCGTCAAAATCCGCTTTCCAGGGTCCGCGGCCGTCGTCACATGCAGTCATCCAGTGAAGCACGTGCATATGCCCACCTCGTACGGCGGCTTTCACTGTCTCCTTCCAATCGGGTGCGGTCTTTCGAAGGATATACCCCAAAGTGTTCTCCGAGGCGCCAGCCTCGCAAGCAGCGGTGAGAGCGTTGTGGCTCAACCCCCCAGTCAAGAAGTCGTCAACGCATTGCATCACATGTGGAAGCCAACCTCCCGTTGTCGAAAGTCGGTGTTCACACACGAACCGCGTAGCTGTGCGCAGTACCTGCTTCATGGCGCCCTGATCCGATTGTAGCGGATATGTAATTCAATCACAAATGGTCAAGTCAGTTCAATCACTAAAAGTGGAGAAAAAATATCGATTTCCGTCATAATGACAGATTCATATTCTCAGCTGCTTGGCTGCGTAAGGTCAGAGGACTTCTCAGAATAATGCAAGCAATGCATGTTCTACAAAGCGGCACCAGCCTAAATGCAGTAATACAGTAGGACAAGAAGAAGCACAAGTTTTCTGTCGACGTAAGTGGCGACTCCAAGATGAAGCAGAAGCAACTAGAGGGGCGGAATCCAGAGCTGTGGAAATATAGATTGTTTATTGATTGCAAGGTCCTCGACGAGAATGGTTATTCGTGAGCAGCAGGAATGTAGGTTTCCGCCAGCAAGGAGTGATGCGGCAGAGGACTGCACCGTCAGGAATTCGAGGACGAGGGTCGGGGAGCTTGGTTGGGCTGTGCTGCCGTAGGGGCTTGGAACGCCGGTGGGCTCGCCTGCAGTTCGGTCACTTTGCAAGTTTCCGCCATCCAAGCAAGCAGCAAGCAGCTCCTCGTTCTTCCTTCCCATCTTGTGATCATGTCGTCGCCTCGTTCGCCCGCGTCTGCAACGCGCAGCCAGGCAACTGCTCCAACTGAGTCCGCCCCGGACAATGACCACGCCCACGGCGCTGACACGGCCCCGGCGGTCGCGACGGCCACGTCGTCCTCAAGCGAAGCCACCGGAGGGGAGACAGCAGGACTCGCGATCACCCCTGGAGAGAATAACGCCGGGATTGACGTCATCGTCGTCGACGATACCGCCACGTCTCCTGTAGCACCGTCCGCCTCGCCGTCGCGTTCCAGCTCACGGATTGCGTCGCGGGTGCCGACGGCGCGAACGAAATCGAAGCGCGGTCAAACCGCCTCGTCTGTGGCGGCGGGGAAGAAGAAACGGAAAGCTGTCAAGGCTACCGCCGGGACAGCCAAGGTGGGACCAAGCGCCCAACTCGCAGGCACGCCATCCGCCGGCGCTGCGGCAAACATGAGCTCTTCACTACCCGAGTCCGAGACGGAAGCACCGGCCTTTGCTCACGGGCCGGCAGCGACTGCGCCTGCACCAAAGCGGGCGAGCACTGGCGAGCGCACGCCCCGCCGGTCCATTGTTTGGCTGGGTGACGACTACAGCGCAGCAGCCGGCGTATCAACGTCTAGTGCAGCAGCTGGCGCATCAACGTCTCGTGCAGCCACCACTTCCGCAGCCATACTTGCCCCGGCTGGGCCAACTGGAGTGCCCGAATCTGTTCCTGCTGCACCTGCGGCATTCTGCCTGGACACCTTCATGGAAGGGTTCAGCGATAGGCTGGTGGCACCAATCGCGCAGCCTCAGTCGTCAGGCCCTCTGCACCCGCCGGCATCCGCACCAACACACGAGTTGTCGATGGAGAGCAAGGTGGATCGGCTCTTTGCAATGCTGCACGAATTAAAAGAACAAGTCAATGCAACGACTGGGCCGGCACCGACGGCACTGCCAACACCTCCTACGCACCGCGACGGGGCAGGTGACGTCGGCGTCGGCGGCACTTCCGGGTCCGGCTTGGGCACTGCTGGCGTGACCACTGCATGGACTCTGCCCCCGTGTGGGCACCCCGCGGATATGCCTCCAGCCGCGATTCAACATCTCCGCTGTGCCAGTTTCCCAGCGCCGCGGTCGCGGGCAAAGGGCGAATACTACCCTCCGCAAGCACACCAACTCGCAGCGCACCGACTGTACAAGGCACTGAGCTCCGAGGACGGTGCGTACACATCTCCCATGTCTTTTGTGTTGCAATTGCGTGAGCTCGAATGTGCGCGCTTCGAGGTAAACCCCCCGGTGTTGATGGCTTTGTACAGCGCCCGGTTAGGCAACCGTGGGCTAACGGTCATGCACTTTAGGCCTTTGACGGAGATGGAGCAGCTACGCCGTGGTTCAACGAACGCCAACTTTGCTATGGACTTCGGGGCTGGTGCCGTGTTGCCGGCGACGACACCGCAATGCGCGACCTATGAAGACCTGCTGGCAGCAATCAGCGGACTCACTTCCTTTGGCGACGCGCTCTTCTATGACCACGTCCGCCGTTTGACGTCGCGTCTGAAGCGTTTCGTATTGGCTAACATGGAGAGAGACACCAGCACACCAGAACGCGTCACGTTGACGCTCATGTATGTCAACAACTATCTCGGCCGGGCTATGGCCCATCTCGTTGAAAACTCACCCGAGTGGTGGCGTAATTATTGCGAGGCAGTGCGTGCAGTGGACTACCACGCAGCGGACTGGCAAGCGGCACTCAATGGTCTGGCGCTTCGCCTTGCCGCCCGCACATCGGCTCCGGAGGCGTCCACACGCCAGCCCCAACGGAACGCCAATGCACCGGCTCCGCGGCGGGCCCCTGCTGGTCGCGTCCCAATCATGCCGGAGCACGTTCGCCGCCAAATCCCGCGCGATGCCGACGGTCGCGAACCCTGTCTACGGTACTTCAGCGGCGGCATGTGCTACGGCGGGAGCGCCGAACGATGCGCGCATGCCCGCCGCACGCACCACTGGGATCGTCGTCTGCCGCGTGACGTCCAGGACTTCATCGACCGGCACTACGGTCCCGGTCCAGGACCCCGAGCGGCGGCGCGTCAAGAAATCCGCTCCGACTCCCGCAACGACGGCAGTGCGGACTCTCGCCGGGGGCGTCCATGATGGTGCCGAGGCGACGCGGGTTCACCGTCATTTCGGATCAACGGCAGGTTACACAAATACACACTTTGTGACGTTATCTCTGCCAGTGAGCCTTTATCTGCTACAACCGCGTCCAGCGCAACTCCACCTGGACCAGCTAGCACGCAAAGCGCGGCATCGCCCCATGGCATGTCAGTGCATTCGAACGTTTCGCAGAGCGGCTCGTCCGGTCAATTACCGCGCTCGCCCCATGGCAGCGTACCTACGAAGAGGTCGCCCAACGGCATCTCAGACGTAGCGCCCCCTGGCCTACCGTCATCTAGTGCTTCTGTCAGTCCCCCAGCAATCGATCATAGTTGCGCGCATGCATACATTGATCAGCGGCACCGCCCGGATATCGTTACGAGAAAGCCTGGCGCTCGTCCGCTGAGCCCGCTGTTTCGCCGCGCCCCATCCGCGGCCGAGACTCAGATGTATACGCGCGCGGCCACCCAGCGGGCCGCGTTGTGGGACGCCATACGCCTTCGTCGCATTCGGTCAGCTCTCGGCGCGGTCGGTCTGGCGCTCCCTTCCGAGCCCCCCGTCGCCAGCGCCGGGGTATATTGTCTGAACAAGCCGTTGCAAACGGTTTTGTCCGAATTTGTCCGCCGCACTCGCATAGGACTGCCAGAATTTGCCGAGCTTCTGCGGGGCCAAACGCCCGACGACTACAGACCAAACAAAAACATGATTCCAGCCGTGCTTCAACACACGTGTCGAGACTACGACTATCTACCAAGCCTGCTCGACATTGCAGAGTTCGGTGCACGGGTGCCTCTAGCAGGCCAGCTCCCGCGACAATCCGCGCGCCCGCCTAATCACCGATCCGCGGACGAACGATACAATGTGCTCGTTAAAAACATTGGACGCGAACAAGATGCCTGGCGCTGCATTGTCGTTGACGACGACATTCTGGAGATATGGCCGGAAGTTCACGTCAGCCCTTTCGGGGTCGTGGATAAAGGTAACGGCGACCCCCAAACGACTGGTCGAGTCATTCACGACTTGTCGTGTCCGGTTAACAGGTCTCTTAACGACCACACTAATCGGGACGCGATTTGCCAACCAAAGTACAAACACTGCGATGCCGTGGCCGCAGCTATTGTTCAAGAAAAGAAACGCCACCCGGGTGCAGAGGTCAAGGAGCAAGCCGGAGATGTGTCATCATCATACCGACACGTCTGCATTCACAGCCAGTGTGTCCACCTTTTCGGCGGACGACTCCATCGGGATAATGCCCTCATTATTGACATGTCCGCAGCCTTCGGCTGGTCCGGTTCGCCGGGCAATTATGGCGTCGTGGGCGGCGCTATCTCCTTCATCCACGGCCACACAACGAACCAGTTAAACCCGCTTGGCTTCTTCAGTTATCATTGGGTAGACGACCACATCAACGTGGCAGCGGACGTCGGCTCCAACTGCAGCGACATGGAACAGTCTTTGCGTCTCGCAATGCTAACGGTGCTTGGTCCCGCTGCCATCAACGAGGACAAGTTTTCTGGCTGGAACACAAAGCAAAAGGCGCTCGGCCTGATTTTCGATTCTACTGCTGGCGTTGTGTCAATGCCCGCCGACAAAATCGCGAAAGCTTACCGTATCGTGCGCGCTGCGATTGGCTCCACCTCCATGAGTCGGACCGCGTATCGTTCGCTGCTCAGGAGCCTCCGTCACGTGGCGACATGCGTTCGTCCGGCCCGGGCGTTCCTACAACGTCTACGGCAATACGAACGACACCTACACCGTTGGCAATCGGTTCCAGTGAACGGTGCAATGCGCGACGATTTATACTGGTGGCTTCGCATTTTGGCAAAGGCCTCGCTCAACGGCGTTCCCTTAGAATACTTCAACGTGCTCCCCGAAGCCAATGTTGTCGTCGAGATGGACGCTTCCGATTCGGGGCTATGCGCCATCATACGCGCCGAGGAGTGTGCCCTGACGTACAAGTTCAGTAAGTCCGAGCGACAGCTGATTGAGGAGTCCAAGGTCGAGCCCACCGTCGGCTTCGACATCAATTATCGGGAGATTCTATCGTGCGCATTCGCGGTTCACACATGGGGGTCGACCTGGGCAGCACGGAGCCGGAGCGGCAGCTCCGGTCTCCCGCTACACGTACACTTTCGCATCGACAACATGTCAGCAGTAAGCTGGCAATCCAAGCTGACTTCGGGTAATCCTCGTGCCCAGACAGTCATTCGGCTGCTTTGCCTATGGGAGGTGGAGCACAATTTACGGTTCTCTTCATCACACATCGCCGGGGTGGACAACACGATCCCGGACGCCGGCTCACGCATGTCTAATACCGCTTCGAGTGCTAACTTGTTTGCATCTTTGACATCGGGTTGGTCGCAGGTTCAAGCCACCCTCTCGTCGTTCGATCTGGAGACGATCTGGCATTCCATCTCCGAGCACACTCGGTCGCCGTGACTACATACAACCAGTACCTCAAGGCGCTACGCAAATGGTTCATTTGGTGCGAGCGCCGCGGCATCTCTCCTACGTTTCAGAACGAGTCGCCACCAGCTATCGTTCAACATATCACCGACTTCATTTTGCGGGGCTTTCGCGAAGGCTACGGTGCAGGCCACCGGGTGCGTAGCTCAACCATCTCAGCCACACTGTCGGGCATTCGACACTTCTTCGTGGCCGCCGGTTCCGATTTCCCCTGCGGCCATCCACACATTCGCATGCTTCTGAAGGGCATCGGCCGCCTTGACACTCCCGTCCAGCACAAGGCACCCGTATCCATCCACCAGCTCGAGCTGTGTCTCCAATCGCTCAACCTGGCACTACCTTCAGACCAAGCTCTCTGGGGGGTCACATGTCTGGCCTTCTTCTTCCTGCTCCGTCGGTCTGAGATCGCCTCGCTCAACAAGGGGAACTTTGCATGGTTCGCACTGAAAGCTGAAGACATCGCCATTCTCGACCACAGCGGCATACCAACGGCAACACCGAGCGCAGCAGCGTCTGTCCACATCCGGCTCGTCGGTTCCAAAACCAACCAGCGCGGCGAGCCAACTCAACGGATGCTAAACCGCTCCGGACACCAGTTCGTATGCCCAGTCTTCGGAGCACTGTGCCTTCTTCAGGCAAGGAGGTCATTGCCACACGACATCCCAGCGGCCGTGTACCTGAACAACGAAGGCATGCCGAGGTGTGTATCTTCCGCAAACCTGTCCAAGGCAATTCAACGCGCAGCAGCTCAGTCCGGCTGCAACCCCAGCTCATACAGCGCCCACTCCCTGAGAGCAGGAGGGGCAACCCACATGTACCGTGCTGGGGTAGACACCCTGACCATCCAGTTTCACGGTCGGTGGGCGTCCGACACCTTCAAACAGTACACTCGGCTGTGCAAGGAATCGGTGTCAGCCCTCGCATCTCGGATCATCAGCGGTTCAAGGCACGTGAACAACCTCCAGTGAAACCCGCGATCTCGGCCAACTCGTGGGGGTTCCAACTTATCCCCTGCGGAGATTACATTAAAGGCCGACACCGCGGTCTACCCTGGAATACCATCTACATGTTGCCCCCATCACGAGTGAGTGCCAAGGAAATGGTTATTCGTGGGCAGCAGGAATGTAGGTTTCCGCCAGCAAGGAGTGATGCGGCAGAGGACTGCACCGTCAGGAATTCGAGGACGAGGGTCGGGGAGCTTGGTTGGGCTGTGCTGCCGTAGGGGCTTGGAACGCCGGTGGGCTCGCCTGCAGTTCGGTCACTTTGCAAGTTTCCGCCATCCAAGCAAGCACCCACCTCACCTCACCCTTTTAGTATAGTTTAGTTAGGGGGTTCCAACTTATCCCCTGCGGAGATTACATTAAAGGCCGACACCGCGGTCTACCCTGGAATACCATCTACATGTTGCCCCCATCACGAGTGAGTGCCAAGGAAACAATCAATTATTGCAATCATGACAATCTAGATCGCTGATTATTGTAACCATGGGTACAACTTGCACTTCGGCTGACTCGGTACTCCTCGACTGCTCGATGGTCTTTGACACATCTGCAAGCGTCGCCAGGTCCCAGTTCAGCTTTTGGAACATCACTGGGGGCAGTTTTTCTTATGGACAACGACTCCAATTGGGAAATGAAATGCTTGAGAGGCACCAGTACGTCTAAAACCAAAGAAAATGGCGCCATATGGCTCCTGCTGCGCGAGAGCCAACGAAAATTGCGCTAAATGCTCCAGCAGGACCAGTACGATTCGCCTGAGGGCTCGCTTTGAGCTGAATGCTAATGAAGTAGCTGTGGTAGGCCCAACATCGACTGGGAGACAATTTCGATATTGTGATTGCCGATTGAGATCTCCGGACAATCAATAATTGTGATTGACAATCTTGGCAATCTGACAATCGCAATCCATTTTTCCACAGCCCTGGGCGGAATCTGCAGCTACCGAGGTTCTAGTGATGCAAACAAGACGGGAAAAAAGAAGAACACGAACAAAAGTGCAGCTCCGACCTCATTCAAAGACGCGGACACGATGGAGGCAAAGAAGGCCAAGACCAAAGAGATCGACGACCTGTTGGCGTCCTCGCTGGGCAGAGAAAGTCGGACGCTCGCGGACCTGTTCAAGTGGCGTCACAACTCTCTTGACGAGGCCTGCAAGTCTAAGGAGAGCCGAGGGCCTTATAGTAAATTTAGTAGCAAGCAATACTTGCGGCTGCGGCAACACACATACCGCCAATACGCTGTCGACCGACGCGGCAGTTGCAAGCGACTTCACGATGTTGCAGACGAGCAAGAAGCCTCCAGTGGCGGAATCTGCTGCTCCCGGCATCTCTAGGACTTCAAACAAGACGAAGATCGAGAACCAAAACGACGCGGACTTCTAGGAGGCGAATAAGCAAGACCAAAGAGATCAATGACCAATTCGCGTCCTTGAAGACGAAGAAGCAGAAGAGGAGTATCGCCGAGATGGAGCAGAAGCTCGCGGAGGATGAGAAAGAGCCTCGCGAGAAGAAGAAGGAGCGACTGCACCACCAGATCGGAGTACGTCGCTCACCACGTTTGATGAGCGAAATGGAGAATTCCAGACAGGCAGACACCAACTCGACCGCAATCCGGACCCGCGACCTGGTAAGTTGAAGACTGCAACGTGACATTGTTGGGTTTTTGGCTGATTTGATTTTCATTTGTTTAGTTCGCGATGACGTGGATGGACTTCCGATTTTCTTGGAGACAATTCCCGCAGTTCAGAAATGCAAATACATGCCTAGTGCAACTTCGTCACTACACAGAAGTATCTTTCACATGCTTATCATGTAGTTACGAGTGAGTATTCCTCATGCCCGGATCAATCTTCATCAGAAAAGCAGTTGCTAGCAAATTAAATGCTTGCTGTTGAAGAACAACACGCCACACTACACAGCTCGATACAACGTCTCCGCTTCGAACTTGACCAATACTTTTTCCGCCTCCTGAAACGATGTCGAAAACCCACTCCGTGAAAAAGGAAAGTACAATAATTAAAATATTTGAATTGATCAGCGCGTGTTCGGAATATTTTAGATCTGGCATTGCATTCATTACGCCAACCCTTCTCCCACCAACACACAGGCCACAAATTACATCATACGAAAGGCGTTCTAAGAATGTCCGGACATGCCACCGCAGCGTTTGTAAACTAGAGCCACAACTGATCCAGACTGACAAGATACGAGAAAATGTCGATTTTATTTAATGCTTTTCGTGCCACTGCAGCTTCAGTCCAACGTGCAGTCGGCCACCAATACCTTCAGACCTAAAGTTCTCTGCTAACGAAAACTATGAAGAATCCCATTTGAGTTCAATCAAAAGTTACCGAGGATCCGAAAGTCCCAAAAGCCAATAACAAATCATCCTCCAAACCGCTCATCGCTACGTTTTCGCTTCGAACAGGGTCTATCTCTTTCCTCAGCCTCCTCATTCTGCCTCTTGACCAATGCCGAAAAAACACCAACAACGACAAGTCTCAACTTCACTCAAATTCTCGTCTAGCCACTGCTGAGTATCCTTCGGACATCCGTGGATGGCGTCGCGGATGCTCCTTTGTGCGCTTTCGTCTACAAATTGCGTGTGCAAAAGAATCCACCATACAACTTCTCGGTCATTTTTGCGCAGTGCCTCGAGCACTAGCTGCTCCCGCTCCTTTTCAGCTACCCACCACGCAATCTCGATGTATCGGTACTTAAGTATTTTATACTGGGAGGACAGCTTTAGCTGGCTGAACAGCCTAGGCCGCCCCCCCCCCCCCCCCCCCCCCCCCCCAAAGTTTAATTGGCAAATGTCGCCTGAGTCCATAGTCCACAGATAATGGCTACCGTAACACGACGAAGGTGGTACATCTCGTGACTTGTTGTTTCCGGAATGTCGACCGAATATATGATGTGGAACACACCAATTGCTAAAACGAACTAGGTTTATTGTGATCGGCACCCCGAATGTCTAATCAGATAGTAAATCGGTCAAGGTTTTCGCTAATTTAGACTTCGAAGTCTTATTTATTTCGACTGATCTCCTAATTAGATCCCCCGCCTCTATTTTAGACAAGGAATAATCATGGCGATTAGCAAGCAGGCCAGAGGTTAATCCGATTAGCAACAGATTTGTTTGTAAATAAGGCGGAATGTCGCCGTGGAAGTCGACATTCCGAGCTATTTGAGCTAAATAATTATAGCTCTGTAGGTGCCGGTGTAAGTCACCAGCTTTGTAGCGTGCAATATGGAAGGTGTCAAAGCATTTAGAGGTGGTGCACTAGATAGTCAACCTGGTCGGAGCCTTATTGGCATGAACGACTCCAAACTTCGGGCTATATTGGCCCAAAGGCGTCTCAGTAGCTCTTAGCCGCCGTCGCTAAATTAGACCGAGTCGAGTCTCGCCAGCTTGCCCAAGCAGGATTACACACTTCTATTTGCTAACCGATTTCGCTTTGTAGCTAGTTTTATACCCTTATGTACGGAAATTCAAATCCGATTAAGATAAATATGTAGTCTAATAAGGCGTGGACATTCCAGCCGCGTTTCACAATACTTAGATTGGGAATACCAATTTGCCTAATAATACAAAGCCGTGCTATGCCCGGAACAGCTCTGGATTTTATGCAAGATTGATAGTTTTCAAATTTTAAACTTAAAAGTAACCAAAAGCACGTGAAGCGCACAAATCCATCGAGGTAAACGGCCTGAGTGGGGGCCGTTCGCCGAATACTTGAAGGAGGGTTCACGTTAGGTGTGCAATGTCCCACAATGTGATTGCAAGTGAGTTAGACATCTGCAGCTTCACCGTAGACGGCAGTGCCAGCCTTTCAATCTGCAGTTCCTCGTACTTCGCCCACGACCACGCATGGAAGGCCGCAATGATACTGGTGGTGGCACAAATTGATTCGCAGTAGTCGGAGTCTGGACACCCACGTAGGATTCTCCAAAGAACAACGTAGTAGTCGTTGCCGCTGTCGTGGGGCAATCTTCCGTGACAGGTTTCAGCTTATCACTCTTTTGTCCTGTTGGAGCACTGCGTGACTCGCCTAAGTCTATCAATTTACAGGTACCGTAGTCGTCAGCAAGAAATTTCGACGGCTTTAGATCACGGTGGAGGAATGCAGACGTGAAACTGTGCATGCACAAAACTGGGCGCGTTGGCGTCAATCATGTAGATGAGATAGATCAATAGCTGCTGGCGTTGCTGTAAGCTGCTGGTATTGGGGGATATACCTTGCTCAATCTCTTCTCCTTATCTTGGGATCTTGGAGTGGAGGGTTCGAAACACCACAACGCTAGCGCCTTGGCCGCTTTTCCGCTGCAAAGCCAAATAGGCAAAGTCCGAGGTTGCCTAGCAAATTTTATCCATTTATGTTGCGCTAGTGTAACAGATTAATCAAATATAGCATATACAATGAAATCGAAGAGTGTATTCATTCTAACAAGATATAGATCTTAATCTTCTTCGGATGGGTCAACATTCACCAAATAATATAATTTCCTAGTAGGATATCAAATGAACAAGGTTATGGGAACGTATTTGTGGTCTAATCCATATCGAATTTATAAGGGTATATGATGAACGTAGAATTCATACCTCTGGTAGGACTCTGGATATAAAATCCAGAGAATTAGGCAAATTACTATATTATAGTATAAACAGCGCTTTTGCATGCGACCTGCGTTATATCATTGCTACTGTCCTGCACTGATGCCGTCCATTTCTATCATGCTGCTCTGCTACATGCTGCGCCGATGGCGTCCATTTCTATAATGCTATTCTAGGTCATAATGTAGTAGTGCTACCGCCGTCCATTTCTAGTGTATCATGCTGCTCTGCTAGCAGCAGTGCTACTGCATCCAGTTCTATTATGCTATTCTGCTACCGGTAGTAGCAGTGCTACTGCACCGAGGCAATTTCAAGTGAGCTCAGCATTGCTGTGCGACCAGCGCTACCAGCCCAGCCCTCTATCTATGGTGCAGAACGCTGCTAATAATCGGCATATTGGTGTTCCCAGTCTAAGTCGCAAGCGCCCAATATGCCGAGTATGAGCAGCGTTCTCAGGGTCGGGCTGGTAGCGCTGGTCGTAGCTTTTTGCAATGCAGCGCGCATCTGCTGCGCCTGCTCCGCAGCCGCAGCATCTGCGCGCCGCAAAAGTACGTATCGAGGGTATTTGTGACCTCGTACTTGCCTAGAATCGCACGCTTCTTGTGTTTTGTTTCTACGTGCTTTTGGATTACAAAAAGCGGTAAGAAGGCCCAACCTTACCGTTGAACGGAAGTGAAAAACACGTAGGTTCGTGTCCGAAAAGTTTTGTGGGCAACACTACATGTATTTCACTACCATTTTTCTAAAAAAAACGGTCCTTTTGAAAGCCTCTATTTCTACGAATTGGCGGGGGTATCGCCGACACGTTGTCCGTCTTGTCAATGACCTAGCGTTAGCGTTACTACAGTGTGTTGCACAGAAGCGCTGCTAACAAGTATACCACAAACTTTGCGCCACAACGCAACATAATGCATGTATGCTGCCGTTAAGGGTCAGTCTTATATCGGCCCGGAAGCGGGCTGGGACCAATCAGTTGTCGAGGTTGCGGGTTGAGTACCACTCCTGTGGGGGTGACACCCCTTCTCGTCCCGCTGGGATGTAGTGTGGCACGGTCGCGGGATACACCAAATTAGAGAGATGACAACCCGGATGCCCATCGCTCGCGCCCATCGCTGGGCTGGAGGTCGCTCCAATCCAGCGATTAGGCCCTGGTCCAAGTGCTGGAATGCATTCTGAGCTACCACCTTCCGTACATCTGATTGGTCAGCGGATTATGGTACAATGTGCCATTTTGTGACTCCACATTCTGGGAATCTTAGTTTTCAATACATCGCGCAGAGGTGTTCTGAACTCAGAATTTTGTTCTACCCACCTCCCTCCTCTCACAATCCCCCCCCTTCACCGATGGAGAAGAATCGCCAGGCAGCAGTCATTGCAGTCATCTGCGCGTGCGCTGGTGCCATCGCAGTGGCCACAGCGGATGGGCGCTCCCTCGGCTCTGCAAGAGTCAACACATCCACCTTCTCGTCCCGGACCTTCGAGAAGGCACTGCAAGCTACAAGAACGCGCTGGTTCCAGACACATTTACGCTGCACAAAGGCGTCTTTCCTTCTTCTCTATAAGGCAGTGTACGAGGCATGGACTCGAAAGCCCCGACCGAACACTAAAAACCCCATCATCAGGCGTCTAGCTCTCACTATGATCTACCTGGCCCAAGGAAGCAGCATGGATTCTGCAGCTGCGATTATGGGTATCTCGCACACGCGCGCTGTGGTGTACATCAATGATACACTAGATGTTGTAACAAGTATGGCAAGCTCTGCGGTCTCTATGCCTACTGGGGATGAAGTTGCGGCGGTTGAGAACGGGGTTTTCGCTCTGGCAGGATTTCCAGGCGTCGTAGGGGCAATCGACGGAACCCTTATTCGCATATCGCGCCCATCCGACTTTGAGGGCTGGTATTGTCGAAAAGGGTTCCCTGCCGTTAACGTCCAGGCCGTTGTCGACCATCGCGGGGTCTTCAGATCACTTTCGGTTCGAGCAGGCTCAACCAATGACCAGTCTCTTTGGAATGGCTCGGGCGTCAAGAAAAATTTGGTATATTTTACGCATTTGTACACAGTTGGATACTAAAAACTATTTGTTAGAATTTCTTCTTATGTGCCTCAGGGGAAGCACTTACTTGGCGATGCAGGATACAAGGTGTGGCAGCATTTAATTGCGCCATATCCAGAAGCGGCAGCTGCCGCCAGCAAGCGAATGCGGAGATACAACTACAGGCACTCACGAACACGAATTGTGGTCGAGTGCGCCTTTGGGCGCATGAAAAACCGTTTCAGGATTCTACTTGGCAAGATTAAGCAGAAGACGAAGGATCATATCGTTAAGGTGATCGTTTCGTGCGCTGTGCTTCATAATTTTCTGACTATTCTGACTGATAAGCACAGTGTCCATGGCGTTGACCCGCTGCTCAGATATGCACAAGCTGACACCTCAGAGGACGAAGTCGACTCAGAATCAGTTACGTCACATGCAATAGGCGAAGCAAAACGCGATGATATTGCGGCGTTGTTTATGAAATATATGTAGCTCTCCTACTACTGCAACTTCTCTGCTAGCAACTTAAGCAGCTCAATTTGCTGCTGTTGGACACGAAGACTTTCAACATGCTGCGCATTCAACGTATCAATCAGCGAGTCGATCTTGTCGCTTCTCTCCGACCCGGAAGACATGGACGCGGCTATAGCTTCCATTCCTGTCTGCATCGCCGTTGCTAGCTGCACAATCGGCGGCTTCTTCTCTTCCTTCGATGTAGTCAGCTCCTCGGCATCACCGGTGTCGTCCTCGTCCGGGACGTCATCGAGATTTGAGTCGAACATAATGTCGCCACTAATCCCTGTATGGGAAGCGAAACCGTCGTTAAGGATGGCCCAGTAACTATCGTCCATGGGTTCGAGGGGGTTGTTGCCCGTAGCTTGCATGTCCCTCTTGCGTTTTCGGTATTCACACTTCATTTTCCTATATTTTGAGGTTAACTAGCAACGAATACACGTAGCCACATAGCGTTAGTAAATAGGTGGTAAGGATGCGACCAAAATTTGTAAGAGGGTTACCTGGTAGCTGGTCACGACGGTATTCAGCTCCTCCGACAACACCGTGGCAAAATATTGCCACGCCAGAGCTCTCTTCACGTTGCTGTCCGCCGTTTCAATCTTGCGCCTCACCTCACCATCACGCATAAAGCGAAGCTTTAGCAGCTTGGAGACCATGTCGTTGGTCCACTTCATGCGAGGCTGTTTCGGCTTGGACGTTGACTTGCGCTTGCCCTTCGCCTGTCTGGGGGCGTGGTGAACTTGCGTAGGCGGCGCAGGACTCTCAGGGGTAGCGCCGGCCTCTCTCCCAGTCCGATGCTCAGTTGTAGGCACCGCAGCGTCTTCGTCCGCGGACCCCGCCTCCTTCTTAGCTTGAGTGGTCTGGCTGCAAAGTGAATATGAGCCTCACACGTAAAATCCCCCCCCCCCCTCCGGGCCTCCCAGCCCAGCGCGCACTTGGACCAGGGCCGGCACAGATTCTCAAATGCATGGATCACGTTGATTCTTGTTTGAAACACCTAACCCTCGACGGGAACAAGAATGCGTTCTGCTACCTGGACCAGGGCCTTACAGCCCCGGTCCCATCCCTCTGCGCGGATATAAGACCGACCCTAAGCACCATCTACGCAACGAAGCTTTAAATATTACAAATCACACTGTCCTCCCAGACCAAAGCTTCGCCTCTAGTAACCAACGTCGTTGCTGTCGACAAGTCAAGCGGTGGCCCGTGCTCAACCAACCACCGCAATATTGGCACGCTGCTGAATTTTTCGACCAACTCGCGTGCCCTGACAACCAACGAGCTGCCTCTAGCTGATCGTACCCAACAGCCACCTCGAGCAGATCTGGATCTGTAACCTCAAATCCATTATCGAAAAACCATTGCAACATATTCACGTAACTGCGACTGACAGCATCGCGGATAGGTTCTGTCGACTTCAGCTCGATGCCAAACTGGTTCACCCAATCCAGAAGTGCGATGTTGCCTCTCGTGCATGCAACATGCGCTCGACGCCGCAAGCAATCTTCAACGAAAGCCGGTCGCTGCTCGAAAACAGTCTGCAATATCTTCAATTGATCGCTTGTCGCTCGATTGGAGTGTCGAGTTCCCCGGACATCGGGACCAAAGTCGCACAAGACTTGGATTTCTTGTACATCAGGCATTGCGTGGCTTGAAAACGCCTCCGTTGGGTGTTCAAGAAGATACAAAAGTACGTCCAGGTGGCACTCAGAAGCGGTACGATAGACCGCACGGTGCGTACAACCTTCTGGGCGATTCACCCGCAACCACTGGACAATCTCGAGATGTCCTTTTCCAGTTGCTTCATCCATTGCTGCTGGTCCAAACGTAGTCGGATAATGTGTGTGGAGCCACTTGAGAAAGTCCAAGTGGCCATTTTGTACAGCATGACGCGTTGCCATCTCGGAGCACCCTTCACTGCGATGTTCACGCAACCACTTCATCATATCAAGGTGGCCATTCTTAGCGGCTTCAGCCATGTCACGAACGGAAAATATACATGTACAGTTCTGCACCGCGTTTTCGACAGGGTGGACCAAAATCAAATCTACAAGGAACTCATTCTTAGGCGTGCATTTGACTTAAAATATGCTCAAATCCCGATCAGTTATCTCGATGTATCAGATACAGTCAGCGCGGTCACTTCCGACACGGGGGTATACCTATAACCTGTCGTTCATTTATAGAAACACGAAAATAATTTTAGAGAGGTCAGTTTGGGCGGGAAAATGGTAGGCTCTGAGCACCGCTAATGCATGCACTCGCATTCTTCGGCGCTCACTTTGCAATTAGGTAACCAAGCACGAGAACCATCATGGGCCGTTGGCTCAAATCGGCCACAAGAGGGCCGTTGTACGTATGGCCAAGGCCACGCCGTCCATGATTCAGGGAGGCTGGCTGCGTGGGTGGCGATGATGTGGGCGATCCAGCACTGACCAATGTGACCGCGCAGCACCTGCCACCCAACACAACCGCCTTCATCCAGCCAATGGATGCGGGCATCATAGCATCTTTCACGGCCGCATACAAGAAGCGGCAGCTTCGCTACGTCTACAACAAGCTGCGCGAGCCCGGCAGCATCAAGCAGGACCCCTGCGCGATCGACCAGCTCCAAGCAAAGAAGTGGAGCGACGAGATCTGGCGTGAAGTAACCAGAAAGGACACGATCAAGAACTGCTTTCGTCACACCGGTGTCTGCTATCTGGGCCCCAAGGACAAACCAGACGACATGATGAGTAGCAGCTACGGTGACGACGTACAAGTTGATGAGGTCATTCTTCGCTTGTCCAAGCATGGCCGTTTAGGATTTTAAAATCTTAACAGCAACAATAATACCTGTCCCTTTAGAAACTTATTTGTGTACCCATGTGTCGGAAGTGGGCGCGGTGTCTGTATATAATCGTGGAAGCCCCTTGCGATTTTTTACTATGGGGCACCGTACCCACTTTTATAGAAGGTGTGACGCATTGTGTAGGGCTTTTCCGGCCTATTGATTGGCTAATATGCGTTTCATCCAATTACAGACACCGGCTTTTTTTCGCCCAAAACACACTATCAGTAGACCGTATGTGTACCACACGAACATGCAAAGGGTGTGCAGACCATGTGGTATTTAGTCTACTCTAAATGGTAGCAAAAATTACGATTTGTGATTTGTAAGGCACAAACGTTCACAGAATCAGCTATACATTTCTTGCCGTTCGCCCACTATACCGGTATTAGAGGCTGACCGTTTTTTTGAGAAAAACGGTAGTGAAATACACGTAGTGTTGCCCACAAAACTTTTCGAGCACGAACGTGTTTTTCACTTCCGTCGAGCGGTAAGGTTGGGCCTTCTTACCGCTTTCTGTAATCCAAAAACACGTAGCAACAAAACACAAGAAGCGATGCGAACTAAGCGATTTTAGGCAAGTACGAGGTCAAATAACTGAGAAGGAATGAAGAAGACGTTACGATGGCTAAGTGCGCATCATGCTCGATATTTTTCACCCAAATGTGCTCCGACACCCTCGCTACGTGCTTTTGCTACGTGATTTTGATCGACGCTATCATTGAACCCAAGACTTCAGTAGAAAAACACGTACTAAAAGTCGGTATCGTTGGCATGTGTATTTGGCTACGTGTTTTTTTTTGCGGTGCTTCTGAAAGCCTCTTAGTGAACCCGAAGCTTCCTGTCACGCTTTATGCTATTGTCTATATGCCAGCCTAATCTTTGAATGTGCAGAATACATTGCACCACATCGTTGATCAATTCTCTGTGCATTGTACAGTCACGCCGCTATATGGTATACTCCGCATATAAGATACTACTTAAGTAAAAAAAGTATACAATATAATAACTGGAATTTATAGTAAATTGCACTTTACAGTGCTGTCAAAACAAACATGTGCGAGTTGCGATAGGTTCTCCACGTCTGGCCACAGGAAACGCCAATGCAGCCTCATTTGTGTTTGATGTCTCTGAGTTTTGTAGCGCATAATAAAGGAGTTGACTCTGCTTCGCGTCACGATTTTCTGGAACACGTTGAAACCTAACGCAAACTATCTAACGCTAACTAAAATGAACGTAGATTCTGAGCACGAATCCTTTAATTGATGCGGGACTCCCGTGCCATGAATAATATGCATAATGAAGTAGAGAGTGATGATAGTACTCAGTTTGGATGCTTGACAAAAATGAAGATACTACAGTAGAAGGGGTAGAAGTGTTTGGTCTTGGGACCAAACAAATCCTCCATAAGCTTATCCTAAATAAATTGCAAGCATGCAACACGTTCATGCTAGCTGATACAACGGAGAGAATCCAAATTTGTGACGCAGGGTGTGTTGCCTGACAAGTGGAGTAGATAAACCATTTATCAACGTGATATTTGATTTTACCGTTAGATAATGCTGAATGTGAAGTAATTATTTCTTTTTATCAGATACTATTTATCCCGGGTAAGTTTCAAGCCACAATTACCATCGGATTGCAAAATGTATGCATTATGTTAGTACTGTATTAGCCCCAGTTGGACTCCTGGGACGGACTCAGGATATAAAATCCAGGAAACAGTCACAACACTCTGCGATGGCCTCTGAGGACGAAATCTTCCACGACTAATATCGTATACAGAGAAATTGTTGTGTACTATTCCACGTTATAGATTGGATCGTGCCACAACAACAGAAAATCCACAGTATTGGTTTTTACACAGAAAATCAGCTACTTTTTACGTATTTTCGGTAACATATACGGTTTGAAGGTAGGGGGTAAATTCTTACAGAAGGAGTGTGAAAGTGAGGTCGCCGAATCCAGCCAATTTGCCGGCTTTATATTTGTAAATGCGTTCGTTACTCGCGCTTCCACGCCAGGTGGCTGGGCCGTCTCGCACGTTGTCATTATGTGAGGCCAAACATGTCTTCACAGTTGCGGTATTGGCCCAGCGAGGCGCCGATATTTTGGGGATTTGAGGGCCATGACATCCATTCTTATTTGAGACTGCGCAAAACAAAAGAATGCTAGTTAACCATTTGTTGAAGTGCGAGTTAAGCACACCACCGCAACGACGAACATCTCCTCTATCGATTGAGGCCCTCTGATAATTTTTTCATTCAGCCGTTGTCGAGAAACTGCCCGTTGAAAAAGTTGCCTCAGATTCGCCGGGTCGCAGGAATTTTTTTTTATTGGCTCCCTAAACGTCAAATTTCGCTGCGGATCGATTGAGCCTATTGTTGTAGCCGAATTCGAACTCCTTCAGTGCCAAAATTACATTTGAAAAATCAAAATCACAAATCACAGGTGTATATTTTGTTTTTAGAGATTTTTGTAGAGATTTTGGCAACAAGAATCATTTTGATCTGCGGGGGGCACCTGGTGTCAACTTCCACTCAGTTTCTTTGCGCGGATGCTTACTAGGTCGTGTTGGAGCCTTCTCCACCACGGTTTCATGGAGGTGAAGGCTCCGATTTGTAGTGCCGCAGTTGTCAGTAGGCTTGGTTTCACCGTCGGTAGCTCGAAGCATCCTGTGCGTCTCGTTGGCAGCCTTTGCTGCCGCTGCGGCAGTAGTACCATATTGTTATTCGTCCTAGCCGCTGCGACCCGGGCTTTTTGGACTCGGACAACCCAAGACCCACGTAGCCTTAGCCCACGTGAAGGTAGCAGGCAGGAGCGTGTACTCGGCGACGGAGTCCATGCGCTGTCTGCGCTTGCCTCGCCGTTGTACGGGTCGTCATCGCCAGCGCTTACCTCTGGCTCCTGCTGCTGAAGGGCTGCCAGCACTTTCACCGTCGATACACCCCTGCCAAATTTAGAGATTTGACAAAATCCCCCTGTTGAAAAAACCACTTAAGTACGAAAAATCAACGGTCAACTTCAAAGGCGATTATCTCGAAAACACGAAAATGTTAACTAGCATCAGTTTGTTGTGCGCAGTCTCATTTAGGAGTTATCATTTTCTGTTGCTCTAGCTAAACCAGATTTTTACATAGTAGGGGGGGGTTCATAATTGGCAAATGGTACAAAATATATTGTAGACTGTCGGACGAAGAAATGGTAGGAACACTTGCAAAATATGACACGGTTCAGAATTGAAATGGTCATCCATTTCATGCAAACTATCCGAAGTCCCCAGCATGGGTGGAAAGTCCCCGCTCGAGAGGGCGGCCGCTGCATGTGCTAAAGCCCCCCTCCCCCGAAAACGCACTGCAGCTAGACCCGGTATCTAGATGAAGTACACACGCGAACCAGTACATATACGACCTGACCTGCATTTTAGGTGTTCTCCACTGCAAGCCGCAGCTCAATGGCTGTAGTGAATAGCCAATACTTATTAGCGATACAAACTTCAACACAAAAAAGTGTATATGGCGCTCTGCTGCGAAAAAATCACGATTGACTGTAAAATGGCATGTGGATGGCTAACCATTTGGGGAAATTGTCGACCATCTCAAAAATGGTTTACCTCTGGAGGTGTTCCATTTCAGAGATGGAAATATTCGCCGACCATGAAAAATATGGTTGCCATCTCGGCAGGAATATGTAGGCAAAAAAGCTAATTCTGACCCCCTCTATTATATTCCATTTGGAATGCTTCACTAAACTATGTGTTTTAGCTTGAGCAACCTCCCCGCCGAGCGAAGCGAGGGGGCATTTCACGCGTGCTCGGCCTTTCCCTGCGCAAAAAGCCCCGCTTGCGGGGCTCTGCTCGGCTTGTTACTTTATAGTGGTGTCGAAAACGCGGTGCAGAACTGTATCTGAAAATCGAGTGTGTAGCCACTTGAGAGTTTCCAAATGTCCTTTTCCGGCTGCATGAATTTTCCATGTTTTGATGAGCATCTACCGGAACGTTGGCATCTAACCATTTAGCAACTTCGACGTGACCATTCTCAATTGGAAGATACAACTCAACTGGCCTGGATTTGGCTGCAAATGCCTTGTACAACCACTGCAGTACAGCGAGATGGCCATTTTCGGCTGCTGCATCAAATGCTTCAGACGAACAGCTAAGAAGTCGCTTCGAATGTAGCCATTGCAGCATCTGTAGGTTCGCTTCCTTAGCAGGAACATCCCCACCATGCGTTAATCCCATTGATTTTTCAAACAACCATTGAGCCACCTCCAAATGTCCCCCGTCAACGGCTTCGCGCATGGGATTATAACGAAATAAACCGGAAGGCACACTATAAAGCCACTGTACGACAGCTAAATGTCCGTTAGCAGCTGCCAACGCCAGTGCTGTGAAAAGATTATATCGATACGAACAATCATTGGCATAGTGACCTCTTCACGAATTTTTGAGCTTCGACGCAGTGCAGTCGTCGGTGCCCCACCCGAGTAACCACTTGCTGACATCCAAATGTCCGTAAGCTGCAGCAACTTCAAAAACATTATCGAAATCTGGGTACCATGGGCCACAACCATCCTGTAGATTCACCATCCAACGCAAGACATGAAGGTGTCCACCTTTCGCGGCTGCAAGCACCGCCTCCTTCCAATCTGGTGTCGTACGTGACGGAAAATACTAAAGCGTGGACTCTAGAGCTCCTGCCTGACATGCTGCGCCGAACGCCTTCTGCGAGGAAAGCGGACCCAAGAAATCATCGATAGTGTCTACCACTTGCAGAAGGCAACCCCCTTTGGTTGGGACCCAGTGCTGACACACAAACTGAGCGGCGGTGTGAAGGCACTTCATCCCTGCGTGAATTCTGAAATAGTTCTTCGGAAGGGGTCCCTGTTGATCTGTTGACATCAATCCACTATCGTCAAATAAGGGCGTCTTTGTTTCGTTTTGCCGTCCAGTTAAGTTAAGTCACCTCATAACGCGACTCGACCCTGATTGGCTAAACGGACTTCACCAGACGGGTTTTCTTTAACTACGTCCCTGACGTAGTTACTGTCTGGTGAAGTGTCGCTTCGAACGATCCCTCGCATGAGCCTGACAGAGGAAGCTGCAGTGCTTAGCGTGTGCAGTGCTGTCGTTGCGGCGGCTAACGCTGGCGCACTCGCAATAGAAAAGAAGGCTAAAAGCCTGTACTAATAGCGCGTCCGAAGAAGGACTTAAATGTCTGAATCAGACCAGACATGCGGCGGCTTTACTCTGTTCTTTGGAGGCCTGCCGCGCTTGGTCTGCATCTGGGTGCTCGGTTCGTCAGCTATTTCGCTCCGGTCCTGATCTGGTGCTACTATACAATATAGGCATCGTTGCCTGCTCACGCTGACCGGCAGCGTCTCCTGGAATGGCAGGTACGTCTCTGAAGACACGACGCAGTCGGCCTCTCCGCTCTCGCTTACCATCGCGTGCTTTGCTCCTCGAATGGGGGGGGAGGGATATAATTGGCTGCCCAAGCGACGCAAAACAAAGACCGCCAACTTTAACCAAATGGTTTCTCTTTAACTTCACCAGACAGAAGAGCAAAACAAAGACGCCCTAAGCATCAGACTTCAGGGATTGATGCCTACAGACATGAATCCAGTATCTAGCATTTAGCATATTTTTTGCTTTTGTTTTTAAATTTTAAGGAATCATATTTCTTGGCGATGGTTACCCGCTTTGTGCCCAGAACTTCCTTCAACGTGTTGCTCGAGTATGCCGTGATAACGCTAACTTTCACTCCGTTTAGTTGGTTTTACAATATTAGCACCTAGATGGATGGGTGCCATAACGAGAGGTTCAAATCTCCGGGCCTCGCGGCCTGGGCCACCGTAATTATACTCATATCATTGCTCGATGTCGAGAAACACCAGCATCTACTTCAACTTAGACCGAGAGAACCGACTGACATATAATTATTGAATTAAATTGAGCATCAGCCAGGCTGAAAATTATCTAAAAGTTTCAACAACTCAATTGGATCTCTGTCGCCATGAAGCAGACACAGTGCCTCCGCACAGCCACGTGGGTTGTGTGCAGAGATCGTCTCCCCGCAGCTGGAGGTTGGCTTCCGCATGTGGTGCGATGCATCGACGACTATTTGACTGGGAGTTTGAGCCACGAAGCTCTCACCGCTGCTTGCGAGGCTGGCGCATCGGAGCACACTTTGGAGTACATTCTTTGGAATACTGCTCCCGTTTGGAAGGAGGCAGTGAAAGCCGCTGTACGAGGCGGGTATATGCACGTGCTTCACTGGATGACTGAACGTGATGATGACCGCGGACCCTGGAAAGCAGATTTTGACTACACGCTCGAACTTGCAGCAACTCACGGCCATCTTGATGCGGTCAAGTGGTTATTTGAGCGGGGAATCGACTCGCACACGTTGCAAAAGACTGGGAAAGACTCGAAAGGATACATCGAGAAATGTTGACTATATGAACACTGTACCGCTGCTCCGTTGAATCGTGCAGCGGAACACGGATATGTCGAGGTGGTCAAGTGGATCTATGGGGCTCGAACGGATTTGTGCAGCATCGACTGCAGCCCAATGAACAAAGCAGTTGCAAAAGGGCATCTTGCCATCGCGCAGTGGCTGCACAGCGTCAAAGCTGAAGGTTGCTCTGCTGGAACTATCGACGAAGCTGCTAGGAACGGACATCTCGAAGTACTTCAGTGGCTGGATGCGAACCACCTTTTCACGTGTACACCGGCAACGATGTATCAGGTTGCTAGAATCTACCGAGGCTGATAAGTCAATCTCAACAAGGGTTTGTGCGGGGGCGCAGTATTGATAAAACAATCACGATCCTGAAGACCATCCTGGCACGCAGCAAAGCTGATCCACTGGAGGCCTGGACGGAAGCAGCAATGGTACTGTGTCTAGACCTACGTAAGGCGTACGACACGTTGGACCGAAATTTCATGCAGCAAGTACTACGACGGTATGGATTCTCCACAAAGTTCATCCGGGTCGTCCACGCAGGAACCACTGCACGGTTCTTGGTGAATGGGAGAACTTCGCAGGATTGGGTTGTGAACTCAGGGATACGGCAAGGGTGTCCTCTGGCGCCACTGCTATTCATTCTAGCTGTGGACACGCTGGGCCAAGCTATTAACAGGCATCCACAACTACAGGGTATTCCTGTTCCCGGGAGCAAAGCCAAACGGCACAAGTTCTCGGCATTCGTTGATGACAGTACAGTTTTCCTTAGATCAGCAAGTGAACTCGACACAGTTACGACCATTTTGAAGCAATTTGGAGACTTATCAGGTCTTCGAGTACAACCAAGCAAAAGCGTGATCATCGGCCTCAACACGGTGGGAGCGCCAACGAGGTGGCACGGCTTCCCGGTACAAGAACCAGGAGCTACTAGCCGTCAACTGGGATACTGGGTGGGAAATACCGCGGCGATAGCTGAGAACTGGAAAATCCAAATCGAGAAAACGCAACGCCGCCTAAGGATCGCAACTAAAATAGGCAACTCGATTGCTCAACGCGTCCAGCTGTTCAATGTGGTTGCGCTACCTGGGATACTCTTCAACGGAAAGCAGTTCGTTCCGCCGATAAACGTCATCAAACAATTAGTGAACCTCCAGAAACAGTTCGTGTGGAACGCGAAAACTGCAACTGGATCATGCTCTCACAAACTCAATCCTGCACTGGTGTTCACCCCTGTAAATAATGGTGGTTTAGGACTGCACGATATTACCCGGGCTCTGAGAGCCACCCGTGCGAATCTAGCTGAAAGGTGGCTGCAGGCACCACACGATGTGTACTCCGCAGCGTGGCATGCAGCGGCTCATCCTGACCAGCAAACTACGAATCTGTGCTGTATATTCCGTCCCACATCGGAGAATATGATCAAGATTGCGTTAAAGGAGAAGAATGGGCTACCCTGCATCTCAGCCCAGTGTCTAGGGAAACTAGAACTCTGGACGGCTCATTCCGGAATACTTGACGTAGCCAACATGAGGATTACCAACGTCCGAGATGCCCAAGTGCGCGATGATAGCATGGATACAAGCACGTGGATCAATGCAGACACGCTACACTTCACAACGCCAACCACCCCTCGGTCGTCCTCACTCCCACCCCATCCAGAATTCCTCCTTCAAGCACCTTGGGACAACAACGCCTATGTGCTAGATGAAAAAGGCAAGCCGCTCAGACAAGAAGATTATCCCAAAATCCGGTTATGCAGAATCAGTGATGTGATGGTTTTCGGAAGCAGAGAGAACTGCGAACTTTCGGTGCACAGTGTCCTGATTCGACCGCCCAGCACCGCAGCGAAACGAAATGCACGCCACAAGCAAAATATCCTAAGGTGGAGTGTGAATATCTTGCGAAGCGTGCCCTGGAACTTGTGGGGAATCAAGACAAAGCCGCCAAAACCGATTGCGCTACCAACCTTGCGGCATCAGCTGCAATGGGAGGTCCAAGATGAAGGAGAGCGACTCACCATGGCTGCAACACACATTCACACGGAGCGCACGACGGTGCTCCACCTCGCTCGAAATGATAATGGAATTACTTGGAGAATAACTTGGGCGGACCGAGATTTTCAAGAAAGTGACGACTTTCAGGAACTAACTGCGTGGGAACGTGTAGCTGGACTCACATTCGAATCAAGTCCCAGCACCTCGCTATACCCGTGGACAGTGTCACAAAGAACCTTGGCGAGAAACGTGCCCCAATCGCTACGAAAGCAACGAACTCAAGCATCCAGACGCCATCTACCGACTCAACTACATTCCACAGTCGTGAAACTGAGCGGGCGAGCAAACACATCGACTTGGACAAAAGCTGCAATGCAGCAGAGCCCAAAGCAGTTATGGGATCGGAATGGGCTCTTCACCGACTTTCAAAACTGGACTATGTATCGAATCGCGCTGGGCGCTCTAAACCTTCGTCACAGCGGGTGGCCTCACGATAGGGCCTGCCCTGACCCGGACTGCCAATGCCTCACCGAAACAATCGACCACATTTTGTGGGACTGCAGAAAAGCGGAGACTGCATGGCTGTCTTGGATCAACAAGTGGATGGGATACAAAATCCAACCATCTCAAGCAGCAGACCTTCGTGCGGCAGCAGCATCCAGGACAGCACCGCCACTCCAGAGTGCTTTCTTGGCGAAAGCTCAACTGTGTATTGGTCGGTGGACCCCACATCACACGGACGCGATGAAGCTTTTGTGGCGAATATGGGCAACGGTGACGCCAGCTTTACTCTGGAGGCTTCGCAATGACGCAATATTCAAGGAGAAAATAACCAACGAAAGAGAGACCACGGCGGCCATCAAGACCGCAGGAGACTACCAGGCACGAGCGATTGCTAGTGCATGGAAACAACACCCAGCAAAGCAAATTCAAGGCGCATGTCTTGAAATCTGTAACAGCATTATGATGGCGCTGGACGAAGACGATGAAGCTCCAAGCCTCGATGTCTGGAACATCCACTTCAGCACGCACACCACTGAGGACAAGTTGACCACGGGAGGATGGGTCCTCTATCACCAGATGGCTGCTCAACTGTGGATTCCCAGAAAAGCAGGAAGTCTCTACATGGGACCAACAAATACCCCGACGGAAGCCGTGGCACGAACGCTGAACCAAGGGTTGGCAGAGCTCAGTGCGATGACAACCCCGGCCTCAACGTATCTCCGCATTGACGGCCTCGACAAGAAACTACAAGTGCAGCTCCAAAAACTCACGACCGACAATCAAGAAAAGGGTCCAGTAGCCGCACTCGCCAAGGACTTGGGCGCTATTTTCTCAGTACAGTGGGGTACACCTGCTGGAACTGCGCTTCGAGCGTCTAAGTTGCTAGCAAAAACAAGCACTACGATCATCTACGATACTCACAGCACCGGAGCAGCTTTGATCCCAAACTCCATGACAAGAAAAACGATTGCAGACTCCACACCCCAGCAGCAAAAGCAACAAAACTACTCAAAGACGGTCGACATACAGACACGTCTCACTACATATCAGGCTTCTATAGGTCAGTGAATTAAGCTCAAATAGAAGGCCACTTACCACCTTAAATGTATCAGGTTGCTGGAAAGGGACATTTAGAGGTGGTGAAATGGCTGCACCGAGCACATCACGAATGCTGTTCGTATGAGGCAATGGGTCTGGCAGCAAGCAACGGCCATCTAGAAGTGGCCGAGTGGCTTTACGATAACGTGTACAGGAAGTGTCAGAGCTCCGTTGTACTGTACATGTATCCATGGATGCTTTGCGTCCAGCTGAGGCGGGGCGTTTGGACGTGTTAAAATGGATGCATGAACGCTTCCAGATACACGGTTGTAATGCCATGGACGCCGCTACAACAAATGGCCACATGGAAGTTGTCACGTGGCTGTACGAAAATTGCAATGATGGGTGTACCGCGCTCGCAGCGTTTAGTGCTGCACGCGATGGACACTTGGACGCTCTTAAATGGTTGCACACGCACTACCCGGACATGTTAGAGCCAGGGTTATACGATATAATCGGTCGAGCTGCGGGGAATGGTCATCTCGATGTTGTCCGGTGGCTGCACGAAAATCGTTTGGAACGAGGTCAAAATCATGCGATGTACTCGGCCGCTACGAATGGCCACCTCGACATATTCCTGTATCTACTTGAGCACCGAACTGAAGGCTTCTCGAGCGATGTCTTTCACGATGCGCAAGATATCCAAGTGTTGTGTCACTTCAATTCAGATAACAGAGGATATCGAGGCTCGAATCGCGCAACTAGCGATCAACTGAAGCTGCTGCAGACTCTTTTTGAGCGACGCCCGACTTTCGTTCAAGATTGTTTGCGGAATCTAGCGTATGTTGCATGCACTACAGGAAACATCTCAATTCTGAACTGGGTGAACCAGTTTGGAATCGAGTTGAATTCGACAGAGCCTATCCGTGATGCTGTCGGTCGCGGCGACGTCAAGATGTTGAAGTGGTTTTTCGAGAATGGGTTTGAGATTATAGATTCAGATCTGCTCGAGTTGGCTGTTGAAATCAGCGAGCTAGGAGTCGCTCGTTGGTTGTGGGAGCATGGGCATGATGCCGACTCACTCGAGCTGGTCAAAATTGCTGCGAAAAAAGACATACCGACAATGCGGTGGTTGGTTGAACATGGTCCGCCACTTGACTTGCTGACAGCAACAACTTTGGTTTTGGAGAACCGTCACATCGAAATAGCTATATGGGTCTCAGGGGATGTCCGAAGACACCTCGTCCTTGAAGCACTGCACAAAAATGACCAAGAAGTTGTATGGTGGATTCTTGCGCACACGCTGTTTGAAGACGAAAACACCCAAAGGAGCATCCGTGATGCCATCCCGAGTTGTTCGAAGGATGTCCAGCAGTGGTTTGAGGAGAATATGATTGAAGTTGAGGCGTGTCGTTGGTGTTTTTCGATGACACCCAAGAGACAGAATGAGGGAAGTGGAGCGACAGGTTTACCCAGTACGAAGCGACGACGTAGTACTGATTAAGAGTTGGTTTGAAGCATCACCACGAAACAGGATTAAAAAAAAACAAAAGAAAAAACAAATGCTTGATCTACATTTACTTACTTACGTCTACAGTGTAAAATGTGTTCCATGTAAGCTATAGCCTCTTGGACTTGGCACAAGAAAATAGATAAATTTGGATAGATGACGGACAAATTGCTTGTCGATTTTCTGTTATTAATAATAATACTTGTACATAAGACTATCAGCATCTCAAGTCCGTCGATATGACAGAAATTGACAACTTGGCCACGAGCGCACGCTACAATCAAGTTCGAGTTGTTATGAAGCAGACGTTGCGTACATCCACGACGGTCGTGTCTGAGAGCAGATTTTCCTCAACTGGGGGATGGCTTCCGCATGTGTTGCGATGCATTGACAACTGCTTTGTGGCTTGGGTGGTCAAGCCACAAAGTTCTCACTACGGCTTGCGAGGCTGGCGTCTCGGAACACACTTTTGAGTATAGATTTGGAAACCTGGAAAGAAGATTTCGACTACATGCTCGAACTTCCTTGCTTGAGCGATAAGTGATTGAACCGACTTGCCCATTAGTGATTGAACTGATTTGACCATCAGCACAAGGGTTTTATACGCTACAATCGAATTCCGAGTTGCCATGAGCAGGCGTTCCTTATCTGGTCAGCTACGCGTGCCGTGTGTGAGAGCCGACTTTCGACAACGGGAGGTTGGTTTCCTCATGTGATGCAATGCATTGACGACTACTTGACTGCGGGGTTAAGCCACGAGGTCCTCACCGCTGCTTGCGAGACCGGCGCCTCGGAACACAGATTAGAGGATATCCTTCGGAAGACCGCACCCGATTGGAAGGAGACAGTGAAAGCTGCCGTACGAGGTGGCCATATGCACGTGCTTCGCTGGATGACTGAACGTGAAGACGGCCGCGGGCCCTGGAAAGCAGATTTTGACAACATGCTAGAAGTTGCAGCAAGCCACGGCCATTTAGATGTAGCCAAGTGGTTAATTGAGCGGGGAATGGAATGGCACGCGTTGCTGAATACTGGGAAGTGCACAAAAGGAAATATCGAGCAGTATTGGCTGTATGATCACTGCACGACAGATGCGTTGAATCTGGCTGCGGAACACGGACATCTCGAGGTGGTCAAGTGGATCTATGGGGCTCGAACGGATTTGTGCATCAGAAAATGTAGCCCAATGAGCAAGGCAGTTGAAAACGGACATCTCGCCATCGCGCAGTGGCTACATACCGCAACAAGCGAAGAGTGCTCACCTCACGTCATGGACACAGCAGCTAAGAACGGGCACCTTGAAGAACTGCAGTGGCTGGATGCGAACCACCTTTTCAGGTGTACCAAAGCTGCGATAGTACTAGCTGCCGAGAACGGACACTTGGAGGTAGTGAAATGGCTGCATCAAGTTCATCACGAGTGCTGTTCCTCAGGAGCTCTGCGCAGAGCGGGCAACAGTGGCGATCTAGAGCTGGTCGAGTGGCTTTATGCAAACATTCACATGAACTGCCATCCCTACATGCATTTGGATACGACGACTGCAGCTAGCCGTGGATGTTTGGACGTGCTAAAATGGATGCACGAACACTTCCCCGCGTCGTTCCGTAGCGATGACATGGATGCTGCTGCAAGCAATGACCACCTGGATGTTATCACGTGGCTACATGAGAATCGACGTGAGGGGTGTACGGCGTCAGCAGCGTGCGGTGCAGCAAGAAATGGGCACTTGGACGTTCTCAAATGGCTCTACACGCATTATCCGAAAACGTTTGTGATAGATTTCTCTGACGTAGTCGATCGAGCTGCGGGGAATGGACATCTCGAGGTTGTCCGGTGGCTGCACGAAACTCGTCCTTACCGAGTTTCAACTCATGCGCTGCACTTCGCCGCTGCTGAAGGTCACCTTGACATATTCCTGTATCTACTTGAGCACTTAAATGAAGGCTTCTCGGGCGATGTCCATCGTGACGCGCGCGGCATCAAACTTTGGTACCACTTTAATTTAGATGACAGTGGAGATCGACGGTGCAATCGAGCCACTAGCGATCAATTGAAATGCTGCAGACCATTTTGGAGCAACGGCCTGCTTTCGTTCGAGATTGGCTGCAGTATCTAGTTCATCTTGCGTGCAGCAAAGGCAATGTCGCGATTCTGGATTGGGTGAGTCAGCTTGGAATCGAGTTGAATTCGACAAAGCCTGTGCGTGATGCTGCCAGTCGTGGCGACGTGAAGATGTTGCAGTGGTTTTTAGAAAATGGATTTGAGATTACAGATCAAAATCTACTCAGGAAGGCAGTTCTAACCGGCCGACTGGAAGCCGTTCACTGGTTGACGAAGCACGGGCATGACGTGAACTCCGTCAAGTTGACCACAGTTGGCTACAACATGCCGATATTGCGGTGGCTGGTTGAGAATGGGCCACCAATTGACTTGTCGACCGCAACGAAATTAGTGTTGGAGAAACATCACGTCGAGATTGCTTGGTGGGTATCGGAGGATAACCGGAGGCACCTGGTGCTTGAGGCACTGCACAAAAATGACCGAAACGTTGCCTGGTGGATTCTCGCGCACACGCTCTTTCAAGACGAAAGCGCTCGACGAAGCATCCGTGACGCCATCCGATGCTGTCCGAAGGATACTCAGAAGTGGTTGGAGGAGAGTATGAGTGAAGTGGAGGCTTGCGGTTGGTTTTTTGCTATGGCAACCAAGAGGCCGAATGAAGAAAGTGGGGAGACAGGGTTGCCTAGTACGAGGCGAAGACGCCATGTTCAAGTTAAACAGTTTAACCCTTACATTTAACGTGTTAGATGCGTTGCATGTCACATGTCACTTCAAGATGTACCAAAATGGTTGGATTGCTGCCTACAGAGAAGAGTTGATTGCTACAGTACGCCACCGCTCAGTTTGTGTGCCAGCATCGATGACAAATTTGATAATTATCTGGTAGCTGCTGCTTCGCACGATTTTGCCAAGTGTTTTTTTAGTGAGGTACCGACTTGCACACTTTGTGGGAGCTGAAAAAGCCGACTCGAGGTTACTATGCCCTGGCTTGGTCGTATCAACATCACAGGACTGGGGTTAGCAGCTGCAAACGGGCATTTAGTTGTCGTGTAGTGGGTCATGAAGGGCGACTTTTTAGCATTTTCTGCTGATTCCACGCACAAAGCCGTCGCAAGGAGGCATCTGGAGGTGGCTCAGTGGTTGTTTGAAATTAAAGTAGGAGAAATGTCAACGCACGCCGTTCCTGCTGCTGCTGAGGAAGGGAACGTACAGGTACTGCAATGGCTTCTTCGTTTTACGACTCGCGCAGTTGATCAAATAGCTCAAAATGGCTATCACACCGTACTACAGTGGTTGCACATCACGGATGTAGGCAAATGCAACTAAATTGTACCTTCCAACTAAGTTCACACGTTGAAACATATATCTAGCCCGAAAAACATTCTCTGAAAGCCATTGCGATATCTTCACGTCGCCGCGACACGGATATATTCTCGCGAAATTTTTCATGAAGTATTCTAGTACTGCGGTGCGGGTACATCATTGTTGTGATGATGTATCCCTCGAGAGTGGATTTAATGTAATGCTAGCGCAAACCTACTCCAGATTCAGGAACGTGAATACGCGGCTTATTGTGGACTGAGGTCGCTGATTCTACCCTCCCATCTATATGACTACGTACTTGGGGCAAGTAACAAGCTAATGTTCCAAATAACTACTGCGCGAACACTCGATGGGTGCGAGTCACTGACGACGAAATGATTTCGGTCGGACCGTGAAGGTCAAAGCTAGCGGCGCTGGCTGGCGCCCATCGCTCTCCCACCTACCAAGGGTCCACAGATCTACCTCATATGAAAGGCGTTCTACTTCAAAAAGCTGCGGTGGGTCATGTTCGAACGTTATGGACATCGACTGCGGTCGGAGTCACAATTTCCCTCATACGAAATGCGTTCTAAAATGTCCAAACATGCCACCGCAGCGTTTGTAAATTAGAGCCACAACTGATTCAGACTGACTTGGATACAAGATACGAGAAAATGCCGAATTTATTCATGCCTTTCGTGCAGATGCAGCTTCAGTACCAACGTGCAGTTGACCACTAAGTATCCAACGCGCACCACGAAATAACTTACAGAGAATCTCAACGTTCGCATTCCACATTATCCTCCAAACCGCTCGCCGCAACGTCGTCGCTTCGAACTGGGTAAACCTGTTTTCTCAGCGAGTAAAGGTGACTCGTGCAGTTGGGTTATTAGTGCAGCGCGAGCCAGCATCCGCGACGACATTGTCACAACCCGGAATGTGCGAGGCAGAGAACCGGAGACCATGCTCAACTTCCCAGTATCCAAGAAGGCGGATGAGAGTTTGGGCACGGGTGTTCTTGGAGGCCATTTTATTTTGCCACGATACCGCTGATGTGTTGTCAACACGGAAATGTATGTGGGCTGGAGCACGGTGCCGATTCTCGGGGTGCCGCCAGAGATGAGCCCATGCGTGGACCGTGAAGACGCATGCAAGAAGTTCACGGTAGTTGATGTCAAACTCGTTGATGTTGTCTGCATGGAATTCAGAGATGAGCGATTTCTCCCGGGAGGAGAACTCATATACGAGTGCTCGTCGGTGAGTCCGATCGACGGCACATAAGCCGGTGTCGGATGCGTCAGTTTCGATTGTAAAATCCGCAGGAGGGTGTGAGTGGAAGTATTCGAGAGGGACCCCATTCAATATGGGTGAGCTGAGGATATGTTGCCACCAGATCAAGTCTTGCCTCATGAGGTCTGTTGTGGTTACGGAAGACCAGCTGTGTAGTGTGGACTCAGCCTGCCGGAGGCGCTGTAGGAAGGGTCGTGCAGGTCTGATGCAGGTGGCAACATGCCGGAGACTACCCAGGAGGGATCGGTATTGTTTACGGGTGAGGGATGCAGCGTTGAATGCCTCCGCCACCAATACTTGGGCTTTTTGGATTTTCTGTTGCGGGATTGAGACTGTGCCTCGTGTGGTATCGAACAGGAGGCCAATAACTTTTTGTGTGGTAGCCCAGTGTGTAAACTTATCGTCATTTACAGCATCCGGTCCGAGTACGATCGTCATTGCTGCCCGTAAGGACTGCTCAATATCGGTGCAGCTCGTACCGATATCTGCAGAGACGCACACATGATCGTCCAACCAGTGGTAGTTGAAGAACCCCGCGGGGTGAAATGTGTTGGCGGTTCGGCCGAGGATGTGAGCGATAGCGTTGCCTGCTAAGCCGTAGAACCCCGGTGATCCGGCCCATCCAAAACACGCAGATAAATCAATGACTAGAGCATTATCTTCGGGAATGGTGCCGGCGAATAGATGAGCGCTTTTGCTGTGAACGCCAAGATTACCGAATGCGGCTGCAACGTCCCCGAGGAGGATTTTGATGTCATGTTGTGGGAAGCGAGATGTTTGGTTTAGGATTTCTTTGGCGATCGCATCGCAGTGCTCGTACTCCGCAGTGGGGAGCGTGGTACGGTCAGTGTGGTCATTGATTGAGGAACCCTCCGGGAACGAGAGGTCGTGTATGGTGCGGCCGGAGATGTTTGGATCGTCACTGCCATTGTCGACGATGCCAAAGGGACTTAGATACACCTCTGGCCAGAGAGCGAGTATGTCTAGATCTAGGACGATACAGCGTCCGAGGTCCTGTTCCTTACGAATGTTTTTGCGTAATATGTTGATACGGTCACTAGCGGAAGGATGGTTCCGAGGGGGTGTCGTCTGGTGGGGAAGTGGTGAGGTTAGCGAGACCTGTATGCCTTCGCGAGCCACGGCTAGGAGGGCCTCCAGCTGAGGGTAATTTCTGCACTCCTTGCTGATTAAGGCCGGTAGCATGTTTTTGTTGGGTCGATAATCAGATTCGGTTTGGCCCCGGAGTAGCTCCACAACTGTAGGGAGGGAACATTGAGTTCGTCGCACATACTCACATAGTGCCGTTTTGAGGGGCTGGTTTAAGAGGTAGTGCGGTGCTGATTGGGGACCCCGCGTAGTGGGGAACGAGGAAGACGGGAACGTAAGGCTGACCGTGGTGAATGCCGTTTGAAGGGTTTTGATGCGGATATCGTGCCACAGTGCTGCTCTGTGCCGGCCTCGTAATTGCAGTTGGGATGTGAGTAGGGCCGAGGAGGCGGCGCGCTTACAGTGCTTGATTGAGCGTGGAGGGCCTGGTGTCGTTGTCGGCATCGTAGGTGTCGGGCTATGCCTGACCATCAGCGATCGGTGGGGATGCAAGTGTGGTAGTGCTTGACTGGTCGGATAACCGCTCGGTGGAGGAACGTTTGATTGATGTTTAGGATGCTGTGTAATAGGGGGTATCGCATTGGCCCCTGGCCCCGCAGGTATTTGTGTGGACTGTAATACGGTAACGCCTTCGGTGAGGGTGGTGGGTGTATGAGCACGCGTGTGGGGTTGGTGAAGTGATTGTGATGTGCGCAGGGCCGCTGGTATGCTTTCGCAGCGTGATGCCGGCGGGCGGGTGTGGTCCGTGTGTGGCCGTACCGGCGGTGGTGTGTTGGCCACGCTCGATAGATTGGACTCGCGGGAAATATGAGTAAAGGAATCATCGCTAATATTGGCGGTGTTAATCCCGATATATGACCGTAGCATAGGTGAGTCAGCCTCGCCACGGCCCCGTCAGTTGCGGCGGGGGCCGTAGTGGCCGCGGCGGTTGGAGCCGTATTGGCGATTGATGTACGCCTGGAGATCGCGAGGTAACGGGGAGTCCCATCTGTGTGTGCGGTTTGAGTACGCGCATTTGTCCCGAGAGCCCCCGAAGCACATACCCCCGCCGAAGAAGCGAAGGCAAGGCTCTGTGCTGTCGGCCCGGCGGGGGATCTGCTGCCGGATGTGGTCCGGCATTGTTGGAGGTCGGGTGGATGAGGGGCGCCGTGGTGGAGCGGACCCGAGTTGGGACGCCGAGTTGGCAGTGCCGGGCGCGGGGGGTGTTTGGAGGGCGAGAAGCCACTCAAGCGATTTGTATTCGATGGCTGCTGTCGCCGCGCGGAAGTCGCGCCACCAGGTGGGTGTATCCGTAGCGAGATGACCGACCGCCCTGCCCAGGTACACGTTAGCGAACTGCATGGTGAGGGTCACACGATCCGGGGTGTTGTTAGGGTCCGCCGCCTGGTTGTCCGTCACGAATCTTCGGAGTTGATCCAGCAGGCTTATCATGTGTGGATACCAGAACGCCGAGCCAAATACGCTAAGTCCACTCAGCGCCAGTAGGATCACGTCGTACGAGGAGCAGGTCGCGGGTGGTTCAGGGGGAGGGGTCACCGAACTGAAGTCCATGGAGAAGTTTGCATTATTGGAGCTGCGCACCAAGCGCTCACTGGCTGATAGTGGGGTGAAATGTCTGATTGAAAGTCCTTGTGATCCAATTCGAACACCATACAAGCCGGTCGCCGTCGCATTTGACACGTCGAAGGGGATGGGGCTGGCTGCATTTCTGAAAGACATCACTGTATCAGTAGGGGGGGGGGGGTGTACATACCATCGGTCTGGGACAGGTTCTGGATACTCCGGTAGGCGGCCAGGATGTGGGTTGGATGCGGGTTGTAATCACCTCGGCCGCGGATGTTGGCCGCTGGTGGAAAGCTGGAGCAACGTAGTTCTCGACGTTGTACCGGCGGGAGCTCTCCGCTTGGAGTCGGGACCGTGCGATGATGCCTGTACGAAAGACGTCTGACGTCGACAACTTCGCAGGAAGAGCACCAGGTGCATCTGGCAATACAGCACTGGGACCAATCGGCAGCAGGGCCGAAGTGTGACGAGCGCCAGGCGCGACAGTGTCCGTTGTGTGGGCGTCAGACGCACCGAGATCCACGGGGGCTGTGCCAGAACGGAAGACGTCTGACGTCGGTGACCTCGCAGGAAGAGCACCAGGTGCCTGACGCGAGGCAACTGGAGAATTTTCCAGAGTGGCCAGTTCGCAGCCGCCCAGGGTGCAGAGCCAGAGAATGTCGAATGAAGATCTGGATTCAGGGTGGTACAAGAACGGTACATTCGAAAGTGCTGACTGGTTGAAGATCGCGAGGACGGTTACTCGGAACACGTATAGGCTCACAGGCACGGAGGCGCCCCACCCGAAGCAAGGATTCGGGATGGAGTCATAGCGCCCAGTCCGGCCACCGACTTACCTTTGCGGCAGGTACCCGTATGAAGGGGCCAAACGCTCCCGGTAGAACGTATCCCGGAAAGCGGCCTGCCCATACGAGCCTAATGATCACCCAGTGCCTCAAGATCAAGATGCCCGAACGACATTGCAGAAGCCCAGATGAAGGACACCCTGAAATGACCAAGATACCACCCCGGATGGATGTCACCCCGGATGGATGCCATTCCGGATGATAAGTGTACCCAACTACAATCCGACCAATCAACGAAGCCCCAGGGGCGTGCCAAATCAGGCACCCATGCGAACATGAGACCAAGATCCGGACAGTGCTACGCCTAAGCCAGCGATCTTCGAGACAAGCCAATCAAGTGGCGACAGCACGCTAGTGCACGAAGTGCGATTGCTCAAGGCTGCAGCCAGTGCAAGATGAGTGAGCGGCCCTCCGCGAGTTCAACATGATCCCAAGTATACTGAAACTCAGTCATCCGGGAGGAGTGCATGCGATTCGAGCAGAGGAGACCGCCGAAAACCAGATACCAAGAAAGAAAGAAAGAAATGATAGCCAAAGAGAGAGAGAGAGAGATAAGAGATAATCAGAGTTTGTTTTGCCTTCCAGAGCCCAAGTGGACTTCATCGCCATTTGCCATTGACCCGGGAGAGTATATTCGCCGAGGACGACGACGCCATATTTCTGCTACCCAAAGGAGAATCCAAAGGAAGGTCCGGGAGCCGCGTAAACCAACGGACGTCCAAGGTCGTGCAACCGCACAAGGAACTCTCACCTACACGCTTCAAATCAAATTGGGTACCCAAAAAGACTGCTTTCGGGTTGGTCTACCCATTTCATATCCCTAAATTGCCTGTGGACACTCGAAAGAGGACCCTTGTAGTTCGCACGAATGAAGCGCAATCAGACTTGACCTTGGGTCTTGAATGCAAAATGCAGAGTGTTCTCCAAATTAGACTCGTACACTATCTCCTACTCAGTGCACTTAGCTCACTCGGACTGGACCGCTCCACAGAGGTCCACGAAGGGGATGTGACTTGCGTGTACCGCTCCTACCGATCCACGAAGGAGATGAGGATTGCGCGTACTGTGATCGCCTGAGTCCGGGTGACTGACTGCGAGTGCGCTGCTTGTCCATCGTCTGCAGCCGCGAACAACACCTCCCCCACAAGCAGCGCACGAGTACGTTCACTCAGCGCTCGAGAGGCCACACAGGCCACACTTGCGTGTGTGTTGTCCGGGAGCGAGAGCTTTCGTTAGGAGGTCTGCCGGCATTTCGCCCGTGGGCGTGTAGTGCACGGCGATCTTCCTCTCCTGCAGTAGACCCTTTGCAGACTTGAACTTCACGTCGACAGTCTTGGACTTCTCGCTGAGCCCTTGACGCTTGAGTCGAGCGATAGCAGGCTGGCTATCCATGGCGAGCACGAGCGGCACCTTCTTCCGTAACACTTGTTCTACGATGAGCTGCACCAGCTCTGCGTCCTCGATCGCGTCGTCCGCGGCCACGTACTCAGCCGCGGTGCTGGACTTGGTGACGATGGTCTGTTTCTTACTTGTCCAAGTTACGGGACACCCGATGAGAAACACCACACGGCCAGAGATGGACTTGCGATCGACTTGGTCGTTCGCCCAATCGGCGTCAGAGGCCACGGTGATGTAGTCGTTGTTGGGCTGCAATGTTAGCTGCATAGTTCGCGTGCCGGCCAAGTATCTCATGAGGTACTTGGCCGCGTCCCACGCGACCTTCCTGGGCTTCGCGTTGTGTCTCGCGAGTTGGCCGACTGCGAAACTGGCGTCCGGCCTCGTCACGCGGGCCACGTAAAGTAGTGCTCCGACAGCTTCGCGGTATGGCATCCTCTTCATCATGACGGCCTCGTCTTCAGGGATCTCATTGTCGATCAAGTCGAGCCGAGTGCCGGGGACCATCGGCGTCTTCACAGGTCGCGCGCCATCCATCGCGAAGCGATGCAACACCTCGTCCACGTAGGACGCCTGCGACAACAGCACGGTCGACGGGCTTGGACGCTCGACGCGCATGCCGAGGAACTGGTCGGGCGTGCCCAAGTCTTTGACATCAAACTTCAGACTGAGTGCGACCATCAGTCGCAGCACTTGTTCCTCGTTTGCGTGTGCCACTAGTAGATCATCTACGTACAGACATACCAAAAGCAGTGAGTCGTCAATGTGCGTGAAATACAGGCAGGGATCGGCTTCCGTGGGCACCAGCCCATAGTCCTTGAGAAATGCGTCGATCGCTTTATTCCACTCGCGGCCTGCTTGTCGGAGTCCGTACAGGGCTTTGCGAAGCCGCCACACCTTGCCACGCTGCTCTGGGGTCTCGAATCCTGGAACTGGACGCATGTAAATCTCCTCCGGGAGATCCGCCTTCACGTACGCAGCCGGCACGTCGGCCTGTCGTACCACCAACTGCAACTTGGCGACAATTACGAAGAAGATGCGTACCGTTGCGAGAGCTGCCACTGGCGCGTAAGTATCAAGAAAATCCAGCATGTACTGCTGACGATCACCTCGGGCACACAGCCTGGCCTTGAACTGGATGACATCACCGTTGGCTCCAGTCTTCACGCGAAATTGAAGTGTGTGGTCGAGCACTGACGCACCGGGAGGCAGATCCACCCACTCGAACGTACCATTTGCGAACAGAGCCTTGATCTCCACCTCGATGGCTTGACGCCACTCAGCCCACTGCGGTGATCTCTGAGCCTCCCGCAGATTGAGAGGTTCACGGAGGACCTCCCCCAGAACCACGAAAGCGGCAGCGGCGAAGGTTGACTGGTCAGCGATGCGACGAGATCGGTGTTTGGCGGTAGACTGCGACTCGTGAGTAGCATCGTCATTTCGGCTCCTCGCTCGCCGCTGGTCTCGTTCGTCGTGCTCGTCACCGCTGTCTGGGGCAAATTCATTTGGGTCATCGTCTCCAACGTCCTCCAGCTCGTGGTACATCCGGTCAATCAACTTGGCACTGTGAGCCTCGAAGACTGGGTGACCTGATCCTGGCAGATAGATCTGATATCCTTTGACCTCGTCAGCGCAGCCGACGAATGCTCCGAGCTGACCGCGCGTGTCGGAGAACCGCTGGTATTTGATTCGGATCTCCTCTGGGATCCGGGTCGACACAGCTTGTCCAAAGATCGGCACCTTGCTGACGTCCGGTTTTCTTTTGAAGATTTTCTCGAATGGGGTCACGGTCTCCCCTCGGCGAGGGATCCTGTTCCGGAGGAAGGCCGCATGTTTTAATGCATCACCCCACATCAGATGCAGCAAGCCTGAGTCTGTAAGGATGGCTGACGCCATTTCCGTCACTGACCGGATTGCTCGTTCGGCCACACCGTTCTGGAAAGAACTGTAGCGAGTCGTGTGCTCTTGCCACAGGCCTTCGAGCTGCACCAGACGACGAAAATCCTTGTTAAGAAACTCGGTACCTCCGTCGGTTCTGATGACTTTGATGTCAGTTGCCGGTACTTCGGCCTGGCGTTCGATGAGCTTTAGGAATGCGCGGACCTTTGACGTTGCCTCGCTCTTCTTCTTAAGCAGATACACGTGTAGGAAGCCACGCCAGATGACTACCATGAAGTATCGGTGGCCGTCACGTGTCTTCGCTAGGGGGCCACTGAGGTCTGCGTGCGCAACTCCGTCTTGGAACTCGTTGCTGCTTGTTCGCTCCGCCGGTGGCGCGTGCTGCAGAGACTTGGTAAGTGCGCATACTACACACACAGGTGGCTTGGCTCCAGGCTTGATGTTCAATCCCCTGATGGTCTTGTTCGCAGCCATCCACTTCAAAGTCTTGTAGTTCATGTGCCCCATGCGCCGATGCCATGTCTCGAGGTCGCGACCAAGCACGGATAACGCATAGGCTACGACGTTACCGGCCAATGCCAGCGAGCTTTCGGTAGTGAGCACTGAGTACACGCCATCTTCTTCACGCGCGATGCACCCTACGCGCTTGCGATTTCCGCGGAACACCGTGCATCCGCGAGTCGTAATCTCCACATCGTGTCCAGTGCGGATGAGGGTCGAGATTGAAAGCAGAGTCTTGGGAAAGTTTGGCACGTAGTAGACATTATCAAGTACGAGTTCCCGCGTGGAGAAGCCGCCTTTACCATCATCTACGATCGTTTGGATCTTCATCCTTCCCTTGGCTCGAGCCACAACCGTGCGACCGTCAGCGACCTTGATCGCGAGCGCTTGGCTCGTGCTCGTGGTCACGAGGTCTTCCAGTCGGCCCGTCAGGTGGTGAGACGCGCCCGAGTCCAGCAGGACTGGGCACCACCTGACGCCAACCCCTCATTGGTCATCCTTGTTCTCGTCCTCGGCTTCGACGTTGAGTGCCGCGCCTTTGCCAAACTCACCGGACTTGTTGCCTTGCAAGTAAGTGCGGCAGAAATCAGCAGTGTGGCCTGTCGCCCCGCACTCATAGCACTTGAACGAGCTCTTGGAGTTGATGTTCGTGGGCTTTGGCTTCTTCTTCCTCTCCACGATCGCAGCGTGGGCTTCCGCAGGACGTTTCTTTGAGTCCTTGGTGTTCTTTGTCGTTGCCTGCAGCGGCTTCTTGTTCGCAGGCTTCATCATCTTGTACTTTGATGTGGGCGCAGCAGGAGGATGCGCAGTCTTTGCTTTCTGGCGGTCTGGGAGACGTCCGTCAGTTTCAGCCTTGCGCGCCAGCACGGCCACTGAGACCTTCAGCTGCTCTTCAGGCTTCTCGTCTTCCAGGCTGACCTTCGTCTCCAGAAAGTCCGTGAATTTTGGGTATGCGTTCCGCACAAAGGCGACGAGGGCGTGGCGCGCATTCGCGGGAACCGCCTTTCCACCTTCCAGCGCATCCGCCATCTGGAGAAGCCGGTCTGCGAACTCTCTGTACGTCTCGTTCCAGCGCTTTCGTTCCTTCTTGATGCGCTCAGCGATGTCCACGCCGAGCAGGATCGGCCTGAATTCGTGCATCAGTGCATTGGCACCGTCAGAGTAGGATGCCGCGGGGTTGGCGGCACGCCAGTCGCGATACCAACGACGAGCCATGCCCGTGAGATACATCTTGAACACAGCTTTCTTCGCGTCCTCACTCCACACCTGACCTGCGAGGACCTGAGCATCGTCAATCTGCTCATCAAGTTCCTCGCAGAACTCACGGGCCTTGGCATCGAAGTTTCCAGACGCAACGGTACCGTCAAACCGTTCCACCTTGATATTGCGCAAGTCGATCTTGTCTGCTCGCTTCCTCAGCACGCCGGCGTTGACCTCGTCGGCATCCCCGTCGGAGTCGGCGTCATCGTTCGGTTCTTGTTCTGGCTGTTGCTGCGAACGTTGACTTCCGTCGTCGCCACGGTTCGCTCCAAAGGCAGCAGCCAGAGCAGTAAGCGCAGGGCCGACGCTGGCGATCTGGGCGATGATCACTGGGTCGAGCGCGGCGGCGTTTGCCGGGGCTTGATGCTGCGCGGCGGGCAGAGCTGGCACGGCGGCTTGGGACGCGTGGCGGGCTTGCGACGAGGGTGGCGTGGCACTAGCTTGAGGTGTGGCATTGGCCGCTGCTGACGCGCTTCCACGAGTGTTCACCATGAGCGTGTGCGGCTGTTAACCTGTAGTTCGCACGAATGAAGCGCAGTCAGACTTGACCTTGGGTCTTGAATGCAAAATGCAGAGTGTTCTCCAAATTAGACTCGTACACTATCTCCTACTCAGTGCACTTAGCTCACTCGGACTGGACCGCTCCACAGAGGTCCACGAAGGGGATGTGACTTGCGTGTACCGCTCCTACCGATCCACGAAGGAGATGAGGATTGCGCGTACTGTGATCGCCTGAGTCCGGGTGACTGACTGCGAGTGCGCTGCTTGTCCATCGTCTGCAGCCGCGAACAACAACCCTTGCATTTCATATTCCATCTATAGTTTCAGGAAGTTGTAGCAATCACCCCCTGAGATCCGAGATAGATTGCTTGTTTTAGGAATGTATTTGTGGTTCCCTCGTCTATTCGAGGGTGGTGCGCGTTGGGCAACCCGGATTTCTCTGTATCCGGGCTGTAACCTAAGGTTGACAGACTGCATATTGTATATACAAACTCTGAATTGTTATTGGTTATTTTAGGAGTGGTTGTTTGGGAAAAAGGTCTTTGCTCGTAAGCTTGCCTCCATTCAGGATCTCCCAGTTGAGAAGAACTTGGAAGTTCTCTGTATTCTTGTATCTAATTGATTGTTACATTTCCGGTTGAAAGACGGTCCGCCGAATTAATCGACACCTATAGGGATTGCACAAGGTCACACGCCGACTCGAGTCATTCTACTGTGTGTTTCGAGTTAACCGGGGCTGGTCCAGTCTGGAATACCAGTCTTTTAACTTCGGACGCGCTATACATCTTGGACGGTAAAAGTGTTCACCCGCTTCGTCTCAACTGGTGCGCGTGCCCGGATTTGGTTGCCTAGGATTTCACCGGATTTGTATATTTGATTTGGATCTTTAAAGGGTGCTGAGAGCTACTAACCGACTAACTGTGGAGGTTATGGCTGGAAGTGAGAGTACACGCGAAGGAGGACGGAGCGCGCGCGAAGGAACGCGGCGCTCGCGTCGAACTCAAGGAGCGCCGCCTGAAGAGCAACTCTCCCTCGAAGAGGTTGAGAGATCTGCTCGACGAAGAAATGCTGAGAGGCGAAAGGCGGCCCGCGAGGAGAAGGAGTCAACGGATGCTCAAGATCAGCCCGATCTGGAGCCGGCAGTTCAGGATGCGCACCAAGCTTCCCCGGATACCGGCGCTCGAGAAGGTGTGAACGAAGCGCCTCCAGAAGACTCGGAGAGGGACCCGAATTTGGGGTCCCAGGATGTGTCCACCCCGGACGCATCCGCCCAGGCGTCAACGGAAGACGCCGTCAAGGTTGAGCCACCGGCTGCGGATGAAACTTTGGAATTGTCCCCGCCGGTCCAAGATGTGGTGACGCTGGAAGAAGAAGCTTCCCGGCTTACATGTAAAGAAGAGGGTCCGTTGCCGGTTGTCCAAGAGGAACCCGCGCCGTATGCACCAATTGAGGTCCAGAAACTGTCACCCGAAGCGACGACTACGCAAGCTTCCCGGATGGCCATTGACTTGACTGGAGAAGTGCTGCCAGAGTTGCCACCTAGACATGACGAATCCATGGTCACTCAGGTGAAAACGTACGTGGCAGACCAAGTCCGCCGCTGGGAACGAGTGACGACTGAATTCGTGACATCACCAACGATTGAGTACTCGTGGCCATCGCCGCCTCCGGATTTTCAAAATTGGTGGGCAGCCGTGATGATGACGTCCGAGTATATTGCATCCCGGACTGCCATGGACAGCTCAGAGGAAGCCTGGATTTCCGAATGGAACCTCGTCCGACTGGCACCCAACATCGTGACTGACGTCACCGCAATCACAGTACCTCCAGGCACATTATCACCACGAGAATGCGCTGCACTCACTCAGACATTGTTCTTCGAGATGGGATTTCGGTTTCGCAACCTAGTCCCTGAGTGGTTTCAGGCGCGCGCCTCCAGGGTGGACCCGAGCCTGGTGCGTATGGTGGTTGAAGACTTGCAGCAATTGCTAGCTGTGGAGTTTCTCGAGTGGCGAGGTGTAATCGCAGATGTCGCCACCCGAATTGTGCCAGCTCTGAGTCTCCAAGTCCTGAATGACGAGGTGAAGTCTGAAGAAGGAGATGTGACAATGCTGGAACATGAATCCGGACTGCTCGGACGTGAATGCCTCCTCCGAATGAGGGCGGCAGGCATCCGAAAGGTTCGCAGCCCAGCAAGTTCAGCCATTGACAGGCCGGAACCTAAACGCTCGCAGTTTGGCCCGCCACGACCAACGTCGATTCCATCTTTGGGTTCACACTTGTCGTACCCGTCATCGGTACAGACGATTCAGGATGTCGATGGCCTAAGCGGTCCGATGTCTGTCGCCCAGAGTGCTTCATCACGACGCACCCCGGATCGGGAATCCAGTATATTTGGAACTACAGTGGCCGGCTCGTATGAGTCCAACTTCAGCAACATCTCTGGATCACGATCATCAGGAAGGGTGTCATCATCTTCATCTTCGATGTGGTCACTTGGAGGAGCTGAAGCATCAAGTCGCATGCGATATGCCGGACTGACTGGAGTAGTAATGATGGCTCAAGGTGGTGTGGCTCGAGGTGGCGGAGACGTAGGTGTCCGAGTTTCAGACACCACGTCAACCCCTCCGATGATCCTGGTGGACCAGGACGATATCGCTATAACGGGCTGGTTACGGTTACGTAAGTTGGTAGACAGAGTTACATAAGTAGGTAGGAGCCTCATGGCTACATACACAAAAGTAGGTACAGGCACACGGCTAGCGTGTGCACTGTTGGCATTACCTGATTGGATGGAAGTGGGGAGCCAGACCCATTTCAGCCAATCAGGCATCGACTTAGATTTGAGTGGTTCACAAAGAGAACGGGAGCCCCCGCTCCCGTTCCATAAATAAACAGAGTTAAATTTGCCCCAAACCTGACACTTGGTTCTACTATTGCGAGCTTCCTCTTGCATCTATAGTGTACGCTAGTGACGGTACTTCTTACCCCGTTACACCTGGTAGCACTTCGTAGTCCTTCCAATGACCAAGTTCGAGATGAGTGAAGGCACGCCGTCGGTGGCCCCAGCGATGACGCTGGAGCACACGGCGTTTCCCCACCTCACCACTATTGAGTGGCAAGCGCTACACCGCCTCGCGGCGGTGTCCGGAGAGTTCGTCGTCACGTCGCTGCTGAGCTCAGCGACCCCCGACCAACAGCGCCAAGCCATCCAAGAATTCATGGAGCGCGAGCTCGCCGAAGCGAAGCAGCGAGTACCAACTTCCTCGCACTCCTCACGGCACGACGCCGTGAAGATGGAGACGTCGTCCTACTCCGGCGCCGGACAAGACCGTCTCCCACTGACCGCTGGTTCCGCGAGATCGACATCGCGATCGCTTCGAGGTTGATCGAAGCGCCGACGGCGAGAGTCAACTTCCTGTTGTCTCGCCTCTCCGGAAAGGCCAAGGAATGGGCCCTTGGCAAGCTCGTCGTCGACCGAGATGCGTTTCCGACTCTGGAGAGTCTCCAGAGTGACCTCCGACTCGCGTTCGAGCCTCCGCAAGACGAGTCGCGCACGCGTGCGACGTTCTTCGCCCTTCGGCAGGGCAAGATGTCCATGCGCGACTACGTGCAGAAGACCCGACACCTGGTTTCGTGCATCGTCACGAACCCGATCGACGTTGCCTCCCAAGTGCACGTCTTCATCTTTGGGATGCGTGAGGGCATGACACGGTACTGCCTCACGCGAGCGGAGCCGTCGACACTCGAAGCTGCGTTCGCACTCGCGCTGCGCGAGGACTACACGGTCGCGTCCTCCTACGCGCGAGCGCTGACGCCGGACGCTCGGGCCTCCGCGCCCGAGCCCATGGAGATCGACGCCATCGAAGCCGAGGCGAGGTCGCGGTCGACCTCGACTGCACGTGGTCCAAGGTTCGACAATGACAACCGCCCGCGCGACGGTCGTCCACTGGTCTGCTACCGCTGTCGCAAGTCCGGTCATCGCGCAGCGGTGTGTCGCGCGCCAGCTCCAGTCCTGGCAAGTGCTGAAGTCGTCGGCGAGGCCGACGACACGTTCCCGACCGCTCTTCCAAAAAACGGTCGGGACCAGTAGGTGCGGGGCGCCCTACTGGCTGGAACGGAGGTCCGGGTCCCCCGGTGGCAACCCGACCTCCAAGCCCCCCTGTGCTTTACGCACACTTCAACGCCACCACCACGAACGGCGACTCGAGACTGATCCTCATCAGTCTTCACGTCGCCGGCGCGGAGCGTCCGCTCCGCGCGTTGCTTGACTCCGGGGCCACGAACAACTTCATTCGTGACGACTGCCTCGCTCTCCTCCCGTCGCATGTGCGAGTGAGGGAGGGACCGGGCGAGATCGTCGTGAAGTTGGCTGACGGCAAACCCCACCGCGCTCCGCGGCGAGCTGTGTCGTTGGCGTACGCCTTCGACGGCTTCTCCACCAACGACGACTTCCTGGTGATCGAGCTGAACTACGCCTTCGACTGCATCTTGGGGATGCCGTGGCTCGCTCGCTACCAGCCGGAGATCGACTGGTTAGCCCGTTCAGTTCGCCGACGTGTCGGCTACGACGTCAGTGAGGTGTTCACTCACCTACTTGTCGCCCCGTCGCGTCACGTCGCAGTCGTGGATCGGACATCCACGACACAGCCCCCACCACGAGAGAGCGATGGCCCTGGATGTGTGGAGTGCGCGGCCTCCGTCATTGGTCCAGTCAGCAACCCGCCCTCGCGAGCGCGCGAGGGCCTGAAGAGAAACACGGTCGAGCAGTGGCTCCCGTACGAGAACTACGCGGTCGAGCAGGGGCTCCCGCACGTGAAGAACGCGGTCAAGCAGGGGCTCCCGTACGTGAAGAACGCGGTAGAGCAGAGGCTCCCGCCTGTGCTGAACGCGGTCGAGCAGAGGCTCCCGCAGGTGAAGAATACGGTAGAGCAGCGGCTCCCGCTCGCGGACGCGACGGTCGAGCAGCGGCTCCCGTTCGCTGATGATTCCGTCGCGCAGCAGGATCTGCGCGACACTGGCATGGTCGAGACCGAGCTCCCATGCCTAGAGGAGGGTGAAGTGTCATCCAGCGAATCCTCTTCCAGCGAGACTTCGGCCTCGAGCAGTGGCTCGAGGCGACTGAGGAAGTCCAAGCGCAACCGATCCGGACGCCGCCGTCTGCGCCGGAGGCCTACCGCGGTCGACCAGGCCCCGTCGAGCGAGATCCTCAACGTCGTTGAATATTCGGAGGGCTCTTCGAATCAGGTTCGCGCGATCGAAGTGGCGAATCCTCCCACCGATGCGGCGACCATCACGCGGCTTCCAGGCCTCTCCTGGAAGCATTTCCTGCGCGACCTGAAGGCCGGTGAGATCGAGCAAGTCTGTCTCCTCACCGGCTCCGACCAATCCGACGTACTTGCCCACGCAGTCAGCGACGACACCTCGTCGTTGCGACCGAAGGCGGCCGAGCCGAAGTCTGTTCGCGAGGCACGCTTCGCTGCGCAGTCTTGGCAAGCTCTCCAAGACTCGAACAACCCCGTCTACTCGCTTGCACGCGAGTTCGAAGACATCTTCCCCGAGAAGATTCCGGCGGATCTTCCTGCTGAGCGAGGCGTTCGACACGAGATCGACCTCGTGCCCGGGTCGAAGTACTGCGTGACGCGGCAGTGGCCACTGCCGCGGGATCAGGTGCAGGCCATCGACGACTTCTTCGAAGGCCGCCGCAAGGCTGGCCATGTGCGAGAGAGTATCTCTCCGCACTCGAGTCCGACGTTCTGCGTGAAGAAGGCGACTGGCGGGTGGCGCATTGTCCACGCGTTCAACAAGTTGAACGACGCCACCATTCCCGCGCAGACGCCCATTCCTCGGAAGGACATGGTCCTCGACACCATGTCTGGCAGCGTCATCTACAGTGCGATCGATCTGACAGACGGCTTCTATCAGATCCTGATGAGAGAGAGCGACATCCCTCTCACGGCCGTCAGCACTCCCAGCGGCATGCTCTGGGAGTGGCTCGTGATGCCACAGGGTTTGAAGAATGCGCCGGCCACCTTCAACAGGATGGTGTCGCATGTGCTGCGTCCGCTCCGTGCTTTTGCACCGAGCTACTTCGACGACATCTTTGTGCACAGCCGCGCTGAGGACGGCCTCAGCGCCGTCGACGTACATCTCCGGCATCTGCGCAAGGTTTTCGAGAAGATGCGCGAGAACAAGTTGTATGCAAACCTCAAGAAATGTGTATTCTGTGCGCCGGAGATTCCGGTGTTAGGCTGCTACGTCAGCAAGAGCGGCGTGCGCGCCGATCCTGAGAAGATCTCGTCGATCTGTTCTTGGCCGACGCCCAAGAACCAGACGGAGCTGCGTCAATGGCTGGGCCTCGCGAATTACCTTCACAAGTACACGAAGGATTACGCCGGCCTGATCCAGCCGATGTCTTCGCTGCTGAAGATGGGCGTGGCATGGAACTGGCGTCCTGAACACCAGGACGCATTCGACGCCGTGAAGAAGAGCCTCGCGTCTGCGCCTGTCTTGATGCTGCCCGACACGTCAAGACCCTTCCACGTGGTGTGCGACGCAAGCGACTTCGCCATCGGATGCGCCCTCATGCAGTTTGATGCTGAGGGCCGCGAGCGCGTCGTGAGTTATCAGTCACGACAGATGAAGCCGGCGGAGAAGAACTACCCTGTCCACGACAAGGAGCTCCTCGCGATGCGCTACGCTCTGATCAAACTCAGAGTGTACCTCCTCGGTGAGCAGACATTCGCAGTTTACACGGATCATGCCTCGCTACGGACGGCGATGAAGAGCCCGCATCTCTCTCAACGCATGGCACGATGGCTCTCGTTCTTCGCCGAGTACAACTTCGTCGTGCATTACAAGCCGGGCAAGAATAACATTCTTGCCGACGCGTTGTCCAGACGACCCGACTACGATCCGCGGCGCTTGACGCGTCATCAGGACATTCCTGACGACGATGACGATGAGGATGACTGCGCAACTTGCATGACGCTGGGCATCAACGCCACAGTGTCGAGCCCCGTTCTGCCGCTGCGTCAGCAAATTGCTGACGCGTACGAAGAGGACGCCTTCTACGCTGCGATCATTCGGTATCTGCGTAATCCAACAGCAGACACGCTCGCCAAGTTGACTCGCCCAACGCGTGATGCGATCACGCGTTATGACCTCGACGGTGATCTTCTGACGTACGCCATCGACACATTCGACACGCCGCGTGTCGTCATCCCCGCGGATGACGACCTTCGTGCTCGTCTGGTGCACGAGTACCATGATGCACCCGCCGGTGGTCATCTCGGGCGCGAGAAGACGTTCGCGGCGCTCTCACGTGACTTCTTCTGGCCTCGCATGTACAAGTGGATACGGAAATGGGTCCGTTCCTGCGAGATCTGCCAGCGTGTGAAGCCTGCAGCGTCCAAGCAGGCTCCGCTTCGTCCGCTTCCCATCGCCACGAGCGCGTGGCGATCTGTCAGCATGGACTTCATCTTCGGACTTCCACGTGACGCCGAAGGCCGCACCGGTGTTCTCGTCTTTGTGGATCGCTTCAGCAAGATGGTCCATCTTGCTCCAGTCGCGGCAGAAGTGACAGCCGACGAGTCGGCCGAGCTGTTCCTCGACCTGGTGTTCCGCCACCACGGCCTGCCGGAGTCCATCGTCTCGGATCGCGACCCCCGTTTCACATCCGCGTTCTGGACGCGGCTGTTTGCGCTGCTGGGCCCCCGCTTGCTTATGTCCACGGCGGCCCATCCAGAGACGGATGGGCAAACGGAGCGTGTGAATCGCGTCCTCGAGGACGTATTGCGTAGCTACGCAACGTCTTTCGCCTCTTGGAGCTCCTTCCTGCCGATGGCCGAGTTTGCACTGAACAACTCGACCCATGCGTCGACAGGCCTGACGCCGTTCTTCGTGAACAACGCGCGGCACCCGCGCGTTCCGGCTCTACTGGCCGTCCGAAGTTCGAATGCAGCAGCGGTCTCCACTCTTGGTGGGGGAGGAGTGGCACCGACATCGAAGTCGGCGCAGGATTCGAGCGAACCCCCGCTGCCCCAGTCGGCCAAGCCCAACTCTCGAGACGCCACAGTCGAGGGCCACGCCCTTCACGGCGTGGCATACGAGGACTTCTTCGCAGTTGACGTGGCTTCGCCCGCCACGTCCGCCGTCGCTAACTTCGCCCCGGTAGCAACCCCGACGCCGATCGACTCTACAGCAGTGTCTGAGTTCCTTCTGCACCGCCAAGCCGTCACGCGGTTTGTGCGTGACGCGCTCCAAGCAGCTGTTGACCGACAGAAGGCGAATGCAGATCGGCGGGGCCGGAAGAACATGTCGTCCTTCCGGCGAGGCGAACGAGTACTTCTATCTACGGATGGCATCCAAGGAACTGCTGTGACGAACTTGGGTGCAAACAAACTGGCGCCACGTTTTATTGGGCCGTTCAAAATTTTGAAGGTTATCGGAGATGCCTACACGCTAGACATTCCTACTGCTATGCGACTACACCCGACGTTTTACGTCGGGCGCCTCAAGCCCTACGTTCCTGCGACGATCCCTGCATCGGAGGCCGAGCGTCCGCAGCCGGCGCGTAATCCGAACCGCCCTGCTGTCGACGCTGACGCCGAGTCGGCAAGGGCCCTCGCTCCTCACGCGAGGGCGTCGCCGAGCGTGACACGAGCGACATCAAGTGACGAAGCCACTTCGACATCACGCGCCGCACCTGCTCCGATCGAGTCGCAGCAGTCTTCGAAGCCGCAGTATGCTCGCGCACAGGCTCAGAGAGGTTCTGGATCTCCATCGCGCCGCCCCTCGCCTGATTCGTCCCCTGCTCGTTTGTCAGGCGCTCTGAGTCACGTGTCGATTCGGAGCAGCAAAGCCCCTCGACAGTCGCCGAAACCGCCGAAACCGCCGAAACCGGTGACCCTTCAGAGTCGTGGCTCTGAAGCGACGCCTCGCCCCTACGAGACGACCTTTCGCCGAGATGGTCCGCCCCCGCTTGTCGATGCGTCAGGCGCTCGGCGCTGGATTGCCGAGCGCATCGTGGATCGCGAGACGCGCAAGACTCGCGCATCGGACACGGCGACAGCTTCCCGTCGAGCGCGTGCGACCGAAACGTACTATCGGGTCCGCTGGCTTGGATTCCCGCCAGCGGAGGACACGTGGGAGCCTCGTGAGCGTCTGATGGAGGACATCCCAGACATCGTGAAGGAGTACGAGGCCACCCTCGCACTGATCTCCGACGACGACGGCTCGGAAGATGATCATGACCTCGTAAGCGCCATCGCTCACGAGTATTCGCAGCACGAGTCCCCGGGCGACGACGACGCCATCGCGACCGGCATCAGTGATGAAGCTCCAGCGAACAGTCGCGGCGTGAACAGTCGCGACGCGAACAGTCGCGGCGCGTACAGCCGCGACCCCAGCGATGACGAATACGCGGCCAGGAGTGTTGACATGGACATTTCAACAACGACGTCGTTGGCTACGAGGTCCAGCGCTGGCCTGCACTTGCATCGCGCGCGCCTGAAGGTCTTGATGCCCCCGTGAAGCGCCCGACTCGGCTGCACGTTGCCGAGCGGTTCCCGACGACGCCATGGATTGAAGATTGAGCGCGCAGCACCTCCGCTGCGCGCGCCCGTTGTCCAGTTCGTCTCTTCAATCACTTCCCGCTGCGCCAGCACTTACCGTGGGTGAGTGCAACTTTGAGAGGGGGGTGATGTAACGGGCTGGTTACGGTTACGTAAGTAGGTAGACAGAGTTACATAAGTAGGTAGGAGCCTCATGGCTACATACACAAAAGTAGGTACAGGAACACGGCTAGCGTGTGCACTGTTGTCATTACCTGATTGGATGGAAGTGGGGAGCCAGACCCATTTCAGCCAATCAGGCATCGACTTAGATTTGAGTGGTTCACAAAGAGAACGGGAGCCCCCGCTCCCGTTCCATAAATAAACAGAGTTAAATTTGCCCCAAACCTGACACTTGGTTCTACTATTGCGAGCTTCCTCTTGCATCTATAGTGTACGCTAGTGACGGTACTTCTTACCCCGTTACAGTCGCAATGTCAGAAGCTGGACGCGTCAGCATCCGGAGTGACCGACGCTCGAAGAAGTCACATGTGAAACCCCGACGTCGAAAAGCTAGTTCAAGCGAGTCCTCCAGTGATTCGAGCTCAGATGTAGAGACTCGAAGAAGACATCGAAGTTCCAGGAGGGAGAGCCGGCCTTCCAAACATGGCTCCAAGTCAAGAAGATCTCCAAGCCGGTCAGTGAAGTCGGAATGGACGAGACGCTCCGGACGATCAGGTCATTCGACGAGGTCGGGCCCCTCAGAGGTTGCGTTGTCTACAATGAGGACGACCCAGGAGGCCTTATCCCGGATGGAACTCAGACAAGAGGCAGCTGAAGCTCGACAGGCCCAGCTGATCCAGCAAGCTTTTCAAGCGATGCAGGAAAAAGCTGTGCAGCCCATGGTCAAGGAGGAAGTAGCTCCCCGGGTCCCCACACCGGTGGCACTCCCGGAAAGGAGCCCAGCCCTGAATCCAGAGGTGCCAGTGAACGTTGAAGCCATCCAGGCTGGGGCAGTACGTCGCGCGCAGGAAGCGGCCCAAGTGGAGCTGGACCGACGTTGGCAGCAACAGCAGTCCGAAGTCGAAGCTGAGAAAGCTGCTTGGGCTGCGAACTTCCAGCGGCAGCTGACTTCACAGATGGACACCGTCCAGCAGAGGATGCGCGAAATGGAAAAAGCACACAACTTGGATCAAGCTACTATCAGGGCCCCCCAGAACGTTCAGCGAACTCGCTCTCGCAACATTCCTACAACCTCACCTCAGGTTCAAGGTACCCAAGCGACCTCCAGCACTGATTCGGCAACATTGCCCAGAACAGAGCCAGTTCGCATGGCTATGTACCCGGAATCCAGTGGCGTCAATATGGGAAAGGGAGATGAGAGGTTGGACAAGCCAATCAGCGATCTTACAGCAGCCCAGCTACGTGCAACCCTACAACCAATGACCGAGACCAAGTATGCGAAAACGGAGACGACTTCCAAGGTCGCCACTACCGATGCATCCCGAGCGACGACTCGGAAGTCTGGATCAAAGTCCACGGAACCCGTGCGATCAGGATCAAGGAAGCCCCCTTCCCGCCGGACCTCAGACAAGAAACACTCGGGCCGACGAGGAGGAGATCCTTCAGACGACAGCTCGAGCTCTGGGTCAAGTGATGGTGGTTCGAGTGACGATGACTCCGACAGCTCCAGTGGTGGTGGTCCCCCGCAAGCTACAACGGCTGCGACTCTGGGAGGCACTACACTGACGTTCAGACCATACGTGAGCTCGAGCACGCTAGAAGACTTTGATGAAGAAGCTCAGCTACCGGCACGACGGCGCTGGTGGGAACGTTTCCTGAATCTGACGGTTCAAGGTGGCTGGTCGGATCGGACCAAGGTGTACGAACTCAAACTCAAGATGCCTCCGGCAGTCCGGAATTGGAGGGGTCAGCTCTCCAAGGGGAATCGCCAAGATTGGACTCGGCTGTCCAAGCTCTTCAAGCGTGAATACTGCAAGTCGAAATTATCTGAGGCCGAGCGTTATTACACCATGACGCAGCGCAAGGGAGAGAAGGCTCTGGCGTTCCTGTACCGCCTGAATCTCGCTGCGGAACGTGCCGGCGTGTATTTCCGGAAGTCTAGCAAGAAACGCGAGCAACATCTGCGGCAGTTCGTGAGAAACCTCTCGGATGAATCTCTCAAGGAGACCCTCCAGAGTCACCGTTTCAAGAAAGTGGCCGATCTGGAATACATCCTGAAGCAGCGAGAAGAACTCCGCCAGGAGGATAACCCGCCCGCTAGAACGCAACAGACTCGCGATTTTCGGGCTGACAATGTAGTCCGAGACCGTTTCAAACCCAAGCGGCGGGATCGCGCTTTTGTGGCCCAAGGCGACGCTGAACTGGATTCGGAAGAACATGAGATGTCCGAGGGTTCCCCTGAAATCCGCACTGGGACATCCGGGAGCAGTTTCGTCCAGGAAGACCTGGATGGCGGAGCTTCGGTTTCACGTGCAGACGTGGTGCTGACCAAGGAGGAACTCATTCACGAGGTATTTCGCGTGATGGAACGCGTGGGATGGCCACAACGGGGTTCCCCTCCTAACCCAGGGGCACCAGCGCCACGGCAATCTGGATCCCCACCTCATCCGGGATACCCACCTCGAGTCAACCCGGATCGAAATGAGTACTGCGAAGACTGTGGTCGGTGGGGTCATCGCACCGAGAAATGTTGGAGCAGCATGATTTGTGACCGCTGTCATCGACGCGGACACCCTGCCCAAATATGTGAGACGCGACCGTGCAAGAAATGTGAACAATTCCACGAAGGACGATGTGAAGACTGGAAAGCCTTCCAAGAGATCAAGAAGCTGGTGCGCCAAGGGGCCTTAAGCGACTTGCCAAGCCACGTCCGGGACGCCATCCTGGATGGTGCCACCCCGAATGGTGAGGCCGATTCTGAGGGACAGCAGTTAAACCACTAAGCCCGCCGAATGAGGATTCGGTACGCGTCGGGCAGAGGAAACCCTCAGAATTGTGTGTCTTAGCTTATGTCGGCCCCGAGTTACGGACCAAGAACCATGATAACCAACAATGTATGACATCCCTGAGTGACAACGGACATGTGCCATCCAAGCGAGAATTTTTGGACTATCCAAGATTGCCGTCAGTACCAGATCCAGAAGGACCAGTCGAATTCCGGCTGTCCCCAGGCGAGAGGTATGGATGGTGGGCGGATCATGATCCAGAAGACGAGAAGCGGCAAGTCGCAAGGGTGCATGGTGCAGTGAGTGATTTCAGGACGTCGATCCTATTGGACACCGAAGCCACAGTGAGTATGATAAGTTTGGACCTTGCGCGTAGGCTCCAACTTACTCTAACCTCACATCGGCAAATCAAGGTGTCGGGATTAGGCGGCGTTCCGACGTACATCAGCTCAAGCACTCAGGTGAAGGTCACATTGGGACACAGGGTGGTTTATGTTTTGGATTTGTGGGTCACGAACATCGGGGAGGACGTGGATGTGTTGCTCGGGATGGATTTCATGTTCAGCGCCGGGGTACGCCTCTGTATTCGTGAAGGTCTGGTCATCCTCCCGGATGAAGAGTCTATTCTCATGTACGGAGAAGTAGTCCAGCGTCGACAAGGTTTAGATCTCCCGATCAAAGCCCCGACCGGCTTACACCTGCGACCCGGGGAGAGTGCTACCGTACGTATTCGATACGGGCAGAGCAACCCGGAAACTGACGTGGTTTGGGCAGGACGAGGCGATAGATGGGTAACACAAGTACTTTACGGTCCCCAGACTTGGGCCACGGCGATAAAGGTGGTGAACATTTCAGATCGGGATCTCTGGATTGATACTCGGACACCAGTGGCCCGGATTATTGAGTACGGACACTTCCCGACAGCGGGACGCTTCGTACGACCTGGGTTACGGCGTTATCAGGAGTGGCAGCAGTTGATTTTCGAGAGCACGTTATCCGCCCAAGCGAGGTTGCGAGCGAGACGCTATGAGCAGATGCTTCAGGATGAGGAACCGCCCGCAGTACAGACACGGAAATACCAGTGGTCGACTAAGTTGCTAATGCGACCACAGTCGGAGACCGAAGCAGTCCGAATGGTACAGTTGCAGAGAAAGGCAGAAGATGGTACATCAGAATGTGATGACGAGGCAGGTCCAGGTTCGCCAATAAGCAATTCCGGGAGCGAAGGAGCGGAGCGATCACATCAACAGGACTCCAGCTCGAATGGCGCAGACAAAGAGGATCCAGACTCGGAAGGAGCGACTGAGGAGGAAATACTCCCGGACGGACCAACCCGAAAAGATGAAGATCCCGAGCTACCTTCCGTGATCGCAACAGGCACCCCTGTCGAGAAGCTCGAATTGGAGTACGCCCGATGTATGCGGGTGAATTCGGAAGAATTGGACCTGGAACCTGCCGTATATCTTCATGAAGGAAGTGAACTTATGGCCCAATTGAAAGACGAGTTGGCATTACTACCTGAACTGCTAGACCTCAGTCCCGAGTGCGACATTACCAAGGCCGATGTGGGAGAAACAGGCTTGAGCACAGACATCCAGGACCGTAAGCTCAGGGGTATCCTGAAACACCATCGGAAAATTTTCCTGGGTGACGGGAATGCGGCCCCCGCTCCAGCCCGAGGTGTGGTGTGCGATTTAGACGTGGGAGATGCCCGCCCTGTGGCTCAACGACCCAGATCGATCGCACCACACATCATGATCAAGGTGTATGAACTACTCAAGAAACTTTTGGAGACCAAGCTAGTCGAACATTCTGAATCTCCTTGGGCATCCCCGATCGTGATTGTTCTCAAGAAGAATGGTATCGATATCCGAATGTGTATCGATTACCGGATTGTCAACGGTTTCATTCGGCTTTCAAACTACCCGTTGCCCTTGATTGATGATCTGTTGGTCGGTTTCGAGAGTGCGATGTGGTTTATGAGTCTGGATATGGCCAGTGGCTTCTGGGCAGTCCGAATGACCGAACGTGCCAAGCTCATATCGGCTTTCATCTGTCCATTCGGACACTTCCAGTGGGTACGAATGCCTTTCGGATTGAAGAATGCACCGCTGATCTATCAACACGTGATCAACAACTGTCTGTGGGGTTTTGTTCGACTACCACCTGAAGAGGAAGCACTGATGGACCAGGAAGTCCTGGATTATCTCGGTTTAGTTTCGCAAGATTCGGGAAAGCCAGAACGCCCTGAGCTGGAAGCTGACGTCACACACTCGGAAGACTATTTGCCCGCACTGACAGAGCAGATGACCGTTTTCAAGCGGAACATCCCCATGCCATCCCGGATAGGACCGGTATTGGGACGTATTGACGACATTGCTCATGGTGCCGCGACCTGGGATCAGTTGTGTGACGATTTGGACGCACTGTTATATCGCCTACGGTTTTGGAACATTTCGGTCAGTTTGCCCAAAAGCGAATTCGGGAAGAGGACGATCCCTTATCTGTCCCACGAGATTGGGGCTGAGGGCATCAGAGCCACTCCGAAAATCGTGAAAGGCATCCAGGATCTACCATTCCCGAAGACCCTAAAAGGAGTTCAGTCCTTTCTCGGGAGCCTGAATTATTACCACAAATTCATCGAGGATTTCCCGGTAGTCGCCGCGGTGTTGTTTGAATTGACGGACGATCAAGTCCGGGCCGGCCGAGACTTACTTCGGGCGAAGGAAGCGTTCGACATCCTGAAGCAGAAGATCGTGTCTACACCAATGCTCCGGCACCCAGATCGCTCGAGGCCTTTTGTCATCATTCCACATGCCAACCAGTGGGCTGCCTGTGCGGTACTTGGGCAAGAATATGATGGTGTTATTCAGCCCGTGCGATTCACGGGGCGGGTCCTCCACGACGCGGAACTCCGGTACCACATTGCCGAGAAAGAAGTTTTGGCTGTCATCCGGGTGCTCCAGACGTTCAAGACTCTGGTTGAAGGTTGCCCTTTGATCGTGTACACTCGTTACTCCGTTCTCAAATGGGTAATGAAGTCGAAAACTGCAGATGGACGGACAGTGCCCTGGGGCGTTGCTCTGTCGCATTACGATTTAGATATCCGGAAGGTACAACGTGATGAAGACGGCCTGGCAGCCATCCTGGGTGCGGGTATCACACCCAGGGAACATCTAGACGAGGTAGCCGAAAATTTGATTCCGGCCAAGGGGCGCATTCGAGCACCACCAGTACTAAGTGTGGAAATGCTGGCGGCTGACTATTCCGGAGTGGTCCTGAGTTTCGACGGCGCAGCTAAGACATCCACGAGGCAGGGCAGTTGTGGCTGTATACTGTGGCAGCTGCCTGAGTGGACCATCCTGGATGCCCGAGGTTACATCCTGAATGAAGTAACAGTGCACGACGCGGAGTATTACGGATTGCTCAAAGGATTAGGAATGGCCTTGGAACACAACGTCCAGGATCTCGTGGCTGTGGGAGACTCTAGGATTGTCATTCAGCAAGTCCAGGGTCTGATCAATTGTAACCAACCCAACCTGCAGCGAAGGTTGGCCGAATGCCAAGTGTTGAAGGAGAAATTCAAGCTGGTTCGATTGGTCCACGTGAAACGAGATCTCAACCAGGCTGCAGATTACTTGACGTCCAAGACGCTGGTTTCAGGAAAAGACTGGGTCGTCCAGGACGAAGAAGAAATGGAGCACCTAAGAGTCGTGTCAAAGATCCCAGAGCAGATAATGAAGTCACCGGAAGAAAATGCGGAATTACGCTCGGTTGAACCTGTAGGTGTCCCGGATGGGTCGCCCAGCAAGGATCCCGGACGTGAGATTGGGCCTGGTCCCGAATCAGCGCCTCTTCCTTTCACTGCCCGAGTACTAGCCGTGCTGACTCAAGGACAAACGCGGGACACCCCGGATAATACTCCACCCCTGGGCCCCCTGGAATTCCAGGCGGAACGCTGGAGACGCATTCGCGCACACCAGGAACGAGACGAATACTTGTCGGAGATCCGAGATTTCCTTCCGGGAGATTTGGAGCAGTGTTCGCCGAAGCGGTTGCGGAAGATTGCGAAAGTCGCTGACTTATTCGCGCTGGATGTTCGAGGTGTGCTTTATCGGCTAGCGCGTTCCACTCGGGATCGTCCTCGGGATGCAGAGGACCAGTTGCGTTTAGTGGTTCCGGAAGCTCTACGAGAAGACATGTTACACTATGCCCATGAAGACGTTCAGGGAGGACACTAAGGTATCACCCGCACTTATGAGAAGTTGCGTTCGGAATTTTACTGGCCTGGCATGTATGCCAGTGTGGAGCACTATGTGAAAGAATGCACGGATTGCGCTAGTGGAAAGGGGCGACCCCCCAACCCCGGGCCGTCCCCAGGAAATATCGAGCCGCGACGACCATTCGAGTTGGTTTCCATGGATTTCGTCACGCACATGCCTGAATCAGCCCGGGGAAACACTTTTCTACTCCTGTTTCAAGACACGTTCTCTGGATACATCATGTGCAAACCGATGTCATCCACGACTGCCCAAGATGTAGCCGAAGCATATGAAGAGCAGGTGTTTCGGAGGTTCGGGGCGTCATCTATGATTAGACACGATCAGGACCCTAGATTCATGAGCGAGGTATTCACAAGGTTTCGCGAATTGCTTGGGAGCAAACAGCGTGCGACACTTGCCTACCGTCCTCAAGCCAATGGGCAGCAGGAACGATCCGTCCAGACGGTCATCCGAAGTGTCAAGGCATACATCGCTGAGGCGGACCAGTCAGACTGGGATGAACACGCTGAAAGATTGATGTTCGCCCTGAATACTTCTTTCGACGCTACGCGCCTGGAAACACCATTATATCTAGTACACGGCTGGGACGCCCAAGGTACCGCTTCAGCGATGCTCGGCCCGAAACCATCTAGCCTGCCTGAACGGACCGCTTACGAGTGGCGACGCAAATTTCAGAGAGATTACGGCTACGCCTTAGCGTGTGCTGAAGACCTCCAAAGGAAGGCGAGGCGCACTCGTTCAGAAGAGCAGACCCGGAAATGGCGGGAATTATCCGAGAGGTTGAAGGCGGGTTTCGAGACGGGGGATGCCGTGTGGTTATACATCCCGAAGGTACAGCCTGGATTAAGCCGAAAACTGGCACACTGGTGGCACGGACCTTTCCGGATTGAGGAAATCCAGGATGACCTCCGAGTTCGTCTCAAGGTCGAGGACACGGGATACCGTGTCAACCCTTGGGTACATGTAAGTCGCCTGAAACCACGTGCCGTCTTCCCGAAACGACCCACAATGGAGCTTGACCTGGAAGACGACGATGATTTTGATGCGGCTCTGTTGCCAGAAGATAGTTGGGAACCAGACAACTCGAATGATGAATACGAAGTTGAGAAGATCCTGGATCTGCGATGGGTCAAGCGGACACGCACGGCTAAGCGCACTCGGGAATACTTGGTGAAATGGAAGGGTTATGATGACCCAGATTGGACGCCGGTATCCCAGTTGAGTTGTGGCGCTCTCCTATACGAGTTCAACCAAGGAGCGAAGGCTAAGGCACGTTTCCAGGCTATGCAGGCTGGAGATGATCACCCTAGGCTGTAGGCACCCCGGATGAACCCGACTTGACCGACGCAGACCGTGGAATTGTGAATTTGACTGAAAATGTTTTGATTTCGAGTGGAGAAGGGAGCTGACTACCTGGAAAATGAGCGAGAGGGTACAACGAAGTGGAAGAGGGACCTGAAAAAGTGATGATGTGTACTTGCGCGTGCAGAAGAAGACTAAGAGAGAAAGCTGGAACACGAATGAGAAGTCGGATATATTAATGGAGTTTTAGAACGAGATTAAGCCAAGATATGCAAAGAATGAAACGAACTCCTGGAAATCCAGCTCCTGCGACGCACGAAAGGGGTCCTATGGACGTTGGGTGGAGACTGGGTAGCGACGGCGCTCGGACTCGGGAAGTAGCTTCTTCCGAAGGGAAGAACTCAGATGAGCCACACGTTGGTCATCCGAGTCACACGAGTTCCATTGCACCCGGGCAGGCTCCAACTTGTCGACAACGCGGAGTTGCTCCAACAGCGAAAAGGGGCGCCCTTGATCATTCAACTGTGACTTGTCCATCCAGATCCAGGAGCACACCTTAGCCGGGAACGTCCAGATACCCGGTTCTTCCAGAACCGACTCAGGAAGGCCATCCCGGACCTTGTCATCCAGGAGCTTCTTGTAGTTCTTCTTGGCAGTGTCGCACTCCTTCTTACGATCAGCGTGGAGCTCAGCCGAGTAGTCGTCAAGACGATGGTCAATGAAAAACCAGTGGTCAATCAACCAGAAAGCCCGGCGATATTTCCACATGAATTCCACGATGTCGACCAAGCTTGATTTCGCCTGAGCATTCAGGTGGTCCGGCTGATGTAGGATCAGGAACTTCATACGGCCGCATTCTGGATATTTGACGCGATCAACTCACTGCGGAATTTACCCAGTTTGGAGTCAATCCAAAGCACCAACATCGTGCAGGTGGTTGCGTCGGGTTGCGAAAGTACAGCCATCCGTGCCATGAACGCTGCACCGGTCCTGATAAATTCGACGACGGTGCTGTTGTAAAAGCCTTCAGCAAAGAGGAGCAGAGTGTCGAAAGCTTCGACGATATCACGGATGCCGGTCGGAGGGGTCGGTGGCTGGAGCGTGTTTGATCGTCCGAAGTTGGTCATATTGAAGTTTGCTGTAGCAGCATGCTCGAGCTCGTAAATGAACCGTCGGAAATGCATCAGTGACAGATCTCGGATGCCGAAGCTTAAGTCATAAGCCAGTCGGAGCACCGGGGGAGTAGCCATAAATTTTGTCCTTGGGCCTTGTTGTGCAGATTCAACAACAAAGTGAGCGTTCTTACCGAGTAATGAAGGGTGCGCCACCGCGTCGTGAACGAGCTTCTCCATTTCTGAGGGGCGAAATGCCGAAGCGTGCGCCTCGCCCGTCGTCGACAATACGGGCACCCCGACGTCATCCAGTAGAAGATCCTCGTGGTCAGCAATGGCTGCTCGGGGTCGTTTCCGTAGAGAGCGGTTCTGAAGACGAACGCTGTTGATGTCGGCTTGCTCAGTGAACTGATCCTCTGTTTTTCCTTCGTCATCGGAGTCACTCAATGTCAAGTTAGTACCATTAGCGACATCACGAGAGGGTTCTAAGTACGACACGTCCGTGTTAGCTTGAGGGTCTGTGAACACATCACATGGGTTGTTATTGCGGCCGTTCAGCTCGCAATCCACGACGTGTTGGCGTCGGACAGTCACGATATCAAGTGTGTCGGGACGAATGAGGAGAACGCGGTCGTTGGGTTTGAATGGCACACTCAGCATCGTCGATACCACGCCTGCTGGGAGACCAGATCTGCTCTTACCACATGCCACGATGACTTCATTCTGTCGATCGAGCAGCTCGAGCGCATTCAGGTTCATCACGTTGACGGTGGCACCTGTACTTAGAGCGTAGTTCAGCCGGTCGACGACGATAACATGGTAAGCTGTACATGAAGTGCTTGACTGTTGAAACGGACGTGCCACAGGGCCGCCTTGTCTTGCATGCTGTACCCGGTCACCAACCCGTACGCGCATTGGTCGCTGTCTTCTCCTCTGGTCTGAACGAAGGCGATCGGGTGGCCAACGTATGAACCTGGCCAAAGTTCGCCCTCCTCTTCGTGGACGAGCCGATGGCGCAGTATGGCGACCTTAACGTCGAATTCGGGTGTCTCTTCGCTACTGTCGGGCCCGGTCTGTCGAACGGTTGCCGATGTGCCGTGCACCTTGACGATCAGCAGGTACGTGAACCCTTCAAGGGCCGGTACGTGGGCCGGCCCAACGAAGGCGATCCTGCCGGCGGTAACCGATGGAGTGGTCATGACGTTGTCGGAGTTGGAGAGAAGGAGGGAAATGCAGAGGAGGTGCTTGTTGCCGAGAGGAGGAGAACTCGAAAGTGATCTCTCCTCGACCTTTCCGTCGCCGGACGTCCTAGTGTCTGGTCTCTAAGAATACAAATTGGTTTCAAAACTCCTATCGCTCGATCCGGAAACCGGAGCATCCTCTGGATGCTCACCAATTCAGGAGTGGCTTGAGGAGAGTTTGAGTGCAGTTGAGACTTGTCGTTGGTGTTTTTCGGCATCGATCTAGGGGCAGAATGAGAAGGCTGAGGAAACAGGTTTATCCAGTTCAAAGCAAGACGTTGCGACGAACGGTTTGGAGGGTGAGTTTTTAAATACAATTGGGACTCCATGATCTTTCTTCTGTAACTTTCGATGGAAGTCGAAAGGAGGCTCGTCATCGGAATTCGTTAGCAGAGAACTCCAAGCGCAATATTGCGAATATGCGCTGACTGCGTGCTGCTCAAGGATTAATGCGTGGTGAATATTTGCATAATAAAATCGGCGTTCTTCGTCTCTTGTCGTATCCAAGTCATTCTGGTTCAGTTGTAGCTACTTTTCAAAAGCTGCGGTGGATCATATTCGAACGCTGTGGACATTCTTGAAGTAGAACGCATTCATATGAGGTGAAAATGTGGACCGCGCAGAAGTTATCTGGATCAAGCTTGTTGCTTGCCCCAAGTTTATAATGGAGAAGGAGCTCATGGGTTTGAAATAAGCGACCTTAGTCCTCAAGCGTAAGCGGAAGGCATAAATCTCGAAAAGGTTTGCTCTGACATTGCATTCTGTGCGCAAATTAACCCAAGAGAAGGAAGTGTAAAGTGGGAGGCTCGCGCCCATCGACACCCAGAACGTCGAGTACCTGGTGGACAAGCTCGGCATCTGGGTGATCCCGTGCATTGCCCTCGTGAACCGACAGGAGGTGAAGAATATGGTCCAGTGCTTGGACGAGCTCGGAAGTTCCGACAAGCTCTCTATGACCTACTTGGCCTACTACTTGATTCTGGACAAGGTCTTGCCGTAAGAAGGCCCGGAGCGGAAGAGTCCGTCGGACGACTGTGGTGGGCCTTACGCAACAGGCAGCAACCCCGCGGCAGCAAAGTAGCAGCTGGACCAAGAGCTGATCAACAGCATCCGGCAGAGCATCTTCTACGACAGCGACCTGGAGGAGTTCGGCTAGCTGAACCTGCACCAAATTTTACTTAAAACTACCCAGACAGACAGACAGAAGCCTGGACAAGATATAAAATAGTCACGCTGTTCTGTATTGCTGCAGTGTTCTTAGCTCTCTGGCGCAGTGGCATTAAATACCAAGATCGTTCTCCACGACTACCATGATCTTACCGTAAAAGTTCTGAACAGTCTACATAGTATCAGCCTGACAAGGTCTGCTTGACATGCTCAAACGACTCCGCGTTTCCTAATCTGCATTTCGAGTATTCACAGTGTATGGGGAACAACGTCTTTCATCGTAACCCCCCCCGCACTGATATCGACAGAAATTGACATAAATTTCTCACGCTCCACCACTTCTAACTGATTCAACTGACTTGACCACCAGCATACGCGAGTTGCCATGAAGGAGACGTTGCGTACATCCACGAGGGTCGTGTGTGAGAGCCGACTTTCCACCATGGGAGGTTGGTTTCCGGATGTAATGCGGTGCATTGACGACTATTTAAATGGGTGGTTGAGTCATGAGGTTCTCACCGCTGCTTGCGAGGCTGGTGCCTCAAACCACACTTTGGAGTATATCTTTGGGAAGACCTCGCCCATTTGGAAGGAGACAGTGAAAGCCGCCGTCCGAGGCGGTCATATGCACGTACTTCACTGGATGACTGGACGTGAAGACGGCCGCGGACCCTGGAGAGCAGATTTTGACAACATGCTTGAGGTTGCAGCAACCCACGGCCATCTTGATGTGGTCAAGTGGTTATATGAGCGGGGAATAGACTCGCACACGTTGCGGAAGATTGGGGAAGACTCCAAAGGATACATCAAGAAGGCTTGGCTGTTTCGACACTGTACGGCACATGCGTTTAATCTGGCAGCGGAACACGGACATCTCGAGGTGGTGAAGTGGATCTATGATACTCGAACGGATGCGTCCAGTATTCTTGATAGCCCACTGAGAAAAGCTGCTGCAAACGGACGTCTTGCAATCGCGCAGTGGCTGCATACTACCAAAAGCGAAGATGGGTGTGCTGGAGCCGTCGATAATGCAGCTAAGAACGGGCACCTCGAAGTCCTGCAATGGCTGGATGCGAACCACCTTTTCGTGTTTACGTGGGATGCGATGAACAGAGCTGCCGAGAATGGGCACTTGGAGGTGGTGAAATGGCTGCATCGATTTCACCACGAGTGGTGTTTCTCATTAGATCTGCGTAGGGCGTTCAAGAGTGGCAATATAGAGCTGGTCGAGTGGCTTTATGAAAACGTTTACATCAAGTGCCGCCGCCACAAAGTTCTCGGTGTGTCCGTGAATACGACACATGCGGCTCGCCATGGACATTTGGACGTGCTCAAATGGACGCACGAACACTACTGCAGGACGTCCAGTAGCCGTGACATGGACGCTGCTGCAAGCAATGGCAACATGGATGTTATGACGTGGCTGCATGAGAATCGCCGGGAGGGGTGTTCCGATTTAGCATGGTATGCTGCTGCAAGAAATGGGCACTTGGAAGTTCTCAAATGGCTCCACACACATTACCCGAATACGTTTGGGAGAGCAACAATGGATACAGCAGCTGGAAATGGACATTCGAGGTTGTCCGGTGGTTGCACGAAAATTGGCATGGACGATGTACAAAGTGGGGACTCGAGGCTACCGCTTCTGAAGGCCACCTTGACATACTTTTGTATCTACTTGAGCACCAAACGGAAGGGTTTCCTGTAAATCTGCGGTATGGTACGCGAGACATGGAAGTGATGTGCCGCTTCTCTTCCAATGTATGTGGAAATGGACGAGTAACTAGTGACCAATTGAAGACGCTGCAGAATCTTTTCGAGCGGCGCCCGGTTTTTCTTCAACGTTACCTACAGTGTCTAGCAGCGATAGCATGTACAAGAGGCAACATCGCGATTCTGGATTGGGTGAACCAATTTGGAATCGAGTTGAAGTCGACAGCTCCTATCCGCGAGGCTGTCGGTCGCGGTGACGTGAAGACGTTGCAGTGGTATATTGATATTGGATTTGAGATTACAGATCCAGATCTGCTTGAGGTGGCAGTTCAAGACGGTCGGCTGGAGGTAGCTCGTTGGTTGTCGAAGCACGGGTATGCTATGAACTCGCTCGAGTTGGTCAAGATTGCTGGAAAAGAGATGAACGTGCCGATGATGCGGTGGCTGGTTGAACACGGGCCACCGCTTGACTTGTCAACAGCATCGACGTTGGTTATGGAATACCGTCACATCAAAATTGCTTGGTGGGTAGCTGAAAATGACCGGGTACAGCTCGTACTTGATGCAGGAGAGAAAGATGATGGAGAAGTTGTAGGGTGGATTCTTGCGCACACGCAGTTTCAAGACGAAAGCGCGCAAAGAAGCATCCGTGACGCCGTCCAGTGCTGTCTGAAGGACACTAAACAGTGGTTTCCAAGTATCACACTCATTGGGGATAATGCTTCATGTTAGACCGACCAGGGTGCGGAGTGGTGGGTTTTAACTGCAGGAAAATTGCAGAATGAGTCCACGGTCTCACTACTGCCTACCTTTGCCAACGACCCTCGAGCGGTTGCGCAGCGAGCGGTTGCACGTTGGTTTCCGAACTTGAATTCGTGCGATCCGGAAAACCTCCCTTCCTCTCCGTCTTATGAACCGCCCTGCGGGTCAACGTCGTCCGGAAACGTGCCATTTCCAAGTATCACACTCATTGGGGATAATGCTTCATGTTAGACCGACCAGGGTGCGGAGTGGCGAGCCCCACAAATATTTCGCCAGTCCGGAGCGTGGTCTGGTGCTAGGCGTAGCCGTACGTCTGACTTGGTGACGCCCCACTAGCACATGATCTGGGCGAGATGCTTCGACCCCGACGCCGTCAGCACGGGATACGCCTCAAATGCGTTTGAAAGCCACCTTCCCATTACCTTCAGCACTAAACGGTCGGCCCCAGAGTTTAGGAGTGAGGTGGCTCCTCCAATGCGTGCTGAATGGGTTGAAAAGCGCGTCGGGTCCAAACCTGCTGCTCGGGCGGCAGCTTTCACGGTGTTTGCCATCTCTTTCGAGTTAACCCCTTTAGCAGCACTCATTGACAGAGCTGGATGGTTTTCATTTGTCTTCAGAGTTGTTGCAGCTTTCTTAATCCACCTTGCAGCCTTTACGGGGCAGAGTACAGCGTCCCCCGAGCGAAAATGAAAGCGCTCCTCCTCCCTCCCGTACTGGTTGTTTTTTGCTCCTGTAAGTCGGATGCTGACCGTGACGGCATGGCGGGGAATTGTGTCATTCTGTGCCGCATCCAGAAGCCGGCTATCTTTGAGACGAAGGATGTAGTCGTGGTACCTTCTGCCGATGATCAAATATTCCGATCGCCGAAGCAAGAAAAAGTACCCAAGCAGCAGACCACCCCACAGAAGCTGATCGTGAGGGGTGCACAAATTGAGGGACTGCACAATTAGTCGCAGGAGCTCGGGAGTCAGCGGCTGCTGCTTAACCACGGGACTGGTAAACCGTCGAATACCGCGCAGAAGAATGGCGTGGCTCGCGTTGACCCCAGGATCATAACCAGCCGTGTTCTTGTGATACCAACGCACAGCACATAGCTTGCCACACACTGTCGAATATGTGTTTCCTTGTCCGCGACGGTTCATTCCGAATCTCCACAAGTACACTGCGTACGCTCCTAGCTGAGATGCGTTGGCATTCACATCGCCTTTGCTTAGCCACGGTTCATACCCCATGAAACGGCACCATTCTGACCATTGCTCCCATGCCTTTGAGTACAAGGTGCGTGACGAGGAGGCTAAAGCACCGGCTCTGAGTAGCGCTCCCAAACTATGGAGAGATTTCTCGAGTCGTTTGGAATCTGTGCCTGCGACCACGAAGCAGACAGATCAGAAAATTTGTTAGCCATTGTCTGCGATTGCCACACCCTTGATCCAGCGTCCGCCATATCGTTCTGACTTCCAGGAATATGTACCGCAGTGATGTAGAAATTGTGCCGGACTTCGAAGAGAGAAAGTAGCCGCAGCAACAATTGTGCGTACGAGTTTCTGCTACCCCTTCGATTGTTCCACGATACGGCAGTGGTGTTATCAATCCACACACGGACGTGTGGAGGTGGGCTGTCGGACGGTGTGTCCCACAATGGACCCCAGACCAGAGCAGCGAAGGCAGCGCTCATCAGTTCTCGTAGGTTGACCCCAAACGCGTCGCCAAGTTCTGATTTAGACTGGGCGATGCGTGCTTTTTTCAGTGCCGAAAATTCAACTTGTATGAACCGTTTTCGAGCTGGAAGAAGGCAACACAGTCCGAAATCACTCGCGTCCATAAAGACATACCACATTGGCTCTTCCGTCAGGATAAAACGAGATAGAGGCACCGCGTTGAGTCTCGACTCGTTCAAAATGGCAAGGAACCACTTTAAGTCATCTTTTGCATCCGAGGACACGGCCACCGTAACGAACCGGGGTGTCAAGCGTGCTAGCGTAGCGATACGTTGGAAGAAAGCCTTTGCTGCTGGTATACACGTCGTGATATGGCGTAGACTCCCACGCAGCTCATTGAGCCGACGACGGGAAGTCTTTGACGAAGTAAGCATCGCACGCAAACGTTGCTGGGCTTTACGAAGCTTTTCAGGGGGGATGGATAGCGTCATATTATCCAAATTCCAGACAAGGCCAAGGGCCTTACCAACGCGGAACCATGACGAAAACTTCTCTTCGTTACACGCGTTCGGACCCAGAACGCCAACCATTGCTGTGCGAAGCGAGATATTCGCGTCAAAAAGCCTGGTTCCTACGCTGGGCTCAATTGAGATGTGATCATCACACCATGCGTTGGAATCAAACCGCTGAGAGGGTCTTGAAAGTATTTCTCGTGGAGAAGATGACGCATGAATGTGCTTGATCGCCGCACCAGCAATGCAATAGTAGGCTGGTGAATTTGTCCATCCAAACGGACACGCGAGGTCAATGACCAGGACACCCAGCTCCGGGATCGTACCAGCAAATCGACCAACCACTGATGCAGCAAGAGGAACATTTCGGAATGCCCCTGCCACATCGCCTGTCAGCATGTGAGCTTGACCAGGGTCAGCAGCCTCGACCTCAATAATTCTAGCGGCAAGCGTGGTTGCTCCATCGTATGAGACCACCACCCTAGCCACTTCTGTAGAGTAGTCGTTAATTGAGTCGTTGACCGGATAGGAAAGATCATGGATGATCCGTGCATCGATAGTAAGGTCGACCTCACCTTTTGGCACAGCTCCAAATGGACTATACGTGATGCCTTCCAAATGATCCAGGAGATCAATGTCCAACACGAGATATCTGCCATCATCCTGGCCTTTCCGGATCCCTTTGACTAACATATTCAGCGCAGCCCGTGCAGAAGGATGGTTCTTGGGAGGACGACGCTGAGACTTAAATGGTCGAGACCAGGTCGGGACAACTCCATGGCGGACAATATGAGCCCATTCATCGCGGTATGGGTATTGATTCCAACCCGGTAAATGGTCCGGAATCTCGAGCGCCTTATTGGGCCTCGGGTCAGCCTTGCACTCGCCTCGGTAAAGCTGAACAAACTCCGGTATCTGCATCTTGGATCTTCTTAGAAATGTGCTGAAAGCATGCTGTTTGTGCCGATCAAGTTGGTACAGGATTTCACCTCCGTTAAGAACAGAACATGGAGACGCTTGCGGGGAAGCCACATCAAAGGCAGACAAAGCCCGCCCCAGATCATGTAAACCGGCAAAATTGTGACTGCTTAGTAGTCTTTGGCGAACTAACAACGTTTGATCGTGCCGACGTTGACGGAACGCAAAATCATTCAGACGTCGAACCCGGGAGGTGTCGCTGTATGCCCGCGTTTCCAATGAGTGATCAAGCACTTGTGATGCTTCAAGCCGGTGAGGAGCGGAAGTAGCGGGTGGTGAGTCATCACCCCCACCGATCTCAAGCGGAGCGTGAGCGTCTTGTTTCGAGTCGGCACGTCCGACCGGAGCACTGTCGCATCCGGGCACCTCCAGCTGAGTAATCTCGAGCGGTAGGTGTTCTAAACGGAGCGACCGTGCAAGCCCTGGACTGAAGGGCCCCAGCTGAGTTATCTCGAGCTGCTTTGAGTCATTCCCTCGAAGCGGAGTAATCTCGCGCTGGAGGTTATCATGATCGTGCACAGGAGTAGTCTCGCCATGCCGATTCACCGAGCGGGAGGCTGCACCCCGAATGGTCGGGTGGGAGGATCCCGTCGCCAGCTTGTATGGACTCCGTTCCCACCGGAGTTCATCAGCTACAATACATGCCGGTATACTGTACTGTGGTTGAATCACCTGACTGCCGGTTAAGTTTGCCTCGCGGTCAAACTGGCCCAGTCGATGGTCACGGTAGAGCTCCAAGATGCTCTCCTCTCCAGGCGCGGGTCTGAACGCTGAGTGTGTGGCGTATGGATATGACACCGCCGGAGACTCGCCACACTCACAACTAGTCTCGCGGCCCCTTCAATCTTCCTCCTCCACTGGAATTTCTATCCGTAACCCACCGTAGTTAGTCGCAATGAAGTTACGAACGAGAGTCGGTAGCACGGCGGGCTGGAAATGACCTCGTTCTTTGAAAACGCAAGTATCTCCATCACTGCGGCAACCCTGTTTTGAGATGAACCGCATACACAGCGATTTCCCCCGTGATTTAGGCAGTGCAACAAGCACTACTCGAGGAACAGCCACTCGTGAACTGCTTTGGTCTGGCTTGACTGGAAATTGAACACGGCGATCATCTCGCCCACCTTGAGTAGCTCGGTGTCGACGGCTGCCCTCACCCGAACGAGAAGGCAATAGTGCCGAAACCTGGCGCCGAAGCGTTTTGTGAACCATTCGTGCATACACCACGTGGTCGACGGAAAACTCAGCTTGAACTGCTGCTGCGGCCGTAGTATCTCCACGTGCGATGTGCGTCCGATAGCGCTCGAAGCGCTCGTCGACCCACTGGGTAAGAGCTTGCGCAGACTCTGGCCCCACCATGTCGGCTTGAACGCCAGGTTGCATTAAGAATCGACGCGCTGTGTGCACCAAATTAACCACTGTGGTGGCGAATACGCGTTCCACCAACGCGCTTAGAATATCCAGCGCATCGGCAAGCTCGGCGACAGTCTGCGCAGGCGCTGGCGTAGGCATCTTGTACGACCGAGAGAAATTGGACATGTCATACTTCCGCGCGCTGGATCGTTTTGCCTCTTCATCTAGCCTCCGAAAATGCGTGCTTGACAGCCCGCGCATTCCAAAGTCCCACGAATACAACCCACGACAGACCGTAGGGTGTGGCAAGAAATCATACTCCTCGAAGTCGGACTGAACGACTTCGACAAACAATTGGCCACTCAAACCTGCGTACTTACCGTTCACAATACCTCCGTGGATTGCCACCTGTAGCGCTGAGGGACGAAATTGGGCGCCTGTATCACCTGTAGTTACGGGTGCGACTGTGTCGCGCAGCCCTGGCATTCCAGCGCTTCGAAAGGCAATCAACTGATCAATATCACGAGTCATAGCCGGTTGGTCTTGGAAGCTTTGGCGTAGTCTCTCCAGCTGACTCAAATTTTCCTCGCCAACGTTCTCAACTCGGTGTCGCTTGGTTGGAGGGGGCGGGGCTGCTTCTTCAGTCTCGCTGTCCTCCCCAGAGTCCGACAGCTGGCCTGGTGAGGCGGTATTGGCCACGTTTAATGGCCTAGCTTCGGGGGATGCAGCGGCAATAACCTCCAGAGAATTGCTGACAGTTTCTTCAAAAAGTGATGCTCCCACCGTAACACCCCGCGGAATTCTCCGATTGGTACCGTGGTAGTACACAAAATTCAGGACATGCTCGATGCGCAGCCAGTGAATCTGGGCAGTATGCTGGTCGTACAGTGGAATAGTCGCAGACTCATCTAAGGTTGAATCCGTAATAGCCTCCAGGATGCGGGCAGATTTCCTAGTCGCCCGGCGTCCGACACCAGTAAAGTGTCTGTAAACTTGATCATGGAACGCCCTCATCTCGGCCGGCATCACATTAACCACGGGCTTGCGATGGCATGGCCTAAGCGCATACGATGCCACCGGAAGCGCTTGAAAGCAGGTTTCGTCGTAAGCGATGTCCGCGGTATCCTCCGCAAACGTGACATGGAGCGTTCCCCTGCCGGATCCCTCGTCCCAGGAATAGCCGACAACGACCCCATAGTCCCATGCCCGAGCAGATGCATGCTGAACACGGGCCACGCAGATAGGGCACCCCAAATAGGTACCAACCCCACTCAGGGCCTCTGCAGAAGAAACAGAGCGGAGCTCTACCGCAGATCGGGGTGCCGTACCCTCGAGTGGGTCATCATCCTTCCATAGACCACTCGCCACTCGACGAACTGGAACGGCGTCACCTTCCGCATCCATCGCCACCTCCCCATACGCATACGATCCTTCGATGAGCGTGCCGGGCTTGAATATCGCGTAGTGCTGGATAGCCGCCATACCGGAGACGGGAACGAGCGCGTTGGTTGAAAGGTCGAAGAGACAGGGGACTGTTTTAACTGCAGGAAAATTGCAGTACCCGGTCACCAACCCGTACGCCCATTGGTCGCTGACTTCTCCTCTGGTCTGAACGAAGGCGATCGGGTGGCCAACGTATGAACCGGGCCAAAGTTCGCCCTCCTCTTCGTGGACGAGCCGATGGCTCAGTATGGCGACCTTAACGTCGAATTCGGGTGTCTCTTCGCTACTGTCGGGCCCGGTCTGTCGAACGGTTGCCGATGTGCCGTGCACCTTGACGATCAGCAAGTACGTGAACCCTTCAAGGGCCGGTACGTGGGCCGGCCCAACGAAGGCGATCCTGCCGGCGGTAACCGATGGAGTGGTCATGACGTTGTCGGAGTTGGAGAGAAGGAGGGAAATGCAGAGGAGGTGCTTGTTGCCGAGAGGAGGAGAACTCGAAAGTGATCTCTCCTCGACCTTTCCGTCGCCGGACGTCCTAGTGTCTGGTCTCTAAGAATACAAATTGGTTTCAAAACTCCTATCGCTCGATCCGGAAACCGGAGCATCCTCTGGATGCTCACCAATTCAGGAGTGGCTTGAGGAGAGTTTGAGTGCAGTTGAGACTTGTCGTTGGTGTTTTTCGGCATCGATCTAGGGGCAGAATGAGAAGGCTGAGGAAACAGGTTTATCCAGTTCAAAGCAAGACGTTGCGACGAACGGTTTGGAGGGTGAGTTTTTAAATACAATTGGGACTCCATGATCTTTCTTCTGTAACTTTCGATGGAAGTCGAAAGGAGGCTCGTCATCGGAATTCGTTAGCAGAGAACTCCAAGCGCAATATTGCGAATATGCGCTGACTGCGTGCTGCTCAAGGATTAATGCGTGGTGAATATTTGCATAATAAAATCGGCGTTCTTCGTCTCTTGTCGTATCCAAGTCATTCTGGTTCAGTTGTAGCTACTTTTCAAAAGCTGCGGTGGATCATATTCGAACGCTGTGGACATTCTTGAAGTAGAACGCATTCATATGAGGTGAAAATGTGGACCGCGCAGAAGTTATCTGGATCAAGCTTGTTGCTTGCCCCAAGTTTATAATGGAGAAGGAGCTCATGGGTTTGAAATAAGCGACCTTAGTCCTCAAGCGTAAGCGGAAGGCATAAATCTCGAAAAGGTTTGCTCTGACATTGCATTCTGTGCGCAAATTAACCCAAGAGAAGGAAGTGTAAAGTGGGAGGCTCGCGCCCATCGACACCCAGAACGTCGAGTACCTGGTGGACAAGCTCGGCATCTGGGTGATCCCGTGCATTGCCCTCGTGAACCGACAGGAGGTGAAGAATATGGTCCAGTGCTTGGACGAGCTCGGAAGTTCCGACAAGCTCTCTATGACCTACTTGGCCTACTACTTGATTCTGGACAAGGTCTTGCCGTAAGAAGGCCCGGAGCGGAAGAGTCCGTCGGACGACTGTGGTGGGCCTTACGCAACAGGCAGCAACCCCGCGGCAGCAAAGTAGCAGCTGGACCAGGAGCGGATCAACAGCATCCGGCAGAGCATCTTCTACGACAGCGACCTGGAGGAGTTCGGCTAGCTGAACCTGCACCAAATTTTACTTAAAACTACCCAGACAGACAGACAGAAGCCTGGACAAGATATAAAATAGTCACGCTGTTCTGTATTGCTGCAGTGTTCTTAGCTCTCTGGCGCAGTGGCATTAAATACCAAGATCGTTCTCCACGACTACCATGATCTTACCGTAAAAGTTCTGAACAGTCTACATAGTATCAGCCTGACAAGGTCTGCTTGACATGCTCAAACGACTCAGCGTTTCCTAATCTGCATTTCGACAGTGTATGGGGAATAACGTCTTTCATCTTAACCCCCCCCCCCCCCGCACTGATATCGACAGAAATTGACATAAATTTCTCACGCTCCACCACTTCTAACTGATTCAACTGACTTGACCACCAGCATACGCGAGTTGCCATGAAGGAGACGTTGCGTACATCCACGAGGGTCGTGTGTGAGAGCCGACTTTCCACCATGGGGGGTTGGTTTCCGGATGTAATGCGGTGCATTAACGACTATTTAAATGGGTGGTTGAGCCACAAAGCTCTCACCGCTGCTTGCGAGGCTGGTGCCTCAAACCACACTTTGGAGTATATCTTTGGGAAGACCTCGCCCATTTGGAAGGAGACAGTGAAAGCCGCCGTCCGAGGCGGTCATATGCACGTACTTCACTGGATGACTGGGCGTGAAGACGGTCGCGGACCCTGGAGAGCAGATTTTGACAACATGCTTGAGGTTGCAGCAACCCACGGCCATCTTGATGTGGTCAAGTGGTTATATGAGCGGGGAATAGACTCGCACACGTTGCGGAAGATTGGGGAAGACTCCAAAGGATACATCACGAAGGCTTGGCTGTATCGACACTGTACGGCACATGCGTTTAATCTGGCAGCGGAACACGGACATCTCGAGGTGATGAAGTGGATCTATGATACTCGAACGGATGCGTCCAGTATTCTTGATAGCCCACTGAGAAAAGCTGCTGCAAACGGACGTCTTGCAATCGCGCAGTGGCTGCATACTACCAAAAGCGAAGATGGGTGTGCTGGAGCCGTCGATAATGCAGCTAAGAACGGGCACCTCGAAGTCCTGCAATGGCTGGATGCGAACCACCTTTTCGTGTTTACGTGGGATGCGATGAACAGAGCTGCCGAGAATGGGCACTTGGAGGTGGTGAAATGGCTGCATCGATTTCATCACGAGTGGTGTTTCTCATTAGATCTGCGTAGAGCGTTCAAGAGTGGCAATATAGAGCTGGTCGAGTGGCTTTATGAAAACGTTTACATCAAGTGCCGCCGCCACAAGGTTCTCGGTGTGTCTGTGAATACGACACATGCGGCTCGCCATGGACATTTGGACGTGCTCAAATGGACGCACGAACACTACTGCAGGACGTCCAGTAGCCGTGACATGGACGCTGCTGCAAGCTATCGCAACATGGATGTTATGACGTGGCTGCATGAGAATCGTCGGGAGGGGTGTTCCGATTTAGCATGGTATGCTGCTGCAAGAAATGGGCACTTGGAAGTTCTCAAATGGCTCCACACACATTACCCGAATACGTTTGGGAGAGCAACAATGGATACAGCAGCTGGAAATGGACATTTCGAGGTTGTCCGGTGGTTGCACGAAAATTGGCATGGACGATGTACAAAGTGGGGACTCGAGGCTGCCGCTTCTGAAGGCCACCTTGACATACTTTTGTATCTACTTGAGCACCAAACGGAAGGGTTTCCTGTAAGTCTGCGGTATGGTACGCGAGACATCGAAGTTATGTGCTGCTTCACTTCCGATGTATGTGGAAATGGACGAGTAACTAGTGACCAATTGAAGACGCTGCAGAATGTTTTCGAGCGGCACCCGGTTTTTCTTCGACGTTACCTACAGTGTCTAGCAGCGATAGCATGTACAAGAGGCAACATCGCGATTCTGGATTGGGTGAGCCAATTTGGAATTGAGTTGAAGTCGACAGCTCCTATCCGCGAGGCTGTCGGTCGCGGTGACGTGAAGATGTTGCAGTGGTTTTTCGATAATGGTTTTGAGATCACAGATCCGGATCTGCTCGAGGTGGCAGTTCAAGGCGGTCGGCTGGAGGTAGCTCGTTGGTTGTCGGAGCACGGGTATGCTGTGGACTCGCTTGAGTTGTTCAAGATTGGTGGGAAATACATGAACGTGCCGATGATGCGGTGGGTGGTTGAACATGGACCACCGCTTGACTTGTCAACAGCATCGATGTTGGTTATGGAATACCGTCACATTGAGATTGCTTGGTGGGTAGCTGAAAATGACCTGGCGCAGCTCGTGCTCGATGCACGAGAGAAAGGTGATGAAGAAGTTGTAGAGTGGATTCTTGTGCACACGCAATTTCAAGACGAAAGCGCGCAAAGAAGCATCCGTGACGCCGTCCAGTGCTGTCCGAAGGACACTAAACAGTGGCTTGAGGAGAATTTGAGTGAAGTTGAGACTTCTCGTTGGTGCTTTTCGGCATGGATCAAGAGGCTGAGTAGGAGGCTGAGAAAACAGGTTTATCGGGTTCGAAGCGAAGACGTCGCGGCGAGCGGTTTGGGGGATGAGGCGACAGAGACAATTGGGATTCCATGATCTCCTGAAACTTTCGAAGGAACTTAAAATGAGTTTGTCATCGTAATTCGTAGGCTGAGAACTTCAAGCCCAATATTGCGCCGACTGCGTGCTGCTTGCAGATTAATGCGTGGTGAATATTTGCATGAAATACGTTTTCGTTTTTTGTCGTATCCAAGTCATTCTGGCTCAGTTATACTGTAGTTATTTTGCAAAAGCTGCGGTGGATCATATCCGAACGTTGTGGACATTCTTGAAGTAGAACGCATTCATATGAAGTAAAATAGTGGGCCCTTGGTTGAGTTGACTTGTCGACCGCAACGAAATTAGTTTTGGAGAAACATCACGTCGAGATTGCTTGGTGGGTCAATGAAAAGGAACGAAAATACCCGGTGCTTGAGGCACTGCACAAAAATGACCAACACGTTGTGTGGTGGATTCTCGCGCAGACGCAGTTTCATGACGAAAGCGCTCGACGGAGCATCCGTGACGTCATACGATGATGTACTTTCGCTACCGAAATGGTTGGATTGTACTGGGGCTACAAATTTGTGCGTTCTACTACTAGGATTCATCCCTCGAGCGTGCACCGAATGCAATTTCAGGGACGTGAATACGCCTGCAGCTGATGCTCGTTGCGGATTAAGGTCGCTTGATTTAAACCCGTTGGCTTTTCCTCCACCTACATGACTACATGCTTGAGGCAAACAACAAGTTTGCTTTAGATAGCTACTGCGCGGACGCCCGAGCCACTGACGACGAACTGGGGCAGTGAATTCCATGGAGCTCCAAGTTAGCACCCACCGTTCTCCCACCAACACACGGGCCACAATTTACCTCAAACGAAAGGCGTTGTAAGATTGTCCGCACATGCCGCCGCAGCGTTTGTAATTTAAAGCCACAATTGATCCAGACTGACTTGGATACGACAAGATACGAGAAAATATCCTTTATTAATGCTTTTCGTGCCACTGCAGCTTCAGTACCAACGTGCAGTCGACCACTATCCACCACGCAATAACATCAAGCGACGTGTAGTCGGCTTTTGCTCGCAATATTGCGCTTGTCTGTGTTTGAGATTCACTACCTTCAGAACAAGAGTTCTCTGCTAATGAATTGCGATGGCGAACCCCCATATGAGTTCGATCGGAAGATACAGAGAATCCCAACGTCTCAATAGCCCATAACACATCATCCTCCAAACCGCTCGTCTCAACGTTTTCGCTTCGAGCCGGGTAAACATGTTTCCTCAGCCTCCCCATTCTGCCCCTTGACCGATGCAGAGAAATACCAGCGGCAAACCTCAACTTCACTCAAATTCTCCCCAAGCCACTGCTGAATATCCTCTGGACAGCCGTGGATGGAGTCACGGATGCTCCTTTGTGCGCTTTCGTCTTGAAATTGCGTGTGCGTAAGAACCCACCAGAGAACTTCTTGGTCATTTTTCTCCAGTGCATCGAGCACGAGCTGTACCCGGTCCTTTTCAGCTACCCACCACGCTATCTCGATGTGATGGTTCTCGAAAATTAATGTCGTTGCTGTCGACAAGTCAAGCGGTGGCCCGTGCTCAACCAGCCACCGCATCATTGGCACCATCCTGTATTTTCCAGCAATCTTGACCAGCTTGAGCGAGTTTACAGCATAACCGTGCTCCGACAACCAACGAACGGCTTCTAGCTGATCGCGTTGAACTGCCACCTCGAGCAGATCTGGATCTGTAATCTCAAATCCATTATCGAAAAACCATTGCAACATATTCACGTAACCGAGACTGACAGCATCGCGGATAGCTTCTGTCGACTTCAACTCGATGCCAAACTGGTTCACCCAATCCAGAAGTGCGATGTTGCCTCTCGTGCATGCAACATGCGCTAGACGCCGCAAACAAGCTTCAACGAATGCCGGTCGCTGCTCGAAAACAGTCTGCAATATCTTCAATTGATCGCTAGTCGCTCGATTGGAGTGTCGAGTTCCCCGGACATCGGGACCAAAGTCGCACAAGACGTGGATTTCTTGTACATCAGGCATTGCGTGGCTTGAAAACCCTTCCGTTCGGTGTTCAAGGAGATACAAAAGTACGTCCAGGTGGCCCTCAGAAGCGGCACGATAGACCGCACGGTGTGTACAACCTTCTGGGCGATTCACCTGCAACCACTGGACAATCTCGAGATGTCCTTTTCCAGCTGCTTCATCCATTGCTGCTGGTCCAAACGTAGTTGGATAATGTGTGTGGAGCCACTTGAGAACGTCCAAGTGGCCATTTTGTGCAGCATGACGCGTTGCCAACTCGGAGCACCCTTCACTGCGATGTTCACGCAACCACTTCATCACATCGAGGTGGCCATTCTTAGCGGCTTCTTCCATGTCACGAACGGAAAATATATCTGTGAATCGGGTGTGTAGCCACTTGAGAGTTTCCAAATGTCCTTTTCCGGCTGCAATAGATGATGAATTTTCCATGTTTTGAAGAGCATCTACCGGAACGTTGGCATCTAACCATTTAGCAACTTCGACGTGACCATTCTCAATTGGAAGATACAACATAACTGGCCTGGATTTGGCTGCAAAGTCCTTGTACAACCACTGGAGTACAGCGAGATGACCATACATTGCTGCTGTATTAAACGTGCTAGGCGAACAGTGAAGAAGTCGTTTCGAATGGAGCCATTGCAGCATCTGCAGGTTCCCTTCCTTAGCAGGAACATCCCCATCATACGTTAAACCTCCCATTGTTGGTTTTTCAAACAACCACTGAACCACCTCCAGATGTCCCCCGTCGACGGCTTCGCGCATAGGATTATAATGAAACCTACTGGGAGGCACACTATGAAGCCACTGCAAGACAGCTAAATGTCCCTCTCCAGCTGCAAATCCCAGTGCTCTGAACAGATTATATCGGCACGACCAATCATTACCAAATAACCACTTGATGACATCCAAATGCCCGTAAGCTGCAGCAACTTCCAAAACATTATCGAAATCTGTTTTCCATGGTCCACAACCATCCTGTAAATTCGCCATCCAACGCAAGACATGAAGGTGTCCGCCTTTCGCGGCTACACGGACCGCCTCCTCCCAATCTGGTGTCGTACGTGACAGAAAATACTCAAGCGTGGACTCTAGAGCTCCTGCCTCACATGCTGCGCTGAACGCTTTCTGCGAGGAAAGCGGACCCAAGAAAACATCGATAGTATCTACTAGTTGCAGAAGGCAACCCCCTCTGGCTGGGACCCAGTGCTGGCACACAAACTGGGCGGCAGTGTGAAGGCACGACCTCGACTTCATCGCTGCGTGAATTCGGAAATGGTTCTTCGGAAGGGGCCCTGTTGATCTGTAGACATCAATCCACTATCGTCAAATAAATATCAGACTTCAGGGATTGATGCCTACAGATGAGTTGTAGGGTTAATCCAGTATCTAGCATTTAGCATATTTTTTTGCTTTTGTCTTTAAATTTTTAAGAATCATATTTCTTGGCGATGATTGCCCGTTTGTGCCCAGAACTTCCTTCAACGTGTTGCTCGAGTATGCCGTGATAACGCTAACATTCACTTCGTTTTGTCGCTTCTACGATATTAGCAGCTACATGGATGAGAGCCACAACGGGAGGTTCAAATCTTCGTCTGGGCCCCGTAATTCTACTCATAATCTAACCGACTGACATCTACTGATTGAAGTCTCTTGACCATCAGCCAGGCTGAAAAATATGTGAAAGTTTCAACAACTCAATTGGATTTCTGTCGCCATGAAGCAGACGCAGTGCCTCCGCACAGCCACGTGGGTCGTGTGCACAGATCGTCTCCTCGCAGCTGGAGGTTGGCTTCCGCATGTGATGCGATGCATCGACGACTTCTTGGCCGGGAGTTTGAGCCACAAAGCTCTCACCGCTGCTTGCGAGGCTGGCGCATCGGAGCACACTAAGGAGTACATTCTTTGGAATACTGCACCCGTTTGGAAGGAGGCTGTGGAAGCCGCCGTACGAGGCGGGCATATGCACGTGCTTCGCTGGATGACTGAACGTGAAGACGGCCGCGGGCCCTGGAAAGCAGATTTTGACTACATGCTCGAAGTTGCAGCAACCCACGGCCATCTTGATGCGGTCAAGTGGTTGTATGAACGGGGAATGCACTCACACGTGTTCGGGAAGACTGGGGGAGACTCGAAACGATGCATCACGAAGTCTTGGCTGTATCGACACTGCACGCCATATGCCTTGAATCTAGCAGCGGAACACGGACATCTCGAGGTGGTCAAGTGGATCTATGGACCTCGAACGGATACATGTATCAGTGATTGGAGCCCAATGAGCAAAGCAGTTGCAAAAGGACATCTTGCCCTTGCGCAGTGGCTTCACAGCGTGAAAGCTGAAGATTGTTCTACTAGAGCTATCGATGCCGCAGCTAGGAACGGGCATCTCGAAGTTCTGCAGTGGCTGGATGCGAACCACCTTTTGACGTGTACAACATCAATGATGGACGGAGCTGCCGAGAACGGGCACTTGGAGGTGGTGAAATGGCTGCATCGAGCGCATCATGGATGCTGTTCGTATGAGGCAATGGGTCTGGCAGCAAGCAACGGCCATCTAGAAGTGGCCGAGTGGCTTTACGGTAACGTGTACATGAAGTGTCAGAGCTCCGTAGTATCCATGGATACTTTGCATCCAGCTGAGGCGGGGCGTTTGGACGTGTTAAAATGGATGCATGAACGCTTCCAGACACATGGTTCTTATGCCATGGGCGCCGCGGCAAGAAATGGCCACATGAACGTTGTCACGTGGCTGTACGAAAATTGCAATGAGGGGTGTACCGCGCTCGCAGCGTTTAGTGCTGCACGCGACGGACACTTGGACGTTCTTAAATGGTTGCACACGCACTACCCGGACACGTTAGAGCCAGAGTTATATGATAGAATCGGTCGAGCTGCGGGGAATGGTCACCTCGACGTTGTCCGGTGGCTGCACGAAAATCGTTTGGAGCGAGGTCAAAATGATGCGATGTACTCGGCCGCTACGAATGGCCACCTCGACGTATTCCTGTATCTACTTGAGCACCGAACTGAAGGCTTCTCGAGCATTGTCTTTCTCGATGCGCAATATATCGAAGTGTTGTGCCACTTTAATTCAGATGACAGAGGCGATCGACGCTCGAATCGACCAACTAGTGATCAATTGAAGATGTTGCAGACTCTTTTTGAGCGACGCCCGGCTTTCGTTCAAGATTGCTTGCGGAATCTAGCGTATATTGCCTGTACTAGAGGCAACATCGCAATTATGGATTGGGTCATGCCGTTTGGAATCAAGTTGAATTCAACAGAGCCTATCTGCGATGCTGTATTTCGCGGTGACGTGAAGATGTTGCAGTGGTTTTTCGAGAATGGGTTTGAGATTACAGATCCAGATCTGGTTAAGGTGGCAGTTCAACGCGGTCAGCTAGAAGTCGTTCGTTGGTTATGGGAGCACGGGTATGATGTCGACTCACTCGAGTTGGTCAAGATTGCTGCGATAAATGACATACCGACAATGCGGTGGTTGGTTGAACATGGTCCGCCACTTGACTTGTCGACAGCAACGACGTTGGTTATAGAATATCGATACATCGAGATTGCTTGGTGGGTAGCTGAGGATGCCCGGAAAGCCCTCGTACTTGAGGCGCTGCACAGAAATGACCTAGAAGTTGCATGGTGGATTCTCGCGCACACGCAGTTTCAAGGCGAAAGCGCACAAGGGGGTATTCGTGAAGCCATCCGATGTTCGAATGGTGTCCAGCAGTGGTTTGAGGAGAATATGATTGAAGTTGAGGCGTGTCGTTGGTGTTTCCCGATGGTAACCAAGAGGCAGATTGAGGAAAGTGGAGAGACAGACTTGTCCAGTACGAAGCAAAAACGTAGTGGTGAAATGTTGGTTTAAAGCATCACCATGAAATAGGATTCTAAAACATAACCCAAAAAATATGATTTACATTTAACGTGTAGTATGTGTTGCATGTCCCTTCAACACCAAAATGATGCAGCTATTTGGATCCCTAAAGTTTGAGGAAGGGCGTGTCTTCATTCAGTTTGAATGTACCCATCGGCGGCGAACGTCAGCGAAAAGTCTCCAATCTGTGTAATATTGGCATCAGCAACCCCGTGTATGGAAATGGTTTTCTGGGACTTTGATTTCTATCCCGTATGTTCTAGTATTGGGGCTACATATTTGTTGTGCAAATATTCTACTACATATTCAGGGACGTGAATACATCTCCAACAGAGGATCGTTGCGGATTGAGGTAAACCCACAAGCTAACTACAATGGGTGCAAACCACTGACGAAGAAATGGGTAACGACTTCGGTCAGACCATGTAGCTCCACGTTAGTCTCCTACCAACCATCGGTCCACAACTTTCCTCTTACGAAAGGCGTTCCACTTTAAGAATGTTCACATGATCCGACGCTGCTTTTTGTAAATTCGATCCACAACTGAACAAGACTGACTTGGATACGACAAGAGATGAAAAATGCCAATGTTATTCATGTGCAAGAATTCACCACGCATTAATCTTCCAGCAGCACGCAGTCGTCGCTTGTTGGCAATATTGGGCTTGGAGTTCTCTGCTAGCGAATTACGATGATGAACTCATTCAAAGTTCCAGACGACCATGAAGTCTCAATTACCTATAACACATCATCCTCCAAATCGTTCGTCGCAACGTCTTCGCTTCGAACCGGGTAAACATGTTTCTTCAGCCTCCCCATTCTGCCTCTTGATCGATGCCGAGAAACACCAACGACAAATCTCAATCTCACTTAAATTCTCTTCGAGCCACAGCTGAGTAACCTTCGGGCAGCCGTGGATGACGTCTCGGATGCTTCTTCGGGCGCGTTCGTCTTGAAACTGTGTGTGCGCAAGAATCCACCCTGCAACTGCTACATCATTTCTACGCAGTGCCTCAAGCACGAGGTGTCTCCGCTCATTTTCAGTTACCCACCAAGCTATCTCGACGTGATCGTTCTCCAGAACCAACGTTGTCGCTGTTGGCAAGTCAAGCGGTGGCCCGTGCTCAACCAGCCAACGCATCACGGGCACGTTCATCTCTTTTCCAGCAATCTTGACCAACTCGAGCGAGTTTACAGCATACCCGTGATTCGATAACCAACGAACTGCCTCTAGCCGGCCGCCTTGAACTGCCACCTCGAGTAGATCTGGATCTGTAATCTCAAATCCATTATCGAAAAACCACTGCAACATCTTCACGTCACCGCGACGGACAGCCTCGCTGATAGGCTCTTTCGAATTCAACTTGATTCCAAATTGGTTCAACCAATCCAGAACTGCAATGTTGCCTCTAGCACATGACATCGCCGCTAGACACCGGAACCAATGTTGAAGGAAAGCCGGGCGCTGCTCAAACATATTCTGCAGCATCTTCAAATGATCGATAGTTACTTGCCCATTTCGTAGTACACTGGGAGCGAAGTGGCACATCACTTCGATGGCTCGCGTACCATACCACCTATTTGCAGGAAAACCTTCCCTTTGGTGCTCAAGTAGATACAAAAGTATGTCGAGGTAGCCCTCAGAAGCGGCAGCCTCGACTGCCCAATCTGTACATCGTTCTTGCAGATTTTCGTGCAACCACCGGACGACCTTGAAATGTCCCTTTCTAGCTGCTATATCCATTGTTGCTGGCCCAAACGCATTCGGATAATGTGTGTGGATCCACTTAAGAGCTTCCAAGTGTCCATTTCGTACAGCATTATACGTTGCCGCCTGGGAGCACCCTACACTGCGATGCTCGTGTAACAACTTCATCACATCGAGGTGGCCATTCCTAGCGGCTTCCTCCATGTGATCGACGGAAAATATATGTGCGAATCGCTTGTGTAGCCACTTGAGAGTTTCCAAATGTCCTTTTCCGGCTGCAGTCGCTGATGAAATTTTCATGCTTTCATGAGTATCAACCGGAACGTTGGCGTCTAACCATTTGGCAACATCGAGATGGCCATTCTGAATTGGAAGATACAACTTAGCTGGCCTGGATTCGACTGCAAATGCCTTGTACAACCACTGTAGTACCGTGAGATGACCATTTTCGGCTGCCCCATCCAACGCGCTAGGAATACAGCGAAGAAGTCGCTTCGAATGTAGCCATTGCAGCACCTGGAGGTTCCCTTCCTTAGCAGCAACATACCCATCACACGTTGTACATGCTCCTGGTTTATTTTCATACAACCACTGAGCCACCTCCAGATGTCCCCCGTCAACGGCTTGGCGCATGGGATTATACAAATATATATCGAGAGGGACATTGCAAAGCCATTCCACGACAGCTAAATGTCCGTTTGCAGCCGCCAACGCCAGTCCTGAGGCTAAGTTATGTTGATACGACCAAGCCTTAGCATAGTACCCTCGAGTCGCCGTTCCCAATATGGGCGTAATGCTGACGTCGGTGCCGCGCTCGAATAACCACTTGACGACACCGAGATGCCCGTGAGATGCAGCAACATCCATCAAATAATCGAAATCTGCTTTCCATGGACCTCGACCGTCCTGCCGATTCACCATCCAACGCAAGACATGAAGGTGTCCACCTTTCGCGGCTGCACACAAGGCCTCCCTCCAATTTGGCGTCGTACGTGATAGAAAATACTCTAGAGTGGACTCTAGCGCTCCTGCTTGGCATGCGGCATTCAACGCCTTCTGCGAGGAAATCGGACCCAAGAAATCATCGATAGTATCTACCACTTGCAGAAGACAACCCCCTTTGGCTGTTACCCAGTGCTGACATACAAACTGAGCAGCAGCGTGAACGCAAGACCTCGACCTCATCGCTGCGCCGAATTCTGAATTGGTTGCCTTGCAGCTGCACAATGTCATCTAACATTCAGGGATTGATTGATGCCTTACGGCTCTTCTCTGTTGGCATCAATCGAACTTTAGATCCAGAACTAAAACCAGTTTTTATTTTTAAGTCGATGTTTTGGAGCAAGAATTGACCTGGATCAGCAAACATCCACGGTAATTTATCCGTAATCTATCCACGTTTTATCCAGATTTTTCTGATCCCATTATCTGAAGCATTCTATTTTGAACGGAATGCATTTTAGACGTTTAACTTGGACGTTAAGCGGTCTAGCTTTAAGCATATTTTCTGGCTTCTTTGTTTAGAATCCTAATTCATCTCTTACGTCTTCGCTTCGAACTTGTTTCTCCAGTTTCTTCGTTCTGACTCTTGATCGATGTCGAGAAACACCAACGACAAGCATCAACTTTACTCGTACTCTCCTTAAACCACTGCTGCATATCGTTCGGACTGCGCTGAATGGCGTCACGGATGCTCTTTTGAGCACTTTCGTCTTGAAACTGTGCGTGCACAAGAATCCACCATACAACTTCTCGGTCATTTCTGCGCAGTGCCTCGACCACGAGCTGTCCCCGGTCCTTTTCACCCACCCACCAAGCTATCTCGATGCGATGGTTGTCCAAGGCTAGTATCGCAGCTGTCGACAAGTCAAGCGGTGGTCCATATTCAACCAACCACCGCATTGTCGGCACGTTCATGTATTTCCCAGCAATCTTGACCAACTCAAGTGAGTTTACTGGATACCCGTGCTCCGACAACCAACGAACCACCTCTAGCCGATCGTCTTCAACAGCCACCTTGAGCAGATCTGGATCTGTAATCTCAAATCCAATTATCGAAAAACCATTGCAGCATATTCACGTCACTGCGACTAACAGCATCGCGGATAGGTTCTGTCGACTTTAACTCGATTCCAAACTGGTTCACCCAATCCAGTAGTGCAATGTTGCCTCTCGTGCATGCACCACGCGCCAGACGCCGCAAACAATATCGAACGAAAGCCGGTCGCTGCTCGAAAAGAGTTTGCAGCATCTTCAATTGATTGCTTGTTGCTCGATTGGAGCGTCTAGATCCTTGGACATCGGAATTAAAGTGGCACAAGACTTGGATTTCTCGTACATCGCGCATTGCGCGGCTTGGAAACTTTTCAGTTCGGTGTTCAAGGAGAAACAAAAGTATGTCGAGGTGGCCCTTAGAAGCGGCACGATCGACTGCAAGATGTGTACAACCTTCTGGGCGATTCTCGTGCAACCACCGTACAACCTCGAGATGTCCATGTCCAGCTGCTCCATCCATTGCAGCCGGTCCAAACGTAGTCGGATAATGTGTGTGGAGCCACTTGAGAGCTTCCAAGTGTCCATTTCGTGCAGCGCCATACGCCGCCAAATCTGAACATCCCTCACGTCGATTTTCATGTAGCCACGTCATAACATCCATGCGGCCATTGCTTGCAGCAGCGTCCATGTCATCACTACTTAACGCCCCAGGAAAGTGTTCGTTCGTCCATTTTAGTATGTCCAAATGTCCACGGCTAGCCGCAATCGTAGTATCCAAGCACATGAAGGGATCCGGATCCGTATGGTCGCACTTGATGTGCTCATAAAGCCACTCGGCCAGCGCTAGGTTGCCATCGTTGACCGCTCCACCCAGATCTGCGGAGGAACAGCATTCGTGATGAACTTGATTCAGCCATTTCACCACCTCCAAGTGTCCGTTCTCGGCAGCTCCATCCATCGTTGTCGTTGTACACGTGAAAAGGTGGTTCGCATCCAACCATTGCAGCACTTCGAGGTGCCCGTTCTCAGCTGCTTTGTTGATGGCTCCAGCAGAGCAATCTTCAGCTTTGACGCTGTGCAGCCACTGCACGATGGCAAGATGTCCGTTTGCAACAGCTTGACTCATCGGTCTAGAATCCTTGATACCCGTATCTGTTCGAGCACCATAGATCCATTTGACCACCTCGAAGTGTCCATGCTCCGCTGCCAGAGCCAACGCATCTGCCGTGGAGTGTCGATACCGGTACAGCCAACATTTCTCGATGTATCCTGTTCCAGTCTCCCCCAATGCGTTCACGTCGATTCCCCGCTCAAATAACCACTTGACCACATCCAGATGACCGTGGGTGGCTGCAAGTCCTAGTATGAAATCAAAATCTGCTCTCCACGGTCCGCGGCCATCGTCACGTCCAGTCATCCAGCGAAGAACGTGCATATGCCCTCCACGTACGGCGGCTTTCACTGTCTCCTTCCAAACAGGTGCAGTCGTCCGAAGGATGTACTCCAAAGTGTGTTCCGAGGCGCCAGCCTCGCAAGCTGCGGAGAGAGCCTCGTGCCTTAACCATCCAGATAGTGCCACCGGCTTTGACCGCAAAAAATAAAAATAAAAATTAACCATCCAGATAAATTGTCGTCAATGCATCGCATCACATGCGGAAGCCAACTTCCCGTTGTGGAAAGTCGGTTCTCACACACTACCCGCGTGGCTGTGCGGATACGCAACGTCTGCTTCATGGCGATTGTAGTGTAAAGTGTTGTTGCTTTGCTGATGGTTCAATCTCGAATGGTCAAGACGGTTCAATCACTCAAAAGTGGGAAAATGATGTCCATTCCTGTCATAGCGACGAGCTCGTGTGGATGTCTTCGCCAGCGAGTGCGGCTCGACATGTGACGGAATTCAACCCACCCACCCACAATATCCACCCACCTGCAATACCCACCAGAACCCCATGTTTTTTTAAGTGACGCGCCTACTGGTTCCACTTTCAATTTGTTTTGGACCAATCACCCCCTTCTTCATGTTTCATTTTTCACTTTCCCGCCAAATTTCCAACCAGTCGCGAAGCGTCGCCAATGCGAATGGAGCGTCCACCCAAGCGCTTCGCCAGCGTGCTGGACGACACGCCCAAGCCAGCTAAGAGACCGGGAACCGGCCACAATGCTGCATCCACTCCACCACCCACCAACCCATTGACTGCAGCGCCCAGCGCCATGGAGATTCGAGCCTTCGGTCTTGAAGACCGCGCAGAGGCCGTCATCTCGCAGGGCAGACAGAGCTGGACGCTCGCGAACCTGTCCAAGTGGCGTCACGAGTCTCTCGACGAGGCCTGCAATTCTACAGAGAGCCAAGAGCCTCATAGTAAACGCAATAGCAAGGAATACTTGCGGCAACGGCAACGCACATACCGTCAGCAGTGTCTCAATCGCCACAGCGAGACAAACGCCACTACGCAGCACACAAACACCTAAAACCAATGCAGCAAGCAATACAGCACAACATGACTATTTCATATCTTTTTCAAAGGTTATTTCTCTGTCTGTAGACACTTTTTTCAGTGAAATTTCAAATTTCGAGCTGATTTCAGCTAATCGTCGTCTTCCTCCAGGTCGCTGTCGTAGAAGATGCTCTGTCGGATGCTGTTGATCCTTTCCTGGTCCAGCTGCTGTTTGGCTGCCGCGGGGTTGTTGCCCGTTGCATAGGCCCCGCCACAGTCGTCCGACGGACTCTCGGGCTCCGGCCCTTCGTACGTCAAGACCTTGTGCAGACCCAAGTAGTAGGCCAAGAAGGCCGTTGAGAACTTGTCGGAGCCTCCGAGCTCGTCCAGCCCCTGCACCATCTTCTCCACCTTCTGCTTGTGCACGAGGGCGATGCACGGGATCATCCAGATGCCGAGCTTGTCCACCAGGTACTCGGCCTTCTCGGCGTCGATGCGCGCGAACTTGGTCTCGAGGTGGTGCGGCGCCAGACGCGCCAAGTGGCCGTCCACGAGCTGGCAGAAGGCGTTGGCCGGCGTGAAGAAGTGCACCACGACGCGGTCGCTCCGCTTCATGGTCTCGAAGAACTCGTGCGTGTCGGCGATGGTCGAGAACTCGCCGTGGCCCTGTGCGCGCTGCTCCTGCGCCCTGCGCGCCTTGTGCTGCATGGCCTGCAGCCGCTTCTCGCGCAGCCGCTCGAGCTCGTCGTCGTCGGCCTCCTCCAGCTTCTTGATGGTCTCGTCCAGCTTCTGCTCCTTGCGGTCCAGCGTCTCCAGCACCTTCTCGCCGATCAGGCTGGCCACCATCTCGGCCTGCGCGGCGGACGTCGACGCCATGGCGAATTGAATTGAGCTCTTTGTATGGCGCCGCTTGGGAGAGCCAAAGGACGGATCGGCGCGATGTCATTGGCTGGCATTTTGACCAATGAGAGGAATGCATGTGATAAGGCGGGAGCGAGAAACATGGCTACACTTTTGACGTTGACAACGGTGGACGTTTTTGGATTGATTCACGAGCGTCCTCAACGACGTGTACATGAAGGCAGCCCTCTATAACGCGCGCTCGTTCTCGTAGTCGATGAGGCGCTGGATCAGGTCCTTCTTCTGGCCCTGCGTCGACAGGTCGCGCTCCTTGAGCTTCTCCTTGAGCAGTGCCGGCTTGAGCGCCTTGATCGCACGCGCGTCCAGAGGCTCGTCTGCAACGTTAACAGCAACAACACACCCAATCAATCACCCTCGCTCACTCAACGCAACAGCATTGCAAGCAACCGCCACTCACCGTCGTCCTTGACCTCCACTTTCTTCTTGCCCTTCTCGCGCTCCGCAGCAGCTACAAAACATCACCAACACACCAAACATCAGTAAATCCACACAACAATTACAACACATTGCTGCAGTCTCCCCCACGTACCAGCCTCCTCCTCCTTCTTGCGCTGCTCGGCCTCCTCCCGGCGGCGCTTGACTTCCTTCAGCCGCGCGAGGTCCTTCTTGGCCTCGTCCGTCTCGCCCGCCAGGTGCTTCTTCAGGTAGTACGCGGCCGCGCGCTCCTTCTCAATGGCCTCGCGCTCTCGCCGACTGAGCTGCTGCGGGGCTGCGTTGTCGTCCATGTCCTTGGCCTTCATGACCTTGTTGGCCTTCTTCTTGCTGTTGGGGTTCTGCGTCTTGGCGATGGCCGCGAAGCCCACCTTCTTCTTGTCCTGCTGCAGCGCCGGGCCGTCCGCCTTGGTGGAGAAGCCGAACAGCGAGTTGCTCTGCACGCGCTCGAAGGCCACGAGCGGCTCTCCGTCGCCCTCCTCGTCGGAGCTGCTCTCGTCCTCCGAGTCGCCGCTGCCGTCCTCGTCGTCGCGTCGGGCCTTGCGCGCGCTCTGCTTCTGCTCCTCCTGCTCGTTGCGCAGCGTCATCTCCTCCAGCGACGTCACGAACTTGCGCGCCGTGCCCTTCTCGCGCTTCTTGCGGCCCTTGCCGCCGGCCGCGCCGGGCTTGCCTCCAGGCTTGCCAGTGTCCCGCATAGGTAGGTAGCTACGTAGAATAGACTTTGGTTGGCCTTGGCTTTCTCTAATGCACTCTCCCGACGTTTGTCTGCACTATCAGAACGAGGTTTTATTTCATATCCCTCTAGAAGAACACATCGCTGTAAAGGAGCAAATAACCTCGATGGTAATTTAACACGCATTTTAGCTTTCGGATACATTTTCGAGGAAGCACCGGTTCACCAAGGACACTCCACCTGTGCCATGACGTCGACGGTGAGGCTGGCTGGATGCACCTGTATCTATCTATCTATGCTTGCGTGCTTAAACCTGTGTACATGCGTGTGTGTATGTGTTGCCACCGACAGATTTGCATTGGGGGGTTCTGCATCCCCGTGTACGCGCTGCTGCCGTTCGCGCTGATGATGCTGCAGGGATTCTGGGGCTGGTTCCGCAAGAACGTGCTGGGCCAGGACGACAGCAAGATCCCCGAGAACGTGAGATCCCCTCAATACTATTTCCTTTATGGTACTTGTATAAGTTATTTGGCAATACTAACGCAATGGCATTGCATTACAGAGCCGCGTGATCCACGTGACGTCGGAGCAGCAGTTCAAGGAGCTCATTGGCAAGGGCAAGACGACCACGCGCTCCGTGGTCGTGGACTTCTCGGCCACGTGGTGCGGCCCGTGCCGCCACATCAGCCCCGTGTTCCACGAGCTGAGTGCCAAGTACCCGTGCACGATCTTCCTCAAGGTGGACGTGGACGAGCTCAAGGCGGTGTCAAGCGGCTGCGGCGTGACGGCCATGCCGACGTTCCAGTTCTTCCGCAGCGGCGTCAAGTGCGACAAACTGCGTGGTGCGGACAAGAACGGCCTGGAGACACGCATCCAGAAGCACTACGTGGAGGTGGAGCTGCCGGACGACGAGAAGCCCGTGGTGCCGGAGGTCGCTGCTGAGAAGATGGAGAGTGGCAAGGCCTCTGGTGAAGGCCTGCGCCAGCGCAAGCTGCAGGTGACTACTGTCGACACGGAGGAGCAGTGGGAGAAGCTCATCCTGCAGAACCAGGAGTCAAACAAAGCGGTGCGTTTGGTCTGATCTTCCAGTCTACTTGGCTACATGACGTTGCTTTATCGTTTGTGCTGACGTTGTGTTTTTGTTTGTTTGTTTTCTGCTTCTTGCATTGTATTTCCTTTTCTTCGCTCTGTGGTTTGTAGCTGGTCGTGGATTTCTGGGCCACTTGGTGCAAGCCGTGCTTGGAGATCGCGCCGTTCTTCGAGGAGCTGAGCGGTCGATTCCCCGCTGCTGTGTTCGCACGTGTGGATGTCGACGAACTTGAGGTACGACGTGCTTTTGTGGAGATTTTGTTTCGGAGCTGACGTTTATGCTTTTTTTTTCGTCCGTGTGCAGACCGTGACGGAGGAGTTCAACGTGTCATCGCTGCCGAGTTTCAAGGTGTTCAAGGGCGGAAAGGTGGTGGACGAACTCAGCGGGGCCATCAAGACTGCTCTGGAGAGCATGGTTGTCAAGCACGCCACTGACTGATGGATGATAATGTTGGTAAGTGGCCTTCTATTTGAGCTTAATTCACTGACCTATAGAAGCCTGATATGTAGACTGATGGATGATAATGTAGTTAGTGACTGTAATGAAGATTACGAAGACCACATGATTCACGGTTTACTAGAATTTTGCGGAATCTTACGCGTGTTTGTTGCCCCTACGCAGCAAAAACTACCACTGTGTGACCGAACGGAGCGAGTAGATTGTGATTTAAACTCATTTTTTGACTTGACCTTCAATGCTTTCAGAGTCAGAGTACATGTGCTCTAAAACTGCACATTTACGCCTTGCATGACAAGAACTCATCGCTCCGTTGTCGCTTCGAGCTACTTTCCTCCTTCCATCTCTTGATCGACGTTGAGAAACACCAACGACAAGTCTACATTGCTCATACTATCCTTCAACCACTGCTGGGTATCCTTCGGACAGCGGTGGATGGCTTCACGGATGCTCTGTCGAGCGCTGTCGTCTCGAAACTGTGTGTGCGCAAGAATCCACCATACTTAGTATAACTTTTCGATCATTTTTGTGCAATGCCTCGAGCACGAGCTGGCACAAAGTATAACTTTTCGATCATTTTTGTGCAATGCCTCGAGCACGAGCTGGCTACGGTATTTCTCAGCGACCCACCAAGCAATCTCGATGTCTCCGTACTCGAAAATCAACATCGATGCTGTCGACAAGTCAAGCGGTGGTCCATGTTCGGCCAGCCACCGCATCATCGGCACGTTCATGTATTTTTTTCCAGCAATCATGACCAACTCGAGTGAGTCCACAGCATACCCGTGCTCCGACAACCAGTGAGCGACTTCTAGCTGACCGTGTTGAACCGCCATCTCAAGCAGATTTGGATCCGTAACCTCAAATCCATTCTCGGAAAACCATTGCAACGTCTTCACGTCACCGCGATTGGAAGCATCGCGGATAGGCTTTGCCGAATTCAACTCGATTCCAAACTGATTCACCCAGTCTAGCACCGCGATGTTTCCAGTACTACATGCAACATGCGCTAGACACCGCAAACAATTTTCAACGAAAGCAGGCCGTCGCTCGAAAAGAGTCCGCAGCATCTTCAATTGATCGATAGTTGCTCGATTCGAGCGTCCATTTCCTCGGTCAACTGAACTAAAGCTGCACAATACTTCGACATACCGCGCATCGTGCATGACTCTGCTCGAGAAACCCTCCGTTCGGTGCTCGAGCAGATACAGGAACGTGTCGAGGTGGCCTTTCAGACCGGCGAGGTACATTGCATATGTTGTACATCCTTCTGGGCGATTCTCGTGCAACCATCGGACAACGTCGAGATGCCCATTTTCAGCTGCTCGATCCATTGCCCCTGGAGCAAATTTGTTTGGATAATGCATGTGGAGCCATTTAACCCCTCAAAGACCAAGGTTGTATAAAACAGCATGAATACATGTTGTAGGTACAACATGTTCTAACAGGGATTGGCTCTAAAAATGGCCAAACTATAGCAAGATCAAGTATATTCAAATCATCCATAGACAAGACAATGCACAGGTGTAGGGCTTCTGCCGATCGGAAATGATACTGACCTGGTTTTATTACGGAATTCGAGTGGCTGACACAAGTTCTCCTCGTCCTCTGCTTCAGTCAAGAATCTGCCGAGTCGAGATCGCTGGGAAGCATGGCAGCCCGACGCGAAACGCGGCAGGAGACCAAGGAGTTCGTCGCGTGCAAAGTGGAGAGGGGTATGAGCTAGCTGAGGACGAAGCAAGAGATGAAGAAGAAGGCGGAAACATCGCGCCAGCGGTCGACAGCAGTGCTGAGGAAGATGTCTCCGACGACGAAGAGGCCGACGGCGAACAGGCTACGCCGGAGAGCAATGATATCGCCCCCCCTTCAGCCACCGCTAGCAGCGAGCGCGTGGAGGAACCAGCACGTAACACCGGCAGCGAGCGCGTGGAGGAACCGACAGGTAATGGCAGCAGCGAGCACGCGTAGGAGACGGCTGCGGGGGGGGAGATAGTGGACATGAGTAAGCAGTGGCGCGGGAAAGCTTGCTACAAAAACTACGAGCACCTTGCATTTCAATGAATACATTTTTCACAAGAATAGCCGATGCCTTTTCTCTCGATAGAAAATACATTTGCAAAATCGTACCTTTGAAGAAAATGCTTCTTTTCTAGCAAACATGTTGTAGGATACATCATCCGATGTTGTAGGATACAGCATGTGGAGACTTCTCGTCAAAATCGGATGTCGCGTTTTCCAGAAAAAGGGGTCGTACTTATTTGAGTCCATACAAATACTGGGTGTAACTCGTTTTTAACATGCTGTATTCAACAACATGATAGGGTTTTCTTTTAGGTACGAAATTTGATTTCGTCTTTGGTCGGTTAAGAACTTCCAAGTGACCATATTGCGCAGCATTAAATGTTGCCATCTTGGAACACCCCTCGTTTCGATTCTCGTGCAGCCAAGCGATAACATCCATGTGGCCATTTCTTGCAGCAGCGTTCATCTCCTTTCTACTGAACGACCCGGGAAAGTGTTCATGCACCCATTTTACCACTTCCAGATGCCCATTCTCAGCCGCAGCTATAGCATTCATGTATGGAGCGTAACGGTGGCACCTGATGTACACATTTTCATAAAGCCACTCGACCAAATCCAAATGACCATTTTTGACCGCTAGATACAGAGCCAGAGGAGAACAACACTCGTGGTGGACTCGATGCAGCCACTTGACCACCTCCAAGTGTCCGTTTTCGGCAGAATTGTTCATCGCAGCCGTCGTACAGTCAAAAAGTTGATTCGCATACACCCACTCCAGTGCTTCGAGGTGCCCATTCGCTGCTGCTTCGTCGACGGCTTCAGCTGAGCATTCTCCTCTTCTAAAATGATGCAGCCACCGCGCGATGGCAAGATGGCCGTTTGCAACCGCGCTGCTCATTGGGCTACAGTATCTCCTGCAAATATCTGTTCGAGTATTGTGGATCCACTGCACCATCTCAAAGTGCCCGTGCCTTGCTGCCAATTCTAACGCATCCATCGTACAGTGTTCATACAACCAAGACTTCTCGATGTAACGAGGCGACGACGTATCGGTCCCCCGTAGCGTGTGCCAGTCCATTCCCCGCTCGAATAACCACTTGGCGACTTCGAGATGCCCGTGAGATGCAGCCACTTCCAGCAACTTATCGAAATCTGTTTTCCACGGACCACGGCCATCCTGCCGGTTCGTCATCCACTGCAGGACATGAAGGTGTCCACCTTCCACGGCTGCACGCAGTGCCTCCCTCCAATCTGGTGTCGTACGTGACAGAAAATACTCTAGAGTAGACTCCAGCGCTCCTGCTTGGCATGCAGCAGTCAACGCCTTCTGCGGGGAAAGCGGACCCAAGAAAGCATCGATCGAGTGTACCGCTTGCATAAGGCAACCTCGTTTGGCTGGGAACCAGTGCTGGCACACGAACTGAGCGGCGGCGTGAAGGGGCAACATTGCTGCGGCCAATGCTGAAATGTCCACGGTAGCATTACGGCGTCAGAAGAGCTGTGAACATCAATCCCATGCAGTCAGTCAGAAGAGCAGTAAGCATCACATCAATCTCAAAAGTACCCATAAGTATTTGCAGTGTCTTTGATATTGTTTATGTAGTTGTCTGTTCTTGTCAAGTGTTTGCTCGTGTCAATTTGTGCTTGCTGGTTATCCGAAGGATGCTTAGAATCACGGTAGAATATACGTCAAGTATGCACATATTCACCACAGAAGTGCAACTATCAGAGTGTAGCAATCTACAAATGTAGTTGCAAATGTATGCTTACTTAATTTTTCCAATTATTTTGCGGCAGCTGCCATAACTATATGGCCCATAAGTGCTAACATGGCCTTCACTACGTTCAGAAATTCTGAACGTGTTCTGAATCAGAATGCAGTCTCACGCTATTTCAAGCAAACACCGAGAACAAAAGCATCCTAGATCTAGACACACCTTACCAGGTGCATGTACACCTTACGCCTCATAGTCGGACACCTCACCACTACGGCGTCGCTTCGAGCTGGAAACACTTGTGTCCCCACTTTCCTTATTCTGCCTCCTGACCAATGTCGGGTGTCGAGAAACACCAACAGCAAGCCTCCACTTGACTCGTATTATCCTCCAACCACTGCTGGATATCCTTCGGACAGCGGTGGATGGCTTCACGGATGCTCCGACGAGCGCTGTCGTCTCGAAACTGTGTGTGCGCAAGAATCCACCATATAACTTCTCGATCATTTTTGTGCAATGCCTCGAGCACGAGCTGGCTACGGTCTTTTTCAGCGACCCACCAAGAAATCTCGATGTGTCGGTTCTCCAAAACCAACGTCGTTGCTGTCGACAAGTCAAGCGGTGGCCCGTGTTCAACCAGCCACCGCATCATTGGCACCATCATTTCTTTTTCACCAGCAATCTTGACCAAGTCGAGTGAGTTCACAGCATACCCGTGCTCCAACAACCAGCGAACGACTTCTAGCCGTCCGCATCGAATTGCGATCTCGAGCAGATCTGGATTCGTAACCTCAAATCCATTCTCGAAAAACCACTGCAACATCTTCACGTCACCGCGATGTACAGCATCACGGATAGGCGTTGTCGAATTCAACTCAATTCCAAACTGATTAACCCAATCCAGAATTGCGATGTTGCGTCCAATACCGGTACATGCAACGTGTGCTAGACACCGCAAACAGTCTTGAACGTAAGCAGGCCGTCGCTCGAAAAGAGTCCGCAGCATCTTCAACTGATCGCTAGTTACTCGATTTGAGCGTCCATTTCCTCGTTCCTCTGAGCTAAAGCTGCACAATACTTCGACATACCGCGCATCGTGCATGACTCTGCTTGAGAAACCCTCCGTTCGGTGCTCGAGCAGATACAGGAACGTGTCGAGGTGGCCTCTCAGAGCGGCAACGTACATTGTATATGTTGTAAATCCCTCTGGACGATTCCCATGCAACCATCGGACAACGTCGAGATGCCCATTTTCAGCTGCTTGGTCCATTGCCCCTCGTGCAAATTTATTTGGATAATGCATGTGGAACCATTTGAGAACTTCCAAGTGTCCATGTTGCGCAGCACTCAGTGTTGCCATCTCGGAACAACCATCGCTTCGATTCTCGTGCAGCCAAGTGATAACATCCATGTGGCCATTTCTTGCAGCAGCGTTCATCTCAAGGCAACTGAACGACTCGGGGAAGTGTTCATGAACCCATTTTACCACTTCCAGATGCCCATTCTCAGCCGCAGCTATAGCGTCCATGAACGGGGCGTAACGGTGGCACTTGATGTACACATTTTCATAAAGCCACTCGACCAATTCCAAATGGCCATTATTGACTGCTAGAAACAGAGCCAGTGTGGAGCAACACTCGTGGTGGACTCGATGCAGCCACTTCACCACCTCGACATTTCCGTTTTGGGCAGATTTTTCCATCGCAGCCGTTGTACAGTGAAAAAGGTGATTCGCATGCAGCCATTCCAGTACTTCGAGGTGCCCATTCTCTGCTGCTTTGTCGACGGCTTGAGCATAGCATTCTTCTCTTCCGACATGAACCAGCCACTGCGCAATGACAAGATGTCCGTTTGCGACAGCGCTGCTTATTGGGCTACATGTACTGTACCTGGTGCAATTGGCTGTTCGAGTTCTATGGATCCACTGCACCATCTCAAAGTGCCCGTGCCTTGCTGCCAATTCTAACGCATCCATCGTACAGTGTTCATACAACCAAGACTTCTCGATGTAACCAGGCGACGACGTATCGTTCCCCCGTAGCGTGTGCCAGTCCATTCCCCGCTCGAATAACCACTTGGCGACTTCGAGATGCCCGTGAGATGCAGCCACTTCCAGCAACTTATCGAAATCTGTTTTCCACGGACCACGACCATCCTGCAGATTCGTCATCCACTGCAGGACATGAAGGTGTCCACCTTCCGCGGCTGCACGCACCGCCTCCTTCCAATGTGGTGTCGTATGTGACAGAAAATACTCTAGAGTAGAATCAAGCGCTCCTGCTTGGCATGCAGCAGTGAACGCCTTCTGCGGGGAAAGCGGACCCAAGAAAGCATCGATCGACTGTACGACATGTAGCTGGAGAAGGCAACCCCCTTTGGTTGGGAACCAGTGTTGGCACACGATCTGGGTAGCGGCGTGAAGACACGACCTTGGCATCATCGCAGCGTGAATCCTGAAGTGATTGTTTGGAAGGGTCCCGCCAGTTGGGCTGGACATGTCAATCATCTCACTGCAGCACAAGGCATCAATCCAAATGAGACTGCGTCAAACAAAACTTTACTAAGGTGCTAAGTGCGATTCGCGATTTGAGCACACCGTTGAAAAGAGGGGCGTCTCCTCTGTCGATTGAGCTATCGAACGTCCCCAGATTCAAATTTCCCGCCAAGGGGAAACCGTTTGAAAAAAATATCGCCCATGTTTTCAATCCTGCATTTTGATTGGCTCAATTCGTGCATAAAAAGGCCGAGAATCGTTTTGGAAGCCCAAACGTGCTCGACGTACAAGGACTTAATCAGAAACTCAGTCCATCTTTCGTTTGAAACATTTCATGGTCTTTTCAATGAAGGTATTACGGCGTTCGTACAGGTATCCCATCACTAGGTAGGTCCTTCAAAAGGATTTTAGGATCTGAGATTGGGATTTGTTTCGTATTTAACTGAGTGTGGTTAGGGTTAGTAGTGCGACTACTGAAACAATCTCACAAAACATGGACTTTACTCGACGTTTCCCAGGTTTTTCACCAGAAACATGGTTTGAAAACATGGGCAATATCGACTGCCAAAAAATATCTCATTTTGAAAAAGAAAAACTCGAAAATATTTGGGGGCTGTTTTGGGGGTAAATCACCCCAAGGAATCGATTGGGAGCGGTCCCATTGGCTAATTCGATCTCCTTCCCATTTAAAAGTGCCCCTTTCTCCCAAAAAATATGGGGTCTACCCTTTCGGGCAAAATAGAAAAACGGCTGTATTTCGACACTCCGGTTAAGTTCGATTTTGGTCCGCACATCTTTGAGACCCGATATCTCGATAACTCTAAAAGCCGCTTTAGTATTGTCGTTTTCACCCAAATTTGTAGAACCTGGAGGAAATTGGGAGTCCTTTGAATCGATTCCAACCGTTTTAGACCAACCAGAGGTGGCGTACGTCTCGTGGTGTGTCGGAGACTCAGACACACCACGAGACGTGCGCCACCTCAGACTCAGAATGGTCGATTGGTGACTTCTGATTGGCTGAATATCGCGCGAATCGATTTGAAATCGATTCGCGAAAGCGATTCGATTCAGGCCATTCTCACAAATTCGAATGAAACTCACAATATCATTTTGTTTGACGCAGTCTCAAATGTCTTGTGTTGAAGTGACATGACCACTGGACGGTCTCGTAAATTGAAGATCACACAGTCGTGTCAGCCCGATGTTGCTGAACGTCAAAGACCGGGGGAACAACATTGACTGGTGCTCCTCAGCGTTGACTCATGCATCAGGATATGCCGTCCGTGTGTGTGGGTCGCCCGCCTAGTACGTAGTGCTACACGCACCAAAACCTTCCTGACACACCAAGTCAACACTGGTAGCCTCCACGGTCTTTCTCGAAGCGGCATTTTGGAGCTGTAGACGGGGGAAGACTTTCGTGGCGCGGTGGTGGCGAGACACGCACAGCCGAACAGGCCGAAGCAACGATACTCAGCACCAAGAGACCCCGCTACAGTACCTATTTTCGCACAGGCGTCACCGTCGCGACGTCGCCGTTGGTCCATCGTTGGTTTGGCTGAATTCTCGGAATGATTGTGGCTAATTGAAGTGATCCATGTTGCGTCCGAGGAGTCCTCGCTGCGTCAGTTTGAAAGTTCCTCTCTAGCCGAGCCAGAACAACATTAATTTTTCGTGGATTTCAACTCGTTGACGAAGACGGAGGGCCACGACGAAGAGCTGACAATCGATGTCCCTGAACCGTTGCCGGAGTCGTCGCCTACGCTGGAGCCACCAGCCATTACCACAGTGGACACGGAGGAGCAGTGGGAGAAGCTCATCCAGCAGAACCAGGAGTCAAACAAAGCGGTGCGTGTGGTCTGATCTCCCAGTCTATTTGGCTACAATGGTGAAGCTGTTGCCGTGGCGTTGGTACTGACGGTGTGTTTTTGGTTGTTCTTGCATTTTCCTTTCTGGGCTCTGTGGTTTGTAGCTGGTCGCGGATTTCCGGTCCACTTGGTGCAAGCCGAGCTTGGTGATCGCGCCGTTCTTCGAGGAGCTGAGCGGTCGATTCCCCGCGGCCGTAATTAAGTATTCGCAAGTGTGGATGTCGACGAACTAAAGGTACGAGGTGCTTTTGTGGAATTGAGAAAATGTGGATTGTTTCGGAGCTGACGTTTATGCATTGTTACTTTGTGTACAGACCGTGGCGGAGGAGTTCAACGTGTCGTTGTTGCCGAGTTTCAAGGTGTTCAAGGGCGGAAAGGTGGTGGACGAACTCAGCGGGACCACCAAGACTGCTCTGGAGAGCATGGTTGCCAACCACGCCACTGCCTGAATGACGATAAATGTAGTGAATGTAATGAAGGATTACGGCTTACTAGAATTGTGCGGAATCTTAGGCATGTTTGTTGCCCCTACGCAGCAAAAAACACACTGTGGAGCGAGTAGAATTAAAACTCATGTATTGAGTTGGCCTTCGATGATTTCAGAGTTAGAGTGTATGCGTAACACTAAAACTTATCGCAAACAACCCGTCCAGGTAAACATTTACGCCTTGTACGGCGAGACTTCATCGCTCCGTTGTCGCTTCGAGCTGGTTAATCCTGTTTCGCCACTTTCCTCCTTGCATCTCTTGATCGACGTCGAGAACCACCAACGACAAGTCTCTACATTGCTCAAATTATCCTCCAACCACTGCTGAGTATCCTTCGGACAGCGGTAGACGGCGTCACGGATGTTCCGTCGAGCCCTGTCGTCTTGAAACTGCGTGTGCGCAAGAATCCACCATATAACATTTCGATCAGTTTTGTGCAGTGCCTCAAGCACGAGCTGGCTACGGTCTTTTTCAGCTACCCACCAAGCAATCTCGATGTGTCGGTACTTGTATTCCATAACCAACGTCGTTGCTGTCGACAAGTCAAGAGGTGGTCCATTCTCAACCAACCACCGCATCATTGGCACGTTCATGTATCTTTTCCCAGCAATCTTGACCAACTCGAGTGAGTCCACAGCATACCCGTGCTCCGACAACCAGCAAACGACTTCTAGCTGGCCGTGTTCAACAGCCACCTCGAGAAGATCTGGATCTGTAATCTGAAATTCATTCTCGAAAAACCATTGCAACATCTTGACATCACCGCGTCCGACAGCTTTGCGGATAGGCTCTGTCGAATTCAACTCGATTCCAAACTGATTCACCCAGTCCAGAACCGCGATGTTGCCTTTACTACATGCAACATGCGCTAGACACCGCAAACAATCTTGAACGAAAGCAGGCCGTCGCTCGAAAAGAGTCTGCAGCATTTTTAATTGATCGCTTGTTGTTCGATTCGAGTGTCCATTCCCTCGGTCGTCTGAACTGAAGCTGCACAATACTTGGATATCCCGCGCATCGTGCAAGACATCGCTTGAGAAACCTTCCGTTCGGTGTTCGAGTAGATACAGGAACGTGTCGAGGTGGCCTTTCCGAGCGGCGACGTACATTGCATATGTTGTACATCCTTCTGGTCGATTCTCGTGCAACCATCGGACAACGTCGAGATGCCCATTTTTAGCTGCTCGATCCATTGCCTCAGGAACAAATTCATTTGGATAATGGATGTGGAACCATTTAAGAGCTTCCAAGTGTCCATATCGCGCAGCGTAAAATGTTGCCATCTTGGAGCACCCCTCACTCCGATTCTCGTGCAGCCAAGTAATTACATCCATGTGGCCATTTCTTGCAGCAGCGTTCATCTCCTGTCTACTGAAAGACCCGGGGAAGTGTTCATGAACCCATTTTACCACTTCCAGATGCCCATTCTCAGCCGGACTTACAGCATCCATGTATGGAACGTAACGGTGGCACTTGATGAACACATTTTCATAAAGCCACTCGACCAATTCCAAATGACCGTTTTTGACCGCTAGATACAGAGCCAGTGACGAGCAACACTCGTGGTGGACTCGATGCAGCCACTTCACCACCTCGAAATGTCCGTTTTCAGCAGATTTGTTCATCGCAGCCGTCGTACACTGAAAAAGGTGATTCGCATGCAGCCACTCCAGTACTTCGAGGTGCCCATTCTCCGCTGCTTTGTCGGCGGCTCGAGCTGAGCATCTTTCTCTTCCGACACTATGTAGCCACTGCGCGATGGCAAGATGTCCGTTTGCGACAGCGCTGCTTATTGGGCTACATGTACTGTACCTGGTGCAATTGGCTGTTCGAGTTCTATGGATCCACTGCACCATCTCAAAGTGCCCGTGCCTTGCTGCCAATTCTAACGCATCCATCGTACAGTGATCATACCGGTACAACCAAGACTTCTTCATGTAACCAGCCGATGACGTATCGGTCCTCCGAAACGTGTGCCAGTCCATCCCCCGTTTATATAGCCACTTGGTGACATCGAGATGCCCGTGAGATGCAGCAACTCCCAGCAATTTATTGAAATCCGTTTTCCACGGACCACGACCGTCCTGCCGATTCGCCATCCAATGCAGGACATGAAGGTATCCACCTTCCGCGGCTGCACGCAACGCCTCCCTCCAATTTGGCGTCGTACGTGACAGAAAATACTCTAGGGTGGATTCCAGCGCTCCTGCTTGGCATGCAGCAGTGAACGCCTTCTGCGGGGAAAGCGGACCCAAGAAAGCATCGATCGACTGTACTACATGTAGCTGAAGAAGGCAACCTTCTTTAGTTGGGAACCAGTGCTGGCACACGAACTGAGCGGCGGCGTGAAGACAGGACCTCGACCTCATCGCTGCGTGGATCTTGAAATGATTCTTTGGAAGGGTCTCGCCAGTAGAGCTGCAGACGTCAATCATCTCACTGCAGCACAAGGCATCAATCCAAATGTCGTGACATGCCCATTGAGGTCTCGTAAATTGAAGAGATCACACAGTCCGAAGCAGTGTCAGCCCGATGTTGCTGAACACCCCAAATGAATGACAGAACCATTCAGAGCACAGCCGAGCAGGCCGAAGCAACTTATAAGCTGACTAACGTTTGCTTACCGGTACCAGCCGTGGCTGCGTGTGTCGGTGTTCGAGCACCGAGGACGCCATCGCAGCGGCCAGTCACCCCACGTTCCGGTGCTTGGGTGATCCCTCTCCAGCTTTGCAATGCAATTACCACTCTCACTCTAAGCTCATTCAAATGCACACCGCCGCGATCCTCACGAGCACCAAGAGACCCCGTTACCTATTTTCGCACAGGCGTCACGCGCGACCGAGTGCGAGTCGCCATTCCCCGTCGCGACGTCGCCGTTGGCCCATCGTTGGTGTGGTGCTGCACACCAAATCTGATTTCCCTGCGGAAGAGCGAGCGCGCGCCTCCCGACCACGATGTCTCAAGGCTGCTGGGGCTGGTTCCTGCGCAACGTGCTGCGCCAAGACGACGAGCGGATCCCCGACAACGTGCGTACAGTGCCACCGCCAGCAGCCAACACCCTGCGCACGCTCCCAGCCAGTCATCTCCTGACCTCTCGCTGTGTGTGCAACAGAGTCGCGTGATCCACGTGCGATCCGAGCAGCAGTTCAAGGAGCTGCTGGGGACGTCCAAGCGCTCCGTGGTCGTCAACTTCTCGGCCGCGTGGTGCGGCCCGTGCCGCTACATGAGCCCCGCGTTCCACGAGCTGAGCGCCCAGTACCCAGCCACAGTCTTCCTCAAGGTGGATGTGGACGAGCTCAAGGTCGTGGCACGGAGCTGCGGTGTCACCACAATGCCCACGTTCCAGTTCTTTCGTGGCGGTGCCAAGTGCGACGAGGTGCGAGGCGCCGACAGCCACAGACTGGAGGCGCGGATCCAGAAGCACGACGACGGAGACCAGATCGACAAGAGTGTGGACGTCGAGGGCCTGCGCCAGCGCAAGCCGCGCGTCGTGACGGTGACCTCACAAGACCAGTGGGAGCAGCTGCTGCAGCAGAACCACGAGTCGAACAAGGCGGTGCGTGGTGCATATCGGTAGCTGCAGTGTACCAGTACATGTGTATGGGAGACTGACTGTCTGACGCGGGTGTCTGTGTCGGACACTCGTCCGGAGTCCGGTCGGTACCCGATACATGTGCATGTACAGTACTGTACTTGATATCATGTCGGGGGCTTTGCGTGTGGTACGGCCTGCGGTCATGGCGCCTGTACTGACGGTGTCTCATGTCATGTTGTCCTTGGTGTTGGCAGTTGGTGGTGGACTTCTGGGCTACATGGTGCAAGCCGTGCGCGGAGATCGCGCCGTTCTTTGAGGAGCTGAGCGGCCGATTCCCCGCAGCTGTGTTCGCACGTGTGGACGTCGACGAACTCGAGGTACGACGCTCGCTGGCAGCAACTTGCTGTTGTTGCCACTGCAACTGCAACGGCGCGAGTTACTGTAACGCCGTGTCTCTTTGGCACATGGCTGCATTCTCGGAATGATTGTGGCTAATCGAAGTGACCCATGTTGCGCCTTGCTCTGTCCAGAGCGTGACGGAGGCGTACGAGGTGTCCTCGCTGCCGAATTTCAAGGTGTTCAAGGGCGGCAGGGCTGTGGACGAGCTCGGCGGGGCCATCCGCGGCGCGCTGGAGGGAATGGTGGCGCGGCACTACGGCTCGGCCGCGGCCGCGAGCTGCTGATCGGCCCGGCCGTCACGCACAGACGACGACCAGAACCACATGACCGAGCAAGAAGCGATGTCTCATATATTTCCATTTCGGGTCAGGCCAGCGAGTGCCGTTCCCCTGAGCAATTTCCATAATCCAGTACATATGTACTGGATTATCCCAAATCGACAAATTAATTCGCCGAAGTACTGTCATTTACAGTACATGCAGTATCCACACAGACAGTCAGAATCTATTCCTCCTTAACTTAAAATTAAGCTGCGAACAGTCGTACCGACGGCACCGTTCATCACCTGGAGGTTGCTCTCGCTACCGACACTGACGCCGAGCGTGTTGACGTACACCGCGAAGGCGTTGTAGACAATTTGCATGCGTGAACAGCTCGTCAGGGCACTTGCGGCTTGAAGTCCAGCACCGAGCAGTTCTCACATCTATAGAGAAACAATGTCAGTGGATTGCAAACAAACACCATAAACATTATCGGTGCTTGGCGATATGGTAGCTACGTTAGTTATGATTTCAGTGTGTCAAACATTGTTCGGAATGAGGTTGTCTGGGTTGAAATATCAACGAAAACCTACCAGCCCGCTAGCCGACCACCGATGAGTGATCCTAGTGCTTCAGGCGACAACGGGTTGTTTGCACGGTCCAAGCACGACGTGGCAGAGCTGAGCGTCTTTATAGTTTCATGTCCTACAGTAGAATACTACCTGTAATGGGTGGGGTACCGCCAAATGACTCCCCGACTTTAAGCAGGAGGCAGTGTTCTTTCGGCTATACTAGTACCAGCGTACCTGAGGAAGGGGGGCGCCCTGTGCCCAACGCGGCGTAGTAAGCGCATTGCTGCTGATGATGGTGCGTAGCATGCCACACTAAGTTCACCTAGACGAACTACTGTTTACAGTACATGTAATTTGGATGTCGATTTGGGATAATCCAGTACATATGTACTGGATTATGGAAATTGCTCCCGTTCCCCTCCACGTTTTTCATGCACCACCCCGTCCGCCTTCAACCTGCTCCGGCAGGCAAAGCTGGAGCCAGCCATTGGCACTACATGACGGTCACCGTCATGTTCTCAGCATGGAATTCAAGTCTGAAGCTGCCCGATTTGCATTGCAAACCGAGCAGACACTTCGGAAAAGACCGGTTTCTACGCGGGTTATGACGTGTCCCTGCGCTTCACGCGGTGGGGTAATCAAAGCTTGGGGCAAGCGGCGGGCAATTTCAAAAGTCGGTGAAAGTACAGTAGGTACCGGTAGGCCCTTGAGTGAAAAAAATGAGAAAGCATTTTGAGTCAAGGGCCTTGACTCAAAATGTTTTCTCATTTTTTTCCCATTAGGGTACATGTACATGTGCGTCGAGCCTGCTGGCGGACTCTCGCGGAGGCCTCACACACACTGCGGATAAGGCTACCGGTAACAAGAACACTGCCCTTATCCCTGAATTCCAAGAGCTCGAACCAACTGTAAAAACCCGCGTATTATGGAGCATATGAAGTCGCTGCTTACGAACTTCTCTGCAGCCGACGCTGAAGAGCGAATGCATAATCATTTTAAGACGCAGCCGTACAGTAAGCTTATGGGTTAGCCCTTTGGCTAGCGCCCTGCTCAAGTGCAAACACAATTCATGCGCCAAGAAGAACGATCTCGTGCGGTGCTTGCCGCCGTGGTGCGGCACCACTGGTGCCGCAAGAGCGGAAATACCATGGTTCAAGTACGGTAGTCGATTAGTAATCTTTGAAAATGGGCCCACTTAGCCCATTTCGGCCATCCCCGCCTGCCCAGCAAATTGCCCGCTCGCTCGCCCGCCATGATCGCGCCCGCCACCACCACACGCATTCATGTCCATGGCCAATGGCGTTGTCCCCGCAGCAGTCGCTGCCTGCCTGCAAGCGAGCGAGTGAACCCCTATTGCGTGGCACGCCAAGTCTCCATTGCAGGCGCTGGCTGGAGTTCATTGCCGCCCTAGATACTGTACACACATGTATATCGAGTCGGATCGCTTTTCAATCAACTCGCGCGATCCAGAAGATCGCGACAAAGAATCCGGGCTTGAAGCTCGAGTTCAAGCGTGTCACCTCTCGGGCGTCCCGCGCTTCTTATTTGATGGGTACAACACGCCGCGCTGCTAGCAAAAGATCTCGCCGCCGGGCAAGACATGGCTGCACTCGAGCAGCGGCGCGCAGCTGGGCCCCCATCGTAAGCAAGCTGCCGGGCGCCATCCACTGGCGGCGGCCGGCCCCACGGTGCGCCCGGAGCCCCTGCTCCGACCGCTTGGGCCCCGTTACTACGCCCATGCGGTGGCGTGAGGTGGCGCAGTGTGCGGGCACACGGTCGATTTTCGGCCAATCGCGGCGCTCACTCAGCGGGTGATTATGGCTTCAGGGCCCCCGCAATCGCCCAAATCGATGACGGCTATAGAGGGACCTTCTCAAGTCGATACAGTGCGTCGCCGGGTCCAAACATCATATTCGTGAGGGTATAGTACCGCGCAGGGCTTCGAATTCTATTCTGAGCTCTCCGCGGGTCGGGTTGGAGTGTAGCCACTCTCTGCACAGCGCATGTATTTATAGAGGCCGTTTCTCCGGCCCAAACCTCCCACCAAACCGATGGGTGGGTTGCGACTGTCTGCGCCGCTGCCTTCTCTCGCCACGCCGCTCTCACTTCTGTTTTTAGCACCAGCTCGTAATAGCGCAGGCGGCACCGCCAAGGACCGAGGAAGGAAGCAGAGCAGCTTCGCCCTCCACCACAGACACACACAGACACATACACAGACAGTCCCGCGCCATGCAACTCCTCCATCAGCTCGTGCTCCTCGCAGCCACCGCGTTAGTCGCCTCCGTCCCCCTCGTCGCCGCTGACGTCCCAAGCTCTGCCGAACAGCCTCAGCGCGCGCATCTACGCGGCCTGCTGGGCCAGCTCGTGAGCAACGAGGCTACGCCCCCGCCCGCGCGTGAGCTCGCGGCGTCCTGGGAGGACGGCCAGGTGGGCGAGTCCCGCAAGCTGCAGCCAATCGCCGACAAGATCGTCGGCGGCGAGGCCGTCGTGGTGTTCAACGACCGTCGCCTGAGCCCCGAGGACCAGATGGAGTCGGCCGTCGTGGCTTTCGACGTGCGCACGCGCCCCAACTGCGTCGTGAGCGTGTGCGGCGAGCTCACCAAGTGGTACCTGGGCTCCAAGGAGCAGTGTTTCGACCTGCGCGTGGCGCCCAAGTCCGCGGACGACCTTGAGAACGGTCTGATCCGTGGCGTGTCAGCCGCGTACTCGGGCCTGCGCCCTGTGGCGACCAAGCTGTACCTCAAGTTCGACGAGACCAACATCATCGACGGCAAAAAGTGCGAGTACGAGATCATCTCCGGCAGCAAGACCGTGCGGCAGGAGGAGGTCGCCAGCGGCTCACAGCAAGCCACGGCATAGACCCCTCCCCCCCTCCCGAATGTGCGCTTCGGCTGCATACAGCCTTCTCGTAGTGTAAAGAGCTGTACAATAGGATAGAACCACTAATATTAACTCGCGCTTGCCAGCGTTTTGCAACTCCGGACGTGCCGCTCTCTCTCTCTATCGACGTAACGTTGGGTACAACAGCCGAGACTCGGCGTGTTGGCGTGTGGCTCGGAGACGTCGGATATCACAACGTCTCGTCCAGCAAGGTGCTGGACTGTTGACAGCTCAGCGAAGGTGTTTCCAGCGATGTTCATGGTCTTGCTCAGCTTGGCGAGCTGACCAGCCAGCCATTCCAAACTCTCCTGCTCCCGCGCGCACATATCTTTGCTGGCACATCACGAGAGCAACTTGAATTTGCCCGCCTATCCAAGAGGCACAGCATGTCGCCGAACTCGGGCTAAAATCCAGATTTTCTGCGCTGGGAATCGGTCTATAATATGGCGTTTCAGATTTTACTACACGTATATCTACCGGCACGTTGGTGGTTTTGCAAGCAACGTCAATGAGCTTCGAGCAATCTGAAGTGACACCAGCGCTATGTCGCCGCACTAATCGAATTTGGCTAAAACTAGCAAAAGGCAACGGGTCTTGAGCATATCCAGTACAGGGTCAAGACTCTTGACCCTGTATTGGATATGCTGAACACACATACACCTTCACTGTTCCGTTCCTCTGCCGATGCACGATTAGCGCGCCGTGGGTGCGGTGCGACACCATGGTTGAATTATGACTTGCAACTCACGAGTCGACCTGGGTGTGCGGCGGAGAGGAAAGGCTGATTGATACATATTATATTGGTGGTGAAACCTGCAGCGTTTCGACACTTGGAGTTTCCACCCCGCGACATGTGCGACCCTAGTGTTCATCGGAGCCTCTCGGCTCGCAGCGTGTCTGCCCTACGTCGTCTCGAGCGTCGCCGACGAGCCCTAACTGCCCCAGCAGTTGAAACATCCGTTAGCAACCGTGACAGCACTTCCTCAGCGGCGGATGTCCTTGCAGCCAACGGCGGGAGCGCTATCTACAGCACGGATTAGGGCGCCCCGTGCTCATTTCGCTCGCCAGCCGCTCACGGCATTTGGCGCCGTGCGTGTGGTGGTGATCGCCTGAGCACCAACGGCGTGTCAACCAGCTGGACGCTCCGTCATACTAATAGAATATATCTGCATACATTTACTGTTCCAAACAGCTCCATTCTGCGGTGACTTGCCTTTTGCTATCAAAAAGAATACGTCTGCAAAATGTCTGTGACAAAGTGAGGTAATGCAAGCGCTTAAGGCAGTACTCTACGCATTAGTAACTGCTGGAAGTATACTAACCACCCGTATCATCACTAACTACGAATTTACGCACTCATATAGACCGCAAATGACGACCCCATCTACTATAATACGTGACCAAATACGCATCTTTACTCCAGGGTTAGGCCACGTTCGACAGCATTCTTTATTCAAGCATAAAGGCCGGGCGACACTCAAGACGACGCGCAACACCTCAGCATTTTACATTTTTGCGTCAGCGCCGCAGAATTCCGCAAGTGCAGTGTGTTAGCCACCCATCCATACATGAAGACGAACCTGCGCTGCGGCCAGCAGTATGACCGGCAGATCTCGCTGACCCTGCGCTCGCTACAATTCGTCACATGTGCAGTGGCGTTGGTGCTCGTGGCCGCCAGCTTCGAGGCGCGCAAGGTCTCAATCCACATCCAGGGCGGCGCCCCGCAGGAGATGACCGTGTACTACGGCGGACCCGCCGTCAACTTCGTCCTGATCGTGTCGTTCGCCGCCGTGCTGTACGACGGCCTGTTCCTGCTGCTGGTCTTCGCGCTGCGCTGCGCCTGCATGCCCGCGCCCTGGAGCTTCGGCGTGGACGCCGTCTTCACGATGCTCTTCATGAGCGCCGGCTGCGCGCTGGCCGCCTGCGACTACGTGCGCTACTGCGACGCGCTGGACGGCGTCGTGCGCTGCGCGCTGCTGGCCTCGGGCGCGGCGCTGTGCTTCATGGCCTTCGTGTGCTTCCTGCTGAGCGTGGCGTGGGGCGCCTGGATGCGCAACACGTGGGTCAAGCCCAAGACGAAGGACCCGCTCACGCGCACCGAGCTGGCTACCGACCCGGTACTGGGCGACATGGAGCTGGACCTCGAGCGCGCCACCACGTACGAGTCCAGTACGTACATCCAGGACGGCTTCAGACGGTAGCCGCAAGAGTGTAAATATGACCCCGTGGTGAGGTGCGGGTGGGGGCGAGAACTTAGGACGGAAGTACCATAATGCCAATAACACACAGCTTCAACTACACGTTCGCGCCATGCTGGACAAGGTGCTCGCGATATTGAAGAGAGATCCGTCGTTGTGGTGCAGCGAAGGCTGGAATCCAGCATCTATATGGCCTGGATGGCCAAGATGTTTGCTGTCGTGCGCGCACACATACCACTCGGATTCCGAGTCGAAACGCTGGCGTGCAAGATGCAAGATGGCGTGACGGAGGGTCTATAATGACACCTGTGGGACGAAAGTCACGCGCTGTGATCGTTGCCGTGTTCCAGGCTGGAACTTCCAGCCGCTGTCTCGGCTCATGGACTGCAGCTTTACAAGCAGCGAGAAAGGATCTTCGCCATCGGGCGGTCGTGGCGGCTCCAGTCATGCCCCTTGAGGCGCGACCCGGTATCTTGGATAGCGCTAGATCCAAAGTGACCCTCAACTTGGTAGAGTCACTTTGGATCTAGCGCTCGAGGAAACAGTATTTCAAAATGGCGAATGCTCAACGCGAACAGCTCAAGTTGGGCTCTAGTCTGCGGCCCCGACAGCGCGCGAAGGCGATGGCGGTTGCGCTTGGCGTGGCGATGGTCTTCACGCTGGGACTTCTATCCATTGTGAGCAGCTCAACGGACCCGACAGCTACCGACGGTGTCGCCCACGTGGCCCGGAGTCTGCGCGAGTACTCGACCAACCAAGGACACCCCGGCGCTGCAATGGAGGCGCAAGCTCGACGCGACCAGAAGCCGAGTCCCCCGCTCGCTGCCGTGATGGAGTCCCAGCTGCGCGTTTACGGCACGGGAGCAATCACGCCGGCTCCAGCTAAACCCGTGACCGACGACCATGCTCGCTCTCCAAGCGCCATGGAGGCCCTTCCACCTCGACACGAGCAGCGAAGCGACTGGGAGCCTGTTCCCGATACCGTCGCTGATGTGGAAGCGAAGGCTGAGAAGGCGGAGGAAATCGCCCAAGCGGCTCTGCAGGCGGCGATAAAGGCCGAAGAACGCGCCGAAGCTGCCGAAGAAGCCGCGGAAATGGCCGTCATGACCCAGGTTGGCCACATGGTTGAGGAGACACAGGGAGGGGAGCAGATCGTGATTGTCGGAGAGATCGAAGACAGCGAAGATAGCGAGGACAGCAAGGATAGTGTCAAGCTTGTCAAGGGCTGGTGAACGTGGCAGCTGTGTCACTTCAACATGTACCATTAAACGTGGTACAGTAGTCGCGCTCAAATTTGAATACGGTATGTTCCAAAACCAGTCGACTGGGACAGACAGCTATGCAAACATCAATCTCACAGACATTGTAAGCAAATTGATATTGATTGATGTGTACAGCTCTACTTACTGACTGCGTGGGTTTGATGTCTGCATGTACAGCGCACATTTCAGCATTAACCGCAACGATGTCGCCCCTTCATGCCGCCGCTCAGTTCGTGTGCCAGCACTGGTTTCCAGCCCACGAGGGTTGCCTTCTGCAACTAGTATACTCTATCGATGCGTTTTTGGGTCCACTTTCCCCCCAGAAGGCGTTGAATGCTGCATGCCAAGCAGGAGCGCTGGAATCCACCCTCGAGTATTTTTTGTCACGTACGGCGCCAAATTGGAGGGAGGCATTGCGTGCAGCCGCGAAAGGTGGACACCTTCATGTCCTGCAGTGGATGACGAATCGGCAGGACGGTCGAGGTCCGTGGCATAATGATTTCGACAAATTGCTACAAATTGCTTCTTCTCATGGGCAACTCGATGTCGCCAAGTGGGTATTCGAGCGGGGGGCCGACTCGTTCACAATGAGGAAGCTGGACAAGTTTACTCGAGAGTACTATGGCACCACTTGGCCGTATCGATTTGACGTGTCCGAAGGACTAGAGCGCGCGGCTGCAAACGGACATTTAGCTGTCGTCCAGTGGCTTCATGGTGTGCGACTCAAAGCATATAATTGTGATCCCATGTACTATGCTGTTGGAAACGGCCATCTTGCCATCGCGCAGTGGCTGGATCATGTCGGAAGAGAAGAATGCTCAGCTGAAGCCGTCGAAGAAGCAGCAGAGAGAGGGCACCTCGAAGTACTGAAATGGTTGCATGAGAATCACCCTTTTCACTGTACGACGACTGCGATGAACAAATCTGCCCAAAACGGACACTTCGAGGTGGTGAAGTGGCTGCATCGAGTCCATCACGAGTGTTGTTCTCCACGTGCTCTGTATCTAGCGATCTGCAATGGTCATTTAGAATTGGTCGAGTGGCTTTATGAAAATGTGTACATCAAGTGCCACCGTTACGCTCCTTACATACCGGTAGATGCTATAGGTGCGGCTGGGAATGGGCACCTGGAAGTGGTAAAATGGGTGCATGAACACTTCCCCGGGTCGTTCAGTAACAAAGAGATGAACGCTGCTGCAAAAGGTGGTCACATGAATGTTATCACTTGGCTGCACGAGAATCGGAGCGAGGGGCATTCCAAGATGACAACATATTATGCTGCGCAACATGGACACTTGGAAGCTCTTAAATGGTTCTACATGCATTATCCTGATGACTTTGGTTCAGAGGCAATGGGTCGAGCAGCTGCAAATGGCCACCTCGACGTTATCCGATGGTTGCACGAGAATCGTTCAGAAGGATGTACAACATTTGCAATGAAATTCGCCGCTATGATAGGCCACCTCGACACGTTCCTGTATCTCCTTGAACACCGAACGGAGGGTTTCTCAAGTGATGTATTGCACGATGCGCGAGATATCCAAGTATTGTGTAACTTCAGTTCAGTTGACCAAGGAAATGGACGCTCGAATCGAGCAACTAGCGATCAATTGAAGATGCTACAGACTCTTTTCGAGCGACGTCCTGTTTTCGTTCAAGACTGTCTGCGGTGTCTAGCTCATGTTGTATGTAGTAAAGGCAACATCGCAATTCTGGATTGGGTGAACCAGTTTGGAATTGAGTTGAATTCGACAAAGCCTATCTACGAAGCTGTACATCGCGGTGACGTGAAGATGCTGCAGTGGTTTTCCGAGAATGGATTTGAGGTTACGGATCCAGATCTGCTCGAGATGGCAGTTCGATGCGGACGGCTAGAAGTCGTTCGCTGGTTGTCGGAGCACGGGTATGCTGTGGACTCACTCGAGTTGGTCAAGATTTCTGGTGGACAACACAGGATGGAGCCACTGATGCGGTGGCTGGTTGAACATGGGCCACCGCTTGACTTGTCGACAGCAACGACGTTGGTTATGAAATACCGTCACATCGAGCTAGCTTGGTGGGTAGCTGAAAAAGAGCGTAGCCACCTCGTGCTCGAGGCACTGCACAAAAATGATCGAGTAGTTCTGTGGTGGATTCTTGCGCACACGCAGTTTCACGACGATTGCGCTCGTCGGAGCATCCGTGAAGCTATCTATGGCTGTCCAAAGGATACCCAACAGTGGTTTGAGGAAAATATGAGTCAAGTGGAGGCTTGCCGTTGGTGTTTCTCGACACCAGACATTGATCAGGAGGCAGAATGAGGAAAGTGGGGACACAAGTTTGTCCAGCTCGAAGGGACGTCGTAGTGGTGAGGTTTCCGACTATGGGGCGTAATGTGTAATTGACACGGTTTGGCTAGAACTACGATGTTGAACGCTTTTGCTAGCAAAGACCGAGACAAAACAATGTTTTTGCTAGCAAAAGCGTAAACCTGCATTTTGAAGGTAGTGAAGACACAATAATAGGATGATTTAGGTAAGCATACGTTCGCAACAACGTTTGTAGATGCGGTGAAAGCACATTCACGTACTACACTGTGTGGTCAATATGTGCTCAAAAATATTACATGTATATTCTACCGTGTTTCGGATAACGGAGAACAGACAACAACGTAAACATCAATCTCAAAGACATTGTAAGCATGTACCTTGAGATTGATGCGTCAGACTGACTGCATGGGATTGATGTCTACAGCTCTTCAGACTGCCGCAATGTTATCGTGGACATTTCAGGATTGGCCGCAGCGATGTCGCCCCTTCATGCCGCCGCTCAGTTCGTGTGTCAGCACTGGTTCCCAGCCAGAGGGGGTTGCCTTCTGCAACTAGTACACTCGATCGATGCCTTTTTGGGCCCACGTTCCCCTCAGAAGGCGTTGAATGCTGCATGCCACGCAGGAGCGCTCGAATCCACTCTAGAGTATTTTCTGTCACGTACGACGCCAAACTGGGGGGAGGCGCTGCGTGCAGCTACGCAAGGTGGGCACCTTCATGTCCTGCATTGGACGACGACTCGCGAGGACGGTCGTGGCCCATGGAACGCGGATTTTAATACGTTACTGGAAGTTGCTGCATCTCACGGGTATCTTAAGGTCGTCAAGTGGCTATTCGAGCGGGGTACCGATTGGAACACTCTGGGGAGGTTGGGCAGGTCAACTCGAGGTTACTATGCCAAGGCTTGGTCGTATCTACATGACTGGTCCGAAGGTTTAGAGCGCGCGGCTGCAAACGGACATTTAGCTGTCGTGAAGTGGCTACATGGAGTGCAAACTCAAAAGATTTCAAGTAATCCAATGTGCTATGCTGTTGCAGGGGGGCACATGACGGTGGCTCAATGGTTGTTTGAAAATGGAGTTAGAAGCTGCTCAACGAACGCTGCGGATACTGCTGCTAGGGGAGGACACCTGGAGATGCTGCAATGGCTACATTCGAAGCAACTTCTTCGCTGTACGACTCGCACGTTTGACGGAGCTGCTGCAAATGGCCATCTTGATGTGCTGCAGTGGTTGCACGAGATCAGTGAAGGCGGATGCAGATCAGCTAAATTATCTTTTCCAATTCAGAATGGTCACCTCGAAGTTGTCAAATGGTTGGATGCCAACGTTCCGGCTTACGTTCATCGAGAACTGGGAAGTCCCTCGATATTTGCAGCCAGAAACGGACATTTGGAGATTCTCAAGTGGCTGCACGAGCGATTTACAAATCGCTTTTCCGTGCATGACATGGCTGTTGCCGCTGAAAATGGACACCTAAATGTGATGATGTGGTTACATGAGCACCGAACAGAAGGGTGCACGGATAAGGCCCCATGGAATGCTGCACGTATTGGCCACTTGAAGATGGTGCAATGGCTGCATGAGCACTATCCCGACAAATTTTCGGCGGAATTGTTGGATGTGGCGGCAGGACATGGTCATCTCGATGTCGTACAATGGTTACATGAAAATCGATCTGAAGGGTGCACAACCAAAGCGATGGACGAGGCTGCCGATAGAGGCCGCCTGGGTGTGGTACTCTGGCTGCTCACGCATAGGACCGAGGGGTTTTCCTCCTCAACAATGGAAGAGCCCCTAAACATTGGGTGCGGTTTTTTTTCATGCTTTCGTCGGCTATTTTTTATGCCATGCATTTTCGGTTGCTTTTTATTGCTCGCCGGCTATTTTCTATGCGGTCGGTGATATTGTATTCCACTGGTGTTATTGGAGCGATTCCCGCAGCAGTCTGTGACAGTCTGTGACAAGTCTGAGATTCCCAAAATAGTCTGTGCGAGGGGGGTACCCCCCTCGCACAGACTTTTGATTGGCTCAGGCGTTTGATCCAGCCCCTTTTCTGCACGTTTCTTCCTGGGTCTGGGAAGTAGGACTAGGGTTTTGGCTGCGGGAATCGCTCCATTGTAGGCCCATCGGCTAAATTATATGTCAAAGTCCAACCCAAGATTTTTTTGGAGAGGTGTGTCACCCCTCCTTTTTTCTGTTTTTTTTCCTTCAGTTTATCTTCTCTTTCTAAGTTTGTTGCTTTCAATAAAATGTAGCCATGCATATACAGACGCGGTAGCTCTCCAACTACTTACCCATGGTAAGTTACCATTCAGCTTCGAACAATGATGTGCCCCAAAGTGGCAAGCATTTCATTGTCGATGAACAAGTATTGACGCGGGTCCTGACCGCCAATCAGAAGGTTTTCAATGTGGTGAGGTGCGGGCAACTTCCAAGCGTAGATTGAGCGTGACGAGGCTCCCCCAGATCTTTCGGAGAATTCATCAAGCATCTGCCAGTGACCACTCTCAGACAAGAAACATCTACGATTCGTCAGACAGTAGCTTAACCCAACGCCAGTTATGCTGCCTTCAACCAGCTCAAGATAATTTGAGTAAGGAAGTCGTGCTAGGAGGTGACCCTGTAGGATCACGCTGACTGCAATGGAGTCTGAGCGACGACGCTTTGAATCCGCTGAGTGCTGGAAGTCTATGGGTTGCGTATGGCTGAGCTCGCCTTGCTTCAATGGCGGTTTGCTGGGCTCAGAAGTGGTGGTGTCAAGAATATCTGCGCTCAGCTCGAGGTGCCCGGGTTGAGTATACCTGAGCTCCAGCAACATAAGCAGTGATTCACTGAGCTCAGAAGGCATGGCCTTGAAGATGGTGAGTCTCAGAGGAGAAGTCCGTGACTTAGTCACGATGGAGTTCAGCTGCTGCAGAAGTGTGTACACGAGCTCAGCAAGTCATCTTGATAGTCAGCGAACCATTTGGGATCTCAGCGGAAGTAGACGCTGGTGGATGCTGACTTCGAAGGTCTCGGTATGGATCTTATCTAAGCCCAGGGGGCTTGGCTAGTCGCCGACGGGTGCCTGAACGGTTTTCGTACGCTGGAGGACCGCGTCATCAAATGATGACCGGGATAAATCAGCTGTGGCACAATCCTGTGTACTTGGATTGCTTACCTCGGCCAGCCAATGAGAGACCTGGGATCTGCCAAAGCATCGCTAAGTCACTTCCTGAGTTGCTGGGCTTATCCGAGCTCGGCCTGCCATTGGCCAGTCTCATGTTAAAGCGCCGCTCGCCGTTGGCTTGCTGGCAGCTCGCATGACGATCTTTTTATTTTTACCTTTGTTCGGGTGCGCTTCGAAGGGAGCTGAGCGCCCCGCCTCCCCTTGATAGAGCTTGGTTTGCATGTGTAAATTATCCTTCAGGATCGAATTCGCCCCGAAGGCCGCAAGCGTTACTATGTTGCCACAGAAAAGGGACTCCAATCGAAACTGAAGCCCCATATAGACCATTTGGGTGTACCTCCATGTGCCTACTTGGCTACTTTATTTCGTTACGCGTCAGCAGGCCGAACCAGGCGACTCTACCAAGCGTCTATTTCATATTTTCAGGTAGAAGGTGATCTACTCTCCTCGCCTGGTATAGTGGTTCTCAGAGCTGTTGGGTAAATTTCGTGTGGTGATGAGCCTGGGATAGTGGTTCTCAGTTCGGTCGTGTCGTTTACGGTAAGACGTGGTGCGCGGAAGCCCCAAGGCGCAGAGGCGAGAACCCTAGATCAAGACAGGTTCAACCCGAGCCAACGCTCGGAGCCACCCTATGTCCTGGCGAGTGAAGACCTGTGCACGCAGCTCTCAGCTGGAGCCGCCTGATGGAAGAGGAGAAGCAAGGAATACCGGGTCTGCGGTCTTGGAGGAAGCAGGCACGTGTGTGTGGAGTGTATTGTGGAGTCGTGTCTACATTTGGAAACCCGGAGCAGATTGGGTCAAATCACATGCAGACGAAGGCCTGTTGAGCGGGGAGTCGGCTTCGTTCGGAGACATCTTGAAACGACTGGACTAGGAACAAGTTGGCGTGGTTGGCCGATGTCTGGGCCCTAAGCGTAGCCCCAGCAAGAACCGTCAAGGGGATCGCAAGGGAGGCGCACACACCGCGGCAGGCCAATAGTTCGGGCTCAGTGTTGTCGGCCGAGTCCTTGTCGAGTCCAGCTGAGATCATTCAGCTGAGACTCTAAGCCTCTGGGCCCGTCTGAGCTTAGACTCAAGGTTTGCTGATTCAAGTGTTGCTCAAGGTAGATTCTGGCCGAAAGGAATGGCTTGTGGACGCCAGTGCGCAGTGCAATCTCATCCACTGTTGCCGTACTGTGCATTTCACTTTAAAAAAGGCGGAGCTGCTCATAGAGGTATGAATTAATGCAATCTTCTGCGTGCAGTCAACGTGGGTTGTACGCGACAGCCGCGTGGAGGAGTGACTGTTGCTGGTAACAGGAAAGTGAGCTATTTCCCAACCCGTCAAGTTGCACCCCTTCGTTTTGAGCGTAATCGGGTGAACAAACTCTTCTGCATGGTGAAATCTCTCGGATCCGGATTCCGTGCTTGCTGCAAGGGATACACCTTCGTGTCCTTCACCGAGTATAATATCGTCAGCTAATTTATATGTAAAATTCTATCCAATTTCCTAAACGGGCACTTCTGGCTTTGTGCACCCTGATTAAATTAAAATTTAATTTTGAACGCTGCATGAATTTCATACATCTACGAAATCAATTGTAGCCATTGAAATACAATATATCTGCCCTCATGGAAACTAGCCACCGGTAATAGAAAGTAGCCGGTGGCGAAATGAAAAGAAGCTTTTCCCCTAAACATTGATCTTCTGTACCTGTATGACCAAGAATTCTCTACTGCAGAGTCCGCAAATGATCAAAGCGAGTGTGGTCAACTGAGAGAACTGCACTCAGTCTACCAACTGCGTCCTGCGTTTGTTGAGGGATGTCTCCGATGTATGGCAGAATTCGCCTTTGATCGAGGCCACATCCACATTTTGGATTGGCTTAGGCAATTCGACATGAAGCTCCTGTCGACTGATCCCATTCGCCGAGCCGCCAGTAGAGGCCACCTCAACGTGGTGAAATGGTTCCACCAGAATTATTTCGACTTCTGCGAGCGTGATCTGCTGCAGCTAGCGGTTCGAAGTGGACAAATGGACGTAACTCGCTGGCTTTCGGAGCATGGATACGAGATCAACACGCCGGAATTGGTCGTAGCAGCTGCAGAGACCAAGAAAGTGACTTTGGTGCGGTGGCTGATTGAAAATGGACCCGCTCTTGATGTATCGACAGCGGCAATATTGGCCAGAAACGACGACTACGTGGAGGCCATGTGGTGGGTTCCCGAGCCTGAGCGCGTGCAACTGGCACTTCAGGCTATGCGCGATGAGAAGCACAATTTGCTGTGGTGGCTATTGATGCGCACGCGCTTTGAAGAAAAGATTTCGCACATTGCGATCTCGGGTGCTATCGACGAAGCAAACGCGAGTGTGCGTGAGTGGCTTTTGGAAAATATCGACGACGACGAAGTCTGCCGTTGGTGTTTTCCTGGAAATGGACCTCCCTCGTCGAACGAAGGCAGTGCGTCGTAGTGGTCTCGCGTAAAAATGGGAAATCCAAAACTTATCTATCGGTAGCAATACTTGAGCAAAAGAAGTGCTTCATGGCAACAAGGATTTCCATTGGATAGTGGAAACTCGCGAGCTCGTCAAACTTTATGAAATCTGCTGAGGTCATTGAACTCTTACGGCATGCCACAATCAGGAGAAAGTGCCATTGCCTGAATTTAGGGAGATTTCACAGCGTTCAACGACTATTCTCCTCATGCCGTATTGGTAGCAGCGAATATTTCATCTTCACCCCTTGAGCCCGAGAGGCAGGCTGGTGACCTGGGTGCATCCACTCAACCACGAGTCTCGTGTGTAAGAATCGTCATCCCGCAGCAGGAGGCTGGTGCATTGGCGGATACTACTTATTTGACTGGGAGTTCAAGCTACGAGGATTTCACCTTATATCGCTCGGAAGACCACTCCCGTTCCGAAGGAGGCAGTACAAGCCGCCCTGCGAAGTGGTGGTCGGCATTGATCGTGAGCCAAGTTTTTATCGAGAACAAGTGTCTGCCTAGCAATGCTTTGAGGCATAGTAACAAATACCGACCACCACTTCGCAGGGCGGCTTGTACTGCCTCCTTCGGAACGTCATCTGCACGCAGTCGCTGAAGCACTGGTTTTTAATACAAGCACTCGAGGAAACAGTATTTGAAGTTGGCGAATGCTCAGCGCGAACAGCTCAAGTTGCGGCTGCGGGGCTCTAGTCTGCAATCCTGACAGAGCGCGAAGGCGATGGCGGTTGTGCTTGGCGTGGTGATGGTTTTCACGCTGGGACTTGTATCCATTGTGAGCAGCTCAACGGACCCGACAGCTACCGACGGCGTCACCCACGTGGCCCGGAGTCTGCGCCAGTACTTGACCGACCAAGGACACCCCGGCGCTGCAATGAGGCGCAAGCTCGACGCGACCAAAAGCCGAGTCCACCGCTCGCTGGCGTGATGGAATCCCAGCTGCGCGTTTACGGCACGGGAGCAATCACACCGGCTCCAGCTAAACCCGTGACCGACGACCATGCTCGCTCTCCAAGCGCCATGGAGGCCATTCCACCTCGACACGAGCAGCGAGGCGACTGGGAACCAGTTCCCGACACTGTCGCTGATGTGGAAGCGAAGGCTGAGACGCACAAGCGGCTCTGCAGGCGGCGATAAAGGCCGAAGAACGCGCCGAAGCTGCCGAAGAAGCCGCGGAAATGGCCATCATGACCCAGGTTGGCCACATGGTCGAGGAGACTCAGGGAGGGGAGTAGATCGTAATTGTTGGAGAGATCGAAGACAGCGACGACGTTGAAGATAGCGAGGACAGCAAGGACAGTGTCAAGCTTGTCAAGGGCTGGTGAACGTGGCAGCTGTGTCACTTCAACATGTACCATGAAACGTGGTACAGTAGTCGCGCACTTGGATCAAATTTGAATATGAAACGGATGGCGGGACCCCGGGGTCCCCCATAAAAAATGATCGGTATTGGGAATTATTTATTTTATTTGAGGGGGTGGGGGGTATGGCGATCGGTACTTACTAAGTGCCATTTTCAATTCAACTGCCACCAGCAAATGACGTACTAGAAGCCGAAAAATGGACATCGGGACGGAAAACAGCACTAGTAATAGCGGATAATCGTGGTCGTATACGATGGCAAACCGACGCACATACACCGAAGCAGCTCGGCAATGCGCAACCAAATATTATAACTGGGCTGAAATCGAGTCAACGATCCTTAGAGTAGTTATTGAACTCGCTAACGTGTAGGCAATAGGGCGCTGCAACCAACGCATAAATTTTACAGTACAGTCGGTGACCGGTTACCGGTTTGTGATGAGAGCACCGGGGTCCAAGTGGGACCCCGGGGTCCCGCCATCCGTTTCATATGTTCCAAAACCAAACACAGCTAGCTCATTGCAAACATCAATCTCTGGATACATTGTACATGCATGAGATTGATTGATGTGTGCAGCTCTTCTGACTGTCACTGACAAATTTACCGTGGACATTTCAGCATTAGCCACAGCGATGTCGCCCCTTCATGCCGCCGCTCAGTTCGTGTGCCAGCACTGGTTCTCAGCCCAAGGGGGTTGCCTTCTGCAACTAGTACACTCTATCGATGCCTTTTTGGGTCCGCGTTCCCCCCAGAAGGCGTTGAATGCTGCATGCCAAGCAGGAGCGCTGGAATCCACTCTAGAGTATTTTTTGACACGTACGACGCCAAATTGGAGGGAGGCGTTGCGTGCAGCCGCGAAAGGGGGACACCTTCATGTCATACATTGGATGATGACTCGGCAGGACGGCCGAGGTCCGTGGCATGATGATTTCGACAAACTGCTGAAAGTGGCTGCATCTCACGGGAACCTCAGTTTCGCCAAGTGGCTATTCGAGCGGAGGACCGACTCGTACAGAATATGGGAGCTGGAAAAGTCGACTCAAGGTTACCCTGGCGCGGCTTGGCTGTATCGGTATGAATTGTCCGAAGGACTAGAGCGCGCAGCTGCAAACGGACATTTAGCTGTTGTGCAGTGGCTTCATGGTGTGCGACTCGAGGGAATTTATTGTGATCCCATGTATTATGCTGTTGCAAACGGCCATCTTGCCATCGCGCAGTGGCTGCATCATCAGCTTGACGGAAGAGAAGCATGCTCAGCTCAAGCATGCTTCTCAGTTCAAGCTGTCGATGAAGCAGCAGAGAGAGGGCACCTCGAAGTACTGGAATGGTTGCATGCGAATCACCTTTTTCACTGTACGACGGCTGCGATGGACAAATCTACCCAAAACGGACACTTCGAGGTGGTGAAGTGGCTGCATCGAGTCCATCACGAGTGTTGTTCTCCTGTGGCTCTGTATCTAGCGATCTACAAAGGTCATTTAGAATTGGTCGAGTGGCTTTATGAAAATGTGTACATCAAGTGCCACCGTTCCGCTCCATACATACCTGTAGATGCTGTAGGTGCGGCTGGGAATGGGCACCTGGAAGTGGTAAAATGGGTTCATGAACACTTCCCTGGGTCGTTCAGTAGCCAGGAGATGAACGCTGCTGTAAGAGGTGGTCACATGAATGTTATCACTTGGCTGCACGAGAATCGGAGCGAGGGGCATTCCAAGATGGCAACATATTATGCTGCGCAACATGGACACTTGGAAGCTCTTAAATGGTTCTACATGCTTTATCCTGATGACTTTGTTCCAGAGGCAATGGGCCGAGCAGCTGCAAATGGGCATCTCGACGTTGTCCGATGGTTGCACGAGAATCGTTCAGAAGGATTCACAAAATATGCAAAGGACCACGCCGCTTCAAATGGCCACCTCGACACGTTCCTGTATCTACTCGAGCACCAAACAGAAGGTTTCTCGGGCGTTCACAACGACCAAGATATCCAAGTATTGTGCAACTTTAATTCAGACGACCGAGGAAATGGACGCTCGAATAGAGCAACTAGCGATCAATTAAATATGCTGCAGACTCTTTTCGAGCGACGGCCTGCTTTCGTTCACGATTGTTTGCGGTGCCTAGCAAACATTGCATGTAGTGGACGTGACATCGCGATTCTAGATTGGGTGAACCAATTTGGAATTGAGTTGAATTCGACAAAGCCTATCTACGAAGCTGTACATCGCCAGTGGTTTTTCGAGAATGGATTTCAGATTACAGATCCAGATCTACTCGAGGTGGCAGTTGGACACGGTCAGCTAGAAGTCGTTCGCTGGTTGTCGGAGCACGGGTATGCTGTGAACTCACTCGAGTTGGTCAAAATGGCTGGTGAACAACACAGGATGGAGCCACTGATGCGGTGGCTGGTTGAACATGGACCACCGCTTGACTTGTCGACAGCAACGACGTTGGTTTTGGTATACCGTCACATCGAGATTGCTTGGTGGGTGGCTGAAAAGGACCGTAGCCATCTCGTGCGCGAGGCACTGTTCAAAAACGATCGAGAAGTTATATGGTGGATTCTTGCGCACACGCAGTTTCGAGACGAAAAAGCTCGTCGGAGTATCCGTGAAGCTGTCCACAGCTGTCCGAAGGATACCCACCAGTGGTTTGAGGAAAATATGACTCAAGTGGTTGGTGTTTCTCGACACCCGACATTGATCAGGAGTCAGACTGAGGAAAGTGGGGATACAAGCGATACAACTCGGAGCGACGACGTAGTGGAGAGGTTTCCGAATAGGATGCTTTTTTTCTCGGTCTTTGGTAGCAAAAGCGTCAGACTGCATTTATGATTCAGAAACCTTCAGAATTTCTGAAGGTAGTGAAGACCATGTTAGCACTTACTTGAAGTATGGCAGTAGCCGCAAAATAATGGGATGCCTTAGGTATTAGTAAGCATATATTCGCAACTGCATTTGTAGATGTGGTGAAAGCGTTATCCGCGTACTACACCCTGATAGTTGAAATTCGAAGCGAAACTTCTGTGTTATATTCGACCGTGTTTTAAAACATACTTCGTATAACGAGAGCGGGCAACGTCAACATCAATCTCAAAGACAGTTTAAGCATGTACTTTGAGACTGATGTGGTGCTTGCAGCTTTTCTGACTGACTGCATGGGATTGGTGTTTACAGCTCTTCTGACTGCCGCAATGCTACCGTAGGCATTTCAGAATTGGCCGCAACGATGTCGCCCCTTCATGCAGCCGCTCAGTTCGTGTGCCAGCACTGGTTCTCAGCCAGAGGGGGTTGCATTCTGCAACTACTATACTCTATCGATGCCTTTTTGGGTCCACGTTCGCCCCAAAAGGCGTTGAATGCTGCATGCCAAGCAGGAGCGCTGGAACCCACTCTAGAATATTTTCTGTCACGCACGACGCCAAACTGGGGGGAGGCGTTGCGTGCAGCCGCGAAAGGTGGACACCTTCATGTCTTGCATTGGATGACGAATCGGCAGGACGGTCGAGGTCCGTGGAAAACAGATTTCGATAACTTGCTGAAAGTGGCTGCATCTCACGGGCATCTTGAGATCACCAAGTGGCTATTCGATCGGGGAATGGACTGGCACAGGTTACTGATGGCCGATAGGTCGTCAACTGCTTACCTCGATAAGGATTGGCTGTTTGAACACTGTACGGTGGATGCATTAGAATTGGCAGCAAGGCATGGGCATTTTGAGATGGTGCAGTGGATCCACACTACTCGAACAGATATGTGCAGGAAATACCGTAGTCCAGTGAGCAGCGCTGTTGCAAACGGCCATCTTGCCATCGCGCAGTGGCTGCGTCATCAGCTTATCGAAGGAGAAGAATGCTCAGTTCACGCCGTCGACGAAGCAGCAGAGAATGGGCACCTCGAAGTACTGGAATGGTTGCATGAGAATCACCTTTTTCACTGCACGACGGCTGCGATGGACAAATCTGCCCAAAACGGACACTTTGAGGTGGTGAAGTGGCTGCATCGAGTCCACCACGAGTGTTGTTCTCCTCTGGCTCTGTATCTAGCGATCTACAAAGGTCATGTGGAATTGGTCGAGTGGCTTTATGAAAACGTGTACATCAAATGCCACCGCTACGCTCCATACATGAATGCTATAGCTGCGGCTGAGCATGGATATCTGGGCGTGGTAAAATGGGTTCATGAACGCTTTCCCAGGTCGTTCAGTAGCCATGAGATGGACGCTGCTGCAAGAACTGGCCACATGGATGTTATCACTTGGCTGCACGAGAATCGGAGCGAGGGGTGTTCCAAGATGGCAACATTTCATGCTGCACAACATGGACACTTGGAAGCTCTTAAATGGTTCCACGTGTATTATCCTGATGAATTTGGTCCGAGAGCAATGGATCGAGCAGCTGAAAATGGGCATCTCGACGTTGTCCGATGGTTGCACGAGAACCGTCCAGAAGGATGTACTACAGAATCTGCAATGGAATTCGCCGCTATGAGAGGCCACCTCGACACGTTCCTGTATCTCCTTGAACACCGAACGGAGGGTTTCTCAAGCGATGTATTGTATGCTGCGCGAGATATCCAAGTATTGTGCAACTTTAGTTCAGACGAACGAGGAAATGGCCGCTCAAATCGAGCAACTAGCGATCAATTAACAATGCTGCGGACTCTTTTCGAGCGACGGCCTGCTTTCGTTCAAGACTGTTTGCGGTGTCTAGCGCATGTTGCATGTAGTAGAGGCAACATCGCAATTCTGGATTGGGTGAACCAGTTTGGAATTGAGTTGAGCTCGACAAAGCCTATCCGCGATGCCGTACATCGCGGTGACGTGAAGATGTTGCAGTGGTTTTTCGAGAATGGATTTGAGGTTACGGATCCAGATCTGCTCGAGATGGCGGTTGAACGCGGCCAGCTAGAAGTTGTTCGTTGGTTAACGGACCACGGGTATGCTGTGGACTCACTCGAGTTGGTCAAGATTGCTGGGAAAAGATACATGAACGTGACAATGATGCGGTGGTTGGTTGAGAATGGGCCACCGCTTGACTTGTCGACAGCAACGACGTTGGTTATGAAATACCGTCACGTCGAGATAGCTTGGTGGGTAGCTGAAAAAGAGCGTAGCCAGCTCGTGCTCGAGGCACTGCACAAAAATGATCGAGACCTTCTATGGTGGATTCTTGCGCACACGCAATTTCAAGACGAAGGTGCTCGTCGGAGCATCCGTGAAGCCATCCACAGCTATCCGAAGGATACCCAACAGTGGTTTGAGGAAAATATGAGTCAAGTGGAGGCTTGCCGTTGGTGTTTTTCGACACCCGACATTGATCAGGAGGCAAAATGAGGATACAAGTGTCCTCATTCTGCCTCCTGATCAATGTCAAGTGTGCGAAGTACTTCGTACCTGGCAAGGTTAGATAGAACTAGGATTTGTTTCTCGGACGTTGCTAGTGAAAGAGCAAGACTGCATTCAGATGATAGTGATGGCTAATATGGTTATTTCGGTAAGCATGCATTCGCAACTCCATTTGTGGGAACACTATCCACGTACCTGATAAGGTTTGGCTAGAACTAAGATGTTAAACGCTTTTGCTAGCAAAGGCCGAGAAAAAGCAATGTTTTTTCTCGCAAAAGCGTAACCTGCATTCTGAAGGTGCTGAAGGCACAATAATAGGATGATTTAGGTAAGCATACGTTCGCAACAACGTTTGTAGATGTGGTGAAAGCACATTCACGTACTACACTCTGGTAGTTGAAATTCGAAGCGAAACTTCTGTGTGGTCAATATGTGCTCAAAAACATTACTAAGTATATTAGGGGTCGTCAATGCTGACAGCAGCAAGTCGTTTTTTTTTCTGCGCAAGTCGGCGATTTTTTTCAAGGTCTGTGATTGGCTGGAAAAAAATCTTGCTAACGGAACGAAAAACCGTGCAAGTCGGGCAGCAGCAAGTCGTATTTTTTTTCGGCGGGAGATCGTGTTTGTCCAAATGGAAATCAAGATAATTGGCGAAGCAAGCAAGCTATGGAGACACACACGATGTTAGCAATGGAAACTCTGCTAGCAACCTGTTCACTACGCGCGGAGACCGACCTGCTGGGGCTCCGGGAGAAGGTGGTTGGGCGGGGGGGGGGGGCTCCTCGATGACAAAAAAAATCTGCTGCGAGAAAAACAGGTGGTCATTCTCTCCTCTTGGGATTGGCTAAAAATGGTTGCTCGCGGAGTCCCGCGCAAAAAAAAACTACTTGCTGCTGCCAGCATTGACAACCGCTATTCTACCGTGTTTTTTTTTTTTTTTTTTTTGGTGATTGAGGTATATTGTGTTACTGTCTCCTTCCGGAGGTGAACTCTAATATATTCTACCGTGTTTCGGATGACGGAGAACAGACAACTACTTCGTACGTAAACATCAATCTCAAAGAAATTGTAAGCATGTAACTTGAGATTGATGCGTCAGACTGACTAACTGCATGGGATTGATGTCTACAGCTCTTCTGACTGCCGCAATGCTACCGTTGACATTTCAGGATTGCCCGCAGCGATGTCGCCCCTTCATGCCGCCGCTCAGTTTGTGTGCCAGCACTGGTTCTCAGCCGAAGGGGGTTGCCTTCTGCAACTAGTACACTCTATCGATGCCTTTTTGGGCTCGCTTTCCCCACAGAAGGCGTTGAATGCTGCATGCCAAACAGGAGCGCTGGAACCCACTCTAGAGTATTTTCTGTCACGTACGACACCTTTTTGGTGGTATGTGGTGTGTGCAGCCGCGGAAGGCGGACACATTCATGTCTTGCGTTGGATGACGAATCGCCAGGACGGTCGAGGTCCGTGGAAAACAGATTTCGATGACTTGCTGGAAGTGGCTGCATCTCACGGGCATCTTGATGTCGTCAAGTGGCTATTCGAGCGCGGTACCGATCGGTACACTTTGAGGAGGTTGGACAGGTTGACTCGAGGTTACTATGACTATGCCAAGGTTCGGTCGTATCAACTTGACTGGTCCGAAGGACTAGAGCGCGCGGCTGCAAACGGACATTTAGCTGTCGTGAAGTGGCTACATGGAGTGCAAACCCAAAAGATTTCTAGCAATCCAATGTACCATGCTGTTGCAGGGGGGCATCTGGCGGTGGCTCAATGGTTGTTTGAAAATGGAGTTAGAAACTGTTCAACGAACGCTGCGGATACTGCTGCTAGGGGAGGACACCTGGAGATGCTGCAATGGCTACATTCGAAGCAACTTCTTCGCTGTACGACTCGCACGTTTGACGGAGCTGCAGCAAATGGCCATCTTGATGTGCTGCAGTGGTTGCACGAGATCATTGAAGGCGGATGCAGATCTGCTAAATTGTATTTTCCACTTCACAATGGTCACCTCGAAGTTGCCAAATGGCTGGATGCCAATGTCCCGGTTTCCGTTGATCGAGAAATGGGAAGTTCCTCGACATTTGCAGCTGAAAACGGATATTTGGAGATTCTCAAGTGGCTGCACAAGCGATTTACAAATTGCTTTTCCGTGCATGACATGGATCTAGCCGCTTACAGTGGTCACCTAAATGTGATGATGTGGTTACATGAGCACCGAACAGAAGGGTGCACGGATAAGGCCCCGTGGCATGCTGCACGCATCGGCCACTTGAAGATGGTGCAGTGGCTGCATAAGCACTATCCCGACAAATTTTCGGCGGAATTGATTGATGTAGCGGCAGGACATGGTCATCTTGATGTCCTTCAATGGTTACATGAAAATCGATCTGAAGGGTGTACAACCGAAGCGATGGATTGGGCTGCCGATAGAGGCCACCTGGATGTAGTACTCTGGCTGCTAACGCATAGGACCGAGGGGTTTTCTTCCTCATCAATGAAAACACCACTGAACGTTGAGGTTCTGTACTCGTTTGACCAAGAATTCTCCACTGCGGAGTCCGCAAATTGTCAAGGCGAGTGTGATGAACTGAGAGAACTGCACTCAGTCTACAAACTGCGTCCTGCGTTTGTTGAGGGTTGTCTTCGCTGTATGGCAGAATTCGCTTTTGATCAAGGCCACGTCCACATTTTGGATTGGCTTAGGCAATTCGACATGAAGCTCTTGTCGACAGCCCTCATTCGCCGAGCCGCCAGTAAAGGGAACCTCAACATGGTGAAATGGTTCCACCGGAATTATTTCGACTTGTGCGAGCGTGATCTGCTGCAGCTAGCGGTTCAAAATGGACGCATGGACGTAACTCGCTGGCTTTCGGAGCATGGATACGAGATCAACACGACGGAATTGGTCGTAGCGGCTGCGAAGACCCATAACGTGACATTGGTGCGGTGGCTGATTGAGAATGGACCCACGCTTGATGCATCGACAGCGGCAATATTGGCCAGAAACGACGACTACGTGGAGGCTATGTGGTGGGTTCCTGAGCCCGAGCGCGTGCAACTGGTTCTTGAGACTATGCGTAATGAGAATCGCAATTTGTTGTGGTGGCTATTGATGCGCACGCGCTTTGAAGAAAAGATTTCGCACGTTGCGATCTCTGGTGCTATCGACGAAGCGAACGCGAGTATGCGGGAGTGGCTTGTGGAAAATATCGACAACGACGAAGTCTGCCGTTGGTGTTTTCCTAGAAATGGACTTGCCTTGTCGAACGAAGGTAGTGCGTCGTAGTGGTCTCGCGCAAAATATATCGGTAGCAATACTTGCGTTAAGATAAAATATTCGTGCGGGTAGCTGCTACTATACGACGTAAGGAAAATATTTGCTGAAGTTCCTACGCTATGAAATCTCCCTAAACTTAGGCAAAGTATGTCACCTTCTCCTGATTGTGGCATGTAGTGCAATGACTTAAGGTGAAAGCCTAACTCCCAGTCAAATATACCAGCCTGCTGTTACCTATGAAGCAGACCTGGTGCACCCACTCAACCACGAGTCTTATGTATAAGAATCGTCACCCCCAATAAGGATTTCCACTGGATTGTGGAAACTCACAGAGCTCGCCAAACTTTATTAAATCTGTTGATATCGTTCGGAAGACCGCTTCCGTTCCGAAGGAGGCAATGCAAGCCGCCCTACGAAGTCGTGGCACAGGAAGGCCGGCTTTATTGGGTGTCTGCTTAGCAGTGTTTTGAGGCATAGCTTTTGTTATGCAATTCAGCTGCACGCGGTCGCAGCGCTCACGGACATCCCAGCGCCGCAATGCACTTAGTGAATATGTTCCAAAAGACAGACAGCTATGTAAACATCAATTTCAAAGCATGTACTCGAAGGATGTTCAGAAACACGGTAGAATATACTTCGTAGTAATTGATTGTGTACATACTCACCACACAGAATTTACCTTCGAATTTCAACTCTGGTTACTTTCAGAATGCAGATTTACGCTTTTGCTAGCAACGACCGAGTTGGATACACTTGTATCCCCGCTTTCCTTATTCTGCATCCTGATCGATGCCGGGTGTCGAGAAACACCAACGGCAAGCCTCCACTTGACTCATATTTTCCTCAAACCACTGTTGAGTATCCTTCGGACAGCCGTGGATAGCTTCACGGATGCTCTGACGAGCGCTTTCATCTTGAAACTGCGTGTGCGCAAGAATCCACCATAGAACCTTTCGATCATTTTTGTGCAGTGCCTCGAGCACGAGCTGACTACGGTCTTTTTCAGCGACCCACCAAGCAATCTCAATGTGACGGTTCTCCAAAACCAACGTCGTTGCTGTCGGTAAGTCAAGCGGCGGTCCATTTTCAACCAACCACCGTAATATCGGAGCTGTCATGTATTTCCCAGCAACCCTGACCAACTCGAGCAAGCCCACAGCATACCCGTGCTCCGACAACCAGCGGACGACTTCTAGCTGGCCGCGTTCAACCGCCACCTTTAGCAGATCTGGATCCGTAACCTCAAATCCATTTTCGAAAAACCACTGCAACATATTCACGTCACCGCGACGTACAGCATCGTAGATAGGCTTTGTCGAATTCAACTCAATTCCAAACTGGTTCACCCAATCCAGAATTGCGATGTTGCCTTTACTACATGCAACATGAGCTAGACACCGCAAACAATCTTGAACGAAAGCCGGCCGTCGCTCGAAAAGAGTCTGCAGCATCTTCAATTGATCGTTAGTTGCTCGATTCGAGCGTCCATTTCCTCGGTCATCTGAACTAAAGCTGCACAATACTTGGATATCTCGCGCATCGTGCAAGTCATATCTCGAGAAACCCTCCGTTCGGTGTTCGAGGAGATACAGGAACATGTCGAGGTGGCCTATCATAGCGGCGAATTTCATTGCAGATTCTGTACATCCTTCTGGACGGTTCTCGTGCAACCACCTGACAACTTCGAGATGCCCATTTTCAGCTGCTAGATCCATTGCCCCTGGAGCAAATTTGTTTGGATAATGCATGTGGAGCCATTTAAGAACTTCCAAGTGACCATATTGCGCAGCATTAAATGTTGCCATCTTGGAACACCCCTCGTTTCGATTCTCGTGCAGCCAAGCGATAACATCCATGTGGCCATTTCTTGCAGCAGCGTTCATCTCCTTTCTACTGAACGACCCGGGGAAGTGTTCATGCACCCATTTTACCACTTCCAGATGCCCATTCTCAGCCGCAGCTATATCATTCATGTATGGAGCGTAACGGTGGCATTTGATGTACACATTTTCATAAAGCCACTCGACCAATTCCAAATGACCATTTTTGACCGCTAGATGCAGAGCCAGAGGAGAACAACACTCGTGGTGGACTCGATGCAGCCACTTCACCACCTCGAAGTGTCCGTTTTGGGCAGATTTATTCATCGCAGCCCTCGTACAGTGAAAAAGGTGATTCTCATGCAACCATTTCAGTACTTCGAGGTGCCCATTCGCTGCTGCTTCGTCGACGGCTTCAGCTGAGCATGTTTCTCTTCCGACATGATGCAGCCACTGCGCGATGGCAAGCTGGCCGTTTGCAACAGCATAGCGCATGGGATCACAAAGATATCCTTCGAGTCGCACACCATGAAGCCACTGCACAACAGCTAAATGTCCGTTTCCAGCCGCGAAATGTAAGCCTTCCGATATGTCGTAGTCATGCGACCAAGCCTGGGCATAGAAACCTCGAGTCGACCTGTTCAACGTCTTCAAAGTGTACCAATCGGCACCCCGCTCGAATAACCACTTGGCAACCTCAAGATGCCCGCGAGATGCAGCAGTTTGTAGCAAATTACTGAAATCCGCTTTCCACGGACCTCGACCGTCCTGCCGATTCGTCATCCAATATATGACATGAAGGTGTCCACCTTTCGCGGCTGCACGCAACGCCTCCCTCCAATTTGGTGTCCTATGTGACAGAAAATACTCTAGAGTGGATTCCAGAGCTCCTGCCTGGCATGCAGCATTCAACGCCTTCTGCGGAGAAATTGGACCCAAGAAAGCATCAATAGAGTGTACTAGTTGCAGAAGGCAACCCCCTTTGGTTGGGAACCAGTGCTGGCACACGAACTGAGCGGCGGTATGAAGGGGCGACATCACTGCGGCAATGCTGAAATGTCCACGGTAGCATTGCCAGTGGCGCTGTACCTAGACATCAATCCCTATGCTATCAGCCAGACTCGGAGAGCAGACAACTACGGTACGTAAACATCAATCTCAAAGACAGTGTAGCATGTACTTTGAGATTGAAGTGATGCTTCTGACTGACTCGCATGGGATCGATGTCTACAGCTCGGGTCTTCTTCCTCAGCAATGGAAGAACCGCTAAACGTTGAAGTTCTGTACTCGTTTGGCCATGAATTCTCCACTACGGAGTCTGGTCAACTGAGAGAACTGCACTCAGTCTCCAATGTCTCCGCTGTATGGCAGAAGTCGCATTTGATCCAGGTCACATCCGCATTTTGGATTGGCTTAGGCAATTCGACATGAAGCTCCTGTCGACAGCTCCCATTCGCCGAGCCGCCAGTAGAGGTGTTGCGATACTTCTTAATATCTAGTGCTATCGACGAAGTGATCGCGAGCATGCGCGAGTGGCTTGTGGAAAATATCGCTATTTTAATAGCGATATTTAAAATAGTGTCTCGCGACAAAATGGAACTTGCCAATTATTCCAACCGGATAAAATCACAACTTGGTATACGCCCCATGCAAATCATTAATTCGCTAAAATATTTCGACTAAGTACGACGAATTATGTCGAACACGCCAAACCACTCACTCAAATATCAACCTCACTCCAAGAACAATGTCAGTGCTGACGACTAACGCTAGCGGAGCTGCACCGCCCGTCGTGGGTGTGCTGGGCGGCGGCCAGCTGGGCCGCATGATGGCCGACGCGGCCCACCGCCTCGGCCTGCAAGTTCTGGTGCTGGACCCGCTGGGCGCCGAGTCGCCGGCCGGCCAGATGGGCCTCAAGGCCGTGGCCGGCAGCTTCACCAAGGAGGAGGACATCGCCAAGCTGGCCGAGCAGTGCGACGTGCTGACGGTGGAGATCGAGCACGTGAACGCGGCCTTCCTGCAGCAGCTGCAGGACAACAAGGCCGCGGGCCTGCAGGGCGTGCACCCGGCCCCGGCCACCATCGCGCTCATCCAGGACAAGTACCAGCAGAAGCAGTTCTTCACGCAGGTGCCGGCCGTGGCCGTGGCCCCGTTCGAGATCGTCACGTCGCTTCAGGCCGCCCGCCAGGTGGGCCAGAGCTTCGGCTACCCGTTCATGCTCAAGTCGCGCCGGTTCGCGTACGACGGCCGGGGCAACGCCGTGGTCAACAGCGAGAAGGACCTGGCCGAGGCCTTCGAGAAGCTCGGGGCCAAGTTGCTGGCCCAGGAGGGCGCGGCCGGGGACGAGAAGCAGCTGGCCGAGGAGGAGGCCAAACTCTACGCTGAGAAGTGGGTGCCCTTTGTCAAGGAGCTGGCCGTGATGGTGGTCAAGGGCGCCGACGGTGATGTCCGCGCCTACCCCGTGGTGGAGACCACCCAGCGCGACAGCATTTGCGACACTGTGTTGGCCCCCGCGCAGATCCCGGAGGACGTGGCCAAGCGGGCCGGTGAGATGGCCCAGGCTGCGGTGGCCCAGCTGGAGGGCCGCGGCATCTACGGCGTGGAGCTGTTCCTGACTGCTACTGGCGACGTGCTGCTGAACGAGATTGCCCCGCGTCCGCACAACTCTGGCCACTACACGATCGAGGCCTGCGAGACCAGTCAGTTCGAGCAGCACCTGCGTGCTATCGCTGGTTTGCCGCTGGGCAGCTGTGCCCTGCGTGTTCCCGCCGCGCTGATGGTGAATGTGCTCGGCGATGCGTCGTCGTCCGAGGACGTGAGCTTTTCGCTGCTTCGCAACAGCTTGAGTATTCCCGGTGCGGCCGCGCACTTCTACGGTAAGGCTGGTGTGCGCCCGGGTCGTAAGCTTGGCCACGTGACCATCACGGCGCCCAATCTCGAGGAGCTGACCAAGCGCGCTACTGCTCTGTCGCCGGAGGCTGCCAAGAACTCGGGCCTGTTGAAGCTGGAGCGCAATCCGCTTGTTGGCATTGTTATGGGCTCGGACTCGGACCTTCCGACGATGGCCGCTGCGGCCGATATGCTCGAGAAGTTTGGTGTGCCCTACGAGCTTACCATTGTGTCGGCTCACCGCACGCCGGCGCGTATGTACGAGTACGCTCAGAGTGCTGCCAAGCGCGGCCTCAAGGTCATCATCGCTGGTGCCGGTGGTGCTGCCCACCTGCCGGGCATGATCGCTGCTCTGACGCCCCTCCCCGTTGTGGGCGTGCCCGTCAAGACTTCGACTCTCAACGGCGAGGACTCGCTGCTGAGCATTGTGCAGATGCCGCGTGGTGTGCCTGTTGCCACCGTTGCTATTGGCAACTCCACTAATGCCGGTCTGCTGGCCGTTCGCATTCTCGGTGCCGGGGACTCGTCGCTCATCGAAGCTATGGCGACTTTCCTGGACACCCAGAAGCGCGAGGTGGACGAGAAGATTGAGACCATGGCCACCAGCGGCTGGAAGGAGTACCTCCAGAGCATGAAGAAGCACTAAATAGCTACTGTAGAGGCTCAATCTAGACCCTTAGCATGAACAAGAAGGGTTTGCTGTATTTTCAGTTGTGTGTCGGCCATCTATGCCTCCAGTTGTTGCATTTTCTATCTACTTGTTCTTCTTTTGCAGCTTGAGGCTCTTGAGCTGGTTCTTCAGTGTCTTGGGGGTCTGCTTGTTCTGTCGCACAGCGGTTTGCTCGACGTCAGCGCTGCCGTGAGCCGCCACATTGCGCCAGTAGATGAGACCCGCCAGACTAACAGCGAACATGGTGAAGCTAAGGAACCAGACGAAGAATCCGATAGCCGACTCGTAAAACTCCGCCGTCAAAATCGGGAACTGGCTCATGCCGCGCAGGAATGGCGTCACGTTCTCCTTGTTCAGGTCATCGCCGAGTCTAAACCCACCGAAATTGGGCAGGGCCGTCGGGTCAGGCAGCACGTTCAAAGTGGCGGCGTTCAATCCTTCGGGGGTCAGGCTCGCAGGAATCGAGACGTTCGGGGCCACGCGCTGCAGAATCCACGACGCGCCCTTGAAGATACCGAGAGGCGTGGCCGTTTGCTTCATTAAAAGCTGAGCAGACGCGAGCAAAGCACACACCGGCGCGAGGTATTGCAGTGCGATGATCGGCACGTAGTTGAACTGGAGACGCACCTTGCTCTGCAGTAGCGCACCGTCCACAAAGCCCGGGCGACCCACCAGAGATGCCATCACCTCACGAGGCTCCAAGAGGAAGTGCTGCAGGTGTGTGCGAAAGCACAGGAGACGGACGAGGCAAGCCACGAACACGACGTAGATACGAAGCGTGTGGAACTGAGACTCCGTGAGGCTGTACCATTTCCAGACATCCGACAAAGCCTCGTTAGTGAGCCCCAGCACCTCGCTCTCCAGGCAGTCACGCGTCAGCGCGCGCGGAGAACACTTGACGAGCTCCGCAGGTACCAGCACGTTGCTTGAAAGACGTGGCACCCACAGCGCGCAGGTCAGCACGAGGAAGAACATGTTCAGGTGCAGCAGCAGCTTCATCACAGTAGACGTCTGCTTGTCCTTGATCAACTCCGAGTACATGCGCGCAAACCGGAACGACGGCAGGAACGTTGTGCACGTGAAGATGCCAGCGAAGACTGCGAAGGTGACGAACAGCGTGACCCTGGCCATTTCGGCCAGCGGTGCAATGTTCACGAAGTCCGCGTCCGTGAAGCCCACGGCCCGCAGCACCATAGCCACACGTTGGCCAGCTAGCTGGGCCGCCAGTTCCAGATCAAAGTCCAGCATCCCCTTGGGCGACAGGATAAAGAAGCCGGAGACAATAAGGCCGATGAAGCCCATCGACAAGCCCAGTCGGGCCTCGTAGCCCGACCAGCCCTGAGCGAAGTTGAGCTGTAGCGGGAACCACAGCGCCACGAGCATGGCCGACATGAGGCCGTACGTGGCCACGTCCATCTTGTCGTCGGCCATGTAGTCGCCGGCCGGGCCGAACCACGGGGCCGTGAAGGCCACGAGGCTACCGAAGCAGCAGCCCAGCGAGGCCGAGGACACCAGCACCACGAGCATCTCGTAGAGCTCAAAGAAGAGCGTCTGGCTGAAGACGCCGGGCTCGGTCTTGGCCACACGCACGTAGAACTTGTCCATCTTCTCGGCCGAGCTGAGCGGCTGGCCCACCGGTGTTTTGGCCGCCTTGGAGCCCTTGGCCGCGGCCGGCTGGCCGTTGAGCGTGGCGATGAGCTCGTCCTCGGGGGGCAGGAAGAAGGTCAGGCCGTTCACCAGCCACGACGCCAGGCTGAAGTGCGAGCGCAGGCGCAGCTGCACGAAGGCCAGCAGCATGCCGGCCAGGAACTCGGGCGGGAACAGCGCCATTGTCGACACCTTGGCGCAGGAAGAGAGCTACTGGCAGGGCTGGACGCGTCAGGCGTTGCGCGGTTGTAGCATAGCCATGTATGCCACTTCAAAATGAAGTACCGTTGGTATAATATTATACATAGACCTCTATGAACCAGTAACCCTTGAGACAAAGTGTTTTGAATGTTAATGAAAAATATGCAATTACCACCAAATTCAAGTCACCTGCTAAATATTATATGTGATATGTCAGTGAAATCGAGGTTATCACGGTACTTTGTCAGTGGTCTCGGCCAAAAGCCACACAATTGCTGGAGCAGAATGGTCATGGAGGTGCGCGTACGCAGCCTGAGTGGCCCGACGGAGGCCGAGCCGCAGGAGCTGCAGGACGAGTCGCAGATTGTAGTGGTGACGCCTGGCCAAGTGATCAGCACAGACACGGGCGCGTTCCTGCGCGGCCACGGCACGTACCTGAGCGGCCGCAACGAGCTGGTGGCCAGCGTGGCCGGCGTCGTGGAGAAGGTGAACCAGCTCATCACAGTGCGGCCGCTGGTGTCCCGTTACATCGGCGAGGTGGGCGACATCGTGGTGGGCCGCGTGACCGACGTGGCCAGCAAGCGCTGGAAGGTGGACGTGAACGGCCAGCAGGACGGCAGCCTCATGCTCAGCTCCGTGACGCTGCCCGGCGGGGCCCAGCGCCGGCGCACGTACGCCGACCAGCTGCAGATGCGGGCCTTCTTCGTGGAGAACGACCTCATCTCGGCCGAGATCCAGGAGGTCCGCTACGACGGCTCGCTGAGCCTGCACACGCGCAGTCTGCGCTATGGCAAGCTGGAGAACGGCCAGTTCGTGGCCGTCGCGGCCCCGCTGGTCAAGCGCATGAAGCAGCACATGGTCACGCTCCCGGGCCTCGGGGTCGACGTGATCCTGGGCACCAACGGGTACATTTGGGTGGCCCGGAGCATGGCCGCGCTCGGAGGCGACGACGCTGAAGACACGGCTAGCAGCATGGAGACCCGCGTGGAGGTGCTCACGGCCAAGAGGCAGCTGCACGCGGCCACGCCCATGAGCGTGGAGGACCGCCGCAAGATTGCGCGCGTCTCGCAGGCGCTGCTGCGACTCAACGAGCAGTTTCGACTCATCACGCCCGAGAGCATCATGGCCACGTACGAGCTGTTGGAGTCCCAGGGACGGTAGATATAACCAGGAGAAAAGGTGCTTCACTAAAAGCTGGTACATTTTTTGTTTTAAGTAGCAGTAGCAGTACTGCGAGGTGTTCTTGGTCCATGATGCTGGAGCGAAAGTTCGATGAATCCATGGCGTATGTGAGCCCGTGGTATGTTCAGAGGAGAACAAAAAGAAACACGGTCAAGAATCTCCGACGCATTCGAGGAGAGAATGATTCTCCACAGCAACAAGACCGACCGTACCGTGCAGATCGAACGTATCCTCAGCATCTGCGAGCGCAAACTACAGAGAAAACTTTCAAAGAAGTTTATCCTTCAGTTTCATCGTCCGAGTCTTATCAATCACGATTGCGGGTCAGAAATTTTGCAGTCGTGTAAGGAGCCAAATTGACGCCAAGAAGTGGCGAATATGTGTTAAATACTTCGTACGACAACAACTCACAAAATCAGGAGGTTTGCATTACTGGTTCACCCTGTGTGAGAAAAAAACTGTTTTTACTATAATAACGTTGCACCACGTTCTCCGCTCATCAGCTACAATAACGCATCAATCAAGTGAGCAAACGTATTGTTTGTCGAATGCATCAGCAGAAAGTAGCTACACCGAAATCAAATCGCCGCGAGCCCGTTTGGCAGGTGGTAGAAGTTCCTCCGACGTAGCTTCGCCACTTAAAGCGCTCTCTTTCTCGAAAAGCACTAACGGTTTGCTTCGGGGTCATCGATCGTTGAGCGAAACCACTTACGCTTGCACTCGAGCGTGGTCCCGTCATTGATCTATCAAAATTCATTCCTCACCTTCGGTCGATGAGGCAACTTCATTTCTAGGAAAACACCAACAACATACTTCGTTGTCGTCGACATTGTCCAAAAGCCACTCGCGTATACTCGCGGTCGCTTCATCGATAGCACCAGAGATCGCAATGTGCGAAATCTTCTCCTCAAAGCGTGTGCGCATCAATAGCCACCACAACAAATTGTGATTCTCATCGTGCATAGCCTCAAGTGCCAGTTGCACGCGCTCGGGCTCGGGAACCCACCACATGGCCTCCACGTAGTCGTCGTTTCTGGCCAATATCGCCGCTGTCGATAGATCAAGCGTGGGTCCATTCTCAATCAGCCACCGCATCAAAGTCACGTTATTGGACTCCGCAGCCGCTACGACCAATTCCAGCGTGTTGATCTCGTATCCATGCTCTGAAAGCCAGCGAGTTACGTCCATGCGTCCATTTTGAACCGCTAGCTGCAGCAGATCACGCTCGCAGAAGTCGAAATAATTCTGGTGGAACCATTTCACCACGTTGAGGTCACCTTCACTGACGGCTCGGCGAATGGGAGCTGTCGACAAGAGCTTCATGTCAAATTGCCTAAGCCAATCCAAAATGTGGATGTGGCCTCGATCAAAGGCGCATTCTGCTACACACCGTAGACAACCCTCAACAAACGCAGGGCGCAGTTTGTAGACTGAGTGCAGTTCTCTCAGTTGATCACACTCACTTTGATTATTTGTGGACTCTGCAGCAGAGAATTCTTGGTCAAACAAGTACAGAACCTCAACGTTTAGAGGTGTTTCCATTGATGAGGAGGAAAAACCCTCGGTCGTGTGCGTTAGCAGCCAGAGTACCACATCCAGGTGGCCTTTATAGGCAGCTCGATACATCGCTTCGGTTGTACACCCTTCAGATCGATTTTCATGTAACCATTCAACGAGATCGAGATAGCCATTTTCTGCCGCTACATCCATCACTGTTGCCGAGAATTTGTCGGAATAGTGTACATGCAGCCATTCCACCATTTTCAAGTGGCCGATGTCTGCAGCAAGCCATGGGGCCATATCAGTACAGCCTTCTCTTCGGTGCTCATGTAACCACATCATCACATTTAGGTGACGATTTGCAGCGGCGCCATCTATGTCATGCACGGAAAAATTGTTTGGGAATCGCTTGTGCAGCCACTTGAGAATCTCCAAATGTCCGTTTTCAGCTGCAAACGTAGATGACCCTCCTATTTCTCGATAAATGTAACCCGGAACGTTGTCATCCAGCCATTTTGCAACTTCGAGGTGACCATTCTGAATAGGAAGATACAATTTGGCTGATCTGCAACCACCTACGATCTCGTGCAACCACTGCAGCACAGCGAGATGACCATTTTCAGCTGCTCCGTCAAACGCGCTATTCGTACAGCGAAGAAGGTGCTTCGAATGTAACCATTGCAGCATCTCCAGGTGGCCTTCCTTAGCAGCAGCATCCACGGCGTTCGTCGAGCATTCTCCTAGTCCATTTTCAAACAACCACTGAGCCACCGCCATATGCCCGTTTGCAACAGCACAGAACATGAGATCACTTGCAGCCAATTGAGTTTGCACTCCATGTAGCCACTGCACGACAGCAAAATGTCCGGTTTTAGCCGCGAGCCGTAGAGCTCTGGGTACCTTGAGTTGATATGACCAAGCCTTGGTATAGCATCCTCTAGTCGACCTTTTCAACCTCCACATCGTGTACCAATCGGCACCCCGCTTGAAAAACCACTTGACCACATCGAGGCGCCCGTGCGATGCAGCAACTAGCATCAAAGAATCGAAATCTGCTTGCCACGGACCTCGACCGTCCTGTCGATTCGTCATCCAATGGAGGACATGAAGGTGTCCACCTTTCGCGGCTGCACGCAACGCCTCCTTCCAAATAGGTGTCGTACGTGACAGAAAATACTCTAAGGTGGACTCCAGCGCTCCTGCTTGGCATGCAGCATTCAACGCCTTCTGGGGGGAAATCGGACCCAAGAAAGCGTCGATCGTATGTACCACTTGCAGAAGGCAGCCCCCTTTGACTGGGAACCAGTGCTGACACACAAACTGAGCGGCGGCGTGAACGCACGATCTCGACTTCATCGCTTCGTGAATTCTGAAATGATCGTTTGGAAGGGTCCCGTAGTTCGTTGCCACGAGGCAGTAGACATCATTCCAGTGTCGTCTCACTTCAGCAAGTCGGGACTTTATGATTGACGTTTTCGTTTTTCAGTGAGGTACATTGATGTCACTTAGCTAAACCTAACGACGTCCTATGTCCGTTCTCAGTCATCGCCCTTACGTCGATCACTAAACTTTATGATTGACGCCTACTTACAGCTTTTGTATGTAGGCATCAATCCAAATGCTGTCGCGACGTACATTGGGTCTATACTCGACAACTCGATGTGGGGCACTATCTGGATAGGGGCTAGTGATTGTCAGTATTACGGCTAGAGGTGCATGAACACAAACGCAGCTCATCCTTTATATCAAGTACCCCGTTCACTGCAACACAGAAGTCGTCAGTCTTCACTTTGAGCAATCTACTGAGTTACGACTCCTACACCCTGTTACGGTAGATATAACCAGGAGAAAAGTCGCTTCACAAAAAGCTGGTACATCTTTTAAGTTCTGCGAGGTGTTCTTGGTCCATGATGCTGGAGCGAAAGTTCAATGACACGGCAAGCTCGGTCGCTCCAGGCCTATGCGGCCGCAGTAATCTTTCCCACGTCAAAGCAAGCAACCGAGAGCATGTTGTGTGATCACTATCGAGTCGATTCCGCCCAGCTCAGACTGTAGTGAAGCGAAGCCCCCCCCCCCCCCCCCCCCGAACTATCGTGAACGCAAGTTGGTCATCTCGCGGGTTCTGCCGACCACCCAGCTTACCCTGTGGCAGCCCGTTCCTCTTGCAGCATTTCGATGCTTGGAGCATGAAACGTATTTAACGAGATGACGCATTTCGATGTTCCAACCGAGAAACGAACCGCGTGTGTCCAAGTAGATGTCAGTATTAAGGCTAGAGGTACATGTACATGAAAACAAATGCAGCTTATCCTTGATACCCAGTAAGTTGCAAACAATGTTTCTGCCATGGGTACGCTCAACGTTCTGTGTGTTACAAACAACTACTGCTGCGGTACTCGCTACTCTACCGACATTCTTCAAAGTCGAAGACTTCATCTGTGTCTTCACATCCAAACACGCGTCAACGATAGCTCTTCGAAAATTGGAAGTATTTGTTTGTCCACTTTACGGACCACTGGTTGTCTCCTGATCGGCCACCGGTAGTGTTACCGCGTACAAATCCAGCGAAAACGCCTTGTCAAGTGCCAAATCCTCCGTCGTGATATGAGGAACGCAGGCAGCTCCCCACCTTCGCAATGCTCGAGACAGACAGTGAGCTTTCATGAATGAAGTCATCGAATTTTACGCTAAGCAGGAAGCACCACCAACGCTGTGTCTGACAGAGGCGGGTCGGTCTTGTGGAACCCCAGCAGCTCTGGGAGGTCATCGCTCGTACCCCCCCCCCCCCCCCCCCCCCGCCCCCCGCGAGATCAATCAGTCGGAATGCCGGCGTTGTCGTTAACCCGGCGAGTAGGAAGCGGGGAGGCATGCAGGTCTTCGCAAACACGAGTGGTCCCGAACCAACATGAGCGAGGCTGCTAGCATTTTCGAAGCGGCAGGAGGACGTCAACCAATTGACGGTAGATACATCCCCATAGTTCGTATCGATCGTGGACAGAGACAGCAACATCGGCACAACGCCGCCTTGATGCAAAATGCCGAAGAAGAGCGTCAGCGTGATGTTGAACCCAATCCCAAGCAGCAATCCTAGTTTGTACGTCGTCAAGAAGCGCACGACTCCCGTTCTGCCGTGCAATGCAGTGAATATGTAGCATAGTTAATTGACATTAATGTACCTCACTTCAAATTCAAATGCAGTGAATATGTGCAGTGGTACGATGGCCGGCAACAGAAATCTGGGCTCCTGGTGTGGGGCAAGTGACAAACACGTCAGCGGAAACATCACACACGCGCCACCGAAAAATGAGCGATCGGGGTAGCGCCGAAACCTCACGAGAAAGACCCCCAAAAAGCATCGGCATGGTGACGGTCTCGTGTGGTCTCTTCGAGTGTCGTCGTAGCCCATGACCAAGTTGAACTGAACAGGTCGGTGAAACTTGAAAGTATGGAGGTGGCCGAATCAACCTACGAAGCGCCAGGCCGAATCCAGTTTATTATCTTTCCCTACTTGGGTCGAGCAGTATAGCATCCGGCACGCATTGATTCTTCACGGCCTCCTCACTTGGTCCGCCCAGCTCGAATCCTTTATCTTGCTGTAGTACTCGTCGTCGAGAATTTGTAAATGAATCCATGCTTGTATGTGAGCCCGTAGTGTGTTCAGAAGAGAACAAAATCAAACACGTTCAATAATCTTCGACGCATTCGAGGAGAGAATGGTTCTCCACAGCAACAAGATCGACCTAACCGTTCCGATCGAACGTATCCTCGGGTCGTTACAGCCTCTGCGAACGAAGCAGACTACAGAGAAACTTTTAAAACCCGCAACAGAAGTTTATTTCATGTTTACATATCGCTCACGATTGCGGACCAGAAATTCAGTCTCAGTCGTGTAGGAGCCAAATTGACACCAAGAAGTGGCGAATGTGTGTTAAATACTTCGTACGACAGCAACTCACAAAATCAAGAAACAGGAAGCTTGCATTAGCTGTTCATCCTGTGTGAGGAAAAAAAATGTTTTACTAACGTCACTCCACTCATCAGCTACAATAACTCACCAATCAAGTGAGCAAACGTATTGTTTGTTGAATGCATCAGCAGAAAGTAGCTACACCGAAATTTAATCGCCGCGAGCCCATTTGGCAGGTGAAAGAGGTTCCTCCGACGTAGCTTCACCACTTGATATCGCTCTCTTTCTGGAAAAACACCAACGGCAGACTTCGTCGTCGTCGATATTGTCCAAAAGCCACTCACGTATACTCGCTGCCGCTCCGTCGATAGCACCAGAGATCGCAATGTGCGAAATCTTTTCCTCAAAACGCGTGCGCATCAAAAGCCACCACAACAAATTGCGATTCTCATCGTGCATAGCCTCAAGTACCAGTTGCACGCGTTCGGGCTCGGGAACCCACCACATGGCCTCCACGTATTCTTCGTTTCTGGCCAATACTGTCGCTGTCGATACATCAAGCGTGGGTCCATTCTCAATCAGCCACCGCACCAAAGTCACGTTATTGGTCTTCGCAGCCGCTACGACCAATTCCAGCGTGTTGATCTCGTATCCATGCTCCGAAAGCCAGCGAGTTACGCCCATGTGTCCATTTTGAACCGCTAGCTGCAGCAGATCACGCTCGCAGAAGTCGAAATAATTCTGGTGGAACCATTTCACCATGTTGTGGTTCCCTTTACTGGCGGCTCGACGAACGGGGGCAGTCGATAAGAGCTTCATCTCAAATTGGCTAAGCCTATCCAAAATGTGGATGTGGCCTCGATCAAACGCGATTTCTGCCACACACCGGAGACAACCCTCAACAAACGCAGGACGCAGTTTGTAGACTGAGTGCAGTTCTACCAGTTGACCACACTCACTTTCATCATTCGTGGGCTCCATAGTGGAGAATTCATGGCCAAACGAGTACAGAACCTCAACGTTTAGGGGTTCTGCCATTGCTGAGCAGGAAAACCCCTCGGTCCTATGCGTTAGCAGCCAGAACACCACATCTATGTGACCTTTAAAGGCAGCTCGGTTCATCGCTTCGGTTGTACACCATTCAGATCGATTTTCATGTAACCATTGAATGACATCTAGATGACCATTTTCTGCCGCTACGTTCATCACATTCTCCGAAAATTTGTCGGAATAGTGTTCATGCAGCCATTGCAATATCTTCAAGTGGCCGACGCATGCGGCATGCCATGAGGCCAAAGAAGAGCACCCTTCTGTTCGGTGCTCATGTAACCACATCATCACATTCAGGTGGCCATTTTCAGCGGCTACATTCATGTCCTGCACGGAAAAGCAATCTGGAAATCGCTTGTGTAGCCACTTGAGAATCTCCAAATGTCCGTTTTCAGCTGCAAATGTTGAGGAACTTCCCAGTTCTCGATCAACGTGAATCGGAACGTTGTCATCCAACCATTTGGCAACTTCGAAGTGACCATTCTGAATTGGAAGATACAATTTGGCTGATCTGCATCCGTCTACAATAATCTCGTGCAACCACTGCAGCACAGCGAGATGGCCCTTTTCAGCTGCTACGTCAAACGCGCTAGTCGTAAAGCGAAGAAGGTGCTTCGAATGTAGCCATTGCAGCATCTCTAGGTGTCCTCCCCTAGCAGCAGCATCCACGGCGTTCGTCGAGCATTCTCCTACTCCATTTTCAAACAACCACTGAGCCACCGTCAGATGCCCCCCTGCAACAGCATAGTACATTGAATCACTTGAGTCCCTTCGAGTGTGCACTCCATGTAGCCACTGCACGACAGCTAAATGTCCGTTTTCAGCCGCGAGCTGTAGACCTCTGGATGCGCTGTGTTGATATGACCAAACCTTGGCACAGTAACCTCGAGTACTATGCCAAGGCTTGGGCATATCGACACGTATCCTCCACATCGTGTACCAATCGACACCCCTCTCGAATAACCACTTGGCTACCTCGAGATGCCCGTGCGATGCAGCAACTTCCAGCAAATGATCGAAATCCGCTTTCCACGGACCTCGACCGTCCTGCCGATTCGTCATCCAATGCAAAACATGAAGATGTCCACCTTTCGCGGCTGCACGCAATGCCTCCCTCCAATTTGGCGTCGTACGTGACAGAAAATATTCTAGAGTGGATTCCAGCGCTCCTGCTTCACATGCAGCAGTCAACGCCTTCTGGGGTGAAGTCGGACCCAACAAAGCGTCGATAGACTGTACTAGTTGCAGAAGGCAACCCCCTTTGGCCGGGAACCAGTATTGACACACGAACTGAGCGGCGGCGTGCAGGCACGACGTCGTCTTCATCGCTGCGTGAATTCTGAAATGAGGGTCCCATAGTTCGAGAGCAGTCCAGTGTCGTCTCACTTCAGCAAGTCGGGACTTTATGATTGACGCCTACTTTTCTTTGGAGACATCAATCCAAATCATATCCTGACATCGGTTGCCTTCTCGCGTATTGAAATGGTAAAATCACATCGGTCTTGCTACAATAGCAAAAAAAGCACTCACGCTGCATTTCCGAGCGGGAGACTTTAAACCAAGCACAGCACCACCTTGGTATCCAGTACCCCGTTCATTGCAACACGAAATTCTTCAGTCTGCACTTTAGACGATCTGCAAAGCCGCAGCTGAGAGTGGCGATTGCGCGCTCAACTTTCGCCACCAAGTAGTGTGTATCATTTCCGTTCGCAGTTTGAAGAACTGTGTTAGGCGGGCCCAGAAATGGTTGGCCATTGACATCCTGCAGCTTGAACAACATTGAAGTTGCCCTTCAATGCGTCTCGCAGGCGCTGCTACGACTCAACGAGCAGTTTCGACTGATGACGCCCGAGGGCATCATGGCGACGTACGAGCTGTTGGAGTCCCAGGGATGGTAGATATAAACAGGAGAAAAGACGCTTCTCAAAAAGCTGGTACATCTTTTGTTTTAAGTTCTGCGAGGTGTTCTTGGTCCATGATGCTGGAGCGAAGTTCGATGAGTCCATCTGTAGTGTGTTCAGAAGAGAATAAAAAGAAACACGGTCAAGAATCTCGGACGCATAAAGGAAAAAAAAAACGATTCTCCACAGCAACAAGATCGATCCCGTCCCGATTGAACGTATTATCGGGGCGTGACAGCCTCTGCGAACGAAGCAGACTACAGAGAAACTTTGAAAACCCGCAAAAGAAGTTTATTTCATGTTTACATATCGCTCACGATTGCGGACCAGAAATTCAGTCTCAGTCGTGTAGGAGCCAAATTGACACCAAGAAGTGGCGAATGTGTGTTAAATACTTCGTACGACAGCAACTCACAAAATCAAGAAACAGGAAGCTTGCATTAGCTGTTCATCCTGTGTGAGGAAAACAAATGTTTTACTAACGTCACACCACGTCCTCCACTCATCAGCCACAATAACTCACCAATCAAGTGAGCAAACGTATTGTTTGTTGAATACATCAACAGAAAGTAGCTACACCGAATCCTAATCGCCGCGAGACCGTTTGGCAGGTGGGAGAGGTCCCTCCGACGTAGCTTCACCACTTGATATCGCTCTCTTTCTGGAAAAACACCAACGGCAGACTTCGTCGTCGTCAAAATTGTCCACAAGCCACTCACGCATATTCGCGGCCGCTTCGTCGATAGCACCAGAGATCGCAATGTGCGAAATCTTTTCCTCAAAGCGCGTGCGCATCAATAGCCACCACAGCAAATTGTGATTTTCATTACGCATAGACTCAAGAACCAGTTGCACGCGCTCAGGCTCGAGAACCCACCACATGGCCTCCACGTAGTCGTCGTTTGTGGCCAACATTGCCGCTGTCGATGCATCAAGAGCGGGTCCATTCTCAACCAGCCACCGCATTAAAGTCACGTTATTGGTCTTTGCAGCCGCTACGACCAATTCCAGCGTGTTGATCTCGTATCCATATTCCGAAAGCCAGCAAGTTACGTCCATTTGTCCACTTCGAACCGCTAGCTGCAGCAGATCACGCTCGCAGAAGTCGAAATAATTCCGGTGGAACCATTTCACCATGTTAAGTTCACCTTCACTGGCGGCTCGGCGAATGGAAGCAGTCGACAAGAGCTTCAGGTCGAATCGCCTAAGCCACTCCAAAATGTGGATGTGGCCTTGACCAAATGCGACTTCTGCCAAACAGCGGAGACAACCCTCAACAAACGCAGGACGCAGTTTGAAGACTGAGTGCAATTCTGTTAGTTGACTGCGCTGAGTTGGATCATTTGTGGACTCCGTAGTGGTGGATTCATGATCAAACGAGTACAGAACCTCGACGTTTAGAGGTGTTTTCATTTCTGAGGAGGAATACCCCTCGGTCCTATGCGTTAGCAGCCAGAACACCACCTCTATGTGACCTCTACAGCAAGCTCGATTCATCGCTTCGGTTGTACACCCTTCAGATCGATTTTCATGTAACCATTGAACGACATCAAGATGACCATTTTCTGCCGCTACATCCATCACATCCTCCGAAAATTTGTCGGGATAGTGCTCATGCAGCCATTGCACCATCTTCAAGTGGCCGATGCATGCAGCACGCCACGGAGCCATATAAGTGCACCCTTCTGTTCGGTGTTCATGTAACCACATCATCACATTCAGGTGGCCATTTTCAGCAGCGACATCTATGTCATGCACGGAGAAATTGTCTGGGAATCGCTTGTGCAGCCACTTGAGAATCTCCAAATGTCCGTTTCTGGCTGCAAACCTCGATGAACTTCCTATTTCGCGATGAATGTAAGCCGGAACGTTGGCATTCAGCCACTCGACAACATCGAGGTAGCCATTCCGAATTGGAAGTGACAATTTAGCTGATCAGCATCCGCCTTCAATGATTTTATGCAACCACTGCGGCACATCAAGATGGCCATTTTCAGCTGCTCCGTCAAACGCGCTAGTCGTACAGTGAAGAAGTTGTTTTGAATGTAGCCATTGCAGCATCTCCAGGTGTCCTCCTTCAGCAGCAGCCCCCGCAGCGTTCATTGAGCATTCTCCTACTCCAGTTTCAAACAACCACTGAGCCACCGCCAGATGCCCCCCTGCCACAGCATAGAACATTGAATCACTTGAACCCCTTTGCTTTTGCACTCCATGTAGCCACTGCACGACAGCTAAATGTCTGTTTTCAGCCGCAAGCTCTAGTCCTTCAGACAATTCGTATCGATACGACCAAGCCTTGGCATAGTAACCTCGAGTCGACCTTTGCAACCTCCACATCGTGTCCCAATCGGTACCCCGATCGAATAACCACTTGGTGATCTCAAGATGCCCGTGAGATGCAGCCACTTCCAGCAAGTTATCGAAATCCGCTTTCCACGGACCTCGACCGTCCTGCCGATTCGTCATCCAATGCAAAACATGAAGATGTCCACCTTTCGCGGCTGCACGCAATGCCTCCCTCCAATTTGGCGTCGTACGTGACAGAAAATATTCTAGAGTGGATTCCAGCGCTCCTGCTTCACATGCAGCAGTCAACGCCTTCTGGGGTGAAGTCGGACCCAAGAAAGCGTCGATAGACTGTACTAGTTGCAGAAGGCAACCCCCTTTGGCCGGGAACCAGTATTGACACACGAACTGAGCGGCGGCGTGCAGGCACGACGTCGTCTTCATCGCTGCGTGAATTCTGAAATGAGGGTCCCATAGTTCGAGAGCAGTCCAGTGTCGTCTCACTTCAGCAAGTCGGGACTTTATGATTGACGCCTACTTTTCTTTGGAGACATCAATCCAAATCATATCCTGACATCGGTTGCCTTCTCGCGTATTGAAATGGTAAAATCACATCGGTCTTGCTACAATAGCAAAAAAAGCACTCACGCTGCATTTCCGAGCGGGAGACTTTAAACCAAGCACAGCACCACCTTGGTATCCAGTACCCCGTTCATTGCAACACGAAATTCTTCAGTCTGCACTTTAGACGATCTGCAAAGCCGCAGCTGAGAGTGGCGATTGCGCGCTCAACTTTCGCCACCAAGTAGTGTGTATCATTTCCGTTCGCAGTTTGAAGAACTGTGTTAGGCGGGCCCAGAAATGGTTGGCCATTGACATCCTGCAGCTTGAACAACATTGAAGTTGCCCTTCAATGCGTCTCGCAGGCGCTGCTACGACTCAACGAGCAGTTTCGACTGATGACGCCCGAGGGCATCATGGCGACGTACGAGCTGTTGGAGTCCCAGGGATGGTAGATATAAACAGGAGAAAAGACGCTTCTCAAAAGCTGGTACATCTTTTGTTTTAAGTTCTGCGAGGTGTTCTTGGTCCATGATGCTGGAGCGAAGTTCGATGAGTCCATCTGTAGTGTGTTCAGAAGAGAATAAAAAGAAACACGGTCAAGAATCTCGGACGCATAAAGGAAAAAAAAAACGATTCTCCACAGCAACAAGATCGATCCCGTCCCGATTGAACGTATTATCGGGGCGTGACAGCCTCTGCGAACGAAGCAGACTACAGAGAAACTTTGAAAACCCGCAAAAGAAGTTTATTTCATGTTTACATATCGCTCACGATTGCGGACCAGAAATTCAGTCTCAGTCGTGTAGGAGCCAAATTGACACCAAGAAGTGGCGAATGTGTGTTAAATACTTCGTACGACAGCAACTCACAAAATCAAGAAACAGGAAGCTTGCATTAGCTGTTCATCCTGTGTGAGGAAAACAAATGTTTTACTAACGTCACACCACGTCCTCCACTCATCAGCCACAATAACTCACCAATCAAGTGAGCAAACGTATTGTTTGTTGAATACATCAACAGAAAGTAGCTACACCGAATCCTAATCGCCGCGAGACCGTTTGGCAGGTGGGAGAGGTCCCTCCGACGTAGCTTCACCACTTGATATCGCTCTCTTTCTGGAAAAACACCAACGGCAGACTTCGTCGTCGTCAAAATTGTCCACAAGCCACTCACGCATATTCGCGGCCGCTTCGTCGATAGCACCAGAGATCGCAATGTGCGAAATCTTTTCCTCAAAGCGCGTGCGCATCAATAGCCACCACAGCAAATTGTGATTTTCATTACGCATAGACTCAAGAACCAGTTGCACGCGCTCAGGCTCGAGAACCCACCACATGGCCTCCACGTAGTCGTCGTTTGTGGCCAACATTGCCGCTGTCGATGCATCAAGAGCGGGTCCATTCTCAACCAGCCACCGCATTAAAGTCACGTTATTGGTCTTTGCAGCCGCTACGACCAATTCCAGCGTGTTGATCTCGTATCCATATTCCGAAAGCCAGCAAGTTACGTCCATTTGTCCACTTCGAACCGCTAGCTGCAGCAGATCACGCTCGCAGAAGTCGAAATAATTCCGGTGGAACCATTTCACCATGTTAAGTTCACCTTCACTGGCGGCTCGGCGAATGGAAGCAGTCGACAAGAGCTTCAGGTCGAATCGCCTAAGCCACTCCAAAATGTGGATGTGGCCTTGACCAAATGCGACTTCTGCCAAACAGCGGAGACAACCCTCAACAAACGCAGGACGCAGTTTGAAGACTGAGTGCAATTCTGTTAGTTGACTGCGCTGAGTTGGATCATTTGTGGACTCCGTAGTGGTGGATTCATGATCAAACGAGTACAGAACCTCGACGTTTAGAGGTGTTTTCATTTCTGAGGAGGAATACCCCTCGGTCCTATGCGTTAGCAGCCAGAACACCACCTCTATGTGACCTCTACAGCAAGCTCGATTCATCGCTTCGGTTGTACACCCTTCAGATCGATTTTCATGTAACCATTGAACGACATCAAGATGACCATTTTCTGCCGCTACATCCATCACATCCTCCGAAAATTTGTCGGGATAGTGCTCATGCAGCCATTGCACCATCTTCAAGTGGCCGATGCATGCAGCACGCCACGGAGCCATATAAGTGCACCCTTCTGTTCGGTGTTCATGTAACCACATCATCACATTCAGGTGGCCATTTTCAGCAGCGACATCTATGTCATGCACGGAGAAATTGTCTGGGAATCGCTTGTGCAGCCACTTGAGAATCTCCAAATGTCCGTTTCTGGCTGCAAACCTCGATGAACTTCCTATTTCGCGATGAATGTAAGCCGGAACGTTGGCATCCAGCCACTCGACAACATCGAGGTAGCCATTCCGAATTGGAAGTGACAATTTAGCTGATCAGCATCCGCCTTCAATGATTTTATGCAACCACTGCGGCACATCAAGATGGCCATTTTCAGCTGCTCCGTCAAACGCGCTAGTCGTACAGTGAAGAAGTTGTTTTGAATGTAGCCATTGCAGCATCTCCAGGTGTCCTCCTTCAGCAGCAGCCCCCGCAGCGTTCATTGAGCATTCTCCTACTCCAGTTTCAAACAACCACTGAGCCACCGCCAGATGCCCCCCTGCCACAGCATAGAACATTGAATCACTTGAACCCCTTTGCTTTTGCACTCCATGTAGCCACTGCACGACAGCTAAATGTCTGTTTTCAGCCGCAAGCTCTAGTCCTTCAGACAATTCGTATCGATACGACCAAGCCTTGGCATAGTAACCTCGAGTCGACCTTTGCAACCTCCACATCGTGTCCCAATCGGTACCCCGATCGAATAACCACTTGGTGATCTCAAGATGCCCGTGAGATGCAGCCACTTCCAGCAAGTTATCGAAATCCGCTTTCCACGGACCTCGACCGTCCTGCCGATTCGTCATCCAACGCAAGACGTGAAGGTGTCCACCTTGCGCGGCTGCACGCAATGCCTCCCCCCAATTTGGCGTCGTACGTGACAGAAAATATTCTAGAGTGGATTCCAGCGCTCCTGCTTCACATGCAGCATTCAACGCCTTCTGGGGTGAAGTCGGACCCAACAAAGCATCGATATAGTGTACTAGTTGCAGAAGGCAACCCCCTTTGACCGGAAACCAGTGCTGGCACACGAACTGAGCGGCTGCGTGCAGGCACGATGTCGACTGCATCGGATGGGTTGCCAGTACAGCAGTAGTGTCGTTAGTCGGGACTTTGTTACTGCCGTGCTCACCACATCTCTCTGTAGGCATCAATCCACAGTCATCAATCAAGTCAAGGCCAAATCACATCAGTCGTACTACGAAAACAAAAAAGGCAAAACATAGTAGCTCCAGTTCCGTGACGTCGATATGGTCAAATCACGCCAACAACCAAGTTTTCTGCTACAGCAACAAAAAGGGGGCCCTTGAGAAAGTAGATGACCAATATCTCGGTCCCCACCACCGACCACGCCGAGCTTAACCGCGGCATGTCGATGCTTGCTTCTTGATGCGTACCGTATCTATGGATTATTTAACGAAATGACGCACTTCCACCTAAAAACGATGCTCTCGCAAGTATTGGGTAAAGAAATAGGTAGTTTGCATTTGCATTACCTGTTCATCCTGTATGATGAAGATTCGCTGAATAACTCCGCAATCTCCGCTCGTCCGCAACAATAACGCGTTCATCAGGTGATCTATCGTATTATGTGTTGAATGCATTGACAGAAAGTAGCTTCACCGAAATCTAGTCCCCACGTGCCCGTTTTGCAGGTGGTAGATGCTCCTCTGACGTAGCTTCTCCCCATAATATCGCTCTCTTTCTCGAAAAGCACTAACGGTTGATTTCGGGTTCATCGATCGTTGCGCGGAACCACTTACGCATACACTCGAGCGGGGTCCTGCCCTCGATCTATCAACATTTCATTTTGCACCTTCGGTCGATGAGGCAAGATCATCTCCAGGAAAATACCAACGGCAGACTTCGTCGTCGTCAAAATTGTCCAAAACCCACTCACGCATATTCGCTGCCGCTTCGTCAATAGCACCAGAGATCGCAATGTACGAATTTTTTTCCTCAAAGCGCGTGCGCATCAATAGCCACCACAACAAATCGTGATTCTCATCGCGCACAGCCTCAAGTACCAGTTGAACGCGCTCGGGCTCGAGAACCCACCACATGGCCTCCACGTAGTTGTCATTTCTGGCCAATATTACCGCTGTCGATGCATCAAGCGTGGGTCCATTCTCAATTAGCCACCGCACCAAAGTCACGTTATTGGTCTCGGCAGCCGCTACGATCAATTCCAGTGTGTTGATCTCGTAACCATGCTCCGACAGCCAGCGAGCTACATCCATTTGTCCACTTCGAACCGCTAGCTGCAGCAGATCACGCTCGCAGAAGTCGAAATAATTCTGGTGGAACCATTTCACCATGTTGAGGTCATCTCTACTGACGGCTCGGCGAATGGGGGCTGTCGATAGGAGCTTCATGTCGAATTGCCTAAGCCAATCCAAAATGTGGATGTGGCCTAGATTAAAAGCGATTTCTGCCACACACCGGAGACAACCCTCAACAAACGCAGGACGCAGTTGGTAGACTGAGTGCAATTCTGTCAGTTGACTGCGCTGAGTTGAATCATTTGTGTCCGCAGAGGAGATTCCATGATCAAATGGGTACAGAACCTCAACGTTTATTGGTGTTTTCATCGCAGAGGAGGAAAACCCCTCGGTCCTACGCGTGAGCAGCCAGAGCACCACATACAGGTGACCTCTATCGGCAGCTCTATTCATTGCTTCGGTTGTACACCCTTCAGATCGATTTTCATGTAACCATTGTACGACATCAAGATTACCATTTTCTGCCGCTACGTCCATCACATCAACCGAAAATTTATCGGAATAGTGTTCATGCAGCCATTGCATCACCTTCAAGTGACCAATACGTGCAGCATCCCATGGGGCCATATTAGTACACCCTTCTGTTCGGTGTTCATGTAACCACATCATCACATTCAGGTGGCCATTTTCAGCGGCTACATCCATGTCATGCACGGAAAAGCGATTTGTAAATTGCTTGTGCAGCCACTTGAGAATCTCCAAATGTCCGTTTTCAGCTGCAAATGTCGATGAACTTCCCAGTTCTCGATCAACGTGAATCGGAACGTTGGCATCCAACCATTTGGCAACTTCGAGATGGCCATTCTGAATCGGAAGATACAACTTCACTGGATTGGATCCGACTGCAAAGATCTCGTGCAACCACTGCAACACATCAAGATGGCCATTTTCAGCTGCTCCGTCAAACGCGCTAGTCGAACAGCGAAGAAGATGTTTCGAATGTAGCCAATGTAGCATCTCCAGGTGTCCTCCCTTCGCAGCAGCATCCACGGCGTTCGTCGAGCATTCTCCTACTCCATTTGCAAACAACCACTGAGCCACCGCCATATGCCCCCCCGCGACAGCATAGAACATTGAATCACTTGAACCCCTTTGCTTTTGCACTCCATGTAGCCACTGCACGACAGCTAAATGTCCGTTTGCAGCCGCGAGCCCTTGGGACAATTCATATCGATACGACCAAGCCTTGGCATAGTAACTTCGAGTCGACCTTTGCAACCTCCACATCGTGTACCAATCAGCACCCCGCTCGAATAACCACTTGGTGATCTCAAGATGCCCGTGAGATGCAGCCACTTCGAGTAAACTATCGAAATCCGCTTTCCACGGACCTCGACCGTCCTGCCGATTCGTCATCCAACGCAAGACGTGAAGGTGTCCACCTTGCGCGGCTGCACGCAATGCCTCCCTCCAATTTGGTGTCGTACGTGACAGAAAATATTCTAGAGTGGATTCCAGCGCTCCTGCTTCACATGCAGCATTCAACGCCTTCTGGGGTGAAGTCGGACCCAAGAAAGCATCGATAGACTGTAATAGTTGCATAAGGCAACCCCCTTCGGCTGAGAACCAGTGCTCGCACACGAACTGAGCGGCGGCGTGCAGGCACGATGTCGACTTCATCGCTGCTCTAAAATGTTTCTTCGTCTGTAGGCTTTCAGCTGGGTCAGCTTTATGATTGTCAGCTTTTCTCTCAAAACAGCAACAACTCGGACTATAATTTTGTGTCTGCCCTAATCGTCCCATACAATCTCCCAGTCAACTCTTCTCCTTCCTCACCACCAGTGCACAAATTTCTAGATCATCAAACATGAGGTCGCAACTCGTCCGCCGCGCCGTCCGCGCTGCTGCATCTCTCGCAGTTCCTGCGCGCGCGCCGCGCATCTCCGCCCCTCTCTCCCTCCTACAGCAACGTACGCAGCTCATCCCCCGTCCGCTGCAAATTCCGTCCACGCGCCACTTCTCCCAGACGCCCAACGACGACACCGACACCAATGCCGATGTCGATGTCGACGCTACGCCCGAGTACTTGGGCGTTGTATACGACGCCTCCAAGGTGAAAAAGTACAGCGCGGAGCTGGAGCTCGAGGGCCACGTGATCAGTGGCGGCGACTACTGGACGGCGCTGGACGCCGCCAAAGCCTACGACGAGCTGGTGACGCTCTACTGCGACCTGGACGAGCCCCGCAACTTCCCCGAGGGCGAGTTCGCCGACGCTGAGCAGACCCAGAACCCCGAGGACGTGGAGTGGCAGGCCCCCGAGGCCGGCAACCGCCACGCAGACATCATCCCGCCCGTCCCGCAGACGTACTTGACCATCGACGAGGTGCAGCAGGCGCTGGAGCGAGAGAAGGCCATCGACGTGTACACGGTGGACCTGGCCGGCAAGAGCAGTCTGGCCGACTTCATGGTGTTCGCCACCGGCAGGTCGCAGGCCCACATGCGACGCATGGCCGACCTCATGATCAAGTCGATGAAGGCTCGGGAGATCGTGGACGACTTGGACTACGCCGTGGAAGGCCGCGACTGCGACGACTGGATGATCGCAGACTGCAACAACATCGTCGTGCACTTGATGCGCGCCGACACGAGGCGGATCCTGGCGCTGGAGGACCACTGGGAGAACATGGTGGACGACAAGCACAGCGTCTACGGCGACATGAACGAGGACGAGTACATGGACAAGTTCGGCACGAGCGAGCTCATGGAGTACCTCGAGGACGAGGACCACCCGAACGAGGACGGAGAAGGGTCCGGCGTCGAGTGGAAGTAAAACGGTAGCTAGGAAACGATAGACTGACGCCTGTGGATGGATACGCGTAACCTTTGAATGAACGTGGCAGCCTGTGCGTTAGTTTCGCAACTCTGTAGGAATCACTGATGAGAGAGTTCTTCAATTGCTGCTGCTTCCGTGTGAATGGATACTTTACACCACTGGGTGAACACTCGAAAGAAAACGTTTTACTACCCATTGCTGGTTGAATAAATACCCCTACTGTTTGTCTTTCGATACTATCTACACATACTCAGTCCCTTAGCACTACTGCGCGTGCTTGTGTGGCTGCGACTTGCCTACGTTGTCACCACTGGCTGGTCCTTGAAAGCTTGATCATCAGAAAGTTGCCCGGAATCGACGTCGTAAAGCCTTGACATGTCGAGCATGAAGCGTTTGGTGGCGAATCGATAGTATGGGCCAACTCCATAGGCGTCGCTCGTGAAGGATTCCAAGCGTAGGTATCAAAACATGGCAGAAGCACGGGCGTGATGGCAATCATAGACACCAACAAGGAGTAATGAGTCCTCGTCGATAACTACGAAAGCACACCACACCCGCAACTCACACGAAGCACGTCAGGATCTGCAGCTTCAACGGGGGTAATGAGCCCCGATCGACTGAGCCTGCTGACGCGTCTCCGAGTAAGGCCTGCTAAGCTCTGATAACACCACGATCGAAAACCTTCAACGAGCGACGCTCCACAGAATAGCGCTCAACAGAGAGTAATGAGTCCCTGAAGTATCGCCTTGGTCCAGAGAAAAGAGGGTAATGAGCCTCATTTCCTCCATACCACCTGCCACCCTTGCTCTTGCCAATCTCCATGCTGCTTGATGCGAAATCCGTAACCATGACGAGCGAAGACCTGACTTTCGGTAAAAGTCTAATGACGGCTTGGAGCTGCTTGCCAATCGGGAGTAATGAGTCCCGAGGCGTGCTGCTTCACGGAAGCTTCAGCTTAAAATCCAAACACCCAGAGGCAGAAATGAATGCCTCTCGGTTATATGCCGACACCAAGTCCCCCATTGAGATCTCCATCGCCATCTACCACCGCGCCGCAGCGTCTGCCATGCACGAGTCAAGTTTTCGTCGCAATCCACTCAGTTCACGCTCTAGTCGTCCCGTGGGGGTTGCTCTCACGTGCCCTGCGCTTGTCCTGGGGCTCACATCAATGTTGTCGCTGTCACTGCTGTTCCGACTGTTTATCCGTCGCCCTGTCACGTGGCGCAGACTGCGCATGCTCCGGAGACTTCCACTGCTGCTGTTGCTGTTAAAACTGTTCCCATCCGAAGCCGTCGGCGTCGTGGTGGCCACCGACGGCGCGCGCTTGTACGGAGCCGCCCTCGCCGACCGCGGAGAAATCTCCGGCGACGACGACGTGGGCGACGTGCCCGCCCGAGACGACCCCATCCTCTTGCTCTTGTACATCCGACTCGACGTCGTCACGCTCGCCGCCGCCGCCTTAATCTCCTCGGGCAGCGTCAACCCCATCTCCCTCTTCCTCACTCGTCTCTGCTGCGTCTCCACGGGTTTACTGCTCACACTCTCCACAATCGTCACCGGCGACGCCATCGTCGTGTCCTTCACCTCAGTAGCTGCAGCTGTAGCTGTCGTCACGGGCCTGGAGCTCACGGGGCTTCCGTAGCTGCTGCTGCTGTCCGCGGCCTTGTGTCTCTGCTCCTGCAGCCTGACGAGCGCCTGTGTCAGTACCTTGTTCTGCGCGCGCTTGTCGCTGAGCTTCTTCTTGTAGTGGGTCAGCTGCGTCTCCATCTCCTGCGCGCTCTGCTGCTTCTCCTGCACTACAAGCAGCAGCCGCTGCTCGAAGCTGCGGCTGGTGGCCACGGCCGTGTCCACGCGGCTTTGCAGCGCGCGCATTTCGTTGCGCAGCGCGCGGTTCTGCTCGCGGCGCTGCATGGCGTCGGCCTGGGCCTGTGCGAGCTGCTGCGTGAGGCGGTCGCGGTCCTCCCTTCCCGCCTGGTCGTGGCGCGCCCAGTAGTCCTGCTCCTGCTGCAGCAGCCGCTTGAGCGCGTTCAGTTCGAGTGCCGCGTCCTTGGCCTGCGTCTCGGCCCCGCGCTGCTGCTTGTGGCTCTGCGCCAGCTCGGCCGAGAGCAGCTCGTTGTGCCGCGTGAGCGCCGCCACCTGCTTCTCCAGCGCCTGCAGCGCGCGCTGGAACTCGTCCTGCATCTGCGCCAGCACCTGGCGGTAGTACGCGTCGTCCAGCATGAGCTGCGTGGGGTGTATGGGCGTGGGTTTGGTTGATTGGGGAGGCGTGGGTCGACGTCGCGTCCCAGGTCGGGTCTTAGTGGAGCTGCTGGAGGCTGCCGTTCGAACGTCGGGCGGGAATTTGGGCGCGAAAAACTGGCGCCCCCCCCCTTATTTTCGGAACAGGTCGCGTTTGAATAGTCCGAAATTAGCGATACAAAGAACAAGATGACTAGTTTCGAACGAGGTTATCATAAATCAGTAGTTGGATCTACGGATTGCACCCACTGGGTCTTTTGACAAAACTTGAACATGAGTGGGAGATTGCGGCTGTATGCGGCGTTGGCGGCGCTGCGCGTGGCCTGCAGCGTGTTTCTTCTGGGCATGGTGCACCCGGACGAGTTCTTCCAGAGCCAGGAGGTCATGGCCAAGCACTTCCTGCCCGAGGCGGAGGACGCGCTGCGCCGCCAGCTGCACGTGCCCTGGGAGTTCCAACTCCCGTCACCCAACCGCTCCGTCGTCTTCCCGTGAGAATTTGCGCATCAATTATTTATCATTCTTATTCAATGCTATATATTACAATTATAATTAATTATTATTGTTTTGCTGTTCCGTTATCTGCAGGGCGTTGGTGGCGGGGCTGCCGTACAAGATCCTACAGCTACTGGGTGTGAAACTCACCGGGTGGTTGCTACTGGTGACACCCCGAGTGCTGCTCTGTCTGCTGTCCTTCACTCTGGATGCAGTGATTTTTGCTGTGGTGGGGCACTTGAGTCGAGGCCAGAAGCTGGAGATCCGACGGGAGAAGCAGGAGAAGGCTCTGCTGCTGCTCGCCAGCTCGTGGCCCACGCTCGTGCTGCTATGCCGACCGTTCTCCAACACTTGCGAGACGTTGGTGCTCGCCCTCTGCTTTGCAGTGCTGTTCCTTGTGAACCCGGTAGGTTGACACACAATTTTTGTTTGTTTGGAGTATTTCAATATGGTGCTGACTTTGTTTTGTTATTCGTTGGTGACAACCAGCACCGACGAGTTCTGTGTGGGGTGCTGCATGTTCAGACGGTTTTACTTGGAAGTCTCTTGGCGATGGGATTCTTCACGCGGTTCACGTTTCCAGTGTTTTTCTTCCCGCTCGGAGTGGAGCTGGTGCGGCAGCAGGACGCGTTGCTGGTCCATGCAGCACGCAAGAAGGAGAGCGTCGGGCCGTCTGTTGTGCGTCGCCTTGCAGCGACTTTGGCTGTGGCGCTGCAAGGACTTGTGGCATTCTTGGTCTGGTCGGTTGGGTTTATTGTCATAGACACTGTCTACTTTCACCCAGAAGTGGTTGAGGGCGGATGGAACCGGTCGGTGCTGCAGAAGATCACTGGAAGTGCCGTGATCGCACCGTTGAATAATTTGCTGTACAACGTCCAGTACGACAACCTGGAGCTGCACGGTGTGCACCCTCGGTTCACCCACTTGACCGTCAACATGCCGATGCTTTTTGGACCAATTTTTCTGGTCTTCCTCGTGAGGTTTCTGCGCTACCCCGATCGCTCGTTTTTCGGCGGCGCGTGTGTGATGTTTCCGCTGGTGTGTTTGTCGATCGCCCCGCACCAGGAGCCCAGATTTCTGTTGCCGGCCATCGTACCGCTGCACATATTCACTGCGTTGCACGGCAGAACGGGAGTTCTGCGCTTCTTGGCGACGCACAAACTGGGATTGCTGCTTTGGATTGGGTTCAACATCACGTTGACGCTCTTCTTCGGCATTTTGCATCAAGGCGGCGTTGTGCCGATGTTGCTGTATCTGACCACAATCGATACGAACTACGGGGATACATCTACCGTCAATTGGTTGACGTCCTCCTGCCGCTTCGAAAAGGCTAGCAGCCTTGCTCATCTTGGCTCGGCGCGACTCGTGTTTGCGAAGACCTACATGCCTCCCCGCTTCCTACTCGCCGGGTTAACGATAACGCCGGCATTCCGACTGATTGATCTCGCCGGGGGTACGAGCGATGACCTCCCAGAGCTGCTGCGCTTCCACAAGACCGACCCGCCGCTGTCAGATACAGCGTTGGTGGTGCTCCCTGCTAGCGTAGATTTCGGTGACTTCATTCATGAAAGCTCGCTGTCTGTCTCGAGCATTGCGAAGGTGGGGAGTTGCTTTCCTCATATCACGACGGAAGATTTGGCACTTGACAAGGCGTTTTCGCTGGATTTGTACACGGTAACACTACCGGTAGCCGACCAGGAGACAACCAGTGGTCCGTAAAGTGGACAACCTAATACTTCTAACTGCTAATTGGGGTACCCGGACGAAGCGTCCGGGGGAGTGCGCAGTTCTCGGGATCAAAATAAGAACGTGGCACTCTGGTAAACATGTTAGAAGTATTAAATTGGAATATGGGGATAACGAATCGGGTGATCGTGCTGAAAGGTGCGTAAACTTGTGCGGGGACGAGAGAAAACGAGTGATCAGGGGCTACTGTAGAGTAGAGTGCAATGAAAGAAGTTGCTGCGCACAAGTAAAGTCGCGCGTTGCAAGAAGAAGCTCTGAAATTTAAATACGATAAAATACGTTATGCCCCTACAGAAACCGCCCCCACTTCCGTTTCCACTATCCTCGCATATCCTGTCCAAAGCGATCATCATGGATGTCGGAGCCTTTGCCCTTCGCCTGCCCGTGATGACTCGAACTGTGACACCTCGGGCGTGGGCCTCCAGCACGGTCTCCGCGATCTGCAGCAATGGGCAAAACTTGTCAGCTCCAGTTCACGTGGGTTTCTATGAAGTATAATAGTAGCCACTGCGTACGTCGTCACATGTGATGGTGAAGACGCAGATGTCCATGGTCTTATTCGCCCCCATGAGGTAGCCGAGCATTGTCATGAGCGAGCTGCCCTGGTCGTGGATGGACTTGCATTTCTTGTGCGTGCAGCCCTTGTCCGAGTGGAAGTTTCTGCACGGCATAGCTGGGTCCGGGAAGAACAGCATGCCCACGAACGAGTCGCCCGTGGCGCTGGCGGTGGTCTCCACTCCGACGCAGTTGCCCATACTGGTTGCTAGCTGTGGGGAAGTGTTCTGCTGGAAGTGCCGCAAATGAGAAAGTGACGTGGGTAATGCACACCGACCAATCACCGTCGAGCGGCGCTTTCGTACACTGCACGACGTACAGTACAGTACCTGCACCGGAACGGCATCCAAGTTGAAGTGCGCGGTCTCCTCATTGGCGGATCCGGTCGCTCTGTCGTCCAATGGGCGCAGATCGCCAAGATCACCAAGCGCGTGTTGTATCCACCCCAGAGCTGCAGCATGCGCGAGCCTCTGCAGCGCGAGGGCGTGTTCTCAGCCGCCGCCATGCTGGTGTCCGGCACCTTCAGCACCGTCATCATGAAGACCGAGTACGCCGTGCGCTCGCACGGCACCGTCACGTGTGTGGACCCGGCCTCGGGCGCACAGACGACGTTGTGCCCCTTCGACAAGCCCTGGTTCGGCATGCTGCAGATGAAGGTGGCCATGACGCTGTTTCTGGCCTTCCTGTACGCGCGCAAGTGCTCGCAGCACCGTCGGTACCTCGAGACGCCCGTGATGCAGGGCGGGCGGCGGTGCGTGGCCGTCACGCCGTCCGAGGAAGGAGATGGCGGCCATCAAGCGCAAGTACGCGGGCCACGTCGGCGCCGAGAACAAGGTGGAGGCGCTCAAGCGCAAGTACCGACCGCCACAGAGCCACAGCAATGGGGTCGCCAATGAGCAGTCACCACTGCAGGGGCCTCGACTGCTCGGAGGAGAGCAAGACCAGCAGGGACGCGTGTCCCTGCGAACCATGGCAGCGATCGCGGTGCCCTCCATGCTGGACCTGCTGCAGACTGTGCTGTCCAATGTGGGGCTGCTGTGGATCTCGTCGTGTGTACCAGATGGCGAGGGGGTCGATCATCATCTTCAGCGCCTTCTTCTCGGTGCGGCTCATGGGCAAGAAGCTGTACGGCTACCACTACGCCAGCATAACCATCCGAATGCCACGGCTGCGGACGATGCCGAGTCGATGAACGCGGTGCTGGGGCTGGTTTTCATCATTGCGGCGCAGATCTTGTGCGCGCTGCAGATTGTCGTGGAGGAACACATGATGCTGGGGTTGAACGTGAGCCGATGCTGCTGGTCGGCTTCGAGGGGCTCTGGGGGCTGGTCTTCTACATCATTTTGGTCCCCATCCTCACGCTGACACCTGCAACGGGGTCGGTTTTCGCGCGCACATGGCACGAGGACTTTGTCAACTCGTTCGTGCAGGTCAAGAACTAGCCCACGCTCGTTGGGCTCATCTTGACCTGCATCGTTGCGGTGGGCACGCTCAATGTCACGGGCAATTACGTTATACCAAGCACCTGTCAGCCGTCATGCGCAGCATTGCAGAGGTTGGCTCGAATTTTTTGCTTGGCTGATGAAGTTCATCATGAACGCGTTCACCGTCCTGTATCGTCTTCTGTCTTGGGCTAACGATTTGCCACTTCGACGTTGCGCACACTCGGAGTCTGGACGCTTGGTCTCTTCGTTTACAAATTTTCGTGTTAATAGTGCCCATATCAGGCTGCATGTTGCCAGAATGTTGCTAAGCCGCATGTTGCCAGAATGTGCAAATGTTGCCAGAATTGCCAGAATGTGTCAAATGCAGACAAACAAGGGCACGCTCCTGGGCCGCCTAACGACAGTTCTTCGAATTCTTCGAACTGCGAATTCGAACTGCGAATACTTCTAACTGCAATTTCAAAGTGCTATCATGGACCGAGTGATTTGGATGTGAAAACACAGTTGAAGATATTCTACTGTCGAGACTTTTGGTAGACTACCGAGTACCTCAGTAGTAGGCTTGTGGAAATGATGCACACCACTTGGTGGCGAACGTTGAGTCTACCCATGGCAACGGCATTGTTTGCAACTTACTGGATATCAAGGATGAGTTGCGTTTGTTTTCATGCACCTCTAGCCTTAATACTGACAGCTACTTGGACCCTATGTTTGCGGGAGCAAACACGCGGTTCGTTTCTCGGTTGGTAGATGGAAGTGCGTCATCTCGTTTAATACTCCATGGATACGGTACGGTACGCATCAAGAAGTAAGCATCGAAATGCCGCGGGTACTTTCTCAAGAACCCGCGGGATGTGCCTTTTTGCTGTTGTACATGTAGCAAAAAGCTTGGTGCTTGGTTACTCGAATTTTGCCGACGCGATTTGACGACGGGGGAACTGGACGCTACTACAGCGATTCATTTTGAGTCTCTGCCTTTTTGTTTTTGTAGTGAGACTGATGTGATTTGGCCTTGACATGATTGATGCCTACAGAGAGATGTGGTGAGCGCGCGGCAGTAACAACGTCCCGACTAACGACACTACTGCTCTACTGGCAACCCATCCGATGAAGTCGACATCGTGCCTGCACGCCGCCGCTCAGTTCGTGTGCCAGCACTGGTTTCCAGTCAAAGGGGGTTGCCTTCTGCAACTAGTACACTCTATCGATGCTTTCTTGGGTCCGACTTCCCCCCAGAAGGCGTTGAATGCTGCATGCCAAGCAGGAGCGCTAGAGTCCACTCTAGAGTATTTTCTGTCGCGTACGACACCTATTTGGAAGGAGGCGTTGCGTGCAGCCGCGAAAGGTGGACACCTTCATGTCTTGCGTTGGATGACGAACCGACAGGACGGTCGAGGTCCGTGGAAAGCGGATTTCGATAACTTGCTGGAAGTGGCTGCATCTCACGGGCATCTCGATGTGGCCAAGTGGTTATTCAAGAGGGGTGCCGATTGGTACACGATGTGGAGGTTGAAAAGGTCGACTCGAGGTTACTATGCCAAGGCTTGGTCCTATCGATATGAATTGTCCGAAGGACTAGTGCTCGCGGCTGAAAACGGACATTTAGCTGTCGTGAAGTGGCTACATGGAGTGCAAACTCAAAAGATTTCAAGTACTCCCATGTATTGTGCTGTTGCAGGGGGGCATATGGCGGTGGCTCAGTGGTTGTATGAAAATGGAGTACCAGAATGCTCAGCGAACGCCGCGAGTGCTGCTGCTGAAGGAGGTGGCTACATTCGAAACAACTCCTTCACTGTACGACTCGTGTGTTTGATGAAGCTGCTGCAAACGGCCATCTCGCTGTGCTGCAGTGGTTGCACGAGATCCTTGTAGGCGGATGCAGATCAGCTAAGTTGTACTACAAAGTGAAGTATCTTCCAATTCGGAATGCTCACCTCGAAGTTGTCAAATGGTTGGATGCCAACGTTCCGGTTTACGTTGATCGAGAACTGGGAAGTTCCTCGACATTTGCAGCCAGATACGGACATTTGGAGATTCTCAAGTGGCTGCACAAGCGATTCCTCATCAATGGAAACACCTCTAAACGTTGAGGTTCTGTACTCGTTTGAGGAATCCGCAAATTGTCAAGGCGAGTGTGATCAACTGAGAGAATTGCACTCAGTCTACCAACTGCGTCCTGCGTTTGTTGAGGGTTGTCTCCGCTGTATGGCAGAAGTCGCCTTTGATCGAGGTCACATCCACATTTTGGACTGGCTTCGGCAATTCGACATGAAGCTCCTGTCGACAGCCCCCATTCGCCGAGCCGCCAGTGAAGGTGACCTCAACATGGTGAAATGGTTCCACCAGAATTATTTCGACTTGTGCGAGCGTGATCTGCTGCAGCTAGCGGTTCGAAGTGGACGTATGGACGTAACTCGCTGGCTTTCGGAGTATCGATACGAGATCAACACGACGGAATTGGTCGTAGCGGCTGTGGAGACCAAGAACGTGACTTTGGTGCGGTGGCTAATTGAGAATGGACCCACGCTTGATGCATCGACAGCGGCAATATTGGCCAGAAACGACGACTACGTGGAAGCCATGTGGTGGGTTCCCGAGCCCGAACGCGTGCAACTGGTACTTGAGGCTATGCGTGATGGGAATCACAGTTTGTTGTGGTGGCTATTGATGCGCACGCGCTTGCACATTGCGATCTCTGGTGCTATTGACGAAGCGGCCGCGAGTATGCGTGAGTGGCTAGTGGACAATATCGCAACGGTTCCGACATCCCTACATTTTCCGACAAATAGGATATTGGGGCAAATCTAGGTTAATATGCCTATTTGTATTAGGGAAGAGAACTACATGTACTGCAGGCATAAGCGAAGCAGGTGACAGTAGAAAAATAGCTGTAGACATAAGCCAAGTGAAGCAGGTGATGCTGTAGAATAGCTTGTGACGGAGCAGCTAGAAAGTTGATAATAATGAAAGCTATATGAACACACCTTGTTACGTTATAAACACTCGGCTAACTTGTCGATCTACAGCACGCTTCATATCGATCACCACCTCACCTCGTAGTTGAACGACCTGTAGGTCTTGCCGAGTACGTCCTGCGTTACCAGCATCGCTTGCTCCATTTCCTCGAGATCATGACGGGTACGTCGCGACGCCCTCGTCAGCGACCGTCACGACCGCGATGACCTTAGCCTGCATCTTCGTCCGGGGTAGCTGCGTGCTCGCCGAAGATGCACACCTCGTTCAAGGGACGCACGGCGCGGCCGCGCTCCACGGTCAAGCGCGCCAGCTCGCCCACGTCCTCCGTCTCGAACGTTTCGTTCTCCAGCACGCCGTGCTTCACGTAGTACGACGGGAACTTGGCCTTGTCGTCGTCGCGCGAGGTGCCGAACGTCATCTGCGTCAGGTCGTTCGTGCCGAATGAGTAGAACTCCGCCCCTCGGCCAGCGTGCCGGGCTGCAGCGCACCATGCGGTACCTCCATTATTGTGCTCACCTTGTAGTCGAATGACTTGCCGAGCTAGCCGATCATTTCCTACACCACCGCCTTGACCAGCTTCACCTCCTGCTCCAGCTCCTCGAACGAGCCCACCAGTAGAATCAGGTGCACCGAAATGCCGTCGCCAGCCACCTTCACGTCCATCTCAAGCGATGATCTCGGCCACGGTGGGGAGTCGCTCTGCTGGGGCGTGTACAGCTTTCCGTGCGCGTGAGGCCGACGCGCTGCACGTCGTGGGCTTGAGCGTCGCGGGCTCGAGCGTCGCGGACGACCTCGGGCGTGTCCGCTTTCGTGAACACCATGCGGCGGTGCGGTCCGCCGACTTCACTGGCCGCCGCTCATGGCAGCCTTCTGCAGTTCCTCGCCTTGATCGCCTCGCCCGCCGTGCAGTTCACGCAAAAGAAACCGATGTAGTCGCCGTCGCGCGATACCACCTCGGTGCCGCTTGTCGTGCGCACGCGCATCAGCTTGCTGTTTGCGTTGATGGGCAGCGTGCTGCAGCCGCGCACGTACGGCTTGCCCCACCCGCGGGCCGCCGCGACTGCGTGCGACGTCATGCCGCCGCGAGAGGCCAGGATGCCATCGGCCGCGCGCATGCCACCTACGTCCTCGGGCGACGACTCCTAGCACACCAGCATGGCATTCGTGCCCCACTTGAACCATCCGCCGCCTTGAACACGATCTTGTCCATGGCCGCGCCTGGAGACACCGGCAGGCCTCTGCTGCCGTTCGCGTCGACCGGCAGCGCGCTCTGTAGCCGCGCTTGAATGTCCTCCCCCAGCGGCTGGCCACGACTGCTGCCGCAATGTTGCCGTGTTGCCCCACCGCGACTGGACTTGGAATGCCAGTGAAAAAGCACCGTCCTAAATTAGGATACTGTCCTAACTGTCGGAAACGAACAAATATTTCTCAAATATTTTATATACTTGATTTTCGTAAGGGCATACCGTACCTCACAAATGAAATGCTTAACAGATAAATTGCCATTTCGCGAAGGCACGTGATGCTGTCCCCGACTGGGTGTCGCAGTAGCCTCTCTACTGTAACCGATTAGCACTTTCTATATAGCGATCTATACACGTCCGGATAACTGGCGATTTTTAGTACACCCCTGACTAGACCCCAAAAAACCTGGCATGGGACTCCTAAACCCTACCGCGCTCCGCGCGGACCCTACCGCGCTTCGCGCGGGGATCGGCTCGCTACGCTCGCTCTGTGTTACCCTACCGCGCTTCGCGCGGGGCTCGGCTCGCTGTGCTCGCTATGCGCACCGTTTATGCCCTCCGGACAGAAGTAAACAAGGCGTATACTTCAGTCGGGGACAGCAGTCACTCTCTTTCGCGAAATCTACCCCATTTATTCTGAAATATCACTATTTCTTAACATTAAAAAAGCGGTTTGAAAACATGTCTTTGTATAGGTTTTAACCGCAGCGGAGACCTGCATTCTTGGGATCACGGTTGAAAAAAGCATTTCATGATGTAAGATGCTTCGAACGCGAGCTCAGTGAAGGCCACGAGGAGCACGTACCAAGAAGAATACGTTGAATGACTTATTTTAATGTTTTAAAAACATATCTATAACGACATTATCATACAAATCTCAATATAATATTGATCTCAAATCAGCAGAAGGTAGGATAATGGATTCGCGTGGACGGCTATTGGTGCGTCCTCGCATTGATAGATACATTCCGAAAATGGAATTCTAGCTCGTGCTCGTGTACATGTATATCATGCTGTCAATAAGCATTACCCTACTGTCCATCAGGAAGGAACACTCGACCCTATCGTGAACGAGAGACGAGAAAATTGAGTAGATGCTCGATAAACTTGGACAAGATCCCGTCATTAAGCCAAATACGAGAAACGAAGTATACAGATCTATTTTCTTGAATCAGGCAGCTGAAGTGCTCAAGTACAAGGAATACATCTACACTGCACTTTTGAAATTGCATACCTGAATCTTAACACGAAAAAAGCATATTGATGAGCTGGGAGCGCGTCTTAACGTTAATAAAAGTGCCATTCGAGGTTTCAGCAAAACATTTCTTTTGTGAGGTACGGTATACATATTTAGGCCGACTTTCCGACAAATATTTGTCGGAAAGTGTCGGAACCGTTTCACCTAGCCCTAATCAAGCTCATTGGCTGAAATCCATACAGAAATGCAACTGATAGGCTATAAAACATTGGAAGACTGTCATGAAACAATCCTGCTCACTTATCTGTCGGAAAGACCACTATATTCATCCATATCGACGACGACGAAGTCTGCCGTTGGTGTTTTTCCAGAAAGAGAGCGATATTAAGTGGTGAAGCTACGTCGGAGGAACATCTACCACCTGCCAAACGGGCTCGCGGCGATTCCCGATGCCAAGAAACGAACCGCGTGTTTGCTCTGGGTCCAAGTAGGTGCCGATATTAAGGCTAGAGGTGCATGAAAACAAACGCAGCTCATCCAAAACCCACAGAAGTTTATGTTTAGGTATCGATCACGATTGCGGGTCAGAAATTCAGCCTCAGTCGTGAAGGAGCCAAATTGACGCCAAGAAGTGGCGAATGTGAGCTAAATACTTCGTACGACAGCAACTCACAAAATCAAGAAAACAGGAAGTTTGCACTACCTGTTTACCCTGTGTGAGAAAAAAAAAGAATTGTTCGTTGCACCACGTTCTCCGCTTATCAGCTACTTCTCAAGAAGTACTTCAGTACAATAACGCACCAATCAAGTGAGCTATCGTAATGTTTGCTGAATGCATCAACAGTAAGTAGCTACACGAATCGGATACGATACGCATCAAGAAGTAAGCATCGGTGGTGTGGTGGACCTAGATATTGATCATCTACTATCTCAATAACCCGCGGGATGTGCCTTTTCGTTGTTGTAGCAGAAAAGTTTGTGCTTGGTCACTCGAATTTTGCTGACGTGATTTGACAATATCGACGTCACGGGGAACTGGACGCTACTACAGCGATTCGTTTTGAGTCTCTGCCTTCGGTTACGAAGTGTACGTACAGCCCAAACAGGGAATACCGAAGAATGAGGGATGGACAGCCCTCAAGGGATTAATTCCACGGTACTGCGTAAGCGTAACCTGGGTAAACATTCGTACAACATTAGAAATGTTGCATTATAGCAATGAACGTCCATCGGTACTACTATTAATACTAGCACAGCAGCATAGCATGATAGCACTGGACGCCATCGATGCAGTAGCACTACTACTAGCAGAGAAGCACAGCAGCACAGCATGATAGCATTGGACGCCATCGGTGCAGTAGTACTACTACTAACAGAGCAGCACAGCATGATAGCATTGGACGCCATCGGTGCAGTAGCACTACTACTAGCAGAGCAACACAGCATGACAGCATTGGACGCCATCGGTGCAGTAGCACTGCTACTAATGTTAGCAGAGCCCGATCGGTCGCATGCAAATGCGCTGCTTATATTAACATGTAAGAACATTGGTATTCCCAGTCTAAGTCGCAGACGCCCTAGTTCAGGGCACGCCATATGTGGCACACGCGAAACAAAAGTATACAAACTCCAAGTTAAATAGTAAAATAATCTCAAAAACCGCATGCTTTCTCAAAATCCACGGGAAAATAGAGGCTTTCGCGTGAAATTGCCAACTGTTTGAGTAGGATATACGATTCCGGAGATGACGAGAAAACGTTAAGTACGATGATACCCTGTTTTGCGTGTGGCCCAGACGGTGTTTGGATTTACGGAAAATATACAGCCCATGTTTTTCTGGGGAAGGGGTGAATTCCATTCCGAACCCATCTTATAGGGCTCGCCAAAAATCGACGCATGCAGTTAAAGGGCTGCGCCCAGCACGCAGATTTAAACCCAGGATCAAGTATGATCTAAAAGGGGTTGGCTTAGGGCTCTGTCGACGTTGTTGGGGTTTTAAGGGCCTTAGCTTTGCAATACAGTTAGTGTTTCCAGCAACGAGTGTTGAGAATTGTGTAGGATTTGGAGCCCATGACACCCGTCCTCTTGTATCTAAATGATTACATCCATGTTTGCCATGTTTTTCATTTTTACTTGGATTATGGCGAGTTCACCTACCCGGAGAGAAAACATGGGCTGTATCAACAGCCTTGGATTTATGATGCGTGCAGATACGACCAACATTACATGTATTGTAATATTACAACTATTATAATAATATCGATTGACTCCTCGTAGGGGGATCTAAGCTAGACCAGCACTTGTTGATAGCGTGTGTGGGCTTCTGTGAAATTAGACTTGGAGTCTAGGAGTCCACATAATGCATGTAACCTCTCACCTTTCGGAGATGGGCGGACATCAAACCAGGGTTCGCGTACACCATATCCACCTACGGCGCCAACAACGTCTGGCAGATGTACGAGCACAGGCGAGCTGATCGTCGGTGTCGGAGTGGGTCCATACTTGTGTAAGGAGGTGGGCGCCTCCCCGGTGAACGAGACGGCGGTCACGGCCGAGACGACAGATGACGGTGTTGCAGTTCACGGCCGAGTGGGACGTGAATCCAGCGGACCGCGCGATCGACAAGATCGGCAGCACGACGAGATCCGGACCTCGGGATCCTCGGACCCCATGAACGCTGCGAGCTCTGCAAACTCGAACTCACTCACGATTTGGCCGGCTAACGAGCAAGCCGGACGACTCAAGCAGCACGCACTCGGGAGCGAGTGCAACACGAACGAACGAAAGGCGGACGAAGTGTGGCTTGACGTCACTACGGATTCGGTGGTCGACTACACGGCGGTGGGCGACGGTGGAGTGACGGACAGGAAGCAAGTGGCTTCTGAGTCTCTCGACGGCTGCGACATGTAGGGGAGGCGCGAGTGGGCGTACACCCGAGTGGCTAGAGACGGCGTAAAGGACGGAACTCAGTTCGTGCACGGCAGGTAGACGTGTATTGTAGTTAGACGGTAGTAGATACCGACTAGTTTGCCTAAATAAAATAGGTGCGGCTGTCAGTCGGACACCACCGGCGCGGTGTCATACGCTTTGACATCGACGGCCAGACGGACTTCAGACCGCATCAGCACGGTCGCGACCAAACCCCGAACGTGTGGGGCCCTAAACACGTTGCACGGCGGTCATACAGGGGCCTAGTCAACGCATACGACGAAGCCCGCGACTGACGAAGACACTCGAAGACACTACGATGGCTAGGACGAGGGTCGTGGAGATCGTTGTGCAGCAGGCGAAACGTGCGGCGGAAAACCGACCGGCGAATCAGAAACAGGAAGACACGAAAGCGGACGACCCAGTCGACGAGAGCAACCCCAGCGACGAACGTGACGAGCCTGGTGCCGACGACCCTCCAAGCGCGGCGCAAGAAGCACCGGCCAGCACCAACGACGACAGCGCTGCGATGGCCCCGGTGACGGAATTGGCGGCTGCACTGCAGCAGATGGCGACGACAATGGCCAGGATCGACGCGAGGCTGGACCAGCTGAGCACGGCGGTGTCGAGCCCCGCGCAGCTCCCCGCACCCACGGATGCGAACACGCAGGCGGCGACGATGCAGCAGCCACCAGCACCCACGACGAACCCGCCAGCCTCGACGAGTACCCAGCAGGCACCGGCAGCACCGGTAGTGACCGGAGGACCGCCGCGTGACTAGCAGGACAGTGACGATGGTGGCGGACGGCGTGGACGACGACAATCCGTGACGCGACCAGGCGACGACGACTTCCAGCGCAACAGAAGCCGGACCATCCGAGACTTGGACCTGCCGACGTTCCTGCCGACGCCCCAGACGTCCGTGGCCACGTTGGTCGCCCGTGTGGACTTAGCACTGGAAGGAGCGAGACTCTCAGGACGGGGCGACTGGACGAACCAGGAGCTGTCTTACATTTTGGGTAACAAATTGCAGGACAGAGCGGCCCGCTGGTGGTCCAGCTGGACCGCAAGTTGCGCGACAACGAGCGCACGTGGATGAAGCTGAAGTCGTCGTTGCTCCGGCGGTATGGCGAGCGACCCGACAAGGCCATGGCCGAATGGCGTGTTGGCCAGCGACGCATGATGCCTGGCGAAACGTATGCTGACTTCGCGGCTGCTCTGCGAGATCTGTGCGGCAACAACAGGATTCGCGAGCGCGTGCTGTTGGCACAGTTCTACCGTAGCCTGGACCGCACGACCAGACTCCTCGTCAAGCAGCGGCCGAAATCAGAGACTCTTGAGGAAGCCGTGGACAAGGCGAACGAAATCAATGATCCAATTGATAATGTGGCTCAGGGTATGGAGAACATCGATCAAGCCTTCGTGACCGCCCCTGACACCTACGTCGTGCCCGCGAACGGCACCACTGGGCACATGGCGTTAATTCCGGGTGTCGGCAGTACCAACGTGGCGGAGGAAGAGAAGCTGGCGTGCTTCACCAACTCGCGCGGTGTCTACAACAAGTACCTCGGCTTATGGGAAGCCCCGAAGCGCAGAGTGTGGAACGGCCACATGTGGGCTCCGCTACCACGGAAGCGATTGGACACGACGGCTGCTCCGACGGCGACCAGGCGCGTGACGACGGCGAGGACCGACAAGGTAGCGAAGGTGAACGTGGCGGTGGCCACCCAGGACGACTCGGAGGAAGAGGGTGACGACGACCAGGGAGCGGAAACGGACGACGCCTCGCCCCCTCCTAAGAAACCAAAGCTTGCAGCTAGACGACCGAATGCCGTGACTCGACAGGCCAAAGCTGTGAACGTGCCCCGAACGACGGAAGTGGTGGCAGCCCCACGGCGATTTGGCGAAGTGAAGTGCTATGCGTGTAATCAGCTGGGCCACATTTCCCGCGAGTGCCCCTACGACGAAGCACATGCGCGTAATGACGAGTACCTCGCCAAGCGTCACTAGGATATGAAGCCCAGGGAAACGAGGATCGGGCGGCGTAAGGGGAATACGACGCTCGGTGATACGACGGACTCCCCAGCTGCCGGCGACGGCAGCAAAGGACGGTGATACGGCGCGCATGATGGACATGTCGACGGTGCCGGCGACTGTGGCCGTCGACAAGGGCGAGGTGATGGATAGTACGAAAGCGGTACCGAAGGACGGGAGTGTGGCAGCAGTGAGGAAAGCTGTCGCCGATCAATTGAATGATGAGCTGGCTGCTCGCGAGAGTGAGCGAGCGGAGCGGTACGTTAGCACGGTGAGGCCGGCCATGGCCACACTACGCTACGTACAGCAGATGGACAATGATGGCAAGGACGACCGAGCTGGCGGCGCCGTGGCGAAGCACTCGGCAGAGGAGACGACGGTGATGACGGAGAACGAGGTGACGGCGATGACGGCGGCCGACCAAAACACGGCAACGGCGCAAGAGGCAGCCCCGACGGACCCCGACGAGGTGTCAGCCTCTGAGGAAGGCGGCGGGACTATGGGCGATGTCCATGCGGCTGAGGAAGGCGCCACAGTCGCCACCGGGACAACGAAGATTGATGGTGTAACGGGGTAAGAAGTACCGTCACTAGCGTACACTATAGATGCAACAGGAAGCTCGCAATAGTAGAACCAAGTGTCAGGTTTGGGGCAAATTTAACTCTGTTTATTTATGGAACAGGAGCGGGGGCTCCCGTTCTCTTTGTGAACCACTCAAATCTAAGTCGATGCCTGATTGGCTGAAATGGGTCTGGCTCCCCACTTCCATCCAATCAGGTAATAACAACAGTGCACAGGCTAGCCGTGTGCCTGTACCTACTTTGTGTATGTAGCCATGTGGCTCCTACCTACTTATGTAACTCTGTCTACCTACTTACGTAACCGTAACCAGCCCGTTACATCACCCCCCTCTCAAAGTTGCACTCACCCACGGTGAGTGCTGGCGCAGCGGGAAGTGATTGAAGAGACGAACTGGTCAACGGGCGCATGCAGCGGAGGCGCTGCGTGCTCAATCTTCAATCCATGGTGTCGTCGGGACCGCTCGGCAATCGTGCAGCCGAGTGGGGCGCTTCCCGACGGACATCGAGGGCTTCATGCGCGCGCGATGCAAGTGCAGGCTGAAGAGAACATGGCGCTACGAGCGGCGGATCTCGTAGCGGACGTCGTGGTTGTTGAAGTGTCAAAGCCAACACTCCTGGCGGCGTGGTCGTTATCGCTTTGGTCGCTGCTGTTCGCGCCGCGACTGTTCGCGTCGCGACTGTTCACGTCGCGACTGTTCGCCGGAACTTCATGGCTGATGCCGGTCGCAATGGTGTCGTCGCTGCCCGAGGACCCACGTCGCGAATACTCGTGAGCGATGGCGCTCACGAGATCATGATCGTCTTCCGAGCCGCCGTCGTCGGATATCAGTGCGAGCGTGGTCTCGTACTCCTTCACGATGGCTGGGATATCCTCCACCAGACGCGTACGAGGCTCCCACGTGTCCTCCGCTGGCGGGAACCCAAGCCAGCGGACCCGATAGTACATTTCGGTCGCGCGCGCTCGACGGGACGTCGGCGCCGTGCCCGTTGCGCGAGTCCTGCGCGTCTCATGATCAACGATGCGCTCGGCAATCCAGCGCCGGGCGCCTGACGCATCGACAAGCGGGGGCGGACCATCTCGACGAAAAGTCGTCTCGTAGGGTCGAGATGTCGCTTCAGAGCCACGACTCTGAAGGGTCGCCGGTTTCGGCGGTTTCGGCGACTGTCGAGGGATCTCGCTGCTCCGAATCAACACGTCGCTCGGAGCGCCTGACGAACGAGCAGGGGGCGGATCACGCGAGGAGCGGCGCGATAGAGGCTCAGGACCTCGCTGAGTCTGCGCACGAGTGTGCGGCTGCTGCGGAGACTGCTGCGACTCGATCGATGCAGGTGCGGGTGCGGCGCGTGTTGTCGAAGTGGCTTCGTCACTTGGAGTCGCTCGGGTCACGCTCGGCGACGCCCTCGCGTGAGGAGCGAGGGCCCTTGCCGACTCGGCGTCAGCGCCGACATCAGGGCGGTCCGAATTACGCGCCGGCCGTGGACTCTCAGCCTCCGGCGCAGGGATCGTTGCAGGAACGTAAGGCTTGAGGCGCCCGACGTAAAACATCGGGTGCAGGCGCATAGCGGTAGGAATGTCTAGCGTGTAGGCATCACCGATAACCTTCAAAATTTTGAACGGCCCAATAAAACGTGGCGCCAGTTTGTTTGCACCCAAGTTCGTCACAGCAGTTCCTTGGATGCCCTCCGTAGATAGAAGTACTCGTTCGCCTCGCCGGAAGGACGACATGTTCTTTCGACCCCATCGATCTGCGTTGGCCTTCTGTCAATCCACAGCAACTTGGAGCGCGTCACGCACAAATCGCGTGACGGCTTGGCGAAATCGGACACTGCTGCAGAGTCGATCGGCGTCGGTGTTGCTGCCGGGGCGAAGTTGGCGACGGCAGTCGTGGCGGGTGAAGCCACGTCAACTGCGAAGAGGTCCTCGTATGCCACGCCGTGAAGGGCGTGGCCCTCGAGTGGCGCGTCTCCTGTGTTGGACTTGGGCGACTGAGGCAGCAGGGGTTCGCTCGATACCTGCGCCCACTTCGATGTCGGTGCCACTCCTCCCCCACCAAGAGTGGAGACCGCTGCTGCATTCGAACTTCGAACGGCCAGCAAAGCCGGAACGCGCGGGTGCCGCGCGTTGTTCACGAAGAACGGCGTCAGGCCTGTCGACGCGTGGGTCGAGTTGTTCAATGCAAACTCGGCCATCGGCAGGAAGGAGCTCCAAGAGTCGAAAGACGTTGCGTAGCTACGCAATACGTCCTCGAGGACGCGATTCACACGCTCCGTTTGCCCATCCGTCTCTGGATGGGCCGCCGTGGACATAAGCAAGCGGGTGCCCAGCAGTGCAAACAGCCGCGTCCAGAACGCGGATGTGAAACGGGGGGCGCGATCCGAGACGATGGACTCCGGCAGGCCGTGGTGGCGGAACACCAGGTCGAGGGACAACTCGGCCGACTCGTCAGCCGTCACTTCTGCCGCGACTGGAGCAAGATGGACCATCTTGCTGAAGCGATCCACAAAGACGAGGACGCCGGTGCGGCCTTTGGCGTCACGTGGAAGGCCGAAGATGAAGTCCATGCTGACAGATCGCCACGCGCTCGTGGCGATGTGTAGCGGACGAAGCGGAGCCTTCTTGGACGCTGCAGGCTTCACACGCTGGCAGATCTCGCAGGAACGGACCCATTTCCGTATCCACTTGTACATGCGAGGCCAGAAGAAGTCACGCGAGAGTGCTGCGAACGTCTTCTCGCGCCCGAGATGACCACCGGCAGGTGCATCATGGTACTCGTGCACCAGACGAGCACGAAGGTCGTCATCCGCGGGGATGACGACACGCGGCGTGTCGAATGTGTCGATGGCGTAGGTCAGAAGATCGCCGCCGAGGTCATAGCGCGTGATCGCATCACGCGTCGGGCGCGTCAACTCGGCGAGCGTATCTGCCGTCGGATTACGCAGATACCGAATGATTGCAGCGTAGAAGGCATCCTCTTCGTACGCGTCAGCAATTTGCTGACGCAGCGGCAGAACGGGGCTCGACACTGTGGCGTTGATGCCCAGCGTCACGCAAGTCGCGCAGTCGTCATCGTCGTCAGGAATGTCCTGATGACGCGTCAAGCGCCGAGGATCGTAGTCGGGTCATCTCGACAACGCGTCGGCAAGAATGTTGTTCTTGCCCGGCTTGTAATGCACGACGAAGTTGTACTCGGCGAAGAACGAGAGCCATCGCGCCATGCGCTGAGAGAGATGCGGGCTCTTCATCGCCGTCCGTAGCGAGGCGTGGTCCGTGTAGACTGCGAACGTCTTCTCGCCGAGGAGGTACACTCTGAATTTGATCAGAGCGTAACGCATCGCGAGGAGCTCCTTGTCATGGACAGGGTAGTTCATCTCCGCCGGCTTCATCTGTCGTGACTGATAACTCACGACGCGCTCACGGCCCTCAGCATCAAACTGCATGAGGGCGCATCCGATGGCGAAGTCGCTTGCGTCGCAAACCACGTGGAAGGGTCTTGACGTGTCGGGCAACATCAAGACAGGCGCAGACGCGAGGGTCTTCTTCACGGCATCGAATGCGTCCTGGGGTTCAGGACGCCAGTTCCACGCCACGTCCTTCTTCAGCAAGGATGACATCGGCTGGATCAAGCCCGCGTAATCCTTCGTGTACTTGTGAAGGTAATTCGCGAGGCCCAGCCATTGGCGCAGCTCCGTCTAGTTCTTAGGCGTCGGCCAAGAACAGCTCGACGAGATCTTCTCAAGGTCGGCGCGAACGCCGCTCTTGCTAACGTAGCAGCCTAACACCGGAATCTCCGGCGCACAGAATACACATTTCTTGAGGTTTGCGTACAACTTGTTCTCGCGCATCTTCTCAAAAACCTTGCGCAAATGTCGGAGATGCACGTCGACGGCGCTGAGTCCGTCCTCAGCGCGGCTGTGCACAAAGATGTCGTCGAAGTAGCTCGGTGCAAAAGCACGGAGCGGGCGCAGCACATGCGAGACCATCCTGTTGAAGGTGGCCGGCGCATTCTTCAGACCCTGTGGCATCACGAGCCACCCCCAGAGCATGCCGCTGGGGGTGCTGACGGCCGTGAGAGGAACGTCGCTCTTTCTCATCAGGATCTGATAGAAACCATCTGTCAGATCGATCGCGCTGTAGATGACACTGCCAGACATGGTGTCGAGGACCATGTCCTTCCGGGGAATGGGCGTCTGCGCGGGGATGGTCGCGTCGTTCAACTTGTTGAACGCGTGGACGATGCGCCACCCGCCAGTCGCCTTCTTCACGCAGAACGTCGGACTCGAGTGCGGAGAGATACTCTCTCGCACGTGGCCAGCCTTGCGGCGGCCTTCGAAGAAGTCGTCGATGGCCTGGACCTGATCCCGCGGCAGTGGCCACTGCCGCGTCACGCAGTACTTCGACTTGGGCACGAGGTCGATCTCGTGCCGGACACTTCGCTCAGCAGGAAGTTCCGCCGGGATCTTCTCGGGGAAAATATCCTCGAACTCACGTGCGAGCGGGTAGACGGGGTTGTTCGAGTCTTGGAGGGCTTGCCAAGACTGCGCAGCGAAGCGTGCCTCGCGAACGGACTTCGGCTAAGCCGACTTCGGTCGCGACGACGAGGTGTCGTCGCTGACTGCGTTGGCAAGCACGTCGGGTTGGTCGGAGCCGATGAGGAGACAGACTTGCTCGATCTCACCTGCCTTCAGGTCGCGCAGGAAATGCTTCCAGGAGAGGCCTGGAAGCCGCGTGATGGTCGCCGCGTCGGTGGGAGGATTCGCCACCTTGCTTGCGCGAACCTGATTCGGACAGCCCTCCGAATACTCGACGACGTTGAGGATTTCGCTCGACGGAGCCTGGTCGACCGCGGTAGACCTCCGGCGCAGACGGCGGCGTCCGGATCGGTTGTGCTTGGACTTCCTCCGTCGCTTCGAGCCACTGCTCGAGGCCGAAGTCTCGCTGGATGAGGATTCGCTGGATGACACCTCACCCTCCTCTAGGCATGGGAGCCCGGTCTCGACCATGCCGGGGTCGCGCAGGTCCTGCTGCGCGACGGAATCATCAGCGAACGGGAGCCGCTGCTCGACCGTCGCATTCTCGAGCCGGGAGCCGCTGCTCGACCGCATTCTTCACATGCGGGAACCTCTGCTCGACCGCGTTCAGCACAGGCGGGAGCCTCTGCTCTACCGCGTTCTTCACGTGCGGGAGCCCCTGCTCGACCGCGTTCTTCACGTGCGGGAGCCACTGCTCGACCGTGTTTCTCTTCAGGCCCTCGCGAGCGCGCGAGGGCGGGTTGCTGACTGGACCAATGACGGAGGCCGCGCACTCCACACAGCGAGGGCCATCGCTCTCTCGTTGTGGGGGCTTGGTCGTGGATGTCCGATCCACGACTGCGATGTGGCGCGACGGGGCGACGAGTCGGTGAGTGAACACCTCGCTGACGTCGTAGCCGACACGCCGACGAACCGAACGGGCTAACCAGTCGATCCCCGGCTGGTAGCGAGCGAGCCACGGCATTCCCAGGATGCAGTCGAAGGCGTAGTTCAGCTCGATACCAGGAAGTCGTCGTTGGTAGAAAAGCCGTCGAAGGCATACGCCAACGACACAGCCCGCCGCGGAGCGCGGTGGGGCTTGCCGTCGGCCAACTTCACGACGATCTCGCCCGGCCCCTCCCGCACACGCACATGCGGCGAGAGGAGAGCGAGGAAATCGTCACGAATGAAGTTGTTTGTGGCCCCTGAGTCAAGCAACGCGCGGAGCGGACACTCCGCGCCGGCGACGTGGAGACTGATGAGGATCAGTCTCGAGTCGCCATTCGTGGTGGTGGCATTCAAGTGTGCGTAAAGCACAGGGGGGCTAGGAGGTCCGGTTGCCACCGGGGGACCAGGATCTCCATTCCAGCCAGTAGGGCGCCCCGCACCTACTGGTCCCGACCGTTTTTTGGTAGAGCGGTCGGGAACGTGTCGTCGGCCTCGCCGACGACTTCAGCGCTTGCCAGGACTGGAGCTGGCGCGCGACACACCGCTGCGCGATGACCAGACTTGCGACAGCGGTAGCAGACCAGTGGACGACCGTCGCGCGGGCGGTTGTCGTTGTTGAACCTTGGACCACGTGCAGTCGAGGTCGACCGCGACCTCGACTCGGCTTCGATGGCGTCGAACTCCATGGGCTCGGGCGCGGAGGCCCGAGCGTCAGGCGTCAGCGCTCGCGCGTAAGAGGACGCGACCGTGTAGTCCTCGCGCAGCGCGAGTGCGAACGCAGCTTCGAGTGTCGACGGCTCCGCTCGCGTGAGGCAGTACCGTGTCATGCCCTCACGCATCCCGAAGATGAAGACGTGCACTTGAGAGGCAACGTCGGTCGGGTTCGTACGATGCACGAAACCAGGTGTCGGGTCTTCTGCACGTAGTCGCGCATGGACATCTTGCCCTGCCGAAGGGCGAAGAACGTCGCACGCGTGCGCGGCTCGTCTTGCGGAGGCTCGAATGCGAGTCGGAGGTCACTCTGGAGGCTCTCCAGAGTCGGAAACGCGTCTCGGTCGACGACGAGCTTGCCAAGGGCCCACTCCTTGGCCTTTCCGGAGAGGCGAGACAACAGGAAGTTGACTCTCGCCGTCGGCGCTTCGATCAACCTCGAAGCGATCGCGATGTCGATCTCGCGGAACCAGCGGTTCAGTGGGAGACGGTCTTGTCCGGCGCCGGAGTAGGACGACGTCTCCATCTTCACGGCGTCGTGTCGTGAGGAGTGCGAGGGAGTTAGTACTCGCCGCTTCGCTTCGGCGAGCTCGCGCTCCATGAATTCTAGTATGGCTTGGCGCTGTTGGTCGGGGGTCGCTGAGCTCAGCAGCGACGTGACGACGAAATCTCCGGACACCGCCGCGAGGCGGTGTAGCGCTTGCCACTCAACAGTGGTGAGGTGGGGAAACGCCGTGTGCTCCAGGGTCATCGCTGGATCCACCGACGGCGTGCCTTCACTCATCTCGAACTTGGTCATTGGAAGGACTACGAAGTGCTACCAGGTGTAACGGGGTAAGAAGTACCGTCACTAGCGTACACTATAGATGCAAGAGGAAGCTCGCAATAGTAGAGCCAAGTGTCAGGTTTGGGGCAAATTTAACTCTGTTTATTTATGGAACAGGAGCGGGGGCTCCCGTTCTCTTTGTGAACCACTCAAATCTAAGTCGATGCCTGATTGGCTGAAATGGGTCTGGCTCCCCACTTCCATCCAATCAGGTAATGACAACAGTGCACAGGCTAGCCGTGTGCCTGTACCTACTTTGTGTATGTAGCCATGTGGCTCCTACCTACTTATGTAACTCTGTCTACCTACTTACGTAACCGTAACCAGCCCGTTACAGATGGGACGACGGGCGGAGCCCTCGCCACTCGAGCTCGACATGAAGCTCACGGACGAGGCGATGATGAGGCTGGGAAGCGGTCGAAGTGCGCAGCGAAGCAGCTGCGAGTGCAGCGGGCGCGCGAGAAGACCAAGGACAAGCATGGCGATGACGAAGCCGCGCGAGTGGTAGCAGAATTCGAACGCGAGCGAGTACTGCGACGGCGGCACCAAGCGGACGAAGCACGTGATGCGCTGGAAGTGCGGCGACAGCAGCGTGCAGGTGGTGACGGAGTGCGCGCTGACGAACGGGCCCGCATGAATCTGGTGCGTCGTGACGGCACCACCGCGGACGACAAGACGGACGGCGATGGCGAGGCGAACGTGGAAGCCGGCGACGGGCTACCCACGGCCGCGATGCTCGTCGACGGTGAGCAGCAGCTAGTGAAGATCGACAGCGGCGCACGCTATTCGATCGCAGGCACGGACTGGATGGCCCGTGGCGAACAGAAGCGAGTCGACGCTCCCGTGGAGCATGTTGAAGGGATTGGCGGCTTCTTGCTGGATGTGTTGGGCGTCTGGACGTTCGACATGGTGAACGTGTACGGTCAGAAGGTGATGGTCGGGGCATGCATCATCGAGGGGTGTACGAGCGAGTTCCTCGTATGTGTTGACTTCCTGGGTGGTCGTCGGGCGACTATGGACTTTGACCGTGGTGAGGTACGGTACGCTGAGCGCGGCCAGGACCTGACCATACCGCTCCGAACGATGGAAGCGAAGGATGACTCAGCGGTGGCGGCCGTGAGGATGGTCAGCGCCACGAACTTGCAGAGAAGTGCCGTGTAGACGGTGGAAGTAGCGGTTGCAGCGCCGGATGGTGAAGAAGTTGTGTTTCTACCTACTGTGAACAACGGGGCAGTGCTGTTAGCGGCAGCTGTGACCAAGGTGGAGAAGGGCAAAGCTCTGATCCCCGCGATCAATACGCATGGCGGACGCCTCAAACTGCCGAGCAGGAAGGAGTTAAGTGTGTGGATACCTATTAATCAAGACATCGAGTTCTTGACGATGCATGGTGAGTTGCAGACGGAGCGGGTGCAGGCGTGGTTGGATGAGTTGGGCGATACCAATACGCCCTTGGACGACGAACATGACGTGGACATCGGCGCCGAGGAGCCAGATGCTCATGCACTTATCCTACGACAACTACGAGCCTATCGCGTCCTAGCCAATGCACAGGACGAGTATCCACCTGCTACGACACTCAATGTTGAGCATCACATCGACACTGGGGATGCCGCTCCCATCATGATGGGACGAAGACGACAGGCGCAGCCATTGTGGACAGTAATGTGGACGCTATGCTATCGGCTGGGGTGATTGTGCACGAAGAAGGAGCATGGGGCCTCCCCTCGTGCTCGTGCGCAAGAAAGATGGGTCCGTACGGTTTTGTGTGGACTATAGAGCCCTGAATAGCGTCGCACGCAAGGACGTCTATCCGCTGCCACGGATTGACGAAACCCTGGAGTCTTTAGAAGGTGCACGGCTGTTCACGACCCATGACCTACGCTCAGGGTACTGGCAAATCCGCGTAGCAAATGAAGATCGCGACAAGACAGCCTTTATGATGAAACGGGGGTTCTATCGCTTCAAGCGAATGCCCTTTGGCCTCACGAATGCTCCTGCTACTTTTCAACGGCTGATGAACGGAGTACTTAGCGGCTTGACGTGGATGACCTGCTTGGTCTACCTAGACGACATCATCATCTTTACAAAATGAGGCATCGAACGGCACGTCATTGAACTAGCAGGTGTATTGGAGAGATTACGGACAGCTGGTCTGAGTCTCAAACTAAAGAAGTGTACCTTTGCAACGACGTCAATGGAGTACTTGGGGCACCATCTGAGCGACAAGGGCGTACAGCCCGCTGAGTGATTAGTGCGCTCTGTGTGTGAGTTTCCCCGACCGACGGACGCTACTGAAGTGAAAAGGGTTTGTCCACCTCGCTGGCTACTATAATATGTTCACTGCTGCCTTTGGCTCGATCGTGGAGCCGATGACGAGATTACTGAAGAAGGACGTGCAATGGGATTGGAGTGAGGCGCAGGAGTTTACATTCGAACGAGTGAAGATGCTCCTAACTACACGACCTCTACCACTCTACCCTAACTTCGAACTACCATTCCGCTTGGTAACAGACGCCAGTAAGGTCGGTTTGGGCGATCATGGGCACGGATGGCAGCCGACCGCGTACGGCAGCAAGGTGAATAACTCGACGGAGTCAAATTACGCCATCACGGAGCTCGAGTGCCTCGCGGTGGTTTGGTCCATAAAGCTATTTCGACCGTACTTGTACGGCCGAACTTTCACGATTATTACGGACCACGCGGCCCTGAAGTAGCTGATGACGCGGCCGAATCTGGCCGGCAGACTGCACCGATGGTTGCTAGTATTGCAGGAGTACGAGTTTCAGGTCGAGTATCGGCCCGGATCAACGAATGTCGTAGCAGACGCTTTGTCGAGGGCACCGGCAGTTGTTCGAGCAGCAACAGGACGGCGGCGACAACACCAGCCGGCTACAGCAGCGACTCCAGTGGCGAATGACGCAGCAGATGCTACGCCGACGCAGGCGACTACGACTGGCGAGGCGACGAACCCTACGGCGGAAGAGATGCTGACGTCGGGCGAGACGACGCAGACGGCGGTACCAAACGCGCCCACGACACGTCGAGGTGTGGTGTGCGCCTCGTCAGCAGCTGCCGAAGCGACACGGGCAGAGGACGCAACCCGCGGGCGCGAGGTAGTACCACCGGCGACTGGATCGGCGGCGCCAGTGCCGCAGGCGACGGGCAAGCCGGCGGAGATGGTGGTGACGGCGAATGACGCCGTCGTGGAGTCAAGCGGTGACCCCGTGGTGACGACGAACGGCACGATGGCAGCTCAAGACGACGGCGTGGCCGTGGTGGTCACGGCGAACGGCGCGGCGACGGTGAACGACGGCCTGGCAACGGGGACGCATGAGACGAGCGGCAGCATCGCGCTGGCACCGACAGCCAGCAGGAAGCGCTTGAAGAAGGCGGCTGAGCCTGCCACACGACGAAGTGCCCGCATTCGCGAGTGCACGGAACGCCACATGGTCTGGGCAACGGCGGCTCCAGACGCCGGACAACCTGCCGCAAGGACGGCACCCCGAGCGGCACCCGATGCAAATGGCACGCCATCCAGTGCTGGACGAGGGACAATTACGACGACTACGGCATGGGCAACCCTCCCAGACGTAACCCCGAACGTGCAGAATGCCAGTGCAGCGGTGGAGCCACGGACGACGGCTGGTGCACCAGCGACGGCGAGTACAGCTCCAGCAGCGGCTACACACGCCTCTCGAGCAAGTGGAACCCCTGCACCACGACCTGTGGCGGCACGAGGCGCCCGACGCGAAGTGACGGCACCTCCGACGCACAGGGAGAAGACGGCGACGATGCAAGAGGCGCCAGCGGTATCGACGGAGGCGGTGACGAAGAAGCGCTCGACGAAGGGTGCGACCAAGGCGAACACGACGAAGGAGACGACCGTGACGGCGGGCGTTGCTCCGACGACTCAGAACGTGACAAACAACGCCGTACTGATGACGGACGGCGGGGACGACTTGGGCAAGGATGACGAAGATGCCCCGGTGGGCGACACGCTCCAACTGAGCGACGACGAGCTGAAGAAGCGCAGCGAGTTCGTCAAGCGCTTGCTAGCCGATGGCAGGTACGGCAGCATGACGTTCGAGACCAAGTTCGGTCTGGTGACCATCGAGACGGCGAACGAATGGCGAGTGGTGTTGCCACCGACGCTGTGGTCCATGGTGTTCAAGGAAATGCACGGTACTGTGTGGAGCGGACACCTTCGCGGCCCTCACACGTATGGACGAGTGGCGCAGTTGTACTGGTGGCCAGGACTTTATCGAGAAGTGCGACGCTGGATACGCGGGTGTCCGGAGTGCAGCTCGCGTATGGCGAAGCCCCGCGAAGTGATACCACCGCTACGCAGTTTACGCGGCAGTGCAGTCGGTGATCGGTGGGCGCTTGATGTCGCCGGCCCGTTCCCTGTGGCAGACGGTGGCGACCGGTATGTCATCGCCGCCGTGGAGTACGTAACACGGTATGCAGTGGCGAGCTGCGTCGAGGAGCATACGGCCAAGACTGTGGCCACGTTCATCATGCAGGAGGTTGTGTTGCGCTTCGGTATGTTCCGTGAGTTGCTGACGGACGGCGCCCCGGAACTGGCAGGCAAGTTGATCGAGGAGCTCGTGCAATTGCTCCAGGCGCATCAAATAAACCCGGTGCCCTATCGGCCCACTTGTCGAAAGATTTCACAGCTCATGGAAGGACTGCGTGGCGACGTTCATGCAGGACGAGAGGCAAGCAGACTGGAACCTGTGGGTCAAATTTGCTGTCTATTTTTACAACTCGGCTAGGCATTCTACTGTGGCACTGAGCCCGAACGCGCTCATGATGGGGCGACGACTGAGATGTTCGAACGAACTGCTGAGACGGTCGGAGGTGACGGAAGCCGGCGAGTTGCCAGCCTACCACACGGACTTGTTGAAGGCGTTGGAGCGGAGTCATGAGTGCGCAGAGCAAGCCCGGAGACGCGAGCAAGAACGACAAGCTCGGTATTACAACAGGAAGATGCGGAACAGGCGGCAGTTTCAGGCCGGCGATTTGGTCTGGATGCACAACCCGCCCCGTGATAAGAACGCCACGAAGTTTGTACACCAGTGGATGGGACCACTACGGATCGTGGAACCTGCTGGCTACGACATTTCGTGCTGACACGTGAGGATAAGACCGGGAAGACGGAGACGTTGATCGCCCACGTGTCTTTCCTTATTAGCTATCACTATCCAGAAGCGCTACTTGCGCAGGTGGCGCGCGATATCGACGAACAGCTTGATGAAGAGACCAGCGGCCGACACGGAATGAACCGACGGCAGCAGCGGCTTTACGATCAACGAAGGCGTCAGCTGTGTGTGCAGCGAGAGCTGGAGGCGCGAAACGATCGCGACCAGCAATGGGCGGCTCTGGCGAGCATGGAGTCATGCGTGGCTGCGTGGTGGAGCGTCGAAGGTGACGACGACGGAACGGCGCAGGGTAATACGTGCTGGAGTACGAGTTGCACCCCTGCAGCGACCCACACCGCTGGACGACCGGCGACTGACATCTGTGGCTCGATGAGGGACGCGCGAGACCTCGGTGGACGTCAGTGGCCGAGTACGAGCATCTGCGTCTCGACGCAGATGCTCGTACCGGGTCGTGAAAGACCCCGGGGTCGAGGAAGGCGTTTAAGGAGGTGGGCGCCTCCCCGTTGAACGAGACGGCGATCACGGCCAAGACGACAGATGGCGGTGTTGCAGTTCACGGCCGAGTGGGACGTGAATCCAGCGGACCGCACGATCGACAGGATCGGCAGTACGACGAGATCCGGACCTCGGGAACCTTGGACCCCACGAACGCTGCGAGCTCTGCGAACTCGAACTCACTCACGATTTGGCCGGCTAACGAGCAAGCCGGACGACTCAAGCAGCACGCACTCGGGAGCGAGTGCAACACGAACGAACGAAAGGCGGACGAAGTGTGGCTTGACGTCACTACGGATTCGGTGGTCGACTACACGGTGGTGGACGACGGTGGAGTGACGGACAGGAAGCACGTGGCTTCCGAGTCTCTCGACGGCTGCGACATGTAGGGGAGGCGCGAGTGGGCGTACACCCGAGTGGCTAGAGACTGCGTAAAGGACGGAACTCAGTTCGTGCACGGCAGGTAGACGTGTATTGTAGTTAGACGGTAGTAGATACCGACTAGTTTGCCTAAATAAAATAGGTGCGGCTGTCAGTCGGACACCCACCGGCGCGGTGTCATACGCTTTGACATCGACGGCTAGACGGACTTCAGACCGCATCAGCACGGTCACGGCCAAACCCCGAACGTGTGGGGCTCTAAACACATTGCACTTGGACGGCCCCGGCGTGCATGGTCACGGCGTCGGTGTCGGCCTCTCCGGTGTCGGTGTTGGCGTGAACGGTGTTGGGTTTGGGTGCCGGCGGTCGGTGTTGGTGGCTTCAGTCTTGCTTCATCGGCGCCACAGCAGCGGAGGTTTTGCCGTAAAAACGGGGGAGGCTGCTGTGGCAACCGAAAAACAAGACTGGAGGTGTTGGTGGCGGCCTACGTCGGTTCACTAGATTGATTGATAGTGATTTGAAAGAAACCGATCTTTTTGGCCGGAATTCCAGGAACCCTCTCCTACGCATAGGTCGTAGGAAATCCGTGGGGGGGGGGGGTTCCGCGATTGAATAATGGATGTCGCGCAGATACTGCGGCTGCGAAGCAGGCGCAGGAGATGCACAGTAGCATTTTATTAAAACGTAGCATTGCACGAGCACTATTAATATGGTATACCTTAATACAATAGTAATATATTATAATTCAATAGTAATATATTACTTTATCTTAGTAATATTATAGTTGTGTCCAATAGTAGTATTTTAAACGTAGTATTATACGAGCACTATAATATACTGAAGTACTTCGAAATATTATATTTGATTCTGTGCTGTATGATCAGCACTACCAACCCAAACCCTTTTGTAGTAAGATTTGGCCTTGACTGATGTGATTTGGCCTTGACTTGATTGATGACTGCGGATTGATGCCTACAGAGAAATGTGGCGAGCACAAGGCAAGCATCTACTGGTAACCCATCCGATGAAGTCGACATCGTGTCTGCACGCCGCCGCTCAGTTCGTGTGCCAGCACTGGTTCCCAGCTAAAGGGAGTTGTCTTCTGCAACTAGTACACTCTATCGATGCTTTCTTGGGTCCGACTTCCCCCCAGAAGGCGTTGAATGCTGCATGCCAAGCAGGAGCGCTAGAGTCCACTCTAGAGTATTTTCTGTCGCGTACGACACCTATTTGGAAGGAGGCGTTGCGTGCAGCCGCGAAAGGTGGACACCTTCATGTCTTGCGTTGGATGACGAACCGACAGGACGGTCGAGGTCCGTGGAAAGCGGATTTCGATAACTTGCTGGAAGTGGCTGCATCTCACGGGCATCTCGATGTGGCCAAGTGGTTATTCAAAAGGGGTGCCGATTGGTACACGATGTGGAGGTTGAAAAGGTCGACTCGAGGTTACTATGCCAAGGCTTGGTCCTATCGATATGAATTGTCCGAAGGACTAGTGCTCGCGGCTGAAAACGGACATTTAGCTGTCGTGAAGTGGCTACATGGAGTGCAAACTCAAAAGATTTCAAGTACTCCCATGTACTGTGCTGTTGCAGGGGGGCATATGGCGGTGGCTCAGTGGTTGTATGAAAATGGAGTACCAGAATGCTCAGCGAACGCCGCGAGTGCTGCTGCTGAAGGAGGACACCTGGAGATGCTCCAATGGCTACATTCGAAACAACTCCTTCACTGTACGACTCGTGTGTTTGATGAAGCTGCTGCAAACGGCCATCTCGCTGTGCTGCAGTGGTTGCACGAGATCCTTGTAGGCGGATGCAGATCAGCTAAGTTGTATCTTCCAATTCGGAATGGTCACCTCGAAGTTGTCAAATGGTTGGATACCAACGTTCCGGTTTACGTTGATCGAGAACTGGGAAGTTCCTCGACATTTGCAGCCAGATACGGACATTTGGAGATTCTCAAGTGGCTGCACAAGCGATTCCCAAATATTTTTTCCGTGTATGACATGGATGTTGCCGCTAACAGTGGTCACCTGAATGTGATGATGTGGTTACATGAATACCGAGATGAAGGGTGCTCTTATATGGCCCCATGGCATGCTGCACGCATCGGCCACTTGAAGATGATGCAATGGCTGCATGAACACTATTCCGATAAATTTTCGGAGGATGTGATGGACGTAGCGGCAGAAAGTGGTCATCTTGATGTCGTTCAATGGTTACATGAAAATCGATCTGAAGGGTGTACCACCGAAGCGATGGATCGAGCTGCTGATAGAGGGCACCTGGATGTGGTACTCTGGCTGCTAACGCATAGGACCGAGGGGTTTTCCGCCTCATCAATGGAAGCACCACTAAACGTTGAAGTTCTATGCTCATTTGGGCATGAATTCTCCACTGCGGAGTCTACAAATGATCCAAGTAAATGTGGTCAGGGTACAGAGCTGCCCTCAGTCTACCAACTGCGTCCTGCGTTTGTTGAGGGATGTCTCCGGTGTTTGGCAGAAATCGCCTTTGATCAAGGCCACATCCACATTTTGGATTGGCTTAGGCAATTTGACATGAAGCTCCTGTCTACTGCCCCCATTCGCCGAGCTGCCAGTAGAGGTGACCTCGACGTGGTGAAATGGTTCCACCATAATTATTTCGACTTCTGCGAGCGTGATCTGCTGCAGCTAGCGGTTCGAAGTGGACACATGGACGTAACTCGCTGGCTTTCAGAGCATGGATACGAGATCAACACGACGGAATTGGTCGTAGCGGCTGCGGGAGCCCATAACGTGACTTTGGTGCGGTGGATGATTGAAAATGGACTCGCTCTTGATGCATCGACAGCGGCAATATTGGCCAGAAACGACGACTACGTGGAGGCCATGTGGTGGGTTCCTGAGCCCGAGCGCGTGCAACTGGTACTTGAAGCTATGCGCGATGAGAATCGCAAGTTGTTGTGGTGGCTTTTGATGCGCACGCGCTTTGAGGAGAAAATTTCGCACATTGCGATATCTGGTGCTATTGACGAAGCGGCCGCGAGTATGCGTGAGTGGCTTTTGGACAATATCGATGACGACGAAGTCTGCCGTTGGTGTTTTTCCAAAAAGAGGGTGATATTAAGCAGTGAAGCTACGTCGGAGGAACTTCTACCACCTGCCAAACGGGCTCGCGGCGATTAGATTTCGATGTAGCTACTTTCTGCTGATGCATTCAGCAAACAATACGATAGCTCACTTGATTAATGCGTTATTGTACATGTAGCTGATGAGCTCCTGTTTTCTTGATTTTGTGAGTTGTTGTCCTATTTAACAAGACATTCGCCAATTTGGCTTCTACACGACTGAGGCTAAATTTCTGACTCGCAATCGTGATCGATAGCTAAATATGAAATAAACTTCTTCTGCGGGTTTTGAAAGGTTTCACTGTAGTCTGCTTCGACCCGAGGATACGTTCGGTAAGGCCCATCTTGCTGCTGTGGAGAATCATTCTTTCCTCGAATGCGTCGGAGATTCTTAGGCCGTGTTCGTTGAGGCGAGATAATGTCATTTTGGGGCGATAGTTGCATTTTAGAGTAAAATCACGCCCGCGAACACGTCAAAACGAAAGTGCCATTATCCCTCGAAAATGGCGCCATCATCGCATTTTCAAAATTCAGGGGGGAGGCTGAATTTGCCGCGCCATTTTCACCTAAGTCACAAACGAAAAATTGACATTAGCCAGACCGCTAATATAATGTGAAAAATTCCCTGATTTCTTAAAATCATTAAAATATTCGGATCTCTTTACTGCACCATGACGAACGACGCCAACCTAGCCAGCGCTGCTAGTGCGGCCAGATGGAGGAGTATGACCTTTTGGATCGGTATATTGCAGCGAGCTGACAAAGGGATCAAACTCAAGCAGTGGGCAAATATAGTTGCGGTGCTGCACTTGTGGCCGTGGCGTAGAAGATGGCAGTTAACGCTACATCAGCAAACGCGTGAGCACAAATGGAGGGGCTTACCCGCAGAACAAAGTCGTGCTTTGCACGAAGAGAAGCTCTGAAATTTTAGCTCCGATAATGTGGTGATCGAGTTTTAATTAGTTAAGGAAAAAAGAGAGAAAGCGTTGCTACGCTGTGTGGACGCGGTCGCGCAAGCGCTACTTATTCTAGTCGGGGGTTCGTCTTCATGTAGAGCCTCCTGAGAGGAGTGAAGCACGACTTCGTTCACTGCGCCGCACACGAGGCACGAGCAGCAAGGTGCAGCCATCCCGTTCACTAAAAATGTCCGGCCATGATATTTTGAAAAATATATCGTCATTTCGGCCTCCCTACTGAATTCCCAAGAAATTGCGCATCTCCTGCGCCTGCTTCGCAGCCGCAGCATCTGCGCGCGTTTCATGCAGCATTTCCTAATGTTGTACAATGTACGAATGTTGGCCAGCTTACGCGTACGCAGTAAGCTTACCGTGGAATTATTCCGCATGGGGGCCATTCTTCAGTATTCCGAGTACATGTCCCAAACACTGCATGGGCTAACCTTCATGCAACATTGAGCTAATGCAATTGGCCAATAGATTTCAACAATCTGAGCTGATTGGCTTATAAATTTCGCACTTAGCTGAGGTGGACGACACAGGTAACATGCAGGTAATTTATCGTTTTGCGCGGGATATCATATCCGGAAAGAACAAGAGAACGGAATTCTATGAAAAATAGATCACTGATTTCGCAGGGTATTCGACTTCGCAAAATCGCACGCCCACTCGCACCGCCTCCTTAGCTCTGAAAATAAATTTCAGAGTATTCAGACTTAAGTTTGACATGTGCTCTTCACTGGAATTGTGCACCACACAAATAAGTTACATAATGCAACTTTGAAAGCGAACACGAAGTCGAACAAAATCTTATTTGCTCGGCTGCGAAAGATTCATTTCTTTTTGGCCCTCCCGTGGAAATCATTATTCTAGCAAATTACACTTAGCTCGAACACGGCCTTAATAAACTTGTTTCTTTTTGTTCTCTTCTGAACACACAAAGGGGCTCACTCACATACACACACACATGGATTAATTTACAAACTTTCGACGACGAGTACTACATGTACAGCAAGATAAAGGCTTCGAGCTGGGCGTACCAAGTGAGAAAATGCTCGAGGCCGTGAAGAATCAATGAGTGCCGGTTGCCATAGTGCCCGACCCAAGTAGCGAAAGAGAATAAACTGGATTCGGGCTGGCGCTTTGTCGGTTGATTCGGCCACCACTCGGAGAGTCCACACGAGGGATTGGTGTTTGCTGTGGTGGTAGTGGACGGAAGCTGGAGATCCGACGGTAGAAGCAGGAGAAGGCTCTGCTGCTTCTCGCCAGCTCGTGGCCCACGCTCGTGCTGCTGTCCCGACCATTCTCCAACACTTGCGAGTCGCCCTCTGCTTTGCAGTGCTGTTCCTTGTGAGCCCGGTAGGTTGACACACAATTTGTTTTGTGGGGAGTATTTCAATAGGATGCTGACTATTTTGTTTTGTTTGACCAGCACCGGCGAGTTCTGTGTCGGGTGGTGCATGTTCAGACGGTTCTACTTGGAAGCCTCTTGGCGGTGGGATTCTCTACGCGGTTCACGTTTCCAGTGTTTTTCTTCCCGCTCGGAGTGGAGTGGCGAGTATTCGGACGATGCAAGCGGAATGCAACGAAGTGCAGTGAAGAGAAGCGCAGGTTGAAGGATACTCGGGTTTCCGGCAGAGACAGAGTAAGATCATGGAACCAGGACCAGCAGCACCGGCAGCCAAGAATACCTGGGGGAAGATAGCATCCGTTTCGGACGCGAGGACGAGCTACCTCCTGTGACAACTACAAGGAGTACGTGCAGCACCAGAAGCCGGAACGCATTTAGTGAGATCATTTAGGAAGTGTAGCCGCCGTGTACAGACACACACACTTAGCAGCGTCAACGATCCAGCGATCGTCAGCCAGCAGGACGCTAGCTTGCTAACATACACCATCCGCACACAGAGCACGAATTCTTCTACACTTCCTAATTGCGTGTCTGTTCTTGCCAATATCATAGGTATCCTGTATAACTAAGCGTACCGATCCTCATGTACGAGATGTTATGAAAAACACTGTGAGACGACTGATCAAGAAACTGAATTTGCGGCGGTCGTAAGCCCTCCAAAACGTTAAGGCCCAACGGCGCGACGTGAGCTGCGGCTCGCCAAATATTATTCCGATTTCAACATCAACATCCAGCAGCCCAAGCGACTCAGCATCCATAACCAAGTTTGTTTTACCCCAAAATTCACTGGCACTTCCACGAACACGACACCGGGAGAACCAATCGCAGAACCAAAAACAAGCGGGTCGTACGTCGACTCGCCCTAACGCCAACAGTAGAGCTGGATGCAGAATGGAAGACTCCGGAAACCTGCTTGGTAATCAACGGAGCCCCAGAAGGACAGTGAACAACAGCAGAACCCAGGGTGAAGCAATATCGCCAATCTACCAGCAGCACATCGTGCAAGTAATGGCGCCGAGAGAAGTACCACCCTGGTATCTCAGCCCAGGAACCGTCGACCGATCCAACTCGTTAACCAACAGCCAGCAACAGTATTGCATTTATTATCCGGCGATCTAGTCGATGAATCAAATCAACGCCATCACCGAGTGCAGTCGTCAATCATCGCTACTTCCGTGTGGACCTTAAGGTTTCAAGCACCAGCATATTTTACGAAGACCACTTGTCACAGCGGCAACACCGCCGCTCCGATGCACATATTAGCAACGAATTCAGCATTCGGCAAAATTCAACATTTTCGCCAGCAACGACTTCAGCTCAAGCAGCCCCTGCACCGCGGGCCTGATTCAGCGCGCATGGCATGCCACTAGGAGACTTTCAGCATTGTTTCTGCTGGGCATTCAGCAACACCCGCACAGGTAAAACGCCGGTTTCCAAAGATACTCTTCGTCGTTGGGGGCAAAATTTTTGCATTGATCACCAGCTAGGCCTCGTTTGAGGGCGTGGTGAGGCGGGTTAGCGGCACAAGAAAAACTTGCGAGTGAGCTATCTGTCGGTCTTGAGAGCTGGTCGCTCGAGGGGTCGCGCGAGTAGCCCGTCCTCGAGCTCTTGTCTAAAACTACGAGTGGTTTCGAAACTACTCAATCCTATCCGGAAACCCGAACATCCTACGAATGTTCGCCATTTCCAAAGATACTCTTCGTCGTTGGGGGTAAAACTTTTGCATTGATCACCAGCCAGGCCTCGTTTGAGGGCGTCGTGAGCGGTCCCCGATTTGATGTGCTTGCCGCGGCCTCGATCGTGGACTCGTTGACGTGTGAAGGCCGACCATTCTGCGGGCGAGAGTTGTAGTTGAGCTTGCTGCTTGAGTCGGATACTGCTCAAAGCAGTTCGACAGCCACCTACCGAGAAGTTTAATTGCAGTGGGGCTTGCTTCTCCACTTAGTAAGGCTGTCGCACCGCCGATACGCACCGAATGCGTCGCGTAATTAGCCTCTGGCACGCCGATGCTCCTCGCCGTGGCTTTTAGTGCTGCCGCCACGGTCGCTGCGCTGAGATCGGCGCATAGGTACTGACTTGAAGTCGACATGGCATGTCTCGCCTTGATGATATGCTTGAGTGCTGAAACCGGGCAGATCTGTTTGTCGCCTGACGCATGCATGGTTCTCCAGGCACCTCTTCCAAACTGGTAATTCTTGGAGCCTTCCAGGCCGATAGTCACTGACGTGGCGATGTTGGCTTCTGTTGGCCTTCCTTCACTGTCCGAGAAGAAAGTGTTGCGCAGTTTGAGGCAGTAGAAGCGACGTGCTTGGCCGATTTTGAGGTACTCGGACCTACGGAGCAGGAAGAAGAAGCCGATAAGGAGGCTGCCCCATAATAGGCGTTGCTGCGGCTGCTGCTGAAAGTCGAGTCGGCTGTACAGTAGTCGTAGAAATGCGGTTGTTATTGGCTGAAGCTTGTGTACCGGAGGTGACAGGCGCTTGATTCCGCGCAATAGAAGAGTGAAATCCGGCGATGTAGTGAGGTCGATCCCGATGTGGCGCCGGTGATACCAGCGAACGCTAGCTAGTTTGAGCTTGATGGTACCGTAAGTGTTGCCCTGGTTGGCTCTGTTCCAGCCGTATTTCCAGCAATACGCAGCGAAGCAGCCTAATTTCTTGTTGGCCGATCGACCGGGTTGAGAGAGCCAAGGTGACCACCCGAGCCAGCTGCAGCATTCGCACCATTGGCGCCAATTGGTCTGATATTTTCCGGCGGTGGTGGTAGCCACAGCATGTCCGCGGAGATCGTCTCCCAAAGATTCGAGAGATCGTTGAACGGCGGCCGGACCATGACCTGCGTCCATGAATGAGATAAGTTAGTCCATACTCGGTGCAGAGGATGGTCTGTGGTCCAGGCCCTGGACCCCGCGTCTGCCATGGTGTTTAACTCCCCAGGTATGTGTTCCGCCGAGCATGTAAACGAGTGTCGAAACTCTGACAGGGAGATCAAACGATTGTAAAGTCGCGCGACAGGTTGGCCACTTGAACGCTTGTTGAGCCATGCAACCGCACTCGTGTTGTCAATTTTCATTCGTACGTGAAGTTGGTGACGGCCGGAGCCTGTCCAAGCTGGACCCCAGTGCAATGCTGCTAACGCCGCGCTCATAAGCTCTCACACATTGATTGAGTTCGCCACTTTCGTTGTTGCGAACGTCTGTCGCACTGCTTCGCTAAATTGTACGCGGATATACTGCTTGAGCTGCGGCTCTAGCACATATAGGCCGGTATCCGATGCGTCCATCATGACTTCGCGCGATGGCGGCTGTATAGCCGCGAAGTACTCGACAGGAATGCTGGTGAATTTATGCTGAAAAGCGAGAACTGCTAGGAGCCAGTTGAGGTCGTCTCGAACGTCGTCAGGTAGTTCTCGCCGGACGTGAGCATGCCTGAAATTCGACGCAAAGACTTGGACGTTTTGATAGAATGATCGCGCTGCAGGAAAACAGGTTGATACGTAGCGCAAACTGCCGAGCAGCTTGTTTATCGTGGACTGCTTGCATGTCGACTCCTCGAACACTTGCTGGATTCGAAGCCTTGCTTTTGCGATTTTGTCCGCTGGCACCGACACCGCCCCTGTCGTTGTGTCCCAAAGGAGGCCGAGTGCCTTGGTTGAAGTCGCCCAGTCCGTAAATTTGTCTTCGTTAATGGCAGTAGGCCCCAGAACCGTTGCCATAGCTCGTCGTAAGGCGAAATTGGCCTCCAAGCACCGGGTTCCAGTGTCAATTTCGACACACGTGTGGTCATCACACCAAACGTTGCCAACTAGCGGGCTTGGGTCAGCAGGTGCAAGGGCGGGGTGAGGTCGTTGCTGCTGGTAGAGATGATTGATGAGGGATCCAGCTAGTGAGTAATAGGCAGGAGAGCCACACCAGCCAAATCCACACGACAAATCGACGACGAGAAATCCTTCGAAACGAAAGGCAAACATGTGCACGTGCAGTGCGCTCACGGGGATGTGACGAAAGGCGCCGGACACATCTCCAAGCATCATCAGGATAGGATGCCCCGGATAGCGGGCCCGTAATTCAGCGATTCTGCGTGCGATGTCTCCTGGCGGATTGTACGAAATGTCTGGAAAATTGCTGCGGTCCGTGAAATCGTTCACGGCTCCGCCAACCGGGCATGAGTAGTCATTGATGACGCGAATTGACGTTGAACTGCCGGATTTCTGACTATGCCGATCGGGCTGATGAATATTTTGGACCACAGCTTCAGTAGGTCAGCATGTACGACCAGGTAGCGACCGTCCTGATGACCTTTAGCAATGTGTTCACGCACTTGACCCGCGTGCATTTCGACCGCCTTGTGGTTTGGAGGGGGGTCCGCCTGAAGTTGGGGTTTATCTGGCTTCCAGAGCGGCACGACTCCATCGCGAACGACTGCATTCCAGCGTTGGGTCAGTTGGCGGAGACTGGGGTCAGTCGGAGTTGGCAGTTCGAAGAGATCCTTGTTGGGTCTTGGGTCGGAGGGTGTCTGACCTCGATAAACTAGTACGAACTCTGCCAGTGGTAACCCGCGACGTTGAGCGATCTCCGTATCGGCTTGAATCCGGCCCTTGTTGAGCTGGGCAGCTTGATCCGGCCACTGGAGTGGCACGTCCACGCGCCATTCCGCCGCAAACTGGCGATACTGCTGCATGCGGTCGATATCCAGGCTGTTATGTACCGCTAATTGAGACTGATTGAACTTTGAATGAGCCGCGGAGCACTGTTGGCTGAAGCCTGAAATGTATTTGGCCTCAGAGTGTGTCTGCTGTGACTGATATTCGAGGGCCTGTACCCCCGAACTGGCTGTGCTGGGAGCCTGTACTCCAGTTGATGATGGTCCGTGGCCATGTGCCACCACGGGTTGCTGGCCGTTTGTGGATGCCGGTGGTCGCTGCTCAGAGAATGAGTATCGGGATCTCGCGAGTGTTGACTCGGTATCGTTGGCTACCCGATCCTCCGTGAGGCGCGGCATCAGGTCCTGGCATCACAGGTCTTAGAATTCTTGGCCCAGCCCGAAGAAGTTCTTGTCAATGAAGGCTTTGGCATCGGCGTGTAGAGCGATAGGCCTGAAGTGAGCTCGGTTCGGGTCAAAGCACAGCCCAGGAGCGGGTCCTGTGCAACCCTTCTTGGATATGTAGCGCATGCAGAGCGTTTTATTGCCCTGCTTCGGTAACATGCTCGATAGCTCGCGTGGGACAGCTGACGGCTTCTGCGTTCGTTGGTCTCGTGAATGACTTGGACGGGAACCCGGAGCTGCCCGCGCGGTTCTTGATGCTACTAGTGCAGTGACCTGACGTCCTTGCTGAGCCTGGAATAGCTCCATGAGATGATCATCGTTTCTGGCGAACTCATTGCCGATCAGCGCCGCTGTCTGGACGTTGGTGGCGATTACCTCGCTGCGAAACTTGCCAAGCTTGGAATTGACCCAAAATACCAGCATGTTGCACGTGGCAGGGTCCGGTCGGGACAACACTGCGTACTTTTCCATGAACGTCGCTCCCGCCGTTATGAAGCTGTACACTGTGACTGTAAAATCTTTCTGCAAACAGAAGCAGTGTGTTGAAGGCTTCGACAATATCGGAAACGGTTCGTGGGGGTGTTGCTGGGTGAAGCGAGTTGGCGCGGCCAAAGTTGGTCATGTTGACCCCGCTCATCGTTGGCTGTTGCTCGAGCTCTTCCATGAATCGGCGGAAGTGCATTAACGAGAGCCCTCGTACGTGGAAACTGAAGTCGTAGGCGAGACGGAGCACCGGGGGAGTTGCCAGAAACTGCGTTTGGCGGCCCTGTTGCACAGACTCTAAAATAGCTTGAGCATTCTTACCTCTGAGTGAGGGGTGAGCCACGGCGTCGTGTACGTAGCGTTCCATCTGTGATGGCCTGAATGAAGATGCCTGGGCGTCGTTTGACAGCGACAGGGTCGGGTTATCGCTGTCGTCTGCGGGGAGGAGACCGGACCCGGCCTCATCAGAATCTCGTGTGCGCTTGCGCAGCTGCCGGTTCTGAAGTCGGACAAGGCTGATGTTAGCTTGCTCGGTTAGATCCTCCGTTTTTCCTTCATCATCTGAATCACTGAACGCCATATCCATACAGTTAGAAAGCGGTAAGTCAGTTGGAAGTGGTGTGGGTGCTGAAGTTGGTGGTGCTGGGAGAAGACGGTCGACGAACACGTCGTTGGGGTTGTTGCTGCGACTGTCCATCTCGCAGTCAACTATATGCTGACGACGGACCAGGACAACTGCAAGCGTGTGTGGTCGGATAATCGGGACTTGCTCTTCGGGTTCAAAGGCCACGCTGAGCATCGTCGAGAGGACACTAGCAGGAATACCGGACCTGCTCTTGCCGCAAGCTACGATCACCTCATTCTGGCGGTCCAACAGCTCGAATGCATTCATCACGGTGGCGTTGACGGTGGCACCGGTACATAGTGTGTAATTCAGTCGGTCGACGGCGATTACACTTTGGGGGCTCGTGAGTGGAAGTCGATGGATGTCCGTCCCGGAGCGAACTGTCAGGACAGCTGCGCCGTTTTGCATGCTGTAGCCCGACACCAGGCCGTACGCCCACTGGCCGCAGGTGATGCCTGCGGGTTGCACAAACGCAATCGGGTGGCTGACGTAGGATCCGGGCCATAGTTCTCTCTCGTCAGCTCCTACGATGCGATGGCGGATGGTTGCACACTTGACTTCGAATTCGTTGGATTCCTCAGTGTCGTCCGGTCCCGTTATCTGCACGGTGGCGGTCGCGCCTTGAACCTTGGTGACTGTCACGTACGTAAACCCTTCGAGTGCCGAGATGTGTGGGGGTCCGACGAAGGCGATGGCGCCGATGGAAACGGACGGTTTCTGCATGGCTAGGCTGAAAAGGATTGGTCGTGCTTGTGAGGAAGACTTGAAGGCTTGGACTTGAGCGGCACAAGGAAAACTTGCGAGTGAGCTATCTGTCGGTCTTGAGAGCTGGTCGCTCGAGGGGTCGCGCGAGGAGCCCGCCCTCGAGCTCTTGTCTAAAACTACGAGTGGTTTCGAAACTACTCAATCCTATCCGGAAACCCGAACATCCTACGAATGTTCGCCAGCTCATCAACATCATTGCTCAGCTTTCAGTTCAGAGTCAGCAACAGCAGTACCAACAGCACCCGGTATACCAATACGGTGACGTGTCCAAACACCGTCACCCGAGGATTGCACCAATTCACTTGCATCTCCCGGAAAAACACATTCCTAGACGCTCCCTTCCGGAACAAATTGTGAACCATGCGGCTGCATTTCTGGGCGGCCTTCTTATCGATCGCGAAAAGCCCCGCAAAGTGCGTTCTGGATGCCATCGCATACTGCGACTCGACTCCCCGCGATGGAACCCTGGTCGAGTACAAACGCCGGGTGCACGTTTACTCAGCAGCAGTATTATGACACTCAGCACGCAGTCACCTGCGTCAAGGCGTCAAGGCGACACTAAGTTTCACCCTGGTACATATACCGGGGTTTTCAGCAACGCCACGGTACAGACACCGATTTCAGATTTTGGCAGCATCCTTGGCACAGGCGCCAAGGCTGACATCCAGCTTAACCCTGGTACAGATACCGGGGTTTTCAGCAACGCCACGGTACAGACACCGATTACAGATTTTGGCAGCATCCTTGGCACAGGCGCCAAGGCTGACATCCAGCTTAACCCTGGTACAGATACCGGGGCTTTCAGCAACGCCACGGTACAGACACCGATTACAGATTTTGGCAGCATCCTTGGCACAGGCGCCAAGGCTGACATCCAGCTTAACCCTGGTACAGATACCGGGGTTTTCAGCAACGCCACGGTACAGACACCGATTACAGATTTTGGCAGCATCCTTGGCACAGGCGCCAAGGCTGACATTCAGCTTAACCCTGGTACAGATACCGGGGTTTTCAGCAACAGCAACGCCACGATACAGACACCGATTACAGATTTGGCAACATCCTTGGCACAGGCGCCAAGGCTAACATTCAGCTTAACTCTGGTACAGATACCGGGGGTTTCAGCAACACCAACGCCACGGTGCAGACACTGATGGACGGCTTGCTCCCAAACATGACCGCTAGAGTATAAATGTCAGGAGCCGTGCCATCTTCCTGCCTGCATCTTTGAGCAAAACCACGTCGGCACCAACATCGAGGACAGCTATCAGCAACATCCGTCCCAGGGTCGGAATCATCATCAACATCGACGCCACGGTACAGATACCGGGCAGCTCTCAATCACCACCGCGCGAGTACAGAAACTCAGAGGGAAACTGCAGTACCGACACCGGGTACTCTGGTCAACAACAGCAATCACTCGGTACAGACATCGTCGAGTTGGTCAGCTTTACAAGCGCTAAGCGAATACCCACACCCAGTAGTACTTAAGGTACAAACACCGAGTGTAGCAGTCAACAGCTCCACGTCGGTGCTTAGTTTCAAAGACTGCCGCTCAATCACATTCGGCCGGGATTATTCAGCACGAGGCAGCGCCCACATCAGCAACAACACTTCGGCATCGACGCAGAGCAACTTCAACCTGGTACAGACGCCGAGGACAACTTTCAGCAACAGCCTGGCACAGAAGCCGGAATAAACATCAACACCACGATGCAGAGGTGCTGCTTCGCTCTCAACTATCACCGGTCGTGTATAAATCTCAGCGGACATGCAGCTACGCCACTATATGGGGGCAGCGAGAACTCGACTCATCCTGCGGCTCCACCAACAACACTCACTGCTTGAAAACAGATAACTAGCACCCAGTCAGCAACGCAACACTACAAGCGCCAAGTGTAGCAGTCAGCAACGGCGACCAGCACCGTGCCAGACACCACAGAGGCTCAACGGGGCAGACAGCTACTTGTCGGCGGATTATGATCAAGCTCAGGCTGCTGCGGAGCGTCAACATCCCGATTCGCCGAATAGCAGCTCACTGCGTGTGCCTCGCTGCCAGTGAAGGAAGCTTGGGCGATCTGTCCAAGCTTTACTGGATCAAGGCACGCGGCAAGAGTTTCTAGTGGTGGACGGCACGTGTCCACCACGCTGCATCAACGAAAGCATATTATGGATACACCTACGAAGGGGTTGTAGGTAGTCGTAGTTTGCTTTGTCTACCTGAATAACTTTGCTCATTAATCAACTTTCCTCTTTGGAACAAGACCCCGGGTATTCGCGACAAAGCTAGCTTTGCGCTCTTCGAAGCGTTAGTTTTTTGATCCCGGACGCCGCTGTCCGGTTCTTCGTCTCTTCGGTGCGCGTGTCGACCGAAGGTTACCCAAGACTACCGTTCTTCGCCGACTAAGTACGAACGCACTCGGTTCGTCTTAAGTGCGGTTGAAGCGGACTTCAACTATGCCCGGCTTCGCGGTGGACTCCGACGGTGATGTGGAGATGACGGTTCCACAGCCGATCTTCGAATTGATCCGGGCCCCGGAGCTGCGCAGCTGGGAGCATGCTGCGCTCATTGAGTGGCACCGTGAGTGGGAGCGCTACGTGGAGAAGATCCGCCATCGCTGTGGCGTCACCAACGAGACGTTTGAGAGCGTCGTGGCCACCGTCAAGAGCTCGGTGAGGCCCAAGACGCTGAGGAACATGGCTACCTACGTGCTGAAGAAGCCACTGTCCGCAGTCACTGACGCTGACATCATGGAGGCCGTGCAGGCACGTTGCCGCACGCTCAAGAACGAGTTTGTGCCAGATGTCACGTCTCTGTTCCGTCAAAAGTTGAAGATGGATTTGACTATTGACGACTGTGACGCCCGAATCTTCCGATACTATGAGGACTTCAACGGAATCGTGGAGGACAATGGTCTACAGGGTCTGATCGGCACTGGGAATGAGTCTGATGCTGGCTATAAGAGTCGCTTGAAGGCTCGTTGCCGTCTACTGGTCGACGGTCTGCAACCTCCTGTTCTCAAGGCTCAGATCACTCGGTTGATCGATTTAGAGAAGAGAGACTGCAAATCTGATGATGTTGCTCTCTTTGATCTGATACTGGAACACGCGAAAGTACAGCAGCGTTTCCATCGCATGTCGCAGGATTATGCTAAGAAGGGGGATCCCAAGTCAGAACAGAAGCCCCCACGAGCTGGAGCCACCAAGCCAGCGCCGACCCGAAGTTCGCCGCCGGCTGCCTCGTCGCCTCCAGCACCTGGCCGGGCTCCACGCACCTCGCGCCCTCCGCCGCAGGACGGATGTCTGGTGTGCAAAGGCCCGCACTGGCTGAAGGATTGCGCTACTGCCACCGACGCCCAGAAAGCCGACGCACGGGAGCGTTTCCGTGAAGCTAAGGAGAGGCGGTCCAACACTATCCGATCCAAAGCTGCCAGGTACGAGTCACCGGCAGGCTCTGTCCGGATCAACGGTCTCGTGGAGGTGCCATACATCCCGGACACTGGGGCTGACAAGAGCATTATTCCCCAAGGTATAGTGGATTCGCTATTGGCTGTACTTCCCACGCTGACACCTACCCCACTGAGCAAGCGGGTCGACGTGGAAATGGCTGATGGGCGGCGTTTGGTGTGTGAACACGAAGTGCTACTGAACCTCGAGTTGGTCACTATTGCGGGACCAGTCTCAATCCGCTCTGTGCCATGTCTAATTTTGGCTGGTGAAGGCGAAGAATTCCTATTGGGGCGGGATGCCCTAAAGGAATTGGGCATTGACATCGATCACCAGCTGGCTCAGCTAGCTGGCCAGCCTCTCCTGGGTGCAGAGGACGACGAGTTTCCTGTTGGTGATGGCCTACCTGACGAACAAGATGTGCACGACCCAAGGGAGGTTATTGATCGACTGGTCGCTCAAGCAGTCTCGGAGGGTCTACCGGTCAACCACGTCGAGGCGGTTCGAAGTGTTCTGACCAAGTATCCTGACATTTGGAGTGCAGCCATCGGACCTGACCCGCCAGCGCATGTTGAACCGCTGCGAGTGACTCTTCAAGACGATGCAGTCCCGTACCGCAGCCCTCCTCGCAAATACGCACCGCTCCAGGCTGACTTCGTGCGTGAGTACGTGCGGAGCCTGGTTGCTAATGGTTTGGTCGTGAAGAACAATGCGTCCCGGTGGGCTTCTGCTGTAGTTCCTGTACGCAAGCCTGGGTCTCGAGACAAGTTTCGTATGACCATTGACTATAGGCCAGTGAACCGAGTCACTATTCCCATCGCCGGATCGATGCCAACCAATGCGACCACGACCGATGCCTTTGCAGGCAAGAAAGTCTTTGGGTCATTCGACTTTACCCAAGGATTTTGGCAGCTGCCATTGCACGAAGCGAGCAGGGAGATATATTCGTTCATTACTGAGGAGGGCGTGTTCACGCCAAACAGAGTCCCACAAGGAGCAATCGACTCAGCTCTGCACTTCCAAGGTGAGATGCAGCGCTTACTGGCTCCGCTGATACCTCACTCAGCCCTAGTATGGGTCGATGATGTTATTCTGTTCGCGCCGACTGTGAGCGAGTTCGTCGAGGTGCTGGGACACTTCTTTTCCCGGCCAAAATGAAGCTGAACGTGTCGAAGTGTTCACTGTTCAAGATGGAGGTACTCTGGTGCGGACGCCTAATCTCAGGAGCAGGCATTCGCCATGACCCCGATCGCGTGGATGCGCTATCGACACTTCCACTACCTGCTACAATAGCCGACCTGCAGTACTTCGTTTGCGCCACCAATTGGCTCCAAGACTCACTGCCGGATTATGCACGCATGATCGCCCCGCTCCAAGAGAAGTTAGTAGCGGAGAAGAAGCGCGTTGGTGGACGCAGTCGAAATGCGTTAAACGTCGCTACTGTGTGGGCGGCGCCTGAACAAGCTGCCTACGAGGCGATGCTCTCGCTTGTCCGAGACTCGGCCCTCATGGCGTCGCCTAATCCGGATGCTGAACTGTTAGTCTTTACGGATGCAAGTCTCTCCGGATACTCGATCGTTGTGACCCAGGTCGTCAACTGGGATCCTGAGCTTCCGGTCGCCAAACAGCAGCATCAGATGATAATCTGCAAAGGTGGAGTGTTCAAGCACAATGAGCTCAATTGGACTATTGTGGAAAAGGAGGCTTACCCGATCGTGAAGGCGTGCCAGGACCTGGAGTACCTACTGCTGCGACCAAGAGGATTCCGACTGTACTGTGATCATGCCAACCTGGTCTATATTTTCGCGCCCCACGATGCCCTCAAGAAGCACATTAGAGACCGTCTCCAACGCTGGGCTATGCGGCTTTGTGGGCTACACTACACGATCGAACACTTTCCTCCTTCGATCATCACTTCATGGGGCAAGTAGACTTGATTAGCTCGGAGAGTTAGGCTCGCTGGAGTTCTTAATCCTAAGTCCTACCACGGGATAAAACCTTATCAAAGGGGGAAAACCCGTCCTAGAAGGACTTCTACTTGAGCCGCTAATCAAGTCTCGTGAAGACAAGAAAAAAAATTTCTTCACGGGCGGCCTGGCTGCGTCTTCGTGGAGCTCTGAGCTCGGTCGGTGTTCTTGGTCTTCGTTGGAGCTCTGAGCTCTGGCTGGCCAATCGTCGAATGATCGAGATTGCGTGCTGGCTCGGTTCGGAAACCCACGGTTCAGCCACTCGTCCAGCTCGTACTTAACCGACCACTTTCCTCCTTCGATCATCACTTCATGGGGCAAGTAGACTTGATTAGCTCGGAGAGTTAGGCTCGCTGGAGTTCCCCCTCGAGTGCATCGTGATTGGTCTCGGTGTGCTCCCATGTTGAGGCCGTGATCATGCTTCTTGCCGCATCTCGAATCATACCCGGCTGTAGACGGGTGTATACTGTGAAACACCAGCTAGACCACCTTCCCATTAACCGAATGACCAGGTCACCTTTCCCTGCTGCCAGAAGTGCGCATGCACCTCCTATGCGCAGTGAATGAACAGGAGTAGTCCTTGGGTGGTAGCCCCAAGCCTTTTGCCGTTTCCTTGATGAGCTTCGCCACGGTAGCCTTTTTGATCGTTCCTCGCCGTGAAGTAGATGTGAGATATGGGCCCAGGGCCACTCTTGCTGCGATCCAGTCTTCTCGTATCAGGAGGCACTCTTGCGCCGCTGTCACTGGGCACAGCACCTGGTGCTCTGAGCGATAATGGCGAACAACCACTCCTTGTGCAGTCCGGTCGCCTTTGTGAGACTCGAACAGGACTTCTACCGAGTGAACGTCGGCGCCCCTGGGGTTTATTTGGACACCTTGACTGTTCCGGAGGATCACGTTGCAAGCCTTGACGCAGTGAGCTCTGTTGTTGCCCGTCGAACTGTCCACGGACACTGGTCCCCAAAGTTCTGAACTTCTATCGAGGAAGAAGAACGCTAACACGATTGATCCCCACAGGAGACGTCCTTGTTCGTCCAAAGGCCCGAGGTGTCTTCGCATCTCGAGCAGCATCGGTGTAGTAATTGGCTGCTTCCGCTCCACTTGACTGTTCGAGCGCTTGTATCCTTGAGCGATGAGCTCAAATTCCGGATCACGGTAATTGAGTCTGGCATTCCGGACGGCCTTGTGCGCGAATGCCACCGCTGCCATCTTTCCGTCGAAGGTCTGGTACTTGTTGCCTGTCCTGGACTTGTTGTGCCCCTCTGAGGCGCACAACCCGGCGAACAGTCCGACCATCCTGGCTTGTTGTGCCCTGGGCAGCTCGTCGATCCACACAGGAAACCCGAAGTCGTTGCAGAACGCCTCCCAGAACTTGAAGTTCTTGCTGTATCGCCCGAGTGTCCCTTTGGCAATTGCGGCCTCCTTGAGTTGTGTTGTTTTCTCTTCGATCCTTCGGCGGCGTTCGTTATCTGATCATCATGATGACACCGGTCAGTACTAGAATGTATATCGCATTTTGGGGTCTGCTCCATGGCTCTGCTGAACGTGTGGGTCGAAAAGTGGATCCGGTAATGAGCCTGGCTCAAAGCGCACTGGCGCAAATATTCCTGCCCTTCAGGCGAAGAACAATTCATCCTGTCGATGACTCGCGTAATCCAGCGCGACTCGCTATGAATCGTGACATGACGCCATGCGTCCTTGATGGTTAGACCTGGTCCCCATTCCCTGGTCACCCTGGCAATCGCTTGGGTCACTCCAACCTCGTCCATCCCGTCATCAGTGGGGACAACCAGCAGGCGTTCTCGGAGAACCATGCTTGAGATCATTAGACCGCGTTGTTGTGTCTGCACCAGCCAGACATCGCCGATGTGCGCTCTGCGTTCGAACAATTCCATGGGAATCCCAGCGAACTCGTTTTGGAAGACTAGCTGCCTCCACCACTGGATATCCTTCTGAAGGGCATCCATCATGGGTACTCCGGCTTTGTGGCGTTTCCGGCATCTTGTCTGGATGGCCACCAAGCGCTGGATGAAAGGCTTTGTGACCGGGATGAAGCTAATGACGTGCCGTAGGACTCCAACCAGACTGTCCAGCTGTTTCATTGTAACGAACTTTCGCCTGGCGACGTCGTCCAGAACCCCACGCATTTTCTTGATCTTCCTCTGAGGAACCGAGATGATCTGGTTGGGGATGTCCCAGTCAATGCCGACGGCATGGAAGCACTGCGACCAGGTCGTAAACTTTCCTTCGTGCCAGCCTGCAGATCCAAACACGAGTTTGACACCGTCTCTGAGACGTTGTTCTGCCTTCTGAAGGCGGTCACCGATGTCAACTTCAATGAGGACGATGTCGTCCACCCACTGGAATATCCAGAAAGGTTCCGAATAGCCGAGAACGCTCGATGCGCCAGTGCGTTGGTAGTGTCGGACAGCTTTCCCGAACACCGCGAAGAAACCCGGGGACGACGTCCACCCGAAGACGGCCATGCCGGACACTATGCCATGGTCTGAATGCGGCATTCTTCCCCCAAAAGCGGACGCGTGGTCAGCATGAACAGGGACATGGTGGAATGCGTCCGCGATATCCGCGACCATGGCGTAGATGGCGTACCCAGGGTACCGGCGACGCAGGTCGCGCACACGTTGAGCGATGGAATCAAATGGATCCCACGTGGCGTCAGGAGAGGCGTCAGAATTTGTCTGGTCATTGACCGAGCCGCCTGGCGGTGCGGACAAGTCGTGGATAATGCGCCCATCGATGTGGAGAGGAATGTCCTTCTTGGCCACCAGGGCGAACGAACTTGAGTGGAACCCGGGGTCCCGTTGAAGTGTAGCCAAAGTCGCAACCAAACAGCGACCCTTGTAGTAGTCGGCGAGAAGCTTGTCAACGACCACCGGTGCACCGGACTCGGCACCCCCATAGTTGTCAGGCAGGGGCCTCACGCCGCGCCGGGCGGCGGGGTTGGTCCATGGAGGGACGACGCCGTCCATCGCAATGGTACAGAGGAGCTGGAGCTGGGGGTACGTGGCCAAATGGACTTCGTATAGCCAGGGGCGGAGTGCTTTGTTGGGGCGGGGGTCTTCGGAGGTCTGACCTCGAAAGGCGCGCAAGGTGCCGGAGATACCCAATTGGGGAACCGCAATAAAGGCATCCAGGATGCCAGCATCACCAAGAGGAATTGATAACGGCGAAGAGTCCGCCGCAACGAAGGCCGAATCCATGGGGAACGGGATGTCGAACCGCCTGGCGGTATCGTGCAGCGTGGTGAAGACATCGACTGGAACGCATCTGGCAACTCCGTTGACAACGCAGGAACGAGAGATGTCGATATCGAAGTCGGACTTCAGGTCCCGGGCGGTGGTATGGATCCGGCTCGGTGCCGCTTGGTTACGCCCTGGGGCATGTACCGGATGATCAGGCCACAGTGGCACAAACCGCCTCCTAATGAGATGAGCAAGCGTACTGAGCTCGAATAGCACCAGCGACCAGGTCGCTCGCAAGTGAGCACGGCCGTCGTTCACGATGTCGGTGTCTGGGATAAAGGAGCGTCGGAGCGCCGGGCTGTGGTTCAAGCTGGTCTGGAGCTGGCCAGGCCAGGTGTCGCCACAGATATGATCGTCCACCCCAGGGGGAACGATATCCATGACCCAGTTGCACAGAGCATCTGCGGCGGTATTGAACTCCCGTCGTACGTGCCACAAGTAAGTGAGGGGCAATACCGCCCCCAAGGATCGGATAGCAGCAACGTACGGACGGAGGTGGACCGCGTTGCAGTCAGACTGCATGAGGGCCTGGCCCACGATGAGCGCTGAGTCACCAAACACGTGGACGCAGGTGGTGCGACCGCGCTGTCGTATTGAACGGAGACACGATAGGAGGCCCTGGGCTTCCATAGCGTTGTTGGTTTGGACATCGCCGAAAGCATGAGCCTCCCAATGGAGAAGCTCGTGGGAGGATGACCAAACACACCAGGCGTAGGCGCATCTGTCCGTCAGATGGCGACAGCCCCCGTCGAAAGCCGCCACAAGGTAATCAGCTGCGACCACCGGAGTTGAAATAAGCGGGAAGGCGTCAGACACCGAAGACCCCGGAGGGGGAGCGCCAGGGATATCCATTGCCGCTGCATGTGCGGCAGACGCACTCCAATCCATTGCGATGGTGCCTGAACGAAAGACGTCTGACGTCGACAACTTCGTAGAAAGAGCACCAGGTGCATCTGGCAATACAGCACTGGGCCCAATCGGCAGCAGGGCCGAAGTGAGACGAGCGCCAGGCGCGACAGTGTCCGGTGTGTGGGCGTCAGACGCACCGAGATCCACGGGGGCTGTGCCAGAACGGAAAACGTCTGACGTCGATGACCTCGCAGGAAGAGCACCAGGTGCCTCTGGCAAGACAGCATTGAGCCCAATCGGCGCCGGAGCCGAAGTGGAATGAGCGCCAGGCGCGGTGGTGGCCGTCTTGTGGGCGTCAGACGCACCGAGAGTCACGGAGGCTGTGCCAGAACGGAAGACGTCTGACGTCGATGACCTCGCAGGAAGAGCACCAGGTGCCTCTGGCAAAACAGCACTGAGCCCACTTGGCACCAGAGCCGAAGTGGAATGGGCGCCAGGCGCAGCGGTGGCCGTCATGTGGGCGTCAGACGCACAGAGATTCACGGAGGCTGTGCCAGAACGGAAGACGTCTGACGTCGACGACCGCGTAGGAAGAGCACCTGGTGCCTCTGGCAAGACAGCACTGTGCCCAATCGACATCAGAGCCGAAGGGTGACGAACGCCAGGCGCGGCGATGTCCGGTGTACTTGCGTCAGACGCATCGATATCCACGGGGGTTGTGCCAGAATGGAAGACGTCTGGCGTCGACGACCTCGCAGGAAGAGCACCAGGTGCCTCTGGTAATACAGCACTGGGTCCGACCGGCACCAGAGCCGAGGGGGGCCAAACGCCAGGCGCATCAATGGCTGCTGCATTGACGTCAGATGCGTGCCACGTCAGGGGACTTGTACTAGGGCGGAAGATGCCAGGCATCGGCAGCCTCGTAGATGATCGTGGATGAGAAAACCGTGCGTCTGACGCGTCGGCAAACAGGGGCGGAAACGGAAGGTCGAGGTTCATATTATCGCTGGATAAACTACGACCGAAGATGAAACCGCCCCCACACCTTCACGAGTGCTGTGGATGGCCGGACTTGAGTCCGCCGTGATGCGTCGTTACCCACTGGAGTACGTCCGGAGGAAGCGTCCGAAGCTGGTGGACATGTGGGCACCGAGGGAAGGTGCAGTCCTTCTCGACTTGGAACCGCATGCAGACCTGAATGCCGGCCTCCAGTGGAATCTGATTCCGAGTCGCTGCAGGTATCACGGACGATTGTGCTCGTTGAATCCCTGGGGTCCGAGTTGCAGAAGGTCGGCCATGCGGAGGCGCCTGGCGCTGGGCCCGCGGGTTGGCCGTGCCCTGCCCCGGCTGCCGCAGTAAGGCACGGTGAACTGCGTCAGTCAGGACACGCGTGACGAATCGGATGTACTCTGGAGAATCGCGGCTGAGCATGCGACGCGCACGTTCCTCCAAGTCTCGACTCGGGGTCCCGTGGAGGATGTCTTCAAAGAGCTGGCGGAAGACGGCTTGGTACAGGTTGCACATTGCATGAATCTCCTGGAGAGGGGCGGTGCCTGGCACCTCGTAGATAGCATGGGTATGCACAGCCCGAAGTGCCGCCACAACATCGGACGGGTACCATTCGGACGCAGCGTCTTGAATGGCCCATAGCACAGAGTGAAGATGAGCCGCCCGGCGGATCTGGAAGCGGGGGGCAGGCTCAGGCCCACCCCATTGGCCGTCGTCATGCAGCACGGTACGGTCTTGATGGTAGGTCGTCGGGTCCTCAGAGGACAGGAAATGATCGAATGGACGACTGGCAAAGTCCACGGAGTACAGCATCTTGATGGCCACTTTGGTCGCTCGGTATCGGCCCCGAAAACGCTCATGCTGAAGCATGAAGCAGACCTTGTCGTGTGGACACATGGCGTCGAACCGAGCAAAGGAGTCGTCATTACCTGGGTGGGGGCCGCCTGATCGTGGGCCGACTCGCGCAATAGCGTGAACTTGGGCTCCGCGTTCAGTCGGGCGGAACAAAGCGTTGCCAATCGGGCGCGAGGTCCGTGGGGACCGATCGCGCGACCGGGAACGACGATGCGGGCTGCGTGAGCGAGACCGACGTGGTGGGCTGCGCGAACGAGACCGACGTGGCGGGCTGCGTGACCGGTGGCGGCGACGCGGGCTCCGAGAACGAGACCGGTGTCGCCGTCCACGAGGCCGGGAACGAGAACGGGAACGCTGCCGCGCCTGGCGCGGCATGGAGAAACCGGGAGGACTCGGAGAGTGTGCTTGGCGCGGAGCGGGGGATCCATGAGGCGGCGAACGGTGCGCCTGGCGCACAGGACGAGATCGACTCCGTGATCGACGGGATCGGCCGCGCAGATGGGGACTGGTACGGTCCGGGCGGTCGGACCGGGGATTGGCGGAAGACAGCGCGACACCTTGAAAAGACTGGGGCGGCGGTCCAGATTCAGCCTGGCTGGAGCGGTGGAGGACGGAAGCTGACAGTAGTGTCACTTGCTGCAACAGCTGCGCCTGTTGCTCGAACAGTCGCTGGGTCACAGGATCGTCGGCCCGGACACTCGTCGAGGTCGTGGACACAGGTGCCGGCCCAGGGCCTGCAGCTGGTGGTACCAGTTGCGCAACACCCGCGGTAGGGGGTGCGGAAACTTGGGGGGCCGACCTGGTCGGCACCTCAAACATATCGGACGGAGTGAGCATGGTGTCGTCGCGACGAAGCAGCGGCAGAACCGGAGAGGGCGAGTCACTCGCGTCAGCATCGTCGTCGGGCGCCGTCCTGCGCGGCGGGAGCTTGGTGGCCTGGACATACTCCTCAATCGTCGATGCAGTTTTCTCGCCCCTGGGGGTGATATACGCGACCGACCGGAGACTCGAATCCATGGTCGATACAGGAGGCGTGCCTGGCACGACCAAATCGGAGGCGAGGCGCCGCACAGCCTCAGAGGCGGATTGCCCATGTGGCAAGGCGCCGTCGGCCAAACAGCGTTGAAGTCGGAAGGAACCATGGTGACGGGAAGCTGGTGGTAGTGGCCCATCATGTATTCAGCCTGGCTGATATGACGGACCCGCACGTCCTCGAGAGGAATTGCCACGACGCGGCGGAGCTCATCAGCATAATGGCGAATGGCCACTTGGCAGACGAACCCGGAGCTAGGCTCCAGCAGTAGGTCAACATCGTCCACGAGACTCATGCGCGAGGCAGCAGAGTAAGCAATAACTTGACCACAGAGATGGACGTCTGACGTCACTCGCACGAACTTGGTGTCGCAGCGCGGAGACGCGACGAAGTACGTGGAGAAGCGGACGAAACGAAACACCGAAAGCAGAGGGCGCTCCAGGAGCTCAGCCTTGAGGTCCCGATGGGGCTCGGTCAGCCTCCAGTGCGGGATGAAATGAACCGCATCGACGTAGTCGCGGAGCAGGTACGGCAAGTCTTCGAGGCGCTGGTCGTGCCGAAGAATCGTCAGCGTGGCCTCCCAGGCAAGCCGCTGGGCTCCGTCATCCGAGTCGAGAAACGGCGTGTCGGTACTTGGACGCTTGCTGAGAGGTTCGCGTCCCAGCGTGGCATACACAGGTCCGTCCCAGGGGCCGGTGAGCTCATCGGGGCACTCGAGCCGCACAGTGCGGCTATGGCAGCGCTTGATCGAAGCCGCGGAGGGGTTTAACCGCCCAGGAGGAGTCGGGCGAGAGGCAACAACAGCCATAAAAAAAATTTCTTCACGGGCGGCCTGGCTGCGTCTTCGTGGAGCTCTGAGCTCGGTCGGTGTTCTTGGTCTTCGTTGGAGCTCTGAGCTCTGGCTGGCCAATCGTCGAATGATCGAGATTGCGTGCTGGCTCGGTTCGGAAACCCACGGTTCAGCCACTCGTCCAGCTCGTACTTAACCGACCACATTGCTGGCGAAGATAACATTTGGGCAGATATCATATCCCGCTGGCACACGCGTGAGGTGGTTCGTGTGGCTGCTGTTCAGACGCGCAGTCAACGCGCTACCCCACTGGCAACAATTTCTCCCCTTCGCCCAATGTCCGATGAGGAGTTTGTATTCCCCACCCTGGACGACATTCGTGAGGCGCAACATGCAGCCGGTCAAGAAAAATCGCGTCTGCGAGTCCCTCTGAAGGAGGAGGACGGTATTGTGACAGTAGAAGACCGGCCCTGGATCCCAAATAGGGCTAGAGAGCTCCTCGCACGGATTTTTGTGGTGGCTCACGCTGGTGCACAAGGCCACCGAGGTCAGGAGCCGATGGTTTCATTGCTGCAGCGTCACTTCTGGATTGCCCGCATCACGGAGAAAGTGTCGGCGTTTATCCGCGGGTGCTTGCTTTGCAAGCACGTCAAAGGTCCACGCATCATTCCGCGGCCGTACGGACCTAGTCACATGGCGACGATGCGCAACGAGGCGCTGCATTGGGATTTTCTCTCTCTTGGCAATGGCTATGGGGACACAAACTACCTATTGGTCGCCAAAGACGAGCTGACCCATTACTGTGAGTTATTCCCGTGCAGTACACCGACGGCCTTCGTCGCTGCAGAATTGCTCTCGATGTGGTGTGCGAGATTTGGAGTTCCCGAGTCGCTTGTGTCAGATCAAGGGAGCCACTTTCGGAACGAAACAGTCAAGCATCTTTGCGCACGGATGAAAATCGAGCAAGAATTCTCGCCGGTCTACTCCCCGTGGCTCAATGGAACGGTGGAGAGACTCAACAAAGATGTCCTACAAGTGCTGCGAGCCCTCCTGCTGGAGTATGACCTTGACTTTCATGAATGGCCCTATCTACTGCCGGTGCTACAGGGGAACCTGAACCACACGCCTCTACAATCTCTTGGGGGTCACTCGCCTGTTGAGTTATTCACTGGACTTCCAACTTCGTCTCAGCTGGATGCAGTTGTCGGTCGTCGCAACGACGCTGACTTTGTTCGAGAGATTAACCTTGAAGTCGTCGACGAGCAGCTGGATGCATTGCGGCGATCTCTACACGGCATGCACAAAGATGTTGCGGACGAGAAGGAGCGCAGACGTCTACAAGATATGGCAGCGCACAAGGGCTCAGTGGTCAACTTTGATGTCGGGGACTACGTACTTTGGTCACGCATTGACCAGCGTCTACCGGATAACAAGCTTCTGGGACAGTGGGTTGGGCCGTTCAAGATAATTGAGGCGAAGCCGCACTCCTTCATGATCCAACACCTCATTTCAGGGCGAGAGTACGATGTCCATGCATCCCGCCTGAAATTCTACGCGGATTCGGAGCTGAACCAGACTGAAGAGCTCCTGGAACTAGTGTCGCGCCAAGGAATGGTGCTTGGCGTCGAAGACATCCGCGATCACCGCTTCAATGCAGCTCTGGACCGCTGGGAATTGTTTGTGTCATGGATGGGCCTACAAGCTATCGAAAACTCATGGGAGCCACTTGCGGTTCTGGCTCAGGATGTCCCCGCCAAGGTTCGAGAATACATCAATGCCAGCGATGACGACGATCTGCGCGAGCAGATTGAATAACGCACCTCGCATCACAGAGCTTTGGGGGCACTGTCGGCGGATTATGATCAAGCTCAGGCTGCTGCGGAGCGTCAACATCCCGATTCGCCGAATAGCAGCTCACTGCGTGTGCCTCGCTGCCAGTGAAGGAAGCTTGGGCGATCTGTCCAAGCTTTACTGGATCAAGGCACGCGGCAAGAGTTTCTAGTGGTGGACGGCACGTGTCCACCACGCTGCATCAACGAAAGCATACTATGGATACACCTACGAAGGGGTTGTAGGTAGTCGTAGTTTGCTTTGTCTACCTGAATAACTTTGCTCATTAATCAACTTTCCTCTTTGGAACAAGACCCCGGGTATTCGCGACACTACTGTAGCAAAAACAAACACCGAGTCAGCCGTCAGCAACATCAACACGACGTGAACACCGTCGTTCAAAGAATCTCAGCAGAACCAACAGTTCTCTCAATGCCCAGGCATGCAACACCACATCAGAAAAGGAAGCATTGCGGTACAGACGCCGGAACTCACGTTCATCACACCGTTCGAGCACGGGTTCGGCGGTTCACAATAACAGCGCCAGTGCACTTGGCACTGCATCTAAGACAGATATTATCCGGTTTCAAACACCGGAACCAGCATGCAGCTACTACAAACCACGAGGCAGATGCCGAGTTCACGCTTGAGAACAACACTCATCTTCAGCATTATACCGATACCATTCAATCCACTGCCTAAGTACTGAAGATCACCAGACAATCCACAGCTTCAGTCGCATAGGCACTGTACCGAAGTCACTTGCAGATCCAGGGCGGAGCTACAAGACTGTGTGCACAACGGTACCAAGAATCGCTCAAGTCATGATTTAGAGAGCTTCATTCAGTACACAGATCACGTCGACGCTAGCATCTCAGCCATGCTACACCGCCGGTACCTGCCGCAGCACGACCGCCGCCTTCCAAGAATGCCCCCCAACAACTCGCTTTCTATCAGCACCCAAGCCAAACTGAACAATCCAATTCCATCGATGATTCCTACGCAGAGAATGGCGCCGAAAGAGGCACCCCCGACTCAGCAAGACTCCCTCCACGAAGCCTTCTAGCAGCGCTTCCCCGAAATCAACTTCAGCCGGAACTCGGCAAAGGCAAACGATTGGCAACTGCAGCATCTCAGCTTCACACGACTCAGAGAGCAGTCAATTTCAAGCAACTCCCAGTGGAGTAGCCACCGCTACTATCTTACCAACAAGATCTCAACTAGTGAGACTGAACATCAGTCAGCGAGCTCCACCACACGACCGATCCGCTACGATTATACCCTACCGAGGCCTACACAGCCACGAACTCGACTGTCACGGTCATCTCAGGCAACACACAGCTGGAAGGTCTTATAGCTGTACAGTCCCCACGTGCGATCATACTGCGATGGCAACTCGAGCTGCCATCAGCATCCGCACCTGTACGGCGCATCAAATCTCCCCTGAAGTTCACTTGTGCCGACAACATCATACGAAAGCATCTCAGACACGGACTTGTCTGTCGAGCAGCTAGCAGAAAACCAAGTTCAGCCGTTCAATCCAGCAGAATGCAGTCACGGCACCCGGCTATCCTTTCAAGGGTACGCGCCAATTTCGTGGCTCTATCTTCAACTTTGGGGCTAAGCCCCTCATTTGTCGCGGTGAACTCGACGATCAAGTCGAGAACTAAAACGTCAGAACCAGCGAATGTGTTTACAAAGCTATCAGAGACCACCTCAACGGACGGAAGACAAACTCAGATCACAAGCCTCAGCGCACAATATCTTACGACAACGAATTCTCGCAACCCCAGTATTTTACGTGGAACGCAAGCAGATCACCGAAGCAACCGGAGCTGTACATGTAACCGGATTCACGGGGCTCATCGAGCAACACATTTGGATTCGAGCCGTCTACTAATGGGGCTAGTCTTTCACAGCCCTGCTTAGCAGTCCCGCTCAAGCCTCGGCTCATATTCCAAATGAACTACTCGATTGCCCCCTACGATGTCTCATTGAAGGAAACTGGTGCGGCAGCAGGACGCGTTGCTGGTTCATGCAGCACGCAAGAAGGAGGCCGTCGGGCCGTCTGTTGTGCGTCGCCTTGCAGTGACATTGGCTGTGGTCCTGCAGGGACTTGTGGCTTTCTTGGTCTGGTTGATTGGTTTTATCGTCGTAGACACTGTCTGCTTTCGCCCTGAAGTGGTTGAGGGCGGATGGAACCGGTCGATGCTGCAGAAAATTGCTGGAAGTGCCGTGATCGCACCGTTGAATAATTTGCTGTACAACGCCCAGTACGACAACCTGGAGTTGCACGGTGTGCACCCTCGGTTCACCCACTTGACCGTCAACATGCCGATGCTATTTGGTCCAGTGTTTCTGGTCTTCCTCGTGAGGTTTCTGCGCTACCCCGATCGCTCGTTTTTCGGCGGCGCGTGTGTGATGTTTCCGCTGGTGTGTTTGTCGATCGCCCCGCACCAGGAGCCCAGATTTCTGTTGCCGGCCATCGTACCGCTGCACATATTCACTGCGTTGCACGGCAGAACAGGAGTCGTGCGCTTCTTGACGACGCACAAACTGGGATTGCTGCTTTGGATTGGGTTCAACATCACGTTGACGCTCTTCTTCTGCATTTTGCATCAATGCGGCGTTGTGCCAATGTTGCTTTCTCTGTCCACGATCGGTACGAGTTATGAGGGTGCATCTACCGTCAATTGGTTGACGTCCTCCTGCCGCTTCGAAAATGCTAGCAGCCTCGCTCATGTTGGTTCGGGACCACTCGTGTTTGCGAAGACCTACATGCCTCCCCGCTTCCTACTCGCCGGGTTAACGACAACGCCGGCATTCCGAGTGATTGATCTCGCGGGGGGTACGAGCGATGACCTCCCAGAGCTGCTGGGGTTCCACAAGACCGACCCGCCGCTGTCAGATACAGCGTTGGTGGTGCTTCCTGCTGGCGTAAATTTCGATGACTTCATTCATGAAAGCTCGCTGTCTGTCTCGAGCATTGCGAAGGTGGGGAGTTGCTTTCCTCATATCACGACGGAGGATTTGGCACTTGGCAAAGCGTTTTCGCTGGATTTGTACGCGGCAACACTACCGGTAGCCGATCAGGAGACAACCAGTGGTCCGTAAAGTGGACAAACAATTACTTCTAACTGCTAATTTCGTGGACCGAGTGATTTGGATGTGAAAACACAGTTGAAGACATTGACTTTTGGTCGACTACCGAGTACCTCAGTAGTAGGCTTTCGGGAATGATACACAACACTTGGATATCAAGGATGAGCTGCATTTGTTTTCATGCACTCTAGCATTAATACTGACAGCTACAACTTGGACCCAATGTTTCGAGAGCAAACACGCGCGTCAAGAAGTAAGCATCGAAATGCCGTGGATAAGCTCGGCGTGGTCGGACCGAGATATTGATCATCTACTTTCTCAAGAACCCGCGGGATGTGCCTTTCTGTTGTTGTGGCAGAAAACTTGGTTGCTGACGTGATTTGACCATATCGACGTCACTGCCTTTTTTGATTTTGTAGTATGACTGATGTGATTGCCCTTGACTTTACTGATGACTGTGGATTGATGTCTACAGAGAAATGTGGTGAGCACGCGGCAGTAACAAAGTCCCGACTAACGACGCTACTGCTGTACTGGCAACCTATCCGATGAAGTCGAGGTCGTGCCTGCACACCGCCGCTCAGTTCGTGTGCCAACACTGGTTCCCAGCCAAAGGGGGTTGCCTTCTGCAAGTGGTACATACTATCGATGCTTTCTTAGGCCCGCTTTCCCCCCAGAAGGCGTTGAATGCTGTATGCGAAGCAGGAGCGCGTGAATCCACCCTAGAGTATTTTCTGTCGCGTACGACACCTATTTGGAAGGAGGCGTTGCGTGCAGCCGCGCAAGGTGGACACCTTCATGTCTTGCGTTGGATGGTGAATCGGCAGGACGGTCGAGGTCCGTGGAAAGCGGATTTCGATCATTTGATACAAATTGCTGCATCGCACGGGCATCTCGATGTAGCCAAGTGGTTATTCGAGAGGGGTGCGGACTGGTCCACGATGTGGAGGATACGTTGTGTCGATACGACCAAGCCTTGGCATAGTACTCGAGGTTACTATGCCAATGTTTGGTCATATCAACGCAGCGCATCCAGAGGTCTACAGCTTGCGGCTAAAAATGGACATTTAGCTGTCGTGCAGTGGCTGCATGGAGTGCACACTCAAAGGGACTCAAGTGACACAATGTTCTATGCTGTCGCAGGGGGGCATCTGGCGGTGGCTCAGTGGTTATTTGAAAATGGAGCTGGAGAATGTTCAACAAACGCCGTGGATGCTGCTGCTGGGGGAGGACACCTGGAGATGCTGCAATGGCTACATTCGAAACATCTTCTTCGCTGTACGACTCGTGTGTTTGATGAAGCTGCTGCAAACGGCCATCTCGCTGTGCTGCAGTGGTTGCACGAGATCCTTGTAGGCGGATGCATCTCAGCTAAGTTGTATCTTCCTATTCAGAATGGTCACCTTGAAGTTGTCAAATGGTTGGATGACAACGTTCCGGCTTACGTTCATCGAGAAATAGGAAGTTCATCGAGGTTTGCAGCCAGATACGGACATTTGGAGATTCTCAAGTGGCTGCACAAGCGATTCCCAGATAATTTTTCCGTGCATGACATGGATGTCGCCGCTGAAAATGGCCACCTAAATGTGATGATGTGGTTACATGAGCACCGAACAGAAGGGTGTACTGATACGGCCCCATGGCGTGCTGCACGTATTGGCCACTTGAAAATGGTGCAATGGCTGCATGAGCACTATTCCGATAAATTTTCGGAGGATGTGATGAACGTAGCGGCGAAAAATGGTCATCTTGTTGTCGTACAATGGTTACATGAAAATCGCTCTGAAGGGTGCACAACCGAAGCGATGGACGAGGCTGCCGATAGAGGCCACCTGGATGTGGTAGTCTGGCTGCTCACGCATAGGACCGAGGGGTTTTCCTCCCCTGCAATGGAAGCACCTCCAAACGTTGAAGTTCTGTACCCATTTGATCATGGAATCTCCTCTGCGGAGTCCACGAATGATGAAAGCGAGTGTGATCAACTGAGAGAACTGCACTCAGTCTACCAACTGCGTCCTGCGTTTGTTGAGGGTTGTCTCCGCTGTATGGCAGAAGTCGCCTTTGATCAAAACCACATTTCCATTTTGGAGTGGCTTAGGCAATTTGAAATGAAGCTCCTGTCGACAGCTCCCATTCGTCGAGCCACCAGTAGAGGTGACCTCAACGTGGTGGCATGGTTCCACCGGAATTATTTCGAGTTCTGCGAGCGTGATCTGCTGCAGCTAGCGGTTCGCAATGGACGCATGGACGTAGCTCGCTGGCTTTCGGAGCATGGATACGAGATCAACACGCCGCAAATGGTCGTAGCGGCTGCAGAGGCCAAGAATCTGACTTTGGTGCGGTGGCTGATTGAGAATGGACGCACGCTTGATCTATCGACAGCGACAGTATTGGCCAGAAACGACAACTACGTGGAGGCCATGTGGTGGGTTCCCGAGCCCGAGCGCGTGCAACTAGTTCTTGAGGCTATACACGATGAGAATCGCAAGTTGTTGTGGTGGCTATTGATGCGCACGCGCTTTGAGGGAAATATTTCGCATATTGCGATCTCTGGTGCTATCGACGGAGCGGCAGCTAGCATGCGTGAGTGGCTTGTTGGCAACATCGACGACGACGAAGTCTGCCGTTGGTGCTTTCCTAAAGATGAAGTTACCGCATCGACTGAAGGTGCGGAATGACAGCAAATCTAGGGCTCTCCTGAAGAACAGGCCCGCTTTCTAAATCTGAAATTCCAAAACTAAATCTGGAATGGATGTCACCTGCGACGAGGCTCTCTGGGCTCTCTGCGTGAAGTGGTGCATGTGGGAGGGGCTGATCGACAAGGAGGTGCGTTTCCCCCAGTGCCCCACACGACTTGCCCCCCCCCCCCCCCACGCGCGAGCGCTGACAGTGCTGTGGCCGTACGATTGGGTCCTGTGACTCGTACTCACGCTATCGAGGGCTTATTGGAGGCCAGGATCAGATGGCGCTCCTGGGTTTCGATGCGAAAGCAAGCGTAGGTAGATAGATACCGACCGGTGCATGAGTGGTCTGGCACAGTAGCTGCGTGGTAAACGGCCTTCCAATTGAGCATTAAAACTTTCCTATGGAAGCCTCAGTAGCTGCCATAATGTGTAATGAATAATAAAAAAGATTCAGATCTAAATTTAGATTTCGTTTCTAGAAAGCGGGCCTGTTCTTCAGGAGAGCCAAATCTAGCGGTAGCAATACTTGCGTTATTAAGATTATATATTCCACGGTATCCGGTACATGTACATGGGTTGATCGGCTTGGAAAGAACGTTTTAGCGAGAAAGCCGCGATGAGCACATGGGTAGCAAATGGCGCACTACAGTTCAGCTGCCAGTTGTAAAGGCACCTTATAGAATGCTGGCGCGCTGCTTCGTAGTGTTTCAAGACTGCTGACACTATCGATGACATACGCAGCTTGAATCCTGTGCCTCAGCTTTTTTTTACAAGAAAGTTTACTTTCCAGAGATACCGGTATGATACAACGTGAATATATGCCGCGTTTTCAGAAGAGTTTTCGGCTACAGTAGTTACAAGGAAGTACACAATATCTACGGTCTCTACGTCTGTTGCTGCATGGTCTGAGCAGTGCAATGCCTCGACTAATCGATCAGTTCTACTCGCAGTGTTTGTGTTCGAAGTCGCCGGTGGTCGGAGCTGGAGTCGGAGTCGGAATGTTTTGGACGACCGTCTCAGTTGGAGCTACGATGGGATAAGTAGAGGCGACTGTGTATTCACTCTCAGTCGCAGCGGGGGTTGCAGCTCGAGTGGTGCTCGTGGTCCCTCCGACGGGGGTCTGCTGCGCCTTCGTCTGGGCGTCGGCGTAATAGTCCGAGTCCATGTACTGCTCCGTGGTGGTGGAGGGCACGTAGTCACGCTTGATCTCTTCGATGACATCGTCGTCTGCGAATTCGATGGCTTCCGGTTTGAACTCGTCGGTCTTGCACGCCACAACGACGTCACCGGCGTCGATCTCGTCCACCTTCTTGCCGCAAATGGGGCGAGACGACGCCAAGTGGAAGTTCTGCACAAAGTCGTCCGAGAAGTCCTCGATGCCGTGGGCCTTGTGGAACGCCTCGCACTCGACGTAGTGCATTTGCTGCACGACGAGGTCCATGTCGCCGTCGAAGCGGTCGTACAGTCCGTCGTACGTGACTTGAGTCCACTGCCAATAGTCCCCCGAGTTGGCGTTCGAAGGGGGTGCATACGTTGAATTGTCCGTGGAGTTGTCGACAACGTAGATACCGGAGTGCGTGGGGATTTCCGTCTCGTTGAAATAGCCGTAGCCGGCATCGTCGGGTGAAACAACGTAAGCCCCATCGTCGCTGCTTGAGCTGTCGGAGTGCGAGCCGCTTCCGCTGGAGCTTGACTCGTCGACAGGAGGGGCGGACGTAGTAAAGTTCGTCGTTGGGGGTGCAGCCGTCGTAGAATCCGGCGTGGGGGGATTGTATGCAGGACAGATCTGGCTGTTGCTCAGCAGTTGCTGGGTCACGATGTCCGGGAGATCGTACGAGTACGAGTAGTCCCCGAGCTGAGTCACGTCGCCGTAGTTCCACATCTCGCTGCCGACGTGGCTGAAGTACTTGCCGAGTGTCGGGTGATTGGCGACGTCGATAGTTTGACCATCCACAGCCACGTTCTGCACGATTTTGGCGTTGGGACCGATCCCCGACACGCCATCGCACGTGTCTGTGGCCTTCGTGAACGCCTTGGTTGCAGACAGCAACTCGTCTTCGGTGAGAGGCACCCCGAAATTGCACAGGTGATACACGTGCAGATACATGTCGACCGCAGCGTGCCACGAGTAGAAGAAGATGTCACGCGGCGAGGCGAAGGTGGCCATGGTACCCCCGACAGCATTGTGTACTTCGTTGTGCACTCCGAATTGGACGCCCTCGAGGAACGCAGCGTAGTCATCGGAGCTCCGCACGACGCTCAGGAATGAGGCGAACCCGGCACCTGAAGGCACCGGCTTCGTGGTCATATCGCTGCGGACTGTGTAGCCGCAGACGTTGTTGTCGTCGCACTCACCGTTCAACGGGAATCCCGTGACGGGGTATCCGAAAGCAGTCTGTCCGTTCTGAGTGATCGACACTTCGTGGTTCGCAGCTTTGTTGCCGCCGATTTCTTGCAAAATACTCGAGCAATCGAACAAGTTTTCGCACTGCCCCGCAGCCTGGCGGACGTAAGCTGTCTGGATGTCGTAGTACGGCAGCGTCACGCAAGCGTACTTGGAGTCTTGGTCACGCAGGTAGCTCTCAAGTGCGAGTAAAAGACGACGGTGCCACGAGAAGAAACCGCACGAGCGGTGAGCCTGGGACTCCCCGTTCGGCTCGACATGAATGGCGGCGAACTGCTTGATCGCTCCATTCTTGATGGCAACGTCCATAGCCTCGAGGTAGAGACTCTTCTCACTGCTGCTCATACTCGACCAAGCCTTGCGAACCCGTTGACCCTGTCCGCAAGCTTCATTGCCACCAGCTTGGGAGGCTTCGATGCTGGACAGGGAGGTGCTGCATAGTGTCGCGGCGAGCAGCAGAGTGACGGATCGGAGGATGGAACCGATGCGCATTGCGACTCAACAGGAGCAACGGGGCTTGAGGGTGGAGACTGCCACCGACGGTGAGAGTTGGGGAATGAATTGAGTCACGGATTGGAATCGAGCTCACCAAGATGATTCATCGTCAAAGTGCAGCATTGAAGGTGACAACTTGACCGAGAGACGAAGAGCACCCGGTCCACCCTACACTTGAGCTGCACCGACGGCATGGTGTTGAGTGGAGCAGGAGAACTCGCCAAGTCCTTCAAACGCGTTGGTACCGTCGAAACATGATGCAGTAATAGGTGCACCGAGATTCCTTCCGGACAACAAACGGAGTCGAGCGCGAGTAATACCAGCAAGGTTGAAATGATTCTAGCCGAATACATTCAGAGTGGTGGCCCAGCGGTAGCGGTAACGAGTATGGAGGCACCCGCCTCGAAGTGTTTGAAGCTCAGTAAAATTTCTTCGTAAACCGTGAGCTGAACTCGAATGGTGACAGTTCCGGCTTGGTGGTGATATTCCTCAGGTCTGTCGACTCATTTCTCCTGGAATGAGAGCGTTAGATATGCCAGCAACAAGCGGTCTATATCTTCCCACACGAAGTGTACTGCCTAGTTGCTAACGTCGTTGTCCGACAACTTGTTGTGGCCAAGGAATAGCTTCTTCATCCTTACCAGATTCCATATGCTAGAAGTCGAGGTGAAGCGTATTCACTTCAACTTGAACGTGTTGTCTGAAGAACACGGTAGTGTAGTGCAAGGCGATAGAGAGATGTTGGTTTCCAAGGATGGCTGTGGCTCTATTGACACTGAATTATATACAAGCTATGCACAGTACGAGGGCAGGTCTCCTTCATCGAGAGACGCCGCCTTCACTACAGAGTCGCCATCTTGTCACATGCACAAAAGCGTTGTGGTCTGCTTACAGCTTGATGGACCGCGTGACCGGCGTCGACGGCTGGCTGTAGTACCCGCTGGGCGACGACAAGTCCCCGTTGTTCGAGCGCTTGCGGATGCGGTAGGCAGTGAAGCCAGCCAGAGCAACAACCGCGCACGCAGCGACAACGATGGCTGCAACACCACCAGCACTCATGTTACCAGACGAGTTAGTCGACTCGTCCGAGGCAGTGGTCGTGGCAGCGTACGAAGTGCTGAACGTCTTGGTCGACGATGAAGCACTCTGCTGGGTCTGCTGCGTCTGCTGCTCGAACGTGTAGTCATCTTCGTGGTTCGAAGACGTGGTCGTCTCAGTCTTAGTTTGGGCTCCCGTCTTGGTACCGGTCTTCGTCGGGGTCTCAGTCTTCGGGATTCCCGTCTTGGTCGGCACTGTGGTAGCGGGGACCTCGGTCGTGGGGCACGGCGTGGGAGCCTCCGTAGACGGCACCTCGGTCGAAGGAACCTCAGTCGTAGGGCACGGCGTGGGAGCCTCCGTAGACGGCACCTCAGTCGAAGGAACTTCAGTCGTAGGGCACGGCGTGGGAGCATCCGTAGACGGCACCTCGGTCGAAGGAACCTCAGTCGTAGGGCACGGCGTGGGAGCCTCCGTAGACGGCACCTCAGTCGAAGGAACTTCAGTCGTAGGGCACGGCGTGGGAGCATCCGTAGACGGCACCTCAGTCGAAGGAACTTCAGTCGTAGGGCACGGCGTGGGAGCCTCCGTAGACGGCACCTCAGTCGAAGGAACTTCAGTCGTAGGGCACGGCGTGGGAGCCTCCGTAGAGGGCACCTCAGTCGACAGCACCTCAGTCGTAGGGCACGGCGTGGGAGCATCCGTAGAGGGCACCTCAGTCGTGGGGCACGGCGTGGGAGCCTCCGTAGACGGCACCTTGGTCAAAGGAACCTCAGTCGTAGGGCAAGGCGTAGGGATCTCTGTCGATGGCACCTCGGTTGACGGCACGCCAGTCGTAGGGCACGGAGTGGGGGCTTCAGTGGACGGTCCAGCAGTCGTCGGAGCAGGAGTCGACGTCGAAGTGGCCTCGGGGGTCTTCTCCGGACACGGCGTAGTCGGAGCAGGGGTCGATCCCTTCGTGGTCGGGGCCGGGGTTGACTCCTTCGTGGTTGGTGCAGGGGTCGACTCCTTCGTGGTAGGGGCCGGGGTCGACTCCTTCGTAGTCGGAGCAGGCGTAGCCTTGTCTGTCGTAGTCGTCGGGGCCGGGGTGGGCGCGCTTGTCTTCGTCTCGGCTGTCGTCGGGGCCGGGGTAGGCGTGTTTGTCTTCGTCGCGGCTGTCGTCGGTGCCGGAGTGGGCTTCTCCGTCGCCGAAGTCGTCGGAGCAGGCGTCGACTTTCCGGTCGTGGTCGGGGCAGGCGTGGGCGATTCCGTCTCCGCTTCCGTCGTGGTCGGGGCCGGGGTGGCAGTCTCCTCGAAGACGCAACCCCAGGCTCCAGTTTTGATCTTCATGCACACCGCATCCTGAGGGGCCACGCACGTGCTAGAGTTCGTGTAGCTCGACAGGGTCTCATGGCAGTCCTGCACGGCAACGTCGCCCTCCATGGGGCACAGCTTGCCGGCAGGCAAGTCGCCAGAGCCACTGCAGATGGGTCCCTCGATACAGTACGTCGCATCACCTTCCACCGAAACGTCGATGCACGTCTCCGACTGCTTCGTCGTAGCGGCAGGGGTAGCGCTGGGCGTCGTCGCAGCAGGGGTAGCGCTCGGTTTCGTGGCGGCCGGGGTGGCGCTCGGCTTCGTAGCAGCGGGCGTGGCTCCCGGGGTAGTTGCAGCAGGCGTAGCTCCCGGAGTTGTGGCCGCGGGGGTGGCGCCAGGCGTGGTCGCAGCAGGCGTAGCTCCCGGGGTCTTCGTTCCGGTCGAGGTCGTGGTCGAAGTCGAGGTGGACGATCCCTTGTTCGAGGAGCCCGAAGTGGTCGTCTGGGTCGTGGAGTTGCCAGTGTTTGTCGACGTCGACGTGCTAGTTCCCGTCGTCGTCGTCGAGGCACCCGATCCCGTGGTGACCGTCGTTGTGGTGGCTCCCGAGCCCGTCGTCGCGGTTTCAATAGAGCCGCCCGATCCCGTCGTCGTGACCTGAACGGAGCCACCAGATCCCGTCGTGGTGGTAGTGGTGGTAGTCTCGCCGTTCGAGCCCTCCGTAGTCGTGATCGTCTCGCCGTTCGAGCCCGTGCTAGTCGTAGTCTGACCCGTGGTAGCCGTCGTGCTTCCGCCAGCGGTCGTCGATGTGGACGTGCCTGAGTTCGTGGTAGACGAAGTCGTACCGGAGCTCGTGGTTCCGCCCGTGGTAGTCGAGGTCGTACCAGAGTTGGTAGACGTCGTGCCGGAGTTCGTAGTAGAAGAGGTCGTGCCAGAGGTAGTAGCGCCGCCGGTAGTGGTCGAAGCCGAGGTCGTACCAGAGTTCGTGGTCGATGTACCAGACGTCGTGCCAGAGTTCGTAGTTGAAGAGGTCGTACCAGAGGTAGTAGCGCCGCCGGTAGTGGTCGATGTACCAGAGTTGGTAGACGTCGTGCCAGAGTTGGTCGTGCCAGAGTTCGTAGTAGAAGAGGTCGTACCGGAGGTCGTGCCAGAGGTAGTAGCGCCACCGGTAGTGGTCGAGGTCGTGCCAGAATTGGTCGTGCCAGAGTTGGTCGTGCCAGAGTTGGTCGTGCCAGATGTAGTGGTTGAAGTCGTCGATCCACCCGAAGTAGTGGTGGATCCCGTCGAAGTTGTCGATCCAGTCGTAGTCTTCGAGCCCGTGGTAGTCGTCGAGCCCGTAGTAGTCGTCGATCCAGTCGTCTTCGTGGTCTTGCCCGTCGTCGTCGTCGAAGCTCCCGAGCCAGTCGTGACCGTAGTTGTCGTAGCACCCGAACCCGTAGTGGTGATCTTGGTGGTCTTGGTGGTGCCGCCAGAGCCTGTGGTGGTCGTCTTGATGGTACCGCCCGACCCAGTGGTCGTCGTCGTGATCTTCTCGCCATTCGAGCCCGTGGTCGTGGTGGTGGCGCCTTCCTCGGACGAGGAGCTGCCCGTCTCGCTCGTGGTATCGGAGCCCAAGGTGGAGCTCGAGCCCGACACGTCCGTCGATCCGGAGGACGCCTCCGAGAGCGTCTCGGACACGTTGGAGGCGGTGGTCGTCACCGTCGTCGTGCTGCTCGTGGTCGTGACGGCCGTCGCGTTCTTGGCGCTCTGCTGCGTCGTGCTCGTCGTGTTAGACGTGAGGTAGCCGGTGTCCACCACCGTCGTGGACGTCTCATCGTTGCCCGAGCCGCTCGTGGACGTGACAGTGATGTTGCCCAGGGCCTCCTGCGTCGAGTCGAGCGAGCTCTGCACCTTCTGGATGTACGACTTGCGGATGTACGTCACCTTGCGGGTGGTCACGCGCTTGTAGGACGTGCGGATGGTCTTGATCACGGTGGAGCTGGCGAACTTGAGGCTCTGGGCCGTGTACGCCGTCGAGCGCACGGCCATCTGCAGCAGGCCGGAGCGGACGAGGTCCAGACGCTGGCCACACTCGACGCGGCCCGTGATCAGGTTCTTGTCCGTCACGAAGGTGGACGAGAAGTTGGACAGGCCGTAGACGCTGTCGAACGTGTAGCACTCGAGCAGCTTGAGGTGGGTGGCCACCAGGTCGACGTTGCCCTCGAAGCGAGTGAACAGGCCGTTGTAGGCCGTCTGCAGCCACGCCCAGTAGGCGCCCGACGTGGCCACGGACGCCGTGACGTTGCGCGCCACGGAGCTCGTGCCCACCGTCACGTTCATGACCACGTTCGACGTGTTCGAGTACGTGGCGTCCATGCGGGCCGCCGTGCTCGTCGTAGTAGAGGCCGTGGTTGAGCTCGAGTAGTTGGCGCTCAGGATGCCGTTGTGCTTGGTCGTGATGGCTCCGTTGCTGTAGTACGGCGTGTAGCCCGAGTAGCCGTTGGTCACGATGGTGCCCTCACTATAAGCCACGTTGTCCGTGCTGAAGTTGCCCAGGTACGTGTACGGGTAGCTGCTCACGAGCTGGCCGCTGGCCACCGTGGACTTGCCCGAGGACGACGACGTGCTGTTGGCCTTGGTCACGACCTTGGTGACCTTGGTGGTCGTCACCTTCTTGCCGTTGACGATCTTGGTGGTCTTGGTGGTCGTGGTCTTGGTGGTCGTCTTGGTGGTCGTCGTGCTCTTGACCGCCGCGGCGTTCAGCGTCGTGTACGAGGCGGCGAACGCGCGGTTGAAGCCCGTGCACACGTCGTTGTTGCTCAGCACCTGCTGCCGCAGCACCTCCGGCAGCTGGTACGTGTACGCGTAGTCCCCGAGCTGCTGGATGTCGGCGTAGTTCCAGTTGTCGCTGCCCACGTAGCCGAAGTACTGGCCCAGCGTCGGGTGCTGCGACGCGTCCACGAGCTCGCCGTCCACTTGGATGCGCATGATGAGCGCGGACTCGGCGTCCACGCCGTCCACGCCGCCGCACGTCTGCGTGGCATTGACGTAGGCCTCGAGCGACGCCACGACCTGGTCCGACCAGGTCGACCAGTGGTCGTACGTGAGCGGCACGCCGATGCGGCACAGGTGGTACACGTGCAGGTACATGTCGACGGCCGAGTACCACGAATAGTACAGCACGTCGCGCGCGGCCGCGGCCGTGGAGAAGGCGCCGCCCACGGCGTCCAGCACCTCGTTGTGCACGCCGTACTGGACGCCCTCGAGGAACGTCGCGTAGTCGCCCGAGCTGGCCACGACGCTCTGGAACGTGCCGAAGCTGGCCGCGCTGGGCACGGGCTTGCTGGCCACGTCGTCACGTACCATGAAGCCGCAGGTCTCGTCGTCGTCGCAGGACTTCTCGAAGGGCGCGCCGCTCACGGCGTAGCCCGTGGCCTCAATGCCGTCGAAGGTGAGCGTGGCCTCCGTGTCCGTCGAGTTGGGCGACCCGCCCAGGGCCTCGAAGATGCCGCTGCACTCGAACATGTTGCTGCACTGGCCCGTCACGGCCTGCACGTAGGCCGTGTGCACGTCGTAGTAGGGCAGCGTGAGGCACGCGAAGCGCTCGTCCAGGTCGCGCAGATACGACTCGTAGGCCAGCAGCAGGCGGCGGTGCCAGCTGAAGAAGGCGCACGAGTACTCGCCCTGCGCCTGGCCCAGCGAGTCGGCCGCGATGGCCGCGAACTCGGCCACGCCGCCGTCGGCCACGGCCAGCTCCGTGGCCTCCAGGTACAGCGCCTGCTCGTCGGCGGAGAGCGCGCCCCAAGGCTTGCGCACACGCGCGGACCCGCAGAACTCGTTGCCGCCGGGAAGGCCCGTCACGTTGCCCACCGCGCTGAGCACGCTCGGGTAGTACACGTCCGTTGTGGTGGTGGTCTGCGCCGCGGAGGGCGTGGCCTGCAGCAGCAGCGCCGATCCCAGGGCCGCTAAGGCGGAGCTGAGTCTCATGGCTGCAGCTGTGATACTGTAGTTTGTCCTCACGCTACGGGCCGTCCTCTGGGTAGAAGGCCAGTTGGGGAATGAGCGTCCGTCGAGCAGGAAGAGGCTCAGTGTGTGGCTTGTGGTGAATCAGTTGTTGGTTGCGGACCGGCTCGGCGCATGCCAAAGGGTGCGTGTCACCACGGTATCTTTTGGATACTTGCGAGCGCGGATGTGGGACTGCATACACTGTGGTATCTTGGGTTTTCTCGGTCGATGGTTGTGCGGAAAGATACCTGTGGGAAAGTATATGCCTGTGGGAATGCAAAATGGCGGCACCGTGGGATTCACGGACACCAGAATGGCTCGTCTGTCGGGAAGGGAGAAAAATCGGGGAAGAGTCCTCGAGCCCAATTGTCGTCGCTGGAAGCGCGCCACATTTTATACCTTTCGATGGGGCTGTGTCGACAACAGCCTAAACTTAGTTCTTGGTTGCATCATGCTTCACTTCCGACGCTGTCGCCGCCAGCAAGATGTTACAGTGTCAATGTGCAATGTTGCTCGCGATCTGTGGCTGGGTGCCATCTGGCCAGCGCACGTTGAAGCGAGCCCATCTGTCGCTGGACGCACGGTGGATGTTGCCGATTTTTTCGATGGCCCTGCAAACGAGACGAAAGCCTGTCCCAAGGCACGCACGCTCAAAGCGCGCCTATAATGGACGAACAGTCAATCTCGCCGAGATTCTCGATGCGATGCAGTTGCTGCCACGCTGTGGAGCGCTCGCGCTGCAACAGCGAAATGGTTGGCGAGTTTGGCCCGGCGCCGTCGACTTGGCATTTTTCGCCAGTGCTCGTACAGTAAGTGCAATGTGAGCCACTCGCGGACAGCTGTAACCGCGGTTGCACACGCTAGCCGGCCCTATCTCGGGCCGGATCGCCGCCGGCGACAGGCTCCACGTGCGTGTGTGCGAGCGAGCCCCATGTGCCACGAAATCAGAGCCCCTCGGCCTCGGCCGTTGGGGCAAATAATTGGGCAAGATGCTGCATTTCCAGCATTGGTTGGCGATCGCCGCTCTATCTTCTGAATCACAAATTATGCTGACGGTTCTGTATTTTTCGAGCATACAAAACTTAGGATCGGCGTCAAGCGGACATGCAGAGACGGAGCAGGTGGCTTCAACCAACACCCATCGTATCCACAATGGCCCCACGGGTCGTCACCAAGACCATCAACTTGAGCAGGCCACCAGCTAAGATCCGAGGTGTGCGATACGAATCCACTGCCACCGAGAAGAAAACTCGGGGTGGCCGACCTCGCGTGCACGTCGACATCACCTGCATTTGCAGGGGCCGACAGTCGTTGCCTCGCGAAGCGGAAGTGCAGCTGCCAGCTGGGGTTCCTCCCGCGGACTTATGACGCTCCCTCTGCTGCCCGTCGCAGCTTTGCGGCAACGAACCTCGTCGATGGTGAGGCGGCGGTCGCCGCGTTGAGAAATGCAGCAAAGCCACTCAGTGTATCAGATTAGGGAGGTTATCATACATGTACATCAATTTTGAGCTCATCAACAGAAAATGAAAATCCCTCCTGGGGATGGATGTCATGGCCCTTTTAAAAATTCCCAAAAGATCCGCTTTTAGGGAGAAGAAAGCGCCTCGCTGAGCCAATAGCAGCTGTCAAGACATTGTCGCGTCCTGGTTGGACCGGTTTTGGGGCCGGTCGTCGCTGTATGGGAGTGCTCTTGGTGCTGCCTAGAGGTTACTGGGCTACTTACACTATAATAGACTAGAAGCAAGCGAACAATACAAAAACAAAATGTAAAGTTTCTTACTACTAGACCGGTGTTGGTCCTTTTAGGCAGATTCACGACTGAGCTCACTCACTCCTAGCGGAGACCTACAAATCATCCTTGTCCACCGCGATTTAGTTCCCCCCGCGCACGTCAGCAGATCATCGGGGATTCACAGTCCCTCTCACCCCGTCCTCTTACTTCACAAATACAGCTAATTGTTCATCAAAGAGTCCTCCACGACATCCGTCCGCGATTCTCAGCGCCGCCGACGTCCTAGTATGCTCCATACCAGAGCTTGTCCTTCTCTGTCTCCCTTGACCACGAATACCCAGGAGGGGCTCTCGGAACGGTCGACCGTTCCTGAACGGCTACCACCCTTCCAGCTTGACCACGAATACCCAGGAGGGGCTCTCGGAACGGTCGACCGTTCCTGAACGGCTACCACCCTTCCAGCTTGACCACGAATACCCAGGAGGGGCTCTCGGAACGGTCGACCGTTCCTGAACGGCTACCACCCCGCTGCTCGGCATGTTTTTCACCCCTCGTACGCACTTGGGGGCGTGGCTGATCAGGACAACCGTCCATTCACCAGAAGGCATCACTTAACCGTTCTGCTTGCTCTTGTTCTTCCAACGCCTGGCACCACTCGACATAACCCTTCTGGGCCTCTTCCAAAAGAGAGCGTCCTCCAGGTCCAGATTCGTAACGTTTTCGTAGACGACTAGCTAGGCACGCCACGAGCCGCAGTCCGTTTCCCATGGCTAGCGAGGGGTTCGTGGACAACCCGCTCCTCTCAGGACCTTCTTCATAGTCGGCGAAGGCGTAGTCAACCGAGAGCGTCAAAGCCACGAGTCCAGTTGGTCCACAGCAGGCCCACTCGAGGAGTTCGTACAAGAACAAAACTCCGTAGAAGAAGGCATAGGCGAGCAAGATCCCGAAAGTACAAAGTAGTTGCCATAGCAGCCGGACCCTGGCAACCGTCTGGTGTGACTCCACGTGCGTTCCAGCGTAGTACTTACTCGAGACGCGTCAAGCGAAGGCCCAAGCTTCGGGTAAGGATACGCACCAATAATCGTAGGAGGCGTCCGCCCACTTGTAGAGGAGGCGGCCTAATCCATCATCGCGGGCCTCCCGCGCCTCCAGGACGACCATCGGAGTCGTCAGCAAGGCTTCGAACATCTTTCAGGCCTTGACTCGGAGGGGTTGGCCCTGGACGGCCGGTCCGCGGACGTAGCGGCAGTAGCGGCGGATGCAGAGCTTGGCCATCAGACCCCTCTAAATACAAAGCAACAGCGAGCTTCTTTGGTGCTGAAGCGTCAGCTCATTTCACATATTCATTTATGTCACTTCAGCCAGCACCGACTTGATGCCGCTGAGCATGTTCAGCCTAGTCAATTACACACCAAGTTAATAATTCGGTGCAAGGTCGGGAAAAGCTCGTTGTTATCGGCCCCGACGAGTTGGATGCATGGTTGTTGCGTTGTCTTCAATTTTTGGAATCTTTTTTCGATCTTTGCCAAATTGCGAAAACGAGTGGCCTCATCTCGAAGGTCACCCAGCTCATCGGTGAAGTCGTCGGGATAAAATGCTTCAGCCAGCTCAACAATTTTAGTAGCGCTCCAATTTTTGAAATTATCACGTGGACTGAACCATCCGCACAATTCCATGAGACTTAGGACTTCTCCACTAAATCGCGAATCCATTTTAGAAATCAAGTCACGAAGAATACAGTTATATACTTTGTCACGCTAGTGGGTTTCTTGGGTAGGCTGGACACCATCCCTGGAGGAGTCCGCTCCTGGAATTGCAGGCCTGCCACACCCTCGACTTCTCATTCCACGGCTATTCCACACGTCAGTTTTGTCACGAATGAGATGGATGTCGTCAATTTATATTGATTTGCAAAAGTTGACCGATGAGTTCCAAATCGATTCAAAACTTGGCGAGTTCCCATTCATAGAACTGTCATCGAGCATTTCTTTTAGTTCTTTGGATATCTGCTTCGTCATATTCACAGCTGACATGATATCCACGTCATCTTCTGCAAAAATTGGGACAGCCGATTTGATTTTCCCAATACAACGGTGAGAATCTCCATATGAAATACGAAGTCAAAAATCCACATCTTCTCTAAAATTCCTGACGTCTTTGCGCGTTTGTGGAGGCTCACACCATCGGCCACTACACATTCTAACACAGTTGTAATTTGGGTCCAAAGCACCTTGACTTTTCTTAAAGCGCGAATATGGCAATTCCACCTTGTTTTGGTTAGGCCTTCGGTAGAAGTTGGTTGATTTAAACCTCTACAAGATTCTAGATTCCTTGCTCAGGCATATTTTCCAATTCGACAGCGGCTTCATCACGAAGTTGATCTTTCCTTTTACAGGAAACACTTACAGTAGTGTGAATCCCTTGTATGGTGTCAAAGCATTGCACTACCGAGACCGTGTTCATAGTCACTGCTACTAGGACGCGACTAAGTCGATGTGCGAAACAGTGAACATAGTAGGCGCAAGGACACTGGGAGCGTAGACGTCGCTGAAGACCAGTAAAATCACCCGACATGTTAGACGCACCATCATATCCCTGGCCTCTACAGTGCGCCACAATTAATCCCCACTTCTCCAACTGCGTTATCAACCCATCGCATAGTGTCTCCGCATTTGTATCGCGAACATGGACAGTTCCAAAAAATCTTTCTCTAATAGTTCGCGTTGTAGCGCACACGAAACGAATTACGATAGCCATGTGCTCTTACTTTGCCATACAGCTTGCTTCATCTACCAGAACAGAAAATATCCATCTGCAATCTCAACCACCATCATACGCTTACGAACAGCATCAGCCGCACACTCAATCAGCTCGCGCTGAATTCGTGGCGATGTGTATAAAGCATTTTCACCAGCTACGGACATTGCGCGGGAAAAGGTTGGCACGTGCTGTGCCATGAACCGAACAATCTCAAGAGAATTGCCTTTATTTTGTGACGTATCCTGTGCATAGTTACAAAAATCAACAAAAAGTTAGTCCAGTTTTGCCATTTCTTACTTGAGAAAAAAAGACCGTGCGTATACCTTCTCGTCGCTTCCCCGAAATGCAATTTCCTGTTTTGCCAGGAGAAGGCAGATCTCGAGAATAAAAGTCACGCGCCCCCGTTTTTGTACTTGTTCACTAATCTTTTGAGAAGTCAGGGCCGCACCAACGTCATTCTGACAGGATTTGCGATTGCTGAAATCGATCACAGCTGAGTAGTGTTTCGAGCTGTTTTTTTGTCCTAACATGTTTTGCAAATCCGTTTTTTGTAGTGGCCTTTTCCCAGTTCCTATACACATATCGACGGAAGATATGGCCTGCGGACAGAATCGAAACATTGAGTGCAAGCACGGGCATTACTTATGGGCTACACTTCTGATTGGATAAAACAAATCAACAATAGGCTATCATAGGCTTTGAAAGCGTTGTGATTGGCTAAATATATTATGAACAGAAATCAGGACTTTTAGTTTTTTGCTCGAGAGTCGGATTTATAAGGATTTGTAGTAGGCCATATCTTCCGTCGATATGTGTAGCCCGTTGTAGGTTGTGCATAATATGCGAGTTGACACTATATTATAGTGTCAACTCGCTTTGCTTCGTCATTACTTCTCTGCTGAGGTAGCAGCACAAGCAATACACCGCGACGGTCGAAGGGGAGTATTCAAGCCATGAATGTTTTTCAAACCACTGGGCCTGAAAAGCACGCATACATCCGCCGATTGCACGGGCTGGGTAATGCTTGACTTGCAGTTGGTAAGGACCGAGTCGAATATAGGACTGTATAACATCACGCAGTAGCCGAGGATCGGCAATCAGCGCCTTAATGAAAAATAAATTTGGAGGTCTGTGAGTGGGATCCCGCCTAACAAAGTCTCCAGCTGAACATGCTTCGGCTCTATCAGGAATTTGGTTGGGCGAACACCATTCCAACGCTGCTTGCTCTTGTTTTTCGCGCAACGTTACAGGTTGGGGTCGTGGCCGAGGATCTGACTCAATACTGCGGGCCTTGTCGAAGTCACGGGCTCTCGACGGGGCTTCTTCACGAAGAAGGTCGTAATTTCTGACTGCTTCCTCTTTCCTTCCATTTTGGCCCTGGCTCCGCCTCTGGTCCTGTGATCTGTTTGATTTTGTTACTGGTGAGAGCTCACTCTCCTACCGCCATTGCACTCATAGCCAGTAACTCGGTCTCCAGGTGTTGAACTCCAAGTCCCCCGTCCGCCATCCTTTTCTCCGCCAATTCTGCTGCCATCCACCCCTGTGGCGCTCGTGTCGGCTCCGCAAAAGCCGACGTCCAGACGAAATTCCATATCCTGAGATCTGCGGCTTTGACAAGTTCGCCCGTGGGCCACGCATGCCGTGCCACGTAAAACAGTTCACGAATTATTATCGCTGCTGCAATCGTCGCTCGTTGCCCCATCGTGTTGGTTTTTACTTCTGCGAGTGCCAATCTGACTGTAAGCGAGTTCAGAGCCTTGGATCACGCCTCCTCGGTTGTGTCACCTGTGCCAGCGATGTGGCCTAGGTAACGAGTACTACGGATCTCTATCACTTCTCCTTGTCTATCGCTTTGATTATCTTCCTCCATTTCGTCTTCCTCGGAGCCCAGTTTGAAGGCCGCCGACTTTTTCACATTCAATTTGAGTCCAGAGACTGCCGAGAACCACCCTACTGCTGTGATTGCAACTTTCTGCATGTTCTTGTGCTCAATGAATAGAGCTGTGTCGTCAGCATACCCTGCGACACTAAGCTGCTTTTGCGGTTTTGTAGCGTCACTTTCAATACCCCTCAGTGAATCATCACCTGTTATCTCGTCATATAGTAGATCAACCGCTATGACAAACAATAGTGGATATCCTTGTCTAATTCCACTTATGTAACGGGCTTACTTAGCCCAATACTTTAGCTTACACGTGAGCGCACGTGTATGAGGAAGCGTAAGGTGTATTTAACTTAGATTAAGTATAATTGTATCCACAAGTATAACTAGATCTAAATAAAGGTACAAATAGTAGCTTTTGCGGTAAAATGAGAACTGAATTGAATGTTAACTGTGGCTTTCCTCCTAAAACTGATATCTATAAAGAGAGGTTCTGCCAACGAGTGGTTGGCAGAAACTCCGACCTAATGCTTGAGTATTACTGGTAGAAAGACCCTGATTTCTAGCCAATAGGACTGCTTCCTAATATGAATGGTGACCACACTGCGATGTGGCCCACCTGAATGTATCCACTTAGTCCGTGTTGCACTAAGGTAAGGTTAGCCGAATGTGTAGCCCCGCTACACCATCCCCCCGTTAGGACTTGATCTGCCGGTCTCGACACATCAATCCAAAGTCTTCTTCGGAGAGAACATCGTGCTCATTTCGAAATGAGCACGCCAACGACGCAGACTTCCGACGAGCTTGCTGCACCTGCAGCAAGCAACACAGTCGTCGCCAACACAGCGACGACTGCCACATCTTCAGCCTCTTCGGCGTCCGTCGTCACTTCCACAGTGACGACGTCAAGCTCCCCCAATAGTACGACCTCTGTTGGGGAGTATCACAAGACTCGTGCTCGTGGAAAAGTCACCTATGCCAACGAAGCCCTCTTCGACGGCATCGAGGACTTGAATGTCGGCAGGGATGTCGACATGGAGGAGGGCGAGGAGGAGCGAGACTCCTCGTCCACAGGGCGCAATGAAGCAAGCGTGGGGACGCGTCGTCCTCGCGAGGACGACTCGAACGCTTCGAGTTCCAAGCGCTCGCGTAGCGGCAGCGATAGGCCGCTCGCTGATGCTGGGGCGCTGTCTACGCCGCGGGGTGGAGATGACGACGACTCCACTCCGTCTACGACCGTGACGTCGCGCACTAATCCGGTGCGCGACCCGTGGATGCCGTCTCCGTGCGAGATTCAATCTCGCTACGGCAGTACCACTCCGGCCAGCCAGTACACGTTGTACACCTGCAGCGCCATCGTTGATGACGATGTCACCAAGGAGCTCGACTTTGATCCGGCGACGGATCAAAGACGTGATTATTACATCGGGCTCTTCCACGAGCTCCGATTCTACGGGAACAAGAAACATTCCCGTAAGAGTAAGGTGACAGAGTGGGAGGCACTTTGTCAAAGCTGGGGGATGTTCGTTGAGAACTTCAACAAAAATCCCTCAGGCTACCGTGAGCGAGTCCGCTCTGCGGGTGAGCGCTACGAGCGCTTCTCGAAGCGGTCCAAGATTTTGCGGCTGCACGATGGTGCAGTCGATGCGGGGATTCCGTGCGCAGTGCCGTCTGGCGTTGCGTGCGAGCGCTGCCAAGCTGGAGCAGTGCGGCTGTCCGAACGGGACCTTCTCGGGTACACTGGTATTAGTGTGCCTGTGGAGTTGAAGACATTGCGTGAGAAGTTAATCACGCAGTTGTCGTCTGAGAGTGCTGAGGGTGAGCGCAACACTCAGCCGAGGGCTGTAGGCAACTACAGCTCTCGCTCAAGTTTTACGCCCTTCGGCGGAGCTGTTGGTGGCGGGATTCGTACTCCGTCACCATTTCCGGAACGTCGCTCATCAGGACGTTCCGCGGCTCCCACGTATCGTAGTCAGGAGAGTATCCTAACCAACGAATACGAAAATGAACCGGACCTTGGGTCCGGATCTGATGATCAACGATTCGCTGGACAATCCAGCGAGTTTCCCCGCGTGCATCTCGCAACGGGGGCGGCAGCGGTGGGAAGACGCCACGGGCCGTCGCCGGCCGAGGTCTGGGATCGTTTGGAGGCGATGGAGCGCGTCCAGGCGGCTGAGCTCACCGAGATACGGCAGGAGCTGAAGCTCTTGAAGGCTCGAATCGGTCAGGCTGGGCAGACCGCTTCGAACGTCCAAGTGAGCTTGGGGACGGTCGTTGCTCGCGTGGAGCAGCGCGTTTCCGCGCTCGAGGCGAGGTTCGCGCCGAGCCACCGGGAGTAGGTGACTCGTGTTGCGAGTAACGCTTCAGCCGCCCAACGTAAAAGGTTGGGTGGAGGCGCATGCTGGACGGTATGTCTAGCGTGTACGCGTTGCCATGCTTCGCCAACACGGTGAATGGCCCGGTGAAGCGCGGGGCAAGCTTGCTTGCCCCGAAGTCGGAAACTGCATGTTTAGCTAGCTCTGTGTAGCTAACAGAATAATGAACCCACTTTGAATTCATTTGTGTTTCCTCTGCCATTGTTGTCTGCGTTCAGCTTCTGTCGATCTGCAAAAGCTGCAATAGCATCTTGCACAAACCGTATTACGGCTTGGCGGCGTTGGACAAAGTCCATTGCCTTCGAGTTGAACTCCTTGTTCACAACAGGCCCAGCCTGTGTGTGGTTGTTGTTGTTTAGAGTGTCTACGCCCGGCGTAGGCACTGAACTCTCGTCGATTGGACTACGCGCAGTCCGTGCGCGTGTCGACACAGCTGATATGTTGCTCGTATCAGCGTATTCATTCGGTTTGTTTGAAACCGGATACCCTCCCTCACTTAAGGAAGGAGCTACCGCACCGAGTACGCTCGGTACGCGTGGATGCCTCATGGTGTTCACGTAAAACGGTGAATGTCCTGTGGAGACATGCACCGAGTTGTTGATGGCACACTCTGCCATCGGCAAGCAGTCGCCCCATTGTTTGAACGAATGGGCGTAGCTCTTCAAAGCGTCAACCAAGACTCGGTTGACGCGCTCGGTTTGTCCGTCGGTCTGCGGATGGTCCGCAGTCGAAATGGACAGCTGCGTGCCAAGAAGTTCAAACGCTTCGTGCCAGAAACGCGCTGTGAAGCGCGGATCACGATCAGACACAATGTCGATCGGCATGCCATGGTGTCTAAACACCAAGTCAACAAACAGACGTGCCGTCTGCTTGGCTGTCACTTCGGCTGGTACTGCAGCAAGATGCACCATCTTGCTGAATCGGTCGACAAAGACCACAATACCAGTCCTCCGCTTGTTATCAGGCGGAAGACCAAACACAAAGTCCATTGAAATGGACTGCGAACACTCCGACGGAGTCGGTAGTGACTGAAGTGGAGCCTGCGAGAAGGCTGCAGGCTTCACGCGCTGGCAAACCTCGCAAGCACGAACGTACTTGCGTACCCACTTGTACTGGTGACTCCAATAGAAGTCACGCGTGAGAAGCAAGTATGTCTTCTCACGACCCGGATGTCCCGACGTCGGGGCATCGTGATACTCGTAAGTGATCCTGAGCTTCAGCTCATGATCGTCCGGCACGACAATGCGATCAGCATTGTCGTCGACTGCGCTGTAAAGCAGCAGTTCATTGTGTACACGATAACGGTGTACACGTGCACGGAGATGTTTCGCCAACTTCTGACGAGACTTGTCAGAAGGAGCAGCGAAGTAGTCTAGCAACTGCTTCGCGTCCGCATCGTTCGTGTATGCGGACCTCACGTCGTCCAACAAAGACGACGAGGGAGTAGACGTCCGTACGACGCCAATAGCATTGGCGTCGGCCTTGTGCACCGCATAATCAGGTCGACGCGACAACGCGTCGGCCACAACATTCAACCTTCCAGGTTTGTACTCAACCTGGAAGTTGTACTCCGCAAAGAATGAGAGCCATCTCGCCATTCTTTGTGATATGTGCGGCGACTTGATCGCCGTACGCAATGATGCGTGGTCGGTGTAGACCACGAATGGTCTACTCCCAAGTAGATGCACTCGGAACTTCGCGAGTGCATACTTCATGGCAAGGAGTTCCTTGTCATGTACCGGGTAGTTGCGCTCAGCTGGCTTCAGCTGACGCGGCTGATAATAGACCACGCGATCCCGTCCTTCGTGTTCGTGTTGCATTAGAGCGCATCCGATTGCGAAATCGGACGCGTCACACACGACGTGGAACGGACGGTCTTGGTCGGCCACCGCCAAGATCGGCGCCTCAGTCAAGCCCTGCATGACTACATCAAATGCCTGCTGACAATCAGCAGTCCAAACCCATGCAGCGTCCTTCTTTAGGAGCTACGACAACGGGCGAATCGTGCCCGCGTAGTTGCTCACGTACTTGCATAAGTACGTAGCGAGTCCAAGGAACTGCCTCAGTTCCTTGACATTGGAAGGCGTAGGCCATTCATTGATCACTCTGACCTTTCCTGGGTCAGGGCGTACGCCGTTCTTCCCTACGAGACACCCAAGGACGGGTATCTCGCTAGCCCCGAAGATGCACTTCTTCAGGTTCGCGTAGAGCTTGTGTTTGCGCATGAGCGCAAACAACCTGAGGAGATGTTCCTTGTGCATCTCCACTTCCGACTTCCCGTCCACAGCCCGGCTGTGGATGAACACATCATCGAAATAGCTCGGTGCGAAGTCGCGCACCGAGCGCAACAAGTGCATGACGCACCTGTTGAACGTCGCAGGCGCATTCTTTAGTCCCTGCGGCATTACAAGCCACTCTCAGAGCATACCGCTTGGGGGTGCTCACCGCCGTGAGAGGTATATCACTCTCACGCATGAGGATCTGATAGAATCCGTCTCTCAGATCCAGAGCACTGAAGATAGTGCTCAAAGCCATCGAATCGATGATCACATCTTTTCGTGGTATCGGCGTCTGCGCCGGTACCGTTGCGTCGTTCAGCTTGTTATAAGCATGAACGATGCGCCACCGCCCTGTGCCTTCTTGACACAGAACGTAGGCGCGCTGTGCGGGGACTTCGATTCCCGCACTTGCCCTGCCTTGCGACGACTCTCAAAGAAGTCGTCGATCGCTTTGACTTGCTCTCGCGGCAGTGGCCACTGCCACGTCACGCAATACTTCGTTCCCGGCACGAGTTCAATCTCGTGCTGTAACCCTTGTCCTGCGGCAACGCCGCAGGGATATCGTCCGGGAGTACGTCTCTGTACTCACGCAAGACCTCGTAGAAGGGGCTTGACTTCAGCGAGTCCCAGCTCTGCTCGTCGAAGCGTTCCTTCTTCGACTTGGCGCTGAGGGCGTCGACGCCCTCAGCGACGAGCTGCTTCAACTCTTCCGCTTCACACTTCATCCTCTCGACATCCGAGAGGATGCAAATCTACTCGATGCGTCCATCGTGCAGGTCGCGGGCGAAGCGCCTCCAGCTCGTGACTGGAAGCGAAGTCAACTCCGACGCCAACGTCGGAGGGTTCTCCAACTTCATTTTCTTATACTGGAGACCAGTATTCGTACGCGTCAAGACACTCAGAGTCTCGACGGTCGTCTCCAGTTCCTGTGTCTGCCCGGCAGACACTGCGAGTAGCGCCTCGGTCCCTTACTGAGACTTGCGCAGCTTTGCTCGCTTGCGCCGTTCGCTTCTTGTGCGGAACCCGGTTCCGGGCGTCTTGTGTTGTTCGGGCCCGGCCGCGGACAGATCTTCCTTTTGATCGCCGGCGGGTTCAACCCGCGGGCGCACGCAATCAAGCTCGGCTTGATTGTGTATCGCTTCTTCGTGCAGCCCGGCTGCACGTGAGCACGCAATGCGTTTCTTGTTGTCGCCGGCGGGTTCTTCCCGCGGGCGCACGCAATCAAGCCCTGCTTTATCGCGTACCGCTTCGTCGTGCAGCCCGGCTGCACGCGAGCACGCAAGCATTTCAGGTGCGGGACGTTTGCAACCGTCCGCACTGCCTGCAGCGTCGGCTCCCAGAGCCGGTGCGCTTTCTTTACCTCGACGCCTGACGGCGGAGCGTCTTTCGACGTTTGGGTCAATCGCATCAGCTCCCTGAGCTGACGCGTCCGAGTCACTGTCCTTATTAGTGACTGGCTCCTCTTGTTGAACTTGCGTGTCGACACTAATAGTCGACACGACCGCGTCACTCTTGACACTTCGAGAACCTCTCGAATCCGATCGAATCTGAGTCTTCTGATTCGACTCACATTTTCTCCCGACGACTCTCTCAGTCTTCGGTGTCCGCGCGGGGCGTCTCTCCTGGTGGGTCGCGTGCACCGCGAGGTGCACGTGCTGCGCCGACAGGGCCATCGATCACTGTCGCGCCGCTACTCCCGAAGTGCACAATCGTGCGCTTCGTCCAGTCAAACACCGGATCATGCCGTGCAAGCCACGGCCTGCCCAACACCATGTCGAACTTATCGTCTAAGTCAAGTACGATAAGCTCGTCCACGAACTTCTTCTCTCGATACGAGAAGCGTACGCGTACGACACGCTTCTCGGATCTGACAACGACACCCGTTGCCAGTCTTACTTCCAATAGACTTCGAGGTAGTTCCACTTCCTCGAAGTCAAGCCTCGCTAGGCTCTGCAGTCGAACAAAGTTGTTCGACGCATGTAACGGGCTGGTTACGGTTACGTAAGTAGGTAGACAGAGTTACATAAGTAGGTAGGAGCCACATAGCTACATACACAAAAGTTGGTACAGGCACACGGCTAGCGTGTGCACTGTTGTCATTACCTGATTGGATGGAAGTGGGGAGCCAGACCCATTTCAGCTAATCAGGCATCGACTTAGATTTGAGTGGTTCACAAAGAGAACGGGAGCCCCCGCTCCCGTTCCATAAATAAACAGAGTTAAATTTGCCCCAAACCTGACACTTGGTTCTACTATTGCGAGCTTCCTCTTGCATCTATAGTGTACGCTAGTGACGGTACTTCTTACCCCGTTACACCTGGTAACACTTGTTGGTCCTTCCAATGACCAAGTTCGAGATGAGTGAAGGCACGCCGTCGGTGGCCCCAGCGATGACGCAGGAGCACACGGCGTTTCCCCACCTCACGACTGTTGAGTGGCAAGCGCTACACCGCCTCGCGGCGGTGTCCGGAGAGTTCGTCGTCACGTCGCTGCTGAGCTCAGCGACCCCCGGCCAACAGCGCCAAGCCATCCAAGAATTCATGGAGCGCGAGCTCGCCGAAGCGAAGCGGCGAGTACCAACTCCCTCGCACTCCTCACGGAACGACGCCGTGAAGATGGAAACGTCGACCTACTCTGGCGCCGGACAAGACCGGCTCCCACTGAACCGTTGGTTCCGCGAGATCGACATCGCAATCGCTTCGAGGTTGATCGAAGCGCCGACGGCGAGAGTCAACTTCCTGTTGTCTCGCCTCTCCGGAAAGGCCAAGGAGTGGGCCCTTGGCAAGCTCGTCGTCGACCTAGACGCGTTTCCGACTCTAGAGAGTCTCAAGAGTGACCTCCGACTCGCGTTCGAGCCTCCGCAAGACGAGTCGCGCACGCGTGCGACGTTCTTTGCCCTTCGGCAGGGCAAGATGTCCATGCGCGACTACGTGCAGAAGACCCGACACCTGGTTTCGTGCATCGTCACGAACCCGATCGACGTTGCCTCTCAGGTGCACGTCTTCATCTTCGGTATGCGTGAGGGCATGACACGGTACTGCCTCACGCGAGCGGAGCCGTCGACACTCGAAGCTGCGTTCGCACTCGCGCTGCGCGAGGACTACACGGTCGCGTCCTCCTACGCGCGAGCGCTGACGCCGGACGCTCGGGCCTCCCCGCCCGAGCCCATGGAGATCGACGCCATCGCAGCCGAGTCGAGGTCGCGGTCGACCTCGACTGCACGTGGTCCAAGATTCAACAACGACAACCGCCCGCGCGACGGTCGTCCACTGGTCTGCTACCGCTGTCGCAAGTCCGGTCATCGCGCAGCGGTGTGTCGCGCGCCAGCTCCAGTCCTGGCAAGCGCTGAAGTCGTCGGCGAGGCCGACGACACGTTCCCGACCGCTCTTCCAAAAAACGGTTGGGACCAGTAGGTGCGGGGCGCCCTACAGGCTGGAACGGAGGTCCGGGCCCCCTGGTGGCAACCCGACCTCCTAGCCCCCCCCCCCGTGCTTTATGCACACTTCAATGCCACCACCACGAACGGCGACTCGAGACTGATCCTCATCAGTCTCCACGTTGCCGGCGCGGAGCGTCCGCTCCGCGCGTTGCTTGACTCCGGGGCCACGAACAACTTCATTCGTGACGACTGCCTCGCTCTCCTCCCGTCGCATGTGCGCGTGCGGGAGGGACCGGGCGAGATCGTCGTGAAGTTGGCTGACGGCAAGCCCCACCGCGCTCCGCGGCGGGCTGTGTCGTTGGCGTACGCCTTCGACGGCTTCTCTACCAACGACGACTTCTTGGTGATCGAGCTGAACTACGCCTTCGACTGCATCTTGGGGATGCCGTGGCTCGCTCGCTACCAGCCGGAGATCGACTGGTTAGCCCGTTCAGTTCGCCGACGTGTCGGCTACGACGTCAGTGAGGTGTTTACTCACCTACTCGTCGCCCCGTCGCGTCACGTCGCAGTCGTGGATCGGACATCCACGACACAGCCCCCACCACGAGAGAGCGATGACCCTCGCTGTGTGGAGTGCGCGGCCTCCGTCATTGGTCCAGTCAGCAACCCGCCCTCGCGAGCGCGCGAGGGCCTGAAGAGAGACACGGTCGAGCAGTGGCTCCCGTACGAAAACTACGCGGTCGAGCAGGGGCTCCCGCACGTGAAGAACGCGGTCGAGCAGGGGCTCCCGCACGTGAAGAATGCGGTAGAGCAGAGGCTCCCGCCTGTGCTGAACGCGGTCGAGCAGAGGTTCCCGCATGTGAAGAATGCGGTAGAGCAGCGGCTCCCGCTCGAGAATGCGACGGCCGAGCAGCGGCTCCCGTTCGCTGATGATTCCGTCGCGCAGCAGGACCTGCGCGACACCGGCATGGTCGAGACCGAGCTCCCATGCCTAGAGGAGGGTGAAGTGTCATCCAGCGAATCCTCATCCAGCGAGACTTCGGCCTCGAGCAGTGGCTCGAGGCGACTGAGGAAGTCCAAGCGCAACCGATCCGGACGCCGCCGTCTGCGCCGGAGGTCTACCGCGGTCGATCCGGCTCCGTCGAGCGAGATCCTCAACGTTGTCGAGTATTCGGAGGGCTCCCCGAATCAGGTTCGCACGATCGAGGTGGCGAATCCCCCCACCGACGCGGCGACCATCACGCGGCTTCCAGGCCTCTCCTGGAAGCATTTCCTGCGCGACCTGAAGGCCGGTGAGATCGAGCAAGTCTGTCTCCTCACTGGCTTCGACCAACCCGACGTGCTTGCCAACGCAGTCAGCGACGACACCTCGTCGTCACGACCGAAGGCGGCTGAGCCGAAGACCGTTCGCGAGGCACGCTTCGCTGCGCAGTCTTGGCAGGCCCTCCAAGACTCGAACAACCCCGTCTACTCGCTCGCACGCGAGTTCGAGGACATCTTCCCCGAGAAGATTCCGGCGGAACTTCCTGCTGAGCGAGGCGTCCGGCACGAGATCGACCTCGTGCCCGGGTCGAAGTACTGCGTGACGCGGCAGTGGCCACTGCCGCGGGATCAGGTTCAAGCCATTGATGATTTCTTCGAAGGCCGTCGCAAGGCTGGCCACGTGCGAGAGAGTATCTCTCCGCACTCGAGTCCGACGTTCTGCGTGAAGAAGGCGACTGGCGGGTGGCGCATCGTCCACGCGTTCAACAAGTTGAACGACGCCACCATCCCCGCGTAGACGCCTATCCCCCGGAAGGACATGGTCCTCGACACCATGTCAGGCAGTGTCATCTACAGCGCGATCGATCTGACAGACGGCTTCTATCAGATCCGGATGAGAGAGAGCGATATTCCTCTCACGGCCGTCAGCACTCCCAGCGGCATGCTCTGGGAGTGGCTCGTGATGCCGCAGGGTTTGAAGAACGCACCGGCCACCTTCAACAGGACGGTTTCGCATGTGCTGCGTCCGCTCCGTGCTTTTGCACCGAGCTACTTCGACGACATCTTTGTGCACAGCCGCGCTGAGGACGGCCTCAGCGCCGTCGACGTACATCTCCGGCATCTGCGCAAGGTTTTCGAGAAGATGCGCGAGAACAAGTTGTATGCAAACCTCAAGAAATGTGTATTCTGTGCGCCGGAGATTCCGGTGTTAGGCTGCTACGTTAGCAAGAGCGGCGTTCGCGCCGACCCTGAGAAGATCTCGTCGATCTGTTCTTGGCCGACGCCCAAGAACCAGACGGAGCTGCGCCAATGGCTGGGCCTCGCGAACTACCTTCACAAGTACACGAAGGATTACGCGGGCTTGATCCAGCCGATGTCATCCTTGCTGAAGAAGGACGTGGCGTGGAACTGGCGTCCTGAACACCAGGACGCATTCGATGCCGTGAAGAAGAGTCTCGCGTCTGCGCCTGTCTTGATGCTGCCCGACACGTCAAGACCCTTCCACGTGGTGTGCGACGCAAGCGACTTCGCCATCGGATGCGCCCTCATGCAGTTTGATGCTGAGGGCCGTGAGCGCGTCGAGAGTTATCAGTCACGACAGATGAAGCCGGCGGAGAAGAACTACCCTGTCCATGACAAGGAGCTCCTCGCGATGCGTTACGCTCTGATCAAATTCAGAGTGTACCTCCTCGGCGAGCAGACGTTCGCAGTCTACACGGACCACGCCTCGCTACGGACGGCGATGAAGAGCCCGCATCTCTCTCAGCGCATGGCGCGATGGCTCTCGTTCTTCGCCGAGTACAACTTCGTCGTGCATTACAAGCCGGGCAAGAACAACATTCTTGCCGACGCGTTGTCGAGACGACCCGACTACGATCCTCGGCGCTTGACGCGTCATCAGGATATCCCTGACGACGATGACGACGATGATGACTGCGCGACCTGCGTGACGCTGGGCATCAACGCCACAGTGTCAAGCCCCGTTCTGCCGCTGCGTCAGCAGATTGCTGACGCGTACGAAGAGGATGCCTTCTACGCTGCCATCAACCGGTATCTGCGTAATCCAACAGCAGACACGCTCGCCAAGTTGACGCGCCCAACGCGTGATACGATCACGCGTTATGAACTCGACGGTGATCTTCTGACGTACGCCATCGACACATTCGACACGCCGCGTGTCGTCATCCCCGCGGATGACGACCTTCGTGCTCGTCTGGTGCACGAGTACCATGATGCACCCGCCGGTGGTCATCTCGGGCGCGAGAAGAGGTTCGCGGCGCTCTCACGTGACTTCTTCTGGCCTCGCATGTACAAGTTGATACGGAAATGGGTCCGTTCCTGCGAGATCTGCCAGCGTGTGAAGCCTGCAGCGTCCAAGCAGGCTCCGCTTCGTCCGCTTCCCATCGCCACGAGCGCGTGGCGATCTGTCAGCATGGACTTCATCTTCGGCCTTTCACGTGACGCCGAAGGCCGCACCGGTGTCCTCGTCTTTGTGGATCGCTTTAGCAAGATGGTTCATCTTGCTCCAGTCGCGGCCGAAGTGACAGCCGACGAGTCGGCCGAGTTGTTCCTCGACCTGGTGTTCCGCCACCACGGCCTGCCGGAGTCCATTGTCTCGGATCGTGACCCCCGTTTCACATCCGCGTTCTGGACGCGGCTGTTTGCGCTGCTGGGCACCCGCTTGCTTATGCCCACGGCGGCCCATCCAGAGACGGATGGGCAAACGGAGCGTGTGAATCGCGTCCTCGAGGACGTATTGCGTAGCTACGCAACGTCTTTCGCCTCTTGGAGTTCCGTCCTGCCGATGGCCGAGTTTGCACTGAACAACTCGACCCACGCGTCGACAGGCCTGACGCCGTTCTTTGTAAACAACGCGCGGCACCCGCGCGTTCCGGCTCTACTGGCCGTCCGAAGTTCGAATGCAGCAGCGGTCTCCACTCTTGGTGGGGGAGGAGTGGCACCGACATCGAAGTCGGCGCAGGATTCGGGCGAACCCCCGCTGCCCCAGCCGGCCAAGCCCAACACTCGAGACGCCACAATCGAGGGCCACGCCCTTCATGGCTTGGCATACGAGGACGCCTTCGCCGTCGACGTGGCTTCGCCCGCCACGTCCGCCGTGGCTAACTTCGCCCCGGCAGCAACTCCGACGCCCATCGACTCAGCAGCAGTGTCCGAGTTCTTATTGCATCGTCAAGCCGTCACGCGGTTTGTGCGTGACGCGCTCCAAGCTGCTGTAGATCGACAGAAGGTGAATGCAGATCGACGGTGCCGGAAGAACATGTCGTCCTTCCGGCGAGGCGAGCGAGTACTTTTATCCACGGACGGCATCCGAGGCACGGCTGTGACGAACTTGGGTGCGAACAAACTCGCTCCACGCTTTATTGGACCGTTCAAGATTTTGAAGGTTATTGGTGATGCCTATACACTAGATATTCCTACTGCGATGCGACTGCACCCGACGTTTTACGTCAGGCGCCTCAAGCCCTACGTTCCTGCGACGATCCCTGCCCCGGAGGCCGAGCGTCCGCGGCCGGTGCGCAATCAGAACCGCCTTGCTGTCGACGCTGACGCCGAGTCGGCAAGGGCCCTCGCTCCTCACGCGAGGACGTCGCCGAGTGTGACACGAGCGACGCCAAGTGACGAAGCCACTTCGGCATCACGCGCCGCACCTGCTCCGATCGAGTCGCAGCAGCCTTCGCAGCCGCAGTACGCTCGCGCGCAGACTCAGCGAGGTCCTGAGCCTCTATCGCGCCGCTCCTCGCGTGATCCGCCCCCTGCTCGTTCGTCAGGCGCTCCGAGCGACGTGTCGATTCGGAGCAGCGAGACCCCTCGACAGTCGCCGAAACCGCTGAAACCACCGAAACCGGCGACCCTTCAGAGTCGTGGCTCTGAAGCGACGCCTCGACCCTACGAGACGACCTTTCGTCGAGATGGTCCGCCCCCGCTTGTCGATGCGTCAGACGCTCGGCGCTGGATTGCCGAGCGCATCGTGGATCATGAGACGCGCAGGACACGCGCAACGGGCACGGCGCCGACGTCCCGTCGGGCGCGTGCGACCGAAATGTTCTATCGGGTCGGCTGGCTTGGATTCCCGCCAGCGGAGGACACGTGGGAGCCTCGTAAGCGTCTGATGGAGGACATACCAGACGTTGTGAAGGAGTACGAGGCCACGCTCGCACTGATCTCCGACGACGACAGCTCGGAAGATGATCATGACCTCGCCATCGCTCACGAGTATTCGCGGTGTGAGTCCCCGGGCGACGACGACGCCATTGCGACCGGCATCAGTGACGAAGCTCCAGCGAACAGTCGCGACGTGAACAGTCACGACGCAAACAGTCGCGACGCGTACAGCCGCGACCCCAGCGATGACGATCACGCCGCCAGAAGTGTCGACATGGACATTTCAACAACCACGTCGTCGGCTACGAGCTCCAGGGCTCGTAGCGCCATGCTCCCTTCGGCCTGCACTTGCGTCGCGCGTGCGTGAAGACCTTGAGGACCCTTATGAAGCGCCCCGCTCGGCTGCACATTGCCGAGCGACCCCGACGGCGCAGTGGACTGAAGATAGAGCGCGCAGCGCCTCCGCTACGCGCGCCGGTCGGACAGTTCGTCTCTTCATTCACTTCCCGATGCGACAGCACTCACCGTGGTGAGTGCAACGTTGAGAAGGGGGTGATGTAACGGGCTGGTTACGGTTACGTAAGTAGGTAGACAGAGTTACATAAGTAGGTAGGAGCCACATAGCTACATACACAAAAGTAGGTACAGGCACACGGCTAGCGTGTGCACTGTTGTCCTTATCTGATTGGATGGAAGTGGGGAGCCAGACCCATTTCAGCCAATCAGGCATCGACTTAGATTTGAGTGGTTCACAAAGAGAACGGGAGCCCCCGCTCCCGTTCCATAAATAAACAGAGTTAAATTTGCCCCAAACCTGACACTTGGTTCTACTATTGCGAGCTTCCCCGTTACAACGCACCACAATCCACCAACGCACGAAGAGACTTCTCTCTCTTCGAGTTAACCTTCAGGATGACAAGGTTCGGCCTATCATCCTGTGAGAGTGACTCTCACTGGGGGCAGCAGTCTTTAATACGGCGTGTCCAATATCGACACGCTCGACTGCATCACCAGCAGGGCGCCCCGCGCCTGCTGGTTGTTCTAGTTTTTTTATTGCCCGTGGCGATATCCGGTATCGTCACGCCGGCCCTTGGCCGCCTGCACAGGCGCTGTGCATTAACGGGCGTAGTGACCGTTGTTTCCACACCGGAAACAGCGGATATTCGTTGGTCCACGACGCTGCTGAGATCCAGCAGCCGTCGCACTCGAGAGGTCCATTGGTTCGGGACCTCCCGACGGCTTTACCATCGGTCGCAGCATCGGCCGCGGGACGTTCACATGGAGCTTAGCCTGTCGCAGGCTAAACTCTTCTTGCATTACAAGAGTAATCGCAGACTCGAGAGTATTGAGTACTCTCGGAAGTGATATGTCTTCACAGGCCCATCTTTCATGCCTTTCATGAACGTGACGACCTTTGTCGCCTCGTCTATCGGGTTGGTCATGATATTCGAGACCAAGTACCGCGCCCTTTGAGCGTAAGCATTCACGTCATGCTTGCCCTGTTGCAGGTCGAGGAACTCAGCCCTCGATCTGAACTCATTCTCCGGGGGCTCAAACGCTTGTCTGAGCTCCTCCAGTGAGTCGGCGTCCGTACGCCCAACTCCTTGCTCGCCCGCCAAGGCATGACATGGCGAACGCAACCTTCGACAACGGGTCGACGATACGTCGAGCCGTAATGGCAGTGTCGACTTCGACAAGCCAACGGAGGAGAGGCTCGCCCTCCCTTCCAACATAGCTGTTCACGTGGAGTTTCAATGACTCCACGCGCGGTGTGGACGGAGTCGACACCGTAGCGCGAGCAGCGGTCTCGCGCTCTTCCTTCATGATGAAGCCTAGAGCAACACCGTGTTGCTCTGTCGGCGATAGCGTGCGTAGCATCGTCGCTACGGCCGCTTCTCCAATGACCGTCGACAGTCGTTGGAGCGCCTCCCACTCTGGATCCGCCAGGTGGAGACAGTCTTCACGTGCAACATGCGTTGCACCCGTGTTTGGGTTACCAGTGGACATACTCGTATCCACAGGCAGGTCCTCGGCCCCCGTATCGAACTTCATTCAATACGTAATTAGTCGGTCGTTGGACGGACTACAAAGTGCTACCAGGTGTAATGGGCTTACTTAGCTCAATACTTTAGCTTACACGTGAGCGCACGTGTATGAGGAAGCATAAGGTGTATTAAACTTAGATTAAGTATAATTGTATCCACAAGTATAACTAGATCTATATAAAGGTACAAATAGTAGCTTTTGCGGTAAAATGAGAACTGAATTGAATGTTAGCTGTGGATTTCCTCCTAAAACTGATATCTATAAAGAGTTCTACCAACGAGTGGTTGGCAGAAACTCCGACCTAATGCTTGAGTATTATTGGTAGAAAGACCCTGATTTCTAGCCAATAGGACTGCTTCCTAATATGAATGGTGACCACACTGCGAAGTGGCCCACCTGAATGTATCCACTTAGTGCGTGTTGCACTAAGGTGAGGTTAGCCGAATGTGTAGCCCCGCTACAACTTATTACTTCCACTGCCCTCGACAGTTTTCCATTTGCCATAAACTTCACGGTTGTGCTCGTGTGCACTGCTTCCACTATGGCGCAATATTTCGGAGGGCATCCCTTCTTGCGAAGCACCTCGAGCAGATATCTTCTGTGCAGTGAATCGTACGCTTTGGCGAAATCTAGGAGCAAGACCTGCGCCTCTGTATATTCGCCTCCTTTGTTGCAAATAGCCTATGCAGCTTCAAACATGTCAATCACCTCGTGAATAGTTCTGGCGGGAAGAAAGCCGCACTGAGTATTATGCACTAGTTTAGTGATATGCCTTCTCACCCTCCACGCTAGAATCCGAGTAAAAATCTTAAAATCTGTGTTTAGAAGCGCGATGGGCCGGTAATTGAGCGGATTGCTCCGGTCTCCACCTTTTTCCGATGCTAAAAACGAAAGCATCCACGAAAGTGGACGGCGCAGTCCCGGTATTCAGGCAGTAATTATATAATTTGTCAAGATTGGTACTAAAAGCTCACAGTAATCCAGGTACCAATCGTTGGTTATATCATCGGGACCGCATGCTTTTCCGCGTTTGCACTTTTTGATTGCCCGTTCCACCTCTTCTGCTGTTATCTCTGCGTCAATGTCTGACATATCCTCCTTTTCCATTTTAGCCCCAGCCGCCCAACATAGTCTTCGATGGACTCTCGTGCTTCAGCTGCCCCATTGAAAATGGGTTCCCAGCTGTCTGCAAGGATGTTCGCTTTGTCATGCCTGCCTCGTTGAACGGATGCATTAGCGCTTTGAAGAGTTGGAATGGCATTGCCCCCAAATTTCGTACATATTTGGCGAAAGAAGTGTTTGTAGTCGCTTCCGAACTCCACGCATTTTTGGACACCAAAATCCTCCGCCCACCGTTCTTCTCGCCTCTTGTACTAAGTGTAGTTCAGCTACAAGCGCGGTGCGAGTCCGTCTCTCCGTCCTTCGTGTCATAATCGTACTCCTCCAGTCTATTTTTGCGCCGGATTTTTTGTCTGTAACTATTAACTGTTATTCTTTTTGCTTGTTTTCTTAACTCGTTCATCTCCTTCTTGAGTTCCAGTTTGAAACAGTCTCATTCCCCTGGCCTGCTCGTGCTGCAGGTCTTCTCCATTTTTAGTCTTAATGTCTACAAGCGTTGCGTGATCATGCTAGCCATTGCCGCCTGAACATATGTTGGAGGCGGATAAATGTTTGCCTTTTCTTCGGTCTGATTGACCCCGGTGGCGTATTAACTGTTTTTCTTTTTGCCTGTTTTCTTAACTCGTTCATCTCCTTCTTGAGTTCCAGTTTGAAACAGTCTCATTCCCCTGGCCTGCTCGTGCTGCAGGTCTTCTCCATTTTTAGTCTTAATGTCTACAAGCGTTGCGTGATCATGCTAGCCATTGCCGCCTGAACATATGTTGGAGGCGGATAAATGTTTGCCTTTTCTTCGGTCTGATTGACCCCGGTGGCGTATTAACTGTTTTTCTTTTTGCCTGTTTTCTTAACTCGTTCATCTCCTTCTTGAGTTCCAGTTTGAAACAGTCTCATTCCCCTGGCCTGCTCGTGCTGCAGGTCTTCTCCATTTTTAGTCTTAATGTCTACAAGCGTTGCGTGATCATGCTAGCCATTGCCGCCTGAACATATGTTGGAGGCGGATAAATGTTTGCCTTTTCTTCGGTCTGATTGACCCCTGTGGCGGATGCAATTCTAGCAGTACTGCCCCGGGGTCTGATTTGTAGAGCACCTCTTCCACCTGCACACTTCGATCTTGCTTCTTAGCTGGAGCCCCGATGTACCAGCGATCAAGTTTGGACGTTCATATCGATACGTCTGCTGCCTTGTGTTTGTGTGTATGGGTTTTCAGCGCATAAACTTTTAATTCGTGTTATCTGTTCCCGCTGGGTATGTTGTAAAAAGTAGATGGTGTCCGCAAGTCCCAATTTATCCACAAACCGCGCCAAGTCCCGTACACCAACGTCCTCTATCGTGGATCCTCCTACTCTGTCCACCTCTCCCTGCAGTACGCAATTGAAACCCCCACCGCATATTACCTCCATGTCCTCGGGTACATCAACTTGTTGCATTTGCTGATAGAATTTCACTCGTACTGCTGGCATCGAAGGAGCGTAGATGTTGATCGGTAAATATTGTTTTCCTTCCATAGAGCCCGATACCATCATTACGTGCTCTGTCCAGTTGTCTTCACCCCATGGCTGGGCGTGCTTGAATTTTCCGTAGGGGATGAGCAAAGCTTAACGTGGACCGGTCCACGTTAAGCTTTTGCTCACTTGTTGTTTGTATGACACCATACAAATTTCAAGTCAACGAATAGTTTTCCCTGACCGGTCCAACTCTCATGCAAAGATCGTACACGCAGACATAGACACGTCAGTATGAGACTCCAATGGTGATGGGACATATGCATACTCATCTCATATACATTTTTTAGGGTTTCTGACTACCGCCACACATTTATCGCGCTCATTTCCAGAATCGCCGCGTGGAGCTCACATGCCCTTCCAGGTCAGGTGGCGGAGGGGGGGGGGGTTACGAAGATCGGCCGGAACGTGAGCTAGCCGATCTAGCTCGCATGGTCCTGGGTACGTTCGGCACAAACACGGCTGTTTGAAATAAACTTGACATGTTTGATCGGTCGTTATGTAGCGGAGCGCAGGACGCGAGAGCTGGCCGAGGCTGGATCGACACGACACCGTCAACGGACAACAATTTAACGTGTGCTGATGGCGTACGCGAAGGAAGAACTAGCAGTTTATCATGATGTGGTCATAACAATACTGCTGCAGACGGCAAGGCAAATCTAACGCAGGGATGGTTGCAGCACGAGACACGAAGGTATGACTGAGCATTGCTGTATGTACACGTTTGGGCCATTCATAATTATGTTATCCCGATATCGTGTTTAGATTATGTACAAAGCGCAGAAGACGCTGCTCACCCTCCCCCACCCCACATAATCGTTCTCGCAATATGGAGGTGTCTCCGCTCACGAGACAGCCTTTGGTGGCAAATATGAGCAGAGATCTAGTGACAAAGATATTGAAAAGTCTTCAGATGGTAAGAACATGTATGTACACGTTTAGCTATTAATCTGGTTCTTACTATTGTGCATGTGGCTTGTATCACGTATCACTTACCACAGATACGACGTAATCGCAATAACGACTTTGGCAACGCTGCCAAGACATTTGCTTCGGCCCGCGCGAGAGAAAAAAAATGACGAAGTGATGATTGGCGGCTGACCAAGCAGTCGCCATATGGGTGTCTTATGTACCGCGGTATTCGACGGCAATGGAGGGGGATTATCTAAGGTTGAATAAAGGCGAATATGGTTCCACGCCACATGCGTTACAAGCTGCATCCATGCCGTCAGGCACGTTTTTCTACTTTATACAGCCTGTACTCTCGAGTGGTCGGTTGGGATCACTCGAGTTTTTGTGTGTGCCTAAGGGGCTGGTCGCGCTGGATGGTGCTGGTTCTCGGTCCGATGCCGGTAGTTAGGTTAAGTACAAGTCTTGTAACCAGTGATGTCAGGTGCAGGTTCTGTGGCTCGGCGCTTGAGCGCAGTTCACAGAGTGAAAGACCGGCGCCAAGACGATGACCACAAGCTCCGATATGCCTGCCGCTACGCAAGAGCAACGCTTCCTCGGCTCCAGCCCTGCCGCCACGCAAGGTCAACGCCCTCTCAGATCCAGCATCTTGCTGCAAGATATCGCTGGGAACAACGATATCTGGACACGGCCATCGTCAGTGGAGAACGGCGTGCTCGGCGACATGATGCGGGCTGGTTTGGCGGCAGGACTACTGACGACTCGTGGCGGGACACAAGGACCTGTAGCCAGTGCCAACAGAAGCTCCGCCAGCTGGAACAGCGCCATCACTGGCGTCGAGGGCGACTCGAGTGGCAGGACCGCAAGCCCCGCTGGCATCGGAGAGGCTAGCGGCGTCGATGAGACGACCATGACCGCCATGCTCGTTGATAGTATGGCTGCGGCACGTGCAGCCGCTGATGCGGCCACATCGGATCCAGTCTCTCTAGCCGCGGCTAGAGGAAAGAAGACAGCGAAACGAGCTGCAGGCTCGGCGAAAAAGACGACCGGAGTACTTGAGTGGACCGAACCAATGGTCAATGACCTCATGAATCTTCGGTACGACACTCTCACCGACCGCTTCGCAAAGTTGAAAAACAATGCAAGTCTCAGAGAAGCCTGGTTGTTGCTCGCTTCAGAAATTAGCGAGCGACAGCAGCAGGTTTTACTGACGGAGCAGTGCAAGAACAAGGTTTGATATTTATTTAATCTAGTGTGAATGCATGATGAATAAGCCTTAACAGTTTGTTTTATTATGAACAGTTGAAGTGGCTAAAGCGCAAATTGGATGCGGACTTGCGTTCAACGGGGAATGAGGATGTTGAAGTTGCTGAGCCGCCAGGACTGGACCTGATGCTGGAGTTCCGGGTTGAGTGGGCTATACCTTATGTTAAAAAAAATGTTTTGATCTCACACTTACATTCTAAGTTGCATATATATTAGGTCGACTGGAATGAATTGAAAAACGCTTGGTGACAGCACTGCTGAAGGTGCACCGGCATTTTCGGACGAGGAGGCTGATAGTGATTTATATGCACCTGGGGAGTCACCCGGAGACAGAGGACGTAAGCAGAAAAAAAGGAAGACGATTGGGGACAGTTTCTAGATCGGGATGCAGACTATGGCTGACGGCTTCCAAACCATGCCAGCTGCAATGGCGCCATATTCTAGCGGCTCGGTAGACGCGTCGATTGCCATGATGATCGATGACCGCTTCAAGGCGCTTATGCAGCGCCAAGACGAGCAGTTGCAGCAGATGAAGATGCAGAACCAGCCCCTGGCCGAACCCATCACAGCGCTGCAGAACAAGTAGGTTAACAAAAGCGATATCACTAGATCGAGCACTAAACAGCGACACAAATACAACTGTGGACAAATTTAACTTTTAATACTACGATTTATACAAATAGTGAAGCAATGTCATTGCGCTTTTGCATCCCCATCTTGGTTCGTAGGTTCTTGTCGTGTCGTACAGGCGGAATAGCTTCTGCATCGTCAGCACTTGAGGTTTCTTGTGCCGACGAAGTAATTGGTGCACTGCCATGTAGATCAATCAAAAGATTGTGGAGAACCAAACATGCAACGATGATTCTTACCGACACAGTGCGCGCGCGTTCCTCTAGTGCATTTTTCAAAATGCGGAATCTCTCTTTCAAAAGTCCGAATGCACCCTCGATTACCATACGAGTAGACGATAGGTTGAAGTTGAAGCAAGCTTGTTTTACAAATAATGCGCCACCTTCATCGAGCTCGTTGTATGGAGTCATAACCGAAGGTAATATCCCATAACCGGAATCGGCTAGTACATGATGACCCTGAGGAAGTAGGCGGGCAATATTGAGGCCAAAACTTGAATGCTTGAAAATCTCGGCATCGCTCCAAGATCCAGGGCGGATGTCAAAAGATATAAATCTTTTACGATGATCACACACAGCTTGGACATTCACGGAGGGGTAACCTAACATAATGGAATTACAAAATAGATGTCAGTACAGTTTATAATAAAAAATGAATTTTTAAAGTTACCTTTGCGATTGTACCAGCCCTCGTACCCACACGGACGTCTTAAGACAAAGAGGGTTCTGTGGCGAAGTCGGTGACAACTTTTTACCGCCCAGGTGTATAGTGCTCTCGTGCTACCCTCGATGGGACCTGTTCCCTCCTTTCCAAAAGTAAAACTTCCAGGAGGAGAACAGGCGGGTATACCTCCAAACGAGAAACCTCGTTTGGAGTTGGCGTGTGTACCTTGCGTAATCCCCTTTTGGGCCGTTTATCTTCAGCGGACCGGATTCCACCTAGTGAGAATATTGTTAATATATGGGTATAGAAAATATAAGAGTACTGAGCGTGGACGTATCTCCGAACGACGCTCATACAGTTAGTGAGAAGTAGTGATCTACCAACCAGATCCACCCCCAGAGTAGAGATAACCAATCCCAAATATACAGAATACAAATACAAACAACTACCCGTCACTTATTCTTTTGGACCCTCGGACGGTGGGTCAACACTCCAGTCAAATAGGGTTATCCGCTTGGAAGGCACTGGTCAACCTCCAAACGAACCCTTACCAATAATCTTCTCTTCGACTCACGCACCACCTCCGTTTGGAGGAAAATAGACAGACCTAATACACAGTCCTATCACACAGTAATCTATCAATAATTCCAGGGGCCGATCACTAACAAACCTCCTAGACTGCAGTTAATATGGAATGGATAAAGCTCCTCTGCGAAAGAGTGTACTTCCCAACTAATAATATGGAATAGCAACGGATCACTCCCGGTGTGCGAGCCCGGGTCCCCGTCCTAAATGTGACTTGACCTTTTTTGGGTGAGAATCCCCACACGTCCCCTGGCACGGTCGGTGTGTCTGAAAGTTGACGGTCGGGCAGTCAGACCTCCGGGGGCGGTCCCTAAAAAACGCGGTAGGCTGCTGTCCTCTAGTCTCAGGCGATATTCGCCTCGCTCCCGTGCTCGGAATTACGATGCACTTGCGGGTCTTGAGGCAAAACGGATTCTGTTATTAATGGTTATCTTGGTTTCTCTCTCTCTCTTTCTTTTCTCTTGGCTAGAAGATCTCTGCTAGATTTCTGCTTGCGTTCTGGGCGTCGATCTTCGACACACACCCTTCTTTTATCTTGATTTTTGTATGGGGCGCGTCCCAGCTTCAACCTTGGCGCGCGTAATCGTCCTACGCGTCGGGTCCGCATCCTCGCACGTGGGTGTGACTCAGTGGGTGACAGTGGTACATAAGTACCACACTTCGCTCCGGACATATCTTGAGATCTGACTTGACTTGGACTTTGTATGGTGACTCATCTTGGAGCATCACCCTCTTCGTGACTTCGTTCTGTGACTCCCCCTCCTGTGGAACATCACGTCACGGCTTGACTCTTGGACTTCTTCTTCTGGAACATCACGTCACAGCTTGACTTCTTGGACTTCTTCTTTCTCGACTCTTGGACTCTTCACTCCTCTTGGACATCTCGACTCCTGGACTCTTCACTCCTCTTGGACTTCCGGACTCACTTCACAGCTGACTCTTGGACTCCTGACTGACTCGACTCTTGGACTCCCCCATTATCGACTCTTGGATTCTCGCTTGCACTTCGACTCTGGGACTCCTTGATCCCATGTCGTCCGGAGTTCACTTGTTCTCTGGGTCCTATTATAGCATACGCAGGTTCCCAGATCCGAGCGCGCAGGGCTTGGCAATTTTGGTTCAGTCACTTCGTGTCAGTTCCATCCATTGCTCCACAACATAATGGAAACCCTCGCTGCCTACGAAAACCCTCGACAACGTACTCTCAATCTTCCGCAGATTCAGGTAGTCGAATTCAAGTAGAACGCATCCCATTAAGAATGCTCACTACAGCATTTACATTTACAATACACCATGCTTTTGACACGCCCAGCGCTTGCGCTGTTTCTCTAAACCCACCACTTGATCACTTGATCCTAAAAGAAACATGTGACGAGGTACGCTCGAATCTCAGGCCCAGCAGACCTACCGCTCGGCCGCCGCACCCCCCCCCCCCCCCCCCCGCACCCATCAAGATGGATGGTGATTGGAGGAAATGTGACCAGCTGGTTATGTGACAACTCGACTCCGCCGACTCGTCCCCACCATGACTGGTAGCTCAACGAGAAAACCCGTTCGCTGAGTCATCGGACTCTCAGCAGAGCCCCGTTGACTCTTAGAAGAGGATATTGAAGGACTCTGAGTCATTTCGAGGTTCAGCGGAGTCTCTCTCGGTCCATGAAGACTCAGCGTGGTGGTAGTAGGCGTTTGGAGACACTTCAGTTGGCGACTCAGCGGAAGCTCAGAGGCCCAGAAGTGATGAGAGCGATGGGGGCTGGGAACAGTCGCTGCGAAGAGGCGGTCATCAATTGATGACTGACCACAAATCAGGCTCAACCCATGTCCGAACCCATATGACACACCGTCTCGTCCCCGTGACGCGCACCCTTCGACCAATCAGAAGCATGGAGTGAGGGATAATCACGGGTCTGCCGACATGTAATCACGAGTCTGCCGACATGTGATCAGAAGCTTGCTGGCATGTGATCACGGGATTGCTGACGTCACGGGTGACTTTATCGAAGCCCAGCCAATCGCTGAGCTCGGATCCGAGGTTCCTGAAAGCTAGGACAACGCTGAAGAGCCGCTCGCCAAGGGGACTGCAGGCCGCTCGCCATAATATCTTTCTGCCTTTGTTTGGGTGCGCTCCGAAGGAAGCCGAGCGCCCTCCTTGATAGGTCTTTGTTTGCATGGGTAAAGTATTAATCAGAATCGAATTTGCCCCGAAGGCCGCAGTGCTAAGTGTGTTGCTGTGGAAGAGGGTGTCTCAGGAGACTCCAGCCAAAACTCAAGCCCCGTCTAGACCTTGTGAGTGTACCTCGGTGTGAAGGGGTGCTCATTTGGCTATTTCATTTCATTACACGTCGACAGGTCGAACTAGGCGACTGCACTCAGCGTGTATTTCATATTTTCGGGTAGAAGGTGATCTACTCTGAGGTTTAGGCAGAGCAACATCTGGGATAGTGGTTCTCAGTGTTGTTGGAAGGAATTCATGTGGCGCTGAGCCTGGGATTGTGGTTCTCAGCTCAGCCGTTTTGTCTACGTCAAGGCGTGGTGCGCGGAAGTCCCAGGGCGCAGAGGCGAGAACCCTGGATCAAGACAGGCTCATCCCGAGCCAATTCTCGGAGCCACCCTAGGTCGGGGGGCGAGTGAGGACCTGTGTACGCGGTGCTCAACCTGAGTGCCGCGCAGAAGTCCCAGGGCGCAGAGGCGAGAACCCTGGATCAAGACCGGTTCAGCTCGAGCCAACTCTAGGAGCCACCCTAGGTCGGGGGGCGAGTGAAGACCTGTGTACGCGGCTCTCAGCTGGAGCCACGCGGAGGAAGAGGAGAAGCAAGGGAGACTGGGTCTGCAGTCTCGGAAGGAGCAGACAAGTGTGGGGAAGTCGTGTCTACATTAAGGGGAAAAACCCCGGGGCAAATCGGGTCAAGACACGTGCGAGCGGAGGCCTATTAAGCGGGGAGCCGGCTTCGTTTGGAGAACATCCAAGGACGACTGGACAAGGAACAAATGGACGTGGTTGGCTGACGTCTGGGCCCAAAGCGTAGCCCCAGCAAGAACCGTCAAGGGGATCGCAAGGGAGGCGCACACGCCGCATCAAGCCAAGAGTCCGAGTTCGGAGGTGTCGACCGAGTCTTCGTCGAGTCCAGCTGAGGTCATTTAGCTGAGACTCTGAGACTATGAGACCCCTGAGTTTGGACCCAAGGTTTGCTGATTCAAGTTTAGCTCAAGGTATATTCTGGACGCTGGGAAGTTGCCCGCACCTCACCACCACTGGTGCGCGTGCCCGGATCAGGATACGACTTTGGACGGACTAGAGTCAACTATGTCGACTAAGCCAAGTCCAAGTGCGTCAAAGAGAAAAGGTGGGAAGACCGAGTCTTCGCTTCGGCGGAGCCTGCGTGTTGCTGGATTGCCGGCTGAGATGGAGCCGAAGGAAGCTGAGAAGCCCGAACCAAGTCATTCGACTTCGAGAGTCTCAGCACCCAGCGCTGAGGTGAACGCGTCACGACCAAGTGAAGCTGAACCAAGCGCTGGACCCGAAGCTCCCCCACGGCCGGAAAGATGTTGTGTCGTCACTAAATTCGCCCGAGATGAAGCCGTCTGGGGTCGGCCAAGGTGACGAAGCGGGTGCTCAACCGAGTACCCGAAGTGATGAGAGTCGGAGCCAAGTTATGCCCATTGAGCACCAGAATATTACGCATCAAGATGAATTGAAGGCTTCGACAGCGATTCCCAGACTCTCAAGTGCTAACCCGGAGCCAACTGCTGCGAATTCTCGCGGTAGCCAAGTCGAGGGTGGTACACTGAGCTTACTGGGGAGTCGAGAGTTGCAAGCGAGAGAACCAAGTCATACTTGGTCTGGGACGGACCCTGTTCGATTCAACTATGCCCCAGGAGCTGGTTATATCGGTTCGACAAGTGGTGGAGCCTGGTCAAGCTCACTTTAGCCAGACCAGCGACCATTCCAACGGCTGAGAGGCGTTCCGGAGGGTGCAGAAGCTCAAAATGTGAGTTTAACTCACCCGTCTGAGATGACTGAAGTTGAGATGATCGCGTATGGCCGATCCCAGCTCGAGCTATGGATGTCTCTCCCTCCTGGAACGGTACATCCAGTGGATGTAGCGTATGCGCCGCGTCACGAGGGATATGACCTCTGGGGTTTCATACGAGCGGCTGGCGCCACCGCTAGACACCTAATGTCGGTGACGCGGTCTCCCGCAGCTCGGTGGCTGAACATTTTTAATGCCGAACGTCGCCGGATCCCAGTGGGGTCTGACCTCAAAGCGGTCCAGGTCTCGTTGGGACTGATGCCGCCGCTCGCGTGTGTCGCCCTGCTGCAGACTATGTTATATGAAGCCGGGTATGAGTTCCGGAACCAAGTCCCAGCCTGGCACACATTATCGGAAGTGTCAGGAGTATCTGAATCCCAGATCAGGATGGAGGTTGAGCGTATCGGACATTTTATCCGAGCTGAATTGACTGCTTGGAAGTATGCAGTAGGATCGACGCCATACTACGTTCGCTTGTCTTCAGACCCACAGCTGACCATTTCAGCCCAGACGAATGAGTCCCGAGCTGGTTTCGTATTGGGCAAAGATGGAGACGCTATCATGGATGAGGACACTCAGCTGTTTCTGGGGCCCGAGGTAGTCATGCGACTTCGGCTTACCGGCCTCAGACCCAGAAGCCCTGCTTCGAGCCTTGAGGAAGAACCTGCACGCAAACGTCCATTGTTGATAAGGTCCTCGGCGGGAGGCTTTATTCCGAGTTGGCGTGATTCCAGCGATGCTGCGTCCGAAAATCGACCTGAAGCCGTGAGTGATTCAGTGCCCAGCATGGTGGGCGCCGGTCCCAACTCCGATCTCTCCCTGATGGCGACGGATGAAAGTGGAAACCTGTCATACAGTTCCTCAGGTTCGTCTCTGATGTCAGTCACGGATTATATGCTTGGAATAGGGGCGCATCGCCCAATGTCAACTGCTACAGTAATGCGTGGATCGATGACAGGAGTCGCCCGGAGTCCATTTCCGGGAATGACGATCTCTATTACACCAGATCAGCCCCAACCTAGTGCCCCTCAAGCAAGAGTGGAATCAAGAACCTCTATGGCTGATCATCCGGCTCAGATCCCGCTGCCTGGCAGTCCGGAGTCTAAGCGGACGGCCGAATGGCGACCAGGAGATCCCGATACGAGACCTGACCTGGGACCAACCCCGTCAGCGATTCGTTCTAACATGGAAAATCTTCGCTTTGCTGCCGCGGCTCAGGAAAGAGCGGAGCTGGCAATCGAACGAGTAGCCCAGTTGAAAGAAGCTGCCTGGGCCCGTTTCAACGCTGAACAAAACCATCGAGAAGTATCCGATGGCTCGTTTACATGCCACACTGGATGACAACCGGAGAGAGCAGACTAAGCTCCGCGAAGAGCATCAGAGATTACAAGCTGCGAACATTCAAAGGTCTGAAGCTCAACGAACGGCTCAGACTGAGCAGCGTAAGCAGCTCGAAGCTTTGGAGAAATTAGCTGAACAGCGAGTGGTTGCTGAATCCAAGAAACGCAACGAGGACGAAGCTCGAGCCCAGTACCTTCTGGGAGTGCAAAAGAAACTTCAGGAGGCTGAGATCAGAGCCAAACAGGAGGAATTACAGAGGACTCACGACGAGAGAGCAGCTAAAGCACGAGCCAAGCATGACGCAGAATTGCTGAGATTAAGAGAAGAACACGCCCAAGCACAAGCAACGCATGAGCTAGCTGTAGCTGAACGTGAGGAAAAGCTTAGGCAGCTTCAAGCTGATCAAGAACAGTTTCGTTATCAAGCAAGCTCGCGGACTCAAAGGAGTCACCTGACCAGTTCACTGAATCCCTCCCGAACCTCAGCTGAATTGTCCGTGATCTCAACCGTGATCGACCCAGTCTTAGCGAGACTTGACAGGCTGACGGATGTCATACATCAGATGGTGCAGACGAATCAACGTCACGTTGAGCCCGCTGACTCGCATGATAAACCCACTCAAGCTCAAAGTTCACCCCGGAGTAGTCGAACCAAGGCGTCGACCCGGACCTCAACGTCAGCATCAAAACGAAGCAGCAAAACCCGAACGACGAGATCTAAGAAGCCCGACGATGATGATTGGGGGTCGGACAGCTCGAGCTCGAGCGACTCCTCCCAGGATGAGCTTGAAGGCCAGTTTGGCACTGCAGCTCAGACCAAGAACTCGGATACTAGCTCAGGAACTCGAATCGTGGTCCAAGCTATGATTCCCCGCGATGCCCTCGAGAAGTTTGACGAACGAGGGCCGCTCGATGACCGTGTCAATTGGTGGGAGCGTTTCATGTATTACGCTACCATGGCCCCGTGGGATGAGAAGACCCGGATAGTCCACCTGAGAATGAGACTCTCCGGTTCGTTGAAGGACTGGTGTGCCCAACTCCCCAACTCAACCCGCTCAGATTGGAAGAAGTTGTCTCATGTGTTTAAGAAGGAATGGTGTCGGAGCATCGGGTCGAAAGCTGAGAGATATTATGCGATGGAGCTTCGTGACTCGGAAACCCCTCGGATGTTCTTGTATCGGCTCAACCGAGCCCACAAGAAAGCTGATATAGCCTTCGAGAAACCAACTACAGAACGAGAGGCTCACATCCGACGTTTCATCAAAGCATTGAGTGACACTCGTCTGAGAACGACTTTACAAGGACAGCGTTTTGACACACTGAGCGAATTGAAAGAGACCCTGAAACGAATCGAAGCCCTACGACAGGATGAACGTCACGAAGATCGAGACTACCAACAGATGAAAAGTCCGGCGCAGAATTTACAGTTCGGTAGATTCAAACCCCAGCCACGACGTGCTGAAGGTCGAGCTTTCTTAGCTGAGAGTGGAATCGCTGATAGCGATGCTGAACGACACGCCCACTTCACTGATGAGACTCCATCTCGATACGAGGAGGAGTTTAAAGTCGAACAGAACCATCATGCTCTGAGAGCTGAGACTTCCGAACCCCCGTCAAACCCAGCAACGACATTATCTGGAACTGAGCTTAAGTTCTCGGCCGCGGTGACTGAAGAAGACATATTCCTGGTTGCTGAGCGCCTGGCATGGAAGCCAAAAGCAGATACACCACCGTACGGGAGAGGGACGCTCCCGCGCGAAGAATTCAAGTGTAGCGAATGCGGGAGCAAACGCCACAACGCTGAAAATTGCTGGAGTAAACTCATCTGTGGTCGCTGTCATGACGAAGGCCATTCCACTCAGTATTGCAGACGTCAGGCATGTTCGAAGTGCGGCGAGTATCATCGTTGGGGTTGTGTGACATGTGGGCGGCACTCAAAGCAGTACGCGAGACTATCCGTGCTGGGGGTTCTCTCGAGGGCATTGATCCTGCGATTATTCGGTAACTGCCGGATAGCTCGGAGCCCGAGACGCCGTTAAACCACTAGGCTCGCTGGTTAGGGAACCAGTACGTGACGAACCGAAGTCCCAAGCGTTGTGTGCATTTGCATATGTGGGCCCAGCCCTTCCATGTTGGCACAACGATAACCCCAAATGTATGAATTCATCTGATGAAGCTTGCGTTTTTTCTGGTACGGCCGAAGTTGATGACCTGAGCTCAGAGCCGGAGTTTGAGAACCATCTTGAATTCGCTCTGACTTATGGTGAACGCTATGGTGGGGTACGCGTACTTTGGTTGGAGAAAAACGCGATATGGCAATGGTGGACGGAGCAAGTTTCAATCACCGAACTCAGATCCTGCTGGACACGGGAGCTACGACGAGTATAATAAGCTTAGACCTTGCACGTAGGTTGAAGCTCAAGCTCGGTCGTGGTCACCGACTCCGAGTCGTGGGATTCGGGGATGTCCCGACGTATGCCACCGCCCAAGCGAAAATCAAGTTGACGCTCGGTATCCGAGTAGTTTACGTGATGAACGTCTGGGTGGGCAACATTGGAGCAGGTTTGGACTGTTTGCTGGAAATGGATTTCATGGTGGCTGCTGGAGTGCGAATCTGTGCCCGCGAAGGGGTAATTCGACTCCCAGATGAAGCATCGCTGCTGTTGGTTGGAGGTCCCGAGATCGACCATGTCGGACTGGAAGTAGATGTAACCTTGACTGAGTCAGTATGGCTCCAGCCAGGAAGATCAATGACCCTTCCAGTCAAATATTATCAAGCCAAACCAGACAAAGTTCAGGAATGGGCTAGACGAGGTGATCAGTGGGTTACGCAATTTATCTACGGGCCAGGAAAGAAACCGAGAGCAGTCAAAGTGGTGAATGTTTCCGACCGAGTGGCTAGCCTGAATCAAAATTCAGTGGTAGCCTGCCTGGTCGAGAAAGGATATCTGCCCCTGGGAGAACATTTCGCCAGACCCAAGTTTCAGAAGTATACAGAATGGGCTGCGCTAGCTTACGAAGCTGAGCCTTCCGCTGGTTATCGAAAGCTAGAAGAATTAATTGCGCGACAAGCTGCGCTCAGAGGCCCACCTGCAGTGGAAAGACCAACATACACCTGGCCCAAGAAGTTGTTGTTGACTAAACGAACACCCGGTAAGGGAGGTGTTGAGTCTGGTAAGGCTGAACCTCAAGCTTCAGCATACTTAGTGGACACACTCCCTCGTGACGATTCGATGAAAGAAACAAATCCGGCTAGTCGAAGTGAATCAACACGCAACGAGCAGCTTACTTCTCCGGGAAACCCGTTCACAACAAGTGCGCTTCCTGAGTCTCCCAGTCTGTTCGAACCCCGAGCAGGGGTCAGTGAGGTGGGAGATGAAGACAAAGATGACACGACCAATGATGAATCTGAGTCAGAAGTCGAGTCAAGAATGGTCGGAGGAGGTGTTGCCGCTCAGGACGCTCAGAAGGAATTGGCCACTGTTTTCAAGGCTGAGCCAGTCGATTTCGTAGCTGAGCCGGTCTCCCGCCTGAAGGAGTCCCTCGCACGATGTATGCGGCTAGAAATTGATTTCTCTGATAAACAAGAAGCTACGGTATACCTCCACGAGGGCGCTGAGCTGTTGAACTATCTGAGAAATCAGTTAGCTGCACTCCCCGAGCTGAAGGATCTCAGTCCGAAAGCCGATCTGACCACGGCTGACATCGGAGAATCTGGAGTGACTACTAGCGAAATGGAAGCTCAGGTCCAACCGATTTTAGAGAAACATCATGCTAGTTTCTTGGGAGATGGGAATGCGGTTCCGGCTCCAGCCAGAGGCGTAGTCTGTGACTTGGACGTGGGGGACGCTAAACCGGTAGCTCAGAGGTCTAGTAGACCCATTAGACCTCAGCATCTCCGAAAAGTCTACGAACTGCTTGAAAAGCTAGTTCAGACCAAGTTGGTCGAATACTCCGATTCCGACTGGGCTTCGCCGATCGTCATTGTGATGAAGAAAAATGGAGTGGATATCCGATTTTGTATCGACTATCGACTAGTGAACCAGCTGATCAAGCTCATGCATTACCCCTTACCTTTGATTGACGATCTGTTGATTGGGTTTGAGAGTACAATGTGGTTCCTGAGTTTGGATATGGCCAGTGGTTTCTGGGCGGTGCCGATGACACTGAGAGCGAAGCATATCTCAGCTTTTATCTGTCCGCTCGGACACTTCCAGTGGACTAGGATGCCTTTCGGATTGAAGAATGCCCCGTTAATCTATCAGCAGATGCTAGACAACTGTCTGTGGGGATTCGTCTCCCAGCTTCTGAAGAGGCTCAGGTTGATGCGGATGTGCTGGAATTTTTGGGAATTCACGTTGGAGACTCAGTCGAAGAGGATTTATCCACTTTAACTGATAGTATGACAGTATTTCAGGGGAATATCTCAGCCCCGCCTCAGCTGAACCCAGTTCTGGGACGAAGCTCATACATCGATGATATCGCGTACGGAGCAGAGACGTGGGATCAACTATGCATCGATCTGGATCGACTTTTGTATCGCTTGAGGTATTGGGGAATTTCGGTGAGTCTACCTAAGAGTGAATTTGGCAAGAAGACGATTTCGTATCTGTCTCATGAAATTGGAGCTGAAGGAATCCGAGCCAAGCCAAAGATTGCCAAAGGCGTGAAAGACTTGCCATTCCCGTCGACGCTAAAAGGAGTGCAGTCATTCTTGGGGAGTCTGAACTACTACAATAAGTTCATCGAAGATCTCCCGCAGCAGTTATTTACGAGTTGATGGATGAACAGATGGCAGACATCTCAGCCGAGCTAAGGAAGCCTTCGAAGTGCTGAAACGGAAAATAGTGTCGACTCCTCTGCTTAGACACCCTGACTCAGAGAAGCCGTTCGTCATCATCATTCACGCTAATCCATGGGCCGCATGTGCAGTTTTTGGGCCAAGAATATGATGGAGTCATTTTCCCAGGTCGTTTCACAGGGAGAGTGCTGCACGATCAAGAGCTCCGATCTCACCCGGCTGAAAAAGAAGTGGTGGCGTTGACTCGGGTTCTCCGAGTGTTCTATACGATGCTAGTCGGAACCAAGTTGATCAAAGTCTACACTCGACATTCAGTCCTGAAATGGATATTCAAGTCAAGGTCTCTCGAAGGGCGTTGCGAACAATGGGCGGTGCGATTGGCTCCCTGGCCTCTAGAGATTCACAAAATCCAGCGAGATGAAGGTGGTTTAGCGGCGATTATGGGAGCCGGTATTACTCCCCGAGATAAGCTCGATCAACTGGCCGAGAATCTCATCCCAGCCAAGGGACAAGTTGTTCGAGCTCCACCTATAAGGCTAGAGATGCTGGAAGCCGACTACGAAGGCTGGCTCCTCAGTTTCGATGGCGCGGCCAAGATGTCATATCGACGGGGCTTGGCCGGCTGCATTTTATGGAAGTTACCTTCATGGGATGTGGTCGAAACCAGAGGGTTTCATTTTGAAGACGCCACAGTCAATGAAACTGAGTATCATGGGTTAATTGAAGGAACCAAGATGGCTCTGGCTAGAGGAATCTTGGATGTAGTGATGGTCGGGGATTCCCGAATTGCTATTCAACAAGCTCAAGGGCATATCCTATGTTTGAATCCAAGACTCCAGCTCCTGCTCAATGAGTTTGAGGAATTACGCCAGAAATTCAGATCGGTAAAATTAGTTCACGTCAAACGAGAGTTCAATGCTGCCGCTGATTATCTGACGTCAAAGACCCTGGTAGCCCGAGAGGCAGTCACCTTGGATAATCCTGTAGAGTTAGCTCAGTTGAAAAAGCTGCTGAACCGCATCGCAGAGAAATTAGTTCGAGAACCGCATCTTGCAGCTGAGAGTGAGCTCAGTGGTTTGGCCGAAGTAAAATCAGAGATTGTACCTGAGCCTGAGTCACTTACTCAAGCGGCTAGTCCTCTTTCGCCGGACGCTAAGATATTTGTGGTCACCCGAAATCGGGCACGAGCTGAGGAAGATGCGGCAGAAGAAGACAGGGATGAGCCCCAGAACGGAGAAGTAACGTCTGGAGAAGGAGTCACTAGATTTTCCCCTGAAACTGCAACCCCGACTATGGCCATTGCTGAGAGATGGCGTCGTATTTTAGCTCATCAAGAATCTGGGCTCTGGATCAGAAAACTCCGTGATTACTTGAGAGGAAATCTGACCGAGCTGTCCTCCGCTGAAGCCGAAGATGTAGCTAAGATTGCAAATCAGTTCGTCTTGGATTCTCGAGGCGCCCTGTATTATCTGAGTCGAGCCACACCGAGTCGCCCACGAGATCCAGCCGACACTTTGAGTTCCTCGATCGCTCCAAGCCGATCTGCTACATCTGAATCATGAAGATTTTCAAGGTGCCCATCAAGGTATTACCCGGACGTTTGAAAGGCTGCACCGAGAATATTATTGGCCCGGAATGTACGCTGATGTGGAGCGTTTTGTCAAAGAATGCGTAGATTGCGTAACTGCTAAAGGAGCTCCATCCAATCCCGGTCCGTCACCTGGAAATATTCTAGCGACTAGACCGTTTGAGGCAGTTTCTATGGATTTCGTGACTCATCTACCTAAGTCGGGCCGTGGAAATGTTTTCCTGCTGTTGTTCCAGTGCATGTTCTCAGGCTTCGTGATCTGTAAACCGATGAGCTCGACTACAGCCCAGGAGGTAGCAGAAGCTTACATGGAACGGGTATTTCAGCGTTTTGGTGCTAGCGAGATGATTTGCCACGATCGCGATCCTAGATTCATGAGCGAAGTGTTTGCGAAATTTCGCGAGATGTTGGGAAGCCGACAGAGAGCCACTCTAGCATATCGACCTCAGGCCAATGTACGACAAGAGAGATTGGTCCAAACTGTGATCCGAGCCGTTCGAGCCTATGTGTCTGAACCCGATCAGAGTGACTGGGACGACCAAGTGGAGAAGTTGATGTGGGCGTTGAACACGTCCTTTGATGCCACTCGCCTCGATACCCCATTCTACTTGGTTCATAGTTGGGAACCTCAGAGTACGGTATCAGCTATGCTTGGCCCTCGACCGACTGGTCTGGACCAGAAAACTGCCTATGAGTGGCGCCGAGGAGTCCAGCGTCAATATGAGTACGCTCAAGCCTGGGCAAAGGATCTCCAAGCTCAGGCTAAAGCTAAACGCTCCGAAGCGCAGACCAAGATCTGGCAGGAATTGTCTGAGAGGCTCAAGAAGGGTTTCGCAGTTGGCGATGCAGTCTGGTTGTACCTAGCTCGGGTCCAACCCGGGTTGACCAAGAAATTCGCTCATCTGTGGCACGGCCCGTTTCACATCTTAGAGACTTCGGACGATTCCAGATGTAAGCTGAATAGGCTGAAGCCGAGAGCCCTATTCCCAGATCGCCCGACGGAAGAGATAGAAGTGGCTGAGGAAAATGATTTCGATGCTGCTCTGCTGGCCGAAGATGTAGACAGCCCGGATAAAGCTCAGAGTGAATATGAGGTTGAGAGTATCCAAGATGTCCGCTGGGTTAAGCGAACTCGCACTTCGAAGCGGGTCCGAGAATATCTGGTGGAGTGGAAGGGATACACTGAAACGGATTGGCTGCCTATGTCCCAACTAAATTGTGGAGCACTGCTTTACGAATTCAACCAAAGTGCCAAAGCACAAGCACGTTTCCGCGCTATGCAAGCTGGGGATGAGCTACTTGAGCCTGAAACTCAGTAGCGAACCCGGGTTGATATAAAAGAGAGATGTGCGCGTGTGTGTGGTATTTTATATGAGAAGTTATTTGTAAAAGTCTGTGTTATCAAGAAGTTTAAGTGGACGGTTCGAAAGTGAAGTTGCGCACCAGAGAGAAAGAAAGGACATTGACGACTTCGAATGAGATGAAATCCAAGACCAAATCAGAAGCAAAGAGATCAAATGTATTGTTATGCAGCAAGTTCAGCTAAGCAAACGACTTGGAGAACGACTGAAGCTTACTTCCTCTTCTTCTTGCTGACCGCGGCCAAAACAGCCACCAAGGTGTCCTCGTCGTACTTGGAACTGGGAAGGAGCAGGTTGTCGAGCTGCTCCGTTTCGCTCATCAACTGGTTGCGAAGCAGAGCAGGAGCCAGCTTCAGGAACGCATCTTCGGATTGACGAGTGACCCATTGAGTCCGAGCTGGCTCCAGCTCGTCGACGGTGGCAAGCTGGTCTTGTAGGGAAATCTGAAGCTCAGGGTCCCGAGTAATCCAGTAGCAGGGGTTCTGAGGGACCACCCACAGACCCAGCTCGAACCAGATTCGGTCACTGTAACCCGTCGTCTTCTCCACCTCAGCCATCATTCTCTTGCAGTGGTTGTTGAAATCAGAGTGCCGATCTTTGTGATCGCGATACATGTCTGCTAGTTCAGGGATGGCTCGGAGTTCTTGAGTACGATAGTAGTCGAAATCGGGGTCCATAGTCACCCAGTGGTAACGCTCCCAGTATTCACGACGCCAACGACTCATAAAGTCCAAGACGAGCTTGATTACCTCGGCCATCTCGGAAGATATCTCGCTGAACTTGAAGAAGGCCAAAGTGGAAATTCGTTGCTGCCACATGTCATCCCACGGGCAAGTCTGAGTCAACTCCCAGTACTCGATTGGAACCCAGCGGATGTGGAGATGCTGCAGCAGCGGCTGAACTGGCATGTAACTGGGAAAACCCATGGTCTGGCGGTTGAGAGCTTGTACCTTGATTCCGTAGTGGCACCAGCTACCCTTCTTAGGCGGCTCGATCACGCCGTCATCTGAGAGGGGAGCGGGAAGCTTGGCTTTAGGACGACTGGTAGACCCCGCTGAACTCTGAGTCGAAGTCTTAGCGACCTTGGTTGCCGAACCTTTGCCCACTGAACCAGAGCCCCTGGGACGTTTACCGCTCGCACCTGATTGAGAGCGAGCTGACGCTGAGCCCGAAGACGCCGCAGTTTTGCCGTAGTACGTCTTGTCGAACTTGTCATCATCCTCGTCGTCATCAGAAGAATGAAGCCAACTCAGGCTGCTGTCAGGAGAACCAGGCGCTGGTTTTATCGGCAACGGCTCCCAGCATTCAGGGACATCAGTCATCGCCGAGTCTTCGAGCCTCTCTTAAGCAGCGTGGTAATACCCCTCTGGGACGTAAATCGTCCACGGAGTCCGACCCAGAGCCTGCCAGTAAATTGCAGAAACCAACATGTCTACCAGTGCCCGTTTCCCGAATCGATCATGGAGCATGCGGTTCTTACGGGCTTCCGCTACAGCATCCCAGAACGACTCGCCAGCAAGCAAAAGCTCTCGAAGATCAGCCCGAATATTATCCCATGAGAACGGAGCGGGGACCGCACGCTGAGCGCAAACCAGTGACACCTGATCAGGAGACCGTTTCAACGCCCGAACTTTCATCTGTCTGAGAGTGCTTGGCCTGAGTTGCAGCCGCAAGCGATCTGACAGACGCATCAGCCGAGTCCCTCGGGGGGGCTGGGTGCAGACTTCGTCAAATCAATAGGGTCCGGATCTGTTTGATTTCCCTCCGTGCCCTGTGAAATGCTGCCTTTTGAAGGCGAACCAGTCAAGGAGAGTCGTCGGGCTTGACAAACGGGTTTATCTCGAAACGCGATGGTGGACTTGGGAGTAGTCGGGACAGTCGACGACGGAGTCATTCGCTGAGCTGGTCTGGTTGTAGGTGGAGTAGATGATTGGGAACCCGCGGACTGAGAGCTGGACTGCGGATCAGCTTGCAATACGTATGGACCCACGTCGTCTGTATCCACATCTGTCGCGGGGACCTGGATCGATGTTCGGAAAGCCGGTGGAATTGGAGATCCGTCTCGGAAAAGTCGCAGCAACTGATGAAGTCGTTTCCAATGACCTCCCAATGTCACGCCTCCAGCGATGAAATCCATCAACTTGTCTCGCGAAAAGGCACTGGTCGACGATAATCGAGCTTCCAGATCCCCGACGTGTTGAAGGGTGGCATCATATTTGTGCTGCAGCTCAGCGAAGTTGTTGGTTACCATCAGGAGCTGATCCTGCAGGTCAGACTTCTCTGAGCTGAGTCGACCGGCCACACTCCTCAATTGATTCACTTCAGACTTCAGAGTGTCTGCCTCGGTCAGTGTGGCAGCGGCTGGCGGCTGTTGCTGAGACCGAGAACGCTCGGCCGCCAATGACTGAGTTGTGACGGCATGTGCGTCGCGCTCCTTATTCAGCGCACTCACCAGACCCGTATATTCAGCCCGGGGCATGGAGATCAGCGCCCGAGAATCCGCCTGAGTGGTGGGCTGAGCCTCCAAAGCCAAGATGAGCTGCGTAGCCAACTGCAGCAAGCGAGTAAAGTTCATGACACGAGCTGCGAAACCCTCCACATCGTAGCAGCGGATCAGTGCCAACATCTCCCGCTCGGCAGCCAGACGGACGTGCGCGTCAGAAAAATTGACGGGCCGCAGCGGATTGGCTTGGAGGAGTTCGGCGTCGGCACTGCCAAGAGCATGCAATCTGGTCAACTCTTCTTCGGAGAAGTGAGAGACTGGGGCGGAGTGAGCAAGCCGGTCTGGCACGCCCACCAGTCTCTCCACGCCGAATGTCGTAGATGGACGCAGGCACCTGGACGACGGAGGGCGCAGGCAACACGCCAGCACCAATTCTCGGTACAGGTCGTGTTAGAGTCCCCAACGCGGGCGTATACTGCACGACTGAAGCCATCTGTACCGTCGAGGAGGTGAGCGGAGTGACCGCGCTCCCACCAGCAGCTGCAGAAGTGCGGCGGGCATCGGAGTGAGCGGCGCAGAAGTCCCTGACACCGCCAGTGGCGTACTGGTGGCCGCTGGCAGTATGAGAGACCTCCCCGCTCCGCTTGATGTGGCGATGGCACTACTGGGTCCGGAAGTGGCGGTGGGTGAGCTGTTGGAGGTGGCCGACGGCACATTAGACGTGGTGGCTACGCTTGCGGAGCTGCCCACGTCCGTAGACACCACCTGAGGCAGTGACGCCGGCTTGCACGATGTCCATAGTGGTGGTGGGTTGAACGGGCGCTACGAGAGCCGCGGGAGTGCCTTGTAGCGTCGGCGCTTGCCCACCGTCGCCGGAAGTAGAGGCGGAGGGCTGCTTTGCACCAGCGAGGTTGTCAGACATTAGCTTGGGTACGGTGCGGACGAACTGCGAGTGTGGTCGCAGTCTGGGCTGTGAAGCCGCTGAGTGCTGAGGGAGAATGACCCACAGATTCGGCAAAAGTTGACGGGGACGGGACGGGGCGATTGACGGCATCCTCGATTATGAGAGCCGAGATCAAGTCGCGGTTGAACTCGTTGACCCCGGGTCTCATAAGGGATGGTTGTGACGAGGTACGCTCGAATCTCAGGCCCAGCAGACCTTTCGCTCGGCCGCCGTACCCCCCCCCCCCCCCCCCGCCGCACCCATCAAGATGGATGGTGATTGGAGGAAATGTGACCAGCTGGCTATGTGACAACTCGACTCCGCCGACTCGTCCCCACCATGACTGGTAGCTCAGCGAGAAAACCCGTTCGCTGAGTCATCGGACTCTCAGCAGAGCCCCGTTGACTCTCAGAAGAGGATATTGAAGGACACTCTGAGTCATTTCGAGGTTCAGCGGAGTCTCTCTCGGTCCATGAAGACTCAGCGTGGTGGTAGTGGGCGTTTGGAGACACTTCAGTTGGCGACTCAGCGGAAGCTCAGAGGCTCAGAAGTGATGAGAGCGATGGGGGCTGGGAACAGTCGCTGCGAAGAGGCGGTCATCAATTGATGACTGACCACAAATCAGGCTCAACCCATGTCCGAACCCATATGACACACCGTCTCGTCCCCGTGACGCGCACCCTTCGACCAATCAGAAGCATGGAGTGAGGGATAATCACGGGTCTGCCGACATGTAATCACGAGTCTGCCGACATGTGATCAGAAGCTTGCTGACATGTGATCACGGGATTGCTGACATCACGGGTGGCTTTAACGAAGCCCAGCCAATCGCTGAGCTCGGATCCGAGTGGAGGCACTGAGCACCGCAGGTTCCTGAAAGCTAGGACAACGCTGAAGAGCCGCTCGCCAAGGGGACTGCAGGCCGCTCGCCATAATATCTTTCTGTCTTTGTTTGGGTGCGCTCCGAAGGAAGCCGAGCGGCCCCCCTTGATAGGTCTTTGTTTGCATGTGTAAAGTATTAATCAGAATCGAATTTGCCCCGAAGGCCGCAGTGCTAAGTGTGTTGCTGTCGAAGAGGGTGTCTCAGGACACTCCAACCAAACTCAAGCCCCATATAGACCTTGTCAGTGTACCTCGGTGTGAAGGGGTACTCATTTGGCTATTTCATTTCATTACACGTCGACAGGTCGAACTTGGCGACTGCACTCAGCGTGTATTTCATATTTTCGGGTAGAAGGTGGTCTACTCTGAGGTTTAGGCAGAGCAGCATCTGGGATAGTGGTTCTCAGTGTTGTTGGAAGGAATTCGTGTGGCGCTGAGCCTGGGATAGTGGTTCTCAGCTCAGCCGTTTCGTCTACGTCAAGACGTGGCCCAGGGCGCAGAGGCGAGAACCCTGGATCAAGACAGGCTCATCCCGAGCCAATTCTCGGAGCCACCCGAGGTCGGGGGGGGGGGGGGGCGAGTGAGGACCTGTGTACGCGGTGCTCAACCTGAGTGCCGCGCAGAATTCCCAGGGCGCAGAGGCGAGAACCCTGGATCAAGACCGGCTCAGCTCGAGCCAACTCTCGGAGCCACCCTAGGTCGGGGGGCGAGTGAAGACCTGTGTACGCGGCTCTCAGCTGGAGCCGCCCGGAGGAAGAGGAGAAGCAAGGGAGGCTGGGTCTGCAGTCTCGGAAGGAGCAGACAAGTGGACGCCTGCCATAAATGCATTAAACGACCGCCTTATCTGCAGCAGATATGACGAGGCATATGCCGGTCATAAATCTCGGGAGGCCCAGATATGGTCGCGATAAACTGCCCTACCCCTAGATATATGTCGTGTAGCCATCTTACCGTTTTATCTCGCTATTTGTATACTTTATGTCGACCATCACTCTGGCGACTTATTGCCTAGCTTATATGCATCTTGCCGACAAGTTGAAGTTGCTCTCACTTTCGAAATCGCCTCTGAACCCGCGAAGACACCCGGCCACAGCCAGCTCAAAGGTGCGTTCGACTGTATATGGACGGGCTTGTGATGAATGGTGGCTAATGCGGTGACCTGATGCAGAACCAATGGTCCACCTTATGCACTCGTCCATCCACTGGAGGCTGCGCTGTATCGACGACAGCTCCAGCGAGGAGAACACGCCGCCTAACGTGCTGCAGACGGCTGCCGAGCAAGGCTGCCCCAGCAGTGCCGAAGTCGCGTCGAGCTCAACAGGCACGGCGACGCCTCCGTGGCTGTCCCCGGAGAAGACCAAGCGCCGCTCCAAGTCCGCCACGAACCCGCCGCCGAGTCCAACCCCGGAGACGCCGCCTCGTCCGGGTGTGCGCGCGTGCGCCAGCCCAACCACTTCCTCACCCGTGCTCTGGGGACGCCCCCACGGTCGCCAGTGCGCACCAAGACGAGCAAGACTCGCCACCCCCGTCAAGGACGGCAAGAACGCCGTCAAGCTGCCTCCCTATATGCGCGCCAGCGCTCGGCGCCTCACAACGCGCATCTCCCCGCTGCTACTGGCCGAGAACACCGCGCTCGTGACGTCGCTGTCGCCGGCCGAGACCACCGCGCTCATGACGCTGCTACCACCGACCAAGGACTCCGCGCTCGTGACGTCGCTGTCGCCGGCCGAGACCACCGCGCTCGTGACGCTGCTGCCGCCGACCAAGGACTCCGCGCTCGTCACACCGAACAAGGCCGTCAAGTTCGTCACGGTGCCGCCGCTGACCAAGGCCGCCAAGCTCGTCGCGCCGAGGTGGAGCCAGCGCCTCAAGTGTCTCGACCGCCACGTGCAGCATTGCTGGCATCTCGACCAGGCGACGTGTTCGTGCTGGCGCGGTGGCCTTACGCCGTCGCGCACTTGCGCGACCAGTTTAATCCGCTGGCCGCCGTCCTCCCCGCGGTGCCGCACTTTGGATCGTGTGGCTGCTGGGATCGCTGTCGGGCAGACAGCTGCCGCAACGCGCTCGTGAACATCTATTGCAACGTGAACTGCTGCCCTTATGAGGGCAAGTGCGGCAACTGGCTGGGCGAGTCGAGCAAGGTCTTTCTCGGGCGCAACTTGCGCACCTGTCAACTGGGCGTCGTCGCCGCCGAGGACATTAGCGCCGGCGAGGTGCTGGGCCAGTATCTTGGCGAGGTTGAGCACGTGAGCGCGGCACGCGCGAATCGGACACGTAATGGAGGGTACCGCCTCATGATGAAAACGCGCCCCGAGAATCCGTCGTATCCGGTTTGTGCAGCGATCAACGTCGAGGGCATGGGCGGGCTCATGCGGTTCCTGAACCACTCGTGCAGACCCGCGGCCGAGTTCAAGGAGGTGGCCAACCACCGCCGTACTACCGTGGTGGTGGCGACCACGCAGGACATTCGGTGCGGTGAGGAGGTGACTGTGGACTATGGTGATGACCTTTGGTTTGTCTGCCGCTGTCAGCAGGACGGGTGCCGCCACCGCGACATTCAGGATGAACAAGACCCATAAGGAGAGAGTGAAGACGCGCGTAGGAGCGGTAGGTCACTACGTAGGAGCGAGTGTTGTGCATGTAGGAACGGATGAATGCATGAAGGATGACCAAAAGAGCGTTGTGAGTTGATTCATGTTAGGTGATGAGCAGCAACTTAGAAGTCAAAACTCCAACGTGAGCGTCCCACCCGACGGCAGATGAAGTGCGTTTTGGCGCCAAGATGGAGCGCCTTCGAATATTTCAAGTGACTTGTGTGTAGCAGGTTGCCTTTGCGCGCGCAGATTTCGCGCGCTCGACGTTGAAGCTACTCGAAAGCAGCATCCGCGAGCCTCAAAGCCGAACTGGTGGCAGCGAGAGCTTGCCCTCGACAGCGCCGCTGCCGCTGCTCGGCTCGATCGACTCTCTCACTTCGCCTTTTGCCTCGCACCGCGCAGCCCTCCACTCCAAGCACGCCCTCCGCGCCACCTCCAAGCTTCTACCAAGCTCTTCGTCCCGGTACGCTACCCCACACGCTGCCACCTACGTCGCACTGCTCGCTGACTGACACTACTTGCATGCATGTGTACTTAGATGGTTAAGCACTCCGGCAGCACCAACTACACCGCAGTCGACATCGACCGACTCTTGTCGCTCATCGAGCAAGCGCTCCCGCTTGGCAAAGATGAGTGGGAGCGTCTTGCTGCGTCTTTCAACGCCAATCGGACTCGAGGAGCACCCGAGCGCGACTTCGAGAGCTTGCGACGCAAGTTCAAGGTGCTCTACAGCACTCGAAAGCCGACCGGAGTGCAAACCATGCCCCCGAACATCAAGAGGGCGAAAGAGATCAAGATAGCCATCGACGAGAAGGCTAACGTGATCGAGCTGGACGACGAGGCCGACGACGAAGAGCGTCCCGTGGAGCCGGACTTCTGCTTGGAGGTCGACCCCGACGAGAGCTTCTTCGGAGACGGCGAAGACGTGCACCTCGGTAGCAACACGGCCGCTGGTGGGGCGGTCACGGAAGGGTCTTTCGGCACCGACGAGTCCGTCATGACCGAGTCGGTTGCGTCCAGTCGCTCGTCCAACCTTGGTGAGTTCCAGGAGCTCTTGGCGTCACCGCTGGTCCCCGAAGGTGCGGGCGACGCTGCTCGCACGCCGCGACCAGCGCCTCGGAAGGCCCGCACGACCGCCCACTAAAGCCTGGCTACGAATGCATCACAGCAACTGCAGCAGCAGTCGGCCCGAGCGCTCGCCTCTCGCCGCGAAGCGGACAAGTACCCCAAGCTGCAGAACTACTCGAATCGTTTGGGAGGCCAGGACCTCTCAACGTTTCGGGACACCATCGGCGTCAAGCGCGCCAGCGAGGACGACAAAGAGACCCAAGAGGCCAGCTTTGGCGAAGCGAATTCGCGCCATGCGAACGACTACGGCGCTCAAAACGAAGCTCTCCGGCATCGAGGCCGCGACCAGCAACATGGGTGGAGGTCTCCTTGAGATGCTCCTCCTCCTTCGTGAGGAGAACGAGGGGAAGGCCGAGGAACGCCGCTTGGTCGAGGAGAAGCGCCACCGTGAAGGTGTCATCGCCCCAGAAGCGCGCCTTCGTGCAGAGAAGGCAGAGGCCGATGAGCGCCGCCGCCAAGAGAAGATTGAACGCGAGGATCGCGCTCGTCGTAACCGCGACGAAGCGCGTGCGCGCACGCAGGAGCTCGTCATGCTCATCGATGCGCTGAAGAAGAACTCGTAAGTGAGTGAGGACTCGATGACCAGAAGATGTTGCGCAAGCACTCGGAGTGGAGTGCATTCATCACGTAGTAGTAGTGTTCTTACACATCTAAGCCAAAGCCAAATCAAACAGCATCTTTACATGTAACGAACACGTGTCCATGCTTTCCTTCTTCGCCATAAAACTTTACTGAAGTCAACAGAGGTACAAACAACTCAAGCATCTACAAACACTACAACAGCGCCTACAAGTTAGTTCACTAAACAAAGTCATCATAGCAGCTCACCAGCTCAAGAAAATATATTGATTCAAAACAGAAACGAATGGCTCGCTTTGAAAAACAATGACTTAGCTCAGTTGCGACAGCATCTCCATGTCGCCCGCAAATGTGGTGCGGATCTGGGAGATCCCCACGGTGCGAACTCGGAAGTTCGCCATACGGAACAGGTTGTTGAGGCGCAGTCCTCGGAGCTCGGGGTCGTACGGCAGCGGCAGATTGAGCCGACTGTATACCTTCTGCACGCTACCCATGCCCCACTCCGCCGCCTGGCGCACGGCGGTGATGGCGTTGTGGAGGGTTCGTGCAGAGGCTCTCAGTGATGGTAGGATGCGGTCCAAATCGCCGTCCTTGAGCGGAGTGAGGATGCGTCCAGCCATGGACGTCGAACACGGGAACGCCGAGTCGGACACGACGTTCATGCGCGTGTCCGGGCAGTACTTCGGGTCGATCAGCTTCATCCGGAAGCCAAGCGACGTGTCCGAGTCGTTCCACGACCCCGGACAGTTGTGGCGGCTCCAGATAATGCACCCATCCGCCGCAAAGCAAATGGTGCCTGTCACAAAGACAGAGTGAAGCCACCCGTTATACATTGCGTTCTGCAAGTCAGCATTAGAAGGTTGCTGTACCTGCAACACGTAGGTAGCAAACCGCATTAGCGTTGCGCATAGTAACACATACATACAACATGCTTCATCTCTGAGCTCGCACCTTGAAGTTCTTACCGTCGATGAAGCCGAAGGTATGCTGCAGCAGCGGCTCACGGGCTTCGACGAGCTTCGCGAGCTCCGTTTGCCGCCCTGGTGACGGCCAGGAGATCCGCGCCGGTGCGTAGCCGGTGAGCGCCTTGGCCAGCGCCTCCTCCCCACGGCGCAGCACGCGCGATAGCGTGGCCGGGGGCACGCCGAACAACATGCAGAGCGTGCTTTGCTCCATGAAGCCGACGTAGAAAGACAGCACCAGCCCGAGTACTTGGTGTTGGTAGCGCAGCTTTGACTGGCGGACACGCGCCGCAAGAAAGCGGCGCGTGACCGCAAGAAAGCGGATGTAGTAGAAACCGACGAACCTCCGTAGCAGCTGGTGGAAGGCTGGCCTGTAGCACAGACTCTAATTAGAAGAAGGTTTGCAAAGATAACTCGACGAATACAAGTACCTTGTGAGGCTCGTCGTGTTGATGAAGTTGGTGTCAGTGCCATCGTGGTAGAGTATCATCCACGCCGAGCTGCACGGCGCGTCCAGGCACTGGGTGGTGAGGTAGTGGCGGCTCCGCATGGCGACGCGCCACGCCTCCTCCACCAGCAAATTGTACACCTCGCGTCGCACCTCGCCCACAGCCTTGCCTTGCTTCAGGAAGGTCCTGGTCAGCACCAGCAGGGCGCCAATCTCCTCGCTCGCCATCCTCAGCCACTTGCGCTCGCCGCGCACAAAATCGAAAGTGGCGAAATCTGGAAGGATGGCGGCCGATTTGCAGCCACTACGTTGTCCGGGTCGAAGTGACGGGTACACTTTGAACTGTCTGCAATCTGCAAGTGCAGCCACCTGATTTAGGACAGTATGAGTAGGACGTAGATGGCCATTTGTGGTGACGCATTCGAGCGATAAGTCGACTGATATCTTTTTTAAGACCGCCTTATCTGCTGCATATAAGGCGGTCGTTTAATGCATTTATGGCAGGCGTCCAGTGTGTAGAAGTCGTGTCTACATTAAGGGGAAAAACCCCGGGGCAAATCGGGTCAAGACACGTGCGAGCGAAGGCCTGTTAAGCGGGGGGCCGGCTTCGTTTGGAGAACATCCAAGGACGACTGGACAAGGAACAAGTGGACGTGGTTGGCTGACGTCTGGGATCAAAGCGTAGCCCCAGCAAGAACCGTCAAGGGGATCGCAAGGGAGGCGTACACGCCGCGTCAAGCCAAGAGTCCGAGTTCGGAGGTGTCGACCGAGTCTTCGTCGAGTCCAGCTGAGGTCATTCAGCTGAGACTCTGAGTGTAACGGGCTGGTTACGGTTACGTAAGTAGGTAGACAGAGTTACATAAGTAGGTAGGAGCCTCATGGCTACATACACAAAAGTAGGTACAGGCACACGGCTAGCGTGTGTACTGTTGTCATTACCTGATTGGATGGAAGTGGGGAGCCAGACCCATTTCAGCCAATCAGGCATCGACTTAGATTTGAGTGGTTCACAAAGAGAACGGGAGCCCCCGCTCCCGTTCCATAAATAAACAGAGTTAAATTTGCCCCAAACCTGACACTTGGTTCTACTATTGCGAGCTTTCTCTTGCATCTATAGTGTACGCTAGTGACGGTACTTCTTACCCCGTTACACTGAGACTCTGAGACCCCTAAGTTTGGTCCCAACGTTTGCTGATTCAAGTTTAGCTCAAGGTATATTCTGGACGCTGGGAAGTTGCCCGCACCTCACCACAAACAACGTACAAGCTACTGCCCTTTCAAAACTATATTTTTTGTAGGGCCTAGCGGGAAAAATACACGAAGCTTGTTACACAGCAGTAGATATGTCGTTTGCGAGCAGCGCAAGTGACGGTAAAACCACGCATTATAGCACTCTTCATATAACATCGACTCAAATGCAGCAGACCCATCTAAAGTAAAAATATTCATACCAACACTTCGATGCATCATAAAGGTACAGGCAAATGCTACGCTCGCAACAACAGTCTGAACTGTAAGCGCAGCAATATGGGGTGGGGAGGGCATCGGCTCGGCTTGAGATTGTAAATGTTAGTGACTGGCGTCAAAAACCCAAGAACCACCACGGCGATGTAGTTCTCTGGTTCCCAAACCAATCCTAACCCAGATACGTTTTAGCCATTAAAATTCGATGCGAGCCCTAACCCACCTTGTCGCACCACCAGCCAGCGCGACCAACCCCTAAGTTCTCTTATCGTCGCGAGCGCGTGCTGCTGAGCAACCTCAAGCGCAGCTGCGCTCCCGCGTGCGCGCGCACAATGCGCTGCAGCAGCAGAAGGGCGCGGCCGACGAGGCCACGCTGGTCTTCAACTGCAAGCACAACCTCATCCAGTTCATGGTGGCCACGTGCGCCAAGACCACGTTCCTGTCAGCCTCCGAGCTCATCTACGAGGAGGAGGGCTACGAGGACGACGAGGACCTGTCGCGCGTGTTAGTGGGGGGGGGGGTAAAGTGGCGTTCTATTTTAGTAATTATTGTTTTCCTATAGAAGCCTGATATGTAGTAAGACGTTCTAACAAAGAGTCCGTCTGTCGGGTTGTTACTGTGGCTTCACCTCTTGGAAGGCGGCCGAAAGCTTTGTCGAGATAGGTCTGGGTCGTGCTAGATGTGCAGTTGCTTGGAAAATAGTATACTGTTGAGGTTTTCATCTTGGCCAGGAATTTCGCTGCAGTAAGTGACGACCGTAGTGGTTTGACCCATTGAACCGCAAAGAATTTGTCGAGTGCGTTATCCGTCGGTGGCGTATCAGTGTTCTGGTGTTGAGCGGATTCAATGCTGTTAATATGGAGAATTATCTTGGTCGGGTCTGTCGTCTTGACGATAATCGCGAGTACTTGGTTCAGAAAGTATGTCGTAGTATTCCTTCACTTGGTGTGTGATTCGAGAAGAAGGCTGCCGGCTGCACACAGCTCCCAGACATTCTCTTCTCCAAGACGGTAAGCAAGCCAACCACCAGATTTCATTCCTTGTTGTTTAGTGATGTGGTATCGAAGCATCCACATATCGGGTTTTATCGGTGCAGTTGTCGTAGTCGTTGACATCATAATACGGTGGCATACTTCTAAGCAGTGACCTCTGATTCGAGTTGCTGGATGTGCTTTCCATCCGCTGGCTACTGCCATCACTTGAAATGCCCCAGCAGCCCATACTATGCGTGCCGTATCATCAACGGGGGGTTGTATATCCTTGAATACGAGCTCATTTCGGAGACGCCACAGCAGCACCATATCAACCAGATCGTGGCCATGGCTTCACCGTGCAGAGCTGTCCATCTTGTGATGCATTGTTGAGCGCTGACTAGATAGCTTCTTGAAGTAGGTGGAGCTCGCCGTGCTGCAAGAAATGGTTGTAGTTGTTCTCTGTCGCTCGGTTTGCTCGAGTAGCCAAGCCAGTGGTCGATCCATTTCTTCCAAGCAAATTGTGCTTTCTCGCAGTCCCAAATTATATGATCTATCGTTTCTTGTTCTGTATGGCATGTAGGTTCCGGACACTGTCGCGCGTGTTAGTCGGTTGTGGCCTCCAGGATTGACGTGAAAGTTCCGTGATCGCCGTCTTGAAGATGTTCATTGTGAGGGACCAGCGCGCGAGTGTGTCAGGTGCCTTGGAGAGAATAACTTGGATGGCGGTTTGGTCACGGCAGATGAAGTCAGCGTCGTCCGCGTGCACCCCCATTTTCTCTAGGAGCGCATGAGGCACGTCTAGTTCACGTACTAAATCACGAAGTGCTGCCTCTAAATAAACTACAAACAAAACAGGTGAGAGAGAGTCGCCTTGGGGCGTTCCGGTGTTGCTGACGAACGGGTCCAGCGTCCAGCGGCCTGAGTGGAGAGCCAGCGTCGTGTCGGCGAGTAGGAGTCGAATGAGTCGGATATCGGCGTTGGACAGGAATGTTCGGAGTACGTCGGGTAGCTTGTGGCGGTCGATAGTGTCGAATGCTCGTGATAGGTCGATACCGAGAACATGAATGCGCTCTTGGTAGCGTTGAACGCTTGTGCAGAGCCATCGGTGTGTCCAGACAGCGGTGTTGCGGTACTTGCGGAAGACGCACTGGTGTGGTGAGAGAAACTGCTTCACTGCTGGTGAAATCATGTTCAGGACTAGGATAGAAACAGCTTTGCGTATGCTGTTGAGCAGAACGATTGGGCGGAGGCTGGAGCACTCACCGCGCGGCTTGTTGGACTTGGGGAGGCACGGTAAGGTACCTTTGCCTAGTTCGAGCGGTTGTCCCCGCTTGAAGCTCTTGTTGACGAGATCGGCCAGGTGAGGAGCGAGAGCTTCCGCTCCATCCTTGAGTAGCTTGCCAGGGATGTCGTCGGGCCCGGACGCGCGTCTGTTGTTGAGTCGGCGGAGCGCAGTCGTGAACTCGGTGGTCGTTATCGGGCTGTCGAGGTCACGTGCCTCAAGGTCGGGTTGGATAGGGAGTCTTGTCGGGATCGATAACTGTTCTTGGGAGTGAGAGCGCACTAGGTTGTTAGTTGTGGGTTCGTGCAGTATATACTTACCTGTATCGTCGTGGAGTAGCAGGGGGTGCGCTCGGGTGCGCGTTATCGCGCGGACGGCTTTGAACATTTGGGCTGTGAGGCTAAGGTTCTCGATGAGCTTGATCTGCTCTGTTTGCCAGGTCTCGGCACCGAAGCTGGATTTGAGGCATGATGGCGTTCCGTTCTTGCCAAAGTGCCCACGTGGATGCTTGGTGGTCGTGGTAGATACGGATCTGCAGCGCACGTTGCCGCTCGGAGAGAGCGGCGAGGACAGGGTGATCATACCGTTTCGATCTAGATGGTGCTGTGTTGTCGCCGATGGGGGCTTCTGCTGTGTCGTGGATGAGGTCCATGAGGCCGTTCCATTGCTGTGCGGCCGGGGTTTCATTCGTGGGGCGGATGGCGGCTTTGAGCACTTTGGTATACTTGTCTTGGATGGCGTCGTCGTAGGTGAGTCGGTCTCGTGCAATATGAAGGCTCCGAGCTGCTTCTGGGCGTCGCGGAAATCGAAGTCTACGTGCTTGGGTGAGAACAAAGTCGGCCGTCACTAACTTGTGGTCCGAAGCCGTTGTGGTTCCACCCCACGACTGGACATCCATACAAAAGCGTCGGCAGTTTTGCTGGCAGAGGATGTAGTCGATCTGGTTGAAAACGTGGTAGTCAGTGCGGCGCTAGCACCAGGTCGTCTTGTGTGTTGCTCGCTTACAAAAGTTAGTTGCAAAGAGATGTTAAGTCAGACAAAATATAGCGAGCGCATGGCCATTGCGATTGCGGATGCCGCGTGCGTGATGGCCCATGAACGGGTCCCCAGGTGATCGGCGCCCGAGTTTGGCGTTAAAATCACCCGTAATGATGGTGAAATCACGGCGCGCAAACTGGTCGAGAAGTGACCGGAGGCTACCGTAGAAGCTGTTAATGTCAGTCAGGGGTCGCCCGCTATGTGGTGAGTATGCCGTCACGACGTTGACGCGTCCTGTGTGCGACAAGTACAGCTGAAGAACTCCGATGCGGTTGTCGTGGGCCCAGTACCGGTGAAGGTACGGGTGAGTACGGGGAGAGACTGCAAAACCCACGCCGTGTCGTTCTTGGCTCGCTGGGAGTGTCAGGAGTGTGTGAGTCCCGATCGGTTGGCGTCCGAGGGTCGGGAGCTTGGTCTCTTGGAGGCCGAGGATGACTATGCGGTAACGCTGGAGGTCTTGTGGGAGAGTGTAGTGCTGCTTGCGATGAGAATCTAATGATTGGACGTTAAACGTGCCGATTCTGAGGCGGTTATTCTGGTTGGGTCGGAGAGGTGGAGGAGTGGGGCTGACTGGTGCTGGGGCTGGACTGATGCGGAGACTCGCAAAGGACTGGCAGATGCCCGAGAGCACCTGCCGGAAGCGCGTAGCTATTAATAGCATCATGCTGGCCACGTGCTCCGGGGGGGGGGGCGTCACCCCAACACCAACCAAGGAAAAGCACGAGTTTGTTTTGTCTAAAAAAAACAATAAAACCTTAAATGTTGTGCGAACGCGGATATCCCCAAATTGTTGCGCGAACGAATCGTTTCTCGCAGAAAACATAGGATGTCAGTCGGTATCATAATATACAGGTTTTTTGTCTTTTTCTTTTGTGGATGGGTCAACATCCCGGTACAGAATTCATCTTTGTAAGGTACATGTAATGTTATATTGCAATTTCCTGTGGTAGTTTCCAGAAAGCGATGGCACCGAATTCAGAGGATACACACTAATATAACATGCAGGACAGAAAGTGCTAGTGCTATTACATGTATTAATAGTAAGCACTGCTACTAGCAGTGCTAGTGCTTGTCTAGCACGGGCAAAACTTCAGCTGTTTTTTCACTAAGTGTAGCAGCTCGGCATGTCAGATTCTCGCGTTGTCCCAGAGCATGGCAGTCGAGAAGCTTCGTAGTATTAGCCCCTCGTTAGACTCGGAGAATTGCTACTGCTCAACCAAGAATGCTGAATCAAAAAGCTGCATTGTTTAAATTAGTGCCTTCCGCTTGACTACTTGTTTGTCTACTTATTTAGAGTTCCTGTTCTTGAATCGACGACGACGGCTGCACGCTTGGTCTCACGTCAAGTGGACTCTTCGTCGCTAAAGAATCTTCTCTCGCTTCCAAGAACTTGAACCGCATTTTGTTGAGCGACTGTGCTTCCGTGTTGCGCGAGTAGAGTCGGCAGAACGACTCGTGCGCAGGGTACGACGACGCGACCTCGGACTCTCGTGTTGTGGTGGTAATCTGTGACTGACCAAGCACAGGAATTGTCGGACGCTGCTTGTCGTTTTCCATGAACGGCACAGCGTCGATCGGGTATCCGAATCCGTTCGGTTCGAAGCCTTCGAACTCGTCGTCGATGCCAGCGTGCGCCACGTTGCGCCCGGTCTTGCGGAGCTGAATGAACGCGCCAAGCAAAGCGATCACCACAATGCTGCCGAGGTACGCCCACCAAACGGTCGGAATAGTGTACACCAGGTTTCCGTTCGCGTTCGTGACAGCGTACTTCTCGAGGTTGTTCGGGAACAGGAAGTCGCCTACGAAGAAACCAACGCCCCACACGAGGCCAGCTGCACCAAAGAGGCTGATTGCGACGATCTGAATCGGCTTGCCATGCTTCAGGTCGAACGCTGCGAACACGACGCTGAACACCACGCACAGGATAGTGAAAAACTCTTGAGTCTTTCCCGGGAAAACGTAGTACGCTGCTGAGTTGGCGACGATGACTGCGAGTGTCATTCCTCCTGACACTCCAGCGATAAAGCTGCTCTTCGGGTGCACCCACATGACCATGCCGCCGCACACAGCGCCGCCGAGGAGAAACGCAATCCACGAACCAAGGGCCTTATACGACTTGTCAGCCAGCATGCTCTCGGTGGTCACCGCAATACCCACGGCTCCGAGAGTGAAGCCGATAACGAAGAGCGTCTCGTACAGGAACCGGTATCCGAACGTCACAATCCCTCCACCGATGAGTACGGCGACCACCGCTAGAATGGAGCCACCCAGGCTGAGTCCGTTGGTTGAGTCGAATATTGAGTCGTCTGCTGCTGACGTCGTGTCATTCAGTGCCGTGCCATTCATTGTGGCCTGTGTGCTGGACGCGAGCAGAGCCAATTGGCTCAGCATTAGCATAACCACGAGCATGTTTGAGCGCGCCATTTTCGGGACGCTGAAGTCTGCACTCGTGCGGTGAGAATCGGATAATGGGCATCGGCTCTGCTAAGCTGTGCAATGCACTGGTTTTAGCTGAACCATGCGGCATGAGCTCCGCTACCACTTTTCCACATGGTGCAGCATTAGGCGCTTGACAAAGTTGCGGACCACAAAGTCCTGCGTGCTGTGGCTCTTTGGCTCAACGACTGCACGCGGTTCGATAGCCTCTTCAACAGCTGGCTGTTCAATGACAGTCTCAGTGAAACCCTAGGCTCGTTTCACACTGAAATAAGCTGCATTCGTTATGGTGGAGGACTGCAATGCTGCAGGATAATGCAGATGGCATTAGCCACGTGAAAAGTGACCTGCTCTCTCGCGTCGAGAGCCTCGACACTGCGATAAGGGGCAGGGAAACGCTTCGACATGTGAAAGCTTCCACTTGGTTGCGAGTGCCCCTTTGACGGGTGACTCTTGGCGAAACCATAGAACTCGCCCAACCACGGTTCATTAGAACACAGCAACCAGTGTACGTAACGGTAGACATCTGCAAGCTCGCATTCTTCGATTCACGTTGTTGCAGACCTGGTCGGATAGATGGCAAGCACCTGTGGAAACACGCAAAATGAATTTGTTGGCAGACAATTTGACATGCCGCAGGCGAAGTAGCCTACCAGGATGGCGGCGCCGAAGAGGCTGGTGGCGACGATCAAGCACGTCCATCTCGAGTTTGAGCGCCAATACACCGCCAATAATCCGAGCACGATGCACAGTACTACATATAAGCAAGACCGGCGGCCCTCAGGCAGCGTCGCCGGCGATGAAGATGGCAAATGTGCCGGGAGGCGCTCCTACCACCGAATTTAGAATCCGTATTCGTCCGTATTCGGTGTATATTCGGTATAATTTGGTGTAAGTTCGGTCGTAAGGCAGGGTGCTCGAAGAGGGGTAGGGGTTGGAGGAGGGGGTGAAATAGAGCCCACAAAATCCATCCAAACGAACGTTTTCATTTTCCTCACCACGCTATTCCCATTCTTTCAGTGCCCTCAAGACGTTCGCGCTGGTTAGAGCTTTCTCGTGAGGCCCTTTCATCCTCAATCGTCCTTGTTTTGACGATGGGGCAGGTTTTTAGGCTCTGAGCACATGCAACTTTCAGGATTTGAGCACGATGACATCCCTCCTTAAAGCACCGTGGAACGTCAAATAATGTCCGTCTAAATTCGGTGGTAGGAACATCGTCCGCGACATGACAATACTGCCAGCAGCAAGTTGAAGCAGGTATTTCTCGGGGTATTTGATTTGAAAGGTTCTCGGTACACTTGATGATTTGGTTTCGGTTTGAATTGTTTTAGCTGTGCATTCGATTTCCTTGTTCTTGGCCAGGAAAATGTGAGCCCCCACTCTTATTCGAGAATTATCCGGAAGACGTGCGCTCAATATTTTGCCACATTGAAGAATGATGGTGGAGCTCTTCTGTTCGATCGTTGGTGCGCCGGAAAGCGCGTTCCCTGTGAACATCGACGCGGATCAGACGGTGGGGGACTTGAAGGATGCGATCTGGTGGGACAGCAAAAGCAACTTGAAAGATATCGACGCGAAGAAACTGCAGCTCTTCCTGGCGAAGACGACGACCGGCGCATGGCTGCCAGACAATGATCCTGCTGCACTCGAGTTAAATGTCGGAGTGATTCATCCGGACATCCAGACGATGACTGATGTTGAGCAGTTGGAGGCGACGTGGGAGATTAAGGATGTGCTCGCAGTCAACAACATGACCGAGCGGTTCGGGTGTGCTCCAACGTCGAGGCAAATCCACGTATTGGTGGTGGTGCCACGGAAAAGTGAGCTAGGGTGGCAGTCAGCTCGGCTACGGCCGCACATCTACGACCCGGGGGCAAAGTATTTCTTGTTGGAGAAGGAGGTTATGGACGATTCAGGACTCCCTCCGAGCCGCCTGATGCTCTACTGCAGACCAATGTTCCACAAGCAGATCGAGTTCATGCTTAAAAACGTGCTGGAAGAAGGTCATCTAGGATGGATTCTCGGCTTTCCAGGGACGGGAAAGTCAGCCACCGCCATGGCATTTGCTTTGACTGTTGACAGGCGTGCATGGGTAGTGACTTGGATTCACGTTGACAAATATCTGAGCTGGCGGTGTGTACGTTTGGTTGGTGACGAACGAAAGACTCGAGTCATTGGCATCACGGAATTGAAGCAAGTACTCGAGTTCGGTGATGACACCAAGCACCACTTGGTACTGATTGATGACTGGGCCGCTGCAGACTCCTTCACTGATCTTACAGTCATGTGTACCGAGTGGTTTTTACAGAAGGACATTGTCATGAAACGACGGCTCGCGTTTATTTGTTCCGTGGCGGACCGTAGTAAAATTAGTGATAATCTGGAACTTATGACTAGAGCGATGGAGTGCAAGGTGTGGTCGTGGACTCTGGACGAGTACCTTGAAGCGACTAGCAACGATGATTTATTCAACGACGTGTTGCCGTACTTGGATGCCTCTGGGTTATCATCAGCTGATCGCTCGACTAAAGTGCAGAACAAATATTACTACGCTGGTGGGTCCTGTCGCTATATGTTCTGCTTTAGCACAGCTCGAGTGATGGAGAAGTTGAGTCATGCAGTGGATTCGCTGGGTACTGCGTCTGTAGCTATTACCGGCCCGCGTTCATCTCTAAGTGTCAACCGCGTGTTGGCAACGTTCAAAGGACCTTCCGGGGTGAGTAGAGTGTTACCTGTGGTCAGTGGCTATGCTGCAGCAACAATTGGCATTAGGTGCAGCCCGGAGACGATTAAAGGGTTTATGAATACGCACCAAGGTAGTTCAAACCCCGTATTGAATGGGTGGATGCTGGAGATGGTATTCTTCTCCAGCATTCGAGAAGGTGGTCTCGATATGGTCGATGCGGCAGGAAACAAAACTGGCAATTGGGAGAAGGGTACTCTTGTGGTGTCGGATGGAGTACCTTCGCTTCCTGCCGATCGTCACATTTGGATCAAACCAGAAAAATGGAATAAAGGAGGATACGACGCTATCATGGTGGATAAAGGAAAAAGTCAAGTGCAGATGGTTCAAGTAACCAGTGCTCACACGCACACGTTTCACATCGACTTATTTTATTCGTGGTTGAAAGCGCTTTCCGAGTCTAGAGAAAGTTTCGAGATCCAAGTTTTGGACATCATCTTCGTTGTCGAGAGCGACAAATTGAAAGATTTTGCAATATCGACTGTGACAGGGCAGGGAAAGCTGAAGTCGTTCGGATGGGAGCCATTCAAAGAAAAAGAGCGAGTGAAGCTTGTAGGGATTCGCCGTAGGGAGGAAGGGGGATAGGTGGCAATGTCTTTCAGTAGCTGATCGGTACAGATCAGGGGGATCTGTTGCGACCACGTTGAAAATACGTTCGTCCTTACGCTGTTTTCCTCCAGCACCCAGCTCAATGTTGTGTTCCATGTGCTGGTACATTTCAGCAAAAGCGCCCTGCTGCTCAGTTCAACGTGGCGCTAACCTCGCAAGAAATTAAGCAACCACAAACATTCTTCGAGCCGACTTGTACTGCATACTGCGTAGTACTTCGAAGCACTTCAGTATTAAGTTTATGGCAGATTTAGCATTATGCTAGAATCTGAACGAACAAGGACCGATTTGATGCCAATTCCATCAACATGAAAAAGTCCAAGAGTGAAAAGGTTCTAACTCAGTACCCCACCTATCCAAGATAGTGGCCCTTCCTCCCTACGGCGAATCAAGTAAAGTAAAGGATTATTAATATATCTAGGTGTTATCGAACTGATGGTGTCAAGGCATTATCTACTGGTGGTACATCTTGCTTGTTGCTATGTGGTGTTTTTTCCTAGTGTTTCTCTGTCCCAAAATCTTTAGACGTGATTGACCGGGTTGCCATAGTGCACGTTGTGCTGTGGGGTGCCAGCCTCCACGTACTGCACGTTAGGTGTCTGGCGGCCCACGGCACGCGACTTGTGGTACACGCCGTCGCGGCCGGTCTTGCGGAACTGGATGAAGAGGCCGAGCACGAAAAGTACCAGGATGCCGGCAAGGTAGGCCCACCAGGCGTCCGGAATCGAGTAGACCCAGTCCCCGTTGATGTCCTTCGCGTACTCCTTGAGGTCGCTGGTGGACGGGAAATTGCCGTCATAGTAGCCGACACCCCAGACCAGGATGGCGGCTCCGAAGAGGCTGGTGGCGACGATCAGCACGGGCTTTTCAAGCTTGAGCGTCAACACGCCGCCAATGATGCCGAGCACGATGCACAACACGATGAGCACGACCTGCGGGTGGCTCGGGTAGATCTCGTAACCGATCGAGTTGTGGATCATCATGGCGAGGACCACGCCAGCAGCGGCGCCGGTGATGAAAATGCCCAGCGGGTGGAACAACACGGCAATGCTGCCGCAGATGAGGCCGCCTACCGCGAAAGCGAACCAGGAGACAATGACCACCCACGACTTGTCATCGAAGGCGTGCTCCACGACAATAGCGACCACGACACCGCCGGTCACGAAGCCGATGGCGAAGATTGTTTGGCGGAAAAGGCGGTAGCCCGCAACGATCATCAAGATGCCGGCCGCAATCGCGGCGACGGGCAGAGTGTTACTGCCGGCCCGGATGCCCTTGGTCGAGTAGAAGAGAGAATCTTCCTTGTTGCTGCTACCGGTAGCCGAGTCCGTGGGATCGACCAGCTGCACCAGTTGATCCGGTATGGACTTCAAGAGCGACAATAATGAAGGCATCGTCGTGGTTGGGACTGTTGTTGCTGACGTTGTTGTTGCTGTTGTTGTCGACGACTGGGAGCAAAATGCAGAATGAAGGAGCGATAAGAGTCAAACCGCGGCGGTACCCACGCCTGTACTTTTCACTAGTTGAGCCGATAACGGACACTTCGTGCTTGGCAAAAATCCATTTTGACGTAGACTCGAGACGGGTTATCTCGCTATTACGATGCATGATGCTTTCACCAATTCTGGCGAGGACACTTGCGGTGTACTTGGACAAGGAGCCAGCACTGTTTCCATGAAAAGATCATTTCCACCGGACATTTCCGCTCACTACAGGCAACGACCAATAAAACCGGCCGACACAATTGTTGACCTCTGCTCGTGAATTCAACGAATTTGGCCCAAGATAATTTTTTCAAGACGCTGGCTCATGAACTCACTCTGGTCGATGCCCTCTGAAGGACACACACCGTCTAAAGAACACCATGACGTGCCTAAAACAATAGCCTTTATAGCTAAACCTGGCGTTGCGGCTTTCGTTGGCAAAAATCAAGCTGCTAGTGATATCTGGTAGCTGGATGCAAACAAACAAGCAAACCCGGCAGTTCCTCGAGCTGCAAATTATATTTTGCCAACTTCATCAACAAGCAAAAGTCCAAGTGTAAAAAGTTTCTTAAAGGGTTATCTGTGTCGGCCTGAAACCGTGTGGCCCGTGTCAAGGCATCACCTACTGGTACATCTTGCTTTGTGGTGTTTTCCTAGTGTTTCTCCCAAAATCTTTAGACGTGATTGACCGGGTTGCCATAGTGCACGTTCTGCTGCGGGGTGCCAGCCTCCACGTACTGCACGTTGGGCGTCTGCCGGCCCACAGCACGCGACTTGTGGTACACACCATCACGGCCGGTCTTGCGGAACTGAATGAACAAGCCGAGTACGAAGAGCACCAGAATGCCGGCGAGGTAGGCCCACCAGGCGTCCGGAATCGAGTAGACCCAGTCGCCATTGATGTCCTTTGTCGCGTACGCCTTGAGGTCGCTGGTGGACGGGAAGTCGCCGTCATAGTAGCCGACACCCCAGACCAGGATGGCGGCTCCGAAGAGGCTGGTGGCGACGATCAGCACGGGCTTCTCGAGCTTGAGCGTCAACACGCCGCCGATGATGCCGAGCACGATGCACAGCACGATGAGCACGACCTGTGGGTGGCTCGGGTAGATCTCGTAACCGACCGAGTTGTGGATCAACATGGCGAGGGCCACGCCGGCAGCGGCGCCGGCAACGAAGATGCCCAATGTGTAGAGCGATACCACGATGCTGCCGCAGATGAGGCCGCCCACCACGAAAGCGATCCAGGAGGCTGTGATCACCCACGACTTGTCATCGAAGACGTGCTCCACGACCATGGCGACCACGACGCCGCCGGCCACGAAGCCGACAGCGAAGAGCGTGACGCGGAAGAGGCGGTAGCCCATGACGACCATCACGGCGCCGGCTGCGATCGCGGCAATGGCCAGAATGCTGCCGCCGACCTTGATGCCCTTGGCAGAGTCGAAGAGGGACTCGACTGTGTCGCTGGCCGAGTCTGTGGCGCTGACCAGCAGCGACAATTGGCTCAGCATAAGCAGGAAGAGCAACGACATGGACGGCGGAGAGCGAGTCATGGCTGTGATTGTAGTTTGATCTTGTTGTAGTTGGTGTGGACGGTTGGGAGCAAATTGCAGAATGAATAAGGAGTCAAACCGCGGCGTTGGGCACGCATGTACGGTACAGTACAGTTCGTACCTACGCTTTTTGCTAGTTGGGCAGTGGGTAAAACGTCCCGAAAAATTGGCCGTGTCCAACGGACACAAAATGGCGCGTCGTGATTGGCTGGAGTGTCACTAAAATCCATTTTGACATGGGTACACTCTGAGGATTGGATTATCTCGGTGGACGATAGGCAGCGGTGCCGCACTTGCCCATCCGGTTGCCCCTCAGTAAATCTACCTGCGCCACCAGGTGGTGCACCGCTCGCTGTTCGAACATGTAGGACACTGCGCCGCGTTCTGGATGCCGTGGTCAGAAGTGAGACGTAAAATCCGCGCCGGCGAGGTCGAGTCGTGCATGGCAGCTACGGCCCCTCTGCGATATGAGCCTCCATTATCCGTGTGTCCACGCGAGGTCGTTAGCCACTATGGCTGGACCGAGTGATCTGTCAAAGTCGCTCGGGAGAATCCGAAGCAGGGGCGGTAATGTGCTGTAGACTACATACAGCATGTAGTTGGTAGCCGCTGAAAAAAATCTTCGTTATGCTCACGTCAGCTGCTCATCTCCCGAACATGTCAAACGTTTCGGTCTCAAGATATCGTGTGGACAAGGTCTTACTCACCCTTTTGAGTCGGTAATGCAACATAGCCAGCATAACACATTTCACCCACCAGCAGCAAACACACAAAGTCATTTACGGTGGTAACGCTACTAGTACTAGTGCAACACAAGAGCAAGCAAGATGAAACGAAGAGAAATACATTTTACGAAGTGCACTGGACGCTATAGCTCGGCCGACTGTTCTGGAATTTATACGGATCCCTCGAACTTGCCTTCCTCCTCGTCGTGGTGTTCGTTGTCCTTGTTGTCCGTGGCATCATCCTTCACCAGAGCGCCAGTCTCCATAGTCTCGTCCTCCGACGCGTCCTCGTCGGCGCTGGTTTCAGCGGCCATGGCGACGGTAGCCTCGTCACCGCTCAGCATCGAGCCGCCAGCGGTACGGGTGCGCACAGTACGGACAGCAAACGCGAATGCAACAGCGACCACACCAACAAACGCGCCGCCAATTGCACCGTACTCCATGAACGTGGTGGACCTCTCCTCAGCCTTCTCGGTTGCAAGAGCCACGCTCTCGTCATTTAGCTGCTGCGGGTCCACAGTCACCGTATCGCCGAGTGAGCCCGACCCAGAAGCCGAAGTCGACTCCGAACCGTTTAAGAAGTCCTTCACGTCATTGTAGGCGTCCTCAGTGCCGTTCTTGACGTGCTCGTAACCTTCCTCCGTAGCATTCTTAGCGTGCTCGTACGCGTCCTCCGTGCCGTTCTTCACGTGCTCGTAGGCGTCACCCACAGCACTAGAAACTGTGTCGATAGCGTCATCAATGAAGCCCTTTTTCTTCTTCTTCTTGTCCGTCACTTCTTCATCGGTGGAGTCGTAGGATTCATCGTCCTCTTCCAGGTCGTTGACATCCACCCACTCGGCGTTCGAGCCAGAAGCCGAGGTCGACTCCGTGCCGTTCAGGTAGTCCTTCACATCGTCGTACGCGTCCTTCGTGCCGTTCTTCACATGCTCGTAAGCATTCTCCGTAGCGTTCTTCACCGTGTCGATGGCGTCACTAATCAAGCCCTTGTGGTGTTTCTTGTGCTTGTGCTTGTGCTTCTTGTCCTGCTCCTCGCTCTCGCTGCCCTCTTCTTCCTCACTCCCACTTCCTTCCTCCTCACTCTCACTTCCCTCCTCTTCCTCGCTCTCGCTTCCCTCCTCCGAGTCGCTCTCACTTCCCTCCACCTGTTCCTCCTCCTCCTCTTCTTCTTCCTCGCCCTCCTCGCTGCCGACAAACTCCACCGAGCCCTCAAGCGATCCGGACGCAGATTCCTCGTCGCCAATCTCCACGGAGCCGTCAAAGGAGCCCGAGGCCGACTCTTCCACGATCGTAACCTCCACATCCGCGTACGAGCCAGAAGCAGACGCCTCCACCTCCACGCTCTCGTCCACGACGTCCTTCTTGTGCTTGCTGCTCTTCTTCTTGCTGCTCTTCTTCTTGCTGCTCTTGTGCTTCTTCTCCACTTGCTCCTCCTCCTGCTCCTCCGAGGCCGAATCAGACTCAGACTCAGACTCGTCGCTCGCGCTCTTGCTCTCGTCCTCTCCACTGTCGCTCTCGCTCTCCTCTTCGCCCTCGTCGCTCTCTTCAGACTCGGAGCCTTCATCTGTCTCCTCCTTGTCGTCGCTGCCGCTCCACTCCGGCTCCTGCTGGCTCACAACGTCGACGCTGCCGCTACCGACCTCAGGGGCGAACTCCAGGCTGCCGCTCGCGGACGAGGGCAGCGTCGACACCGACTTCTTGTGGTGGCGGGCGTGGTGGTGGCCGCTCTCCTCGACGGAGGCCACGCCGGCGGCTGCCAGCGCCGCCACGAGCAAGAAGAAAGGTGTGCGGAATGCCATAGTCGGGCTTTTACTACGCGGACTGTGACTTTGGGCCGAGCGAGGAAATCGGCGAATGATCTGAAGGCGGTCTCCAGACGTTTTCGTCTGGCTCGCCCATGGGGCTTGAAACCGGTATTATTCGCTGACATATTTGTTATAACAGGTTTGTGATAGCAGTACAAAGTGAAGACGAGCGAAACGAATGAAAATTGCATGCGAAGATGGAGGTGCATGGGTTAAAAAATCAATGTGAAAATCCGCCGACCGCGAGACAATCGTCACAGCAGCTGCCGGTGGGATGTTTGTGAAGAGAGCAAGGTCGCACCGGCGAGCGTCCGTCACTATGATTTTGGTTTGCTTAGAAGGCATCGATCGTTTGGCTGTTGCTGACGTGGAGGCGAGTCTTGTTTTGAAGGAGTAACTGCCGCCAGTCACCGGCTCCTTCAGACGTACGTCATCCTCGCTTGGAAAAATGCGAAACGGAGCAAGGATACTGGTACTGCAGCATTGGTCAGTGGTCAATGGACACCACCACTGCGGCGATTGCCACCGCTGACTGCTGCTGTAGGCGGTTTCTGATTCCTGCGTGGATAGTTGGAGGGCAGATGGCGCTGCTGTCGATTACGGACCGTAATTTACGGTATTATTGGCCGGTTGCGCCGGAAATCATTGCTAGCCTGCCCGCATGCCGCCACCTCTGCCGACTGAGTCAACCCAAGCGCCCAACTCACAACCACGTAATTGCACGAATTTCGCGTCCGTGGCTTGATTGCAGGGAAGCCAGGTCTTGTTGCGATTACTCTACGAGCGGCGAAATGTCACGGCTGAAGTTTGTGACTGGAAATTCCAAGTGACTTTTTCAAAATGATCATGGGTATAGTGTACCATTAGTTTGGTACGGGTACGTCGCGGTACTGTGTACCCTGTTCATGGTACACTACTGCACCCCGAGGTTTTTCTCGTTCTCGCGGCACGACTTACATTTCGCAAGAGGTTTTTCCTGCTGGCCGCTCGTCCGCTGCGTAGCGGCGTCCCCCTTGGAGGTCACCACCAAAAAGCACAAGCGGAAGCGCAGCCCAGACTCAGCCCACGTAGAGAACGATGCCGCCCAGCGTGAACCTCGTCAAGTTCTGGTCCAAGTTCGGCAACGAGTACGGCCGCACGGTGCGCCACCTGTCGCCGTACGAGGTGCACCCCGTGCGCAGCCTCATCACGACCATGCCGTACAAGACCGTCCGCAAGATCAAGGAGAACGGCCTGGTGCTCATCCCGGCCACGCTCCTGCTCGTGGGCACCGTCAAGTGGGGCATCAAGGCCAACGACGAGGAGCACCGCACTCACTGGAGCTAAGCGCTGCGGCCTGCCAACGGACGCGGTCAGAGATAAAGTGGAGCTCTCTGCGCAGCTCGGCGGCGCTCTTCTCCTCTCTCGGGTGACAGGCAGTCTTCTAGGATCAATGAGTGCAGGTTGGATACTACGCAGGTCTTCTGTTGATGGAAGTCAATCCTGGTGGAATGAAGCAGTAGCAGAGAGGAAGAGGGTGGCGTCGTGCAGCCGTGCCGCTCATGGACTTTGTAGCGAGAGGTGAAGAGAGGATGCTGGAGCGCAAAGCCTTCGGGTAGCTCGACGTGCAGGGAGCCGTTAAGTACACGAAATAAACAAGAAAAAAAACGAAGAAAAAATGATGGAACATGCAAGCAGCTCTCGCCTCCTGTCACCTCCAGCCAAGCTGCCATTGTTGCGTGAGGCTTAGGAGGTCTCACCTTCGGTACGTCGATGTATTATTGATGTTGGTGTGCGCCACACTGCGGTCTAGGAAAAAGAAGGAAAATCCGTCAAGTCTATTTCCATCTCCATGCTCAGAAAAAGAGCGAGTGTGTGACCCCATTGAACCGGCAGCTCAGCTCAACTCACTGCGCCTCCCACCATCATCGCAGCTCCTGCGTCGCAACCGCCTGGCACTCCGAGACCTCCCTCCCCCTGCAGCCATGCTCAACTCCTCGTACGCCGCAGCCGCCGTGCCGCAGCTCTCCAAGCCGAGCTCCTTCTCGTCCTCGGTCCCCAGCTGCCGTTCCGCGTCGCAGCGCCCGCCGCACCCGATGCGGAAGCCGTCCACCAAGGCGCTGATCCTGCAACAGAAGCAGCAGCAAGAGGATCAGCAGCTGCAGCAGCGCGCGACGCTGGCCAGAGCTGACACGGCGGACGACGCGCTGCTGAGTCGGGCGTCCGAGGTCCCTCCGCGTCTGACGCCGGAAGAGGCGGCGGCGGCGCTGCGCGAGCGCTCCAACTCGCTGGCGGTGATGGAGTCCATGCGCTCACATCTGCCGGGCAACGGCCACACGATGAGCGTGAAGGCCACCTCGAAACTGAAGAAGGAGATGGACAATGCGACGCGAGTGGTGGAGTCGTTCCTGACCCCGAAGCTGCTGAAGGACCAGTCCATCCCGCACGAACTGCTGGCGGAAGCCTACGGACTCGTGTTCGTGACCATGTACAAGGTCGGGTTCTTGTTCTCGGGCAAAATCGGCACGGGGTTCATCATCTCGCGCACGACTGGAGGCTGGTCGGCGCCCAGCTTCTTGACGTCCGGAGGCTTTGGGTTCGGCATGATGGCGGGGGGAGAAGTTGTCAACTACATGATCATATTGAACTCAAGGAGTGCGGTCAAGGTGTTCACGCGGAACGGTCAAGTGCAGCTGGGCTCGGAATTGGATATCGCGGTGGGGCCGATTGGCCGCGCCGCTAGTGCTGCACTCAATGTCGGGGCTGGCGGCATTGCGCCCAACTACTCGTACAGTCACAGCAAGGGTCTGTACGGAGGTATCGGACTCAGCGGCGGTGTCATCTGCACGCGCAAGTCACTGAACGCCAAGTGCTACGGGCCGAATGTTACTGCCCGACAGATTCTGGGTGGAGAAGTCGCGTGTCCGCTGGCTGAGCCACTTTGGAGGGCGCTGGACAAGGCGCTGGGCATGCAACGTGAGTACGTGAATGGGTTTCCAGTGCTAGCCCCCACGTACACGGGCATGGCGTGCGATGCCTGCGGTCACGTCCACACAGCAGAAAGCAACCCCAATGCCTGCGCCAGGTGCGGGAACTTGCTGGTCTACAGTGTGAGCGTGCACTCCGGGCGGCGCAACACCAGTCAGCTTATTGCCTCGACATCGATGAGCAACCCGGCGGCGTAAGGCGTTCCTTGTGCGCTTGGGGCTGAATTCATCCAAGCTCCATCTATTCGTGTGTACACGCATCGCTGCGTGTGCTTAATTTTATAGTTAAGAGAAGAAGTGTAATCGAATGAAGAAGCGCTCGTTCCTCTCCGTGCAGCAAATTGATCCCAAACCTTTGCACTTCAACGTGATCAAAGATCGAAGGTTTTGTTTTGTGGGACATGCGACGAGGCAGATCTGTTCCCCTGTGAAAGTTGATACATCTACTTTTGTTCAAATTGTCGGAAGATCTGCAATGGAGTTCCGCGGCGCAGGGCAGTTCTCGTCGCTGACGCCGCGCATCAGTGAACTGTACGGTGCCAGCGGCGGCGTCTTCCGCGTGGGGGAAGCCGACGCGTACGCTCACGATCTGGACGAGCTCGAGCGCGAAGAGCGCGCACTGGAGGACATGGTGCAGGCGCTGGTGAGCCGTCCAGCGGCGGTGCCGATTGGCGTGAAATTCCACCGTGAAGGGGCCGGCGCCATGCTGCAGCAAGCGGTGGCGACTGACTCGGACAACTTCAGAGCGGGCGAAGTAGCTGTGGATCCGGATAGTCACTTCACGCGGGCGAGTTCGTCCGAGGAGGAGGAAGACGAAGTGGAAGAAGATCTGGACGAGGACGAGATGATGATGGACGAGGAGGACGAGGAGGGGGAGACTACAGGCAGAGCGACGATTGTTAGAGGAGAAGGACCACCTCGAGATGATGACTCCTTTGCAAACATGGAGTCGGATGAAGACCCGATGGACATCGAGGAGGAGCTGCCGCCTCCGAGCGACTGGCAGTAGTTTTGTACAATATCACATGCTAAAAAACCAATTCATTGTGCTGTTTGCAGATAGCACAGGGCAGTTAGAGTGAAGTACATGTAGGCTGTTGGCGTTGTGCCATCGTAGCAGCAGGCTTCTACTGGAGAGTAAGGTAGTCGTGTGGCGGCAGAAATTTGTTGCTGCACATGGATAGTATCAGAAGTGGCCGCGCAAACCAAACGATGCATGCGCTTTACCGCTTCAACGCGCGTGTTTAACTGGACCCATATCGCACCGCTATCTAACCGCTCTACGCTTCGGTCACCATGTCTGAAGTAGCGAGCGAGAAGTACAATATGGACCGGCATTTGCGGTTCGCATTGCTCTAAAACGCAACAAGCCTAGCAAGTTGTGTTCGGCGAGCTGCCGCCAACGTCGGCATTGATCATACAGTATCGATAGTAGGTAACGTCGAAGCAAGTAGATCGAGGTGTAGCTTGGTGTCTGCAGCGCCGTAGATAGGTAAGCTTATTGCACTGTCACAAAAATGAATAGTGACATTTGCCAACAACAATCAGTTGCTCCCATTTCATTTCTCGTCAGCAATATGAAGGTGGAAGAGGGACAGGAGGACAACAGCGCAATGACTGCGTCCGCGTCGGCGGGGGAAACAGCGTTGTCCGACATGAACGCGGCCTTCGCGAGCTGCCTGTCGCTGGTGTGCCCACCCATCCAGTACCCGCCGCACTGCCGCTTCAACCCGGTGCGGGACGCGGCCGACACGGCGGAGATCGAGGCGCGGCTGGAGGACTTCTTCGTGCACGCCAAGCAGCTGGAGCAGCTGTTTCTGAACGACGCGGCTTCCAGTCTGAACTCCATGAGCCTCGAGACGGCGGACGCGGACGCCAACGCGGCGGGGAGGCAGCAGCAGAGCGAGCTGGAGCTCGAGATCCTCAACCTGGAGGCGGAGCTGGCCGAGAAGAGCGACCTGATCGACAAGTACACGGACGTTGTGCGCGGCTGGGAGGGCAAGTTCAAGCGCTTGGACCACCGCATGTCGCCCGACAGAGAGTGAATACAGAGCAAGGAATGGTTAAGCTAGCTGCTGCATGTTGTGTGCTACATGTAGTATTTTTTTTTCTTCTTGAAGTCGAGTGATAGCCAGCCAGCAGTACATCAATAGCGGACCAGCTTTACTGGAGCGGCTCCCAGGCCTTGAGCAGCACGGCCGTCTGCTCCGGGCTGCGGACGGCGATGCGCACATAGGTGGGGAGGTTGTAGCCGGGCTTGCCGCTGCGCACGGGCACGCCGTGGTCCTTGGCCAGCTTGCAGGCCTGTTCGCACGTGTCGATGGACTTCGTGTCGATCCAGATCCAGGACAGGAAGGGCTTGCCGTGGAACTCCCAGGTCGGGAATCGCGTGGCCAGCTGCGTGACAGCGTAGGCGCGCCACTTGGACGTCACGTCCCACGTCTCCTGCAGATACGCGTCGTCCTTGACCACGGCGGACACGAAGGCCAACGCCATGGAGTTGACGGACCACGGCACCTGCTTGCGCTTGATCTCGGCGGCGTGCGCGGGCGTGGGCGCCACGACGCTGCCGATGCGCAGCCCCGTGCACGACCAGATCTTGGTCCAGCTCGTCATGACCCACACGTTGATGCGGCGGGTCTCGCTGAGCTGCTGGACCCACTCGCGCTGGTGGATGAGCGAGTCCTCGCGCCACTGCGGCCCCACCCACGGCTGCATGCTCTCGTCGATGATAATAGTGTGGTCATCAGGGCACGTGGTCTCAATGTAGCGCTTCATCTGCTCCACGTCCATGTAGTCGCCCGTGGGGTTCGTGGGGTTCACGAGGCACGTGAGCGCGGCCTTGAGGTCGTTCCACGCGAGCGTCTCGCGGCCGTCGGCCTTGCTGGAGCGCTCGTACTCCTTGTACTGCGTCAAGGTGCCGCCCGGACGCCAGCCGCCGCGCTGCACGCTGCGGATCACGAGGTCGATGAGCTCGCTGGCGCCGTTGCCCATGAGCAGCAGCGGCAGGTTCTGCTGCCAGCTCTCGGGCCAGAGGAACTCGGCCAGGTGGCTGATGGCCGGCTGGAAGTCCGCGGGCGGGTAGTGGTGCACCGTGCTCATGGCCTGCGTGGCCGCCGCCAGCGCCTGCTTGGGCGTGCCCAGCGCGTTCGTGGTCACGCTGAAGTCCTCGGCGAAGTTGGCCAGGAACTTCCAGTCCTGGCCGCCGTGGAACGTCTGGGTGGCGGCGTCCCACACGGCGGGGGCGGGGGAGGAGGAGGAAGCCATGGTGTTGTGCTGGGTGCTTCTTTTGGTGCTTGGACACGTCGGCGAATGGTCACTGCGTGCGAGGGGGCAGTGACGTAGCCGAACACGGCGCGTGTTGCTGCACGTACTAAGATAAAGAGGTTTGCTACGTCGAAAACAATTCTACATATGTAAATCCTTTTGTATGTATCTGTACAGTGATAGTGTGAACGTCGAGAACCAAGTTCGAATGCAATCAGCATCCTAACACTTGGATGTTCTCCTCAAGTGCGGACCAAGGTTCAAAACTAGAATGTATTATTTTAGAATCTCTTCCTCTTCTTCATCAAATTTTTTATCGCTACATGTAGCAGCACTGAGCGGGTTTTCACGGTTCCGGTTGCGCATGCCCTCCCAGAATGCGTCCTTCTCCTCCTTCAAGCGCATCCTGCGGTTCTGATCACGAATGGCATCTTGGTCATCAGCACTGCCGCCATCGCGGATGTTGAAAGGCACGAAGTCATCAAATTCGTCGTTGTAGTCATCGTCGTACTCGTCAAGCGTGCTGATGCCGTTATCTCTTCCGCCGTATGCACCTTCACCACTCGACAACCCCTCGTGCTCATCTTCTTCTTCGTACAGGCTCACAAGCTGCTTCGTCTTCTCGACCAGTTGCGGGTCCATCTTCGCAATCTTGGGGTCGTAGGTCTTCTCCATCGTCTTCTTGCCCACCCACACTCGACTCGGGTCCAACTTCTTGGATTCTTCCACCTTCGGCACAGGCGCTGACTTGCCAGTGATCTGCAACTCCAGCCGCACGAACTCCGGGTCGGAGCGTTTCAAATCGTGGGCCACGTCGATGAGCAACGGCGGCGGGTTGCTTTCCAGCAGGAAGTTGATCACGACTTCCACCTGCAGATTCGAGCTGAGCAGGCAGAGCTCAACGTAGCCCTCCCCTAGATCAGGGAAGAAGTCCTTCACCTGAAGCACCATTGGGGCCAGAACTGCCTCTGTATCGTCGTTCTGCGGCGCTGCAGGCTTGGTCTCCTCCGCTACCGGCACTCCCCTCTCCTTCGCTTCAGCAGACAGCGATGCCTTAGGCTTCGCCTCTGCGGCCAGGTCCTCTGCCAGCAACACGCATCGTCGCGGGAGTCCCTCGACCACCATGTCCAGGTACGAAAAGGTCTCCACGTCCAACTTGCAGCGGTCGTAGAACTCCGCCACCTTCTCCTTGTAGTCGCTTAAGTACCACAAGTCACTCAGGAACGACCCGTGCTCCGCCTCATCGTCCAGACAGCCGTTGCTCAGGGAGTGCAGTCCGACCAGCAGCTCCTCCCCACAGCCAGAGCCTTCGCTCTCCTGCGTCTCCATCAGCAGATCCACGCAGCGCGCGAGCACCTGCAGCAGCGTGTGTCTTGTCTTCGCGACTAGCGGCGCCTCCTGCGCCTGCACCTTGTCGTCCAAGCTCAGCACCTTCCTCTGCAGTGCCGGCAGCGCCGCCTCGTAGAGCTGCACCAGTCCGTAGAGCATGGACGCCTCGTGCTGCGCCAGCTCCGTCTCCAGGTCGGCGCCGGCCAGCAGCAGCCGCTTTGTCACGGAGCTGGCGGAGCACAGGCCGGCAACCGACAGGCTCAGCTCGTAGCCGCGGCGCAGCAACTGCACCACTTGACCCCTATTGGCCTGCCGCACAGTCTTGTTGAAGTTACTAAGTTGCCGGATGTAAAGTTGCCGCAACGCCGACAGAGCTGTCGAAAATGCCGGCACGTTTTCGACAAGACTGTCCAAAATGACCCCCACGGCTGCGGCGTTCGTAGGCGCGTAGATCTGGCAGAACGGAGCCACGCGCGTCACGTGAAGCAGTCCACAGTCCTCGGCCAGCGACAGAAGCGCTGCGCTCTGCGTCACGCGCTGGAAGAGCGCGAACACGGCCCGTGAGTCGGCAGCCAGCGATTGCGCAGCCGACACTTCCGCTTCCTCGTCCGTGGAGGCATCTGAGCGCGTCTGTAGCGACGCCCCACGCGTGAAAAATGAGTCGAATGCATCGAGCGAGGCGGCGCTCGTCAGAAGGTGCCGCAGCTCCGCGTCTGGGGCAGCGGCGAGCGCCGGCAGTGTCGAGTCCGGCATACACAACTGAAATCAGCGAAGTGGAACGGAGTTGGACACAGACCTTGCCTCTCGACTGATTTGCAAAGGTTATCGTGTAGTGAAGGTAATTAGTCACTCGTACAAATTCAGTTTAAGGGATGTTTAAACACTTGAGTTGAGTATATGCGACATTGCACCGTTAGACTTCTAAATATATCATGTAAAAGAGGGTATTAGGTTACTTCTAATTCTTTGAACGGCTAATTCAGACAACTAAAAATCCGAAACCTCGTTTGCGTACCGGTATCATAGATCGCACCACCTCGAAATGCCCTTGTTTCTCTGTCAACTCCATAGTACTAACGTGCTATGTTTAAACAGCCAAGTCGTCTCGATGTAGCCTGCCGTAGATTTTCCAGTCCTCCGTAATTTGTATCTGTCTATTCCCCGTTCCAATAGCCATTTGACGGCATCGAGATAGCCGCAGGCTGCTGCAAGCCCATGCACACAGTCAAAATCCGGGGTCCACGGTCGTCTTCACGTCCAGTGATTCAGTGAAGCACGTGCATATATGCCCGCCTCGAACGGTTGCTTGCACTGCCTCCTTCCAAACGGGCGCGGCCTTCCCAAAAAGGTAGTCCAAAGTGTGTTTGGAGGCTCCGGTCTTTCATGCAGTGCTGAGAACCTTGTGGCTAGAACCCCCTGTTTAATAGTCGTCAATGCATTGTACCACATGCGGAAGCCAAGCTCCCGTAGCGTGAAGACGATATGAGACTGCGTCAAACATAAGTATACTAATCAACCAAAGTACGAATCGCGATTTAGGCACACCACTCGAAAGACGTGTGTCTTGCGCTCATTTTAAGCTATTAGTTGCGAAGAAATGTTAAGTTCTCGAAAAGTTGTGTTCATCTGAAAAAAATATCTCCATTTTCATGGGACCAAAATTTCCAGATATTTTCGGGCGCTGAGGCTGCAATATTTTTTCGATTTTATCGAGTTGTATATTGTCGAAAACCTCGCGTGTAAAGCAATCGAATTAGAGTGTTTTCCGCTTTCTACGAGTAATTTTGCGATTGAAATTTTGGATGTCCGATTATGTCCGAAAATTGATTGGTCAACTTCAAACGCGATTATCTCGATAACTCTAAATGGTGGATAAGTATCATTATGTTCGCCGCAGTCTCATATTAGCACACGACCCGCGTGCCCGTGCGGATCCGCAAGGGCTTCATGACAACTATTACCCGTCGAGTTCGATTATTGCCGCTTACAGAACATTTTCACCCTTGACGATGGTCAAACTATTAATGCTGCTTCATCGAAAAGTGTCAATTCATGTCGAATGAGTTGCAAGTGATTCAATTTCCACGCACTACATGTACTGAATTAGTCCCCGATCCCTCGCTTGAGTGACTATGTCTACCATAGAACAGTGACCGCTGAGTTTTCCGTCCTCTGCCACTGCAGGTCAGACTCGCAGTCAGTCAGTCGACTATCGTTGGTGGATCCTTCCCGAGCCCGTCACAGCGGATCTTCCACCGGCAGCAGCGTCAGCGCCTTCCTCCGCCCACGTCCGCCGCATTTTCGAATGCCTCCCGGTCGATAACACTCTTAACACTCTCCAGCTGCTGCTACAAATAGCATCCCAACAGTCGAGTACTAAAGTATCAATCACTCAATCAACCACTGTCACACAATGCGCGCAGCTCCCAAGGCCGACGCGGCCACGGAGCTGACACCTCTGATCGGCACAGCAGCGTCAGCTTCCAACTCTGGCTCGGGCTCTAGCGCGCCGCTGCTGTCTCCCAGCTACGCGGCGTCGTCGCCGTCGTCCTCCGCCTTCTCGCCGTTCGCCATCCGCCCCAGCGACGAGCCGGAGCCGCCTGTGGCCCGCAAGGCGGCGGCGTCTCCGCCTCGTTCCGGCAACTTGTCGACGCTCTTGTCGCAGCAAAAAGAAGAAGAAGAAGAAGAAGAAGAAGAAGAAGAAGAGGACAATGAACCACCGAGCGACGAAGAAGAAGAAGAAGATGCTACCGAGAGCCAATACGCGTACTTCGCGTCCCCTGCCAAGGTCCTCGGCTCGGCCTGCGTCAAGGGCGACTTCTTCCAGGCTCAGAGTGCAGTGGAGATGGCGGTGAGCAAGGCGACGCAAGCTGCAGAGAGGCAGGAGCTGCTGCAGGAGCAGAAGAGGAGCGAGCGAGACGTGGCGGAGGCCGCGAGACGCCGCGTGGCCGACAGTGTCTTCCGCCTGCTCACGGTGCACGAAGCGCGCCATCAGATGAACGCGCTGCACCTCGCGGTGCTCTATGAGCACCCGACGGTGGTGGCGTACCTGGTGTCGGTGGCCAAGAAGCACTTCCCGAGAGACAGAGACGCGTGGGTCAAGCTGCGGAGTGCAGAGAAGAAGAGACACATGCATCTGCAGGGACGCGGACGACGGAATGGACAGGGGACGCCCGAGTGCGCCTCGGATAAGGACGGGATGGACTTGTTGGAGGACGAGACGAACAGCAACGCCAGTACGGAGACGCAGGAGCAGGAACAGGAACAGGAGATGGCGTGTGGCACGCTGCAGGACTTTCTGGACAGTCGGTGTGGAGAATCCAAGCACCGAGCCACGGCGCTCATGTTGTGTACGTCGGTGGCATGTGCCACCACGCTGATTGACAGTGGCGCGTCGTTGGACGCGATGAATTCGTCCGGGATGACGGCTATGCATTACGCGGCCAGTACGGGGAACGCAGCGTTTGTGAGTTTGTTGGTGTATCGCGGAGCTGACGTGAACCAAACGGACAGCCGAGGAGCGACGGCATTGCACTGGGCAGTTTTTGAAGGCTTCCAGTACACGGCGATGCTGTTGGTCGGGTACGGGGCTAACCAGAAGATATGCGACTCTGAAAAGCAGACACCGCTCATGATCGCCAGTGCTCTTGGAGATGCTTTTCTGGCCAAGCAACTTGTGGTGGAAGGAGCGCCCGTGAACGCGAAGGATAAGCATGGCAGAACGGCGATGGACATCGCGCGACAAGGCGCACACTTCGACACGGCCAGCGCGTTAAAAGCTGGTTCATCGGACCGACTGGTTGCCTGGGCTTCGCGCAAGGGTGCTTCGGTGTTTTTCTTTTTTGGCATGGTGCTTACCACGGCCATTTTATCGCTGATTTTTGCGGTGCCATGCCTGCCGCCCCAGACACCTGCTGAGACTGTAAGGTACCAGACGATGGGGCTGGCGTTTTTGACTTTCACGTGTATCATGTACGTGTACGTTTGCATCAAGGACCCGGGGTACGTGCCACGTTCCACACGCCCCGCTTACGAATTGCTGGCTACGGAAGATAACGCCGTGCCGTGCCCGACCTGCGTCACGCGCAAGCCCCAGCGATCTAAACACTGCTCAGCCTGCAGACGCTGTGTGTATCGCTTCGATCACCATTGCCCGTGGATAAACAACTGCGTGGGAATTGGTAACCACCGCAGCTTCCTCATTTTCCTCGTCACGTTGTCAAGCTTCTGCTTCACCATCGGCGGACTGTCATTGAGTATTTTGCTGGGCCGTGTACCTTTATACCCGTCTGCTTCAAGCGTTGGTGATAGCCTCAGAGACACTGCGTTGTGGCCATGGCGGTGGCTGCAACCCCCGGAATGGGCACTCGCCGGAGAATCTCACTCACACTCGGAATCGACGCTGATGCTGCACGGTATCCACGCTGTGCTCCTGCTGTGTGCGGTCGTGTTCGGTATGCCGACAGCCACGCTTCTGGTGATTCAGCTGCGAAACGTGAGCCGCAACTTGACGACGAATGAAGTCTTCAACAAGGACAAATACCCTTATCTGAAGACGCCGATGGACGAGTTTTACAACCCATTCGACCACGGTTGCGCTCACAATTTCGCTGAGGTCTGCCGTGGAGAGATTCCAACCAACGAGGAAGACGAAGGCGGGTTCGACGAAACAAGGAGCTCAATCGTGCAGGAACACGATGTCAGTACTTTCAGCGAAAGATAGAGCAGCGAAGAGACGATGGAGCTCGTTTTTGCCGCTTGATACGCCGCGATCGAAGCTGTACCAACGGGCCAAAGAACCCGGACGTTAGGACTGCGCCGTACTTGCTGATGGAAAGAGCCCGAATAATTAAACGATAATGGGATATTCATGATATCCCAAGCCAACTATTTCTACCCGTTGTAGAGAGTTTTCGAGTGCGTTTACGTCCTTGGTCATCAGTACAGCTACAATCCGAGTTGACCCAGTGCACACTCCTTAAAAATCGGCAAACACTTCGACGGATGTAGCAGCGCTTTGCTGCTTAATATATTATTGACCGATACATGCTATGTGGGTCCTATTTTATCTGCTTCCTGGTGGTTTACTGACGGAGCTGTAGCCCTTGGCGGCCTGCACGATCTCGCGTGCGATCTTCTTCTCTTCCTTGAGCTGTAACAGCTTCTCTCTCTGACGCGCATTGTTGAGCGCGTCGTGCCGCTTCGTCTGCACGCGGCGACGCAGCTCCTCTTCCTCACGCTGCTTCTTTCTTTCTGCCTCCTCGGCCAGCTTGAACTCCTGGTCGATTATGAAGAGTTTCGACTTTTGCTTGTCCAGGTCCACGATGCGGCCACGCTGGTCAATCAGCCCGAGCTCGTTCAGGTGGCTTTGGAGTGGTCGACTCTCGAAGTGATGACGCAAGTTCCGATCCAGCAGCGCGTTGTACTGGGGCAGACGCTCCTGGTGCACACCCGACAGGTTGAAGCCGCTCTCGCGTTGCCGGAGATACTCGTCGCTGTTCTTTTTCGACATGGAGTTTCCAACCATCCTCACTTGGGAGCTTCGCAGTTTGTTTCTGAATGATGCGCTCTCGTCGCTGTGCTGCCGCGATAAGACCAAGAACCTCGTTCCAGAATTTCCACGTGCTATTTCAGGACCCAATCTCCAAGTGAACGGTGAGAATAATTCTGGTGATCACTTGGGTGTTGAGGTGGTGGAGAGCGTCACCCCCGTCCAGTACGAGGCATGGAAGCGCTCCCATGGCTTCCAGCTGTTGATCAGACGTTCGTTCGTTGACTGACGGACCTCAAACCTCAAGATGCTGTCTGCGCGGTGCTGTTTGATCTCGGCTAGCACGTGCATGACGCTTTGAACTAAAGCGAAGTCGGTCTCTGAAGCTTGACTCTCTTTTTGGCAAAGATGCTCCGGGGCTTCAGCGAAAGCTTCTAGGAGCAAGGATTTCATGGTTATCAATAATTCTCGAGTAAGATACACCGTGCGAAACGCCTTGCCATCGATCTTCATGCTCAAACACGCAAACGCGACCACATCCGGAGGAAACATAAACTTGCTCGACCCGAGCAATGGCAGTACCTTGACCACACTCCCATCCCAGCGTAAATACCGATTTTGAGGGTGGGATTCAGTATCTCCGTTGTCACTTGCAATGTTTGCACCTCCTTCTTCATGAGCCTGTAGGTCTTGAGTTAATCGCTCTTGCTCCACCACCTCAACGTGGTGTTCGACACACTCTTGGGATGGAACGAAGTCCATCCGCAATATATCTCGCTCCACGTACTTTTTAAGCTGCATCAGCTCTTCAGCAAAGTTACTAGAAGGACGCTGCGATGGAGACCCGCGCGCCGTGGAGATGCCCAATTCGCGCTGGAGGGTGTGGAAATTGTCCCAAAATGGTGACTTCTTTGAGGGAAATGACACAATCTGCGTGCTCTCAACCAAGACACAGTCTAAAACACGTAGCTGTTCATCATAGTGCGATACCTCCAGTCCACTTAAGCACAAAATTGCGCCCTCTTTCCAGATATTCTTGTTTCCACGACGAAATACAAATGGTGACGACGATCCCCGCTTTAACGGGCTGTTTCCTTTCATCTTCGGCAGAGTAACCTCCATGCCAGACACGCGAATACTCATGAGATGGCAACTTTGATCTGTCACGAAGACGTGTTCCACATACCGAGATTCTTTCGGTTTGAGAGCAGGGTCAAGAAGTGATACTTCTGCCTGCCTCTTCGCTGCAACACTTGAACTATCCTGCGTTTCGCGACCAGTAACTAGCACAACGCAAACGCAGACATCGATTGTTGGCCGCTTTTCGTTCCTGCGGCCATCCAACCCATTCTCGAAGTTAGTTCTGTAATCCGTCGTCGCTTGCTGGACGTCAACGCACACTCGGTGACTCCGATCCATTCGAGTACTGTCGTTATCTTTTTCATCAGCCATAGCAGGCTCATCTTGAACTTCCTCAAACCCGCTGTGCTTCGTGGAACTCAGTCTCAAATATGCATCTTGTCCACGCCCGCCATCAACCTTCCAATTGACGGTCAAGCTACTGGCGAAGTACTCCGCACCTTCCTTCAAACCACCGGAGAGCAGTTCCTCCGAAGGCCTCCAAATAGTCAAAATACCGCAACCCACGCCTTGATTCTGGCTAGCAGAGGGATGTGTGCATTCTACGTCCACCTTGATGAATGGTATTGGCGGTGGCACGTCAATTTGATTGTCACCCAACCACTCGTCCATCACATCGCCTGCATCATGGTTTTTATGCATCATCATCCGCGCATACTCAGACCGAAGCTGGAAGTACAGTGGTAACTGGTCCTCGCAGACAATTCGCGGTCCTAGCGTCCATTCCTTAGACTGAAGATGCAAAACTGGAGAAACGCGCATCACTCGAACTCGCACTGATCGAACCATCCCACCACCGACCTCTAAGCTTTTCAGTGGCACACTCTTTAACAATGAAAATGTGAGTTGTGGCTGTTGTTTTCGATGTCGCGACTTTGTTGGAGTCGCGTAATGTAGTTTCTCCACTCCCAGTCGAGTATCGAATCTTACACGGCGCGTACTATTGTAGCGCAACTGGAGATATGGCCACTGCGTCAAGTTCTCTTTAGCCAACAATGGGTTTTTCCACTGTAATTCACGAACTATTGCGCACTCCAGCGGGTCGATTCCCTCAGTAGAGTTTTGCAAAGATGCATTCCACGTCGCAAGTTTAGTCCCAACAAGCTTTGACATCAAGTGTAGCTTCCATAATACCGTCGCTAAGGGGGCGTCCGGGACGGCGTACACAGAATACCATCCATCCGTGAGAACAAGAGCCATATTCCAACAGGGTGGAAGTTCCTGATCCACCGAGTCGTTGTTTTCGGCAGGGAATGGCAGCACAGCAGCTACACAGAGAACCATGCAGCTTAGGGAACTTGCATCTCGGTGAAGAATTTTCTTGATGACGGAACGCTGCGCATTGTTCAAGTCCCGCTCGTATCGGCATGTCACCTGCTTCAGGATCTGCTCCTTCGTCAAATATTTCTCCGTTAGAAGACGAGAGAAGGATCGTTCCGTTGCCGCTAATTTCCACACAACCCATCGATAGTGATTCAGGAACCACGCAAACGTCGCTCCTGTACTTTTAAGAATATACTTCCCTGCTCTGAGCTGGCGATAGAGCTCCCGTGGACCAATCGTGGCATCATCGGAACTTTCGGGGGGCCAAGTCAATCCGCCATTGTGTGTGAAACGTACATCATGGGCGTTTTCTGCCGTGATACAGTCCAGCACTTGAAAGCGAGACAGATTGCAGCCTCCACCAGTCACCTCACGACCAAGGTTATCTTCGCGTAGCCCCATGAGAAAAGTGAACGATATTTTCATGGTCTCTTGATAAATAAAGGGCCGCACCTCAGAGCTGCTCTTTTTCTGCTTCTTGCTCAAAGGGGCTTTTGGAAAACAAGGTTCTCCACGAGTTTTTGATGCAATAATACCCGGTTTCTTGCTTGCAACAGGTGGGCGAAATCGCTTTATACCACTCGAGTTTGATCGAGATTCCACCGATGGTTTCAAAGCTCTCTTTGTCTGGTGTTGGCGCTGATCGGGATACTGGGCAGTTAATCTGCAGTTTAATGGCTTTGACACCAGTGTTGACCGCAACTTCGATGCTTTCAATGCAGCCGTCTGTCGAATGAGAACATTCTCAGGATGTACATTCTCCTTGTCAGCACCCCGGGCATGCCGAGAGAGGCTTTCACTCGAAGGGTACTCCACTACCCGCGACCGAGTTGAGGACGCCACAGCGCCGCTATCACAATCATAGCCACCAAACTCGTTCAAAGGTGTTCGGACACGAACACTAGAGCCTCCTGGACGGTCAACAACAGACGCAACGTCCCGGGGCATCAACTTCGCACCACCTTCACTCACAACACTTCCAGCATCACCTTGCAGTGTTTGACCATCCATAGCAAGCTGCGTCGCAGCGCTCAATGCCACCGACTCCTCCGACGCGTGAACTTTCGTCTCGTACGCCTGCAGCCGCTCCTTGGACACCGACACCGCGCGCCCTGAGCCCGTCGTGAACAAACTTGTCACCATGGTGGCGCTGCCGCCACGACCGGCGCCGCCACCAGCTCCGCTAGAATCCGCTGCAGCAGGCTGCGTCGTAGCGCTCAACGCCACCGACTCCTCCGCCGCATGAAGCTTCGTCTCGTACGCCTGCAGCCGCTCCTTGGACACCGACACCGCGCGCCCTGAGCCCGTCGTGAACAAACTTGTCACCATGGTGGCGCTGCCGCCACGACCGGCGCCGCCACCAGCTCCGCTAGAATCCGCTGCAGCAGGCTGCGTCGTAGCGCTCAACGCCACCGACTCCTCCGCCGCATGAAGCTTCGTCTCGTACGCCTGCAGCCGCTCCTTGGACACCGCGCGCCCTGAGCCCGTCGTGCACAAACTTGTCACCATGGTGGCGCTGCCGCCACGACCGGCGCCGCCACCAGCTCCGCTAGAATCCGCTGCAGCAGGCTGCGTCGTAGCGCTCAACGCCACCGACTCCTCCGCCGCATGAAGCTTCGTCTCGTACGCCTGCAGCCGCTCCTTGGACACCGACACCGCGCGCCCTGAGCCCGTCGTGAACAAACTTGTCACCATGGTGGCGCTGCCGCCACGACCGGCGCCGCCACCAGCTCCGCTAGAATCCGCTGCAGCAGGCTGCGTCGTAGCGCTCAACGCCACCGACTCCTCCGCCGCATGAAGCTTCGTCTCGTACGCCTGCAGCCGCTCCTTGGACACCGACACCGCGCGCCCTGAGCCCGTCGTGAACAAACTTGTCACCATGGTGGCGCTGCCGCCACGACCGGCGCCGCCACCAGCTCCGCTAGAATCCGCTGCAGCAGGCTGCGTCGTAGCGCTCAACGCCACCGACTCCTCCGCCGCATGAAGCTTCGTCTCGTACGCCTGCAGCCGCTCCTTGGACACCGACACCGCGCGCCCTGAGCCCGTCGTGAACAAACTTGTCACCATGGTGGCGCTGCCGCCACGACCGGCGCCGCCACCAGCTCCGCTAGAATCCGCTGCAGCAGGCTGCGTCGTAGCGCTCAACGCCACCGACTCCTCCGCCGCATGAAGCTTCGTCTCGTACGCCTGCAGCCGCTCCTTGGACACCGCGCGCCCTGAGCCCGTCGTGCACAAACTTGTCACCATGGTGGCGCTGCCGCCACGACCGGCGCCGCCACCAGCTCCGCTAGAATCCGCTGCAGCAGGCTGCGTCGTAGCGCTCAACGCCACCGACTCCTCCGCCGCATGAAGCTTCGTCTCGTACGCCTGCAGCCGCTCCTTGGACACCGACACCGCGCGCCCTGAGCCCGTCGTGAACAAACTTGTCACCATGGTGGCGCTGCCGCCACGACCGGCGCCGCCACCAGCTCCGCTAGAATCCGCTGCAGCAGGCTGCGTCGTAGCGCTCAACGCCACCGACTCCTCCGCCGCATGAAGCTTCGTCTCGTACGCCTGCAGCCGCTCCTTGGACACCGACACCGCGCGCCCTGAGCCCGTCGTGAACAAACTTGTCACCATGGTGGCGCTGCCGCCACGACCGGCGCCGCCACCAGCTCCGCTAGAATCCGCTGCAGCAGGCTGCGTCGTAGCGCTCAACGCCACCGACTCCTCCGCCGCATGAAGCTTCGTCTCGTACGCCTGCAGCCGCTCCTTGGACACCGACACCGCGCGCCCTGAGCCCGTCGTGAACAAACTTGTCACCATGGTGGCGCTGCCGCCACGACCGGCGCCGCCACCAGCTCCGCTAGAATCCGCTGCAGCAGGCTGCGTCGTAGCGCTCAACGCCACCGACTCCTCCGCCGCATGAAGCTTCGTCTCGTACGCCTGCAGCCGCTCCTTGGACACCGCGCGCCCTGAGCCCGTCGTGCACAAACTTGTCACCATGGTGGCGCTGCCGCCACGACCGGCGCCGCCACCAGCTCCGCTAGAATCCGCTGCAGCAGGCTGCGTCGTAGCGCTCAACGCCACCGACTCCTCCGCCGCATGAAGCTTCGTCTCGTACGCCTGCAGCCGCTCCTTGGACACCGCGCGCCCTGAGCCCGTCGTGCACAAACTTGTCACCATGGTGGCGCTGCCGCCACGACCGGCGCCGCCACCAGCTCTGCTAGAATCCGCTGCAGCAGGCTGCGTCGTAGCGCTCAACGCCACCGACTCCTCCGCCGCATGAAGCTTCGTCTCGTACGCCTGCAGCCGCTCCTTGGACACCGACACCGCGCGCCCTGAGCCCGTCGTGAACAAACTTGTCACCATGGTGGCGCTGCCGCCACGACCGGCGCCGCCACCAGCTCCGCTAGAATCCGCTGCAGCAGGCTGCGTCGTAGCGCTCAACGCCACCGACTCCTCCGCCGCATGAAGCTTCGTCTCGTACGCCTGCAGCCGCTCCTTGGACACCGACACCGCGCGCCCTGAGCCCGTCGTGCACAAACTTGTCACCATGGTGGCGCTGCCGCCACGACCGGCGCCGCCACCAGCTCCGCTAGAATCCGCTGCAGCAGGCTGCGTCGTAGCGCTCAACGCCACCGACTCCTCCGCCGCATGAAGCTTCGTCTCGTACGCCTGCAGCCGCTCCTTGGACACCGACACCGCGCGCCCTGAGCCCGTCGTGAACAAACTGGTCACCATCGTGGCGCTGCCGCCACGACCGGCGCCGCCACCAGCTCCGCTAGAATCCGCTGCAGCAGGCTGCGTCGCAGTGCTCAACGCCTCCTCCTCTTCCTTCATAACCCCGCCAACACTCATCTGCGTCGACGTATCAGCTGATAAAAACATGTCGGGGCTGCTATCCACCACTTGCGACTCCTCCGCACTCATCGCCATGCTCCAGACCTCGCTGTCCTGCGTGAATCCACTCATCGGCGGACTGGGAGGCTCCGCTTTCTCCGCCTGCGACGCGCCCGTCCGCCTGCGCTTCCTGCTGGGGCTGCGCGTGGCGTCTCTTGTCCTCGTCGCTCTCCTGCGGCTGGGCGCGTCCTCCAGCGACAGACGCGCCACCTTCTCGTCCTGGAACATGAGGATCTGCATGGCCGTGTCGAAGTCCTGCTCGAACACCAGCAGCTCGTCGAACGCCGCGCGCCAGGCGGCCGCCTCCATCCTTCCGCACTCAATTGACCTGTGAGTGCGGAAACTTTTTGGCGCGCTATGTGTGTGGTGTACACCAAATGAATGACCGTCACTCTGACTCTGTACCCATGTTGAAGAGACGCAGAGCTATTATACGAACAAGATGCCGCAGCCTGTGCTCGACCTGGGGCTGCTGAGTGCGGCCAGCAAGGACGCGACGGTGGAGAGAGGCGAGGAGAGCAAGTTCGATGACGTCATGGCCCTGCAAGAAGAGCCTATTAAGGTGCGTCGAGCTAGCGTAGAGGGGTCTATACAATTATTTAGTAACCAGATAGTCATTGTTTGTGTATATTAGATCACGTTCCTGCTGCCAGACGACTCGACAGTGACGAGCGAGGTAAGAGGCTTTAGAGTGATGGGACTTCACTGTGTGAAGGTGCTGAGATGACGGTGTTATGTGCGTTATTAGTTCAAGAAGGGCCACACCATTGCGGTGCTGAAGGCCTTCCTCGAGGACGAGTACGAGCTCAAGCAAGAGCAAACGGTGAAGCAGCTGAACTGGATGTAGCTGATGGGTTGTTGTTGGGGTGGTTGCTGATGCGTGTACTGTACGAGCAGCAACTTTGTCTGGACGGGACGATGCTGCTGGATCCGTTCTCCTTGACGGACTTCCCGTGCGTCTTGGAGGCGTCGGCGATCGACATTCAAGTGAGGCAAAGCAGCTCCGACGACGCCAAGAGCAGGAAGTGATGCAGGCAGGATTGCGCTGCTGGCTTCTGATCGTGTAGCCGCTAACTTTTTCGGGTTGGCTTTTATCTAACGTTAGATATACTGACTTAGCAATCAAATACAGACTGGTTTGAAGTGCCTGGAGAAACCAGGAAGCGAGGCGGATTTTGAGAAGTCCAGATCTTACGGAGAACCTCGATTGCAGATGGCGAATGAGACGTTGGGTTCAACTGGCAACCACGATGCAGGATATAGGATTCAACTGAGCCTTCATCCTCGTCTCATGCAGACTGAAGTGCTCACCTCATTTCTTGTGATAGTCCATCGGCGATAGGACTGTCACTTACGGAACGTTTACCGTGGCGAAGATCGAGGTGGCTGGAATCGATCTACTCTGCATCATGCCTGGATCACGCGGCATCACTTGTAAAGCCAATTACCGGTACTCGACTTGAGTGTACTTCCGAAGTAGTTGCGACCATGCAAATTGAGCATTGAATTGTGAATCACTATCGCGATTCGCTTCATCGATGGGGCGCGGCTTATCATAAAGTGCTGCTAAAGCATGAGTCTATACTTCTCCAGAAGTGCATTTGGCGCAACGAGGATAGGCGCCCTGGTGGAATAGTACAACGGTGCCACAACATAGAACACGATTTAGGCAGGTGAAATACATGTACTGTTTGCTGCAACTTCAAGATACATGTAGATCTTTGGAAGTCTGCAGGAAGTAAGTTATGCTTCCTGTATGGATAAGCCTGGAAGACTGGCAAGGTTGCACGCCTTTCTTTTGTGGGGGGTCAACATGTACCAAAACTCAACATCAAACAGCTTGTTCGATTATCGAAACGCAAATATGGGTACGGCAACAACATCAATAGTTGCAGGTAGTGTGCGTCTAACGATGTTCCTTGAGCTCCAGTTCATTTCCGATTTTGTCCAGAGACCACCAAGCTCCTCCTGCTTCAACAACAACAGCATGCAGTCACCGCTGCATTTTCTGAGTTCGTGGGTCTTGGTTGAACCTCCGTCCACGGGCACGATCATGAAGTTCCTGTTCATAGTCTCCGTTGCGAGGTTGTTGGCGAAGATTGCAACGTCATTGCACCACAAACTTCGTATTGCACGTGGGCTGAAACCTCTCAGCGGTCCCCCAGGGGTTTGGCTTCTTGGCAACATGCCAGCGTACATCAAGAATCGCGACCGTATCTACCACTTCTTGGTGAATATTAAGCATTTGACTTCAGTTTGTCCAGCACTACGCAGAAGCTAATAGCACTGTTCTTTTATTGTGATCTAGGAGGATCTGCTCAAGCAGCATGGTGGTCGCATGAAGATGCCGTGGCATCTTTTCTTCGATGGAGCCATCTACGTGCGTACATTGTTGCTTTGACAATGGTGAGGAGGTGCTAATCCATCGATGGTGGCTGTGACTTCATAGATCACGGACCCGAAGGACGTCCAACACATTTTGTCGACGAATTTCAACAATTATGTCAAGCCACAGGGATTTCTGGATGCATTTCAAGAGATCTTTGAGAACTCGTTCTTCGCTGTGAATCATCACCCCCAGGCGCCCGATGCAGGCGCTGGTTGGCGTCTGCAACGCAAAGTGGCAGCGAAAGTGTTCACGACCGCCAACTTTCGCACATTTACTGAGCAAGTTTTTGCCAGACATGCCGAGGAGACCCTGGTGACTGCACGCGCCGAAGCGATCAAGGCGAGAGCTCGAGAGGGTCAGAGCCAAAGCAACGAAAGCTTCCGCTGCGATATGCAGGAGATCAGTGCGAGATACACGCTGAATTCCATCTTCGACGTCGCCTTTGGTCTTCCTCTGAGCGAGATCGAGGGCACCGAAAACTTTGCGGAGCACATGAGTTTTGTGAACAAGCACTGCGCACAGAGACTCTTTGTGAAGCAGTACTACAAGCTGCTTCGATGGGTCATGCCTAGTGAGCGAGAGCTGCGACGATGCACGCGTGAGGTTCAAGCTGTCGCTGACACCATTTTGCTTCGACGTCTGCAAGAATCTGAAGAGAAAATCAATGCAAGGTCAGATCTGCTGTCGTTATTCATCCGGAAGGCCCGCGAACTTGCTCCTGAAGGTATCAAGGACTTGGGACAGGAGAGCAAACCTGACGTCGCTTCCTTGCTGGGACCTAAAACGCTCCGGTCCATTATCTTGACGTTCGTCTTTGCTGGCCGAGACACGACAGCTGAGTGCTTGACATACAGCTTCTACGCGATCGCTAGGCACCCGCAAGTCCAGAAACGAATTGTGCAAGAGCTGAAATCGACTAAGACAAGCCATGGACCAGCCTGCACAGCATTCACGTTTGATGAAGTGAAGAAGTTGACATATCTCGAAGCCGTCGTGTACGAAGCTGTGCGTTTGTATCCAGCACTGCCATTCAACGTCAAGAACGCCGTGAAAGACGACTACCTCCCCGACGGCACAATCGTCCCTGCAGGTGTCGACGTCGTCTACAGTCCGTGGTTCATGGGTCGCAACGGAGCGATTTGGGGTGACGATCCGCTGGAGTTCCGTCCTCAACGCTGGCTGGAGATGTCCAAGCGTCCGAGCGCGTACGAATTCCCCGCCTTCCAAGCCGGTCCACGGGTTTGTCTTGGCATGAACATGGCCGTCTTGGAGACCAAACTGTTCCTTGCCACCACCCTCAGCCGCTTTGACGTCGCAATTGCACCTGGTGAGCAGCAGGAACGAGGCTACGTGCTGAAATCGGGACTCTTCATGGACGGTGGTCTGCCTCTGCAATTGACCCCACGACCGCAGTCTGCAGCATCAGCTTATTAAAGCATCTAAAAAAATGCAGCATGATGGCTGTAAAGGTAACAATATCCATGGACCACAACCCGGAAGAGATAAATACTTGAAGCAAGACCCTTCTTTTGTTTTGACAAATCAGCATGTATTTTAAGAAATACCATGGACCCGGGTGACGGTACACTGTGTAGCCACAGCTGCAACCCTCCAGCTCACTTCGGATTTTCTCCTGAAATCCTGAATCCCCACTGAGAACATGCAGTCGGTGCTGCTTTTTTTGCACTCCTGGAGCTCGTTTGAGCCACCTCCAGCTGGTGTAGCGGTGAAGTTCCTGCTCACGGCCGCCGTCGCGAGCCTGCTAGCGAACATCGGGACCTTGTTCTACCGCAAATTGCGTATCGCACGTGGATTGGCACCGCTAAACGGGTCCCCGGGAGTTTTGCTACTTGGCAACATGCCAGCCTTCATCAAGAATCGCGACCGTATCTACCACTTCTTGGTGAATACTGAGCAATTGACTTCAGTTGGCCCAGCACTACGCAGAAGCTAACAGTGTTTTTTTTGTGATCTAGGAGGATCTGCTCAAGCAGCATGGTGGTCGCATGAAGATGCCGTGGCATCTTTTCTTCGATGGAGCCATCTACGTGCGTACATTGTTGCCTTGAGTATGGCGAGGAGGTGTGCTAATTCATGAATGGTGGCTGTGACTGCATAGATCACGGATCCTAAGGACGTCCAGCACATTTTGTCGACGAATTTCGATAATTATGTCAAGCCACAGGGATTTCTGGATGCATTTCAAGAGGCCTTTGAGAATTCGCTCTTCATTTTGAACCACCACCCGCAGGCACCGGACGGCGGGGCTGGTTGGCGTCTGCAACGCAAAGTGGCGGTTAAGGTGTTTACGACCGCCAACTTCCGTATATTCACGGAGAAATTTTTCGCCAGACACGCAGAAGAGACGCTGACAACTGTACAAGCCGAAGCGATCAAGGCAAAAGAGAGTCAAAGCGGTAGCGAGAGCTTCTGCTGCGATATGCAGGCGATCGGCGCGAGATACACGTTTAATTCCATCTTCGACGTCGCTTTCGGGCTGCCTCTGAGCGAAATTGAGGGAGCTGACGAGTTTGCAGAGCAAATAAACTTCGTCAACGAGCACTGCGCACAGAGACTCTTTGTGAAGCAGTACTACAAGCTGCTGTGGTGGGCCATGCCCAGTGAGCGACAACTGCGACGGTGCACGCGTGGAATTCGAGCTGTCGCTGACATCATTTTGCTTCGACGTCTGAAGGAATCGGAAGAGAAGATCAGCGCACGGTCGGATCTGCTGTCGCTGTTTATCCGCAAGGCTCGTGAGCTTGCTTCTGAAGGCACCAAAGACCAGAACGTTGATGTCGCTTCACTATTGGGACCCAACACGCTCCGGTCCATCATCTTGACGTTCGTCTTTGGTGGTCGAGATACGATCGCTGCGTGCCTCACATACAGCTTCTACGCGATCGCTAAGAACCCGCAAGTCCAGAAACGAATCGTGGAGGAGCTTGAGTCCGTGAAGACAAACGGCGGATCGAAGTCTGCACCTTTCACGTTTGACGAAGTCAGCAGCTTGAAATATCTCGATGCCGTCGTATACGAGGCTTTGAGGTTGTACCCAGCAGTGCCGTACAACGTCAAGAGCGCCGTGAAGGACGATTACCTGCCCGACGGCACTTTTGTGCCTGCAGGCGTCGACATTGTCTACTGTCCATGGTACATGGGTCGCAACGGTGCAGTTTGGGGTGATGATCCGCTGGAGTTCCGCCCTGAGCGCTGGTTGGAGATGTCCAAGCGCCCGAGTGCGTACGAATTCCCGGTCTTTCAAGCGGGTCCACGTATCTGCCCGGGTATGAACATGGCCATCCTGGAGGCCAAGTTCTTCCTCGCCACCACGCTCAGCCGTTTCCACGTAGCAATTGCACCTGGAGCGAAGCAGGAACGAGGCTACGTGCTGAAAATGGCGCTCTTCATGGACGGTGGATTGCCTCTGAAGATGACCCCACGAGCCCAGTTCGCAAGTTAATGTTGTCAGCTGGATAGCGACCACAGAGTTTGCTCCTTCCTTCTTCTCCTTACACTGAATTCTCCTATTCTCCTATTCTCCAATCAGTTCAATAATCCCCATAGCCATGAGTCAAAGTCGCAGCCAGCAAGTTGAAGTTGTACGAACTTTAGCTATCCGCTCGAACTTAATGAGCAAATCGTTGGTTTGTTGCGCGAATGTCGTTCTAATAATTGAATGTTGCGCGAATATTTCGGCGGTGGAGGGCCGCTCATTACTCTCGGGAAAGCGGAGGCTAAGATGCCGTACCAAGTGCTGCCCGGCCTCGTGGTCATCTCCGTCGCCTTCTCGCTCATGGGCGTGGGGTTCGGCGCCGTCAACAAGTGGCAGGCCCGCAACAACATGCAGGTGCGTTCATCCGCCGTCGCACGCTCTTCGCCCCGCGTGTTTGCTAACAATTCTTCGTTTTGTGACACATTAGAGCAAGCTGGAGCTGCTGACGGACTGGGACCGTATGATGGACGAGCGCGACCGGAAACTGGCGGCCAGGGCGGCGGCATTCAATGCGAAGCAATAGCAGAACAGCGCCGCTGGTGAGGAGCCTCGACATGGTTGGGGGAGACGGACAAACGACAGGAGACTCAGGTGCTCGACTAGTAGACGGACGATCGCCAGGGTCTGGGACGACTTACAGTTATCTCCCGACTCGAGTTCTCTGGCGCTCTGGGGGACGATGAATTACGTGAAAAGAAGAAGAAGAAGAAAAAAGTAAGCAAGAAACAGGAAGCAGGAGAGGCAGCACGCACGCTCGAGGGTCTCGAGATGTATTTGGTTATATACCCGCGTTCATTAGCTTGCTTGATAGCTCCTGGTAGTGTACTGAATAATGCACCCTCCTGACAGGAGTCCTCCGTCCCCTGACAACTTGTCAGTAGCAAGCACAAGCAGCATTGTCACTGGACAGAGCAATGGGATTGCAGTGCAATTTGCACGTCCTGACCATTTTAATCCCAATCCCCTGAACACCCAACAACTCGCTACAGAAAGATCGCATGTTGGATTGAAGTACCGCTCCCCCACAGATTCACGATGACTTGCATTGCATGGGTGTTTGTGTTGTGGACATGTTAGTTTAGTTAATAAGAAATCCGAGCACTGCCGCGGTCCACGTCGCGACTCCAATTGCTGGAGTCACGACGGGATCCCGCGCGCAGGACGCTCCTTCTCTCTCTCGCACCTTCACTACGTGTCTCGCTACCACGAAAGGCCGAAGATCTCATCGGGGAAATACTAGTACAAAGCGGGCAGTTCCGCGCGGCATCACACATCTATACCCTCTCCCTTCTCGCTCGCTCCCTCCCTCCTCTCTCGCAGTCGGATCCTTCACGGCGTCGGGTGCTTAGTCCTTGCCGCCGGGGCAGTTGCGGGCCCAGTGGCCGGTCTCACCGCACTGGTAGCACTTGTCCTCGCTCGGGCCGCTGTCCTCCGGGCAGTCGCGACGCAGGTGGCCGCTCTGGCCGCAGTGGTGGCACTTGCGCGACTCGCGCATCTCCTGGGGGCAGTCGCGACGCAGGTGGCCGGACTCGCCGCAGTTGTGGCACTTGGGGGGCTGCACGTCCTCGGGGCAGTCGCGGCGGATGTGGCCCACCTGGCCGCAGTTGTGGCACGCGCGGGCGTTCGTGTTCGTGGGGCAGTCGCGCTTGAGGTGGCCCACCTTGCCGCAGCTGAAGCACGGGCCGCCGCTGAAGCCGCCCTCCTGGGTGGAGGCCTCGGGGCAGTCACGGCGCAGGTGGCCGCTCTCGCCGCAGTTGTGGCACTTGCGCTGGTCAGCAGACTCCATTTTTAACTGCAAATACGGGACGAGACAAAAGATACGCAGGCGAGTAAGTCACCGATGTCCAACATGATGGCTCAGTGGCTAGACGGAAGCGGCAGCAGATCGACAGCGCCACTAACACGCAGCGCATCGCTGCCACCCCCAAGCTCTTGCCACGCGCGCACTCACCTATTGTCTTGGATTCTTCCGCAGAAATGACACGCGATGAGCGCCGGGCCCCCACGCGTCCGCCGAGAGATTGGTCGCAGAGCGCTCGAGGTTTTTCCGCATAAAACCTCGGTATCCAAAGGCCACGCTAGGAGGGGCGACGTCTTTCTTTCCCCTCCGATGCCGTTTCTTTGCCCCCAAAGGCCATACTGGGGTCAAGTGGTCTCATGGAAGGATTGCCGCCTCTGCAAGCGGCAACTCGCTAGAGCCGCCAGTTGATCCACAGACCGAGTGCGAGTCGCACGAGTCTCGCATTTACTCATCGACGACTTTCCTTCGTTCCATGACGTCGCGGAGCGGCCTGACCCCAGTCAAAGATGGAACAGGTGGCACCGGCCCGGAGCCGACGGTGTCTCACGGGTCATCCCTCCCCGAGGTCCGACGCAATATCCACCCAATCAGTACCAATCCCCATCTCCATTGGCTACAATTGCGACCTGATTCCAACCAATCCGCGTAGCGTATTAATCGAGCTTCAACTTGACTGTTGCGCTACAACGGCGCAACCAGCGGAACAGTGCTGCAACACCGGGCTGGGCCAGGACAACACCAGCTGCAAGACCAACAGGCGACCACGGAGCTTTACACAGCCACTGCAACACCCGATCGATGCACCGCCGTACCGCTGAGACCTCGGTGATAGTCGGCGATAGCTTGGAAATCGGAGCGGGCCAGTGATGCTGCACAAAAGCTGCGAGCGACGGGTTCCCACGCTCCAGCGCTGGCATGTATTCACTCACAAAGGTCCTCGTCCACCACTGCGGGTCGCTGCTGTTGTCCAGGATCTTGGACGTGGGGAGAACTCGGTTCCATGACGTGTTCAATCGGGTGAAGTCGTAGTAGTAAAGCTGAGCGCGAATGGCGTCGGGCGGGGAGTCGAGAAACGGGTCGCGAGTCGAGTCCAGCAGTTTCTTCACGTCGGAGGAACCTTCCAAGAGCTTGGCCACGAGGTGCACAAGCCACGGTGCGCTTTGGCAGTCGCCCAGCGCGGCGAACCACATCTGCCAGTCCAGTCGCGGGTGGAGAGGAGCTACCAAGCGCGGCGCGGAATTCACGTCGCCCGGCTTGTACTTGAAGTGATACTCTTCCCATGTCAGTCCTCCGTCCTTTGTGCCTTCCAATATGATCTCCGGTCGAGCTACCACCGAGTAACGTTGTCCATCATAGAGCTGAACCGTGCCTACGCCCGTCATGGAGCGGAATAACCCGTAGGCGCTGGTGATGCGGTATTTTTCTGTCGAGTGGTACACGGTGATGGCATGAGATGGTAGCGACTGCTGGTAGGACTGATCCAACGCCGACAAAGTGACGGCACTGCTCGCAAAAACCCATAAGCTTGTCAGTGTCGTCGTCAGCAAGTACATGAGCCGCAGAGCAAGTCGCTTCCTGGAACGATTAGAGCTGCGGTCGGATCGAGAGATGGAGCGAACAATTTGCCAGCAGCTTGAACATACTACGAGCGTAGCGGCGAACAGCACACAACGGGGCAAAATCATCGCAAGCCATGCCTGAGTATCTTCCACAGATGGGAGTAGCCGCACCCTTGTAGCTTGTAGTAGCTCCAAGAAGCCACGCTGCTCGAGAGCTTTGAACGGGTCATCCTGAGTCGTCATTGCGAATACTTCCAACCACGTGTAGACGCAAAATGCGAGGCTGCTCGACAAAACTGCTTTCATGACAACCGGGTGCGTTTGAAATGTGTTCCACGCCGACTCCACTCGAGCTATCCCCGACTTCTGCGTGGTTGTCGCTGTCTTTGAGTCGCGAAATGTATCCTTTGCAGCATAATTGTCGATGTCAAGCAGAGCTCCCGCCAACACAAGGGTCAATAAATTGAAGAAGTTGTAGTTCCCCGTGAGGAGAATGGAAATCTGCAGCGCGATCTGCTGAATGGCCCCAACTCTCCGTAGCGCTGCATAGGGTGCAAGCAAGAAGAATGTCCAGGGACCTTCGATCAGCAGCGTTACTGCTACGGCAAGACGATTGATAATCGGCTACAATTGCGCACAACGGAACCGTCAGATACAAATTGCAGCATCAAAAGGATCCCGCTACTCCTCGAAAGGTAACTTACCGGAGCCTGTAAAGCATACCAAGCGAGTGGCAAAGGTAGAGGCTGCGATACAAAGTGGAAGTCCAACGCAGTAAGCCCAAGCCATGTAGGGCAACGAGACTGGATCTTGACGGCGCCGGACATGATCATGAACTTGAAGAACAGGAAGCGAAGCGTCCAGATTGCAGCGGCCGGTGTTTCGAACGTATCATCCGTCTTGCGGTGCGGCTGCCACCAAGGGGCTAGCAGTAGCGCCAGAACACCGACCTCCAGTAGGAACGAGTCCCATTGGAATTGCATGAACGTCTGACCGCACTGCACAATTGACAAGTAGCAGAACCACAACAGGGCCAGCGGTCCAGCAGTGCGCCACGCCGGTCGAACAACACCCAGCACCGACACGGTGACTCCAACCAGGCAAATCACCTCCATGCAGAAGCTCGGGGTCCACTGCAGCGGCTCATGAAGCCACACTAGCGTCGGGAATCTGTTGATCCACTCGAGTGTCGAAGCGTCGCGCGATCCTGCATAGTTGCGCTTTACACTGCGGAGGAAGACGTCCACAGGCTCGATGCCGTCTCTAACAAGGCCATGACAAAGACACGAATCGGGCGTGAGCAAGCGCCGGTCAGCCCCAAGCAAGCAATACCAGTATGTATCCTCCTCCACGGGCGCCCCACCGTGGGGCCCACGCGTCGAGACTTCCAGTGCACTGCCGCTGGCCACGGCTTTAGGAGGGGAATGACCAATGGGCAGGTGCAGTCGATGATACAGGAACAAGACGAGTGCATGTAATGGGGAACGTACTCGCCGTAGAGACCGCGGACTTGTGTGCGGATGGAGGCGAAGGCTGCAGCATATACGCCGCAAAGGCAAATGAGGAAGGTCTCCCTCGGGAAGTGCAGCATGTGTATGAGGCCCGCCGTCGGCGACCGAAGCTGTGACGCCGTCGGATACGCCGTCGGACAGAAATGTAGCACGAAAGTATCTTATGCGTATGCCACACTATAATTTCGGTGTGGACTGTACCAGTGAGTTGGTACACTTTCAGGCGCCTCACAACAAGTTGACCCTATACGATTTGACCCTATATGATTTGACCCTATACGAGTTGACCCTATCCATCCTTTTCAGCAGCAAGGGGCAACGCGGTACACTCGCGCAATTTAGTGAATGATTTAAGCTGGCTGTGAAGCATTACTTAGCAGCTACTTCGAAGTACTTGAGAGTAGCGACGTGCATGACCGCGTCTAGATTCTCCCCTACTTCTGCAATAAACACCGTAGCAATACAGTACACCGTGCGGCGCTGTTGGCTCAATCAACACGCACGTCGCCGAGTTCAAAACGCTCGTGAGGCTGTCATTCGCAGAAATCACTACGCTGTTTGACAACGGGGGGTCCGTTCCGACATTGCGCGAAATCCACCCGTGCGGTCCGGTGGTCTTGCAACCGCCTCTTCCTCATTTGAAGCGTTCGAGTATCGGTCGCAGCAAGAGTGTCTTCGAGCCCAGGCGCTTCAGTTTTTCCTGCCGCCGGCAACCACTGACGTCTTCCAGTCCAGGCTCCCACCATCCCCGCGCGCAATCCCCATGGACCTGCCTAGACTAGAGGGATGGATGTAGCTGGTCGCCTGGAAGTTCCAGGCTGGAGCTACAGAGCACTTCTTGCCTGCATGTAACAGCTTGTTGAATACACACTGCGATCGACGGCGGGATGGCAACGGTGCTGCGCGCAGCAAGCTCTTGTGGTGCTCATTGCACGCGGCACAATCAACCTGATGAGGCCTGACGAAGCTGGCGGCAGCTCGGTGAATCGTGCGCAGTGTAGGACCTCCGCTGCGCAAAATCTCTTGGCCACGAGGCTGGTGCTTGGAGCGCGGCTCGCGAGCGTATCTTTGCGTCTGCAGCCATTTCTGATTGGCGTGATGCCTCCACGTTGGTACAGGTATCTGCCTTTAACAAGCGAGGATGCCGATGCTTGACTTGCTGTACGTGCCTCGGAGACCCCACACGGAAGGAATCGGTCGACGAGCGCGTCCACAGGCGAAACTGCAGTGCGCACACCCCAAAAATGTGACGGCGCGGAAGTTCAGAGTCTGAACCTGAAGCTGAAGCTGAAGCGGAGTCTGAAGCTGAGCGGGGCTTTCAAATCCGCTCGGCGCGGCAATAGACGCGCGCCAGAGTGGCGTGTCGACGGTGGCGCCGTCACACTTTGCCGGCGGCGAGCAAGCGTGAGCGCGGGCGACGCGCTCGTGGCCCCAGACTCCGGTCCAGAGCGTCGAAAGCCGGCGCCATGCCCCAGTTGTCGCGCCATCCTACGCTTTGCGCGGCCGGAACTGCAATTGCAGCACGCCGTAACGGTGACGCGCCGATGTTTCGCGCCGCCGAACTTGACGGCACCGATGGCCAGCAGCAGAGCGCGCGTCGCACGTGGCCGGTCTCTGCTGGCCAAGCCGGTTGAAGTTGCCCGCAGATGCCCTTGCGACCGCCATTTGGCCAATCATCGCGCCGCGTCGTGCGTGTTTCTGTACGCCGCGCCTCCATTGGCCTAAAATGACTCCGCGTCGAACGTCAGCATGTCTTGAGAAAGCCGCGACCTTTTAGATCTTCCGTCACATCTCAATTCGCCGCGATCCGCCGAAGCCCCTCGAGAAGCTCAAGATGTTCACGTCTGCCCTGCGCGCGAGCCTGCGCGTGCAGCGCCTCGGAGCCATGAAGATGGCGCAGTCGTCGCCCGCCGCCTTCGCGAAGCCCTTCGCCCTGCGCACGTTCGCCAACGCCACGGCCGCGTCGCTCGGCATCGAGAAGTTCGGCGTCACGAACGCCAAGACCAAGGTGCACCGCAACCTGAGCTACGACGAGATCGCGGCCCACGAGGAGAAGAACGGCGAGGGCCAGTTCGTCAAGAACGGCACGTACACCATCGACACGGGCAAGTTCACGGGCCGCTCGCCCAAGGACAAGTACATCGTGGACCAGGCCCCGTCCAGCAAGAACATTTGGTGGGGAGACATCAACCAGCCCGTGAGCGCCGAGGTGTTCGACGAGCTGTACGAGACGGTGGCCACGCACTACGGCTCGGCCGAGAAGGTGTACGTGTTTGACGGCTACGCCGGCGCCAACCCGGCGTCGCGCAAGAAAGTGCGCTTCATCACGGAGCTCGCGTGGCAGCACCACTTCGTGACCAACATGTTCCTGCGCCCGCAGACGAAGGAGGAGATCGAGGGCTTTGAGCCGGACTTCACCATCGTGAACGCCTGCAAGGTGACGAACAAGGACTACAAGAAGCACGGCCTCAACTCGGAGGTCTTTGTGGCCTTCAACATCGAGAAGGACGTGGCCGTCATCGGCGGCACGTGGTACGGCGGCGAGATGAAGAAGGGCATCTTCAGTATGATGAACTACTGGCTGCCGCTGGACGGCATCATGGCCATGCACTGCTCGGCCAACAAGGGCAAGAACGGCGACACGGCGCTCTTCTTCGGCCTGTCGGGCACGGGCAAGACGACGCTGTCGGCCGACCCGCACCGCTTCCTCATCGGCGACGACGAGCACGGGTGGGACGACGAGGGCATCTTCAACTTCGAGGGCGGCTGCTACGCCAAGACCATCAACCTGAGCGCCGAGAACGAGCCCGACATCTACAACGCCATTAAGCGCGACGCGCTGCTCGAGAACACGTTCGTGGACGCGGAGACCAAGGAGCCGGACTTCTACAACACGTCCAAGACGGAGAACGGCCGCGTGTCGTACCCGATCTACCACATCCCGAACCACGAGCCCACGTCGAGCGGCGGCCACCCGTCCAACATCGTGTTCCTCACGTGCGACGCCTACGGCGTGCTGCCGCCCGTGTCCAAGCTCAGCGACGGGCAGGCCATGTACCACTTCCTGTCCGGCTACACGGCCAAGGTCGCCGGCACGGAGCGCGGCGTGACGGAGCCCACGGCCACGTTCAGCGCCTGCTTCGGCGCCGCCTTCCTGCCGCTGCACCCGACCAAGTACGCCGACCTGCTGCAGCAGAAGCTGCAGAAGCACAACACGTCCGTGTACCTGGTCAACACGGGCTGGACGAGCGGCGGCTACGGCGTGGGCAAGCGTATGAGCATCAAGGACACGCGCGCCTGCATCGATGCCATCCTGGACGGCTCCATCAAGGACTCGGAGTTCTCCGAGGACCCCAACTTCGGCTTCCAGGTGCCCAAGAAGCTCGGCGATATCCCCGAGAACGTGCTCAACCCGCGCGAGGCCTGGAGCGACAAGGCCGCGTACGACGTCACCGCCCAGAAGCTCGCCAGCATGTTTGTGGCCAACTTCAAGAAGTACGTGTCGCCCGGCGTCACCGACTACTCCTCGTTCGGACCCAAGGTGTAAGTAGGATGAGAGAGGGTCCCTGCAACGAGCTAATGTAAAGAAAGATGTTTGAAAAGCTGCATTCGATCTATGTTGTAGTTCTACCAAGAAATTTAGACATTGACGCACAAGTTCGCTAACATTGTTCTACGTAGTATTGCAGGTGTGCACCGTAAGATCGATGCCCAGGGGTATGGCTATCATGCTCTGAATGTAGTGTCGACGTCTACGTCTACACTCTGAGTCTACAGTGTCTGCACTGTAGAGTCTACCCTGCATGTGCAACATTCAAGTGTATTGTCATCATGGCAATGTCTGCAATGGACACTGCTCGAGGTCATTGACAACAACAGCCTCTATCGATCGTCAATAAAATATATTTTCTACACCATGTACCTGTCTTGCTACGCCCCCTCTTCATCATCCGCCCCGCCGTCGTCAGCAAACTCGATGGTCCGCGCCACTTGGTCGCCCACTTGGTTCACTCCGAGGGCTCGTTCAAGAATGCCCGCGGACTTGCGCTCCCGTCGCTTGGGCGTCTTGGGTTTGTCGTGGACGCTCTCGACGTGGTGCTTGAGCACCGTCTTGTAGCCGAACCGCGCCGAGCAGCCCTCGCGCGGACACGCGAAGCGCTTCGACTTGCGCTCGTCGTGCACCGCGTTGTAGTGCGCCATCAGGTTGGACGGCCGCGTGTAGGCCTTGTCGCACCCCGCCATGGGGCACACGCACTGCTTGCGATCGTCCAGCGACTCGAAGTGCGTGCGCAGGTGCGCGCGCAGATACTGCTTCCGACTGAACGTCTGGTCACACACGAGACACACGTGGGCAGCAACCATCTTGGCGTCCGTCTTCTCTCCACCGCCGTGCTCGGCCTCCTTGTGCCGCTTGAGCTCGTCCTCGTCAAAGCAGATCTCGCCGCACTCGCACACGTGGACCTGCGTGTCTCCGTCTCTGTTAGCCGCATGCGTCCGCTGGTGGCGGGTCAGCAGGAACCTCTTCAGAAACCTCTCGCCGCACTCGTCGCACTCGAAGGGCAGCACGCCCGTGTGCACGTACGCGTGGGCCTGCAGCTCGCTCTTCTTCTTGAAGACCTTGAGGCACTCGGCGCACTCGAACGGGCGGTTCACGTTGAGGTGCGAGCGCTTCGTGTGGCGCGATAGTCCGTGATTGTACGTGAACCTGGCGCTGCACAGCTCACACTTGAAGGGCTTGCGCTGCTCCAGCGTCAGCGTCGAGCCGCGCACGTGCACCGTCTCCACGTGCCGCGTCAGGTGCTCGCGCTTCGAGTAGCGCTTGGAGCAGCCGTCGTGGCGGCAGGCGAACGGCCGGTGCCGCGTCTCCTGGCTGTGCGTCACCAGCTCCTTCGCGCACGCGAAGGCCTCGCTGCACTCGGCGCACACATGGCTGCAGTCCTCGTTGGCCTCCAGCGTCATGTCGGAGGCTGTGGAAGCTCCAGTCGGCGTATTAATTGCGTGGGGTGGGTCTTCTGCTGCATCATTCAGACGCCTTCGCTTGGGGGGCATTGCAGTAGCCACTGGAGACGGCGAGGACTCCGACGGGACGAGCACGCGCACCGCAGACGCCATTACGCTGACCACCAAGTGATCTGCCACAATCAGGGTCGGCGGTTCCGAACCCGGTCGCCACAAACAGCCAGCCATGGGTCGACCCGCTCAATGCCTTCATACCAAAGTAGCGTTTAGACTGAAGAACGGGCCGGGTTCGACCCACTTACGGTACGTGGGTCGATGAACTTCAACGGACCAATGAGCGACGCGTTTTTGGATCCACAAATGACTCTATTAGTGGCTCTAATATCTATTTGTGGCGACTGCATCTTGAAGCGACGCACTTGAAGCGGCGCCATTTAACCGTCCGAGGTGTCCGCGGCTTCACGCTCCGAGGCTGCACATTCCTAACGTGCGGCGGTGCACCGAGGAGCTCTTCCGCACCATGTTTAAGAACACCTTCCAGTCGGGCTTCCTCTCCATCCTCTACAGCATCGGGTGCGCTCTGTCTCTATGTGTGTGTGTGTGTCAAGCTGTAGGTCAGCTGACCAAACCTCTTCCCTTGTGCCTTCTCCATCACCCGCAGGAGCAAGCCGCTGCAGATCTGGGACAAGCAGGTGCGCAATGGCCACATCAAGCGCATCACGGACCAGGACATCCAGTCGTCGGTGCTGGAAATCATGGGCACGAACGTCAGCACCAACTTCATCACGTGTCCGGCGCAGCCGGCCAAGACGCTGGGCATCAAGCTGCCGTTCCTCGTCATGATCATCAAGAACCTCAAGAAGTACTTCACCTTCGAGGTGCAGGTGCTGGACGACAAGAACGTGCGCCGCCGCTTCCGCGCGAGCAACTACCAGAGCTCCACGAGGGTCAAGCCCTTCATCTGCACCATGCCCATGCGGCTCGACGAAGGCTGGAACCAGATCCAGTTCAACCTCTCGGACTTCACGCGGCGCGCCTACGGCACCAACTACATCGAGACGCTGCGCGTGCAGATCCACGCCAACTGCCGCATCCGCCGCATCTACTTCTCCGACCGCCTCTACTCCGAGGAGGAGCTGCCGCCCGAGTTCAAGCTCTTCCTGCCTGTGCCTAAGGCCAACAATGCCACGTCCAACGAGCTGCAGAAGGCGCCACCTGCGCCGGCTGATCAGTCGATGTAGCCGCGTAGGCATTTAATCGCTTAGTTCGACGTCCTAGGTCGCCTTAAGTCTATTAGCTTTGCCTTCCTCCGCGTTGTTGTGGCTAATGAGAATTTTACGCCGAGGTGAATACGAACCAGAGTTGGAATGCAATACATTGGCTGTCAATGGCGCTAGCTACTCTTTAGAAGCGTTGCGGCTGAATATTGTGCTGGTGAAGCTGCGTTGACTCACTTCCGGGACTTCCCCTTGGCAAACTGGTCTGCGAGCCACTCGATGCCTTCTTCCACACCACGACCAGTCACGGCGTTGCTTGCCCTGCGCGAGAAACAGCACCAAAAAGTGGTTAGCTTGGGTTATCATGACAAAGATCAGGACTTGAAGTCACGTACGTAATGTGCCAGGACTTGCTACCGAGACTGTCGAGCTCAAGCATCTGCATGCACTCGACGGGAGTGAGCGCGTTAGGCAGGTCCATCTTGTTGGCGAAGAAGAGAATGGGCACTTTCTTGGACGCCAGCTCCTTGTGCTCCACGAGCTGCTCCAGCTCGTCCTTGGCCACGCACATGCGGATGGTGTCCGTCGAGTCTAAGACGTAGATGATGGCCTGCACGTCGCTGTAGTAGTTCTCCCACAAGCTGCGGTAGCGACTTTGGCCGGACATGTCGAACACGGTGAAGTTCAGGTTGGACTTGGTGAACTCCTCCACCTGGAAGCCGATGGTCGGGACGACCTCGCGTGCCTGACTCTTCTTGGGCTTGAGGTGGTTCACGAGCGTCGTCTTGCCGCTATTGTCCAGCCCCACCACGAGGATGCGGACTTGGGTCTTCTTGATGCCCAACGCGCTCGCCAGAAGCTTGAAGAGACCCATTCCTGTGGTTCCGGTACCGATGTCGCGTCGAAGTTTGTCTGTTTATGGCTCGAACCAGGCTCGAAACCCCACCAAGAAACGACACCAGCGTTCACTAAGTTTAGGATGCTATTCCCAATGTCAACGTGTTTGATGCTCCCAATCAAGTTCATGTTGAAGTGGCCTGGACTGTTGAATGAATTGGCTGCAACTAGGTGATGCAAACAATGGGCATTGGTTCCGACAATTTTGAGTTTGGAAAGTGTTAAGCCGATGCTGCGGGTTGAGGTCGTGGGGTCAATTGCAGCGGCAAACCACCGTCCATGAAGAGTCCCGATTTCAGCACGTAGCCTCGTTCCTGCTGCTCACCAGGTGCAATTGCTACGTCAAAGCGACTGAGAGTGGTGGCAAGGAACAGTTTGGCCTCCAAGACGGCCATGTTCATGCCTAGACATACCCGTGGACCGGCTTGGAAGGCGGGGAATTCGTACGCGCTCGGACGCTTGGACATCTCCAGCCAGCGTTGGGGACGGAATTCCAGCGGATCGTCACCCCAAATCGCTCCGTTGCGACCCATGAACCACGGACTGTAGACGACGTCGACACCTGCAGGGACGAATGTGCCGTCGGGGAGGTAGTCGTCTTTCACGGCGTTCTTGACGTTGAATGGCAGTGCTGGATACAAACGCACAGCTTCGTACACGACGGCTTCGAGATATGTCAACTTCTTCACTTCATCAAACGTGAATGCTGTGCAGGCTGGTCCATGGTTTGTCTTAGTCGATTTCAGCTCTTGCACAATTCGTTTCTGGACTTGCGGGTGCCTAGCGATCGCGTAGAAGCTGTATGTCAAGCACTCAGCTGTCGTGTCTCGACCAGCAAAGACGAACGTCAAGATGATGGACCGGAGCGTTTTAGGTCCCAGCAAGGAAGCGACGTCAGGTTTGCACTCCTGTCCCAAGTCCTTAATACCTACAGGAGCGAGTTCGCGGGCCTTCCGGATGAATAACGACAGCAGATCTGACCTTGCATTGATTTTCTCTTCAGATTCTTGCAGGCGTCGAAGCAAAATGGTGTCAGCGACAGCTTGAACCTCACGCGTGCATCGTCGCAGCTCTCTTTCACTGGGCATGACCCATCGAAGCAGCTTGTAGTACTGCTTCACAAAGAGTCTCTGTGCGCAGTGCTTGTTCACGAAACTCATGTGCTCCGCAAAGTTTTGGGTGCCCTCGATCTCGCTCAGAGGAAGACCAAAGGCGACGTCGAAGATGGAATTCAACGTGTATCTCGCACTGATCTCCTGCATATCGCAGCGGAAGCTTTCGACTTTGCTTTGGCTCTGACCCTCTCGAGCTCTCGCCTTGATCGCTTCGGCTCGTGCAGTCACCAGCGTCTCCTCGGCGTGTCTGGCAAAAACTTGCTCAGTAAATGTGCGAAAGTTGGCGGTCGTGAACACTTTCGCTGCCACTTTGCGTTGCAGACGCCAACCAGCGCCTGCATCCGGTGCCTGGGGATGATGATTCACAGCGAAGAACGAGCTCTCAAAGATCTCTTGAAATGCATCCAGAAATCCCTGTGGCTTGACATAGTTGTTGAAATTTGTCGACAAGATGTGTTGGACGTCCTTCGGGTCCGTGATCTATGAAGTCACAGCCAATATTGATGAATTAGCACCCCTCCTCACCATACCCAAGGCAACAATGTACTGTACGCACGTAGATGGCGCCATCGAAGAAAAGATGCCACGGCATCTTCATGCGACCACCATGCTGCTTGAGCAGATCCTCCTAGATCACAAAGAAAACACTGTTAGTGCTGGGCCAACTGAAGTAAAATGCTTAATATTCACCAAGAAGTGGTAGATACGGTCGCGATTCTTGATGTACGCTGGCATGTTACCTAGTAGCCAAACCCCTGGGGGCCCGCTGAGAGGTTTCAGCCCACGTGCAATACGCAGTTTGTGATACATTGACGTTGCGATCTTCGCCAACAACCTCGCAACGGTGACCATAAGCAGACATTTCATGATCATGCCCATAGACAGAGGTTCAACCAAGACCCAAGAGCGCAGAAATTGCAGCGGTGACTGCATGTTGCTGTTGTTGTTGTTGAAGCAGGAGGAGCTTGGTGGTCTCTGGACAAAATTGGAAATGAACTGGAGCTCAAGGAACATCGTTAGACCACTACACTGCCTGAAACTATTGATGTTGTTGCCGTACCCATATTTGCGATTCGATAATCGAACAAGCTGTTTGATGTTGAAGTCATGGTACATGTTGATCCGCCACAAAAGAAAGGCGTGCTACCTCGCCAGTCTTCCAGGCTTATCCATACAGGAAGCATAGCTTACTTCCTGCAGACTACCAAAGAATGACTGACATCTATCCTGAAGTTGCAGCAAGCAGCATTTCACCCTGCTACGAAAAGAAATCGTGTTTTATGTCGTAGGCCCCGTTGTGCTATTCCACAGGGCGTCTATCCTCGTTGCACCAAAATCATTCCTGGAGAAGTATGGGCGCACCGATGAAATTCTCACTGAGAATAATTATCGCGATTCACAACTCACAGCGACGCGTTGAAGTATATAAAGCTCCATTTGCATGATCGCTACTACCTTATCGTACGCAAGTCGAGCAAATTAGCTTTACAAGGGGTGCTGCGTGAGCCAGGCATGCCATACCGCATGATGCAGAGTAAAGCGATTCCAACCACTTTGAGTTTAACATTCCGGCGCTGATGGACCATCGCTAGAAATGAGGTCAGCACTGCAGTCTGAATGAGAAGGGAGTCGCGCAAGATGAAGGCTCGATTGAATTCTATATGATGCATCGTGGTTGCGTCCAACATAATACAATACGTCTCGTTTGCGATCCGCAACACAGCGTCTCAAGGTTCTTGACAAGATCGCTGCTGCTCTGGACTTCTCAAAATTCTGAGTACGCACCCTTCAAACGCTAAATTCCGTCATGAAAGTTTGGCTCAACTGAAATAAACTCTCTTTGAACTCCAGGAAAACTCGCTTCATTTATCGTCGAGTTTTTGCTAACTCTTCCTCGACGCACTTAAGTTTCTCAGCTTCTGCCGCATCCTCATCTGGTGAGAAAGTTATCGCAGGCTTCTCAACAATTCTTTCAAGTTGGGACTGAAGTAGTAAGGAAACAAGGCCGGGTTTGTTCATGTTCAGGGTGAGAACTTTGGCGATTACAATTGCATGCAGGGGTATGTATCGTGGACGAACGCAATGTCTATCAACCTGACTGCCTCGGTCTACTCGTAGATTAATCGGTAGCAAGCTGCATTTATCAAAAGAGATTCGATAACGAGTGGAGATCCACTATTTACATGTAGAATGCATGCCTCGAGCTACCACGCAGGCAAAAGCCGGTAAGCTGGTTAAATGGCACCGGAGACGGCACCAGTGAGGGGCGAGCTGGCACCTTGCGCGGACTTGAGCCAGCAAGTTCCCCCGCTCTGAGAAGTCCACGTGAAAGCCTTGCACCCAGACGTTGCACGGCAAATATCGCAGCAACCAGCTCCGGTCCCACTTGGAGCACTGGGGGCGCTGGAGAGATCGTTGCCCTTGTAGTCGACGTTGTTGACCAAACTGCACGTGGTCGACGATGATGAAGAACTGACCTGGGCAGAGCGAGCGCCGCTGGAACTTGTAGTGCCGCTCTTGCCACTCTTTAACCAGCAAGTGCCCGAGCTGTAGTTCGTCCAAGTGTAGGCCTTGCAGCCAGACTTTGCCTGGCAAATAGCACAACAACCCTCCGCTGTACCGCTCAGAGCACTACCAACGTCGTTGCCTGTGTAATCCACGCCTTCTTCGATCGCAGAGCAGGAAGAGGTAGAACCGCCTCCACCACCTCCGCCGCCTCCGTTTGATCCACTAACCACAGCAGATTTGGCACCACTTTTGGGGTTTCCAGAGCCTTTCGAGCTCTTCAACCAACAAGTTCCGCCGTTGTAGTTTGTCCACGTGTAGGCACCACACCCTGTTGTCGCCGTACAGATCGAGCAACACCCGTCGACAGAAGCGCTCGGTTTATTGCCGACATCAGCTCCTGTGTAGTCGGTATTGTCTTCAATCGTAGAGCAGCTCGATGTCGACGAGGTCTGAAGCACTGCCGAAATGGCGCCGCTCTTGCTTTGAGTACTTCCTTTGCCACTCTTGAGCCAGCAAGTGCCTCCACTCTGATCGGTCCAAGTGAACGCCTTGCAATTGGAGGTGGCGGAGCAGATAGCACAGCACCCAGTGGCTGCTGAACTAGGCGAACTACTCAGATCGTTGTTCAGGTAGTCAACGCCGGTCTCAAAACTCGAGCAGGTGGAGTTTGAGCCACCACCACCGCCACCATTTCCGTTGGCAGCAATGTAACTCTTGGCTTGGTCAGCAGCTTCACGTCCGATGTACATGATGAAGCCGTACGGACCCACCGTTCCTTCACGCATGGCGCTTGCATCTGCCACAAACACGTTGCTCATGCCAATGACGCGAAGCTTTTCATCAGCACAACGATTGGCGTCCGCAGTATCGCTAGACGCGTAGCAGCTACCACCAAAGTGGTGAGTGATACGACCGCCGTAGGATGCGACCCAGTTGGCTACGGTGGTGTCGTCGGACCCTGAAGCCGATAGGAAGGTAGCACCTTGAGCTACCATCGCCTTGACGACATTCTGAGCGTACGACTGCATGGCCGCGAGGTCGCGACTTGTACCGAAGTACGCGTTGCCTTCATTGAAAGCCTTCCAGTTCCCGTTGCCATCAAACCCGGAGGCTGCTCGACCTTCCGGGTTGTTGACGTACAGCGAGAGTGTGAACGCGTCTCCGCGGTTGTAAAAGTCTCCGAATCCGGTCGTGAGGGCGGTGGACTGGAACTCGTACGCGCGGCCTTGGAAGTTGTAGTTCTCGTAGCTAATCAATGTCGGGCCGGAGCTGGTCCACGGACCTGCGAAGCCGCTCATGTACTGGTCCGTCGCCGAACTCGGTCGGTTCTTGAACTGGAACGAGCTCATCTGCGGGTGTGAGAAGGAGGCGAACACGACGTTCGTGTCGAAGAGGTTCCGCCCCACGTTGGCGTTTGTGACCCAGCCAGCAGCTTGGGAGACACCAGCGAAGCCGTTGCGTCCGTTTAGCAGATTCAGCTGCGAGGTAGGACCAACGCCACTCTGAATGAGCACTTTGGGCGTACTCAATGCACCGGCAGCCATTAGAACGGTGCCTCGAGAGGAAAGAAGTGCTTGGGTTCCGCCGTTGTAGACCACTCCGGTGGCTTTGCCACCCGCAGCACGTAGCAGATAGTCGACTTTGGCTCCGGTGAGAAGCTTCACATTGCTTCGAGAGCTCATGACCCCCCAGAAAGCTGCAGCAGGAGTATCGCGCTTGCCGTTCTTGAACGTGAACGGAGCATGACCGAACGTCTTGCTCTTGCTGTTGCGTGCGGCAGCGTCGTTGATGGTACGTTCCGCGTAGCCCTTTGCCAGCAAAGCTTTGGACACGATGTTGTACCCCTCCTGCGTGTACCAGACGCCGTTGGTCGAGGGTTTGTCTGTGTGGCCGTGGATCTGCTCGTTCTCGTCCATCTTGGCGACCATTTGAGCCGCTGAAAAGGGCCATTGGGTCTGCGTGACGTACGCATCGGGCGGTCGGAAGTACAGAGCGGCGTTGATGGACGAACACCCGCCCACGAGCTTGCCCAGCCACATGTAGGCGTCAGTGATCCAGTCCACTCGGTACTGCTCATTAGCTGCATTGTAGATGGTGTTGTCGAATTCACCGGGGATGTCGAACTTGGTGAGACCGCTGCCCTGCGCGTAGCTGGGACTGTCGGTTCCACCCGTAGCTGCCAGAGACTTCGGACCAGCTTCGAGGATCAACACGGAGACCGTCGGGTCTCGGGACAAGTACTCAGCCGCTACAAGACCACCGGGTCCACTGCCCACGACGATGGCGTCGTAGGTTTGAGCCTCGACGAGCTGAGCCGCTAGTGCCAGCAATGCACCAGCCCAGAGATTGAAGCTCCGGAGGCGCATGCTTGGAACGCGAAGGTTGTTGATGAGTAACTTGGAGACGGAAGAATTGGGAATGGAGTGTAGTGTGGGGCGTAGCGAGCGGAGAGAGACCCTGAATCCCTGGAAGATGGCGGACAGGGCAGTTATTTGCTTGAATCCGTTGCTGGTGAACCCATATGTACCCGCAGAGATCTGTGGACGAGCAGTCTGAGCTAACCCTTGGACACGCCACGAACAGCAAAAAAATGCTACACAAAGTTCAGCGACTCTTGTTCATGAATTTTCTGCTGGCAAAAACATCCAAGCGATGGCGTTACGCTACGCAAATTTGGGAAGTAGATACAGGACTCAACTTCAATGAGATTTCTAGCGTGAATTCTAGCGTGAATAATGATTCTAGCGTGAATGATGTGATTCTAGCGTGAATGATGAAAAGAGGTACACATGTCCTGATATCCGATTCAACAGGTTTGCATCCTTTAAATGACTGGGCCCAGGGCTTCACGCCGCCCGCCAGCGCCACGGCGCAGTGAAGACCCAACGCTGCTTACGCTGCTCGACAGCTCCGAGTTCTCTGCGCAATTGATCGGCCTGCTATCACTGAACGAGCGACGCCATGTAGCAACACTGTGCCACCGCGCCGCCCAGTCCGACTTTCGCGAGCAAATGTTCGCGTGTGGAGTGTGGATTCTGCCTCCGTCGGATCGTCTAGCCGGCGTGAGCTCTGCCACGCGAAAGTTCATCAAGGACGTCATTGTGCACGACACGCAGAATATTGAGATCATTGCCAACTTCCCTGCGATTCAGAATGTGACTGTCAGAAGTTGGTACGAACCGTGCTTTGTTGAACACAAATTAGCTGATACCGACATGCCTGTCGTGGACCTCTCGGGTCCATGGCCTTCCTCCATGACGAAACTGGATCTGAGCCACGCAAGCCTCGAAAACGTGTCAAGATTGGGAGAATTGACGCAATTGACCACTTTGGCTCTGCCAACAGGCCCATCGGAGAGTTATTCGCCTGCTCTGGAGAGAATGACGCGTCTGAAGACAGTTTCCATGACGCTCTCCAGCTCAAATGGGAGAACCCTAGATTTTGTCCGCGGAAACCCTGATCTTGGTGAGCTAATTGTTCACATTAGTCGAGATACGCGTGGCGAACCTGTGCTTGATCTTGGACCATTGGTGGATGCTCAGCTCGAGAACCTTCATACCCTTGAGATTGTGGCGTCGAGCGGAAGCTTCGCTGTTGTGAATTTGGCCAGGGCGATAATTGCGTACAGAGCGTCGCTGAAAGTTTTCCGCTTGGTGGGCGTGAGCTTAGACCCCGAATCTCTCGTCGCCTTGCGCGCGCTGTTCGGAACGTTGGAGGAACTCACGATCTCTGCATGCACAAACCTGAGGTGGTCCAGCGCTATAACGTCACTCAACGGTGCGATCAGCGGACACCTGAAGCGCCTGGACATTTGGAACGTACAAGTCGATGACCTCGAGTTTGTGCGGGATATGCCGAAGCTCCAAGTGCTGCGAATGAACCAATTCCCTGACACGATGGACTTTAGCCCTCTACAAACTCTCGCACAGTTGGAGCTGTTGGATCATGGGAAAATTTATAATCTCGACGAAGAGTTCGCATCGCAGTGGGAAATCTTGGCCAAGCTTCCGAGTCTGAAGACGCTGAAGCACCCGCCCTCTATTCATTGCGCCCCGTCGCTCCAGCACTTACAAACTCTGGAGGTGATCAGTAGATGCGGAAAGTCTCTCGACCTGAGTGGCTGGACGGGGTTGGAGGTTCTCAAGTGGGTCGGCTGGTCCTTAGGGGATGTCGTCCGTACATGTCCGAGGACATTGGTGCATCTCGAGCTTCTGCTTGACGAGCAAAAACTGGAGCTCTCGCACATCGCGGAGATGACTCAACTCCGGACGTTGTGCATGTACGACTCCAGCAACATAAGCGTCACCACACCGGGAGACTACAGTTTCCTCGGAGCGCTTACGCAACTGGAAGTTCTGGAGCTGGTAGAAGTTCCCATTGGAGATCTCAAGGTACTGCGGTCGGCTACTCACCTCCGACGGCTCGTGTTGAAAGAGACATTAGTCACCGACGTCTCTCCATTGCTGTCGCTCACAGAGCTGGAGTACGTCGATCTGCGCGACACTAAAGCGACCAATGCGGATGTGCTCAAGTCAATGCCCTGCATTAAGGTGCTTCGCCTATAAGGACCACTTCAACTTGAAGCCATGTCACCCACATCGTACCTAATCGAGAACAATGCATCAATCATTTGCATTCACCCGCATACTTTAACTCCGTCAACCTTCCCCTACGTGTGACACGCCACTTTTCGGAGTGTGCGTCGTCACTTTATCAGAAGCTCAGGCGTAAGCAGCGGCGGAAGAAGCGTGTCATTCCCCACGTCGCCGTGCACGCCCCAGGGCCCCTCCGCTCCCCGCACTTGCACCACCATCTCCCCCTTTATCTCCCGCTTCTAACCACGTGCTTCTCGCTCTTTAACTCCCCGTACAAGCGCCAAAAATGTCCTCGAACCCGAGCTCCCGCCTGAACGGCATCTTCCAGGACGCTTCTTCCTCCGGCGGCGGCAACGACGCGCTGCGCTACACGGCGCCCCGAGAGCCTTCGCACAAGCAGCAGACGCAGCAGCCGGCGGCGGCCCCCGCGGCGTCCTCCGCGCCCGCCTCCGCCGTCGTGTACTCCACGATGGTCTCACTGTATCAATTCGACGCCTCAGCACGCAAGTACGTGCAGCTGGGAGGCGCCGCCGCCGGCAGCAAGGCCGCCGTGGGCTGCGTCATTGTGGGGGCCGAGACGGCCTTCAACCTGCTCTTTTACAATGCTGCCAAGCAGCATCTGTGTGCCGTGCCCGTCAAGTTCGGGAGCTTTAAACCCACGCTGCAGGCTAAAAGTTACGTGAATTTTTACGACGAGCAGGGCGTGAATTGGTCGGTGAAATTCCCCAGTGACGCGCAGGTGGCTGAATTCATGCGCCAAGTGTTTCTGGCCAAGATCCACGTGGAGATCTGGGGCAGCGACAAGACCGTGACCAAGACCAACCCGAGCGCGCTGATCCAAGACGACTTGGTGTTTGTGAAACCGGAGACGCCGCAGGTGAGCAGCGGCGACACAGTGGCGGTGGCTTTCAGTGCCTGGAGAGTCGTGGGCAACGCCAACTCGGCGCCCGCGGATGTGGTGACTAAGTACGCGCCGTTTGAGAAGGCGGGCGAGGGCGAGTTGCGCAAAATTCGACTGGGAGACAACAGCGAGCGCATCAAGGCGCTGGAAGAGGGGGTGCTGGGCATGAAGAAGGGTGGGAAACGCATTGTACTGGCCCCTCCGGGAAAAACCAATGGGCAGGACTGGTATCTGCTGGAGATCGAGCTGCTGAAGACCAAGACTGGACACGGTGCGACGCAGCGGAAGTCGGTGCCGGCTGTGAACACATCGGCGGCTACGGAGGAAGCACCGAAAGCTTCTTCGGAGAAGAAGGCGTCGCGACGGCGGTCGACGCCTAGCTCGGCTAACGCGAATGCTACTGCAGCAGCTTCGTCGCGTTCTAACAGCACGCGCAACCTCAATGATAGAAATGATGCCGAGAGGAACGGAGACCTCGTCCCGTACGAAGAAGACGCGGCGGCGAAGAATGAAATGGAGCTCAAAGAACTGCGCCTGCTGCAGCGTGAACAGCAGCTGGAACTTCAGGCGCGTGCACTCGAGCGCGAGCGCATGAGTGTTGCTGGAAGCGGTGCTGGCTTTGGATCCATGGGCTTTGGTTTGGGAGGTGGCTTCAACAGCAGCTTTCCCAGCTCGTCGGCGCTGTTCAACAACAGCGCGCTTAGTGGAGGACGGCCTGTTGATGCGATGCTGTCCGAGCTAAATGCCAAGGTTGACTATTTGATCCGCATGGCACCGGGAACGTCATCCAATTCTGGGTCTGGAGTTGGTGCTGGCCCCAGTGACGTTGCCGCGGTGATCCGCGGTGTGGAGAGACTTGCTAGCGAAAACGACAGACTGTTGACACAGATTAACTCGCAGCATCAGCAGCAGTCGTCGTACGAGAAGCGCTGTGAGGAGCTCCTGGATCAAAATCAGCGACTGCAAGACGAAAAGCGCACGCTGCATGAACGATACCAATCGGCTGCTAGCTCTCAGCTGAATGTTACGTCCGAGTTGAGCGCGCTTGCCAGTGCACGCGACGCGGCAGTCACGCAGACGAACCGCTTGCATGCGGAGTACCAGCAGCTATTGACAGCCTACTACCAGTTGCAACAACAGCAAGGCGCCAGTAACGAGGCTGAAGAGCACAAGCAGGCGCTGAATTTTGAACGTGAAGCCCGTGCCCGAACTGAAAAGCAGCTCGCCAAGGAAACTCAGGCTCGCTCTCTGGCGGAACAGGAGTTGGCACTTACGAAGAAACAGCACGACGTGGCCCTGCAAGTCAAGACCTCGGAGCTGTCTGCAGCGACGTCTCAGCTTGAGCAGCAGGTGCGCTCCCTTCAAGCGCAACTCCAAAAAGTCAATGAAGATAGAGTACGGCTACAAGCCCATGCGGAGGAGCAAGCGCAGCGGCTAGCTGCTCAAAGTGAGGGCAAAGAGCGAGACGCGAAGCAGCAGCTGGAACGGGCAGCTCAGCAACTTGCTCAGCTGCAGCAAGAAAACCAGGACTTGACTGGCAAACTGGACGTGTCCTCGGCACGCGTTCACGAGCTGGAATCAGAGCTGGAGTTGAAGGCAGCGATCCCGGAGGCGAATGCCGAGGCGGATAGCGCATTGGCAGCTGAAGAGAAGCGGATTTTTGTCGAGCAGATCGAGTTGCTGCAACAAAAGGTCAAAGACCTGGAGCAGGAAAAGTTCGAGCAAGTGCAGCAGGCGCTGGCGTCGGGCCGTCTATCATCACCTGGTGCTAGTCCGCGGGGGCAGAAGAGTGGATTCGAAGGCGAGTGCGAGAACTGTGCGGCAGCTAAGGACCGCGAACAGGCAGCAGAGCGAGCTCTGGCCGCCGCAGAGGCGATCAAGCGCGAAGCGCAGGACATGCTGGCAGTTGCAGCACACACTGGAGGTGGCGCGGAGGAGCGCGAGAGGCTGGTGGCTCTGTTCAAGGAGTCCGTCAACGAAATGTTTTTCCGCTTCCAAGATTTGTTTGAAGAGGAGACTGCCGTGGACGGCAAACAGGTGCTCACGGCCATTCGGAAGGTTCTCAAGTCCAGCACCAAGAGTATCATCCAGCAGTTGCAGGAGTCCCCGCCGGAGGAGACCGAGACTGAAGCGGAGAGCGACGGAAACGTGAGCGATGGTCCGCCTGCACCACCACCGCAAGACACTCCGGTCGTTCAAACTGCTGCGGCGGTAGCCGAGACTGTTGCTGCGGTTGAAGCAGTGGTAGCCCCCGCGGAGGGCGAGCGACATGCAGACAACGGCCATAATGCTGAAGAGAAGTCTACGTCAGTCGAGACTGCTGCATCTGCCGACGAAGAGGAGAAGCTGAGTGCGTCTGCCACGGATGCGAAGGTGGAAGTAGAGACAGAAGCCGTCCCCAGTGTCACACAATCGCAAGCTCCCATCGCCCCTGCTCTTCATGTAGCTCAGTATCCGTCCAGTGACGAGAGCGACAGTGATTCAGACTTCCAAGGGTAGACGCAACGTCGATGGCCAGGCGCACGGGGCAGCAAGACGATCGAAGGCTTGACACGCCACGTCGCCACCACCAAATAAATTCTCGCACATGTTGCTAGCTCGTTTTTGATGTTGGACGGATGCAACCAACTAAAACCACTAAGAAAAATATGAACTTCTTTCCATTTGAACGAAACACCTCCAAGCATCAATACACACACAGCGCTCATATTGTGGACGCGAAGTGCTGAATACCCCACCCCAATCACCCATTTTGTGATTTTGACGTCAAAGTTCATTTTTTTTCAAGTGTCAAAGGAGCGACGATGCCCGCCGGAAGCTCCACGACCAAGAAGACGCCCGTGCGTATGGGCAAGATCTTCTCACAAATGCTGACGGACTGCCCACTTGACGTGAGTGTATAGAAGGCAGCCTTCGTGTCCTTGTCAGGGTGCAATTTTCCCCATCCATCTATAGGTATTTTGGTGATAGTTCTAACGAATTTGACACTGCCAGATCCAAGTGTACGGCAAGTGCGTGGCCGACATCCACGGAGTCGTGAGTCGTCAGGCGTGTGAGAAGGAGTTCCAGAAGCTGCGCGCGTGCTTCGAGCGCGTGGCCCACAAGCGTCGCTCATAGAGAGAGAGAGACAAGTTGTCCTCCGCCAAGCAGCGAGCCTCTCAGTCGCTCATTTTTGGCCAAATTTCAGCTCAACTTTTCGTCAAACTTCACTTTGTCGCCCAATCAAATCGTTTCACTCCGCTTGTTTGGGGCCAGGCTGGCGTCATTCAGGAATTTCACGTACTACACGCGCAACGGGGCCATGGAGGCGGCGGCAGTGGCGTCCTGTGCGTTCCAGGGCGATTCAGAGCCTGAAAGCAGGTGCGCTGGATCCGCCGACGTCTCTTCTATCAGCAGTGCAAGTGGCAGCGACGAAGACGCAGCGGCGCGAGAGGAATCCGACGATAGCGACGACAACTTCGGCGCGGACGCCTTGCCCCGGGATCGCGACAGTCTGCAGCACGAGCTGGCGCGCCTGGACGACGTTGAGCGCCGCCTACAGGTCGGCACAGAGAAGGACCTGGTGCTGGGCTGCGTGCTGCTGCAGGCCGCGCGCCGACAGCGCGTGGCCAAGGCCCACGCGGCTCTGGAGCGGCGGCAGACGGCGGCCCGCCGGGTGCTGGAGTACGCCGGAGAGAAGGCGAGAGACACGCACGCGCGCCGCTGCGCCGAGCTACAGAGAGAGATGAACGCCGACATCGCGCGCGAGCTGCGCAGGCTGCAGACGGCCAAGGACGGCGTGAGCGTGACCAGTCGCCGCCGCCGAGCGGTGAGGGACGAGACGCCGCCGGCCAAGAGCTCGGGCAACGGCCTGAGGAGGCGACGCACCACGTACCAAAGTGACGGAGACGACGACGGACCTGAAGACGTGTTCTTGGCCTCGGCCTCGCCATCGGAGCGAGCACACAGGGCCCAGTTCCAGGAGAAGAAGCGGCTGGAGCGGCTGTTGGGCCGCGCGTCGGTCTTCAAGTCCGTCGTGACGCAGATGACGCCGAAGGAGATTGCGGAGGACCTTGAAGCCATTCGAAGCGCTGTGCCGTGTGATGCAGAGCACTTGGAGACACCAGTCATCGAGTCTGGTAGGAAACACAAGACCAAGCAACAGCGTCAGCCGAAGAAGCAGCAGAAGAAGCCGAAGCGACGGAGACCAATGATCAGCACCCCCAGGAGGATACCACACGCGTACGGACCGCACTTACCTGAGTCGACGACAATGCCACAGGTGATGGCGAAAGCAGCAGCGAAGAACCGACGACCCAGACTGCACTACAACCCACGCATGCTACAGGAGGGACAGGAAGTCGAGGTGTACCGGTACAAGCGGCAGCGGACAGAAGCGGCGACTGGCGACGAAGTCGAAAGCCAGGACGAGTGCGTCATGTCCGGCATTATTACGGCAGCGACGGCGACGCAGGTGTACGTGCTCACAGCCACCGGTCGCTTCGAGTTCTTCGACGTCCGCGATTGCGTTGCCGGCTCGCTCTATGTCCGGGCTGTAGAAAGCAACGACAGCCCGACAAATAGCGTCAGACACAACATGAACCCCAGGAGCACAGTGCAATAGATAACAAGCCACTGAATGCTACCCCACCTGTGCGGCGACAACAGCAGCAAATCGGCCACACAGCATCATACGTTGAGACGTCTATTGGCGGACACTCACTTGCTTGACTTCTCTGTAATGGTCTGTCTTGCTCGTGGGCTTTGGTTTGGCTCTACTCAGGGCGGCGGATGACCTCTTGGCCACCCATGTACGGCCTGAGCACCTCGGGGATAACGATGGAGCCGTCTTCCTGCTGGTAGGTCTCCCACAGACTGATGAGCAGACGCGGGACAGCACATGCGGTGCCGTTGAGTGTGTGCACGAAAGAAGTTCCAGCTTCCTCGTCCTTCGGGTCCTTGTGGCGGATGTTGAGCCGGCGAGCCTGGTAGTCGGTGCACATGGACATGCTCGAGACCTCGCCGTACTCCTCGCGACCAGGCATCCATGCCAACAGGTCGAACTTGCGGTAGGCTGGCGCTCCCAGGTCGCCAGTGGCCATATCCACGAGCTCGTAATGCAGCCCCAGCTCTGCGTACATGCTCGTCTGGATGTCTACCATCTCGTCAAAGAACTGCTGGGCCTGGGTGTCGTTGGCGCAGAAGGCGAACATCTCGACCTTGCTGAACTGGTGAATGCGGTAGATCCCGCGTGTCAGGCGGCCGCCGTGTCCGATCTCAGTGCGGAAGCAGTGGCTGAAGCCCGCGTACTTGAGCGGCAGTGTAGGCGTCGGCAAGATCTCGTTGCTCTTCATTGCAGCCAAGGTGATCTCCGACGTCGCGGTCAGACACAAGTCCGAGTTGGCGATGGAGTAAATCTGCGTGGCCTCTCCACGCGGCTGGAAGCCACACCCCTCCACGAGCTTGTAGTGCGCCACATCCGGCGGGAACATGATCTTGAACCCGCGCGCGCGCAGCTTGCTCAGCGTCCAATGCACCAGCGCGATCTCCATCATGGCGCCTTCGTTGCACAGGTACGTGAACTTGGAGCCGGCGACTCTTGCAGCCGTCTGCGTGTCCAGCAGCTCCAGGTCCGTAGCCAAGTCGTAATGATCCTTCGGCTTGAACCGGAACACGGGCTTCTCTCCGTGCGTGAGCACCACGCGCGAGTCCTCCTCTGCACCCACCGGCACGTCCGGGTGCGTGTCATTGGGGATCTTCAAGGCTTCAAGCTCCAGCTGCGTCGACACCTGCGCCAGCTCGCCCTCTACATCTGCGATCTCGCGCTTAAGCTCCTGGCCGCGGAGCCGCAGCGCCTCGAAGGCCTCGTGGGCCTCCGCGCCCTGCGTCTTCCTGGCCGCAGCCGCCTGGCCGAGCTGCTTGGCGTGCGCATTGCGTTCCGCGCGCAGGAGGTTCGCGCTGTGGCGCAGCTTGGCCTGGCGCTGGTACAGGTCGGCCACGAGCTGCGGGTCGCCCTCGCTGAAGCGCTTGCGGCCGTTGTCGATGGCGGCGTCCACGTTCTCCACCAGCTTCTTGTAGTCCAGCCGAGCCTTCACGTGGCCGTGCAGGTTCGACGAGAGCTCGGCGTCATCCGATCCCAGCGCGGCGGTGGTGGCGATGGATCCAGAAGAGAAGAACGAGACAGGAGCGGTGCGCCTTGCCGCTAGTGAAGCGCGGGAGCGGCACGCGCGCGCTAGCATTGACGCGCTGCGGATTGGCAGCATCTTTTGCTGGTCTTTCGAGAGGTGACGGAGGGACCAGCAGGAATGTTCACTTTGTAATTGCGAATTTTACAACTAGAATTTCCCGCTTTCAATTATCTGGATATTTACGATATGTACCTAATTTTAGACACTACTGAGTTCTCAAATATATGCTGGAATCAGAAACTGGTATGCGCGTTTTGACGAGCTGTTTTGACGTCATTTGAGAAAACGTACCACCGAGTGAGCGCGTAGTTTACACTTTCGGGTGATCTGCGTTAAAACACTAGCATCTTACGACGGGCCAGACACAAGTTTTTCCAATGAGGATTTTGCTCGTCGTAAACAACGACTACAATTGTAAATGTTGGCACTAATCTGTGGCAGCTTATTGTAAAGGCATCCGATTAAGAAACAACACTTCTCATTAGAATGTGTTGCACTACATGTACTTGTGACCGCTAAGCAAGAAGTAGTCATGGTACTACAATTTCCGTCAGTTCGTAGCCGTATCTTCACTGGCGAAGAAAGCGGCTTCGGTGGCTTTTTGGCGAGGAGGCTTTCCCGGACACGGTAGCCGCCGTTGGGCTTGGGCAAGGTGTTTTCGCGATTGTTGACTTGGGAGGGGTCTGCGCCTTGTCGGACTTGTTGTCCTTGATACCGACGTTGCTGACAGGGTTCGATTCCTTCTTTCCAGTCGAGACGGTCGTAGAACCCTTGATCAGACCGGGGCCTCCAGATACGCCGACACCCTGTGGACCTCTACCAACGACAGCGCCCCCTCCAGCAACTTCAGTGGACTTGCCACTGGTACTCGCGCCGACACCAGTGCCCTTACTGGGCAATCCACCTTGAGTCGGATTCGATTGCTTCTGAGCTGCACGCGTAACCGTTGGGCAAGGTGTCGGAGCGATTTTTGAGACGGTAGCCTTGGCAGGCGGCGGGCTCGGTGTCTTCACAGGGGTACGAGCTGGAGACACAATCGGCTTTGAAACTGGGGCGACAGTGCTTGCGCGGGGCGTCGGAATCGGCGACTTAATCGGGGCTACAGTCGAACGCGGAGGAATTGGAGTCAACATGGTGACGGGTGCACGGGTCGTTGGGCAGGGCGTCAACATTGGCGAAGCGACTAGGACAGGAACCGTAGGTACAGGCGTCGGCATCGATGTAGTCACCGGCAGACTGGTCGACACAGTTGTTGCAAATGGCGCCGGTGTCTCGGTCGAGCCTCCAGTGGTGGCCGCCGGAGTCGCAATGGGCGCTGGCGTTTCGACCACGGTCGTCGGAGCAGGAGTCGCTGCCGGCGTGGTTTGGTTCGGCGTATCGGTCGGGGTGGCCTCCGGAGTCGCAATGGGCGCTGGCGTTTCGACCACGGTCGTCGGAGCAGGAGTCGCTGCCGGCGTCTCCGGCGTGGTTTGGTTCGGCGTATCGGTCGGGGTGGCCTCCGGAGTTGCAATCGGCGCCGGCGTCTCGGTCGAGCCTCCAGTGGTGGCCGCCGGAGTCGCAATGGGCGCTGGCGTTTCGACCACGGTCGTCGGAGCAGGAGTCGCTGCCGGCGTCTCCGGCGTGGTTTGGTTCGGCGTATCGGTCGGGGTGGCCTCCGGAGTCGCAATCGGCGCCGGTGTCTCGGTCGAGCCTCCAGTGGTGGCCGCCGGAGTCGCAATGGGCGCTGGCGTTTCGACCACGGTCGTCGGAGCAGGAGTCGCTGCCGGCGTCTCCGGCGTGGTTTGGTTCGGCGTATCGGTCGGGGTGGCCTCCGGAGTCGCAATCGGCACCGGTGTCTCGGTCGAGCCTCCAGTGGTGGCCGCCGGAGTCGCAATGGGCGCTGGCGTTTCGACCACGGTCGTCGGAGCAGGAGTCGCTGCCGGCGTCTCCGGCGTGGTTTGGTTCGGCGTATCGGTCGGGGTGGCCTCCGGAGTCGCAATCGGCGCCGGCGTCTCGGTCGAGCCTCCAGTGGTGGCCGCCGGAGTCGCAATGGGCGCTGGCGTTTCGACCACGGTCGTCGGAGCAGGAGTCGCTGCCGGCGTCTCCGGCGTGGTTTGGTTCGGCGTATCGGTCGGGGTGGCCTCCGGAGTCGCAATCGGCGCCGGTGTCTCGGTCGAGCCTCCAGTGGTGGCCGCCGGAGTCGCAATGGGCGCTGGCGTTTCGACCACGGTCGTCGGAGCAGGAGTCGCTGCCGGCGTCTCCGGCGTGGTTTGGTTCGGCGTATCGGTCGGGGTGGCCTCCGGAGTCGCAATCGGCACCGGTGTCTCGGTCGAGCCTCCAGTGGTGGCCGCCGGAGTCGCAATGGGCGCTGGCGTTTCGACCACGGTCGTCGGAGCAGGAGTCGCTGCCGGCGTCTCCGGCGTGGTTTAGTTCGGCGTATCGGTCGGGGTGGCCTCCGGAGTCGCAATCGGCGCCGGCGTCTCGGTCGAGCCTCCAGTGGTGGCCGCCGGAGTCGCAATGGGCGCTGGCGTTTCGACCACGGTCGTCGGAGCAGGAGTCGCTGCCGGCGTCTCCGGCGTGGTTTGGTTCGGCGTATCGGTCGGGGTGGCCTCCGGAGTCGCAATCGGCGCCGGTGTCTCGGTCGAGCCTCCAGTGGTGGCCGCCGGAGTCGCAATGGGCGCTGGCGTTTCGACCACGGTCGTCGGAGCAGGAGTCGCTGCCGGCGTCTCCGGCGTGGTTTGGTTCGGCGTATCGGTCGGGGTGGCCTCCGGAGTCGCAATCGGCGCCGGTGTCTCGGTCGAGCCTCCAGTGGTGGCCGCCGGAGTCGCAATGGGCGCTGGCGTTTCGACCACGGTCGTCGGAGCAGGAGTCGCTGCCGGCGTCTCCGGCGTGGTTTGGTTCGGCGTATCGGTCGGGGTGGCCTCCGGAGTCGCAATCGGCGCCGGTGTCTCGGTCGAGCCTCCAGTGGTGGCCACCGGAGTCGCAATGGGCGCTGGCGTTTCGACCACGGTCGTCGGAGCAGGAGTCGCTGCCGGCGTCTCCGGCGTGGTTTGGTTCGGCGTATCGGTCGGGGTGGCCTCCGGAGTCGCAATCGGCGCCGGTGTCTCGGTCGAGCCTCCAGTGGTGGCCGCCGGAGTCGCAATGGGCGCTGGCGTTTCGACCACGGTCGTCGGAGCAGGAGTCGCTGCCGGCGTCTCCGGCGTGGTTTGGTTCGGCGTATCGGTCGGGGTGGCCTCCGGAGTCGCAATCGGCGCCGGTGTCTCGGTCGAGCCTCCAGTGGTGGCCGCCGGAGTCGCAATGGGCGCTGGCGTTTCGACCACGGTCGTCGGAGCAGGAGTCGCTGCCGGCGTCTCCGGCGTGGTTTGGTTCGGCGTATCGGTCGGGGTGGCCTCCGGAGTCGCAATCGGCGCCGGTGTCTCGGTCGAGCCTCCAGTGGTGGCCACCGGAGTCGCAATGGGCGCTGGCGTTTCGACCACGGTCGTCGGAGCAGGAGTCGCTGCCGGCGTCTCCGGCGTGGTTTGGTTCGGCGTATCGGTCGGGGTGGCCTCCGGAGTCGCAATCGGCGCCGGTGTCTCGGTCGAGCCTCCAGTGGTTGCCGCCGGAGTCGCAATGGGCGCTGGCGTTTCGACCACGGTCGTCGGAGCAGGAGTCGCTGCCGGCGTCTCCGGCGTGGTTTGGTTCGGCGTATCGGTCGGGGTGGCCTCCGGAGTCGCAATCGGCGCCGGTGTCTCGGTCGAGCCTCCAGTGGTGGCCACCGGAGTCGCAATGGGCGCTGGCGTTTCGACTACGGTCGTCGGAGCAGGAGTCACTGCCGGCGTCTCCGGCGTGGTTTGGTTCGGCGTATCGGTCGGGGTGGCCTCCGGAGTCGCAATCGGCGCCGGTGTCTCGGTCGAGCCTCCAGTGGTGGCCGCCGGAGTCGCAATGGGCGCTGGCGTTTCGACCACGGTCGTCGGAGCAGGAGTCGCTGCCGGCGTCTCCGGCGTGGTTTGGTTCGGCGTATCGGTCGGGGTGGCCTCCGGAGTCGCAATCGGCGCCGGTGTCTCGGTCGAGCCTCCTGTGGTGGCCGCCGGAGTCGCAATGGGCGCTGGCGTTTCGACCACGGTCGTCGGAGCAGGAGTCGCTGCCGGCGTCTCCGGCGTGGTTTGGTTCGGCGTATCGGTCGGGGTGGCCTCCGGAGTCGCAATCGGCGCCGGTGTCTCGGTCGAGCCTCCAGTGGTGGCCACCGGAGTCGCAATGGGCGCTGGCGTTTCGACCACGGTCGTCGGAGCAGGAGTCACTGCCGGCGTCTCCGGCGTGGTTTGGTTCGGCGTATCGGTCGGGGTGGCCTCCGGAGTCGCAATCGGCGCCGGTGTCTCGGTCGAGCCTCCAGTGGTGGCCGCCGGAGTCGCAATGGGCGCTGGCGTTTCGACCACGGTCGTCGGAGCAGGAGTCGCTGCCGGCGTCTCCGGCGTGGTTTGGTTCGGCGTATCGGTCGGGGTGGCCTCCGGAGTCGCAATCGGCGCCGGTGTCTCGGTCGAGCCTCCAGTGGTGGCCGCCGGAGTCGCAATGGGCGCTGGCGTTTCGACCACGGTCGTCGGAGCAGGAGTCGCTGCCGGCGTCTCCGGCGTGGTTTGGTTCGGCGTATCGGTCGGGGTGGCCTCCGGAGTCGCAATCGGCGCCGGTGTCTCGGTCGAGCCTCCAGTGGTGGCCACCGGAGTCGCAATGGGCGCTGGCGTTTCGACCACGGTCGTCGGAGCAGGAGTCGCTGCCGGCGTCTCCGGCGTGGTTTGGTTCGGCGTATCGGTCGGGGTGGCCTCCGGAGTCGCAATCGGCGCCGGTGTCTCGGTCGAGCCTCCAGTGGTGGCCGCCGGAGTCGCAATGGGCGCTGGCGTTTCGACCACGGTCGTCGGAGCAGGAGTCGCTGCCGGCGTCTCCGGCGTGGTTTGGTTCGGCGTATCGGTCGGGGTGGCCTCCGGAGTCGCAATCGGCGCCGGTGTCTCGGTCGAGCCTCCAGTGGTGGCCACCGGAGTCGCAATGGGCGCTGGCGTTTCGACTACGGTCGTCGGAGCAGGAGTCACTGCCGGCGTCTCCGGCGTGGTTTGGTTCGGCGTATCGGTCGGGGTGGCCTCCGGAGTCGCAATCGGCGCCGGTGTCTCGGTCGAGCCTCCAGTGGTGGCCGCCGGAGTCGCAATGGGCGCTGGCGTTTCGACCACGGTCGTCGGAGCAGGAGTCGCTGCTGGCGTCTCCGGCGTGGTTTGGTTCGGCGTATCGGTCGGGGTGGCCTCCGGAGTCGCAATCGGCGCCGGTGTCTCGGTCGAGCCTCCTGTGGTGGCCGCCGGAGTCGCAATGGGCGCTGGCGTTTCGACCACGGTCGTCGGAGCAGGAGTCGCTGCCGGCGTCTCCGGCGTGGTTTGGTTCGGCGTATCGGTCGGGGTGGCCTCCGGAGTCGCAATCGGCGCCGGTGTCTCGGTCGAGCCTCCTGTGGTGGCCGCCGGAGTCGCAATGGGAGCTGGTGTTTCGACCGCTGTCGTCGGAGCAGGAGTCGATATCGACGCAGAAACAGGGGCACCAGTCGTCAAAGCTGGAGTCGGAGGCGGGGTAGTAAATGGGGTACCGGTCGTCGCAGAAGGAGTCGGAGTCGGCGCTACGATAGGTGGTTTTGTAGTCGCACAAGGAGTCGGAGTTGGCGCTTTGGTAGTCGGGCAAGGTGTCGGAGTTGGCGCTTTGGTAGTCGGGCAAGGAGTCGGATTCGGCGCTTTGGTAGTCGGGCAAGGTGTCGGAGTCGGTGCCACAATCGGCGCTTTCGTCGTCGCACAGGGAGTTGGGGCGGGCGGGGACCTGGTTGTTGGGGCAGGAGTGACGATGGGGGCGAAGGTCGCAGGAGCGAAGATCGGTGGCTTTGGAGCCACGGGGCCCTTCGAAATAATCGATTGCTGGGCCTTCTGGCTGAACCAGCCAGCTTCCGCAAGTGAGCCCATGGCAGCAGCAATGATTGCGAGATGCGCGATGGTCTTGATGAGGTTCATTTTGGACAAACACTGAGAACTGGACGGGAGACTGGGACTTGGACTGGACGGTGAACAACACTAAACGCTGCGTAGATGGTTCGCTAGCAACGGCGAAGCAAATTGAAAACTGATCATACGAGTCGTCTGCGATGACTTTGGTGGGCACCTCTGGTGGTCGCAAATATCCACTACCGCACCAGCTGTGGGCCGCCTCAAGCTGCTCCGCTGGTCACCTTCTTTACCGAGTGGAGCTCTTGTCCTGATAAAGTCGATACATACAAACTTGAGCGGCGTGTGGCATGGCGGTGGTGACGGTGGGGAATAGAGCGTCTCTATTAAAAGCCGTGTCATGTGCTCCATGCTGTCACTCGCAGCTGTACAGCGAGGCTGACGTCACAAAATATGGATTCCAGCAAATGTTGACCGCGTTATTGTTCAAAACTTAAGGTGGTCATCCAAAATACAGCTTGGATATTAATACCCACTGGCGAATGCAGCGTGAGTGACGCCAGGCTGCCACTCACGTGCTGCAGGCCATTCTAACGTTTCCAAAATCGCTCTATTTTCGAGTTTGAATCGCAGTATTGATATAATACTAGGTTTTGTATGCTCTTTGATGAAGTTGTGATCGACCAATAGGAGACGAGATCTCAATCGGCATGTGATAACGCCGGCAATTTCGATCTACGTGCACGCACTCGTGCAAGCACAACCACCAACAGCACAACCACCAACAGCACTGCTAGTAAGCTAGTCTCAAACAAAACAACAATTGCATTGGATTGGATTGAAGCTTCTTACTTCAAATACGAACACCAAACATGATCTACGACACGATGCAGCCGTGGTGAGCCGACCCGAATCAGCACGCGCTGTTCCCAGCTCACCTCGAGTTGCCTCACAATATCTCAACGAAGTTCGAGGAGTGTGACGTTATCCAACTTCCCAATCAGTCCACCGAGCGAAGCTGGCGGTACGCCTTCTGAGAGGACGTGGCGCGAGCAGACGCACTCGCACTGGCGCTCGCCGTAGCACTCGCTGACGCACCGCCCGTGGTGACGCCGTTGCCGTTCGACACGGATGCCGTGTTTGACGTGCCATCTCCGTTCGTGGATGTGACCGTGTTGGTCGAGTACGGGGTGTTCGCATTGGCGTTGGCATTCGCAGCAGTGGATGCGCCATTGACCGCAGTCGTCGTCGTAGGGGCACTGTCCACGGCAGTAGTGGGGACGCTGTTGTAGGTGGGCGCGTTGTAGGCACCGGTGGACTGGACGCCGTAGCCAGGCGCGCCATAGCCGACGCCGGGTGCGCCCACACCAACGTGCGCACCGAGACCCAGTACGTTGGCCCCGACGCCGACGCCGCCGTTGCCCACACCGCCGCCGACACTCGCGAGGCCTGGCACACCGACGCTGACGGCGGGGCCGCCGCCGTAGCCGGGCGCGCCATACCCGAGGCCGGTGGCACCGAGCAAGCCACCGACCAAGCCGGGGACACCGAGCAAGCCGAGGGTCTCGGCGACCTCTTTCTCTGCACAAACACCGCTCGACACGGTCGCGGCGGCGACGCACAGGGCGACGATCTTGCTGCTGGTGCTGAGACTGAACATGGTTGCTTTTCTTTGATGTCGTTCGAGGTAGGCAGTTGTAGTAGGGGAGGCTTGGTCCGATGGGGTGCTTCTGAGAACGCTGGGTCTGGTGAAGGAAGATCGAGTTGTTGCTTCGATGGGTGGGGGCTCGAGAGAGTCGATTGGAGAATGATCAAGTTACTCGTAGCGAGGCAAGCACGAAGGCAGGCTGCCATGCAGGTTGGCTGACTGTCTGGCTGGCTGGCCTGGCGGCTGGCTTCGAGGCTGACACGGACGTCAACCTCGCTTGGCCCTCCTACAATTCAGATCAGCCGACGGATCTCGCTGCTGCACCAAACACATCGCTGGGCTGGTGATGACCAGGGAGAAGGTGGCGGTAGTTCTTGTGGGGTCACCACGGTCAGGGTCGCCAGACAGGTGGTGGTGCATAGCGTTGAGTTTAGTTGAACTGACTTGTGCATGTGTAGATCTACTACGCAGTAAGGAGTGGATTCCGCGGACTACAAAGCCCCGGAGGTGCCGTATGGGACTATTGACCGTCATTGACCCCCAAGAACGCCCCTTGGCCGGAGGTATAGCTCCATCTGGAGCACGTGTCATGTTGGCCCCTACACCCTACCCTTCTTATTCGTATTCCCACCACGTATCCATGACTCAGCTTGCTGATGGCTTTACACTAGTACTGGTGGCTCTGGATTAGTAAAGTGCATCGTGGCTGAGTCATGCAGCATGCCTGGTGATATATACTGTCTGGGCATTACGTGGTGAAGGTAATAATCTGATCGATAACATGCGTGGCGCGGTTGGTAATGGTGTTGGATCTGCTAGCTCAGTTCAGCTCGGCTCGGCTCGGCTAGCTGTCGTTCTATTTTCGTTCTTTTTTCGAGTTTGAATTGCTATATTGATACTAGGTTTTGTATGCTCTTTGTTGAAGTTGTGATCGACCAATAGGAGACGAGATCTCAATTGGCATGTGATAACGCCGGCAATTTCGATCTACGTGCACGCACTCGTGCAAGCACAACCACCAACAGCACTGCGAGTAAGCTAGTCTCAAACAAAACAACAATTGCATTGGATTGGATTGAAGCTCCTTACTTCAAATACGAACACCAAACATGATCTACGACACGATGCAGCCGTGGTGAGCCGACCCGAATCAGCACGCGCTGTTCCCAGCTCACCTCGAGTTGCCTCACAATATCTCAGCGAAGTTCGAGGAGTATGACGTTATCCAACTTCCCAATCAGTCCACCGAGCGAAGCTGGCGGTACGCCTTCTGAGAGGACGTGGCGCGAGCAGACGCACTCGCACTGGCGCTCGCCGTAGCACTCGCTGACGCACCGCCCGTGGTGACGCCGTTGCCGTTCGACACGGATGCCGTGTTTGACGTGCCATCTCCGTTCGTGGATGTGACCGTGTTGGTCGAGTACGGGGTGTTCGCATTGGCGTTGGCATTCGCAGCAGTGGATGCGCCATTGACCGCAGTCGTCGTCGTAGGGGCACTGTTCACGGCAGTAGCGGGGACGCTGTTGTAGGCGGGCGCGTTGTAGGCACCGGTGGACGGGACGCCGTAGCCAGGCGCGCCATAGCCGACGCCGGGTGCGCCCACACCAACGTGCGCACCGAGACCCAGTACGTTGGCCCCGACGCCGACGCCGCCGTTGCCCACACCGACGCCGACACTCGCGAGGCCTGGCACACCGACGCTGACAGCGGGGCCGCCGCCGTAGCCGGGCGCGCCATACCCGAGGCCGGTGGCACCGAGCAAGCCACCGACCAAGCCGGGGACACCGAGCAAGCCGAGCGTCTCGGCGACCTCTTTCTCTGCACAAACACCGCTCGACACGGTCGCGGCGGCGACGCACAGGGCGACGATCTTGCTGCTGGTGCTGAGACTGAACATGGTTGCTTTTCTTTGATGTCGTTCGAGGTAGGCAATTGTAGTAGGGGAGGCTTGGTCCGATGGGGTGCTTCTGAGAACGCTGGGTCTGGTGAAGGAAGATCGAGTTGTTGCTTCGATGGGTGGGGGCTCGAGAGAGTCGATTGGAGAATGATCAAGTTACTCGTAGCGAGGCAAGCACGAAGGCAGGCTGCCATGCAGGTTGGCTGGCTGGCTGGCTGGCCTGGCGGCTGGCTTCGAGGCTGACACGGACGTCAACCTCGCTTGGTCCTCCTACAGTTCAGACCAGCCGACGGATCTCGCTGCTGCACCAACACATCGATGGGCTGGTGATGACCAGGGAGAAGGTGGCGGTAGTTCTTGTGGGGTCACCACGGTCAGGGTCGCCAGACGGGTGGTGGTGCATAGCGTTGAGTTTAGTTGAACTGACTTGTGCATGTGTAGATCTACTACGCAGTAAGGAGTGGATTCCGCGGACTACAAAGCCCCGGAGGTGCCGTATTGGAGGTTGCAGAGTCAACGGACTAGTTTAGGCTAGATAAGTTGGCGAGGAAGCCAGGGTTTCCCAATGTCGCAGTTAGTAAAGATAGAATGCCGCGGGAGGGCGGTGGGCGCTCATCGAGGGCACCCACTTTCGAATTCGCCTCCCCGCAGCTAAAACCTCAAGGTCGCCGCCCTTTCGGACTATCCAGGATTACCAAGATGGCTACAAGCTATTTCTATCTACGCCCGGGCGTCTTCAGCGTGGTCGGTTTCGCGTACGGCAAGACAGAAGGCGTCGGAACGCGAGGCGGCAAGGTGAAGGTGAAACTCGTGCTAAGCGGTCGCTGGGCAGAGGAACAAGCGGAATCGGTCGACCTAGCAGAGGCGGACATCTCACCGAGGGTGGTAACACCCGAAGAGGCGCTGGATGGGGCCGGCACATTCGTCGGAGGCGTCATTTGCACCTCCTGGGTTAGACCCGGTGGTGCCCGAGTCTGGGATTACGGCCTGGTGGTGGGATATAAGTGGAGTACTGAACTCCGCCACGGGCTGCTCGACGTAAAATTTGGGGGGACAGATGCATCCATTGTGTATGCACCACACTCAACCCAGGACGTGGCTGTAGAAATATATGCTCTACAACCTTGCGGTGGCCAGAGCACCAGCCTTCTCATGGCTCCTGAGATGAAGCAGCAACACGCGAAGATTTACAACAAGTTCAATGGCATCGACGGAGCGGCGTTGCGTGACTCGACGGCGCTTTTAGCCGACGCTGGTGGAAAGCTATGCGATGAAACACGGCGACTACCCCTACTCGACATTACCAGCTTCGAGGTGTCTCAGGTGACAGTCCACCACATACTCGACTACGTCTTTTATAAGGAAGGTGGACGCTCTCACCCTGCTGGTGTGTCGTTCGGCGACACGATCTTCGATGAGATCGAACCCGAAACAAGCACCGCGGTGGCCGCAGCTGCCCGACCAGTAGTGACTCCATCAGGTACAGAAGTCGTTCTCAGTGATGGGCTCAGTGACTCTGAAGAGGACGACCACGTTATCGAGGTTCGCCGACCAGCTTCAGCCGAAGAAGGACCGCCGGAACCGAAGCGTCGACGCCGAACCGAAAATGAAGCCACCTTGCAGAACGGCCAACAATTACAGGCTTCGACCAGGCCTGGTACATCGGGACTACGGCTGGAAGCGGATATTGATCAGCTAATCTCTCTCCAGCGACCGGGAGGCGGCACGAGTAACTCGGCTCAGCTATTGGTATCACGCGGTGAAGATTCTTCCAGTAAGACTCAGTTTCGGCCCACAGGTATGCAGACGACAGTCCATTTAGCTCTGGTGAACGGTAAGTACGCGTCTTTCACGGCGCAGCAATTTGTGGAGTTTGTCCAGATTCACTGGAGAAAATTCGGTTTCTTTCCACACCCTGCTGTCCTGCGCGGTCTGTTTGGTTGGGATTTCGGTACACGTGGGCTGTCGATCCTGCATTTTGCCCGTGTGATGGAGTTAGAAAAGCGAGAGCGAGTTAGACGAAGTGACATGAGCAATTTTTCGAAGAAGAACACCTTGCCGGTGCCGTCGGAGGTGACTGACTTCGCTACACTAGCAGGTGCTGTGGACGTTCTTAGTACTGTTACTAGGCAACTGTATCAACCGGCGGTAAACGAAGCGCTGGAGGCTGCGTCGACGTTCCTGGCCGAGCTGCGCGTCAGTGAAATACCAACCTCAGCCGCGGCACTGGCTGAGATCACCGCATGGATCGATGACCGGCTCGAACTTTTCCGAGTTTTCATCGCGGATGAAAGCTGGACGCAGGTCTCCGCCATCAAAGCTCACTTCAGCGCGTCGCACGAATCGTTCGTACGGGTACATCAGTTAATTCTTCGCCAGGACATTGTCTCTGCGTTGAAAGCAACAAAGTCTGGTTCAAGTCGCAACGACCGAGCGAACCGTGGTGCCGGCACAGACAAACGCGTCTTCATTCCGCAGGAGATCAGGAAAGCGTTGCCAAAGCAGGGTAACAAGCAGATATGTCTGCGTTTTCTTTCCGCGCAAGGCTGCCGGGGAAAGAACGGCAATTGCATCATCAACTCGCTCTGCCATTTCAAACCAGCTACCCTGTCCGACGCTGTACGAGGATTCATCGCCGAGAATTATGGGGGTCTCGCAACGGATATGCAGTGACGGTGCCTGGAGGCGATTCATGGTCCAATCTCTCCGTCGGCGAAGGACCCAGTAATTCACGTACGACAGCTAAGCAACGGGGTAGAAGAGGACGCAGGGATGGAACAACCCGTGACGCAAGCGTGCTCACTATTGCAAACCATTCCAGCAACCGACGACGCCATGGAGTCATCTACTAAATCAGCGAACGGAGTGCTGTTAGCAATCGGACCGCTCGACAGGCTCATGCCTTCGAGCCCGTCCACCCTCGGGCCGCTCGATGGGCACATGCCCTCGAGCCCGTCCACTTTTGGGCCGCTCGACAGGCTCATGCCTTCGAGCCCGTCCGCAATTGAGCTGCTCGACAGGCACGTGCCTTTGAGCTCGTCCGCCCTCGGGACACTGGACGGACAGATTACTTCGAGCTCCTACGGGAAATTCTTATTTGAGCAGAGAACACGCGTTCAGAAGACGAGAATGATTCGCCAACGTCTGGAGCAATTGCATCAGGAAGCCAGTGATTCCGTTCTACACGAATCGTTGCGGCAACACGGGCTTCGACCACCGGAGCGCACGCCTACATCGGTCATGAATAATAGTCGCGTCAAATATCTGCTGGACCGACATAAGCAATCCGTGTTCAGCGAATTTATTCGTCGGACTAGGATTCAGCTGCCGGAGTTCGTTCGGCTGCTTCGCGGTGAATCTGCGAAGGCCTCGAGGCCGAATAAAGCGTTGGAGGAACCCAGAAGCTCAGCAACCTGGAACACTTATCGCTACCGATCGCGTTGGCAGCACATCGTATTGCATGGTGTGGTTCCTTCTTGGAAGTCGTCGTTCAAACCACAGCTCGTCGCGCCTCCGAATCATGGGTCCGCGATGCGCGCACTAAACGTCATCATCAAGCATCTTCGAAAAGGTCAAGACTCGAACCGATACCTCATTCTGGACATTGACTTGCTCCCGCTCCTGCAGGACGTCACCTGCAGCCCCTTTGGAGCAGTCCAAAAAGGAGATGTGGACCTCTCTGTTGATGCCCGAATAATTCATGATCTCTCATTTCCGCCTGGTGAGTCGGTGAACGACAACACAGAGCCTGATCGCGAAGTAGAAGTTGCCTATGACGGTCCTGAGGCTTTGGGTAACCGAATTATGGATGTAGCTGGCGCATTCCCTACACTACAGCGAAAGATGACCGGTGACGTTAACGGAGCCTTTCGTAACATCCCGATGTCGGCCGACCATGTTGGGCGCTTTGCCGGGACGATACCAGAGCTTGGTATCCTAATTGTGGATCTCTGCTGCCCATTTGGCTGGAAAAACTCACCCTCCTCGTACTGGATTGCGGGAGCAGCTATTGGGCACCTGTATGCCAGTTCAGGTTCAGTTTGGCCACTACAACCCCTAGCAGCGAAGGTAAAATTTGATGCGAAGACGTGGTGTGACGACCACGTCGCTATTGAACCCGACATTGGGTCCAGGCTGGCGGAAGCTGAACTTGCACTTCGGTCCGCGATGGTGACAATACTGGGTCCGGATGCCTGCAACGAGAAGAAGTTCACAAGCTGGTTTCAGACGGGTCGAGCACTAGGCCTCGACTGGGATATGCCGGCACAAACTGTCTCAATGCCGCTTGCAAAGGTAGAAAAGGCACTCCTGCGACTTCATACCATGGTTGGCCGCACCAAAACCACACGAACGGACTTGCAGAAGCTTCTAGGCAGCCTTCGCCACGTGGTAACATGCATTCGAGCTGCAGCACCATTCTTTCAGCGGGTTGCAGCTTTAGCACGCAGTGCGCCACGCTTCGGGTATGTTACAGTATCCGATGAAGCCAAGGATGATCTGCGGTGGTTCAAAGTCATTATCGGAATTGGGAGGTTGAATGCTATTCCACTAGCCCGATTCGTATGCCGTCACGAACCGCACTACCAAATTCAGATGGACGCGAGTGATCAAGGGCTATGTGCCCTGTTCCCAGCAAGAAGGGAGTTTTTGCAGGTAAAGTTTACCCCGGAAGAGCAGGAGCTGATTCATCACTGCAACGAGACAGGGGACAGCACCTTCTGCATCAACGTTCGGGAGCTACTGAGCGCCGTTTTTGCTTCTCTGGTATGGGGCCCCTCGTGGAAGAGCTCGAATGAGGAATCGGACACGCATGTGCGATTTTTTATCGACAACACTTCCGCTGTGGCGTGGAATAACCGCAAGTCTAGTCGCAACACTTTTGCTCAATTATTGCTTCGGATCATGGCTCTATGCGAAGTCCAGCACGGTTTCTATTCGACAGCCTCTCACGTTGCCGGTGTGGATAATATCATGGCAGACGCAGGCAGCAGGGTGTGGTTGTCGCCGTCTCTCGCTATCACGTTCTCTAACTTAAGCTCTGGATGGTCACAGGTTCAAGTCCCAGACGACTCGCGCGATCTCTCGAATCTCTGGGAGCGTTACTGCGAGCGGGGGCTCTAGCTCAATCCTCCCGAAAGCATTATACACGCGCTTGGGAGCAGTGGTCCGCTTGGTGCACCATGATGCGTTTTAGCCAGTGGCTAACACCAGCCGACGTCGACAGGAACGCAGAACAGCTCGACGCCTTTGCTGTGTATCTATGGAAGTACGGCATGAACCGCCGACACATCGGCAACACCTACTCGACAATTTGTGCAAAATTGTGCGCGGTGCGCTGGTTCCACCGTAATACGGCTGGCTACGATCCCGGTGTGAATGCCAGTCACGCTATCCTACTGCGTGGAATACGCCGCTTCACGAACCCGGTGGTAAAGCAGCAGCCCATGACCGCGCGTCTTCTTCGTTCAATCTTTTCCCTTTTGGATTTAACTCGGCCGCGCGACCAACTTTTGTGGGGTGGGCTGCTCCTCGGATATTTCTTCCTGCTTCGACGCTCGGAATATCTCTTCATCGGGAATCGAATCCACAACTATATCCTCCGGCTTTCTGCAATTCAATTTCTTGGTGACAACGAGCAACCCGTCATTCCTAAGAGAGCCAAAATGGTAGCAATCACCTTGACAGGAGCCAAGAACAACCAATTCGGACGAGAAGAAAAGAGATACCATTACAAGTCGAAGGATACGCTGATCTGTCCTGTTAGAGCAGCGCGTTGGGTCCATAAGGCAGCGGCAGTCTTCGGTACGCGAGAAGATGAACCTGCGCTAAAGATGTTACGTGGAGGTATCACGTCAGATGATGTCTCGAAGGTAGTCAAGCAAGCGGCGCGGCATGCTGGACTCGACCCAGAACGATTCTCTACACACTCGGTCCGCATTGGGGGCGCGACAGCGTTGCTTAACTCCGGAGCAGATAGACTCGTCATCAAATTGCTTGGTCGCTGGCTTTCTAACGCGTTCGAAGAGTATCCGGTCTTGTCTGCGAAGGGCTCGGCTGATCTGTCACGACACATGTGCTGAACACGCTTGAAGGGCACGGATCAAGGCGCGAGTCGCATCGGCCAATTTTATCTTGGGGGTAGCCGCCACGCCACGCCCCTGGTGTGGAGGAAAAATGAAAAGATCATTTGCCCCAACTCGACATCGCTGGAAATTGGAGGTTGCAGAGTCAACGGGCTAGTTTAGGCTAGATAAGTTGGCGAGGAAGCCAGGGTTTCCCAATGTCGCAGTTAGTAAAGATAGAATGCCGCGGGAGGGCGGTGGGCGCTCATCGAGGGCACCCACTTTCGAATTCGCCTCCCCGCAGCTAACCCGCCACGCCACGCCCCTGGTGTGGAGGAAAAATGAAAAGATCATTTGCCCCAACTCGACATCGCTGGAAATGGGACTATTGACCGTCATTGACCCCCAAGAACGCCCCTTGGCCGGAGGTATAGCTCCATCTGGAGCACGTGTCATGTTGGCCCCTACACCCTACCCTTCTTATTCGTATTCCCACCACGTATCCGTGACTCAGCTTGCTGATGGCTTTACACTAGTACTGGTGGCTCTGGATTAGTAAAGTGCATCGTGGCTGAGTCATGCAGCATGCCTGGTGATATATACTGTCTGGGCATTACGTGGTGAAGGTAATCTGATCGATAACATGCGTGGCGCGGTTGGTAATGGTGTTGGATCTGCTAGCTCAGTTCAGCTCGGCTCGGCTCGGCTAGCTGTCGTTCTATTTTCGTTCTTTTTTCGAGTTTGAATTGCTATATTGATACTAGGTTTTGTATGCTCTTTGTTGAAGTTGTGATCGACCAATAGGAGACGAGATCTCAATCGGCATGTGATAACGCCGGCAATTTCGATCTACGTGCACGCACTCGTGCAAGCACAACCACCAACAGCACAACCACCAACAGCACTGCGAGTAAGCTAGTCTCAAACAAAACAACAATTGCATTGGATTGGATTGAAGCTCCTTACTTCAAATACGAACACCAAACATGATCTACGACACGATGCAGCCGTGGTGAGCCGACCCGAATCAGCACGCGCTGTTCCCAGCTCACCTCGAGTTGCCTCACAATATCTCAGCGAAGTTCGAGGAGTATGACGTTATCCAACTTCCCAATCAGTCCACCGAGCGAAGCTGGCGGTACGCCTTCTGAGAGGACGTGGCGCGAGCAGACGCACTCGCACTGGCGCTCGCCGTAGCACTCGCTGACGCACCGCCCGTGGTGACGCCGTTGCCGTTCGACACGGATGCCGTGTTTGACGTGCCATCTCCGTTCGTGGATGTGACCGTGTTGGTCGAGTACGGGGTGTTCGCATTGGCGTTGGCATTCGCAGCAGTGGATGCGCCATTGACCGCAGTCGTCGTCGTAGGGGCACTGTTCACGGCAGTAGCGGGGACGCTGTTGTAGGCGGGCGCGTTGTAGGCACCGGTGGACGGGACGCCGTAGCCAGGCGCGCCATAGCCGACGCCGGGTGCGCCCACACCAACGTGCGCACCGAGACCCAGTACGTTGGCCCCGACGCCGACGCCGCCGTTGCCCACACCGACGCCGACACTCGCGAGGCCTGGCACACCGACGCTGACAGCGGGGCCGCCGCCGTAGCCGGGCGCGCCATACCCGAGGCCGGTGGCACCGAGCAAGCCACCGACCAAGCCGGGGACACCGAGCAAGCCGAGGGTCTCGGCGACCTCTTTCTCTGCACAAACACCGCTCGACACGGTCGCGGCGGCGACGCACAGGGCGACGATCTTGCTGCTGGTGCTGAGACTGAACATGGTTGCTTTTCTTTGATGTCGTTCGAGGTAGGCAGTTGTAGTAGGGGAGGCTTGGTCCGATGGGGTGCTTCTGAGAACGCTGGGTCTGGTGAAGGAAGATCGAGTTGTTGCTTCGATGGGTGGGGGCTCGAGAGAGTCGATTGGAGAATGATCAAGTTACTCGTAGCGAGGCAAGCACGAAGGCAGGCTGCCATGCAGGTTGGCTGGCTGGCTGGCTGGCCTGGCGGCTGGCTTCGAGGCTGACACGGACGTCAACCTCGCTTGGTCCTCCTACAGTTCAGACCAGCCGACGGATCTCGCTGCTGCACCAACACATCGCTGGGCTGGTGATGACCAGGGTGATTGATCCCGTAGTGCTCGTGGGGTCACCACGGTCAGGGTCGCCAGACGGGTGGTGGTGCATAGCGTTGAGTTTAGTTGAACTGACTTGTGCATGTGTAGATCTACTACGCAGTAAGGAGTGGATTCCGCGGACTACAAAGCCCCGGAGGTGCCGTATGGGACTATTGACCGTCATTGACCCCCAAGAACGCCCCTTGGCCGGAGGTATAGCTCCATCTGGAGCACGTGTCATGTTGGCCCCTACACCCTACCCTTCTTATTCGTATTCCCACCACGTATCCGTGACTCAGCTTGCTGATGGCTTTACACTAGTACTGATGGCTCTGGATTAGTAAAGTGCATCGTGGCTGAGTCATGCAGCATGCCTGGTGATATATACTGTCTGGGCATTACGTGGTGAAGGTAATCTGATCGATAACATGCGTGGCGCGGTTGGTAATGGTGTTGGATCTGCTAGCTCAGTTCAGCTCGGCTCGGCTCGGCTAGCTGTCGTTCTATTTTCGTTCTTTTTTCGAGTTTGAATTGCTATATTGATACTAGGTTTTGTATGCTCTTTGTTGAAGTTGTGATCGACCAATAGGAGACGAGATCTCAATCGGCATGTGATAACGCCGGCAATTTCGATCTACGTGCACGCACTCGTGCAAGCACAACCACCAACAGCACTGCGAGTAAGCTAGTCTCAAACAAAACAACAATTGCATCGGATTGGATTGAAGCTCCTTACTTCAAATACGAACACCAAACATGATCTACGACACGATGCAGCCGTGGTGAGCCGACCCGAATCAGCACGCGCTGTTCCCAGCTCACCTCGAGTTGCCTCACAATATCTCAGCGAAGTTCGAGGAGTATGACGTTATCCAACTTCCCAATCAGTCCACCGAGCGAAGCTGGCGGTACGCCTTCTGAGAGGACGTGGCGCGAGCAGACGCACTCGCACTGGCGCTCGCCGTAGCACTCGCTGACGCACCGCCCGTGGTGACGCCGTTGCCGTTCGACACGGATGCCGTGTTTGACGTGCCATCTCCGTTGGTGGAGGTGACCGTGTTGGTCGAGTACGGGTTGTTCGCGTTGGCGTTGGCATTCGCAGCAGTGGATACGCCATTGACCGCAGTCGTCGTCGTAGGGGCACTGTCCACGGCAGTAGCGGGGGCGCTGTTGTAGGCGGGCGCGTTGTAGACGCCGGTTGACGGGACGCCGTAACCAGGCGCGCCATTGCCGACGCCGCCATTGCCCACACCGACGTGCGCACCGAGGCCCAGCACGTTGGCGCTGACACCGACACCACCGTTGCCCACACCGACACCGACACTCGCGAGGCCAGGCACACCGACGCTGACGGCGGGGCCCCCACCGTAGCCGGGCGCGCCATACCCGAGGCCGGTGGCACCGAGCAAGCCACCGAGCAAGCCGGGGACACCGAGCAAGCCGGGGTTCTCGGCGACCTCCTTCTCTGCACGCACACCGCTCGACACGGCCGCGGCGGCGACGCACAGGGCGAAGATCCTGCTGCTGCTGTTGCTGAGGCTGAACATGGCTGCTTTGCTTTGAGTTGAGGTCGGTTAGTAGGGAGGTCGAGCTGTTGCTTCAATGTGTGTGGACGCTCGAGAGAGATGATTTAAGAATGAGCGAGCTAACAAGTAGCGAGGCAAGCACGAAGGCAGGTACGATGGCTGGCTGGCTGGCTGGTCGGCCTACTGATCGCATGGTTGACACGGACGTCAACCTCGCTTGGTCCTCCAGCGGCTCAGACCAGCCGATGAATCTCGCTGCTGCACCAACGCATCGCTGGGCTGGTGATGACCACGGTGAAGGTGCATGATCGATCCTGTCAACCTGGAGGGGTCACCACGGTCACGACAACCAGACAGGTCGTGGTGCCGAGCGTTGTATTTTGTTGAATTGACTTGTATTAATACATGTGTAGACATATTTCGCAGTAAGGAGTGGATTGCGTGGATTACAAGGCTCCGGAAGTGCCGTATGGGACTATTGACCGTCATTGACCCCAAGAACGACTCTTGGCCGGAGATATGGCCCCATCCGGAGCCCTTGTCATGCTGGTCCCTACTCCCTACCCTTCTTATTCGTATTCCCACCACGTTTCCGCGACTCAGCTTGCTGATGGCTCGGCATTAGTACTGGCGGCACTGGATTAGTAGAGCGCGTCGTGGCTGAGTCATGCAGCATGCCTGGTGATACATACATACTCGGTGAGTACCACGTGGTGCATGTAATCTGATGGATAACATGCGTGGCGCGGTTGGTAATTGCGTTGGATCTGTCAGCTCGGCTCGGCTGGCAAAGGGCTATCCAAGCTCAGTCAGCTGTTCTATTTTCGTTCTATTTTTTGTTTGAATCGCCATATTAATACTAGGCTTTGTATGCTCTTTGTTGAAGTTGCGGTGAACCAATGAGACGACGAGAACTCAAGCACCGCTTCGAGCTGCTGACACGGTGACACCGACAATCTTGATCTGCAGATACGTACGCGCTCATACACACGTGCACGCGCACAGCGGCACAGCCGTCAACAGCACTGCGAGTACGCTACTCTCAAAGAAAACACCGATTGCATTGGATTGAAGCTCCCTTACTCCAAATACAGTACTAACACCAAACATGATCTACGACACGATACAGCCGTGGTGAGCCGGCCCGATTCAGCACGCGCTGCTCCACAGCTCACCTCGAGTTGCCTCACAATATCTCAAAGAAGTCCGAGAAGAATGACCACTCAATCAGTCGCGCTCACTCCACCGAGCGAAGCTGGCGGTACGCCTTCTGAGAGGACGTGGCGCGAGCAGCCGCACTCACACTGGCGCCCGCCGTAGCACTCGCCGACGCACCGCCCGTCGTGGCGCCGTTGCCATTCGACACGGATGCCGTGTTTGACGTGCCATCTCCGTTCGTGGAGGTGACCGTGTTGGTCGAGTACGGGTTGTTCGCATTGGCGTTGGCATTCGCAGCAGTGGGTGCGCCATTGACTACCGCCGTCGTTGTCGTAGCGGCGTTGTCGCCGGCAGTAGCAGTAGCGGGGGCGCTGTTGTAGGTGGGCGCGTTGTAGACGCCGGTCGGCGGCACGCCGTAACCAGGCGCGCCATTGCCGACGCCGCCATTGCCCACACCGACGTGCGCACCGAGGCCCAGCACGTTGGCGCTGACACCGACACCACCGTTGTCCACACCGACACCGACACTCGCGAGGCCAGGCACACCGACGCTGACGGCGGGGCCCCCACCGTAGCCGGGCGCGCCATACCCGAGGCCGGTGGCACCGAGCAAGCCACCGAGCAAGCCGGGGACACCGAGCAAGCCGGGGTTCTCGGCGACCTCCTTCTCTGCACGCACACCGCTCGACACGGCCGCGGCGGCGACGCACAGGGCGAAGATCCTGCTGCTGCTGTTGCTGAGGCTGAACATGGCTGCTTTGCTTTGAGTTGAGGTCGGTTAGTAGGGAGGTCGAGCTGTTGCTTCAATGTGTGTGGACGCTCGAGAGAGATGATTTAAGAATGAGCGAGCTAACAAGTAGCGAGGCAAGCACGAAGGCAGGTACGATGGCTGGCTGGCTGGCTGGCTGGCCGGCCTACTGATCGCATGGTTGACACGGACGTCAACCTCGCTTGGTCCTCCAGCGGCTCAGACCAGCCGATGAATCTCGCTGCTGCACCAACGCATCGCTGGGCTGGTGATGACCACGGTGAAGGTGCATGATCGATCCTGTCAACCTGGAGGGGTCACCACGGTCACGACAACCAGACAGGTGGTGGTGCCGAGCGTTGTATTTTGTTGAACTGACTTGTATTAATACATGTGTAGACATACTGCGCAGTAAGGAGTGGATTGCGTGGGTAGCAAGGCTCCGGAAGTGCCGTATGGGACTATTGACCGTCATTGACCCCAAGAACGACCCTTGGCCGGAGATATGGCCCCATCCGGAGCCCTTGTCATGCTGGTCCCTACTCCCTACCCTTCTTATTCGTATTCCCACCACGTTTCCGCGACTCAGCTTGCTGATGGCTCGGCATTAGTACTGGCGGCACTGGATTAGTAGAGTGCGTCGTGGCTGAGTCATGCAGCATGCCTGGTGATACATACATACTCGGTGAGTACCACGTGGTGCATGTAATCTGATGGATAACATGCGTGGCGCGGTAGGTAATTGCGTTGGATCTGTCAGCTCGGCTCGGCTGGCAAAGGGCTATCCAAGCTCAGTCAGCTGTTCTATTTTCGTTCTATTTTTTGTTTGAATCGCCATATTAATACTAGGCTTTGTATGCTCTTTGTTGAAGTTGCGGTGAACCAATGAGACGACGAGATCTCAAGCACCGCTTCGAGCTGCTGACACGGTGACACCGACAATCTTGATCTGCAGATACGTACGCGCCCATACACACGTGCACGCGCACAGCGGCACAGCCGTCAACAGCACTGCGAGTACGCTACTCTCAAAGAAAACACCGATTGCATTGGATTGAAGCTCCCTTACTCCAAATACAGTACTAACACCAAACATGATCTACGACACGATACAGCCGTGGTGAGCCGGCCCGATTCAGCACGCGCTGCTCCACAGCTCACCTCGAGTTGCCTCACAATATCTCAAAGAAGTCCGAGAAGAATGACCACTCAATCAGTCGCGCTCACTCCACCGAGCGAAGCTGGCGGTACGCCTTCTGAGAGGACGTGGTGCGAGCAGCCGCACTCACACTGGCGCCCGCCGTAGCACTCGCCGACGCACCGCCCGTCGTGGCGCCGTTGCCATTCGACACGGATGCCGTGTTTGACGTGCCATCTCCGTTCGTGGAGGTGACCGTGTTGGTCGAGTACGGGTTGTTCGCATTGGCGTTGGCATTCGCAGCAGTGGGTGCGCCATTGACTACCGCCGTCGTTGTCGTAGCGGCGTTGTCGCCGGCAGTAGCAGTAGCGGGGGCGCTGTTGTAGGTGGGCGCGTTGTAGACGCCGGTCGGCGGCACGCCGTAACCAGGCGCGCCATTGCCGACGCCGCCATTGCCCACACCGACGTGCGCACCGAGGCCCAGCACGTTGGCGCTGACACCGACACCACCGTTGTCCACACCGACACCGACACTCGCGAGGCCAGGCACACCGACGCTGACGGCGGGGCCCCCACCGTAGCCGGGCGCGCCATACCCGAGGCCGGTGGCACCGAGCAAGCCACCGAGCAAGCCGGGGACACCGAGCAAGCCGGGGTTTTCGGCGACCTCCTTCTCTGCACGCACACCGCTCGACACGGCCGCGGCGGCGACGCACAGGGCGAAGATCCTGCTGCTGCTGTTGCTGAGGCTGAACATGGCTGCTTTGCTTTGAGTTGAGGTCGGTTAGTAGGGAGGTCGAGCTGTTGCTTCAATGTGTGTGGACGCTCGAGAGAGATGATTTAAGAATGAGCGAGCTAACAAGTAGCGAGGCAAGCACGAAGGCAGGTACGATGGCTGGCTGGCTGGCTGGCTGGCCGGCCTACTGATCGCATGGTTGACACGGACGTCAACCTCGCTTGGTCCTCCAGCGGCTCAGACCAGCCGATGAATCTCGCTGCTGCACCAACGCATCGCTGGGCTGGTGATGACCACGGTGAAGGTGCATGATCGATCCTGTCAACCTGGAGGGGTCACCACGGTCACGACAACCAGACAGGTGGTGGTGCCGAGCGTTGTATTTTGTTGAACTGACTTGTATTAATACATGTGTAGACATACTGCGCAATAAGGAGTGGATTGCGTGGGTAGCAAGGCTCCGGAAGTGCCGTATGGGACTATTGACCGTCATTGACCCCAAGAACGACCCTTGGCCGGAGATATGGCCCCATCCGGAGCCCTTGTCATGCTGGTCCCTACTCCCTACCCTTCTTATTCGTATTCCCACCACGTTTCCGCGACTCAGCTTGCTGATGGCTCGGCATTAGTACTGGCGGCACTGGATTAGTAGAGTGCGTCGTGGCTGAGTCATGCAGCATGCCTGGTGATACATACATACTCGGTGAGTACCACGTGGTGCATGTAATCTGATGGATAACATGCGTGGCGCGGTTGGTAATTGCGTTGGATCTGTCAGCTCGGCTCGGCTGGCAAAGGGCTATCCAAGCTCAGTCAGCTGTTCTATTTTCGTTCTATTTTTTGTTTGAATCGCCATATTAATACTAGGCTTTGTATGCTCTTTGTTGAAGTTGCGGTGAACCAATGAGACGACGAGATCTCAAGCACCGCTTCGAGCTGCTGACACGGTGACACCGACAATCTTGATCTGCAGATACGTACGCGCCCATACACACGTGCACGCGCACAGCGGCACAGCCGTCAACAGCACTGCGAGTACGCTACTCTCAAAGAAAACACCGATTGCATTGGATTGAAGCTCCCTTACTCCAAATACAGTACTAGCACCAAACATGATCTACGACACGATACAGCCGTGGTGAGCCGGCCCGATTCAGCACGCGCTGCTCCACAGCTCACCTCGAGTTGCCTCACAATATCTCAAAGAAGTCCGAGAAGAATGACCACTCAATCAGTCGCGCTCACTCCACCGAGCGAAGCTGGCGGTACGCCTTCTGAGAGGACGTGGCGCGAGCAGCCGCACTCACACTGGCGCCCGCCGTAGCACTCGCCGACGCACCGCCCGTCGTGGCGCCGTTGCCATTCGACACGGATGCCGTGTTTGACGTGCCATCTCCGTTCGTGGAGGTGACCGTGTTGGTCGAGTACGGGTTGTTCGCATTGGCGTTGGCATTCGCAGCAGTGGGTGCGCCATTGACTACCGCCGTCGTTGTCGTAGCGGCGTTGTCGCCGGCAGTAGCAGTAGCGGGGGCGCTGTTGTAGGTGGGCGCGTTGTAGACGCCGGTCGGCGGCACGCCGTAACCAGGCGCGCCATTGCCGACGCCGCCATTGCCCACACCGACGTGCGCACCGAGGCCCAGCACGTTGGCGCTGACACCGACACCACCGTTGTCCACACCGACACCGACACTCGCGAGGCCAGGCACACCGACGCTGACGGCGGGGCCCCCACCGTAGCCGGGCGCGCCATACCCGAGGCCGGTGGCACCGAGCAAGCCACCGAGCAAGCCGGGGACACCGAGCAAGCCGGGGTTCTCGGCGACCTCCTTCTCTGCACGCACACCGCTCGACACGGCCGCGGCGGCGACGCACAGGGCGAAGATCCTGCTGCTGCTGTTGCTGAGGCTGAACATGGCTGCTTTGCTTTGAGTTGAGGTCGGTTAGTAGGGAGGTCGAGCTGTTGCTTCAATGTGTGTGGACGCTCGAGAGAGATGATTTAAGAATGAGCGAGCTAACAAGTAGCGAGGCAAGCACGAAGGCAGGTACGATGGCTGGCTGGCTGGCTGGCCGGCCTACTGATCGCATGGTTGACACGGACGTCAACCTCGCTTGGTCCTCCAGCGGCTCAGACCAGCCGATGAATCTCGCTGCTGCACCAACGCATCGCTGGGCTGGTGATGACCACGGTGAAGGTGCATGATCGATCCTGTCAACCTGGAGGGGTCACCACGGTCACGACAACCAGACAGGTGGTGGTGCCGAGCGTTGGATTTTGTTGAACTGACTTGTATAAATACATGTGTAGACATACTGCGCAGTAAGGAGTGGATTGCGTGGGTAGCAAGGCTCCGGAAGTGCCGTATGGGACTATTGACCGTCATTGACCCCAAGAACGACCCTTGGCCGGAGATATGGCCCCATCCGGAGCCCTTGTCATGCTGGTCCCTACTCCCTACCCTTCTTATTCGTATTCCCACCACGTTTCCGCGACTCAGCTTGCTGATGGCTCGGCATTAGTACTGGCGGCACTGGATTAGTAGAGCGCGTCGTGGCTGAGTCATGCAGCATGCCTGGTGATACATACATACTCGGTGAGTACCACGTGGTGCATGTAATCTGATGGATAACATGCGTGGCGCGGTTGGTAATTGCGTTGGATCTGTCAGCTCGGCTCGGCTGGCAAAGGGCTATCCAAGCTCAGTCAGCTGTTCTATTTTCGTTCTATTTTTGTTTGAATCGCCATATTAATACTAGGCTTTGTATGCTCTTTGTTGAAGTTGCGGTGAACCAATGAGACGACGAGATCTCAAGCACCGCTTCGAGCTGCTGACACGGTGACACCGACAATCTTGATCTGCAGATACGTACGCGCCCATACACACGTGCACGCGCACAGCGGCACAGCCGTCAACAGCACTGCGAGTACGCTACTCTCAAAGAAAACACCGATTGCATTGGATTGAAGCTCCCTTACTCCAAATACAGTACTAACACCAAACATGATCTACGACACGATACAGCCGTGGTGAGCCGGCCCGATTCAGCACGCGCTGCTCCACAGCTCACCTCGAGTTGCCTCACAATATCTCAAAGAAGTCCGAGAAGAATGACCACTCAATCAGTCGCGCTCACTCCACCGAGCGAAGCTGGCGGTACGCCTTCTGAGAGGACGTGGCGCGAGCAGCCGCACTCACACTGGCGCCCGCCGTAGCACTCGCCGACGCACCGCCCGTCGTGGCGCCGTTGCCATTCGACACGGATGCCGTGTTTGACGTGCCATCTCCGTTCGTGGAGGTGACCGTGTTGGTCGAGTACGGGTTGTTCGCATTGGCGTTGGCATTCGCAGCAGTGGGTGCGCCATTGACTACCGCCGTCGTTGTCGTAGCGGCGTTGTCGCCGGCAGTAGCAGTAGCGGGGGCGCTGTTGTAGGCGGGCGCGTTGTAGACGCCGGTCGGCGGCACGCCGTAACCAGGCGCGCCATTGCCGACGCCGCCATTGCCCACACCGACGTGCGCACCGAGGCCCAGCACGTTGGCGCTGACACCGACACCACCGTTGTCCACACCGACACCGACACTCGCGAGGCCAGGCACACCGACGCTGACGGCGAGGCCCCCACCGTAGCCGGGCGCGCCATACCCGAGGCCGGTGGCACCGAGCAAGCCACCGAGCAAGCCGGGGACACCGAGCAAGCCGGGGTTCTCGGCGACCTCCTTCTCTGCACGCACACCGCTCGACACGGCCGCGGCGGCGACGCACAGGGCGAAGATCCTGCTGCTGCTGTTGCTGAGGCTGAACATGGCTGCTTTGCTTTGAGTTGAGGTCGGTTAGTAGGGAGGTCGAGCTGTTGCTTCAATGTGTGTGGACGCTCGAGAGAGATGATTAAAGAATGAGCGAGCTAACAAGTAGCGAGGCAAGCACGAAGGCAGGTACGATGGCTGGCTGGCTGGCTGGCTGGCCGGCCTACTGATCGCATGGTTGACACGGACGTCAACCTCGCTTGGTCCTCCAGCGGCTCAGACCAGCCGATGAATCTCGCTGCTGCACCAACGCATCGCTGGGCTGGTGATGACCACGGTGAAGGTGCATGATCGATCCTGTCAACCTGGAGGGGTCACCACGGTCACGACAACCAGACAGGTGGTGGTGCCGAGCGTTGGATTTTGTTGAACTGACTTGTATTAATACATGTGTAGACATACTGCGCAGTAAGGAGTGGATTGCGTGAGTAGCAAGGCTCCGGAAGTGCCGTATGGGACTATTGACCGTCATTGACCCCAAGAACGACTCTTGGCCGGAGATATGGCCCCATCCGGAGCCCTTGTCATGCTGGACCCTACTCCCTACCCTTCTTATTCGTATTCCCACCACGTTTCCGCGACTCAGCTTGCTGATGGCTCGGCATTAGTACTGGCGGCACTGGATTAGTAGAGCGCGTCGTGGCTGAGTCATGCAGCATGCCTGGTGATACATACATACTCGGTGAGTACCACGTGGTGCATGTAATCTGATGGATAACATGCGTGGCGCGGTTGGTAATTGCGTTGGATCTGTCAGCTCGGCTCGGCTGGCAAAGGGCTATCCAAGCTCAGTCAGCTGTTCTATTTTCGTTCTATTTTTGTTTGAATCGCCATATTAATACTAGGCTTTGTATGCTCTTTGTTGAAGTTGCGGTGAACCAACGAGACGACGAGATCTCAAGCACCGCTTCGAGCTGCTGACACGGTGACACCGACAATCTTGATCTGCAGATACGTACGCGCCCATACACACGTGCACGCGCACAGCGGCACAGCCGTCAACAGCACTGCGAGTACGCTACTCTCAAAGAAAACACCGATTGCATTGGATTGAAGCTCCCTTACTCCAAATACAGTACTAGCACCAAACATGATCTACGACACGATACAGCCGTGGTGAGCCGGCCCGATTCAGCACGCGCTGCTCCACAGCTCACCTCGAGTTGCCTCACAATATCTCAAAGAAGTCCGAGAAGAATGACCACTCAATCAGTCGCGCTCACTCCACCGAGCGAAGCTGGCGGTACGCCTTCTGAGAGGACGTGGCGCGAGCAGCCGCACTCACACTGGCGCCCGCCGTAGCACTCGCCGACGCACCGCCCGTCGTGGCGCCGTTGCCATTCGACACGGATGCCGTGTTTGACGTGCCATCTCCGTTCGTGGAGGTGACCGTGTTGGTCGAGTACGGGTTGTTCGCATTGGCGTTGGCATTCGCAGCAGTGGGTGCGCCATTGACTACCGTCGTCGTCGTAGCGGCGTTGTCACCGGCAGTAGCAGTAGCGGGGGCGCTGTTGTAGGCGGGCGCGTTGTAGACGCCGGTCGGCGGCACGCCGTAACCAGGCGCGCCATTGCCGACGCCGCCATTGCCCACACCGACGTGCGCACCGAGGCCCAGCACGTTGGCGCTGACACCGACACCACCGTTGCCCACACCGACACCGACACTCGCGAGGCCAGGCACACCGACGCTGACGGCGGGGCCCCCACCGTAGCTGGGCGCGCCATACCCGAGGCCGGTGGCACCGAGCAAGCCACCGAGCAAGCCGGGGACACCGAGCAAGCCGGGGTTCTCGGCGACCTCCTTCTCTGCACGCACACCGCTCGACACGGCCGCGGCGGCGACGCACAGGGCGAAGATCCTGCTGCTGCTGTTGCTGAGGCTGAACATGGCTGCTTTGCTTTGAGTTGAGGTCGGTTAGTAGGGAGGTCGAGCTGTTGCTTCAATGTGTGTGGACGCTCGAGAGAGATGATTTAAGAATGAGCGAGCTAACAAGTAGCGAGGCAAGCACGAAGGCAGGTACGATGGCTGGCTGGCTGGCTGGCTGGCTGGCCGGCCTACTGATCGCATGGTTGACACGGACGTCAACCTCGCTTGGTCCTCCAGCGGCTCAGACCAGCCGATGAATCTCGCTGCTGCACCAACGCATCGCTGGGCTGGTGATGACCACGGTGAAGGTGCATGATCGATCCTGTCAACCTGGAGGGGTCACCACGGTCACGACAACCAGACAGGTGGTGCCACCACCGTGGTGGTGCCGAGCGTTGGATTTTGTTGAATTGACTTGTATTAATACATGTGTAGACATATTTCGCAGTAAGGAGTGGATTGCGTGGATTGCAAGGCTCCGGAAGTGCCGTATGGGACTATTGACCGTCATTGACCCCAAGAACGACTCTTGGCCGGAGATATGGCCCCATCCGGAGCCCTTGTCATGCTGGCCCCTACTCCCTAGCCTTCTTATTCGTATTCCCACCACGTTTCCGCGACTCAGCTTGCTGATGGCTCGGCACTAGTACTGGCGGCACTGGATTAGTAGAGCGCGTCGTGGCTGAGTCATGCAGCATGCCTGGTGATACATACATACTCGGTGAGTACCACGTGGTGCATGTAATCTGATGGATAACATGCGTGGCGCGGCTGGTAATTGCGTTGGATCTGTCAGCTCGGCTCGGCTGGCAAAGGGCTATCCAAGCTCAGTCAGCTGTTCTATTTTCGTTCTATTTTTGTTTGAATCGCCATATTAATACTAGGCTTTGTATGCTCTTTGTTGAAGTTGCGGTGAACCAACGAGACGACGAGATCTCAAGCACCGCTTCGAGCTGCTGACACGGTGACACCGACAATCTTGATCTGCAGATACGTACGCGCCCATACACACGTGCACGCGCACAGCGGCACAGCCGTCAACAGCACTGCGAGTACGCTACTCTCAAAGAAAACACCGATTGCATTGGATTGAAGCTCCCTTACTCCAAATACAGTACTAGCACCAAACATGATCTACGACACGATACAGCCGTGGTGAGCCGGCCCGATTCAGCACGCGCTGCTCCACAGCTCACCTCGAGTTGCCTCACAATATCTCAAAGAAGTCCGAGAAGAATGACCACTCAATCAGTCGCGCTCACTCCACCGAGCGAAGCTGGCGGTACGCCTTCTGAGAGGACGTGGCGTGAGCAGCCGCACTCACACTGGCGCCCGCCGTAGCACTCGCCGACGCACCGCCCGTCGTGGCGCCGTTGCCATTCGACACGGATGCCGTGTTTGACGTGCCATCTCCGTTCGTGGAGGTGACCGTGTTGGTCGAGTACGGGTTGTTCGCATTGGCGTTGGCATTCGCAGCAGTGGGTGCGCCATTGACTACCGTCGTCGTCGTAGCGGCGTTGTCACCGGCAGTAGCAGTAGCGGGGGCGCTGTTGTAGGCGGGCGCGTTGTAGACGCCGGTCGGCGGCACGCCGTAACCAGGCGCGCCATTGCCGACGCCGCCATTGCCCACACCGACGTGCGCACCGAGGCCCAGCACGTTGGCGCTGACACCGACACCACCGTTGCCCACACCGACACCGACACTCGCGAGGCCAGGCACACCGACGCTGACGGCGGGGCCCCCACCGTAGCCGGGCGCGCCATACCCGAGGCCGGTGGCACCGAGCAAGCCACCGAGCAAGCCGGGGACACCGAGCAAGCCGGGGTTCTCGGCGACCTCCTTCTCTGCACGCACACCGCTCGACACGGCCGCGGCGGCGACGCACAGGGCGAAGATCCTGCTGCTGCTGTTGCTGAGGCTGAACATGGCTGCTTTGCTTTGAGTTGAGGTCGGTTAGTAGGGAGGTCGAGCTGTTGCTTCAATGTGTGTGGACGCTCGAGAGAGATGATTAAAGAATGAGCGAGCTAACAAGTAGCGAGGCAAGCACGAAGGCAGGTACGATGGCTGGCTGGCTGGCTGGCTGGCCGGCCTACTGATCGCATGGTTGACACGGACGTCAACCTCGCTTGGTCCTCCAGCGGCTCAGACCAGCCGATGAATCTCGCTGCTGCACCAACGCATCGCTGGGCTGGTGATGACCACGGTGAAGGTGCATGATCGATCCTGTCAACCTGGAGGGGTCACCACGGTCACGACAACCAGACAGGTGGTGCCACCACCGTGGTGGTGCCGAGCGTTGGATTTTGTTGAATTGACTTGTATAAATACATGTGTAGACATATTTCGCAGTAAGGAGTGGATTGCGTGGATTGCAAGGCTCCGGAAGTGCCGTATGGGACTATTGACCGTCATTGACCCCAAGAACGACTCTTGGCCGGAGATATGGCCCCATCCGGAGCCCTTGTCATGCTGGTCCCTACTCCCTAGCCTTCTTATTCGTATTCCCACCACGTTTCCGCGACTCAGCTTGCTGATGGCTCGGCATTAGTACTGGCGGCACTGGATTAGTAGAGCGCGTCGTGGCTGAGTCATGCAGCATGCCTGGTGATACATACATACTCGGTGAGTACCACGTGGTGCATGTAATCTGATGGATAACATGCGTGGCGCGGTTGGTAATTGCGTTGGATCTGTCAGCTCGGCTCGGCTGGCAAAGGGCTATCCAAGCTCAGTCAGCTGTTCTATTTTCGTTCTATTTTTGTTTGAATCGCCATATTAATACTAGGCTTTGTATGCTCTTTGTTGAAGTTGCGGTGAACCAATAGGAGACGACGAGATCTCAAGCACCGCTTCGAGCTGCTGACACGGTGACACCGACAATCTTGATCTGCAGATACGTACGCGCCCATACACACGTGCACGCGCACAGCGGCACAGCCGTCAACAGCACTGCGAGTACGCTACTCTCAAAGAAAACACCGATTGCATTGGATTGAAGCTCCTTACTCCAAATACAGTACTAACACCAAACATGATCTACGACACGATACAGCCGTGGTGAGCCGGCCCGATTCAGCACGCGCTGCTCCACAGCTCACCTCGAGTTGCCTCACAATATCTCAAAGAAGTCCGAGAAGAATGACCACTCAATCAGTCGCGCTCACTCCACCGAGCGAAGCTGGCGGTACGCCTTCTGAGAGGACGTGGCGCGAGCAGACGCACTCACACTGGCGCCCGCCGTAGCACTCGCCGACGCACCGCCCGTCGTGGCGCCGTTGCCATTCGACACGGATGCCGTGTTTGACGTGCCATCTCCGTTCGTGGAGGTGACCGTGTTGGTCGAGTACGGGTTGTTCGCATTGGCGTTGGCATTCGTAGCAGTGGGTGCGCCATTGACTACCGTCGTCGTCGTAGCGGCGTTGTCACCGGCAGTAGCAGTAGCGGGGGCGCTGTTGTAGGCGGGCGCGTTGTAGACGCCGGTCGGCGGCACGCCGTAACCAGGCGCGCCATTGCCGACGCCGCCATTGCCCACACCGACGTGCGCACCGAGGCCCAGCACGTTGGCGCTGACACCGACACCACCGTTGCCCACACCGACACCGACACTCGCGAGGCCAGGCACACCGACGCTGACGGCGGGGCCCCCACCGTAGCCAGGCGCGCCATATCCGAGGCCGGTGGCACCGAGCAAGCCACCGAGCAAGCCGGGGACACCGAGCAAGCCGGGGTTCTCGGCGACCTCCTTCTCTGCACGCACACCGCTCGACACGGCCGCGGCGGCGACGCACAGGGCGAAGATCCTGCTGCTGCTGTTGCTGAGGCTGAACATGGCTGCTTTGCTTTGAGTTGAGGTCGGTTAGTAGGGAGGTCGAGCTGTTGCTTCAATGTGTGTGGACGCTCGAGAGAGATGATTAAAGAATGAGCGAGCTAACAAGTAGCGAGGCAAGCACGAAGGCAGGTACGATGGCTGGCTGGCTGGCTGGCTGGCCGGCCTACTGATCGCATGGTTGACACGGACGTCAACCTCGCTTGGTCCTCCAGCGGCTCAGACCAGCCGATGAATCTCGCTGCTGCACCAACGCATCGCTGGGCTGGTGATGACCACGGTGAAGGTGCATGATCGATCCTGTCAACCTGGAGGGGTCACCACGGTCACGACAACCAGACAGGTGGTGCCACCACCGTGGTGGTGCCGAGCGTTGGATTTTGTTGAATTGACTTGTATAAATACATGTGTAGACATATTTCGCAGTAAGGAGTGGATTGCGTGGATTGCAAGGCTCCGGAAGTGCCGTATGGGACTATTGACCGTCATTGACCCCAAGAACGACTCTTGGCCGGAGATATGGCCCCATCCGGAGCCCTTGTCATGCTGGTCCCTACTCCCTAGCCTTCTTATTCGTATTCCCACCACGTTTCCGCGACTCAGCTTGCTGATGGCTCGGCATTAGTACTGGCGGCACTGGATTAGTAGAGCGCGTCGTGGCTGAGTCATGCAGCATGCCTGGTGATACATACATACTCGGTGAGTACCACGTGGTGCATGTAATCTGATGGATAACATGCGTGGCGCGGTTGGTAATTGCGTTGGATCTGTCAGCTCGGCTCGGCTGGCAAAGGGCTATCCAAGCTCAGTCAGCTGTTCTATTTTCGTTCTATTTTTGTTTGAATCGCCATATTAATACTAGGCTTTGTATGCTCTTTGTTGAAGTTGCGGTGAACCAATAGGAGACGACGAGATCTCAAGCACCGCTTCGAGCTGCTGACACGGTGACACCGACAATCTTGATCTGCAGATACGTACGCGCCCATACACACGTGCACGCGCACAGCGGCACAGCCGTCAACAGCACTGCGAGTACGCTACTCTCAAAGAAAACACCGATTGCATTGGATTGAAGCTCCTTACTCCAAATACAGTACTAACACCAAACATGATCTACGACACGATACAGCCGTGGTGAGCCGGCCCGATTCAGCACGCGCTGCTCCACAGCTCACCTCGAGTTGCCTCACAATATCTCAAAGAAGTCCGAGAAGAATGACCACTCAATCAGTCGCGCTCACTCCACCGAGCGAAGCTGGCGGTACGCCTTCTGAGAGGACGTGGCGCGAGCAGACGCACTCACACTGGCGCCCGCCGTAGCACTCGCCGACGCACCGCCCGTCGTGGCGCCGTTGCCATTCGACACGGATGCCGTGTTTGACGTGCCATCTCCGTTCGTGGAGGTGACCGTGTTGGTCGAGTACGGGTTGTTCGCATTGGCGTTGGCATTCGTAGCAGTGGGTGCGCCATTGACTACCGTCGTCGTCGTAGCGGCGTTGTCACCGGCAGTAGCAGTAGCGGGGGCGCTGTTGTAGGCGGGCGCGTTGTAGACGCCGGTCGGCGGCACGCCGTAACCAGGCGCGCCATTGCCGACGCCGCCATTGCCCACACCGACGTGCGCACCGAGGCCCAGCACGTTGGCGCTGACACCGACACCACCGTTGCCCACACCGACACCGACACTCGCGAGGCCAGGCACACCGACGCTGACGGCGGGGCCCCCACCGTAGCCAGGCGCGCCATATCCGAGGCCGGTGGCACCGAGCAAGCCACCGAGCAAGCCGGGGACACCGAGCAAGCCGGGGTTCTCGGCGACCTCCTTCTCTGCACGCACACCGCTCGACACGGCCGCGGCGGCGACGCACAGGGCGAAGATCCTGCTGCTGCTGTTGCTGAGGCTGAACATGGCTGCTTTGCTTTGAGTTGAGGTCGGTTAGTAGGGAGGTCGAGCTGTTGCTTCAATGTGTGTGGACGCTCGAGAGAGATGATTAAAGAATGAGCGAGCTAACAAGTAGCGAGGCAAGCACGAAGGCAGGTACGATGGCTGGCTGGCTGGCTGGCTGGCCGGCCTACTGATCGCATGGTTGACACGGACGTCAACCTCGCTTGGTCCTCCAGCGGCTCAGACCAGCCGATGAATCTCGCTGCTGCACCAACGCATCGCTGGGCTGGTGATGACCACGGTGAAGGTGCATGATCGATCCTGTCAACCTGGAGGGGTCACCACGGTCACGACAACCAGACAGGTGGTGCCACCACCGTGGTGGTGCCGAGCGTTGGATTTTGTTGAATTGACTTGTATAAATACATGTGTAGACATATTTCGCAGTAAGGAGTGGATTGCGTGGATTGCAAGGCTCCGGAAGTGCCGTATGGGACTATTGACCGTCATTGACCCCAAGAACGACTCTTGGCCGGAGATATGGCCCCATCCGGAGCCCTTGTCATGCTGGTCCCTACTCCCTAGCCTTCTTATTCGTATTCCCACCACGTTTCCGCGACTCAGCTTGCTGATGGCTCGGCATTAGTACTGGCGGCACTGGATTAGTAGAGCGCGTCGTGGCTGAGTCATGCAGCATGCCTGGTGATACATACATACTCGGTGAGTACCACGTGGTGCATGTAATCTGATGGATAACATGCGTGGCGCGGTTGGTAATTGCGTTGGATCTGTCAGCTCGGCTCGGCTGGCAAAGGGCTATCCAAGCTCAGTCAGCTGTTCTATTTTCGTTCTATTTTTGTTTGAATCGCCATATTAATACTAGGCTTTGTATGCTCTTTGTTGAAGTTGCGGTGAACCAATAGGAGACGACGAGATCTCAAGCACCGCTTCGAGCTGCTGACACGGTGACACCGACAATCTTGATCTGCAGATACGTACGCGCCCATACACACGTGCACGCGCACAGCGGCACAGCCGTCAACAGCACTGCGAGTACGCTACTCTCAAAGAAAACACCGATTGCATTGGATTGAAGCTCCTTACTCCAAATACAGTACTAACACCAAACATGATCTACGACACGATACAGCCGTGGTGAGCCGGCCCGATTCAGCACGCGCTGCTCCACAGCTCACCTCGAGTTGCCTCACAATATCTCAAAGAAGTCCGAGAAGAATGACCACTCAATCAGTCGCGCTCACTCCACCGAGCGAAGCTGGCGGTACGCCTTCTGAGAGGACGTGGCGCGAGCAGACGCACTCACACTGGCGCCCGCCGTAGCACTCGCCGACGCACCGCCCGTCGTGGCGCCGTTGCCATTCGACACGGATGCCGTGTTTGACGTGCCATCTCCGTTCGTGGAGGTGACCGTGTTGGTCGAGTACGGGTTGTTCGCATTGGCGTTGGCATTCGCAGCAGTGGGTGCGCCATTGACTACCGTCGTCGTCGTAGCGGCGTTGTCACCGGCAGTAGCAGTAGCGGGGGCGCTGTTGTAGGCGGGCGCGTTGTAGACGCCGGTCGGCGGCACGCCGTAACCAGGCGCGCCATTGCCGACGCCGCCATTGCCCACACCGATGCGCACCGAGGCCCAGCACGTTGGCGCTGACACCGACACCACCGTTGCCCACACCGACACCGACACTCGCGAGGCCAGGCACACCGACGCTGACGGCGGGGCCCCCACCGTAGCCGGGCGCGCCATATCCGAGGCCGGTGGCACCGAGCAAGCCACCGAGCAAGCCGGGGACACCGAGCAAGCCGGGGTTCTCGGCGACCTCCTTCTCTGCACGCACACCGCTCGACACGGCCGCGGCGGCGACGCACAGGGCGAAGATCCTGCTGCTGCTGTTGCTGAGGCTGAACATGGCTGCTTTGCTTTGAGTTGAGGTCGGTTAGTAGGGAGGTCGAGCTGTTGCTTCAATGTGTGTGGACGCTCGAGAGAGATGATTTAAGAATGAGCGAGCTAACAAGTAGCGAGGCAAGCACGAAGGCAGGTACGATGGCTGGCTGGCTGGCTGGCCGGCCTACTGATCGCATGGTTGACACGGACGTCAACCTCGCTTGGTCCTCCAGCGGCTCAGACCAGCCGATGAATCTCGCTGCTGCACCAACGCATCGCTGGGCTGGTGATGACCACGGTGAAGGTGCATGATCGATCCTGTCAACCTGGAGGGGTCACCACGGTCACGACAACCAGACAGGTGGTGTAGCGGGGCTACACATTCGGCTAACCTCACCTTAGTGCGACACGCACTAAGTGGATACATTCAGGTGGGCCACATCGCAGTGTGGTCACCATTCATAATAGGAAGCAGTCCTATTGGTCAGAAAGCAGGGTCTTTCTACCAGTAATACTTAAGCATTAGGTCAGTCTGCCAACCACTCGTTGGCAGAACCCCTCTTTATAGATATCAGTTTTAGGAGGAAAGCCACAGTTAACAAACAATTCAGTTCTCATTTTACCGCAAAAGCTACTATTTGTACCTTTATTTAGATCTAATTATACTTGTGGATACAAGTATACTTAATCTAAGTTAAATACACCTTACGCTTCCTCATACACGTGCGCTCACGTGTAAGCTAAAGTATTGGGCTAAGTAAGCCCATTACACCTGGTAGCACTTTGTAGTCCGTCCAACGACCGACTAATTACGTATTGAATGAAGTTCGATACGGGGGCCGAGGACCTGCCTGTGGACGCGAGTATGTCCACTGGTAACCCAACCACGGGTGCAACGCATGTTGCACGCGAAGACTGTCTCCACCTGGCGGATCCAGAGTGGGAGGCACTCCAACGACTGTCGACGGTCATTGGAGAAGCGGCCGTAGCAACGATGCTACGCACGCTATCGCCGACAGAGCAACACGGTGTTGCTCTAGGCTTCATCATGAAGGAACAGCGCGAGACTGCTGCTCGCGCTACGGTGTCGACTCCGTCCACACCACGCGTGGAGTCATTGAAGCTCCACATGAACAGCTATGTTGGAAGAGAGGGCGAGCCTCTCCTCCGTTGGCTTGTCGAAGTCGACACTGCCATTACGGCCCGACGTATCGTCGACCCGTTGTCGAAGGTTGCGTTCGCCATGTCATGCCTTGGCGGACGAGCAAGGAGTTGGGCGTATGGACGCCGACTCACTGACCCTACGTGCTTTAGCACGTACGAGGTGTTCAAGGAGGAGCTCAGACAAGCGTTTGAGCCCCCGCAGAATGAGTTCAGATCGAGGGCTGAGTTCCTCGACCTGCAACAGGGCAAGCATGACGTGCATGCTTACGCTCAAAGGGCGCGGTACTTGGTCTCGAACATCGTGACCAACCCGATAGACGAGGCGACAAAGGTCGTCACGTTCATGAAGGGCCTGAAAGATGGGCCTGTGAAGACCTATCTCTTCCGAGAGTACCCAAGTACTCTCGAGTCTGCGATTACCCTTGCAATGCAAGAGGAGTTTAGCCTGCGACAGGCTAAACTCCATGTGAACGTCCCGCGGCCGATGCCGCGACCGACGGTGAAGCCGACGGGAGGTCCCGAACCAATGGACCTCTCGAGTGCGACGGCTGCTGGGTCTCAGCAGCGTCGTGGACCAACGAATGTCCGCTGTTTCCGGTGTGGAAACAACGGTCACTACGCCCGTGAATGCACAGCGCCTGTGCAGGCGGCCAAGGGCCGGCGTGACGATACCGGGTATCGCCACGGGCAATCAAAAAACTAGAACGACCAGCAGGCGCGGGGCGCCCTGCTGGTGATGCAGTCGAGCGTGTCGATATTGGACACGCCGTATTAAAGACTGCTGCCCCCAGTGAGAGTCACTCTCACTGTAAGAAGCAAGATGACAGGCCGAACCTTGTCATCTTGAAGGTTCGCTCGAAGAGAGAGATGTCTCTTCGTGCGCTGGTGGATTGTGGAGCGTCGAACAACTTTGTTCGACTGCAGAGCCTAGCGAGGCTTGACTTCGAGGACGTGGAACTACCTCGAAGTCTATTGGAAGTAAGACTGGCAACGGGTGTCGTTGTCAGAACCGAGAAGCGTGTCGTACGCGTACGCTTCTCGTATCGGAAGAGAATGTTCGTGGACGAGCTTATCGTGCTTGACTTAGACGATAAGTTCGACATGGTGTTGGGCATGCCGTGGCTTGCACGGCATGATCCAGTGATCGATTGGACGAAGCGCACGATCGTGCACTTCGGGAGTAGCGGCGCGACAGTGAGCGATGGCCCTGTCGGCGCAGCACGTGCACCTCGCGGTGCACGCGACCCACCAGGAGAGACAGCGCGACGCGCGGCTGTCTCCGATCACCCCGCACGGACATCGACGACTGGGAGGGTCGTCGGGAGAAAATGTGAGTCGAATCAGAAGACTCAGATTCGATCGGATTCGAGAGGTTCTCGAAGCGTCAAGAGTGACGCGGTCGTGTCGACTATTAGTGTCGACACACAAGTTCAACAAGAGGAGCCAGTCACTAATAAGGACAGTGACTCGGACGCGTCAGCTCAGGGAGCTGATGCGATTGGCCCTAACGTCGAAAGACGCTCCGCCGGCAGGCGTCGAGGTAAAGAAGGCGCGTCGGCTCTGGGAGCCGACGCTGCAGGCAGTGCGGACGGTTGCAAACGTCCCGCACCGGAAATGCTTGCGTGCTCGCGTGCAGCCGGGCTGCACGACGAAGCGGTACGCGATCAAGCAGGGCTTGATTGCGTGCGCCCGCGGGAAGAACCCGCCGGCGACAACAAGAAACGCATTGCGTGCTCACGTGCAGCCGGGCTGCACGAAGAAGCGATACGTGATCAAGCCGGGCTTGATTGCGTGCGCCCGCGGGTTGAACCCGCCGGCGATCAAAAGGAAGATCTGTCCGCGGCCGGGCCCGGACAAAACAAGACGCGCGGAACCGGGTTCCGCACAAGAAGCGAACGGCGCAAGCGAGCAAAGCTGCGCAAGTCTCGGTCAGGGACCGAGACGCTACTCGCAGTGTCTGCCGGGCAGACACAGGAACTGGAGACGACCGTCGAGACGCTGAGTGTCTTGACGCGTACGAATACTGGTCTCCAGTATAAGAAGATGAAGTTGGAGAACCCTCCGACGTTGGCGTCGGAGTTGACTTCGCTTCCAGTCACGAGCTGGAGGCGCTTCGCCCGCGACCTGCACGATGGACGCATCGAGCAGATTTGCATCCTCTCGGATGTCGAGAGGATGAAGTGTGAAGCGGAAGAGTTGAAGCAGCTCGTCGCTGAGGGCGTCGACGCCCTCAGCGCGAAGTCGAAGAAGGAACGCTTCGACGAGCAGAGCTGGGACTCGCTGAAGTCGAGCCCCTTCTACGAGGTCTTGCGTGAGTACAGAGACGTACTCCCGGACGATATCCCTGCGGAGTTGCCGCAGGACAAGGGTGTTCAGCACGAGATTGATCTCGTGCCGGGAACGAAGTATTGCGTGACGCGGCAGTGGCCACTGCCGCGAGAGCAAGTCAAAGCGATCGACGACTTCTTTGAGAGTCGTCGCAAGGCAGGGCAAGTGCGGGAATCGAAGTCCCCGCACAGCGCGCCTACGTTCTGTGTCAAGAAGGCACAGGGCGGGTGGCGCATCGTTCACGCTTATAACAAGCTGAACGACGCAACGGTACCGGCGCAGACGCCGATACCGCGAAAAGATGTGATCATCGATTCGATGGCTCTGAGCACTATCTTCAGTGCTCTGGATCTGAGAGACGGATTCTATCAGATCCTCATGCGTGAGAGCGATATACCTCTCACGGCGGTAAGCACTCCGAGCGGTATGCTCTGGGAGTGGCTTGTAATGCCGCAGGGATTAAAGAATGCCCCTGCGACGTTTAACAGGTGCGTCACGCACTTGTTGCGCTCGGTGCGCGACTTCGCACCGAGTTATTTCGATGATGTGTTCATCCACAGCCGGGCTGTGGACGGGAAGTCGGAAGTGGAGATGCACAAGGAACATCTCCGCAGGTTGTTTGCACTCATGCGCAAACACAAGCTCTACGCGAACCTGAAGAAGTGTATCTTCGGGGCTAGCGAGATACCCGTCCTTGGGTGTCTCGAAGGGAAGAATGGCGTACGCCCTGACCCGGGAAAGGTCAGAGTGATCAATGAATGGCCTACGCCTTCCAATGTCAAGGAACTGAGGCAGTTCCTTGGACTCGCTACGTACTTATGCAAGTACGTGAGCAACTACGCGGGCAAGATTCGCCCGCTGTCGCAACTCCTAAAGAAGGACGCTGCATGGGTTTGGACTGCTGAGTGTCAGCAGGCCTTTGATGCAGTCAAGCAGGGCTTGACTGAGGCGCCGATCTTGGCGGTGGCCGACCAAGATCGCCCGTTCCACGTCGTGTGCGACGCGTCCGATTTCGCAATCGGATGCGCTCTAATGCAGCACGATCACGAAGGACGTGATCGCGTGGTCTACTATCAGTCGCGTCAGCTGAAGCCAGCTGAGCGCAACTACCCGGTACATGACAAGGAACTCCTTGCCATGAAGTATGCACTCGCGAAGTTTCGAGTGTATCTACTTGGGAGTAGACCATTTGTGGTCTACACCGACCACGCATCATTGCGTACGGCGATCAAGTCGCCGCACATCTCACAAAGAATGGCGAGATGGCTCTCATTCTTTGCGGAGTACAACTTCCAGGTTGAGTACAAACCTGGAAGGTTGAACGTTGTGGCCGACGCGTTGTCGCGTCGACCTGATTATGCGGTGCACAAGGCCGACGCCAATGCAATTGGCGTCGCACGGACGTCTACTCCCTCGTCGTCTTTGTTAGACGACGTGAGGTCCGCATACACGAAGGATGCGGACGCGAAGCAGTTGTTGGACTACTTCGCTGCTCCTTCTGACAAGTCTCGTCAGAAGTTAGCGAAACATCTCCGTGCACGTGTACACCGTTATCGTGTACACAATGGATTGTTGCTTTACAGCGCAGTCGACGACAACGCTGATCGCATTGTCGTGCCGGACGATCATGAGCTGAAGCTCAGGATCACTTACGAGTATCACGATGCCCCGACGTCGGGACATCCGGGTCGTGAGAAGACATACTTGCTTCTCACGCGTGACTTCTATTGGAGTCACCAGTACAAGTGGGTACGCAAGTACGTTCGTGCTTGCGAGGTTTGCCAGCGCGTGAAGCCTGCAGCCTTCTCGCAGGCTCCACTTCAGTCACTACCGACTCCGTCGGAGTGTTGGCAGTCCATTTCAATGGACTTTGTGTTTGGTCTTCCGCCTGATAACAAGCGGAGGACTGGTATTGTGGTCTTTGTCGACCGATTCAGTAAGATGGTGCATCTTGCTGCAGTACCAGCCGAAGTGACAGCTAAGCAGACGGCACGTCTGTTTGTTGACTTGGTGTTTAGACACCATGGCATGCCGATCGACATTGTGTCTGATCGTGATCCGCGCTTCACAGCGCGTTTCTGGCAAGAAGCGTTTGAACTTCTTGGCACGCAGCTGTCCATGTCGACTGCGGATCATCCGCAGACCGACGGACAAACCGAGCGCGTCAACCGAGTCTTGGTTGACGCTCTGAAGAGCTACGCTCATTCGTTCAAACAATGGAGCGACTGCTTGCCGATGGCAGAGTTTGCCATCAACAACTCGGTGCATGTCTCCACAGGACATACACCGTTTTACGTGAACGCCATGAGGCATCCACGCGTACCGAGTGTACTCGGTGCGGTAGCTCCTTCCTTAAGTGGGGGAGGGTATCCGGTTTCAAACAAACCGAATGAACACGCTGATACGAGCAACATATCAGCTGTGTCGACACGCGCACGGTCTGCGCGTAGTCCGATCGACGAGAGTTTAGTGCCTACGCCGGGCGTAGACACTCAAAACAACAACAACCACACACAGGCTGGGCCTGTTGTGAACAAGGATAACAGGTTGAACAAGGAGTTCAACTCGAAGGCAATGGACTTTGTCCAGCGCCGCCAAGCCGTAATACGGTTTGTGCAAGATGCTATTGCAGCTTCTGTCGATCGACAGAAGCTGAACGCAGACAACAATGGCAGAGGAAACACAAATGAATTCAAAGTGGGTTCATTAGTTCTGTTAGCTACACAGAACCTAGCTAAACATGCAGTTTCCGACTTCGGAGCAAGCAAGCTTGCCCCGCGCTTCATCGGCCCATTCACCGTGTTGGCGAAGCATGGCAACGCGTACACGCTAGACATACCGTCCAGCATGCGCCTCCACCCAACCTTTTACGTTGGGCGGCTGAAGCCGTACTCGCAACACGAGTCACCTACGACCGGTGACTCGGCGCGATCCTCTTCTCGAGCGCGGAGACACGCTGCTCCACGCGAGCAACGATCGACCCCAGGTCGACCTGGATGTTCGAGGCGGTCTGTCCGGCCTGACCGACCCGGGCCTTCAAGAGCTTCAGCTCCTGCCGAATCTCGGCGAGCTCAGCCGTCTGGACGTGCTCCATCGCATCCAGACGCTCCCAGACCCCGGCCGGCGGCGGCTCGTGGTGTCTTCCCGCCGCCACCGCCCCCGTTGCGAGATGCACGCGGGGAAACTCGCTGGATTGTCCAGCGAATCGTTGATCATCAGATCCGGACCCAAGGTCCGGTTCATTTTCGTATTCGTTGGTTAGGATACTCTCCTGACCACGATACATGGGAGCCGCGGAACGTCCTGATGAGCGACGTTCCGGAAATGGTGACGGAGTACGAAGCCCGCCACCAGCAGCTCCGCCGAAGGGCGTAAAACTTGAGCGAGAGCTGTAGTCGCCTACAGCCCTCGGCTGAGTGTTGCGCTCACCCTCAGCACTCTCAGACGACAACTGCGTGACTAACTTCTCACGCAGTGTCTTCAACTCCACGGGCACACTAACACCAGTGTACCCGAGAAGGTCTCGCTCCGAAAGCCGCACTGCCCCGGGTTGGCACTGCGCGCACGCAACGCCAGACGGCACTGCGCACGGAATCCCCGCCTCGACTGCACCTTCGTGCAGCCGCAAAATCTTGGGCCGCTTCGAGAAGCGCTCGTAGCGCTCACTCGCAGAGCGGACTCGCTCACGGTAACCAGCCGGGTCGCGGTTGAAGTTCTCAACGAACGCGCCCCAGCTTTGACAGAGTGCCTCCCACTCTGTCACCTTGCTCTTACGGGAATGCTTCTTGTTCCCGTAGAATCGGAGCTCATGGAAGAGCCCGATGTAATAATCACGTCTTTGATCCGTCGCCGGATCAAAGTCGAGCTCCTTGGTGACATCGTCATCAACGATGGCGCTGCAGGAGTACAGCGCGTACTTGCTGACCGGCGTGGTATTGCCGTAGCGAGATCGGATCTCGCTCGGAGACGGCATCCACGGGTCGCGCGCCGGCTTAGCGCGCGACGTCACAGTCGCGGACGGAGTGGAGTCGTCATCGTCTCCACCCCGCGGCGTAGACAACGCCCCAGCATCTGCGAGCGGCCTATCGCTGCCGCTACGCGAGCGCTTGGAACTCGAAGCGTCCGAGTCGACATCGCGAGGACGACGAGTCCCCACGCTAGCTTCATTGCGCCCTGCGGACGAGGAGTCTTGCTTCTCCTCGCCCTCCTCCATGTCGACATCATTGTCGACATTCAAGTCCTCCATGCCATCGAAGAGGGTTTCGTTGGCATAGGTGACTTTACGCGCCTTATACTCCCCAACCGAGATGGTACGCTTGGGGGAGCTTTGCGTCGTCACCGTGGAAGTGACGACGGACGCCGAAGAGGCTGAAGATGCGGCAGTCGTCGCTGTGCTGGCGACGACTGTGTTGCTTGCTGCAGGTGCAGCAAGCTCTTCGGAAGTCTGCGTCGTTGGCGTGCTCATTTCGAAATGAGCACGATGTTCTCTCCGAAGAAGACTTTGGATTGATGTGTCGAGACCGGCACATCAAGTCCTAACGGGGGGATGGTGTAGCGGGGCTACACATTCGGCTAACCTCACCTTAGTGCGACACGCACTAAGTGGATACATTCAGGTGGGCCACATCGCAGTGTGGTCACCATTCATAATAGGAAGCAGTCCTATTGGTCAGAAAGCAGGGTCTTTCTACCAGTAATACTTAAGCATTAGGTCAGGGTTTCTGCCAACCACTCGTTGGCAGAACCCCTCTTTATAGATATCAGTTTTAGGAGGAAAGCCACAGTTAACAAACAATTCAGTTCTCATTTTACCGCAAAAGCTACTATTTGTACCTTTATTTAGATCTAATTATACTTGTGGATACAAGTATACTTAATCTAAGTTAAATACACCTTACGCTTCCTCATACACGTGCGCTCACGTGTAAGCTAAAGTATTGGGCTAAGTAAGCCCATTACAGGTGGTGCCACCACCGTGGTGGTGCCGAGCGTTGGATTTTGTTGAATTGACTTGTATAAATACATGTGTAGACATACTGCGCAGTAAGGAGTGGATTGCGTGGATTGCAAGGCTCCGGAAGTGCCGTATGGGACTATTGACCGTCATTGACCCCAAGAACGACTCTTGGCCGGAGATATGGCCCCATCCGGAGCCCTTGTCATGCTGGCCCCTACTCCCTAGCCTTCTTATTCGTATTCCCACCACGTTTCCGCGACTCAGCTTGCTGATGGCTCGGCATTAGTACTGGCGGCACTGGATTAGTAGAGCGCGTCGTGGCTGAGTCATGCAGCATGCCTGGTGATACATACATACTCGGTGAGTACCACGTGGTGCATGTAATCTGATGGATAACATGCGTGGCGCGGCTGGTAATTGCGTTGGATCTGTCAGCTCGGCTCGGCTGGCAAAGGGCTATCCAAGCTCAGTCAGCTGTTCTATTTTCGTTCTATTTTTGTTTGAATCGCCATATTAATACTAGGCTTTGTATGCTCTTTGTTGAAGTTGCGGTGAACCAACGAGACGACGAGATCTCAAGCACCGCTTCGAGCTGCTGACACGGTGACACCGACAATCTTGATCTGCAGATACGTACGCGCCCATACACACGTGCACGCGCACAGCGGCACAGCCGTCAACAGCACTGCGAGTACGCTACTCTCAAAGAAAACACCGATTGCATTGGATTGAAGCTCCCTTACTCCAAATACAGTACTAACACCAAACATGATCTACGACACGATACAGCCGTGGTGAGCCGGCCCGATTCAGCACGCGCTGCTCCACAGCTCACCTCGAGTTGCCTCACAATATCTCAAAGAAGTCCGAGAAGAATGACCACTCAATCAGTCGCGCTCACTCCACCGAGCGAAGCTGGCGGTACGCCCTCTGAGAGGACGTGGCGCGAGCAGCCGCACTCACACTGGCGCCCGCCGTAGCACTCGCCGACGCACCGCCCGTCGTGGCGCCGTTGCCATTCGACACGGATGCCGTGTTTGACGTGCCATCTCCGTTCGTGGAGGTGACCGTGTTGGTCGAGTACGGGTTGTTCGCATTGGCGTTGGCATTCGCAGCAGTGGGTGCGCCATTGACTACCGCCGTCGTTGTCGTAGCGGCGTTGTCGCCGGCAGTAGCAGTAGCGGGGGCGCTGTTGTAGGCGGGCGCGTTGTAGACGCCGGTCGGCGGCACGCCGTAACCAGGCGCGCCATTGCCGACGCCGCCATTGCTCACACCGACGTGCGCACCGAGGCCCAGCACGTTGGCGCTGACACCGACACCACCGTTGCCCACACCGACACCGACACTCGCGAGGCCAGGCACACCGACGCTGACGGCGGGGCCCCCACCGTAGCCGGGCGCGCCATATCCGAGGCCGGTGGCACCGAGCAAGCCACCGAGCAAGCCGGGGACACCGAGCAAGCCGGGGTTCTCGGCGACCTCCTTCTCTGCACGCACACCGCTCGACACGGCCGCGGCGGCGACGCACAGGGCGAAGATCCTGCTGCTGCTGTTGCTGAGGCTGAACATGGCTGCTTTGCTTTGAGTTGAGGTCGGTTAGTAGGGAGGTCGAGCTGTTGCTTCAATGTGTGTGGACGCTCGAGAGAGATGATTTAAGAATGAGCGAGCTAACAAGTAGCGAGGCAAGCACGAAGGCAGGTACGATGGCTGGCTGGCTGGCTGGCTGGCTGGCCGGCCTACTGATCGCATGGTTGACACGGACGTCAACCTCGCTTGGTCCTCCAGCGGCTCAGACCAGCCGATGAATCTCGCTGCTGCACCAACGCATCGCTGGGCTGGTGATGACCACGGTGAAGGTGCATGATCGATCCTGTCAACCTGGAGGGGTCACCACGGTCACGACAACCAGACAGGTGGTGCCACCACCGTGGTGGTGCCGAGCGTTGGATTTTGTTGAACTGACTTGTATTTATACATGTGTAGACATACTGCGCAGTAAGGAGTGGATTGCGTGGATTGCAAGGCTCCGGAAGTGCCGTATGGGACTATTGACCGTCATTGGCCCCAAGAACGACCCTTGGCCGGAGATATGGCCCCATCCGGAGCCCTTGTCATGCTGGCCCCTACTCCCTAGCCTTCTTATTCGTATTCCCACCACGTTTCCGCGACTCAGCTTGCTGATGGCTCGGCATTAGTACTGGCGGCACTGGATTAGTAGAGTGCGTCGTGGCTGAGTCATGCAGCATGCCTGGTGATACGTCATACTCGGTGAGTACCACGTGGTGCATGTAATCTGATGGATAACATGCGTGGCGCGGTTGGTAATTGCGTTGGATCTGTCAGCTCGGCTCGGCTGGCAAAGGGCTATCCAAGCTCAGTCAGCTGTTCTATTTTCGTTCTATTTTTGTTTGAATCGCCATATTAATACTAGGCTTTGTATGCTCTTTGTTGAAGTTGCGGTGAACCAATAGGAGACGACGAGATCTCAAGCACCGCTTCGAGCTGCTGACCGGCAATTTTAATCTGCAGATACGTACGCGCCCATACACACGTGCACGCGCACAGCGGCACAGCCGTCAACAGCACTGCGAGTACGCTACTCTCAAAGAAAACACCGATTGCATTGGATTGAAGCTCCTTACTCCAAATACAGTACTAACACCAAACATGATCTACGACTCGATACAGCCGTGGTGAGCCGGCCCGATTCAGCACGCGCTGCTCCACAGCTCACCTCGAGTTGCCTCACAATATCTCAAAGAAGTCCGAGAAGAATGACCACTCAATCAGTCGCGCTCACTCCACCGAGCAAAACTGGCGGTACACCATCTGAGAGGACGTGGCGCGAGTAGACGCACTGGCGCTCGCCGACGCGCCGCCAGCCGCGGAAAATGCGGCAATATTACAGCTTCGCCAACAACATTTGATTTTACCTCTGCTACCCAGTCAATCATCTTTAGCTTCAACAGCAAGTTAATCACCGTCAAAGACTGATCTACAGTAGTCGTTTATTGCACCGAGCAGCAGTCGTTGTTTCAAGACCCTAACCAGCATTCAGTTTGAAGTGCATCGTTGGCTTAGCGCTCGAAAAGAAGATCGTGCAGTCTCCATTCTTGCCACTCTGTCAGTTTTTCACTCTCCTCGGTGGCTTGGCAACTCTGCGCACTCGTGAACGGTTTGGTATGAGCAAACAGGGAGCTCGTCTCGGGCTTCCACACTGCCGAAAACGGCCCGTACGCAACGCTCACAACATGATTGGCATCGATTTGAGCGCAAGTGAAGTGCCACTCGCTAGCCCGCTGTCCATCCAGAAGGAGTTCCCAATGGTCTTCCCGGGTCGAATCTACCCGGACGAACTCGGCTCGAAGTAATGAAAACCCCAGACCGATGCCCACCGCCTTGATATACGCCTCCTTCAGCGACCACAGTCGATAGAATCGAGAGTATTGACCATCTTCGTCCTCTGTCTCACGGATGTATCTCCACTCCCCCGGGTTAAAGTGGTCTGCAAAAGCTCGGAAGAACTCGTCCACCGACGTCTTTCGCTTCGGGCGGTCAGTAATCCGAACGACGTCCACGCCCACTAGAGCGTGGGAATCATTGACTATTGCTACAATGGTGCCATGGTGCGAGACATTGTAGTTCCACGACGGAGGGGCAGGGCTCTCCACCGGTCGCTTCCAGTACGGCTTATTCTGCCAGACCGCCACACACATAAGCCACAGGACAGTAGCACAATGCACAGAACGGGCTGAAAACGCACCTCGGGCGTGCGCGCAATGTCGATGGCGGCGTAGTCGACGCCGAAGAGTTCGTGAATGAGCTGCCGCTGCAGCAAGCGACTGGCTAACGCCAGCTTCTGGTCCTTCGCAAACATAAGCGCGTCACCTGCTGCTGTTCGTGCGTTGGGAGCTGATGCAGCAGTCCATGCCATTCAGGGGAGGACGGGTCCCATGCCTCAACGTCGACGAAGCGCAGGGTGCCGCCATTTTGTGATTGGCAGAAAACACGAGATGGTGGCTCTCAGAGACGAATTTGGATGTGAGTCCACAAGCCTGCAATTTTCCCACGACGCCAAGTCCACGTTGGCGGCGTCGACCACAATACATGTATTGTGGTCGATACAGTACATGTATGGCGCGGGCTCGTTTGGTGGTCTCAACAATCGATCTCGCCACGCACGCCATCTTAGTCCATTAAGTCCATCCCCTTGAGTCATCTGCATGTACATGTATGACCGGTAAGGCAATTCCATGTCAAACAAAGTGAAGTCCGATGGACGTACCAGGCGTCATCACGAATGAACCCTTTCAAGATGCATGTACAGTAGTTATGTTTGGTCAAGTGGTGTCGGGGTCGGACTGAAGCCCATGCCCCCAGGATATATCGTTGGCGAAGTTTCTCCAGGCTGGAGTCCAGCGTCTATGTGGCTCCGTTGCGTGCGATAATTTGGTGTCGCCATCGGCTCCGGCGAAGATACTTTCCTTCGCATCTTGCTTCGCATGTCTAGCCACTATTAATACGCGTCGACCTCGATGTCGAGGATGTATGACGACGAACGCAGCGACTTGCCAACGAAAATTTCTCCGCTCAGCCGACAGCCAGTCGCGACCAACGGACGGGAAGCCCTTCAATTTGGATCAGAGACTCGATCAGCCGGCTTTACACGCACTTGTCCGCTCCGCTCACATGGAGGCAACCGCAGCGCAGCGCCTTTGCAGGTATTTCCATCCGTCGAGATATGCAAACCATCGCGGCGCGCGCAACACTCTGCTCGGTGCTGCGCTCTCCGTTTCCAGCCACTGGTGTCCGTTCATCCGAGGAGGAAGGCCAGACTGTGATGTACGGGTACACTATACACGGCCCGGCGGTGTGTTGCACACTGCGCGCAGCATGGCTTTGCGGTGGACAGGTCACTGCTTCAATTTGCTCGGAACTTCAACGAGCCCCCCCCCCCCCCCAGCTATACACACATGCACATGTGCAGTACTGTATACTGTATAACGAAGATCGATCGGCAGGCCTCTCTAATAGAGGGAAATTGACCCGTTTTCCCTCGCTATACCTATATTAAGACCTCGGGTCATCCCTCGCATAAGAAGGTTTAACATGCAGATTTTGCATCGATTTGGTCGTAAAGTAAGCAAAAAGAAGGAAAGCGAAAGCGAACTGCACAGATGCAGTGTACTTCCAGTACTCTATTCACGCGAATAATACGCGCCAGCTCAGTTTGTACACCCTAGTGCTTGGAATCGGTACTCTGCAACTAGCGACGAAGAGAATAAAACGTTCTTATCGGCCCAACCTCTACAACACAACATTGGCCGATGTCGATCGCGACCAGCCATTATATACTTTGAAAGCAAGCGATTTATCGTCGAAGATCTTGTTCTATTTGAAACGATGTTGGAGGCTTCCACTGGAAGCGCATGGTAGCTTGGCAAATGCGTTATCTATTTTCAAGCCTGTCAATGTTTTTTTGTATATCCGCGCGGTATGTGCTGCAAGATTCGTTCACACCCATATTCTGCATTATTCTTGCTCGCCGTGGGAAGTGTTCAGGGTGCTGTACCCGATTCAGGCAAGCATCCGCACTAAGTTCGACGGTGGGAGTGATTTTATCTTAGGTTCACTATACAGGAATTCATACCTCGCCGTACCTATATTAAAAGGTGTTTTCATCCCTCCATTAAGCTAATAGAGGTATTCGAGGGAAATACCTCTATTAGAGAGGCCTGTCGATCGGCCCGAAACTCATCGCTCGCCCGGTCTCCATTTTGCTCGTAACGTTACATGTGCACTGTCGCAATGCATATTGCTGCAGCCGATAAGAGCGCGAAGGTCTATGCGCGCATCGGAGCTTCCCAAATGAACGCGGAGAGCAGTGAGTAAGGCTCATTATTGACGACCAGGGGCGCTGCTGCTTCATTCAGTGTGGTCATTTTGAGAACAAACAGGGGGAGATGATACTTGTTGCTGCTGCTGCAGCGCTTTGCTTTGCGGGCAGTGCTTCCAGACTATGTTGAGCACACCCCGGCGAAGTGTACTTCATGCATTCTTCCAGTGTTGGCTCCCTCTATTCCAATAGAACTAACGTTATTCTTCAGACCCGAGCCTCACGGCATCAAGATCACGCCCCCGCTTCGAGAACTTCATTCGACGGGAAGGAGCTCCCCCTCAGAGATGCGAGACAAGTAGTCTAGACTAGCTGCAACCGAGACAATTCGTTTGACAGGCCCATCGCAGCCGCCGTCGGGGTGCTCTTCCGACGGACGGAAGTTTCGTATCCAGACATTCCGCCCTTGGCCGTTTTAGAACGTAACGGCCAATTTCTTAGCCAATCGCACGGACCGTCCTGGCCGTTACAGTATCTTGCGGAAATGGCCCAGTTGCGCTGGAAGCACAGAGCTCCGGAGCTCCGTGTGCGCAACATCATCTCGTGTCACACGAGTCGTGTGTCCTCGCGCTGTGAGATTCCTCACGGCGAGTCCAGTTGTGGCCGACGTCATGCGGCCGCGATGCTTGCTCTAAATTTTGCTGCTTGGTGAAGATTTGTAACATCAAACTTCAGTTTTGCTTGACCGCAAAGTTTGCGGTCTGCGTCCAGCGCCCCGCCTGCACGCTTCAACGTTGCTGGTCTTTCAAGTTTTTGACGGTGCGTCGATGATGGGTCCGCCATTAACCGGACGCCCTGTAGCGGGCCGCTACTAGCGGCAACTCCCTTGACCTGCAAAGCTCGCGTTTTTCGTGGCAGCTCGCTGTGCCTTTGTGCAGGTCTCCTCCGCGGGGGAGTTCACGGGTTATCGCATGCAGCTGCGCTAAATGTTGAGAGGGCGGCAGAGGGCGGCGCACCCAGGCCGACTTCACGTCTGCGGGTTGCATTGCGCCCTTCGAGCACGCGTCGCATGCAGAGACCGCCGCCGTTTTCTCCGAGGTCACGACCGGCACAGCTTGCGGCACGGATCATACTGCTGCACTACTGCTGCTGGTGGTAGATACTGAGAACCCGGCAAAACTTGCCGCGTGACGCTTGAGTGCCCGCCGGTTTATGCGGCGTTGAAGTTGTTGCGCGGCTCTTCTCGACTCGTGACTTGTCGCCTTGTCTTTGTCTGGCACAGCCGCCAAGCCGGCCGCGCGGAGCAAGCGATGCGGCCATCGGCCTGTGGGGAGTCCCCACTGGGGACATCACCGCTCGCCGCTCGCTGGCGCCGGCAGCATGGCTCCGCGGCGCGAACTTTTTTGCCGATGCGCTCTCTTGCTCACTTCCAACTTTGACGCGCACTGCACAACTCGCTCCACACCTTCCCCGGTGTCTGCAAATTCAGATGAAGGTCTTGCTACAAGTGGCTGCAGCGCTATCTGCGCTAATGCTGACAGCTTCAACGTCCACACCCGTCGACCACGTCCTGGATACGACGCTAGGCGGCGGCAACGGTGACGACTTGTCCGTGACTAAGGACGCCAAGTGGTATTGGGAGAACGACCACGTCTTCACCTCGGCGCACCTCGACTTCTTCGACAACTTCCACCCGAACGATGCCAACCAAACATGCTCCAGCGATAGGCACGCGACGCCCTTCAACCGACAAGTGCGTGGCGCCAACCTTGGCGGCTGGCTCGTGCTCGAGCCGTGGATCACTCCCACGCTCTTCTACCAGTTCCTGAGCACACAACAGCGCTTCGGCGATAAGGCCCCCGAGAAGACCGCAATGGACATGTACACCTTCTGCACGGCGCTCGGCAAGGAGGAGGCCAACCGCCAACTCCGCATCCACTACGAGACCTGGGTGACCGAGAGCGACCTCAAGGAGATGGCCGAGGCCGGCGTGAATTCCTTGCGCGTACCTGTCGGCGACTGGATGTTCAACCCGTACGAGCCCTACATCGGGTGCACGGACGGTGCCGTTGAGGCGCTCGACCGCGTGGCCAACCTCGCCTTCAAGTACAACATCGACCTGCTGATCGACATCCACGGCTTGATCGGCTCGCAGAATGGCTTCGACAATAGTGGCATGTCCTCGTCTGTCAAGTGGACGTCGATTGCCAGCACACGTCCCATTGGTACCACCACGTTCGAGCACTGGCCCGTGCGGTCTGCCGGATGGGCCGGCGAGTTCGACCCCGCCACCAACACGTACAAGTCCATCAACTACGAGCACCTGAACCACTCGCTCGCCACGGTTGCAGCCATCGTCGACCGATACGCAGACCACCCGGCCATCATCGGCCTGGAGCCTGTGAACGAACCGTGGGAACTCACGCCCATCGACCTGCTCAAGGATTACTACTGGAAATCGTACAAGCGCGTGAAGGCCCGCGCACCGCACTGGAAGTTCGTGCTGCACGACTCGTTCCGCTTCGGTGTGAAGTACTGGTCGCAGTTCATGCGCGGGTGCCCCGACATTGCGCTGGACACGCACATCTACCAGGCGTGGAATGCCCCCGGCACGCGCTCGGACTACTTCTCCAACGCCTGTCAGCAGAAGTACATGGTCGCAGAGATGGAGAACGCCATGATGCCCGTCATTGTCGGTGAGTGGTCGCTGGGCACCGACAACTGCGCGATGTGGCTGAACGGCTTCAACGACAACCTGCCCGGTTTCCCCAACATCCAGTGCCGCATGACGAAATGCCCCGTGCAAAGCACCTACCTGGGCCAAGGCTTTCCAGGCACCCCTCTTGACATCACCAAGCCGATCCAGGGTCCGTACGGCACGGGTCAGTCTGGTCCATCCTTTGGCCTGTGTCCGATTACAAGTAACACGTCCTTCGGTCAGCGCGACGACTACGACGAGCTCGAGTTCACGCGCAACCTGAACATGAAAAAGCTGAACGCCTTTGCGGTGGGTCACGGCTGGTACTTCTGGAATTTCAAGACGGAGTTTGGCTCGCGCTGGAGCTTCTTGGACCTGGTCCGCAAGGGCGCGTTCCCGAAGAACGTGTCGAACTACCGCACCGAAGAAGAGGTGTTCACGGCCTGCTTGATAGAGGACAAGGGCGCCTTCATTTGCGCGGCCAAGCGCGGTGTTCACCACTCCGACCTTGATAGAGGCCTGGACTTCGCTTGCGGCGGCAACGACGGCAAAGTGGACTGCTCGAACATTAAAGAGCGATTCAGCACGCTTGAGGAGCGCTGCGACTGGGCGTTCAACGAATACTGGCACGCACACCGCGAGGAAGGTGCCACATGCGACTTTGGCGGTGCCGCACACCTTCTGGCCATCCCCAGTCCATCCAGCGTGGAACGCCAGGAGTTCCTGGCCTCGTCCGTGAGCAAGGAGATCCTCATCTGGACTCTTATCGGTGTCGTCGTGGGCTTCAGCGGACTGGCCGTTGTCATGGCCATCACGCGCCACAGGAGGCGGGCAGAGTACTCGCCATTGATCGGGCACGTCGTGAACGTGAATGTCTAAGCCGTGACATCGAAATTATGTGTATGAGTTCACGAGATCATAAGATAATACAACAACATTTTTACGAACCTACGCAGGTAATTCGTAGTACTGTTTCCTTCCTTCTAGGATGAACCACTGCTCATGCGCGCAGTGATAAGCTGCCGCACTACAAATCATCGCTGGAACGCGCAACAGGCCCTAGCGACATACACTTCGGATCCTTGTTGGCGATGGCTGATTCATTTTTCAGCTTGCCTCGCGCGTTCTGGACAATGGCGCCAGCGGTGTGCCTGGGGGTCTGGAAAGCTTTTATGATGCTGTCACAACACCGAGAAGAACTGGGCCGTTTGTGGGTGGCTCCCACGTGGTCCCACAGTTCATCATCACGAAAGCTGTACAGCCTGCAGTGCAGTGCAGTGCACTCCAGCAGGTCAGTTGACGACTCAAGCCCTTCAGACGGTCTGTGCAGCATTACGAAAATAGTCCGTGGAGCCCCGTAAAGGTCTGCGAAGAAGTTTTCGCCTTGGCGCAGCGAGGCGATGCGCCACGCCGGCGGATAAGGCGTGGTCGGCGTCCATCGAATCGATGGGCGTCATCGCGGATCTGTCGCATGGGCTGATTTCCACGGCCTCGAGCCTCGAGTCGAGGCGTTTGCCTTCGGCGCACGCCAGCCTCGGTCACCATCAATCGCAAGTCCGCACCTTCGAGCTGATCAGACAGCTTGGTCTCAGCGCTCAAACTCGGGGTTTTCCTGCCATGCTGGCGGATATCGCCACCACCGAATGGCTGGCAGCCATCACGCGCCGGAAGCGGGTCCCCAGAACGATCCGACGACTTCAACACCCAAGATCGCAACGTGGCCAGGCTGTAATTATCGTCATCCGTGTCTCATCACTGGCCCATAAACACCCCCACATTACGTGGGTCACATACAAATTTCAAGATTCGATTGTGGCTAGTTTTGCAAGACCTTATCGTATCTTCGTTCGCAAGAGGCGCGGAAGCCGAAAAGATCCCGCACCTCTCATTTCCGCATTGGCTCCGTCGTGCGCAAGTGACTTTCTTCGCCCAAGACACCGCAAAGGAGGGAGAATGTTGGTAGCATCGCGCTTGAAGACAGCGGCCGCGCTGTGTGCGTTGCTGGCCGTGGCGGCGCTGCAGCCCAGCGCCGTGGCCGGACAAGCCATCTCCATGGATGCGCCGCCTGAGGGCCAGGACGACTCGCACGACGAGCCTGCGCCTGCGCAGCCAGCGGACCCCACGCCCGCCCCCGAGGCCCCCACGGACGCGCCGGCGCCCGCGCCGACGTCGGACCCGGGCCCGCAGGACACGCCCGAGCAGCCCGACTACGAGTGGTACTGGAAGCACGGCGAGGCGTCCATGTTCTCGCAGGACAGCGGCGTGTTCAAGACGTTCAAGCCCAACGACACGGACCAGACGTGCTCCCAGGATACGCACGCCACGCCCTTCAACAAGCAGGTGCGCGGCGTGAACCTCGGCGGCTGGCTCGTGCTCGAGCCGTGGATCACCCCCACGCTCTTCTACCAGTTCCTCAACACGCAGCAGCGCTTCGGAGACAAGGCCCCAGAGAAGACCGCAATGGACCTCTACACGTTCTGCACGGCGCTCGGCAAGGAGGAGGCCAACCGCCAGCTGCGCATCCACTACGACAACTGGGTCTCGGAGAAGGACGTTGCCGCCCTGGCCGACGCAGGCATCAACTCGATGCGCGTGCCCGTGGGTGACTGGATGTTCAACCCGTACGAGCCCTACAGCGGCTGCACGGACGGCGCCGTGGAGGCGTTGGACCGCGTGGCGGACCTTGCACTCAAGTACGACATCGAGATCCTGCTGGACATTCACGGCCTCGTTGGGTCGCAGAACGGCTTCGACAACAGTGGCAAGTCCTCGTCCGTCAAGTGGACGTCTATTGCTAGCACGCAGCCTGTTGGAACCACCACGTTCGAGCACTGGCCCATCCGCCAGGCAGAGTGGGCTGGAACCTTCGATGTGGAGACTCACAACTACACCAGCATCAACTACGCCAACCTGAACCACTCGATTGTGGCTGTGGAGGCCATCATCAACCGCTACAAGGGCCACAAGGCCATCATCGGCCTCGAACCGGTGAATGAGCCGTGGGAGCTCACCCCGATTGAAGTGCTCAAAGAGTACTACTGGAAGTCGTACAAGCGAGTGAAGGCTCTTGCTCCTACCTGGAAGTTTGTCATCCACGACTCGTTCCGCTTCGGTTTGTCGTTCTGGGCTGACTTCCTCAAGGGCTGCCCCGATATCGCTCTGGACACGCACATCTACCAGGCCTGGAACCCGCCTGGAACGATTGCGGACTTCTTCTCCAACGCCTGCCAGCAGAAGTACGTTATCTCCGACATGGAGAACGCGATGATGCCTGTCATTGTCGGCGAGTGGTCGATCGGCACGGACAACTGCGCGATGTGGCTGAATGGCTTCAACGACAACCTGCCTGGTTTCCCGAAGGTGCAGTGCACCATGGTCGACTGCCCGATCAACAGCACGTACCTCGGTGAGGGCTTCCCAGGGACGCCTCTTGACCAGACGAAGCCGATCCAGGGCCCGTACGGCACGGGCATGTCTGGTCCGTCGTTCGGCAAGTGCCCCGTGACCAGTGAGAGCTCGTTCGAGCAGGACGATGACGCTGCATTGACCAGGTCGCTGACTCTGAAGAAGCTGAACGGGTTCGCCGTGGGCCACGGCTGGTACTTCTGGAACTTCAAGACGGAGTTCGCTACGAAGTGGAGCTTTTTGGATCTGGTGCGTCTGGGCATGTTCCCCAAGAACGTGTCGGACTACCACGAGAGCGACGGCGTGGAGTCGGCCTGCAGGAAGGAAGACCGGGGCGAGTTCGTCTGCCGAGCCAAGCGCGGGGTCCAGGAGTTCGAGCTCAAGAGCGGCCTCGCGTTTGCGTGCAACTTCCCGGACATCGACTGCTCGGACATCAAGACGCGCTTCCTCACGCTGGAGGAGCAGTGCGACTGGGCCTACAACCAGTACTGGCACCTCAACCGCGAGAAGGGCGCGACCTGCGATTTCGGCGGTGCGGCTCACCTGCTCAACGTTCCGGGGTCTGCTCCTACTCAATTGCCTGCTGCGGTGCCGTCCAAGAAGATCAAGGAAGAGCAGCCGGGTCACCTGCTCGTGTCGGTGGCCAAGTGGAGCATCGCGGCCATCTTGGGCTTCGTGGCCCTGGCCTTCGCGGCGGTGGCTGCTGCCATCTTCGCTGTGGTGCGCTGGCGCCAGAACCGCACACGCCGCCAATACTCGCCCATCGGCAGCCGCGTGTAAGTCGCAGAGGGGGCAGCGACAGCAGCACCGGAGTGAGAAGCATATCGTGCGTGTAGCACAACACGGCCTAATACTTCGAAGTACAATTTTAACGGTAGCTGTGGGAGTCTAACGCAATGAGAAGTGATCAAAACGATTGTCTTTCGTCAGCCTTTAGCATTACCTTGATCTTCTACCCTCAGTACGTGGAGCCGATGTCGCCGACGCGGATGTTCATGAACTTGACGGTGGCGTCCGGGTGCTGCGCCTCCACGTCGGCAGGACGGCCGCCTGACGTCGGGCACGAGCCGCGCTTGACTCCGGGCTTGGTCGAGTCGGCTTCCGCAGGGTAGCTGCTGTCGAGCCAGAGGCAGTAGGCGGCGTGGTCCGACCACAGGCTCATGGCGAGCGTCATGCCGTTGGCCATCTGCTTGCCCATGCGCGCCAGTCCGCCCTTGGCGGCGTGGTCGTTCTGGTCTCCGAAGAGCTTCTTGGAGGCCTCGCACATGGAGTCGGTGATGGAGTTGGCGCCATTCAGACCGGACCAGACGCTGTTGGGCACGGACACGACGCGGTCGTCCTGCTTGAACAAGCGTCGGATCTCCACCAGGTCGCCGGTCGCAGTGTTGTCGCTGGTCAGGAACTGCGTCACGATCGTGAACTTGCGCGTGGAGTCGATGGTGAACTGCGACCCCGCGCCGTAGAAGGTCTCGTTGCCCATCCGGAACGGGTTGAAGTCGCAGCCGTCCTTATCGCACACGCCCTTGTAGCGGTTGCCGTCTCCGGTGCCGCACTCCTCCGCACTCGAACAGCGCGTCTGCCCCTCGGACGTGCACGGGTGCGACGTGAAGGCGTTGCTCATACTGTTGGCCTCCCAAATGTCGAGCTCGGCGCAACAGGCCCCGTACTTGCCCCCAGCAGAGGCCCATTCCATCGAGTTGGCCTCACCATTGATGAACTTGATGTCGTGAGGACACTGTGCATCGCAGTAGCCCGTGCCGTACTTGGCGCCAGCCTTGTTGGTCGGGAACCGGCCACTGCCTCCGTCCGCGTCCATCTGCACAAAGTACAGAGCTCCATTGAGTCCGCAGGGCAGCTTCGAGACGTCCACGTCAAGGGTAAACTCTTGGTTCAGCAGCTTGAACTGTTTGTACTGGGAGCTCGCTGCGTCGAGGAGGTACACGCGAGAGCCGACGTTCGCACCATACTGGGTCTGTGTCACCAGCTTGAGCTGCAGTTCGTCGGCGGAAGTCGTGATACCGTAGGTCCCTTGGTAGTCTGCGCCTTCGAGCGCACAATTCTGAGCACAAGTCTCCGGACTCGAGCACAGCGTGGCGTCCCACTGACTCCCAGTGAAGCAGTTCTTGTAGTCGCCGACTTGGTGCAGCCAGCGCCAGTTGGCATCCAGCACGATCGACGTGGCCTCAGTCACACAACCGCCAGCCTTGGAGCATTGCTTGGACACCAGAGAAGGGTGCACTTCGGCAGTGCTGGTTCCGGCCTGTTGAGCTGGCACTTGGAGCGCGGCCATCGATACAACGGCTGCCACGAGTGCGAATACGGACGTCGAGGGTTTCATCGCTTGAACTTGGTGCAGTGAAGTGGGTTCCGAGGTGGTGGAGCTTGCAAATTGAAAAGTGAGCAAGAAGACAAAGCCCATATCGATGCCGAATGTGCTTGCCACGACTGTGGGGTGACCGAAGATCGCAACACGAACGAACTCAGATCGAGATGGCGTGCTTGGCACACGCCGAGTTCGTATAGAGCTGGCGTGCTTCTTTAATCGTAAGAGCTTATACCAAGATAGGTAGACCAAGCTCCATCCGAAGCTCCAGGCATTACGAGTGCATTCGACAGCAATATCTTGACAATGCGTTCTAGGTGGCGATCAATCGAAGTAGATGACATTTCCGTAGCGATTTCTCCGTGGTTAGCGCACCCATCGACCTTGACGTCTTCTGCCCCGCATACTTGGAAGAAGTGACCAATGATGACCACCACGCACCACGCACCACGCGCTCCAGTTCTCAGATCGCTTCAGCCTCAGCACCAACGTTTGTCCAACGACCTGCTTCCTGGAAATGGCGGCGCACGTAACACGTTTTGTGCAAATGTGGTCCACATATATGTAACAGCAAGGTAGTATGATATACTGAAATGAAGTGTAGGATTGATTGGGCTGTGGCCGCGCGGCAGTTCCAGGTTCATTCTTCCTTTTCAAGTCGGTAGCTCACAGTTCCCTTTCGGGCTTCGTCTTCATTGTCGTTGACCTCAATAGCAGCCGGCGAATGGTCGCTGCTGCACCTCACAGAAGTTCACTTGGTTCTCCGTCTGAGCTGTTCTTTTTTTGGTGCGAAAGCCAAATTGGCTCGCCTGCTTTCACGCCGCGCCCCACTCCTCCGTGGCCGGTGTGCAACAATTGCGAGCCGACATCCCCAACTCAACTCAGTCCATATATCAATAGGAATTGTCTTAAAGTACAGTTTAGTAGTAAATGTAGGCTAGCACATCTCGCAAATTGCGAGTCGCAATACCACTCGGTCCACCGTTAGAAACCGTCTCGTTCGGTGCCCGCGTGCTTTCATGTCGAATCAGTGCTCCGTGCCACGACCACAGCCCTTGGCCGACGTGCAACACTTGCGTGCGGAAATGCCGTACTCAGACCGCATGAACTGCTTTTTTGCGAACCTATCCGGATACCTCTCGTAAAGCGTCCACTTCACACAAATACACGTATCGATAGGGCTTTGTACGTGGCGGATCTGAACACGTGTCATAGGTACGAAAAAAAAGTATCTTCAGTGATCAAATGGGCGCATGGCATCACACCCGCCTTCTTCATTGCTGCGCCCAGCTCCACGCCGCTAGACAGCCTCTTGCGGGCACTCTACTACTACCACCATAGCGTGCTGGAGCTGATCTCTGTATCTGCCTGGCTCTGGGTTGGTCTAATTCGCAGCCACAGCGTCAGCGCGCGTCTGCTCGAGCGGTGTCGCCTTGAGCTGCACGAACAGCTGTCGCATCCGGGTGACGTCCTCCTCGTCCTCGGGCGTCTTCTTGGCGGGCACAGCCACGGGCTTGGGCTCCTGCTGCTTCGAGTCCTTCTTGTTGTGGAGCGCGTCCAGCTTTTTCTTGCGGTTCGTCTCCAGGTCCACGAGCGTCACCACGCGCTCCCACGGGTTCTCGTTCTGCAGGTCGGCCACCATCTTCTCGAGCGTAGCCTGCTCGAACACGCGGTTGGCCTGCACCTTGGACTCCTTGATGCGCTGGCGCTCAGCCACGAACTGCGCCATGTCTTCCTCGGCCTTGGCCTTGCACTCCACCGCCACCTTCTCCTGCTCCTGCGCCTTGAGCGCGATCTTCTCCTCGTACTCCTGCATAAACTTACTGCACAATAAATAAATAAAACCCAACAGTCAGAATCTCTAGAATCTTTTCTTCAGTAGCTCTCCCAACCACGTACGTGAGCTCGTTGTCCTCCTCCACGACGGGGATCTGGGCGGGGATCTCAACGGGGGCGGGCACCTCAGCCTGGAAGTCGGCGGGCGTCTCGACGGGCTGCTCCTGGGCGGCGAAGTCCATGGGCTGGTAGCTCTCCGTCGGCTCTTCGTACGTGTGCTCCTGGTACTGCTCCTGCTCCTCGAACGTGTCGTTCGCGGCCTCCGTGGGTTCCACCTCGTAGAAGCTGCAGCAAACACACAAAAAACAATGAGGTTTAATTAATTCGGATCTAGAATTATTGTGTTTCGATCTTCCTGCACGTACTCTCCGGTGTTGTCCGCGGGCGGCGCGAAGTCCGAGATCTCGGCAGGCACGTCGCCCTCGACTGGCTGGCTGTCTCCGAACGGGTCCATGCTGTCTCTGTGTCTGCTCTAGCGAGGTGCTCTCGGCGGGGATGCGGCCGTTCGGTCGCGCTCGGTCGGGATTTTGGCTTTGGCTCCCCCCTCCTTGCTGCTGAAACGACGGGGCATACTCAGGCCAAGTCAGAAGCTGGTGTGCGTTACACCACGTGGTCACGAGGTTTTATCAGCGCTTCAAATTGAGGTTTTACGAAAATAGCGTGGTAGACATACCCCTACTTTAGGACTCGATAAAATCTAGTGTGGCGCACATATGTGCGAATCGACTGGTGGCTAGCGTTTGGAGCCGCCCTTGTGAGCTGCGAGAGACCCTCAAGCGAGACGAAAACGCCGCCACAGTAGGAAAACCAAGCCAATCCGACGCCAAAATGGTCAAGCAGAAAAACCACACCGCCCGTAACAACACGGTGAAGGCTCACCGCAACGGTATCAAGAAGCCGAAGAACCACCGCTTCCACTCCACGCGCGGCGTACGTCTCCGCTCCTAAATGATACAGACACACAGGACAGTAGACTGACCTTGGACGCCTTGCCAATTCCCTTATACAGCTGGACCCCAAGTTCCTGCGCAACCAGCACTGGGCCAAGAAGTTCGACAAGAAGCACCGCAACCGCAAGAACAAGGACAAGGTTCGTGGGGCTGCTGTGGATCTCAATTGGGTATGAATCAGGTGGCTTATCATTCGTTGCTGTGGTTGAACTAATACAGGAAGAGTAACTTAAGCGCCATGGACACTAGTCGACGGAGAGTTTCTCCTACCTGCGGGCTGCTCTCTCAGTGAATGCCAGTGCTCGGCTTAGGCCGAGGGTGGAAGAAAATGGAGCGCTTTTCCTTCCTATTTCTTCTTCTGTTGGCTGAGCCCGAGCTCGGGTGGATGAGTGGCGAGTTAGGGTCGGTCGTGATTGATTGGGGCGCGATGCGGACGAGCACGGGCGAACAGGTTTCTGCATCGTCGTGTTCCGAGGCGTCGCGTCTTCGCTTGGAAAACCGAAAATGCAGAAAAAGAGAGAGTGATGGCTATTCCTCTCTCTCTTGAGTTTGCATCAAACGCTCGCTGGCTGGGACTTCTATTGTGCGTGGATTACAGGGATGCGGGACGTCAGGGAAGTAGCGAACTGCTACAGGGCGCTTAACAGGATTGACAGGTGCATTTGGTGTGCTGCTACGAAGGCGTGGAGAGTGGACTGGGCAGTTGTGAGAACGGAGATGAAGATCAAAACAAATTATCTACATTCTCCGAACCAAAGCATGAGCATGGAAAACGACTGACGGATCCGTTCTCAAGACTGCTCAGCGCACTCGGCCTCCGTTGCAGCTGGTGATGTATATTTGCATATTTGGATGTATGGTTCAACTTGGATGACGAAGATGATGATTTCCAAATCTTATCTACATTTTCTGAGGCAGCTTCGAGCTGCTTTGTGAAGACAAACAACAGAACTGATTCTTCATCCAAATGTAGTACTACAGTATTTTCTTAACCCTTTAAAGTAACCAAATGTAGCAGTGATCAATCTATTTGCTTCAACATTGTTCGAGTCAAACGATTTTCCTATTCCTTGGTTGCGTCACCTTCGCTAGACTTGTCCTCTGAGGTCTCCGTTTTCTCCTCTTCTTGCTTGTCCTCCACCTCCGTTGACGCATCCTTCGCTGCGTCATCCGTCTTGTCCGTCTTGGCATCCTTGTCTCCCTTCTTAGCCGTCTGCTGGCCAGGGACGGGCGGGTCGATGACCGAGCGCACGTTGTACTTCTTGAAGCGGTGGAAGTCCGTCAAAATGCTGAACCCGCATGTGTTGCGGAACACCTCGACCATCAAGACCGAGCGGGGCGTGGTCAAGTTCACCTTGGTCTTGTCGTCTCCCACCAGCTCCACGAGTCCGTTGATGACGTCCATGCTGTTGAGGTTGGTGCAGTTGCGTCGCTTGAAATCCACAGCGAACTCGAACGGTTCGTCCGTACCCGCAGCCTTCTGCTCCTCCTTGAACGCCTCCAGGTGGGCCTTGATCATGGGAGCAGCCAGCTCCTTAATGGCCTCGACACTCGAGTAGCCCACCTTCTCCAGCGGGATCATCCTCATGATGAACCTCGAGGCAAAGTCCTTGGTGCTCTCCACCTGCTCAAAGATCTTGGACAGCAGCGCCGTGGGGGACAACGTGTCGTCCTTGATCTGGATGAGCACGGCGCCCTTGACGCCCGTGTCCAGCGGCGTGAACCTGCCCGTCTGGCGGCACTTGGCCTGCGTCTGCAGCGCCGCAATCTCCTCCTGCAGCTTCTTCTGCACCGAGTCGTCTCCTCCCTCGTCCTTCTCCTCCTTCGTCTCCTTCGTGGCCTCCTCCGCCACTGGGAAGAACTTGTCGGCAGCCTCGTTCAGGATGTTGAGGGCGTCGCTCACGCTCTGGCGCTCCCTGGTCTTGTCGCACGTCACCAGCACCCCACCATGGCCCTTAGCATTCGCCGCAGCGCCCAGCGCGCCCTTGTGGCGCTTGTTGTTGCCGTCGCGGCCGCCCATCCACTGCTTCTTGCGCTTGTCGCCTCCTCCTTCGCGTCCCATGGTCACCACAGCTTCGAAAATGACCCATGTAGCGCTTGAGGTTCGTTTTTCAACCAATCAGCACGCTAAAACTTAATTCTTGGTTCTCTTTCCACCAATCACAAAACTCGAAGGTATTGGACGTCACTGCTCGGGCGTCATTCCCACATCGAAGAGCTCCGTTAAGCATGGCGACCACTGCGTTGTCGGACCACGTGCTGCTGCTGGGCTCAAGCCAGGAGAACGAGCTGCTCGTGGCTGACGTGTCCACCGGCGGCCAATTGTACTGCTTCAAGAACTGCCGATCGGCGCTCAATGGCGTCCACGCGGTGCCCCGCACCGACCACTTGGTGGCTGTGCAGGAGGGCAAGCTAGCGCTCAACCTCTGGAACTGGGGCAAGGACATGCCCGTGTGGAAGTGCCACGTGGCCGAGAAGATGGGGCCGGTCACGTCCTCGAGCTGCGGCAACTTCCTGTTCGCTGGGGCGGAGTCGGGCAAGGTCTACGTGTGGGACGTCAAGACGGGCGAGCTGGTGACGGTGTTCGACGCCCACTACAAGCGCGTGTCGGCGCTGGCGCTCACGTCGGACGACTCGCACTTGATCACGGCTGGTGAGGACGCACTGGTGCACGCCTGGAGACTCGTGGACTTGCTGGACGAACCGGACGCTGCGTCGAGCTTCCAGCAGGGGGTGACCCCCTTCGTGAGCTTCACGGACCACGTGCTGCCTGTGACCTCACTGCACGTGGGTCTCGGCGGTGTCAACGCCCGCATCTACACGTCGTCGCTGGACCGCACCTGCAAGATCTGGTCGCTCAGCTCGTCGCAGTGCCTGTACAGTGTGTCGTGTCCGTCGTACGTTAACGCGTGCATTGCTGACCCCATGGAGCAGCGGCTTTTCATGGGATGCGGCAATGGAAAGATCTATGCGCTGGACTTGAACGCTGCCGCAACTGCGGCTACCGCTGCTACGGCGCGTGTTGCCAACGCGTCGACGGGACCAGTGTCTGGCGCCAACATTTCACCGTGGGGACCGGAGGCTTTGCTGTCGGACTCGTTCGAAGGCCACGAAACCAGCGTGACCACGTTGCAGATTCACACCAGCGGTGCGTTCCTTGTATCGGGAGACGAGAGCGGCGCTGTGCACGTGTGGGACAGTCTGAGCCGTCAGTCACTGCGCAATATCAAGCTATTCAAGGGCAAAGTCACAGCACTGGTGTTGCTTCCTCGGCCGCGACACCTCTTCCGCCAGGCGAAGACGGCGCTCACCATGGAGAGCGAAGATCCCGACGACTTGCTGGCCACGCCGTTGCCCGTCGCCCCGCTCAAGAAATATATGAACGCCACCAACGACAACTAGATAGCACCATTGTAGTCATTCAACAGCGTAGCCACGCCGAGTGCGTGGCGCATCATGGAAAAATAGACATTGCATTCTTCTTAAACCTCGAGGTTTTTGCTTTATCCTGGTAGTGCAACGGTACGTTGTACGAACAGCCCAATAGGGATTAATTCGCTCCAGGTCAAGTAGGTATCGATTCAATACAAATTTCAAATGAGAGGGTCTTATAAATGCTCCATTTTGTATAAGGTATTGAATTTTTGGAAAGGATAACAGGTTCAAGTATTTGATATAGCAGGTGGAAATGGAGGCTTAAATGGAATCATACGTTAAGCTGGATGAGTTTTACGTTTCATACATGCACTATTCCGAATATGTACGTTGCAGTGATATCTTACATGTGCATTAAAAAGATATTATACGTTAAATATCAAACTATGCAAAAGCGATCGCTTTGTCACGACACGCTGTCTTTGCAATACCGAGGACTCAGCTGCGTCAGTTGGCGCCGAAGTTGCAGCTACACATCCAGCTTCCTTTCCAGCCACTGGGTCTCCTCGCTAGTAGCCACAAAAGTTCATAGTGTAGATGAGAAATGATAAACATGATGAATATACGTAGCATATTGGCTTGCTCGGCGTCGTGGCAGCTCAATATAGAGCCCCGCAGGGTCGGGTGGCTGCCACGACGCCTGTTGTACATGTATAAGTATGACACGAGATGAGTAGATACGTTGGTAGATTATATTTGCGTGTTGGCTCGCTCGGCGTCGTGGCAGCTCAGTATAGAGCCCCGCAGGGCCGGGTGGCTGCCACGACGGCCGAGTCCGCCTGCTGTATGAGTATTGCACGAGGTGAGTAGATACGTTGGTAGATTTGATGATTATATTTGCGTGTTGGCTCGTTCGGCGTGGCAGCTCAGTATAGAGCCCCGCAGGGCCGGGTGGCTGCCACGACGGCCGAGTCTGAATGTTTCCCCAGGAGATGTTTTCGTCGGGGCATCTTGGGCATGTACGTGCGTATTAGCATGTTTCCCGGAGAGTGATGTCAGTTCTAGCTATAAATATTACACTTGTGAAACCTGCATCAGCGAATGGGTGCCTACCAAAAATAGAGAAATCACCCGACATAGATGCAGCAGATATGACAGGTCTTAAACGGAGCATACATCTCGTGAGACGTAAAAATGGTCTCAATAAACAGCCCTACCCCTAGACTTATGTCGTGTAGCCATCATAAAAAATAATGTTGAAATTTGTATGGATTATGTTGATCATCACTCTGCATGCATATCGGCGACATAACCCATCTCATGCGCCTCCGGCTTCAACCTCTCACTTTCGAAAAATCGCGGCTAAGTGACAAGCGCCTGGAAGCGCTGCAGTCCGCATCAAAGAACACCCGGTAAGCTGCCTGATTCGCCTAGCGGCTTGGTTGAAACGATGCTAAAATGTTCTACTAATATGCGCAGTGATCGTGGTTCGCCTCGTACACTCCGCCGTGCACTGGAGCGCACGATGCATCCTGAGCTCGTCGAGTGAAGACGAGAACGTGCCGCCGAATGTGCAGCGAGGTGGCGCCCAAGCGCCAGCCGAGAGCGCGAAGTCTTCCTCCCCCGGGAGCACCAGCTCCACGGGGACGACGACGCCGCCGTGGATGTCGCCGCAGCACGGGCTCCGCGTCTCGAAGGAGGTGTCCAATCCCCCTCCTACGAAGGTGTCGACGGCTGGCGCCACGGGGATCACGCCGCCCACGACTGATCCTGTGTCGACAATGGCTGGCGCCACGGTGACCACGCCGCTCATGACTGATCCTGTGCCGACGACGGCTGGCGTCACGGCGGCCACGACGCCCGAGACGGATCCCGCCACGCCTGCAACCCCGTCGTCCACGAGGAATCCGCGTAGCCCGACAACGTCGTCGCCGGTTCTGCTGGAAGGTCCGCCATCCCCACACCCACGCTCTACTTCGCCGCCAGACCAACGGCCGCTCCGTGAGCGCCATGGCTCGCGCAGCGAGCGACGAGCGGCCGCTGGACCGTATCGACGTCGCGAGCGGCGTCGCGAAGCGACATCGCCGACAGTGTCGCCGAATGGTGTCATGCGCGCAGCCCGTAGGTCGGCCTCTCTGGTTCCAGCGCGCCCAGCGCGCACTCGTGGTGTTCACCACCAAGGCCGCTTTGTTCCTGCTCGCTGGCCGTTCTCCGTCGCCCATCTTCGCACGCAGTTTAACCCCACGGGGGTAATCTTCCCTGCGGTCCCGCACTTCGGCTGGTGCGACTGCGAGGACCCGTGCCGAGTTGGGCGCTGCCGCAACTCCCTCATGCAGCTCTACTGCAACGTGAACTGTTGCCCCTACAGCGGCAACTGTGGGAATGGCTTGGTCGAGTCGACCAAGGTTGCCCTGGCGAGGAACGTGCTGACCAGGCAATTGGCCGTGGTGGCCCAGGAGTACATCGCTGCGGGCGTCATTTTGGGGGAATACCTGGGCGAGATTGAGCACGTGAGCGTCTCTCACGCTGCTCGCCCACGGAACGAAGGTTTTAGGCTGGTTATGACGCAGCGACCCGAGACACCAAGCCACCCCGTCCGAGTAGCCGTCAACGCGCAGGAGATGGGAGAACTCATGCGATTCGTCAACCACTCCTGCGCGCCTGTGGCTCGCTTCTTGGAGGTTGCGAATGGACGCCGGACCACGGTCGTGGTGGCCACCACGCACGCCATCTACGAGGGCGACGAGATTACCGTGGACTACGGACCGGATCTTTGGTTCGTGTGCCGCTGTGGCCACGCGAACTGCCGCCACCGCGACATCCAAGACGAGCAAGACCCGTAGGCGTCGCTGCAAGGTCGAGGTCTGGTTGAAGTCAGGAAGAAGTAGTGGGAGATTTGCAGCAATTGGTAAGGACATTGTATTCAAATCTGGCTCGCTGTTGAATCTAACTGCGTTGTAGTGCATCTATCCCTTGTACCCTCCCTTTGCTGTTGACGTGCCAGCAGAGACTGCCGTGAACTTGGCGCCAAAATGGACGCTGTAGAGCTGCAATGTTCATCTATGTTAATCTTTGTATCAACCACGAGCTCGATCAGTTTGCGCGCCAACGCAGTACGCGCCAACTTCAAGTAGCAGTGCTGTGTCTGCCTAGCTGGAGCCTCCATCGGCGACGGAGAGGAACCCAAGCTCCGGTTGCTCTCATTATTGGTTTTTCCAAGCCTCACTCAAGCCACACACCCCACTCGACCCCCCTCACCTCCTCCTACCCCCTTTCCGGTACGCTGCTCTCCTCATGAAAGCTGCGGTCGCGTCACCTTGAGAACTACACGTTACTGTTTGACACTCACATCCTCGTGTATTTGCTTTGGTTATAGATGGCGAAGTTGAGTGGAAGCACTAACTACAAGTTGTCCGAAGTGCGTCGCCTCCTGGCGCTCGTCGACCACTACCTCCCACTTGGCAAGGACGAATGGGAGCGTCTCTCCAACTCCTACAACGCGAACCGAGGCCGTGGTGTCGCCGAGCGCGACCACGAGAGCCTCCGTAGAAAGTTCAAAGTGCTCTACAGTGCGCGCAAACCTACGGGCGTGGCCGACATGCCGCCACACGTGCAGCTGGCGAAGCAGCTTAAACGAGCTATCGACGACAAGGCCAGCGTCGTCGACATGGACGACGGTGCCGATGTCGATCAAGAAGAGGAGGAGTATCAGCAGGACTTCTCGTTTGACTTCGAGGGCGAGGAGGAGATCGGAGACAACACGCGCGAAGACGCCGACGCTGACACGGGCTCGAGCACCACCACCAACGACTCGATGCACTCCGGCGAGACGCGGACGTCGGTCGATGACGGTGTGGTCAACGCTGACTTGTCGGAGCTGCTCGACGCAGCCGGCGTCTGCGAGGGGCTGGAAGCATTCGCGACGCCGCGCCCTCCTCCGCCGTCGGCGCAGTCGATGCAGCGCAACTTGCGCTCTAGCTCAGCAAAGAAGGTTGGGCAAGGGCCCACTGCTGCTGCAGCAGCAGCGGCTGCCGCTGGCGCATCTACGCCAGCATCGAGCGCTGCTAAGTCTAAGTCGGGGTCGCAGCAAGGCGCTAAAGGGCGCACGACGAGCAAGAAGGAGTCCAAGCCTAAAGGTTACGCGACTTCCTCCAACCGACTCGGAGGTATCGACTTGGCTGACTTTCGTGACACCGTGGGGCGCAAGCGTGCCCTCGAGGACGACGAGGAGCTCTCGGAGGCTAGCTTCGCCAAGGCGAAGCGCGTGAAGGCTGCCAGGGCAACCGCCGAGCTCAAGACGCGTCTGACCGACTTGGAGAGCAGCGCCAGCAACATGGGCGGCTCCATGTTTGAGATGATGCTTCTAATGCGCGATGAGAGCGAGCGAAAGGCTGAGCTCCGCCGCGCTGAAGAAGAGCAGCGTCGCCGCGACGAGCTCGTTGCTCGCGAACCCGCTACCTTGCCGACAAGGCGGACGCAGAGGAGCGTCGTCGTCAGGAGAAACAAGTGGCGGAAGAGCGTGCCCGTCGTGACAAGGAAGACGCACGAGCGCGCACTCAAGAGCTCCTGCTCCTCCTGGGCACTCTGACGAAGAAGGACTGAGCGAAAAACGCGGCGAAGACATCATGCTCAAGCGCGGCGAAGACATCAAGGCGATCGAAAGGGAGGAAGTGCATTTAGTAGCGTATCATTTTCAATACAGCCCTTACTAGTGAGCAGCAAGACACTTCGACCATGTACTTAGCTTTCGCTGCAAGACTTGGCAGCATGTAGTTGTTCATTGTAGCTATTAACGTGCATGTTGCACGAACGAAGGTGCTATTACGTTGTATGTGAAAGCTACGGACGAAGATACAAAACACTCCACCCACACCACTACAGCGCTAGTTGCTCGGGCATCTCCATCGCGCCGGAGAACGTGGTCTTGATCTCTGAAATCCCGACTGAGCGAACTCTGTAGTTCGCAAGCCGGAATAGGTTGTCAATGCGCATGCCCCGTACGTTTGGGTCGTAGGGCAGCGGCAAATTGAGTCTACTGTAGACCTTTTGCACGCTACCCATTCCCCATTCTGCAGCCTGGCGGATGGAAGTTATAGCGTTGTGTAGGGTGCGTGCGGCGGCGCGCAGCGAAGGCTCAATTTTCTCGATGTCTCCGTCCTTCAAAGGGGTGAGGATTCGCCCCGTCATGGCCGTGGAGCACGGGAAGGCCGAATCGGAGACTACGTTCATACGATCATCGGGGCAGTACTGGGGGTCCGCCAGCTTGGCGCGGAACTCCAAGGACGTGTCCGAGTCGTTCCACGACCCGGGACAGTTGTGGCGAGACCAGATAACGCAGCCATCGGCTGCAAAGCAGATCGTGCCGGTCACGAAGACCGAATGCAGCCAGCCATTGTACATGGCGTTCTGAAGGTCTGCGTTAGAGGGCTGTTGCACCTGTACAACACATTGTAAAAGCATTTAGAGTTAATGAATATACAAAGTAAAAGGCAAATTCAAGAGCATGCATACGTACACGAAGGTTTTTACCATCTATAAACCCAAACGTGTGGGTGAGTAAAGGCTCACGCTTGTTGACCATGCGCGCCAATTCTACCTGGCGCGAGGGTGAGGGCCACGAGATACGCGCAGGCGCGTAGCCGTTCAACGCCCGCGCTAGAGCCTCTTCGGCTTTGCGCAGCGTCCTGGAGAGCGTGCTGGGCGGGACCCCAAAGGTGATGCATAGGGAGCTCTGCTCCATCGACCCGACGTAGAAGGTAAGAACGAGACCCAGCACTTGGTGTAAGTAGCGAAGCTTGGGTGGGCGCCCTCTCGACGACGGCGGCGGCATGTAGTAGAAGCAGGAGAATCTACAGAGCAACTGATCAAACGCGCTACTGTACTCGTAGCAGTAGTGTTAGAATAGAGACGTAATACAGGCATTTCAAAGAACTCACCGCGTCAGACTCGTTGCGTTCAAGAAGTTGATGTCCGTGCCGAACTCGTACAGCGTCATCCAGCCGGATGCACACGGCGCGTCGAGACACTGCGTGGTGAGGTAGTGGCGCGAGCGCATGGCGACGCGCCACTCCTCCTCCAGCAGGAGTTGATGAATGTCGCGGCGGGCGTCGCGCACGAGCTCGGTGTGCGTCTTGTACACCTCGTAGAGAAACAGGATCACGCCGTCGTCTCCGTCAATCATTGTCGCGCTTGCGCAGGAGGGAGTAGGAAGGGAAATGGCGAACTTCAAGCCTACTATTGGCGAACTTCAAGCGGATCTGGAAAGATTCAGCTCCAAAGTGTCCCGCACTAACTGTCCTATAGTGTGATCAAAGACTTGAAATGAGACTATTAGGATCGACCAGAGCTTGCTCATTAATACATTTGCGGCGGCCAAATTTTAGGATATGTCGACATATTTTCGTGTTAAGCCTGTCATATCTGCTGCATCTATGTCGGGTGATTTCTCTATTTTTGGTAGGCACCCAATGATGCATACAAGCAGATTAAAGGTCGAAGCCAAAATGATCAAACTACCAAGGCCAAGGTGGATCTCGACCAAGAGTTACGAATATTTTTTCGCCTGGTAATGGTATTTAGACGCGGCCTCGTCCATTATGATTTTAGTGCAGATACCAATGTATATGCACCACTTGCTAACGGCGTAAGCCAATGCTCAATATTTTGGTCCGGGGTACTCCACAAAAATCGGTCTGCTTGAGTCAGAAATTCAGTGTTAAAGGGTTATGAAGCTACTATGAGATAGGACCTCTCATCTATAGTTATCCTGTTTAGTTGGGTATATTTAGAAGTATATACTGTACGACCAGCACTACCAGCCCAACCTTCTAGTTTCGAGCTTAGTGAACGTGTATTTCCATTCTTGGGACGCGGCGGAGAACGTGAATACTTTGGCATACTCCGAAAGCACAAGGGGACAGTTGATCAATTGGCGACGATGATGGAAGATGGCGCGCTGAGAGACCCGCAGCCCACGGGCGAGTTTGAGGAGGTGTCCACGCCCAAGCTCCAAGAGCGGATGGATAAGGGCACGCAAAACCAGGTTCGTGTTATAGCGGTCTAGTCAGGCAAGTTGTTCGAGCCGCTGAACGAGATCGTTTGACCACAGGAGCGACAACTCGATGCCATCTACTCGGGCGTCAAGAGACTTCACCAAGCGGCTGAGGCGACGAATGAGGAGGTCATTTCGCAGAACGCCATGCTGGACCATGTGAGCGTGCAAGTGAGTGACACGGAGCAGATCGTGCAGCAACAAACGAAAGCGGCCCGCAAGGTTGTGAGTGCGCACCGCAAACTCGGCTGCTACTACGTGATCATCTTCTTGCTGGCGGCGGCACTGCTCATCGTCATCTTCATTTAAGGGAAATGGCTGACTTGCATACGACAACTTTAATGCACGTGAGAGATTGAGGAACGCTAACCGAAAACTGGTTGCGAATGCTTAACATTAGTTTCTGAATACCATTGCAGTCTTCTCTGGTGCTACGTTGGCTACGTGGGTTGAACAGAGCATTGTGGTGGGCAAAGCAGCAGGAAGACGCTTCTCAGCACAATGAAAGAGCAGGGGCTCTATCTCTGCCAAGACTCAAACAGCCTCAGCACACAGCGGGAGACAGAGATTTAGTCGAAACGAGGCGCGGAGGGACCCATAGCTTAGTAGCGGTAGGTCTCCGGCTTGTACGGGCCCGTGGGCTTGACGCCAATGTACTCGGCCTGCTCGTCCGAGAGCACGGTGAGCTGGGCGCCCAGGTTGTCCAGGTGAAGACGAGCGACCTTCTCGTCGAGCTCCTTGGGCAGCACGTAGACCTTGCCGGTGGCGTACTTGCCGGAGTCACGCTCCGTCCAGAGCTCAATCTGAGCCAGGGTCTGGTTCGTGAACGAGTTGGACATGACGAACGACGGGTGGCCCGTAGCGCAGCCCAGGTTGAGCAGGCGGCCCTCGGCCAGGATGATGACAGCGTGGCCATCCTCGAAGATGAAGCGGTCCACCTGCGGCTTGATGTTCTGACGCTTGGCGATCTTGGTCACGCCAGCCATGTCGATCTCGTTGTCGAAGTGGCCAATGTTGCCGACAATGGCGTTGTTCTTCATCTTGATCATGTCCGTGGCCATGATGATGTCCTTGTTGCCAGTCGTGGTGATGAAGATGTCGGCCTCCGACACGACGGTCTCCAGACGCACGACCTGGAAGCCCTCCATGCAGGCCTGCAGGGCGCAGATGGGGTCCACCTCCGTGACGTACACGACGGAGCCGGCGGCCTTCATGGCCTGGGCGCAACCCTTGCCGACGTCACCGAAGCCGCAGATCACGACGCGCTTGCCAGCCAGCATGACGTCCGTGGCGCGCATGATGCCATCGGGCAGCGAGTGGCGGCAGCCGTACAGGTTGTCGAACTTGGACTTGGTGACCGAGTCGTTGACGTTGATGGCGGGGAAGAGCAGCGTGCCGTTCTTCTCCATCTGGTAGAGGCGGTGCACGCCCGTGGTGGTCTCCTCCGAGACGCCCTTGCAGCGCTGGGCGATCTGCGTCCACTTCTTGGGGTTCGTCTTGAGCGTGCGCGCGATGATGTTGAGCACGCACTTCATCTCGGCGTTGTCCGTCGAGTTCGGGTCGGGCACGGCGCCGTTCTCGGCGAAGGCCTTCTCGGCCTTGAAGCCCTCGTGGATGAGCAGCGTCATGTCGCCACCGTCGTCCACGATGATGTCCGGGCCGTCGCCCTTGCCGTCGTCAGAGGGCCACGTGATGGCGTTGAGCGTGCACTCCCAGTACTCCTCGAGGGTCTCACCCTTCCACGCGAACACGGCGGCCGAGTTGTCGCGCGCGATAGCGGCGGCGGCGTGGTCCTGCGTCGAGAAGATGTTGCACGAGCACCACCGGATGTCGCCGCCCAGGGCCTTGAGGGTCTCGATCAGCACAGCCGTCTGGATGGTCATGTGCAGCGAGCCGGCCACGCGCGCGCCCTTGAGCGGCTGCGTGGTGCCGTACTCGGTGCGGCTCTGCATGAGGCCGGGCATCTCGATCTGCGCCATCTCGATCTCCTTGCGGCCGAAGTCGGCCAGCGAAATGTCCGCCACGCGGTAGTCTCCGAGCGAAGCCATTGTTACAGGAAGGTAAATGGGGTGAGGGGGGTGCTTGGGCTTCTAGACGCGAATTCCAAAGTGAGCTGACGAGGGTTTCGCTCGGGCCTGGAGGATTGGATGCGAGAGCGCTACACCACCCGTTAGAGATCGAACACGGAGTATCACAATATGCTATTCGGTAGTACCTCTGTATAGTAGAATATGGAGTAGCTGGCAGATTTGTATGCATTCGTGTAACATACAAAATTATATTTATATAGCGATGCTGTTGACAATGCATATATATATATTTGGCATTTAGAGAAAGTTATGGGGGTGAAAGTGATCAAACCAGATGGCTACACTTCGCATCTGGGCTGAACCAGATTCCCGCGCTGCCATTGCAGTCGCGCGCAATATCCCTCCGACGGCGATGGCGAACGTGAACGACGCCCTCATGCGCCGCGGCAAGCTCAGTGAGGGAGGCGCAAATTCTGCCGCAAAGCGCAAGCGGAGCAGCGAGAGTTCCAAGAGTGAAAATGACACCGGCAAGAAGCCGAGGAGCTCCTCGGCGATGGGCTCGTGGCTCTCACCCGCCGTCCGCAGCAAGACGTCCAAGCCGACGATCACGCCGGAGCCAAAGACTGCCGCGCTCTCGAAGTCCCACCCTTGCACCCAGTCTTACATTGACGTGGGCCAACGCAGCTTCGGCAAGCACGTCACCTGCCCCACGTGTGGACTGCTGTACACTGCCGGGGAGGAGGAGGACGAGAAGGAACACGACAAGTTCTGCAAGCGGATGAAACGAGGCATTACATTCTCCAAGTGGAAGACGGAGAGGATCCTGAGGAGCTTCCAGGACACGGGGGCGAGGATCCTGGAGATCCGAGCAGACGACCCGACGTCCCACGTGAAGAAGCTGCTGGAGATCAAGGGCGTGCTGGATGATGCACTGGGCTTTGTGGAAGAGGAAGCGTTCATGCGACGCAGCCACTTTGTGTACATTCAAAACTACAAAGTGGTTGGGTGCGTCAACACGGAGCGCATAGCGGAAGCCTTCACATTGGACAAGAGCGCCTCGAATTTAGGTGCTCCGACAAACTCGGACGAAGAGAGCTCAGTTGGGGGAGCGGTGACTGCGTCTGTGACTCCACAGCCTGCTGTTGTTGGTATTTGCCAGCTCTGGGTGCACCCTTCGGTGCGCAGGAAAAGCATTGCGACCCGAATGGTGGACGTCGTGCGGGAGAAGTCAATCTACGGCATGCGTGTGGCCAAGAACCTCGTCGCCTTCGCACAGCCGACACGCAACGGCCTTCATTTCGCACAGAAGTACATGGAACCGTCCGAGGTGCTTATTTATTGAAATCTTGCTACATGTCCATGCAATACCACACAGGGAAGGGCTTAATACTTGTATCGGCCGGTTTAAAGTGCTCTGTGGGTACCGGTATTGCGATCCCGTCCAATCATTACATCATCATTTTCACCAGGATGGCTACACCTCCGCGTAGCCTGCACTTCGTCGACGTCGATGAATGGAACCCGTACTCCCCGGAATGGCATGGACTGCTGCGCCAGCTCCCAGTGTACGAGCAGCAGCAGGTGACGCGCTTCATGTTTGCGAAGGATCAGAAGCTGGCGCTAGCCAGTCGCTTGCTGCAACGGCAGCTCATCCACGAGCTCTTCGGCGTCGACTACGACGCCATCGACATTGCGCGCACGCCCGAGGTGCGTTTCCAGCCCGCCTGCTACTTTCCTGTGGCTCATCTGTGTTGCGTCCTGACAGAATAAGCCGTACTGGAAGCGGCCGGCGGAGAGCTCTGCCCCTCCGTCGTGGAACTACAATGTCTCGCACCATGGCACAATTGTAGCAATAGTCAGCGATTCCCGCGCTCTAGTGGGCGTGGACGTCGTTCGGATTACTGACCGACCGAAGCGAAAGACGTCGGTGGACGAGTTCTTCCGAGCTTTTGCAGACCACTTTAACCCGGGGGAGTGGCGATACATCCGTGAGACCGAGGATGAAGATGGTCAATACTCTCGATTCTATCGACTTTGGTCGCTGAAGGAGGCGTACATAAAGGCGGTGGGCATCGGTTTGGGGTTTTCACTACTGCGAGCCGAGTTCATCCGGGTAGATTCGACCCGGGAAGACCATTGGGAACTCCTTCTGGATGGACAGCGGGTTAGCGAGTGGCACTTCACTTGCGCTCAAATCGATGCCAATCATGTTGTGAGCGTTGCGTACGGGCCGTTTTCGGCAGTGTGGAAGCCCGAGACGAGCTCCCTGTTTCCTCATACCAAACCGTTTACGAGTGTACAGAGTTGCCAAGCCACCGGGGAGTGTGAAGACCCAACAGAGTGGCAAGAATGGAGAGTGCAGGACCTTCTTCTCGAGCGCTAAGCCGACGCTACATTGCAAGCTGAATGCTTGTTCGGGTCGTGAAATAACGCCTGCAGCGCGCTGCAATATATGACTACACTGTATGATATGCCAATCCATCTCTGTGATTACTTTCGTGTTTAATCTGAAGCTGTTGGAGTAGCAAAGGGGGAATAAAATTTTGTTGGCGAGGCGGTAATAGCGTCGTATGAACAGGAACCACAACTGGCAGTGCGTCAACAAAGCACCACCGTTCGTACCTGCTCAGAAGGCGTACCACCAGCTTCGCTCGGTGGGCTGATTGTGAAGTTAGGCCACGTCATTCTTCTCGAACTTCGTTGAGATATTGTGAGGCAGCTCGAGATGAGCTGTGGAGCAGCGCACGCTGAATCGGGCCGGCTCACCACTGCTGTATCGTGTCGTAGATCATGCTTGGTGTTAGTACTGTATTTGGAGTAAGGGAGCTTCAATCCAATGCAATCGTTGTTTTCTTTGAGATTAGCGTACTCGCAGTGCTGTTGGCTGTTGTGCTTCGGCGTATGTGTTCTTGCACGTATTTGCAGGTTCAAATTGCCGGCGTCGTGCCATGGCAGCGAAACGTGCAAGATATCCTCATCTCCTATTGGTCCAATGCAACTTCAAAAACGAGCATACAAACAGTAGTATAATATCCAGCGATTCAAACAATTGAGTTTAGATAGCACTTTGCCGAGCCACGCCGAGCTGAGCTGGCACCGTACGCAGATTATCACCCGCGCTACACAGGTTATTGATCAGACTACCTTCACCACGTGATGCCCAGTATCACAGGCATGCTGAATGACTAAGCCACGACGCATTCTACTACGCAAGCTGAGTCGTGGAAACGAGCTTGGTCGGCGAACAAGACGAGTAGAGAGTAGGGACCAACATGACAACTGCTCCAGATGGAGCCGTGACTCCACCCAAAGGTCGTTGTTGGGGCCAATGACCGCCAACATTCCCATACGGCCCTTCCGGATCTTTTACAAACATCTCCCTCATGTGTGCACACTGCGCTGAACTTCAGCCTGAAGATATATGCACACGTCTACCAGTCAGCCCAACTCAAGCCATTCAGCGCTATGCACCAGCACCTGTTTGACGGTTCTGACCGTGGTGACCCCACTACCCCGACATCAACCTTCACCCTGGTCATCACGAGCCCAGCGATGGGTTGGCAAAGCAGCGAGAGATCCGCCGGCTGGTCTGAGCTGTACGAGGGCCAAGCGAGAGGTTGACGTCTGTGTCAGTCACGCGGCCAGCCGGCCGGTCAACTTGCCTGCATGCCCGCCTGCACGCTGTCAGCATCACTACGTGTAACTCGCTCATTCTCAAATCTACTCCCTTGAGCCTACACCCATCGAAGCAAGCCGCTCGATCCCCCTCCGCCAGAGCCAGCTCTCTCACAAGCACTCCATCGGACCAAGCTCCCCTACTACAACTACCTACCTACCTACCAAGCTACCAACTTCAAACCATATCAACCATGTTCAGCCTCAGCAACAGCAGCAAGATCTTCGCCCTGTGCATCGCAGCCGCGGCCGTGTCGAGCGGTGTGCACGCAGAGAAAGAGGCCGCTGAGACATTCGGCTTGCTCGGCGCGCCCGGCTACGGCTACGGAGCGGGTCCCGCCGTCAGCGTGGGTGTACCTGGGCTCGCCAGTGTCGGCGTCGGTGTGGGCAATGGCGGCGTTGGTGTCGGGGCCAACGTGCTGGGTCTCGGTGCGCACGTCGGTGTGGGCTGGCCCGGCGTCGGCTATGGCGCCCCTGGTTACGGCGTCCCGCCCACCGGTGTCTACAACGCGCCCGCCTACAACAGCGCCCCCGCTAGTGTCGTGAACAGCGCCCCCGCGACGGCGACGACGACTGTGGTCAATGGCGCACCCACTGCTGCGAATGCGAATGCCAACGCCAATGCGAACAACCCGTACTCGACCAAGACGGTCTCCGCCACGAACGGAGATGGCACGTCGAACACGGCATCCGTGTCGAACAGCAACGGCGCCACGACGGGTGGTGCGTCGGCGAGTGCTACGGCGAGCGCTAGTGCGAGTGCGTCTGCTCGTGCCTCGTCCTCTCAGAAAGCGTACCGCCAGCTTCGCTCGGTGAATTGATTGGGTGGTCAGTCACGTTCTTCTCGGGCTTCGATGAGATGTAGTGAGGTAACACGAGGTGAGCTGTGGAGCATCGCGTGTCGGCTCACCGCGGTTATCTCCAGTCGTAGATCTTGTTTAGTGTTTGTATTTTGAGCAAGGAGGTATCCAATCGAATCCAATGCAATCGTTGTTTTGTTTGAGACTAGCTTACTCGCAGTCGTGTTGGCGGTTGTGCTTTGGTGTATATGGTCTAGCACGGATTTGCAGTTTCAAATTACCGGCGTCGTCCTGCCATAGCAGCGAAGCGGTGCTAGCAATCTCCTCATATCCTATTGGTCCAATGCAACTTCAACAAAGAGCATAGAAACACTAGTATAATATCTAGCGATTCAAATTCACAAATTGAATAGAGTTTAGATAGCACTTTGCTGGCTGAGCCGAGCCACGCCGAGCTGAGCTGGCACCGTACGCAGATTATCACCCGCGCTACACAGGTTATTGATCAGACTACCTTCACCACGTGATGCCCAGTATAACAGGCATGCTGAATGACTAAGCCACGACGCATTCTACTACGCAAGCTGAGTCGTGGAAACGAGCTTGGTCGGCGAACAAGACGAGTAGAGAGTAGGGACCAACATGACAACTGCTCCAGATGGAGCCGTGACTCCACCCAAAGGTCGTTGTTGGGGCCAATGACCGCCAACATTCCCATACGGCCCTTCCGGATCTTTTACAAACATCTCCCTCATGTGTGCACACTGCGCTGAACTTCAGCCTGAAGATATATGCACACGTCTACCAGTCAGCCCAACTCAAGCCAGTCAGCGCTATGCACCAGCACCTGTCTGACGGTTCTGACCGTGGTGACCCCACTACCCCGACATCAACCTTCACCCTGGTCATCACGAGCCCAGCGATGGGTTGGCAAAGCAGCGAGAGATCCGCCGGCTGGTCTGAGCTGTACGAGGGCCAAGCGAGAGGTTGACGTCTGTGTCAGTCACGCGGCCAGCCGGCCGGTCAACTTGCCTGCATGCCCGCCTGCACGCTGTCAGCATCACTACGTGTAACTCGCTCATTCTCAAATCTACTCTCTTGAGCCCACACCCATCGAAGCAAGCCGCTCGATCCCCCTCCGCCAGAGCCAGCTCTCTCACAAGCACTCCATCGGACCAAGCTCCCCTACTACAACTACCTACCTACCTACCAAGCTACCAACTTCAAACCATATCAACCATGTTCAGCCTCAGCAACAGCAGCAAGATCTTCGCCCTGTGCATCGCAGCCGCGGCCGTGTCGAGCGGTGTGCACGCAGAGAAAGAGGCCGTTGAGACCTTCGGCTTGCTCGGCGCGCCCGGCTACGGCTACGGAGCGGGTCCCGCCGTCAGCGTGGGTGTACCTGGGCTCGCCAGTGTCGGCGTCGGTGTGGGCAATGGCGGCGTTGGTGTCGGGGCCAACGTGCTGGGTCTCGGTGCGCACGTCGGTGTGGGCTGGCCCGGCGTCGGCTATGGCGCCCCTGGTTACGGCGTCCCGCCCACCGGTGTCTACAACGCGCCCGCCTACAACAGCGCCCCCGCTAGTGTCGTGAACAGCGCCCCCGCGACGGCGACGACGACTGTGGTCAATGGCGCACCCACTGCTGCGAATGCGAATGCCAACGCCAATGCGAACAACCCGTACTCGACCAAGACGGTCTCCGCCACGAACGGAGATGGCACGTCGAACACGGCATCCGTGTCGAACAGCAACGGCGCCACGACGGGTGGTGCGTCGGCGAGTGCTACGGCGAGCGCTAGTGCGAGTGCGTCTGCTCGTGCCTCGTCCTCTCAGAAAGCGTACCGCCAGCTTCGCTCGGTGAATTGATTGGGTGGTCAGTCACGTTCTTCTCGGGCTTCGATGAGATGTAGTGAGGTAACACGAGGTGAGCTGTGGAGCATCGCGTGTCGGCTCACCGCGGTTATCTCCAGTCGTAGATCTTGTTTAGTGTTTGTATTTTGAGCAAGGAGGTATCCAATCGAATCCAATGCAATCGTTGTTTTGTTTGAGACTAGCTTACTCGCAGTCGTGTTGGCGGTTGTGCTTTGGTGTATATGGTCTAGCACGGATTTGCAGTTTCAAATTACCGGCGTCGTCCTGCCATAGCAGCGAAGCGGTGCTAGCAATCTCCTCATATCCTATTGGTCCAATGCAACTTCAACAAAGAGCATAGAAACACTAGTATAATATCTAGCGATTCAAATCACAAATTGAATAGAGTTTAGATAGCACTTTGCTGGCTGAGCCGAGCCACGCCGAGCTGAGCTGGCACCGTACCCAGATCCAGCACCGTTATCACCCGCGCTACACAGGTTATTGATCAGACTTCCTTCACCACGTGATGCCCAGTATAACAGGCATGCTGAATGACTAAGCCACGACGCATTCTACTACGCAAGCTGAGTCGTGGAAACGAGTTTGGTCGGCGAACAAGACGAGTAGAGAGTAGGGACCAACATGACAACTGCTCCAGATGGAGCCGTGACTCCACCCAAAGGTCGTTGTTGGGGCCAATGACCGCCAACATTCCCATACGGCCCTTCCGGATCTTTTACAAACATCTCCCTCATGTATGCACACTGCGCTGAACTTCAGCCTGAAGATATATGCACACGTCTACCAGTCAGCCCAACTCAAGCCAGTCAGCGCTATGCACCAGCACCTGTCTGACGGTTCTGACCGTGGTGACCCCACTACCCCGACATCAACCTTCACCCTGGTCATCACGAGCCCAGCGATGGGTTGGCAAAGCAGCGAGAGATCCGCCGGCTGGTCTGAGCTGTACGAGGGCCAAGCGAGAGGTTGACGTCTGTGTCAGTCACGCGGCCAGCCGGCCGGTCAACTTGCCTGCATGCCCGCCTGCACGCTGTCAGCATCACTACGTGTAACTCGCTCATTCTCAAATCTACTCCCTTGAGCCCACACCCATCGAAGCAAGCCGCTCGATCCCCCTCCGCCAGAGCCAGCTCTCTCACAAGCACTCCATCGGACCAAGCTCCCCTACTACAACTACCTACCTACCTACCAAGCTACCAACTTCAAACCATATCAACCATGTTCAGCCTCAGCAACAGCAGCAAGATCTTCGCCATGTGCATCGCAGCAGCGGCCGTGTCGAGCGGTGTGCACGCAGAGAAAGAGGCCGCTGAGACCTTCGGCTTGCTCGGCGCGCCCGGCTACGGCTACGGAGCGGGTCCCGCCGTCAGCGTGGGTGTACCTGGGCGCGTCGGTGTGGGCAATGGCGGCGTTGGTGTCGGGGCCAACGTGCTGGGTCTCGGTGCGCACGTCGGTGTGGGCTGGCCCGGCGTCGGCTATGGCGCCCCTGGTTACGGCGTCCCGCCCACCGGTGTCTACAACGCGCCCGCCTACAACAGCGCCCCCGCTAGTGTCGTGAACAGCGCCCCCGCGACGGCGACGACGACTGTGGTCAATGGCGCACCCACTGCTGCGAATGCGAATGCCAACGCCAATGCGAACAACCCGTACTCGACCAAGACGGTCTCCGCCACGAACGGAGATGGCACGTCGAACACGGCATCCGTGTCGAACAGCAACGGCGCCACGACGGGTGGTGCGTCGGCGAGTGCTACGGCGAGCGCTAGTGCGAGTGCGTCTGCTCGTGCCACGTCCTCTCAGAAAGCGTACCGCCAGCTTCGCTCGGTGAATTGATTGGGTGGTCAGTCACGTTCTTCTCGGGCTTCGATGAGATGTAGTGAGGTAACACGAGGTGAGCTGTGGAGCATCGCGTGTCGGCTCACCGCGGTTATCTCCAGTCGTAGATCTTGTTTAGTGTTTGTATTTTGAGCAAGGAGGTATCCAATCGAATCCAATGCAATCGTTGTTTTGTTTGAGACTAGCTTACTCGCAGTCGTGTTGGCGGTTGTGCTTTGGTGTATATGGTCTAGCACGGATTTGCAGTTTCAAATTACCGGCGTCGTCCTGCCATAGCAGCGAAGCGGTGCTAGCAATCTCCTCATATCCTATTGGTCCAATGCAACTTCAACAAAGAGCATAGAAACACTAGTATAATATCTAGCGATTCAAATTCACAAATTGAATAGAGTTTAGATAGCACTTTGCTGGCTGAGTCGAGCCACGCCGAGCTGAGCTGGCACCGTACCCAGATCCAGCACCGTTATCACCCGCGCTACACAGGTTATTGATCAGACTACCTTCACCACGTGATGCCCAGTATCACAGGCATGCTGAATGACTAAGCCACGACGCATTCTACTACGCAAGCTGAGTCGTGGAAACGAGCTTGGTCGGCGAACAAGACGAGTAGAGAGTAGGGACCAACATGACAACTGCTCCAGATGGAGCCGTGACTCCACCCAAAGGTCGTTGTTGGGGCCAATGACCGCCAACATTCCCATACGGCCCTTCCGGATCTTTTACAAACATCTCCCTCATGTGTGCACACTGCGCTGAACTTCAGCCTGAAGATATATGCACACGTCTACCAGTCAGCCCAACTCAAGCCAGTCAGCGCTATGCACCAGCACCTGTCTGCCCACTACCCCGACATCAACCTTCACCCTGGTCATCACGAGCCCAGCGATGGGTTGGCAAAGCAGCGCGAGATCCGCCGGCTGGTCTGAGCTGTACGAGGGCCAAGCGAGAGGTTGACGTCTGTGTCAGTCACGCGGCCAGCCGGCCAGTCAACTTGCCTGCATGCCCGCCTGCACGCTGTCAGCATCACTACGTGTAACTCGCTCATTCTCAAATCTACTCCCTTGAGCCCACACCCATCGAAGCAAGCCGCTCGATCCCCCTCCGCCAGAGCCAGCTCTCTCACAAGCACTCCATCGGACCAAGCTCCCCTACTACAACTACCTACCTACCTACCAAGCTTTCCTTTTCTTTTCCTTTTCTCAGTGAGGTACATTGATGTCACTTAACTCTATACGCTAACGACCTCCTATGTCCGTTCCGCAGGTTGCCTCTGTATCAACCTACGGCTTGACGCCTGTCGTGATCTAATTGTCATCAACCTGCGTTACCGCCGCCCCCTAAGGAACGTCGGCCATGTCCTGCACGTTGGCCCCTTCCATGTTGCTGAGCATACAGTACCCGATGTTCCCTCCAGCTTTCGCTACCAGTGGGCTCCAAGTTTCCAATGCCAAGGTTGCCTCCGTCAGACACAGCTGTTTGCTGCGCCTCGTATCCATCGCCCAGTTTGCAAGCAAGTCTGCCATCTTGTTGTGCTCCCGAGGATGATGCTGCCACGAAAGGGCCTTTATTCTGGCTAGTTTCCGTCTAGATTGCTAATATATAGGCTTCAGATGTGCCGCTTGTGGTGGCGTCCGTGTGTTGTGTTGACGGATGATCATCGCGCTATCTCCGACAATATGCAGCGGTGAATATCCAAACCGCTCGCATGCGGTCAGCCCGACGAGCAGCCCCATGTTTTCGGCCAGATTGTTGGTCGTAGCCCGCCCGGCATAGGACATACTGCCGGCCCATACCAATTGGTAGGGGCCTCCTGGATTAGGCAGCCGCACCACTACCGCTCCGGCTCCACCAGGGCCGGGATTGCCCCGTGACCCCCCATCGAAGAAGAGCAGGTACTCGCTGGTCGCCGACATGTCCGGAGCTATTTGATGTGTGCCTTGCCATTCTTGGCTGAACACCTGTCGTATCACCATGGCTGCAGCCCGGTGGGTCTCTGTGCCCCCCCCCCCCCCGTGGTCGCACGTACAAGTGCATGTTCTCGTAACCTTGCCGTAATCGATATGCCAGCATCAGTTTGTGGTGTTCGACTGTGACGTTATTTGTGTCGTCAAAATGTTGGGCTCGCCACCTCCATACAGCGTGAAAGTACAACGCTGCCCCGATACGCCAGCAGCCTTCCGATAGCGCCGTTATGCACTCGTCCAATGACTCGTCCATACCTACCTACCAAGCTACCAACTTCAAACCATATCAACCATGTTCAGCCTCAGCAACAGCAGCAAGATCTTCGCCCTGTGCATCGCAGCCGCGGCCGTGTCGAGCGGCGTGCACGCAGAGAAAGAGGCCGTTGAGACCTTCGGCTTGCTCGGCGCGCCCGGCTACGGCTACGGAGCGGGTCCCGCCGTCAGCGTGGGTGTACCTGGGCTCGCCAGTGTCGGCGTCGGTGTGGGCAATGGCGGCGTTGGTGTCGGGGCCAACGTGCTGGGTCTCGGTGCGCACGTCGGTGTGGGCTGGCCCGGCGTCGGCTATGGCGCCCCTGGTTACGGCGTCCCGCCCACCGGTGTCTACAACGCGCCCGCCTACAACAGCGCCCCCGCTAGTGTCGTGAACAGCGCCCCCGCGACGGCGACGACGAGTGTGGTCAATGGCGCACCCACTGCTGCGAATACGAATGCCAACGCCAATGCGAACAACCCGTACTCGACCAAGACGGTCTCCGCCACGAACGGAGATGGCACGTCGAACACGGCATCCGTGTCGAACAGCAACGGCGCCACGACGGGTGGTGCGTCGGCGAGTGCTACGGCGAGCGCTAGTGCGAGTGCGTCTGCTCGTGCCACGTCCTCTCAGAAAGCGTACCGCCAGCTTCGCTCGGTGAATTGATTGGGTGGTCAGTCACACGAGGTGAGCTGTGGAGCATCGCGTGTCGGCTCACCGCGGTTATCTCCAGTCGTAGATCTTGTTTAGTGTTTGTATTTTGAGCAAGGAGGTATCCAATCGAATCCAATGCAATCGTTGTTTTGTTTGAGACCAGCTTACTCGCAGTCGTGTTGGCGGTTGTGCTTTGGTGTATAATATACACCAAAGCACAACCGCCAACACGACCATATTATGGTCTAGCACGGATTTGCAGTTTCAAATTACCGGCGTCGTCCTGCCATAGCAGCGAAGCGGTGCTAGCAATCTCCTCATATCCTATTGGTCCAATGCAACTTCAACAAAGAGCATAGAAACACTAGTATAATATCTAGAGATTCAAATCACAAATTGAATAGAGTTTAGATAGCACTTTGCTGGCTGAGCCGAGCCACGCCGAGCTGAGCTGGCACCGTACCCAGATTGAATAGAGTTTAGATAGCACTTTGCTGGCTGAGCAGATCCAGCACCGTTATCACCCGCGCTACACAGGTTATTGATCAGACTTCCTTCACCACGTGGTGCCCAGTATCACAGGCATGCTGAATGACTAAGCCACGACGCAAGCTGAGTCGTGGAATCGAGCTTCATGGTGGAAATGCGAATAAGTAGGGACCAACACGACAAGTGCTCTGAATGAAGCCATGGCGCCGGCCGATGTGGGAAGGAATCGAAGCAGCGTGATGAGAGTGGTGATTCGGAGCATTTTCCTTCGTAGCGTTCGCTGTTGCGGATGTTGCATCGTGTGGACTGGACTACATGTCCATGGCGAACAGTCCAAGGTGACGATGTACAATATTCGACCCATTTGTTTTCCTCACGCGTCGACGGTGACCGGGGGCCAGGTCGGCTTTTATTGCTTGGCAGACTCGAGGGCGTGGTGTTGGTCCTCCATTACGATTCCTCACTGCAGAAAACAAAGAGGTTCTCCTGCCATGGCCCTTGTGTGTTTAGCCTAGCAAATTGTTAGTAGTAATAGAGCTAAGTTTCCTTCTTGACATGATCATCCTCGCGGCCTGATCGCCACATCTCTTCGGTAGTACTATATAACTTCAGACAAAGGTAGATGCCTCAGTGCCAGCACAAGAGAACTGATGAGAAAAAATACGAGCCCCAACAATTACTAGCATCCCAACACATTTGCGATTGCGCTGTAGTTTTTAAAGCACAGAACCCACGCTAGATCTTGGTGTTCACTCCAATCCCATGGGGTTGCCAACCTCGCCAGTATCACACCGCCACGCTGAATTCGATGCTGCATCATCCATCTCCTCTCCTCCCTTTCGTCACTCTCACTACCCATAGCAGCGAAAGTTCAACGTTCATGGGCGCTTTACGGGGTCGGGAACAACATCTTGCGGACCGTGGGCTTGAGGTCGTAGTAGATCTGGTCCAGGCGCGTGTCCAGCGTGTTGTCGCACACGATCTTGCCCTGTTTGGCGTACAGCACGATGCCGCCGGCCTTCGAGTCGGGCAGCATGCCCTCCGCCACCTTGTTGAGCGTCACCTTGACCTTGCTCACGTCCATATTGGCCTCCTTCTTGACGATGGCGATGTACTTGTCCGTGGCCTCCTTGAGCACAGTCTCAGCGAGACGCACGTCCTTGGCGCGCACAGCGATCACCACCTCCGGCTCGAAGAGCTTGATCAGCCCCTGCACGATGAGGTCGCGCAGCAACACTTTGTTCTTGTCGTCGGCCGTCGTGTAGTTCTTCAGCTGGGCCTGGCCCTCCACGATGAGCGTCTTGAGCAGCTCGTCACGCGCGATCATCTTCTGTCGTCGCGAGGCGCCGATCTCCGCCGAGCGCGCACTATCAAAATAAATAAATAAATAATAAAAACATTAAATCCTCCGGTCTTGAAGCCAAAAAAATAAATAAAAGGCAGCCGAGCTCACATGCGCTTGTTGACCTCGCGCTCCTTCTCCTTGCGCGTGTACTCCTCCTGGATCTTGATCTTGGCGTTGTGCACCAGCATCTGCTTCTCCAGGTTGAAGTCGTGCTCCGTCTAGCAGCAGCAACAAGCAACAGAACAGTCAGCTCTTCCCTCAAACGTTATCAGCCGCTCTCTCTCTTTTTTTACCTTGATGCGGATCTCGTTGGCCTTCTCCTGCGCCTCTTGGAGAATGAAATTCACCATCTGCTTGATCTGACGGTCGGCATCGGACGCGTTCATCTTGGCTCTCGGGCTGGGCTCCACTCCACGCACTCACACTCCACTACAAGGGCGACAACAACCCTCTCTACCTCTTTGTGCTTTTGAAGACCTTCGTTCGAAGAGATCTTCCAGTTCGGACTTAGTCGGGTGTTCGTAGTTTTACCCAATCCCTGTCGTCGTACTTAACCGACTACCTTTTCCGCCAATCGACAACGTTCAATTGAGCTTTTGACTTGAGGACAACAGCACATAGCCATAATGCTGAGGCTGAGGACGACGGTGAGCGCCTTTGCGGCGCGACGCGCGCGCCTGCTGTCCACGAACCCGAGCGTGGACGACAACGCGTTCGTGCGCAGCATCTCCGCGCAGCAGGCGGAGAAGGCGCTGGCGCGCGGCGCCGCCATCCGCGCGGAGCACGTGGCGGCCAAGAGCGACGGCGCCTTCCCCGCCGCCAGCCAGGGCGAGCGCCGCGTGGACGCGGACGAGGCCAACCGCAAGCGCGTGATCTACCGCAGCAAGCAGCGCGGCTGGCTGGAGGTGGACCTGCTGCTGGGGCGCTGGGCCAGCCAGAACGTCATGCAGCTCTCGCGCGACGAGCTGCAGCAGTACGAGGACATCCTGAACGAGGAGACCATCGACATCTTCAACTACATCTCCGGCAAGAGCCAAGTGCCCGCGCGCCTGGACACGCCCATGATGAAGAGGCTGCAGGACTTCTGCCTCACGTCGCCGCTGGGCAAGGCGTCGCTCGAGGGCTTCGCGCAGAACAAGAAGTTCATGAGCAACTAACTACCGGGGTTTTTTTGCTCTGTCGTAAACTACGACGTTTTTTTTTCTTAGATTTTTTGTTGTTGGTTTTTTTAGAATTGTGGTGGTGGGTGGATAAGCTGACTTGGGTTATTCAGCTGGACGACAGCGGTAGAAGGAAATGGTGTGGAGAGCCATGGCAAGGCAAACGACGAGCTGGCGGGACTCTTCTGGCAGCAGCAAGCGACTCTCTTGGAAGCGCACGAGTAGGCGGAGAGTGAGGTGGAAAGGGACGGGGAGCTTCATGTTGCGGTAAAGCACATTCTGGTTGTTGGTCGCGGGCATGATAAAGCCGAAGCCCTGCAACGTGTACTCACTGCCGTTGTACAAGTCTCCTCGCTCGGTGGTGCTGACAACCTCTTGGTACTGTTGATTTTCGGCTCGGGTCTGCACGTAGGAAGTGATCGAGCTATCCAGAGTCTCCATTTGGCTCGCTAGTAGACCGACCAGCTCGACCAGTTCAGTTTCAGCAAATTTGTCCAGCATGGGGACGCTGTGGTTGAGCTGCATGGAAATTTTCGTGTCGTGGTTGGTGTCTGCGTAGTACGAGACCATCTCGTCCAGGACTGGCACTCGCTCGTTCATTAGGTTTTCGAATACGTGCAGTGGGGTTGGATCGCCATTTATCGACTGGTTCACAGCTCCCAACACTGCGTCGGCGAACTCGTCCACATCGAGGTCGTGATTTGAGTACCAGACGGTGGAAGGGCCCTGCAGACCGTGAGCAAGTGCTCTCCTCTCGGCTTCGAAGGCCACTTTAGTCATCGTCAGTAGCGCCTCCATTCGCATTGCTCGCTTCGTGACTGGATCCACGCTCGTGTTAGCAAACTCTGTAAACAGCGTCAGTGTTGTCAATGAAGGCGTGTACACGGTAACACCTGACTGCATCCAGCACGGCCTCTCCACCATACACACCGATGCGTTTTCCTCACGAAAACGCTTGTCACGAGCAACCATCCAATTGTCCACCGAAGGATAACCGTAAAACTGAGTGAGTGCAGCATACACTCCACTTCTTGAAGAGAAATCCGTCAAATTGCCAGCACTATCACCATTATCAGCGATAGTTTTATTCAACGAGAAATCGTCAGCAGGTTCGACATCACTCAAGTCAGTTGACGTGCCAGTAGCGTTGGTTTTGATCGCAGACGAGACGTTACGATCTCCAGTGCTCGTTTGCGATGTCCGAAGAAAAACTGATAGAGGCGGGAAAATCGAGTGTGTCGCATTCGAGCGGGGAGTGAAGCGAGGAATGCCAGTCTCGAAGTGGAATTCCTGGAGCAGTAGTTTGATTTGCTCAAGTGCTTGAATATCACGGGGATTCATTGCGCTTTCGTTCAGACTTCCGTCGTGTGTTATGTTTCTTGGAATGGAGGATATCTCATCATCTAGTTTATAGAGCTGCCGCAACTTTGTGTCTTCGGAAGCAGCACAACTTGATGAGCACGAGTCTAGCGTGAGTGTCTGCATGAGCTGCGCTGTAATGCTTCGTATCAGATTGAGTCGCGGGGACCACAGCCACGGATAACTGTCGGCAGGGAGCGTTGGCGGGGGCAAATTGTCGTCGCGGGTGTAATACTGGTCCGAGTAGCCTTCGTACGGAGCAAAAGCTGCAGTATATGTTGCGTACAACTGCGCTCGTTTGCTTGCTCCATCATAGGTATACCGCAAAGTCGTGTTTGGTCGAAACTCTTCATCTTCCGCCTTGATGATCGCATCTATTGGCAGTGAGAGATTGAATTCTCGTACCATCTCGCTGGCATTCATCATTTCGAGACGTTTAGCAAACATCTCGTCTTCAAAATACCCCACGTAATGACTCTGGATGAGATTCCACGCAACATTCCCCAGAGACTTCAACAGTGGTAGCGCCAAATTGTCCGTGAGAAACATCCTCATCGCCTTGTTTCGACGCCGACGAACTTTGGTAGACCTCACCGACTTCCCGTAGTCCATAGGAGACACGAGATTGTACATCAACAGCCGCGGTATATCCTTCTTTAAGGTGTGTCGACCTTGAGTCGACAGTACCCACTTGGAAATCCAAGGCGTCTGGGCTTCAACTGCACTACGATAGTCAGCAAAACTGTTGGGAGTCGAGTCGTTGTTCGCAGGCTCAACTTTTCCGTCAGAGCGACGCTTCCACTGAGGCTGGTGCGAGTGCGGGTGATCTTCGTTCCAGTAATCGTCCGTATTCAGAGTCCTCTGTGTAGGCACCGCCGACATTGCATCCGCGAGGGTCACCCTCGCGACTGATGCTAGTACCAACACCAGAATGGCTGCCATATTGACCACTCCAGCGCCCATCGTCTCAAAGAAGCTTTGAAGAATCTGCAAAACAAATAAGAAAATACAGTTGTCGGGATACGTATTTTGGCTTTGGAATTGTCGGCTCTTATTAGTGCAAGGAGACGTGCCGTGCCACGGAGCTCGAGAACAAGTTGCCGGGTGCTCTCCTAAGCAACAATGAAGGAACACTGGAAAAAAATTGGCCGCCTCAATCAGATCAATTTTGGCTTGTAGACACCCGTAGTCAAATAGCTTCCACGTAGTATCTTGAGTTCCCAGCTTGGATGCTGTCGGCATTCTTCACAGTCCAAAAAACCGACTGAGAGGCTAGCATATATAACAAACCGCAACAAGTACAAGCCGAGCATCCTTGATCAGATCGATAATTGTTGCTGTAACGTCCCCGCCCGTCTTGCCCAGCGACCGGATCAGCTCGGCCGCCACACCCGTCTCCTTCTCGCCGTCGTCGTAGTCGATGTCGTACGTGCGGTTCAGGCGGCAGCGAGAGATCACGCCCGGGTAGAACTTGCTCTTGCCCTTGTACTGGGCCTCCACCTTCTCGCCCTCTTTGAACTTCTTGGCCTTCGGGCCGACGTCGCTGTCGTCGCCACCCTTCTTGCCCAGCGACCAAAGGTAACTCGGTTCTCTAAAAAAAATCAAAGTTGAAGTGATTTGTACCAAAAAAAGCGGTACCAAATCCACCGTTCTCCCTGCCGAATACCGGTAAGCTTAGGATAGAAACACCTACCAGCATGTCGACGAGCCACGGCAAGCCCCCAGTGGGCTTGGAGTGCATGGCGACGATGGACGACATCACGGAGGAGGAGGGAAACTACTGCGAGTTCCAGACGGCGCCCAGCGGCTTGTGGCACCCGGCGCTCTTCTGCGCGGACGTGGTGGAGCAGCTCATAGCCTCGCAGTTCCACACGTTCATGAAGAAGGTGCAGGAGGCGGACTGCAAGGCGGAGCTGCGTCGTCTGGTGGCCAAGGGGCCTCCCGTCTGGCTGGAGGACAAGCACGCGCTGCCGCTGCCCGAGGGGGACACGCACATCGTTCAGGTTTGGCTCGCCAAGGACGGCCAGGAGCGCAGCGCCAAGCTGGACGGGGCTCTGGAGGGAGAAGCCCGCGAGTTGCTGTGGGAAGAGCTGCGACAGCTCATGAACGCGATGGAGGAGGACAAGGAGGAGGTTCGGTGAAGAAGCGTTGGGTGTTAGAGCCACAAGTCGATGGGGTCTGGGATAATCACAATACCATAGACTCCCAGTGTTTTTACGAGCTGGCTCCTGGTTGGGGTTGAGATCCGGGAAGTTCCGGGATATCTCGCCGCACGAATAACGTGTCGGGTTGAACGCCTCAACACCTCAACACCCCGACTTGTGAGGCTCTGTGCTGTAAGATCAGATCGTGGTAGATACGCCCGACTTGGCAGTTGGATCACGCCTTTTTGCTGCTGTAAGCTTAAGGTCACAGCGACGCCATCAGGCAATTTGCCTGATGGCCTGAGGCAAATACTGGAGCCTTAAGTCTACGGGCTGCTACGTGCAGGCCGGCCGAATGAGACGAGCGGCTCCCGTGGTTTGAGACCGAAGTTTTCGTCCGGCCTTTGATGCTTCGCGAATTGACTCGCTGAATAGTACATGTACTGAGGCGGGGCGAGACGACAGACCGCAGTCGTTGCAGCAGCTAAGAGCCAATCGGCTAGCACAGCCCTTGTAATACAGGCTGTATCCCAACTAACGCACACACCTTCTCCTTTTGTCCTTCACACCACGTCGCTGCTTCGTTCTTTACGCCTCTTCAAGCCCAATCGATACCGCCACGGATGCCTTGGCCGCCGTCAGCGTCGCCCTCCTTTTATCTCCCCGGCGCCGTTCGTCAGCCGGTTCCGACGATGCGCCGCGTGTCTTCGCCCCCGCCGCCGCAGTTTAACATTGGCAGCGAAGACACGGGCGTGGGCACTTCAACGAGCTGCTGGTCTATTAAACCGCGCCGTCCTTCACGCCCCAGCATTGCTGGCCACACCTCGGGGTGCGGTCACCGTATCCTCGCCACCCGTGCTCGCGGGAGTATGGCGTCAGTGCAGCGGCGAAGGCTACGACAGCGACGCTCTCTCCACTGGATCAGCGATGCCATCGTTCTCGTCCACGCAAGCTGCCTCAGTGCGATGATGACATGCTGAAGCGGAGCCATGTCAGAAAAAAGAACGTCGCCGAGGTTTTTTCCGCCAATCGCCGTGCATAATACACTCGCTGCGTCCTCCTATTGGTCTAGGATCCGTAGAGCGCGCAAATAACGGCCAACCGGAGCGGTGCACTAAAACCTCCGTGATGGCTGGTCTTCAGCGACCGGGCAGAGCAACAACACGTGCGGCCGTCCTCAGTCGGCGCGGCTGTAGTGAATCTCGGTCCGCCGCTCCACGCCCCGCTCTCTGGGCGCCACTATGGCCGCAGCCTGACATCATCGCGTTTTGCGTCGAAACGTCACTTGGTGCCCGGTATACAAACGTCAAGTGTAAAGTCGATGACATCATCGCGCAAGTACGTCAGTCAGTGCGCATAGAAAGGCCGACACAACCTCCACCCCTCGCCATGAGGCTCACGCTGTGTGTACATGATCCGGTTGATAGATAGGCTGCCATTCCGAGATTTCCAGTCGACTGCGCACACTGCTCCGCCGTCCACAGCAGCCATGATGTCGCTGTCGAAGTTCAAGAAGGAGGCCAACTGGTTCATGGTCTACTACCTGACGGTGGTGCACCTGGGCGCGATCGAGGGCCTGCGCCGCCTGTTCCAGTGCAAGCTCGAGACGTTCCCGCTGTTCGTGTTCATCTACTACCTGTCGGGCCTGGGCATCACCATGGGCGCGCACCGCCTGTGGGCGCACCGCAGCTACAAGGCGCACGGCATCGTGCGCTTCTTCCTCATGCTGTGCAACTGCATGGCCAACCAGGGCACCATCTTCCACTGGAGCCGCGACCACCGCGTGCACCACAAGTACTCGGACACGGTGGCCGACCCGCACGACTCGGGCCGCGGCTTCTTCTTCGCGCACATGGGCTGGTTGCTGGTCAAGAAGGACCCGCGCGTGCTCGAGGCCGGCACCAAGCTCAACTACGACGACCTGTGGGCCGACTGGACCGTCGTCATCCAGGAGAAGCTCAACCCGTGGGGGCAACTATTTATGTGCTTCGTCTTCCCCACGCTCGTGGGCGTGCAGGTGGTGGGCGAGGACTGGAAGAACGCGCTGTTCATCCTCGGCTTCCTGCGCTACGTGGCCGTGCTGCACGCGACGTGGCTCGTCAACAGCGCCGCGCACTTCTACGGCTACCAGACCTACGACAACATCCCGCCGCGCGAGAACTGGTTCGTGTCCGTCGGGGCCATCGGTGAGGGCTGGCACAACTGGCACCACAAGTTCCCGTACGACTACGCCACGAGCGAGTTCGGCGCCACGGCGCAGTTCAACCCGACCAAGCTCACCATCGACTTCATGGCGCTGCTCGGACTGGTCACGGACCGCAAGCGCGCCACGGACATTTGGGCCAAGATCAAGGACTCCAAGTCCAGCGGCGCCAAGTTCCAGGACCCCAACGGCGACGACCCCACCCAGGCCTTCTCGGAACTCAAGGCCAAGGCCAATTAAACGCGCTCAGTCAGTATGTTTTGGACGTCCTTGGAGCCCCCACCGGCTGCTACAGTAGTCAAGTGAGGAGCTCAGGAAGAAGAATCTATTCGCTAACAAGCTTACCTTATTGATCATCGAAGTGTTCTGCTGTGCTCAACTTGTGTCACTTTTAGCAGGTCTCACCTATCCTGATACTACCTAATTTTAGGACTTGACCTCTTTACTTGGATGTGGTGCAGCACTGCGTCCACGGTATTGCTAGTGCACCATCGAAGTCATGACTGACGATGAGGTTGCAAGCGCCAAGGAACTTGAGAATCGCGAGCAGCTTGAACGTGTTAATGAAAGCGGACCTCAGGACGACGGGGGAGACCTCACGATTCAAGTACCACAACCGATGGAGAAGCTGGCGGCGTTCGCGGTGCAGTTGATGGAGGAATTCCTCAATCAGCACAAGCTGCAAGACACGGTGAAGGCGCTGCAAGCGGAGCTCGAGCGGAAGGGGGTCCCACGACCTGGTGACCAGCTCTGGTTTGAGATGCACAATAGCTGCAAAGTCGCCATTGCGCGAGGAAGTTCGACCACGAGCAGCAGTTCATGTACATTAGAGAAACTCCTGGCGTTCTGCGTATCTCCGAAAGCGGCTCTCGCTTTGGATGTCATCGTCCCATCCGTCACCTTGTGCCTCACGTCACCGCAGCCCAACAGCATCTCCAAGCTCAAGCAGACGTCGTTTTCGCTTCGACAGGCATACAGTCAAATGCTCTCCCCGGTGGTCCGACCAAGTCAGCGACACAAGCAGCCGGGAACACCCGTCGAAGGAACTGCGCGACGGTCTAAGACGGACACAGCAACGTCCGACAACAAGAGAGAGTCTTTAACCCGCGGAGATGAAGTCGTTCTTGAACAGACCGAGCCTCGCTCGCGACTGCCTTCGTCTGCTGCGTTGGGTCCGATAGAAATTCAGCAGCAAAGTGCGACGTCTTTCAAGAAGCGGAAGGCCAAGAAGAAGCGCGGCCATGGATCAGGCAGCGACAGCAACAACAAAGTTGTTTCTCAACCTCACCGTCATCCTTCCAGGACCGAGAGCTCGATGGTGATGGCGTACGACGAACAGATCAAGCGCGACTTGTCTAGCGGACGCCTATTAGCACGTGAACTTCGTATTCTCCGCGCAGAACACGCCAAGTGCGATACGCTGCGTCGAGGCACTGCGTCGTATGAAGCAGCACTAGCACGATCCGATCCGTACGCCAAAGAGCTTGTTCGAGAACGCTACGGCTTCATCCACCGAGTGGACTGCGCCTTGTGCACCTTCCCCTTCCTGCCTGTGAACCTGCCGCACCGAGTGTCGTTCAAGTGCATCATGGACCTGCATGAGTTCTGGGGCTTCACGCCGCCTCAACGCGAAGTCGCAGCTCGGTATCGACCGCCACTTTGCTACGACGCGGTTCGCGTCTGTCGGATGTGTGGGCCGATCCTCTTCCAGCACACCACAGCCACGCCCAACGTGTACGACGAGCAGCTCAGTCCGACAATGCCTCGCGCCAGCTCACTGAGCGCCCTCACAACCACCAGCAAAGTGTCTCCGAAGACGAAAGCTCGAGCTGCGATCATCGACGCTGAAAGCGACGAGCGTCGGACGTTCTGCTCCGACCCTTACGCTTTACCACCATTATTCGGCGATGAGGTAGTCGAAGACGGCGAAAGCTTCGGGGTCGAAGAAGTGACGTACGAAGTTCGAGGCAATGGCGCGGGTGCAGTGCAGGAATTTCCTGCGAAGGCGATTGTGTACTCCCAGCAACAGACCGACACTGTAGCGTTCATGAGCTCCAAGGAATGGGAAGTCATCAACCCTCAGCGCAGTAACATTCGCAAAGTCATGGAGAGCACAGTCAAAGGGTCATAAAGAATGAATAAACAAGGAATTAAGTCTAGAGATGGATGGAAACCGAAGCATTGCATTGACATTAGACCTTCTCATGCACGAAGCTGCACACCAGTCGGCTCAACGACAGACAACGCCTACTGGAGACTACCATGAGCACGAGACGCCTAAGCGCTGTCCTCGCCCTGGAACTGGTAGGTCACGTGGCACTTGCCGCAGTAGTGACGGTCGAAGTGGGTGGCCATGAACACACCGGCACCGCACTGGGGCGACGGGCACTCCTTCTTCAGGCGCTGGATCTTTCCGTTGTCGTCCACCTTGTAGTACTTGAGCACGGCGAGTTTGACCTTGCGGTGCTTGTGCTTGATCTTCTTAGGCTTGGTGTACACTTTTTTCTTACGCTTCTTGCCACCACCGCGCAGACGAAGCACCAGGTGCAGCGTGCTCTCCTTCTGGATGTTGTAGTCCGAAAGGGTGCGGCCGTCCTCCAGCTGCTTGCCGGCGAAGATCAGGCGCTGCTGGTCAGGGGGGATTCCTGCAAAATTCACGGTTGAAATATCAGATTGGAGTCCAAAATCCAACGTTAGGCACAATATCTTGTTGACGTACCCTCCTTGTCCTGAATTTTCTGCTTGACATTGTCAATGCTGTCCGACGGCTCCACGTCGAGCGTGATGGTCTTGCCCGTGAGGGTCTTGACGAAAATCTGCATCTTCTGTGGTGAGTCACAACGACGCGCGTTAGTCCCTCACAGGTCTGGAATTGCCCTACCGCATCGGTCCTTCCAACGTCTCCCAAGACGAGAGGCGCAGTAGAAAATAGTCCACCAACTGCAACGCCATTTCCACCAATAAAAAGAGCACAAAGGAAATTGATCCTTCGCAGCACAATCCTCCACGTCCTCCCATTGGTTGTCCTGAGCTGCAGCTAGTTGACCGTATCTCTTGCTCCTCCCCCTTGCGATTGGCTGATATCGGACCGACGCGGCTTGGGCAAGTAACCATGCATCATACGAATACCTACGGATCAGGAGCCAGCTTGGAGCCACGAGTGAGACTCCGAGCCGACCCCCAATCCGATCCTTGATACACGCAGGACGCGGATGATTTCTTGCAAGCGACGGCTGCCCCCGAGGCGGAGGGAGCAACCCACCCAGAGGCTTTCACGGTCTGGTCGTCAAAGGCAGCGCGTCGCTTGGTCCGAAAGCGCCGGCGTCGGGAGCGAGGGGGGAATCGAGGATCGGGATCCGCAGGTCGTTCTTGGGGTTGGTCATCGAAGCCACATACCGTCAGGAGGTTTCCAAATCCAAACTGTCGACGCTGGAGCTACTCGCACCGGCGAAGCTCCTGGCAGCCAATCGATTTTGAAGTCACTCAAGCGAGGAGTGACTTCCAAAGGCGCCGGTTGGTGGAAAAAGTTGCGCGAGGACCATTGGACGAAAAGACGTGGATACTTAACGCGATTTTCATTAAGTGTACATCTCAGCGAAGTTGAAGTGGAGTGATATGCATTCATTTCATGGAGCCAAGTCTTGCTATCAAGCACTGCAATCACAGTGCACAAATGTTTTGAGCCGATATGTTGGGGGCTTGCCAGACACCTCCTGCTGTGTTCAGCATTCAGGCTTAAAGTACAGGCGAGTTTCAATTTTAGCAAGTTTTATGTATTGGTGAGCAAAACGTGGAAGTTGCTGTGTCGGACGGACGCTATTTCGAGGCAGCAGTCGATCTGATCTATCTATCTCTGCGTGTTATTGATCTCGAGACGTGGCGGCATTGACGGACGGCCATCATGGGCACGCTCGAGGTATTCTCGCGCGCCTACTGCGCGGGCAGGAACTCGTGCGTCCTCGTGGATGCGTGGCTGGAGCTCTTCCTGTGTGTTTGCTGCGTCTTGGTGGTGTGTGAGCTGCTGCTTGTTTCGCGTTGCTGCTGGCTGTGTGGGCGACGGAGTCGCGGCAACGACGCGAACGACACTCGCAATAACTCACTCGTGCACCGAGTGCTGACTGGAACAAGTCGCGGCATCGCGTGGCGCGTGCGTCGACTGCTGCGTAAATGCGGCATCCGAGTGGCCGGACGAACGTCGCCTCTTCCTCTGGCGGTCATCAAGAAAGACGCCACTGCCGCGCGCATCCAAGGCCACAAGAACTCGCCACAGCAAGGCGAAGCTTTCATCCTCCAGACACAGCGTATGATGCGCTTGGATTTCGCAGCGCAGTCAACCGAGGACGACGGGACAAATGGGCATCAGATTCCACCGCTTGTGTTCCCAGAGGATGATGACACCGTGGCACCCTCTGCGGGTCTCGAGAAACCAGCCTTCGTCCGTGCTGGCTCCGTGGTGGTGAAAAAGAGAGACCCGAGCAAGCACATGCTCTCAACTCAAATGACCAGACAACGCTCGAAAAGCGCCATGAATCCGCCAAAGACGACAATGAGTGACAAAGTCCGAGCCGTCTCGATATCCGTCGCGCGCAGCTCGCGCAACATCCTGGCGGCTGCAGGGGTTGGCTCTCCCAAAGGGATGAAAGTGAGCGGAAGTCGCACAGACTCGACAGACTCGCTGTCCTCCGAACGCTCCCGCTCCAACTCGTTCAGGAAGAAGTTCCAGTTCTTCAAAAAGCGACTGCCGGCTCGTGAGAACTCCCAAGCGCTGTTTTTCAACGAGCCTTCGTACGCGACCAAGAAGGGCATGGCAGAACGGTCACCGGAGGACAGAGCGGAGAACGAGCGACGCGCCAGCATGCAGCTTCGAGATAAACGGCGAGTCAGTGTCGGCGCCAGTTCACACGTGCAATTTGAGGTCGGTGGAGACCAGGCCTCCGTGTACGAGGTCAAACTCCGCGAAGTGAATCTCGTCAAACGGTTAGCTTCCGGTCCGTTGAGTGAGGTGTACGCAGCTATTTGGCGAGACACAAAGGTTGGCGTGAAGCTTCTGATGCCGCGGGAGGGGGTCGTGGACAACTTGGAGGAGGCGGTGAAGAACTTCCGACGAGAAATTTGGGTCATGAACGCGCTCAAGCACCCGAACATCGTCAAGCTGCTCGGTGCAAGCCTCACGCACAGTTGCTATGTGCTCATAATGGAGTACATGCCCAATGGTTCACTGTACGATTATCTGCGCGACGCTGCCAACTTTTTCCCACATCAACTCGTGGTCACCAGCGCCTTCGATATCGCCGCAGGAATGGCCCACACCCACGCGTGTGACGTCTTGCAACGGGATCTCAAGTCCAAGAACTGCTTACTGTCCGAGAACCTCGTCGTCAAAGTGTCCGACTTTGGGCTCGCGCGCTTCCGGAGTGTTCAATACGGCGCGTACACGTGGGTGGGCACGCCGTTCTGGGCGGCACCTGAAGTGATCCGACACGAGCCGTACGACGAGAAAGCGGACGTGTACTCGTACGCCATCGTGCTCTGGGAACTGGTGGAGCGTAAGGACCCGTACGACAACCTCAACGCGTTCCAAGTCCCGCTCCAAGTGGCAAACGAGGGTCTGCGGCCGGCTGACTTTACGAGACCAGCACCTCTGGGGCTCGAGCAGCTCATGCGGCAGTGCTGGGATGCCGATCCCGAGCAGCGTCCGTCGTTCGCCGACATTTCGCTGACTCTGAGCACGTGGTTGCGGACCAAAAGCGGCGAAGGTGACGACTCTCGAGTCAAGAGCGTCGTGGAAAACGACGGCAGTGTCGACCTGTCGGCTCACATCCAGCGCGGACAAATTGCGGCCACGCAAGCCGAACTTCACCGCTTCGCCGAGTCTCACGACGCGAACGCCAAAGTGATTCCAATCACGCTGTCTTCTCTCCGCAAAGGATTGTCCACTTCAAGACTCCAGCGTAAGAGGACGTCCAAGCAAGAAATGACTGCGAGCGAGATCGAAGAGGTCCGCATCAACAGCACACTTGGAATCCCAGGGCTGGAAGAGTACGGTGGCTCGGGTGGTCGAGTCCATTCGCACAACTCCAGCGGCACTTGGAGCCCCCGAGTCAGGAGAAGCAACCCACCGCTACTTGACCCCAACCAGCTAGAGCCGAGCGTGAACGAGCTGCGTGAAGAACAAACGGATGAGCAAAAGGAGGAGCCAACAAATGACGAACTGCTCAAGGAAACAGCAGAGGACGAACCTGGTGATGCTTGAGTCGAAGCGAACTTGGAATTTTTTGGTCCGACAGGAAGCGGACGGTGTGTTGATAGTCGATTTCTGACAAGCGCGAAGCGAACGAGCAAAGCGCTCGGGTAAGTGGCAAAGAACGTATTTATTGCTTGCTGTACATGCGTAGCTTCAATTTCATTCGACATCTTGAAAGCATTTGAACAATTTGGTACAATATCCACATCACCAGGTCCCGAGCTGCTTGCGTAGTGCTCACTTGAATCTGCGATAGATAACCGCATCCGGTAGGAGCAGCGCCGACCCGCCGGTTGAAGAGCAGGTTGACACAGCTCGAGCGTCGCTGGGGGGCTCCGATTGCGGCTCCGACAGCACGTTCGACTCCTGCGAAGTTGGCGGCTGGGGCACCGCCGACTTGCCGCCGTAGCTGCTGAACGATAGCGCACTTGCCATGCTGCGGCTGCTGTTGGTGTGGAGCAGGTAGTTCTGCAGCAAGCGCTGGTAGTATTCGTCGTCAAGCGGGGGCGACGTTTCTTGGGCTTTCTTCACCAGGGCCGATTGGCGCGGCAGCCAGAAGCTGCTCTGGTTCTGGAAAACTCTTGATCCACGACGTTCCTGTCCCTGCGTAGGAACACCAGCTCGTTGGAGAAAACTTTGGTTGTTGTGTGTGAGCAGGCTGTTCCCAGAGGGGTATCGTCCGAGAAAGTTGTTGGTCGACGAAGTCGCCAAGTCCGCGGACGTGAAGGACCGAAGCGAAGTCCCCGCGTTTGACGAAGACACCCCCGAAATGACGGAGCCGGTACCCCCACGACGAACCTGGTAGTGCTCCAGCACCTCGAGCATTGTGTTCGCGGTGTCTTCAGCTTCACCATCCTCAACCTCCTGACCGGTTATCTCCGGCTGCGACTGCAGGAACGCCCGCTTCTTCGGCCGAGCGTTCAGGCTCAGTCGGTGCTGCTGGTGCTTCTCTGACTCTCGCGACGATAGCACCGAAATGGAGGACATCTCTGCAGCAGCAAGCAGTCGTTCCGCGCGTTCCGAGACTGTCGGTTGCTGCTGTGGAACGGAGCCATCGGTAATCGACGACGCTGTCATCGTCGGGCGGAAGAAGGTCGGCGCACGTTTGCGCTTCTTGGCCAGACGCTTGATCAGTCGAGCGTTCATGGTAGCGCCGGACGGAATCACTGCGCACACACAAGCGAGACAAAACGTCTCGGTGCACAGCCCTGAGCTCTGCCCCGCTGCAGCATTGTTCGAGTGGTAGTGAGCGCAGAAGATCGGCTTGGTCACGCGGCACGTGCGGCAGCACGGCTTCCAGCAGCCGCGGCAATTCCGCGGGGCGTCCCAGAAGAACAGCGAGCGCGCGCACACTCCGCAGCGCTGTCTGGAGCTCGAATGGTCTGCACCTGTACCAGCTTGCCTCTGGCCAACCAAGAGCAGCGACAAGTTCTTCGCCTGGCCGCTCTGCACCGTGTTCGCCATGGACGTCAGCCACTCGGCGATGCAGTTGTCTCCGAGCAGCGGCGGCAAGCGGCCACTGGCGTTGAATTGGCCGTGGGCGAACATGGCCACACGGTCGTCACCTACGCGCTTGAACACAATAGCGAGCGAGATAAACCCGCGCACAACATTCCCCGAGCCGAATCCAGCCGAGCTGGCGCTGCGCGTGCGGTTCTGATGTCCCTGACTAAGTGGCGGCCACGTGGCTCCCGTGGCCGCGTACGTATCAAAGCTGCTGGAGACGTCATCTGCCAAAGGGTCAATGGAATGCAGCACCATGTAGCCCACGTCTTCTCCCAGCTCGTCCCTGAACAGGTCCATCTTCTTGAAGCACAGGAAGTCTCGGTGTCTGCAGAAGCCCATTCCCGGCAGCTTGAGCGCTGTCCACACGATGCCTGAGAACTGGAAGGGCTTCGTCTCCGTGCTGCTCTTGTCCACCTGCAGCACTCTGGCGTCCAGCGAGCGCGAGCTCAGCAGCATCTGCAGCACGCGCGCGGTGCGCGTCGAGTCCGCGTAGAGGCCGTTCATGACGTCCCCCAGCGAGCCGTGCACGGTGCCGATGGCCTGCACGGTGGAGGTGCGTTGCTGCCGCGTCTTGAGGCGGTAGACGCGGATGTCGCTGCTCTCGCGCAGCAGCTTCCACTGACGCGCTTCCACAGCGGCCAGTCGACCGGCCGGAGCCGACACACTCAGAGGCGAGCGGCTGAGTCGAAGACGCGAGCGACGCTCGCGTTCCTGCCGCTCCCGGAGGAGCCGCAGCGTGGCGTGCAGCCGCCGGTCGCTCTGCTGGTGGTAGCGCCGCAGCCGCGCGGAGGTCACATCGTTGAGCGAGTGGCGGAACGGGTCCAGGGCGGCACCCTCGTCGTCCATCTCCATCGTTAAGGTGGACAAGAGCCCATTGCTCAGTGGGGGCCTTTGCCACACGTCCGCCATGGGGTGTGCAATGCTGCTCGACGGACGCAAATTCGGTTGTGAGTGAGCCAAGAGAGCCCGTCCGTCTACTCGTCGTGAAAATCGAAGGACTTTGACTGGACTTGACTATGGTGCTGGTGAGACCATGTTCAGGACGTATCGCAGGTGGGGTATCTTTTGCTTCAGCGCAGGCTGCATAGGCGGGCCTTGGCTTGGCTTTCGATCGCCGGCATTCGTCTCCAGTAGCGTACGGTGAGGCAGAGAGCCGCTTTCTTATTCACCTGAAGGGCAGTGTCCACTGCGAGGACAAACTCGAGTGGGCTCCACTGCGCTCTCTTGAATGGGATCTCATGCCATGAACTTGCATTGGATGTGGCTGGTGCTTCTTGAGGCTACATGTAAATTTTGGCGGGGAAGTCGTACCGTACCCATCTTTGAGGCATCCGCGGCGCTGGATTGCAAAGCCCAAGGCAGGCAGACGCGAAAGCGAGCGAGGCTGGTCTCGGACTCTGCCGTTGTTGGCCTTTCAAGGACGATGCAGCCCGGTGGCTTGATGCAGTTCTCCTCCCCCGGCTCTCCGCTCGGAGCTCGAGCTCTGTTTGTCCGCAGCTCGTTTGACAAGATCTGCTATTTCATCGATTTGTACCGACTTCAAAGCACCAGCTACAGTACATGCACTGCTACATACTACAAGGCGATGCAAGGCTGTGACGGCGGTGGCTGCAGCAGCAGCATTATCGACTCGGACTTGACTGTGCAAACGTGCATTTCGACGTTTGATCTTCAAACCCATTTTCTCAGCGCGGCTCATCTGCTGTCATCTCGTTGTGAGCTTTCGCGTCGGGCGTGGTGCCTCTGCCAACTTGGCAGCTCCAAGCAGGAAAGCAAGCACGCAAGCGCATGGGTGGCGTGAAGAGCAGCACTTAGCCCAGCGCAATCATGACCACGAGCACAAGTCGGTGGACTTTTGCGTCCCCCGAGATCTGCTCTGCCACGGTAGCCATCGCCTCTGCCGTCGCTGAACGGACGAGCTGGAGGCGGTTCAACACCACGTTATTGGAGCTATTGGAGCCCGGCAAGTTGCCGGGCTCCAATAGCTCCAATAACGGGCAAGCTCCGAGCATCGAAAACCGTCGGCAGTTGCGAGTGCGCACGCTGATTTGAGCTGATTCGCATCGACACCGGGTAACGGCTAACGTCGGCACCGCGCCGGCGCCTCAGCTGACGCCAAGCCAGCCCACCGGCACTTGGCTGCGCTCCAGATATTGCAGTGGTTGCTGCGGCGTGGGGCTCATCGGAGACCGTTTCAACGTCGGCGTTACACAGACCTGGACGCCGACTTTAACTGCGCCGTCGAAGCCGCGCATGAATTCAGTGAATTCAGCTCTGCTGGACTAATTGCTCGATGCACGTTATAAGGGATGCTGTCCACCAAAAAGTATCTTGGCGACTCGCTGCGTCGCTAATGCTCTTCTTTTCTCATGAAGGGGTATCACATGCTCGGAGAACTGTCCGAGCACCAGGGATGCCGAAAATCCATATAAGTATCGATTTTTCACCTCGACACCAAATAAGTAATTATTTATAGCACAACTATCGGCAGAAATAAATAATTGAAATGCCAATGGTAAGACAAATAGAATATTGATTGGTGAGCCACCGCATGCAGCAACCACCAGAGCCGGTAGCTGAACAGCATTAGACGTTGGCTCTTCACCTGGTGATCCAGTAAATTACTGGAATATACTCTAGGGTCAGATAAATTATTGTATCTTCTCGACAAAGGCAAAAATCAATTACCGTTTCCGCCAGTAAAATAATACTGATCGATATATTTATTTTTCGGCATCCCTGCCGAGCACAACATATCAGTGGGCTATCCGTGCCGGAGTCCGAATCGATTAGCTGCTGGCTATTAACGTGCCCAAACGCGTACCTAGCCAAAAATCGAGTTACAAGGGTTAACCCTCTCACTATTAATACCGCATTCCACAGCTGGATTCAACAAAAAAGGTTCAATTGGCCGAAAATATAGGAGCGTGTGGCACGTTGCGTCGAAAAGGCCCTGGTCCAGGTGATGTTTCACGACTCAGCTTGTTATTACAGTGTGATGCCTAGTCGTACAGCATGCCTGGTGATATCGGGCACCACGTAATGAAGGCAGTCGGGTCGATACCTGCAATACCCTGTGTAGCGTGGCTGATGAGTTCGGCTCGGCTCGGCTCGGCCTATTCAATTTGTTTGATTCGCTAGATTATATTATACTACTGTTTGTATGCTCTTTGTTGAAGTTGCATTGGACCAATAGGAGACGCAATCGCTGCCATGCATGAGGACGCCGGCATTTTTCGTCTGCAAATACATCGGAACACATACGTGGAAGCACAACCGCCAACAGCACTGCAAGTAAGCTAGCCTCAAACAAAACAACGATTGCATTGGATTCGATAGGATAGCTCCTTGCTCAAAACAAAATACAAACAGTAAACAAGACGTACGACTGGAGATAACCGCGGTGAGCTGACCCGGATCAGCACGCGTGTTCTGCAGCTCACCTCGAGTTGCCCCACTATATCTCAACGAAGTACGAGTAGAATACGACGGAACCACCCAATCACTCCACCGAGCGAAGCTGGCGGTACGCCTTCTGAGATGACGTGGCACGAGCAGACGCGCTCGCACTGGCGCTCGCCGTAGCACTCGCCGACGCACCACCCGTCGTGGCGCCGTTGCTGTTCGACACGGATGCCGTGTTCGACGTGCCATCTCCGTTCGTGGCGGAGACCGTCTTGGTCGAGTACGGGTTGTTCGCATTGGCGTTGGCATTCGCATTCGCAGCAGTGGGTGCGCCATTGACCACAGTCGTCGTCGCCGTCGCGGGGGCGCTGTTCACGACAGTAGCGGGGGCGCTGTTGTAGGCGGGCGCGTTGTAGACACCGGTGGGCGGGACGCCGTAACCAGGGGCGCCATAGCCGACGCCGGGCCAGCCCACACCGACGTGCGCACCGAGGCCCAGCACGTTGGCCCCGACGCCGACGCCGCCGTTGCCCAAACCGACGCCGACACTCGCGAGTCCAGGTACACCCACGCTGACGGCGGGACCCGCTCCGTAGCCGTAGCCGGGCGCGCCGAGCAAGCCGAAGGTCTCAGCGGCCTCTTTCTCTGCGTGCACACCGCTCGACACGGCCGCGGCTGCGATGCACAGGGCGAAGATCTTGCTGCTGTTGCTGAGGCTGAACATGGTTGATATGGTTTGAAGTTGGTAGCTTGGTTGGTAGGTAGGTAGGTAGTTGTAGTAGGGGAGCTTGGTCCGATGGAGTGCTTGTGAGAGAGCTGGCTCTGGCGGAGGGGGATCGAGCGGCTTGCTTCGATGGGTGTGGGCTCAAGAGAGTAGATTTGAGAATGAGCGAGTTACACGTAGTGATGCTGACAGCGTGCAGGCGGGCATGCAGGCAAGTTGACCGGCCGGCTGGCCGCGTGACTGACACAGACGTCAACCTCTCGCTTGGCCCTCGTACAGCTCAGACCAGCCGGCGGATCTCTCGCTGCTTTGCCAACCCATCGCTGGGCTCGTGATGACCAGGGTGAAGGTTGATGTCGGGGTAGTGGGGTCACCACGGTCAGAACCGTCAGACAGGTGCTCGGCTCAGCCAGCAAAGTGCTATCTAAACTCTATTCAATTTGTGATTTGAATCGCTAGATATTATACTAGTGTTTCTATGCTCTTTTTATACAAGTGTTTCTATGCTCTTTGTTGAAGTTGCATTGGACCAATAGGATATGAGGAGATTGCTAGCACCGCTTCGCTGCTATGGCAGGACGACGCCGGTAATTTGAAACTGCAAATCCGTGCTAGACCATGACCATATACACCAAAGCACAACGCCAACACGACTGCGAGTAAGCTAGTCTCAAACAAAACAACGATTGCATTGGATTCGATTGGATACCTCCTTGCTCAAAATACAAACACTAAACAAGATCTACGACTGGAGATAACCGCGGTGAGCCGACACGCGATGCTCCACAGCTCACCTCGTGTTACCTCACTACATCTCATCGAAGCCCGAGAAGAACGTGACTGACCACCCAATCAATTCACCGAGCGAAGCTGGCGGTACGCTTTCTGAGAGGACGTGGCACGAGCAGACGCACTCGCACTAGCGCTCGCCGTAGCACTCGCCGACGCACCACCCGTCGTGGCGCCGTTGCTGTTCGACACGGATGCCGTGTTCGACGTGCCATCTCCGTTCGTGGCGGAGACCGTCTTGGTCGAGTACGGGTTGTTCGCATTGGCGTTGGCATTCGCATTCGCAGCAGTGGGTGCGCCATTGACCACAGTCGTCGTCGCCGTCGCGGGGGCGCTGTTCACGACAGTAGCGGGGGCGCTGTTGTAGGCGGGCGCGTTGTAGACACCGGTGGGCGGGACGCCGTAACCAGGGGCGCCATAGCCGACGCCGGGCCAGCCCACACCGACGTGCGCACCGAGACCCAGCACGTTGGCCCCGACACCAACGCCGCCATTGCCCACACCGACGCCGACACTGGCGAGCCCAGGTACACCCACGCTGACGGCGGGACCCGCTCCGTAGCCGTAGCCGGGCGCGCCGAGCAAGCCGAAGGTCTCAGCGGCCTCTTTCTCTGCGTGCACACCGCTCGACACGGCCGCGGCTGCGATGCACAGGGCGAAGATCTTGCTGCTGTTGCTGAGGCTGAACATGGTTGATATGGTTTGAAGTTGGTAGCTTGGTTGGTAGGTAGGTAGGTAGTTGTAGTAGGGGAGCTTGGTCCGATGGAGTGCTTGTGAGAGAGCTGGCTCTGGCGGAGGGGGATCGAGCGGCTTGCTTCGATGGGTGTGGGCTCAAGAGAGTAGATTTGAGAATGAGCGAGTTACACGTAGTGATGCTGACAGCGTGCAGGCGGGCATGCAGGCAAGTTGACCGGCCGGCTGGCCGCGTGACTGACACAGACGTCAACCTCTCGCTTGGCCCTCGTACAGCTCAGACCAGCCGGCGGATCTCTCGCTGCTTTGCCAACCGATCGCTGGGCTCGTGATGACCAGGGTGAAGGTTGATGTCGGGGTAGTGGGGTCACCACGGTCAGAACCGTCAGACAGGTGATGGTGCATAGCGCTGACTGGCTTGAGTTGGGCTGACTGGTAGACGTGTGCATATATCTTCAGCGCAGTGTGCACACATGAGGGAGATGTTTGTAAAAGATCCGGAAGGGCCGTATGGGAATGTTGGCCGTCATTGGCCCCAACAACGACCTTTGGGTGGAGTCACGGCTCCATCTGGAGCAGTTGTCATGTTGGTCCCTACTCTCTACTCGTCTTGTTCGCCGACCAAACTCGTTTCCACGACTCAGCTTGCGTAGTAGAATGCGTCGTGGCTTAGTCATTCAGCATGCCTGTGATACTGGGCATCACGTGGTGAAGGTAGTCTGATCAATAACCTGTGTAGCGCGGGTGATAACGGTGCTACGGTGCCAGCTCAGCTCGGCGTGGCTCGGCTCAGCCAGCAAAGTGCTATCTAAACTCTATTCAATTTGTGATTTGAATCGCTAGATATTATACTAGTGTTTCTATGCTCTTTGTTGAAGTTGCATTGGACCAATAGGATATGAGGAGATTGCTAGCACCGCTTCGCTGCTATGGCAGGACGACGCCGGTAATTTGAAACTGCAAATCCGTGCTAGACCATGACCATATACACCAAAGCACAACGCCAACACGACTGCGAGTAAGCTAGTCTCAAACAAAACAACGATTGCATTGGATTCGATTGGATACCTCCTTGCTCAAAATACAAACACTAAACAAGATCTACGACTGGAGATAACCGCGGTGAGCCGACACGCGATGCTCCACAGCTCGCCTCGTGTTACCTCACTACATCTCATCGAAGCCCGAGAAGAACGTGACTGACCACCCAATCAATTCACCGAGCGAAGCTGGCGGTACGCTTTCTGAGAGGACGTGGCACGAGCAGACGCACTCGCACTAGCGCTCGCCGTAGCACTCGCCGACGCACCACCCGTCGTGACGCCATTGCCGTTCGACACGGATGCCGTGTTTGACGTACCATCTCCGTTCGTGGATGTGACCGTGTTGGTCGAGTACGGGGTGTTCGCATTGGCGTTGGCATTCGCAGCAGTGGATGCGCCATTGACCGCAGTCGTCGTCGTAGGGGCACTGTTCACGGCAGTAGCGGGGACGCTGTTGTAGGCGGGCGCGTTGTAGGCACCGGTGGACGGGACGCCGTAGCCAGGCGCGCCATAGCCGACGCCGGGTGCGCCCACACCAACGTGCGCACCGAGACCCAGTACGTTGGCCCCGACGCCGACGCCGCCGTTGCCCACACCGACGCCGACACTCGCGAGGCCTGGCACAGCGACGCTGACGGCGGGGCCGCCGCCGTAGCCGGGCGCGCCATACCCGAGGCCGGTGGCACCGAGCAAGCCACCGACCAAGCCGGGGACACCGAGCAAGCCGAGGGTCTCGGCGACCTCTTTCTCTGCACAAACACCGCTCGACACGGTCGCGGCGGCGACGCACAGGGCGAAGATCTTGCTGTGGTAGAGCGGGCTCTCAGAAATTACTCTCTGGGGCTCGGTCGACACACAAGAACGCACTTCACACACTGTACGCCGCGTGTGGTGCGTAGAATTCCCGGGGTCTTGACTAGCGTGATTTCTTGGGATGGAGTGGTCGGACTTCGTCGCAAGTGTCTTCAGCGGGTGACGTCTGCGTGGAAACCTTCACACGAACGTCGAGTCTTTCAAGTCGAAGCGCCTCTCCAATAGACGTGACTTCTTCTCCGAAGAGGGATGCTATACCTTGGTTGTTGTCTGGGACGACGCTATTCCTGCCCTTGCGGGACTTTGCTGCTATACCTGCCCTCGCGGGACTTTGTCGCTATACCTGCCCTCGCGGGACTTCGTTTAACGTGCCTTCCTGTCAGACACGGGTTGCTGGGGTTGAGACCACGACAAGCCCTCTCCAATCCACTGAAGCGAAGCGAAGAAACACTTGGTGTCCAAGAAGGTTTATTGCCTTGCCTATGCTCTCGGGCGCTAATTCGTGACTGATCCTACAATCTTCCTATCCTTTGCCCCTACTTCACCCCTACTTCAGGCTTACTTTTTGTACACTCATCCGTTGTCAGAGCGCGATCTCCCGTGCGTTTCTTGTCGTGTTGCGATCCTGTATCCGCTCGCGAGGATGCTCTCCTTGAAGTTCAACCTTGCTCATCACCCGTTGATTCGCTTGACTTCGAATCCCGTAAGTCGATTCTCGAACGTCGAGTGTCGAACGTCGAACGTCGACCATCGACTGCCGACTCCTGACCATCAACTTGGGTTTCACCGTACCTTCCCGGCTGGGTACGAATTCGTTACATGGGTACATCCGGTTCGGTGTAGCGAAGGTCGTCCGAAGTGGTCCATCCCGACCATTCCCGCTTCTATCCTGCCAAAGTTCCAGAAAGGCACTATACCACAGCCGCCCCCATCCGCGTGAAGCATACTCCCCAGGTAGGCTTCGCTGCTGATGTGTGTGACCTCTTGCGAGATCTCACGCTCGTTCTGATACGAGACCGAGTATCTCATTTCCGTATCTTCCCTCTGTTCAGCAACCCCCTTTCGTCGATGTCAGACCCCGAAGGCTCGTTGCCCGCGTCTACCGTGCCGCCATCGGCTCGTGCTCCGTCGTCTGCTGCTTCTCCGGCTACGTCTTCATCCACGGCGACCTCCCCAGTGGCGTCTGCGGCTTCGGCATCCGTTCGAGGAGTGCAGACTCCTCTTTCTGGGTCCTCTGGATCGTCCTCGGCTCCTTCGTCGACTGCAGTGGCTTCTGTCGTCACCTCTGCACCGGTGGATGCTCTCGTCGACTCCTCTGCAGCTTCTGCGGCTGCCCCAGCCGCTCCATTTGCTACTGTTCATCTGCCGGCGGCATCTGGCTCGCTGCTGGCTCCTGCTTCATCGTCGACAGCTTCCCCGATCGTCTCATCGTCTCCGGGGGCGCCTGTGGAGCCCTCCGCCGCTTCGACTGCCGTGACCACTTCCCTGGATCTGGATACTCCAGTCACCTCGTTGGCCATCGCTCCGTACTGCCGAGATTGCGCAGCTGGGCTTCTTCCGATCCCCGTTCCTGCTGTAGTTCATGCTTCAGCTGTGGGTGGCGCCCCGTTCGGCACTCTCTTGCGTAGCCGGATGCTTCAGGAGCTGGCGGCGGAGAATTACGCGCTCGCCGCGGCCAGTGAATCTTCGACGGCTCGGGCTTCGGCGTTAGTTGACCACGCCACTCAGCTTCATGCTGAACTCGCTCAAGCACGTGCCTCCCTCGATGCCTTACAAGACACAGCCCTGCAACTGCGCTCGGCGGTCGCGGAGGCCGAAACTTCCCGCGATCGATCGGCTGCGCAGTGGGTCCAAGAGAGAGGGACTCTACGAGCGGAGCTTGAGCAGCTGCGTAACGCTCTTCAGTCCGTCGGCACTCAACTGGCGAGCGCCCAAGCGTCGAGCGATGTAGCGTACCAGGATCTTGCTGCTGAGCTGCAAGCTGCTCAGACAAGGATTCGTGGGCTACGGGTGGAGCTTCGGGCTGCGCAGCAGAGTGCGGTGACTACAATGACTCTGCGTTACCCGCCCTTACCGGCGTCAACCTCCACTCCAGCTGCAGACTCTTCGAGTAGCGATTCAGCGATCGTTCCGGCTTCGTCGAGCGCAGGATTAACCGTTCAGCTTTCCAACCTGCGGCACGAGGTGGCTCGGGCACAAGAGAGCGAACGTCGAGCTCGAGAGGCTTCAAAGGTGTCGTCTCAACGTCGTGAGCAGGCTGAGCAGCGCCTTCTGGACGTCGAGAGCGAGAATCAGCGTCTACAGGCTGCGGTCTCGATGGAGACCATCCGCGGGGATGCTTACAAGGCGTCCTTTGACCGGAATGTCGAACAACGAACTCAAGACAACGTCGAAGCGTCAGAGGTGGTTGCTACGCTTGGTACGTTGTTTTCGTCGTCTCCTGTCCACTCTCAATGATTGAACGCTAATCTTGATGTTGCTTTCGATAGAGTCACAAGTTGAAGAGCGAAATCAACGTATTCAGGACCTTCAGCTCGTAGTGGACCGCCAGACGGCCGACCACGGCATCCTGTCCACCCGTGCTGACGAAAGTGAGGGACGCGTTGCTGAGCTGACAGCCGAGTTGATCACGGCCACTACTCAGCGTGACGAACAGGAGTCACGGCGTCTTCAAATCGAGGCCGACTTGGTGGCGGCTCGGGCTTCGCTCGCTGAACTTCAGCGCGATTGTTCTGCACTTCGCGAGGAGTTGGATCGTGCGCGCGGTCAGACACGCCAAGCCGTCCGCAACCGTGACGCCCTTCAGAGTACGCTGGATATCGTTCGTGGTGCTGTGTTGCCGCCAACCTCTATTCCTGTCATTCCGTCAATGGGTGGATCGACCGTCTACAAGCCTCCACTTCGTCGGAGAGCACTACGTATGAGTGCTCCTCCCATGGGCTCCGGTCCCGCATACACGCCTCTCGCGACCACTCCAACCACGCCTGTGTCATCTGCAGAAACGAGTGGTGGGGTTTCCACCTCTCACACGGGTCCCGTTACCTCGAAGCGACCAGCCCAAGTGTCTTCATCTGAGCGCCAGCGGAAGGTGCCCAAGAAGGCGGTCATCTCTTCGTCCGGGTCGTCGAAGCGACCTTCGTCGACTCCCTCGCAACTGGCTTCTCCATCAGGTGGGGACGACGGCAACGACGGCTCCTCCTCTTCCGACGATTCGGGCCACGACTCGGAGGGCGATCGGTCTTCACGCGGTAGTGGTCGGGCTTCGGGTGGAGACTCCGACCAGGACGAAGACGACTCGGAAGTTGGTGAGGAGAAACGTCCTGCGATGCAGGTCATAGCTCCTTTCTTCACGCCGGTGATGCCGCCTGTCGGGCCACTTTCAAGTTGGGGTTCAACTGACGTACATCCCTGGGACGGAAACCTCCTGATTAGCTTGTGTTTCTCGACGATCACCGTCGACGAACTGCGCACGATATTTCCGCCGCCGCTCAGCTCTGGCTGGATTCACCCGGTGAAGCCTCCTCGAGGCACGCCTGTCCCGTCGTATAACGAGGCGTTGGTGACCGACGTACAGGTCAGACGGTTATACTCGAAGAAACCGTGGTTGGTGCTCTGTCAGCTGCCAGACGCGTGGACATTCGCGTCCGACGATGCCGACTTCGTTTCGCTGATCCGGGTGTTTTCCTTTCACTTGAAGAAGTGGTGCCAAGTGTATTGGGAGTGCACCCACACTTTCCCTCTCGGGGAACACCCTTCGGCATTCTTGCTGGAACTCCAAGAAGACAAGTCTACTCGCAAGTCCCGCGCAAAGTTCAACTTTGAACAAACCGTACTTCCCGCCGTGATTCGTTTGATGCGTCATGGTCGGTGCGACATCGACGTTTTGCTGGACCCGATCTTCACACCATTCCCACCTACTCGTCATCGGACTAAGTGGTATCCCACCGGCACAGTGGATACTCTCGTCGACGGGTCACCGGACCCGGACTCGTTGTATCGTGCGTTGCAACGGGTGGATCATGCCGAACCGTGGAGACTTTACTTTCGCAACGCGCCTGCTGACCACCCCGCCCGCAGTCTGGATCGTCTCAAGGACAAGTTCGTTCCGGTCGTCGAGTGAGGCTCGGGTTCGTCATTCGCTCGGCATGTGCTAGCTGGGTTGTCGTAGCTAGTTCTTTCTCTTGTTTTAATCGTCATTAATTCCACGACACTTGCATTACACACATCGGCTTTCCAGTCTTGATCACCATCAATGCATACATGTAGTCCCCTCCTTCCCTCCGTTATACCAGCAGCCTCCCTGCTGGTACTTCAGCCATTGTTGACCCTAGGCCTCATCCTGGGTCACTCTTCCAACTGCCACCACAGCCATCCTGTGGTGTCTTCAACTTCCAATCCTGGCAGGGTCCTGTCCCCCACCATTCTCCTGCCTACTCGGCACTCGTCGGTTCGCTCGACTGCATCGCTTCGAATCGACTTTCTCCCGTCCTTCGTCGATTGAAGTCATAGATCAGCCCTCCGCAGTTCAAGTCGGCCTCGTCGACCCATGTCGTTTCCACGTAGCCCTTCCAGCGCACCAGATATTCCTTCAACGTTCGTCCGTACCTCGTTCGACGTCCGGATCGCACATCGAGGATAGCCTCAACTTCAAAGACATCCACCCCCAAAGCTGCAGGCGCCCAACTATCTTCTGGTAGCATCTCCTCATCAAAATCTAGGCGATCTTCCGGCGGCACTCTCAGGTCAATTGCAGGACGTGTTGGGAATTGTCGCACTGGCTTCAGCTTCGAAATGTGTACCACTGGGTACAGGTGGTACGGAGTACCAGCCACCTCCAATTTTACTGCGTAACTGGTAACCATCTCCTGCACCCTGAAGGGGCCATGCCACTGGTGCGCGAGCTTCTTCGCATACCCAGGCTTCACTTTGTCCAAGAACAACCAGACCTGCGTGCCCACCGCGATAGCATTCTCCGTCACCGTCTCGTTGTGAGCCTCTGCCCGTTCGGCGATCGCGTCTTTCAGCAGGTCCGCCGCCTGAGCCCGGGCGTGTAGGTAATGTTTCTGAATATGGAACCGCCATCGGCGTGGCTGCACGTCCTGACGCTGTGTGTTACCGACAGATAACGAGGCCTCGATCGTCGAACGTGGGTCCCAGCCGTGTACCAAGAAGAACGGAGTCTCCTTCCTCACACGGTCGTAAGCCGTATTCAACGAGTAAGTCAGCCTCTCGGCATATTCATCCCAGTCGCGTTGATGTTCGTCTTCGACGTACATCTTGATGGCTCGGGTGATCGTCTGTACCATACGCTCTGCGGACCCGTTCGCTTGTGGTCTGTAGGCAAGCGTCGCCCGCTGCCGTTGTCCCATGAGTTGGTTGAAGGCCCGGAAGAAGTCCGACATAAAGCCGGGCTCACGGTCGTGGCGAATCGCTTCGCTCGCGCCAAATCGACGAAAGACGCATTCTTCGTATGCTTCGGCTATTGTCTGCGCAGTCCTCGACGAATTGGCTTTGGCAACCACGAATCCCGTGAAGAGGTCAACCCAGATCAAGAGTTCAGTGTTGTCTTTGAACGACGGCGGCAATGATGGTATGTGGTCCATAGCGATCACTTGAAACGGATACGTCGGCACGATGTTGCCCGGTGACTCTCCCCTGATGGTAGGTCTTCCTTTCCCGGTTTCACAGTCGATACACTCACCCACATAACGTTGCACGCTTCTGTAGAGACTCGACCAATGGAAGTGTTGCCGCACTCTATGATAGGTGCGCCCAATTCCTTGGTGTCCACCCTCAAGACTCGAGTGATAATGATGCAGTATGTCGTCTCTCAGAGTTTCCGGGATGACGAGCTTCATTACTGCGCTTCGATCTTCGGCCGACTCGTCGCCTCTGGAGTGATAGAAGAGCAGACCATTCTCGTCCTCTTCATACTGTTGAGCCAGCTTACTGCAATTGCTTGCGTCACGCGAAGTCATGCCCGTCACATCACCCCTGAGGAATTTCTTCAAGTTGTGGATCCACGATTCTTCGTCTTGGGCTTCCCGGATACGCTCCATGCGGATTCGTTTTACGACCATCTCGTCTAGGACCTCGGGTGTTGAGTGTCGAGACGGGCTTTCAACCGGAGGAATCCCTTCAACCACCGATCGTTCAGCCTCCTGCCGTGCTCCAGACCTCGTCCTCACTGGGAGGACCTGAGCCTTTTCGTCGTTCGTAGGTTCGCCGGACGTCGGGTCGAGGAGTTCTCCCAGTCGGTTTAATGTAACGAGGTTCGCGAGAGTTTGCTCTTCGACGATCGGCATCCCCGCTTGTCGTTGCAACGCTTGTCCAGCGATCAGGTCTGCACTGGCATTCCAGTCTCGACGGACATGGAACAGCTCCACTTTCGGGAGTGCTTTCAACTGGTCCCAGCATTTCTTCCGGAGGAGTTGCAGTCCCAGCGCTTTACAGTCCATTTCGTTACGCAGTTGTCGAATCGCAAGGTTGGAATCGCCACACACGATTAATCTCTGTACGTCGAGACCATTTAGCAGATCAAGCGCCAACAGCAGTCCTCGATATTCGGCCTCGTTGACCGTCAGGTCTACATCATATCCTGACGCAGCTTTCTCTACCGTCCATCCTGGCAGTTTCCAGATGATGGCTCCGAAGGCGCCTCCTTCGCGCTTGGCTTTCGCGGATCCATCGAAACTGATCACGTACACCTTCTCACCGATGTTTACGACTGGCCGGGGAATTGACATTACCTTCTTAGGCTGACGGCGTGGTGACACGTCTTCCAACGCAGCGTCAACCAAGTCTCTTGGAGTTATACAAGCGGCAATGACGCCTAACAGTTCTTCCTCCCCACGTGTCGAACGTTCGATCTGGAGTTCCCATGGAGAGAGTAACGCTGCCCATTGAGACAGACGCCCCTGTGGATTGTTCTTCCTGAAGAGCCATGCCAACGTCGTGTGTCGAGTCAACACTCGAACTCTACGCCCGGCCAACATCGTGAAACAACTAGTCAAAATTCGTAGCAGCGCCAGCACTTCCTTCTCGACGATATCGTATCGGAGTTCGTTGGGCTTGAGCGTGCGGCTCGTGAATTTCACCGGCATATACACGTTGTCGTGTTGCTGGGTGAGAACAGCCGAGACAGCCCACTCGCTTGCGTACACAATGATTACCGGCTCCAATTCCGGGTTGAAGTGGCGAAGTAGAGGAGTGTCGGCAATTTTCAGCTTCAGCTGTTCAAACGCGGTCTCGGCATGCTTCCACTTCTCGAGAGTCGATGAGTCATCCTTCGCTTTTCGACGTTCGAAGTCCTCTTCCGAAAGGCTGTACAGCACGGAAGCGTAAACCGCGAAGTCGGCAATGAACCGATGGTAGTAGTTAAGACTGCCCAAGAACGACTGGAGAGCCTTCAGAGTGCGTGGGAACTCAAGGGATGAAAGTGCGTCCAGATTCTTCGGTTTTGCTTCCAAACCTCTGTTCGATACTGAATGTCCCAAGTAGTCGACCTTCGACATACCCCAACTGCTCTTTTCGACACTAATGGAGAGATTCCATTGATCGCATGCGGCGAGAAGGTTCTCGACTTTGATGCACAGGTCGTCCCATGACGTGGCCCCCACCAGGATATCGTCGATGTACGAACGACGTCCCAGTACCGACTCCCGTTCTTCGTTTTCCGGCACGACATGCTTGAATACGTCGAGGCGGGGATCCTTCTTCGTCAGCTTCAGAAATCCATACAGCGCATTATCAATCAGTCGCTGGTAAATTTGCGGGGCATTTCGTAACCCGAAGGGCATGCGCAGCCATTCAAACAGACCAAACGGAGTGATGAACGCGGAGATGAGGCGAGCTCGATCAGTCATTGGGACCACCCAGAACCCGCTCGCCATATCAAGGGAGCAAAACCAGAGGATGAACTCCAGATTCTCCAGAAGTTCGTCCACCAACGGCATCGGATATATCATTAGCCGTGTGAGTCCGTTTACCACGCGATAGTCGATACATAGACGAATGTCGACGCCATTCTTCTTTATGATGACGACGATCGGCGATGCCCATGGAGACGTCGACGGATTAATTATCCTCGCGCCCAGCAAACCTTTAAGGAGTTCGTACACTTTCTCGCGGAATGGTTTCGGCACTTTTCGGCAACGTTGAGCTACCGGTTTGGCGTCTCCCACGTCAATGTCGCACACCACTCCGACAGCTGCTGGAGGCAACGCGTTTCCTTTGCCGATCATTAGATGTTTTTTCTTCCAGATGATTCGACGCAGCCTCTCTTGCTCTCGAATGCCTACTTCTCGTGGAACATTATCAGGCATGCCGACCTTCAAGTCTTCGATTCTCACCTCTTGAGTCAGTGAGACGGACACTTCCGGCAATACGGCCATCTCCTGTTCGACGTCTTCAGCAAAGAGGTCACTGCCCTCGTGATAGCAGACAGCATCGTCGGTGTTAGACTCGAGCGTCGGCTTTGGTGGAGCAACAAGCGGCTCACTCGACAGTCGTGGCGTCAAGATGTCCTTCGGTGGCGCCTCGTTGGCGCCGGGTGTTGGCATATCTTCGACGACAGGGGAATCGTTGGTACTCCCTTCACTGGTTGTTCCCTCGGCCTTCACTGTAGCGATGATCGACGGATGGGGTGAATCTTCAGCCTCCTCTTGCTGCGGGGCCTCTTCCGCGATGGCTTCTGGCTCGCGTTTCAGGATGGCTCTTGGTGTCGGATATTCCGGATGGTCCACCAGTGGGGAATGGTCTTCTTCTACTTCCGCCACCTCTTCGTACTCCCGCGTGGATCCGAACACCAAGTTCTGCCATTCCGCATACCGGTTTGAGCGCGTCGTCACGAAGCCGTATTCCCGTGGGACCAAGTCGTCACTCATCCAAATACCAAGGGGAGTAATCTTGTCGATCGTCACCAGACGATTACCGACGTTAGTGACTCGCAGTCGTCGTGGCTGGTTCCGCTTGTCTCCCAGCACCGTGGGTATCCAGCCTTTTCCTCGACACACCCAGAATTGTTGCTTCACACCCAAGTCTGGACTAATGCCGAAGTCATAGGACTGACCTGGCTTGATCTGTTGAGGGGTTCGCGGAAACACTGGTCGTCGTTTGGCGCTGAAGAGTTGCCGACGCCCCAGCATGCGAATGCGGACTTCATCTGGTAAGCATATCGATCCGTCTCCTGCATCCACTCGCACTCCTGCGGGGACCATGAAGTCCATCCCTAGGAGCACATCCTGTCCCGGCAAGTCGCCTACCCAAACGTGATATTTGTACACCAGATTGCCAGCCAAGGTGATCTTGATCGTCGTTCGGCCCAGCGTTTCGTATGGTGCGTCTCCGACCCCCACACAGCTTTTCGTTCTTTCTTCGTCGATTCTGCAGCCTACCTTACGAGCAAAGGCAATGTCCATGAGGGACATCTCGGCTCCTGAATCGAACATCAAGACTGCGCGGTGGTCGTCGACTTTACCAATCACTTTGGCCTGGCGGAATGTTTTCTCCGGCGTATGCGTTTTCCAGTATCCACGTTTCTCTCCGGGTTCCAAGTTTACGGCAGCGACAACAGGAGTTCGGGAAAACTCGTTCGCGTTGTCAAGCTTGATACTCATCACTTTCGAGGTACGTGTATCTGGTATATTATCCTGGACCACTGCCGTGTCTCCACTAACCGTCGTCCTCGATGTTGTACCAACATATGCATAGATGCTCACTGATCGCTCGTCTCGTACTGGATTCAAACCCAGCGAGCGATCTAGTTTAACAACTTTTCCGCGTCGGGCGGAAGCATTCCAGCATGACGCTGGGGCACATACCACTGACGCATCACATTGAAGAATTCCTCGAACCGGCAAGCTCCCGCCTCATGCATTTCGCCACATGCCTTGCACAGCTTCAGACAACGATCCGATGGGTGTCGTCCATTGCAGTGACTGCAGGTCAGGATCGTCCAGCAGTCTTCACTCTTGTGCAGCGTCAGCCCGCAGTGTGAGCACGGAGGTCTCTGGTGAGGTTCCGTCGAGTTTTCGTCGCCCCGGTTGGCAGGGGTCATTGCTGAGACCCTCGTTGCCTCGTCTCGACGTTCCTCCTCGACTTGCGACACCATCGCATAGTCATTGTGGCCTTGCTCGTCATGAGCTCGCAGAGAGTTAACGGCTTTAGCTGGAGTGGGGACATGCGTTTTTGCTCGGAATTTCGACGGGTTATATACCGTCTTCCCTTGACGGTCGCGACTTCGTTGACGGGCGCGAAGGATCCGCTCCAGTGCCTCGGCATCCTCGATACTCAACATGATGAGCTGGTCGGCGAGCGCCTGTTCATGAGATCCCAACGTGTCGATGAAGTGTTCGACGTGCTCTCGACGTTCCGCCGCATTACCATCCTTGACTCTCAGCTTGGCCCGGATTCCTGCTACTGTCAGTCGGTGCAAGTATTCCAGAGGGGTTTCGTCAGACCTCTTGGTTGCATGGTAGTACTCGCGCGCGACGGAGACTCCTTTTCCGCAATATTGATACTGGAACTGGGACGACAGATCGTTCCACGAGGATCGAATGTCGCGACTCAGTTGGAGATACCATTGACGTGCTGGTCCGGTGATCAAGTCGTTCATCAGCAGGCACATCTCGGCGGAAGACATACCATCTCGTTTCGCCGCCGACTGCAACTTGTTAAGCCACGTGCGTGACTTCTCTTCCGTAGCGTCGCGTCCGCTGAATGATTTCAAGTCCGACGTTGCTGAGATACGAATGCGAGTCATGGATCCTCCAGAACCGTTCGATGCTACCACCGCTGAGCGCGACGTCGCCCCAGTCTGTGTCCCAAGATCGAAGAAATCATCGGGATCATCGGCTGGGTATGCCGCCTGTGTCGAGGTCGGGTATGCCGATCTCATCGACACATCAGAGCCTGGTCCCCGAGTCGCCGGGATTTCGGGAGCTGTCATAGTTGGTGCAGGAGCAGCTGACATCTGGGGTACTACCGTGGGTGGCGCAGAGACTGTCATGCCCGGTACCGGAGCTGTCGGTGGCGATAGACCTGACACACCTCTAACGAGGGCGTCCAGAGCGCGTTGGAACATATCTGGCTGCATCCCGGGCACATTCAACGAAGGCATAGCTGGAAGTGGCAGTGTCGACTGGGTCGACGGCAGAGCAGCTGCAGGTGCAGCTTCTGCAGGTCTGAACGGAGGAGCTTCAGGCGAAATTATCATGCGTTCGGAAGCATTTGATCCACTGTCAGACTCGTCGACGATTGTCGAAACCGATCGGTATCGCGAGGACCCAGTCGAGCTTCCGGCGGTTGCTTTGCGTCTGCGCGGCGACGGAGCTTGCCGTGGGCTTGGCTCACGTTTCATAGCTATTCCGACTATCTCACCCAGAGTGTGAAATAATCGACGAATGGTATTCGTCACAACGTCAACGTCGAATGCCGCCAACGCGCTGAGGTCTCGTGTTCGCACTTCCAAACCGGACTCCTCTAGTAACGTTAGCAACATACGCACGGCTTCCAGCGTGGTGTACACCTCGTCGATCTGAGGAATGGAGATGGGTCCGTGCAGACGCGAGCTTGTTCGCGCATCTAGAGCCATCAGCACTGGGTCTTCCTGCAGCAGTCGGCCCAGCTCCTGAATTCCAAACTGATGAGCGAGACTGGCGGTCAACTGTGGCAACGGGGCAGGGGGCTTCATCTCCTCCTCTTCCTCGTCTGGCGCTTTCATAGGCGTGCCCTTCTTGCGCGTCGTTTTTGATGTCTTGTGGGACATCGGGTCGTCTTTCGATGAACGGTTTTTCACCGACGACCCCGGAGGGCTCTGCTGGGTAGCAGAGCCCTTGATGGCTTCCTGGGAAGCCATAACGGGAACTGGGTACTTTTCTTCGTGCTCCTCCTTCTTCCCCTCGACCTTGACGTCGGGGGCCACAGACGTTCCCTCATGAATCTGTGGCGAAGCGGGTCTCATAGCGAGCTGAGTATCCGGCGACGACCCGTCAGTCGTCGGAGCTCGTGCTTCAGGCTCTTGCTTTATCTGATGTCCATCTTCAGAACCAGTAGTCCCGGGTCGCGGCACCATTGTGGTGGAGCGGGCTCTCAGAAATTACTCTCTGGGGCTCGGTCGACACACAAGAACGCACTTCACACACTGTACGCCGCGTGTGGTGCGTAGAATTTCCGGGGTCTTGACTAGCGTGATTTCTTGGGATGGAGTGGTCGGACTTCGTCGCAAGTGTCTTCAGCGGGTGACGTCTGCGTGGAAACCTTCACACGAACGTCGAGTCTTTCAAGTCGAAGCGTCTCTCCAATAGACGTGACTTCTTCTCCGAAGAGGGATGCTATACCTTGGTTGTTGTCTGGGACGACGCTATTCCTGCCCTTGCGGGACTTTGCTGCTATACCTGCCCTCGCGGGACTTTGTCGCTATACCTGCCCTCGCGGGACTTCGTTTAACGTGCCTTCCTGTCAGACACGGGTTGCTGGGGTTGAGACCACGACAAGCCCTCTCCAATCCACTGAAGCGAAGCGAAGAAACACTTGGTGTCCAAGAAGGTTTATTGCCTTGCCTATGCTCTCGGGCGCTAATTCGTGACTGATCCTACAATCTTCCTATCCTTTGCCCCTACTTCACCCCTACTTCAGGCTTACTTTTTGTACACTCATCCGTTGTCAGAGCGCGATCTCCCGTGCGTTTCTTGTCGTGTTGCGATCCTGTATCCGCTCGCGAGGATGCTCTCCTTGAAGTTCAACCTTGCTCATCACCCGTTGATTCGCTTGACTTCGAATCCCGTAAGTCGATTCTCGAACGTCGAGTGTCGAACGTCGAACGTCGACCATCGACTGCCGACTCCTGACCATCAACTTGGGTTTCACCGTACCTTCCCGGCTGGGTACGAATTCGTTACATGGGTACATCCGGTTCGGTGTAGCGAAGGTCGTCCGAAGTGGTCCATCCCGACCATTCCCGCTTCTTTCCTGCCAAAGTTCCAGAAAGGCACTATACCACATTGCTGCTGTTGCTGAGGCTGAACATGGTTGCTTGGGTTGAGGTCGGTCGGTAGGTAGATATAGTAGGGGAGGCTTGGTCCGATGGAGGAAGATCGAGCGGCTTGCTTCGATGGGTTGGGGCTCAAGAGAGTAGATTTGAGAATGAGCAAGTTACATGTAGCGATGCAGGCAGGCAGGAAGATTGACCGGCAGGCCGGCTGGTTGCATGACTGACACGGACATCAATACCTCGCTTGGTCCTCGTACGGCTCACACCAGCCGACGGGTCTCGCTGCTTTGTCAACACATCGCTGGGCTGGTGATGACCAGGGTGAAGGTGGAGGTGGGGCCACCACGGTCGCGACCACCAGACTGGTGCATAGCGTTGACTTGAGTTGAACGGACTTGAAGACGTCTACCGGTACTGCGCGGTGTGCACACGGGAGGGAGAGGTTTGCAAAGATCCGGTCGGGCCGTATGGGATTATTGACCGTCATTGGCGCCAAGAACGACCCTTGGCCGGAGTCACAGCTCCATCGAAAAGCAGTTGCCATGTTGGTCCCTACTTCCTACTTGTTGTTGTTGTCAGTGAGGATACATTTCGGTCTTTTAGGTGTTCTAACGACTAAGAAAATGCCCGCCCTCGAATGCTTACAGATCATCCGTGGGGTTGCTAGCTATAGGATTGCCCATGCTAACAGATGCGCCAGGTTAATTTGCGCCGATGGGGGTTGGAGGCCGGCATGGTCCCTCCATATCCGGTGTGTTGTCGAGCCAATGGTCTAAGTCCCCCTTGAGGGCCCGAACCACTGGGTTCCAACGCGGCCTAATTCCTACTTCCTACTCTCTACTCTCTACTCCCTTCTTATTCGCATTTCCACCACGACCAAGCTCGTTTCACGACTCAGCTTGTTACTACAGTGTGAGGCCTAGTCATGCAGCATGCCTGACGATACCGGGCACCACGTAATGAAGGCAGTCGGGTCCATACCTGCAATACCCTGTGTAGCGTGGCTGATCATGCTGCCAGCTCAGCTGAGTTCGGCTCGGCTCGGCTCGGCCTATTCAATTTATTCTCTGAAATTTATTTCAGAGCTTGGACGTCTTATTCTTCAAAAATACTATAACCTGGTAATTTATGGGTGATAGGTGATATTAGTTCGTAGAGGTTTCGTGGGAAATCTCTACAGTTATTGTGCCTTTCTGATCAAATGGCCAATCGGACTGCAAAAAGTAGGTTCTAAGCAGGAGGGGTTAGGGCTCTTGGTAGGATTTGCGATGCAGATGGCTGGGATTTACCTTTGTGTCTGAGGTCCTACGTAAGGGCTCACCTTTGGTCTAAAGGGTACCTTTAAGCAATTAAGGTCCGAATGGCCATTTTTCGCCGGCCATTTACTCCTACGAAAGAGCTGCTGCTCAGCCATCTTCCATTATCGACTCTTGTAACATAGGACATGCTAAATTTAATTACCATCAGACTATCCTTTAGGAGGTCTTACGTAGGACCGCTACTCCTACGTAGGACCTTAAATCTGAAGGCAAAATGGCCGAAAGGGACAATACTTTTATGAGTCATAATACCCTCTGAATATGATAAATTACTGGGATGTTGCTTGTAACGTCCACCTCGTCTAGGTACGAGTTTTGGAGGTTGCGCGAAGGGATCCCGTTCACCCTCCACTGGAGCACTTCTTAAATACGTACGAGTTGCCTACACGTGTAGCCATATCAAACGCATATACTAATTTATATATACATACATTGGTGTAGTTTTACTAAGATAGCAAGTACTGATAAGGTATGCTGCTGCTTCGTTCACGAGGTGTGTCTCCACCAAAGTGCATTTAGAACTGGTTTTGGTCTATACATACTTGAATTTGAAATACAGGTGACTGGCACGATGCAGATGGTGCGGCTGCGAAGCAGGCGCACCAGATGCTCCTCTTGGTCAATGGTATGTGAACACGAACCAAATCTTATCGATTAAGTTTCCAACAACTTTCTAAATTTCAGAGCTTCTTCGTGCGAAGCGCGCCTTGGTCTGAATTGCTAAATTGGACCGATTCCCGTAGGATCTGTCCGGCCATTTTGTACAGATTTCGTACAGATTTCCATAAAACGACCACTTCTAGACTTCTCGAGTCCACTGTCGACCCGACAGATTTCACTTCTGTCGGAGGGTACCCCCCCCTCCGACAGATTTCTAGATGAGTAGATTACATGGCTAGAATGGGGAAGATCTCCCACTTGCTCACAGAATGACGCTGGCAAGCGTAATGCGGATGATTGATCACACGGACGGCGAAGACGAGCTCGTCGATGATTCTACGAGCGCTGCCGCTGCGATGTTGGCGCAGGGCGAGGCCATCCGCAAGCAGTGACAGTGAGGCAGAAGCAGTCTGATGGGGGCGAATTCGCCACGGAGCTCGAGCTCCCTGTTACTACGCTGTCGTCAGCCTGCTTCTGTCTCATGCAAGGAAATGACCCACGTGTAAGCCTCCACGATCATTCGTTTTCGTTTTTCAGTGAGGTACATTGATGTCACTTAGCTATACTAACGACTTCCTATTTCCGTCCTAGCCGGCATCTTTCCGCTGCCGTCTAGCTTATCTTCCGGTCCAAACTTACGTTTCCCCGGTCCGTGCCGGCAGCCCTACTGGCAGTCGGCCACAACATCCCTTTGTGCTGCGTTCTCCGTGGTCTGCAATATCCTTCTGCATGTGCGTGAACACCTGCTCCCAGCATCCCCCCCTTGCTCATATTTTTCTCAATCTGCACCTGCTTACTTGTGCCACTGTGAATAGCCATATATACCAGCGTATCCACCATGCGATTCTGATCTCGCTGGTGATGTGCCCATGAATGTATCGCGAGGCTCGCCGCCAGTCTGCAGCATCTCCAATACAATTGCTTAAGGTGTGATGCGATTGGAGGTTTCCTCCTCCGTAGCTGTGTCCCAATGTTCGCATTGTCGCCAATAATGTGGAGAGGTTCATAGCGTTTGCGTGCACACTCTCGCAGTCCTGTCAGCAGTCCCACGTAATCTGCTGTGTGTACTGTCATGAGAGTACCTGCATACGACATATGTCCTACCCAAATGGGTGTCGGATTCTTGCCGTGCCCGTCGGTCTTCAGTATTATTGCTCCGCATCCGGTCGCTCTCTCTTTGGCTTTGATGCGCCCTCCACTACAGAGGATATAATGACCCGCTCGTGCGGAGGGGATCGATTTGCTATCCCCCATCCTTCCTTCCCATAAGGCTCGTCGAAGAATAGCTGTAGTTGCTGCTCCAGCCTCCGGTGTTGGTGTTGCCTTCATGTACATGTGGACCGTATTGTACCCTTGTCGCAGCTTCTTGGCTGTGAGTGCCAGATGATGGGCATGTGTGACGTTATTGAGTGGGTCATAATAATTGACCCTCCATCTCCACACAGAGTTGAGATACACTGCCGATCCAAGCCGCCAGCAGGCTTCTGTCATTGCAGCGACCGCCTCCATTAACTGAAGGGGCGGGTCTAGTGATGCCGTTCGAAATGCACCCACTACATTCCATACTCCTCTCGGAATTTCGTGTAATCGTAAGCCAAAAAATCGCCTGTTCGAGCCCAGACTCCTGCAGCCCGAGTTTTCGCCATGGCTGCAGCATTAATTTCCTTAATTGGTCAGCAGCTGGGCAGTCCCAGAAAATATGGTGCAGATCCACCTCAGTCAGATGCTCACATGTGGCATGTGGGCATCCTGGTCTGTTGTTGCGAACATCAAATACTGAGTAAGCATGCAGCTTGAGGCGAAGTAGGAACTCCTCTCCCCACGGTCCCATGCCAACAATCCTGCGTATCCTCTTCCACTCTAATGTTTCCAGTCCACGGGCAGCATCCCCACTCTCGTTCTCCCAACGTGTCGCTCGCACCTTCCTGTTTGCGTTTCCTCGGCGAATCGACGCCGCCGCCACGCGATGCTTGTATTCTCTCCTGTTCCATGTCCATCGACGCCGCCCGGCCCATAGACACACCAATCGGCTCAGTCTAGGGTGCGGGTGCACGTTCGTAACTTTGACTTCTGGCGCTATAAACTCTGTGATTGCCCGGGTGAGTTGATCATGACCTTCTGCTTGTCGCGTGATTGGAGGTTCCCAAACGCCCGTTAAGATAACAATCTCGATGGCCGCGGCGTCAGTTTCTCTGGTGGTGATCACCACTGGATGTTGCAGTGGTGTCGTCGTGAATCGGATCTCGTCACGATGAGTGTTTCTCTGAGTCATAGAAATAAAATTGGTAACCAATATCTTCGCGAGTTCCTCCACTACCCCCCCTCGGCGGAATGGGTACCGTCGCGCCGGCAGTCTCAAACTGGAGGTGTCCTTGGGTCGGCCGAGCTCAATAGGCAATTGGCTTTTGCAGTATAACCTGCCGCTTGCGCTAACGACACTCGCTTCCCTTCTTTGGTAATAACCTGTAGCGTTTTTATTGCTGCGAATGGAAGCCATTCTGTGTGCAGTGTGTTTGCTGCCCTTGGATCCACGAGGTCCTTGGTAGTCGCTACGGTAGCTAGCAAAACCGTGCTGTCAACCTCAAGAGTCGTGCCTTCCCAGTCACAGGTAATCCCCCCTGCCGCATGGACTTTCTCCACATATTTCGTCAGTGCCTCGTTAATCCCTGTGTCGGATGTTCCTGCCTGTTCCACTAGCATACACTTCTGTGTACCCCAGTGGGTGCCGGTGGCACATACTCAGGCGAGCCCTTCCGTGCTACCGTGAAAAAGTATGTCTCCAACAATGTGCGATTGTTTTGTTCCCCTTTCTACCCAGTTGGTCACAGCAGTTGCCGCTAACGCGTATAATTCCGCACGGAGTAGTGGTACTGCCAGTCCTCCACATGTTCGCGGTAGGTTGGCCAGATCTGGATCAAGCCATGCCCTGACACCGGTAACATCAGTAGAGAATTGCCCATGTCATATGTAGTTACGGATACGTGCATCCATGTCGTGCACATCCTTCGCTGTCGGTCAGGCATGTTGAGCTACGTATAGTAGTGTTGGAATGATAACAGCTCCAGCAATAAGGCTCCGTTGATCTACTGTCAGAACTTTTTGACTGGCAATGTGTAGTCTGACAGCCAGCTTGTTTATAGCATTCTGCCACGTGGTGGCCGTGTGATTTCGGCTACCTACTTGTATTCCAAGATAACGGCACGCGTCCATTTGCCCCTGGTACTTCAAGGTCGTAGGTAGCTGCATTGCTGGATGGGGTCCACGTGGGTGCAACGCGATCACTAATGTTTTCCCAGTGTTTATCTATAACCCCGATACTTTGCCGAAGATGCCAAGTACTTGAATCATGATCGATATGTCGTTTGGATCTCGCACAAAAACCTGTCGTCGGCGTACCCTGCTACCCTCAACTCGAATTTTCCAGCTTCAGATTGAAGGGTAACTCCACGGACCCCATAAATCCATCCAGTTTTCGATACAAAGGATCGAGGGCTATAATGAATAGCGATGGTGCCAACGGGCGTCCCTACCGGATGCCACTTGTAACCATCAGCATCCGCGACTTGGCGCCATTCGCAAGAAAGCGCACCATCGTCCGTCATGTATGCCAACGATGGCGCGGATGAACTTTTCAGGATAGCCCTTTTGGCGTAGGACTTTGATCACAGGACCAAGGCCTGAAATTGAGCGCATCCCGCGAGCCCCCCCCCCTTCTTTAAGAAAAAAATGTCAGCTTTAAGAAAGTCTTAGGAAAAACTCCCGCATCGTACCACAGGTTGAGTAGTATCACAAGGATGGGAACCAGTTACTCCTCAAAATCCCGATACCACCCGTTCCCTAGCCGGTCAGGGCCCGCGGCTTTGCCAGCCTTGCAAGCTCTCAGCTCTGTCCTGACATCCTCTTCAGTTATTTGTGCAGCCACGTTGTCTTGTGCCTCACTGGGCTGGTGTACTTTTTTGTCCCATGCAACTACTTGTGCCACCACATCTGGCGAGGTTGGTGATTGTTGTAAAATATGTTGCCACGCGTCTGCTAACGTGTCTGCTTTGTCATGCACATCGCGAACCGGTGCACCATGGACAGGATCAAGTCTGTGGATGACGTTATCACTGTACTTGTTGGACACTCGGCTGAAGAGGGCCTTTGTCGTTTTCCCCGTCCAGTGCGTTGCTTCTCTAAACAGTTTCTGTTGTTTGATTGATGTACGTTTCCGCTTGCAATCTGCAATAGATCGCCTTAGTCTTACCGGTCTGGTCGCCCCCCCCCGTATCATCAAGTGCTAAACACTCGAAATCCTCCGTTATAGAATCCACCGTTGCCTCAGCACCGTCGTTTTCTGCTTGAAGTCGGTGCTGCTGGCGTATAAGCCGTGCTAACTTCTGTTTGATGGAATTGCGTAGCACCCGTTTGCGTTCTCGCACACAAACCCGTGTTCTTCTTGCGATCTCTTGTTTAAATTCATCCCACTTATCCGCCGCCGTCGCCTCCTCTAAGTCCTCGGTTTGTAACTTCTGCATAAACGCCTCCAGCATGTGGGTAGTCACGGCTGTGACGGCAGATGCGGCGTATCCAGGTACAGGATGTACACGTGCAGGTCGTTGTATCCGTATGGGATCATCGGGGGACCGGACATGAAGTTTGGCACCCTGGTGATCCGCCTCTGCCCCCATCAGAACAGTATTCCATGCTGCGACCCACGGCATCGTAGGTGCAGACACATACCAGCGGTCAAGACGCGATGATACTGTGCCTCTGCCGTGAATGGGGTAGCTGTATGTATGAGTCTCTCTGTGGTGTCTTTTGAGTCCCTCCGGGCCCCATGAGCTCGGTCACGCCACAGCTATCGGGTCAAGCACTCCCCACACTGCTAAAAGATCTCTCAGCGCTACTGAGTCATGTCCGCTCTTTCCATCAGTGTACGTGCGATCGGCTTTATCGTCAAGTGTACAATTGTAGTCGCCTCCGACGAAAAGCAAGTCGTCTTTGATAAATTCGATCTCCTGTAAGTTCTTGTAAAATAATTCTCTTTCAGCGTATACATGCGGAGCATATATATTGCAGACAGTGGCCGGTCTTCCGTCTATCATCCCCCGAACAGCCATAAAATGCGAGTTCCATGTTGCCGGCAAATATGGGTTCGATTTTTTGAAAGACCCATACGGATCAATGAGGATGGCTAAGCCGCCTTTTCGATCAGTTGAAGGCGCCCAGTGCGAGAGGATTGGTTGGTCAGCTCCACTCCTGAAGCCCCACCTTGCAGCAAATTTGTGCTGGAACTTCTCCACTTCTGCTGTAGCGGGGCTACACATTCGGCTAACCTCACCTTAGTGCAACACGCACTAAGTGGATACATTCAGGTGGGCCACATCGCAGTGTGGTCACCATTCATAATAGGAAGCAGTCCTATTGGTCAGAAAGCAGGGTCTTTCTACCAGTAATACTCAAGCATTAGGTCAGGGTTTCTGCCAACCACTCGTTGGCAGAACCCCTCTTTATAGATATCAGTTTTAGGAGGAAAGCCACAGATAACAAACAATTCAGTTCTCATTTTACCGCAAAAGCTACTATTTGTACCTTTATTTAGATCTAATTATACTTGTGGATACAAGTATACTTAATCTAAGTTAAATACACCCTACGCTTCCTCATACACGTGCGCTCACGTGTAAGCTAAAGTATTGGGCTAAGTAAGCCCATTACACCTGGTAGCACTTGTTGGTCCGTCCAACGACCGACTAGTTACGTATTGAATGAAGTTCGATACGGGGGCCGAGGACCTGCCTGTGGACGCGAGTATGTCCACTGGTAACCCAACCACGGGTGCAACGCATGTTGCACGCGAAGACTGTCTCCACCTGGCGGATCCAGAGTGGGAGGCACTCCAACGACTGTCGACGGTCATTGGAGAAGCGGCCGTAGCGACGATGCTACGCACGCTATCGCCGACAGAGCAACACGGTGTTGCTCTAGGCTTCATCATGAAGGAACAGCGCGAGACCGCTGCTCGCGCTACGGTGTCGACTCCGTCCACACCGCGCGTGGAGTCATTGAAGCTCCACGTGAACAGCTATGTTGGAAGAGAGGGCGAGCCTCTCCTCCGTTGGCTTGTCGAAGTCGACACTGCCATTACGGCTCGACGTATCGTCGACCCGATGTCGAAGGTTGCGTTCGCCATGTCATGCCTTGGCGGACGAGCAAGGAGTTGGGCGTATGGACGCCGACTCACTGACCCTACGTGCTTTAGCACGTACGAGGTGTTCAAGGAGGAGCTCAGACAAGCGTTTGAGCCCCCGCAGAATGAGTTCAGATCGAGGGCTGAGTTCCTCGACCTGCAACAGGGCAAGCATGACGTGCATGCTTACGCTCAAAGGGCGCGGTACTTGGTCTCGAACATCGTGACCAACCCGATAGACGAGGCGACAAAGGTCGTCACGTTCATGAAGGGCCTGAAAGATGGGCCTGTGAAGACCTATCTCTTCCGAGAGTACCCAAGTACTCTCGAGTCTGCAATTACCCTTGCGATGCAAGAAGAGTTTAGCCTGCGACAGGCTAAGCTCCATGTGAACGTCCCGCGGCCGATGCCGCGACCGACGGGAGGTCCCGAACCAATGGACCTCTCGAGTGCGACGGCTGCTGGATCTCAGCAGCGTCGTGGACCAACGAATGTCCGCTGTTTCCGGTGTGGAAACAACGGTCACTACGCCCGTGAATGCACAGCGCCTGTGCAGGCGGCCAAGGGCCGGCGTGACGATACCGGGTATCGCCACGGGCAATAAAAAAACTAGAACGACCAGCAGGCGCGGGGCGCCCTGCTGGTGATGCAGTCGAGCGTGTCGATATTGGACACGCCGTATTAAAGACTGCTGCCCCCAGTGAGAGTCACTCTCACTGTAAGAAGCAAGATGACAGGCCGAACCTTGTCATCTTGAAGGTTCGCTCGAAGAGAGAGATGTCTCTTCGTGCGCTGGTGGATTGTGGAGCGTCGAACAACTTTGTTCGACTGCAGAGCCTAGCGAGGCTTGACTTCGAGGAAGTGGAACTACCTCGAAGTCTATTGGAAGTAAGACTGGCAACGGGTGTCGTTGTCAGAACCGAGAAGCGTGTCGTACGCGTACGCTTCTCGTATCGGAAGAGAACGTTCGTGGACGAGCTTATCGTGCTTGACTTAGACGATAAGTTCGACATGGTGTTGGGCATGCCGTGGCTTGCACGGCATGATCCAGTGATCGATTGGACGAAGCGCACGATCGTGCACTTCGGGAGTAGCGGCGCGACAGAGAGCGATGGCCCTGTCGGCGCAGCACGTGCACCTCGCGGTGCACGCGACCCACCAGGAGAGACAGCGCGACGCGCGGCTGTCTCCGATCACCCCGCACGGACACCGACGACTGAGAGGGTCGTCGGGAGAAAATGTGAGTCGAATCAGAAGACTCAGATTCGATCGGATTCGTGAGGTTCTCGAAGCGTCAAGAGTGACGCAGTCGTGTCGACTATTAGTGTCGACACACAAGTTCAACAAGAGGAGCCAGTCACTAATAAGGACAGTGACTCGGACGCGTCAGCTCAGGGAGCTGATGCGATTGGCCCAAACACCGAAAGACGCTCCGCCGCCAGGCGTCGAGGTAAAGAAGGCGCGCCGGCTCTGGGAGCCGACGCTGCAGGCAGTGCGGACGGTTGCAAACGTCCCGCACCGGAAATGCTTGCGTGCTCGCGTGCAGTCGGGCTGCACGACGAAGCGGTACGCGATCAAGCAGGGCTTGATTGCGTGCGCCCGCGGGAAGAACCCGCCGGTGACAACAAGAAACGCATTGCGTGCTCACGTGCAGCCGGGCTGCACGAAGAAGCGATACGTGATCAAGCCGGGCTTGATTGCGTGTGCCCGCGGGTTGAACCCGCCGGCGATCAAAAGGAAGATCTGTCCGCGGCCGGGCCCGGACAAAACAAGACGCGCGGAACCGGGTTCCGCACAAGAAGCGAACGGCGCAAGCGAGCAAAGCTGCGCAAGTCTCGGTCAGGGACCGAGGCGCTACTCGCAGTGTCTGCCGGGCAGACACAGGAACTGGAGACGACCGTCGAGACACTGAGTGTCTTGACGCGTACGAATACTGGTCTCCAGTATAAGAAGATGAAGTTGGAGAACCCTCCGACGTTGGCGTCGGAGTTGACTTCGCTTCCAGTCACGAGCTGGAGGCGCTTCGCCCGCGACCTGCACGATGGACGCATCGAGCAGATTTGCATCCTCTCGGATGTCGAGAGGATGAAGTGTGAAGCGGAAGAGTTGAAACAGCTCGTCGCTGAGGGTGTCGACGCCCTCAGCGCCAAGTCGAAGAAAGAACGCTTCGACGAGCAGAGCTGGGACTCGCTGAAGTCGAGCCCCTTCTACGAGGTCTTGCGTGAGTACAGAGACGTACTCCCGGACGATATCCCTGCGGAGTTGCCGCAGGACAAGGGTGTTCAGCACGAGATTGATCTCGTGCCGGGAACGAAGTATTGCGTGACGCGGCAGTGGCCACTGCCGCGAGAGCAAGTCAAAGCGATCGACGACTTCTTTGAGAGTCGTCGCAAGGCTGGGCAAGTGCGGGAATCGAAGTCCCCGCACAGCGCGCCTACGTTCTGTGTCAAGAAGGCACAGGGCGGGTGGCGCATCGTTCATGCTTACAACAATCTGAACGACGCAACGGTACCGGCGCAAACGCCAATACCGCGAAAAGATGTGATCATCGATTCGATGGCTCTGAGCACTATCTTCAGTGCTCTGGATCTGAGAGACGGATTCTATCAGATCCTCATGCGTGAGAGTGATATACCTCTCACGGCGGTGAGCACTCCGAGCGGTATGCTCTGGGAGTGGCTTGTAATGCCGCAGGGATTAAAGAATGCCCCTGCGACGTTCAACAGGTGCGTCACGCACTTGTTGCGCTCGGTGCGCGACTTCGCACCGAGCTATTTCGATGATGTGTTCATCCACAGCCGGGCTGTGGACGGGAAGTCGGAAGTGGAGATGCACAAGGAGCAGCTCCGCAGGTTGTTTGCGCTCATGCGCAAACACAAGCTCTACGCGAACCTGAAGAAGTGTATCTTCGGGGCTAGCGAGATACCCGTCCTTGGGTGTCTCGTAGGGAAGAACGGCGTACGCCCTGACCCGGGGAAGGTCAGAGTGATCAATGAATGGCCTACGCCTTCCAATGTCAAGGAACTGAGGCAGTTCCTTGGACTCGCTACGTACTTATGCAAGTACGTGAGCAACTACGCGGGCAAGATTCGCCCGCTGTCGCAGCTCCTGAAGAAGGATGCTGCATGGGTTTGGACTGCTGATTGTCAGCAGGCATTTGATGCAGTCAAACAGGGCTTGACTGAGGCGCCGATATTGGCGGTGGCTGACCAAGATCGTCCGTTCCACGTCGTGTGTGACGCGTCCGATTTCGCAATCGGATGCGCTCTAATGCAACACGATCACGAGGGACGTGATCGCGTGGTCTACTATCAGTCGCGTCAGCTGAAACCAGCTGAGCGCAACTACCCGGTACATGACAAGGAACTCCTTGCCATGAAGTATGCACTCGCGAAGTTTCGAGTGTATCTACTTGGGAGTAGACCATTTGTGGTCTACACCGACCACGCATCATTGCGTACGGCGATCAAGTCGCCGCACATCTCACAAAGAATGGCGAGATGGCTCTCATTCTTTGCGGAATACAACTTCCAGGTTGAGTACAAACCTGGAAGGTTGAATGTTGTGGCCGACGCGTTGTCGCGTCGACCTGATTATGCGGTGCACAAGGCCGACGCCAATGCAATTGGCGTCGCACGGACGTCTACTCCCTCGTCGTCTTTGTTAGACGACGTGAGGTCCGCATACACGAAGGATGCGGACGCGAAGCAGTTGTTAGACTACTTCGCTGCTCCTTCTGACAAGACTCGTCAGAAGTTAGCGAAACATCTCCGTGCACGTGTACGCCGTTATCGTGTACACAATGGACTGTTGCTTTACAGCGCAGTCGACGACAACGCTGATCGCATTGTCGTGCCGGACGATCATGAGCTGAAGCTCAGGATCACTTACGAGTATCACGATGCCCCGACGTCGGGACATCCGGGTCGTGAGAAGACATACTTGCTTCTCACGCGTGACTTCTATTGGAGTCACCAGTACAAGTGGGTACGCAAGTACGTTCGTGCTTGCGAGGTTTGCCAGCGCGTGAAGCCTGCGCCCTTCTCGCAGGCTCCACTCCAGTCACTACCGACTCCGTCGGAGTGTTGGCAGTCCATCTCAATGGACTTTGTGTTTGGTCTTCCGCCTGATAACAAGCGGAGGACTGGTATTGTGGTCTTTGTCGACCGATTCAGTGAGATGGTGCATCTTGCTGCAGTACCAGCCGAAGTGACAGCCAAGCAGACGGCACGTCTGTTTGTTGACTTGGTGTTTAGACACCATGGCATGCCGATCGACATTGTGTCTGATCGTGATCCGCGCTTCACAGCGCGTTTCTGGCAAGAAGCGTTTGAACTTCTTGGCACGCAGCTGTCCATGTCGACTGCGGATCATCCGCAGACCGACGGACAAACCGAGCGCGTCAACCGAGTCTTGGTTGACGCTCTGAAGAGCTACGCCCATTCGTTCAAACAATGGAGCGACTGCTTGCCGATGGCAGAGTTTGCCATCAACAACTCGGTGTATGTCTCCACCGGACATACACCGTTTTACGTGAACGCCATGAGGCATCCACGCGTACCGAGCGTGCTCGGTGCGGTAGCTCCTTCCTTAAGTGGGGGAGGGTATCCGGTCTCAAAACCGAATGAACACGCTGATACGAGCAACATATCAGCTGTGTCGACACGCGCACGGTCTGCGCGTAGTCCGATCGACGAGAGTTCAGTGCCTACGCCGGGCGTAGACACTCTAAACAACAACAACCACACACAGGCTGGGCCTGTTGTGAACAGGGATAACGGGTTGAACAAGGAGTTCAACTCGAAGGCAATGGACTTTGTCCAGCGCCGCCAAGCCGTAATACGGTTTGCGCAAGATGCTATTGCAGCTTCTGTCGATCGACAGAAGTTGAATGCAGACAACAATGGCAGAGGAAACACAAATGAATTCAAAGTGGGTTCATTAGTTCTGTTAGCTACACAGAACCTAGCTAAACATGCAGTTTCCGACTTCGGAGCAAGCAAGCTTGCCCCGCGCTTCATCGGCCCATTCACGTGTTGGCGAAGCATGGCAACGCGTACACGCTAGACATACCGTCCAGCATGCGCCTCCACCCAACCTTTTACGTTGGGCGGCTGAAGCCGTACTCGCAACACGAGTCACCTACGACCGGTGACTCGGCGCGATCCTCGCCTCGAGCGCGGAGACGCGATCCGTCAGGCGAGCGACGAGCGTCCCCAGGTCGACCTGGATGTTCGAAGCGGTCTGCCCGGCCTGACCGATCCGGGCCTTCAAGAGCTTTAGCTCCTGCCGTATCTCGGCGAGCTCAGCCGTCTGGAGGCGCTCCACAGCCTCCAAACGATCCCAGACCTCGCCCGGCGACGGCCCGTGGCGTCTTTCCACCGCCGCCGCCCCCGTTGCGAGATGCACGCGGGGAAACTCGCTTGTTTGTCCAGCGAATTGTTGATCATCAGATCCGGACCCAAGGTCCGGTTCATTTTCGTATTCGTTGGTTAGGATACTCTCCTGACCACGATACATGGGAGCCGCGGAACGTCCTGATGAGCGACGTTCCGGAAATGGTGACGGAGTACGAAGCCCGCCACCAGCAGCTCCGCCGAAGGGCGTAAAACTTGAGCGAGAGCTGTAGTCGCCTACAGCCCTCGGCTGAGTGTTGCGCTCACCCTCAGCACTCTCAGACGACAACTGCGTGATTAACTTCTCACGCAGTGTCTTCAACTCCACGGGCACACTAACACCAGTGTACCCGAGAAGGTCTCGCTCCGAAAGCCGCACTGACCCGGGTTGGCACTGCGCGCACGCAACGCCAGACGGCACTGCGCACGGAATCCCCGCCTCGACTGCACCTTCGTGCAGCCGCAAAATCTTAGACCGCTTCGAGAAGCGCTCGTGGCGCTCACTCGCAGAGCGGACTCGCTCACGGTAACCAGCCGGGTCGCGGTTGAAGTTCTCAACGAACGCGCCCCAGCTTTGACAGAGTGCCTCCCACTCTGTCACTTTGCTCTTACGGGAAGTCCTCTTATTCCCGTAGAATCGGAGCTCATGGAAGAGCCCGATGTAGTAATCACGTCTTTGATCCGTCGCCGGATCAAAGTCGAGCTCCTTGGTGACATCGTCATCAACGATGGCGCTGCAGGAGTACAGCGCGTACTTGCTAACCGGCGTGGTATTGCCGTAGCGAGATCGGATCTCGCTCGGAGACGGCATCCACGGGTCGCGCGCCGGCTTAGCGCGCGACGTCACAGTCGCAGACGGAGTGGAGTCGTCATCGTCTCCACCCCGCGGCGTAGACAACGCCCCAGCATCTGCGAGCGGCCTATCGCTGCCGCTACGCGAGCGCTTGGAACTCGAAGCGTCCGAGTCGTCATCGCGAGGACGACGAGTCCCCACGCTAGCTTCATTGCGCCCTGTGGACGAGGAGCCTTGCTTCTCCTCGCCCTCCTCCATGTCGACATCATTGTCGACATTCAAGTCCACCATGCCATCGAAGAGGGTTTCGTTGGCATAGGTGACTTTACGCGCCTTATACTCCCCAACCGAGATGGTACGCTTAGGGGAGCCTTGCGTCGTCACTGTGGAAGTGACGACGGACGCCGAAGAGGCTGGAGATGCGGCAGTCGTCGCTGTGTTGGCGACGACTGTGTTGCTTGCTGCAGGTGCAGCAAGCTCGTCGGAAGTCTGCGTCGTTGGCGTGCTCATTTCGAAATGAGCACGATGTTCTCTCCGAAGAAGACTTTGGATTGATGTGTCGAGACCGGCACATCAAGTCCTAACGGGGGGATGGTGTAACGGGGCTACACATTCGGCTAACCTCACCTTAGTGCAACACGCACTAAGTGGATACATTCAGGTGGGCCACATCGCAGTGTGGTCACCATTCATAATAGGAAGCAGTCCTATTGGTCAGAAAGCAGGGTCTTTCTACCAGTAATACTCAAGCATTAGGTCAGGGTTTCTGCCAACCACTCGTTGGCAGAACCCCTCTTTATAGATATCAGTTTTAGGAGGAAAGCCACAGATAACAAACAATTCAGTTCTCATTTTACCGCAAAAGCTACTATTTGTACCTTTATTTAGATCTAATTATACTTGTGGATACAAGTATACTTAATCTAAGTTAAATACACCCTACGCTTCCTCATACACGTGCGCTCACGTGTAAGCTAAAGTATTGGGCTAAGTAAGCCCATTACATCTGCTGGTTCCACGTGAGTTTCTTGCAGTACAATAACATCAAGCCGACCATGCTCATCTTGTTCCCCAAAAGATTGAAACCAGTGCGTCATGTCCGCCGCCGTCGAGCCGAATCCGTTCACGTTTTGGGTTATGAACCCGAAAGTCTGATCGGTGGCATGTAGTCTGTGCGACTTCTGCGACTCCTCAAATTCCCTCTCCATTTGTCGACGTCGTCTCACTTGTTTTTTCTTATGCTCCTTGAAAAGGGTGCGGATACTTGTCAATTTATCGTCCTCCTAAACTGCGTCATAGTACATGTCGAGCGCCTGTTGTTTCCGCTCTTTGCGGCTGAGTTGTGTAGAGATTAGCTTAATCACGCCGTTCTTGTTCCTTTCGAACCCTATCCTGATCGGCTCTCCGTCCTCCGTCGCGTCTTCGGCAGTGTCGTCAAGGGGCATGTTGTGTGTTGTTTTTGTTCTTTTTCTGCGATGTGATTGCCGTCCCACAGTCGCGTTGTCGGGCCGTGGGGCGCAGTCTGTCATCGTAATTGTATTTTCGGCTCCCTCAGATGATTGTGACCCCCCCCGAGTTGATCATCTTGTCCGTCGCCCCACCTTGGGCATATGGCATTCCTCGTTGTAAGTCGAGTCATCGCAGCAGGAGAGTATGCTCCTGTTCTTCTGTTGCGTTTTGCATTGAAGTGCCCTTAATTGCGAGGAGCAGCGGCTGGTGTCGCTACGCTCGCTGCCGTATCCTCACCCCATACACTGCCTGGTGGTGCCAACGTGGCAGCACTCCAGTCTCCATACTGAACTACTCCATGGCACATGGATCGTATGAAAGAGAATCTTTCGTACCACGTCGATCTCGCCCCTCTAGGCGCTCTGCCCATGGGGGTCCGCGGCCACTCATCCACCGTATAAGGTAATGCATGAAGTATCCTCCATTCGGAGACCGTGAGTTGATCAGGTTGCGCTCTACAGTATCCTTGCGGCAACCATTGCGCTAGTCGTCTCCATCTCTGTGGAGACCTGGCGAGCGCTTGTGCGGTCTCGCGATTCTGCGTTGTATCCACGCACGGTACAAGCTATTCAGCGCAGTATGATCTCACCTCGTCGGGCGTTTTAGAATCACTGATTAGTCTTTGAAGTGCTCCAATCTGTTCTGACCACACTTCCTCCGCCCCCCACACTTCCAATTACGCCAACGTCCACGACTTTGCCTCATGCTCCGGGTACGGCAAGAATGCGAAGTAGTGTCGAAGTGCAGCCATCCTTGTGAGCAACCACACCCGTATGCCTGCCGACTTGGCCCTTCGTTTCGTTGTTGGCACATCAAACTTGTTGCGGAATAATTGGAGATCAGGCGGATAGGACGATCGTTTTCCGGTAGGTGGGAAGTATGCGAGCCTATTATTAGCTGCCGTGGGCAGGATGTCGGTTGTTGCCCTCGGCAGAGGTCACTTTAGCTTTTGCTTCAAGGCGCAACAGTCTCTTCTCGCAGCTTCTTTAGTGCCAGTCCGCCTCCGGCTCCAACCCCCGCTACCCTTCTCTAGTATGACACGTGTCCGCCTCGCCCCCAACGCACTCGCCTTTGTCGGCCCCGCTCATGTGTCGACACTCTCCGGTTTTTGTTACGTTCGAGTGCAGCGTGTTCAAGGGGATAAGGCAGTCGTATGTGTCGTTGGTCCGGACTCTGACGCGATGAACAAGAAATCCAGGTGCCAGTCTCTGTGTTGGAGCTCCGGGTCGTCGACTCGACCGAAGCAGATCTCTGGCCGGGTGACTACGTTGGGCACCCTGTGGCCTTTGTCCAAACCATTGGACCATGCACGGGCCAGTGGGCCTATGGTGCAGCCACGCGTTATGAAGTATCGGCAGGTGGGACCTCACTCAGTGTCATGGTTGGCTCTGACGTGATATCGGTCCGGCTTCAAGAACCACTGCGAATTATCAAGGCAGATCCGATCACGTACGCTCTTCAAGTAGGTGCGACCGTATCTGACATGATTCTCAACCAAAAGGAACTACTACAGCAGCAAAACACGGTAATCGCTGCCTGCCGCAAGCGCCGTGGGGAGATTCCGGCATCAGTGAGATCGCTTCTCACTGTTCCGTTCGTACCTAACGACCTGCTAGCCCTAGTCCGCCCCCACGACTTGAGTGTGGTGAAAGTACGCCGCCAGCACATCCTCGACTGCTTAATGAGTGCTCGCAAGAAGAGCAGTCTCGACATCTACAAAGACCCTCAAGGTCTAGCTAAAGTCGATGAAGTCCTAGCAAGTGTCTAGGATCAACCGGCTCGTCGTCGCACTGACGAAGACCTCCTCAGTCTTTCAAGCGGATCCGACATTGACGACATTGGGGAAATTCAACAGCAGAACAGGGTGTTGGGGAAACGGTCCCGTACGCTCGAGTCAGCACGCCAGGTTCGACGCGAACTCTCACGTGGGGATGCATTTAACAGCGATGGAGTCTCGAGCGACGACGAGCTTGAGCCGGCCCGAGCCGCGTTCAGGCCATCCGCCACTCAGCGTCGGGTTAGTCGAACCATTCTTCATCAGAGATTTCAAGGTAAGTCTTGTCCATATATATTCGAGCGCGTGCAGCAACCAGCCAAGACGCCATTCCTTGCTGTGCCTCCTGTCTGCCGGAGTCTCCTCGACTATGGATTTGGTGTTTACGGTCTCAGTTTAATGCACTGCCGACCTGCTGACTTATGGGACCGGATGCAGGCCCAAGACGCCAACATCAGCTTTACGGACTTCTCTGAACGAAACACGCTGCGGTCAGCGGCTCCCGCTACCTCTCGAGCTGATGTTAGTAGTGCGCTACGGGCATTGCTTGTATTTGCCCGTCATTTTTACAACCAAGCTGTCGTGGATCTGCCGGAGTCTCCTCGACTATGGATTTGGTGTTTACGGTCTCAGTTTAATGCACTGCCGACCTGCTGACTTATGGGACCGGATGCAGGCCCAAGACGCCAACATCAGCTTTACGGACTTCTCTGAACGAAACACGCTGCGGTCAGCGGCTCCCGCTACCTCTCGAGCTGATGTTAGTAGTGCGCTACGGGCATTGCTTGTATTTGCCCGTCATTTTTACAACCAAGCTGTCGTGGATTTAATTGACGCAGCCAGCGCCTTTCTAGACAGCTACAAAGGTGTCGCGGATACCGATGCGGTCGGCTGGAAGCTATTGGCCTTTTGGGTGACCAACAAGTTCTGCAAGTTTCGCGGTTTTATCGTCGCGCGTGATCTCGATGCCGCCCAGGAAGTGCGATTTGAATTCTCTCGCACAGACGAAGAGCTGTCGGAGGTTCTTGACCTTCGCCGGTCACGCCATTCGGGCGAGCATTCTACTCACGGAGCGCGGCCGGGCCAAGACGACTCGCGCCAACCAAGTCGTCCCCCTCGAAAGTCATCTATTCCTGCCAACGTGCTAGCTGCTTTACCGCGCCAAGGTCATAAGCGACTTTGCATGAAAGCAATATCGGTGGTGGGTTGCTCGGGCGACGGCCGTGGTGGATGTTTCGATAGACAACGGGCGCACTTCCACCCCAACACGCTTCCAGAGGTCGTCAAAACCTACATCGTGGAGAACTACAAGGGTCTCGCCGAGGAGAAGCCCAGCGTGAAGCCCGAGGGGTGACGCCCACGATCTCAAAATTATTTGTGTGTTCAACGTGACGTCAGTTCCAGTTTACGTAAAACAAATCAACTATCCATCACGCACCAGATACTCGGTCGACTAGCAGAACTAGCTGAACATGATCGACACGAGCGGCTGTGCACGTTTGCTGCCGCATTTGATATGACGGTGCCTATACCTGACACCAACGATGAGGTCATCGATGAAGCCTCTGTCAAGTTCCTGTCGGATCTTGCTCTGCGCTCGAATATCTCTCTACCAGAATACGTCCGATTGATGCGGGGTCAAACAGCGAGTGATGGCAGACCGAACAAAGCCTTGCATGAGCTTGCTATTCCGTCCGCGTCCAGCCAACGCAAAAGATATCGCCAGTGGAACGCAATTGTCAGAGCTGGGGTGCGCCCCCGCTGGACGCAAGCCAAACCAACTGTACAATTAATTCGGCCTCAAAATCACAGAAGCGCACGTGAACACGCTGTTGACGTCTACAAACACGTTCGGAAGGGCCAATTAGACGGCCGCTACCTGGTATTCGACGCGAGGGTCCTTGAATTATGGCCCGGGATCTTCCTGAGCCCCATTGGCTTAATCGACAAGGCCGGAAGAGAGACTCGGATGATCAACGATTATTCGTTCCCACGAGGGGCTTCAGTGAACGAATTCACTGAGCGATCAAATTTTCCTGCGATTTCCTATTATCCTCCGCGTGATATTGCACTACGGATTCACGAAATCCGCCATGCGTTTCCCCACGAGGAGGTACTCTTAATGCTCGGAGACGTCTCCGGAGCTTTTCGGCACGTGCCGGTCCACGAGGACGCAGTACACATGTTCGCCTTTGCGGTAGATGACTACGTTGTTGTCGATATGTCATGTGGATTTGGGTGGTGCGGCTCGCCAGCGTTTTATTCGCTGGCAGGTTCTGCCATCAACGATATGTATGAGTCATCGAGCCCGGTTTCCACTTCACCAGCAGATTCAAGTCGATTTCACGGCAGCGTGTGGTGCGACGACCGCACCTGCACAGAGGTGAACACCGGGCAGCGATGTAGTGATGCAAATAACGCGCTCAGACACGCCATGATCACTGTGTTGGGACCTACGGCGATCAATGACAAGAAGTTTACACCATGACGCTCCTAGAACGAAGCACTCGGCCTCCTGTGGAACACGGCCGATGGAACTGTTTCAATCCCTGCAGACAAAATTGAGACAGCAATCGTCAGAGTGAACGATGTCCTCACCGCAGGCAAAGCTACAACAACAGATCTGAATAAGCTCTTAGGAGTGTTTCGCCACGTGGCGACCTGTTTCCCCTCCGCACGGCGCATGCAGCGGCAACGTCGATGCACCCCGGTATCATCCATCTCGACTCATCCGTAACTGAAGATTTGAAATGGTTCAAGGCAGTCCTGATGCATAAGGAGCGCTTCAACGGAATTCCTGTATCTCATTTTTCCAACGTTGCAGTACCGACTGTACACGTCTTTATGGACGCTTCAAATTCGGGCCTCTGCGCGCTGGAACCCCAGCGACAAGAGTTTATTCGGCTGCAATACACGACCGAGGAAGTGGCTAAACTACAAGCTGGCCACTACAACAATTCCATCAATGTGCGTGAGCTTCAGAGTGCGGTCTTGGCGGTGCTGCTGTGGGGTCCGTGTTGGCAACAAGATTCCCAGTTTACACCCACGCACATTTGTTTGCACATCGACAATATGAGTGCCGTAGCATGGACAAATCGACGCCATAGCCGCCATCCCACTGCTCAGCTATACAACCGTCTACTATCATTGGCCGAACTTCAATACCAAATCTCACTGTCGGCAGAACATATCCCAGGCAGACTGAACACGATGGCCGACGCTGGTTCGCGCGCATGGACTGAGGTTGATCCGTTGTGGCATTTATGGACTAACCTTTCGTCTTCGTGGAAGTAGGTGGAGGTCATTCCGCCCTACGACAATCTCTCAGCCGTCTGGGAGCGGTGCTGTGCGGTCACGCCTTGGCCCAAACTACAAACGGCAAGTACCGAAGCTACTGGGCTCAGTGGCGACACTTCTCCAGAATGATGAACTGGTCACCGTGGCTTCAACGCGTAAACCGTTCCAACGCTAACAAGTTGGCGTACTTTGCCATTTACCTCTGGAAATATGGCGGGAACAAGTTCCACTGCGGCAACCAATATTCGACGATCCAGTCCAAGCTTTCGTGTATCCTGTGGTATCATCGACGATTCCGCGGTATTGAGTTGGAACGTTCACCACAACTGAAAGGGATTCTCCAGGGTATTAAACGTCTATCCGACCCGGTGACGAAGAAACAGGCCGTGACGCCCGCATTTCTCCGGCTTTTTCGCCGGTCGCTCAACTTCAAATTGCCTCGCGATCGGTTACTCTGGGGCAGCGTTCTACTTGCCGATTTCTTCCTCCTGAGGAGGTCTGAGTACCTCACCATCGGGAAAACAAGGAAGTTCTACTGTCTCCGCATGAAAGACGTATTTTCGCGGACTCCAAAGGGAAGCCGACCGACACTGCTACTGCAACTGCGGTTACAATAGGTTTAAGTGGAGCCAAGAACGACCAATATGGTCGCGGAGCCTGGCGCACGATGCACCAGTCGGGCGATCGGCTGTTGTGCCCTGTCCGAGCTCTGAAACATGTGATGAGCGCACGAATTGGACTCAACGCTACCCAACACCAGTATCTGTGTCTTGACCTCGACGTCAAGACCGTATCGGAGGCGCTCAAGGAGACTGCTAGACGGGCTGGTGTACCACCCGTCAACTATTCGACACACTCATTAAGGAGTGGTGGTGCGACAGCCTTGCTCACCGGTAGAGCGGACAGCCTGGCTATCAAACTACTTGGTCGGTGGATCTCTCGGTGCTACGAAGAGTACCCGGTACAGGCGGCCGCGTCAACAAAGGACTTGTCAAGCCGAATGATCTAGCCTACAATCACAAGCGCGAATGAGCATCACAAGAATGGGGGGCCGCTCACCACGCCCTCGTTATCGAGGCAATACATTCAATTACCCCCCTTTCATCGTGTACTGTACGCGTGAGGAAATGGAGATCAGGCGGATAGGACGATCGGTTTTCCGGTAGGTGGGAAGTACGCGAGCCTATTATTAGCTGCCGTGGGCAGGATGTCGGTTGTTGCCCTCGGCAGAGGTCACTTTAGCTTTTGCTTCAAGGCGCAACACCCGCCTCACCACGCTCTCGTTATCGAGGCAATATATTCAATTGCCCCCCTTTCATCGTGTACTGTACGCGTGAGGAAATGACTCCATTTTCGGAAAGCCTCCGCATTAGCATCTGTCATCAAATCTGCTAACGGCCTATCAACCTCGTCCATTGGAACATCGGATCCATCGCGTAATATGCGGAAGCAGAAGGTTCTCATGATGTCTCCAGTAGCCGCTCTAGCATATATGAGGGGAAAGGCTTGCTCATCCCTTAAGCCTACACGATCATGCCATGGACCTTTTGAAGAATTATTCGACCTATTTCAACCACTAGAACATGGGTGGCGGGGGAGCGCGTCTTCCCACTCGGTGCACCGGCGTGAGAGCGTTGTGATATCAACTCTAGAGCGAGTCTGTGGTGCTTATATCATACCCTCGACTGCCGCACATGTTCAAATGGCGGGCCCGATCCCGTTCGTTCGAGCCACTGGGTTCATCGATAGTTAGCAGCGCCATATGATCGGAATATATGTAGCCCTGTGGGCCCGCTGCGCTTGCTTGAAGATGCCATGATCGCTACTGAGGGGTGGGGCTTGCCAGGGAGTGCAATTGACGTGCATCGGTGGGTCACTTCAACTTCAAAGTGGCTGCTCGGATCTGTACCGAATCTAGACATCTAGACAACAAGTGGCCTGCGGGCTGTACGAGATCTGCACGATTTTTAGACACGAAATCTGTACGAAAATAGCCCACGGGAATCGTTCCATTATATTATACTAGTGTTTGTATGCTCTTGGTTGAAGTTGCATTGGACCAATAGGAGACACAATCGCTGCCATGCATGATGACGCCGGCATTTTTCATCTGCAAACACATCGGAACACATACGTGAAAGCACAACCACCAACAGCACTGCAAGTAAGCTAGCCTCAAACAAAACAACGATTGCATTGGATTCGATTGGATAGCTCCTTGCTCAAACTACAAACACTAAACAAGATCAACGACTGGAGATAACCGCGGTGAGCCGACCCGAATCACCACGCGTGTTCTGCAGCCCACCTCGAGTTACCGCACAATATCTCAACGAAGTACGAGTAGAATACGATGGAACCACTTTATCACTCCACCGAGCGAAGCTGGCGGTACGCCTTCTGAGAGGACGTGGCACGAGCAGACACACTCGCACTAGCGCTCGCCGTAGCATTCGCCGACGCACCACCCGTCGTGGCGCCGTTGCTGTTTGACACGGATGCCGTGTTCGAGGTGCCATCTCCGTTCGTGGCGGAGACCTTCTTGGTCGAGTACGGGTTGTTCGCATTGGCGTTGGCATTCGCATTCGCAGCAGTGGGTGCGCCATTGACCACAGTCGTCGTCGTCGCGGGGGCGCTGTTCACGACAGTAGCGGGGGCGCTGTTGTAGGCGGGCGCGTTGTAAACACCGGTGGGCGGGACGCCGTATCCAGGTGCACCATAGCCGACGCCGGGCCAGCCCACACCGACGTGCGCACCGAGACCCAGCACGTTAGCCCCGACGCCGACGCCGCCATTGCCCACACCGACGCCGACACTCGCGAGTCCAGGTACACCAACGCTGACGGCGGGACCCGCTCCGTAGCCGTAGCCGGGCGCGCCGAGCAAGCCGAAGGTCTCAGCGGCCTCTTTCTCTGCGTGCACACCGCTCGACACGGCCGCGGCTGCGATGCACAGGGCGAAGATCTTGCTGCTGTTGCTGAGGCTGAACATGGTTGCTTGGTTTGAGGTCGGTCGGTAGGTAGGTAGATATAGTAGGGGAGGCTTGGTCCGATGGAGGAAGATCGAGCGGCTTGCTTCGATGGGTTGGGGCTCAAGAGAGTAGATTTGAGAATTAGCAAGTTACATGTAGCGATGCAGACAGGCAGGAAGATTGACCGGCAGGCCGGCTGGTTGAATGACTGACACGGACATCAATACCTCGCTTGGTCCTCGTACGGCTCACACCAGCCGACGGGTCTCGCTGCTTTGTCAACACATCGCTGGGCTCGCAAAAGTACGTAGTCGTCAACGCGCGCTCTGTGCCAGTACGGAGCACAAACCACACCTTGCAGGCTCGCTGTCGCCGCTTCACCTGCGTATCCGGATTGTACCACTCATCAATTTGGCGAGTACTGTAAGTCGTAGTCTGCCTTCCGCCAGCCGACATGGGTTCATAAGCTGCCGGCGCGGCTGCGTGCCGAACGTGTTCTTCTCGTACATGTCCGTAGCAGCGAGATTGCAAAGCTGCAAGTGCAACTTCTTCGTGTACTTCACGTGCGTGAGCGGGCGGGAAGTCTTGGTCTTGTGGTAGGCCTTGTGAACGATATAGCCATTCACAATGACCACATCGATCAGGCCTAGAACGAGGACTTGTAGTACGTTTTGAAGCGGAGGGCGCACTACAGCGAGTAGAGCTACAAGCGTGGACGTACACCCCCCATGAAGGCATGGTAGGTTTTGATGACTCGGGGGCATGGCACCTCCACCTGTGTCGTGCCGTCCTGTCGTGCGACGCGATCGAGTGCGATACTTCCACTAGTACACAGGAAGTGAACCGGCCGCGAGTCCCACCAGCCGATGGCGGTCATGTTGGCGACAAGCTTCGATTTCGCCATCCCGAGCGATGTCTGGTGGACGCGTCTTCTTCTCCTCGACGACCGTCTTGCAGTAACCCAGTCTGTTCGTCATTATCGTGCCGGCACAGAAGAATCCCATGAGCAAAAGCTGAATGGCTAACGCCACGGACGTATAGAAGCGATCAACCACGACCAGCCTCATTACATCCTTCTTTGACTCAGGTCCGAAAACTTTCAGCAAATTCCGCACGACGCCGCCGGTCCAGACTTCATTTCGGTTTTGTGCACATCACTGGCATGTCGTTTCTTGCCAAAATAGACCTCCAACATAAAGGTAATCAGTTTAATCAATACGTAGTTGTCAGCTTAAACTGCATTATTCAATATAAAAATGACTCAGTAAAAAAAACTTACCGGATGCAGTACGCTGTGACTGCACTGCATAGCATGAAGAGTTTCATGCCTCACTTGTGAGGCATGTCCTTCAAGTAAAACGCGCATCTTATTGAACGAAGACCGGCTCGGCAACACGGCTTCATCAAACGCCAAGTGTGATGGCGCAATGTACCCTCGCGCAAATGTGACGAGGCTCCCCCCAGATTTCTGGGAGAATTCCTCAAGCATCTGCCAGCGACCACTCTCAGATGAGAATCACTCGTGATTGGCCAGACAATGGCTGAACCCAACGCCTGCTGTCCCACCTTCAACTGGCTTGAGATAATTTGAAGTGACTTGAGATGACCCAGTCATGCTGAGAGACGACTCAGCCAGATCACACTGATGACAACGGAGGTTGAGCGACGACACTTTGGAGATGTGGAGCATTGAACGACCGTGAGTTAAGTGTGACCGAGCTGCTCGCGCCTCAGAGAGCTCTTGTTGAGCTCGGTCGCAGCGAGCCCAACCTCGTCCGCTTTCTGTCTGGAGCAATGGAGTGACCCCGATGCTGGAAGCCGGCAAGTCACGCACGGATGAGCTCGCCCTGCGTTGGTGAACTACTCGCTGAGCTCAGAAGTAGTGAGGACAACGGTATCTCCGCTCAGCTCGAAGTGATCAGGTCAAACATAGCTGAGCTCGGGCAGCCTCAGCAGTGAGTCGCCGAATTCAGGAGACATAGTTTCGTGGATGGTGAGTCTCAGCGAGGAGGCGTCCGCCCCGGTCGCGATGGAGCTCAGTTGTTGCAGAGATGTGCACATGAGCTCAGCCGATCAGCTCGAGTCTCAGCAGATTGCAGGAGATCTCAGCGGAAGTGGATGCTGATGGACGCTGACTCCGAAGTTGTTGGTATGGATCTTATCTGAGCCCAGGGGGTCTTGGCTAGTCGCCGACCGTTGGCTGAATGGTCGCCACACGCTGGAAGGACACGTCATCAGATAATGACCGGGAATAAATCAGCTGTGGCACAATCCGGTGAACCCAGATGACACACCTCGACCAGCCAATGAAAAGCTCAAGATCTGCTGCTCATCGGTGAAGCATCGCTGAGTTCCTTCCTGACGTCTCTGGACTTTGTTGAGCTCGGCCAGTCATTGGCCAAACTCATGTTGAAGCGTCGATCGCCATTTGGCTCGCTGGCAGCTCGCAAGACGATATCTTTCTTTTCACCTTTGTTTGGGTGCGCTCCGAAGGAAGCCGAGCGCCCTCCCTTGATAGGTCTTTGTTTGCATGTGTAAAGTATCAATCAGAATCGAATTTGCCCCGAAGGCCACAGCGTTAAGTTTGCTGCTGCGGAAAAGGGTGTCTTAGGAGAATCCAACAGAACTCAGGCCCCATATAGACCTTTTGGGTGTACCTCGGTGTGAAGGGGTACCCAAGAGACTATTTCATATTTCCTTACGCGTTGGCAGGTCGACTAGGCGGCTGTACCTGACGCGTATTTCATATCACTTTGGCGCTGAGCTTGGGACCGTGTTTTCCCCGCTCAGCCGTTCCGTCTACGACAAGACGTGGTGCGCGGAAGTCCCAGGGCAGAGACGAGAACCCTGGATTACGACAGGCTCAAACCGAGCCAATTTCTCGGAGCCACCCTAGGTCGGGGGGCGAGTGAAGACCTGTGTACGCGGCGCTCAGATTGAGTGCCGCGCGGAAGTCCCAGGGCGCAGAGGCGAGAACCCTGGATCAAGACCGGCTCAGCTCGAGCCAACTCTCGGAGCCACCCTAGGTCGGGGGGCGAGTGAAGACCTGTGTACGCGGCGCTCAGATTGAGTGCCGCGCGGAAGTCCCAGGGCGCAGAGGCGAGAACCCTGGATCAAGACCGGCTCAGCTCGAGCCAACTCTCGGAGCCACCCTAGGTCGGGGGGGGGGGGGGGGGGGGGCGAGTGAAGACCTGTGTACGCGGCTCTCAGCTGGAGCCGCCTGGAGGAAGAGGAGAAGCAAGGAAGACCGGGTCTGCGGTCTTGGAAGGAGCAGACAAGTGTGTGTGTGGAGTCGTGTCTACATAAAGAAAACCCCGGGGCAAATCGGGTTGAGGACACGTGCGAGCGAAGGCCTGTTGAGCGAGGAGCCGGCTTTGTTCGGAGAGTACCAAGGGACGACTGGACAAGGAACAAGAAGACGTGGTTGGCTGACGTCTGGGCCCAAAGCGTAGCCCCAGCAAGAACCGTCAAGGGGGTCGCAAGGGAGGCGCACACGCCGCGTCAGACCAAGAGTTCGAGTTCAGAGGTGGTGGCCGAGTCTTCGTCGAGTACAGCTGAGACCTTTCAGCTGAGACTCTAAGACTCTGAGCCCCCCTGGACTTAGATTCAAGGTTTGCTGATTCAAGTTACATTCAAGGTTTATTCTGGACGCTGGGAAGTTGCCCGCACCTCACCACAACTGGTGCGCGTGCCCGGATCAGGAAACGACTTTGGACGGACGAGAGTCAACTATGTCGACTAAGCCAAGTCCAAGTGCGTCGAAAAGAAAAGGTGAGAAGACGGAGTCTTCGCTACGGCGGAGCCTGCGTGTTGCTGGATTGCCGGCTGAAGTGGAGCCGAAGGAAGCCAAGAAGTCTGGGTCGAATCAATCGACCCTAGAAGTCTCGGCACCCAGCGCTGAAGTGGAGGTGTCACGTCCCAGTGAGACTGAACCAAGCGCTGAGCCCGAAGCTCCCCCGATGCCGGAGGATGTTGTGTCGTCACTAATTTCACCCGAGATGAAATCGTCTGGGACTAGCCAAGGTGACGAAGTGGGCGCTCATCCGAGCGCCCGAATTGATGAAAGTCGAAGCCAAGCTGTGCCCGCTAAGCACCAGAACATTGCGCCTCAAGATAAATCCGAGGCTTCGACGACGACCTCCCGACTGCCAAGTGCTAACCCGGAGCCAACTGCCGCGAATCCTCGCGGTAGCCAAGTCGAGGGTGGTGCACTGAGCTTATTGGGAAATCGCGAGATGCAGCTGAGAGAGCAGAGCCCAGTTTGGACTGGGACGGACCCTGTCTGGCTCAATTACGCTCCAGGAGCAGGCTATTTTGGCGCAACAAGTGGCGGAGCCTGGTCGAGTTCACTCTGGCCAGATCAGCGACCGTTTCACCGACTGAGAGGCGTGCCTGAAAGTGGAGAGGCTCAGAACCTGAGTTTGACCCACCCTTCTGAGATGACAGAGGCTGAGATGATCACCTATGGCAGATCCCAGCTCGAACTGTGGATGTCTCTCCCTCCTGGAATTGTACATCCTGTCGATATGGCATATGCTCCACGTCACGAAGGATACGATCTCTGGGGCTTCATCCGAGCAGCCGGAGCTACGGCTAGACATTTGATGTCAGTGACTCGATCTCCTGCAGCTCGATGGCTGAACGTCTTTAATGCTGAACGACGTCGAATTCTGATAGTGTCCGACCTCAAGGCAGTTCGAGTTTCGCTGGGGTTGATGCCGCCCATCGCGTGCGTCGCCCTGCTTCAGACTATGCTGCATGAAGCTGGATATGAGTTCCGGAACCAAGTCCCGATGTGGCACACTCTGGTTGAAGTGTCAGGAGTACCTGAATCTCAGATCAGGTTGGAAGTTGAACGCATCGGACATTTCATCCGAGCGGAGTTGACCGCCTGGAAATTCGCAGTGGGATCAACGCCATACTACGTTCGGTCTCCCTCGGATCCGCAGTTGACGGCCTCAGCTCAGGCGAGTGATCCCAGAACGAGATTTGTGCTGGACAAGGATGGTGATGCCATCATGGATGAGGATACTCAACTCTTCTTGGGTCATGAGGTAGTTATGCGACTTCAGCTGACCGGGCTCCGACCCAGAAGCCCAGCTTCAAGCCTCGAAGAGGAACCAGCGCGTAAACGTCCGTTGCTGATAAGATCGTCGGCTAGTGGGTCCATCCCGAGTTGGCGTGACTCCAGTGGTGCTGTTTCTGAAGGTCGACCCGAAGCTATGAGTGACTCAGTGCCCAGCATGGTGGGCGCCGGCCCCAATTCTGACTTGTCTCTGATGGTGACTGACGAGAGCGGGAATATGTCGTACAGTTCATCTGGCTCATCGCTAATGTCTGTCACGGACTACATGCTCGGGTCGGGGACACATCTTCCTATGTCGACCGCCACAGTAAGGCGAGGTTCGACTGCAGGTGTCACTCGGAGCTCAACCCCAGGAATGATGATTTCCATCACACCAGACCCGCCTCAACCTCGTCCGATTCAGACGGGAACTGAAGCAGGAGAGCCCATGACCAGACACCCAGCTCAAATTCCATTACCCGGTAGTCCAGAGTCCATGCGAACGTCTGAGAGCCAAGCTGAGGTTGCCACTGCTGAGCCCGACTTGGGACCATCTACAAGTGTCCGCGCCGGACTAGAAGGATTCTGGTTTGGCCGTCCGAGCGCTCAGTTGAACGCTGACAACCCGTCAGCTCAGCAAGATCTGACTCGGAGCGAAGCTACTGCGTGGGCTCGATTTTCTGCGGAGCAAGAACAGCGAAAGAACACCGAAGCTCGACTACAGGCTGCATTAGAAGATAACCGGCGCGAACAAACTAAGCTCCACGAAGAATACCAGAAGCTACAAGCTACGAACGCTCAGATGTCTGACACTCAGCGTAGGACTCAAGTGGAGCAGCGCAAACAACTGGAAGCTTTGGAAAGATTGGCTGAGCAACGAGTTGTCGCCGAGACTGAGAAACGTAAAGAAGATGAGACTCGAGCTCAGTATCTGTTGGGGGTACAGAAGAAGCTTCAAGAGGCTGAGATCAGAGCTCGGCAAGAGGAGTTGCAGAGAATTCATGATGAACGCGCCGCCAAAACTCGAGCTGAACATGATGTGGAACTGTTGAGACTGAAAGAAGAACATGCCCAGGCACAAGCAGCTCATGAACGAGCAGTAGCTGAACGGGAAGAAAATCTCCGTCAATTGCTGGCCGATCAAGAACAGCTTCGGGTTCAAGCGGACTCCCAGAATCGACCGAGCCACTCGACTAATTCGCGGGACCTCTCTCGAGCTCCAGCTGAGTCGTCTGTAATTCTGACAGTGATCGACCCAGTATTGGCGAAGCTAGACAGATTGACAGATGTCATGCATCAGATGGTGCAAGCGAACCAACGCCAAGCTGAGCCCGCCGAGTCACGCGACAAGACGACCAAGACTCAAAGCTCGTCTCAGAGTAACCGGACCAAGTCCTCTGCTCGAACGCCAAACTCTGCATCTAAGCGAAGCAGCAAGGCGCGTACGTCAAGATCCAGGAAGCCTGATGATGATGACTGGGGATCGGACAGTTCGAGCTCAAGCGACTCGTCTCAAGATGAACTCGAAGGTCAGTTTGGTATTGCAGCTCAATCCAAGAGCTCAGATGCGGTCTCCGGAACCCGGGTCGTAGTCCAAGCTATGATCCCTCACGACGCTCTGGAGAAGTTCGACGAGCGAGGCTCTCTTGATGATCGTGTTAACTGGTGGGAACGGTTCATGTACTACGCGACTATGGCGCCATTGGATGAGAAGACCCGTATCGTTCAGTTGAGGATGAGACTCTCAGGATCACTGAAATATTGGTGTGCTCAGCTTCCCGGCTCAACGCGCTCGGACTGGAAGAAGCTGTCGCATGTGTTCAAGAAAGAATGGTGCCGCAGCATCGGCTCGAAAGCCGAACGATACTACGCTATGGAGATTCGTGAATCGGAAACGCCTCGGATGTTTTTGTATCGGCTCAACCGAGCTGCCAAGAAAGCTGGCATTGCCTTTGAGAGGCCAACCACAGATCGAAAGGCTCACGTTCGTCGCTTCATCAAAGCATTGAGCGACTCTCGGCTGAAGACTACTCTCCAGGGTCAGCGGTTCGACACGCTGAGCGAGCTGGAAGAGACCCTGAAACGTATCGAAGCTCTGAGACAGGATGAACGCCACGAAGACCGAGATTACCAGCAGAAGAAGCGTCCCACTCAGAACCTGCAATTTGGCCGATTCAAACCTCAGCCACGTCGAGGAGAAGGTCGAGCTTTCATAGCCGACGGCACAGGAATGGACGCCGAAGTTGGTCGACAAGTCCACTTTTCAGAGGAAGACTTTCCCAGACATGAAGCAGATTCCGAAGCAGAGCAGACGCATCAAGCCATGAGAGCTGAAGTCGCTGAGCCGGAACCCAGCTCAATTGTGACGAATTCGCTCGGCGCTGAGCCCAGCTATTCAACTGTTGTGACCGACGAAGATATTTTCCGAGTCGCCGAGCGCTTGGCGTGGAAGCCGAAAAACGACACTCAACCGTTCGGAAGAGGAGCGCCCCAACGTGAAGAATTTAAGTGCAGCGAGTGTGGAAGCAAACGCCACAACACCGAGAACTGCTGGAGCAAGCTCATATGTGGACGATGTCATGACGAAGGGCATCCTACCCAGTATTGCAAACGTCAACCGTGATCGAAGTGCGGTGACTATCATCGTCGAGGGTTGTGTGACATGTGGGCGGCACTCAAGGCAGTTCGCGAGACCATCCGTGCCGAAGGGTCTCTCGAAAGCATTGATCCTGAGATTATTCGGCAACTGCTGGATAGCTCGGATCCTGAGGCGCCGTTAAAACACTAGGCTCGCTGGTCAGGGAACCAGTTCGTGACGAGCCGAAGTCCCAAGCGTTGTGTGCATTTGCATATGTGGGCCCAGCCCTTCCATGTTGGCACAACGATAACCCCAAATGTATGAATTCATCTGATGAAGCTTGCGTTTATTCCGGTATGGCTGAAGTCGAGGACCTAAGTTCAGAGCTAGAGTTTGAGATCCATCTCGAATTCGCTCTAACTTATGGTGAACGATATGGCTGGTGGAGTACGCATACTTTAGTCGGTGAGAAACGCGATATGGCGATGGTGCATGGAGCAATTTTCAATCACCGGACTCAAATCCTGATGGATACGGGAGCCACGACGAGTATGATAAGTTTAGACCTTGCACGCAGATTAAAACTCAAGCTCAGTCGTGGCCACCGTCTCAGAGTTGTAGGGTTCGGAGACGTTCTAACGTATGCCACCGCTCAGGCCAAGATCAAGCTGACCCTCGGAGTCCGAGTAGTCTACGTGATGGATGTCTGGGTCGGTAACATTGGAGCGGGTCTGGATTGCTTATTAGGAATGGATTTCATGGTCGCTGCTGGAGTGCGGATCTGCGCTCGAGAAGGTGTCGTCCGGCTCCCAGATGAAGAATCGTTGCTGTTGGTCGGAGGCCCTGAGATCAATCATGTCGGGCTGGAAGTGGATGTGTCGTTGACTGAGCCGGTGTGGCTTCAACCAGGACGATCTGTGACTATCCCAGTTAAGTATTACCAAGCTAAGCCGGACAAAGTTCAGGAATGGGCCGGTCGAAGTGATCAATGGGTGACTCAGTTTATCTACGGGTCAGGGAGGAAGCCTAGAGCGGTCAAAGTAGTGAATATCTCCGGCCGGACAACCAGCCTCTGCCAGAATACGGTAGTGGCGTGTCTAGTCGAGAAGGGATACCTGCCCCAAGGAGAACGGTTCGCTCGACCCCAGTCTCAGAAGTATAAAGAGTGGACCGCGCTAGTTTACGAAGCCGAACCATCAGCCAAATATCTGAAGTTGGAGGAGGTGATCGCCCGGCAAGCGGAGCTTAGAGCGCCGCCCGCCGTCGAAAAACCGGTGTACCCTTGGCCCAAGAAACTGTTGCTAGCCAAGCGATCGCCGAAGAAAGGTGGCGCTGAACCTGATGCGACGGAGCCTCGAGCCTCAGCTTACATGGTGAACACTCTTCCCCGAGAGCAACCGACACGAGGAGTAACTCAGGAATATCGAGATGAAGTGACTCAGGATGAGGAGTCCGCCCCTCTAGCGGACCCACTCTCAGCGGAGGACTTCCCTAAACCACCCTGCTTGCTCAGATCCGAAGTTGCTTCCGAGATTGTGGAAAATGAAGTTGAAGATACCTCAAACGGCAGTGAATCGGAACCAGAAGTGGTATCGCGAGGAGTGTTTGGAGGAGGTACCGCGTCTCGTGAAGCTCAGAAAGAGTTGACGGGAGTATTCAAAGCTGAGCCAGTTGATTTCGTAGCTGAGCCAGTATCTCGATTGAGAGTGTCTCTCGCCCGATGCTTGCGTCTAGAGATTGACTTCACTGACGAAGCGGAAGCCACGGTGTATTTCCACGAAGGGACTGAGCTGCTGAACGACCTCAGAAATCAATTAGCTGTACTACCTATGCTGAGAGATCTCAGCCCGAAAGCGGACCTGACTACGGCAGACATTGGGGAGCCCGGAGTGACGTCAAAAGACATGGAAGATCAAGTCCGTGCGATTTTGGAGAAGCATCACGCCAGTTTTCTGGGAGATGGGAATGCAGTTCCTGCCCCAGCCAGAGGCGTGGTCTGGTGAATCAGCTGATCAAGCTCATGCATTATCCCTTACCTTTGATTGACGATTTGTTGATTGGGTTTGAGAGTACGATGTGGTTCCTGAGCTTAGACATGGCTAGTGGCTTTTGAGCGGTGTCGATGACTTTGAGAGCGAAGCATATCTCGGCTTTCATCTGTCCGTTAGGACACTTTCAGTGGACAAGGATGCCGTTGGGATTGAAGAATACCCCACTGATCTACCAGCAGATGCTGGATAATTGCCTGTGGGGGTTCGTGCGTCTCCCTGCTTCAGAAGAGTCTAAGGTTGACGCTGACGTATTGGAATTTCTAGGGATCCGAACTGACGGCTCAGGTGAAGAAGAGATGTCTACAATAGCTGAGAGTATGACCGTTTTCCAGAGGAATATCCCAGCTCCCCCGCAACTGAATCCGGTATTGGGACGAAGTTCCTACATCGATGACATCGCCTACGGAGCTGAAACTTGGGAACAGCTGTGCGTGGATCTAGATCGGCTGCTTTATCAGCTGAGATATTGGGGAATCTCAGTGAGTCTGCCTAAGAGTGAGTTCGGCAAGAAGACAATCTCGTATCTGTCTCATGAAATTGGGGCGGAAGGGATCCGAGCCAAACCGAAGATAGCTAAAGGTGTGAAAGACCTCCCATTCCCGTCGACCCTGAAAGGCGTACAGTCGTTCCTGGGAAGTCTGAACTATTACAACAAGTTCATTGAAGACCTCCCAGTCATTGCAGCTGTGCTCTATGAACTGACGGACGAGCAGATTCGAGCTGGCCGGGATCTCAGCCGAGCCAAGGAGGCGTTCGAGATTCTGAAGCGGAAGATTGTATCAACGCCTCTGCTCAGACACCCCGATTCTCAGAAGCCATTTGTCATCATCGTCCACGCCAACCCTTGGGCAGCCTGCGCTGTTCTGGGCCAAGAATACGACGGAGTTATTTTCCCAGTTCGTTTCACGGGGAGAGTTTTGCATGATCAAGAGCTCAGGTACCACCCCGCTGAAAAGGAGGTGGTGGCATTGATCCGAGTACTTCGAGTGTTTTTTACCATGCTGGCTGGAACGAAGCTGATCAAAGTCTATACCAGACACTCGGTGTTGAAATGGATATTCAAGTCGAAGTCACTTGAGGGACGTTGCGAGCAGTGGGCAGTGCGACTCGCTCCTTGGCCGTTAGAAATTCACAAAGTTCAACGGGATGAGGACGGCTTAGCTGCCATCATGGGTGCAGGTATTACTCCCCGGGACAAGCTCGACCAGATCGCTGAAAGTCTCATCCCAGCCAAAGGACAAGTGATTCGTGCTCCACCAATCAGTCTGGAAATGCTGGAAGCGGATTATGAAGGATGGCTGCTCAGTTTCGACGGCGCCGCTAAGATGTCGGACCGACGGGGCTCAGCTGGATGTGTCTTATGGAAGTTACCCTCCTGGGACGTGATTGAAGCTCGAGGCTACCACTTTGAAGACGCCACCGTAAACGAGGCTGAATATCGTGGACTGATTGAAGGCGCGAAGATGGCTTTGGCTAGAGGGATCTCAGAGATAGTGATCGTCGCAGATTCCCGTATCGCCATTCAGCAAGCCCAAGGGCTCATCCAATGTCTGAATCCGAGGCTTCAGCTCCTACTCAATGCGTTCGATGAACCCCGCCCGCGTTTCAAGTCGGTGAAGCTGGTTCATGTCAAACGTGAATTCAACGCTGCCGCTGATTATTTGACTTCAAAAACCTTGGCGGCCCAGTGTGAGGTTACATTGGAAGACTCAGTGGAGTTAGCTCAGCTGAAACAGCTAAACCGCATTGCAGAGAAGCTGGTCCGGGAACCGATCGCTATCGCTGAGAAGGAGCCCAATAGCCCAGTGGAAGTGGAATCGAAGATCGTGCCCGAGCCAATATCGCCCAAGCTGCAGAACCTTTGTCTCCGGATGCTAAAATATTTGTCGTCACTCGGAGACAAGCTCGTGCGGAAGAAAGCCCCGCAGGAGAAGATAGGGGCGCTGATCGAGGTGAAATCCCTGCATCTGAGGAGGTAACTCCGAGATTCTCCCCTGAGACGGCCACTCCTGCCATAGCAATCACTGAGAGGTGGCGTCGAATCTTGGCTCAGCAAGGAGCCGAGCTTTGGATCCGAAGGCTCCGAGATTATCTGAAAGGAGATCTGACCGATCTATCTGCTGCCGAAGCCGAGGATGTGGCTAAGATTGCCAATCAGTTCGTCTTGGATTCTCGTGGAGCTCTGTATTATCTGAGCCGAGCTACGCCGAATCGACCCCGAGACCAAGCTGAGATGCTGAGACTGGTGGTTCCTCGTTCACTCCAAGCTGACTTGTTACATCTGAGCCATGAGGATTTCCAAGGAGCTCATCAAGGAATCACACGAACTTTCGAGAGACTACGCCGAAAGTACTATTGGCCAGGAATGTACGCCGATGTGGAACATTTTGTCAAAGAATGTGTGGATTGCGTGACGGCTAAAGGAGCTCCGCCCAACCCTGGACCATCACCGGGAAACATCCTAGCCACTCGACCTTTTGAGGCAGTGTCTATGGACTTTGTCACACATCTGCCCAAATCAGATCGAGGCAACGTGTTCCTCCTCTTATTCCAATGTATGTTCTCAGGTTTTGTGATCTATAAACCGATGAGCTCAACTACGGCTCAGGAGGTGGCTGAAGCTTACATGGATCGAGTATTCCAGCGTTTTGGCGCCAGTGAGATGATCCGTCACGATCGTGACCCCAGATTTATGAGTGAAGTGTTCGCAAAGTTTCGGGAAATGCTAGGAAGCCGACAACGAGCCACGCTCGCTTATCGGCCTCAGGCCAATGGACAACAAGAGAGATCGGTCCAGACCGTGATCCGAGCTGTTCGAGCTTATGTAGCTGAACCCGATCAGAGCGACTGGGACGACCAGGTTGAGAAGTTGATGTGGGCTCTGAATACGTCTTTCGACGCCACTCGTCTCGACACCCCGTTCTACTTGGTGCATGGCTGGGACCCTCAGAACACAGTGTCAGCTATGCTTGGGCCTCGTCCAGCGGGTGTGGACCAGAGGACGGCTTATGAATGGCGCCGAGGTGTTCAGAGGCAGTATGAGTACGCTCAGGCTTGGGCGAAAGATCTCCAAGCTCAAGCCAAAGCCAAGCGCTTGGAAGCTCAGACCAAGATTTGGCAAGAATTATCCGAGCGACTCAAAAAGGGTTTCGCAGTTGGAGATGCAGTCTGGCTGTATCTGGCCAGAGTCCAACCTGGGCTGACAAAGAAATTCGCGCATTTATGGCACGGACCCTTAAGGATCCTAGAAACGTCAGATGACTTCCGATGTAAGCTGAAGATCGAATGCTCAGGGTATAAGCTTTACCCATGGGTGCACGTGAGCAGGCTGAAGCCGAGGGCTCTTTTCCCAGATCGTCCAACTGAGGAGATTGAAGTGGCTGAAGAAGACGATTTTGACGCTGCCCTTCTTGCTGAAGACGTGGATGACCCTGACGAAGCTCAGAGCGAATACGAAGTTGAGAGCATCCAAGATGTTCGTTGGGTGAAACGAACCCGTACTTCAAAACGAGTTCGTGAGTACCTGGTAAAATGGAAGGGGTACTCTGAGCCCGATTGGCTACCTATGTCTCAGCTGAATTGCGGAGCACTCCTCTATAATTTCAACAAAGGCGCCAAAGCGCAGGCACGGTTCAAAGCAATGCAAACAGGTGATGAGCTTCCTGAGCGTGAGGCTCAGTAAGCGTGTGTCTGCTAAAGAACTGTGTATGTGTTTGGCGTTCGTATGAAGTTGGAGATTTTTTGTTTTTACGATTTGTTTATCAGTGGTGGAGGATCTGAGCTGACGGTGAGTTGGAAAGATGAAGAACGAGACAAGAATATTCAGATGAAAACGTGTGAGATGTATTACGAATTATGCTTGAAAAAGATTTCGCTAAGGGTGCCCATAGGGTCCCAGCAGAGCTGCGAGCACATCCTCGAGGTCGTCATGAGCGAAGCTTGGGTCAGGGTCGAGAGGATTCTGAACGCGTTCTTGGTCGCTGAGCAACTGCCGAGTCAGCTCGACTGGCGCCAAGTTCAGGAACGCATTGTCCGAACGGCGAGTGGCCCATTGCGTGCGGGCACACTCAAGCTCGTCGACGGTGTCCAGCTGGGAGGGCAGAGAAATGTTGAATGCTGGGTCACGAGTGATCCAGTAGCACGGGTCTTGGGGAACAACCCAAAGCCCGGGTTCGTACCAGATTTTTGCGTCGTATCCGTCCACCTTCTCGAGTTCAGCCATCATCTCTTTACGCTTGGTGTCGAACGTGGAGCCGCGGTCCTTGCGATCTTGGTACAGATCAGCCAACCCAGAGATGCTGCGGAGCTCAGCAGAAGCTTGATAGTCAAGTGCAGGGTCCATGGTCACCCAGTGTAGTCGCTCCCAATACTCGCGTCTCCATCGACTCATGAAATTGAGGATGGTAGACAAAGCTTGAACCATGGCTGGACGCAAGTCGTCGTACTGGAAAAAAACGAGTGTCCGCACGCGATTCTTCCACATTTCATTCCAAGGAGTGGTCTGCAAAAGCCGCCAATATTCCGGCGCCCTCCAACGAAGATGGAGGTGCTTCATCATGGCCTTCACGGTGGGAAACCGACCGTCTGACGAGGCAGCTCTTGGACTCGGATGCCGTAGTGGAACCAACTGCCTCGCCTGGGTCTCTCGATCACTCCATCATCTTCTGCTGGCTCAGGGATGTTGCTCTTGGCCCGCGCAGCTTGACCAGCGGAAGCTTGAGCTGAGAGTTTCGATGCCTTAGTAGTTCCACCCGAAGCCGAAGAGCCTCGCGGGCGTTTGCCGCTGGACGTTGACTGTTGACCCCGAGTGTGGATAAAACCAGACTGAATGGCGGCTTTGCTGCGAAAGGTCTTGTCCGCCTTGGGGTCGTCTTCCTCTTCGTCAGAGGAGCTGGGCTGAAAAGGGGACCCGCCGTGACTTGAAGGTGATCTCGGTCTGGGGTCGATTGGCAGAGGGTCCCAGTTCTCGGGAACCCTGTCAAACGACGGATCCATAACCTCCTTCAGTGCCGCTTCAAAGTAGCGGTCTGGGACGAATGAAGTCCAGGGAGTCCGGTCCAACGCCTCCCAGTAGATAGCCGAGATCAGCATTTCTGTCAACGCGAACTTGCCAAACTGGTCGTGTAGCATTTGGTTCTTCCGAACCTCAGCCACAGCGTCCCAGAACTGAACTCCGTTGAGAATGAGTTCGCGGACATCAGATCGAACGTCGTCCCAGAGAAATTGGCAAGCACCGCACTCATAGCCTTGCTCTCAGAGACCCGGGATGGAGAATTCTTCAAAGCCCGAGCCTTGTCAGGCTTGAATTTCCGAGGACGCTGGGCGAGCTTGAGTCGGTCCACGTACAGCATCGTTCGAGTTGAACCGGGGGTACTAGCCGCTGAGTGAGTCAAATCGATAGCTTGATTCCCTGAGCCACTGTCTGGACTCGTCGAGCGACGAGACGTCTTAGTCCCTTTCGGAGACGGAGTACCCGACAGAGATAGTCTGGGTATCTTGCGATCAGACTTCCCAGCAGTAGTCGACCTCGGGGTTTGACCACTAGAGGGAGTGAGTGGTGTCCTGGATAAACTAGGCTTGGCGGAACCCCCACTCGCGGAAGACGGACTGGGAGTCGCAGCCTTGCCTTCTTGCTGTACGTATGGCCCGCAGTCATCTGAGTCTTCGTCCCGAGCCGAGACTTGGAGCCGCGTTCGGAACTGAGAAGGAATGGTGCGGTCCTCTTGGTAGAGCTGCAATAATTCGAGTAGCCGCTTCCAGTGACCACTGAGAATGGCTTCCTCGACAGGAAGTCCATTAACGCTGCAGCCGAAAATTTCTTGACCCCCGCGAGTTCACTCTCAAGTTCAGCAATGCGTTTGTCACGCAAATCCCGAGACGCCTGCAATCGACTCACCTCCTGAGTCGACGCGAAGAGCCGATTTTGCAAGTCGGATTTATCGCAGCTGAGGCGCCCTGCTGCAGAGCGAAGAGCGTCGATCTCAGCCTGCAGCTTGCCCGGCGGAGGAAGATTTGGGCTCGAAGTCGGAGCCGGGGTGGGTGTGTTCAGCATGGCCTCGGCGTGAGCTGCCTCTTGTGCGGCTACGTTGGTCTCGTACTCGGCCTTCTGAGATGCGAGTCTAGCCACGAGCTGAGCACACTCAGCTCTCAGCTGTACAACCTGAGCAGGATCACTTTGGGCGGAGCTCCCCTGTTCGAGTGCCAGAACTCGCTGAACAGCGACTTGCAGATAGCGAACAGTGTTCATCGCCCGCAGAGCCAATTCGTCGGTTCCATAAATCTGAGCGAGAGCCATGGTGTGACGGGGGTCACACGCACGATAGCTAAGAGGAAGCGTAACACGCTAACCACAACAGACGCCTGGCGTCTCTGTTGCTCTTAGTACAAAAGGCCCTGCCTTATCGGTCTCCTTCTAATACCGAGTATTAAGGAGACTTGTACACTTGAAGGTTAGAGTTAAACTGTCTTGTATTAATAACACTCTAAAGGTTCTATCTACTGCTTTCTATCTGCATACTGAATCCCTGTTTAAATGGCGATCTTCCTCAGCGGTTGGCTCCCGTGCGTTTTCGTCCTAAGTACGACCGAGCTAACTTAACTCAGTACCTTGGGGGGTCTACCGTGAACACTCTATATAAGGATCACTACCGTGAACACTCTATATAAGGAACACTGGTACACCGTACCCCTCATAGTGGGTGATACCCAGTCAGTGTGGTCCACACTAGAGAACATACCTTTTCCTTGAAAAGGTCACTGGCCAATCCTGGCCCCATTACACCCTCCCTCACCCAAACGGGAAGCACCTTTCCCAGCGGGGAATCCAGCGGAAACGCGAGCACAGGCTCATTCTGCAATCCACGCTCAACCGAGCACCCGCGCGCGCTACTACGCCCACAGGGCATGACGACGGAGACCCGGATCATCGTGCGGCCCGCCCAGGACACCCTTCGGGCTGTAGGCCCCATCAAGACCCCCGCCGACACGGCCACCTCAAGCGACATGGAGGAGAAGCCTCCGGCGCCTGCTTCCAAGAAGCACTCGGGCGATCCGGAGGTGGCGAAGACCGCGTCGGCTTCCAAGAAGCTTGCGAATGTTGCGGAGGAGGCGAAGGAGACCCTGGCTTCTACGAAGCACGCGAAGGAGGCGGGCAGAGCGAAGACGCTGCCCGCTTCCAAGAAGCCCAAGGTCGCGACGACCAAAGCGAAGGCGAAGCCAAAGCCGAAGCCGATGCCGAAGGCGAAGGCGAAGGCGGCTGCTTCACCGAAGCCTACGCGGAAGTCGAAGAAGGTGGCTGCTTCGTCGAAGCCTGCCTCGAAGAAGCCCGCAGTGAGGAAGCCCGCTGCAAAGCAGCTTCCAGCGAAGAAGGGCCCCACAAAGGAGGACCCCAAGACGCCGAAGCTGCCGCCCAAGCGCACGGATGTGCGGCTGCCCGGCCCCTATGAGGAGGTGTCCAGCGACTCGTCCGACACGGACACTCCGAACCCCGGGTATGTCAGTGGAGCCACCTCGCCTGCTCCTGGAGCTCTTGCGTCCACGAAGGAACATGCAACTTCTTCGAAGGACGCGACCACTTCCCCTCCGGGGCGTAGTCCGTCGCCACATCCCTCTTTGGAGGTGGATTACGAGGAGTCGGAGCCCGACATTGACCACGAGGACGGTGAGGTCCAGGACCCTTGGTCGTCGCCGCAGCTCACGGATGAGCAACGGGTTCTCCACCCGGGGAGCCCAATGACTCCTCGGACTGTGGAGGCGGTGGCACGCGCCAAAGCCAAGGAGGCGTCAATGTCTCGCCGAGACGACCCGCCCGCTGCGGTGTCAGAACCCCAGATCATCACCAATGCCGGTATCGACGAGGGGGTCCCGCCTGAGCTGCTTCAGCCCGAGAATCGGCAGCACCTGGCCGAACGTTCCCATCAGGAGGCCTCTCAGGCGGTGGGGACCAAGCGCGATCGCGAAGTCCATGCCCCTCGCACACGCGATCAACTACTCGCGTTGCGGTATTGGACTCGGAGCGAGTACGGCGAGCACCTCCGCCAGAGTCGAAGGCCTGGCCCAGGCGCGCCGCAGTGCGACAAGTGTCCGGTCGTGCTGCTGTCAGACAGCGGCCTGGCCCGCCAGCGGAACGAGACTGAGTTCGAGGAGTGGTTGCACCACTTGGGCTACCCTGAGCCCGAGTTCTTGAACTCTCCGTTCCGGATTGATTGGCTGGTCCAGCGTCGTCTTCGATTTCGCATGGCGAAGATGATCGCTGATGACACTTGGTCGGGTCGATACCTTGATCGACACAAGCCCATGCCGGGCGTCATCCTCGAGGAGGTGCTGCAGAAGATACAGAAGTCTTGGCAGTCGCAGCCGATAGAACCTAAGAGTGTTCTCGGCTCTGTCAGCGCCGACCAGGTCCGTGGACACGCTCAAAAGCGGCCACGAGGTCGGCGCAGTCCTCCTCGAGGCGAGCCCCAGGCTCCCACGAGTTACGACTACTCGGGTAGCCACGCCACTTCACCAGGCACTGGTACTGACCGCTACGCCCGCGGCGCCTCAGTAGCTTCTCGACATGGTAGTAGAGGACGCCCTCGTTACCAAGCAGAGGCGGCGGAGCCCGCGGCGGCAGTGGTCTCTGACCAAGACGCTCAGCGTCGCCCGACTGGCTCCCGTCCTGACCTGGAGGGTCTTCTCTCCGGGGTGGAGTCATGTCAGCGACTGCTGGATGGTCAGCGGACCGAGATGGTGGCGCTTCGCGCTCGCGTCCAAGATGCGGAGGCCCGCCTGGAGAAGCTCCGGGATGTCCGACAGGACTTGGACACCCTGCGGGATCGCGTCTGGGATCTGCCTCGGCAGCTTGGTGGTGAAGTTGACCGCCTGCGAGGGCGAGTTTCGCAAGGCGAGGAGATCGACGAGCGTGTACGCCAGAGCCTGGAGAGGCACCTCGCCTGGTTCCGTGATCTGTACGATCGTGTGGGTTACTTGGAGGCGCAAGCGGCTCGCCGCGTAGCGGCTCGAGCTCCTGATCCGGCTCCTGCGCCTGCCCCTGCTCCTGCCCAGCTTCCTTCGGAAGAGCTCGTCCGGATGATGGCGAATGCCTTCCAGCAGTATTCTGCGACGCAGTCGGCTCCTCAGGCTCAACAGCCTCCGCCGGGCGATAGGGCTTGAGTAAGCCAACATAGAACGTTGGGTGCGTGGCCATGGACGATGGCAGATCCAACGTGTAGGCGTGGCCGTGGACCCCGATGACCGTGAACGGCCCCACGAAGCGAGGTCGCAGCTTGGTGCTGCCCACAGCGGAGACCGCCTGAGTAGGAAGGTTTTTGGCATTTAATAAGACTTGGTCTCCCAACTGATACACCTGTGTGTTCTTACGCCCTTGGCGGTCACTTTGTTCCTTCTGAGTGTCTTGGGCGGCCGCCATTGCGTCACGGACGCGCTGTCTGACAGCTTCACCAGTCTCGATAAACGAGAGCAGGTTCCGTTTGACGGACGTTCGTAGGCCTTTAAGGCCCCTTGGGTCTTCGGCATTAGCCTCTCCCCCACCCAAACTCGAGACTGGGGGTAACGTCAACGGCGTACGTGGGTGCCGCAGGCCGTTCACGTAGAACGGGGTGAAGCCCGTGGACGAATGCACTGCATTGTTAAGCGCAAACTCCACTTGTGGCAGAAGCGCACTCCACTTTGTGGGCTCTGCGGCGCAGACACTGCGAAGAATGTCTTCCAGAACCCGGTTCACTCTCTCAGTCTGACCATCGGTCTGAGGATGGTCCGCTGTGGACATGTCCAACCTCGTGCCTAGCAGGCGGAAGAGGTGTTGCCAAAAGTGAGACACAAACCTTGGGTCTCTGTCACTCACGAAAGCCTCGGGGAGGCCGTGATTACGAAAGACATTGTCCACAAAGATCTGAGCCGCCTGAGGCTCAGTCACACTCTTCCGCACAGCGGCCAGCCGCACCATCTTACTAAGGCGGCACACAAAGACCAATATGCCAGTGTGGCCACGCGTGTCGGCCGGAAGCTCGAAGACGAAGTCCATGCTCACAGAGCGCCAGCAATCTGCCGGCACCGGCAAGCTCATCAAAGGAGCTGACGCCGAGGGCGCAGGCTTGACGCGCTGACACGTTTCACATGTCTGTACGTACTTACGTACCCATTTGTACATGTGGGACCACCAGAAGTTGCGGGCCACAGACGTATACGTCTTCTCTCGTCCCAGATGACCGCTAAGCGGCGTGTCATGAGCCTCGTAGAGGACACGATGACGTAGATCCTCATCGTTCGGAACGACAATGCGAGGCTCGTCGCCCCCGTCTACTTGGTAGTAGAGCAAACCCTCCACTACCGAGTAGCGGTGCAGACGTGAGCGCTGTCGCGCCGTGAGCTCTACGGCCTTGTTTGGAGCGCTCAGTGCCTCCACTAGACCTGCAAGGTCGTTGTCATCGGAATACGCCTCGCGAATAAGCTCATAGAGCGGTGACTCGAGGTAGGCCAGATGTGCCAACTCGTAATCTGGCCGCCGGGAGAGCGCGTCCGCTAGGACATTCTGCTTTCCCGGTTTGTACTCCTCCGTAAAGTTGTACTCAGCGAAGAATGAGAGCCACCGCGCCATGCGCTGAGAGAGGTGGGGCGACGACGTCGCCGTCCTCAACGAGGCATGATCTGTGTAGATCACAAAGGGTTTTTGACCTAACAGGTGCACCCGGAACTTGACCAAGGCGTACTTCATCGCCAAGAGCTCCTTGTCGTGGACAGGGTAGTTCTTTTCCGCCGCCTTCAATTGGCGAGATTGGAAAGACACTACCCTTTCCTTGCCTTCGGCATCCACCTGCAGCAGGGCACAGCCGATGGCAAAGTCAGATGCATCGCATACCACACTGAAGGGACGCTCCTCATCGGGCAGCGCTAGAATCGGAGCGCTCTGAAGGCTGCTCTTGATAGCTTCAAAAGCCTGTTGAGCCTCAGAGGTCCATGACCACACGGCATCCTTCTTGAGAAGATTCGTTAGTGGCCTTGCCATCTCGGCGTAATTGGCACTATACTTGTGCAAGTAGTTGGCCAGGCCGAGCCATTTACGCAGGTCCTTCTGCGAGACGGGCACCGGCCACTGTGCAATGGCACACACCTTCTCCGGGTCCGCACGGACACCGTCCTTCCCAAGGAAGCAGCCCAAAAAGGGAATCTCTTCGGCTCCGAAGATACACTTGTTGATGTTCGCATAGAGGCGATTCTCGCGCATGCACAAGAGAACCTCACGGAGGTGGCCAAGATGGGCTTCGACGGCCGTCTTCCCTTCTGACGCACGACTGTGCACGAAGATGTCGTCGAAGTACGTCTGTACGAACTGCCGCATCGGCCTGAAGAGCTGCGTTACGAGCCTGTTGAACGTGGCGGGTGCGTTGGACAGCCCCTGGGGCATGACCAACCACTCCCACAACATCCCGCTGGGAGTGCTCACAGCAGTAAGCGGAATGTCCGACTCGCGCATCAACAGTTGATAGTAGCCGTCGACCATGTCGAGTGCACTAAAGATCGTGCAACCAGCCATGTTGTTTTGCAACACATCCTTCCGAGGAATAGGCGTCGACGCCGGAATGGTTGCCGCGTTCAATTTGTTGAATGCGTGCACCATGCGACACTTCCCATTGGGCTTGCGCACACAGAACGTCGGTGACGAATGTGGTGACTTAGACTCGCGCACCATGCCAGCGGCGTGTTTTGCCGCGAAGAAGGCGTCGATGACGTCAACCTGCTCCTTCGGAAGCGGCCACTGCCGCGTGGTACAGTACTTGGTGCCTGGCACTAAGTCAATCTCATGCCGCACGCCCCGATCCGGGGGAAGGACCGAAGGGGGGTCGTCGCTAACGACATCCGAAAACTCCTTCAGAAGGCCGTAATACGGATCCGAGGGGTCCTTCAAAATGGCAGCGCCATACCGCGTCTGCCTCTTAGAGGTTCGGTCGTCTTCCAACACCTCGGGGTCCATGACCGACGAGGAGTTGAGCTCCAACGAGCTGCCTTCCGGGCGAAGGAGAACCACTTCTGCCAACTCTCCCGCTTTGAGAGAGTCCATGAACTCGACGTACGAAAGCTCCTCGAGCTCAAGTAGCTCTGCTATTGTGGGTAACGGAGTCAACACCTCCCCCACCTTGGGTTCGCCTGTGAAGACGTCGACTACCTGAGGAACCTTGTCCTCAGCCGCGGGATCCGCATCGCGGCTAGACGCCTCTGCCTTGGGCGTGCTCGTGACCTTGTCACTCTCGTTGTCCTTGAAAGTGGGAGCCCCTACTCGACCACTCGTGATTGCGCGAGCCCCAGCTCTATCGCCTTCTGTCGCGCGAGCTGAACCAGCTACAACGCCTTGCGTAGTGGGAGTTCCGACTCGACCACTCTTGTTTGCGCGAGCCACAACTCCAGCGCCTTTCTCGACGTGGGCTGAACCAGCCACCACGCCTTGCGTAGGGGGAGCTTGGACGCTACCACCCCTTCCTGCGCGAGCTGCTGCAGCGTCCGCGCCTTGAGTCTTCACTGCCCCTGGGGCAAGTGCAACTCGGTTGCCAACTGCAGAATCCTGTTCTCTACCCAGAGAGGTACTAGGATCCTGCGGATCTTCTCCACCACCTACCTCGAGCTCCCGCGCTCGTGGAGGCAATGCCATGGGCAATTCCAACACTTCTGAAGTGCCGGCAAACTGCCGTTCGCCGCGTGGCACACGGTGCTCATGCACAAACCCGTCTCGGGAAGAGGAGGGGACATGACCCGCCAGGGCTCTGTCCGCGAGGGGGTTGTGGCTGGCACCAATGGTGCGACTACGCGGGTCTATCCACGGCTCGTGCTTAGCAAGCCAAGGCATGCCGAGGATAAGATCGTACCGATCATCCATGTCCAAGACAATGAACGGTTCGACCGAATTGAAGTCGTCAAACTTCACGCTTAGGGGTACCGTAACCTTGCGTGTAGACACGACGGAACCAGTCGCTAAGCGAACAGATACATTGGTATTACTCTTAGAAGCTTCTAAAGCACTAGCATACAATGCACTGTTCCTAGCCACGCTGGCTTTCGTCGCAAAGTTAAACGACGCTCCTGAATCGATCAGGACCGTCATCGGTTCGGGGTACCCTTTCACGCTGGCAGTGACGACCACGAGGTTAGACCGCGCGGCGGCCACGGAGAGACACAGAAGTGTCGTCCCAGGGACTTGCTCCTTTGGAGAGGCTGGTGAGGGATTCACCTTCCTCGTAGAGGAGCGAAGTCTCCCAGCAGGGCGTCCCGCCCCTACTGGGAGTCGCCGTTTTCCGACTCTGTCGCCTCGAGGCTATTAAGAGCCGGACGCGCCGCGTACTTCTTGTCGCGTGGCGCCTTCCAAGGGTTGGTGGGGCAGTTTCGACGGAAGTGACCAGGTTGGTTACAACCGAAACAGCGACCACTCGCCCGTTGCGTCTTCTGGGAGCGTGCCGACTCGGCAAGGGAGATCTCCATCGGAGTGGGACCCTCACTGGCCTCGACATGAGGCGTGTGCCCTTGCGCGGAGCGCACGCAGTGGTCCTCCAACATAGCGATGTGAACCGCCTCATTGAAGGTCTTCGGCTGACGCCGGAAGAGCTACGTCCGAACCGGACCCGTACGAACACCGTCCATGAAGACAGTCACCTTGACGTCCTCAGAGAGGGGTGCGCCGGCCATAGCGGCTTCGAGGTTGTGGAGCTCCATGACGTAGTCTTGAAGCGACCGCTTGCCTTGCTTGCATCGCAAGAAGCTGGAGCGGTGGCGGTATGCCACATTGGCAAGGAGGAATGTGGAGCGTAGCTCCTGTTCCATGAACGACCACGAGGTGAAATACCCCGGAGTCGCCGTCTCACGGGCCATAGCCCATGCGCGTGCGCGCCCTCCAAGGTTGGATAGCGCAAACGCCACTTGAGCCCGCGCGTCGTAGATCTGACCAGCGCTTAGCGCGATCTCGATCTCGCGGACCCAGAACACAAGACTGTCTGAGTCTTTGCCGTCGAACGTCGATACCGACATCTTGACGGGCTTCGTCGTGGTTGGACGCGCAGCGAATGAGGCCGTGTTCGTGGCGGACGCTTGTGCCGCACTCTGTGCCTCAGCTCGCATCGTCGCACGAGCGGCTTCCTGCGCAGCAGCGCTCACGTGAGCAATCAGCGACGACTCGTACTTGTCGAAGCGTTCCACGCGCGCCCTTTGCTGCTCGGCAGGAAGGTTGGGGAATCCAGCGAAGGCTGCCTCGCCTAGCAGGCTGACCATCTTCTCCAGCGTAGCCCAGTGGGCATCGGAGAGGTGAGGAAAGTCCTGTCGCGCCGGCAGCCGACTCCCTGAGTCTTCCATACTCAAAGAGACCCTGATTGTAGAGATCCGCGTCGGTCGCGGGATTGACTACAAGTGCTACCAGGTGTGACGGGGGTCACACGCACGATAGCTAAGAGGAAGCGTAACACGCTAACCACAACAGACGCCTGGCGTCTCTGTTGCTCTTAGTACAAAAGGCCCTGCCTTATCGGTCTCCTTCTAATACCGAGTATTAAGGAGACTTGTACACTTGAAGGTTAGAGTTAAACTGTCTTGTATTAATAACACTCTAAAGGTTCTATCTACTGCTTTCTATCTGCATACTGAATCCCTGTTTAAATGGCGATCTTCCTCAGCGGTTGGCTCCCGTGCGTCTTCGTCCTAAGTACGACCGAGCTAACTTAACTCAGTACCTTGGGGGGTCTACCGTGAACACTCTATATAAGGATCACTACCATGAACACTCTATATAAGGATCACTGGTACACCGTACCCATCATAGTGGGTGATACCCAGTCAGTGTGGTCCACACTAGAGAACATCCCTTTTCCTTGAAAAGGTCACTGGCCAATCCTGGCCCCATTACACAAAGCTTCACGTTCCATCGCTACGCGAATGCGGAAGTCGGACGGGTCAGTTGGCCGACGAGTTCTGGAGTGAAGCACCTCAGGAGTTGCATCACCTCCTGCCAACGAACTCAGCCGACGCAGCTCCGTATCACTGAGCCGTGGCAAAGGGACTACTCGCGAGACGCCGTCTGCGGTACCAGCAAAAGTGCTACCCCGGTGGAGGTCGCGCATGGTAGCAGGCACCATCGTCGTGGTCACAGCTGGAGACGATGCTGCAGCCTGAGTGGTGGGCGGAGACGCTGGGCGAAGGAAGGATGAATCTTGGCGCGGATTGCCGAGCGAAGGGACCATCTGGAGCTGCCTCACGAGCGTGGACGCCGCTTGTAAAGCGTCGGCCGACAGAGTCATGGACGTGGGCAGACCTGTTACCGTCACGGGCTGCTGAGTTGCCAGTGCGGCGCTCACAGACACCGGCACTGCGCTGGACGTCGTCGGTGACGCGGTAGTGACGCCTGACAGCACGCTGGAGCCCGTAGACGCGCCGGTCAGAGCCGAAGAATCTTGCGAGGAAGATGGGATGCTGGACCCCGTCGAAACTGCAGCGCCAGAGGTCGTGGAAGTGGAAGCCGGGGAAGCAGGAGCCACAGGAGTGCCCTGCTGCCCCACGTCGCCCGAGCCATCACCCGAGGAAGATGCGGGCGGAGGCGGGTTGGCCGGAGAATCGGCCATCGATGCTTGGACGAGGCGGAGGAGTTGCAGATGTCGTGCGCGCTCGGCGTTGGAAATTGTTGAATGGTCCGAAATTGCAGACCACAAATTCGGCAAGATCCGACGAGACTGGGACGAGGCGACCACTGGCATATTTGGTTATGAGGGCCGAGCCCAACTCGTGACTGACCTCTTTGGACCCGGTCCACATAAGGGACGGTTGTGACAAGGCTCCCCCAGATTTCTGGGAGAATTCCTCAAGCATCTGCCAGCGACCACTCTCAGATGAGAATCACTCGTGATTGGCCAGACAATGGCTGAACCCCACGCCTGCTGCCCCACCTTCAACTGGCTTGAGATAATTTGAAGTGACTTGAGATGACCCAGTCATGCTGAGAGACGACTCAGCCAGATCACACTGATGACAACGGAGGTTGAGCGACGACACTTTGGAGATGTGGAGCATTGAACGACCGTGAGTTAAGTGTGACCGAGCTGCTCGCGCCTCAGAGAGCTCTTGTTGAGCTCGGACGCAGCGAGCCCAACCTCGTCCGCTTTCTATCTGGAGCAATGGAGTGACCCCGATGCTGGAAGCCGGCAAGTCACGCACGGATGAGCTCGCCCTGCGTTGGTGAACTACTCGCTGAGCTCAGAAGTAGTGAGGACAACGGTATCTCCGCTCAGCTCGAAGTGATCAGGTCAAACATAGCTGAGCTCGGGCAGCCTCAGCAGTGAGTCGCCGAATTCAGGAGACATAGTTTCGTGGATGGTGAGTCTCAGCGAGGAGGCGTCCGCCCCGGTCACGATGGAGCTCAGTTGTTGCAGAGATGTGCACATGAGCTCAGCCGATCAGCTCGAGTCTCAGCAGATTGCAGGAGATCTCAGCGGAAGTGGATGCTGATGGACGCTGACTCCGAAGTTGTTGGTATAGATCTTATCTGAGCCCAGGGGGTCTTGGCTAGTCGCCGACCGTTGGCTGAATGGTCGCCACACGCTGGAAGGACACGTCATCAGATAATGACCGGGAATAAATCAGCTGTGGCACAATCCGGTGAACCCAGATGACACACCTCGACCAGCCAATGAAAAGCTCAAGATCTGCTGCTCATCGGTGAAGCATCGCTGAGTCACTTCCTGACGTCTCTGGACTTTGTTGAGCTCGGCCAGTCATTGGCCAAACTCATGTTGAAGCGTCGATCGCCATTTGGCTCGCTGGCAGCTCGCAAGACGATATCTTTCTTTTCACCTTTGTTTGGGTGCGCTCCGAAGGAAGCCGAGCGCCCTCCCTTGATAGGTCTTTGTTTGCATGTGTAAAGTATCAATCAGAATCGAATTTGCCCCGAAGGCCACAGCGTTAAGTTTGCTGCTGCGGAAAAGGGTGTCTTAGGAGAATCCAACAGAACTCAGGCCCCATATAGACCTTTTGGGTGTACCTCGGTGTGAAGGGGTACCCAAGAGACTATTTCATATTTCCTTACGCGTTGGCAGGTCGACTAGGCGGCTGTACCTGACGCGTATTTCATATCACTTTGGCGCTGAGCTTGGGACCGTGTTTTCCCCGCTCAGCCGTTCCGTCTACGACAAGACGTGGTGCGCGGAAGTCCCAGGGCAGAGACGAGAACCCTGGATTACGACAGGCTCAAACCGAGCCAATTTCTCGGAGCCACCCTAGGTCGGGGGGCGAGTGAAGACCTGTGTACGCGGCGCTCAGATTGAGTGCCGCGCGGAAGTCCCAGGGCGCAGAGGCGAGAACCCTGGATCAAGACCGGCTCAGCTCGAGCCAACTCTCGGAGCCACCCTAGGTCGGGGGGCGAGTGAAGACTTGTGTACGCGGCGCTCAGATTGAGTGCCGCGCGGAAGTCCCAGGGCGCAGAGGCGAGAACCCTGGATCAAGACCGGCTCAGCTCGAGCCAACTCTCGGAGCCACCCTAGGTCGGGGGGGGGGGGGGGGCGAGTGAAGACCTGTGTACGCGGCTCTCAGCTGGAGCCGCCTGGAGGAAGAGGAGAAGCAAGGAAGACCGGGTCTGCGGTCTTGGAAGGAGCAGACAAGTGTGTGTGTGGAGTCGTGTCTACATAAAGAAAACCCCGGGGCAAATCGGGTTGAGGACACGTGCGAGCGAAGGCCTGTTGAGCGAGGAGCCGGCTTCGTTCGGAGAGTACCAAGGGACGACTGGACAAGGAACAAGAAGACGTGGTTGGCTAACGTCTGGGCCCAAAGCGTAGCCCCAGCAAGAACCGTCAAGGGGATCGCAAGGGAGGCGCACACGCCGCGTCAGACCAAGAGTTCGAGTTCAGAGGTGGTGGCCGAGTCTTCGTCGAGTACAGCTGAGACCTTTCAGCTGAGACTCTAAGACTCTGAGCCCCCCTGGACTTAGATTCAAGGTTTGCTGATTCAAGTTACATTCAAGGTTTATTCTGGACGCTGGGAAGTTGCCCGCACCTCACCACACAAACATGCGCTGAAGTACTTCTACGACCTTGCGTATTTTCCAGGCGCGGTCTGTTTGAGCTCCACGGTCGCTGATCGGGTTGAAGTGGAGGTTCCGAGAGATCTCCAAGAAACGATCACGTGCTAGCACCGACCCGAAACATCCACGTGAGATAGCGCCTTCATCCGTCGTCTTCCAGTGGTTCGACAGCTTCTCGCGATTCGGTGCAATCGCTCGTGCAATGAGGAGGCCGATGAACTGGCCGAGCTCGTATGACAGGGCTGGTAGCGTTGTATTCCCCATTTCCCCATGCTTAAAACCGAGGGAACACAAGTTTTCATGCTTTTCATTTCGTGTTGTATATCGCGTCTTGTCTTTCTCGGCAGGCTTTCATTGAATCGTCGCTTTGCGCAATAGCGCCGGTACGCTTTGTCCACTCGGAGCGGAAGCATCTCACGATGATACTCGTTAGAGCAGGCAGCCACAGTACGACGGACATGAAGTAGAAAAATAGAGCCACGGGCGAGTCACCCCTTCGAAGTACTTCAGCAGTAGGCCCAGCGTAACCTTGGCGAAGTCCAGGATAGCTTCTGGTGTCATTGACAGCATCACGAGATAGTCGTAGGTGTTGGGCTCGACCAAATCGTCCCATACAGTAGTACTCATGTTTTGCAGAACAGCGTTTTTCAGGTTGCCAGCCTGCACTTCGTTCTCGCCTCCGAATCTAGCCAGAAAGTCCTCCGCGAATAGAACCTCTGCTGCAATTTCTTGCTCGGTCTGCTCTGGATCATTGACAACATAATCCGGCACGCAAAGGTCATCAGCGTCGTTGCCTGAGCCATAGTCGCCAGTCTCCACGTCATCCTTCTCGGCTTCACCACCCGAATCCATCTAACCAAACTGGGGTGTGTTATTTCCACCGACAACAGTGTTCAGCACTGATTAGCTCTTTTGACTTTTGTATAGCACAAAACCCCGATCAGATCGTTTCTATTGATTGCGTTAGCCTGTAGAGGTGACACACCAACTTTGCATTGGCGAGTTTGTATGGGAAGTTTGAAATTCTGAATTTCAGAAAAGGAGAACATCGGAGACTGCAGTTTCTGTTCCTAGAGATTGGTGTGGTGACCTGTCCATATCTGCGTTAAAGTGAAGTGAAGGGGTCTATCACCACAGATTTAGGAATAAACACCAACGAAAAGGAAATCACCACCACAGAGTAGGGTGGAATCACCCACCATTCAATCAGGCCAAATCACCAGTGATGTGGGCGCGATCACTACTAAATGTATAATCATGCTTGCATGCACTTGGGGGCAATCTTATCGATCGTTTCAGGCAAGCCTACCGGCATTTACTTAAGCGAAAAGATAAAGAGGACTAGCTTCATATCTTCAATTTATTTATAGCTGCGAGCGAGAAACCCGAGGACGTCTTTAACTGAGGTAATTCGCCCCTCACTTCGCTACAGCATGGAACCTGTTAACGGTGCAAGTGATCATAACCTGCCAGCGCCAAGGATGAGCAACTTGCATACCCCAGTGACTACGACGGTATGTATTACAACGTATGTGTCGTCATTAACAGTTGTACTTACGCATTTCATTGCTCGTGTGCCGATAGACCGCAGCGGGAAGCGAAAAAATTCACCGACGTGGGCGAATAATTCTAGAAATATGGAATTCAGCAGTGAACGCTGATACGACACTGGACGAGTTTGTGGATTCACTACCTAGTTGTAGTACACAACAAAATGATCAAGAGCCGATATGCACTATCAACCATGCAAAATATGATGCCGACGAGACCCTGATGACACGCCATACTATGCGCAGAATCATCACTCGGTGCACTTCGGCACGATGTAATCAAAGCGGGTTGCATTGTACGTGTGTGTACAGGATGCTTATAATATTGGCAACCGTTTGCATGGATGGCCAACACACAATGTCCGATCCTTCAGTCCTGTCGCCAACGTCAAAACGTCAACCGTTGTCGGGTGAGATGGCAATTATCGATGAACGGCTATCGGGTCACGTGTGGTTTATGCCTGTTGATTTGCTGGGAATGTGCAAGAAAATAAAGCGCAATATATTGGTGGGATCGGCCCCTTTACTGAGTCAAGTGCAGAGCTATGTCGAGAAGTGTCGAAAAGTTCACAAACGCAAAGCTTTGCAATCTGTGATCGCTTTATGTAGCACACACATGTATGATGCTGCGGAGAACAGACACATGACTGACGATAGTATGATCCTCCTGTGTGATACAACGTCTGATGACAACAAGTTGATTCCAGACATTGGGACTGGATCCAAGGTTTCGCCTTTCCATATTGGCATCGCATGCCATAAACTATTGGAGATGTACATTACTGTTCAACAGGACCCTCGGTGCACGACACTGCTGCATATCGACAGCACTCACAGCATCGTTAAACTGCGCTATCCCGCCCCCCCCCCCGCCCCGGATTTTTGGACTACCGGTGCAAGTTTTTCCCGATCATCTACTTTTGCACTTCCCATCGCACTGGAACCGACGTGCAAAGGTGTGTTACATTTGCCAAACGTGTGATCTGGGAGGATAAATATTTGGTGAGCTTTGCACCAGCATTCGTCATTTCCGATGCGGATAATACACAATACAACGCATGCACAGCTAGATTGCCCATCTCGAAGTTCTTGATGTATTGGTTTCATGTCTGCCATAATGTGAGGGATCTTACACGTGGCAAGCTGGAGAATGTGACTGTTGATAGGATTTTCCGGATCCTCAACAATCTTCATTATTTTAGAAATACCGAATTTCAGATATACGGGGATGTGATTCAAAATGGGAGGGATCACCTGCAAATGCCGTTGGGGAACAACGCAGCGGCTTTTGTAGACGATCAACCTGCAAGTGCCTACAACAGTCCGTTTTGTTACAGCGCGCTATCGATCACCGACCAATTGACTCTACCCTGGTAACGAGCGCACCGCTTGGTGACAGCGTCTTTGAAAGACCTACTGAAGCGTACAACGACGTGATATCAAGTGCTGGAGACATTTTGAGTTTTCAACCCGTTGTTCACGAGCTATTATAGCCTCAAGTGCTTCTTTCGAGCCCAGCACGGACTCCAGTAGATCTGCAAAGCACTCCGAACTCCTTCGTTCTAGACAACGATGAACGCAACCTTCTCCTGCATAATAAGAGTAGGAAAGCTTCAACTCGGGAGTCGTGTAGTCACACAAAGCGGCGTATGTATTAAACCACCACTACACGATCTACATAATGGACATACTAATACATATCGATAGGCATGCTTCTATATAGTTTAGCGCTGTCTCTAATATCCGTATCCGGGCTCTGATGCTACTGGTGAATTAACCCAATTAACTGCTGTAACCCTGTCTTGTGGTGGCGCTGACCAAATCTCTGCCTACAAATCAACTGGTGTTTCGAGCCAAATCTCTGGTGGTAACTTCCAAAGCTCTAGTGATGAGACCTCTCCCTCGTTAAAGTGCTTTATTCAGCATGAAACCGGTGTTCTGAGTCGCAATATGTAGTATATATGCATATTTAGCACAATTACGTAACTGGCCTGCTGCCAGCTGCGGTCTGCCCAACCCACTATGTACAAACGGCAAGTCTAATTATGCTGAATACTGCATAGAAAAAAATGCGTTTGAAGCTCCGGTGTCGAGGGGTTAAGGAGAAAAGGGTTTTCGTCAAGAAGGCTGTAGACTGCCCAGTCATGACACAGTAGGAGCTAACAGCCTGGGCCAAGTCAACATTCAGGCTTAAGCAGGCTTTTGCACAGACAATCTTCTCGAACATCCTCCAGCGTGCCTCCACGGTCATGAGTCCCAACTACGGCGACAACAACATCTGTATAATATACATATTATTAACGTCATAATTATGTCGTTGCTAGCTCTGGAGTCTACGCTTTGGGCATCGATTCCACCTATGGAGGCGCAGGGAATATGCCTGTCGCGAGCTGTGGTCACTATGAAGGTACGTAACATACAAAGGGATCTCTGTGACGCTTGGGAGCTCTCGTTTTTGGACGGACGACTGACGGCTTTCGAGCGTAGGCACGCTGCGCTATTATCAGCGGCCTGGTAAAGCTAGTTCAGCTGATCCTGGCAGTAGCACTTAACCGACAGTAACCACAGGAGCTTACTGACTTCTTCGAGGCCAAATACATCTTCAACATGGACGAGTCGGACTTCTGCTACGCAATGGCACCCGCTCGCTCCATATGCACTAAATGGGTACACGGCGTCAAGAAGAATAAGACCAGGATTAGATGGCCAACGCGGACGGCGCCGACAAGCTCCCGCTGCTCCTCTTAGGTCGCGCGAGACAGCCTTCTTGCCTTAACAAGGGTACTGCTGATATGGGGTTCCACTATCGTTCGGATCAGATGGCATGGATAACGGGCGAGATTTTTCGTGAATGGCTCCTTAGTCTAGATCACGAAATGCATGCATGTGGGCGTCATATATTGTTGTTACTTGACAATGTTTCCTCCCATAGTACGGGGGATATAGTACGTACTAACGTGAGAGTAGCATTCATGCCTCCCAACACCACAGCCTATCGAGAGCTCATGGAAACCACAATCATCGCTGCAAGGTGTCTTATCGCGGAAGGCGGCTGCGCTGGGTCTACGACAAGATCACACGCATTGAAGAGATCCCTAAGATCATGTACAAAGTCGATCAACTGCAAGCGATGCATTGCAACAACACATTCGAGAGGGATCTACAAGAAAAAAAACTACTGTCGAAAACTGCTTTTGCCACACTAACATTGTAATCAATGCATGTGACGAAAGAAACAAGGAGACTGTCTATACTAGCTATGGAGCTGATGTAGAACTTGGATATATGATAGTTCGCGCGGCTTAATTGAGTCAATAGACTTCCTGCGCTAAAATACAGCAAATCTCAAGAAAGTTTCGGATCTCGTTACCGGAATCGAGCGCTATTGCTGCATACATATCTTCCAGGTCGAACTCACCAAGAACAAGACCAAGTTCAAAACGAAAAAAATTAAATGCACCAAAACCAACACCAAGGCTAGGGCTCCACGAAGGTTGGGATAGAAGCATTGAACTACGATGATAAATATACTAGCAATCGTCCCTACAGAATATTTTTGTTTTTAATACTACTACAGGCGCGCCTGCTTCACAGCCGCATCATCTGCTCGGTAATGGACCGATCGTCAATTGTGGCTTACGACGTCAGACGACACGACTTGGAAATATATATATTTACACTATGCCGACCGGTTACTATCCACATCATGTGACTCACATTCCATCAGTCTGCCTCGGTAGACTGCGAGAAAACAGACGGACAGCACGACAATTTATCCGGATTTGGCTGGTTTCCTTCGAACTCGCCAGTCTTCCATAGGCCCAAGACATCCATCTTCCTTGCGACGCCATAGACGTACCCGGGCCTCCATCACATGCGATCCTTCTCATTTGCGACCCCAACATTTAGTCCAAACGCATCGGTTTGACATGATGTGCTACTACCGGTATACTGGATCGGACAGCGCGCTCAATTCACGCAATAATCCATGTTGGGCTGCCTTGTAAGCACTTCGTTGCTTCCTATGCCAGAATAATATGAGGGTTCGGACATTCCCGCTTGAGTTGACGCTTATCGCATTTGAATTTCTTCAATAGGTGCCGACGAAGATTGTCCGGACGCGCAAATTTCTTCGCGTATTTCCAGCAAGTACGATTGTTACGCTGGTACGGCCTCCCTAGCTTCTCGCGAAGCCCGATAGTCATGTTTGATTGGTATTAAAGATCAAGTGTAACCAAATTTTGCTTGCACTTGGAGGCAAGTGCGAACATAAGAATCGACTTAGTACAGTGGTCAGCGTAATTAGTGTGTGTTCGCAAATAATTCCATCTACGGATAGGGTTTTGGAAGCGAGAAGGCTTGGCTGCAAACAGAGTTTACGGTCCGATTGCCTTGAATATGACGAGCTGGTTAGTGTGCGGAACGTCTGCAGTTCGCTGAATACTCTGTGCGAAACGTCCACTCAAAATCCTCAATATATAATTTTATCCTGGTTTTGCTATCCTTACACAAAATAATGTGAGTGAGATTAATTACGGGGGCCACTGTAGTGCTTTTTACTGGAATCTGATATTTGTAAGAATTAGTACAAGTTCGATTAAATACGATAATTCCTCGTAATTCGTCATTAGCACTCCAGATATACAGTGCAGGTTGCCGTCGACGCAGACTCAACCCCCCATTCTTTGATTTGCCGGCTTGACAGCAACCTAAGCGGCACTCGTATCTGCAAGCAGCTTTACCCCAACCACTGTTATGATGGCCTCGGAAACCGTCGAGTCCGAACCATGGCTGCAGTTGTGAAGGCTGGAAGGTGAAGATGACGAGCGCGACTCCCAGCTAGCCACGTTGCCGCGATACACACGGAAGAAGAACACCATCGTTTCATGCTCAATCGATCATATTGGCACACTACGATCTCGGACTATCCCGACACAAAATGCGGATCGCATTTTGTTTCGGACCGCATTATGCGGTCCGTGTACACGGAGTGCAGATCAGAACGTTGCCACGCAAACGCCGAGGATGGAAAGTGCATCTGTCGCTACAAAATCAACACCTGCCACGTGTCTACTACATCAATCGTGTACCAGCAGGGTCATCACAAATACGAATGAAACGCATCGACTCCCGTGCAGCCCAGACACACTGCAGATATGAAAACATGTATTAGCAACCGCTTGATGACGCAGCCAGATGTTAGGCCATACAATCTATTCAGCGTGATTGTCGCCATGCTCGACAACAACCAGGTGCGGCGGCCTGAACCCGAGTTGGAGCAGGTGCGGGCGTTCGTGAGCGACTGGTGAAAAGCCAATCAGGTCGACACATTTCCCCTGGCAGTAGCTTTTTGTGAACAGCAGCTGTACGAAACAGTTGGTCTTTCAGAGGACAATCCGCCGGCTGGTTTCGTACCCGCACGATAAAACATGGCATTGCGAACGACCTTGGCGATGGCAGTGCTACAAACCCTTTCAGGGTTGGTATCACTTCGTACAAACTCCTAGCAGACTATATCGACGTTTAAGACAACCCCAACCAGACTGCAATGCTTCATGCGGACACTACGTTAAACATGAACAAACAGCGATTTCCAGTCATGGTCATCGGGATGTCGGACACATGTTGACCTTTCCTGTTGCGTACCTCTGTATTTCACAGCGACACCTAAAGGGAATTGGTCAGGACATTATCATTGTTCCGAACATAGTGTACTAACATGCATGTGCATTATACATAATTTTTTTGTGGATCACAACGATGTGTTTGCAATTAGCGAAGGCGAGAGGAGGAGAATACTTGAAAGGTACGAGACGCGGTTTCCACAACCCGAAACAGCTGTAGTAGACTCAACCAGCGAGAATATCCGTGGAATACTAAAAAATATGGCACATACTTAGGCATCGTTAGACATCCTATGAAGTAAAGCTCAGAGCGACCTAACTTCTCTACTTTTTATTCTCCCTGTTGGTTTTGGTCATAGCAGCGATGAATTATCTTATCAACGCCAGCTATTCCTGGTGTTAGGTTTGGCGCTCGCACATCTCTCCCCGCTGTAGCTGTTGGACGTGAGCTAAAAGTGCATCATATCGTTCTTCCTGAGCTTCCCGCGTCTTCTCGTACTTGTCGCTTCGTTGTTTTTTGACGCTCTTTCACCCTGCGTTGTAAGGATCATTTTCGACGGTAACTGTCAGCATCTTCACCAAACAGACCTTCCGTTGCGTTGGGGCGTACTTCTAACTGGGTGTTCTCCTCATCGCAGCGGGACTGGGGCATGAAACTTGACGTTAGCGGCACGGTATCTGCCATGTCATTTAGAATGCGATGTAGCTCATCATATACTTCCTGGCTAACGTTAGGACTTTTCATTCGATCAAGATTTCTGTACAGCGCTTAACATTTTGCCACGTTAAGTTTCGAACAAATATTGATATTACCACATGTCGTATCTGAGCTCTCTATTCTTTTTCTTCGACAACTCAACCCATCAGGGATACCTATACTGCCTTGCGTTTTGTCTTCTTTTTCATCAACCGCCGTGTGCAATGCGGTTAGCATTTACATCGCTGATAAAGCGATACATCTCTCGAAGCGTTTGCATCTTGTCTTGATAGTTTTTTTCGAACGTTCTTCGTTCGGGACTATCAATTTAAAGGCCAAGAAGACATGGTCATTAAACATGGTAGCGTTTTCGTCTTTGCGACGCCCTGCCATGTAAACGCTGTGCCATACGCGCACAAGGAGGAGTGTGCCGAGGTCGGTTCAGAGCGCGTTTGGAAGGGTATGGGCTCTTGCGAAGCAGAGCTTGCTGCTGGTCCTGAGGCTGGCTGCTCAATCGCAGGGGTCAGCCGTCTCTTCGGCCATGGTGTTGGTGGTTGGTAGGGGTGTGTATGTTTTTTTGCGGGCTATCCGCTTTGAGGAGTTCCAAAAAATCATCGCTTTAGTGCCTTTTCTTCAGGAAGCTTGGGAGGTACCTGAATACTGGAACTTTAGTGTCACTTTTAGAGGTTTCAGGGCGAAAAAGCGCGATGCTAAACTCATTCTCCTGGAATCTGAAAAAATCGACGAGTTTTCAGGTTCCACGTGTTGTCTAAACGGGCCCAGGGTAGGGCATATCACTTGCATATTTGCGACTTATCTGACCACTTCGCCAAGGTTGGGCTTGGACGAGCTCAAACCTGGCATGTCAAAGACACTACAATAAGTGCCTTTATGACATTTCTTGAATGCGAACATGTAGAGTTTGACTATATTAAGCGATGCATTGAGCAAGACGCTACAGATAAATGTTTATGTCTGTATTATATAGGTTTGATATATTGCATTTAACGCGAGTAAGAAGGGCAAAACACTTGCCCGGAACACCGCTATGCAATATTTCAGGCAAACAACATGTGGCTGTTTGAGCTCTTCCCTGTACAACGACACATTGTCAAGAAAAGTTGCTTAGCATGGGAAAGGTACTTGACAGCTTCTGTATGAAAAGAGATGGCAAGTAGTCAACAAAAAACCACCGTGTTGGAATAGACTAAAAAGATGTTTTCGTATTTGTATAAGAATTCATGCTCTTCTAGTGACTGCCAGTACGCTGCGTTGCTGTGACTACTGTGGTACCTGTTTGGGCAAGCGTCGGACCTGTTGCTCGTCTGCAAGTCGACTGTCTCCATTGGAGTCGCCGATGTGTTCTTCCGCATGAAGACGTCGGAGGAGAAGAGAAGGTGGCTGTTCCCGGACGCAGACTTCTTTACCCGCCCACTCCACGCCGTCGCCATAGCGCTTATCACCCAGACCATCCTGTCCGTTACTCTATTTCACAACTTGCCGGAGATCACGCTGACGCCGGTGACACCGCTGGCGGAGATACTGAGCCACCCAGACGAGTTTACCGCGCTTGCCGCCGCCGCTCCGAAGCCCGTCGCTGCTACACCGAAGGCTACTACTTCCTTTCCGACGGTTTACTCCCACGTCAACCGCCTGCTTGATCGTGTCACCGATATTAACAAAGATCTGTATTGAACAGTCACCTTAGGGATGGAGCCCTGCGCGTTTCCAGTTGAGCTACATCGTTGGTGGACGTGTGTGTGTGTGTGTGTGTGTGTGGAGGGGGGGGGGGGGGGGTAGGAGGCGCTCTGCCGTTGAGTACACGCCTTGGGCCGTAGTGTTTGTGCGGCACGAACTGGTGATATGCGTGGAAGCAGTTAAACAAGAGATGAGACCCCACCGGCGGCGAAGACTCGGCTGAGATGAGAGGTCGCAAGTTCTTACTGTCAGATAGACAACCAATAGGAGTGCACACTGATGACTGGCTACTGGCACCCTTAACCCCTCTAGCTCCGCGATTTTGGGCAAAAGTAATCCTGTATTCTACAGGATATGGAATTTACTTGGTTTACGTATTGCGGAGTTTTTGCAAGGATTGCGAAAATCACAATCATTTCTTGTTTGCAGTACAGGGTATCATTATCAGGTGTCAGATGCTACCCTGTAGTCTCCGAATCCGAATTATAGGTCTATAGTGAAAAATATCAAAATTCAACAAATACCTTCACTCACAACCATCTGCATTCATTCCGGATTATTGGCTTCATCACTGGGGCCTCGGCTAGCACTCTGCGAGCTTCGTGCACTACATGACCTGACACTGGAGCTTGAGCTGTCGTCGCTATCACTGGAGTTACCTCCTCCATCACCGGCTCGCTGCACGTGACGTCCCAATGGTGTACAAAGCCTTATCGCCTTGAGTCCTGGAGGAATGTTGTCACCACCGCGCCAAAGGTCTGGCCAAATCTGGCTGCAGGTCGCAGAGTTTGTCGTCGCGCTTGGGTCGTGCTAACGAACCTTTTGGCAGAGTTAAACCTTTCCTTTGGCGCATGCAGCGTCGCCTGCACTCCCTTTGACCTCGCCTTGGTACACTCAACGCAGTAGAAGGTCGTCTCCCACGGAAACTTCCCCGGCCGAAGCAGCACACCTTGCAGCCATACTGGCGGCGCTTCCTCGTCTCTATCCCGTTCTTCCCTCACGTGACACGGTAGGTATCCACTTGCTTGGTCGTGTGACGACCTGGTACCGTGTATCGTGGTGTTGGCAACGGTGGTACCGATGTGTCGACCAGCGCTTGCACAGACAAGTCGCCTTCAAAATCCGCGGCCCCCACTCCCAGCAGCGCCGTCTGCATCAATCGCATGAACTCTGCATGCGTCGGCGCAGATTTCCTTTGGCTTGGACACGCCGGTAGATGATGTACGCGTTGATCAACGCCATATCAATCAGTCCAAGAAAATAGTAAGGTAATACTTCCTCATTTTCATGGCGCGCTGTAGAATACAGTGTAGCAATCGTTTGTCAGTATCATAATCATGGAGAATACAGGATAAGTAGGGTAGAAGCAAAACCGACCTGAATTGAATATCTGTGCAAACGCAGTTGATCGTGTAAGTCCGCGCCGCCCATTCCGTCTTGGTTGTCCTTCACAAGCTGCAGTGCAGGAACGACGACAACGTCCGCACCTGCCCGTCTTGTCAACGTTGCTGGGCGTGTGCTGCAACCCGTAGCGATGAAATGCATTGGTCGGTTGTCCATCCAGGACACAGCGATTATACCGGGCTCGGGCTTGAGCGCGCAATTCGGTAAGATCCTCGCGCCATGGACTTCGGTCGCTTCGCTTGCTTGTAAGGGATCGTTTTGCAATACCAGCGCCTATTGGTCTGGATCGTACCGACATGGTACAGACCGCGTTGCAGGAGGATGGATGACAGCAGCACACTGGAGTAGAACCGATCCGTGATAATGAGTCGGCGCTTTGGCAGCCCTTCTAGGACTTCCTCAACATTGCGTAGGATCGCATTGGGTCCTTGGTTCAAGTCGGCACTATCGCTGTTGAGTCGTCCCTGGTAGATCTCAGCCCTGTACAGGATAACGAATACATACCGTCAGTTGCTATCATGTAGAATACATGATCAGTAGGATATCATATCTGTAGCAGTAGCCGCTGTCAGCATCGCACGTCAGGAAGCACTTGGTCCCCCAAGGGTGGGGCTTGCCTCGAAGATACTGACGCATGGGGTTGTACTTGCTTCTCATGGGAATCATTCCTTCGTTAAATGCGATCCGCTGGTCGACGGTCATCCCAAGCTTGCAGGTAGTGCTGATCGTGTCCGCGATTGGTTTTATCTTTCACGTCTTGTACTTGCGTGCATCGGGGCCGTGGTTGTCGCTAAAGTTTAGAAATCTTTCAATCTCCTCGAAACGCTGTCTTGTCATGTAGCGTCCAAAGGTCCCTTTGGGGACCGCACCTTGCGCATCCACTGCCCAGTGCTTAGCCATCTTCTCTCGGAAAGGGCACAGCGTTCGAGCGCACAAAAGGCCGATGAAAGTGATGAGCTCGTGCGCTTGTATGAGCTTGAACGCTTTCTGCTCCTCCTGCACTTGCTACAACGTCTTCATCTTATACTCTTGGGACCTCGCCTTGATGCGTCGTTGGCGAGCCATGATCTCGTCTGCCGCCTGCGTACAACACTGTAGCTGGTACCGGTTTGACTCGGTTGCAATCGATAGCCACATCGACTTCGGCAAGAACTTGAAGAACAGCCCCTCTACACTGTTCCCCAGAGCGTTCGCCAGATCCGTCGGCGCAGCAGACGCATGTGCCAGCTCGGCAGCAAGAAGTACCTACAACAGCAAGTCAACAAATTGGGTTAGTGTCTCGTACAGGATAACGCAAATATTATCGGACAGATATCCTGTAGAATACAGGTCGGCACTTACTGTCTTGTTCCAAGTACGTCGTCCAGCCAGTCTTCGCGTGCTCACTCAGCTGGTCCTTCGTCATCTTGTCGAACGGGGTCCCTGCGGATAGATCCACGACATCTTCTTCGTCACTTGTCGCTTCGTCCTCGCTTACAGAGCTCTCACTTGTGCCTTCGACGTCGGATTCCCCATCGTCCTCTTCCACCCTGTAGTCATCGTCACTACCCGAGTCCAATTGATCGTCGCCGACGGAGATGTCGACGCTTTCAGCTGGTCTATGCGCATTTCGAGTAGGTTGAACACGTGTAGGGTCCTGTGGCGAAGAGATGCCTGGTGTTGGCGGAGCTGCTTTCCGCGCGCGCTTCCTTGGGGTCATCGCTGCTGGTGACTTGGCAGGCGCTTTGGCGGTCGACTTAACGGGTCTCTTCGCCGGCGACTTGGCGGGCGTCTTCGCCGGTGACTTGACGGGCATCTTCGCCGGTGCCTTGGCGGGCGTCTTCGCCGGTGACTTGACGGGCATCTTCGCCGGTGCCTTGGCAGGCGTCTTCGCCGGTGCCTTGGCAGGCGTCTTCGCCGGTGCCTTGACAGGCGTCTTCACCGGTGACTTGGCGGGCGTCTTCGCCGATGCCTTGGCAGGCGACGTGGCGGGAAATCTCGAGCTCGGTTATGCAGGTGGAGGCGCGGACGGCACTGCCGAGGGAGCCTCAACCGACGGCTCGGAGACCACTGCAGTCACCGCCGTCGTCCCCGCCGGCATTGGCCTGTTGTGCTCAGAGGCTTCAGCTGCTTGGCGTTTGGTAGGAGGGGCCTCATCGTACAGAACTGGCGTGCGTTAGCAAAGCAACAGAGCTACTAATATAAACTGCCGCGTACCTTGAGCTGGTAAGTGCTTCCAGACTTCGTCTGCTCCGTCGAAATAGTCGACAAGGTGTGTTGCATTCGGTCGTTTCTCCCATCCGGCCGGTGTTTAGAAGCGATTTTCGTTAGCGAGACCCTTCGGGCGCTCAAACCGCCACCCAAGCTTTTTGAGTTTTGTCCAGAGCTTGGGTCTGGTGAGTGGCTTGATGTGCTTGCGTTTCCTCATCTCGTGATTGCGTTGCTCTTGCTATCCGTCCGTCCGATTTGCAAATGGCGCGAACGCTGGGTGCGCGCAACTTTCCTAAATCTCAAAAAAACCTGAGCCACGAATAATACCCCCCCTCCCCCCGAGCTTAGCATCAACCTTGTTTATCCTGCGATCTGTTCGGCTCACTTAATATTTGTATAGTTTCATTTGATTAAAGTATGGGGGTTATTTGCCTGATTTCTGATCCTGTAATATACAGGATAAGAAAAATGCTTACCCTGTATAATACAGGGAGCGGGCTATAGGGGTTAAGATATCTAGAAAATGCACCCGGACGATCGCAAAAGTCGGGCCTCATGGTTGAATGTACTCCCTACCTTTTTCGACACTCCACATGGTCAAGGTCTGTTCCACTGCAACCTGTGTGGCAGCGAGCGGAAACAGTTGGCCGGGTCTGTCTACTCCAATCTGATGGCACATATAGCGCCAAAGCACACGGACTTCGAGGCGACGTACGAATCACGCCAGGCTAGCTCGGATCGACCCCTTCAAACGTTCTGCTTTGTTGCAGAGGAGGCGAGACATCTCTTTAAAGGGATCTGTCGGGTCATCGAGCGCAACATACCTCCTTGCGAGGTCGAAGATGCCCTTATCCGGTCCATAAGCAATCTCCGACCTGTGACCCCCCCCCCCCCCAAGGCCGTCAAGAAGTGCTTGGCGGGTATAGCAATTGAGCTCAACCATAAGCTTGGAAATAGATGAGACACTCTTCGCTCTGATGTTTGATGACTCGTCCCATGCCGGCGTTCACTATATCGCTCTCAACAGTGTTTACGAGACCGGTAGTAAGCTGCGCGTACCTCGGCTCGTGCTGTCCCCCTTGAAGATGGCACACAGACAGCAGATGCTCATATCAAGCTGTTCGGGAACATTCTTGATGGCTACGACAAGTTCAACGACATGGTGGGGTTTCTGGTTAGAGACAACTGCGCCACGAACAAGTATCATGAAACTAAGATGAGCATTCCCCTACTTGGCTGTGTGAGCCATCGGTTCAACCTGGCCGTAAACACGTTCTTGGAGCCGTATGACGATTTGCTAGATGAGGTCAACAAACTCAGGGTACAATTGAGCCATGATAAAAACCGCGCGGAGATTAAGAAGTACACCTATCTTGTCCCTGTCAAGCGTAACGTCACACGGTGGTCGTCCACGTTTACGATACATTCGAATTCGCGCGGACAGTAAAGAAGGTTGACGTAGTCGAAAGTTGGTTACGTTGCTTGAACACCTCAAGACGTTCGAAAGCATCTGTAAGCGACTTCTGCGCGAGGACACATACATGAGAGAAGTACGCACGATGTCCGATGTCCTTAACGGGTATCCAGTCATATCGGAACATCTGAAGTCAACTGCCAAGATCGTCACACGCACGCGTTTGAAATAGGTATTGTCAAAGTCATCGTGGGCTCAGCTCTTTCATCGGCGGAGGCAGAAGCATTGAAGCGGTTCGAACATGCGCAACCCACACGACAGAAGCGCAAGGGTCGAGAAGAAGATTACACGACTATGCTTCTCCAAGGCAAGGGAAAGAAGAGGAAGCAAGCGCAGAGTATTGCAAGCTACATGACGCTCGTGAAGATGGTTCCACCTACTTCGAATACTGTGGGCGGCATTTCTCGCAGTGCAAGCTGGTTCTGACAACCCAGCGTCGTGCTATGCTTCCGGCCAACTTTGAGCCGCAGGCGTTCTTGTCAACCGCGGCATGTGGAACATTTCCACTGTGGCTCGCGTGAGCGAGGAGGCGACTAGCTAGAGTAGAATATGCGACGGTGGTGACAACATTTTTAGCGAATATAAACAGTAAGACCATTCGTGATCTGAAGTCTACCCTCTACTTATTCTATCTTTTTGTTTTGGAAAACTACACCAGTGCACTTAGACTGTCGTATTGGAACAAATTAAATTCGTAGTTATGTAGATGTGCTATTGCTCAGTACAACGCCAGCTTTCCATAGCTCGGCAAGTTCATATTGACGTAATAGATGCATTCTGTATCGGACGTATGCGCATGGTGACCTGTATCCCTTTTTAAACGAATACGAGTATTACATATTTAAGCTCATATCGGGTGATTGTAAAAACATGTTATCAAAAATACTACTTTAGAACTGCTCAATATCATAATGCACAAACCACTTCAACTTACTGGTGTTGCAGTAGAGGCACTCCGCTAAATCACTCATGCCGAAAAGAGCAAGCGACTCCAACATATAATTACGTGGGGATCAGCTGAACGGTCGCGCGACCGCCAAGCCCGCCACCAATCACGAGACCAATCACCCAACTCGACTACCATGTCTCCACTTGCAGCGCTCCGACAAGAGGTCCAGGCGACACCATGGTGCTGGCCGACCCTGACCGTGGAGGAGAACGAGACATCATCGGAAGACGACTCCCCCGATCATGGCGACAGCCCGGATTTTCCTTGGACTTCAACTTCGACCTTGGCGTGAGTGGGGCAAATGCTACTCGATTAGTTAGCGATGCTTGGTAGCCTGATCCTAACTAATCTACCTAAGCCGGGCTTGGTCCGAGGAACAGTCTATATAACCCTCTGGGAGAAAAATACTAATCCCCAGACGTCAGCCCGCTGACTGAAATGAACGAAGAAAGAAGTAAAAAAAAGAAATGTGTGAGCCTGGCTCGTCGGTAGGTCTTGAACGAGCTCTGCGCTCGGCTTCTGTGCTTCTCGAGGGGAAGACCGCAACTGCTGCGGTCTTGTCTCGAGCCGGAAAACGCCGGTTCACCTGCCCTAACCGGTTAAGTGAACCGTCCACGTTTTCACTGTAGATGTTCTCTATGCAAAAACAAACCGACCCAACCGGTGCCGCGTATTACTTCGTGGACTGGGTTGGCTATGCAGAGCTAACTTGCCAGCCGGTAGCTGACTTGCCATAAGATCTCATCGCTGAGTTTGAACACGACGAGCTTGGTGTGAGTTGGCCGGTAGATTACAGGGCTGAGATTCCCATTGGGGTTTCTACTGGAACCTGAGGCAGAGGTAGAGAAGGAAGGCACTCAGTATAAATTGCAATATATATTGCGGCAATTTTCATTATTGTTTGTTAGTAAAATGCGGTTTTTATTAGTGCTACTTGTTGCTCACAATACAATATGATACTGTATTGGCGGGCATCGAGGCAGTCTGCATTGCTCGCCTCTACCCGTCCTTGACGTTGAAAGTAGATCGTATACTTCTTCCAGTAAGAAAGTAGTAAATGCGCCAGATACTGTATTTTTACGAGGAGTAACGAATATAATTCGCGCAGAACCATTCACTCTGTGCAGCTCCATGCCACTCATCCATACTTCCGCTTTGGCGATGAACCGTCGTCCAAAATGCAAGAATAAAAAAGTGAAGCTATTGGCGCTTGACCGCGATTAACTACAGCGATGGCTGCTGCTACAGCCGTCGGCGTCCACCCCTCGATATAATACCGCTGAAAAAGGCAAGATACTCGAATTAATACGTGTCTATTTCTCATGCTGGCTCGGCTCGACCCCGAGCACTTTAAAGCGCAGAATGTAACGGGCTGGATACGGTTACGTAAGTAGGTAGACATAGTTACATAAGTAGGTAGGAGCCACATGGCTACATACACAAAAGTTGGTACAGGCACACGACTAGCGTGTGCACTGTTGTCATTACCTGATTGAATTGAAGTGGGGAGCCAGACCCATTTCAGCCAATCAGGCATCGACTTAAATTTGAGTGGTTCACAAAGAGAACGGGAGCCCCCGCTCCCGTTCCATAAATAAACAGAGTTAAATTTGCCCCAAACCTGACACTTGGTTCTACTATTGCGAGCTTCCTCTTGCATCTATAGTGTACGCTAGTGACGGTATTTCTTACCCCGTTACACCTGGTAGCACTTTGTAGTCCTTCCAATGACCAAGTTCGAGATGAGTGAAGGCACGCCGTCGGTGGCTCCAGCGATGAACCTGGAGCACACGGCGTTTCCCCACCTCACCACTGATGAGTGGCAAGCGCTACACCACCTCGCGGCGGTGTCCGGAGAGTTCGTCGTCACGTCGCTGCTGAACTCAGCGACCCCGGACCAACAGCGCCAATCCATCCAAGAATACATGGAGCGCGAGCTCGCCGAAGCGAAGCGGCGAGTACTAACTCCCTCGCACTCCTCATGGCACGACGCCGTGAAGATGGAGACGTCGTCCTACTCCGGCGAAGGACAAGACCGTCTCCCGCGGAACCGCTGGTTCCGCGAGATCGACATCGCGATCGCTTCGAGGTTGATCGAAGCGCCGACGGCGAGAGTCGACTTCCTGTTGTCTCGCCTCTCCGGAAAGGCCAAGGAGTGGGCCCTTGGCAAGCAGCAAGCTCCGCCGGAATATTTTCGGGGAAGATGTGTTCGAACTCGCGAGCAAGCGAGTAGACGTGGTTGTTCGAGTCTTGGAGGGCTTGTCAAGACTGTGCGGCGAAGCGTGCCTCGCGAACGGACTTCGGCTCAGCCGCCTTCGGCCCCGACGACGTAGCATCGTCGCTGACTGCGTTGGCGAGCACGTTAGGTCGATCCGAGCCGGTGAGGAGACAGACTTGCGCGATCTCACCGGCCTTCAGGTCGCGCAGGAAATGCTACCAGGAGAGGCCTGGAAGCCGCGTGATGGTCGCTGCGACGGAGGGAGGATTCGCCACCTCGATCGCGCGAACCTGGTTCGGAGAGCCCTCCGAATACTCGGCGACGTTGAGTATCTCGCTCGACGGAGCCTGATCGACCGCGGTAGACCTCCGTCGCAGGCGGCGGCGTCCGGATCTGTTGCACTTGGACTTCGTCAGTCGCCTCGAGCCACTGCTCGAGGCCGAAGTCTCGCTGGATGAGGATTCGCTGGATGACACTTCACCCTCCTCTAGGCATGGGAACTCGGTCTCAACCATGCCGGTGTCGCGCAGGTCGTGCTGCGCGACGGAATCACCAGAGAACGGGAGCCGCTGCTCGACCGCGTTCTTCACATACGGGAGCCACTGCTCGACCGCGTCGTTCTCGCACGGGAGCTTCTGCATTGATCGCATAGCCGGTAATGTCGCCATCGCTCCATACGAAATCATTGTTGTCGTCAGTGTCGCCGTCGCCCTATTCTTCATCGCTGGTGGCTTCTTCTAAATAATGTCCGATACTCCAGGCTTATCATCTTCCTCAAAGTCGAACAAAGTTAATGTAACCCTACACAGCTAACCCCAGCATGTTCGTCACCACGGACGGGCTTGCATGCTGACCGCAAAGCTCATCATCAGCTCAAAGAAAGGGTCAATTCCAACGAGAATAACGTCGGGCTCAGGATCAGCACGACAGAAGACAGGAGAAGCCAGTCAAGTCCGAGATGAGCATGGAGGGTGCTCATACGCCAGGAAATCGACATGGCCAATGCCATGCCTGCATTTTATTCAGACTTAGTTTTAGTATAGGACAGTTTAACGAGGATAGTGCATGCGGTCGGAGTGCCGAGCAGGCGCGACGACTCAGGGCTCTCATTCTTGAATCAACCCACAACTAAGCAAGTCGACTGCTTCTCTACTGCTTTGGCCAAGCAGTGTGTGTTTGCTCTCCGCGACCTCAGCGAACGTGAGCTAGAGGCCACACACAAGTAATTAGCACTACAGTACATCAAGTCGCAAGTGTAACAAGAACAACAAATACAACAACAACACCTTCTACATCAACTCCGTCGTCGAAAGACCCAACATCAGCTTCCTCTCTTAAGTGCTACCAATTCGCAGCATTAGGCTGAGCTCTTTCAGTGTGAGCTCAACCTACTACTGTGACATAGTAGAGCTTAATGGCTATGACGACTCGAAGCACGGCTCGACGCGGCTTGCGTAGCGGCAGAGCACCAAAACGGCGTATCTTGGAGTTGGAGGACGGTCATCGTGATGATAGCGCTCCTGGCGCCACGAACCGTAGCCGAACCGGGCCAAATCAACGGCTCGACCAATTTGAGACTGGAATTTGCGGCTGCTCACGATAATCTTCGTGTTGAAGTCACTGCTGAATTGACGGACATCAACAGCAGCATCAGTGCTGAAATGACTGAAATAAAAGGGCATCTTTCAAATCTTGTGCAAGCGCTGCACAACATGTCAACCACGTTGAACCAGACTCAAGCGGCTGCAGCAACATCCCAACAGGTAGCTGTCGAAGCTAGGGCACAGGCTCAGGCTCACCAGCAGAGTATCTCCACTACTGCGCCGATTCCGACCCAACTTCAAGCACCTGCCCAAGTACAGTATGACGTGACTCGGCCAACCGCTGATGTGCCCATGATGACGCCGGTCGATGCAGAGAGTGCGTCTACGTCTACAAACACCATGGATGTTCCGCGCTTGCGCAAGATTGACGTAAGTCCGCCAACATTTGATAGGGCAATTGATGGGATTAAGCTCAACTCGTTTCTCTTTCAATTCGAGTCTTACTTCCAGCAGAAGGACTATGGTTTAGCTCAGCACGATCACCTCCTTCTTCGAGAATTGAACCAGTGCGTTCGGAAGAATGCTTTGATTTGGTACGAGCGCTACATGACTGATGGCACGACTACCAAGTTGTGAAGTGTTATGAAAAGTGAGATGATTCGTGATTTTCGCTACCCGAATTTCCAGGCTAAAGTGCGCAACCAATTGCTGAAGATCATACAGATTGGAGCATATCATGGATACTTGAATAAATTCCGTGAACTGCAACGAGTCTTGGGTCTCGATGAACTGATTGCAATTAACGTGTTCGTGAATGGACTGACCAACAACCAGATGAAGGTCGCCATTCAATGCAAACAGACAACTACCCTTACTGCCGCTGTTCACGAGGGCTTTCTTGAATAGGAGTTACAGGATAAGCCGGCTGCGACCAACCAGCACAGCAACGAACATGGTGGGTCTGGCAAAAAGCCAAACGGTGGAAAGCAGAAACGCAGCAGTGAGAAAGTTGACCATCGTGGGAAGAACTCCCCGTCGCGCCACGACGACACCGGGAATCCTTTGCTCGCATTGCAGACGTGGAGTAAACAACGCTGAGAATTGCTCGGTTCACGAGGGCTTTCTTGAATAGGAGTTACAGGATAAGCCGGCTGCGACCAACCAGCACAGCAACGACCATGGTGGGTCTGGCAAAAAGCCAAACGGTGGAAAGCAGAAACGCAGCAGTGAGAAAGTTGACCATCGTGGGAAGAACTCCCCGTCGCGCCACGACGACACCGGGAACCCTTTGCTCGCATTGCAGACGTGGAGTAAACAACGCTGAGAATTGCTCGGTACTACATCCGGATAAGAAACCTCACAACCTGCAGCGGAAACAGCAGCTGCACAGCAAAATCTACGCGCTTTTGGAGTCGCTAGATTTCGCGGACGAACAAAATCGTTCGTCCAACAGTGACGGCCAGTTAAACTAGCCAGTTCATTGGAGGGCCGAGCACTCTAGAAGACAGGAAGATGAGTTGCTCCACCCCGTTCGTGACGTTGCATTTTGTTTGAGTGCTGTAAATTTGAGTGAAGGTGGAGAAAATGACGAAGCCCAAGGAAAATGTGTGACCAACCGTGATTTATATTGTTTGTTGCACACTCGGAGTACGGTGCATTGCCCCTCACAGGGCATTATGAACTCAAATTTTATTGACAGTGGTGCTAGCCTGGATGGTGTAAGTCCTCGGTTCTGCTCTGCAAATGGGTTGTGGGACAATGTCGTTGATCGTAACGAGCCTATGGAGATTACCCTTATAGCTAAACAGACCATGACTATGCCTACCAGGACAGTGAAACTGACTGTTTACATGGAGAATTTCAAGCCGTACACAAGTGACTCTTGTCATTGAGGTGCCAGAGGAGCAAGACCTGTTATTGGACATGCCGTGGCTCAAAGCCGTGAATCCTGATATTGATTGGGTCAAGGAGCGGGTGGAGCCACGTGTGCTGAATGAATTGGAGAAGCTGGACACAACAACCAGTGAACAGAAAAAGAAGCACAAGAAGAAAAAGAAAGTGAAGAACCTTCATAAACTCGAGCTGCCTGCGATCAAGGTCGGAGGCCAGCGACAACCTGTGTCGCCTCTGAAAAATAAGGAGACTGGGAGTGACTACTTCAAGCACGGATATTTTTCGGCAACTTCAGGAACAACAAAGTTCATCAATATCAAGCAATTTCGGCGCATGTTACGAAAGCCCAAGAGCATCGAGTGCATCTTTGTGATTCGGCCGAAAACGGAAAAAGAGAGCGGTGGTGAACCTGAAGCTGTTGATATCGAAACGTTTAGTGGTCATCCTGTCCACCTAGTGCTGAAAAAGCACAAAGCTGTTTTCCAGCAGAAATTACCCTCGTGTCTACCACCCCGTGAGCATGGAGAGCACGCGATGGAGGTCGACACCAAAGAAGCTTCCAAAGGCAGTGGCGTCAATCACCAGGCCAAGATAAGGTCATCGTCAATTGGGCTCATGAAATGCATGCAGCTGGTTAAGTACGTCCTTCAACGTCCCCGCATGGTGCCCCTACATTCTGTGTGAAAAAGCCAGTTGGCTGGAGGATTGTGCACGATTATCGTGCCATGAATTCTCACACGGTGCGACGGACTCTTCCTATGCCAAGGAAGGATACAATTATTAAGAAAATGCAAGGATCATTTTGGTACTCGTGTATGGACTTGTTGAGTGGGTATTACCAGTTTCGAATGCGAGATTGCGACATACCATACACAGCCTTCCAAACTCCTGATGGGGCATTTGAGTATTTAGTGTTGCCAATGGGACTTTCCAATACCCCGGCCACCTTCAACGAGGGAGTTCGTCGGATATTAGCAGACCTGAGCAAAATCTGCCAGTCCTACTTCGATGATATCTACGTATACACAAGGTCCAAATCTTTGGAGGATCATTTGGAAGCTCTTGATCGAGTACTAACAAGACTTGAAGAACACACATTTTACGTGAAGCTGAGCAAATATGCATTTTGCGTTCCTGAGATTCCCTGCCTGGGAGATTATGTGGGACGTGACGGTGTGCGGATAGATCCGAAGAAAGTCGACACCCTTCGGGACTGGCCGTTGCCGCGTACCAGGAGCGAACTGCAGTCGTTCCTTGGAACTGCGGTATACGTTCAGCGATTTTGTGGTGACTTTGCTACGGATGCAGGACCTTTATTCGAGATGTTAACCCTTTCGCGGTAGAAGGGCACATTTTTCGCCCTTTAAGGGAGTTTTCAAATACGGTGTAAAAGCACCGCCTACAAGGGCGCATCCTGTGCCCTTTTACACAAGTTCAACCGTGGATGTACCATCTTTTATGACAAATCATAAACAGTACAATCAGTAATCATCAAACCATACAAATATTAAGTAGTATGCATATGATCGTGGTGCATCAGCAAATCACTGCAGGTACTTTGTTACAAGAGTCATGCAAAGCGAGTACCGTGATAATCCTTATGGGCGCATTCTGTGCCCTTTTAGAAGCAAATTACTTAGGCTTGTATAGTATAATTAAGCCAAGAGGCTCGCGAAAGGGTTAAAGGGACCTGCCAAGCATCAAATTAAGTGGACTAGTGAACGTCAGGCCAACTTTCAAGCACTGAAGGAGAAGATAAGTTGCACTCCGGTTTTAGCGTTCCTAGACTTCAGTAAGCCATTCGGCCTACGCATGGATGCGAGTGACCACGCAATTGGTGGGTCCTCTTTCAGGAGGAGGTCAGGGGTGATGATATCGTAAAGAGACCGATAGCATTCGGCGGAAGAAAATACAAGGACGCTGAGAAAAACTATTCCATTCGCGAGAAGGAATTATTGGCGATTATTTTTGGTCTTCGACTATGGAGAGTCTACCTTCTTGACCAACTTTTCGTCGTCGAGACTGATCACAGATCCTTGGAGACAATTTTCTCTCAGAAAACAATTTCGAGACGTAGTGCACGGTGGTACGATGAGCTTAGCGAATACCCACCCTATCAGCTTTCGATACATTAAAGGAAGTACGAACACGGTTGCAGATGGAATATCTCGCCGATCCGATTTCATGCAAGGGACAAAACTGACACTATCATCACTTGCGACTCGCAAACAAATTCAACAGCATGTTGAACGTGGCTTAGCGAGTCTGGTGAAGGAGGCAACAGACCGATACGCGGACGCCCCGTTCACAGCATCCCTTCAAAAGTATTTGAGTAGGGTTGGAACCGAGTCTAAGCCTCCTGTGCGTCACTTCGAGCGATATAGCTGCAAAAACAAGCAAATATTGTACAGAGCTCCTAGTGATGAACAACCACGACTAGTCTTGCCGAACATTCCCGAGATTATTGACGCATTGTTGTGCAAATTTCATGACGCCAAGTGTTATGGTCACCCCGGAGTAGAGATGACATTTCGTTTGGTGGAATGGAATTATTATTGGCGGTCAATGGAGAGATCTGTGCGTGCTTATATCCGGTCTTGTGAGGTGTGTCGGAGAACGTAGGGCAGAAATACTAAGCCCCCAGGACTTCTCCGTTCGCATAAGATTCCTGCAGCGAGATGAACGCATCTTGCGCTCGATTTCATCGTTGCACTTCCTGAAACTATAGATGGTTACGATGCTATCATGGTGACAATTGATCGGTTGACTAAGCGTGCGCATTTCTTGCCGACAACGCCTATTGCAACGACACGAGAGACTGCTGAGTTATACCGCAACCGCATATTTGTGTTTTATGGACTACCTGAGGAGCTTCTATCCGATAGAGATTCGAAGTTCACTTCAGAGTTGTGGACAAACCTGTGCGAACTGCTGGGCATACGGCAGAAGCTGACAACTGCATTCCGTCAACAGGCAAATGGGGTTACAGAGCGTGTGAACCAGACTATTGAGAACTATTTGCGCGCATACACCAACAGCAATAGTGATGACTGGGACCAATACATCGCTCTTGCGGAATTCGCATACAAATCGAGGTACCAAGCATCAATTGGCATGTCACCTTTTGAAGCCGACATTGGGTATCTGCCAGGGACCCCTGCGCTGCCTCAAGAATCGCAGAGTAGTGGTGGACTCCGTCTCGGAAATATATTTCTGGACCAGCAACAAGATATTTTGGCTCGTGTTCGCCGGCAACTTCAAGCTGCCCAAGATCGTATGAGCCACTATTACGATCGCAATCGACCAACCCAGGAATTTGTTGTTGGTGATCAAGTATTGCTCTCAACTACGAATTTGGCTGACTTTCATACTGGGACAACTAAGAAAAAATTAGGACCTCGCTGGATCGGCCCGTACAGCGTGATCGAGCAGATTGGTCATGACTACTACCGACTGCAATAACCTACGCGAGTGAAATTTCACCCCGTGTTCCATGCCTCCCTGTTGAAGCCGTACGTTGCCAGTAACAGGCCGGAGCAAGACATTTTCAAGGTTCGGCTTCCAGATGGCAGCGAAGGCGAGCTTGTTGAAGATATTGTTGGATATCGCAAGAAACCAGGAAAGTAGGAATACCACGTCAAGTGGCTCGGTCAGTCCAAACTGACTTGGGAACCACAGGAGAACCTGGAATACGTACATGACCCGATTACCCGTTATCACCAACGCCAGACACGCAAACGCAAGCCCCAAAGAACCCGTGAGCCGATGACTTCTCTTTAGGAAGGGCATGTGACGGGTACGAGTAACAGCACGAGTCCACGGCGCCGACAACGATGGAGTATCAAGACGCATGGCGGGATCAGCATGACAGAAGACAGGAGAAGCCAGTCAAGTCCGAGATGAGCATGGAGGGTGCTCATACGCCAGGAAATCGACATGGCCAATGCCATGCCTGCATTTTATTCAGACTTAGTTTTAGTATAGGACAGTTTAACGAGGATAGTGCATGCGGTCGGAGTGCCGAGCAGGCGCGACGACTCAGGGCTCTCATTCTTGAATCAACCCACAACTAAGCAAGTCGACTGCTTCTCTACTGCTTTGGCCTAGCAGTGTGTGTTGGCTCTCCGCGACCTCAGCGAACGTGAGCTAGAGGCCACACACAAGTAATTAGCACTACAGTACATCAAGTCGCAAGTGTAACAAGAACAACAAATACAACAACAACACCTTCTACATCAACTCCGTCGTCGAAAGACCCAACATCAGCTTCCACTCTTAAGTGCTACCAATTCGCAGCATTAGGCTGAGCTCTTTCAGTGTGAGCTCAACCTACTACTGTGACAGTTGAGAATTGCTGCGGGTTTCAGCTTCTTCACTGCATCTCCAATGCCTCTTTCTCTCTCTTCGCCGAAGTCGTCGAAACTATCGATGTCGTATTCGTCCTTCTCGATTCCAGCCTTGGAATCTTTGGTCAAAGAAGCGAGGCACCAGTAGCATGGAGAGTGACCACAACCACCACCACGAAGATGAAGGCGAGACGCATACTGACTGTCGGTACTTGAGTACTTTGCGGGGTTATCGCGACTGGCGTGTGGGTTGCAGTGAAACTTGTGGAATGAGGTGTGCGGTGTGGAACTCTTTTTAACGATAGATGTACCTATTTGTACGGCAGCAATTATCGTTTTGCCCTGCCTTCCAATCGAGGGATTATGGATTCCGATCCTTAGAAGGCTCTTGTTGTTTTTATTTGCAGTCATCCGAGACTGCGAGAGTATTGTCAGTATACTGTCAGTACAAGTTGATATTCCTGAATTTTTACGATCAATACATTGTCAGGTGTGTACTTTCAGCTTCCACTCGGACATGAGATACATTAATCTGGACGCGGTGTCATAGGCCTTTGACTCGGGTGGGGCTTTTCACCAAGGCAAATCGGGTGGTTCTTCGAGGGGATATGAAAACAGATGCTAATCAAGGTCGTTCATGCACACGGCGGCTGCCAAGGACGAATCGTACTTGATCATGATCATATGAATCATCCTCAAGTCGCATCTCAAGTTGAGCGATGATCCGCACCTCGTTGTATTTATGCTGCTTGTCACCATGGGACATCAGGCTGCCAAGCAAGTGTGCCCTTCAGCCCACCTCAACGCTACGCTTTCATAATTTATTGTAAGGTATACTCAAAACACTGTTACTATTCCTATATCTATACCTTAGGCCCATTCTCAACCGGTTCATGCGGTCGAATGCGGCCAAATACCGGCACTTGATTGGGTAGATCTGCGTGCGGCCGCATGCGGCCGAAAACAAAAAAGACGCTCATGCGGCGAATAGGGCATGCATGATGAAACACCAATCAAATCTCGAATATCTACGTACTTCAACATATGTAACATGTAGAAATCGACTTGCACCTTACTTTTTTATTACAGTAATATGCCTCGATAATAAAGCCTGCAAAACTAATAGCCTTCGGAACCGCATACGACGGGAACTGGGACCATTATAAAGTTTTGATTTTATATTTCTAATAAACTTACAAAATGAATGCGCAGCTCGATTTCTATATCGAGGCATATTACTGCAATTAAATAGTAAATTTTACTCTTGCGCTTCGTACGAATGGGCGTTGCATTCGGAATACATAGCAGTCTCGCTTACCAAGGCTTACTAGAACGCACGATAGGAGCTAATTACTTACAGTACTTCGTTGTCGATGCTAACGCGCGATATTATTGCTGTTTTGTGCTCCATCATGACAAGCTTGATGAGAAACAGTAACACCAATACAAAAGTTAGTAACTGTAGTTAACGCGAGTGGTGCAAGTGCATCAGTTACGTTGTCTTTGTCAGCAACACCCGTTCTCGTGCTGCTCTGCTCAAGATCGCTCGGATCCGGCTGCTCGGGTGGGGGGAACACTAAAATGCGGCCACACAAACATTCTCAAGCGATGCGGCCGCACGGAACATAACTGTGCGATGCGGTGCGGCCGCATGCGCCCGGTTGAGAATGGGCCTTAGAGCTCTAATTAACATGCCACACAAGCATTTTATAATATATATTGCCCGTATATCTCCATGTTACGTTGGCAACGTAAGACCATGTTCAGCAGCAGCAACAAGATCGCCATCCTGTGCCTCGCCTTCGCGGCACTCTCGAACAGCGTGCACTCCGAGAGAGAAGCTTTTCAAACGTTTGGTCTTCTTGAGGCTGACCTCTACGGCTATTCATCCTGCTGAACGCTACGGACTCGGCGTTTGTATGGGTGTGGGTGGCATTGGCGTTGGTGGCGGTGGCGGTATCTGTGGAGTGTGTGTCGGTGGCGTGGTTAATGGCTACAACAACGTTGAAGTCTACAATGGCTATAACGGCGCCACTGTGGGTAATGCTGATGCTGGTGGTGGTGCTGGCCCCACCTCGAGCGCAAGCACACCTGTGGAACGAACACATACCACCCCAAAGTCGATGGCAAATGGGAAGTAGTAACCTCCACGTTCGGCGTACGCTCAACGCCAAGCGGCATGTCAGTGAATATTGGATCCTAGTATTAATACTCACTTTCGCATACGTTCATCATTGCGTTCATCCAACTGGGTGTACCTTACTCTTAGTGTACAATACAAAACGATCGTTCCCGTTATAAAGATGATGGATAGCCTGGTAGACCAGTCCTCGAGTCTGCGACTCCTTCCTTTTTAAGATTGTCGAGCAACAATATGCCATGTTGATTTCCTACCATGTTGAATTCTAGCACATCTTTCAATTCTGGCACGAGAACGCGTTCAAGTTGAACGGCAAGGTTTTTATGTGTTATCCGCCAAACTACCTGATAGGTTACGCCGATCACCCCTCAGCTTACCTATCGACTACCACTGCCAATTTATTTACCAGCATTCCAAATATTTGGGTGTTGACGAAAATGCAGTTGCCTCTATCCTCGACCGCTTGGGATTTAAAGCTCCTACGACACTGAATATACCTCCCCCTGAGCGCCGAATATGGATCCCACAGGCATAGTCAAAGTCCAAGTATCAAACTCTCTTCATAGCTAGCAGAACGAAACGTCCTTTAACTAGTTGATCAAAGTATTTCCATCCATCGACTACCACGCAGCTCTGGTCGGCCGCCAGCTTGTTCTACTGACACATTTATGTGTTGCGAAAAGTTCAACAAAATTATTCACCTCAGAGTTAAGCCACCCAAACAGGTTGAGGGTCGCAATCTCTAGAGAAGCGAACTCGACGTTAGGTCCAGGACCAGTCGACACGAACCTACCGACCAGGTATCGCCCTGGCAAATTGGGTATTTACCTGCTTGGGATGGATATTGCTGTCTGCGGGCAGTACTTTGGCTGGAACAGCGGGGTTGGTACTCACTCCTTCCTCATCGCATGCATGTTGGTGAGGAAGGAGTGAGTACCAACCGTGCTGCTCAGTAATTTCGCTTGAAGATGGGCCAGCAATGGCAAGGTAATCAATGTACGCCTCGAAGGTGCACTGCGCTACCGATAGTTCAGAATTTCAGGAGCTAGCTGAACTACCGGTGGCTGAGTGCACCTTCGAGACGTATGTTCAGTACTAGCCCACCTTCAAGCGAAATTTCTCGGCGATGTCGACTAGATTAGCGCTGCTATCTAGCTTTGAAATCATGCATGACCGTTTCCATTCATTACGCCATAGATGCGCTCTTACTGAAGTGGCCTCGGTCAAACAATCTATGTCCTTGATGAACGGCATTTTTGCTAGACCTCCTTGATGAGCATCCTTTTTTTCGTGTCCTTGATGAACAGCCGCGATTACTCGATAATAAGCCCGTCCCCTTTGAATCGGACGATAAAGACTGTACATGCTTGGGGTTTGATTTGCAGGTTATCAGAAATTGCGAAAGTTTGTCCGCTCCCATCTTCTTCACCCCCAAGGTTTGCGCCAGGAATCGGTGTTTCAGGTGAAACGGAGCTTTCCACGTTTGGAAGTCGCGCCGATAAGTCGCCGACGGAGGAGGGCGAAACCCCCGCGCTGCTGGGCCTCCAACAAGCGCTTACTTTCCGTTCTCCGCCCGAGCGAGCAGAAACTCAAGAAACTCAAGCTCTCATCGCGATGTCGTCTCCGCCATCGCCCCCGCACGCGTCCATCCCGCAGCCCGCCACCGACTCGCCAGCACACTCGGCGCCACCCAGGGTCCGTCCGCCCCGATTGCGTGCGTGTCTGGCTCTCCTCTCCCCGCCGACGACTCAGCGGCATCGTTGGCCTCACTCGCCACGCGGGCCAGCACCAGGATTGCCAACAAGCGGCACCCCAGCGCGGACGCCCTGGCCGACATACGCCGGCAGAAAAAGAGGCTGGTCCTCCGCCGAGGGAGGCGCCCCGCCTGCTCCTACGCCAACGGCTGCAAGAGCGGCAAGACCTGCGACATCGGGGACGCCCAGTCCAGCGACAGCGGCGACAGCAAGCCCAGCGACAGTGGCGACAGGCAGCCCTGTGACAGCGGTGCCGGCAAGCCCTGCGACAGCGACAGCGTCAGCAGCGTCAGACCCGCAGGTAGGACCACGGACGACACCTGGCCGCGTGGCGGCAGCGACGACCAACTCGCCGGCAGCGACCAGCGCCAGTTCGACGCCATCGCCAGCAACTCTGTCGGCGCCAGCATCTGCAGGCGCGGACACCCTTGACGCACCGCAGACACCAAAGAAGCCAGCGAAGAAGCCGAGGGCGAAGGTGGGCTCCACACTCAAGCGGGCGACGAAGAAGAAGTCCAAGCCATCGGCGACATCGTCGGCATGTAGTGCCTCCGCGCCCCTCGCTCCCTCGCCATCAGCCGCAGCGCCCCTCCCCCCACCCCCCACCCCCCGCACTCGCGCCGCCGATCGAACCGCCGCTACGGTCCTCGAGCGCGCAAGCCGACCGCCGGTCATACTGTCCGTTGACTCAGACAGCGACTCCGACGCAGACTTCGATGCGGCGCCTCCGACCCAGAGCCACCCCGCCCCGTTGCCACACATCAACCCGGGTGTCGCGGACCCGACGCTTGCGACCCCACCGCTACCTGGAGGCGCCCAACCTGTGTCAACTCGACCGCTGCCCCGGGTTATGCCCACGTCCTCGAGGGTCGCACCTCCAGCGCATCGAGCCCGTGCGGACCGAGCGCCATTTGATTTGACCGAGTTCCTCAGCCGGTTCCATACCGGCCCCCAGGCAGCTCCGGCTTCGGCCCCCACACGAGCCTTCCACCGGCGGAGACAGTGACCGACACCCATGACCATCGCCAGCTAGCCGACCGGTTCGTTCCAGAGTCGCCCGGAGCAGGGCCTGAACTAGCCGGGGTGCTCACCGAGCTTTTAGATTTTGTGAGCGGTCACCCCGCACGCGCCGTCGGCGGTCAGATAGCAACGCCATGGACGCCGACCCGGCAAACACCCCATGCCGCGTTGAGAGGACCCTCCACGAGGTCAACCAGTTTCTTGGAGACGCGTTTGCGCCGTTGGCGTCCGACTCACCATACTGGTGGAGAGATTTTTCGGCGGCCGCATCCCGAATCAAGTTCCGCTCGGTGGCGTGGTCGCTGGCACTGGCCGAGCTCGCCCAATCGCCCGCCATCCCAACGGCAGCACGCATCGCGCACACACCGGCTCCAGCGGCCGCAGCGTGTGCAGAGCCTCGGCGCAACACGCCCGACCGACCTGGTGGCATCCCAGAGCACATACGTCACCTGATCCCGCGCAACGCGGAGGGCACCGAGCCCTGCTTGAAGTTCTTCGGCGGGGCCATGTGCGACAGTGGCTCACGTGAGACATTCGCGGCTCCAGGGCGAACCCACGCGTGGTCTACCACCCTACCCACGGCTCTTACTGCTTTCATCTCCAAGCGCTTCAGCAGCCGTCGTGTCACTCGCCCCGGAAAGCCGTGAAGGGGCCGAGGTGCTGCCGGTACACCGGCGCCCCGGGTTCAACTCAGTAAGCAACCCAATACATTTGGCTTCAACATTCTGAGTAGTGCACCAATGACCACGACTAGTGCAAGTTCGCGCGCGCCTAACACCAGCTCTGCCGGAGGCGGTACATCTGCGCCCACACACGTCTTCGACACCAGTACCGTCCGGCCGGCGTCCGCGTTCGGCCGTCCACCACCCGATCGCCGACACCAACCGCTCCCTGCTCCGCGGTCACCCACCGGTGAGAGCTACCAGGTCATACACCGAGAACATGCCACGGGTGACCACTCAACGGGACATACGTCTCCGCATACGCTTGCCGGTGAGAGCTGCCGGCTGATGAGCCAGCAGCATGCCACCGAGGGGCGATCAGAGGTGATACCACACCAGCGCGCGCTTGCCGATGAGAGCTGCCGGGGCACCAGCCCACAGTATGCCGTCGAGGGGTGCGCGCGTAAGCAATCAGCACTTGCCGACGAGAGCTGCGGGGCTAGGAACCCGCAGCATGCCGTCAAGGGGTGCGCATCAGATAAGCCACGGTTATGCGTTCATGCAGGTATGCCCTCATGCGCGCGCGGCGCAGGAGACCACATCCAGCGAATTGATCCCATCAACAACGCGCCGCCGCCGGGTACACCGACACCCATGTCTCGGGCCCCCGCGCGATACATACGTCCAGCCCCAACAACGTCCTCCATGCGCGCGGCGCACACGGGCGGCATTATGCGCACCAACCTGTGGGAGTCCATCCGCCAGGCATCCCTCGCGTCCGCTTTCAACACAGCCGGCGTAGCCTTCCCGTCCGCTCCAGCGTCCACGGCCGCAAATTCCGGGCTTAATAAACCCATGCAAGCGGCAATGTCCGAGTACATTCGCCGTGTGAGGCCATCCCTGGCCTCCTTTGTCGAACTTGTGCGCAGTCAAACAGTGTCAGACTACCGCCCCAACAAAGCGCTAATCCCATCCGTGCTGTCGCGGATACGAACACCTGGACAGTCTGCTGCAGATCGCTGCCGATGGAGTGCGTGCCCGCCTTATCCGGCCACTGCCCCGCCAAGCGATGTTTCCGCGCAACCACTCCTCAGCCTCGACGCGACTCAACGTACTACGCGCGAACATACGCAAGGAGCAAGACCTGTTTCGGTGCCTCGTCGTGGATGCCGACATCATCGCAATTTGGCCGGAAATCTTCACAAGCCCATTCGGGGTTGTCGACAAAGGAGACGGCGATCCATGTACGTCTGGGCGAGTCATACACGATCTGTCTCACCCCGAAGACGCCTCCGTCAACTCCCACACCGACACGACAGCCGTCCCGCCGGTGACATTCGAACACTGTTCTAGCGTGGCCCGGGAGATACTGTGGTGCCACCGCGATGACCCCGGGAATGACGTCGTCGCTATGGCCGGAGACGTCGCCTCCGCCTACCACAACACGTGCATTCACAGCGAGTGTGTCCACCTGTTCGGGGGTTACCTCGCAGAAGCCAACGCGATCGTCATCGACATGTCCGCCGCTTTTGGTTGGACCAGGTCCGTCGGAACGTACGGCGCCACGGGTACCAGAGACCAACCCACCGGCTTTTACAATTACCACTGGGTTGACGACCTCATCAACGTGGCCACCGACGTTGGAACGCGCTGCGCGGACGTCGAGCGGTCCCTCCGCTTCGCGATGACAACCGTCATAGGTCCTGCCGCAGTCAACGATCGGAAGTTTACGGCGTGGAGCACGCGCCAAATAGTCCTCGGTCTCATCTTCGATACCAAGGCGTCCGTTGTGTCCATGCCAGCCTCCAAGATCACCAAGGCTCAACACCTTGTCGCCAACGTACTCCACGTTCCCACAATTTCGCGCAGCGAATTTCGCTCTCTCCTCGGATCCCTGCGCCATGTTGCCACGTGCATCCGTCCCGCTCAGGCGTTCATACAGAGGCTCTGCCGCGGCGAGCGCGACCTCCACCGGTGCACGCGGGCCCGAGTAACCGAGTCAATGCGCGAAGATCTAGCCTGGTGGTGGCACATCCTCCACACACCCGCGCTGAATGGAGTGCCACTGGAGTACTTCCACTTGCTTCCGCTGCCAGACATCACCGTCATCACAGACGCCTCAGACATGGGTGTCTGCGCCCTCGTCCCATCATCGGAACTGGCTCTTACGTACCCGTATTCGCCCGAGGAACTGGCGCTCATTCTAGAATTCAACAGCGGGACAAACAACGCCTTCGACATCAACTATCGCGAGCTCCTAGCATGCGCATTCGCGGTCCAAACATGGGGGCCGACGTGGCATCGGTCCCGCTCCAAGGCAAGTCCCATTCATGTTCATTTCAGAATCGACAACACGTCGACCGTCGCCTGACAGTCAAAGATGTCGTCACGGAATCCCCGTGCGCAGCTACTGATCCGACTCCTTTGCTTCTGGGAGCACCAATTCAACCCCAGATTATCGGCCTCTCACATCCCCGGTATCGCAAACACGGCGGCCGACGCCGGATCCTGGCGCTGGCAAAGCGATTCCCACTCCCGCCTATTCAGTGAACTAACCGACGGATGGCCCCAGGTCCAACCCGCCGGGATCACGGCCCTCGAGACCATTTGGCTCAGCACCTGCGCGAGCACTCCGTTGCCGACTCGTCCTACAAGTCCTATTCGAGAGCCTTCAAGCGTTGGACACAGTGGACTTCACGCCGAGGCGTAACATGGGCCACCGACCTGCCCCTACTGGACCAGCTCCGCTACATATCCGAGTTCATCATCGCTGCGGCCTTCGGCGGGACGAACATCGGGCAACCCATCCGGGGATCCACCATCAAGACGTACCTTTACGGTATCAGACATTTCATGTTGGCCGCAGGCCGGGAGTTCCCTTGCCACCATCCACAGATCCGCATGCTCATGCGCGGCGTCGGACGGCTCGACGCCCCGCACCGTCGGAGGGCACCTGCCTCTATCGAGATCATGGAGACGTGCTTCGCGGCACTCGACCTCCTCAACCCCGCTGACCAAGCGCTTTGGGGGGTTCTGTGTCTGGCATTCTTCTTCCTGCTACGCCGTTCCGAGATTGTCGCCATCACCGGCTCCAGCTTTCAGTGGTTCGCGCTCAAGAATCGAGAAATCTCCATCACCGACGCTGAGGGGGCCCCCACCGAAGACCCCGAGTCCGCAGCGGTCGTGCACATCCGACTCAGCGGCTCGAAGACAAACCAGTGCGGAGCCCCGACCGTGCGGATGATAACACGATCAGGACGCAGATACTTATGTCCAGTTCTCGGCGCGCTTCTTCTGAAGCGCTCACGGCAAGGCCTTCCGCCAGACACCCCCGCAGCGGTTTTCATCGATGCACACGGGCACCCAGTCTGCGTGTCCGCGAGCCGTGTCACAAACGTGATCCGGGACGCAGTGCTCGCAGTGGGCGAGGATCCGTCTCGGTTGGGCACACACTCACTCAGGGCAGGCGGAGCCACGAACATGTACCGCGCCGGTTTCGACACGCTCACGATCCGGTTCCACGGCCGCTGGGCATCCGACGCATTCAAACTCTACACAAGGCTATGCAGCGAATCGGTCGCCGAGCTCGCCAGTAAGATCGTGAGTGGGGCCAAGCTATCGACCACGTTGCAGCAGGATTGAGCTACGACCCTTATTGGGGGCGCAGCCCGGCCTCCGGCCGGCCTGTCGCGCGGTGGCAACATATCCTAACTGTAACACGGTTAATTGACCCCAACTCGCGAGGCGGTGTCAAGTGGAGATGACAGCACTTACGCAATCTCTGATAACCTTTTTACGCTCCCACTTCGGCTTCATCCTTTTTTTGGAAAGTACTGTCTTGCGTGACCAATGACGTAACGAGCAAATGACAGCTTATCGTTGATACAGGTTTATAAAGGTTTATCTAAACCCACTACTCTCGCAATCTCGGATGACTGCTAATAAAAACAACAGAAGCGTTCTAAGGATCGGAACCCAGATTGGAAGGCATGGCAAAACGGACAATTGCTGCCGTACAAATAGGTACATCTATCGTTGAAAAGAATTCCACACCGCACACCTCATTCCGCAAGTTTCACTGCAACCCACACGCAAGTCGCGACAAATTGCTCAAGCACCGACAGCCAGTATGCGTCTCACCTTCATCTTCGCGGTGGTGGTTGCAGCCACTCTCCATGCCACTGGTGCCTCGCTCCCTTTGACCAAAGATTCCAAGGCTGTGATGGAGAATGAGGACTCGCCTGCTATCGCCGATCTAACCGCGCAGGACAGCGGGCGGCTGCTTCGTCGTGTCGAGAACGACGAGTACGGCATCGATGATTTCGACGACATCGACGAAGAGAGAGGAGGAGGCTTGGGAGAAAAGGTGAAGAAACTGAATCCCTTCAAAGCTGTGAAAAAGTCTAAGGAAATAGCTTCGGCAAAAGCCGAGAAGGCATGGAAAGCACTGCAGGATGCGGGCGACCATCAGAAATTCCTCGAAAAAGCGAGAGCTATGATCAATAACCCCTAAGAACTGGATGATCGTCAACAGCACTCGCTGATGTCTTCATCACGAGATTCTTCGCTTCAATACACGTTACCTCGAATACACTCCTCTCGTTCGATAACGCTGCTTAGTATGTCCGTTCACCAGAACGACGTTTGGGCTGCGAAAAATTGTATCCTGGCCAACCTCACATTATATTGTGCAAACGTCCAAATCACCTCTAAGGCACCAGCTCTAAAAAATCCACAGGAACCGCTTGCGAGGAAGCTGCTCCTTGAGGGCGGTCTTGCGTTCTTCCAGGGCGGCAATCTCCTCGTCCGCTTCGTCAATGTCGCGTCCGGCGTACTTGGACTCCTCCAGCGCAGCCTGCTGAGCGCGGATCTCGTCGATCTGAAGACGGATCTCCTTCACCGAGTCCAGGGGCTTCTTGTTCTTCTTTTGCGCGGCTGCAGCGCTGCCCCACGTCACACGTGGTGCAGGCGGCCATGCCTCCTGCGTCGTGGGTGCCACCACATTAGCCGTAGAGCTCTTCTCTTCCGTCTCTCCATCCTCAGCAAAAGTGACCGCGACCACACGGTCGTTCTCCGGCTGCGCCGACTGCTTCAGTGCCAGCTTTTCGATCTCCTCCTGACTGGCCGAGCCCGACACCTCGAACCGCACCTTCTCTCCGGACTGTAGCTCCGCCACCACCGTCACCGCTGCAAAAATCCACAATAAAACGGATAAAATCCATAAATGACCCATAAATACCCCCTACAATGCCACAATCAACTTACTCTCGTTGATGAGGTCCTCCGTGGACCCGATGGGGCCAATGTCCTCGCGACTGGCGAGCTCCAGCAGCGTCTCGTTCAGCGGGACGAACTCGTTGATGGCGTCGATCAGCTCCGGGTACCGGTCGTTGAAGTGGTTGTAGAACTCATCGTCCGTCTGCAGATTGTACACGAACACGCCGCCGACGGCTCCGGGGATGCCGATCATGATGGCCGTCGTGTACCAGAAGTAGCGCGCGAACGGGGGTCCCTTGGGCGTCGCTGCTGCGGAGGTTGCAGTCGAGAAGAGGCGGGGAGAGCCACGCTGGAGCGTGCGCAGCATCGGCCGGAGCAGAACCATCTTCGAGGTGATTGATGCACAAAAATCTGTGGATTTAATCCGAATGACCACCACAGATGTCCGGACTCTCGTGTGATTGGCTGATTAGATGGGGTGTATTTTGGGGAACATTAAATGTTTTGTGCCAATCAGTGACGGACTTCAGTATGGACAACGTGGAGGTGACGGTGTCGTACGCCTCGGGCGCGTACGCGACTGGCTTCGTGATTCTGCTGGTGGGCGTGGTGCTGCCGATGCTCTACATGGTGCTGCAGAACAAGAAGGCGTTCAAGGCGGTGCGGCGAGACTAAAAGCCTCAGCCAATGACGTCTCAAGACCACGAAGAAGAAGAAGAAGAAGATCGCGCATTTGAAGAGATGCAACTCGGCGTACCATTGGAATATAACAGCAGCAATTTGCATCAATTGTGGTGATATTTGGACGAGAAATGGCAGAGAACGAGGTTTTTCTTCTTCTTTTAGTGATACATTTGGCTGTAGGTTGGGCTGCTGAAAGTTTGTTGGGATATTTGCTCCTTCACCTCGCTACGCCACTTGGTCGCTGTGCAAACTTCTCATGTCGAATTCGCTCCAAATTCTGCTGTTGCTGCAGCTCCGCCTTGACGTTCTGGTACCGCTGCAAGAGTCTGGAAGTGTTGAGGGTTAGAACAGTTGGAAGTTTTTACGCAGCAAGAAGAAAGAAGAGAAGAGAGAAGAGAAGACGCACCGTTCGAGGTCGACTTGGCGCTGCTTCTTCTGCTCCTCTCGACCGGATTGAATGCGCTTCTGGAGTGCGTCCAGATCCTGCTTCTGCCGCTGCTTGAAGGTCACCTCGCGCTGGAACATCTCCTGCTGCTTGAGGTTGCGCCACTTTTCGAGCTCCCAGGCCTCCAGCGCGTCCGATTTGAGCTTGATCTTATGTGCTTCGCCGTAGCTGCGTGCAGGACGAGAAGAGAAGAGAAGGTGAGGTCTATAGAAAATGATGGAAGACGGGAGCCTAGCACTTACTCTTTCTGTCGAGCGAGGTGCTCTTCGATGCGCCGCAGATTGAGCAGGTCCTTGGAGAACTTTGGCTTCTGGTGCTTCTCCAGCATCTTCTGCTGGAACTCGAGCAGCTCCGACTTGTGTTTCTCGCGCATGTTGACGACCAGCTCTTCCACGTTGCGCTCGTACTCGTCCATCTTGCGGTCCCAGACCTGGTTGAACTGCTGGAACTCGAGCATGTGAGCCTCTTCCACCCCGAGACGCTCGGCGATCTGCCGCGAGCGCATCGCCTCCCTCCGCCGGTTTTCCTCGTGCACCTTGAGCTCCTCCAGACGGTTCTTGGCGATCTCAGCCTCCACGTACTTGCCCTGCCGCTCGCAGTTCTTGCGGTGCTCCTCGAGGATCAGCAGGAAGTCGTTCACCGCCGAGTCCTCCACATCCGTCATCCTGGTCTATTGAACGCGATGGAAATACAGGCAGAACCTCTCACCCCACTTCAAAAGCGACGCCTTCCTTGCCAGCTTCGACCGATGCAGCCCAATTATAACTGCACGTTCAATTGGCCAGCAACTGCCATGACCAAGTCGCAAATTAGCTCTCAACATCTTGAATTGGTTTCATCTGTCGCCTTCCTGGTGGCAGGAATGCATCTAAGTTTCTCTACAGGTAGAGAGAGCACTGAGGTGGTTGGTTATTTTTCTCACGGGTGTTGCATTTTTTCTATTACATTGTGCTGTGTGTGTAGTTGTTTGTGGATGGAGCCCAAAGACTCCGGGGTTTGGTTTGGACTACCCCGAGTTAACTGCACGCTTAGGGCAGCTTCTTCTCCATGACGGCGTTGCCCGCGGCGTCCTTGCCGTGGATCTCGATGTGCTGCACCTTGGGCATGCCCCAGGACGTGGTGGAGTGCACGAACACGCGCTCGAGCGTGCAGCCGTCCTGGCCGTTGATGGAGCCGCGGCCCACGGGCTTGCCGTCCACGATGGACAGGTAGATGACGCGGTCCTTGAGCGACGTGAGCGTGATCTCGAACTCGCCCGGGTGGCCCTCGCGCGGCTTGGCGGTGGCGCCGTACGCCGTGTTGCGCTCGATCATGTTGAGCTCCTCGCGCGGGGCGCCGTCCTGCTCGAACATGATCCAGTACACGTCCAGCGGGTTTTCCGGGTCCAGCGACCCGTCCGCCAGCAGGCGCACGGCGTACACGACCACGTTCTTGTTCTTGTTGCGGTACACCACGAAGGCCACGTTGGCGTTGTACTTCTCGGCGATGAGCGGCACCGGGTTGTTCTCCGCCTTGGAAAAGTCGAGCGACATGGTTGCGGTTGGAGGGGAGTGGGGGTTTCTTCTGGCTGCTTGCGGCGGACGCGACGAGACGGAGAATGAGCGTGGGGAAGCCGTCGGCTCCACGTGGAAGGAGAGAGGATTGCTGCAGCTTGCAGCCGATTGAACAGCCGTTACGTCGGTGTAAACTTGGATCTCTTGCTTTTTGTATGCTTCGTGCGATCGTCACTGACGTGTTCGCCCATGCAACGCACGACAGTGATGCATCTGTCCATCAGTCAATATTCTACAGTTATTATCCAGAGGTTACTGTTTTACAGAGTTCTCCTTCACTTATATTGACAGCGTGAAATCATTAACGATGTAAGTTTATACAACAAGTGGGTCGAGCATCCGTGCTGCAGCCTCACGGTACTGACCTCCACCCAAACCGGTATACCGGTACAACTTCAAGCAGACGATCCACCATATGTGCGCCCACGTGTACCACACCACTCCGAACCTAAGGCGCACTTATCTGCCCTCTCAAGACAAATTGGCAGCCACTTCCACATTGCGCACTCGTCCCCAATGCTGTGGCCGCGCGAGGAGTTCCACGCCGCGTACGGGCAGATGAAGCACGACGCGCTGCAGGCGGGCGGCAGCTGCAGCGTGCTGATCCTCGTGGCGCTGGACGTGGACGCGCTGTGCGCCGCCGAGATCCTCACGCGCCTGCTGCGCGCCGACCTGCTGAGCTACTCGCTGCTGGCCGTGCGCGGCTACGAGGACGTGCTGCAGGCGCGCGAGACGCGCATCCGCGGCGCCGACGGGACGCTGCGCGGCGGCGGCGAGCTGCGCTCCGTGGTGCTGCTCAACTGCGGCGCCATCGTGGACGTGGCCAAGCTGCTGGCGCTGCCGCCGCACGTCAAGTGCTACGTGCTGGACAGCCACCGGCCCATCCACCTGGCCAACATCTACGACGAGCACCAGCAGATCGTCGTGTTCGACGACGGCGCGCTGGCGCTCGAGGAGTATCCGGCGTTCGGGCCGGACCTGGAGGTGGAGGACTTTGACGAAGAAGAAGAGGAGGAGGAGGAAGAAGGAGAAGAAGAAGAGGAAGAAGGAGAAGAGAGTGAGAGTGAGGGAGAAGCAGAGGTGGAGTTTGGAACAGAAGACACGCAGGATACGGAGACGGAGGAGGAGGCCAAGGAGAAGAGGAAGAGAGAAGAAGGAGGAGAGACAGATGAGGACATGGACAAGAGTGTCAAGAGGAGGAAGGAAGGAGAAGAGGAGGGAGAGGAAGAGAAGGACGAGGAGAAACAGGTGGTTGCCATTGCAGAGCCGGGGGAGGAGAGTGTTGTGATGGCCAAGAGACGCCGTCGCGAGGAGATCTTGCGCTACTATCGGGGCTCGTTCCATGGCGCGCCGGCTGCTACCGTGGCGTTTGAGCTGGCCCAGCAGGTGAACAGCTCGCAGCGGGACTTGCTGTGGTTCGCCATCATTGGACTCACCAAGCAGTTCGTGCTGGAGGAGATCGACGCCGACAACTACAACCTCATGGTCGCCAAGTTCCAGGACGAAGTGCTGGCCATCGATGCGCCCACGCCGTCCAGTGGACCTGGAGCTAATGGAGAGGAGGACAGGCACCCGGGCTACGATGACGGCAAGATCAGCTTTGAAGAGGAGTACCGCTTCATGTGCTACCGCCACTGGTCGCTGTATGAGGCCATGTACTACTCGGACTACGTGGCTTCCAAGCTTGGGCTCTACCACGATCAGGCACGACGCGTTGGTGCTCGTAACGCTTCAGGTGACAGCGGAAACAGTGCGGGGGATACGGCGCTGCACAGGTTCTTGGCCCGCATGGGCTTCTCTCTCAGGCAGAGTCAGCAGAAATTTTCGTACATGCCGCTGGAGATGAAGCAGATGCTGCGCGAAAAGACTCAGGAGATGGCACCCGAGTTCGGTCTGGACGAGCTCTTCTACGGCTCGTTCAAGCGCACGTTCGCCTTTCAGTACCAACTGTGTGCAGCGGATGCTGTGTGCGGACTCCAAGCCCTGCTGGAGGCCCCCGAGAGCTACGTCGGTGCAGTTTTTGAGGCCGAGACGCAGCACCAGCAGCAGAATTCCTTGACAAGACTTTTCTCGCTAGACTCCATCATGTCTTCTACCAGTGCTATTGCTGAGAATGATGGAAAAGATAAAGACGCGGAGGCTGCCGAAGAATCCCCCCAAGACGACTTCCGGCAACAGAACTTCATGCTAGCACACACGGCTCTTGCATGTCAGTCAGTGACGTCCAGTAAGCTGATGGAGAGCGGCATCAAGGTAGCCATGTCGCTCAAGCAGGCCATTGTCCGAGTGGGACTGTCAATTATGGAGCGCAAGCTTCTAGTGCGTGTCAAGCACTTCCGTTACGTCTGCTTGAACGTACCAGAACGTGAGCAAGAGCTCTTTGCGAACGCCAACGTGCTCACCCAGTTAGCACTCTTCTTGCTCAACGTTCACCGTGCGAGCGGGAAGTGGGGTGGACCCAACGCTCCCGCCCGGAGAAAACCGCAGGGAGAAGATGGCGAGAATGGCGAGGACGGCGACGCAGAGGAAGAGGCTCCTGTGGCCAACAAGTCTATTGTCCCGTTGGTGCTCATCACGCGCAACCCGGCCCAGAACTGCTTCCTCGTTGTTGGACTGACGTGTCCGTCCACGCCCGGCGAGATCCACCGGAAGTACGTATATGTCTTCCTGTGACGCATTATGTTGAAAATGCAGTGCTGACTTTGTTGTTTTATGTTTGCTCAGCACGCTGGGCACAGCGTTCAAGTTAGCTGCGGGTGAAACAGGGGCCAACTTCCGACAGGACGGCTTCACGAGTGCCGTGATGGAAATTCAGATTGACGAGATCCAGTACTTCGTCGAGCAACTGCACAATGTGCTGGATGCTTAAGGCGGCCAGTCCGGTAAGGTAACTAACTAAATAGATGCAGGGGGTGTTCAAGGGTGTCAAATGTCTATTACAACGATATGTTTTCTCTATGACGATCTACCGGATTGCGCGGAACGAGTGCGAGGTGTGTAGCGCCTTCAGTCCCGGGATCTCCGTGTCTCCAGCCATGCTGACCCCACGCCGCTTCTTGTGAATTTCGGCGCGGACGAGTGGAACGAAGCACACGGGCATGAGTTTGCGGTGAATGAAGCTGGACCCGCGACGAGTGACGCCAACAAGTGCTTGGCCCCCTCGTGGGTCGTCAACAGGAACGACAAGTTGTCCGCCGTCGGCTAACTGGTCCAACAGAGTTTGCGGCGGAGAGGAGACTGCTGCTCCAACGAAGATGAAGTGGAATGGTGCCTCAGCAGGAAGCCCATGCCAGCCATTGTAGCAGTGGAGTGACAGCACGCCGTTCTTCATCAGATCGGGAGTCGCGTTCAGGACGTTCTTACGCGCAGATTGAGCAAGTGCCGGTAGCAGTTCGAGTCCAAACACGCGGCCATCCGAATCGTCCACCAGGCGGGCAAGCGTGGCAGTCAAGTAGCCGGATCCAGCACCCACATCAAGCACGCGCGGCTTGAGCACACCTGCAACCGAGGCGTGGGCTAGCTCGAGTACGTGTGCATGCTGGTCATACAACCCAACAACAAGGTGGTCAAGGTTATCGTTTGGATCCAGTGGAGCTCGAGTTTTCACGTACCATATGAGGCGCTGAGATGGTCTGGTTGAAGCCGATGGGGCATGGCGAATCCTGGTATGCCTCCTCTTGTACAGCTCGCGGGACAAAAAGCGCTCGGTCGGTGCGCTTCATAGCGTCGAAAACAGCATCGGAGCGCACGATACCAGCCTTCTGGAGGTTCTGCACTAGGCCGTCGTTGGTGGACGAGCTGCAAGGCCAAAGCGGCATCATGGGCGCCATGGCCTCCCCTCTGGTGATGAGCGCGTCTCGAGTTTCACAGCTTGGCTGTCGTGGAGGAACCAGAGCGACAGGAAGGTCTCAGCTTGACTTGAAGGTTCCAGAATGGAGAGCTGGACACTCCAGCAGGACTCATGCGACTGCCCAGGCTACTGAGCACCAGCAGTTCAACCGGTTGCCCTCGACATGCGACGAGCCGACTCAGCTTCGAACCTGGCCGGCACTCACTAAAAATACGAGGACGATTAGTCGTTGGAATACATGTAGCCGGCCGAAGGCAACTGGGAGGACGTGAAGTGTACGAACAGCGAAAAGCTCAAGTTGAAGTTGTGGTCGAATTCTTTTGGGGTTGATACGGTCAAGCTAGCAAAACTATGGGTGGTAAATACTTTCTGGGGAGACGGAACCACGGCAACTTCAGCTTTTCGACTCCGGGTGGTCCGCCTCAGCTGAGCTTGCGCTCTCTCACGAGTGGCACGTAGCAGACGCCAAAGAGTCGGCGCTGCGAGAAGTTGATGCCATGTCGCGTGATCTCCACGAAGATCTGGCCGCCACGAGGCTCGTCCAGCGGCAGCACGAGGCGTCCGCCATCCGCGAGCTGCTCCATGAGCGCTTGAGGCGGGACTTCGGCTGCAGCCCCCACGTGGATGTAGTGGAACGGCGCTTCATTCGGCAGTCCGTCCCATCCGTTGTGGCAGCGCACGGACACGATCCCTCGGTCGATCAAGTCGCTGTCGGCCATCTGGATGTTCTTCTTGGCGAACTGCACGAGGCCCGGGACGATCTCCAGGCCGAACACGTGCCCGCCTTTGTCTTCCACCATCCGACCAAGACACGCCGTCAAGTAACCGGAGCCTGCTCCCACGTCCAGGATACGCGGGTGCTTCACGTCCTTGATCGCCGCGTAGCCCAGTTCCATGGCGTGCGCGTGCATGTGTGGCGCCGAGATGGTCTGGTGATAGCCGATCGGGTGTGGGACGTCCTGGTACGCTTGCAACTCGCCCACGTGTCCTCCGTCGGGAGTCTCGACTTGCGCCAGGTACTTGGCTCGATCCGTCTTCAGCATCGCGTTGAAAACGGCGTCCGAGCTGACGACGCCCGTGCGCTTGAGGTTCTTGACCAAGCCCTCATTGCTCGACGAGTTACACGGCCAAAATGACATCTCGGGCGAATGTGCGCGGTACGAGAAGCGGCGTGTGGTCACTTTCTTGCTGAAGCGGAGCGTCCTGGCGAGGTCGTTGGGGTTTCCAGGCAAAAGCCAAAATGGAGATGGCGGGGGACAAGACCTCAACGTGCCTTGAGCCTCGATCCGACAGTTGGAATCCTGGGCAGAATATCTCAGCTAGCATCGCCCGTCCCAGTCAGTGACAGTCTTGAGCTCAGCTGTGAGACGCCAAAGTGATGCCGTGCAGTCCCAACTGTATTCGAACGAGCTAGTTAGTTAGTTGCTCTATGCAGCGCTGATTTCATCCAAAAAGAACTGGAAGAGATCGACCAGCTTCTTGGCGGTCGGCCGCTTCTTCGGGTCGCTGTGCAGACAGTCTTCAATTGCACCAGACAGTTTGTCGACGATGGCACTTGATGAAGACAACGATACGGTCAACGAGGCCGCAGAGGACGTTGGCGTGGTGCCGAAACTGCTCTCGTCTGCTTCACCATCGGTGCCGCCGATGTTCGCCAGCATCCGAAGTTTGCTCATGAAGTGATGCATTGCAGCATTATGCAGTTTGCCTTTCTGAACGGCACTGGCAGTCCTGGGAAGGGACGCTGCTTCCTCTTTGCTTCCAGTTGCACTTTTTGATTCGTCCTCGTGATCGATGCTCAGCCTCAGTTTCTTTGGTCGACTCCGCGGCTCAAAATCATCATTAGGTTTGTCGTTCTGGAAGAAAATATACGAGTGGAACCAGAGTTCCAGTAGGAGAATCCCAACGCTGTAGATGTCAACGTGAAGGTGTCTCGAGTTGTGATGTAGCACTTCCGGTGCAACTAACGGTAGCATTGGTCCAGCTTGCTGTTGGGAAGTTCTTCTTTCAGGCTGGAGAAACCGCACGCCTTCTCCGTCTTCCTCCTCCGAGTCTGAACTTTGCGTCGTGGGGGGTTCTACAAGAAGAACGTGTGTAGCATGGTGTTTGTCGTCACGACTGTGGTGACGAGAGTCGCCAATTTTGCACCGGAACAGCTCGGTCACCATCACATTCCGACTTCGCAGATCACTATGCGAAATACCCTTGCTGTGCATGTAAGCTAGCGCCTTGCAAATGTCCAAAGCCATCTGGAAGCGCGTCATCAACGAGCTTTTCGACATTCCGTAAGCTGTAGATTGGGACGGGGTGGGGTCGTTCTCCTCACCGGGCCCCGATGCAGCAGACGTTTGGGACAACGAAGAACTGCTGAAGTTGGGACGGTCCAGAGCATCGACTTCGAGAACAGCGGCTAGATCGCCACCCTTCACGTATTCCGAAATGACGCACAAATGCTCAGGATCTGACCACATCGTACCCAGGCAAGCAACGATGTTCGGGTGATGCAAAGAGCCCAATAGTTCCACGTCTTTGATAGTGTCGGCGAGTTCCTTGACCTCGAAGCGCAGCGTCATCATACGCTTGACGACGACTTGCGTGCCGCAGTAGTCACCCAGGAAAATCTCGCCATGGTAGCTGCGACTGAGGATCCGGTGCATGTGGAACGTCTCCCACTCCACGTCATTCCATTCACGCGTCGCCTCTTGTTCACCCGGAGGAAGTGCACGCCAGCGCTTCTCCTTTCGGATCTGAAAGTAATCTCGCAAGGTGCTCAGCACCAGGTCTTTCGTTTCTTCCGGGAGGTCGTAGATGCGGAATGGCATTTCACCACGATCAGATGCATCATCTTCAATCTCGTCGTCGAGGAGTGAATCGCTCGGGCTCGCGGGCTCGGCTAACTGATGCATCATTAGGCCCATACGCCAATCATTCATGGCCTCTTGCTCCTTGATGTCCATCTTGCGTGTACGCTTGGAGCTCTTCATGATGAGGTAGAGTAAGAACTTGCTGCTGAAGATTATCCCCGGAATCGCGATTCCCATCGAAAGCGTAAGCCAACATAGCACGTTGCACTCGAAGTCTTTGCACATTGTGCGGTCTGATTCCAGGTCGGACGAGTATGGGCAATACAAACACGCTGTGGCGCCATCTTCCTCTGAATACGCACGAGACGACACTTCGCTGCACGCCACACACGTCCCGGTCGAATTGTCGTGAAAGGTACCCGCAACGCACTGAATGCAGCCGTAGAGTGCCACGTCGGATCCTGCAGAGGATGTCAGGTTGATTTCCTCGAAAACACTGCCGTTCGGGCAATCGTTGCGCATATCCACATGCGATGACCATCCGATGCCCGGGTTGTTAAGTAGAGTGCTTCGCAGTCAAATAGCCAGACAGAAAAGAAAGCGTAAGCGTTACTCAAATCTTAAACGCTGCAGAAACCACAAGATCGTACATGTTGGTAAGCAGCTTTTTGACGAGCGGGATGAAGTTCGTACTGGGGATAGATGTGATAAGGTTCGAGTCGAAATTCCTGGAACACACTCGTTAGTCATTAGCGCAGTGACTACGTTGAAATTCAACAAACATATTTACTTCGTACATGTACTCGATGGTAGACATGATTGGGTCAAACACGGCGGAGCTGAAGTTAACAATCCGGTTGTTACTGAGATCTCTGGAAGTATTCAAATGCCACGCAAGAATACACAGTCAGTTGTGACAAGGTTGCATCGACCCTAAAGCACTCTTTTCAAACGTACAATGTCACGAGTCCCGTATACGGTGTGAGGGCGTCATTCGTCGCGATAGACCACAGGTAGTTGCGGCTCATATTCCTGTCACACATAGACGACATCGTCAGTGACAATACATCGAATACAACACACTGCGAAAACTCCACGCACAGATAAACCAGATCGGAGGCTAAAAAGTAGTCCGGGAAATCAGGCATGAGGCTGATCAGATTTTCTTGGAGCTCTAAAACTTCGAGGTTGGCTGGAACCGACGACAGCGTGAGCCGGTGAATGTTATTGGCGGCTAGCCTCAGCTCCTGGAGTCCGTCTATATCTTCGAACGAGTCCTCATCGACAACTGAGATAACGTTGTCGCTTAAATTCCTAATCAATAGTAACAGTACTCAGTCAGAACGTTTGTGGTTAGCACCAAGTCATAAGAAGCACGTACAATTTTCTCAACGCTGACATTCCCGAAAATGCTCTGGAATTGATGGTGAAAATGGCGTTGGATGCCAGGCGAAGCTCATTGATTTCGGAAGCTCCAGCGAAGGCACCTTCATGGATCTCCACGAGCTCGTTATAGTCGAAAGAACTGCATTCATACACAAAAAATCAAGTCAGGTGAGAGCAAAGTCCCCAAAACCATTCTGTCCTCTCCAGCACACTCAACGTACACGTATCCTTCCGCGACAGTTTTCCGGATACCGGAGGGCACCTCCAGGATGCGATTATGGGAGAAGTCCAGGGCTTTCCACGACGAAGACGCCGTCAACAGCCCGTTCGGGATCGACTGCAGCTCATTATACCTCAGGTCCAGCGTATGCAGCGCCGTCAAGTTCACAAACGAGTCTCCATAAATCGTCGACACGTTGTTCTGAGCCAGCAAACTGGACAAAACACACCGGATTAGACTGCGGTACAACAACTCAAATAAAAACTTCACCGCATACATGTATTGCAGCTTGGGCAGATTCACCAGCGCTTGCGACTGGACTGTGTGGATAGTGCTCCCATTGAACGAAACAGTATTCAACAACGGACAACCCATCGCCAAGTTCGTCGGTAGCACCGTCACCTCCGTGTTGGTGCAACTACACGGGAGCTGTCAGTATATAACTACAAGCCCAACAATAAAAATAAAATATATAAAACTTACATGACAGTCTGGAGATTTGACATGTTGACAAAAGACTGCGCTTCTAACCCCGTCAACGGGTTGTCCGAGATATCTCTGCATACCAAAAACCAAAAACAATCACCAATTAATTTTTCAATTCAAGAAATATTGTCAGGAAGTGTAGACTTACATGTAGGTGAGGCCGCTGGCCGTCTGGAATAACGTGGCAGGGATGCTGGTGAGCGAATTGTTCTGCAGGAATAGGGTCTTCTCCTGGGCGAGGTCCGACGCCGAAAGCTGCGACACAACGGCGGCGTCGATGTAGAAGGTGAAGGCGAGCGTCGAGCCGCTGCCAGAAGCCGTAATATTGGTGAGTTGGCGGCCTGAGAGCTCCAGACTGCAATAGAATAAAACGCATACATAAATAGACAATATTGTCAATGATGTCAGAAAATGTTCAATCACCGCGTCAATATACATCGGATGGGGACGAACGGGGTAGCTATGGACAGCTAAGACAGCGTCGAACAAGATGCAGCTTCTTTACGTACCATTCCGCGCGTCCTGTCGTCGCCACGAGCGCTGCAAGTTGAAGCACTTGTCTACAGAGACGCCTCATGTCGTCACTATATTTTCGAACTGAGCTCTTTAACTGTCAGTACTAATTCTGCAATTAAACACAATCTATTTACAATTATAGTCTTGAAGTTAACGCTGGCACACTGTACCATTTCAGCTTCCACACCCGAAAACTGAAGAGCTTGCGTCGACGTCGGATGCTCAAAGGCCATTAGCGCCATGTTCCTGCAGCCGCGACACACGCAGACGGAGCTCCACGGCTACTCGGTACACATTGCCTATAGATATCCACGATGTGTCACGCAAGAATCCCGCGCCTAACGTCATTATTGGGGCCTTAATCAGGTGGAGTTCAGCCCCTTCGTGGACAATTTGGTGGCGGTCGGGACAGCGCAATACTTCGGTATTGTGGGCAACGGACGCCAGCACGTGTACGAGCTGCTGCCGGCGGGGGGATTGGCTCCGGTTTGTGATTGGTCGTTGCAGCTTTAAAGGGGGAGGGAGACGCTCACTGTGTTGAGTTTGGTGACAGGTGCGAGCCTTTGACACGCCCCAGGGCGTGTACGACTGCGCGTGGAGTGAGAGCCACGGCCAGCAGCTGGTGAGCTCCTGCGCCGACGGGTCGCTGAAGCTCTGGCACTTGCAGACGCGCGACCAGTTCCCGGTGCAGAACTTCCACGAGCACAAGCAGGAGGTGTCCGGGGTGAACTGGAACATGGTGGCCAAGGACTCGTTCGCGTCGGCGTCTTGGGACGGCAGCGTGAAGATCTGGAAGCCGGAAGTGCCGCACTCGCTGCTGACACTGGCGGAGCATTCCAGCGCCGTGTACAACGCGGTGTGGAACACGCAGAACAACTCGCTGGTCGCGTCGTGCTCGGGGGATGGCACTGTCAAGGTCTGGGACCTCAACAGCGCGCGCTCGGTTACGACCATCGCTGCGCATGGCAACGAAGTGCTCGCTCTGGACTGGAACAAGTACAACCAGTTCGAAGTCGTGTCTGGGTCGGCCGACTGCACGATCAAAGTCTGGGTACGTTCCGTGTGGTGGGTGGGTCTCACTCAACCTCCTCATCTAAAACTTGTATTTCTATGGCTGCAGGACATCCGAAACCCGAATCGAGAGGTACGAATGCTGCCGGGACACAGCTACGCCGTCAAGAAGATCAAGTGCTCGCCGCACGACCCCGACGTGATCGCCTCGGCGTCCTACGACATGTCGGTCGGCATCTGGAACACCAAGTCGCCATATCCGCGGCTCCAGAACGCGCAGCACCACTCCGAGTTCGTCTTCGGCTTCGACTTCAGTCTCTTCGTGGATGGTTTGGTGGCTTCCTGCTCCTGGGACCGGCATGTGGCCGTGTGGAACTACTTCGGGGGTCCGCCACCGTCCCCGCCGCGTTAAGTTCGCACTACACGTATCTAGCTAACCCTCCCTAATCCGATTGCGTTCATCACTATCATATCAGACTTTTGATATTGATACACACCAAGCACATGGAGGCGCCCAAGAAGACGGGCTTCTGGACGCAGCACGTGGACCCAAACAGCGGGGTAAGCGCCTGCATCTCCTCTATAGACACCAAGCTACATCTTAGTCGTGTTCATTCAGCTGACGGACGCGTATTCATTGCGAAACTCGCTGCCAAACTCTGTCCAGCGGACGTACTATTTCAACATGGCGCTGGGTCGCAGCTACTGGGAGCTGCCGGTTGAGCTGCAGGCTCAAGTCAAGAAGCCGACACTAGACGCACTGCGTGAGTGGGATCCGGACACTGCGGAGCGCAAATACGGCACTGCCAACCAGCACGCAGACGAGGAGCTCCGTCGCAAGCGGGAGGAGGCGCTGGCCAAGTCCCGGACGGAGACGGTCGAGGCTCAAGCTGCGTCCACGAAGCTCTCGCTGGAGGAGAGGATGGCTCTAGCCGCTCAGAAGAGGAAGAAGGTGGAGGTGCAGAGCAGCAGCCGAGTGGCATCAATCAACAGCAACGCTGAAGGCTCCAACGAGTACCTGGAGCTGGTGCGGCAGCTGCAGCAGAATGGCGACGGGGGCGAAGCATCCGGCGGCAAGTGGCTGGTCAGGTAAACAGACGACACAAGAGACAGGAGCAGAGCAGATGAAGCCAATAGTTTATTCCTGAGCGCTCGCTGTGATGGCCTGGCAGCTCGTCTCCTTTTCTCTCTACGAAATCCTCGTCGCGTTCCGCTTCTGCAATGCAAATGACAGCAACACAACACATGAGCCATTATTGCTATTATGTGTATGTTGTTGTGTTTTAGTGGTGTTGGCTGCTGCCGCACCCGCTTGTACGCCTGGTACCGGTCCTGGAAAGAAATGGACTTCTCGTCGTGCGCCGACGGCTTCTTGGGCTTGAGGTCGAACAGCTCCTGCACGAACGGCATCTTGGCCAGCACGCACTTCCACACCACCAGCCAGCTCAGAGTCAGCGTGAACAGCACGATGCACACGGCGCCGGACACGTACGCGCCGGTCATCACCAGCTCCTCCAGCCCCATGCCTGATTTTCCAATTGTGATTATAAATGCTTCGAAATTGCGTATTTAAGCGCGTTAAGTTCGCATTCGTTTGGCTTCAACTCGGGATAATGGTACGACGTGTATCTATTTATTGTATGGGCAGCCACTTTGGGCTGCTTTCCCCGATCAAAAATGCCACAAACTTGCTGCCGTTCATAGTGCCCATTGCTGCTTGGTACACAGCTGAGCCTGCGATATCTTAAACGCAATCGACTCAAGTGAGCAGCTTCAAAACAGCAAGCGGCGTCTCGAATGTGTGCGCATAGATCCCGACCTTGTGCGTAGATACTGCGGCGTCCTCCACTGCAGCATACGCGCGCACTTGGGGCGAGCGCGTTTCGTCTGAGTGATCTCCTTTGTCCTCTCCACCACGCAGAGCTCCTTCCTCTGTTGCATCTCGAGCTGTTCTCGCGCTCGCTGCTGTTGCTCTCGCTCCAGCTCCCGCTTGGTCTTCCGGAACACCAGAGGCTTGGCCAGTGGCTTGGCAGCAGGTGCAGCTCGTGGGGGCTCCTGGATCTCAATCGCTCGTCGTCTGGGGCTGCGCACTCGGGGCATCTCACTCATCAACCGAGAGCAGGTCTCGTGGTGCTCCAGCGTCACCATTGTGCTGTGCAGCGCGCGACTGTGAAGCAGCAGCCCCGTCATGGAGTGCCACGACCTCCTCGGCGCCACCTTCGATCGTCTCTGTCCCGTCATAACTACTGTACTGTTGTTTGGTGATGGATACACTGTCAGCAGCAATATGGGCAACGATGTCAGTCAAGTTGGATGGCAGCATTCATTGCACAAGACAGTCGTTATCCGCACCTGAACCTAAGTAACGAGCTAGTGTTGCCGGTAGCCTCAATTGGTAGCTCAATTGAAGCGACGATGGGGTGCAGACTCGGCGGGGTGACTCCGAGGTGGGAGTTTGCACTCTGCAGCTGACACACGAACGAGCATTTGACGTTGTTTTGTGTGTCGAGTTCAAAGTTCGGATGTTTGAATTCAAAATCAAAATCAACATAGAAGTGGTGTACAGTACACTAAGTAGCAGTGGTCCACACTTCTAAGTGCGAGAACTTCTTAAACCGCACTTAAGAATAGACCCCCCTTTATACTGAGCGTCAGATACTTTTGTTTGGTACAGTACACGGACGCCAAGGATGGAGGCGCTGCAGGACAAGAAGACCGAGTTCTTCTCCATGGAGATCATGAAGAACAACGAGAAGGCGGTCGAGTACGTGCACACGTCCATGTGCGTCATCGCCGGCTGCATCGCCGGCATCACGGGCATGACGGGGCTGCAGGGCTTCGCCTTCCTGGCCGCCGCCTACGTGTTCACGGCCGTGGCGCTCTGGGTCGTGAAGCTCAGCATGGACGTCCAGCTCTTCTTCAACACGAGCGCCTTCTCCTTCATCTTCGCCGGCGTCATGTCGCAGGCGCTGTCCTTCATCCTCTTCTGGACGCTCTCGTACGGACTCGTGCATATTTATTGACCGACCCACCCAAACCAAGCCACCCAACCAGAAGAAGAAGAATAAAACACACACCACAACTGCAGTGATAGCAACCCAAGGACACAAAGCCACAGTTCAAGACACAGAGCAAGCAACCCACTGCCGACTCGAGAGTTAATGTGCAATGCAACGCAACCCAGGACTGGTCACTCCACTCGTGTTTCTGGCCTATATTTTGTCGTTTTGGGGCCCTATTTGCGCTGCGCCTCCTGCATCTTCTGCTGCATGATCATGAGCACGGCCTCCATCATGTTGCGCTTGCCGTCGATGACGGTCTTGAGCTGGTCCGTGTTGCTCTGCAGGAAGTCGACTTTGCGGTCCATGAACTGCTCGGCCTTGGCCACCGACTGCTCCACGAAGTAGCCCGTGCCCACGTCCACCAGCACCTGCTCCTTGCTGGCCAGTCTTCCAGGCACGAACATGGAGGCCGTGAGCGGCACCAGCACCTCCTTGCTCAGGTCGGCGGCCGCCATGCACTGCAGCGCCTGCTTGGACTCGGAGAAGCGCGACTGGGCCTCGCGCAGGCCGCCGAACGACGCCGTGAGCTGCTGCAGCTCCTTCTCCAGCTGGCCCTTGAGCGCGTTGAGCTGCTCCAGCGACAGGTCCACAAGGTTCACCTCGTCCGCCATGATGATACCGGTACACTCTCGAAATGCATCGCCCGCCTAATAACCAACGAAAGCGGGGCTCGTATCCTCGCATTTCATCCAATCACACGCGTAGAAAAAGATTTACTACCAATGATAACGCGTAACGCGGGATTTCGAGCTTTGTTTGGACCAATTAGAGGACGGAACGGGGGCTAGTCCGAGTCGCTCGCGTCGCCGTCCTCGCCCAGGAAGTTCCAGAGCTTCAAAGCCACCTCAGCAGCTCGTTCACGTCGCTGCTCATCTGTAAGGGACTGGCCTTGGTCGCGCACGTCGCGGACCTCCGAAATCAGCGCACTGAACTCAGCCATGTCCAAGTCGTCGTCGTCACCGTCACCTGCCTCTCCTTCACCTGCATCGGGTCCTCCAGCAATCTCCAGAGCTTGCAGAAGTGCTTGCAGCCTCGAATCATCCGTCGACGTGTCCACCTCCTCCTCAGCAGCAACCGTCGCATTCTTGTCCTTGTCCTTCACTTGGTTGTCACTCTTCTGCTCGTCACCCTCCTCCTTCTCTGCTTCCACCTCCGGCGCTACGTCCTTCACCTTCGTAGTCTCAACCTCCTCAACAACTGGCGGGTTCATCTCCATCGACCGCCACATGTTGCAGTGCAGCGCTTCCAGCACGCGCTCGACGCCGTGCTTCTCGTCGATGACGTCGTCGTCGTCAGCCGCGTGCTGCTCCGCGTCCAAGTCCACGAACTCGAAGCCGTTGTCCTGGCACCAGCCCTCCAACTTGTTGACGCTCTCGCGTGACGCCGACGACGTGGCCGCCGCCAGCAGACACACGTCGTAGGACAGCGTGTCCACCACGCGCTTGGCCAGGCGCTGCACGTGCAGGAAGCTCTCTCGCTGGCCGGCGTCCACCACGCACAGCAGCGCCTCGTAGTCGTGCAGCGCGTGCTGCAGCGCCGGCTCCGGCGCGTTGTCGCGCACCTGGTGCGCGTGCACCTCCACGCGCGCTCGGTAGTATTTGGTGCGCAGGTTCAGCACCGACGCGTCGGAGTCCAGAGCCGCGTCTCCGCTGAGCTCGCGCAGCTTGGAGACCACCGCCCGCCTGCTGTCCTGGTCGGGGCCCAGCACCAGCAGTCGAGATACTTCCGTGGTGCTAGTCGCCATCTTCGTGCAATTGAGCGCCTCGTGCCCCTTGGCAGATTCAAAAGTGAGTAGATTTGGTAAAGTACGATGAATGTACTGTAGTTGGTCAGTTTAGTGCTTCTTCAGTACAAATACGTAAAAACGGCTTAAAAGCCGTAATGAAAGCAAGTAAAGACGGTTAAAGTGCAGAGCTTTACCACCGTCCTTCGGCATAGTTAGCTTCCTCTGTCTGTTTATACAGACATACGCAGCAGCATCGGTCGCGAGAAATAAGCAACACCAAGATGTTAGATTATTGCTTATGTATCCATTCAAACTTAAAGGTGTAGTCAGTTCCTAAAAGTTATAAAGAAATGTTACGACAAAGTTTACGACCCAACATACATTGTATAAATACCAGCGAGTTGTGCAACCGGGTTTGCTACTTTCTCTTGATTGGTTAAAAACATTTATTTGCCTAAGCACGCAGACTTGGATGTCTGTCGTGCACAGGGCTGCTAGAAGAGCATTTAGTACTGAGAGCTGCTTAATGTTTGCGGCACAAGCTTTTACAACCTCGTTATCTCTAGTAAACGTGTAACACAAGCTTTCGCTAAGCTCTACCGGACGCCGAGCTAGTTTGGTCTAATTTCACTTCAATGGGCTTGACTTGGGCCCTACACGACGTCCACGGCATGAAAGCCTTCCAGCCCTTCGCAGAGGCGATGGACGAGGCGCAGTTCCTGACCGGCAAGCGCTTTAAGCAGCCCATGTGGTACTGGAAGCTGCGTCGCTGGCTCAACGTGGGCGACGAGAAGAAGCTCAAGGAGAACGTGCGCGTGATCGACGAGCACTTGATGGGCATTATCGCAGACGCTATCGAGCGTCGTCGCCACCGCGTCGAGGAGATGGAGGTCGGTCGACCGGCTGCTCTGGTCGACAAGGACAGTGCCTGGATCGTGCTCGACACGATGGAGGCCAGCGGCCAGCCCGTGAACCCGTGGAGGTGCACAACATCGCTGTATCGCCGGCCGTGACACCACTGCCGACTGCATGGGCTGGCTGTTCCACCTACTGAGCGAGACCCCGCGTGTCGAGACCAACTAGCAACTAGCATGCGAAGGCGCTAAAGTAAAAAAAATGACGGTCTGCGTCGGCGCGCAGCGCCAGAAAAAATCGTCTGGTGGAGAAGCTTCACCACGATGAACACGCTGTTGCTACATGTACTATACTCCTCATTGTCCTTGTAAGATACATATAATATATACACGAACTGCACGAGCTCAGGCTTGTTGCGACTTGTCATGGTGCGGATTGGTTCTGCAACCCTTCACCAGTGCACGCAACAAAATAACTTAGTTTTTGTATGGAGGCGTCGTTTTGCAACCGTGACTGAGTTTTTGTATGGGATTTGGGTTGCAAAACTACTCCGTCACCTGCTATCGTAAACGCAACCTAAGTTGCAATAGACACCCCGCCTTTTCGGCGCAGTATCAGCAACAATCCTGGTCGATACTGGGCAACCGTCCAATCATAGCCCAGCGATGCGAGAAATACAACTCGGGTTGCAAATGGCCGGTAATGTATAAATACCAGCGAGTTGTGCAACCGGGTTTGCTACTTTCTCTTGATTGGTTAAAAACATTTATTTGCCTAAGCACGCAGACTTGGATGTCTGTCGTGCACAGGGCTGCTAGAAGAGCATTTAGTACTGAGAGCTGCTTAATGTTTGCGGCACAAGCTTTTACAACCTCGTTATCTCTAGTAAACGTGTAACACAAGCTTTCGCTAAGCTCTACCGGACGCCGAGCTAGTTTGGTCTAATTTCACTTCAATGGGCTTGACTTGGGCCCTACACGACGTCCACGGCATGAAAGCCTTCCAGCCCTTCGCAGAGGCGATGGACGAGGCGCAGTTCCTGACCGGCAAGCGCTTTAAGCAGCCCATGTGGTACTGGAAGCTGCGTCGCTGGCTCAACGTGGGCGACGAGAAGAAGCTCAAGGAGAACGTGCGCGTGATCGACGAGCACTTGATGGGCATTATCGCAGACGCTATCGAGCGTCGTCGCCACCGCGTCGAGGAGATGGAGGTCGGTCGACCGGCTGCTCTGGTCGACAAGGACAGTGCCTGGATCGTGCTCGACACGATGGAGGCCAGCGGCCAGCCCGTGAACCCGTGGAGGTGCACAACATCGCTGTATCGCCGGCCGTGACACCACTGCCGACTGCATGGGCTGGCTGTTCCACCTACTGAGCGAGACCCCGCGTGTCGAGACCAACTAGCAACTAGCATGCGAAGGCGCTAAAGTAAAAAAAATGACGGTCTGCGTCGGCGCGCAGCGCCAGAAAAAATCGTCTGGTGGAGAAGCTTCACCACGATGAACACGCTGTTGCTACATGTACTATACTCCTCATTGTCCTTGTAAGATACATATAATATATACACGAACTGCACGAGCTCAGGCTTGTTGCGACTTGTCATGGTGCGGATTGGTTCTGCAACCCTTCACCAGTGCACGCAACAAAATAACTTAGTTTTTGTATGGAGGCGTCGTTTTGCAACCGTGACTGAGTTTTTGTATGGGATTTGGGTTGCAAAACTACTCCGTCACCTGCTATCGTAAACGCAACCTAAGTTGCAATAGACACCCCGCCTTTTCGGCGCAGTATCAGCAACAATCCTGGTCGATACTGGGCAACCGTCCAATCATAGCCCAGCGATGCGAGAAATACAACTCGGGTTGCAAATGGCCGGTAATGTGCATGTACGTGCGTGACGTACCCAATTGAGGAATAGTGGTCTGTAAGAGCACCATTGTAAATATCACGAACTTGCATTGGATTTTACCCCAATTGCTGTAAATCGCGTATCCAAGTTGCTGTTCGGGGAAATTGTAGGTCATTTTGTGGAGCGTCCATATCAACACTATGAACAACACGGCCTCCCCCATCCCATAGACTTGAATGTTAGCAAAAACTCGCCAGAAACCCGCTTCGTCAAGCGCATCGAACTGCGAATAGAATCTCCGGTTGGGCCAGTGGAAAATGATCGCCAAGTAGCAACCTGACACAAAAAAATTGTTAGTGGTGGAAAACAACAAAAATCCGATTGTGAGGCGTGCACTAACCGTATCCCACAGGTACAAGCGCTTTCAATAATTCTGTCAGCAAGAAAAATTCCATGAAGAACATGATCTGGAGAACTTTGTGAAGTAAGAAACGACGCTGCTGAGTCGTCATTTGCTCAACGAGAGCCAACGTCGTGGAATCAGGAGTAGCGGCGCATTTTCTCGATAATAAACTTGGAGAAACATTTGTGCTACTGAAAGAAGAATCTGGCACGACCCCGACATTGCTTTCAACCGGTGTGGGGGCTACCCGTGCAAAGCTTGTGATCCGCGCGATAAAGTTGGTTGGATTTTGCTTTATCTCCAAAGAATCCTTAGATGGCCGAAAAATGTTCGATTTCGACGGCTTGGTTAGCAGTGGTTGCTCCCCCAGCTCTGGGTATTTTGCAACAATCACTAGCGCTGGCTTGATCCGTACTTTCGTTGGTAATATCTCTGATATCCTTGAGCATGAGCCTCAGATCAAACAGCGAAATCAACATCTGCACAAAGTCTAGTGCGATGAGCATCGCGCTGCTTTTGACGGATTGAAGCTTCTGCATAATTGACGAGATAAATAGCGCGTTCGTGACGTCCACGTTAAAGTTGGCGGTTTCTGGCTTCATGTCGTCCCGCCCACGAAGAAGTCGGCAAATCACGTTCTTCTGAATGATCTTGAACACTGGAACGAGAACAGCTGCAGGCATCTGCCATTCGGCTGGAACAGTCTGAAAGATTACATTGAATGCTATGTACACCAAACCTGTCGACGTTGTCAGTATCAGTATCATCGAAATCCGACGCACTTCGGCTAGCACTTGAGAGTTCTTGCGAAGGAATTCACCCTTGGACAACTTGAGGGATAACGCTAAGGTCCAAATCCAAGGACCGGAGACCCAAATGAGCGTAAACGGGAGCGGGTACCAAAGCAGCAGCATCAGGCTCAAGGCAGACGCTTGGACGACTATGGTGGCAGCTATTGCAGCGATGATTAGAGTGCGTTTGGAGATTTCAAGTTGCGGGATACACTGGCAAAACATCCACGAGAGCGCGCACGAATCAAAGAACGTCGCCAGCACTCCACGAGCCCACAAAGTTCCGCTGTGAGCCAAGCCGAGATCTGGAGATTCCAGTGGGAATGCGTCGACAATCGCCGCACAAGCTAGAGACAGCAGCGGAATCGCGCCCAGTAGCATCAGCGAGCGGCAAACACTAAGTTAGTCGAGTCGCGATATTTCTGCATGGAAATAAACCGCTCAGCCGAGTAGCTTCCGTGCAGCTCCACTTGGATAGATTCCCATCCTCGAACCAGCGCTCGAACGGTGGAGCCAACTCGAGCAAGACATTCATCCATTACCACAGATTGATCAGGCAGGCCAGACGCAAGAGTATTTATGGAGGTATAGTACATGACATGCATGTACTACAGTACATCATGTCCTGCGAAATACTTCCACGTATATTAATACATGTAACTTATAATGGATTTTTGCTCTCGCCAAAAGATGTAACCCCTTCACGCTGTGTAAGGCAACTTCTGACGACTTCAGTGTCTGTATATCCATACAAACTTGAACGTATAGTCCGTTCCTGCATGTGCCAAGTTAGACATGATACATAAAATTCCCAGACTACATGCTTGCGACGTACCCATTTGCAGAACGGTGGACTGGAGTAGCACTATAATCCATACTAACAGCTTGCCTTGGATTTTGCCATAACTACTCTTGATCGCGTAAGCTAGTTGCTGGAGAGGATATTTGTGGGTCGTTCTGGAAATCACAAGAACGAGGAGTACGAATGACCCCATCTCCAATAATCCATACACAAGCGTGCTGCAGATATTTTTCCAGAATTGGGCTTCGTCAACTCCGTCAAACTGCGGGTAAAATTGACGATTGGGCCAGTAGAAGAGGATCACCAGGTAGAGACCTGAAGCAAACGCAGAACAAGTTAGCAGTAGCATCCCAAAAGAACGCTCCAAAATCGAGACTTACTGTACATCACTGGTGTGAATACTTCAATAAACTCCGTAAGCAAAATGAATTCCGTGAAAAACATAATCTGGAGAACTTTATCAAGCAGCAAGTAGCGCTCTAACGAGGAGATACGATCGATAGACACGGCAGAGTTGGCACCAGGCTCCATGACATACCTCGAATTTGGCAATATATGAGAAGTAGATGACCGTAGTATGTCTTCGACATTGTTTTCAACAGGCTTAGGTGCAATCTGCGCCTTGTTCATCAATGTTGGTCCCAATTTTGTTGTGTTTTTGTTCGTAGCCCGGCGTTTAGATGATATGAAAAGAATCTCAGCCTTGGAGTGATATAAACTTTCGGTTAGGATTCTTCGGTCTCGTAGTTCGGGATATTTAGTCGCAATTGTTAGCGCAACAGCGACAGCTTCTTCGGTGCTTATTTTCATTTTGCCAGCAATACCCCCCACACTCTGAAGCATGAGCCTCAGATCACACAGCGACAGCAGCATTTGTAGCAGATCGATCAGGACGAGCAAGATACTGGTGTTGATTGATGCTTCTCGCTGCATGTTTGACGAAATGAAGAACGCGTTGGAGATTTCGATGTTAAAGATGGTCATTTCGGGCACGACGTCGTCTTTCCCGTGGAGAATCCGACGCAAAACGTTCTTCTGTGTAATTTTGAATATCGGGGCGATAAGTGCGGCGAGTGGTTGCCAAACGAGAGGAACGCTGACAATGATAGCATTGAACGCCGTGTACACCAGTACCGTAGAAATTTGCGTCAATAAAACAAAAGAGAAACGACGAATTTCTTGCAAAACTTTGGGATGTTCGCGCAAGAAACTCCCCCTTGAGATTTTAAGGGCCAAAGCCAGTGTGCCTACCCACGGACAAGACACCCAAAGCACCGTGAACGGCAGCGGGTACCACAACAATGCCGCCAGGCATGATGCTATACCGTGAATAATTATGCTTGCAGTAGCTGCTGTTAACACTAGCACGCGTCTAGAAATTTGAAGTTCGGCCACATACTGACAAAATATCCACGATAGAGCGTAGGACTGGATGAACCCCGCCAAAAGTCCTCGACCCCACAACGCACTACTGTGTTCGAAACCAAGATTTGGTGACTCCAGTGGAAATCCATCGATAATTGCCGCACAAATTAGGGAAGGTAGCGGGGTAATTGCCAATATCCCGAACGCGCGCCAGCTACTGGTAGACTCACAATATTCCTGCATTGAAGTAAACCGCTCAATTGAATAACTTCCGTGCAGCTCCACTTGGATAGATTCCCATCTTCGTACCAGCGTGCGAACGGTGCGTGCAAGAATTCCACTCATTAAACGCAGCTAGGTCGGAACACCAGCCTTCAAATGTACTTCAGTAATTAAAAGAGAGTATTTTGGGATATACTGACGGGGAAGACACGCCATGAATCACTTTGATTTTTGTTTTAGCGCAAGATAAATTTGCTGCGTTGAGACGAGGTCTCAAAACTAACTGTAAATAGGCCACTGCTCTCGTCACCGATAGGCCTTCACATCGAAGTAAATGTTGGTACATGTAGTTTTATGCGATTATATTAGTCCCTGTTGGTGGATACAGGTGCGAATGTGTCACGAAGTCACCGATTTGAAAGTGAAGTCGACACCTTTAAAAGAGCACAACAGGTCAGGTGCAAGTCAATATCACGTAAAGATTCAAGCGAGGCAAGCATCGTACCGAAGTGCGTCACTCGGAAGCACAGGGTGAGCATACTCCAGACCATCAATTTGCACTGAATCAGCGACATTTGAGTCTCTAAAACAAAGGCGAGATGCTCGAGAATCCGCATCCCGCAGTTCACCTTGATCACTACTGCGAGCATCGTGAACGTTAACATCTGAAGCAGCCCAAATACAAAAACAGGAAACACCGTAACCCCGACACTGTCACTCGTGATGCCCGTCAACTCGGAGTGATATCGCGCACTGGGAAAGTGTACCATCGCCAGCATGTAGCAACTATACAGCAAAGGAGTCACAGCTTCCAAATAGGCAGTGACGACGACGCACTCAATCGTGAAGAGAGCCTCCAATGCCTCCCAAAGAGAGCTCTTCTTTCTCGCTGAACGCAGTGGATTCACCACAACCGACGCAACAGGATAGACGATTTTGCTGCTTTTTCGCGGATACTTGTATACAGCTTTGTCCAAGTCAACTTGACGCTGAAAATCTTCCTCCGCAGTGCGATCCAATTTATCCAGAAGTTCTTCGTCTTCTTTGAGTAGTTGGTGTGGAAGACTGGAGCGTATCCGAATGCCTGGGCAGTACTGCTTGTCGTACTTGACGGGATCTCTACACACCAAGCTCGTCGAGACTAGAAGATTGTCAATCCGTGGACTAGCTTTAGCAACCAGCGCCACCCTTGCCATGATCGTTCTAGTCTTCGTATGTACTCCATAGATCATCAACAAAGCTTGGGACAAATCCGCTACCGTCATCAAGGTGATTGCAGCCGTGGAGGACGCACTTTGCATGCACGTGGCCACGTAGATGGCGTTGAAATAGTCCACCGTGAAGATGGCGGCTTCGGGTATCATGTCTTCCACGTGCAGTGTGCACCGCAGGACCATATTCTTGGCGAATACTTTGATGATAGGAAGAAGCAGAATAACTGGAAACTGATAGTGCGTTCCTTGTGCGATGCGAAATAGAGCCTCGTAAGCTGGATACGTGAACAGCAGCGTGAATTGTATTGTCACAAACGCCATGTAGCGAACGAGTTGGTCGCGATGTGCCAGCATTTGGTGCAGAATGCGAGCTCCAGTCACTATTCGAAACACGATGATCTGCAGTACGTAGTACATCGGACCAAACACTAACACGAAGAACGGAACTGGGAACATGAAATGCGCCACGATGGGAAGAGCACAAGCGGTGAATACAGTCGACGTACACCCGGCCACGAGAAGTAGCTGGACTTTCGAGAGCGAGACCCCTTGGATGAAGTACGGGGCTTGACCGACGTTGGTGAAATTCACCACGAACGCGACGATTGTCATGCGGATCCAGAAGCCGTAGTTCGCCTTCCAACCGGCTGTCGGGTCTTGCAGCGGGATGAGTTCTTGCAGAATGACGAGTGTTGCCATGGGCAGTGGAGTGCCGATACACACAAAGAGCACACGCAATAAAGACGCGTTCCTTGAATACGCTTCGAGCGCTAATAATCGGTGAACTGAGTATTTCCCACCGTAGTAGTTGACCTGAACTCGCTTCCAAGACAGAAGAAGTCTTGAGCCCCAAGTCACTAGCGTATTCCCCATGGTGGTGCGGTGTCAGTCACCGTGATCAAATGTTTTTTTTTTCTGTTTTAGCTTCGCAAATTTGACTCGATAAGCGTGTGGAGCGATGTAGTCTGCATTTAGACTGCTTCAGAGGGAGGACACGGTAAAGCTATAACAGGAGGGTTCCTGTGAAAATGAATCGACAACTGCCAAGGCTACCTAGTCAGCTTTTGTAATGATTTCCACCCGGATCCTCTTCGAGCTTGGTGAAAAAGCTCACAGAATAAACAAGTAAGAGCTCATGATATCGGATAAAAACCGACAACCGCTTCGTTTCTTCTTTCGACTGTCAGCAAGTGCAAAATTCGGATAGTTGCAGCCATCTTCAGCGCTTCTGTATCCATTCAAACTTGAAGGTGAAGTCCGTGCCTTAAGTATACAATTACGTGTACACAGCCATTATTATCGAATTCAACTAAACTCTGTGAAGATTGATCAACGTACCCAATTGAGGAATAGCGGACTGAACCAGCAGTAGCAACCAGATCATGAGTTTGCACTGTATCTTCCCCCAGTTTCGATTAACCGCGAATGCAAGTTGCTGCAAGGGCGACTTGTAGGTCATTTGATGCAGTGTGCCTATCAACACCACAAATAACACAACTTCCAGTACCCCGTAGATTTGAATGTGAGTGATAACAGCCCAGAAACCAGCTTCGTCAAGACCCTCCAACTGCGAGTAGAATCGGCGGTTGGGCCAGTAGTAGAGAATCACGAGGTAGCAACCTAACACGAGCACACACAGAAGTTACTTTCTGACAATTAAGAGAGAGAGAGAGCTTAATTGCTATTGAGCACTCACTGTACATCAGAGGTGTAAGCGCTTTCATCAATTCACTCAGCAAAAAACATTCCATGAAAAACAGGACTCGGAGAACTTTTTGAAGCACGAGATGGCGATTCTCCACCGTAGCCACAAAAGAGCAATTTGACATAACTTCTACGCGGTTTCCAACCGGGGCAGGGGAAACTTGTGCTCTGCTTGTAAATGTCACCACAGCGTCGGTAGAGTCTCGAATTCTCGACGATGTAGACACTCGAAAGATTTCACATTTGGATGGTAACGGCACCTTGAGCTGCTTCGCTAGCTCTGGGTATTTGGAGGCAATCATGAACGCTCTAGCGATGGCTTGATCAGGTTCCTCGTTGGTAATAGCCCTGATATCCTTGAGCATGAGTCTCAGATCAAACAATGAGATCAGCATCTGTATAAAATCTAGCACAATGAGCATTGCACAGGTCTTGATGGACTGGAGGTTCTGTATGGTTATCGAGATGAGTAGCGCGTTGGCGACGTCGACATCTAACGCGACCGTCTCGGGCTTCGAGTCGTCTTTTCCATGGAGAAGTCGGCAGAACAAGTTCTTCTGAAGGATTCGGAATACTGGAATGGCACAGGCTGCAGGTATTTGCCACTCGGTTGGCACAATTTGAAGGATAATGTTGAACGTTGTGTACACTGCCACAGTTGACATATTGATGATCGATAAGATCAAGAAACGACGTACTTCAGCTTGAACTTCGGTATGTTTTTGTAGGAAGTCCCCCCTGGCCACTTTCAGCGACAATGCTAGGGTTCCTAGCCATGGGGCGAAGGTCCAAAACACAGCAAAGGGGAGAGGGTACCAAAGCAGCAGCATCAGACCCAATGCCGTGAGGTGGAGAACTGCAGCCGCAGCTATCGCAGTGAGCAAAAGTTCCACTTGGGACAGTTGAAGCTCTGGTGTATAACGAGAAAGCATCCATCCGAGAGCGTAGGAGTCGAGAAATCCCACTAGCATTCCCCGAATCCACAATGTCCCGCTCTGTGCCAAGCCGAGATCCGGCGATGTCAGTGGGCATGCGTCAACCACCGCAACACAAACCAAAGGGAACAAAGGAACCGCCAGCAACGCTATGAGCGAACACCAAAAACTCGTCGACTTGCGATAATTCTGCATGGAAACAAACCGCTCGACCGAATAACTTCCGTGCAATTCCACTTGAATGGACTCCCACCTTCTTACTAGCGCACGGATGATAGAGACGACTCGTGCAATAACTCCAGTCATTCGATCGGGTAAGCCAGCTTTCAGAAATGCACGCGGGAAAAGTAAGGTATTTCTGGAGCTATGGGGTTCCCCGGTTGCGATACCAAATCATAGATATGTACATTCGTTTCGTCAACTCCGTCCAACTTCAAAACAGTCTACTCAACTGCACAGTGTAGCCGTGAATACTTCAATAAGTTCCATAAGCAAAACGAAATCTGTGAAATGAAAATATTATCACAAGTGATTTATCAAGCAGTGAGTATCATCCTCGCGAAGAAATTCGCTCAGCTGCGTTGATACCATTTTCGATGTCAGCTCTCCACATTGACAAAACTTGAGAAAACCTTTCCCAGGAAAAATCTGGTAGCGCAATGATACTGTTTCTAGCAAGCACAGCGCGTCTGACTCAGCCCGTATTTCGTTGCATTACTGTGCATAGTTCTTCGGAAAATGGACATTACAAAAAGATCGGTCCTTGATTGAGTTAAACCTAACTCATACTTGGCCGCAAACGTAAGAGCAATGGTGACGGCTTCATTGCTTTGTCTGCATCTTGCGTGTTAGTCTGGAAACCGCTTCTCGCTACTTCAAACCTGCTCGTGTTCGTGCATCGCGTATGGCTGCGCAATTGTAGTGTTTCCCGGGTAGAGTATCGTAGACTCAACACACAGCAATGCGGGGGCTTAACCCGCACGGAACTTGTAGCCTAGTGTATTGATCGATAGCTAGTAAAACGAAGAGTGAGGTCTGGATCTGGTGCTGACCAGTCCGTCGCTCAGAGTCTTCTCGAACAACCGCATCTAGGAGCGTCCTCCATGGGTTGATCGAGGAGATGATTTCTGATGTGTAGCTAGACATACAAAGTTCCTCATATAGACCAAGTCGGGCACAGACAGCCAGACCCGGAGCAAATGCACACCCATTGTCGTCATGGCTTGAACCCATACGACACAGCTGGGTCAACTATGGTGTAGATATGATATACTACGGACTGCGAGTGGTCACCACTGTGGTGGTGGGCCAAGGTGGAATACCTGGCATCCACTACACAGCCCCCGAAGCTTGGCTCACCACCGCTATGCTCAAATGCCACACATCTTGCAGGCATATGCCATATGATGTACTGTACCGTCTTGACCAAGACAGCTGGTGGAAATAGCAATAGTCGATGTGAAGGTCGCAGTTGGCTCTCAGTCACCGTCGGCTGCCAGTCTGCTCGGGGACGAAGAGCAACCTCCTCGTTGACACGTAGTGAGGTTAGCTGGCACGGTTCTTGTGAGGCGTCTTGGACCGAGTGGATATCCGCTGACGGCGGGCACGCGGAGACTTTGAATCAGGCACTTGTGCCTCCGTTGTCAAAGCCGCGGCTGCCGTAGTCGTCGATCCGGTGCGATGGCCTAGAGGGAGCCGGGAGTCGTGACCCAGTCGCCGATCCTCATCCGGGGCTCGATGCACTTGTCGTTTCCAGGTTGATGTTACCGGTACAGCCATACTCTGAGCCGCGTTGTTGTTGCTTTCTTGAGAGCCGCCACCAGTAACTTCTCGTGCAACCTGTCGTCGTCGTTTCTTGTTCGTCTTGCGCGTTGGTGCTGGGCTCGCTGTATTGGCCGAAACTCGTGATCGCGAAATACTTGCAGCTCGAGAGTGCTTGGAGGGCGGGATGACATCTGTTTCTGCTGCTCCACCTTGAAGTTTCTGCAAATACTCGGTGAGCATGGAGTCTTTGGCCTTAGAGACGTAGTTATCCACGAGGACACGGATTTCTTTGACAAGACTCTGCACAGGCTCATATGAGTCTTCTATGGCCTGCATACCCTTCCAACTCACCCGAATTTCATAGTCATTAATGGCAGCGTTCCATCGGTGATCTTTCAGCTCATTGACAGCTAAGATAATACCTTGCGCTGCAACATGTTCCAGGAGTTCGTCGGTAATGTTCAGACTCTCGTCTGCGTACATCTTAAGTCGAGACGCATGGACATCCAGCTGCTCACCGGTCACTAAGTGCTCCACTCTGAACGAATGCGAGTCTGCTCGCACGACACGGTAGGGGCCCACCCATGTCACCTGTAGCTTGTTCCCGTGTTTCTCATCAACACGGGAGCGTAACACGTAATCTCCTTCTGCAAAGTTGACGAGATTTTCTCCGCGTTCTCTCTTCTTGTTCAGGAGGCGCTGTTTCAGTCGGCGATCCTCGACGTCGCAGTGCATCATTTGCAAGCTGCTCCGTAAGTTCGCCAAATAGTTGTCGATTTGGCCACTTGCTGGGACGTCTTGGAGACCATTTTTGTCTGGTATGTAGAACTCCATCAGAGGTGTAGGACACTGAAGTCCTGTGAATAGCTCCACAGGCGCTCTGTTTCCTAGCGAGGGAACCGAAGAGTGATTCAAATTTGATTGAATCATGGGGACCAAGTAAACCCAGTCTTTATAGCCGATCTTGTAGGTCAGGATCATTGTTCGCACCACCTGAAGTATGTCTCGATTGACACGTTCGATGGATCCATTCACCCACGGGCTGTACGTCGGCGTAAATGTTTGGTGGGTCTTGAGTCTTCGGCAAAGCTCTGCGATGACTTCGTTCTTGAAGTGGGTCCCCTGGTCAGAGACCCACTCTGGAGGAAGTCCAAATCTCGAGTACCATGCGAGTAGGGCCTCTGTAGTCACCACACTGTCTGCTGTGTCTGCCACCACCAGCTCGCAGTAATGAGTTGCGTGATCTTTTAACACGAGTAAATACTTGCTGTTACCGTAACTCTCACCCATGAAGAGGAAATCAAAATGCAGAACACCATTGCGCGTGTGGCAGTCAATCACCTCGCTCCACGGGCGAGGAATAATTTTCCCCCCTTTCGAATGAAGACACAGTAGACAATTCTTCACAAAGCTGGCGACTACGTTCGCGACATGGTCAATTGCAAATAGCCGCCGTAGGTGAGCGACCATTGTGTGTTGGCCACGGTGGCCCTGAGCACCACAGTGCGCCACGATGCAGAGTCGCTGCAGCAGATCGGTGGCATCACGGGGTATCCAAAGGCGATTGTTCAGCACAACAAGACCGTTTTCGTCTTGCTCGGCTCCAGCAGGGGGAGAGTACTTGCCCTGCACTGCACGGAGCTCAACGAGCGTCGGCCACACAAAATGATCGTCATCTAGCGGTCTTAAGACCGAAGCAGGAGGGGTTTCCGGCAGTGTATGACTTCGGACAGCTTTCAGTCGCCTTATTGAGACGGTCGGCGTGTGGTTGCCAGCCCATCTTGAGATCATATCGGCCCACACGTTGGCCGGTCCCGGTACATGTTCCACCACGTAGCGAAAGTTCATGAGCTTCATAGCCCACCGTAACAGCTTCCCTTTCACGTGTTTCTTCACCGACTCCTGTGGCGCGAAGACATGTATCAAATTCCTGTGATCACAGTACATACGGAAAGGCTTCGGCCGTAGCAGTAAGTAGTCCAGCTTATCGCAGGCAACAGCCAGGGGGAAAGCTTCCTTTTCAGCAACAGTCCAGTTGAGTTGACTGCCTGTGAACGTTCCACTTGAGCAATGGATCAGCCGATGTTGCTGCTCCGTGGCAGGAATCTTGGGGTCGAAATCTTTTACTTGCGTGACAATGATCGCAAACCCCACGTCTGATGCGTCGGTGAATAAGCACGTAGTCGCTTCATCGTCAGGAAAATTGAGGACGGCTGCATTAGCCAGTGCATCCTTGACTTGGTCGAACGCACGACGTTCGTCAGCGTTGAGAGCAATTCCAATACCAGCAGCCACTCGCCGCGTCCGCTTGGTGCTTGCAAGCGCGTTATCGAGCTTGTGTTGAAGGGGGTCGACCAGTCTGGCAAAGTCGATAATGCTGGAGCGCATCCAGTTGATGGCGCAGACGAACTGCTGCAGTTCGCCAGCGGTACGAGGGTACGGTAGAGCTCGCAGCGACTTGATTCGCTCGGGATCATGTCTGATGCCTTGACCGTCAATCACCTTGCCACACCACTTGACTTGAGTCTGGTACAAGCTGGTCTTCTTCGCGCTCAGCTTCAAACCAAACTGGTTCAGCAGTGAGAATAGCTCAGCGAGCTTGACGAGGTAAGTATCAATATCCGCAGCGTAGAGAAGCAGATCATCAATCCAAATGAGAAGGTGCTCATACAGCAAAGATGCAAAGCAATTCTCCATTGTTTTCTGGAAGTAGATCGCAGCGTCACTGCAACCTTGAGGCACGCGTCGAGGGGTGAATATTTTCTCATCCGTCATGTACGAAAGAAACTCTTGGCAGATCTCAGCCAGCGGGAGTTGCCAAAACCCTTTCAAAAAATCAAAGAGACCAAAGTGTTCCATTCCACTAGCGTTCTCCACAACTAAAGATAAAATGGGCATCACAGCCGCCATTGTCTCCGTCACTGCGTTTGGCCCTCGATAGTCGGTAGTCTGTCTGAGGTCCATGATGTCAGCAGACTTCTTGACCGGCAGGACGGGGCTCGCCCACCGACTGTCCGGGTTCTCGTAAACCAGTCCTAGTTCAACCAAACGAGAGTTAAAGTCGCGAAGAAATTGTCGAATGTGCGGAGGATATTTACGGGGCTTACACTTTGTAGGACGAGCCCCATCCTGCAGACGCACTTCGAGAGGAGGAACATTGGCCGGAGGGTCTGCGCGTAACTCGAGGCGCCACACATCATATGCATGGACAATGGTACGGAGCTGCTCCACCTTGTCAAGTGGGAATCCTTTCTCCACAGCTCGCGCAATTAAACCTTCCACCGCCGAAAATATGTCATCATCGCTAGATTCAGAGGCTGTCACAGGTGGATCATCGGCTTCGAGACTAACGGAGTCGCCACTTGTCTCGTCGTCACCTCGGTCTGCCAGCATCTCCAACTGCCGGTCCACGTCGATCCCCAATGCATTTAGCAGGTCGTTCCCGACGATGAACTCGTCGTCGTCAACCTCGACGACCAGCACTTCCACGGCATTCACTGGCTCGACCGGTCCTGCAGCAGTGTGTATCAGCAGGTGCAGCTTGGTTTTCTTATTGGCTGAAATCCAATTGGAGCCAAAAGCTTGGTTCATCACTGGAGTTTCGAGGTCTTCTGCCACGACGCTCGGGTCCATCGTCCGCAGCTGGTCCCAGTGCCTACGGCAAATGACTGTGTAATCGGATCCACTGTCAGGGCAATACGGCAGCTCTAACACTCCGTTCAATGTCACCTTACGGCCTGAAACAGGGAGGCACTCTCCGAGCCGCTTGAGACGCGCACGTTTGACCTGATTGGCCTCACGCAGCTTCTTGCGTAGCGTCTCTTTCTCAGCATCTGTCGCCTTGGGACACTCACGAAGCCAGTGCATCTGCTGACACTTCGGGCACGGGCTTGGAGGCAATTTGGCTCCGCTAGGCGTTTTCGGCTTCGTGCTCAACTTAGTAGGTGCGGCATCCGGGGCAGGAGGGCGTGAGCTGTTGGAGCCAAAAGGCCTTTTCTTCTTCATCTCCACTGAGGGCTCGGATTTCGCCTTGAACTTCTCCTTCTTGTTCTCCGACTGGTCACGCTTCTTGACCTTCAGGCGCTGGTACTGTCTCTCGTGCTCAGTTGCCTTTTCCACAATCAGGTCGAAAAGCAGCGTCGGATCTGACGCAGCGGATTTGTGTGTGAAACGAACACATTGCTTGACCTCAGCCTTCAGCGCCGCAGGGTGCAACGAGGCTATCAGACGCTTGCACTTCTCACGAGCACCATCATTGCCAGCAAAACACCCCGTCAGACCATTGGCACGCATAATCTTGCCGAACTCGTTGAAGTAGTCGAGGATCCTTGCGTACACGTCACTCTCAGTCATGTTCAGACGCATCTTGCTCTTGAACAGCGCCTTGATGTCAGGCAAAGCCTTGTTTTTCACACTGTCGATGATTTGTTCGATTTCTTCGACCAGAACCCCTTCCGTCACACCCACAGTCGCCCTGTGGAGTCGGAGCTCACAGAACGTGTCGAGCAAGTCGGCGTTGAAAGACTCCTTGATCGTAGTGGTGACGTTGTCGTAGTTCTCGCCGGAGATACGGCAGCGCGCTCGCATCTCAGCTTCGTATTCACGGCGCTTGATCTTCCACGAAGCGAGGAACTCGTGCGAGATGCTTGTGATCTTGGGCGGTAGCGGCGGGGCGAACAGCGGAACTGTACCCGCGCGTGTACCGTGGTCTTCCCACTCCATGCTCTCAGAGTGAGTGATCCGTTCTTCGTAGCGTCCGCCGGTGGCGCAGTAGTCGGTCTGCGACGATCGGCGGAATTCCCACTAAAGAATTCTTTGTAGTGTTTCCCGGGTAGAGTATCGTAGACTCAACACACAGCAATGCGGGGGCTTAACCCGCACGGAACTTGTAGCCTAGTGTATTGATCGATAGCTAGTAAAACGAAGAGTGAGGTCTGGATCTGGTGCTGACCAGTCCGTCGCTCAGAGTCTTCTCGAACAACCGCATCTAGGAGCGTCCTCCATGGGTTGATCGAGGAGATGATTTCTGATGTGTAGCTAGACATACAAAGTTCCTCATATAGACCAAGTCGGGCACAGACAGCCAGACCCGGAGCAAATGCACACCCATTGTCGTCATGGCTTGAACCCATACGACACAGCTGGGTCAACTATGGTGTAGATATGATATACTACGGACTGCGAGTGGTCACCACTGTGGTGGTGGGCCAAGGTGGAATACCTGGCATCCACTACAGCAATCCAGTGTAAATCCCGGCCACGAGTCGAATTCAATAGGCGCTAAGGCGTCCAGATACGGCTGCTGGGTTCGGTTGTAGATCCATACCTGATCACGTCTTGTGTCGACCACAACACCTTCACGAGTGCCAGCATCAACGAACTTGGTCACTTTGGCTTGTAAGTCTTCCATCTTGTCCGTCGCCGACATCAGTTCGATTACAACCGCTGGCACGCACGGTAGATACGCCTTGTCTTTCTCTTCGTCCGACAGTCGAGACCACGTTCGCTCATCGACGTAAGAAACACTAGGAATGAACTGACGGTGGTAACACCCACGATCACGACTGGAAGAGGGCTCGTTGAATTGGTAGCCTCCTCGATCATAGCTAACGTGGCCTTCGGTATGCTGCAGCTCCCATAAACGAGCTTGCGTAACAGCTTCACCTTTCTCCTTCTCTGAGCTTTGCCTCGACGCCAAATCTCGCACGAGAAGAAATGGGAAATCATACTCAAGCAGAAAACGGTTTTCCACCACCTCATTCAAATCTGGTGGGGGTACGAGTCTGTACTTCCCTGGGATTGCCGGAACGTGCACCCCATTTGGTAGCTCGATAGACATATCCGCCATACTTTTAACATGTAAGTATCCTTCTTCTCCAAGTTGAACTGGTACATACGACTGGTACAGCCAAATGCCGCCCACACGTCGCAGACATGATCTGTGACGTGTGAGAATCCACGAATGGATGCCCCATACCTCCCTCATGGCCGAGGCCTCAAGTGGCGATATACCAGACCAGCAATAGCTTCTTTATTGTGCACGCTGGGTACAGTACTACACTGGAAATTGACTTCTTCATTGCACCGCGTTCACGGCGAGCGAGGGGTGTCTCCAGAGCGTGTTCCAGTACCTCGTGTCTGCTCGGCCGCTGGACGCGGCGCAGAATTGTGTCAAGTACTGCGGAGACCTCCACGTGCAGAGCAAACTGCAGCACGTGGGCCATGATCTACGCCGCCTCGAGCTTCTTCGGTCGCCTGGCGGGGGCGCACTTCACGATGAAGTCAGGCGATTTGTCTGTTTATTTGGTGGACGGGCGTTTTAAACAAGGATTAACCCTTAAAAAATCCACTTCAACTTTCGGCCCAAATTACAAAAACTACGCTACCCAATCCACCAAACTCAGACATTCGACCCAAAATACTACGCCATCCTCTGCACCAAAAACAAACTGTAGTGCAGTACCGTATCGGAGCTCCTCGTCACACATGGCTTCACAGTGTGCACTTCCTGCTCCTCCTCCGTCCATGGCCGACTCGGACGCGTGCAGCGTCAGCTACGAGCAGCTGTTCCGGTCGCTGGCGCGGCACTCGCGGCTCTTCCCGCTGCGCAGCTCGGACGTGTCGCTGCTGCCGTCGCCCTCGGCCTTCTACCAGACGCTGCTGCGCAACATCCAGCGCGCGGAGCGGCGCGTGTCCATCTCGTCGCTGTATCTGGGCACGGGCCACTTGGAGGCCGCGCTGGTGCACGCCCTGGCCGAGAGACTACGTGAGCGGCCCGAGCTGCAGGTGCAAATAGTGCTCGACTACTCGCGCGGCCAACGCGGAGGCCTCGCAGCCAGCTCCGTGAGCATGTTGGCCCCACTGCTCAACGAGTTCCCGACCAACGTGCAGCTCTTCCTCTTCCGCGTGCCGCAGCTCTCCGGGCTCAAGGCCAAGCTGCCCCCGCCCTTCAACGAGACGCTCGGCGTCTCGCACGCCAAAGTCTACTTGGTGGACGACACGCTCGTGCTCAGCGGCGCCAACCTGAGCGACGACTACTTCACCAATAGACAAGACAGATACGTGCAGCTCTCGCAGTGCGGCGGACTCGCGCAGTTCTACCACCAGTTCGTGGGGCTGGTCGCGGGCTTCTCGTACAAGGTCAAGCTGCAGCTCCAGGGGGACAAGAGCGACTACGAGTTGCTGGACCCGACGCTGGCTCACGACTCGGACGAAGCCAAGGCGGCCATGAGACGAGAGATGGAGAACTTGGTGGACCCGGACAAGCACGAGGAGGACAAGGCGGATGAGAGCACCGACGCGTGGGCGTTCCCGACGCTGCAGTTCACCCCCATGTCGATGGACCATGACGAGCGTGTGCTGAGTGCGTTCGTGAAGAACCTGCCCCGCGGATCGCAGCTGCAGATCGCGTCGGGATACCTCAACTTCCCTCCGTTTCTTAGCGACCTGTTGCAGGGCTGCGGTGCTGGATTGGACGTGGTCTCTGCAGCGCCACGGGCGAACGGCTTCTACGATGCTCGGGGCGTGAAAGGAGCCCTGCCGATGGCCTACTCGCTGATCGAGCAGGAGTTCTTCGAGCGCACGCTCGGACGCGAGTTTCCGACGGTGCTGCGCGAGTTCAACCGCCCCGGCTGGACTTTTCACGGCAAGGGCATGTGGTGGAGGCCGCCCCCGCCGTCGGTGACCAACGGACACAAGGCGGAGTTGGGCTTGCCCCAGGTGACCGTCGTGGGGAGCTCCAACTTCGGGCAACGCTCGTACGGCTGCGACCTCGAGTCCAACCTCGTGGTCTTCACGCGCAACGCGGAGCTGCAGCGGCGACTGCAGGACGAGTACGACGCCCTCACTCGAGACGCCGAGGTCGTGACCGAGCAGCTCTGGCGACGACCCGAGCGCATGCTGCACGGCCTCTTCAGCTGGAAGGACGGCCACTGGATCCGACCCGTGTCCAAGCTCATCGCTGCGTATCTGTAAGCTCGGGCCACGAGTTCTGGAGCGAGACAATAGAGCTCTAGAGCTCCCATTAGAATAGACTCCCATTGCCGTGCCAAATGTACATTGCATATTGCTATGATATGCGTCTTAGAGCAAGCCCCTGACCATGAGCTGGAGAAATAGGCCCGAGAGCAACGGCAGCGTCAAGTTGTCGTCCCATCCGCCGACGTCCAGCAGCTCGGCAGCAGCAGCGCCTACTCCTGCGGCCAGTGAGATCGTTCCAGCCACCGCTCCGAAGTCCCCACCATCCACGACGTCAAAGTAGAAGTCCCTCTCCACCGTCAAAGCCGCGAAGGTCGCTGCAGCAGTGGCGCACAAGCAGCCAACCGACCCTTCCAGCGATTTTCTACCTCCCACCTTGCCCACCAACGCTACCAGCTTGTGGCGACCGTAGAGTGTCCCGAAGAACGCCGCCGCAGGATCCCCCACCGACAACTAAAGGCAAAAATTGTAAGAAAACTGCATGCACTCAGCCACCAACTCCACCAACTTACATGAAGAATCGCGAGTCGCGCGACTCGAGGGGGGAACAGAGCGAGCGACAAGCCCGAGCCCAGTAGGAAGTAGAAGGCCCCCGGCAGCGCCGCTCTGGAGACCTCGTACTGCCGCAGGATGGTGCGAAAGCACTTGATGTACGCCGTGTTCACCGCCTCACTGCGTCCCCTGAGCTCGTGCAGCGCATAGATCAGCAGTGCAAAGACCAGCAGCACCGTCGCCCCCGCCAGTCGACCGAAGAAGCGCGAGGCCGCGTAGATCATGGCCCCAGTGCCCACGTGCTGCAGTTTGCGCTGCACGTGGAGGTCTCCGCGCTGCTTGACGCCATTCTGCGCCGCGTCCAGCGGTCGAGCAGACACGAGGTACTGAAACACCAAAATCACCGCCACGCACGCGGCGCAGGCAACTGGAGACACCCCTCGCTCCCCATCGCTGGAAGACATCGGAGATTGTCCGTTACCAACGGATTTGAGAGGGTCTGACGTACTTTGGATTCTCACACGTCACAGATCCTGTCTGCGACGTGTGAGCGGCATTTGCCTGCAGCGTGGTTCAACTTGGAGAAGAGATCGACGTAATAACATGTTATCTGTTCTCACGTCATTGTGCAGAGAACCCAATTGTTTTGAAAGCATACATCAGTAAGCATTCATGCCTAAAGCACCAGCTATCGACAGCAGACTTCAAATTGCTAAAGCATCTGGATGAAGCCGATCGGTTAACGAGCTCTAACAATTGCAAACTTGGATGCTGTTGCTGTTTCCCTAAGAAGCGCTGACTCTACTTCATCGTCACACCGAACTGGGTTTTGTTTTACTTGAAAACACAGCGGAACTATCTACCGGTATCTCTTTGCTTTGGCTTCGACAGACTCGACGCAAAAGGGAATTAATTTGCAGAAAGGCATTGGAGAGCCTCTTTACCGCCGAGTGTCTTGTCGTAGCATCCTACTTGGAGGCGGTCGTCCCGTGTTTCTATGCCAGTTAAAGCCTTATATGCTCGTGATGGTACAACTTCCAAGTGTCATGAATCACACAGAGATGAAGGGCGAAAGAAAATGTTGGCGCTACATTCCTGCTTGTATTTGTATTCGGTGTGCTGCAAATGGCGAAACTTGCACTATTGTCTGCGACGCTCAAGCGTAACTGCGGCAAACGAGTAGTGTATCAACTCGCGTTTGTGTTGGGGTCTCAAATGTCTCTGATTCAGAGCAATATCATGTAGTAACCTTTTGCTTCCGTCTAACTCACTTCTGTACGTTTGCTTTATCGCGATGAGCCCGTGACAAACCATTGATTTGTTATATCTTGTGGTATTGTTTTGCGAATGAGTGCGTCACAAGCATGTAGTCTGGGAATTGCATGTATCATGTCTAACTTGGCACATGCAGGAACGGACTATACGTTCAAGTTTGCATGGACACACAGACACTGAAGTCGTCAGAACAAATTTCACGGACTAACATATTTAGCGAGAGCAAAACAAAATATTGTCATTCTACTTCAGAGGACATGTATACTTGTTCAGTAAGTATAGTACGTCCATAAATACTCATTTTGCTCTTTGCCCCAATTTGAAGTCTGGCCAACCTGATCAATCTGTGGTAATGGATGAATGTCTTGGTCGAGTTGGCTCCACCGTTCGAGCGCTGGTTCGAGGATGGGAATCTATCCAAGTGGAGCTGCACGGAAGCTATTCGGTTGAGCGGTTTATTTCCATGCAGAAATACCGCGACTCGACTAGTGTTCGACGCTCGCTGGTGCTATTGGGCTCGATTCCACTGCTGCCTCTAGCTTGCGCGGCGATTGTTGACGCGTTCCCACTGGAATCTCCAGATCTTGGCTTGGCTCACAGCGGAACTTTGTGGGCCCGTGGGGTGCTGGTGACGCTCTTTAATTCGTACGCGCTCTCGTGGATGTTTTGCCAGTGTATCCCGCAACTTGAAATCTCCAAACGCACTCTAATCATCGCTGCAATAGCTGCAACCATAGTCGTCCAAGCGTCTGCCTTGAGCCTGATGCTGCTGCTTTGGTACCCGCTCCCGTTCACGCTCATTTGGATCTCCGGTCCTTGGATTTGGACTTTAGCGTTATCCCTCAAGTTGTCCAAGGGCGAATTCCTTCGCAAGAACCCTCAAGTGCTAGCCGAAGTGCGTCGGATTTCGACGATACTGATACTGACAACGTCGACTGGTTTGGTGTACATAGCATTCAATGTAATCTTTCAGAGTGTTCCAGCCGAATGGCAGACGCCTGCAGCCGTTCTCGTTCCAGTGTTCAAGATCATTCAGAAGAACGTGATTTGCCGACTTCTTCGTGGGCAGGACGACATGAAGCCAGAAACCGTCAACTTTAACGTGGACGTCACAAACGCACTGTTTATCTCGTCAATTATGCAGAAGCTTCAATCCGTCGATAGCAGCGCGATGCTCATCGTACTAGACTTTGTGCAGATGCTGATTTCGCTGTTTGATCTGAGGCTCATGCTCAAGGATATCAGAGATATTACCAACGAAAGTACGGATCAAGCCATCGCCTGTGCGCTAGTGATTGTTGACAAATACCCAGAGCTGGGAGAACTACCACTGCTGACAATGACGTCTAAATCTGACATCTTTCGGTCGTCTAAGGTTTCTTTGCAGAGAAAGCAAAGTGCGACCAACTATATCGCGCGGATCACAAGCTTTGCACGGGTAGCCCCCACACCGGTTGAAAGCAATGTCGGAGTCGTGCCAGATTGTTCTTTCGGTAGTACAAATGCTTCTCCAAGTTTATTATCGAGAAAATGCGCCACTACTTCTGATTCCACGACGTTGGCTCTCGTTGAGCAAATGACAACTCAGCAGCGTCGTTTCTTACTTCACAAAGTTCTCCGAATCATGTTCTTCATGGAATTTTTCTTGCTGACAGAATTATTGAAAGCGCTTATACCTGTGGGATACGGTTAGTGCACGCCTCACAATCGGATTTTTGTTGTTTTCCACCAACAACTTTTTTGTGTGTCAGGTTGCTACTTGGTGATCATTTTCCACTGGCCCAACCGGAGATTCTATTCGCAGTTCGATGGTCTCGACGAAGCGGGTTTCTGGCGAGTTTTTGCTAACATTCAAATCTACGGGATGGGGGAGGCCGTGTTGTTCATAGTGTTCATATCGACGCTCCACAAAATGACTTACAATTTCCCCGAACAGCAACTTGGATACGCGATTTACAGCAATTGGGGTAAAATCCAATGCAAGATTGTGATATTTACCATGCTGCTTTTACAGACCACTATTCCTCAATTGGGTACGTCACGCATGCACATGCACAATGCTCGTAAGATTGTAAACTTTGTCCTAACATTTCTTTATAATTTTTAGGAACAGACTACACCTTCAAGTTTGAATGGATACATAAACAATAGTCTACGTCTTGGGATTGCTTATTTCATAGGACGTCGTTAGATTTAGCTAAGTGACATCAATGTATCTCACTTAAAAACGAAAAACGAAAACGATTGCTTATTTCGCATGACCGATGCTGCTGTATAACCCCAACAGCTCATAAATCTAAATAAAAGAACCAAAAGTTAGAGGCTTACGTGGGAGATACACGAGCTTATTATTATGGACAGTAACACCATGATTAGATCTATAAGGGGTATGTCTGCCATTGCGTCCTTCATCGTCCTTCAAGTTGAAAACGCAGCTTAAAAAGTGTCACTAATAACACATTCGAGTTTTGTCCTAACCTCTAGGCCAAACCCCTGAATTAACTTGATCTCAGTAAAGGGCTTCTACTATCATTGCATTTGTTATAAGTGGCATGCTCCAATTCCATCAAGTCTGATATCGGCTATACAAACTTCAAGTCACTTTGGTCCTTTTTTGCTGGTTCAAGGACAAAACCCGGTAAAGTACGTCGTACTTAAACGAATTTCCGTCCTGGATTCAAGGACAAAAATTGTTGGGGATAACCAGACAGAGGAAGCTATTACTAATAGGGGGTGTCAGAATTAGCAAAAGCGCTCCGGAAATCACATGCGATTTCGCCCCGAAATGGCATGTGATTTCTGGGGCAAATGACATGGCATTTAGAAGTTTCTTACAGGGCGTGTCAGATTTGGGCGGGAAATCGCCGATTGCTTCTCAGCTGCGCTGGCATGCAAAAGACCAGTGACCGTCAACTCCACATCGCCGAGGTGGTTGATCTCCTCGGGACCATCCGAGGCTGGATTGCTTCCCAGTTGAAGTCCACTGTAGAAGAGCTATATGCGGTGCTGGCGCAAGCTATTTCGCGGCGTTATAAGACGGCAAGAGTGAACAAGTGGGGGCAGTCTTGAAGTCACGATGGTTCTTTTATTAATTTTAATAATAATGAAGGGTTACGATAGTGTTCAGGTCATCGCGAATTTGTCAGCAACAGCAAGCATGATCAGGCTTCAATACGGCTCCACCTTGCTGAAGCACTCGCCTGCCTCGGACAACCTTCAGCCTCTTGTCCGTGTCGTTGATGGCCTTGAAGTGCACTTCGACCTCGGTCCAATCCACCAGCCTTTTGTACTGTAGTCGAGGCCGGACAGGTGCAGGTTCAAGCTTGCGTCGACGCCTCATACCTACACGTCAGAAACCAATGCTAGCATTAGCATGCGATCATGAAAAGCTTTAAAGACGCAAGGGGGACTTACATCGTTCGAGAGGGTGGTCCTCAGCAATATAGGACCTGAGTGGCGATAGCTGTGACGCGTTGCCCCCCTGGTGTCTCTTCTCGACAGCGGCAATGACAGTCTAACAGCGAGGATGTCGCCGCGGGAGAAGACGTCGCCGCGGTTGTCGGTGTCAGAGCTGTAGTCGGCGTAGTTGATGTTATTGTTGTAGGGGTCGGAGCTGTGGCGGTGGGGGTTGGCGCTGTTCTGGCGAAGCTTCATCCCCCAGGAAGGTTGCCGTTCCCGCTATGATGTATTTTTGGTGTCAAAGCATATAGCATGTGTTATTTCGCGAAATCACCCACCTCCAGAGGTGGGTGATTTCGAAATGAGTGTCATTTGCCCCAGAAATCACATGCCATTTCGGGGCGAAATCGCATGCGATTTCTGGGGCACTTTTGCTAATTCTGACACCCCCTAATAACTACTATTAATACCTGTATGTGAGCCAACGGATCTATTTTCGGGAGTGCGTCTTAAATGGGAATTCGTGATTTCGGGGCACTCATCACGCGTCTCCATGTTCAAGTGATTGCATTTCGACCCACACTGATATTGAGTCTGACCTCGCCCCCCCCCCCCCCCCCCCCCCGCGAATGCGGCCACCCAGGACGACTCGACCAAGCAGGCACAGTCACAAAACAAACGCAGGCGGGGCTTCGAACGCGAACGCAGCGGTCCAGTCAAGTGGGGCGTCGGCGACTGTCAGCGCGAGTGCCACCACCAGCGCGTCCGCAAAAGCCACTGCTGGTGGCAGCACCGGCACCACTCCAACCAGCGCTGCGAACGCTGCGTCGCAGAAGGCGTACCGCAAGCTTCGTTCGGTGGCGTGAGCACTCGGACCCAGCTGACTTCTGTGCAGGCGAGGGTATAGTCAGTCGCTGTCCTTGTGAGCGTGTGCTCCGTAGTGGGTCGTAGGGTGTGGTCGATGTGTTCGGTGTTGTGGTATATGTATGTGAAGGAAGTTTAGCGCAGTTAATTTGAGATCAGCATGTGATTGTTATCTTCTTCATGTCTTCGTATTCGTCTGACAAAGGTAAAGACAGATTGGTTTCGTGTCCTTCCTTAGTTGATTCATCTAGGCAGACGCAAATTGTTACGTATCCTTGGGCGGTTGTGTGTGAATCAAATCCTATTTGTCGCAACTTCAACCAGGCTCATACAAAAGATAGCATTAATTCACGGATACGAAATCGAGGAAAACAGGTACTGCTTCTCGTGCAAGCCATCTGTGCTTCACCAAGCTGGCAAGGTTGTGTCTCCCTGCAGACAAGCGGTGTGCAGTAGCAGTACGGTAGAGTGCACAGCAGTTCCCGGTCGACTGTCTACCAACTCGACACTATGGAACACACACACAGCTGTGTGACGGTCATGACTGTGTTGACCCCGCCAGCGAGTGCGGATAGGACCTCAACCGTTCCATGACATGGACCATGTAGCATTTAGGCGGCAGTTCAGCATTTACTTCAACACAGATCTCAAGGAGGCGCGTGATGAGTGCAAATCATTTACCATGGTATGACGCAATCCCGAAAATAGATCCGAAAACAAGCGTTAAAAGCGCTTTTTTGCGCCAAAAAAGTGTGACACCAGAAGAAAAATCGCCGACTCTGGGTACCCAAGTTGAAGCGCGGCTCTGCTTCCGGCGTGAACGCGTCGATAGGATGCAGCACCGCGATTAGAGAAATGTGGTCTCCGGCCACAGCGTAAGGCCCGCCGACATGTCCTGCGCACTTGTGCTCAGTACGCAATTGGACGCCAAGAACGAAGAACACACACATACACACACAAGATGCTCTCCTCCCAGCTCCAGCGCCGCGCTGTCCAACTTCAGAGCCTGGTGCCTCTCGGCCGACTGGCGACTCAATGGGCGCCCGCCGTCGCCGTCGTATTCGCGCGCTCACTCCAGACATCGACGCGGCGATCCCTCACCAAGAGCTGCAACGTGGAGGACGTGCACGTGGCCGAGACGGAGAACGAGGCGGCCAACGAGTTCCTGGGCGTGCGCTTCAACGCCGCCAAGATCCGCAAGTACAGCGCCGAGCTCGAGGTGGGCGGTCGCGTCGTCGTGGGCGGCGACTTCTGGACGCCCATGGACGCCGCCAAGGCCTACGACAAGCTCGTGGCCTCACACGGCGACGAGACCACGCCGCGCAACTTCTCCTAGCAAGGACAGCGCTAAAGCGCCTAAGGCGGAGCACTATATGAAGCAGGAGAGCAGTCGATTTCGGCCAGAGTAATACACTCAGCATTGATTTATTGTAGACGCAGTGTCTTGAGTTTCTTGCTTCCTGGTCCAGCTCTCTGCGTCAAAAGGGTCACGGGTTTCTTCCGCTTGGGTGGGCTCCAAAGCAACGGAGGCTTCCAAGCAGACTCGTGTGCGGATACCGATGCAGGGCAGCAGCGTGCTGGCTGGGCCCCCGTCTTCGATAGAGCAATAAGAGTCAGTGTTCGTTCGATTCTTCGCGAAGCAGCGTATATGCGGCGTGCTTTTCTGGGGCCGACCTGGATGTGCGGTGCAAAATGCAACTTGCAACGTGTCTGCGAACCTCGCTCCTTTAAGCGCCTTAAACTACGGCAGCTAAGCTTGGTTGTGTGTCATGCCTCAACCAGCAGCAGCCATGCCTGTGGGCTGAGCAAACCTGCACGCGGAGAAAGTGCCAGACCATAGACAGCGACGCAACGAAGGCGAAAGACAGCACCGCCGACAAATATCCATGGTTCGTGGGCGTGTGCGAATCAGGGGGTACTGACCGGAGCACGCTTATTTTTGCGCGCGCACGAAACTCAAACCCCTGAACACGCCCGCTCGCCGCATCAACTCCAACAGGCCTTACAAGTCATACATGGTCGTGTGGCTTGACGTCGATCGCTCTTGAAGCGCTTGGCGGCTATTAATGAGACGCGCGCACCAAGTAGCTTCGGTTGGCAAACTGAAACTAGGTAATCGTATTATCTATGTTGAAGTTTGGATCTTAAAAAGACGCGTCGACCGAAATTAAGCCTATTTTGGTCAGTCTTTAAACTGTGCATAAACTAATCGCTTTTAGTCCGACGAAAAAATATGGCACTGAAAACATGGCTGCAACGCGAAGCCCATTTTGCAGTCGTGGAAGAGCTGAAGAAGCAATGCTCTCCCCGCTGCTCCTCCTCTTGCTGAAACGGCGTGCACGCCGCAAGAAGCCGTCTAACACGTCACCAGCGTCGTCTTCGGGACGGACGTATCAGCGGTGCGGCTGTGCAAGCACCAACCATGTCTGCCTTCGCTATTAATACGCTCTTCGGCTCGGTTGTGATCAAGCACCCTTACAGGGTTTGATCATCGGTCTTTTCGCTAGGTGCTGTTTCGCTATGAGGAAGTCTGCAACAAGTTCTCCCCTTACAGCCACAATGGCTAGGCTCCGCGGACAAGATCGTCGCGGTCGTCCTCGCTCGCTATTGAATAGATGCAACACAAAGCCTGCCCTTGACCCAGGTCTGGGCTCGCACACTTCCTTGAGTCATAGAGAGTCCCTATCTGTTAGAGACAGCATAGACCTGGCCATCACCATCGACGCTACTAGCTGGGGCGTCACGTGTGCCAGATTCGCGCGCGGCTGCTCGGAGAGAGGGGCGAGCCTGACGCCGGGCCTTCGGTCGATGGAGTGGGGGGCATCAAGAGGCCAGTGTGAACGATTTGGTCCGTTTGCGAGGCCTGTTGAGGCCCATTTCGGCAGCTGCCGATGGCTCTTTTTTGCTTCTAAAGACTGACCAAATTTGAGAAATAGGTTTTCAGGAGCAGCCCAATTCTGTGTGAGCAGGTCAGCCAGCCTACGACAGTTGGGAGGTGCCGTGCAGCCTCACACGTGTTCTTTGTCAATTTTCTGCGAAGTCGCCTCTCATTTTTATTGAAGCGCCGCGTACTTTGACATTTGACTTGACATTTGTATGATTATTTATGGCAAATCGAAACGGACCAGGGTGCAGACTTCTGCCATAAATATACATACAAATGTCAAGTCGAAGTCGTCCGCACTTAGCTGCAGAAAATGGCACTGAGGAAATGGTCAGACTGTGACTGCGCAGGCCATGGTGTGATGGCAACCGGGGTGCGACTGCATTCACAGAAAAGAAATGAAAACCCGTGCGGGCCGGCAAGAGGGACGAAGAGAAGCAAGAGGGAGAAGTCGCCATTGCAATTTCGCTCTGTAGTGTGTGACGAATTTTGGGGTGTTGCGCTTTGTTTCACTGCAACAGAAGTAAGTCAAACCTTTGCGTGAAGTGAAAAAGGTGTTCCCTCATGGAGACGGTATGTAGGGTTTTGCTGGGCCGCAATAAATATACTTGACTCTCTCTCTACGCTACTACTCGCCTTGTTGTGTTGCGAGTTCACAAAGTGTCTGCAGTCTGCAGTCTGGGTCTTCAATACCCGAAGTCTGAGTCGGGATCACTGCCGTAGTCTAGGTCCTCTTCTTCCTGAATGCGCACGAAGAGGCTAGTGTCGAATGGGCCGTCCAGTCTCGGGACGAACGGAGGTTCCACCTGCCGCGCCTCGAGTTGCTGCCAGCCCTGCGTCGACGGGAAGTAGCTGCGAAAGAACGTTGTCTTCCGAACTTCAGTAAACGAAGCGAGTCGCAGCGCCGGGTCGTTCTCCAGTAACTTACGAATGAGGGAGCACACGGTTGCGTGTCCTTGCTCGTAGTCGTCCGGGAACTCCACAGACCCCGAAATGATGCGACGACCTTGCTCCCGATTGTTCGCGTGGTAGAACGGCGTCGTACCGAACAGCATCTCGTACAGTAAAATGCCAAACGCCCACAAATCCACTCGCTGGTCGTACGGTTTGTGCTGTAAAATCTCAGGTGCCATATACTCGGCACTCCCGCACATGGTTGAGCTGCGTTCCGAAGTCCGTGTCGCGTTCGGTTTGGCCAAGCCAAAGTCAATAAGCTTCGGGTATCCATCCGCGTCCAGCACGAGGTTCTCCAGCTTCAAGTCCCGATACAGCACACCTTTCCTGTGCAGATACTCGAGAGCAGACACCACACAAGCCGCGTAGAAAGCCACGTAACGTTCATGCAGTCCCCCATGAGAACTCCGCAGCTTCTGCTTGAACAGGAAGTTCTCCAGCGTCAAGCTGTTGCGACTCATGGCTACACTCGTTCCTCTCCTCTGTCTGCACTGCTCCTCGTCCGACTCCGACCTGGTCGTCACTGCATCCGACACCTCGGGCTCCTCTTCCACCTGCCTGGAGCGTCTCCTGTCCTCCTCCTCTTCCGAGTCTTCACAGTCCTCACTCTCCTCCAAGTGCCCGTCGTCGTGCGTGTACACCAAGCTGTAGATCTCTCCCCCGGGACAAAACTCCAGCACGAAGTACAGTGCGTCCTGGTCCTGGAACGTGGCATAGAGCTTGGCGATAAACGGGTGCGCCAGCGTCAGGTGCACGCTCTGCTCTCTCATGACGTTCCTCTCCTGCTGCAGCTCGTGCACCAATTGCCTTGCCAGCGTCTTGACGGCCACCGTGGCGCCCGTGTCCAGGTGTCGCGCCAGTTGCACAGTGCCGAAGGTGCCTCTTCCCAGCACGTCCAGCAGCTCGAACTCGTCGATCTCCGTCGTCTGCTGCAGCTGCGACACGAAAGAGGGCGTGGTCAGGGACGACCGACGTCCAGTTGAGACGCTCACGGCTGCCAGGTACGAGGTGGCACTGCTGAAGCGCTTGGCCGCGTCCTGCGCCGAGCTCTTGCGCCACGTGGAGGCCGAGAACCGCTGCTGCACGTCCTTGGCGGGATGCTTGGTGACCATTGCGCGGATCTCACGCATCTTACGCCACATTGGGGCCATGGACGGCGGCTCCATGGACGGAAAGACCCGCATACTGGATAAGTACCTGCCCAAGCGAGGTCGAATGGTGTTGTGGTGTCTGCACGCACGCGACCGTTACATGTATAGAGCCGCTAGATTGTGTGGGATTTGTGTGGTAGCACCGTTCTACGCACGTTCGAGGAGCGTGCTGAATGTGCTTTACTTGGTCTTTGTATGGAATGCGCCTGTCTGCGCACACTCGAAGTCTTTACCGAGAGAGTGTAGCCATCTCAGGCACAACAAGCAAGCTGGTTGTTGCAGGCTGCAACTTGCAGCTCAGCAGCAGGTTTAACTCTTTAGATGGCTGCAGCCAGCGTCACGTGGCAATTCCGGACAGGAAGCTGTCACTGTCTCCGGACGCTTCTTCATTTTGCACCTAGGTGAGGTGGGGGATATCGGTACTGTACCCCTGTGGCATGACGCTGTCTGTCGTGCGTGCCGCTGCGTGTAGCTACAGTACCGGATACAGAAGCAGAGACTTTCAGTGCTCGACCGGCTCCTCCGCGGCACGTTGAAGTGGATGAGCCGGGCCGATCTGAACCAGCGAAATCAAATCCACTCGTCCGTTCCTTTGGGTGGACCAAAGCCCCACGCTGTCCTGCATTTCAATCCATTAGGTGGGCAGGTCGAGCTCCTCCGTCTACGTCTTACTTCTACTTGTGGAATTTACATGATCGTCACGTCCTGGTACGCGTTGGCGATGCTCCGCAGCTGATAGTGCAGTGCGACGGCCGTCGGCCGCTCGCTCGGGTTAAACGACACGCACTGGAGGATCAAGTCGCGGATCTCCGGCGGACAGTCGTCCTCGATCGTCGGCTTGATGGCGTCCGTGCTCACCAGCAGCGCGATCTTGGCGTCTGTGAGCGCGTTCTCCTCGGACCGGTTGCTGTTGTACGGGTGGCCGCACGTGTCCACCTCGCTGAGCATGATGCCGAACGAGAAGATGTCGGCGCTCTCCGTGTACCGCTCGCCCTGCAGCACCTCCGGTGCGATCCAGGCGGTGGTGCCCATGCCGCCGGTCATGGTGGACTCGCCGGACGTCTCTCGCGAGATGCCAAAGTCGCTGATCTTGGCTTCCCACTCGTGGTTCAACAACACGTTGCGTGACTTGATGTCGCGGTGGATGATTGTGGGGTCGAACGAGTGCAGATACACAAGTGCCTCCGCCGTGTCCAATGCGATCTCGACTTTGCTTCGTGGTTCAGAGCTCTCTCCGACCCACGAAAAGGTCCGACGACTGTCCTTTTCACTGCGTTTCTGCCTCAGCAGCGTGGTCAAGTCACCCCTTGGCATGAACTCGACGATCAGAGACAGATCCATGAGGTTCGTCCACGCTAAGCCGACGAAGTGCACGATCTTGGGGTGGTCCATTCGCGCGAACAAGCGGATTTCGTCCATGAATCGACGCAGGAGGTCTTTGGACATGGCCTTGGGCAGAATCTGCTTGACGACCACGTGCTGACCGTACAGCTGAGCGAGATGCACAATTCCAAAGCCTCCAGTCGCGAGTTCCTTCTGGATGACGACGTCTTCGATGGGCAACCGGTATGGGATCAAGTCCTCGTCGTTCCGTACATCATTGCTGAGGTAGCCGCTGCCAGACGAAGGAGGCAGCGTTACTGTGCGTGTACCGGAGCCTGTTTCGCCCATTTTGCTGGAGTCTAGAGCTATAAAACCGGAGTCTCTCTGCTGGCGCTTTCGCTGGCGCCGACGATACAAGATGAAGCCTGCGATCGCGAGGACCACAACGACGGCGGCGGCAGCGATACCGCCAATCAGCCCTGCGTTGGAGCTCGAACTTTCATTGATCGTGATGACGGTAGTTCCCGATACTCCCGAGCCTTGGTTCGTACTTCCAGTGCTGCCCCCGCTAGTACCAGCAACGCTGGTGCTGGAACTTGTACTTGTGCTGGAACTACTTCCGGTTGAAGAGCTAGAATCATCGCTGCTGGTGATCGGATACAGACTCGAGAACGACTTATCTGGTCATGCATGAAAGCAGAATTTTGTCAGCGTATACAGTCGTGAGCCGTACTGAAAAGCAAGCCTCACCGCTGAGCACACAGGCCGAAAGGCTGTCCGAGATATCTGTGACTGTACCGGATAAAGTTGAGCAAGCAGCGGAATCCAAGCTCACCGTGAGGCTCAGCTGTGCGCTCTTTAGTACGTCGACATCGGACTCGCGGATGATGAAGCTAGTCACCGTCGTCCCACCCAGAGTTCTGAACTCCAATGCAAGCGGCGTGTTAGTTCACGAAGTAGCAGCGCAAGATAAGCCTTACTGCAAAGCACAATTCGTACAGCTTCTTGAGGCTGGAAGGGAAGGTGACGCCCACGATCTCTGTAATTCGGCAGTCGCTGCACTCTCTGCTCCCCAGTGGACAACATATCAAGCAAGCGTCAGTGTAAAGGCTTTTGGGTCACTACGTGAAGAAAACTTACAGGTACTGCAGGCTGTCGGGGAACACTGCGCCTTCCAGAGTCGCGAGCTGCTGGTTCCCGTTGAGATACAGGTACTGCAGCGACGACGAGAAGCGGAACTTGGCCAGCGAATCGATCGAGTTCTTGCGCAGATACAGCTTCTGGAGGTTCTCGGGGAAGTTCGAAGCGCTCGTGGACGTGAGCGCATTCAGATCCAGTGTCCTGCCATCCAAAAGACACGATCTCATGAGCAAATCGATGCACCACCATCAAAATAATGAGCGAAACGTACAGCATCAAGACGCTCGACGGGAACTCCAAGCCATCCAGCGACGTCAACTGGTTGCTCGTGATATCTCTAAGTACGCCCATACAGTACACACACCCGTCAGCCATAGCACACAACTGCATCCATCGCCACTCCACGCACATTTCCGTCACGGACGTGCCCACGGCCTTGAACGTCTTGATCTTGTTGTTCCACAGCCACCTACCACCCACACAAAGATCAATACGCAGCCTCCTTCAATGGAATTGTGTCTGGTCTGGTCTCAACGTACAAGCTGGCGACTGCCGGGTAGCTCTCCACGACCTCAATGTCGACGTAGCTGGCGTTGATCCTGTACTCGCCCGGATTCTCGGAGCTCGTGGCTTGGATCGAAACTTCATCGCAGTCCGAGTTCTTGACCAGGATGGCCACGTCGTCAGCTCCGTCGGCTGCCGCGGCCAACGTGACTTCTGACGGCGGTGCAATGCCCGACTCGGGACATGTCGACGCTGCCCGCAGGCCTCGAGGCAGCGCCGCCATAGCGCAAGCGACCGCCAACGTCCTCAGCCTCATGACACGAATCCGTTATTATAATAGTGGGGGCGGTTCCAAGCCGATCCGATGGAATATCGGAGACTGCAGTCCAGTCTGTTAGGTAGAAGAGCTCCTCGGTACAGTACAGCAGCGACAACAGTCGACCGTGAGTGCAGTCACGATGGGGAACGAAGTGGTCGTATCCCACACGGGCGAACAGCTGCAGCAAAGAGTCTCAGAGTCTGAGTCAGACCTTGTCCGCTGGCACGTGATCGTTTGCTGAGGCAACGAGCGCAGTGATCAGTGCTTCAGTCTTGTACTGTACTGGATACGACCTATACTGCTCGACGGACGCCACACATCCCACTTCAACTTGTGCGATATAATACACTTTGACAGCCGCTCAACGTCTCAATAAGCTAAGGTAGTTGACTATTTCTCAGTTGTTACAATGCTCTCTCTCTCTGTGTCTCTCTCTCTGACTGTATCCTAGGCGACTCGACTCCACTCCTCACACATAATACTTGACGTGGTCTCGTCGCTCTGCGGACAGGATAGCAATGTCGTCGTCTTCCACGAGGTGTGCCATGGGTGGCGGTTTGCGTCCCCTCTCCGATCGGTGAGTCGTTCGACGCGGCGCTCTGCAGTTGTTTCGAGGCGTGGGGTTGGACATCCGGCCGGTGATGGCCAGGTCGTCCAGCGCGAGCTCGAGGTTGCGCAGCTCGTAGTGGAGCTGCAGCGCTGACGGTCGGTTGGCCGGGTCCGAGTCCAGACACTTGTCCACCAGATCGCGGACGCTGTTGGGGCAGTCCGGACTCAGCGATGGCCGCAACGAACCCGCGCTGACCAGCACCGCAATGCGCGCGTTCGTGTGCTTGACGTTGCCTCCGCGGTTGTCGTCGTTCGGGATGCCCTCGGAGTACGGACGCCGACACGTGTCCAGCTCGGTCAGGATCACGCCGAACGAGTACACGTCGGCCTTCTCCGAGTACCGTTCGCCTCTGAGCACCTCCGGAGCAATCCACGAGATGGTCCCGATCTCGGCCGTCATGGTCTGGTCCTCCGTGAGCTCGCGACTGACGCCAAAGTCCGTCAACTTGGCCTCCCACCTCTCGCTCAGCAGCACGTTGTTGGGCTTGAGGTCGCGGTGGATCATGGGACTCTCGAACGAGTGCAAGTACACGAGCGCCTCGGCGATGTCCAACGCGAGCAGCGACTTGCATTTGAGCCCCCCTCGCTCCGTTTTCGTGGAGCGGAACCAGCCGTACGAGCTGCGAGCCGACGGGTCTCGCGTCTCACGCTTGAGCTGCTTCTGCATGAGCGTGGCGAGGTCGCCGTTGGGCATGAACTCGAACACGGCCGCCAAGTCCATGAGAGAGCTGAAGGTGAAGCCCACGAACGTCACGATCTTGGGGTGGTCGAGCGACGCGCACGTACGGATCTCGTCCATGAAGTCGTTGAGCATCCGCGGGTCGCGGGTGCGCTCGGGTAGAAGCTGCTTGGCGACGACCTCCTTGTCGCGGAAGGTGGCTTTATACACAGCGCCGTAGCCGCCCTTCGCTATGAGTTTGCCGCGCACCACTTCCTCATGCATGAGTCGGAAGTGCCGCATCTCCTGGTCCGTGCGGATGTCGTTGTCCAAATGTCTAGCAGAGATGACCCGCGTCATGTTGGAGGACGTGGTCGAGCTCACCGTGCTGTTCATCCCTCGACGCTTGGTGCTCACGATGGTGTCGTCCAGGGCCAGGTCCGAGCGCATTTCGTCCTCCATCATCCCTGTGTTCAAGGTCCGGTCGAAGAACGTGTGCGTGGTGGGGTTGTTGCTAGGGACGATGTCCCCGACAGACCGGAACCCGGAGGTTCTATCTGCAGTGTAGTCCTTGAACTTGTCGGTCGTGCGGCGATGGCGGAACACGAGATAACCCACCGCACCGCCAACGAGGACGATAAGCAGAGCAGCGCCTGAGATCATCGCCACCAGCATCCAGCCCGAAGACGACGAGCTGGAGGAAGACGCCGTGTCGATAGCCTGCGAGCCAAAAGGCGGTGGCGGGAGAGCTCCGCTCGAGTCTCGTACAGTTCCTGGGATCACGTACTTGCTGTTGTAGACGGCATCGGGTAGCACGCAGACCGTCACGGACTGCACCACCTCCTTCGTCGCACTTGAGTCGCTGCAACTGGAGCTAGAGACGGTGAGTCTGAACGTCCCAAGCGCTGCGATGAGCGGCTCCGACGAGTTGGGGACCTCGAACGAGTCCACCGTGCTGCCTGTGAGGTCGAGGGCGGTCAACGACCCGGCCGATGGCAGCGTCACACCTGAGAGTTTCTCCACGCCGCAGTTTTGACACGAATACGCCTGAAGTTGCGTGGGCATTTCCCACTTGGACAGGTCGTGGATCGTGTTCCTGCTCGTGTCGAGCGTCACCAGTGCGTCGCTGAAGGTGAAGCCGGTTAATACAATGATGCCGTTGTTCCTGAGCGACAACGTCGAGACGGTGTCCGGGATCTCGCCGCTATCGAGACCGACGATGGAGTTGCTGTCCAAAACCCTGACAAACAAACCCCAACCAACACAAATTAGCACAAGCAGGTCAAGTAAAATGGGTCAAGGTCAGCATACGTACAATGTGGTGACACTGCTGGGGAACGATAAGGCGTCGACACTGCTGAGCCCATTCGACGACAAGTCTCTGTATCACAAGTACCACACAGAGTCAGCAGCTTGATCGACACCCATAGTCTAGGTACACTACGCACAGGGTCTTGACGGTCGAGTCGGTGTCTTCATAGATAGTGGTGACCTCGTTCCCGGAGAGCTCGAGGATGGTGACGTCCGGGAAGCTGGCGATGGCCTGAATCTCCAAGTTGCTGGCGTCGATGGACGTGGTTCCGTTGCTGGACGAGGAGCTGATCTTAACCACGGAGCAGTTGGAGTACACGACCTCGGCGTTGGACGCGGTGCTGTCGCTCCGTCGCAAGGTGGCGAGTGTCGGAGCTGGTTTCACGCACGCGTTCGTCTGGAAGACCCGCGCGACGCTCGGACCCACGACTACGGCCGAGATGACGCACAGCACCGCCAGTCGGCGCTGCTGCAGTCGTGACCGTCTCATTTCGTGCGTCTCGCGCTCGCAAACTGTAGCAAACTGGAAGCCCCCACACTCGGTTGTTCATGCTCGACGTACAGTGTACAGTCGGTCGCTCCCCATCCGAAAGCGCTCTCTTTAGGCCGGTCCATGCGATCTGCGGATTGTTACATCGGACAGCAGGCCGCCACCTTAGAAACCCCGACACAACAGACACCAGGCGGAGCCATGCAACGCGCGGGGTTTCCAGCCGCCAGTCGCCCCTCGCAATGTTCACACAGAAGCCCACGCAACACTTTGCTCGAAATACTCAAACGCACCGGCCTTACAGGTAGGGCAGGAAACGCTACATACACGCACAGCTGGATTAACATTAACAGGAGATCCCGCTAAGAAGGGAACAAAAAACGCCAAAAAAGGTGAAAGCCGAAAAAAAAACTAAATGCGGTCTTTGCCACTGCAGAATGAAAATGGTACTACCGTGTAGCTCAGTATCTAACACCTAGTGTCACGGGTCTTCTTGCTGGGCAAGTCGAAGCTCCTGTTCGCAACGAGCGCTCCGGCAAGGCGCCTCGGTCGATTCACCTGCTTGTGATGGGATGCACTTTTCACAATTTTGAAAAATATGAGATAGTACCTTGCCCATCATCCGCGCAACGTCACGACAGTCACTGCAGGCCGTGCCCGAAACGGCCTGCCCGCTGCTGCCAGCGCCGTAGATACTTCTGTCGCTCGCAGGCGTGCAAGCACGGCAGCATCTGCGTGCTCAGCTCCGAAATCACCATACATAGTGAGAGCTGTCCATCCTGCGGCGCAAGACAGTCTTTGGGTGTTGTCGCCGCTGCTGTACGACCAGAAGCCCACGCGCTGGCAGCACACGCTGTCCCACGCGGTCAACGGGGTGTGGCCGCTGAGTTCTTGGGTCGGTGGAGGATGGTGCTGTACTCCGACCACACCGCGGCGCTGTCCAGTGACTCGCTCAGCACGTTCAATGCGCTCATCGACAGCAACGCCGGCTCGTCCTCTCAGCCCTCCACCACCAACAGCTGCGACATCACCGCCGACGACACCAGAGACCGAGGATCCAGGATGCTCCGAACCACATGCCACACCTCCGCCACCACAGCGCGCGACGGCACCGAGTCCGAGTCCACCAGCGTCACGGTCTTGGATACCGTCACGGTCTGCGACTTGACAGTGCGCGGCGCCAACACCACCTCGCATGTCTTCTGCCAGCTCCCGTTGCTCGACTACAACTCGCTAGCCACCTCTCAGTAGCGCCGACGCACGGCCCACAGCCATTGACACCGCCTGCTTCGGCAGCATCGACACGCTCTCGTACGCGAACACCATCATGCGCAGCTCCACCGACACACCTCGAACACTTGCAACAGCCTGTTACAGGGCAACGCGGTCTCTTGCAGCCGCATGTAATGTCGGGGAACTTGCTAGCCTCCGTCTCCCCGCGCTGACCTTCGTTCTCGCTCATTTGGATTTTGAATTCTGCGGGGGTCGAGGGGGAGAAATACCTCCGAGTGGACCGCCGACAAATCGAAGGATGCATGCACTGATACTGTATACCACTCTGTGAAATGTCTAAAAACTCAAAATCCCTACGATTCGCTTCATACAGCACTACTACTAGAGCGCTTGCGGCACGTGGGGGCATTGCTTCATGCGTCTAGCATCGCTATATTGCATGAAGTTCATTTCTTACCGGCTGCCCAGCCAGAACACGATCCGAAGTACCATAGCGATTCGACTATTTCCGCATTATGTGTTTTTCTGTGTTCCCCTCAAATTGTGTTCCCTCTTAGCGGGATTTTCTGTTAAAACATGCCTACTGTACCCCGGTCGTTTGCCATGACGACGCACACAGTCCATTGTGTGTATGAATGAATACATGGTACAGCTCCACTCGAGCCCTCAAAATGGTGACAAGAACCAACAAACTAGTGCAAAATCCTTATTAAATAACTTGAGGCTGCTCAGGTCTCCGGACGGAACGGGTGATGACCGGAGTGCCCCATGCTGCTGGCCTTGGACTGTGTCCGCGTCATGCGTCTCGCCGAATCGAGCAATTCATCGTCGCCCAGCTCCAAGTTGCGCAGCTCGTAGTGAATCTGTAGAGCTGACGGACGATCCTCGGGGTCGTACGCCAAGCACCTGTCCACCAAGTTGCGCACACTGCGTGGACAATCTGTGTGCACCTCGGGTCTCAGAGATCCGGCACTGACCAGCACCGCGATGCGCGTGTTGGACGTCTTGTTGTTGTTGCCGCCGCGGTTGCTCTCGCCCGGGATGCCCAAGGAATACGGTCGACGGCACGTGTCCAGCTCCGTCAAAATGACGCCGAACGAGTACACGTCGGCCTTCTCCGAGTAGTGCTCGCCCCGCAGAACCTCCGGCGCGATCCAGGATACCGTGCCGATCTCTGCAGTCATCGTCTGGTCTTCATCCAGCTCGCGACTGGTTCCAAAGTCCGTGAGCTTCGCCTCCCAGGTGTCACTCAGCAGCACGTTCTTCGGCTTGAGGTCGCGGTGGATGATCGGACTCTCGAACGAATGCAGGTACACCAGAGCTTCGGCGATGTCCAGCGCAATGAGAGACTTGCACTTCATGCTGTCGCCCTCGCCGACCGAGTGGAACCAACTGTAGCCGTCACGCGCGAGCTCGTCACGAGTCTCGCGCTGTAGCTGCTTCTGCAATGTGGTGCTCAAATCTCCACGCGGCATGAATTCCATGACCATACTGATGTCGAGCATCGTGCTCCAGGTCACGCCGATGAAGCGCACGATCTTGGGGTGGTCCAACGTCGAGCAGATGCGGATCTCCTCCATGAAGCTGGCCAGGTAGCGCTTGTCACGCGCGCGCTCGGGTAGCATTTGCTTGGTCACCACCTTCTCGTTCTGGAACGTGGCCGTGTACACGGCGCCGTAGCCGCCCTTGGCCAGCAGCTTCCCACGCACGACCTCTTCCTGCAGCAGTCTACACTGTTGAATATCGTCGTCGGTGCGGATGTCGTTCATCACGAAGTTGGCTGTCGAATCGCTCATTAGTCCTTCAGGCACCGAGTTGGTATGCTCAGTGCTGGACATGCCTGTCAAGTAGCCGGGCACGTACTTCGTCGCCTTGGACGACGACGACACGTCCGGGTCGAACTCGAGATTCTCCGCCGCCTGCAGCTCTTCGTCTCGCACCTTTTGTCTGCGACGGTAGATGACGAAGACAGCGCCGCCCAGGACGCAGGCCATCATCGCTCCGAGGCAAATCATCGCCAACATCATCCAGTTACTGAAGCCGCTGCTGCTGCCGCCGCCTTCTCCTCCTGCGAACGCGGGATTGCCACCGCTTTGGTCCCCGGAGGAGCTCGATCCGCCCACAAGGTACTTGGCATCGAAATATCCGTCCGAGAGCACGCACAAGTTCATCGAGCGAGCAACTAGCGCTGTAGCGTGGCTGTCACTGCAGTTAGAGCCGATGGTCGTGACCACGAGGTCGTCCACAGCCTCCAGCACCGCGATGCTGGAGTTGGCGACCTCAAAGTTCTCGATGTTGCTGCCCGTCAGGTCCAAAGTCGACAGCGCCATGTCCGTCGGGAAGACGACACCCGCAATGATCTTGATCTCGCAGTCCTGACACCTGAACGACTGCAGACTGTCGGGCATCTGCCAGCTCGAGAGTTTCGGCATCGAGTTGTCGCTCAGATCGATGTACTGAGCTTGGTCGCTCACTGAAAAGCTCTGCAGCGATGTGATGCTGTTGTTTCGGATCGAGATCGACGTCGCGGTGTTGGGAACGTCGCCGATCGACAGTCCTGTCAGTTCGTTATCGTCCAAGTTACTACGTCCACAAGCCCAAATCCGTTAGATTTACACAATAAAAGGGATATAAAAATCAACAACTTACAGAACTTGAACGCTGTCGGGGATCGAGATGTTGCCCATATCCCGGATGCCATTCTCGGATAAATCCCTGCACAATCAACAGATTATTGTCAGCATTTGGGGCAAAATACCCAAAAGTTGGCAAAATTCGTACAGCGTCGTGATGGAGTTGCCGTCCGATTCCGTGATAATCGCGATGCTGTTGCCCGACAGGTCCCTATTCGCACACCCAACACGTCCATCCATTAGCGTATCACCCCAATTTTCGCTTAATTAATGGGGAGAGAGAGGAACGTACAACGAGTCGACTTGGGGGAAGCTCTCGACGAGTTCAATCCGCTGGCCGGACGCGTCCATGGACTTGGTGCCGTCGCTCTGCGTGTCGGCGCGGATGGTCAGAATGGCGCAGTCCTTGTAGATGACGTAGGCTGCGCTCGAGGACGACGCGCTCTGCGTCAACGTGATCCGAGCGGGCGGAGACGCGAGACATTCCTGGCGCTGCGTCTTGAGCGCCGCCAAACTCCCGGCGCTGCTCCCACTGCCGTCCGACGAGGCCGACGACGTATCGGAGACCGCAGTCGCAGTCGCCACCTGTAGGCGCCGCCATCTGCTCGCCTCCGTCATTGTGAAAGGCTCCGATCCGTCTCAAAGAGCTCCGTTCGTCCCTGCCTGAACCTGAAAATTGAACAGCTTCCTCCCCCCGACAGGTTCTCTCTCTCTCTTTCACTCTCGGTGCACGGTTGTGCTGCCGGAGGATCAAAGCAAAGACTGGAGCAGGGCGAACTGTGCAAAGCGGCCGCGGGTACATTGGAAAGTCGTGTCCGCCGGACCAGCTGGGATCGAGCCAAAGCGCGTAGAAGACCCAAGTCCCCATCCGAGTCGCCTCCTCCGACGTCGTTTATGCGCGGACTCACAAGCGACACAGCAGAAACTGGCACAACCTCAACGGTGTCGAGCATTGATGAGCTGCTCGTGCTGTGGGGATCTCCATGCCAAGCCGACTCTTCATCTTCATCTTCATCTCCATGCTTCTCCTGCAGAAGGAGGCGGCTTGTGGCTGGGCTGGCAGTTTATTGGCATGTATACATGCATAACACTGTACATGAGTGTTGGGAAGACACAGGCATTCGCTCCAAAAGGTTTGCTGCACCGTCGATCTGGTCCGTTCATCACACGAATCGACTTTGGGCATCTGCTCGTGTTCACGGAGGCATTTTCCATCTGCCGTTAGCGCTGACCGTGACGTGATTGATACATGTACTTCATTAAGTATCCGAGATCTCAAGAGGCAATTGACCCACACACGAAAGAATCCACCCACCCACGCATACGGGTCCTGCATTATTGCCCAGAAGTACATGTACCCTCTTTTCGGCACAATTGGTTTTGCATAGGTCGAAAGGTCTCGAGCAGTCGGACCGTTAGCTTCAACCGCCTCCTCCTCCTTCTCCAAGTCACTCACTCGCCCATGCCGGCGCCTCCGCCTCCGCAGCTGAAGCTGCTTGTGCATCGTCCGTCCGACAACAACGAGCAAGTCCAAGAGCCGCTCGAGCTCTGCCCGTGTCCAGTGTCCGCCGCCGAAATCGTCTTGGGCAGCGGTTTGCACGCCACGTTGAAGCTGCCGAGCGACCCAGAGATAGACGCAGCCCACGGGTCCTTGGAACGCACCGCCGCACGCGGCGTGTGGGTTTACAGCGACCACAGCAGCCGCGGGTCCACGCTCAACGGCCAGCTCCGAGTGCACAATGACGCGGTGGTGGTGCACCACGGCGACAGGTTGACACTGGGCCAGACGGAGATTGAAGTGCGTCTCGAGGTGGTCAAAGCCCCAGAAGAAGAAGAAGAGGAACAGGACAAGCCGCAGGTTGCTGCTACCAATCAGGAGTCGGAGGTTCTGAGTGCTCGAAGTGCTGCGCGGATGGCACGACGAGCGTCAACGCCCTGGGGGTCGACGGTGTCTAAGGCCCAGCAGGCCAAGCAAAAACTGCCGAGGATCGAGACGTCGGGCCTTGGATTTGTCGAGTCGAAGCCGATGGCGGCTCCGCCGGAGTATTCGGCGTCGCCTGTTCCTGGGACGCGGTGGAGGAGGAAGAGGAACTCCATTGCTACTACGACGTTGATGGCGGCCAGGAGGTCCCCGTCGCCACCGCTGGAGCAGCACGGACACCCGAACTCCTTTCACCGATCAAGGACGCGGTTTGTTCAGGGGGTGGAGGACACGGAATCGGTGGGGAAGACTGCACGACCCCCACCATTGGAGTACTCGAGTTCTCCGGCTGTGTCACCGTCGTCGGTAGCGGGACGACAGCGACACAACCTCTTCCAGCAGCCACCGAGTAGTGTCCCTACTCCGGGTACGGGGTTGATAGCAGGAGCCCCGCCCCCGCCGTTTAGCGCAGGGGCCCGACCGACGTCCCGACGTGATGATCTTCGTATCCAAGTGTCCAAGAAAATGGCCGCCGCTGCTCCAGCAACGGCTGGAACTACGAATGTACCGCGGGTGGTGCCGAAAGTGCTGGAGTTTCAAGCTCCGGCGTCGCCTGTAGCACAGAGAGACATTTTGAAGCAACAGGAGTCGCTGCAGACGATCTTGCAGCACAAGTTCGAGGAGGAGGAGGTGCTCAAACAGCAACAGGAGGAATGGATGAAGCAGCACCTGATGCCTGTCGCGGAACATCCGTCCACACCGACACCGCCGCTGTCCCCTATTAAGAAGTCTCCGACAGAAATCGATCCGGACGATTTGGCGTTTTTCCCTGTTCAAGCCCCAGTACTTTTGCGCACACTCTCGCTTGGTATCAGCGAGCAGCGTACGTTACGACCGAGTCCACGACTCACAGCCGCCATTCGTGCCTCCCGAGCCCGTCTCAACAGTTTTGAAGAGAAGCCAGGCGAAATGAAGCATCGTGATCACAAGGGGCGGCGAAAAACAACAGCGCTTGTGCTGGGTCAGGCCCTGCCAAGTAAACTCAAGGAGCAGGTCAGCAGCCCTGCCAAGCAGAATGAGCTGCGTACCTCAGACGAAAGTGTCGCGTCCACGGCAACGACAGTCGTGACTTGCCATCGCCGCACCACAAGCTCAGTACGTTTCACGCTAGAGCTGCTGTCCCAAGACGGTCGATTGCTTGACTGACCCTTTCTGTCTTCTGTCGAGCAGCTCTCTTCAGAATCTGTTAGCTCTGTTGATCTCTGCGATTTTGTAGGATACGAGGAGGAGGAAGACGCTGCAGACGCCGTCACGTCTTACACAACCCCGGACTTGTACGGCTCGGCCGAGCTGCTCCGTCGCTCGCGTGAGGATACCACGCTTCCAAACTCCATGTACGGGACATTGTCTCCTCCTCCGTCTAATACCTCAAATTATTCTCCTTCGAACGCGGCTGACACACGCCTCGGATCGCCTCGTCGACGGGGAGTCGATACCCCGGACACCTCCAGCTCAAGTAGTAACCAGTTCCTCAACGACAGCCCCGTCCCGAGTTTAGACACGACGATTCCTCTCGGGTCGCGTGTGTGGAGCCCGAGAGGTGGCCACTTCGATCCGCAGTCTCCGTACAAGTCGACTGCGGCTTTCAAGAACCAGCAGCAGCCTCCTCTGCAGAAACTCCGTCGACCCGCTCCTGAGCCCGAGGACGTGGACGAACGCGAAGACGCGTCCGAGCTTCAGCAGCGACAGCCAAAGCCGCAACCGTTTCGAAGACGTGCATCATTTCGCCGTCACTCACTGACGCCGCTGTCGGGTATTCCACCATTCGCTAGCAGTGACAGCAAAAGCTGAGAGAAGTCGGTGCTGAATGTTTCGAGAAGGTGAGAAGTACTGCGCAGTAAGAAAGATTATGTCAATGAAAGTAGAGAAACCCGTGCGTCGAGTGTGCTGGTGTATTATTTGTAGGTTCTACTAGTAGTATCTATCAAAATGATCTATCTATTGTTTGCTCGGAGAACGCAAAGGCGCTAACCAGATAAATTAGAGGGGAGACGAGGAATTGCGTGGACAGCTTTCAGCTCGATCAGTGCGAGTCGCTGGGCCGGTATCGTAGCTGGATCGTCCGGTTTACACGTGAAGACAGAAAGGAACTGGTGGTCGACTAGAAGTCGCTGAAGATGTTGGAGCCGTCCTCGAAGTAGGGCTCCACATCCGCCTCCAGCTCCTCCTGGTAGTCGTCGTCAATGGTCTGGAAGAACGACGTGTCGAAGGGCCCGCTGAGCGCAGGAATGAACGGGGCGTCGTACTCTCGTCGGAGCAATCGTTGCCAGTCCTCAGGACTTGAAAACATTCGCGAGAAAAACCTGTGCGACTTGATCTTGTGCATCGATGACAACCGTCCGTCCGGGTTCTTCACTAGAAGTTGAGTGATGAGGTCGCAGGCCAGCGGACACTCCTCCTCGAACTCGTTCGGGAACTCGACATTCTCGTTGGTGATTCGACGTCCAAGCTCGCGCGGGTTCTCGTGGTAGAATGGCGTTTTTCCGAGCAGAAGCTCGTACATAATGACCCCAAACGACCAGATATCCACGCGGTGGTCGTGCGACTGGCGAAGAAGCACCTCTGGTGCCATGTAGTCCATACTCCCGCACAGTGTAAGGTTACGAGCGTTCTGGGTCTGTTCACTGCTATCGTCCGTATCGTCAGCTCTCTGGGCGTCCGGCTTAGCGAAGCCGAAATCCAAGATCTTGAGATATCCCTCTTTGTCCAGCACAAGGTTCTCGAGCTTCAGGTCGCGATACAGCAGCCCCTGGTCGTGCAAGTACTCAAGGGCACTCAGGATGCAGCCCAAGTAGAACACCGCGTACTCGTCCTTCAACCCTCCAAACTCACTGCGTAGAACGCTCAGCCCGCCTGCATCAAGTGTCCGAGTCTGAATTGGTGTCAGCGACTCCATTGTGGCTGGAGTTGCTGCTCTAACGGGTGTAGCTGGACGGAGCTCGTCGCCGTCGTCCTTCCTCGACCCCTGCACCTTCAACTGTACCGTGGTTTTAACAGTCTCTTCATCTTCATCCTGCTCGTCACTGTGCGAGTACACGAGGCTCCAGAGCTCTCCGCCTGGCAGATACTCCAGCACCAAGTACAGACAGTCGTCGTCCTGGAACGTGCCGTGCAGCTTGGCGACCAGCGGGTGCTGCAGTTGCAAGTGCACCGCACGTTCCCTCAAGATGTGCTTCTCCTGACGCGTCGTGACCACGTGCTCCTTGGACAGCACCTTGAGAGCGACACTGGTGCCCGAGGGTTTGTGCTTGGCCAGCTTGACGACGCCGTAGGTGCCGACGCCGAGCACGCGGATGATCTCAAAGTCGTCGGCCGCCAGCGTCTGCAGCTCCGGGTCTGCATGTCCGATCAAAGTCTCCACCTTGTCGCTGCCCATGTCAATTTCCGAAGTGGTCACCGCCGGGTAAATCATAGCCGCGTGCTTGTCGGGACTGCCACTGCCACTGCTGCTAGTGTTCAGGTGGTACTCCGCTACTTGGCAACTCATACGCACAACTCAGGAGATGGATAGTGGAGACCTCAGAACGAGGGATCGGGCCGTCTGATCCGGCGTTGTCCAGCGCCCACCCACCAGTCTCTTGCAGGGAACAGTGCTCGACGGGGGGTAAATTTGGGTCAGGAAGCTTCAAGCCCACGAAACGTCACGCCGGACGAGAATAGCGCAACGTACATGTTCATGGACCCGCTCACACGTCGCAGGAATAAGAACAGAGATATGTGACGTGTGAGAATCCACCCCATGGATACTCCCAGGCCTCGAGTGGCGATACTACATGTATTATGCGCACATGCACAACACCAGACCCAGCGACGAATCGTCGCCGACGATAGCTTCGTTATGGTGCACCACGCTGGATACTGCACTGGAAATTGACGACACCTCGTTGTCCCGCGTGCGCCGGTTCAAGTCAACCCCTCCCAAATCCGTTGGTTCCCAGTAGGTACGGTGCTGGCACGTGCAACGCACATGTGCAGCCTGTGCCATCGGCCACGAGCTTCTTCGAGCCTGGTGGGGGCGACGGTCACTCCACAATGAAGTCAGTCAACGAAAGTTGGGCGGACACTGGTACTAAAAGTAAGGACAACACGGTGGAAATATGCAACAGGCCATCGTGGACGAATATTGAGAGAGTTTTTGTGAAGCCTTGCACGGAATATCTTTGCATCTTGCGTGTTGTCTGAAAATCGCTTCTCGCTACTTTACATGTTAAACCAGCTCTATAATACTGAAGTATATGTTGCCGCTCCCATGAACGAGCTTGCGTAACAGCTTCACCTTTCTCCTTCTCTGAGCTGTGTCTTGTCGCCAACTCTCGCACGAGAAGAAAAGGGAAATCATACTCAAGCAGAAAACTCTTTTCCACCACCTTATTCAAATCTGGTGGGGGCACGAGTCTGTACTCCCCTCGGATTGCCGGAGCGTGCGCCCCATTTGGTAGCACGATAGCCATACCCATTTGAAGCCCTTGGTTCATCATTTTTCTTCTCAGCACATAGTGTGGTTTTCGTAATTTTGGTCCCTGCTGTCGAATGTACCCCTCAGACATTCTACCCAAAATACTACCCCCCCCCCCCCCCCCTAAAAAAAAAAAAAAAAACTACTGTATCGTCACACATGGTTGTCCTAGAGATTGACTCAGCATAGTTACCTTCCTCTCTGTCTGTTTAGACAGACAAGTAATCGGTCACGCGAAATAAGCAACCCCAAGACACAGATTATTGCTTGTGTATCCATTCAAACTTGAAGGTGTAGTCTGTTCCTAAAAAATATAAAGAAATGTTACGACAAATTTTACAATCTTACATACATTGTGCATGTACCATGCGTGACGTACCCAATTGAGGAATAGTGGTCTGTAAAAGCAGCATGGTAAATATCACGATCTTGCATTGGATTTTACCCCAATTGCTGTAAACCGCGTATCCAAGTTGCTGTTCGGGGAAAGTATAGGTCATTTTGTGGAGCGTCCATATGAACACTATGAACAACACGGCCTCCCCCATCCCGTAGATTTGAATATTGGCAAAAACTCGCCAGAAACCCGCTTCGTCAAGCCCATCGAACTGCGAATAGAATCTCCGGTTGGGCCAGTGGAAAATGATCACCAAGTAGCAACCTGACACACAAAAAAGTTGTGAGCGGTGGAAAACAACAAATATCCGGTTGTGAGGCGTGCACTAACCGTATCCCACAGGTATAAGCGCCTTCAATAATTCTGTCAGCAAGAAAAATTCCATGAAGAACATGATCCGGAGAACTTTGTGAAGTAACAAACGACGCTGCTGGGTCGTCATTTGCTCAACAAATGCTAACGTCGTGGAATCAGAAGTAGCGGCGCATTTTCTCGATAATAAACTTGGAGAAGCATTTGTGCTACCGAAAGAAAAATCTGGCACGACCCCGACATTGCTTTCAACCGGTGTGGGGACTACCCGTGCAAAGCTTGTGATCCGCGCGATATAGTTGGTCGCACTTTGCTTTCTCTGCAAAGAAACCTTAGACGTCCGAAAAATGTCCGATTTCGACGTCATGGTCAGCAGTGGCAGCTCTCCCAGCTCTGGGTATTTTGCAACAATCACTAGCGCACAGGCGATGGCTTGATCCGTACTTTCGTTGGTAATATCTCTGATATCCTTGAGCATGAGCCTCAGATCAAATAGTGAAATCAGCATCTGCACAAAGTCTACTACGATGAGCATCGCACTGCTATTGACGGATTGAAGCTTCTGCATAATTGACGAGATAAACAGCGCGTTCGTGACGTCCACGTTAAAGTTGACGGTTTCTGGCTTCATGTCGTCCTGCCCACGAAGAAGGTGGCAAATCACGTTCTTCTGAATGACCTTGAACACTGGAACGAGAACGGCTGCAGGCGTCTGCCATTCGGCTGGAACAGTCTGAAAGATTACATTGAGTGCTATGTACACCAAACCAGTCGACGTTGTCAGTATCAGTATCGTCGAAAACCGACGCACTTCGGCTAGCACTTGAGGGTTCTTGCGAAGGAATTCGCCCTTGGCCAATTTGAGGGACAACGCTAAGGTCCAAATCCAAGGACCGGAGATCCAAATGAGCGTGAACGGAAGCGGGTACCAAAGCAGCAGTATCAGTATCAAGGCAGACGCTTGGACGACTACGGCTGCAGCTATTGCAGTGACGATTAGAGTGCGTCTGGAGATTTTAAGTTGCGGGACACACTGACCAAATGTCCACGAGAGCGCGTACGAATTAAAGAGTGTCACCAGCACTCCACGAGCCCACAAAGTTCCGCTGTGAGCCAAGCCGAGATCTGGAGATTCCAGTGGGAATGCGTCGACAATCGCCGCACAAGCTAGAGACAGCAACGGGATCGCGCCCAGTAGCATCAGCGAGCGGCAAGCACTAGTCGAGTCGCGATATTTCTGCATGGAAATAAACCGCTCAACCGAATAGCTTCCGTGCAGCTCCACTTGGATAGATTCCCATCCTCGAACCAGCGCTCGAACGGTGGAGCCAACTCGAGCAAGACATTCATCCATTACCACAGATTGATCAGGTTGGCCAGTCTTCAAATTGGGGCAAAGAGCAAAATGAGTATTTATGGACGTACCAGGTATATTAAAATACTAACGTTACTTACTGTACAGAAGTCTGCACCCTGGTCCGTTTCGATTTGACATAAATTCTACTTCGAAGTACTTCGAAGTAATACAAATATCAAGTCAAAATACGCGGCGCTTCAATAAAAATGAGAGGCGACTGAAAGAAAACCAACCACGTGTGAGGCTACACGGCAGCTCCCAACTGTCATAGGCTGACCTTCTCACACAGATTTAAGTATATTCTCTGAAACTTATTTATTTCAGAGCTAAAGAGCGATGCGAGTGGAGGTGCGATTTTGGAAAACCGCATACCCTTGCACGATATGATGCGATCGTTTTAAAAGGGGTGATACTAATATGTATAAAAACGTTAGCTGAACAGAATACCCCGCTTAAATTGATATATTACCTGCGTGTTGCCTGTGTCGTCCACCTCAGCTAAGTCCGAAATCTATTAGCCAATTAGCTCTGATCGATGAAATGTATAAGCCAATTAGAGCGTATGGGTGTTGCGCGAAGGTCACGGCACCGATGATATGTACGTCAACTCGTTGACGGATATAATACGATTTTCGGCGACAACAGCACCACCTCGGTGGATTCTCATTCTGGGGTTCGACTGGAGCTTCTACTCATTCGTCTTCTGCATGGGCAAACTGCTGTACGCCATTGCCTGCGACGGATACCTGGCGCAGACGCTGACCAAGCTGCGCCCGACGCGAGGAACAGCTCACGTCGCGTCGGCCGAGGAGTTCAGAAAAAACCTCGTAAGCTCGCGCATGTCCAACAAGGTGTAAGCAGTGCGTCGGATTCTTTTAGCACGATGCAAAAACTGCAGGTAGCGGGAACCCGACACAGAAATTTCTACACTGTACGTCGTAGAACGAAGTCGTTTTTAGTTACGTGAGTCGTACCAGTATTTTCAGTCTTAGGGGGCCTCAAAATGCTTGTACAAACTATAGCTACGAGCGGAACAACGACAAAAAGTGGATAAACCTTCGGTTATAGTTGTTTAAACCAAAGAAAATAGAACTGTTGAAAACAAAACTAACTGCAGTACTGGTGATGTTGCCAGCAAGGTTCCTAATTATTATGACAAAGTTTGCAGGAAAGGGTTAAAGACGGTGCCAATTAGCACTGCAGCACACGATGGTTGCTCTTGTTGACCAACACATTGCTCGCCCGCGACTCGTAGCGCGACAAGCGCTGGCGAGGAAGTCGGTGCAACTGAGCTTACTTAGTAATAGTTCTGGTCTTGTTGAGGGAGAGTCTCTCCTCAAATGGAGTTCCCGCCTATTATTGTCGTTTTCACCCAAATTTGTAGAACCTGGAGGGAAATTGGGAGTCCTCTGAGTCGATTTCAGCTGGTTTTGACCAATCAGAGGTGGCGTATGTCTCGTGGACTCGGACACACCACGAGATGTGCGCCTCCTCAGACTCTGAGTTGCAGACCTAGCAAGGGCACAAATAAAGTGTTGGCCTGTCATGCTAGCTCAAGGCAAAAAGAGAGAAGAGAAACATGTAGTATCAAGGACAACAATTCAGAAGCCAAATTTCAGAGCTTCTTCGTGCGAAGCGCGACTTTGTCCTATTTGTTTTCCTTAGTTTCGGTTTTCCTTAGTTTCGGTCGACGCGTCTTTTTAAGATCCAAACTTCAACATAGGTAATACGATTACTATATATTCTATAGTTTCAGTTTGTCAACCGAAGCTGCTTGGTGCGTACGTCTCATCAATAGCCGACAAGCGCTTCTAGAGCGATCGACGCCAAACCACACGACTATGACTTGTCAGGCCTGTTGGAGTTGATGCGGCGAGCGGGCGTGTTCAAGCTGTCGGTGGTTTGAGTTTCGTGCGCGCGCAAAAATAAGCGTGCTCCGGTCAGTACCCCCTGATTCACACGCCCACGAACCATGAATATTTGTCGGCGGTGCTGTCCTTTGCCTTCGTTGCATCCCTGTCTTTGGTCTGGCACTTTCTCCGCGTGCGGGTTTGCTCAGCCCACAGGCATGGGTGCTGTTGGTTGAGGCATCATACAAAACCAAGCTTAGCTCACATCGTTTAAGGCGCTTAAAGGAACGAGGTTCGCAGACACGTTGCACCCGGGCCCCAGAAAAGCACGCCGCAGTATATACGCTGCTTCGCAAAGAATCGAACGAACACTGACTCTTATTGCTCTATCGAAGATGGAAGCTCAGCACGCTGCTGTCCTGCATCGATATCGGCACACGAGGCTGCTTGGAAGCCTCCGTTGCTTTGGAGCTCATCCAAGCGGAAGAAACGCGGTACCCTATGAGCTGTGACACTAAGCGGCACTGCAAGACAGTCTTGGATGTACAATAAATCAATGCTAAGTGTATTACTCTGGCCGAAATCGACTGCTCTCCTGCTTCATATAGTCTTCCTCGTTGCTCCTACGAGAAGTTGCGCGGCGTGGTCTCGTCGCCGTGCGAGGCCACGAGCTTGTCATAGGCCTTGGCGGCGTCCATGGGCGTCCAGAAGTCGCCGCCCACGACGACGCGGCCGCCCACCTCGAGCTCGGCGCTGTACTTGCGGATCTTGGCGGCGTTGAAGCGCACGCCCAGGAACTCGTTGGCCGCCTCGTTCTCCGTCTCGGCCACGTGCACGTCCTCCACGTTGCAGCTCTTGGTGAGGGATCGCCGCGCCGACGTCTGCAGCGAGCGCGCGAGAGCGACGGCGACGGCGGGCGCCCATTGAGTCGCCAGTCGGCCGAGAGGCACCTGGCTCTGAAGTTGGACAGCGCGGCGCAGGAGCTGGGAGGACAACATCGTGTGTGTGTGTGTGTGTGTGGTCTTGGTATGGGTGGGAGTCGGTGCTTGGTGTCCAATTGCGTACTGAGCGGCCTTACGCTGTGGCCGGAGACCACATTTCTCTAATCGCGGTGCTGCATCCTATCGCCGCGTTCACGCCGGAAGCAGAGCCGCGCTTCAACTTGGGTACCATTGGTAAAAATCGCCGACTCTTACCAAGAGTCGGCGATTTTTCTTCTGGTGTCACACTTTTTTGGCGCAAAAAGTGCTTTCAACGCTTGTTTTCGGATCTATTTTCGGGATTGCGTCATACATGGGAATCGTCATCACACGTCCTGGAGATCCATGTTGAAGTGATTGCATGGGGCCAACGTGCTGGGCCTCGGTGCGCACGTCGGCGTCGGTGTTCCAGGCATTGGCTACGGTGCACCTGTCTACGGCGCCCCCGCCGCAGGTGTCTACAACGCCCCCAGGCCTGCTGTCTACAATGCGCCCGGGGCCGCTGTCTACAACGCCCCCGCTACTGGTGGCTACAACAACGTCGCCACTGCCGGTGCAAACAGCGCTCCTTCTCCTGATGTGAATGCCGCGCCCTCTTCTACCGCAAATGCGAATGCGAATGCCGCCACGCAGGTCGACTCGACCACGACAGGCACAGTCACAAACGCAGGCGGGCCCTCGAACGCGAACGCAGCGGCCCAGACGGGTGTTGCGCCGGCGACTGCCAGCGCGAGTGCCACTACCAGCGCGTCCGCGAAAGCCACTGCGGGGGCCAGCCCCGGTTCGACTGCAACCAGCCCGGCGAACGCTGCATCGCAGAAGGCGTACCGCAAGCTTCGTGCGGTGGTGTGAGCGCTCAGACCAAGCTGACTTCTGTGCAGGCGAGGGGGTTAGTCGGTCATTGACTTATCGAACGTGTGCTCCTCACTCGTTCGTACGGTGTGGTCGATGTTTTCGGTGTTGTGGGTGTTTGTGAAGGGAATTTAGCGTAGTTAATCTGAGATCCGCATTCTGATTGTTACTTGAATTCGTATTCGTTTCACCAATGTTGATGCGAATTGTTTTCATGTCCTTATTTGTTTCATCAATGTAAATGCAAATTGTTTTGTAAGTGGTTATATCAAATCCTTTTTGTCGCAACTTCAACTAGGATCATACTAAATGTAGCATTAATTCAAGGATACAAAATCGAGGAAAACAGGTACTACATTCTCGTGCAAGCCAACTGTGCTTCATCAAGCGACGAAAGGTCCGGACTATACACAACCGACCTCAGTGGGCCAGTGGTCACACCCTGACATTGAGACCGGGAGGCACAGGGATCGATACCGCCGAGTGCGGATCTTTCACCTTAAGCCGGAGATAGGCAATCTCGTGGACGAGCAACCACCCCCATAGGAGTGGCCGCCCTGCCAACCCGCACCCATAAAAAGGGCTGTGTGATAGTTGGGTGGGCTGGAGGCCCTACGTGCCGAAAATCCCCAAAGTGTAATGACGGGGTCCGGAACCCGGTCCCAGAAATGGGTCGGATAGCTACCAGCACCTGCACCAGAGGTGGGCTTAAGCCCTGGTGTACGGGTTCCGGTAGCTTAAATCTCACTATACACATTTTATGACGGACTATACAGCCCGCTGATCCAAAATATACTGCATAGACAGAGCTCGTCTCATTGAATGCAGAACAATCTGTCAGTCTGAAAGCACAATTCATCTTCACAGCAACAGCGTAATTCTTCTCGTTGCCCTCACCTTCCGTCGCTGCGGCGCGTCGCTCAAGTAAAGTCATAGAATATCAATCATCCTGGACTACACCGTATTTCTTAGCTACGTCCGACCGACCTCGTTCAGATCCTGGTTTTGTGCCCATTGCAAAACATTCCTGGACGCTCCAACCCACATGCACTTCAAGTTATTCTGCACTACAATGCTCTGTCGTCCTGGCGGCGCCCCTGACTCGACCAATGCGTGCCGCAGAGGGATCAGGGTGTTGCTTAAGGGACGGTGGAATAGTAGTAGCAAGAAATGCAGCTCCAACGCGCTGCGTGTTCTTCGTCGTGCAAAGATTCACCCTCCACCAAGGCCAACACCCCGGGTGAAGACAACGACTTCTTCGGCAGGATCGACTACGAGTGTTGATTCGAGAATCCCAGCGAAGTCACCGCATGCGGCAAGTATTGAGTCGGCAGTTGCCCCTGCTTCCACCGATAAGGACACCCCCTCAAATGCAAAGCGCAATACTGAATCGAGTATGGTTTTTGCTATTATCGATCGAGTGGGAACTGCGTTTGGACATTTGTACATGTACCGCGTTCAATGGTGTGACGAGGCGGATGGTTACCGGTGGGATGATACCTGAGAACCAGGTAGCATTTTGAGGGAAGACGGGTTCGGCGATGCGTGCAACGTGGTGGACGCTTGGAAAGCGTCGACTACATCAACTTTCTATTCGTTTTGCAAACTGAACGGGCATGCACATCTAGTGGGCGCGTCTACGAGTGGACTTTGTGCATTTTATGCCTTAGGCATAACAATGAGTATACGGGGAATATCTGGGTGGCAGGATTTGACACTTGCGCGCAACTTCATTAGCGACTGCGCTTCTCGCGGCCGGCCAATATCTGGGGCGGGTGTAACGTATGGCGAGCTGCGGTGCTTTGTGAAGTATGCTAATGGAAGAAGTGCAGAGCAGATTAGTATGAAGGTCCTCGACAAGGTGGGTTCAGTGGAAAGGAAGCTCTATCACGCTTAAAGATGCTGAATCTACAGGAGGGCGAGTACATTTGTGCGGGCTACAATTCGCTCCGAGTGAGTCATTGCATTGCTATTCAAGTTGTGAAGGGTGAAAAATTTGTGCACGACGAAACTATTCATGGCGAGGCTATTGGGGCGTGTGACCTCACTTGGGTCTACGGAATTACGTTTCTTCGGCGTGTGGAGTTATACCGCTAGGGAATCAGAACAGAAGTCTCATTGAGGTTCGTTTCACATCTCGACGTAATTATTCCAGTGCTACGAGATTTCTACTGTCAACCACTACTGTGCTCTTCTGAGGATAGCTAATAAAGACGTTGCATGGAATGCTTCCGTTCTGATGAAATGTGCTTTTGAATAATATATTTTTAACTCCGATGTCGGATGCGTTGTTTTATTGGGCAGCATCTAATCACTTTTGCTTTGATCAGCGACTGCATAAGCAAACACCAGAAGGGGCTTGCGATGCGCGTGCACAAAGCATTGTGGGTTTTGGCTGAAACAAGTGGTAATGACCGCGCGCGCAAATACGCTCAGGAGAGAAAAAAACACTGAGCTCAACCGATCGCGTCAAGCGAGACACTCAGTGGTTGCGCGGACACGGGGGTACACGGCTCCGGGATCTTTGGTTCAGTATACCGCTTGAAGACCGTCAGGCTTTGCTTGAAAAACACTCCGACACTACGTTTCCGGGTGGCACTGACGGCGTGCTAGATGAACGGAGCAAACTGGGCCGTCAAAGTTCTGCTAGATCGAAGGCGACATTCAAGTCGAAAACCCCAGTTAAGTCGACTACCACAGTCAACGTGAAGACCGCGCACAAGTCGGCGGCCTCCTCCAAGACAAAGGTCGTCGACATGACGAATTTCGAAGTCGGGACGACGGCCGCAGCCAAAACGACGTCTGTACTTGACTTACAGCGCCCCCTCTATGATGAAACTACGGATTCAATGCTCATGCTGAAGACGAAGCTGATGATGAAGGCTTGTTCAAACTACCATGATGTGGCTTCAAAGGAGTATCTCCTTCGGATGAAAACTAATTACGATCGCGGCAGTCTAAGCGGGGTTATCCAAGCGACAGTTCACAGTGTGAAGCACGCTGTTCTGCTTTTGTGGAGAAGCAGGATCCGAGAATTCTGAGATCGAAGCTGACCAGCGAAGTGAGAGACTGGGACCCGGCCTGTCACTAAATCGGGATAATGACCGGGTGGATCTGGAATCAGGACTCAGGATCGGGATCAGATCTGATACCCCGGATCCGGATTCGGTATTGCGGATCCGGCGATGACGACGCGCCAGAGGCCCGGATGACGCCATAATGAAGGTAAAGGGAAGCCGCAGATCCAGTAGGTATCGATGGGATGATAGCTGGATAGAAGGATAGGTATGTAGGATGGGATCGGACTTAAGCATAAATCAGTATCGAATTTGCCTTGGACATCGCAACCGCCTTCTCCCTCGCCTGGAAACGGGAACTACATTGGCCCTGCGAGGAGTAGAAGACACAGCGGTAAGAGATCTAGTGTCGGTAAAGTCTGGATAATATATTGGCCAGCTTTAGACCTTCCTAGTGATCTACCCTCAAGTGCAGATCCCAGATCCACCGGAGTTCACAGCTTGGCCGGTCGGGTCTTCGACACTCAACAACCACAGATCCCGCTATAGGAAGCGGCAAGCATCGCAAGGAAAGGAACCCGTAAGGGAACGCAAAGGACAAGACCCCACAAAGGCAAACCCCCACGGCCGGATCCAGATCCAGGCCGCCAGATCCAAGTCTAAGACCACTTGATCTGGAAGTATACCCGCGAGCTGCGTGAAGATTTCCGCGCCGCTCCACCCCATCCCCGCGTCTCGCCAAGACTGTCTCGACTTCAAGGCGTTGACACTTCGGAAGACACCAGAAGAGCAGATCCAGCCCTACCGACGGGTACACAAGGTGACCCAGTTCAGCACACGTCACGGCAGATCGGAGTACCCCCTCCGTTAGTCGGTGTTCGGGCGCAGTTGGAAGTTGGGTTGGCGATCTCGCTGATTTCGCTGATCCCGCTACACCACAATGGTGCGCGTGCCCGGATCTTCTGGTGACTCGGGATTTCACCGTGAGTCCCAAGAAGAAGTCAAAGTGAAGATAGAGCAAGGGGACCAGGCGTCATCGGACCTCGGATCGACGACGACGCCGCTGAATGAAGCAAGAACCGCAGATCGACAGAGTGCTGGGAGGAACTCTATCGACGGAAAGGAGGCAGATCCGGATCAGGATCTGGAAGATAAACCTCAACCTCCTCCCCAGGTCCCTTCGGGGACCCCTGTGAGCCTCGATTCACATCGATACTCACTAACAAAACAAACTAAAGCCGGACAGAACCGGTATGCGTTCGCGGACTCGCCAGTCAAGCTGCCGCCACGGGATCCTGCCCCCTTATTGAAGCCCAGTTGGGAGTGGGAAGGCAAGGTGCCTGCCAAACGGACGGCGCTCAAGGCCCCGGACCTGGGGGACGAGCCCAAGGACAGACTAGTTCCAGCCAGGATCAAGACGGAGACGTCAGACCCAACATGGAACGAGGCAGATCTGGAGTCCAGGTATCACCGGAAGGAACTCCAGGACTTCATGACCCACGACCCGATTATGCAGATCTTACGACCGACGCAGATCGGGGACTATACCGGACCAGTGACGGCACCAGCTTCGACAGACAATAAGCTGGAGGCGATCAAGATCCTCATGAACCTACTATGGGAAGCGGGTCTGGTAGCTGGATCGTACGACGCAGACGACTTGTTCCGTCCAGGCCTACGGATGTACCAGACGTCAGCGAAAGAACTCTTCGACAAGCTGAAAGTAATAGTCGGAGAGAAGGCTGCAAACCCCAGCACGACCTCAAGCCCGGACTCGCCGACCCAGATCGGCTCCACTGGTGACCGAACCTCCTCACCTTTCGTGTCGGCAGCTGAGGCGGATTCGGACGCGTCGTCGGAGCCCCGACGAATGTCGCTAGGCCCCACGGGTGCCGCGATGTTGCAGGCCAGATCCAAGGCGTCACGACCAAAACCCACCCGAGTCAAAGCAAAGAAGACATCGGGGACGGTGAACAAGCCAAAGGATTCCCCTCCCCATATCGTGGTGGTGGACAACGACGTTACGATGTCGGCAGACAAGATGGAATCCTATTTCCAGGCGGCCATGAGTCGTTTCCTTCGTGAGCAACAGATCACCATGCCAAACTTGACCGCCAGGACCCTTCCGAATCCAGGAACCAGAGACGTGGAGATGGAATCCGCCGGTTCGGACGACTTGGAGAGATTGCAGTGGGAATATGACCCAGATGACTTGGATCTCCCCACAGCAGCACCGGCAGCAGTCGCAACTGCATCGACCGGATCCTCGGACTCGACACTGATTCAGCGAGTCCGGATCTCCGCCATCTCAGATTTGAAGGAGTTCACGGGAAAGGACCAAGACGAAGATCGAGCGAGGGCCTGGATCAGCAAAGTGAAGTCTTCCTTCATGCGTGACCAAGCCTCCGATGAAGAGAAGTGCCTGACCCTCGCAGACCTGCTGTCAGGGCCGGCGAAGAACTGGTACCGGCAGCTGCCGAGATCCACCCGCAACAAGTGGACCGAATTACTCAGGAGCTTTCAGATCCAATATTGCGGGTTCGGAATCTCAGTAGCTCGCCAATACTACCAAGCTCGGAAACGCTCAGATGAGTCTGCGCTAGAATACCTGCACAGGCTCAACGTGGCGGGCTTACGAGCACGACTGAAGGTCAAGGACGGTGGCACCAAGGAACGGAAAGAACATGTAGACCATTTCATCGAGACCCTGAACTGGCCGACAAATTAACGTTGCTACGACTGTCGGACGCAGATGATTTGGAGGAAGTGTTGCGGGCCCTAGACAGGGCGAAGAGTCGCCAGAAGAAGACGACCGCTGGATCCAGTCGGTACCGGCAGAAAGCAGCTCCATCGCTGGCGCCAGCCGCCTCCGCCAAGCAAGTGCGTGTGATACAGATCCAGGCGCCAGACTCGGAGTCAGACTCCAATTCGGACGGATCAGACTCGGACCGAGATGAACATCGCCGGATCTACCTTGCCGCCAGCGACGAGACCCCGCCACCCGGAGAAGAGCAGAAGGCGGTGGATCGCGAACTATCGGATCGCCGCGCTCCGGACCCTCAACCCGGAGATCCGAGATCACGATATCAAACGGATAACACGGACCGGGGGTGATGCTCTCACTGTGGCTCCAAGAAGCACACCGATCTGGGTTGTTGGAGACGTCTGACGTGCAAGAAGTGCGGGAAGAGAGGCCACCCGGCAGATCACTGCCTTTTCGTATGCCGAGGATGTGGAGAACTGCACGACATGGGGAAGTGCCCGAGGGAGGAGTTCTACAACCAGATCCGTCAGTGGTTTGGTCCAGTTAAACATGCTGGGATGCTGCCAGAGATGGCGGAGAAGATGTTAAACTAGGACGCTCGCCGGGATGGAATCCGGTACGAGCCGAGCGCTCTAGGTATTGCATTTATGCATACGTGAACAAGCCATCAATAGATCAAGCTAGCAGAATGCCAGATCTATGTGATAATACATTTGATCTACATGGGAAACGCACTGCCGCCATATCCAGTCTTTGCCCAGCGGGTGACTTCGACAGAGCGGAGACCGCCGAAGTGATCGATCTCAACCCTGGCACCTCGCGAGGGTACTGGAAGCAACAGGACCCAGATCTCTGGTTCTCGCCCACGGAAGGGGAAAGTATTTCCCTGAACCATCAGCCTAGTCTCGTGGCTGAATATAAGCGAACCGGGGATCCGAATCCAGATCTGCTGCCCGGAGAATCGAGAGGATACTGGAAGCACCATGCACCCGGAAAGTGGTTCCGGCAGGCTAAGATCACGGGGAAGATCAACAATGAGAAAGCGACCCTGCTCCTCGATACTGGCGCTGAGGTGTCTATCGTGGACACCGCGTTCGCCCAACGAATGGGGTGTCATGTGGATAGGAGCCAGAGTCAAGATTGTGTAGGCATCGGAGATACCGTATACTCGACCGCTGGGAGGACGCGGGTCAAGATCACGCTGGCGGGATATCTGGTATATCTGTTCGACATCTGGATTGGCGATCTATCGGGCCAAGAAGCTATCCTGGGGATGGACTTCATGGTGCCCGCAGGGATCCGTTTAGATCTGGCGGACGGATCACTGTGTCTCCCAGACGAGGTGCGGATCCAGCTCAGCGGCAGACGCCAGCTGTATAACGACAAAGCAAGGGTTGTCCGGCTGGATCAACACTTGCAGATCGATGTAGGAGATTCGATGGAAGTGCCTATGCGGAGGCAAACCTCGGATCAGGACAAGTTGTGGGTGACCAGAGGGAGCCGATGGGTACCAACAGTGGGTCGAGGGCCAGGCAAGGCGCTGTATTTGACAATCACGAACATCGGGGAGAAGAAACTGATCCTGCAAGGGGACGAACGGATAGCGATGTGGCTGGCCGGAGATAGGGTACCCCGACTGCAAGGTTTCGTGACAGCCGGATCTCGCCGATACTTAGAGTGGCAGAATCTGGCTCTACAAGCAACCACGGACGCCAAGGTATCAGAGAAGTACCAGCGTCCAGAGCAGCCAGATCTACCTGCGGTAGAGCGACCAACCTACCCGACTCCGCGAGCAATACTGCGCAAGCCCGACCCGGGCAGCAGCCAACGACTAAGATCGGGAGAGCGGAAATTTGTCCAACCTGTCCAAGTAGCGGTGGACTCGCTAGATCCGGAAGCAGAAATAGATGACTCAACACCAGCTCCCCAGAATGGAAGCCTCGAGTCAACCGTCGACCCAGATCCGGATGGACAGCCTGCAGACGAAGCGGTACACGAGTCAGAGAGTCGGAACACGGAAGGAGTGACGGACGTCCCGGAAGAGGGTCAGGACGAAGTGGAAGAGCCAGCTCCTGAGACGGCACCGGCGGACCCGATCTCTGGAGGAGTGACAGTTGAAGTCGCTGTCCCGGTGGAAGATGAACAAGTGTGCTATCATGAAGGAGGCGACCTCAGAGCTGAAGAAGTGGAGTCAGAGATGGCTGTGTTGCCTGAAGTGACGCAATCGACCGAGGATGTGACGATAGAAGACATTCAAGTGGGAGATCCGACGGTCAACTCGGCTGAGGAGATAGATCGACTGCGGCGGCTGATCTGGAGGCGCCGACACCTGCTCATCGGGAAAGGTAATGCACTGCCCCCCGCAGCCAGAGGAATCGTCTGCGATATTGATGTGGGAGGCGCTAAGCCCATCGCACAGCGGGTGCGCAAAGTAGCTCCTCAGTTTCGGGAGAAGCTTTCCGATCTGATCAAGGGGTTGCTCGGGGCTCGGATCATTAATATGTCGACTTCACCTTGGACCTCGCCGATTGTAGTGATCATCAAGAAGAATGGGGTAGATATCAGGCTTTGTATTGACTACCGGTTGGTCAACAGCCTGACGAGGCTCATGATCTATCCGATGCCTCTGATCAACGACTTACTGGAAGATCTGGATAAAGTGCTGTGGTACTGCTCGCTAGATATGGCAAGCGGATTTTGGGTTGTGACTATGACGGACCGCGCACGCGCGATCTCGGCGTTCATCACCCCCTTCGGATTGTTCGAGTGGAACAGAATGCCTTTTGGCTTGAAGAATGCCCCGCAGATCTATCAGCGAATGCTCGATAACGCGCTGTACGGCTTCACGCGGATCCCACGATTGGAAGGGGAGCCTGTGCCGAGGCAGCCGGATCCAAAGAAAAGCCTGGATCTGATACCCTCCGAACCTAAGGACGACGGCAAGAAGTCGGTACTGGGACGCAGATCCTACATTGATGACATTCTGATCACGGCCGAGTCCTGGGACCATCTCTGCAGCAGGGTGGAAGGTTTGCTCGACGTGTGCGACGAGTGGAACCTATCCATTAGTGTGGTAAAGAGTTTCTGGGGTAAGGATCAAGTGGAGTATCTCGGGCATAAAGTGTCGAGCCATGGACTGGAGGCGAACCCGAAAGATCTGTCGGCATTAACGGAACTACCGTTCCCCAGTTCGCTCCGGGCCATGCAATCCTTTTTGGGGAGCCTCAACTACTACAGTAAGTTTATTGAGGATTACGCGATCTACGCTGCGGTGCTGTACGAACTACGAGAAGTTGACTTTGCAGCTATGAGTAAGCCGGAGAACCGATCTCGGATCCAAGATCTGGCAGCAGCCGTGGACGACAATATGGGAGGAGTCGACGGACCGGTCGAGGCCGATATACGCTGGATCCGGGCTCACAAGTCGTTCGCCAAGTTGAAGGAGAAGGTGGCGGTCACGCCGATCTTGCGTCACTTCCAACCAGAGCTACAGCCAGTGGTGGTCGTCTATGCCAACGATTGGGCGATCTCTGCGGCCCTGATGCAAGAGCATGACGATGTGTTCCACCCAGTTATGTTCGCGAGCCGTACGTTGAAGTCAAATGAGCTGAACTACGGAATCGTGGAGAAGGAAGTGTTAGCTTTGCTCCGTGTCTTGGATTTGGGACATAATCTGTTAGTGGGGCGGGAAATCAAGGTACTGGCCCGCTACTCGACCCTGGCCTGGCTATTCAGAGCCTCTGGGCTGCAAGGTCGGCTCGGACAGTGGGCAGCTCTACTGTCCCCTTGGACCCTCGAAATTGTGAAATGCACGAAAGGAGAAGACGAGATCCTGGGGGCGATTGCCGCTACCATCACTCCCCGAGCCGAAGTGGATCAAGCCTTGATCGCCATCGCGCCACGAAAGGAACCTCGACGCAAGATACAGCGGTGCACCCCGGGGAACGTCTGTGGGTGGTAAGCTTTGACGGATCTGCCCGTGTCAAGCGCGGCGGAGGCGCCTATAGCGCGATCTTGTGGAAATTGCCCGATGGACAGTGGTGAAGGCCCGATCGGAGTATGTGGATGGCTTGACAGTCAACGAGGCTGAATACCGAGGCCTATTGCTGTGCATGGACTTACTGGAGGGAGAGATCCAACAGCGTCTGGTGGTATGCGGCGACTCTAATCTAGTGATCCGACAAGTACGGGGCGAGATCGACTGCAAGGCCCCCGGCTTGACGTTGTTAAAGCAGAAAGCGCTGGATCGGTTATTGGCGTGGCCAGATCACGAGCTGCTCCACGTCAAGCGAGACTGGAATGGAAGCGCAGACAGTCTGGCGGGTGCTGCCCTACAGCGTCAAGCAGGAGTCGACGTGGAAGAAAATTCTGATCTCGAGAATCTGGTGACACTGAATCGCCTGCAAGAGATCCTGGCGGTGAGGGAAGCAGAAGAGCATCCTGCAGCCAAGATCTGCCCCGTAGCTACGAGAGCGACCAGCGGTTCCAGATCCCGTCCCGCGGGCTCCAGGAGGAAGTGGTGAGAGACTTACGGGTTGGGCGGATCAAGCAGGCCCAAGACGAGGAAGTGTGGATCGCCGGGTTGAAGAAATACTTGGTGGGGGCCGTACACGACTTGCCCCCAGAGGATATCAAGTCCTACAATGCCGTCGGATCCGACTATGACGTGGATCTGGATGGACTGCTGTTCTACTGTCCGCCCGCCAAACGGACGACGGAGGAGCGTGATGGGCTGATGCGGCTGGTGATTCCCGAGACGTTGCAGCAGGATGTGCTACACCACTACCACTCTAGTCTCGAAGGGGGACACCAAGGGATCGGACGAACATATCAGCGGATCCGAGACCATTTTCATTGGAGAGGACTCTATCGCAGCGTTCAACGCTATGTTGGAGAGTGCGTTGACTGCGAGACAGGGAAGGGGCGGCCCACACTCCAAGGGGAGTCGCCGGGTAACATCCAAGCGACCTACCCATTCCAGATCATCGCGATGGACCATATTCCCTCGCTGCCCAAGTCACACAAAGGTAACACTGAGTTGTTGATCTGGGTGGATCTGTTCACCGGGTATGTGATTGCGAAGGCGAGCGCGTCGAGGACCGCACAAACGATAGCGGAGTCCTACGAGGAGTGCGTGTTTAGGAGATTTGGAGCCAGCGAAGTGATCCGACACGATCGAGAGCCTGGATTTATGGCCGACTTCTTCAGATCTTTCAATAAGATCCTGGGCCAGCGACAGCGGGCTTCGATGGCTTACCGACCCCAGGCAAACGGGACGGCTGAGCGAATGGTGCAGACGACCACTCGCGCACTCAAGATGTACGTGCAGGAGTTGGATCAACGAGATTGGGACGAATATGCAGAAAGGCTTACCTTCGCTATCAACACGGCCCAAGACCGGATCCGAGGAGAAACACCGTTTTATCTGGTACATGGGTGGGACGCCAGATCTACATTGGAGGCGACTTTGCCAGTGGGCAGTAGTACCGCACGTCGGGATCGGGAGCCTCGGAGATGGAGATATCAGATCCAACGATATTACCAACAGGCAAGGTCTCAGGTCGGTAAGCGGATCAGAGAAGCCATCTCGGATCGGGCAACTCGCCACAACGAGGAAGTTCGGCCGCACGAGATCGAAATCGGGTCTCAAGTGTGGCTATATCTGGATCGAGTGAGGGAAGGTTACGCTAGGAAGTTGGCCCACCTGTGGCATGGTCCGTTCCGAGTGACAGAGAAGGTCGGAGAATACGCAGTCAAGATCGAGACTGCTGGTACAGAATACCGGCTGTTTCCTGCAGTGCATATCTCTAAACTCAAACTGGTGAGGACGTTCCCTGATAGACCCACGGCCCGTTTGCTCGACGAAGGATCCGAACGTATAGATCTGGATGAAGCTCTCCTCCCCGAAGATAGCTGGACCCGCGATCTGGACGAATACGAATACGAAGTAGAGAAGATCACAGACATGAGGACGGGGAAACGAACTCGGTATGGCCGGATCTATCGCGAGTTCCTGGTGCAGTGGCGAGGATATGAGGACCCGACATGGGTTGATGAGGCGGATCTCAATTGCGGGGCACTGCTACATGAGTTCCTCCGGAATCACACCAGTCGAAATCGATTCGGAGTGATGCAATCTCATGAGGAGTAGTGAGACGGGACCTCGAGGACGAGTTGGTCGTGCTCGAGTGAGGAAAGGAGAAGGATCTGCAGGGAGGGTGCAGATTGGAGGAAGGAGAAATGGATGTTTGCATATTACAAGTGGAAGAAGGCAAGACGACCAGATCGAGAGGTCTAGATCGTGACCAAGTTCGACGAGGTACCAACCAAGATCACAAGTCGCAGAGGAATAAAGGAAGAACACACGAATGGGATTACAAGATTACGAGAACTGGAGAACGGAGAGAAGAAAGAAGTGCAGACGGAGGACCAAGGGTGCGGATCCAGAGATTACTCGGCGTCTTGAGCCTGAACCCCGAAGAACTTGTCAGTCAGCCGCGAGAGCGAGTTGGCGGGATGCTGCTGCGGAAGATCCCGATAGTGGTTTCGCCAAGGATCCACAGAATTGTCTTCGTCCAGTGCCGCGAGGAGATCCGCTGGCTCGCGTCGATGCAGATCCGGATCAGCGAGGTTGGCTTGGCGAGCAGTTAGACCAGGAAACCAGGTGACAGTCTTGGATCGCTTCGGAAAATGAAGGAAGAATGGGTCCAGTAGCAGATCCAGATCGCACCAACCCTCACGCATGGCCAGGATGAGAAACTCGAGGAAGGCCTTCCAACGATTCCCCGCGTGAGAACGTCGATTGTTACGCTCCTTCCGGTAAACGGCCAGCCATGGGTGTTTCTTCACCATTGCGTGAGTGATTGGGAACGAGTGCGTAAATTCCCAATAAGATTGCAGACTCTCAGCTTCATGGGAGCTGTAACGTTGGATCGCCGCTCTGAGCCGTCCTCCGACGTCGGTCTCGAAGGAGATAGCATCTCCCGATCCCTCGAGGACTTTCCATGGCGCCGCCTCCAACAACGCCCGCACGTTAGCCTCGGTGATCAAATCGGCGCAGTAATCAGAAGCCGTGTACTGCTGCCGCTTACCAGAATCCGCCCGAGGAAACATCCAACCTGGCTTGGTAGGCAGGACTGGGAAGAGGTGGTTGATCAGCATTGTGACCATGGCCAGATCCGAGATTTGGCTAGCCAGCCAGGGATCCACATCCTTGTCGATCAGCTTACGAGCTTGCGCCCGACCGGGGATGTATAGCTTCTCCGATCCAAAAGGAGCCACTGGAGACATCGGGCCAGACGGCTCGGAAGTCCGACGGCGAGAAGAAACAGGTGCTTTGCCAGAAGACCCGGCACGCGAGGTAGGGCCGGGACCTGAATCAGCTGGATCAGCGGAACCATCCGGAGATGCACCAGATCCAGGCACCTTGGGACCTTGACGAGGGGAGGCCTGCTGCCGTCGACGCTCTGCAGACCGAGATTGGGCAAGAGCTTGCAACGTCTGAGCCTCCAGGAGCTCGTCGGCAACCTCAGCGTCTTCTTCATCGCCGTTGTCACCTTCATCGTCTCCATCCTCCGCGTCGCCGTCACTGCCACAATCAGTAGCCGCAGTTTTCTTCGTGGACGATTGACGAGACGCGTCCGATCCAGAGTCGTCAGCGTGCCCCCCGTCGTCAGAAACCTCCCCACCGTCCGCGTGAGGTTCGTCATCCTGAGTCAGATCCATCGGGTTGGAAGGATCGCCTTCAGCGGATCCAGAACCACCGCTAGCATCTGGAGACAGAGGAGTCACCCGACGTTTAGCTGGGGGCGCCGGACTTGACTCAGGCGAAGTGGGGGAGCCACGAGGCCGCTTGGAAGGTGTTGGATGGGCAGTGTTCGGTGGGGCCGCCGGCGGATCCGACCCTCCAGCACTGATGGCCGGCTGAATCCCAACAGTAGACGCAACGGTGGCCAATTTCTGGCGAGCGACCTCGAACTCGCGCTGCAAGGCGTCATGCGAGCGTCGTATCTGGTCCCGCGCTTCGCGAGCGGCGTCCCTCTCCCGTAGCAGTACTCGGTTAGAGTGTTGGAGGTCGCCCAGTTGGCGCTTCGCATCAGCGAGCTGTTTGGCGGGATCGGCACGAGCCTTGGTGGCCGTAGCCAGTTGCTGCTCTGGTAATACAACAGGACAAGAAAAAGATGTCAGCAGAAGTAAATGAGGAGATCACGCGAGGCGGGAAGACGCATACTTACGAAGATCGGAAGCGTCTCCACGATAGCGAGCAGCGTCCGCTCTCGCAGCATCGCGATCTTTTACCGTCTGGATCAGATCCGAACTGGTGGCGGCGTGGACCGACCTGAGGCTATTGAGCTCGGTCTGAGCGCTCCGGTGCATGTCTTGAAAAGCCCTCAGCTCGCTGCGCAAAGGGGCGATTTGACCCTCCGCGTTGGTGGCCGCAGTCCGTGCTTCGGCTCGCTCTCGAGTGAGCCGATCCACGTCGGTAAGCATGGCACCAGCCGGAAGAATGGCGGGAGGCGGGATCTGGTTCCCCGCCTGCGCCAGGGAGGCTTGAACGCGCGCCACGCTGGCCTCGGACAGTTGCAACTCGTGCTCGGCATCCGCACGAGCGCGATCCAGATCGTTGTGGTCTTCCTCGAGCTGTTCGATCTCCGCCCCAGCCAAGCGCACCTCCTCGGCTAAGTGGTTATTTTGATCTTGGAGGGTGGTGCGCTCCGAGATGGCTTGATCCAGCCGGAGTTCCAAGTCACGGATCTCGTCGGCCTGCTGACGGAGCTGAGACTCCAGGTTGACGATCGTCGGGCTCGGGGGAAGGTCGGAGTCTTCAGCAGTCTGGAACGCCGCGATCTCACCACGCAGGCGAACCACCTCTGCTTGCCGGGTGTCGTACAATTTCTCCATGGCTCGAAGCTCACGGGTCTGCCTCAACAACGTTAACGAAAATTGGTGCTCGTGATCCACCGCCGCATCTCGGGAGACGATCGCTGCTTGGACGTCCGCCACCGAACGCGCCAACCGGTTGCGCAGTGTGGAGTTAAGCCGTTGAAACTCGTCCAACGTCGCCGGAGGGGGAGGAGACCGGCTCTGGGAGCGAGAAGCAGTCGATCCGGCCACCATCGGAAATCCGCGCGATGTGGCGTAGTTTTGAGGCGAGAAGCGAAATGAGCGCATCGTACGAGTAGGCGGAGTCACGGTTGACAAGTGATGGAATGTGCCCGCAGTGATGTCAGTTGGGAGACAACAACTACGGACAGGAGGCGATTGTGGAGAAGCAGGATCCGAGAATTCTGAGATCGAAGCTGACCAGCGAAGTGAGAGACTGGGACCCGGCCTGTCACTAAATCGGGATAATGACCGGGTGGATCTGGAATCAGGACTCAGGATCGGGATCAGATCTGATACCCCGGATCCGGATTCGGTATTGCGGATCCGGCGATGACGACGCGCCAGAGGCCCGGATGACGCCATAATGAAGGTAAAGGGAAGCCGCAGAGCCAGTAGGTATCGATGGGATGATAGCTGGATAGAAGGATAGGTATGTAGGATGGGATCGGACTTAAGCATAAATCAGTATCGAATTTGCCTTGGACATCGCAACCGCCTTCTCCCTCGCCTGGAAACGGGAACTACATTGGCCCTGCGAGGAGTAGAAGACACAGCGGTAAGAGATCTAGTGTCGGTAAAGTCTGGATAATATATTGGCCAGCTTTAGACCTTCCTAGTGATCTACCCTCAAGTGCAGATCCCAGATCCACCGGAGTTCACAGCTTGGCCGGTCGGGTCTTCGACACTCAACAACCACAGATCCCGCTATAGGAAGCGGCAAGCATCGCAAGGAAAGGAACCCGTAAGGGAACGCAAAGGACAAGACCCCACAAAGGCAAACCCCCACGGCCGGATCCAGATCCAGGCCGCCAGATCCAAGTCTAAGACCACTTGATCTGGAAGTATACCCGCGAGCTGCGTGAAGATTTCCGCGCCGCTCCACCCCATCCCCGCGTCTCGCCAAGACTGTCTCGACTTCAAGGCGTTGACACTTCGGAAGACACCAGAAGAGCAGATCCAGCCCTACCGACGGGTACACAAGGTGACCCAGTTCAGCACACGTCACGGCAGATCGGAGTACCCCCTCCGTTAGTCGGTGTTCGGGCGCAGTTGGTAAGTTGGGTTGGCGATCTCGCTGATTTCGCTGATCCCGCTACACCACACTTTCACGATCGAAAGATCATGCGAGAACCGCCGATGAGCCTTTTCAGCCGTATGCAACAGACTCACGGATGTGTTCGCTTCTGCGTTGGGAACTATCCAATTCCCTCCCGAACTCATGTCCGACGCCGATGCACCCTCATTGGACTTCAGCGAAGCGCGAATTCGCAAGACGTTCGGTACCTACCATGGTAGTGTCAATGATGTCCATGACTGGTGCCGCTCCAGCGGAATTGACAAAGATCCAGATAGCCCAGTTCTTGATGCGTCACACACCTACTTCGGAAAGACAGCGGGGATCCCACCTCTTTAGAGTAGAATTTAACAACTTGTATCGAGGCCGTAAGACAAATACAAATTATATTGAGAAAAAATATGAAAGATTATTCATCAATAATGAACTGAACAGTCAAGGCAGACGAGGTACGAGGTGGTCTTCCGGTGGGTGCCTCATGAATCCTCGACGCTGCACCTGAAACTGTTGTGGTTGGTTGAGACCTGGGTTTCTTCGCCTTCGCCTTCGGTTTTGTCTTCTTCGCCTTCGTTTTAGACTGTTTAGAGCAGCTTCGTTTGGCTTTTGCTGTTGTTTTGATCCTGTTTTTAAGCTTTTCAAGTGGATCATGGCTCATGACACTTCGGTTGAATTTGCGCAGTGCTGCAGTTAGGTGAGCACAAACCAGGAATTTTCGAAGTACCTACATCCGCATGTATAGCTGTCGAGGTCTACCCACCAACCTTGGTGGGGCATCCCCATCACGTGAGCACGACGAAGAGACCACTTAGTCGCCAACTCATACAGATCTTTCTGCTTTCGGACAGCTTCTTCTTCTTCTTCGTCATTGAGCTCGTGTGCGTTCTCGACAAGCGTATCCTCTTCGTCGGAGGAGTCAGATTGGTCGCTGCTGGAATCGCGAGACGCGTCTCCACCTGAGGTTAGTGCCAGAAACATGTTCTGTGCTCTCGAATATGAAGCATTTCCGATTGAAATCGGTTGCGGTTCCATGTCGAAAGCAGATCGAAACTCATCCTCTTCAGCATCGTGATTGTTGTTGACGTCGCGTGAAATCTCTAAAACTCTTACGAGTGCGGCGTCAGGAGTTGTTTCAAATTGAACTCGACTAGCTTCGAGCAGCCCTGCTGCAGCTTTGACAATTTCACTGGTTGGTTTAGCCCGGTAATCCGATGCAACTGGATTTAGCGATCTAATGGTCTCAGCAAAATCACAAAGCTTCAAGAGAAGCCTTCTCATGTGGTGGCGGCGTCTTTGGAGGAACAATTTCAATGGCCCATTCAAAATCTCACAAGGATTGTTTGTAGTAGCGAATCCGGGTGGGTTGTGATAGGATTGCCACTGCCAATAGCGACCCTGTAGCCACTGGGCTTCGAAGTAGTCTGCGAAGGCCGCAAGATGATGGTTTTGTCGCCATTTTGCCAACTCTCGATCTCGGATTGTGTCAAATTCTTCCACGCTGTTTGAATAGTGCATTTCAACAATCGACGCCATGATCAACAGTCGGTCCTTAGTAGGAAGGTGTTGGACGCGTTTCCTGACATCGTAGAGTACATGAAAGAAACACCTGAGCATCTTGGCGCCTGAAAATTCAGGTATCGACGCGAACGAGATGTATTGTGCATCTTCCGCATCACCCATAACGGAATCAACTTTGATCGTAGCTCCGCGTATGTCACGCACTAATTCCATGAAACTCCGAAAACATTCTGCATATTCGTATGATGTCCGCCGGCTAACAACCAAAAATGCTCCTACTTGATACGCCCTGGACTTGTCAGTAAACCCGCATGTTATAACGGGATACCCAATGTCGCTCAGCTTGAAGGTAGCATCAGCATGAAATTGGCAGTACGCGTCCGTAGATGAGAAGCGAAAACATCCATCGACCATAGGTATGGACGAAACCCCAACGATAAACGGGTTTTTATCAGACCCGTTTCCAACGTATCCGTAGCCATCTCTATCAAGCTTCGATCCAAACAAAAATGCTGCATCGACATCCATTCCAGGGCGGTAACATCGAAGCCTCATTAGTTGCTGGACAGAACTTCTGGAATTTTTAGAGCCTTGATCACGTCTGATACGTTTGAGTGCGTTGTGTATTTGCTTCAAGGTGGGTAGCACACGGGTGGAGCCAGGTGCAGATGTGCTGTGCTGCTTTTTCCAATTCACGAGCATGAGGCGAGGCGGAATTCCAATTTCCTCTTGCTGCGATAAAAACACCTTCATTGCTGCCGTGATGCGCGCGGGATGATCAGTACCACAAGGGACTACACCACGGATGTGTCCGTGCGTATTCACCCATATAGTCCACGTGCCCTGGCCTGAGCAATTAATACTTTCCAGGTAATCTGGCAGGTCCCTAAGTCACTGCATGTTTTGCTTGTGCATTTAAGTCGGCGCTCTGTCATTGTATGGTGCCCACCACACACTCGGCAGATGTCGAAATCACGCTTGAGGAATACAGCAGAGCAACACATCGATTCGATTCGAAAGTCATCGTATTTTTCTGCCGAGTCTTGTACCGAGAGCTGGCGCCATGGCTCCATTGCCCGGGTTGGTCTCCCTCTTCTTCTTTTTTGTCTGATGGCTCAGTTTGGTTACTTTCACAGCTCTAGCTACATAACGGTTGAAAAACTATACATAGGCTGGTACTGCAAAGGATCAATATAGCGCTTAGCTTGGTCGCGTTGTTCGAAGCGCTGTTTGTCTGTTAGCGGAATTATCTTGCTAAGCATAATTCATCCAGTCCGCCAGTATATTCAAAACCCTCTGGTATAGTTCATCCTCGTTCTGCAGGGAGCGTATGGTACGACCCCACATGGTATACAACTAAACCAAGTTTGTATGTTTTGGACAGAAAAGCTGTATATTTTGACACCCTCCTCTCATCAAGCTGGCAAGGTTCTGCCTCCCTGCACACAAGCAGTGTACAGTAGAAGTACGGTAGAGTGCACATCAGTTGCCGGTCGACTGACAGCCGCTCGACACTACGGAGCTATGGCTAGACCACCACCAGCTGTGTGACGGTCATGACTGTGCTGACCCCGCGAGCGAGCGCGGGTAGGACCTCAACCGCGGTAATCACGGGCCCAACAGCATGTCGGCACAGCAGCCAGGCCTCGACTGCTGCGCCTGATTGGGCCTGATCCACGCGACGTCCGAGTCGGACTGGTTGCATTCTCAAATCTACTCCTCAGAGCCAGCGCTCTCACATCCATCTCATCGGACCAAGTCTCCGCTACACATCCCCCACTTCCAACAATGTTCGGCTTCAGCACCAGTAGCAAGTTCTCCACGCTGTGCCTCGCCGTCGCTGTCCTGTCGAGCGGTGTGCGCGCTGAACAAGAGGTGGCCGAGACATTCGGCTTGCTGGGCCTCCACCACGGGGTCTACGGTTCGCCAGTCGTCGGTTATGGTGTGCCCCGCTACGGCTATGATGTGGGGCCCGCTGTGAGTGTCGGCGTGCCTGGCCTCGCAAGTGTTGGCGTCGGTTTGGGCTATGGCGGTGTGGGCGTGGGGGCCAACGTGCTGGGCCTCGGTGCGCACGTCGGCGTCGGTGTCGGTGTTCCAGGCATTGGCTACGGTGCACCTGTCTACGGCGCCCCCGCCGCAGGTGTCTACAACGCCCCCAGGCCTGCTGTCTACAATGCGCCCGGGGCCGCTGTCTACAACGCCCCCGCTACTGGCGGCTACTGTAATGGGCTTACTTAGCCCAATACTTTAGCTTACACGTGAGCGCACGTGTATGAGGAAGCGTAAGGTGTATTTAACTTAGATTAAGTATACTTGTATCCACAAGTATAATTAGATCTAAATAAAGGTACAAATAGTAGCTTTTGCGGTAAAATGAGAACTGAATTGTTTGTTAACTGTGACTTTCCTCCTAAAACTGATATCTATAAAGAGGGGTTCTGCCAACGAGTGTTGGCAGAAACCCTGACCTAATGCTTGAGTATTACTGGTACAAAGACCCTGCTTCCTGACCAATAGGACTGCTTCCTAATATGAATGGTGACCACACTGCGATGTGGCCCACCTGAATGTATCCACTTAGTGCGTGTTGCACTAAGGTGAGGTTAGCCGAATGTGTAGCCCCGCTACACCATCCCCCCGTTAGGACTTGATGTGCCGGTCTCGACACATCAATCCAAAGTCTTCTTCGGAGAGAACATCGTGCTCATTTCGAAATGAGCACGCCAACGACACAGACTTCCGACGAGCTTGCTGCACCAGCAGCAAGCAACACAGTCGTCGCCAACACAGCGACGACTGCCACATCTTCAGCCTCTTCGGCGTCCGTCGTCACTTCCACGGTGACGACGTCAAGCTCCCCCAAGAGCACGATCTCTGTTGGGGAGTATCACAAGACTCGCGCTCGTGGCAAAGTCACCTATACCAGCGAAGCCCTCTTTAAAGGCATCGAGGACTTGAATGTCGACAAGGATGTCGACATGGAGGAGGGCGAGGAGAAGCAAGACTCCTCGTCCACAGGACGCAGTAAACTAGCGTGGGGACTCGTCGTCCTCGCGAGGACGACTCGGGCGCTTCGAGTTCCAAGCGCTCGCGTAGCGGCAGCGATAGGCCGCTCGCAGATGCTGGGGCGTTGTCTACGCCGCGGGGTGGAGACGATGACGACTCCACTCCGTCCGCGACTGTGACGTCGCGCGCTAAGCCGGCGCGCGACCCGTGGATGCCGTCTCCGAGCGAGATCCAATCTCGCTACGGCAGTACCACGCCGGTCAGCAGGTACGCGCTGTACTCCTGCAGCGCCATCGTTGATGACGATGTCACCAAGGAGCTCGACTTTGATCCGGCGACGGATCAAAGACGTGATTATTACATCGGGCTCTTCCATGAGCTCCGATTCTACGGGAACAAGAAGACTTCCCGTAAGAACAAGGTGACAGAGTGGGAGGCACTCTGTCAAAGCTGGGGGATGTTCGTTGAGAACTTCAACAAGAATCCCTCAGGCTACCGTGAGCGAGTCCGCTCTGCGGGTGAGCGCTACGAGCGCTTCTCGAAGCGGCCCAAGATTTTGCGGCTGCACGAAGGTGCAGTCGAGGCGGGGATTCCGTGCGCAGTGCCGTCTGGCATTGCGTGCGCGCAATGCCGACCCGGGGCAGTGCGGCTTTCCGAACGGGACCTTAACGGGTACACTGGTATTAGTGTGCCTGTGGAGTTGAAGACACTGCGTGAGAAGTTAATCACGCAGTTGTCGTCTGAGAGTGCTGAGGGTGAGCGCAACACTCAGCCGAGGGCTGTAGGCGACTACAGCTCTCGCTCAAGTTTTACGCCCTTCGGCGGAGCTGCTGGTGGCGGGCTTCGTACTCCGTCACCATTTCCGGAACGTCGCTCATCAGGACGTTCCGCGGCTCCCACGTATCGTGGTCAGGAGAGTATCCTAACCAACGACTACGAAAATGAACCGGACCTTGGGTCCGGATCTGATGATCAACGATTCGCTGGACAATCCAGCGAGTTTCCCCGCGTGCATCTCGCAACGGGGGCGGCGGTGGTGGAAAGACGCCACGGGCCGTCGCCGGGCGAGGTCTGGGATCGTTTGGAAGCTGTGGAGTGCCTCCAGACGGCTGAGCTCGCCGAGATACGGCAGGAGCTAAAGCTCTTGAAGGCCCGGATCGGTCAGGCCGGGCAGACCGCTTCGAACGTCCAAGTGACCTTGGGGACGCTCGTTGCTCGCCTGACGGATCGCGTCTCCGCGCTCGAGGCGAGGATCGCGCCGAGTCACTGGGAGTAGGTGACTCGTGTTGCGAGTACGGCTTCAGCCGCCCAACGTAAAAGGTTGGGTGGAGGCGCATGCTGGACGGTATGTCTAGCGTGCACGCGTTCCCATGCTTCGCCAACACGGTGAATGGCCCGATGAAGCGCGGGGCAAGCTTGCTTGCTCCGAAGTCGGAAACTGCATGTTTAGCTAGGTTCTGTGTAGCTAATAGAACTAATGAACCCACTTTGAATTCATTTGAGTTTCCTCTGCCATTGTTGTCTGCATTCAACTTCTGTCGATCGACAGAAGCTGCAATAGCATCTTGTACAAACCGTATTACGGCTTGGCGGCGCTGGACAAAGTCCATTGCCTTCGAGTTGAACTCCTTGTTCAACCCGTTATCCTTGTTCACAACAGGCCCAGCCTGTGTGTGGTTGTTGTTGTTTAGAGTGTCTACGCCCGGCGTAGGCACTGAACCCTTGTCGATCGGACTGCGCGCAGACCGTGCGCGTGTCGACACAGCTGATATGTTGCTCGTATCAGCGTGTTCATTCGGTTTTGAAACCGGATACCCTCCCCCACTTAAGGAAGGAGCTACCGCACCGAGTACGCTCGGTACGCGTGGATGCCTCATGGCGTTCACGTAAAACGGTGTATGTCCTGTGGAGACATGCACCGAGTTGTTGATGGCAAACTCTGCCATCGGCAAGCAGCAGTATGGGCGTAGCTCTTCAGAGCGTCAACCAAGACTCGGTTGACGCGCTCGGTTTGTCCGTCGGTCTGTGGATGATCCGCAGTCGACATGGACAGCTGCGTGCCAAGAAGTTCAAACGCTTCTTGCCAGAAACGCGCTGTGAAGCGCGGATCACGATCAGACACAATGTCGATCGGCATGCCATGGTGTCTAAACACCAAGTCAACAAACAGACGTGCCGTCTGCTTGGCTGTCACTTCGGCTGGTACTGCAGCAAGATGCACCATCTTACTGAATCGGTCGACAAAGACCACAATACCAGTCCTCCGCTTGTTATCAGGCGGAAGACCAAACACAAAGTCCATTGAAATGGACTGCCAACACTCCGACGGAGTTGGTAGTGACTGAAGTGGAGCCTGCGAGAAGGCTGCAGGCTTCACGCGCTGGCAAACCTCGCAAGCACGAACGTACTTGCGTACCCACTTGTACTGGTGACTCCAATAGAAGTCACGCGTGAGAAGCAAGTATGTCTTCTCACGACCCTGATGTCCCGATGTCGGGGCATCGTGATACTCGTAAGTGATCCTGAGCTTCAGCTCATGATCATCCGGCACGACAATGCGATCAGCGTTGTCGTCGACTGCGCTGTAAAGCAACAGTCCATTGTGTACACGATAGCGGTGTACACGTGCACGGAGATGTTTCGCCAACTTCTGACGGGACTTGTCAGAAGGCGATTCCCGCACTTGCCCAGCCTTGCGACGACTCTCAAAGAAGTCGTCGATCGCTTTGACTTGCTCTCGCGGCAGTGGACACTGCCGCGTCACGCAATACTTCGTTCCCGGCACGAGATCAATCTCGTGCTGAACACCCTTGTCCTGCGGCAACTCCGCAGGGATATCGTCCGGGAGTACGTCTCTGTACTCACGCAAAACCTCGTAGAAGGGGCTCGACTTCAGCGAGTCCCAGCTCTGCTCGTCGAAGCGTTATTTCTTCGACGAGCTGCTTCAACTCTTCCGCTTCACACATCATCCTCTCGACATCCGAGAGGATGCAAATCTGCTCGATGCGTCCATCGTGCAGGTCGCGGGCGAAGCGCCTCCAGCTCGTGACTGGAAGCGAAGTCAACTCCGACGCCAATGTCGGAGGGTTCTCCAACTTCATCTTCTTATACTGGAGACCAGTATTCGTACGCGTCAAGACACTCAGTATCTCGACGGTCGTCTCCAATTCCTGTGTCTGCCCGGCAGACACTGCGAGTAGCGCCTCGGTCCCTGACCGAGACTTGCGCAGCTTTGCTCGCTTGCGCCGTTCGCTTCTTGTGCGGAACCCGGTTCCGCGCGTCTTGTTTTGTCCGGGCCCGGCCGCGGACAGATCTTCCTTTTGATTGCCGGCGGGTTCAACCCGCGGGCACACGCAATCAAGCCCGGCTTGATCGCGTATCGCTTCTTCGTGCAGCCCGGCTGCACGTGAGCACGCAATGCGTTTCTTGTTGTCGCCGGCGGGTTCTTCCCGCGGGCGCACGCAATCAAGCCCTGCTTGATCGCGTACCGCTTCGTCGTGCAGCCCGGCTGCACGCGAGCACGCAAGCATTTCCGGTGCGGGACGTTTGCAACCGTCCGCACTGCCTGCAGCGTCGGCTCCCAGAGCCGGTGCGCTTTCTTTACCTCGACGCCTGGCGGCGGAGCGTCTTTCGACGTTTGGGCCAATCGCATCAGCTCCCTGAGCTGACGCGTCGGAGTCACTGTCCTTATTAGTGACTGGCTCCTCTTGTTGAACTTGTGTGTCGACACTAATAGTCGACACGACCGCGTCACTCTTGACGCTTCGAGAACCTCTCGAATCCGATCGAATCTGAGTCTTCTGATTCGGCTCACATTTTCTCCCGACGATTCTTTCAGTCGTCGGTGTCCGCGCGGGGTGACCGGAGACAGCCGCGCGTCGCGCTGCCTCTCCTGGTGGGTCGCGTGCACCGCAAGGTGCACGTGCTGCGCTGACAAGGCCATCGCTCACTGTCGCGCTGCTACTCCCGAAGTGCATAATCGTGCGCTTCGTCCAGTCGATCACCGGATCATGCCGTGCAAGCCACGGCATGCCCAACACCATGTCGAACTTATCGTCTAAGTCAAGCACGATAAGCTCGTCCACGAACTTCTTCTCCCGATACGAGAAGCGTACGCGTACGACACGCTTCTCGGTTCTGACAACGACACCCGTTGCCAGTCTTACTTCCAATAAACTTCGAGGTAGTTCCACTTCCTCGAAGTCAAGCCTCGCTAGGCTCTGCAGTCGAACAAAGTTGTTCGACGCACCACAATCCACCAACGCACGAAGAGACTTCTCTCTCTTCGAGTTAACCTTCAGGATGACAAGGTTCGGCTTGTCATCCTGCTTCTTACAGTGAGAGTGACTCTCACTGGGGGCTGCAGTCTTTAATACGGCGTGTCCAATATCGACACGCTCGACTGCATCACCAGCAGGGCGCCCCGCGCCTGCTGGTTGTTCTAGTTTTTTTATTGCCCGTGGCGATACCCGGTATCGTCACGCCGGCCCTTGGCCGCCAGCACAGGCGCTGTGCATTCACGGGCGTAGTGACCGTTGTTTCCACACCGGAAACAGCGGACATTCGTTGGTCACGACGCTGCTGAGACCCAGCAGCCGTCGCACTCGAGAGGTCCATTGGTTCGGGACCTCCCGTCGGCTTTACCATCGGTCGCGGCATTGGCCGCGGGACGTTCACATGGAGCTTAGCCTGTCGCAGGCCAAACTCTTCTTGCATCGCAAGGGTAATCGCAGACTCGAGAGTACTTGGGTACTCTCGGACGAGATAGGTCTTCACAGGCCCATCTTTCAGGCCCTTCATGAACGTGACGACCTTTGTCGCCTCGTCTATCGGGTTGGTCACGATGTTCGAGACCAAGTACCGCGCCCTTTGAGCGTAAGCATGCACGTCATGCTTGCCCTGTTGCAGCTCGAGGAACTCAGCCCTTGATCTGACCTCATTCTGCGGGGGCTCAAACGCTTGTATGAGCTCCTCCTTGAAAACCTCGTACGTCCTAAAGCACGTAGGGTCAGTGAGTCGGCGTCCGTGCGCCCAACTCGGGTACTCTCGGACGAGATAGGTCTTCACAGGCCCATCTTTCAGGCCCTTCATGAACGTGACGACCTTTGTCGCCTCGTCTATCGGGTTGGTCACGATGTTCGAGACCAAGTACCGCGCCCTTTGAGCGTAAGCATGCACGTCATGCTTGCCCTGTTGCAGCTCGAGGAACTCAGCCCTTGATCTGACCTCATTCTGCGGGGGCTCAAACGCTTGTATGAGCTCCTCCTTGAAAACCTCGTACGTCCTAAAGCACGTAGGGTCAGTGAGTCGGCGTCCGTGCGCCCAACTCCTTGCTCGTCCGCCAAGGCATGACATGGCGAACGCAACCTTCGACAACGGGTCGACGATACGTCGAGCCGTAATGGCAGTGTCGACTTCGACAAGCCAACGGAGGAGAGGCTCGCCCTCTCTTCCAACGTAGCTGTTTACGTGGAGTTTCAATGACTCCACGCGCGGTGTGGACGGAGTCGACACCGTAGCGCGAGCAGCGGTCTCGCGCTGTTCCTTCATGATGAAGCCTAGAGCAACACCGTGTTGCTCTGTCGGCGATAGCGTGCGCAGCATCGTTGCTAAGGCCGCTTCTCCAATGACCGTCGACAGTCGTTGGAGCGCCTCCCATTCTGGTTCCGCCAGGTGGAGACAGTCTTCGCGTGCAACATGCGTTGCACCCGTGTTTGGGTTACCAGTGGACATACTCGCGTCCACAGGCAGGTCCTCGGCCCCCGTATCGAACTTCATTCAATACGTAATTAGTCGGTCGTTGGACGGACTACGAAGTGCTACCAGGTGTAATGGGCTTACTTAGCCCAATACTTTAGCTTACACGTGAGCGCACGTGTATAAGGAAGCGTAAGGTGTATTTAACTTAGATTAAGTATACTTGTATCCACAAGTATAATTAGATCTAAATAAAGGTACAAATAGTAGCTTTTGCGGTAAAATGAGAACTGAATTGTTTGTTAACTGTGGCTTTCCTCCTAAAACTGATATCTATAAAGAGGGGTTCTGCCAACGAGTGGTTGGCAGAAACCCTGACCTAATGCTTGAGTATTACTGGTAGAAAGACCCTGCTTTCTGACCAATAGGACTGCTTCCTAATATGAATGGTGACCACACTGCGATGTGGCCCACCTGAATGTACATGTATCCACTTAGTGCGTGTTGCACTAAGGTGAGGTTAGCCGAATGTGTAGCCCCGCTACAGCTACAACAATGTCGCCACTGCCGGTGCAAACAGCGCTCCTTCTCCTGCCGTGAATGCCGCGCCCTCTTCTACCGCAAATGTGAATGCGAATGCGAATGCCGCCACGCAGGTCGACTCGACCAAGACAGACACAGTCCCAAACGCAGGCGGTCCCTCGAACGCGAACGCAGCGGCCCAGACGGGTGTTGCGTCGGCGACTGCCAGCGCGAGTGCCACTACCAGCGCGTCCGCGAAAGCCACTGCGAGGGCCAGCCCCGGTTCGACTGTGTTGAAGTAGCCTCTTTAACCTCTGGTACACTGTACCTCAAAGCTGATAGCAAGCGTGGTGCTAAAGAGAAGCCCCAGCCTCTGAGCCCGCGCGAGCGACGTCGGCAAGAAGCCAAGACCAAAGCGTTCTTGATGAAAACGATGGACAACACTCACGTCCGAGTGGTGAAGAATCTCACGACATCCTACGAGATCTTCCAGTTCATATGCCAGAAGTATGAGGGTGCCTCATTCCACGGCGACCCCTACTTCATCCAGCACTACTTGATGGAAATCAGGTACGAGGAGGGCTCCGATCTGACTGAGTTCTTCTTGAAGCTGGAGAATGCGATGGAAGCCGCGCAAGACGCCACCGACACGGTGATGGCAGAGTCGCAAAAGTCGATCTACCTGTTTCACTCCATGCCCAAGTCGTGGAAGAACGACCTCCGCATCCGGAAGGGTCGACGGAAGTATATCCCATACGAAGACTTGAAGCAGAGTATCGAGGGCAAGGTCCGTGATATGCAAGCTCAAGAACGGTACACGCTGGCTAAAGGAACACCTGAGACCAGCTCTATCAAGAACGAGCGTGCACTAGTCGCTACAGGACCACCGGCTCCCCAAGACCAAGATCGCAACGGTAACAACAGTTGCTCCTACTGTGACCGTCCACGCCACAACATTCGTCAATGCCGCGGACTGCAAAAGGACCTGCGAGATGGGCGAGTGAAGGCTGGCACCGTGCTGCCTGCGAACTTCGCTTTCAAAGGCAACTCGAAGCGCGACCACCCGTATCGCAACTCCAAGAACTGGAACCAGAACCAAGGGCGCAACAACAGCAACAACAACAGCAATGGCGGCAAAAGTCGCCACGACAAGAACTCCGGTAGCCGCAAGCACAAGAATGATGGCAGCGGTGGCAAAAACCGCAACTCTGTTCAAGGCCAGAACCGTTCACTGGACTCTGACTCAGATGACGATGACGACGATGGTGCCAAGCGAAAAGTGTTCCGCCAGCAGCGTCGCGATACTGGTCTCATTGCTGTCGCTACGACGATCAACCCTCCTATCAGCCTGACAGCCCAAGCCAATGTTCAGCTCGAACCCACCTGGACTATTGACTCTGGATGCACGCGCCACGTGACGCATGAATCCCAGTGGTTCGCCGACATCGCAACGAGTGGTGGCTCCATCACGGTTGGCGGCAACAACCAGATTCCAATCGAAGGAATTGGACGAGTTGAGCTGGCAGTCGTCGACTCCAAAGGCAACTCGAAGACGCTTACCCTTCATGGCGTCCTGTACGCTCCGCAGTTGCAGTTCAACCTGCTGTCGGTCCCAGCGGCTGTGAAGCACGACTACCGTTTCAACTTTGATCGCAAGCACTGTGCTATGCAGACTGACCAGTGCTTCAAGCTCAAGGCACTCATGGCGACCAACACGGACCTGTATCAGTTTCAGGCCCAGCCAAAGACCACTGTCACGGTCCTCATGGCCAAAGGTAAGCAAAGATCTCTTCTGCTTTTGCACAAACGTCTTGGACATCCTAACGCTCGCATCTTGCATGATCTATCTAGGAGCCAAGCCATTGATGGACTCGATGATGCTGCGTCTGTAGATTCTACAGCTCAGTTCTTCTGTGTAACCTGCACGTTAGCGAAGTCACACCGCGCCCCATTCTATTCTAATAGAGTTGTTGAACGTGCTGCATCTCCTTTGGAAAAAGTGCACTCAGATATCTGTGGTCCGTTGCCTGTGCCTATTCTCACTGGCTGTCGCTATTTTCTAATCTTTATCGATGACTTTTCTCGATTCATGTTCACTTACCCTATCAAGAACCGTAGTGAGCTGTATGACTGCTACGAAGACTTTAGGAGAAAAGCCTTGAATATTTTCAGGCGGGACATCCACGCCCTACAACACACTCGGGTTCTTATTGAAGACCATGACATTCAACGGCTCCAAGCAGACAATGCGAAAGAGTACGAAAAGCTTGGTCGTCTGATCTTCAAGAAGTACGGTACTCATGCACAGTTTACCAATGCGTACACACCTCAGCAGAACGGTGTAGCTGAACGCCGCATGCGTACAATCATGGAACGAGTGCGAGCACTCCTACTTGACGGAAAACTTCCGAAACAACTATGGGCTGAATGTGTGTGTCATGTTACCACACTGATCAACATGACGCCCAGCTCCAAAACGGATGACCGAACCCCGTATGAGCTTTGGTACCGTCGTATCCCATCCATGACCTACATGAAGGTATTCGGATGTAGTGCATACGTGCATATCACGGAGCAGTATCGTGACAAGCTTGACGCTCGAGCACGACTGTGCATGTATCTTGGCATACCAGACCACAAGAAAGGGTATCGCCTGATGGACATCAACACACACGCTATTGTCTATAGTCGTGATGGCGTGTTTAAAGAGGATGAGTTCCCCCCCTCTGGCGGACTTGACGCTCAACCCTGAGCACAGTCCAGCTTTGCAAAAGGACCAACGTGCCACCATACCGGGTCCCACATCTGCAACGAATACTCCTGCAGAACCTGTACCTGCAACGGCTCCTACTGCAGATCCGGCGCCCACAATGACTCCTCCTGCTGACGCTGATACACCTACTGTGGCCATTCCTCACACCCTACAATCGCGCAGGGAGGCTCTTTATCGGGATGAAACACATTACTCCTTTCGGACAGAGACCAAGTCCGAATCTTCCTTACCACCGGCTCGTAAGCGGTCTCGTCTCACAAAAGACAACGAGGAAGTCAACCTCAACTCTGAGGAAGATCAGCAGGAACAGGAGCAGCGTAGACAGCTACTGTACACATTACTAGCTATTCGGTATGTGACAGAGCCACCTACGTATCGAGTGGCAATGCAGACCACTCATGCTAAGCGGTGGCGTAAAGCAGCCAAATCAGAATATAAATCCCTAATGGAGAACAACACTTGGGTGCTAGTACCCCGCCCGAAAGGGCGGAAGATTCTCACAAGCCGATGGGTCTTTGTTGTAAAGTATACCGGCACCGGTGAAATTGACCGCTTCAAAGCGCGTCTTGTTATCAAAGGTTTCCTTCAGGAATATGGCATTGACTATAACGAGATATTTTCTCCTGTTATCAGAATGGAAGTACTCGGACTCCTCCTCACTATTGCAGCCCTGCTAGATCTCGAAATCCATCAGATGGACGTAAAACCGGCATTCCTCAATGGCTTTCTCGAGAAGGAAATCTACATGGCTCAACCGGAAGGTTTTCAGGTCCCGGGCAAGGAGCACCTAGTGTGTAAACTCCTGAAAAGTCTGTACGGGTTGAAACAAGCTCCCCGTGTCTGGTTCAAAACGTTATCTGCCTTCCTAGAGAGTCTGGGGTTCCACAAACTCATTAAGGACAGCTGTGTATTTAAACGTACAGTTAACGGTGTGACTTGCTACATCGCAGTCTATGTGGACGACCTTTTGATTATTGCACCTACACCAGCCCTCGTGGAAGAACTGAAATCCGCCCTGAAAAAGCGATTCTCCATGACAGATTTAGGGGAGGTGAAGTACCTACTCGGCTGGTCTATTCAACGTGACCGTAAGAACCGAACGATATTTATCCACCAGCATAAGTACGCTACGAAGGTCCTTGACCGATTCAGCGACTACATTCCGTATCCTATTGCAACTCCAGCAGAACGGAACGCTAAACTCTCCATTGTAAGCCAGTCTAGCTGTGTAGCCGAAAAAGATGCGATGAAAGATATTCCGTATCGCGAAGCAGTTCGTAGTATCATATATCTCATGGTAGGCACTCGACCTGATATGGCATTCTACTTGCGCGAAGTCAGCCAGTTCCTAGCCAATCCAGGAATGGAGCACTGGAAAGCTGTCGTCAGAGGTCTCAAGTACTTATCTGGTACAAAAGACTATGGCCTTCTTCGTGGCGGGTCACTCGATATGACACCAGAGAACCTAGCCGACAACAAAACAGCATTCAGTGACTCTGACTATGCAAACTGCCCTGACACGAGACGTTCTGTGGGCGGTTATGTTACAATGCTAGCCGGTAGTCCAATCTCATGGCTCTCGCGTAAGCACCACACAGTAGTATTGTCCACAACCGAGGCCGAGTACATTGCCTTATGCCACTGCATGCAAGAGATGATATTCCTCAAACTCCTCCTTCAAGAACTTGGTTTTGTTACGACACGAGCCAACGTTATTCATGAGGACAATCAGAGCTGTATTAAAATCTGCTACAACCCCGAACTTCACGGAAGATCAAAGCACATACACGTACGGTACTGCTTTGTGCAAGAGAAAGTTGAGCGACACGAATTCACCGTCACTTATTGTAATACGAAAAAGATGGTGGCTGACATCTTTACAAATGCTTTAGACAAGCACCAGTTCAGAGAACTAAGGGCCAAGCTCAGGTTACAACCCCTGGATGCTAGATCCGGCTAGTCAGTATAATAAGACGACATTATTATAACTGCATGAAGCGTGCCTATCTATTGCGTTCTTTTAGGTTTTTTTTTCCCACTGGGTTTTTTTTTTTTGTTCGCACAAGGTTTTCCCTCGTTGAGGTTTTTCCTGGTCAAGTACCAAATTATCTAGGCGCACGATTTAATACGTTAAAGTCCATGCACAGAAACCTTTTTATTTCTTTTTTTTTGCTGGGAAAGTCCATTGTCAGTAAGGCAAACCCGCGGAAATCCTACGAACTCCTATCGCCACCTTCTAGCTGAAGATGACGAAAGGACGGACGAAAGCGTAGACGTTGATCCAATCTTCTGCAGACGCAATTGGCTTACCTTCTTGAAGATCATAGATCAGCCGTGTCTTGCCTTGAACGGTCAGCACAAATCCATGGCCGACGAAGCTGTGGTTGTAGGCTGCGACGATGTAGATCCCGTCGGCGAGCTTAATTTCCGCCAACATGCGTGCCCCACGACGACCTGGAACCACGTAGTTGTAACACGCGATCGCGTTGTAGATGAAGTCGCGGCCGGCATCTCGAAGTCGACGTACAAAACGGAGGACGACCTTCCACGTTGTACCCTTGGACAGATCACGCTGGTAGAGTGCCAACTTATCGTGGACAAACTGGTCAATGTCTTGTTGCGTGATGACATCCGGACGGCCTCCGAGCTCCGCTGCTCGCTTGAGCGCGTTGAAGATGCAGAGACCCTCCGTGTCCGCCCCGAGCAAGCCGATGCCGATATTATCCTCCCTCCAGAAAGCTTCAAACTCCTCGACATCGGATGATTTCCAGCGATCTACGATACCCATTTCCTCCACGAAGTCATCCTCAGCCAGCTTAGCGTGCGGCTCCCACGTGCGGAGATAGAATTTCTTGCAGATGCGATCAGGATGATCCCAGAGTACACGGTACTCCAGCCCTAGCGGCGTCAGCCGCCGATCATTGATAAAAGCAACTTTCCACGTCTCAGTGGTGGTTGCATAGTCCGCATCCACAGTGAGATCACTCTCCTTGTAGTACTCGTCATAGATGTTATAGAACATTTGGTCGGTGCAAGTAGACTTGCGGACTGTGCGAGTAGTCTTTTGGGTTGTCACAGTAGTCGCCTGGTTGGTGTCAGTGGCCTGTCCTGTGGCAGTAGTCGCCTGGATGGTGTCAGTAGCCTTGGCGGCTGTGGCAGTAGTCGTATGGTCGGTGAAATTAGCCGTTTTAGCCACTACAATGGCGTCCCGAACGGTTTCCGGGCATAGATCATCATCTACAGCGACTGGTCTGTCACTCTTGCAGTTTGAGCAAGTTGGCGAAGGCTCACAGTTCATGAACGTGCAGATACCGCACAGCCAATCCGGTGGATCAGGCACTGCCAGGGTTGGTCTGGTCGGTGGTATCACTGTGGCCGGTGGCACCAGTCTTATCAGTGTCACTAACGACGGCACACACTTCAGTGACATCACTGGACGGCTGCAGCGGCACCATACCCTGCTGCGCCTCCACCGCGGCCGTACCCTCAGACCTTCCTTGAGACGACAGGACAGCTGTAGAAGCATCCTTAGCGCGGCGAGCCACCCTGGCCTTCTTCATGTTGCGCGACTTGGCTGCAGGTCGATTCTTGCGTTTTTTCTTGATCTTGACGAGCTGTTGAGCCGCCGGTCGGCCCTATAGCACAGTACACTTGTTAATACCAGTCACCCACACCCTCACCATGGCGTGCCCAGCGTGACGCGTCTTCACAGGCAGCAGAACTGCACGCACAAGGCACGTCAGCAAACGCGGGCGTCCGTAGTAGGGTATTGATGACTGAAGAGTCGGCTCCGTCTGGTTTTGGTGACCTGTGAAAATGCATGATATCGGCCTCAGAAATGAGATCGAAAGAGGCAGGGAGGCTGTTGAAGTAGCCTCTTTAACCTCTGGTACACTGTACCTCAAAGCTGATAGCCAGTCATCTTAGACCCTCCTATAGCTGTCATTCTCATATTTAGTATGGTATACAGTTATACACAGTAATATGCTCTGCACCAGCCATCTACTACCTTCTGGCTGGTGCTCTCCTCGCTAATACACTCACTTCGTCTTTTAACACCGCTCGACAGGACGGCGACGGCGAGGCACAGCGTGGAGAACTTGCTACTGGTGCTGAAGCCGAACATTGTTGGAAGTATGTATCGGAGACTTGGTCCGATGAGATGGATGTGAGAGCGCTGGCTCTGAGGAGTAGATTTGAGAATGCAACCTGTCAGACTCGGACGTCGCGTGGATCAGGCCCAAGCAGGCGCAGCACTCGAGGCCTGGCTGCTGGGCCGACATGCTGTTGGGCCCGTGATTACCGCGGTTGAGGTCCTACCCGCGCTCGCTCGCGGGGTCAGCAGTCATGACCGTCACACAGCTGGTGGTGGTCTAGCCATAGCTCCGTAGTGTCGAGCGGCTGTCAGTCGACCGGCAACTGATGTGCACTCTACCGTGCTTCTACTGTACACTGCTTGTGTGCAGGGAGGCAGAACCTTGCCAGCTTGATGAAGCACAGATGGCTTGCACGAGAATGTAGTACCTGTTTTCCTCGATTTCGTATCCTTGAATTAATGCTACATTTAGTATGATCCTGGTTGAAGTTGCGACAAATAGGATTTGATATAACCACTTACCAAAAATGTGCATTTACATTGATGAAACAAATACGGACATGAAAACAATTCGCATCAACATTGGTGAAACAAATACGAATTCAAGTAACAATCAGAATGCGGATCTCAGATTAACTACGCTAAATTTCCTTCACAAAAACCCACAACACCGAAAACATCGACCACACCGTACGAACGAGTGAGGAGCACACGTTCGATAAGTCAATGACCGACTAACCCCCTCGCCTGCACAGAAGTCAGCTTGGTCTGAGCGCTCACACCACCGCACGAAGCTTGCGGTAAGCCTTCTGTGATGCAGCGTTCGCCGGGCTGGTTCCAGTCGAACCGGGGCTGGCCCTTTTCGCGGACGCGCTGGTAGTGGCACTCGCGCTGGCAGTCGCCGACGCAACACCCGTCTGGGCCGCTGCGTTCGCGTTCGAGGGACCGCCTGCGTTTGTGACTGTGCCTGTCTTGGTCGAGTCGATCTGCGTGGCGGCATTCACGGCAGGAGAAGGAGCGCTGTTTGCACCGGCAGTGGTGACGTTGTTGTAGCCACGCTGCATCGCAGAAGGCTTACCGCAAGCTTCGTTCGGTGGTGTGAGCGCTCAGACCAAGCTGACTTCTGTCCAGGCGAGGAGGTTAGTCGGTCATTGACTTATCAAACGTGTGCTCCTCACTCGTTCGTACGGTGTGGTCGATGTTTTCGGTGTTGTGGGTGTTTGTGAAGGAAATTTAGCGTAGTTAATTTGAGATCAGCATTCTGATTGTTATCGTTATCATGACTTGAATTCGTATTCGTTTCACCAATGTTGGCTCCTCTGCGCCATCCTGCACTCAGTCACCGGCGCTGACGCCGAGCTCGGAGTTCCCATATTCACTTGACTCGGAACTCAATGACCAAGGGCATTTGCTGCACACGGGGCAGCCGTCAGAGGATCAGTCCCTACAGGGACACTCAGCACAGACCCTCGAGCAGCCCCACGAGCTGGTCACTAGCAATACCACATCGCTGAGTCAGGATGGGTTCATTATGGGACCAACGGTGCCTGGCAAGGGCATGCCCCAACAGCTGCCCGTCTTTCTGCTACCATTTAATGGTGCACTAACGACGGTCCCGGCGAATGGGCAATGCGCGTACGCGGCGCTCTACGCATCCACGATGACAACGGTGGAGACCAAATTAACCTTCACTAGCGACGTTGTCAGAAGAGCAAACGTGGTCAAACGAAGTGTCTACACATTGATAATGTCCAACCTTGCCAATGATGTGGCATGCAAGGCATTCGACCCCAGCAAGTAGCTCCAACGACTGTACCCATCCCAACCGGCCCCGCCGAACCCGGCGGTGGCCACGGCTGCGCGTTACAGGCACTACACACAGGAACGGGCGCGTTCTGTCAATGCGCACATTCCGGCAGCATTCTGGGCTGGCTGCGGGCAACGGCCCAATACCTTTGGGAACCATTGTTTGTCATCGATGTGGATGCTCACAACGACGCACACGTACAGCGTTATTATTACAAGGATTATAGTCTTACGAATGGGGATATTCACGAAACGGGGTGCGGCGGGGCCATGAATGATGCCACGGCGAAAGAGATGTTCAGAAACTACGCTAGACTACACGTCTTGCCAGTCATAGTAGTGCTTAAACGCCACGAAGGCCATTTCTATGGAGTGCACCACGGGGACGTATCAACCAAGTGGCAGGCAGAAGGGGATATCGCCTTCACGCACGCACATTGTGCGTCGCACTCGTGGTTTCAGAAGGTACTCGACCACGGTGAATACAGTGCATGTGATGACGGATGACGACCAGACCAATTCGATTATCATTGGAGGAATGGAGCGACGGGACAGACTGGATGTTGTGCATGATCGGCTCCATCGCCCTCGTCTAGACAGCACAACGTATGATATCGCGATCCTGGAAGACGATCTCCAGGCGGAAGAGGCCCGGATTCAGGAGCTAGCCCGAGACGGGGTCGACGATGATCACTTCACCTCCTGCTACAGACAACAAGACTGGGGGGACGCACCCACCCGAACCCCGATCTCGACCCATGGCCGCGTGGAGTTCACAGTATTTACTAGAATTCTGAACTCCATTGAGATGGAGCCAGAATTACTGGCTGACAGATCCAAACTGCGGCAACTGGTGAAGGAGAATACAACTGCAGTCGGTGCATGAAGACGCAAGACGGTGGCATCTTTCAAACCGCCCATACCGACTGGAGGTCGAGCAGACTTAATGGAAATGCTACCTTGGCTACTTGAGAACAGGTCAGCCCTACATGAGTTATTCAACTGTTTACCCTACCCGGAACTAGCAGCGAAAATGGTTCCGATGTCCCAGCTCCTTTTCTGGGGGGGGGGGGGGGGGGGGGGGGCTGGAAGCCTACGATAACCAGGTGCTAACTCTACGCATGGCAGTGATCGACGAGGCTCTGCCTGCAAACGCGAAAGAATATGGCAGGACCTGGCTAGCAGCATGCTCGACGGAGCCGGGATCTACTCACGCCAGGACCATGGCCGCCGAAAGGGAGGACATGGAGGATGCTCCAATCATCTTCTCCAACTCCTCCCGGGCAGGCACAGTTCGGCGCAGATTGTGCCATGGCCCGCAGCCTGATCCGGCTCGAACAGCCCGGAAACAAGCCCTTCGCCGGCGGTGACAGGAGGAGAAACTCCTGGAACCTTCGCATGGGCAAACTCCTTCGGACCTCCACAGCCAAGAACAAACGATGAGCTGTGTAACCCAGAATGTGAATGGGTTTGGATCGATGAAGGCTCATAGGGGGGAATGGCTGCGAACATTTAGGCGTAATGACCGCCATGGTCGATTTGATATTGTGTTCCTCCAAGAAACACATATTGGTGCGGAGGAGGTGGCCCACATGGAAGCCAACTACGCTACAACGTGGGTTCCGAACCGGCGCCAATTGTCCCCGCAGGTCATTTTGGGCGCCAGTCCACAACTGCAAAGATGGCGTGGCGATACTTCTGGACCCGTAAGGTACCCAACCAGTAGTCCGCCACCTTTCCGATATTCCCCGCGAGGAATTTTATAGCTCCGGATCTAGAGCCGGTACGACGACAAGTAGGGTATCGTTGTAAAGCTGAGGATTTCCTCTATCTCGCTGAATTTTTACGCATAAAGCTGAGCGCGCCAAGCAATCCAAACTCTCAAATGCATGCGGCGACTGTTCAGAGCGACCCAACCAGTTGTCCAATGGTACGGTTGCATACAAGACCACCGACGGATCTGATCCGCGATCGCAAATCTCCTCGAGCATATCCGTGTCCGGCGGTCGCGACGTCCGCCGTAAAGTTTCTGATGGAGGAGCGGCTAGCGGAATACAGGTCCACACTTCCAGAGCAGGGCCAAGCGGCTTTAGACGCGGCGTCAGAGACACTTTCAAAGCATGCCTGCGCGCGGACACAACGGCGACGATTGAGCAGGGCTTCCCTGGCGCAGAAACTAAAGCGTCTGCTGCGCCAGGAAAGCCGACTCATGGAGGCAGCAAATGGGAACATCTCAACAGTAGGCTCAATTACAGACGCAATGGCGGCACTATTTTTTGCGGACTGGAAAGGTGCGACCCCGTTACAGCGGGTTCGCAATGCGATTACTGAGTGCTTCCGAGCTAAATTCGCCCTTCGGGGGCGGCAGCAATTCTGAAATGGGGCGTACACTGCGGGGAAGACAACAAAAATGATGTTTCAGCGGGTAAGCACCAAATTCGCGAACCACGATATTCACCGCCTGGACGCGGCCCGTGGAGAGAGGGAGAGAGGGGTGCATGACAAAGCGGATACGCTCGCGGATGCATGGACCCCCATCTTCCAGCAACACGGGTCCACGGCGGAGGACAGGGCAGAAGCACTCACGTGGCTGGGCCCAGCAGGGCAGTACACACGCATTTTGTCGGACCTGGACGCCCCCATCACTGGCGGCAGCCATAGGGGCATCCAAGCCTGGAAAGGCCTGCGGTCCCGATGGATTCGGGAATGACTGATATCGAGACTTTTCTGACTTTCTCATTCCGATACTTACTACTCTTTACACGGTGTGGATATCGACGGGGTCTTTTCCCCTGTCTTTTCTGGAGGCCGACATTTTCTGTGTATCGAAGGGGCGGGGGACACCAAAAATCCCCTCAATTACCGTCCTTTGGCTCTACTTGACTCCGACTACAAGATATACACTAGGGTGCTTACGTCGAGAACTAGATCCCATCTACGGTGGATTATCCACCCCAATCAGAACGGATTCGTGCCGTTCCGAGTGATACATGACACTATTGACCTGTTTAGTGCAGCCAAAGTGATGGCGGCTGCAGATCCTGCGCTCAGCCACGCGATGGCGCTACTTTTGGATTTTCGAAAAGCCTATGACTCGGTCGATAGAGAGTTCCTTTATCAAGTACTGGAGTGGCTCGGGTTTCCGGCCCGCTTTGTGGCTACGATTCGGGGACTACATGAGGGGACGCGTGTTCGGTACCTGGCCAATGGTAGCAGGTCGAGGTGGATCGACGTGACATGCGGCATCAGGCAGGGGTGCCCTCTGGCTCCCCTACTTTTAATTCTCGTTCTCGAGGCGCTCTATTGGAGGATAGACCGGGATGAGCATATCACGGGGATAGTGCTGCGCAGTCAGGAGGGGCGAATGACGTTGAAAGTGACCGGGTATGACGATGATACCGCCTGCTATGTGAGGACGGACGGCGAGGTGACTATCATTCTAATTATCGCCCGCAAGTTTGCGGTAGCCTCGGGCCTCCTCCTCAATGAAGAAAAAACTTTGATCATCGCATTACGACCGGACACGAGTCTGACAATGCCGGTTCTCCCGGTACCTCTAATCGTACAGGCAACGACCCACCTCGCATGCTATTTCGGCATCCAGGTGGGCAGCCAGGACGGCACTACTGACACCTGGCAACTGGCTAGGCGACAACTCACCACCAGGTTAGCCTTAGCGGTCGAAAAGACGATGACGGTGGATCATCGCAGCCAACTTGCAGCTGCGATTATCATCCCCAAGCTGCTTTTTATTGGCCGTCACTGCTGGCCCAGTAGTGAACCAATTCCAAAAGATGATCAAGAATTTTATATGACATGCACAGTTCACGTCGACAACCGTGGCGGGCCGGGCATGGCTTAATACTCATGTGGCACAGTTACCGAGACGAGACGGAGGGCTTGCCATCCCGGACCTCAAAACAGAGCTGCTGGCCATGGCGGCGGCAACAGCCCATAAATGGGCCTTACTGGCCCCGCAGGCGGCCCGCATTGTCGGAGATATTCTCGCAACAAGAGAAGGCGACCGGGAGGCTGTGTGTTTGACAATCTCACCCAGTCAAACCACCCACAACCCTCGAGGGCTCCAATTTGGGGCCAATCTCCTACTGGCTGGAGCGGTGGGTCAAGTGACCAACAAAGCAAAGATGGTCAGAGCGTTGGCGGCCATGCTTTATTTCAATGGCCCGCTTAGCGCCAGTTGGAGGGGACGGCGGCTTACCCTGGATCTGCAGACCCTGCACGGAACAGTTTGCCAGGCTTACATCCAAGCCGAATTCGCCCAGAACGGGACGTTCTGTGGAGAATGGCTCCCTTACCCGGCCTTTTCTAGCCTTCGCCTATACTCCGAAGAGGGGGAGATTATCAACCCCAATACTCATTTTAGGGCGATATGCGCTCAGGGGACGCTGCTGAAAGACGTCTTACATTGGCGGTGGTCCCCTCCAAACAGAATGGTGGCTACGGCACTCTGCCCCCGTCTCACGAATGGAGTTGATGACATTACTCCTTATCGATTTCCCGTCGCTGCTCCGACAAGGGGATCACAGCGGTAGTGTGAGGTACGGTCTCGTTGAGGACGGCCCAGCACCTCTACCCCGCTTCCGGATCTCATTGGGTGGGATACTGACAGGGTATGGCATTTCCGCGGATAATGAAGCGGGGCGAATGCCGCTGACATCTTACAGGGAGCTCACCGACCAATTGGCCGGGCTTTTGGGGCCAGATCGAGTCCTCGGATGGGTCCACCCACCCCCACCCCCGAATATCCAGATAAGTATGTTTATGGGTCGGGAAGAGGAGGTGGTCGGGTACCAAGGCGGGGTACAGGGCACGCATTGCAGCCCGATCACGTCAGAAGGCGGTCATCACCACCAAGGCGAGAAGTGCTAAATGGAAAACAAGTGAATCGTACGGCTGCGCAAGGACTGGACACAATTCAGTGGTCGAGTATCCGCAGGATTGTCGGGCTTAATCCATGGGAGGAGCAGCTGCTCCTTCGGATTAAGCAGCACGCTCTATCTACCTACAACCCAGTGTCGGCCGGACTGGGATGTCCTCACGACACGTGTCTCCGAGTGGGACGGGTGACTTTATGTCATATCTTCTGGTCGTGCCCTGCAGCTTTCACACTACGCCAAGTGCTACTGCCTAAATGGAGGGCAGCAGGACTGCGCCTCGATTCTTACGTGGAGCCCATTTTTTCGCTGACGTTACCTATCCTACCGTCCACCTTAATGCTGGAAATAGGGCAGACTCTCACAGACCTGGGAGAGCAGGCTGTCACGGACACGGCCGACATTACCGACCGACTGGTCGAGGGATGCTGGCGGCTGGGAGCCGCCCTCTACTTATTGGGGGGTTGGAGGTGGCGAGTGGCGCACTTTCACGAATTGAATGACATTTCAGAAGGGCACCACGTTGCCGGCCTCGGGATCCGCCTCATTGAACGATCGTCACTCGACCGCCTCGATAAGCCAGTCAGAAGCCGGCTGAGCCTAGTATTACGCCAGTGGATGGGGGCTGCCTGGTCACGCCAAGCAGAGCTGGAGCGCCCGGTATGCGCGCACCACCACACCCTAGTTTTTGTAGGAGGGGATGCCAAGAGCAAGGCGGCACAGGCAGGTGCCGGAATACTCATTGCGCAAGTAGCTGCCGATACTGGACAGTATGTTATCCACTACATGCTGGGCCAGGCCCTTCGCGGAAGAAGTGCGACTGCAACGGTCGTCTCGCACGTGAGACTGCTCAAGGGACTCCGGCTATGTCGGGCCCACGGATGGCGTCACACACACGTTATCGGGGATGCGAGCCCCATAATACAGCAACACGTCTTGTGACGTGCCCCTAAACGGAAAGGGGTTAAGGGTTACTACTGGCAGGTCAGACAACTCGCCGATGCGTTGTCGGTTGTCTCCTGGACAGTTCAGGCACGGGGGTATAATACTGCCGCAAGAACGATCGCCATGGTGGCCAAGAATACTGGGCACGATGTGGAATGGAATGCAATCGAATTCCCTCATGCTGGGAAAAAATGGGCTGCGGTTAGTGCTCGCATCACCTCTGACGTGGCACACTGGTTGGCCGGTCGTCACGAATCCAGCTCTCGGCTGCTGGAAACGGGAACGGTGTAACCGATGGGTGGCCTGGACAGATGTCTCATCTGTGATCGGATCGCAAAGGCGGCCGCTGCGGGACGGACAGCGGGCCGTACTCGGGCATTAGGTGGCGTTAGCTCAGACCTTCTTAATATGGGCACATGCCGTAAATTGTCAAATGAGACGGCGTCAAACAAAAAATTACTTATAAACCTAGGTACGAATCGCGATTTAGGCACACCATTGGAGACAGGGCCATCTTAGCTATCATTTGAGCTACTCCATAGTCAGATTGATCCACATCAAGCAGAGAACGAGGCTGTCAAAATAATTATCTCCATTTTCGAGTCGCGATCTAAAAAACATTTATTTCTGTTTTTAGGGTAAAATCACACGAGGAATCCAGTGGTGGTCTCCGAATTAACTAAAAAGAAGTCTAACATGGTTAAAATAACACTTTTCCCAGACTAGTACAAATCCCGGGGGGTATATTTCTGAATATTTTCCCGAAATTTGGATCAAGTCACTAAGTAACATTTTGCTTCACCAGTGGCCCTAGGTAACAAAATGATGCACTAGACTCTCTCGCTTACTCCTCTTCAGCATCCGGTGTCGCTGGAGACTTGCGCTTCTTGGGCTTATCAGCAGCTTTCTTGCTTGTGTGGTAGAGTGCCCCGTAAGGAAACATGCACGCCGGGCGCTGACGATGAAAGGCGCCGAGATGGATGTCGACGGACGCGAGTGATGGACCTCGACGCGGCTGATGAGACGCGACGCGGATTGATGGGCGCGACGCTGGGCCAAGCTCGACGGGAGAGCCGGCGTGGGTGATGTGCCGTGAGACACGATGCCAGAATCCAGTGTGACGCGTAATCATCCGACGGGTCGACCAGCGCGCCCGTTTCGGCAAAACGCGCCGACTCTAAACCCCGCCGAGCAAACCCCGCCGAGCAAAACGCGCCGGGGTAAGATCTTGATTACGCCACGTAAATCAGGTTGAAGGACGGTAGTGCAAGCACGACAGAAGTAAAGATAGGCACAGACCAGTAGGCTTAGCAAGCAGTAGTACAGAGTAGCCAGTAGCAAGGACATAGGATAGGGTAAGGACTCAGTCCCGATATTTCTCTGAACCACAAAGACCTCCCGTCTTCTCCGAGGTTCCAGGGGAACCAGCAAGCGTCGGCAAGCAGAGCCGCCTCGATATCGCGCCCCCCCCGTCGCCTGCTGGTTCAGGTACTCACCCCCCTCAGACCCGTGCTGGAACAAAGGCACGTTAAACGTATACCGTTTAGGTAGGCGCCCGATAACGCGCTGCCTAGGCGAAGGACCGCACTGGCCTGATAACCGCCGAGCACAAGACCCCCGCGTCGGCCCGATAACGCCACGCAACAAGCCCCAGAAAACGCCGGCCCGATAACGCCTCACGCCCTACGGGATCTCCGAGGAAACGCCGGCCCGATAACGCCGCACGCCCAAGGAACTGACGCCCTACGACAAGGAACAAGCGTCCACTCAACCCCCCAACTCTGAAGCCTGCGAAGACTTGGGTCTGTATTTCGAAGATACGCTACTCCAACAACCGGGTAAATTACTCGACGCGACCGCGATCAAGACGCGCCGAGTTTGCGCGAGACCGACCCCGCGAGATTTCTGCGAGGCCGCTACTCCACACTTGGCGCTGCTCTCTTCTTTTGGGCGGGCTTTTTCTTTTCATACGGCTCTGTGTCGGGCGAGTCCGCTGCCATTCCACGTCCTTCTTGGTTCTTCTTGGTGGTCGCTGCCATTGCAGCACGATGCGCTAAACGAGCTTGTTTTTTGTGTCTTAGATGCAGCTCCTTCCTCCTCGCTTGGCTTCGCGTGCAGCGTGTCGTTCTGGAACTCGTCCGGAACGTACGGCCTAATCGTCTTGTACATCTGCTCTCTTTTTTTCTGGATTGACTTGAAGAGCTCGCTACCCCTCGGAACATGCACCGTCACAGAGTTTGATACAGCTGCATTAACTGCCTCGATGACGTGCGCCATCGTCCAGCACTCGGCGGTAGCCATGTTCTTCCGAATGTGCCCGAAGCCATGGTCGCACGAGTTCTTCGTATGGCCCTTTACGAAAAACTTGTAGTCCACATGCTCGAAAACGCCCATATCTACAAGGGTCAGCAAGAACTTAATCACGTAGTTGTTCTTGTTCTGACCCGAGCAGTTATCAGCATACACCGTCAGCTTGGTTTTGCCAGCTGGCACGAGCTTCGTCTCGATACAATGCGCCAGCATCGAGTTGATCTGGTCGCTGCCTTTTCCACTGGTGCTCTCGTCGTAGATGTAGTTTGTCTGAACACCATCGTTCTCGTAGTAGATGTCAAAGCAGCTCACCGAAAACAAAGAGCAAAAATACCATTGTGACGGCGTGTTGGATACGCTGGGGATAGTCAGGTTCTGCGAGTAGTCCATGACAATGACCGCGTGGTCGCTAGAGCAGGAAGTCTTGTCGTGCTAGTATTCACGCCTGTAAGTAATTTAAATTGTTACCAATCTCCTTGTTAAATATACCCAGTAAATCAGAATGTTGCTTACATCCCCACGCAAAACTTACCTCATGAGCCGCGCGGATTCGGTGTGGCGACCTAGTTCCTCTGTATTGTCAGCCGTGACTCCGCCGCGCATTCCAGCGTGGTAAATAGCGTATATATCGCAAACGTTGCTGCGCGGGGACCGGATCCGGATGGTCGGGCAGTGCAGCGTCAACAGCTTCCGCATCGTGGATCGAGCGGGTTCACGCACCCTGAGGCCGGACTCCACGAACTTGTCCATCTCGTCCCAAATACAATCCCAAGTAAAATGCGCCGGAAGCAATGTGTACTTGTCACTGCTGTAGAATTTCTGAGTTGTTCCGTCTATTTTCTTCTGCATGCGCACACGTACTGGGACCACCTCACCAACTTCCTCAGCGAATTCGGTGAACCACTTCACCAACCACACTACGTCGACCTGCGATGCGTTTTTGTTGAGCTTGTTCCCATGGTCCTTGATCGCCATGTTGCCATCACGAATGCGTTTCTTGTAGCGCTGAATGGTCATAGGCACAACGCCGTAGGCCTTAGCGAAAACAGGGTGGCATATTTGCCCAACAAATGGGAGGTAATAGTTGAACCTCTCCCGGTCACCGCTGCCTCGCTTGCGGTCCACTGGTACTTGCATGAGAACAGCAAGAAGCGTGTACAAGCTCGTAGTTTTCTCCGCCTTCGTCATCTGGGACAACGAGCACACCAAAGTCTCAAGCTCCTTGGTCTTACCGCGCGCAGCCGCTCTCACACGGGTCCGACTGGATCAGCTCCGTCACTTGAGTGTTCAGATCCACGTCCAACAAAAGTTACTTAAATCCTCTTCGGACTCGTCGGTACTGGGTGCACTTGCTTCTGTAAACGCCTCTTCGTCACTCCCCCCGGCGGATGATTCCAGCGAGAAGTCTTCATCACCACTGTCATCACGCTCTTCACTCGAGCTGGACCCACGCTCAGAACCCGCGCCTTTGTTCTCGGAGCAGGCTTGGCTGTCACTCGGCGAAACGCCGCCATCGTCTTCGCTGCCATCGTCTTCGCTGCAATGGGCTGCAGCGTCTCGTGGCTGCGGGTCCTCCTAGTGCTGGTCTGCATCTGCTCCCGCTCGGGCGGGTGGCGTCGCGGCGGCCAGTGGTTAAGTCGGTGGCGCGGAGTCGTCGTGCGGCTGAGGAGTCTGCATCGTGTCTGTGTCTGCGGCTTGCGATCTACAGTTGTGAGTGTCGATACACCTCGTTCAAATTTTTGAATTTACCGTTTCTCAAAACTTCACTTACGTACGATTTTTGGTCGGTCAACTTTAAAGCCGATTATCTCGATAACTCTCAATGGCGCGTTAGTAACATTTTGTTTGCCGTAGTCTCAAATTAGCTATATACCGGCATTCTCAGAATCTTATTTCCGGCACTATGCCGTTCTAGAGCTACTTCGACTGAGTTTATCTAGTGTTTGTTGAGTAGATCAAACTGTTTCGCCTGGACAACGCCCTCTAGTGGTGGTGAAGTCAATGTCGTACGACGATCGCTCAATTCCCACTTGAGAATAGAGAAATCCGACTCCACAGACGCCGTGTCGGCGAATACACTTGCTACCCACAGCACAACTGTCGAAGACGCGAAAAAGTGTACGGCACTGCGGCCTACTCGGGTGCGTCCAATCGCAGTTTCCTTCGTGAAGTAATGCCTTGAGAGAATCATTTAGTATATATGAGTCTACCATGAGTTTGCATATCTGCTAACAAGAGGTAGGCCACAAGAAATCTTGCATACAGACTCACCTAAGTACCGTTCCATACAGCTGAGGTTTGTCATATCTGTGTAACGTATCGCTCCCTCTGCACGCCGAGATTGGTCGTCCAGCACCGATAGCAGTCAAGGTCCGGATGGCCGTGGAGGACAATCGGTGTCTCTCGCGCCGGCGTGTGCCCGACTGGCAGCACTGCCTATTTTATTTGCGTTCGTTCAATACACTTACGTTCAACCACTACTCGCTGTGTCTCTGCTTGCTTCGTCCGTCCACGTGTCCAGCTTCGTCCACCTAGTCACTTGAGCTTACGCCGCAGGCGCCTGCCCTCGTGCAACCTTCGGCAAACAGGAGAGCAATCCCTCCGTCTGCACACCCGTCCGTCCTCGCACAGCAGCTACACACCCAAGTCGTCGTCCTCCGCACTCCTTGCGTTCGTCTTTGCGTTCGTCCTCTGCGTTCGTCTCGACCCGTCGGTCAATCGTCCGCTCCGAGATCACTAGTCGCGCCGCCACGCCGCTGCGATCTTGTTCGTGTCGTTCGTCGGTGCTCAGGTCTACTCGTCGGTACAGGCCCTGCGCTCCGTGTCGTCGTCCGTGCTGTGTCGGGTGCTCAGGCGGACACGTCGTCCGTCAGTGCTGGGCAAGTGAGTACTCTGCGTACTCGGCGGACTCGTCGTCCGCGGCCCGTGCCCTTCGTGGCAAATTCTCAACTGAGCTCTGTCTTGGCTTGTCGGCAGCGCTGCTCGGTCGTTCGCCAGACTTCGTTGGCGTTCTTCAAGTTCGCCAGCCGCCCATTCCCAGTCAGTCTTTGTTTTAGTCCCACGGCCATTTCGTCTTGGCCCGAGATCTTTCTGCATTTCGTCTCGTGTTTCCGTCCTGACGGGTCGCCGCGCCTGTTCCGTCCGGTCCCTCCGCTCCGTCCGTTCATCATTCGCCGCCTGATGGCCCGGCGATCCGGCCACTACATTACACGACTTCCTCACAGCAGGTGTCTTCCACGACCCTGCCGTTCCCGTGCAACCGTTCGTACTCGTCAACGTCCACCCAGCGCGTGAGGTGGTGTCCATTCTTCGCTGTCCATCGTCCTCCGTCTGTCGTTCGCGTCCATCCAGCCCCGGTGGGTCGTAGTTCGTGCTGCAGGACATACTGTCCGACTTTGTTGCGCCGCCGTCTTCGTCGGAGTTCCACCAGTCTCGGACTCGCGTAATTTGCTCTGTTCGTACCCGCCATTGCATTTCGTTTTCGTTTCGCAGATCTTGCTGTCGACCTTGTAGCACCGCTAGCCGCCGCTGCGAATACAGTCGCTCTTGTCTCCGCGACATCGAGCTCTCGTGTCCCCGCATCTTCATGTTCTAGTTGTGCGCTAATGTCTTGGGCTGCGTGCTGTAGTAAGGAGGTCGGAGTCTGGTAGCTCACCATGAACGACACATGGGCTATTATCATCTCCGGCTGACCGTTCTTATCCTCACGCTTCAATACAAAGTTCTCATAGCCTGCGGGCTCCACAACCCGCATAGGTCGCATCCACTGGTGCACAAATTTCGTCGCCTTCGGCCCACGCGGTGGGTTGTACACCCAGACCTTATCGCCAGTCTCAAAGGTCCGTCGTTGTCGAACTTTTCTGTTGTAGTATCGAGCCTGCTGTGCCTGCTCCTTATCGCGGGCGCGCTCAGCACACTCGTGACTCCATGCCATTGCTCTCATCAGTTTCTCGTGATATTTCATCAGTTCTCCTGCTTCAGTCTGCGCTGCTCGCCTCAATAATTCGTTGGGTGGGCGCAAGCACCGCCCCATCATCAGTTCATTCGGGCTCAAAGCAATTGTAGAATGCTGCGCCGAGTTGTATGAATAGACTGCACACTGCACCCACTCGCTCCAGTCGTTTGCTTTTCGTTGCTCATGAAGGTCGCCACACAGTCCTTCCAGGAGCGATGAAATCGTTCTACCAGCCCGATCATTTGTGGGCGATACGGTACGGGGCTCGCCTGCAGCAGCGTCACCAGCTGCTCAATTACCAACCCAGTCATTTCAGGTGCTCCATCGGTAAGTAGTTCGCGAAAAGCGCCAAATTTCAGAACCACATCTTCCATCAAGAAGGTCGCCACGCGCTCTGCCGTGTGCTGCGTCACACTCTTCGCCACAGCATACCGGGTAACGTACTCAAGTGCTGCGATGACATAGCGATTTCCTCCGTCTGCCACTGGGAAGGGACCAGCAACATCGAGGGCCCATCGGTCCCCAACATCTCCTCCTCGTAGGCTTCGTAGCGGTGGGATAACTTCGCGAGGTCTAGCCTTCCGACTTCCGCACTCTTGGCAACCTCGTACCCAATTGTTTACTTCACGATGTAGTCCAGGCCACCAGTACAAACGCGCAACTCGCCCGTAAGTGTGTGGGCCTCGTAAGTGGCCGGACCATATCGACCCGTGCATCTCTTTGAACACTATCGACCAAAGGGCTGGTGGCAGGATTACCCGCTTCCCTCGCGTCGTTGCGATCACCACTAGTCCATACATACGTTCCACCTTCATGTCCTGGTAGTGACCTGCGGTCAGCATCTTCTGCACCAGTCGGCTTCGTTGCTGCGCTGCCATAATCTCTGCGTCGGTGAGCTGTAGCGTAGAGCTCTCTTCTTGCGTCGAGTCGTCATCATACTCATCGTACACCGCTTGCGCTCCAACACCCTCGTGACCTTGCGGGGTTGCTGCGTTCGTTCTCATCGGCGTCTTCGTCGTGCTCGATCCGTCCTTCGTACGCAACTCGCTGCTGCCTTTCGGGCTTCGTTGGCTCTGCCTGCTGTCACTCTTCGAGTGTCTCGGCTTTCTTGCCGTCCGTGGAGTCGTCGTGGTGCTCGTCGCCTCCGTTCCAGTTCGTTCGGTACCCATGCTCGACTTCGTCGTGGGATTTGTAGCGGGTGCAGTGCTCGTCGTGGAGATCGTCGAGCGCCGTTCTCGCTCCTGCGGTGCCACGTCCGTCAGGGGTTCTGCCCAAACTACACGTCGCTCTCGTCTGTCATCATCGGCATTCTGTGCGCGGGCGGCTGATCGTGTCATCGGCCCTCGCCCAGTACTTGGACGTGGTCTCAGTGTCACTCGGTTGCCTGTCGTCTTCGCAGCGGGAGGCTTTGCGTCCGCGTCCGCCGTTGTCATCATCGTCTTCATCCCGGTTTCGCGGTTCATCGTGGATGGGGACTTGTTAGTCACCTCCGGGTTGGCGACGCCCTTCGTGCCGTCCTTCGTGCTGTTGTTCGTCTTCTTCGTGGCGCTAGGCACTTCGTCGTGCGAGTTGTTCACGGGGTCAATCGTCACCGCTGGGGCCTTCGTGCTCACGTTCGTCTTGGGGCTCTGGGTCACCTGGCGTGTCGCTGTCTCTGTCGCCACCGTACGTGGCGTGGGTACTGAGTCGTAGTGGTCACCTCCGTCCTGCGGAAGCACCGTCGTCCCCGAGAGTTCTTCGCCAGTCTCACTCGCCCGTGATGCAGCCACTGCTTCTTCCTGTTTTCGGGCGAGTCGCGTTCGTGGTCGTTGAGTCACCGGCTGCGCGCTTCGTTCGAACGTCCTGCTTCTATTCGTCGTACTTGGTTGCGGCGCCGTTGGGTCTGTCGTTGCATCCAACCCAGACGTCCCTGCTGTTTGCGACATCGGTATTGCGACTGCTGCTGTTGTTGTCGCTGCCGCAGTTGCTGCTGCTACCGCCCTTGCCGCAGTCTCAGCTTCTCGTTTCGCCGTCTCCGTGGGTAGTTCGTCTTCTTTCGTCTTCGACTCGGTCTCCGCGCGCATCCTGTTCCGCCTCCGACTCTGCCTCGATGCCGCTACGGCCAACACCGCCGCTGGGGTCGTAGTTGGAGCTCGGGAGAGCGCATCAGCTACCCCATTCGTTGCACCCGGACGGTACGCGATGTCAAATTCATATTCTTGCAGAGTGAGCGACCATCTGTGCAAGCGTCCTGCCAGATTGGGGCGCGTCATAAGCCACTTCAATGCCGAATGGTCGGTGATAATCTCAAATGTTCTTCCGTACAAGTAGGGTCTGAACAGCTTTACCGACCAAACCACGGCCAGACATTCTAGTTCCGTAATAGAGTAGTTACTTTCCGCACTGCTGTTCACCTTGCTCGCAAATGCGACTCGACCCGACATGGCCAACGTGGTGCGCTGTTTGGGGAAGTACAATGGGGCTTTCACTCGCGAGAACTACACTATGGCCAAGCATGCGATTCGGTACCTAATCGGCACCAAGCATCTGGGACTCGTGTATCGTCCGATCCAGACGCCGCAGCTGCTGCATGCATTCTCTGATGCAGGCCACGCGATGTGCAAGGACACAAGCCGGTCCACGACGGGGTTCGTGTTGCAACTGGGTGGCTGTACCTGGATGTGGAAGAGCAAGCAGCAGGGACGTGTTACAACAAACACGTGCGCATCGGAGTTGGTCGCAGCCTCCGACTGCGTGGACAATTTGATGTGGGCGCGGCAACTCTTGGGTGAGCTGAAGATCACTCTTGGGGTGTCCACAATCCATTGCGACAATCAGAGCACTATCCAAATCATCGCTAATCGTGGCAACAGCAAAAAGGTCCAGCGCTTTGCAAAAGAAGCTCGGATGATTGCTGAATTCGTGGATGATGGTGCGGTGATTGTGAACTATGTATCGACTACTGAAAATGTCGCTGACAGATTCACCAAGGCTCTCGGGCCACAGCGTTTTTGAGTATCTCCGGGATAAACTCAGCATTGAGAATGTGCTTACAGCGTGGGTGAAGCGCGGGGAGTTTGAGGACTCAACTACCGACGAAGTCGGGCAGTGATGTGATGCGACTGGGAGTCGTGGTTGTGGCCGCTGTACTTCGGAAACTGTCGCGGTGGCGGCTTGGGAGGCGGTAACATTTCGTGCCTCATGGTAACGTGCGAGCTACAGAGACTGGCATTGTCTTTGGGTATGCTCGCATGGTGATGGTCACTGAGGTGGTCTCGGCAAAGCTGCTGCGGTACCATGATGAGGAGGACGGCGGGGGCCAGTGGATCTATCACATGGAATTGTGTTGTTTTGTTTTTATACATTTGTACCAGAGGAAGCATGAAGCAGTGCGCGTGAAGTGGGAGTACGAGAATCCAGCTCGGATCAAGCCAGGAACAAGCCCGGAAGAGCTGAGTCTGGCGGTCACTTGCACTGCGTCATAAGTTGCTGAAGGCCTGTGTAGGGTGTGTTTTGTATGGACTCGACCACTGTGTGTGAGCCACACGGCTGAGATGCCGTGTGCTCTCTGGTCGATGGAACGCTGGCGTGTGCGGACGCTGGCTTCCAAACCGATGGCTGCGATGCAGGATCATGCAGAGCAGCCAATCCGGTTAGTTCATGGAGGTTTTGTAGCCAAAGGCTTTCCTCCGGAGTTCACAGTCACAGAAGCTCAATGAAACACGATCGCCTCTGGTGATCACTTTGCGATTTGCATCTTGCCACACAAGTCGTCTCTTCTACCTACTTGCAGTCTCCTACGCTAATCTCCTAAGTGCTCAAGAGCCGACTCCTCAAAACTCTTAGGTTATGAGCCCAACGTGGCATCCTCGTCCTTGGTCCTGCATCAGACATGCGCCAAGTCCAACCTTGCTCGCATCAGTCGCCAGTCGGAAGGGTAGCGTGAAGTCAGGGTAGATAAGTAGCGGCTTCATTGTCAGTATCGCCTTCACGCGTTCAAACGCGAATTGCTGCTCTTCCGTCCATTCCCATTCGCAGCTCTTCTTCAGTAGTCTGGTCATTGGTGCCATGATAGCGCCAAATGCCTCGATGAATTTCTGGTAGTAGCCAGCCAGATGTACAAAACGTTTCACTTCGACAGGATCGTTCGGCCGGGGAAAGTCAGACACCGCCGCTATCAGTCGTTCTACGGGGCGTACGCCATCACAGCTGAGCTCGTGTCCGAGGTACTCCATCTGGCGCGTTGCAAACACACATTTCTTCAGCTTCAAAGTCAATCCAGCTACTGACAGTCGTTCCAAGACCGTAGCTAGTTGTACCAAGTGGCGTTCCAGACCGCCTCGCGTAAAGACAACAATATCATCAAGATAAACCAAACATGTTGTCCACGTTAATCCTCGTAGCACTCCATTCATCATCCGCTGGAAGGTGGATGGTGCGTTCATCAACCCGAACGGCATCCGTACGAAGCGGTAGAGTCCTTGTTTCGTGGTAAAGGCAGTCTTATCTTGATCCTCAGGCGAAACTCCAATCTGCCAATAGCCAGATCGTAGGTCGAGCGTTGTGAACAGCCGAGCACCGCGTAGTGCATCAAGCGTTTCATCAATGCGGGGCAGCGGGTAGACATCGCGCTTCGTTACTTTGTTCAGGGCCCGATAATCAATACAGAATCTCACCTCGCCATCTTTCTTTCGCACGAGTACAACGGGGAAACCCCAAGCTCCGTTTCCTTCTTCAATCACTCCGGCTTGCAACATTTTGGCAACATTATCTTCAATTACCGTATCCTCAGTCTGCGCCTGGCGTCTTCGCTTCATCATGATGGGAGCGGCATTCCCAGTGTTGACATGGTGCTGCACATCTAGTTCCGTCACTGGCGGACAGTCTCCTTTGCTCGTCGACACCTTCCGGTAAGCCCTCAGCAGTTTGAGCACCATCCGTCGCGTCTTCGCGTCATCTTCGCCTATCCGCACTTCGTCTTCGTTGTTGAGCGGAGTCTCCGTGTCTCCGAGCGACTCGATCCACTCGTCAATGCGCTCCGACTCCATCTCGCCACTCATTTTCAACACTTGCATGTCTTCCGTTAGCGGAACCCACACACCCAACTCCTTCTTGCCTGGAAGCTTGGTGCGATCGCCCCTCATGTTAATCGCGGGGATGAGCGCTTTTCCGCCCACCACCTTCGTCATCGTCGTGGCCATCATGCCGGCTCCACAGTTCTGCGTCGGCACAAAGATGCCTTGCTCCCCATCCGGAGCTGTCACCGTCACTGTGATTGGCGTCACTGCATTACGTGTGAGCTTCACGCGCCTTGTCAGCCGCACCGCTGCAATCTTCGTGTGTCCACTGTCGCCGTCGTCCGTGCGAAACGGAATGATCACCAACGAGTCCTTCTCGAAGTAGCGGACCTCGTTCCGGTCAAAGTCCATCGTTGCCTTGAACTTCTTCATGAAATCAACGCCCATCAGGAACTCGCTCGTACAGCCCTCGATGATGCATGCCGTCACGCGTACTGCCTGACCGAACACGTTGCGCATCTCGAACGCCCAGACACCAACTACGTCCAGCAGGAACCCTCCCACTCAGGAGTGAGTCCTCGTACTCGTTCGCCTCGTTCCATCCAATCCGTTCCTGCTACTGTGTAGCGGGCACAGCTGTCCCACTTCACTGCATGCTTCTCACCGTCGACTTCCATCACGGCTGTCGGGAGTCCGTCGTCAGCCTCTACGCCAATTCCTCGCGCTACGTTGACTGCAGCTACTCCTCACCGCTGCACCAGACTTACTCGCGCGCATTGCTCATCTCGCTGGCCTTGCGTTTGCGACTCAGTCATTCGCCGTGTGCGGCGTTCTTCCACTTCGTCCCGAGCTGCGTCCGCCTGCTGCTGCCTTTTGGCTCGGCACGCGTCGTCCAGCTCGACCACTGCTCGTTCCACTTCGTCAGCTTTCACCGGCGGCGATGTCACGCGTTGCTCGGCTCGTTCCACGCGCTGTCGCTTGGCCTCACGCTTCGCCTGCTTCCTGACCATTCTCACTTGCGCCACGTCGTCTCGGTGGTCCACCAACCGCCCACCAAGTTCCATACTGCACTGCACTGCCGGTGCCGGTGCTGTTGCATTTTCCGGCATCGCCTCCGTCGCTGCTGTCGTCGTACACGGCACCGTCGCCGCCGCTGTTGTCGATGTCGTGGCGGGGACCGCGCCTTCCTCAGTCGCCAGCACATTCTTCCTCATGGCGGGTTCGCCGCCTTCCTCAGCTGCACGTCGCCGTCCATGTCTTCGATCTCCGGGTCGTAGCGGAGCGCAGCCATCGCCGGCTTCACTGTTTCCACGTACCGCTTCGCCCTCCAGTCATCTCTTGTCGTCGTCTCCGTGTGTAGCTCACTTGCTTCCACCGGAGTCTCGTTCATCCTTTTCCCCTCGTCATCGCCATCGTCCCGCGTCGGCATCTCGTTCACTCCGTTTGCCTTCGTCATCTGGGGAATCACCGACTGCACCGGACGTAGTGATCCCCTTACTACGCCCGGTCGCCGTTTTCCGCCGGCGTCTGCTTCAACTTACGCTCGGCCAGATAAGCCTCGTTCCTCGCCTTCGCAGCTGGATCAGTACACTCCTTCGCGAAGTGACCCGCTCGTCCGCACGCGAAGCACCTGTTAATCTCATTCGGGCGTCGGTCGACAGCCGTGTCAGGACGACTGGCAGGCGGGTCCGGGGTTCGTACCGCAGCCTTGGTCTGTCGTACGTGAGCTTTGTGTTTCTTCTTCGGTGGAGGCGGTGGGTCGTCTGACTCTTCACTACTCGAGTCTTCGCCGGCCGCCACCATCATTACCTTCATCTTGCGTTCTGCCTTGCCTGAAAGCTTCTTGGCTGCAGATCGCTGCTCAGTTGCTGCCGCTTTCCGTTCTCGGTCGCGTTCTTTCTTATTCAACCTCCAGTACTCGCCGTTCCATGTACGCCCGCTCGGTGCAACCCAGACGTTGCTGTTTTTATCGAAGACGCCTTGAGGATTCGTAAAGTACGCATACTCCACTGGCGCTTCGCCGTTCTCTGCCAGTGCGACGCCCAACATGTCGGCTGGCATACTGCCAATACCCGGAATCACTCGCATGGCACCGGTCGTACCGTCCATCTGTACCGCCGATTGAGTCGTGACCGTGGCCCAGGGCTGGCCGATGTTTCGCATGCCTCTGGCTACATTGTAGCTGGAGTCATCAATCCGGGTCGCTTTGTCGACTGCTTCGCCAAGTGTCGTCGGGGTAGGAGCCAACTTGACCAACTGCCGTGTCGTCTTTTCCAGGCCTCGATAGAATTGCCCAAGGAGCGTTTCTTCCCGCACTTGGTTCTGCCCTGCTGCGTCTCGGAGTCCAGATGCAAAGTCGGCAAAAGTCTCGCCGGGTTGCATCGTCCGCTGCATCACTCTCCATTCAGCTTGGGCGAGGTCCGGCCGCTCGCCGTACCTGCGCACCAGTGCTTCCTTCAATTTCGTCCATGTTCGTTCGTGTCCGACCAGTTCCTTGTTAATCTGCACCCATGACTTGGCTGCGTCATCTTGCAGCTTGTTGCCAACAACATAGTAGAGCTCCTCGTCGCTCCAGTCGTGGAGCCAGATCCACCCGCGCTATCCAGGTTTCCACGCGAACTCCTCCGGCTGTACGCTTGAAGGGCTGGAGATCCAGTTCTTTGGCGTTCTTCTTGGCTCGGTGACGAGACTGCCCTCGTCGATGGCTCGAGTGCCGTCGTCTCGTTCGTCGCCCTCGATGCCGTCTTGGGTGCCGTCGTCCGCGATCATCATCATCCGTTCCGCTCGATTCGCTGCTGTCGCTGTCGTCACTTGACCCGCTGCTACCTCCGGGTGAAGGCGATCGTCGTGATGCCCTCGGCCTCGTCGCTCGTGAGGTTACTCACTCTCGAGATGTCGCTGTCGCAGGTGGCAAGGCGCTCGGCGTTGCTGTCACCGGAGCGATTGTCACTGCTGCAGTCGCTGTTGTCGTCGTAGCTGTTGCAGGTAGTGGCCGTGCTGCAGGCGTAGACTGCGCCGGCGCCATGCCATCGATTCGCCGTTCCAGTCGCCCAACCGTAGTCATCAGTCTCTGCAGAACCGTGACCATGCCCGAGATGTCGGTCGCGTTCGACGTCGTCGTACCGCTAGCTTGCGTCGTACCGCCAGCCTGCGTCGTGCTCACTGGGACTTCGTTTCCATTCGTCGGGTCGGTCTGGTCGCTGCTGGTCACGACTAGCGGTGGCTCCTGCTCGTCTTGCGTCGCTGGGATGGGGTTACTGGCTGCTGGCACTGGCAACTCCGCCGTGCTTACACTCGTAGCCGCCTCAGCATCTTGAGGAGTCATCTGCGATCGCGTCACCGCTCCACTTGGTGACACCACTCGAGTCCTCGTTCTTGCCATGCTCGTTGCTCGTTTCGGCGTGCTTGGGTCTCGATCACTTGCGTTTCGCCCCTGTATGACCACCATATAACGTATCGCTCCCTCTGCACGCCGAGATTGGTCGTCCAGCACCGATAGCAGTCAAGGTCCGGATGGCCGTGGAGGACAATCGGTGTCTCTCGCGCCGGCGTGTGCCCGACTGGCAGCACTGCCTATTTTATTTGCGTTCGTTCAATACACTTACGTTCAACCACTACTCGCTGTGTCTCTGCTTGCTTCGTCCGTCCACGTGTCCAGCTTCGTCCACCTAGTCACTTGAGCTTACGCCGCAGGCGCCTGCCCTCGTGCAACCTTCGGCAAACAGGAGAGCAATCCCTCCGTCTGCACACCCGTCCGTCCTCGCTCAGCAGCTACACACCCAAGTCGTCGTCCTCCGCACTCCTTGCGTTCGTCTTTGCGTTCGTCCTCTGCGTTCGTCTCGACCCGTCGGTCAATCGTCCGCTCCGAGATCACTAGTCGCGCCGCCACGCCGCTGCGATCTTGTTCGTGTCGTTCGTCGGTGCTCAGGTCTACTCGTCGGTACAGGCCCTGCGCTCCGTGTCGTCGTCCGTGCTGTGTCGGGTGCTCAGGCGGACACGTCGTCCGTCAGTGCTGGGCAAGTGAGTACTCTGCGTACTCGGCGGACTCGTCGTCCGCGGCCCGTGCCCTTCGTGGCAAATTCTCAACTGAGCTCTGTCTTGGCTTGTCGGCAGCGCTGCTCGGTCGTTCGCCAGACTTCGTTGGCGTTCTTCAAGTTCGCCAGCCGCCCATTCCCAGTCAGTCTTCGTTTTAGTCCCACGGCCATTTCGTCTTGGCCCGAGATCTTTCTGCATTTCGTCTCGTGTTTCCGTCCTGACGGGTCGCCGCGCCTGTTCCGTCCGGTCCCTCCGCTCCGTCCGTTCATCATTCGCCGCCTGATGGCCCGGCGATCCGGCCACTACATTACAGCTGTATGGGTTTGCTGCATAGCACGGAAAGACAACCCAACACCCAAATGTTGAATCGCGAGCGAGAATCGAAGGTAATCCTTGATCGTAAAATTGTGCACGCTATTTCAGACTGTCCAAATGCTCGAAGTGCCGTCGCTACTGACACGTTCTCGTCTTCCGAATTGAAAAAAAATCCAATCAGATCGTTTACATTTGCCTTAGACAGTTCTAATCTGAAGACGGAGGACCTTCCTTCAAAATGCGATGCCAACTTTTTGCTGCGCGGAGTTAGACCAGCAAAAAAATTAGATTTGTCTGCATCCCTAATTATTAGCACTTGATTACATTGAACATTTTACAGCCTGAACACTACTGTTGTAGTGAGGAGTGTAGTACTGGGGTAGATAGGATGCCTTGCAAAACTTGAGTATTTTGCGACCGATTTCGCTTTCCACCCGCTGCGAATTTACTGACAGAACTGGCTGCAAAAAGAGCAACGACACCACGGGTATCTCTCATCACAACGACTAGTCCATACGGAATCGCGTGGGCTGGCATGAACTGTGTCTTGCGCGCGCGGGGGGAGGTTGCCAGAGACACTCGGTTTGGGCTTAACCCTTTCGTTATCAAAAGGGTACCTGAAGTATCATCGTTCCTTAGTTTTTCAATACTGAAGAGTCGGCTAAATCCGGCACTATAATCCGGCACATTGCGGGGTATTTTGTCAAAGTGCCTATATTAAGAAGGTCTGCGTTAGCTACAGTAGTACTAAATGACATTAATGTACCTCACTTCTAATCCATTGAATTCGTATTCGTTTCACCAATGTTGATGCGAATTGTTTTCATGTCCTTATTGGTTTCATCAATGTAAATGCAAATTGTTTGGTATATCAAATCCTATTTGTCGCAACTTCAACCAGGATCATACAAAATGTAGCATTAATGCAAGGATACGAAATCGAGGAAAACAGGTAACTTACTACATTCTCGTGCAAGCCATATGTGCTTCATCAAGCTGGCAAGGTTCTGCCTCCCTGCACACAAGCAGTGTACAGTGGAAGTACGGTAGAGTGCACATCAGTTGCCGGTCGACTGACAGCCGCTCGACACTACGGAGCTATGGCTAGACCACCACCAGCTGTGTGACGGTCATGACTGTGCTGACCCCGCGAGCGAGCGCTGATAGGACCTCAACCGCGGTAATCACGGGCCCAACAGCCTGTCGGCACAGAAGCCAGGCCTCGCCTGCTGCGCCTGCTTGGGCCTGATCCACGCGACGTCCGCGTCTGACAGGTTTCATTCTCAAATCTACTCCTCAGAGCCAGCGCTCTCACATCCACCTCATCGGACCAAGTCTCCGCTACACATCCCCCCACTTCCAGCAATGTTCGGCTTCAGCACCAGTAGCAAGTTGTCCACGCTGTGCCTCGCCGTCGCTGTCATGTCGAGCGGTGTGCGCGCTGAACAAGAGGTGGCCGAGACCTTCGGCTTGCTGGGCCTCCACCACGGGGTCTACGGTTCGCCAGTCGTCGGTTATGGTGTGCCCCGCTACGGCTATGGCGTGGGGCCCGCCGTGAGTGTCGGCGTGCCTGGCCTCGCAAGTGTTGGTGTCGGTTTGGGCTATGGCGGTGTCGGCGTGGGGGCCAACGTGCTGGGCCTCGGTGCGCACGTCGGCGTCGGTGTCGGTGTTCCAGGCATTGGCTACGGTGCACCTGTCTACGGCGCCCCCGCCGCAGGTGTCTACGGCGCCCCCAGGCCTGCTGTCTACAATGCGCCCGGGGCCGCTGTCTACAACGCCCCCGCTACTGGTGGCTACAACAACGTCGCCACTGCCGGTGCAAACAGCGCTCCTTCTCCTGCCGTGAATGCCGCGCCCTCTTCTACCGCAAATGCGAATGCGAATGCGAATGCCGCCACGCAGGTCGACTCGACCAAGACAGGCACAGTCACAAACGCAGGCGGGCCCTCGAACGCGAACGCAGCGGCCCAGACGGGTGTTGCGTCGGCGACTGCCAGCGCGAGTGCCACTACCAGCGCGTCCGCGAAAGCCACTGCGGGGTCCAGCCCCGGTTCGACTGCAACCAGCCCGGCGAACGCTGCATCGCAGAAGGCTTACCGCAAGCTTCGTTCGGTGGTGTAAGCGCTCAGACCAAGCTGACTTCTGTGCAGGCGAGGGGTTTAGTCGGTCATTGACTGTTTTGTAAGTGGTTATATCAAATCCTATTTGTCGCAACTTCAAACAGGATCATACAAAATGTAGCATTAATTCAAGGATACGAAATCGAGGAAAACAGGTACTACATTCTCGTGTGCTTCATCAAGCTGGCAAGGTTCTGCCTCCCCGCACACAAGCAGTGTACGGTAGAGTGCACATCAGTTGCCGGCGACTGACAGCCGCTCGACACTACGGAGCCATGGCTAGACCACCACCAGCTGTGTGACGGTCATGACTGTGCTGACCCCGCGAGCGAGCGCGGATAGGACCTCAACCGGGCACAGAAGCCAGGCCTCGCCTGCTTGGGCCTGATCCACGCGACGTCCGCGTCTGACAGGTTTCATTCTCAAATCTACTCCTCAGAGCCAGCGCTCTCACATCCACCTCATCGGACCAAGTCTCCGCTACACATCCCCCCACTTCCAACAATGTTCGGCTTCAGCACCAGTAGCAAGTTCTCCACGCTGTGCCTCGCCGTCGCTGTCATGTCGAGCGGTGTGCGCGCTGAACAAGAGGTGGCCGAGACCTTCGGCTTGCTGGGCCTCCACCACGGGGTCTACGGTGCGCCAGTCGTCGGTTATGGTGTGCCCCGCTACGGGTATGGCGTGGGGCCCGCCGTGAGTGTCGGCGTGCCTGGCCTCGCAAGTGTTGGCGTCGGTTTGGGCTATGGCGGTGTCGGCGTGGGGGCCAACGTGCTGGGCCTCGGTGCGCACGTCGGCGTCGGTGTCGGTGTTCCAGGCATTGGCTACGGTGCACCTGTCTACGGCGCCCCCGCCGCAGGTGTCTACGGCGCCCCCAGGCCTGCTGTCTACAATGCGCCCGGGGCCGCTGTCTACAACGCCCCCGCTACTGGTGGCTACAACAACGTCGCCACTGCCGGTGCAAACAGCGCTCCTTCTCCTGCCGTGAATGCCGCGCCCTCTTCTACCGCAAATGCGAATGCGAATGCGAATGCCGCCACGCAGGTCGACTCGACCAAGACAGGCACAGTCACAAACGCAGGCGGGCCCTCGAACGCGAACGCAGCGGCCCAGACGGGTGTTGCGTCGGCGACTGCCAGCGCGAGTGCCACTACCAGCGCGTCCGCGAAAGCCACTGCGGGGTCCAGCCCCGGTTCGACTGCAACCAGCCCGGCGAACGCTGCATCGCAGAAGGCTTACCGCAAGCTTCGTTCGGTGGTGTGAGCGCTCAGACCAAGCTGACTTCTGTGCAGGCGAGGGGTTTAGTCGGTCATTGACTTATCGAACGTGTGCTCCTCACTCGTTCGCACGGTGTGGTCGATGTTTTCGGTGTTGTGGGTGTTTGTGAAGGAAATTTAGCGTAGTTAAACTGAGGTCCGCATTCTGATTGTTATTGTTATCATGACTTGAATTCGTATTCGTTTCACCAATTTCACCCAAATGTCGATGCGAATTGTTGTCATGTGCGTATTTGTTTCATCAATGTAAATGCAAATTGTTTTGTAAGAGGTTATATCAAATCCTTTTTGTCGCAACTTCAACCAGGATCATACAAAATGTAGCATTAATTCAAGGGTACGAAATCGAGGAAAACAGGTACTACATTCTCGTGTGCTTCATCAAGCTGGCAAGGTTCTGCCTCCCTGCACACAAGCAGTGTACAGTGGAAGTACGGTAGAGTGCACATCAGTTGCCGGTCGACTGACAGCCGCTCGACACTACGGAGCTATGGCTAGACCACCACCAGCTGTGTGACGGTCATGACTGTGCTGACCCCGCGAGCGAGCGCTGATAGGACCTCAACCGCGGTAATCACGGGCCCAACAGCCTGTCGGCACAGAAGCCAGGCCTCGCCTGCTGCGCCTGCTTGGGCCTGATCCACGCGACGTCCGCGTCTGACAGGTTTCATTCTCAAATCTACTCCTCAGAGCCAGCGCTCTCACATCCACCTCATCGGACCAAGTCTCCGCTACACATCCCCCCACTTCCAGCAATGATCGGCTTCAGCACCAGTAGCAAGTTCTCCACGCTGTGCCTCGCCGTCGCTGTCATGTCGAGCGGTGTGCGCGCTGAACAAGAGGTGGCCGAGACCTTCGGCTTGCTGGGCCTCCACCACGGGGTCTACGGTGCGCCAGTCGTCGGTTATGGTGTGCCCCGCTACGGGTATGGCGTGGGGCCCGCCGTGAGTGTCGGCGTGCCTGGCCTCGCAAGTGTTGGCGTCGGTTTGGGCTATGGCGGTGTCGGCGTGGGGGCCAACATGCTGGGCCTCGGTGCGCACGTCGGCGTCGGTGTCGGTGTTCCAGGCATTGGCTACGGTGCACCTGTCTACGGCGCCCCCGCCGCAGGTGTCTACAACGCCCCCAGGCCTGCTGTCTACAATGCGCCCGGGGCCGCTGTCTACAACGCCCCCGCTACTGGTGGCTACAACAACGTCGCCACTGCCGGTGCAAACAGCGCTCCTTCTCCTGCCGTGAATGCCGCGCCCTCTTCTACCGCAAATGCGAATGCGAATGCCGCCACGCAGGTCGACTCGACCAAGACAGGCACAGTCACAAACGCAGGCGGGCCCTCGAACGCGAACGCAGCGGCCCAGACGGGTGTTGCGTCGGCGACTGCCAGCGCGAGTGCCACTACCAGCGCGTCCGCGAAAGCCACTGCGGGGTCCAGCCCCAGTTCGACTGCAACCAGCCCGGCGAACGCTGCATCGCAGAAGGCTTACCGCAAGCTTCGTTCGGTGGTGTGAGCGCTCAGACCAAGCTGACTTCTGTGCAGGCGAGGGGTTTAGTCGGTCATTGACTTATCGAACGTGTGCTCCTCACTCGTTCGTACGGTGTGGTCGATGTTTTCGGTGTTGTGGGTGTTTGTGAAGGAAATTTAGCGTAGTTAATCTGAGGTCCACATTCTGATTGTTATTGTTATCATGACTTGAATTCGTATTCGTTTCACCAATTTCACCAAAATGTTGATGCGAATTGTTGTCATGTGCGTATTTGTTTCATCAATGTAAATGCAAATTGTTTTGTAAGTGGTTATATCAAATCCTTTTTGTCGCAACTTCAACCAGGATCATACAAAATGTAGCATTAATTCAAGGGTACGAAATCGAGGAAAACAGGTACTACATTCTCGTGTGCTTCATCAAGCTGGCAAGGTTCTGCCTCCCTGCACACAAGCAGTGTACGGTAGAGTGCACATCAGTTGCCGGTCGACTGACAGCCGCTCGACACTACGGAGCTATGGCTAGACCACCACCAGCTGTGTGACGGTCATGACTGTGCTGACCCCGCGAGCGAGCGCTGATAGGACCTCAACCGCGGTAATCACGGGCCCAACAGCCTGTCGGCACAGAAGCCAGGCCTCGCCTGCTGCGCCTGCTTGGGCCTGATCCACGCGACGTCCGCGTCTGACAGGTTTCATTCTCAAATCTACTCCTCAGAGCCAGCGCTCTCACATCCACCTCATCGGACCAAGTCTCCGCTACACATCCCCCCACTTCCAGCAATGTTCGGCTTCAGCACCAGTAGCAAGTTGTCCACGCTGTGCCTCGCCGTCGCTGTCATGTCGAGCGGTGTGCGCGCTGAACAAGAGGTGGCCGAGACCTTCGGCTTGCTGGGCCTCCACCACGGGGTCTACGGTTCGCCAGTCGTCGGTTATGGTGTGCCCCGCTACGGCTATGGCGTGGGGCCCGCCGTGAGTGTCGGCGTGCCTGGCCTCGCAAGTGTTGGTGTCGGTTTGGGCTATGGCGGTGTCGGCGTGGGGGCCAACGTGCTGGGCCTCGGTGCGCACGTCGGCGTCGGTGTCGGTGTTCCAGGCATTGGCTACGGTGCACCTGTCTACGGCGCCCCCGCCGCAGGTGTCTACGGCGCCCCCAGGCCTGCTGTCTACAATGCGCCCGGGGCCGCTGTCTACAACGCCCCCGCTACTGGTGGCTACAACAACGTCGCCACTGCCGGTGCAAACAGCGCTCCTTCTCCTGCCGTGAATGCCGCGCCCTCTTCTACCGCAAATGCGAATGCGAATGCGAATGCCGCCACGCAGGTCGACTCGACCAAGACAGGCACAGTCACAAACGCAGGCGGGCCCTCGAACGCGAACGCAGCGGCCCAGACGGGTGTTGCGTCGGCGACTGCCAGCGCGAGTGCCACTACCAGCGCGTCCGCGAAAGCCACTGCGGGGTCCAGCCCCGGTTCGACTGCAACCAGCCCGGCGAACGCTGCATCGCAGAAGGCTTACCGCAAGCTTCGTTCGGTGGTGTGAGCGCTCAGACCAAGCTGACTTCTGTGCAGGCGAGGGGTTTAGTCGGTCATTGACTTATCGAACGTGTGCTCCTCACTCGTTCGTACGGTGTGGTCGATGTTTTCGGTGTTGTGGGTGTTTGTGAAGGAAATTTAGCGTAGTTAATCTGAGATCCGCATTCTGATTGTTATTGTTATCATGACTGTATTCGTTTCACCAAAATGTTGATGCGAATTGTTGTCATGTGCGTATTTGTTTCATCAATGTAAATTGTTTTGTAAGAGGTTATATCAAATCCTTTTTGTCGCAACTTAACCAGGATCATACAAAATGTAGCATTAATTCAAGGGTACGAAATCGAGGAAAACAGGTACTACATTCTCGTGTGCTTCATCAAGCTGGCAAGGTTCTGCCTCCCTGCACACAAGCAGTGTACAGTGGAAGTACGGTAGAGTGCACATCAGTTGCCGGTCGACTGACAGCCGCTCGACACTACGGAGCTATGGCTAGACCACCACCAGCTGTGTGACGGTCATGACTGTGCTGACCCCGCGAGCGAGCGCTGATAGGACCTCAACCGCGGTAATCACGGGTCCAACAGCCTGTCGGCACAGAAGCCAGGCCTCGCCTGCTGCGCCTGCTTGGGCCTGATCCACGCGACGTCCGCGTCTGACAGGTTTCATTCTCAAATCTACTCCTCAGAGCCAGCGCTCTCACATCCACCTCATCGGACCAAGTCTCCGCTACACATCCCCCCACTTCCAGCAATGTTCGGCTTCAGCACCAGTAGCAAGTTGTCCACGCTGTGCCTCGCCGTCGCTGTCATGTCGAGCGGTGTGCGCGCTGAACAAGAGGTGGCCGAGACCTTCGGCTTGCTGGGCCTCCACCACGGGGTCTACGGTGCGCCAGTCGTCGGTTATGGTGTGCCCCGCTACGGGTATGGCGTGGGGCCCGCCGTGAGTGTCGGCGTGCCTGGCCTCGCAAGTGTTGGCGTCGGTTTGGGCTATGGCGGTGTCGGCGTGGGGGCCAACGTGCTGGGCCTCGGTGCGCACGTCGGCGTCGGTGTCGGTGTTCCAGGCATTGGCTACGGTGCACCTGTCTACGGCGCCCCCGCCGCAGGTGTCTACAACGCCCCCAGGCCTGCTGTCTACAATGCGCCCGGGGCCGCTGTCTACAACGCCCCCGCTACTGGTGGCTACAACAACGTCGCCACTGCCGGTGCAAACAGCGCTCCTTCTCCTGCCGTGAATGCCGCGCCCTCTTCTACCGCAAATGCGAATGCGAATGCGAATGCCGCCACGCAGGTCGACTCGACCAAGACAGGCACAGTCACAAACGCAGGCGGGCCCTCGAACGCGAACGCAGCGGCCCAGACGGGTGTTGCGTCGGCGACTGCCAGCGCGAGTGCCACTACCAGCGCGTCCGCGAAAGCCACTGCGGGGTCCAGCCCCGGTTCGACTGCAACCAGCCCGGCGAACGCTGCATCGCAGAAGGCTTACCGCAAGCTTCGTTCGGTGGTGTGAGCGCTCAGACCAAGCTGACTTCTGTGCAGGCGAGGGGTTTAGTCGGTCATTGACTTATCGAACGTGTGCTCCTCACTCGTTCGTACGGTGTGGTCGATGTTTTCGGTGTTGTGGGTGTTTGTGAAGGAAATTTAGCGTAGTTAATCTGAGATCCGCATTCTGATTGTTATTGTTATCATGACTTGAATTCGTATTCGTTTCACCAAAATGTTGATGCGAATTGTTGTCATGTGCGTATTTGTTTCATCAATGTAAATTGTTTTGTAAGTGGTTATATCAAATCCTATTTGTCGCAACTTCAACCAGGATCATACAAAATGTAGCATTAATTCAAGGATACGAAATCGAGGAAAACAGGTGCTACATTCTCGTGTGCTTCATCAAGCTGGCAAGGTTCTGCCTCCCTGCACACAAGCAGTGTACGGTAGAGTGCACATCAGTTGCCGGTCGACTGACAGCCGCTCGACACTACGGAGCTATGGCTAGACCACCACCAGCTGTGTGACGGTCATGACTGTGCTGACCCCGCGAGCGAGCGCGGATAGGACCTCAACCGCGGTAATCACGGGTCCAACAGCCTGTCGGCACAGAAGCCAGGCCTCGCCTGCTGCGCCTGCTTGGGCCTGATCCACGCGACGTCCGCGTCTGACAGGTTTCATTCTCAAATCTACTCCTCAGAGCCAGCGCTCTCACATCCACCTCATCGGACCAAGTCTCCGCTACACATCCCCCCACTTCCAGCAATGTTCGGCTTCAGCACCAGTAGCAAGTTGTCCACGCTGTGCCTCGCCGTCGCTGTCATGTCGAGCGGTGTGCGCGCTGAACAAGAGGTGGCCGAGACCTTCGGCTTGCTGGGCCTCCACCACGGGGTCTACGGTGCGCCAGTCGTCGGTTATGGTGTGCCCCGCTACGGGTATGGCGTGGGGCCCGCCGTGAGTGTCGGCGTGCCTGGCCTCGCAAGTGTTGGCGTCGGTTTGGGCTATGGCGGTGTCGGCGTGGGGGCCAACATGCTGGGCCTCGGTGCGCACGTCGGCGTCGGTGTCGGTGTTCCAGGCATTGGCTACGGTGCACCTGTCTACGGCGCCCCCGCCGCAGGTGTCAACAACGCTCCCAGGCCTGCTGTCTACAATGCGCCCGGGGCCGCTGTCTACAACGCCCCCGCTACTGGTGGCTACAACAACGTCGCCACTGCCGGTGCAAACAGCGCTCCTTCTCCTGCCGTGAATGCCGCGCCCTCTTCTACCGCAAATGCGAATGCGAATGCCGCCACGCAGGTCGACTCGACCAAGACAGGCACAGTCACAAACGCAGGCGGGCCTTCGAACGCGAACGCAGCGGCCCAGACGGGTGTTGCGTCGGCGACTGCCAGCGCGAGTGCCACTACCAGCGCGTCCGCGAAAGCCACTGCGGGGTCCAGCCCCGGTTCGACTGCAACCAGCCCGGCGAACGCTGCATCGCAGAAGGCTTACCGCAAGCTTCGTTCGGTGGTGTGAGCGCTCAGACCAAGCTGACTTCTGTGCAGGCGAGGGGTTTAGTCGGTCATTGACTTATCGAACGTGTGCTCCTCACTCGTTCGTACGGTGTGGTCGATGTTTTCGGTGTTGTGGGTGTTTGTGAAGGAAATTTAGCGTAGTTAATCTGAGATCCGCATTCTGATTGTTATTGTTATCATGACTGTATTCGTTTCACCAAAATGTTGATGCGAATTGTTGTCATGTGCGTATTTGTTTCATCAATGTAAATTGTTTTGTAAGTGGTTATATCAAATCCTATTTGTCGCAACTTCAACCAGGATCATACAAAATGTAGCATTAATTCAAGGATACGAAATCGAGGAAAACAGGTGCTACATTCTCGTGTGCTTCATCAAGCTGGCAAGGTTCTGCCTCCCTGCACACAAGCAGTGTACGGTAGAGTGCACATCAGTTGCCGGTCGACTGACAGCCGCTCGACACTACGGAGCTATGGCTAGACCACCACCAGCTGTGTGACGGTCATGACTGTGCTGACCCCGCGAGCGAGCGCGGATAGGACCTCAACCGCGGTAATCACGGGCCCAACAGCATGTCGGCACAGAAGCCAGGCCTCGCCTGCTGCGCCTGCTTGGGCCTGATCCACGCGACGTCCGCGTCTGACAGGTTTCATTCTCAAATCTACTCCTCAGAGCCAGCGCTCTCACATCCACCTCATCGGACCCAGTTTCCGCTACACATCCCCCCACTTCCAACAATGTTCGGCTTCAGCACCAGTAGCAAGTTCTCCACGCTGTGCCTCGCCGTCGCTGTCATGTCGAGCGGTGTGCGCGCTGAACAAGAGGTGGCCGAGACCTTCGGCTTGCTGGGCCTCCACCACGGGGTATACGGTGCGCCAGTCGTCGGTTATGGTATGCCCCGCTACGGGTATGGCGTGGGGCCCGCCGTGAGTGTCGGCGTGCCTGGCCTCGCAAGTGTTGGCGTCGGTTTGGGCTATGGCGGTGTCGGCGTGGGGTGTTCCAGGCATTGGCTACGGTGCACCTGTCTACGGCGCCCCCGCCGCAGGTGTCTACAACGCCCCCAGGCCTGCTGTCTACAATGCGCCCGGGGCCGCTGTCTACAACGCCCCCGCTACTGGTGGCTACAACAACGTCGCCACTGCCGGTGCAAACAGCGCTCCTTCTCCTGCCGTGAATGCCGCGCCCTCTTCTACCGCAAATGCGAATGCGAATGCGAATGCCGCCACGCAGGTCGACTCGACCAAGACAGGCACAGTCACAAACGCAGGCGGGCCCTCGAACGCGAACGCAGCGGCCCAGACGGGTGTTGCGTCGGCGACTGCCAGCGCGAGTGCCACTACCAGCGCGTCCGCGAAAGCCACTGCGGGGTCCAGCCCCGGTTCGACTGCAACCAGCCCGGCGAACGCTGCATCGCAGAAGGCTTACCGCAAGCTTCGTTCGGTGGTGTGAGCGCTCAGACCAAGCTGACTTCTGTGCAGGCGAGGGGTTTAGTCGGTCATTGACTTATCGAACGTGTGCTCCTCACTCGTTCGTACGGTGTGGTCGATGTTTTCGGTGTTGTGGGTGTTTGTGAAGGAAATTTAGCGTAGTTAATCTGAGATCCGCATTCTGATTGTTATTGTTATCATGACTGTATTCGTTTCACCAAAATGTTGATGCGAATTGTTGTCATGTGCGTATTTGTTTCATCAATGTAAATTGTTTTGTAAGTGGTTATATCAAATCCTATTTGTCGCAACTTCAACCAGGATCATACAAAATGTAGCATTAATTCAAGGATACGAAATCGAGGAAAACAGGTGCTACATTCTCGTGTGCTTCATCAAGCTGGCAAGGTTCTGCCTCCCTGCACACAAGCAGTGTACGGTAGAGTGCACATCAGTTGCCGGTCGACTGACAGCCGCTCGACACTACGGAGCTATGGCTAGACCACCACCAGCTGTGTGACGGTCATGACTGTGCTGACCCCGCGAGCGAGCGCGGATAGGACCTCAACCGCGGTAATCACGGGCCCAACAGCATGTCGGCACAGAAGCCAGGCCTCGCCTGCTGCGCCTGCTTGGGCCTGATCCACGCGACGTCCGCGTCTGACAGGTTTCATTCTCAAATCTACTCCTCAGAGCCAGCGCTCTCACATCCACCTCATCGGACCCAGTTTCCGCTACACATCCCCCCACTTCCAACAATGTTCGGCTTCAGCACCAGTAGCAAGTTCTCCACGCTGTGCCTCGCCGTCGCTGTCATGTCGAGCGGTGTGCGCGCTGAACAAGAGGTGGCCGAGACCTTCGGCTTGCTGGGCCTCCACCACGGGGTCTACGGTGCGCCAGTCGTCGGTTATGGTATGTCCCGCTACGGGTATGGCGTGGGGCCCGCCGTGAGTGTCGGCGTGCCTGGCCTCGCAAGTGTTGGCTTCGGTTTGGGCTATGGCAGTGTCGGCGTGGGGGCCAACGTGCTGGGCCTCGGTGCGCACGTCGGCGTCGGTGTCGGTGTTCCAGGCATTGGCTACGGTGCACCTGTCTACGGCGCCCCCGCCGCAGGTGTCAACAACGCTCCCAGGCCTGCTGTCTACAATGCGCCCGGGGCCGCTGTCTACAACGCCCCCGCTACTGGTGGCTACAACAACGTCGCCACTGCCGGTGCAAACAGCGCTCCTTCTCCTGCCGTGAATGCCGCGCCCTCTTCTACCGCAAATGCGAATGCGAATGCCGCCACGCAGGTCGACTCGACCAAGACAGGCACAGTCACAAACGCAGGCGGGCCTTCGAACGCGAACGCAGCGGCCCAGACGGGTGTTGCGTCGGCGACTGCCAGCGCGAGTGCCACTACCAGCGCGTCCGCGAAAGCCACTGCGGGGTCCAGCCCCGGTTCGACTGCAACCAGCCCGGCGAACGCTGCATCGCAGAAGGCTTACCGCAAGCTTCGTTCGGTGGTGTGAGCGCTCAGACCAAGCTGACTTCTGTGCAGGCGAGGGGTTTAGTCGGTCATTGACTTATCGAACGTGTGCTCCTCACTCGTTCGTACGGTGTGGTCGATGTTTTCGGTGTTGTGGGTGTTTGTGAAGGAAATTTAGCGTAGTTAATCTGAGATCCGCATTCTGATTGTTATTGTTATCATGACTGTATTCGTTTCACCAAAATGTTGATGCGAATTGTTGTCATGTGCGTATTTGTTTCATCAATGTAAATTGTTTTGTAAGTGGTTATATCAAATCCTATTTGTCGCAACTTCAACCAGGATCATACAAAATGTAGCATTAATTCAAGGATACGAAATCGAGGAAAACAGGTGCTACATTCTCGTGTGCTTCATCAAGCTGGCAAGGTTCTGCCTCCCTGCACACAAGCAGTGTACGGTAGAGTGCACATCAGTTGCCGGTCGACTGACAGCCGCTCGACACTACGGAGCTATGGCTAGACCACCACCAGCTGTGTGACGGTCATGACTGTGCTGACCCCGCGAGCGAGCGCGGATAGGACCTCAACCGCGGTAATCACGGGCCCAACAGCATGTCGGCACAGAAGCCAGGCCTCGCCTGCTGCGCCTGCTTGGGCCTGATCCACGCGACGTCCGCGTCTGACAGGTTTCATTCTCAAATCTACTCCTCAGAGCCAGCGCTCTCACATCCACCTCATCGGACCCAGTTTCCGCTACACATCCCCCCACTTCCAACAATGTTCGGCTTCAGCACCAGTAGCAAGTTCTCCACGCTGTGCCTCGCCGTCGCTGTCATGTCGAGCGGTGTGCGCGCTGAACAAGAGGTGGCCGAGACCTTCGGCTTGCTGGGCCTCCACCACGGGGTCTACGGTGCGCCAGTCGTCGGTTATGGTATGCCCCGCTACGGGTATGGCGTGGGGCCCGCCGTGAGTGTCGGCGTGCCTGGCCTCGCAAGTGTTGGCGTCGGTTTGGGCTATGGCAGTGTCGGCGTGGGGGCCAACGTGCTGGGCCTCGGTGCGCACGTCGGCGTCGGTGTCGGTGTTCCAGGCATTGGCTACGGTGCACCTGTCTACGGCGCCCCCGCCGCAGGTGTCAACAACGCTCCCAGGCCTGCTGTCTACAATGCGCCCGGGGCCGCTGTCTACAACGCCCCCGCTACTGGTGGCTACAACAACGTCGCCACTGCCGGTGCAAACAGCGCTCCTTCTCCTGCCGTGAATGCCGCGCCCTCTTCTACCGCAAATGCGAATGCGAATGCGAATGTCGCCACGCAGGTCGACTCGACCAAGACAGGCACAGTCACAAACGCAGGCGGGCCCTCGAACGCGAACGCAGCGGCCCAGACGGGTGTTGCGTCGGCGACTACCAGCGCGTCCGCGAAAGCCACTGCGGGGTCCAGCCCCGGTTCGACTGCAACCAGCCCGGCGAACGCTGCATCGCAGAAGGCTTACCGCAAGCTTCGTTCGGTGGTGTGAGCGCTCAGACCAAGCTGACTTCTGTGCAGGCGAGGGGTTTAGTCGGTCATTGACTTATCGAACGTGTGCTCCTCACTCGTTCGTACGGTGTGGTCGATGTTTTCGGTGTTGTGGGTGTTTGTGAAGGAAATTTAGCGTAGTTAATCTGAGGTCCGCATTCTGATTGTTATTGTTATCATGACTTGAATTCGTATTCGTTTCACCAATTTCACCAAAATGTTGATGCGAATTGTTGTCATGTGCGTATTTGTTTCATCAATGTAAATGCAAATTGTTTTGTAAGTGGTTATATCAAATCCTTTTTGTCGCAACTTCAACCAGGATCATACAAAATGTAGCATTAATTCAAGGGTACGAAATCGAGGAAAACAGGTACTACATTCTCGTGTGCTTCATCAAGCTGGCAAGGTTCTGCCTCCCTGCACACAAGCAGTGTACGGTAGAGTGCACATCAGTTGCCGGTCGACTGACAGCCGCTCGACACTACGGAGCTATGGCTAGACCACCACCAGCTGTGTGACGGTCATGACTGTGCTGACCCCGCGAGCGAGCGCGGATAGGACCTCAACCGGGCACAGAAGCCAGGCCTCGCCTGCTGCGCCTGCTTGGGCCTGATCCACGCGACGTCCGCGTCTGACAGGTTTCATTCTCAAATCTACTCCTCAGAGCCAGCGCTCTCACATCCACCTCATCGGACCAAGTCTCCGCTACACATCCCCCCACTTCCAACAATGTTCGGCTTCAGCACCAGTAGCAAGTTCTCCACGCTGTGCCTCGCCGTCGCTGTCATGTCGAGCGGTGTGCGCGCTGAACAAGAGGTGGCCGAGACCTTCGGCTTGCTGGGCCTCCACCACGGGGTATACGGTGCGCCAGTCGTCGGTTATGGTATGCCCCGCTACGGGTATGGCGTGGGGCCCGCCGTGAGTGTCGGCGTGCCTGGCCTCGCAAGTGTTGGCGTCGGTTTGGGCTATGGCGGTGTCGGCGTGGGGGCCAACGTGCTGGGCCTCGGTGCGCACGTCGGCGTCGGTGTCGGTGTTCCAGGCATTGGCTACGGTGCACCTGTCTACGGCGCCCCCGCCGCAGGTGTCTACGGCGCCCCCAGGCCTGCTGTCTACAATGCGCCCGGGGCCGCTGTCTACAACGCCCCCGCTACTGGTGGCTACAACAACGTCGCCACTGCCGGTGCAAACAGCGCTCCTTCTCCTGCCGTGAATGCCGCGCCCTCTTCTACCGCAAATGCGAATGCGAATGCCGCCACGCAGGTCGACTCGACCAAGACAGGCACAGTCACAAACGCAGGCGGGCCCTCGAACGCGAACGCAGCGGCCCAGACGGGTGTTGCGTCGGCGACTACCAGCGCGTCCGCGAAAGCCACTGCGGGGGCCAGCCCCGGTTCGACTGCAACCAGCCCGGCGAACGCTGCATCGCAGAAGGCTTACCGCAAGCTTCGTTCGGTGGTGTGAGCGCTCAGACCAAGCTGACTTCTGTGCAGGCGAGGGGTTTAGTCGGTCATTGACGTATCGAACGTGTGCTCCTCACTCGTTCGCACGGTGTGGTCGATGTTTTCGGTGTTGTGGGTGTTTGTGAAGGAAATTTAGCGTAGTTAATCTGAGATCCGCATTCTGATTGTTATTGTTATCATGACTGTATTCGTTTCACTAAAATGTTGATGCGAATTGTTGTCATGTGTGATTTGTTTCATCAATGTAAATGCAAATTGTTTTGTAAGTGGTTATATCAAATCCTTTTTGTCGCAACTTCAACCAGGATCATACAAAATGTAGCATTAATTCAAGGGTACGAAATCGAGGAAAACAGGTACTACATTCTCGTGTGCTTCACCAAGCTGGCAAGGTTCTGGTTTTCGGTGTTGTTGGTATTTTTGTGAAAGAAATTTAGTGTAGTTCATCTGAGTCCAGCTTTCTAAATGTTATCTTGATACATGTCTTGAATTAAATTCGTGTCCGCAATCGTTATTCTAACTTGCGGACACAAATATTATTATATTGTTGAGTAAAGCGATGGGAGGGTGCTCCTTGGTTTGTACGACCGTGAACGACGTTTTGGGTGTTTGCTTGTTTGTTTACAATGGAAAACAATTGCAATGTGGCGTCGCTGGTTTAGGCGAATATTCTTGAGCCTGATTCATCTTACATAAGTTGTGCAAGAGTTGAGGGAAAGTCATTCGTGGCGATTGCCGCAGCGAGTTAACCGAAAGTTTGGAGCCGGCGGCTCAGGGTCAATCCCATGGTCTCCGTTCAAAATGAACTGCTACAATGATGGTCGTAGGCAGGCCGGTATTGGAGACGAATTGAATCTCAATAATGTAGCATCTAGACGTCACTAACGCCTGACGTCACGTCAGACTCAATATCAGGGCCAGATGAGTGCCCCGAAATACGCAATCCCGAAAATAGATCCGAAAACAAGCGTTAAAAAGCGCTTTTTTGCGCCAAAAAAGTGTGACACCAGAAGAAAATTCGCCGACTCTAGGTACCCAAGTTGAAGCGCGGCTCTGCTTCCGGCGTGAACACGGCGATAGGATGCAGCACCGATTAGAGAAATCGGGTATCCGGCCAGAGCGTAAGGCCCGCCGACATGTCCTGCGCAATTGCGCTCAGTACGCAATTGGACACCAAGAACCGACCCAGACCAAGAACACACACACGATGTTCTCCTCCCAGCTCCTGCGCCACGCTGTCCAACTTCAGAGCCAGGTGCCTCTCGGCCGACTGGCGACTCAATGGGCGCCCGCCGTCGCCGTCGTCCTCGCGCGCTCGCTGCAGACGTCGGCGCGGCGATCCATCACCAAGAGCTGCAACGTGGAGGACGTGCACGTGGCCGAGACGGAGAACGAGGCGGCCAACGAGTTCCTGGGCGTGCGCTTCAATGCCGCCAAGATCCGCAAGTACAGCGCCGAGCTCGAGGTGGGCGGCCGCGTGGTCGTGGGCGGCGACTTCTGGACGCCCGTGGACGCCGCCAAGGCCTACGACAAGCTCGTGGCGTCGCACGGCGACGAGGCCACGCCACGCAACTTCTCCTAGCGTCAGGCGGGAGACTAATGAAGTAGGAGAGTCGATTTCGGCCCGAGTAATACACTCAGCATTGATTTATTGTACACTCAAGAGTGTCTTACCCGTCGCCAGAGCATCTCGCAGTGAGACTTGCTTGCTTGCGTTGAGATACGAAAGGGTAACGCGTTTCTTCTGCTTGGTGGAGCGCCAAAGCCACGGAGGCTTCCAAGCAGCAGAGCATCCGTCACCAAACTTGGCTATTTGGGGCCAAGCATCCAGTAGTTGCTACTGCAACGAGGATGGTTCAAAATGAGTGGTTTTAGCGGATTACATCCACGGGCGAATGACACCGATGGCTCCTTTCGAGGCTGTGACCGTTGTTGGCCTCTTGGTTGGTTTTGTTCGTGCCTGGATCGACGGCGCCTTCTTGCGCGTGAAGGAGGGACGACTACCGCAACCAGGTGGGCACTCCCCGAGAAGTGCTAGATGAGACCGCGACGAAGACTGTGGTGTCACTGGCTGCTGTGCAGACCTTTTCCTCCGCGGAGCGCCGGTTGTTGGGGTTGGCACCCGTTCATACCGCTGAGCCAGACTGGGTGACGGCACTAGTCGGATCCGTTCAACTCGCTGCTGCTTTGCCTGCGACTTGCGCTTCCCACGACTCCGATCGCTCGCGAGCTTCTGAGCCAAAGCCGAGTCTGTTGGCGACGCATGTTCGTACACACCGTCACGACCAACCTGAACGAAAACCTTCGGGGTGCGCACCGGATACTCGTACTCCTCTTCGTCTTCCTCGTCATAGTCGTCGTTGTCCTCCTGGTTGTCCGAGTACTCATCGTTAACGAAGTTACCTTCATTATCATCCCTTTCGTGAAAGAGCGACGGTGTGTTAGTTCCTCGGCTTGAAATCATCTTCAGCTTGGCGTTGTGCTGATGTTCATCCTGGTGGTTTTCTTGCACCTGATCTTGGTTATCCGCCACTTCGCTCGGCTTAGTGCTGCTGCACTTGCGAATAATGAGGTTGCCCCGCAGGCGATGCTCGTTGATGAAGTTCTGGAGATCAGCCTCACGGACGCATTGCCTGGCACACAGCTCCTTCAACTCTACGTATTTGACATGGGTCTGCCGCAACTCGTCTTCGCGCTGACGCAACCGCTTTTTTAGGAAGACAACCACGTCAGCTTGTTCATCTGCAACAGGCGCAGGCTGCTGCTGTTGCTCCGAGGTAAGACTCGAGCCGCCTTTGAGTTGCATCGGTGCTACACCCGAAAATTGCGGGAAATCCGTCCACACGTGCTCCAGCAAAGCAGACAGATCAGTCTTTCGGTCGCAGGTTTGCATTCTCTCCTTACTACTTGTTTTCCAGTGCTCCACCTTCGTCAAGAACTCGTGAAGGCGCCGAGTGACGCCATCGAGCTCTGCTCTCAACGCTTCCGCGTCATTATCGTCTGACCCACGTCCATTCGACGGATCTACGCCCATCGTCTTCAGCTGCTTGACAGCAGTCTTAAGCTGGTTCTTGTCGTGTTTTAAGCGAGCAATCTTGGCCTCTTGAAGACGAACTTGTTCCTCGAGCGCATTCAAACGAGCTGTCCTTTCATTCTCTGTCAACTGGGTTTGTTCCTCTCGAGTACGTGCCGCCTCCTGCAGCTTAGTGATCATCTCACTGTCCTTCGCAGCAAGCTGCGCCTCCAAATGTTCAACTTGGTCACGAAGCTGCTGATTCTTGCCCTGTTCGTCCAGCAACTGCGTCATCTTCTCCAGAACTCGCTTCTTCTCGTTCTGCAGCTCTGCCCCCAACCGTTCAAGCATCTCCTCTTCGACGGCTTTACTGGAAGTTGTTCTGCTCTTTGTTTTTGCGATTGCCTCGCCAGTAACCAAATGACTGACCTCCATCTTCGGAGATCGCTTGGTTCGACGAGTGGGCGCGTCATGTGTACTCTCCGTCTGCGAGACTTGGTCCAGAGGGGCTGGTCGTTGCCTAGTTTCACGAGATGTAGCTGCATTAGATGGCGCCTTTTCTTTACGGTATGTTTTCATATGTTGAACAGCACTCGAACGATCATCAGCTTGATTGTTCACTTCCTTCTGCTCCTCAATCCGAAGATGGTCCATTTTCAATGATCGTCTCGGCGTATTTTTCACGCTGCTTCTCGCCGACAAACCCCTTCGCCTTCCAATTCGACTCTCGGCATTCCGAGTAACTTGTCTGCTGTGTGATCGACGTCCAGCGTGCACCTCCCTGTCCTCCGAATCCATAGTAGACGCCATAGCAACCGACTCACTATCACCATCGGACGAAACGTCCGCATCCTCCGACTCCGACGACACCGATCGCCCAGAAGAAGACGACGGCGAAGACACAGGCCGTCCACTGCGCTGCCGAGCCACAGCCTCTCGTCGAGACCGTCTGCTCGTCTTCACCTGCTGCGTCCTGTGCATATACTCACTGTTATCGTCCTCCTCGTCACTGTCCGAGTCCTGCTCCGCTGCCTGATACTCAAGTCTCCGCTCTACACTCTCTGTCTCCTGTCTACTGTACGTCTGCTGCTGCAACTTAGGCAGCCCCAGACCTGGCGGACAGTCCTCTCTGGCTCGGATCTCGCCCGACGACAAGAAGACGAACTCCATCGGCCTGTTGCTCTCCTGTCTGCTGAACGTCACGAGTGCGTGGCCGTCACTTGCCTGCTTGTCCACCAGCGGGTGGAAGTCCTCGTCGCTCTCTGTGTGCAGCACGCGCTTGCGCATCCGATAGGGATGCTGCGGGTGCAGCTGCTCGTCCTCGTCGGCCTCTTCCGGGCCGTGAGCGACTGTGCGGTGGTGGCGACGGCGGTCGGGACGAAGCTGCTGCTGCGAGTAGCCGCGGCTGGACGGGCGTAGTATCACGTCGTCGGAGCTCGTGAACACGCGCGCGTCCTCGGCGCGGCTCAGCATGGCGGAGAGCGAGCAAGGCGGCAACGGACGTCCCGAGTGCGCGGACGGATTGGCGCGCGGTTTTTTTTTTCTTTTTCAAAACGGCGTGTGTAGATGTGGTGTGGCAGAGGAGATATGAGTTTTGATTGGTCGAAAGTGTAGACTGTACTTCAAACAGTACGATGTACCCATTTTTGCTGTAGGATGTACCCATTTTTGCAGTTGGATGTCAGTGACGTCTAAGAAAAACTGCGCATGAGCTTCCTCGTCCATGATGCTGCCTCCCACGCACAAGTACAAGTTCTAGCCCGGAGGCTCAGTCTAGACATCAATTCGTTAACCATGAAGTGCCAACATTTTCAGTGCCCCGCCCCCTTGCACCTGTTGATACCCGCGACGATCAGTACAGTACCAGAATCTTCCAATAGATGTCAACCCGGGAAGTTCTTGAGGGCGCGATGCTGCCTCATCAAATAATGCAATGCTAGCAAGTGCGTTTCGCTCTACGACATGCTTCATACAATGCTGTATGGACGCCGCGATCGCGAAATGCAGGATGTGACGAACACGCCGTTGCCCGCACAAATGCCAGAGCTTACTCGACCTGTGACGAGGCCGCAACTTCAATCGCGCGCCGCTCGCCCGGTGCATTGGGCCAACCACTTCACTCGCAAAGCCGACGTGCCAGTTCCCGCAGCATTTTTGCCTGCTTGAAGCGTACACACGCCGCCCGGGCTATCTGGAGGGAAGTCGGCAAGCTGCAAGCTGCAATTCCTACATGTCGACGCGGGCGACGAGCGCAATAGCTCTTGCCGCTCGGCCAATCAGAGACCGTTGTAGCTTCACTAATATTGGGTTGTACGTTTTGACACTATGATAATCCAAAGGTTGTAACTATACATGAAGTGACTTATGTCGTATTATATGATAACTGAGAGGTACATATCATTACTGGCTGGAGAGTTCGGATCGTCGGGAAGAGGACCTCAATGAATGGTCCTCAGAGGTAGTCGGTCGTCAACTGCGAGTAACACTTAACCTACGAGATGTTAAAGCAGGCAATCGTGCTCTGAATCCGACATTTGGTCGCCACCTTTAGGCGACAAGCAGCGACTCGTGCTCGTGCACTTTGAGTGGATTGCTCTCCGCCGCGGGGTCTGCGCCGCGGCTGCTGCGCTCCAAGCAGAAAAACTTTCCAGCAGGATGTGCAGTCGTTTACACGCCGACGATGTGGCGGCCTTCGCGCGAGCCATCAAAAAGCGTCCCCATACATGTGACAGCCTCGCAGCTCGTTGCGGGTGAGGCGCAGCGTGTCGTTGCGTCCTCCGTCCTGCGTTGCAGTCAGAAACGCGTTGACCACCGGCATTGCACTTCATGTACGTCGTCGTCGGCCTTTGACTCGCCTCCACTATGAACTGCTCAAATCCCCCTTGCCACGTCAGTGAAGCTCACTGGCACGCTGTACCAGTCCTTTCTTAGTATTCAAGCACACTTGGCCAAGATGGGGTGGGGTGAGCGACGATTCACCTCGAATGAAACGGCTCGAGACGAAGCAGCAGACAGCGAACCACCAAACGATCGAGTTCCCACTTCCATTCTCCCTCTCGCGAGCCGAAGCCTCCTCCTTCTCCTCCTCCCCTCGATAGTCAATGGCCAGCCAGGAGCAGCCGCCTAGCGCTAAGGCCGAGCAGCGCGCCAAGCTCGTGCGCCGCAACTCGCGCGTGACAGTTGACCAGCTACTGCGCGAGGCCTTCGCCCGCGTGGACGTCGACATGGACGGCAAAGTGGACGCGCTGGACATCCAGCGCGGCCTGCGCGTGGCCGGCGTCAAGCTGTCGGCGGACGACGTGGGGCAGCTCATGAAGCGGCTGGACCCCAAGAACCAGGGTCAGCTCACGTACGAGGACTTCCACGCCGTGCACGAGGCCTTCATCCTGCAGACCTTCCGGTCCTTCGACCGCGAGAACAAGGGCTACCTCGTGGACGAGGACCTGCAGAACGGCCTGCAGGCGCTGGGCGTCACCGTCACGCTGCAGGAGGTGGCCAGTATGATCCAGCAGCTGCACCCGCGTGACGCCCACTGCGTGCACGAGGCCGACTTCAAGCACCTGTACCTGCTGCTGCGCTCCAAGATGGCGTCCCCCACGGCGCTCGAGCACTTCCTGTGGGACCCGGACGTCCGCCAGCTCTCCAAGAACTGGTGGAAGGCCAGCGTCGAGGTGGGCGAGGGCGGTCTGCGCGTCCCGCTGCCGGCCGACAAGGACGGCCAGGTCAAGAAGGTGTCGCCCGCTATCAAGTTCCTCGGCGGCGCGCTCTCCGGCGTCATCGAGGCGCTGATCCTCACGCCGCTGGATGTCACCAAGACCCGCATGCAGCTGGACAAGACCGGCCAGTACCGCGGCATGGTGGACTGCGGCAAGAAGCTGGTCGCGGCCGAGGGCCCCAAGGGCCTCTTCAAGGGCTTCACGCCCTGGACCGTGCACGTCGTGCTCAAGAACGGCACGCGCTTCTACTTCAACGCCGTCTTCCGGCGCTTGCTCGCGGACAAGAACGGCCAGGTGAGCGGCGCCAACGAGTTCATTGCCGGTGCGCTGGCTGGAGCCACCGAGGCCGTGCTCATTGTCACGCCGTTCGAGGTAATCAAGACGCGTCTGCAGGGACAGAACATCATCAAGGGCGAGACCCCCAAGTACCGCGGCCCCGTGCACACCGCCGTCACTGTGGTCAAGCATGAGGGTCCGCTGGCGCTCTGGAAGGGTCTGGCGCCGACGATCGGCCGCCAGGGTCTCAACCAGGCGTGCAGCTTCTGGTCCAACAACTTCATCAAGAAGCACGTGTGGAAGCTCCAGGACGGCGACTCGCTGCCGGCTTGGAAGAGCGGGCTCACGGGTATGATCGGCGCCATCCCCGGGCCGTGCATCAACTGCCCCATGGATGTGGTCAAGACGCGTCTCATGGCGCAGGAAACTGCCGCGGGCGCTGTCGGCAAGTACAAGGGCATGGTGGACGGCATGGCCTTGATCGCCAAGGAGGAGGGCGTTGCCGCACTGTACAAGGGTCTCGTGCCGCGTCTTGCTCGTCTGTGCCCGTCGTATGGTATCCAGTGGCTCGTCATGGACCAGGTCACCGAGTACTTCTCCAAAAACTAGAGATACTATTTCGCCAGGCAGGTCGACGTCACACGCTGTTTCGAGCTGTGCGCAGCGATAGATGCTTATTCGTCGCCTGCACCTGGAGCTGCTAGCGTCCTATATCCATACCACAAACATTATTCTACCTAGCAACTCCAGAGACAAAGCAGCTAAATACACCCCACTTGATTATCGTCCGAAGCATCCCAACACACGAATTTGTTTAACAAAATCTGATGACGCACAGCACGCATCCAGAGTGTGACGCGACTTCATCCGTCACGACAGCCCCGGAGTCAACCAACCGTCAACACAGACCTGTATGCACGCATGTACATGTATGTAGTACAGACTAGGGGAACGCTAGCACTCGAGGAGATGGTTTTGCTGTTTATTTCCGTCGACACCACGCTGTTGTTGCTCGTACTTCCTCGATTTGAAGCTCGCGCCGATTTAATTCGTCCGTTCCGGAGCCGAATCCACTTAACCGTCGAGCGAGGCGGCACCCGAGATAATTTCAATGAGCTCCGTGGTAATGCGGGCCTGGCGAGCCTTGTTGTAGACGAGCGTGAGCGATCCGATGAGGTCCTCGGCGTTCGTGGTGGCGTTCTCCATGGCGGCCATACGCGACGACTCCTCGCTGGTCGAGTTCTCGATCATGCCCTGGAAGATGGCGGTGGCGATCTCGAACTCCTTGAGGTCGGCGAGCAGCTCGTCCTTGTTGTCGGGCTCGAGCTCGTACAGGTCGAAGGCGTCCGAGTCGGGCTGCACGGCCAGCGAGCGCACGGACGGCATGTACGAGATGGCCGACTTGAACTTGTTGTACACGACGTGCACCTTCTCCGAGTCGGACGCGGCCGAGGCCACCACAGCCTCTGCGATGGCGCTGGCCACCGTGAAGTTGGGGGGCGACTGGTACGTCTCCGTCACGTTGCCGCGGATGTTGTCTCCGAGGTCACGACGCAGCTGGGCGCGGGCCTTGTCGCCGATCACGAAGATCTGCGAGTGGTCCTCGACGCCGGCGATCTGCTTGCGCGCGGTCTTGGCGATGCCCGAGTTGATGCCGCCGCAGAGGCCGCGGTCGGACGACACGACCACGAGCACGTTGGGGCCCTCCAGCTCCTCCACGGGGGCCACGCCGTCCGTCTCGACCGTGCGGTCGTGCGCGCCCTTGACGTTGTCCATCCACGCGGTGAAGGGGCGGCCGGCGTTCATGCGGTTCTCGGCGCCGCGCATCTTGGCGGCCGACACCATCTTCATGGACTTGGTGATCTTGGCGATGTTGGACGTGGCCGTGATGCGCTGCAGAATCTGCTTCTCCGTGGCCATGCCGCGGGCCTGCTGGCCGACAGTCCTGTGAGAATAAATTACCAATAAATTACCAGTTAGAAGACAGAAGACTGGGGAATAAGACGAAGGGAGGGTGATGCAGACGCACTTGAGCACGGGCGTGGAGCTCTTGACGAACATCATCATGACCATCCGGTACGTTCTTGCTCTGCTGCGGGGCGAATCTGGGTGTCTCCGTGGTTCAGAGCCGCTCGTTTGGGAGGCTCCCCCCTTCCCTGTTAAAGGTGATAGCGACTTTCCGATGATCCGAGTGGCTCCGTGTTCAGGGCGAGATTCAGCCAGTTAGATTTCAGATAAATCGGATATGGGATGTGATTGGCCAAAAGAGTGTGAAGAGTGTGTGACCCACATCAAAGGTAACTTCAACGACATGCACTCCTGTACAGTACACGACGCGCTCAATGCATTTGCTGCTGCAAAACAAATGTGTACCGTCTAGAGTTGTGAGCCCAATGCGCTGCCTTCAGGCCACGCCGTGGTGAACACGGACTCGCGCCAGGCCATCGTGCGCTTGGGCTTTGGTCCGCTCAGCGAGTTCCCGCTGGTCGTGCTCATGAGCGTGCTCATCAATGAGCGCGGCTGTGGGGATGTTTTCTTGAGGTAGAACGCTTGGCGACGCTCTCTGGGGCGCTGAACCTCCTCTTCCTCCTCTTGCTTCAAGACATCTCGACTGTCGTCTTCCGCTTCGGACTGGTCGCTATCGTCCTCCTGCTCGTCGGAGACGGAGCGAAGCATGGTCGAGACGCTGCAGCGCATAGCTCCACGGCGAGCTGTCGGCCGCAGACGGGCGTAAAACGCGATCGCCTGCTGAATGGACCGAGGACGCCACGAATCCCCGCAGTTTGCCGTGCGGTTGCACAGCGTCTGCGCCGCTCGGAAGTGTCCCTGCGCAGATTCCAGGTCCTCTTGCTGAACAAAGTGCTCGCCCATCTCGTACTCGGCCACCGCTTCCATCTGAACGTCGTTCAGAGCTCGACTGCGTTCTAGTAGCTGAACGATCTCAGCGTGTGCGATCTCGGGCTCTTCCATCAGTCGAAGCGTTTTAGCTACGTGCAGACGAGCTCGTAGCTCGTATTCCTGATCTCCGACATGAAGGGCGCCTTGGAGAGCATCTCGAAATGTCTTCAAGGCCTCGGTGTGGCCTGCATTTCGCTGTAGTAAAGTTGTTGCGAAGGCTTCCGCGCACTGCATCTCTAAACGTGACCGAGCAGCGGGATCAGTTCCGTTTTCACGGAGCTGTTTTGCAAGGTCGTAGCCCATTTCGGCGTACGCCAAGCTGTGGCCCATCGCAGTGCATCGCCTCCAACTCCCTGATGCTTGAAGTAAACGTGCCAGCATCACAAGGACATCGGTGGATAAGTCGATCAGTGGCGAAGTAGAAATTGACGACGACGCGAGGCGTACGATGGGGGCCCACGTGCACACAATCCACTTCCTTGCCGTGCGGTTCTGGACCAGCGTTTGCGGCGAGGACGAAGCGGCTTGAGTGAGCTTCTCGAGAGTTCTAGCAGCGGCATCGTCCCTCATATCAAGTCCAAGCACTGAGCATGCAACGCTACTTCGGAGCAATAAAGCTAGCGTAGCAAATGCAGCCTGGAGTGCCGCGTCCAGCTGACGCACCTCGACAGGCTGCGCGCAGCGGTGATGAACGTTTTGGTGCATGAGTCGCTCGAGCTTTTCCAGCCAGGAAGAATTCGCAGCTTCTTCGAGTGTTTGAAATTGCGGCGCTACCTGGTGCCAGAACGAGCTTTGCTCCGCTGGTGATTCAGCTGACAGCAATAGTGTCACTGCAGACGACTTCGTAGCCCGCTGCTCAGGTTGGTCGTTATTGTTCCCGTCTTCTTCCAGCTCTACATCAGCAGTGGTCGACGTCGGAAAAGCTGCTAAAGTCAACCGCAACTTGGGCAAGAGCTCTGCATTGTCGGCGCGAGCTTCCACATCCAGTTGTTCAGCCAAGCTTGTGATCGCGGTACTTCCTGGTAATGCTGCTGCCGCCAACGCTGCAAACGCGCGAGCGTGCGAGAGCTCTCCTAAACTGCGGGAGCAATTTGCCGACAGCAAATGGGCTTCAGCAATCGTTGCATTGTTTAAGGAAAGTGCCGCCGCAGCTTGAGCGTCTTGAAGCGCTTGTCGAACAGCCTCCAGCATCGGTGCTGGTTGGTTTGCTTCGTCACGAACAGTGCTCGACGACGGACCGGAGGCTAGAATATCAAGAGGTACCGTCGTGGTTACGTCGTAGTCGACAAATGCCAATAATGCTGCTGCGCGGCGGCAGTACAGAGTGGCTAGGCTCTCTGTCTCGACATTCGCTGACGCCACACCATCGTCGTCGTCGCGATTGTTGCTTGCAGAGTTTAGTGTTGCAGTCTGGAGCTGCTGTGTGAGTTGCTGCAGTAAGTGAAGGTCTGCAAGCAGCGTCGGCTGCTTTACAGGCATCACAAGCTGCGCTTCCTCCTCCTTGCTATTGGCTGAAGTCGGCGCGTCTTCTTCGTGTGGTTTGTCTTGGCATTCTTTTTGCTTGAAGAGGATCTCAAAGATGGACGATGCGTTTGTCGGGTCCGTGAGTGTAGCCGCGCGAATTGATGCCAACATTTTGTAGCTGTACGAGCTGATGGTTGAGCAGGAGCTTGCAATATGGAGATTGAGGTGCAAAGCGATAGCGCTCTGGCAGCATGGGACGGATGCTGGCAGCAAGGGATCGTGCTCACAACAATAAATAGAAGTTGCTGAGCATCTAGTGTCATGGGATGAAGCACTGCGCACTGAGGTGTATGGGATGCTGGTGTATAAAGAAAGCCACGCCATGTTTTTTGCACTCTACCAAAACTTGCAGCATGAATCCCTCTCTCACTTCACAATCGCTGATCTCTTGTGTACATGAATCTTGAAAATGTGCATCTGACGAACTTTATGTTGCCGCATCACGAGGAGAGCAGGTCTCGACTAAGCAGACGCGGCAAGCAAAACTCTATGTGGCACGCGAGCAGCCAACTCTCGTCCGACGCGACGATGAGCACGCCGGATGGCTGCACCTCCACCATCTGAGCTTGAGCGGGTGCAAGTGAATGGTGCAGAGCAAAGTCAGAACTGCAAGTCTCCGTTAACGTGGCGCGTATCCTCCAGCGGTTTCAGTACGATCGCCTGGCCGTGGTTGAAGCTGCTTTGCTTTCTGGTATACTAGCAGCATGTAGAAAGCGAGCGATCGTCATGTAGCCGTGGAACCTCCGAACACATTGGAGTCGCACTGCGCCCGGTCTCCTCCAGAAAGGCACGAGCTACAACTAGCGATGCAGTGTATCCACTGCCCATGCAATTGCGCTCCACACTCTGGGTCTCAAACAATGAGAAGGCTCTCATGTTGCCGTGTCCTGTGCATGTAGCACCCTGTGTGCGAGATCCGCTCTGAAGGACTCGGTATACAACCCGACGATCCCAAGTTGAAGTGAACTGACCAATCAGGGACGAGCAAGCGGATCTGTTCAGAAGACACGAGTTCGAGCAGCTCTCAATGCGGATTCGGTATTGCAGAATATCCAGCATCTCTGCGGTTCGTTCCCCGCTAGGATTACCCCATATGGCGTTGATGCTTGTGGTGCACATTCGGTCCGCCTGTGTTCACGGGGGCGGTACTCTAGAAATCGAGTCGAGATTAAAGACGTAGCGTCAAGTTGAAGACGCCTCATTGACGCTTGGAAAAGTAACGGCTGGAGCCACCGAGCTGTGTTCTGCTACATCAGCTCGATGAGGCCGAGGACTCACCAGCTTCGCTCTGTGAATGATCTGAGATACACGCTTAAGGTTCGTGCGAACAGTAACGGCTCCGCCCTCGAAGCGGCGACGAGGTATGCACAATGCGAGCTGATCCTTTCGCACTAGGTTCGCTCAACACAGTCGTAGTCGTCTTCGTGGGATGCGCACACAGGACAAACGAACCTCTAGGCATCGCTGGTTCGTAATGCAGACTATCTGGTTGAACCTGATCGTCAACCAGTGTTGGCAACCATTAAGCGAGACGGGCATCAAAGTATGCTAACAAGGTAAACGAGGAAGCCACGCTTAAACTCTCATCATGGCTTTTGCAGGTGAAGATGCAACAACTAGCAGAAAATAGAGAGCTTCATGCGTTTTTATCATTGGGGTGGCAAAACGACTCGAGAATTCGACGGCCACGCTGCCCGATGGGGCTGTCGCTCTCGTTAACGCGGCTAGTTGCCGCTTGACCAGGCTCCCAAGCGGCGCACGCACTCTGTAAGGACCGAGACGTGACGAGCACGTCAAGGCCCGCGCATCTAAACTACAACTTCCACTACGCAAAGACAAGTGGGTAAGTAAGGAACATGCACTAGGGTGCATGACCTCTGTCGTGTACATTTACTTTTGTATAGCGCATGTCAACCCACTTCAACTTGAAGTGGATTGACCAATCAGATTCATTCATTTTATCACCGCCATGGGCACTGCCCAGACGGCCGGCCACAAGGCCTTAACCAACTAATATCACTTTGCAATTTACGTCCAACTACCTACACGTTTCCACATCGCGGTACATCTTCACTCGCGGCCTTCTACGTGTCAAGCCTTACATCTGGTAGCACTTACGGTCATTTTCGCCGGGCAAGTGGTCAGAAGATCTACAATCGACCGACTCGACTCGCTACTTTCAACTCGACTACTGCTACAGTACCTGGGTTAGGGTTTCGCCTTTCGCACTTACTGCTACTCTACGTGTTCATTGACTTAGCGGCATTAACGCTTTTCGCTAGCCGTAAAGTCTTGCATAATCGACATTAACGCTTTTCGCTAGTCGATTACGCTAACTAGCCTCACGCTTTTTGCTAACGGTTAGTTCTTCGAAGGATTTGTACTAGTTTAACGCTTTTCGCTTCACTAGTCACCTTCCCACACGTAAGCCTAGTATATTGCGGAAACCTTTGGCCTTGTATGACCAAGGTGAAAAACCAAAAAAGTAAAAACCTCAACTCAAACCCAGATCCTAATCTACAAGCAGTAGATCGACTTCGTATTAAGGGATTAAACTCAGTTAATCGCCTTGCAAGCTTAACTCACCACTTACAGGACCAGGAGAAGAGTTTTCACTCTAAGTCCGAGCGTATACTTTTTCGAGAAGCTTGCCGTATCCTAAGTTTACAAGTGGTGCGTATTCATAACACACTCACTACTGTATTCGACCGTGAACTTAAGGAGAGCTCGCGTAAAAGAGCACTTGAAGAGGCTCAACAGGAAGAGCTACTTGTTCAGGGTTTCGGTCAGAAGAAATCCAATTACAAGGCAAAGCGCCAACGCTTGAATTAGTGCTAAGTAGCATTGTTTAAGTGTTGTTTTAAACTTTTTTCGCATTGTTTTAGTGTAATTGCACTTTGGCTTAGCCAATCAGTAGTTACCTAATCCCCAGCATCCGTATAATTCCGAATTTGAGAATTCGCGTAATTTTCAGTCGTTTCCTGAATTTTCGCGTAATTTTCGGGTAAGCTTTGGCGTAAGCTTCGGGTATTTTTCCAGTATATGCCTAAGCGTACTGCTCGTGAGTGGGACGAAGATCAGCAAAATCGTCGCATTCTCACCATTGAACAAGCCGTTCAACGCGCTTTCACAGTTCGTGCTGCTACCCATTTGCAGTACGAGATTACTTGCTTGACGGAGCATCTCCGTGAAGTTTTCTTTCCGTTTTTTGAAACTCACCTCGACCGTGTTATCGAGCCTGGGTTTGGACTGTTTCTCTTCGAAACCGTCGACATCTTGAACACCTGTGCCAACCGCATCGACACCGAAGTTCGTGCTTTCGTTGATCGCGTTATCAGCATCAAGCGCGCCCGTTTCGAGTAGCTGTTGACAGTGTTGTTGTAGCTCTAGTTCTAGTAGCTAGCAGCTGTACATTCGTAGCGTAACTTTAATCAGCTTTTAGCTCAAGTTACACTATCATGACTTCGTTAAATCCTGGTGGATGGTCTGCGGACCGTCTGACACAGTCTGTGGTCGAAATGGTGCAGAAGCAACAAGCACTAATCGACGTTTTGACTTCGCAACGCAAAGAAGTCAAAGTTGAAGGTATAAGCCTACCTCGCTTCTATGGAAACATGGGTGACTCGGTTGAATTGTACTTCGACCAAGTTATTCATTACTTTGAGGCGAAGAACATTGATTGGCAAGATGAGAACCAGAGTAAGCGCATCATTGCCATGATGACTGCCAATTTCAGGGGAAATGCTGCTGCATGGTACATGCTTTGCAGGGATTCTATCAGTGATGTCCAAGATTTGATCCAGAAGCTCACGAAGGAATTCGTTCCTCCGGATCTTCAGGAGCGCCTTCGAGATCGTTTGTACAGTCTCAAGCAGAAACGTTGTTCTAGCTTGGAGGACTACATCTCTCGATTCCGCGTTGCTATCATGCAAGTTAAGGACATGAGTGAGCTTGACAAGATCACGTACTTCATTCGAGGTCTTGTTAGTCCCACAAAAGAAGAAGTTCAGTATCGTCGTTGCACGACGGTATCTGAGGCTCTCTCAGTTGCACTTGAGTATGACAGATCGCACTTTCGTGCTGGTCCGTTTCAGAAGAGTCGTTGGACACCTCCAAGATCTTTTGGACGTTCCAACTCTACGTCATTCGCTCGTTCCAACACGGCTCCACAGCGTCCTGCTGAGAATGAACCTGAGCCTATGGAAATCGACACTGGTCATGTGCATAACCCACGCCGTGACAATTATCGTCGTCCTGTTCAGAACAACAACCGTAACAGTGACAACTCGAAGAAGTGTCGGTATTGTAAGAAGCCTGGTCACACGATTGAACAGTGCTTTAAGCTTCAAAATCGACAGAAGCATGGAACGAACAACAGCTATCAGTCTGACACTAAGCGTGGTCAGTTCGCTGTTCATACTTTGGCAGCAGAAAAGCCAGAGTCTGTTGAAGTTGTTGAGATAAATGATCTCAACGCTGCTACCATCCAGTCACTACCAGCTCCGAATGAGTTGATTCGGAAGCCAGGTCTGTGTGATGGCAAACGTGTCACCATTATGTTAGACACGGGAGCCACATGCAATGTCATTCGTCCTGGATTGGTGGATACTATTCCTGACACCATGATCTCTCAAGTCACCTTGTTTGACGGAAGCACAACGAAGAAACGTGCCGTTCACAAGGGCAAGGTCACTATTGAGATGGATGGTTATCGATTCAGAGACTTAGAGGTCCTGGAATGGTCTATGAGTCCTGAACACGATGTCATTCTCGGAAAACCTTGGTTTACCAAGTACCAACCAATTATTGATTGGCGTACTCATCACCTGCAGTTCAAACCGCAAGGAATGAAGCCAGTGTTGCGCAAGGTAGAAGTATCTGGTGCTGAGTTCAAAGCTAAAGCCAAGCGCCATGACTATGATGAGATTTACCGCGTCAAGATTACTCCAGCTCAACCCGTCACGGAGGAACCACAAGAAATTGTGCCTCTCCTTGATGAGTTTGCTGACGTGTTTCCAGACGTTTTACCCGATGGGTTACCTCCTCATCGACGCGTGGAATTCGAGCTCAACATGAAGTCAGATGCTATGCCAAGCACACGCGCACCTTTTCGGCTCTCGAAGACAGAACAAGATGCCCTTGATCTGTTTGTCGAAGAAAAGTTGAAGAAAGGTTGGATCGAACTATCCGATTCGCCTTGGGTCTCCAACATCTTTGGTATCCCGAAGAAAGACCCGAAATCAGGGAAACAACTTTCTCGAGCTGAGTGGCTACGGTCGGGCAACGCCACGTTACCGATTCGTTGGGTGATTGATTATCGTTGGCTCAACTCGCAAACAATCATCGCCAGAATTCCACTCCCGAGAATTGACGAAACATTTGACAAAATGTATGGATGCATCATCTTCTCAGTCTTGGATCTCGCGCAAGGTTACCATCAGATGAGGGTTGCCTTGAAAAGTCGTCAGTACACAGCGTTCCGCACTCATTCTGAGACCTACCAGTGGTGTGTTGCGCCAATGGGTCTTGCTGGAATGCCAGGTGTCTGGTCACGTCTTATGCGTGTCCTACTAGGCAAATATCCGTTTATCGTGGTGTATCTGGATGACATTTGTGTATTTTCCAAGAACATGAAGGAGCATCTGCAGCATCTCCGCACACTCTTCGAAGTGTTACGCAGAGAGAAGCTGTACTGTCATCGTTCGAAATGTCATTTTGGGCAGAATCAAGTTCAGTTCCTAGGTCACACCGTGTCAAGTCAAGGCATTGCGGTGGATTCCAAGAAAACTGAAGTGATCGCCAATTGGCCAATTCCCATGAACCAAAAGCAATTGCAAAGCTTTTTGGGTCTCGCAGGCTACTACCGTCGCTTCATTTACAACTACGCGACAATCGCCTTACCGTTTGGACCTCTAGTCAAGAAGGACCATACTTGGAATTGGAAGGAAGAGCATGATATCGCCTTCAGCAAACTGAAATCAGCATTGCAATCCGCCCCAGTCCTGACTTTACCGGATTTCTCTCTTCCGTTCATCGTGACAACCGATGCTTCAGGATATTGTGTGGGTGGAGTACTTTCGCAAAAGCACAACGGACATGATCATCCGTTAGCTTTCCTCTCCAAGAAGTTGGGTGTGCATGAACAAAATTGGCCTACCCATGAGAAGGAACTCTATGCAATTAAGCTGTCGCTGGAAAAATGGCGTCATTACCTCTATGGTCGTCATTTCGACATCTACACGGACAACAGTGCATGTCAGTGGTTGTTACACCACCCGAAGGTTTCCTCGAAGCTTGCACGCTTCTTAACCTTCTTTGCTCAGTTCGACTTCACCTTGCATCATCTGAAAGGATCGATGAATGTCGTAGCTGATGCACTGTCCCGTCCTCCAATGGATTCAACTCCGACTGCGTTGATATCACCACAATTGGCTCCGCCAATTGTCTGCTCAATCAGTTTTCAGCATTGTGAGTCTGAAAGTGATAAATCGACATCAAGTTTTCGCGTAATTAGCGATCTACGCACAGTCAATGCTTCGCTGTCGATTCCAGCCTCACAGAGTGTTGCGCGTCCCGCTATCAATACGATCAGCTATCATACGTGTACACCGCAGTGTGACAGTTTTGGATCACGCTACCGTGCACAGCAACATGATGGGGATTCCCAGAAGGTGAATATGACCATGGTATCTGCAGCTCTCTCGCCTGTTGAATTTTCGGGGGAGGAGATGGCGGAGGTTTCTGCTGGTCACATCGCCTTACATGATCTTTCCGATGGTTATCTCTACACTCCTGTTCAAGATGCAGAGATTGCCACATCGGTTGTGCAAATGCAACACGCAAGTTCGCTAGGATGGACTTCGAATCTCAAAGAAGAGTTCATCAAAGCCTACCGCACTGATCCCGGATTTCGTGACAAGTATCGTACTCCGCATGATCCATACGTACTCAAGGATCAATTGCTTTATGTGCAATTCACGGACGACAAGGAGTCCAAAGTGATGAAACTTTGTGTCCCGAGATCGCAGCGCAATCGTCTAAGGACGAAGATTATTGAGCAATTTCATGATTCCAGTATTGCCGCGCACCCAGGAATTCGTCGTACGTACCTCCGTATCAAGCAATGGTACTACTGGGCGTCGCTTCATGAAGACGTTTCCGATTACGTGCAAAGTTGTGAAACATGCACACGTTGGAAGCACAGCAACGCCAAGAAGAATGGCAAGCTGATTCCAATTCCGATTCCAAAAGAATGTTGGGAAGTCGTCTCCATGGATTTCGTTACTGGATTGCCAGAATCAGATGGCTATGATGCTATCATGACCGTCGTGGACAAGTTGTCCAAGCGTCCAATCTACTGTCCCGTTCACACTACCGATGATGCCGAAGAAATCGCTCATTATTTCTTCGACAATGTCGTTCGGCATCATGGAGTGCCTGCAGTGATCATCAGTGATCGTGATCCCAAATTCACATCGCGTTTTTGGAAATCTCTCGCGCAGGTCATGGGTGTACAATTGAATATGACAACGTCATATCGCGCTCAAGCTGACGGCCAAACCGAACGTCAAAACCTGGTACTAGAAGACGCACTTCGTTGCATGGTCTCGTATCATGGTGATGACTGGGCTGCCAAATTGGGAACGATTGAGTATGCTCATGCCACGCTAGTCAGTGCCTCTACAGGACTCTCGCCATTTGAAGTAGACACAGGGCGTAAGGAACGCAATCCCTTCGGAACTTTTCCTACGCTGTCTACCACAGTTCAAGTACAACAAGGACTGTCTGAGTATGCAAACCGCTTCAAGGACGAACGCGACAAGATTATTGGCAAAGCCAAGGAGCACTTACTCAAGGCTCAAGCATCGCAAAAGAAGTACTACGATCAACACCGTAGCAATGTGCAATTCAAGGAAGGAGATTTGGTTATGCTGGATACACGCCGTATTCCACTCAAGCATGCTGCGAAAGACATTGACGTCAAACGTGCAAAGTTAGCCGCTCGTAAAGTTGGTCCGTTTGTTATCAAGCGCATGATCAACGACAACGCTGCTCGTCTGATTTTGCCACGCAGCATGAAGTCGCTGAACCCTACTTTCAACGTAGACGTTCTCAGCCATTATGTCTCCAACCCGGACAAGTTTGAGACTCGTGTTCTTCCGAAAGCATCTCGCATCATCACGAATGAAGACACTGGAGAAGACCTCCACATTGTCGAGAAACTCCTACGCAAGCGTCAGTTCAATCGCAAGACTGAGTGGCTTGTCAAGTGGCATGGTCTCCCAGATCACGAATCTTCGTGGGAACTCGAGAAAGACATCAAGCACGTCTCTCACTGGAAGGTTCTCGTCGACGACTTCAAGCGCCGTCAACGTGAAGTCAAACCCGGGAGGATGTAAGGACCGAGACGTGACGAGCACGTCAAGGCCCGCGCATCTAAACTACAACTTCCACTACGCAAAGACAAGTGGGTAAGTAAGGAACATGCACTAGGGTGCATGACCTCTGTCGTGTACATTTACTTTTGTATAGCGCATGTCAACCCACTTCAACTTGAAGTGGATTGACCAATCAGATTCATTCATTTTATCACCGCCATGGGCACTGCCCAGACGGCCGGCCACAAGGCCTTAACCAACTAATATCACTTTGCAATTTACGTCCAACTACCTACACGTTTCCACATCGCGGTACATCTTCACTCGCGGCCTTCTACGTGTCAAGCCTTACACACTCGTGGAGTCCGAACTCTTCAGGACCTGCTGGAAGAAGTAATGACTCAGAAAAGACCACGAAAGGACGAGCGCTGTTGCTGGCGCTGGTATGGCGTCGGTGTAAAAGGCGCCACCATGGGCTTCATGCATCCTTCCTCCGGTCGCGATCTGGAGATGTGGTGTCTATCGTTCCGCTACGATGGGGGCAATTACACTCGTTGTTGCGTTGCGTCAATTAAAAAAAAACTCGGCGCGTGGCTCGGTTTGCTTTACGCTGATTTGAGTCGGGAACTGGGAGCGGGGAAATGGCAAGGCACGCGGCTGCTTGCTATTGCGTGGACCGCGCGGCGTACTTACTCTGATCTACCCAGCATTGAGGCTCGATCGACGTGGCGGCGGACTGTAGCATTAGCACCCGCACAGTTGGCTCTGCAGTCCCCAAGCAGCCTGGCGGTTTGGAAGCCATTAATCCGGGTCCTTTGGCTCGCCATCCTCGGCTCCACATGGTCAAGTCTCTCTTAGTGTGGCACATTTAAAGTCAAACTGTCGCTTACTGGACGCTCCAGCACAACCAAGACGAGTCCTCCGTAGCAGAGTGAGTCGGTGCAAAGCACCACTCGTCGGTGCCTCCCAGCTCGGTCTGCCCGCCGCAGGCGATGGATTTAAAGTTTTCAGTATCTGCGAAAAGGGGCTATCGTTAAGCGTCTGGCGAGTCCCGCCCATATTCGCGGACGCCGCCGTGCCTGCCACCACGCTGAGCACTTGCCAGCCAGCAATATCGCGGTGTTCTCGCAACCGGGTAGCTACAATCGCGCAAGCGGGGACAGTCTCCGTTACACCGCTTCGCGGCGTGGCCTTCTTTTTAGAAGCGCTGGCGACTCGCAACGCAGAGCTATTCAAACTACTCGACACGGGGCTGCAATGCCGCTGGCCCCTAAAAATGATCCGGATGCACGCCCCGGTGACTAACGTCGGGGTTGTCTTGGGCGAGCAAGAATCCTTCCGGAGGACAACTTGACTGCCTAAAAATCGCGGAACCTCGCCGCCGACCGGTTCAGTAGAGTACGTTTGGCCTCCAGGCGGCCAGAGGATCGATCGATGCATCGTCGTTACTCTTGGTGCAGTAGCGGTGGTCTCTGTGTGGCCGGCTCGGCACCAAGTTGCGTCTAGGACTCCCGTCTACGAGCGCGACCGGCGTAGCGCCCAGAACAATAAGGCGGGGACGGCTGAAGCGAACCATCACTATTCAATTCGCCTCCGACCGCGCATTTGACAAAACAAACGCACGAGCGAACCATCTCACCAACGAGCTTGGTTACCACAGCAACTCAAACTCAAATAGCCAAGAACTCGAACCATGTCGACCAACAACACCGCTGCCGCTCCGACTGCCGCTGTCGCCTCGGCTGACAGCAACAACAAGCAGACCGTCGCGCTGCTCCCGACAGAGGTGCGCTGCTCATACCCGAGCAAACTCTGCAACAACCATCGTGCCGTGAAGGACAACGGTGACCTGCACAAGCTCTGCGACTTCCACCGCAAGAAGGCCAACGTGAACCAGCAGCGCATGCAGCAGAAACGCCGTCTCATTCGCCAGCAAATGGTCGAGCGCAAGAAGCGCTTCATGGACGCAGTGCAGGCGCCGATGGAGTACAACGCTGTCACCAACATGATGGAGCCCAAGGAGCCGATCTGCAACCTCTCGCATGAGGAAGTGATGATGCTTGAAGTTATGCTCTTCGACGATGAGGACAGCGAGGGCTGCATGAGCCCCGGCGAGGGCATGGCATACACGGGCTTCCCCACGGGTATGCCAGTAGGCGTGACGTACCCGGCGCCAAGCATGCCCACCGGCAACATGTCGCTGTAGGCGCCACCGACACCACAACCGCCTCATCGTCCATTTTGTTCTTCGTTCGATCATCCCGCATAGAGTAAATTAGCACCGCAACCAACAGAAACACACCCGAGGCACAACGGTGCTTGACGGGGACTGCATTGGGTTTTTGCCTGCATGTTCTACCTTAACAGTGATAACACAGAGGAAGTTCGCGGTTTTAGCAGTAAGCTTACCTGTAGTGATGAATTCTTGTACCGCCAAGCTCATACACACCAGCAGCCATTCCTCGCGTCGCCTTCCCAAGCGAAGCAAGACGGCTCCTGCTCCTGCTGGGACGGGTTTGGCCTCCACTGCATTTTTTCCGGACGTCTATTCTCGCCAGCAAGGGGTCAGACTCACCGCCGGTCTCCAGTGGAGACCGTGGACTCTCCACTGCGTGCTGTCGTCGCGTCGCGCTGCTCGAGCTCGAGGTTGTTCGAGACTGGCCGGTGGAGAACTGGCCACCGCAGCGCGAAATACATGTCCAGATCGCCGGTGGCATCTCGCCTATTATAGATTGGCCAACCATGAGAAGGACATGAGTATCCATAGACGTATGCACATCGATGGTATGGATATTTTCGCCTGTATTAATACATGAAGGCAGTCGCGCGGCAGCTCGATGCACAAATGGCTCGCACTAGGCACTGCTGACTCATTCACGTTCTATCCATAGCCAGGATACTTCAGCCTTTGCTCCGGCTCGCGGTCCGATGGTCGTAAAAACGGCCAGCGGTGGATAGTGGCACTGCAGTCTGGCTATTGCTTTGGTTGGCCCTGCTTGTTCACGCAGTGACGGCCCGCCTTCATACTGTGGCTTACGTGACCGAGGTGCCGTAGATTAAGGGATTGCATGGCACGATCTTGGTGCAGGCCGCGGCGAGATTTGCATGCCTGCTGAAGTTGAAGTGGGCCTCCGTAACGACATGGCTTCATCTTCGCCGGCGCAACATGGCTTCGGCGACGAGTACTGCAGCAGCCGAACCGTCTCCAACAGGTTTGCGTGAGCCACTCGTTGCAGGGAGGCGGCGACATGCTGCCATCAAGTGAAAGTTGTGTGGGATCGCTATGAATTTTCCGAATCACTTGGGAAAATCCATTAATAAAACCCGTTTGTCACTCGATAATGAGACATGTAATTTTGTGCTGTATACCAAAACGCAGTCAACGAGCCTGCAGAACTAAATAATGACAGGATGATGGTGATTGCGAGGCGTTTGTTGTAGAATGTGTCTTTGCTCGACGTCGAAGAAATGCTACCCTTGATAGGTGATCCCGCAGCCAGGATAATGCACGCTTGCTGCTCCCAGGCTCGACGAGCTGCCAGCACAAGAAGCGTGTCACCCAAAGCCCTCGTTGCCCCCCGAATGTACAGCACCCGCAGAAATGCTTTGGATTTGCTTACATTTGTATCGGAAATGCCCACTAAAGTTACGTTAACTCTTCGTAACAACATGGAATTGCCAACGGCTCCCGGGCAACGCAACTCGTTGGTGCGACAGGGGCGGAAGATGGGAACGCGTTCTGCGTCTCGAATTTTCTCAGTGCGAAGTCGTGTGGAGCACACCACGGATTTTCCAAAGTTTTGCGGGTCCTTTCGAGCTCTTCCATTGGTCAAAACCAACAGACCATCACTCATACTTGCTTTGGATGGATTTGGACCAGTCACAGCGCAGGAAAAAGCCCATTTCGCAGCGCAAATTTTCCGCTGGATATCACACACAACTTCGCTGACGTTCCGCCCACACTGCATGCGTCTACCAGAGGCAATGAATGACGAGGGCACCTTTCGGTGTTTACGGTTCGGCACTTGTCCTATGCCGAGCTAAGCAACAGCTCACAACTTAATTTGCCGAGTACCAGCGATAGCTCGCACCAAAGAACACTACCACACTATACAGACAACATGACGGACAAGTTCCCGGTGGATCTTACGGAGACTTCGTTCTCTGAGCAGCTCAGCAACAGCAGCAGTTCACCTGCCGCCGTACCCGAAGAGCTGCGCTGCCAGTACTCGAGCAAGCGCTGCGAGAACCAGCGCACACACAAGAAGAGCGGCGGACTGCACAAGTTCTGCGCCATGCACCGCGAGAAGGCCAACCGCAACCAGATGCGTCTCGACCACCGGCGCCGCGTCGTGAAGCAGCAGCAGAAGGAGCTCCAGCGGCAGCAACAGACTCAGCAGATGCAGCAGATCCAGGCACAGCAGCAGCAGATGCAGCAGATCCAGGCACAGCAGCAGCAGATGCACATGCAGCGGACACGTACCCACGCCTCGGCCGCCGCCATGGCGGCAGGACAGAACTTCCACTACAGCAGGATGCAGCGCAGCCCCGTTGGCGCCATGTGCAGTCCGGTCTGCGTCAAGCCCATGTCACCGCCCAACATGACGATCAGCATGAACATGCCTGTGTGCTCGACGGTGGAGGTGCCGCCACAGCAGCCACGGCCTCAGCAGCAGTCGACGCCGAACCTCCCGCTGTTCGACCAGCACGACCTGGAGATCCTGGAGGCACTGCTGTTTAGCAGTGATGAGGAGCAGAGCGACGCCACCCCGGTCGTATACTGCAGCGCGCCGCAGTTCTTCCGCTCGCCGTCCTTCGTGAACGTTTGAAGGCGCGGCGCCGTCGCGGCTTCCCCAGATGCCAACCCGGATCCGGGCGGCGCGAATACAAAGTTCCCGAACGTGTCGGACGCGCAGTTTTTCTAGCGCTTTTCTTTGGCGTGTGCTAGTGCAAGTGAATAGATAGTAAGTATATAAGTAGCCTGAGAAGTTAAAAAGTATTTAGTCGTAGATAAAAGAGCTGGCCACAGGAAGCTAGCTGTAGACGCAGCGCAACCAGATATCAATAAACAACTGCTGCCGTCTACAACACTTGTGTTCGTCTACAGTGTACACATGACCGGCACATTGTACCACACATCGACACTGAAGTTGAAGTGCAGCTGACTGCAGACCTGGTATGCAGTCAGGCAGCCGAAGACTCATCTGCTCCGCCTCATAACTATTTTCTACCATCGGAGCAGCAGATTTTGCGTCCTGCCACCACGACGACTCCGCACACAACCTGGTTGACTGTAAGGACCGAGACGTGACGAGCACGTCAAGGCCCGCGCATCTAAACTACAACTTCCACTACGCAAAGACAAGTGGGTAAGTAAGGAACATGCACTAGGGTGCATGACCTCTGTCGTGTACATTTACTTTTGTATAGCGCATGTCAACCCACTTCAACTTGAAGTGGATTGACCAATCAGATTCATTCATTTTATCACCGCCATGGGCACTGCCCAGACGGCCGGCCACAAGGCCTTAACCAACTAATATCACTTTGCAATTTACGTCCAACTACCTACACGTTTCCACATCGCGGTACATCTTCACTCGCGGCCTTCTACGTGTCAAGCCTTACATCTGGTAGCACTTGTTGGTCATTTTCGCCGGGCAAGTGGTCAGAAGATCTACAATCGACCGACTCGACTCGCTACTTTCAACTCGACTACTGCTACAGTACCTGGGTTAGGGTTTCGCCTTTCGCACTTACTGCTACTCTACGTGTTCATTGACTTAGCGGCATTAACGCTTTTCGCTAGCCGTAAAGTCTTGCATAATCGACATTAACGCTTTTCGCTAGTCGATTACGCTAACTAGCCTCACGCTTTTTGCTAACGGTTAGTTCTTCGAAGGATTTGTACTAGTTTAACGCTTTTCGCTTCACTAGTCACCTTCCCACACGTAAGCCTAGTATATTGCGGAAACCTTTGGCCTTGTATGACCAAGGTGAAAAACCAAAAAAGTAAAAACCTCAACTCAAACCCAGATCCTAATCTACAAGCAGTAGATCGACTTCGTATTAAGGGATTAAACTCAGTTAATCGCCTTGCAAGCTTAACTCACCACTTACAGGACCAGGAGAAGAGTTTTCACTCTAAGTCCGAGCGTATACTTTTTCGAGAAGCTTGCCGTATCCTAAGTTTACAAGTGGTGCGTATTCATAACACACTCACTACTGTATTCGACCGTGAACTTAAGGAGAGCTCGCGTAAAAGAGCACTTGAAGAGGCTCAACAGGAAGAGCTACTTGTTCAGGGTTTCGGTCAGAAGAAATCCAATTACAAGGCAAAGCGCCAACGCTTGAATTAGTGCTAAGTAGCATTGTTTAAGTGTTGTTTTAAACTTTTTTCGCATTGTTTTAGTGTAATTGCACTTTGGCCCAGCCAATCAGTAGTTACCTAAACCCCAGCATCCGTATAATTCCGAATTTGAGAATCCGCGTAATTTTCAGTCGTTTCCTGAATTTTCGCGTAATTTTCGGGTAAGCTTTGGCGTAAGCTTCGGGTATTTTTCCAGTATATGCCTAAGCGTACTGCTCGTGAGTGGGACGAAGATCAGCAAAATCGTCGCATTCTCACCATTGAACAAGCCGTTCAACGCGCTTTCACAGTTCGTGCTGCTACCCATTTGCAGTACGAGATTACTTGCTTGACGGAGCATCTCCGTGAAGTTTTCTTTCCGTTTTTTGAAACTCACCTCGACCGTGTTATCGAGCCTGGGTTTGGACTGTTTCTCTTCGAAACCGTCGACATCTTGAACACCTGTGCCAACCGCATCGACACCGAAGTTCGTGCTTTCGTTGATCGCGTTATCAGCATCAAGCGCGCCCGTTTCGAGTAGCTGTTGACAGTGTTGTTGTAGCTCTAGTTCTAGTAGCTAGCAGCTGTACATTCGTAGCGTAACTTTAATCAGCTTTTAGCTCAAGTTACACTATCATGACTTCGTTAAATCCTGGTGGATGGTCTGCGGACCGTCTGACACAGTCTGTGGTCGAAATGGTGCAGAAGCAACAAGCACTAATCGACGTTTTGACTTCGCAACGCAAAGAAGTCAAAGTTGAAGGTATAAGCCTACCTCGCTTCTATGGAAACATGGGTGACTCGGTTGAATTGTACTTCGACCAAGTTATTCATTACTTTGAGGCGAAGAACATTGATTGGCAAGATGAGAACCAGAGTAAGCGCATCATTGCCATGATGACTGCCAATTTCAGGGGAAATGCTGCTGCATGGTACATGCTTTGCAGGGATTCTATCAGTGATGTCCAAGATTTGATCCAGAAGCTCACGAAGGAATTCGTTCCTCCGGATCTTCAGGAGCGCCTTCGAGATCGTTTGTACAGTCTCAAGCAGAAACGTTGTTCTAGCTTGGAGGACTACATCTCTCGATTCCGCGTTGCTATCATGCAAGTTAAGGACATGAGTGAGCTTGACAAGATCACGTACTTCATTCGAGGTCTTGTTAGTCCCACAAAAGAAGAAGTTCAGTATCGTCGTTGCACGACGGTATCTGAGGCTCTCTCAGTTGCACTTGAGTATGACAGATCGCACTTTCGTGCTGGTCCGTTTCAGAAGAGTCGTTGGACACCTCCAAGATCTTTTGGACGTTCCAACTCTACGTCATTCGCTCGTTCCAACACGGCTCCACAGCGTCCTGCTGAGAATGAACCTGAGCCTATGGAAATCGACACTGGTCATGTGCATAACCCACGTCGTGACAATTATCATCGCCCTGTTCAGAACAACAACCGTAACAGTGGCAACTCGAAGAAGTGTCGGTATTGTAAGAAGCCTGGTCACACGATTGAACAGTGCTTCAAGCTTCAAAATCGACAGAAGCATGGAACGAACAACAGCTATCAGTCTGACACTAAGCGTGGTCAGTTCGCTGTTCACACTTTGGCAGCAGAAAAGCCAGAGTCTGTTGAAGTTGTTGAGATAAATGATCTCAACGCTGCTACCATCCAGTCACTACCAGCTCCGAATGAGTTGATTCGGAAGCCAGGTCTGTGTGATGGCAAACGTGTCACCATTATGCTAGACACGGGAGCCACATGCAATGTCATTCGTCCTGGATTGGTGGATACTATTCCTGACACCATGATCTCTCAAGTCACCTTGTTTGACGGAAGCACAACGAAGAAACGTGCCGTTCACAAGGGCAAGGTCACTATTGAGATGGATGGTTATCGATTCAGAGACTTAGAGGTCCTGGAATGGTCTATGAGTCCTGAACACGATGTCATTCTCGGAAAACCTTGGTTTACCAAGTACCAACCAATTATTGATTGGCGTACTCATCACCTGCAGTTCAAACCGCAAGGAATGAAGCCAGTGTTGCGCAAGGTAGAAGTATCTGGTGCTGAGTTCAAAGCTAAAGCCAAGCGCCATGACTACGATGAGATTTACCGCGTCAAGATTACTCCAGCTCAACCCGTCACGGAGGAACCACAAGAAATTGTACCTCTCCTTGATGAGTTTGCTGACGTGTTTCCAGACGTTTTACCCGATGGGTTACCTCCTCATCGACGCGTGGAATTCGAACTCAACATGAAGTCAGATGCTATGCCAAGCACACGCGCACCTTTTCGGCTCTCGAAGACAGAACAAGATGCCCTTGATCTGTTTGTCGAAGAAAAGTTGAAGAAAGGTTGGATCGAACTATCCGATTCGCCTTGGGTCTCCAACATCTTTGGTATCCCGAAGAAAGACCCGAAATCAGGGAAACAACTTTCTCGAGCTGAGTGGCTACGGTCGGGCAACGCCACGTTACCGATTCGTTGGGTGATTGATTATCGTTGGCTCAACTCGCAAACAATCATCGCCAGAATTCCACTCCCGAGAATTGACGAAACATTTGACAAAATGTATGGATGCATCATCTTCTCAGTCTTGGATCTCGCGCAAGGTTACCATCAGATGAGGGTTGCCTTGAAAAGTCGTCAGTACACAGCGTTCCGCACTCATTCTGAGACCTACCAGTGGTGTGTTGCGCCAATGGGTCTTGCTGGAATGCCAGGTGTCTGGTCACGTCTTATGCGTGTCCTACTAGGCAAATATCCGTTTATCGTGGTGTATCTGGATGACATTTGTGTATTTTCCAAGAACATGAAGGAGCATCTGCAGCATCTCCGCACACTCTTCGAAGTGTTACGCAGAGAGAAGCTGTACTGTCATCGTTCGAAATGTCATTTTGGGCAGAATCAAGTTCAGTTCCTAGGTCACACCGTGTCAAGTCAAGGCATTGCGGTGGATTCCAAGAAAACTGAAGTGATCGCCAATTGGCCAATTCCCATGAACCAAAAGCAATTGCAAAGCTTTTTGGGTCTCGCAGGCTACTACCGTCGCTTCATTTACAACTACGCGACAATCGCCTTACCGTTTGGACCTCTAGTCAAGAAGGACCATACTTGGAATTGGAATGAAGAGCATGATATCGCCTTCAGCAAACTGAAATCAGCATTGCAATCCGCCCCAGTCCTGACTTTACCGGATTTCTCTCTTCCGTTCATCGTGACAACCGATGCTTCAGGATATTGTGTGGGTGGAGTACTTTCGCAAAAGCACAACGGACATGATCATCCGTTAGCTTTCCTCTCCAAGAAGTTGGGTGTGCATGAACAAAATTGGCCTACCCATGAGAAGGAACTCTATGCAATTAAGCTGTCGCTGGAAAAATGGCGTCATTACCTCTATGGTCGTCATTTCGACATCTACACGGACAACAGTGCATGTCAGTGGTTGTTACACCACCCGAAGGTTTCCTCGAAGCTTGCACGCTTCTTAACCTTCTTTGCTCAGTTCGACTTCACCTTGCATCATCTGAAAGGATCGATGAATGTCGTAGCTGATGCACTGTCCCGTCCTCCAATGGATTCAACTCCGACTGCGTTGATATCACCACAATTGGCTCCGCCAATTGTCTGCTCAATCAGTTTTCAGCATTGTGAGTCTGAAAGTGATAAATCGACATCAAGTTTTCGCGTAATTAGCGATCTACGCACAGTCAATGCTTCGCTGTCGATTCCAGCCTCACAGAGTGTTGCGCGTCCCGCTATCAATACGATCAGCTATCATACGTGTACACCGCAGTGTGACAGTTTTGGATCACGCTACCGTGCACAGCAACATGATGGGGATTCCCAGAAGGTGAATATGACCATGGTATCTGCAGCTCTCTCGCCTGTTGAATTTTCGGGGGAGGAGATGGCGGAGGTTTCTGCTGGTCACATCGCCTTACATGATCTTTCCGATGGTTATCTCTACACTCCTGTTCAAGATGCAGAGATTGCCACATCGGTTGTGCAAATGCAACACGCAAGTTCGCTAGGATGGACTTCGAATCTCAAAGAAGAGTTCATCAAAGCCTACCGCACTGATCCCGGATTTCGTGACAAGTATCGTACTCCGCATGATCCATACGTACTCAAGGATCAATTGCTTTATGTGCAATTCACGGACGACAAGGAGTCCAAAGTGATGAGACTCTGTGTCCCGAGATCGCAGCGCAATCGTCTAAGGACGAAGATTATTGAGCAATTTCATGATTCCAGTATTGCCGCGCACCCAGGAATTCGTCGTACGTACCTCCGTATCAAGCAATGGTACTACTGGGCGTCGCTTCATGAAGACGTTTCCGATTACGTGCAAAGTTGTGAAACATGCACACGTTGGAAGCACAGCAACGCCAAGAAGAATGGCAAGCTGATTCCAATTCCGATTCCAAAAGAATGTTGGGAAGTCGTCTCCATGGATTTCGTTACTGGATTGCCAGAATCAGATGGCTATGATGCTATCATGACCGTCGTGGACAAGTTGTCCAAGCGTCCAATCTACTGTCCCGTTCACACTACCGATGATGCCGAAGAAATCGCTCATTATTTCTTCGACAATGTCGTTCGGCATCATGGAGTGCCTGCAGTGATCATCAGTGATCGTGATCCCAAATTCACATCGCGTTTTTGGAAATCTCTCGCGCAGGTCATGGGTGTACAATTGAATATGACAACGTCATATCGCGCTCAAGCTGACGGCCAAACCGAACGTCAAAACCTGGTACTAGAAGACGCACTTCGTTGCATGGTCTCGTATCATGGTGATGACTGGGCTGCCAAATTGGGAACGATTGAGTATGCTCATGCCACGCTAGTCAGTGCCTCTACAGGACTCTCGCCATTTGAAGTAGACACAGGGCGTAAGGAACGCAATCCCTTCGGAACTTTTCCTACGCTGTCTACCACAGTTCAAGTACAACAAGGACTGTCTGAGTATGCAAACCGCTTCAAGGACGAACGCGACAAGATTATTGGCAAAGCCAAGGAGCACTTACTCAAGGCTCAAGCATCGCAAAAGAAGTACTACGATCAACACCGTAGCAATGTGCAATTCAAGGAAGGAGATTTGGTTATGCTGGATACACGCCGTATTCCACTCAAGCATGCTGCGAAAGACATTGACGTCAAACGTGCAAAGTTAGCCGCTCGTAAAGTTGGTCCGTTTGTTATCAAGCGCATGATCAACGACAACGCTGCTCGTCTGATTTTGCCACGCAGCATGAAGTCGCTGAACCCTACTTTCAACGTAGACGTTCTCAGCCATTATGTCTCCAACCCGGACAAGTTTGAGACTCGTGTTCTTCCGAAAGCATCTCGCATCATCACGAATGAAGACACTGGAGAAGACCTCCACATTGTCGAGAAACTCCTACGCAAGCGTCAGTTCAATCGCAAGACTGAGTGGCTTGTCAAGTGGCATGGTCTCCCAGATCACGAATCTTCGTGGGAACTCGAGAAAGACATCAAGCACGTCTCTCACTGGAAGGTTCTCGTCGACGACTTCAAGCGCCGTCAACGTGAAGTCAAACCCGGGAGGATGTAAGGACCGAGACGTGACGAGCACGTCAAGGCCCGCGCATCTAAACTACAACTTCCACTACGCAAAGACAAGTGGGTAAGTAAGGAACATGCACTAGGGTGCATGACCTCTGTCGTGTACATTTACTTTTGTATAGCGCATGTCAACCCACTTCAACTTGAAGTGGATTGACCAATCAGATTCATTCATTTTATCACCGCCATGGGCACTGCCCAGACGGCCGGCCACAAGGCCTTAACCAACTAATATCACTTTGCAATTTACGTCCAACTACCTACACGTTTCCACATCGCGGTACATCTTCACTCGCGGCCTTCTACGTGTCAAGCCTTACATTGACGGTATCACTGCCGCGGCTGCCTCCTCGTAGCACGCGTGCTGACAAAGTCCTGCTACTGCTTACAGCGAGTGAGACACCGAAGTCCACGACGTCGTGGATGCTGCTGCTGCCCTCTCGACCGAGCACTGCGGTCTCCTTTGCATCTGGCAGATGCACACGAAACCCCAAGAAGGCCGCAACCCTCGAGGCGAAGATGGCGAAGCTTCTTGCGGCCGAAGCGGCTAGGACGACGAAAATAGGCTCTAAGAGCTGACAGAGGACGGAATCGAGTCGCAGTTCGAGCAAAAAGATACATTTTACTGCTGCAACTTCGGTAGGTCTCGACTCCCGGTAATGCCTGGAATTACCAGGGTAATTACTACATTCTCCGACTACCGTTTTAATTGCAGCTTCCGTGCACTGCGGTGTATTCGAAACGGGCTACATCTAGTTAACCCCAACAGTCAGATTTTAAGGACAAAATTAAGGACAAAAACCATTTTCACTTGAGTTTAGTATGGTTCACGGTACTTTTATCCTAACCGGTCCCGCTAGGACCAAAATCGACTCACCCCATACTCAAAGCAAGTGAAATTGATTTTTGTCCTTAAATTGGTCCTAAACGACGGCTTGTTGGGGTTAACCTGCAAGTTGCAAACCTCGAGTTGCAGCCTGCAGCTCGAGGTCTCTGCATGTAGAACATCCTGTCTCAAAACACGGTGAGTCATATTCCTATTCCCGACGTTCTGAACAACATAGTGAGCCCAAGTCAAAAATCGGGGTCAGGTGTTCAGCCCACGACAGTCCTCGATTCTTGGTGGCCTCGAGGACTCACGCCCAGCCGCACTTCCCTTCCGTCGTGTCCTAGCCGACATTTCCAGCTCCCGACACCATCGCCACCCTCAGCACACCAATCGTGTCGTCTCAGCCAAGTCTCTCGCTCGCGCTCACGACGCAGAGCCCAAGAAGCGTCCACCACCACCTCCTTAACCTACAAAACTTACCTGCATTTTCCCTTAAAGTTCAAACTTTAAGTGTACAACTTTAAGCCAAAATGGAGAACTACCAAAAGGTGGAGAAAGTGGGCGAGGGCACCTACGGCATCGTGTACAAGGCCCGGGACCTGACCACAGGCCGCATCGTGGCGCTCAAGAAGATCCGCCTCGAGCCCGACGAGGAGGGCATCCCGTCCACCGCCATGCGCGAGATCTCGCTGCTCAAGGAGCTATCCTCGCACCCGAACGTCGTGTACCTATACGACGCCGTGTACCAGAAGAACAAGCTCTACCTGGTCTTCGAGTTCGTGGAGCAGGACCTCAAGCGCTGCCTCGAGAAGCTGCCGGCCAGGATGGAGGTGTTCCAGGTCAAGAGCTATTTGTATCAACTATTGGCTGGCATTGCCTTCTGCCACGCCAATCGGGTGCTGCATCGGGACCTCAAGCCGCAGAACCTGCTCATTGACCAGTACGGCAACCTCAAGCTCGGAGACTTCGGCCTGGCCAGAGAGTACGGCGTCCCGTTGAGACGCTACACGCACGAGGTCGTGACGTTGTGGTACCGGGCGCCCGAGGTGCTGTTGGGAGCGAAGCACTACTCCACGCCCGTGGACTCGTGGTCCATTGGCTGCATCTTCGCAGAGATGGTCAACAAGCAGCCGCTGTTCCCTGGAGATTCCGAGATTGACGAGTTGTTCAGGATTTTCAGGGTGCTCGGCACCCCGAATGAAGCGCTGTGGCCTGGAGTTTCGACGCTGCCCGACTACAAGACGTCGTTCCCGCAGTGGCGTCCACAGTCGCTGTCCAAGGTCGTGCCGCAGCTGGACCGTGTGGGACTCGACCTGCTCTCGGTGCGTTCACAGCTTAGGTTACTAGTGTGTTTTACTGTTGGGGCTAACGTTGTTGTTGGTTTGCTTGATGCAGCGTCTTCTGGTGTACGACCCCAGCAACCGTATTTCGGCCCGTGCTGCGATGGCGCATCCGTGGTTTGCCGACCTGCACCCGCAGTACGCATCCTTCCGTAACAACGGCAACGGCAATGGCACCCAGACGTTCTTTTAAGTCTAGGTAGTGTTTGTTGCGTCCTTGGCGCGACAATCGCCATTGCGACGTACGAATATCAGAAAAAGAAACACCAGAAGAAGAAAAAAAAGCAGACGACCACGATGGAGATTTTGGACGGCAACAACACCGACAGCGAATATTCAGCTTCAAGCAGCGAGAAGACAAGAAAAAAGCGCAAGGAGCAAGACCAACAGGATTCCAGCGCCAGGATGTTGTTTATCCGCCACGGATAAACGAAGGCAGTGGAGTTCAATTCAGAAGGACGAGATCGACAGGTTTCGCTTCAAAATGCAGTTGGGTAGGTATATCAAGGCTCACCCGAGCCTTTTCACGTATGAGTGGCATAGATTTCGACGGCTCCGCGCTGAACAACGCGGGACGCAGACAGACAGCGATAGAGATCCATTTGCCAACTTAAATCATGGAACTAACCAACAAACAAAAACACACCACAGAGCGTCCATGTGTGACGCCACCATTTTTGCCATACAGCTCATACCCTCCAGGATAGATACCCTACCTACAGTAGTTACCCATTTCAATCCAACCAATCACATTTATTTGCACCAAGTCCCAATTTCCAGCATACAAAACCCAAGACAAGTTTAACTACCGACTCAAAAGTTTCGAGTCAAAACGCCGCACAAAGCCTCATGAATGGAACCCCTCGTAAACGCCACCACGCCGGACGTGACGTGGGCGTGGTGGTGGCCCGCACGCCCTCCCACAAGAAACCCCGGACACTGGTGACGCCGCAGACAGCACCGCGCGTCGCCATAAGCAGCAGAAGCCACAGCAGCAGCCACAGTGCGTTCCAACGACATGCTGTGAGCAATCCGGAGTCCGAGGAGATCGAGGAAGAGGAGGAACTGGAGGAGGAGCGCGTGCTGCAGCTGCAGAGCCAGGAGACTGAAGAGGAGGAGGAGACGGCGACGCTGCCCCTCGTGGTGTTCCAGTGCAGCACCTGCCGCTCCATCTTCGGAGATTCCTACGCCTTCGTGTGCTCCACCGAGGATCTGTGGCTTGTGACGCTGAGCCACGTGACCAATGTGGCTCTAGCTCCGGAGGTGCAGACGGCCAACACCGGGCCGGATGCAGGCAGTTCGTACTACGAGCTGCTGTGTCACAACTGCCAGGCTGTTCTCGGCCGCAAGTATTTAACGACGCCAGTGGCGCTGGACGGCATCAGAGACCTCTTCAGTTTCTCCACGGAGGCCATCACGTCGTACACGCTGGGGGACCCCATGCAACAGAGTGAGGGCGGAGCAGATCAGAACATGCTCCAAGCTGCGGCGGCGTGCCATGCCACGATGCAGAAGCTCGCGGCGGATCGGAACGAGCTGGCGAGGCTCAGAGACGAGATGGAGAAGGTCAAGGGGCTCATGGTGACGGTGGACGACCGACTTGCCCGCCTGGAAGGAGCGGAACCGGCGGAGTCCGAGGAGGAAGCAGAGCAGGAGCAAGAGCCGACACAACGCAAGGCCAAAGCATAGGACAGACACGTGAACTGTAGGTAGGGTGAAGGCGTTTACTGTAGATATCTTTTTCTGTGTTGATTGTCTTGTCTAGCGGGGGTGGGTCGTATGGAGTCTCGGCAATCAAAAGACACTTGGGTAGTTCCTCTTTCACTGGGGCACTCACTGCACGAAGTGTCGGCATCTCGGCCTTCCTCACACATCCAACGCTTACTGCGTAGCCTCAGCCTGAGCCTGAGCCTCAAAGGCCGCGCGCGCAGCCTCAATGCCCGTCGGCGGCTTCGCCTTGCGCATCTCACCGGGTCTACACACACAAAAGTCAGCACAAGCGTCTCCACCTTCACATCCTCCAGCTCTATCCGTACCGGTCCACGTATTCAATCACAGCCATCTCAGCGCCGTCGCCCTTGCGGAAGTCGGCCTTGAGGATGCGCGTGTAGCCGCCCTCACGCAGCCTAAGCAGCAGTAACTCCTAATTAGCACCTCAAATACTTCAAAAACACCTCTAAAACCCAGCAACACGCACGTGTAGCGGGGGCCCACGACGTCGAAGAGCTTGGTCACGGACTCGGGCGTGCGCAGGATGGACTGCGCGCGCTTGCGAGCGGGCTCGTCGCCCTTCTTGGCCAGCGTCACCACCTGGTCGGCAACGCGGCGCAGCTCCTTGGCCTTGGGCAGCGTCGTGCGGATGCGCTCGTGCTCGACGAGCTGCGTCACCATGGTGCTGCAGAGAGAGAGATACATGTTAATAGCTGATACTGGGGGGTGTAGAGCGAGTTGGGCAGCGATAATTGCATGCATCTGTAGGCAAGAGAGCTGGGAAAACGTACCGCAGCATGGCCTGACGGTGGGACGACGTGCGGTTGAGCTTACGGAAGGCGACGCGGTGCTTCATCGTAGCTGCAAAGTGTCCAAAGCTTCCTGTGGTCACGAATGCTCCCCTCGACTTGAGAAATGTTGCACGAAGGTATGATGTAATGTACACCATATACATGAATGTTGCTTGAAGATAGTGGCACCTTCGTGCAACATCTCGCGTTGAAGTTGTCCGTTACTTTGGCTCGAAGCGGCGTCCTCGCCATGGTCTCAGTGCTATATTTTCCCCCTTGGAGGAAGAGGTACAAGAGTGTTTGTCATCTTTTAGTATGGGCAACGTGCAGCAGCAAGTTGGTAAGCGGATGGTGGTGGGGCGCCACGAGGTGGAGGCCGTGCAGTACCTGGGCGAAGGCGGCTCGTCCTTCATCTTCCTGGTCAAAGATGTGCGCGCGCCGCCGACTGCTGCGCCGCTGGTGCTCAAGCGTCTCGTGGCGCACAACGAGCAGACGGCCGAGTGGATTGCGAGTGAGATCCGTCTGCATCAGCGACTGAGCCACCCGCAGGTGGTGCAGTTCGTGACGTCGCAGACCAGCAAGGCTCGGGGCGACAAGAGCGAGGTCTTCATCCTCATGGAGTTCTGTCCCGGCGGCCACCTGCAGGAAAACATGCTCAAGATGGGCACCAAACGCTTCGCTCAGCACGAGCTGCTGCGGACGTTCAAAAGTCTCTGCGAGTAGGTAATGCGGTGTTTTTTTCAATGGATGCTTGACTGACGTACTGATCTTTTGCTTTGGTTCCTTAGGCCTGTCGCCATGCTGCACGCGCAGAATCCGCCTATAGCGCACCGCGACCTCAAGCTTGAGAACTTCTTGCTGGGTAAGGAGGGTGTGTACAAGTTGTGCGACTTCGGGTCGTGTGTGGAAGGCCCGCAGTCGCTGGCGACCAAGGCGGATCGCATGCGCGAGTCCGACAATGTGTCCAAGCGCACGACGGCGATGTATCGCTCCCCTGAACTTGCTGATGTGGAAGGAACCGCCATGTTCGGCTCGGGTGAACTCACGGAGGCTGTGGACGTATGGGCCATGGGCTGTGTGCTCTACAGCATGGCGTTCTTCAAGTCGCCGTTCCCGCTCGAAGGACTGCGTACTGACCGCTACACGATCCCTTCGAACTCGCCCTACTCGCCGGACGTGCACGCCATTATTGCTCGCATGCTCACGGCGGATGTTGAGAAGCGTGCCACCATCGAGCACGTCATGGAGTGCATCGATGAGGTCGTTTGTGGCCGGCCGCTACCGCCGCTGCCCGGTGCATCAAAGAAGAAGAAGAAGGAGAAGACCAAGGACGAAGCTGAAAAGGCCTCCGCATCAACTTCTGCGACCAAGAAGACCGAGGCTCGGAAGGAGACGGTTGCAAACAAATCGGCTGATGCGGGAGACCTGCTTGGCATGGACTTCAAGCCCACCATTTCGGACAGCAAACCTCCAGCTGCAAAGGCTGCAGCACCCAATGCCTTCGATACGACTTGGGCAGCGCCAACGGATGGGTTTGCGGATTTTGCGAGCTTCCCATCGCCAACGTCTTTCGGTCAGAGCGGAGGCAACGATGCATTTGCTGCAGGACCTGCTAAGGTGGATCCATTCGCTCTTCCACCAAACCCCGTCAAGCAGCAAGCTCCTGCAGCTGCAAGTGTCTTCGACTTTAACGCACCTCCTGCTTCAGCAACCCCCACACCACCCCCCGCTATGGTTCACCATGCAGCAGAAGTGGATCCGTTTGCAGAAATTGATGCTCCGCCTCCAGCTCTTCTTTACGGCGGCATGCCGGGACAACGCATGGGGCAGCCTCACATGGGTCAACCACACATGGGGCAGCCTCACATGGGGCAACCGCACATGGGCTTTCAGCAGCCTCAGCAAGGATTCCCTGGAGGGTTCCCGATGCAGCAGCAACAGCAAATGCCACAGCAAATGTGGGGTGGTGGTGCCCCAACCAACCAAGGCTATCACCCTTCGAATCCATTCTAGGCCAGCATCTCAATCTGCGGGCGATACCAGTTGCATCTCTTGAAACAACATCCATAACTCTCCACAAACTTAAGCTAAAGAGATCGAACATTCTTCGTGTGCTTTGCTTCATCTGTATTCATGCACCATTGACATTTTTTCAGCTCGTGTTCAAGGCTCCAAGACCAAAACGCTAATCGACTCGCTAAAACTTCACAGCGACTCGAGATCACTTTATGGTGTGGCAGGAACCTCGATTTCAATGTGGTGAGGAGTAACCTTCGCCGAGTCGAACTTCATGATTCGCTCGCGACTTTCCTCGCTACACACTGCAGGCATCCGCAACGTTGCCGAGTAGACGCATGTGCTGGGCTCCTCGATGTTAAAGAGTTCCATCGGTTCCGGGCCACACTCCAGCTTCACCGTCATGGATCGGTTCGGACCGTTCCAGCACTTCTGTCCATTCGAGAACTTGATCTCCTCAAGTCCAGCGGAGTCGACTGCGTCATCACCAGCATCCTCGTCACCAGACGCCTCGAGCTTCCCGAACTCCTCCATCTCGCCCAACTTGGTGTGGTCCTGAGTCGCCTTCCCGAAGAAGCAGATCTTGTACTTGTACTGACCCGCGTCCGACTCGACACACTTGTCCCGCAAGGCGAAGTACACATGGTCGACGCCGTAGTCCTTCTCCAGCACCTTCTGGACGTCAGCCAGTTCCTTCTCCTTCTCCTCCAACTCTTTCTTCGTGTCCTCGTGCTGTTTACGGGTCGCCACTGCTTGGCTGCGTTCGTAGCGCTCGCTAGCTGCCAGCTCCTCATACAGTTTATCAATAGGACGCGTCTCCACCTCCGGCAGCGTCAGCTCCTCCTTCGGTTCCTCCTCCTTTGCAGTCTCCTCCTCCTTCGGTTCCTCCTTCGTCTCAGCTTCACCTTCTCCCGCCGCCGCCTTCTCCAGCTTCTCCTTGGCCTCTTGCGCCTTCCTCTGCTCCTCCTTCTCCCGCTCTTCAATGAGCTTCTCGATGCGGCGCGTCTCCTTCTGCCTAACCTCATCTCTCTCCTTAAAAGCCTCATCCTGCTCCTCCATCGGCGTCTTGGGCAGCTCCCCCGCTACCTTACGGATGATCGGGAGCAGCTCGTGCTTGGCCGTGACGCCGCTGCGTCCGACCTCCAATATGACGGACATCAGCTGCTCCTTGGACAGCGTCAGCAGCCCCAGCTGCGTCAGGATCTCCCCCTCACTGGCCTGCACGCGGCTCTTCTTGTCCTCCGTCTCCAGCGCCTCCTCCGCCTCCTTGCGGGCCTCCAGCTGCTCCGCCATGACGCGCAGCGACGCGGCCGCGGCCTCCGCCTGCGTCTTCAGTTGCTGCTGCTCGTCCCAGAGCTTCTGCGCCTCCGCGGCCAGCGCCGCGCGGGCCTTGAGTCCGGCCTCCACCTGCTCGATCAGGTCCTTTTTGTCCGCCCTGAAGCTGCGCATTCTGGCCGCGCAGTCCGACGCGCAGGCCGCGCCGCTCGCGTACTCGTCCGAGCCATCGCAGCAGTCGCATACACCGTCATTTACGCGTGACGTCGGCACGTCAGCGGCGAAGAAGCCGGAGTTTGCGCAATGGAAAACTGCGGCCGTGTGCGAGCAGGCTGAAGTGCCCGGCTCGTCACTGCCGTCCGCGCAGTCGCAATAATTGTCATTGATGCGCGATAAGGCGAGGCGCTGCAACCCGTTGTCGCAGGTGAACTAATTTTATTTGTCGTGGATGGAATTGGTTAGAGAATAATTGTCATAAACGGTTAGAGAGGTTAAGCTAGTGTTAAAAAGGTAGTGAGAGGTGGGCTTTACGTACGCTGGAGACGGCACTGAGCTTGTGCTGTAGCTCCGGGGAGATGCCGCGCCAGTCGGATGCGTGGACGCTTAGAGAAAGCAGCGCCAGCGACGTCGCGAGGCGCTGGAGAGCCATGGGCACCGAGGTGACGTGTCAGCAAGTTGGATTCTGGTGAAAATGGGTAACGGCTTGGTTTTGCGCAACTTATTGGGTCCTTAGGACAACTTAAACGTAAAATAGGCAACTTGAAGCTGGCTCAAAATCGCTTCAACGTATTATAGAGAAGTTCCACCTCTTCGGAGCTGCATCAAGCAACAGTTCGCCACCACGTCACTCCCCGCGACGCCGCAGACAACTTGGTTGAGCTGTGGCTGCCACCTCTTGCTGCCATTCCACCGCTACAGTACGTGTACAGTTTATAGCGGGTGAGGCCGGATTCCACGACGTCGCCCTCAAGGTCGCACTCGCGCAAATGGAACCTCCAGAAGGCCCTCAAACCAATGCTGGCAGAGCTTCTTGCAGCGAAAGCGGTTGAGATGGAAAATGATGACGATATGCCAGATTCCAAGCGCTGACAGGGGAGGAAGCCATGTAAGGGGTCAATCGTCACCAGGAGCCGAAGTCTGGACCGCCGGTCCGTCAGACTCTGGGGCATCCCGAAGTTTAATTCAAGTACCGATGATGAATTGTTGCCTGCCTGCCTAGCTCAGAGCCGTGCCCATTGCAGGTTGATGATGCGATTTTACTCAAATTGTGATGTCTCTCTGTTTGCAGCAGGAGTAGTGTCTACCGGTAAGCTTAGGACACTAGCTTTCAGACACAGGGTCTCGAGAAGCGCGAAGATAGCACTCCGTACTGTAGAAATTTCCTTGGATTATTGGCCTCAAAAGCGGATATTAATTTGCTTACATGCTAGCTACAGTACATGCAGCAGGCCACGACTTTGCTGGACATATCCGACGACGTACGAACACTCCTAGGTTGGTATTTTCGGAGTGTTGATAGGAGCCGCTACAGAATCGATAGATGGGGAGACCAAAGGACGACGTGCATTATTGTGTTAGTGTGGTTGTGTACATGTATTTACAAGGTCACACGATGATATAGCTGGTGTCATCCACGGATACCGGTGAGCTGGGTGGAAACCCCTGCGGCTGCATGTCTAGTAGCAGCAGCTCCAGCAGCTCCATATCTACAGTGTCCGAGCTCGGGGGAGCGAGTTCCTCCGCGAAGAAGCCGGTAGGATACCGGTAGTACTTGTCGACGTTCACGCCAAACTCGAGCGGGGTATCAGCTGCAGCGTACGGAATCGGGTCGATGGTGATTGAGTCAGCCGGAGACTGAGCGGCCAAACGCTCTTTCTTCATGGGGCGGTCGTCCACCGCTTCAGCTCGTCGTCGCTTGACTCGCGTCTCACGTTGGCGCTGGTGCAGCCGCTGCTGGTTGGCGTTGGCCTTGCGGCGGTGGAACTCACAGAGTTTGTGCAGCGAGCCGTCGATTTTCGTGGCGCGCGCTTTAGTGCAGACTTTACTGCGGTAGCCGCACTGCATGAGCAGCGACGTGGCCGTCGGGAGCTCGTCGATGCTTGGGAACATGACTATAGTGTGATAGCTGAGTGCTTGGAGGCAAGTTGGGTAATGACTGACTGCGACGGGAAGCGGACGGAATGGAGGAGATCTCCTCCACCTTGATTCGGCTACAGGAGTTTGTTGAGCCGCGGACGCTGACGACCATAGACAAGACTGTATGGGCGGCACCCTCCAGGATTCTGTCTGCCCACATTGACCACTTTGACGATGGGCAATCGCACAATACTCGCGCCAAGTTGGCGGCCAACGGTTGTGTCTGCTATGTGCGTGAGTGCAGCGCAATCAAGTGAATCGGCAACCGCGTCAAGGCCGTCCACTTGACGCCCCAAGTGTCCACACTGGACACTTCCTATCTCGAGAGGCAGGGGCTGTGCTGTGCACAGTGCACTGCCCTCCATTCTCCATTGCGCCGCAATTTGCGGACTGCAGAGGCGCTACTGCCCCCCGCCGCAACTCGCGCCGTAGACTGTACGCGCAGCTTTGAGTCGCTCGTGGCAGCCTCAATTGGGACTCCAGTGTGGCGGTACAGTACAATGTACTGAGTACATGTACAGAAAGCGATCTTCCAGCATCACCGGGTGGTCGCCAACGGAATCGTGATCTTGGAAATTTGGTGCAGGGCCTGGCCGCGCTCACGCTGGGAACTGGAGCGCAAGAATAAGCTGGCGATGGCAGCACCGTAAAGCTCCAGCGACAACAGCTCCGCACCGCGGGGTCCTGTCGCGACGATCTACAAAGTTGTTTCTCGTGCACGTCCATGGCGCTGCACTATCGGAAGAACTGGAGCGAGCTATGATATGATACCAGGTATTTTAATACTTCTATCAGCTGGCTGTCCGAGGTGTCCTCCTGCAGTTGACCGCGGATGTTCGAAGTACCTGGTATTAAAATACCTGGTATCATATCATAGTTAAAATAACACTACAGACTCTTTCTCTCGCGATGCACCGCCGACTCGGCGAGCTCGCCAACGAGAGTTAGTAATATCAGCTGGCTGTCCGAGGTGTCCTCCTGCAGTTGACCGCGGATGTTCGTGGAAGCAGCAAGGGCATTGCTGCTTGCCACCTTGGTACATGGATCCACCGGATCACCGGATACAGTACTATCCGGTGACCCTCGCGGATTACAGGGGGCGAGTCGGAGCTGCTGAATAATGCAACCTTGCCATCGTATCCGATAGCAACTTCATGTACGAGAGATCCTCGCCCAGCATTGTCGCCGTGAAAGTGGTCTTTCACGGCGGTGCCTCGGGTTTCACACATCCAGCCGTTGCAGGCGTCAATGCCCATCCCTCGGGGGGAGTGGCCCAACTTGGGCCCCAAGAGTCCAGTCAAGACCCTGTCTTTTCGGCTGGATCGCCGCCGAGTTAATGACGTCGTTACAAAGTCAATTTTTGAATCAAGGTCCATTGCTACCCCACTGCCAGTCCAGAGCGGCATGCGATGGTCGAGTACATGAGGCGGGGGTTGCTCGTTGCATGCACTACAGCAGCGCCGTTGTAGCCTCGCAGCGGCGAGCGTCTTAGCTTTCTGCCGTCAATCGAAAGCGACTCTTTCATCGAGACCTGGTTGCTTTGGCTGCAGTACGTACCAGCACATGCATGTACATGTACTGTACGCGTGACTCGATCGTATCCAGCATGTCAAGCCTAAGCTTAAGTCAGGAAGAAACTTCGAGAATCCGTCAGCGCAGATGCGAGCTTCCCGCGAGTACCAGTATTATATCTAGTACTGTACTCTAACAGCGAGTCGCTTTGCTACGCCACACTCATACAGAAATCCGGCCAAGGAGATACCGGTCAGGGACTGCAACTAGCCCAAGGGATGCGCCACTGCCCCGCTCATTCCTCAATTTGCGGCCGACAACCACAACTACCCCACGCACCTGCTCAGCATGTTCACCCTCTTCGAGGAGGTCCCGACATCCACGGCGCTGCTTATGCAGTGCGGATACCGCAGCAAAGTCTGCACCAACATACGCGCCACGAAAATCGACGGCTCGCTGCACAAGCTGTGCGAGTTCCACCGCCGCAAGGCCAACGCCAACCAGCAACGACTGCACAAGCGCCAACGCGAAGAGCGCGTCGCGCGCCGACAGTCTGGAGCAGCCACGAAGGCGAAAGAGGACCGCCTTGCCAAGAAAATCTGCCTCAACATTCACATCCCTATCGACCCGATCGTGGTCGATCCGATTCCCTACTCTGCGCCGCTCGACCAGTACCCAAACGGATTCACTGAAGAACTCGCCACCCCCACGAGCCTCACATCCGTGGACATGGACATGCTAGAGCTGCTACTGCTCGATGTGCAGCCACTGCCGATGCTGCCTCCGCCCAACTCGCCGACTTCCGTGGACGAAGCCAACTCGATCGTCGTTTGAGCAACACATGTCTTGAGTTTATTTACGTGCTGAAGTTCCTCAGCCAAATACATGTACATTGTGCGCCTCAATTCCGATTCCCATGCTTTCGTCGACTAACAGCAGAAGAGGCTTAGCTACCACGCTCGACAAGCAACAGTACGAGCCGATCTGCTATATCGGCGCCCATCTCGTGTCTGTTGCATTCGCTCGCACCGCAGACTAAAAGCACTGGCGATTACATGTAACTTGTCATCACACGACCGCAGCAACGATAAACATGTAGCGACCAAAGGAACTTAGACCCATGGCAGCAAGGCATCAGCCGACGTATCTTAAGCCCCACAGTATTCGATACCATTTTTGCCGCGAGATCCGGTTCTTGCGTCGGTTTGCTGCCGAGCACCGTGCTCAGCACGGGCACGAATCGAGCCCCGGCACAAGCGTCCAGAGTGTGGTTACTGTACCCATGCGAGTGAAAGCGGCGGTACATGTACGATTTTTCGGTGGAGCCCACGGTCGGCTAGAGCAGAGTGAAGAGTGAATGCAGGCTCAGGTCGAAGCACCATTAGAGCGTTGATCATCTCTTCTGTCTCGTGGATCGGCACCAACTGGATTTACCATATCGAGCGCATCAAGCTGATGGGCAAATCGCCGATACAGTGTATACCGGTATACGGGCGAAATGATGCGCTGAGTCAGAGAGCAACAATTTGTCCTGGATATCCTCTATGTTGAAGCAAATCCTGATGACAAGCGGTGACTAATGCAGACACCTCTCGAAGTTGCATCGGAGGTATCCTCTCCTTCCTGGCACCAACCATTGTTCAATTTGCTGCAAACCAGCCGAATTACTACTCCTCACCACCCTGAGATGAACTTCTTTGACGAAGCCGCAACCTCCACGTCGCTGCTCATGCAGTGCGGATACCGCAGCAAGGTCTGCACGAGCCCCCGCGCCACCAAGCTCGACGGCACCCTCCACAAACTTTGCGAGTTCCACCGCCGCAAGGCCAACCTGAATCAGCAGCGACTGCACAAGCGTCAGCGCGAGAAGCGAGCCGCCCAGCAGTTATGCGAGTCGGTCGAGAAGGACCTCGAGCATGTTGAAGATCACCCGACCAAGAAAGCCCGCCTGAGTGTGGAGCCGATTGTGCACTGGCCAACTGACGGCACCTGCTACTACGGACTTGAAAACTTGAATCAGCACTCCTCTGTAGGCGCGAGCGGACCAACGCTGCAGCGGATGGGGTCCCAGGACATGGACATCCTTGAGCTGCTGTTGGTTGACATGCAGTCGCTGCCTCCGCTCGAGTCTCTATTGCCGAGTGCGTCAGCTGTCCCCGCAAACGACGAGAACTTCGCTGTCATGTGAGCGTCTAGAAACGAAGTGTGTACATGTATGTAGGACCTTGACATATATCAACAAGTTGTGGCATTTCCATTTGATACATCTGCGGAACCAAATCGTGTAAGGCGGACGAGTGGAATGACCTAGCCTCGGTTTGCTGGTACGTGTCCTTGGTGAGACCCCCGGAGACTCAGTACAGTACACGCGAATCGTTTTCGAGCCGGAATATCATATATCGGCGCCCCCATCACTTGAGGTGATACAATCTACCGGTAGATCTGCACTACCGTAGTGCCACTACGACCCGCTCCGGTGGCGTGCCGTTAAAAAGTTGCCAAGTATCGTCTCGATATCTTTGATCACCTGTGCGGTTGTGCACCTCGTTTGGTGCATCTCTAGAAACTTATTGTTTAGAGTAATCGATCAATATTTGAAAGCAAATACAAAGTTTATACATGTAGTAACGCCAGTTGTACCTCGGGGATCTGATCAATTGAAGTCTTTGATATGGCCCACCCAGCCGGAAACGCGTTGCACGACTGTACATGGATCGTTGTTTGCGATATTCCACTGTGAGATGAACAATACGCACTCTCCCAACGATTCCTTTCCACGAGTGCTCCATGGCAAATGACCACACTATGGCATTCCCAAAGAGAACAAATCCTCACGCAGCGGCTCGCCGCCACCTCTCGATTCGTGCCTCGTCACAAGGCGTACAAGTGCTCTGCTGCATGTGCTGTACCTCGTCTCAAGATGCCGAACGATAATTTCTCCACTGAAATCCGATCATGCAATTTAGTCGGCGACGAATGGCGCCCGCACTTCACCTGATACCGCATCACTTCAGCATCGCTGCTCCAGCCGAATGCGCCTCTAACTGAGTTTTTCATAGCGTTTTCCTGGCGTACATGTAGCAGCTACATTGTAGCTCCTATCAAGCCGCCAGAGAGCAAGCCACTCTCATGATATGTAATCGTGTCTGTAGAAATCGGGGGGGGGGGGGGGGGGGCAATCACGGAAGCCGCGTTGCGGGACAATATAATATGTACATCTCCCTTGTGACGCACTTCTTCGACGGAAGTTCCGTCACGGAACTGATGCGCTGAGCTTCCCTGATAGGACTGGATATTCGCTACGCTCGGTGTGCATGATAACTATAGGCGGCTCATAGCGCCGCCTTCAAGGTGGCAAAAAAAGTATCTGAGACTCAGCCAAAGCTTATTCTCCGCCGCCCCCAGTTGATTCAGTCTATTTGGTGTTGCTTTGCCAGCATTGCTCAATTTGTGGCCAGTACCATCATTCTTCCGCTCACATGTTCGCTTGACGTTTGTATCCATACTGTGCCGATCACTTGCTTCGTCTTCCTCATGAAGACCAGTTCAAAATCGGCTCCTCCCGGACAACAGGGAGCATTTGCGGTGCTCGAGTCGTGAAGTTTGGCCGAAAAAATATGTGGAAATAGTACTAACGCGTTCGTAGAGTCAAGATATCCCCACCGAAATTTGATCTCGATCTCGATCTGATCGCCCCCCCCCCCACATGTGCAACTTGCACGTGGGACTTGCACTGCAAGTCCCACAGCACGAATTATCGGATGATTCTGTCGCCAGTGTGAGTCCTGCTTGACGTTGTGGCGTCAGCCAGTCAAAGCGCCCCTGAACCGACCCCGCACGCAAAATTTGCCGAGCGCGTGAAGGAGAAGATTCCGTCGACGTCCGTGTCGGGCTTTTTTTCTCTGACTGCCGAAGATGCCAACGAGCCCTAGTGCTGCGGCGTGCAATGACAATACCGGTAAGGGCGTTGCCGCGCTATAGTAATGTGAAGCATACGACCGGAGTGGAGCTATTTGGCACGGTACGTGCAATAGGAGACATTCGGACAAAATGCTTCAGTTTCTGACGCGTTAACCCCAATCAGATTTTTTTAAGGATAAAAATAAGGACCAAATTTGAGGCAGCTCGCTTGACCCCAACCTAGCAGGTATGAAGCTATTGCAAGTATCGGTAGAAAGATCTGTATTTGGTCTACATGATGCAAGCATCAGTATGTGCTCAAGTTGCTCTGCCTTCGTTCTGCAGCTCAAGCAAAATGGTCACTCTTGGCATGCCGTTTTTTCGAGTTTGTCCTTAAGTTAAGGATAAAAATAGCTCAGCCCATAATAGATTCAAGTGAAACGGTCGGCGACCCTTCGAGGTCCCTCGAAATTCGTACCTAATCGAGTACATACAAACGCCAAGATACGTTTTGTCCTTAAACGGCCGTTTAAGGACAAATTTGTCCGAAAATCGAGGCCGAGAGAATCGATTTGGTCCTTTTTTTAAGGATAAAATTTGTTGGGGTTAAGTGAACAACGTTCACTTACTTCTAACTTCAACGAGTCCGGCTCAACCCACTTTTTTTACGAGCTGATGAGACTCATCATGAGTCCCTCAAACCGAGATTCTCTCATCACCAGTCGACCCGTTCCAGTCACGGATCATTAGTCAATTTGCGGCCAACCACCACAACTACCTGCCAAACCCACCAGTATGAACGCCTACTTCGACGAAGTCCCCACCTCCGCGTCACTGCTCCTGCAGTGCGGATACCGCAGCAAGGTCTGCACCAACCACCGCGCCACTAAGCTCGACGGAACCTTACACAAGCTCTGTGAGTTCCACCGCCGCAAGGCCAACCTGAACCAACAGCGGCTACACAAGCGTCAGAGGGAGAAGCGAACCGCTCAGCAACTGTGTGAGCCGGTCAAGAAAGAGTTCGCACCTGCTCACGATCGCCCGTTCAAGAAGGCTCGCCTCGTAGTGGAGCCGATCGTGGACCCGATCATGCACACTGGCGACTACAGCTACTACGAACTTGGCGCCACGCAGCACGCGTCTCCTGTGGGGGTGAGCGAGTTCGCGCTACAGCGGATGGGGTCCCAGGACATGGACATTTTGGAGCTGTTGCTGCTGGACATGCAGTCGCTGCCCCCGCTCGAATCGTTCTTGCCGAGCGCGGACGACAAAGGCTCGATCGTCGTGTAGACAACCGTGGATTGCAGTAAAAACATTGTACGAATACAATGCGCTCTTCTCGGAGCTCTAGCAACACGCAGATATTCCTATCCTAATCGCTAGCTTGTAGGCCTACCACACACATGACAGACCTTCGCGACGAAGTTGGCTGCCTAGAAGCAGCATCTCGACGTTCTTGCCAAGAGAGCTCCACAGCGATCGGCCCATCACGGCATCGTCATGGTCTATCCCCCACAGGTGGTCAGCCGTCCACCGGCCCGCTCCATCTTGCCTTGTACATGTACATGTACTACTAGAATTTTACTATCTGGGAGAAGTTGTAGTGGTGAAAGATCCAACATGCCCGGCGGCAGGAATGCCTTGAAGTTTGCGGCGATGCAGCTCGTGAACTTTGTGTGGTACAGTAGTCGTTTATTGCGTTGGTAATCTTGACTGATTACACTGTAGCGGATCTCCTGTCGTCGACCTTGACTTTCGGCTCGACGCAAAACTCGATGCGATTGGACGGGTTCTTGAAGTTAGTCACTTCTGTCTTCGTCGATTGTCCCTGTTGGAGTAAGGGGATTGCGCAGAGGTATTAGGACAGCGGAGGATAGAGTGTCGACATGCACATGTAGCTAGACAGAGAGGTTGAGTTGTAAGACGAGGTCCGGAATGATGGAGAGAGGAGGAAGAGCTTCTGTATTGGAGTGTGTCCGAGGTTTGGCAAAAGCCAAAGGCACTTGTGGTCGAGGCTTGGTAAAAGCCGAAGTCTTGTGAGCGAAGCTCGGCAAAAGCCGAAGTGAGGACTTGGAGTCCTGGGTCCTGGAGGGGAGACTATTCTCCACCAACCAGTCTAATTAAGTACGATTTCCCCTAGCTCTATGTTGTACGGGACACTACTATTATGGTCCCGTAGATAAGCATCTGCACACCGGAGATGCCAACTTCGACAGCCTCCCACATCGAGGAGTGTGCGATGCGGTGCAGATTGCTTTGCTGACAGCAATGCTGTAGCTTTTGATATTTGTGTATGGCTAATCAGGAAACCTTTTAGGATCAAACCTGTTCACCGAATTTGGTATTGTGTTGTACAATTTTGTCGCAGAATTGTTTTTCTTTGCGTTTGGCTATTCAGGAAAACCATTTAGGATCAAAACTGTTCGCCGTATCTCTTCTTTTCTTTTTGTTGTTGTGCTCATTGGTATTACCTTGAGTATAGACATTTTGTGGTATTTAATCTGTTTCATGAGATTTGAGGAAGTTATAGCGGTTTAGGCACTTGTGCCTCCCAGTTTTGCAAACTTCTCTAAAATTTAGAGAGAAACTACTCAGTTCTCGATGCGTTTTGCATTTGTATTAAATGTACTTCGAACGATTTCGTTTCGTTTGTACCAACTGAAGTTTCATCTTTCTTTTACATTGTTCAGAAGAATATGTTGCTTATTGAGTCATATCGTGGCTGTGTTTGCCACTGCAATGTTTCTTTAGTTGCCGGAATCCCACCAGCACAATGTCATTAGTAGGAGCACACCTTAATCGCAAATTGTGCGCAGGTTCACATCTTTGGGGTGATTTTTCTCCCTAGTGCCCATCGAGTTTTGTTCTCGTTCTTCTGCTTTATTTATTTTTCAGCAGCAGCGCTAGCGATAAGTATGTGTAGTACTAAATCGATTGACTGACGAGGTTCATTCACCTAAAGAGCAATTGCTCTGAGTTGTAGACATGGCTATTTGTGCTTTGCACATTGTGGGAGACGAAATCAAGTCTCGTAGTTTGATTTTTTTTTTGTTTTGTTTTGCTTTTACGATTCATTTTTTGTATGATGTTTTGAATCGGCAGAGACTTCGCATTTATTTGTGGTAGCATGCGGGGGTGCTTCATTCTTTTCATTTACTCCATTACTAGTTTCATTACCAGTATGACAATGACAGCTTTTAGTGCAAGACTGCATCACTGCAACGTCAACAGTTGAAACACAACTTATCTTACTACATGTAGTAAAGATATGGATCACATATTTGGGGCATTTTGTTTTATTCTCCCTAGTGTCCTCTCGAGATGTTTCCCGACATTTTGCTGCTCTGTGGCTAGCATTAGCGATAAGTATATGTACTACCGAATTAATCGAGTGGTGGAGTCCATGCAGCAAAGAGCTAGCATTACATGTGTAGCCAAAGGCACTTTGTGGAATTCACTCATTCTTTTAGGAGTTTTTACCATGTAGCAGAGGCATTGTGTGCTTGCTTTGTGTGTGGTAGGCTACTGGCAGAGGTTTTGTGTTGCATGCCTTTCGTCGGTGGAGTTTTCTCCGCATGTCTTGCAAACTTGCGTTGAAATTTAGTCGCATCCTTTTAATCTTGTTTTTACCTCACATTTTTTGTGTATGATTTTTCTTTTATCAAGGTAAGAAGAGTTGATACATTTGCAGAGGCATTGTATAGCTTGCTGTGTATAATTCATTCACTTTTTTTTGCATGTACAGTGTGGGCTGTGCACGACCGTTTCTTTCTTCGAAGTACTACCTCCGTTCGGAAAATAAGGGCAGTTTTAAAAAAAATTGCGCATAGCTCCGCCTCGTTTTTTTAGGATTATAAAATGTGCAGAGGGTTACATGTACTGCTGTTGGAAGTCGAAAGGGAGTCATCGGCATCATGATGGTAACCAAGGTTACGAGCTAGGCGTGCTTGTTCCGCCACTAGGGAAATGAAAGACATTTTAGTGGTGTCCATCCATGGTACGCTGCACACGTCCACACAGTACTTGAGTCTGTCGGACATGTGCTTAGGCGACAGTAGGGGCGGGTCCTTCTCAGAGCGCGTCGCAGATAGCCTTACTTGTATAGCCGGTTGATGAGGTAGGCGCTAGTGTTCGTGGCGTACTGCAGCCTGCGTTGATTCTCGCGATCCGCAACGGGGACTCGGGCCACGCGTTTGCATAGTTCCGCGCGGTCAACCTTCTTCCGGTCTCGCCGGCTCCAGCCAGCTTTCACCACTGCAGCGACACGATCCCCCATCGACCAGATCCCCTTCTTCCAGACGCGCGTGACGGCCTTCGTGGTGAGCCCGAACTCGCATGCAATCGCAGTGATGTCCCCATAGCGGAGCCTGCCCTTAGTGATGTGGAGTAGTAGCGTCTCCTACAGCGCTTGCGCCAGATCGTCGGCTATCTGCTGTCGTCATGAGCGGAAGCACTCAAGTTCGGGAATGAGGGGGATTTCAGATCTTGCCGAAAATGGGCGGGAGATTCAAACGGCGGTGGTGGTATCGGATATGAGGGGGTATACGCTATCATAAATCAGGTTGAACTTCAAACAAGGCCGTGCGCAAGCGCCCGGGCGAGCTCTGAAATTTAAAATTGAAAAATGGCGAGTTGCAGCGAATTATAGTGGTGACACTCATCACGTTCTTGGTCGATTGAGTTAGCGTTGCGCGTTACGTATCGAATATATTCTGCTGTTGCATCTACGTCGATAAGGTACACGTAGGTGTGGCTGCTGTCCACGGAATCAAAGTAAACACGACCCCCTTCCATCACAAGAACATGAAGCACCACCTAAACTGATCAACACGCCGTAGATTGCAAGATCGGCGACAGTGAGGGTGGGCTAGCTGCGTACGGGCCCTTCTATTTGACGATGCAGCTCTCAAGGAAGCCCAACGTCTTGGCGATCATGCCGCTGGCCAGCTCAGCGCGCATGACCAGCTGCTTCTCCGTGTCGTTCTCGCGGTAGGAAGCGCCCCAGAGTGGTTAGTCTGAGCAATGACCTCACCGTCCACTTCCAGCACTGACAGCTGGTTAAAGGGCAGCTTGCTGTTCGCCAGCTCCTCGCGAGAAATTCGTTCGTCCTCGAACTCAACGCCTCCGATGAAAAAGGCCAAACGGATAGGCTCTCCGCGTCCAGGGAGCGGCATATAAGTGAGCTTGAGTTTGTTCTGCAGCGTCTACCATTCCTTGACCTTGGGGTGGTTGGCCACCTACTCGTACGTCTCATTCAGCAGCTTGTAGCCGTCCAGGACGAACGTGGGGGTGAAATCAATGTAGTCGGCGCACATCATCTTGACCCCGCTATAGAACACTACCTCGTGCACGTACACGTCTTCGGACGTGAAAGCCAGGATCAGCTTCATCTTCTCGAGGCGCGCCTCGATGAGCCCAGCGTGATGTTATTTGCCTGCAGCACGGGTCACCTTGCTGGCCTCCCAAACCGCCGCGCCGCCGGCATGCTTGACCTGCATGCGCTGTAAAGATCTTGTCCACCGAGCTGGTGCGTGGCCTCCTGAAACCGGTCCGACTGCGCCTGCCTCGCCGTCTACCTCTGCAGGCTATGGTCCGTCTTGGCCCAGTCGTCCGCGTCGGTGGTCAGCGCGTTAAAGGCGGGCTGCAGATCCTTGGTCGTGGGTGTCAGCACGAGTCGCGCGTGACCATCGACGGCTCGTCGTGATTCAGGATCTCACGCAGGAGCTGGCACGCCGCGCGCTTTTCGCGCGAGACGCAGCATCAGCCGCAGCACAGAGCTCACGCCCACCATCTGCGGCACGTGCTACTTGGAGCGCAGGCTGGTCGTGCCGAAACGCGCACCAATCACACTGACCATCTCGCCGAGGCTGTCGCGCAGAGCCAGCTCCTTCTCGTCGTACTTGGTGAGCGCAGTTGACAAGATAAGCAGCACGAGCAGCGTCTGCCGGGTCTCCTGGATCTCGCGAATGTAGGCGAGCGCCTTGGGGTTCACGGTCCCACGCATCCACTGGACCACCTGCTCGCCCTTGGCGACGAATAATTCGTAGAACTGTTGGGGTCGCTCGAAGCACGTCTTGCGGATCTGACCCGCGCGCTGCACGATGCCCGCAGTCAGATCGTTCAGCGCGAACAGTGTTGTGCTCTTGGCGTTCATGTCCGCGTTGGACTTGATGACCTTGGCGGTGGCATTCGTCCTGGCACTCTTATTGTTCGCGTTCGCATTATTGCCGCAGCTGTAGTTCTCGTTGGCGGTCGGCTTGTTGCCGGCCGACGCCACTCCACGCGTCGGAGCTGCAGCGATGGTGGCTGCAGCCTTCGGTGTGTGCGTTGCAGCAGCCGTGGCCGCGGCGCTGGGCGTCTTCACCTGTGCGTTGCCGCCAACTTGGCGGGCACAGGGGAGGGCGACGGGGAGGGGGGGGGGGGGGGTTGGAGGCACCGACGCAAACGAGCGTGCTCTTCACGTTGCTCGGACCGAGACTCTCGGCATCTTGACGCGCCTTTGGAAAAAAAAAATTTGCGTTTGGAAAGTTGTTTTTTGCACCTCGCAACGGGCTCACTTATTGTCATAATTGAAAGTGAAATTGTGAGATGTCGCCTGAATGTTGAACTAGCACGCCACAGGCAACATCCAAATATTTTATTAGTTATAGATATATATTAGTTATTGAAGGGAGATGTGATCATTTTAGTGTCGAAATCTCTACAGTCTACAAATTGAAGTTGGTTTATGAGAGGAATATGACCAAAAGCGAAAATTGACGTGAAGTTTTGTTAGATCTTGGAGGCTTATTAAATTTGGAGGTGAGTTTTTGAGCGAGAGCTGATTGTGCTTTTTTCAGATCTTCGACAGTATAGCTTGTGAGCGGAAAATGTGATCACTGATATACTCTGAAATAAATTTCAGAGAACTGCCTTTTATTTCCGAACGGAGGTAGTACGAAGTTGTTGTTTGAAAGATTGGTATTTGCAGCTTGGCAATTCACTCAGTAGAGGAAAGCTCTTGCATGTATTGCAATGGGTGGTTTTGCATTTGCATACGTGGCATGTTGCCTGTATTTGCAGTACCGCTTTGCTTCGTTTTATTTTGGAAGAAATATTTGCCGATGTTCGATTGTAGCCAAACACGTCGCATTAGCGCGGGCTTTTGTGTAATTTATCACAGCGCGGAATTTTGCTCGCGTATTTGCACAGTACTTTCGTAAGTGAACTTCGCGTGGCAGTTGTACTGCTTTCGCGGCTCCATGGCTAACTTGTAGCTTCATGGCCTAATAGCACAGCGTACTTGCCGGCGTAGCTCAGGAAATACTCTGGCTTGTAAATACACGGCTTGTAGCCGGATTGACATGGCATAAAGCCTGCTCATACATCGCAGAACCTTGGCTAGCGCGGTGGGCGTCATGGCCTCACAGTATGGCGTTTCAGCACTGCAGAAGTACTGCATGTGCCGCGTAGCAGCACGTGGCTGGCGCAAGGAGTGTAGCTTGCTGCAGCTGTGGGCAACATGGCCTCACAGTATGGCATCCTGGCACTGCAGAAGTACTGCTAGTGCCGCGCAACAGCTCGTGGCTGGCGCAAGTGGAGTGGCCGTAGTGCTCGACAGTGTCGGCATGGCAGCAATGGTACTTCGTCACCTCAGCCGTGTGAAGGCTTGCAGCGGTCCCCAGGTCTCGTGGAAGTCGTCGTGCGATCTTAGCTCGGGCTGTCCGTCCGGCACTTGGCAGTCGACGCTCCGATCCTCGCGTCCGCGTTGGGCTCATAACCTGTTGGAGTAAGGGGATTGCGCAGAGGTATTAGGACAGCGGAGGATAGAGTGTCGACATGCACATGTAGCTAGACAGAGAGGTTGAGTTGTAAGACGAGGTCCGGAATGATGGAGAGAGGAGGAAGAGCTTCTGTATTGGAGTGTGTCCGAGGTTTGGCAAAAGCCAAAGGCACTTGTGGTCGAGGCTTGGTAAAAGCCGAAGTCTTGTGAGCGAAGCTCGGCAAAAGCCGAAGTGAGGACTTGGAGTCCTGGGTCCTGGAGGGGAGACTATTCTCCACCAACCAGTCTAATTAAGTACGATTTCCCCTAGCTCTATGTTGTACGGGACACTACTATTATGGTCCCGTAGATAACCCCAACAGTCAGATTTTAAGGACAAAATTAAGGACAAAAACCATTTTCACTTGAGTTTAGTATGGTTCACGGTACTTTTATCCTAACCGGTCCCGCTAGGACCAAAATCGACTCACCCCATACTCAAAGCAAGTGAAATTGATTTTTGTCCTTAAATTGGTCCTAAACGACGGCTTGTTGGGGATAAGCATCTGCACACCGGAGATGCCAACTTCGACAGTCCCGGATCGTCATGCTGGCGCGTACAGTATAAATTATATCGGTGTGATGGGCAACGTCCACCTCTCTGGACGCGCACTGACTGCACTTCTCCCCCACGCCGCTTTGAATCGTTCATGTAAATTCTGGGGCCCAGAATCTGGGCCAAGTAGGCTGACGCCTCGTCGCGCGCAAGCAAGTGAACCCAAACGGCTCCGTTGGCCGAATTGGCGCCACTCACTGGACTCCAGCGAGTGGTGGCAGAGCCACACCAGTGGTGTGGCTCACCACAGCCCGGACCACTGAAGTCCGATGACTGATGTCAACAGGACCTCAAGTTGTGGGCATTACGGACCGTAATTTACGGTTGACGCAACCTTCCCAAGCGCGTTCGGAGCCCGGGCGCAGTGGAGCACAATTCAAAAAGTGCACGCGCAGAGTCGGCGCGATGTCTCCACGACGTGGCCCACATCAAGATCTCTGTGGTCGGTAGCATACTGGGTGCAAGTGATTTCCTGCCCATCACCTGGGGGGGACATCAAGCCCTCAAAGTCATCGCAAAAAGTCTGACGCCGCACACGGTCTTCAAAAGCCTACACGGTGCAGAGACGCGGCGCTCTAATAGTACTCGGCGCCTTGAGTCGCGAAGTGTCAGTCATTCCGGAAAAACGCTCGCGCCACTCGGAAGTCTCCAGTCGGACACGCACTTGTACCAAATCAAAGCTTAGCAATACCATGACGCCCGCCACCTCGCCGCTGCCTCGTGAGCTGCAGTGCGCGTACCGCAGCAAGTTCTGCGACGCGCCGCGCGCCACCAAGTTGGACGGCACATTGCACAAGCTCTGCGACTTCCACCGACGCAAGGCCAACGCCAACCAGCAGCGACTGCACAAGCGCAAGAAGCGCGTCCTCGAGCAACAGCAAGCGGCCGCCGGCCAGCCACAGCCGCAGACGCCGCGCAAGCGCGCGCGCCTCAGTCCCGAGAGTCCGCAGAGCGCCACGGAGCGCGTTGACGGCAACTTCGACCTGCTGGAGATGCGCATCCTCGAGGTTCTGCTCTTCGGCGGCTCCGACGCGCCGTCCATGACGGCCATGCTCAAGGACGAGAGTCTCGTGTGCCCCGTGTCGCCCACGACGCCCTCGGCGCTGCAGCTGCCGCTGTCCGCGCCCGTGTTCCACGACGCCTGGTCGGTCACGCTCTAGCCCCGAGGGAACTACTTTATTCAACGTCAACGAGCCGTACCTGAGAGATCAACTACTATACCATACTAAATACAAAGCTGAGTCGTTCAACGGAGCAATGGACATTCATTCATTCAGGTGTACATGTAGTAGTGGCTATATATCTATCGGTCTTGCCTGTCACTGGAGTTGGCAGGTTCATATTCAACGTCGTGTGTGAGCGATGCTTTTTTGCTGTTGGCGGCGGTGCTAACGTTACGAGCTGCGACTCGTGCCGAGCAGCGCCACCAGCAGTTCGATGTCTTCGGGATTCAAGTCGACGGGCTGCTCGAGCGGCTCGGGGATGTCCCACATGTCGAGTTCGGTGTCCGTGTCCAGCTCGAGCGGGATGTCGGCCTTGAGGAACTCGTCGAGCAGCTCGATGGCCTGGAAGTCCTCGCCGCTGAACTGCGAGGCTGCGAGCTGGCGCTCGATCTGCTGCTGGCGCCGCTGCTCGCGCAGACGGCGTTGCATGTCGCGCTGGGTCTTGTTGGCCTTGAGTCGATGCGTCTGGCACAGCTTGTGCAGCGTGCCGTTGCGCTTGCGGGCGCGCTCGTTCGGGCACGGCTTGCTGCGGTAGGTGCACCGGAGCTCGAGCGGGACGCTGGCCTGACTCATGTCTGTACTTAGTTGGTGGCGTGCAAATGTTGTTGTGCCTCGACATGTGCACATCCTCGCAGCGCTCGACGAGGCAGACGCTCGCATGTTGGTTGTCCTCTGGCTGAGACTCATTCTGAGGCACACCGAATAGCCGCCTGCAGTGACGAGGCGCGAACGGCCAAGATACTCGGTCGATCAGATGACGGATATCCCTGCGAATCCATCCGCAATATCCCTCCGTCCATCTCGAGACCAAAAATCGAGAGCCCGCTCGCGGCAAATCGCGCTGACACCGACCTACATCATGTGAAGTTGGCTACATGTACACCGGTGTCCTCGGATTTTTGGCGAGCTTGAGCTTCACTCACCGTCAGCGCCCCAACACCAACCACCACTCTGGGGGCTAATTCACCATCGCCACGTGAGCTGCCTGCCGTTTACAATGCAACGCGCGCGAATGCAACGTTGCAGGAGCTCCTGTCATGGGGCCTGTCATGACAGGAGTGAGTAATGCGATGTTTGATTTGGTGGCGGTGAACAGTTACAAGCTTGTCAGCTACATGAACACACCAGCCATCTCCGCCCAAAGTGGCCATTAACTTAGCTCTCGCAGCATACTGCCACCGTGAGCGCTGCATGCGTCCAAGCATTGGCGCGTCAACATGGCCAGAGGGCACGCGCGTATCAAGAGCTGGCAAGGGTCAAGATGGCTACACCTTGGATACTTTATGCTAAGCGTATCTTTGCATCCAGCTTCAACTTGAGGTATACAAATGCCACGTACTACCATTTCTAAATTACATATCCCGCCCAAGCGAGCGCGCCCACCCAAAAACGCATTTTCCTTAACGGATCCCACTGCAACGTTCGAGGAAGTCGACATGACATCATTAGCGAATCCGCCGGTCCGCCCCCGGTCGGGAATCCCAGGCACGCTGGATTTGAGGTGGCTACAGCGCCAAGTGCCACAAAGCAAAGCGCTCTCTAGCTCGCAAGCAGGTCAGCAGGGCAGGAAACTTTCGACCCGGAGACTTTTAGGCCAGTGTGACGAGCCTCCGGCAGTGCCGCTGCATTTCCAGCGGTATTTTGATCCGGTCGATGCCAGCAGCAGCAACGGAAATAGAGTCAATAGATAAGACTTCAGCCCGCGCCCAGCACTTCAACACTAAATTTGGTGCAGCCTTGGCCGGATATAGCCTCGTGACTTGCTGGTTGATCGGCATGGGATCGTGTCGGCCGCAGAGTGTGTCCAAAGTCAGAAGCCAACTGGCCCCTCCGCCAGCAAGCTCGCCCTCTTGCTCCCGCCTCGACGATGCAGGACATGGACTCGGACCTGCTCAACTTCGACACTTTCTTCGCCCCCAACAATGACGAAGGGGTCGATGGTACGCAGCAAAATCAAAATCCACATACTGTAGTAAAAGTAGACGAGACAGATTCTAATTTGATGTTTCAGATTTTTGGGACCTAGCGGCGACTGCAGGTGTTGGTCAGGATGACGACCTACTTGATGCTGCAGAGCTGGAGCCTCTCAGTCCGACGTTGAAGGAGGAACCGCATGAAGAAGTGACGCAGAAGCAGACATCAGATAACAAACATGGACTCAAACTCGACACGAACCTCATCAACAACTCCAAGGACGGATGGCTAGCGCAGTATGAGAACGCCAAGACCAATGGCACACCCACAGCCACACTACCGGCCCGATTTGCATTGCTCTCCACTACTTGTGTCTACGAACCGGGTTTCACGACCTCACCACGTGGTAAGCGCCGTATTAGCCAGATGCGTGCGGAAGAGTTCGAGCTGCAGGATGAAGAAGAAGACGGAGAAGGAGAAGAAGAAGACGAGGACGGAGAAGAAGAGGCTGTTGGGGATGACGAACCGTTCGTGCTTTCGGGTGACGACGACTACAACTTACCAGTGTTCACTGAAGCTGAGCTTAACGCGATGGTCGAGTCACCGTCCAAGGTCTCCACGACTTCGACTGCGTCTGCGGCACCTTCCCCATCGCGCGGGCTTAGTGACGCAATGCCTCATACTGCTCCACCCACTAACCCGGAGACTCCCGACGTGATCAGCATGTTCAACTCCATTTACGACAGCTCGCAGAACTTCCTCGCGGCTCAGCAGCAGGCCTTTGATCTCACGACCACGAGCAGCGGCGTCAGCAGCAACTCGGTCACCGCGACGATTCTGGCGACAGGTAATCAAGCTCTGTACCCCAGTGCACCATCTCTCCCGTACAACACAGCCACGGCGGCACCTCCAGCGACCGGATCGAACGATGCAGCTGCGAACTCGAACAGCGCTTCAGTTCCTTTTGACTACTTCTCACCGTCAGGCTACGCCGCTGCGGCGAACCAGTTCTTGGATAGCTACGGACAGCAGGTTCAGCCCTTTTTCCTGAATCCAGACGCGCTCTCCGGTCAGCTAGGCCAGCAAATTCAAGCCCAGGCAAACACCAACGTTCAGCTGGCTGCCGCCATGGCGATGGCCAATTCTGCGGCTGCAATGAACGCAATGAGGAAGATAAACGCCACGTACGGCGTTCCGATCGCCCCGATGCAGCGGCGAGCAGGATCGATGCCTCCGACCATGCAAACCAAGACGACTGCTCCAATCAAACCGAGACTTCCAGTCCAGCGCGCGGCCTCCACGACATCAGTAGTGGCCGCAGCGACTTCGACTAATAAGTCGTCTCGCCTTGCCATCACACCGGACATCGCCGACTTCAAGCTCGTTCAGATCTTCCACCAGTTCTGTGACCCCGTGACGAAGGTGCTGACGCTGCCCCGATTCCAGCAACTGCTGCTCCACCACCAAGTGAAGGAGGAAACCTCGAGTAGCTCGAGCGATAATAAGCACAAGAACGACGCAAGTTGCTGCGGATCGACCCCCAACGCAGCACACGCCAACGCAGTCGTGACGCCGGACGCGCAGACGCTGTTCAAAGCGCTGGACATCAACAACGCTGGGCATTTGGATCTGGAGCGGTTCATGCACTCGTTCCAGATCTGCAACCGCTGCACGGAGGCGAAGCGCCGAGCTCACCAAGCTCTTTGCGCGAGTCAAGGCCAGACGTTCACTCCCACGGCACTGGAGCGACAGCTCATGGAGGACGTCGCCCCTGTCGTCGTGCGCGTGGTGCCGACACGCTTCGAAGGCCACAAGGTCAAGAGCTGCGAGCACTACCAGTGGACGTGGTGCGAGGGCTTCGACAAGACTGGCAACGAGAAGTGCCGCGGCACCAACCGCCACGACAAGTGCCCCAAGTACCTGGCCAACTGCACGCTGTGGAAGCACAAGCTGCCGCCCAAGAGTCGAAAGCCCAAGGTGCTGCTCGAAAGCAACGTCGACTCGCCCACCAAGAAGCTCAAATACTTCTCCTAAGTGAACGAACGTCACGCAGGACTTGAACGTCACGTAGGACTCCCCCCAATATCTATTCAAAAACTTATCAACCGATTCGAGTCGTCTCAAACGCTCACTCACTTGACGTATTCCATACAGTCACTAGATACCAGTAGTTAGTTCCAAGCGGCATGGAGACTCAAGGGCCGCACGTATCCACCCGACAATTGGCAACGGAGATAGGAATGGGGAATGCCTGCTGTTGCTGCTCCAAAGGCGAGCGCACTGTCGAGGACCTTCTGGACGGCTCGCTCGAGGACAAATTGCTCGGAAAGCGCGACGATGACGTCGAGGCCACAACAGCCGAAGAGGAGGCTTGGCGTCAGCGACGCGAACAGCTCAAGGACGAGGCAGAGCTGTCGCTCGCAGACGATAACGATAATGTGAGCAGCAATGCGAGAGGTGGGAAACCTGAGGCCGATACCGACCACGCGCCTTTGGTTTGGGATCTGAACGACCGCAACACGGTCCGAGCTGCTCGCAAAGACGCGCCGGAGTCAGTGGAAGATGAAGAGGACGAGGAGGCGTTTGGCAGTGCGAAGGAAGAGGCCGATGCTGACGATCAAGAGCCTCGAGAGCACAGAGCAGGAACCGAAGAGTTTGACGCTGATCGGCTCACGCAGCTCTCTGCGAGGTCCGCGGAGGACTCGTACGCGTCCATGAACGAGTACTTCCGCGACGACACGCGGGTTTTCCGGGACACGGAGGTAGATCGCGCTACAGAGGCGGATAGTTTCTTGGGTGCGTCATCGCCGTCGAGTCTCCGCAACCCCAGCTTCCTGGTCGACGATGAGGATGAAGTTCAGCAACAGGATGAGCAGCAGCACAAAGAGGAGAAGGATGACGAGCAAGCAGAGGACGAGAGCAGCCCCGACAAGAGTCGAAGCAGCTCGAGCTCGTCGTCACGCCGTCGATCGTCCAAGAAGAAATCACGTAGCCGAAAGTCCTCGCGTAAATGAGTCCGTGCGCTCGTGTGCGATGAGAGGATACGAAGCTTAGGCTTTTTGTTTCTTGAGAATTTAAATCACTGCAACCCAACACTTGTCTAGTGTTTGATTTCTGGCTGGTATTGATAGCTAGCTCACACTTCCCAGACGGCTTCGGCGGGTTGCTGGGCGGAGCTCACGTACGTCGGAGGTGTGTACTTCTGAGGCGTCTGCAGCCCTGTGGCGGACGGATGGTGGATGAGGTTGTAGGAGCTCCAGCGCTTCCAGCTCTCGTCTTCGACCACGAGCGGCTCCTTGTTCTGCACGCTTGGATGTCGTCGGGAGTAGCAGCAGCGAGCCGTGATACTGCTGCATGCTTGGCCCATGCCGAGGAATCGATCGAATTGCGACTTGGATCCGTCGGCGCCGCTTCAAGATCGAACCTTCGAAAATGAATGCAGCTACAGTATCCGACGTGCTTGTTGAGTGTTTAGTTGCTTGAACGACCCGTAATAATGTATTTGTGCCAACGGTTTCCGGAGGATACACCACGGATGACATGACATGCATACCCAGCGACCATATTTTCTTACTGCTGGATGGCAGCGCTCAAAAACTTCTCCATGGCCCCCCGGATCTTGTCCAGGCCAGTCGAGCTGATGTCAAACCAGGAAGCGTCGAGATTCGTGGCCGAAGCAGTCGTCTCCGCCACGTCCTCTTTCAGACCGTCTTGGATGCTCTGCAACACAGTTCGCACCGACAGATTAATCGCACTTCCCTCCTGCTCGATGGTTTCTTGGGCCGCAGCATTGGACTGCAGCATCTCCTCCTCTGACGGCTCGTTCTCCCCCTCCAGAAGCGTCTGGAATCTAGTCACAACGCTCTTGACATCAGCGCGGGCGGTGACGGAGACGCTGTGACGAATCTTCGTGCACTTCTCGTGCAGCTTCGAAGCTTCAGCACTCACGGCTTCAGTCGAGGAATTTGAGCTTCTACGCGCGTGCGCTGCCCACAGCTCCTCGATCGAGCTTGTGTGAGGAACATACGAGCAGACCGTCTTCGCAACAACGGCTAGCTGGTTGTGCAGCGGATCGCCCTCGTAGTCGCCCCAGAACTCCATCGGGTTGGCTGTATTTGCGGCGTTCCACACTCCAGGCTCACCAAAGTCTCCGGTCTGCTTCATATAGTCGTTGTACGATCGAATGAAGTTGTTCTCGTTTAAACTCGGGATCAGTGACGTTGCCACACGAACCGCGACGCCGCGAGCACGTCGCAGTCCAGACACACTCAAACCCGCGCCGTGGACTCGGGGGTCCAGCACCAAACAAGCGAAGAAGTGGTCTTCCACGTAGCACTCCATGCGCTGCATGAAGCGAGCGATTAAGGCGTCCGAGTTTCCATCGAGAAGGGGGGAGCGCGTTGCAGCACCAAGCAGCCAAACCCACAGCGCAAGCATCTGGCCAGACGTAGTGGTCTGCAATTCGCTCAGCGCCGATAGGAAGTTGAGCGGTGCAAGTAGCTGGGCAGTGTGTCGCAGTGCATTCCAGGCCATATCGCTGCTGCGTATATCAACCAACTGGCGCAGTATCGGTGACGTTATCGATGAAGCCTGCTTCTCTTGAGAAATCGCCGAGCGCAAGAATCGTTTGAGACGAGTGGCCTGCTTCACTGCCATCGCAATGGAGCGCCAGCTTGTAACAGAGACTTGCGCGAAGGCGTTGGCGTCTCCTTCGACATCCCCAATGTCACTCTCCGAGAAAACCTCCCGAAACACACGCTCACGCAGCGATGGCATAACGTGCAGGGCATCGGCGGTAAGCACAGCGTTGTCAAGTGCCTCTTCCAGCGACAGACTGCTGATGATCAGTTCACGAAGCAGCAGTGCTGTCTGCTGCGTCATGCACACTCCTGTGAGAGTGAAGGGATAAGTAGGAGAACTGGCAGTCCGAAGCAACTCCTGACGTGCTCGTGCGTACGCGCCCGATGTCGGCGTGCACATGAAGACTTTACTGCTGGAACTTGAGCACGGCAGCGAGGACAGCACCGAAAGTACCTCGGTCACACACGGAGATGACGCGGCTCCGTTACCCTCCGCCAGCACAAATGCATGTCGCCATTCATCCAGTGCCACGAATGTCGTTTTCTTCGCTCCGCTATCACCAACACCGGTGTTATTGATCACCAACGTGATCGCGTTTGAAGTAGCCAAGGCGGCGCGGCACTCATGGTCGTACTTTTGCGCAAGGCGATCCAGCACTTCCGTCCGCGCGCGAGCAGCAGTCAACGCCAAGTCTCCCAACGCCGGCCGCAGGATCTCCATAGCTTTGCGGAAGGCTGCATTGTCCAGCAAGCTCCAAGGAGCGTTCGTGGCGACTAAAGCGGTCGTCAGCTTTTCTTCAAAGCTGTGGAGGTTGCCAGCCTCGCGCGTGGTCGTCAGCTTCGGTGTCGGGGCTTGAGTTGGCGTCCTCAGAGCCGGTGACTGCTGCTTAACAGGCAAAGGCTTGATCGTTACCTTCTCAGGGGTAGCAACGGGCGTCGACTTGGCCACAGTGGGGGCCACCTTCGTCCCCTCGACCTCCTTGGACACATTGTCCACCTTCACGACACCGTCCTCCTTGGACACATTGTCCACCTTCATATCACCGTCCATCTTGGTCACATTGTCCACCTTCACAGCACCTTCCGCCTTGACCGCCTTCCTATTGGAAAGTAGTCGCACCGCGCCCGCGTATTGGGCCTTGACGTTCTCGGGCACTTCTGGACACTTGGTGGACAGATGCAGCTTCAAGCGTCCACTGATCTGCGGCGAGTCCTCGTGGCAGTACAAGCAGCGCATCTTCTTGTGGGTCTTGCCGGGGGACGACGGAACGTCCTCATAGTGTTCGTACACGGGCCCGCGCTTGCGACCCGCCCCTTGTTTCCCCTTGGGGGCACCAGTTGTTGATGTTGAAGTTGCTGATAACGTGGTCACTGGTGACGTGGTCGAGGTGGACGTCGTTACATGTATCGAGTTGGACGGGGTGGATGTTGTTACAGGAGCCGGTTCCAGCTTCTGCGTGCCGAACATGTCCTCCCAGTCCGGATGTTTGATACGCAGGTGCGTCAGCAGGTTCGTGTAGCCCGTGCTGGCCGCCTGCGTGTACACGTTGAGGCACAGGCGGCAGCGGTGGCGGTTGGCGCCGCCCAGGGACACGCGCTTGGTACGGCCGCGCTTCTTGGGCTGCGACGGGTCGTCGGGCGTGGGCGCGGGCTCAGACTCGGGCTTGGGCGGCGCGTCCGCGTCCAGCACGGGCTCGAAGAAGAAGCTGCAGACGTCCACGGAGTTCGCCATATCCGAGCCGCGGGTTTCGAATTGTGTGGAGGGAATTATTGGAAAAGGAAATCTGGAAAGAAAGGGGATTTGGACCAATGGAAAGGGGCTGCGGTGATTTGGGGATCTTGGATTGGATGAAATGCTTCATTATTGCTTATTGGCAAATAAATGGATTTAGTATTATTTTAAAAACAATTATTTTTAAATAGCTCTCATTTCATAAAGTACAATATGTATTAAAATACATATTGTACTTTATGAAATGAGAGCTATATTGTATGTGGCCCACACTATCACTCCTAATATCCTGTGGTCCACTCTGGATTTATGTTAAAAGGCATCCACCAATCACAGCGCGCCCAGTAGAGCCACACAAAGGCTCAACAGACCACACTCAAACCAGCAGCTCCAGCCAGCGAAAGACCATGGTCAACCCCGCCGCCGACGCCAAGAAGAAGTGCGTAGGCGTCGCCTCTCCCCCCCCCAGCCAACGTACTAACTCAATCACTCTCTCACTACGCAGCGAGGGCAACGAGGCCTTCAAGAAGCAGGACTACCCGACCGCCGTGGCCAAGTACACGGAGGCCGTGGAGATCGACCCCACCAACCACGTCTACTTCTCCAACCGCAGGTGCGTCCACTTCCACTTGACAACGCAGTTGCAGGGCTGATCATGCAATAGAATGGTCCCCGGCTCTCTTCCATTATCTCTCTCCCTCTCCCGTTAACACTTTTCCTCTTAACACTGACGTCATTGTTCTCTGCAGTGCCGCGTACTCTGGCTGGGGCAAGTTCCAGGAGGCGGCGGATGATGCCGCCGAGTGCGTCCGCCTGAACCCGCAGTTCGTCAAGGGTACGTGGCGTTATCAGGCGATGACTCACTCTGAGCCACTAGTTATCAAGCCATTTCGTTTTTTAATCATTGTTGAAGATGTTGAAGCTAATTAAAATCTACGGTACGATGTACAGGCTACCACCGTCACGGTGTGGCGCTCAAGGGCCTGAAGAAGTACGACGAGGCTCTCGCCACGCTGCGTGCTGGCCAGCGCGTGGACTTCAACAACGCCGACCTGAACCGCCTGGTGACGGAGATCGAGCCGCTGCAGGCCCGCGCCGAGCAGGCCAAGCGCTCGGGCATGAGCTCCGCTGAGCTGCTCAAGGAGCGCGGCAACGACGCGTTCAAGAGCGCCGCCTTCGAGAAGGCCATTGAGCTCTACGGCGAGGCCATCGAGGCCTGCAGCGACAAGCCCGGCTCGGCTCTGGCTCTGTCGTGCTACAACAACCGCGCGGCTTGCAACCAGCAGCTCAGCAACTTCTCCGGTGTGATTCGCGACTGCACGCACGTGCTCGAGTACGACGAGAAGAACCAGAAGGCGCTTCTGCGCCGTGCGCTCGCCTACGAGGGTCTGGAGCGCTACCGTCTGGCCCTGCAGGACATTCGCGCTCTGCTCGCCATCAACCCCTCGATCGAGGTACGTTTGCTCTACGATTTACGTTGTGCTGAATCTCCTTGTACTCACTTGAGACTCCTTTACTTTGTTAGATTGCCAACAAGGCCCAGCACCGTCTCAGCAACTACGTTCGCCAGCTGAAGCAGAACAACTAATTGGATTGAGAGCTGAGCAATCATCGCGCGGAGTGGTTCCAGTTCCGTGAAAATTATGGATAAGCTGGCAAAGCTGAGTGTGGTGGATGGTTGATTCGACTAAGCCGGAACGCCGACGGAGCACAAGACCAGTAGAGGAAGACCTGTTGCCCGGCCACGGGAAGGTGAGAGCGTGTGATGGATAACAGGCAGACCGTTGGATTTCTTTCGTATTCGTAGGTGTTGCTTGTGCTTTTTTGCTGATGACTGAAAACTATTTTCTATGACGCATTTTTCTTCCGCCTTCGTGTGATGTACGGAAGCTTGGTTGCATTCGTTGGGCTTGATGCTGGCAAGATCATGAAAGATGACGAGTTTCTCATTGGCCTGATTGGATCCTCGTATTCGTGCAGCGGCTGCTGCACTGGTGTGATTTCCAGCATTTTTCGGCTCGACTTGAGCGGCAAGAAAGTTGAATCCTGTCTCCACGGCTTCTCAACGAGTGGCGGAGGTGGATGATCACTTGACATGTTGAAATCTGGGGCGAAAAAGGATTCGAATGTACGAGTTGGCGGTGACACGGCGTCTAGCTCGTCGAACTGGCCGAGACTGGACTTGAGCGTCAGGAGACTGGTGGTACTGCTGCTATTACTGCTATATGCGCTGTTGCTGTTGCTGTTGCCGCGGTGCCACGACGGGAATCCTTTCCATTCGCCGCTGGATTTACGAGACGATGGTGAAAAGGATACCGCGTGCTGTGGAGCTCGAAGCATTGACGAGGCCAAGAGAGTCTCTTCGCCGTCGAATTGATCGGTTTGCGTGTGTCGGCTTTTGGGCGAGGTCTTCTTCTTCTTCACAGCCACTCGCAGCAGGGTCAAGTACCGCTGCCACTCCAGATCGTCTCCTGTGTCGACTCCTTCATCCCGCAAGCTGCCTCCACTTCGACCACTGGTCTGTGTGACCGACTCCGCCACTTCTTTGGTGTCTCGATGCCGAAGTTGTAGCTCGAGCTCCTCGACTCTGCGACGAGCTCGTTGCTGCTCGACGTCATTTTCGCTGCTGCGGCTGCTGGTTTGCGTCTCCGACTCGTTGGATGGTTTTACCTCCTTCCGACTCTGCAAGTCCAACTCGAGCGTCTCGAGGCGCTGCTGGAGACGTTGCTGCTCTTCTCTCCTCATGGTCTCGATGGCATTCTCGTCGCGTCGGGCGCTGGTCTGCGTTTCTGACTGTACCGGCAGTTTTGTCTCTTTGAGCAGCCGAAGCTGCTGCAGCTCGGTCTTCAGCTCGGTAAGTTCTTGTTGCAGGTGTTGTCGCTCTTGCTTCAAACGTTCAATCTGCTGGTTCTCCTCAGCTCGCTGCTCTTCCCGTCGGCGTTCTTCTGCTCTTTGTTGTTCTCGTTGAAGCTCCTCCTGCCGTCGTTTTGCTTCTTCTATCATGGCCAAGAACCGCTTCCGTCGCTGATACAATCGAATCCGAAGCTGAATCCGGCGCACCGCGTCTTCGTGTCGTTGCTGCTCCTTCCGCTTCTCATCTTCTCGCCGCTGTATTTCCGCTTGGATCACAGCCATCAAGCGCCTCCGTCGCTGGTGCGATCTCGTCTTCCGTTGCAGTCGACGGACCGCCTGCTGCACTTGTTGTTGAACCTTTTCGATGAGTTTTCGCGCTTCCGGATGGGTGCTGAGCGTACAACCGCGCGGAAGGTGCGTGGAAGTACCAGAGCGTCTTGCCATATTCGAACGCCTGCCACTGACCCCCTCCCATGATGTTTGTGTGTAGCTGCTGAAGCGGGCCGCTCACGTACGCGACCAAGTAGTGCTCGCGTTCAAAGTCCAATTGCTGGACGAGGAATAGTTGTTTGCGGCGAACTTCGATGGACAGAGCTGCCTCCTGGGCTGCAAGTCGACCGAGCTGCGCGATCTGCGCGTCTTGGACGTCTTTCCGTCGCGCGAACGGCACGATTTTGGCGGATGCCTGCGCCAAGTTGTGTCGCCGAAAAGTGAGTTCATAGGGGGCGGCCAGCGACGCGCGTGAAGTGACACACCACAGTCGGCGATACACGTCAGCCCCAGTCGAGCTTGAGTCGAGCACGATACGTTCCCCGTTAATTTCCAGCAGCGTGTTCTCTGCTTGGACCGGTGCCATTTGTTGCAAGGCTGCCAGGACGTCGTCATCCACTGATGTCGGAGTGGGCATTTTGCCGAGAACAACGACCTCGAATGGACCGGTGATAGTCTCCAAAGGCGCTAGAATGGCTGGGGAGGGGGCTGAGTAGCTCCCAAAATGCAGCAGAGCCGCAGTCGCCTTCCGGATCTCGCCGGTCTTCGATACGGATTGACCGTCATTGAACAGTGTGATGGGACTTTGAGGATCGTTCGGGTCTTTGGTTTGACCTCGGAGCTCGAGTTGCACGCCGTAGAATGACGAGACAAGGTCGTTATCTAGCGGCGGAGACTTTGACAGCGGCGGCCAGCTATGGATGAGTCGCGCGTGGTATATGGCATCGGCTTCGACGTCGACATCAACAGCCTTGGAACCCGCCTCTCCTGCGTTTCCACTCATGAAGTGCTGGGACGACAATATGCGGGTATTGCTGGTTTCAAGTAAAGCGTTCTTGGTAGTATTTGCTAACCCGCCGAGAATACCCAAGCAAAAATTAGTCGGCCAACACTGTTCACACGACTGAAAAGCAAGCAACAAGGCCATCAATGGTTGATTTTAATCATCGACAAGTATCGGCCTGCGTGAGAGTGCCACCTTCTAGCTGTCGATGAGTGTCTGTGCGAACTCAATTACCAGTGACTTACGAATTTGCGGGGCGGTCGGTGAAGCTTTGGCTTGGCCCAGTATGAGGGACACGGGTGATGGTGGAGACTTCGGTGTCGATTTACCTTGGCCGGCCAATGCTAGCTCATCCGACCCCGTGCTGTCTTCATCAGTTGCCAATGGACTATTTGATGGTGCACTGAAAGAGATGGCCGAGCTCTTGCGACGCACGTTGCCGTCGTCCTCGACATAGGTCTGCGATCGTGGAGATGGCGCGCGAGCAGTGTTCTGACTCGTGGTTTCCACGGCTGGATCTAGCTCCGAGGCGTCGTGCCAGTGCTGTAGCCGCTCCTGGTGGCGGGTGTTTTGTTCCACAAGCATGCTGTGCTTTCTTTCACGAAGCTCGAGTTGGAACTGCGTACGACGTCGCATGCGCTCTTCGCGAGGAACGGGTTTGTCCATTTCCGACTCTGACATTGAACGCGCCGTGACGGGTGCTAAGCGCACGCTTGAGAGCGCGACCTCTGCTGAACTTTGTGGTTGGTCATAGTCTAACTCGGTTGAGGGGTACTCCTCCTTATCGACGGTAGCCCCCTGCATGATTATGCACCCCTTGACGGTGCTGGAGCGGCGAATAACTCCGTCCTCATCGATGAAGTCGACCTTTGTTTCCAGTGGGGTCGGCCGCTCCGATAGCGAGCGCTGCAACCGCTCCATCTTGCGCTTTAAAGAGCTTCAAATGGCGTTGAAGACGTCGAATTTTGAGTAGTGAAGGCCGTGAGTCGCTCGATCCAGAACGAGAGCCCCACTCATTCGCAGCGGCTAAGAACACGGGGAAAGAGGACGTCGTCAACGTCTACATTTTAGCCAAGGCTGAGAAAATGGAGCAAAATTTCACGAAGTCGAGATTTTTTCAAGACGATGGATGAATATGCTAATTATTTATCAAAATCAACGAACTCATGGAAGTATTCACCCGGCGTCTACTTAGCAGATTTCATGAAGTTCGTCGAGCGTTGTGGGAGCTGGTGGCGCTGAAGCTGCAGGAGCCGGGACGAAACCTTCCTGGTTTGCTTGAGGGGCTTCAGGTGGGGCAGAAATTCGTCGACGGAGGTTCCCCTCATCGTCAATGTAAGTGTTTGATCGTGACGGTGACACCGCCGAGTTGTTCTCCGTCAAGTCCACGAGGTCGCTACACTCGAGTACCTCTTGCAGGTGTTGCTGGTGCTGACGTGCCACCCGCTCGGCCGCTCGCAGGTTGACGTCCTCCAGCCACTTTTCCTTGTTAAACTTGGCCTGATACTTGAGTGAGGCGTTGGCTGAACGCTTGTGGTCGGCGTCTTCGCCCAGTTGCATCGTGGCTCGGCGACTATTTCGCTTCTCGAGGTTGCGCGCCTTAATTGACGTGTGCGCTTGCTCGTCCACGGTCAGATCCAGCGCATTTTTGATCCACGCACCTCGCTGGATCATCCGGCGAGTCACGCAACTTGATCGACGCAGTACGCCATCTTTGTCCAGATACTCGGCCTTCCAGTCCAATTCCCTCGAGAGGTTTGGCTGAGATGCCGACGTCATGAACGGTGACTTGAGCTGCGAATACGGCGACATGTTCGGCACTTCGAAGAGGATGGAGCTCGACAAATGCAGGAATACCGCCCTCGCAGCACTTCCTCAACAATTGAAGTGGTTGTCTATCAATAGTCTCGAGTCTTGGAGATCTTATGTCGCAGCGAGGCAGAACTTCAAATCGTGAGCACACGTTGGTTCTGATGCAACGGCTTGGACGAAAGACGCAAGTGCGAAGACTGTCAGGACGTGGTCGGAGAAGATATTTTCCCGATTTTTTTATCATAACTTTGTTGTAATTCTGTACTGATTCCCACGGTTGCCGCTAGGATGCGTGAACTGTGTGTGTATTGCAGAGTGGGTTGTTCGTCCCATGATGGCAGTGAGAGTGCCGGAGGTTTTCCCACCGTGGTGGAATTGTCCTTATGAGGTTGTCCACTGCATGACGATTAGGATTAATACTATCCTGTGAGGCAGAATATACTAAGTACGAGCTAGAAGGCTAGGTGGCTGTTGCTACCTGCTGATCATCACTTCCATGTTGCTGCTACTGAGCTTCCACGCTGCGCAAAGCTGCAGTTCGCAACAAACTTCAAGTATGCAAACCAAATTATTATGGTAACAAAAATTATTACCAATAACTCGCAGTTTCTATTGCGATTTTTTCTGGATAGCAGAAACCAGCAAATCGGAGCAGAGCGTGCAGTGCTTACCGGTGAGGCAATTGTCTCCTCGTCAGAGAACTTCTCAGTGAGAAGTACGTCGGTCATGCCGCTTCATACTAAGTGCTGCTGCACTAATAAGAAGCACTGCCTATACTCACAAGCACGAAGGGCGTTGCAACTGTAGTGCAGTACACGGTTGTACCTGTGGCAGCGGTGCCTTTGCTGCTGTCGTTGGGCTTGCACGTACGTACAGTAGAGTACGCGTGTTATTTAATACAGTTAATTCGCTACAGAAATCAATGTGTGGTACGTGACACCAGAGCAGACGCGCGTCGAGAAATGTCTGCGTGTGGACCGAGCGCAACTTCGTGCTTGCAGCGCAGAGTCGGGTGGTTACCGCTGTACCTGCGCTTTGAAAAATGGTCGCTGATACAGTAACATGGTCGCTGATACAGTGCATGTACCGGCGACCATGTTCAAAGCACCCCCGAGCAAACTATATACATATACATGTACATGCATTAATACATCTGAGGTTCAGAGAGCGAAGACGCCGCACATGTATGTGCTTTAGAATCCATAACGACAAACGTGACTGCATTGAGAAGTTGCCAATTGATTAATGACAACCCGTGCGATAACGAAAGTGTACCGGCACAACCACGTGGACAGAAGGCACCGCACGTCAAGCGCAGCTGTGGATATAGAACTGCTCACATATGCGGCTTCACTGCAGATGTGTTGCCGCATACCACAGTACATGTAGTGAAGTCGCTAGTCGCGGAATTCGTCACTCATAGTTCTTGCAAATCGCGTGTCATTACATCGTTGGATGCGCACCCTATTACACCAAACAATTGGTGGGATCTTGCAGGAAGCGATCCGATGCCCGCTGTTCGAGGTCCTCTGAAGTCTCCTTGAATCCTTTGCTCGCTGCGCTCGTTGCGAGTTGCCATTTTCCAATTTGCTTTTCATCAACTGCCAGCTCCTACCAGCCCCCGCGATGTCTTCCTCCGACTTGTCGACCTCAACCCGCCGCGCTCTCGCAGCCATCGCCATCGTCGGCCTCGGAGCCTCTTCGATCGTTTCGGCGGCACCTTCCACGAACTCCACCGCCGGCGGCGCCACCTTCGGTGACATCACGTCGGGGAGCAGCAAGTGCGTCGTGGGCAACCCGAACGCCTACGTCTCGACTGAATCGATCGACTGGGTTTGGACGGAGCGCATGAGCACGTACGTGCCGACCTTCGAAAACTTCATCTTCGATCAGCTCGTGACGAACAAGGGGTCGCTCAACTACTGCGTCCGCTGGGACAGCAAGGACAAGCTCTCCAAGAGCGATGCGTCCAAGTTCGAGGCCATGCTGACCCGCCAGTTCAAGGCGTGGAACCAGTGGCTCATCGGCTACGACTGCTGGCCGTACAACGAGATCGACGTGAAAATCGTCGGCTGGGCGGCGCGCGATGCCTCGCTCTTCGAGTGGTCCGACGACTCGCTCGGCAAGATCTACACGAGCGACAAGGACGTCGATGGCGTCCCGCAGTGTCCGACTGCCTGCTACAAGCACCAGGACCAGGCCAAGAGTGCGGACACGAGCGCGTGCGAGGGCACGCCGTTCGACATGTCGCTCTGGCCCACGCAAAACATGGACGGCGGCGCCGGCGGGGACTGGGGACAGCGCGTGAACGCTGAGAATTTGCTGGCCACCCTCGACCAGGACCAGACTGTGATCGTCGCTCACGAGATCGGCCACGGGTTCGGTCTCCCCGACTTCTACGAGGAGACGGACAAGCCGACAACCGACTTCCCTGTGTGCATCATGGAGGCTGGCAGCTCGATGACCGTCACCCCATCCGACGGCTGGATGCTTCGCCGTGTGTTGGAGAACATCACGTCTCGCTACTCATTTTAGACTGCGCACGTCGGCTGCATGTGTTGTACGTAGAGAAATGGGTACAGGTAGTCATTCGGTATTCGGATACCGTGAAGAAAGAAATAGATGTTTTAAAACAACCACTTTAAAAAGTGTGTTTTTTCGCCTTTACACACAGCTAGTTCCAGCGCCACTCTAGAATTGTGCTAAAAGGCATCCACCGATCAGAGTCCCACAACGCATGATAATCAAACCTGCGGCTCCGGACAGCGAACACCGTGGTTAACGCCACCGCCGAGCCACTATTGATATTTATGAGGCGTTCGGAGCTATCTCTAAGGGGGAATCAATCTTTCATGGGTCCATAACGACAAACGTGACTGCATTGAGAAGTTGCCAATTGATTAATGACAACCCGTGCGATAACGAAAGTGTACCGGCACAACCACGTGGACAGAAGGCACCGCACGTCAAGCGCAGCTGTGGATATAGAACTGCTCACATATGCGGCTTCACTGCAGATGTGTTGCCGCATACCACAGTACATTTAGTGAAGTCGCTAGTCGCGGAATTCGTCACTCATAGTTCTTGCAAATCGCGTGTCATTACATCGTTGGATGCGCACCCTATTACACCAAACAATTGGTGGGATCTTGCAGGAAGCGATCCGATGCCCGCTGTTCGAGGTCCTCTGAAGTCTCCTTGAATCCTTTGCTCGCTGCGCTCGTTGCGAGTTGCCATTTTCCAATTTGCTTTTCATCAACTGCCAGCTCCTACCAGCCCCCGCGATGTCTTCCTCCGACTTGTCGACCTCAACCCGCCGCGCTCTCGCAGCCATCGCCATCGTCGGCCTCGGAGCCTCTTCGATCGTTTCGGCGGCACCTTCCACGAACTCCACCGCCGGCGGCGCCACCTTCGGTGACATCACGTCGGGGAGCAGCAAGTGCGTCGTGGGCAACCCGAACGCCTACGTCTCGACTGAATCGATCGACTGGGTTTGGACGGAGCGCATGAGCACGTACGTGCCGACCTTCGAAAACTTCATCTTCGATCAGCTCGTGACGAACAAGGGGTCGCTCAACTACTGCGTCCGCTGGGACAGCAAGGACAAGCTCTCCAAGAGCGATGCGTCCAAGTTCGAGGCCATGCTGACCCGCCAGTTCAAGGCGTGGAACCAGTGGCTCATCGGCTACGACTGCTGGCCGTACAACGAGATCGACGTGAAAATCGTCGGCTGGGCGGCGCGCGATGCCTCGCTCTTCGAGTGGTCCGACGACTCGCTCGGCAAGATCTACACGAGCGACAAGGACGTCGATGGCGTCCCGCAGTGTCCGACTGCCTGCTACAAGCACCAGGACCAGGCCAAGAGTGCGGACACGAGCGCGTGCGAGGGCACGCCGTTCGACATGTCGCTCTGGCCCACGCAAAACATGGACGGCGGCGCCGGCGGGGACTGGGGACAGCGCGTGAACGCTGAGAATTTGCTGGCCACCCTCGACCAGGACCAGACTGTGATCGTCGCTCACGAGATCGGCCACGGGTTCGGTCTCCCCGACTTCTACGAGGAGACGGACAAGCCGACAACCGACTTCCCTGTGTGCATCATGGAGGCTGGCAGCTCGATGACCGTCACCCCATCCGACGGCTGGATGCTTCGCCGTGTGTTGGAGAACATCACGTCTCGCTACTCATTTTAGACTGCGCGCGTCGGCTGCATGTGTTGTACGTAGAGAAATGGGTACAGGTAGTCATTCGGTATTCGGATACCGTGAAGAAAGAAATAGATGTTTTAAAACAACCACTTTAAAAAGTGTGTTTTTTCGCCTTTACACACAGCTAGTTCCAGCGCCACTCTAGAATTGTGCTAAAAGGCATCCACCGATCAGAGTCCCACAACGCATGATAATCAAACCTGCGGCTCCGGACAGCGAACACCGTGGTTAACGCCACCGCCGAGCCACTATTGATATTTATGAGGCGTTCGGAGCTATCTCTAAGGGGGAATCAATCTTTCATGGGTCCATAACGACAAACGTGACTGCATTGAGAAGTTGCCAATTGATTAATGACAACCCGTGCGATAACGAAAGTGTACCGGCACAACCACGTGGACAGAAGGCACCGCACGTCAAGCGCAGCTGTGGATATAGAACTGCTCACATATGCGGCTTCACTGCAGATGTGTTGCCGCATACCACAGTACATTTAGTGAAGTCGCTAGTCGCGGAATTCGTCACTCATAGTTCTTGCAAATCGCGTGTCATTACATCGTTGGATGCGCACCCTATTACACCAAACAATTGGTGGGATCTTGCAGGAAGCGATCCGATGCCCGCTGTTCGAGGTCCTCTGAAGTCTCCTTGAATCCTTTGCTCGCTGCGCTCGTTGCGAGTTGCCATTTTCCAATTTGCTTTTCATCAACTGCCAGCTCCTACCAGCCCCCGCGATGTCTTCCTCCGACTTGTCGACCTCAACCCGCCGCGCTCTCGCAGCCATCGCCATCGTCGGCCTCGGAGCCTCTTCGATCGTTTCGGCGGCACCTTCCACGAACTCCACCGCCGGCGGCGCCACCTTCGGTGACATCACGTCGGGGAGCAGCAAGTGCGTCGTGGGCAACCCGAACGCCTACGTCTCGACTGAATCGATCGACTGGGTTTGGACGGAGCGCATGAGCACGTACGTGCCGACCTTCGAAAACTTCATCTTCGATCAGCTCGTGACGAACAAGGGGTCGCTCAACTACTGCGTCCGCTGGGACAGCAAGGACAAGCTCTCCAAGAGCGATGCGTCCAAGTTCGAGGCCATGCTGACCCGCCAGTTCAAGGCGTGGAACCAGTGGCTCATCGGCTACGACTGCTGGCCGTACAACGAGATCGACGTGAAAATCGTCGGCTGGGCGGCGCGCGATGCCTCGCTCTTCGAGTGGTCCGACGACTCGCTCGGCAAGATCTACACGAGCGACAAGGACGTCGATGGCGTCCCGCAGTGTCCGACTGCCTGCTACAAGCACCAGGACCAGGCCAAGAGTGCGGACACGAGCGCGTGCGAGGGCACGCCGTTCGACATGTCGCTCTGGCCCACGCAAAACATGGACGGCGGCGCCGGCGGGGACTGGGGACAGCGCGTGAACGCTGAGAATTTGCTGGCCACCCTCGACCAGGACCAGACTGTGATCGTCGCTCACGAGATCGGCCACGGGTTCGGTCTCCCCGACTTCTACGAGGAGACGGACAAGCCGACAACCGACTTCCCTGTGTGCATCATGGAGGCTGGCAGCTCGATGACCGTCACCCCATCCGACGGCTGGATGCTTCGCCGTGTGTTGGAGAACATCACGTCTCGCTACTCATTTTAGACTGCGCACGTCGGCTGCATGTGTTGTACGTAGAGAAATGGGTACAGGTAGTCATTCGGTATTCGGATACCGTGAAGAAAGAAATAGATGTTTTAAAACAACCACTTTAAAAAGTGTGTTTTTTCGCCTTTACACACAGCTAGTTCCAGCGCCACTCTAGAATTGTGCTAAAAGGCATCCACCGATCAGAGTCCCACAACGCATGATAATCAAACCTGCGGCTCCGGACAGCGAACACCGTGGTTAACGCCACCGCCGAGCCACTATTGATATTTATGAGGCGTTCGGAGCTATCTCTAAGGGGGAATCAATCTTTCATGGGTAATAGCGGGTTGCACCTGAAACTCATCAATTTTTCACGTTCTTCAAGCCCGCTATCAGCCGCTGATAGCGGGCTTGAAGAACGTGAAAAATTGATGAGTTTCAGGTGCAACCCGCTATTACCCATGAAAGATTGATTCCCCGGCACGATAGAAAATGATGGTAACATACATCTGCATTGAAAAACGTAAAAACAGTGGTGTCACATGAGATTCGAGCCATTCGAGCAACATGCAATCGACCGTGTTGGATACGCGAACGTCGCAATTGGATAACATTCAAACAGGTATAAAAAAATACGGTCCGGTGCCTATACATAATTGTTAGGGTACTAATTCATGTAGATCCAGAGAAGTATTTATCGCCAACGCATGGCGGACTGCCGGCCTTAATAAGAGAAATACGTATCATTTAAACGAAGCCTCTGGTTTGACTAAATCGTGTTCGGGAAGGAGCCAAATTGGAAAGTCGGCGGCACCGTTAGGGAGCCCCTCAACTGTAGCATCAACGTCACGAAGAACTTGTTTCGTGGATGAGATGCAGCGATAACGGGGGCATGTCACGCCACGATAGCTCATGAACACGGAGCAAATCCCCCGAGAAACAGCTGTGAATGCAGCACGACAGTGCGACGTAGACACAGGACAACATTGTTGTCCTCTGTTCGTTACCGGTATCAACAACTGACAACGTCGAAGATCTGCACGCGCCGTTCAGTACATGCACATTTTTGCCCGGGTCAGCAAGCATACATGTCGAGTAAATGTTCTCTCTATATATTGCATATCACTGATAACGTTACATGGAATTACTGCACCAGCTGAGCCTCTTCAGGAGAGACATGGAACTCGTTCTGTGTGTCGAGGCGTAAAACAAACACTTTAAACATCTATTTCTTTCTTCACGGTATCCGAATACCGAATGACTACATATACCAATTTCTCTACGTACAACACATGCAGCCGACGCGCGCAGTCTAAAATGAGTAGCGAGACGTGATGTTCTCCAACACACGGCGAAGCATCCAGCCGTCGGATGGGGTGACGGTCATCGAGCTGCCAGCCTCCATGATGCACACAGGGAAGTCGGTTGTCGGCTTGTCCGTCTCCTCGTAGAAGTCGGGGAGACCGAACCCGTGGCCGATCTCGTGAGCAACGATCACAGTCTGGTCCTGGTCGAGGGTGGCCAGCAAATTCTCAGCGTTCACGCGCTGTCCCCAGTCCCCGCCGGCGCCGCCGTCCATGTTTTGCGTGGGCCAGAGCGACATGTCGAACGGCGTGCCCTCGCACGCGCTCGTGTCCGCACTCTTGGCCTGGTCCTGGTGCTTGTAGCAGGCAGTCGGACACTGCGGGACGCCATCGACGTCCTTGTCGCTCGTGTAGATCTTGCCGAGCGAGTCGTCGGACCACTCGAAGAGCGAGGCATCGCGCGCCGCCCAGCCGACGATTTTCACGTCGATCTCGTTGTACGGCCAGCAGTCGTAGCCGATGAGCCACTGGTTCCACGCCTTGAACTGGCGGGTCAGCATGGCCTCGAACTTGGACGCATCGCTCTTGGAGAGCTTGTCCTTGCTGTCCCAGCGGACGCAGTAGTTGAGCGACCCCTTGTTCGTCACGAGCTGATCGAAGATGAAGTTTTCGAAGGTCGGCACGTACGTGCTCATGCGCTCCGTCCAAACCCAGTCGATCGATTCAGTCGAGACGTAGGCGTTCGGGTTGCCCACGACGCACTTGCTGCTCCCCGACGTGATGTCACCGAAGGTGGCGCCGCCGGCGGTGGAGTTCGTGGAAGGTGCCGCCGAAACGATCGAAGAGGCTCCGAGGCCGACGATGGCGATGGCTGCGAGAGCGCGGCGGGTTGAGGTCGACAAGTCGGAGGAAGACATCGCGGGGGCTGGTAGGAGCTGGCAGTTGATGAAAAGCAAATTGGAAAATGGCAACTCGCAACGAGCGCAGCGAGCAAAGGATTCAAGGAGACTTCAGAGGACCTCGAACAGCGGGCATCGGATCGCTTCCTGCAAGATCCCACCAATTGTTTGGTGTAATAGGGTGCGCATCCAACGATGTAATGACACGCGATTTGCAAGAACTATGAGTGACGAATTCCGCGACTAGCGACTTCACTACATGTACTGTGGTATGCGGCAACACATCTGCAGTGAAGCCGCATATGTGAGCAGTTCTATATCCACAGCTGCGCTTGACGTTCGGTGCCTTCTGTCCACGTGGTTGTGCCGGTACACTTTCGTTATCGCACGGGTTGTCATTAATCAATTGGCAACTTCTCAATGCAGTCACGTTTGTCGTTATGGATTCTAAAGCACATACATGTGCGGCGTCTTCGCTCTCTGAACCTCAGATGTAATAATGCATGTACATGTATATGTATATAGTTTGCTCGGGGGTGCTTTGAACATGGTCGCCGGTACATGCACTGTATCAGCGACCATGTTACTGTATCAGCGACCATTTTTCAAAGCGCAGGTACAGCGGTAACCACCCGACTCTGCGCTGCAAGCACGAAGTTGCGCTCGGTCCACACGCAGACATTTCTCGACGCGCGTCTGCTCTGGTGTCACGTACCACACATTGATTTCTGTAGCGAATCAACTGTATTAAATAACACGCGTACTCTACTGTACGTACGTGCAAGCCCAACGACAGCAGCAAAGGCACCGCTGCCACAGGTACAACCGTGTAGCAGTCGCAACACCTTCGTGTTCGTGAGTACACGCTGTGCTTATTAGTGTAGTACTTTGTATGAAGCGCGGACGACGTACCTCTCACAGTGAGAGTCTCACTGAGAAGTTCTCACATACCAGATGAGGAGACAATTGCCTTACCGGTAAGCACTACACGCACAACTTCTTGAATTGACGCTCTGCTCCGATTTGCTTGAGCTATACCGGTATTGTATGATTGTATGTGGCCCACACTACTGTATTAATGCGAGGCATGTGTTGAAAACTGAAACTATCATTCAATGCGCGCAGGAGATGCACAATTTCATGCAAATGTAGCATTACGAGAACGCTATAGGACCAGCGCTACCGGCCAAACCCTCTACAGTACTCTCTGTAGTTAGTGCAAAATGCCGACATACTTCTCAGGAGGACACAGCACACTGTGGTCTCTGACGAACAATGACTGACGAACAATGAACATGTATTACAATACATGTACATGTTCATTGTTCGTCAGAGGTTGGGATAATGCAAACATTAAGATAACTACACCTTTTCAACTTCAAAGCTTCAAATTCCAAGTTCAATACTGCAAAATGTAAGATCAAAACAGCAAATCCTGATCAGCGGCCGAAGTGAGATTTTCTATTTTAGCTTATCGGGAATGACGCTCGAAGTGCTGCATCGGCATGAGTGCCTCCGTACATTACTTTTGTCGCGAAGTGCTTCGCGCCACACGTGCACTATTCCCTGATCAAGTGATAGAGCCTCACATGGGGTTTTGCAGGATTTGCTGTTTTGAACTTACATTTTGCAATTGAACTTGGAATTTGCAGCTTTGAAGTTGAAAAGGTGTATGTGACAATCATTGCAACATATGGACTTGCCAAGTCTTCTCCTTCTCTGCAGTAGTGAAGCTATTCGTAATTCCCTCAAGTGAAACATCTGTCAGCGAGTGTCGATACTGGTCTCGGCCCCAACCGATAACCGAAAAATCCAATCCCACGGTGGCAGTGCTCGGGAAGGTCGTAGTCAATGCACCACAAAACTGCTGTTAAGCTGTGATAAGGCGTCTATTGCCAATTTACTGCGGTCTCTTATGAACACACGTGCATCAGCAACTTTGACTGCATACGAGCCTCTAACCACGTACATGTAGTCGTTTGATGGTACTAAGTACCAGTAACAGCCGAAAAAAATTAACTGCAGGAAGTGACTTGACACGGAGACATGCGCCAAGAAAATGTTGTTCAGATCGCGAAGTGGTGCTACTTGCTGTCCAAGTAGAGTGGCGAGGCCTTGGATTCGCTGGCGCGCAATGAACAAAGTCTTTGCTACAGTATTGAGTGACAGCAATACATGTACAAAATAACCGCTGCAACATAAGGGTGTCGATCGACTTTTTTATCGTTGGGTTGACTGGGGATGTTAATTGTGGTAAAACGGTCATTTCCCACATTTAAAGAGGCCTCGTACCTATGGAACGGCCACATGCACAGCTCCGACGTTGCCCACTCGTTCAGTTGTTGACAACAACAAAGGACAACAATGCTGTCCTGTGTCCACACGCTGAATTCACAGCTGTTTTCAAGAAATTTGCTCGCTGTTTATGAGCTTTCGTGGCATGACATGCCCTCGTTATCGCTGTACACACAGCGATAAACTATTTAAGTAGTATGGAAGGGACCACATACAATGCACAGTTATGATTGGCGAAATTGTACTAAATGTACTTTATTTGATAAGACTCCGTACGATGGAAAAAGCCCCGTAACTGAAAAATCCGCGTCATCTTTCGCAAACATGCTTAAGCGAAAGATGACGCGGATTATTTAGCTACGGGGCCTTTTCCGTCGTCGTCTGACAGACAGATGAGATACACTTAATAATGTCTGAATCTCTTCACGTAACAAGCTCTTTGCCGCTAATGCTACAGTAAGACCCCCACATCGTTGGCCGTTGCGTGTTTCCACTTTCCAATTTGTCTCCTCCCCCAAACACAATGCAGTCAAATCAGAGCTCGTCGTCCTCAACCCGCCGCCTCCTCACCACTCTCGCCGTGGTCGGTCTCGCTTCGTCGTCGGTTGTTTCGGCATCTCCCTCCGCGAACGCCAGTATCGGCGCGTCCACGTTCGGAACGATCACGTCGGGTAGCAGCAAGTGTGTCGTGGGAAACCCCAACACGTACACCACTCAAAACGACTTGGACTGGATTTGGCAGAACCGCATCGGCCCCAACGCCAAGCCGAGCGAGTACAACTACAACGTCATGAGCAACAAGAACTGGGTCATCGACCACCTCGTGAAGAACAAGGGAACGCTCAACTACTGCATTCGCTGGGACAGTGACACCAAGCTCACCAAAAGTGTGGCATCCAAGTTCGAGGCCATGCTGAACCGGCAGTACAAGGCGTGGAACCAGTGGCTCATCGGATACGATTGCTGGCCGTACAACGACATCAAGGTGAAGGTCACGGGTTTCGCTGTGAAAGACTCGTCCGCGCTGGACTGGAACGACGACTCGCTGGGCAAGATCTACAAGGGTGACCTAGACGGAGACGGCGTCCCACGTTGTCCCCAGAACTGCTACCGCTTCTACGACAACGGCGCGGGCGCTTGGTCGGACACCAGTTCGTGCCAGGCTCAGCCATGGGACATCTACTTGTGGCCTCGCGCGGGGCTGGAAGGCGGCTTAGGCGACGACTCGGGTCACGAAGTCAACATGGAGAATATGTTGGCGAGCCTTGACGATAAGCAACTCACTATTGTAGCCCATGAGATCGGCCATGGCTTTGGATTACCTGACTTCTATGAGGAGGCCGATATGCCCGGGGGTGCCAAGTTCCCAGCTTGCCTCATGAAAGCTGGTAGCTCGATGACTGTCACGCCCTCCGATGGCTGGATGCTGCGTCGTGTCCTGGAGCACACTAAGTCCCGCTACAACTTCTAATCACTGGACTTCACGAATTCTTCGTGGCCCTCCCTCGTCTCGTCGTTCATACACTTTTCCTAATAGATGTTCATGTCCATGCTCAACTGTTACTTGCGCGCACTGCTAAAGCCACAGATGAATGTGTATCTTGTGCATGTAATTGGCGCCTTGGATCATATATATATGAAGTCGAGCTGTGTAGCGACTCGCTACTGGCGAGTGTTAGAAACGCACCTGCACGTGATGCCATGACCGATTCAGGCCTCCTTAAAAGTGTTCTTTTCGCGTAAAGGTCTCTGAGTATTTCAGTGATCACATTTCCACTCAAAAACTGAACTTGCACTTCTTGCTCACTCCAAATTTAACAAGCCTAAAAACACACGTCAATATTCGCTTTTGGGCCCTCGAGATTTCGACACTAAATGGCCACATCTGTCTCCAACCAGAGGGTTGGGCTGGTAGCGCTGGTCATACAAAATCTAATATAATACTTCTATATATTATAGTGTTCGTGTAATACTACATGTTTAAAAATACTATTGAGCAGTACTATAATATATCACTATAGTATTACAGTATATTACTATTGTATTGAAGTATATTATAGTGCTCGTGCGCCTGCTGCGACATCGATCGCGGAAACCGCACGGATTTCCTAGGACCTATCCGTAGTGGAGGGTTCTCGGAATTCCGGACAAACAGATCAATTTCTTTCAAATCACAATAAATCTAGTGAACCGATGTGGGCCGCCCACCAACACCCAGTCTTGCTTTTCGGTCGCCACAGCAGCCCTCCCCGTTTTCACGGCTAAACCTTCGCTGCTGTGGCGCAGAAGAAGCATGACTCACCTCGGGACTCGCTACTATCGATTTCTCCGTCGTCGAAGGGCATACACCACAAGCGCTGCAAACGCGAGGCCATCAAGCTGCCGGCCAATGTCTCATGTGAGCGGGAAGGTGCCGAAGCGGCTCAGGGACTGCATCGCTGCCAACTGACTGCGCGAGCGAAGGCTGGAGGACGTGCGTAAGCTCGAGCACCAGGGAGAGAGCAGCGGCGTCGACGCTTTTGGAGGCCCGGCGAAGCTGATCCGCTCACTACTAGTTGTCGGTCGCAAACTACTACCTCATGCTATCGTAGGCACCGGTACATGTAGGCACCGTACATGTAGCGGTATGTGTTTTGTTTTTACTAGAGGTAGCGATATCATCATCTGCAGTGCTACTAGCATACATAATGTATAATGTCTTAGTCCTTAGCGACGTTTGGTCCTTAGCGACAAAACGTTTTCAGCCAATGACAATCTAAAATACAAACAGATGTTGCAAAATTTGACTGTACTAATTTTAGCTTTCGCCGTCGTTAAATCTCGACTTGCTCACATCAAGTTTAGCATGGTCCGCCCTTCCATCAAGGGCACGAAGAAGAAGAGGAAGCAATACAAGCGCGTGGCTGTCGAGTATCGACACAAGAAGGAGGTGCTTGACTACATTGATGAGGGTCACACGCCGAGTGAAGCACTCGACAAGTTCTACAAAGATCTAGCAGGAACAGCGCGCAGAGCACAGCAAAAGCTCATAAGTAAGTGGCGCGCTAATGCAGTAACGATCGGTCTGGCTTGCACAACGGGGCGTTCTCGCCATCTAAATTTGAGGGAACGCGGAATGGCTACGGTTCTTTCTAAGAGAGCTGAAGAAGAAATTGTGTTATGGATAAACACACTGCGGAAGGATGGCGCACCGGTTTCAAGAACGATGCTGGAGCTGAAGGCTCGAGATGTAGGTAATGAATGTGGTCTAAGTGATGAGCAGTTTACAGCGTCGCCATCGTTGATGCAACTCTTCATGCGTCGCCACCGTTTGTCGCTACGGACAAAAACTCGCCAAGGGCAAACGACGCCGGAAGATGCCGCTGAAGCAGCGCAAGCCTTCCGAGTCAAGGTTCTGCAAACGATCGTCGAGAACAACTGTGTTCAAGTTTTTAACGCTGACCAAACCGGTAAACTGCCCGCCTGACAAGTATTTTTTATTTTATTTTGAACTAAGTGCTGCGTTTTTGGCTTTTAGCTGTGTTTTTTTAATATGTGCCGAAGAAAACAATCAACAATAAAGGCTCCAAGACCGTGTGGATTCGTTGTGGAAATAAAGACAAGCAACGCGCAACAGTTATGCTTCTTGGAGACTCTTGTGGCAACAAATTTGACCCGTTCATTTTGTTTAAGTCTACGCCTACCACGACAAAAAAGAAACAAGTTCTCAACAATACATTTCGTCAGGGGTTTGGTACCACGGTGTGGCGTGAAGTGAAATCGCTTCAGGAGAAATATCCCTGCAAAAATTACGGCAACAAAACAGCATGGTGGAATGCTGAATTGTCAAAGGAATTCCTAGAATTCCATTTTGCAAAACGAGAAAATCGAGATGACAATGCGCTTTTACTCTGGGATGATTTCAGTGGACATTGGACGCCGCCTGTAGTTGCATGTGCAGCTTCATTGAACGTCATTCTGCTCAAAGTTCCTCCTAAGTACACGTACGTTTGCCAACCTGCTGATATCTCGTGGAATAAGCCCTTCAAGGGGGAATTACGGTCGCTGTGGATTGATAGACTTAAAGAGCAGTTGCTTTCATACAAACAAGGAGAAAGCGAACGCATTCGCAAGAAAGTGGAACTGGAATCAGAGATTGTCCGTATCCAGAAATCGCTCGACCAGGAAAATGCCAGTCGGGAAATTGCTGCTTTAAGAAAGAAGATCGACAACGAGAAGTTCAAATTAGTGGCACCGTCTCGAAAAGACATGGCGGGCTGGATAACATCGTGCTGAGGAAAATTGTCCGCCGATACCATTATCAGCGGGTTTTCGAAGGCAGGACTCGTCACCGATACCCGCGGCACGAATCCTGACAATGAAAAAGAAGTCGATGTTGACGAACTTGTTGAAGAATTACAGCGGCACAACATTGCAGAAGAAGAGGTAACCTCAGATGACGACATTGGCAGCGATGTCAGCAACAACGATTCTAGCGATGAAGAAATCGACAGCAACTAGATGACATCTATACAAGTACAATCTAAATACATTTTTTTTTCATTTACCTACTTGTTTCTTTTTGCACTCCTTTTGGAAGTCCTCACTCCGCCGTCGTGGAGGACAACTACTTCTGGGTTGACATGGCTGCTGTGTGCAGTCGGCGGGACACGAGCGGGGTGAACGCGAGGCGACGGAGCACTTCCTCGTTCCTGTCGTCCACTACCTTGTTGACGGGGATGGCGTCGAACACGCCCGGCTGCTGACCGTAGGACAGCTCGCCCGCGGCGTTCTTGACGCGGAGCTGGATCTTCTCCTCCGTCTCGGTCGCGCGTCCGCGCAACCGCTTCTCGATCTCATCCATGGACGGCAGGGCGATGAAGAGGAACTTGGCGGGGATGCCCGACGCCTTGACCTGCTGCACGCCCTGGATGTCGATGTCCGTGGTGCAGATCTTGCCCTTGTACTGCACGTCCCACACGGCGCGCTTGCCGGTACCGTACACGTTGCCGTGCACCGCTACGTGCTCGAGGAACAGGCCGGCCCCGACCTCCTTGAGCACCTGGTCCTTCTGCGTGAAGTGGTTGGCCACGCCGTCCACTTCGCCCTCGCGCGGGCCGCGCGTCGTGTCGCTCACGGAGAAGCTGTAAGTGTCGGGGAACTTTTCGAACAGCAGGTTGATGAGCGCGCCTTTGCCCTTGTCCACGCCCGACGGTCCGGCGATCACGATGGGCGGCAGCTCCGTGTGGGGTGGCTGGAAGGCCGAGAAGTGGTCGGCGGTGAACGACACGACGTCCTGCGCCGACATGAACCAGCTCAGCAGCATCTTTATCTCCGGGTGCGACTCCACGTAGGCCGCGTGGACCTTCTTGAGCGCCTCCTTGCGCTCGTTCAGCAGCGACAGCTCCTTGAACGACAGCGAGCCAACGGTCGAGTAGGTGCCGGCGCCGCTGCCTGTCGCGGCGAAGTCGATGGGGTGCTGCCCCTCCAAGCCATTCAGCACGCGTGTTGTGTTTTTGATTAAACGGCACGTAAATCGGCATAAGTAGAGTAATTTTTAGGATTTGCGTAGACGAGTTGTGACACACCGTGTCTGTGCCTTGTCGCCAAGGACTAAGACCATACGGGTACATTAAAACTTTCGCGTGAGTCTATATAATTTCACTGCATCGCAGAACCCACACGCAAAACAGAGGTTCAAATCCAAGCATGTTATCATCGTACTTAACGTTTTCCCGTAATCTCTGGAATCCTATATCCTACTCAAATAGTTGGCTATTTATCTCAAAAGCCTCTATTTTCCCGTGGATTTTGAGAAATCATCCGGTTTTTGAGATTATTAAACGATTTAACTTGAAGTTTGTATACTTTTGTTTCATGTGTGCCACATATGGCGTTCCCCGAACTAGAGAATTGGGCTGGTAGTGCGTGGCCGAGTTGAAAGTATTTGCGGTGGTGTGGATGGGAACATTATGGCTGTTAATGGACTGAAGTTGAAATCGGATACGTATTGTTGGGAATAGTCGAATAGTCGAAGGAGTTGGGACGTATGTGAATTGAACGTATAATAACGATTTCGATTTGGAGCGAAACAATAATACATATTGGGAATCTGTGACAAGTCTGAGATTCCTAAAATAGTCTGGACTTCTCGCACAGACTTTTGATTGGCTCAGACGTTTATTACCGGCCCTTTCATGCACGTTTCTTCCTGGGTCTGGGTTCTGTTCCATCCGAAATGGCTGCGGGAATCGCTCCAATTGGGTCAATGGAATCGGTACTTCTCAATAATATATATTTATATTTTAATATAAATTATTTGTTTTTAAAACCCAATAATTTATTGAATTACAATACAGTCAAGCCTGTTTATATGAGGCCCTGTTGGTGGCCATCCACAACAATGACTCATATAAAATGGACTCAGTTAAAATACAATTATGTGGTGCACGTAAAATAATCGTGCATAGTCGCTGCCGCTTTGCCTTCACCGTGGTCACCCGAGCCAAAGCGGCCACGTCTGTAAAGCTCTTCGTTCTCTATCAGTCTGCTCTCCGCTTTGAAGCAGAAATGCAGACAGCCCCATGCAGTGTCTCAGAGCGATGGCAGGTTGAATTGTGGGTTCCTGGTCCTCCTCCTCCTCCTGCTCGTCCTTCGAAACTGCATAACTTTCTGCTGCTTCGTCCACTATCACATCTGGCTCGTGAGCAGGCATGTCCTCATCCACTGCCAAATACTCACTAGCGCTCACAGCGCCCTCCCACTTCGATAAAATTGCTGTCAAGTCCTCCATCTCATTGCCGGATACCGCCTCAATGTAATTCGTGTCAGCGCGGACCCTTCCCATCATCGTTTCGCCCTTAATGCGAGTTTTAAAACCCCAAAATTTGTAATTGCCGTTGGTGTCACACCAGCCCAAGCATCTATAGAGAATTGAACAGCTTCAAGTACGTTGAATGTAATGTTAGCTTCAAGCGCATCCAAACACCACCGCACAAAATATTTTCGGTACCGAGCCTTGAACGATCGGATGATACCTAAATAATAATAAAATTCTGCTTGAGCTTTAGGTGCACTTGGAGCTTTTGTTCTAGCGTCAGACAGGTGCGAGGAGACATTGCGAATGAAGGGGGCTTGTGTTGGGCGTTGGGCGTTGAGCAGTGGAGGCTTTGAAGAGTGTGTGGTCGTGAACAGTGTGAATCAAATAAACAGGTTAAACCTAATTTGGTCCTCCAAAATGTGACTCATATACCTTGTATACATATAAACAGCGGTTATACAAAAACTAAGTAAAATATTTGTTAGCAACAAAGCTTGCATCAAATAAATGGCAAGGCTCAAATAGGGAGGATCATATAAACAGGTTTGACTGTACTTGTTTGTTTTGTGTTGAGAGGTTTCGACCACGTGTTTTCGTGGAATTTTCGTTCTCGAATGCTCAGTCAGAGATTTTATTCGCCCGCACACTACGCGAGCTTCAGCAGCCACCACCCTCTTCGGAGTGCCACGCATCTACTCATCTACGATTCCAAACATTCTAACCTGCTACTACTCACGTGCGCGAGCTTTGGCACTGCAACAGCCCTCACCCTTCGTGGGCTATACCTCGCTGCTGCGGTGTCAGAGCAACCTGCCAAACCACAAGGCCGCTGCGAATCTACTCATATACTCATCTACGATTCAATATCACCTACGCTTCTACTAATCAGGCGCGCGAGCTTAGACGCTGCAGCAGCCCTCACCCTTCGTGGGCTATATTTCGCTGCTGCGGTGTCAGAGTAAGCTGCTAAAATTCACGAGCCTTGCATCTACTAACACATGTGCTAAGAGGTCTACATGGAGGGCGACAAGCTGGTTACGGACCCTGAGTATGCCTCCTCACTGTGGGTCGGCGCTGACTGCCGCGAATGCTTTCATGCAATTTTGCGGCAGTCAGCGACGGCGCTAACAACACCGATGCAGTGGCGAGCTGGATACCAGCATTGGAAGTTATGCTGGAAACATGCGTGCTTTCAATATAAGCATCTGCAGGCTGCAAATATAACGATAAGCTTACAGCAAAGTGCTGCAATCTAACTGATGGATCAACCTGTCTAAACCGATTATGTATATCATCTTTCAATCTCTCTCTTCCCGTGTAATTTTATATGATTCTGTACAAAGCCGCTAGTTGCCTGCAATAATAGTAAAATCTGCGATGTCTATGCGAGAAAAAAAAGTTTTATAAGGGCGTTGTACTTGATATTTGTATTGAAGCGATACCTACTTTTTCTGTGGACCACATTTTTTCATGTGTCGAATTAACCCTTTCGTGGTCAAAGGGCGCATTTTGCCCCCTTTCGTGGGTCTATCTTGGAGTACCACTGTATCCACCTACAAAAGGGCGCAAAATGCGCCCTTTCATTAATTCCCGCCCATCATAGTCTCTACACAACATGTAGAGTCTAATTGTAGGTAGGTATCTGCAGTCTACATGTAGAGCAGTTTGTACCCATCACCATGGACACCGACCCACCGATCTTTCAATTTATCTTTCTCCACCCCAAGAACATGAAGTAAAACATTACCTGCATGCCTATACCTACATAGATGAATCGAAATTTGTTGTTCATTAAAAAAAAATCTTTTTAACCCTTTCGCGGTAGAAGGGCACATTTTTCGCCCTTTAAGGGCGTTTTCAAAACACGGTGTAAAAGCACCGCCTACAAGGGCGCATCCTGTGCCCTTTTACACAAGTTCAACCGTGGATGTACCATCTTTTATGACAAATCATAAACAGTACAATCAGTAATCATCAAACCATACAAATATTAAGTAAGATGCATATGATCATGGAGCATCAGCAAATCACTGCAGGTACTTTGTTACAAGAGTCATGCAAAACGAGTACCGTGATTTTCTTTATGGGCGCATTCTGTGCCCTTTTAGAAGCTAATTACTTAGGCTTGTATAGTATAATTAACACAAGAGGCTCGCGAAAGGGTTAAAATCATCGTCTTATACAGAACCACGGGTATACGGGCAAGCTCTGGATTACGTTAACTACCAATCATATTAAGCCTGGAAAGCACAGTGCTTAACGCACTTTGTAGGTGTCATGAGCCACGTGCTGTCAGTAAAGCTGCTGCTTGTACTAGACGTGTAATTAGTGCCCGTGGAGTTGCCGCTCGTGTGGGGCGCGGAGTTGCTGCTCCACAAAATTCTTAATTGTCTGCCTGCCGATAGCAAAAAAAAATGGGCAGTGTCCCATTGGCTCGCAAATACTGTTCAATGATTTGCGGAAGATGTGCAGTAGTACCGTGGCCAAATGAAAGGGCGCAAAATGCCCCCTTCCATAGTCTAACATCTTGGGTTTGTATAATATTGTTTAAGTAAGATAAACACACGCGTTCACGAAAGGGTTAATCGCTGTTGGGCTGTCCGTTCACAGCGTACCGTTGTTGCACTACCAGGATTAATCCTGTTTGGGCTGTACGTACACTTCGTAACCGAAGTCACAGTATAACTATTATATTCTCTGAAATTTATACTGGGAATACCGAGGGATGGACAGACTAGAGGGTTGGGCTGGTAGCGCTGGTTGTACTACAACATAAGTAATATATTATATTATATTATACCATATTATATTATATTATATTATAGTGCTCGTGTATTGCTACGTTTAAAACAAATGCTACTTCTGAAGTATATGATATTATAGTATAAATATATGATATGATATTATAGGGCTCGTGTATTGCTACGTTTAACACCCCATGTCTGACTCAATCGGAACGGAAAACGACATCCAGTGGGGTATTTCGGTAAAACGAAAGCCGCAACAACGCAAAGAAAGCAAACTAAATGCGCATGTGATAGCATATACTTTTCTGCGTTGTTTAAGCCTCGGTTCGGGTCAACACCCCGCGTACATGTTGAGGAATCGCATCGCGAAGATCGATTCCGATGAGGTGGGGCCATTGCACCTTGTCTGCCATTTTCAAGCATAATGCTACACACATCTGTATAGTACCACTATTACCTAAATTACGTGGATCACTTAGGAAGCAACTAGTGTGGTGTAGCGGGATCAGCAAAATCTGCGAGATCGCTAGTCCGACTTACCAACTGCGCCCGAACACCGACTAACGGAGGGGGTACTCCGATCTGCCGTGACGTGTGCTGAACTGGGTCACCTTGTGTACCCGTCGGTAGGGCTGGATCTTGCTCTTCTGGTGTCTCCCGAAGTGTCAACGCCTTGAAGTCGAGACAGTCTTGGCGAGACGCGGGGATGGGGTGGAGCGGCGTGGAAATCTTCACACAGCTCGCGGTTATACTTCCAGATCGAGTAGTCTTGCACTCGGATCTGGCGGCCTGGATCTGGATCCGGCCGTGGGGTTGCCTTTGTGGGGTCTTGTCCTTTACGTTCCCTTTCTGGCTCCTTTCCTTGCGATGCTTGCCGCTTCCTATAGCGGGATCTGTGGTTGTTGAGCGTCGAAGACCCGACCGGCCAAGCTGTGAACTCCGGTGGATCTGGGATCTGCACTTGAGGGTAGATCACTAGGAAGGTCTAAAGCTGGCCAATATATTATCCAGACTTTACCAACACTAGATCTCTTACCGCTGTGTCTTCTACTCCTCGCAGGGCCAATGTAGTTCCCGTTTCCAGGCGAGGGAGTAGGCGGTTGCGATGTCCAAGGCAAATTCGATACTGATTTATGCTTAAGTCCGATCCCATCCTATCTACCTATCCTTCTATCCAGCTATCATCCCATCGATACCTACCGGCTCTGTAGCCTCCCTTTACCTCCGTTATGACGTCATCCAGGCCTCTGGCGCGCTGTCATCGCTGGATCCGCAATGCCGGATCTGGGTCCCGGTATCAGATCTGATCCCGATCTGGGCTCCAGATCCAACTCCTCCGATCCTCTTCGGGCCACTTGATCTAGGTGACCGCCGCTGGTCCACGGTCGCTCGACCCTTTCGGCGCCCTGCCAGCGTCCGTCCTGCGCCTCCCTGCTTCCTCCTCTGTGTAGATCCCGCCAGGTCAGTGTTTCGTAATAGTGACCAGCCGGGTCCCGGTCTCTCACTTGTCAATCAACGGCGATCTCCGATTTCTCGGATCTCGCTTCTCCACAGTCGCCTCCTGCTCGTAGTTGGTGTTACCCAACTGACATCACTGCGAGCACTTTCCATCACTCCGGAGTTGGTTCCAACTTCACGACACTCTTATTCGCGCATTCGGTCCTTTTGGTACGCTGGCCCAAGATCCCATGTCGTCCGCGTCGCCTCCAGGATCGCCGAGCCAGTCTCCTCCGGCTGAAGCCAGCGTTGACGAGCTTCGCCGCCTCAACTCCTTACTGCGTGGACGCCTCGCGCGGGCGAGCGTCGATCTCCAGACAGCCGCGTCCTCCCGAAGCGTGACGGCCGACGACCTGCATCGGCTCTCTCGCACTCTACTTCGGCAGACCCACGACCTCCGGACTCTGGAGACTCTTTACGCGGCACAGCAGCGAGAGGTGGGGCGTCTTCGCGCGGAGGTCACTGCCCTTCAAGCGCCAGACGGCCCGGACGCCGTTCGCGATCCGGCCGTGGTCCAGCTTGAGTCTCAACTCCGGCAGCACGAGGCGGAGTTCCACAACCTCGAGTCGCGCTTTGATCAGGCGGTCTTTGAGCGGGATACCCTTCAAGATCAGAGCGACCATTTGGCTGAAGAGGTGCGGCTGGCCGGCGAAGAGATTGAGCAGCTCCAAGAGGACCGGAACGATCTGGATCGCGCTCGTGAAAACGCCTAGCACGAGTTGCTCCTTACGGAGACCAGCTTGGCCCGGGCTACTGAGGCCCTGCAGCAAGCCGAGTCTCAGGCTGCAAGACTCGCCGAAACTTCGGGTACGATCCCCTCTGATCTGGATCGATTGGTCCAAGAACGAGACGCGGCTCGGGCTGCAGCTGCCCGTGCTAGTGACCACCTGGGCGCCGTGGAAGAAGATCTCCGGGGGCACCAACGCTCGTGCCGGGATTCCTCGGCAGAGTTGAACCGTCTTCGAGCCCTCCAAGCGGCCTCGACAAACGATCTAACCGTACCGTCCAAGATCGCGACGCCGCGCGGGACGACGCCGATCGCCTCCGTGGCGACGTTTCGGATCTCGGTGCGTCTTCTTCCTCCTCCTTTCGGTCTTGACTTCTCTTACTAACCCTTCGATGGTGCTTCCTTTCGTACCTCTCACAGACGCCAAGTTGGCTGCTGCTAAGAAGGCGCAGGGAGTTCCAGCCAAGGAACTCGCGGGCGCGAAGCGTCGCCTCCAAGATTTGGGGCACTCGGTCCGAGTGCTACAGCGCGAGCGAGACTCCGCCCGTGACGCACGCGATCAGGCTCAACGAGAGCGCGACACATTCCAGCGCGACCTCGACATCGCAAATCAGAAGATAGCGACTGTAGCCGCGACAGTGGGGCCGATCTCAGTCGTAGATGCGGGTACCTCGGGCCCAGCGGCCGTGCTGCACTCCCTACGTAGCACGCCTGTTGGTCCTTCCGTGCCAGATCTTCCAGCTCCTCAAGATCGGGCTCCGGCTGGACCTGACGCTGCCACTCCAACCCCGAGCACCAAACGACCGCGTAGTCCACCGACGTCGCCCGGATCCAGTCCGGCGCCTCCTGCCAAGCGTCGAGTGGCCCCTCTCTCTCCGGGGGACGACGACCATGGGTCCAAGGGGTCCAAATCGGCTAGTGGGAGTGGTTCCAGTCCCGTCGATTTGACTCAAGACGACGGACATCTCGCCGACGACGACCGAGGAGGATCTGACGCCAGTGACGCCGACTCGGACGCTGGTTCTGGGGCTCAAGCTTCTGTTGGATCTGGTGGTGGGGGGGATTCCGACGCTAAATCGAATAGCGACGAGGAGGAGGATGAAGATACTGCCGAGGTGGCCAACGACCTCCTGGAAGACCAGACCCTGCAGGCTCTCGCCCAGTCTCGTTCCGCCGAACGTCGGCGGCGACAAGCATCTCCTCGTCGTGGCCCTCGAGTGGCTGGATCCGGTGCGTCGCCTGGTGGATCTGACGGTTCCGACCCTGATGCGGATTCCGCTTCCCGATCGGCTCCTAATGCTGACCCGCCGGGTGGTGCACCAGCTCCGCCTCGCCGTCAGCCTGCGGGAACCCCACCTCCAGATCCGATGAGACCTGTGGCCCCATTTGGTCCAGAGGAACTCTGTATTCCGGGGCGGGCTCAAGCACGCGCTATGATCCAGCGTGAGGTGGCTCCGTGGTTGGCCGACCAGATCTCGGACAAGGCTATGATCACCATGTTGATCAACGTGCTATTTCCTGCCCTTCCCACTCGTCCGGGCTGGTTATTTCCACGGATCGCTCCCATCGATCGGCGCCAATATACGCCTCAAGATTACTGCGTGGACTTGATCACGGAGGATAACGTGCGGGCTTTGCTGGACTCTCGGCCCTGGGAGGTACTGGAGAGAGCTGCCAACGCCGATCCCATCACCTTTGAGGACGATGTGGGAGGGCGTCTTGGGGCCGCGATCAAGCGGTATCAGACCCACGAGCCTGATTGCCTGCAGTCGTATTGGGAGTCTACACACTCCTTCGTGATTACCCCTTCGATGGTAACGCAGCACCCCTGGTTGGGGATCTACAAGAAGGAGCGTAACAACCGTCGTTCACACGCTGGCGCCCACTGGAAGGCGTTCTTGGAGATCTTCATTGTGGCGATGTGCGAAGGCTGGTGCGATCTGGATCTGTTGTTGGACCCGTTCTTCCTACACTTCCCCAAGCGATCTGAGACGGTGATCTGGTATCCAGGGCTGGCGTCGCGTCAGGCGAACCGTCGGAACCCCCATCTTCATAGATCTGAACCCACCGATCTTCTTGAAGCTCTGGATGAAGCCAATTCGGAGGACCCGTGACGTAACCACTTCCGTGACACGCCTGAACAGCACCCGGCCTGCTCGATCACCCGTCTTAAGGACAAATTCTTTGGGATCCAGGCTCAGGGCGCCCTGCCGTCTTGATTCGCCCGATTTCTCGTCTCGCAGATCCAACCCCCCCGATCTTCTTCGAACCCCTTGATCCGGGTTGCAACCGCTGGTCCACGCCCGTTCTGTCCTTTCAGCGCCTTGCCAGCTTCCGTCCTGCGACTCCCTGCTTCCTCCTTTGTGTAGATCCCGCCAGGTCAGTGTTTCATAATAGTGACCAGCCGGGTCCCAGTCTCTCACTTGTCAATCAACGGCGATCTCCGATTTCTCGGATCTCGCTTCTCCACAATCGCCCCCTGCGCGTAGTTGTTGCCGCACAACGGCAACACTCCGTGCACACTCTTCTCTTTGGTCATCGACTCAGTGTGACTGCATTGTCTTCAAAAGCTTAGAGCTCCACTTCTATCCAAATGTCCTGCTTGATCCGCATCGTATTCGCCCAGATCACCAGCTTGAACTATTTGAATTTCGCTTGCCGAATCCGGATCTGGATCCATGTTTTCCTGTCGCAGTAATACGAGGTTCTGGTAGCATTTCCGGATTCGTCGGTAAAAGTCGGCACACACTCAGGCTGCTTTGCCTAGTTCTGACACACGTAGCGCCAGATCGCGCATGTAAACATACAGGTACCCAATCCACCGATCTGCAACCACCTTGCAGATCCGTCGCCATACCTCCCACTAGGAGTGACCAGCTCACTCTAGTGTGTCCCTGCCTCACTTGTCCTCGCGAGATCGCCCACGTCAAATCGGTTTCGACTCATGCGGTCGTGCTGATAATCATTCAACATAGCTCCACAGTCGGGGTCTTCCTCATTTAGCCACGGCGGGGGTCGCCGTAAACCCGTCTCGGTCGACAAGATCGTTCCCAAACGGTTCACCGTGACAAGATCGTGTAGGCCTCCTTCATCTTCTACCACGACTCCACCTTGCCGTCGGAGCGCGACGCTGGTCAGACTCTCGGCACTGCTATTCCAATCATGTTTAACGTGCACAAGTTCGTGATCTGTCCAAACCCGGAGACGATCTAGAGCTTTCTGCCTCAGCAGCGTCAATCCAACAGTCTTGCACTCGATCTCGCCCCTTACCTGGCGGATCACCAGGTTGGAGCCTACACAGATCACCAACCGTTGCCGATCTTCTCCTTCTAGCAGATCTAGGCACAGCAATAACCCGTGGTATTCCGCCTCGTTGATGGTCAGGCCTTTAGCATACCCGGATCTCGCCCTTACCACACTCCACTCAGGTAGCTTCCACAATATGGCGCTGTATGCGCCCCCATCACGCTTGACACATGCAGATCCGTCAAAACTGGCGACCCAGAGTGCTTCGTTAAGGCGAACTGTCTGGATCGGCACCTGAATTTGATGTCGAGGCTCCTTCTCGGGTGCGATCGCGGTCAAAGCCCGGTCTACTTCGGATTGGGGCGTGATACTGGCAGCGATTGCCCCCAGGATCTTGTCCCCACCCTTCGTGACACCCTCATTTACGTCACTCGCGATCCCTCGTGCAGAGAGTGGCAACGTGCGTCCTTTATCAATTGTCACATGTTGGTTCCTCCAGATCAGCTGCAGATGGCCGATCTGTCCCGCGGTATTGATTGTCGGATCGCCTGCATGGATGTCGTTAAATGGCATTTCTTCCGTCGCCGGAATAACTTCAGGCAACACAACCATCTTCGCCTCAACATCCTCTGCGCGCAGATCGCCACTATCGGGGCAGCAGACTTGCTTGTCCGCGACCCGGTCCGCGCTAGAATCATCTGAGCTGGTGACTTGACCAGACGCCTGGTCCGACCCCTGTCTCTTCTTGTACTCCAGGAGTACGCCCCTTCCCAACTCATCACCTACTAAATCGTGCGAAACAGCCGGATCTAGGCCCCTTTCCACGCCACCATATGTTGAGTCAGCAGATTCGCGCCATGTCCCCAGTTGATTACCACCCTGATTGCCACCCGATGTGACAACGGGTTGGTTCGCCTGTCCCAAATCATACAGATCCGATGAATCCCCATCATCTTGCGTGTCAGACGTCGGGTCTTGGCGTGTCAACACATCTTCCTGTCCCAGAGATCTGCATGAACTTGGATCTGGGGTGGCGTCGTCCGTAGACACGTGCGAAACAGCCACATCTTGGTTCCTTTCCACGCCACCATATGTTGAGTCAGCTGATCCGCGCCATGTCTCCAGTTGATTACCACCCTGATTGCCACCCGATGTGACAACGGGTTGGTTCGCCTGTCCCAAATCATACAGATCCGATGAATCCCCATCATCTTGCGTGTCAGACGTCGGGTCTTGGCGTGTCAAAACATCTTCCTGTCCCAGTGATCTGCATGAACTTGGATCTGGGGTGGCGTCGTCCGTAGACACACGGTCCGCTGCTTCCGTCGCGTGGGCGGACACTAAACATAGTATTCGTGAAGGGTCTCGTCCATGATCTCGTCCATGATCTCGTCCGGTCCTCTGATCTTGTGATTCCGCGGTTCGGTCGCTCCGGCTGTATTCCGCACACAGTGGTATGGGCTCCGTCGGGGTGATCTGGGCATATTTATGACTTGCAGACCCGTCATGCAGCGTAGCAAGCCTCGAGTACTCGGGACCCGTTGGGGGTGACATGTCACTGTCTCCCAAGAGGTTGGTATTGCTTGGGCCTTGATCCAGCGGTCCATTGGCAGGTGCATCTGGATTCCGACTTGCCCTCAACGAATTTCGATGCAGTTGATCTGGGGTCGTCGCCACCTGTAAAGCCCGTACATGTCTTGTCTTTGTAGTCGTCGTGGTCTTGTCGCTTACACTCGTCAGATCACGACGGTCCGACGGCTGCCTTCTCTGACCACCCGCCGAAAAATGCGATCTGCCCTCCACCTGCTGGTTGCACACTTGGTCTTGCTTCCGCAGTATCGCGCGCGGCACATAATACTTAGTGCGCTCGACCATCGGCACTGGTGAGACTTCTGGGTAGTTAGCGTCCGTAGATCTAGCATCGGTGGTTGCTTGTAGTGCGATGTTCTGCCATTCCATGTAGCGGCGGGATCCGACAGACACGAAGCCTTGAGGACGCGGGACCGGATTCCCAGCAAGCCACATACCGATCCGTTCGTCGCGTTGCATCACCAGCTTCTTCTCACCGACGTTGGTGATCTGCAGGTATAGTGTCTTGCTTGGTCCATAAACCACTGTTGCACCCATAACTCTCCACGCGTTACCCATAACTTGTCTTGATCTGATGTTCGTACGTGTAGCGGAAGCTCCACAGACTCCCCGATCTCAAGTTGCAAGTGTTGCTCCAGCCTCACGAGACTCGCCTTGTCGTTGAAGAGCTGACGGCGTCCGCTGAGATGGATCCGGATTTCCTCGGGCAAGCAAAGTGATCCATCGGCCAGATCCAACCGGATCCCAGCCGGAACCAGGAAGTCCATGCCCAGGATCGCGTCTTGGCCAGATAAATCTCCCACCCAGATGTCGAAGAAATATACGAGTGATCCAGCGAAGGTAATCTTGATCCGAGTTCTCCCTTTTGTTGTGTACACATTGTCACCGATCCCAACGCGGTCTTGACTTTGACTCTTGTCGATTTAGCACCCAACCTTGCGAGCAAAAGCGGTGTCAACGATAGACAGCTCGGCACCTGTATCGATAAGTAAAGTCGCCTTCTCATCATTGATCTTGCCGGTGATCTTGGCTTGTCGAAACCACTTACCCGGTGAATAGCGTTTCCAGTATCCCCGAGATTCTCCAGGGAGGAGATCTGGAGACACAGGGTCACCGGGTCGCCCGTACGCAGCGACGCGACGGGATAGTGTGACCGGAGGTGCATCCTCCCCTTCGACGGGTTTAAACCACCGATCTGGATCTTGTTGCTTCCAGTAGCCTTGGGGCACCCCGTGGTCGAGATCCACAGCCTCAGTCGTATCGAATCTCGCGAAATCGTCGACTTGGCAAAGACTCGAGACCACAGTAGCACGTTTCCCTTGTTGATCGATGCTGCCGCGTAGACCAGGTCGCTCGCTAGCTTGGTCTGCTGATGGCTTGCTCACAAATGTATAGATACAATACCTAGAACGTTCAGCTCGTACCGGATTACAACCCGGCGAGCGTAGCATCTTCTCGGCCATCGCTGGCAACATCCCTGCATGCTTAGCTGGATCGAACCACCGACGGATCTGGTGGTAGAACTCCGCCCTCGGGCATTTGCTAATGTCGTGAAGTTCCTCACAACTGCGGCACACGAAAAGACATTTATATGTGGGGTGTCCATCCTTGCCACACTTCTGGCAGGTCAAGCGCCTCCAGCATCCAAGATCAGTATGCTTTCCAGACCCGCAGTTCGAACAGTGACTATGATCGGGTCTGTCAGCCTGGGTCTTGGATCTGTGATCACAAGGTGCTTGATTCGGCGAGTGGCGGTCAGGTTGGCTTCGGTCTGGAACGTTCTTATTTCTACTAGCCGTAAGCGGTTGTTTGTTGCCAGCGGCGAGGTAGACCCGGCGAGGATAATCTTCATCAAAGACAGACCCATCACCTTCTGAATCATATTCTGAGCCAGTCGCCGGGATCTTGATCGCGCGTACATACTCTGCAGGAGCCTGTGGTGGAGTTGGCAGACCCTTCGGCGGGCAATTGTCGGACTCAAGCGCCGACGTCTTTCGCCGATTCTTTGCTCGGTCTAGAGCGCGCAAGACAGCTTCCAGCTCATCTACATCCGGAAGTCGCAATAGCGTCAGCTGATCCGCTAAATCATCATCCCCCAAGGTGTCGATGAAGTGAACCACATGCTCGCGTCTCTCCTTCGATCCACCATCCTTAATCTTCAATCGCGCTCGCAGCCCAGCAACATTGAGTCGGTACAGATACTCGAGCGCGGACTCGTCGGGTCGCTTGTGGGCTTGGTAATACTGATGCACCACCGAGACTCCGAATCCACAGTACTGGATCCGGAAACTGCGAAGAAGGTCCGACCACTTGTTGCGTGTGGATCTGGGCAATTGGCGATACCAGTTCTTGGCCGATTCTGATAGCAGATCTGCGAGGGTCAGGCACTTCTCTTCATCGAAAGCTTGATCTCGCATGAAGGAAGACTTCACCTTGCTGATCCAAGCCCTCGCTCTGTCCTCATCCTGATCTTTCCCAGTAAATTCTTTCAAATCGGATATGGCAGAGATCCGGACTCGTTGGATCAGTGTCGACTCTGAGGATCCGACTGCTGCAGGCGCCACCGCTGCTGGGGCCGCTGTGGGAAGATCCAAGTCATCTGGGTCGTATTCCCACTGTAGCCTCTCCAAGTCATCTGATCCGGCGGACTCCATCTCCACATCTCTGGTTCCTGGATTCGGAAGATTCCTGGCTGCCAGGTTTGGCATGGAGATCTGCTGTTCGCGGAGAAAGCGACTCATGGCCGCTTGGAAGTAAGATTCCATCTTGTCCGTAGAGGTCGTAGCGTCTTCGCTCATAACTACGATATGGGGAGGGGAAGCCGTCGGCTTGTTCATCGTCCCTGGAGTTTTCTTAGCTTTGGCTCGGGTGGGCTTCGGTCGTGACACCTTGGATCTGGCTTGCAACATAGCGGCACCAGCGGGGCCTAGCGACATCCGTCGTGGTTCTGACGACGCGTCTGACTCCGCCTCAGCCGCTGACACGAAAGGTGAAGAAGTCCGGTCACCTGTGGAGCCGATTTGCGTCGGCGAGTCCGGGCTTGAGGTCATACTGGAGTTCGTCACCTTCTCTCCTACTATTACCTTCAGCTTGTCGAGAGGTTTTTTATTGACATCTGGAACATCCGTAGCCCCGGACGGAACAAGTCATCGGCGTCGAATGCTCCTTTGACCAGACCCGCCTCCCATAGTAGGTTCATGAGGATCTTGATCGCCTCCAGCTTATTGTCTGTCGAAGCTGGTGCTGTCACTGGTCCGAGTTGATCACCGATCTGCGTCGGTCGTAGGATCTGCATGATCGGGTCGTGGGTCATGAAGTCCTGGAGTTCCTTCCGGTGGTACCTGGTCTCCAGATCTGCCTCGTTCCACATCGGGTTTGACGTCTCCGTCTTGACTCCGGCTGGAACTAGTCCGCCCTTGGGCTCGTCCTCCAGATCTGGGGCCTTGAGCGCCGTCCGCTTGGCGGGCACCTTCCCTTCCCACTCCCAACTGGGTTTTAACATCGGAACCCCTGCCGGCAGCTTGACGGGCGAGTCAGCGAACGCATACCGGTCTTGTCCGGCCTTAGTTTGTTTTGTTAGTGAGTCTCGATGTGAATCGAGACTCACTGGGGCCCCCGAAGGGACCTGGGGAGGAGGTTGAGGTTTATCTTCCAGATCCGGATCCGGATCTGCCTCATTTCCGTCGATAGAGTTCCTCCCAGCACTCTGTCGATCTGCGGTTCTTGCTTCATTCCGCGGCGTCGTCGTCGATCCGAGGTCCGATGACGCCTGGTACCCTTGCTCTATATTCACTTTGATATCTTCTTGGGACTCACGGTGAAATCCCGAGTCACCAGAAGATCCGGGCACGCGCACCATTGTGGTGTAGCGGGATCAGCAAAATCTGCGAGATCGCTAGTCCGACTTACCAACTGCGCCCGAACACCGACTAACGGAGGGGGTACTCCGATCTGCCGTGACGTGTGCTGAACTGGGTCACCTTGTGTACCCGTCGGTAGGGCTGGATCTTGCTCTTCTGGTGTCTCCCGAAGTGTCAACGCCTTGAAGTCGAGACAGTCTTGGCGAGACGCGGGGATGGGGTGGAGCGGCGTGGAAATCTTCACACAGCTCGCGGTTATACTTCCAGATCGAGTAGTCTTGCACTCGGATCTGGCGGCCTGGATCTGGATCCGGCCGTGGGGTTGCCTTTGTGGGGTCTTGTCCTTTACGTTCCCTTTCTGGCTCCTTTCCTTGCGATGCTTGCCGCTTCCTATAGCGGGATCTGTGGTTGTTGAGCGTCGAAGACCCGACCGGCCAAGCTGTGAACTCCGGTGGATCTGGGATCTGCACTTGAGGGTAGATCACTAGGAAGGTCTAAAGCTGGCCAATATATTATCCAGACTTTACCAACACTAGATCTCTTACCGCTGTGTCTTCTACTCCTCGCAGGGCCAATGTAGTTCCCGTTTCCAGGCGAGGGAGTAGGCGGTTGCGATGTCCAAGGCAAATTCGATACTGATTTATGCTTAAGTCCGATCCCATCCTATCTACCTATCCTTCTATCCAGCTATCATCCCATCGATACCTACCGGCTCTGTAGCCTCCCTTTACCTCCGTTATGACGTCATCCAGGCCTCTGGCGCGCTGTCATCGCTGGATCCGCAATGCCGGATCTGGGTCCCGGTATCAGATCTGATCCCGATCTGGGCTCCAGATCCAACTCCTCCGATCCTCTTCGGGCCACTTGATCTAGGTGACCACCGCTGGCCCACGCTCGCTCTACCCTTTCGGCTCCCTGTCAGCGTCCGTCCTGCGCCTCCCTGCTTTCTCCGCTGTGTAGATCCCGCCAGGTCAGTGTTTCGTAATAGTGACCAGCCGGGTCCCGGTCTCTCACTTGTCAATCAACGGCGATCTCCGATTTCTCGGATCTCGCTTCTCCACACTAGTGTCGAAGGAACCGAAAGAGGCTCGGTCACGGAGCTGTTCCAGACCCAGTCAACTCAACTGTCGAGGGGAAGCAAGTGAACCAGGTGCAACCGACTCAGGTGCGTACGAGATGAAGGCCAGCAAGTCGGCCGTACATGACGGCGGTCTTGTTCCCGGAGGGAGAGCACGGAGGTACCACTTAGGGCTAGGTTAATAATGGCATTCGGTGAGCAATGACCTTTGCTCATGAATTCAATGCGTTTAGCCGGAGATATTTTTTTCAAGACGCTGATTCATGAACTTACTCTGATCGACACCTTCTGAACTGCACATACCGGCTTAAGAACATAGCGAAGTGTCTAATACAATTACCTTACAGCTAAACCTGACATTGCGGCTTTCGTTGTTTCGAACTCCCCACACTATCTGTTCCGACTGAGCCAGACAAACCGTGTTAAAAAGAAGGCTACGCTTATAATAAACGACATGACAAAATATTATATTATAGGGCTCGTGTATTGCTAGGTTTAAAGAAGGCTAGGTTTATAGTACATGACATTACAAAATATTATATTATAGTGCTCATCTACTACTACGTTTTAATAACTGCAAAATACTATCTCTGAAGTATTGCGCATCTCCTGCGCCTGCTTCGCAGCCGCAGTATCTGCGCGACATCCGTGCTGGAACCACCGACGGATTTACAAGGAACTCTCCGTAGAGGAGGGTTCCCGGAATTCTGAGCCAGAAGGTCAATTTTATTCAATCAATCTAGCTTAGGCCGCCACCACCACCCTCAGTCTTGCTTTTTCGGTCGCTGCAGCAGCCCCCCCCTCCGTTCTTACGGCAAAAACTCCGCTGCCGTGGTGCCGAAGAAGCAAGACTCAACACAGTACGGAAAAAGATACACACAGCTACTCGCCGCTCACTACTAGTTGTCGACCTCTAGCTACGTCAACCTGGTGCTATCGTCTGGTGCTATCGTAGGCAATGAACGTATTTATTTTTACTAGAGGCATTATCGATCTTATCTTTAGCAGTGCTACTAGCATACAACACATTAGAAATTTCGCTTGAGTCTACATATATATTACTGGGATAGCAGTAATTATTTATGGTATTGCTGGGACAGCCCAAATCATCTTAATTCGCGCCAGTAACTGAAGCCGGTTAACTGAAGCCGGTAGATGAAACCGGTAACCGAAGCGGCTGTAGAGAGCGGTAAGTGCGTTGACGGCGACTGACTCAAAAGGTCTGTTTGTATAAGTCGGTTTGCTGCGAGTCGTGGTTATTTACTGGAACATAGCCGAAGTAAGAGAAGGCGCTGCTGGCATGGCACTACAATATGGTACGACGTGGGGACAGCTCGCCCCTAACAATGAAGTCCTCTCTGAAGGCAACATTGTTGCTGTTTTAAAAATTAAGGTCTGTCTGCTGGCCGCTTACAATAACCTCTTGGTTGGTGTTTTTTTGTAGTTGTGGTCGACCGGGCCGCATATCGCGATCATGACGGTGCTCATGTTGCCCCTCCGCCAGCGAGTTCTTGTGAGCTTTGGGTAACCGTACGGAATGTGCTTGGACTTGCCATCCACAAGCACCGACATCACGTTGCTGACAAGGATTGTATGATGACCTCAGTCTATCTCTGCGTTGGCGAAGAGCATCTCCAACGCCGGCCTCATCCGCGTCGGATCTGCACTCCTGCACGAAACCGCGCTTGCTCGCGCCGATATCCGGCGACCACTCACTCTTTTTCGGCTTTGGGCCTGACATAAAGGTAAACCTTCTTTTTAGCGGCTTGTTTCGATCAATACAGGTATAATTAGCGTGTCTCCGCTATCCCAGCCTACGCGCAGCCCTAGTGCAACGAAACCCACACGCAAAACAGAGGTTCAAAGTTTGAACTTCAAATCCAGCCCGGCGTCATCGTACTTAACGTTTTCACATTATCTCTGGAATCGAATATCCTACTCAAATAGTTAGTTGTTTAACACGAAAGCCTCTATTACTCCGTAGATTTTGAGAAAGCATTCGGTTTTTGAGATTATTAAACTATTAAACTTGAAGTTTGTATACTTTTGTTTCGTGTGTGCCACATATGGCGTGCCTCGAATTAATCCTGTGTGGGCTGTACGTACACTTCGTAACCGAAGTCACTACCAGTACTAGGGCTACGCGTAGGCTGGGATAGCGGAGACACGTAAAGTATACCTGTTTTGATCGAAAGGAGCAGAGAAAAAGAAGGTTGACCTCTATTTCAGGGCTAAAGCCGAAAAAGAGTGGGTGGGCGCCAAGCTGTCGGATATCGGCGCGAGCAAGCGCGGGTTCGTGCAGGAGTGCAGATGGAGGTTACATGCATTGTAAGAGGTCAGTAGACAGTAAACAAGTACTGTCAGCTCGGTCTGTCAATGCACAAACATTTCTAACCCGGAAAAAGTTTACGCGTGTTGGCTTCAACCTTGTTAGCTCATCATTGTGATCCAGTCGTCTGTCAAGAAACGTGTCAATAGCCGGTAGTTCGTACAGTTGTTACAGCAGATCCGTACCCATTCTTTCCGAGACCCCACGAGTAAACCTGCCGATTAAAGAAAGTCTCGCCAGTCATGACAATTGAGTGTTCATCACCAGCTGAAACGTGAACCACATTCAGCCCATCGAGGGTCGTAATTCTGAATGGAGCCAAACGGGGATTTGTATCGCCTATAGTATTGTTAGTACATTTCCCGAAAAAATATATTCCTTCACGTACCCAAGCCTAGTTTTCCATTGCTCCCGTCTCCAAACACATTTACACCATCTAGCTCTGGGAGCACAAGAACGTGATGCAAACCAGCACTCACGTCTGTTACTCGCATCGAGTTGAAAATCCTTATCATACGAGGGGCCGTTGACGATTCTGTGTCTCGGAGGGCATGGAGACACTGTCTCCATGCCCCAACACTCCGTAATCACCTTGACCCCACGAGCGAACTGATGCAGTAGCGAAAAACCTAGTTTTCCATTGCTCCCGTCTCCAAACACATTTACACCATCTAGCTCTGGGAGCACAAGAACGTGATGCAAACCAGCACTCACGTCTGTTACTCGCATCGAGTTGAAAAAACTTATCATACGTAGGTAACAGTAACAATGCTGCCTTCTGAGAGGACTTCATTGTTAGGGGCGAGCTGCCCCCACGTGGTGCATACCATATTGCAGTATGTTTCGGAACTCGGATCCCGATCTTGGGGCCCACGTTTGGCGGCGTCTCCGTCGTCCGCCTTTGGCAATGTTTCAGTAATTCGAAGCGAACCGACTGATGCAAACAGACCACTCTCCGATCCCCCGGCACCGGGACCAGGATTTGCGGCGAGGAACCCTCAGCGACGAGGAACGGAGCGTTCGTGGTTGCACCCCAATCACGCCACGCATCACCGACAGCGACTGCCCTCATGGAGTTGCAAGAAGCACGGGCCCAGGGAGGGCCTGTGCACAGACCCCCCGATCCACCGGACGTCAGACACGACCAAGAGGACGGGGGAGTTTCGCACAGGGAGGAGGAACGACGAGGACCGGTCGTTTCCCCCCATGTACAAGGATCAGGTGGGCCACACCAATTTCCGACACCGCTGACACCCATCCCAACTCGGCCCTCCGCGCCTGTGAAGACACCATCGGACGCACAGGGGGGGGGGGCGAGGTGGAGACAGGTGGGGTAGACGGAAGACTGCAAGTGACGGAAGATCGCACGGTGGCAACTCACCCCGCCAACCAACGTCGGGGCGGGTCCTACGCGGCGGCTGTCCTGGGAAGCGAATCGCTGCTACCCACCACACCCCCGCCAGCGGCGACGACGGTAGTGGGAAAGTGGGCGCCACGGGAGAGGCACGCGCTGCTGAATACTCTGAACAAACCATGGCACGAGTCAACTGCACCAGTTGACACCCCGAGCCAACTTCAACAACGGCAAGCAGCCCTGGCACCGTCGGAGGTCAGGGCTGATGACTCACTACGGGACTTCACGACCCTGGAATCAGAAGTGTTGCTGGCATATCTGAACGGCTCGTTGGAATTGCCCCATGTGCCTCTGTTCGTTAAGGCCACCTTGCCCCTGATCCAAAGGGCTATGGTCGAGCAGTATCACGAGACTCATCAAGAAGTGATGCTGACAGCGGACGTCTCGCCAATGGCGAAACTAAGGCGAAGCATGACTCACAATAAGCTTATTTCTCAGCTGTACACAGCCAACGCGGACTCTGCCCGTGGCAGACAGATGATCGAACATGTCATGGACGACGTGAAATTGTTACATTTCGACGGCATACACACACTGAAGTTTGTGTTCAACTCCAAACGTGTAGCCACCCTGTACAAGGGTCTGTCTTTTCGCCTGAACGGGACGTACATCCAATTGGAGGACTCGGAAGTTGACACGACTTCATCGGCCTACGGACCAGCGCGGCTCCGCCGGCAATATGCGATTAAAGTGTATGGGGCCGAAGGGATTGGGCTGGTCGTGCTGTTAACCGCCCTCGGGGAGATTCCGGGGGTACAGGTGGTGGACGCAGAGAGACCACGACTCGACTCAACAGACGTGGTGGACAACAGATATCTGCTGCTTCGGTTCAAGGAAGAAAACTGCCCACCAGCTCTCCGCGGGATCACCAAACTAGAGCTGCATGGGCACCTCGTGACCTTGCATTATCACGTGGTGCATCAACGCATACCCTGTGGGCGGTGTTACGCACCGTACCACACGACAGGTTTCTGCAAGACGAAACCTCAACACGTGGATCGACAGAAAGCAAAAATCAAACGGACCTACTCCGGGCCGGTGGTCTCATACACAGTAGGGACGGCAGTGCAGTACCGCCATACGGACAGAGACAGCCTAACCAGCTTCCTGGACACTCTTCAGCGTGAGCTGGGAGGGGCCATGACATCCACTGCTCCGGACATGAACCCCAGCGAGTCAGCGACTCTACTCGTCACAGAGTTGGTGGCGAGGACGGCACCACCAGGAGATATGACGGGGGTCGGATCAAGCCCACGAGAGGCACCAACGCCCCAAGCGGATGCGACAGCGCCGGAGGAAGGTTACCAAACGGTCACCACCCGAGGTCGTAGCCACCGCCAGGAAGAGGACGACAGGAACGAGATTGCACGGGAGGTCTCGCAGGGGTCAGGGGCGAATACCCGCGCTTCAGCGACCAAGGCAATCCCGGCTTGCCACCCGAGGGCTGTTGACAAACCGCAACACGTCCGCCAGCACACACACCATCGGGCTTCCGCTTGGGTACTGACGGGCATTAAGGGGGGCAATACCAAACCCCACCCTAAGGTCAAGATCAAGGGGCCGACATTCACTACTTTTAAACGTGCCCGGGCTAGAGGCCGTTTTGCAGCGCTAGACGATGACGAGGAAGAGGTTGATAGTGACTCGGAATCAATGGGAGGACGTGATGATGCACCCTACGCATACGAAATGGAGGAGCGGCTATGCGGGGCGCTAGTTCACACCTCTCCGCCGACTTACACAACATGTAGGGTAGTATGGCCGGGCAACCCCACCACCAGGGGGGGCAGAGCGCCACCCACCTCGTAGTCCCAACGCCACAACGGATTGCCGACGACGATGGCAGTCAGAAAGCGGTGGAAGCAGCCGGACAGTCAGTGGAGGGGGAGGACGACGAAATGGCCAACGACGACAGGTCGGACGCCTCGGGCTACGTGGGTTCCTCAGCTCCGTCATGCACGCAACTACCGGCGCCGACACCTGGATCAGACTTTCCCATCTCGCTGGACTCCAACTTTGGGGGGTCTACGGAGGGCTGCTCCAGGGTCGAGCAGTGCGAGGACATGAGGACGTCTGACTCCAGACACCGTGACAGGGATGTCGATGCCCCGATGCAGCTCCCCACCTTGAGTGCAGATGGATTCGAGCTTGAAAAGATCAAGCCTGCACCGGGGATGCCACAGCAACTGCCGGTCTTTCTCCTTCTATTCAGGGGATCTTTGACGAGTGTCCCTGCCAACGGGCAATGCGCCTACACCGCCCATTACGCGTCCACAACGTCCACCATGGAAACTAAACTCACCTTCACGGCAGACGTTGTCAAGGGTGCCAACATTATCAAGCGGAGCGTTTATACGCTCATGATGGCGAATCTGGCGAGCGATGTTGAGAGCAAAGTAGTCGACCCACGACGCGAACTGCAGCGCCTATACCCATCGCAACCACAACCGCAGGACGTAGCGGTGGCGACAGCAGCACGCTACAACCACTACGCACAGGAGAGGGTCCGCTCGGATAACGCTCAAGTCCCTTCCGCCTTCTGGGCGAGCACAGAGGTCCTCCGTGCGATGGCACAATACCTTCGAGAACCTTTGTTCGTACTGGATGTTGATCCCCGCAACGACGCTCACGTTCAGTGGTACAACTACAAAGATTACAGTCTACCAAGCGGGGACACCCACGAAACCGGGTGTGGGGGTGCGCTGGATGACAAGACCGCAAAGAAGATGCTAGGGAAATACGCCAGCTTACATGTGCTACCCGTTTTTATTGTGTTGAAACGGCATGGAGGCCACTTTTACGGAGTCCACCATGGAGACTTGGCTCCGAAATGGCAAGCAGAAGGAGACATGGAGTTCGCCCAGTCTCATTGCTCTTCGCACACATGGTACTCTGAAGTCGTAGCCCACATTGAGTACGGAACGGGTTGCCTGGAATCAGCTGACTTCATGGCGGAGGACGAGGACACAAACACTGTACTCATTGGGGGCATGGAACGCAGGGATCGCCTGGACGTGGTCCACGACAGAACCGGCCTGACCCGCTTGGATAATGCACCTTACGATATAGCTATATTGGAGGATGGTTTGACAGGGGAGGCTGCTCGTATACAGCAGCAGGCGGGTGCAACGTTGGCGCCCCCCAAACGAGCAACGCATATTCGGCGACTAGGCAGCGATGCTGGTGACATACCCAGACCGCACATCTCGGCGCATGGCCGGGTAGCCCTACCAACAATCAGCCGCATCTTAGATTCCATCAACTCAGAGCCGGAAATGGTGGCGGACCGCTCAAAGCTTCGTCAACTCCGGAAAGAAAACGAGGCTGCCGTAACATTATGGAAACGGCAGGTGGTTAAAGAATTCAAACCGCCAGGTTCACATGAAGGGGTTCAAGCTTTCACAACGATGGTGAACTGGTTGATTCCCCACAGAGAGGCCTTGCAAGACCTGTTCAGATACCTGCCCTACCCAGAGCTGGCGGCGAAGACGCTGCCCCACGACGTACTTATGAGGTGGGGGGACCTAGAAGTGTACGAGACGCAAACTGCCACGCTACGAAGCCTAATCTCCGACGAAGTATTGCCGCTCGCCGCCCGAGAATATTGTAGGGCGTGGCTGGCCGCCTGCACGGCGGACGGGGGATCACGACAGGACCGGGTGATGGCCAGGGATCCCAAGCGATGACAACGGCTCGGCAGCCAACATCGCACAGCGCCAAACTGCGCGTGTCCATCGGGGGTCAGCGAACAACTCTGGACTGCCTTGCACGTACTCCCCCCTGTTATATGGGCATGGAGTGAATCAACGTGGGGTCGACAACCTACCGCCCAACTCGGAGACATTTATCACCACCACCCGTCCGTACAGCAGGTCTGCAAGCAAATTGCCGAACGCGACGAATGGAGCGACGCGGTCCAGTTACCGACAGGGCTCACATGGGAAGACAGACTCGTCTCGCTGGAGACGGGTCTAGGACCCAACCAACAATACTAAGGGCAGCTCTGCCCAACACCAGACCCCCGCCAACGATTACGGACGGGGGTCACTAAGCTGGGCTACTGACAGCAATATCGCGTCAGTGGCTCAGGATCATGGGCGGAGTGAGGGTCCGCAGACCAACGCGGCCGAAATACGGGGAGGGGGCGTCACCCGCAATGCGCCCGCATCTCACCGGGCCAAGGGCCACACGGTGAGACGCCAGAAGGGGGGGGGGTCGTCAGCGCGTACTTGGGGATTTCTACCCCACCGTTTCACGGGACCTCAGGGATCGCCAAGTGCACCGGGCTTTTACCCGAGAGCGGCGGAAGGAGCTGTCGGGGCTCAGAAAGAAGGAGAGGAAACTGGACTCGGACTCGAACTCCAGGCCAGGATCGCTGCACCACCTTGACCGTACTTTTTGTGCAGTCACGCTGAATGCCAATGGATTTGGCACCAGCGAGGCTTACCAGGCAGATTTTTTTCGCTCGTTCCGGTAGGCAGACGCGCACGGCCGCCAGGATATAGTGTTTTTACAAGAGACTCACGTGGAACAGGAGGAAGTAGGACACATGCAAGATCAACATGCTAATGCGTGGGGTTTTCGGAGGACCACAAGGGACTCTGCTTTGTCCTACTGGTCATCATCCTCACATCGAAAAGGGGGGGGGGGGTCGCCATACTGACGGACCCGTATGGCCACCTGGAGGCCACTCAACCGTGCATGGTCAAGGCATGGAACAGCCACTTCATGGCAATAACGGGTGTATATGCAGGAACTACCATCCTGTTCATTCGTGTCTACGCGCCCCATCGCCGTGGTCAAAGAGAGGCCTACTATAGGAGACTCGGCAACCTGGATCTCCCAGTGGTGGACAAGATCGTGGTGGGGGGCGACTTCAATTGTACTATGGACCCCAGACTGGACCGCAGCTGGCTCCGGAAGGTCTCGTCACATGACTCACCGGCGCTCTCCAGTCTACTCGCCAAGTGGGGCTTAGTAGATGCACTATCACCGCCGGATGACGTTGATCACTGGATACTATGAACAAACACACACGTATCGCTACCCACTCCGGGGTGGAGTAGAAGCAACCGCACGTTTGGACAGGTGGTATGTCTCCGCTCCCATGGTGGACTGGGTAGCGGCGGTGGAGGTCAGCCGGACAGGCACACGGGCGGACCACAGCGCGGTGAGACTGCATCTCCGGAGTCCCATAGACCCCGTGCGGATTCGCAAACCCGCGAGAGTGTACCCCCCACCCCAGATAGCCGCGGAGGCTGTCCGGGATGCTATCAAGAGAAGACTAGCCGCCTTTCTCGCCGAACTACAATCAGATACTCCGGATGCAGCTACATGGGCTAGCAAGTGGGACAACATGAAGGTTGATATTCGCAAGGAAACGCTGGTCATAATCAAAACCAGGAGAAAATCTGCAAGGGCCACATATAAGCAAAAGATTCGACGCCTTTTGAGGCAGGAACAACGCCTCCAAGACGCAATCGCGGGGGGCAGCCCCACGATTGACTCGGTCACAGATGCGCTGGATGTCCTTACGCTGCAGGAGGGACATGGCGGATCCCCGCTTCAACGTGTCCGTCATGCAATCACGGAATGCACGAGGGGGCGAGCTGCGGCCCACCAGCACAGACTATTCCGTGAGGGGGGGGGGGGGGGCACAGAGCGGGCAAGACGACCAAGGACATGTTCAGGCGTGTCAGTACAAGATAAGCTGACAATGAGATACACCGTCTCGACGCTGCGTTCGGAAATCAGGCTCGAGGGGTCCACGACAAGGCAGACACGCTCGCAGATGCGTGGTCGCCGATCTTCCAACAGCTGGGCTCTACAGTGGAGGCACGTGTAGATGTGACCCCCTGGCTGGGACCGAAACGGCAGTACGAGGCGGACTTGGCGGACCTCATCGACCCTTTCACGGAGGGAGAGGTGGCGGCAGCGATCGGAGCATCCAAGCCGGGGAAGGCATGTGGACCCGACCGGCTTGGAAATGATTGGTATCGCGACTTTGCAGATCAGTTAATTCCGATCATGACTATACTGATGAACTGCTGGTTCTCAGCAGGAGTGTTCCCGCCCTCCTTCCTTGAGGCGGACATTTTCTGCCTGAAGAAAGGAGGGGCATCGCAAAACCCGCTCAATTATCGACCGCTGGCACTATTAGACACGGATTACAAGATATTGACACGGATGCTGGCGACGCGAACTAGCCGGAAGTTGAATGGGATCATCCATCGTAACCAAAATGGCTTCGTCCCCTTCCCAACCATCCATGAGACGATAGACTTATTCGCCGGCTTATAGACTTATTCCCCGGCCATGGAGACAGCGCTGGCACTGCTCCTGGAGTGCAAAGCCTACGATTCCGTAGATAGAACCTTTCTATACGACGTGCTAGAGTGGCTAGGCTGTCCCAATGACTACACTCAAGCCATGCAACGGCTACATGAAGGGACCAAGGTGCGCTTCCTGGCAAACGGGTTTCGGTCCCGATGGGTGCGGGTGACTTGCGGAATCAGGCAGGGGTGCCCACTGGCCCCCCTCCTCTTTTTATTCGTGCTCGAGGCACTTTATCGTAGGATTGACGCGGAACCGCGGGTACACGGCATTATTCTCCGCAGCGGAGCAGGCACAGTGCGGCTCAAGGTCGGGTGGTTATGCAGATGATACGGCGAGTTACATCCAATCTCCGGCGGAAATACCCCCGATCATGCACATCACCCAAGTCTTGGCCACTGCATCCGGCCTACGCCTGAATGCTGGAAAAACCTTGATAACTGCACTCAACCCGAATGCGATCTCTACTATGCCTACTCTGCCGGCACCTCTGGTGGCCCAACCAGCCACGAAATTATCAAGGTATCTCGGCATACAAGTGGGCAGTATACCTGATGATGATTACACTTGGATACTGACAACCACGCAACTGGTGACTAGGCTAGCGCTGGCGGCCCGGAAGACTATGACGGTCGACCAACGCAGCCTGGTCGCTGCAGCGGTCGTTATCCCCAAAATTACGTTCATTGCCCGCCACATTTGGCCGACATGGGAACGGATTGCGGCGATGATCAATAATTTGGTTTGGCACGCGAGATTTACGGATGAGCATGTGGCTGGACGCGCCTGGTTGAATGGACACGTAGCCGCTTTACCGAGGAAAGACGGATGTTTGAATATCCCCGTGCTCAAGCTGGAGCTACTAGCTCTAGCGGCAGTAACAGTGAACAATTGGGCTCTCGAAGCAGAGACGAACACTCTCATAGTGGGAGACGTACTGGCAGGCAACCTGTCGTCCACCCAGACCCCTCCGCTATATATGTCGCCGAGGCACACAATACCCTCGACGCATGGCAAACGAATGTGCGCGACACTGTGGGCCACGGGTGTACTCATTTGCAACATTTTTGGAGGCGCTGTTGCCCAGCCCGAAAAAGTGCACATGGTGTAAGCGCTAAACTGCTCGATGTATTTTCGGGGACCCCTGGGACTACTCTGGCGAGGGCGCCGCCTACATGTCGACTCGTCCCCACTGACAGGACCAATGTGTAGCAGTTACACGGCGGCCGAGGCGACCGTTCACGGCGAATTTTGTTCTGAATGGCTACCTTATGTAGTCCTCTCGGAAATTCGTCTGTACTCGGAGAGAGGAACGGTAGTTAACCCAAACACCAGATTCCGAGCCATATGTTGCCGCGGAAGGCTTCTCAAGGACGTGATACATTGGACCTGGACGCAACACGGGGGGATGTTAGTCACAGTCCTCTGTAAAGTATTCAACTCTGCGGTACGAGGCCATATAGCGTATTTATTTCAGCTGTTACTGCTCAACTACCCCCAACTACTTGTGCCCGGGGACCACACGGGCACCATCCGCTACACCACATCAATGGCGGAGCACGTGCCTCTCAAACGCCAGATCTCGTGGGATCAGCACATCACCGGAGGAGCGGCGGACGCAAAGACGCCTCGATTGATAAGATCTCACAGAGACCTCACTGCGGCCATGCAGCAAGAGGTCGGACAGACAGCGCAGATCACGACAATTCACCCCCACCCACGACTTGCCAGACTAGCCTGCCTCTGGGCGGGGTCCCGTAGATGAAAGACCGGGCGGAAGGCATACAAAGCCATACTAGGGAAGGCAAAGCTGGCAAAAGGACTTGCTATCGGTACCCGGCGACAGAACAGATGGGCGGCGCTGAGCACAACTGCGGCTGCGGGGCTGGATGCCCTGGCATGGCGAAGAATAATAAGAGTGGTGGGCTTAAACCCATGGGGGGAACAGCTGCTGCACCGGGTGAAACACCACGCTCTTAGCACCTACAACCCGGTGACGTCAGGTTTTGGCTGCCCACACGCCGAGTGTGTACGTTATGGGCGAGTCGATCTCTACCATAATTTCTGGGAATGCCCAGCGGCCAGGAAATTGCGGGCCATTCTGGTGAACCGGTGGACGGCAGTCGGGCTGCCCAAGGGGGCGGCAGAAGAGGCCATTTTCTCGCTCAGCCTGCCGGGCATTCCCCACGGGCTATTGAAGACGACGGGTCAAATTATCGAGCATCTGCCAGACGCACACGCGGACCTGGGTGAAGACTCGGTGGAAAAAATGATTGGGCACTGCTGGAGCCTCGGGGCAGCGCTATACCTGCTTGCAGTTTGGAGGTGACGTGTGGCTTTTTTCGACGTCCATAATGACGTCACCGAACAATATCACCTGACCTGTCTCAAAAATCGGATCCGACAGGGGTATCTCGACGTCACCACTGACGATGTTACACCCATTCCTATTGCTATTACAAAGAGGCTCAGCGCCGTTATCCGCGGAGGCCTGGGGGCCGACGGTGTCAGGCTGAGCGTCAATCCAAGCACAAATGGTTATTGCTACCTGGTTGCCGTAGCTGCGATCAAGGCTACGGGAGACAATACGTCCTACAGCGGGACACTCATCGTGAAGGTGCACCAGCTGCTGGACACATACAAGGTGCAATACGTCGCTAGCACGGAGTATCAAGGAGAGGGCCTCACTATTTTCCGGACCGTGTACCTGGGGCTGCTCAAGGGGCTCAGGCGCTGTCTCCAGCATCACTGGGGCGAGGTGCACGTCATGGGAGACCATGCTGATGCACTCCAGATGCAGGCAAGACGAGCCTCGCCCAAGTCCAAAAGTCTCAAAGGACCGTTCTGGAAGGTGCGGCGGGTGGCCGATGCAGTAGCAGTGATGAGTTGGGCCACAACACTACGGGAACACAACCAAACTACTCGGCGTTTGGCGAACCTGGCGAAAGAGACACATATGGGTATGGAGTGGGACGCTAGTGTGCTGCCAGACGCGGGCCGCCGATGGACGGGAACACTGAATACGGCAGCTTACGAAGTCGAGGATTGGCTGCAATCGAGATCGACACAGGCACCGATTGGTGCTGGAGAGGGCACAGTGTAGCCAATAGGGAAGACCAACACCCTGCTGAGAGCAAGAGTTGGGCAAAACTCGCGGATAGCATGCATGGCATCTGCTGAGCATGGGCATTAGGTGGCGTTAGCCTAGGTTAAATGACACTAATGTACCTCACTTCAAATTCAAATGATGCAAACAGACCCTTTTGAGTCAGTCGCCGTCAGCAGGTCCGCTTCGAGTACCGGCTTCAGTTAACCGGCTTCAGTTACTGGCGCGAATTAAGATGATTTGGGCTGTCCCAGCAATACCATAAATGGTTACTGCTATCCCAGTATTAATACTGGGAATGCCGAAGAATGAGGGATGGACAGCCCTCAAGGGACTAGGGCTACGCGTAGGCTGGGATAGCGGAGACGCGTAAAGTATATCGATGGAACGAGCAGCTTTTAAGGCTACGAAAAAGAAAATTGATCACTATTTCAGAGCCAAAGGCGAAAAAGAGTGGCGCCCACCACTTTTTTTCGATTGGGCTCTCCACCGCAGCGGACCGACAGACGCAAACAGAAGCAAATAAGGCAAATTGCCAGCTCAGTAGAGAAATCCGACCGCACTGGCCGTTTATTAAAATATGCACATGAAAAGATAGAGGAAGAGCTCGACTATTTAGAGACATGTTCTACTGCCACAGAACTACAACCAGTAGGGTGCTAGCCCCGATACAACACCGACATCAGAATCTGGCGGCGTGCCAGCTTAGTAGATTTTTTATCTTGAACAAAGTATTGGTAGGGGGAGGAATTGCGCCTAACCGACCACATCCAGTACTTTTTCTTAACAAATCTTCGTGTCCTCCAGTTTGGATTGACCAAAATTAGATCTACAGTACTAAACTGATCAGCTCTACTTATTGTGATTCCCGTCTAAAATTACACTTTCTGGCCTACTGACCAAATCGCACATCGAACCCACGCGCTGCACGGATTGGCCAAAATTGCTGTATCGGGTACATTGTACCCTATTTGGATCTAGCTTCAGGTACAGTGTACCATTTTTGTGGGCTTCAGTGGAGTGGTGGACATAGATTAGACTGTGTTGCGCACGCATAACCTTTACAAACAAATGGATTATGCATTTATAGAGGCTTGCGCGATTGCGTGCGCGATGGATTCGAAGAACCGCGCAGGGAAATTTTGAGTAGAACTCACAATACCTTAGACCCTTTTTAGTCAGTCGCCGTCAGCAGGTCAGTCTCCTTCAGCCGCTTCGGCTACCGGCTTCGGCTACCGGCTTCGGCTACCGGCTTCGGCTACCGGCTTCAGTTAACCGGCTTCAGTTACTGGCGCGAATTAACCCGATTTGGGCTGTCCCAGCAATACCATAAATGGTTACTGCTATCCCAGTATTAATTCCACGGTACTGCGTAAGCGTAACCTGGGCTAACATTCGAACAACATTAGAAATGTTGCATCAACCGCGCGCAGCATTGCAAAAAGCTTTACAACCAGCGCTACCAGCCCGACCCTGAGAACGCTGCTTATACTCGGCATATTTGGGCGTCTGCGATTTAGACTGGGAATACCAATATGCTGAGTATTAGCAGCGTTTTCCACCATAGATAGAGGGCTGGGCTGGTAGCGCTGGTCGCACAGGTTCACATGAAATTGCCTCGGTGCAGTAGCACTGCTACTGCCGGTAGCAGAGCAGCATGATAGAAATGGGTGCAGTAGCACTGCTACTAGCAGAGCAGCATGATTCAATAGAAATGGACGGCAGTAGCACTGCTACTACATGTACCAGAGTAGCATGATAGAAATCGACGCCATCGGTGCAGCATGTAGCAGAGCAGCATGATAGAAATGAACGCCATCAGTGCAGTAGCACTGCTACTACCGGTAGCAGAGCAACATGATAGCAATGGATGCCATCGGTGTAGTAGCACTGCTACTACCGGAAGCAGAGAAATATAATAGCAATAGACGCTCTCGGTGCAGTAGCACTGCTACTACCGTTATCAGAGCAGCATGGTAGAAATAGACGCCGTTGGTGCAGTAGCACTGCTACTAGCAGAGCAGCATGATACAATAGAAATGGACGGCAGTAGCACTGCTACTACATGTACCAGAGTAGCATGATAGAAATCGACGCCATCGGTGCAGCATGCAGCAGAGCAGCATGATAGAAATGAACGCCATCAGTGCAGTAGCACTGCTACTACCGGTAGCAGAGCAACATGATAGCAATGGATGCCATCGGTGTAGTAGCACTGCTACTACCGGAAGCAGAGAAATATAATAGCAATAGACGCTCTCGGTGCAGTAGCACTGCTACTACCGTTATCAGAGCAGCATGGTAGAAATAGACGCCGTTGGTGCAGTAGCACTGATACTATCATAGCAGCACGGCTGCAAAAGCGCTGCGTATACTAGGCAAATTGGTATTCCCAGTGTAAGTCGCAGACGCCCTAGTTCCACGGTACTGCGTAAGCGTAACATGGGTTGACGTTCGTACAACACTAGAAATGTTGCATGAACCGCGCGCAGATGCTGCGCAATTTCAGTGTGAACGCATTGCAAAAATGCTGTAATACGACCAGCGCTATTAATACCAGCCCAGCCCCTCTGGTGAGAACGCTACTTATACTCGGTAAATTGGTATTCCCAGTCTAAGTCGCAGACGCCCTAGTTTCAGAGCTGAGGAGGCGGTGCGAGTGGGATGTGCGATTTTGCGAAGTCGAATACCCTGTGAAATCAGTGATAAATCTTGCGGAGAATACCGTTCTCTTTTCCTTGCTTCCCGTAGAGCCACACTTGTGAGACACAACTCCCCCCCCCCCAATCTGCGTCGACTTATTCATTCCGGATAGCAGTGCATAGGGATTAAATCGCACTTTATTGGGTTAAATCGCACTCAAATGAAATGTGTAAATCCCTCGACGCGTCGCCCTCCATTCGACGTTCTTCGGAGCAGGCAGTACCGCGCGACACGGCGGACAACTGAGCGGCGCGGCGCGACGGACAGAATACGGGATAACGAGCGGCGAAGAACATGATTGCGAGGGTACGATGCAGGCTCCAGATCAGCGGACGGCAGAGGATGCTGCGGTGGGTAGCTTACAGTGAACAGCCGGCGGCGGATAAAGACCAATGGCGGAGCGGACTACGACCGATACTGACAGTGGCACTGCAGAAGCTGGTGGATCTTTCAAGGTAAGTTCTACCTTCTCAACGTCCCCGAAGGTCGAAAGAGCGGGGGGGGGGGGGGGGGGGGGGACGCCTCCAGGCCCCTGGCTCGACTGCAGGCGGGGTGTTTGTATGGTTTGTGTTTGCGTTTGTGTTGTGGCTGTGAATATGCATTGTTAATCCAAGTCCGAAGTCCCCCATTGTATCGACATCGGCGTGCGCGCATCCACGATAGCGCCGCTGGCCTTGAATGCTAGGAACTGCGAGCCAAGCGTGCGATATGCTTCAGGTGCAAGGTGAGCAGGAGGTGCCAGCGCTTTCGTAAGATCGGTGCTGCCCGTGAGTGGTTATTTGTGGTCGAAGGAATGCAGTCGCTCATTCACAGCGGAGTCCATGGCCAAGGCGAGCGTCCAGAGATTGTCGTTCCAGTGCTGATGCGCCGCGGCATAGGCTCCTGCGGTATCTGGTACGGCGCTTGGTACGGAAGAACCTAGTACGTATTGTGTTTTTCTGTTATTTTGTCCGATCGGACCCCAAAAAGTATGTTTTTCCTGGGTACCCCGATTAGCGATTAGGGCTTCGGAGTAAGATTTAGGATACGAATTACCATCCTCAGCTTGGAATTACTATTAGCATATGATAGCCATAGATGATGATGAACCCTTTACGAACAAGCAGTTTCCATCAGCAAAAGCCCGCATGCCGGTCCGAGTGACGGCATTCGGACTTTTCGCTGCACAAACATGCTTTTAGAAGCCCTTGCTTCCGATTATCGGACGTCCAAAAAGCGGTTTTTTCGACTGAGCATCTTCACCAACTTGAAAGTAGGTTTTAGCGTACATGATAGCGACATTGATACCACGATTTGTACAAATGCTATGGAGCCACAGTACTGGTATGTATTCAGCGTGTTATTGACTGCTAAAACATACTTTCCAACCGTGATAACCACTACTATGGTAGCAATGCGTTCTACACAACAAGACAAAAGCCAATGCGTACGGTATTAACGTATCCTGCCTAAGCGCCGCCGGCCTTCATGAACTACAGTTTGATAGCAGCATGCCCGTTGAGACTGCCGCTATCTGCCACCCTGGAAGTGCATACATGCCCTTCGGGCATGCGTGTGTGAGGCTCACACTGTGAGCCGAGCTCACCATCCCTCGCTGACACATATGCTCGCAAATCTTAGGAGCTTTTTATTGCCAGCATTTTACTTTTGGCCCCCCCCCCCCTCCGAATTATTGGTCTCTAAATAAGAGGACAAAGCCCGATTAAGAAGTCCGATTAGGCGGACAAAATAACAGAAAAACACAATACCTAAAACCGTCGTATTCCTAATGGATTTTCCCAAAAGTATGATGTGCACCACACAACTTTTAGGACTGTAGTAGGACAAGAAACCCAATTTGTTTTAGGATTAGGACAAATCCACCAACATAACCAAAACACCACCTATCCAAAAGGAGGGGCCGCCTTCAACACTGTAAGAATGGACTTCAGCACTGAAACACATAGACGCCGACACTGAGGGTTAGGTGGGTCCACGTTAACCAGGCTTGGACTCGTGCGCTGGAGTTCTGGCACACGCGCTCCAGTGCCCAGACGCGCGCGGCGAAGCGCTTGCCCTACTTGCGCAGGCGGTACCTGTGCTCCGACTGATCCTGCGCGTCGGCGAGGCATTGCAGCACTGATGCTCGCGGTGACATGATTAACCACTTGGAGCTCAGAGCTATTTCAACCACTATTCATCCCTGCGCTAGGTATTTATACTCTACGGTGCTGGGATCCTCTTCTTCGGTGCTGGAGGCCCTCCTCTTCAGTGCTGGAGGCCCTCCTCTTCGGTGCTAGCGACCCACCTAGCCCTCAGTGTCGATGTGTGTGTTTTCAGTGCTGAAGCCCATTTGTTACAGTGTTGCGGACCGACACTCATCCAAAAGGCAGATCCTATTGTTAACTTTCTCCTAAGTTAGGAGTCCTAACCATGCAAGAAACAAAACCACCACCGCAGTGACTCATCGTCGACTACTCATCCAGATCGTCAAGAGGGTAATCAGCTGGAATCCTCGGATCGGCAACAACAAGGTGCGACGGTGGATCACGATTGTTCTTGCGAGTTTGGTCCAGCATCTCGCATACACGCACCGCTGCCCTCTTGGTCACTTGCAGCCACACGCATGGATTTGGGAACCCGTTTTTGAAGCAGCCCTTGTAGAGGTTGTTGTACGACCCCACCGGGTTGTTGGTGCGATTGCGGATGTCGGCGTTAGTCAGAATCATCTCACTGACGTTCCACCAGCTCGGGTCATAATTTTTGGGTGGCAATTTTAAAATAGTCACCTCTGCATTTTTAACTTGTCACTTTCAGAAATTCATAGCGTAACCAGTCACTTATTCATACTCGACTAGTTACTTGTGACTGGCCGACAACGCAAAAGTGACAAGTGATAATGCAAAATAGACACCGATATGAATTCTTAAGTAGCTACCTTTGCAATAATTCTCGCCTGCAGCGTGTGTAAGCCTGTAGTTTATGGACCGTGTGCGGAGCACACGGTCCATAAACTACAGGCTGCGTTCTACATTGGACTTTGCCTGGGTTTAAGTTCGCACACGGCCCTTAAACCACAGGAAGCCGTTCTAGACTGTCATGGCTTTCCTGACCTAATAACTACACCCTGATCCCTAAACCCTTATCAGCGAGTGCACAAAACCCTAACCCCCCTCTACCCCCCCCCCCCCCCGGGGGGGGGGGGGGGGGGGGGGGGGTGATCACCTCGCTTCGCTCGGCAGTGGGCTGGACCCGCCTTCGGCGGGCGTTGGCGATGTTGGCGCTTGATGGTGCGTCCCTTTAGTCCTGCGTACCCCGGGTACGCTGAAAGTGTGACTGAAACGGCCGGTGCGCAGAATAAGACGCGAGTGGCAAGTCGAATATGTAAAAGTAACTAGTTTGTATTGTACTTTTTCAAGTGACAAGTTAAAAATGCACAGAAGATCAGTCCATAATATATTCCCATAATTTTTCATCCACGTCTGGGAGAAGTATGACCAAAATGTGTTCGACGCCTTCTTGTGACCCCTTTCGTCGATCTTGGAGCGCACATACGGGATCTCGTGGCTGACAATCTTGTCAACGGGAATCACCGTCAAAATGTCCATGATACCTGGGCTCATCGCCGTGCGTATTGCCTCCTCTGGGAAGCGAAGGTCGACCAACTTGCGTCGAATTGCCTGCTTCTAGTGAAACAGGCATCCCACGAGCACCGACATCGGAAACGCACCCGTGACCGCGTTGATCAGCGCCTTTGTAAAGTCACAAGTCACCGTCCGCGGCTTCACTTGAAAGTTGACGGCTGCTTGGAGCCAGTATAGCAGGTACTTGTAGGTCTTCTCGCATCTTCCAGTCGCCAAAACGTAAACCACAGGAACATACACATCCAAAGATGCATCGTACTCCATCACGATGACGATCTGCTTGAATGGACGGGGGTAGACCCTGAAGGCCCCGTCAATGTAGAGAGCCAGACCAGGCTGTCGAAGGATGGGGATCAACTCAGGATGGGCAAAGCCACAAATGCGCGGTAGAGCATTCTTGGAGACAAATGTCGATTTGAATAGCAGGAAGAAGCGCTCGTCCATCTCCGGCATGAAGCAGTGTGGCTCAGTTTCGATCGTGCGAAAGAAATCGCCTCCGTTCACGACCGCGAACGTGCTGCTCGTGCTTGATGCCCTGCTGACGACTCAGCACCTTAAACGGACGATCAAGATACTTCTCTTTGAGATCCGCAGACACGGAATCCCAAACTCTTCCTGGAATACGGCCCAAATCTTCTTGACTTTGACTCTCTAGCATTGCATTCATCTCGTCTCGCGCGTCGATTGCTGGCTTGGCCGGGGGGCGGCAGGTATGATCATTCTTCACCACAACCGGGGCTCCCGTTTTCACGATGAGTCTAGCTGGACACCCATTGGTGCGCTGAGCACAGGACATATACTTGGTTTGACGTCCAGCGCGGTTGACCACTTTTCGCTTGAGATGGAACTGGTATCCTTGGTAGTTCATTTTGAAGAATAAAAGTGATTCTGACCGGAGGAAGCCGTTCTCTTCATTTTATTTGTTGAAGTTTTGGTTTCAAGCAGGTGGTTCTAGCAGGTGGTAGGTGAAAATGCAAAACTCTGGATAGATCAAAATTATCAACGCGATTGTCGCATTTACTATCCCGTTGTACCAGAAGGAAATAACATTATGTTTATAGGTTTACACAATATAATGGCGTTGATATAAAACATTGTGCTGCGCTGTTGAACATACACATCCGTTGACACGAAGTGACTGAACCAAAACTGCAGAACCCCGCGCGCTCGGATCCAGGAACCGGCATTCGCGGTAATGAGACCCGGAACACATGCGAACTCCAGGAGTTGGGTGACCGAAGACGTCCAAGAAGTAGAAGTTCCAGAGCCACGTCCAGAAATCAAGAGTCAAGTAAGAGAAGATGTCCAAGTGGAGATGTCCAAGAAAAGATATCCAAGAGAAGATGTCCAAAAGTAGAAGTCCAAGAGAGAAGAAGTTCAAGAGTCAAGCAGTGATGTGACCTCCAGGAGGAGGGCGTCACAGAGCGAAGCCATGAAGAGAGTGATGCTCCAAGATGAGTCACTATACGAAGTCCGAGTCAAGTCAGATCCCAAGATGTGTCAAGAGCGAAGTGTGGTACTTATGTACCACGGTCACCCACTGAGTCACACCCACGTGCGAGGATACGGACCTGACGTGTTGGACGATTGCGCGCCACCAAAAGTTGAAGCTGGGACGCGCCCCATACAAAGACCAAGATAAAAGAAGAATGTGTGTCGAAGATCGACGCCTAAAACGCACGAGACTTCCAGCAGAGGTCCTATAGCCAGGATAAGAGAGAGAGAGAAACCAAGATAACCATTAATAACAGAATCCGTTTTGCCTCAAGACCCGCAAGTGCATCGTAATTCCGAGCACAGGAGCGAGGCGAATATCGCCTGGGACCAGAGGATAGCAGCCTACCGCGTTTTTTAGGGACCGCCCCCGGAGGTCTGCCTGCCCGACCGTCAACTTCCAGACACACCGACCGTGCCAGGGGACGTGTGGGGATTCTCACCCAAAAAAGGTCAAGTCACATTTAGGACGGGGACCCGGGCTCGCACACCGGGAGTGATCCGTTGCTATTCCGTATTATTAGTTGGGGAGTACACTCTTTCGCAGAGGAGCTTTATCCATTCCATATTAACTGCAGTCTAGGAGGTTTGTTAGTGATCGCCCCCTGGAATTATTGATAGATTACTGTGTGATAGGACTGTGTATTAGGTCTGTCTATTTCCCTCCAAACGGAGGTGGTGCGTGAGTCGAAGAGAAGATTATTGGTAAGGGTTCGTTTGGAGGTTGACCAGTGCCTTCCAAGCGGAGAACCCTATTTGACTGGAGTGTTGACCCACCGTCCGAGGGTCCAAAAGAATAAGTGACGGGTAGTTGTTTGTATTTGTATTCTGTATATTTGGGATTGGTTATCTCTACTCTGGGAGTGGATCTGGTTGGTAGATCACTACTTCTCACTAACTGTACGAGCGTCGTTCGGAGATACGTCCACGCTCAGTACTCTTATATTTTCTATACCCATATATTAACAACTCACTAGGTGGAATCCGGTCCGCCGAAGATAAACGGCCCGAGAAGGGGATTACGCAAGGTACACACGCGAACTCCAAACGAGGTTTCTCGTTTGGAGGTATACCCGCCTGTTCTCCTCCTGGAAGTTTTTACTTTTGGAAAGGAGGGAACAGGTCCCATCGAGGGTCGCACGAGCACTATACACCTGGGCGGCAAAAAGTTGTCACCGACTTCGCCACAAGTTCATTTTGAAGGATAAAAGTGATTCTGACCGGAGGAAGCCGTTCTCTTCATTTTATTTGTTGAAGTTTTGGTTTCAAGCAGGTGGTTCTAGCAGGTGGTAGGTGACAATGCAAAACTCTGGATAGATCAAAATTATCAACGCGATTGTCGCATTTACTATCCCGTTGTACCAGAAGGAAATAAAATTATGTTTATAGGTTTACACAATATAATGGCGTTGATATAAAACATTGTGCTGCGCTGTTGAACATACACATCCGTATGACTTTGGGGCACAATCCAATATTTTCAAGTTACATTTTCTCAGCTGTCTGTTTTTATAGCATACATTTTATTGCATACACGTGGTATTTTGTCACTGTCACCAACGTGACACACTTTAGGCTTTTAGGACTGAGGACGCCCAGAGACGTGGCTTTCTTAGGCCGGATTTTAGGCAAATGAGATTAGGACAGATTATTAGGAATGATACGATTTTAGGTACGCACAGGGGGAGTTCGCTTGGTACAGTATCGACATGCTTTTGACTGCAGCCTTCGCCTCTGCTCGTTGGTTCTGTTCCTTCTTACCCGTCACTGTTTCCCAGATGTGATTGGTGTACCAGGTGAGCAGGGACCCGGCAAGGGTTGAAGCCGTTGTGGGCGCTGGAGCTGCGAGCTCAATGGTAGCAGTACGAGCAGCCCCTTCAGCAGGCTGAGTGGCGTCAGCTAGACGTGAACTCAAATTAGCGTGCGCGGCTTCAAGCCTGCCAAGTCGTTCGTTGATGCAAACCAGTTGAGTGAGCATATTTTCCAGGGTCGAATATAGCAGCGAGTCACAACCAGCCACAGCGTTGCCAAGCGGCCGTAACTCTAACGGTCCTAACGTAGCGAAATTCCTTGTACGAACTGGTTTAAAATATGGGTTGTTGTCTGCTAGTGTTCTCACAAAAGCTTACCCCACTCACAGCATGTACGCGTTGTGATGATGGAGCCCAAGAGCGAGTTTGTAGCAGATATACCCCTGTTCAACTCATAAACGTAGCGGCCGACAAGCACGTTGAACTGACAGCTCTCTGTTGCTGCAAGAACGGTCAAGAGGGAAGCTTGCCCCAATTCCATCCACATGCACTTCTTAAGCCCGTACTTCCCGAGCGAGACCATCCAATACCTGCATGTGACAGGAGGCGGGGAGATGCAGTCTGCGCTAGAATATTGGACGCCAATGGGAAGCAAGCGATGCTGGCCAGCTGAATCCAGTTCGGTGCGCCAGAGCTGACTACACGAAGCTGGATCCAAAGCGTAAACGGTCGCAGCTAAATTCGTTGTATGATACTTCAATTAAGCTACCGGTAAGTTTGCTATGTCGGCTGTGGACTTGAGTGCATTGTATTCTGTAATAGACCCTCCATTTATATAAGTAGGTAGATCTCTTACAGATATTGCATAAGTAGGCACGACAGCACACGGCTAGCGTGCGCTGGCATGTCATCATCTGATTGGCTGAAAGTAGGGGAACCATACCCCATTCCAGCCAATCATCTGTTGACCTGCATTTGAGTGGTTCACATTAGACCACGGGCCTCCGCCCTGGTCCCAATAATAATACGGAGTTGATTTTACTTCGGATTAAATACTTGGTCTCAGTATTACTGAGAACTGGACGCTGCCTCACCGGTACGTGTAAGCTAGTGACGGACACTCATACGGAGTTGATTTTACTTCGGACTAAATACTTGGTCTCAGTATTACTGAGAACTGGACGCTGCCTCACCGGTACGTGTAAGCTAGTGACGGACACTCATAAGCCCATTACACCTGGTAGCACTTTGTAGTCCTGGGAAGGACTCCCATGACCAAGTTCGAGATGAGGGAAGACCAGCCCGCCGGACTTCCATCCTTAACGCTGGAGCACTCGGCTTTCCCCCATCCATTGATTGGTAGGAACTCGATACACGATCGTCACAAAGCGAGGTGGGGCGTCTTCTGGACTTGAGCGCATGGACATCTTTGCTTGCTTGAGACGCCATGTCTTTGCGCGAAGGCATGACGCGGTATTGACTTACGCGAGCTGAGCCCGCCACTCTGGAAGAAGCTTTTGCCCTCGCGTTACGCGAGGACTACGTGGTGGCGTCGTCGTACGCGAGTCCGATGCCTACGGAGGTTTAATCGTCGGGGCCCGAGCCCATGGAGATCGACGCCGTCGAGGCGTCGCAGCGCCAGCACTGGCCGTCCTCAGGGCGAGGACAAGGTGGTCGAGAAGCCCGCCCGATGGTCTGGTTCCGATTCCAGAAGTCCGGGCATCGCGCAGATGGGGCATGATGCGTCTGATGAGAAGATCCCGGCCGCACAACAATAAAAATACGGTAGGGACCTGTTGGGGCGGGGTGCCCTACTGGTTGAACCGGAGGTCCGGGTCCCCCGGAGGCAACCAGACCTTCTGCCCCCCCCCCCCCCCCCGTGCTTCACGCACACTTTAATGCCCCCACTGCTAGTGGCGACTCGAGACTGATCATCGTCAATCTTTATGTCGCCGGCGATCGGGGACCTCTCGGCACGCTCCTAGACTCAGCGACGAGCAACTTCTTCCGAGCCTCGTGTCTGTCGGTTCTCCCCGCGGGTACGAGGCCTTCTCGAGATATTGTTGTCAAGCTTGCGGATGGGAAGCCTCGCCGTGTCACACAGCGAGAGGTATCGTTGACGTACACGTTCGATGGTTTCCACAGCAACGGCAACTTCATCGTCTTCGAGATGAGCTACGCGTTTGATTGCATCCTGGACATCCCATGGTTGGTCTGTTACCAGACCAAGATCGACAGGTTGGCTCGGTCGGTAAAGCGACGCCAGGACTTCGACATGGCCGAAGTCTTCACGCATCTCTTGGTTGCGCCAAGGGATTGACCCCATGTGACGGGGCGTCCATGACGTACAATGTGCGCAGATCGAGCGATGGCTCTCTCAACACAACTTGCGCGGTGCTGCTGACTGGTGACGAAGATGAGGAACCCGCGCGTGGGCGCGCGAGTGAGAGGCGAGCGCTTGAGCATCCGTGGCACCCGCAGATGAAGAACGAGACGGTCAAGCAGAGGCTCCCGTATGTGAAGGAGCGCTCGAGCAGCAGCCCCCGCATGCTAATGAGGCGATCGAACAGCGGCTCCCGAATGCCGTCGAGGCGGTCGAGCAGCGGCTCCCGTATGCCAACAAGGCAGTCGAGCAGGCTCCGGCATGCTAATGAGGCGGTCGAGCAGGGGGTCCTGCATGACGATGCCGCGGTTGAGCAGGGGCTACCACCGCGCGCGAACGGTGCGGTCTAGAACGAGCTCTCGCGCCTAGAGGAGGGTGAAGTCTCGTGCGAGAGCGACACCTAAGTCTCGAGCAGGGACTCGAGACGAACAATGACGTCACACCGATCGCGGAGGCGATTGAAGCCTCGCCGTACCCCAGTGGACCTGCCCCAGCCCCGACCGAGTCGGCCTGCACGGTCGAGTATGTGGACGCCCCCCCCCCCCCCCCCCCAGGCCTCTCAGTAACTTGGTGTCCCATGCGATCAAGTCCGTCGGTCTACGAGGCGGCTCGTGAGTTCGCCAACGGATTCCCCGACAAGATTCCTGCGAAGCTGCCAGCAGATCGTGGAGTGCGCCACGAGATTAACCTCGCGCCTGGCTCGATGTACTGTGTGACACGGTAGTGGCCACTGCCGCGGATGGTCAGACGGAGCGAGTCCCGAAGACCCCCTTCGAAGCTACGCGACGTCCTTCGCGGGTTGGAATTTCTTCCTGCCCCTTACTGACTTCGCACTCAACAACGCTGAGCACGCGTCAACGGGTCTGACGTTATTCTTCGCCAACAACGCGCGACATCCGCACGTACTGCACGAGTCCCCACGCAACAGATACGCCGTCGGGCAGACACCACCGACGAACTTGCACGACAAAGGTCCGTTGCTCAACATCGACGAGCGCTCGCTGCGACTGACGTGGATCATGTACATGTCCGTGGCCATCTCGATGCTCGAATCATTCCACTACGGTCGCACATATCATACGGGCGTTGGTGATGTGCTTCTTTCGGTCTATCACCCCATGTGGAGTTTTGCTGTCAGGTGCTTGTGACTGCGCTCATCGAACGGTACCATCAATAATGGTCACATCTTAAAACCAGCATCTTTCAACCAATTGATGCCTGGTGGGAATGGGTCTATCGCATGCGCCAAGAACAGCGGACTGGTTGCACATCGACTGATCAGAATTACTACCGCTAAAAACATCTAAATATCGAAACTTGTAGCGGTAGTCAATCGCAGTCAAACACTTTTTATGGAGGCTTGCCACTCTTGTCATAAAATCTCTGCGACCAGCACCATGTTTTAGACATTCAGGATAATGATGCTGCGCAGATTACCTGAAATGACTTCCGGACTAGGATTCGGATCTACCGGTGATCTTTTCGCTTGGAGGCGCTCGTAGAGATCTTCAGTTCATCGTGCAGAACGCGGTGTCAAGCAGAGTGAATAACAAGTACACCGCGACTACTTCGTTGTCTTTAATGTCCTCGTCAGATCAATACCTATGGGCTCATCCATACAACATTGTCACGCTGGGGACATGTACTAGGGCTGATTAAAGCCGTCTGTGCTGATTGCAGAGGCCTCCACGTTCGCATCAATCCCACACGCAGTCTACAGAACCTCCACCTAGCTCGTCATGTCACCGCAGACATCCATATTGTCGTCATCTGCGTCCTAACACGCGCTGCGCCACTATTTATCATCCTGAACAACAGTTCGACTTTGTTGCCTCTTAAAAAAATATTAGCCCCTTCAGAAAATCAGGTACTGATCACCATTTGTTTCTGACTCATAAGTCGACAAAATGGGGACCGACTTTTATCGGATGTCCTTTATATGTAATACGTAGGTGCCAGAAACGGACCACTTCTTTATTTGGACAAGGTTCTTAGGGACAACCCGGCTCTACTGCCAGCTGCATCACGGCGGGGAGCCGTCAGCGCTCCATATAACCCCACAGCTCGTGACCATGCCCTCCAAGACACCCACGCTTCACACAGGCAACCTCACCCAAAAGGAAAAGCGGCGATGACAGCGATAGAAAATCGCCGTATACTGGTACTGACATATCGTTTTCGCTACTACCAGTGTTTACGATCCAAATATACTAATACTGTAAGTTTAGATTTAATCTACCTATACGTTAATCTGCTCTGAAAACGAAGTCGGGCTGCGCATACATTTGGAAAGTTTATTCGAAATACCGAGCCAAAACAAAGACAAGCCAATCCAAAAACCATTGAATTACGTTAATTGGGGATGAATCGCAACCACGCATTGCTAATCAAGCCTGCGTGCAGCCATCAGTGTTCGGTTGTCTGCGCGGACAAGTGCTGCCATGTCTTAGCACATCACTGGACCCCCTTCAGCATGCTCACTTTATACGAGTTCTTGCTGCCAGTGCCCATCTTGTCCAGCGCTTGGGGCATCTTCCACGTGAGCACGTCGCGCCTAAGATAGTAGATATTTCGTTGGTTGAGTGGCTGCATCATCGAGGCGGTGCTGGGTGCAACTTCTCCTGGCGCACGTTAAATAGTGCAACGACGTTAGGGCAACGCGACGACGCATTTTCCACCTACATCAGAATCTTCCTCTCTGGATCCTTCAGAGACGCGCTCAAGTTGTTTAGCCACGCTCTGAAGACGTCTGTCGCTATCCATTCCTTATTGGTCAACTTGTACTGGATGACGGCGGGCTTGTCCTTGATCCAGCGTGGCTTGGCTGACTTTCCAATAAGCAACAACGGAAGGTTGCCACCCCCGTCACAATCGTGCCCACAGTCAGCATGGTTTGCGCCTTGTCTTGCTTCGAGAAGGTGCGTAGTTGATGTATAGAGACCCGCGGAGGTACGTTATTATAGAAACCCCGTCTCTCTTTAATTTAGGACGTTCGCATAATAGTAACTGTCTATAACACTACGCGGTCGTTGCACTTCAGCAGCATCCGCCAGCAGATCCACAGAGCCCGACCCACCCGCGCGCTTCCACTTGATATTATAGCGCTCCTGGAAGCGGCGCAGCCACGAAAATCTGAAACGGGGCAGGCAGAACGACATGATGAGGTGGTGCAATACCAGCCTGCGCGGTTGTGCGATAAGCGTGTGACTGGAGAATGAAACCTGGTGCTTCTCGACCACATCACGAACTCGACCAGGCTCTGGTCAAGATCGAGCTGAAAATGCGGCCGTGGCTTCTTGCGCGCCAGGCAGCCGGAGACAGCTTCAGCAGCGCGTCTTCCATCTTCAGCGCACGCGAGATGGTCTGCAAGGACGGTGGCTTGACCAGTAGGAACAGCATATGAGCGTAGGAAGCGAGTGCTTCGTAGGTCGTGCGAGGCTGCGAGCGGTAGAGACGAAAAAGCTGCAGCTCTTACTGCTTGGCAAAGTGAACACGCTGGTTGAAGGGAGGCTTCCTGGGCGGTGGGACGGACATTGAGGGCGTTGGTGTGTTTCGTATGGGCGGTGATATCGGCGATGGGGCAGCGACTTTGCTGGCGGCGGTGAACAATAAGTGCAAATGCGAAGAGTGCACAGCTGAGACAAACATTTCTCCGTTGTCCTCGGTTTTTACATGGCCATTGACGGACTCATGTGTAGTGAGATATGATTGGTGGGCTGGTTGAGCAGATCGTTACTGATGTCTCGTAATGTCTTCAGTCCCCGTCGTAAGAGGCTCCGGGGTTTTTGCAGCTTTATCAAGGCAAATTTCAGTTTTAGCGCGTGTTCAAGTTGACGCTTAAATTGCTGATTCGAAATCGGTGTGCTTCTTGGAGCCACAGTGTGAGCACCGCTCCGGGTCCGCGCCATCTGCTTGATATCGTGGCCTTGGGTTACCGGGTTGGGGATCCGGAGCGCGACGATCTGCCTGTTCACGATCCAAGGTCTTCGGTTCCTCTCCTGGCGGGGAGTGCTCGCCACTAGCTGCGAGGTAGATCCGGCGATGCTCGTCTCGGTCTGAGTCCGATCCGTCCGAATTGAAGTCAGACTCCGAGTCTGGCGCTTGTATCTGTATCGCACGTACTTGTTTGGCCGAGGCAGCTGGCGCTGGCGATGGGGCTGCTTTCTGCCGATACCGGATCCAGCTGCCGACTTCATCTGACGACGCTTTGCCCTGTCTAGGGCCCGTAGCACTTCCTCCAAATTATCTGCGTCCGACAGTCGTAGCAAGGTCAACCGGTCGGCCAACTCTGGATCTCCCAGCGTCTCAATACAGTGGTTCACGTGTTTCTTCCGCTCCTTGGTGTTACCGTCCTTGATCTTTAGACGCGCCCACAGGCCTGCCACATTGAGCCGGTGCAGGTATTCCAACGCCGACTCGTCCGACCACTTTCGCGCTTGGTAGTACTGACGGGCAACTGAGACTCAAATCCGCAATACTGAATCTGGAAACTCTTGAGCAATTCCGTCCATTTGTTGAGCGTAAATCTGGGCAGCTGGCGGTACCAGTTCTCAATAGTTCTGCGAGAGCCAGGCATTTCTCTTCATTGGAGGCTTGATCTAGCATGAAGGAGGACATGACCTTGCTGATCCTCGCTCTCGCTCTGTCTTCATCCTAATCCTTCCCAATAAATTCTTTCAGATCGGATATGGCAGAGATCCGGATCACTGTCGATTCAGAGGATCCGACTGCTGCGGTGGCAACCGCTGCTGGGGCCGCTGCAGAAAGATCCAAGCGATCTGGGTCGTACTCCCACTGTAGCCTTTCCTAGTCCTCCCATCCGGCGGATTCCATCTCGTCATCTCTGTTTCCTGGATTCGGAAGTGCCCTGGCCGCCAGGTTTATGCATAGAGATCTGCTGTTCGCGGAGGAAACGGCTCATGGCTGCTTGGAAGTAAGATTCCATCCTGTCCGTCGAGGCCGTAGCGTTGTCCGTCGCAATCACGAGATTGGTGGAAGAGGCCGTCAGCTTGCACACCGCTCCTGACCTCTTCTTAGCCTTGGGTCGGGCAGGTGTCCGTCGCGACACTTTGGATCTGGCGTGCAACATTGCAGCACCAGCGGGGCCCAACGACATCCGTCGTGGCTCCGACGACGCGGCCGAATCCGCTTCAGCTGCTGACACGAAGGGTGAGGAAGTCCGGTCACCTGTGGAGCCGATCTGCGTCGGCGAGTACGGGCTTGAGGTCGTACTTGGGCCCGCCACCTCCTCTCCTACTTTCACCTCGAAGAGTTCTTTCGTCGACATCTGGAAATCTGGGCGGAACAGATCTTCTGCGTCGAACGCTCCAGCCACCAGACCCGCTTCCTGTAGTAGGTTCATGAGGATCTTGATCGCCTCCAGCTTATTGTCTGTCGTGGCTGGTGTCGTCACTGGTCTGGTCGGGTCCCCGATCTCCGTGGGTTGTAGGATCCGGGGTGTGGGTCATGAAGTCTTGGAGCTCCTTCCGGTGGTATCTAAACTCCAGATCCGCTTCATTCCATGTCGAGGTTGACGTCTCCGTCTTGATTCCGGCTGGAAATTTTTTCTCCTTGAGCTCCTCCTCCAGATCCGGGGCCTTGAGCGGCGTCCACTTGCCGGGTACTTAGCCTCCCGTTCCCATCGGGGCATCAGTGGGAGGATAGGATCCCGCGGCGAACGCTTGACGGGTGAGTCAGCGAACGCATACCGGTTCTGCCCGGCCTTAGTTTGTTTTGTTAGTAGGTCTCGATGTGATTTGAGGCCCACTGGGGTCCTCGAAGGAACCTGGGGAGGAGGATGAGGTTTATCTTCCAGATCCGGATCCAAATCTGCCTCATCTCCGTCGATAGAGTTCTTCCCAGCACTCTGTCGGGTCTTGCTTGATTCAGCGCCGTCGTTGATCCGAGGTCCGATGACGCCTGGTCCCCTTACTCAATCTTCACTTTAACTTCTTTTTGGGGGGCTTTTTGCAAAAAGCGGAGCCCTCAGCAAGTTTCTTGCATTTTGAACCTTTACTTGCAAAAAGCGGAGCGATTCCAATTTGGTTTTGCAGAAATCATGCAGAGATACGAATGATGCTTAGATCTGTCTACCCTGAAGGTTGCATTCAACAGGGAGGCAACCGGGCGGCTTCGCATCAGCTCGTCCTATGACGTGCAGCTCCGTTTGCTGTGGCCTGATTGTCCACATTGACTGCACTGCATTGTTCGCTTGGCCTTACCAACTTGCAGTGTTGCGTCGCCTCTGCTGGGGAGACGTGTCTCTCTTTTCTTACCTTTCTTGCTGATCAGCTTCGGCGGCTGCTGGGATGCATTAATCGCCAGCTCTTCAGGGAGAACTACAGTAGTTGGCGGCGCCGAGCTCAGCAAGCTCAGGGGTGGCGGCGGTGTCATCCTCGTTTACAACTGAGATGGTTCGGCATGAGTGGAGTTAAGAATAGCAAAGCCAAATTGGAATCGCTCCGCTTTTTGCAAGTAAAGGTTCAAAATGCCAGAAACTTGCTGAGGGCTCCGCTTTTTGCAAAAAGCCCTGTTGTTGGACGTGGGCAATTTGACTGGTTGGTTGACGGGATCTTGTCCGAGTATATCGAGCATGTACTCGATTTCCTGGTCTTTTGTACATGATAGAGTCGAGTGCTTCTTCCTCATGACAGTAGGGTAATGTTTATTGGCAGCACGAGATACAAGCACACGAGCTCGAATACCATTATCGGAATGAATCTATCGATGCGAGGGCGCACCAATAGCCGCTTCTGCTGATTTGAAATCAATATTATATTGAGATTTGTATATTAATTTAGCTGATTTGAGATCAATATTATATTGAGATTTGTATAATGTTGTTTTTAAACATGTATTTAAAAATAAGTCATTCAACGTATTCTTCTTGGTACGTGCTTCCCGTGGCCATTACTGAGTTCGCATTCGAATCCTTACGTAAGGAAATGCTTTATTCAGCCGTGATCCCAAGAATTTAGGCCCCCGCTGCATTCAAAACCTGTACTAAGACATCTTTTCAAACCGCTTTTTTAATGTTAAGAAATAGTGATCTTTCAGAAGAAATGAGATTTCGCGAAATGGCAATTTAACTGTTAAGCATTTCATTTGTGACTCACAAACTACCGTACCTCACAATTTGTGAGGTACGGTAGTCTCGGACGCTTTCGACTGACATTCTCGTCCAACACACAATATTACGTGCTATTTGTGTATCGTCTTCATCAACCAGAGCCTCGACGCCAAAAATCGGTTCATCATGGCGAGAGGTCTGCGCATTGGCTCCAAGGCGGAGGTGCTCAAGAACCTGCGCTCACTGCTGCGCGTGGCTCGCGCGCGCGGCTCGCAGGAGTCCGTACGCGATTGCAAGTTCTCCCAGCAGATCCTGGCGCAGGTGCGACGTCCGCGCCCTCGTCTTCTGTCCACTGCATCACCAACTGACGTCTCTCTCTATCTATCTCTCTTCTTGCTGCATATTCACTGCAGTACCGTGCGCGCCAGGGCGAGAACGACCGTACCAAGATGCGCGCGTACCGTGCAGAGGCCAGTGACTACTTGATGCTGCTGCAGGGCATCGAGGAGCAGCGCGTACGTGGGGATTGCAATGCAGTGTATTAATTTTAATCTGGGTCAGAGTAACTGACACGCAAGTGTCTCTTTGCAGCATCTGTGGGCGCTGGACGCGGGGCTGGAGAAGCAGCTCTCGGGCCAGGAGATCGTCAACCGCTCGGCGCGTCGCGTGGGCCTCGAGGTGCCCGAGATGTACTCCGAGAAGGAGGACGAGGAGGAGCGCAAGAAGGCGGCAGCGGCCAAGTACCTGGCCGCCAAGCGGGCAAAGGAGGCTGCGGTGCAGTGAAAGTCTCACGTAGTGTGCTGCACTGCTGGGAGTTCGCTGAGATGCAAGCTGCAGTTCGTATAGAATGGCAAGGAGGTGTAGAAGTTACTGGTCTGTCCAGGCGACTTCAATGGCACCGCAATGTTGATTTTTTCAAGCATTTTGTTGATGAGATAAGCAAAATTAAGACACAAGGCGGGAGGCCCAGGACAAGCACAAGCGTAGAAATTAACACCGGCAAGTATGGCGGTGCGTCTATGGACTCGCGTCGCCGAGATCGTCTCGGGACGCGGCCTGCTCTGATGACAGCGTGGTGAGCACGACACGACCCTGTCGGATGTCCATGATGACCAAGCGGTAGTACTTGCCCTTCTCCGAAAGGACGAGGAGCTCGGTGGACGTGATGCCGCAGATGACGGCTGCATACTCGCTGGATGCCGGGTAGTTGAGCACGTATACCTCGTCGCCCTCCTGGAAGATCCAGTCGCGGTACAGAAACTTATTCCGGTAGTACTTGGCCACAGGCGTGATCTCACCATCTGCACAATTTGCAAAACCTCATTAGTGCCGGCAACGACAGCTTCAAAAGACAGGAGCTGTGGCCTACCGGTGTCGTCGAACTCCATACGTCGCTTTTTCGATGTCTCGTAGATGTTTGTAAGCTCGCGCACGTCATGGTCGATTTCGGACTGACCCAGTTTGTTCTCCAGCGGCTGAAACACATAGCCAGCACGCTTTTTGATCTTCTGTGCAGTGTCTAGAACCAAGTTCGCGGTCGTGTTCGTGTCCGAGCCGTTTTTATTGCGGGTACTGCGCGTCTTTCGAGTCGTCGTCCGAGCTGCAAAATGGCCAACGGTCAGAAATAAAAACAACGTATACGACAGATACTACCCAATTCTTACCAAAGCTGTGCCCTCCCTTGCGCTGGTCGTTCAGGATCTCCATCTCGTGGTGGATCTCCTCCAGCATGTCCTGACGCAGCTTCTCACAGTGCAGTTCATACTCCGAGTTGGCCTCGTCACACTCGTAGTTGAAGATCACGGTCGTGCCGTGCTGGAAGTACTCGCTCCGCTGCTTGGCCACTCGCAGGAGCCGGTCGCGCTCTTCCACGAACACTTGCAACCTCTCGGCCATATCCGGATGTGTCTCATCCAAGATCTTGCGTCTCGCGTTCTCCACGTACTGCATCTGGATCTGCAGTCGGCGCTTGGCCCTGTCCACGAGTTTCCTCGACGTCTCAGCCGCGCTCTCGGCATTGCGCGTGGCCGTCACCTCTGCAGCAGCTGCAGTGGCCACCTCCGTGGCCTTCCCATTGGCCACCACATCGGTACTCTGCATGGAGGTCTCGTTCTGGATATCCACGTCCATAGGCTCTGGCGTCGCCTCGGACGCCGGCTCCTTGGTGCCGTTCGCAGCTGCCTTCACTGCAGTGCTGGGTGTAGCCATCTCTGATTGGCGGGGTGGTTCCGCCACGATTGTCGACATGGCGATTCTGTTGCGCTCTGCAACGTCAAGAGCAAGCTCCAGATCCTTGCAAATTGCAGCGAGCAGCGAAGTGGCGTCTGGTGGACGACTGGGACTCCGCTCGAGCTCTTGAGAGCGAGAAAAGCTTTGGGCTGCACTGGAATGGCTTGACCGATGACGATCCAAAGCTGTGCAATGGCTACAGAGCTCCAATTGGCACTGGGGGTGGTCGTTAAGGTTGTGTGGAGCTACGGGCGATTGCGGGGGATCGACGGACAGCGGGACCGCTCTGGGGGCCTCCGACTTGGGTCTTGCTTTTTGGCGTCTGCTTTTCGACTGAGAGTCGATTCGACTGTTTCACAGGTGTGGCAATGGTGTGGAGTACATAGGTAGAGGTGGTGTACACAAACAGATGGAATGAAGAGCTTCAACACGATGAAGCGCGTCTCTTGAGACCGTCGATCTGTCTGTGCATCCATCCACCGCTGAGTCAGCAGCACAATGACGTTTGTATGTGAGGACTTTATCTTATCCTGATCTATGCTGATTCGCGATGACTGCATGCAGCCTTCAGCGAAACTATACTGTACTTACTGTCGCCTCGAAAGACTTGAGGCGGGCCACTGCCATGTCTGCTACGAGCGACATGCCGATCGCTGAAGCGTGTCAGGGAATACGAACAGCGATCATGTGCTGCATGTATGCGGAAATATATTTTTGCCAGACTGCAACGCAATGTAGCTACAGGCTACAGGCTGCAGCCAGCAGCGGCAGCCTGGCAACAAAGTCCATGTGAGTCGAGGTGGACAGCAGTGCGGAGCGGGCATGTCACCAAAATCAAAAGAACAGCCATTGAATCCCGCGCGACACGGATGCACTGACTCGAATGACCAGTCGGGCTCAGTTGTCGCTATCGGCGATAGCGTATCTTGTGCAGCAGAGCTTGAGCAGGCAAGAAAACGCCAGCAGCGGCTAACCAACCACAACTTACACCAGCGTTACCTCATAAATAAAGCAAAGCCTACTTTCCTATCTGCTAGTGCGTGAACGCGCCCGTCGCCTTCACTCGCTTTGCTTGCTGGTGCATCCCTTGGAGTACCGCGCCGTCGCCTTCCGTTTTACACAATCATCTGCAGGGCGAGACTTCTCCATTTCATGTAATTGCACGCGGGCTCTGCCGTCCGCAACAGCCTTTCTAGGAAGTCACGTAGGACGTGTTGAGCTTGGCGCCGATGGTGATGGCGATGCGCGAGAATCGAGACGCACCGCGCTTCAGAACCTCCGGTCTGTGCTTCTCGTAGGCAGCTACAGCTGTCAACAGCTTCTCCGAAGCACCCAGCCCAGTCATGTCCGGTAGCACCGATTTGAAGCTCTGGTCAATTTTGGACGGCTCCGTTGAATCCGCCACCGCCGGGACACCACCAATGGGCGTGGTCTCGGTCTTCATAGCGTTGGAGGCGGGCATCTGGCCTGCTAACAGCGCAGCAGCCTCACCAGGGGTCGTGGCAGTAGTCGGTACGGCGGCAGTACCACCTACAGCTGGGGTCGGAGCAGTAGTCGCCGCAAGCTCAGGCTTTATCGTCGTAGCCGGTGTAGTTGCTGTCGTTCCCATACTCAGGCCCTTTGCTTGTTCGTACTCCTCCGCCAGTTTGCATTGCACCAACTGCTGAGAAATCTTGTTGATCATCTGCGCGAGGCGCTGGGCTTGCTGCGCGAGTTTTGCCTGGCTTGCCGGCGTTTTAGCTCGGCTTTGCTGCATGATCAGCTCCTGCTGTTGCTCGCGCAACTTGGCATGCTGGGCCGTCAACTGCTGCTTGCGCGCTTCGGGAAGCTTGAAAGTGCGGTATTGAGATGGAGTCAACGAGGCCATGCCGTTCGTTGTATTCGCTTCTCCGGGAGACGATATCGAAACGTCAATAGGTGTCTGGAGAGAAGCGCCCAAGCTGGTAGGCGACGCCCCCGATGCCGGACCTGCGGTCGCTGCAGCAACACCATTTCCAGTCGCCAATCCTGTTGCTCCAGCAACTGCTGCAGGCTGTTGCCCAGCCACATTCATGCGCAAATCGTTCTGAGCTTTTAGTTGCGCCTGCTGCTGGGCCAACAATTGCTGTCGTTGTTGCTGCTGAAGAAGGGCTTGCTGTTGAGCGTGCTGGGCTTGCAGTTGCTTCTGTTTCTGCTGGCGCTGTTGTTCCAGCATCTCTTGCTTCTTGGCAGCCGCAGCTGCAGCAGCCTCAACCTGCATCTTCTTCTTTTGTTCCTCAAGCAACTTGCGCTGAGCTTCTGCTTGTTGCTGCTCTTGCATCTTTTTCTGCTGTTCTTGCAACTGTGCGAGCCGCTGAACTTCTTGAGCCTTCTTCAGCTGCTCTTGCTGAGCTGCAGTAGCACCGTTGGTGCCGTTCGCAGCAGCTGCCGCACGAGTCTTGTTCTTCAGACGCTCTAGTATTGGCAGTACTTGCTTGTGAATATGAGCTTCGACGCGATCCAGATCGTTCTTGTTATTACTCGTCACCTTCGAGGGATCTTGCTGAAGCAGCGCAATGATGCGCTTCAAGTTCACGAGGAAAGTATTGATACGCTCCTGCTGCTGGTTCGCCGGTTTTTGCTTCACCATGCGCTCGAACTCGCGGTACACGATCACCAGATCATCCCAATACTTTTGCTTCATCTCCTTCAGCCTCTCCACGTACGTCTGATTGCTGTTTCCGGTTGTAGTGGTGGTACTTGCTGCAGCAGTTGTTGCGGTCGTAGCCGAAACCGTAGGAGTCGCAGATGCCGTGGTGGCTGTGGTGCCGTTCGGCGTCTGGTGCTTCAGTGCATTGTCTGCGTGCAACTGCGTCGTATTCTGGACTCGCTGCAACTCTCGCATAGCAGCTTGTTGACTGTGGGCAGCGGCCAGTTGTTCCGGCTTCACTCCACGCTGGAGCGCTGCAGTCTGCGTCGTCGGAACGGTAGGAACCGCTGTCTGCACCGTTGTTGCATTGGGAAGCGACATTGACGCCGATGTAACGCCGGCTTGCGTTGCTGCCATCATGGTTGTCGATGCAACGCCGTTAGTGGTGGCCGCAGTTGACGTCGCTGCTAGAGTGCCTTGCTGCTGCTGAAGCTGGTGCTGCTTTTGCATCAAATACTGCTGTTGCTTACGCTGTAGCTGTTGCTGCTTGCTCTTGTGCAGGTGCTGCAGCCGTGTCCGAGCGAGTTGGTGCTGCTGTTGCAACGTCTGCAGTTGTTGGCGACGCAGGTCAGGGGCGACACCCTGTTGCTGCTGTTGTTGAGTCAGCTGCTGTTGCTGGTTCAAATGTTGCTGGCGGAGCTGCTGCGTCTCTTGGTTCTGCGTGTGCAGCAGCTGCCGTTGCTGTGCCTGGAATTGCACTTGGATTCGCTGGAGCCACTGCTGCGCTTGTTGTTGCGGCGCACTGGGAATGCTCACCGCCGGTGTTGTTCCGGTTGAAGTCGCCGCAGTGCTCGTCACGTTCAAGCCCGCCGTCACGGCCGGGTTCAAACCAGTTGAGGCGCCAATAGCTGCACTGGTCGAAGCTATAACGTTTGTATGGGCCTGAGCTTGCGCTTGGGCTTGAACTTGTGCCTGAGCTTGAGCCTGGGCTTGAGCCTGGGCTTGCGCCTGAGCTTGAGCTTGAGCTTGAGCCTGCACCTGGGCTTGCTGCTGGAAGTTGCTCATGGCTTGACTCACGTTCGTCTGCTGGAACTGCTGCGCGTTCATGGCAGCGCCCATGGCGTTCAGGTTCATGTTCATTCCGGCGTTCATGGCGTTGGCAGCAGCGTTCATAGCGTTGGACGTCACCACACCGTTGGCGTTCGGCATCATGTTGCCCTGCTGGATCTCGCCAGCACTCGGCTTCTTCTTGAGACTCACGATCTTCCGCTGCATCTTCGTCAAGTACGAGGCCTGTAGCCATGCACACAGCACACACACAAGCAGCCACGTCACATCAGCACAGCTGCACCTCCTCCCTCCTCCACACTTCAACAGCACATTGTTCCTACCCGGTCGGGGCTGCTGGACCAGAGCATGAGCTCGAACTTGGCTGCCGATCCCCACACCTTCTGCTTGTCCACTTCGCCCGAGATACGAGCCAGCTCATGATACCTACGCCAGCACAGTACAACACACAAATTCAGTCTCCAGCCGCCTAGTACAGGACGCTGGCCGCCCCGAAATAAGAGGGGAGGGAGGGGGCAGCAGGTGAGCCGTTGCTTGGTGCAGCTCTCCTGATGCCCCCTCGAGCACGTAGGAGCGCGTAGACAGCGCAGGAGGCAGAGGGAGAGACGTACATTTCCGTGATCATCTTCTTGCGCATGTCCTCGGGGATCTCCGAGCGCCACTGGCCCTCCATGTTGCTTCACTTTTCGGTTCCAACCACCCACGTCCTATTTTAGGCGCTTTGCTTCGGCTTGGGAGATGTGAGCGCGAGGCCGCAAAAGTGGAAGTGAGAGCTCGGCGACGCGGGGCGCTTCGGGTGATTCGTGATTGGACAAAATGTTGCATACTAAAGCACTCCTATTGGAGGAAAGTCAATGCGAAACGGATACGACAGTTGAAGAGCATGGGGAAGCACTGTTCTTGCGCTTTCCAACTGTGGATTCGCCGTCGGTCAACTACAACAACGCTACGCTCACTGCTTGGTGCTGGCTAGACCATCCACGAGGCGACGGACGCCATCAGTTTGTGCGTTGTAAGTGGTGATCACGGTCAATAATTGATGAGTTAATACAGTATATTGCAGTACCATCACCGGTATCATACATCGTCTTGAGACGCTGGCAGCGGAGATGACGAGCGCCTCCAGCAACGTGACGAAGTTGGCTCTGCACTTGACTCTATGGCGCCGCTGGTGAGCTGGAATCAGTGCGAGAAGCCTATAATGGCCAGCGCGATCTCTTCGCGCGCCGACCACTCTGTGTGGAGCTCACTGAACGATGGTGAGAACCGCTTGAGCGCGGGTTCAGCTGCAAACGAACGGATCTGAGCAGTCAAGAGAGCCACTCTGCAAGTTCTGAGCGCTTTTCTTAGTCTGATGTGGGCCACCGAGCGGCTTAGCGATGAAGCGTGTCGCTCCAAGCTATAGCGGCGAGACGCCAGTACCTAGCTACCACCCGCAGCTCGTTTAAAGCTGTCACTGCAGCAAAGTTCACTGCATCTGTCATCGACGGATCCTTCAAGCCCGTCCCCACATTTCGACGTCGAGGCTTCTCTCAGGATTTGTCTTCACGACATCGTAAAGCTTTCGTGGGGTGCTTCCACGTTGCAGTCGGATGCAAAGACCATCGCATCGCTGCACCACAGCAGCACCACACCAACAAATGCACAACCCAAGCCGAGAACGTTCAAACTACAGTGATGCCATTTAGACGCTCCTAAATACCGTATCATGCTTCCGCTCTCTCCTCTCCTTCTCCTCGCGGCTGGATCTGGTTGAAGCAGCCAGCTACTGCACGTTGACGGCAGACATGACCTGCGTGATGTCGGCCCACGGCTGCGTGAAGAGCTCGACGTCGAACTTCTTCGAGTTGGCGCAGGTGCCGCTGTTGCACCGGCCTGGCGTGGCGGCCTCGCAGCCACGCACGTGGTAGCGGAAGTGGATGCCGTTGACGATCTGCTGCTCGATGGCCGTCACCTCCGTGAAGCACAGGCGCGACTTGAGCGACTGGTTCTGCCTCTGCTTCTGCAGCGCCTCAGCCAGCAGCCTCTCGGTCGCCGTGTTCCGCGTTGCGGGCATCCACTGGCCCACGAGGTGGTAGGTGGCGGCCTCGCTCACGGTCAGTAGCACCACTAGGACGGTCAGCAGCACGAGCAACAAATTGACTTGGCGCATTGTGGTGGCGGTCGTGATCTTGGATTTGCAGCGCTCGGTGACGGTGTAGCTTGTGCACTGCGGCGCTTGTTCTCGAATGAGACGGTGGAGCATTTGACCGCGTACCGCTTCGCGTTTTTCGATCTTGCATCACGTCGCAGGCTCCTGTTATAATTGATGAATTTATATACAAACCATCCCTTTGTATCATACAAGAATGTTAAACCAAACGACAACATGTAAGCATATCTTACATGGTACGTAAATACATAATGCTGATAATATCTGGTTAGGGAGGATCCTTGGCTTTATAGCATCAGTTTAAAGAGGCCAGTATCTGCGACTCCACACGCAGATGCTTTGCCGATGATGAGGACCGTACAATTTCTTGTGTAAGGGCGCCGCGAAGAGTTTTTACCACGTGGAGGCCAGTCACCGCAGGTGTCGGGGTCACCACTTGGCGAACTGCCGTTTGCAGCATAATATCCTATTGTGTCATTGCAAATGTTAATCGGTAGCGAGGTGGCACTTCCAATTTTCCCACACGCGCTGAGGTCGATACAACCGCTCTATTACCATGACGTTTTGTGTATGGCCCCTCTTGTCGATATTCGGGACGCTCAGGATCTAAAGCTTTGCTTGGAACCGACGGGTTCAGCATCTGAGAAGCAGCGTGTTTCCCTTCCTTTAGCCTCCCGGTCAGGGGTTAGTAGTACTTGCTGAAATAGTACCCCTCGATAATACTACTACCCGATTTGTTGGGGTAGTAGTAATACTACTTCGTATAGTGCGGTATTCAATATGAGTGATACTATTCTATCATCAGCTTAGTACTATAGTACTCTTCAAGTAATACTTTTGAAACCAGCAAACTCGGTTGTCACCTTGCAATTCTACTTTGAGTGGCTCTCAATTACCGGTAGGTCCTCATTTAGGCCTGGGGGAAGATCACCATTTTCGAAACCGCGTCAAAGCACAACAAATGATGCATGGGTTGTGCCATGAAAGGTTGTCAGGAAGGCAATGAGGTTAATCTTTATCTTGTAGAGTGTGAGAGAAAACCATTGGCAGTGACTACGACGTAGTAAGCCTGATAATGAAGTTCATATGAGGTGTTTCTGGCGAGATTATTTTTCAACTTCAGGGGCTCGTTCGCGCGTCAATTAATTTAATATGTAATATACGACAAGCGCTGAAATTTGTTTTTTTTAACGTCAGAGATTTTAAGTAATGTGGGTGTTTTACATGGTGGCTCGAGTAGTACTACTAATGTTACTACTACTACTACCCAATTGTTGGTATCTCTGCTAGTAGTAGTATGCCTCCAATTTCGAAGCCCCGGTAGTTCCGGTAATACCACTACCCAGTTTTTGGCGCTACTATTAACCCCTGCTACCGGTACATGTTGCTTTTGTGCGGCGTCACGGAAGTGGCCTGCAGCGTCTTCGTCTACGGCTGCGAGAAGATTACGATGTCGTAACGTGGTCTGCCAATTCATGAGCCATTTCGCATTTATATCACTTATCGAGATCTGTTTCTCACTAACTGACGCTGATTGGTTGTGGGGATTGGGTTCAAACGAATCCTGCTAATGGGCTCAAACGAATCCTGCTACTGACGCCAGCCTGTGCTCAAGAATCTCACCAGGCTGTCGGTCAGGTTGATGTGAATCTCACTGCATCTCAAGGTGCATCAGGAGTATGAAAGGAATCTGTAGTGAATCTCAAGAGGCGGCTTCACCCAAGATGGCAGCTGGTCGAGCGCCTGTACTTCATGGAGGCCCCGGTGTGAGCCTCATAGCGAGCCGGCCTAGCGAGCTCTACATGTTTTAAGCTGTCAGAATTCAATTTGCTTTCTCATTGAGAAGTTGGTTGCCACAAAGTTAACTTTGACAAAGGCCACGTGTTAGTCAGCTGACGAAGAAGCCGACCGAGGACCGCCCTGCAAGTGGAAGAAGACAAGATCCACGGGATGCCGAGTTTTCGCGTCGACGCCGACGGGGACATCGAGATGGCGGCCCCACCCCCAGTATTCGAAGTCATCAAGGCCCCAGAGCTCATGTCGTGGGACCCGCAGTCGCTGGTGGAGTGGCTTCGGAAGCGCCGCCGCTATCGAGAAGAGATCGTCGAGCGGTGCCGCATCTCACAAGAACCCGTGGATGCAGTGTTGCGCAGTGTGCGAGCTTCGTTGTCACCGAAGCTGCTCAACTACCTCGCGCACTATGTGTTTCGCCGGCCGCGAGACGCCATCACCGACCAAGAGATCCTCGACAAGATCCAGGAGCGGGTCAGCGAAGTGATGAACGGACACATACCAGATATGTACGACTTCTTCAAGACGCACTTGAAGATGGACATGGATGAGCAAGATGTGGAGGCTCGAGTTGTCAAGTACTTTGTCGACTTCGACCAGCTCATTGAAGAGCATGGCTTTACCTCTATGCTGACCGCTGGTGGTCAGGATCGGTCCGACTACCGAGATCGGATGAAGAACCGGTGCAAAGTCATTGTTGAGAATTTGGCACCAGCGGTGCTGAAGACGGAGATCAAGCGATTGGTGTCGCTTCAGCACCGGGAGGCGAAGACGGACGACATTGCTCTGCACCAGTCGGTCCTAGCGCGCGCCAAAGTGCAACAGCGCTATCACATGCTGACACAGGAGGCGAAGACGGAGAGGAAACCGCCAAGCAAGGGAGACCAGGGTAAAAGGACTTCGCGTCCGGACGCCTCGAGGGTCAGCAACAGGCCCCAAGGCACTCCGAGCGCGCCAACAGCAGGACCCAAGCCCGGCAACAACATCGGGGCTGCCTCCCGCCCGCCTCCGCGCGATGGATGCTACTTCTGTAAGGGGCCGCACGTAGTTCGACTATGTCCGACGGCTACAGAAGAACAAAAGATGCAGTGCTACCAGCGGATGAAGGATGCCAAGGTGGCCAAGGTCAAGGCTGCCAGAGCCAGTCGTCTGCCGGGGAATCGCCAGGTGGTGATTAATGGCCTGGTGGAATTGCCGTACCCCCCTGACTCCGGATCCGACGTGAATGTCATACCAGCGAGTGCTCTACGTGATCTAGAAGCTTGTGGTGCGCCGGTGGCTGTGACCAATATGCTGATGCCAGTGTATTTGGAGCGGGTCGGTGGAGATCTACTGGCTTGCAGGACGAGCTGTGATGTGGACGTAATGATGGGCACTGCAGCAGGACCGGTCAACGTGACCAACGTTCGCTGTATCATTGTGAATGACGATGAAGAAGAGTTCTTGCTCGGAAATCCGACGCTGGTCGCCCTCGGCATTGATGTGGGCCGCCAAATGGAACAGTTGGCGATGAGCAGCAGCGGTGTGTATAGCGAGGAGAATGACGGCCTCCCGGACGATCCCAAAACAGGTCAAGATGATGATGCAGAGGTGCAGGAGCTACTCGACCAGTTGGTCGCTAATGCAGGTGATAATGGCTTCTCCCCGGAGCACATTTCTACGCTTAGACGTGTGGTTAGCGACTATCGTGATGTGTGGAGTATCCGTGTGGGAGCAGGAGAGCCCGCACGTGTCGAGCCCTATCGGCTGCAGTTGAAGGAAGGTAGCCAGCCCGTTCGCTGTAAGCCGCGACGCTACTCGCCACTGGCCAGCACTTACACGAGTAACTATGTTAAACAACTCGTTGCAAGTGGCTACATCTACCCGAACAATACCAGTCGCTGGGCAAGTGCTGTCGTTCCAGTTCCAAAGGCGGATGGAGAAGAATTTCGCATCACATGTGACTACCGCCTTATCAACAGCATGACTGTGCCGATTGCAGCAAGCGTGCCGAACCTTGCAGTTGTATCTCAGCGTGTGAAGGGCGCTAAGGCGTTGGGCAAGTTCGAAATGTTTAAAGGCTTTTGGCAGCTCCCTATCCACGAGGACAGTCGGGAGCCATTCAGCTTTCAGACGGACGAGGGCGTTTTTACTCCCACACGAGTTCCCCAATGTGCGGTGGACTCAGCCATGCATTTCGAGTCCACTATGCAGACTGCATTTGCAGATCTAATCAACGACCATTTGCTTGTCTACGCGGATGATGTCGTTTTGTACGCTGGTTCTCATGAGGAGTACTTGGAGGTTTTGCAGCGGTTCTTCGCAAGACTGCGAGAACTCAACCTGAAGCTGAATTTGAAGAAGAACACCATCTACCAAGATGCTGTATCGTGATGTGGAAAGATCATCGATGGACAAGGGGTGACGCATGACCCTGCTCGAGTTGAAGCTCTGACCTCTCTTCCTCTGCCAGAGAATGCTGCGGAGCTGCAGCACTTCCTGTGCGCTGCGAATTGGCTCCGGGATTCTGTGGTTGATTATGACAGAGCGGTGGCTCCATTGCAAGCCAAGTTTGATGATGTCATGAAGGGCCATAGCCGTCAGAAGCGCCATGCCGCTAGTGTGGCGATTTCGTGGAGTGACGATGAGGTCACTGCATACCAGACCTTCTTGCAGCGCCTGGGTAGTTCGGCAAAGCTATCCTTCGCTGATGATGAAGCGATTGTCTGCCTCAGCACTGATGCATCGGATCGTGGCTGGGCAGTGATCCTAACTCAAGTGAGGTGCTGGAAGGATGGGGTCCCGGTTCATGAGCAGAGTCATGAGTTCCTTGTGTGCAAGGGCGGGTCGTTCAAGGGGTCACAGCTACAATGGTCGGTTGTTGAAAAGGAAGCATACCCGGTTGTGTACGCGGTGTCCGAGCTGGACTACTTGCTACAGAGGCCGCTTGGGTTTCGCATCTACACGGATCATGCGAACCTGATCCAAATTTTATGTCCAAGTGCCGAGTTGAAGAAGCACGTGCGCGATAAGCTCCAGCGTTGGGTCATGAAGCTTGCTGGGAGCCGCTACACTATCATGCATGTCAACGGAGAAGATAACCACTGGGCAGATTTGGTTTCGAGGTGGCCAGTGCGGGAAAATGTTGAGACGTTGGTGAAGGTGAAGGCGGTGAGGACCCGCAGCCAACGAGAGCCGAGCCTACTCAGACCATTGCAGGACGAAGCATTTGAGTGGCCTTCGCTCGAGGCGGTTGCCACTTCACAGTCTCACCACAATCGCGCTCGGTCAAGTGGTGCCGAAGAGCGTGACGGACTAGTGTACGTCGATGGGAAACTATGGATCCCGCAGCAAGAGAAAGATCTGCTGCTTCGGATCCTGGTCGTCGTTCACTGTGGAATCCAGGGACACCGTGGCATTGATGCCATGACGACACAGCTCGAGAAGCGTTTTGCCATCACGAGTTTGAGCGCAGTGATATCGCGCTTTGTGAATGGATGCCTCTTGTGTAAACACATCAAAGGCGGCAAGCTCATTCAGCGCCCGTGGTCAGAGACAGAAACCGCCACCAAGCGCAATGAGGTGCTGCACATGGATTATCTCACGATGGGAGAAGCGTACGGCACCACCAAGTACGTTCTGGTATTGAAGGATGAGCTTACGCACTACTGTGAGCTTGTCGCTTGCGACGCTCCAACGAGTGAAGTCGCAGTGGTTGCCATTTTGGACTGGCACAAGCGCTTTGGCCTCCCCGCCAAATGGTCCACTGATAATGGCAGACATTTCCGTAGTGCTGTCATGGCGGAGCTCGCGACCAGACTGCGTGGTCTGCAGAGTTTTGTGCCCGTCTACACGCCTTGAATTAACGGAACTGTGGAGAGGATTAATCGCGACATATTGCAAGTCGTGCGTGCTCTGTTACTCGAGCTGCGACTCGATACACGCAGCTGGGAGTACCTTTTGCCCGTGGTCCAAGCTAATCTGAACCAGACACCGGTGGTGTCGCTTGGAAACAAGTCACCTATGGAGCTATTTACTGGGCTCCCGGCATCGACCCCGCTCGACACCTGCTTGCTACCTGATAGAGGCGAGCCGCTGCAGGAAGTTGACCTGAGCAACGTTGAGGACTTTCTCAATCGGCTGCGTGAGAGCCTTCACGCCATGCACATGGATGTTGTGGATCGCAAAGCGAGACGAAGGCTGTATCAGCAAGCTCACAAAAAGGGGACGACTTGTAACTTCTCTGTCGGCGATTTCGTTCTGTGGAGTCGAATTGACACGAGACTCGGTGAGGGCAAGCTGCTCGTGCGCTGGGTGGACCCATTTCAAGTGGTTGAAGCGAAATCGCACTCATTCATGGTGCGCCATCTGCTGACGCAAGCCCTGCACGAGGTGCACGGGTCGCGACTTAAGTACTACCATGACCCCAGTCTTGAGGTCAATGAAGAGCTCGTCGAGCATGTGGCGAGCCAAGGGCTAGTGCTGGGTGTTGAGAGAATCACCAATCATCGATTCAACAACACGACTCGGCGACATGAGCTACTAGTATCTTGGATCGGGCTGGAATCAATTGAAGACTCCTGGGAGCCGTTGTCTGTCATGCTTGCGGACGTCCCGGTCAAGGTGAAAGATTATGCCAGTCACCAAGATAATACTGATCTGCGACACCTGTGTGGTGTTGAAGTGCAGTAGACGAATTCGTCTACAAGTTTCGTCTACCGAGCGTGGACTTCGTTTTGGTGGGCGGTGTGGGGATTGGGTTCAAACGAATCCTGCTAATGGGCTCAAACGAATCCTGCTACTGACGCCAGCCTGTGCTCAAGAATCTCACCAGGCTGTCGGTCAGGTTGATGTGAATCTCACTGCATCTCAAGGTGCATCAGGAGTATGAAAGGAATCTGTAGTGAATCTCAAGAGGCGGCTTCACCCAAGATGGCAGCTGGTCGAGCGCCTGTACTTCATGGAGGCCCCGGTGTGAGCCTCATAGCGAGCCGGCCTAGCGAGCTCAACATGTTTTAAGCTGTCAGAATTCAATTTGCTTTCTCATTGAGAAGTTGGTTGCGACATTGGTTGAAGGTTTGGTGAATCAATTGATTTCCGAAGCAGATAATATCCCTTCGAGTCCCTTTTAAACAAAAGTATCATTACGGTCATTTCGAGTTTTTTGCTGTGGGCGTTTAAAGACGGGAGATTGGCCAGCTGTCGATAATGTATAATATACATTATCAGATTTCTTGGTGGAGCTGAACTTCCCATGGCCCAGTAGTGAGGGGCCCCAATGCGCGTGCAGTTCACCGAGGAAGAGCTTCGAGAGGCTGTTGAGCTAGTGATGAACGGCGAGGCGGTTGCTGCTGTGGTGGCTTCGTCGACTGTGTCCCTTGCCACGCTGAAGCGGAATGTCAAGTTGGAGCGCGCGGATGAAGTTCGAGAGATCAAGCGACCAGGCCCAAAACCAGTTCTTAGCGTGGATGTAGAGAAGGATCTTGTGGAATGGATTCTAGCGATGCAGCGTGCTACGACCCCTGTCGTCCCGCGGGGATATTAGAGGTGGCAAATTATCTCTATCGGGTCGCGTACGGGAACACACACTCTCAAGATCAACTCACTACGGGGTGGTACCGGCGCTTCTTAGGCCGCCATTCTGAGCTGTGTAACCGTGTAGCTGGGCCCCTCTCTCGTGTGCGACAAGGAGCAGACCAAGCAGCTCTTGCTGACCTATTTTACCGTTGGGTGAAGCCAATGACTGAGCACCGTGCGGGTGCCACTCAAATTTATAATATGGATGAGACGAGTTTCATGACCAAGCATCAATCGACTACAGTTGTTGCCCTCCGAGGTTCTAGCAATGTTCGGGCACGATCGATCGAGGCGACGTTCCACTTGTCTGTTGTGGTTGCGGTTAATGCTTGTGGCGATGCAGCGCCGCCGCTGTATATTCTACCGGGTGAACGAGTAGGGCGAACTACATTGGATGGTCGTCACATTGTCGGCTCGGGCGCCATCACGGCAGAGAAAACATTTATGAACGCAAGATATTCAAGCATTGGATTGAGCATTTTGCTTGGCATGTTCCTACCCCTGTCCGTCGCCCATTAGTACTTGTCTACGACGGATGCTCTTCGCATCGAGGGTTGGAGGTTGCTTTCATCTGTGCTGCAAACAACGTTATTCCGGTGATGCTACCTCCTAATGCCACCCATATCGTTCCACCGCTTGATATCGCTCTCTTCTGTGGATTAAGCGCGATGTGTCCAAGTTCATTCTCCGCGTGGCGCGCGCGTCCCGTACCCAAGAAGTGTCCAAGAAAGAAGCGGTGGCAATCATGCACGACTAAAATTGCTGGTAATGCTGATGCTGCGCGAAACGGGTTCCGAGTGTGCGATCTCTTTCCACCGTCGATCCCTAGTATGCATCGGCAGCTACGCAAAGTGGCCGGGGGGGGGGGGGGGGGGAGATCGCCCCATGCTAACATAAATAGTGGGGAAGAAGAGGGTGCTACCACTGATGGCGTAGCTGCCAGTTGCGACGCGAATGCTGATTCTGCTGCCACTGATGCATATACGCCGGTGGTGAGGCGGAAGCTCGCGAAAGCCCTGCGTCGACCCAGAGAGGGGAATCTTTGCGTATGATATGAGCGAGTAAACGCCGCAATGCAAACCACGACTGGATTCGCGTTAGGCAGGAAGCTAGAGAATCGATATTGGTGCTACCTCCATCCCCTGTCCGTGCGCAAGACTCCAGAAAACGACGGATGCAAGAGATAAGATCGTCAGGAAGCCCGAAATGCTCCTGTCACCTCCTCGAATCCCCCGAAAGAAGACAAAAACAATATCGAAGAAACCAGCGCCGCAGAAGACAGCAGAATTAAAGAAGGCGACACCCCGGGTGGTCATCCTGGAAGAAGTCCTGGTTTCAAGCCAATCTCTCCGGGACACTTGCTTTCACTATGTCTCTATTTGTGTAGTGCACGTTAGAGAGGATCAGACAGGCACATGAACTGATTTCTCAGATTGTACCTTCAGCCGTGTTTGACAACCCATTTCTGTGTCAATATCGCAGTTTTACTATCGGAAAGGCTACTGAAAAATCGCACAGACTGTGACCGTTTCAATGGGCGGGGGGGGGGGGGGGGGGTCAGAATTAGTTTTTTCGTGGTGATTTTTTTGAGCGAAATGACCACCATATTTTTTAGCACCAGCGGACATACCATTTCTAGAAATGGTTCACCTGTTTGGCTGAACCATTTCCAAAATGACCAACCATGTCTTAAATGGTTGACCATTTTTGCTGCACCAACTTGACCTTCACTCTTTTTAACTTGAATAATATATACTTGCCTACACTTCAACTTAAAGGCGGCTCGCACGTGTCCTCGCAGACACTCGCGGTCATCGAGATGGCAGGCGGAGGCCACGTGGTGGTTCTTGCTGGTGCATACGCGCAGCACACGCATTGCCCCCCCCCCCCCCCGCCAGGGCGCCGAGCTGTGTGCTCCCGCGCCGTCACAACGAGCTTTAACGATAGGCGTGCGTGCTGCACGGTGCGTGTTCAAGCCGCAACGCCCGGCTTGTGCCTCGGCTCGCGTTAGGCATGCAGGTGAGCTTCCACGACACCCGCATGCCGTGCTGCCTATAGCGAGACTGTAATCGGCTGCAGCTTGCTGCCTGCGCCGCAATCCAGGCGCGAGCAGCAAGCTGCAGCCATCTAGCCTGTTTGCACTCCACTAAGAATGACCGGTCATTTCATATCTGATCGGGTGATATTCTGAAAAATGAATAGTTATTTCGGGTGCGCTCAAGTGATGATATTTTTCGCACCATTTCTCAATCCTGACCCCCCCCCCCTCTAATGGCGCCCCTTTCGCCACGCCCAGCCCATTTTGTCAGGCAATATGCCCATTTGAGCTTTAGTGGCCGAAATCGGCTCACGAATTGCCAGACCACGTTAATCAGATTTGGCACACTGGCGGTCGGTGCACGGACCGAGGCCGCTCGCATCCTTCACGGTGCATCCAGCTACTTGGTACTTTTAGTTGGTGCCAGCCACAATCTACGTCCACAATCCTTCCTCGGCGATGAGGCAGATGGCCGTGGTCACGTCCGGCGCATAGTAGCTCGCGTTCCTTGCGGCCTGGGTTAGCCTTCTTCCACGTACCGCACAACAGAAGTCATAATGCGCAGATATCTCATTACTACTACAGTAGTCACCGCAATTAGTGTGTGCTCAAAATTAGCGTCATACGCGAATTAGTGTCTGTGATTTTGTGACACTAATACCTATGAAGAAGAAATCCGCGGATTCAAAATTAGTGTGGGAGGGTCTGGGAATATGGCGCATCGGGACAGACCCGACCCTCCTTATCTGTTCGAGCACGCCTTCTACCCCCGAGTAGACTGATTCCGACAAAAAACGGCGTCAAATGTGCCAAGAAGGGAATGATCAGGAATGGGCTCTCACTTGAGCCAAAGCAGCTTTCCCTCATCTCAAGGATACTATGCAAAAGTACCCGGATGATAAGTTTGCTGTAGCTGGATCGATTAATAGTGATGGTAGTGGCGACATTTTGGTGCGGACTCTAGACCCCTGCCGCGCGAATCGCCCCGCGAGAGCCCCGCTTTCCACGCACGACACACTTCCGCAAATGCCGAGCTCCACGCCGCCCTCCAAGACCAGCGTCTCCTTCGAGAGGACTCAAGCAAAGACCCGCGTCGTACGCGCGTTCCAATAAGTCAATGACTGGAGAGCCGCCAACGACGTCAACCATACTGCTCGCCGAGCCGTATTCGCTGCCGGCGCGGAACCCAAGCAGCCCGGCGGCTTACGTCTTTTTTCCGTCAAAAGGACGGTGGAAGTCGTGAGCAAGCTCGAGGAGCTGATCGACGAGGACTTCCGCATGATACTGGAGCAGCTGCGCGACCGTCTCCACTCCGACCTTGGCGTCGATGTGAGCGTGGCGTCAGTGCATCGCGCGCTCCAGGGCATGCTGTACTCGACGAAACGCCTGCGCATCGAGAAGGAGATGATGAAACCAAGTGCCAACAAGGAGAGGCGCAAGACCTTCGTCGCAGAGCTGAACAAGCCCATAAAGAAGGGTAACATGGTGGTGTTTCAAGACGAGGCTAACTTTAATTTATATTTATCTATAAATGAAGGTTGATCTCGCATTGGAGAGCGCGCTGTAGTCTAGCTGCCGCCGTCAAAGGCAGCAATATGCACCGCCAAGGCGGCGTCTCAAGCGGACCACACGAGGGCTCCGTCAAGAAGCAGGAGAATACGCGTTTCATGGCGGGTCTTTTCGTCGCTGCGCTCCGATCGGAGGAGTACGAGGAGCTACAGCCAGCCAAGGTAGTGATCGTTACCGACGACGCGCCTTCGCACAGCGAGGTGGAGAGGCTGGCGCTCGTGTACCTGGCCGCGGATGGCATCGTGAACCTGAACGAGTTCGTCGTCCTGCGCCAAGGCCCCTACAGTCCGATGCTGAACCCCATTGAGGGGTGCTGGAACTCGCTTAAGGCCAAGATGCGTCGATTCATGGCCGAGAAAAAGCAAGCGGTTTTGGCGCGTGGCGAATACGCCACGTTCACAGAGCATCGCATGCAGTTGATGAAGGAGGCAGTGGAGTTTGACAAGAAGGTGATTACTGCGCGACTTGTGTGGCGTTATGAGAGACACTGCCTGCGTTATGGCTTCGTAGCCGAGAAGGGAGACGACATGCAGCTGGGCGCGTAGTCTAGCATTGCAGTTTGCCTGAAAAGTGTACCCATCCATTTTGCAAAACATGAAAAATGCATAATTTTGTTCACGTGAAGTGACCCGGTTTGCAGCTTGGTTTGTAAAACTTGCAAGTAGGGTGGGAAATGGTGTAGTCAAGATTTCATGTGACCCCTATTGGGATGTACGTGTATAGAGTGAACCTAAATCAGTGAAGGTGTCTCTAATTCTGCCATTCTAAATTAGTATCAGTTCCAAAATAGCGACACTCACACTAATTTCCGTGAAGACAACCAAACATGAATGAGAGTCGGTGACACTAATTTCGGTGACTACTGTAGTAGTAGGTTGTAGTGTTAACTTTGCACCTCGAATTGACTAATCACTACAGTGGTTACAGCAATTATGTAAGTACATTTTCTGCGGCCTCACACAAAATAGTCTAGCGGGACTTCACATAGACTAATTATGAGCACATACTATTTTTGAATGCTCAAATTTAATCTAAGCACGACTAATAGGTTGGCTATATTTCTGGTGCTCTGCATCTAGACAAGTGCTTGAGTGATTCATCACGACGATGCTAACCAGCTCATTCGATTCCTCGCTGTCGTTGATTCCGCTAAGCTGTCGTCTTTTGTCAAAAATGTTCGAGGGGGCATTCCAAAAAATATCAATTTAAAAAAAATCCGCCGCGCTGACCGCCAGTTTCCGGTCGCACTCGTCCATCATTCGGTCCCAGTCCGACAGCAGCTCCAGCTTGCTCTGATACGTCTGTGGTCTGTCGGGAGCAACAGCCGAGCTGGTAAAGAAAGAAATCGAAATCGAAACTGAGAATGGGTACTGCTTGGTATATAAATAAATAAAATGGGGGTAGATATAACAATTCGGCATAACGGCCTACTCATTTGACGTCCAATTCTTAAGAAAGAAAGACATCCATTACGCACGTGTACCAAGTAATCATCGCACGCAGGCACTCGAACTGAGGTCGTGGAAAGGGAGCGGCCGAGACCAAACCGCTTCGCCAAGACGAGACCACTTTATGCAGACTAATTCTGAGCATTTTTGCTAAGACTAATTATGAATTCGTTGTTTCCTGGATCACATGAATCAGCCTGGTATCACCAAGCATGAGTGGCATTTAGCTCGACGCATGTGCGCTAATAACCCCGCCTCTCGTCCGGATATCCAGACTAACTTTGAACGCAGACTAATTTTGAAGCCAGACTAATTACTGTAAGCACTGTAGTTAGTGACATTATAAATAAAACGCTACTTTTTACCGTTAACGAAAGACTATAGCTCCCAACTCTGCAAAACCAACCAACCAGTCATCTACACCAAACTCGCGACAAACACTGCTTCATTTTCGAGTTTGGCGCCAAGCCACCACCTCAGCCTCCGACGCCTAACGCCGCACACGCTCTGTCAACATGCCTCGCACGGGAAGAACGCGAACGGCTAAAAATGGCTCCAAACCCAAGACGTACAAGCGAGTGGCGACATCCTATCGCTTCAAGCTGAGTGTACTGAGATTTCTCGATGGCCACAGCATGGAGAAAATGATAGTGCGTTTCTACACAGGGTTAGTTCGCGCCCACGTGCGCTTCAAAAGCGTATGCGCTACTCATGGAAGGCTTCTAGAGAGCTCACTGAGGCTAAGTGCGCAGCTGGACTCATTGTCATAGGTCCTGTGGCATCGGTGCAACCCTGCCCCCAGCGGCTGAGGAGCAGCCCGTGAGGCGGGTTAATGATCTACGCGCACATGGCGTGCTTGTGACGGGGTTGATGTTGAAGCTTCAAGCTCGTGATCTTTACACAGCCACTGGACTCCCTCGTGGGGGCTTCATAGCGTCATGGTCGTAGGGGAAGCATTTCCGACGACGCCACAGGATACAAGCGAGAAGTTGGACGAGTTCAGCCGTCAAGTTCAAGCAAAGATGGAGGAACTTAACATTACAAAGGTCTACAATGCGGATCAAACGGTAAGTAATGTCCTTGCGTGACTTGATTCCAGATTACTAACGGTGTGGTTTGAAGGTGTATAGGTTCGACATCAACTGTTAACGGACGGGGTGCGAAGAACGTGCGAGTGAAGTGCGCAGGGAAGTCGAAAAAACGAGCGACGACAATGCTTCTCATGACAGTGACGGCAACAAGACTGAGCCCTTCCTCGTCTCTAAGACACGTTCATCCAAAGTTGCCGTGACGACGAGATCGAACGTCGTGTTTCGTCACTGACTCGGTCGACAGCTCTGGGACGACCTGCAGAATTTGGAGGTAGGTGTCCAAATCTACTGTAACAGAGCTGGGTGGTGGAACACCGAGTTGTCGATCGAATTTCTCTGCTACCATTTTGGTCGTCACGAGAATATGCATGAGCCAGTCCTACTATTGTGGGACGACTTTTCGGGGCATTGGCGCTTGATTTGTACTAGACTTCTCAATGTAGAGATAATGAGGGTCCCTCGAGGCGATATGTACGTGTGTCAACCGGCGGACGAATCACCCACTTAAAGAGCACCTACGCCAACAATGGATCCAGTATCTTTTAGTCCAAGTTCGCGCTGCAAACGGCGGAGCACCGTTCCAGATGGCTTCCCCCTCAAGGTCAGACGTCATTCAGTGGATCAAGAATGCGTGGGCATCATGCTTTACTACTACGATTATCGGTGACTTTAAGAACGCCATGCTGGTGTAAACGAATCTACGGGAAGCGGAGGATCAACCATCAAGCGAGCCAAATTGAGGGGAGCTTATCCGCGTTCTCATGTTGCACATGTTCATTATGGAACCCTGTCCACAGTATCTTTGAGGACTATCCGGTAGTGGTCGAGAAGTTCGTGGCTGTCCGTTCACGGAGTCGTAATGTGCAATCAACATGGAATACGCCGCATCCCGGACATCAAGTTGCTCCGAAGCGTACAAGTCTACCTGCCAAGTCGTTTCGAAGTAAAGGGTAGATGTTTCCAGATTTCAGCTTGACTGTGTGTTGGCTGGCTGTGACGTTGCCTTGTCACAGCAGAGGAGTTTAGGTTGAGCCAATCGGTTGAATCGACAGCGAACACTTATAATTCAACCTCAACCTAACTCACCAAATATTTTCTCATTTTCCAACCAGCCACGTGTTGCTAGCATCTTCCGTCGTGGAGGAACTCATTACGGCGGAAACCCTCCAAACGCATCACCAGGTTACTAGAAGAGGCGTTTTGATCCACCACAAAATGAAAACACATAGACAAATGCATGTATCTATGATTCCGACTTTTGGTACGTGCTTTCTTGTAAAGGTTCGGGTAAAATAATACAGCCGGTCAAAATCACGTAGCCAAAACACGTATCAAGAGTGAGGCAGCATGCCTGGGTGAAAAATATCGAGGATGACGTGCAGTTATGCCTTCGTGTCACCTCATATTTTTTAAACCGCCGAAAACGTTCTTGCACCCGGCGAATATAGACAGATCTCGTCGAGATTAAGCCAATCACGGCTCAAGTTTTACATAAAATATTAAACTCAACAGAGCTAATCGAACATTCGGTTTCTACAATAAAAAAAACATCATTTGTCAAGGTCGGACTTATTAAATTGAAGTATGCCGTGATTGTGTTTTCCTAGTACCTGCTTGTGGATTACAAAACCCGGCAATCATACCATTTGACGGAAGCAAAAACCAGACATGTTAGTGCCCGAACATACTTGTTGACAGTTGGTAACCCGACGATGCTACCGCCACCGTCGCGTGTGTCCGTGTTCGGTACCTCGGTCGTGGTGCACGACCCGTTCACCAAGCGCTCACGGACGGTACGTGGAGAAGGACTGCTGAAGAAGGTGGTTTTGTCGAGGCACATGCTGGTATTCCTCCGCATTTTATGGTGATTCTTGAGTTTCCATCAGACGAAGCGCGCTACCGTGGCAAAATGGGTAATCCTATTTTGGAATGGGGCAGCACGCGTCCAAGAGCACTTGGTTACCTTCAAGTTTACATCAGGTGATCATCAAATATGTATTGAGTTAGAGTTCATCGTCCGAGTCACGCTCATATTCGTCGTCCGTCGTCACGTATACTCAGGTGTCGTCTGACCCTGGCGTGTTCCGGCTCGGATTGATATTTTATGCCGTCGCATGACGCGGCGTCGCCATGAATGAGAAGCCTTAAAGGCCTTCGGGGTCAGACCTTCGTCAGCAGCCTCTGTATCGTATTATTTAGCGAGGAAACATGGCAGCCTTCTTTGCGCATCGAGCTTACCCAGAGTCCGATGTCGTTCTCGGCATCGCTGGAGAGGACAGTTCCCTGGCCACTGCTGCGTGCGTTTTGTAGATGACCCTTGCCGGTACTACAAACGGATAGAATGTGGGCTTCCTGCTTTTTCCACATCGAGATCTGCATCAATTTGCGGGTCTTGTCCGTCAAGTTTTCAATGGCTTCATTTACAGTATGGCCTGCAGCTACAAACTCGAGCACACGAAGCTTGTGGTTATATTCGACGGTAATGCAAACGTACCGCTTTGACTTCTTGCCGGTTCGGGAGGTGTGAGGTCTCCCATGGCGCTTTCAGAAATGCTTCTCAGTGGCCCACAACCCCTGAAGGTAGCTGACAGAGGCGGTATTTTAGTTGCTATGGTCTGTTGAAAATAGAGCTTTGTCATTTGTCAAAACAATAATTCGCTTAGGATAAAACTTCGCTTAGGATAGGGGCGATACGGTATGGGGAGCGTACACATATCCGCCATCTCTGTTTCGATCTTGTGCTTCTTCGGGATGCACCGTCTGATAAAGTACTGCACGACAAGAGCGCGCTTGGGCTTGACAGTGACAGACGTGGGCTGATATGTTACCTAGCACGACCATTCGCACCATCTAGGCTAGCGATTGAGTACTACTCTGAGGCGACCGGGTACACACCAAGCTCCAATCAGTATCCGCTATACGTTTTCTGTCTAGTCACCACACCGGTGCTGTTTAACCATGCTTTCTCTTCGAAGGTTTGGTGTCGGGCGGTCGAGTACAAAGCCGCTGACGGGTTGGCCCATCGACGGCTTTGAAACCCTAGGACGGTAACTTTTGAGTGGAAGTTCCACTCCGCGTAGCGTTGCGCAGCAGGCGTCTGCCTGTCTGCCAACGAAAAGGAAGACGGCACGAAAACCTTTTCAAAGGGTTATATTGATATATATAGCAAGTACAAGAGGACATCACAGATGGTTGGATAGTACTGGGCATAGAGGTCCCTGCCAATCATAGTACAATAAAGAAAAGAGGCAGACGAGTGAGGCGCCCAAGGACGCAGTCCTCACTTCCTCTTTTGCATCAGACCCCGAGCACGAGTCTAGAGCATAAGCAATTAGTTTACATGATAAAAGAGTAATACATTGTTGTGACTTACAACTACTAAATCATTCATTTCAACATTTCAAGTATGAGCGCCAATGGAGTCAATGGAAAACTCGCAGCGCTGAAGTTCAGCGGAAAGCAAGGGGATTTTGGAGGTTGGAAAGAACGCATTATCGTCCACCTGCGAGCTCTAAGCCAACCGACTGAAGACCATGGTCTGCTACGAAGCATCGCTGCAAGATTTGTCGTCGGTAGGCAAGCCGACCGAAACGTCCATCGACAAAGAGAGGGCTGGGTACGATTTGCAGCTGGTCTTTGTGGCTCGGCAAAAAGGCGTACATCAAGGATTTGCTGAGCCTGACAATGCCGCCGGAATACAAGATGGACAAGAAAGTGCACGAGCCCGTGCATGTCATCTGGCGCGATATTGAGAAGCGCTTCGGCCTTAACACTGTGGCGGGATCAAGCGCTCCGAGGCAGCAGCCAACGACGACTTCAAGAGTGTGAGCCAGCTCTTTGCGCGCCTCAAGGCGCTGAAAGACGAGGCTAACCGCAACAGTGGTGATGCGCTTCAGACGGAAGTAATATCGTCGAACTTAATGATGCTCAAGATCTTGGGTGTGCTGCCAAACCACCTGTGGGGTCAAGTAATCACCCGACGCCGGGGGAGTTTACGCATGATTGGGTGGAGGCCAAGCTGTGCGCCATCTTTGGCAGCAAAAGCAGGGCGGAAATTATGGCGCTAGACCGTGGATGCCGGTTAACCACGTACAAGCCATTGCAGGCGCCGCTAAACCGAAGAAGTTAGCCCTCGGCAAAAGAAAGGCGACAGCTCAGCCGTGGTCTAGCCCTGACAATCTGGGCGTCATGAAATGCCACTACTGTGCGTGCCCGCACAACGACATGAGCAACACTGGTCCGCAAAAAAAGATTTGCCGTCTGAAGATGCGCGAAGAAAGAACTGCGGGTGTATACCGCCGTGACATCTGGTCACGCCCGAGCTGGACGGCACGCAAAGAGGCCTACGACCCGACACCCAAGATGAAAGGCAAGGGGGAGGGCAAGGCTCCGGCTCGTCGTGAGAAACCACTAGAGGAGTGTCTGCCGGACAAGGTGGCGGTAGACGCGTGCGAGGTAGTGCTAGAGACGCTAGCGAGCCCTATTGGCTACATGAGCCCACCACCGAGCAATGTGCAACTTCCGTTGACTCCGGGAAAGGGTACCACGCTTTTCGACGACGAAGATGAGCTGATGGATTCGGTAGTCAATGCTATCGGTGTTGACGCCAAGAAAACGGTCGCGGCGACCGAAGAACAGCCAGACGGCGATATTGTCATGGATGCGGCGCCGCCGGAAGACATCAATCAATTTATTGCTGATACGGCCAAGCAGTTCACCGGCATGATGAAAGAGCTTAAGGACAAGGTTCGTATGTTGTATCCGTTCCTTTTGGATAGTGAGGATGGCCTAATCACAGATTCTTGGGTGCTTGACTCAGGGTGCGGTCACGGCTTAACTAGCGAGCCAGCACGCTTTGTAGAGAAGGAGTCCAATACACAGTAAATGTTTACTTTCGCACCGGACTCTAGCCACTCTAATACACACATTGGTACAATCAAATGATATTTACGTGGGCCGCAAGACATTAGGCGGTTTTTATTCGAAAATATAGCGCTGGTATCACGCGCTACTTTGAATATTCTGAGCGAGTTCTCGCTCAGGCGCTGTGGGTACCAAATTATTGACTCACTAAGCGGAGACTTGAAGTTTGTCTTTTATGAAGGTGAACTTGTGTTTGTAGCAAAAGCTCTGTATTAAATGCATGCCTCGCTCACTTAATCACACAGTTCGTCATACCCGGCACGCAATTTTTGAAAAGTACACAGTAAACGAAGCTAAGGGCGACGGAGAGGAAGCCGCGCGCGACGAAGAAGAATCTGACGGCGCCACCTAGGTAACCAGGAAGTGAGTGGTAATAGTGCGCTGGGCTTCTGTTAGTGTGGGTGCAATCAATGTATTCGGTGCAATCAATGTATGGTGAGCTAGTGCAGGTACTATTAAATATTAATAAATTATATTGATTTCACACCCTTGGCCATTGTTTCTATCCCTACATGTACGGTCTTTGAAAAAGGCCACCCATATTCCCTGTCTAAACATACATCATGGTATATTATAAAACATGCGAGGATCTTAGATGCTGTACCTACAACATAGAATAGGATTTACAGAGACCTCCTATGTAGCATTTTGCAGAAAACGTGCCCATACTTACACGACACTATAGTAAAACTAAGTGCACATTGTCTTTAACATGCAGTATCGTACAACATGATAAGCAATTTGGAAAATGCCGTTTTATTTAGCTTGGGCGCTGGGGAGGGTGGTAAAACAGTATAAATGTATCGTATGTGAATGTCCAAAATACTATTAGGAGAAATCGAATACAGGACTGAACATTTTCAGCTCTATCATGAAAAGAGCGCAAAAACCATCTCTAAATATACGTCGGTTTCTTTCGTATTTAACCCTTTCGCAGTAGAAGGGCACATTTGTCGCCCTTTTAGGGCGGTTGCAAAACAGGGTGTGAAAGCACCGCCTACAAGGGCGCATCCTGTGCCCTATTGCACAAGTTCAACCGTGAATGCGCCATCTTTTATGACAAATCATAAACAGTATAATCATCAAGCCATACAAATATTAAGTAGGATGCAGGTGGTCGTGTGCATCTGCAACTCACTGCAGGTACTATGTTACAAGAGCCATGCAAAACGAGTACCGTGATTTTCTTAAAGAGCGAATCCAGTGCCCTTTTAGAAGCAAATTACTTTGGCTTGTATATTATACTTCAGGCAAGAGGCTCGCGAAGGGTTAACTACTGTGGCGTCCGTCAAATGACAGGCTATAATCGGGTAAATAAAGAACCAAAACCGAACCGGTTTGCTCAGACACGCTAAAATCCGAACGAATGGTGGAGAGAATAAATAAATTATCCAAAAATATGTATAAGTTTAAAATACACAGACATCTCTCTGCTAAATTTGTAGGCTGCATACATGTATTTGCCTCGAAGATGGCACGGCTCATTCGCCTTTTCACCCTTTCGCCAATGTCTGATGGCGAGCCGTTCAGATCCGCCTGCGTGGAGCACCTTTGCGCGCAAAACCGCTACATGACCGACCAAGCCAGCCGCGATCTCCGTGGGCGAATAGTTTGAGAGCTTCCTGAATCAGTCAGCCCGTGGTCGATTCTAGACCAAAGTCCAGCGAATCGAATTACCCTGCCGGGTCTGGATACATTTCTAAACCGGCAGGTAATTCGATCTCACGGTGACGATCAAGGTCAAGCAAGAGCCCGCTGGCGTATCTGCAACTGGACACAGCCAAAAGCTACAGCTGACAGCGACACTGCTGTTGTCGCCACAACCCGCAACAACCCAACGGCAGCATCGACAGCTTCTCCTCCACCGCCGCCTGTCACGACCTCTACCACACAGCGTAGTATCCCACCGGCACGAAGTCACCGGACGGGCAACGGCGTCTCTAGACCCAGGGTACTTCTGGTAAACGCTGCGGCAGCGTAACCTTATACAGCGCTGCTCGGGCAGCGAATTGATGAGGGGGTCTACAGATTCGTGTGCAATCGGAGCCCACGCGGGAATCGGCAGCCAAGTTCAGTCGCGAAGAAGTTGCAGCGATGCAGACCGAGATGCGCAACCAACGTCGTGTGAGACGTATACAGATAAGTTTGAGCTATACTTTGCTCGTTTCTTTTATTATACACACTTTGTCTCAAGTGCAACAGGAAAAAGTAACGGTGACTCTCGCGATGCAGTTGCAAGGCTTCCACGCCAGAAAGGTTTTCATGTACTTCACACTGGTTAGCTACATAAACCAAACTAAACGGCTACAACCCCAACTACCAAATGCATACACTTCTAGGCTTCAAAATACCTAGACGGACCGTAAGCGATACCCGCATCGACTCATTTTCGTGCAATTATTAGAATACCGCGAATGCACAAGAAGGAACACATTTTACTAAATGAAAGGTATTATTAAATGCAATAACCTACTAAGGATTCAAAGCCAACCCATGCGTGAGTGTCGTGTATATAACCGTAAAAAACATCGATATAGTACGCACCGTTCTCTGCTGCACACGTCCTCATCGCTTACGAGCACTCGCGTTGGTCACCTGCTCTACCTGGTTCATCACTACAGTCGTAACCCTGCTTACCTGCCGCTTCCTCGCCTGTAGATGTTCCGCCTGCCCGCCCTTCCGACCGTGTGCTCCCACGTAGAATGTAGAAGTGAGGCACAATACCAGACCACTGGAAGCCGCGGGCCATGACAGCCAGTTCCTCACGACTGGCTGTCATTGCTCCAGGGATTGTTTAACCGCAAATCAGCGTAATCTACGCAATCTACTGTTTTTTTGTGTCCTTGACCTACGGTTGATCTGATCAACCTTTGACCACAAACGAGCATTATCGTTGCAGTGCAGCAAACCAGTCAATACGATGTTACGTCGTAATCTGCGTTGTAACCCGTGCTTAAGAAAAAGACGCTCATACCGGCCGTCGTATTTTCGTTTTATCAGCATTGCTTTCGTGTTCAGTCGTCATGTGAAAGTACGATGCTCCAAAAAGCAGCCAGCTTTTGCAGACACCGCCAAGTCTTCACCATGCGCCCGGTAGGCTAACTATACATCCGACCATAACAGCAGTCAGTGAGCAAGGTCTGCATTATCTGGATGGCGTTAGGATGAACACACCTTGTAAACACGTCTCCATAACCGTCGTCGAATTTCCTGCAGCACGCATTCTCTACACTGGGTCTCCGCACCGAGGGCGTTAGGATCAATGTACCTTATCTTCCAGCTTTATTTCAGATTTGACGAAAACGGATCCCGGTTTGACGATTGCAGCCAGAACGTGAAGATTTAATTCGTGGTTCTCCTCGTCCCGGTACAGAAATCGCAAATCCTTAATGAGCGCGTTCTGACCGCTCGGACCCAGACTGGGATTTTGCCTTGCTCGATTTGTAGGAATTCCGCGCTGTCCGAATTTGAAGCCATTCGGATCTGCTCAAATTACAGGTCTGAATCACTGGACGCCTTCCACAATAGCGTAGACGCCCGCATAAATATATTGAAGACAACTTATATTTACTCAGACAAAAAAACCGTCTGAGCGAACGAATGGTCGCTTCACCCTGGCATTGTGCAACTGCATAAATATTGACTAGATTTAAGTATAGATCACCCTATTATAGCGACTGAACCCCATATCAGGACGAACCTTTCACATATAGCGACCTCTACACAATTTATATTTAGACATGAACTTAGAGAAACACTTTAAGCCGCATTTAACCTATTTTTGGAAGGCGTCCACTGTGACATCGTCGTCACGAACGAAGCGCGCCACATACTCTTTAACCTTTCCCCTGAAAACTTTAGGCCTCTTATCGGGATCGATAAATACAACAAATGTGAATCAGGTAGCGAAAAGAGCACAGTAAACGACTTGCATGATGACGTAGATCCAAATAAATGTACTGGTATCTGCAAAATGAGGAATGCCGCTGCAAAGTCGATGATAATTATTTGTGATGGCCAAAGTTCCAGCGAAATATTCAGGCGCCATCTTCTCTCTCAACATCAATCGCTCTACATCTATGGACTAACTACTATCTGACATATAGTGCGGCGACTTATTCTTTGAAGCTGACTTCTATGTAAGTTTACATATAAAAAATCTCTCGTAATTCTGCATATTTCAATATATCTTGGGTTGATTCGTACATTGTGAGATGGATTTCGTAATGAAATCTAATATATTATGCTCCGATAGTTTGAAAACATATTCTTTTAGTATTCTGAGAATAAAAAGATTTTAGTTAACTCTAAATATAAGTTTACATATAAAAAATCTCTCGTAATTCTGCATATTTCAATATATCTTGGGTTGATTCGTACATTGTGAGATGGATTTCGTAATGAAATCTAATATATTATGCTCCGATAGTTTGAAAACATATTCTTTTAGTATTCTGAGAATAAAAAGATTTTAGTTAACTCTAAATATATATGTAGACTAGATAGATCTCTACCGGGGCGTCTTGGTACACTGCTGCCAAAATAAAGTGTCCCAATTCAATGTCTGCCGACATCTTCGCAAAGATCTGAACACTTTGCCTGAGCTGTGCAAGACAAATGAAAGAATACAGAAGATACCCCCTTACACTAAAGTCAGAAGCGTTCAGACTTTTCCGACTGTCAGGGTAAATTCCATTTGCTAAAACCAACCACTGACCGCCAATCCATTTGATATGCCTCTGGTATACCTGAGGGCATTCTCAAATATGGGACCGCAGCACATCCCGCTCCACCACACCAACCGCTTCCGCCTTCAAGTAGCGGAGACATTCGTTGGGCGCCCACACTGGAATTCTGTGCGGGCCCTCGCTCGCAACCGCGGCCTCTCACCGTCGGGCTTGACCGGTATTCGTGGGCCGCAAGGCCCGCAGGGCCCGCCCGCAAAAAATGGTTTGTTTTTAGTTGGGAAGAGACGCCATGGGCAAGAAGAGCCCCGCGCAGACTGCTGTAGCTGAAGCTATAGCGCTGCGCCAATTTCCACCGTCTTTGGTGTACCCTGAGATGGGCCCAGGTACATTGCTATAGGAATGGTTCGCTTACCCTACACTGACGTGGGCTCCAGAGTGTCGAGAGCCCAATAGAAAGCCCCAATGTGTTGCCAATGGGTGGTTTTGTGCTCCTAGAGTAAAAACATACAAGCAACGCATAGTCGAAGACGTTGAGCACCGAACGGTATTGTACTATGTACACTATCAGTGCACTGGTGCAAGTAGGAAGTCATTTTCGACTATAAGTGACTCGTACCTCGCTTCCTCTAAACTATTGGTGCTTAACTTTCCGTATTTGCTCACTTAAAAGACAGGAATCTCTTCCGACATGTTTGATATTGTATATGATGGTATGCTGTCCACCAAAGGAATAGCAGGTGCTGCTGCCAACATTGTACGGCGGCGCCAAAAGCGGTACTACCGTATTTTAGCCCGTGCTGGAGCAAAGGTGGAAGAACTTCGCCTCCTTGATGCAGATTATGCGCCCCCACTTCCCCCTACTGAAGCACAGTATATGCCTAACCATGTCTGTCTGGATTCAGAGGTACTGAAGGAGCTATGGCTATCCCACACTAATATTCTGAGTCGTTTGTGTGCGGCACAGATGACAGATACAAAGTGCGAGCGCGTTTTTAGGATGGATTATTCGCAGAAATTCTGCAGTAAGCTGAAGGTACACGCTGCGGATGGAAGCAAAGAGCAGTCTGCTAGCATTCGCATGCTGCTGCTGGTTCAAACGAGGTAGGTCAAATATTAGGCGGAAAACTAACTCAATCCGAAAACCCTGCAGAGACAGAAGCTCTTCTACAGAGCTTGGTACCAAAAATGAGTAGTCCATCCGATGGACCTGGATTTGTGTTTGCGACAATGCCAATAGCAATCGAAATCTCATTGAGAGAGTATTCGGGGAGGCAGTGAAGATCAAACAAGACCCTTTTCATGTTATAAGTAGGTTTACCTGTTCACTCCAAGTTGCGTAAGCTCCTTGATCGCGTTCTTTCGATTGAAGTAGGATTGCGCATATTGGACATCTTCATTTTACAGGTTTGTAATATGCTGCCACTTTTTGAAGTCCCTTGCGAGGATCTAATTGTTTATCGATAGCACGATTTGAATGTTGGAGCGCAACACCGCCGCAACCCTAAATTTCACGGCACAGACTACAGGACTGTGTGCCAATGTGCAGTGATGTGCAGCGGGCTTTTGCCAGAGTCGCCTCAAATTGAGTACATGAGAAAACTCATGGCAATGAAGTCTCCAGTACTTGCATCAAGCGCAGCGTACCGAACTGGAGCGGCGCAATTGACAGAGCATCGCCCATGGGAAGTTTATTTGAGATGGTTCACCTTCACACGATTGAGGCGGAAACGAATTTGCTCTCGAGGCGCGAGGTGGAAGCCAATTTGCTCTCGAGACGCGAGCCCGCGGAAGATATTCGTTTGCTTCTCAGTAACGCCTATGTCAAGCATCAGCGTCTAAGTCGCGACAACTTTGTACGGCATCTTCACCTGGAACGAGAGTATGAAGCCGTCAGAGATTTTTCGGCTTGCGAGTTTTCTCTCCTCAAGCAGCTCCGCGCCGATCAACTTGCGGTTAAGATGGATTGGTCTCAGGACGCAGCCGTGGCGACGATTCTGTATAACTGCGCAGTCGAAAGACTAGATAACCGTGCGCTTAACGTGCGTAAGCGTGGGTTTGATACAATTGCCAAGCTCATACCTGGTATAGATGAGCAGCTGAAGCGTACACCGCACGCAGCTGGGCAACGCATCGTGATGCTTATTGTCAAGGCCATCAATGACGAATTAATAACACCTGATGAAGATGCGTTGATGCGCAACTTGTTCGCGACCGTGCGCACGTCAACATTGAAAGCAGATATATGCAATTGTCTATAATTTTGCTGCTGCCGCGTGTAATGGGCTTACTTAGCCCAATACTTTAGCTTACACGTGAGCGCACGTGTATGAGGAAGCGTAAGGTGTATTTAACTTAGATTAAGTATACTTGTATCCACAAGTATAATTAGATCTAAATAAAGGTACAAATAGTAGCTTTTGCGGTAAAATGAGAACTGAATTGTTTGTTAACTGTGGCTTTCCTCCTAAAACTGATATCTATAAAGAGGGGTTCTGCCAACGAATGGTTGGCAGAAACCCTGACCTAATGCTTAAGTATTACTGGTAGAAAGACCCTGCTTTCTGACCAATAGGACTGCTTCCTATTATGAATGGTGACCACACTGCGATGTGGCCCACCTGAATGTATCCACTTAGTGCGTGTTGCACTAAGGTGAGGTTAGCCGAATGTGTAGCCCCGCTACACCATCCCCCCGTTAGGACTTGATGTGCCGGTCTCGACACATCAATCCAAAGTCTTCTTCGGAGAGAACATCGTGCTCATTTCGAAATGAGCACGCCAACGACGCAGACTTCCGAAGAGCTTGCTGCACCTGCAGCAAGCAACACAGTCGTCGCCAGCACAGCGACGACTGCCGCATCTTCAGCCTCTTCGGCGTCCGTCGTCACTTCCACGGTGACGACGCAAAGCTCCCCCAAGCGTACCATCTCGGTTGGGGAGTATAAGGCGCGTAAAGTCACCTATGCCAACGAAACCCTCTTCGATGGCATGGTGGACTTGAATGTCGACAATGATGTCGACATGGAGGAGGGCGAGGAGAAGCAAGACTCCTCGTCCACAGGGCGCAATGAAGCTAGCGTGGGGACTCGTCGTCCTCGCGATGACGACTCGGACGCTTCGAGTTCCAAGCGCTCGCGTAGCGGCAGCGATAGGCCGCTCGCAGATGCTGGGGCGTTGTCTACGCCGCGGGGTGGAGACGATGACGACTCCACTCCGTCCGCGACTGTGACGTCGCGCGCTAAGCCGGCGCGCGACCCGTGGATGCCGTCTCCGAGCGAGATCCGATCTCGCTACGGCAATACCACGCCGGTCAGCAAGTACGCGCTGTACTCCTGCAGCGCCATCGTTGATGACGATGTCACCAAGGAGCTCGACTTTGATCCGGCGACGGATCAAAGACGTGATTACTACATCGGGCTCTTCCATGAGCTCCGATTCTACGGGAATAAGAGGACTTCCCGTAAGAGCAAGGTGACAGAGTGGGAGGCACTCTGTCAAAGCTGGGGCGCGTTCGTTGAGAACTTCAACCGCGACCCGGCTGGTTACCGTGAGCGAGTCCGCTCTGCGAGCGAGCGCTACGAGCGCTTCTCGAAGCGGCCCAAGATTTTGCGGCTGCACGAAGGTGCAGTCGAGGCGGGGATTCCGTGCGCAGTGCCGTCTGGCGTTGCGTGCGCGCAGTGCCGTCTGGCGTTGCGTGCGCGCAGTGCCAACCCGGGGCAGTGCGGCTTTCGGAGCGAGACCTTCTCGGGTACACTGGTATTAGTGTGCCCGTGGAGTTGAAGACACTGCGTGAGAAGTTAGTCACGCAGTTGTCGTCTGAGAGTGCTGAGGGTGAGCGCAACACTCAGCCGAGGGCTGTAGGCGACTACAGCTCTCGCTCAAGTTTTACGCCCTTCGGCGGAGCTGCTGGTGGCGGGCTTCGTACTCCGTCACCATTTCCGGAACGTCGCTCATCAGGACGTTCCGCGGCTCCCATGTATCGTGGTCAGGAGAGTATCCTAACCAACGAATACGAAAATGAACCGGACCTTGGGTCCGGATCTGATGATCAACAATTCGCTGGACAATCCAGCGAGTTTCCCCGCGTGCATCTCGCAACGGGGGCGGTGGCGGCGGGAAGACACCACGAGCCGCCGCCGGCCGGGGTCTGGGAACGTCTGGATGCGATGGAGCACGTCCAGACGGCTGAGCTCGCCGAGATTCGGCAGGAGCTGAAGCTCTTGAAGGCCCGGGTCGGTCAGGCCGGGCAGACCGCCTCGAACATCCAGGTCGACCTGGGGTCGATCGTTGCTCGCGTGGAGCAGCGTGTCTCCGCGCTCGAGAAGAGGATCGCGCCGAGTCACCGGTCGTAGGTGACTCGTGTTGCGAGTACGGCTTCAGCCGCCCAACGTAAAAGGTTAGGTGGAGGCGCATGCTGGACGGTATGTCTAGCGTGTACGCGTTGCCATGCTTCGCCAACACGGTGAATGGGCCGATGAAGCGCGGGGCAAGCTTGCTTGCTCCGAAGTCGGAAACTGCATGTTTAGCTAAGTTCTGTGTAGCTAACAGAACTAATGAACCCACTTTGAATTCATTTGTGTTTCCTCTGCCATTGTTGTCTGCATTCAACTTCTGTCGATCGACAGAAGCTGCAATAGCATCTTGCACAAACCGTATTACCGCTTGGCGGCGCTGGACAAAGTCCATTGCCTTCGAGTTGAACTCCTTGTTCAACCCGTTATTCTTGTTCACTACAGGCCCGGCCTGTGTGTGGGTGTTGTTGTTGAGAGTGTCTACGCCCGGCGTAGACATTGCGCTCTCGTCGATCGGACTACGCGCAGTCCGTGCGCGTGTCGACACAGCTGATATGTTGCTCGTATCAGCGTGTTCATTCGGTTTGTTTGAAACCGGATACCCTCCCCCACTTAAGGAAGGAGCTACCGCACCGAGTACACTCGGTACGCGTGGATGCCTCATGGCGTTCACGTAAAACGGTGTATGTCCTGTGGAGACATGCACCGAGTTGTTGATGGCAAACTCTGCCATCGGCAAGCAGTCGCTCCATTGTTTGAACGAATGAGCGTAGCTCTTCAGAGCGTCAACCAAGACTCGGTTGACGCGCTCGGTTTGTCCGTCGGTCTGCGGATGATCCGCAGTCGACATGGACAGCTGCGTGCCAAGAAGTTCAAACGCTTCTTGCCAGAAACGCGCTGTGAAGCGCGGATCACGATCAGACACAATGTCGATCGGCATGCCATGGTGTCTAAACACCAAGTCAACAAACAGACGTGCCGTCTGCTTGGCTGTCACTTCGGCTGGTACTGCAGCAAGATGCACCATCTTACTGAATCGGTCGACAAAGACCACAATACCAGTCCTCCGCTTGTTATCAGGCGGAAGACCAAATACAAAGTCCATTGAAATGGACTGCCAACACTCCGACGGAGTCGGTAGTGATTGAAGTGGAGCCTGCGAGAAGGCTGCAGGCTTCACGCGCTGGCAAACCTCGCAAGCACGAACGTACTTGCGTACCCACTTGTACTGGTGACTCCAATAGAAGTCACGCGTGAGAAGCAAGTATGTCTTCTCACGACCCGGATGTCCCGACGTCGGGGCATCGTGATACTCGTAAGTGATCCTGAGCTTCAGCTCATGATCGTCCGGCACGACAATGCGATCAGCGTTGTCGTCGACTGCGCTGTAAAGCAACAATCCATTGTGTACACGATAACGGTGTACACGTGCACGGAGATGTTTCGCTAACTTCTGACGAGTCTTGTCAGAAGGAGCAGCGAAGTAGTCCAACAACTGCTTCGCGTCCGCATCCTTCGTGTATGCGGACCTCACGTCGTCTAACAAAGACGACGAGGGAGTAGACGTCCGTGCGACGCCAATTGCATTGGCGTCGGCCTTGTGCACCGCATAATCAGGTCGACGCGACAACGCGTCGGCCACAACATTCAACCTTCCAGGTTTGTACTCAACCTGGAAGTTGTACTCCGCAAAGAATGAGAGCCATCTCGCCATTCTTTGTGAGATGTGCGGCGACTTGATCGCCGTACGCAATGATGCGTGGTCGGTGTAGACCACAAATGGTCTACTCCCAAGTAGATACACTCGGAACTTCGCGAGTGCATACTTCATGGCAAGGAGTTCCTTGTCATGTACCGGGTAGTTGCGTTCAGCTGGCTTCAGCTGACGCGACTGATAGTAGACCACGCGATCACGTCCCTCGTGGTCGTGTTGCATTAGAGCGCATCCGATTGCGAAATCGGACGCGTCACACACGACGTGGAACGGGCGATCTTGGTCGGCCACCGCCAAGATCGGCGCCTCAGTCAAGCCCTGCTTGACTGTATCAAAGGCCTGCTGACACTCAGCAGTCCAAACCCATGCAGCGTCCTTCTTTAGGAGCTGCGACAGCGGGCGAATCTTGCCCGCGTAGTTGCTCACGTACTTGCATAAGTACGTAGCGAGTCCAAGGAACTGCCTCAGTTCCTTGACATTGGAAGGCGTAGGCCATTCATTGATCACTCTGACCTTTCCCGGGTCAGGGCGTACGCCGTTCTTCCCTACGAGACACCCAAGGACGGGTATCTCGCTAGCCCCGAAGATACACTTCTTCAGGTTCGCGTAGAGCTTGTGTTTGCGCATGAGCGCAAACAACCTGCGGAGATGTTCCTTGTGCATCTCCACTTCCGACTTCCCGTCCACAGCCCGGCTGTGGATGAACACATCATCGAAATAGCTCGGTGCGAAGTCGCGCACCGAGCGCAACAAGTGCGTGACGCACCTGTTGAACGTCGCAGGGGCATTCTTTAATCCCTGCGGCATTACAAGCCACTCCCAGAGCATACCGCTCGGAGTGCTTACCGCCGTGAGAGGTATATCGCTCTCACGCATGAGGATCTGATAGAATCCGTCTCTCAGATCCAGAGCACTGAAGATAGTGCTCAAAGCCATCGAATCGATGATCACATCTTTTCGCGGTATCGGCGTCTGCGCCGGTACCGTTGCGTCGTTCAGCTTGTTATAAGCGTGAACGATGCGCCACCCGCCCTGTGCCTTCTTGACACAGAACGTAGGCGCGCTGTGCGGGGACTTCGATTCCCGCACTTGCCCTGCCTTGCGACGACTCTCAAAGAAGTCGTCGATTGCCTTGACTTGCTCTCGCGGCAGTGGCCACTGCCGCGTCACGCAATACTTCGTTCCCGGCACGAGATCAATCTCGTGCTGAACACCCTTGTCCTGCGGCAACTCCGCAGGGATATCGTCCGGGAGTACGTCTCTGTACTCACGCAAGACCTCGTAGAAGGGGCTCGACTTCAGCGAGTCCCAGCTCTGCTCGTCGAAGCGTTCTTTCTTCGACTTGGCGCTGAGGGCGTCGACGCCCTCAGCGACGAGCTGCTTCAACTCTTCCGCTTCACACTTCATCCTCTCGACATCCGAGAGGATGCAAATCTGCTCGATGCGTCCATCGTGCAGGTCGCGGGCGAAGCGCCTCCAGCTCGTGACTGGAAGCGAAGTCAACTCCGACGCCAATGTCGGAGGGTTCTCCAACTTCATCTTCTTATACTGGAGACCAGTATTCGTACGCGTCAAGACACTCAGTGTCTCGACGGTCGTCTCCAGTTCCTGTGTCTGCCCGGCAGACACTGCGAGTAGCGCCTCGGTCCCTGACCGAGACTTGCGCAGCTTTGCTCGCTTGCGCCGTTCGCTTCTTGTGCGGAACCCGGTTCCGCGCGTCTTGTTTTGTCCGGGCCCGGCCGCGGACAGATCTTCCTTTTGATCGCCGGCGGGTTCAACCCGCGGGCGCACGCAATCAAGCCCGGCTTGATCGCGTATCGCTTCTTCGTGCAGCCCGGCTGCACGTGAGCACGCAATGCGTTTCTTGTTGTCGCCGGCGGGTTCTTCCCGCGGGCGCACGCAATCAAGCCCTGCTTGATCGCGTACCGCTTCGTCGTGCAGCCCGGCTGCACGCGAGCACGCAAGCATTTCCGGTGCGGGACGTTTGCAACCGTCCGCACTGCCTGCAGCGTCGGCTCCCAGAGCTGACGCGCCTTCTTTACCTCGACGCCTGACGGCGGAGCGTCTTTCGACGTTTGGGCCAATCGCATCAGCTCCCTGAGCTGACGCGTCCGAGTCACTGTACTTATTAGTGACTGGCTCCTCTTGTTGAACTTGTGTGTCGACACTAATAGTCGACACGACCGCGTCACTCTTGACGCTTCGAGAACCTCTCGAATCCGATCGAATCTGAGTCTTCTGATTCGACTCACATTTTCTCTCGACGACTCTCTCAGTCGTCGGTGTCCGTGCGGGGTGATCGGAGACAGCCGCGCGTCGCGCTGTCTCTCCTGGTGGGTCGCGTGCACCGCGAGGTGCACGTGCTGCGCCGACAGGGCCATCGCTCACTGTCGCGCCGCTACTCCCGAAGTGCACGATCGTGCGCTTCGTCCAATCGATCACTGGATCATGCCGTGCAAGCCACGGCATGCCCAACACCATGTCGAACTTATCGTCTAAGTCAAGCACGATAAGCTCGTCCACGAACGTTTTCTTCCGATACGAGAAGCGTACGCGTACGACACGCTTCTCGGTTCTGACAACGACACCCGTTGCCAGTCTTACTTCCAATAGACTTCGAGGTAGTTCCACTTCCTCGAAGTCAAGCCTCGCTAGGCTCTGCAGTCGAACAAAGTTGTTCGACGCTCCACAATCCACCAGCGCACGAAGAGACATCTCTCTCTTCGAGCGAACCTTCAAGATGACAAGGTTCGGCCTGTCATCTTGCTTCTTACAGTGAGAGTGACTCTCACTGGGGGCAGCAGTCTTTAATACGGCGTGTCCAATATCGACACGCTCGACTGCATCACCAGCAGGGCGCCCCGCGCCTGCTGGTCGTTCTAGTTTTTTGATTGCCCGTGGCGATACCCGGTATCGTCACGCCGGCCCTTGGCCGCCTGCACAGGCGCTGTGCATTCACGGGCGTAGTGACCGTTGTTTCCACACCGGAAACAACGGACATTCGTTGGTCCACGACGCTGCTGAGATCCAGCAGCCGTCGCACTCGAGAGGTCCATTGGTTCGGGACCTCCCGTCGGCTTCACCGTCGGTCGCGGCATCGGCCGCGGGACGTTCACATGGAGCTTAGCCTGTCGCAGGCTAAACTCTTCTTGCATCGCAAGGGTAATCGCAGACTCGAGAGTACTTGGGTACTCTCGGAAGAGATAGGTCTTCACAGGCCCATCTTTCAGGCCCTTCATGAACGTGACGACCTTTGTCGCCTCGTCTATCGGGTTGGTCACGATGTTCGAGACCAAGTACCGCGCCCTTTGAGCGTAAGCATGCACGTCATGCTTGCCCTGTTGCAGGTCGAGGAACTCAGCCCTCGATCTGAACTCATTCTGCGGGGGCTCAAACGCTTGTCTGAGCTCCTCCTTGAACACCTCGTACGTGCTAAAGCACGTAGGGTCAGTGAGTCGGCGTCCATACGCCCAACTCCTTGCTCGTCCGCCAAGGCATGACATGGCGAACGCAACCTTCGACAACGGGTCGACGATACGTCGAGCCGTAATGGCAGTGTCGACTTCGACAAGCCAACGGAGGAGAGGCTCGCCCTCTCTTCCAACGTAGCTGTTCACGTGGAGCTTCAATGACTCCACGCGCGGTGTGGACGGAGTCGACACCGTAGCGCGAGCAGCGGTCTCGCGCTGTTCCTTCATGATGAAGCCTAGAGCAACACCGTGTTGCTCTGTCGGCGATAGCGTGCGTAGCATCGTCGCTACGGCCGCTTCTCCAATGACCGTCGACAGTCGTTGGAGTGCCTCCCACTCTGGATCCGCCAGGTGGAGACAGTCTTCGCGTGCAACATGCGTTGCACCCGTCGTTGGGTTACCAGTGGACATACTCGCGTCCACAGGCAGGTCCTCGGCCCCCGTATCGAACTTCATTCAATACGTAACTAGTCGGTCGTTGGACGGACTACAAAGTGCTACCAGGTGTAATGGGCTTACTTAGCCCAATACTTTAGCTTACACGTGAGCGCACGTGTATGAGGAAGCGTAAGGTGTATTTAACTTAGATTAAGTATACTTGTATCCACAAGTATAATTAGATCTAAATAAAGGTACAAATAGTAGCTTTTGCGGTAAAATGAGAACTGAATTGTTTGTTAACTGTGGCTTTCCTCCTAAAACTGATATCTATAAAGAGGGGTTCTGCCAACGAATGGTTGGCAGAAACCCTGACCTAATGCTTAAGTATTACTGGTAGAAAGACCCTGCTTTCTGACCAATAGGACTGCTTCCTATTATGAATGGTGACCACACTGCGATGTGGCCCACCTGAATGTATCCACTTAGTGCGTGTTGCACTAAGGTGAGGTTAGCCGAATGTGTAGCCCCGCTACACCGCGTGTGATGGAATCAACCCCGAAGACAAGGGCTCTCCTGCTTCGCCGTTGGGAAGGTCTAAAACGAACTTAAAATCGCGACAATAAGAGGAAACGAGGATGTGGCAACGTTACAGTCCTGATTGCTTCTGAGGATGTCATTATCTCACCGCTGTTGGCTGAAATTGAAGAGAAGCCGTCAAGCAGTTCGCAGCTACTCCATGCCACTACCGCAAACGTAGCCGAGTCTTCGTCCTGTGCGGCGAGCTTGAGTACTGCTCAAAGTGCGGCAAAACCTGCCAATGACTTGCAAGGCACACACGTCGGTGCCACAAGCCCCACTTCCGATCATACGCCAAACGAAAACATCTCCACTCACAGCACAACTGCAATGATTGCTGCCAGTGCATATCAAATTCAGCAGTGGGACTCTGAAACAGAAGCACACTTACGGCAAATCGCCGCGGTGGCGGGTAAAGGCAGAAAAGGAAAATGGGCGCTGATCCATCAGGAATACTTGAATCGCTATCCCGGGTCAACAATGGTAAAAAAATGCGGTTCGTATGCGGCTCCGTGAACGACGAATTACACAATCTGCTGCTGGAGCCGTATTACCAACCACAGCACCAGCGGTGGCGCTAAGTGAGCAAGTCGAGCTGCATAACGCACCAGAAGCTCCGAGTATCGGTAAGAGGTCGACTCCAGCTTGCCCAAGCTGTAAATCGCGCAAACGGAGGTGTGGCCTATCCAGCGACAACGAGAGATGCCAATTCCGTCAAACAACACAGCAGGCGAGCATTGCTTCATATTTCAGCTAGCCATCTATTCATTCTGAACCTACAATATAGGAGTCATAACATGAAGTATTAAAAAGTCATCGCAGTAGCTGATCCTGCAATGTTGTCAGTGCTTACCTTCACCCAACTTATCATGCTTCGCGCAGCAACGGGCTGTCAGGGAAGCAAAAGGAGCGCTTGCATATTGTAGAGGTCGAGCGGTCTGGATTTCAGCAGCCTGGAGCATGTTTCGGCGCGTAAGGGGTGCCTGTTTACACGTCTGTGGTGACTTGTGGTGTCTGTGGTGTCTTGGAGCTCAATGCCATCTTTGCCTGGGCCCCCAACACACACAGAGACGCACACCTTAGCTCCTCTGCTGCAGGCTAGCTAATATCAATGCTACTTACCACCCTTGGCGTCAGTCGTCCTTGGCAGAAGAAGGCCGCCTCGCTCTTAGCGTCTCGCTGCTCGTCTTGCTCGAATGGAATTTTTGATAATGAAGATGCACTACCAGCCCACTGGAAGTCGTGTTTTACCTAACTGTTTTCTCTATGTTTCAGTATTGAAATAGGGGTGTACACGGGACACGATACCGGGACAGTTGGAAGGTCGCCGACGGTCAAGGTGGGTCAAAAAGATCTAATTTGGCGGGACAAGCCCACGAATACCGGTCAAGCCCACCGTCGACCGTAGTGCCCTGGGCCGGCAAAATCGACAAGCTGCGGGATACACACCACCAGGGAAAGCCCACGCTTGTGGGTAGCGACCACAAGGCTGAAACCTTGGAGTATGAAGACCTGCTCACAATGCGAGTAAAGAACCTACGCAGAGAGCGCTACATCGCCACCAGAGTCATGATATTCTTTATGGCTCAGGAGATCGCGCCCCAGTTTCTTCGAGAATAAGACTATTAATGCATCGCTTGGCTGGCGAGCGCGGTAAGTATGTAATTGTGCGGCTAACTACTACTTTATGCTTCTTTTAGGTTTATGACTAGGAATCGCCTAACACTCGCCGAGTGACCACCCATGGCCGTGAAAGTCGGGAGGACATGACCGTTCGTAAAGCCGAGTTCTGTGACGAAGTTCGGCGGGTTATCGCTGATAGTGTGGTGTCGCTAAACGCCGGTGTAGACCCTCGCAGTAAGGTCTTCAACATGGATATTTTTGCTGCTACAACAGCCTACACCACTGGGGAGCAAGTTGGAGTTCGTGTGGTGCCGGCCTTGACAGCTGGGTCAGACAGACAGCGTATCACCACCGCGCTGTTAGTGCGTGCTGACGGCCTAGTGTTGCCGCCCCACTTCGCCTTCAAGGGCCAGCCGGATGGGGAGGTCGAGCGTGAGGTGCGGTCGTACGCACCACCTCACGTGGCAACGTGTTCTGTGCAGGAAAATGCATGGTTCGATAACAGGGTGATGCAAGAGTGGATTGAGGAGTCATTCCGACCTAACGTAACTGGCTACTCTGTTCTATTGTTTGACGCCTTAAAAACGCACACGATGGACAGCGTGCTGGGGGGGGGCATGGGGACCAGCGTCCACATCGATCCACCGGGCTGCACCAGGAAAGCGCAGCCGCTCGACGTGGGAGTGATGTCCCCGTTGAAAACGCACCTGCGCCAGACATGCACCGCTGTGTTGAACGCTGTGTCTACCAATTCGCCGCTAAATGGTCGACCACGCAATGCACGCGCTGAGCAAGATTTCTGCGGACACCGTGCGTCATTCATTTGACAAAGCGGGTCCCTTCTTCGGCTGTGGCACGTCCATGAACATGCAGGGCATGCTCGACGAAGCGAGCCTCCTGAGTGCAGTTAACGCGCAGGACAATGACACCTTACGCGCCCATGACGTGCTCAGCGACGGCATCAACGAGTTCGCGAGCGAAGAGATCAGTGTGTAGATTTGATTGGTCAAACATATCCCGATTTTAACCAAGTCAAATTTGGTAGAGAACATCCTTATCAAATCATGAATTTTAGTAAGTGTTCAGATGTTTTTATTGTTCGGATCTTTGCGAAGATGTCGGTAAAATATGTGCCAAATACTACGAAGAGTTAAATTTATTATTCTTAATATATAGTGTTTGATAATTTGACTTAGCGATTGCAGCAGCAGCCAGCTCAATGATGCTGCATTTGTGGCTGTCACTTTCGAGTTTGCAAGATGCCGCCACCTAATCACGCCCGAAACTCCAAGCGAAAGATCAATGGGTAATTTTGGCGCCTCAAGATCAACAAAAACATACCAGCCCGTCAGCCGACCTCCAATGAGGTCAGAACTAGTGACTCGAGTGCTCCAGCGGGAAGTGGGCTATTTTCACGGCCCCAAACTCGACGTGGCAGAGCTGAAAGGCTTCACGACGTCGAGCGTCTTTACGCTGAGCGCTGGTTTCATCATCTAGATTGCTATCTGGTGCAGTGGGTGGGTTACCGCGAAGTAACGAGGGGACCTGCCAAAAATCTCCAGTGGGACCTGCCAAAAATCTCCAGTGGGGATTAAAAGTCGACTTTGAACTGGAGAGTATTAAGTTCGTTTGGCTATACCAGTCAACTCGAGGAAGGAGTCGCCCTGTGCCACCGAGGCTGCGTGGTAAGCAAATTGTTGCCGATGAAGGTGCGTAGCATGCCACATTACGTTCGCCTAGACAAACTTAATATGTATTGTTTACAGTACATATAATTTGAATTTTGATTCGGGATAATCCAGTACATATGCACGGGATTATGGAAATTGCCCGCAAACCTAATCGTTGTAAAATTAAATCGCCAGGATTTATACATTTACAACGGTGGAGGAGGCAGCCAACACCTTAAACGAGAACGTGAGACGCAAGCTCAACGCCTTCGACCAGATTGTCGGATAATACTATTAACGACAGCTCAGACTTCATGACAGATATAAGACGGCACGGAGAGGGTGCGCGAGACGGTGATGAGGTACACACCACCGACCGCGAGCATGGTACCCGAGCTAACCGCCTGCTCCGTTATTATTCACGTGCTGCGAACAAGTACTACTGACAGCGACATCAGCACGGCGAGGTAAGCCAGTCAGCACCTTCAACAAGAGCGTCAGACGCAAACGCAAGGCCTCCGACTAGACGGCTGTGGACCACAGCTCAGACTTCGAGTCCGACTCTGTACGTGTGCTGCGAGGTAAGTCTCGCTTGCTGGCAGAGGAGGCAGACCTACGCCCGTTTGATGTCGGATTCGCACTAGACACTACACCTTATGGCGAAGGGTAGGGGTCCTTCCTAGATCGTTTGCGAAATGATATGGCGTCGACTTGCCGAGCGGTAGCAGCTATACGCTTTACTCGGAGGTACACCACCCACCTCGAATATGGTGGAGCACGGTTTTAGTATAGCTCACCTCACGTTCGGGCACGCCGGGCACGAACGTAACAGCCTTCATCCAATTATGACGGAGCAGATACTGCTCCTGCGGGATGCACGCACGGGCGACCTATTCCGCAGTGAAGCGAATTATAGATTTGCATGATCCCCCTTTTCCGGTATATATGATTTTTTGTTCATGAATGCCGTTATAGATGTGCTGGGTTGTACGGTTTGATTGTCATTTTTTTGCTGCTCCGTCCAATATTTCATTTTTCAGTGGTGCAAGGAAATAAATGTTTTCGGTGTGCGATCCACCAACTACAGCTTCTACGCATAACAAACATTTCAAACAATCTATATATCATATCTTGCTTCCCATGATTTCAATTCCAGGTGTCTTGTTCACATTCTGCACAAGTAAATGTACGTCGTGGGTAGGAATGCCCTACCAAGTCGATGAAACATGCATGCTTCATCTTCTCCCTCAACACAATCTCCATACAGATAAGGGACTACTGCATGGTATATGTAATGATGGTCCTCGCTCTAAGAGTATCAATGACCTCGAGACAACGAAAGACGCCACCTACCCGTCCATATGGCAGATGACGCGTTCGGCACAGTGTGTGATGCTTGTGTATTTTACGGTCGTGTAAAGATGCGATGAGACAGCTACGTACTAACTGTGTATGTTGTGTGTACAGGTCAAGTCGAACGAGATCAGACTTTGAAGCCAGCCCCTGTTTACCGTGAAAAGAGAGCGAAATCTGAAGTGACAAAATTTCGTAATGAACTAAGCTGCTCCGGGCCCAGACAACAGCTAGTGATCTACCCTCAAGTGCAGATCCCAGATCCACCGGAGTTCACAGCTTGGCCGGTCGGGTCTCGACGCTCAATAACCACAGATCCCGCTATAGGAAGCGGCAAGCATCGCAATGAAAGGAATGCAAAAGGACAAGACCCCGCAAATGCAACCCCACGGCCGGATCCAGATCCAGGCCGCCAGATCCAAGTGCAAGACTACTTTATCTGGAAGTATAACCACGAGCTGTGTGAAGATCCCCACTCCGCTCCACCCCATCCCCGCGTCTCGCCAAGACTGTCTCGACTTCAAGGCTTTGACACTTCGGAAGACACCAGAAGAGCAACCTACCGACGGGCACACAAGGTGACCCAGTTCAGAACACATCACGGCAGATCGGAGTACCCCTCCGTTAGTCGGTGTTCGGGTGCAATTGGGAAGTTGGATTAGCGATCTCGCAGATTTTGTTGATCCCGCTACACCACAATGGTGCGCGTGCCCGGATCTTCTGGTGACACGGGATTTCCTCGTGAGTCCCAAAAAGGGGCTTTTTGCAAAAAGCGGAGCCCTCAGCAAGTTTCTTGCATTTTGAACCTTTACTTGCAAAAAGCGGAGCGATTCCAATTTGGCTTTGCTATTCTTAACTCCACTCATGCCGAACCATCTCAGTTGTAAACGAGGATGACACCGCCGCCACCCCTGAGCTTGCTGAGCTCGGCGCCGCCAACTACTGTAGTTCTCCCTGAAGAGCTGGCGATTAATGCATCCCAGCAGCCGCCGAAGCTGATCAGCAAGAAAGGTAAGAAAAGAGAGACACGTCTCCCCAGCAGAGGCGACGCAACACTGCAAGTTGGTAAGGCCAAGCGAACAATGCAGTGCAGTCAATGTGGACAATCAGGCCACAGCAAACGGAGCTGCACGTCATAGGACGAGCTGATGCGAAGCCGCCCGGTTGCCTCCCTGTTGAATGCAACCTTCAGGGTAGACAGATGTAAGCATCATTCGTATCTCTGCATGATTTCTGCAAAACCAAATTGGAATCGCTCCGCTTTTTGCAAGTAAAGGTTCAAAATGCAAGAAACTTGCTGAGGGCTCCGCTTTTTGCAAAAAGCCCCCAACAACATATGAACCTTGTTAGAGTCACCAACGAGATTGCATAAAACGTCGCTACTGCAACCTTCCTGTTACTTTCCTGCGACTTTCAAGCAACATCATGTACCTTATCACCCTGTTTAACCCCAAAAACCATGCGGCACCCTGCTGGAAAACTGGTTAATGTCGAGGTTTAGCACGCCGCGCGAAGACTTCGCTTCACACGTCGATGCTAAACCTCTCTGGCCGAGTCCGGTAGGCTCACCCTAATCTTGCAGCGCTACGCGCTGCGCTTGATCTCGCCGGCCGAAGGCCGGCGACTTCGGTGGTTAGGGCAAATGCGTTGGTTTTAAGCAATCTCGTTGGTGACTCTAGATAACCACTTCCATCAGACAAAGTCGCGCTTCGCACGAAGAAGCTTAGAAATTCGCAGTTCGAACAAATGTCATTAGCGGCCCAGGAGCGTCGGTTTGTTTGTTTGCATTTGGCAACATTCTGGCAACATCCAGCTTGGCAACATTCTGGCAACATGCAGCTGGCCCGTCAACTACTAACAGTAAGTATTACCACTCCATTCAGATTAATAGGTCGATACGGGAAGATCATGCTATCTTAAGCTCAATTTTTTACCAGAAAGTGGTGAAACTAGTACCAAAAGATGCTACACGGCGCCACCATTTATTTGATGTGCGCATCTTGACAGATTTTCTACGCCAAACGGCCAGAATGTCCAAGCCTCATTGGTAGAACGGACATTTTATCCCACACGGAGGCTGCGCTCACCAGCAACAGCTGTAATCATGGATGTGCCACCACCCCGTACTATAGTTAGATTAAGTGTTAATAAAGACCTCTTATTTTGAAACAGGAGAAAAAGGCCAAACCACCTATTAAGAATCTGAAATGGAGTGTGTAACTTACTAACTGTAAGTATGCAATCTCGATTGGCGATAATGCAATCGCGCGAAAAGATGCTGCACTACTTGTGCACCCTCCGCTTTAAACTCGCCGTTTCTTCAACTGGTAACGTTATCTAGAACAGGTTCTTGCTTGCAAGTATATGTATACATGTATACTTTGCTAGTCCACGGGGGTGATGGTGCGGCTGCGAAGCAGCCGCACCAGATGCTCCTCTCTGTCGCCTCGCAAAGCCCTAGTATATCACAACGTATTTATCGTGCTCCAATTTCAGAAAGACAGCAGCTTCCGTCGTTGTGCTGATGGTGTTGCATGAGCTGAGTTGTGAAAGCTTGCGCGACCGTAGACTGTCAGTGAAACTATGCGCAGTTTGTCGCTTTAAAATTAATCTATGGTTTCACTGTTGAAAGAAAAAATTATTTGCACGAGATCAAACTGATCTTTGGACCCCGTCTGAAGAACAGTTAGGCTAATTGTGCTCAGGCCCCCGCGGAATCGCGTCACGCCAAGGTCGAAGCAGACATTCCGCACGACAGTATTACTATTTGCCAACTGCTACATGTAGTAGCTGGGACCCTGACAGGTTTGACTTGTAGATGAGAATTATTGAGTTCACTAACACGGTAGCCATGAAAGATGTTCGGCTCGCGATCTGCGAACTCCCCCGGACGCTTCGTCCGGGTACCCCAATTTAGATAGTTGCTAGAAACTGTATTGTTTGTTGCCATAATACTACATTTTATTCTCTACTGTAACGGGGATACATGGAATAGTGACCCTGTCACTATTCATGGATATTTACACCAAAGGTCACTCCCCGGGATAGTGACCCAAGTGGCCTCAGAGCCAACAGATACATTTTGTAGGACACAAACTATAGGGAACTTAGGATATGTATGCAGGCCGAATCCGTACCAACCTATAAATATATTCAGTCTTAGATCTACCGCTTTACTTTACAAGTCAAGTCAATCGTCCCCTTCACACCAGGGACACGTGAACGGCTGTTCACTTGGAGTTTGTATACTCCTGCTTCCTCTGTTAAGAAGTGCTGTGTGCCCCGTCACATCTACCATCGCCAGTGGTTTTACATTTCTTCGTGTCCCATCGACCAAGAGGAGCATCTGGTGCGCCTGCTTTGCAGCCGCACCATCTGCATCGTGCCAGTCGCCTGTGTTTCAAATGCAAGTCTTGTCCCAAACCAGTTCTTAATGCACTTTGGTGGAGGGACGCACAACGTGAACGAAGGAGCAGCAAACCTTATCAGTACTTGCAATCTTAGTAGGACTAACAAATATATAAATAAGTCTGCGCGTTTGATATGGTTACTATTAGAAGTCGCACTTGACCCGTATGGCCAGCAGCCAACACTCGGGGGAGAAAGATGAAAGAGAAAGTAAATTGATCGTTAGTGCTGTAGCTCGCATCAACTACTTAAGCGGGCTTCAGCAGCTTCACATGCACAGACCCTCCATACTTGGTTTCACTATACTCCACAGCGTCGCAGCGCTTATCATTGTTCGCAGGGTCCCAAGGCCTTTGATCTTCAACGTCACAGCAAGTTGAAGTCGGCCTGCAGTACACATTCCAACACGCCTCCCTCGAAGCACAAGCTTTGAATCCCGGAATGCACTTCTTGAGGCGGGATGTTTCATCACTTGGCACCACTCACACCTACGAGCCACAGTAGGTCTTTCAGTCGCAGCTTGTCCAGCGGCTTCGTAAATGCATCAGCCGGATTCTCGACACCTTTCACTTTGTGTAGATCAATAGTGCCCTTCTCCACTTGCTCGCGCACAAAGTGCCATCGAAGTTCGATGTGTCTGGTGCGACGACTGTAGGTAGGGTTGGTAGCCAAAACATGGGCAGCCTGGTTGTCAACACCAAGCTTCAGTCTCACACTCCGCTGAGGTAGCACCTCCTGCAGGATGTTGCTCGCAGCAACAGCTTCCATCGCAGCCTCACAGGCAGCCACATACTCGGCCTCGGCCGTTGATAGAGCGACGATGGACTGGCGACGTGACATCCACGACACGGCACCACCGGCCAACGTGAAAACAAATCCTGTGGTGCTCTTTCGTGACGCTGGGTCGTTATCCCAGTCGCTGTCACAGTAGCCGTCCAGCATCACGCTGTCTGGCACCGCTTGCGTGCGATCGTACGTTATACCATAGTCAACTGTACCAGCCAGATAGCGGAGCACACGCTTCAATGCACCCACGTGTTTGTTGGAGGGCTTGCCCACGAAGCGATTCAACTGGCCCACGGCGTACGCCAAGTCTGGGCGCGTGCCCGTAGCCAGATACATCAGCATGCCTATCGCCTTCCGGTACTCGAAACTCGTGTCCGACTCCTCGTTGTCGCCCAGAGGCACAAGTCGCACATTAGTTTCCATCGGATTGCCGACTGCATGGGCGTTATCATAACCAAATGTCTCCAGCACTTCACGTGCGTACTTGCCCTGGCGCAGTGTCACGGTGTCGGGGGTCTGCTCAACCTCGATGCCCAGATATTCATTCAGTAGGCCCTGGTCCATCAATCCATAGGCCTGGTCGAGGTCCTCAAACAATTTACACTTGCTCTCCTCGCAGTTGGTTGCGACCGTAATGTCATCCACATACACGAGGACCAACATGATCACCTCACCCTCAAAGTGGTAGTAGAGGCAGGGCTCAGTCAGTGAGCACTGATAGCCATGGTCCAGGAACCAGCGGTTCAGCTCCGAGTTCCACTCTCGACCCGATTGCCGTAAACCATACAACACTTTTAGAACCACGTAAACATGTCCATTAATCTCACACGGAAAGCCTTCGATCGACTTCAGGTACTGGCGGATGGCGAGCTGTGCATTGAGGTATGCGGTGTTTATATCACCACCGTACAACTGTAGATGCAGCACCGCTACAAGAGCCACCAGCATCCGAAAGGATGACATGCGAGCAACAGGAGCAAAGGTTTCCACAAAGTCCACTCCAGGTCTTTGGTGATTGCCAAACGCTACAATCCGGGACTTGAACCGGATGACATAGCCCTGTCGATCCGTCTTCAGCGAACGCACCCAACGAGCGTTCAGAGGCTTGGCCCCCTCCGGTACATCCTCTTTAGGTATCTCCATGATGACACCTTTTGCCCTCAAGGCACCAATCTCCTCCAGATCAGCTTGCATCCAAAACTCACGGAACTTCGAACGCTCCATCTCATGCTTGTTCTTTGGGATATGCACGCTGCTCGAATGAATCGGCTTGCCATTCTTGTCCATAACGCGTGCCGTGCTCTGTGCTACGTTTGCGACGTAGTCGTCAAGGTAGGCTGGACATCGTCGTTCGTGGTACTCACGAAGCCCCGTGCGTGTCCGCTTAGGCTCTTGTTTCTCCGCACCACGCTCGACGCGCAACTCCTCTGACGGAGTCTCCTCACGGTGAGTCCGCTTACCAATCTGCTGCTGGGAGTACAATGGACTTGCATCAACAGTTTCATGTCGAATGGGAATCTCCTCCAACTCCATTTGCCCATTATCGTCACTTGACGCTATGGTACTTGCCACTGTAACCTCGTCATCATCGATAGTATCGTCCTCCACTGCTTCCAATTCCTCAGCATCAGCTTCGGTCAACTTACCCACCTCGTCATCTTCCGACGGCAGCGACTCTGCAACCGATCCACACACACCAGCCACAGACTCATCTCCATCAAAACTAATGACTTCATCATCTCGCTGTTGCTCATCACACAGCGACGTCTGCGCCGACACGCGGTCATAATGCTGCTGCATGGTATCCTGGGAGAGTAGTGACGGTGTGGTATCGGTGTGTTGTCCGGCACGGACATGCGCTCCGTAGCCACGGACAGCACCGGCGCAACCCATTTCGTCAGCCACCGCAGTTCCAACTTCGCTCGGGATAGCAACAGTAATACCTTCAATTTCTGCAGAGTTTGTCTGCGTCGCCTCCCTGCACGCAGCAGAATTATCCTCGAAAGCACCACTCGGGAGCTGCATATGGGCAGCACAACGCTCACTAGCATTCTCGCCTCCCTCGAGTTCAGCGGGTGGCAAACCCGCAGACTCGCATCCAGTCAGAGCCGCAACAGTACCCCGCCGTAGCTCAGTGATAGTCTCCTCATCAGAACTCATACTGCAATCTGGTTTATTTTCATTTTCAGAGCGCTTGAAATGCAGTGACTCCAGGTCTGCATCCTCCACAGACACTTCGTGTCGATCACGGTACACTACGTCCTCAGCAATCCGTAAGTCAGCAACGAACTTAGCCGTCCGCTCTTCCAGAAAATACACCTTGCACCCCACGACATCTTTGGCGTAACCCAGAACAAAACCTAGCTTTGCATTGTCGTGGTGCTTGCGGCGCCCAGGCGAGACGGGAACGTGCACGTACGCTAGTGCACCAAACTTTCGAATGTGGTGAAGATCAGGTTTAGCACCGAACATCATTTCGAACGGTACCCCTTGTGTACCCTTGTTGTACACTCGGTTCTTCACATACACAGCATTTCTCATAGCCTCCGGCCACAGGCTCTTCGGGAAACCAGCGTGGTGCATGGACGCCTTCGTCATCTCGACGATCGACTGATGCGTCCTCTCACACAGGTTCAGCTGCGAGCTCTTGGGTCCGACGCGAGTGTGCTCAATGCCATGCGCACGATACCATGCCGCCATGGCATCATTGACGAACTCGCCTCCTTTGTCAGTGCACACCTGCTGGACCAGGTACTTGATGCGGTTCACACCACTCTTGCTCCTCCCAGCCTGCCGTTCAGCCCATATGATGTACTATTTAATGCGCTTATTGATCACCTCACTCGCCTTACTTGTCAGCAGGTGCATGGTCACGAAACGAGAAAACCCATCCATGATAATCAACACTGCCTCGTAGCGAGTTCCATTATCCTTGCTAGGTATCAACAAATCAACGTACACCACTTGATTTGGCTGCTCCAAGCCTCGGTCCAGCTTCTTGCGATGTGCCTTCTTTTTCTGCTTCCCGACGTGACACGCATCACATGGACCCTGCTGCTGGCGCTGAGTCAGCAACATGCCCTTCACGAGTCCTCGGTCGACCATAGTCTTCAAGTACTGCGGACACGTGTGGACCAGCCGCTCATGCCAGAGCTCCAAACTTGCAACCCCCTTAGCAGCAGTCATATTGCACAGGGGCCGGTCCTGCGGACCAATAATTACTCCATTAGACGGATGCGAAACAAAGAATCCCCATGTAGCTTCTTGCGGGGTTGCCACAATCACGGTGCGTCCCTCATCCATCACAAGGAAATTCATCGTCTCACGATCATAATCAAACTGGAAGCCTTGTTCTGCCGCAAGTCCAGGCGACAAAAGCCCATGCTCAGCGCCAGGTACGTAGAAGACATCGTCCAAGACGACTGATACTTGTAAGCCATTCACTTCGGTCACTAACGCTACCGTTCCGACACCTGCGATGCGCGATGCGAGTGCCGGAGTGACGCCGTGAATACTTTCGGACTGGCTCGTGTCCTCAGTAAACGCCACATAGTATGACCGATTTCCAGTAACATGGACATTGGCCGCTGTATCAAAATGCCACCAACCACCACTGGTATCGATCGCAAGTTCATTTTCATCATCGGTACTATCCACCTCTTGAACTTCATCATCACTTGCAACTTCACGGATCTCATGGTTGACCTCTGCCTCAACACCGGCATCGATCACCATCGCGTCCAACATACCAGTCACTACTCCAACATCTTCGTCTTCATGGTCTGGCTGCGGTGGCTCGCTACCGTCTCTGCGGATGCTCACATCCCCGCGAGGCTTCCGCTTCTGCTCGGTTGCATGTGCTCCGCCACCGCTGTGTTCCTTCTCGCGATCAGGGCAATCAGCTCTGAGATGGTACGTCCTATCGCAGATGTAGCACTTCCGAAGCTTCTTCTTCTTCTTAGCGTCCTTGGCTGCATCCTGCTGCTGACCATCACTCTTGCTGCTCTTGTCCTTGGCTCCGCCGAAATTGCCTCCGTGCTTCTGACTTCCGCGTTGTCCGTTGCCATTCTTGCCACGGAACTCCTTCTGTCTGGAATCAGCTGCACGATTCATATCACGGACTCCACTTGGGGTGAAAGCGCCAAAATTCGGGTTGTACCGAATCGCTGCCTTCATGTTTTCAAACTCGGGCTGGTTCGGCACACTCTCCAACAGCATCTCCACCATGTCGATATCCTCCACGGTATACTGCAATGAAGCCAACTCAGTCCGTAAGTAAAACATTTTACTCAGGTGTTTATTAACATCTCCACCAGTGCTCAGCTTCGTGCTCCAGAGATCATTCCTGAGGCTGCGAACTCTGTGGGCCATGACCGTCTTGTTGGCCTTGCCCTCGTAGAGCTCACACAGCGCGCCCCACATCTCAGTCCCCGTGGTCTTGTCGCGAATCTGGTGCAGCGTGTCCGGCGGCACCGATGTCCCCACCATGCGCATGATCTGCGTCTGCATTCCATCGAACTCCTCCTTCTTCTCGGCCGTCGAGAGCCCCGACTTGACAATCGAACCCTCCACGATCTCGGTGAGCTTCTTCTCCTGGAAGACGGTCTTCATCGCCCACTTGTAGGTCTGCCAGTCTCGTCCATCCCAATTCTTGGGAATCCCGTCCGCCGTGTACTTGAGAGGCTTCGCCATCTTGGATCACTTCAGCTGCAGCAGAAACTTCACGGTACTTGGGCTCAGTACCCTATTAGAAGTCGCACTTGATCCGTATGGCCAGCAGCCAACACTCGGGGGAGAAAGATGAAAGAGAAAGTAAATTGATCGTTAGTGCTGCAGCTCGCATCAACTACTTAAGCGGGCTTCAGCAGCTTCACATGCACAGACCCTCCATACTTGGTTTCACTATACTCCACAGCGTCGCAGCGCTTATCATTGTTCGCAGGGTCCCAAGGCCTTTGATCTTCAACGTCACAGCAAGTTGAAGTCGGCCTGCAGTACGCATTCCAACAGTTACACGTGTAGGCAACTCGTACGTATTTAAAATTAAGAAGTGCTCCAGATCGGAAGATTTATTGGCACAACGAATGACCCCTTCGCGCAACCTCCAAAACTCGTACCCAGACGAGGTGGACGTTACAAGCAACGCCCCAATTTTTTTTCATATTCAGCGGGTATTATGATTGAGGAAAGTAACTGTAGAGTATTTACATGGGTTTCCTACTAAACCTCTATAAGCATATATCATCTATCACCCATAAACTACCAGGTCATCGTGTTTTTTAAGAATAAGATGTCCACTCGGATCCCTCCTTAGCTCTGAAATAAATTTCAGAGAACAGCTAAAGTGTTCAAGTACAAGGAATACCTGTACACTGTTTTTATGAAATTGCATACCTAAATCTTAACACGAAAAAGGCATATCGACGAGCTGGGAGCACGTCTTAACGTTAAGAAAAGTGGCATTCGAGGTTTCAGCATAACATTTCTTTTGTGAGGTACGATATTCGCCAGGAACAATGAAGACCGTGTGACCTGATCGCCGCTGCAGAGCTCGCTACGGAGGAGCATTTGACATTCATTCTGCGTCATACAACGGGCAGCGTGTGTGTGCCGGCGCTGTCGTCTCGTCTGGAAGAGCTGCAGCTTCCCTTGATGGTGGAGAAACACCACAGCACGGAAGCTCACAAGTGCAGTTCGCGGTCACGGTGGATCTGAAGGAGGGCAACTCGACGGACGTCTCAGCTGCTGATCGGTCCGTGCTTCGGACTTACGGCGTTCAACCGACCTGGCCACATCTTCCCATTGCTGGCACAGAAAGGCGGCGTCATGGTGCGCGCTGGACACACAGAGGCGGCGATTGACCTGGCAAGATTGGCTGGGACGACGGCCGTATGCTGCGTCGTCCGCAGCTCCAGGAGTTCTCCGAGAAGCACGAGCTCCCGCTGGTTACCATCTCGGACCGCATTCGATACCGCTCACGGACTGAGACGCTTGTGTAGCAGATGCGAGCCAAGGCGACGAATGTGTCGACTCCTTATGGCGAATTCGTGGCGGTGGAGTACAAGTCGCTGGCCCAGAAGGACAAGATGTCCCACGAACTCGCGTTCGGCGACATCAACGCCCAGAAGAGTGTCCCTGTGTTCCTTGTCGAGGACGGCTTCGAGCTGGACTGAAGACGCAGTGGGCACAAAAGCACGTGGCCGGTCACGGCAGCGGCATACTACATCCACGGCGCGTCTCAATTGCTCCAGATCAGCGGCGAGTTGATGGCCGGCAGCGAGCGTCTGACGACAGGTTGTCTTCAGGTTTAGGCCTTGGCACATGACTAGCTAAGACGCATATATGCAAAATTTACGAGTTGCAGTCAACGAGATGTTACATCGCAATCTGCGTTGTAACCCGCTTTGTTTTAGAAGAAGACAAGCAATACTGGCCGTCGTATTTTGTTATATCAGCGTTGCTTTTCGTGCTCAGTCGTTAGGGAGTACGATGACCCAAAACGCAGCCAGCTTTTGCAGCCATCACCAAGTCTTCTCCACACGTCCTGTAGGGTAACTATACATCCGACCATAATAGCAGTCAGTGAGCAAGCTCTGCATTATCTGGATGGCATTGAAATGAACGCACCTTGGGAGTACGCCTCCACCACCGTCGAATTTCCTGCAGCACACATTCTCCACACTGAGTCTCCGCACTGAAGGGGCAGATTTGACGACCACAGATCCTGGCGTGACGATTGCAGCAAGAACGTGGATATCGTATTGCTGGATCTTTTCGTCCTCGTACGGAAATCGCAAGTCTGTGCTGAGTGCGTTCGGTTTTATCTGACCACCAACTCGGATCCAGTCTGGGATTTTCCCCGCTGGATTTGTAGGAATTTTGCGATGTCCGTTTGAAGCCATTCGGATCTGCTCCCATTCCAGGTTCGCAACAGTGCGACATCGTCGCCCCGAACGAAGCGCACCACATACTCTTTAACCTTTTTTCTGAGAACTTCACTGCTCTCATGGGGATCAAAAAATATAACCAATTTGACCCGGGTATCGAAAAGAGCGCAGTGAACGACCTGGGTGTTGTGCGGGATCTCGGCAAAATGAGGAATGCCCCTGTAAAGTCGATGACAATCCTGGTATGATCGAAATGTCAGCGAAATATCCAGGCGACATCTTGGAAGAGCGCAAAACAGGTCAATAGTAGGTCAGATCAAGCTAGGTCAACTCAAATTTACCGCATTTTAGGTAGACATATGTAATGAAGGAAACCGGGCAGAGTCCTACTGTATGTACCCGAAATCTGCACCATGCAAAAAAGCTAAGTACCAGAATTGTGCAACATGCATAAAACCTTAAGGGAAACGACAAGTATTCCGCTAATTTTGCATTGGGCCCCCTACATGTGTTTCTTTCTCAACCGTCAGGACCCAGACGAAACAGTATGATAAGCTCCAGATCTCAGCTATCGCATCAAAAACTGTGAACGGAGCTGTACCTGCATGGTAAACTCAGCGCAAAGCACAATGACCAGAATTCGGCTAGCAACCAGTTTTCCGCCACTTCTATAGTTTTGTATCGGAAGGCGCGCTTGGATCGCGCGGGAGGCGCTGTGTCCTACTGTTACCGGGAGAGCCAATCGGATCTCTGGGATGTTGCGATTTGCAGAAAGTCAGGTTGACGCTATTTTGGCGCGCTTCCTGCACAATTTGATAACCTCAAGGGCATCATGTGCCATGATGCCGCAGCACGGCGGCCTCGGGCGCGGCCTCGTTCATGGATCTCTGGAACTTCCTCTCGACCTTGGTCTGGTTGGCGCCCAGGGCAAATAGTATTTATGAGTATCAACGGAATGTACAGTTTATGAAAAGACGCAGGGTCTCACATTCATTCATTTATACTACTAGTAGTATAAATGAATGAATGTGAGACCCTGCGTCTTTTCATAAACTGTACACAAAGTCGCGCTTCGCATTTGGGCTCATAACCACTTGCGAGTTAGGGGACAAAAGACGATATATTTCTCAGGTTATGGTTTTCTGTCTAGGTTACTAACGGTTGTAACCCCTAGGTTACTTATCTCGTCCCCAGTACTTGTCTCTGCCGAAGAGCAGCATCATTGCTGCTGCGCGACCATCACGCTTTCTGCTTATCCGCGCAAGTGCCCCACCTGATGCTTCTCGGAGGCAGGTACACTACAGTGCACTGGCATGACGCGTAAAGCGTCTCTGTGTTTTTCAAATGTAGCGCGGGGCAGCGGCTTCGTGAAGACGTCAGCGACGTTGTCTGCGCTTGCAACCTTCTGCACTTCAATTTCGTGGCTGCTCAAGCGATCACTCTACGGGCTGAAGCAAGCCCCGAGAGTGTGGTATCATCTGCTGCGAGAGTGGCTGGAGAAAAATGGCTTCACCATGTCGAAGTCTGAAGCGTGTGTTGGAGTCAAATTTATTGATGGAGCGCCATGCTTTATCTCTATCTACGTGGACGACTTAATACTGTTTGCGCCCACCAAGAGCATTGTGAATGACTTCAAAGAAATGCTTCGGTCACGCTTCAAAGTGAAGGACCTTGGTCCAATCCACTACATTTTGGGCTGGGAGATCGAGAGAGACTGAACCAAAAGAGAGATTAGAATCTCGCAGCGAAAGTATACAAATCAGGTGCTGGAAAAGTTTGGAATGAGTTCATGCAATGGCGTACGAATTCCTAGCAAGCCAGAGCTGCTACTATCTAAGGAATTGTGTGCTTGTGAGTCTGATGAAGTGGAGCTTATAGAGCTGCAGTGGGCTCGCTAATGTATTTGATGCTCGGAACGAGGCCAGATATCGCTTTCGCAGTTCGAGAGTGTAGTCAGTTTTTATCAAACCCTGGAATCGCTCATTGGCGAGCAGTCAACTATCCTAAGATATCTTAAGCAGACAGAAGACTACGGTCTAGTGCTGGGTGGAACCAAGCATGTTGGTAGCCCCTTGCAGTTAAAGATGATTGCGTTTAGTGACGCAGATTTTGCAAGTCACCCCGATCGACATTCGATCGCTGGATACGTGACAATGCTCGGTGAAAGTGTAGTGTCGTGGTGCAGCCAAGCCGAGAAGACTGTGTCATTGCACACCACTGAGGCAGAGTATATAGCGCTGAGCATGTTAGTGCAAGAGATCATTCATTTGCGAATGATGAGTAGGGAATTGCTGAAGCAGCAGCCACAGGCAACTGATGTCTTTGTAGACAACGCTAGTGCGTTGAAGCTAGCAAAGCATCCTGAGTTTCATTTAAGAACCAAGCATATTGACATCAGACATCACTTCATTCGTGAAAAGCAAGACAGCCACGAAATTGAAGTGCAGAAGGTTGCAAGCGCAGACAACATCGCTGACGTCTTCACGAAGCCGCTGCCCCGCGCTACATTTGAAAAACACAGAGACGCTTTACGCGTCATGCCAGTGCACTGTAGTGTACCTGTCTCCGAGAAGCATCAGGTTGGGCACTTGCGCGGATAAGCAGAAAGCGTGATGGTCGCGCAGCAGCAATGATGCTGCTCTTCGGCAGAGACAAGTACTGGGGACGAGACAAGTAACCTAGGGGTTACAACTGTTAGTAACCTAGACAGAAAACCATAACCTGAGAAATATATCGTCTTTTGTCCCCTAACTCGCAAGTGGTTATGTTCCAAGCAGAACTAGGAAGGACTTTCACGATGATGACCGTGATCCTACTAGGAAGCGAGACTACCAGCGAGATGAAGACCGTAAGCGAGAAGGGGACCGACAGCGGAACAGAGATGATAAAGAGAGTGACGGTCGACACTCGCGTGGGGATAAATTTAAGTCTCGCACGCGTAGTGATGGTGATCGAGCCATGATATCGAAATCAGACAATGACTCGAGGTCCAGCTCGGAGTCAGCTCTGATGTCTATTGACGCTAGATGCTACGGAGCGAAGACAGATCCCAATGAGTGGATTCTGGATTCAGCAGCCACACGTCACATGACATATTCGAAGGAGTCTCTAGTAAACTATTGCCCGATCTCTGCTGCTGTGGAGGTTGGTGGTAAGCATGAGCTCCATGTCATGGGCATTGGAGATAAAAGAGTGACCTTGAAGACAGACCATGGCACAAGACAAGTGTGGCTCCGGAACGTGTATTATGTTCCGTCGATCCAGTTCAACCTGTTTTCGGTTCGCATGCAAGTTGCGATGCGTGGAGCGGATTACATTGCTGTTCACTTTGATCATCCTGCATTTGCTACGGTGATTGACGAGAATGGTGGTATTGCTCACGCAAACCTCGCTCCAGAGAGCAAGTTGAACACGATGCGCTTAGAGTCCATTCAAGCAGAGTGGCCTACAGTAATTTGTGCTGCCGCTATTGCAGATGAAAAGAGTGACATGCGGCTGTGGCACAAGAGACTCGGGCACCCAGGAAGGAACAGCTTTGACGTAGTGATGCGAGGCAGCATGGAGCAACTGGGAGTGAAGAAGTTCAAAGCTCTCGACCGCACAGAGTGTGAAGCGTGTATTGAGAGCAAGCTGACGCGCAAGTCCTTTAAGGACCGAGTCAGCAAGAACCCGAGGACTTGGAAAGTTGGAGAGAAGGCACATGCAGATACGTGGGGGCCGTATCAATCCCCATCGTATTCTGGCTGTCGCTACTTCTGTGTGCTCGTGAATGAAGCCAGTCGCTTCGTAAGCGTCTTTGTGATGCATGAGCGCAAGGAGATCTACCAAGTGTTCCGTGAGTATCGAGCTAATGTTGAGCGACAGAAAGAAGTGAAGATGAAGTGCCTCAACATGGATGGAGCTAAGGAGTATGAAAAGATGAAAACATCTGCGAGAAGGAGCTCGGGATGGAATGCACGTTGACAGTAAAGAAGACTCCTGAGCACAACGGTATTGCAGAGAGAATGATAAGGACGATCGCTGAGCGAGTGAGATGTGTGCTTTTCGAGGGCAATTTGCCAGAGGAGTTGTGGGCAGAGGCAGCAGTAACCAGTGCATTTTTGCGTGAACTTGCTGCCAGCAAGAGCCAATGATTCGGATTCACCTTTCCAGAGGTGGTTTGGCTACAGCCCACCGCTAAAGCATCTAAGAGTATTTGGGTGTTTAGCGTATGTCTTCCTTGAGGCCGATAAGCGCAAGAAGTTAGAGCGACGTGGGAGAAAGATGGTGTTTGTGGGTTATCCAAGAGATCGCAGAGGGTACAAGCTACTCGACTGTGATACCCTGAAACCTGTCTCTAGCCACACTGTTGTCTTTGACGAGAGTCATTTTCCGGTGCTACCGACGATTAAGCAAGCAAAGAAGAATCGAGCTCTCGCTCGACAGCGAAAGAAGGAGTTGCAGGAGCAGCGCAGTACAGGAGATTCTCTTGGTGAAAGTATTGATGACCACGAAGCTATAGCCCACCTCTACAATTACGTGCTGCCTATGGAGAATAGTGATGAATCAACGGGTGCGAGAAATGTTCCAGGTGGTCAGTCCAGTGAAATCAGAGGCACCGTTGCAGAAGATGCAACACGGAGCAGCATGCATCAAGGTGTCGAAGCTCAAACCGACATCATGACAGATGCTAGCCAGCATATTCGGGATGGCGGCGAAGTAGGCCGAGACAGCTTTGAGACCCCACGCCCGATCAGCGTGGATAGCAGAAACTGGGTCGATCCGAGGCAAAAGAAGCATCGGCAGGGAGCAAGTGCGCTCTCAAACTCTAGTGCTGAGGGTTTAGCAAGAGGTGGGGCTATTGAAAGTACTGCAGAGCAGAGCGTCGACAGCAGAGCACCGCCAGCAAAGCGTGCAAGAACGACAAGTGCTGTCGGAGCGCAGCATGCAAATCATGCAGTACATCAAGTTGATCGTGCAGTACAGCACAACGTGTATGAAGGGCGGGCAACTGGCCAAAGTAACCTGGAGGAAAACGAAAAGGCAGCGGCTCGTCCAGAGGCGAGCAGTAGTGAAGGCACGGTCAACGGCCGAAAGCGAGAAATAGTGGAAGTGAAGAACAGTGGCAATGCGAGTTCAAGTGACTGCATTATGACTCGAATTGAGTCGCGTTCGACAACCACCAGAAGCGGACGTCGAAGCAAGCCTCCGAGATGGATGAGCGACTTCGTCATGATGGCTAAAGAGATTGAGTCGAGCGAAGAGGAAGCACGGAAAGACTTTGTGAAGAGTGTTATGCAGAAGTGGCACTCAGAAGCCATTGTGATGTCCGCAAAAACCCTGCTACATTGGCGGATGCCATGAAGCCTGAGGAGTTTATGCAGTGACTTGCGCGGATAAGCAGAAAGCGTGATGGTCGCGCAGCAGCAATGATGCTGCTCTTCGGCAGAGACAAGTACTGGGGACGAGACAAGTAACCTAGGGGTTACAACCGTTAGTAACCTAGACAGAAAACCATAACCTGAGAAATATATCGTCTTTTGCCCCCTAACTCGCAAGTGGTTATGAGCACAATAGTGTTGTCTACAAAGACATCAGTTGCCTCTGGCTGCTGCTTCAGCAACTCCCTACTCATCATTCGCAAATGAATGATCTCTTGCACTAACATGCTCAGCGCTATATACTCTGCCTCAGTGGTGTGCAATGACACAGTCTTCTCGGCTTGGCTGCACCACGACACTACACTTTCACCGAGCATTGTCACGTATCCAGCGATCGAATGTCGATCGGGGTGACTTGCAAAATCTGCGTCACTAAACGCAATCATCTTTAACTGCAAGGGGCTACCAACATGCTTGGTTCCACCCAGCACTAGACCGTAGTCTTCTGTCTGCTTAAGATATCTTAGGATAGTTGACTGCTCGCCAATGAGCGATTCCAGGGTTTGATAAAAACTGACTACACTCTCGAACTGCGAAAGCGATATCTGGCCTCGTTCCGAGCATCAAATACATTAGCGAGCCCACTGCAGCTCTATAAGCTCCACTTCATCAGACTCACAAGCACACAATTCCTTAGATAGTAGCAGCTCTGGCTTGCTAGGAATTCGTACGCCATTGCATGAACTCATTCCAAACTTTTCCAGCACCTGATTTGTATACTTTCGCTGCGAGATTCTAATCTCTCTTTTGGTTCTGTCTCTCTCGATCTCCCAGCCCAAAATGTAGTGGATTGGACCAAGGTCCTTCATTTTGAAGCGTGACCGAAGCATTTCTTTGAGTCATTCACAATGGTCTTGGTGGTGGGATGAAGTTCTGAAATTTAGAAACTTTGCTAGAAACTTTATTGTTTGTAGTCTATAATACTTCATTTTTCGGGAGATACTAAAGCCCGCGACAAAAATACTAGAGACCCATGACAGTACCAATAATGTGGTACAGCGGTCGGTAGCTATAGATGATCGAAACTACTCAAGCTTACTAGAGACCCGTGACAAACTGAAGTGCTGATGCTGATTTTACGCTGCTCATAGTATAGTGTCCTTAGATTGCTTATCTAGAGAGGACGGCATTCTAATTACATAAGACGTGGGCGTCAATGATCTTGTGTTGCACCGGTTTTCGCAGAATGCTGCCTAATGGCAACCTTCACCACCTTCAACTGCTTACTCCTCTCTCCGAATTCAACAAAAGCACATCTCATTCCTGTAGTAGAGATTTGTATAGAGGTCTCCTTGACAGATCTTGAAAGTGCTAATTGACGGCCACTGTTTAATTTCACAACTAGAACAGCGTCTAGCATAGATGGCTTGAGAGATCTCGTTGCCCTCCATTGCTCCATATTTTGACTGTATCGACGTGTGACGCACTGCTATATGAACGCAGCACCAACTCCACGAAGAGGATAATCCGCAGAAGTCTGATCGGGGTTTATTGATCGCATTCGAGAAAAATAGTAGGGTTCGGGTATACCCGTACCCGCCCGAGGTTGCTTTCGGGTACCCGTATCCTACCCGACTTCGGGTATACCGGTACCCGGACGGGTACAAATTTTACCCGGCTTTCGGGTACGAGATCTCTGTCCAGCTGGACGCACAACGGATGATCACTTCGCGCAACCTCCAAAACTCGTACCTAGTCGAGGTGGACGTTACAAGCAACATCCCAGTAATTTATCATATTCAGAGGGTATTATGATTCATGAAAGTAACTGTATAGTTCTACGAGACCTTTATGAACTAATATTACCTATCACCCCTAAATTACCAGGTCATTTTTTAAGGAATAAGACGTCCACTCGGATCCCTCCTTAGCTCTGAAATAAATTTCAGAGAACATTCCGTTGATACCCATAAATAGTATTTGCAGAGGTGCAGTTGATGGCTACCCATCGTACTTCAACAGATCTAAACTGTAAAACCCACCCCCATACAAATAGTTAGATAAACCAAATTGGCGGAAAACTGCTTGCTTCCGAAAAAAGAGTCGCCGGGCCATATTGAGCGTTTGAGCTGCTTAAACGGCTCGTCTTTAGCCGTGAGAAGACAACGAAGTAGGTTACATCCAAAGCTTTGCGACAAAGTGCGGCTTTCCCCAATACAATTCTTACTTGCCAAGATACAGCCTTTCATAGGAGGCCAAATGCGAAATTAGCGGAAAACGGGTCGTTTCCCGAAGTGAAAATTTGAGCATTTCCAAGCGACCCCATACTTTGAAACGGAAACGACCTGCATCCTAAGACGACTAACTTGCTCCAACATGAAACAGACGCTCTATCTGCATCTCCCATCCCTTCATTCTTGCACGTACACCCGTCCTTCCACCACACATCTGCGTTCGCCCCACGAAATCAGCTAGGAATGCCACCCCGTCTTCGAAAATCAACAGGCCACCAAGCTCGAATTCCTCGGCCGAATCCTCGAAGCACCATTTCGAACGCCGCAATTCAACACGTTGATGAACAGATCACAACGGGTATGAGCAATATTGACTCATTTCAACACTATTTTAATGTAGTTGATTTACTGGAAATTTGACAGATGCAGCGGATCGAAATACCATCGTTTCCAGGGCAGATCGCATATGCCCAGCTCCAACCCCTTCGTCGACGCACGTCAGTATTGAACTCTTGCTCAATCCGATGTCGAGCTCTGATGAATCGTTAAGCGGCTCTACCGAAAAAATCGACAGCAACTTCGACGAAGACTTCGATTTTGGATTTGGGACGTGGATGATGTACCTCCTGAGCTTGAGAATAACGTACCCCCTGTACTTGAAACTTTTTCAGGGGGGGGGGGGGGGGGGGGGGGGGGGGGCTGGAGATGGCGTGTGACGGGGGTCACACGCACAATAGCTAGGAGGAAGCGTAACACGCTAACCACAACAGACGCCTGGCGTCTCTGTTGTTGCTTGTGCAAAAGGCCTTGCCTTATCGGTCCTCTTTACTACCGAGTACTTAAAGAGACTTGCACACTTGTAGGTTAGAGTTAAACTGACTTGTATTAATAACACTCTAAAGGTTATATCTACTGCTTTCTATCTGCATACTGAATCCCTGTTTAAATGGCGATCTTCCTCAGCGGTTGGCTCCCGTGCGTCGTCATCCTAAGTACGACCGAACTAATTTAACTCAGTACATTGGGGAGGTCTACTGTGAACACTCTATTTCTAGTGGGCCACACCGGCCGGTGTGGTCCACACCAGAGAACATCCCTTTTTCCTTGAAAAGGTTACTGGCCAATCCTGGCCCCACTACATGGCGGCTCTGCCAGTGCTAGCACAGTCGGACGTCGAACGGGTCGTACGAATCGCTGGATCGGCGGGTACAAGTACGCCAGAGCTAACGACACGAGGAACAAGGTGTCCAACAGATGTAGCCAATATCGCTCGAACTGCGGAGGGAAGTGCGATTTTGTGAAGCGGCTTCAACGGTACACTAACTTTGTACACCACACCTGTGGACAACGCGCTGGTAATGATGATGATGGCGCTGAGCTACCACCGACGGTAACACAAGATGTTAAAGTGCAGATGAAGCGTGAAGTTGACTGTATGGCTATCACGATGACCGCTAGTCGATCGGCGATTACCGAGGCGGCGAGAGCAAAATTTGGCTCGTACCGGCTTGACAAGGGAGAACGTTTTGGGGCGAGTTAATCGTGTCCGAGTTGGGGAGTTTGGAGTATCCGTCAACGGCCAGATTGACGCCCCTCCTTGGTCACAAGTGCTGAGTGACGATGGCATCGCAACTGCCTTTTTCATTACACGTACTACGAGAAGACTACCAAGACTCGAGAGCGTCTCATCGGCTGGGGGCATCCACTGTCATTCCGCTATCTAAAGTGGAAAAGCAGGGTGTGGCATGGGTTCGTTCGAAAATTGCTGAGAAGTGTGCTTCAGCAGGGCTGGTGTACTCGACTACCAAATGGGAAGATTTCTGGGGATATTTCCACCGGACATGGATTGTCAAATTTCCTCCGGCGCTTTGAATGTGGAGCCCTATACTCGCAATTCGGTGAGCAGAACCAGCAACTCACTTGAACGATTTAATCGTGAGATGGGGGTGGTGGACATACCAACCTACCCGATTTTGCAGCAGGTGTGGAAAAGCTCGCTCGTCGTTATGCAATCCCGAAAACCCCAGATGTACCTGAAATTCCGAGCAACAACACTGACACTCGTGTTGCTAATGAGGAGTCAAGTGCTGAAGGGGAGATCACTTCATTCGTGACGATACAAGACGAGTGGTAGTCCAGCGCAGCGACTTTTCTGGTTTGTGCAACCCAGACTCATTCGCCAGCGTTGGAAATCAGTGAAGTGGACTCGGCTTAGGTAATGCTTGTTTTCACGTGAAGAAAATATGTTGATAACAATTTTTTTATGTTGTGAAATGGAGGATGAAACATAACTACAACTGCTCCTCAGCAGTAGCTTTTGTCTGTTTGGCACCGGAAAACCAGTAATGATTACCTGAAAGCAAAGGTTTGTCCACGTTGTCCGACGTCAAGCCGTGCCCTTCATAGACCGGGAAGCTTCGCGATATATTGAGTAAGCGTGATTGAGTCTGGACACTCCAAACTCTTCACTTGGCTCATCCGTCGTGCGGTCTGCAGAATCCATAGTTGTGCCTTTTTATCGTTGCGAACACATCCACTATGCGAGATGCCGTTTCCCTGAAAGCCTCGTCAGGAGTCGAGACTGCATCGTTGTACCTAGCAACATGCACAATCCCCTCTACACTTCTGATAGCGGCGTCGAGAACACCACACGTATTTCCTTTGTGATAGGCAATCTCCAAGCGAACAAGCTCCTCTTTCATTAAAATCTCGTAGTAGCGCGATCGTGCCTTGCGAAACTTGTATTGTCGTTTTCATCGTTTTTGGCCAAACGGACGGTCCGAGATCCGATATATCGGGCCCGATTTGTAACTCTGGTCCGATATAGGGAGTAGGGTTGTAGTAAGCTTACTATTTTTGTGGTAAGCTAGCCGTTTTGCTGATGGAGGCTCCGAATTATAAAGCCGGTGTCACAATTGCCGCTTTTCAACGGCAAAAGTGGTTGCCAAGAATACATCCCTGAGCACTATCCGAGCCACCTCGTGGCCTTATATGACATCGGTCTAATTGCTGTTGTTAGATATAAAAGCGATATTACCTGAGATAAAGCTACACTGTGCAGGTATATAGCCTCCAATCGCTTTGAAGATGAATGCTTCCTAGTCTGGAGTCATGGTGACCTCCGGAGTGCCGGTCCGATATGCCTTACGCTCCTAATTATGATTCGACTCGCACTCCACTGACCCTACCCTCCGTCCGCTATATTCGGAGGTTAAAAGGCTTGAAAGCCACAATATATATATATACATAGCAGGTTCCAAATCTGGAAGTTGTCGAGCGTGTGTGGAGGCTTGATCTGGTGTGTCTTCGTCGCTTGTTTTCTGCGTTAAGGAGGCATGCTCTGATCTGTCCGCGTCGCTTGTTTTCAGAAGCTTCCTAAGCACGCGCTCTTGAAATGTACCGCCTACCAAGCGCTTGGCACCAACGCGTCTCTCGTCGATAACCCCTGAAGTGCCAAAAGGGAACGAATAAGCTGGTGTCTTTTTCATTAGATCAGCTCGCTCAGCCTTAAGTAGCGCTCCCCATACCTTGAGTAACGCTACACCTCCACGGCGGCACAGCCATTTCGAGTCACTTGATCTCTTCACGTCTTCAGACATCGCAGTTCGTTTACGGATATAGTCCTGGGCAAAGATACTGCCATTAGTCCCGCCGACAATGTCTCATCGCGAGACGTTCCGAACCTACGTTGTTGGAGACGTCTGTAGGGTAGCATACCATTCCAGCTAATCTAAAGGTGAGTACAGATAAGTTTGGGCTACACTATGCTCGTTCGTTATAGTATAATGTAGTAAGAAATATTTGTGGGAAGGGAAACAGGAAAAAGTAACGGCGACACTCGCGATGCAGTTGCAAGGCTTCCACGCCAGAAAGTTTCATGTACTTCACACTGGTTAGCTACAGGTAGCTACGCCAAGCGGCTACACACCCACGCACCCCAGTTACGAGATACATACACTTCTAGGCTTCAGAATAGCAAGACTGACCGTAGGCAATACCCGCATCAAGTCATTTTCGTACAATAAGAGCAACGCGAATGCGCATGCAGAAACACACTTCACTACATTAAAATGAAAAGTTATTTATTAAATACAATAACCTAGTACACATTCCAGCCGCGATCTCCGTAGGCAACTACTTCGAGAGCTTCCTGAATCAGTCAGCAGAGACGAGGTCGAGGCAATGGCTAGGTCGATTCTAGACCAAATTTCAGCTAAAACAATTACCCTACCGGTTCTGGATACATTTCTAAACCGGCAGATAATTCGACCTCAATGTGATGGTCAAGGTTAAGAGCGCGCTGGCTGGCGGAACTGCAACTGTGACGCAGCCAGAAGTCACAGCTGGCAGCGACACTGCAGTTGTTGCTACGACTCGCAACGTCCCGACGGCAGCATCAACAACTTCTCCTTCATCACCTCCTGCCACGCCTCCTCCCATGCAGCGTAGTGCCCCACCGGCACCAAGTCACCGGACGGACAACGGCGTCTCAAGACCCAGAGTTTTCCCAGCAAACGCTGAAGCAGTCTACCTCTATATTGCGCTGCTACGCCAGCGAATTGTTGATGGTGGACTAGAAATCCAAGTGCAATGGGAGCCCACTTGGGAACCGGCAGACAACTTCAGTCGCGAAGAAGCAACGAAATTGTACGAACGGTTCTCTGCTGCGTGCGTCCTCATCACTGACGAGCTCTCGCTTGCCCGACGCTCCATACCGTCGTAGCCTTGCTTGCATGTCGCTTAGTCAAAGCCTGTAGATGCTCTGCCTGCATGCCCTTCCGTCCTTGTGATCCCTCGTAGAATTTAGAACTGAGGCGCAATACCAGACCGCTGGAAGCCGCGGGCCATGACACCCAGTTCCTCACGACTGGCTGTCATGGCTCCAGGCCGCAGCAGCGTAATCACCGTAATTGACCGTAATATTTATGTCCTTGACGTACGGTTGTTCTGATCAACCTTTGACCACGAACGAGCCTTATCGTCTTTCTCAACATCAATCACCATACATCTATGGGCTAACTACTACCTGGCATCTCGATAACAAGTCGATAACAAGAGCTTATGAAAAGGTCTGCCCACTACGGCTTCGAAATGAGCTGCATGTAGCTACAGTGTACGGTGTGTGGTATGTGCGTGGGGGGGGGGGGGGGGGGGGGGGGGTGAATGTGATCATTAATTAATGACGGAAGCCGACCTTGCGACATGCTATTCATATGGGGAGGGTAGTTTGTCGAGATGAAGTTCAATCTTCGTTTTCGGTCAACCCTCATGTGTGGGCTTACAGCTAGTATGAAAGAATACACAACGAGCGTCGAAATGGACTCGACTCGATCCGAGTCAAGTCTATTGATCCTTATTGGCGCTGTGTGAGAGGTTGGGGTAGCAAGCAGAAAAAACACACATTTCGTTTTCTGCTTGCTATCTCATCTTCTTGTGGCCTAAATATGCACTACCAGTCGCTACGCTGTTCTCGGCCAGAACCAGCCGATCAAAACTACGGTTCTAAAGGGTTGCCTCATCGCTACTGTCACTACTGACGTCGCGAAGAGTATTTTTGTAGCTGCTTCTAATCTGTATCTCTATCGAGCATGGAACTGCGAAAGCAGTGCGTGGTTACAGTCCAATGGAGCAGGCTTTGAGTTTGTGCACAATGGCTACCTTCTGCACTGGATCAAGTCGATGGTGGACTCCGGCGAGAAAGTGGGCCAGATTTTCTTAGTGGAAAATGTAATTATGTGCTTCCCTGACGACGGAGACTTCATTTGTCACATTTTAGTGATACTGAACCAGGGTGCGTTTTTGATGTTGCTGCAAGTTTCGCTCCACAGTGTACCTGATGGAAACATGAGGGCTGTGTTGCAAAAAGCTGGGGAAGACACCGATCCTGCTGAAGGTACTTAGAGCTATAATGTCTTCTATTTACTTAAACTAACTTTTCTCGGTTGTTACGAATAATGAAGACGGTAGGTGTGAAAACAGACCTATACGGCTGAATTTACAGCCCCCCCCCCCCCCCCGAGATGCGGACGTCAATTCTGTTACGATAGAGTCTCCTTTTCGGCCGCAAGTGTGGGCAACTAGTAAGTTGGATCTTGGTTTGACCATGTTTTCTTTCACTATGCTTTAGAGTGTCGATTAACTTTCGGTTTGTTCGTTGTCATTTGTTTTAGCGAATAACCAAATCAAACGTGATAGTGGACGATCAATGAAGCTTCTGTTTTCCGCGTGGCGCTTGTGTCTCACGTTGTTGTGGAGTTAGCGCAGCGTTATTCTCGTTGGAATTGGCTCGCTCTTTGCGCTCGCGGTGAGCTTTGGGATCCACAAGCTCATCTCGCCCGTGGATACAAACATGCTGGCGTGGGTTGTAGCTGCCGTCGTGTTTGTCTCGATAGCTGTGTAATATGGACGGGAGATATGGGACGCGCACCCAGAGTAGCGCATGACGATTTTCGTCAAGTATGCGTGCGAGTTGGGCGGGGCCTGGCTTCGCACTAAGGAATCTACGGGCGCGTTTTTGCTACTTCAAACACATGATTCACCAGGACGAGTGTTTGGTGTGAACAACAGGGCCGTGGTATATACTAGCATGCCGCTCTGTTTCTCAGCGACGCTGGGACTTTGAGTCTGCAATTCGTCGACTTTGTCTTATCCGCACAATAAACTCATCAAACAAACAGACATATAGAACTAACGCACAATACTAGACCGCTGGAAGCCGCGGGCCATGACACCTAGTTCCTCACGACTGGCTGTCATGGCTCCAGGCCGCAGCAGCGTAATCACCGTAATTGACCGTAATATTTATATCCTTGACGTACGGTTGTTCTGATCAACCTTTGACCACGAACGAGCCTTATCGTCTTTCTCAACATCAATCACCATACATCTATGGGCTAACTACTACCTGGCATCTCGATAACAAGAGCTTATGAAAAGGTCTGCCCACTACAGTTTCGAAATGAGCTGCATGTAGCTACAGTGTACGGTGTGTGGTATGTGCGTGGGGGGGGGGGGGGGGGGGTGAATGTGATCATTAATTAATGACGGAAGCCGACCTTGCGACATGCTATTCATATGGGGAGGGTAGTTTGTCGAGATGAAGTTCTATCTTCGTTTTCGGTCAACCCTCATGTGTGGGCTTACAGCTAGTATGAAAGAATACACAACGAGCGTCGAAATGGACTCGACTCGATCCGAGTCAAGTCTATTGATCCTTATTGGCGCTGTGTGAGAGGTTGGGGTAGCAAGCAGAAAAAACACACATTTCGTTTTCTGCTTGCTATCTCATCTTCTTGTGGCCAAAATGTGCACTACCATTCGCTACGCTGTTCTCGGCCAGAACCAGCCGATCAAAACAACGGTTCTAAAGGGTTGCCTCATCGCTACTGTCACTACTGACGTCGCGAAGAGTATTTTTGTAGCTGCTTCTAATCTGTATCTCTATCGAGCATGGAACTGCGAAAGCAGTGCGTGGTTACAGTCCAATGGAGCAGACTTTGAGTTTGTGCACAATGGCTACCTTCCGCACTGGATCAAGTCGATGGTGGACTCCGGCGAGAAAGTGGGCCAGATTTTCTTAGTGGAAAATGTAATTATGTGCTTCCCTGACGACGGAGACTTCATTTGTCACATTGTAGTGATACTGAACCAGAGTGCGTTTTTGATGTTGCTGCAAGTTTCGCTCCACAGTGTACCTGATGGAAACATGAGGGTTGTGTTGCAAAAAGCTGGGGAAGACACCGATCCTGCTGAAGGTACTTAGAGCTATAATGTCTTCTATTTACTTAAACTAACTTTTCTCGGTTGTTACGAATAATGAAGACGGTAGGTGTGAAAACAGACCTATACGGCTGAATTTACAGCCCCCCCCCCCCCCCCCGGGATGCGGACGTCAATTCTGTTACGATAGAGTCTCCTTTTCGGCCGCAAGTGTGGGCAACTAGTAAGTTGGATCTTGGTTTGACCATGTTTTCTTTCACTATGCTTTAGAGTGTCGATTAACTTTCGGTTTGTTCGTTGTCATTTGTTTTAGCGAATAACCAAATCAAACGTGATAGTGGACGATCAATGAAGCTTCTGTTTTCCGCGTGGCGCTTGTGTCTCACGTTGTTGTGGAGTTAGCCCAGCGTTATTCTCGTTGGAATTGGCTCGCTCTTTGCGCTCGCGGTGAGCTTTGGGATCCACAAGCTCATCTCGCCCGTGGATACAAACATGCTGGCGTGGGTTGTAGCTGCCGTCGTGTTTGTCTCGATAGCTGTGTAATATGGTCGGGAGATATGGGACGCGCACCCAGAGTAGCGCATGACGATTTTCGTCAAGTATGCGTGCGAGTTGGGCGGGGCCTGGCTTCGCACTAAGGAATCTACGGGCGCGTTTTTGCTACTTCAAACACATGATTCACCAGGACGAGTGTTTGTGTGAACAACAGGGCCGTGGTATATACTAGCATGCCGCTCTGTTTCTCAGCGACGCTGGGACTTTGAGTCTGCAATTCGTCGACTTTGTCTTATCCGCACAATAAACTCATCAAACAAACAGACATATAGAACTAACGCACAATACTAGACCGCTGGAAGCCGCGGGCCATGACACCTAGTTCCTCACGACTGGCTGTCATGGCTCCAGGCCGCAGCAGCGTAATCACCGTAATTGACCGTAATATTTATATCCTTGACGTACGGTTGTTCTGATCAACCTTTGACCACGAACGAGCCTTATCGTCTTTCTCAACATCAATCACCATACATCTATGGGCTAACTACTACCTGGCATCTCGATAACAAGAGCTTATGAAAAGGTCTGCCCACTACAGTTTCGAAATGAGCTGCAGTGTACGGTGCTTGTGTGGTATGTGCGTGTGGGGGGGGGGGGGGGGGTGTGTGAATGTGATCATTAATTAATGACGGAAGCCGACCTTGCGACATGCTATTCATATGGGGAGGGTAGTTTGTCGAGATGAAGTTCTATCTTCGTTTTCGGTCAACCCCTCATGTGTGGGCTTACAGCTAGTATGAAAAGAATACACAACGATGCGTCGAAATGGACTCGACTCGATCCCGAGTCAAGTCTATTGATCCTTATTGGCGCTGTGTGAGAGGTTGGGGTAGCAAGCAGAAAAAACACACATTTCGTTTTCTGCTTGCTATCTCATCTTCTTGTGGCCAAAATGTGCACTACCATTCGCTACGCTGTTCTCGGCCAGAACCAGCCGATCAAAACAACGGTTCTAAAGGGTTGCCTCATCGCTACTGTCACTACTGACGTCGCGAAGAGTATTTTTGTAGCTGCTTCTAATCTGTATCTCTATCGAGCATGGAACTGCGAAAGCAGTGCGTGGTTACAGTCCAATGGAGCAGACTTTGAGTTTGTGCACAATGGCTACCTTCCGCACTGGATCAAGTCGATGGTGGACTCCGGCGAGAAAGTGGGCCAGATTTTCTTAGTGGAAAATGTAATTATGTGCTTCCCTGACGACGGAGACTTCATTTGTCACATTGTAGTGATACTGAACCAGAGTGCGTTTTTGATGTTGCTGCAAGTTTCGCTCCACAGTGTACCTGATGGAAACATGAGGGTTGTGTTGCAAAAAGCTGGGGAAGACACCGATCCTGCTGAAGGTACTTAGAGCTATAATGTCTTCTATTTACTTAAACTAACTTTTCTCGGTTGTTACGAATAATGAAGACGGTAGGTGTGAAAACAGACCTATACGGCTGAATTTACAGCCCCCCCCCCCCCCGGGATGCGGACGTCAATTCTGTTACGATAGAGTCTCCTTTTCGGCCGCAAGTGTGGGCAACTAGTAAGTTGGATCTTGGTTTGACCATGTTTTCTTTCACTATGCTTTAGAGTGTCGATTAACTTTCGGTTTGTTCGTTGTCATTTGTTTTAGCGAATAACCAAATCAAACGTGATAGTGGACGATCAATGAAGCTTCTGTTTTCCGCGTGGCGCTTGTGTCTCACGTTGTTGTGGAGTTAGCGCAGCGTTATTCTCGTTGGAATTGGCTCGCTCTTTGCGCTCGCGGTGAGCTTTGGGATCCACAAGCTCATCTCGCCCGTGGATACAAACATGCTGGCGTGGGTTGTAGCTGCCGTCGTGTTTGTCTCGATAGCTGTGTAATATGAACGGGAGATATGGGACGCGCACCCAGAGCAGCGCATGACGATTTTCGTCAAGTATGCGTGCGAGTTGGGCGGGGCCTGGCTTCGCACTAAGGAATCTACGGGCGCGTTTTTGCTACTTCAAACACATGATTCACCAGGACGAGTGTTTGGTGTGAACAACAGGGCCGTGGTATATACAAGCATGCCGCTCTGTTTCTCAGCGACGCTGAGACTTAATTCGTCGACTTTGTCTTATCCGCACAATAAACTCATCAAACTAACAGACATATAGAACTAACGCACAATACTAGACCGCTGGAAGCCGCGGGCCATGACACCCAGTTTCTCACGACTGGCTGTCATGGCTCCAGGCCGCAGCAGCGTAATCACCGTAATTGACCGTAATATTTATGTCCTTGACGTACGGTTGTTCTGATCAACCTTTGACCACGAACGAGCCTTATCGTCTTTCTCAACATCAATCACCATACATCTATGGGCTAACTACTACCTGGCATCTCGATAACAAGAGCTTATGAAAAGGTCTGCCCACTACAGTTTCGAAATGAGCTGCATGTAGCTACAGTGTACGGTGTGTGGTATGTGCGTGGGGGGGGTGAATGTGATCATTAATTAATGACGGAAGCCGACCTTGCGACATGCTATTCATATGGGGAGGGTAGTTTGTCGAGATGAAGTTCAATCTTCGTTTTCGGTCAACCCTCATGTGTGGGCTTACAGCTAGTATGAAAGAATACACAACGAGCGTCGAAATGGACTCGACTCGATCCGAGTCAAGTCTATTGATCCTTATTGGTGCTGTGTGAGAGGTTGGGGTAGCAAGCAGAAAAAACACACATTTCGTTTTCTGCTTGCTATCTCATCTTCTTGTGGCCAAAATGTGCACTACCATTCGCTACGCTGTTCTCGGCCAGAACCAGCCGATCAAAACAACGGTTCTAAAGGGTTGCCTCATCGCTACTGTCACTACTGACGTCGCGAAGAGTATTTTTGTAGCTGCTTCTAATCTGTATCTCTATCCCGCATGGAACTGCGAAAGCAGTGCGTGGTTACAGTCCAATGGAGCAGACTTTGAGTTTGTGCACAATGGCTACCTCCCGCACTGGATCAAGTCGATGGTGGACACCGGCGAGAAAGTGGGCCAGATTTTCTTAGTGGAAAATGTAATTAGGTGCTTCCCTGACGACGGAGACTTCATTTGTCACATTTTAGTGATACTGAACCAGGGTGCGTTTTTGATGTTGCTGCAAGTTTCGCTCCACAGTGTACGTGATGGAAACATGAGGGTTGTGTTGCAAAAAGCTGGGGAAGACACCGATCCTGCTGAAGGTACTTAGAGCTATAATGTCTTCTATTTACTTAAACTAACTTCTCTCGGTTGTTACGAATAATGAAGACGGTAGGTGTGAAAACAGACCTATACGGCTGAATTTACAGCCCCCCCCCCCCCCCCCCCCCGAGATGCGGACGTCAATTCTGTTACGATAGAGTCTCCTTTTCGGCCGCAAGTGTGGGCAACTAGTAAGTTGGATCTTGGTTTGACCATGTTTTCTTTCACTATGCTTTAGAGTGTCGATTAACTTTCGGTTTGTTCGTTGTCATTTGTTTTAGCGAATAACCAAATCAAACGTGATAGTGGACGATCAATGAAGCTTCTGTTTTCCGCGTGGCGCTTGTGTCTCACGTTGTTGTGGAGTTAGCCCAGCGTTATTCTCGTTGGAATTGGCTCGCTCTTTGCGCTCGCGGTGAGCTTTGGGATCCACAAGCTCATCTCGCCCGTGGATACAAACATGCTGGCGTGGGTTGTAGCTGCCGTCGTGTTTGTCTCGATAGCTGTGTAATATGGTCGGGAGATATGGGACGCGCACCCAGAGTAGCGCATGACGATTTTCGTCAAGTATGCGTGCGAGTTGGGCGGGGCCTGGCTTCGCACTAAGGAATCTACGGGCGCGTTTTTGCTACTTCAAACACATGATTCACCAGGACGAGTGTTTGGTGTGAACAACAGGGCCGTGGTATATACTAGCATGCCGCTCTGTTTCTCAGCGACGCTGGGACTTTGAGTCTGCAATTCGTCGACTTTATCTTATCCGCACAATAAACTCATCAAACAAACAGACATATAGAACTAACGCACAATACTAGACCGCTGGAAGCCGCGGGCCATGACACCTAGTTCCTCACGACTGGCTGTCATGGCTCCAGGCCGCAGCAGCGTAATCACCGTAATTGACCGTAATATTTATATCCTTGACGTACGGTTGTTCTGATCAACCTTTGACCACGAACGAGCCTTATCGTCTTTCTCAACATCAATCACCATACATCTATGGGCTAACTACTACCTGGCATCTCGATAACAAGAGCTTATGAAAAGGTCTGCCCACTACAGTTTCGAAATGAGCTGCATGTAGCTACAGTGTACGGTGTGTGGTATGTGCGTGGGGGGGGTGAATGTGATCATTAATTAATGACGGAAGCCGACCTTGCGACATGCTATTCATATGGGGAGGGTAGTTTGTCGAGATGAAGTTCAATCTTCGTTTTCGGTCAACCCTCATGTGTGGGCTTACAGCTAGTATGAAAGAATACACAACGAGCGTCGAAATGGACTCGACTCGATCCGAGTCAAGTCTATTGATCCTTATTGGCGCTGTGTGAGAGGTTGGGGTAGCAAGCAGAAAAAACACACATTTCGTTTTCTGCTTGCTATCTCATCTTCTTGTGGCCAAAATGTGCACTACCATTCGCTACGCTGTTCTCGGCCAGAACCAGCCGATCAAAACAACGGTTCTAAAGGGTTGCCTCATCGCTACTGTATCTACTGACGTCGCGAAGAGTATTTTGGTAGCTGCTTCTAATCTGTATCTCTATCGAGCATGGAACTGCGAAAGCAGTGCGTGGTTACAGTCCAATGGAGCAGACTTTGAGTTTGTGCACAATGGCTACCTTCCGCACTGGATCAAGTCGATGGTGGACTCCGGCGAGAAAGTGGACCATATTTCCTTAGCGGAATGAGACGAAGCGGGTGAACGCTTTTATCGTCCAGGATGTATAGCGCGCCCAGGGGTTGGATAACGGGTATTCCAGAATGGACCAGCCCCGGTTAACTCGAAACACACAGTAGAATGACTCGAGTCGGCGTGTGACCTTGTGCAATCCCTATAGGTGTCGATTAATTCGGCGGACCGTCTTTCAACCGGAAATGTAACAATCAATTAGATACAGAAATACAGAGAACTTCTAGGTTCCTCTCAACTGGGAGATCCCGAATGGATGCAAGCTTACGAGCAAAGACCTTTCTCCAAATAACCAATCTCAAAATAACCAATAACAATACAGAGTTTGTACATACACTATGCAGTCTGTCAACTTCAGGTTACAACCCGGATCCAGGGAAATCCGGGTTGCCCAACGCGCACCACCCTCGACTGAACGAGAGAAACCACAAATATAATCCTAACATAATCAATCAGGCTTGAATCCCGGGGGGTGATTGCAACTACCTCCCCGAGACTGCAAGTCGAATATGGAATGCAAGGGTCCTCTTTCGAGTGTCCACAGGCAACTTAAAGACATGAAATGGGTAGACCAACCTGATGGCAGCCTTTTTGGGTACCCAATTTGATTTGAAGCGTGTAGGTGAGAGTTCCTTGTGCAGTTGCATCGACCTTGGACGTCCGTTGGTGTACGCGGCTCCCGGACCTTCCATTGGATTCTCCTTTGGGTAGCAGATAAATGGCGTCGTCGTCCTCGGCGAATCTACGCCCCTAGAGACACAAAGCAAACATGAAGTCGACTTGATCTCTGGGACGCAAAACAAACTCTGATTATCTCTTCTCTCTCTCTCTCTTTGGCTATCATTTATTTCTTTCTTTCTTGGTATCTGGGTTTCTGGCGGTCTCCTCTGCTCGAATCGCATGCACTCCTCTTGGATGACTGGGTTTCAGTATACTTGGAGGTCACGTTGAACTCGTGGAGGGCCGCTCACTCATTATGCACTGGCGGCGGTCTTGAGCGATCGCACTTCGTGCGCTGGCGCGCTGTCGCCGCTTGATTGGCTTGTCTCGAATATCCCTGGCTTATGCGTGACACTACCTGGCCCTTGGCCTCAGGTTCGCATGGGTGCCTGATTTGGCACGCCCCTGGATCGTCGTTGATTGGTCGTTTATACTTGGGTACACTTTCCATCCGGGGTGACATTCATCCGGGCTGGCATCGAGTCCCAGCAATCATCCGGGATGTACAGTCGTCATTCAGGTTGCACGGCAGTCACTCGGGGTGGTTGGGAGTCGACGATCCTGGACTTCACTTCGCGTTCATCATCCAGGTCAAACTCCATGCTGTATCACACTTTCGAGGACTCCTTGGCACTGGTAACTTGGGCGTTGGTTAACTTCGTGGTGTTGGTTGTCTCGCAATGCAGAGGTGGTGACCTTCTTGGGCTGTGGGTGTATCATTCAGGCTGTTGAGTCTTGGGGTATCTCAAAATTGGTACTTCGGCTCGTCAAGGCAGGCTGCCTCCCGGGATACATTCACCGGGGGCGTTTGGTCCCTTCCATGGGTACCTGCCTGGAGGAATTTGGCGGCCGGACAGGGCGCTATAACACCAACCCGAAATAGGCCTCTTTCGGGTGGGACGCATCCGTGCCTGTGAGCCAATACGAATCCGAGCACCTTCTCCCGCGATCTCCAAACAGCTAACGCTTCCATCTTACGCCATCACGAGCCACGCTCTATACACGCGAAACATCTCATTTTCGAACCAGACGGCTGAGGAAGGCAACTCTGAAAATTCCAAGTTGCCTCGTGTCAGGAAAATGTAATTATGTGCTTCCCTGACGACGGAGACTTCATTTGTCACATTTTAGTGATACTGAACCAGGGTGTGTTTTTGATGTTGCTGCAAGTTTCGCTCCACAGTGTACCTGATGGAAACATGAGGGTTGTGTTGCAAAAAGCTGGGGAAGACACCGATCCTGCTGAAGGTACATAGAGCTATATTGTCTTATATTTACTTAAACTAACTTTACTCGGTTGTTACGAATAATGAAGACGGTAGGTGTGAAAACAGACCTATACGGCTGAATTTACAGCCCCCCCCCCCCCCCCCGAGATGCGGACGTCAATTCTGTTACGATAGAGTCTCCTTTTCGGCCGCAAGTGTGGGCAACTAGTAAGTTGGATCTTGGTTTGACCATGTTTTCTTTCACTATGCTTTAGAGTGTCGATTAACTTTCGGTTTGTTCGTTGTCATTTGTTTTAGCGAATAACCAAATCAAACGTGATAGTGGACGATCAATGAAGCTTCTGTTTTCCGCGTGGCGCTTGTGTCTCACGTTGTTGTGGAGTTAGCGCAGCGTTATTCTCGTTGGAATTGGCTCGCTCTTTGCGCTCGCGGTGAGCTTTGGGATCCACAAGCTCATCTCGCCCGTGGATACAAACATGCTGGCGTGGGTTGTAGCTGCCGTCGTGTTTGTCTCGATAGCTGTGTAATATGGACGGGAGATATGGGACGCGCACCCAGAGCAGCGCATGACGATTTTCGTCAAGTATGCGTGCGAGTTGGGCGGGGCCTGGCTTCGCACTAAGGAATCTACGGGCGCGTTTTTGCTACTTCAAACACATGATTCACCAGGACGAGTGTTTGGTGTGAACAACAGGGCCGTGGCATATACTAGCATGCCGCTCTGTTTCTCAGCGACGCTGGGACTTTGAGTCTGCAATTCGTCGACTTTGTCTTATCCGCACAATAAACTCATCAAACAAACAGACATATAGAACTAACGCACAATACTAGACCGCTGGAAGCCGCGGGCCATGACACCCAGTTTCTCACGACTGGCTGTCATGGCTCCAGGCCGCAGCAGCGTAATCACCGTAATTGACCGTAATATTTATGTCCTTGACGTACGGTTGTTCTGATCAACCTTTGACCACGAACGAGCCTTATCGTCTTTCTCAACATCAATCACCATACATCTATGGGCTAACTACTACCTGGCATCTCGATAACAAGAGCTTATGAAAAGGTCTGCCCACTACAGTTTCGAAATGAGCTGCATGTAGCTACAGTGTACGGTGTGTGGTATGTGCGTGGGGGGGGTGAATGTGATCATTAATTAATGACGGAAGCCGACCTTGCGACATGCTATTCATATGGGGAAGGTAGTTTGTCGAGATGAAGTTCAATCTTCGTTTTCGGTCAACCCTCATGTGTGGGCTTACAGCTAGTATGAAAGAATACACAACGAGCGTCGAAATGGACTCGACTCGATCCGAGTCAAGTCTATTGATCCTTATTGGTGCTGTGTGAGAGGTTGGGGTAGCAAGCAGAAAAAACACACATTTCGTTTTCTGCTTGCTATCTCATCTTCTTGTGGCCAAAATGTGCACTACCATTCGCTACGCTGTTCTCGGCCAGAACCAGCCGATCAAAACAACGGTTCAAAAGGGTTGCCTCATCGCTACTGTCACTACTGACGTCGCGAAGAGTATTTTTGTAGCTGCTTCTAATCTGTATCTCTATCGAGCATGGAACTGCGAAAGCAGTGCGTGGTTACAGTCCAATGGAGCAGACTTTGAGTTTGTGCACAATGGCTACCTTCCGCACTGGATCAAGTCGATGGTGGACTCCGGCGAGAAAGTGGACCATATTTCCTTAGCGGAATGAGACGAAGCGGGTGAACGCTTTTATCGTCCAGGATGTATAGCGCGCCCAGGGGTTGGATAACTGGTATTCCAGAATGGACCAGCCCCGGTTAACTCGAAACACACAGTAGAATGACTCGAGTCGGCGTGTGACCTTGTGCAATCCCTATAGGTGTCGATTAATTCGGCGGACCGTCTTTCAACCGGAAATGTAACAATCAATTAGATACAGAAATACAGAGAACTTCTAGGTTCCTCTCAACTGGGAGATCCCGAATGGATGCAAGCTTACGAGCAAAGACCTTTCTCCAAATAACCAATCTCAAAATAACCAATAACAATACAGAGTTTGTACATACACTATGCAGTCTGTCAACTTCAGGTTACAACCCGGATCCAGGGAAATCCGGGTTGCCCAACGCGCACCACCCTCGACTGAACGAGAGAAACCACAAATATAATCCTAACATAATCAATCAGGCTTGAATCCCGGGGGGTGATTGCAACTACCTCCCCGAGACTGCAAGTCGAATATGGAATGCAAGGGTCCTCTTTCGAGTGTCCACAGGCAACTTAAAGACATGAAATGGGTAGACCAACCTGATGGCAGCCTTTTTGGGTACCCAATTTGATTTGAAGCGTGTAGGTGAGAGTTCCTTGTGCAGTTGCATCGACCTTGGACGTCCGTTGGTGTACGCGGCTCCCGGACCTTCCATTGGATTCTCCTTTGGGTAGCAGATAAATGGCGTCGTCGTCCTCGGCGAATCTACGCCCCTAGAGACACAAAGCAAACATGAAGTCGACTTGATCTCTGGGACGCAAAACAAACTCTGATTATCTCTTCTCTCTCTCTCTCTTTGGCTATCATTTATTTCTTTCTTTCTTGGTATCTGGGTTTCTGGCGGTCTCCTCTGCTCGAATCGCATGCACTCCTCTTGGATGACTGGGTTTCAGTATACTTGGAGGTCACGTTGAACTCGTGGAGGGCCGCTCACTCATCATGCACTGGCGGCGGTCTTGAGCGATCGCACTTCGTGCGCTGGCGCGCTGTCGCCGCTTGATTGGCTTGTCTCGAATATCCCTGGCTTATGCGTGACACTACCTGGCCCTTGGCCTCAGGTTCGCATGGGTGCCTGATTTGGCACGCCCCTGGATCGTCGTTGATTGGTCGTTTATACTTGGGTACACTTTCCATCCGGGGTGACATTCATCCGGGCTGGCATCGAGTCCCAGCAATCATCCGGGATGTACAGTCGTCATTCAGGTTGCACGGCAGTCACTCGGGGTGGTTGGGAGTCGACGATCCTGGACTTCACTTCGCGTTCATCATCCAGGTCAAACTCCATGCTGTATCACACTTTCGAGGACTCCTTGGCACTGGTAACTTGGGCGTTGGTTAACTTCGTGGTGTTGGTTGTCTCGCAATGCAGAGGTGGTGACCTTCTTGGGCTGTGGGTGTATCATTCAGGCTGTTGAGTCTTGGGGTATCTCAAAAATGGTACTTCGGTTCGTCAAGGCAGGCTGCCTCCCGGGATACATTCACCGGGGGCGTTTGGTCCCTTCCATGGGTACCTGCCTGGAGGAATTTGGCGGCCGGACAGGGCGCTATAACACCAACCCGAAATAGGCCTCTTTCGGGTGGGACGCATCCGTGCCTGTGAGCCAATACGAATCCGAGCACCTTCTCCCGCGATCTCCAAACAGCTAACGCTTCCATCTTACGCCATCACGAGCCACGCTCTATACACGCGAAACATCTCATTTTCGAACCAGACGGCTGAGGAAGGCAACTCTGAAAATTCCAAGTTGCCTCGTGTCAGGAAAATGTAATTATGTGCTTCCCTGACGACGGAGACTTCATTTGTCACATTTTAGTGATACTGAACCAGGGTGCGTTTTTGATGTTGCTGCAAGTTTCGCTCCACAGTGTACCTGATGGAAACATGAGGGTTGTGTTCCAAAAAGCTGGGGAAGACACCGATCCTGCTGAAGGTACATAGAGCTATATTGTCTTATATTTACTTAAACTAACTTTACTCGGTTGTTACGAATAATGAAGACGGTAGGTGTGAAAACAGACCTATACGGCTGAATTTACAGCCCCCCCCCCCCCGAGATGCGGACGTCAATTCTGTTACGATAGAGTCTCCTTTTCGGCCGCAAGTGTGGGCAACTAGTAAGTTGGATCTTGGTTTGACCATGTTTTCTTTCACTATGCTTTAGAGTGTCGATTAACTTTCGGTTTGTTCGTTGTCATTTGTTTTAGCGAATAACCAAATCAAACGTGATAGTGGACGATCAATGAAGCTTCTGTTTTTGCGCGTGGCGCTTGTGTCTCACGTTGTTGTGGAGTTAGCCCAGCGTTATTCTCGTTGGAATTGGCTCGCTCTTTGCGCTCGCGGTGAGCTTTGGGATCCACAAGCTCATCTCGCCCGTGGATACAAATATGTTGGCGTGGGTTGTAGCTGCCGTCGTGTTTGTCTCGATAGCTGTGTAATATGGACGGGAGATATGGGACGCGCACCCAGAGCAGCGCATGACGATTTTCGCACGGCAGTCACTCGGGGTGGTTGGGAGTCGACGATCCTGGACTTCACTTCGCGTTCATCATCCAGGTCAAACTCCATGCTGTATCACACTTTCGAGGACTCCTTGGCACTGGTAACTTGGGCGTTGGTTAACTTCGTGGTGTTGGTTGTCTCGCAATGCAGAGGTGGTGACCTTCTTGGGCTGTGGGTGTATCATTCAGGCTGTTGAGTCTTGGGGTATCTCAAAATTGGTACTTCGGCTCGTCAAGGCAGGCTGCCTCCCGGGATACATTCACCGGGGGCGTTTGGTCCCTTCCATGGGTACCTGCCTGGAGGAATTTGGCGGCCGGACAGGGCGCTATAACACCAACCCGAAATAGGCCTCTTTCGGGTGGGACGCATCCGTGCCTGTGAGCCAATACGAATCCGAGCACCTTCTCCCGCGATCTCCAAACAGCTAACGCTTCCATCTTACGCCATCACGAGCCACGCTCTATACACGCGAAACATCTCATCTTCGAACCAGACGGCTGAGGAAGGCAACTCTGAAAATTCCAAGTTGCCTCGTGTCAGGAAAATGTAATTATGTGCTTCCCTGACGACGGAGACTTCATTTGTCACATTTTAGTGATACTGAACCAGGGTGCGTTTTTGATGTTGCTGCAAGTTTCGCTCCACAGTGTACCTGATGGAAACATGAGGGTTGTGTTGCAAAAAGCTGGGGAAGACACCGATCCTGCTGAAGGTACATAGAGCTATATTGTCTTATATTTACTTAAACTAACTTTACTCGGTTGTTACGAATAATGAAGACGGTAGGTGTGAAAACAGACCTATACGGCTGAATTTACAGCCCCCCCCCCCCCCCCCCCCCCCGAGATGCGGACGTCAATTCTGTTACGATAGAGTCTCCTTTTCGGCCGCAAGTGTGGGCAACTAGTAAGTTGGATCTTGGTTTGACCGTGTTTTTTTCACTATGCTTTAGAGTGTCGATTAACTTTCGGTTTGTTCGTTGTCATTTGTTTTAGCGAATAACCAAATCAAACGTGATAGTGGACGATCAATGAAGCTTCTGTTTTTGCGCGTGGCGCTTGTGTCTCACGTTGTTGTGGAGTTAGCCCAGCGTTATTCTCGTTGGAATTGGCTCGCTCTTTGCGCTCGCGGTGAGCTTTGGGATCCACAAGCTCATCTCGCCCGTGGATACAAACATGCTGGCGTGGGTTGTAGCTGCCGTCGTGTTTGTCTCGATAGCTGTGTAATATGGTCGGGAGATATGGGACGCGCACCCAGAGCAGCGCATGACGATTTTCGTCAAGTATGCGTGCGAGTTGGGCGGGGCCTGGCTTCGCACTAAGGAATCTACGGGCGCGTTTTTGCTACTTCAAACACATGATTCACCAGGACGAGTGTTTGGTGTGAACAACAGGACCGTGGCATATACTAGCATACCGCTCAGCGACGCTGGGACTTTGAGTCTGCAATTCGTCGACTTTGTCTTACCCGCACAATAAACTCATCAAACAAACAGAACAGAAATATATTCTGTGTATTTGTTTTTTATGACCGTTAAACATTTTAACTGAAGTATATGATCTATTGTGATGTGTGCAATACTGTCCGTTAGCATAAAGTGCTTCGACATAGTTTTAATAAAATAATTGGCATATCTCCCGTCCATATTACACAGCTATCGAGACAAACACGACGGCAGCTACAACCCACGCCAACATATTTGTATCCACGGGCGAGATGAGCTTGTGGATCCCAAAGCTCACCGCGAGCGCAAAGAGCGAGCCAATTCCAACGAGAATAACGCTGGGCTAACTCCACAACAACGTGAGACACAAGCGCCACGCGCAAAAACAGAAGCTTCATTGATCGTCCACTATCACGTTTGATTTGGTTATTCGCTAAAACAAATGACAACGAACAAACCGAAAGTTAATCGACACTCTAAAGCATAGTGAAAGAAAACATGGTCAAACCAAGATCCAACTTACTAGTTGCCCACACTTGCGGCCGAAAAGGAGACTCTATCGTAACAGAATTGACGTCCGCATCTCGGGGGGGGGGGGGGCTGTAAATTCAGCCGTATAGGTCTGTTTTCACACCTACCGTCTTCATTATTCGTAACAACCGAGTAAAGTTAGTTTAAGTAAATATAAGACAATATAGCTCTATGTACCTTCAGCAGGATCGGTGTCTTCCCCAGCTTTTTGCAACACAACCCTCATGTTTCCATCAGGTACACTGTGGAGCGAAACTTGCAGCAACATCAAAAACGCACCCTGGTTCAGTATCACTAAAATGTGACAAATGAAGTCTCCGTCGTCAGGGAAGCACATAATTACATTTTTCACAAACACTCGAGCGGTACAACATCGTCTACAGGCGTTACAAGGGCAAGAAACAAGCTAGTAAGGAGAAGCAGATGAAGATTGACAGAGTGGATCCGAGGCACCTAGGGAGTATGAGGCGGCAGTTTTAAGACGGCTTGTTGGACCCAGAGCACCAGTACAACATGGACGAAAACCTTTTCGTCTTCGACCTTGACGATGGAAAGACCTCGGTCTTTGTTCGGTTCTCAGTCTGTCAAGTATCGCAGTATTGTGTCAGGTTCGTGTTGTACACGTGTAACGATGTTCAAATTCAGTTTTGGTTGGTCAAACTTAAGCTTTATTTATCTCTTAATGCCCTAGTGCTCAGTCGTTAGCAAAAGGAGAAGTGAGCTCTCTCCGAATGCCGTCAAACATCATCGCACGAGCGGTCGCCAACAGGGCGCCCGCTGATTGGCTAGTTAAGTAGTCCTATGATTGGCTCTCCCTTAACCAATGGGAGAGCGCCTTAATGCCAGCGGGTACACTTTACCCTCAAGCCTTTACAGAGCCTTTACGGTCTCTCGGGAATCTCATTCTAACACTTCCACTATGTGTTCACCGCTGTTAGTACGCTTTTCACATCTATCTTATCTCTCAACAATGTAAATTGTTTATTAGGAAGGGCCTTAGTCAAAATGTCTGCTGCCATGCTAGCTGTTGGGCAGTACTGAATTATCAGACGGCCTTCGTCTACTAAGTCTCGTGTGAAAAAAATACTTTATCTCAATGTGCTTACTAGCCTTGTGGTTGCCTGGGTTCTTTGTGATACTGATAGCAGACCTGCTATCACACCAGAATTGCACGGGTTTCGCTTGAGGAAACCCCATTTCCGATAGCAAGTGCCACAGCCATTCGCTTTCCTTTGCACCTTCGCTCAATGTGATAAGCTCTGCTTCTGCAGTTGATAGGGAAACACATCCTTGTTTACTACTACACCAAGATATACTGCAGCCAGCCATCTTAATCACATATCCCGTGATTGATTTACGTTCTCTTGATTGACACGCGAAGCTTGCGTCTGTGCACACCTCATACGGTACGCCCTTTGACTTTCCGTCAAGTAATAGACCGTACGTCGACATCCCTTTCAAGTATTTCAGTACTCACCTAGCTGCTTCCTAATGGGTTTTATTGTAGCAGGGCAAATACTTGCTCAATTCCCTCACTGCATTAGCAATATCTGGTCTGGTACCTCCCACTAGGTATTGCAGCGACCCAACCAAACCTCTGTAATCAATTTTCTGAGCTGCTATCGCATCCGCAGCCATCTTAGGTTCAGGTTCTAACTCAAGACCTGTAATCTGAGGTGTCGCTACAGCTGAGCTGTTCTCAATGTTATACTTCTTCAGTAGTTCCAATATATACTGATGTTGAGAGATGGACATTGTCCGTTCTTCTCTGATTCTGCGGACTTCCATTTTGAGGATGTAGTGGACATCTCCCAAGTCTTTCATCTTAAATCTCATAGATAGTTCCGCTTTGACTTTGTTGATCAGTCGCATACTTTTCGACATGATCGTCAGGTCATCGACATATACCACGATGCTGACCCAATCATCTCCCATTTTTTGTACCTAGATGCAAAACTCCTTATTGCAACGTACAAAACCCATTGATGTGAGAAATTTATGCAGCACCTGATACCAAATTTTAGGAGCCTGCTTCAACCCACAGATGCTTTTTCCGCAACTCACACACATAGCCCTCCTTCCCTGATGCATGATATGTCTCATATATATGCGCTGGTCTCCATCCATGGTTCCATTCAAGAATGCTGTGTGAACATCCATCTAGTGGATATGGCAATCTAGAATTGTGCCATTTGCTAAGACAAGGCGTAAGGACTCAAACCTCGCCACTGGGGCGTATAGCTCGTCTGCATCAACTGCATACTCTTGATGATTTCCTTGAGCAACAAGTCGCGCTTTAAAGCGTTCTAATACTCCATAAGCATGGTATTTACCACAAGTACCCAATGACACGGTAGTGCCTTTCTCCCAGGTGGCAGCTTTACTAGCATCCAAGTGCCGTTGTCTATTAGGGAATCGTACTCAAGATCAAGTGCACGTCTCCACTCTTTCCTATGTGGTCCTCGCAATGCTCCCTTAAGATTGCGGGGTATTGGTATCTTATTCTGGATTATTTCCAGGCCATTAACAATGTCCATGTGGGTTTGGTAGCACACATAATCCCCAAATTTAGCAGGTTTTCGTGTTTCACGGCGTGGTCTTTTAGCCGGCTTGGCTCCCACTGCCTCTACTAACCCTCGCTTTTGCTTAGGTGCTCCCACGGTTTGGTCAGACACTTGTTCTGTATCTGGTTCTTCCACCGCTCGGGTTGGCCCTGAGCCTGATGTAGTTTCTCCCACTGGTGGGGTAGAGTCTGTATTCTCCTCCTTTTGTTTCTTTCCAAATGCACGCAACACTATATCAGCCCCGTGTTGTGAGTCAAACATTACGTGCCTTGAGTATATGAACCGGTTGTTGTACACATCCAAAAGCCGGTAACGCTTGTAGTCGTCCGATATTCCCAGATAATGTATTATCTTTTCTTCGCTCTTTAGGTAGATGCGCAAAGCATATACTTCCCCAGATGTGAAGGTCACTTATGTCTGGTGGTTTACCGTGCACCATTTCGTATGGGGTCTTATTACCCAGACGACTCAAAGGCGTTCTGTTTTGTACATAGGTCATGTACATCAGTGCTTCTGGCCACCAGCAATCAGCCATCTCAGCATCTTTTAGTGCACAGCGCACTTTGCTCATCTTAGTTTGGTGATCGCGTTCTGCCGCTCCATTTTCCTCTGGGCAGTATGCGTTTGACTTTTGAAATTTGATCCCCTTGCTCTTGCAAAAGCTTTTAAAAGCTTGGTTCATAAACTTGGTTCCTCCATCTGACCTTATGCGTCGGATTTTAAACTTGCCTTCTCTCTCTAACTCGAGAAGCAAGGTCTTAACTTTGTCAATGACTTCCCCTTTGTTGCGCAACACATAGGTCCAGCGCCAGGATGTTTGGTTGTCAATGATGCTCAAGAAGTATCTTATGGTTCCCACAGTTCCATAGACTCCCATTGTTTTCATGGGTCCGTTTGTATCCATGTGTATGGTACTAATAGGTTGTTCATCTCTGGAACCCTTCAGATTTCGGTATGACATTCTTATCTTCATTTCTGCACAAGTGGAGCAGAAGAAGTTTAGTCGTCTTAGCTTAGAACCGTCAATATACGGTATTTCTTTTTACAAGCTGGTTACTCATTATCTCAATCCGTTTATCCTTATTTACGTGTCCTAGACGCACATTCCATTCTCTCATTACGCTCTCAATTTTGGTTAGGCTTGGCATAGTCAATAGCTTAATTGGCGTAGCCTTAACATCATTGCACATTCTCTGTCTTTCTTTTGTAGTACAGGTTTGCACATAGTATGCCCCATTGAAAGACTTTGCTACAAATAATAACTTGTGCTTCCAAAGTATGAACTTGTACGGTCCGCTGTTACTTGCCACGATCTGATAACCTGCCCTTTTTAGCCAAAACTCACTTAAGATATTTGACTTAGCATGTGGTACTAGTGCTATATCACTAAAATGTACTGACTTTACTCCTGTTGGACTCATCAAAGACAACTTAACAGCACCAACAAATGTATTTCTCAGTTTAGAGCTCTGGCCAAATGTAAAAACGTAGTCTGAGTTGGACTGCTTGGTCACGAAGACCGACTCCCTTGCAGTCAATCCATATCCGCATCCTGTATCCAAAACCCATGAGTTGCCCGTTAGCTCAGTGATAGGCACTCATAAAAAGGGATACAGTCGGCTTACCGTATCTTCAAAGGCTTTCGTCTTTTCTTCCAATTCCTCAGCGGCGGCTGTGACCTTGACGCTGTTGGCAGGCACAACAGTCTTACCGTCGAACTCGTCAATGTCGTCCTCACTGCCGCTCTCTGCAGAGCTGGACACCACCGGAGAGTTAGGCCTTTCCGTCGGCGTGACCGCAGTGTCGCTCGCCATCGGCTCATTGATGTTGAGTCGTTGAAGGACCGCAGCATCCACCGGGATCTCCTTCCTCTTGTGAGCCGCCGGTTGCACCTTTTGCACACGTGCATGGTCCTTCTTCCTCACTTTGAGCGGGCGAGGCTCGCTCAAGATGTCTTTTCGACCGACTCCCTTGGCCATGTCCTCCTTTCTCATAAGACAGTCCTTCTTGAAGTGGGGCCCAATCCCGTCCTTGTCGTTGTGCACGCCTTTGCAGTAGAAGCAGGCGTCCGCTTGCTCAACATCCGTCGGTAGCATCATCGTTTTGCGCTTGCCGGACTTCTTCATCGGTCCCTTCTCTGCACCAGCCATTCCTCTGGCAGCGTAGTTGACCGGAATCTCAATCGGGCGCTGAGTCGTCTAGCCCATCGCCCGAATCTCGGTCTTACTCTTGTTGCCGAAGATTGACTTCAACTTGGTCTCAATTTTCTCCAGGGCGAATTCCTCCTGCGAGAATGCGACGCTAGGTCCCCAAAGATGACCCGGTAGCATCGCAAGCAACTTCCCAATCACCAGCTGACTTGGCAGCAAGTGCACACGCAGCGTTTCTTGCCCTTGGTGGTTCAGCCGGTTTCTCACGTTCCGCAACTTCTGAAAGAGTTCGGCCACGGATTTGAAGTCCTCAGTCATGGTTTTCTAAAATTCCATGATCAACTCCACCATGCCCATGGCGACGCTCTTCCCAAAGTCGACCTCAAGTTGCGCCCAAAATGCCGCAACCGTTTGTGCGGAGAGTGGCGTACTCAGTTGATTCATGTATGTATGAGGCAGGGTCCGGTTGAACATGTCCCTGATGTAGGAATCCACTTCGTCTAGTAGAACCACCTCATACTCATGTTGATTGCGAGCATCATCCGTAGCATCTGGTCCCGGATCTGCGATATGGGCAGTACGCAGGAACAAATCCTGGAACCCGTAACGGGGCGCAGCCCTTCCGGCTCGATTCTCAGAGACCTTGCGGCTGTTGGTCTTGCTCACGAGATGTGCGACCACGGCGTCTTTCCATCGCTGGAAGTATTTTGTGTTCCGGAGAACCAATCATAGGACTACATAACTAGCCAATCAGGAGGCGCCCTGTTGGTGACCGCTCGTGCGATGATGTTTGACGGCATTCGGAGAGAGCTCACTTATCCTTTTGCCAACGACTGAGCACTAGTCTATTAGAGGGCATTAAGAGATAAATAAAGCTTAAGTTTGACCAACCAAAACTGAGTTTTAACATTTCAAGTACTGAGTGCTCGAAGATGGTCAAGGACACCCAAGTTCCCTTCGCGGGCCTTACGTTCAATGGGCTAGACGATGCTATTTCGAAGGGATATACGCCCTTTTCGAAAAAAAATAACAGCAACGGTTCTGAGATAACAGGTGCATAATTTTGTGAAGATACTTTCGCAGCTGTTCTCGACACAACGTATTTATTCTAAGGATTAAAGTATTGAGAAATGGAGTTGTTTTTACGTCGAGTTGCGTTCTCGTAAGTACTCTGGATTTAAAATCCAGAGAACTCGCAAGCAGAACATTCGCATAACATTATCTCCAGAGTCTATTTTTGTACATATCCATAGAAAGGAGTTGTATGTTTGCTACTGAGCAGTAAAGTGTTTGCAGATGGCCACTTTCCGCGACAAGTGTTTGCCCGTGTCATTTTGTGTTTGCTGGTGGTCAAAAATTGTTTGTTGTTGGCCAGAAATGTGTTTGCTTTTGTACTAGACTCTGTCCCGTCATATCAAATGCCATAACGTCAGACATCACCTCAATACCGTTTGTTAGAATGAGGTTCCCGAGAGACCGTAAAGGCTCTGTAAAGGCTTGAGGGTAAAGTGTACCCGCTGGCATTAAGGCGCTCTCCCGTATTATATCCTTGATACAAATGGCTACGGAAGAACCTGTCAGATAATATAGCCGGACCACAATGAAAACAAACTGGTGAATGTTGACCCTGCTCGACACGAGCAACATCAAAACCCAACCACCTCCTGAATGTTGCGCGAAGAGTCCTGGGTAAAACAAAACGCAGCTGGTAGAATTAAAAAAAAACACTGGGTTTTACGTTGCTTGTGTGGGTTATAGGAGCATATGTGGAGGAAACTTACCTCGTCCACGGGTGCCCAAGTTTTACGAGTTTTTTAGCTCGGCAATAAAATCCAGAGCTTCCCCGTGTGGAGCACGGCATTAGTTGTTATGTGGTGCACATGTGTACGCTGTACATCATGAACATGGGTGATTCATCAGAATGAACAAGTTGACATGCGCGGAGAAATTGCGTGCACCGTCCACCCTTGCGCAAAAGTAACCCCAGAGATGCGAAACTACATCCAGCGCATGGACGAAAATGCCGTACCCCCTAGGTTGATATGGAGCAACATGCTGAGAGCACCGGAGATTACGACACATGTTCTTGGGTTCCCAACATGTTCTCAAGTTCAGCGTAGCGTGCTATACAACCGATGGTTGCAAGGTTCAAAGACCTCGATTGTCCGAACGCGAGAGTTGGTGATTGTAAAAGCATTCAAGGCTGATTTAGACCATGGTACAGCATATGTGCTCGGGAATCGAGAAGGCGATCAGGGATTCCCATTTGTGGGAAACGGCGAGGGTGACCAGCCATTAATTTTGGGGATGATAAGCGCCAAATTAATGCAAAGTGTATTAGCGTTGCAGCGGAAAGAGCCCTTCTTGATTTTTCATCTCGATACTACATTCAAGCTCAGCGACCTTGGATATCCTGTGATCACCTGTGGATTAACGGATAAGCGCCGAGTGTACCATCTTGCATCACTATTTATTGTGAGTCAAGAACGGAGACCGAGTACTATGAAGCGATTGGTAGCTTTGGGCGCATATTTTACGAACGCATGGGTGTACGACTACGAATTGACGCAGTTATGGGAGATGCAGAAGTCGCGCAACTCAATGGCCTCATGAGAATCTCCGAGCTCGAAAACAGCACTTTTCTCATGTGTTTTTTTTTCACATGAGAAAAGTGCTGTTTTCGAGTTTTTTTTTCACGTGTTGTACAATGTCCGGAAGCGCATTCGACATTTGCCTGAATTGGTTCGTGCTACTGTCTATCGTGGAATTTTAGATATGCATTACGCTCTTGGCTGGGAACAACTTGTTACAGAATGGAATCGAGTTTCCGCGGAGTGGCAAAAGGATACACGGCTGGTCGACTTTACAAGTTACTTTTACACTCAGTGGATGGCTAGTTCTTTCTGGAGATGGACAATTTACCACTCGCCTGGGGCATATGCAACGACAAATAATCCTTGCGAAGTATTCAATGCGAGTATTAAGCGGTATACGTAGCGTAAAGTTTTTGACACGCGACGGCTCATCCTGAAACCGCTCACGATTGCCGAAGACTACTCAATTTGTTTGCCTCCTCCAATCACTACTAGCCACGTCCCTCCTACCAAAGAGGCGAAACAGCTCGCTAAGGTTCTAGTGTCAACGAATCGAGTAGCTGTGAGTTCGACGGTGGAACGCTCTGTCATGAGAGTAATATATCTTGGTGACACCGCTCGCGATATGGAACAAGTGCAAGATATCTCTCGGCTTTCAGATACACGACAAGTAAATACAGAACGAGCCACTGTCATTCTCTCTTGATGATATGCTTGTGTGTTGAAGGGCAAATGCCGAAGTGAGCTTTATGAATTAGTGTTTTCGTGCTACCTCTTCACTAACCTACACAGCTCCAGATCTGTCTTCCCTGTGCCCCCTGTGCGCTTGATCCATCTACCCGAATATTGACCAATCCGATCAAGCCATGCATCACCGTTTCCTTCTCGGTTGAATCCCAGCCGCCCATTCTTCAAGACATCATTGCGTGAGTCCGGGCTGCATTGCGTCATCGCTGCATCCGGCCCGCATGCATTGCGTCCTTACTGCATGCGGCGCGCTCGTACACATCGTGTCATCACTGTGTACGGCCCGTGCGCATCGTGTCATCACTGCGTGCGGGCATGACGTCACAGTATGCATTCGCGGTGCACCCACTCAACACTCCCACTCGCTGCTAATGCTGAGCGGGCTTTGGGCGGATGCCACTTGCTTCGACCAGGAACTTGAGACGCTTGGTCCCCAATGCTTTCGTGAGCAGGTCCGCCAGCTGATCTTCCGTCCCAACGTAGTCCACAGTAATGATGTATCGCGCCACGTTCTCGCGGATAAAGTGGTGCCTGATGTCGACGTGCTTGGCCCGCGCATTGTATCCAGCGTTGCTTGCCAGTGCAATCGCACCTTGGTTGTCCTCCCAGACTTGTGTCGCTCCCACTTGCTCATGACCGAGGTCCTTGAGCATCGCACGGGTCCACAGCACCTCCTGTGTACACAGGCTCAACGCCATGTACTCCGCCTCCGCCGAGCTCAGTGCCACCGTGCGCTGATATTTCGACTTGAAGACGACCGGCGCGCCGCCGATCATGATGATGATCCCGGACACTGAGCGGCGGTCGTCCAGGTTGCTGCCCCAGTCGGCGTCCGTGTACGCCTCCAGCATGACCTTGCCGTCGTTGCTGTTGTAGATGATCCCGAGATCCTTCGTGCTCTTCAGATTGCTCGTTCCGCTTCTTAGCGAACACCCACCGACACCCAATTGGTCGGACTCCAGCAGTTCGCCGAATCAGTGTCCACAAGCCGTTGTCAGCATGCGCCTTCAGCTCGGAGTTCATCGCCTTGACCCACTCCGACGTCTCTTTGCTCTTCATGGCCTGCTGATACGTAGTCGGCGCATCGTCAGCGTTCCCCACATTAGCAGCATAAGCTAGCACAGCTTCCGCTAGCAGTCCGTCTTCATCCACACGAGCCCTCTTAGGCGACGGAGGCCAGACATGGTCGTCGTTGTCCGGGTCGTCCTCGTCGTTGACCTTGTACTCAGCTTCGTCGCTGCGACAGTTTTCAAGCACAAGTACGGGCTCACGTGCACGTCGGACACGCTTGGGTTCCGGGTGGAAGACAATGTTGTCCCTGAAGGCTGCGCCTGGCGTCCTTCGGTATGTTACCAATTCACGTCCCGTCGAGTCGTCCTGCTCGGCCTCGGGCATTTCTGTGTCTTCCACATGGTCCTCCTCTACCGATTCCATCGGTTCATCAGCAGCTGGCTGCTGCTCTTGTTCGTACTGCACGACTTCATCGAGATCCTCCGTCGAATGGATGACTGTCGTGTTCTCCGTCGGTGCCGAGTCGTAGATGCCGTCTACCTCGCGCTCGTCGAGCTTCACCGACCTGGTCACCTTCACCTTGTTCGACTCTAAGTCGTACACGCGGTAGCCCTTCGAGTTCTCTGCGTACCCCTAGAACATGCACTTGAAGCTCTTCGGCTCCAACTTGGTACGCTTCGCCTTGTCGACGTGGGCATACCCGACCGAGCCGAACACGCGCAAGTGATCCAGCCGCGGCTTGTCCTTGACCGCCAACTCATACGGCGTCATGCTCGAGTGCGTACTGGCCGTTTACCGGTTGATCAGGTACACCGACGTACTGACCGCCTCGGCCCACCACATCGTTGAGATGCCCTTGTATTACAGCATGCTCCGTGCCATCTCCATGATTGTGCGGTTCATGCGTTCCGCCACGCCGTTCTGCTGCGGGCTGTAAGGCACGGTCTTTTGGTGAACGATCCCGTTCGATGCGCACAACCTGTCCATCTCTTTATTGACAAGCTCCGTGCCGTTGTCCGAGCGCAGGCACTTGATGCGCTCACCCCACTGGTTCTCGTACAAGTTCATGAACGTCTTGAACTTGACGGGCACCTCGCTCTTCTTGGTGTAAAGTACGCCACCACGTACTTGGAGTAGTCATCGACAAACGTGAGCACATACCGCGCCCCGCCCTTTGACTTCGTATTCATGGGTCCCATGACATCCGTGTGCACCAGTTGCAACACCTTCGTCGTCTTCGACATGGATCGAGACGGGAAGTGGGCGACCGTCTGCTTGCCCTTCATGCAGCCCCCGCACAGCGTCATGGATTTGTGCTTCAATGTGGGCATGCCAGTGGTGGCGCGCTGCGTCTTTGCCAGCGCGTCCTTGTTCAAGTGACCCACACGCGCGTGCCACAACTCCCACTCACTGTCGACTCCGGCGTACTCCACGTAGTGCGCCATGTCCTTCTCGCAGTCGAGCACGTAGGCCTTGCCGACCTTCTTGCCTGAAGCGATCGCCTTGGACTTGTTCCAGATAGTACACGACTTCTTCTGGAACTCCACGCTCATGCCGCGCTCCGCCAGCCTGCTGACGGATAGCAGCTGCCGGTCCAGCCCGGGGATGTACAGCACATCGATCATCTTGATGCACTTGCCGTCGATGTCTGTTAGACGCACCGACCCCGTTCCCATCACCCGGATCGTCTTGCCGTCCGCGATGGTCACCTCGATGTTCGAGTCGAGGTCCTTGTACTCAAACAAGTCGTTGTGGTGAGGAGTCATGTGTGCCGTCGCACCGATGTCGATCAGCCACCCCGCCGACCGACTCTTCCCGACGGCAACGACTGTGTCGTTGTCGTTGCCCGCGTTCGGGTCCGGACAGTCCCGCTTCATGTGGCCCACCTTGCCGCAGTTGAAGCACTTGCCCTTGAAGCCACCGTGCTTTCTGGCACTGTAGCCCTTGCTGCCCTTGCCTCCCTTGAACGTCTTCGCCCCCTTGTACTTGCTGCCGTCCGTGGCAGCCTTCAGCGCGCGTTCCGCGCCTTCCTTCTTGTCGAGGCGCTCGTACTCCTTGAGCAGCTTCTCCTTCACCTCGATCAACGTGAAGTCCTTCGAGTTCTCCACGATCGAGCAGATCAACTCGTACTCCGGGGACAGACTGCTCAGCAGGATGACAAGCTGACGAGCCTCGTCCAGTGGTTCTCCGAGCGTCTGAAGACCCACGATGAGCTCGTCGAAGTTGTCCAGGTGCTTGGCCATGGTCACGCCGTCATCCATCTTGAACTCGTGGAGGCGGCGGGTCATCGTCACCCAGTTGTGCAACGTCGTCCGATTGTAGAAGTCACGCAACGTGTTCCAGGCCATGATGGCCGACATCGCCGAATCTTGGTGTGGTGCTCCACCGCTACACCCTGCGCAATGAGCCCGAGCGCCTTCATATCGTTGAGCAGTCACGCCTCCGTGATCTCCGCCGGGTCCTTCACCACTTGCACGTGCGCCAGCAGCCCCTTCCTCGCCAGCGTCATCCGCATGGTGGACTCCCAGTGGAAGTAGTTGTCGCTGCCCAGGATGACTCCGGCTTTCTTGGCGGATGTGGTGGTCATGGCGGTCGTGAAGCTTGGTCTAGAGCGTCTTGCGGCTGTTAACCTGATGATATGCTTGTGTGTTGAAGGGCAAATGCCGAAGTGAGCTTTATGAATTAGTGTTTTCGTGCTACCTCTTCACTAACCTACACAGCTCCAGATCTGTCTTCCCTGTGCCCCCTGTGCGCTTGATCCATCTACCCGAATATTGACCAATCAGATCAAGCCACGCGTCACCGTTTCCTTCTCGGTTGAATCCCAGCCGCCCATTCTTCAAGACATCATTGCGTGAGTCCGGGCTGCATTGCGTCATCGCTGCATCCGGCCCGCATGCATTGCGTCCTCGCTGCATGCGGCGCGCTCGTACACATCGTGTCATCACTGTGTACGGGCATGACGTCACAGTATGCATTCGCGGCGCACCCACTCAACATCTCTCCTGAGTGTTTGACAGATGGTAAAAAGTCTACTGCAGCAAATTCCTACCGGTCGGCGGTGAAGTGGTGCGTGTGTAGAGCTCATCATATTGGAATGTCGCGTAAAGGTTGGGTTGTTCGTCTCGACACGTATGAGTGTGGCTGCACCTACTACAAGAAGTTTTTTGTGCCCGTATTGTCTGCGGGCGCGCTGCCTACGGATTGAGTGTACCTGGGGTTAATGGCTACCATCTAAAGTTTAAGTATCGTCGTATTCGCCAAAAGAAGAACCCTCAAACCCGCAACCAACCCCTTGGATGTCCAACCATCAGCCGAGCTCAATTTGATTTAATAGGAGCTATGTAACGACTTCCTGAACCCGCTCATCAGGATGTGGTACCCCCCGTAGCAATCGAAGAGACAACCGTTCGCGTAACGTGGAACAGTTACATGAGCGGAACTATGGACTATCATCCGAGTGCTGTTGGTACATGTGATGTTGGATACGCCTCTTTACCGATTACAGCCTACCCAGCGACATTGCCTGGTCCATCGTCCTTCACGAGCGCAGGAATACTGCCCAGCAATGATGGCACATACCGCGCCCCGCCCTTTGACTTCGTATTCATGGGTCCCATGACATCCGTGTGCACCAGTTGCAACACCTTCGTCGTCTTCGACATGGATCGAGACGGGAAGTGGGCGACCGTCTGCTTGCCCTTCATGCAGCCCCCGCACAGCGTCATGGATTTGTGCTTCAATGTGGGCATGCCAGTGGTGGCGCGCTGCGTCTTTGCCAGCGCGTCCTTGTTCAAGTGACCCACACGCGCGTGCCACAACTCCCACTCACTGTCGACTCCGGCGTACTCCACGTAGTGCGCCATGTCCTTCTCGCAGTCGAGCACGTAGGCCTTGCCGACCTTCTTGCCTGAAGCGATCGCCTTGGACTTGTTCCAGATAGTACACGACTTCTTCTGGAACTCCACGCTCATGCCGCGCTCCGCCAGCCTGCTGACGGATAGCAGCTGCCGGTCCAGCCCGGGGATGTACAGCACATCGATCATCTTGATGCACTTGCCGTCGATGTCTGTTAGACGCACCGACCCCGTTCCCATCACCCGGATCGTCTTGCCGTCCGCGATGGTCACCTCGATGTTCGAGTCGAGGTCCTTGTACTCAAACAAGTCGTTGTGGTGAGGAGTCATGTGTGCCGTCGCACCGATGTCGATCAGCCACCCCGCCGACCGACTCTTCCCGACGGCAACGACTGTGTCGTTGTCGTTGCCCGCGTTCGGGTCCGGACAGTCCCGCTTCATGTGGCCCACCTTGCCGCAGTTGAAGCACTTGCCCTTGAAGCCACCGTGCTTTCTGGCACTGTAGCCCTTGCTGCCCTTGCCTCCCTTGAACGTCTTCGCCCCCTTGTACTTGCTGCCGTCCGTGGCAGCCTTCAGCGCGCGTTCCGCGCCTTCCTTCTTGTCGAGGCGCTCGTACTCCTTGAGCAGCTTCTCCTTCACCTCGATCAACGTGAAGTCCTTCGAGTTCTCCACGATCGAGCAGATCAACTCGTACTCCGGGGACAGACTGCTCAGCAGGATGACAAGCTGACGAGCCTCGTCCAGTGGTTCTCCGAGCGTCTGAAGACCCACGATGAGCTCGTCGAAGTTGTCCAGGTGCTTAGCCATGGTCACGCCGTCATCCATCTTGAACTCGTGGAGGCGGCGGGTCATCGTCACCCAGTTGTGCATCGTCGTCCGATTGTAGAAGTCACGCAACGTGTTCCAGGCCATGATGGCCGACATCGCCGAATCTTGGTGTGGTGCTCCACCGCTACACCCTGCGCAATGAGCCCGAGCGCCTTCATATCGTTGAGCAGTCACGCCTCCGTGATCTCCGCCGGGTCCTTCACCACTTGCACGTGCGCCAGCAGCCCCTTCCTCGCCAGCGTCATCCGCATGGTGGACTCCCAGTGGAAGTAGTTGTCGCTGCCCAGGATGACTCCGGCTTTCTTGGCGGATGTGGTGGTCATGGCGGTCGTGAAGCTTGGTCTAGAGCGTCTTGCGGCTGTTAACCTGATGATATGCTTGTGTGTTGAAGGGCAAATGCCGAAGTGAGCTTTATGAATTAGTGTTTTCGTGCTACCTCTTCACTAACCTACACAGCTCCAGATCTGTCTTCCCTGTGCCCCCTGTGCGCTTGATCCATCTACCCGAATATTGACCAATCAGATCAAGCCACGCGTCACCGTTTCCTTCTCGGTTGAATCCCAGCCGCCCATTCTTCAAGACATCATTGCGTGAGTCCGGGCTGCATTGCGTCATCGCTGCATCCGGCCCGCATGCATTGCGTCCTCGCTGCATGCGGCGCGCTCGTACACATCGTGTCATCACTGTGTACGGGCATGACGTCACAGTATGCATTCGCGGCGCACCCACTCAACATCTCTCCTGAGTGTTTGACAGATGGTAAAAAGTCTACTGCAGCAAATTCCTACCGGTCGGCGGTGAAGTGGTGCGTGTGTAGAGCTCATCATATTGGAATGTCGCGTAAAGGTTGGGTTGTTCGTCTCGACACGTATGAGTGTGGCTGCACCTACTACAAGAAGTTTTTTGTGCCCGTATTGTCTGCGGGCGCGCTGCCTACGGATTGAGTGTACCTGGGGTTAATGGCTACCATCTAAAGTTTAAGTATCGTCGTATTCGCCAAAAGAAGAACCCTCAAACCCGCAACCAACCCCTTGGATGTCCAACCATCAGCCGAGCTCAATTTGATTTAATAGGAGCTATGTAACGACTTCCTGAACCCGCTCATCAGGATGTGGTACCCCCCGTAGCAATCGAAGAGACAACCGTTCGCGTAACGTGGAACAGTTACATGAGCGGAACTATGGACTATCATCCGAGTGCTGTTGGTACATGTGATGTTGGATACGCCTCTTTACCGATTACAGCCTACCCAGCGACATTGCCTGGTCCATCGTCCTTCACGAGCGCAGGAATACTGCCCAGCAATGATGGCACATACCGCGCCCCGCCCTTTGACTTCGTATTCATGGGTCCCATGACATCCGTGTGCACCAGTTGCAACACCTTCGTCGTCTTCGACATGGATCGAGACGGGAAGTGGGCGACCGTCTGCTTGCCCTTCATGCAGCCCCCGCACAGCGTCATGGATTTGTGCTTCAATGTGGGCATGCCAGTGGTGGCGCGCTGCGTCTTTGCCAGCGCGTCCTTGTTCAAGTGACCCACACGCGCGTGCCACAACTCCCACTCACTGTCGACTCCGGCGTACTCCACGTAGTGCGCCATGTCCTTCTCGCAGTCGAGCACGTAGGCCTTGCCGACCTTCTTGCCTGAAGCGATCGCCTTGGACTTGTTCCAGATAGTACACGACTTCTTCTGGAACTCCACGCTCATGCCGCGCTCCGCCAGCCTGCTGACGGATAGCAGCTGCCGGTCCAGCCCGGGGATGTACAGCACATCGATCATCTTGATGCACTTGCCGTCGATGTCTGTTAGACGCACCGACCCCGTTCCCATCACCCGGATCGTCTTGCCGTCCGCGATGGTCACCTCGATGTTCGAGTCGAGGTCCTTGTACTCAAACAAGTCGTTGTGGTGAGGAGTCATGTGTGCCGTCGCACCGATGTCGATCAGCCACCCCGCCGACCGACTCTTCCCGACGGCAACGACTGTGTCGTTGTCGTTGCCCGCGTTCGGGTCCGGACAGTCCCGCTTCATGTGGCCCACCTTGCCGCAGTTGAAGCACTTGCCCTTGAAGCCACCGTGCTTTCTGGCACTGTAGCCCTTGCTGCCCTTGCCTCCCTTGAACGTCTTCGCCCTCTTGTACTTGCTGCCGTCCGTGGCAGCCTTCAGCGCGCGTTCCGCGCCTTCCTTCTTGTCGAGGCGCTCGTACTCCTTGAGCAGCTTCTCCTTCACCTCGATCAACGTGAAGTCCTTCGAGTTCTCCACGATCGAGCAGATCAACTCGTACTCCGGGGACAGACTGCTCAGCAGGATGACAAGCTGACGAGCCTCGTCCAGTGGTTCTCCGAGCGTCTGAAGACCCACGATGAGCTCGTCGAAGTTGTCCAGGTGCTTGGCCATGGTCACGCCGTCATCCATCTTGAACTCGTGGAGGCGGCGGGTCATCGTCACCCAGTTGTGCATCGTCGTCCGATTGTAGAAGTCACGCAACGTGTTCCAGGCCATGATGGCCGACATCGCCGAATCTTGGTGTGGTGCTCCACCGCTACACCCTGCGCAATGAGCCCGAGCGCCTTCATATCGTTGAGCAGTCACGCCTCCGTGATCTCCGCCGGGTCCTTCACCACTTGCACGTGCGCCAGCAGCCCCTTCCTCGCCAGCGTCATCCGCATGGTGGACTCCCAGTGGAAGTAGTTGTCGCTGCCCAGGATGACTCCGGCTTTCTTGGCGGATGTGGTGGTCATGGCGGTCGTGAAGCTTGGTCTAGAGCGTCTTGCGGCTGTTAACCTGATGATATGCTTGTGTGTTGAAGGGCAAATGCCGAAGTGAGCTTTATGAATTAGTGTTTTCGTGCTACCTCTTCACTAACCTACACAGCTCCAGATCTGTCTTCCCTGTGCCCCCTGTGCGCTTGATCCATCTACCCGAATATTGACCAATCAGATCAAGCCACGCGTCACCGTTTCCTTCTCGGTTGAATCCCAGCCGCCCATTCTTCAAGACATCATTACGTGAGTCCGGGCTGCATTGCGTCATCGCTGCATCCGGCCCGCATGCATTGCGTCCTCGCTGCATGCGGCGCGCTCGTACACATCGTGTCATCACTGTGTACGGGCATGACGTCACAGTATGCATTCGCGGCGCACCCACTCAACATCTCTCCTGAGTGTTTGACAGATGGTAAAAAGTCTACTGCAGCAAATTCCTACCGGTCGGCGGTGAAGTGGTGCGTGTGTAGAGCTCATCATATTGGAATGTCGCATAAAGGTTGGGTTGTTCGTCTCGACACGTATGAGTGTGGCTGCACCTACTACAAGAAGTTTTTTGTGCCCGTATTGTCTGCGGGCGCGCTGCCTACGGATTGAGTGTACCTGGGGTTAATGGCTACCATCTAAAGTTTAAGTATCGTCGTATTCGCCAAAAGAAGAACCCTCAAACCCGCAACCAACCCCTTGGATGTCCAACCATCAGCCGAGCTCAATTTGATTTAATAGGAGCTATGTAACGACTTCCTGAACCCGCTCATCAGGATGTGGTACCCCCCGTAGCAATCGAAGAGACAACCGTTCGCGTAACGTGGAACAGTTACATGAGCGGAACTATGGACTATCATCCGAGTGCTGTTGGTACATGTGATGTTGGATACGCCTCTTTACCGATTACAGCCTACCCAGCGACATTGCCTGGTCCATCGTCCTTCACGAGCGCAGGAATACTGCCCAGCAATGATGGGTCGTTCCTACTTATGCCGGAGCCGCTTCCATACGCCTTTGATGCACAACCCACTCCCGTCCCAATTGTGGCAGCAGCAAGCCCAAGATGCTCCATCTATTGAAGAGCCGTACACACCCGTTCAGCATGTTCCATTTAGGCGTCAGTACGGACGCCCCGCCCTAGCGTCGCCAGCGTTGGCTATAGATTATTTGCAGCAGTGGTTGTATGAAATAATACAGCTTTGGGGCATTTAAATTCAACCGTAAATAGCATCGTGCTCATGTTATCAGTATGACAAGGTATCTCATGAGTGCATCGAATAATTACATCACATCACGTCATCCACACCAGCGTTGTAGAATAGCAACAAACATTTGGGCTAACCGAGCGATCGATGCATATTCGCTGGGCGTTAGAGTGGTAATTCGTCTACCACACCACAACATTAGAGCAGAAGCTCATGTATGGTGTCAAAAATAATCTGTAGTGCTAGATTTCTAAGCCTAAACGGAGAAGACGCTCAATTGTTTTGGTTTGACTTGTAAAGCTAGTGGGCCCATGTAGCGCTTCTGTAAGTCCAGCCTCTTGTGTGTATATTTGAGTTGCAGGTGCTACTAGAACTACTGAGCGCCGGAACTACGTAGAGCTTTCTGTTCCTGTCAGCACCTACAACTATGTGCCTAATATCATCATCCTGGAGCCATGCAGCGTTAACTAGCGGCCAGTATAATCTAGGTCACAGAGCACCTAACATCTAATCTTAATTTTAACAGAGCACATTGCGCCTCATGGAACTGTTTAAGGTATTACTACCGACATCGCGGGTACGGCATTATTTTTTGCTGGTCACGGAACCCACTTCACGAGTCAAAAGGTGTATATGCCGTTCACCTGCACAACAATGGTCATAGGCATACCATAACAGAGGCGCCCTTCTACAACTTGTAACTACTGATCCACTCATTTGAGACGAAGGTCATCATTTGCTAGTATCTGCTTAACTACAGCATTGATGCTGTTACCTGCTTTCGCTTACAACAATCTGGCCAGAAGGTAACTTTATTGTGCATGAAATCCAATTGATACGAACAACATTAATGATGTGGGGTCCACTTATTTTAAGCGAAAGGAGGAATTGGTCAGTTTGTTGTGAACGAAGTCCAATTAATATGAACGAACCGGACCTTTCATTCCTTATTCGCGGTTCCACCAATCAGATTTAGTCTCACAAACGAGTGGCTCAGTTGGCTTTTGGTTTGAAGGATTCTGCCCCCCCCCCGCAATCCCCGCCCGACGAACAATATGAGCGCGAAAACACCGGTCGCGGAGCAATGGGCGGAGATACAACGCTGGAAGCGCCATCCTGAATGGAAAACGAAGGACGCGGTACGTATTCTTGAAGTACCGAAGCCTACCCTGCTCAATTGGAAGAATAGGTATTGGAACATGGAGGCATCGCCGCCTGGGTGTGGACGCCGATGTCGCATGCCTGGGGGTGGGCGTACAATGCGACGTTTGGCTCCATACGAGAAAGAAATTTTGGTGTATTATGAGGCGCGCGCGCAGGAGCACAGTCCAATGTCGCTTAATGAGTTGCTAACTTACTGTCGTAGCAAACTTGAGTTCAAGAAGCTGAACAAGAACACCCAGCGCACGCGTGCCAAAGGCTACATCAAGCGGGTTAACGCAAGCAGAGCGGCCTCAGTAGATGGTGACAGCGTTCGTTCGAGCGTCCAGAAGGCTCGCCAATCAGCGGTGGAGGTGGCCACCTCGTCAGGGGGAGAAAACAACCAATCGGCGGCGAAGAAGGAGGGCCAATCGGCGGCGGAGAAGGAGGGCCAATCGGCGGCGGGGGTGAAGGAAGACGGCGTGTCGGCTGTGGAGGAAGAGAGGGAAGACGAAGAGGAAGAAAACGAGGAGGACAGCCAATCAGCGGTGGGGGTGAAGGACGACGACATACCGGCCGTGGAGGATGAGAAGGACGAGGAGGAAGAAGAAGGAGAAGAAGAAGAAGTCAGTGAGTCATCGGGTGCGTTCGACGTTACCATGGAAGAGGTTAGCGACGGTTTTCGGAGGCGTCCTGACTTGACGCTGAGGACTTTTGAGATGATACTGGCAAGCGCACCGACGTATGCGGCAGAAGGAGAGATCCAAAGCTTTCGCCGCTTTCGTTTGGTTTGAAAACCAAAGGTTAAGGCGTATGTGATGAATCGTTTGCCGAGTGGAGCTGTCAAGTCGCCAGAGCACATCACCGCAATTTTGCCATGGCCTGTCATTCGTCTCTGTGAGGCTATGGTTTCGTCTCTACAGAGGCGGACGACAAATTTGGGGCGCAAAATGTGGCGCTGGAAATTGAGGGCGTTGGAGTTATTGCGGCGACTTCCCTTGTCGCGATGAAGAAGTCGCACAGGGCTGTCGAAGCATTGGACACATTGGCCGACACACTTTCATGGATCTCAAGTATCAACTTCGCAGCACGGGTTCATCCACGGTTCCAAATAGCGCGCGATCCAAGGCTCAAGAGGCGGCTGGAGGTACTCCCTATTTTCTCACCACAGGTACGTTGTCATATTTATTAGTGGGCTTTAACTTGTTGCTAACACAAAGTCTTTAATTTTCTAGATGGAGCACCTCGACCTCGCCGGCAAGGGTTTGATAAGCGATGCTACCGTTAATCTGCTGTTAAGAAAGCTGGTAGGCCAGCGGACTGATGTTGTGTATTTTAATCCGACCAGCCTTGACGGCGTTGTGGCCGGGGGTATCTACTACGAGACGACGCACCTGAAAACATGTTTCTACGGGTTGTCCACGGAAACCGCCCTCCTTCCTGTCAATTTCGATGGAAATCACTGGTGTGGCATTGCGATCAAGCTTCACGAAGCAGCCGTGCTGATCTTCGACCCGATGGGTTCAAGCTGCATGAAGGTGGTTCGAGACCTTGCGAAGGACGTCCTGCCATATCTCCCACCACCACTGGAGTCGAAGCGAAGATACCATATCCGCTCATACGAGTCGGATATTGGCATTCAAACCGAGAGTTACAACTGTGGTGTTTTCGTGCTGACCATGTTTGAAGATGTCTGTGGCTTAGTATCGTCCGGTAAGTGTAACAAAGGAGACCTTCAATACTTGCGTTACAGATACATGCTCAATTGCTTGTAATACAAGTCTACTTCTTCCAATTTTTATTCTCCGTCTGTACTTGTGCGCTTAAACTCCGGGATCCCCGAGCTATTACTTATGTAAAACTTACTTCAAAAGCTCAGCCCCCACCTCGCAGTATTTCTGGAGAACAGGTTGAAAGTTCACGTGCCCGTGGCACATCTGCATTTAATCCTACACAATCCGAAATGGAATCCTCCACAGTCAGTCAATATGAGGCCAACAATGCTAAAACTCCGGGATCCCCGAGCTATTACTCTTATCAAACGTACTGCGAAAGATTAGTCTTGATCGCACCATTGCTACCGAAAAAATGTCCGAGGTTTGAGATAGATAAGACAGCTTCTGTACAACGTTTATAATAATGTGACTTGAGTGATGGTCAAATTATTTTTAGCGAAGGTCGCCTTATTTTGAACTATGCACTGCTGCTGTACTGACAGCCGGACCTCAGCCAAAATTGCGCGATGTGCGCTGCCCTTCCTATGTCTTAAAAAGGGTATGCTAGTGGTCACTTGTAAGTGCTTGCTTGTGCGCTGAATCGACTCCCAAATCGATTCGGTTGAATTCTTGACATCAATTGGTAGCTCCCTCAACTCTGACCTGTTGCTCCTCGTCGTTTGTGGATTTTGGTGATCAGCTTATGCGTCGGGTCGCGTCAGTGAATTATTCCGGAGTATCTGTCCCTCGGTCAAATGTGCGATAAACCCTAGACGAATGTTGACCAGCACATACTCGAGAACTATCTCCATCTCCTCCACCGGAAAAGTCAAATCTCGTAAAACAGACATGAAGCCCCAAACGCGCTTCTTGACTGCACCACATGTAACTCCCGACTTGTATAATTTGACGCCATTGCATTCGTGAACTGTCTTACCGAGTATTTCCAAGTTCAGTCAATCCCCAGTCCTCGCAAAAAGTTCAGGTTGCCCTTGCTCATTTATTGTTCTAGTTAGTGGAGCCACCGAGTCGATATATATGAGTCCCTTTTAAACAAAAGTATCATTATGGCATTTTTAAGGTTTTTTGCTGTGGGGGTTTAAAGACGGGAGGTTGGCCAGCTGGCGATAATCACGCTTTTGAGAAAAAGGCAAAAGAAAAAAAAGCCATGCTCCCAAGTACCTCCGACGACGCCCACGCGCTACGAACCTGGCTGCAAACCTTTCAAGGACGTCTTTGGGGTCAGGAGAGTAACGAAAAGGGTGTAGGTGGGTGTTGGTGGGTAGCAGTCTCTAGTAGAAGGGTTGAGAGAGGTGGGGAGCGTCACTGGTATTAATTTGATGCTGCTGGCCCATTTGTGATGCATTTAAACTTTCCGGTCTTTAGTGATACTTTTGAATAGGACGCATTTTTTTAATGATACTTTCGTTTAGTTCGGATCTTAGACTAACGGCACTAAACATTACATATCGCACACTTACAGACCGATTTTGATTACGGCAATTACGCCATTTGAAAGAGCAGTGATTTTGCTACCCAGACCACAAAAAAACAAAAATTTGAAGTTTTTTTTTTTCGAGGGTGTCCCTGATGCTGGCTTGGATAGCGTCGTCAATTTTGCAGCTTTGTGCACTTTGAAACCGCCAAACTGTAGCCAATGGACCATATTTAGACCCTGCAAAATCATTAGAAAAACCTCAAAACGACCGTAATGATACTTTTGTTTAAAAGGGACTCATATACCAGGCGACTCGAACCAGAATGTCATGTCAGTGCTGTAAACACGTGATACACCAAATCCACACACGACGCAGCCCCGCAGTGTGCTTCCTCCATCACGTTCGATTTGACTACCAGCTAGCATGAATTACAAAGGACAAACCGAAAATCAGTCGACACTCAAGAGTAATCCAGAAAAGACACGGCGAAACAAGATCGAACTCGTCCCTTGCTACGAGACTCGACGTGTTACGTAACAACCGATCATATTTTAACTTGGGTATATACCAGGTAACGCAACGTAATACATCTTCGTGTAGCTTCTGCAGGATCGGTGTCTCCCACATCTTTTACTGCGCCCACGCACGTTGCAATCAGGTACAGTGTGTGGAGAAAACTTGCAGCAAGATGAAGAACGCATCCTCGATCCGCACCACTAAAATGCGTCTAATAAAGCCCACATCGGCAGACTTCACAAACGCTGTGTGGGTGATCGTAATGCTTTCGCTCTGCGAGAATCACAAAATTTGACGGGACGTTAATTCTTTATCTTTTAATTCATTTCAGAAACAGTTTTACTTTTTGTACATTGCACTGTAACCGCGCTGATCCCTATCTGCGTGGAAACCCTGTGGGGTACGATGGAAGGAGCCGTACTAGTATTGAAAAGGTCTGCCGCATCTGCCGGGCATCTTTGCTCTTATTCTAGATGGGTGAACCCACTTGTCTAGCCTTTATGAAGCTGGATGCTTCATACTCAGACCTCCCCCCCCCACACACACACACGCTACTTGATCAAAATCAGGTGGGCTTGACCGGAATCAGCCAGCCTTTGTGGAAGTTGGTAAGCCGGAGGACAGCCAACGACAACACGGATACCCCATCTGCAGCAAGGGCTCCTGAACAAGCCGAGGAGGGATCCGAAGTATAATTAGAACGGCTAGACGCCGCCCCACCGTGGTGGAGACCACCGCTCACCACGATACATTGATGCATACAAGATAGTGGAGCGATTCCCGCAGCCAAAATCCTAGTCCTAGATCCAAAATTCTTAGAAGACTCGTGATGAGAAAGGACGGAAAGTCGTCTGGGAGCCAATCAATAGTCTGTGCGAGGGGGGTCCCCCCTCCGCCAGATCTTATTTGGGGGAACAGACTTGTCACAGACTGCTGCGGGAATCGCTCCAGTCTTGACAGCACTGTGGTAAACAACTTGGACCAAGGTCTTGCATAGACGGTAGCGTATACAGAATGCAGTCGACGACAGCCGTAGCCGCCGGTATGGAGGTAAGGGATACTCGGTAAGCGGGGTTGAAGCAGAGCTCACCCTGAGTGCAATCGGCGTTAACCGCGAAAATAAAAATAAATAATAGGCGATGAGGAGATCTTGAGGCAATTGCGCTGGTTACACATAATCTAAAATAGTATATTATAGTACTCGTGTAATACTACGGTAAAACGCTACTAATGAGCAGGACAATAATACATTACTATTGTATTGGAAGATATTACTATTGTATTGTAATATATTACTATTGTATTGAGGTATCGTGTATTATAATGCTACGTTTTAATTAAAGTGCTATTGCGCCATATTCATGTTCAACGCCATGGAGAGGCGGTGTGCGTCCGAGTTGCAGTCACTGTTGAGAGCCACAGGGACACCAGCAGCGATTATGTCGCGAGCCGGAGGGTTAGGCAGCTTCAGGATGAACTTGGTCGTCGGCAGCAGCACGACCAACACAGGTTCCGGCTTGCGGGCGGCCATATCCTGGAGATCCTTGCAGCGACAGCAAACGGAATGACTACAGTCATTCCGTCCGGAACTGAGTGGCCGCCCAGTAGTAGGACACAATTTCGACGGTGCGAGCCTCGTCACCCGTCGCCGCAGCGTGTAACACGCGCAGCATCTTGCGGTCCGTGTCAGTCTCCAGTCCGTAGCCGCTCTTGGTCTCGATGCAACGCTGCATGCGGTCTAGTCGAGTCCGCAGCAGCGCCGACTGTTCGTGGTTTGGAGGATAGTGTTGTTGATGCCGCCGCCGCTCGCGGCGGATACGACTTCGACGCCTTGGCTCCGCCAGTGTGCACACGAGTTCGTCCTCGGGTTTGATGATATCGACGGAAAAAGTCGGCCGCAGCGCACCGACATAGCCGCAGGCTCCCATGAGAGCGAACTTGACCTTTGTGCTGGTTGTAGCTGGGTGGTACTCGGCGACGCACTTGGAAAGCGGGGGCCCAGTGGTATAATAATCTTACATGTAGTTGATAGGAAGCACAGGCATGCCGCCTGCCGCGGAACCACCCACGGATTTCCTTGGAACTTTTCTTTGGGGAGGGTTCCCGGAATTCTGAGCCAAACAGGTCATTTTTGTTCAATGCACTATCAATCAATCTAGCGTCGGCCACCACCGCCACCCTCAGTCTTGCTTTTTCGGTCGCCGCAGCAGCCCCCCCCCCCCCCCCCCCCCCCGTACTCACGGAAAACCTCCGCTGCTGTGGCATCGAAGAAGCGAGACTCACCTCGGCCCGGAACCGGATACACGCAGCTACTCGCTACTATCTACACCGCTCTCTACTAGTTGTCAACCTCAAGCTACGTCAACCTGATGCTACCTATTAATATCGTAGACACTGAAGAGGTATGCGTATATATATATTTACTAGAGGCATCGATCTCATCGTTAGCAGCCATACAAAACGTTAGAACTTTCGCTTGAGTCTACATTGCATTAAACCACGAAACCCACACGCAAAACAGAGGTTCAAAGTTTGAGTTTCAAATTCAGGCCCGGTGTCATCGTACTTAACGTTTTCCCGTTATCTCTGGAATCGTATATCCTACTCAAATAGCTGGCTATTTTAACGCGAAAGCCTCTATTTTTCCGTAGGTTTTGAGAAAGCATGCGGTTTTTAAGATTATTAAACTATTTAACTTGAAGTGTGTATACTTTTGTTTCGCGTGTACCACATAGATACCCAAATCGAAAAAACGGAACAGGAACGACAGCGGCGCGCGCGACAACCTAATTCATTATTCAATCGCGGGAGCTACCAATTGATGTCAAGAATTCAACCGAATCGATTTGGGAGTCGATTCAACGCACAGTGGCAGACCTAGCTGAGCATCCCGATACAGGCGTTCTTAATGCAGAGGAGAGTGAAGCTGTCGTATTGGAATTGCAGGGGCTGATGACGATGAAGCATCTACGTATCCCAGGATGAAACCGTCGCGCGCCGCGTGCGGCTTAAGCTGCAAAACTTTGATGAGCATGGGATTGAAGCAGTTAGAGATGTTGTGGAGAAATATGAGGGAAGGAATTTGCTCCGCAGGACTAGTAGGGCAGTTAAACACGGCCTCATCTCTTCGAGGGCGTTAGATAAATTGAAGGAGGCCGGGGCGACGCTACGCAGAGAAGAGCGCATACAAAACCAGCGCGCTCTCATCGACGTAGAAGTCTCGGAAGATGAAAGGAAAGGGCGCACAAGTGGTTGGATGCACAAATCGCCTACAATACTTGAATGCGAATTCAATACAAGCGGGGAAGAGACGCTAGGGGAGAAAAAGAGGAAAAACCGGAGGTGATAAGTGGGTTCACCCATCTAGAATAAGAGCAAAGATGCCCGGCAGATGCGGCAGACCTTTTCAATACTAGTACGGCTCCTTCCATCGTACCCCACAGGGTTTCCACGCAGATAGGGATCAGCGCGGTTACAGTGCAATGTACAAAAAGTAAAACTGTTTCTGAAATGAATTAAAAGATAAAGAATTAACGTCCCGTCAAATTTTGTGATTCTCGCAGAGCGAAAGCATTACGATCACCCACACAGCGTTTGTGAAGTCTGCCGATGTGGGCTTTATTAGACGCATTTTAGTGGTGCGGATCGAGGATGCGTTCTTCATCTTGCTGCAAGTTTTCTCCACACACTGTACCTGATTGCAACGTGCGTGGGCGCAGTAAAAGATGTGGGAGACACCGATCCTGCAGAAGCTACACGAAGATGTATTACGTTGCGTTACCTGGTATATACCCAAGTTAAAATATGATTGGTTGTTACGTAACACGTCGAGTCTCGTAGCAAGGGACGAGCTCGATCTTGTTTCGCCGTGTCTTGTCTGGATTAATTCATGCTAGCTGGTAGTCAAATCGAACGTGATGGAGGAAGCACACTGCGGGGCTGCGTCGTGTGTGGATTTGGTGTATCACGTGTTTGAGGAGTTAGCCCGACGTTATTCTTGTTAGAATAGGTCCTACCTGTGCGCGTCGGTTTTCGAATGCGATATCATTTGAGCGAGACACATCACTGACATGACATTCTGGTTCGAGTTGCCTGGTATATATATCGACTCGGTGGCTCCACTAACTAGAACAATAAATGAGCAAGGGCAACCTGAACTTTTTGCGAGGACTGGGGATTGACTGAACTTGGAAATACTCGGTAAGACAGTTCACGAATGCAATGGCGTCAAATTATACAAGTCGGGAGTTACATGTGGTGCAGTCAAGAAGCGCGTTTGGGGCTTCATGTCTGTTTTACGAGGTTTGACTTTTCCGGTGGAGGAGATGGAGATAGTTCTCGAGTATGTGCTGGTCAACATTCGTCTAGGGTTTATCGCACATTTGACCGGGGGACAGATACTCCGGAGCCATTCACTGACGCGACCCGACGCATAAGCTGAGCACCAAAATCCACAAACGACGAGGAGCAACAGGTTAGAGTTGAGGGAGCTACCAATTGATGTCAAGAATTCAACCGAATCGATTTGGGAGTCGATTCAACGCACAGTGGCAGACCTAGCTGAGCATCCCGATACAGGCGTTCTTAATGCAGAGGAGAGTGAAGCTGTCGTATTGGAATTGCAGGGGCTGATGACGATGAAGCATCTACGTATCCCAGGATGAAACCGTCGCGCGCCGCGTGCGGCTTAAGCTGCAAAACTTTGATGAGCACGGGATTGAAGCAGTTAGAGATGTTGTGGAGAAATATGAGGGAAGGAATTTTCTCCGCAGGACTAGCAGGGCAGTTAAACACGGCCTCATCTCTTCGAGGGCGTTAGATAAATTGAAGGAGGCCGGGGCGACGCTACGCAGAGAAGAGCGCATACAAAACCAGCGCGCTCTCATCGACGTAGAAGTCTCGGAAGATGAAAGGAAAGGGCGCACAAGTGGTTGGATGCACAAATCGCCTACAATACTTGAATGCGAATTCAATACAAGCGGGGAAGAGACGCTAGGGGAGAAAAAGAGCAAAAAACGGAGGTGATAAGTGGGTTCACCCATCTAGAATAAGAGCAAAGATGCCCGGCAGATGCGGCAGACCTGCAGGGCGAAAGAGTATTCCCATTCGTGTGCAGCAAGATAATGTCGATGAAGACCACGGCGAGGTAGTTGCAGCTGGGAGAGAAGGCGGTTGGAATATTCAAATGAAATGCCAACCGCCTTGCTCACCTGACTGTAACGTGCTCGACTTGGTTTTTTTCAAAGCCAAACAGTCGCTACAGTACAAGAACCCGACCAATGATGCAGACAAGTTGACAGCAGCGGTACAGGCATCATACAGGGAGATAAACCATATTACATTGGATAAATGTTTCCTGACTTTGCAAAAAGTCATGGAACTCATTATCGAACACGAGGGTGGGAACGATTTTAAGCTTTCACGCGTTGGCAAATTTGCTTACCATAATGGAGCCGTAGTAACAGCACTCAGTCTTCCTGAGAAGATGTATCGTGTAGTAGTAAGCAGCAAATTTAAGACCAGACGTAAAACTCAGTCTAAAATGTAGCCTTAAGTGCGTTGTCCGTTCAGAAAATTGATCGATTTTTTCCGCCTATTTTTTTGCTCTGAAGTAGTACTAAGAAAAACGAGGTGTCGATAACGCCTCATTATAATACGGTACGGCAAAAAGAAACTGGTGCAGCACCTCTTTCTTTTGAGCGGCACCGGATTATTTTGCGGAAGGAGAAATCGCGCGCAAAGATGGAGGAAGACACCAACATGGAGGGCAGCGCCCCCCCCCCCCCCCCCGCGCGGATGCTACCCATGGACGTCGACTTTGGTACGTGATCTTCTGAGCAGTATTGACGCTGCGCCGCAGCGGCTGCGGCTACTAATAAATTACTCGTTTTGGTGTGGTGTGCACAATAGAAGTCTGCAGTCATGGCTCTATCAGCCGAGCATGACTGCTTGTAATGCTGACGACCGTGGACTACGGCGACGCGCTTGTCTTGAAGCCTCGGTGTCGGTGGCCTCCTTCCGCAAAATATGTATGCAATATGCGCAATATGAGTTGAAGTGCAACAGATACAACCTACATAAAAGACTGATATAAAAGAAGATTGGTTTTTGCGTAATAAATTGGCGGACCGCTTTTTCTACTTGGGCATGGAGACAATTTTTTGGACCCTCAGTTTTTCTGAGCGGAAATAAATTGGCGGGGGAAAATCGATCATTTTTCTAAACGGACAGCGCTCTAAGTCTTACCATCTCGTGATTGGACGAAAAATGAAGGGATAGGTTAAAACTCATATCAGCCAGTGAGAGTGAAACCTCGTTTTTCAAACGGCAATTCCACAGTTGGCACAGGGGGTAGTGGCAATAAAAAAGGGGTGAAAACTAATAATTACGGCATCCTATAATTATGTGTTTCTACAGGACCTTCGTATAAGTACTGACATACTAAAGAGCCAGAGCATCAGCCCCTTCGACCTTCACCCCGATGTTTTGAATTGCGCGCCACAATTCAAACAGCTGAAGACCTCTAAGAGTCCACCCCACGCACCACACACGCTGCCAGCATGCGCTGCCGAGGTGGCTGGATAAACCGGCAGCAGCCGTCTACGATGGAACCTCAAAAGGCTGGATGACCGTAAAGGTCTTTAGGGAGTGGTTGGATACACTGGATTAGGCCCTCCGAAAAAGGCTCCGCAATACCATTTCAGGACACTGGCAAAATAAGGCCGTGTTCGACTGCATTGCCATTTTCCTCGAATCATGATTTCCCAGCATTTCCTCAACTCGGTTCATCGGGAAAAGCATTCTCGCGCAGTGCAAAATCTCACTTCACTGGCAGTCGTGTTCGAGGCCGAAATCTCATTATAGCGGTCGCATTCGATGTGGTTCACATAAGATTCCTCTGTCAACTTTCTTGGCCACTCTGGAAAAGAGTTCCTCGAGGTAAGCTCTCTCGTTTGATCTCGTGCCTTCATGACCAACAAGCTAACGCTGTAATTCGGTATTTAAGGAGGCTGTAATACCTGACAGAGCTTATTACTTCAACATCTAGGGGTGCGGGGACTCCATAGTTCTCTCAGCTAAGCTGAGAGCGCAACCGGTTGTACGTCTAGCACTTTATGTGACTACGACCATCTCAGCTTCCACTTACAAATTGTTTCGATTGCTATCTGGCGCCGGCAGATGCCGTCAGATGGCGACGCCAGATAGCAATCGAAACAATTTGTGGCCAACGCCAGCACGGACGGCGTTGGCGTTACTGGTGTTTTGATGCATGCACGAAAGTCGACAGGATGTATCAAAAGTGCATCAAATATTAAGATGCATGCATCTTAACAGCTCACGCAACAGAAACCGTAAAATTCATGGTAAGTCCTAAATAAAAGTCATGTTACGAACTCATGCAGTGCACACGACCACTGAAGTGTTGGTGCTTGGCCGTCAAACAATCCATTGTGTCTCCTGCTCACCGACCTCTGCTCTAAAGTGGTCTTCGTCTCCTAGCACGGACATCGGCGCTCGCTCCGATCACGGTGAGGAAGCTTGAAGATCAAAATTGGCGGGAAAGTTTAAATTCGAGAATAGCTACATAACTTGCTATGATTCGTAACACCAGTAGTTGGTGTTGGCCGCGTCTTGTCGCGGAATGGAAGGTAAAGATCCGATGTCACTAACTAGAGGGGTAACAAGTCGTTTTACTGGTCCATTATGGGTTCAAATCTCCACTTTAGTGACCTGCTGAAAGGCACCGACAAAATCGCACGGCAAATACACCCTCCGACCTGTATTTTGAAACACTGGCCGTAATGCTATTTTCACGCGATAATGCCATTCTGATTTTCGCGTGTTTTTTTGCCGTGCTGATGACTCGAAATGCAATTTTAGACCTAAAGTGTTATTATCTTGCCGCGTCGAACACGGCCTAAGTTATTCCGCGCGGCTACTAGCTGCGGGAAAAGAATAATTCAGTAAGATATTTTGAACACAAGATGGCAACTTGTATTTGCTTGTTAGTGCAGACTAAGCGTTCACTACCTTCGACACCGTGGCTGCTCCCCAGAAGCGCCTGCGCCTGTTGACCTTCAGAAAGAGCAACATCTCCAGTCGAGCAGGAAGAATACCATGGCGATGCAGAGAAAGCACGTGGCGCGCTTTGCTAAAAAGACGCTCGACCGCGTTGGACGTGGGGGGGATGAACTTTACCCCGCCATACACTTGAGCCGAGACACGCTGCTTCTTGCGCGCATGGAGTACGCGCTCGGCAAAACCGGCGCAGTCATCAACGTCATCGTTGTTGACGCTGGTTTGGGTTCCGACATGGGCCGCAAATGGCTTCAGCATCTCATGCTGGTCTTGGGAGAGCTCCGCGTCCTTGCCGAGCAGCACCTTGGTGCAAGCATCCTCGAAGTCGGGACTCTTGACGATGGGGGCGTCCGGGGCCAGATACTTTGCGACGACCGGGTGGCGCTCAATAAGAGCGTCGAAGATGTCGCGCACGTCGAGCAGCGTAACATCTTCGTCGCTCTGAAGCGTTTTAGACGCGGACTTGAAGTCGCGCAGATCCTCTTGCAGAGAAAGAAGCTTGTTCTCCTCGTGACGCGTGGGCATCAGCTCAGCGACGTCGTCGTCCGTAGTGTCGATGACGTCCTTGATCGCAAAGAAGCGCTTGGCCATCTTGTAGGTCGAGTCCCAACGAGTTTCTTGGCTCAACACCGGTCTTAAATCGGTGAATTTCCTAGTAATATTTTTAGAAATTACAATAGAAATTAGGAATTAGAACAAATCACATCAAACTAAAACAAAACTTACCGAAGCTTTGCCGCTTGGTTGAGGTTTCGCAACTTGCGCATCAGACTCTGCAACTTGTCCAGGAGCGACGCGTGGTCAGCCATAAAGAGCTGAGCGGCGAGGTTCAGCCGGTGAGATGCACAGCCGACGAGGGGCACCTCCAGCAGATCGGCCACCTTCCTGTTTACAGCGCAGTTGTCTGCAATCAGGTAAATGATGTCGGTGACATCACGGTTGAAGTATGGCAAAATGCCTTTCAGGAACTTGACGTGGCTTGCCGCTGTATGATCAGTAGCATCATCATCGATGAGGGGGGCAAAAGCCAGCAGCACCTTGTCGACACGTCCGTCATGCTCGAACACCGCGAACACAGCGAGATAGTGCTCCAACTTGAAGGTACACCCGTCAAACATGATACCGATTTTAGCAGGAATCGCCAGTCCGATATCAATCTCGACCTCTCGGACAACTAGGGTGGCGTACTTGAGTAACGTTTCAGTCGAAATGCGAGCAAGCGTCGTGTACTTGGTCACGGTACCGTCCTCGCACCACGAAAACGGCAAGTTGCATGTCGTGATCCAGTCGATCCAGCAGAATACCGTCTGCGACTTTTGGTCAATGAAGCTGACCAAAGTAGCATTGTTGGTGCCACTGGCCAACATCGTGGCGACGAAGTCGGGGTGCCTTTTGATAACGTGGTCGAACAGATTACTGTAACCGGTCTTCGGCTCTTGCTTGCGCACGACACCACACTGGCAGCGGTGGTACGGCGTCGGCTCATCTTGAGCGTCTAGAGCGACCTTGTAGAAGTAGCCACACACCTGGCGTGTGCTGAACGGGTTGTTGGTTGCCATCTCGATTCGAAAATGAGGCTAAGACGCGAGAAGAACAAACTTAGTAGTTGCTAATAACTGTAATAAACTATGGTAAGGTCCTCGCAACCAGTGCTTCCTCCGTGACTGGTCATGGAGGACACACAGGCAGCTCGCACTTAAGTGGACATGGTAATAACGATGGTAAAAAGTTTCGTAAATGGTAATAACTGAGAAAAACGATGGTAAAAAGTTTCGCAAATAAGTTATTCCGCGTTTTTTATTCTCACGGGAAATAAAATATTTCGTAGAAATATTTCCGTATATTTCCAATACAATCTTTTATTCGGAGGGCCTGCACTGGATAACGTGATGAAGGAGCGTGGGAGGCACGTTGCCACTGATAGACAACGCTCCTGTACATAAGGTACCGGACTCACCGCTGACGAACGTCACCGCGAAGATGATGCCTCCCAACACAACGGCAGCGATTCAACCCATGGATCAGGGGGTGATCGCGTGGCTCAAGAACCGCGTGTTGGCAGCACGTAGTCGCGAGGCAGCGCTACGTATACTGGAAGGAGACGACAACCCGTACGATATTTACGCGCGCTGTATAGACACAGCAAGTGGTCTGCAGGTGCACAAATCGCTGACAATTGCGTAGTAGTTTTTCGATATAATATCGCTATCTCAAAGCAGAGCTACGAAATAAAAGGCTTTGACGCATTAGCGGTCGTCAATTGCGCAACAACAAGAATAATTTGTATTTTCTAGCTCTTGAGCAAAACGATTTATAGCGAATTAGAGAAGGTTTAATTGAGTACCCCTATTGGAGTTTGCAGCAGCAAGAAGCCTTTCGTTTTGCTAGACACACCACTGCCGCCTTGATGTGGCTGCGCCGACGCGCCGCTGGTTTTCTCGCGTTTAGGCACACGCGGTCCTGACACACCATGTCCCCCAGCACGAGCGTGAGCATCGAAGCGCGCGGCTTCGTCTTCTTGCCCATGGATTGGCCTCCTTAATTTCACCCGCGCCGCAAAAAATATTGAACTTGTTGCTGTGCGCCAAGCTGCGTGCGTTTTGATGCAGGTCGACGATTTGTTTTCGGACCAATCACAGCCCTCGAAAAAATAATCTACTTGCTGCCGACAAAAATCTTCTTGTTGCTGCGCAATTGACTACACTATGAACCGTATTTAGTATGTGTGAAAAATTAGTGTGAGTTCGCAATTAGTATCACCTTCAAGTAGTGAGACTAATAAGTGTGAGCAAGCTACGAGCAAGTTCGAAATTAGCATGAGTTCATAATTAGTATCACAACTGCGGTTTGGTATTTTTACTGTCGGTGCGCCCAGAAACCACCAGACAACTTCTCAATTTTCTCACCCACAACTGTTCCTTTGCATGAGTGCTCAAGCGACACTTCTGGCTCCTTGTGGAGGTTGTGGCGGCGATGTCGGCCCTATCCATCTTTGCCCGACCTGCTTCGTGCATATGCATCCCTTCTGTGGTACTCCAGTCGGCGCTGAAGGCTTTGGCCAATACGTGATGTGTCCTGGTTGTGAAGTCAAGAAACACAAGCCGACGTCAGCATCTCCAATTGTTGCGGCACTTTCTCGCCAAAGCGAGAGTAGTCCGGTGTCGCGTTTGCGCAGCTCAGTGTCCAAACGTGACGTGATCAGTCTCTCATCTTCATGTGATGAGAGCAAGTCGGAGGATGATGATGTACCGCCACAGACAACCACTCAAGTTGAAGTAAGTGACATACCAACGCAACCGTCAAACCGAGCGGCGCAGCACGTCAGCACAATACAACAGCGCAAGAGGGTGATTTCGTGGATGGAAGACTACATGAAGACGAATGGAAAGAAAAACATGTTTGCTCGAGCAGTGGACGCCTTTCCGCACATATTCAATTCCGCAACGCGCAATGCCAATTTAAACAAAGCTATCAATTGGTGGAAGAAGCGCGATCAATTTATCGGGGCACCACGTGGGGCAGTTGGTCTGTCGACCCGCAGAGAGGCCGGTAGAAAGCGAGTTAATTCGAAGGCTGTTCAAGGCCGCGGGAGACGCCGAAGTGAATGGGTAAACTGGATATACCCACTTCTGTGCAGTGAATTCGATCGCCTCCGCAAACTCGGCCTCAAATTTGATTCGGGGCTTCTCCGTCAGTTAGCCCTCCGGATTATGCAGCAACGTGACGCACCAAAAGTTGATGCCAATGGTGTATTGCTTGAGAGCAAAATCACAACACGTTGGGTTCAATCTTTTATGGAGAACAATAACATCGTCCTTCGTGCTCAAACCGGAAAGCGACAGCTAAGTCCAGAAAAAACTGCGGAGATCGAAAAGAGTGTAGCCATGCATCTAGGCGAGCTGAAACGAGGATTCGACAGCGGCAAGTACGATGAAAACGCCATTGAGAATATCGACGAAACTCATTTCGTAATTGACTTTGACAATGGAAAAACACTGGGCTTTGGTGGGGAAACACAAGTCAAGTATGCAGACGTCGTTAGTGGTGGAGAGGGTATGACCATGGTGGTTCGCATATCTGGTGGTCCCAGTGGACACATCCATCCTCCCATGATGATTTTTACGAATCCAAATCGCAGCCATCCTATTGCCGGCGTTGCTGACGTGGAAGGAGTGTGCTATCGAAGTGGGCCTAAAGGGTGGATGGATAAACGTATTTTTCGCGAGTACCTGTGTGAGCGTAAGGCCCAAGCACCTGATCGGCTTGGTCGAAAGAAAACAATCTTTCTCGACAATTGCTCTGGTCACCTTAGTGAAGAGGAGTGCAAAGAAGAGCTAGAAGCACTCAACGCATCGCTACAATATCTCCCTCCCAACGCAACAGATCTTTGTCAACCAGCAGATTCGTTTGTGATTGCGAAGATTAAAGATGTGTGGCGGAGCTTGTGGAATGAAAAAAAGATCGAATTGATCTACAACAATGAGTGGCAGAATAAACCAAGAGGTAACAGCACGGGCTCCGGAAAACTCAAGAACCCGGGAAAAAGTTTCTTCTTGGAATTGGCAGCCAAGGCGGTGCGTCGCGCGAACGCGTATCGAGACAAGAACAATTTAAATTACGCTCGAAAGTCAATGATCCGCTGCGGACTTTCCCTTGATGTCGATGGTGTGTGGCGAGTAGAGCAGCTGTACCCACACCTACAGGAGATCATCAAGAAGTACCCCGGTGAGTTTGACAAGCCCTCGCAGAAGGAAGCCACACCATCGAAACCAAGTGCAGTTGTCATTTCAGCATCCGCGCCGTCCGAGTGATGATATCAAGTCATGATTGGTGATTCGATGAGAGGAGATACCGGTAAGTTGAAGTTACAATCACGAATAAATATGCATTCATCATTTGCAGCCCAGGCCGAATTACATTGAGCTAGCGTTTGTAGTTATGTACAGCGCACCTTATAAAGGTGGAAAACATAATCTATAACACGGTTCTCCAATTTTCTAGCGAATTGCTTGAGTTATCGCGTCACTAAAATATGCCGTCATTTGTGATTATCTTGGTTATTCGTATGTATTCATTATTTGCAGCCCAGGCCGAATTAAATTGAGCTAGCGTTTGTAGTTATGTACAGCGCACCTTATAAAGGTGGAAAACATAATCTATAACACGGTTCTCCAATTTTCTAGCGAATTGCTTGAGTTATCGCGTCACTAAAATATGCCGTCATTTGTGATTATCTTGGTTATTCGTATGTATTCATTATTTGCAGCCCAGGCCGAATTAAATTGAGCTAGCGTTTGTAGTTATGTACAGCGCACCTTATAAAGGTGGAAAACATAATCTATAACACGGTTCTCCAATTTTCTAGCGAATTGCTTGAGTTATCGCGTCACTAAAATATGCCGTCATTTGTGATTATCTTGGTTATTCGTATGTATTCATTATTTGCAGCCCAGGCCGAATTAAATTGAGCTAGCGTTTGTAGTTATGTACAGCGCACCTTATAAAGGTGGAAAACATAATCTATAACACGGTTCTCCAATTTTCAAGCGAATTGCTTGAGTTATCGCGTCATTAAAATATGCCGTCATTTGTGATTATCTTAGGGTTTTCATTTGCTCCCCAGTGCTTGATCCGTACGGATGACGGTTGTGGTGCTCTATATCGTATACAAATTAACTATTCCACACAGTGTATAAGCTAGATCGAATGTTTTCAAGTGATTCGCTCTTTTGTCCAGTGTGACTATTATATGTGACGTGGTAATTAGTCTGAGTGTTTCTAATTGTTTCTCACACAAAATAGTATCACTTCGAAATTAGCTACACTCACACGAATTCATGTGAGGACGATAATTTTCACCTCTCGTGAAATAGTATGAGTGATACTAAATACGGTAGTCAGTGTACCACTATTGAAAATCAGAAGATTTTTGCACAGTTATTTACTGAATGTAGTTAACGGGTGGCAAAAAATACGTGGAGATTCGCCTTGATCTGCTCTTTAAATTAAGCAGCTCTGTGACCGACAACAACAAAAAATGACAAAAAAATCGAGCTAGGGGCGATTTGAGACGGCGTCAAACATAATGATACTTATCCACCATTTAGAGTTATCGAGATAATCGCGTTTGAAGTTGACCAATCAAATTTCGGATATAAGTGGACATCCAAAAATTCAATCGCAAAATTACTCGTATAAAGCGAAAACACTCTTATTCGATTGCTTTACACACGAGGTTTTCGACAATATACAACTCGATAAAATCGAGAAAATATTGCAGCCTCAGCGGTCGAAAATATCTCGAAATTTTGGTCCCATGAAAATGGAGATATTTTTTTCAGATGAACACAACTTCTCGAGAACTTAACATTTCTTCGCAACCAATGGCTCAAAATGAGCGCAAGACACACGTATTTCGAGGGGTATGCCTAAATCGCGATTCGTTCTTTGTTGATTAGTATCATTATGTTTGACGCCGTCACATTTTCGTATAAATTCGCCGGACAGAAAAGACCTTGCTGCTATTGGCTGATTTGCTTAAGCCTAATTATTGGGCAAGCCCAATTTTGTTGCGCTAAATCAGTGGATCCCATTCCAAGAGACGAAAAGGGTGCCGTTCGTATGGCGCTGAGGAGTCCTCAGTGAGGACGCGCCATCAGATTTTGAGGCAGGTCCAATCTGCAACTGCTCCGAAAACTTGGTGTGGGCCACATTTCCTGCCTCTTTTACGTGGGAGCCAGAGCCTCCGAACCTCCCATCCTCGATCTTAACACAATTATCCGTCGCGTATCCGGACCTCCTCTATCCAATTTATACGGCTGTAAACCTGTCCTGAACTCCCCCATCTGGTCCGAGGCTCAAGTCTATCATGACTGCGTCACTCTCCCATCGGGCAGTTCAAGCTCATAGCGCGTCCGTCAGACAGAGCCCCTAGAGAGAGACATGAAGCTGCTGTGGGCGCTGGCGGCGCTGCTGGCGTCGCAGGTCTCGGGCACGGCCATCGACCCCAAGGACAAGGGCGAGCCGCTCTTCCCGGACGGCCACCCCAACATCACGTACCTGACGGACAAGAACTGGGACGAGCACATGGCCAAGACGGACAAGCCGTGGATCGTCGACTTCTACCACCCCTTGTACGTGCAAGAGCGGCGTCTGCGCTTGCTTGTGGTGGTGTTTGCATTGAAATGCAGTGAGAATTGACCGAGTTATGGTCGTTTTTGTGGCGTGATACCCTTGTTTTAGCTGTCCGCACTGCAAGCACTTCGCGCCCGCGTACTTCGAGCTGGCAGCGTACTACAAGGAGAAGGGCAACATCTATGTGGGCGCCTTGAGCTGCATGGACCACGTCAAGTGCCGCCGCGTGGGCATCACGGGCTTCCCGACGCTCATGACGCTCAACTTCGACAAGAAGAACCCCAAGAAGGAGAACAAGCGCATCATCGGCACCCACACAGTGCAGGAGGTCAAGGACTACGTCAACAGTGTGTTCGCCGAGGCGGCGTTCAATGAGACGGGCACGTGGCCGCCCGGATACACGCCGCCCGAGGATAAGGACAAGTCCAAGGAAGGAGAGAAGAAGACTGAGGAGAAGAAGCCTGAGGAGAAGAAGGACGCGACCAAGAAGGAGGAGACCAAGAAGGAAACGCCCAAGCCCACGGAGACGCTCAAGCCCATCTGGGAGGAGTCCACGCTGCCCATGAACAAGACCACGCGGATCCAGGATGCCGCCTCGGCCTTTGTGTTCGGACTCAAGCAGGGTGCGTTTATGGCGAGCGACGTCATGGATGATGAAGAGTTCGATGCGCTGAAGGGCTGGCTTAAGATGGTCTCGGAGTCTTTCCCTGGTGCGATTAACCGCAAGGTCATCAGGCCGCTGTACGAGAAGGTGAAGGAGAAGGAACTGCTGGACTTTGACACGTGGGATGCCATTGTCAAGGAGTGGCAAGAGGGCTCGGTCGCCGCCTTTGACGTGGAGGAAGCGCGCTTTGACCTAACTGGTGTCACGGTGCCTGAATGGCAGAGACTGAACAACCTGTTCCTCGGTCAAGGAGCTACCTACCGCGCGTGCGCGCTGTACACGTGCGGTCAATGGAATATGTTCCACATGCTGACATTGAACCCGCCCGAGACGGGGGCACGCAGTGGTGAGCTCATGGTGTCCGTGGTGGCGTCAATCCGCCGCTTTATGAAGCATTTCTTCGGCTGCGTGGACTGCCGCGATCACTTTTTGGCGGAAAACACTATCGAAGCCGTGAAGAAGATCAAGGACGCGGAAGACAAGCCGCTGGCGCTGCGTCGATGGCTGTGGGAGCAGCACAATTCGGTCAACAAGCGTCTGCGGCACCCTATCTGGCCGAAGCCCGAGCTTTGTCCGACGTGTGGTAGTGAAGGTGCGTGGGAAATGGTGGAAGTGGACAAGTGGTTGAGCAACACTTTCGGCTACCGCGATGTGGTTGCTCCTCTCGCGAAGCTTGCGGTGATTGCCCCGTTGAAGTCTGCCGCAGCTCTGCGTCGTGAAGTCAAGAAGGAGACCGAAGCACCTACCACAGAGCAGGTTGAGACTAACGCTGAGGCCGCCGAGAAGGCTGAAGACAGTGCCGCCATGGAAAAGTCCACGCCGAAGGCAACTGGGCCGGTTGCACTGGAGCCTAAGGGTGGTGATGAGTACCGCCCGAAGGACGCCGAGCTCGGCATCAAGAACGCCGCAAACGCCAAGGAGCTGGTGGCCGACACGAAGAGTGAGCCCAAGAATGGTCTCCAGGGTGTCACGGCACCTCCTGTGACCCTGTTTGCTTGGTACATCCTCCCTGTAGCAACTGTGGGCGGCTATCTGCTGTTCGTCCGCTCTCGACGCTCCAAGCAGAAGGCTTACCGCCAGGTTCCTCGCAAGTGAGTGAGTTAGAAGAGGAAGTTGTTCGGACGATCGAATGCACGTGTTTTAGAAGCATGTTCAAGCTCAGCAGTGCTGAGTCAGCACAGCTAATACGCGCAGCTTCAACGCGCATTGTATGATTGTGGTGATGCATGTCAATTGTGCTTCAGTGGAAGACAACGATTTTTTTTTCTAACAAGTGTCCTATGCAGTGTCTACCTAACGCTTACGCTGACGTCGCGAGGCGCTCAGTGCCTGCGATCTCGATACCGAATCCGTTCGGGTCGAAGCTCGTCTCCGTGGTCGACAGCAACCGCACAGAGGCCACCTCAAGATCGCGCGCGATCTGCATAGCCATGCCGAAAATGCTCTGGCGCGCCATGAGCTCGCCGCTGATCTGCAGAAGCTGCGCCGAGCCGTGCACGTAGATGAGCACGCCGTACCCGTGATGAGCGATGTGGTGCTGCGCCCACTGGGCCTGGAGACTGGCCTCGAATCCGTCCTCCACGAGGAACACGGGCACGTCCGTCTTGCCCTGCACCTCTCCGAACACCAGCGCATGGTACGTCTGATTCTCCTGCACGAGGGACTTGTACTCAACGCTAGCAAACTGCCCCAGCGGGGTGGCGACGCTCGTCTCCTTGAGCTGCGTGCGCTGCACGAGCGTCTCCGTCCTGGAGCGGTACCGGATCAAGTCGGAGATGGTGATGAGCGGCACGTCGTGCTTCTGCGCGAACTCCTGCAGCTGCGGGCGGCGCAGCATGCGGCCGTTGTCGTCGTTCATCTCGCAGATGTATCCCACAGGCTTGACGCCAGCGAGACGCGCCAGGTCCGTGGCTGCCTCTGTGTGGCCCGCGCGTTCCATGACGCCGCCGCTCTGCGCCAATAGCGGGAAGATGTGGCCGGGTCGGTTGAAGGCCTCCGCCCCCACCTTGGGGTCGGCCAGCGCGCGGATGGTGCGCGCGCGGTCCGCCGCCGAGACGCCCGTCGAGTTGCCCTCCTTGAGGTCCACGGTGACCGTGAACTTGCACTTGTGCACCTCCGTGTTGTTCTGCACCATGAGCGGCAGCTGCAGCTCGTCGATGCGCGGGGCCAGCGCCGGCACGCACACGATGCCCGTGGAGTGGCGCAGCATGAAGGCCACGCGCTCCTCGGTGGCGAACTCGGCGGCGGCGATCAGGTCGCCCTCGTTCTCGCGGTCCTCGTTGTCCATGACGACCACGAAGCCGCCCTGGCGGATGGTCTCGAGCGCGTCCTCGATGGGCGAAGTGCCCACGTTGTTCTGGGCGCCGGTGGCGGAGGTGGTGCCGGTGGCCATGGTGATGGGGATCGAGGTGCTTGTGCTGGAAGAGGGCGATGTAGCAATGGACCAGTCAGAGGTTCACCGAGTCTGACGTTGCATCCGTAATCGTGGCGGGCCGACGGAATAGATTGTGCGCCAGAATATGTGTTTTTGGAGGGATTTTAATTTGAGTGTGTATTGGATGGGGTGGAGAGTGGCCGGAGGGAGATAAAGTTGTAAAGGTACCAAATCGAAGGGATCCGCTTGAAATCGACCAATGGGCGCGGTCGAGTGACGTGGCTGGCGACGCGTTGACGCAAACGTAGCGGTCAAACGTGTCCCAACCTTCGATGACCAGCATGCTCGCGGGCTTCAACGCGGATTGCGAATCTACATCTTGTTGCTCGTTTCTCTGCAGTGCAAGTCATAAATTCTACGCAAGTACGTGTACGTGTATGTGTGTCTTAGCTGCTCAACTGCCACTCTATCGGGTGCCTAAACCTGAAGACTACCTATCCATCTACATTTACACCGACGTCGCCAGAAGCTCGCTACCGGCGATCTCGATGCCGAATCCATTCGGGTCGAGACTCAACTCCGCCGTCGTAAGCAGATGCACCGATGCAACCTTCAGATCACGCACCGTCTGCATCGCCATGCCAAAGATACTCTGACGCGCCATCAACTCGCCGCTGATCTGGAGCAGTTGAGACGCGCCGTGGATGTAGATCAGTATACCGCTGCCGTGACCAGCAATGTGCTTCTGTGCCCACTGCGCCTGCAGTCCAGCCTCGAAGCCGTCCTCGACAAGGAACACAGGAACACTCTTCTGGGCATTGACGTCGCCGAACACGAGTGCGTGGTACGTCTGGTCCTTCTGGACGAGCGACTTGTACTCCACCGCCAAGAATTCGCCAAAAGGAGTCGCCACCTTTGTCGCCTTGGCTTTCGTTCTCTGCACAAGCGTCTCCGTCCGTGAGCGGTACCGAATGAGGTCCGAGATGGTAACCAGCGGGAGCTCGTGCTTCTCGGAGAACTCCTGGAGCTGCGGACGACGCAGCATACGGCCGTCGTCCCCCATCATTTCGCATAGGTAGCCCACAGGCTTGACCCCCGCCAATCTTGCAAGGTCAATCGCCGCCTCTGTGTGTCCGGCGCGCACCATGACACCGCCTTCCTGTGCCAGCAGTGGGAAGATGTGACCAGGTCGGTTGAACGCCGTTGGTCCGACCTTCGGGTCAGCCAGAGCACGGATCGTACGAGACCGATCAGCAGCTGAGACGCCCGTCGAGTTGCCCTCCTTCAGGTCAACCGTGACCGCGAACTTGCACTTGTGCGCTTCCGTGTTGTTCTTCACCATCAAAGGAAGCTGCAGCTCTTCCAGACGAGACGGTAACGCCGGCACACACACGATGCCCGTCGTATGACGCAGCATGAACGCCAAACGCTCCTCCGTAGCGAGCTCTGCAGCGGCGATCAGGTCGCCCTCGTTCTCACGGTCTTCATTGTCCATGACGACCACAAAACCTCCCTGGCGAATAGTCTCGAGCGCTTCTTCGATGGGAGTGGTGCCGACATTATTCATAGTGGCAGTCTCGACGCCGTTGGAGGTTGTGCCGGTGGCCATCTTGGACGATGAAATTATAGGCTGAAGCTTGGCGATGCGAGGGTAAGTTTGGAAATGGAATGATCCGCTGCAGCGTATATCTGTGGCCGTGCTGGGTAAGGAGCTCTTCGACTGACGTTGCACTCTGGATCCGTGTCACAAAGAGGTGCGAAGCAGTGCAGTGATTGGTGAAAATCTATCTTAGATAATCACAATATTACGTTCCATCTGTGTAAACAATCTCCTTTCGGAAATGTTAGGATACGTGGACCACACGAAATAGCTCTTAATATTATATGACGCTTAAAGAGCATTTTGGTGAAGGACTGCACTTGGCCAATGACCACGCGCAAGCAGGTGGACGGCGACGTCGCCACGCAGGCCACGGCCAAGCGGGCGAAGCAGCACAAAAAGATCCCGAAGCAGCAGCGCGTGGGCAACTTCCGGAGGTTTGCAACCATGTATTTTATTTCCCTTTTGGCTGCCGACTGACACTTGTGTGGGTTTTTGCAGCTACTACACGTATCGGCTGGGCCAGAAGCACCAGGGAGAGCTGGAGGACGACCCGCGTCTGGCTGCGCTGGACAAGAGCTGGTTCGATGGCAAGCGCGGTCTGGACATTGGCTGCAACTCGGGGGATTTGACCATCGCCATCGCCAAGCGCTTGACGCCCAGCTACCTGCTGGGCGTGGACGTGGACCCGCAGCTCATTTCCAGAGCCAGGGGACACCTCAAGGACATTTTACGACAGGAGCAGATCGAGAAGGCGTTCGGCGAGATTCCGGCGGTTAAAACGACGTCGAAGAGTGACGAGGACGGGAGTTCGACAGGGCATGTGGATGCTGAGTCCCCTGCCGACGTCAGCGGTGAGGCTGAGCAAGAGGTTGCAGAGGAGAAAGAGGACGAGAAGAAGAGCAACATGAAGGCGGTGGATGGAGACGCGTTCGCGGATGAGATGCCGCTGTCTTTTCGACTTTGGAAGCCCTCGATGCAGACACAGGCATCAGTTCCTAAAGCTATTGGCAAGGCTGCTGTTGGGTACGTTTTTAGCTGCATTTGTAGTTCGAGGTGAAGCTGAATGGCTTCTTACTGAGGTGTATGTTTGATGATTGCTGTGCAGCTCTGAGTTCCCGCTGAATGTGATTTTTAAGCGCGAAGATGTTGTGGCAGATGCACATGCCGGGAAGGACTATGACTTCATTACGTGGTAAGTTATTGGAGTTCTGTATGCACGTGCTGTTGGTCAAATTTGTAGGGGCGGCACTCTAATGGTGTCTTAATTGTTCTCTGTGCTTGCAGCTTCAGTGTTACGAAATGGATCCATCTTTTCCACGGTGATGAAGGCATCAAAAAAGTGTTTGAGAAGATCTACGAGTTGCTGATACCCGGTGGCCGCCTCATCATTGAGCCGCAACCGTGGAAATCATACCACAAGCGGAAGTTCACGTCAGACGTCACGGCAGCAAACTACCCTAAGATTCAGCTGCGGCCAAAGGACTTCCCGAAGCACCTCGTTGAGGCTGTTGGATTTCGTACTTGCGAGTTCCTGGAGGTCTGCCAAACATCCTCCAAGGGGTTTCGGCGCCCACTCTACGTTGCCCAAAAATGAGCTCAACGGCAGCCAAGACTTGCTGCTACAAGCTATCGATATTCCTACAAGGACATTTCATCACTTACCGACTCGGTTGTCTTCGTGCATGCGTCTATTAAGACTCGTCCAAGGCTGTGAACCTGAAGGGACTTATGAGTGGTCTACGCGTGACCAGCAGTGGAGTCCAATACCTGCCATACCGCAGGCAAGAAGCCGCAGTAGTTCTCCGTTTGTGCGACTTGAAAAGAGCAGTCAGCGACGCTTGGAAGCAGCTTCAAACCCGGCTCCATCGTCACGCTCGTATCAAAATCCACCTCTCCGTTCTTGAGCTGCATGGTTTTGGATTAGCAGCAGCACCACACAACAACACACAATATCAGCACCTGCGCTCCAACCGTCTTTTTTGTCGACTGTCGCCGTCCTTACCCTTCCGAATGATCGCAGCAGCCTGGCCTCTCGGAGCGCCGCCTCCAACCCCTCCTTGTCCCAGCGTAGGTATCGCTCCCTTGTGCTTCTTCCACATCTTGACTCGTTTGAACATCGGCGCGTGCTTTAACGTGCTCTGCAACCACAAGAGCAACAACACCAACGAATCCGCCACTCGGAAGGTCAAGGCAACCAACAATTGCAGCGACAATGAGGGCGTCCTATCCTACTGAATATATAGACATGAGGTTGGAGAGGATATATATCTGGGAACACGATGAACAGGATCTGGCTGCCGCGCAGATAGACCTGCTCCACTTGGGTGGTGTTGCCGTTGATGTCGGTGCGCACGGCGTCCTTCATGACGCAGTTCATGTTGTCCTCCGTCTCGTCCAGCAGGCCGCGGTACGTCTCGCCCGTCTTCATCTCGATGGACACGATCGTGCCCTCTCCGTCGTGCAGCAGGATGGTCGGGATGCCCACGCCGCGCTTGCCCGTCACCGCCATAGCTCAAGATGAGATCAGCGCGAAGACCTCCTTTCGATTTTGACAATAGCTTGGATAATTTTTACACTAAGTACGAAAAGATTGGCAAGAAATTACTGGGGGAAACTGCTGTTGAGATTATTGCAGTAGGATGGCGAATAGAAAACGAAAATGAGAATAAATGCCGCTAACTTATCGCACGTTTATTATGGGGCTTATGAGCTCCTGCAACCTTGGACACCTGGAGCTACCGAGCGCCATGTCACGTGAATGACAAGCACCAGCGAAGCCACGCTTGAAACAAGCAAGTTGAAGCGCTGAGAGCAGGAACAACAGGAGCGACCCATCGGCTGGAAGACGCCGCTTAACGGTACGACTTCTGGAAGCGAGCGCGGGCGCTGGAGCCACCGAACTTCTTAGCCTCGCAGCGACGGGGGTCGGCGACCAGGAGGGTACGGTCGTAGGCGAGCAGGATGTCCTTGATCTCCTTCTTCGAGGCCTCGTCAACGTCTGTACAGCAGCAACAAGCAGCAACGTCAGCATCCCAGCTCTTCAAGTCCTCCGATAATCTTCAACACCTTTGAAACTTACACTTCTGGTAGTAAGCGACAATGGCCTTGGCGATAGCCTGACGGATCGCGTAGATCTGCGCGGTGTGACCACCACCCTTAACGCGGATGCGAATGTCCACCTGAAGTTATCGAGACACAACACGTCAGCGCACCATATCGATCGTCAGGTATGTAGGGGAGTGCAAGCCAGTTGCGACAGCATGGTATTTACACGACGGTAAACAGAGCATGCACACAGATTAGGTGGGTGGTGCGAGTGCTTTTCACAGCAGAGCGTCTGCGTTGAGGTGGATGGACACTGAAGCCAAGCAGAAGAGGGAGCAGCGACAACGTCGCCGTCCGTACTGTCAGCGGTCCTGAGGTGGCGTGCTGTCACTCAGAGAGCGAGTAACGATGCACACCTCGAGTGTTTCGTTTGACTGGAGAAGACCCTGAAGCTCGCGCTCAAGGCGTCGTCCATGTCGTCTCGTTCGTGATACCAAAAGCTGTCGCGCGTAGCTTGCGACTCGAAGAGAAGAGGAATTCATCGTACGTTGGCGAAACGCTGCTGGCCGAGCAGGAGCACGGGCTCGTAGGTCTTGACGCGCAGGATCTCCGGCTCCACGAGCTCGATGGGCGTGCCGTTGACCTTGATGAGGCCGTGGCCGCGCTTGCAGTAAGCGACAGCCGTGGCGTTCTTCTTGCGGCCAAAGACCTGAACCGATTCAATCTTGCCCTCCATTTCTGATGCCTGTGCGAAAATTAGCAATGACGGCGCCCATGGGGCCGCGGCTCCCCCCAGCCATGCAAATGCGCGACCAACCAATCCACCGCCTGCATTTACACCAATCCCCTGCGGGAAGATATTCCATTGGACGAAACTCGGATATGACGTATGCTGTATGCCGTTTCACAGGTGCGGCCACCCGCCGCCAGTCCTCCAGTCACCAGTACTGTGTCAATTGCCCGACCGCCGGCCGTAACCTTTGAGCAACCATGCGCCCGCTTACCGACGATGAGATGACCACGGTGTTCGAGAAGATCAGCAAGTACATCGGACGCAACGTGCAGCACCTGGTGACGCGACCCGACGAGAAGTACTGCTTCCGTCTGCACGGCAACATCGTGTACTACTGCAGCGAGAAGCTCATGCGCCAGTCCACGAACGTGGGCTCGGACGAGCTGCTGAGCATCGGCACGGCCGTGGGCAAGCTCACCAAGACCAAGAAGTTCCACCTGCGCATCACCTTCCTGGACTACTTGGCTCAGTACGCCAAGTACAAGGTCTGGATCAAGCCCAACTCGGAGATGTCCTTCCTGTACGGCAACAACGTGGTCAAGTCGGGTCTCGGCCGCATCACGGAGGGCACCCCGCAGTACGCCGGCGTCGTGGTTTACAGCATGAACGACATCCCGCTGGGCTTTGGCATCGCCGCCCAGGCAACAGAGCTGTGCAAAGACCTGGAGCCCACGGCCTACGTGGTGCTGCACCAAGCAGACATCGGTGAGTACCTCCGCGTTGAAGACGAAATGTTTTAAAGACCATCCAAGGCGTGGAGGCGCCTCGCGGTGCTTCTTAGTCAGACTTCGTGCGCCATCTACATATATTATAGACTTTTCACGCTTGTTTGTGCTCCCACAAGTTTTTATTTTATTTTCATGTCATGTTGCGTGCAAGTCGTTGTGTACTTCGTAGAATACTCTATTGCTTCACAGTCGTTCTAGGTTGATGTGGGCTCACTCGTCCACCAGCATGGCCTTCATGGTGCTCTGGATCTGCTCGTAAGCGGCAAAAATGATGGCACCCGTGGGCACCACCTTGAGAATGTTTGCCGACAGGCCCTTGAAGAGCCCAAAGTAGCCTTCGTGACGGATGATCTTCACTGTGCAATCCCACGTGCCTGTGTACTTGTCGGCCAACGGCCCTCCCTGCTGCAGACGAGCTTTAATCACCTGGTACGGGTACGTCGTAGTCGACGCAATGGACTGCGCCACAGCACCCATCGCCAGCGTCGGGATCACGTCCATCTCGGGACTCCAGTGCGCTTGGTACAGACTCTTGAGTCGTTCATACGCCACAAACTTGATCGCTCCGTTCGTTGTGAGAAACAGCGCCGGTATCATGCCCTTGTAGAGTGCTGAAGCGCCTTCTTCTGCTACAATCCGTCGGAATGCATCTACACCGCAACAGCAACAGCATCATCAGTCTCCTCACCCAACCATACACCAATCCTTCCTCTCGATGCACGCACCTGTAACGCTTCGGTAGGGTATATTCTCAACCAGCTTCCTCGTTGCGTCCTTGCCCGTGACACTCGCTTGCATGCGTTTGTTGCTCTGCACTTGCATGCGAATCTTAACGAGCCAGATCGGGTTCGTGAGCGGCACGACGATGCAGCCAGCCTCGATGCCGGAGAAGAAGTGCTGCCACGAGCCCTGAATCCAGCCTTCGTCGGCCATGCGCGCGTATCGCTCCTTGGCGTTCTGGTACACGAGCATGTAGATGCCCCACGACAGCGTGGCTCCGTACAGCGCCGGACTCATGCCGCGGAACAGCGCGCGGACACCCTCCTCCGCTACGATGGAGCGGAACGCGTGTCCCAGCGAGCGGTAGGCGTGCGCAGACTTCTCGTGCACCTGGTAGCGCACCTTCACCAGGTCAAGCGGGTACAACAGCACGGTGGAGACGGCACCCGCGCCCAGTCCCGCCGTGGTGTTGATCACACTGCGCCATTGGTCGTCGGTCAGCAGCTCCTTGAGCGTCATCGTACACGGAAGACTGGAACTGCTGAGTTCCGAGGAACTGCGCCAGTGCATCGTAAGCGTATGCGCTTTCGCAGGTTCAGCTATGCATGTTGGGAGGTTCAACAACGACATGCAGAGTGATGGTCATCACTTCCGCATTTGACGGCCGAGAAGATGAAGAGGAAGGATCGCGGCGCCCAATTCATCCGCGGGAACTTGGAGCTGCTGGGCTTCGGCACACGTCGAGATGCGCTGGTGCAGGCAGTCAAGGAGCTGTTTGAGAACGGTCAGAAACGCGCGGAAGTTGCTTCAACAAGTTAATACAAAGAGCAAGAGCAAGAACTAATGCGTTCATGTGCGTTTACGTGCTTTAGCGCTGGACGCGACACGGTCGTTGGGGTCAGACCGTTCGTGGGACGACGCACCGCTTGAGTTGCTGCGCGTCAACGTACAGCTGAACGAAGATTCGGGCTGCATTGACATCGTGTGCGCCGATACGGGCTCCGGGCTCCACGCACATCAGATCAAACTGCTGTGCTGCAACGTCTTCGAGACGACCAAATCAAGAGCGGAGGGAGGTGGGGGATGCACCAGTGGGAAATATGGTGCGTTGGTGCAGATCGGAGAGTTTTGGTGTGTGTGGAAGGGCTAAACGTGCTGCTTTGGTGACGACGACGCAGGTGTTGGGCTCAAGGCGGCCATGCTTTACAGTCAGCTAAACGCACCCGACGCGTGCTTGAAGATCACCACGACCTCAAGCTCAGATGGGATTCTGTACGTGCAGCTTCGCATCGACCCTGACTCGGAGGAGACTGCTGTCGTGAAGAAAGTAGCGCACTTTGTAGTGGATGAAGAGCACCAGCACTTCTCCGGAACGGAGATGCGACTGTCGATTCCGTGTCCTGGAGATGCGCTAGACATCGAAAGCGCGGCAGACTCATTGGCTCTTTACTTCCAGAGTCTGAGGTACACCGCTCCTCCATTTCTTGGTGTGCAGTTCGACTTCGACGTTGGTGGAGTTAGCATCAGCGTTGAATGCCAACATGGAGAAGAACCGATCGATCGGTTCGCCACCGACTTGGGAGCAAGTGCAGACGACATATTGTATGCCGTTCACGATGAGGAGCTTGTATCCATAAGCTGCGTTGGGCTGTTGCTTGGGGAAATGGAGCCAGATGGCCAAAACGACATCGAGATATGCCTGCTACGCTACGCCAATCACGCCCCGCTGATCAACGGCGAGGACTTTTTCATCTGTGGCATCAGCAAGGGTGTGAAGTCGTATAAACTGTGGAAGAAGTACGGCCTTCGCTGCCAGCGCTCAAGCTCGTATCTTGTCAACCAGCTCGTTGCTACACCGTTGCGTGCTTCGAGAGGCCAAGAAATCAAACACGCCGATGGCCCGACTCGCCTCGTTTTGGCAATCGACATCAGTGTCGCTGGCTCGGAACACTCTAGCGGACTCAAGTACGGCAATTTGAAGAAGAGCACTCTCGATGCTTGCTATGCCGACGGCGTACAGGCCTGCTGCCGGCTGATTCTACAACAACTCGCTGAAGCTGGTCGACTGAGCACTCCGCGACAGCACCAAGACCAGGACCTCGTTGAAAACTTTGCGCCACTGATCTCAAAATCCATCGCAGCCATTGTGAAGCAGTCGCAGAAGGGTCGACTGGATGGCAACGCGTCAAAGCAGCAACAGGAGAGCACCCCAGACCACTTCAACGAGGATCTCATCCTGCAGGAGCTTCAAGCTATCCTGAGAAACTGGTAAACGTAATACTCTATGAAATTAGACAGGGAGGTCGGGGGCGAGCATTGTTGGCCACACCATCAAGAACGACCGGAGGTCAATTGCAAGTCTAGAGCAACATGTCGGCTATCGGAGCGCTGCGCGAGCTGGAGAAGGACAAGAAGGGACCCAACAACGCTGGTCTCAAGGTGCGTCCATTAAGACGACGCTTTTTATTGCTCACAGTCCCCGTGGAGTGTATAGTGCCCGCGCGACTATATGCTGAGCATTGGTGTGTGATTTTGCGCTTGTAGGAGCTGTTCCTGAACTTGCCGACCCGGATTCGCCAGTCTGGCCCCGTCAAGGGCGGCATCAACTTTGCCCTGAAGGTACATGAGGACTGCGAGACAGCAATGATGCTGGAAATCGAGATCTGACGCTGTTATCGGTCTTATTCAGAGCTGGCAGACCTCGGGCCGATGGCTCTGGGTGCTGTCGACGACGCTGCTGGTGACCCTTGTACCGCTCAGTATTGAGGTAGGTTTCTTTTTGTGCTTAGGAGTGCATTGGAGGGAGTTCATATTGACGGTGGCGTATTGTCAATAGATGCTGCGTGAGGAGCAGACGAACGAGGTGGTGAAGGAGCTGGTGAGCAAGGGCTTCAGCTACAACCAGATCCAGGGCATGGGCTACATGGTGGCGCAGCCGGAGAGCACGCTCGCCGCGCCTGCTGAGGGCGCCGCTCAGTAATTCGACAGCTAGTGCTTATCTTGGACGAAGCTGCGCGCAGCCGCAAGAAACGTGTTTCCCAGCAGTTGCTCGAGCGTCGTTAGCTGTACATTTCGTAGCGATATGCAGACTTCGAAGGACCCGTTGCTTCGGAGACTGCGGTGCATCTGGTAACGGACGCTGACGGTTGGTGTTGGAGCTGATTGAACGGAACATAGATCGCGTACATTCGCCGTCGCCGACATTAGGCTCCCGACCATTCTACTAATTGACCCTCCATGCCACCCGCAAGCTGCATCACTACAGTATTTTCCTGGTGGCACGAACTCTCCGCACGCTCTAGTCGCTCTTCTTCTTCTTCTGACTCTTGATCATGACCATGCCGATAAAAGTGGCAGCGCCTGTAAAGAGCAGCACGAGCAGCACCGCAGGGATCGTGATGGCGTAGTGGTACGGCAGGAAGAACTGCTGAACGACGTGGCCCTCATCAATGAATGGCTGCAGCAACAACACACACACACACACTGCAGCGTAAGTACAGCTCGACATTGATGATAACGCGATCATTGTTGAGCGTACCGTGAGCAGCACCCAAATGCTGTAGTAGACGAAGACGACGACGCTAATGGCCAGCAGCACGAGGCCCACAACTTTGTCCGACGCTCCCTACAATGGTCCGCCATCGAGAGCACATGAGTGACCTAGATGTCTCCACAGAACACGCGAGAGACCCACAGAGCGCGTACCATGATGCGGTTCTTGCTCGCGCCAATGAACACGTTTCAGTGTTTTGCTAATAATGGATTGCGGACCGAAAAGAGTGGTGCAAATTTGTGGTACCAATGTTTGTGGGAGGCCATTCACTACAGTAATCTGCCTCGATAAAGAAGTCTGCAAAACCGATAACCTGTGTAACCTCATACGACTGAAACTGAGGCCATTATTAACTTTTGACTTTATTTTTCTAATAAACTTGCAAAATGTATGCACAGCCCGACTTCTTTATCGAGGCATATTACTGTACGTGTATTTGAGGCACTTAAGGGGATGTTTCATTCGGGGGCAGGTTAGATAGGGCAACTTTTATTCGCAAATTCTATTTTATTTCGCATGAATATATTTTAACAGGGAATAAAAGCGCATTCCTGCCTTTACCTGCCGCGAGTCGCAAATCGGGCCAGCATTTTGCCACAGCAATGAAGAATGGCCGCCCATGTCATCTCGTGCGCTCGTTCCATGCGGAGGATGGGAACCATGAGAACACTGCTGCAGTAACTTGAATATATCGCGGTCACTTCAATTTTCGGGATCCACCGCGGTGGATCCCGAAAATTGAACAGCCGGAAACAGCTAACAGCTTTGCTCCATTATCAAATAGGTACCAGCTTACCGCTGCCGGTACGACATTGGTTATCTCTTCGATGAACGTTCACTACATGTGCTAGGATAGTAGAAGGCCTTTCATTCTCGAATTTCCTCGCTTCCCCACAAGTCCAAGAAAACAACCACTTCTTCCTCACCACCATGCCGTCCCTCCGTGCCATCGCTTCTTTGATCTTCGCTTTGACGCTCGTAAGCAGTGCTCAGGCTGGCGCGCGGGCCAAGACCAACGTGACTGACGCGGACAGCGCACTGCTGATTTCGGCTGTCAGCGACGTGAGCTCCTACAGCTCTGGCGTGTCCACGTACCCCTGCGTCTACAAAGTCAACAGCTTGGAGACGCAAACTACGAGCAATGGCGCCACCAACTACAACTTCGGCGTTACCGGTTGTAATGCCGGCGGCGAGGAGTTCGTGGGCCGGTGCCCCGATTTGACGAGCTTTGCTGCTTGTGGCAACTACAAAATCGTGGTTTCATCAGAGTCCAAGACCAGCAAGCCGAAGGTGACGTCGGTCAAGAAGCAGGCATCGAAGTAGAGCCCATGCTGACTTGGTCAGGCGCTCATCGAGGTCATAAATGAAATGTTTGACTGTATCAATTTCATGTAACTCCACAAATACAAGAATTTGTGATTGAGCGGCAGTTGATATTCGTGCAAACTACCAGCATTTTCAAAGGGGGGAGGCACTTACTGTTCAGATTAGGCACTCTAAACGATGATAATGGTACCCGAAATATGAAAATAACTGAGCTGAGATCATACCTAACATACGCGAGGCCTCTTATCAAGTGCGTGCATCGAGCACTACCGTATCTGAGACTTGTGCATTGCATTTTCGATCGAGCGGCGCCCGGCCTGGTGCAACATCCCAACATCCCCTCATTAATAACAGGGATTTTCCCCGCACGCTGAGTCAACCGGTTGCATAAGCTTACACCCGGGATTGAGGCTTTGCCGGTCGAATCTTTTACCATTTCCGTCGTCGACAACGAACGACAACACTCTCATCATCGTGTACCAGTAACATCGAATTCCAAAGTCTACTCGCGTCGGAACAATTCGAACGCGTGATGTCGGAAGTACCGACGTCACGAGCTACTTGCTTTTTTTTCGCGGAATATCGGGCACCCTGCAAACCATGGAAGTACATTACCGGTATACGTCCTTGAGCAGCTATTCTCCACTCGATATTGCGCGGTATGCACAGCAACAATTTGGTGCATGGAGACACCAGCTATCCCTCTACTCACGCAAGCATGGATAACAGTCTCTATAACTCGGGCTAAATACAAACATGCGTTGAGCCCAGAACACACGCTGCCGAGATACATTGCCCGCGTATTTTGGCCGTAATCGATCCAATATGCTGTAAAAACTGGCAAACAATAGCACAGGTACAGTAGCCCATACAGTCCAGTTGTCTTGGAAGCTACGGTAATCTTCTGCTTGTAATTTACACATTTTCAAATGAACTACATGTACTTGGTATGAACAACTTGGCACCCACTACCCAGTATTAATAAGTACTTCAGTAGTACTGGTTATGAAGTCTGGAATGACCGCGATGCACTAAGGCTCATTCCTAACCGGACGAAGTGCCTGCCATCGGTGCCATAGGGTTAGGAGACCCGTGCGGATGGCACCCCGGTTAGGAACGGTTCGTGCCACGCCACCGTGCAAATAAAGTGTACTTATTGTCAAACGTTCGGCTCGGTTCAACGCATGTTCCCATGAAGTTGGTGGACGAGCTCCTTCAAAAGTGAAGCGGGCTCTGTTTGTGCTTCTCGCCATTCTGACTTTGGAATTGCAGAGACCAAGTTGAAGATGGAGAGCGCGGATTGCGAGGCCACCGTCGGTGAGACGACCAGCTCGTCTCCACCACTATTGAGGTGGACGGTGAAGAAGCCCGGAACGACAACACCGCCAACCTCGGACGACTACACGCAGTGGACCGTCGAGCAGCTCAGGAAGGAGTGCACAAGTCGAAAGCTGCGCGTCAGCCGCAAGACGCCAGCTGAGGAGCGCATCAAGAAACTCGTAGCTTTCGACGAGTACCAGTTGAGCCTGATTGCTGAGGTTGTGGAGTCCGCGCCCCTGTCAAAGGCCAGTAGAGGTCCCCGCTCGAAGCATTGCTGCGCACGTGTCCTCATGATGCTTTTCTCGGATGCATACTCAACTCGCTTCGCCGAAACAGGAGGAAGGGTGACGCGGCAGCAGCTTGATGCTGGAGAGACGCATGCCAAGTCGGTGTTCTGGCAAGACTTCACGCTCGATTTCAACTCGAACCGTGTGGACTTCAATCGTCTCCACAGTGCGAGTGCCCGGCTCACGGAGCTTGACCCCTCTGTTGTCGTCACTCACACGGCGGCTGAGTTGTATGACATTTGGAGGGCCGTTCTATTGAAGTACCAGCGTGCATTGGCTAACTTTACGAAATCCGGCGAGCATGACGATGACTTTTTCTCGTATTGCTCGGGCTCACTTGACGCGTTGTATCTCCGCGAGTGTCTGGAGCTGAAGCACGACTTGACCAGCTTTGTCGAAGGAGGGATGCTGCCAGAAGATCAGTTTGACTCGCTCAAGCAAGGTAGCTACAGCGGTACCGATCTGCAGTCGCCATCGTCGAAGAAGATGAAGATGGAGATGATCTCCGCCGTCAAAGACATCTCCGCGAAGCTGCTTGATGACTCAGCCTCTACTGTGGACTCGATTCTCAAGATGCACAAGTTGATTGAGCACGTCGACAACAGGATCGAAGCGTTGAAGACCAAAGGCATCTGTGATGCAGCACTGGAGCGTAGTGCGATCACGTACAGGGAGAAGCTGCTTGCGATGGATGCTGCGCTGTGCAAGGAAACCTGAGTGGCTAGTAAGTTGCGAGCACTAACTTCTGCTAACACGATCTGCAATTTAAACAGCATCTACCAATTATGTTCTGAGTTTAACCAAACTTGTATGTAGCGCACCCGTCACTGCTATTTGGCTTGACCTGGTGCATTTCTGCGAACGTTGTACTGAGGACGCGACGTACTGCCTATTTGAGCGACGATAGCGTTTCGAAGTAGCTCCGACTCCACGCGGCGTTCGACGTCAAGCTGAGTGGAATCGTACATGCGACGAAAAGCAGACGCATCTTGAGCTGAAACAGTCGCATCTGGAGCATCTTGAGGTGGTGCTGCTTGTGCTACAGTGCTGTTTGCGCGTAGTTCTGCGAGAGCGGTGACCAGATCCTCATCGGCTTCTACGTCAGCTTCATTGTCCTGATGAAGACGTTCGTTAATGCACCAGTTATGGAGAATACAGGCCACATGAACTACTTTGCCGATGTTCTTCATGCCAACACGCAGAGGGCTCTTAAAAATGCGCCACTTGTTCACCAAAAGCCCGAACGCCATCTCAACACGAATTCGCAGCTGACTCAGGTGGAAGTTGAAGCTGTCTCTACTGGAGGTGGTCGTGTTCGGTCGTGTGAACGGTGTAAGAAGGGTGTTGCTGTTTGTATAGGCATTATCACCAACTAGATACAAACCTCGCGGGAAACGCTCTGAAAGCTGGGAAAGTTTCCATCGAAGATAAGCAATTGAGTCTCCCATCCCACCAGGGGAAGCACTGTTAACAGCAGTGAATCGACTGTGGCTATCGACGCAGGCCTGCACGTTGACACCATACCGCTGATAGTGACCCGAAAAGAAGGACGCAACCCGGCCAACTTGACTCCTCCGAGGCACTTGAATAGGGCACAGCCATCCGTCGACCGCTCCAACACAACCTCGCATGATTCCCTCGTTGCTGAGAGCTTGAAACGACCGTGCGGACTGCCGCTGTTCTGACTCCGTGATCGGAAACCGTAGCTGTAACTCGTTGTTGGCTTGGATAGCATCCATGACGGCATGAACACTAGTGTAGAACGCGGAGGTGCTCACACCGGACAGCATGCGAACCGGGTGGTACGAATACCCAGCCAGCCACGATAGACACATCTGGACCTTGTTAACAGGCGAAATGGGCGCGACACCAGTGCGTCGTTGAGACTGTAGCGCGTTGACCTGTAAACTCGGTGCTAGTAGACGAACGAGACCCTCAAAACTGCGGAAGGACATCCGGTAGTACTGGCGGAATTGACCTTCATTCAGCAGCAATTGAGAGTGATATCGCCAGTCCAATCGTCTCCTCCCCAAGCACGGCCCACGCTCGTCAAACCACAGGAAGTAGGCGACTACGTGTAGCGTGGCGAGAAGAACTAGCGCTTCACAACTCTTTTGCATCTTGGCGGGAAAATGGAAATGGCGAGTGAAGTATCGGTGCCCGTTGTAAGATACTTATCCTGGCACCTGGCACTCGCCTTTGCCATGGCACTTCTATCTGCCATCCATGGCATATAGTCACCTAACCCGGGGTGGTCATTAACCAATCACAGGAGTTCATGGCACTGATGGCAGGCACTTTGTCCGGTTAGGAATGGCCCTAAGATTGCAGAGCGCGCAGCCTACACTCTCATCGTCTTAGCACTATGGATACAGTTTACTGGAAGGAGAAAAAGCTTGAGAAATGGGGCTGAACAATGACTCGAGTTGCAACAGAGAGTATGGGGCTTCCTTTTTCTGTTTGTTGAACATGTATCTATAGATCGTACATGTGCTATGGTGACCATGTGGATGACTCATGTTGTTTATTCCGCGGCCAACAAACACTACCGTATCACCACCAGCGTGAAAGCCCACAACATCCACAACAAGCCTCTCATTTCCGAACTCTCTCGCATCCCCGCAAGTCCAAGACACCCAGCCACCTTCGATCCACTCACCATGCCGTCCCTGCGTGTCATCGCTTCTTCGATCTTCGCTTTGGCCCTCGTTAGCGCCCCCGGTGCCCAGGCCGGAGCGTGGGTCAAGGCCAACGTGACTGCCGCGGACAACGCACTTTTGCTCACGGCGGTCGGCGACGTGAACACCTACAGCTCCGGCGCCTCCACGTACCTATGCGTTTACAAGGTCAAGAGCTTGAAGAAACAGAATGGTGCCGTCGCTGGTGCGACCAAATACAACTTCGCCGTTACCGGTTGCAATGCCGGCGAGGAGTTCGCTGGTCGGTGCCCTGATTTGACCAGCTTTCCTGGTTGTGGCGGCTACAACGTTGTTGTTTCGTCGGCGTCCAAGACCAGCAAGCCGAAGGTGACGTCGGTCAAGAAGCAGGCATCAAAGTAGAGCGCATGCTTGACTTGGTCAGCCCGATCATCGCGGTCGTACATGTAAATGACGTGGCAACAAGTGATGTTTCACATGTGTGTTTGTCTGCAAACTACCCCTCTCTATTCTCAAAGCTATCACATACCCTCGTTTGTACAGTCTCATTCTTCTTCATACTTTATCGCGTAGCTATGTGTACACCCGGACACCGTTCACTTGTCTATTTTGCAGGTTGGTCGCATCGAAGTGTGAATGTCGGGTTGTCACGTTGCGTCCCAAAATACAAGTAGGTGTAAGCATACACTAACAATATTAAGAATTTGAGGTGCACGTACACAATGTTCATTTTCAAACTGGAATAAGAGATGGTGCCGATCCGATGGGCGGGCAGCTTGTTGCTGCTGTGCTGCGTTGGTGCGGTGCGCTCAGCGGCCGATCAGGTGGCGGAGATGGACGCGCTGCTCGTCGCCAAGATGGAGGAGACGCAGCGCGCGTACGCGGCCGTGGCGCAGCAGCTGGGCGCCGCCAGCCAAGTGGCAGATCTGTTCGTGCTGGAGGACGCGCAGCTGCAGCTGCTGGCGGTTGAAACGCGGACGAAGCTGGCGGAGGCGCAGGCAGAAGTCAGGCGCGAGATGCAGACGGCGCTGCAGGAGGTGGAGGCGCTGCGTCGCGCGGCGGTTGGGAACGCGACGGCGTGGCGGGAGACGGTGGAAGGGCTCAGGGCGGCCACGCGCGCGAAGCGGCAGGCGCTGCAGCAGATGAAGTTGCAGAAGGAGATTGAAGAGGAGAAGGAGCTGGAGAGGAAGGCGCAGCGAGAGCTGGAGATGCTGCAGGAGCTGGAGACGCAGCGAGAGCAGGAGATGGAACTGGAGCTGCGCGCGCAGGAGGAGCTGGAGAAGCTGCAGGAGGTGGAGAGACGCCAGGAGGAGGAGGAAAAGAAGAAGAAGAAGCAGCAGGGGATGGAGATGGAGAAGCAGCGGCAGGAGAAAGATGAACAGAAGCAGAAGTTGAAGCTGCAGGAGTTGGAGCGACAGCAGGAGCTGGAGAAGCGACAGGAGGCACGACAGCAAGAGGTGGTGGAGGCGAGTCGTTCCGACTCATCGAAGGCTGGTGACGTTGGTGAGTCTGCACGAGATGGAGAGCACAATGGAACTGTGAAAAGGCTGCTCGACATTTACGTTTCGTGGGAGCGAGTCGTGCAGAACGCAGCTGCGACGATCTACCGGCAATTGGTGCTGCCTGTCGTGGCGATTTTGGGCTTCTTCTTCGTGTTGACGGTTGTCATCGCTCGCTATAATTCCATGAAGCAGGCGCGACGCAACCGGCGAGTTCTGTATTCTGGATACCCCAAAACGTATCCGAGGAAGACAAAGCAGGAACCAAAGACTGAGTTGAGTGAAAGCGATGATCTACGACCGCGCTATCGTAACCCTGCTACGCGTCGAGACCCCAACAATTTTATTGAAGACTAAGCCTGGTTTGGTCATTTTCTTGGTTGGCTCCGTTCTCCCTCGTCTGCCAAAGCACGGCGTAAATATTTAATCGATTCTGGCTTATTGGTGCTGCTTGCGGTTTATATTCACGAACGCGGAGGAATATCTCATAAGGTTATGATAATATGCTCTCACAAAAAAATCATTTTTGCGTGCTTCGCCTAGTTTAGTGAATGTACTTCGAAGTACTATTGGTATCGTGCCCAGGTAGATATGAACACCTCATAGGATGAATGCATTTGTTGCTGCGAAGATAACGTTACTACCAGTACTGATAGTATATATTATCTTCAGCATAAGTACACTCAGAAAAAATGGCAAGTACATGTAAAAGTAAAGCTTCAAGCATGAAATTCGAACCAATTCTATACGAGCAGGTACATGTAGAAGACACATTTGGTCGTCATCGCTCCCTTGAATGGCCTTAGACCTGGCTATCTAATGATTCGACTTCACCTTGTGCACGGTGATCGATCTTACCGCGTAGTTATCAGTCTTCGCATCCGGTGAGATCACGACGTCGAAGTTGCCACATTCAGGATAGAAGTATGACTCGAAGCAACGCCCTCCATACTCTTTGCGTACACGACAACCTCCTACGACAAATTTGTATCTGGCTGAGTGGGCTTGGCGAACGTGTTTGCTAGCGGTCGCTGTCTGCGTTTGGAGACCTTCGACGACGCGGACGCAGATGAAGTCTTCGATACTGGACTTGTAGGCGTTCTCATCGGCCAGGGTGGCGTACAGCAGTTCACTGTCAGCAGCACTCACAGTTGTCTCCGACCATTTGCCGGTACCAGGTTTCTTGGCGGCCGCAGTAGCCAACAACGCCACAGCGAAGAGCGAAGAAGCGAGGGTAGTCAGGGAGACCATGGTGATTCCTGCCAGTTGGAGCCTTGATGGGAACGGGGAAGATTGGGGAATGACAGCGTGGTCAAAGGCTTTGACTCAAAGCCCAAGCCGAAGAATGCAAGTGCTGGCCTGCAGCTGCGAGTGTAGAACCGAGAAATTGGCGGACTGATTGGAGGCACGTACCGTGCACCGGCTCGGTGGTGTGCTCGAGATCTGCCCGTGAGCAGAAAATGCTGATACAGTAACAGTCGGGATATTCAAGTCCAGCATGGGTTTTGAGTAGTTTTATGATAACTTATTCGTTCTTGGTTAACACTGAAGAAAGTCAAATGTGACCCAGTCACCGGACGATCGATAGCAACGTTTGCTCAGCGAATACATGTAGAATAAGGCATCATTTCAAGTTTGCGAGTCGCATTTTAACTTGTATTAATATCACGTTATTTGGGGAGCACTTGTGACCGACGAAGACAACTGCTTGAAGTGGCCCCAACACTGTTATCTGGTCCAAGTGGATATACAATCATGATAAATTATCAGTGAAGTGCCCCCAGTATGATTGCACATGTATTATAATACATATCCATCGCGGAGTTGTTAGAAGATGTGATTGACTTATTTTTTTAAATTTATTTTTTATTCTATACATGTATTAGGGGGTGTCAGAATTAGCAAAATTGCCGCTGAAATCGCATGCGATTTCGCCCCGAAATGGCATGTGATTTCTGGGGCAATGACATGTCATTTAGAAGTTTCTTGCAGGGCGTGTCAGATTTGGGCTGGAAATCGCTGGCCGTGTTGGCTTGCCAAAAATGTCAAGAGTATGGAAGTCTATCAAAGCTGATACACGGTCTCCAGTGCCTTACTTGTAGAGCAAAGACGACATCTGCGAAACGCGTTTGCTAGAGTGGCGGAAGCGAGCAGCCAAGCGCACGTTGATGAGTTTGAGTACAGCTACTGCCGTGTGAGGAGCCCGCGCCTCCAGCGCCTCCATTGCTGCTGCACGCAGCCGCAACACGACGCCGTCAGCTCCTCACTGCCGAGGTGGTCGATCTCCTCGCTATCGCTGAGATGGGACGATCCGAGGCTGGATTGAGTGCTTCCCAGTCGAGTTTTCTCTCGTGGCGTTATGACGGCAAGAGTAAAAAAGTAAGGCAGTCGTGAAGTCACGATGGCTTTTTATTAGTTTTAATTGGCTTCCGTTGCAATCCAGCCCACGAGTACATGTATCTTGTAGCCAGCCGCAGATAGATGCACATCTGACAGGAAAACACTAAGGTGCTGCTGATTGGAACCATCAGCAGCACCTTAGTGTTTTCCTGTTATCCTTTATACGAGAATTAGCACTGCAAACAGCTCAGCAGGGGCGGAAATACGTACTGTTGGCGTGAGGCGACCGCCGCTTTGTGTGGGTGTTCAGAGACTTGAAGAGGGGCAGAGTGCGAGGGGTGCGTCTGGGGGGGGGGTACCGAGTCTGTTGGCGGTGCTGTCAAGGAAAGGGTCGGCGATGCCAGGCTCTTTCGCGATGTTTCCGCTTCAGCGAGAAAAAGAAGAGTGAGAGGGTGCGCCCTTTGGCGGATCGCACCTCCTCGTGAAATGCACATTTCATTTGGAAATCAACCACCTCCAGAGGTGGTTGATTTCGAAATGGCATGTTATTTTGACGCGAAATGGCATGCTATATTGTGGCAAAATCGCAAGCCATTTTTGGCAATTCTGACACCCCCTATTGACTTTGTCGTACATACTCACTTCAGCAGCTGCCCCTTTCGAGCTTGTAGTTGACGTCAGACAATTCGTTGTCGGATTTGCTGCTTGAGATCGAAACAACCTTCGTACACAAGGCGGTGACGCCGTATGCACACACAAACGTATCCGAACTACTTAATTAAGTAGAACGCTGCATACAGGAAGTGTTGTTGGCGTCTGCCACTTTGGTCTCTATAGCTTTGGACAGCTGAGATGGCCAGGAGTGTCAAGCCAATGCGTGGGGATAATGCAAAGTCATGAGGGTGGATTGCCGAAGAGCTGGTGCGGTGTTGAAAACTTGGAAAGGAGGGCTTACTTCTTCTTGCTGTTCATGCACTGAAAAAACCTCATGATCATGATAAATCTCGGACGAAGTGTTCACCATAGCGTAAGTATTACGTTCATGAAGGTCAATCACCACTTCCAGAGAAGTTTGATCAATCGATCTATTCAGCCCGGGGGCATTGAAATTTATATACTTGGGTGCTACAGTGGTCTGACATCCACGCTGAAGATTTATTCCGCGGGAGTGATGGACGTCACCTTGAGCGTGTCGGTCCACGGCTGAGAGTAGACAACGATGTTGTAGCTGGAGTAGTCGCAGTTGCGGTCGTGACAGGCGCCCAGCTTTTTGTCCGAGTTCACGGTGCAGCCCGCAACCTGGAACTTGTAGTTGGTGCCGGCCACAGTCTGCGTCTGGAGGCCTTCAACGGCAACGAGGCAGACGCGCGTGGTCACGTCCTCGTTGTACGTGCTGACGTTGCTCGCCGCCTTGACCAGGACGTCAATGTCGTCGCTGGTCGCGTTCTTCTGCTTGTAGCCGCCGAGAATCGTCGCGCCTTGTGCCGTCGAGGCAGCGATGAGTGCCAGACCGGCGAGGAGAGCGACAGAGGAGCGAGCGAAAGCCATAACGATGGAAGAGGGGACCTGTGGTGGTGGTGGGTAGATATCCGAGCTGCTATAGACAGAAGCTTGTCTGTGGGTAGTCTCAAGCGCGAGAGTTGGGGAATGAACAGCGGGCGGACACTGAATTTTCGCGTGCTCGCCATGCGCACAGCGCGGACTGTCCGACTTCTCCACGAAACCAAACGGTCGTGCATTTCTGTCTGCCACTCACACAAGTCGAGCGTTGCGTTGTGGCGTTGAAGCGATTGCATACGAATTGGTCACCCCCCAGCTGTCATTGACAGCCTGTCAAGCAAGTAGAGGTCTTTAGCAAAACCGAAAATTGGTTCTTTCCTGTTGTAACATATGACATTTCCCCTAACCAGTGATCCACATTCCGAAGTTTCGATCGAATACTTCATCAGAAACCGGACGAAACAACGACACTTTACGGTTTGGAGGTGACAAATTACAGTTCCCATCCCACCACTAAAAACACGTCTGATGGCACACATTTAATGCTGCAACAAGTGCACTCTCACGAAGTCGACGAACACCCCGTTCTTTAAAGACGACGTGGCTCTGCAGCCAGGCCACAGCTCCATCCTCATGGCCACGACCACGTCGCCTGCGACTCCACTGCCCAGCGCCTCCTGCAGTGCGTGCAGTTGACCTGCTCGTGCTCCGAAGTGCTCGAAGAGCTGCAGTTTGGCGCGCCAGTCGTCCGCCTGGCTCTTGCTGGCGCCCCAGAGGCTTAGCCTTGCAGCTTGAGCGCCTGCTGGTCAGCGGCCCGTGCGCCCGCGTAAACTGGAAGGCGATAAGCACGGCGCGCTGCTTCCACGGGCTGCTGGTCAGCGTCCCGTGCGCCCGAGTAAACTGGAAGGCGATGAGCACGGCGCGCTGCTGGTCTTGTGTTGGAGATAATTTTAATTTAAAAATGACAGCATACAAAAGGGTGTCTAATTTTGAGCGACATGAGATGTTATTTCTAGTTGTCAACATACGATATCAACCGAAACTGTCGGTATAAGCTAAATACAGTTTGTGTTCTTGTCTGATGGGTTTTTGAACCGATCGAAAACAGACTGAACCGAATAAACTGCTAAAGACCTCTAGTAGTGACTTGCAAGTTGTATGCTTTTGACCGTTACGGCGGACCGACAGAGTCCACAGCTGTCCCCGCCGCAACGCCGAAATGATCGACACGACCGAGCTGCAAGTCTCACTGTGGTGACCGGCTTCAAAATGAACGCAGCAGCCAATATCAATCCACAGACACGCGAGCTGCTGTCCAATGCACGCTGCACCCACCCAGACAGGATGGCTGGGGAAGCGCTGGGCTGCCTCAGGTAACCTGAGTCAGGTTACGCCATTGCATCGGCACCTGTGAATACATGCAGTAAGTTATCATAGTCACTGAATCGTATACCAGTCGGGGGCAATACAATGCATGTACACCGAAAGCTGCCTTCAACCTTCGAGTCAGAGCTGCAGACTTCTGGTCTTCCCCTCACGTAGCCGTCTTAGGACGGCCTGCTGTCGCGTTTTCAATGGACCATGAGCGCTCACTACGATGTCAGTCGGCAGAGGAGAGGCATACGAGCCGATGGATATTGCCTGGAGGGTATTTCCCAAAACGTGGACCCCCACCACCTGCAATTTCCCAAAAGGTGGACCCTGCACCAAGATGGGGTGGCACACATAGGATCAGGGCCATATCGTGCGGTACCAATAGCCATAGTGACATGAAGGGAGGGCGTCAAGTGCACTGCTTGCCACGCAGTGCGTGGTGATGCTGGCGCGCTTGGAGCACGCTGAGATTGGCTGCGTGATGTTGGTGGCGTCGGGCGCATGGAGGAGCTGCTGCACCCAAAGAAGCTCATGCACGGCTCCTCCACAGCACCTTCATACACAGCCCCACATGCAGCTCCGCGTACAGGTCCTCCACAAGCAGCGTAATTTACAGCTCCTCTACAATCAGCATAATGTACAGCTCCTCAACAAGAAGCTCCTTCATGTGCTCGATGCCACGGCACTCGTTTGTGATCTACAGCCTCCGGCACGGTGCATGAGTCTGTGAGTCACAGTCTATCGCTAACGGTACCACTCAGCGCCGCACTAATCCTATGTGTGCCACTCTAATTTAGTTCAGGGTCCACCTTTTGGGAAATTGCAGGTGGTGGGGGTCCACGTTTTGGGAAATACCCTTGCCTGGAACGGGCATGTTGAGGCATGACCTGCCCACTGGTGGTGGTAAACCTCCGGCTCCTGCAGAGGATGAACGCTCCACACGATAATTTTCGTTCTGGTCCACAAAAGCGCGCGTCTGGCATTTCCAGGGGGCATCTTGTCCGTCATCATACTTTAGCTGGCACTAATATCTACCTACCTTGTGCTGTTGATATAATGACTTTACCGCTTGTATTAGCGCTCTATCCGCTCTAACCAGCATCTGTCGAACACCAAAATGGCGTTTCTTCCTGGTTGTGAGGTCAACACGACTACATGTAACCCTCTCGATGACATACAAGGCTTCTTGTTTGCCATTTTGTAACTCGCACACGCCACCGTAGTTGCCCAAGGAATCATGAGGCCGACTCGGTACTTCACCCTCACCGCCAGCGCTGCGGCTTTGGCGAGTTTGCTTCTGCTTGGAGCTGACGCCACCCCGTTCGCAAACAACCCAGTGACTATCGTGGCCAGCGCTTCCTCGCTTTCGCACAAAAGTCCGGCATTTGGTGGCATTGCTCCCGGTACCGACCTGACCAAACTCACGTACCAAGTCACAGAGTACACGGTGATCACTTCCAACCGCAGCACTTCATCGCACCAAAGCACAAGCACCACCACGACCACCGGCAGTGACGGTAGAACGACTTCATCTACCACTTCCAAGTCCGACACCTCGACCAAGCAGCAGTCGAGCAAGCAATCGACGGTCGTAACCACCGGTGGTAATGGATCCGTGATGGCACCTAGTGGTGAGCGAAGACTGGAGCAAACCACCAGCGACATCCAGAAGCTCGAACGACACTTCGGATCTACTATGGAGTTGAACGTCAACAACTTACCTTCCAACGCGGCGTTCCGCACAATGCCGTGGCCCAGCAGCTACTGGGCGATCTACTTGGACGGTATCAACTACCGCTGGGCTTCCAGCTCGGAGCCCAGTGCGACGGAGAAGTACGCCAGAGCCTTCGGGCTGGACCCAGAGACGCTCATGACGGCCGTTTCCAAGTCAACCGGTGTGCTGTCAATGACTAGTCGGTCTCAATGCACTACGAACGCGGACTGTGCCTCCAAAAATGACGGAAGTGTCTGCGCTCGTCGTGACGGCCAATACGAAGGCTACTGCATTCCAACTTGGTTCGGTATCTGTCACGCCTGGGCGCCTGCAGCCATCTTGGAGCCCGAACCAAACTGCGCTGTGGAACACAACGGCGTGACTTTCCAGCCGATGGACGTCAAGGCGTTGCTGTCGGAGATCTACGATGGAGCGAACATCGCCACTGTCTTCACAGGTGCAAGATTTAACGGGCCTGACAGTAAGGACAGCACGGACGAGTACGGACGATACACGGATCCTTCGCGTCGCGATGTGGGCCCGGGCTTTATGCACGTCGCGCTCGCGAACATCCTTGGTCGCTTCAGTTCTTCTGCTGTCATGGACGTAACTGCGGGTGCTGAGGTCTGGAACCAGCCCGTTTACAGCTTCAAGGTGCTCAGTCAAACGGAAATGACCCCTAGTGACGCGTCAAACCAGTACTTCGGAGTCTCAACGTACCCGTTCAACAGTGCAGCTCAGCGAGTCATGTATGTGGAGAGCAGAGTATCGTGGATGATCGAGACTTTTGAAGATGGCGGACTGGTGTCCTCAGGTCGTGCGTCAAAATACGAGACGAGTAAGAAGTACACTTATCTCCTCGAGCTCGACAACGACTTCAACATCCTCGGCGGTGAGTGGGTCGGTGAATCAAAAACTGACCACCCCGATTTCCTCTGGATCCCGAAGGCTCGTCCGGATTTGAGTCTCGTCACGGAAGTCGGACTGAGTTACCAAAATGTCCGCACACTGCTAGACAAGGCCACGAACTGCTAGTAGTGTACCAAGTAGCAGTCTATTTTGTCTGTAGCGTGTGCTGAACCTGTTTGTTGTATAAATTCAATGCGTTGGTCAATTGAAGTTTGTTTGTGATTTAGCTCCCCACTTCTACATATTTCGCTTTATACTTCAAATTTGACGTGTTGGTCTTCATGCCATCGTTTGTTTAAAACTAACTTTGTCCTACGGTCAGTTATAGTGAAAAGTCAACGTGTATCTCTATTCCGTTGTTCTTTTGCGCTCTACTCAACTCCAGCTTACTGCTCTACTCAACTCCTGCTCACTGCCAGCAGCAACCTAGCTGACTTAGGAACAGCATTTTTTCTTCTTCTTTCCACTGCGGTGCGAGTCCCTCGACGACTCTTGCAGCTCATCCTCGCTGTCACTGCTCTTCTTTTTCCTCTTGTGCGAGCTGGATGACGACAACTTTTTACTGCTGCGTTCTTTGCTGTACATGACATACTTGTCCTTTCGGTTGAGTTCCGTAGCCAACGCTGCCAGGTCCGGATTGTGGGTCTCGAGCTTATTCAGCCATTTGCCTGCCATGCGCTTGCGGCCACTCCGCGTCTTGCGCCAGACGGCGGGGAAGTTCTGCGAGCTGCAGTAGTTCTGCGTGACTGCCACAGTGTCGTCCACGTTGAACACTGCGTGCCACCAGCCCCCGGGAATATACACCGTCTCTCCGGGGTACTGCATAAATTCGATGCACTGCAGAGTCTCCGGCGGATTGGCGCGCTTCAGACGTGGCAGTAGATCCATGAAGTAGTTGACAGCCTCGTCGTCTTCGTCCCCACGAACGTGCTTTTTGCCGTTCACGAGGTTCTTGGGGAGATGCGGCGGGAAGAGCACCCAGCGCTTGCGTCCCACGATCAGCGTGTTCCACGCACTGGTTCCGAGCGGGTCTAAATGCAGTGTGGTGCCCGATCGCTTGGGTCCGACCAGGAACCAGCGGTACGGCGGTCGTCGGTCCTCTCCAACGAGCGAAAACAGGTCCTCGGGGAAGTACTTGGGCACCTTGTAGTCGTCAAGCAGCGGTTTGGTGTCCTTGTGGTCATCAAACGTGCTGTCGAAGATGTACAATGGGCTGTCATCCGTCTGCTGGTTGAGGTACGTCATGAAGTACTTGAACTTCATGCGGATCGACTTGCCGTTGTCGTCCTCGCCGCACTTGAGCATCACGCGCTTGTAATTCTTACGCAGTTTCTTGAGCGGCCAGTGCTTCAGTGCGCCCCATCCTTCAGCCTCGGGGATGCCGTCGATCACCACTGGTACCTCCGGGCGCTCGTACTCGTCAATGAACCTCTTGACGCTCAGTTCGCTGCAGTGTTCGCGCTTGACGGGGTTGGACTCGTCCAACGGTAAGTCGCACACGCCGGATCCAGCGAAACCTTCGCGATTCCAAGCCTCCGGGTCGATGTCTAGCAGCAGTGACGAGCGTGACAACAACGGTTAGCTCTGGTAGAAATGCAAACGGTTGACAGCATATCGGGGTGGATGTACCGATACCGGTACGAACCTGATCGGTGCTTCTTCTTGGCGCTGTGGACTACGCGCTGCACCTTCGGAGGGTAAACAGGGGCGGGCACGGGAGGGAAACGCGGGCCCTTTGAGGCGCTGCACGTGTCCGAGTCCTCACCGTCGGAACTGGACGAGGACGAGGACGAGGAAGAGTCCGACGAGTCCGAAGAGTCCGAGGACGACGACGTGACCGACGGAGAGCGGCGGAGCTTCTTCTTCTTGCTTTGCATGGCCATGGCTCGAGAGGCTGTGAGACGACTGGGAACTGAGGCGCTGAGCTCGTGCGAGGCAGCAACGCACAGACACGCGCAGGACACTTGCGATTCTGGTCTGTGGTGACTCAGACGTCTGACGCAATGCGCCACACCACAACCACACAAACTGAAGCGTCGACTCGAGGTGACGCGAATGTCTTCTGACGTCAAATCCCCATACAAGAACAAATAAACTCTCTTCAAGAACACATCCCTCTAAGAGAGAGAGCACTTCGACCCCCCCCCTGCCCTCATACATTCTTCAAGTGACATCATGACGGACAGCGTCTACTCCGTGGCGACGCAGACGTACGTCAAGCTGGCGATGCACGCGGCCAAGCGCCCGGCCAGCGCCGCCTGCGGGCTGCTGCTGGGGCGCGAGCAGGGCCAGGGCTTCTCCATCTCGGACGCCGTGCCGCTGTTCCACCACGAGGCGCCGCTCGCGCCGCTGCTGGAGGTGGCGTGTGCCATGGCCGACGCGTACGCGCAGCGTCAGAAGTTGAAGGTCGTGGGCTTTTATTATGCCGGAAGTGGGTACTCGCCATCTGATTCCGGCAACGGACTCAGCCACTTGGCTGAGAAAGTGGCGGATAAGGTGGAGCTCAACTGCTCGCGGGCCTGTGTGTTGGTGGTAAGGGGTAGCTATTAGCTGGCTATTTATAGGTCGAGGAGAAGCTATTTTTAGCTTGGATGCTGACTTGAAGTTTGTATGTTTGTCTTGGATTTTTATAGCTCGACAGTCAACAGCTCAGCAACCCGAGCAAGACGGGGCTGCAGTTCCTGCTCAAGGACGTCAAGCGCGGGTGGACCAAGGTGGACAACCGTCTCAAGGTGGCGGACGACGCGGCCCAAGTGCTGACCGCGGGGCTCAAGCAGAACGTCCAGGAGGACGTCGTGGACGTCGAGGAGCACCTGGAGGACCCCAGCAAGGACTGGCGGAACCCGCACGTGGTGGAGCTGCTCAAGCTCAACGTATAGAGGCGCAATAGCATGGGGACAATGAGCTGCCATTCAGTATGGTGGTCAGTGTCTACCTACGTAACGTACACACTCACATCGACTGTGTCTCCAGTACTTGTGTCTTTGTCTAGCTAGAGGAGGACGCGCGCAAACCTGCTGGACGTCTGGACGTACACGTCGTGCTTGAGGTCGTGGCTCTTGTGCTGCACAGGCGACGAAGCGAGGGACCGGAGGTAGTTGGCGAGCAGCAGACGAGCGTTCTCCACGTCCCAAAGCAACGGGTGGGCGTGGCGCAGTGCACAGGTGAGACGCCCCGCTGCTGCGAGCTCGCCCTGTGTCACCAGCGCGCACACGACGTAGTCACCGCTGGACGTCCAGAGCGCAGGTTTTCTGGAGGGATTTTGCAGTAGGAACGCCACCACTGCGGAGTGGAGACCGTGCTGCAAGAGCACGGCGACGTCGAAGCGCAGCAGTGCCAGCTCGATGGCGGCAAACCAACTGCGAGATCCGTGCGGGAGCTGCCGCACAACCGACAGAGCGCGTTCAGCATATTTCTCTCGAAGGCCGTCGAATGGACACATGAGGAGCAGCTGAATCGCCAGGTCCAGGTTGTTGGCCTCCCAATGCACCAAGATCACGGCTTCGGTGGCTTCTTCCTCGCCGCTCAACTCCGCGTACGCGTGAGTAGTGTACCAACTCAACAGGCGAGCACCCCACACACCCCGCGCGAAGAGAGCTGCCCAACACGTTGCGTCCTCTTCGTTTGGTGACGGCGTTTGCCCCTCAGCCGCGGTTCCCACTTGAAACTGCGCTTGCACTCGAGTTTGCACTGCACGCTGTTGCTCGTCTTGCCACGCCGAGGCACTTCGCTGCGCAGTCCCCTCAGAACCCCCAAGCACGTCATCGTGGCGCACTAGCAAGTTGCTCAGTGCCACCGTCGCCATCTCTGCAAAGCGTAAAGCCTTCGGGTTGTCATCGCTAGAACATACCTCTATGAAGGCTAGCAGCTCCTCGAAGACGGCAGCAAAGTGGTCCGAGATGTCCCTACTCGGGACTACCAGAATGCGTTGCGAGTCTGGGTTCTCATCAAGTTTATGCTTGGTGAGAAGCGCAGACCAAACAGCTTTGACGTGAAGTCCAAAGTGCCACTTGGTCGCAGGTGCGTCTTTGCTCTGGTCGCTTTCACAAGTTGCAAGCAGGTGGCTCAGCACCGCAGCTTCCGTCCACTTTTCTTGCTCTTCACTGAAAGCAATCAATTGCTCCCACTGCGATAACACTGCTTCACGCACCATCACACTCACACTCTTGACTTCATCTTCGTCAGCAGGAGTCTGCATTGTTCTAAGTCGGTTCAATCCGATCTCCTTCAGTAGCGTAGATGGCGATTGCGAGAGCATTGTTACAACAGGCTCATAAATGGCGCGCGACGCAGGTTTTCCACGTCCTGGGCTGCATAACGTAGCACGGAGGTAGCATTCAAGTCCAGCTGCTTGATTGCTGCTGGGAGTTGCTGAATCTGTGACCCACGTCCACACTAGCCGCTCGACCCATGCCACGGTCTGTTTTGCTCCACCTCCCATCGCTCGATCAACGAGGTTGGTGACGGCTGCCTGGTAGCTTCGTGCAATTGCGTTAACAGCAAAGTCACCACTGGCCTTGCTTCCACCGGCGCGTAGTACCAACTCCATGATGAGAGTCGCGAGATTCACTGACATCACGCACTGACAAAGCTCCATCAACACGGTACTTTGAAGAACTTCCTCGCTGGCAACTTGCTGGAGAGGATCCATCGCAAACCAAGCCTTCAAACTCGAAGCCAACGCCTCCAATGACCGCGCGGTCTTGGCCTGGGCTCCGTCTGCGTCGAATGTCAAGTCACTCTGCTCAATCTCCTTCAGAAGCAGATAGCACACGTTCTCGGCCAACTCGCGCTCGAGATAGTGCAGCTCCTGCTCTTTCCGCTTGAATTGGGCCGGGTCCCACGATGCAGACGATGACGAAGAAGTGGACGATGCGGACGAAACATTTGAACGCGGCCCAGAGTTTTGCCACGAATTGTACTTCGTCTGGAAGAGTGTCAGCGTGTCCGCCACAAGCTCCACGCGCTTCTGAGGTGTCAGTAGTGCGCCAAAGTGCTCCAAGGCGTTCAGTGACTGCCCGTAGAACTCGTCCTCAATATTCAGATGAGCTACCAACTCGGGGGTTGGTTTATCACTTGAACCATCCAGGAACAAGTAATGGAACAGCATCAAGTGCTCATTCGACAGTACCGAAAGACACGGCACGCATGACTCATAAGCGTAGACTGCCAAGTCAGCAGATAGCGCTCCCGTGCTGCTGCCAGTTGCTCCATGCTCTCTCCAGATTCCCGTGAGCAGGTCATTTATGTAGATCATGACCATGGAGCTTGGTGTCACTCGATGCAGCTTGCGTAAGATCTTCGTAACAAACTTGATGGTCTTGCCAGTGAGAAGGGGCCGAACTGCTTCAACAGCCACCTCTCGATTCGCTATCATCGCTTGAGGATCCGTGTGTGACGACGCTAAAGGTGTCAAGAGTTCGGTGGTTGTCGAGGCTGCACCAATGAGCTTGAGGTCAACCGGCTCCACACCGTCTAGCATGTCTCCGATCTCCTTTAGCTTCTTAAGACACATGAACAGTAACGTAGCACGGTCTGTCGATGGTTTGGACAAAGGAAACTGAGATCGCGCACGGGGTGACTCCGACTCAGCAGACTTTTGGTTGATTCGTTTTGAGCATTCCAGGACCATTCGCAACACGAGCAAGATGCCAACGTGATCCGTTCCATCGATCATCTCATACACGCTCGGTTCTCCAGTGACTCCTTTTCCCAACAAAAAGTCTCCAAAAGCAGTCGGCTTCTGTAAAGCCTCCTCCAGGATATCTATCTGCTCAATTCGGAACGCTTGATCCAGCTGCTCTCGACGACCAAGCTGACTGCTATCCGGCGGACACAGCAGCACATTCTTGATGTACGCTAGAACACAGTCGTACTCATCGATCCCATACTTGCTGGCAAATTGCCTCGAGAGCTGGAAGTGCTCTTTCTTCGTGGCCAGCACCATAATCTTGTCGTTTCGGTAGCTTTCATCTTGCGCGAATCGCTCCAGATCCAGCTCAGTGTTGAAGAACGTGTTCATTTGCTCCAGCTCCTGTGACTTTTTTTGCGAAACCAATCGCTCTTGGCATTGCTGAGCCAGCTTCGAGTAGATCTGGAGCCGTTGTTCCGACATAATCAATCGAGATTGCGTTGGACCACCTGAGGCTCCATTCTGGAGAGGACTGGTAGTTTTCCGTACAGCTTCATACGAGGAAGACAACGTCTCAAGACGCTTTCTTCGATTCAGTAACACATCCGCGGCGCTCTCCACAGTGTCCTCCTTCGCCTGAGCCAGCTGCAATAAGAAGAAGTGGTGCAATCGCCGCACCACAACTTCACTTGCATCGTTTGTCGGCTGCGCGTCTGACACGGGCTGCTCGACGAAAATCGGAGACAGGATATTATCGCAGCAGAAAGCTTCAAAGCGTTCATCATCCTTGCAGAGGTCACTCCACAGCATCAAATAACTGAAACCAAGTTCCAAGTATTGCTGCCAGTCCCCAGAATCACTCTTCGTGGGAACAGAGGTCAGCTCCAACGCCTCCTTCACGCACAACTGCGTCATCTGCTGTAAGAATGTCGATGCAGCCTCTGTGTCTTCAGTTTTGCTCCCTAGGTCATCATTATTCGACATCACTTGGGCGAGCTGGAAGCCACGCTGCAGCAGCCGTAGTAAGAACTGGCGATCATTTTTCTCTTCGTGCAGCAACTCAACCACAACTCTCAGCTCATTCAGAAGCACAGCTTCAGCGCTGCTAGTAACTCTGCTGCCAGCAAGTCGTCGTTGCTCTAAGTCGTCGTCGGATAAGCCAAGCTCCACCATCAAAGCCTGGATAGCTTCGATTTTTTCCTGCCACGATAGCACCAAGTCTGTCACTTGATGCGCAAAAAGATCCGAAGACGCAACGTTTGCTGCGCTAAACAACGCGCAGCACAGTTTGCGTTTCTTACTCCATGACCGGAAGGACGACGCAGACACGAGGTCCAAAATTAATGAAACCAAGTGCAGAAGTGTCAACTTGTCCCCACTATTGCTCTGGCTAGCTGCGGGTGCATCGGTCTCGCTCGGAAGTCCTGCGATAACTTGCATAGTCAAATCGTACGCAACATCGTAATCCATACAGTAAAGAGCTGCGTAGGCGCCCTTCATCCAAATGTCCAGCTTCTGCGAGTCAACACGCAGCAACTTGGCCAAGTACATTATTGCAGCGAGGGGCTCATTCCACAAGTCTGCAGTTGATTTTCCCTCCGCGAGATCGGCCTCGCCAACATGGTGCTGTTCCAGCCACTCTCTAGCGCGCACAGACGGCTTGTAGTTGCTCGGGTTACTCACAAACACTTGGCAGACAGCATCCAGTCGGGCGTTGCTCTCCTCCTGCTCTTCTGTCGAGCTGCGAAGCTTAGCCGGTGACAGTTTAACTGCTCCATATGTGAGCAAGTCTAATAGCTCGCAAGCGTGTGCCATGTCTGTCTCGAGCGCCAAAGCCTCTTCATATTGCTGTATGGCACCAGACTCGGCACGATCTCCTTTTTCCCACACTGGGAGCGACAACAGTTGTCTTGCAATACCGATACAGCCCAACGCAGCGTCGTGAGAAGCGTTTGAATTTGCATCCTCCGAGTATCCAGTCACGGAGTCGAGCTTCGTTCGAATCGCCACGATCAACTCTTCTAGCACGTGATCAATAGCTTCTACGTCGGAGGCTATCCAGTGGTTCACCAGATTCTGGACAGCGTCGACGTAAGCACGTCCAGGAGCAAGTAAATGCTTCAAGATGATGTCCAAAATCATTTCTTGGCTTAGTCGCTCGCCAAACGCGTGTTCTTTCAACTTGACTGCGTCCTGTAGCACTTCCATCCACTGGCTTCCATCCCCGCTGCTCTCGTCGTCAGAACACTCGCCTGGCAAAGCGAACTCGCACATTTGCTCAAGCAAACCTTGTGGCCCAACGCTGGTGCCGCCACCCGCCCCAACATCACCACTAGCCAACATGCGATACTTGAGTCCGCTGGGTGAGGACACCACGCCGTATTTGCTCAGCACGTCCATAGTCACCATCAAATCTTCCATCTCATCCACCGCAACCTGCAACTGAGAAATCTCCGGCGGGTCGTTTTCCTTTCGGACAGGCAGCGACTGGAAAATCGCCCACAGCTGCTCCACTAGTGCGAGATGGCGCTGCATATAAACGTCCTCGTCCACCGTAGACGATTTATCACCGACAATGTCGGAGGCGTCCACTGAGTATACGACATCTAAGGCGGTCTCGATCAGCCGAGCATCACTCTGAATCCACCGGTTGGCTAGATTAATCGATGGGTTGCTGCGATGAATTACTTGTGCTGCAAACGTCAGACTTCCCAAAGACGACTTCGAGGAAACAGTCTGAGCTAGCCACGAAAGCAGGTCATCCAAAGCATACATACGATCTCTGCGCTGCGATACAAACACCGTATCCAAGCGATCAAGGATATGAGATACGTCTCCCGCAAATTCCTTTTCGTCACTGCCCACTACAATCATTGCTTGATCTTGAATCGACAGTGCGGACCACTCGTTCAGCGGGAGCAAGCAACAGGCTGATAGGTGGAGCGGGTACACGCACTTGTACAAACGCTCTGTATGCAAAAAGAATTCCTCCGACGGCTTTTTGGCTTCTTGTGAAGACCACCCACTCAAGCATTTCGTGGCCAAAGAGCTAAGCTCGTAAGCAAAAGAAAGCTGGCCGTAACGCGTATCCAACTCCAGAATCCTCTTCGTGAACCATTCGCCATATATTGAACTGCGCTCATCGCGGTTCATCTTGCTGTACTCTTCAAACTCCGCCCGTTCTTCATCCGTAAGGTCCTGAAGCTCATTCTCGGGGAGAAGCATAACCGGAGTCGCCATCTCGTTATCGTCACCAGCACCCCCAGCAGTCTTGCTTAACGTGCATAGCTGTCCATCATCTTCTATCTGCGTAGCAATAGCTGGTAGGAGAGAGCCATACGTGAATGGTGACACAAAAGGTGGGAGTAGCTCGAGAACATCAAACCAGTGGGGGAGCAAATTCCAAGCATGTCGGCCCAGTAGAACCTTAAGCGCACCCACACGGCCTTCTCGAGCAAATTGTTTTGCCGTCATCAAAAGAGATCTGGACCTAAATCGCGCATACGCTTCGCCATCAAAAAGTTGGTCCCCTGCAACCGACGTGGTTGAAACACCTTCTTCTTCACACAGAACCAAGCGCAATGTTTCAAGGCGGTACATGTACCGCTGAAGATCCACCTTCTCCTGCGAGAGCTCCATGGCAACTTCGTTGCCATCATTCACGCTCACCCAAGCATCCCACGCAACGTCAAGAATTTTCTTCATGTTGCCGCTGGAATCGTCTGCGATGAGATGTAAGCATTCACCAATCACCCATTGCTTGTCAGATATTGCTCGCAAATGGTCCAATGCATCTCCAAATTCATCACGCTCCCCGCGTTGTAGAAGCCCTCGCGGTCGCGTTGACAGAAATTCAAGATCAAGAAGTTCGGAGTCAGTTGATGCGGATTCGTCGTCGATTTCTTGCTTGGTGGAACCAGCTTGACTTCGGTACTGCATCCATACACGGCGGTGAATGCAGTCGGCGTTGATAGTGCTCTCATTCGTATCATAAAGCGCGACTGTCGCGAGAGCGTCATCAAACCTACGTGCATCCATCAGCAAGTCGATAAAAGGTTCTACCGACAAATTCTGGACCAAACTTGCAGACCAACTATTGCCGCTCACAACGACTTCGCATGCGGAGAATGAAGCGCTATTCTTTTCGCCCGAGGTCTGGTCGTTTGCAGTGAGAGAAAGAGTTTCAATAATGCCACTCGTCGAGGGTCTGTAGTGTCTTGCGGGGATCGGCACGAGGCGACCAGAAGGCTCCGAAAGCGGCACATTCTCGTTTTCACTGTCGCTGCTAGTAGGCCCTGATGCAGACCCCTCTTCGGAGTGGGCAATAAATCTTGAATAGACAGTCGTGTTGTTCGTGAGTACGAGTGCAACCACGTCGGACGCCAGCCACACGGCCAGCTTCACGACGACGTCACTTGATACGCCTTGCCACTTCAGTACATCCGCGCAGGTATCAATTTGGCGCATCGCGATCCGCCCGAGGTCATCAACCATACTGACGAAATTTCCGTCAGGCGACAGCGCCAAATGCCGAATCGAGCCCGGAATCGCTTCCGACTCTGTCGTTTCGGCGCCTACCATCATCCTGAATGGAGCAAGCAGGGCGCTCTTGACGCCTGTCAATAGGCCGCCACCCTCTTCAGTGTCAGTGTCATCAGCATCTTCTTCCTCCTCCTCGTCACTCGCCTCGTCGTCCACCTCCTGCTGCTTCCCCTTCTCCACCATCGTAAAGTCCAGCAGCTCCGCGACTTCCTTGCTGTCCTTGTCACTCGCCACTCTCCAGACACTGAGTGAAGAGGCCTGAGTCTCGACTAAAGCCGCACTGGGGTCTCTCACCCCTCCGGTCACCACAAGCGTCGCGCTCTCCGGCTCAAAACTTGCAGCCGTGACGCCCGCATGCCACTCCGCCAGCTTCTTCACCACCTTCATCGTGAACAGACCCGCGGTGTCTTCCGACGCCGTCCGGTCCATCGCTACCAGCGCCAACTTGGCCAATTGCACGCCCATACGGAGCCAAACGCCGTCTCCAGACAGCACGAACACGTTGCTCCCGCTCTGCGTGGGGAAGAAGACGCTCACGATGCTTGTTGAAGGCTCCCAGTGCTTGGCAGTCAGGTACTTGGTCGGGTCGACTCGTAGCAGCAGCGGGGGCCCCGTAGAGGCCTCAGACGCCGCGGTAGAAGCCAACCACTCGGGGCGAGCGAAGAGCCACAGGACGCCTTCGGATTCGCCCTCTGCGCGCGCAATTCGGCCGCTCACGACCAGAAACTTGCGGTCCGGACTCCACGCGAGCGTCCACACGCAGTCGTCGGCTGCAGGAGCCTCGGAATCGTCTGATTCCGGCAGTAAATCGACCAGTTCCGAGCTCTCAGCATCGACCTGGTCGTCCGTCTTGAACACGCCCAAACACACGCAGTTCCGCCCCGTTCGCGACCGGAACAGCACGGCCAGATGCGCAGAAGACGCGGCAGTAGCTGCGACCTCGAAGCTGATTGGAAGCGCCGCTGTGGGGCCCCGCGCGAGCTCGCGAGCCGCCAGCAGCAGCGGCATCGCCATCTTCGTCAACGTGTCAAACTTTCAGATCAGGTACTGTATAGTATACACTGTATACTGATCATCACCAGACTCAGATCTGATCCGTGACTAGTTTAGTGTCCCCGTACACGAGATACGCTCCGGCAGTAAAGCGACGTCACTCACTGATAGACGAAGACCATGGCGACGAGGACAGCGGCCAAGCCTCTGATGAGCTTCCTGCGGCTGCGCGCGCCCATCCAGGAGCAGCTCCGCATCGAGGAGGCTCTGTTCCGCGCTGAGTCGCAGCGCAACTGGTTCGTGTACAACGACGCGCACGCACCGGCCACGATCGTCATGGGCATCTCGGGCAAACCGGAGCTGCTGCTGCACCAGGACGCGGTGCGGCGCGACGGCGTGCCCGTGCTCAAGCGCTTCAGCGGCGGCGGCACCGTCATCGTGGACCACAACACGGTGTTCACCACCTTCATCTGCCGGCAGCAGGACTTCCCGCAGGTCAAGCCGTACCCGAGAGAGATCATGGCCTGGTCCGAGGGCTTCTTCTCGCCCTTCTTCTCGCGCGTGTGCCACCCAGAGCTGGTACGCACTGCTGTGTAGTATGAGGCTTTTGTATACACTCACTGGTTGTTGCTGTGCAGAAGTTCGCGCTGCGGGAGGACGACTACGTGTTCGACGACCGCAAGTTCGGGGGCAACGCGCAGAGTCTGTCCAAGGGCCGCTGGCTGCACCACACGTCGTTCCTGTGGGACTTCGACCCCAAGAACATGGAGTACCTGACCAACCCGGCGCGCCAGCCCAAGTACCGCCAGCAGCGCAGCCACCTCGAGTTCCTGTGCCCACTCAAGGACGTGCTCAAGAAAGAGTGCGCCAGTCGTGAGACGTTCGAGCGAGAGCTGCGCGCGGAGCTGGCGCACAACTTCGAGGTCCAAGAGGTGGACCTGGAAGACGTCAAGCCGATCCTGGAGAAGGAGCACCGCAAGTCCACGCGGTTCCTGGAACTGTAGACAGAGCAACAACAAACAGACTCAGCTCACGCTACAGGCGAAATAGACTGCAACTTGGTATCCTACTCGCAGTTTGTGGTCTTGTCCAGCAGTGTGCGGACGTACTGGTAAATTCAAGCCGATCACCGGTACGCATCATCATCGATCCAGCCACTACATGTACTGCCAGGTCGAGGTGTTGGACTTGGAGGTGGTGGATGAATTCGTTCTACCATCGCTGCCGGTGGTTGTGGTGGTGCTCATACCTTGGTGCGTCCAAGTGCAGCTGTTGGGAGAGATCACAGTGTACTCTTGGACTTTGTACGTGAGTTTGGTCCGGTCGGCGCCGTGTTTGACGCGGAGCGAGTGCAAGTGCTGGAGGAACATGTTACTAGTATGATTTTACCGTTGACTTACACTGCGCAGCACAACTTTGTTGTATGTCAATCCAAAAGTGGAAGCTACCAACTAACCCGCCAAGTCTGCCGCTCCGAGTCTGCTCGCAGTCTAGTTGTCGGACGAGATGAGGCCTAAATAATCATCCTTGATGGTCCCGATAGCGTTCTAAACAGACAAACACACACAACTGTCAGCCAACCAACTCACCCCACCCCATCAGCCCTCTCTGCAGTCCTTACGATCTCCGTGACGTCGACGCTGACGCCCATGATCTTGAGCCGCACGCCGCAGCCCTTGCGGATCTCGACCTCTCGGTCGTCCGAGATCCACGCGTTGCTCTCGTGGTCGTAGCCGTTGTTGAGGTCCGTGGGCATGGCGTGTCTCGACACGAAGACCTGCAGCGGGCCCACGTCCGCGAAGAAGCCGAGCTGGTTCACGACCGTCACGACGGCGTCCAGCACCTGGTTCTTGAAGGGGCGGAAGAGGATGGCGCGGTAGCGGATGTTGAAGCACACGAAGCCCGAGTTGTCCTGGATCACGCCCTTGCCGATGTCCTCGTCGCGCACCTCCGTGACCGTGATGACGTAGCCGTACTTGCCCATGGACGTGCCCTCAACCTCCTCGATCAGACGCAGCCGGATGATGTCGTGCAGCTTGGGCCCGAAGTGCATCGGGTGCAGCAGCAGGTCGCGCGAGAGCTGCTTGAGGAAGAACATGGCGAGCAATGGACGAAGCAGCAATGAGGCTTGGAGGGAAGTTGATGATGTTGCGCGAACGTTGTTGTAAGGACATGCTGATGACAATGTGACGCGAAGGTAAAGTCAAATAACATATTTCATACGGGGATACGTATACATCTTTCTGGCGTAATACGGTATACGGAAAATTAGCGAGTACCAACGTGCCGGCCTTCTCCGAGCTGAATCCGAGCCAACGGCTATTTGAGCCTCGGAACTGTTAAAACAAATATCCATACGGAAAGTTCTATATTTTTTTTTATTCAGTTAAGAAAATATAAGGTACAGTAATCTGCACCCGCATGCATTTTGCGAGTCTATTAGAAATAGAAAGTCGAAGAAAAGACAAGCCACCCACGTTTTTTTACTGGAAATTATGCTAAAAAAACACTACTACTGGTAGTGAACTTAGGACGGGGTGAAAATTACTACTACTGTCCAACCAGTAACTCAGATCGAGGGCAAGTACTACCAAACTACTGCTAATTACTGCTTGGGCAACTGAAGAAATCCAGGCGATCTTGTGTTTTGACCAACACAGAACACTCCCAGGCTTTCGCGATGGCGCGGACGTAGATACCAACCTTAATCGCTGCAAGCTTTCAGCAGTTTCGTCATTTCCGCTTGTCCGTTATTTCAACACTACAGTGTTGCGGATCAGTAGCACTACTTTGGGCAACCTTTTTTCTCTTACCAAAATAAATTACAAGATCTGCATGAACATAAAATCAAGGCTGGCTACATTCAAATGGTTAAACGCGCTTCTCCACAGTATTACTTTTATTCCTCTATCTTCTATTCCTATGCCTATGCTCTAGATCCGTGCTCGGTACCTGGAGGCGAAAGAGAAAGTGAGCACGTCTTCGGACTGCGTCCTCGACGGACTCACTCCTCAGCCCCATGTCGTCATCACACTATAAACTATGTATGGCAGGCAGCTCTCTGCCTGTACTATCCAGATCACATCTGGCGATCTGAACTTCCTCCCGTACTTGTTAATCTATAATTAACATGTTTAAGAGGCTTTGCTTTCATTTAGAGTCCACTCGCTCTGGCAGACAGGCGATGGCTCCTGCCACTGTGCGAGTGGGGCGCACTCTGTGCGCCTCTCCATTCAACAAAAACGACAACTATAGTCTGCACAAGCTTGTTCATGTAGACCATATCGCTGGTAGTGGCCGGAGAAGAATGCTGTCACGCGGCCGCATTCATTGCTACGCGGCACTCTAATAGGACAGAACCAGTCATCGATAACACCAATACAGCCAGGTATTGCGCTCACCCGGCTCAATGCGCGGAATCGAGCAGCAGTATGCCCCATATCGGAATTTGTCGTAGGAAATTGAAGATATTCGATTGTAGCCATTTATCGCCCGTAACACAGCATGCACGACCCGATAGAAGCTTGTCCGACTTGTCCCCGTAATATCTCGGACGTGGTGGTAGCTGCCACCAACCAGCCACGACATACATGTTTGAAGCATACCTGCCGGAGATACTGGTGGTTCTCCAAGAGCCCGCCGTGCAGATTGCAAGTGATCTACAGCAAGATCAGCACCAACTAGAGACTGCAAACACTAAAAACCCGCATAACTCATCCGATAATATTATCGCCTTCAAGCAGCAAACAATCTGCATGTTCGCCCCATCGAATTCTCTCACGCACAACACGAACAACTCTTGCGCGTCGTTTCTGATATTGGGCGATGACCAAGACAACCATAGGTAAGACAACTGTGCACAACTCCGTGTCGTCGGTCAGTGGAGCCACATCAGATGCAAGTAGAAGCGGGCTAGACATTGGGTTCTGAGCGAGCTGTGAAGTGACGTGTTGGGTCAACAGTGAAAGTATACATAATTCTCAGGATCGAAGAATTTCGCTACTCGAAGATGTATGTGTTTTAATTGGTGTTTTCTCGGTTAGTCTCGTGCGACAAGTTGAACACATGCGACCAAATCGTCGCACGAGCGTCTATTTTTGTACTACTTCGCATGCGACCACCTAACCCACAAACCAATAGTGTAATGGGCTTACTTAGCCCAATACTTTAGCTTACACGTGAGCGCACGTGTATGAGGAAGCGTAAGGTGTATTTAACTTAGATTAAGTATACTTGTATCCACAAGTATAATTAGATCTAAATAAAGGTACAAATAGTAGCTTTTGCGGTAAAATGAGAACTGAATTGAATGTTAACTGTGGTTTTCCTCCTAAAAATGATATCTATAAAGAGAGGTTCTGCCAACGAGTGGTTGGCAGAAACTCTGACCTAATGCTTGCGTATTACTGACAGAAAGACCCTGCTTTCTGACCAATAGGACTGCTGCCTAATATGAATGGTGACCACTCTGCAATGTGGCCCACCTGAATGTATCCACTTAGTGCGTGTTGCACTAAGGTGAGGTTAGCCGAATGTGTAGCCCCGCTACACCCCCCCCCCCCCCCCCCCCCCCCGTTAGGACTTGATGTGCCGGTCTCGACACATCAATCTAAAGTCTTCTTCGGAGAGAACTTCGTGCTCATTTCGAAATGAGCACGCCAACGACGCAGACTTCTGACGAGCTTGCTGCACCTGCAGCAAGCAACGCGGTCGTCGCTAGCACAGCGACGATTGTCACATCTTCAGCCTCTTCGGCGTCCGTCGTCACTTCCACGGTGACGACGTCTAGCTCCCCCAAGCGTACCATCTCGGTTGGGGAGTATCACGAGAGGGCACGGAGCAAGCCGACCTATGCCAACGAGACCCTCTTTGATGGCATGGAGGATCTCGACATGGAGGAGGGCGAGGAGGAGCCAGGCTCCTCGTCTTCAGGGCGCAATGAACCAAGCGTGGGGACGCGTCGTCCCCGCGAGGACGACTCGGACGCTTCGAGCTCAAAGCGCTCGCGCAGCGGCAGCGACAGGCCGCTCGCTGATGCCGGGGCTCTGTCTACTCCGCGGGGTGGAGGCGACGACGACTCCACTCGTGACGTCGCGCACTAATCCGGTGCGCGACCCGTGGATGCCGTCTCCGAGCGAGATCCGATCTCGCTACGGCAACACCTCGCCGCTCGGGCAGTACGCGCTGTACTCCTGCAGTGCCATCAATGACGATGACGTCACTAAGGAGCTCGACTTTGATCCGGCGACGGATCAAAGACGTGATTATTACATCGGGCTCTTCCACGAGCTCCGATTCTACGGGAACAAGAAGCATTCCCGTAGGAGTAAGGTGACAGAGTGGGAGGCACTCTGTCAAAGCTGGGGCGCGTTCGTTGATAACTTCAACCGCGACCCGGCTGGCTACCGCGAGCGAGTCCGCTCTGCGAGAGAGCGCTACGAGCGCTTCTCGAAGCGGCCCAAGATTTTGCGGCTACACGAGGGTGCAGTCGAAGCGGGTATTCCGTGCGCAGTGCCGTCTGGCGTTGCGTGCGAGCGCTGCCAAGCTTGGGCAGTTCGGCTGTCCGAACGGGACCTTAACGGGTACACTGCCTGTGGAGTTGAAGACATTGCGTGAGAAGTTAATCACGCAGTTGTCGTCTGAGAGTGCTGAGGGTGAGCGAAACACTCAGCCGAGGGCTGTAGGCGACTACAGCTCTCGCTCAAGTTTTACGCCCTTCGGCGGAGCTGTTGGTGGCGGGATTCGTACTCCGTCACCATTTCCGGAACGTCGCTCATCAGGACGTTCCGCGGCTCCCACGTATCGTGGTCAGGAGAGTATCCTAACCAACGAATACGAAAATGAACCGGACCTTGGGTCCGGGTCTGATGATCAACGATTCGCTGGACAACCCAGCGAGTTTCCCCACGTGCGTCTCGCAACGGGGGCGGCGGCGGTGGGAATACGCCACGGGCCGTCGCCGGGCGAGGTCTGGGATCGTCTGGAAGCGGTTGAGCGCATTCAGACGGCTGAGCTCGCCGAGATACGGCAGGAGCTGAAGCTCTTGAAGGCTCGAATCTGTCAGGCCGGGCAGACCGCTTCGAACGTCCAAGTGAGCTTGGGGACGGTCGTTGCTCGCGTGGAGCAGCGTGTTTCCGCGCTCGAGGCGAGGTTCGCGCCGAGTCACCGGGAGTAGGTGACTCGTGTTGCGAGTAAGGCTTCAGCCGCCCAACGTAAAAGGTTGGGTGGAGGCGCATGCTGGACGGTATGTCTAGCGTGTACGCGTTGCCATGCTTCGCCAACACGGTGAAAGGCCCGATGAAGCGCGGTGCAAGCTTGCTTGCTCCGAAGTCGGAAACTGCATGTTTAGCTAGGTTCTGTGTAGCTAACAGAACTAATGAACCCACTTTGAATTCATTTGTGTTTCCTCTGCCATTGTTGTCTGCGTTCAGCTTCTGTCGATCGACAGAAGCTGCAATAGCATCTTGCACAAACCGTATTACGGCTTGGCGGCGCTGGACAAAGTCCATTGGCTTCGAGTTGAACTCCTTGTTCAACCCGTTGTCCTTGTTCACTACAGGCCCGGCCTGTGTGTGGTTGTTGTTGTTGAGAGTGTCTACGCCCGGCGTAGACATTGCGCTCTCGTCGATCGGACTACGCGCAGTCCGTGCGCGTGTCGACACAGCTGATATGTTGCTCGTATCAGCGTGTTCATTCGGTTTTGAAACCGGATACCCTCCCCCACTTAAGGAAGGAGCTACCGCACCGAGTACGCTCGGTACGCGTGGATGCCTCATGGCGTTCGCATAAAACGGTGTGTGTCCTGTCGAGACATGCACCGAGTTGTTGATGGCAAACTCTGCCATCGGCAAGCAGTCGCTCCAGTATTGGAATGAGTGAGCGTAGCTCTTCAGAGCGTCAACCAAGACCCGGTTGACGCGCTCGGTTTGTCCGTCGGTCTGCGGATGATCCGCAGTCGACATGGACAGCTGCGTGCCAAGAAGTTCAAATACTTCTTGCCAGAAACGCGCTGTGAAGCGCGAATCACGATCAGACACAATGTCGATCGGCATGCTATGGTGCCTAAACACCATGTCGACAAACAGACGTGCCGTCTGCTTGGCTGTCACTTCGGCTGGTACTGCAGCAAGATGCACCATCTTGCTGAACCGGTCAACGAAGACCACAATACCAGTCCTCCGCTTGTTATCAGGCGGAAGACCAAACACAAAGTCCATTGAGATGGACTGCCAGCACTCCGACGGAGTCGGTAGTGACTGAAGTGGAGCCTGCGCGCTGACAAACCTCGCAAGCACGAACGTACTTGCGTACCCACTTGTACTGGTGACTCCAATAGAAGTCACGCGTGAGAAGCAAGTATGTCTTCTCACGACCCTGATGTCCCGACGCCGGGGCATCGTGATACTCGTAAGTGATCCTGAGCTTCAGCTCATGATCGTCAGGCACGACAATGCGATCAGCGTTGTCGTCGACTGCGCTGTAAAGCAGCAGACCATTGTGTACACGATAGCGGTGTACACGTGCACGGAGATGTTTCGCCAGCTTCTGACGAGACTTGTCAGAAGGCGCAGCGAAGTAGTCCAACAACTGCTTCGCATCCGCATCCTTCATGTATGCGGACCGCACGTTGTCTAACAAAGACGACGGAGTAGACGTCCGTGCGACGCCAATTGCATTGGCGTCGGCCTTGTGCACCGCATAATCAGGTCGACGCGACAACGCGTCGGCCACAACATTCAACCTTCCTGGTTTGTACTCAACCTGGAAGTTGTACTCCGAATAGAATGAGAGCCATCTCGCCATTCTTTGTGAGATGTGCGGCGACTTGATCGCCGTACGCAATGATGCGTGGTCGGTGTAGACCACAAATGGTCTACTCCCAAGTAGATAAACTCGAAACTTCGCGAGTGCATACTTCATGGCAAGGAGTTCCTTGACATGTACCGGGTAGTTGCGCTCAGCTGGCTTCAGCTGACGCGACTGACAATAGACAACGCGATCACGTCCTCCGTGATCGTGTTGCATTAGAGCGCATCCGATTGCGAAATCGGACGCGTCACACACGACGTGGAATGGACGGTCTTGGTCGGCCACCGCCAAGATCGGCGCCTCAGTCAAGCCCTGCTTGACTGCGTCAAAGGCCTGCTGACATTCAGCAGTCCAAACCCATGCAGCGTCCTTCTTTAGGAGCTGCGACAGCGGGCGAATCTTGCCCGCGTAGTTGCTCACGTACTTGCATAAGTACGTAGCAAGTCCAAGGAACTGCCTCAGTTCCTTGACATTGGAAGGCGTAGGCCATTCATTGATCACTCTGACCTTTCCCGGGTCAGGGCGTTCGCCGTTCTTCCCTACGAGACACCCAAGGACGGGTATCTCGCTAGCCCCGAAGATACACTTCTTCAGGTTCACGTAGAGCTTGTGTTTGCGCATGAGCGCAAACAACCTGCGGATATGTTCCTTGTGCATCTCCACTTCCGACTTCCCGTCCACAGCCCGGCTGTGGATGAACACATCGTCGAAATAGCTCGGTGCGAAGTCGCGCACCGAGCGCAACAAGTGCGCGACGCACCTGTTGAACGTTGCAGGCGCATTCTTTAGTCCCTGTGGCATTACAAGCCACTCCCAGAGCATACCGCTTGGGGTGCTCACCGCTGTGAGAGGTATATCGCTCTCACGCATGAGGATCTGATAGAATCCGTCTCTCAGATCCAGAGCACTAAAGATAGTGCTCAAAGCCATCGAATCGATGATCACATCTTTTTGCGGTATCGGCGTCTGCGCCGGTACCGTTGCGTCGTTCAGCTTTTTATAAGCATGAACGATGCGCCACCCGCCCTGTGCCTTCTTGACACAGAACGTAGGCGCGCTGTGCGGGGACTTCGATTCCCGCACTTGCCCAGCCTTGCGACGATTCTCAAAGAAGTCGTCGATCGCTTTGACTCGCTCTCGCGGCAGTGGCCACTGCCGCGTCACGCAATACTTCGTTTCCGACACGAGATCAATCTCGCGCTGAACACCCTTGTCCTGCGGTAACTCCGCAGGGATATCATCCGGGAGTACGTCTCTGTACTCACGCAAGACTTCGTAGAAGGGGCTCGACTTCAGCGAGTCCCAGCTCTGCTCGTCGAAGCGTTCCTTCTTCGACTTGGCGCTGAGGGTGTCGACACCCTCAGCGACGAGCTGTTTCAACTCTACCGCTTCACACTTCATCCTCTCGACATCCGAGAGGATGCAAATCTGCTCGATGCGTCCATCGTGCAGGTCGCGGGCGAAGCGCCTCCAGCTCGTGACTGGAAGCGAAGTCAACTCCGACGCTAGCGTCGGAGGGTTCTCCAATTTCATCTTCTTATACTGGAGGCCAGTATTCGTGCGCGTCAAGACACTCAGTGTCTCGACGGTCGTCTCCAGTTCCTGTGTCTGCCCGGCAGACACTGCGAGTAGCGCCTCGGTCCCTGACCGAGACTTTCGCAGCTTGGCTCGCTTGCGCCGTTCGCTTCTAGTGTGGAACCCGGTTCCGCGCTTCTTGTTTTGTCCAGGCCCGGCCGTGGACAGATTTTCCTTTTGATTGCCGGCGGGTTAAACCCGCGGGCATACGCAATCAAGCCCGGCTTGATCGCGTATCGCTTCTTCGTGCAGCCCAGCTGCACGTGAGCACGCAATGCGTTTCTTGTTGTCGCCGACGGGTTCTTCCCGCGGGCGCACGCAATCAAGCCCTGCTTGATCGCGTACCGCTTCGTCGTGCAGCCCGGCTGCACGCGAGCACGCAAGCATTTCCGGTGCGGGACGGTTGCAACCGTCCGCACTGCCTGCAGCGTCTGCTCCCAGAGCCGGCGCGCCTTCTTTACCTCGACGCCTGACGGCGGAGCGTCTTTCGACATTTGGGCCAATCGCATCAGCTCCCTGAGCTGACGCGTCCGAGTCACTGTCCTTATTAGTGACTGGCTCCTCTTGTTGAACTTGTGTGTCGACACTAATAGTCGACACGACCGCGTCACTCTTGACGCTTCGAGAACCTCTCGAATCCGATCGAATCTGAGTCTTCTGATTCGACTCACATTTTCTCCCGACGACTCTCTCAGTCGTCGGTGTCCGCGCGGGATGACCGGAGACAGCCGCGCGTCGCGCTGCCTCTCCTGGTGGGTCGCGTGCACCGCGAGGTGCACGTGCTGCGCCGACAGGGCCATCGCTCACTGTCGCGCCGCGACTCCCGAAGTGCACGATCGTGCGCTTCGTCCAGTCGATCACCGGATCATGCCGTGCAAGCCACGGCATGCCCAACACCATGTCGAACTTATCGTCTAAGTCAAGTACGATAAGCTCGTCCACGAACTTCTTCTCTCAATACGAGAAGCGTACGCGTACGACACGCTTCTCGGTTCTAACAACGACACCAATTGCTAGTCTTACTTCCAATAGACTTCGAGGCATTACTACCTCCTCGAAGTCAAGCCTCGCTAGGCTCTGCAGTCGAACAAAATTGTTCGACGCACCACAATCCACCAACGCACGAAGAGACTACTCTCTCTTCGAGCTAACCTTCAGGATGACAAGGTTCGGCCTGTCATCCTGCTTCTTACGGTGAGAGTGCTCACTGGGGGCAGCAGTCTTTAATACGGCGTGTCCAATATCGACACACTCGACTGCATCACCAGCAGGGCGCCCCGCGCCTGCTGGTTGTTCTAGTTTTTTTATTGCCCGTGGCGATACCCGGTATCGTCACGCCGGCCCTTGGCCGCCTGCACAGGCGCTGTGCATTCACGGGCGTAGTGGCCGTTGTTTCCACACCGGAAACAGCGGACATTCGTTGGTCCACGACGCTGCTGAGACCCAGCAGCCGTCGCACTCGAGAGGTCCATTGGTTCGGGACCTCCCGTCGGCTTCACCGTCGGTCGCGGCATCGGCCGCGGGACGTTCACATGGAGTTTAGCCTGTCGCAGGCTAAACTCTTCTTGCATGGCAAGTGTAATTGCAGACTCGAGAGTACTTGGGTACTCTCGGAAGAGATAGGTCTTCACAGGCCCATCTTTCAGGCCCTTCTTGAACGTGACGACCTTAGTCGCCTCGTCTATCGGGTTGGTCACGATGTTCGAGACCAAGTACCGAGCCCTTTGGGCGTAAGCATGCACGTCATGCTTGCCCTGTTGCAGATCGAGGAACTCAGCCCTCGATCTGAAGTCATTCTGCGGGGGCTCAAACGCTTGTCTGAGCTCCTCCTTAAACACCTCGTACGTGCTAAAGCACGTAGGGTCAGTGAGTCGGCGTCCGTACGCCCAACTCCTTGCTCGCCCGCCAAGGCATGCCATGGCGAACGCAACCTTCGACCACGGGTCGAGGATACGTCGAGCCGTAATGGCAGTGTCGACTTCGACAAGCCAACGGAGGAGAGGCTCGCCCTCTCTTCCAACGTAGCTGTTCACGTGAAGCTTCAATGACTCCACGCGCGGTGTGGACGGAGTCGACACCGTAGCGCGAGCAGCGGTCTCGTGCTGCTCCTTCATGATGAAGCCTAGAGCAACACCGTGTTGCTCTGTCGGCGATAGCGTGCGTAGCATCGTTGCTACGGCCGCTTCTCCAATGGCCGTCGACAGTCGTTGGAGCGCCTCCCACTCTGGATCCGCCAGGTGGAGACAGTCTTCGCGTGCAACATGCGTTGCACCCGTGGTTGGGTTACCAGTGGACATACTCGCGTCCACAGGCAGGTCCTCGGCCCCCGTATCGAATTTCATACGATACGTAACTAGTCGGTCGTTGGACGGACTACAAAGTGCTACCAGGTGTAATGAGCTTACTTAGCCCAATAATTTTATCTTACACGTGAGCGCACGTGTATGAGGAAGCGTAAGGTGTATGTAACTTAGATTAAGTATACTTGTATCCACAAGTATAATTAGATCTAAATAAAGGTACAAATAGTAGCTTTTGCGGTAAAATGAGAACTGAATTGAATGTTAACTGTGGCTTTCCTCCTAAAACTGATATCTATAAAGAGAGGTTCTGCCAACGAGTGGTTGGCAGAAAATCTGACCTAATTCTTGAGTATTACTGGCAGAAAGACCCTGCTTTCTGACCAATAGGTCGGCAAATCTAGAAGTGAGGTTGAAACCAAGAGGTTTCTGAAGGGTCGCCCGGATCAGATCTGATGCCACATGGTATAATCATTTCGACACACCGGATCCGATCTTCGGAAGGGTGCAATCATTTCGACACAGGTACAGAGATCATCAGGTACCAGAATGGTGGTACACTCACATTAGTTCCGATGGAGAAGCCAGTGTGGCAAAGGTACGGCTGAGAGCTGCCCACGCTTGAAGTACCGTGGAGGATGGGCAGAGAAAAGGGAGAGAGCATAGGATAGGTAGACTTGGCAATTTACCCAGTAACACGGAGAGAGATTTTCCTTGCAAGACACGCGTCTTCCATTTTCCGGAGCTGGGAAGTATATTGGCCCCCTCTGACGACCAGGGAACGTGAAGTCACGCAGGGAGAAGGCACTAGAGACCCCGGATTGCTTGGCCGGGCTGCACACTCATCTCCACCACTCAAGATCCCGCCAGAAGGAGGGGGACAAGTACGAAAAGGAACAAGGAACATTGGAACACACCCAAGGGACAAGCCCACGTAGATCGCGTATATTCAAGGCGGGTCTACACCCTAACGACTGCTGCGTGAAGCGTTTCCACGGCAGCGTCAACCGAATCCCCCACACCAGCTCAATCCAAGATCAAGCCTGACATCTTCCCGAATCACCCTGGAAGAGTGTAACCGCCCACACCGACGGGTACACAAGGTGAGCAAGAACTTCAGGCCCTTCACGGCAAGCGGAGTACCCCCTCCGTTAGTCGGTAGTCCGGACGCCTCTGTGTGTGAGTACGTAACGCGTCGTAAAATCTTCGCGAAGCCACTACGCCACAATACACTGTAAAGAGTTACCTACTAGTAGTGTTCTGTTCATTTCTACATTTCAAGTGCAATGAGCAAGCCTGCGCTAGACAAGAGTTCTGTCGACTCGCTGCGGTTCAATGGAAAGTCCCTGCACTTCGCTGCGTGGAAGAGCAAGCTGATCATCCACCTCAAGGCGCTGAGTGAAAAACGCGCGCTTGAGGAGCTGCAGCACAAGCGCGAAAAACCGCTGAGTCGGTTTGAAGATTTGCTGGAGAGTTAGCCAGCCATGCCTGCTCGCCCACCAGCTGGGGACAAGGAAGCCACATGGTAGTATGATCTGCACGAGACGCTGCTCAGCACGCAGTCATCGTATATCAAGAAGCTGCTGTATGAAACGCTGCTAAGCGGGTTCAAGGGCATCGCGACCACGAGCCCGTCCACGTGATTTGGCGACTGGTAAAAAAAACAGTACAGCCTCAGCAATGCGGCTGGTGATGTGGGACTCGTCCGCCAGTTCAACGAGATGGCGAATGCTGACTTCAAGAGCGTTGGTCAACTTTTCCAAGATCTCAATAGCGTGCGAAGCCAGGCCAATGTGAATGCTCACGAGGCTTTGCAGACCCACGTGCTGTCGTCCCAGCTAATGCTGGTGCTTGTGCTGGGAGTACTACCAAGGCACATGTGGGGTTCCTCCGTCGAGTTCACCCCGGATGGGTTTACGCTCGAGAAGGTCAGCGACAAGCTCAATGCCATTTTCGGTAACAAGAGCAGGTCCGAGATCTTGGCTCTGGCCAGCGGAAAGGAGGTCAACCATGTCAACGCTGCGCCTGCCACGCCAAATGGATCGGCTTTGGACAAGCGAAAGGCCGTAGACGGGCCGGTGCGCGACATCCACCACACCCTCGGTGTAATGAAGTACCACTACTGTGGGTAAGTGCACAACTGCATGAAGAATATTGGCCCGCACAAGATGGTGGATTGCCCCAAGCCTGCCGAAGACAACGCGGCCGGTGTGCATCGACGCAACATCTGGTCGAGGCTGAGTCGCCAGGCCCGAAAGGAGGCGTACGATCCAACACCCAATATGAAGGGCAACTTCAAGGGAGAGGCCAAGGCCAAGGTGCGCCGCGAGATCCCACTTGCCGAGTGCATGGGCAAAGACGTGTCGGTAGATGCGTGCGATGCGCAAGTGGGCAATCCACCTGCCAGTGATGATGGGTACACGAGCCCTCCCCCAAGCAACATAGTGTTGGCTCTGACACCGGGACGAGGCATGACGCCCTTGAGTGGCTAAGACGAGCCAATGGAGAGCGTCGTCAACGCAGTGAATGCCGACGCCCCTGGCAAGGCTCAAGCCGCCGATAAGCAATCGGATGGCGACGTGGACATGGAAGGTCATCAAGGCGAGGACAGCAAGCAAACGATTGCTGCGACGACTGAGCGTTTCGCCGGTATGATGAACGAGCTCAAGAAAAAGGTGCGAACTCTGTATCCTTTTCTGTTAGATGATGGTTTGTATCTAACCTCAGATTATTGGGTACTTGACTCAGGGTGCGGACACGGCCGTACCAGCGATACAGTGCGGTTTGTGCAGAAGCAGCTGCCATAGACCCCTATGGTCTTCATGGACGCATTTGTGTCCATATGAATAATGCTGATTGGGTGTTCATCTCTCGAGCCCGTCACATTCCGGTAGGACATTCTCCGCATCTTTATCTCTGCACATGTTGTGCAAAAGAACGGAATCTTTCTTGGACCTGACGCTGGCGGGAAAATCAAATATTTCCTGAGTATCATTGACGACAACACGTCGTGGCGCTGGACATATGTCCTGCGCAGTAAGAAAGAAGTATTTGAGAAAGTAAAGGAGCTACATTTGCAGCTGGAACGCGAGGAAAAATTCACAATTCGTCGGATCAGATCCGATGGAGGCACTGAGTTTGTGAACGCGGTATTTAAAAGCTTCTGTAAAGGCAAAGACATTGCCTTCCAGACATCGAACGCATACAGCTCTGAAGAGAACGGAGCTGCAGAGCGAGACCACCAAAGTAAGCTCGGTAGAGTATATTCCGAGGAACCGGCACTTTAAGGCACGAGCAGACAGCTTTTTGTCCCTTCTTATGGCTGCAGGAACGTGGGCAAAGCACACAGATCCCCACACAGGTAGCTTGCTCACGTTAGGAGGTGTCCCATACACCATTTCATACGGTGTCTTGTTTCTTAAACGTGCCATAGGTGTGCGATTCTGCACGTAAGTCATGTACATGAGTGCTTCTGGCCACCACCTGTGCTCCATATTGGCCGGTTTCGTTTGAATGCGTACGTAAGGCAATGCTTTTGGCAGCAAAGAGGCACTACAGAGTATGGAAAAATAGAATCGTGGTTGGAATGTTGTTCAACACGCGTAAATTTCTCATTGGGGGCACAAGTGCTGAGTCTACTCGAGTCGACGAGGAAAGAGTTGCGACGTTCAAAGCGTTGCTGCGCGGGGCTCTGGAAAAGCCAGAAGTTGTAAAAAACATACCCTCTCGCTACTTGTCCCTGCACTTGGTTCGCATCAAAGCGAGATTGCCGTTTACTCACAGTTGGGATTCCCACCGGAAGGTTCCCGTTCCGCTGGAGATTGAGAATGAGATGGGCGTCACTACGAAACCCTTCGGCGGTATTGTGCGACCGTGGTTCACTAAAGACGGCAACTACTTTTGGGAGATCGATTTTGCTGATGGGGACATTGTAAGGGAGCCATACGACATTCAAGAACTGGCGCACGTTTTTGAATTTCACCGCTCGGTCTGGCTATTCGTTTTCTGAACTAGAGCTAGCATTATTTATATCCTACTTTAGCATCAAACACGAAATTTTTTCATGCAACCTTCGCGTATTGGTGTTGCTTAGCAATACGTCATAACAAAGTATTGTGCGCTCTAATGAAGCATTTGTTGATCTTGCTGCTGCCCGCGGTACGGGACACTTACGGCAAATATGTTCGTGCAGCAGCACGCGGCAGAGCACTCGCGGCAAATTTGGTTATGCTGCATCACGCAGCTACCTGGATCTTGCAGCTGCGTGCGGCAGAACACGCGCGACAAACTTGGTCTGTTTAACGCGGCAATACACCCGCGGCAGATTTGGTCGTGCTGCAGCACGAAGCTACCTGGATCTTGCAGCTGCATGCGGCAGAACACGTGCGACAAACTTGGTCTGTTTAACGCGGCAATACACCCGCGGCAGATTTGGTCGTGCTGCAGCACGCAGCTACCTGGATCTTGCAGCTGCATGCGGCAGAACACGCGCGACAAACTTGGTCTGTTTAACGCGGCAATACACCCGCGACAGATTTGGTCGTGCTGCAGCACGCAGTTACCTGGATCTTGCAGCTGCACGCGGCAGAACACTCGCGGCAAACTTTGTCTGCTGCACACGGCAGGACACTCACAGCAGGTTTGGTCGTGCCGCAACACGCAGCTACTTGCACGCGGCAGAACACTCGCGGTAGGATGTATAGTGTCGGGTTTCGTCAATAGTTAAAAACAAAAGACGGCAAATTAGGACGAGAAGCAGAATATTACACGTGAAAAAATAATCACACGCGGAAAACCCACATACCACACGCGAAAAACACGGCACACTGCAAACAAGCGGGCACACGCGGAAAGCAGTACTGCATGCGGAATACCCCGCTCGAGCAAAGCACACGCGATAAATCTAAAATTCACACGCAAAAAGAAGCGCCACCCGTCTGATACTTACTTGCAACCGACGCCGAGGATTTAAAAGTGAAGATGAGTGGTCTTCGACTTGCGGCAGCATGGAGGTGACATAGATATTATGCTCAAGTCTCAGGAGACGAGTCTTCCATCACCAGGCGGGAGCCCGAGCAAGGGTACCACAGAATAACATGCATATTGGAAGGCTGAGCAAGGGTACCACATATTAACATGTATGTATCGCCTTGTATTCACTATGATCGTTCAGTCTCGGCCTTGTGCTGCACAGCTGCACAAGTTGTGTATGACTAACTCATCCCGAACGAACTGGTCCACGCTCAAAACGTACTTCTACACGAGCGTCGTGCGGTTCGCCTTCAGCGACGAGTACCCGAAGTGCTCGTAGTCCGAGGACGCGTTCCACAACGTGGTGTTGCTCGGCGGCTTGAACACGCCTTCAACCTAGCCATCACCGCCCGTCAGAATGTGGTGGGCGCCTGCGGGTTGTCGTATATTACCGCCTTGGAGTTGGCGAACTATGGTAGTGTTTGTGCCCCGCCAGCACCACGCCCACCTCGCACTTGAGGAATAGCTCCGCAAAAGCGGCCTAGATGTTCGCGGTCTGCTCTTTGGGTACGTCATTCTCCAAGTTCAGGACGCTGTATATGGGGAGATGCATCCCAGCGAAGATCCACGGCCACCTGGCTCGCTACGCATGCGCCTTCTTGAGGTCCGCCTAGAGCCAGCTCAACTGGTCGCCGCAGTTGTCGTTCTCGTTGGTCAACGTGAGGACGTTGGTCGGTGCGCTCATGAAATTTGTCTATGACAACAGTGGCGTGAAGCGAAGCGGCCCATGGCCGAACGAGTGCAAGATATTGAGAGTGTCGCCACTGGCATCTTGAATTGTGCATTGCAGGCCGTATAGTTCCCCAGCATGTCCTTGGCTTGAGAAACTTGGCAGACAGGCGAGTGACACTCGGCCTCGCGATTGTCAACGAGCACCACGTACGGGACGCTCATGACGGGACCTAGCGAATTCATCTACGTGTTGTACACTCCCTCGTTGAAGAACCTGGGCACCTGTGTAGCCACTAGGTAGTCGTCGTCGGCTTAGAAGATGTTGCCATGAAGTTGATGTCATCCGATCCCCATCTCGCTATCTCTGAGGACTGCGAATCCCCGAGGCTCTAAAGGGTGTATTAGAGATATAGAGCCACCTGATATTATCTTGACATGGTAGTGTTAGCGTACTCCTTGGGTTTGAAATCTTATAAACATTTATATCGAATGGATTCGTTATAAGGTGACTCTCTGACACTTCACGTTCTGTACGTTAGTTGAGGGCGAATCGACAACTGTGTTCGATTGACAAGTGCTGTCATGCCTCCGCACACCACTGGATGGGTATTTCCCAAACAAGGGGCCCTCTTGACGGCCGATTCCCGAGACAGGGACCGGCTGCAGGGGGGGGCTCTATGTGGGTCACACCACGGTTAGCCACTCGTTGTCAGCTAGTAGCATACACTGCCCGCTGTGTCGGGCGAGGTGCTAATGCTGACCGCGGGCTGGACGCGGACAAGCTCCACACGAATGAGTTGCTAGTGGGCGACCTCGAGCTGGACGGCTACAAGTAGCGCGCGCACCAGGAGCCGCACTCAAGCTGGACGCTAACCTCAAGCTGGAGCTGGTCAACGGCAAGCTGCGCGCACACCAAACGCTGAATTTTACTAGGAGCGGGACGACGGCAAGCTGCGCGCGTACCAAGAGCTACAGAAGCTGCACCCTTCCCTGAAGCTGGTCGCCGATCAGGAGCTGGACGCTGACTGTTACTAGGAGTTGAATACGGCAGGCTACGCACGCACCTAGAGCTGGACGAGCAGTGTGCGGATCAGGAGCCTGACGAGCTGCAGGTCGGCGAGATATACGTGGGTGAATTGTACTTGGAGGATCTGCATGCGGACAAGTAGTTTGCGGATGCGGAGTATGCGAGCAAGCAGAAGCTGCGCGAGGACAAGTAAAACCGCACGCTGAAGAGCCGGTACACACGGACAAGCAGGAGCTACATGCGGGCGGTCTGACACACAACGTGACACGGACAAGCTGTACATGGAAACGTTTGACACCGATGAGGTGGTGAAGGTAGAGGTATGTTCGAAAAATATAATTATCACCCATAGATGGAGTCGTTAGTTACTCCATGGACCCGCTTGGCAACTAAGACAATTAGCTTCACTTAAAAAGGCTCAGCTCGACAGAGAACACTTGCGAAGATGACTCTCTTGTTCCTCGACCAAATCCACATCACGACGGAACTCGAGGAAGGGCAAGTTTTTGCCTCGATGAGGTAGCAACCAACTTCATGAAAGACTACAACTTCAACATCGACAAGCGTGCTATAAACGACTGAATGGTGGGGGAAAGTCGGCAGTGTATCAATGCAGTGGTTTCGCGCGGTGTTCATGGCAAGCTGTCGTTTATAGAAGGGCAATTTCATCAGACAAGTTCGAATATGACGTGACGCCCTTGCACAATGTACACTCAGATTCGTGCAGATCGTTTGAAAAAGCTTTTCATCGGCAACTTCAATTTCTTCAAACTTTCATAAGTGCGTTTGCAGCAAATATAAAACCAGTAGACGGCACGTACAAGGTCAGGAGCTAGAGCGAGACATCTGAATTTACAAGAGCTGAAAAGGGTATTGTACAGAGCAAAAGACGCTGTTCGCGACGCTCAGAATGTGGAGTGGGGCAAGGTGTTCGCACCTATTACTTCTCTGTTGGAGGTGTTTGTGGGGCGAAATCCAGGAACGAGCGTCGCAATGGATTTTGACACAGAGGATCGGCGCTTTCGCGATTTCATTGCTATGGGATCGGCAATTGCAGCTCTACCCTCATGTCTACCGATCCTGGGATTTTATGGTACCCATTCGAAGGATGTGAAGTATTGAAATGTCATATTGACTCTACTAGGACGCGATGGAAATGGAAAACAATATTACACTGGCGTTATCGGTAGTTCACACAGAAGATGACGACAACATTATGTGAGTTTTCGAGAATTGGGTCGCAGCTGAACTGAGATTCGAGGGTGTCCTTCTTTTATGTGATCGTGGACATATTCGCGGGGCGTCTGATACGCTCGCTGTTATGGGAATCCTACTCAACTTAAAGTTCTGCAGAATTCATATCATCAGAAATGCCCACGCCCACTGCAAGTTTAGAGGCAAGGAGATCGAAAATCTTATTCTTAATGTGCAAGGAGCTGATACCGAAGACGCGTACTCTGACGCTTTGGATGTGATTGAGAAAAAGTTTGGCAAAGATACTAGATATTATATCGATGGCGTCCCGCCTGTGCACTGGTGTGTATGGACAAATCTATCTTCTTACATATTCAACGATTCAGGTGGGCATGTTGCTGCACCATTGGTTGGCTAGCGATCTCCAAATTTTGTGGAGGATAATACCGTCATGCTGACGAGTGGATTACGCGATTTGACACCATTCGGAATGTTGCAGGCAGGAATGTTGGCTATGATGACATCTGCTACAGCTCGTAGAAAGTTGGCAGAAGCTTGGAATGGACTGGACCAAACATACACGATACCAGGAGCAAAGCCCCAGAAGAAGAGAAAAAAAGAGGCAGGGTCGTATTGGATACATGCGAGTTCCGACACAATTTTTTTGTGAGTCGAAGCGAATTTGGTTCTCAGCGTGAAGTAGACTTTACATTTTGAAATGTTCCTGCCCAACTTTCGATCAATTTCGAATTCCGTGCATGCATTGTATTGCGGTACTGCGAAGTATAGGTAAGAGTGAATAGGAAAGACCAGCGTTCCTACCAGGATACACTGTTTATGCGTACTAACTTGCTTTTGCAAATACCTCCGTTGTCATTGTCCCGGGCAATCAAATTTCGAAGTACTACAGCATCCAACGCCTCTGTTCTACCGACATGCTGGCCAGCCAAGGATTAGAAGGATTCGTAGTTCGGACGAAGGTGCTGGGGGAATACATACAAATATCGGGGCTGTAGTTAAAAGTCGGGCGATAATATCGGGACTTGCGCCAACTACGCAAATGCTGTTCAACATGCAAACGATCGGTTTGGACGAGTAGTGACCCCTCGTCCCGTTGAAGCACGGCGTCGATCGTCTTTACAACAATAAACTTGAGTAGCCGACATAGCCAGGAATACAGGTAGCCACGACATCGCATTCTTACTTTCTTAGATATAAGCCATGCCAAGCAATACATGTATAATCCACTAGTTCAACTCCTCCGCGCACAGCTCCACCAAGTACAGCTCATCGGTGTCCAGCTTCTCCACCTCCAGGTCAGCTTCCAGCTTCTGGTCCGCGCGCTGCTCCTCGACGTCCAGCTCCTGATCGGCGGCAACCTTCAGAGCAGCGTGCAGCTCCTGCAGTTTTTGGTGTGTGCGCAGCTTGCCGTTTTCCAGCTCCAGCTAGGGTGTCAGCGTCCAGCTCCTAGATTTGCGGCCAACTTTAACGCAGCTCCTGGTGCGCGCGCTGCTCGTCGCCGTTCAGCAGCTTGCCGTTGCCCTACTCCTGGTAAAGGTCAGCGACCAGCTCCTGGACTTGCGGCCAACGTTAGCGCGCGCGCGGTGGTGAAGACTTCAATGCTAGAGCCGGACCCAAGCAGCAGCTCAGGGTATGACCCAGCAAGCTACGGACGTAGCTGGCTTAGTCGCAGAGTGTCTCCTGCTGTCGCATCCGCCTCATACATGAGCTCGGCCACGATGCACGTGTCCAGCAGCACATCATCGTACCTCAAGGCTACTTTTCTTTATCCTTGATAATTGTCTCATGCGCCAGCGCCATGCTCTTTTGGCGCAGGTACCCGATGGTGAGACCCTTCCAGACGCCAAACTGCCTAAAATCCTTCGGAAAGATGAGCCTGACGGTACCCTCGTTCCCTTCGTTGTTAGCCATGATTACTTGTTGCCGCTACTTGAAATGTTAAGGTAGTTTTGGTCCCAGTAAACTTTATTCACCGTTACCCCTCTATTGTAACGGGCCTAGTGAGTACCCGTCACTAGCTTACACGTAGCGGTAAGGAAGCGTCCAGTTCTCAGTAATACTGAGACCAAGTATTAAGTCCGAAGAAAAATCAACTCTGTTTTATTATTGGGACCAGGGCGGGGGCCCGTGGTCTAATGTGAACCACTCAAATGCAGGTCAGCAGCTGATTGGCTGGAATGGGGTCTGGCTCCCCCACTTTCAGCCAATCAGATGATGACATGTCAGCACACGCTAGCCGTGTGCTGCTGTGCCTACTTATGTAATATCTGTAAGAGATCTACCTACTTATGTAAATGGAGGGCCCATTACGTCACCCTCCTCTCAAAGTTGCGCTTACGCAACGTAAGCGCAAATAACACTGGGAAAACAACTGAAGACAACCGTGGGACGACGGACACGGTAGTCGGGCGACGGACGCAGCTCGGACGACGGACACGGCGCTCGGCAACGAGCGCGAGCATGGAGAGTAGCACCTCGACAAGTGTGGAGATCCGAGATAGCGATCACCGCAGCACGACTCTTCGAAGCGACCCTTCGAAGTAACTGCTGGCGTGAGGACAGGGCCGTCGACTCGACTCGACGCGCCAACAGGACCAGCTTGGACATCTTCATCGCCGGTGACTGACGGCGGCGTGGTGCAGTGCGCAAGAACGCACTCTTCCATCCTGGTGCACGTGGGTTCAATCCCCACGTGGGACACACGCTTCATTCACGATGCGTGAGCGTCCAGAGTTTTTTCCACGCGCGCATCGACATCATCAAGCGCCGGACACTCGGCCACCGAGACGCAGACCCCTCACAGGACACGTCGTGGACACTCCACGTGAAGACGTACTCAGGCGGCTGAGTACACACTGGACCGAAGCTTGGTTCCACACTGAAGTCGCCATCGAGGGGACTCGAAGTCAAGCCAGCTCAGTGGTCAAGCACTGAGTCGTCAAGCCGAAGGTCACCGGATCGAGTCCGGGGGTCGTCATCAGTTGTTGGTCTTAATCATCGCGGCGAACCTCGCCGCGAGCTTGCGTCGAGGGTTCCCGTTCACTGTCGCTGTCTTTCGCGATCTCATCCTCGTACTCGCGAACAACGTCCGGGACGTCCCGGAGAAGAGTCGAGCGTGGCTCCCACGTATCGTCGTCTGGTGGAAAGCCAAGCCAGCGTACACGGTAACGCCGCGCGGCAGGAATCCCGCGCGTGGACTTACCACTCGTACGGATACGGGTACGAGACGTAGCACGAGGAGGGTCCTCGTGTGCCACGATGTGATCCACGATCCAACGTGTATCGCCTGCCGAGTCAACAATCGGCGGGGGAGGTTCGCGTCGGTAGCTCGTACGCTTGGGTGACCCAAGACGACTTGAAGATCGATGCGAATCGTGCAGTGGGCGCTCAGACGGAGGCTGAGGCGGCGACGACTCAGGTTGCGCAGGCTCGGCCGGAGCCTGAGGTGACGCGGACTGCGCGTCGTGGGGGTTGTTCGCTCTGCGCTCCGGTGCCGGAGAGGACGCTGTCGACGGGATAGTTGCAGGATGGTACTTCTTGAGTCGCCCGACGTAGAACGTCGGGTGCAGCCGTAATGACGTAGGAATATCCAACGTGTAGGCTTCTCCATTTACCTTCATGACTTTGAAAGGTCCAATGAATCGAGGCGCGAGTTTGCTCGCGCCAAGATTAGTCACGGCTGATGACCGAATGCCGTCCGTTGACAGGAGCACTTGATCTCCTGTCGCAAACGTAGCCATGTTCTTGCGCCCACGCTTGTCAGCATTCTCTTTCTGCTTGTCCACTGCGTCCTGCAGTGCGTCGCGCACAAAACGGGCAATTGATTGCCGTTGCATGACGAACTCCGAAACGGCGGCGTTGTCGACAGGACGCGCCGGAGTCTTCGGCGCGTAGTTGGCAGTAACTGGAACCCCAGCGTTGCCTGGGTTGATCAATGTGCGGGCAGTCCATGTCGCAAGGGGAGACGCCGCAATGTCCGGCGTCGCGAGGGCCTTCTTCGTCTTGGAGCGGGTGACCGCATTCAGCGTCACGTCCTCGTGAGCTGCACTCGTCATGTCATTCACATCATCTTCACCCCCACCCAGAGTGGAGCCACGAGGCGCCGTGGGGTGGCCCACGGCGATGAGAGCCGGCACGCGCGGGTGACGCGCGTTGTTGGCGAAGAAGGGGGTCAAGCCGGTTGACGCGTGCTCAGCGTTGTTGAGTGCAAACTCAGCAAGGGGCAGGAAGGAGCTCCAACTCGCGAACGACGTCGCGTAGCTCCGAAGCACGTCTTCGAGGACCCGGTTGACTCGCTCCGTCTGGCCATCCGTCTCCGGATGTGCTGCCGTCGACATCGACAGCTTCGTACCCAGAAGCTGGAAGAGGCTGGACCAGAATGCGGACGTGAACCGCGGGTCACGGTCAGAGACAATCGACTCTGGCAGGCCGTGATGACGGAAGACGCAGTCGATGAAGTGCGCCGCGGTCTCGGCCGCGGTGACCGTGTCGCTCACGGGGATGAGATGCACCATCTTCGTGAACCGATCTACGAAGACCAAGACGCCGGTTCGACCTTCGGCGTCGGGTGGGAGACCGAAGATGAAGTCCATGGAGACTGAGCGCCAGGCCTCAGTCGCGATCGGCAATGGTCGCAGGGGAGCCTGCGACGACTTCGATGGCTTCACCCGCTGGCAGGTCTCGCAAGTGCGCACCCACTTGCGCACCCACTTGTACATGTGGGGCCAGAAGAAGTCGCGCGAAACAGCCGCGAATGTCTTCTCGCGGCCCAGATGCGCGCCCATGGGGCTGTCGTGGAACTCGTGGATGATCCGAGCTCGCAAGTCGTCGTCGTTGGGCACGACGACTCGAGGAGCATCGAACTTGTCGATGTTGTAGCACAACAGATCACCGTCAAGGTGGTAGCGGTCGATCTGGTTGCGCGTGTTGCGCGACAGAGCCCCCAGTGTCTCGTCACTGGGGGCGCGGAGGTACGCCACAATGCCGGCGTAGACCGCGTCGTCTGCGTACGCCGCGACGATCTCGTCGCGCAGATCCAGCTCCGGGGACACGTTCGTCAGGTTGATGCCTGACGCGATGCACACAGCACAATGGTCGTCGTCTTCATCTTCGTCGTCAATCACTTGACGACCCAGCACAGTCCGAGGATCGTAATCAGGTCGCCGAGACAGTGCATCGGCGAGGATGTTGTTCTTGCCCGGCTTATAGTGGACGACGAAGTTGTATTCGGCGAAGAACGACAACCAGCGAGCCATGCGCTGGGAGAGGTGTGGCGACTTCATCGCTGTCCGCAGCGATGCATGATCCGTGTACACAGCGAATGTCTGCTCGCCTAGCAGATACACTCTGAACTTGATCAGAGCGTAGCGCATCGCAAGGAGCTCCTTGTCGTGGACGGGGTAATTGCGCTCCGCCGGCTTCATCTGTCGTGACTGATAGCTCACGACTCGCTCGCGACCTTCGTCGTCGAACTGCATGAGCGCACACCCGATAGCGAAGTCGCTAGCGTCACACACAACATGGAAGGGCTTCGAGTTATCTGGAAGCATCAAGATTGGCGCTGACGCCAAGCTCTTCTTCACCGAGTCGAACGCGGCTTGGTGCTCAGGACGCCACAACCACGTGGCGTCTTTCTTCAGCAAAGACGAGAGAGGCTGGATCAATCCAGCGTAGTCCTTCGTGTACTTGTGCAAGTAGTTCGCTAGACCCAGCCACTGACGAAGCTCAGTGGGGCTTGTAGGCGTAGGCCATGAACAAATAGACGAAATCTTCTCTGGGTCAGCGCGTACACCATTCTTGCTCACGTAACAGCCAAGCACCGGAATCTCCGGCGCGCAAAAGACGCACTTCTTGAGGTTTGCGTAGAGCTTGTTCTCTCTCATCACTTTAAAGACTTGCCTCAAGTGCCGCACATGGACTTCGACCGCGCTGAGATCTCCTTCAGCGCGACTGTGGACGAAGATGTCGTCAAAGTAGCTCGGTGCAAAGTCACGGAGCGGGCGAAGCACATGGGACACCATGCGATTGAACGTCGCAGGTGCATTCTTCAGACCTTGGGGCATGACAAGCCACTCCCAGAGCATGCCGCTGGGAGTACTGACTGCCGTGAGAGGGATGTCGCTCTCTCGCATCAGGATCTGGTAGAAGCCATCGGTCAGGTCGATGGCGCTGTAGATGACACTGCCCGACATGGAGTCCAGTACCATGTCCTTGCGGGGGATCGGCGTCTGCGCCGGGATGGTAGCGTCGTTCAGCTTGTTGAAGGCGTGGACGATGCGCCATCTGCCGGTGGCCTTCTTCACACAGAAGGTCGGACTCGAATGCGGCGAGATACTCTCGCGGACGTGGCCGGCTTGCCGGCGACCCTCGAAGAAGTCGTCAATGGCCTTGACCTGGTCGCGCGGCAGTGGCCACTGCCGTGTCACACAGTACTTCGAGCCAGGCGCGAGGTCAATCTCGTGGCGCACGCCACGATCTGCTGGCAGCTCCGCTGGGATCTTGTCGGGGAAGACGTCGGCGAACTCGCGAGCCGTCTCGTCGATCGGGTTGCCCGACGCCTTCAACGACTCCCAGGACTGCGCAGCGAAGCGCTCTTCGCGCGCTGACTTCGGCTCAGCGCTCTTCGGTCGTGACGACATGTCGTCCGCGCCTACAGAATTGATCGTATGGGACACCGAGTCACCATCGGTGATCAAGCACACTTGCTCGATGTCTCCGGCCTTGAGGTCTCGGAGGAACTTCTTCCAGGAGAGGCCTGGGAGACTCGTGATGGACTTGGCGTCGCGAGGCGGACTCGCGACCTCGATGACACGAGTGCGGTTCGGGGCTCCGTCCACATACTCGACCGTGCAGACCGACTCAGTCGGGGCTGAGGGTGGGTCCACCGCACGGCGAGGCTTCAATCGCCTCTGCGATCGACGGGACGTCTTCGTGCGTCTCGAGCCCCTGCTCGAGACTGAGGTGTCGCTCTCGCTGGACGAGGCTTCACCCTCCTCTAGGCGCGAGAGCTCGTTCTCGACCGCGCCGTTCACGCGCGGTGGCAGCTCCTGCTCGCCCGCGGCATCGTCTTGCGGGAGCCCCTGCTCAACCGCCTCATCAACATGCGGGAGCCCCTGCTCGACCGCCTCATCAGCATGCGGGAGCCGCTGCTCGACCGCCTCATTGGCATGCGGGAACCACTGCTCGACCGCCTCGTTGGGAGACGGGAACCCCTGCTCGACCGCCTCATTGGTGGACGGGAACCTCTGCTCGACCGCCTTGTTGGAAGGCGGGAACCACTGCTCGACCGCTTCCTTCGCATACGGGAGCCGCTGCTCGACCGTCTCATTCTTCATCCGCGGGAGCCACGGATGCTCAACCGCTCGCCTCTCGCCCGCGCGCCCACGCGCGGGTTCTTCATCTTCATCACCAGTCAGCAGCACTGCGCATGTCGTGCAGAGAGGGCCATCGCTCGCTCTGCGCACAACTTGCGTCGTGGACGCCCCGTCCACGACTGTGACATGGGGCCAATCTCTTGGCGCGACCAAGAGATGCGTGAAGACTTCGGTCACGTCGAAGTCTTGGTGCCGCTTGACCGACCGAGCCAACCAGTCGATCTGGGGCTGGTAACGGACCAACCATGGGATACCCAAGATGCAATCAAACGCGTAGTTCATCTCGAAGACAATGAAGTTGTCGTTGCTGTGGAAACCGTCAAACGTGAACGGCAACGACACCTCTCGCCGTGTCACACGGCGAGGCTTCCCATCCGCAAGCTTGACAACCACATCCCCAGGAAGGTCGCGCACGGGAATGCCCGCGGGGAGTATCGACAGGCACGAAGCTCGGAAGAAGTTGTTCGTCGCGCCTGAATCCAGGAGCGCGCGGAGAGGTCGCCGGGCGCCGGCGACAAGAAGACTGACAATGATCAGTCTCGAGTCGCCACTGGCAGTGGTGGCATTAAAGTGTGCATGAAGCACAGGGGGCTAGAAGGTCGGGTTGCCACCGGGGGACCCGGACCTCCATTCCAACCAGTAGGGCGCCCCGCCCCTACTGGTCCCGGCCGTTTTTTGGTTGTGCGGCCGGGGTCTTCTCGTCGGACGCAACATGCTCCATGCGCGCAATGACCGGAGCCGGCGCGCGGCACACGGCCGCGCGATGCCCAGCCTTCCGGCATCGGAAGCAGGTCATTGGGCGTGCATCACGACCACCTCGTCCTCGCCCCGAGGACGACCACTGCTGGCGCTGCGACGCCTCGATGGCGTCGATCTCCATGGGCTCGGGCCCCGACGAGGGAACTTCCGCAGGCATCGGCCTCGCGTACGACGACGCCACCACGTAGTCCTCGCGTAGCGCGAGGGCGAAAGCTTCTTCCAGAGTGGCGGGCTCAGCTCGCGTGAGACAGTACCTCGTCATGCCTTCGCGCATGCCGAACACAAAGACGTGGACTTGAGACGCCATGTCGATCGGCTTCGTGACGATACACGAAGCGAGGTGGCGCGTCTTCTGGACGTAGTCGCGCATGGACATCTTGCCTTGTTTGAGGGCGAAGAATGTCGCGCGCACGCGCGACTCATCTTGAGGCGGCTCGAAGGCGAGACGTAGGTCACTCTGGATCGCCTCCAGAGTCGGGAACGCGAGTTGGTCGACAACAAGCTTGCCGAGGGCCCATTCCTTGGCCTTGCCGGAAAGACGGGACAGCAAGAAGTTCACCTTCGCTGACGGCGTCTCGATCAACCTCGAGGCGATCGCGATGTCAATCTCCCTGAACCAGCGGTTCAGGGGGAGACGGTCTGGGCCAGTCCCAGAGAATGAAGACGTCTCCATCTTCACAGCGTTGTTCTTGGACGCGTGCGAGGGAGTTGACACTCGCCGCTTTGCTTCGGCGAGCTCGCGATCCATGAACTCTTGGATGGCTAGGCGCTGTTGGTCGGGCGTCGCTGAGCTCAGCAGCGACGTGACGACAACTTCTCCGGACACCGCCGCGAGGCGGTGGAGTGCCTGCCACTCGATGGACGTCAGATGGGGGAAGGCCGCGTGCTCCAGCGTCATGGCTGGAGGTCCGGCGGGCTGGTCTTCACTCATCTCGAACTTGGTCATGGGAAGGACTACAAAGTGCTACCAGGTGTAACGGGCCTAGTGAGTACCCGTCACTAGCTTACACGTAGCGGTGAGGAAGCGTCCAGTTCTCAGTAATACTGAGACCAAGTATTAAGTCCGAAGTAAAATCAACTCTGTTTTATTATTGGGACCAGGGCGGGGGCCCGTGGTCTAATGTGAACCACTCAAATGCAGGTCAGCAGCTGATTGGCTGGAATGGGGTCTGGCTCCCCCACTTTCAGCCAATCAGATGATGACATGTCAGCACACGCTAGCCGTGTGCTGCTGTGCCTACTTATGTAATATCTGTAAGAGATCTACCTACTTATGTAAATGGAGGGCCCATTACATCTATCGACTGCTACTAGTTCAGTCCGAAGCAAAAGAGGGGATAAGGAGCTTGTCCTCGCTTTCTATCCGCTTGCTTCGTTTCCTCATCCCAGAGGAAATTGTCTCGGTCAGAGAGGAGGCGAGATCCAATGGTCTCTCCAACAACGTTAGTAGTACAGTTTCATGCCAATTATGACCAACTGGACCACCTTGCTCCATTAAAGCACTTAGGGTGTTTAACCCCTTGAACGCGAGAGCCTGAATTATACACATTAAGTCATTTTTCTTAACCTGTATTATACAGGATAATGAAAATTGTCTTGTTAGTTGTATACATGTATACAAATTGCAAGTCAACTAGGGATTGGGGTGCCGAAATTGTCTCAACAAATCTTCCAGCAGTGTGGAATAGACGTGGTACGAGAACGGCGCCTAGATATTTTATTTGAGAGGCCGGCTGTGGCGTAGGTCGCACACATAAAGTATTAGAGAGCGCACTGACGCCACACATTTCCCCCTCATTCCAGAATTCGCGGGGTCTCGAGAAAGTGGCGCTCGCGCTGAAGAAACGAGGCTGGAAGCCACGGCGCTCGACGGACCGGTCGAACGACCAGACGAACTCATGCCCGAGTACCACCACGAAGCACGGACGACTACCTCGTTGGAACGGAATTATAGGTGGCATGCGTTGGAGATCGGCTCAGGTGAGAAAACAAGTGCAATTACGTTTTTGAATGGTTCTAACTAGTATAATTCTTCTACGACTGTAGCGAGCGAAGGTATCGCGGCACGGAGCGGCGCTTGAATGCTGCGGTTGTCGCTCAAGATTGCGTCGTGGGAGTTGGTATGTATCCAATTCTATCGTGTGTAAGACAAGATAGTAGTTTGACTTATCGTGTATATTGATCGTATCGTGTCAGGAGCGTCAATTGAGCCTGTCGTGTTATTAGCGGTGCAGCCCCTGAGCGAGAAGTCGACTCAGCTAATAGCGGGATGTCGAAGCAGCCTTCGAGCGCGAGGCTATGACCGGGACGGTAACGCAGTTAATGCGCTCAAATTCGTACTTCGCCGTTGGGGATGTTTTCACTACCTGTATTATATATGCTAACGGATCAAGCTATCTTGTATAATAATTGATTGTCTTTGTGTATATGCGTGCGCAGATAGCTATCACAAGATGAACCCAGCGCTTCGGATGCTCACATCGATCTGCTTAGCCCTACGCTATCGAGCCCATGTCCAAGTCGACCGAGACGCCACATCGCAGCTACTCTTCCAAGTCAGGGGCTGCCCTTAGTACGTGTGCCGTCATGACATCGCAGTTAACAGGCACAAAGGGCAGCCCCTGACATGAAAGAGTAGGTTCGACCGCAAGGACAGTCTCGCCTTCGTCACAATCCGGCCTCCCATAACGCCGCAGTTACTCTCCGTCAGTCGCTTCTTGATTATCATATACAGCGTAATATATTATTGTGCGGCTCAGTTCTCCTTGTGTGGTGCAAAAACAACAATTGCCATCAATTATCCGTCACAGTTTGTTTGACATGAAAAGAATGACATACATGCAGAAGTCGCGTGACCAAGAATAATGAAGGACTACTAGATTTTCATGGGCGTGATTGATGTCCACGATTTTGCTTAAGTATTTGTAACCTGTATCGACACCGCAATTCTAAACTAATACTGTATCATTCACGGTATGCGCAGATACCCTCTGCATTTGGCTCTCAAATACAGAACACATATCATAAGAGCTCGTCTCGCTAAGACGACGGAAGTGATGACGCCGGGCACCAGTAAAAAAGACGGCGCAGCGAGGAGACAACGAGCTAAGCACATGGTTTAGAGACTCAAAATGACTTACCTTAAGTATTGCGAATTAGCCTGCGCAGCCGGTGTAGTTGAAGTCTGTACTCTGACAAAATTATGTACTTCTTTGCCGTACCTCTGCACAAGACGATGCGGTCTATGTACCCCCAATATACAGCTTTATTTTTTATACCGTCTGACGTGATCATCCAAACTTGGAGCATACACGATAACCATTTTTCACCATCTTAGGGTTGCCCTAAGGCTATCCCTATACAGGATATAAAATTGTACTAATCTTATTATACTAACCCTTCCCCGGAGATACAAGTTAAACCCAATAGGGTTGGGCGAGCTGGCCGCGCTGGAAACCCCTCGCGTTCAAGGGGTTAACCCAGGATGTGGACATAATAATCTAATTTTAATAGGATTGGTAGTATGTTTTATGGAATAACTTATTATTGGGTGGGTGTGTTCCAGTTTAATACAAAATTCTCTGGATATTTATATTCAGAGTCTTAAGCGGGTTCCAGACCCCTCGTGAATCCTGTATAAACACATTTTTGGATACTTTTGTAATTTCATGATAGTTAGATCTCATTAAGATCCGTACGAAAACGGACCTAATACTTAATAATTGCTGAAACCCTATGTCATATTGGGTGAATGTTGACCCATCTGAAGAAAGACATTCGCGCAACACGACGATGGAATGACAATAGAGTAAAAATCAAACGACTTTGGAGTAACAATGGAGTAAAAATCACACGATTGTTGATGTCTGCTTCTCCGTCAACAATGTGAGCAGCTTCCTATTTACCACAAACTAGTGTTTGTTTTGGCCGCATATTAATCTAGGTTTGGTGACCAAAACTCAGTTTAAACTAGTCGAAACTACGGACAAAACTCACCGGGTTTCAGGGGTCTTCATGCAGGATTCATGCAGGACTACCGACGTATCCTAATTACATAGACCGTCATACAGATAGCTTTGGGAGTAGACTAGGAATTGGGAGATGTGTCCTAGACGCCGCGAGTGATTATAAAAGCTGCATAATGGTGCATGTTAAGTTAAAGCTTAATTCGAATTGTCTCCGTTCACAACTCGGTACCTCGATACTCGTACGAGTAGTCCAGGTAGTGATTCATCTGCTGCACGCAGTTCTCACTGTTTGACCGCGCATAGACCCCTTATCGACTCACTTGCTCGTTTCGATGGTCATCGTCATCTGCGTCGGCGTTGTTACATGACAGCAGAGCGTCTTCATCCTCGTCGTTACCGTTGCGTTAGTTGCATTCTGCCTGGTTGCAGATCCCGGTCGCTTCTTCATCATCTTCCTTGTCGACTTCAATTTCAATCACCAACTCCGACGGGTCCGAGATCACCTTACGTGATGGCTTCACGCTGCGTTAATTTCAATACAAGTCTAAGACGACCTGCAGGATGGAGCATCGCTGCTCTATTGTAAATGTAATGACGCATTATCATACTTTATCGCCAGCAACCTCGCCGCAACTTGATCACCTTCCGTCTATTAGAGCTAATTCCACACGATTCGTCGCCAGCAACGACAAGCGCTGATACGGAACAAGAGCTGACGTTGAAGTTGAGGATGCGCGCAATGTCGAGCTTCGTACTTAGTAGGGGTTTCAAATTACAAAAGGAGCCGCATGGCGAGTTTTGTCAACAAAACTGGAGATATGACCGGAAAACTCGAGTTTAATCTAGTATAATACTCCCAGCTCGAGATAATACGGCTCAAACTATACACACACTATCACAAACATTCGGCGATCGCTGACTTCAGGGGTGACCCAATCGGGCAGCGCCTCGGCACTTTCAATTAGCAAAACCTCTGCATCCATGTCAGCCACGCGTGTTACGAGACCAGGGAACGGCTTGGCGGTGTCGAAGGTCAACTTGGCGACGACCCACTCTTCCTGGGTGGCATCTGTGAAGATGGCGTGTCTATTTTCGCCAACTCACAGCTCGTGGAAGTTCACGTTGATATGTGTCCAGTCCCTATATGGGACTACCAATCTTCTATGGGATCAGTAGTTCACGGCATATCCAACCGTAGAGGGGGTTCGCACCTGCTAAACTTTCTCCACTTCAATCCAATTCGTTCTCCGAGGGAAGCAAGTGCCTATTCGGTTGATCCTATCTACTCGTACACAGTCTCTCGCTCCAATCTGCCTACAACTGAACAGCATCGCCGACGCTGGCTCTGCTTGATGGCTGCCGACTCGAGGTTAATCTAGTCCATCGCGTGGTTCTGTGAAGAATTCGACTTCTGCAGCACATCCATGACCATCTCGGACCTGGCCGAGGAGTTCGACAAGTCCTTAAAGAACATCACGTAAGGCATAACCTTCGGGATCATGCTACGCATGATGAACGTGCCGGCAGGTTGCAAATGCGGAATGAACGTTATTGAGACGAAGCGGGTGAACGCTTTTACCGTCCAGGATGTATAGCGCGCCCAGGGGTTGGATTACTGGTATTCCAGAATGGACCAGCCCCGGGTAACTCGAAACACACAGTAGAATGACTCGAGTCGGCGTGTGACCTTGTGCAATCCCTATAGGTGTCGATTAATTCGGCGGACCGTCTTTCAACCGGAAATGTAACAATCAATTAGATACAGAAATACAGAGAACTTCTAGGTTCCTCTCAACTGGGAGATCCCGAATGGAGGCAAGCTTACGAGCAAAGACCTTTCTCCAAATAACCAATCTCAAAATAACCAATAACAATACAGAGTTTGTACATACAATATGCAGCCTGTCAACTTCAGGTTACAACCCGGATACAGGGAAATCCGGGTTGCCCAACGCGCACCACCCTCGACTGAACGAGGGAAACCACAAATATAATCCTAACACAAGCAATCGGGCTTGAGTCCCGGGGGGTGATTGCTACTACCTCCCCGAGACTGCAAATGGAATATGGAATGCAAGGGTCCTCTTTCGAGTGTCCACAGGCAATTTAAAGACATGAAATGGGTAGACCAACCTGATGGCAGCCTTTTTGGGTACCCAATTTGATTTGAAGCGTGTAGGTGAGAGTTCCTTGTGCTGTTGCATCGACCTTGGACGTCCGTTGGTGTACGCGGCTCCCGGACCTTCCTTTGGATTCTCCTTTGGGTAGCAGATAAATGGCGTCGTCGTCCTCGGCGAATATACGCCCCAGGGTCAATGGCAAATAGACATGAAGTCCACTTGGGCTCTGGGACGCAAAACAAACTCTGATTATCTCTTATCTCTCTCTCTCTCTTGGCTATCATTTCTTTCTTTCTTTCTTGGTATCTGGGTTTTCGGCGGTCTCCTCTGCTCGAATCGCATGCACTCCTCCCGGATGACTGGGTTTCAGTATACTTGGAGTCACGTTGAACTCGTGGAGGGCCGCTCACTCATCATGCACTGGCGACGGTCTTGAGCGATCGCACTTCATACGCTGGCGCGCTGTCGCCGCTTGATTGGCTTGTCTCGAAGATCCATGGCTTAGGCGTGGCACTGTCTGGACCTTGGTCTCACGTTCGCATGGGTGCCTGATTTGGCACGCCCCTGGGTCGTCGTTGATTGGTCGGTTCATACTTGGGTACACTTGCCATCCGGGGTGACATTCATCCGGGCTGGCATCGAGTCCCAGCAATAATCCGGGATGTACAGTCGTCATTCAGGTTGCACGGCAGTCACTCGGGGTGGTTGGGAGTCGATGATCCTGGACTTCACTTCGCGTTCATCATCCAGGTCAAACTCCATGCTGCATCACACTTTCGAGGACTCCGTGGCACTGGTAACTTGAGCGTTGGTTCTCTTCATGGTGGTGGTTGTCTCGCAGAGTAGAGATGGTGACCTTCTTGGGCTGTGGGTGTATCATTCAGGCTGTTGAGTCTTGGGGTATCTCAAAATTGGTACTTCGGCTCGTCAAGGCAGGCTGCCTCCCGGGATACATTCACCGGGGGCGTTTGGCCCCTTCCAATGGGTACCTGCCGCAAGGAATTCGGCGGCCGGACAGGGCGCTATAACACCAACCCGAAATAGGCCTCTTTCGGGTGGGACGCCTCCGTGCCTGTGAGCCAATACGAATCCGAGCACCTTCTCCCGTGATCTTCAAACAGCCAGGATCTCCATCTTACGCCATCCCGAGCCACGCTCCATACACGCGAAACACATCATCTTCGAACCAGACGGCTGAGGAAGGCAACTCTAAAAATTCCAAGTTGCCTCGTGTCAACCGCCCCTCTGGTCACGGACTTTCACTGAGGAAACAACTGCCGAAGTGTCAGGCCATGAGCAGACTACCACGCGAACGAAGTCGTCCGGGGTGAGCAACCATCTTGAACCGCAGGGCTCCAAATTGCCTTCCCAAATTGCTGAACTTTTGCGTGTCCTCGCGGCTCCAACCGCCAGGTCCATCATTCGACCAGTCTTCAAACGCGATACCAATCCAAGCGTACAGCGCGAATTTCTCACGCACCAGCTGCTAATGAGCGGCGCCAACGGCGACGCGAGCCGTGCGATCCCAAGAAGCATACCCTCGCGCAACCCGGTCCAACTTTTGGACGCCCCTGTACTCGGAGGCGGTATGCCGAGTGCAGTCTGCTCCGGCGACAGTAACGACAACCCCTCCGGATGAGCTGAAGCGACGCAGCCTTCTCAAGACAGCCCGGCGGAAACCAAGCAAGTCGGTCCAGGCGCAGGCTCAATTCAACTTTCAGATGCCCCTTTACTTGGAGGCGGTATTTCGGGCGCGGACAACTCCTGCGACAATGGCAGCAACCCCTCCGGATGACCTGCAGCAGCGCAACCTTCACTAGACAGCTCGGCTGAATCCGAGCGAGGCGGTCCAGGCGCGGGCTCAGACATAGGCGTGCAACCAGAAGTCGCCATGATTTCCGGCAAACACAACGAGCCGCCAGCTCCCATATCCTTCGAACAGCTTCTCGTCAAACAACACATTCTTCCACGGCCAGCGCGAAATGCAACTTTTAGGTCGATACCAACTTGGCAGACTCGAAACCCAACTCAGCTGCTGTGGCGGTCCCTTCAACGTTCTGCGACTCAATTTGGAGTTGCTCAGGCTTTGTGATGAGTGTTCCGGTGGCAACGTGAGTTTCCATCCCGGGCAGCTTATGCGATGCTTGGATGCGCAAGTCTTTGTGGAGAGTCACTCGGATGACGACATTCGAAAGTTATCAATCCAGGTGTCAATCTCCGCCGCAAAGTTCAGGGCGCCCATGCCAACCGCTGCGGGACCCACGGGTTCGGAGCTTCGGGGCTCGTCGAAACTGTCGGTGCCAAGCACGAACTCACCTCGTTGCGCCAGCACTATCGTCATGTCATGGCGGCACTTCGGCATCCGGGTCAAGTTTCTGCCCGGGACAGTCAAACAGACTACGGCCTTCCCGTATTTCGCGATGAACTTAACGAAAATGATTCGAGGTGGATGCAACTCAAGCGTGCCGGTGGACCGATGCTATTCGAGGTGGTGTGGAAAACCGCCCCTCGGGATGACATGTTTGAGCAACACTTGGAGTGCTGTAGTGTACATAAGCCCGATCGAGCGGTTGCGTGAAGGCGGACCTCGTCGAGATCGTGGAATTCGTGTGGGACAACATCCGAGTGTTCCGAAAGATATGTCTCCTTCATCCACGATTTCTTCAGCGTCACAGCAGGTCCACATCTCGATGTATCACCTCACCGACTCAAACCAGCACTCACGTGCATCTCGAAACATCTGCTCACCAACTCGAATCATCACTCACGGGCATCTCGAAACATCAGTTCACCAGCTCGAATCATCACCCACGGGCATCGCGAAAGACCAACTGCCCAACTCGAATGTGTACTCATGAACATCTCGAAGTACCGGCTGACCAACTCGAATGGGCACTCACGTGCATCTCGAAGTTGCAGCTGGCCGACTCGAATCAACGCCCACGTGCATCTCGAAACAGTAGCCGACGAGCTCGAATGAGCACCCATGAACATCTTGAAGTATCCGATCACCAAGGCGAATCATCAGTTACAAGCATCTCGAAGTATCCGGGTGCCCAACTCGACTCATCGGTCACGAGCATGTGACCAACTTGAATGAGCCCTGATGAACATCCCGAAACATCAATTTACCAGCTCGAACCAGCACTCACGGGCATCTCGATCCAGCTCTCGCAGGCTCCTCGAAGCATCAGCTGACCAACCCGAATGAGCACTCATGAGCATCTCGAAAAATCAGCTCACCGGCTCGAACCAGTACTCACGGGTATCCCGAACGTCAGTTGACCAACTCGAATGATCGCTCACGCGCATCTCGAAACATCAGCTGATCCGCTCGAGCCAGCACTCATGGGCATCTCGAATTGCGGTCATCAACTCGAAACAGCACTCTCGTGAGGACCTCGAAGCATCAGCTTGTCAGCTCGAAACGACACTCACGGGTATCCCAAATCGTCAATCGCGAACGGCACTCAACATCACCCCGAAGTACCAGATGGTCAACTCGAATGTGTACTCATGTGCATCTCGAAGTAGCAGCTGGCCAACCCGAACGAGCACTCACGCGCATCTCGAAACATCAGCCGAACAGCTCAAACCTACCCTCGCGGGCACCTCGAAGTGTGCAGGTGCCCAACTCGACTCATCAGTCACGAGCATGTGACTAACTCGAATGATCGCGCGTCCCGAATGAGCACTTGCGGGCATCTCGATGCATCAGCTGACCAACTCGAATGTGCACTCGTGAACACCTCGAAGGATCAGCTTACCAGCGCGAAACAGCACTCAGGCGCAGCTCGAAGTACCAGCTGACCAACTCGAAATATCAGTCACGAGCATCTCAAAGTGTGTGGTGACCAACTCGAATCATCAGTCACAAGCATTTCGAAGTATCCGGGTGCCCAACCTGACTCATCAGCCACAAGCATCCCGACGTATGTGGTGTCCAACTCGAACGAGATCTCATGGGCATCTCGAAACGTCAGCTGACCAACTCGGATGTGCACTCATGAACATCTCGAAGCACCAGCTTATCAGCTCGAACCAGCACTCGCAGGCACCCCGAAGTACCAGCTGACCAGCTCGAATGACCAATCACGAGCATCTCGAAGTAGCTGCCGACCAGCCTGAACCAGCTCTCGCGGACACCTCGAAGCATCAGCTGACCAACCCGAATGATCGCTCACGCGCATCTCGAAACAGCCAACTCACTGAGGCTAGCAGTCGCGGGCAGTCCGAAACATCAGTTGATCAACTCGAAACAGCACTCAGGCGCAGCTCGAAGCATCAGCTTATCGACGCGAAACCGCACTCAGGTGCAGCTTGAAGTATCAGCTGACCAACTCGAAATGAACATCAGCTGCCCAGCTCGAACCAGCTCTCACGAGCATGTCGAGGTAGCAGCTGACAAACCCGAATCAGCACTCAGGGGCATCACGAAGTACCAGCTGACCAGCTCGAATGGGCATCCCGAAGTACCAGCTGACCAGCTCGAATTGGCATCCCGAAGTACCAGCTGAACAACTCGAATGTGCACTCGTGAAAATCTCGAAGGATCAGCTTACCAGCGCGAAACAGCACTCAGGCGGAGCTCGAAATACCATCCGACCAACTCGAATCATCAGTCACAAGCACTTCGAGTATCCCGTGACCAATTCGAACTAGCAACTCTCTCGCACCCGGACACTGTCTCGTCACTCAAGATGACTGCATTCTCAGCAACCGGAGCGTAGCTTCGACGGCTCGGATCCACAATACATCATTCATAATCCAACCAGCGTTAGTCGAAATCATGTTCCAGCAGTCTGCGCCATCCAATACCGTATCATTCGGGGTGGCTACAGCTGAAAGTAGCCTTCTCCAGCATCCATGTCTGCGCCCCTTGTCTGGCCTCGCAAAAAACCGTCTCACCTGGGGCAGCATGTACTCGGGCTTGGCACTTCGGGTCGAAACGATCTCAAACGACGTTGCCAGCCTGAATCTCACGTGACTGTGATGCTCGAATGGCCGAGTCGTCTTCCCGGTAAAGCTCTCGTTGCTTCAGGATGTACTCCAGATCGGCGACCTTCCTGAAACGGTGCCCCCGTAAAGACAGCTTCAGCTGATCATCCGAGACGTTCTTGACAAATTTTCTGACGTGCTCCTGGCGCCCCCGGCTGTTCTTCCGGAAGTCCACACCTGCGCGCTCAGCTGCGACATTCAAGCGGTGCAGAAACGCCAAAGCCTTCTCGTCCTTGTCCTGAGTCATGGTATAGTAGTTCTCGGCGTCCGACACCTTCGACCTGCAATACTCGCGCTTGAACTTCTTGGAAAATCGGACCCAGTCGCGTCGTTCGTGCTTGGGAAGCTGTCCTCTCCAATCTCGCACTGCGGGTGATACGATAAGCTTAAACTCGTACAGCTTGGTCCTGTTGCTCCAGCCGCACTGGAAAGCGACGTGCACGAAGCGCTCCCACCACCGTTTACGCACAGGCAGCGGGGCATCTTCGTCGAAGTCCTCCAGTCCAGTTGGGTACATGTACGGCTTGATCGTCACGGACGTGTCGCCCATGGTGTTGGTCGCCGCGGAATACACGGTCGAAAGACTGTCGGAGTCTCCGTCGCTGGAGTCCGAACTTGAGCTATTGTCTGAGGGTTCCATCGTTTGCTCTGTCGCTTCTTGTGGGAATGTCTGTAGAGGGCCGGTTTCTTCGACCCAGACCGTGAATGATCTGCGGGCTTCTGACCAGGTTTCTGTGCAGTCGCTCGGGATGCGCTCGATGTGGCGATCCTGGGAAGTGTTTGTCCTTTCGCATACATCGTCTCAGTCAGCGCTGGTGGGGTCGCTTACAGCTGAGGTCACTGATTGGTTCGTTTTGTCACCCACTTGTGTGTCCCATGATTACGCCACTGGATTCTGGGTACATAGTTGCGCGACCCGGCTCTGGTCTCATCTGTGTCGCCAAATCAGTTTCGAGTGTCGCTTGAGTACCTTGAACCTGGGGCGATGTCGCAGGCATGTTGCGCGAGTGGTTGCGCAGAACGTTCCGGTCAGTCCGGATAGTGGCTTGGCCCAGATGGCGCGCATCCTTCAAGTCTTGCAACTTCTGCTGGACGAGATCCCTCCGCGCATTCAAGCGCTGTTGTCGATCCGCCGTCCGAATTGCTTTCTCCTCATCCTCGGGCCATTGTTGCCGTCAGCACCCCTCAACGTCTGCATGGGCTTCTTCCTCAGTGAGGCACGTCGCCTCCGCCGGAATAACCTTGACGTCGTTCGAGGTCATCCGGGGCTGGGCCACGGAATCTCGGGTGAAGCATCCCGAAGCGTGCTCATTCAAGTGTTCATGTGCCACGTGACTCCGAGTGATCTGTCCATCCTTCGACAAGACATGTTGTCCGGAAGACCTGCCGGATGCTCTCGTCGTCTTGAGCTCGGTGGGCGATGGCAGCGTCGTGTTGACCTCCATTCGGGCTAACGCTTCCTCAGTCACCCTCATTTCAGACAGGACAACTTGGGATTCGCTCGACGTCACGGATCCACTAGATCGTCCCGAGCGTCCGGTCCATTCGGACTCGACTGATCAGCATGGTTACCTTCTCGGATTCGATGAGCGCTTGGAGGAACGACCATGACGGCTGAAGTTTTGGCGGTTTTCTTTGGGGTTCTGCATCCAAGCTCAAATCACTCGGAGGCTCACTCAGAATAGCCTATCGACGCCGGGATCGCGAATGAGACGTCTTGTGCGGGCGGCCACTCTGAATGCTGGCGTGCGCACATCCCGACATGATGACGTCGTCGTGGTCTACCAGCACAAGTGACGCCGAAAGTGTGGTCTCCGAAAGTCGGACACCCGCGTTCCCGCCACCTCGAGCAACACGGTCTTGAGCCACAATCACGACTCCAGTCGGTCCAGTGTGCGGCATGTGTGCTGACGCCTCAGCCCTTTCGAATGACCCCATCGGCGATGATGATTAATACATCCTTCCAGACGGGCGTGATCGCTGAATGTTGTTGAATTTGGATTCGTCCAAGCCAGCAACCGTCATTCCGATACACTCGACTCGCGATCCAGAGTGCGTCTCGAGGAGGCACTCTGGGTTAATCATTCAGACTGTCTGCATCTCGAATCGCCCGCGTCGAAGATTGGCACGACAAATGCAAAATCAGAGACGATATCCATGATGGTTGCGGCGGACCAAACTGTGAGCGATAGGACTCCGGCTTGTCGATGGCTGGACCGCGAAACTTCCAGATGCCAGCCACTCTCATTCGGGGGAGGCACTCGCGTCCGGGTAATCCGGCTTCGTGCCCCAGCATCGTCACGTCACCATCTTGACCTCCGAACTTCTCTTCATAATTCAGGGTTGGAGATCCAGAGCTGACACGATTCGGGTAGTAATATCCGAGATGCCATCCCGCCACTCGAGGAACTCCATCGCTAGCAGTTGCTGCGGGTCTTCAACAACCGAACACACCAGACTCGCGTCCACTCGGGATGCGCGCGCTTGGAACCACTCGGGATCAGGTTGCAAAACCTGAATCCCATCTCGAAGAACCATGTCTGTGAGCTCGGGGACATTGTGATCGCCGTGACGTCCGTCGCCATGTTGGGGGCCAGTCGGACGAGATTCCATTCCGGAATCCAAGAATCATCCGGGCTGGCCATGGCACTCCGAAACACCCTGTACGTCGATATCGTCACCACATCTGCCGTCCAGATTTGGAACTTCATTGGCGGGGACGGCCACCAGTACTCGATCATCGGTGACGCCACGAACTCCGTCGTCACTCGTTTTCAGCGGCGGACTTGGTCTGCCACGTACGTCTTCACCTGAGCGACAGTAGGTCCGTCATTCTGGATGGAGGAATCCGCCTTCGCATACTCGGTCAGGTCGAGGACCATTCAGGAAGCTTGTGCAGTCGTCGACTCGGGCGTTAGATCCTGAGCGTCCGACCGGGGTGTCAATCTGAGAGGCGCCACATCCGGACCCGGCTGTTCAGCTTCCGTCGGGACGTGTTGATTCTTCTTGAGCGTCCGGCAGTAAATCCTCCTCCTTACACGTGAGCTTGGCAGATTCGTCGCCTGCCTCTTCCGAAGTCACTGCATCTTAGACCGGCCGAGACGATCCCGAAGTTTCATCGACAACCTGCGATTCAACATTGACAGCGTCTGCAACTGACGCCTGGGTGGGTGCATCCGGGTTGGGCGCACCCTGGGACTCCGAATTCGGGTCCCCCTTCGAGTCTTCCGGAGGCGCTACGTCCGAGCCTTCTCAAGCGCCGGTATCCAGGGAAGCTTGGTGCGCACCCTGAACTGCCGGCTCCGGATCGGGCTGATCTTGAGCATCCGTTGACTCCTTCTCCTCGCGGGCCGCCTTACGCCTCACTCCGTTTCTTCGTCGAGCAGATATCTCAACCTCTTCGAGGGAGAGTTTCTCTTCAGGCGGCACTCCTTGAGTTCGACGCGAGCGCCGCGTTCCTTCTCGCGCGCTCCGTCCTCCTTCGCATATACTCTCACTTCCAGCCATAACCTCCACAGTTAGTCGGTTAGTAGCTCTCAGCACCTCATAATCAATATACAAATCCGGTGAAATCCTAGGCAATCAAATCCGGGCACGCGCACCAGCTGAGACGAAGCGGGTGAACGCTTTTACCGTCCAGGATGTATAGCGCGCCCAGGGGTTGGATTACTGGTATTCCAGAATGGACCAGCCCCGGGTAACTCGAAACACACAGTAGAATGACTCGAGTCGGCGTGTGACCTTGTGCAATCCCTATAGGTGTCGATTAATTCGGCGGACCGTCTTTCAACCGGAAATGTAACAATCAATTAGATACAGAAATACAGAGAACTTCTAGGTTCCTCTCAACTGGGAGATCCCGAATGGAGGCAAGCTTACGAGCAAAGACCTTTCTCCAAATAACCAATCTCAAAATAACCAATAACAATACAGAGTTTGTACATACAATATGCAGCCTGTCAACTTCAAGTTACAACCCGGATACAGGGAAATCCGGGTTGCCCAACGCGCACCACCCTCGACTGAACGAGGGAAACCACAAATATAATCCTAACACAAGCAATCGGGCTTGAGTCCCGGGGGGTGATTGCTACTACCTCCCCGAGACTGCAAATGGAATATGGAATGCAAGGGTCCTCTTTCGAGTGTCCACAGGCAATTTAAAGACATGAAATGGGTAGACCAACCTGATGGCAGCCTTTTTGGGTACCCAATTTGATTTGAAGCGTGTAGGTGAGAGTTCCTTGTGCTGTTGCATCGACCTTGGACGTCCGTTGGTGTACGCGGCTCCCGGACCTTCCTTTGGATTCTCCTTTGGGTAGCAGATAAATGGCGTCGTCGTCCTCGGCGAATATACGCCCCAGGGTCAATGGCAAATAGACATGAAGTCCACTTGGGCTCTGGGACGCAAAACAAACTCTGATTATCTCTTATCTCTCTCTCTCTCTTGGCTATCATTTCTTTCTTTCTTTCTTGGTATCTGGGTTTTCGGCGGTCTCCTCTGCTCGAATCGCATGCACTCCTCCCGGATGACTGGGTTTCAGTATACTTGGAGTCACGTTGAACTCGTGGAGGGCCGCTCACTCATCATGCACTGGCGACGGTCTTGAGCGATCGCACTTCATACGCTGGCGCGCTGTCGCCGCTTGATTGGCTTGTCTCGAAGATCCATGGCTTAGGCGTGGCACTGTCTGGACCTTGGTCTCATGTTCGCATGGGTGCCTGATTTGGCACGCCCCTGGGTCGTCGTTGATTGGTCGGTTCATACTTGGGTACACTTGCCATCCGGGGTGACATTCATCCGGGCTGGCATCGAGTCCCAGCAATAATCCGGGATGTACAGTCGTCATTCAGGTTGCACGGCAGTCACTCGGGGTGGTTGGGAGTCGATGATCCTGGACTTCACTTCGCGTTCATCATCCAGGTCAAACTCCATGCTGCATCACACTTTCGAGGACTCCGTGGCACTGGTAACTTGAGCGTTGGTTCTCTTCGTGGTGGTGGTTGTCTCGCAGAGTAGAGATGGTGACCTTCTTGGGCTGTGGGTGTATCATTCAGGCTGTTGGGTCTTGGGGTATCTCAAAATTGGTACTTCGGCTCGTCAAGGCAGGCTGCCTCCCGGGATACATTCACCGGGGGCGTTTGGCCCCTTCCAATGGGTACCTGCCGCAAGGAATTCGGCGGCCGGACAGGGCGCTATAACACCAACCCGAAATAGGCCTCTTTCGGGTGGGACGCCTCCGTGCCTGTGAGCCAATACGAATCCGAGCACCTTCTCCCGTGATCTTCAAACAGCCAGGATCTCCATCTTACGCCATCCCGAGCCACGCTCCATACACGCGAAACACATCATCTTCGAACCAGACGGCTGAGGAAGGCAACTCTAAAAATTCCAAGTTGCCTCGTGTCATTATTCTCGATGTCAACATAGGCAAAAATATACCGATTCGTCTTTGTGCTAATCCATGCACATCGAAGTGTTCGGCAGCTATTCCAGAACTTGCGCGTGAAGCATCCTCCAACTTACAACTGGTGTAATCTGCGGTTATACCGCGTCGCTTCGACTGTTCGCTAAACCACCCACAATCTTTGCTGGTAGAACGGCTTGCCACCTGATTTTCTTTGGTATTGCCACTGGCGTTGGGTCATTAAAGAGCCACCCGTAGACCCACGTGGTAACGTTGCGGATTGAAAAATGGAGATTTTTACATGTGTTTGAGCATTGGGTACGAAACAGTGTATATATTCGCGGTGCTGCAAGCTCAACATCTAGAATATCTGCCCGACTACCACTACCGCACATCACCATTCAATTCATTTTGCGATATCGACGTCATTCGCTAGTACTACGCCACTTGCCTGGTTTGAATCGACACGATGCACTCCACTGAAACTGCTGCAGTTCCACGGATCTACTTGGAACCAATCCAGCCGAAGTGTGCGGCTGCTAAGACCTACGATATTTTGTCGAACAATTTCAGGCGCTACCGTCAGGTGTTCAATCTAGCGACGAAGATGTGCTCAGTGGTACAATTGTATTAAAATTTCCAAGGAAGCTTGAGCCATCAACTCACCCACACCCAAGGCAAAACAACAAGACTCAGATAGATGTTTTGAATAGCCCACGGAGCTCATTTTTGATTGTCCGCAAGAAGTATGAAGCTCACTGGCGTCCTTTGATCCAGAATCGAGCGCAAACAAGAAAAACGCCCCCCCAACCTACGAGAAGCCTCCTGACATCGTCGAAATGCTCCGCAAGGCCACCACCGTGAAGCTGACGGATACGGCATCGACACCATCGGAAGCTGCCAAAATTCCAGCCTCGGCATGTACATCGCGTTCCGAGAGGACTTTGCCAGCGGCTGGAACATCTGGTTGGGAGATGAAGAAGTGGCTACGTTGGCGCCGGAGCCGAAGGGAGAGATGCCGTCAATGAGTTTTGACGAGAAGGCAGCCATGTTTTTCGACTTTCGGTGTGGACGAAGAAGAAGTACGACCCAAACGCCCAAAACATCACTGAAATTCCTGACAGAGCTGAAGTGTACGTTGAGCGCGTGACGGGCTTGAGCTTGTTTGAGAACGAACTGGCTCAAGGTAATACAAACCGCATCGATCGGGTCACGAAAGTTGATGATCCCGACTCCGACGTCGAAAACGCCTCTTCCAGTCCCTCAGTGCCTGAGAGCCAAAGTACAGAAGGCAACCAAACCGATCACGAGCTTCTGTCGCCGGGACCGCAAAGGAAACGTAGAGCTGTCAGGGCAATTCAAGGCGTCGACGAGGATCGAGTGGACCAAGAGGGTCTTCTTACGGAACAGCCTAACAAGGCCAGATCATGGAAGAAGCTCAAAACGGAGTAACCTAGCATTTCTACGCTAGGTGACTGTTAGGAACCGGCAATCCAACCGGACAAGGATTTTTGCACACCATATGCAAAACATATGATGTCTTGTTCCCCCTTTAGCGTCAATAGGCTTTCGTATCGCAGGGATCAGTGATAAGGTTATCCAGACGCGCACTGCTCTGGGTCTAGCTTCATCCACCTACTTGGTGGCCGCAACAACGATTCGAAACGAAAAGGTCTATATCGACATCACACAAGAGTGGAAACGAATCAAGATGTATCAATCACTCCTGCGCGCCTAACTGCGAATGGATCGAGTTGGTGGACCTCGTATCGGCGTCTTTGCTCTTCGCGAGATTTCTGCTGGTGGAGAAATAATGGTGCCGTACACGCGCGGAAAAACTATGGTTCAAGTGTTTGTGTGCCGAAACCAACTGCCATGATAGACTCGCTTAGTGGTCATCTTTTCGTGTTTGGTTCGCTACTTCCAACGTACTAATGTGCCGATTTGTTATTTTGGCTTTTACTTTCTTACCATCAGATACCTTTAACATAAATAAACGTATATGCATCGAAAAAGCGCGACGCTGGGTGCTATGGCCGTAAAAACCTGAACATTTTTTGCATGGCACATGGCCAGTAGTCGAAGGTGTCAACATGAAAACGCAATGACCTCGGGCCACACAAGCAGATTTGCGGGTTTAGGTGCGGAAACAGCCACCCATAGTCGTCTGGCGTCGGGGCATGGGCGAACTGAATTGTGTGCCTTGCTTGAAAACGGCTCCAGACATGGTTTTGCTTCGGTGTCATCAGACTGGAAGGCAAAATGGACTCAGAAAAATGCGTTGGCGCCATGTACTTGCACCTCGAATATACCCCCCCCCCCCCCCCCCCCGCGCGCACAATTAACTCGCAAAGCACCGCTGTGTCCGACGTGCACTCAGCAACTCGTGAATGATGCACGCGATCGTGACCGAATCTTGAAGAAAGCTCGAGCATCAATGAATGACGGCGACCAAGCTGCTGAACGTGCCAGAGCTAAGCTTCCGCGTGCGAATAGTGCTGGACCTGAAGGCAAAACTGTAGCCGCCGTTAAAGATTTCTTGAAGTCTTTTGACGTAGTCGAGAAGAATACTTATGAGCGTGGTGCCGACTATATCTAAAGTTGAATAATCTCTCAAGTGGAATGCTGAAAGAACTTGTTTGTTGTGTCTGCAACTGTTTTCACTCTGTGACGCGTGTCAAGTTTGAAACGATTGACCCGAGCACGTGGCTTCTATAGTCAATGAAATCTCGACTAGTCCCTCCAAAGCAACTCCCTCTCAGACTTCGAAAGAATTATGATATGTCTGGACTAAGTGCTGAACTCTCTGGGATTATGCTAGCAAGGTCAGGAATTGTTGTACGAGAGAAAAAAACTAAACCTGCAGGTGTGCACATCGTGCCGAGCATCACTCCTGGACAGAAAGAGAATCCCAAATTCGCTATTGCAAATGGACTCTTCATGGGTTTCCTGCCAAGCTCTTTTTCCGACAGCACTTTCACAGAAAACGCCATGTTGAATCTTTCGCAACCGATGCATTTCATCTCTGTGATTCGAGGGGGGAAACAGTCTTCTCTACGTTCTCACGCGTATTTGTTTCGGATAGATCCTGCTCTACCGGATCAAATTCTTCCCCATGATGTGGTCTCCGAAGGCGTTATTGGTGTGACCATGGTTGGGGCGATAGTCCCTGCTCAGAAAGCAGCAACACTAAAACAAATACGATGTTCGTCTCGCACGCCTACGAGAACAGCTAGATTGGTACAAAGCAAATAAGCACTTGTACAAATCTGTGGAAGTGCAGACAGAATGGGAAGCAAAAGTTGCGACGGTTTGTACCCGGGTTGTCCTGGGTCAGGCTGACGACGATACTCGCGAGCAAGTATCTAATTCCGGTCAGCAGACGCTTGATGTACGGTTGAACCCACCGACAGTGTCACACACGAGCATTGAAGTAACCACTTCTGAAGCCACTGAAATGAATCATCAAGTCCCTGCGTTATCGCCTAAACAGACCCGATCAACAATTAATGTTTCCCTCCAGGCTGAAAACATGTATTTGGTGAACCCTAGTAGCCCAGCACCAACCCATCAAAGTTTACTAAGAACGGCTTTTGGATTTGATGAGCTCGACCGTGCTACATGGAGGCACAACGCACCTACACCTGCTCATGACTCTGTTTGTGGAGACGATGAGTTGTGTGAGCAAACCGCAGATGGCTGGATAAGCGACTTCAGGCATATCGACGTTCCCACTGGTGTTCAACTTGCGCTGAAGAATCCTCGTGTTGTAGTCTACCGATCATCCAGTATTTTGTCCGATTTTGATCCAGCCTTTTGGGCTAACGCATTTTCTGAACTGTTTCCCTACGGGCGAGGGGGGCTTGGAGAATTGCGTGTCATTCCCATCGGTCTTTTGAAGTTCGTTAGATTCTGCTTAAGGCACTCGTCGCGTCGCTTTGCTCAACATCGTTCGTTTGCTATGGTTGCTTTTGATGTCTTAGCAAGGAACAACACACTAAAAGCAATTTCAATCAGAGCGAGGATGCTGCCAGGATCGATGGAGCTGTCAGCTAGTGTTTCTCGTGAAGACATCCAAAGATATGTTCAATATCAGCAGGATAGAGTGGAGGCTATTACGAAACAATTACCACTACCACCAGCGCCGGAAATCGACAGGCCCATCCGTGAATTATACGGTAGTATTTCGACGGGGATGCGATCCTACTGGGGGTCGAATGATGGACATACAGCAGCACGAGCAGACCTTTTTTCGATGCAGCTCAAGTTTGGACAACCAACATTGTTTTTTTCACGATTTCGCCTGACAGTGCGAGCTCGTTTCAAATCGCAAATTTGGCTGAAGTTATTGCAGACAAACGTATTTGAAGAAATGCAAGTAGGGGTGCGTGAGTGCTTGGAGTTCACACGTGCAAAGCTAGGAGCGATAGCAACGACCAATGCACATGTCTGTGCACGGTAAGTCGTGATATATTCATGTACGCTCTAACGAAGCACGAACTAATGGCCAACCTGATAGGCATTTTGATCGTTTGATGCAAATGTTCATTGATGTAGTATTGAACTGGGACCAGGACCAAGTCTGTTCTCGTAAAGACCCAGGGCTCTTCGGTCACAGCAAGTCGTTTTATGCTGCCACAGAATCACAAAATTCAACGGGCTCGCTTCACTCACATATGCTCATATGGATCTAAAATATGCCATCTTCAGTTGATGAATATTATACCATGTGCTCCTCGGATAGGTTCCGGTCTGCGATGGTAAAGTACGTCGAAGCTATTTCAACAGCAAACGTATGACTTTGTGTCCGTCATGTGGCGTTGGTTTGATCAAACCACTGGAACTACAGCGATTGGCGTTTCGGAAACCTCGATCTGGTGCAACCAGACCGGCAACGTGCTTTTGTGACAGTGTGGAGTACAATTTGGGGGTGACGAAACGATTCTGAAAACATCCAGCAGAACTTTAAAATAAAGCGATGTACTCAGCTGTGACGATGGGAATTTTTTTAGCAGAATTGCTTGCCCGCGACCACTGTCACGTGTTTCAGATTTGGTGTCGACCGAGGCCATAATTTATTCCCGTGCGCTATTATCTTATCAACATTATCACTGGTTCCACTCAAAGTCCTGCTTCAAAGTGACTAAACGGGCACCTGACGGAAACGTTTGTCGGATGTTCATGCCGAAAGAAACTTGTGGGGAGACACGATGGACATCATATAATCGTATCGAGTTGAAACGCTACCCAGGAAACGAGTACATTAACATATTATGTTAACATATTATGTTAATGTACTCGTTTCCTGGGTAGCGTTTCAACTCGATACGATCATATGATATATTATATGTACCGATTATCAACGCATTGTTTAAGTGCAACCACGACATCAAATTTCTAGCCGCTGGGGAAGGTAAGATGATCATTTTTCCAACAGCATATCGCAGCTCACCATTTTCTGTTGCTACGTACATCGATTATAATGTTCGTAGGTCCAGAAAAAGCATATTATACTATCAAGTACTCGACCAAAAACCAGCAGGATCTAGAAAACCCTCGGGCGCTTCATCTGTACGCATTTGATCAGGCAAACCGAGCACTTTCGAGCGAAACCAAAAACCAAGCTGCTGCAGGACGTCGCCGCATTCAGTCCATGTGCTGCACGCTGTCGAATCATCATGAGGTATCTGCACCGATGGCATGCCTGTACATTATCGCAGGAACTGCAATGTATTCGTCTCATGGGTTCGTGAAATTACCACTCCCGACAATACTAAAGGCACTAGTTCGGCAAGAAGAACAAATTGATATTGTCCTCGAGGGTGACACCAATCAGCTCAACTTCAAGCCAACAAGCATTTGGTTGGACTACGTATTCAGTCCAGCAACACTTGAATCTGTGGATCTCATGACATTTGCTGAAAAGTGGTGCAGGAAAAAGAGCAAAAGGGGTGTGGCGTTTCTGAAAGAGCATCCACAGTACGGAACACATACTTTGGTTGGACTCACATCCGAACACATCGTAACAATTAGTCACAAACGTCTTCCGGATGTACGCAGACCCGACCTACCGATCGATGAAATGCTTCGCTTTCAGCAATCGGTGATGGCACTATTTCGTATTTTTGCGGAGTGGCATTGATTTTGATCCAAATGGTGACACGTTTGGCGCCTATTTTTAAGCGATGATGGGCGACAGAAGCCCCGCCTAGTGCTCGAATGTTCGTTAAAAATAATGGTGACTATTACGCCTCACGCGAATTGTTTCAATCACAGGATGACCCCGAAGTTGCTAGTTATGAAGAAAATATCGATGAAGAAGTTGAGCTCAATCTTACAGACCTCGGGATGCAACATGCTTACGAGGATGGCGATGAAGATTCCGATGAAGACGATTCCGAGACGCTAGACGAGATCGTGTGGGCCCCTGCGCAACCTACGAAACATATCAAGGATCTTGACAAATCTAAAGATTTTGTGGATCTTGCTGCTTCTTCTGCTCTAGCTGATACAATGGTCACAAACATTTCAATGACCATCGAAGAGGTTGAGCAGAGTCTGAGTGTTTTGACCGCATCAAAATTGCAAATCAACGCTGGAACAGGTGATTTGACGCTGTTTGCTAAGTATCCAGACCTTCAGACCAGAGTTCACCTCTATCAACGTTCAATTGGAAATGACAATGAAGTAGAGTCTCGTGAACAGTCGACTATGCCGGCCAAAAACGACGAATATCTGCACGACGATGCTCCCGTTATACCGTCGCTTGACCAAGTATCTTTCGCGATGCAAATGCACGATAAACAGCGCAAAATGTTCGCCTGTGTAAGGAAAAAGCTGTTGAAATCCATTTTACTGGGCCATGACTCCAACGATCAAATAGTAGGGTTCCTTGGAGGAAAGCCAAGTGCAGGAAAGAGCAGAGCTATTGTCGCATTACATGTTCTAGCACAGAAGTGGAACTCGGAGGAGTTGGTAGCCACAGCTGCCCATCAAGGCGTTGCAGATCAAGTTGCAAACGGACAAACCATTCAAAAATTGTTTGGGTGGTACGTAAACAGCAAGAGAAGGTGGGCTCCGACTCAAGGGCAGCGTGAACGCTTTGCAAAATTGAAACTGCTTATCGTCGATGAGATATCAACGTATGATGCAAGCATTCTAGGCAAAATTGATTCATCTCTGCGAGAGTTGATTGGAAACCTTCGAAACTGTTTGGTGGATTTCACGTGCTTCTGGTTGGCGATTGGCTTCAACAGCTCCCTGTTGCTGGGCAACCAGCATTTATCGCTGCCGATGGAGCGATTCAGTTGCGCCAAAAAGGCTCAGTAGACTACTTGGATCGTGTGAGAGGGATAAATGCATACCGCTCGCTTAACGCAGTCGTCATTCTTACTGAAAGTATGTGTCATAGGCGTGATCCAGTCCGGAGAGAAATTCTTGACAAGTGGAGTTGGAAATTACGAAGATGCTGCTGATATTGACCACGTTAACAAAACTGCCTACGATGAAAACTGGACATCACTCGGCATAGATTCGAAGAGCTACTGCCCAATTATTGTAACATCCAACGCACTTCGAGTCGAGTTTAAGCGTTTTGCAAAAAAACTGATATGGTTATGCATCGATTCCCGGGGAGCTTGTCTAGGCCTAGACATCGTTTGACAAGCACACAAAGAAAATCAATGGGGTTTATTTGTGACGATAAAACCGGAGGCATACCAGTTGTGCTAGAGATCGCTATTGGTTCAACAGTCCAGTGCACAAAAATGTCTCGACCTGTTTAAAGCTTGCAAACGGATCTGTTGGCACCGTTGTTGCTTTTACTGCGGCGCAAAATGATGCTGTCAAAATTCACACTTTAGATGGAATCGTAGAGCACCAGCACACACTGCCTCAAGACATCGTTTTTGTGAAACTTAAGGATTATTCCAGCCATTGTTTCCTCCCGGGACTACCGCTAGGTGTTGTTCCTATTCGCCGAAGAATTGAATCAGGGGTTAAGGTTAAGTTGCCTGATCGAGAGTTTTCGGTCACAAATGATCAAGTTCCCTTAGTTTCAGCCTACTCTTTGACAACCGAAAAGTGGCAAGGGCTTACTGTCGATAAAATGATCCTGGCTCCTTTATAGCATGCTACACGACGGTCGCCGCAACGATCATCATTTTATGTTGCAGTCACACGAGTCAAATCTTTGAATCAGTTATACCTGATGTCGCCGCTTACGATGCAGTTCCTTGAGTAATTAAAACCTTCCAAGGTTGTCTTGCAAGAGAACTCACGACTGGAGGCTATGGAGCTACAATAATTGCAATTATGCAAGTCTTGCGAAGTGTGAGGTGCTGCTGGAAAGTAGCGAATGGTTAAGCCGCAGATGAAAGCTCAAGTCAGTAGCTGGTCACGCAACCACGAAACCGCCCACTCTGAAATATTGACCTTTGGAGAACGATTTTTGAATCGGATGTTTTGCTCCTGCGGGTCATGCAAGTGCCAGCTCAAGACGCACTTGCGCATCCGCATATGCAGGACACGGGACGCAAGTACAGACGTCGCAATGGTGAGGCTGATCCTCCCATGCCTACTACACCAGATCTCTCGTTCGACTTGAAGAACTCGACAAAGATGAATCAACACATGCTCATCGTTAATGAAGTGCAACTTAATGCAGACTGGTTCATATTCAGTTTGCTGCAATTGCTGTTCGAACGAAGATGTAAATTTCTAGAGCGCATAAGGGTAAGGTGGCCAAAAAAGCTGGACTTTTTTCAGAAACAACTACATCTCTTGAAAAGAAAAAAACTAATAAGCGCGATCAATGGTATGATCAGAAAGCACTGTGTGTCAGCTATACAATGCAACTTTCATTTTAAGCAACCAATAAGTAGAGACGACATACCAGCAAAATAAAAATATTCACATACTTTTCTTAGCTCACTTTTGAGCCGAACCAACATGCCGCACCTGACCGACACGTTCGCAAAAGCGACAATATCAGAGTCTAAACCTACACAAACGGCCTGTGAGTTGGAGATTGTTCCGATCTCGATATGAATAGCGTGCTCCTGGGCAAGTAGGGCCGCTTCAGATGGTGTACTCGATACCTTTGAACACCAAAGCACAGTTGGCGTTGTAAAAGCAGTGAAACCCACTTGTCGAACGGACCTCGATTGCCAAATTGTTTCGGTCGGCCATCACTAATTACATCGAGGTCCATCGTCTTCAAGTCAAAGCGTGTCGCTGGAAATACGCGGGAGGCCCTGTCGAGGAGGCCATGTACATGTTCAAATCCATCTTCTTCGGCCACAGTAAGTGCACATGAACGGTCTGGAGTGACTCCAAATCTCTTTCCCAACGATATAACGTTTGATTGTGCGGACTGGAACGTTATATATACGCTCTAAGCGCGCACTGATAAATGACCCGGTCCATGAGTTTGTACAGCAGCGACGGCTGCTATCAATTCTGCGCGTGTCCATGCCGCGTAGAATCTAGGAGGTTTCGATGCCTCGCGTGAATCGTACATGTATTGCTGTGGGAGAATAGACAGATTTGCTGGCTCAAGCTCAAAACCTGTCCAATGTAATAATGACACTTTCGCTTTGGGAAGTGTTTAGTGCGGCATGCTGGGTTGGTGCGGCATGTTGGCTCGCATTATCCTTAACAGGGTTTTTTATTATCATTACACAACCTCGGCGCACAGCGCCGCTCAAGCACCCTTCGTCGCACGCACAAATTTAGCGCAACGCGCGCAACTTCGGAAAAGTAGGTGCAACAAAGAGATACGCAAGCGATGGCGCGCGCAACGTAGGGCAACACAGTGACACGGAGACGGGTACACGGTACCATCGAATGTTCTGGAAGGTTGAAGTACAGCAAAATGTTTTTACGCAGGACAAGTAACTATCTTGTTACCGAAATTAGAGCCAACCAGAACTTCAGCACGGCTGAGATTTAATTTTAAATCAGTTTTGAAGGGTAAGCGGCCGGCAAATGGTTGATGCAATCATTACCGAATCCTTTCGCCAAGCGCTCAAGGCTGCCTGCACCTGCTTCGCCACCACTTCTTCGCCCGACGACGGTTGTGGCTACTCGCTTTGGCGTTCGCTCGCTTGGATTTAAGTGATTAAGTCGGTGAGGTAGGTACAGGACATGACGTTGAATCCCGAGCGCGACGCTGCCGACCGCGAACCCGTGCGCGTTGCTGCCGACCGTGAGCCCAGCGCTGCTGCTGACGCTGGACCTGAGCGCGACGCTACTGCTAATGCTGGATCCGAGCGCGAAGCTGCCGACCGTGAGCCCGGAACTGGTGCTGATGCTGGGCCTGAGCGCAATGCTGCCGAGCGTCGACACGGTGGCGCGGCTGCTGACGCTGGCCCGTTGGATGGCGCTCCTCGTGATGATCCGAGGCTTGAAGAAGCTGGTGTAGACAATGAACCGGAGCCAGTGCAGATGGTGTCGAGGGCAAGTCGCGTAGCCGACGACATCAGCGACACCGCATCCGTTTCTTCTAACGACTCCGAAACGACCCGGATGCGGTATCGACGCCTCGGGTATGACACCAAGACGCTCCGGCAGCTATCACGTCCTCCGCCCAAGCATCAAGTCAGCGGGCATATCAACACCTAGAACCCGACCACCGATGACGTCGACGGTGAGTTTCCGGTGCGTGCCCTTCTCGATCGACGCGGCAAGGCTTCCAAGGCCGCGTACCTGGTCGAATGGGACACCGAAAAGTGCATGTTCTCATGGGTTAGGGTTCATAAAGCCGGACTTGATTGTCGTGATGGCGGAGCCGGGGGAAATGCATGTGTCGAGTACATCCAGCCGAACCGTCTTGCCTTGAACGATGAACACCGGTAGCACGACAAACCTGCTTGCACTTCCGCAGGCGATGATCGTAATGTGTAAGTTGGTGGATATTTCGGTCGTCCAGACATTCTTGGATCCCCGGACCGCGATGACTTTCTTGCTTTTCTCCCGTGCCTCGAATGCCGTCTCGTCACGTTGAACACATTGCTCCAACACAACGCCTCTTCGACGGTGAGCTTGGCAAACGTACCGAATATCTTCATAGGTCACGTTGTTGTGTTCACGCGATAGAGTTTGAGCAGTACGCATATTTAACAAAGGGTCGCGCGGCAGAAATTGCCCGTACCAACGGCTCCCTACGCTCAGTCAAACATCAACTCGCCATATCCTTTCGCGACAATCTCTTGACACACCACTGGCAATCCCGTCTGCTGGCGGGCAACAGCCCATTCAAAAAACAAATTCTCAGCCTCTTTAGACAAGAACGGGGCTGAGTCACGGCCCCGAGGCATCCGATCCTCACCATCTTGTACAGCCTTGACCCACTTGCATATCATCGCCTGACAGAGCACACTGAATAGCATACTCCATCTCTTCGTCGCTGTAGTTTCTTCTGGCTCCCGCAATTTTTGCTATCGGCTGAACTGTAAATGATCTAATTCATGCAGGTTGTTTGGTAAGCAACATCCATTAGTTCAATCGTCGTGTCCTCGACGTTTGGTTGGCCATTATTAGATTCTACTTAACTGATCAACTTTACTAAACTGGTCACTTGCCTTATACAATTCAGTGATTTACGACCAAAAGGATTCCTTCTTAACGAAAATCACGGTACTCCTCTGGTATTTATGAGACATGTCATCGTCAATGATATGCTTAAATAGGATGGTAGGATCCTTTGGCAAAAAGGGTGAGAACAAAATGCAGCTGGGACTTTGGCAAAAAACAAACAAATGGGACACAAGCAAACACTGTATTGTATGGGTATAACATATCATATTTTAGCAACTTACCCTGTCTTTCATATTAGCATATAGAAACGTGTTTATACTTAAGAGTATATGCTCCAATGTTTTACGCATGTAGGTGCTCGGGAAGGGGTCGAACGGTTTTGTGGTGCCGATTTTTGACCGGAGTGACGACGAGTAGCGATATCAAGTGAATTTTCTGGGGGGGGCTTTCAAGGGGCTTAACTGGGTCATCAGAGACGATAAATTTCCGATGTTAATGTCTATATCGACGTAACCTTTTGCTCCGAGTCCGCTGAGCCTACTTCCAGCTGCTAAAAACGACCAGATTTTGTGCTATGAGCCAAAACGTGCTTTCAACCCTAATTTCTTCGCGGATATTCGGGGGTTACCACCTGAAAGAGTGCAAAGAAATACATCTATGCAATTAGGTAGCGACGGGCATCGTTGGGGTATTGACGCCTCCAGATCACGAAAAGAGGCGGAAATGGCCCATTTTTGTACGTAAGTGCGTTATTCCGGTTTGAGCCAAGATTATAGACGGGGCCAAGGTGAAACTTCATCCGCCGATAGATAACACCAGCACGTATCTACAAATAAAAATCGTGAGTCCAACCCCCCTCCCGCGGTTCCTGAGAAATCCCGGTATCTGTAATAGTGTGAAACGTGCGATTTTTGGCGTTCAAATCGATCTAGAGCTCTAGATAAAATCTGAGAGCACCACGTAAAAGAGCAGGTCGAATCACCCCGATCCGGCTATTCAGAGTCGGGTACCATTCGGCTTGTTCGGGATATCCAGCGCGGCGATGTTACGAAAAAAAGACGTTCAAATCACGTTTTTGTGCGACAAGCGACAGCAGCTGGTTGAAGTGGGTAGAATGTTTTTGAGCGTATGTGTTTAATGTATGCGCAACTTTTGAGAGCCGTCTAGCCTCTGTAGCTATAGCCGTTCTCGCTAAACGTCAAGAAATTCTGCTATTCTCCTCTTGAAGATCAACAGCAAACATGTATGCCATACAAATTCATTTGCAATCATTTGCATTTACAGACTCCGATATTGACCGACTGCAGGCTGTACGACTATGACAAGGACCCGCGTTGAGAGCTGGACGCCAGCCAATACGGAGGATTGTATGTCGTCTAAACCGGCGAGGGATTAACCTGGATATGATGGAGCTACTTCTACGCGATTTTTTTATGAACAAGAGTCGCGGCCAAATTGAGGTCATGTAAGCTCATCCTAGGCCCGTACATTCCGCTGCGTCGAACCTGGCTCTGGGCTAGCGCGAAAGGGCGTGAAGAAGAAGAAAAGCCGAAGAAATGCGGCGAGTCCTTCTACATGAAGAGAGGTACAACTGTGGTGTTGAGCCTCATCGACATTTCGACTGTCCCAGACTCGGCCTGAGTGCTTGACACTACGGGGGGGCTTCAATTCGCGTTACCACATGGTCCAAAGTTACCGTTTCCACCATCCAGTACTGCTGGGACCACTCGGGTCTCATCGACAAGTCAAGCTTGCAGTTCGTTCTCAATTAACTACAATCAATACAATGATATTGCCTCAGTCTTTGTTCTTCCTCCGTACGGTTTCCCAACCCTAGCTCTTTATATATATCAGGCGTTCCTTACTTAGACAGATTACTATAGGCATATCCGGCGCCTCAAAGGCGGCGCACTTCGTCGTTCTTCTGTACTGCTCAATAATGCCAGAGACAGGCGTCCCACAAATTTAGGTTGAGAACCATCACGCAGCTCAAACCGTCCACGCAGTACGCAGTCCACAGCTCCGCAATCGCACACCGATCCCGCAGCAGCGGTAGCCACGTCGTCCCAGCGTCCATCTCGGCGTAGAGTCCGGGCTCGGACTACGTCGTTCGACACGATGAGCCGAGTGATCACAAGTAGATAGTAGAATGAGGGTCGTAAGTCAAATAAGCGTTCCAACCGTCAGTATCTTTCTCTCCTCCGTCCAGGTCCGGAGCCTTCTTCCAATCCGTCAGTCTCACGGCAACTTCCTTTTCACAGAGTTTATTCGCCAATTTGCCCCGGACCCAGTAAGACACCTTCCAAGCCCCGACGCCTCGCTGCACCAGACCGAAACTCCAAGCCCCTGGCGCGCTTCCAAGAGTAAGGAGAAGAGTGACGTCCAAGAGCAGGTGTAGGAGACAGAGATCTCCCAGACTGTATTCTGGTCGGAGATGCGTAACGTGCTCGCGGTTAATGCAGGCTCCAGTGGTCTCTACGTCCTAGACGAAGTCGCCAAGGCGTTGATTGAGGACACCGGTCTCGCAGCTCAGGCACTAAGCGGACCGGAGACGATCCTGCCCCACGCTTCGCGACAGGCCATCAGCACTGGGGCCTCTCCTCACCCGTCCTCCACTGGGCCCGCCAAGAAGCGACCAGCAGCGGCCAGGACAGCTCCATCTAGAAGCTGAGGGCCACGTCCAGCCCTGCATCGTCTCCAGCAGCGCTCGGTACGCCGCTAATCACCTTCCCGATGACTACGGGCCTTCCGAAAGAGTTCGTCAAGAGCATCTACCGGTACGTGGCGGCAGTGACGTCAAGAGCATCTACCGCCACGTGGCGGCAGTGACGTTGAAGCCGTGGCAGCGAGCGTGCCCATGGAGAGTCAGCATCTCTTCTATGATCCGGAAGGGTAACCTGGCATCTACTTGGCCCACTGGCGATTCTGGTACGTCTTTCGCGAGGTGTTCTTCGAGTGGACCTTGCACGCCCCGCTGCGGTCGGATTCCGACAAGGTGCACCGGGAGAAGCGTAAGGGTGCCGCAGTAAGCGAGCGTCTCATTTTCCACAGTCTCTGTATAGAGACATGGGGATACTACAATTTCTTGCGGCGCATTGAGGCGCCCGTAACAGCAATCTCATGTGGTGGAGAGACCAGACCGGCAACACTTCGAAAGTGGCGAAGGTGTAGGCCTGCTCGCCAGTTTTCGACCTTAACCGGCTGTACCAGAAGGACAAGCCGGCATACCAGCGCGAGATCCGCGACGCGATCAAGCCGTTCAATATCGACCAAGGAGGGTTCTCAACCATCACGGAGCTGCTCGAGACCACCGGGGCGCTCGACCCGTCTCCCGCGGAGTTCGACAAGCGTCTGTCGGATACAGCTCAGGTCCGCATCGTCAAGGATTTAACGTCAGCGTACTACGTTCCGGACCACTGGTCTCCGTCGAACGAAGTCTGGGAGACGCTTTACAACGACAAGCGCATCGGCGCTCTGCTGGTCGACATCACGATCGAGATGAGGGAACGGGAGTAAGAGCTGCCGACCACAGCCCGAGCGAGCTCAAGCCCGATTACTCGCCTCTCATGGGCCCAGGCAGCCAGCTACTCTAGTCGATGATACGAACGCCGTGTACTGCCCGGATCCCGATGACCTCGTGGTGGCTGAGCTGGCTGCCGTACTTTCGCAGTATCTTCAACAAGTAGTTATTCCAATATGCAGATACGGTATGCGACCGTATTAGGACAATCCAAGAAAAGTAAAAAGTAGAACACGCAGGGCACAAGGACGCTCGCAAGCCCCAAGTTCATCACCAAGTCGTATCACCCACGACTCCAATCCAGCTCTCCTAGAAGAGCAGTTCATCTTCGTCGACCGTAGCGTTCGCCTCCGCAGACGAGCACTTCGACGCGGCTCCGGTCATCCTCTCTCCTTGCCCAGTCCTCAAAGGCGCTCACCAAAATTGAAAATTCAGACAGGAGGGAGAAGGCAGGGCGCCATAGAGTCTCGTAAGAAGTCGTTAACACCTAGTACTGCTTCTGACGCCCTTTCACACGCTTGGCCAGGATGTCAACAATCGGGCAGGACACGCCGAAACGCAGTCTCTTCACCACCGAGCGCAAGACGCTCCACGAAACTTGTAGTAGGCAGGTCCTCAACCGACAACGGCCCCGAATCATCAGCGTCGGGACGAGTCTCGACCCCAACCAGCATTTCAGTAGGAAACGGACGAATCTAGCGCCCGGCGAATCTCTTCAAGCGGTTCACGTTGACCGTAACAATCGGGATGGAAATCTTGTACGTGTTGTCACCAAGCTTACCCACGACCTTACAAGTCACACTTTGCAATATGAGACGTTTGAACACTTCCCACGGGTAATTTCGATAACCCAAATATTGCAATTGCCGAGTTGTTTACGATCCACGTGGGTCAAGTCTATCCAAACGCGTGGGCGACCTTTCACATTTTTTTTCATTCCGGTGAGTGAAAACGACGACGCGCTAGAAGCAGGTGCATACGATGAGTATGAGGAAGGCGCCGTCTGCTGTGCTAGCCCTTATTGCGGGATATTATGGGCGCACATACTTCGACAAAGAACCACTCCACACCTCTATTAAACCATGATATAACTGGGTAGCCGAATTAATTGAAGGAAACCCGACGCGGATGTTCACCAACTATCGCATAACAAAGACGGTGTTTAGGTGCTTTTGTATCGCCCTAGAAAAGGCGGACCCGCCATCTAGATCGTCTCGTATTGGAGCTGAGGAGAGAGCTACTACGTTTCTCTATTACGTCTCGAAGCACGCGTCTAACAGTGACGTCCAAAGCGTTTTCAACTGCTTGAAGAAGAAAGGAGGTCGAGACTCGTTTTATTATTGCTGAATACGAGAATGAACTGCCGTTACTACGGCTACGACTACTACTACTCGATGAAGACCGTCTCGACTGACGAAGGCGAAGTCATTGGCGAAGCCGAGTCCTCAAATCTACGTGACTTCGCCCTCTTCCTGAGTCTCCTCTTCCTCTTCAATCTCCTGCTGCGATGCTGCAGCTGCAGCCTTGGATTCGTCTGCATACCGGGGAAACAGTTCACCGGTAGTCAATGATGTCATGTTGACTGTTGCTGATTAAAACTAACCATTCGTTGCATGTTGCACAGACACTTATATCGAGTCCTTGATGTCGTGTGCAGCATGGCATCAAAATATCTCGTTCTACCGGATGCACCATCGTTAATACTCCAGAATGAACCCAAGTATGCCGGCCAATTCGATCAATGTTGTGTTGCTTTTGACGGAACGCACATTCCTGCCCACGTACCAAGGGAGAACGCAAAGCCGTTTCGTGATAGGACCGGGAAGCTTAGTCAGAACATATTTGCAGCGTGTACGTTCGACATGCAGTTTGTCTACGTTCTGTCGGGTTGGGAAGGTATGAAATTTAGTATTACTTCAGCTTGAGTGTTGCTGGTACAAATTGCTTGTTTATGGTAATGCTAATTAATGTAGGGTCGCCAGCAGACTCTACAGTGATTGCAGATGCTAGACGAAAAGGATTTAAGACACCTCCCGGGCTATGTGATCTGGGTGACGCTGGGTACAGTCTGTCCACGGAAGTGGTGACGCCGTATCGAGGTGTTCGATATCATCTAAAAGAGTGGGGCCAGACTAACGAACAATGAGGTTAGCAGTTAGTTTTTAAGCAGTTTGATTTATGCTAATGATGTCGTGCTACTTTAGACCTCAAAACTACAAGGAGCTCTATAATTTAAGGCACGCTTAGGCTCGCAACATCATCGAGCGGGCATTCGGCGTATAAAAGCGATGATTTCTTACCCTAAAGCACCCATCTGAATTTCCAGTGGAAACGCAGGCAAAAATCGTGATTACATGCTGCGTGCTTCACAATTTTATTCGCCGACAAAGGGATTTACCCGACGATCCCGAAAATGAACTCGAAGAGGAGGCGTCTGATGACGACAGCGCCGACACTACTCACTCAATTTCTTCGGAGGCAAATGCAAGCGGTAGCTATCAAAAGGCCAGTGACATGCGCGATAGACTAGCAAAAATATGTGGGATTCATATGTAGCGATTCAAAATCGCTGTGACTAAAAAAAAGAGATATGACACGAAGTGACCGAACCAAGTTTGTCAAGCCCTGCGCACTCGGATCTGGGGGTCCATGCACGCAGAAGCGAGATCCAGAGAACAAGCGAACTCCGGACGACATGTGATCAGGAGTCCCAGAGTCAAGGTGCGTTTGAGGATCCCAGAGCCACGGATGATGAACTTCCAGAGTCAAGTTATCAAGAAGTCCAAGAGCCATGAAGGAAGGAGTCCAAGAGCCAAGAAGGAAGGAGTCCAAGAGTCAAGAAGGAAGGAGTCCAAGAGAAGGAAGAAGTCCAAGAGTTAAGCTGTGACGTGACGTCCCAGAGGTGGAAGTCACAGAGAAGGTGATGCTCCAAGATGAGTCACCATACAAAGTCCAAGTCACGTCAGATCTCAAGATATGTCCGGAGCGATGAGTGGTACAAAAGTACTACGGTCACCCACTGAGTCATGCCCACGTGCGAGGGTGCGGACCCGACGTGTTGGACGATTGCGCCCCTGAAGTTGAAGCTGGGACGCGTCCCATACAAAGATCAAGATAAAAGAAGAGTGTGTGTCGAAGATCGACGCCCAGAACGCAAGAGACCTCCAGCAGAGATCTTCTAGCCAAGATAAAAGAGAGAAGGAGAAACCAAGATAACCTTAATAACAGAATCCGTTTTGAAAAGACCCGCAAGTGCATCGTAATTTCGAGCACGGGAGCGAGGCGAATATCGCCTAGGACCAGAGAACAGCAGCCTACCGCGTTTTTTTAGGGACCGCCCCCGGAGGTCTGACTGCCCGAACGTCGACATCCAGACACACCGACCGTGCAAGGGGACGTGTGTGGATTCTCATCCCCCAAAAAGGGTCAAGTTCACAGTTAGTGCGGGGGCCCGAGCTAAGCATACCTGGAGTGAACAGTTGTATTCCATATTATTAGTTGGGAAGTACACTCTTTCGCAGAGGAGCTTTATCTATTCCATATTAACTGCAGTCTAGGAGGTTGTTAGTGATCGGCCCCTGGAATTATTGATAGATTACTGTGTGATAGGACTGTGTGTTAGGTCTGTCTATTTTCCTCCGAACGGAGGTGGTGCGTGAGTCGAAGAGAAGAATATTGGTAAGGGTTCGTTTGGAGGTTGACCAGTACTTCCAAGCGGAGAATCCAATTTGACTGGAGTGTTGACCCACCGTCCGAGGGTCCAAAAGAATAAGTGACGGGTTGTTGTGTGTATTTGTATTCTGTATATTTGAGATTGGTTATCTTAGCTCTGGGAGTGGATCTGGTTAGAAGATCACTACTTCTCACTAACTGTACGAGCGGCGTTCGGAGGTATTCGTCCACGCTCAGTACTCTTATATTTCCTATATCCATACTAACAACTTACTAGGTGGAATCCGGTCCGCCGAAGATGAACAGCCCGAGATAGGGATTACACAAGGTGCACACGCCACTCCGAACGAGATTTCTCGTTTGGAGGTAGTACCCGCCTGTTCTCCTCCTGGAAGTTCTACTTTTGGAGGGGGGCAGGTTCCAACGAGGGTAGCACGCGAACACTATACACCTGGGCGGCAAAGAGTTGCCACCGACTTCGCCACAGATACATATATTGCGTTGCCTCCTGACACATAATTACTGGTGCCAATTTGCCTGCTGAGCCATGTATCACGCGCTGGTCCTGCCTCCATAACCAGAAATCACATAGCTTTCTTTTCGTCGAGCATCACATCAAATGCCTGAACTAGACTCTCCGTTTGTAGCTCATTTACGTAGTCCTTCTGCAACAGTTTGATGGCTCTCTGCGACGGCGAAAGTGCCCGGATCATGGCTGTTCTGTTGCGCATTTCTGAGGCGATATCACAAATTGCCTCTGCAATCAATACTTCACCACTTTCGTTTCGACGTTTCTTTGATGTTGTGGCGCTAGTTGACTTGCCCCTAGCCGTGGTTGAATGCCCAACAGCAGGCTCGGCGACAGGCTCCGGTGGCGATTGCGGAGTTGTCTCAGTGGGGCCAAAGCGCGGTGCTCCATCATCTGCGCCGTGCTCCGAAGGCGTTGATGATTGGGATTGGGGTGGAGCGGGTCGTTCAGAGACATAATCCGCTGGACAGGGCTTGTCAGAAGCTAGTGCGTACTCCCAGTGGCATAAGTCCCTTCAAACAGAACACCAAGGTCTTCGTATCATGGCATAGGCTTCTTCCGAAAATCCGTAACTTTAGGATGATGCTACAGGATAGGTAACGTTAGCGAGAAATATGTGTCATCGAGGTGAACGAATTCAGTACCTCAATATAATCGTTCCAAACAGAGTCGTGAACAAGGACAACATGGCGATCGTCATCCCAGCCAAACCCTGATGCAACCAACATCATCTCGATCGCGGTGCAGTTCTCTTTTAACTGGAAAACATAGATGACAAAACCGTTAGATTCAAAATTCGACTTCTACACATCCATTGCACGCACCGCAGCAAGTCTAGATTTAAGTTGTTGCCTAGTCAGCTTTGTCTTGAACCTCGCGGTGAACCCCACAAACACTTCCGCCCACGCTTCTTTCTTGAACCTGGAATCAGCTCGTTTCCCTGCTTGAGCTTGCTCTGTCATGGATCAACATCAACAAATGCACCAAACGCACCCAATGGCCACGGAGACTACAAAAAATGGTTATGTTCTGATGCGGAAGGAGGCTGCTTGTGGTCTATAACTCTCTCACGCAAGCGGGTGTCAACCATTTCTGCTGACACAAGCAAAAAACAGCGGGAAAAACAAAAAAAAACTATCGCATGTACCTGATAATGCGTGGCACATTTCTAAGATGAACCTTCAATACGGCCAGTTATGTAGCAGTATTGCTGAGAGGAGAAGTGAATATTTGCTTGAACAACCTGGAGGGCGGTCGCAACAAAACCTTTCTGGTCTAAGTATAAACTTTGAAATCGCAATCTTTGGCTACAGTCGCGATCTTTCATGAGCCGTTTGGAAACGCAACTATTGGACGCAGATTGCTATCTCAAAACTGCAATACATTGTATGGAGTTCGTGCTTGCGTTTGGATATGCAATTTTTCGAAAAACTGCAATCATCCGAATATCATTTTTTAGCGATATATCGTGCTTTATTTTTAGATCCAAACAACGTCTTACTAAGCGGATGCTCTAGCACTGAGCTATAGGGGCTCTTACAACCGAACGCAGCGAACACTTTTCAACCACCTCCAAAATCAACAACACGCCACCAGGCGCGCTCAAACGCAACACACACCGCCCCCACGCACCACCACGCACCCTCTCACACGATTGCAGCCACTACCGACCACACATCACCAACATTCACCACCTATCGCCGGTGACCCCATTGGCTGCCGTCCGTCGTGTTCCCAAGCTCAGAGCACGCGTCGACGTCGCATGACTGACCACCACAGACACCATAGCGTACTCCGTTATCCAATCCACAAAGTGGTTGTACAGACGGCGACGCCTGTGGAAGGCTCAACAACATCTTGAGGATTGGCCATCGCGACCACCCACCCGAGAAGACGCAGGTGGCGAGCCATTTGCCGAGATGACGGCGTCGTAACATCGGCTGCTCGGTGCTGGGGCTACGCGGGTGTCCAAAACCACCACGAGTGGCCAGATGTGCGATCGCGCGGGACCTGGGCTTGTGGAGACCAACCCAGGCGGCATTCGGACGCTGAGGTCGCCATGCGGTAGCTAGTGCCATGTGGTGGCGGCAGCGATTCGAGTGGAGGCACGAGATAGGCGAAAAAGAGAGAGACGTCGGCACAAGCAGCAAGGAGCAAAGACGGCGTGATACACGCCTCGCTCACAAACGGCACGAGCAAGCTCGAACGAGACACGATTGCAAGCTGTTTGCCCCCAGGCAGGATTGAACTACCGACCTTCCGCTTACTAAGCGGGTGCTCTACCACTGAGCTATAGGGGCTCTTACAACCGAACGCAGCGAACACTTTTCAACCACCTCCAAAATCAACAACACGCCACCAGGCGCGCTCAAACGCAACACACACCGCCCCCACGCACCACCACGCACCCTCTCACACGATTGCAGCCACTACCGACCACACATCACCAACATTCACCACCTATCGCCGGTGACCCCATTGGCTGCCGTCCGTCGTGTTCCCAAGCTCAGAGCACGCGTCGACGTCGCATGACTGACCACCACAGACACCATAGCGTACTCCGTTATCCAATCCACAAAGTGGTTGTACAGACGGCGACGCCTGTGGAAGGCTCAACAACATCTTGAGGATTGGCCATCGCGACCACCCACCCGAGAAGACGCAGGTGGCGAGCCATTTGCCGAGATGACGGCGTCGTAACATCGGCTGCTCGGTGCTGGGGCTACGCGGGTGTCCAAAACCACCACGAGTGGCCAGATGTGCGATCGCGCGGGACCTGGGCTTGTGGAGACCAACCCAGGCGGCATTCGGACGCTGAGGTCGCCATGCGGTAGCTAGTGCCATGTGGTGGCGGCAGCGATTCGAGTGGAGGCACGAGATAGGCGAAAAAGAGAGAGACGTCGGCACAAGCAGCAAGGAGCAAAGACGGCGTGATACACGCCTCGCTCACAAACGGCACGAGCAAGCTCGAACGAGACACGATTGCAAGCTGTTTGCCCCCAGGCAGGATTGAACTACCGACCTTCCGCTTACTAAGCGGGTGCTCTACCACTGAGCTATAGGGGCTCTTACAACCGAACGCAGCGAACACTTTTCAACCACCTCCAAAATCAACAACACGCCACCAGGCGCGCTCAAACGCAACACACACCGCCCCCACGCACCACCACGCACCCTCTCACACGATTGCAGCCACTACCGACCACACATCACCAACATTCACCACCTATCGCCGGTGACCCCATTGGCTGCCGTCCGTCGTGTTCCCAAGCTCAGAGCACGCGTCGACGTCGCATGACTGACCACCACAGACACCATAGCGTACTCCGTTATCCAATCCACAAAGTGGTTGTACAGACGGCGACGCCTGTGGAAGGCTCAACAACATCTTGAGGATTGGCCATCGCGACCACCCACCCGAGAAGACGCAGGTGGCGAGCCATTTGCCGAGATGACGGCGTCGTAACATCGGCTGCTCGGTGCTGGGGCTACGCGGGTGTCCAAAACCACCACGAGTGGCCAGATGTGCGATCGCGCGGGACCTGGGCTTGTGGAGACCAACCCAGGCGGCATTCGGACGCTGAGGTCGCCATGCGGTAGCTAGTGCCATGTGGTGGCGGCAGCGATTCGAGTGGAGGCACGAGATAGGCGAAAAAGAGAGAGACGTCGGCACAAGCAGCAAGGAGCAAAGACGGCGTGATACACGCCTCGCTCACAAACGGCACGAGCAAGCTCGAACGAGACACGATTGCAAGCTGTTTGCCCCCAGGCAGGATTGAACTACCGACCTTCCGCTTACTAAGCGGGTGCTCTACCACTGAGCTATAGGGGCTCTTACAACCGAACGCAGCGAACACTTTTCAACCACCTCCAAAATCAACAACACGCCACCAGGCGCGCTCAAACGCAACACACACCGCCCCCACGCACCACCACGCACCCTCTCACACGATTGCAGCCACTACCGACCACACATCACCAACATTCACCACCTATCGCCGGTGACCCCATTGGCTGCCGTCCGTCGTGTTCCCAAGCTCAGAGCACGCGTCGACGTCGCATGACTGACCACCACAGACACCATAGCGTACTCCGTTATCCAATCCACAAAGTGGTTGTACAGACGGCGACGCCTGTGGAAGGCTCAACAACATCTTGAGGATTGGCCATCGCGACCACCCACCCGAGAAGACGCAGGTGGCGAGCCATTTGCCGAGATGACGGCGTCGTAACATCGGCTGCTCGGTGCTGGGGCTACGCGGGTGTCCAAAACCACCACGAGTGGCCAGATGTGCGATCGCGCGGGACCTGGGCTTGTGGAGACCAACCCAGGCGGCATTCGGACGCTGAGGTCGCCATGCGGTAGCTAGTGCCATGTGGTGGCGGCAGCGATTCGAGTGGAGGCACGAGATAGGCGAAAAAGAGAGAGACGTCGGCACAAGCAGCAAGGAGCAAAGACGGCGTGATACACGCCTCGCTCGCAAACGGCACGAGCAAGCTCGAACGAGACACGATTGCAAGCTGTTTGCCCCCAGGCAGGATTGAACTACCGACCTTCCGCTTACTAAGCGGGTGCTCTACCACTGAGCTATAGGGGCTCTTACAACCGAACGCAGCGAACACTTTTCAACCACCTCCAAAATCAACAACACGCCACCAGACGCGCTCAAACGCAACACACACCGCCCCCACGCACCACCACGCACCCTCTCACACGATTGGAGCCACTACCGACCACACATCACCAACATTCACCACCTATCGCCGGTGACCCCATTGGCTGCCGTCCGTCGTGTTCCCAAGCTCAGAGCACGCGTCGACGTCGCATGACTGACCACCACAGACATCATAGCGTACTCCGTTATCCAGCCCACAAAGTGGTTGTACAGACGGCGACGCCTGTGGAAGACTCAACAACATCTTGAGGATTGGCCATCGCGACCACCCACCCGAGAAGACGCAGGTGGCGAGCCATTGGCCGAGATGACGGCGTCGTAACATCGGCTGCTCGGTGCTGGGGCTACGCGGGTGTCCAAAACCACCACGAGTGGCCAGATGTGCGATCGCGCGGGACCTGGGCTTGTGGAGACCAACCCAGGCGGCATTCGGACGCTGAGGTCGCCATGCGGTAGCTAGTGCCATGTGGTGGCGGCAGCGATTCGAGTGGAGGCACGAGATAGGCGAAAAAGAGAGAGACGTCGGCACAAGCAGCAAGGAGCAAAGACGGCGTGATACACGCCTCGCTCACAAACGGCACGAGCAAGCTCGAACGAGAAACGATTGCAAGCTGTTTGCCCCCAGGCAGGATTGAACTACCGACCTTCCGCTTACTAAGCGGGTGCTCTACCACTGAGCTATAGGGGCTCTTACAACCGAACGCAGCAAACACTTTTCAACCACCTCCAAAATCAACAACACGCCATCAGACGCGCTCAAACGCAACACACACCGCCCCCACGCACCACCACGCACCCTCTCACACGATTGCAGCCACTACCGACCACACATCACCAACATTCATCACCTATCGCCGGTGACCCCATTGGCTGCCGTCCGTCGTGTTCCCAAGCTCAGAGCACGCGTCGACGTCGCATGACTGACCACCACAGACACCACAGCGTACTCCGTTATCCAATCCACAAAGTGGTTGTACAGACGGCGACGCCTGTGGAAGGCTCAACAACATCTTGAGGATTGGCCATTGCGACCACCCACCCGAGAAGACGCAGGTGGCGAGCCATTTGCCGAGATGACGGCGTCGTAACATCGGCTGCTCGGTGCTGGGGCTACGCGGGTGTCCAAAACCACCACGAGTGGCCAGATGTGCGATCGCGCGGGACCTGGGCTTGTGGAGACCAACCCAGGCGGCATTCGGACGCTGAGGTCGCCATGCGGTAGCTAGTGCCATGTGGTGGCGGCAGCGATTCGAGTGGAGGCACGAGATAGGCGAAAAAGAGAGAGACGTCGGCACAAGCAGCAAGGAGCAAAGACGGCGTGATACACGCCTCGCTCACAAACGGCACGAGCAAGCTCGAACGAGACACGATTGCAAGCTGTTTGCCCCCAGGCAGGATTGAACTACCGACCTTCCGCTTACTAAGCGGGTGCTCTACCACTGAGCTATAGGGGCTCTTACAACCGAACGCAGCGAACACTTTTCAACCACCTCCAAAATCAACAACACGCCACCAGGCGCGCTCAAACGCAACACACACCGCCCCCACGCACCACCACGCACCCTCTCACACGATTGCAGCCACTACCGACCACACATCACCAACATTCACCACCTATCGCCGGTGACCCCATTGGCTGCCGTCCGTCGTGTTCCCAAGCTCAGAGCACGCGTCGACGTCGCATGACTGACCACCACAGACACCATAGCGTACTCCGTTATCCAATCCACAAAGTGGTTGTACAGACGGCGACGCCTGTGGAAGACTCAACAACATCTTGAGGATTGGCCATCGCGACCACCCACCCGAGAAGACGCAGGTGGCGAGCCATTTGCCGAGATGACGGCGTCGTAACATCGGCTGCTCGGTGCTGGGGCTACGCGGGTGTCCAAAACCACCACGAAGTGGCCAGATGTGCGATCGCGCGGGACCTGGGCTTTGGAGACCAACCCAGGCGGCATTCGGACGCTGAGGTCGCCATGCGGTAGCTAGTGCCATGTGGTGGCGGCAGCGATTCGAGTGGAGGCACGAGATAGGCGAAAAAGAGAGAGACGTCGGCACAAGCAGCAAGGAGCAAAGACGGCGTGATACACGCCTCGCTCACAAACGGCACGAGCAAGCTCGAACGAGAAACGATTGCAAGCTGTTTGCCCCCAGGCAGGATTGAACTACCGACCTTCCGCTTACTAAGCGGGTGCTCTACCACTGAGCTATAGGGGCTCTTACAACCGAACGCAGCGAACACTTTTCAACCACCTCCAAAATCAACAACACGCCACCAGACGCGCTCAAACGCAACACACACCGCCCCCACGCACCACCACGCACCCTCTCACACGATTGCAGCCACTACCGACCACACATCACCAACATTCACCACCTATCGCCGGTGACCCCATTGGCTGCCGTCCGTCGTGTTCCCAAGCTCAGAGCACGCGTCGACGTCGCATGACTGACCACCACAGACACCATAGCGTACTCCGTTATCCAGCCCACAAAGTGGTTGTACAGACGGCGACGCCTGTGGAAGACTCAACAACATCTTGAGGATTGGCCATCGCGACCACCCACCCGAGAAGACGCAGGTGGCGAGCCATTGGCCGAGATGACGGCGTCGTAACATCGGCTGCTCGGTGCTGGGGCTACGCGGGTGTCCAAAACCACCACGAAGTGGCCAGATGTGCGATCGCGCGGGACCTGGGCTTGTGGAGACCAACCCAGGCGGCATTCGGACGCTGAGGTCGCCATGCGGTATCTAGTGCCATGTGGCGGCGGGAGCGATTCGAGTGGAGGCACGAGATAGGCGAAAAAGAGAGAGACGTCGGCACAAGCAGCAAGGAGCAAAGACGGCGTGATACACGCCTCGCTCACAAACGGCACGAGCAAGCTCGAACGTGAAACGATTGCAAGCTGTTTGCCCCCAGGCAGGATTGAACTACCGACCTTCCGCTTACTAAGCGGGTGCTCTACCACTGAGCTATAGGGGCTCTTACAACCGAACGCAGCGAACACTTTTCAACCACCTCCAAAATCAACAACACGCCACCAGACGCGCTCAAACGCAACACACACCGCCCCCACGCACCCTCTCACACGATTGCAGCCACTACCGACCACACATCACCAACATTCACCACCTATCGCCGGTGACCCCATTGGCTGCCGTCCGTCGTGTTCCCAAGCTCAGAGCACGCGTCGACGTCGCATGACTGACCACCACAGACACCATAGCGTACTCCGTTATCCAGCCCACAAAGTGGTTGTACAGACGGCGACGCCTGTGGAAGACTCAACAACATCTTGAGGATTGGCCATCGCGACCACCCACCCGAGAAGACGCAGGTGGCGAGCCATTGGCCGAGATGACGGCGTCGTAACATCGGCTGCTCGGTGCTGGGGCTACGCGGGTGTCCAAAACCACCACGAAGTGGCCAGATGTGCGATCGCGCGGGACCTGGGCTTGTGGAGACCAACCCAGGCGGCATTCGGACGCTGAGGTCGCCATGCGGTATCTAGTGCCATGTGGCGGCGGGAGCGATTCGAGTGGAGGCACGAGATAGGCGAAAAAGAGAGAGACGTCGGCACAAGCAGCAAGGAGCAAAGACGGCGTGATACACGCCTCGCTCACAAACGGCACGAGCAAGCTCGAACGTGAAACGATTGCAAGCTGTTTGCCCCCAGGCAGGATTGAACTACCGACCTTCCGCTTACTAAGCGGGTGCTCTACCACTGAGCTATAGGGGCTCTTACAACCGAACGCAGCGAACACTTTTCAACCACCTCCAAAATCAACAACACGCCACCAGACGCGCTCAAACGCAACACACACCGCCCCCACGCACCCTCTCACACGATTGCAGCCACTACCGACCACACATCACCAACATTCACCACCTATCGCCGGTGACCCCATTGGCTGCCGTCCGTCGTGTTCCCAAGCTCAGAGCACGCGTCGACGTCGCATGACTGACCACCACAGACACCATAGCGTACTCCGTTATCCAGCCCACAAAGTGGTTGTACAGACGGCGACGCCTGTGGAAGACTCAACAACATCTTGAGGATTGGCCATCGCGACCACCCACCCGAGAAGACGCAGGTGGCGAGCCATTGGCCGAGATGACGGCGTCGTAACATCGGCTGCTCGGTGCTGGGGCTACGCGGGTGTCCAAAACCACCACGAAGTGGCCAGATGTGCGATCGCGCGGGACCTGGGCTTGTGGAGACCAACCCAGGCGGCATTCGGACGCTGAGGTCGCCATGCGGTATCTAGTGCCATGTGGCGGCGGGAGCGATTCGAGTGGAGGCACGAGATAGGCGAAAAAGAGAGAGACGTCGGCACAAGCAGCAAGGAGCAAAGACGGCGTGATACACGCCTCGCTCACAAACGGCACGAGCAAGCTCGAACGTGAAACGATTGCAAGCTGTTTGCCCCCAGGCAGGATTGAACTACCGACCTTCCGCTTACTAAGCGGGTGCTCTACCACTGAGCTATAGGGGCTCTTACAACCGAACGCAGCGAACACTTTTCAACCACCTCCAAAATCAACAACACGCCACCAGACGCGCTCAAACGCAACACACACCGCCCCCACGCACCCTCTCACACGATTGCAGCCACTACCGACCACACATCACCAACATTCACCACCTATCGCCGGTGACCCCATTGGCTGCCGTCCGTCGTGTTCCCAAGCTCAGAGCACGCGTCGACGTCGCATGACTGACCACCACAGACACCATAGCGTACTCCGTTATCCAGCCCACAAAGTGGTTGTACAGACGGCGACGCCTGTGGAAGACTCAACAACATCTTGAGGATTGGCCATCGCGACCACCCACCCGAGAAGACGCAGGTGGCGAGCCATTGGCCGAGATGACGGCGTCGTAACATCGGCTGCTCGGTGCTGGGGCTACGCGGGTGTCCAAAACCACCACGAAGTGGCCAGATGTGCGATCGCGCGGGACCTGGGCTTGTGGAGACCAACCCAGGCGGCATTCGGACGCTGAGGTCGCCATGCGGTATCTAGTGCCATGTGGCGGCGGGAGCGATTCGAGTGGAGGCACGAGATAGGCGAAAAAGAGAGAGACGTCGGCACAAGCAGCAAGGAGCAAAGACGGCGTGATACACGCCTCGCTCACAAACGGCACGAGCAAGCTCGAACGTGAAACGATTGCAAGCTGTTTGCCCCCAGGCAGGATTGAACTACCGACCTTCCGCTTACTAAGCGGGTGCTCTACCACTGAGCTATAGGGGCTCTTACAACCGAACGCAGCGAACACTTTTCAACCACCTCCAAAATCAACAACACGCCACCAGACGCGCTCAAACGCAACACACACCGCCCCCACGCACCCTCTCACACGATTGCAGCCACTACCGACCACACATCACCAACATTCACCACCTATCGCCGGTGACCCCATTGGCTGCCGTCCGTCGTGTTCCCAAGCTCAGAGCACGCGTCGACGTCGCATGACTGACCACCACAGACACCATAGCGTACTCCGTTATCCAGCCCACAAAGTGGTTGTACAGACGGCGACGCCTGTGGAAGACTCAACAACATCTTGAGGATTGGCCATCGCGACCACCCACCCGAGAAGACGCAGGTGGCGAGCCATTGGCCGAGATGACGGCGTCGTAACATCGGCTGCTCGGTGCTGGGGCTACGCGGGTGTCCAAAACCACCACGAAGTGGCCAGATGTGCGATCGCGCGGGACCTGGGCTTGTGGAGACCAACCCAGGCGGCATTCGGACGCTGAGGTCGCCATGCGGTATCTAGTGCCATGTGGCGGCGGGAGCGATTCGAGTGGAGGCACGAGATAGGCGAAAAAGAGAGAGACGTCGGCACAAGCAGCAAGGAGCAAAGACGGCGTGATACACGCCTCGCTCACAAACGGCACGAGCAAGCTCGAACGTGAAACGATTGCAAGCTGTTTGCCCCCAGGCAGGATTGAACTACCGACCTTCCGCTTACTAAGCGGGTGCTCTACCACTGAGCTATAGGGGCTCTTACAACCGAACGCAGCGAACACTTTTCAACCACCTCCAAAATCAACAACACGCCACCAGACGCGCTCAAACGCAACACACACCGCCCCCACGCACCCTCTCACACGATTGCAGCCACTACCGACCACACATCACCAACATTCACCACCTATCGCCGGTGACCCCATTGGCTGCCGTCCGTCGTGTTCCCAAGCTCAGAGCACGCGTCGACGTCGCATGACTGACCACCACAGACACCATTGCGTACTCCGTTATCCAATCCACAAAGTGGTTGTACAGACGGCGACGCCTGTGGAAGACTCAACAATATCTTGAGGGGATTGGCCATCGCGACCACCCACCCGAGAAGACGCAGGTGGCGAGCCATTTGCCGAGATGACGGCGTCGTAACATCGGCTGCTCGGTGCTGGGGCTACGCGGGTGTCCAAAACCACCACGAAGTGGCCAGATGTGCGATCGCGCGGGACCTGGGCTTTGGAGACCAACCCAGGCGGCATTCGGACGCTGAGGTCGCCATGCGGTAGCTAGTGCCATGTGGTGGCGGCAGCGATTCGAGTGGAGGCACGAGATAGGCGAAAAAGAGAGAGACGTCGGCACAAGCAGCAAGGAGCAAAGACGGCGTGATACACGCCTCGCTCACAAACGGCACGAGCAAGCTCGAACGAGAAACGATTGCAAGCTGTTTGCCCCCAGGCAGGATTGAACTACCGACCTTCCGCTTACTAAGCGGGTGCTCTACCACTGAGCTATAGGGGCTCTTACAACCGAACGCAGCGAACACTTTTCAACCACCTCCAAAATCAACAACACGCCACCAGACGCGCTCAAACGCAACATACACCGCCCCCACGCACCACCACGCACCCTCTCACACGATTGCAGCCACTACCGACCACACATCACCAACATTCACCACCTATCGCCGGTGACCCCATTGGCTGCCGTCCGTCGTGTTCCCAAGCTCAGAGCACGCGTCGACGTCGCATGACTGACCACCACAGACACCATTGCGTACTCCGTTATCCAATCCACAAAGTGGTTGTACAGACGGCGACGCCTGTGGAAGACTCAACAATATCTTGAGGGGATTGGCCATCGCGACCACCCACCCGAGAAGACGCAGGTGGCGAGCCATTTGCCGAGATGACGGCGTCGTAACATCGGCTGCTCGGTGCTGGGGCTACGCGGGTGTCCAAAACCACCACGAAGTGGCCAGATGTGCGATCGCGCGGGACCTGGGCTTTGGAGACCAACCCAGGCGGCATTCGGACGCTGAGGTCGCCATGCGGTAGCTAGTGCCATGTGGTGGCGGCAGCGATTCGAGTGGAGGCACGAGATAGGCGAAAAAGAGAGAGACGTCGGCACAAGCAGCAAGGAGCAAAGACGGCGTGATACACGCCTCGCTCACAAACGGCACGAGCAAGCTCGAACGAGAAACGATTGCAAGCTGTTTGCCCCCAGGCAGGATTGAACTACCGACCTTCCGCTTACTAAGCGGGTGCTCTACCACTGAGCTATAGGGGCTCTTACAACCGAACGCAGCGAACACTTTTCAACCACCTCCAAAATCAACAACACGCCACCAGACGCGCTCAAACGCAACACACACCGCCCCCACGCACCACCACGCACCCTCTCACACGATTGCAGCCACTACCGACCACACATCACCAACATTCACCACCTATCGCCGGTGACCCCATTGGCTGCCGTCCGTCGTGTTCCCAAGCTCAGAGCACGCGTCGACGTCGCATGACTGACCACCACAGACACCATAGCGTACTCCGTTATCCAGCCCACAAAGTGGTTGTACAGACGGCGACGCCTGTGGAAGACTCAACAACATCTTGAGGATTGGCCATCGCGACCACCCACCCGAGAAGACGCAGGTGGCGAGCCATTGGCCGAGATGACGGCGTCGTAACATCGGCTGCTCGGTGCTGGGGCTACGCGGGTGTCCAAAACCACCACGAAGTGGCCAGATGTGCGATCGCGCGGGACCTGGGCTTGTGGAGACCAACCCAGGCGGCATTCGGACGCTGAGGTCGCCATGCGGTAGCTAGTGCCATGTGGTGGCGGCAGCGATTTGAGTGGAGGCACGAGATAGGCGAAAAAGAGAGAGACGTCGGCACAAGCAGCAAGGAGCAAAGACGGCGTGATACACGCCTCGCTCACAAACGGCACGAGCAAGCTCGAACGTGAAACGATTGCAAGCTGTTTGCCCCCAGGCAGGATTGAACTACCGACCTTCCGCTTACTAAGCGGGTGCTCTACCACTGAGCTATAGGGGCTCTTACAACCGAACGCAGCGAACACTTTTCAACCACCTCCAAAATCAACAACACGCCACCAGACGCGCTCAAACGCAACACACACCGCCCCCACGCACCACCACGCACCCTCTCACACGATTGCAGCCACTACCGACCACACATCACCAACATTCACCACCTATCGCCGGTGACCCCATTGGCTGCCGTCCGTCGTGTTTCCAAGCTCAGAGCACGCGTCGACGTCGCATGACTGACCACCACAGACACCATAGCGTACTCCGTTATCCAGCCCACAAAGTGGTTGTACAGACGGCGACGCCTGTGGAAGACTCAACAACATCTTGAGGATTGGCCATCGCGACCACCCACCCGATAAGACGCAGGTGGCGAGCCATTGGCCGAGATGACGGCGTCGTAACATCGGCTGCTCGGTGCTGGGGCTACGCGGGTGTCCAAAACCACCACGAAGTGGCCAGATGTGCGATCGCGCGGGACCTGGGCTTGTGGAGACCAACCCAGGCGGCATTCGGACGCTGAGGTCGCCATGCGGTATCTAGTGCCATGTGGCGGCGGGAGCGATTCGAGTGGAGGCACGAGATAGGCGAAAAAGAGAGAGACGTCGGCACAAGCAGCAAGGAGCAAAGACGGCGTGATACACGCCTCGCTCACAAACGGCACGAGCAAGCTCGAACGTGAAACGATTGCAAGCTGTTTGCCCCAGGCAGGATTGAACTACCGACCTTCCGCTTACTAAGCGGGTGCTCTACCACTGAGCTATAGGGGCTCTTACAACCGAACGCAGCGAACACTTTTCAACCACCTCCAAAATCAACAACACGCCACCAGACGCGCTCAAACGCAACACACACCGCCCCCACGCACCCTCTCACACGATTGCAGCCACTACCGACCACACATCACCAACATTCACCACCTATCGCCGGTGACCCCATTGGCTGCCGTCCGTCGTGTTCCCAAGCTCAGAGCACGCGTCGACGTCGCATGACTGACCACCACAGACACCATAGCGTACTCCGTTATCCAGCCCACAAAGTGGTTGTACAGACGGCGACGCCTGTGGAAGACTCAACAACATCTTGAGGATTGGCCATCGCGACCACCCACCCGAGAAGACGCAGGTGGCGAGCCATTGGCCGAGATGACGGCGTCGTAACATCGGCTGCTCGGTGCTGGGGCTACGCGGGTGTCCAAAACCACCACGAAGTGGCCAGATGTGCGATCGCGCGGGACCTGGGCTTGTGGAGACCAACCCAGGCGGCATTCGGACGCTGAGGTCGCCATGCGGTATCTAGTGCCATGTGGCGGCGGGAGCGATTCGAGTGGAGGCACGAGATAGGCGAAAAAGAGAGAGACGTCGGCACAAGCAGCAAGGAGCAAAGACGGCGTGATACACGCCTCGCTCACAAACGGCACGAGCAAGCTCGAACGTGAAACGATTGCAAGCTGTTTGCCCCCAGGCAGGATTGAACTACCGACCTTCCGCTTACTAAGCGGGTGCTCTACCACTGAGCTATAGGGGCTCTTACAACCGAACGCAGCGAACACTTTTCAACCACCTCCAAAATCAACAACACGCCACCAGACGCGCTCAAACGCAACACACACCGCCCCCACGCACCACCACGCACCCTCTCACACGATTGCAGCCACTACCGACCACACATCACCAACATTCACCACCTATCGCCGGTGACCCCATTGGCTGCCGTCCGTCGTGTTCCCAAGCTCAGAGCACGCGTCGACGTCGCATGACTGACCACCACAGACACCATTGCGTACTCCGTTATCCAGCCCACAAAGTGGTTGTACAGACGGCGACGCCTGTGGAAGACTCAACAACATCTTGAGGATTGGCCATCGCGACCACCCACCCGAGAAGACGCAGGTGGCGAGCCATTGGCCGAGATGACGGCGTCGTAACATCGGCTGCTCGGTGCTGGGGCTACGCGGGTGTCCAAAACCACCACGAAGTGGCCAGATGTGCGATCGCGCGGGACCTGGGCTTGTGGAGACCAACCCAGGCGGCATTCGGACGCTGAGGTCGCCATGCGGTATCTAGTGCCATGTGGCGGCGGGAGCGATTCGAGTGGAGGCACGAGATAGGCGAAAAAGAGAGAGACGTCGGCACAAGCAGCAAGGAGCAAAGACGGCGTGATACACGCCTCGCTCACAAACGGCACGAGCAAGCTCCAACGTGAAACGATTGCAAGCTGTTTGCCCCAGGCAGGATTGAACTACCGACCTTCCGCTTACTAAGCGGGTGCTCTACCACTGAGCTATAGGGGCTCTTACAACCGAACGCAGCGAACACTTTTCAACCACCTCCAAAATCAACAACACGCCACCAGACGCGCTCAAACGCAACACACACCGCCCCCACGCACCACCACGCACCCTCTCACACGATTGCAGCCACTACCGACCACACATCACCAACATTCACCACCTATCGCCGGTGACCCCATTGGCTGCCGTCCGTCGTGTTCCCAAGCTCAGAGCACGCGTCGACGTCGCATGACTGACCACCACAGACACCATAGCGTACTCCGTTATCCAGCCCACAAAGTGGTTGTACAGACGGCGACGCCTGTGGAAGACTCAACAACATCTTGAGGATTGGCCATCGCGACCACCCACCCGAGAAGACGCAGGTGGCGAGCCATTGGCCGAGATGACGGCGTCGTAACATCGGCTGCTCGGTGCTGGGGCTACGCGGGTGTCCAAAACCACCACGAAGTGGCCAGATGTGCGATCGCGCGGGACCTGGGCTTGTGGAGACCAACCCAGGCGGCATTCGGACGCTGAGGTCGCCATGCGGTATCTAGTGCCATGTGGCGGCGGGAGCGATTCGAGTGGAGGCACGAGATAGGCGAAAAAGAGAGAGACGTCGGCACAAGCAGCAAGGAGCAAAGACGGCGTGATACACGCCTCGCTCACAAACGGCACGAGCAAGCTCGAACGTGAAACGATTGCAAGCTGTTTGCCCCCAGGCAGGATTGAACTACCGACCTTCCGCTTACTAAGCGGGTGCTCTACCACTGAGCTATAGGGGCTCTTACAACCGAACGCAGCGAACACTTTTCAACCACCTCCAAAATCAACAACACGCCACCAGACGCGCTCAAACGCAACACACACCGCCCCCACGCACCACCACGCACCCTCTCACACGATTGCAGCCACTACCGACCACACATCACCAACATTCACCACCTATCGCCGGTGACCCCATTGGCTGCCGTCCGTCGTGTTCCCAAGCTCAGAGCACGCGTCGACGTCGCATGACTGACCACCACAGACACCATTGCGTACTCCGTTATCCAGCCCACAAAGTGGTTGTACAGACGGCGACGCCTGTGGAAGACTCAACAACATCTTGAGGATTGGCCATCGCGACCACCCACCCGAGAAGACGCAGGTGGCGAGCCATTGGCCGAGATGACGGCGTCGTAACATCGGCTGCTCGGTGCTGGGGCTACGCGGGTGTCCAAAACCACCACGAAGTGGCCAGATGTGCGATCGCGCGGGACCTGGGCTTGTGGAGACCAACCCAGGCGGCATTCGGACGCTGAGGTCGCCATGCGGTATCTAGTGCCATGTGGCGGCGGGAGCGATTCGAGTGGAGGCACGAGATAGGCGAAAAAGAGAGAGACGTCGGCACAAGCAGCAAGGAGCAAAGACGGCGTGATACACGCCTCGCTCACAAACGGCACGAGCAAGCTCCAACGTGAAACGATTGCAAGCTGTTTGCCCCAGGCAGGATTGAACTACCGACCTTCCGCTTACTAAGCGGGTGCTCTACCACTGAGCTATAGGGGCTCTTACAACCGAACGCAGCGAACACTTTTCAACCACCTCCAAAATCAACAACACGCCACCAGACGCGCTCAAACGCAACACACACCGCCCCCACGCACCCTCTCACACGATTGCAGCCACTACCGACCACACATCACCAACATTCACCACCTATCGCCGGTGACCCCATTGGCTGCCGTCCGTCGTGTTCCCAAGCTCAGAGCACGCGTCGACGTCGCATGACTGACCACCACAGACACCATAGCGTACTCCGTTATCCAGCCCACAAAGTGGTTGTACAGACGGCGACGCCTGTGGAAGACTCAACAACATCTTGAGGATTGGCCATCGCGACCACCCACCCGAGAAGACGCAGGTGGCGAGCCATTGGCCGAGATGACGGCGTCGTAACATCGGCTGCTCGGTGCTGGGGCTACGCGGGTGTCCAAAACCACCACGAAGTGGCCAGATGTGCGATCGCGCGGGACCTGGGCTTGTGGAGACCAACCCAGGCGGCATTCGGACGCTGAGGTCGCCATGCGGTATCTAGTGCCATGTGGCGGCGGGAGCGATTCGAGTGGAGGCACGAGATAGGCGAAAAAGAGAGAGACGTCGGCACAAGCAGCAAGGAGCAAAGACGGCGTGATACACGCCTCGCTCACAAACGGCACGAGCAAGCTCGAACGTGAAACGATTGCAAGCTGTTTGCCCCCAGGCAGGATTGAACTACCGACCTTCCGCTTACTAAGCGGGTGCTCTACCACTGAGCTATAGGGGCTCTTACAACCGAACGCAGCGAACACTTTTCAACCACCTCCAAAATCAACAACACGCCACCAGACGCGCTCAAACGCAACACACACCGCCCCCACGCACCACCACGCACCCTCTCACACGATTGCAGCCACTACCGACCACACATCACCAACATTCACCACCTATCGCCGGTGACCCCATTGGCTGCCGTCCGTCGTGTTCCCAAGCTCAGAGCACGCGTCGACGTCGCATGACTGACCACCACAGACACCATTGCGTACTCCGTTATCCAGCCCACAAAGTGGTTGTACAGACGGCGACGCCTGTGGAAGACTCAACAACATCTTGAGGATTGGCCATCGCGACCACCCACCCGAGAAGACGCAGGTGGCGAGCCATTGGCCGAGATGACGGCGTCGTAACATCGGCTGCTCGGTGCTGGGGCTACGCGGGTGTCCAAAACCACCACGAAGTGGCCAGATGTGCGATCGCGCGGGACCTGGGCTTTGGAGACCAACCCAGGCGGCATTCGGACGCTGAGGTCGCCATGCGGTAGCTAGTGCCATGTGGTGGCGGCAGCGATTCGAGTGGAGGCACGAGATAGGCGAAAAAGAGAGAGACGTCGGCACAAGCAGCAAGGAGCAAAGACGGCGTGATACACGCCTCGCTCACAAACGGCACGAGCAAGCTCGAACGAGAAACGATTGCAAGCTGTTTGCCCCCAGGCAGGATTGAACTACCGACCTTCCGCTTACTAAGCGGGTGCTCTACCACTGAGCTATAGGGGCTCTTACAACCGAACGCAGCGAACACTTTTCAACCACCTCCAAAATCAACAACACGCCACCAGACGCGCTCAAACGCAACACACACCGCCCCCACGCACCACCACGCACCCTCTCACACGATTGCAGCCACTACCGACCACACATCACCAACATTCACCACCTATCGCCGGTGACCCCATTGGCTGCCGTCCGTCGTGTTCCCAAGCTCAGAGCACGCGTCGACGTCGCATGACTGACCACCACAGACACCATAGCGTACTCCGTTATCCAGCCCACAAAGTGGTTGTACAGACGGCGACGCCTGTGGAAGGCTCAACAATATCTTGAGGATTGGCCATCGCGACCACCCACCCGAGAAGACGCAGGTGGCGAGCCATTGGCCGAGATGACGGCGTCGTAACATCGGCTGCTCGGTGCTGGGGCTACGCGGGTGTCCAAAACCACCACGAAGTGGCCAGATGTGCGATCGCGCGGGACCTGGGCTTTGGAGACCAACCCAGGCGGCATTCGGACGCTGAGGTCGCCATGCGGTAGCTAGTGCCATGTGGTGGCGGCAGCGATTCGAGTGGAGGCACGAGATAGGCGAAAAAGAGAGAGACGTCGGCACAAGCAGCAAGGAGCAAAGACGGCGTGATACACGCCTCGCTCACAAACGGCACGAGCAAGCTCGAACGAGAAACGATTGCAAGCTGTTTGCCCCCAGGCAGGATTGAACTACCGACCTTCCGCTTACTAAGCGGGTGCTCTACCACTGAGCTATAGGGGCTCTTACAACCGAACGCAGCGAACACTTTTCAACCACCTCCAAAATCAACAACACGCCACCAGACGCGCTCAAACGCAACACACACCGCCCCCACGCACCACCACGCACCCTCTCACACGATTGCAGCCACTACCGACCACACATCACCAACATTCACCACCTATCGCCGGTGACCCCATTGGCTGCCGTCCGTCGTGTTCCCAAGCTCAGAGCACGCGTCGACGTCGCATGACTGACCACCACAGACACCATAGCGTACTCCGTTATCCAGCCCACAAAGTGGTTGTACAGACGGCGACGCCTGTGGAAGGCTCAACAATATCTTGAGGATTGGCCATCGCGACCACCCACCCGAGAAGACGCAGGTGGCGAGCCATTGGCCGAGATGACGGCGTCGTAACATCGGCTGCTCGGTGCTGGGGCTACGCGGGTGTCCAAAACCACCACGAAGTGGCCAGATGTGCGATCGCGCGGGACCTGGGCTTTGGAGACCAACCCAGGCGGCATTCGGACGCTGAGGTCGCCATGCGGTAGCTAGTGCCATGTGGTGGCGGCAGCGATTCGAGTGGAGGCACGAGATAGGCGAAAAAGAGAGAGACGTTGGCACAAGCAGCAAGGAGCAAAGACGGCGTGATACACGCCTCGCTCACAAACGGCACGAGCAAGCTCGAACGAGAAACGATTGCAAGCTGTTTGCCCCCAGGCAGGATTGAACTACCGACCTTCCGCTTACTAAGCGGGTGCTCTACCACTGAGCTATAGGGGCTCTTACAATCGAACGCAGCGAACACTTTTCAACCACCTCCAAAATCAACAACACGCCACCAGACGCGCTCAAACGCAACACACACCGCCCCCACGCACCACCACGCACCCTCTCACACGATTGCAGCCACTACCGACCACACATCACCAACATTCATCACCTATCGCCGGTGACCCCATTGGCTGCCGTCCGTCGTGTTCCCAAGCTCAGAGCACGCGTCGACGTCGCATGACTGACCACCACAGACACCATAGCGTACTCCGTTATCCAGCCCACAAAGTGGTTGTACAGACGGCGACGCCTGTGGAAGACTCAACAACATCTTGAGGATTGGCCATCGCGACCACCCACCCGAGAAGACGCAGGTGGCGAGCCATTGGCCGAGATGACGGCGTCGTAACATCGGCTGCTCGGTGCTGGGGCTACGCGGGTGTCCAAAACCACCACGAAGTGGCCAGATGTGCGATCGCGCGGGACCTGGGCTTGTGGAGACCAACCCAGGCGGCATTCGGACGCTGAGGTCGCCATGCGGTAGCTAGTGCCATGTGGTGGCGGCAGCGATTCGAGTGGAGGCACGAGATAGGCGAAAAAGAGAGAGACGTCGGCACAAGCAGCAAGGAGCAAAGACGGCGTGATACACGCCTCGCTCACAAACGGCACGAGCAAGCTCGAACGAGAAACGATTGCAAGCTGTTTGCCCCCAGGCAGGATTGAACTACCGACCTTCCGCTTACTAAGCGGGTGCTCTACCACTGAGCTATAGGGGCTCTTACAATCGAACGCAGCGAACACTTTTCAACCACCTCCAAAATCAACAACACGCCACCAGACGCGCTCAAACGCAACACACACCGCCCCCACGCACCACCACGCACCCTCTCACACGATTGCAGCCACTACCGACCACACATCACCAACATTCATCACCTATCGCCGGTGACCCCATTGGCTGCCGTCCGTCGTGTTCCCAAGCTCAGAGCACGCGTCGACGTCGCATGACTGACCACCACAGACACCATAGCGTACTCCGTTATCCAGCCCACAAAGTGGTTGTACAGACGGCGACGCCTGTGGAAGACTCAACAACATCTTGAGGATTGGCCATCGCGACCACCCACCCGAGAAGACGCAGGTGGCGAGCCATTGGCCGAGATGACGGCGTCGTAACATCGGCTGCTCGGTGCTGGGGCTACGCGGGTGTCCAAAACCACCACGAAGTGGCCAGATGTGCGATCGCGCGGGACCTGGGCTTGTGGAGACCAACCCAGGCGGCATTCGGACGCTGAGGTCGCCATGCGGTAGCTAGTGCCATGTGGTGGCGGCAGCGATTCGAGTGGAGGCACGAGATAGGCGAAAAAGAGAGAGACGTCGGCACAAGCAGCAAGGAGCAAAGACGGCGTGATACACGCCTCGCTCACAAACGGCACGAGCAAGCTCGAACGAGAAACGATTGCAAGCTGTTTGCCCCCAGGCAGGATTGAACTACCGACCTTCCGCTTACTAAGCGGGTGCTCTACCACTGAGCTATAGGGGCTCTTACAACCGAACGCAGCGAACACTTTTCAACCACCTCCAAAATCAACAACACGCCACCAGACGCGCTCAAACGCAACACACACCGCCCCCACGCACCACCACGCACCCTCTCACACGATTGCAGCCACTACCGACCACACATCACCAACATTCACCACCTATCGCCGGTGACCCCATTGGCTGCCGTCCGTCGTGTTCCCAAGCTCAGAGCACGCGTCGACGTCGCATGACTGACCACCACAGACACCATAGCGTACTCCGTTATCCAGCCCACAAAGTGGTTGTACAGACGGCGACGCCTGTGGAAGGCTCAACAATATCTTGAGGATTGGCCATCGCGACCACCCACCCGAGAAGACGCAGGTGGCGAGCCATTGGCCGAGATGACGGCGTCGTAACATCGGCTGCTCGGTGCTGGGGCTACGCGGGTGTCCAAAACCACCACGAAGTGGCCAGATGTGCGATCGCGCGGGACCTGGGCTTTGGAGACCAACCCAGGCGGCATTCGGACGCTGAGGTCGCCATGCGGTAGCTAGTGCCATGTGGTGGCGGCAGCGATTCGAGTGGAGGCACGAGATAGGCGAAAAAGAGAGAGACGTCGGCACAAGCAGCAAGGAGCAAAGACGGCGTGATACACGCCTCGCTCACAAACGGCACGAGCAAGCTCGAACGAGAAACGATTGCAAGCTGTTTGCCCCCAGGCAGGATTGAACTACCGACCTTCCGCTTACTAAGCGGGTGCTCTACCACTGAGCTATAGGGGCTCTTACAATCGAACGCAGCGAACACTTTTCAACCACCTCCAAAATCAACAACACGCCACCAGACGCGCTCAAACGCAACACACACCGCCCCCACGCACCACCACGCACCCTCTCACACGATTGCAGCCACTACCGACCACACATCACCAACATTCATCACCTATCGCCGGTGACCCCATTGGCTGCCGTCCGTCGTGTTCCCAAGCTCAGAGCACGCGTCGACGTCGCATGACTGACCACCACAGACACCATAGCGTACTCCGTTATCCAGCCCACAAAGTGGTTGTACAGACGGCGACGCCTGTGGAAGACTCAACAACATCTTGAGGATTGGCCATCGCGACCACCCACCCGAGAAGACGCAGGTGGCGAGCCATTGGCCGAGATGACGGCGTCGTAACATCGGCTGCTCGGTGCTGGGGCTACGCGGGTGTCCAAAACCACCACGAAGTGGCCAGATGTGCGATCGCGCGGGACCTGGGCTTGTGGAGACCAACCCAGGCGGCATTCGGACGCTGAGGTCGCCATGCGGTAGCTAGTGCCATGTGGTGGCGGCAGCGATTCGAGTGGAGGCACGAGATAGGCGAAAAAGAGAGAGACGTCGGCACAAGCAGCAAGGAGCAAAGACGGCGTGATACACGCCTCGCTCACAAACGGCACGAGCAAGCTCGAACGAGAAACGATTGCAAGCTGTTTGCCCCCAGGCAGGATTGAACTACCGACCTTCCGCTTACTAAGCGGGTGCTCTACCACTGAGCTATAGGGGCTCTTACAACCGAACGCAGCGAACACTTTTCAACCACCTCCAAAATCAACAACACGCCACCAGACGCGCTCAAACGCAACACACACCGCCCCCACGCACCACCACGCACCCTCTCACACGATTGCAGCCACTACCGACCACACATCACCAACATTCACCACCTATCGCCGGTGACCCCATTGGCTGCCGTCCGTCGTGTTCCCAAGCTCAGAGCACGCGTCGACGTCGCATGACTGACCACCACAGACACCATAGCGTACTCCGTTATCCAGCCCACAAAGTGGTTGTACAGACGGCGACGCCTGTGGAAGGCTCAACAATATCTTGAGGATTGGCCATCGCGACCACCCACCCGAGAAGACGCAGGTGGCGAGCCATTGGCCGAGATGACGGCGTCGTAACATCGGCTGCTCGGTGCTGGGGCTACGCGGGTGTCCAAAACCACCACGAAGTGGCCAGATGTGCGATCGCGCGGGACCTGGGCTTGTGGAGACCAACCCAGGCGGCATTCGGACGCTGAGGTCGCCATGCGGTAGCTAGTGCCATGTGGTGGCGGCAGCGATTCGAGTGGAGGCACGAGATAGGCGAAAAAGAGAGAGACGTCGGCACAAGCAGCAAGGAGCAAAGACGGCGTGATACACGCCTCGCTCACAAACGGCACGAGCAAGCTCGAACGAGAAACGATTGCAAGCTGTTTGCCCCCAGGCAGGATTGAACTACCGACCTTCCGCTTACTAAGCGGGTGCTCTACCACTGAGCTATAGGGGCTCTTACAACCGAACGCAGCGAACACTTTTCAACCACCTCCAAAATCAACAACACGCCACCAGACGCGCTCAAACGCAACACACACCGCCCCCACGCACCACCACGCACCCTCTCACACGATTGCAGCCACTACCGACCACACATCACCAACATTCATCACCTATCGCCGGTGACCCCATTGGCTGCCGTCCGTCGTGTTCCCAAGCTCAGAGCACGCGTCGACGTCGCATGACTGACCACCACAGACACCATAGCGTACTCCGTTATCCAGCCCACAAAGTGGTTGTACAGACGGCGACGCCTGTGGAAGACTCAACAACATCTTGAGGATTGGCCATCGCGACCACCCACCCGAGAAGACGCAGGTGGCGAGCCATTGGCCGAGATGACGGCGTCGTAACATCGGCTGCTCGGTGCTGGGGCTACGCGGGTGTCCAAAACCACCACGAAGTGGCCAGATGTGCGATCGCGCGGGACCTGGGCTTGTGGAGACCAACCCAGGCGGCATTCGGACGCTGAGGTCGCCATGCGGTAGCTAGTGCCATGTGGTGGCGGCAGCGATTCGAGTGGAGGCACGAGATAGGCGAAAAAGAGAGAGACGTCGGCACAAGCAGCAAGGAGCAAAGACGGCGTGATACACGCCTCGCTCACAAACGGCACGAGCAAGCTCGAACGAGAAACGATTGCAAGCTGTTTGCCCCCAGGCAGGATTGAACTACCGACCTTCCGCTTACTAAGCGGGTGCTCTACCACTGAGCTATAGGGGCTCTTACAACCGAACGCAGCGAACACTTTTCAACCACCTCCAAAATCAACAACACGCCACCAGACGCGCTCAAACGCAACACACACCGCCCCCACGCACCACCACGCACCCTCTCACACGATTGCAGCCACTACCGACCACACATCACCAACATTCATCACCTATCGCCGGTGACCCCATTGGCTGCCGTCCGTCGTGTTCCCAAGCTCAGAGCACGCGTCGACGTCGCATGACTGACCACCACAGACACCATAGCGTACTCCGTTATCCAGCCCACAAAGTGGTTGTACAGACGGCGACGCCTGTGGAAGACTCAACAACATCTTGAGGATTGGCCATCGCGACCACCCACCCGAGAAGACGCAGGTGGCGAGCCATTGGCCGAGATGACGGCGTCGTAACATCGGCTGCTCGGTGCTGGGGCTACGCGGGTGTCCAAAACCACCACGAAGTGGCCAGATGTGCGATCGCGCGGGACCTGGGCTTTGGAGACCAACCCAGGCGGCATTCGGACGCTGAGGTCGCCATGCGGTAGCTAGTGCCATGTGGTGGCGGCAGCGATTCGAGTGGAGGCACGAGATAGGCGAAAAAGAGAGAGACGTCGGCACAAGCAGCAAGGAGCAAAGACGGCGTGATACACGCCTCGCTCACAAACGGCACGAGCAAGCTCGAACGAGAAACGATTGCAAGCTGTTTGCCCCCAGGCAGGATTGAACTACCGACCTTCCGCTTACTAAGCGGGTGCTCTACCACTGAGCTATAGGGGCTCTTACAACCGAACGCAGCGAACACTTTTCAACCACCTCCAAAATCAACAACACGCCACCAGACGCGCTCAAACGCAACACACACCGCCCCCACGCACCACCACGCACCCTCTCACACGATTGCAGCCACTACCGACCACACATCACCAACATTCATCACCTATCGCCGGTGACCCCATTGGCTGCCGTCCGTCGTGTTCCCAAGCTCAGAGCACGCGTCGACGTCGCATGACTGACCACCACAGACACCATAGCGTACTCCGTTATCCAGCCCACAAAGTGGTTGTACAGACGGCGACGCCTGTGGAAGACTCAACAACATCTTGAGGATTGGCCATCGCGACCACCCACCCGAGAAGACGCAGGTGGCGAGCCATTGGCCGAGATGACGGCGTCGTAACATCGGCTGCTCGGTGCTGGGGCTACGCGGGTGTCCAAAACCACCACGAAGTGGCCAGATGTGCGATCGCGCGGGACCTGGGCTTGTGGAGACCAACCCAGGCGGCATTCGGACGCTGAGGTCGCCATGCGGTAGCTAGTGCCATGTGGTGGCGGCAGCGATTCGAGTGGAGGCACGAGATAGGCGAAAAAGAGAGAGACGTCGGCACAAGCAGCAAGGAGCAAAGACGGCGTGATACACGCCTCGCTCACAAACGGCACGAGCAAGCTCGAACGAGAAACGATTGCAAGCTGTTTGCCCCCAGGCAGGATTGAACTACCGACCTTCCGCTTACTAAGCGGGTGCTCTACCACTGAGCTATAGGGGCTCTTACAACCGAACGCAGCGAACACTTTTCAACCACCTCCAAAATCAACAACACGCCACCAGACGCGCTCAAACGCAACACACACCGCCCCCACGCACCACCACGCACCCTCTCACACGATTGCAGCCACTACCGACCACACATCACCAACATTCATCACCTATCGCCGGTGACCCCATTGGCTGCCGTCCGTCGTGTTCCCAAGCTCAGAGCACGCGTCGACGTCGCATGACTGACCACCACAGACACCATAGCGTACTCCGTTATCCAGCCCACAAAGTGGTTGTACAGACGGCGACGCCTGTGGAAGACTCAACAACATCTTGAGGATTGGCCATCGCGACCACCCACCCGAGAAGACGCAGGTGGCGAGCCATTGGCCGAGATGACGGCGTCGTAACATCGGCTGCTCGGTGCTGGGGCTACGCGGGTGTCCAAAACCACCACGAAGTGGCCAGATGTGCGATCGCGCGGGACCTGGGCTTTGGAGACCAACCCAGGCGGCATTCGGACGCTGAGGTCGCCATGCGGTAGCTAGTGCCATGTGGTGGCGGCAGCGATTCGAGTGGAGGCACGAGATAGGCGAAAAAGAGAGAGACGTCGGCACAAGCAGCAAGGAGCAAAGACGGCGTGATACACGCCTCGCTCACAAACGGCACGAGCAAGCTCGAACGAGAAACGATTGCAAGCTGTTTGCCCCCAGGCAGGATTGAACTACCGACCTTCCGCTTACTAAGCGGGTGCTCTACCACTGAGCTATAGGGGCTCTTACAACCGAACGCAGCGAACACTTTTCAACCACCTCCAAAATCAACAACACGCCACCAGACGCGCTCAAACGCAACACACACCGCCCCCACGCACCACCACGCACCCTCTCACACGATTGCAGCCACTACCGACCACACATCACCAACATTCATCACCTATCGCCGGTGACCCCATTGGCTGCCGTCCGTCGTGTTCCCAAGCTCAGAGCACGCGTCGACGTCGCATGACTGACCACCACAGACACCATAGCGTACTCCGTTATCCAGCCCACAAAGTGGTTGTACAGACGGCGACGCCTGTGGAAGACTCAACAACATCTTGAGGATTGGCCATCGCGACCACCCACCCGAGAAGACGCAGGTGGCGAGCCATTGGCCGAGATGACGGCGTCGTAACATCGGCTGCTCGGTGCTGGGGCTACGCGGGTGTCCAAAACCACCACGAAGTGGCCAGATGTGCGATCGCGCGGGACCTGGGCTTTGGAGACCAACCCAGGCGGCATTCGGACGCTGAGGTCGCCATGCGGTAGCTAGTGCCATGTGGTGGCGGCAGCAATTCGAGTGGAGGCACGAGATAGGCGAAAAAGAGAGAGACGTCGGCACAAGCAGCAAGGAGCAAAGACGGCGTGATACACGCCTCGCTCACAAACGGCACGAGCAAGCTCGAACGAGAAACGATTGCAAGCTGTTTGCCCCCAGGCAGGATTGAACTACCGACCTTCCGCTTACTAAGCGGGTGCTCTACCACTGAGCTATAGGGGCTCTTACAACCGAACGCAGCGAACACTTTTCAACCACCTCCAAAATCAACAACACGCCACCAGACGCGCTCAAACGCAACACACACCGCCCCCACGCACCACCACGCACCCTCTCACACGATTGCAGCCACTACCGACCACACATCACCAACATTCATCACCTATCGCCGGTGACCCCATTGGCTGCCGTCCGTCGTGTTCCCAAGCTCAGAGCACGCGTCGACGTCGCATGACTGACCACCACAGACACCATAGCGTACTCCGTTATCCAGCCCACAAAGTGGTTGTACAGACGGCGACGCCTGTGGAAGACTCAACAACATCTTGAGGATTGGCCATCGCGACCACCCACCCGAGAAGACGCAGGTGGCGAGCCATTGGCCGAGATGACGGCGTCGTAACATCGGCTGCTCGGTGCTGGGGCTACGCGGGTGTCCAAAACCACCACGAAGTGGCCAGATGTGCGATCGCGCGGGACCTGGGCTTTGGAGACCAACCCAGGCGGCATTCGGACGCTGAGGTCGCCATGCGGTAGCTAGTGCCATGTGGTGGCGGCAGCGATTCGAGTGGAGGCACGAGATAGGCGAAAAAGAGAGAGACGTCGGCACAAGCAGCAAGGAGCAAAGACGGCGTGATACACGCCTCGCTCACAAACGGCACGAGCAAGCTCGAACGAGAAACGATTGCAAGCTGTTTGCCCCCAGGCAGGATTGAACTACCGACCTTCCGCTTTCTAAGCGGGTGCTCTACCACTGAGCTATAGGGGCTCTTACAACCGAACGCAGCGAACACTTTTCAACCACCTCCAAAATCAACAACACGCCACCAGACGCGCTCAAACGCAACACACACCGCCCCCACGCACCACCACGCACCCTCTCACACGATTGCAGCCACTACCGACCACACATCACCAACATTCATCACCTATCGCCGGTGACCCCATTGGCTGCCGTCCGTCGTGTTCCCAAGCTCAGAGCACGCGTCGACGTCGCATGACTGACCACCACAGACACCATAGCGTACTCTGTTATCCAGCCCACAAAGTGGTTGTACAGACGGCGACGCCTGTGGAAGGCTCAACAACATCTTGAGGATTGGCCATCGCGACCACCCACCCGAGAAGACGCAGGTGGCGAGCCATTGGCCGAGATGACGGCGTCGTAACATCGGCTGCTCGGTGCTGGGGCTACGCGGGTGTCCAAAACCACCACGAAGTGGCCAGATGTGCGATCGCGCGGGACCTGGGCTTGTGGAGACCAACCCAGGCGGCATTCGGACGCTGAGGTCGCCATGCGGTAGCTAGTGCCATGTGGTGGCGGCAGCGATTCGAGTGGAGGCACGAGATAGGCGAAAAAGAGAGAGACGTCGGCACAAGCAGCAAGGAGCAAAGACGGCGTGATACACGCCTCGCTCACAAACGGCACGAGCAAGCTCGAACGAGAAACGATTGCAAGCTGTTTGCCCCCAGGCAGGATTGAACTACCGACCTTCCGCTTACTAAGCGGGTGCTCTACCACTGAGCTATAGGGGCTCTTACAACCGAACGCAGCGAACACTTTTCAACCACCTCCAAAATCAACAACACGCCACCAGACGCGCTCAAACGCAACACACACCGCCCCCACGCACCACCACGCACCCTCTCACACGATTGCAGCCACTACCGACCACACATCACCAACATTCATCACCTATCGCCGGTGACCCCATTGGCTGCCGTCCGTCGTGTTCCCAAGCTCAGAGCACGCGTCGACGTCGCATGACTGACCACCACAGACACCATAGCGTACTCCGTTATCCAGCCCACAAAGTGGTTGTACAGACGGCGACGCCTGTGGAAGACTCAACAACATCTTGAGGATTGGCCATCGCGACCACCCACCCGAGAAGACGCAGGTGGCGAGCCATTGGCCGAGATGACGGCGTCGTAACATCGGCTGCTCGGTGCTGGGGCTACGCGGGTGTCCAAAACCACCACGAAGTGGCCAGATGTGCGATCGCGCGGGACCTGGGCTTGTGGAGACCAACCCAGGCGGCATTCGGACGCTGAGGTCGCCATGCGGTATCTAGTGCCATGTGGCGGCGGGAGCGATTCGAGTGGAGGCACGAGATAGGCGAAAAAGAGAGAGACGTCGGCACAAGCAGCAAGGAGCAAAGACGGCGTGATACACGCCTCGCTCACAAACGGCACGAGCAAGCTCGAACGAGAAACGATTGCAAGCTGTTTGCCCCCAGGCAGGATTGAACTACCGACCTTCCGCTTACTAAGCGGGTGCTCTACCACTGAGCTATAGGGGCTCTTACAACCGAACGCAGCGAACACTTTTCAACCACCTCCAAAATCAACAACACGCCACCAGACGCGCTCAAACGCAACACACACCGCCCCCACGCACCACCACGCACCCTCTCACACGATTGCAGCCACTACCGACCACACATCACCAACATTCACCCCCTATCGCCGGTGACCCCATTGGCTGCCGTCCGTCGTGTTCCCAAGCTCAGAGCACGCGTCGACGTCGCATGACTGACCACCACAGACACCATAGCGTACTCCGTTATCCAGCCCACAAAGTGGTTGTACAGACGGCGACGCCTGTGGAAGGCTCAACAATATCTTGAGGGGATTGGCCATCGCGACCACCCACCCGAGAAGACGCAGGTGGCGAGCCATTTGCCGAGATGACGGCGTCGTAACATCGGCTGCTCGGTGCTGGGGCTACGCGGGTGTCCAAAACCACCACGAAGTGGCCAGATGTGCGATCGCGCGGGACCTGGGCTTGTGGAGACCAACCCAGGCGGCATTCGGATGCTGAGGTCGCCATGCGGTAGCTAGTGCCATGTGGTGGCGGCAGCGATTCGAGTGGAGGCACGAGATAGGCGAAAAAGAGAGAGACGTCGGCACAAGCAGCAAGGAGCAAAGACGGCGTGATACACGCCTCGCTCACAAACGGCACGAGCAAGCTCGAACGAGAAACGATTGCAAGCTGTTTGCCCCCAGGCAGGATTGAACTACCGACCTTCCGCTTACTAAGCGGGTGCTCTACCACTGAGCTATAGGGGCTCTTACAACCGAACGCAGCGAACACTTTTCAACCACCTCCAAAATCAACAACACGCCACCAGACGCGCTCAAACGCAACACACACCGCCCCCACGCACCACCACGCACCCTCTCACACGATTGCAGCCACTACTGACCACACATCACCAACATTCACCACCTATCGCCGGTGACCCCATTGGCTGCCGTCCGTCGTGTTCCCAAGCTCAGAGCACGCGTCGACGTCGCATGACTGACCACCACAGACACCACAGCGTGCTCCGTTATCCAGCCCATAAAGTGGTTGTACAGACGGCGACGCCTGTGGAAGGCTCAACAACATCTTGAGGATTGGCCATCGCGACCACCCACCCGAGAAGACGCAGGTGGCGAGCCATTGGCCGAGATGACGGCGTCGTAACATCGGCTGCTCGGTGCTGGGGCTACGCGGGTGTCCAAAACCACCACGAAGTGGCCAGATGTGCGATCGCGCGGGACCTGGGCTTGTGGAGACCAACCCAGGCGGCATTCGGATGCTGAGGTCGCCATGCGGTAGCTAGTGCCATGTGGTGGCGGCAGCGATTCGAGTGGAGGCACGAGATAGGCGAAAAAGAGAGAGACGTCGGCACAAGCAGCAAGGAGCAAAGACGGCGTGATACACGCCTCGCTCACAAACGGCACGAGCAAGCTCGAACGAGAAACGATTGCAAGCTGTTTGCCCCCAGGCAGGATTGAACTACCGACCTTCCGCTTACTAAGCGGGTGCTCTACCACTGAGCTATAGGGGCTCTTACAATCGAACGCAGCGAACACTTTTCAACCACCTCCAAAATCAACAACACGCCACCAGACGCGCTCAAACGCAACACACACCGCCCCCACGCACCACCACGCACCCTCTCACACGATTGCAGCCACTACTGACCACACATCACCAACATTCACCACCTATCGCCGGTGACCCCATTGGCTGCCGTCCGTCGTGTTCCCAAGCTCAGAGCACGCGTCGACGTCGCATGACTGACCACCACAGACACCACAGCGTGCTCCGTTATCCAGCCCATAAAGTGGTTGTACAGACGGCGACGCCTGTGGAAGGCTCAACAACATCTTGAGGATTGGCCATCGCGACCACCCACCCGAGAAGACGCAGGTGGCGAGCCATTGGCCGAGATGACGGCGTCGTAACATCGGCTGCTCGGTGCTGGGGCTACGCGGGTGTCCAAAACCACCACGAAGTGGCCAGATGTGCGATCGCGCGGGACCTGGGCTTGTGGAGACCAACCCAGGCGGCATTCGGACGCTGAGGTCGCCATGCGGTAGCTAGTGCCATGTGGTGGCGGCAGCGATTCGAGTGGAGGCACGAGATAGGCGAAAAAGAGAGAGACGTCGGCACAAGCAGCAAGGAGCAAAGACGGCGTGATACACGCCTCGCTCACAAACGGCACGAGCAAGCTCGAACGAGAAACGATTGCAAGCTGTTTGCCCCCAGGCAGGATTGAACTACCGACCTTCCGCTTACTAAGCGGGTGCTCTACCACTGAGCTATAGGGGCTCTTACAACCGAACGCAGCGAACACTTTTCAACCACCTCCAAAATCAACAACACGCCACCAGACGCGCTCAAACGCAACACACACCGCCCCCACGCACCCTCTCACACGATTGCAGCCACTACCGACCACACATCACCAACATTCACCACCTATCGCCGGTGACCCCATTGGCTGCCGTCCGTCGTGTTCCCAAGCTCAGAGCACGCGTCGACGTCGCATGACTGACCACCACAGACACCATAGTGTACTCCGTTATCCAACCCACAAAGTGGTTGTACAGACGGCGACGCCTGTGGAAGGCTCAACAATATCTTGAGGGGATTGGCCATCGCGACCACCCACCCGAGAAGACGCAGGTGGCGAGCCATTTGCCGAGATGACGGCGTCGTAACATCGGCTGCTCGGTGCTGGGGCTACGCGGGTGTCCAAACCCACCACGAAGTGGCCAGATGTGCGATCGCGCGGGACCTGGGCTTGTGGAGACCAACCCAGGCGGCATTCGGATGCTGAGGTCGCCATGCGGAATCTAGTGCCATGTGGCGGTGGCAGCCATTCGAGTGGAGGTACGAGATAGGTGAAAAAGAGAGAGACGTCGGCACAAGCAGCAAGGAGCAAAGACGGCGTGATACACGCCTCGCTCACAAATGGCACGAGCAAGCTCGAACGTGAAACGATTGCAAGCTGTTTGCCCCCAGGCAGGATTGAACTACCGACCTTCCGCTTACTAAGCGGGTGCTCTACCACTGAGCTATAGGGGCTCTTACAACCGAACGCAGCGAACACTTTTCAACCACCTCCAAAATCAACAACACGCCACCAGACGCGCTCAAACGCAACACACACCGCCCCCACGCACCACCACGCACCCTCTCACACGATTGCAGCCACTACCGACCACACATCACCAACATTCACCACCTATCGCCGGTGACCCCATTGGCTGCCGTCCGTCGTGTTCCCAAGCTCAGAGCACGCGTCGACGTCGCATGACTGACCACCACAGACACCATAGCGTACTCCGTTATCCAGCCCACAAAGTGGTTGTACAGACGGCGACGCCTGTGGAAGACTCAACAACATCTTGAGGATTGGCCATCGCGACCACCCACCCGAGAAGACGCAGGTGGCGAGCCATTGGCCGAGATGACGGCGTCGTAACATCGGCTGCTCGGTGCTGGGGCTACGCGGGTGTCCAAAACCACCACGAAGTGGCCAGATGTGCGATCGCGCGGGACCTGGGCTTGTGGAGACCAACCCAGGCGGCATTCGGACGCTGAGGTCGCCATGCGGTAGCTAGTGCCATGTGGTGGCGGCAGCGATTCGAGTGGAGGCACGAGATAGGCGAAAAAGAGAGAGACGTCGGCACAAGCAGCAAGGAGCAAAGACGGCGTGATACACGCCTCGCTCACAAACGGCACGAGCAAGCTCGAACGAGAAACGATTGCAAGCTGTTTGCCCCCAGGCAGGATTGAACTACCGACCTTCCGCTTACTAAGCGGGTGCTCTACCACTGAGCTATAGGGGCTCTTACAACCGAACGCAGCGAACACTTTTCAACCACCTCCAAAATCAACAACACGCCACCAGACGCGCTCAAACGCAACACACACCGCCCCCACGCACCACCACGCACCCTCTCACACGATTGCAGCCACTACCGACCACACATCACCAACATTCACCACCTATCGCCGGTGACCCCATTGGCTGCCGTCCGTCGTGTTCCCAAGCTCAGAGCACGCGTCGACGTCGCATGACTGACCACCACAGACACCATAGCGTACTCCGTTATCCAACCCACAAAGTGGTTGTACAGACGGCGACGCCTGTGGAAGGCTCAACAATATCTTGAGGGGATTGGCCATCGCGACCACCCACCCGAGAAGACGCAGGTGGCGAGCCATTTGCCGAGATGACGGCGTCGTAACATCGGCTGCTCGGTGCTGGGGCTACGCGGGTGTCCAAACCCACCACGAAGTGGCCAGATGTGCGATCGCGCGGGACCTGGGCTTGTGGAGACCAACCCAGGCGGCATTCGGATGCTGAGGTCGCCATGCGGAATCTAGTGCCATGTGGCGGTGGCAGCCATTCGAGTGGAGGTACGAGATAGGTGAAAAAGAGAGAGACGTCGGCACAAGCAGCAAGGAGCAAAGACGGCGTGATACACGCCTCGCTCACAAACGGCACGAGCAAGCTCGAACGTGAAACGATTGCAAGCTGTTTGCCCCCAGGCAGGATTGAACTACCGACCTTCCGCTTACTAAGCGGGTGCTCTACCACTGAGCTATAGGGGCTCTTACAACCGAACGCAGCGAACACTTTTCAACCACCTCCAAAATCAACAACACGCCACCAGACGCGCTCAAACGCAACACACACCGCCCCCACGCACCACCACGCACCCTCTCACACGATTGCAGCCACTACCGACCACACATCACCAACATTCACCACCTATCGCCGGTGACCCCATTGGCTGCCGTCCGTCGTGTTCCCAAGCTCAGAGCACGCGTCGACGTCGCATGACTGACCACCACAGACACCATTGCGTACTCCGTTATCCAATCCACAAAGTGGTTGTACAGACGGCGACGCCTGTGGAAGACTCAACAATATCTTGAGGGGATTGGCCATCGCGACCACCCACCCGAGAAGACGCAGGTGGCGAGCCATTGGCCGAGATGACGGCGTCGTAACATCGGCTGCTCGGTGCTGGGGCTACGCGGGTGTCCAAAACCACCACGAAGTGGCCAGATGTGCGATCGCGCGGGACCTGGGCTTTGGAGACCAACCCAGGCGGCATTCGGACGCTGAGGTCGCCATGCGGTATCTAGTGCCATGTGGCGGCGGCAGCGATTCGAGTGGAGGCACGAGATAGGCGAAAAAGAGAGAGACGTCGGCACAAGCAGCAAGGAGCAAAGATCGTGGTACACGCCTCGCTCGCAAACGGCACGAGCAAGCTCGAACGTGAAACGATTGCAAGCTGTTTGCCCCCAGGCAGGATTGAACTACCGACCTTCCGCTTACTAAGCGGGTGCTCTACCACTGAGCTATAGGGGCTCTTACAACCGAACGCAGCGAACACTTTTCAACCACCTCCAAAATCAACAACACGCCATCAGACGCGCTCAAACGCAACACACACCGCCCCCACGCACCACCACGCACCCTCTCACACGATTGCAGCCACTACCGACCACACATCACCAACATTCACCACCTATCGCCGGTGACCCCATTGGCTGCCGTCCGTCGTGTTCCCAAGCTCAGAGCACGCGTCGACGTCGCATGACTGACCACCACAGACACCATTGCGTACTCCGTTATCCAATCCACAAAGTGGTTGTACAGACGGCGACGCCTGTGGAAGACTCAACAATATCTTGAGGGGATTGGCCATCGCGACCACCCACCCGAGAAGACGCAGGTGGCGAGCCATTGGCCGAGATGACGGCGTCGTAACATCGGCTGCTCGGTGCTGGGGCTACGCGGGTGTCCAAAACCACCACGAAGTGGCCAGATGTGCGATCGCGCGGGACCTGGGCTTTGGAGACCAACCCAGGCGGCATTCGGACGCTGAGGTCGCCATGCGGTATCTAGTGCCATGTGGCGGCGGCAGCGATTCGAGTGGAGGCACGAGATAGGCGAAAAAGAGAGAGACGTCGGCACAAGCAGCAAGGAGCAAAGATCGTGGTACACGCCTCGCTCGCAAACGGCACGAGCAAGCTCGAACGTGAAACGATTGCAAGCTGTTTGCCCCCAGGCAGGATTGAACTACCGACCTTCCGCTTACTAAGCGGGTGCTCTACCACTGAGCTATAGGGGCTCTTACAACCGAACGCAGCGAACACTTTTCAACCACCTCCAAAATCAACAACACGCCACCAGACGCGCTCAAACGCAACACACACCGCCCCCACGCACCACCACGCACCCTCTCACACGATTGCAGCCACTACTGACCACACATCACCAACATTCACCACCTATCGCCGGTGACCCCATTGGCTGCCGTCCGTCGTGTTCCCAAGCTCAGAGCACGCGTCGACGTCGCATGACTGACCACCACAGACACCACAGCGTGCTCCGTTATCCAGCCCATAAAGTGGTTGTACAGACGGCGACGCCTGTGGAAGGCTCAACAACATCTTGAGGATTGGCCATCGCGACCACCCACCCGAGAAGACGCAGGTGGCGAGCCATTTGCCGAGATGACGGCGTCGTAACATCGGCTGCTCGGTGCTGGGGCTACGCGGGTGTCCAAAACCACCACGAAGTGGCCAGATGTGCGATCGCGCGGGACCTGGGCTTTGGAGACCAACCCAGGCGGCATTCGGACGCTGAGGTCGCCATGCGGTAGCTAGTGCCATGTGGTGGCGGCAGCGATTCGAGTGGAGGCACGAGATAGGCGAAAAAGAGAGAGACGTCGGCACAAGCAGCAAGGAGCAAAGACGGCGTGATACACGCCTCGCTCACAAACGGCACGAGCAAGCTCGAACGAGAAACGATTGCAAGCTGTTTGCCCCCAGGCAGGATTGAACTACCGACCTTCCGCTTACTAAGCGGGTTCTCTACCACTGAGCTATAGGGGCTCTTACAACCGAACGCAGCGAACACTTTTCAACCACCTCCAAAATCAACAACACGCCACCAGACGCGCTCAAACGCAACACACACCGCCCCCACGCACCACCACGCACCCTCTCACACGATTGCAGCCACTACCGACCACACATCACCAACATTCACCACCTATCGCCGGTGACCCCATTGGCTGCCGTCCGTCGTGTTCCCAAGCTCAGAGCACGCGTCGACGTCGCATGACTGACCACCACAGACACCACAGCGTGCTCCGTTATCCAGCCCATAAAGTGGTTGTACAGACGGCGACGCCTGTGGAAGGCTCAACAACATCTTGAGGATTGGCCATCGCGACCACCCACCCGAGAAGACGCAGGTGGCGAGCCATTGGCCGAGATGACGGCGTCGTAACATCGGCTGCTCGGTGCTGGGGCTACGCGGGTGTCCAAAACCACCACGAAGTGGCCAGATGTGCGATCGCGCGGGACCTGGGCTTTGGAGACCAACCCAGGCGGCATTCGGACGCTGAGGTCGCCATGCGGTATCTAGTGCCATGTGGCGGCGGCAGCGATTCGAGTGGAGGCACGAGATAGGCGAAAAAGAGAGAGACGTCGGCACAAGCAGCAAGGAGCAAAGATCGTGGTACACGCCTCGCTCGCAAACGGCACGAGCAAGCTCGAACGTGAAACGATTGCAAGCTGTTTGCCCCCAGGCAGGATTGAACTACCGACCTTCCGCTTACTAAGCGGGTGCTCTACCACTGAGCTATAGGGGCTCTTACAACCGAACGCAGCGAACACTTTTCAACCACCTCCAAAATCAACAACACGCCACCAGACGCGCTCAAACGCAACACACACCGCCCCCACGCACCACCACGCACCCTCTCACACGATTGCAGCCACTACCGACCACACATCACCAACATTCACCACCTATCGCCGGTGACCCCATTGGCTGCCGTCCGTCGTGTTCCCAAGCTCAGAGCACGCGTCGACGTCGCATGACTGACCACCACAGACACCACAGCGTGCTCCGTTATCCAGCCCATAAAGTGGTTGTACAGACGGCGACGCCTGTGGAAGGCTCAACAACATCTTGAGGATTGGCCATCGCGACCACCCACCCGAGAAGACGCAGGTGGCGAGCCATTGGCCGAGATGACGGCGTCGTAACATCGGCTGCTCGGTGCTGGGGCTACGCGGGTGTCCAAAACCACCACGAAGTGGCCAGATGTGCGATCGCGCGGGACCTGGGCTTTGGAGACCAACCCAGGCGGCATTCGGACGCTGAGGTCGCCATGCGGTATCTAGTGCCATGTGGTGGCGGCAGCGATTCGAGTGGAGGCACGAGATAGGCGAAAAAGAGAGAGACGTCGGCACAAGCAGCAAGGAGCAAAGACGGCGTGATACACGCCTCGCTCACAAACGGCACGAGCAAGCTCGAACGAGAAACGATTGCAAGCTGTTTGCCCCCAGGCAGGATTGAACTACCGACCTTCCGCTTACTAAGCGGGTGCTCTACCACTGAGCTATAGGGGCTCTTACAACCGAACGCAGCGAACACTTTTCAACCACCTCCAAAATCAACAACACGCCACCAGACGCGCTCAAACGCAACACACACCGCCCCCACGCACCACCACGCACCCTCTCACACGATTGCAGCCACTACCGACCACACATCACCAACATTCACCACCTATCGCCGGTGACCCCATTGGCTGCCGTCCGTCGTGTTCCCAAGCTCAGAGCACGCGTCGACGTCGCATGACTGACCACCACAGACACCACAGCGTGCTCCGTTATCCAGCCCATAAAGTGGTTGTACAGACGGCGACGCCTGTGGAAGGCTCAACAACATCTTGAGGATTGGCCATCGCGACCACCCACCCGAGAAGACGCAGGTGGCGAGCCATTGGCCGAGATGACGGCGTCGTAACATCGGCTGCTCGGTGCTGGGGCTACGCGGGTGTCCAAAACCACCACGAAGTGGCCAGATGTGCGATCGCGCGGGACCTGGGCTTTGGAGACCAACCCAGGCGGCATTCGGACGCTGAGGTCGCCATGCGGTATCTAGTGCCATGTGGTGGCGGCAGCGATTCGAGTGGAGGCACGAGATAGGCGAAAAAGAGAGAGACGTCGGCACAAGCAGCAAGGAGCAAAGACGGCGTGATACACGCCTCGCTCACAAACGGCACGAGCAAGCTCGAACGAGAAACGATTGCAAGCTGTTTGCCCCCAGGCAGGATTGAACTACCGACCTTCCGCTTACTAAGCGGGTGCTCTACCACTGAGCTATAGGGGCTCTTACAACCGAACGCAGCGAACACTTTTCAACCACCTCCAAAATCAACAACACGCCACCAGACGCGCTCAAACGCAACACACACCGCCCCCACGCACCACCACGCACCCTCTCACACGATTGCAGCCACTACCGACCACACATCACCAACATTCACCACCTATCGCCGGTGACCCCATTGGCTGCCGTCCGTCGTGTTCCCAAGCTCAGAGCACGCGTCGACGTCGCATGACTGACCACCACAGACACCATAGTGTACTCCGTTATCCAACCCACAAAGTGGTTGTACAGACGGCGACGCCTGTGGAAGGCTCAACAATATCTTGAGGGGATTGGCCATCGCGACCACCCACCCGAGAAGACGCAGGTGGCGAGCCATTGGCCGAGATGACGGCGTCGTAACATCGGCTGCTCGGTGCTGGGGCTACGCGGGTGTCCAAACCCACCACGAAGTGGCCAGATGTGCGATCGCGCGGGACCTGGGCTTGTGGAGACCAACCCAGGCGGCATTCGGACGCTGAGGTCGCCATGCGGTATCTAGTGCCATGTGGCGGCGGCAGCGATTCGAGTGGAGGCACGAGATAGGCGAAAAAGAGAGAGACGTCGGCACAAGCAGCAAGGAGCAAAGACGGCGTGGTACACGCCTCGCTCGCAAACGGCACGAGCAAGCTCGAACGTGAAACGATTGCAAGCTGTTTGCCCCCAGGCAGGATTGAACTACCGACCTTCCGCTTACTAAGCGGGTGCTCTACCACTGAGCTATAGGGGCTCTTACAACCGAACGCAGCGAACACTTTTCAACCACCTCCAAAATCAACAACACGCCACCAGACGCGCTCAAATGCAACACACACCGCCCCCACGCACCACCACGCACCCTCTCACACGATTGCAGCCACTACTGACCACACATCACCAACATTCACCACCTATCGCCGGTGACCCCATTGGCTGCCGTCCGTCGTGTTCCCAAGCTCAGAGCACGCGTCGACGTCGCATGACTGACCACCACAGACACCACAGCGTGCTCCGTTATCCAGCCCATAAAGTGGTTGTACAGACGGCGACGCCTGTGGAAGGCTCAACAACATCTTGAGGATTGGCCATCGCGACCACCCACCCGAGAAGACGCAGGTGGCGAGCCATTTGCCGAGATGACGGCGTCGTAACATCGGCTGCTCGGTGCTGGGGCTACGCGGGTGTCCAAAACCACCACGAAGTGGCCAGATGTGCGATCGCGCGGGACCTGGGCTTTGGAGACCAACCCAGGCGGCATTCGGACGCTGAGGTCGCCATGCGGTATCTAGTGCCATGTGGTGGCGGCAGCGATTCGAGTGGAGGCACGAGATAGGCGAAAAAGAGAGAGACGTCGGCACAAGCAGCAAGGAGCAAAGACGGCGTGATACACGCCTCGCTCACAAACGGCACGAGCAAGCTCGAACGAGAAACGATTGCAAGCTGTTTGCCCCCAGGCAGGATTGAACTACCGACCTTCCGCTTACTAAGCGGGTGCTCTACCACTGAGCTATAGGGGCTCTTACAACCGAACGCAGCGAACACTTTTCAACCACCTCCAAAATCAACAACACGCCACCAGACGCGCTCAAACGCAACACACACCGCCCCCACGCACCACCACGCACCCTCTCACACGATTGCAGCCACTACCGACCACACATCACCAACATTCACCACCTATCGCCGGTGACCCCATTGGCTGCCGTCCGTCGTGTTCCCAAGCTCAGAGCACGCGTCGACGTCGCATGACTGACCACCACAGACACCATAGTGTACTCCGTTATCCAACCCACAAAGTGGTTGTACAGACGGCGACGCCTGTGGAAGGCTCAACAATATCTTGAGGGGATTGGCCATCGCGACCACCCACCCGAGAAGACGCAGGTGGCGAGCCATTGGCCGAGATGACGGCGTCGTAACATCGGCTGCTCGGTGCTGGGGCTACGCGGGTGTCCAAACCCACCACGAAGTGGCCAGATGTGCGATCGCGCGGGACCTGGGCTTGTGGAGACCAACCCAGGCGGCATTCGGACGCTGAGGTCGCCATGCGGTATCTAGTGCCATGTGGCGGCGGCAGCGATTCGAGTGGAGGCACGAGATAGGCGAAAAAGAGAGAGACGTCGGCACAAGCAGCAAGGAGCAAAGATCGTGGTACACGCCTCGCTCGCAAACGGCACGAGCAAGCTCGAACGTGAAACGATTGCAAGCTGTTTGCCCCCAGGCAGGATTGAACTACCGACCTTCCGCTTACTAAGCGGGTGCTCTACCACTGAGCTATAGGGGCTCTTACAACCGAACGCAGCGAACACTTTTCAACCACCTCCAAAATCAACAACACGCCACCAGACGCGCTCAAACGCAACACACACCGCCCCCACGCACCACCACGCACCCTCTCACACGATTGCAGCCACTACTGACCACACATCACCAACATTCACCACCTATCGCCGGTGACCCCATTGGCTGCCGTCCGTCGTGTTCCCAAGCTCAGAGCACGCGTCGACGTCGCATGACTGACCACCACAGACACCACAGCGTGCTCCGTTATCCAGCCCATAAAGTGGTTGTACAGACGGCGACGCCTGTGGAAGGCTCAACAACATCTTGAGGATTGGCCATCGCGACCACCCACCCGAGAAGACGCAGGTGGCGAGCCATTGGCCGAGATGACGGCGTCGTAACATCGGCTGCTCGGTGCTGGGGCTACGCGGGTGTCCAAACCCACCACGAAGTGGCCAGATGTGCGATCGCGCGGGACCTGGGCTTGTGGAGACCAACCCAGGCGGCATTCGGATGCTGAGGTCGCCATGCGGTAGCTAGTGCCATGTGGTGGCGGCAGCGATTCGAGTGGAGGCACGAGATAGGCGAAAAAGAGAGAGACGTCGGCACAAGCAGCAAGGAGCAAAGACGGCGTGATACACGCCTCGCTCACAAACGGCACGAGCAAGCTCGAACGAGAAACGATTGCAAGCTGTTTGCCCCCAGGCAGGATTGAACTACCGACCTTCCGCTTACTAAGCGGGTGCTCTACCACTGAGCTATAGGGGCTCTTACAACCGAACGCAGCGAACACTTTTCAACCACCTCCAAAATCAACAACACGCCACCAGACGCGCTCAAACGCAACACACACCGCCCCCACGCACCACCACGCACCCTCTCACACGATTGCAGCCACTACTGACCACACATCACCAACATTCACCACCTATCGCCGGTGACCCCATTGGCTGCCGTCCGTCGTGTTCCCAAGCTCAGAGCACGCGTCGACGTCGCATGACTGACCACCACAGACACCACAGCGTGCTCCGTTATCCAGCCCATAAAGTGGTTGTACAGACGGCGACGCCTGTGGAAGGCTCAACAACATCTTGAGGATTGGCCATCGCGACCACCCACCCGAGAAGACGCAGGTGGCGAGCCATTGGCCGAGATGACGGCGTCGTAACATCGGCTGCTCGGTGCTGGGGCTACGCGGGTGTCCAAAACCACCACGAAGTTGCCAGATGTGCGATCGCGCGGGACCTGGGCTTTGGAGACCAACCCAGGCGGCATTCGGACGCTGAGGTCGCCATGCGGTAGCTAGTGCCATGTGGTGGCGGCAGCGATTCGAGTGGAGGCACGAGATAGGCGAAAAAGAGAGAGACGTCGGCACAAGCAGCAAGGAGCAAAGACGGCGTGATACACGCCTCGCTCACAAACGGCACGAGCAAGCTCGAACGTGAAACGATTGCAAGCTGTTTGCCCCCAGGCAGGATTGAACTACCGACCTTCCGCTTACTAAGCGGGTGCTCTACCACTGAGCTATAGGGGCTCTTACAACCGAACGCAGCGAACACTTTTCAACCACCTCCAAAATCAACAACACGCCACCAGACGCGCTCAAACGCAACACACACCGCCCCCACGCACCACCACGCACCCTCTCACACGATTGCAGCCACTACCGACCACACATCACCAACATTCACCACCTATCGCCGGTGACCCCATTGGCTGCCGTCCGTCGTGTTCCCAAGCTCAGAGCACGCGTCGACGTCGCATGACTGACCACCACAGACACCATAGCGTACTCCGTTATCCAACCCACAAAGTGGTTGTACAGACGGCGACGCCTGTGGAAGGCTCAACAATATCTTGAGGGGATTGGCCATCGCGACCACCCACCCGAGAAGACGCAGGTGGCGAGCCATTTGCCGAGATGACGGCGTCGTAACATCGGCTGCTCGGTGCTGGGGCTACGCGGGTGTCCAAAACCACCACGAAGTGGCCAGATGTGCGATCGCGCGGGACCTGGGCTTGTGGAGACCAACCCAGGCGGCATTCGGACGCTGAGGTCGCCATGCGGTATCTAGTGCCATGTGGCGGCGGCAGCGATTCGAGTGGAGGCACGAGATAGGCGAAAAAGAGAGAGACGTCGGCACAAGCAGCAAGGAGCAAAGACGGCGTGGTACACGCCTCGCTCACAAACGGCACGAGCAAGCTCGAACGTGAAACGATTGCAAGCTGTTTGCCCCCAGGCAGGATTGAACTACCGACCTTCCGCTTACTAAGCGGGTGCTCTACCACTGAGCTATAGGGGCTCTTACAACCGAACGCAGCGAACACTTTTCAACCACCTCCAAAATCAACAACACGCCACCAGACGCGCTCAAACGCAACACACACCGCCCCCACGCACCACCACGCACCCTCTCACACGATTGCAGCCACTACCGACCACACATCACCAACATTCACCACCTATCGCCGGTGACCCCATTGGCTGCCGTCCGTCGTGTTCCCAAGCTCAGAGCACGCGTCGACGTCGCATGACTGACCACCACAGACACCATAGCGTACTCCGTTATCCAACCCACAAAGTGGTTGTACAGACGGCGACGCCTGTGGAAGGCTCAACAATATCTTGAGGGGATTGGCCATCGCGACCACCCACCCGAGAAGACGCAGGTGGCGAGCCATTTGCCGAGATGACGGCGTCGTAACATCGGCTGCTCGGTGCTGGGGCTACGCGGGTGTCCAAAACCACCACGAAGTGGCCAGATGTGCGATCGCGCGGGACCTGGGCTTGTGGAGACCAACCCAGGCGGCATTCGGACGCTGAGGTCGCCATGCGGTATCTAGTGCCATGTGGCGGCGGCAGCGATTCGAGTGGAGGCACGAGATAGGCGAAAAAGAGAGAGACGTCGGCACAAGCAGCAAGGAGCAAAGACGGCGTGGTACACGCCTCGCTCGCAAACGGCACGAGCAAGCTCGAACGTGAAACGATTGCAAGCTGTTTGCCCCCAGGCAGGATTGAACTACCGACCTTCCGCTTACTAAGCGGGTGCTCTACCACTGAGCTATAGGGGCTCTTACAACCGAACGCAGCGAACACTTTTCAACCACCTCCAAAATCAACAACACGCCATCAGACGCGCTCAAACGCAACACACACCGCCCCCACGCACCACCACGCACCCTCTCACACGATTGCAGCCACTACCGACCACACATCACCAACATTCACCACCTATCGCCGGTGACCCCATTGGCTGCCGTCCGTCGTGTTCCCAAGCTCAGAGCACGCGTCGACGTCGCATGACTGACCACCACAGACACCATAGCGTACTCCGTTATCCAACCCACAAAGTGGTTGTACAGACGGCGACGCCTGTGGAAGGCTCAACAATATCTTGAGGGGATTGGCCATCGCGACCACCCACCCGAGAAGACGCAGGTGGCGAGCCATTTGCCGAGATGACGGCGTCGTAACATCGGCTGCTCGGTGCTGGGGCTACGCGGGTGTCCAAAACCACCACGAAGTGGCCAGATGTGCGATCGCGCGGGACCTGGGCTTGTGGAGACCAACCCAGGCGGCATTCGGACGCTGAGGTCGCCATGCGGTATCTAGTGCCATGTGGCGGCGGCAGCGATTCGAGTGGAGGCACGAGATAGGCGAAAAAGAGAGAGACGTCGGCACAAGCAGCAAGGAGCAAAGACGGCGTGGTACACGCCTCGCTCACAAACGGCACGAGCAAGCTCGAACGTGAAACGATTGCAAGCTGTTTGCCCCCAGGCAGGATTGAACTACCGACCTTCCGCTTACTAAGCGGGTGCTCTACCACTGAGCTATAGGGGCTCTTACAACCGAACGCAGCGAACACTTTTCAACCACCTCCAAAATCAACAACACGCCACCAGACGCGCTCAAACGCAATACACACCGCCCCCACGCACCACCACGCACCCTCTCACACGATTGCAGCCACTACCGACCACACATCACCAACATTCACCACCTATCGCCGGTGACCCCATTGGCTGCCGTCCGTCGTGTTCCCAAGCTCAGAGCACGCGTCGACGTCGCATGACTGACCACCACAGACACCATAGCGTACTCCGTTATCCAACCCACAAAGTGGTTGTACAGACGGCGACGCCTGTGGAAGGCTCAACAATATCTTGAGGGGATTGGCCATCGCGACCACCCACCCGAGAAGACGCAGGTGGCGAGCCATTTGCCGAGATGACGGCGTCGTAACATCGGCTGCTCGGTGCTGGGGCTACGCGGGTGTCCAAAACCACCACGAAGTGGCCAGATGTGCGATCGCGCGGGACCTGGGCTTGTGGAGACCAACCCAGGCGGCATTCGGACGCTGAGGTCGCCATGCGGTATCTAGTGCCATGTGGCGGCGGCAGCGATTCGAGTGGAGGCACGAGATAGGCGAAAAAGAGAGAGACGTCGGCACAAGCAGCAAGGAGCAAAGACGGCGTGGTACACGCCTCGCTCACAAACGGCACGAGCAAGCTCGAACGTGAAACGATTGCAAGCTGTTTGCCCCCAGGCAGGATTGAACTACCGACCTTCCGCTTACTAAGCGGGTGCTCTACCACTGAGCTATAGGGGCTCTTACAACCGAACGCAGCGAACACTTTTCAACCACCTCCAAAATCAACAACACGCCATCAGACGCGCTCAAACGCAATACACACCGCCCCCACGCACCACCACGCACCCTCTCACACGATTGCAGCCACTACCGACCACACATCACCAACATTCACCACCTATCGCCGGTGACCCCATTGGCTGCCGTCCGTCGTGTTCCCAAGCTCAGAGCACGCGTCGACGTCGCATGACTGACCACCACAGACACCATAGCGTACTCCGTTATCCAACCCACAAAGTGGTTGTACAGACGGCGACGCCTGTGGAAGGCTCAACAATATCTTGAGGGGATTGGCCATCGCGACCACCCACCCGAGAAGACGCAGGTGGCGAGCCATTTGCCGAGATGACGGCGTCGTAACATCGGCTGCTCGGTGCTGGGGCTACGCGGGTGTCCAAAACCACCACGAAGTGGCCAGATGTGCGATCGCGCGGGACCTGGGCTTGTGGAGACCAACCCAGGCGGCATTCGGACGCTGAGGTCGCCATGCGGTATCTAGTGCCATGTGGCGGCGGCAGCGATTCGAGTGGAGGCACGAGATAGGCGAAAAAGAGAGAGACGTCGGCACAAGCAGCAAGGAGCAAAGACGGCGTGGTACACGCCTCGCTCACAAACGGCACGAGCAAGCTCGAACGTGAAACGATTGCAAGCTGTTTGCCCCCAGGCAGGATTGAACTACCGACCTTCCGCTTACTAAGCGGGTGCTCTACCACTGAGCTATAGGGGCTCTTACAACCGAACGCAGCGAACACTTTTCAACCACCTCCAAAATCAACAACACGCCATCAGACGCGCTCAAACGCAACACACACCGCCCCCACGCACCCTCTCACACGATTGCAGCCACTACCGACCACACATCACCAACATTCACCACCTATCGCCGGTGACCCCATTGGCTGCCGTCCGTCGTGTTCCCAAGCTCAGAGCACGCGTCGACGTCGCATGACTAACCACCACAGACACCATAGCGTACTCCGTTATCCAACCCACAAAGTGGTTGTACAGACGGCGACGCCTGTGGAAGGCTCAACAATATCTTGAGGGGATTGGCCATCGCGACCACCCACCCGAGAAGACGCAGGTGGCGAGCCATTTGCCGAGATGACGGCGTCGTAACATCGGCTGCTCGGTGCTGGGGCTACGCGGGTGTCCAAACCCACCACGAAGTGGCCAGATGTGCGATCGCGCGGGACCTGGGCTTGTGGAGACCAACCCAGGCGGCATTCGGACGCTGAGGTCGCCATGCGGTATCTAGTGCCATGTGGCGGCGGCAGCGATTCGAGTGGAGGCACGAGATAGGCGAAAAAGAGAGAGACGTCGGCACAAGCAGCAAGGAGCAAAGACGGCGTGGTACACGCCTCGCTCACAAACGGCACGAGCAAGCTCGAACGTGAAACGATTGCAAGCTGTTTGCCCCCAGGCAGGATTGAACTACCGACCTTCCGCTTACTAAGCGGGTGCTCTACCACTGAGCTATAGGGGCTCTTACAACCGAACGCAGCGAACACTTTTCAACCACCTCCAAAATCAACAACACGCCACCAGACGCGCTCAAACGCAACACACACCGCCCCCACGCACCACCACGCACCCTCTCACACGATTGCAACCACTACCGACCACACATCACCAACATTCACCACCTATCGCCGGTGACCCCATTGGCTGCCGTCCGTCGTGTTCCCAAGCTCAGAGCACGCGTCGACGTCGCATGACTGACCACCACAGACACCATAGCGTACTCCGTTATCCAGCCCACAAAGTGGTTGTACAGACGGCGACGCCTGTGGAAGGCTCAACAATATCTTGAGGGGATTGGCCATCGCGACCACCCACCCGAGAAGACGCAGGTGGCGAGCCATTTGCCGAGATGACGGCGTCGTAACATCGGCTGCTCGGTGCTGGGGCTACGCGGGTGTCCAAACCCACCACGAAGTGGCCAGATGTGCGATCGCGCGGGACCTGGGCTTGTGGAGACCAACCCAGGCGGCATTCGGACGCTGAGGTCGCCATGCGGTATCTAGTGCCATGTGGCGGCGGCAGCGATTCGAGTGGAGGCACGAGATAGGCGAAAAAGAGAGAGACGTCGGCACAAGCAGCAAGGAGCAAAGACGGCGTGATACACGCCTCGCTCACAAACGGCACGAGCAAGCTCGAACGTGAAACGATTGCAAGCTGTTTGCCCCCAGGCAGGATTGAACTACCGACCTTCCGCTTACTAAGCGGGTGCTCTACCACTGAGCTATAGGGGCTCTTACAACCGAACGCAGCGAACACTTTTCAACCACCTCCAAAATCAACAACACGCCACCAGACGCGCTCAAACGCAACACACACCGCCCCCACGCACCACCACGCACCCTCTCACACGATTGCAGCCACTACCGACCACACATCACCAACATTCACCACCTATCGCCGGTGACCCCATTGGCTGCCGTCCGTCGTGTTCCCAAGCTCAGAGCACGCGTCGACGTCGCATGACTGACCACCACAGACACCATAGCGTACTCCGTTATCCAACCCACAAAGTGGTTGTACAGACGGCGACGCCTGTGGAAGGCTCAACAATATCTTGAGGGGATTGGCCATCGCGACCACCCACCCGAGAAGACGCAGGTGGCGAGCCATTGGCCGAGATGACGGCGTCGTAACATCGGCTGCTCGGTGCTGGGGCTACGCGGGTGTCCAAACCCACCACGAAGTGGCCAGATGTGCGATCGCGCGGGACCTGGGCTTTGGAGACCAACCCAGGCGGCATTCGGACGCTGAGGTCGCCATGCGGTAGCTAGTGCCATGTGGTGGCGGCAGCGATTCGAGTGGAGGCACGAGATAGGCGAAAAAGAGAGAGACGTCGGCACAAGCAGCAAGGAGCAAAGACGGCGTGGTACACGCCTCGCTCGCAAACGGCACGAGCAAGCTCGAACGTGAAACGATTGCAAGCTGTTTGCCCCCAGGCAGGATTGAACTACCGACCTTCCGCTTACTAAGCGGGTGCTCTACCACTGAGCTATAGGGGCTCTTACAACCGAACGCAGCGAACACTTTTCAACCACCTCCAAAATCAACAACACGCCACCAGACGCGCTCAAACGCAACACACACCGCCCCCACGCACCCTCTCACACGATTGCAGCCACTACCGACCACACATCACCAACATTCACCACCTATCGCCGGTGACCCCATTGGCTGCCGTCCGTCGTGTTCCCAAGCTCAGAGCACGCGTCGACGTCGCATGACTGACCACCACAGACACCATAGCGTACTCCGTTATCCAACCCACAAAGTGGTTGTACAGACGGCGACGCCTGTGGAAGGCTCAACAATATCTTGAGGGGATTGGCCATCGCGACCACCCACCCGAGAAGACGCAGGTGGCGAGCCATTTGCCGAGATGACGGCGTCGTAACATCGGCTGCTCGGTGCTGGGGCTACGCGGGTGTCCAAACCCACCACGAAGTGGCCAGATGTGCGATCGCGCGGGACCTGGGCTTGTGGAGACCAACCCAGGCGGCATTCGGACGCTGAGGTCGCCATGCGGTATCTAGTGCCATGTGGCGGCGGCAGCGATTCGAGTGGAGGCACGAGATAGGCGAAAAAGAGAGAGACGTCGGCACAAGCAGCAAGGAGCAAAGACGGCGTGGTACACGCCTCGCTCGCAAACGGCACGAGCAAGCTCGAACGTGAAACGATTGCAAGCTGTTTGCCCCCAGGCAGGATTGAACTACCGACCTTCCGCTTACTAAGCGGGTGCTCTACCACTGAGCTATAGGGGCTCTTACAACCGAACGCAGCGAACACTTTTCAACCACCTCCAAAATCAACAACACGCCATCAGACGCGCTCAAACGCAACACACACCGCCCCCACGCACCCTCTCACACGATTGCAGCCACTACCGACCACACATCACCAACATTCACCACCTATCGCCGGTGACCCCATTGGCTGCCGTCCGTCGTGTTCCCAAGCTCAGAGCACGCGTCGACGTCGCATGACTGACCACCACAGACACCATAGCGTACTCCGTTATCCAACCCACAAAGTGGTTGTACAGACGGCGACGCCTGTGGAAGGCTCAACAATATCTTGAGGGGATTGGCCATCGCGGCCACCCACCCGAGAAGACGCAGGTGGCGAGCCATTTGCCGAGATGACGGCGTCGTAACATCGGCTGCTCGGTGCTGGGGCTACGCGGGTGTCCAAACCCACCACGAAGTGGCCAGATGTGTGATCGCGCGGGACCTGGGCTTGTGGAGACCAACCCAGGCGGCATTCGGACGCTGAGGTCGCCATGCGGTATCTAGTGCCATGTGGCGGCGGCAGCGATTCGAGTGGAGGCACGAGATAGGCGAAAAAGAGAGAGACGTCGGCACAAGCAGCAAGGAGCAAAGACGGCGTGGTACACGCCTCGCTCGCAAACGGCACGAGCAAGCTCGAACGTGAAACGATTGCAAGCTGTTTGCCCCCAGGCAGGATTGAACTACCGACCTTCCGCTTACTAAGCGGGTGCTCTACCACTGAGCTATAGGGGCTCTTACAACCGAACGCAGCGAACACTTTTCAACCACCTCCAAAATCAACAACACGCCACCAGACGCGCTCAAACGCAACACACACCGCCCCCACGCACCACCACGCACCCTCTCACACGATTGCAGCCACTACCGACCACACATCACCAACATTCACCACCTATCGCCGGTGACCCCATTGGCTGCCGTCCGTCGTGTTCCCAAGCTCAGAGCACGCGTCGACGTCGCATGACTGACCACCACAGACACCATAGCGTACTCCGTTATCCAACCCACAAAGTGGTTGTACAGACGGCGACGCCTGTGGAAGGCTCAACAATATCTTGAGGGGATTGGCCATCGCGACCACCCACCCGAGAAGACGCAGGTGGCGAGCCATTTGCCGAGATGACGGCGTCGTAACATCGGCTGCTCGGTGCTGGGGCTACGCGGGTGTCCAAACCCACCACGAAGTGGCCAGATGTGCGATCGCGCGGGACCTGGGCTTGTGGAGACCAACCCAGGCGGCATTCGGACGCTGAGGTCGCCATGCGGTATCTAGTGCCATGTGGCGGCGGCAGCGATTCGAGTGGAGGCACGAGATAGGCGAAAAAGAGAGAGACGTCGGCACAAGCAGCAAGGAGCAAAGACGGCGTGGTACACGCCTCGCTCACAAACGGCACGAGCAAGCTCGAACGTGAAACGATTGCAAGCTGTTTGCCCCCAGGCAGGATTGAACTACCGACCTTCCGCTTACTAAGCGGGTGCTCTACCACTGAGCTATAGGGGCTCTTACAACCGAACGCAGCGAACACTTTTCAACCACCTCCAAAATCAACAACACGCCATCAGACGCGCTCAAACGCAACACACACCGCCCCCACGCACCCTCTCACACGATTGCAGCCACTACCGACCACACATCACCAACATTCACCACCTATCGCCGGTGACCCCATTGGCTGCCGTCCGTCGTGTTCCCAAGCTCAGAGCACGCGTCGACGTCGCATGACTGACCACCACAGACACCATAGCGTACTCCGTTATCCAACCCACAAAGTGGTTGTACAGACGGCGACGCCTGTGGAAGGCTCAACAATATCTTGAGGGGATTGGCCATCGCGGCCACCCACCCGAGAAGACGCAGGTGGCGAGCCATTTGCCGAGATGACGGCGTCGTAACATCGGCTGCTCGGTGCTGGGGCTACGCGGGTGTCCAAACCCACCACGAAGTGGCCAGATGTGTGATCGCGCGGGACCTGGGCTTGTGGAGACCAACCCAGGCGGCATTCGGACGCTGAGGTCGCCATGCGGTATCTAGTGCCATGTGGCGGCGGCAGCGATTCGAGTGGAGGCACGAGATAGGCGAAAAAGAGAGAGACGTCGGCACAAGCAGCAAGGAGCAAAGACGGCGTGGTACACGCCTCGCTCGCAAACGGCACGAGCAAGCTCGAACGTGAAACGATTGCAAGCTGTTTGCCCCCAGGCAGGATTGAACTACCGACCTTCCGCTTACTAAGCGGGTGCTCTACCACTGAGCTATAGGGGCTCTTACAACCGAACGCAGCGAACACTTTTCAACCACCTCCAAAATCAACAACACGCCACCAGACGCGCTCAAACGCAACACACACCGCCCCCACGCACCACCACGCACCCTCTCACACGATTGCAGCCACTACCGACCACACATCACCAACATTCACCACCTATCGCCGGTGACCCCATTGGCTGCCGTCCGTCGTGTTCCCAAGCTCAGAGCACGCGTCGACGTCGCATGACTGACCACCACAGACACCATAGCGTACTCCGTTATCCAACCCACAAAGTGGTTGTACAGACGGCGACGCCTGTGGAAGGCTCAACAATATCTTGAGGGGATTGGCCATCGCGACCACCCACCCGAGAAGACGCAGGTGGCGAGCCATTTGCCGAGATGACGGCGTCGTAACATCGGCTGCTCGGTGCTGGGGCTACGCGGGTGTCCAAAACCACCACGAAGTGGCCAGATGTGCGATCGCGCGGGACCTGGGCTTGTGGAGACCAACCCAGGCGGCATTCGGACGCTGAGGTCGCCATGCGGTAGCTAGTGCCATGTGGTGGCGGCAGCGATTCGAGTGGAGGCACGAGATAGGCGAAAAAGAGAGAGACGTCGGCACAAGCAGCAAGGAGCAAAGACGGCGTGATACACGCCTCGCTCACAAACGGCACGAGCAAGCTCGAACGTGAAACGATTGCAAGCTGTTTGCCCCCAGGCAGGATTGAACTACCGACCTTCCGCTTACTAAGCGGGTGCTCTACCACTGAGCTATAGGGGCTCTTACAACCGAACGCAGCGAACACTTTTCAACCACCTCCAAAATCAACAACACGCCATCAGACGCGCTCAAACGCAACACACACCGCCCCCACGCACCACCACGCACCCTCTCACACGATTGCAGCCACTACCGACCACACATCACCAACATTCACCACCTATCGCCGGTGACCCCATTGGCTGCCGTCCGTCGTGTTCCCAAGCTCAGAGCACGCGTCGACGTCGCATGACTGACCACCACAGACACCATAGCGTACTCCGTTATCCAGCCCACAAAGTGGTTGTACAGACGGCGACGCCTGTGGAAGGCTCAACAATATCTTGAGGGGATTGGCCATCGCGACCACCCACCCGAGAAGACGCAGGTGGCGAGCCATTTGCCGAGATGACGGCGCCGTAACATCGGCTACTCGGTGAACTGCTTGGAATCGTTTCAATCTCGAGCATGCTGGTATCGTTCGTGAACGAGGCGTGCATCACGCCGTCTTGGCACCTACCAGCATATGCCGGCGTCTCTTTAATTTTCGCCTATCTCGTGCCTCGCTGCCGTCACCGCATGACACCGGCTACTATTTCTCTTCAAAGCCCAGGTTCCGCGATCGCACATCTGGCCACTTCATGGTGGTCCGTGACATCTGCTACCCGGAATGAGATTTTCTACATCGCCACGAAGCAGGGTATCATGAAAAACCTAGGAGAGGGTTGCGCCCGTAAATAGGTGCAGATCAAGCACGGTTTATCTCCGTTGAGCGGAGGTGGTGTACATGTACAAAGTTGGTTCGAAATCCGCGCATATCGACCAGTTATTTTTTTTTGCTAAAAATAAAAGTTCACTGCTCGATCGCTTTAGAGCATCTCCAACGGTTGTGAGAAAAACAGTTTTTGGCTCTTTTCTAGCAAAATTTAATCAAATGATATACTAAATATTTTTTAGTTTCATCCACTCCACCGAGAGCAAATTCTTGAGCAAATTACGTTTGATTTCCCTCACGCGAGATTTTCGAGCAAGTTTGCTCACAAGGGGATTGCGTAGAGCTATGCGCAAAACCCCAGGCTTCTGTCGGTGCATTTTTTGTCTACAATATTATCCTACAGGATGTGATTTGCGCATACTTCAGGTTTAGTTTTACTGGCAACCGGTGGAAATGCTCTTATAATATCCGCACATTTTTTTTGCAAACTGTGGTTGTGCGGATCCACTGTTCGTCGTTGTGCCAAAAGTAACATTATCCAATGTATTGTATTCCATAAGCGCGGCTGGCGCAATGGATAGCGTATCAGACTTCGAATCTGGGGGTTGCGGGTTCGAGTCCCGCGTCGCGTACACTTTTGACAGCGGCTTTTGTCCCGCACCTGATATGCGGGTGGCGTGTCAGAGGGTCCGGTTGTGGACTCGTCCCGTGCTGCCCAAGGACTGTGACCTACAATTACAACTACAGTGATATACCTCGATAAAGAAGTCGGGCTGCGCTTACATTTTGCAAGTGTATTAGAAATACGAAGTCAAAGAAAAGACAAGCCGACCCCAAACCCACTGAATTACCTTAGTTGAGTAGTAGACAAGTACTTTTGGATCTGGCACTTCGACTAGAAAAACGTTATCCCCCTCGAGTTGATGCAGGGGCACAAGTTGCGCGCAACACCACCGGCGTCGCGGCCAAGCAAGAAGCGAAAGCACTAGGCGGTAAAACGGTGGCGGTGGTGTCGGTAGTGGAGGCGGTTGCCGAGGAGTAAGCGATTGTTTTGTCTCGTAGACATCTTTGCAGCAAGCAATCAATTGAAACGATAGTCACCTTCTTCGTATTATTGGATACAATCTGTGAAGCCATCGTTTCTGGACATGTGCAACGATTAAAAAATGGGCTACCAAATAACCGGGACACTTGTTGTTGATTTAGGTATCATAAGCGACACCACGTGATCTTTACCCTACATAAAACCGCTGTATGTTGTAGGTGCATTTACTATGGTCACGTGTCTATCCTCGTACACACCCCGAACCCCCACATCTAAATGTGTACTTAAACGGTGTTCCATACAAAATATTATATACTTGAATATGGGACGGGGTAAAAATATACCCTCATATCTAGGCCCGGGGGGGGGGGGGGTATGCGGTTAAAACAAAGAAAGAAATACCTTATTCAACGCTAGGTCGATGTGAATACTGCTGCATGCTCAACAAAATCGCCGATCGGATTCAACACAACGGAGGCAGCGACGTGATGACGACGACTGCAAGACCAGCTTCGTCTTCGCTGTTCGCACGACCACCACCTTCGTGATACCGACGCGGGCTGCAGAGCCAAGAGCTCGACGATGTCGTCGACGAACTTCTCTGCGCTTCACGTTTTCTCGGTCTCGACCCCGTACTATAAGCACCTACTCGCCAAACTGTCCCGGCGGACCCGACCCCAAGGAAGGTGTGCGATAATTTACCCCGTGCCAAATGTCGCGCGCCTCCCCCGGGCCGGGGTCGGGTACGCTGCGGCTGTGTAGCGAGAAAGTGGCCTGTGGGAGGTCGACAGTCGGAAGGGGGGCGGAGTAGTTAAGAAGCTGTATGCCAAATAAAGTGTAAAGTGTATTGTTGTTCGCTAGGCGGGGAAGATTCACAACTGATCAGCCAAGGCGATGGTCGGCAAGGCCGCCCTCTCTCATAAAGTCGACACTCTCCTTTCTCTCTTCGCACGCAAGTGGCATGACACCCGTCCTAGGGTATGAAAACCCTTCTGCTAGTACTTGTGCAGGCTCGCATCCGACCCCGACACCCGTCCTCCAGTGCACGACAAGACCCCGCCGACCACACGGGCGCATCCTCACGGTGTGCCAAATCGTTGGGCTGTAGGCACTAGGACTATGGCCATTCAAGAATCAAGTGATGAAGATGGCGGCTTTTCAAAAAAATCAGTGGGTTGACGACGAGGATATAATATCCAAGCTTCCCACGGAGAAAGAAATCCGCGCCAAGTCGCATACACGCAAGCCGCACTCCCGGGAGCCAACGACAGCAAAATCCCGAAAAAAACGATACGTGAAAATGCGCCTTGCAAGAAAAGTCGGAGCTCGCGGGATAATCCAGCAGGTAAGTTGTCGACGGAGTTAAACGTCCAGCTCGAAAAAACAAAACCATCCAACAAAAGGAGTGCACCAGCGAGGACGTCTGAAGAAATTCGGGCGCTTCCTGATAACACCGTCGTTGAGTGGCCAAGAGATATCAAGAAGATGGATAAAATTCCTGGAAACAGGAAAATCCAATTCGATGTTCACGTGAGAGAAGAGCCGTGTGGGTGCTCAACCCCGTGCGCCATCAGTGAATGTCGGAATAAAGGTTTGGTATGTGTTACCAAAACGTGCAGTCAAGATTCCACCGTGTGTGGTCGTCGGCTTAAGGATGTCCGTGGTCTAGAATTGCGCGTTGTGAAGGGTGAAATATGCTTTTTCACGACTCGCGCGATTCGTAAAGGCTACGTGGTTTGTCCTTACTTCGGAAAATTATGTGTTGTAAATCCAATCGAGCAATTCACTGTCATGTCCAAGTACAGACCGTAAAAATCGAGTCGTGTATCTCCGTGCTGGGTCGGTTGGCAGTATCGATCGGTTTATAAACCATAAATGCGGATCCAACACTCGCATTGAAGAATGGATCGGGACCGAAGGTCCGTTGATCGCGATTGTTGCGTGTCGTGATATCAGGCCAGACGAAGAAATCACCACCAATTACGGTCCCAACCAGCATTTTTACTGCTATTGTAAGCACGATAAATGTGTGGACAAGGGACGACAAGATCCACTGGTTCCAAAACCAGTGGTGTCGAGACTTCGAAGCGGAAAATGAAGGTTTTCCAGTCGCGTAGGAGATACCAGCAGCAGTGTAGAAAAATCATAATAGGTTGTAGATAGTAGGCAGCCACGTAGGGTAGCAGTAGGAACTTCATAGTACTGGTAATACATCTCCTGTTTTAACTTCATCCTGTCCATATTCCCGTGAAAATTCGTGTTAATCCAGTGCGAATTAATTAATCGTCTTGATACAGAATCACCCAGAGCCCAGCACACGCGCGGTTTTCACCAACACGTCTATGCAGCCTCTCAACCAGTCAAAAAAGCAAACGCACACAACACGTACCGTCGCCACACACTAGCTCAGGGGGGGAGGGGGTGGCCGAGAATCCAAAATTTATAAAACGAGCCAAAGTCTTCATATTGGGATGGTCGGATTTTCCCAAGACCGAAGCACCCAGAGCCCAGCACACGCGCGGTATTCACAACATGTCTATACAGGCTCTCAACCAGTCAAAAAGCAAGCGGAACACGCACACAGCGCGTACCGTCGCCACACACCATCTCAGGGGGCGTGGCCGAGAATCCAAAATTTATAAAAGGTCGTCGCTCCGATGTATCCACAGTGGATATAGAACCACCGATCGAACAATATTGAACACAATGGCTAGGTTGATAAAGCCGTACTTCTCGAGGCTCGAGTTAGTGAAGTGAAGCATCTTCATGTAAGCAACATATATTAATTCTTGGCAGCCGCCTCCAGGATCAAGATTGTTTATTACTGGTTTTATTTTTCTACTCTACTACTTAGATTTCTACTTTCTAAATTTAAAGTTTAATGGAAAATATTAAACTAGGACTATGGCCATAGTATCGAGCCGAGGAGACCTGCAGACCCACCGGCAAGTGCGTCGAGCCCGGCACCCGATCCGCTGGCCCGAGTCCCGTATACCAGGATACAGCACATCCTCCCCGAATAATAGTCTGCCGTCCTCGGCAGACCCCTCGGGTGCCGGGCGAGTCTAGGAAGTCACAGCTCTCACCCAGAATCGTGTAGCTCAGTGAATATGGGTATTCATTTTCAGGTAGCCACTTTAGAATTTTGAAGCCGACAACAGGTGCACGGTCGTGTCTCTGGAATCGCAGATGGCTGGCTGTACATTTGCGAAATAGCAGAAGCCAATTTTGTTGGGAAGGTGTGAGCGCGTATGTGGAAGTCGATGCCGGTGTCAAGCTGGAACGTTCATGGAAAGCGGGGCGGTGATGAAATGAGACGTGAGTGGGTTGCGTTGTTGTGAGCATATTTAGAAATGTGACTCAGGCGTGACTTGCAGGAGTTTGTGTGGAGGCGGGGCACTGCTATGGGAGATCAAGGGGCCGGTGTGTGAGGGGAAGCAAACGCGCCTTACCCACGGCGATGCCCAAGGCGATTCAGCTGGGCCTTGCGATTCTTTCATATCGTCAACTGAAAAAACAAATTACTGTAGGATAAGTGTTATTCTGCCGGACACCCAACCCCTATCATTAGCTCGTGAATGAGCTGTAGCCAATCAGCGATTTTTTTTATACCATTCGAGTGTCAACTGCCTAATTTTAACCAATCAACTCTCATTAGGGGTAGGTTTATTCCGTCCCAACTTATCTCCGGAATCGTCCGGATTTTGGTTGTCTTACACTGTAATTGAGTATACAATATCCAAGTGGTAGGAGCTTTTACTCGATAAGCGAAAGTTTGTCCGGAGCAATGCAGTCCTGAAGTTGGCTGCCATGCGCGAATGCCACGACTGAGTTAGTCAGTCGGACTGACCCATCAATTGCCAAGCAGTACACGGAGAATTATGCCCATGCCAGACCAGTATTGACATCACCACGTGAAAATAATAAAAGACGAACAACCAGAGTAGATCATAGAACGTCGTATTTGCTAATGTATCGCATTACACCATAAGAGCACTCTTCTCGCTCCGCAGAACACTCAGCTCGTCGCCCGCCTCGGCACTCAGCTTCGCAGTCGCGGCCTGCAGCTGCTCCGCCAACACATACAACTCGATCTCCAGTTCAGCCACACGCTCGCTCTTCTCGCCGAACTGCGCCACCGCCTCCGCCTGGCCGGTCTTCACCGTCGACACCTCGCTGGCCAGCTCGCGCTTCTTCTCCTCCAGCGCGGCCACCGCAGCGCTCTGCTGCGCCTGAAGCTCCTCGATCTGTGCACTGCTGTGAGACTCCATCTCAATCAGAACCTTGCTCGCAGCCTCGCGCTCCTCCTCCGCCGACACAACGCGCGCCTCGGCCTCGGCCGGCTTCAGCCGTATCGCCTCCAGCGTCTCCGCCTCCGACTCCTTCAGGCTGCGGATGGTATCCTCCGACGACTCCTCCGACGACTCCCTTGCACAGCGGCCACACAGACCCCCCCTCTCTCACTACAGCAGGAACGGCCCATCATTGGGGGGCGTGAATGGCGTGGGCGTCCTCCTAGCTCCAGCTTTTGTCTCGTCCTCTGCTTTGTCTCCGCGGAGCTAACGCCGCCCCTGAGATGCATCCTTCGCTGCGTGTCTGGAGCACTTCTCCTACTCGAAGATCATGGGGCCTTCTCCTGCGTGGACGCGATGACGAGCGGCACGCTGTCGGACTTGAAGAACTCGCCCATGGCCTCCTTCCCCAACTCGCCGTGGTAGATTACCTTGCCCTCGACGAACTCCTTGTTCAGCACACCTTATTGGCCGGGGCGAAGTCCTCCGTCGCGTTCGTGCTGGTGGAGGCCTCGTGCATGCCCGAGATAGCCTCGTCGAAATTGCTCGCCTTGAGCACCAGCACGTCGTCTTCCTCCTCGAACCCAGCCGCACGCACCACAAGCGCCACGGCGAACAGCAGCGTCAGCGCGCGTCATTCTGCCTCTCTTCGTCGCTTCCGCCGTCGGCCAGCACCACCGTATTGCGGTCGCCCATGCGATCGAAGGTGTCGCGCACGGCGTGTTCAAATAGCACCGGGTCCGACATGCCTATCGGCTCTGCGGTCAACTAGTGGGGTGGGCTCCAGCGGCTTCTTGCGCTGGTCGTCCACGGTGCACACCGCCTAGCTCTCCTACTCGCGCGCCCGTTCCAGCTGCAGGCTGATCGTGCCGTCGGCATCGCAGCGGCGATCCCGTCACGTCATTGTCCGCCACGCCGTCTTCCACCACTCGAGTCTGCCGCGCTGCTGTCAGTGCCGCCCGTCGCCCTGCGTTGTGCTGTCTTCTGAAGAAAGCTGACCAGTGATAATTTACCACAAATAAGCTTATGTACGATTTTAGACCCTATCCGCTGTCGTCCGGAATAAATAAGTCGACGCTGATTGGAAGAGTTTTTTTGTGTCTCCCTGGTGTGGCTCTATGGGAGTATTCCGGATTCCGGTCCGGAATCTGCCAATTACTGTGTCGAGCGGCGACAAGCGAATCAATCGACTTCAACAGCAGCTATCCCTCAACCTCCATATCACGATCAATCAACTCCAATCGAAAGTAGTTGTCGACGACAACTTGTCTTGCTCTTCGATACGGAGGACGTACACCTTCAGTGCGATGTTTTCCGTCGGAGCAGGTTTAGTGTCGTTGATCAGCGAGGCCTGACTCCACATCTCGGACCGCGCCTCTTCTTCCTCTTGCGCTTGTTTCTCCGCGTGCAATCGTAGCAGGGCCGCCTTCATCGGAGCAAATTTGCAAATGGCCTCCGACTGATTGGCCGAGTAGCGACCTCTTACCGCCCATACCGTGCGTTCATGTTGAGGTACGCACGCGGCAACCCAAGCGGGATGTTTCATGCAGTATTTCGTGCTCCACATAAATTACTGTATATTCAACGGATAAGTAGATGTACACACCCGGTTCGATCGGCACACCCATTACAGGTATGTTGCTTCCTTGGATACGCCATACCGGCTAACCATCACAGTTGTAACTATACGGAAATCCGACAAGAAGCATGAAAATTCGACAGCTACTGCGCGCGGATCCTCTTCCTAGCAGGGGTTTGGGACGTGATGGCGATGCTACGGAGCAGGTCGTTGAAGATGCATCGCGTGTTTTGAGTAGTGATGATAATTCTCCGGGCACTCCCATTCAAGTCGTGGTCGGCTGCTGTGTCGCAACCTGGAGCCGAGGATGTGGTACCAGTCGTGACGCCGGTCCGGAAGGCTGCATCAAAGCGCAAGTTGGCCAATGGGAGTAGTGTGGCGGCAGCGATGAAAACGCGCAAGACCAACGGGAAGATGCTGTGCTTCACCTCGCCTGACAAGACACTGGATACATACGTTGCATCGTGACCTGGGCGGAGTAAGAAGTTTTGGGGATAGTCGCCTCTGTGCATACGAACTTGATAATGCTGCGATTCTAGCTGCAAAAAGTAAAACCGACAATCAATGAGTCCTGGTCGGCAAATCTGGAAGTGAGGTTGAACCAATCATTTGAATGTAGCCAGCCTTGATTTTATGTTCATGCAGATCTTGTAATTTATCTTGGTAAGAGAAAAAAGATTACGACGCGACCCAAAGTAGTGCTACTGATCCGCAACACTGTAGTGTTGAAATAACGGACAAGCGGAAATGACGAAACTGCTGAAAGCTTGCAGCGATTAAGGTTGGTATCTATGCACAGTGTAATATGTGTATGCTAGTTATTCTGTGGATTTTTAATCCAGAGTACTTACGAGAACGTAACTCGACGTAAAAAAACTCTATATTTCAATACTTAAATCATTAGAATAAATACGTTGTGTCGAGAACAGTTGCGAAAATATCTTCACAATATTATGCACCTGTTATCTCATAACCGTTCCTGTTATTTTTTTTCCGAAAAGGGCGTATATCCCTTCGAAATAGCATTGACTAGGCTAGAATTGTAAATTCTTGTATTATATCCTTGATACAAATGGTTACGGAAGAATCTGTAATATAATATAGCCGGACCACAATGAAAAAACCCTAGTGAATGTTGACCCTGCTCGACACGAGCAACAACAAAACCCTACCACCCACTGAATGTTGCGCGAAGAGTCCTGGGTAGAACAAAACGCAGCTGGGAGAATTAAAAACCCAAATGGGTTTTACGTTGCTTGTGTGGGTTATAGAAGATGTGAAGGAAACTCACCTCGACCTACAGCTGCCAAATTCTACGAGTTTTTTAGTTCGGTAATAAAATCGAGTGCTTCCCCGTGTGGAGCACGGCGTTAGTGTAGAGAAGCTGACTGTTGTCTTTGAACATCCAGACCGCGCTCATGTAGGCATCGAGGTCTTCGATCTTGGCCAGATACTCGCAGATGGGCGGCAACTCTTCGGTTCTGCAGACACCAGATACGTCCACGAAGTGCAGCTCTCGCGGGAGCTACCGGCTGCTGTCTCCAGGCTTGTGAGTGGGCGGTATGGACGGCGGAGGCGTGCAGAAATCCATGGCGCCGTTGCTGTCGCAGTGGCGGCCGCTGCGCACCTTCGAGGGAAGTGACCTTGTAGGCGTCACCAAGCGCATCGAGCACCTACCGCAGTGGATACGTTGGAGCTGACTAGCATATGCAAGCTAGCTCAAGAAGTATGAGAGTTTGACATAGTTTGGGTTATTTTCATGACTGGTAGCTAGGTTCGAGTACATGGTATTTAAGTCAAAGCCTACGTAGTGTTACATCAGCTATTGGTCTTCCACAGCCCAGATGAGCGGCTTGCCTAGCTAAACTTTAGAGAGGATAGCCCGTGCTAAATCCGGTCGCTTTACATTGCGGTCACCAGCGCAGCACGCGCACAGGGGTATATTGTTTTCCTCGTGTACGGATTCAGTACATGTACTACGTGGTAGCAGTACCAATTGTCGGACAAGCCGGATTATCTTTGCATGCTCAAGCTTAAATCCTGCTTCAGATTGCCGTCAAGCTACATATATGGCCCTGCTACCATACCACATAGTTTGGCTGCAGTTGCAGTACACCGACGCATTACACTAAGCTTACAGTATGTCTATGTCGATACATCGACGCACAGTGTTGTTCCATACACTGATAATTTATCGAGCTAGATGTAGCTACCTCAAAAAAATTACGAATTGCAGTATTGCACATCGGCAACACTGGACACAGTAACACTCGTAGTCCGACACTGTAGTGTTGCTACAACCAGTGCCCGGTGATGTTTTTTTGCTTCAGTTTCATTTTTCGTTGTTGATCACGTGCGTATTGAAGATGCATATCCATGCTGTTGCTCAGCGATGGGTGTCTGTAGTGACTTTAGTGATGATCCATGTTGTTGCTCAACCATGGGTACATTTAGTGATGAAGTTGAGAGGCGATTTGTCTACATTCGATGGATCCACAACAGGATCACGTCTCTGTAACTCTAATCGGACTATATGGTACAGATAGGTAGACTTACAGGGCCCACATCAAACAATGGCGAATAGGATTGAAAGCGATGAGTGCAGCAAGGAGGGAAGGGTGTACTGCCGGCGGTATCCTTCTACGGATCCAACCTGCGAGTGGTCGTGTAAGAACCCAGTTACTTAAACGTTTCATTTTAGTCGTGACCTACGGAGCAGGGCATGGAGAAAATAATATAATATCAATAGCATTGATATTATATTTACGGAATAATTTATTATTGGCTTTTGGAACTCCCATTTCGTAGACGAGGTCACGCTCAAGATCTACCAGTGGATGCGCTGGATCATCCAGCGCAATCTACCCATCACTGAGGTGGAGAACAAGGTCACGCGGGAGGTGGTGACGATGAAGCCCACGACCGTTCGGACGATCAAGGTCTTCATGCGTTTTGCCGCAGGCAAGGTCGGCCGAGTCATCGCGTCTGAGATGGGAGAGTAGTTCTGCCTCATGTTCGACGGGTGGACGAGCAACTCGCTCCACTTCCTGGGCATATTTGCGGTCTACGTTTTGAACGGAGTGCGGTGCCAGCGACTACTGTCCCCTCTCCGATGGACGACGGCCAAACGGCGCCCGCTCACATCGAGCACGTCAAGACGATCCTGAGCCTATACGGCAAAACGCTCGACATGGTGCGCTTTTTAATTGGTGATAATTGCGCAACCAATCAGTGCTTTGCGACAAAGCTTGGCGTCCCTCTGATTGGCTGCGCCAGTCATCGATTTAACCTCGCAGTTAATCGATTTTTGGCGGATTATCAGAATCAGATTGACATGATTCAGAAGCTGATGATTTTGCTGCGTCAGCCAAACAACGCTGCCACGCTCTCCAAGGTGACGCCTCTAAAGCCCATCAAGGCAAGTGCTACGCTGTGGTCGTCTACGTTCCGCATGCTGCAGCGGTACGACAAGATTCGTGATGCTATTCTCACCGTCTCTGCTGTTGAGGAGCACATTCCCCGTGGTAGCGCTCACCGACGGATTGCGGCTGTGGTTGACAAGCTGAAGGAGCTGGACAGCGTCTGCGTCAAGCTACAGGCGGTGAAGTGTACGATGGCGGATGTGCGTCTTTTGTTCGATGCATGTGCGGAAAAGTACCCTCTGATGACTGACTACCTGGAGCCTAGTGCTTCAATTGTTCACTCGCCTGCGTTCGAGGCTGCCGTCGTCAAGATCCAGAATGACCTCCCGCTGTCGAACAGTGAGCAGCGCGCTATCGAAGGATTTGCGCTGTCTACCAGCCAGGAGATCTCTGCTCCGCGTGCCAGAGTCGACTTCGCCTCAAGTGTCCTACGGCAGGCGAAGAAGCAGCGACGCTCGGAGCGTATCACGGTCGACTGCTGCATCACGCACATCCGACAAGCAACACGTGCGAGCGCCTTTTCTCTGAGTGCAAGTTGGTGCTGACATCTCTCCGAGCGTCTACACAGCCAGCGAACTTCGAGACTATGATGTTCTTGCGGGCTAATTCGGACCTCTCGAACAGCGCGACGCTTCTCGGCTGCGTTGAAGAAAATGAGGAGTAAGTGCAGTAATAGCTGCTCAATATATTGCAATACTTGCAGTAACTATTATTGTGTTGGTATGTATTGCCATTACTATTACGGGCCTCTTCGTATGCCCCATATCATTGTACATTGTATTTACCATGCCCTGCCACGGAGGCTGCAGCATAGAAACATATTGATACGTTGTGCGGAAGATAATATTTCAGGTGCTACTGGTAATATGCGACCACACATCCGCGAGGATTTCCAACCGGCCAAGTTAAAGTTGTCAAAAGATAGATCCGAGCGCCAGTAATGACTATTCGTAAATTGGCACTCCAGCAGGCAATCTGTAAACCCACCCCGCCGCTCTCAGGGTGTTCTCTAGAAACCAGTGGTTCCGCTGCAAATATAACTTATCAACCCGCTGATGCTGCAGCACTCCTCCGTTGACCACGACTGAACATATACTTTGAAGTAACTTGGTTTTCACACGCCCACTAACAGTTTTGATCCATAGAAGGATCCGACAGACAATACATATACACACTTCATTCCTTCCTTCCTTGCTGCGCACATCTTTTTAAATTACCAGTCGAAACTCTGAGTTCCAGCAGGCAAGCTCTCAACCCACACTGCCACTCCCAAAACATTTTCTATAGACCAGAGGTGTGGTGCAAACTTGATCCGTTCGGGCATAGAGCATCTATCACCTTGTCTGGCTACAATCGGACCTGGAGAATGCTCTGTGCATCAAGTACCAAATCGGACCAATCGACCCAGATTATGGTATTTGATATATCAAGCATGTGAAACATATGGGCTCCATATGAAAATTTTGACATTATGCTTATATCAAGCCTTAGTAACGGGGAGGGAGTTAAAACAGAAAATATACCGTTTTATCCTTGTTTTTATACAAAGATTTATGGATTTGAACCACCGACACAATGATTTTCAGTCTTTTATTCTAACCAACTGAGCTATCCATATCGGTAGGTATGTTGACTTTGCCAACTTCGATTCACATAATTGTAATGGGGTCAGGATTGGCCAGTGTCCTTTTCAAGGAAAAGGGATGTTCTCTGGTGTGGACCACACCGGCCGGTGTGCACTAGAACTGAGTGTCACACACCACGACTGGTACGGGGTACCATGTTCCTTATATAGAGTGTTCACGGTAGACCTCCCAATGTACTGAGATAAGTTAGTTCGGTCGTACTTAAGGACCACGATGCACGAGAGCCAACCGCTGAGGAAGATCGCCATTTAAACAGGGATTCAGTATGTAGATAGAAAGCAGCAGATATAACTTTATGAGTGTTATTAATACAAGACAGTTTAACTCTAACCTACAAGTGTGCAAGTCTCTTTAAGTACTCGGTACTAAAGAGGACCGATAAGGCAAGGCCTTTTGCACAAGCAACAACAGAGACGCCAGGCGTCTGTTGTGGTTAGCATATTACGCTTCCTCTTAGTTACGGTGCGTGTGACCCCCGTCACACCTGGTAGCACTTGTAGTCAATCCCGCGACCAACGCGGATCTCTACAATCAGGGTCTCTTTGAGTATGGAAGACTCAGGGAGTCGGCTGCCGGCGCGGCAGGACTTTCCTCACCTCTCCGATACCCACTGGGCTACGCTGGAGGAGATGGTCAGTCTCCTGGTAGAGGCAGCCTTCGCTGGATTTCCTAACCTTTCTGCTGAGCAGCAAAGGGCGCGCGTGGAACGCTTCGACAAGTACAAGTCGTCGCTGATTGCTCATATGAGCGCTTTGTGCGGCGACATGTCGTCGCCTTCCCCGAGTCGGCCGTATCTGAATCTCTACCACTGCGGTGTTCTTCGCCCCGCCGCGCCGGGAGTGCACCATTACAGGACCACCCCGTCGCGGCCAGCTCCATGTGGCGCAGGCCATGTTGACTGACAGCATGTTCTCGCACGTCACTACGAGTGCTGTGGAGAGCGTGCGCACTTAGAGTGCAGCACCCTCGTCGATCTGGTGACCTGCCAGGATCGCACGCAGCCTATAAAGGCAATGAATGCCAGGAGGGCCCACGGCGTCACCCGTGGCCTGGTTTATAATGGGATACGCCGCGGTGGTCTACATGTAGACACCGTGGGCCCCCACAGGCCCCTCCTTCCGCCTGACGGTCAATGACCACCGCAATGCGCTGCCGCACGCAGCAACGCAGACATCCAGCTTGGTTCGGGGTGTTACCCCCAAGCTGCCCGGCCGAGGCATGCTGGCACGCCGTCCGCCGGAGCTCCGCCCCCCTGGAACGACTGGCTCCACGAAGGAGTCGTCGTCGTCCAGTCGTGGCCAATCATAGCGCTCTCAATGCTCACCGGCGCGCTCTGATTGGCTGGACCGCTGAATCAGCTGGCTCTATCGCCACGCTGTCCGCTGATTGGTCCTCCAGGAGACTTGAGCTCAACGGCGCAGATTGGCGAGTGGTGGTGGAGAGGATCCGCAGGATCCTAGTACCTCTCCTGTTGGGAGGCAGGGCTCTGCAGTTTGCAACCGAGTTGCACTTGCCCAAGGGGTAGTGACGACTCAAGGCGTGGACGCTCTGGCAGCTCCCGCAGAAAGGAGTGGTAGCGTCCAAGCTCCCCCTACAAAAAAAAGTTGTTGCTCGCGCAAACAAGAGTGGTCGAGTCAAAGCTCCCACTACGCAAGGCGTTGTAGCTGGTTCAGCTCACGCGACGAAAGGCGCTGGAGCTGTTGCTCGCGCAACCACGAGTGTCGAGCAGGGGGCCCCACTTGCAAGGCCAACAAGAGTGACAAGGTCACAAGCGCGCCCAAGGCAGAGGCGTCTAACCGCGATGCGGATTCCGCGGATGAGGACAGGGTTCCTTAAGTGTTCGACGTCTTCAGGGGCGAACCCAAGGTGGGGGAGGTGCTGAATCCCTTACCAACAGTAGCGGAGCTACTTGAGCTCGAATAGCTTTCTTATGTCGAGGGTTTGGACTCTCTCAACGCGGGAGAGTTGGCGAAGTGGTTCTGCTTCGCCCAGAAGGCAGCTCACTGGAGCTCAACCCCTCGTCGGTCATAGACCCCGAGGTGCTAGAAGACGAACAAACCTCTATGAGGCAGATGCGGTATGGCGCTGCCATTTTGAAGGATCCCTCGGATCCGTATTACGCCCTTCTGAAGGAGTTTTCGGATGTCGTTAGCGACGACCCTCCTTCGGTCCTTCCTCCGGATCGGGGCGTCAGGCATGAGATTGACCTCGTGCCTGGCACAAAGTATTGTACCACGCGGCAGTGGCCGCTTTCGAATCGAACAGGTCGAAGTAATCGACGCATTCGTCGCGGCAAAGTACGCCGCTGGCATGGTGCGCGAGTCGAAGTCGCCACACTCGTCTTCGACGTTTTGTGTGCGCAAGCCCAACGGGAAGTGACGCATGGTGCACGCCTTCAACAAGTTGAACGCGGCAACTATTCCGGCGTCGACGCCTATTCCTAGGAAGGATGTGTTACAGAACAACATGGCCGGTTGCACGGTCTTTAGTGCACTCGACATGGTCGACGGCTATTATCAGCTTCTGATGCGCGAGTCGGACATCCCGCTTACGGCAGTGAGTACCCCCAGCGGGATGCCGTGGGAGTGGTTGGTGATGCCCCAGGGGCTGTCCAACGCGCTTGCCACGTTCAATCGGCTTGTAACACATCTCTCCAGGCCGATGCGGAAATGTGTACAGACGTACTTCGACGACATCTTCGTGCACAGTCGTGTGTCGGAAGGCAAGACGGCCGTCGAAGCCCATCTTGGCCACCTCCGTGAGGTTCTCCTATGCATGCGCGAGAATCGCCTCTACGCGGACATCAACATGTGTATCTTCAGGACCGAAGAGATTCCCATCTTGGGCTGCTTCCTTGGCAAGTACGGTGTCCCTGCGGACCCGGAGAAGGTGTGCACCATTGCACAGTGGCCGGTGCCCATCTCGCAAAATGACCTCTTGTGTAAATGGCTCGGCTTGGCCAACTACTAGCACAAGTATAGTGTCAATTACGCCGAGATGACAAAGGCCACTGACGAATCTTCTCAAAAAGGATGCCGTGTGGTCATGGACCTCTGAGGCTCAACAGGCTTTTAAAGCCATCAAGAGCAGCCTCCAGAGCGCCCCGATTCTGGCGCTACCAGACGAGGATCGGCCTTTCAGCGTGGTATATGATGCATCCGATTTTTCTATTGGCTGTGTCCTGTTACAGGTTGATGCCGAAGGCAGAGAGCGGGTGATCTCTTTCCAGTCTCGCCAATTGAAGGCAGCGGAAAAGAACTACCCTGTCCACGACAAAGCACTCTTGGCGATGAAGTACGCCTTGGTAAAGTTTCGGGTGCACCTGTTAGGTCAAAAACCCTTTGTGATCTACACAGATCATGCCTCGTTGAGGACGGCGACGCCATCGCCCCACCTCTCTCAGCGCATGGCGCGGTGGCTTTCGTTCTTTGCCGTTGGCGCATCTGCCGTACCTCAAGCCACCGCTCTATGAGCTTATTCGCGAGGCACGTGCCGACGACAATGACCTTGTAGGTCTAGGGGAGGCGCTGGGTGCACCAAACAAGGCCGTCGAGCTCACGGCGCGACAGCGTTCACGTCTCCACCGCTACTCGGTAGTGGAAGGTTTGCTCTACTACCAAGTAGACGGAGGCGGCGAGCCTCGGATAGTTGTACCCAACGACGAGGGTTTGCGTCATCGTGTCCTCTATGAGGCTTGTGACACACCGCTGAGCGGTCATCTGGGGAGGGAGAAGACGTTTACGTCTGTGACCCGCACTTCTGGTGGGCCCACATGTATAAATGGGTACGTAAGCACGTACAGACATGTTAGACGTGCCAGCGTGTCAAGCCCGCGCCTTCAGCGTCCGCTCCTTTGATGAGCTTGCCGGTTCCGGCGGATTGCCGGCGCTCCGTGAGCATGAACTTCATCTTCGAGCTTCCGGCCGACGCGCCTGGCCAAACTGGCATGTTGATGTTTCTTTGCCGCCTTAGCAAGATGGTGCGGCTAGCCGCTGTGCGAAAGAGCGTGACGGTCCCTCAAGCGGTACAACTCTTTGTGGACAATGGTTTTCGTCATCACGACCTCCCTGAGGCGTTCGTGAGTGACAGAGACCCAAGGTTCGTGTCACACTTTTGGCAACACCTCTCCCGTCTTTTCGGCACGAGGTTGGACATGTCCACAGCGGACCATCCTTAGACCGATGGGGGTGAACCGTGTTCTGGAAGACATTCTTCGCAGTGTCTGCGCAGCAGAACCCACCAAGTGGAGTACGCTTCTTCTACAAGTGGGATTCGCGCTAAACAATGCAGTGCATTCATCCACGGGCTTCACTCCGTTCTACGTGAACGGGCTGCGGCACCCGCGTACGCCGTTGACGTTGCCGCCGGCTTCGAATTTGAGTGGGGGAGAGGCTACCCAAGGGGCTATAAAGGCCTACAAACGTCCGTCAAACGGAATTTGCTCTCGTTTATCGAGACTGGCGAGGCTGTCAGACAGCGCGTACGAGACGCCGTGGCTGCTGCTCAAGACACTTTTCGACACCGCGTGTGGGATCTGCCACAGCTGGGTGGCGATGTTGACTGCTTGTGGAACCGGTGATCGCAAGGTGAGTAGAACACCGGAGCGGTGCGCGAACGCTTGGGCGAGCACCTCGACTGAATTTGGGCCCTGTATGGCCGTGTGGGCCACTTGGAGGCGCAAGAGGCACGCCGCGTAGCAGCTCGTGCTCCTGCTCCGGCTCCTGTGACGGGGGTCACACGCACAATAGCTAAGTGTAAGCGTAACACGCTAACCACAACAGACGCCTGGCGTCTCTGTTGTTTCCTATGCAATAGGCCCTACCTTGTCGGTCTACTTTAGTACCGAGTACATAAGGAGACTTGCACACTTGTGGGTTAGAGTTAAACCGCTTGTATTAATAACACTCCGATCGGGTTGCGCATGCTGAACAACATGACCGCCGCTACGTTGAAGACTCCCGTGTTGATCTTGCTGCTACCATCGTGGCAGGCGTTCACGGTGGTGACTTGTGCACTGTAACGTTACAGTTAAACTGACTTGTATTAATAACACTCACAAGTTCCTATCTACTGCTTTCTATCTGCATACTGAATCCCTGTCTAAATCGCGACTTCCTCAGCGGTTTGCTCTCGTGAACCGTCGTCCTTTAAGTACGATCGACCCCTAACTTAACATATTACTCGGGGGAAGGTCTACGTGGAATATTCTATCTAAGAGGACCTGGTACACAGTATGTGGCACTCAGTTCTTATGGGCCACACTGGCCAGAGAACATCTCTTTTCCTTGAAAGGACACTGGCCAATTCTGGCCCCATTACACCCTCCCTCACCCAAACGGGAAGCACCTGTCCCAAGGGGGAAATCCAGCGGAAACACGGGCACGGCCCCATTCGATAATCCACGGTCTCACGAGCACAAGCTGCGCGCCGCTGGCCCTCCGGGCATGACGACCGAGACCCAGATCATCTTTCGGGCCGCACCCGACACCCTCGGGGCTGCTAGCCCTACCAAGCGCAACGCCGACGCGTCCACTCCAAGCGACATGGAGGAGAAGGGTATGAGTGGAGTACCATACGAGATGATGTTCGGAGCTAAGCCAGATGTGCATCACATCCGAAAGTTCGGAGCACTGGCGTACGTTCACGTGTCAGTGTCACCTCAGCGGAAGAGACATGACAACAACGCCAAAATTGGTTTTGTGCTCGGGTATGCAGAGGACGTTATCGGATGCAAGGTCTACTTTCCTGATGAGCACACAGCCAAGTTCGTTCCAGATCTGAGAGTAGCAGAAGATGTGGTATATCGCGATCGCTATGAAGTGGACGTGGAGGAAGAGGACTTGGAATCGTTACACTTCATCAGACGACCTGCAAGAACAGACCATGGTGTTGAAGACTCTAACAGCGACTCGGATACCGACATGGCTACAGCTGTGAATACTATAACGAAGTCAATATTGGAGGAAACCAATGGCGTCCAACCTTTTGATTTGAGGAGGACACTGATGACGAGAACGTTGTCCTCGAGGAGGACGAAGAAGAACAGTATACTATCGGCAGTGCGGTGGATCTTCGAGAGGAAAAATGTTGGGGCAGTGCAGACAATGACACCAAACATCGTAGTGTAGAGCATCTCGACGACGACGCAGAGCATCTCGAGGAAGACGCGGAACTACATCCTGAATATGTGGCTGCTGATGAAGCCGCAAGCACGCGGTTGGCTACTGACGCCGAGTGTAGGCGCCTAGTTCGACCTGTTGACGGGTAATGAAATGAAATAGCCACCCCCTCACACCGAGGTACACCCAAAATGTCTACATGGGGCTTGAGTTTTGTTGGAGTCTCCTCAGACACCCTCTTCCGCAGCAACACACTTAACGCTTGCGGTCTTCGGGGCAATATCAATTCTGATTAATACTTTACACATGCAAACAAGGGGGGGGGGGGGGGGGCGCTCGACTTCCTTCGAAGCGCACCCAAACAAAGACAGAAAGATTATATGGCGAGCGGCCCGCACTCCTCTTGGCGTGCGGCGCTTCAGCATTGTCGTAGCTCGGAAACCAGCGGTGCTCAGCGTCTCCGCTTGGAACTGAGCTCAGCGATTGGCTGGCTGAGCCTCATTAAGGTTACGCGTGATGCCAGCGAAGTCTTGATCATATGTCAGCAAACTCTGGATCGCGTGTCAGCAGACCCATTATTATCCTCTTTTCCGTGCTAGAGGGTGCGCATCACGGGGATGCGACAGCGCGTCATATGGTTCGGCCGTATGTCGAACCTGATTTGTGATCAGCAATCCTTTGATGACCGTCTCTTCGCAGCGACTGTTCCCAGCACTCCATCACCCACACCACTTCTGAGTCCTGAGCTTCACTGGATCTGAGTTCTGATGACGTCTCCAAGTGTCCAACTCCACTTGAGCTGAGCTTCCATCAGCTTGGCGAAACTCCTCTGAGCCCCACTTGAACTCAGAGTGTTCTCAAATGTCGGACTTCTCTTGAACGGAGGAAACCGCTAAGGTTCCAAAGGCTCAGGGCTTACTCCGCTGAGCCTCCAAAAGCTCTAAACGTCACAGGTAAGCGCGAGACATTCAGCCGACTAGGTTCTTGCTGACCGTGGGTCCACTTGACTCTCGGCTGACAAGCAGAGTTGAAGCTCAGCGGCGTCACCAGTCTCAGTGGGGACAGGTCGGGTGCTTCGGGATATCGCACGACCAGCTGGTCATTTTTCCACCATCTTGATGTGTGCGAGGGGGACACGGCAGCCGAGCGACAGGCTTGCCGGCCTGAAATCCGAGCGTACCTCGTCACAGGTGCTTGGGTGTGTGTGTGTGACAGCGATTGGTCGAGTGACCCAGAGCAGCGTAAGACTACTACTGGCTTCGTGTTTACTTTGGCGGGTCGTGCTATCGTCTAAATGTCGCGACGCCAATCAATTATTGCGTTATGGAGAGCAGAGACGGAGTATGGGGTCGTGTGTGAGGCGAGCATCGAAGCACTGGCAGAAATCAATATCATGCAGGAAATTTTGTCGCATCCCACAACCAAGCTGCGTATTGGGATCGACAACCAAGCAGCTCATGTGATGGCCACAGACCCCACATACAGCCGCTGCCCCCTTCATTATGAGCTACGTTGGCACTATGTGCGAGAGAAAGTGCAGACGGGTGCTATCGAGCTGCACAAGGTTAAGGGTGAGCTGAAGCCGGCCGACATGTTCACTAAGACTCTTGACAAGAAGAAACTCAAGAAACTGCTAATGTTGGCAGGCGTGGGGGGAGGGGCTAAGTAGTCGAAGAGCACTCTTCGAGGTGGGCGAGTTGGAATGCGTGTCTACGACCTGGTGCAACGGGAGTTGAAAAGAGAGCTGAGCGACAAGGAGACCAGGTCTTGTATGTGACGGGCGCTGAACCCGTAATTTTTGGGAGGAGATCTGGTAGTGAGAAGCTAACGCTCAGATTAATTCAGTCTTCATTTTATTTTTCATGGGCCTCAAGGTGCTCGGAACGGGTGCACGTTCCATTAGCATGGCTCCCGGCACAATGTCGGTTGCAACTGCGTAGGATGTAGTCGGTAAGATCACAGTAGTCGGTAAGATCACAGTGTTGTTGCTGCAGTACTTACGTCAGAACTTCGTAGAATACACGAATAGAGTCGCCACTAAGCGATTTACCCGACCTAAAGCGATATAACTTTGCAAAAGTGAAGTCGAATCCCATGTTAACCAATGTGAGGTACGGCCAAGTCCTATGGATGACGAGGAGATCTCTCCTCGGCCACGCCTACGACCGCTGTGTCGTTGAACGCCACCTCTTTCACGTCTGAAAGTAGCCTAGAGCTGCACTTTACCTCTCCGATTGCGTGCGAGCCTCCGTGACGCGTGCTCTGCGTGCTGCCTCTTCGGATCCGGCTTCTTCCTCCCTGATAGCCTCTTCCGCCACCCGCTACTTGATCTTGGCCGTGTTGTGCGTGCGCGCGATCTCCTCAGGGCTTACTTAGCCCAATACTTTAGCTTACACGTGAGCGCACGTGTTTGAGGAAGCGTAAGGTGTATTTAACTTAGATTAAGTATACTTGTGTCCACAAGTATAATTAGATCTAAATAAAGGTACAAATAGTAGCTTTTACGGTAAAATGAGAACTGAATTGTTTGTTAACTGTGGCTTTCCTCCTAAAACTGATATCTATAAAGAGAGGTTCTGCCAACGAGTGGTTGGCAGAAACTCCGACCTAATGCTTGAGTATTACTGGTAGAAAGACCCTGCTTTCTAGCCAATAGGACTGCTTCCTAATATGAATGGTGACCACACTGCGATGTGGCCCACCTGAATGTATCCACTTAGTGCGTGTTGCACTAAGGTAAGGTTAGCCGAATGTGTAGCCCCGCTACAGTATCTGGGCAGCAAACCGCAAAATAATATGGAAAATACCAGTTTCGGAAAATGTTTGGTCCCTCGTTTTTCCAACGCAGGACACTCAGACCTCAAACTCAGACGCTACCTTTCGTAGATCCTCCATCTGTTGTCCGGTTTAAAGTGACCTTCTCAGAGTGGGCAAGTAGTGGTACGAGACACAAACAATCGGACAGATGGATACGGTCTGAACCTCAAACAGGGCCTCAAATCCACGCGATTTGAGGTCGGCAGCGGGAATATATTTGAGGTTGGCTCAAAATGGAGTCTGCGTTGGAGGGCGACATACCGTAATTTATCGCAAATTGAGGTCTCAACCGCATTTTGAGGCCCGCGTTGGAGATGCTCTCAGTGGCTGAGCACGAAATGAAAACTAAATTGCATCTGGTAAGTAAAGAATAAATTCCGAGCTGGACAATACCTGGATGTCATACCTGTAAAAAAACCTTACGGGAAAACCTGGACGCGAAGGATGCCCTAAATTCTCTCAGCCTAAGCTGAGAGTATACCACTGCAATTTCGTTTCTAAACGTGCCGTTCTTCAACAAGAATGATTTATATGAATGATTTAATCTATTTTTGTGAGATCCGGATTGTTTTTAACGTAAGTGTTGCAAACTGATTTTTTCATCACTTGGCGTTTGTATGTCCTGTCCGTTTACATTCTCTGAAATATATTTTCAGAGCTAATGATGCGGTGCGAGTGGGTGTGCGATTTTGCGAAGTCGGATACCCTGCGAAATCAGTCAGCTATTTTGCATAGAGTTCTGCCCTCTTTTTCTTGTTAGATACAATATCCCGCACAAAACGATAAATTACCAGCATGTTACTTGTGTCGTCCACCTTAGCTAAGTGCGAAATCTATAAGCCAATCAGCTCCAAATTATTGAAATCTATTAGCCAACTGCATTAGCTCGATGTTGCATGAAGGTTAGCCCATGTAGTGTCAGTGGCGTTATAGTTGGACCAGCGCTATAATCGAATATTCAACTCTAAATGTTAAAGTTCGAATAGTCGAAAAGAGCGCCTAGGCGCAGTGTGCGAGGGAAGACGGTAGTTCATCACCTTGTGGCGACTCAGCAATTCCGTACGTGAGATAATCACGCTCGCATTCCTGTTTTACAAGTGCTGTATTTGCACTCCATTGCAAAGTGATTATGTATTGTATCAAATATGGGTACTGTACCAGTTTAGTGGTACAACTACTTAGCAAGGGTATTCATCAATAAAGGGACTCCCTCAGCCACGTGTTGGGCTGCAAGGCAATTGGTCGCGGAATGACCGGCACTTCGCAATCTCCTCACCAGCCCCAAGTACCTGTCCCTCCTCCTCCGCATACCGCAAGGGCCAGTTTGTTATACTGGTAGCACCTGTTGGTCTAGAATCGACGACCATGGCCCCTGCGACGCGCAAGAACGACAACGACGCGCCAGCCGCGGACGGAGAGAGACAAGCGGAGCTGGAAGCACAGCTAGCGCAACTGCGCGCCGAATTTGTGGCTTTGCAAGACAAGAACCTAATGCCGCGCCCACCGCCGCCGGAATTGAAGCCGCGAGTCCCAAGCGGCCTATCCAAGTTCAAGGGGAAGTGCGACGAGGACGAACGCCAATGGCTCTTTCAAGTGGAGACGTTGTGCCGCATCAACGGCCATGACGCAACGGACAGCAACGGCACGTTCCCAGCGATCGCTGGTACCGCGATGAAGGAACCCGCATCGGGATGGTTCCTGTTCTGGACCTCTCGAACGCCAGCGGTGGAGCAGACGTGGGGAAAGTTTACCCATGACGCCTTCGCGCACTTCGAAGCGTCGAACTACCAAGCGGTTCTCCGGCAGAAGCTTCGTCAACTCCGCCAGACCAGCGAAATTGAAGAGTACAATGGGAAATATTCGTCGCTGATCTTCCGCGTTGAGAAGATAAGCGAAGTGGACCAAGTCAGCTATTACTGCGACGGTCTCAAGCGCGCCACGCAAGCCTACGTCAAGCTACAGAACGCGACAATGTTGAGCGAAGCGATGGACCAAGCCTCCAAGTACGAGATGTCCCACTTCGGTGGTGAGCGCAAGCCGGATCGCGAGAAATCAGAGCGAGCGCAACGGTTCCGTGAGCCGCTGAGCTCGAACGCGTCCCGAATCAAGAAGCCGTTCAACAAGCGTTCGTACAAGCCTGGTCACTACGCGCCTATGGAACAAACCAAGAATGGCCCTGTGTGTTACCACTGCAACAAGCCTGGGCACTTCAAGCGCGACTGCAGCAAGCTGAAGAGCGAGCAGGGAAACGACCAGCCACGCCAGTAGAAGAGAGACCTGACGTGGAGAGCACTAGCGAGGAAGATTTAACCGTAAACGAAGCTACGTTGAATCTACTTTGCGAAGACCCTCTCGTGTACGACCGCGCACCATTGTTCGCCGTTAATGGGAACATCGAGCAGCGCCAGAAAAAAGATTGGCGCCAAGGTTTTGCTGGACTGTGGCGCTACGACGGTCTATGTGTCACGCGTGATTGTGAAGAAGCATGGGCTGAAGACGTATGTGTACACAGACCGAATGATCAAAGTGAAACTGGGAGACAATAAAATTGGGGAAGCAGTCTTGGAGTTAGTGAAGATAACTCTTCAACTCAATGATGCCCCCAACTACCATCGTGTCGCTGTCGTGTTCGACATTCCGGATGAGTTTGACTGTGTCCTCGAGATGCTGTTTTTCGTGGATGTACAACCAGAGATCGACTGGAAACGTCGATGCTTCAAGAATGGTGTATCAGTTACCGCCTCAGAAGCAGAAACTTCGACTACCAGCGGGAAGTGCAGTCAGACTATAGGTTCCGGGTTTCACCGAGCTGTGACTAGCGAAAGATCGTCTACTATAAGCCGTAATTCTTGTCGAGCCGTCGTGCCAGAAACGCTGTTGGAAGACGAAGCCGAAGCAACTGAAAGACCAGCTGGTGACGCGGAGAACCTCTCGAGGCGAGAGAAGAGGAATGCCAAGGTTGAAGCAATGTTTACTCTTGAAGTAGTCGACTCGGAAGGAGTCCAAACGAAGTACATCACGCGGAAGAAGCTGCAAAAGTTTCTGCGGCTACCTGCGAAGGACCAGCCTGAACACGATTTCATGATTGTGTTGACAAACGACACGATCAAGGAGATTCAGAGTGACATTAGAGGAAGTGACGAACCTGACAATGTTTAATCGTCGGCGCAGAGGTGGTGGTGACGCCATCAAATAGGTGGCCACCATACTAATTCAGCGGTGATACATGTAGACAAGCATAATGTCGGGTGTGTCAACATCTGCGCGTAGATTGTTGCGGTGTGCAATCGCAACGCAATGCATTTCGCTGTCATTCCGACGTGTGCAATTGCAACGCAATTAATTTCGCTGTCATTCCGACACCGAAGTGCACGACGATGGTCACTTGGTCCCCGCTCTCCTCAAAGACTGGCCGACAGCGAGACAACTTTAGGATGTATATACGGCAATCGCTGAGATTTTTAACGGACCTAATTGAGTAAACTTCAGACATTGCATAAATATTCGTTGCATAACGCGTAGGCGCTCTATTCGAATATTTCGTTCACGTATTACAGTTTGAGCATAGCGCCAGGCGCAGTGTGCGGGGGAAGACGGTAGGTCATGCACTCAAGCTTGCAGTATCAACACCCCAATTCGCTCCGGAATAGGAACGACGATTTGCAGTGAGGAACCCTGACGGTACGCATCGCGAGACCAACAGGAACACCACAGGTGCACACGCGCCGATGGACTCTAAGGCGGCCACGATGGCGGACACGTCTCCCCAACCAGACGGGGGGGGGGGGGGGGCAAGCCTATGGCCTCGTGACCCCCCGGTGGCCGGGGCCGCCCCACAGGCAGGCCAGCCTCCCAAACAGGGCGGCACCACCCAATTCCCTCACGACGTCACGTGGACCACACCATGACCAAAATCAGCCGACGAACCAGCCGGCCCACGCCCCGACCCTTGTGACGACACCATCGGACGCGCAGGGGGGGGGGGGGCGCGGGTCAGTAGACGGATTAGCGGAACCTAGGGTGAACATGAACGAAGGTGTCGGGACGGAGTAGGACGCTTGTGGGCTCGAAAGTAAAAGTAGAAGTGATTGAGATTGAACGTTTAGCGCATGCCCTTTGTAGCTCTTGCTCCCTACGCCTCCTAGGTCTCTCCTGCGCCAGCTCCAGTCTCTCAAATACAAAGTAAATGCAGGTGGTGATGCAGCCGCCACAAACAAAGCGCAGATCACCTTCCAGCTTCCCGTCTGCTGCAACTTGCAGCTCGCCGGCAACTTGCAGCTCGCCTACAACCTGCAGCTCGACTGCAACTTGCAGTTCGACCTGCAACCCGAGTCACCATTTCTAACACTCCTCCTCGGCAGCATCGCCGTACCTGCACTTCTTGGGATCGCTCAAATGCAGTAAGTCGCGGAGTTCGCTGAGACGCGGCGCCGGCAGTGTCTTCGTCAGCAAATCAGCCGCGATTCCACGTAGACAGGTTGGATGACTCCTTGGTGGGTGTATGAGTACACGAACTTGATGCGAATGTCAATGTGTTTTGCACTGGCCGACGTCGACTCACTTCGAAGCTGCTTTATCGCTGCTTGGTTGTCAACCATTAGCGGCATCGGTTCCAGCACCGGCAAACGGATCTCCAGCAGTAGCTGGCGGAAACCAAGCAATTCATGGCAAATGTGCGATGCAGCCGTAAATTCTGCTTCTATAGTCGAAAGTGCGACACCGCCTTGCTTCTTGCACACCCACAGAATTGGCATGCCGTCCAGTAGCACAACACCTCCCGTAACACTCTTGCGGTCGGTCTTGTCCGCATCAAAGTCCGCATCAATAAATCCTTCGAGTCGCAGTGCGGCGCCAGAATTGCAGCCTTTCATTCGCAGTTTGACGCTCTTCGAGCCACTCAGGTAGCGAAGCACACGCTTACAGAGCTTCCAGTCCGCTAAACGAGGTTGATGCGTCTGACGAGTGGCTTTGTGGACTGCGAAAGCGATATCCGGTCTGGTACAGCGCGCAAGCCACAGCAGGCTGCCGACCAAAGATTGAAATCGCCGAAGCGTAGCCCCCCCCCCACTTTTGCCCACAGCGGGTAGTAGCTCCTCCTGAAGTGCTGGTTTGTCGTTGCACTCTTCTCCAATCGGTGTTCGCACTCCGTGCGCATTCTCCATGCCGAATTCGCGCAGCAGTTCGTCAATAGCTACCTCTTGGTCGAGTTCGTACCCATGGTGCTCATCATAGTGGACTCGCATCCCAAGAAATCGGCTCATATATCCGAGGTTTTTTATCGATAGACCCACCATGTCCTCAAAGAACTTGTCCACCAGCTCCTCACGTGTTGCGGTCACAAGAAGATCGTCGACATACACTCCAACGACAACCATGTCGGAGCCGTCGTGCTTGAAGTAAAGGCACATGTCCGAGATTGCTTGAGTGAAACCTGCTGCCAGGAGATGGTTGTGGAGCAGTTGACTCCAGAGACGGCCGGTTTGCTTGAGTCCGTATAGTGATTTCGCAAGTCTCAGCATGAGCTTGTTCTTGCGCTTCACACCGAACAGTGCCAAAACGCTATCAGGAATCTCCATACCGGGTGGGATCTCGATGAAATTCTCCAGCTCGTCCTCCGTGGCAGCCTTAACGTAAGCATTAGGAATATCCCCTTGCTTAGCAGGCACCTTCCAGCGTCGTGCGAGAACTAACACAACCTTGACGGTCCCTAGCTCCATTACCGCCGCAAAAGTAATCGTATAGTCCACACCAAAGAATTGTTCATTGCCACAGGCAACGAGACGCGCTTTGTAGCGCTCGACTTCACCATCCGCTGTCATTTTGGTCTTGAACACCCATTTCGTGTGGAGTACATGTGCGTTCGGCGTGCGTTGCTCAATTGTCCAGACATCGTTGGCTTCCAGAGCTGCGATCTCTACATTCATTGCGTCGATCCACTTCTCGCGCATTCTGCTTCTCATGGCTTCGCCATAATTCCGCGGGTCGGCCTCGCGAATAGCATTGGCTACACCGTGCTCCTCCTGGTTGGGTGTATTTCTCAAGGTTTGTCCCGCGGTGGATCTCGTCACCCGAGGTGCCGCATCGACCGAAGCCTTCTGCTTCTGCTTCAATCTGGTCGAACGTCGTTTCTTCTTCGGACTGGGAGTCTTGGTGCCACCGGGGCTCGCTTCGGCAGAGTCACTTGGCTTGTTGGCCTCCAGCATCTCACGCTGCCACTGAGTGTTCTGGCTGTCGGACAGCGTCGTAATATTCTGAATATGCTGAGTCACGACAACTTTCTTGATGTTGGGGAGGTAAACGCTGAACCCTTTGGTTTCATCCGACTTTCCCACGATGATCCCAGGCTGAGCGCGCTGCGCAAACGTTTTCTTCAGCGGGTCCCGGCGCACAGTACACGGTGATCCGAATGCTACAATCTCTCCAAGACTCGGCGTCTGACCTGTAAGAACTGCAAGTGGGGGCTGCTGCTCGAAGTTTGCACTGGTTGGGCTCCTGTTGAGCACGTAGGCAGCGTATTGAACAGCGTCCCCCCAAAATTTGAGCGGCAGGCCAGACTCAAACAACATGCACCGCGCCATATTGAGGATTGTGCGATGCATGCGCTCAGCCTTACCATTACTCGCTTGGTTGCTGGCTTCCGAGATCTGCCTGCGGACACCAGCGTCGCCACAAAACGGGTCCAGCACGCGATATTCACCACCACCATCCGTGCGAAGCACATGAATGCGGTAGTTGAACCGCTTCTTGAAGAAATTCAGGAACAGCTTGAACTTTTCGGCTGCTGCGTCTTTCGTGCGCGCCAGGAAGACTCGGCAGTAGTTACTGCGGTGATCGACGAAGTTGACCAAGTATCGGTTTCCACAGCGGTCTCGAGGTGTAACAGGCCCTTTCAGATCGGAGCAAATGACGCCACCGATGGTATCAATTGGTGCGTTTGCCCCCGTGTCTTTCTGGCTCTGGGGATTCTTCGGCTGCTTCCCTTGAGCGCACGTCAAGCAGCGCTCTCGTGTCTTATCAGTCAACGTGATTCGCGACCCGGGTTCGCGAGCCATGCGCTCGATGGTATCAAACGCCAAATGGCCCAGCCTCGTGTGGAAATGCATGAGCGATCCCTCTTGCACAGTCGACTCCTCCTTGTCCTCAGCATCGAGCGCATTCATGACCACGGCTGCGGGGGGTACGGCAGCCGGAACTGCTCTTGCCCAGACAACAAGCACGTTGTTCTTTCGGTCCACGTCGAGGACAGGGTCTCTTCCATCGCGGCGTGCGAGAACCCGGCTGCCACCACGATACGACAATGCATACCCCTTCGTCTCCAGTAACCCGTACGAAATCAGGTTCCTTGCCAACTTGGTGCAAATTGCACGTCTTCAAGCCGGACCATTTTCGTTTGTCCCCCAACATCGACTTGAAGAAGGACATGTCCCTGCTTTTCAATAAGCAGCTCTTCACCACCAGCTCCGAGACATACATTTGAGCATTTTCGTGGGTCTTCCAGCAGACGCTCACCGTTTACGAGATGACGGCTGGAACCAGAATCAAGAATCCAATAGTCTCTTCTTGCACGGTTGTCCGCCACCACCAGCGCCGTGTCTAACACGGCTAGTGTGTAGTCTGCGCCTCGCTTGCCGCTGACATTGTTCCGATCGGGGCATGTCGCCTTGAGATGCTTCTCCGATCCGCAGACGTAGCACTTCCTCGGCTTCGGCTTCGGCTCGCTGACAGCCGCAGCCATGTCCTTGCCCATGTGTCTGGTGTTGTTCATCTCTCGCTCCGCAGACTGCGCGAACTGTGCCAGCTCCTCTGCTTGCTTGAGGTAGTCCGTCCGAGCCAGATTGAGCCTCGAGAGCATAACACCACGCTTATCCCGGGCCGCGTACCGAACGATGTTGTCGAGGACGAGGTTATCAGCTCCGCCGCATGCTTCGCTGACGGCCACCAAATATAGGTAGTGCTCCGTCCACGTGCGCTTGCCGCTCTTCGGTGTGGTGAACAGCTTCATGCTCTGTTCTGGAGTGATTCTCACATTGAACGTCTCCAGCATCCGCTGCATGACGTGCTCGACCGTTGGGCTTTCAGCCCACCAACCTTCCACCTGGCGGTTGTAGTACCTTTCAGCGACGCCAGACAAATGATGACCCAACAAATCAACCTTGACGTCCTCGCTCCATGCAAAACCACTCGCAGCCTCAGCGTAGCGCATCTGGCGCACGAAGCGGATCCCCCATTGCATGAAACCGCTACCAAGGCCTTGATAGAGTTCCTTGCCGTCAAAGGGTCTGATGTTTAGCTTTCGTTGGCGAGCGTCAGGAATGCGTTGGCCGTGGGCCTGCTGGCGATGATTCGGTGGTACCGGTGCCATGTTCGGAGGTGCGACTGCAGGTGGGGGGACTTCTGGCATGGGGACATTCGGGCTCGGGACTTGACGCTCCACGTCCATACCGTAACCTGGCTGCCGATGCCCGAAGTAAGCCGGGGGTTGAACGTAGCCACGAGGCGGCGTTCGCTCGAGTAACTGAAACCTCATCCTCCCCGCGCCACGCTGGGCACCCAGCCCCAGTGATGACCCAAAGACGCTCGCCTCGAGCGCATCTTCGAACGCCTCACTCCTATCCTTGGCAAGCGATGCCTGCGAGGCTTCGAGCTTGTCCATCCGGCCGGCAAGTCCCTTGAGCAAGTCCACGATCTGCTCGTACTTGTCCGGTGTCTCCGCCGCAACCGCCTGGACTTCGGCTTCTCCTCCCTCCGAGTGACTGACCCTTCCGCGGTCGATTTCACTACTCGGGGAGCCAAGCTCACGCTCCTTGTCGGCGACGTCGGTACTTGGGCTCATAACCTGAACGAAGGTGTCGGGACGGAGTAGAACGCTTGTGGGCTCGAAAGTAAAAGTAGAAGTGATTGAGATTGAACGTTTAGCGCATGCCCTTTGTAGCTCTTGCTCCCTACGCCTCCTAGGTCTCTCCTGCGCCAGCTCCAGTCTCTCAAATACAAAGTAAATGCAGGTGGTGATGCAGCCGCCACAAACAAATCGCAGATCACCTTCCAGCTTCCCGTCTGCTGCAACTTGCAGCTCGCCGGCAACTTGCAGCTCGCCTACAACCTGCAGCTCGACTGCAACTTGCAGTTCGACCTGCAACCCGAGTCACCATTTCTAACAGAACACCTCGACATCCGACATCGCGGGTGGCGCGAGGGTAGTACACCTGCCGGAGCCGACAGTTAACGTCAGCTATGCCGCAGCAGTGCGCCAAGGTGCTCCGTCAATGACCGCGGCGACCCCGCACCCCACACCGACGAAAGTTGGAGGAGCATGGACACCTAGGGAGCATCATCTTCTGCTCGCCACGCTAGCTCGGGACTGGCACATTTTGAATGCACCGGTAGACGTCGGAAAACTCGCTGCCTTCAGGGAAGTGGCATTGCGCCCCTCCCCTGTTCATGCTGATGCGACATTGCGGCCTCGCACGGCACATGAGACGGAAGTCTTGTTGGCGTACCTAAACAAGGAGCTGGAATTGCCCCACCCTCCAATGTTTCTAAAGCGACGATGCCCTTATTGCAACGCGCCATGCTCGAGCAGTTTCATGAAACGCACGGGGAGGTAACACTTACGGCGGACGTGGCCCCACGCGCCAAGCTTCGACGGAACATGACGCATAACGCGCTAGTTGACCAATTGTTCACGGCGAATGCTGACTCCCCCAAAGGGCGCCAGATGATCAACCGATTGATGGAAGATGCCAAAATGATTCATTTCGACGGTGTGCACACGATCAAATTTGTATTCAACTCAAGTTGGATCGCGAGCATGTATCTAGGCCTGGCTTTCAGGATCAATGGAACCTGTCTGGAACTGGAAGACTCAGAGGCAGACCAGGTGGATGGCATGTACCAGCTGGCACGACTGAAAAGACAATACGCACTCCGGGTGTACGGTGCGGAGAACATCGGCCTCGTCGCTCTACTAGCGGCGCTGGCGAACATACCTGGAGTGCAAGTGGTTGATGCGGAGCGACCGCGGTTGGTGTCAACGGATATTACGGACAACCGATATTTTGCATTGCGTTTCGCCACAAAAGACTGTCCGGACGCGCTCCGAGGGGTCACTAAGATCGGGGAAATTCTATGGAGATCGAGTCAGGGAAATCGAGGTGTGTGTCACTCCATGTTAGTAATAGTTCGCAACGTATGTACATGCACACGATGATAGGTAATATATGCAAGCGCTCGTGGCCAACAGTTTAAAAGCATTAATTCCTCGGTGTCGCTGTCACTTTTGAAATGGCGGCGACACCGGGAAAAGCGAAACGCGTAGGCGTGCGAACCAAGACGATGGGAGCCCTCCTTCGTCGTTGCAACGTCTGCAAGAAGGACTTTGCATCAGCCTATTCTAAAAAGCGACACCAACAGAAGCAATTCAGCTGCAGCAAAAGCGCTCTTAAGAAAAGGGCTGTGGACAAATAGGCTCGCAAAAAAGTGCAAAGCCATACTTACTACCTACGGCGCAAGTGGGGTATCTCGCTTGCCAGGGACTCGTTAGACAAGGTCTTGGGTACCCTCTTGTCGAAAATCCCCGTCGAGCTCGAAGTGGCGACAGCAACAAGCGAGGCTCACCTCCAAGCCCGTTTACGCGCGTTAAGTCGTTAATAAATTGGATTCTGGAGCCGCCATATTCTGTTTTAATTTTGCCAGTATCATATTTATGTTTTGGTTTTATCTATAGGGGCCCTGCGCATATTTGGTTAGTATTAATATATATATTAACAATATCCACAGGCTGCATTTTATTCGTTACTATTTATCAAATCTACTAACCAAAACCAGCCTTACGCTGCTCTATCATTAATCTTAAAAACACAGATCACGACCTTAAATTCTCTATAATCATTCTTAAAGCATAATCTGTGATCTTAATTGACTAAAAGTAGTCTTACTTACCACAAACATGAATCTGGCCGCAAAAATCTGAGTTTTTGCACTGTATAATTTTTTTCTATTTAAGTAACATGTTTTTTTTCGTTATTGGTTATGCTTGATGTAAATGTATAAATGCCTGGTAAAACTGCTTAAAAAGGTCTGTGATCCAGCAATACTGTTTAAAAGGGCCTGTTGCCTGCATAGCCCCAGCCGTGTGGAGGTAAATTGTTGTGGAAGTAAGCTTGCTGGTTTGTATCTTCATTTTGGGCCTCACCTGTACTCGGCAACAGCGTAGAAATAGACGGAATTCGTTGGTTTTGTGTTGTAACGTGGATACCCGGGTGGATTCCACTAGAAAATACCAGCTCTGTAAAATATCCAGTTGGCTGAGGGGCTGGAGCTGGGTGGTTTAGGTCGACCATTTCACTGTATGTTGGCGCTCGAGCTGTACCAGTGACTCCTTGGTTTTTCATGTGAGTTTTCCGTTTTTTTTACGCTTTGGCAGGTCTCGAACGTTGAGGTTCCAGTATTCTATCGGAACATTTCTCGGCTCGCCCCCGTCGGGTCAACCAGTGACTATGGAAGTCCTTCGTGTCGAGCTTGATCTGCCGCTCTGACATAATTATCTTGATCAAATCGTGAACACACGGTCAACCGTTAGACCTTCGAAACACACGAGGGCATGGGTCGATCTGTTTTTGCTTGCGGACAATCTGACGAGCTTCTTTCCACAAAATCGAGGTTTGGGTGAGGGCATGCCGACTGATGAACATCACGACGGCGGAGTATCGTTCATCTTGCAAAATGTGAGCAACCCTCCTGACATCGCGCTCGATTCCCACGCTCACATTTGCGATGCAAGCTTGCTACCAGGGTAACAGTTTCTTGAAAACTGTGAGCAGACCCCCCTTTGACGATCCGAGCCAGCATTTACACTTCGAATGTGTGCCTTCGACTGGAGATGTATCTCGGTATCCGAAATGTAGATACTTCGACGTCCAGCACCGGACCAATTTGGTCTTGTATTTCCACCAGTGCAAGTCCAAGTAGTCAGCAAGTTCTGGGTTTGCGGACCTAACCGCTGCACACCTCGTGATGAAGTCGGCTTCCGTTGGGGAGTCGACCGCCGCGTATTACAGCTCCATGAATTGATCTGTCTCAACAGTGTTCTCGTACTTATCTTGTCCTGGGGCTGGATTAACGATCTGGACTTGACCTAGAACCGATCTAGTTTTTGCAAGGACGTTGCGGTTCATGTGCCAGCGACAGACCATGCCTGGAACCCCGGCAAACAATCTATCTGTTGCGTTCATACAAACCTGGTCACGATCCGACAAGATGATTGACGGGTCTGCAACTTCATACGAGGCCATCATGTCTTTCAGCTGTTGAAGAGCCCACGCGAAGTCCTCTTCTTTCTCCCCTGGAAGACAGCACTGAGCAATCGGAAGTACCGTGTTCATGTTTGTCATGACAATAATATTCAGGAATGGGAGGTCGTATTCGTTGGTCTTGTACGTGCAATCCATTATGAGAACTTCAGAATTCCAAACGTAAAATTCTTGATACCGGGGTGAGACCAAAACAGGTACCGCAACCTCGAAGTATCTTCGTCCTCTTCAACTCTGTAGAAAAAGTCGTGCTCCCTCAGTTTTTTTAGGAGTAGTTCCGTCGGTGTATCGTCAGCCAGTTCTTGTCGTCGCTCGAAGTCCTTCCGATTCGAAATATCTTTTGCCGTGATGGAAGTGTTGGGGTCGGCCCGGCGAAGCGTGCCCACCACAGTTTCGGGTGAAACACCAACAGCGGTTTGAGACGCGATCCCGTACCAGCGAACGGGCAATATGCGTACACAGCATTGTATGCCACGTCCACCTCGACAGTGGAAACAAAACTCACATTCAGCTCGGACGTGGTCCGCGGGGCCAATGTCATCAAAAAGAGTGTGTACACACTTATGATGACGAATCTTGCAAACGACGTCGCTTGCAAGGTGGTCGACCCGTGTAGTGAGCTTCGACGATTATAACCAACCCAACCGGCCCCCGCAGATGTAGATGTGGCCATGGCGGCGTTATTCAATCACTACATGCAAGAACGCAATCGATCGGTGAACACACCTATCCCATCTACTTTCTGGGCGGGGCTGGAGGTGTTACGGGCCATGGCGCAGTACCTGCGCGAAACCTTATTTGTGCTGGACGTCGATCAAGCAAATGACGCGCATATACAGCGGTACTTATATCACGACTACACGCTACCAAACGGGGATATCCACGAAACTGGCTGCGGCGGAGCGATGGATGATCGAGCGGCGAAGACCATGCACCGAACATACGCCAACCTCCACGTGCTGCCAGTGTTTATGATTCTGAAGCGCCACGAAGGGCACTTCTATGGGGTCCGGCACGGTGACTTGACCTTGCGATGGCAAGCGGAGGGTGACCTGTCTTTTGCCCAAGATTGCTGTGCGCATCATGAGTGGTTCAACGAAGTGATTGCCCACATGGAGAACTGTCAGTCTCGGACGGAAGAAATTGAATTGCTTGCCGACTCGGCTGACACGAACGCGTTCCTGGTCGGCACCACTGAGCGCAGAAATCGCCTCGATATTGTCCACGATCGGCTGCAGCTGCCGCGACTGGATAGTGGTCGTTATGATAGGACCATACTGGCGGCTGGTTTGCAGGATGAGGCGGAACGGTTACAACGAAGGGTCGACCCGACGGAGTCACCTTTGGTCCCACAACATGGCCAGGTGACAGGCAGGCGCTGTCACCAACTTACAGGACGGTCACCGATCTCCAGTCATGGGCGTGTGTCCACACAGGCGCTGCAGCGCATCAAATTCATGCACGACAGAGCCAGAACAAATGGCTGATCGGACGAAGCTCCGGCAGCTTCGTAAGGAAAATGCTACGGCGATAGCCACTTGGATCCATCATGGCCGCCACGCTTATGGTTTGCCACACGGAGCTGGTACCAAACCCGGACTGTTGGAGCTGATGCCATGTCTACTAGAGTACCGTACAGCTCTGCACGATCTCTTGGCATACTTACCATACCCGGAGGTGGCGGTGAAACTACTGCCAAAAAACGTGTGGTTGCAATGGGGGGAGTTGGTGGCATACGATTTTCAAGTTGCAATGCTTCACCGTATCCTGGAAGCGGCCGAGCCCACTAGCAGGGCAAAGGCGTTTGCATTTCATGGTTAGCGGCGTGCACGACGGAGGCTGGGTCTCCATAGGACCGTGCCGTGGCGCGAGACCCGGAAAAGTTGCGCCGGCTGACAGGACTATACCCAGGAGCTCCATCTGGGGCACGTCCAGATCATATCGAAGTCGACTGCTGGTATATACTACACATCTTGCAACACACGGCCTGGGTTTGGCCGTCCACGCCTTGGGGTATTTTGGCGCGGATGCAGTTGGGGGCAGTTTACTCTGCCCACCCGGCGGTACAGCGCCTCTGCGAAAATGTGGTAGCCCGGGCGGCGTGGGGGGAGATCGTGACTCTACCATCGGGGATTACATGGGAGGACATAATCAGCTCTATGGGCGCTGGACTGTCCGCTCAAGCTCACTGTTAAGGGCTCCTCGGCCCGATACATGGCCTCGGACAGTCGGAAACGACCGAGGCTACACCCGCCGACACAGGGGGGATCGCAATCCTTACCCCTCTTGTCGGCGAATGCAGGGCAGCCTGCAGCCAGCACTCACCAAGGACTAAAAGTGGGAACCCCGACCACCGAGGGAAGCCGGAATGTGTGTGTGGAACAAGCAGATAACAGTACCGGCAGCGCGTTGGTTCACGTCATACCCTTTGAGCATGCACAGAAACGACCGACGCGACATGGACAGCCGCGTCAAAGGTGTCTGGGCGATTGTTTTGCGAGTGTGAGCCCAAAGATGCGGCAGGCCAACCTCCGACGGGACTTTCGCCACGAGAAGCGGAAGAGCATTCAGAACCACAAACAGGAGGAGGAACGGATTGAACGGGCAGCACAGCAGGACAAGCGAAGCTTCCACAGACATGAACGCACCTTTAGTTGCACTACGCAGAAAGTTAAGGGCTTCGGAAGCACGGTCGAACACCGTGATGCATACTTCAGGGCATTTAAAACAGGCGATACCCACGGTCGCCACGACGTGGTTTTTCTCCAGGAAACTCACGTGGAACTAGTGTTGGTTTGATGCCTGCATCCAATGTGCATCAAATGCATCAAATTGTGTACGAAAAATGGGGTACATAGAGAATTGGAAGCTTACTTGATACTTTTCCTATATTCACCGCAAGAAGATGTCAATGTTTGCTGAAACTGTGATGATTGACGTTTTTTTATTGAAATCAAGGGCGCGACCAATCAAGTATAAGCATCGGTCGCCACCAAGTTTTTACATGGAAATCCTGGTTTACCTAGTCCTGCGAAGTACCATACAGTATGTAGCTATTCCCGGCTAGTCCTGATCTATTGTCATTTTCACAGTTCGTCGCGACTTGGTTGGAAAAGATGCATGCATCTTATATTGGATGCATATTTGATGCATCTGGCCCAAGTAAGATGCATGCATCAAACCATCACTACGTGGAACCAGACGAACTACTCCACGTGAGCACCCTTTACGCGCGATCTTGGGGTTTCCGCACGGGGGACGCTTGTGAGCCAATGTCTTTCTGGGCGGCGTCGCAGGACCAGAAAGGTGGAGTGACTATTTTGCTCGACCCATATGGTCATCTCACCGCGCCGAAGCCTTGCATGGAAGCGGCATGGTATCCTCATTTCATGGCGATTTCCGGCCGATACGCATCCAGTACTTTCATTTTCCTGTGTGTGTATTCACCTCACCAACGCGGGAAAGGGAGGCCTTCTACCGACAGCTAGAACAACTAGACCTCCCGGAAGCGGACAGGGTTGTGCTGGGTGGAGATTTTAACTGCACCCTCAACTCCAGGCTAGACCGCAGTTGGTACAGGAGGGCGGCAGGACATGAATCTCCAGCGCTGGAGACGGTACTAGCTAAATGGGGTCTGGTGGATGCTCTACTTCCGCTGGCGGACATAGACCACCTGAATCGGGATGGGTACTATGCACAGACGCTCACGTAACATTATCAGGTCCGACCGGGCGTGGACGCTACTGCACGATTAGACAGATGGTACACTTCGGCCGACCTGGTCAATTGGGTCAAGGCGGTGGAGATACACCGGACGGGGACACGCGCAGACCACGAGGCCATACGATTGCATCTCAGTGACCCCACCGATCCCATCCGGATTTGGAATTCTGCCAGAGTATATCCACCCCCCTCAGTGGCGGCTAAGGAGGTCAAGGCGGACATTTGCTCGCGTCTCCAGACATTCTGGGACCACATCCAAGAGAGAGATGAGCCTTGACCCACGACTGGGATGCATGGAAGGTGGACGTCCGCATGGCCGCGCTCCGTATCATCAAGCAACGACGCAAGGCTGCTCGGAACACCTACAAACAAAAACTGCGACGACTGATACGACAGGAACGACGGCTGCGAGAGGCTGCTGTGGCGCGGCCGCCAACGATTGACTCCATCACGGATAGCCTAGATGCAATGTCCTTAACGGAAGGGGTCGGAGGTACTCCGCTGGCGCGGGTTCGGCACGCCATCACGGTCTGTATCGGTCGCAGAGCAGCCACCGAGCATCAGCGCCTTTTCCGGGAAGGCGGGCATCGCACGGGGAAGACGACCAAGCATTTTTTTCAAAGGGTGAGTACCAAGTACGCAAACAACGATGTGCATCGTCTTGATGCTGCGAACGGTCATGTGGTCCGCGGGGTCCATAACAAACCCGATACCCTCGCGGACGCCTGGACTCCGATCTTCCAGCAGGCTGCTTCCACTCCGGAGGCACAGTCTCGTGTACTGCAATGGCTTGGTGATGAAGGGCAATACAAAGCCACACTTCAGGATCTGTCAGCGCCTTTCACGGAAGCGGAGGTTGCCGCGGCGATCGGCTCCACGAAAGCAGGGAAGGCGTGTGGTCCAGACAGGCTTGGGAACGACTGGTATCGCGACTTCGCAGAGCAGTTGATCCCGATATTGACCAGACTTTACAACGCATGGTATCCAGATGGGGTCTTCCCCAGCACGTTCTTAGAGGCCGATATATTTTGCCTCAAAAAGGGTGGTGAGTCAAGCAACCCACTCAACGTCAGACCTCTAGCCTTCTTAGACATGGATTACAAGATTCTCACTAGGATCCTGGCTACCAGAACCAGTTCCAAGCTTCATTGGATTATTCATCCGAATCCAAACGGATTCGTGCCTTACCGTACCATTCACGCGACTGTCGACTTGTTTACCGCCGCACAACAGGCCGCAATGACAGATCCGGTTATGGCGGCGGCACTGGCGTTGCTGCTCGACTTTCGCAAAGCTTACGATTCAGTTGACCGCGAATTCCTGTATGCATCACTGCTTTGGCTGGGATTCCCGACAACGTATGTCAACGCGATGAGAGGCATGCACGAGGGGACCAGGGTCCGCTTTCAGGCCAATGGCTACAGATCACGGTGGGTGGCGGTCACCTGCGGGATCCGCCAGGGCTGCCCGTTGGCGCCACTGCTGTTCCTTTTCGTACTAGAAGCTTTGTACAGGCGAATTTATTAAGAGCCGAAACTATCGGGCATCGTATTACGGAGCGCTGCGGGCTCGGTTCGTTTGAAAGTGGGAGGGTACGCAGATGATACTGCAAGCTATGTCAGCACCATCGCAGAAGTCATCCTAGTTATGACTATCACTCGGATTTTCGCGTCAGCGTCAGGCTTAAGGTTGAACGAGGAGAAGACGCTGGTTATAGCATTGAACCCGGAGTCGATACAGACGATGGGGCCGCTGCCATCACCACTCCGGTTGCAGGCGATCACGAAACTGCCGCGCTACTTGGGATTGCAAGTTGGGAGCGTGCAGGATCCGGACTACACATGGAAAGTTGCCCGAACACAGCTGGTAGCTAGGTTAGCTCTCGCGACCAGGAAGACGCTGACGGTAGATCAACGTAGCATTATTGCCATGGCCATCGTGATCCCGAAGCTTCTCTACATCGGCAGGCATCAATGGCCGTCGAAGGTCACGATCCAAGCCTTCCAGAAGATGATCAAGAACTACATCTGGTACGGCCGCTTCACGGAGTGCGACGTGGGGGGGCCGGGCTTGGTTGAATCAACACATGGCAACCTTGCCTCGACAGCAAGGAGGCCTCGCGGTGCCAGACCTAATGGTGGAGCTGCTCGCGCTGGCGGCTGTGACGGTCAACAACTGAGCAGTGGATTCCGATCCTGATACACAGATATTGGGCGACGTATTGGCTGGATGCCAAACGGTAGATGTGGCACCACAGGTGTATATAACACCACGCCACACACCACCAACGGTGCACAACCGGCGGGTGAAGGAGTCAATTTGGTCTACAGGACTTACGGTCTGCAATTCCTTCGGGGGCGTATCACCTGCTGCCAGCAAGGCGGCGATGGTGGCGGCGCTACACTGCACGTTGTACTTCAGGGGTCCGGTGGTGGCCACGTGGTACGGGCGGCGGGTGACCTTGGACACCCAACCCCTGCAGGGGCCGTTGAGCCGCCAGTATCAGGCTACGGAGGAGAGGCTTCACGGAGATTTCTGCTCAGAATGGGTGCCGTATATGGCGTTGGAGGAGCTGAAACTATTCACGGAGACTGGTGCGGCGCGAGGCATCAAATCGACGATGCGGGCTCTTTGCCGCAACGGGACTCGGGTTAAGGACGTTCTCCGCTGGCGATGGCTCGCCAAAGGGGGCATGCTCGTAACGGTGCTGGTGGACAAATTCACTCGAACGATCCGACGCCAGGCGGAACGGCTGATGGTGCTGTTCCTTCTCAATTTCCCTCAGCTTCTCCGCCATGGGGAGCTTACCGGGCGAATCCGATACGAAACAAAAGATCCGGCCCATGTGCCGGTTCAACTTTGTGTTGACTCTGAACACCGGCTGGTAAGCCTACCTGGGTTTGGCGGCGACCGGGCAGACATGGCGATCGTCCGAACGCATCGAGACATGATCGCGACCACGCAACGCGCCGTGGGCGTCGGAACAGTGGTAACTCGAGTACATCCGCACCCGCGCATCTCTCGGATGGGGTGCTTATGGGCGGGGGGTCACCGGTGGAAAACCTCCCGCAAGGCATACAAAACAGTTCTCAGCACGGTTGGCAACGCCAAAGGACTGGTACCTTTACGGCGGCGGCAGCACAAGTGGAAAACGATGAACGAGTTTGTGGCTACAGGCCTGGACTCGTTGGTGTGGAGGCGGATTCGCAGATTGGTCGGGCTGAACCCATGGGGAGAACAGCTACGCCTCCGAATCAAACACTATGCCGCATCGGTATACAACCCAGTATCAGCGGGGAGGGGGTGTCCACGCGAGGGCTGTACGAGAGTGGGGCATGTGGACCTCTACCACGTTTTCTGGACGTGCCCAGCGGCGGTCAGGCTACGGGGTGTCCTCATCGACAGGTGGCGAGCTGCAGGTCTGCGACTGCGGAGCTATGAAACAGCGATCTTCTCGCTTGATATACCGGGGGTCCCAGACGGCATTGCAAGGGCTCTTGGTCACGTAATCGCTGCATATCCAGCGGACCAAGCGGCCCTGCTTGGTGACGCGGTGGAACGATTAACGGCTAACTGTTGGGGGCTGGGCGGTGCACTCTACCTCCATGCTGCATGGAGGTGGCGAGTGGCCCATTTTGATCCTCAACGACACTTCGGCGGAAAATCATGTCAGCGGGTTTGCCAACAGGCTTCGAACTGGACACAAGGACATTATATGGGACTTACAATCGCCGGGCCTGCTAACCAGGCTTGGCGCCAAATTATGCATGGTACTGGGGGCGGACTGGACTGGTCCCCACGCGGCACCGCCTCAACGTGGATGCTGCTATGTGATCTTTGCAGCTGGGGGGTCGCCCACAAGGGGGGGGGGGCAGTGGGACCGTGATTGCTAGGGTGCACACGACGTCGGGGGCTTACACGACGCAGTACATACATAGTGCTGTATACGACGGTGGCAACATGACAGCGGTGAAGGCGACCCAGCTATGATTACTCCGTGGATTACGGATGTGCATCTCCCAGGCATGGGGCCCCGCCCATGTGGTGGGGGACAACCCGCAGATACTGCGGCAACACACCGCCCGGCTGCCGCCAACGGCATCCCACTTGAAAAACACGTACTGGAAAACATGAAGGGCCGCGGACGCAGCGGCAGTGGTCAGTTGGACCCTCCAGCAGCGAGACCAAAACAGGGCGGCGTCGGGCTTTGCTACTGTAGTCTAGCACACGAGACGGGGCAGATGGTAGAATGGACGGTCTGCAAAAATAGGTCGAACGGAACAAAGTGGACGCGCATTACTGAACACTTCCAAATGGATGTTGCGCAGTGGATCGCTGAGCGCAGCAAGTCGGCCTTGTACGAGGGCGCAGAGGACAAGGTGTGACGATAAGGGTAGTGGACAGCACCCTATGCAGTACATCAAGCTGTCCAAGCACTCACGGAATGCAGTGCTGGCATTCTGGGAGCTCGGGCATTAGGTGGCGTTAGGACTTCTAAATGACATTGATGTACCTCACTTCAAACTCAAAAAAGCTTGCAGTATCAGCACGACTGTTACCCTCCGTGGTTGTTGCATGAATGTCGTTCTTCACCGAGTGGGTCAACATTCACAGTGTTTGGTATACAATCTGACAGGTAATGTAATATCGCATCATTCTCCCATATATAAGGTGTGTGGAAAATGCCAGGGGATGTCCCGGCACCATCTCGACCAATCGGCACCATCCGGTCACCATCTGCACCAGCCGTGTCCCGTAATTGAGTCCCGGTTCCCCTGCCATTTCCAAAGAAGCTGCCACTCGCTGAAGCTGTGCTTCATGTAGTTCCAGTCCGGCAAAAGAGCATCGCGTATCGCTAATGTACGGTTATCTAAGCTGGTTCGTATGCTGCAGAGCCATGTTATCTAATAGTTCTCCTCCTACTAGCGCGACTCAAGTACAACAAGCTTCTCTCAGCGCAAACGCAGACAATATCGCACGGCATGGCTGATGAAGACCACAACGACGAGGATAAAGGTGAATTGTATATTGGGGTTATGCAGGCGAGAAGAAGCTTCGTAACGCGGTCTCACCTGTGTTGTTTGCTCTGCGCGTGCATGCAGGGTTGGTGCTTCCGTCCCCGCACCTTTTCCGTTTACTTTGGCAACTTGGGCATGCCGTTGCTCTCGTCTTCTTCTTGGGCGAAAGAAGGACTGGAGGCTCCGCGTCCGTGTTCTGCTTGTGAGCTCGCTTATCTTTCAGGCGACACCGCAACGCATTGAGGGACAAGCTGCTGGTAGGATACTTCTGCTGAAACAGCCCATAAATGTAGGTCCATTTGTGGGGAGCTTGAGGAATTGCGTCGGCAACTGACTTGAGCATTGCAATATCATCTTCCGCTATGATGATAGGTACTTCCGCTCTAACAAAATCATACTGTTGGTCTTGACTTTCTGCTGGTTGTTGCTCTGGATGCACGGCAATTGCACTTCCGTCACTGCAGCGGGTTCATTTGGTCGAGCTTCCGTTATACTTGCAAGCAAAGTAGCTGCATTTGGCACCTGGGACTCATCTGCATCCAGCAGCAGTGGCGTCGGCGAAATCATCGCGGTTGTCGATGGAGATGCAGGTGGCGTTGGGTGTTGGCAGTCGTGTGTCGAAGCAAGTTTTATCTTTATCTTGAGCTCAGATCCGCGATTGCTGGCGCGCTTCAGGGCTTCCCATCTCCGGTCGAGATCAGCGTCATGTTTTGGATGGATGTCGTCGCAGATACGACTTGCAAACCCGTATACTCTCCGGAACCACTTCTTGGGCTTTGGGAAGTGTTTGGAACTCCGGAGGGCATTGAACAACTCGATCTGAAGGTCTTGCTCCCTGGGACTACTACAAGTGGTAGGTGGTGACCTCTGAAAGCTGAATAAAGGTCTGCATTTTGCTGATGACGGCTGGTTGCTGGGCTGTTTTACTGCAGGAACAGGAAGCGACTGCAGCTTCGAGGTGATGGTGGCAAAACTTCGACGACGCAGCGTAAGACTGCTGTTCGTGCTGCTCTCGGCGACCAAGTTGAACATTATGGTTGTGACCAATGGGCACGCCGCCCACGTATCATCCGCGCGTACTTGCTCGTCTCGCACTTGGCGAAGTAGCTCGTATTCTGGTAAGGAAAACCCTGCTGTGGACTCGTAGTCGAACTCGTCTAGCTGAAGCTGCCGCAAGAAATCTGATTTGCTCAGCCGCTGATCATTTTGTCTCGTGCTATTCTTCTGCAACAGCTCACGGATACTCTTCATATCGCGCCGCGATGCAGCCAGTGCTTCATCAAGACGTTCGGGCTGCACACGGGCCGTCTCAAACATGCGCCGCCACTTGCTAAAAGCAAAGTCGAGCGGTGATGCAGAACGGTAGCGAGGTTCTTGTAGCGGCTCGGACAAAACATGCTGCACGAACGCAAGCTGGGGAGACTCAGGTAACACGCCTTGTGACAGAATGGCTGCCTGTGCCAGCGAGACAAAGTCAATCTCACCAAACGATGGATTTCGGCCAAACTTTGTTCCCATTCGCAGGTTGTGGCGAACAATGAAGACGTCCAGTATCCGCATGCCAACATCTACAGACAGCGACCGGTTCAAAAGTTTTTTCAGGGCAGAGTGAAAACCCTCGAGTTGACTCGTAGCAACAATGCGGACTGGTTTAGCTCTGCCTTCGCGATAGTCGTTGTTTGGCACATGCAGGTCTCCTTCTCGGATCAGCTTAGCATTATACTTCCAGCATCCGGTCCAGGACGCTTCGGTGCACGATACATCACGAAGATCTACGGACTCCACAACCTTCTTGAACTCAATCTCCATCTCGTCCGGGGGCCGCAGCTGGCGGTCAACATCATACAACGCTGATCGAAGCTCCTTCTTCAGCCACTTCTGCTTGGGCTTCGACGCTAATTTTGCAGACACGCGATCGATGAGGTGGAACGGGTCTTGTTTAACAGTTATAGCCCCATCAAAAACGCTAGCCACCATAGAGCGAACAGCGTTAGCGTTGTCGCTAACCAAAAACATTTCTCCACTGCTATCCGGCGACAAGGTCGGTACGATCGACTCTAGCAATGCACTGGTTTCTTCATTGTTCTCCGAGCGTGTCAAACGCCGCCCTACAATCTGGCCAATTTCATTTTGCACAAGCAGTAACAGCTTGGCGTCTGCCATGCCCTCCCTTTGTCCACTGCCAGTCCAAACTTTCAGACGCTTGCAAAACTTGACTGAATGGTCTACTCGGAGGACCTTTTTGACTTGCATCCGACGCATCAAAAACTCACAAAGCGATCCGTAAATAGTAGTCGTCTCCATCCAGATCGCCGTTAGTACCTTGCAATCAACGACGCCGTTCACTTCACAATATTGATCCACAGACGGAGGTAGAGCGGATATATAGGCAGGGTTGTCAGCCTTGATCCGTCTGACGCGCTCAGCAAATATGCTGTACAACTTGTAGTATCGTGTCAATCGGCGGCGTCGGACGTTTGCAATCGTACTCGATAATCCATTCGGCGACATTATACCATCGTGGACGAACTCAAGCAGAGATTTTGAGTACCCACTTTTGACGCCTAAGACATAGGGAAAATGTATAATAGCCTCCGCATGTGCGTGCAAGTATTCGGAACTTACACTTGAAAAACATGAGCGACTTGAGCCAGCGCACTGATACTTCACGTACAGTAAGTTGTATTTCCCCTCCACGTTCTCGACCACGCGCTGCAGGTACTCCTTGACCCGTGGCGTACAGGTGCAGTGCTCCACCACGCAGTCGGGTTTCTGATGAGCATTGAGGCACTCGGGTACCCACACAATGACCGGGTTGTCAAACAAGTATCCAAGAGGACATAGCTTCTCCCACTGTCTTCTGTTCTCAGGCAGGTCGACGATGGGAGGGAAGGCCTTCCTGGCCATGGCGTCTTGGATTAAACGCTTCCTCGTTTCACTGTTCATCTTGGTCGTGTGGGCTCTGTTTGCAAACTTTTCTGCTCGCCAGTCACTATACCTGTCGTATTCAATATGATCGGAGTATCGGAATTGAAGGGCCGCATATCGGAGATGTCGGGGCCTCGCGGCCCCGGCATATCCGATAAGTCATAATATGACTTTTCAAAAGCGTGGTAATCGACAGCTGGCCAACCTTCCGTCTTTAAACCCCCACAGCAAAAAACCTTAAAAATCCCATAATGATACTTTTGTTTTTAAACAAAAAAGGGACTCATATATAAACGTGTCACACTCGTATTATTAGATATTACTAAAGTACTCTAATTTAGTTTTATACTTTTATACAGGATTGGCTGATTAATAGACTCTGGATATATAATAAATATCCGACGTTTTGTGGATGATATTCCGTGCATTGTTCTTGCAGGCTGAACAGCGATTATTCGAGACCACATGCTAACAGACGTAGGTGGACGCCGTGGACTTCGTTGTGATAGAATACAACACAAAGTTGCGTGCATGCTCAGTCACGCATTCAGCGCTGTTAATTACCGGTAACACCAGGCCTTTCTCTCTGTCGCTGGCCATCATCCAAGATCGACAATCCACGTTAAAAATAAACGTTAAACCAATCGCGTGGCGTCAACAACTCGTCGATGTTGTTGGGTGTAAGTTACACCCAACATGAGAAACACCGAGCAGCTCATGCCCGTTCCCGTTTTACTAGACTCACTTAAACTTTTCCTCACCACCCCACAGTCCAACTTCAGTATGCTGGCCCGCCAGCTCGCCACCGCGACCAAGACGGCGCGCAGCACCAGCGCCGCCTGGTGGAAGCGCGCCGCATCGTCCACAGACGTCGACGTCAAGAAGCCCGAGAACTTCCAGCTCGTCATCGTGGGCACGGGCTGGGCCGGCTACCAGCTCTTCACCCAGTGCCGCAAGCACCTTGTGGATATCGAGGAGAACGTCGGCCGCCCCGTGGACCTCGTGGTCGTCTCCAAGCGCAACGTAAGGCCACCCAGTCACCAAGTCTCAGTTCGTCATACCGTACTGTAATCTAACTGATATATCATATCCAACCGCAGCACTTCCTGTACACGCCGCTGCTGGCCAGCACCACCGTGGGGACGCTCGAGTTCCGCTCCATCATCGAGCCGCTGCGTGACAGCATGTTCAGCCACGAGAGCGACTTCCACCTGGCCGACGTGCGGGACGTGGACCCGGAGAAGAAGCTGCTGAAGGTGGAGTCGGCCATCAGCGCCGCCAGTCGCCACCGCAAGTACGACATCCGGTACGACGCGCTGGTGCTGGCGTGCGGCTCGCGCCCGCTGACCTTCGGGCTGCCGGGCGTGGAGGAGCACGCCTTCTTCTTGAAGGAGATCAGCCACGCGCAGAAGATCCGCAACCGCATCCTCGAGAACTTCGAGGCGGCCACGCAGCCCGGCGTGACGCCCGAGGAGAAGCAGCGACTGCTGCACTTTGTGGTGGTGGGCGGAGGCCCCACGGGCATCGAGTTCTGCGCCGAGCTGTACGATCTGGTGCTGCAGGACCTCGTGCACAAGTACCCGCAGACGTCCACGTATCTCGGCGTGACGCTGGTGGACTCGGGGGACATCCTCAACGGCTTCGACAAGCACCTGCGCGCTGTCGCACTGCGCAAGATCCAGAAGCGCAGCACCATGAAGATCGTCAAGAAGAACTGCATTGAAGTGACGGCAGACGGCGTCACGGTCGAGGGCGGCGAGAAGATCCCCTCGGGTCTCGTGGTCTGGACTGCCGGTGTGGGTCCGAACGAGCTGACCAAGTCTCTGACGGTGTTCGAGAAGAGCAAGCGCGGGAACATCCTCACTAACCAGTACTGTCAGGTGCTGGGCGCCGCTGAGGTCGAAGAGAAGGCCCCGTGGGGAATGCCGCGCCGCTCGAACGTGTTCTCGATTGGCGACTGCGCTGAGATTCTCGACTATCCGCTGCCGGCTACGGCTCAGAAGGCGCAGACACAGGCGAACTACCTTACGTCGCTGCTTCGAGGCAAGAATCCGGCGCCGGCGAAGCCGTACACGTTCCAGAGCAAGGGTATGATGGCGTACTTGGGCTCCTATGAAGGTCTTTTCGAGGCCCACCCTCGCGACGACGACAGAATCACGCTCAGTGGTTGGAAGGCCTGGTTCCTGTGGCGTAGCGCGTACCTGACCAAGTTGGGAAGCTGGCGGCTCCGTATGCAGGTGCCACTGGACTGGCTCAAGGCGATTCTGGTGGGGCGTGACGTGTCCAAGTTTTAGACGGACAAACACAGCTTGGCATAGCGTTTCATTGCACTAATAAACTCCCCTGAACTCTTACGGCGGTTGACACGTGCGATGATATCACCTCTCCATGCAGACTAGAAAGTGCTCAAGTGACGAAGGTTTTAACTCACTTACAATCTACATGACCAAGCACCAGCACAGTGTTGGTTCTGATGATTGCCAAGCTGATGTGCTTCCAGGGCTAAACTTTTGCGTGTTTGGCGGCGGCACTTTGTGTTACCGGCATCGATTTCTGCTCCGCAAGCTATTGGTGAACAAAGTTTGGAGTCAAGTTGCGTGCCGGTTCGAGGCGTGGAAGACGTTCTGCAGTCGCTCTCGTGTGCTTCTGGATGAGCTACTCGAAGTCGATCAGCGCCAGCGCCGCCGATGTGCGTTTTCTCGATGGAAGAGAGTGGTTTATTCGCAGCAGCTCGGCGAGGAAGCAGAAGCTACCGTCATTGTTCGTCGTAGTCACCAAGCAGCAAAGGTATAGATGGTTTCATTGCACTTCGAACTCGTCGCTGTATTTTACTAACATCGTGGACGACTATCCATCCAGATACTAGCGCGGGTGGTGACCAAACACGACAAGCTGGTCATGCTGTCAGTGTGGGTGGAATGGAGAGCCTGGCATCGTAAACAGCGTTGCGTGCTCTTCCAACGAGAAGCGATGTTCCAGAAACGAAGACGTTTTCGCCAATGGCTCGAGTTTGCAAAACAACTGAAGGCTCATCACCGACACCGAGTACATCAAGTTCGAGAAATACTGAGCGAAGTTGTCAACTTTTCGGTCGTGAAAGTAGAATTCACCCGTGCCGCTATTTCGAACGATGATCCGAATCATAAGGAGATCCGAGCAGCGAAGCTCTGAGGAGGTGCTCCGGTGTTGTCCACCGCTTCCACCAGCGCCAGGAGTTTGGCATCAGGCTTGCATTCATTCTCCAACACCTTCAGATTCGACAGGCAAGAGGCTGCAAAATTGGTCAACCCGGCTACGACGCCCAAGGCAGCTTTGGGGCCCTCCTTTGACACAAAGTAAAACAAGGAAGGTGCCACGGCCGGCGTGGAGGTAGATTCAAATTGGACTCGTAGTGTTGATTTTCTGTGGTACGTCCACGAGACGAAAGGTTCAACACGGTGTAGGGAGACGCTGAAGTACTTCTATTATACATGTACCTCCTTCACAAATGAAATACTTTAAAAACAGTTAAATTGCCATTTCGCAAAAATCTTCTCGTGTTCGAAGCAGTAAATTCTTCAGTAAATTCTTCATTCACCCATGAACTCAGGAAAATAGCTCTCGGCTTCAATCAAGACCTACTTCGTAGTATATTTTACTACTGTAACAGCATGGCTGAATGTTTTCCCACCGGGAAGGTCACGAGTCGTGAGCTTCTGGTGTCTCGCGAGCCACGAGCGTCGTATCGAGAGGTAGAGTTTCATGCTCGGGTCATTTCGCAAAACATTGACCGTGATACTGTACTTCAAAGATATGACGCTAGATCGATACCACCGTCTTAACGATCGAGCGACCGGTACTCGATGGCCCATCGACGACTGTCACTTCAAGATCCGTTCAATAACCACCTCACCGACACCAGGCTCGACACTACGGCGCCTGACTGAGATGCACTGAGATGCACTGTAGGACCACCACCAAGTTCAATCCACTCTTGAACAACATAGCAACAAAGAGGATCAACATGACCGCCAAAAGGCACTAATCGCGTGTAGTTCGCCTACGGATCGTTGTACGAGCTAAGGCGAGACCCGATCACCGAGGTAGCCCCTCTCATACGGGTGCAATGCGCGCAGCAAAACGGTTCCCAAACCACTTTATTCTTCGATCTACCATCGATCCACCAAGTGCCTCACCTCCTGACCCCGCTCACCACCACCTCCATGAAGATCTCGATTCCTTTCGCGACGCTAGCCTTCACTTTGGCACTCACTCCGACAAGTGCGAGGCTGAGTATTCCATCGGCCAATGACACGAAGCGTGCTGCCACGGTAAACGCGACCTCGTACGAAATCGCCAATGTTGCTCGACAGTTCCTCGTGGGGGACACGTACTACCCGCTCAACCCGGGGTGTAAGGACCGAGACGTGACGAGCACGTCAAGGCCCGCGCATCTAAACTACAACTTCCACTACGCAAAGACAAGTGGGTAAGTAAGGAACATGCACTAGGGTGCATGACCTCTGTCGTGTACATTTACTTTTGTATAGCGCATGTCAACCCACTTCAACTTGAAGTGGATTGACCAATCAGATTCATTCATTTTATCACCGCCATGGGCACTGCCCAGACGGCCGGCCACAAGGCCTTAACCAACTAATATCACTTTGCAATTTACGTCCAACTACCTACACGTTTCCACATCGCGGTACATCTTCACTCGCGGCCTTCTACGTGTCAAGCCTTACATCTGGTAGCACTTACGGTCATTTTCGCCGGGCAAGTGGTCAGAAGATCTACAATCGACCGACTCGACTCGCTACTTTCAACTCGACTACTGCTACAGTACCTGGGTTAGGGTTTCGCCTTTCGCACTTACTGCTACTCTACGTGTTCATTGACTTAGCGGCATTAACGCTTTTCGCTAGCCGTAAAGTCTTGCATAATCGACATTAACGCTTTTCGCTAGTCGATTACGCTAACTAGCCTCACGCTTTTTGCTAACGGTTAGTTCTTCGAAGGATTTGTACTAGTTTAACGCTTTTCGCTTCACTAGTCACCTTCCCACACGTAAGCCTAGTATATTGCGGAAACCTTTGGCCTTGTATGACCAAGGTGAAAAACCAAAAAAGTAAAAACCTCAACTCAAACCCAGATCCTAATCTACAAGCAGTAGATCGACTTCGTATTAAGGGATTAAACTCAGTTAATCGCCTTGCAAGCTTAACTCACCACTTACAGGACCAGGAGAAGAGTTTTCACTCTAAGTCCGAGCGTATACTTTTTCGAGAAGCTTGCCGTATCCTAAGTTTACAAGTGGTGCGTATTCATAACACACTCACTACTGTATTCGACCGTGAACTTAAGGAGAGCTCGCGTAAAAGAGCACTTGAAGAGGCTCAACAGGAAGAGCTACTTGTTCAGGGTTTCGGTCAGAAGAAATCCAATTACAAGGCAAAGCGCCAACGCTTGAATTAGTGCTAAGTAGCATTGTTTAAGTGTTGTTTTAAACTTTTTTCGCATTGTTTTAGTGTAATTGCACTTTGGCTTAGCCAATCAGTAGTTACCTAATCCCCAGCATCCGTATAATTCCGAATTTGAGAATTCGCGTAATTTTCAGTCGTTTCCTGAATTTTCGCGTAATTTTCGGGTAAGCTTTGGCGTAAGCTTCGGGTATTTTTCCAGTATATGCCTAAGCGTACTGCTCGTGAGTGGGACGAAGATCAGCAAAATCGTCGCATTCTCACCATTGAACAAGCCGTTCAACGCGCTTTCACAGTTCGTGCTGCTACCCATTTGCAGTACGAGATTACTTGCTTGACGGAGCATCTCCGTGAAGTTTTCTTTCCGTTTTTTGAAACTCACCTCGACCGTGTTATCGAGCCTGGGTTTGGACTGTTTCTCTTCGAAACCGTCGACATCTTGAACACCTGTGCCAACCGCATCGACACCGAAGTTCGTGCTTTCGTTGATCGCGTTATCAGCATCAAGCGCGCCCGTTTCGAGTAGCTGTTGACAGTGTTGTTGTAGCTCTAGTTCTAGTAGCTAGCAGCTGTACATTCGTAGCGTAACTTTAATCAGCTTTTAGCTCAAGTTACACTATCATGACTTCGTTAAATCCTGGTGGATGGTCTGCGGACCGTCTGACACAGTCTGTGGTCGAAATGGTGCAGAAGCAACAAGCACTAATCGACGTTTTGACTTCGCAACGCAAAGAAGTCAAAGTTGAAGGTATAAGCCTACCTCGCTTCTATGGAAACATGGGTGACTCGGTTGAATTGTACTTCGACCAAGTTATTCATTACTTTGAGGCGAAGAACATTGATTGGCAAGATGAGAACCAGAGTAAGCGCATCATTGCCATGATGACTGCCAATTTCAGGGGAAATGCTGCTGCATGGTACATGCTTTGCAGGGATTCTATCAGTGATGTCCAAGATTTGATCCAGAAGCTCACGAAGGAATTCGTTCCTCCGGATCTTCAGGAGCGCCTTCGAGATCGTTTGTACAGTCTCAAGCAGAAACGTTGTTCTAGCTTGGAGGACTACATCTCTCGATTCCGCGTTGCTATCATGCAAGTTAAGGACATGAGTGAGCTTGACAAGATCACGTACTTCATTCGAGGTCTTGTTAGTCCCACAAAAGAAGAAGTTCAGTATCGTCGTTGCACGACGGTATCTGAGGCTCTCTCAGTTGCACTTGAGTATGACAGATCGCACTTTCGTGCTGGTCCGTTTCAGAAGAGTCGTTGGACACCTCCAAGATCTTTTGGACGTTCCAACTCTACGTCATTCGCTCGTTCCAACACGGCTCCACAGCGTCCTGCTGAGAATGAACCTGAGCCTATGGAAATCGACACTGGTCATGTGCATAACCCACGCCGTGACAATTATCGTCGTCCTGTTCAGAACAACAACCGTAACAGTGACAACTCGAAGAAGTGTCGGTATTGTAAGAAGCCTGGTCACACGATTGAACAGTGCTTTAAGCTTCAAAATCGACAGAAGCATGGAACGAACAACAGCTATCAGTCTGACACTAAGCGTGGTCAGTTCGCTGTTCATACTTTGGCAGCAGAAAAGCCAGAGTCTGTTGAAGTTGTTGAGATAAATGATCTCAACGCTGCTACCATCCAGTCACTACCAGCTCCGAATGAGTTGATTCGGAAGCCAGGTCTGTGTGATGGCAAACGTGTCACCATTATGTTAGACACGGGAGCCACATGCAATGTCATTCGTCCTGGATTGGTGGATACTATTCCTGACACCATGATCTCTCAAGTCACCTTGTTTGACGGAAGCACAACGAAGAAACGTGCCGTTCACAAGGGCAAGGTCACTATTGAGATGGATGGTTATCGATTCAGAGACTTAGAGGTCCTGGAATGGTCTATGAGTCCTGAACACGATGTCATTCTCGGAAAACCTTGGTTTACCAAGTACCAACCAATTATTGATTGGCGTACTCATCACCTGCAGTTCAAACCGCAAGGAATGAAGCCAGTGTTGCGCAAGGTAGAAGTATCTGGTGCTGAGTTCAAAGCTAAAGCCAAGCGCCATGACTATGATGAGATTTACCGCGTCAAGATTACTCCAGCTCAACCCGTCACGGAGGAACCACAAGAAATTGTGCCTCTCCTTGATGAGTTTGCTGACGTGTTTCCAGACGTTTTACCCGATGGGTTACCTCCTCATCGACGCGTGGAATTCGAGCTCAACATGAAGTCAGATGCTATGCCAAGCACACGCGCACCTTTTCGGCTCTCGAAGACAGAACAAGATGCCCTTGATCTGTTTGTCGAAGAAAAGTTGAAGAAAGGTTGGATCGAACTATCCGATTCGCCTTGGGTCTCCAACATCTTTGGTATCCCGAAGAAAGACCCGAAATCAGGGAAACAACTTTCTCGAGCTGAGTGGCTACGGTCGGGCAACGCCACGTTACCGATTCGTTGGGTGATTGATTATCGTTGGCTCAACTCGCAAACAATCATCGCCAGAATTCCACTCCCGAGAATTGACGAAACATTTGACAAAATGTATGGATGCATCATCTTCTCAGTCTTGGATCTCGCGCAAGGTTACCATCAGATGAGGGTTGCCTTGAAAAGTCGTCAGTACACAGCGTTCCGCACTCATTCTGAGACCTACCAGTGGTGTGTTGCGCCAATGGGTCTTGCTGGAATGCCAGGTGTCTGGTCACGTCTTATGCGTGTCCTACTAGGCAAATATCCGTTTATCGTGGTGTATCTGGATGACATTTGTGTATTTTCCAAGAACATGAAGGAGCATCTGCAGCATCTCCGCACACTCTTCGAAGTGTTACGCAGAGAGAAGCTGTACTGTCATCGTTCGAAATGTCATTTTGGGCAGAATCAAGTTCAGTTCCTAGGTCACACCGTGTCAAGTCAAGGCATTGCGGTGGATTCCAAGAAAACTGAAGTGATCGCCAATTGGCCAATTCCCATGAACCAAAAGCAATTGCAAAGCTTTTTGGGTCTCGCAGGCTACTACCGTCGCTTCATTTACAACTACGCGACAATCGCCTTACCGTTTGGACCTCTAGTCAAGAAGGACCATACTTGGAATTGGAAGGAAGAGCATGATATCGCCTTCAGCAAACTGAAATCAGCATTGCAATCCGCCCCAGTCCTGACTTTACCGGATTTCTCTCTTCCGTTCATCGTGACAACCGATGCTTCAGGATATTGTGTGGGTGGAGTACTTTCGCAAAAGCACAACGGACATGATCATCCGTTAGCTTTCCTCTCCAAGAAGTTGGGTGTGCATGAACAAAATTGGCCTACCCATGAGAAGGAACTCTATGCAATTAAGCTGTCGCTGGAAAAATGGCGTCATTACCTCTATGGTCGTCATTTCGACATCTACACGGACAACAGTGCATGTCAGTGGTTGTTACACCACCCGAAGGTTTCCTCGAAGCTTGCACGCTTCTTAACCTTCTTTGCTCAGTTCGACTTCACCTTGCATCATCTGAAAGGATCGATGAATGTCGTAGCTGATGCACTGTCCCGTCCTCCAATGGATTCAACTCCGACTGCGTTGATATCACCACAATTGGCTCCGCCAATTGTCTGCTCAATCAGTTTTCAGCATTGTGAGTCTGAAAGTGATAAATCGACATCAAGTTTTCGCGTAATTAGCGATCTACGCACAGTCAATGCTTCGCTGTCGATTCCAGCCTCACAGAGTGTTGCGCGTCCCGCTATCAATACGATCAGCTATCATACGTGTACACCGCAGTGTGACAGTTTTGGATCACGCTACCGTGCACAGCAACATGATGGGGATTCCCAGAAGGTGAATATGACCATGGTATCTGCAGCTCTCTCGCCTGTTGAATTTTCGGGGGAGGAGATGGCGGAGGTTTCTGCTGGTCACATCGCCTTACATGATCTTTCCGATGGTTATCTCTACACTCCTGTTCAAGATGCAGAGATTGCCACATCGGTTGTGCAAATGCAACACGCAAGTTCGCTAGGATGGACTTCGAATCTCAAAGAAGAGTTCATCAAAGCCTACCGCACTGATCCCGGATTTCGTGACAAGTATCGTACTCCGCATGATCCATACGTACTCAAGGATCAATTGCTTTATGTGCAATTCACGGACGACAAGGAGTCCAAAGTGATGAAACTTTGTGTCCCGAGATCGCAGCGCAATCGTCTAAGGACGAAGATTATTGAGCAATTTCATGATTCCAGTATTGCCGCGCACCCAGGAATTCGTCGTACGTACCTCCGTATCAAGCAATGGTACTACTGGGCGTCGCTTCATGAAGACGTTTCCGATTACGTGCAAAGTTGTGAAACATGCACACGTTGGAAGCACAGCAACGCCAAGAAGAATGGCAAGCTGATTCCAATTCCGATTCCAAAAGAATGTTGGGAAGTCGTCTCCATGGATTTCGTTACTGGATTGCCAGAATCAGATGGCTATGATGCTATCATGACCGTCGTGGACAAGTTGTCCAAGCGTCCAATCTACTGTCCCGTTCACACTACCGATGATGCCGAAGAAATCGCTCATTATTTCTTCGACAATGTCGTTCGGCATCATGGAGTGCCTGCAGTGATCATCAGTGATCGTGATCCCAAATTCACATCGCGTTTTTGGAAATCTCTCGCGCAGGTCATGGGTGTACAATTGAATATGACAACGTCATATCGCGCTCAAGCTGACGGCCAAACCGAACGTCAAAACCTGGTACTAGAAGACGCACTTCGTTGCATGGTCTCGTATCATGGTGATGACTGGGCTGCCAAATTGGGAACGATTGAGTATGCTCATGCCACGCTAGTCAGTGCCTCTACAGGACTCTCGCCATTTGAAGTAGACACAGGGCGTAAGGAACGCAATCCCTTCGGAACTTTTCCTACGCTGTCTACCACAGTTCAAGTACAACAAGGACTGTCTGAGTATGCAAACCGCTTCAAGGACGAACGCGACAAGATTATTGGCAAAGCCAAGGAGCACTTACTCAAGGCTCAAGCATCGCAAAAGAAGTACTACGATCAACACCGTAGCAATGTGCAATTCAAGGAAGGAGATTTGGTTATGCTGGATACACGCCGTATTCCACTCAAGCATGCTGCGAAAGACATTGACGTCAAACGTGCAAAGTTAGCCGCTCGTAAAGTTGGTCCGTTTGTTATCAAGCGCATGATCAACGACAACGCTGCTCGTCTGATTTTGCCACGCAGCATGAAGTCGCTGAACCCTACTTTCAACGTAGACGTTCTCAGCCATTATGTCTCCAACCCGGACAAGTTTGAGACTCGTGTTCTTCCGAAAGCATCTCGCATCATCACGAATGAAGACACTGGAGAAGACCTCCACATTGTCGAGAAACTCCTACGCAAGCGTCAGTTCAATCGCAAGACTGAGTGGCTTGTCAAGTGGCATGGTCTCCCAGATCACGAATCTTCGTGGGAACTCGAGAAAGACATCAAGCACGTCTCTCACTGGAAGGTTCTCGTCGACGACTTCAAGCGCCGTCAACGTGAAGTCAAACCCGGGAGGATGTAAGGACCGAGACGTGACGAGCACGTCAAGGCCCGCGCATCTAAACTACAACTTCCACTACGCAAAGACAAGTGGGTAAGTAAGGAACATGCACTAGGGTGCATGACCTCTGTCGTGTACATTTACTTTTGTATAGCGCATGTCAACCCACTTCAACTTGAAGTGGATTGACCAATCAGATTCATTCATTTTATCACCGCCATGGGCACTGCCCAGACGGCCGGCCACAAGGCCTTAACCAACTAATATCACTTTGCAATTTACGTCCAACTACCTACACGTTTCCACATCGCGGTACATCTTCACTCGCGGCCTTCTACGTGTCAAGCCTTACACGGGGCCAGTCATGACAATTCCATCGCTCTACTACTCGACGCTGATGTCTCAGGTGGCAACGCTGTCTGCTCTGGAAAACCCCAACGCTTCGACCATTGAGACGACACTGCAAGCATTGGGACCCTACAAGTCGCTGGAGAGCTTCAAAGCTGGCTACGACGCTCTTGAAAGTGCTGGGTTGATAGACACCCCTCAAGCATTCGACAACAGCGACGAGAACTTTGGCGCCATGCGTCTTGGCATCCGCGGGTACAAACTCAAACTCGTCAACTCGAGTGAGTGGTCGGACCCTCTCGACAGCCTCTGCAACTCGCTGGTGCGTGAGCAGTGCAACGAGAACTCCATCGACGCTGCGATCTCCAACCACAAGGTGTTCGTGCAAGATTTCTCGACGTTGGGGCAGTACACGGATTCCAACAAGACCACGTCCAAGTACGCGCCGAATGTCGTCGGCTTCTTCTGCAGCAATGACGCGAGCGGGTTGTTACTGCCACTGGCCATCAAGATGGTGGACACGGGACTCACCTACACGAAAGAGGACTCGGCTGGGGAGTGGCAGCTCGCCAAGATGGCGCTGGACGCGACGGAGCTCAACTTCCACCAGATGTTCCACTTGGTGCACACGCACATGGTGTCGATTCCGATCCAGGTCGAGATGATGCGCAGCATGTCGGCGGAACACCCGATCTATGCTCTGCTCAACTATCATTTCTTCGGAGACATGGCACTGGAATACCTCGGTGGCGTGATCCTGTTCTCGGTAGACTCACCATACGACCAGTCAATGGCTTTCGGGGCGAGTGGATCCATGCGCTACATCTACGCCGAGTTCTCAAACACTTCAATTGCTGTAGACTTCCCTGCTGACATCGCCGAAAATGGTCTTGAGTATCTGCCGAACCACCGCTACGTCAAGTACGGCACGACGTACTACTCGATCATCAAGACGTTCGTCACCTCTTACGTGAAAGCCTACTATGACTCGGAGGAGGCTATCCAGAACGACTCGGAGTTGCAGACGTGGGCTGCTCGTGCGAAGGTTGTATGGGGCGTCAACGACTTCCCCTCAGCGTTCAACGGATACGACGACCTCATTAAACTCGTGACCAACTTGGTCTTTCAAAGCGCCGTGAAGCACCACTTCATGAACGGACGAGTGTCCTGGCACAGTCAAGCAGCACCGTTTAGTGCACCAGCCCTCTACAATGCTTCGCTGCCGACGGAGAAGGGTGTGGAGGTTGATCCGTTCGACTACGTGATCCCGTCGGACGTGTTTCCGATGCTGTCGTACATGGCAGTTCGCTTCTTCCGCCCAATTCCAGAAGCTGATTCCGTGCTGAGCGCTTACTCAACGTCACCGTTCTCCGATGAATCCGTTCTAACGGATGCCATTGCCCAGTTCCAGCAGAGCATGACAGACATGGAAGACACCGTCGACACCACGGAAGCTGGAGAAACGTACCCGAACACGTTTGTCAAGCCTTCACTCTTGCCGTGGTTTTCGTATATTTAAGGCTAAAAACACTCGAAGCAGGGCACAAACGAGAACGAGGCGAGCTTCGTGCTCTTATCTTCCATTCCTGGATTTACAATACTATCATCAAGGCAGCTAATTTTGAATGAATGTTCAACGTGAAGTTAGCACTTCATCACAATAGTTTTGAAGCAATCGCCTTGCTGTAACTTGACATCAGCTTCATGAATATATGGACGAGCGTGATCCTGTAAGAGCCCCTAGTGCTGTCACTCCACTGCGTCGAGAGGCATGGGGCCGCCCAACAACACTTGCACTTGCACCTCCTACTGAGACTTTCACATCGGGGAGTTCGGATGACGACAATAACGAGATCACAGTCGGTCCCCGCGTGGCTCAAGTCCCAGTCGTCACGTCAGTTGCCCCGCACCACCATAATACTCGTCGTCGTCGATCAACTGGAGACGCTCAGACTGTTGCGTACATGGAAATTCAAAATGTGGTGGAGCTCATCCAGAAGAACCTGCTTCGAACGCAGACGTGGATTGATGCGCTGCAGGTTATGCGTCTTGTGGGGACAAATTGTGTTCCGAGTGTGCTGTGTGCCTGGGTTACTGTAGCGTTGTACGCGGTTGGTCCTCTATGGTCTCCGTTCCTTCCGGTTTGGTCGTCTTCAATGTGGTTCGCACCAGTATTTAGAGCTTCGGCGTCGACAGACGAGTTTGACGCGGTGGTAGGCTTTTATTTTGTCCTGATCGCATGCTTGGCCCACCTCATCGCGAAGTCCTTCACTGTAGGTAATCGACTATTCACGTTCTCGGCCGGGATTTGGTCGCTCGACCCTAACGCACCCGGGTTTTGGAGACTTCTTGGTCGGAATGTCGTTTCTACAAGTGTGCCTCTGGTACTGGCAGTAGCCGGTGGCACGTGTTTCATGGAGTTACTACGTTTTTATCGCGTTGATTTCTGTAGATATGGACGAGTTGATGTCTACGCGCTGTGTGTGACGAGCTACGCTTATGTTATGTATGCCGAGGTGCATTTACGACTCAAACTCATACGCACAGTACGTCGATCCCTCGTCTTCCTCTCAAGGGCATCAGTAACACCGGTACCTCTCGGTCCTGCGATGTCCGCACCTCCCGTGAATTTTTCTATTGCCCATTCCGCCCAAACCAAGAGTGTGAAACCTCGTCGAATAGTGAAATTGGGTGAGCTTATGCACCAGCTTCTTCGAGCACAGGCCCTGCCGGTGGCGACGTTCCACATAGCTTTTCTATTCCTTCACATAGCAGCAGCATTATCACTACAACAACGATGGCAGGCGCTGTTACTCGCTGGAGCTAGTCAAGCCCTTAAACTCGCACTGCAAGAGGCGGCAAAGAGACTGCAGCTGAATCACACACGTCAACGTCATTCAGCGCGCATGGTTCACACAGTTATGACGGTACCCACCATCTGCATCGACACTCCAGTCCGGCTTGTGTTCATGCAAAAAGGTGTCAACAGTTCGTCGATTATTTCCAGTTCTTTGGCCCTTGTGCTCTTTGAAGTCCTCTTCCGGGTGACGAAGATGTTCTATCTCCGCTATACGGTCTCTGCACGACTAGCCCACTCACGAATCATTAAGCGCTTGCTTCGCCGCGTGAATTCGCGCCTGGAAGCACGCGATGCCATTCGTGCACGAGCCGAGTACTCGCGGTTTCTGGACTGGAAAAACTACAGACTTCGGTTGCATGCCGCTGAGATTTACGCTGACATGCACGGGAAATACATTTCGATCGGGCTAGCTGTTGCAGTGCTCTACGTTCTTCGCAATCACCCGCGTTACGCCTTCGGGTACATGTCTTCGGCAACGGACACCCAATTGCTCGCAGCAAGTGTTCAATTGATCACAGGCCTGACTGCGGATGTCATCGCCTGTGCTTTCGAGGGGATACAGGAAGTCCCGATGTTTGAAAGCCTAGTGGATGAAGGCGCACCGTTGCTTCGCTACCTGCGTCTGCTAATGAGTGTACTCACAGCTGTCAATGTTGGAGTCATAGCACTCTTTGCAATGGTACCACAAAAGTAAAGGGATACTGGAGGAAAGTTGAACTAGTTTTTGACTCATATTTAAGGATTTGTTTGTCGTTGTTGCAGTCAAGTTAAACGTTCGTTTCAATTCAACATCCGAGAATGGAATGCAACTCACTGCTCTTGAAATAGTGATGTGGTGCTGCATTCAAGACCATCAACGCCACGCCACTTTCTCATAATGACTCGGTATCGATGGTCGTCTTGGGAAAATTGGCTGGTCATGACCATCTTGCTAAGCTCGTGTTATGATACAAACGCTGCGAATTGGGCTCAGGTCAGTGGTGCAAAGCACACAAATGCGGCTGTGAGAGAGATCACGCCTTGGACAAGTCGTCATGGGCATGCAGTGGCAGCTTTGGACTTCAGTGACGAGTACGTCCGCTCAACAGGGCAAAAGGCGAGGCTATTCGTGCTGGGAGGGGATTCCAATGTTCAGGGCTCGCAAGACTTACGAGCTTACCCGGGTGGAGGTGCCATGCGCAACGACGTGTGGAGTACAACGGGACCAACTTGGGACGTGCAGACAAATATTCTCAAGACGACAAAGTGGGGAGATCCACTGCCTCAGATCGTGGCGAACGTGACTTGGTTGCAGACGAATAATGGCAAACGGCCTCCGCGAGGCATCACATACTCGGAGTGGATCGCGTGTGCTGCAGCAGCCTGGGCCGTCAATCCACCTTCGGGGTGTGACGACCCCACCAAACCTCCTGGGGCCTACCTAGCCGATAATATGTTCTCTCCGCGCCGGAACTTCGTAGCACTCGCGTTCCAGAACGAGCTGTTCGTGTTTGGAGGTCGAGCACGCGAACATTTCCCCGTCCCTCAGTCGCAGTTACGTGGGGGCACGGGGCCTGGGACCATGGCCCCGGTCAATGCTCGCTGGCTTGAGTTCGCCGTGCTGAAAAATGATGTTTGGCGTAGTAGCGACGCTGGTTCATCGTGGAAACTGGTGACTCCAGGCTGTGCCTACCCACAAAGTGCCTTGGTGCACAAAGCCTCACGTCCAGAACTGCAATGCGAAGACGATGATCAGTGTGAAGGTGACGCATCGTGTCAAGTGGATGAAGCTACAGCGACAGGATTCTGCGTCTGCAATATGTGGTCACCACGTGAATTCCACGCCGTGACGGTGTTCAACGACGCTTTGTATTTGTCTGGAGGCTACGCACTCGTCGAGTTGGGGAACTGCGGCGTTGAAGAAAATGCTCGAAAGCGTCCGTCAGGGGAAGAATTCGCGTGCGGTGGGGGCTATCGAGCCTACCTGAACGACGTCTGGACCTCCACCGACGGACAGCACTGGAAAATGCTCAAGCTTCAAGCAGATTTCTCGCCTCGGGGTGAACACTCGATGGTGGTTTTCAAGTCGTTGCTGTACATTCTCGGAGGACGAACTGGTGCTTCTCAGACAAAAGAGGGGACCGGTCAAGTTGAAACAGAGCTACTGAACGACGTGTGGGTGAGTGCTACGGGGTCCACGTGGACAAAAGTGACGGATGCAGCGCCTTGGACACCACGAGCAAAGCACGTGGGGCTCGTTTTGCCGGGTGCTCCGGACCAAACTTCAGGTGATGATCCAGACGACCAGCTTATCTTGATGTTCGGAGAGGATGAAGAACGAACGCTGGATGATGTTTGGGTGTGGAAGGGAGATAGCACCAACTGGATCAAGGACTACTCGTCCGACACTGCGTTCGCTGAGTATGTTAGCCCTACAAGCGGTGTGTCGTATCTGCGAACGATGGTGCACACGGACGCACTGGCACTAGGAGCTGCTGGATTGAACACGATCCAGGACCTTACCGGTCTTTCGTTCGACCAGACGCTCGCTCTACGCCAACTCATGCCTGTGTGTGACTACATTGCGTTGGCCAAGCTTGTCGTGGAGCAATGCACGGTGCAGCCAACGGAGTACGAGGGCGCGCAATATGCCAACGTCCAAGTGATTCAAGGAGCCAACGCAGCAGCAGCAACCCAAATAACTACAACCGAGGACGAGACGAACTGGGATGGCTGCACGCATATTGGCACGAAGGTGACAGATGCAACAACCGGTCGGCTTCGCTGGGCCGATGTCCTCGGAGTCGACCAGGTTCAAGTACTTCGTGACGTGTTCGTCGACGCCCAGGAGAGTCTTTGCCAGTGGAGACCCAAGGCGCGATCCGGCCACGCTGGAGCGATTTTCCAGCGTCGTGTTCTGCTTCTAGGCGGACTCACGGCTCCAGACTACTACGACAACGACGTGTGGTATCGCGAAGCACGTCGTCCACGCGCACAGTTCACGTTGGTGCCCACGAGTGGAAGCTCCGATACGGTGTTTAAGTTCGAGAGCGACAAGCCTTACTGCGTGTTCGAGTACTATGTGCTCGACACGGTGGAGCAGCTCGTTGTCCGGAACTGGACCCTCACTCTGGGCGAGGTGGACTACGGGAGCTGGTTGGACTCGGGCACCTTCCGCATGCGCGTTCGAGCGCGAGATCCCGCTGGCAACGTGGACAAAACCTTCGAGGATGGTCGCAATGAACACACGTGGGTGTACGAGCGTCCTCTGCCTTGGGCTCTCATCATCGGCCTATCTAGCGTCGGGTTTGTGTTGCTCGCCGGGTTCCTGATGGAGTGGCGTAAGCGTCGCAAACGCGCAGCTATGGAGCGCTATGCGATGAAGCGCATGCGGCGCAAGCTCAAGAAGAAGAACGCAGCCGTCGCCATCGCGAAAGAGGGCGATCCCAATTGGCGTGAGACGTACGACAATGCCAAAGACGGCAAGAAGGGCAAGAAGGGGAAGAAGGCCACGGTCAAGAGGAAGCCCACGTCGGCCAAGGACAAGAAGGACAAGAAGAGCAAGACCAAAGTTAAATCCAAGGATGATAAGAAGAAGACAACGAAGAAGAAGGACGCAGGGAAGAAGACCAAGAGCAAGGCGGCCGACTCTAAGACCAAGAGCAAGGACGTCGCTGCCAAGAAGAAGGCGAAAAACGGCAGCAAGGCGGCCGAGAAGCGAGCGACCAAAACAAGCGACAAGACCAAGAAAACCGACAAGAAGGAGAAGAAGGAGAAGAAGGAGAAGAAGAAACCCTCCGCTGACAAGACCAAGAAAGTTGACAAGAAGAAGACCAAGTAGATAGGAAGAGCGACAGCAACCAGTAGCCAATCAATAAAGGCAACTTCAAAGTTGAAGTTGGTTCCACTCATTCCGGACCAAAAGGTGACCATAAAGAGTTGCCTTAAGTACGACCCAGCGATATATTTCTTGCCGTTGGCCATACTGAACTCAAGTCAGCACCGCGGTCACCATGGGCACGTACGTGGAGGACTACCTGGAGAGCATGTACCTGCTGCCGTCGGAGCTGAAGCGCAACTTCGACCTCATGCGGGAGCTGGACAAGGTGCGTAGGCGGTCGTTCTACCTCCCCTCCCTCCCGTTCTACCCCGTTCTAACCTCGTTCTCCCTGCAGACGTCGTACCCACTCCTCGAGGAACTCAAGACGACCCAAAAAGCGTACTTAACCAGTGCCCGACAAAAGGTGCTCGATAGGTGCGCTGACACGACAAAAGGTGAAGCCACCGAGCAGGAGCTGCGCGCGCTGATCGAGGCCGACGACGCCGTCCAGACGCTGCAGGACAAGCACGCGCTGGTGGTGCAGAAGCTGGACGAGAAGATCGCCATCGCCGCGCAGAGCTACGACATCGTGGACCACCACATCCGCCGCCTGGACCGCGACCTGGAGAGCTACGCGTCGCTGCTCAAGGCCAGCGGCGAGTACCAGGAGGACAGCAGGCCGCAGCGCAAGAAGCAGAAGGTGGCGGCAGGCAGCGCCACGTCCGTGCACCAGTTGGGGCAGCAGACGCCGCACGTGACCAGCGTCCGCAGCAAGAGCAGCACGGCCAGCAGCGGCGGCCTCAAGGACAAGACGACGCCGGCGGTCTCCAAGGCCTCGAGCGGCGGCTCCAGCTCGTCCAGGAAGCGGTCGGTGGCTGAGGCTGCGGTGCCGGTGGTGGCCGCGCCGGCCGCCAATGCACAGCCGGTGCTCTTGGCCTCCGAGGACCTGCCCATCGACCCGAACGAACCTATTTATTGCAGCTGCAGACGCGTATCCTTCGGGCAGATGGTTGGCTGTGATAATGACGACTGCAAGTACGAGTGGTTCCACTTCAGCTGCGTCGGACTCACGGACCAACCCGCCGGCAAGTGGTACTGCCAGGACTGCAAGGCGCAGCTCGGGATCAAGTGAGCAAGTGAGCAAGTGATCGGCGTCTTTGGATCGCGTTGGGCAGACCAAGTGGCATCAGTCAACGTGCACCATGCTGCAAGTGGCCAGGAGGGGCAGTAAGCATGCGCGGGAGGTGACATGTTGTCTACTAACTGCGATATACTCGTTTTCTTGTTTTTCCTTCTTCTTTTTAAGCACCGTGAGTACCTGTATACCTGCTGAAATGACGATTTTACACGTTTTTGGACTTTTGGTGTGGAAGGGTTTAGATTGGGGAATTATTACTACTCGTTCGAAGTTCTCCAGCGCGGAGGATGAGAGTCGCGTTCTTGTTTTAGTCGGCTGTTTGCTGCTTTAAGTGATTGGGACTTTGTCCTACCTTGAAGCTTAGATGTACGAGAACCAGGGAAGCAGTGAAGGTTTGACCAGCGTGTCTGGGTACGTTTCTCCAGCTTCCGTGGTGTCGACGGTGTCTTCCATGTTTGCCATGCTCTGCTGGAATTGCGCAATGGCATCCGCTAGAACGGCTTCATCGGAGAAAGGTGCTGCGGAATAAGCGCTCAGCACCGAATTGGCTGTCGGGATCGGGCGGAAGAAGCGTGCCGCCATGCCCGACAGCGCCAGGAACACGTCCGACGAGATCACGTAGTCGAACGGATCAACCTCCACACCCTTCTCCGTCGGCAGCGATGCATTGTACAGTGCTGGTGCACTAAACGGTGCTGCTTGACTGTGCCAGGACACTCGTCCGTTCATGAAGTGGTGCTTCACGGCGTTTTGAAAGACCAAGTTCGTCACGAGTTTGATGAGGTCGTCGTATCCGTTGAACGCTGAGGGGAAGTCGTTGACGCCCCATACAACCGTCGCACGAGCAGCCCACGTCTGCAACTCCGAGTCGTTCTGAATAGTCTCCTCTGATTCGTAGTAGGCTTTCACGTAAGAGGTGACAAATGTCTTGATGATCGAGTAGTACGTCGTGCCGTACTTGACGTAGCGGTGGTTCGGCAGATACTCAAGACCGTTATCGGCGATGTCAGCAGGGAAGTCTACAGCGATTGAAGTGTTCGGGAACTCGGCAGAGATGTAGCGCACGGAGCCACTCGCGCCGAAAGCCATAGACTGGTCGTACGGCGAGTCTACAGATAAAAGAATGACGCCACCGAGATATTCCATCGCCATATCCCCGAAGAAATGATGGTTGAGTAGAGCGTAGATCGGGTGTTCCTCTGCCATGCTGCGCATCATCTCGACCTGGATCGGAATCGACACCATGTGCGTGTGCACCAAGTGGAACATCTGCTGGAAGTTGAGCTCCGTCGCGTCCAGCGCCATCTTGGCGAGCTGCCACTCCCCAGCCGAGTCCTCTTTCGTGTAGGTGAGTCCCGTGTCCACGATCTTGATGGCCAGCGGCAGTAACAACCCGCTCGCGTCATTGCTGCAGAAGAAGCCGACGACATTCGGCGCGTACTTGGACGTTGTCGTGTTGGAATCCGTGTACTGCCCCAACGTCGAGAAATCTTGCACGAACACCTTGTGGTTGGAGATCGCAGCGTCGATAGACTTCTCGTTGCACTGCTCACGCACCAGCGAGTCGCAGAGGCTGTCGAGAGGGTCCGACCACTCACTCGAGTTGAGGAGTTTGAGTTTGTACCCGCGGATGCCAAGACGCATAGCGCCAAAGTTCTCGTCGCTGTTGTCGAATGCTTGAGGAGTGTCTATCAACCCAGCACTCTCAAGAGCGTCGTAGCCAGCTTTGAAGTTCTCCAGGGACTTGTAGGGTCCCAATGCTTGCAGTGTCGCGTCGATCGCCGAGGCGTTGGGATTTTCCAAAGCAGACACCGCTGCCACCTGAGACATCAGCGTCGTGTAGTAGAGCGATGGAATTGTTCTGACTGGCCCCGGGTTGAGTGGGTAGTACGTGTCCCCCACGAGGAACTGTCGAGCAACATTGGCGATTTCGTACGAGGTCGCGTTTACCGAGGCAGCACGCTTCGTGTCGTTGGTCGGTGGAATACTCAGCGTCGCACTTGTCTGAGTGAATGCCACGGTGAAGACTAGCGTCGCGACAAAAGTTGGGATCTTCATAGCTGGTACCCAATGCTATTGAGCTGGCGAAATGAAGAGTGAGACCCGCACCAGTTCGTCGCTCAGAACCCTGTCTTCTAACCGTGTCCAGGAACGTCCTCCATGGGTTGCGAGAAATGGTTTGTAGGCAACCTTTCCTGATACAACCCAGGTTAGCCAGGTCTGGAAAAACATACACCCATCGCCAGAGCTGGAGGCGTGGTGTAATAGCTACGATGAGTCTTCCGTATGACTTCGAAAAATGAAATGTGTTGCTTTTCCCGTACAATTTCCAACATGGAACTGCGAGTAGCATACTTCGAAGTAATATGTTACTTCAGCAGTAAATGGATACCTTCATGTCGGTTGCAGCCCGGAACTGCCTAGAATTCGTTGCAAGTTGCGGTTCGGATCGATTCTGCAGCCACTTGTCTAACGAGAGCAAATTGCAGTGGGTGCAAGGTTGATGGCTCAGCTTGAAAGACCAGCCTCTGGAATATTGCTGTTGTTTTCGAGGTTTGTGCTGAGCTGTCCGGAGCTCGAGCTTTTGCTAGTGAGAGCCCGAATTGAAATCAGCATGAAAAAGAAAAGAAAAAATGCTCATTGTCAGCGCGCGCGCAGCTTTAAAACCTAGAAACGTCTCGGCCTACGAGAATGGCCTTAAGCCAGTCCAGCGGCACCTGCAACCGGAGCCGCGAACTACCCAGCTTCGTCAGGTAGGCGCTACGCCACAGAAACCACGCCTGCCACCCAGTCAGCGTGATTTTATTGTCCTTCCCAGGTCGAGCTTCAAACAGTCCTTGGTACGAACCTAGATATGCCATCATACCTTTGCTGCGGAACATGTATGGCTTGGCAGGAGCTGCGTTCTTGCCCCGCAGTAGCGCTGTGAGGTAGTCCGCCTGCGTTTGAGCCTTTTGCGCCGTCGCTGGTAGCGGGTAATCCAGAATTTCGGCGCAGTCGCCGATAGAGAAGACGTTCGATCGACGCGGCATACCGAACGGAGCTTCCTTCTCGATCTCAGCGGCGCCAAGCACCTGACAGTACTGGTTGGTCAGGATGTTGCCACGCTTGCTCTTCTCGAACACCATAAGCGACTTGGTGAGGGCGTTGGGACCCACCCCAGCCGTCCAAACCACGAGACCCGCAGGTAGTTTTTCACCACCTTCGAGCGTCACACCGTCAGCCGTGACCTCGATGCAGTTCTTCTTGATGATCCGCATGCTACTACGAGACTCGATCTTGCTGAGAGCCACAGTGCGAAGCTGCTTGTCGAACCCGCTCAGGATTTCACCCGAGTCCAGCAATGTCACTCCGAGATACTTCGACACGTCCGGGTACATGTGTCGGAGGTCTTGGAGCACCAAGTCGTATAGTTCAGCGCAGAACTCGATGCCTGTGGGTCCACCGCCCACAACCACAAAGTGAAGCAACCGCTCCTTCTCTTCAGGAGTGACACCGGGTTGGGTGGCCACCTCGAAGTTTTCGAGGATGCGATTGCGGATTTTCTGGGCGTGGTGGATCTCCTTGAGGAAGTAGGCGTGCTCTTCGACACCGGGGAGGCCGAAAGTCAGCGGTCGGGAGCCACACGCCAGCACCAATGTGTCGTACTTGATAGGGTACTCTCGACGCGAGCCCAACGCTGACTTGACGAACAGCTCCTTCTTCTCGGGATCGATCTCCTTCACGCTTGCAAGGTGGAAGTGACCTTCGTGTCGGAACATGCCGTCACGAATTGGCTCCGTAATGGACTGGAACTCCAGCGTGCCCACAGTCGTGCTCGCTAGCAGAGGCGTGTACAGGAAGTGCTGCAAACAATAGGCAAACAATAGGCACTGGGGTGAGTTCCTGCGGATGATAAGTACCACAATTTACGGGCTTACGTTTCGCATGGAGACCACCACAATGTCGACGTCCCTGCCGCCCACATTCTTTTCAATGTCTGAGAGATGCTTGGAGCACTCCGTGTACATTTGGTAGCCGGCCCAGCCAGTGCCGACGATCACGAGTTGGTAGTTGTCGCTTTCTACCGCTTGCTGTCGCTCCACAATGCCGCTATCGACTTGCTTGCCGTCACTCGCGTAGGTCGCCTTCGTGAGCATCGGCCACCGCTTCTGCCACAGTGGTTGAGGCCCGTTCGTGTGGAGCGTGCGTCGCAAAAACTTGCTGTCGGTGACCAAAGCAACTCGCAGGACTTGAAGGAGAACCATTGGCGATGAGGTATTAGGGGGTGATTGTTGTTCGCGACTGCGTCCGAGAGCGCAGAAGTAGTTGTGAGCTGCACCTCGATAGCAACTTCGACTTCGACATTGCGTAGCTGAGCTGCGCCGTGTTGAAGCCGCTGGGCTTAACAACAGCAGGCAGCGCAAAGAAACCACGACAGGCTTTCACGTTGAAGTGGTTGTCAAAAAGTGAGGAACGCAAGCAAATCCCCAACCGCCGTGCTGCACGTCAGGGCAACTCGGGTTTCTCGGTTTAACTGGATCGTGCGTGACAGGAAAATCATCGTGGTGACACCGCCGCGTGAAACTTGGCAACTCGCAAGCAACTTCAGAAAAGTATCAGAGGCTTTTTCCTGTGGTGCGGTGCCAGCAGCTTCTCGTCTGACGTGAGCTTCAGTTTTGCCGAGTTCCTGACGATGTTGCCGGGTTAACGGACACGTCGACAACGTCAAACATCGAAACGGGCTTCACCACGAAAAAAATACGTACCCGACCTCGTCGGAGCGATGGCCAACCTGGAGACCAATGATAGTAGCGAGGTCAGCAGAAAGGAATACATGTAACGTATTACCTAAAGTATGTCTGAGCCAAAAAGACTTCCTTCATATGTGTCTGCTTCAGCGTCTTATTAGCGATATAACATGGCGTCGACTGCTGCCAAGAAGTGAGCCTTACTGCGAGGTGCCCTAGGCATCTTATCTTCGTCACGTTGGCTTTGTTCGCGAGCATTGCCCGGTTGACGCATTAGTCTCACTCTGAAATCAACCAGCAAGCCAACAAGCAACAACAACCCAGCTTCCAAGAGCCTTCGCGCTCCCCAAGCACCCCGAGAATGACCAACGCCGCATCGCGACTCAAGGCCAAGAACACCGAGAACGCCACCGCCAACGCAGAGGCGAAGCCCTCAAGTGCTACGAAAGTCCAGGCGACTAAAGTGACCGCTGCAACGGCTCGCGCTATCCAGTCGGCGAGCAGCTTCAAGCCCACCAACACGAACGCCGCCAACTCAATGAACGCTGCTAAGGCCTCCGCCGCCAAGCCGTTTGCGCTGAGTGACGTGACAACGTGGAGCGTGCAGCGCGCTCGCCAGATCCGTGAAACAGACCACGGACGGTTCGTGAAGTTTCTCAACTACTTCACTGCCCAGGACGTCGTGATGGCCAAGTCCATCAACAGCAAGTCCAACGCCAAGCGTGAGCACGTGGACCAGTGGGTGCGCAGTGCTCTGAATCCGAAGACTCTCGCTTTCATCCAGGACGCCCAGGAGTCTCAGCAGGAAATGCTGTCGCTGATCATTGTGTCCGCCGCCCTCGGCAAGTATGGCGAGCAGGAGTTGGTTCGTAGGAACGTGGACAACGCTATTGTCGCTCGGAATGGACCGCAATCGAAGCTCGAAATGCAGCACTCGGTGGGTGCGAGCTTTGTGCTGCGGTTGGTGCTGGGTTTGGCGCCCGAGAAACGAGCTGCGTGCCAGACCCTACGTGAAATCCTGAACCTCGACAACACCGCGCGGCTAGTGCTGGCGCCGACAACCAAGGGGTTGAAGCCAATCTCCAGCAAGACGAACGCGGCGGATTGGACCAAGGTGAACCAGTACAAGTTGAAGCACATGGTGAAGCAAGCGCAGTCGGACAAGTTCCAGGACACCATGCAGCAACTCGGCGGCCAGCACCTGTACGATTCCATTCGTACGCAGCTCAAGCAGATCGGGGGAGTGTGGGATGACAACAAGGACAGACCTGCTCTGCAGACGAAGAGCCTCCGTTCTCTCTCGAATTCCACGAAGAATTCAAAGCAACAAAAAGAGGCCGAACACCGCAAAGAGCAGCCTGCGAAGAGCGCAACCAAAGGCCAGATTCAGGCTGTCAAGGTCCAGGAGGTTACGAAAATCCCGCCTCCAGCTCCCACGAGTGTGAAGCCGACCAAGGTCACAAGTTCGGCGAAGAAGGCGCAGGCGAAGACCATTGTTCCTGCCAAGAACACCACCCAGACCAAGAATGCCACGCCTATCAAAGGAGTGCCGCTTTTGGGGTCGTGGGCCGGACCTGTTCAGGCTTCGATCGTGCTGAGTCGGCCTGGTGCTATCATCAGCAGTGTGCCCACGATGTCGGCGCGTGCTGGAAATGGTGGTCGTGCGATCCTCTCCAGGGCAATCTAGTCGTATCTTGGCTAGATTGCTTGTCGTGAGTGTGTCAATGTCGAGAAAGAAGAATACTATATCTGCATGCGCTCAACATGCTCGTGTGCGTTAGTGAATCGACTTGGCCGTGCTGTTCATAATATAACATAAATTCTGTGGTAGGAAGCACCAAAGTTCTTTCAGCACAGCCCTATCCTGGATACAAGGATTACCAAGGATGCATGCGTTTGGCCACTACATGCACATGTAATTCTGGTTCAGCTCGCGCCCGGCTCGAGCAAAACCGGCCTTCAAAATACTTACCATTTCTGCCTGCAAGCACAGGTACAAGCACAAACCTCTGCAGCAGAGCAGAGTCTGCTTGCAAGACACCGTCGGAATGCTTACCCCCGCCAACGTTTCACTTGCGTTTAGTATACCTACACACACCTACCCCTCGTACTTCAACATGCACTCGTCCGCTCGTCCGCTCATTTCGCAACTGACCGTCCACTACCGAGACGAATCATGGCGCCGCTCCACTCCGCCGTGGAGGCCCGCGACGTGCCCGTAGTCGCGTACGAAGACCTTGTGGCCAAGAAGGACCTGTCCGCTGTTGTCGAGGAGGCGTTCGGCTACGAGGGCATGGGAATCCTCGTGGTGAGCGGCGTGCCCGAGATCAGCGACAAGCGCGGCGACCTGCTGCCGCTGGCCTTCGCCTTCGCCAACCTGCCGGACGACGTCAAGGCCAAGTGCGAGCTGCCCGAGGCCTTCTACAGCTTCGGCTGGAGCCACGGCAAGGAGAACCTGCAGGGCAAGCCGGACTACGCCAAGGGGTCGTACTACAACAACCCCGAGGTGAACGACCTGGCCAACGGAGACCAGCAGCTGATCCACAAGTTCCCGTCCTTCTACCACCCCAATATCTGGCCCAAAGGTGGCCGCAGTAGTGTAGTGTATGTGTGGATTATATAGAGGAGGACTGACGGAGTTTTGTTTTAACTCTGCAGAGCTGCCCGGGCTGGAGGCGGCCTTCATGAAGCTAGGCCAGCTGATCGTGGACACGGGGGTCTTGGTGGCTCACCAGTGTGACAAGCTGGTGGAGAGCAAGTGTCCGGGGTACGAGAGGGGCAAGCTGCACAGGATCATCAGCACGGGCAAATGCTCCAAGGCCAGGTGCGTCGATGGGTTGTGTGCTACAAAAGTTCTGAGCATGAGCTGATGGTGGCTGGTGCTTGCCAGGTTGCTGCACTATTTTGCGCTGTCGGAGGAGCAGATTGCGGCGCAGAATGAGGCGACGACGCTCGAGGACTCGTTCGCCTGGTGTGGGTGGCACAACGACCATGGCGCGCTGACCGGACTGGTGCAGGCCATGTTCACGGACAGCACGGGCGCGGCGGTGCCGAACCCGGACCCACAGGCGGGGCTGTACGTGAAGAACCGTCGTGGCGAGATCCTCAAGGCCAACATCCCTCCAGGACACTTGGTCTACCAGATCGGCGAGACGTCGCAGATTCTCTCGGGTGGCACGTTGCAGGCTACGCCACATGCAGTGAGAGGGCCGCAGGTCCCGGGCGTGAACCGCGAGACTCTGGCTGTCTTCATGCAGCCACTGCCGGAAGAGCGCATGGCTGTGCCCAAGGGAGGCGGCTCCACGGACCCCCTTGAAGCTGGCAAGACCGAGAACCTGCCCAAGGGTGTACCTCCACTGCTCTCACGCTGGAACAACGACATGAGCTACGACGACTTCACGCAGGCCACCCTCAAGGCTTACTACTAAGCGCATAGTGAATATACTTCCCAGCCTCGCGTAGCCCTACAGTAGTTTTAAGTGTATGTCTAACAAGTTAGGTACCTCAAAGCTGAGACTCTTTAAGTGTAATGGTGACGGAGGATCTCGTTGATAGACACTCGCCACAAGCTTTGACGCCACAAGCTTTGACCGCTTCAACGTCCTGTCGTTGTATCGTCAATCAATGGCGGCACAGTGTACCTTTCTTCCCCGATTGGTGCAAACTCCGTTTCCTCAGATCTGAGTCCCATACAATCGACTGGCCAGCAGTTCGTTTGGGGGGTCCCCTCCACCGTGCTGAAGCACTCGCCGTTTTGCTCAAAGACCCCGACTACCTTTTACCATGGCTTCCAAGATCGTCAAGCCCGCGGGCCAGACCGCCGATGAGTTCGAGCTGCAGGTGGCTCAGGAGCTCTTCAACCTCGAGCAGTCCGCTGCCGAGATCAAGAACGACCTCAAGGACCTGTACATCACCGCCGCCAAGCAGGTGGACATCTCCTCGGGCCGCAAGGCCATCGTGATCTTCGTGCCGTTCCGTCTGCACGCCTCGTTCAAGAAGATCCAGGCCCGCCTCGTGCGCGAGCTGGAGAAGAAGTTCTCGGGCCGCCACGTCGTGATCATCGCCCAGCGCACCATCCTGGGCAAGGGCTACTCGCGCGCCAACCACGGCGCCGGCCCCCGCCCTCGCTCGCGCACGCTCACCCACGTGCAGGAGCAGATCCTCGACGTACGTTGCCCCTGTCAGCCTCTGCGGTTTATTGTGTCCCTGTTGCAACCTGGAGAAATTCGATGATGGCCTCTGGGTTTTAGCCACCCCATGCCGTATGCTCACGTTTCCCGACTCTTTGTTGTGTCATTGTGACTGTTACAGGACCTCGTGTTCCCCACGGAGATCGTCGGCAAGCGCACGCGCTGCCGCCTTGACGGCTCCAAGCTGCTTAAGGTGCAGCTGGACCCCAAGGACCAGGTCAACGTCGAGACCAAGCTGGACACCTTCGCCACCGTGTACAAGAAGCTGACCAACAAGGACGTTGTGTTCGAGTTCCCCGTGCTGGAGTAAGTTAGTGGTTGAGTGTGGGCTTTCTCCCTCGAAAACGAGGGGAGAGCTACCTCCCGCTAGGTAGTTTATTCATGAGCAAGACGCCTTCCAACGCCAGGCGAGTAATTCTTTGAATACCACTCCATTCTGGCTAAAACTTCTGGTTCCTTCTGTCTTCAGCTCTTGTATGTTGTTGCATTGCATCTATTGACACGGAAGATACTACTCCTACCTTCACAATAGCATCGCTGTATTTACTGTACGATGCTGTTCTTCTGCTATTTGTACGCGCTGCAAAGCGCCGTTATCGTCCGTCATCGTCGTCTTCTGCCAAGTCTTGCATCAGCAAGTTGAGTGCGTCAATGGCACCAACGTCCAGCAGTCCCACGGCACCCACAGACAGAATCCTCGGCATCTAGACACACCATAATAAACGTCAGTCTCTGCAGCAATTGCACCGCCACCCGCCTGCTGCTTATCGCCTCTCACCGCCTCCGCGTATCGCGCGCGGCCGAACGCCTGCTTCTGCTGGTTGGTGATGACGCTCTCCTCGCGCGCCAAGTCGCACACTGTCCGCCGGGTGCCGCCCGGTCGACCACCAGACGTTCGCGTGCTCTGCTGCTTCTTTGCCTGTCTTGCAGCCGCTCGTCGCACTTGCCGCGCGCTCTGGAACAGCACGCGCGTCGCTCCTCGGATCATGACTCCAACCTTGGTACAAACCTGCGGTGCCCAGTCGATATTGACCAGGGCATCCAATCCCACCGTGAATTTCCATTTCATCCAATCACGAGATTACTTTACGTTATTTCAACCAATCACCACCTCCATTTGATGGGTATGCTACTGTACCCTCGTTTCTGCTTCGAGAGCGCCGTCACTCCGGAATAGACACACTAACGCCAAGGTCTCTCCTTCCACCATGCACGCCTCGACGCTATACCGCTGCAGCCGCGCGGCCGCGCAGCACGCGCGTTGCCTCAGCAGCACCGCCGCCTCTGTGCAGGTGACGCACTCGGAGCGCGGCTCGCGCCTTGCCGCGCTGCGCGAGCGTCTGACCGAGGAGGCGCGTCAGGGTCCGACCTTCGCGGAGCAGGCGCTGACACTCGAGGACTTCGCCTTTGAGCCTGAAGTGGCGCCTGGTGCCAAGCCCTCGCGCAAACCCAACGCGTCCAATCGCAAGCCCAAGTGGCTCAAGGCGCAGCCCACGCAGGGCGCCAACTACGAGCGTCTGCGCAAGACCGTCAAGGGGCTGGGCCTCAGCACCGTGTGCGAGGAGGCCAAGTGCCCGAACATCGGCGAGTGCTGGGGCGGAGGCAAGGACGGCATCGCCACGGCCACCATCATGCTCATGGGCGACACGTGCACGCGCGGCTGCAGCTTCTGCGCCGTCAAGACGAGCAAGAAGCCGGCGCCGCTGGACCCCGAGGAGCCCAACAAGGTGGCAGAGGCCATCGCCGCCTGGGGACTCGACTACATCGTCTTCACCAGCGTCGACCGCGACGACTACGAGGACTTGGGCGCCGGCCACTTCGCCAAGACCGTCAGCACGCTGCGCGCCAAGCTGCCGGAGATCCTGATCGAGTGTCTGACCCCCGACTTCCAAGGCCACGACGACCTGATTGACCAGGTGGCAGTCTCGGGGCTCGACGTGTTCGCACACAACTTGGAGACGGTGGAGCGACTGCAGCGTCGCGTGCGGGACTACCGAGCCAACTACAAGCAGTCGCTGCACGTGCTGGAGCGCGCGAAGGTGGCCGCGCCGCACCTTGTGACCAAGACGTCGCTGATGCTCGGCGTGGGTGAACGCAACGAGGACTTGTTCCAGACACTGCGCGACCTGCGCAACAGCGGCGTGGACGTTGTGACCTTTGGCCAGTACTTGCGTCCCAGCACCAAGCACATGCCTGTCAAGTCGTACGTGACACCCGAGGCCTTTGCCGAGTGGCAGAAGGTGGCCGAGCAGATGGGCTTCCTCTACGTGGCAAGTGGACCGATGGTGCGCTCCAGTTACAAGGCTGGCGAGTTCTTCATGAAGAACTTGCTGAAGAACCGCAAGGCGCAGGTCATCGCCTAGACTAATGCTTTATGCTGAGAGCAATAGATAGCGCGACGATAGCGCTGCTCGGAATTGAATGCTCGCAAGACGCCCGACAGAGAGCAATACATCTTCAACGACACCTAAAGTCTATTCACCGCCGTGCGATGGGTTGCAGTATATTGACTTTTCCTATCTAAGCTCACGACAAAGCCTTTACGAGCGACGCCGTAAGAAGCGTCCGCGTGACGCCCGTGCACGCATCCGTGCAGAGGTCAACGGCCTCCTGCAGCTGCGTATGGTGGATCTGGCCAGCTTGCAGCATGTATGTGACCCGCCCCAACGACGGCATGTACGCCAGTGCCAGCTTCCCGTCACCACGCTGCTCCTCCTCTCTGCTCGGGTCCAGCACCACCGAACCGTTCACAATACCCTGCAGCACCAGTCAAGACAAAACAGCCCCAGTCAGTCTAATACACCTCCTTCGTCCACCAATTGAGCATTGCAGCAGCCACTCACCGCGCTGGATGCCGTCACGACGTCGTACATCTCCACGGCCGCGTCCGCAAGCGCCAAGGACGCGCAGTTGATGGCAGCAGCGAACACGCCTCCGTCATCCTCCAGCACCGTCACGAACACCGACACGACGCACTTGGGCAGCTTGTGCAGCATCACAGCGGGGGCCAGCGCCTCCTCCACAATAGCCGACAGCTCCATCTCGTCCGGGTCCTGGCCGCGCTCGCGACGCGTCAACTTGTCGGCAAACGGCGCGTACTTGACGTCGCACACCAGCTGCCCGTCCTTGCTGAACTCGCGGCGCGCGCGCGTGTCCGTCCGCGGGCCGTAGACCGCGCACACGACTCGCGTGCGCCCCATCTCCACGTAGGCGGAGCCGGCGGCGCCGCTCACAGCTCCGAGCTGCATGAACGGGCGGCGCATCTCATCGGAGCTGCCGCGCGTCTTGTCCATCCGCTCCATTGACGCGTCATCATCCGCGGGGACGGGCAGCTTGGGCTGCGCAGGCAGCGGGTAGTAGCAGTTCTGCATCTCTTCCTGGCTAATGGAATGGCCCAACAGCCTCGCCTCGAAGAGCTACGTTACACAAGCAGTACACCAATTTTATGTGCAAGTGATGTGGTGCAAATGCGACGCGCTCTCCATACAGAGGGGGAATTGATACCGAGCTACTGTACGATGGCCAAGGGAGTGAAGGCGGAGGACGCGCCCGCCGCGAGCGCCGAGGTGCTGAGTGTCCCCAGTACGTACCACACACATGCGCTGCTGTATATATGAGACTTTGTATTGACGCGCGCGTGTTCCCGCAGTCCTGGAGACCGTCAAGGCCGCGCAGCTGCAGAACGGCCTGCGCCACCGCGACTTCCAGCGCTACCGCCAGTACTGCACGCGCCGCCTGCGTCGCATCCGCAAGTCGGTCAAGTTCACGCACGGCAAGGGCAAGCAGTTCGTCAGCAAGAAGGTGGACGCCGAGACGGCTACGGAGAACCGCCTGCTGTACCTGCCGCTGTACAACGCCGAGCGCGCCTGGGGCTACGCCATGCAGCTCAAGGAGGACGACAACCTGGACAAGTCGGAGCACGGCGACGACGCCAACTCGCGCATCAAGTTCCACCTGAACGGCCGCCTGCGCAAGGCCGCGGACTGGAGTCAGCGCCTCGCCGACGTCTGCGCCGTCCGCGCGGACGCGCGCACGAGTCTGGAGGCGGAGGCGTACGCCGCCTACATGGCCGGCAACTTGGCCTTCCACCGGGAGGAGCACGTGGCCGCGCTGGACAAGTTCGGCACGGCGCGCCGCATCTACTCGGACCTGTCGCAGGTGGGCACGTCCTCGCAGAAGGAGCTGTTCTCGCGCTCGGCCGACGAGCTGCAGCCATTTATCCGCTTCTGCGAGCACAGACTGGCGCTGCAGGGACGCGCGGCTAGCTCGGCGGAAACGTCGTCGCTGGAGTTGCAGTCGAGCGGAGAGGGCGCGAACAACGCGCTGCTGCAGTCCAAGATCGACCTGGTGCTGCTGGAGGCGCGCAAGCAGAAGGTGGCGACTTTGGGATCGGTGGAGTGGAAGCGGCAGCAGTTGACGGTGCCCACGCAGGAGCTGGGTTTGGCGGTGGTTCGTACTGATGAACTGGCTGCGAAGCTGGAGGCTGCGCGCGACGACAAGTCTCGCGAGGCACGCTTCCTGGAGCTGCTGAGTGCGTACGATGCACTTCTGCAGACCCTCAAGAATGCTACACTGAAGCTGGAGCAGCAGGCAAAGAGCGGCAGTGCTCTTGTGCACTCTGACTTGGAGCTGCTGGCTGCGTTGGAGGAGTACGCTCGCTTCAAGAAGCTTACCAAGCAGGTGGAGCGCCAGGCTACAGTGTACCGCACACTCAAGCAGCGTTTCTCGGCGCAGCAGGCTGGTGAGCTCACGCATATTCTAGATATGCTGGTGCAGACTGTGGGCGACATTTTGTCCATCCCTGGTCTCCGTGAGCAGGAGCAGCGCCGTGCCGCCCAGTTCAGCGCTTACCATGCGGTGTTCCGTGCGTGCCGCGCTTCCACCGTTGCCCAGACCTACCTCCTTCAGAACAAATTTGCCGAGGCATTGGGTCTGTACCAGTATGCGTCGAGTTTCCTCGCCGAAGCAGAGGAGATTCTGGCCGCACAGCCTGCAGCTAAGGACGACTTGTTGCAGGAGTTCACGCGTGAGTTGCACGAGGAGCTCGTGGGCGCTGTAAGTCGCACGACGGCGCAGAGCTTCTTGGAGTCTTCTACGCGTGCTGATGCCATGCGTATCGAGCTGGAGCAGCTCTCATTGTTAGCCGAGGACGATGGCAAGAAGAGCAAGAAGGACGCGAAGAAGCGCAAGAAACGTCAGATCAGCGCTCTGGTGGACCGTCAGGACAAGTTCGAGGCCGGCTCGATCGAAGGCCACCGCGAGTTGGTGAAGCTGCCGCCCGAGTTCCAAGCGGTTCCGTGCAAGCCGCTTCTGTTCGACGTGGCGTTCAACGAGCTCGAGTTCCCGGACCTGACGGAGCGCACCAAGACAGACGAAGAGAAGGCCGCGGAGGCCGCAGCCGCAGGTGGCAACGAATCCGGCGGCGGCGGCTTCTTCGGCTGGTTCCGCAAGTATCCATAGAGCTGAACTGAAGCAGAGCAGAACCCGAGAGCACGTGTGAGAGCTATGAACAGCGTCGTAGGCCGACAGATGAGGTGTTTACACGCATTTCTCTTTGCAGTCACTGGAGTTGGTTATCTTGTCGTTGCTAGCTCAGTCGTCGACCTCTTCCTTCTCGTCCACGATCCGCTGCAGCTCCTGCTCGAAGGCGCGTCGCTCGCGCACGTCCATCTCCTCGTCCGTGAGCGCGGGCGACACGCGGCTGAGCAGGCGGAACCAGAGCGGGAACCAAATGGCGAGGTAGGCCACCCACCGGTGGATCTGGTCGAAGTAGTCTGTGGCCTCGTAGAACACGGTGCAGACGACGCCCACGAGCCCGAAGATGAGCACGTGGTGCTTGTCCTGCAGCGGGCCGTAGTCGGGGATGTTGTCGCGCTTCCACGGCGCCACCGGCTCGAACTGCTTGCGGTACTCCTCCTCCTGGCGAAGGAACTCCTCCATGTCTCCATCCTCCGGCCCGTCCGCCGGCAGAGGCTTCCCGTTCGGCAGTTCCGACTTGGGCACGCGGCGAGGCATGTTGACGGCGATTGACACAGTCGCAATGTGACGGTCTCAGCAGACTGACGTACTTTATGTTGCCCATCCGCACCACTACTCTCTAACTTAGCGTTAATGTTGAAATTCATAAGGCATATGTTGCTGATAAATGTTATGTTGCTGGAAGTGTATGACACACCGATCTATGTGACGTCACTAAGCGATTCGACTCGACCATGGAGAAGTACAGCCGCTGGTCGGATCTGACGACGGGGATCAACCCGTTCGTGCCGCAACGCCGGCGCTTCACGTCTGGCTGGCCCGTGACGATCTTGCAGGTCGTCTCTGGCTCGCTCCTGGCGCTCGCACGCTTCCCGCTGGTGCTCGTGGCCGCCGTGACGCTCGTTCTGGTGAACGTGGTGGTGTCCATTCTGGCCGTGATCCCGTTCCTGGGGCGACTACTGAAGCGCGTGACCGAGTGGCTGCTGTGTTCTCTGTTGCTGCTGCTGTTCGGCGTCTTCTCGTCGGAGGAGGCCGCCAACACGCGGCGGTTGGGGCTCGCGACGGCCAAAGCCAAGAGCTCCACGGGCTCGTCCCGCGTCGGGCCGGGCGACGTGGTGGTGTGCAACTACACGAGTTTCCTGGAGGTGCTGTACCTGGCCAAGCGCTTCTCGCCGGTCTTCGTCTTTGCTGCAGAGGGGAAGAGCGACAATGGAGGGCTCGTGCACGTCTGTGGGCTGGTGGAGGCGCTCTACCGGTCGCTGGCGCTGCCTGTGAGCGCGGAGCGTGTCAAGCCCACGAGGAAGATCGCGGACGTGGTGAAGCGCGCTTCTGGACCTATCGTCGTCCTGCCTGAAGGTGCTCGTAGCAACGGCAAAGCTGTGCTGAGGTTCATCCCCGTGCTGCAGAACCTGCCGACCAAGACGCGCGTGCACCTTGTGGCCTTCCGCTACGAGTTCAAGCGCTTCAGTCCGAGTCACACGGCGGGCGGCGCCTGGTCGCACCTCTTCTGGACGGCCTTCCACTTGTACCATACCATGCGCGTCACGGTGCTGAACGCTAAAGACCTCGACTTGGACGACCTGATGCCGACCAAGCTGCCGAGCTCGAAGAGCAGCAAGAAGCAGGGGGACTCCAAGACGCTGTCCACGGATCAAGTCGAGAAGCTGCGTGCACTGCTGGCTGCTATGCTGCGCACCAAGGCGGTTGACTTGGGCCCGGAGGACTTTGTGTCGTTCAACAACTACTGGAATCACGTGAACGGCGGCGGACGTCAGCCGGCGGCGCAGTTCACGGACCGCAAGGCTCCCCACGAACATGCACAGTGGGCCAAGAGATAGACAGGAACAAGCGTCGTGTATGATGGGCAGGCGTTGGTAGAGCAAAGCGTGCGGCAGCGTCTGTCTAATGGAGAAGAGGGGTTCTCCGAGGTGTTTTCTTCTTCTTGTTCTTCCTAACCTGTCTGGATCGTTTCCTGGATCATAATTACCTGCGCAACTAATTCACTTGTCGATCTAAGCCAGCTTCATGAGCAATTCGTAGACGCCGATACCGAGCTCCACGGAAATGAGGATGATAATGTACCACTCGAGCCGCTCGCCCTTATGGGAGTCCAACACTTCCAGGAAAAACTACACACACACGCACAAGTCATAGGAGGTTAGCAACTTTTGCACACGAGGACAGAAGTACACTACAATCCCGACAGCCGACTCACCTTGGTGTTGTGCTGGATCAGTTCCAGCTTGAAATTGAGGTTCTGGAAGCGCTCGTTCAGCTCGAACTCTTCGAGCAGCGACTCCCACATGTTGTGGTACCTTGTTTGACTCCAGGCGGGGTCGCCTGGTCTCTTCCGGTCGATCACGCGCAGCTTGCTCACCAGATCGATCAGCAGTGTGTTGTTGGACGCCACGATCTTGAACAGTCTCTTCGTCTGCTCATTCTCCCGGCCGAAGAGCGCTCCTCGCGGGCCCTTCTTCTCCACGTCCGTGTTGAGCCTCTCAAACTCCCTCAGAATCGTCTCGCACTGGCGCTCATAGAACTCCAGAGCCACCGTCTGCGAGAGCACGCCGGCAATGACGTGCACATTGATGTGGTCGATCTCCCGCACCAGCACATTGTTCTCCACGAGCGTGCTCCACTTCTGCTGCGCCGGGTCTCCCACCAGCAGCATCTCCTCCTCATGGCCGCGCATCTCGAACACGTCGCTACAGAAGCGAGTGGCGTGTTTGATGAGCGTGTTCACCAGCGCCTGGTCACAGTTGAAGAACACCACGGCCCCGTAGTCGAAGTACACCACCCACTTGTCCGCGCCTCGTCTCGACGTGACGGTCTTGCCGCCTGCGCCGACACTGAGCGTCGTCGTGTCCGCGTTGCTGTTGTTGCTGCCATTGCTGTGCACAGGCGGCGGCGCCTCACCCGTGACGAGGCCTGCGTGGCCGTTGTTCTTGCTGCCGCTGAGTCTCAAGACGATCGAGTCCTTGTGCAGGTAGTGCGTCACCTTGAAGCGGTCCGTGTAGAGCTTCTGGAAGAGGCTGGCGATGTCCATCTTGCGCGCGATGTGGACGGCGCGGATGGGCATGTGCTGGATGCGCTTGGCCATCTGGCGGCTCTGCGCCTGCGCCTCAGCCGCCGCGATGGTGGCGTCCACCTCGTCCGCCGTGGGCAGCGGCGGCAGGTCCACCCCCAGGCCCTGCAGCGTCACGTTAGACGACGTGGCCAGCGCTCTCCGCTCGTGGAAGGACATCAAGCAGGACCGCGACGCATTGGACACTCGAGAGGACGCTGCCGAGCCGATGGACGCCCCGCGAGCCGCCACACGCCGCATGAACATGGTGATGGATGTGGCTGTGGCTGTGGCTCGATCTGTATCGGTGTGTACCACATCTATGATATAATGTGCACTACATATATATTATGTGTACCACATATAGTTGAAACTCAAATTGGCCAATCAGCGTGCGTGATGACCTATCCGCCCTGGTACAGCATGTCATTCGCGCACTTGCTCACTGAGTGTCTATCCGAGTGTAGCCATGTCGACGGAGCTGGCAGTGCAGGCGTTCCCGGCCGAGCCCGTGCCGCTCATCACGTTCAGCGAGGACGAGGACCAGCTCAAGGTGAACGACGAGGCGGTGGAGCTGCTGCGCCGCATTGACGGCCACGTCGCCGTCGTGGCCATGGCGGGACTCTACCGCACGGGCAAGAGCTCCATGCTCAACTGGCTGCTGGGTCGTCAGAGCGGCTTCCGCGTGGGCCCCACCATCGAGCGCTGCACGCGCGGCATCTGGCTCTGGGGGCAGCCGCAGCGCCACGTCATGGCCAACGGCGAGCCCGTCTGGGTGCTCATGCTGGACACGGAGGGCATGGGCGGCCTCGAGGCGTCGCAGCAGTACGACGCGCGCATCTTCTCGCTGGCCACGCTGCTGTGCTCCAAGCTCATCTACAACAGCCAGGGCAGTGTGGACGAGAAGGCCATCGGCGGCCTCAGCTTCATCGCCAACCTGGCCAAGCACATCAAAGTGAGCGCGTCGGCGGGCGACAGCGAGGACGAAGACGCCACACAATTCCACAGCTTCTTCCCGTCCTTCCTCTGGGTCGTGAGAGACTTCACGCTGGAGCTGGTGGACGAGGACGGAGACCCCATCTCCAGCAGTGACTACCTCGAGAGAGCGTTGGCCGACCAGCCACGCACCCCCGCCAACATGGAGCGCAACCGCATCCGCACGATGATGAAGGACTTCTTCCGGGACCGTGACTGCGTCACGCTTGTGCGTCCCGTGCACGAAGAAGCCAAGTTGCAGCAAGTGGATGCACTGCCGATTGAAGAGCTGCGCCCCGAGTTCCAGCAGCAGCTCAGTGACGTCAAGCAGATCGTGTACGGCGACAGTCTGCAGCCCAAGATGCTGCAGGGCAAGCCGCTCAATGGTAGCATGTTCGCCGGCTTGCTGCAGGCTTACGTGGCCGCTATCAACAGCGGCGGCGTGCCTGTGATCACGTCTGCGTGGGAAGGTGTGACTGCCAGCGAGTGCCGCAAGGCCATGTCCACCGCTGCCGACACCTTCAAGAAGAGTCTGGCCGCTCTGGACCTGCCGTTGGATGACGAAGACCTTATTGAGGCGATCAAGGAGGCCGAGGAGCAGGTTGTGGCCCAGTACCGCGCTGCTGCTATCGGTGATAGCGCCTCGAAGCTGGAGGTCGATCTGCGCAAGCGCATGGATGATGACAAGGCTCTCTGCGCACGCAACAACTCGGCACAGAGCAAGGAGATGTGCGACCGCTTGCTGCAGGTGCTGTACGCTGAGCTGATCCAGCCGAAGCTAGCTGCTGCCAGCGACGACGACTCCGGTGGCTTCGCCGACATGCAGCAGTTCACGCGCGAGTGGCAAGCTTTCCGTGACGCCTACCTGACGAAGGCCCGCGGTGGAGCCAAGCTCGAGTGTCTGCTGACCTTCTCAGAGGCCAAGTACGCCGAGGCCATGCGGATCCTGCTGAGTCGACAGGAGGAGGGCTACGAGAAGAAGATCCGGACTCTGCGGGGCGACGTGTCCAAAGTCAAGGAGGAGTTGGGCAGCGTCGGCGGCCGCGAGCAGATTTACAAGGAGCAGATCGAGCAGATGCAGCTGCAGTCGTCGCAGATCATGTCCGAGAAGGCGCGTTTCGAGGCGGAAGCCGAGGCGCAGCGCGAGCGCATCGCCAACCTGGAGAGTATGTTGCAGGACGAGGCCGCCACCAAGCAGCACGTGGAGATCGAGCGCGAGTCAGCGGGACTCAAACTCTCGAGCGAGACCATGAAGCGCGAGGAGGTCGACAGCGAGCTCACGCGCATGAAGGCCGAGTACGAGCGCGTGGTGCAGGAGAAGGAGCGACAGGAGATGGAGCTCAACCTGCTCAGCGAGGAGTGCCAGCAGTTGCGTAAGGGCCAGACCTGCGGCTGCACCATCTCCTAAGTCTATAGTCACAGCGTACTTGTCGATTTTCCACCCGTGATGCATATCCTAGATAACACCAGCAACGCAACTTCCCTTAAACCTGCACCGGAATCTCTAAACCCATGACAACTTTTCTCTAAACCCATGGCAACTTTTCTCTAAACCCGTCATCTCATTGCCTTAAGTGTAAAAGAAGAAAGCTGTTGCCGGCCTGCCACTCTACTGCGGGCGGCGGTTGGGCGTCAGCGGCGACACGTAGGCCTTGAGCTGCAAAAATGCAAAACGCAAAGCAACATTCCAAACCAGGTTAGACAGTGCTTAAAGGGAGATTAGGGGTTGAGTATGATTTTTTTTACCTTAAAGCCCGTGAGGTCAGGCACCTCGAGCTGCAGCAGCTTGTTCTCGTCCACCACGTAGCGTCCGCGCTTGGCGTGCGTGCCCTCGTTGCGGCAGCCGTTGCCCTTGTAGAAGCGGCGGTTGGCACGCTTGCTCGTGAGCGGGCGCAGCGAGTGCGAGCGCCCGAACTTGCTCTTGCGCGCGAAGCCCGTGATCAGTCCGTCCAGCAGGCCCATGCTCTTCGATGCTCGATGTGATGTGCGGCTGCCAGTAAATTTACGCAAATATGGTGTGTCGCACACCATATTATTTGCATCCTATCATTTGTCATATTTGTACGCATGCTGGATGATAGGGCGACAAGTTGAAGTGCACATGTACATGTACCACTTGCCGACTTCTACCTATTCACCATGGACGACCCGGCGGAGATAAACCGCTTGGCGGCCACGACCCAATCGATCAGGTCGCTCTGGTTTGGACACTGGAACGTCAATGTGCGGGAGACCCCGACACGAAGCATGCTGCCCAGCAGGCCGGACGGTGGACTCACCTCCGTGATCTCGAAGCTGGGCGTCGTGCTCTTGCCCAGGATCTCGATGCGGCAGTTCGTCAGACACACCGACTGACTGTTCGCGTCTGTTGTCTGGTCGTTCGTGGAGATGGCGGCCAGCATCGACTCTGTCGACTCCAGAATGGAGCGCGTAGTACTCTCCTTCAGGTCCAGTAGATGCAGACACCCATCTTGTGTGATAGCACACAGCACGTCCTTCCACGAGGAAAACAGCGACCCGCTCACCTGGTTCTTCAAGAACCCACAGCGCACAAGCAGTGGACTTGCGATGGGGGACCGCAGAGTCGAAAACAACTTTGTCTCTGTATCTTCAGACGCTGATAAGGCTGCTGCTGTGTACTGCGTGACAAAACGCAACCAGTACAAGTCAGTGCTAGAAACACTCCGACAGCGTCGCTACGAAGCAATGAACGCACATTTTTCGGTATCCTTCGCATGCTCTGCACGAGATCTCGTTCCGGATCGATCCGCTGCAGTCACACAAAAAACAAAAAAAAATTAAACCTCGTCCTCGAACTTCAATCGCTCCAAGCACCACGTCACCATACCTGTGCAGCAGCCAAAGGTTCTGCCATCGCGCCTGCCATCTCGCCGTACGCTTGCTTCTGTTTGCGGACGTACGTGTCCAGCGCCGTCTGGATCACCGACGCCCTCCACACCTCCATCGTCTTGTACTGCTGGAATAGCCCCGACATCCCCGTCACATACTCCACGCGACACTGCTGCAGCTTCTGCACATTGATGCAGTAGTTCATCTCCGCGAGCCACAGGTCGTGGCCCCTCACCGCCTCCTTCTCTCGCTCCAGCTGCTTGAACAGCTCTTCGTACTTGCCGAACGCCGTCAGCACGTTCTTCTGCGACTGGAACAGCATTGCGTCCAGCTTCTCGCCCTCCGACAGCATCGTCGCCATCTTGTCCTTGTACGTGGCCGCCATCTCCTCCAGCGGCTTGGCCGTCACCTCCCGCTTCACGACAGTCGTGAGCTGCACCAGCTTCTCCGCCAGCTGCTGCTGCACTTCGCCCAGCGCGTGCAGCGCCTTGGCCACTGACGACTGCACGCTGAGCGTCTCCGTGTCGGAACTTGCGGCCCCTTCGGCCGCCGGGGCGTCCAGCGCCGCGCGCGTCTGGCGCAGCGCCTCCGCGTACGCCACGTCGGCCTGCAGCCGCAGCGCGAAGAAGCGCAGCAGTCGCGCGTTCTCGTCGCCGCCGCGGCGGATCTCGTCTTGGAACTGGCGCCAGTACACGCGGTCGCGCGCCTGGAACTTGTCGATCTGCGCCGCGCGCCGCGTCTCGAAGGCGCGCAGCAACGCGCAGCTGTCGCTCTTGAGCTGCCACACGTCTGTGGTGGGAGGATCCGAGGCGGCGGGGGCATCGGGAGGCGCCTCGGCGGACGCAGGCTCGGACGACTGCATGGTCGAAGTGGCGGGTGTGTCGTTAGATTGATATTGAGAGTGGGACAAGACGGAAAAGGTGTAGGTTCACTTAAGCGTTACTTCAGACACATTGATTGAAATTTGAAGTCGACATTTGATATCCCGTCATCTACCCCCATCTAAGAGAGGAGATGGGGGGCAAATTATACATAATTTATGGACGATCTATACAGATTTGCATCCTGAAGATACACAGCATTGCCGAGCATACATACGGGATAAAAGTAGTAATGAGCATACAACATATCCAGGCGCGCTATACACCGGCATTCATAATCTCAACATCCGTTTCAGAGCTACTATTATTAGGCAACTTTACCCAGACCAACTCCCTCCTTCTGCCCAACTTCCTCTTGCACCACATTCGGCTCCGTGAACAGAACATGACTACTTGGCGACGACTGACTTTGCTCGACTCAGAAGAAGCTTTTGACGACTACCGCGACGGTGATTTGTGTTGCGCTGCAATCTTTCTTAAGAGAGATTCCAACTCGTGCCGAGTATGCGTTGGGTGTCACACAATGATTGAGCGTCGGCTGCAGTGCAAAAGCGCAACATGTGCCCAGTTTGGAGAGTGTTCTGTGATATACAAAGTACTTCATTGCACTGCCTCCGACAAGTGGCTCGTAATGGTAAACAGTGCTTCGCATTCACGAGGAGCTCTTCCGTGTACCACAGTTCTCCCTGCCCGCCTGTCAAAGAAAATGAAGAAATTTATCGGCGAGCAAGATGAAATCGGAAATCCACCCCGCGTAATTCTGGTGAATTTGAAAAGGCAGACATCGATTTCAACTCCGAGGCGAGGGTGGCCAACGCCGCTTCAAATACAGAACGCTTTGAAAAAGATTCGTCGAGACCATGGGACAAAAAATTCGATTCGAGTTATTGAGAGCATGGTTCGATCGCATTCTTACACGTCTGACATTGCTTTGAACAAAGCTTTTTTGTTTGGTCATAAGTTCGACAAAGATGGCTTTGCATACGTTGGTTCAGGAGGGGATGACGATCCTTTCATCATTGGAATCACCTCGCTCGCCATGATCGACAGTGCTCTTAAATTTGCATCTACGTCAACGTTCACTCTGTTCCATGCGGATGCGACCTTCAAACTAAGCGACATTGGCTATCCGGTCATCTCGTGTGGTTTCACCGACCAGGCGCGCTCGTATCAGCTTGGCGCTTTGTTTGTCGTCAGTCGGCGAAGTGCTTACGAATATGGCGAATGCTTCAGGAGCTTCGCGCAGTTGGTACGCAGTTTGAGGGGTCGAGACCTTCGCATCGATGCGAATATGGGAGATGCGGAAGATGCGCAATTCCTAGCACTATCCAGTGTACCGGAATTTGCGGAAGCTACTGTTCTAATGTGCTTCTTCCATGTCTTGTACAATGTCCGGAAGAAAACTCAACACTTTCTTCCGGCTGATAGGTACACCGTGATGCGATCGATTATGGACATGCACTATTGTAGCAGCCAGCACGAATATGATTTGTGTAAGAAAGCAGAGCTAGCCAAGTGGCGAGAGTCGACGCATCTCCAAGCGTTTGCGAAATACTTTGAAGATGAGTGGATCAAGGGTCGATTCTGGCGGTGGCAAGTGTACCATTCGCCTCAAGGATACGCTACTACGAATAACCCCTGCGAAACATTTAACGCGGTGATAAAGGCTTTCGTACAGCGTCGTCGATATCACATGAGGTTACTGTTGCAGAAGTTGGTAGATCTTGTCGAAACATTGGAGCCGAAACAACCAGTAACTTCGGACTACGTGGCGGTGCCGACGACAGAACTGGTTAAAGCAGCGGTCTCCATGATGGCTTCCAATCGAGTTACTGTGCAGAACACCGATAACCCCAAGTGCGTGTATGTGAAGGAGCTCCGAGCGGGGGCCCGCCAAGAGGATGTGGAGGATCATGAAGAGGCATTGGAGCAATTTTCTATTGCATTCGGAGACTCTGAAAGTTTGGAACAAACCGATGAAGAGAATTTGAATGAACCAGTCGTTACTGATCCTGATATGGTGTTGACTGGCGTAGACAATGTCGATCATACTAGCGACCTTGTCGCTCGGCTTCATCCGTGTACGACTGAGTGTGAGCAAGAGGATGTACCAGCAAAGGCACGCGAGCTTGAGACCCAAGCTGTCAAATGGTCTCTGCGTAGAGCCCATCGATTGGGAATTCCGGACCAAGGTTGGATTGTAGATCTTGAGCGGCGCGTATGTGGTTGCAAATATTTTGCAAAAATGCTCGCGTGTGCTCACATCATTGTTGCAGAGCGTACTCGTGGTTTGAATGGCAGCAGACATGATCCCGCGGCTAAACTAAAAAATCGAGTTGCACGCAAGAAACAAACTAAAAAAGCGCAAGGCAAAACCAGGAAAAAACCGGCCCAACCGAAACAGAAGCCTACTCAACTCAACAGCTCGCTCACTGGAAGACCACCCAAGGCTTCTTCAGCGCTGGACGTGCAATTCATTCTCAATTAAGACTTCGGTCTAAGGCGGTCGTCTTCAGCTGCTACTAATGTGCGACTGGAACTTACATTGACATTAAGATAGGACGATTTCATTGTTTGCTTTTTATATGCACAAATACAGCTTATTTTTTATGAATTGAGCCGACAACTCGTCCAAAAAACTTGTGGTGAGCTTGAAGCAACGGTGGGTCTGGGTCCACGTTGGATTCATGGCTACCCACCAAATGATTCAGAGCAGTGACGTACTTATCGCGGGCTTGAACCATTCTAGCGGTTGCAAAGCTTTCCGAGGGCGCGTCATCACCTTGGAACGGCTCCGGCGCAAATGAACCATACCTTTCACGGATGCGAACACATCCGCTACTTGTCTCGCCACCTCTTCAAAATCTGGTTTAACCCACCGGCGACCGCTCTTATCCCGATTTTGCTGGGATAAGATTAATATAGAAATTTGTATACTGGTGGGATAGGGTAAGCGAGGTCCCCAGCGGCCTGCCCCGACTCTTCGGGTTCCACCGGCTGTCAATCTCATTGGTCAGAGTTATCCAATCAAAGCTTGGATACGGCCGTAACATTTAGCTCTATCGAGATTTCAATCGAAAAAACCTTGGCGTAATTCGCAGGATAATGCGAACATTCGCTAAGTGAGAGAATTGTTCTGAGCTGAATATCGCGGTTGATGGACGTGCTCGGCAATCGCTGTGACGCTATCTCAGGGCAAGCACGGCACGACACATGAGGGACGCCTTCTACTGCAACGACGAGACGCACGAGGCACAACCGAAAGATGAACAACTCAATCTCGGTACGCTCACTCTAGCCAGCCTGTTGCCCCATTGCGGACGTGTTTCTCGACTGCAGGCGAGCGCTGGCGGCACAAGCCCCCCCCCCTCCCATTCCATCGGCAGTACACCCGCCTGACTTCCTCCTTCCTCTTCGCCATGCAGGGCTACGGCTACTCGCAGTACAAGGCGCACTCGCCGCACCACCAGCGCAGCGGCGAACTTCCCAAGCTCTACTACAAATCGGCGGCTTCAAAGGCCCGGCGCGCATGAACTCCAGCAGCACGTGAACCTGAACAGCATGCTGGCCCAGCACCAGGCCCGAAGCCGCAACAGGGGGGGGGCTTCGACTACGAGCCCATCAGCGCCTAGGCAAATACTACGCGCTGTCGCCCAAGGCCTATCGATACAACTGGGGCGGCTCTCAGAGCCGCTCTGTTGGGCTGCGGTCATACGTCAGCCCACACGGACAAACGTTCGCGTGAGGCGCCCTACATGAAGGAGAAGAAGCGCGTGTTCAAGCTAAACGATGGCATCAACGATCACAAGACCCTGCAGAACGAGGCCGGACGATCAAGCAGTCCGTACTGTGATCTCGAATCAGAGTGCGGAGCGCGCCTAAAAGCAGGCGGATCGCCGAGGACCAAAATGGTGGTGGCTAAGGCGGAGACGTCAGCGATGAGGGCTATAATACCCAATGGTGCTGCCAGAACAGGCTCTCACTCCAACAGCAGCCTTTGCAGGCGGATGCAGTGAATATGTGTTTTAGTGTAAGGATCTAGTATAACATAAAATGGAGGCATTCCATAGAATCGAGCGACAGTCAAAATCAACCTGTCAAAAGTCGCGGTCGCTCCTCAGTGGTACAGTACACATCGTGTGGGGGGAGATCTTCTCCGAGAAGATCATGGCCGACGCAAGTATGTACACCGACGACACGGCGGCCGACAGCAGCAGCACTGTGGGCGGCAGCAGCAGCGATGACGACGAACGCTCGAACCAACAGGAGCTCACAGCGCGAGGGCGCTCCGAGAGCCAAGGGCAGCTCAGCGATCAAGATACCGACTTAGACAAATCCTCCTACTTTGTTCTCTCGGACCCTAAGTACACCTACGAGGCTGTCCCGGTGCGCATGAATGTTCTACTTGTGGTGTCTGTTTGATATCTAACCTTCCTGCTTGCATACAACAGGCTTTCACGCCGGATGTCAACCGAACAGCGTCAAACAACAAGAAAATTTATGGCAAGCCGAAGTCTGTTGGGGAGGTACGTGCACGTATCGTTGGTGTTTCAGTGGGCGTCACGATGGCTCAATTCCGATGAATGCCTAGACGTTGGAGAGATTTCAATGGCACCAGGGGTTCCTTGACTTTCACACCCTCCAGCCAGTACGCAAACCTTCACGCGACCGGGTGGGTATACGAATTACTTGAGTTCTGTGGCGTAGTCTAACGAATGGTATTATGCAACAGGTTTACGAGCCTAGATTCAGGTCTACCACCCATGTAGACGCATTTCTAGCCGCCCTTCCGCTCTACGAGATGTATGCGCAGTTTCAGAATGACGAAGACTCGAGTCACATCTACGCGTGGTTGCAAGCGTCCCTGAAAGCCTCGAAGGTATTTCACGCGTTTTGTGGTGTCAGGTGTACTCCCAACGCTAACGTGCCATTGACCTCTGTGTAGATAACGCTGACTATGGTAAAGCGTCGACAGCGCCTATGCGAGTGGGATATTGAACGCTTAGACGCTTTTCTCGATTCCCATGTTGAACACCATATCGCCATGGAGGCAGATGAATCGTACGACGAGAATGCTATCCGGGATCATACCAAGGAGGGTTTTTTCAAAGAGCTCGAGTATAAAGCTCGAGTCCAGGAAGCCGCTGCGCTTGAGTGGCTTGCTGTCTGGACGTATCAAACCGAGGTGATGTTTCCTCGTCTTGGGGTATCGTTGAGACGCTAGTACGTCGGAAAGTGCTTAGCCCAGCTTCACAGAAGCATACATATTTTGTTAGCGATGTTGAGATGCAATGAAGAAGCCCATGCCTACATATATTCCGTCATCGCTTTCTTATTGTAGCATAGATCTCAGCTTGGCCGCTGTCGATGCCAAGGTTGGCTTCGCTCTCCGTAACAGGCGTATTTGTATTAAAGTTTGTATGGCAGAAGTCAAGATTGACTTCGCAGTGAAACATAGATCTCAACGTTGACAACCAGCTTGGTGCCAAGGTTGGATTCGCTCTCGCTAACAGGCGTATTTGTATTAAAGTTTGTATGGCAGAAGTCAAGATTGACTTCGCAGTGAAACATAGATCTCAACGTTGACAACCAGCTTGGTGCCAAGGTTGGCTTCGCTCTCGCTAACAGGCGTATTTGTATTAAAGTTTGTATGGCAGATGGCAAGATTGACTTCGCAGTGAAACATAGATCTCAACGTTGACAACCAGCTTGACCGCCGTCGAGTCAAAGCTGGCTTCGCTCTCACTTACAGACGTATTTTGTCAAGATCGACTACGCAGTGACACCTAATTATCCGACTCATTCTGCTGCTCGGCCCCGCTGAGCGTACATTCCACCGCGCCGAGCAGCTCCGCCAGCACTTCCGCCACAGCCTCTCGCTCGCTCTCATCCGGGGGCCTCTCAGTCGCAGTTACTCCTTCTTCATCCTGTCCTGCTGCATCTGCGGCTGGCCGCTCTGGCTGATGCACTTGTACCTCTACGTTTCGCGTGACACTTGGAACCGGTAACTGCGAAGATGACACCGAAGCAGCCCCATCGGCATTCTGAACATCGGTCTCGTATTGCCTTGGCGGTACAGCACCTGAGGAAGCTGTGTCCATCGTTTCCGCGCGTAACTCCTCCTTCGACCGACGCATTCGGATCCGTCCGACCTTTTCAGAGTGCGGAAGTTGATCTCCGTTCTTCCATTTCGAGTGCCAAATGTTAAAGCACGATACAGAATTACCATCGGATACATGTCGCGCCTTGGAACACAAAAACAGTCGTCCTCGATCAGTGGAGCACTGCTTGCAGTAATGACGCGTTGTGCCGGGAGGTCGATTCGATCCAGGACTGCCAGCACCACGCAGTACCGAACAAACCTTGCACACGCGAAACTTGAACTTGCCCTTCGCTGTCTTGTCCGTCGACACCATCAATTGATGCTTCGAGCTTGCTAGCGAGTACGCCGTCGAAACTGGTGTCTGGTTAGTTCTTGGCTCCACCTCGGTAACAGCGGCTTCGGCGACTGGTACCGTTTCCAGGAAGTCATCATCTCCGAGAGCGAGTAGCTCCTCGTGTAGCTGAATGAGAAAATCCGCGTGTGAAAGAGGTTTTTCCCCCACCGACTTCGCGTACTCACGATGGGTGATAAAAGCGTTAATAACAGCTATGTCGAGAAGCCCGTAGAAAAGAGTCTTGTAGTATTTCTTCGGTCGCATGATCATTTGAATGGAGTACCTAGTCAAAAGCATTTTCGGCGTAAGTAATGGGCGGCAGAACCGCAACAGAGCAACACGTACCTTTGCAGACGTAACTGGTCGTGACTGTCAACACCCCCCATGTACTTGTTGTACAATACCACAAACTCCGGACACGGAATGTTTGCCTGTGAGCCGTCCTTTTGCTTCCTCCGCACAATCGCACGTCTAGCGGAGGACCCAGTCGCCACAAAGTAGCACATTTTCGAGTCAACCCACCGCGTCGAGTACATTTGGCGATTCGTATTGTTCCGAGCAAGAATGTATGAGCCGCGCGGCATCGCTCTCGAAGCTGATTTTTTGTCGGTCTTCAAGTCTTCGGGGAAGCCAAGACGCGTCGTAGCAACCGTCCCGATATTGTAGTACCCCATGTCCATCAAACGAAACCCCAACGTCACCGAAGAATACTCGCGATCAGTGATGATGATTCGCTTCTTGGATCGATCCACCCGACGCTGTTCCCACAAGGCTTTAAGGTTTCGAACCACAGCAGCTGGTCCACTTCTGGTGTCAACAAATTGACTGTTTTGTTTCTTACCGCAATAAACCTCGAACCTGAGCATGAATCCACAGCGTTCAGATACCGACTATATAAAATAGCGCAAATGAGCATACCTGGAGCAGTAGTGGGTATTCCCGCAACACACAGCGAACAGCTTGGTGCCGTACTTGTGCGGCTTATTCTTCAGGAAAACTCGTATTCTGTTCCGCGAACTTCTTGAAGGGATAACCATCTCGTCGAATGCAACCCAGCGCCCTAGTTCCATTCCACCCTTGAAAGTAGTCTGTAACTTGTTTATCACGTTGCGAATCTTCCATGCCCGGTCCGTCTTAGCCTGCGGAGCCTGGTTGCTCGTAAAGTGGAGAAATCTAGCGAAGGACGTGTTAGTGGGCCCTTTATTAAAATAACGTGGAAGTCACAGTACCTGTTAATCTCCTTGAAACGCTTGCGAACCATAAATCGCGACCAAGTTCCAGCTGGGATCGCTCCACGGGCTCGCGTCTTCCAATGATCTTCCAGTCGAGACTTTATCGGGCAAATAGCCCTGGATATTACTAGGGCCAGAAAATGCATGATCTCCGCGGCAAGTACGTCTTTGAACGCGCCCAGCTCCTTCTTCTTTGCTTGAAACATTTCCTTGCGTTTGTGGATGTCGGCCGTCTTCTTTTCAATGGACAACTTCGCCTGTCGAAGTCTTTCCGGTCGTGTCTGACGCTCGTAACGATTAGTTTCCTCGGCAATCTCCGTCCAGAGAGTCTTCGGCATGTAGTAAAAAAAAAGATCAGAAGGTTTCATCATTTTCGCTGCCTCTATAGCCGATGCAGTAAGTTGAGGAGGGTCCGTAAACACATCCGTAGCGCCGGACAGGTCCGAGTCATCCAGTTCGTCGGTTACCGGTAGCAACTCCCAACCATTGTCAGACATGCCTCGAAGCATTTCATCTGTTATGTAGTCCTGGGGGCCGGCAACCGCACGAATTTCCTCTGCTGTTTCGACACTAAAACTTTCGTTTCCGGTATCACCCGCAATATAAAGCTCATCTGCAAACTCATCTTCAGAATCGTCGTCGGAACTCTCGCCAGAACAACCATCCGATTCCAGCACCTCGTGATCGTCATCAATACCCACGTTCACTTCATCAGCAAGCATGTCCGCACGTCTTTTCGATTTATTCCCAGATACTCGACTCCCGGGAGACGAAAGAGTACGTCGATTTTGCGAGGGCGTTGCGGTTGTTTCTGCTGTCCGCCGGGGCGATTTTCTTTTTCTCGGAGCCTTGCCTGACCCTCTGGAATCTGCTCGCGGTACTGGCGTAGCGTCTGCATCCGCATTGTTTGAGATCCCGTCACCCCTAGGCTCAACACCACCACCTGCATTTGAGATCGCCTCTTCCTCGGTAGTCTCGGGAAAGTAATCCGGGTAATCGTACTCGTAGTCATTTTCGGTTCGATCATCGGTTTGCCGGCTCTCGGTAGTCACATTGTCAGCATCATTGGTTACCACTCCATTATTTTCTGGAATCGATGCTCTGCTTGCTTGGCGAGCTGTAGATCCACCGCTGGGTTTCTCGATCTCGTCGGTATCTTTCCGAGGGCTGTCATGGCCTACCGTCCCGGTAGCATCGGTGACTTCAGCTGGAGCTGAGTTTTCGAGCATAGCTTGACGTGCTGCTTTCTGGCGACGCCTAAACTTCTCCAATTTGTCAGGGCAGTTCAGATTGGAGGCAGGCTCCCAGCTCGTTTGGGAATATCCCTTCCATTTCACCTCAAAGTAAGACAAGCCAAAACGAAAAGTTTCACGAAGAATTTTTTCCACTTCGTACACTTCCTCCAAACCTGGGCACCATTATTACAGTTAGTACAATTTCCCCTAAACCAACATAAGAGCATGTGGCAAACACGTGCTGTTTGTTACCTTCAGAACCCTCTTGGTGTTTTGCAGGGATTTTAGCCGTCACGATGCTACCTCGGTCAGGCAAGTCCGCTTTTCGGGTTGCTTTTTTCTTCAACGCGCGTGCCTCTTGAAGTTGTGCTGCCTTGAACTTGTTGAGGAGCTCAGGACAATGCAGATTCGATTCCGGCTCCCACGACGTCTCGTCGTAACCCTTCCACTTCACATGGTACTTGGGCTCTCCACGCACGAACTTCATCTCGATGATCTTCTCGACTTCAAACTCGTCGTCTGCGGCATTATGAACGTCTACTATAAGATCGCTACGACGCTTTGCTAGTGAAAGATGCGATTTGCTTACCAGATGCCTCGGAGTTCACTGTCCTCGCTGCTTTTCTTCGCGCCTTCCGGGGCGGCTGGGCGTCGGGCCCGCTGCCTACTCGGCGCTTCTGTGACATCTCGACGAGTGACGGTGGAGGGGCGCCTACCATGACAGGGGGGGGGGGCAAAAGGCGCACTTCTTGCATCCGGATAGGTGGGCATTGTTGACCTTGATCATACAACTATACCGATATTAAAATTCGAATCTACACACATCCGGATACGAAGCACGACAGAGCAAATCGTATACTTGTAATATCTCAATGTTGAGTTGCAAGTATACTTGTAATATCTCGACGTTGAGTTGCAAGTGCCAATGTTGACATGTCAGTGGGCGCGCTCGTCCGCTTTGTCGCTGGCTTGTCCGTCGCCTTTGCAGCTTTCTTGCTCCTCGTCATGGGCCCCTGGCGAGCAGCACCGCCAGCAGTTCCCTCGCTCTCTGCAGCCTGAGATCGCTTCGCCATCAGCACTTTGCTGCAGTCAAGGTTCTTTGAGAAAGTGATCCTACAGTTGAAATAAATTGATGTGGACCAATTCGATTTAGAATCAAGAGGACTCTAAGTCAACGTTGACTTGGTATAAGTCGTTGTTGAGATGGCTTCAGTAACAAGTGTCTAAGCCAGCGTAGACACGTTCCAAGTCGTAGTCGACTTGATGACTCAATGAGAGATGCACGAGTAGATGCACATGGATATCTTTACAAAAAGATGCAGAAGTGGCGAGATAAGCGCCAACACAAGAGTGGATACGTCAAATTAGAGATTTACTGAAGCTACCAGTCACCACTTCGGCATTGCCGGAGCACGTTAGCGATCACGCATAAACTCTCCCAGCGCGACGATGTAGTCGCGCGGCATATTGTCGTCATCGATGTGCAGCTCATCGACAAAGTCCACCTCGTCTTCGGGGCGCGGCTCCTCAGGTGCGTTGCGTCTCCAGGTGTTGAAGTACTCCACGAAAGTGCGACCAGGGATAGCGTGGCCAACACGATTAGCTCGTTCCAAGAGCCGTGTTGCTTCCGTTATGCCACGGGGGCATTCGAACGAAGCAACCGCAAGCATGTCCGAGGAAATGTGCAGATCCAGATAGCGCTCAATATCATCCATCCGAAGGTTGCAGTTGTCGACGATAACGATATCCACGCCACGGTCGGGGCTGCGACACAGGAGTTCTCTGCATTGTTCGTAGCAGCTTCGATGCGCCTCCCAAAGCCGACTTGCGTCGAACACATAGGATCCTCCGCGCTGGAAGAAGAGGTCAGCTGAGCAAACCGATGCGCGGAAATCAAACGTTTCTGCATAACGAGCGACCTCTTGAGCAAACGTTGTCTTGCCACTGCCCGGGAGGCCTCTCATGATCACGAAGAGCCGAGGCGGGTACTGCATATACGCGCGGCGGTCCTCCCAATACGCCCGGTAGTCGTCAACGATTTGTCGGGCTTTGAACTCCATTTCTCACACGTCGAGTGTCGTCGAACCTGAAAATTGACGACTGGGTCTGCTACGGTTCAAACGGGCAAGTCCGGGAAAGGAAGACGGCATTTCTTAGAACTTTCATGTCCAAGATTCCGCTTCTGATGTTGACCACACCATATCACCGAGCATAAGTCAACATTGACCTGGGATAGTCAACGTCAACTCTGAACGAGTCTACATTGACTCGGTCGACAGCGACCCAACGTTGACTTACAAATCCAAAAAAATAAACTCGGTTTCAGTATGAACACCCAAAGGGTCGTTTTACTTGAGTTTGTATAGACAGTATCCGAAGCGAAAAATGGCCGACTTTTCAGATGAAGAGGATCGCCAACTCGTTCAGCTCGCGGCGGTGTACGAGCAAGCGGGAAAACGAATCGACTGGGTGTCAGTGGAGAAAGACATGAGGCCGTCAACATGGACCGCAACCAAACTGCAACAGCGAATCAAGACGCTCAAGAGACGATATGGCAATAACGTGCTGAGTTTCCCCCCACGCTATTTCCGCCCGCCACCACACCGAGCAGGACTGCATTTGGAAGCCAAAGCCGCGACTACTCTACGGCTTTCGCCTTCACCACATACCATTTCGATCCTATCACCGCAAGAAACCTACAACGCCACTGAAGGACTATTCTGCCTACTCACCAGGCGTGATGTGCGCGCGAGTGAACGTCAGCTAAATACCGGGGAGATTACAATGGCTGGGGTGTCCATGCTGATCGAAGAAGCGAATATTAAAGTGAATGACGTGTTTTTGGATGCTGGATCCGGCGTGGGAAATGTTCTCGCTCAAATCGCTCTGCAAACGCAAGCATTTCGTGTGGTTGGTATTGAGATCCAACGTGACCTGGCCGCTAGAGGTATGGAGCTGATTGCGTCTAGGGCATCGCGCTTTCCACACTTGCTCAAGATCAGCGTCGTCACCACAGACATCCGCAACATATCTGAAGGCAGCGATACTGTCATCAGTGCTGATCCAGACTCGAAGTTGGCTCAACCCAGCTCCTTTATCAGCTCCGCCACCCTTTTATTTTGCCACGACACTGTGTTCGAAGAAGATGTGGTTTTGGCAATGCGTGCTTTGTGCATGAAGCTACCTCATCTACGTCTGGTGGCGCTGGCAACACGAGTGTGTCCGCGGCATCGTAATACGTGCCGAAATTCGTTTTGCAAGCGGTGGAAGTTACTGAAAACAATTCAGGTTCCGATGACTTACAGCAGCTCCCTTCGGGATTTACACCTGTACGCAGCTGAACCAAGATGGTCGATGCAGTAACTACGATCACTACTCTAACATTGCCGCCGAGGGTCAAACCAACAACTATGTATTAATTGTATGAAAATCAATCACAACTCTAATCAACTTCGACCTGCAGTTGAGTTTGACAGCGTAATGAAGCCGCTGTCGCCCATGAGCTGTCATACGAGGTCGAGAGTACCCAATACAAGATGAAGTGTTCGTAGCGGACGAGCTTACTCGAGTCGACGTACGGCATCGTGGGCTCCGTAGCGACCATGAAGTCTCCATGCTTCAAGCCGCCGTTGTATCTATCGTTCTTGGAGTCTTGTCACACCCCGCTGTTGTATCTGTCGTTCTTGGAGTCTTGCCACACCCCGCTGTCCCTGTCGTGCTCTTGGCGTCCTCCCTGCCGCTTGTTTCCACCGTCGTGCCTTCGGCATCGCGCTCGGACATTCGCTGTGGAGTCGACTCGCGTTAGGGTGAAGTGTCAGTACCCGCACGGTTTCAGCGGTGGGGGCACGTAGCTTAGGTGGGCGCAGATGCGCAAGATCGCCTCCTTGCTCAACTCCTGCCGGGTGTAGCCGGTGAACAGCTCGTTCTGAATGTAATACGCCTGTCGACAACAACAACACCAGCATGAGCCCCTAGATATGAACGCCAAAGCTGCCAAGACGCCACCTTACCTTGTGGGGGTTGAAGATGGTGTCCAGCTCGCACACCTACCGAGTCCACAACATCTCTCAGCGTCAGCCTCCCTTCTGCTAAAGCTCCAATAGCCCTGACGCCTCACGTACATTGCCGAAGTAGCGGTCGGGCTCCTCCGCGAACAGGAGCGTCCAGGTCTCGATCGAAATAACTCGGCCTTCGCAGTGGCACCGACAGAGCCGTAGTCGTAGCTCCGCGACCAGCGTACCTCGCGTGTGTGAAGGCATCTATATAAGGCAATCAGACAAGGGAAAAGAAAATTAACATTAGTGAGCGGTGCATCCTGTCAACTCAGAATTTTACCATAGCGGAGAAGCGCTAATCCTTCGCGGGCACCTGGCAATCCGCGGATGTAAATGCCAGTGCGGTGGCCAATGGTGGCGCGGAAGCCCGGCACCCATGCCCATCCACCTTTCAAGGTGACAAATCCGCAAACAGATCGCATTGGTCAAAACGCTCTCGGCGGGACCTTGAAGAGTCGCAGTTACCCTAACCACCTGTATGGCTTGAACCGGCACTTTCCCCCGAGGTTTTTCTTATCCCAGCAAAATCGGGATAACGGTCGCCGGTGGGATAACTTGAGTCGTGTATTTCTTGAACCGAGCCACTTGAATTGCGCTCTCTACACCTGAAATCAGCGAGTTCAGTAAGCCGTCCATATTGCCGCTGTCGTACGCCAACTGCATGAGCACGCGTGACTCTTTGACAACAACCTGATGGTACTCCAACCTCGCGCGCTGGAGTTGTTGATCATCGAGAGGAACATCTTGACCATGAGCTCCTCTGGAGTTTGCTTCCTTCCTCGGTCCTCGGCTTTCTCGTCGCTGTTTTTTGCGGCCGTTGTCAGCAACGTCTGAATCTTGTACTTCTGACTTGCTGCGTTTGTTCTTTCATCCAGGATCCCAAATGTGTCACCAATGATGCTTGGATCAGGGGTTGCCGCCAACAGTTCTTGGCGCCTGGCTTCGGATAGCTCCTTCCACGCATTACGCAGACGAATTCCACCCTTACCCAGAAGCCATTCGCTGTCGCGTCGTAGTAGAGTCGCTCCTTTGAGTCCCTTTCGTTCCTTGGCGTAATTTTGGGCGTACCGATTGCCCTTCTCCTCCGCAAACAGCCACACAGCCTCGTGCACACGCATCGAGCAAACTGCAGAAACTAGCGTTTACCTCACAGGATTTTGGTCAGTGATCGGGAAGAAGTAAGTAGCTAAATAAGGACAAGATTCGAGGTAGTTGACAAGGACTTGAGGTGCCGTATCGGGTCTTGTTAAAGAACAGATATCCTTAGCATATTACATTTGAGTACAACGACGCCATTTTAGTGGAAGTATTCCACATATCGACAATATAGTAGCGGCATAAATTGGCCGCAATGCGTCCTTCAGCATGATTCGGCCGTAATGTACATCTGCAGTGTGTATCTGCCTTATTAATTTGACCTCAACGAATACGCCGGCCTAATTAGGCCGTGGCGTTATTAGGCCGTGGCGTAATTAGGCCGATATCGAATCGGCTCACACAATGTGAGTTAGTGATCTGCATAATTTGGTTGTCTATCCAATGTGTCTATACAGGTTGTGTGTGGTTCCAGGTTAAAATATTCTGATCCTGTTTCTGTCAGACTTCGATGCAAGATATGCAACTGAGAGCGTACGAAGAACAGTACTTATCTACGACAACCTCTCCTTACAGATTCCCAGACGCGAAATCTAAATTCGCTCAACAACCACCATATAGATACATTCTCGCCACGGGCAAGCAGACGCAGTACCCCAGCAACCTCGGATGGTGAGCAGACGCTACACCCCTGCACCAACTTCGCGCTCGCAGTCTTGGTGTGTAAACGCAGCGCCTTGTGCGGTTGGTGTTGGCAAGCAGACGCAGTACCCCAGCAACCTCGGATGGTGAGCAGACGCTACACCCCTGCATGCGCTCGAAGTCTTGGCGTGCAAACGCAGCGCCTAATGCTCTTGGTGTGGGCAAGCAGACGCAGTACCCCTGCAGTCCTGGAAGGCGAGCTGACGCCGCACCTATCGACGTTCACTGTCCGCTTTCCGCTTTCCGTGTCAGCAATTGAAGCGCCCTGTTGGTTCCCCCTCAGATCGTATTCTGACCAAATGACTCGTATCGTACCTATGTAATGGTCAAGTAGTTTTCCTAGAAATCTAATCGAGAGAAATGCTTTGAAAGGGAAGCACCTACTACCAGTAGTCTTATTGGACAACTGAGTGACATTTATTCCCTCTACTTGAAGAAAAGACGTGTCGTTTTCCATGAATCTTGATCAGTAATAATTTTACATCAATCAGTGACTTGCAACCTCGAACAAATTCCACTGCTTCATTTTGATTTTGTCCCCGATGCTGTCAAAGGCCAGTTTTCGCTCAATGTGTCTCGAGACGCTACCTAATGGAGTCTCGATAGAGGGTAGTGCAATGGATGCGCTGCGGGTTGCCTATATTCGCCTAGGTCTAGCTCCGGATGAAGTACAACCAGCCATTGCGGCATTTCTGGCCGCCCCCCCCCCGGGCACATCAACCGAGAAGATGTTCGGCGCGAATTTGCCGTACTGAACGAGCCACATCATGAATCGGAATATGCGCTTGAGGTTTTACACCCCGAAGAAGAAGATCTAGGATCTATAGAAGATGATGCACCTCTTGAAGAACCGGTCCACGGCGAGCTCCCACTGGATTTCCCAGGTCAACACGATCAGCAGACAACATCCGATCAACTCATTCTACAGTCAGAGCATGCCATCATTGACGACGTCGAAGACCAGGGGATTCCGCGTCAAGATGTGCAGATGCGGCCTCCTGTCGTTATATCGGACGATGCCCACGAAAGTAGGATCTCGCGCGAGGAAGTCCAGTATGTACTACCACCTCCCGTTGTTATCCCAGACGACGATGTCCCGGAAGAAGACCAAACGGAGCTCCCCCAACGAGACGAAAATTACCCGTATACATACGAACGTATTGTACGATGGGTTTACAACGAGGATGGTGGTATGGATGCTGAAATTCAGTGGCACAATACCATTGAACCAGCCCGAAATCTCACAGACGAGGACAGGCTGGAAGCGCAGCGGCAACTAAGGCGCGAACGAGCGCAGCGTCGAGAGCAGCACCGATAAGACATACTACTAGATACATGTAGCAGCTATTAATAACACTGGACTGTAGGTCGCGTAAGTATTAACTCTACAATGCCAGCTGCATATTCACGTAGTGGACAACATCCGTTTGTGGTTGGGGTTCCTAACTGTATAATTTGACCTGTTCATTTTGCACTGGTCGTCGTGTATGGTTCGCACCATTCTGTGTATAATCTGAACCTTTCCTCCTAAGAGAGCAACCTGTCAGTCTGTAAGTCTGTGTGTCACGCCTGTCCATTGGACATGGGTACATTGGACCGCCCGCCACCCCATTGGCCAAAAAGCTGCCGAGCGCAGCGAAGGCGGCCCCACCGGTGTTTATTGCGGGACCGCAGGGCCCGCCCTTCATCGGATTCATTGGCATAGCACTGCGAGTAGTGCAGCGAGCCGACGAGGCGAGCGGAACGGAGGCGGGATAACTCCGCCGCGCAGCGGCGGCACTCGGCTAATTTAATAAAACTGATAGATAGTAATAACACCGCCGCGTAGCGGCGGCTAATAAAAACACGAAGGTAGATAATAGCGCCACCGCCGCGGAGCGGCGGCGCTCGGCTAGTCTAAAGCATCAATCAGAGCAGCGTGCTGTCCGTAACGGAGCGATCACCTGAATTCCGATTGGCCGAAATTCGCGATCTACGACATACATTGGGCATTAATGCTAAAAATCCTTCATTGGACACAAACACTGCTGCCGAGCGCAGCGAAGGCGGCCTTCATTGGATAATAATTATTTTTTGCTGCCGAGCGAAGCGAAGGCGGCCTCGCAGAACCATTGGGTGAGTAGTGCAGCGAGGCCGCAGGCGAGCGGAACGGGGGGCGTCACTGCCGTAGCGTAGCGAGGCAGCCTGCCTTTAATAGCGAAGCGAGCGTAGTGAGCTGAGCGGCTCCAACTAATAAGAAAACCACCACCGCGTAGCGGTGGCGCTTGGCTAGTCAGGGTTTGGTAGTAGCGGGAATTTCGGTCTATTAGTGATACTAATACTAATAGCCGATGTCAAACCGATATCACTAATACTAGTATGGCAGCAATGCTGCCAGCATCCGACGGCGATTGCTCGCCTTGGGTTGCTTAGGGGCCAATGCTGGCAATTATTGTTTTTAAAAATATTTTCTGCACCGCCCCCAAGCGTCATACAATATATTACTGTATGACAGTATAAAATTATGCGAGATGATGCACATCGCGAGGTGGTAAGCGACGATTGTGCCTGCAATAGCTACCCTTACGACCAAGCATTGATTCCTTTTTATGATGTACATGTCCTGCATCCCCACAAGATGCCGAAGGAGAGTTCCAAGATAAGCTAGCGCCACAATCGACAGCCCGGCCTGCTGCAATACCAATCCTTGGTCATTGTGAGAATGAGAGGAACGTAAAGTTAATAGAAAGCGACACTGGCTCTATGATGAGCATCGCGACCACCAGGATGCTCTCCAGCGAGATCGCTATCGCCGAACTTCCAGGCCAAAGACGAAGAAGAACTATCCGAAACTCGCCCATTCGTCTCCTATGAAGGCCACAAAAGATGTGATCTAGCAAGTTTCACCACGTGCCGAACGCGGGTCTACTACAGACTCGTCGGCCCAAGATCAAGGTACAGCTTCTAAAGGTCCACCGGCTAACCATCGCGCGTGCGATAGCGTCGGTAGTGCTGACTCTGCAGCAACCGCGCACGCAATCTTGTGCGACCCATTGTGTACCTGATCAAGCGACCAATGCTTGTGACGATGATCTCCAGCCAAATCCGAGTGCTGCGTCGCGGCTGCAAGTTTTGCCTCGGAGTTTGCTGGAGATATTGAATTTCAGGCGCAAACGCAACATGCAGTGTGTGTACACCATGCCGGAACCTCTATGCAACATCTACAGCTGGTCTACTTTTAAGTGCAGGCTATTTCGTTGGTTACGTAAATTTCAGCTCAGCGAACATCGATGAGCTATTGCGCGACTCCGCAAGCTGGATATACCCCGATTGCATTTGTGACTGGCGATCCTGCTACTCCTGAGTCGCTGATGCAAGGTCAAAAGCATGATACCAGCTTCACAAGGACACTATACAGCCGCTTTAGCACTACCCACATGTGTGGTAGGATCTGCGATACGTTCGCACGACGCTGCTGGGAGCTGTTCAAGCCTGTGGGTTGGCTCGCAGGTTGCATCCCAAGTATCGAGGTAAGCAGCATCAATACTGTATGTTTACATTGATTGAACTATAAGCTTTGTATTTGTTGTTTAGCAGGAAAATACCACCGACGTCAACACACCAAACCACAACGATTGCCGTCTCCAAGAGTTGTAATTGCCTTTTGTTTCGGATGTTGTGTGATGGTGGGGCGCGATGAGGTGGGGCGGTCCCATCGGACTGATGGTAATCTGCACGTAGTGAACGTAACAATGCAATTCAATGCATTTTGTATTTAGTATCGTGTGATGCAACGTTAAACACAATTTCGAACAGTTTTGTGGTCAGATCACAGTCCAACATGACATTTTATTAACACCAGGTGTTCTCTGGGGTTCAGTCCCTGAGTTCTACCACCTAATATTAGTCTTAGCCCGCAGCAACCGTTTCAATATTTATGCGGAAGAAGATAGTGAAAGCCTGTAATATTGCATATCCGGTAGAATACATACGTACATATATTCTTAACCCACCAGTAGAAAATGAATACAATTCCATTTTCCGTATCCGGTTACACTAGAATCTACCTGGAAGACTTGTAGTGCGCACCACACTCGAATGACAACAACTTATAATTTATACACTCTACCAACAACAGTTTACCTCTACGGGCTACAAATTGACACGGCCATGCCATTGCGAGCTGAAATTACTACGATTCATAGGGAATACTGTTGGGTAATGCATGGATCTTAGTTACATTCCAGGCACCTTGTTAATGGCCACAAACGTTTAATCTAGCCATGTTGAGCTCATACTTCTCAAATTCACAGTTGTTTGCGTTTAGTGTTCGTCGAGCAACTGCTGACTGTAGCATGTAATAGCATTGAAAGTCAATCAGCGGCAAGACACTTAGTTTAAACAGTAGTAGTACACGGAACTCTGTAGAGAAGCGTCGGAAAAGTTTAGATATCTACTTTTAACTGAATATTATATTGAAGGACGACTCTGTGTGACTTGCATCGACCTCGAAATAGGATGCAAATATTGGTCAGCAGTCCTTCTAGTGGAAAATTAGTCGACACATAAGTTTTAAGGTGGCTGTATTTGTAATGGGTGACGCCCGGTGTTGAATAGAGCTACAAAATAGAGCTCACCATTTTAAAATATATATATGATATGACGTCCTGAAAAGGATAACTACTCCGGCTCACGCGCCGACCATCAAGACCTTTGCTTCGCTTCGGTTGTAAACGGTCAATCTGAGGCCTCATTCGTATTATTATAGGATCTTCTGTAACACCTCTACACATATCGACGGAAGATATGGCCTACTACAAATCCTTATAAATCCGACTCTCGAGCAAAAAACTGAATGTCCTGATTTCTGTTCATAGTATATCTAGCCAATCACAACGCTTTCAAAGCCTAAGATAGCAAATTGCGGATTCGTTTTATCCAATCAGAAGTGTAGCCCATAAGTAATACCCGTGCTTGCACTCAATGTTTCGATTCTGTCCGCAGGCCATATCTTCCGTCGATATGTGTAATATCCGTATGAATTATAATTTTTAAATTACATACGTAATACCGAGAAAGAAATGAATCCATCGAGAATGTAATTTATCTGACCTAGATACAATGTATCTGCACCAAATGGAAAATAGCCGGCGAAAGAATGCAAAGAAGTTTGGCAGTCGATATTGCCCATGTTTTCAAACCATGTTTCTGGTGAAAAACCTGGGAAACGTCGAGTAAAGTCCATGTTTTGTGAGATTGTTTCAGTAGTCGCACTACTAACCCTAACCACACTCAGTTAAATACGAAACAAATCCCAAACTCAGATCCTAAAATCCTTTTGAAGGACCTACCTAGTGATGGGATACCTGTACGAATGCCGTAATACCTTCATTGAAAAGACCATGAAATATGTCAAACGAAAGATGGACTGAGTTTCTGATTAAGTCCATGTACGTCGAGCACGTTTGGGCTTCCAAAACGATTCTCGGCCTTTTTATGCACGAATTGAGCCAATCAAAATGCAGGATTGAAAACATGGGCGGTAGATTTCCCGAAGAAGTTTTTTCCCTAACATTTCCTACTCAGATGTCGTACACACAATCTCGATTTTAGAATCGCGGGTAATATGCTATATCGTATTGTGTATTGAGCTGAATCGATGGATCCAAGCGGACTCGTAGTTCGCCGCGCGCAAATAATATTATATATTTACAACAACAAAACACAAGTCACAAACGGCACAGCGATATATGATGTATTCATATTTTTTCTGCACTCTGCGGCTGTACACACTCGCGGATTTTTTTTCTGACTGCAACGATTCCACGCTGTTGCTCATAATAGACAAAGCTTTCGTTTTCAGATTGGTAGGCTCAACTCAAAAGTTACAATGAGCTTGTGGTGAATGCGAACACCATTTCTGCGTCTTTTCAGTAACTCACGTAATATATTACCAGGCTGAAACTTGTAACACAGAATGCATCACCTTCTTCTAGCGGGTAATATTCTGCATGCATATGTTCCTATCCTCCATTATCGTGTCGCTTTCCATGTTGCCCTGCTCGCCGATATCCTTGGCCCTCTGTGTTTGCACGCGTGTCGACCGTCTCGCACGTCACGCCTGCGTGTACCGTGGGCCTGTACACGGTAGCCCGTGTATACGGCACCTATCGCTGCCGCATGGTGAATGTCGTGTCAACTCGTGCTGCCTGCCGCCCGCCCTGCACTCCTTACATCTTTGTCATAGTCTGCAGCGAGCAGACTATGACAGCAGGAGACATCTTCTCGTTCACGTTCGCCAACTACATCACCGTGTACATGCCCGTGTACACGGCGACTATAGCTGGCGTATGGTGAAGATCGTCTATACTCGTTTCGCCCGCTGTCCGCCGCGTGCTGCCTGCTCCGCTAACGAATCCTGCGTGTTGGCCTTCTATCCATGCTGTTTCTAAGACTTGGAGACTCGAGGGTTTGATGACCTCACTTAAATCAAACGCCGAAATCAGTACATGCCGTGGCTGTAGCCATGGCTTTTTACGGACTTCTTACGAGCCCCAAGGAGGCTGATTTCTCGGAGCATTCTGTCAAATCAGACCGACTGTTCATGCTAATCAGAGTAAGTGCTTGTGAAGGGTCGGGTGATGACGCTAAACCAACAGCGACAAATCGTACAGATAATCCCGCACGTCACACCCAACAGCGACCCTGACATAAAAGTGGAACCTCTGTTTAGTGACTGTTAACTCTTTAAAAGTAGGTGATTACCGCGCTTTGGTGTTTGAAACCATCGGTCATCCCATTTCTGACGTTCTTATAATGCGGTAAATTTCGCAAAAAATGGCTCTAGAGCGTGAAATGATAAATCGTCTCACCTAACCCGCTTGCTATATCGGTCGTTCGTGCTCTGTAAAAAGGGTAAATGAAGCACTAAATCAGCGTAAAAAGTCTTATGCATGTTTCATTATAGGGGGGGCTTTGCCCCAACTAATATTATTAGTGAGCCGATGAAGATATCAATATCAGTGATACTAGGGCTACGCGTAGGCTGGGATAGCAAATATACGGAAAGTATATTGATGTTGTTTTTTTCTGGCGGTAAGAAGGGGAAAACGAGGAAATGAGTGGTGAGGACAGAGCCATTCACGATAAGGTAAGAGGCGAAAACGAACGACCAGGCGGCAAGTTGTCTTTTCGCCATCGATTCAACTTCCTCGGGGGGTGAGCCAAGTCGCGTTCAGCACTCGCGAACTAAGCTCCACCAGAATCTCGTCGTCTTGTAGCCGGGAACGAGCAACTTTTTCTTGCCGTGCTGCTCGCTTTCAGGCCAAACGCGCCACACGAAGTTCATCTTCGTCATCGAGCAGCCCCTCTACCGGTTGCTGCGCTTCTAGCCCATGCTCATATTCGGCACGTTGTCGCGCGCGCCGCTGTCGTTCCCGTTCCGTTTTCCGTGCTCGGGCACTTTCACTCTGCACACACAATGTTTCATCGAGCTTCGATGGCATCCGAGCGCGTTCCTGCTCCCGAATCCGACGTTGCCGCTCCGTTTTTCTGCCTCGATTTCCGATAGTATTCCCGCCAACAGGTTGGGGCGCTCGCTCAGTGGAAGCTGGTAGTACACCTAGCACTTGCTCGGCTTGGGCACGCTGTCGTGCATGTCGCTGTCGCTGCAGTTCGGTTTTCCTTGCTCGAAGAGCATCCGCAGATGCTGTCTCGCCACTTTCCCTTGGCAACACTCGTAATGTTTCGTCACGAGCAGTCGGCAGGTCCTACGCTCTCTTTCGAGCACGCTGGTACCGCTGTTGAGCATTCCGCCTGGCTCGAGCACCGTCACTCAAATTGCCGCAGGCCGCGCTTGAGCACTATGTATCTGCGGGTGATCATGTACCGTTTCACAAGCGACTCCGACAGCGTTGCTTGAGACCATGTTGATTACTCCTCTCACCTCTGTCCTGAAGGTTTAACCACCGGAGCCTCTCTTCACCCATATCAGCAGCAGACGCAAAATACTATACTGAAAAACATCGATACTGCCTGGCAAGAATGTCTCGCCCTGATGGGGCCTGACGAGCACGAAGCCACCATCTCATAGCCTACGATAGACAGAAAGTGAGCCTGTTACCGGTCGGTTACCGGGTCACCGACTGAAAGACAGACAACGACATGGGGCCGCGAATGTCGGCTTCAGTTTACCGGCCTCAGTTTACCGGCCTCAGTTTACCTGCCTCAGTTACCGTGGTCCGAATTAACCCGATTTGAGCTGCCTAGCAGCATGACCTATCGGCCACTGCTATCCCAGTAATATATTATATATATATATTATTAGTAACACTATGAGGCTAACCTGTCGCTCGCTTTCCTCCGTGAGTCTCAGCTCAGCGCGATTGTGGCGCAATATGAACTGGCGTTGAGCTCGCATATTATCGGCCCTCGTTCGTAGTGGACTCATCACGAACGAGCCTGTCGAAAAGAACGCAGTGGAGACACCTCGTCCCATCCAGACGCGTGCTAGTTTCGCAATTGAAGAATATTCCCGACACACGTCGATATTCCCGCACAGCTTCCCCACCGCACATTTCGTTTCTTATCTCGCACACTCAGCTTGGCGTGAACTCTTTCATACCCATCTTTGAGAGGATATTGGGTTTTCGCTACCTCAGCCCATTCAATTCGAAGACCCAGCCACTCATCGAGTAATACGCCAGCCTTTGCATTCAAAGTAGCATCGGTACTAATTAGGCATCCACAAAAACAAGGATCTATCTATCCATACTAATTGGCGTAAATTACAGTGGATGGTTTTTGGGTGATTACCACCGTTTTCGGGCTGAATATTATCACATTTAGATCAATTATGATCGATTCTGGTGTGGTTATCATCAAATATAGATAGCCTGTCTTCTATTGAGTTTGTAATCTTCACTAATCCTCGGCACTATCGAAGTTTTCGCTGTACTTGTCCAGTGCTCTCTTCGAGAAATTGTGGACAATGTCCACAATTTCTCGAAGAGAGCTGAAATCTGTGATTGTGGAGCTTCCGCAAACTACCGCACCGCTATTGTGAAAACCGACGATTATGTCCTATTTTTTTGCAAATCGATCGCTTTAAGCGCTTATTAAGCGGATGAACCCTTGTTTTGATATATATAAACAGGATGCCACTCCGATTTGGCGTCCCCCATCCCTGTTCATATATCGCGGATTGGCGTCGATATATACGCAAATCGATCCGAATGCCCAGTATCAGGTGGGCATTCTGAGGGCAGCTTGTATATATAAACGGCGTCCCAAATCAACGTGGGCTGCGAACTCGAAGCTGTAGCATATATATACCCTAATGAGCACATATAATACATATATCATTGTATATTATGCGCGGAGCTACTTTTGCACGAGTAGTAGCTGCTTGTACTCGTACTTCTGGCTGCTGCACCTCTGCGGCTATTTAATAAGCCCAGGGAGCAGAGCGTTCATTAGCATTTGGCCGAGATTTGCATATGGACGCTCTATCGCCAATCCTACGATTTAGTATTTTCTGCACCCCTGTTTATATGTTTTCTATCCCTCCTAATCAGCAACTGGACTGGACATCTTTGTCGGTTTTCACAATACTGGATTTCGCTAATATTGATAGTATCACTATTAGTGGCACAAAGCCGGTGATATATCAATATCAATATCAATATCGGTGATATCATCACTGGTATCGCTAATACTTTTGGCTAGTACTACTAGTACTAGCCAAAAGTATTAACGGGGTCTACCAAATAGTATACCCTCAAAGTGTGCCAGGGCATACAATTTGGCAGGGTATTGTAGCGATAGTAATTTTGGGCTACAAACGATGGAATTAGTGGAGTGCTAATTTTAATTGGCAAAAAAAGCAAGCACGCCATCACCTATTAAAATTGGTGATGGCGTGCTTGTTTTTTTTCATCAGTTGCGAGTCTAAACGCTGGACACGTACCAGCCTCGATCGACTTACAAAATCCTGCGCAGCACGCGCTGACACATATTCTACTGGTCTTGAATCCGCTCGATAACATTTCGGGTATGGAAACTGGTTCATTTGGGGGCCATCATGCGCGGGGTTAATACGAATGAAGTGAAAGTGCAGTAGTACTTGACGGGCACGTGGTCGTTCTAAAGTGAGCTGGAAGGGTAGATGTAGCGTTGATCAATGTCAGTGTTTATTGGGCTGGGTTTCTGGACAATTCGATGGAGTGGTATAGTATTTGGAACGGTATAATACCAAATAGTAAACCTTTAAAATGAGTTAGGGTATTCTATCCGGAATGGGTATACTATTTGGTAGAACCCGTTACTAGTAGCGAAGTGAGAACTTTAGAAGCACTTGGAACAAGGAAAATCTAGATAAAACTCGGATAGATTACGGACAAATTACGACTGGATGTTCCAATACTTAGGTCCAGTGGAATAACGAAGGGTCGCGTTGTTCCATTGGAATATATTTTTGGACCAGCGGGAATTCATACATTTCTGTCAATTTTTGTTCCAAAAACCCGACTTAGTCCAGGATCTAAAGTTCGCTATTAGCGAGTACTGTACTACCAAACCCTGCCCGTCATCAACCAGTTTGAGCAGACAGCTATTTTATATTAATCGACGCGACCAACTTTGACTCACTAACACATATTAATACCACCTAGCTGTACGCATACAGATACTTTTGCCACACTACGTTGACACTGACACCCTCGACACCAGCAAACTTCGCTTAGATTGCCCTGGAGAGGATCGCACGACCACCATTTCCAGCTCGAGCCGACATTTTTGGCGCACTGCTCACGATGGCGCTAGGCCGACTCAGCACGACCGAAGCCGGAACAGGTCTGGCCCACGACCTCAAAAGCGGCACTCCTTTCACAGGCGTAGCGTTCTTGATCTGGGTGGTGTTCTTGGCAGGGACAACGCTCTTCACCTGCGTCATCTTCATCGGAGTTGTGGCCTTGGTCGGCTTCACACTCGTGGGGGCTGGAGGCGGGATTTTCGTAACCTCCTGGACCTTGACAGCCTGAATCTGGCCTTTGGTTGCGCTCTTCGCAGGCTGCTCCTTGCGGTGTTCAGCCTCTTTCTGTTGCTTCGAGCTCTTCGTGGAATTCGAGAGAGAACGGAGGCTCTTCGTCTGCAGACCTGGTCTATCTTTGTTGTCATTCCACACTCCACCAACCTGCTTGAGCTGGGTACGAATGGAATCGTACAGGTGCTGACCGCCGAGTTGCTGCATGGCGTCCTGGAACTTGTCTGACTGCGCTTGCTTCACCATGTGCTTCAACTTGTGCTGGTTTACGTTGGTCCAATCCGCCGCGTTCGTCTTGCCGGAGATCGGCTTCAACCCCTTGGTTGTCGGCACCAGCACTAGCCGCGCGGTATTGTCGAGGCTCAAGATCTCGCGCAGGGTCTGGCACGCAGCACGTTTCTCGGGCGCCAGTCCCAGCACCAACCGCAGTAGAAAGCTGGCGCCTACCGACTGCTGCATTTCGAGCTTCGACTGCTGCACTTTCACGCCTTTGCGAGGCGAGGCTACGTTCTTGGCGGCGTTGGACTTCTGTCGCGATGCGGAGTTGGTCATTCTTGGAGGGTGCTCGGGGAGCGCGGGGGCTCTCGAAAGCTGAGTTGTTGTTGCTTGTTGGCTTGCTGGTCGATTTCAAAATGAGACCTCGATTGCACCCAGGCCACACTCGAAGAGAATGTCGAGGGTAAAGACTCATCCAAAGACCTTGAAACCTTGTTTGACAGCAGGCGAGGTCGGTGCAGTACCAGTCGACCAACTAAGATACTGAAGATGTGGTTACCCATCTGAGAGGAAAAAAAGGCAACTTCAACAGGTATAACACATGTAGCCATCTTGCATTGACAACGAATATCAGGTCGTTAAACCTACCTGCAACTAAGGCAGCGGGATGGACTGAGCGCTGTGGAAGACATTCAGTGGATCGTACTGGGCCTTGATGTGGCGCAGGCGCGCGAAGTTGTCTGCACCCCAGTAACGCTTACCGAAGTCGGCGCCCAGGTCCAGGTCGCAGTAGTTCTGATAGTTGCCGCCGTCGAAGTACTTCTCCAACGCGCCGGCGATCCCGCGGATCCACTTGTAGGACGGGGAGTCCTCGGACTCGCCCTTGTTGGCGCCCACGCCGATCTGGACGGACCAGACGGCGTCTCGATGCGCCCAGGGCGTCATGTCGTTCTTCTGCGAGGCGAAGACGCCGCCGTACGCCTCGAATTGGATGTAGGCCCACGTGGTGTTGGGCAGGCTGTCGGCCCAGTCCACCACCGTCTTCACACCGTCATCGTCCAGTACCGAGTTGGAGTAGCCGCCCTTGATCTTGCTGTAGTCCTTGTCGGCCGACGTCAAATGGTGCGACACATTGAGCGAGCTCAGGTCGTCGCACGTGCCCTTCCACACGTACGCCTTGGTGGCGAGCTGCGAGCAGTTGTCGCGGCGGTCGAGCGCCTTCAAGCCACCGTGGTCAAACAGCCCCGACGAGTTGAGCAGCACGTCCAGATCGGCCTTGGAGCCGAGGTATTGGCCGGTCATGCGCGCGCCTCCGCCGTCCACCACAAGCTGCGTCGTGACTCTCGAGTCGGCGGTCGGGAAGTAGTCCATCCACGCGCGCAGCACCTGAGCACGCACCGAGGCGTTGAACTGCATACTGAACACCGTCACGACTGGCATGGTGTGCACCTTGATAGTGAACAGTGTGACAATGCCGAACGAGCCTGCGCCGCCGCCACGCAGCGCCCAGAACAGCTCCGAGTTGTGCGCAGCGGACGCCGTGACCACCGAGCCGTTGTACAGCACCACGCGCATCTCGGTGGTCTGGTCTGCTGCCAGTCCGTAGTGGCGACTCACCATGCCGTACCCCCCGCCGCTGATGTGTCCGCCGATGCCAACACTCGGACACGTGCCGGCGTTGAAGTTGTAGCCTCCCAACCGGTCCAGCTCCGTGTAGACCCAGGCCAGACGGGCACCAGCCTGCACTGTGGCGAGAGCGGAGCCCTCCGTCCGGTTCTCGGACACGAGACTCACGTCCACCATGTCGGCCATGTCGATGACCAGCGAGCCGTCCATGGACGACAACACCTCGTACGAGTGGCCGCCACTGCGAGGCACGGGCGATAGACCGTTGGCCACGGAGCAGGTGACGGCGCGCACTACGTCGTCCTCTGAGGTGGCGAAGTAGACGCCCAAGGGTTTACGATCGATGCGGGCTTTAGGACCCGTTGCGTAGTCGGCGTATAACGGAGACGCTGACATGAAGAAGTTGGTGTTGGCTGTCAGTGTGTCGTTGCCATTGCTGCTGTTGGTGGAGTGTTTGTCCATGCAGTCCTCGAACGCCTGCAGCAGCGACGTCGGGGTCAATTCTGACTGCGTCACTTGAGCCAACGCTCCCGTGGCGACTGCTGCTGCGAACAACGCAGCAACTCGAGAGAGGAACATCGTCGATGTGAGGGGCTTTGACTGCGGCGTGGCAGATTCCGGAATGAACAGGTATTAGTGCACGCACGCACAACTGGAATGGCCAACAGCCAAACTACGTGCTGGCTGGCAGCCAGTTAGCCAGTTGCTGGACGGACATCTCACAAATCCACAAGATCGTTGTTAAAGGCACACTCTGGGTTTGTGCCTTCGTACTTAACCGCGAATTATCGGCACCGATTCGTCACCACCGACGAGGTGGAGCAAGACAAAGCCACAAAAGGCACACAAGGCACACACCCGGAATAAATTACACCGATATATTTCAAAAATTTCAGAGAATGTAGACATTTCATGCGATCCTGGTATGCTTGCGCATACATGATTGTTTCTTGAATGTCGTTCCAACTGTCGTTTGTTTGAGTCATGTTGCGCGAATGTAAGCTTGACTCGGCGGTTCTGCGTGATGCCGACTGCTGCTTCAGCCTTCTCCAGCCCAGCTGTAGTCGCGCGGCGCCGAGCTCGCCCTCGTCCGTGGCGTTCTTGCGGCCACACTATCCGCCATCTTCGGCTCAAGGTGATGTCTTCTCTACCTTCGACGCCCGCATCTTCATCCAACCGGAGCCGCTACACGACGTCGACATGGACGTCGTCACGGTGACGAACTAGCGGGAGCGCCTCCGGTGCCGCCAACGCGGCTACGAGAAGCGATTCCATGGCTGCAAGACCGTGAGTACAGAGTCTCTCCTATTGCTAGCTCAAAACAACCAACCAACGTGTGTGTTCACAGAAACCCTCAACATGCAGGCTCACCCTCGAAATGAAGCTGGCCGCCTCGCGCAGGAAGTACTGCAAGCCCTACGCCCGCCAGACTCATAGCCCCCGCAAGATGCTGCTGCTGCTGCTGCCGGAGGAGCGCGCTCTTGTCGAGGGCCGGGTCGCCGTGAAGTCGCTCTAGGCCTGGGAGCACATCTCGCGCATCCGCAAGTACGCGGACATGGGTTACGCGTTGAAGGTGACAAGAGGATAAGCATGTACAACAAGTATGCAGTGTATTCATTCGACTAGTTCCCTACCTACCTAAACATGCAAGGACTTGAGTAGGTACCTCAGGCGGATGTATCGCAAGAGCGCTGGTGAAATTGTCGGCCCCTCTAACGCGATGCCGCGTATCGAACACTCGAAAAAATGCAACACGAGCGGGCCACAGTTCACGCCATCCGCTTGTTTCAGTCGTTTTTCGTGTTTGATCTCCATCTTCTCCACAATAGTTGGAAACAGTTCCTTCACGATCGCCTCGCATGTGTCGATTTGCTTCTTCTTCTGTTGTGGGTCGTACAGTGTGATGGTTCCAGGTGAAGTCTTGAAGTCAAAAACTGCACCACACCAGTGGTTACCTTGAACATGTAACGGTAGAAGCACGAAGTCACTGCGCTCATGAAATGGCTGAGACTTGTGTATGATCGTTTGTTTGGTCTCTGCATCCATTGTTCCCATAAAGGTCGGAGATATTATGCCAATATTTGGGCCCAACTCCTCCTGCAACGTGGTCATTGCATGCATGATGCAGTCGTCGTTTATCCACAACTCCTGTCGAAATAGCAGTAGCGCCGCATTTTTTATCGCTCCAAATGGCGATGGTCTACACATGGATAGCAGAATACACTGGAGTGCCTTGGTGGCACTGCCCTTGTCCAGTTCGGTATACTCATCTAGACCTTGTGGTATCGCTAGGCGATTCAGAGATGTGGCCTGCATCCACTCGATTGTATCAGCTACTTGTGCTAATTGGTCCATCACTTCGTAGTATTCGGCCATAATCTGGAGCTGGCGCTTGCTGAACGTCCCAGATTTTGGCACTCGAATACCAACGCGAACTTCGGAATCTGCGGTTGAATCTGGGTTTGATTTTTCGTATTCTTCTAGCGCCCGCAAGCACTTTCGCACAAATTTATCTGGAAACACGAACTTGACACCAGCACTGCATTCGTGAGGAGAAACCAGCTTGGGAATTGCTTGTTTCCTTGGCCCCACGATCTTCACCGCAAAACTTGACAAAAAGTCGTGCGCTGACTCGTAACTGTATGATGACTTGAGGACCCTCGACACATTGCTCAGAGTTGCAGCAGGTAATAACGTCCCCTGCACAAGTTTTTTGGCTTCGGCCTTCGACACCGCCATTCGTTGTTTTTTCATAGCTCGTTTCTGACCTTTTCTCACTGCAGGGCGCCCCCTACTTTTTGAACTCTTAGAAACAAAGAAGGAGGTGTCGTCACTGGAGCTGGAATTCGGAACGTCGTCCGTACTGGGGCGCTTCATTTGAATCTTCGGTTTGGGTAGGGATGGCACCGCGTCCGACATGTGGATTTCTTCAGCGCACACGTTCACTGCATAACTTTTGTCCTCCGTCACTTCCAAAGAGTGAGATTTGTCGTGAGTCACTCTGTACGAGTGACTTTTGTCCGAAATCCCTTCCACAGTGTCTGTAGTATCTGCAGTCACCTCCACGGGGTGACTTTTGGTCTTGGTAAAACCCATAGAGTCACGATCCTCCTTTGTATGCTCGCTGCCACTCGCAGCAGGTACCAATGTGGGGGGACAATCGCCATCGCTGGCACTCATTAGACTGTCGACATCCAGGCACGAAGACGAAATCTGCGACAGCGGATCCACGGCGGAGAAGCAACTTGACACAGTAGAAGTTCGCGTAATAACTGGTGCCTCTCCGTCTTTCACCACATCCTCGAAAAGTTTCAGTGCTTCTAGCATTTTCAGGTAAACCGGAGTCCCGTTGCGACTCATTAAATCAGCAACACGACAGCAGACATCATGCGCAGTCCGAAACTTGTTAGTCCCGTTAAGAACTTTGTGACGATCTGCACGCAGTGAAGAGTCCGTCACACGAAACGAACTGCACACGAGATTGTCGCTGGTCTTGTCATCTTCAATAGGGATGTTGAGCGGGCACGTTAGAGACCAGCGTGGATGGATATGGTTCAATGGAATGGGGCTCTTGTCGGAAATTAAGCGCCAGTATATAACATGACGGCAAGGCAGCAGCTCCGTCCTCATGAACGTACAAGTACATCGGTACACCTAGCAAAATAGCATTAGAACAGACCATTTAGCTCACATAGCATTCCACGCGAACCGCAAGCGCTGAGGGCGTACCTTTGTGTCGAGATGGTAGGTGCAGGTAGGGTCTACCGACGACGTCAACTCCCGTACATGATTGCTTATCTCGCGAACCGTGTAGAACGTTTTGCGGTCATTCGCCACACGATACTGTTTCTCGACCAGTTTGTACGCGTGCTGGCTGACTTCCTTCGCCAACTTTTCGAGCTCGCTATCAGCACCTCGGTAGCGCATGTGGCCGACATCGGTAATCTTTTTCGCGTATTCGACTTCAGCAATAGTCTGCAAAAAGATCAGAGTATCCACGCACTCATCTAGCATCATTGTGGGCTTCAATACATCCTTCAGGTGACCCCACGCTGCTTCCAGTCTAAGAAATAAATGACAACAAATAGATTAGGATAGAGAAAACCAACGACCCAACTTCATTCAATAACATACCGATTATTTGTTGTATTCCCCAAGTGTGGCACGTCCGAACGACCAAATCGACTCCACATTCTTCTGCACTGGTGCCAATTCGCACGGAAATACTTTAAAAATGGGTGTACTGGCTCAGGAACGTTCTCAACGGACGAAATCTGCTTGCCCTCGACGACATAGTACAAATATTTGCGAGCAGTATCATACTCAGCCTCTGTCGAGGCGTTCAGCATCATATGAACAGCATCCTCCACTTTTTCGCGATCGAAAACCCCATACTCGCGTTTGGACATCTCCCCTCGTAGATACTTCACCACATGAAACACGCATAGGAGAATTCTAGCTCCTGGAAACTGGGACTGTAGCAAGGAGATCTCACCGAAATCTTTATCAACAATGATGACGCGAACCTTTTCCCATGTAGGATTTACAGACTTGAACGAAGTTACTGCATCCGTCAGGCACTCCGAGCTCTCATTCTCCATTAGCGCGTGCTGAACGTACTGCCCCTTTAGTACAAAAGGCACACACCATACAAATGAGCACAACATACCACAAAGACACAACATACCACAAAGACACAAACAGACACAATGAGTCACAAATAGACACACCACGGACATAGCGTACAGACTTACATGGCCGAAGACGTCGTGGATCATAAAGCTGAACAGCTTATACCGTGCGTCGTTGGTGTTGTGGGTGGCGTCAATCATCATTACTTCCGGGAAGGCTTCGAAGAAGCGACGCATTTGCTGTGTCTGGAAAGTGATCGTTTGGGCCAACTTATCATCGTCAACGTAAATGGATGCAGCGTTGCCTGTCTGTGAGCAAAAATCCCTCAAGCAACACTCCAGTCTGGATTCAACCGTAGTTGCTCCTCGACGCGTATCTCTTAGCTTCGCAACGAGGTTGTGAACATCCCGCAAGGTAACTTGCTTCCCTAGGTCAGTCTAGCATTAGTGTCATCGCAACAAACAAACAAGCGATCCACCATAAACGCACCCGTTCTTTGCCTCAAATATTTCATGATCAGCTTGTTCTTCGCCCCAGCGGCTTGCAACTCGTCCACAAAATCAATAACTTCAGGATCTTCGATTCTGCGATTCGAAGGATGATTCGCGTACACGCGCTGGCCAAGCGCGTGGTTGTGCGAGGTGATCTGCTGCGTCACCTTCACTTGAAATCCCATCTCGCCCGCCCAAACCACAGTCACAGACAACTGCGCCTCGCACTTGGTCGACTTACTGAAGTACGAATCGCGCTTGCCAGCTGAACGACTTGCACGTGACCATCCGTGCGTGCATATCAGCCGGCAGTAGTACTTCTCGAATGCCGCTGGAATCTCAGTGGTAGGCGTGGTCTTACCACGTTCCGCCAGGGCCTTGTTCCTCGCTTCGACAGACGTCGAAGTCCTCTTTTTGAAGACTTGGTGCGTCTCGTCTTGATACACCTCCAGGTGCTTAAAAAAGTCTGCCCAAGTAGCAAAGTATCGCTTTTCCATTCCCGGCGCGACTACTTGGCCGTCACTGGAGACAGGGACGTGGACTTCCGGTGCGTGTACTTCCGGGGATGCGTCGCCGGGCTCAGGCTCGGAGTCGGTCGACCCCATCTCCAAGTGGTTGCGTCTGGCGGCGGCGGCGGCGATGCGGGGTGGCGTCTGGCCGCGGCGGCGGCGAGAGGTTGCTTCTGGCGGCGGCGGCGGCGGCGGCGGTGCGGGGCGGCGAGAGGTTGCTTCTGGCGGCGGCGGCGGCGGCGGCGGTGCGGGGCGGCGTCTGGCGACGTGTATTGCGTCCGGCGGCAGCGATCTTGAAATGAAAGGCTGGGAGAGGAGCGGGACGGATGAAAGGGGGGAGGAGGGGTGTTTCTCTAAATTTGCACGCGGTCAGATTTAGGAAATTTACCTGACGCGCCGGTAAAATATTTTTTAATTTACCGACGCCCATAGTGTGACTTTATCCACTTCCAATCCACAAATCCAGTCATGGTGACCGGCGGATAGCCGGTATCCGATATCCATAACGGTAACTCCGGAAGAGTGCGCGTGATCGACGTCGACGGGCCGTCGATGACGGCGCAGTGCCTTTTGGTCTACATGTATTTACTTTTTGTACCTAATAGGCATTAAGGCTTACGAGTCGTTATGTGATTCCCGTGAATCTTTGGCGAACCGATCTCAAGATACATGCAATGTACGTATGTATGCATTGCAGGACGCTCACGATGCTTGACTTGAGAGGCCATCTCCATCTCCAGCTACGTAGCGAACACGCTCTTACAGTATTAGTCACTGAATTTGTATGCCAACAGCAATACCTCGAAGTAGTACGTACGTATAGGTACGTGTATCTAAGTCCTGCTCGAGCTGCGAAGGGACTCAACAGCAAAGCATCCCGGTACCCGCGACCGTAAGCTTACTAAGTACTTCGAAGTATCCCTCAACCGCCTGCTAGCGATGAAAACAGCAGCGAGGTGCAGCTGGTATGAACAGTTCGTCAGCCCACAATGGGGACGAGTCCTGGTGGCTGCAGTGGGCATTATGCAGCGCCAGGTGCTGGGTCTGTCTCGTCCGAAGCCAAGATTTCAGGGTATCGACCATTCCTGGCGAATTTTAGTCAGCATCGCGTCAAGATGATGCAGCCATCGTGAGTGTGTGGCTGACTGGTCTAGCGTACATCGAACTCCGGGTCCCTTTGGCTTCGATGTCATGATGACACCACATTGTGTACAGTGTGTTAGTGCTTGGATACGGCGTAGCTTGCCACCCGACGGCAGAATCAGGACTGCAGTTATCCCAAGAATCAATCCACGAAACCGTGAAAGTGCTTGAAGTCATTTTGGAACGCCTTAAGTACGAACATGATACTGACCAAATATAAGGCCCTCCAAAGGATACTGATCAAAAATAAGGCCATGTCAATGAGCACTCTGTGCCCATATCCAGGATAGAGAAAGCTCAGCTCGCATTACAGAGGAAGCGTCAACAGGTGAGAATCCCATGCTACTGAACATGAAGAGGGGAGGGTGCAACTCGAATCGAGTGTACCATACTCGATAGGTCGATGTATGATATCCCACCCAGAGTGAACCCTTCCTACGTTCGCCAACTTCCGCCCTCCACAAACCCAACTTGATACATAGTTGTGTTGTGTGAACATTTAACGCATGGGCAACTTGATATTAAATAGCGAGCTGAGCTTATCTCCAGTGAGCAGGACAGTATCAAGTTGATACTATCCTGCCAAGCGCTTGAACTGTGGATGCAGCATCCATGGCATGTTTGTTCATTTTCCGTTGAGCGGATAGATGCACACCGGTGGATGCACTGCAATCCACCGGTGCGCACCATCCACTGGATGTGGTACATGTAGTGGCCCCAGCGTTGACTACAGAAGTTGGCTACCACGTCATAAACCACGTCATGAAAGTCGGCTGGGTGCATACCTTAGTAGAACCCACCGCCTAAAACTCTCCAACATGGCTCCTGTGCTTGCAACAGCATTGGGCTCACGCCCGACAGCCTAAAGCAGAGAGAAGCACGTGTTCCATCGAAACTTACGAGAGTCGGCGGTGGTCAGATCGCAGGCCAAAACGCAGCTCGGAGCACAACATAACGTGGGAGGGCTGAGCCTTATCCAGTCGTGGGAATCGGCGGAAGGAAGCGTGTTCACCGAAGCTTCACCTCCACCGAAGCGAGAACCGCAATCGACCACGACGACTGGACCGAGCGCCAGTCGAAACAACACGAGCCAACCCAGCGTCGAATTGTCACCGGGCCCCAATTTTCGCGTCGAGGAACAATACACTGTAGCTCTCTGCAAACCGACGGACGCTTGGCCTGTCCTAGTTGAGCCTCTCATCGTGACAGTAGTGGGATGATAGTCGCACTTCAATTCTCGCTAAAGACGAATGAATGCCTGACCTGCACCACCTTTTCCCCTGCTTGGAGGGTGGAACATGCTCGAACGGCCATCACGTCAAAACATTGCTATCGGGCAAGCAGCACTGGCCACAGGTCAATAATTGCCGCCGTTACGCCGGACTCGTGATCATGCGTACGCGTGAAAGGCTCAAATGCGCACCAGCTTTGTGTCTGGTAAGCTAATGCCTCTAGCGCCCTTTCAAAGTTCACCACGAACGTGATCGGAGCGCATCACATTTGCAGGATGGAGAAGCGGGCTGATCCACAGACACCCGCAGTTAGCTAACAGCCGTGGGGACTTGAAAATGCTCTGCCGGCGCTAGAGATACGAGCTGAGCCTCTCGGTTTGTTTCCAGGAATGCCTCGCTGTCCAGTCGGCGACCGGCCTGAGAGGGTCCCACCCGAGCCATCGAGACTATCCACCGTCGTAGTAGTGTTCAACTCGCGGTCACCACTTTCCATTCTGCTCGCCAAGCCAATTGTTCCCGTTTGCAAAAGGTTTTGCACGCGCGTGCATCGGCGTGGCGAAAATCAAGCGCCCGTAACTGATAAAGTCGAAGGGCGAGCGAGACACGGACCGCACGAAACCGCGAGCAAGCCGACGCCGGCGACTTCATCTAGTTGGGTCCAGTCGGCACACTCTTGCAATCACCTCTAACCACACAGAACACCATGAATGGCTCGATGAGCTCATTGTCAGCAACCATCACGTCGGCCTTGGCGCTCAAGCCGTCCACGGTCTACATCTTGCGCATCGAGGACAGCAAGACGCGAAGAAGTTGGCACATCCGTCGCTGCTTCTCCGAGTTCTGCGAGCTGCGTGAGAAGCTCCTCGCTTTGATCGACGATCAGATGGCCACGTACCTCACCAGTCTGGAGATCGACAACGCCGAATGCAGCTTCAACACCAGGTCCAACATCAGCTCAAGCGCCAGCGCCAGCTCTAGTGCCAGCACCTGCACCAGCATCAATTCATACCGAGGCCGACATCGCCACAATTCGTCCGCCCCCACATCCGATCGCTTCGCCTTCGTGTTCAAGCAGTTCCCGCCCCGAAAGCTCTTCGGCTCCCGCTCCAAGCGCGTGATCGAAGCACGATCCCTAGCGCTCAACCGCTTCTTGCAACAGGCTCTAGACGTTGTCGAAGTCGTTCGCCAGCACCAACTCATCGCCATTTGCTTCAGCATGACGACCCACATCGAGACGTTTCTAGAGTGTGGAAGCCACCGAGCAACGGCCCCGCGTGTTGCTCCGTCAAGAAGCGTCGATTGCAGTAACAGCAAACCTGCACGTCGAGGAGCGGTGTCACCCAGTGCAGCCAGGAGAACGTCCGCTGCTGCATCACTCACCCCACGATTCCACCACTACCCGCTGGTACCAACTCCAGCCTTCGCCATGACGTTGACGGACCACAAATACCAGTCCAGCACCAGCAGATACCGTCTCAGCTCCAGCAGCGAGGAAGATGCAGACAGCGCTGACGACGAGACTCAGCGCTTCAATAACTTCGACTTCACACAGCGATTCTACCGCGAATTCGGTCGCCAAGACGAGTGCTTGGAGATTTCTGCCGACGACTCGGACGACGAGGAGATGCAAATGCTCAAGAAGACTTGGAGCGCCATGCTGGAGAGCGAAACCAGAGAGCGCAAACTTTACCACAGCGGGAGTCACTTCGCCATGCTGGAAAGTGGACACTCACCGAAGGAGACCTGGGCGAGACGCATCGAAATCGCAGGCATCCACAATGCCGTCAAGTCCAACGCAGCGTTAAGCGCCACTTGCCCAGTTCGCACACAGAAATCGTCCGAGCCAGCGTCACACAGAACCGAGCAGCTTCTGAGTCGCCACCGCTCCCACCAGCGAATTCCAGTCCAGCACTTCCCAACCTGCGCTTGATCCGGCATTGCGAACAAATACCCGTGACGAAAGCTAGTCAGTGAATTAGAAAATGAGTTAGTTTCACACACCGCGCACGACGCCACGGTTGGGGACGACTGGAGTCTGGACCATCAAAGGAAGTGGCCACCACCGTTCCCAGCTTGGCTAAACTATTAGGAGAAAGTAATCTAAGAGGCCATAGTACCATTAATTTGTCGACACCTTCGAGTTTACCGTTGATTCCACGTCCCCCTCCTCCAAGATCACCTTGTGAGCGATCTGCACGATACGCTCGAAGGCCACATCGGAGTATCGTCGCCAGCAAACATGGTCGCGCCACTGCCGCGTCGGAAGCTGCGGCGTCGTTAATCCGTGAAACACTTTGGCCACAGCATAGCTCGTCCATTTGATGCCTTCATCGCTCGTCTTGTTCTCCTCGGTATCGCTACCCTCTAGTGGACCACCACCACCAAGACGGAGTTGAACAAGTGAACGTGCATCCCGCTCAATGGCCTTGATCAAAGATTCCGTCAGCGGCCGCAGCATTTTCTGCAACAAATGCTCGTCTTCGTCATCTTCGACGTCATTTCCAGCCACTGCATCCTCGCCGTCATCGTCTTCGAAGTAGCGAACTAGTTTGACCTCGAGAGCATGGGCTTTATCATCCAGATCTTCTTCGTCCTCGTCTTCATCTTCGCCATTTCGCGTTGTAGTCGTCGGAGATGGCGCCGGCAGTGCTGCAGCGTACAGTGCTCCATACAGATGAGCAAGGCGAGCAAGCTGACGCGACTCGAGGTGCTCGTGCTTTGCATACAATAGCTTTGTCCATCGACCCACGACTTCAACCTTCATCTCGTCGGTCAGTTCAGTCCTCCAGCTCAACTGCAGCTGGAATGCGGGCTGTGAGAGCGAAAAGCGCTGGACTTGACCAGTCTGTTGAGCTGCTCGCATTTCTTGTAGTAGCCGGCGCTCATTCGTAGCGGCAGCTACCGCAGCAGCATTGGTTTCGCCCACCTGCTGAGCGTCAGAGGCTGCTAACATGGCTGTAGATTGGTCTACATTGCTGTTGGCACTAGTTGTACGCCCGTACCATTGAGCAACTTCGTGAAGGTGGCAGTCGATGACCCAAGAGCTCAGGTACCCGTCCTTGCGATGTGTCACGTGTGCATTAGGCAATTCCTTGCGCTGTACCGCTCCGAGCAACAGCTTCACCGTCGACTGTGGTCCCAATTTCTTAGCTTGTGTGTCCAGCAGCTGCAGAGTACATCGACTCATGCACAAAGGCTGTAGTGTCACGCGTAAGCCCAACTCGTTGTCCTTCTCACGCTGCGTCTCGAGTGCCAGCAATGTGAGGAACGTCTCAATCGAAGCTGCCTTCAGGTCAAGGTGGCGCTCCAGCCAATCTCGCTCCAGGGACACCAGTGTTAGCTCACTGCCAGCTCTCTGACCTCGCCCTGAACACTTCACAGCTACAACGTGCTTCGTACTTGCTGACATTGAACTTACCTGGCTCTGGAAAACAAGTGCCATCAGTCTTCGAAGCTGGTCGCTATGCAACGCAGTCGAGAAAAGCAACGAGCGGAAGTGCACCGCATCTTCATTCAGCAGGTACAGCAGAGCTCGAGCCGATTTGCCGTCACGACCAGCTCGTCCAATTTGCTGCACGTATCCCTCCACAGACGACGGCATGTGGAAGTGAATGACTGCCCGCACATTTTTCTTGTCAATGCCCATACCGAAGGCGATAGTAGCCACCACAACCCGCACTCTGCCTCGAGCAAAACCTGTTCGGACCTTCTCCTTCGCTTCAGGTGCCATGCCAGCGTGGAAAGCCACCACCTTTCCAGCAGTACGCCATGCATTGGGCAATTGTTCACGTAGCAGAGCTGCTAGCTCCTCAGTCTGTCTTTGCTGGTGAACGTACACGATAACACCCCCACCACCGGCCTTAGAGGATTGTGATGATCCTTTACTCAGCTCGGGGAGTATGTGGACAAGGTGCCGTAGTCGCTCGTCATTTGATCGGACCGATCGAACTTCGAGCGCCAGATTTTTCCTTTGCCACGGCATTTGCAGCACCATATCGCTTTCGGTCTCACAGCCTTGATCCTGAAGCTGCCGACGTGAGCGGAGTTGATGTAGTACATCGTGCACAACACGCCGCGACGCCGTGGCAGTCACACACAACACGCACTGAGCGTGGCGGAAGACCTCTGCCAACCGCAAGTAGCTTGGACGGAAGTGGTGGGACCATTCTGAAATACAATGCGCTTCGTCGACACACACAAGCGCCAAGCGAGCACGGACACGCGGTAACGCGAGCAACGCTTGCATTCCAGCACCCAACGCCTTTTCTGGCGAAAGGAAGATCAATGAAAGTTTGTCCGCAAGCAGATCACGCACAAAAGCTGCATGCTTCGCCTTGGATGAGCCTGAACCGGAGCCAGAGGAACCGGACAGACACACGGAGCGAGCCTTCAATGGGGCGGGGAGGCTCTCGTATTGGTCGTTCATCAGCGAAATAAGTGGCGAGATCACGAGCGTGATTCCAGGCAAGAAGAGAGCTGGGAACTGATAGCACAGTGACTTGCCAGCACCCGTCGGCAGCACAAGAAGTGTGTCCTTACGACGCAGCACCCTGGAGATCGCCCACTGTTGACCGGGACGGAAATCGGCATGCCCAAACACCAGACGCAAGTTGGTGAGCATCGCCTCGCGTTGCTCTTCTTCAGTAGCTTCGATATCCAGAGGAACGCACTCAATGGCTTCCGCTTCCGCTGCGGACTCAGCGACTCCCGAAGAAGAAGAAGAAGCAGTGAAGAGTGTCTGCAGCGCAAGCGGGACGTGGTCATCTTCCCAGAGGAAGAAGTCGCAGCGGCCTTCATCGAATCCCAGTGGACAGGCGAAGAATCGACGGCCGTGGTTTTTGTTTTTTTTCTTGACCTCCAAGTTTTGACAGACCAACGCATGATGACACCTCGGCGGTTCCAATGGTTCAGTCTCCTGCTTAGGAGCCATTGGCTTCGACACTTCTTGATCCGAAAGACCGCGCGCTTTCTCAGCTTTAGCCAGCGCTTCCAAGCATTCTTCGATGAAATCCACGCCGTCATCCGCCAGCATCGACTTGTCCTTTTTACCTTGTTGAGTACCGTTCGCATTGACAACTGGCGCGAGACTCGACGACTTATCGCCGGTAGCTTCATCCAGCGGGTTCTCATGGCGTGCGCGCAGATACGCCGGCCGCTTCTTCGCGCGTCCTGAGCTGCCTTTGAATCTCTTCCGCATATTCAGCTTGACAAAGTTGTCACTAACTGCGCTTTGTGCGTCCTCCGCCTTCCAGCGCTCAAATTCCGCAGCCTTCCGAGCGTCACCCACAGCCCCAGAGCCCCCGTCGTTACTGCCAGATGGAGCATCAAAGTCATCGAGAGTGAACGCACTGTTCCCAGCCGTTGCGAAGCCCCACGCTTCCTCTTCTCTCTCATCGTCACTTGGAGCAGCTTTGCGTTTGCCCGACGCCTTCGTATCAGCCACCGCCACTTCCCTGTCTTTATCGAACATTGACAGCCCTAAAGACGACGTATCTCCAGTGGTTAAAATGCTGTTTAGCGCCTCCTCGTCGCCTCCTTTCTTGTCACTTTGCTGCTCCCCGAAAACCTCCTGGAAGACGCGATCGAAGCCCGTCTCTTGGCGTTCTCTCTCCTGTTGCTTGGCCTGTTCCGCTGCCTCGTCCTGCTGCTTCTTGGCTGCTCCACTGCGCCACAATTGCTGGCGTTCCTGCACTGACATGGAGAGGCCTATGGGACCTCCTTTTTGTTCATTTCTCGGCTTCTGCTGCGTATTTTTCGCCGCTTTTTCGGGCTCTGAGGACTTTGTGACCTTCTTTATTGTATCAGACTTGACTTTCTTCTTTTTCTTCTTGTCTAAGGCCCGTAACAGCCACGCAGCGTCGTCTGCACCTGAGCTAGAGGCTTTTTGAGCTTTGACACTGCCGTTTGAGGCCTTCCCGGCGGTTCTTCGGGGCGCAAAAAGAGGAGCAGATGCGCCTGAAGACGCTGAAGATGGTGGTGCTTGAGACGTCAATGACCGACCAGCAGGAGCGGAGGACGAAGCGCTTGAAGCGCCGCCCGGAGCTGCCTGCGGCTGTCGACGCGGCCACATTTTTTGTCCGAAAATGAAGTGGCGCCAACGCCTGCGATTGGTCAAATCAAAAAACATAACAGGTTAGTATATCCGTTAATTATGGGACATACATAACGCATACACAATTTAAATTGACCGGAAGTTGGCATCATGTCGATGGCGACGGGAGCGAAGGCGTTGAGTGCCATCGAGTTCTTGCGACTGTGCGGCCGCCTCAAAGTGAGTTGAACGCGTCTATGTATAGTTAGCAGTCTATTGAGTCTGCAGCGTGAAGGAATTGCACTGGAACGCTCTGTGGCGGCAGTGAGACATCGATCCGTGACTTTTGTGTCATACTTACTAAGTATTGCGCCGTTTGTCTCGCCTGCAGACGCTCAAGCGCACTGGATGGGTGAACAACAAGGTGGCGCTGCCCGAGTCCGTGGCCGACCACATGTACCGCATGGGCATGTGCTGCATGCTGCTGGATGACGCCAACGAGACCGTGAACCGCTCCAAGTACGTGCTGGCCAATCGTTGGCACGAACGACGTCACAGTGCTAACGGTTGTGTGACGTGTGCTGCATCTCGCAGGTGCATGAAGATGGCCATTGTGCACGACCTGGCGGAGTCGCTTGTGGGCGACATCACACCCCACGACGGTTAGTCGCTGAGCTTTGGGGAGTGGGGGTATGGGGGTTGACGAGTGGTGTCATGTGTGCTGGTACTGAGCAGGCGTTGCTGAGGAGGACAAGCACCGCATGGAGAAGGTTCGTGGTGGTGGTTTGCAGGGAGATTTTTGAGCGTGGAGACGGCTTGATTGACGGGAGTTTGGTGTTGCAGGAGGCGCTGGACGAAATCTGCAACACTCTGGGAGACACGCCGTCCGCCGCGGAGATCCGTGCGCTCTGGAATGAGTACGAGGCTGGATCCACCGAGGAGGCCAAGATCGTCAAGGTTTGTTTGTTACCTGGTTGCGTTGGTCCGTTGGTGTTGGTTCTTGCTAACGCCTTTGATCGCGCTCCTGCTATGCAGGACTTTGACAAGTTCGAGATGATTCTCCAAGCCGATGACTACGAGCGAGGTGCGCACCTGCTACGAAGCCATGTTGACTTTTTCGCTGTAACTCAACAATGTTTCTTTGTGTGTTGTGTGGCTGGTGCTTGCAGCCCAGAACGTCCCGCTGGATGACTTCTTCCAGAGCACCAAGGGCAAGTTCCGCACGCCGCTGGTTCAGTCGTGGGTGGCCGAGCTGACCATGCAGCGCGACGCGCGCCTCGGCAAGGAGACGAAGTGATTCGAATAGAAGTGTGGCATGAGTATGCGGGCGCGTGCAGCAAGTGTTGCACGTGCGGAGTGATGGTCAGCTTCAACATGTAAAAAACACGCGTACCGGTAATTACAAGATCTTAGTTCGTACTTAATCGAACGTCTAAACGTACTTAATCGAACATCTAAAAACGGCGGGGTAGGGCTGCGAGCCAAACAAGACGTGGCCGTGCGTGCTTGACCGTCAATTCCGATTCCTCCCCGTAGCTCCTCCGCCGTCATGTCCCTCGCTGCTGTGCCCACCGCCTCGCTGCTCTCGGAGCTGCAGAAGCGCATCGAGTGCGCCACCAAGAAGGAGCGCCGCACCATCTTCATCGGTAGGTATTGAACAATGCAGTCTAAACAGTAGCAAGCCTAGTGGATCCGGCGGATCTTGAGCACTAACTGATGCACCACTTTTCGTGCTGTTACAGGCCCCCCTGGATGCGGCAAGGGCACACAGTCGCCCCTGGTGAAGGACGAGTACTGTCTGTGCCACCTGGCCACCGGTGACATCCTGCGCGCCGCTGTGGCCGCCGGCACCGACATGGGCAAGAAGGCCAAGGCCGCCATGGAGTCGGGCGCTCTCGTGACCGACGAGATCGTGGTCGGCATCATCAAGGACGCCATCAAGAGCCCCGAGTGCCGCCGCGGCTTCATCCTCGATGGCTTCCCGCGCACGGTCGTGCAGGCCAAGAAGGTGCGGACTAGTGAGACGACAACAGGGCGAGAACCATTGGACTGACGAGCTCTTTGCTCTTTGATGTGCGCAGCTGGACGAGATGCTCGCTGAGGAGAACACGACGGTGGACGCCGTCATCAACTTCAACGTGCCGGACGAGGTGCTGGTGGAGCGCATCGCGGGCCGCCGCGTGCACCCGGCCAGCGGCCGCAGCTACCACGTCAAGTTCGCCCCGCCTAAGGTGGCCGGCAAGGACGATATCACGGGCGAGCCCCTGATCCAGCGCAAGGACGACAACGAGGCCACGCTCGGCTCGCGTCTCCAGGCCTTCCACAAGCAGACCCAGCCGGTGATCGACTTCTACCGCAAGCAGGGCAAGCTGGCGGACGTCGACGCCCACACGGACATGTCCAAGGTCACGGCGCAGATCCACAAGAGCCTCGGCCAGGACTAGATCGGTACCGTCTTACGTTGTCACTCCGGATGGCGGACAGTAGAGCAAGCTTCAGCTCCTCGCAAGATATGCTGCGGTATAGCTATTGCTTGCTAGGCTCGGATCCTGCAGGCAAGTGATTGTCTTCAAGTGATCGAGCACCCTCACCATGAGATGCAGAATAGCAAATTGTGTCTGTGTCTTGATCCATCAATGCTGTTAGTCGAAGATCGGTATCAGAACCCCACTTCTGATACCGACGTCTTTTGGGGTTGCTTCCGTGACCAATCAAAAGTGAAGAACGAAACCAGTGACGCACCCCTCACTTCAGTGACATCCACATGCGTGTCAGCCTCAGATCTTGCTCTGCGTCATCGCTAGTGTATCATTCGACGAGTATGGCCAACAACGCCCTGCTGAACCTGTACCTGCTGGCCTTTAACGGCGCCTCGTGCGCTGGATGGGCCTACGTGCTGTACCTGACCGTGACCACGGTGCTCCAGGCGCATGAGGCCGGCCAGGACCTGAGCCAGGTGGCCCAGAGCACGTGGGACGTGGTGTCGCTGCCCCTCAAGGTGGTGCAGACCATGGCCGTGATGGAGATCGTGCACGCCGCCGTGGGCTTCGTGCGCTCGCCGCTGGGCTCCACGCTCATGCAGGTGAGCTCTCGCCTGTGGCTGGTGTGGGCCATCAACGTGCTGTGCCCCGTGTCGCGCTACCAGTTCGGCTTCCCGCTCATGGTGGCCAGCTGGGGGCTCGTGGAGGTGCCGCGCTACTCGTTCTACGCGCTCAACCTGTACAACGCGGTGCCGGGCTTCCTCTTCTTCTTGCGCTACCACCTCTTCATGGTGCTCTACCCGTCGGGCGTGCTCGGTACGTTCGTCTGTCCATCGTAGCCGTGGTTGTGGTGTTTTTTTTTGTCGTTGCGAAGGCTCACGTTATGCTGTGCAATGCTGTGGTCTCTTTCTACAGGCGAAGTGCTGTGTATGGTGAGCAGCCTGAGCTTCCTGTCCACGGGCGCGTACGCCATCCAGCTGCCCAACACGCACAACGTCTCCATCTCGCTCTACGTAGTGGTCGTCCTCGTGCTGCTCGTGTACATCCCCGGCCTCCCCGTCATGTACGGCCACATGCTCACGCAGCGCAACCGCGCGTACTCCAAGACCAAGGCCAAGACGGCGTAGATATGGCAGTGTGAATTGCCCAGAGGCAGTTCCTCCTCAAGGTTTCTAGAATCTGGTAAAGGTGTTGGGTCCAACCAGATCAACAAGAAAAAAATCGCGCTCGTGTGCGCGTGCGTTATGTCTATATTGATGTATAGTTTCTTGCTGCTCCCTCTGCTGCGTTGCGCTTTGGTTGCCTAGTGCTTGGAGCTAACTGTACGCTAGCTTCTTCCCTTAAATCACACCACCGACGAAGTAAAGTTTTACAGATAGGTAGGTACTCACTCCGCCATCCTTAGAAAAAGCTGGCGCCCGTCAGCTCCTCGTCGTCTCCAGTCTCCTGCAATACCTTGCGCGAGACAAACATCAGCAATGCACCGATTGCACCGACGACACCGACGATGACAAACACCAGCGTTTCGTCCAAAGACCTGCTGGAAGTCGTCGACGCCGCCGATTTCGTGCTCTTCTCGAAAGACGCGGCATTGTTGACAGAGCCTGATACCTCGTACGACTGGCCCTTGACGGGTTGCCCACTCGCACTAGCACTGGAAGAGGACCCGGTCACCGGCTTAGTATAAACAATGGCAGACCCAGGCTGGGGAGTTTGAGGGTGCATCGTCGGCTCTGACCAGGACAGCGGCTTGATGTCAATAGTCCCAGGATGAGTGGGTTGAGGGTACGTCGTCTGCTTTGGGGCTGGAGTCGGCGTTGGGGTTGGTGTCGGAGTTGGCACAAAAGTGTTCGACTTGCTGATACCCGACTTGCCCGTAGTCTTGTCGTGGGTCTTGCTGTTCGAGCTGCTGTCAACACTGTCGTCGCTTGATTCGAAGTTGAATGACCCATCGCTGTCATCATCGTCGTCCTGCTTGGCACTAGTCGTGCTCTTGCCTTCGGTGTTGCTAGTCCCAACTTCGTTGTCCGTCGAGCCGGACGCACTCGACGCCGACTTGGGCCCGGAAGGTGCCGAGGTCGCCGTCGACTGAACCAAACTGGTAAAGGAGACGGATTTTTTGCTGGCGTCGCTGTGGCTGCCTGCACCCCACGTCTTCTTGGTGAAGGTGGTGGTGCTCTGCGTCGTGTCCGTCGTGACGACTCCTGCCTCCAGGTCGCCGACCTGAACCTCGCTGACTGAAGCAGACCCTGAACCTGTAGTGCTCCCTGTTGGATGCTGCGTCTCGACGCTACGCAGCGCGCGGGCGGCGTCGACCGACAGCAGCAAAGTGAGTGCCAGCATCAGCGTCGCCAGCAGGGAACGCCGTCGCCATCGAGGCGCCAAGTACACGCACATCCGCGATTGTCCACGGGCGAATGTTCGTGACTGCCAAGACCAACCGAAGAGGTTCCGACCGGAGAGGAGAAGGCAGCAAAGCGACTCGGGAGCTCTTGATGCTCACGAGGTTGTGCTGGCAGACCTTTTCGGACTCTTCCCGACTTTCCTGTCTCTCGCCTACCGAAGGGCGTGCGTAGAACGGAGAGAATTACGACGGTGAGTCTCCGTCCAAAGTTGCCAACTGGTCCATTGTTCGTGAATGCCTTGGTGGACTACGGCGACGCTCGCCATGCTAGACCGGCCATGTGGCCAAGCACGACTTGCGTCTGAACCAGAAAGAGCCGCCAGCCGGTATATAGGAAACGTCCGTAGTCCTATACCCCTCTAAAACCGATTGAATAGTTATATCTGAGTGTGGAGGTAAACGGACGGTTTAGACTTTTTACAAGAACCTGCTATATACTATATACCCGACATAGCCGATTTGATTAAACGAGCGGGATTAAGTTTGCCTTTTGCCCATGCCGTTATTCGGTGCAACTTTGATTTCGACTCGGGCGCGGCTTGCAAGTTGCAGTCCACTGCTGCCGTTCGATGTAATGAACAAGCCCTGCCTTGCTCGAGGTACAGTGTGTTAGAGTTGAATCACCGGTGAATCGCACTGCGGCGAGAATCTCTCAGTTAATACTACATGCACCGGCAAGAGGGGAAATCCGAACAGGTAGGACTTCAACGCGACGCAAATGCGCCGCAAAAGCTGCGCTCATTGCGGTGTGGCAAATTGTCTTGCCATTATTGGCAATATTCACGGGTACGGAAGGCGCTGTAGACACGGACTCGCCTCAACTTGCCACTCTCAATCAATGCAGTGGAGCAAGGGTGCGCGCTGTGGCTAAGCGCAAATGATGGAAGGAGTTGCTGGCTACATAGATCTCTTCATAAACTGTAGCAGTCGTGACTCGATGAAGCGAGCTGAGCTTGCAGCAGAAATTTTGCAGGATGAATTCGCAGTAGGTTACTTTATACCAGCTTGCTTCAAAAGCTCGCGAAAACTTTACATGTATAGGGTGTCCAAGGCTGCACTCCAAGCGTATGGCTTCAATACAGCTATAAGCCTTATCCACATGCGCCTGGCAGGTGGATCATGTGCCCATGTGGACGCCTTCGGGGTCTGTCAATACCGCTTGCTCTCAAATGTTATGTATAACGCTGCGAGCATCTTCGGCATCTGAGGTTTCAGGTACCCGTCCATCCCGTTTCTGAAGTTTTGACAGAGGAATTACCATAATCCAGTAGAAAAGTACTGGATCGTCCCCCAGGCCGACCGAAAAACAAACTACTGTCACAGTAATTGCTAAGTTCGCAATGCGCATTTATTAAAGCTTATCTACCGGTACCTAGTAGGTAGTATTAATACCTACTCTCTGCGATACTGGATCCTTGCGCTGCGGCGTGTTGCTCGTCGAGGGCGTGTCCGACGCCTCCCTCTCGTTGATTGGTAGACCCGTATGAAGTCGATAGATTCGCGTTCGAACTGCAGTGTTTGGCGCATCGGGACGTGGTTCGTAAGCTCCCGGTACCCAACCCATTGGATGAGATAATACTGTATATGGTTGTAAGCTCCCGGTACCCAACCCATTGGATGAGATAATACTGTATACTCTTACGTTGATCCGCCTTTTTGCGTATATTCGCTCTACCTCGTACAACTGCCCATCCACGCCCCTCTAGGCCCTTCGATTGCGTGCGAAGAGGCCACCCCTCGTTCTTCTCGCAGTCCGCCCCCGACTGATAATTCTTCCTCTGCCTGCTCATCGGTGTCTTCGTCGTTAACATCAGGAGCGGAAATCTCACCGTCCAGGCGGCGCTGCATGCTCCTGGCGTGGCGCTGTCGTGGGTTAAGAGTCTTAACCCACGACAGCGCCACGCCAAGAGTTTAACTTAAGACGCGGCATTGAGCACAAAGCAAAATGAGGCTTTCTGCAGCGCTGACAGTGTAGTTTGCAGTCTATTTCTATGCTAAGTGTTGCCTTTAAATAATATACCTGAAAAATCTGAAAATAATAATAAATCTGAAGTCAGGCTGTGATTTGGCTAAATTTAAAGTAGTTGATCTGCAGAATTTCAGACTACAAATAAACGTAGCATATTGCACCATAGCGGCTGAAATCATACAAGAAGGGTGTACCATCTACAGAGTTCCTACTCCTACTAGAATTTAAGAGTTTTTCACGTACTTGCGTGCTCGTCGTGTACAACACGAGAAAACTGTCCCGTAAATAAATTGGTACCTCGAAGCTGGTCCATAAATAGTTGAAAGGTTCGTAACCTTTCAACAGGTGGCGTGCCGTGCGTACTTACGATATTTTTACTGTATGAAGAAAATGGCCGTCGGCCTGGGGGACGATCCAGTACTTTTCTACTGGATTATGGTAATTCCTCAGTTTTGACAGCTCGAAGACCAAGCAGAAAAGTGAAGGTACAGTACAGTATTTCTCACAGCAAGAAAACTCTAGATTCGACAGGGTCTCTGTTGGAGGACTTATACTACATGTACCAGCATCCTCTCCAGCGGCCAAGCATCCTCGCGCACCACCGAAAGCGACTTGGCCAACAGCTCACGTAGCAGCAGCAAGGAACGACCTGCTTCGTACGCCCTTATTGACTGTTGTGAGCTCAGCTGCTGAACATGTGTCCGAGTCGGATGCATGGCCCGAGTTACAGCAAAACCTGCTTTCGGTGGCATCACCACCGTGGCGGCCTGTTAGCAAAGTTGAAGCAGTTGAAGAGACCCCCTCACCTGATCGGCGTGCCTCGATTGGTCCGTCCTCCGACTGATGTGCACCACACCAGGTCGGACGTGGTGTCCGCTGCAGGAGGTCACTTCACCATCAGCCGCCAGAGCCCCAGGATGCTCGTCCGCTCCGTCTTCAAGCGCTCGCTCGGCGCCCGCCTCCGCGCCGCCCCCGCCTTCGCGCAGCAGACGCGCCTGTACCATGAGAACGTGATCGACCACTACGAGAACCCGCGCAACGTGGGAGCCATGGACAAGAACGCCAACGACGTGGGCACGGGCCTCGTGGGCGCTCCCGCCTGTGGCGACGTGATGAAACTGCAGATCCAGGTGGACGAGCACGGCACCATCGTGGACTCCAAGTTCAAGACGTTCGGCTGTGGCTCGGCCATCGCGTCTTCGTCCGTGGCCACCGAGTGGCTCAAGGGCAAGAGCGTGGACGAGTGCCTCAAGATCAAGAACACGGACATCGCGGCGCACCTGAAGTTGCCGCCCGTCAAGCTGCACTGCAGCATGCTGGCGGAGGACGCCATCAAGGCTGCCATCTCGGACTACAAGCGCAAGCAGGCGGCCTCGAGCTAAGACGGCCCATAACATAGCAACAGTCTTGTCGTAAACATCGGCACTGCACGCGGGCGAGCTTGGCCCTCGTGAAGGGAAGACAGGTCGAAGAAGACAATTAATCTGTGTCCGCCGAGCTGTTGAATTAATACAGTTGCTAACTTATTGCCTCTGTGACGTCGTTACGTCTCTTTATCTTCTATTCCGGTGGTGCACATGTAGTTGGCGTAGATACGCTGAAAGATACGCTGTAGACGAAAGATTACGCGTCTCAACAGTGCACTGACAAGTTGAAGATGAGTTGTTGTATTTTGTTGTATGGTTTGGACGCAGCTTATTCATCGTGACATGCATCTAGTTGTAGTAGTTTATTTGAGGTCCGTGAGTCCGTGCGCTTCAAAGACGACTTTCAGCTCGGAAATGACCCGCACGAGCTCGGCGTGCGCCTTGCGCAGCGGCTCGATAGCGTCGCCGTCGCCGCCTTGCAGCTCTCCCAGGATGTGGCTGCGCGTGGGGATCGAGCCGAGAGCAGTGTTGACGCCCTTGCGGACAAGCCACGGGTGACGCTTGCCCAGAGTCTCCTCGTAGGCCTTGCTGGCGCCGTTGTAGCAGTTCTCCTCGGTCGACTCGAGCAGCGTGAGGCGCACACACGCCTCGACGAACTGGACGAACCACAGCAGGCGCAATAGGCAGCGCGAGCACGACGGCTTCTTCTTTCCGCCCACATCCGCCACGCCTAGATCCACCTCGTGCTCGATCACCGCCTTCACGCTCTGCTCCTTCCACGTGTTAGACGACGATGGCACCGGCCACGCCTCCAAGTTGTGATCGATCGATGCAAAGTAGGCTCCAACGGTGCTGCCGGCAAACGAAGTAGCACGACCGAAAACGCCCAGGAAGCCGCAGATGACGTTGCACGTGGCCATGAAGAGGTCGAGGCGCAACTGGCCATCTGGAGCACGTGTCGCGACGCCATCTTCCAGAGATGTGACCAACTTGTCCAGCGTAAAGCCCTCGTCATGGCTCTGTTCGAGCACCGAAACCTCAAGATCATCTTCTTGGGACGTGTGAGGGGAGGGAGGAGCTGAGTTCTCCACCTCGCGTCTCTTGCTGGCAACGCTAGTGTCCGACAGAGACGACTTCGTGCGGTTCCTCTGCTCTCCAGTGGTGGAACTCACACGACGACGTCGGCGGCGACGCTGCTTTGGCTTGTTACTGCCCTTCGGCCGCGACAGCTCATCGAACACTACCAACCCCAGCAGGTACGTGCCCAGCGTCCGCATCGACAGCAAGTTGTCCAACGCACGCTCCACAAACGAGTACGGCGGTGAGATGAGGACAGCAGCTGTGGTCGAAGTCGCGACACTTCCTTCGACGCCGCTTCTCCGAGTGTAGTAAACTACACGCAGCGCCACGAGCACCGCCACAGCCAGCAGCGACATCCAATGGCGCGTCCGCAGATGCGACAGGTGGACGACTCGCTGGACCTGAGTAGATCCCCGCGTCTTGGAGCTCCCTGCATTGTCCTTAGCAGTCCCAACCACCGCCTTTTGAGCGGGAGGGGCCAGCCCAGCCTTCTCCTTGGCGTGGATGAGCGACGCCAGCGTCTTCGCCGGCACGGAGTGACGACGCGACAACCCGTTGGTCGCGTCTCCGCTCTTGTGCGTCGGGAGCGTGGAGTCGCTGTGCATGGCCGTGAGCGGCGGCGACGCGTCTGGGAACGCGTCCTCGCCGTCCGCGTGCATGACGCTCCTGGCGCACGGGTCGCAGAGCCTCGAGCCCTTCTTGCGCTCGAGGCGGCGGTGCAGCTTCATGCGGTTCTTGCTGCAGTCGTCGCAGATCTTGTGCGCGCAGAGCTTGCACGTGTGTTTGGCGCGGAAGACGGTGAACGACCGCTCGCAGATGCTGCAGCCCTTGGCCTTAGCCGTCGGCTGCGTCGGGTCCAGCACCACGTCGTCCTCCTCCTCGTCCGCCTCGTCCTGGTTCAGCTCCAGCGGGGGCGGCGCCGCCTTCGCCTTGTCCTTCTCCTTGCTCGCGGGGCTCTTGCGCACGCGCACGCTCTTGAGCTCGTCCACCACCTTCCGGCGCAGGTTGCGGCCGCTGCGGCCGCCGCTGCTGGCCGCGCCCGCCGGCGACGCCGTGGGCACGGGAATGGCCGACGTCGAGGACGGAGACGTGACCACCGTCGGCGGGGACGCCACCGTCGTCGCGCCTGCCTCGCCCATCGTACGGGCTGCCGATCTGTGACCCCAAGTGCGCTATTGACACTGAGCGAAGCTGAGCGCTGATGGAAATGCGCGTTTGCATACGTTCGCTGCATCGCTGTGCGCCGGCTCTCTGTCATACGGCTGCACAGTATCAGTTGCGGGACCAGTTTCGTGGACTGGATTTTTTTGCGTGTTCACAATTTTGGGTACTATACAGAAGGTAAGTGAAAAGGAGGAGACGAACCTGATTTGCGTTTTATGAACCGGACTATTTTAACGGACGGACTATTTCCAAGCACCCTTTGGAAAGGAGTGATGGTCTCCAAGTTGAACTTGCCACGCACCACACGGCGTCACGAATCGGCAAGCAAGACTATGTGTGTGTCTCCAGCTTGTCATCGAGTGCAGATACACTGAAAATAAAGCGTCAAGTCCACATACGAACACGCTGCAGCAGCGATGCTAAGTTCGATCAAAAATTAGCGCGCTACGCCTCGACAAGAAAGCTAAACTGAGCAGGCGAGTGGTAAGACGTCGAGTGACCTCAATGCAAAATGGTTTGCCGAGCCCTAAAAATACGATTCCACCCTCAAGTGATGATGATGTACTCTTGTGGAAACCACAGTCAAGAAACGACCAGCCTGCCACTGCTCGTCGAGCTGGCGATCAATAGAATACGCCCGTGAGTCGCAACCTCCAAAGCCAAGATGATGGACATGGCGTCCGATAACGCAGTAGTGCCGGAAGACACAATCCAACGCAATCTTGAGTCTGGAAGACGGTCGCGCACTCCTCGCAGCGGGAATGACCACACATGGGCCGACCCAGTCGGTCCTCCGCGTGAAGATCGAATCGAGCGGGTTGAAGACACCCCACCAACCCACGCAGTGGGTTCGCCCGAGCGAATTCAACCCGCTCCGAAGCAAGGCTCCGTGCGTGCAATGATCAAGCGAATGACCAGGCTATTCCACCCGGATGATGATGACATGGATCCGGCGCTGCGCAAGGCGCACTACCGTCGAGGTTCGATCTTGATCAAGCATTTAGAGGAGAAGAAGGCGTCGGGCAAAGCAACGGAGACGGACATGAAGTTCTTCGAGGTGGTCAAGAAGCGGTTCGATGCGAACTTCATGGAGTCGCGGACAATCATCTCGCTCTCAGTGTTCCAAACGGGGTCCAATCCCATGGACGACCCCTTCGCAGTGATCCACATGCCCGTGGTGATCCAGCAGGGGTTCCGTCGCAAACTCTTCTCCATCTTCACGATTCAACTGCTCGCGGTGGTCATCTTGCTCCTGTTTTTCTCCCACGTGTCAGCTATCCACAGTGCATTCAAAAAGGCCTTCTTCAATTGGCACTACGTCTTCATCATGTTTGTCATCATGGTGTTGGCTCTGCTGTGGCTGTACCTGGTCAAGTACCGCTTCCCGCTCAATTTCATGGTTCTTGCTGTTTATACCGTCACGCAGAGCCTCTTCTTCGCCGCATTCGACTGTTTGTTCGACACCAAAGCCAGCATCTTCATCTTCACCTTCCTCTTTGGCATTATGGGGGTCACTACCTTTCTCTCCACGATGATCATCAAGCGGTCGTTCGATCCAAACATCCAACCCACGCTGATCAGCTACCCGGTCGTGCTCCTCATCTCCTTCTTCCTCGGCTTCGTGACGTCGCTGTTCATCTACTTCTTCTACATGGTGGACGTGGTCTCACCGTTCCAGTACAGTGCGTCGCTCGCGGTCATGCTCCTCCTCATTATGTGGTTCGCCTACGACGCTTCTTGCATGAACGAGCGGCTTTCTCCGGACGAATACATGCAAGGGATGGTCTTCTTCTACACCGACATGGTGCTGTTCTTGCTATTCCTGAGTATCATTTTCGTGGCCTGTTTCGCTTGCGAAGGCGATTGCGCATGCTACGGCACTGCTGACATTGTTCCAATCGGTCGAGGTGGTGGCGACGATGATGAAGGAATGGACGATGACGACGGTGGCGAGGTCGGTGAAGGAATGGTGGAAGAGTCTCAATAGAAAGGTGCGAAGTATCAGCAAGAGAGCGAACCAAGCAATCGGCAGTCCGATCCTTACTACACAGTACACGTAGATCCATCGCGAGGAGTGCAACTGGGATGTAAGTGAAGCAGTTTGTCAACCCGCAAGCTTCCAGCCAAGAGGGTGGACGAACGAGTACGCAGCGGACGTAATGGAAAGTAAAACAGCCTCGACGAAGGTTTTAAGTTATCGTGCACTTGAGTGTCAGCTGTGGCTCCTTCCGGGCGAAAGATGAGGATCAGGACTATTATCCTAGCACACAACACACATGCATAATCTACATGTTCATCTCTATCTTCCTTTTCGCTTGTTTGTGTATTTTCTTGGTGAATTATGAACGTTGACCGCTAGGCTCAAATGCCCGCGTCGCTTCTGTGAGCTTACATCAGCTTCATCTTCTGCACGCTACCGAGCACCATGAACGCCGCTGCGACACCAAGTCCTGACACTACCAAGCCGACGGCGAGTGTAACCCAGCCGATCCAAGCACCGGGGTCCGGGAACGAGTAGCTGCCGATGTCCGAGGCCCACTGCGGCTCGACCCAAATCGGCATCGAAGAGTTCACCACGTCGTAAAGCAGCGGCGTCGTGGTGCGCATAACTCCTGGCGAGCTGGCTTCGTGATGGAACGCACTCTTGTTCGCGCAGACACCAGGATACACACATTCCATGCCCTTCCCACCGTCGCCGCATGTCTGGCTTTTCGAGCATGAGGCAGCAGCATCGGCAGTAGCATTCGGCACCATTGCAGACGCAAGGAACGCGCGCGTGAAGGACTCGTAGGCGTTCGGGAAGAGGCGCACAGCGTAGTCATCATCCGACCAGGACTCGTTGAAGAGCGACGAGTACGAGCCATCACTCTTCTTCAGCACAAGCGTGGACCGGTCGGCGTCAAGCGGGCCCGGGTATAAGGTAGCTGGCACCGAGTACGCTGGCCACGCCGACTTTGTCAGACTCAGATACTCAATCAGTGTTGTCACCGTGAAGTTTGAGTAGTTCTTCATGAGGTCACAGCTCCAATCCGTCGTAACGCACGACAGCATTGACTCCACTAGCCACGTATCCACCTCAATCTTGTCCATCTGTGCGGTAGTAGCATTGCTCGAAGCAAGCGTGAACACACTCTCTGCGAGCACCTGAGCAGCTTGCACAACGGCGTCGACATCTAGGACCGTAAACTCGTCGTGACGGCTGTTGTACGTCCTCTCCGACGTGTAACTCTCGTCATAGCCAGCAAGCACCGCACCCACGAGGTCACGCTGGCCGTACTCCGCATCATTCACGAAAGACGACAGCGGCGTGGGCGGGAGCGAGCCCGTGCTGCCCTCTGCAACAGCCGAAGCAGCCGATGGCGCGTTCACAATGGCATCAACGAGGTCACTCGTGTCGTTCGCGTGGGGGTTCACGTGCACCGTGAAGTTGCCCGACTCGGGTAAGATACCCACCTGATCAACCGCAATCACGTACGAAATGTTCGCCAGCTTCAAACCGGTAAACTCCGTACTGCTGAGCATCGGGTACGTGCAGAAGCTTTTGCCCATGGGGGACGACGAGCCATCCACTGAATATTTGCACGCGTTCGGGTCTTTGGTGAACTTCTGCAGGTCCGACAGGAACTTCCTCGACCCAACAAAGCCGAACTTTTCGGCCTGGAAAGCCGCGAACACCACCTTCTTCTCGAACGCCGAGTCGGGCAGTCCCTTGAGTGCATGAGCCGCCGCCAGCAGCGCCACAAGCCCCGACGCCCCCGTGTTGGCTCCAGGCGCCAGAACATGGGAGATGGACGTAGCGTCCATACCCGCCACGGCCATGACGATCTCCTTCGAGCTGAGGTTGCCCCTCATAGCCCAGGAGCTCTGTCCCCCGATGGGGTCGCACTTTGGACTGCGGTGTCCGTAGATGTTGGTGAAGTTGAGGCACTTGAGCGAGGTCATGTCCTCTGGCCCGAAGTAGTAGTTCATGAAGGCCTTGTACGTGGCCCCGGCGCTGTTCTTGACGTTGATCTGGGCGCGCTTGGTGAACTCTTCACCCGTCGACGCGTTCTGCAGCATGACGACGGGGAAGGGCAGCGACTCAGTTAGCAGGCCGTTGCCCGTGGGGTTCCACTTGGTCTTGAGGCTGGTGAATGGGTTCAAAGCTCCGTCCACTGTGCCGAATCCTTGCGGCGTGGCGGCGTCGAACGAGCCGTTGCTGGAGCCCGACTCCGGGTACACGAAGAGGCCCCCGATGCGGTCGTAAGCTGACGACAGCGCGTCGACGCTTAGTAGTGACTCGGCCAGCACCAGAACGTACTTAGCGCTCGCGTCTTGTTGCGGCGCCTGGCCGGATATGAAGCTCTGCAGCTCGGCCGCGCTTGTGATCGGGTATAGTGGCGCCATGTCCGCGGCCGAGAGACTGCGGCAGCCCACGCTGCCTCCGGAGTGGAACAGACGCACGCACTCGCCGCCGGTGGTCACCAAGTGCTCGGGCGCGCCGGCAGTCACGGACGACGCGTCTGTAGAGGCCAGCGCAGACACCAGCAGCAGCAGCGATGACAAGGCGGGGAGACGCATGGCGGCTGATCCGAAATTGTGCACTGCTAGAAGAGGAACTGGCTGAAACCTATCATGTCGACTATTGTATATTTTGTGTAAGGTGGGTATGTTTAATGATAGGTTTGGTCCTGATAAAATATGACGTCCGGACTATAATATAATACTATTTTAATTGCGATGGCACGGCTGAACGTGCGCGAGCTGCTGGAGCTGGAGCGCCAGATCTACCAGGAGAGCATCGACCGCGTGCTGCAGCAGCAGGAGCAGCTGCGTGTTGGAGACTTGGAGGACTTTGTGAGGCGCTGCAGGCCGTTCGAGGCTGACCGTGAGCGCGAGCTGCAGGTGGCGCAGGCGCAGTTCCAGCTCTCGCTAAGCGACGCATTAAGTTTGAGAGACTTCGACCTGCAGCAGGCCGAGGATGTGTTCCGGAGCGAGCGGGTGCAACTTAAGCGCAAGTTGCTGGAGCGAGTGCGGCGACGACGTCTGAGGATCAAGAAACGGCTCAAGGCGCTGGATGATAAACCCACACCCACGAGCAACTTAAAGTCCAAGGCGACGGAAGTTGAAGCTATTGCCACCGGACAGCTGCAGCCACAGTTGCTGGAGACGCAGCTGCGACGAGCGCAGCGCCGCACCAGGGAAAACTTCAACTTTAGGCATTTGTCCGGTGGGGTGCTTCCCACACCGCAGCGGATTGTGGAGGATGTCGTGACTGAATGTCAAAAGTTGCAGCGCAATCGGGAGCAACAAGAGGCGGCGAGTATGGCGGAGGAGGAAGGAGCGGCGACTGAACTGCAGGTGGACATTAGTGAAGATGGACAGAAGGTCGTGTGTCGAGGTGGAAATGGACGACGGGAGACGTTCGCGGTGGGGGACGCAGTGGTGCTCATGTCGCGGTTGACGGAGCAAGATTTCCACGGTTTCGTGTCGGCCGTCACGAGTGAAGAGGTGAAGTTGGTGCTGGTGTGTGGGTCGCACGTACGCGTGACGCTTGGTCGACTGCGTAGTGGGCAGTGTGCTCTTGAAAAGCAGCAGCTAGAGGCTGATGTGTCAAGTGAAGAGGGGCAGGGAGATATCTACGCGAATGGATCGGTACCGGGTGCTACTGATCTGGAAGAGTTGATGCGAGACCCCCCAGACGTCCGTCGCCGTGCTGCTGCAGTTATGAGTGCGTAGCTGCTTTTCTTGCTGGGGATTGAGTTGCAAGCGATGAGCTGATCTTTTTGCTGTGTGCTTCCCACAGATCGACTCAAGCGAAAGACCACGATCGATATTCGACGCGGCTTCTAACGTCTTTGCTTTTAATGAAGCCCGTTATTATCTGGATCTACAGTATTGAAAGGAGCTTTCAGCTTCTACATCGTATGATAATTGCTTCAAGTATCAAAGATATTCTGGAGGTCAGCACTGTCAACTGTCAACAGCGGCCGGGAGCGAGTTGATGAACGTGGAGCACCAAAGGGAGTTTGATGGACGCATCTACCCTGGGGAGGATGAATCCTATGGGCTGAGCTCGCTATAATCGACAAACTTCGCTGGCGACTCCTTGCTCCATTCATTTTCTGTCTCACGAGACGAGTGAGTCACGACGTTTAACACCAATGTCTTATCGGTGCTGTCAGAGTTTTTGGCAACTTGCCATTTGCCATTTTCTCAGTGCCATTTTCGGAAGCCACTTTTTCTTGCGTACGCGACAAAGTGCGCAGAACACCCGGTGCGACGGATACCACTTTGACTTGATATTTGTATGTTTATTTATGGCAAATAGAATGTTGTCACTTAACACGGTATGTCTGGCTCAGTCGGAACAGATAGTGTGGGGAGTTCGACACAACGAAAGCCGCAATGTCAGGTTTAGCTGTAAAGTTTATTGTATTAGACACTTCGCTATGTTCTTAAGCCGGTATGTGCACTTCAGAAGGTGTCGATCAGAGTAAGTTCATGAATCAGCGTCTTGAAAAAAATATCTCCGGCCAAACGCATTGAATTCATGAGCTTAACACGGTATGTCTGGCTCAGTCGGAACAGATAGTGTGGGGAGTTCGACACAACGAAAGCCGCAATGTCAGGTTTAGCTGTAAAGTTTATTGTATTAGACACTTCGCTATGTTCTTAAGCCGGTATGTGCACTTCAGAAGGTGTCGATCAGAGTAAGTTCATGAATCAGCGTCTTGAAAAAAATATCTCCGGCCAATCGCATTGAATTCATGAGCAAAGGTCATTGCTCACCGAATGCCATTATTAACCTAGCCCTAAGTGGTACTCCCTCCGGGAACAAGACCGCCGTCATGTACGGCCGACTTGCTGGCCTTCATCTCGTACTCACCTGGGTCAGTTGCACCTGGTTCACTTGCTTCCCCTCGACAGTTGAGTTGACTGGATCTGGAACAGCTCCGTGACCGAGCCGCTTTCAGTCCCTTCGACACTAGTTGTTTCCTACGTGATCCACGTAATTTAGGTAACAGTGGTACTATACAGATGTGTGTAGCATTGTGCTTGAAAATGGCAGACAAGGTGCAATGGCCCCACCTCATCGGAATCGATCATCGCGATGCGATTCCTCAACATGTACGCGGGGTGTTGACCCGAACCGAGGCTTAAACAACGCAGAAAAGTATAAGCTATCACATGCGCATTTAGTTTGCTTTCATTGCGTTGTTGCGGCTTTCGTTTTACCGAAATACCCCACTGGATGTCGTTTTCCGTTCCGATTGAGTCAGACATGGGGTGTTAAGTTTCTGTATGCTCCATTTTAAACTGTAAATTTGTAGACTTCTGCGTGGTCCGCACAAAAAACGCTTGAGAGGCTGTACTGTATGGCGAACGTACCCTTTCACGTTCTACGTTAAGGTACCCAACCAGAAGTCCGCCACCTTTCCGATATTCCCCGCGAGGAATTTTATAGCTCCGGATCTAGAGCCGGTACGACGACAAGTAGGGTATCATTATAAAGCTGAGGATTTCCTCTATATCGCTGATTTTTTACGCATAAAGCTGAGCGCTTTAAGCAATCCAAACCCGCAATTGCATGCGGCGACTGTTTAGAGCGACCCAACCAGTTGTCCGCCACCTGGGCTTATCTAGAAATTTGTATAGAGAAGGATTTACGGTTGTGATCCTTAAAAGTACGATGGTTAGGGCTTCGGGGATGCCAAACGTTACCTCCAATAGGCTAATTCGCTTTGGATGAACAAAACGCACAGTGTATTAAAAGAAAAAGGTTTGCGACTGTTCATGATCTTGCAGCCATGGCACACCTTGAGTTTGCACGTGCTGTTGCTCTTGCCAAAGCCTCCGATCATTCGGCTGGTGATGGGGCTCACGCACGTAACGCAGACGAGTTCGCGGTTGGGAGCTCCAAGCTCTTTGGCTGGCGTAGGTTTCGCACCCGTTAGGTCGCACTTGGCGAAAGACGCCGCAAACCGAAGTGCTCGCCCGGACGCGTCCCAGGCGATCGTGGGTCTCAGAGAAGGAGACTGAGTGGAGGATGTGGTAGCTCACCTTCTCACCGTTCTTCAGGTTGACGACATCGGTGGCTTCGACGTAGATGTAGTCGCGGTTTCTCACCAGACCTGCCGACTGGAAGGTCGAACGCCATCCAGGGACTTGAACGGAGACTCCAACAAGGGCTCTATGATGGTCGACAACACTGCCACGCCACTGATTTCGTCGACGTACGAGGGCTTAATCCGCATGACCTCAAGCGTCGGATTCACGACACCAAACATCATGTCGTCCAGGTCGCTAACTGCAGTGCCGAAGCAAAGAAGTGATAGCAGGCCCGACATTCGACTCGAATTGGCAGGGACATTCCTGGCAATCGAGCAGGGAGTGCCTCTTCATCAGGCTCTTTCCTGGGGCGGACTCCTTGGAGTGAGTTGCCGGACGTTCCCTTGTTTTCGACTTTGTTGTGGTCTGTGGTGGCTCGGGCTGTAGTTATTATTTTCTTAGCTGCATTCGTGTTTTTGCTGGCCCCCGACAGTGACTACTGTTTCAGAAGCTTAATATATTGCAGCGTTTGGCACGGATATAGACTTATGCAGGGGGCGCCCCATCATGACCACTGTCTGGATTTTGCCCAATCATAGCGATTCTACGATCTCATTGGCTCACTTAGGCAGGCTGGCGTGAAGGGTCGCGAAGGTCGCGGCAGCAATGCTGAGCCGACTATTCCGATACAAGCAACAGAGAGTAGCGGACAACTGGTTGGGTCGCTCTGAACAGTCGCCGCATGCAATTGAGGGTTTGGATTGCTTAAAGCGCTCAGCTTTATGCGTAAAAAATGAGCGAGATAGAGGAAATCCTCAGCTTTACAATGATACCATTGTAGCGAGTCTCGGGACACCTGCTCGTCGGTGGGTCCGCAAGCTCGCTACAGTGCTGCTGCGGGCAAGGTCCGTGGGTACAGAAAGACAATGACACGAACTGGCCACACTCAGCAGCCGGAACCCCGCTAAGAGTCCCTATTTATTCACTTGTTCGTCAATCGCGGCCACTTCAAGTCGGCACTGCAACCTCCCTCGTCTGCTACACTACACGTCTCTACAGGTGCGCTCCACGTCACCAGCAAGCCTCCGGTCAATCCGTCTGACTTGTCCTGTCTGTTCGTAGCTCGTCCTGTACTGTCGGCAGTTGCTGCTGTTCTACTGTTTGTATTGCTGTCTGTTGCTGTCTGTTGCTGTCTGTGGCTGCCTGTGGCTGTCTGTGGCTGTCTGTGCTCGCTGTCTGGCAGATTGCCAAGTGACCCCTCGCCCGCGAACAGCCCGTCGCTAGCCTCGGACGCCCTCAGCCATCGATTCGCTCGGCTGCTGTGAGCCGCTCGTGCGTGCCCTCGGCGCCCCTCCGACGCAAGATCGCGCCTCGCACCCACTGCCGAAGATTTTTCTGTCTGTAACCCCCGCACTTCGCTGCTTGCCTTCCAGCATGTGTCAGCTGTGCTCGTGTACTTCCCCAGCATATGCTTACTGGACGACCTCACTGCCACGTACTCGCTACACGCCTTCTTCACATGCAGGGTCTTCCACGACCCTGCCGGCGTCGAACAGCGCTTCGTACTCGTCGATGCCGATCCAATTGCTCCCTTTGTCATCAATCTCCGCTTTTCCTCGTACATCTCGCAGGGGTCGCACGTCATACTCGAGGATGTAGTGCCCTGCTTTGTTGCGTCGTCTTCTGCGTCGAAGCTCCACCAGTACTTCACCCTGCATTCGCCTTCTCTTGCCGTGCGCCACTGCTCGGTTTCGGCCTCGATTACTGCTTGCTGCTGTCGCTGCTTGGACAGCCGCAACCGCTGTTGGAGTAGCTTCTCCTGTGCTCTCGACATGCGCCCTCCCACCGATTGCGCTTTCATGCTCTAGCTGTGCGTCTAAATCTGACGCCGCACTTGCCAGAAACTCAGTGGGGTAGTGATAAGAAACGAGAAAAGACGAATGAGCAACAAACCGCCTGCATTTGTCATCATCGTCCTCGCGCTCAATCAAAAAATTCTCATAGCCAGCGGGTTCAATGATTCGCATGGGCCCGATCCAAGAATGCACAAACTTCGTCGCTTTGGGCCCTCGGGGTGGTCGATACATCCATACGCGGTCCCCAGTTGCAAAACTGCGGCGTGCGCGCACTTTCCTGTTGTAGTAACGAGCCTGGCGACGCTGCTCGCGTTCACGCGCAACCTCTGCGCATTCGTGACTCGTCTTCAACGATACTAGCAGCCTGCGGTGGTGCTCCGTCAATTCCCCTGCTTCTGCGACACTAGCTCGCCTCAACAAGTCGTTCGGAGTTCGAAGCTTCCTTCCCATCATCAATTCATTTGGTGTGAGCGCGACCGTCGAGTGTCTGCCCGAGTTGTAGGCGTACACAGCGAATGCCACCCACGTTTCCCAGTCGTTCTGCGAGTCCTTCTGCATGTATGTGGACACGCAGTCCTTCCACGTTCGGTGAAATCGCTCAACGAGCCCGATTAGCTGGGGTCGGTATGGTACGGGATTTGTCTGCTGGCTCTGCAACATCAATACTAATTGCTCAATTGCTTTGCCAGTGAGTTCCGGTGCGCCATCAGTCATCAGCTCTCGAAATGGTCCAAACCGCAGCACCACGTGCCGCATCAAGAAGTCTGCTACGCTCTCAGCTGTATGTTGCTTTGTAGCCACGGCTACTGCATAGCGCGTGACGTATTCAACTGCCGCAATAACGTAGCGCTCACCGCCATCACTCGCTGGCAACGGTCCTGCCACGTCCAGCGCCCATCGATCTCCGACGTCGCCACCTTTGAGACTCCGTAGAGGTGGTATCACCTCTCGCGGTCTAGCCTTCCGACTACCGCACTCTTGGCAGCCACGCACCCAACGCTTGACTTCGGCTTGAAGACCGGGCCACCAATAAGTTCGTGCGATCCTCTCATACGTGTGCGGCGCTCTCAGATGGCCAGCCCACACAGAGTCATGATGTTCTTTGAATACGACAGCCCACAAGGCTGGTGGAAGCACCACACGTCTCCCTGTGGCAGCTGTAATCGTAACCAAGCCGTATTGAAGTTCGACGTCCATGCCCCGATATGCTCCCACTTCAATCATACTCTGCACCAATCGGCTCCTCCTTGAGCTTCAATAATCTCATCGTCTGTGAGCTGCAGTGTTGGCTCTCGAACTCGTTGCTCTGCTCGAGCACGTGCTGCCTCCTTTCGTCGCATGAGAGTCTGCTCGTCAACGACAGTTGTCCGAGGTTTCGGGGCTCCATCAGGTCCTCGTATTGGCGCAACACGATCAGATTCAGTTCTCGTTGCTGACTTTGGTGTCTTTGCCTGCTTTCTTGTCCGTGACCGTTGTGCCTTTGTGCTCTTCTTGCGTCCTGGACCGGTCGTTGCTGCTCTTGTCCTCGTACGCGTGTTCGTCACAGGTCTATCTGGCGGCACCGTCGGCGCCCAAGTCACAGTCTTCTGCCTTGCAGGTGGGGTTTGAATTGGAGCTGATACTAGCGTCGGTCCTGTTGTCACCCCTGGCGTGACAGAACTGCTCGAGACCCGCGCCGCATCAGCCGGTGTGCTGCTCGCGTCGTGCACAGTGTTCGTCAACTCGCCTGTGTTTGCTAACCTTCGTATGTCATCCACCATTGAGTCGTTCGCCTCATTGCTAGTCGCCCTCGTCGTTCCGATATTAGTGCGCTGGGCACGAGCCACTGCTTCCTCGTAATGATCCGCTGCAACTCGTCGAGCTTCTTCTGCTCGGCGTTTCGCCGCTCTTGTCAATGGCCTTGAGGTGCCTGAGACCTCGGTTGCTGCTGCCGGATTGCTAGCCAAGTCTGCTACGTGCACGTCAACTCGTTGTTCCACCACATGATCATCACTGCTAGCCGTGGGTAGCACCAGCTGCCGCTGTGTATCGCTGCTCGTCTTCTTCGGTTGCTGGTCTGGCTGTTGTGTGGCTCTAGTTGCCGTTGCTGACAGCGTCGCCACCGGCGACACGGTTTGCTCATCGTCGATTCTGATATTGGGATCGCCAGTTGCTGCATCCGCAGCAATGGCACTCACCGCAACTATGGTTGGGATGCTCGTCACTACTTCAGCACCTGAGCTCCGACCTCCTGCCGACCTCACTTCTGTGACTGCTTCAATCGTTGGGTTTCTCGTAGTGTTAGTCCTCGACTTCCGACGCCGCCCGACTGCCGCCACCATCAATGCAGGAGCTCTCGACAATGCGTCTGCCACTACGTTCGTGCTACCGGGCCGATACTCCACAGTAAAGTCAAATTCCTGCAGTGTGATCGCCCACCGATGCAGCTTTCCGGTCAAGTTTGGGCTCGTCATGAGCCACTTCAAAGCTGAGTGGTCCGTGATCACGGCGAACTTCCTCCCATACAGGTAGGGCCTGAAGAGTTTGATAGCCCACACAACGGCCAAGCATTCTAGCTCTGTGATGCCGTAATTCGTCTCCGTTTTGCTGCACACTTTGCTTGCGTAGGCTACAGGCTGCCATCCATCGCCCTTATCCTGCATCAGGCAAGCCCCAAATCCAGCCTTGCTAGCGTCTGTCACGAGTCGAAATGGGAGCTGAAAGTCTGGGTAGATCAGCAGGGGTTTCTTCGTTAAGGCTTCTTTCACTCGCTCAAACGCGTCGTCCTGTGCCTCGCCCCATTCCCATTCTACGTCTTTTCTGAGCAACTTAGTCATCGGGGACATCATTGCACCAAATCCCTCGATAAACCGCCGGTAATACCCGGCCAAATGCACGAACCTCTTGACCTCAGTGGCGTCACGAGGCTTCGGAAACTCGCGCACAGCTGTAACCAGCCTCTCCAGCGGTCTCACTCCATCAGCACTAAGCTCGTGGCCCAGGTATTCCATGCGTTGCGTCGCGAACATGCACTTCTTGAGCTTTAGGGTCAAGCCTGCCGCCGACAACCTCTCTAACACACAGGCCACCTCCAGCACATGGCGCTCAATGCCTCCCCGAGTATAGATCACGATGTCATCAAGATAAACGAGGCACGTAAGCCATGTCAACCCCCGCAGCACACTGTTCATTAGGCGTTGGAACGTAGCAGGCGCGTTGGTCAGCCCAAACGGCATGCGTGTGAATTGGTACAGGCCACGCTTGGTAGTAAAAGCCGTCTTCTCTTTGTCTGCACTCGCTACTCGTATCTGCCAGTAGCCAGATCGCAAGTCCAGCGTCGTAAACAGCACTGCGCCTCCCAACGACTCCAAAGTCTCGTCGATCCTTGGGAGAGGATACACATCCTTCCTCGTCACTGCATTCAATGCCCGATAATCAATGCAAAAGCGCACCTCGCCGTCTTTCTTTTTGACCAAGACGACGGGGAAACCCCACGCGCCGTTGCCCTCTTCGATCACGCCGGCACTCAGCATCTTCTGCACGTTAGTGTGGACAACCTCGTCCTCCTTCTGTGCATGTCGCCGTCGTTTGAGCATCATCGGCTTTGCATCACCTGTGTCGATGTGGTGCTCCACGTCCAGAGCTGTAGCGGGTGGGCAGTCGCCCGTGTCTACCACTAGATTCCGGTACACTCGCAGCAGTTTCTTCATCAAAGAACGACTGTCCTCATCCTCAACGCCAATCTTCATTTCATGCTCGTTGTCCACAGGTGTCTCGGTGTCACCCATGTCGGCTAACCACTCAACGATACGCTCCCGACTCATGGCGCCGTTAACCTCCAGGACAGTCACGTCGTCATCCAGCGGGATCCAGGTGCCCAGCTCTTTTTTCGATGGTAGTTTCACACGGTCATGGCCCGCGTTGATTGCTGGGACCCAAGCCTTGCCGTTGCGTGCCTCAGTCACCGTTGCTGCCAGCATCACTGAACCTAGCTTCGTCGACGGTAGGAAGATGCCCTTCTCACCATCTTCGGCAGTCACTGCTACTTCTATCGGTGTCACCGTGCTCCGACCAAGACGTCGTGTAGCTGCCATTCGTACAGCTGCCACCTTGCCACGATTATCTCCATCGAATGTCCGGAACGGAATCACAATAACTCGCCCAGTCGACTCGTACTTCATCTCATTCTTCGCGAAGTCCATGTTGGCCCCATGCTCGCGCATGAAGTCGACTCCTAAAAGAAACTCATCAGTGCAACCATTGATGATGCACGCGTCTACGCGAACGAGCTCCCGAAAGATGTTGGTCAACTCGAACCTCCATACACCGACTACATCCAAGAGAAACCCACCGATGCCCTCGACACAGTCCACCGGGGCGGTATCCGAGACGCGATCCCCTAACGCCATCCACTCCGTACCAACCACAGTGTAGCGGGCCCCACTGTCGAGCTTCACGTTGCGCCGCTCGCCAGCTACTTCCATGCATGCCGTCGGGAGTCCATCATCAGCCTCTATGTACTGCGCACTTTCATCATCGCCACGTTCCTCATGCTCATCTTCGCGCTCGTGGTGACGCTGTACCAGACGCACCTTCGCTGCGTCAACGGCCTGCTCGTAGTGCTCGCTAGTTACGTCACCGTGTTGCTGGCGGCGTCGCTCAAGCTGGGTGATTGCTTCGTCGCCTTCTTGTTGCCGCTTGGCTCGTAGCGCTGCTGCCACAGCTCGTTCTTCTGCCTGTGCCCGAGTCTCAGCTTTGCGCCTAGCCTCCGCGCGCTTTGTACGTCGGCGCTTCCGTTGATTCTTGGCCAGCTTGCGCGCCAGTCTCAGTTGTGCGATGAGCGGTTGGTTATCTTCCATTGCACCGAGCTGCACTGCACCGACCTGCACTGCCCCGGCGCCTTCTTCAGGTTGGCGTGAGTCTGTATCGGCATCGCCGGGCGCAGCGGCTTCTTCATCACTACGTACGTATCATCCCGCGGACATAGCAGGCCGTACAGTCGCTACGTAACATGCTGCACGTTCAACGTCTCTCTCTGCAGTCGCCGCCTTCATGTCATCAACCATAACGGTCAAAGAGTTGACCGCCGTAACCGATTTCCTGCTCGTTGTCGGCGACATCGCCTTATTGGGCTCTTCATTGCACTCATTCATCATCGTTGGCGAGACACTCTCCGCATGTCCGCCCTCGGCCACACTCCTGACTTCTGCACGTTGCTCGGCCACGTCATGTTCGCAGTCGAGTTCAAAGTGACGAGCCATCTCAGCCTCGGCGTCGTACCATGCTGTCGTCATCGGTGCCACCCTCACTGCACCCTCTGTCTCCTCTTGCCCTTCGTCATCTTGGGCTGCGTGCGTCATCGCTGCGCGCGCCCCCAGTCCCACCACTAGCTGTTGCGAATAGCTTCCCGCCTCCGCCTGCTTTTCTTCCTCATTCATCACCTCCTCCGCGATCGACACCCTCCGTGTCAACACCCTCCACCGGGGATTACTACTCGCCGAGCGCCGTCTTCCCCCAACTGCGTCAGCTACTCGTTTTCCGAAGGCTTCTGTGCGTGCGGACGTGTCTTCAGGTACTCGTCGTTGCGCGCCTTGGCCTCAGTGTCTGGGCAATCCTTGGCAATATGACCTAACTGTCGGCATGCGTAGCACTTGGGGCCATTTGGACACGCGGTGGCCCAGTGCCCGGGCTGCCCGCACTGCCAGCAGTTCCTGTCACCTGCCTGCGACTTCTTGCCCGAGGACTTATTTGCAGCCGCCTGCTTTACCGCCGCTTTGCGCTTCTTCTTTGGTGGCGGCTGTACCGGGGCGTCTGACTCCTCACCACTGGAGGTTGGTATGTCTCGCTTCACCTGATGCTTTATCTTCAACTTCGACTTCGATTTATCAGGCTCTCGTTTGGCTGCTACAGACTTCCACTTGTTTACTTCTGCCCAATACTTGCCATTCCACACTCGCCCGGCTGGAGTATGAAACGTGCCAGTACAGTCATTCCAGACGCCGGTGGGGTTGGTGAATCCCACCACGTTGGCTTCGTCCGTATCTGCCTCTGCTGGGACCTTCATAAGGCCAACACCGGGAATCATCATCGTCTGACCTTCTACCGGAATGCCGTAAGGGTTGGGAGTGGTGGGCCAGGGCTGCCCGATGTGCTGCATGCCCTGCGCGACATTGTCCTGACTGTCGTCGATCTTAGCTGCAAGCTCGGCCGCTTCTTCCAACGTCTTCGGCCTCTTCTTGTCACGCACCAACAGTCTCGTCGTCTTATCCAAGCATCTGTAGAACTGCGCCAACAGAATCTTTTCATCCACTTTATTTCTCCCCACTACCTCACGCAATGCGGCAGCATAATCTGCGTGCGTCTCGCCCTGCATCCACGGACGATTCTGCACTCTCAAAGCCGCCTTCGTGCTGTCCAGTCGCTCACCAAATCTGCGTCTTAACGCCTTCTTCAGGTGCGTCCAAGTTCTCTTTCGGTCTTTCATCCGACGATCCATATTCACCCACCATCTCGCTGCTGTGTCCATCAACTTATTACCTAGGATGAAATAGAGTGCACGATCTGACCAATTTCCACGGCGGGACTCCTTTGCGCCCCTCAATGCGAGATCAACACGCTCAATCCACGATGAGACGGGCGTTGCTGGTGACGGAGTGTACGTAGGCAACTCGAGATCCTTCACACTGCGTCGACGCGGGCGTTTGCCTCGAGCTCCGCGTCGTCGCCGACCGCCACTCGATGCACTGCTATCGCTGCTGCTACTGTCGTTGCTGGGGCCGTCATCTGGATCGTCATCACCAGCGTCATCGTCACTGCTACTGTCGGGGTTGTAGCTGGTATCGCTGCTGCTTCCCGAGTCGCTGGAGCTGCTGTCATTGTCGGAGGGCGAAGACCCGCCGTCCGCCATCCTGTTTCTACTTCCTCGGCGTCCTCGAGGACGTTGAACTTGCTGCCGTGGCTGGCGGCCACGACCATCACGCGCTGCTGCTGCGGCAAGTACTGGGGCAGGCTGCAGTCCTGACACGGCTGCGGCTAACTGCTGTACTGCAGCCGCCATAGTTGCCACCGAAGAGCTCGGCCCGACCAGTGCCGCTGACGCTGTCGTCGCTGAGGCCACCGTCGCTGAGTCTGTGCGCCGACCTATTCGCTGCCGAGCATGCCCATGTCCAGCCTGGGCACGAGCTGCACGGTCCTCACGACCGTCTCCACGTGAACCGACAGCTCCGTGACCATGTCGCCCAGCAGCGACACCAACACTCCCACCAACTCCAGGCTGAAGGCCTCTCACGATCGTGGCCAGCTGCCCGACCGCTGCGGCGATCGCCTGCACTTCGTCACTACGTCCAGCTTCTTCAACAGAGACTCCAGCAGCGTGCTGCTCTTCATCGTCTTCTTGCTGCTGTTCCCCCTCATCAGCATCCAGGCCATCAACAGCGCCAGGCTCCAGCGCCTCATCTTGCTCAGGACGCTCTGGTTCTTCGTGCGCCGGCTCAACGTCTTCACCAGCGCCAGTTCGGGTTGAGACCATACTGGGTGCGAGTCAAATCTTCAGTCAAAAGTCTTTGTTCACTTGGCCCCAATAAAATGACCACCATGTAGCGAGTCTCGGGACACCTGCTCGTCGGTGGGTCCGCAAGCTCGCTACAGTGCTGCTGCGGGCAAGGTCCGTGGGTACAGAAAGACAATGACACGAACTGGCCACACTCAGCAGCCGGAACCCCGCTAAGAGTCCCTATTTATTCACTTGTTCGTCAATCGCGGCCACTTCAAGTCGGCACTGCAACCTCCCTCGTCTGCTACACTACACGTCTCTACAGGTGCGCTCCACGTCACCAGCAAGCCTCCGGTCAACCCGTCTGACTTGTCCTGTCTGTTCGTAGCTCGTCCTGTACTGTCGGCAGTTGCTGCTGTTCTACTGTTTGTATTGCTGTCTGTTGCTGTCTGTTGCTGTCTGTGGCTGCCTGTGGCTGTCTGTGGCTGTCTGTGCTCGCTGTCTGGCAGATTGCCAAGTGACCCCTCGCCCGCGAACAGCCCGTCGCTAGCCTCGGACGCCCTCAGCCATCGATTCGCTCGGCTGCTGTGAGCCGCTCGTGCGTGCCCTCGGCGCCCCTCCGACGCAAGATCGCGCCTCGCACCCACTGCCGAAGATTTTTCTGTCTGTAACCCCCGCACTTCGCTGCTTGCCTTCCAGCATGTGTCAGCTGTGCTCGTGTACTTCCCCAGCATATGCTTACTGGACGACCTCACTGCCACGTACTCGCTACACCATACTTGTCGTCGTACCGGCTCTAGATCCGGAGCTATAAAATTAATATCGGAAAGGTGGGCGGACTTCTGGTTGGGTACCTTAGCTTAAAAACCAAAGTTCACCCGTGTTGTATTTGCTGCATCAAAGTACCTCACTTCTCACAAGATCCAACGCAGTTTCATTTTGTCGATCTCCGATCCGCTTGTATCGATGTCAACTCTTAGTGACGGGTGTTTTCCTTGCACAGTCTTCAGTAGCGGTCTCAATTCATCCCGAATGTAGGTATCGAGCCAAGAGAAGCTTGGGCAGAATTCGTAAGGGTGGTCAACGCGCACGCTGGGCTTCGGGTGGCAGGATGCCGCACCCAGAGATTCCTCGTCAATTTCCGCTAGTAGCTTCAGCAACTCCACGATTTCGACGTAGAAGGTTGGCATCTTCACTGGGTGGCGGGTAATGCCACCGATGCCGATCGAAATGCTACGCTTGTTCCCAACCAGATCCTTCGTTTTCGACACACAGCGTATATACTCGAAAATGCCTTTACCCGTCACGCGACCAGGAGGCAAACTACACGCCAACAGATACGGGAGTCCAGCGAGGTGCATCAATGTTCGATCCGTGAGCGTCTTCACCAATATAATGTGAATGTCATCGTGGTCGGTGCAGTTAGACACCCGTATCTCTTTCAAATCGGGGCAGTGACGAGCAACCGCTTCCCAGAAAACATCTCCATAAACCTCCACATCTTCATAAAATTCGTCTGTACGGTTGTCCCCGAGGTGGTGAATTTCGATGAACAACCGTGTTAACGCAGGACAAGCTTTCATCACAGCGGCGATGTCGGTAGCTAGCACGCCATAACCTGGACACTCCCTGGCTTCGGCCAAAGTTGATCCTTCAAGTTCTCGCATATACCGCCTATAGTTCCACGTTGGATTCGACCAAATGGTCAATGTCTTCAGCTGCGGCTTCACGTGGTCTCCAAATACACGGAAGAATGAATCAGCGAATGGAACAACACGCCAATGAAACGTTTTCAGCGCCGTGCAGGAAGCATTGAATGTTTTCCACGTCTCCAACGACAGTGTCCACTTATCATCGTAATAGTTATCCTCCAGAAAATAAATCGGCTGATGTTTGACCACATACTCGATTCCTGGGCAGAATCGAACCAGCGCATCAAACAGATATTTACTGCTGCGAAAGGAAAAATCGTCTTGGTCCTTGCCTGAAGGCAGCACGAGCAGCTTCAATCCCCCACAGTGTCCTTTCACATACCACGTCTCCATTGCACTACACAAAGCCGTCAGCTTCACATGCTCAGAGCCGCTAACTGGCTGCATGATGTCTCCTTTCCAAGGCAAAATCAGGAATTCCACGTAGGGGCAGTTCGTGGATGCAGCCTCCAGTATATTGTCAAAATGTCTGCTCAACAGGGGCACTCTGACCAGGTACAGACGCCTTAACCTGGGCATAAATCCGAAGATTCTAGCCCAGTCGATCTCCACCTGCTCCAATCTCCCCAGTCTTGGGACTTCCGCGCAGAAAATACCACTATCAAAATGACCCAAATAAACTCGAAAATCACAAATCGATGACCCTTTGCCAGCCACAATTAGGATTTCAGCTGCAACTTGGCCGGGTGTTGCAGAATTTGGCAGAACTAGCTCCATGGTGTCAGCTTGGAAGCTTTTGACGAAATCTCGGACCGTTGCCAGTAAAGTCTTGGAGACCAACGCAACTTTTTTTAAGTCGTCAAGGGGCAGTTCATTCCAACGCATCTCCAAGTCCCGAGTAAACTTGAGGATGGCAAACTCGAGCACATATGACAGCAACGGCGGCGGAAGCAACTCGAGACTTGACGGCATCTTGGAAAATGCAGAGCCACCAAGTAAAAAACTTTGCGCGTCTGCACCCATCTATCGATTGGCATGACTCCACAGTGTGGAGTCCACACCTACCTCTATATGATTGGCTGCAACTATGTATATTGAAGGCACTGAAGTGGGGGAATCAACCCCGTTAAGTCCGCACTCTTCAAGTTGTAATAATCCAAAAAAAATGATGGAGGCGGGGCGACGCAGCACGGGCATGTCGGCCACGAACCTGCACGTGCTGGACCGTCCTCTGAGCCGCGGCAAGGGTGAGGTGAGCCTCAGCGCCTTCTCCTTCCTCTTCTCGGAGATGGTGCAGTACTTCCAGGGGCGCGTGCAGAACATCTCGGACCTGGAGAACCGGTGCGGCGTCATTCCCTCTCATTAGTACTACAACCCCCTCAATTGTTATTAACCTTTGATGTATCATAATGATATGCATACAGCCTTGACGGCGCCGGCTTCGGCGTGGGCGTGCGCGTCGTGGAGCTGCTGTGCCACCGAGAGAAGTCCGGGCGGCGCGAGACGCGGCTGCTGGCCATGCTGCAGTTCATCGTGTCCACGTGCTGGAAGGCGCTGTTCGGCAAGGCGGCGGACGCGCTGGAGCGCAGCACGGAGAACGAGGACGAGTACATGATCCACGAGCTGGAGCCGCTCACCAACAAGTTTGTGTCGGTGCCGCCCGACCTCGGCCAGTTGGACTGCGCCGCGTACATCGCCGGCATCGTGCGCGGCATCCTGTGCAGCAGCGGCTTCCTGGCGGAGGTCACGGCGCACGCGGTGGAAGTGCCCGGCGGACAGAGGGACAAGACGGTCTTCCTCGTCAAGTTCGACGAGAGCGTCATCCGTCGCGAGCGCGTGCTCACATAGGCAAAGGGTAGAGCTGAGAGGTTAAATAGACCACGGAGGTCTTAGGAACGATCGTACTGACTGACTGACTGACGGTGTCTAGTGGGACATGCGGATGTCGTCCATGGTGCTGGTTGCAATGGTCTGCGGGGGCTGCCCCCACGTGGCGTAGTCGGCGCGCTCGCTGGCCTTGTACTCGTCCACGAGATTCTGCACCACCTCGCGGGCGCTGTCGAACTCGTCCAGGTTTTCCGCGAACATGGGCTCCTTGCGGTAGTTTTCGATGAAGGCGCCGTGCTTCTTGAGCCGATCGTACTGCAGCAGCAGCTTGTGGAACAGCGCGCCGATGCTCGTGTGGTTGGCCAGCATCAAGCCGTTCACCTTGTGCGCTGTCTCCACGTACGGCGACTTGCGCGACAGCGCCACTTGGATCGACGCAGGGCCCCACGGAATGAACCGCGCGAGTTTGCGCTCGCGGATGCGCTGCAGCGACTTGTGCACTTGGGTCGGGTCCACGTCTCCCTGGATAATGTTCAGGATTGAGATGTAGCATCCGGTCTTGGTGGACGTGCTCACCATGATGTTCTTGGGCTGCAGTAGACGCCGCATGACGTCAAGTACTGTGGTCTTCCGCACCGCCGACACCTGCGCGTCGATGGTTAGCGGCGTGTAGCCCGTCATCAAGAAGTGGCAGCGCGGGGTCGGGATGAGCGACGCCACCAGGCCGATCAGGTCGTTGTTCATGTACCCAGGGTACCGCAGCGTCGTGGTGCTGGCAGCCATGACGGTGGACACGAGCGAGTTGAGCTGCGAGACCGTGGGGTTCTCGACGCGCAGCCGCTCGACGGCGATCCGGTTGAGCGCCGTGTTGTCCAGCACCACGACCGAGTCGGCGTTCAGCACGAGCCTCTTCATGGTCAGCAGCGAGTTGTAGGGCTGCACCACCACGTCGCTCTGGAAGTCCGACTGGTTGGGGAAGACCGAGTACGTCTGGATGAGCTTCTTGGGGAAGTGGTCGTTGAGGTTCTCCAGCAGGTACGAGCCCATGCCCGAGCCCGTGCCGCCCGCAATGGAGTGGCACAGCACGAAGCCCTCGAGGCTGTCGGAGCCGTCGGCCTCGCGGTCGATCATCTCCATGAGCTGGTCGTGGTGGCTCTCGCCCTGGTGGTACCCGGACGCCCAGTTGTTGCCGGCGCCGCCGCCCTCCTTGGACACGAAGAAGTTCTCCGGGTTGTATAAGTTCCTGAAGGTGGACGTGCTGATGCTGTTGATCACGCGCGGCTCCAGGTCCATGAGCAGCGCGCGCGGGATGTAGTGCTCGTCGTCCGCCTGGTAGAAGAAGACGTCCTTGCGGTCGTGGCCAGACGTGGCGAAGTCCTGCACGATGCCGTCCGCCGAGATGCCGTGCTCCGCGCACAGCTGCTTCCAGAACTCCATGCCAATCTGGTTGCCGCATTGGCCCGCCTGCAGAGTGATGATCTCGCGCGGCATGGCGGACGGGGGACCGATGGATATGCCGCGCTTGGTCCTTTTGGAAGTTGAATCAAAGGCCTTTGTGGCGGATGTGGAAGGATGATGTGGACCACGTAGATGGTGGGAGGAGCCACTCTGGTGGTGCGACCACTGGTGCAATCATTTCGTAACGCAGAGGTGGACGTTGGTGAAATGGCCAGCGTGCCGCCTCCAAACTTGACAGTGCTGGCACCACCACAACGTCTGATACTCACGTGGATGGTATTCACCTCACGTGCATTACGCTGCGCCAACGCGCGCGTGGCGGCGTGTGCTGCGAGTGGCTACAAAGTTCGTGTTCGTGGCGTTGTGGCCACGTACTTGAGCGGTTTTATCTTGCGCTTTGTATAGTCTCAGTCCGGATCACCGCCGAAGTCGAAAGTCGGAGCCGTCCGACCTCCGTCATTCCGCGATCCACGCCACACCACGCAAGCCATTAGACGCACCAGCAGCATGGCCGCCGTCCGCTCCGCCGCCAAGAAGGCGCCCACCGCCATCGCCATGTTCAACATGGGCGGCCCCAGCACTCTGCCGGAGGTGCAGAGCTTCCTCACGAACCTCTTCACGGACCCGGAGCTCATCCCCATGGGCCCCGTGCAGAACTACGTCGGCCCGTACGTGGCCAAGCGCCGCACGCCCAAGATCGAGGCCCAGTACGCGCAGATCGGCGGCGGCTCGCCCATCCTCAAGTGGACCAACATCCAGGGCGACAACATGTGCAAGATCCTCGACGAGATCCGCCCGGAGAGCGCGCCGCACAAGCCGTACGTGTTCTTCCGCTACGCCGACCCTTTGACGGAGCAGTCGCTCAAGCAGATGAAGGCGGACGGCGTGACGCGCGCCGTGGCCTTCTCGCAGTACCCGCAGTGGTCGTGCACGACGTCGGGCTCGAGCATGAACCACCTGTGGCGCGAGCTGGACCGCCTGGACATGAAGGAGGACTTCCAGTGGTCGCTCATCGACCGCTGGAACACGCACCCGGGCTACATCTCGGCCGTGGCCAACCGCGTCAAGATGGGGCTCGAGCAGTACGCGCCCGAGGACCGAGACAAGGTGATCGTCATGTTCTCGGCCCACTCGGTGCCCATGAAGACGGTCTACAAGGGCGACTCGTACGTGAACGAGATCGCGGCCACGGCGGAGCGCGTCATGAAGCACTTGGCGGGCAAGAACATGCACATCCTGAGCTGGCAGTCCAAGGTCGGCTACTTGCCGTGGATGGGGCCCAGCACCAGCGACGTGATCAAGCGCTACGGAGCACAGGGACACAAGTGCGTTGCGTGTGGAAATTGGCGCTATATTCTACATGGGAGAGCTAACTGTTGATGTGTTGCTGCTTGATACTACTAGACACGTGATGGCTGTGCCCATTGCTTTCACGTCGGACCACATCGAGACTCTGTACGAGATCGACATCGAGTATGGCGAGGAGGCCAAGGCTGCTGGCATCACGGTGAGGGACAAGCTGTTGCGAAGTTGATCGGAGACTGGAAGTCCATTGTCTAACGATTCGTTTCGTGCTCGTCAATTCACCCCTCTGTCAGAACTTCTCGCGATGCCCGTCGCTGAACGACGAGCCGCTGCTGTTCAAGGCGCAGGCGGACCTGGTGAAGCACCACCTGGACACGGAGGAGCTGCACTCTCCTGCATACCCGCTCAACTGCGCGGGCTGCACCAACCCCATGTGCCGCACCATCGTGAACCCAATCAAGCCGTACAAGAAGCTGCTGTAGTCGGTGGCAGCTCTGCTACTGTAGACTTTTTGCCTGCCACACGTGCATCCCCCCGAAGAGGTCGGGGGAGACTCCCCCCAACTGCTACCATAGACAATCTGAACTCGAATCGTGTCCACCAGTTTTCATTCCGCCTTCTGCCGTGCAATGCTGTCGTCACGGGAGCGACTCCAAGAGCGCCAGGGCCAAACCGCCGCGCCCCGCCACGAACACCTGCAGCAGTTGGTGGACGAGTTCCAGCGCTCGCCCGACATCCTGCGCAAGGAGGAAGTGGTGGCCAACCTGGCCAACTTCGCCTACGACCCCATCAACTACGCGTCTCTGGGTCGTCTGCGCATCATGGACCTCTTCCTCGACATCCTCGACGCCGACCAGGAAGACAAAAGCTCAGCCACCAGCCACAAGGAGGAAGAAGCCAAGCAGCAGGGACCTCCTGCAACGACTGCACCCCCTCGAGCGCCACGGAAGCGCCACCTGGTGGAATTCGCTCTGGGAGGCATCTGCAACTGCGTCCCCGACCCCGCACTGCAGCAGCAATTCATCGACGGAGAGGGCGTCGACATCATCGCGCCTTACGTCCTCCACACACTTGAGCAGCCGACAGCGTCGGAGCTCAACGTGGCGGTCTCAGCGTTGACCATCGCGTACTTCCTGCTGGACTCGAGCGCGTTCAAGGATATCACTTCTCAGAGGCTCATGACCACGATGCAGACACTACAACATCATTCCATTGCGCAGGTCGCCAACACAGCCGCCGCCTTCCTCTCACGCTACCAAGAGCTCCTCACGACCGCATAACATGATATATCGGCTCACGTCACCGTACTTAACCAAATTCAATACAATTCCCAAGTGAATCTTTCGATTCGCGATGCTCGAGCTGGGCGAGGACGCGCTGCAGACGCTGCTGGATGTTCAAGTTCCTCCTGCTGGGCACAAACGTGCTGCTGTTCGTGACTGCGGCCACCGTGTTCTTCACGGCGTCGGCGTCGGACGATTCCGCGTCCTCGTCGCGCCCCGCGCAGCTCAAACGGGCGCTCGTCGTGACTGCGCATCCGGACGACGAGAGCCTCTTCTTCCAGTCGCTGCAGCAGCCGCACGGCGCCAAGTAGCGCACGCACTTGCTGTGTCTATCCCGGGGCGACTTCGACGGCCTGGGGGGCGTGCGCGTCAAGGAGATCAAGGCCTGCGCCGCGTACATCGGCCTGTCCACGGACCACGTCCAAGTGCTGGAAGACCCGCAGCTCCAGGACGGGATGAAGAACCACTGGGACGAGGCTCACGTTGCTGCAATCGTCACGGAATACGTGGAGAGACACGAGATCGACGCGGTGAGGAGACGAAAAGTTGGGCAGGTTTTTGAGACTTTTTTCTAGTATTGACGTTAGTTTTTGCCTGCAGGTGTTCACGTTCGATGACTACGGAGTCTCGGGGCATGCGAACCACATTGCCACCACTACGGAGTGAAGCGAGCAGTCCGTGAGCTGCAGGAGAAATGCTCTGGAGATGCCGACAACTCGAAGAAGGAGACGAAGGCGGTTCGCGGATGGGCGTTGGAGAGCACCAACATACTGCGCAAGTACGCTGGACTGCTGGACGCGCCGCTGTCGTACTGGCTGTCGCGTCGGAAGGAGGAGGAGAACGAGAACGAGGAGCGCCAGTTTGTGTTTGTGTGCCGGCCGCAGTGGAACTACAATGCGATGGCGCTGCACCAGAGTCAGTTTGTGTGGTACCGCCGCCTCTTTGTGGCCTTCTCGCGCTACACGTTCATCAACACCTTCCGCCCGCTATTGACAGTTGGCAGTGCTGACCCCCGGCAGAGCAGAAGAAGACGCAATAGATGACAAAGACCCGTTGGAACACGCTGATCATGTCGTCGTATTTGATGTTTCCTTGATTTTTCGGCGATGATAGAATTTGTCTGATAGATCGGTGTGGACTAGCAAAGTTCTCACCGTTCCCATCCGCTGCATTTTCCAAGATGCCGTCGAGTCTCGAGTTGCTTCCGCCGCCGTTGCTGTCATACGTGCTGGAGTTTGCCATGCTCAAGTTTACTCGGGATCTGGAGATGCGTTGGAATGATCCGCCCCTTGACGATTTGAAAAAAGTTGCGTTGGTCTCCAAGACTTTACTGGCAACGGTCAGGGATTTCGTCAAAAGCTTCCAAGCTGAGACCATGGAACTAGCTCTGCAACATTTGGTAACACCCGCCCAAATCGCAGCTATAATCCAAGCTATGGCCGCCAAAGGTTCGGTGATCCGTGAATTTCGAGTTTCTATGGGTCATTTTGATCGTGATTTTTTCACCGTGGAAGCCCCAAGATCAGAGAGATTGGAGCAGGTGGAGATCGACTGGGCCACAATCTTCGGATTTATGCCTCGATTAAGGCGTCTGGACTTGGTCGGAGTGCCCCTGTTGAGCAGACATTTTGACAATATACTGGAGGCTGCATCCACAAACTGCCCCTACGTGGAATTCCTGATTTTGCCTTGGAAAGGAGACATCATGCAGTCGGTTAGCGGTTGTGAGCGTGTGAAGCTGACAGTTTTGGGCAGTGCAATGGAGACCTGGTTCGTGAAAGGACGCTGTGGGGGACTGAAGCTACTCGCACTGCCTTCATGCAAGGAGAAAAACAGTTTACCCTTTCGTAGCAGTAAATATCTGATTGATGCGTTGGCTCGATTCTGCCCAGGAATCGAGTATGTGGCCAAACACCAACTGATTAATTTTCTGCGGACTGACTATTACGACGATAAGTGGGCACTGTCGTTGGAGACGTGGAAAACATTCAACGCTTCGTGCACGGCGCTGAAAACGTTTCATTGGCGTGTTGTTCCATTCGCTGATCCATTCTTCCGTGTATTTGGAAACCACGTGAAGCCGCAGCTGAAGACATTGGCCATTTGGTCGAATCCAACGTGGAACTATAAGCGGTGTTTGCGTGAATTTGAAGGATCAACTTTGGCCGAAGCCAGGGAGTGTCCAGGTTATGGCGTGCTAGCTACCGACGTCGCCGCTGTGATGAAAGCTTGTCCTGCGTTAACGCGGTTGTTCATCGAAATTCACCACCTCGGGGGCTACCGTACCGACGAATTTTACGAAGATGTGGAGGTTTATGGAGATGTTTTCTGGGAAGCGGTTGCTCGTCACTGCCCCGATTTGAAAGAGATACGGGTGTCTAACTGCACCGACCACGATGACATTCACATTATATTGGTGAAGACGCTCACGGATCGAACATTGATGCACCTCGCTGGACTCCCGTATCTGTTGGCGTGTAGTTTGCCTCCTGGTCGCGTGACGGGTAAAGGCATTTTCGAGTATATACGCTCTGTGTCGAAAACGAAGGATCTGATTGGGAATAAGCGTAGCATTTCGATCGGCATTGGTGGCATTACCCGCAACCCAGTGAAGATGCCAACCTTCTACCTCGAAATCATGGAGTTGCTGAAGCTACTAGCGGAGATTGACGAGGAATCTCTGGGTGCGGCATCCTGCCACCCGAAGCCCAGCGTGCGCGTTGACCACCCTTACGAATGCAGCCCAAGCTTCTCTTGGCTCGATACCTACATTCGGGATGAATTGAGACCGCTACTGAAGACTGTGCAAGGAAAACACCCTTCACTAAAAGTTGACATAGATACAAGCGAATCGGAGATCGACAAAATGAAACTGCGTTGGCACTCGTGAGAACTGAGGTACTTTGATGCAGCAAATACAACACGGATGAACTTTGTTTTTTTTAAGCTTGCTTAGAACGTTGTCAACCAGACCCGTGAATGTCGTATCTATATACCTTTAGCTTGACGGACTACAAGTATCTCCCGGCGTGGTGCTGTCACCGGTTAGTGACACTCTTACAGCTCTGCTCACGTTCCCCAGACATGTTGTAGTAGGACGGCCCGTCGCGTGGCCAAAAGCCACGACGGAAGGCCGCTGGTCGATTACGTGTTGGTGATCGACTTGACAAGCGAGTAGTGTGGCAAGGTCGGGGCGTGGTGTACGCCAGATGCGAGTGGTGGCGAAGATCGAGCCAGTGGGCTAGCGCCACCGGCTAAGTGACGCACGTCGTGCAGAAGAAGTTGAAGTTGGGGGAAGCGGCGACGGTAGAAGATCGCGAGCGGGGAGGCGACCCGCCAAGGACAAGTACAAAAAGGTAGGTACCCAAGGCGAGGCGAGATCAAGGATAGGAACGAGAGGCTGAGAGGCTTCCGAACAAGGGCGAGAGAGACGAAGGGGGAGAGGTCCAGTAGACTAGGAAGGCGCCCGTAGCTTGGAGTAAGTATCGGTATAGCGGAAGTAGGAGGGCAACGAGTGGCGGTCAGCCACACCGACCCTCAGTTGAGATTTTGCACTGGTTAGTGCTGAGTTAAGACTAAATCTACGAGTTGCGCCGAACGCACGGGTTTCCGGTCTTCGGTTCTGCACAGCGGCGAGAACGAAGCGACGGTATTGGCAAAGGTAGGTGTGGTATTGCAGTGTGGGAATTAGAGAAGCCGATCGGCCGTTGGCGCAAGGCTCCCAGATGGATGGATCCTGACTACGCGACATGCAGGCTTTAATTCGGGACGGATCGAGATGACCGTCCCATAAAGGCCAGATACGAGACGTATCCCGCAGGTGCCCCGTATTGGACGGATCCGGATAACGGATCCGGATCAGATGAATCTGAGTCGATAGTTATATTAAGATGTAGGTCGAATGAGAGGCTCAGAGCGCTCGGGGGTAGAGGTCCAGTTAACACTTAAATCAGAACCGAATTTGCACTGGAAGACTCACTTGGCTTTAGTATAGGGGATTATTATTGGCCCCATACTTAGATCAAGTGTATTTTGGTTATCTTCCTGCAGTACGTGGCAGCCCCTGGATAGCTTGGCCAGGCAGCGCGCGCCCTTCGGACTCTCAACCCCCTCAAAGATCCCGCTATTGGAAGCGGCAAGCAACGTAAAGGAACAAAGAACACCCCGTAAGGGAACAAGGAACCCCCGCAAACGAACAACTCCGGATCACGCATTTCTATTGCGGATCCACAAGGCCTGCTCAAGTAGATCAAGGCCGACCCCATCCGGATCCCGTGCGCAGGAATACCCGCGCGGATCCACCAACCTCTCAAGTCCCCACAAGGACGTCCACCGCTCACCAAGTGCGCATCTCGTGTCAACGAGAGAGCTGTACCAGCCCGCCGACGGGTACACAAGGTGAACCACTCAGCAACTACACGGCCGTCGGAGTACCCCCTCCGTTAGTCGGTGTCTGGGCGCAGTGAGTGCGAGTCGGGATCCCTAGAAAATCTAGAGGATCCGCTCCACCACAATGGTGCGCGTGCCCGGATCTCTTGGCGACGCGGGATATCACCGTGATTCCCAAGATGATGCGCAAGTGAGCAATGGATCGGGAGATGAAACGCCGACGGAGACTGGATCGCCGACGGCGTCGCTGAATAAGAGATCCACGGATCGGCCGAGCCCCGGGAGGAGCCCTGCCGATGGAACAGAGGAAGATCTGGCAACGGATCTGGAAGAGAAACCTCGCTTTCCTCCCAAGGTCCCTTCGGGGACCCCCGCGGATCCTGACGCGAGTCAAGATCCGCCGGAGGAAGATCCACTCGTGAAAACGAGGAGATCTTCTCCCAACAACACCACCCTCGCGTCCTCAGGTGCTGCGTCGAAGAAGACGAAGGCCGCAAGGAAGAAACTCAAAGCACCAGGTGCGGAAAGCGAAGATCAGACCATACTCAGTTGGTCACAGTCTAAGCTGGAGATGGCATACCTACACGCAGAGCTGAACAACTTCCTGCGTGAGGACCCGGTGATGAGGACCATGCATCTGAAGCTGCTAGGAGCCCTCACGGGACCTGTGCAGGCCCCGCTGTCTACAAAGAACAAACTGGACGCGGCGATGGATCTGCTACGGCTGCTGAAGGAAGCTGGGCTCACAGCGGGAGCATTCGATGCCGACGATCTCTTCCACTTGGAAGTCGACGAGATCAGGATCGCCACCGCAGCGCTATTCAACTTGTTGAAGCCTATGGTAGGAGAGCTGCCAACAGCGAGGCGACCCAAGCCTTTCAGCCTGTTGAAGCCTCTCGACGATGAGCAGCCGGCAGTTAAACCCGCGGAGCCCAAGAGTGCCCAGGTCCAGTCGCCCGAATACCACACGGGATCCTCCCAGTATGCTTCGGCGACGTCGGAAGCTGGCTCCGACAGCTCATCAGGATCGCGACGGATGTCTCTAGGACCGTCTGGAGCAGCAATGCTGCAGGCACGTGCTGCTGGCGATCTGAATGTCAAGATCCCGACGCCTCGGCCCGCGAAGGTCACGTCGAGCAGAGTCTCTCCGAGAACTCCGCCCCAGAATCCAGCCAACAGCCTGGAGTCGTACTTCCAGGCCGCTATGTCGCGCTTCCTGAGCGAGCGACCGGAGATGAGAACCCCACGGCAGAGAGCCGCCCACTCGAAGATAGGAGAGCGAGATGTCGACATGGAATCAGTAGTATCACAGGACCACCCTGAACTCTGGGAATATGACCCCGACGACCTTGACATGAGGACGATCCGGCGAACGGCGGCAACCGCAGCAGCGGTCGCACCAACAGGTTCTCCAGCAGTCCAACGCGTCAAGATCTCGGCGATCTCGGACCTGAAAGAATTTACGGGCAAGGACCGCGACGAAGAACGAGCTAGAGGATGGATCAGCAAGGTGAAGTCAGCGCTCACAAGAGACCAAGCTACAGATGAAGAAAAATGCCTCACCTTTGCAGATCTGCTCACAGGCCCAGCAAGGAACTGGTACAGGCAGCTCAGTCGGTCAACACGGACGAAGTGGAGTGATCTACTCCAGAGCTTCCAGACGCAATACTGTGGACTGGGTGTCTCAGTAGCGTGGCAGTACTACCACGCACGCAAGAGGTCGGAGGAGACACCACTGGAATACCTCCATCGCCTCAACGTCGCTGGTATGCGTGCGCGCCTGAAGATCAAGGACGGGGACTCAAAAGCCCGCCGTGAACATGTGGAACATTTCATCGAGACGCTAGGAGACCCGGACCTGGCGGACCAGCTCACGCTGCTAAGACTGGCAGATGCGGACCAACTGGAGGACGTCCTTCGGGCACGCGAGCGCGCGAAGTCTAGACTGAAGAAGTCGACGATGCCCAGCAAGTACCGACCCAAACCGTCCGCGCCAGCGCCACCAGCAGGTCAGACGAGAGCTGTACGCGCGATCCAAGTCGCGGAGACCAGTTCCGAGTATGGATCAGACCCGGAAGATTCGGGATCTGACGGAGAGCTCGTCCGCGCATACGTGGCGGCCGCGAGCGACCAACCACAGGCGTCCACGACGGTGGACCCACCAAGAGCACAGGATCCTGGACGCCCGAGCGACACCCCAGGAGATAGCCAGCCACAAGAACACCGACCACGTTTCGGCAGGGACGGCCAGCAACGCTGTTCGCATTGCGGATCACACCGACACTCAGGTCTCGGGTGCTGGAAGCGGCTCACCTGCCAAAAATGTGGTAAACGGGGACACCCCTCCGATCGCTGTTTCTTCGTGTGCCGGGGCTGTGGTCAGCTTCATGACCATGGAAAGTGCCAGATGGAAGAGTTTTACAACCTGATCCGTCAGTGGTTCGACCCCAGCAAACATCCTGGACTCCTACCCGAAGCGGCGGAGAAAATGTTAAACTAGGACGCTCGCCGGTGTTGAACCCGGTACGAGACGAGCGTTCTAGCTCTTTCATCTATGCATTTGTGGAGAAGAAGCCGAAGGATCAGGTTAGCAAGCTGCGGACGGATCTATTCGGTAATACATGTGAAGTTCATGAGAAACGTACGGCTAAAGTTGGAAGTTTACGGCCTGTTGATGACTATCAGTGGTCAGAGGCAGAAGTGACGCTGGAACTGCAGCCGGGTGAGTCGCGTGGGTACTGGAAGTACCATGTCCCAGGCAAGCACTTCAAGCAGGCTAAGGCAAACAGCAAAATCAACAACGTGAGAACCGTAGTGCTTCTTGACTCGGGATCCGAGGTATCGATTATCGATGCCACCTTTGCTCGTAAGGTAGGATGCTATATTGACACAAGTCAGAGTCAAGAATGTCTGGGGATCGGAGAGAAGCTGTACGTCGCAACTGGACGAACGAAGATCAAGCTCACGCTGGCAGGATCTTTGGTATACTTGTACGAGGTCTGGGTAGGGGATGACCTGCCTCCAGATTATCAAGCGATCCTCGGAATGGATTTCATGGTGCCGGCAGGGATCCGTCTGGATTTGGGGGACGGGTCCATGTGTCTGCCTGACGAGATCCGGGTCATGCTTCACGGACGGCGACAGATTTTCAGTGATAAGGCCCGTCCGGTATGTGCAGGAGAACACCTCACGGTTGGAGTCGCAGGATCTGTGGAACTGCCGTTGCGCCTACGGGAAGCGGATCACGAGAAGCTGTGGCTGACTAGAGGACAAAATTGGGTGCCAACCTTGATGAAGGGCCCCGGCAAGCTGCGCTATCTGCACATCACGAACCTGAGCGACCAGAAGCTGATCCTACAGCGGGATGTGCAGGTCGGACTACAATTGAGTGGAGATCATGTCCCTCGACAGCCAGGTTTTGTATCGGTGGGGTCGCGCCAGTATGCGGAGTGGCAAACGCTAGCGTGGGAAGCCACCACTGACGCCGCGACCACGGCAGCGGCATCACAGCCTACCGAGGAAGATGGGTCAGCAGTCGACCGGGCGGAATACACCACTCCGCGACGGATCCTCGCCCGACCCCAGCCGGCTGTCACCACCGAACGTGGAGATGCGGCTAGTGATGGGGGACGGGCAGTAGCGATGTGTACCGCCCGGGGTGGTATGTCGCTCGTCGGAGAGGTATCGGACGAGGGAAAGGGGGAAGACTCGGATCACGAAGAGACCTGTGGAGACGCCGACCGCCCAACCGAGGGAGAGTCTGTGGTTACAGGTTCACCAGAGGCCCCAGCCGCCACGGCGGAAGAAGACGTGGTGTCGTGCGGACAAGAAGAGGACGGGGCGCAATCTGATGAAATTCGGGATCAGGAGTCGAGGCGTAAGGTCGAATCGCAGACAAAAGATACGACTCGGTCCCCAACGCAAAGCGCAACGATGCAGGCTCCTCCCGAGGAGGGCTGGGCCAACGTGACTGCACCGACGCCTGACATGATGCCGCAAGACCCCCCCCCCGAACAAGCCTCTAACGATCCGAGGCTAATTCCTGAACCAGAGACTCCTAGGGGTGAGTCAGGAGGCGGGTCGGAAGTGTGCCATCACGACGGAGGTACCCTGGAGGCAGAAGAAGTCGATGGGGGAGTGGGCAGTGCTACCCGAAGTGTCGCCAGCTACGATAGAGGTGCGGATCGAGGATCTCCAAGTGGGAGACTTGATGGACAACACCGAAGAGGAGATTCGTAAGTTACGGGATATCATTTGGGCGCACCGACACCTTCTGATCGGAAAGGGCAATGCGCTACCCCCGGCCGCCGTGGGAGCAGTATGCGACATCGATGTCGGAGACGCGGTCCCGATCGCTCAACGAGTACGGAAGATCACACCCCAATTCCGCGAGAAGGTATCGGATCTTCTCAAGGGGCTACTATCGGCGAAGATCATCCGACATTCGACTTCCCCATGGGCGTCGCCTATTGTGGTGATCATCAAGAAGAATGGCGTGGACATACGGTTATGCATCGACTATCGTTTAGTCAACGGTCTCACCAAGCTGATGATCTACCCGATGCCACTGATTAATGACTTGTTGGAAGATCTGGACAAGGTACTGTGGTATTGCTCTCTGGATATGGCTAGTGGGTTTTGGGTGGTGTCTATGACGGATCGAGCTCGTGCGATCTCGGCGTTCATCACCCCGTTCGGCCTTTTCGAATGGAATCGTATGCCCTTCGGGCTGAAGAATGCACCTCAAATTTACCAAAGGCTGATCGACAATGCGCTGTACGGGTTCCTGCGGATCCCAACCGTGACGGATCAGAAAACACTGACGGATCTCTTCGAGGAAGGGCAGCCCGAGGAAGCGGGCGAACCCTCGGTGTTGGGGCGACGATCGTACATTGACGACATCCTGGTGACAGCAGGGTCCTGGGACCTACTGTGCGATCGCGTGAAGGCGCTGTTGGAAGCGTGTGATAAGTGGAACATCTCTATTAGCGTGACTAAGAGTTTCTGGGGGTTGAAGAAGGTAGACTACTTGGGCCATCGCGTATCGAACGAAGGGCTAGAGGCCCACCCGAAAGATCTGAGCGCCTTGACGGATCTGCCGTTCCCGAGAACCCTGCGCGCTATGCAATCGTTCCTAGGCAGCCTGAACTATTACGGGCGGTTCATCGAAGATATGGCGGTCTATGCTTCAGTGCTATACGAACTCCGGGAGGTAGACTTCACCGCCATCCGTGATCGAGCCGGACGTGAAAGGACTGGCCCGACCGTGGAGCCTACGGAGGATCAACGAGATGACCAAGCGACTGCGGATCCTAAATGGACTGAAGCAGAGGCAGCGTTTTCGAGGCTGAAGGAGAAGATCGCGGCGACTCCCATCCTCCGACACTTCGACACAGAAAAACGACCAGTGGTGATCGTCTACGCCAGTGAATGGGCAGTATCAGCCTCGCTGGTGCAGGATCATGATGGTGCATACCTACCAGTGATGTTCACGAGTCGTACGTTGAAGCAGAACGAATTAAACTACGGGATCGTGGAGAAGGAGGTGTTAGCCCTCCTGCGTATGCTGGACCTTGGTTACTCGATGCTGGTAGGTCGATCCATCCAAGTGCTGGCTCGGCACTCCACGCTGGCCTGGTTATTCCGGGCCGCAGGATTGCAGGGACGGTTAGGCCAGTGGGCCGCTCTACTATCCCCGTGGACCCTAGAGATCACCAAGTGTACTCGGGGGGAAGACGAAATCCTAGGAACCCTGGCTGCTGCGATCACACCACGTGCCGAGGTGGACCAGGCTCTCACGACCATCGCCCCTCGCAAAGAACCACGACGATCTGTGGACACCCCAGTGCCCACGGTGGGACAGGAAGAGGTGCTCCTGGTGGCTAGTTTTGATGGATCGGCCCGGGTCAAACGAGGCGGAGGAGCGTTCAGCGCGATCCTCTGGAAGCTACCGGAGTGGACAGTAGTCAAAGCAGCCTCGGGATGGAAATCAGATATGACTGTTAACGAAGCGGAGTACAGTGGCCTATTACTCTGTTTCGACCTGTTAGAAGATCAGGATCGGACGCGCCTGGTGATATGTGGTGATTCTAATTTGGTGATCCGCCAGATGAAGGGAGAGATCGAGTGTAAAGCTCCCGCGCTGACCCTGCTGAGACAGAAAGCCTTACGCCAATTGGGGACGTGGCCTGCTCATGATTTACTCCATGTGAAGCGTGCGTGGAACGCGAGCGCCGACAGCCTGGCGAGTGCCGCCCTGCAGCGAGAGGCAGGAGTGGTAGTACAGGAACAGGACTGGGATGATTTGGTGACGTTGAACAGGCTGCCGGAAATATTGACAGCCCCGGCGGAAGAAACTACGCTAAGGATCTCCGCCATGGCCACCCGACCCCGTCGAAAGGTGCCCAACCAGGAAGTTCTGCAAGAAGATGCCGTCCGCCAGTTGCGAGTAGATCGGATCCGGAAAGGACAAGACGAAGAGAAGTGGATTGCGAATCTGAAGCACTATCTGCGAGGACAGGTAGCGGATCTGGAGAAGGAAGAAGCTCGCACGTGCAGCAACCTCGCGGACGACTTCGAGATGGACGAACAAGATCTGCTATATTACTGCCCCCCTTTGCGAAAGCCGGATAAGGAGAGGGACGGATTGCTACGCCTAGTCATCCCGGAGACTCTCCATCAGGACTTGCTCCACCACTACCACGTGAGCCTGGAAGGCGGCCATCAAGGAATCAGCCGCACTTACCAACGGATCAAGGATAAGTTTTACTGGCGGGGGCTGTATCGGAGTGTGCAACGCTTCATAGGAGAGTGCACGGACTACGAGACGGGGAAAGGAAGACCAACCCTCCGTGGAGAGTCGCCCGGCAACGTGCAGGCAACCTATCCTTTTCAGATCTTGGCGATGGATCACATCCCTTCGCTACCCAAGTCCTACAAAGGGCACACCGAGCTCCTGATCTGGGTAGATCTGTTCACCGGGTATGTCATCGCCAAGGCGAGCGCATCGCGGACCGCTCAGACCATTGCCGAGTCGTATGAAGAATGTGTCTTCCGGCGCTTTGGCGCTAGCGAGACGATCAGGCACGATCGAGAGCCAGGTTTCATGTCCGACTTCTTCAAAGCTTTCAACAGGATCCTGGGCCAGAGACAACGCGCTACCATGGCCTACAGACCACAAGCGAACGGCACCGCAGAGCGTATGGTGCAGACTATGACGAGGGCACTCAAGATGTACGTGGCAGACGAAGAGCAGCGGGACTGGGATGAATACGCCGAGCGTCTGACTTTCGCGGTGAACACCGCCCACGACCGGATCCGAGGCGATACGCCTTTCTTTCTGGTCCACGGGTGGGACCCTAAGACCACGCTCGAAGCGACGATACCCCTCGGCAGTACCAGACGACGCGATCGTGATCCACGCAGGTGGCGTTACAGGATCCAGAAGTATTACCGACAAGCGAGAGCGGAGGTCAACGAGAGGCTGAGGACAGCGATCGCGGAAAGAGCCGAACGACACAACGAAGGAGTGGAGCCGCACGCTGTTGCGTCTGGGTCTCGGGTATGGCTGTATCTAGATCGGGTCAAGGAGGGGTATGCGCGAAAACTAGCGCACATGTGGCACGGACCATTTCGCGTGAAGGAGATGGTGAGCAATTTCGCAGCCCGGCTGGAGACGACCGGAACAGATTACCGCCTCTTCCCTGTGGTCCATGTGTCCAAGCTCAAGCCCGTGAGGATGTTCCCCGACCGACCTACGGCGACACTGACGACGGAGGACGCCCGCCTCGACTTCGACGAGGCACTGTTGCCCGAGGACAGTTGGGATCAGGAACTAGAAGAGGGTGAATACGAGGTCGAGAAGATCAGTGACGTAAGGACTGGTCGACGCACCCGTTATGGACGTGCACTCAGGGAGTTCCAGGTGCACTGGCGAGGCTATGATGATCCCACTTGGGTGGACAAGGCGGATCTCAACTGCGGAGCCCTTCTGCATGAATTCCTGCAGGATCGCGCGAAACAGAGTCGCTTCCAGGTCATGCAGTCGCATGAGGAGGTGTAGGAGAGGGATCCTTGCCCGCGAGCTGGTCGCGGGTATAGATGATATAGGCTATGATGATCCCACTTGGGTGGACGAGGCGGATCTCAACTGCGGAGCCCTTCTGCATGAATTCCTGCAGGATCGCGCGAAACAGAGTCGCTTTCAGGTCATGCAGTCGCATGAGGAGGTGTAGGAGAGGGATCCTTGCCCGCGAGCTGGTCGCGGGTATAGATGAATCGGTAGAAGATCGGTGGGGAGGCCACCGATGAGGCAAGGAGGAGGATACCTGCCCCAACAAGTTGGTTGGTGGGGCGGATGAAGCGAGAGAGAGGGTGCCGGAAGGCGGCATACCTAAAGTGGAAGAGGTATATGTGTACATGTTACAAACAACCAACTGCAGACCAAGGCGAGATGAAGGAGTTGGATCGGATCAGTGATATTAACGACGCTACGACGTGCAGAAGTTGGCCATGACTACCAGAATCTCGGCTAGGACGAACTACGACCAACTATGGAGTGGGTGGAGTCGAGGGGGTGAATTTCAGACGGAGGCGGCGGATCTGGAGCGCCGGGTGCGAGCTGGGGCTCGCGCGGTAGTGGTTGCGCCAGGCCGATGCCTGATCGCAGTCACGAAGCGCAGTCTTCAAGCTCTTGGGAACAGGACGACCTTCGGCGAGAGCCTCTCGCCCGGGGAACCAAGTAGTCTCTTCCGATTGCTGGGGAAAACACAGAAACACCGGATCCAGCAGCACATCCAAATCGCAACACCCTGTCCGGCGGATCAGCTCGAGGACCCGATCTTCCCACGCTCGGAACTTCTCCCGCGCATGGGAGCTGCGATTCTTGCGTCCCGAGTAGAAGGAAGCAGCCCAGGGCTCGGCGGTCTGCTTGGCACGAGGGATGGGGAAGGAGTGGGTGGACTCCCAGACAGCTTGCTTGTTGTCCTTCACCAGAACAAGGAACTCGTCCGTGATTGCGGCCAGAGGTGGACAGAGGTCGGGATCAAAGGTCAGCGGCTTGGTAGAGTCCAGATCCAGATCCTCCCACGGCTCGTCGAGATAGAGGTTGGTGACTTCACGCTCCGTGATCAGCCCGGGGAGGTATAACGACGGATCCAGCTGTCCAGCCCGACCTGTCCGCTTCGGAAATAGCCAGCCCGGGGGAAGAACCTTCTGGCTGGTCAGGATCCGAGGAGTAACGGTATCCAAGGTGAGCACCCGGATCTGTGCGGGGTCCCAAGGCACTATGGCGGAACGCGGGATGTCACGAGCCTGATGAAGACCAGAGATGAAGTCGCCTACAGGAGCAAATGGCTGGAAAGTCGGTGCTGCCGTGGAGTCAGCTCTCGGCGAAGCGGGATCCCCGAAGCTCTCGGTCGACACACTCTCAGCAGCTTCATCAGGGTCGTCACCCCGGTCCAGCACGATAGGGACAGCAGCAGATCCACTGCCGTAGTCAGGGATACTGGAAGAGCTCCGGCGGCGCGTACCAGCACGGGGCCGAGCGTCAGACCGGGATCTGGCAAGAGCAACTTGGAGTCGCTCGTCGTCTGAATCCTCGAAGACAGCGTCGGGTTCGTCTGAGTTCGCCGGAGGTGGACTGGAGGCGCCGTTTTGGGACGACTCGCCATCAGAAGGATCAAAGATTGCATCCGAGTCCTCGGATGCAGCCGGAGACTTGGGCGTATGCGCTATAGTGGCCGTTTGCTGCTCCGCTCCGGATCTGTCGGCGCCGTCTGCCGGAGACGAAGATTCAGGATCCCCACCCACGGAAGCTGTTGGGGGGTGAATCGACCCCCTGCTGATCCGGGTCGGCCACGGGAAGACGAGGTTGAGAAGTCCTCGGGGCAGGCGTAGTTGCAAGGGGACGGCACTCAGGAATCGCCCGATCCATAGACGCCGGGGTTGCGACCGAACCTGCGGGTGTAGGGTCGGCACAGGCGGGAGAGGTGTCCACCTCGGCGTTTGAGTGAGTCGACCCTTCCTCCGATTCATCCTCGCTGGACGACGGATCGGATCCGGGGAACTCGTAATCAGACCCCACTTGCTCGACGGGTAGATCCATAGCGAGGAGTGACGGCAACGCAGGCACGACAACCCCCGGAGAAGGATCCGGAACGGGAACGGGAGAACCGGTGGCGGCAAGAGGCGGACTGGGACGGACTCGTTTGGACGAGTTAGAACGTGGATCCGCCAAAGACGGAGAGGGGCTCCGCGATCGCTTCCGTTGATCCGCCAAAGACGGAGAGGAGCTTCGCGACCGCTTCCGAGACGAGTGGACGCTTGGGACAGGAGAGGCCGCTCGCTCACCACGCTCGGCCGGCGTGCCGTGCAATGCAGTTGAAGCAATCGACGCCAACCGATCCAGAGCACAATCACGCTCTACGGCCATGGAGGAGTAACTGGAAAGAATATCTTGGCTCTCCTGCCGGAAGGAATCCTGTTGATCTTGAACACGGTCGAAGTCCTGACGCACCAGTCGATACGAATGCTGCATATCAGCGATTTGGGCCAGAAGCTCACGGTGGGACTCATGGTATCTCTGCTTCTCGCGGATCGCCTCGTCACGCGCAGATACTACCGCGTCCCGGTCCCGGGACGACTGGTCCAGCTGAGCGGTGAGTTCGGTCACTTGAGCAGCAGTTTTGGCTTGCTCTTGACGAAGCTGGTCTCGTTCTTGCCGGGACTCATCCCGCTCCTGACGAATCCGCCCGACTCGGGCGATCTCTGCCTCGTGATGAGACGCCCGGGAGTTTACGTGCTTGAGAATCTGCACAGCGTCGTCCCGATCTCGGATCAGGCGATCCCGCTCCGCATTGAGATCCCGGCAAGCTTCTTGGGCACCTTGGAGAGAGTCTTCGGCTTTCGCGTGCTGGCGGCGGACCGAGTTCAACTCGTTCGTGAGATCCTTAACCTGGCGTTCAGCAGCCTGCAACCGATCGTGACCGCTGTCCCCACGAAGAGAGTCCAACTCCCGCGTCAACTGTTGGACCTGGCGCTGAGCAGCCCGTAGCTGGTCCGTGTGGCGACTACCGCGGAGCGCGTGGAGATCACGCCGCAACTCCTGGACGTCACGGTTGGCGGAATCTAGTTTTTCCACCGTGTGTTCGTGCACGCGGTGTAGCTGCGCCCGGCGATCGTTGGCCTTGTCGAGTAGACGCTCCAGCTCAGCTATCTTCTCCCCACGTACGTGGATCTCCAACCGTGCGGCCTGAAGATCGGTCGCAGCGGCTGATCCGGCAAGTTGTTGATGCGCTTGGTCGAGGTCCCGTCGAAGTCGGCGGTTCTCCTGACTCAGCGCGGAGTCATCCAGCCGTCGGCGCGCGCGATCCAGATCCCGTCGCAACTGGTAATTCTCTTGGCCCAGAGCAGATCTGTCTCTGGGGCGACGTGCGTGCTCTAAGTCGCGCCGCAGCCGCCGATTCTCACGATCCAGATCTTCAGCTCGTGCCCTCCACTGGGAATAATAACGCTCCAGATCCGTGTGCGACTTGCGTAGATCCGCATGTTCCCGCTGCAGTTGGAACAGATCCTGGAGGACCGTGTCCCGCGAAGATTCGGCAGTGTCGAGACGAGGTCTGAGCTCTTTCAGCTCTTGGTAGAGCCGATCCTTCTCGTCACAAGCGTTCAACAGATCCTGAGTGAGCGGATGCGGAGGGAGTGGCGACTTGGCCACGGGGCGAGGCTTGTCCCGCGTGACCTTGCATGCTCGAGGCACGCTCCGCCAAGCCGAATGCGATCGGCCGACCTTCGTCGGGCGGAAGAGGGTGCTCCAGACCACACGCGGAGGGCCACGCTCCGAAAAAGGGCACCGTTCCACACTGACGGTGTACTGGAGCAGCCGTGCGAAGGAGTCGGCCGAAGTTTCCTCGAGGATGCTGTAGCGGAGCCTGAGAGCCGCGAGTTCCTTTAACACGTCTCGGAGCTTCTCGTTGACTTCGCGCGTGTCCGCTTCCTATTGCTCCACTTGCCGGACTCGCTCTTGCGACACATCGTAGCGGTGTTGCGCGAAGTCCACGAAGGCGCGCGCCACATCCCACGGAGGACGGGCTTGCGCATGAAGCTCTTCGTTGTGGCGACGCGCGTGGATTAAGGCTCGGACCGCTTGCTGGTGCTTGGATAGGAGCTCCCGGTAAGCACCGATGAACGTGTGCGCGGAGGACGCGGCAGTTTGCAGAGCGCGCAGATCCACTTCCAGCGGAGTGGCAGCAGCCGACAGATCCGACGGCGCTTGGTCGCAGTGCTTGCAGGGGCGAGGGGCTGGGTGGATTGACCTCTCCCAGCGAAGACCGCGGCACGCAGGTCGTCTCCGGAGTCCGGAGCGGCGTCAGGTTGGACGTCAGGGGCGTCAGGTTGGGCGTCGGGGTCGGACATGATCGCGGAAAGAGGGCGGAGCCAAGCGACACGATGTGTTGCGGTTGTGCGACAGCCACGACGTGTCGGGGACGGATGTGGTATTGCAGTGTGGGAATTAGAGAAGCCGATCGGCCGTTGGCGCAAGGCTCCCAGATGGATGGATCCTGACTACGCGACATGCAGGCTTTAATTCGGGACGGATCGAGATGACCGTCCCATAAAGACCAGATACGGGACGGATCCCGCAGGTGCCCCGTATTGGACGAATCCGGATAACGGATCCGGATCAGATGGATCTGAGTCGATAGTTATATTAAGATGTAGGTCGAATGAGAGGCTCAGAGCGCTCGGGGGTAGAGGTCCAGTTAACACTTAAATCAGAACCGAATTTGCACTGGAAGACTCACTTGGCTTTAGTATAGGGGATTATTATTGGCCCATACTTAGATCAAGTGTATTTTGGTTATCTTCCTGCAGTACGTGGCAGCCCCTGGATAGCTTGGCCAGGCAGCGCGCGCCCTTCGGACTCTCAACCCCCTCAAAGATCCCGCTATTGGAAGCGGCAAGCAACGTAAAGGAACAAAGAACACCCCGTAAGGGAACAAGGAACCCCCGCAAACGAACAACTCCGGATCACGCATTTCTATTGCGGATCCACAAGGCCTGCTCAAGTAGATCAAGGCCGACCCCATCCGGATCCCGTGCGCAGGAATACCCGCGCGGATCCACCAACCTCTCAAGTCCCCACAAGGACGTCCACCGCTCACCAAGTGCGCATCTCGTGTCAACGAGAGAGCTGTACCAGCCCGCCGACGGGTACACAAGGTGAACCACTCAGCAACTACACGGCCGTCGGAGTACCCCCTCCGTTAGTCGGTGTCTGGGCGCAGTGAGTGCGAGTCGGGATCCCTAGAAAATCTAGAGGATCCGCTCCACCACATAGGCAGCGGTAGGCTCGTGCACAGATGAGGGCAGTGGGCGAATACAGCAGCAGAACTGTGGAGAGAGACCACGGGGGCTGAGGAGTCGGAGCTCCTCGGCCGAGGGGCGAAGAGCTCGCATGTACAGTGCGTGAAGGGCTCTGAGCCCGGTGTATGTAACCGGTTAACAATGCACGGGGGCAGCCAGCGGGGCTAACCGACCGCTGGTGCCACGAAGCTGGTCGCCACTGAACAGCCTCGCACTGGTAGACTCCCTGCTTGCTGAGGTGCTCCCCAGCTGCCTGGGTGGACAACCGAAGTTGAAGTGACGTCCTACCCTGGGGCGTAACGAGAATGGCGCCCGGGACGGAGCTAACTACAATGTTATTGCAGGTTGTTCTCGATCATCAAGAGCACCAAAATGCCAAGTCGATAGATTGGCCATCTCTTCGCTTCTATTTTGCGCAGCTCCGTGAAGGTGTTGATTTCTCCTGCTCACCCCCCTCGTGTCGGTTGCTAACTCGGAAGTGCTCTACGATGTCTTCGCCCAATTCACTGAAGAGATGACACGCTACAACTACTCGGAGGTGCAAGGTACCGCTTATGTGTCCACCAGCCCCAACAACAGCAAGTTGTCTTGATCGGTGAAGTGCTTTGATTCGGATTTGGGACAGATTCCGTTATATCAACTCCATCGTATCGGGAAAATTAAAATAGTGGAGTGATGGACCATACTCCAGTGGAGCAACTCCACCTTCAAATTCGTTTAGGGGCTGTTGCTTTATCAACGCTAACGTCTGACCAGGTAGGATAAGTGCAAAAACTGACAACGTGTCAAGCGGCTTGACTCAAGCCTAGAGCCTAACAGTGGACGCCTACCAAAAATAGCATAGGCGCCTGTCATATCTGCAGCAGATAAGACAGACATATTGCCGGCATATCGCTCGTGGACCCAGAATCCGGTCTCACGAAACCCACCTACCCCTAGATTTATGCAGTGAAGCCATCATAAAGATTAATGTAGAAGTTTGTATACTTTATGCTGATCATCACTCCTGCCTATCCAACCGTCACTCTGCAGTCTTAAACGCCGACATAAATCTTCCGACACTCCGACGAGTCGCTCACTCGTCAATCTGCCTCGAAAACGCGAAGACGACACTGAAAGGTAGTGAAGTGAGCTGGACCAGTTTGCTGTACTGCTGCTTGAGCTCTAATGCTAACAACTACTGCTGTTTATTTGTAGAAACCATGGTGCACCTTAAGCATTCGTCGATCCACTGGCAGCTTCGCTGCATCCTAGACTCCAGCAGAGCGGACGAGGAGAACACGCCTCCGAACGTGCAGCAGGACCAGACGTACAAGGGTGACGGTGCCTCAGGTGCCATCCAGGTCGTGAAGCCTACAGCCGACGACGACGCTTCCAGTGGCACCCTGACGCCGCCGTGGCAGTGCTGGTAATTACAGTAACATCACAAACGTTTTAAACGTACGTGCGTATATACACTTTTGAACAGACGTATTTACACTTTTTACATACATACAGGCGTAATTATCCATACAACGTTTAACTCTATGTCACTATGCCCCATTTTGTGCTGGACACTAGACCGTCTGCTAATATGAACAGAACTGTAATCCCGCTCAATTGGTACAGTTTACCAATCCAACAAACGTTCAATGGGAGCACAAAAAACGTATTGTACGTTCAATGAGGCGTAATTACAGTAATTAAAAAAAAACGTTTGTACAGTCTGCTGCCAGCACTGGCCGTGGGTTCCGTCTGGTGCTTCCAAGCTGGGGTTGTCCAAGCGCGAGACGAACCCACCGCCAAGTTCACCAGCCACACAGCGTCGGACGAGGAGCCCCACGACGTCGTCACCGGTGCTTCTCGACACGCCCCCTCAATCGCCGCTCTTGCCCCCGGCCCGTACAGCGTCGCGACACTTTCGCCCTCGCACGGTGGCCGTTTCGCGTTGCGCACCTGCGCGAGCAGTACAATCCGCTCGCCACCGTATTCCCGTCCGTGGCGCAATTCGGCTGGTGCACGTGCTTGGCGCCCTGCCGCACGGATACCTGCCGAAACGCCAAGATGAATGTGCACTGCACCAGCAGTTGCTGCCCCAGTGCGGCAACGGCCTCGCCGAGTCTGACAAGGTCTGTCTGATGCGCAACATGCGCACATCTTCGTTCAGCGTGGTTGCGGCTGAGGGCATCGGTGCTGGCGAGGTCCTCGGCCAATATCTGGGAGAAATGGAGCACGTGGGGAGTTGGAGATGCCGTTGGCGCCGTAGTTGAAGGATAACACCAAGAGCAGTACGTTGATCAATACACTTTGTTGTCTTTATAATTGATGTTTACTGGAAGTCATGTTTCTTTCGTCGTTCAAAGTAGTCGAAAGTCCCATGTTCCTGCCGCACGAAAACCTATCGTTGTTTTCAATGATGTTGATCTCAAACGAGTAGGCAACCTCGTCTTCGTAGGAACACCCAAGCCTCCGTTTTTGCGCGCCGGTAAACGTCGCTTGGAGATGGAGTACAATGAAATCGAGAAACTGGAGGAATGTGAGGCTGAAGCGTTTGCCACTATGATCAACTACTCGTTTCGGATGGCGCACATCATTGTTTCAAGCTGATTGGTAAGTAGTGGGAGAGCTACCGCGTCTGTATATGCATGACTACATTTTACCCAAAGCAACAAACTTAGAAACAGAAGATAAACTGAAAAAAACAGAAAAGGGGTCACTCACCTCTCCAAAAAAATCTTGAGTTGGACTTTGACATATAATTTAGCCGACGGGCTTTCATTAGCACCAATGGAATACAATATCACCGACCGCATAGAAAACAGCCGGCGAGCAATAAAAAGCAACCGAAAATGCATGGCGTAAAAAATAGCCGACGAAAGCATGAAAAAAAAAACCGCACCCGTACAGTATGCGCAAGCCCACGGGCACCGCGGAAATGCCTCCACATGTCCAGAAGTCGAAGGAGGTGAAGCGAGCAATTGACGAAAAAGCAAACGTCGTTGAGATGGACGACGATGCGGACGAAGATCAAGACGAGGACCTGGCCGACTGCGAGGATGAGCTGTTCGTGGAGCCGGACTTTCGCTTCGACCCGAACGAAGGCATCTTCGGTGACGGAGAGGGCGACGCTGACACGCTTGTCACTCGAAACGATGCCGTTAGCGCCGAGCAGTATCGCATTGATGAGCAGCGTTCGGGGGGTGACACGGCTGCAGCCACGAGCTCCGACCTGGCCAGTCGCGCATCTCTTTCAACGGAGGCGGCGGACGCGTTCAACCTGCAGCTTGGCGTCGAGGGGCTGGGGGCGTTCGCCTCCACACCACAACTGTCTCCGCTGTCTGCGCCAACGTCGAACCGCCAGCTTCGCTCGGCAGCTGTGAAGAAGTCGCGCAGGACCACTGCATCACGCGCGAGCAGCACCGAGTCTACTACGGCGTTGAAGCCGCTAGCTGCACGTGGCTTCAAAGCCGGCGGCCGCGACGAGGAAGAAGCCCGCCGCTACAGTTCGCTCCAAAGTTCGTCGAATCGCCTAGGAGGCGCCGATCTGTACGCGTTTCGCGACTGTGTTGGTGCGAAACGTGCTGGGAGTGAAGACGACCGCGAAGCGAGCTTTGCCAAAGCAAAGCGCATCCGCGCCATGAAAACGATCACAGCGCTGAAGCAGCGACTCTCTGACCTAGAGAACTCCAGCGGCAACTCGGGGAGCAACGTCTTTGAGATGATGCTCCACTTTCGAGAGGAGAATGAACGCAAGGCGGAGGCTCGTCGCGGAGAGGAAGACCAGCGTCGGCGTGATGAGCTAGCTGCGAGAGAGGCTCGAGCACTAGCCGACAAGTCGGAGGCTGAAGAGCAACGTCGTCAGGATAAGCTCGAGCTGGACGTGCGCATTCGCCGCGAGACGGAGGACACCCGAGCGCGCACGCAGGAGATGCTTCTGCTGATCGGCGCCATTTTCAAGAAGGACTAACCGCCTCTTGAGCCACCAGCCAAGTGAAGGAGCTCTAACGAACTACGACATCACGCACGACCCAGCGAGGCCCATTTACATGTAGCGTTTCATCGGACCCAGGCCTATGTTAACTCCTAATACAGCTGCAAAACTTGTACGAAGACGAGGTTGCCTACTCGTTTGAGATCAACATCATTGACAACAACGATAGGTTTTCGTGCGGCAGGAACATGGGACTTTCGACTACTTTGAACGACGAAAGAAACATGACTTCCAGTAAACATCAATTATAAAGACAACAAAGTGTATTGATCAACGTACTGCTCTTGGTGCTATCCTTCAACTACGGCGTCTACGGCATCTCCAACTCCCCGCTGAACGTAGTACGAATCTGGGAGATCCCGACGGTGCGGACTCGGTAGTTAGCAAGTCGAAATATGTTGTTTAGGCGGCGACCGCGCACCTCTGGGTTGTATGGTAGCGGCAGGTTAAGTCGACTGCAAACCTTCTGCATGCTGTCCATCCCCCACTCCGCAGCCTGGCGCACCGACGTGATCGCGTTGTGCAAAGTCCTTGCCGAGCTGCGGAGTGAAGGCACCAGCCGCTCGATGTCCCCGTCTTTCAGCGGCGTTAAGATACGCCCTGTCATGATCGTCGAACAGGGGAACGCAGAATCCGAGACTACGTTCATCCGAGCATCCGGACAGTACGCCAGGTCGAGCATCTTTATTCGGAATCCGAGGGAGGTGTCGGAGTCGTTCCACGACCCCGGACAGTTGTGTTTACACCAAATGATGCAGCCGTCCGCTGCGAAGCAGATGGTGCGCGTGACGAACACGGAGTGCAGCCAGCCGTTGTACATGACGTTCTGCAAATCCTCGCTGGACGGCTGCATCACCTGTACGATATTCTAGAGTTAGCATTTGACGTGAAGTTAATACAGATACATTTTGAAGCCTTACCCGTAGATTTTTACCATCGATGAACCCGAAAGTGTATTGCAGCAGCGGCTCTCGCTCCTCGACCAGCCTGGCCAGCTTTCGCTGCGCCTTCGGTGACGGGAACGCGATCCGTGCCGGAGCGTACCCGTGGAGTGCCTGCTCCAGCGCCTCCTCTGCCTTTCGAAGCGTCCTTGCCAAGGTGTTGGGGGGGGGGGGGTGCACCGAAGATTATACACAGCGTGCCGATCTCCATGGACACCGTGTAGAAGCAAAGCAGGAGTCCGAGAACCTGGTGCAGGTACCGGAGTTTGGGCGGCCGCCCTCTTGAACATGCCGGTCGGATAGCATAGAACCTGGCAAAGTGACTAAGCAACTGGTGAAATGAGGCCCCACATACAGCATAGAGTAAGGTTAGAACATCTTGACCACAGACGTGCAACACACGTGGAGACAGCACGCTTACCTTGTCAGGGCGGTCACGTTCAAGAAGTTCCTGTCGCTACCGGACAAGTAGAGCGACATCCACGCAGACTCGCATGGCGCGTCCAAGCAGTCCGCCGTCAGATAGTGGCGGCTGCGCATGGCGATTCGCCATGCCTCGTTCAGCAGCAAGCCGTGCACTTCCCTGCACGCCTTGCACAAGTCGTTTTCGTACTTCATGAACACCTCGGTCAGCCACAGCAGCAGGTCCATGTCATCGTTCTCGTCCATGGTGACTGCACTACCAGGGAACGGGAATTCGGAAGTGAGCTCACAGAATCCAGTAGGATCTTGCCCACAGCGTGTCCTACCACAAGTGTCATAATTCAACGTTGATCCGCGGCAATCCTACTCTCTATGGGCACTATTTGACGGACACAGGAGGTCGCGTTATGGTATTTGTGGTGGCCGCTTCAAACGATATGCCTGCATATATCTTTTTTAGGACTGTCTTATCTGCTGCAGATATGACAGGCCCCTATGCTATTTTTGGTAGGCGTCCAGTGGGTGCTACAGAGTTAATGTATCCACCGCTGCCGCTTCCGTTTAGCACTCGGTCGTAATAAGTTTAGCAAGTGTCTTAGTGTAATGGGCTTACTTAGCCCAATACTTTAGCTTACACGTGAGCGCACGTGTATGAGGAAGCGTAAGGTGTATTTAACTTAGATTAAGTATACTTGTATCCACAAGTATAATTAGATCTAAATAAAGGTACAAATAGTAGCTTTTGCAGTAAAATGAGAACTGAATTGTTTGTTAACTGTGGCTTTCCTCCTAAAACTGATATCTATAAAGAGGGGTTCTGCCAACGAGTGGTTGGCAGAAACCCTGACCTAATGCTTGAGTATTACTGGTAGAAAGACCCTGCTTTCTGACCAATAGGACTGTTTCCTATTATGAATGGTGACCACACTGCGATGTGGCCCACCTGAATGTATCCACTTAGTGCGTGTTGCACTAAGGTGAGGTTAGCCGAATGTGTAGCCCCGCTACACCATCCCCCCGTTAGGACTTGATGTGCCGGTCTCGACACATCAATCCAAAGTCTTCTTCGGAGAGAACATCGTGCTCATTTCGAAATGAGCACGCCAACGACGCAGACTTCCGACGAGCTTGCTGCACCTGCAGAAAGCAACACAGTCGTCGCCAACACAGCGACGACTGCCGCATCTTCAGCCTCTTCGGCGTCCGTCGTCACTTCCACGGTGACGACGGCAAGCTCCCCCAAGAGTACGATCTCTGTTGGGGAGTATCTCAAGACTCGTGCTCGTGGCAAAGTCACCTATGCCAGCGAAGCCCTCTTCGACGGCATCGAGGACTTGAATGTCGACAATGATGTCGACATGGAGGAGGGCGAGGAGAAGCAAGACTCCTCGTCCACGGGGCGCAATGAAGCTAGCGTGGGGACTCGTCGTCCTCGCGAGGACGACTCGGACGCTTCGAGTTCCAAGCGCTCGCGTAGCGGCAGCGATAGGCCGCTCGCAGATGCTGGGACGTTGTCTACGACGCGGGGTGGAGACGATGACGACTCCACTCCGCCTGCGACTGTGACGTCGCGCGCTAAGCCGGCGCGCGACCCGTGGATGCCGTCTCCGAGCGAGATCCGATCTCGCTACGGCAATACCACGCCGGTCAGCAAGTACGCGCTGTACTCCTGCAGCGCCATCGTTGATGACGATGTCACCAAGGAGCTCGACTTTGATCCGGCGACGGATCAAAGACGTGATTATTACATCGGGCTCTTCCATGAGCTCCGATTCTACGGGAATAAGAAGACTCCCCGTAAGAGCAAGGTGACAGAGTGGGAGGCACTCTGTCAAAGCTGGGGCGCGTTCGTTGAGAACTTCAACCGCGACCCGGCTGGTTACCGTGAGCGAGTCCGCTCTGCGAGCGAGCGCTACGAGCGCTTCTCGAAGCGGCCCAAGATTTTGCGGCTGCACGAGGGTGCAGTCGAAGCGGGTATTCCGTGCGCAGCGCCGTCTGGCGTTGCGTGCGAGCGCTGCCAAGCTGGGGCAGTGCGACTTTCTGAACGGGACCTTCTCGGGTACACTGGTGTTAGTGTGCCCGTGGAGTTGAAGACACTGCGTGAGAAGTTAATCACGCAGTTGTCGTCCGAGAGTGCTGAGGGTGAGCGCAACACTCAGCCGAGGGCTGTAGGCGACTACAGCTCTCGCTCAAGTTTTACGCCCTTCGGCGGAGCTGCTGGTGGCGGGCTTCGTACTCCGTCACCATTTCCTGAACGTCGCTCATCAGGACGTTCCGCGGCTCCCACGTATCGTGGTCAGGAGAGTATCCTAACCAACGAATACGAAAATGAACCGGACCTTGGGTCCGGATCTGATGATCAACGATTCGCTGGACAATCCAGCGAGTTTCCCCGCGTGCATCTCGCAACGGGGGCGGCGGCGGTGGGAAGACGCCACGGGCCGTCGTCGGGGGAGATCTGGGATCGTTTGGAGGCTGTGGAGCGCCTCCAGACGGCTGAGCTCGCCGAGATACGGCAGGAGCTAAATCTCTTGAAAGCCCGGATAGGCCAGGCCGGGCAGACCGCTTCGAACGTCCAAGTGACCTTGGGGACGCTCGTTGCCCGCCTGACGGATCGCGTCTCCGCGCTCGAGACGAGGATCGCGCCGAGTCACCGGGAGTAGGTGACTCGTGTTGCGAGTACGGCTTCAGCCGCCCAACGTAAAAGGTTGGGTGGAGGCGCATGCTGGACGGTATGTCTAGCGTGTACGCGTTGCCATGTTTCGCCAACACGGTGAATGGCCCGATGAAGCGCGGGGCAAGCTTGCTTGCTCCGAAGTCGGAAACTGCATGTTTAGCTAGGTTCTGTGTAGCTAACAGAACTAATGAACCCACTTTGAATTCATTTGTGTTTCCTCTGCCATTGTTGTCTGCGTTCAGCTTCTGTCGATCGACAGAAGCTGCAATAGCATCTTGCACGAACCGTATTACGGCTTGGCGGCGATGGACAAAGTCCATTGCCTTCGAGTTGAACGTCTTGTTCAACCCGTTGTTCTTGTTCACTACAGGCCCGGCCTGTGTGTGGTTGTTGTTGTTGAGAGTATCTACGCCCGGCGTAGACATTGTGCTCTCGTCGATTGGACTACGCGCGGTCCGTGCGCGTGTCGACACAGCTGATATGTTGCTCGTATCAGCGTGTTCATTCGGTTTGTTTGAAACCGGACACCCTCCCCCACTTAAGGAAGGAGCTACCGCACCGAGTACGCTCGGTACGCGTGGATGCCTCATGGCGTTCACGTAAAACGTTGTATGTCCTGTGGAGACATGCACCGAGTTGTTGATGGCAAACTCTGCCATCGGCAAGCAGTCGCTCCATTGTTTGAACGAATGGGCGTAGCTCTTCAAAGCGTCAACCAAGACTCGGTTGACGCGATCGGTTTGTCCGTCGGTCTGCGGATGATCCGCAGTCGACAAGGATAGCGGCGTGCCAAGAAGTTCAAACGCTTCTTGCCAGAAACGCGCTGTGAAGCGCGGATCGCGATCAGACACAATGCCGATCGACATGCCATGGTGTCTAAACACCAAGTCAACAAACAGACGTGCCGTCTGGCTGTCACTTCGGCTGGTGCAGCAAGATGCACCATCTTGCTGAATCGGTCGACAAAGACCACAATACCAGTCCTCCGCTTGTTATCAGGCGGAAGACCAAACACAAAGTCCATTGAGATGGACTGCCAACACTCCGACGGAGTCGGAAGTGACTGAAGTGGAGCCTGCGAGAAGGGTGCAGGCTTCACGCGCTGCCAAACCTCGCAAGAACGAACGTACTTGCGTACCCACTTGTACTGATGACTCCAATAGAAGTCACGCGTGAGAAGCAAGTATGTCTTCTCACGACCCTGATGTCCCGACGTCGGGGCATCGTGATACTCGTAAGTGATCCTGAGCTTCAGCTCATGATCGTCCGGCACGACAATGCGGTCAGCGTTGTCGTCGACTGCGCTGTAAAGCAACAGTCCATTGTGTACACGATAACGGTGTACACGTGCACGGAGATGTTTCGCTAACTTCTGACGATACTTGTCAGAAGGAGCAGCGAAGTAGTCCAACAACTGCTTCGCGTCCGTATCATTCGTGTATGCGGACCTCACGTCGTCTAACAGAGACGACGAGGGAGTAGATGTCCGTGCGACGCCAATTGCATTGGCGTCGGCCTTGTGCACCGCGTAATCAGGTCGACGTGACAACGCGTCGGCCACAACATTCAACCTTCCAGGTTTGTACTCAACCTGGAAGTTGTACTCCGCAAAGAATGAGAACCATCTCGCCATTCTTTGTGAGATGTGCGGCGACTTGATCGCCGTACGCAATGATGCGTGGTCGGTATAGACCACAAATGGTCTACTCCCAAGTAGATACACTCGGAACTTCGCGAGTACATACTTCATGGCAAGGAGTTCCTTGTCATGTACCGGGTAGTTGCGCTCAGCTGGCTTCAGCTGACGCGACTGATAGTAGACCACGCGATCACGTCCCTCGTGATCGAGTTGCATTAGAGCGCATCCGATTGCGAAATCGGACGCGTCACACACGACGTGGAACGGGCGATCTTGGTCGGCCACCGCCAAGATCGGCGCCTCAGTCAAGCCCTGCTTGACTGCATCAAAGGCCTGCTGACACTCAGCAGTCCAAACCCATACAGCTTCCTTCTTTAGGAGCTGCGACAGCGGGCGAATCTTGCCCGCGTAGTTGCTCACGTACTTGCATAAGTACGTAGCGAGTCCAAGGAACTGCCTCAGTTCCTTGACATTGGAAGGCGTAGGCCATTCATTGATCACTCTGACCTTTCCCGGGTCAGGGCGTACGCCGTTCTTCCCTACGAGACACCCAAGGACGGGTATCTCGCTAGCTCCGAAGATACACTTCTTCAGGTTCGCGTAGAGCTTGTGTTTGCGCACGAGCTCAAACATCTTGCGGAGATGTTCCTTGTGCATCTCCACTTCCGACTTCCCGTCCACAGCCCGGCTGTGGATGAACACATCATCGAAATAGCTCGGTGCGAAGTCGCGCACCGAGCGCAACAAGTGCGTGACGCACCTGTTGAACGTTTCGGGGGCATTCTTTAGCCCCTGCGGCATTACAAGCCACTCCCAGAGCATACCGCTCGGAGTGCTCACCGTTGTGAGAGGTATATCGCTCTCACGCATGAGGATCTGATAGAATCCGTCTCTCAGATCCAGAGCACTGAAGATAGTGCTCAAAGCCATCGAATCGATGATCACATCTTTTCGCGGTATCGGCGTCTGCGCCGGTACCGTTGCGTCGTTCAGCTTGTTATAAGCATGAACGATGCGCCACCCGCCCTGTGACTTCTTGACACAGAACGTAGGCGCGCTGTGCGGGGACTTCGATTCCCGCACTTGCCCAGCCTTGCGACGACTCTCAAAGAAGTCGTCGAGCGCTTTGACTTGCTCTCGCGGCAGTGGCCACTGCCGCGTCACGCAATACTTCGTTCCCGGCACGAGATCAATCTCGTGCTGAACACCCTTGTCCTGCGGCAACTCTCGCAGGGATATCGTCCGGGAGTACGTCTCTGTACTCACGCAAGACCTCGTAGAAGGGGCTCGACTTTAGCGAGTCCCAGCTCTGCTCGTCGAAGCGTTCCTTCTTCGACTTGGCGCTGAGGGCGTCGACGCCCTCAGCGACGAGCTGCTTCAACTCTTCCGCTTCACACTTCATCCTCTCGACGTCCGAGAGGATGCAAATCTGCTCGATGCGTCCATCGTGCAGGTCGCAGGCGAAGCGCCTCCAGCTCGTGACTGGAAGCGAAGTCAGCTCCGACGCCAACGTCGGAGGGTTCTCCAACTTCATCTTCTTATACTGGAGACCAGTATTCGTACGCGTCAAGACACTCAGTGTCTCGACGGTCGTCTCCAGTTCCTGTGTCTACCCGGCAGACACTGCGAGTAGCGCCTCGGTCCCTGACCGAGACTTGCGCAGCTTTGCTCGCTTGCGCTGTTCGCCTCTTGTGCGGAACCCGGTTCCGCGCGTCTTGTTTTGTCCGGGTCCGGCCGCGGACAGATCTTCCTTTTGATCGCCGGCGGGTTCAACCCGCGGGCGCACGCAATTAAGCCCGGCTTGATCACGTATCGCTTCTTCGTGCAGCCCGGCTGCACGTGAGCACGCAAGCATTTCCGGTGCGGGACGTTTGCAACCGTCCGCACTGCCTGCAGCGTCGGCTCCCAGAGCAGGCGCGCCTTCTTTATCTAGACGCCTGACGGCGGAGCGTCTTTCGACGTTTGGGCCAATCGCATCAGCTCCCTGAGCTGACGCGTCCGAGTCACTGTCCTTATTGGTGACTGGCTCCTCTTGTTGAACTTGTGTGTCGACACTAATAGTCGACACAACCGCGTCACTCTTGACGCTTCGAGAACCTCTCGAATCCGATCGAATCTGAGTCTTCTGATTCGACTCACATTTTCTCCCGACGACCCTCTCAGTCGTCGGTGTCCGTGCAGGGTGATCGGAGACAGCCGCGCGTCGCGCTGCCTCTCCTGGTGGGTCGCGTGCACCGCGAGGTGCACGTGCTGCGCCGACAGGGCCATCGCTCACTGTCGCGCCGCTACTCCCGAAGTGCACGATCGTGCGCTTCGTCCAGTCGATCACTGGATCATGCCGTGCAAGCCACGGCATGCCCAACACCATGTCGAACTTATCGTCTAAGTCAAGCACGATAAGCTCGTCCACGAACGTTCTCTTCCGATACGAGAAGCGTACGCGTACGACACGCTTCTCGGTTCTAACAACGACACCCGTTGCTAGTCTTACTTCCAATAGACTTCGAGGTAGTTCCACTTCCTCGAAGTCAAGCCTCGCTAGGCTCTGCAGCCGAACAAAGTTGTTCGACGCTCCACAATCCACTAGCGCACAAAGAGACATGTCTCTCTTCGAGCGAACCTTCAAGATGACAAGGTTCGGCCTGTCATTTTGCTTCATACAGTGAGAGTGACTCTCACTGGGGGCAGCAGTCTTTAATACGGCGTGTCCAATATCGACACGCTCGACTGCATCACCAGCAGGGCGCCCCGCGCCTGCTGGTCATTCTAGTTTTTTGATTGTCCGTGGCGATACCCGGTATCGTCACGCCGGCCCTTGGCCGCCTGCACAGGCGCTGTGCATTCACGGGCGTAGTGGCCGTTGTTTCCACACCGGAAACAGCAGACATTTGTTGGTCCACGACGCTGCTGAGACCCAGCAGCCGTCGCACTCGAGAGGTCCATTGGTTCGGGACCTCCCGTCGACTTTACCATCGGTCGCGGCATCGGCCGCGGGACGTTCACATGGAGCTTAGCCTGGGGCAGGCTAAACTCTTCTTGCATCGCAAGGGTAATCACAGACTCGAGAGTACTTGGGTACTCTCGGAAGAGATAGGTCTTCACAGGCCCATCTTTCAGGCCCTTCATGAACGTGACGACCTGTGTCGCCTCGTCTATCGGGTTGGTCACGATGTTCGAGACCAAGTACCGCGCCCTTTGAGCGTAAGCATGCACGTCATGCTTGCCCTGTTGCAGGTCGAGGAACTCAGCCCTCGATCTGAATTCATTCTGCGGGGGCTCAAACGCTTGTCTGAGCTCCTCCTTGAACACCTCGTACGTGCTAAAGCACGTAGGGTCAGTGAGTCGGCGTCCGTACGCCCAACTCCTTGCTCGTCCGCCAAGGTATGACATGGCGAACGCAACCTTCGACAACGGGTCGACGATACGTCGAGCCGTAATGGCAGTGCCGACTTCGACAAGCCAACGGAGGAGAGGCTCGCCCTCTCTTCCAACATAGCTGTTCACGTGGAGCTTCAATGACTCCACGCGCGGTGTGGACGGAGTCGACACCGTAGCGCGAGCAGCGGTCTCGCGCTGTTCCTTCATGATGAAGCCTAGAGCAACACCGTGTTGCTCTGTCAGCGATAGCGTGCGTAGCATCGTTGCTACGGCCGCCTCTCCAATGACCGTCGACAGCCGTTGGAGCGCCTCCCACTCTGGATCCGCCAGGTGGAGACAGTCTTCGCGTGCAACATGCGTTGCACCCGTGGTTGGGTTACCAGTGGACATACTCGCGTCCACAGGCAGGTCCTCGGCCCCCGTATCGAACTTCATTCAATACGTAACTAGTCGGTCGTTGGACGGACTACAAAGTGCTACCAGGTGTAATGGGCTTACTTAGCCCAATACTTTAGCTTACACGTGAGCGCACGTGTATGAGGAAGCGTGAGGTGTATTTAACTTAGATTAAGTATACTTGTATCCACAAGTATAATTAGATCTAAATAAAGGTACAAATAGTAGCTTTTGCAGTAAAATGAGAACTGAATTGTTTGTTAACTGTGGCTTTCCTCCTAAAACTGATATCTATAAAGAGGGGTTCTGCCAACGAGTGGTTGGCAGAAACCCTGACCTAATGCTTGAGTATTACTGGTAGAAAGACCCTGCTTTCTGACCAATAGGACTGTTTCCTATTATGAATGGTGACCACACTGCGATGTGGCCCACCTGAATGTATCCACTTAGTGCGTGTTGCACTAAGGTGAGGTTAGCCGAATGTGTAGCCCCGCTACACTTAGACTGCTGCTCGTACCATTTGCGGACGTGCAGCGAGGGGCGGGCTTTTTTTCGAGGACTCAAGGATGCTCATCGAGGAAAGCTGCCAAATGTACAGAGAACGAGGAAAGCAGCTCAAATCGGCTGCTCGTCAAGGAACCAACCGAGAAGTATTACTGCATAGAAAGAAGTAGGTAAGAATAATGTATTGAGCAAAAAGCGCTCGCTTCCCCGCCCATGTCCTTACGAGAATGAGGCTTTAGCTCGAAGAAAACCGGTCCTGTCATATCCCTCATCATGGACAAGCTTGCAATCGACTTGAAGGCGACGCAAGTCGGACAAATTGTGCAGCCAGTAGTAGCACCGTGACGCTAGGTTACCTTTCGCTGCAGGTAGTGCTCGGGTCCAAGATGTCACCCTTTGACATTGAAAACTCTTTCATGGCAGAGCTTGCATTCGTCCATCCGCCATGACGTCGCTGAGCGGTGCGCCGCCGTCGGAGGGGGCCCCGCCCCCGGATTCCTCCTCCGGCAGGTACACACTAGGCATCTGCGTCATGGAGCGCAAGGCTCGCTCGGCGCCGATGCTGGAGATCCTGGGGCGGCTGCCGCCCGCGCTCTTCCGCGTCGAGTTCTTCGGGGACGACGCCATTCGCCTGATACAGCCAATCTCCACGTCAACGGAAAAACTGGTGTGAGTCGGAGTTGCCGACAGCAAGATACATTTTCTGCTTTCGCTGCCCTCTGCAGCTCTTGCGAACTGGCAGGGCCTCCAACATAACAAGCCCTACTTGTTGTCCGTCGTCTTCTACTCCAGACCAACGCGCTCATCTTCCGCGCGCAGCACCTTTGTGCCAGTCAGCGCCAGTTCACTACTTTAAGGGAAACAACGCGGAGAAGTCCATCATCGCAGGCTATGACAGCGTTGCGTTCTCCCCCTCGGCGTACAGGTGCGACTGACGCACAACCAGACACTGCTTCGACCGTCGTCAGACCCGGTTCGGAGGGTCAATGGCCAGCCACGGCACCTTCACCTTCACTTCATTCGCCACTTACGCTACACCGTTAGCGGACGGAAGAACTGCGACTCTATCTTTGACAGCAGGCTACGCATGCCGTTGTTAGCCGAGTCCACGTTAATAATAAAAGTGCCGCGCATCACCATGCCCTTGGTGGTGTGCTTCTTCGCGACCGAGTCGAGCACCGACTCCGTCTCGTTCAGATGCTCACCCATACGTGGGACCTGACGTTGCACGACAACTAGGAGGGTGTGTCGGCGAACTACTTCCCCATCACAACTAGCGCGTATATCATGGACGAGAAGTGGCAGCTGAACTTGGTGATAGACCATATACAGGGGGCGGCGAGTCTGGTAGACGGGTAAGGGGAGGTGATGGTGCACCGACGTCTTCTCGCGGATAATGGCAGAGGTATCCGTGCCTTGGTGGTTGCGCACGCGCATCACGAACTTCAATCCGTTCGATTCCATGCACAGCGTGCCGTCGAACGCGATAGTGTCAACGGCGTCAAACCTAATTGCCCTCTTTATCGTCGGTAGTGACCGACCCGACCGTCCACTTGATCTCGTTAGACTAGTCGTCGTCGTTCACACGGTACCCAAGCGTGACCGAGCTGCCGGTCTTGAAAGCCAAGCGCGGCACACTCGCAACACCATTGGGAGTGTTGGTTTACAGCTCCACATCGCCACAGTTGCCATACGGAGCATGTATGTATACGTATTGGAACCGGAGACGTACGGTTGTACACCGCATAGCTCGAATTAACTGAGTGAACAGCACAAAAACCCATGAGCAACGCCCTTAAATGACCTCTACATGTATTAATATTATACATGTACTTGGTTTTCGAAGCAGGGTGGTGAGCCCCAGGTGACAGGTAATCGTACCTTGAAAGCCTGGAGCACGCAATGCGCAGTCTATAGCGATGTACATGTATCCTGGTGTGGCTATGTACTAAGCTTGATGCTGGCTGTTATTCAAGTGCCGATGTTCCTCGGCGAATCACCAATGCTCAATTGGTCCTCGATTTTCGTACTTTTGAGAGTTTCCTCGATAAGCAGACTTTGTTTCCTCGATAATAAGCTACACCCCGTGCAGCGACCACTGCAAGGCCAAGTCGCCTCAAAAATGCTGCCGGTAGACCCACAAGTTGATCGGACTGTACTGCTTCAAACCAGCGTACTACGGCACACAGCCCCCGACGGCGCTTATCGAGCCCATCTGCTGCTGAATATCCCAGGACCACTTCCACACATACCGCCGCGCACTTGGCTAGCAGCTTGAAATGATCGTCCGTTGAGGTTTCATCGTCATTCTTTTTCACTAGGACCTGGTGCCAGGGCATGGAAAATACAATACAAAATTGTACTGGAGTCAAATGTTTGCAATAATAATCATTATAACAAAGTCGCGCTTCGCACGAAGAAGCTCTGAAATTTGGCTTCTGAATTATTGCCCTTGATACTACCTGTTTCTCCTCTCTTTACGCGAGCTAGCATGACAGGCCAACACTTTATTTTTGCCCTTGCAGGGTCTGTCCACCTGTGGGTAAACGGAGGTCACGACCACAACTCGGAAGAAGAACGACATATATTCTTTTGAAGTGGTAGAGTTCAGAAAATGAAGCACCAGACATCAGTAAACAAGCAAGGAGTGGTCATGCCACTTCCTCAGCCCTCGCAGTGGTCTCTCTGTAGCAACAGCACTGGCGTTTGTGCTTCATTTCCGACGGAACCCCGTCGTGACGATGAAGGCAGCATCGATTCCTGCGGCGTTGATTCATTCCCACGACATGCCGTGGCGCGGATTGCGAGGTAGATCTGCCCTCGTCATACTTCTGCCTCGCTGCCGCCGCTTGCGGATGTCAGCGGCAGCGCTCGTCGACTCTTCGACGAACTCGTCTTCGTCGTTCGTGTGATCTGTCAATCGCATTGCGCTTGCCAGCGTCATTCAGTGAGCTAGCGGGATATCTTCGCCATTCTACCCATTTGATCCATACATCTAGAAATCTGTCGGGCCGACAGCGGACTACATCTCATCAGTGCCGGGACCTTCGCGCAACACCCATGCGCTCTAATTGGATTATACCTTTCATCGATCAGAGCTAATTGGCTAATATATTTCGGACTTAGCTGAGGTGGACGATACAGGCAACACGCAGGTAATTTATCATTTTCAGCGGGGTATTCTGTTCAGCTAACGTTGTTGTAAATTATTATGGTTCCCCTTTTAAAACGATCACATCATATAGTGCAAGAGTATGTGCGTTTTTTAAAATCGCACCTCCACCTTTAGCTCTGAAACTGAAATAAATTTCGGAGAATACTAGATGATGCAATAATAAGTAATTCCGTTCAAAAAAATACAATAATGATTGGTTTTGATATATTGTTAACTTGGTATTTGTATGGGTTTGACCGCCAGGTATTTAGTTTCATAGCAAGCAAACCAATAATAGTTATTCAATACATCAGCTACCAATAATAAATTATTCCGTCAATATAATACCCGTTATATTGATATTATATTATTTTTTCCATGCCCTGCCTGGTGCAGCCAGTCGATAGTGTTCTCCACATACAACTCACTTCGGGCCCGGGAATTTTGCGTATCACTCGTCTTTAGTGCGGCAGCCAACGCAATGTGGCTAACCACAGAAATGACGCCGACTTTGGCCTCCAAAGTTGCGCGACTAAACATTTCTTGACACCGATCGATGCTGAAGATTTGAGCGACGAGGTCGAGGCCGAAAACGGCTGTACATATCTCCAGACTCTTGGCCAGTTCAAAGTACTCCGCTGCTGCGGCAGTCTTTGGGTTGGACGGCCTACAAGAAATGGGGAGCTTGTCGTACAGTGTTTGCACCCATGTCCTCGAGAACTTTGGGTCCGCTCCGTCTATAACCTCCATCTCACGCATCTGGATCGCATCAGCAATGCGATTCAGCATCGTATGACTCGACTGATGCAGACTTTGTTTCCTCGATAATAAGCTGCACCCCCTCCGGGGTGGGCTTTTTTTAGAGGACCCAAGGATGCTCATCGAGGAAAGGTACCAAATGTACAGAAATCGAGGAAAAACGCTCAAAACAGGCTGCTCGTCGAGGAACCATCATACATGCACCAACCAAGAACTACTGCATAGCAAGAAGTAGCTAAGAATGATGTATTTTAATATGCCATGGGTGGGTTACGAGAATAAGGCTTAACTCAAAGAAAACCGACCCTGCTCCGTGGGTATAAGGTTACATACACATCATGGTCAAACGTGTGCCAAACGACTTGAAGGCGACGCTAGTCGAAAAAAATGAGCAGCCAGTAGTAGCGACCGTGGCGCTCACCCAAAAGATTACTGTAGGTAGTGCGTGTGCCCTCCGATATTAGGGTCCACAATATACTAAGCCATACGCGTCGTTCCGAACGACGCGTATGGACATCATAGGCGCACGCACTACCTGCAGTAACCTTTTACTACTGGCTGCTCAATTTTTGCGCTCGTCTTCCACGCGCAGGTCCTTCATGCCACTCAGCACCAGCTCCGTCACCTCCGACACCCCACCGACTTCTTTGCCGAAAACCACGCGGAGAAGCCCACCCTCGCAGGCTGCGACAGCGTGCGTTGCGAGCTCCTCCATGACGAACACGTGCAACATACGCACCATCAGACACAGTTCTAAACCGTTGCCAGATCCACGCTCGGAGGGAACTTGCCGATGGTCAGCCACGGCACCTTCGCCTTCATCTCATTTGCCATCGACTGTCGTGACATATTTCTTCGCACCCAGTCGTCACCCGCGCCTGTCCCCCGTGACGCAAGGATCGCCTGCGTGAGTAGGTTCAGTCAGTCTTCGCTCAGAGAGCACCTAGGTACACTTTCAGCCTGCTACGGCCTCCTCCAGGTGTCTAGTTTGTAAAGCCAGGATCAATCTCAGTTTGCATTTTACCAACCACTACACAAGCGGGCTTGGCACTTTGAAATATTTCAAATCAGCAATATCGACCTGGTTCACCCGTCGGCCGCCAACCCTCAACCATGAGCCGCTCCACGCACAAGGACGACAAGGAGCGCTACCTCACGTATTCGATCACCGTACGTGCAGCGAACAAGGACAAGGGGGTCGAAGAAGAAGTGGTGACTAAGAAGATGCCGAAGATTATCGACGGTGGCCCAAAGGACTTCTTAGACTGGGTCTATCACTTCGACCAGCTCGCCTGTCTCAAGCACTGGAACGCCGAAGACAAATTCCTGAATACCACCATCCTACTGGAAGGCGATCTCCGAGAAGCGTTCGCTGACGCGGCCATCTCAGACGATGACGTCCGCATGGACGAGGAGTTCACGCGTGCACTCCGCAAGGCCTCTATCGTAGTGCTCCCGGTCGACTACAGCGAAAAACTACAAGAGGAGCTGTGGGAGATCCGCAAGCTGCTCACCGAGTCGCTAGCCGAGTACAGCAAGCGGTTCCGCGCACTCGTGCGTATGGAACATACTCTGGCCCGACTGAATGAGAACTCGCCGATGTGCGAGGACGCGCTGTGCCGACTCTACAAGCGCGGACTCCCTTACGATTGGCAGAACAAGTACGACGCTAGTGGTCAAGTCTACACTACCGTCGCCGCTCTGGTGCCCTTCTTCGAGCGAATTGAACAAGGTGAACAGCGCCTCCATCGCGCTGGCAGTCAAGGCAAGGGAAGCCGTCATGACAACTCTCGCAGCCATGGGCGCCGCAACAACAACAACAACAACAACAGCTATCGCAACGTAAACAATAGCAACAGCAACAACCGTCAGCAACACCAGCGAGGAAGAAAAACCAATTGCTCATCAACGTCAATACCTAACGTTTTCAGCGTGAGACTTCCCAGGAGGAACTCGTCTTCCTTCGTCTCCGTAATGACACAGGTCACGTTGCGTAGGCGAACCTTGCCGGCTGGCGTGAACAACTCTAGGTCAAGTTGGACGGAATCAGCGCAACGAATTATTGCTCCACCCACTGCCTTGCCATCAATTGGTTTCGCTAGAGGCTGTATTTTCACCCTCGGGCACACTCGAGAGATTTCGTTGACAATGTGGCGAGGCACAATATTGTGTTTCGAACCACTATCGGGGTGATACAGCATCATCACCACTCCATTGAAGGCAACATGCTTTGGCCCAAGCTCCTCGTCCTTATTCATAACACGCTTCATTTTCGCTGCTTCGCCGCCCTTGCGCTGCTCCATAAACGCCCGACGAGCTGTTTTCTTCTGCTCGTCCGTTCCAACTGGGCAATCACTAACCCAATGAGGTCCTTTGCAGTGTAGGCATCCTTGAGCCGGAGCATCATCGTGCTTTCTTGCTACTGGCTTCCCATCCCGGCGATTGTCACGCGTGAAATGGGGCTTCTCCATGCTCTGCTGCGCCATGATTCCTCTTCACAGTCGATTTTATTGGGCCTTTATCTCGCGTCGTCTGATACAGATCGAAAGACGGCTAATTCTTCAGTGCTTCAGCCTTGATAACATCAAACAACCTCGGCACATGGATCTTCACGGTAGGATCCAGGTCTTGGTAGAGCTGAACTTGCTCTATGAGGCTCGCAGGGCGGAGATTTTCCGTCAGCAGTTTGCACTTCAACTTGTCATTCCCGTCCAGGGCTATGCTTAAATCATACTCCTCACCAACTCATCGAAGCGATCGAAGTAGTTCAGCACCCTAGCCTTGACATCTTTCTGTCGCAGGTCCATCTTCAAATGCTGACTCATGGTGGCATGCATGTTGGGGATCTGATCATTTATACAGGATCTGACTAATTGCGCTGACCAACTTCTTGTTAGTCATCTGCTCCAGCGGAAGCTTCAGTTCCAACTCCCAAAACGTCTTCAACAACCGGCGATTGATCGTGCTGATTGCTGGTATCATGACTGTTGCTGGCGATTCGCCGGACTCATGACATCGGGAAATCACGGCAGCTTCGTATAGTTCTCTGTCACGTCTTCGCTTGACCAGAGCTTCGTGAGAGAAGCATATCATCTGAGGCGGCTCCATCGCCGTCCAGAGCTTGGTTGTAGCGGTCGTCGTATTATCGCCATCTTCTCCGGCGGTGATCGCGCGACTGCGTTTCTGCTGGGGCCGACTCATGGCTCGTGGCGTGCTTGGATCGTTGTCCACAGCTAACGTTAACTGTGTAGTGTCTTGCGACCCTTGCTTGAGAATCCGCGCTTGTAGGTAAAATGAATTCTGGTATTCAATGCTCCGCTGGGGCTTGCTGGCCGCAGTGGTTTCTATTAGTTTCGTTTTGCTAGTTTGCCTCCTAGTATGCAGAATACAATTGTGTCTTCAACTTGGGCCGAGCCTTGCACGTTACCTGCTTGTCGCACGCGTAGTTACTGGCGTGGTCTGCGATGGGTCTGCTGGCATCTCTGCATCCCGTGTATTCGCTACAGTATCACGTGTATTGACGAAAATGGTTAGCCTCATCTAAGTGAGCCATACGCTCTGTAGGTACATCCACAGCCACCGGACTACCGACCGATTAGATCAGAAGCTATACTCGATCACGATCGTCGGATTTTCCTGAACACTTGAATGAGCGCTACGCCGCTGAAGCAGATCGAGCGGGCATGCACCCATGATGTAATTACCGGGTCGGATGTCATGCTGGACGTTGCCAGTGGATTTGTTCGGGCATTATGCTGCGTTGTGCCCTTCTGGTTTACCACACCGACCGCACTTGTATTTATGACGTTTCAGCTTCGGTTGAGCTCGAATTTCATCGCTAAAATGCTGGCGCATTTCGGAAGCAAGTGCAGCCTGATCATTTTGCGACACCGGCATTTTTTTGAAGTTCGATCCGCTTTCGGTTTTCTCAGCTCGCCTCGAGATAAAATTCTTTTCTCGCGCGCAGCAACATCTCGCCTGTTAGATTGTGAACTGGTGCCTATATTGGTGGAGGCTGGATGTGGGGATCGGACAGTAAGGCTGGCACGAAGGGAAGACTGATCGTTACGTGCAAGAATGCTCGAGCATATGCCTCCACCGTGTATGCAGAGTGAAAGAACTTGTAAACGCCAGATGTTGACGTTCGGCAGCCACGCTGCATGTAGGAAGCAGCCACGATGTGCCGGCACGGCAGCTGCAGGTGATGACGATCGGCACACCGAGTACATATAGCTGTAGTCAGGTCTACCGTGTGTGTTCGAGGAATGTTTTCTGCACTGCTCGCTGCCACAAGCGAGTCGGAGCCCGCACGTTCGAATGCTTCATCTTCAAAGCTGACAACAGTGTCGTCGACGTGAAAGATTCCCTCAGCGCTCTTACGCACTGTGCATGCTGCCGCTGCCCACACTTGCTTGTTGAACTTCGAATTCGCCCGGGGGGTAACGGTGTGTTTCGTCTTTATCCAGACACGTGCTGTTTCCTTTTTGATGGCGATCACTTCGACAACCGAGTTGCAGAACAGAACCAGAGCTCCCATTCCTTGGCTATCCCGAATGCCTGCCAACAGCAGCGCGTTGTTTTGGCCTTCAATAGCGCTTGTGGTTCTTCCGCCGAATAGTAGACAGCCATCCCCGTACGATGTAACACATTTCCATTCACTGTCGACAGCCTCGGATTCCTCGAGCGAAAGCACACCGTTCCCAAATTTGGTTCAGCTAGTTGGGTGGATTCCTCGCAGATATTGCGCTGCAGTCTGGGTATGAGCTTCCCCATTACCCATCACTGTCCTCGGCGACGGGAAGAGTTCCTGAACCTGTGCTAACACATGCTCGTACTCGTTCAATGTCGTCGCCGCCTGCAAGTCGAAGACGAGCACCTTGATCCTATCAATGTTCGGTTCAACCTTGCGAAAATGCCCACACACGTTAAAGTATATATGCCACGAGCAGAACTTGAGGTTAACGGGAACTTCACGAGCTATTAGTCGTACTTGAGCATCACGCTGCTTCCCTCTGTCCGTGAACATGGCCCTGTCATCAAGCTTTAGCCCGGCCACTACGCAGTTTGCGAAAACCAACACAAAATTTTCAGCAGTATCTTTGTGAATGAAGGCAATGGCAACTGGGATGTTTTCAAGTCTCCATCCTTACCGATCACTAGCACGCACACGCCGTTGCAGTTCGGGTACTTCATGTGTGTGCCGTCACACTGGAGAAGAGGTACCCAGTTGTTTTGACCGGCAATTAGTTCCCCGATAGACACAAACGCACGGAAAAACCTTCCTTGACTATCCAACTGATAGCAAACGCGAGAGCTAGGATTTTGTTGTTCGAACGACCGCAGAAAGGCAGGTAATTTGTCGTAGCTTGCCGTAGCGCCGGCCATCTTGGTTTAAGCCTTAGCAATAGCTATGTGACCCAGCGCCGGACGGTGATCAACATTGACATTGTCAATTGTCTTCACAGCTCTTACCACCCGCGCTCGTGAAGTACTTAGCCCCTGAATTATAGATCCTTGAAATCCGGGCAGTTCCATCAACAAATCGGCAGAACATTGGCCTACTGAGCCGCAACTCGGTGAGTGGTGGGGATTCTTTTTACGAACAAACCAGACACCCGGTGTGCAAAATGAATTTTTGGTGTTACATTGCCGTCCTTTTCTTCGTTTCGCTTCGCTTTGTTAAATGCACACTCCATCCACAAAGCTTTTTGTGCCCTGACGAGTCAAGCTGCTGGATCGACTTGTTTTCATTGAAAGCGTACGCACGAAGAAATTCCGTGCTGGACCGAGCTGAAGCAAAGACGTCTCGAATGTAAATTGTGTCCCGCCCAAACAGCCGTACGAGGTTGACCCTGCCTCGCTCCATCTCTCTGGAACTGTGAGAGGAGGAACCACGGGAGCACGTCCTCGTCCTCATTCTCAAGCAGTCTATTGTTGCTTCCTCTACTTCAATATGAATAGCCAATCAAACTCAAGAAAAAAAACATGTGCTTCCTTAAACGGCCAGTAGTGAAAAGTTTGATGCTAATAGGGTCACTCGTGATATTTATTCCACGGGATCGAGCAAGTTGTCCCGTTAACTTGCAAAGGTGCGTGTGGAGGGCGCAGATATGCACCAAAAACACCTTGTCGACTGACGGAGATCTGACGCGTTGCAACCTGTACTTGTGTCGCACACCTCCATCCGCGTTGGGTCGCGTCCGCTGGGACTGTTGACGAGAAGGAGCGAAGCGAAGCGAAGCGAAGAGTCGAGACCGAAGTAGTGTAGAGTAGAGTAGTTAATGAAAAAGTAAAGCCTTGTTTTGGTGTTTGTTAGACAGGGGAAGTTCACGACTGAGAGACGGACGGGAAGATCGGAGGTAGCGTTCCCTCCCATGGAGACGACCCCCCCCCCCCCTCTTACATACCCAGGGCGCGGTAGACATGTCATCTCCAATGCCATGACAACCCGCCTCCGAAGACACTTGATAGCCTTGACGTAGCACCGCGACGCTCGTTCTCGGAGGTCCACGTGACTCCAGACGACCAAGTCGGTACGGGCGCCTCGCGCCATCATTCAGGAGCGCACCTCGCTTCTTTGTACAAGCGTGCCATCTTCTGGGTACCTACGCACGGTACCCTTGTCGGTAGGATGTAGCCATGTCGGTCCTGGAAGCGGGCCGACGATCATGAGTAGCAGGCAGGTAGAACGAGTTCAGCCTTGTACCCGCTGGAATGGGGCCCGCAAATTGAGGTGCGGGACATTCTCCCCGACCGACGGTACGCCGTCCTCGGCGGACGCTGTGCTGGACGAGTTCCTGCCGCAGCGCGGCACTCCTCTCTTCAGCAGCTCATTGTTCTGCTGAGATGACCACAGGATTGCGTTCGCGATCAGCGGGTACGGCAGCCGCAGGTAGTTCTTCAAGCGCATCATGAAACGGTAGTAGGTCGTCGAGCACGTCGGTCTGCAGCCGGCGTAGGCTCTTGAGTTCAGTAGTTTGTCGTTGTTCAGCTCGGGTACACATACCCTCCAATGCTTGTAGTAACAAAGCCGACGGTGTCGGCTCCTTGAGCGGGCCGTCAGCTTCTCCCATCCGTCGGATACAGGAAGTGAGCCCCACGGCTACCACGACGACACTCGCTGGCAAACCCAAGCGAGTCCACTCCAGGTAGTAGTTAGCGCAATTAAACGTGAGCAGGGCCAAGGCCACGCCGACCTTGCCCAGTAGTATCAGTTCCAGTAGGTTGTAGGTAGCCAGGGGTAGATGGATCAGCAGCGACACGCATAGCAGGGCAACCAGGAAGCCCACACGGAACACTTCAGCCGTACGCCTTCCTCTCGAGGCGCTAGCCTTCTTGCTAGCACGCGCGTACCTCGCCGTCGAGTGCGCGGTACTCAAAGCCGAATCGGGTAAGTAGGCGTATAACGTAACGTAGGCGGCATCCCACCACTTTCCGAGTGCGCGACCGTACTCGCTGTAGCGGTCCTCACTCTCCGTCAACACACTCACGGAGGACAGCAAATAGCGCACCCCACAGAGCGTAGACGTACTGGACACCACGGAGCTGGATCACTTCGTCGTTGGCCAGTACGGCCTGATACTGTCGTAGGCAAGCGTCGAATAGCGACAGGTTCATCGCGATCACGCGCCACGCCGCCGCCATAAAAGTCCAACCAACATAATGGGGTCGAGAGGACCCATACCAAAATGCAACAACACCCGGCGACACAGTATGCCAGCCACAGTTCCGCGATAGCTCTCTTGACCCACATGCGTCGCCACCAAGCAGCGTCGTCGTCCATTTCGGCGCGAGGTCGGATCGGGTAGTTGGCGACGCGTTCGACAGTAGTCAAATAGGATACTAAAAGGGTTCGGAGTACGCCTCCTCTCAGAGAGGGGCGAGTCAATAAGCAGGTCGGCATCTTTCCACCCCCTTTCTTAGTCTTGAAGTTTCAGTCAGTTGGGGTACGATGAGGGCTTTCACCGCCACTCGTTTTCGAGACTCATTCTCCAATTTCCGTCAGAACCGGCAGGCGGCGGCCATGAGCGACCGCAATTCCAAGCTACTCGCGCGATTCCAGAAGTGTCTGGAAGAGGAGGCGAAGAGTGACGCCAAGGACCAAGCGCAAGAGGCGCGGATCACGCAGACCGTGTTCTGGTCGGAGATGAGGCACATCCTCGCCGTCAACTCGCTGTCCAGCGGTTTGGACATCCTGGACGACGTGGCGAAGGCGCAGATCGACGATACGGGGCAGGCCGCTCAGGATTTGAGTGGCCCGGTGACAATCCTGCCACACCCATTGATGCAGGCGGCTAGTACGGGGCGCCGCACCGCACCCGTCGTTCACCAATCCGGCCAAGAAGAGGTCCGTACCGGCCAAGCTAGCCAAGGGAAACGCGTCGAGAGAAGCAGAAGACTTCGGCCAGTCCGAAATCGAGTCCAGTGACGTTGGAACGGCTCTCATTACGTTTTCTCTGGCCACTGGTCTCCCGAAGGAGTTCGTACGCGACCTGGTAGGCATCTTCCGCCATGTGGCGGCCGTCAACTTGAAGGTCTGGCAACGGGCGTACCCGTTGGTCAACCAGCACTTGTTCTACGATCCGGTCGAAGATCCAGACGTCTACCTGGGCCATTGGCGGTTCTGGCACAACTGCCGGGCTGCGTTCTTCGAGTGGGCGTTGCACGCCGCGCTGGTAGGATTTTATTGATCTTGAGGCGCCAAAAATACCCATCGGTATTTCGCTTGAAGATCCGGGCGTGGCGCAGGCGTGAGTAAGGGGGTGGCATCTTGCAAACTCGAAAGTGACATCCACGAAAGCACCATCATTGAGCTGGCGGCTACTGCAATAACTATAACAAGCTATCCATTAATATATGAGTCGGAGGAAGAAGACTTGAGTGAGCTGGACGTGAGCGATTCGGAGTCATCGGCATCCGACTGCATCGACGAAGATGACGAAGAGCTGTTTGCGAAGGAAGAGCGACACTTTGCAGACAAGTTTCTTGAGTCATTAGGAGGTCAGAAGAAGGTGCTCGCCGGAGAATTGATCGGCCCTGCGCTAAAAGATCTCTCGACGACAGGGTGGGACGATCCGGAGACTCCTGACGTCGGGGCGTATCTGGAGACGCCGTACGAGCCTGTTGCTGATGACGATGAGTATCCTGAGCTCTGGCAAAGGCGACATGGACCCCGGAAGGAGGCTATCAAGCGTGGGCGTCTCCCATCTCACTCTTCTTTCTCTTCATGCCCGTAGCCATGTGGCAACACATTGCCGAGTGCAGCAACTTCTACATGCACGAGAAGCTCGACGACCGCGTCGACACATACTTCAAGGAGAAAGAGCAAACAGAGCAAAAAGACAAAGCGGCTGGTCGAGCAGCTTCAACGACAAAGACCAAGACACGGCGAGATGTGCGCCAAGACTTCCTGTCGGTCAAGCCTGTCATGCCGCATGAGCTGTGCGTGTATATTGGCCTGCTGATTGCCCGCGCTATCATGCCAAACCGAGAGAAGCTCGCAATTCACTGGCGCCAAGATGATGTAGGCGCGATTTCGCGCGGAATCTTCGGGCGGTTCATGGTGCGAGATCGTGTTATGGAGCTGAGCCGGAACCTGCACTTCAACAACAACAGTGACCCACGTGCAAGATCCGACCGCGCTTGGAAGATACGCTCCGTGGTGAACGTGCTGCAGCGGACGTTTGTGGCAGCGTTCATCCCTCCAGCTGAGCTCTCCTTCGACGAAGCGATGCTTCCGTCGAGGTCCACGTACAATCGGACACGGATGTATATGAAAGATAAGCCCCATAAGTGGGGTACCAAGCTATTTATGCTTTGCTGCGCACGCTCCGCTTACTGTATTCGGTACGATTACTGTTTCCTTTTATACGGTATTATATTGGTTGCCTTATTCTGTATATGCGGTTGACCTATGATGTATATACGTTCTATGCTTTGCGTTTAGTTTTGAGGTGTACTGCGGCCAAAAGCAGCATATCGTAGAGTCGGGAGCAGTGGATATGAAGTCAGGACCGGCGACAGTGGTGCGAAACCTACGAGCTGTGTTCGGAGACACGCCTGGCAAGTACATGCGGCTCGTGGTGGCTGATCGATTTTACACGTCGATCGTGTTGGCGGTGCAGCTTCTGCTAATGGGCTTCTTTACTATTGGTACGATCATGACAAATCGCCGTGGTATTTGCAAGGCGGTGGTGACAAAAAAGAAGAAAAGGCCCAAAGACACCCCCGCGGCACGTTGACATTCGCGCGATCAAAGCATGTGAAGAATATGGCAGCTATTTGCTGGTGGGACAGCAAACCTGTTCATTTCCTGTCGGTGGGTGGAAATGTCGCCTTGGATCGCGTCGTGCGCCGCGAGAAGACTGGTGAGCAGAACGAGATTGCGTGTCCCAAGGTCATCAAAGACTATCATCGCTTTATGGGCGGAGTTGATGTGCACGATCAACGCCGCCTACAAAGATACTCTGTGCAGCGCTGCATCACCTATAGAAAGTACTACCGGTCGCTTTTTTTGGGGCTTGTGGATCTAGCGATCACCAACGCGTTTATTGTGCACCGAGCGTACTGCAAGAAGAAGAAGATCAAGGCGATGACCCTCGTGCACTTCATGTGCAAGTTGCATCTGCAGCTTATTGCGCTGAAGCCGGACGATATGTTCGAAGAAAACACGTTTCAACCGGGTAAGTTGACGATGCTGTATAAACTGTAGTGCCGATGCTGAATATGTGTTACGACTAACACGTATATACAGATGAAAATGTTTCCGTTGATGTAGAAGCGGAGGACCGTCAAGCTGAGACTGGCAATCATATTGCCAAGCAGAGCGACGAATGGCGCGACCACTCGGGGCAGCGAAAAAGAGTGCAGAAGAACTGCAAGGTTTGTACGCTGAAGACGCCAAGTGGCAAGTGTGGCGCCACCTCTACCTACTTCTGCGATGGATGCGATTTCCCTGGGCCTATCTATCTGTGCGTCAAGCCGAACTGGACGGTAGGAAACAAGATGCTCAGCTGCTGGGACGTCTGGCACAAGGAATACAACAACGGTAAGGCCATCCCGCAGGACCTGAAGGGTAGGATCCGAGTGCGCGCACCGAAGACCACAAGCTCACCGGGGAAGTCGCCCGCTAAGCGCCGCCGTGTCAGCAGTGCTGACAGCGAAGTCAGCGAAGACAGCGAGTAGGTTGGGTTGTACTTCGTGTGAATGCATGTGTTTGGCACCTGCCATGTTGCTCGTGTTATGCTTGTGATCTAATGAGCAATCCGCCGCCAATGGTTAGTTGCTCACGCCGCTTTTGATTACCGATGGCATGCATCAACCAGAGACGGGGATACTGGGCATCCAATGGTCAATTATCACATTATCATCATCTGAATGCATATATGACGACTTGAATTCAGTATAGCGGCAATCGTGACTTGTCTATGCTACCGGAATCCCAATATTTAGAGAGATTATTTCTTACGAATCTAACGGTTAAGAGAACATAGTCCGTGTGTACCCTGCATTGACCTACCAACATGCTACACACGCCAGGTCGCATGGCTACAACATTGTGAATAGCTCATGCGATGCTGTATATATACGGGTTAGAGGTGGTTTTACTCCGTCGTATATACACCTTTCGAGACAACCAAGCCCTAATGAGCCCAGTTTTTGACAGCGCCCTTACCTCCCCCTTCACTAGTGTCTACAATTTTTTATATGTTAATACGCTGTATATACAGCATAAACATGGGGAAAATTCCTTCGGTTTGAAGGGGTTAAGAAATTTATATTAACTCGTTGGCCTATTGTTATATTTGGCAAAATATTTTAGACCTTAAATTGGGACAACTATTTTTGGCAGCAGTATACCAGGCGTCCCGGTAGAGATCTATCTAGTCTAAAAATATTCAGAGTTAAGTAAAAGCCTTTTATCCTCGAAATATTGAAAGGGTATTCTTTCAAACTATCGAAACAGAATTGCTTAGATTTTATTACGAAATGTACGAAACAGCGTCCAAATCAAACCGAAATATATTGAGATATGCAGCCTTAAGAGAGTAAAACAAGTCTAGACGTAAAATTGACACTTGAAGCCAGCTTCATAGTCGAAGTTGCCGCACTAAGGTCCAATTCACAGTTAAGTTTTGGCCTGTTTCCTCTTGTGTTTAGGCTTCGGACCTGGTTTCAACCCCCGTTTTCCCAACTGCTCTTACTCAACTTGCAGCAAAGGAATGAGGAGTGTCGGGCCAGTTGCGAGGCTGACGTTGTTAGGCCACGGACGAAATCGAAAGGTGTATGTTTCAGCAAAATTGGCAATCGACAATTTTACATGGTCGTACAAATCTTCAATACCACGACCGTCTTGGGTAGCCGCGCACAAAGCGTGGAGGCAGGGAAATTTTTCATCCTGCCAATTTCCACACGTACACTCTTGCGCAGGTAAATCCACATAGCCATGTATCTATGTGGCCATGAGGATTTTGAGGGCCAAGATGCTGCACTGAGTAGGCTCCATCCATAAGTGGGACAAAATCACACATCCCAGCAGCGGTAGTTCTATCCTTGACCTGGGCTTGCAGTTGCGGAACCAACGAGCTTGCCGTATGACTTCTAGTCCATTTACCACCGTCCTGACTCTTCTCGGGTGCCAATTCACTTAATTTCGGAAATATAGGTAAAACGCGTCCAAGGGCTTGGCACGCCGAAGTTCGGTACCCAACCAATTGTTGACTTGTTCAGAACGATTCGACGTGATTTCATTGAATTTTGGTAGGCAGAAGGCTTCGCGAAACTGGTACTTTACCCAATGTTTGCTTCATTTCCATCCAGAGATTCAACCGCAACTGGATTGGACGCAGCAAGCTCAGATCGAAACATTTTGAAATCAGTTTCGCAATCACTTCAGGCCAATTGACAAATGATACGCCTCTCTTCAATTGAAAGTTTACCGCCTTTGCGGTCAATATTATCCATGATATGGCACAGACAATACCGGTGGCCCGATAACGGGGAAACTTCAGCCACAGCAGACAGTAGGCCTTTTTGACGGTCCGAAACAATGATGAATTTCTCCGAACCAGTTGCCGACTTCACACAATTCATGAACAATTGCCAGTTTTCGTAATTTCCCATCGAAACAAGGGAGCGCGAAAGGTGTAACGTGATTATTGAAGTCTTTCGTCGTAGCAACTAGGAAAACACCCCTCTTGTTCATCTCGAGGCCTTTCAAATGCGCACCGTCGAACCCCACGAGCCGTTTGGCACACTTAGCAATGTGAATCCCTAAATTCCAAAAAAAAACAAGCACGACGAAATGTTGCGTTTGTTGGACTCTCGCTCAATTTTCCAGACAGAATCAGCATTTTTTCAGTCATCTGAAAGTACGCCTCCAGCTTTTGGTAACTCTCCGCAATATCACCACGGAGTCTCGTCAATATCAGCTTTCATTCTTGAAATTGCAGATTCACAAACGTCAAACCCACGAGATTTAAAAAACGCGCCGATTGTAGCGCCAGATAGATTCACAGTCGAGTGACCAAGCAGTGGTAGCAGGTCGGTCATGATGAGTGTAGTAAGTGACTGCACGTCTTGGGTTGTGTTGCGCAGGGCCTTGGTTGGGTGTGGGATTGTGCCCTCCACACATGGCGTTCGCGTGAATCCGACACCTCGAGTATGGTGTGTGCGAAATTTGCCTTAGTAATCTTTCATTTGCCGTTTAAACCATACGCATTGATGGAAAATGGGCACTCGAGCTGCAATGTCGTTGCAAAAAAATTGAACTCCGTTGAGCTTTTTGCATTGGTATTTTGCGTTTCCTGAATCGTTAACTTTCACACTTGTTTGTTTCATAAACGCGAACTCCTTGCAATGTTCTCGAACGGCTTTTTGAGACGGAAATTCTCACTTGCGATGTTGTCTTGGCGGTCGTAGGCAATACCGTAGTTTTCATTTGACGAATCCACACATTGGATATCAACATTTCCCCGCAAAATGCAAGCTGACTGGGCGGTCATGATGTCAGCGGCGTCGACTACAAAACGACACTTGCCAAACGTTTTCGCCGCTGGATCTGGAGCTATTGGCGGTTCCTGTGGTGGCGGTGCCATTTTAGAAATGCGGAGAAAACACAGCGCAACAAAACAGTAGTTCAGATCGGACGCTACACACCAGATTTGGTATTTTGCGATAAGACGATACATTCAGTTGGTTACTAGAGAAGCTTTTCAAAGAATATCTTATGCAAACCATGCACTCACTTTCAATTCAGAGCACTACGTAGTTTAACCCACCACTACTTCATTCTATACAATATTCAACTGTACAGTCACACTAAATCATATTTATTATAACTACCATATTGCTAAGAACCTGTTCGCAGTTTAATTTAAAGTTAGAGTCTGTCGCTTGAAAAAATCATTTTAGGCACGATTGTTTTTCTCGGAAAACCTACAGACAATTTTTTCTGGGGGAAGGGGTGAATTCCATTCCGAACCCATCTTATAGGGCACGGGGCTGCGCCCAGGACGCAAATTTCAACCCAGGACGAAGTATGATCTAAAAGGGGTTGGCTTAGGGCTCTGTCGACGCTGTTGGAGTTTGATGGGCCTTAGCTTTGCAATAGAGTTAATGTTTCTCAGCAATCAGTGTTGAGAAGTGTGAGGGATTTGGAGCCCATGACACTCGTCCTCTTGTATCGAAATGATTACATCCATGTTTGCCATGTTCTCATTTTTACTTGGATTTATTATGGCGAGATCACTTAGCCCGGATAGAAAACATGGGCTGTATCGCCAGCCATATTTCCCAACCGAACCTAATGCCGAGACTACTGTAAATGACAGGAGTGCGCCGAATTATTGTTAAGATTTGGGATAATCCAGTACATATGTACTGGATTATGGAAATTGCTCGCCAAATCGCAGCAGGGGAGACTAGCCGCAGGTAGCGAAAATATAGAGTGGGTAAGCAACAAGGTGGTGGTGGTGTCATTGACTACCTCGTGTGCGTATGGGCGTGTCAGAGAGAGAGGAGTAGGGTAATGTACGTGTAGAGGTATCACCTGTGGTGGACCATTGCCCATTGCGTCGGAGAGAGGAGAAGAGACCTTAACTTTATTCTGGTTCCACCGGGCCCTCGACCCAGTGACCACTGCAGACGACCTTCTGTCGCCTTAGCGGTAAAATCCAAACTGAAATGCATTTGAGACTAGTAGTGCAGCGCGGTAGTATCCTGCCCTGTCTATCCTACGTCCTACCGATCTCGTGACCTCTCCTGGCGCACCCGCCATATGCATCGACAGCACTAGCAGTACGTGTAGTCTGGCGTGCAGATCACTTCCATCCAGGACGCTTCGACTTCGATGCCCATGTCCGGGCAAGGAGACTCGTCCACATCTGTTGGACGAGGTGATCCTCCGGATGACGAAGAGCGAAACGTTTGAGCCCTTCAGAACATCCTGAAACATGACGGCTGCCGGCTCCCACGACGCTACTTTCATTGCATTGGCCTGTCCGCCTCACCTCGAGCATAAGGAGACGGCGCTCACAAGGCTTTGGCTGGTTCGACTTGCCTCGAACTCTGGCGGGTTGATGACTCTAAGCTCGATGGTGCTGTCGACTCTAGGTGCTGCTGCCCGCCATTAGCCGTTGGATGTGGGCCTCCTCGAGATAACCTGGAGCCAGAAGAAGTTGATTCAGACGATGAACCTGAGCCAGCACAGATGGGGGCGAAGGCAAGTCACGTAGCCGACGTCATTAGCGACACCACCTTAATTGCTTCTAATGACTCAGAATTGACCCGGATGAGGTATCGACGCCTCGGCGACGACACCAAAATATTCCAGCAGCTACCACGTCCTCCGCTCAATCATCCAGTCAGCGGGCACATCAACACCTACAACTCGACCATCGATGAAGTCGACGGTGAATCTCAGGTGTGCGCCTTTCTCGATCGACGCGGCAAAGCTCCAAGGCCGCGCATCGGGTCGAATTGGACACCGATAACGGCACGCTCTCCTGGGTTTGGGAGAGCAAGCTGGTGATGACGTTTAGACGGCTGTCATCGACAAGTTCGACGAAGGTGTTACACCACCATGCCGAGTGGATCCGCTCGGCAACCTTAAGTGGATCCGTTGGGTGGTCAGTATCCACCGCGTGCGCCTTCTTCCGGAGTCGTTCGGGTTTCCTTCTCCGGAAGGAACACCATGAAAAACAAAACTTTGCACCACCAAATGTTACAAACTGGTGATAACTCTATACATCGAATGAGCTCCGGATATCGTTACTCCATCTGTATAACCGTGTACAATCGAATTAAACCACAATCAATAAAAATTACTTTTAAATGATTTAAGTAATTCTAAATCAGTTAAATTGCCTATAATACTATTTTCTTCGATTGATATTCATTAATACGATTGCTTATGCCCGTCAAGCCGCCGCAGCCATCGAAAGACGCCACGACCAGCACCGAAACCCCTATACCCACGGTCGTCACGCTAACAGCGGTCACGGTCATGGTGAGACCGGCATCTTCGTCGCAACCACCCTTTTCGCTGTGAAAGGAGGCATATTGCTTTCTTTAACGGTTCTTCAAGGAAGTACCCGTATGTAATCACGTTAAAGGGAGTAAAATGCCTCCTTTAACTCTTTCGTTCCCACGGTCTGTACGTTACATGTTAAGTGATTCAGTAATCTGTTCGTTACAGCTTTAAAAATTCTCATAGTTTATTCCAGTCAACCATACAATAGTCAATACAACCGATTCCCTCTCGCGCGTTGGGGAAATACACCCCAATACTTCACAGTGGGACGAGACCTTGAGAAAATGCGATTGTAGAGATCCACGCGCAGTTCCCTCAGTTAGCAAAAAGAAGCGCGACGAGCAAGTGGGAGAACATGACGGGCGAGCTGACTTTCCACACAATCTGGTCGCGTCTGAAAGCGCGTGGTTGGCGCCACCAGAACCACGGGATTGAGCTTGAAACTCGCTACTACACGCCAAGAGGATGGCAGAGTCGGAAGGCTGCCCGACGTGGAACGGACTACTTTCTAGGAGAGGCTGAGCTACTCCAGAATGTATCCGAGAGCGGTAAGGCGGATTGTAATGTGAGTATATCACAACTAAACTAACTGTTGCTTGATTTGGTCAGAGATTGATGCCCCCAATCTAAAGCGTCAGAAGCAGAAGCCACAAGATCGAAGTAATGCGCCTGCCCCGATAGGAACAGCCGCGCGCGCCGTACATGACCTCGGTGCGTCATCTCCGACGACGAATGTGTCCGCTGCGTCTCTCCCCCTCGCATCAGCGGTGCAAGTACCTGCGCCAGTCGAAGTGCAGCAGCCAGTGTCGGTCTGCCTGCACAGCACGCCTACATTGGCTCGAGCGCCGGTGCGTGCGCCAAGTTCGAGTCGACCGCGGACGCCATCGCCTCGATTGTTGACTCGAGTGCCGGTGCGTGCGCCAAGTTTGAGTCGACCGCGGACGCCATCGCCTCGATTGTTGACTCGAGTGCCGGTGCGTGCGCCAAGTTTGAGTCGACCGCGGACGCCATCGCCTCGATCGTCGACTCGAGTGCCGGTGCGTACGCCAAGTTCGAGTCTGCCGCAGACACCATCACCCCGATCGTCGAATATTCAGCGTCTCGCGCCGCTACCTGTGCTGTCGTCTCGGACGCCAACGTCAGCTCCGCCTACTTGTCCTCAAGCGGTGACTACTCAGCGTGGTCGCGAACCTGCTGCGCATGTGCCACACCCAAATGCTCGCGGACAGCGATCTGTACAAGAAATTGCTACGCTTCGAGCAGCGTCCGCTCGGTCTCAAGCTCAACGTAGACTCCCTGTCTTATCTCTAGAGACAACACCCCTCTCACCTCGCACTTCCAGCCCTGGTAGACAAGCTGCAAGAGATGCTATGAATGCCATCACACGTACATTTACAGCTGATGATACTGAGGAGGGCGACGATGCTGATGGGTTCATGTCATCGGGGGACGAAGACGAGTTCAGCATCGACGGCTCCCCTAGTGATGATGAAATCGGTTGAGCCGTAGTGGAGCTGATGCTGATGAGGCAGGACACAATGTGAACAGCATTGACGACGACGTGCTATTGTCCCGGCCAAAAAGGCTTGGACGGAAAATGGTAATTTATGTGCGAGCAGTTTAGATCGATCAGACCTCGGCAACGACAAACCGTATTTTGCTGCGACTACTATCATTAGAAAGCTCTATTGCTAAATATACTTATTAAGGCATCACACCTGCTTCACAGCGCTTGCATTCTGCGAATGACCGCCGGTAAGAAATTATCCCCAGCAGAGAAGCTCCTGGTGGCGAAGACATATGCGTATATAAAAGACAAGAAGGAGAAAGAACCGAAGCACTGGAAGGGGGAAGTGCGCGATCATGTTCACGACTGCTTGGGCTTCGGATCAGGAACCATTTCGGCGATATGGAGTCACTGGAGCGAGCACCAGGACCCAACGTTTGCCTCGGTATTCCGCACCAAAACGTATGTCGGTTATGTATGATACCTAACATTTCATTGGTTGATTTGTGATATATGACCGATGGCAGGTCTCAAACCATCTGGCAGACCACGACAACATGGTGAGAGTCTGCACCCCGTGATACGCGAGCTGGTAGCAGACATGAAGAAGGCCGGCCAACCTGTGTCAGCCCCTAAGCTATCAAAACCCTTAAAGATTAAGCACGATATTGCAATTCCTGCTCGGTCATTGCGCCGAGTCCTGCGTCGCATGGGTATGCGATTTATTAAGGGCAAGTCGCGCAATATTTTAGCAGAATCAACGGCGAATGTTGCCTTTCGTGCTCAGTATTTGAAAAAGAAGCTAGCAAACTTGGACGAAAACAATTTTCCTGAGCGCCCTGCAGTTTTTCTCGACCACACATTTTGCAACCTGTATCATGTCGCCAAGCTTTCCTGGGTGGATGTAGACAAGGTACGATATACGAAAAACGGTCGTGGTCCTAGGTACGAGCCTTGTAGATTTATTTGTCCGCTCAATATTGTTTTGTAACCAGTCTAAACTTGCGCGTATTTGTATATTAAATGCTAAAGATTTTGCATTGTAGCCGCCGGTATTATCCTCCGTAAGACGGGTGGTAATGGGATAAAAGGGCATTTGATAAAACCATCCAAGGAAATCTGGCAATCTAACCTTAAACGGAAGCACGACGACGATTACCACGGGAACTTCAACACCGAGCAATTTGAAAAATGGTTTACAAACCTTTGTATTCATTTAGCTAGCAAGTACGGTCCTTGCAATATTCGCATGGACAGCGCAAGTTATCACACGAATCAAACCAATCCGGCCCCTCAACTCGCGGACACTCAAAGAGGATGTCCAGGTTTGGCTGGAAGACAATGGTATGTACACTTTACCATTGTTTTTGCGCTTAATACTAACTTAAATTAATATTAGTAGAAATCTGGTATGATTCCAGCCTCACAAAGGCGGAACTGATGATGCTTGTTCGAGCAAACAAGCCAACGCCAATTTATCGAGCTACAGAAATTGCGGTTCCATACGGCCATTTGGTGTACTTACGCCACCCTATCACCCGGAGCTCCAACCCATTGAGCTCATTTGGGCTGACATTAAGGGCCGTATTGCTGACGACCCCGCGTCTGACATGTCCGAGTTGCGGGGGAAAATTGAAGCGGGTTTTGACTCCCTCGAATCGAAAACTTGGACGAATGCGTATCAACACGCACAAAAATACGAACAACAGTATATGGCGATGGTTGACGAGTGCGAGCTTGTTTCGGACGAAGAGGTGAGCGAAGCTGATGGCGATGCAGACGGTAGTGACTGTGAGTAAGGAGTTGGCTGGTCTTTGCGCTTTAGATATTCTATCTGCTGGTTTTTCTAACAGCATCAATATATTACCTGGATTTGGTCATTTATCATCGAGGATTGACAATCACCAACTGTTTTCTCGTGTTGGCCAATAAATTATGTGAAAAGCACCTACGTGACAGACCGCAATTGCAAACAAAACTGCAAAGAATAGAGGCTCTTTTAAACAGCTGAAATGGAGGTGAAGGACTTCAGATATGCAAAAATGGACATCAAAATCGGAATCTGCGCATGAGTTTACCCCTTATATCTTACTATCGTTATAGGTTTTATGCACAGAACCCGATCGTTAGTGACGCCAAAGTCCGTCCAAGTCTTTTTGGCCGGGACAATAGAGGAATCCAACGATTCAGAATCCAGTGATGACACGAGAAGCCCCAGCCAGGCTAGAGAAGTACCTCGTCGGTCGGCCTTGCACGCCGTAGCTCGCGCAATACCCAGTTCAACGGCTCGTGAAGGGTTGACTAACGCTGAGTTAGCCTCGCATGGTTGGAGTTATTCTGATGAGCAACGAAGTAAGTGTCCCCACGTTTTTGCTTGGTGAACTTGTTGATAACTAATATCATTTGCTTTGAGTGTAGGCCATCGTGTTCATGTAGATGCTGCTGAGCTAGAAGACTGTGCAGTTTCCACGTCTGATTTGGCAAAACGCGTCGGCATGAGCAAAGAGAACATATGTTTCCTGATGCTACGAAAACCATTGTGGTCAAGCATCGCAGACCAGTCAAACAAGTACTTCAAGCAGCTTCGTGGCTATTCTCCCGCAGAATGGTCAGCTCACAACCAACGAATTTGCCGCACTAATCCTGAATACCGGGGCCGGAGCTTACGCCAAATTGAGCGGGAGATGAGAGGGGTAAAAGCCATTCAACCGCACGAGCTTGTGAATTTTATCGGGCTTCTCATTGCCAGGCCGCTCTGCATGCATCGTGGCAGATTGGCAAAGCATTGGGCGGTCGACAGCGTCGGTGCGGTCCCGAAAGGGACGTTTGGTCGCTTTATGGCGCGCCATCGATTTGAAGAAATCGTGCGTTATCTGCATTTCAGTGACAACAAAGCTCCAGGTGCCTCGAGCGTGAAGACATGGAAAATCCAGCCAGTACAAGACGCTCTCAACGAATCCTTTCTCGCTGCAATGAAGACCGGACCCCGCATTTCCTTCGATGAAGCTGTGATACCGATGCGCAGTCGCTACAACCCTGTCAGGCAGTTTATGAGAGCGAAACCTCATAAATGGGGTACTAAATTGTACATGGGTTGCGACGCGAGTAAAGGGTACTACTACAGGTAAACTATCATTGTATCCGCTAAGACATATCATCTACACGTTCTAACTATTGCCGGATTGTATTTACATGGCTAGAGCTGAAGTCTATCGTGGCAAAATTGCAAGTGATCGCAAGGATATGAGGGTTGGACCGAACGCTGTCTTGCGTAACATGGATCATGTCTTGCGCGGTGCCACAAAGCGTCTGATAGTGACTGATCGATTTTATTCGAGCGTCCTGCTCTCGACGATCCTACTGGAACGCCAGCTTCACCACGTGGGCACTATCAGGACGGACAGCAGAGGCTTCTGCAAAGACCTCATCTACCCAAAAGGTCGCAGGAAGGCAAATGTACAGCGTGGTGTTTATCGAATCGCGAAGGCTCGTGACTATCCCAACATGGTGACCGCAGCTTGGATGGACAACCAATTTTATTGCTACTGGCTGCTCAACAGCGCCTACAACAGTTGGGCGTCAAGTCCGAGCAACAATTGTGCAAACCCCAGCTCCTCAACTCATCAAAGATTACAACGAGTGGATGGGGGTGCGGGTCATCACGACCAGCTCCGCCTTCAACGCTTTTCGATCCAAATGGTGGTGAGACTGAAAAAAGTATTACCACGCCATTTTTCTGGGTTTGGTCGATATGGCCCTCGTGAACATGCACTTGTTGTACAAGGCGCCGCACATAAGTCGTTTTCCTGACCATCCTATTCCGGATCGCTACCATTTTCTTCTGGAGCTTCAATCAATTCTACTAGCAGCGGGTCCAAGTGATTTTGAAGGTGATCTCAGTGTTGAAGCATTGATATCACACCAGGGTGGTCATCTCACTCCGTCGCCTTCATTGATACAGGAAACGCACAACCTCGAGCAAGTGGAGTCTTTTCGCAATGTGCTAGCAAGCGGCAAGATGATCATGAAGCGACGCCAGTACAGCTGCAAGGTCTGTTCGATGCTACGTCGCCGCTTGAATAAGCCCGTGTGGGAAACTACTCACTACTGCCAAACCTGCTCTGACGCGCGAGGTAAAGAAGGACGCATTTACTTGTGTACCAAGGCTCGCCAACACGACCCGGATGGCCCACCTAACGCGGCAACGTGCAGCCAGATCTGGCATAAACTTTGGCGAAACGGAACACGCATTCCTGAAGGTCTTCGCTACCGTAGGCGTGCAGTACGAAGGGAGCCTAGTGAAATGGACAGTCGCAGTGACTGCGACGCAAGTAGCAGTGATCATGAATAGAAGGCGTTTTGGTATAAGCTATGTAATGTCTTGTTCATTGTGGAGATTCCCACGCGCGAATGCTGCTAGTACTACAAACTTAGCAGTGGTAACACACCACAGCAAAAGTGTTACTCCTGCTTGATTGCAGACGCGCCGTGACAAGCATGTTACCTTTTTTGTCGAGATTCGTGACCGCCTTCATCATTTGGGATCATTCTTCAAGCGTCAGGAACACTTTAACATCCGATGCGTATGCAGTAGTAGAGACCGCCTTGGTCAAGGGAATCGGGCGGGCAATTTTTTTGCGGAGTTTTAGCCCCATACAAACGTCAAGTCAATTTTACTCTGTACGATACAGACCGAAAAACGCTCGTTTCGTTGGTAACGAAAGAGTTAAGCGACTTCAAGGACAGTCACGCAATTATTTTCATAGTCGTAACAGAAACATGGCACTTTTTCATAAAGTGACTACAAATCCCAAATGGAAGATTTGAAGGCTGCCCATCAAAGACCTTAAAGGTAGCAAAATGATTCCTTATAAAATTACTGACTTAGATTTGTGTACTTCAGTGTAGCCGAGTGGCTCGCGAAAGGGTTAATATCATTAATGATACCCGTCAGGCAGCAGCAGCCATCGAAAGACGCCACGACCAGCACCGACACCTCCATACCCACAGTCGTCACGCGCTAACAGCGGTCACGGTCATGACGAGACCGACATCTTCGTCGCAACCGCCGTCAACGAACTACGTCTCGCCACTCAAGAAGCTCCAAGCAACCGTGCGACAACACAGCCGCCACGTAATCGATCCTAGATGGGGGCGAGGGCAAGTCGCGTAGCCGACGTCATCAGCGACACCACCTCAATTGCTTCTAACGACTCAGAAACGACCCGGGTGAGGTATCGACGCCTCGGCGACGACACCAAGATATTCCAGCAGCTGCCACGTCCTCCGCTCAAGCACCCAGTCAGCGGGCACATCAACACCTACAACCCGACCATCGATGAAGTCGACGGTGAATCTCAGGTGCGCGCCCTTCTCGATCGACGCGGCAAAGCTCCAAGGCCGCGCATCGGGTCGAATTGGACACCGATAACTGCATGCTCTCCTGGGTTTGGGAGAGCAAGCTGGTCATTGGGGGGGGGGGGGGTCACACTGCCCGGCTTCGGCTTGGCAAGCCGGAACCGATGGCGAAGGATGGGTTCAGATTACCGGTTCCGGCATATTGCTATTCCGGAAATAGGACAAAAACCGTGCGAAATTTGTCGTTTTTTGGCACCCGCTTTGGGGCACCCCCTATACGTTCCGTCATAGAAAGCGAAATATTCATAATCCAACCACGGCAAAGCGAGCCAACGATTCTCTACACCGATCCGTCGCCCCAACGGCAGCCTCGCACAGAGGGAACACGGCGAAGCGTGCGCGCGCCGAGTCCGAGGCCAGAAGCAAGAGTATGTCGCTGCCTTCGAGCGCCCCGTCCGAGTCCGACTGCAGGAGTTCGCCGCTGCCCTCGGGCGTCGAGTCCGAGGGCAGCTACAGGAGTTCGCCGCTGCCCTCGAGCGTCGAGTCCGAGACCCCCGCCAGTTCGCCGCTGCCCTCGGGCGTCGAGTTCGAGGGTAGCTGCAGAAGTTCGTCGCTGTCCTCGACCGCCGCGTCTGAGTCCGGCTGCAGGAGGTCGTCGCTGCCCACGGGCGGAGTGGTGACCACGAACTACAGCATCAACGTAAGTGCCAACAATTAGAATGTTTCAATCATGATCTAGTTGTCTGACATACGCTCCGTGTTGGGTGGTTTTGTATTGCAGAGTTCACGAAAGCTCCGAACGCAGTGGATTTACCAGCATAATGGACGACTTGCTATTTTACTTATACTATTCCTCCGTGTGGATGCCCGCCCGTCTTCTAGCACACATACTCTCAGTAGTGTTGCTCAAACGCTCGTCACTGTGCTGGCGGATGAAGCAGCTCGTTGTAGTTCGGAGCGGCGCAAGATACATCGCAGTATTGAGTGGAGATGGTTCGTGCTCACGCCCTAAATGGATCCGATGTGCGCTGACCCGGTTCAGTCGGTGATATCCGCGTGTTCTCCAACAGCGCTGTCGGACGAATGGATGACTTAATTATTAGCGAAGCTGGTGGAGCTCAAGGTGCTGACTTTCTACAAACAGGGCTGGAGGAGTACCGGAAAATCCCTTTTTTTCTGCTAGCTGACTCGGCCTACGCAAACTCGACCCACGTCTTGACGACGTACGAGATAGCGGAGGCGGTAAAGGATGTCGTAGTTAGCAAACTGAACAGGAAGCTAGCAGGCATGCGCTATTCGGTCGAGTGTGCGTTCGGCGTGGCCAAGTCGAGATGGAGAGTGCTTGCGAAGCCCATCGAAACTTTATGGACCAATTTGGAAGATGTTCCAACCTTAGTAAGCGCGGTCTGCATCTTGCACAATTTCGTCATTGATAAAAACGATGGCGAGTGGGACGCACGGGCTGAGGCGCGTCGGCGTGCATTTTATTTCGCGAACTACCTTACATTGACCAGACAGCCAAACCAGTCAAGAAAAAACAAGAAATGCGATCTTCAGTTGGATGAGATTTCGGGATTCGGTTAGATCGTCGTAACTAGAATCAGCTAAGGTTGAGCCTGAAAGAGTTGACGTAACAACGCACGTGTTTTCTCATTTTCATCTTTCTGGTGAAGAATGAACTGCTCCCGGTCTTGTTGAGCAATCGTTTCCATGGATGTTACCGCTTTCGCCATCACCTCGTGCATCACGTCCGCAATATCGTCCACACGGGAACGCTTCTTTCCTTTTGGCGGCGACTCCACGACGTGGATTTCGCTGTTGTGAGCGACCGCTCCTAGTTCAACCCCTCCAGAGACTGGATTTATGCTGGGTTCGACCTCGAAAACATCACCGAGAGCAGAGTAACACTCGGAACTTAGTGCGACTCGACCCCACTTTTTCAGAATTTCAGCCCGCTCTGGAGTAGAAATGCTGAAGCACTCCGTCCGCCCCGTACTTCCAACCAAAGTGCTGTTGTTGTGGTCCGATATCAAAGTGTAGGACGATCTTCAAGGGCTCGCCTTGAACGTGGACGGAAATTGGGGTCAGCTACACCTAACCCGCCCTCGGGGCGCGGTGGAGTGTTAGCTACTTCGACTAAATACTCATCAACACTTTCCACTGCCGAACCCAGTTACTTCTGACCTCATCGACACCAAGCGGGAGATGTAGGTTGAGTAGACGGAGGCAGCAACTTGCTTAGCCGTAGTGCCGTCAGGAGTCGAAGCAGCGACGCTGCTTTCCACGCCTTGATCAGCAGGAGGACCCCATCATTTCCCCACACTCTGCCGCGCGTAGACCGCTTGACCGCTGCTTTCTTGACCTCGTCACGAGTACTTGCAGCACCTCTTCCACCACGCGCCCCACGGCCACCTTGAGCACTTCCACCGCGTCGGCCTCCTTCACCACCAGGAACTCCGGCGCCAGAGATTAGATCGACCCCTCCTTCGGTAACATCGTCATCGCTGTTGTGCTCCATGGGCGCCTGCCTCCAACGGCGACCAAATAAAATCTCAAGATAGCCAACAACCAACCGAATACAATTCAATTGACTTCACAAAAATTACAGTGTAATGTCAAATTTGTAATACAGCAGTCTGAACAATCGTACGGCATACGTAAAATAAAAGCCCCGGTATAAGCTAAGCCGAATCCGGGCAGTGTGACCCCCCCCCCCCCCCATTGCGGCGCGGTGATTGGGGTCGTCAACGACTATAAGGCCTCACGTGCGTCGGGGGTAAGCCAGTCGGCAGTGACGCTGTCCGCTTTCTTGAAGGGGTATCGAGGAGCGACGGCTTCCGCGTCCGGTCGCTGTTTCTGGGAAGTCACCACGCTGTTGCGCACATGCTCGGCGCCCGAAAGCGCTGCCCCCGACGGTGTTGTTGTGGTTCGTGGAAATCCACGGCGAGCACGCAAATGGCGTCATCGAGAGCGACATGACCACGTTGTTCAGGTTCCTACGCACGGCTTGGTGCCACATCGATGCCGGAGCCATCATGCGCAACCACCACCTCAACAAGTCGGTGAAGACTGTGCATCAGTTCAGTATCTATGCGCAAGGGGAGGGGGTGGTACATCGTCCACGCCGGCGAGCAGCTGCGTGAACATTGTTTTGCTCTACATGCTCAAGGACCAGACGTTGAGACGCCTGTCATCGACAAGTTCGACGAAGGTGCTACACCTCCATGCCGAGTGGAGCCGCTCGGCAACCTTAAGTGGGTCCGGTGCGTGGTCAGTATCCACCGTGTGCGCCTTCTTCCGGAGTCGTTCCGGTTTCCTTCTCCGGAGGGAACACCATGAAAAACAAAACTTTGCACCACCAAATGTTACAAACTGGTGATAACTCTATACATCGAATGAGCTCCGGATATCGTTACTCCATCTGTTTAAGCGTGTACAATCGAATTAAACCACAACCAATAAAAAATACTTTTAAATGATTTAAGTAATTCTAAATCAGTTAAATTGCCTAGAATACTATTTTCTTCGATTGATATTCATTAATACGATTGCTGATGCCCGTCAAGCAGCAGCAGCCATCGAAAGACGCCACGACTAGCACCGAAACATCCATACCCACAGTCGTCACGATAACAGCGGTCACGGTCATGGTGAGACCGGCATCTTCGTCGCAACCACCCTTTCGCTGTGAAAGGAGGCATATTGCTTTCTTTAACGGTTCTTCAAGGAAGTACCCGTATGTAATCACGTTAAAGGGAGGATATCGCGTTCTTGATTACGCAGCTTTCGCGTTTCCTGGAGAACCCCGGAGAGCAACACTGGAACGCTGCAGTGCGTGTGTTACACTTCCTCAAGTCGGTACGCCAGCACGGAATAATCTACCAAGGTGAAACGCATAGTGTGAAGCTCAAGACGTACTCGGACGCTCATTGGGGTAGGAACCTCGACGACAGGCGTTCCGTCTCGGGTGTCGTGGTTATGATCGGGAATGCCCCCGTGGTGTTCAAGTCGAATTTTCAGAGAACGGTTACTCTCAGCTCGGCTGAAACTGAGTACATGGCATTGAGCTTGTGTATTCAAGAAGTGCTGTGGACGCGTGCGATGCTACCTGACATGGGAACGCTACAACCACCTGGGAAGAAAACCAGGGCGCTATCGCTCTGGCCCAGAACGCTCGATATCACGCTCGGACGAAGCATGTGGACATTCGCCACCGTTCCGTTAGAGAGAACGTGGAACGCGGGACGGTCAAGGTCGAGTACGTCGACACCAAGAACCAGTTGGCGGACATTGTGACCAAGGCTCTCGGAACCAAGACGCTTAAGTTCCTGCTCGTCGGAAACGGCATCAAGGAGAACGTCACCGTGCCACAGCGGTGAGTGGGGGTGTTGAAGTGCACCGTTGCTGCACGGTTCGGCAAGCTGTTCGGTCTGTGGGAGCGGTTCACCATGAACCGCTCCAGGATTGGCTAATCAACTTCGGTGGTTGGAGACAAACCGGGACTAGTGGGGGAGACCTGAAAGACAGATTTAAAGCACTCTAATCTACTCACTTCGGCATTTGGCTTCAACTACAAACGAACATGCGTCGGGCAATCGAATCGGCCAGTTCAGAAATTTTGTCTGGAACACCCAATATCATTAATATTGATAGTATCAAACTTACAATCTTAGCCAGCATCATACAAAATGATACGAAACCACCATTTAGAGTTATCGAGATATTGTCTTTCTGTTATTTTGTCCGCCTAATCGGGCTTTGTCCTCTTATTTAGAGACCGATAATTCGGGGGGGGGGGAGTAAAAGGCTGGAAATCAAAAGGTCTTAACATTTGCAAGCATATTGTAACAGGCCACTTATCTTGCTCGACTGTGAAGCAGGTCGCACAGATCCAGCTGCAGGGTCCGTCTACTTGGACGGTCGTCTTCGACACCTTCTGGCCGACAGCAACACTGGGTGCTGCGCCCGACTGTCTGTTAGAAGGTTACGTTAGAACTTGCCGTCTGTGTCTTGATACGCAAAATGAAGAGTGAGATTATTAGCGAGGTTCACACCCTACCTGCTCAGTTTCTACTACCTCCATCTGAACTGGTCGGCGCTCTCAACAGATATGTAGGTGCTGCAGATCCTCTTTTCAACACTCCTCCTCGCCGACGATTTCAGCGAGTTTCCTACAACTTCAATGTAGTCCGATTCGAGCTTGCAGCTCGAGCATCCTTGGCGCATTTACCGCCTTCGTCAGCACGTCTGCCGGCCTCTCGTTGGTTTTCAAGTACTCAGCCCGCAACACATCACGCCGCATGTAGTCCCCGACGAACTTGATCATTACGTCAATGTGCTTTGCCTTTCCCGACGACTGCTCCCCCCCCCCAAGCTGCTTAAGCGCGGCTTGATTATCCACGCACAGCCTCATAGGTATCTCGTGCGACACCTTCATCTCGCCCAGTAGCTCCCGTACTCCAAGCAGTTCCTGCGCCGCTACGGACGCGGCAGTGTACTCAGCTTCCATCGTGGAATGCGATACACCGCCTTGCTTCTTGCAGATCCAGCTAACGGCCATGCCGTCCACAGTCACGAGTCCTCCGGTGGTCGACTTTCTGTCCGCTCCGTCAGCCGCATAATCTGCGTCGCTATATCCAACCACGTCCAGCGGCCGATCCACGCCACTATATCCCTTCATACGCAGCTTCAGCGACCTCGTTCCGGCGAGATAGCGCAACACGCGCTTAGCTAACTTCCAATCCGCGACTGTCGGTGCATGCGTCCTTCAGATAGTCTTATGAACCGCAAATGCAATATCAGGTCTTGTACAGCGGGCTATCCAAAGCAAGCTCCCGACTAGCGACTGGAAAGTCGTCACGGTCACGGCCCCAGCTGCTCCATCAGCGGGCAGCAGCTCAGTCGATGCATCTTGAGCTGCATTCCAGTCATCGCCAATAGGTACACACACTGCGTGCGCTTTCTCCAACCCGTACGCCTGTAGCAACTCATCGATGGTCACCTCCTGATCCAGGTCGTACCCGTAGTCATCGCTGTGCTCGATCCTCATGCCCCGAAACTTGTGAGCGCATCCCAAGTCCTTAATCTTCAGCGACTTTAGTTCTTCAAATAATACATCCACAGCATCCTTCTGTGTTCCTGTCACGAGCAAGTCGTCCACGTAGACGCCCACGACTCAGCCTTGTACCTGTAGTACACGCACATATCCACAAAGCTCTGGTCGAAACCAATTTCCAAGCTTCCAGTGCAGCAGCTTGCTCCAGAGTCGGCCGGCTTGTTTCAGCCCGTAAAGAGCCTTCTTCAATTCGAGTGCTACCTCAGCGTCAGTCTCCACGCCGAGTTCCTTCAAGATCTCCTCGGGGATCTTTATTCCTTGCGGCACGCGTATGTAAATCCGCAAGTCTTCCTCCATATCCGCCTTCACATAGGCGTTTTGCACGTCGCCATGCTTGGCGGGCACACGCCACTTCCTGGCAAGTGCCAGTATCAGCTTCACGCTTGTCAGATCGATAACGGCTGCGAACGTCACGCTGTAATCCACGCCAAAAGTCTGCTCGTTCCGACAGGCAACAAGTCGAGCCTTGAGTCGCTCGATCAATCCTTCCGCGTCGAGCTTCCTCTTGAAAACCCACTTCGTGTGCAAGACGCGCACGCCCTTCGGCAGACGCACCACTTTCCAGACACCATTGTCTTCCAGAGCTTTGAGCTCTTCCACTATGGCCTTCAACCAGGCGATCATCTGGCGGCTGCGCACGGCCTCTTTGTAGTTCCTGGGGTCTCGTTCCAACACGCTGCTCACGACATTTCCTGAAGTCGTATTCTGCAGCGCGGCCCCGGTCGTTTCAGCCCCCGCAGTCCTCGTAACTGAACGAGTCACATGTTTTTCCCTCCTCCAAGCTTTCTTTTTCTTGGAGCTCTTCTTGCGCCTCTCACCGCGGCCTTTCGCGTCGCTCTCCTGGCCAGTGCTGCTTTGATCCGCAGCTCCACCGTCCCGCTCTTCGGACTCCTCCTCAGGTTCAGATTCGTCTTCGTCCTGATACAGTTTCTGGACCTGTAGGTTCTGGGTCTTGCTCAGAGTCTCGATGTTCCGCACGTGCTGCGACGTCACCACCTTCGTGTCCTTAGGCAAGTATACCCTGTAGTCCTTCACCTCCTCGCCAATCCCCACGACCATGCCCTGCTGACCCCTCTGTGATAAATTCTTGTTGCTAGGATCTCTGTGAACTGTGCACAGAGACCCGAACACCACAATCTTGCCGAGCTGAGGTGTCTCCTTCGTCAGAACCTTTAGTGGCGAGGCTCGTCCGGGATTGCCGTTAGTCGGCGCTCGGTTGAGGATATAGGCTGCATACTGCACCGCGTCTCCCCAAAAGCTCAAAGGGAGTCCACACGCAAAAACCATGCAGCGCGCCATGTTCATCACCGTGCAATGCATCCGTTCTGCCTTCCCGTTACTAGCTTGATTGTTAGCTTCGCTGCGCTGCCTCGCAACGTCCGTGTCCTTACAGAACAGATCCACATTCTCGTATTCCCCGCCCGAATCAGTCCTCAGCACTCGAATTTTATAATTAAATTCCTTCTAAAAAAAACCAAGAAATGTTCGAACCTATTCGCAGCCTGGTCCTTCGTTATCGCCAAGAACACCCTCACGTAGTTGCTCTTGTGGTCAACCAAGTTGATCAGGTAGCGATTCCCGAGCCGATCTCTCGGCGTCATCGGCCCTTTCAGGTCCGAACAAATCACGCCACCAATGCGATCTATGGGCGAGTGAGCGCCGCTATCCTTCTGCGACTGCCCCCCTTTGCTTTGTTTGCCTTCTGTGCAAGTTAGGCAGGTCAGGCGCTTGTGGTCCGTGAGCGCGATCCCAGAGCTCGGGTCCCCTGCAAGCCTCTCCACCGAATCGTAATTCAAATGACCTAACCACGTATGGAAGTCCAGAAGCGTTCCATACTGTACATCCGGGGATAGCTCGTGTCCACCGTGCGCCTCTTCCTCCAACGCCGCCATGACGACCTCGGCCGGCGCCTCCCGCAGCTTCACAACACGTCCTTCCACTACCAGCACATTCTTCCGCAGATATACGTCAAACACCACACGCCCCCCGTCCTTGATCGCCAAAACTCGCCTTCCACCTCGCGGTGCCAGCGAATACCCCATCTTATCCAAAATCCCGTAAGATAGTAAATTTTGCACTACGTTCTCAGAATAGTACACGTTTGTGAGCTTCAAAGTCTGCTCTTTTCCGCACGCCTTGACGCGCAACGTGAGTGTGCCCTTCATAGTGATGTTGAGCGGGTCTCCGTTCGGCTGCATTCACGAGTCCACGTGCGGCTCCAAGTCGTCGAGCCACGACTGGTCGTTCACCAGGTGACGACTCGAGCCGCTGTCCAAGATCCAATCTCTGCCTGGCTTTATAGAGGCCTCGTTCACTGCAAGCGTAAAATCCGGCTCCTTCTTTTCTTCTTTGTCTGGGCACGCAGTCCTTAAGTGTCCAACTGTCCGCACTTGTGACAGCGACGCGTTTCCTTTCTGCGCCGCTTACTCACTGCTCCGACGAGCTCTCTGCCGAGGTTCTTCTTCCTCGTCTCGATCTCCCATGCTTGAGCAAAGTGGGCGAGCTCCTCCGCGTGCGTCAAGTAATCCGTACGCGTGCTGTCGACCTTAGCCATGAGCACCGTTCTCAGGTCCGCCGAGGCGTACTGCACAATGTTGTTTAGAACCAAATAATCCGAGCCTCCACCGGTAGCCTCAGAGACTGCGACCAAGTGCATGTAATGCTCCTTCCACGTCCTCTTCGAGTCCTTCGGGGCCGTGAAGAGCTGCATCGCCTGCGCGGGCGTTATGTTCGTCTTGAAGGTCTCCAACATATTTTCTTTGACGTACTGGAGCGTCGGCATCTGGTACCACCACGACTCCACCTGCTTATTGCAATACCTCTCAGCAGTTCCCATCAAGTAATTCCCCAACAAGTCGATCTTCACGAACTCTGTCCAGGTGAATCCGCACGCTGCTCGCGCGAGCAGTATCTGCCTTTCGAAGCGCTTGCCCCAATCTAGGAATCCGGATCCGAGCCCTACGTAGAGCTCCTTGCCGTTGAAAGGTCTGATGGCCAGCGTCTTCTGGCGCGCGTCGGGGTAGCCGATGCCCTGCTCATGGCCTTGCTGTCGACGACCGCCTTGGCCTTGCTCTGGTACGTGAACTGGAGGTACTCCTTGCGCTGCCTGCTGGGCTTGCTGCCCAGCGTAGAGGTGCTGCAGGCGGGAAAGTGGTACCTCGGGATCTTGACGCTGTAATGGGCCCTCCATTTACATAAGCAGGTAGATCTCTTACCGATATTACATAAGTAGGCACGGCAGCACACGGCTAGCGTGTGCTGACACGTCATCATCTGATTGGCTGAAAGTGGGGGAGCCAGACCCCATTCCAGCCAATCAGCTGCTGGCCAGCATTTGAGTGGTTCACATTAGACCACGGGCCCCGCCCTTGTCCAATAATAAAACAGAGTTGATTTTACTTCGGACTTAATACTTGGTCTCAGTATTACTGAGCACTGGACGCTTCCTCACCGCTACGTGTAAGCTGGTGACTGGTAGTCACTAGGCCCGTTACACCTGGTAGCACTTTGTAGTTCTTCCCATGACCAAGTTCGAGATGAGTGAAGACCAGCCCGCCGGACCTCCAGCCATGACGCTGGAGCACGCGGCCTTCCCCCATCTGACGTCCATCGAGTGTCAGGCACTCCACCGCCTTGCGGCGGTGTCCGGAGATGTTGTCGTCACGTCGCTGCTGAGCTCAGCGACGCCCGACCAACAACGCCAAGCCATCCATGAGTTCATGGATCGCGAGCTCGCCGAAGCAAAGCGGCGAGTGTCAACTCCCTCGCACGCGTCCAGGAACAACGCCGTGAAGATGGAGACGTCTTCGTACTCTGGGACTGGCCCAGATCGTCTCCCTCTGAACAGCTGGTTCAGGGAGATTGACATCGCGATCGCCTTGAGGTTAATCGAGACGCCGTCAGCGAATGTGAACTTCTTGCTGTCCCGTCTCTCCGGCAAGGCCAAGGAATGGGTCCTCGGCAAGCTCGTCGTCGACCAACTTGCCTTCCCGACTCTGGAGGCACTCCAGAGTGACCTGCGTCTCGCCTTCGAGCCGATTCAAGATGAGTCGCGCGTCCGCGCGACATTCTTCGCGCTCAAGCAAGGCAAGATGTCCATGCGCGACTACGTTCAGAAGACGCGCCACCTCGCTTCGTGTATCGTCACGAAGCCGATCAACATGGCCTCTCAAGTCCACGTCTTTGTGTTCGGCATGCGCGAGGGCATGACGCGGTATTGTCTCACGCGAGCTGAGCCCGCCACTCTGGAAGAAGCATTCCCTCAAGCGCTACTCGAGGACTACGTGGTGACGTCGTCGTCGTCGTACGCACGGCAGATGCCTGCGGAGGTTCTCTCGTCGGGGCCCGAGCCCATGGAGATCGACGCCGTTGAGGCGTCGCAGCGCCAACAGTGGTCGTCCTCGGGGCGAGGACGAGTTGGTCGTGAACCACGTGCGCTGGTCTGCTTCCGATGCCGGAAGTCTGTACATCGCGCTGCAGTGTGCCGCGCGCCGGCTTCGGTCATTGCGCACATGGAGCATGTCGCGTCCGACAAGAAGACGCCGGCCGCACAACCTAAAAACGGCCGGGACCAGTAGGGGCGGGGAGCCCTACTGGTTGGAATGGAGGTCCGGGTCCCCCGGTGGCAGCCCGACCTTCTAGCCCCCGTGCTTCATGCAAATTTCAATCCCACCACTGCCAGTGGCGACTCGAGGCTGATCATCGTCAGCCTCTTTGTCGCCGGTGCTCGGCGTCCTCTCCGCGCGCTCCTGGACTCAGGAGCGACAAACAACTTCTTCCGAGCCTCGTGTCTGTCGATCCTCCCCGCGGGCGTTCCCGTGCGAGATCTTCCTGGAGATGTGGTTGTCAAGCTTGCGGATGGGAATCCTCGCCGTGACGCACGGCGAGAGTTGTCGTTGCCGTACACGTTCGATGGTTTCCACATCGACGACAACTTCATCGTCTTCGACATGAACTACGCGTTTGACTGTATCCTGGGTATCCCATGGTTGGTTCGGTACCAGCCCCAGATCGACTGGTTGGCTCGGTCGGCCAAGCGGCGTCAAGACTTCGACGTGACCGAAGTCTTCACGCATCTCTTGGTCGCGCTAAGGGATTGGCCCCATGTCACATTCGTAGACGGTACGTCCACGATGCACGTTGTGCGCAGAGCGAGCGATGGCCCTCTCTGCACCACATGCGCAGTGCTGCTGACTAGTGACGAAGATGAAGAACCCGCGTGTGGGCGCGTGGGTGAGAGGCGAGCGGTCGAGCAGTGGTTCCCGCCTTCCAACGAGGCGGTCGAGCAGCAGTTCCCGTCCACCAACGAGGCGGTCGAGCAGGGGCTCCCGCACTTCTTCGAGGCGGTCGAGCAGAGGCTCCCGCATGACGATGCCGCGGGCGAGCAGGGGCTGCCACCGCGCGCGAACGGCGCGGTCGAGAACGAGCTCTCGCGCCTAGAGGAGGGTGAAGGATCGTCCAGCGAGAGCGACACCTCAATCTCGAGCAGGGGCTCGAGACACACGAAGACATCGCGCCGATCGAAGAGGCGTTTGAAGCCTCGCCGTGCAGTGGACTTACCCTCAGCCCTGACTATGGAACGTTTTTTTATGATTTTTTTCGATTTCAAACCAATTTGTTGGTTATACGTTGATTTGATGGTCTGATTCGGATTGGTTTCGTCTTACCCTCATCGAAGCCCACAACCATCGACTGGTAATGGGGCTGACGCTTAGACCCACCGTTATGCGAAGTTGTGAACTTACACGAGAATCTGTATATTGAATGGATGCTAGCATGCCTACATGCAACACACTAGTTATTCCGGATTTTAGAGCATGGGGAGAAAGCGCGGTGGCGCCTGGGATCATTTCCATGATCATCCCTGGGATCATTTCCATGAGCAGTCGGGGGCTCCAACCAAGCGGGGGTAAGCACGGGGGAAACGTCCAAGGAAACGGAGCGCCAAAGCATGCAGACACCGTGCACCGATGTTGACCCCGACGTTGACGAAGATGCCGATGACATATTGGCTGAGCTGACGGATGCAGAGATATCAGAGCAGGAGGCGTTATCTGCTGCATTGGCGCTAACCAACATTGCTCTCATGCCAGACACCGTCTTGTTCCCCGAGCACGAAGAGTTCTAACCTGCAGCAGGAAGGAGAGTCCATCTATTTTAATAGAGTTACGCGGTATTAAAATACCACGTAACAAATGCAGAAAATGAAACCGGATCCGAGTTGCTTCTTTTGCTCTAGGCATACGTGGCAACACCCGAATGGTTAATAAATCTGGACTCGATAAAAGACCGCTTTTTTAATATTTTTTAACCGCAATTTAATCAACCATTAAAAACCCAACCTATCTATATCAGGACTGACTGAGTCGGTCTGCACGGTCGAGTATGTTGACGGGGCCCCGAACCGCACTCGTGTCATCGAGGTCGCGAGTCCGCCTCGCGACGCCAAGTCTTCCAGGCCTCTCCTGGATGAACTTCCTCCGAGATCTCAAGGCCGAAGACATTGAGCAGGTATGCTTGATCACCGATGGTGACTCGGTGCCACATGCGATCAACTCCGTCGACTCAGTCGACACGTCGTCGCGTCCGAAGAGCGCTGAACCAAAGTCAGAGCGTGAAGAGCGCTTTGCTGCGCAGTCTTGGGAGTCGCTGAAGGCGTCGGGCAACCCGATCTACGAGACTGCTCGTGAGTTTGCCGACGTCTTCCCCGACAAAATCCCTGCTGAGCTGCCAGCAGATCGTGGCGTGCGCCGCGAGATCGACCTCGCGCCTGGCTGGAAGTACTGCGTAACACGGCAGTGGCCGCTGCTACGCGACCAGGTCAAGGCCATTGACGACTTCTTTGAGGGTCGCCGGCAAGCCGGCCACGTCCGCGAGAGCATCTCGCCGCACTCGAGTCCGACCTTCTGTGTGAAGAAGGCCACTGGCGGATGGCGCATCGTCCACGCCTTCAACAAGCTGAACGACGCCACCATCCCGGCGCAGACGCCGATCCCCGCAAGGACATGGTACTGGACTCCATGTCGGGCAGCGTCATATACAGCGCCATCGACCTGACCGATGGCTTCTATTAGATCCTGATGCGAGAGAGCGACATTCCTCTCACGGCAGTCAGTACTCCCAGCGGCATGCTCTGGGAGTGGCTTGTCATGCCCCAAGGCCTGAAGAACACACCTGCGACGTTCAATCGCATGGTGTCCCATGTGCTTCGCCCGCTCCGTGACTTTGCACCGAGTTACTTTGACGACATCTTCGTCCACAGTCGCGCTGAAGGAGATCTCCGCGCGGTCGAAGTCCATGTGCGGCACTTGAGGCAAGTATTTCAAGCGATGAGAGAGTACAAGCTCTACGCCAACCTCAAGAAGTGCGTCTTTTGCGCGCCGGGGATTCCGGTGCTTGGCTGTTACGTGAGCAAGAATGGAGTACGCGCTGACCCAGAGAAGATTTCGTCTATTTGTTTATGGCCTACGCCTACAAGCCCAACTGAGCTTTGTCAGTGGCTGGGTCTGGCGAACTACTTGCACAAGTACACGAAGGACTACGCTGGATTGATCCAGCCTCTTTCGTCTTTGCTGAAAAAAGACGCCACGTGGTTGTGGCGTCCGGAGCACCAAGCCGCGTTCGACTCGGTGAAGAAGAGCTTGGTCTCAGCGCCAATCTTGATGCTTCCAGATGACTCGAAGCCCTTCCACGTCGTGTGTGACGCTAGCGACTTCGCTATCGGGTGTGCACTCATGCAGTTCGACGACGAAGGTCGTGAGCGAGTCGTGGGCTACCTGTCACGACAGATGAAGCCGGCGGAGCGCAATTACCCCGTCCAGGACAAGGAGCTCCTTGCGATGCGGTACGCTCTGATCAAGTTCAGAGTGTATCTGCTAGGCGAGCAGACGTTCGCTGTGTACACGGACCACGCATCGCTGCGGACAGCGATGAAGTCGCCTTATCTCTCCCAGCGTATGGCTCGCTGGTTGTCGTTCTTCGCCGAATACAACTTCGTCGACCATTACAAGCCGGGCAAGAACAACATCCTCGCCGATGCACTGTCTCGGCGACCTGATTGCGATCCTCGGACTGTGCTGGGTCGTCACGTGATTGACGACGAAGATGAAAAAGACGACCATTGTGTTGTGTGCATCGCGTCAGGCACCAACCTGACGAAGGTGTCTCCGGAGATGGACCTGCGCGACGAGATCGTCGCGGCGTACGCAGACGACGCGGTCTACGCCGGCATTGTGGCGTATCTCCGCGCCCCTAGTGACGAGACACTGGGGGCTCTGTCGCGCAACACGCGCAACCAGATCAACCGCTACCACCTTGACGGTGATCTGTTGTGCTACAACATCGACAAGTTCGATGCTCCTGTGGCGAAGTGGTTCCTCGAAATTTGCAGATCGCGGTAGTTCTCTTGCACACGGCGCCCGAACTGCCGACTAACGGAGGGAGTACTCCGATCTTTCGTGAAGTGTGTTGATCCTCACCTTGTGTACCCGTCGGTGGGCTGGATCGCTCTTCGGTGATCTCGGAAGACGCGCTTGTGTCGAGTCTTGAACTGTCTGACAGACAGCGGGAACGTGGGGCAGCAGCGGGGATACTTCTACTCGCTGCGCCGGTGTAGGGTCGAGTCGTCGATCTTGGGTTGTCGAGATCGAGACTCGCAGGCCAGTGTTGATCTGGACCTGGGGTTGCCTTGGGGTCGGTATGTGACCTTCCCTTGCCTTTTCCTTGCTTGCCGCTTCCTTTAGCGGTGGGTCGTAATGAGAGTTGACGGACGCTGGGCCAAGCTATCCAGGCGTCCGGGGTGATCCCATCTTGGACGGGTTCGTCGACTTGCGAAGCGTCGGGTGGGCCAAAGTATACCCCGTGCCCGGTAGCGCGAAGGCGCGAAGGCGAAGACCACTTGTGATGTAGAAGGAAAAATCAACTCTGTTTAATGTGTTAGTCTTTGCCCTACAACCTGCTTTACCTTCTTCTGTGCTCCTTGCGTCCACCGACTGCTCTCCCGGTCTTGGCGCGTTCTCATTGGCTCCCTTGGTCGTCTGCCGCCTTACTGACTCTCTGCCGGATGCTTACGTCGCACGTGGAGCCAAGATCCAGAGTATATCTTCAAGATCGGCGTCATCCCCGCCAAGATCGATGAAGTCGATCTGCACCGAATATGCCGGGGACCAGACCGCTGACACTTAGATAATACTTCTCTGGTTTCGACACCTTTGTGGGAGGGCCTTGGCACCCCTTGCGAGGTGTTACACTCCTTGATAGGAGTGACAGGTCGAAAATTCTTGCTCTTGCTCCACGAGTCGTCGTACGACGACTTGCGAGCTCGGATCATCCACGAGTTCCACGACAGCCCCATGGGTGCGCATCTGGGCCGCGAGAAGACATTCGCGGCTGTTTCGAGTGACTTCTTCTGGTCCCACATGTACAAGTGGGTGCGCAAGTGGGTCCGCACTTGCGAGACCTGTCAGCGGGTGAAGTCGTCGAGTCGTCGAAGGCTCCCCTGCGACCATTGCCGATCGCGACTGAGGCCTGGCGCTCAGTCTCCATGGATTTCATCTTCGGGCTTCCACCCGACGCCGAAGGTCGAACCGGCGTCTTGGTCATCGTGGATCGATTCACGAAGATGGTGCATCTCATCCCCGTGAGTGACACAGTCACCGCGGCCGAGACCGCGGCGCACTTCATCGACTGCGTCTTCCGTCATCATGTCCTGCCAGAGTCGATTGTCTCTGACCGCGACCCGCGGTTCACGTCCGCGTTCTGGTCCAGTCTCTTCCAGCTTCTGGGTACGAAGCTGTCAATGTCGACGGCAGCACATCCGGAGACGGATGGCCAGACGGAGCGAGTCAACCGGGTTCTCGAAGACGTGCTTCGAAGCTACGCGACGTCATTCACGAGTTGGAGCTCCTTCCTGCCCCTTGCTGAGTTTTCCTGCCCCTTGCTGAGTTTGCACTCAACGCTGAGCACGCGTCAACGGGCCTGACGCCATTCTTCGCCAACAACGCGCGCCATCCGCGCGTGCCTGCTCTCATCGCCGTGCCCCCCCCCCCCCCCCACGGCGCCTCGTGGCTCCACTCTGGGTGGGGATGAAGATGGTGTTAACGACGTGACGAGTGCAGCTCACGAGGACGTGACGCTGAATGCGGTCACCCGCTCCAAGACGAAGAAGGCCCTCGCGACGCCGGACATCGCGGCGTCCCCTCTCGCGACATGGACTGCCCGTACATTGATTGACCCAGGCAAAGCTGGGGTTCCAGTTGCTGCCAACTACGCGCCGAAGTCTCCGGCGCGTCCTGTCCACAACGCCGCTGTTTCGGAGTTCGTCTTGCAACGGCAATCAATTGCCCGTTTTGTGCGCAACGCACTGCAGGACGCAGTGGACATGCAAAAGGAAAATGCTGACAAGCGTGGGCGCAAGAACATGGCTACATTCGAGGCAGGAGATCAAGTGCTCCTGCCAACTGACGGCATTCGGTCATCAGCAGTGACTAACCTTGGCGCGAGCAAACTCGCGCCGCGATTCATTGGACCTTTCAGAGTCATGAAGGTAAACGGAGAAGCCTATACGTTGGATATTCCTACGTCATTACGGCTGCACCCGACGTTCTGCGTCGGGCGTCTCAAGAAGTACCATGCTGCCGCTATCCCGACAACGGCGACCACTCCGGCTCCGGAGCGTAGAGCGAACGCCCCTCGCGACAACCAGCGGCGTGATCCGGACCAGTACCGACGTGACGCCCCCCCTCCGATTGTTGATTCGGCGGGCGAGACGCGCTAGATTGTGGATTACATCGTTGACCACGAGGACCCAACTCGTGCGAATGGTCGGGGTCGCCAACCTGTTCGAAGCTCCCACGCAGTTCCAGCTGTGCGACGATTCCGAGTACGTTGGCTCGGGTTCCCTCCTGAAGAGGCCACGTGGGAGCCACGTGTTGTTCTCCTTCGGGACGTTCCCGATGTCGTGCAAGACTACAAGTCGAAGATTGCTCAAGTCGATGAGTCCGCGGTACCCCCCGCGGAGACTGGAAGTGCAGACTACAAGTCGAAGATTGCTCAAGTCGA